>CM028133.1:519695000-524695000 GCA_016271365.2 Neoceratodus forsteri
CAGTTTCCCCTTTTAGCCTTGTCTTCAGGCAGTTCTCAGCAGTAGATTCTACTCACTGTTATTGGCTCAACTGGCTAAACTAGTCCTTGACTTCAGAATCCTGTGCTCCAGACATGGGCTGTCTCTCAGTATCAGGCTTCAGCTACCCCAACGGCTTTCTGCATAACTTAAAACTTTCTCTTTGGTTTCAGCTCTGGTTCCTCTCTCACAGGGCAGCAGCTTCCAGCTTCTCTCTCTCTTGCTGAATTCCCCTGCCTTTTTTCAGTCTCTCTCTAATTAGCCACACCTGTTGCAGTCTCTACGTTTCCTCAGTTTCATCCTATGGGTTAATCCCTTGTGGTGTTTACACTGTCACACATGGTCATTCATGTTTTTGGATTAAAGGAGAAGTCCACCCAGAATGTGCACAAACATACGTTATGTAGAGTGTTTTGATATGTATGTTAAGTCCTAGTGTGTCCTTCCCTCTGTCTTCTATTAGGAGTTTTTCCTAAATTAGCCTGCTAACTGTATGGTAGTTTTATGACCCCTGGGGATCTCCATCACAAATAGGTTTATTGGCTTTCTTTCTCCTACGATGCACCCTGGTTCATGTGACAGTGATGTATCTATGCCCCTAGATTTAGCAGGGTCTGTTACAGCTCAGCCACAAAGATAATACTTCTTTCAGAGAAGAAGTCACATTGCTACATTTTGGGTGAGTGTAATCATTATTATTTTTTGATATTAGTACCTTGTCCTGCTATGTTACAATTTATAAGGTGATGTTCAATTTTTGCTACTTAGTACTGGTACAAAAACTGAAAGTGACTAAGAGGAATAGAGTAAACAGTGACATGATTCACACACACACACACACACACACACACACACACACACACACACACACACACACACAGAGCAGAGCATAGCAGGACAAGGTACTGATATCAAACAAGCATTTGTCAATGCCGGACGTTCGCTTGCAGGTATTTGCAGTGGTGTTTGGCACATATGGTGCTTTACCCTAATGCCCTGTGCGATTGCTGGTATTTGCACTACAAATTTTCAGCATGACCTTTTTGTTACCCCCACCTCATAAAAACATTTGAGACCTCTGCTTATGAACAGTACCACTGTTATTTTGTTAATCTGTCCTGAACGTTGATTTCCCACTGCGACAACACCATTCTGCTCCACATGTGCAAAAACACAGTTCGGGCAGGATGTGAAAAATGACAGCTGTAGCATTCATAGGGAGGTGTGAAGGGATGGCAATGTTGAACATCTGGAGTGAAAATACAACAATTTCTCGAACTTATGAGCGTACATGGAAACTGCGCAATGAACGCTCATGACACAGTCATTTTGTGGACTTTTGTCACCAAATTTTCAACATAGGCATTTTGGGACCTCTGCTCATGAACAGTGTCACTGTGATTTTCATAATCTGTCCTGAGCATTGATTTCTCACTGTGACCACACCATTGTGCGCTGGATGTGCAAAAACACATTTCAGCCAGGATGTGAAAAATGTCAGCTGTACTGTTCATAAGGAGGTGTGAAAAAATGCCAGTGTTGAAAATCTGGAGTGAAAATATTTCAAATTCTCGAAGTTATGAGTGTGCGTGGAAACCCGCGAACGCACGCCATAACACAGTCATTTTTTGATTATTTTCATCAATTTTTCAACATAGGTTTTTGGGAGCCCACCATTAACAGTGACACTGTTGTTTAGTTAATCAATCCCAAAAGGTGATTTTGTGCAGTGACCATGAAATCACCTTGGGGACCGAATAACTCACATGACAGTAACTGAATTCATGAGGTGGGGTCCCAAGAACCCCCTGTTGAAAATGTGGTGCCAAAATTTGCAAAAATGCCCGAGATAGCCACCTGAGTTGAAAAAAAACAACATTTATGCCATTATACAGCTTACCGTCATTTCTTCAGTTTGCTTTCGGCTTTCAAGAGTGCAGACATGTTCCCACTCCACTGAAGATCATTGCGCCAGGCTCTGGAGGTAAGTATGGGGTGAGGGGGAGGTGGGGTATGCAGAGGGTGAGTGTGGGTTTGGGGATGGGGTACAAGACACAGTGAGGGACGGTTTTCTGTTTTCACAGGTTTTAAAAACAAAAGATGTTGTGGGACAGTTTTCCCATTTTAGGGATAATGGGCATGTTGGGTAGGCTCCAGCATGCCACCTGGGTGTTTGTTGGGGGGTCCTGGAGACAATGGGGACTGGGCACTCGCCTGCACATACAATGTGTTTGTGGGGCAATAACAAGGGAGCAGGGTAGATGGCAGCAGAGGGAGGAAGTGGGAGGGATTTTATTAGCAGCCAGAGGGAAAAGGGTGACGTGAATATGTTAAATACACACGTTACCTCCGCTGATTGCAGTGGTGCTTTTCTTTTAACTGAAGACCACTGCAGCCAAAGTGCTGTCATAGACAGCTCATGCATCCATTGGTGCAGTAGGGTTGCACACGTTACACTGAGCACTGCATTGGACAGGAGGGTCACACATCTTCAAAAAGTCGTACTGTCCCAAAAGGTTCCTTGCACATGCATGCAAGCGAATGCAAAAATAAACAAGCATTTGTCAATACCGAATGTTGCTTGCTTCTATGTGCTGTTTAGGTATTTGGAAGTCATTGAGTGCAAATATTGAAAATTGTGAACTCATTTATATGAGAATCAGCAAGCAACGAGGCCTTTGTAAAACAGTCATTTTAGGAATTTTTTCACCAAATTTTCAACATAGCCATTTTAAGACCTCTGCTCGTGAAAAGTGTCACTGTGATTTTCTTAATGTGTCCCATACATTGAGTTCACACACCGACCGCGCCATTGTGCACTACATGGGCGGAAACACGTTAGGCAGGATGTGAAAAATGACAGCTGTACTGCTCATAAGGAGGTGTGGTAAATGGCAATGTTGAAAATCTGTAGTGAAAATATTAAAATGTGAACTCACGAGCGCATGAGGAACCGCGCAATGCATGCTCCGTAAAACAGTCATTTTAGGAATTTTTCACCAAATTTTCAACATAGCCATTTTAATACCTCTGCTAATGAACAGTGTCACTGTGATTTTCTTAATGTGTCCCATACATTGTTCACGTACACCGACTGCGCCATTGTGCGCTACATGGGCGAAACACGTCGGGTAGATGTGAAAATGACAGCTGTACTGCTCATAAGGAGTGTGGTAAAATGGCAAAGTTGAAAATCTGGAGTGGAAATATTGAAAATTCACAAACTTACGAGCGTGCGTAGGAACTGCGCAACGCACGCTTGTAAAACAGTTATTTTTAGGAATTTTTTCACCAAATTTTCAACATAGCCATTTTAAGATCTCTGCTCATGAACAGTGACACTGTGATTTTCTTAATGTGTCCCATACATTGACTTTGCTCACTGACTGTGCCATTGTGCGCTACATGGGCGGAAACACGTTTTGGGCAAGATGTGAAAAATGACAGCTGCACTGCTCATAAGGAGGTGTGGTAAAATGGCAATGTTGAAAATCTGGAGTGAAAATATTGAAAATTCGAGAACTTATGAGCCTGCGTAGGACCTGCGCAATGCACGCCAGAAAACGTCATTTTAGGAATTTTTCCACCAAATTTTCAAACAGGCTTTTTGAGAGCCTACCTTATGAACATTGGCAGTGTCATTTCATTAATTGCGTCTCAAAGGTGATTTCGCGCAGTGACTGCGAAATCACCCTTCGGGCCCGAATAACGCCATGACAGTCACATCATTCATGAGAAGGGGTCCCAAAACCCCAAGTTGAAAATCTGGTGCAAAATTCCAAAAATGCCTGAGATATGCAACAAAGTTGAAAAAAAAACATCTAGCCCATTATACAGCTTACTGGCATTTCCTCAGTTGGCGGTCGGCTTTGAAGAGTGCAGATGTGTTCCCGGTCCAGCGAAAATCATCGCGCCAAGCTCTGGAGGTAAGTATGGGGTGAGGTGGGGTGTGGGGAGGCAGGGGCACAGTGGGTGGGTGGGTGCAGGTTGTTGGAGGGGGGGCTGGGAGACTGCGTGGGACTGTTTTTGCTTTTCAGGTTTTTTTTTTTTATTCAGACGATGCAGGATGTTTGCCAGGCTGGGGTGGGCTCCCAGCGTGGCAGCAGGGAAAGCTGTTTGGGGGGACATGGAGTCGACAGGGGATTGGGCACCCCCATCAGCCAATACAAGGTTTGCCATGCTGGGGTGGGCTCCCAGCGTGGCACCAAAGCTTTGGGGGGGGGCGTGAGGTACTGCCAGCACACAGTGGTGCGACGCGGGATGTTTGCCATGCTAGGGTGGGCTCCCAGTGTGGCAGCAGGGAAAGCTGTTTGGGGGGACGTGGAGCCGACGGGGGATTGGGCACCCCCATCAGCCAAAACCAGATTTGCCACGCTGAGGTGAGCTCCCAGCGTGGCACCAAAGCTTTGGGGGGGGTGTGAGGTGCTGCCAGCACACAGCGGTGGTTTTCTTTGAAGTGAAGACCACCGCTGCATACACAGCACCCGCATCCATTGGTGCAGGACCACCACGCCTGCTCAACGGAGCAGTGGATTGCACAGGACAGTCACACCTCCAAACTGTCCTATTCTCCCAAGATGTTCCTCGCGCATGCGCGCAAGCAAACGTAAAAATAATAATGATTACACTCACCCAAAATCTAGCAGTTTGTCTTCTCTGGAAGAAGTATTTTCTCTGTGGCTGAGCTGTGACAGACCCTGTAACAAGACACTGGCTTACTGCAGGGGCAATTAGACATCACACCAAAGGGCACTCTGGGAAGACTAGAGGCCATAAAAGAAACCATAATGGCAACTTCCAAGGGCAATAAAACAGTTAGAGAAAGTTAGAAAAAACATCTCTCACAGCCAGAGGAAAAGAAAATGCTGTGAACCGGTTAGAACACAGAAAAAAAAGACTACTACATATCTTTTTCTGATTTTAACATGGAGTTTTCCTTTAAATTATGTGTGGTGCCATAGCATTCTCTATATCAGTATTTTGTACAGTATTCACTCTAACATGTTCTATTACCCTGGATTGACACTGCCTCATGGTCATGCCTATATAATAGGCACCGTACCTGCAAACTGCCATGTATATGACTCCCTCAGTATCACAGGTGATAAAGGACATGGGTTCAATATTTTTGCCATTTTTGAGGCTCGGCAAGTCTCTTACTTTAGTTATAACTTTGCATAATGTGCATGACGTGCAGCCACTACTTGGAAGAGTCCTTTGGTAGGAGTGGTAGCCAATGAATTTGTATGGTAGTCTCTGCAGTGTGATTGCTATGGACTAAATGGTCTAAAATGTTAGTATGGACTGGGCATGGAAAATTAGAAGAGATCTCTTCAAGGACAGGCTTGGCTGACAGAATGTGTCAATTATTATTCATAATGGCATTTAACCCTGTGGCAAAAGGGGAGTAAGTGGTCACAAAAATCTCTCTTGAGTTTTGTGTGAAATTCTCCCCTTTCTCCCTACTCTCTCTTTCTGTAACTAGAAGTTCTCTAGTTATACTCTCTACAGTGTCTCTAGTATTTTTAACATCCATGGCATAATAACCCCTTTCTTTGAATCTCATTTTAAGATCCTTTGCTTGTATCTCATATGCCTTCTGAGTGCTGCAATTCCTTCTCGCACATAGGAATTGACCTTTCGGGATGTTGCTTATTATGTAGAGTGGCAGACAGCTGCTGGCCAGTAACAAAGTGTTTCAGTCAGTGGGCTTGCAATACAAACTGGTGTGAAAATGCAGTAACTACCATGTATTGAGAAATGTAGTCATCCACTGTCTAGCAGATCTTCAGCTGCCAAACAAATTTAGGTATTCAGGAGTTTATGATGATATGTCAAAAAAATCATTATTCAATCCACAGTTTATTCCCATTTCGAATTATTTCCCAGCCAGTGTTACATTGTTAATGAGACTGTTCTCCTTAATCTTTATTATATTAAAGTAGTAGTATTTATTAGTCCGCAAAACCTTCCTCATATAGATTTTTGTTACCAAAAAAAAGGATTTTGGACATCCTTAGATTCAACCTCAGTGTGTTTTTAGTTGTCTCAGACATTTTCAAAACTGCTTTTATAGCTAATTTTGTAATTAATGATTCCTATCTTTAAAGATGGCCTCCACTCTCAATTTTTAAAAATCTCTTCCACTGAGGTTATCTTTTGAATATACATGCTAGATTCATAATGCAGATGTATGAGAATGGTGTTGCCATGTTTCTTGTGGTACACAGTGCAGCACTGTACAAATATATTTAATTTTTTCACGGTCGGCATGGCACAGGAGAAGGAGCTTTAAAAAAACTCAAAATCCCATGTCTTGGTTCAGGAATGAAAGAACATTTTTAAAAAAATTGGTATCTTGATATTTTTGCCAGAAAAAAAAAAACATTATTGTGGAAGAAAACCTACATGGTGACAAACAAATACTGCTTCTTGAGATTAAAATACTTCTTCCTAAAAAAGTGCAAACACATTTCAGTGCAATGTCTCATATCACCTATCTCTTTTTCAGGTATGTATGGTTTAGCTTCAGTACCTTTCAATAATCCGATTTTTGCTTTGTGCACATGGGTATACTTTAAACACAGCTGGCCAGATTCTTAAAGGGTTCTGGAACCAAGTCCCACACTTGCAGTTGCAGATTGAAATCTCTGCAACTGTGAAGAGTGGTATTCTCATCCGCAGCAGCTGTGGAAGATATAACAGCTGGTCCCACTGGTCGTAACATTTTTCTACAGCTGTGGGAATTTCTATGGCAGCACCACCCACAAGCTGCCAGAAATCATGGAGCCGGTCATAAACTGGCTCCACTTTTGAGAATACTGTAGCTGAGGGAGAAACTGCAGTTCCACAAATGGCAACCCACTTGTAATGTGTTTTTCCAGCAGCTGCAGGATCTTCAACAACTTTGAGAATCTGGCCCAGCATTTCTATTTCACCAGTAGCATTATGTTGCATTAGACCAATCTAGCTTTGTCTTCCAAACATAGGGCCAAATTCTCAAAACTCTTGGAAATACTTTAGCTGTGCAAAATCTCGGTGTAAGTGGGTTGCCACTTGAGGAACCAGTTTCTCCCACAGCTATGGTATTCTCAAAAGTGGTGCTGGTTTATGACCATGATTTATGGCAGTTTGTGGGTGGTGCTGCCATAGAAATCCACACAGCTGCAAAAAAAAATTATGCTGGTGAGATCAGCCATAACATCTTCCACAGCTGCTCTGGATGAAAATTCTGATCACCGCAAGTACAGAGATTTCAGCCTGCAACTGAAGTTGCAATATGGGACTTAGTCCCAAAACATTTGGAGAATATAGCCCACAATTTGTGACCCATACAGTAAGTGCAGGGATGCACCATTTTGTGACGAGCCATTCAAAATGTACAATACAACCAGCTCATTGCATTTTACAGGAATGAGAAGTTTTCCCTAAAAGTTTCAATAATTGGTCAGTATAGGTTTTTAGCACACAAGATACTGACAGTAGCTCTGACTTTTTTAAATCTTCATTTGTATAATTTATAGTGATTTATTTAGTAAAATAATGTACATAGCATTGATCATTTTTATATCTTATGCTTATTTGTACTGTGCAGTATATAAATTGCACTTAAGAGCACCATTGAACATTAGCATTACTCCATGGCTTCTCATATTGAAGTTCTGAATAAGCCTATTGATTGATATTAGTTTCCATTTCAGATATTTACATTATTATCACTATCACCAGTCCCAACAGCGTACAACTCATTTTTTCCCCGACTGGATTCCAGGTGTTGGTCCATGCTGCAAGAAGGCAGAATCTGGTGTTTTGATATGGCAGGGGTTTTAGTTCTCTGGTAACATTTCCTGAAAGGAGTGGCTCATGTGCCTTTATCCATGGGCCATTGGTGCGCTCTAATATATCTGCAAGCTCTGGGCAGGTGCCCCATCTGGTGGCATAGCCTACATTAGTATTACTTAAACTGACAAAACTGCAATTCATGATTCATAATTCTGCAATGGAAGCAGGAGATGGGTGAGCACAATGGCTTTGTACTAGGTAGCATTGTCCTTTAAATTTCTAAGACATTTGCTTTTACCTGCTTCTAGTACTGAAACTTTTTAACTGTGAAGAGTCTATTCAAAGTCACTGGCAATTTCAAGTGACTTACAGTATGTCAGGACAACAGTCTAGTATGGAAAACATTTAGTAAATGGCTGCAACGCTCCTGACCGAAAATGCTGCACACAAATACAATATGTCTCCTAATCCTCCATCCTCACAGGTTCCCAGTTCACAGGTACAAGCCAGCTTCCTCAGACATATCATATATCCTAACTAGTTTTTCACCTGCTTGCTGCTTTTGGCTTCAGAACCCAAATCTTTAAACCACCACATTTTTTGGCAAATAATAATTTCTCAAGGTTGTGAAAAGTTATGTATATAAAGCCTCACCTGATTTCTTCAGATATTTAAGATCTCTAAGAAAGGTAAATATTTTTGCTCCAACCAACCAATAGGAAAACAGCTTTCATGTTATCCACGTTCTTGTTTGCATCTAAATGCTGCTGTGATTGTTCATTATAATTTGTGAAGTGCTCACATGCTTCATCAAAATGCAGGTCTAACTGTTTGCCCAAACCTGCCTTTCATCTTTGCTTGATCCTGTCTCACTTCATTACAAATGTGTATGAAGAAGTGTCATAGTCCATTCACATATAACATGATTATGTGCAAGAAAACTACCTCGTTGGCACAGCCACTTCTAAAATCACTCTTGGCACAGATACACGATTTCTTATTACAGATCCCCAAGCACAAGTAGCCAGACAGTTTATAGCCTAAAAAAATCTCTTGACAACATAGCAGTTATATACTGTATGTGCTGATTCTTTTGGGGGGAAGGACTTGCCACCCTGAATAATGCAAGTATCTCTCCAAGACATATGTTCATAAGGTTGGTGTCTCTCTTAATAGTCTTACTAGAGACCTGCTGAGCTTAAGACATTAGACTTCTCTGTGCCTAAATGAACTTTCTCCCCAGTGTTGATTAACATGGGAGGGAAGAACTAAGAAATAATCTAGGATAATGAACTGGAAATATAATTGCTATTGACTTTAAAGGGAACATACATCTTTGCATAGATTCTGTAATTATCCCAAAACAGATAGTAATAGTAGTGAGTTTATTTGTTTAGTGCCTATTCCTGGGGCCTTAGGGTGCTGTTCATCATTCAAATTGATAAATCACAGTACAATAATAAAATTGAGCAAACTAAGATAAATAAATTAACAACAGATGAACTTAAGACAGACTAAGAAGGCAAACATAACAGGCAGTGGGGAGGATTTAATAGCTGAAACCAAATGCCTGTCTGAGCAGGTAGGTCTTAAGGCCCCTCTTAAAGGCTGCCGCTGAGATGTGATACAAGAAAGGTCCTTCTGCATGAGTCTATATGCTAGATCTTCTTTTACTACTACAGCAGTAATGATTCAACTACTGTGAGTCAATGCAGGGGCAGCGGCAGTATTTTCTAAAATGAAGAGGAAGTACTATATTGCAAACCAGGCATGCTCAGCTAGTAGAACTGAACAACAGAAGACTATAGTATACTATTTGAATGCAGTATCTTCACACTTTACTTCAGTCTTTTCTGTTTAATTAGGGTACATACTACTATTATAATACAGCTGCAGGTATTCAAATGGGTGACTTGCTTCTTTGTCAGCTTTACATGAGGCTAATATGGAGGTTCTGATAAGAATTGTTCCATTAAAAATTATTGTACTTAAATTGCTAATTGCCTGCTATGCCTGTTAGTGCAACATCAATCAAGTTAAACTGAGAAAACCCATGTTCAGTATGTGCCAAGTAGAAAAATGTAGAAGGTTTCTAGACATAACTCTGTAACAATAAAAAGTGCTCTCACACTTTTGCACAATTTACTAATACCCAAGGTGATTTCTGCACTCTAGACTAATGAAAGTACATTGTATTATTTTTGCCACATTCTGATTTTCCTTTTAAACCATCCTTTGTCATGCTGGGTAGCTTAAGGTCATTCAGGAACTTAAGCAGCCCGCTAAGACCACAGCTTCCAGATCATTGATAAACATGTTAAAGAGCAGTAATCTAGCACTGATTCCAAGGGATGCTACTGAGTACACTTCTACACTTGGAATACAAACTGCCATGTATGTGACTCCCTCAGTATCACAGGTGATAAAGGACCTAGGTTCAATATTTTCACCATTTTGGGGATTTGGCAAGTCTTTTGTTTTAGTTATAACTTTGCATGAATTGCAGCGAGTACATGGCAGACCCCCTCGGTGGAAGCGGTAGCCAATTAATATGTGTGGTAATCTCTGCAATGTGATTGCTATGGAGTAAATGATTTCAAATGTTAGTATAGGCTAAGCATGGAAAATTAGTAGAGATCTCTTGAAGGAAGAAATCAGCTGACAGAATATGGCAAGTGGTAGCCAATTAAAATGCATGGTATTCTCTGCAATGTGATTGCTATTGACTAAATGGTCTCAAATGTTAACTGGACATTGAAAATTAGGAGAGATCCCTTCAAGAAAGGAATCAGCTGACAGAATATGTCAATTATTATTTATAATGGTATTTAACTCTGTGACAAAAGGGGAGTGAGTGATCACAGAATTCATTCTTGAGGTTTGTCTAAAATTCTCCCCGTTCTCCCTATTCTCTCTTTCTGTAACTAGAAGTTCTCTAGTTATACTCTCTGCAGTGCTTCTAGTATTTTGAACATCCATGGCACAATAAGCCCTTTCTTTGAATCTCATTTCAAGATCCTTTGCTTGCATCTCATATGCCTCTTGAGCGCTACAATTCCTTCTAGAGCATAGGAATTGACCTTTGGGGATGTTGCTTGTTATGTAATATGGGAGACAGCTGCTGGCCAATAACAAAGTGCTTCAGTCTGCGGGCTTGCAATACAAATTGGTGTGAAAATAACTACAATGTATTGAAACCTTAACATCCAAGAATCCATATTTGATGAGATAGAAATTAAGATTAAATTTCAAGTTTGTATTACTTATGTGCAGGTAATCCACAAATTCCTGCAGGTTGTCATGATCCCCATGCTACACAACAAGCACATGGTCAATGAAAAATTTCCATGGTTCCAACTTTCCATGGGATGGATTGTTATCTGTATTTCTAATCCATTCCTCTTCCCACCTTGCAAAGTACAAATTGGAAAAATTGGGAGAAAAAGTTGCCCCCATTGCCATACTTTTTAACTGAAAGCAGTTTTGATTCCTAAATGCAAAGCAGTTGAACTTCAGGACCATTCCCAGCAATCTGACCAAAAAGTCAATTTGGGGACATGTTTTTAGTTATTTATTTATTTTTTACTGTTGTAGTTTAATCCCTGCACCATTTCTGAGTGTGACTGTTTGCTTTTGGAATTACAGACTATGGCCAGGATATTCAAAGCTTAGCGCTGAGCGCAAATGGATTGCACAGAGTTAACACAGGTTAGCAATATTCAAAGCAGGACATAGAGCCGGTGCAATGCGATAGTGCTGGCACAAAAAGATAATGTATGCAAGCGGCAAAGTGAGGGGCAGGAACCTGAATACAGGCACAATGGCATATTCGAATGAATAGCACGGCGCAAGGCCCCATTGCATGACATGTAGTGTGGCACTAGTTACCACCTATAAAAGGCAGGTCTTATCCCAGGGCAAACCACAGAGATGGATGTGGCCAGGACAGGGCACCAACATGGCTGCATTTGGAAATGCAGTAGTGTATTATCTGATGGAGGAAGTAGTGCATGGGGAGGAGAGGGATGAGGCCCATCATGGCCCACAACACAGACCAAGGAGGAGATATGCTGCACACAGGTTGTACTGGCCCAGAGTCTCCTTTGAGACCCTGTATGTTGGAGCACATTGCTGGCCAGTACAGGATGAACAGGGCCATGTTGAGGCAGATATGTGATCTTCTGCATGAGCAGCTGCAGTCTAACACCAGGTGCAGCCATGCCATGTCAGTGGAGGAGAAGATGACAGCAACTATGTGCTTTCTAGCCACTGGGAAATTCCAAACCCCAGTGGGAGACACCATTGGGGTATCACAGTCTGCCACCTCACACCTCCTAACCCACTTCCTAGATGCCTTCCTTCCACATGCTGCCAAATTCATAGTATTCCCCAGCATGGCAGCTGAGTGCAGAGTAACCATGCAGCAGTTCTATCAAGTTGTGCACCTACCAGCAGTATTTGGTACCATTGGATGCCCCTTGTTGCCATCTCTGCACCACCTGGCAATGGCAGTGATACATATGTGAACAGGAAGGGTATCACTCCATTAACTGCCAGGTGGTGTGCAGTGTGACAGAGTGCATCAGCAATGTCTTTGCATGGTACTCGGCAGTGCCCACGACGCCTTCATATGGCATCAATCTAGGCTGTGCAGGCCTTTTGAGGAAGGCAGATTCCCAGTGGGCATCTAGTCGGTGAGTAACACACTGTGGGCAACAGTGTATGGGAGGCATAGACGGGGGGCAATCAGGACAGCAATACATGTATAGTACCATGGCAATGTCCATACAGCAGGAATGTGCAGCTAACTGAGTCCCATATGTTCACAGGGACAATGCCTGTCCCCTGAGACCCTGGCTGCTCACACTGGTACCATGGCCAGCAAGAGTGGCTGAAGAATGGTACAACGAGGTGCACGCCACCACAAGGAACATCATAGAGAGGGTCTTTGGCATGCTGAAGATGTGGTTCTGCTGCCTTGACCATTCAGGCAGCATCCTATAGTATAGCCCCTAGAAGGTATGTCATATTTCTAGCATGTTGCATGTTACACAGCATGGCGCTAAACAGTGGTATATGTGCACCGGAACCTGAGGAAGAGTCAGACAGTGAGCCAGAGCCAGAGGCCCAGGGGATAATAGGGCAACTCAAGAGGAGAGACCTCTGAATGGCCAGAAGATCCCATAAGCACAGGAGGAACACCATTGACACACTAGCGCAGATGGGAAGGTACGTAAACAGACCACAGACAAACAACCAGTGAAATGCAATAAGTTTTATTAGATGTGCAATGTATGTACAGTGCTGAAATGTGCAATATGTGCATAAAACCTGGGTGAAGACAGTGTCACAGTGTGCACATGAAGTATGTGTGTGTGGATCTGTACAGTGACAGTCAGAAATGTATTGGTGACAGATGAGAGCTATGTGTGCAAGGTGTAGGGCAGGAGTGTTGATGTGCAGGTGGGTGACTGTGTGTGTGAGGTACCACTGTGTGGGTGAGGGACTGTGCATGTGTGTGCCACTGTGTGTGTGACAGGGAGTGTGGACAGAAGTGTACAGTGGCTGATATCCAGGACATGTTAGGCTGTCCTTTCCCTGTTAACTGCTGCTTGAATTTTCTCCCACCCCCACCACCCCCTTCCCGGCCTCCTTTAAATACACCTCTGCTCTGCCCATGCAGGGCCCATTGTCACCTATTGGATATCCCAATTTAAGCTGTATCTGCCTAAACTGAACTAAAAGGGATAGTGTGTTTCCACCTAACCTGCCTTAGTTTCTACCTCTATTACTAATCTCCACAAGGCAGAGGGCCCTCATCTGGGTACAACTACCCATTTAGCTCTATCGCCTACTGGCTTTTACTGCCAGACCTAATGGCTTATTACAGTATCCTACTGTTACTGCTTGGTAGTAGTGTACCTTATATAGTATGGCATCACAATGTGACAGGCGCTACCCCTGACACTGCTTCCTTTCCAGTGTCCTACGCTGCCCCTCTTCACAGCACCTCCACTCTCCTGTTATTTCATTCATCTTATATTTATATTGCATACACCTTGGCCCTACCTCACCTGGAGCCCCTCACCCATGACTATTCATGCCCTCACCATTATTTCACTAAACTACCAGCCCTGGTCCACGTATACCCACCACACAAGAGCACCCTTGGCTAACTGACAAATTGCACACAAAGCAAAAATACTCATTTTTAATTAACTCCTTAAAGAAAATGCTGTTGCTGCTCCTTCTTTGCTCAGGCAATGTGGAACTAAACCCGGGTCCACCAACTCAATTTTCCTCTCCCTTGGATTTTGCGGATGCTCCCGGTCTCAAAATTATGCTAGTTAACATTCAAAGCCTGATCAAAAAATTCAACCAACTTCAAGCATGGGCCGTGCACACTCACCCAGACCTTACCATCATTACTGAATCATGGCTTAAAAAGACTAATTTTGACCACCAAATTAACCTACCTGATTATAAACTCTTTAGGGCAAATAGGGATTCAGGGGGGGGGGTTATCTACGCCAGAACAAAGTTTGCAGTTAGTGACATAATCTGTAAATCCAAGTCCAAAGAATTTGAGATCATCTCCCTGAAGCTTCACCTTCCTTCCTCTGAATGCATTACCATTATAGGTGGCTACAGGTCTCCATCTGGTGGCACCAAATTTCTTGACACCCTGAAATCCCTAACCGCAGCAGCCAATGCTGAAACAATAATTATGGGTGACTTCAATATGGACTGGCTCTCTTCAAAATCCTGCAGCCTTAAAACCCTCTGCATGGAGCTTGGACTTGTACGGCTTAGTAACCGAACCTACAAGGATTAATATTTCTAATCCTCACAATAGCTCCACCCTAGACGCCATACTAACTACACACCCTCATAAAATCTCCCACACAGCAGTGTTTCATAATGACATGAGTGATCACAGTATGGTGGTATGTACAAGACTGCAAGCCAAAACCAGCCAACAATCTAAGTTTAGAACTAAACAGTCCCTCATGAGTTCAATAGTGCAAGCTTTCTGCTTGACTTAAGCAAGGTCAGATGGCAAGATTTATTCCTTGCTAAAACTGTTGATGAAGCCGCTCCATTCTTAATGTTAACCTTAACACCCTGGTAGAAAAACATGCCCCATTCATCAAAGTAAGGATGCATAACCTTTCCCAACCTTGGTTTACCCCAGATCTTAAAGCTGCAGTCAATAGCAGAGACAAACTTTGGGCTAAGGCAAGGCATTCTAAGAGCCCTGCCAACTGGCAGTCATTCAGAGCTGCCAGGAATGCATGTGTAAAAAGCATCCGTACTGCAAAAGCTCAATTCTACATCTCCAGCCTGGAGCATGCTAAAGGAAACTGTAAAAAAAATTTGAAAGACTATTAAATCTATTGAAGGCCGGCCCACAGCCCCATCCATTCCATCTAAGATAATCACCAGTGGGAGGCTGGTTGAAAACATGCCCCAAATTCTTGAGGAACTTAATTCGCACTTTGTCACTGCTGGACTTGCTTTCGACTCCTCTCCCTATGCTAATCATGTTAAAAATCATGCTGCTCTACCACTGCTACTGGCACTCCAGCCCTTATCTTTCAACTAAGCACTTTCACATTTAAAGAAGTTGAAGATGCTCTCTTTAACCTAGATACTAGAAAGAGTGCTGGCAATGATGGTCTTGAACCATATTTCCTTAAATTAGGTACTGTTCACCTTGCCACCCCTATCCTGCATATCTTTAATTTATCCATTACTTTTGTCTCTGTCCCATCTTGTTGGAAAGCAGCCCACATTCTCCCTCTCTTCAAATTAGGAGACCCTTGTGATCTAAACAACTATAGGCCTATCTCCATCTTGCCTATCCTTTCTAAAATTCTTGAGAAGCTAGTCCATAATCAATTAAAACAACACATCAAATCCCACTCTCTGCTAAACCCTGCCCAATCCGGGTTCAGGTCCAATCATAGCACTGTCACTGCATTGGCTAAGGTTACTAATGACTGGATTTCTGTGGTGGATTCCTGGAAGACCACCGGTGCAGTGTTCCTTGACCTGTGTAAAGCATTTGACGCTGTTGACCATCTCCTCCTAATTTAGTGCCTTACTAAGTTAGGTGCTAATCCATCTACAGTGAAATGGTTCACCAATTACCTTTCTGGTAGGATACAGAAAGTCAAAGCAGATGGTCTCCTCTCGGACCCCCTTCCAATTGCTAGGGGAGTCCTCTAAGGCTCTATCTTAGGATCGATACTTTTTCTCTATATATCAATGACCTTGACTCACTTATAACAAAATCAACTCTTCACTTCTTCGCTGACGACACTGTGTTATACACCTCTGGTACTACTCTATCGGAAGTTAGGGACATTTTGCAAGCTGACTTTGCTCAACTTGAAATTAATCTTATCGAAGCAAAGCTCCTTCTAAACATCAAGAAAACCAAGGTGATGGTCTTCTCTAGCAGCTCTACAATCAGCACCCACCCCTCAAACCCAAAGAATTTTATAATCACCTCACTAGGCGAACCACTAGAAGTGGTTACTAAATTCAAATACCTCGGCTTCTGGATTGATAATAAGCTGTCCTTCTACGGCCCACATGAGAACTTATCCAGGAGGCTAAAAATACGTTAGCGTTCTTTGAAACAGATCCCTCTTCCCTTGATACTCGAACCAGGCTCATATTGGCCATATTTCTACACTACTCAATTATGGTGATTTTCTTTACGCCTCAGAGGGACTTCTAGCCTAAAGAAACTGGATGTCCTTTATCATCGTGTTTCTATGATTCATCACCAGCTCCCCTTCAGAACCCACCATTGCGACCTGTATTCAACTGTTGGCTGGATGTCACTTGCCACTAGACGCTTGCTTCATGCTGGGTTCTGGACCCTTAAGATACTTCTTCACAAATTGCCTAGCTACATAACGCTCTCTATCCACATCTTCTGCAGTGCTTATTCTCTCAGGAAATCAAATTTTATCCTACTTGACATCCCACGAACTCGATCTACATTTGGTCATGAGCCATCTCATACTCCCTCCCTACCATATGGAGCCAACTCCAATCTACACTAAGCTAACCAGCACCGTATCACTTTATTTCTTCAAAACTTTATCCTTATCCAAATTAAAAGATTCCTGTAGCTGCTACTAATGCCTCCCTCATCCATAGGTTAGTACCCAATATTTCGTACTGTTTATATTTAGGCCTTACTTGTGACCATTGTACATAAGACATGTAACTACTAAACTATTTGAATGAATTTGTTTAGCTGATCATGTTGCCAATGTTAGTCCTTATTTCTGTCTTAAATGGTTCCTTTGTGACTTTCACTGTATTCTGTAAGTACTTGACTTATATTGTTATTGAAATTATACCTGTATGTATTGTCCTTATGCCTATGTATGTGTACCAGGACCTCCTTGTGAATGAGCTTGCTCAATGGAGTATTTTCCTGCAATAAACTTGAACTAATGCTGGCACCTACTCCCATGGACATGTCCTTCACCATGTCTGTGGGGAATGGATGTGGGGATGCTCTGTGGTGAGAACTCGAGTGGGGAGGACTGTGGGGATGTTGTCAGTGCAGCACGCCAATGTGCATGGCTGGAACCTGCACCTGTCCTTGAGGGTGGGCGGCCATGTCACCATGCCTCGATCACGGAGGACTGGAAGGCTGGGATGGATGACCTAGTGGCCACACTATATGCACATGTTGCATGCTGAGGTGTTGCGCTGGCCTCCTGCAGGTGGTGGAGACTGTGCCATGCGCCATTGGCAAGTAGTGCAACATGCATGGTCTTGACATGCGCATGCACTGCCACAGTGAGGTCCTGAAGCCCTGCCCCATTGCACCAAGGACCCGGGACATCCACTCCTCAGCAGGCTGCTCTGCATGGAGCATAGAAGCAGCAACTGTCTCCCACAGTTAGAGAGCTCATGTCGCAGCTCACGCCTCAGATCATAGAGATCCTCTGCGCTGCATACTGCAACTCAAGCGCAGCATGTAGCATGGGTCTTGCACCCTGGCCATCCTGTGCTGTGGTGATGACCCGCCCCAGCAGCGGGTGGAGGGGTGGTGGCTGATGTGGGTACTCAGGGCTACTCAGCAGCCTGTATAGGCTACTATTCCCGGCCACATGCTGCCACCACTGTTGCTGGCCAGCAAGTGACCGTATCTTCCCATGGTCTGATCAGTGGGCTGTGGCAGGCTTTGCAGGTCCATTGGTGCAGACATGTCAGCATCATAGCCAAAAGCTGTTAACTGCACAGTGACACCTGAATCAGTGCAGCCCGCCTGCTGGTCAGATGTAAGCGCAGGCCGCGCATGCTGTGCTCCCATGTCTCCGCCCTAGGGCCGTCAGTTGTTAGTTCCACATCAGAGACCAATACCCCCAACCCTGGTCACTGGTGACCATTAGGGTGATGGCAGTGCAACACCCAAAGTCCTCCACCTGTGCATCCTTCATAGGTATGGCAGTGTCCAGGGTCTCAGAAGCTTCACTGTCACTGGAATCCTCTGCAACATATGCTGTCCTGGGGTATGGTGTTGGACGGGTGCCACAGCCACATGCACCCCTGCAATGGTCATCCACATGAGGTCCATGCACCCCCACATGCCAGATGTAGATGGCACCGGCCGGTCTGCCTCCAGCTCATCTACAATGTCTGCCTTCCCACACTCTGCCTGCACACTTGCACTTTGTAGACCCAGTGCTGTGAAAAAAGGAGGACACTGTTAGTGGACAGCACTGTTCACACCATCCCCACCACTGGTAACAACATGCCACCACAGTGCACAGCACCCTGATTGTATAACACCCCTATTGTGCAGTTTGAGTGCCCAATGACAACAGTGCAACCAAACAGTACTGAACAACATGTGTAACAAACACATGCACAGTGTTGTGTAGCAAGGAACCGCAAACACACAGAAAACACCCATATGTGTGACTTCACAGTGTAGGCCAGACCCGACAGAGGCACTCACACAACCAGAAAACCATGTCCTGCCCCCACTGTCTAATGTAAACCATGTACATACCTGGATGTGGTGGTGTCAGCTGCATCTCACATCCTCCTCCCTCTATGCCCTCCACTGCCACAGACCTCAGTGTGGATGCAACAAGGGACAGGAGATGGTCCCATTCTCTCCGGTCCAAGGGTTGCTATGCTCCCCCTGTCCTGAGGCATTCCCGTAGTCTCTGGACCTCCTCCTCCTTGGCTCAATGCAGCACATCATACCATCTCTTGCAGATCAGCGCCAGACTGTGGCCATGTCCACAAACAGCATTGACCTCTGCTGCAACCTCCCACAACTGCCGAACCAGGGATCCGTGGGCTTTCTGGTCTGCAGACTCCTCCCTATTCCTTACATGCTATGTACAAGGGCATGCAGCTCATCCCAACTGAATTTGTTGGGGCAAGCCTCCTGGGCAGTTGTGACACCTGTATGGGACAGACGGCAAGTATTGGTTATGCATGGTTGTGTGGACTGTTGTCATTTTCACCAATACACATGTGGATCATGTCACACCACCCTACCAGTGTTACTGTATATGTCCATTGTGCCTGCACAATGGACAGCGGTGGCAGACACTGTAGTACCTTTACCACAAGTGCTCCAGTGCTCAGCACTGTGCTGTGCTATGCAGTTGCCTGTGCTACAGGCCACAGAAGTGCTACACCTGCACCAATGTTGCAGTGTGGCCATGTGTAGCTTCACCTTGTTCCACCCATACATTAAAAGTATGGCTAGGGACATGCAGAACATCTGTGCTACCAACAATACCAGTGTGGCCCCTGCACAGTTGCCTGTTGTCAGTACATACCCGCTGCATCCTGTGGAGTTGCCTGTGCCATTCTGCAGTGTGTATGCATACACAGGTTAAATACTGTGAAGTGCAGTTCCCTTGTGTACCACAGGTGGTGCACTGTTAGCCCTTAAATAGCCCTGCCAGGCAATCCACCCTGGTTGGTATACAAATGACAACACAATGAGATGCAAATCAGCATGTTTGCCCTGTGCATGAATAATCAGCCTCATTAGCATACTGCCTTTGAATATTGCCACTGTTTGTGCTGGGCTAATGCATTGTGCAGGGCAATCCATTAGCGTGGGGCTATTCCGGCACTGCACAGTGCAGTGCTACTAACATAGTGCAGCGCTACTATGTGTTGCGCTGACAGTCACTGTGCATGCGCTGTGCATGCACATGCGCATTGTACTGGCACTACCATAGCGCCACGCCAGCACTGTAGCGCAGTGCTTATACATAGATACATAGACAGTGTCGGCAGATAAGGGCCCATGGCCCACCCAGTCTGCCCATTTGAGCTTGTAAGTTCAGTGTCTAGCTATGCTGCTATTGCATAGGCTACTGCACATGCACTAGTACCAGCACTGGGATCATAAGTGGGTTGCACATGCACAGTGTATTCACTTCTGGCTTGTGTGGAGCTATTGCGATAGTGTGCTTATGTACACAATAGCGCAGCACACGTTTTGTGGCATAGCACAGTTCCATTGCCTGGTGACAGGATAGTCTGTGGGCATTCTTCCACTGTGCCAATACAAAGTGCAGTATGTCAGGCAGAAAGCCCAGAGGGCTGTTGTCCACAAGGACAGGAGGTGGGGGGAGGTGGAGACTGCCAACCTGGTGTAACTGGTTGTGCAGAGGCACAGGCACCTGTTTGGGGAAGTGAGGGAGGGTGACCTCCCACACAGACAGGTGTGGGCCTCCATTGCCTGACACCTGATGTCCCGAACTGGGATACACCGTGATGGGTAGAAATGCAGACACCAGTACGTGGACCTACAGAGGTGTCAAAATAGGCAGCTGGAGTGATTTAAGCGCATGGTCTGAGACGGGACTGTGCCAATTCTAGGTGGGTTATCAGTCTCCCCACAGTGATGGCCGTGTGTCTCTGTGTGTGTGTATGGTGTGTCTAGGATCTCCTGTTGCTTGTGTCGGTGTGTTGCATTGTGTGCCTGTGCTGTGATATTACACAGGTGCCACCCCCGCTGTGTGTGTGTGTGTGTGTGTGTGTGTGTGTGTGTGTGTGTGTGTGCCCTGCCACTGGTTCCCCACATGTAGGTACCCTGTCCTGTAATGTGTGCACAGTGGCTGCTCAGTGTGTCTTTGAGGTCACACTGGTCCAACCATGTGCATGTCACAGGTGATGTTATCATCTGGTGGGGGGTCTTGGATGCTGGTTGGCATGCCAGTGGTGTCATGTGTGTGCTGCATTGTTTGGATTACATATGCCATTTATGTGTATGAATCTGCTGTGATATGTCATCATGTACTGATGGACCTGTGCTCTTTCCACCCAACAGAGCAGAGGCCTCCGCCGAAGAAGACAGCACATCACAGGGGACAGCTGACACTCCAGGAGCCAGTAGGATCTCAGGAGAGTGCCCACATGCCCCAACATGCAGAGGAGAGCAGTAATGGACACCATATTGTATTGCATGAGTACTCCATTTGGTTCTGCAATGCTTCTGTGTTGTACCATCTGAGGGGATGTTCTATGCCCTCCCACTGTTACTGTTTCCCTGGATATGGCTGTATACACAGTACACTGTTCTGTGCTACTCTGTCCTGTACTGGGCATTCCAGTGGGCATGTGTGCCATGTGTCTGGCAGGGATGCATCACAGTGTGCCCACCGGTGTCTGTGGGTCTGTGCAGGTCCTCTGCTGTGCCAACACGTGCTGCAGTGTCCATTGATTGCCTTTCTTTTCAGGCCTGGGTGTGTACAGTGGTGCTGTTGTTGTCTGTACATTGTTGGGCCTAGGTGGGATGTGGGTCACAGTTCCTATTGCTGCTGTGCAACTACTGCTTGGTCTTTTGCTGACACATTTGTGCCACTGCACAGTGGCCCACCCATAGCAGCACATCTGTGTGGCGGACCCTGTTCCCTGTTCTGCCATGCGTTGCCTGTTCCACAGTGAGACAGGTGCATATATGCCTATCGTGCATGTGTGTTGCTTTTACCTGTGTGCTGTTCAGTGTGTTTGCCCTTGTGGTTGTGTTTTGTCACCAGGTTGGGGGTTTCATGCCCTCCATGCATGTACATCACTGTACCTGTCCTGTGTGTGGCTTATGGTGATTCTGGTACTGTGAGTACATGGCGGTCATCATGTCATGTCTGGCTGTATCCCTGCATCCAGCAGTGTGTTTGCTACAGTCCCGGTGGTGGGCCTTGCCTCATGCCTTGCTGGGCCACTGTAGTGGCTGACTACCATTGTGGCTTGTAGTCGCTGTTCCCATTCCTATGGTGCTTGCTGACTGTGGTTTTTACATAGTTTTGTTTCTGTGGCCAGCATGTCCCATCCTGTGTCATCCCATGTGTTTGTCGTGCAGTGCCCCATTGTCCTCCATGTCTCAGGGTTTGGCTGTCCGATTGCACTGTTTCACTGTGCATGCTACACAGCTGTGTGGTGTCCACTGTTCTGTGGTGCTGTCTGCATACCTCCATGCATTTCAATGTAACATAGGTTGGTGCTGTCTGCTTGTGGTATCCTGCCTTGTCCTGCAGGGAAATGGCAGGTGTGTCTTCTGTATTGTTCTGATGTGCCACATGGGCATAGTTGTTGGGACATGCTGTCCACCATTTATTTGCTTTCTGAAGTTGCATTGTGCCTTTGTTTTATTCTCACAGCCTAACATGGTCCTCCATTCCCATATAGGTTCACGCCGTTCATCCCTCTGGGCCACCCAACCTGAGAAGACTGAGGGGAGGGGTGATCTCCTACACCACATTGTTCGGCAACAACAAACTCTTGTAGAGCAGCAGGCAGTAATTATATTTGAGACAAGGAGGGTTGCCGCACTGTTGGAGGAGAGACTGCCAGCACCCATGGGACTTTGATCCTGATTTTATTTATGTATTGAGCTGTTCTTCCCACACACCTTTGCCCTTTACATTGCCTTTGTTTATTCCCCATTCAGTGGCCCCTTTGCTTTCTTTATCCACTTCCTTCCCCTTCCCTACATTTTACTTCCTCATTGTTTATGTCTCCTGTATTTAGTTTCTGGTTCAGCTTCCTATCCCATATTGCCTTTCTGCTTTGCCCTTTCATTTACGCACTTATAGCTATGTTGCCCCCTTTGCTCATTTCCTGTTGTTGTTTACTGTTTTTGCCATTTTATTACTATGCCATTGTTATCTTACTGTTTGTGTTTGATGTTTTGAATATAATTGCTGTTTCTGTATACCTTCATGTCCTGTGGTTTTATTGGGTGCTTGGATTTTTTGGGTGTTTTGTACTGTTCAGTGGTTGTCACCTGTGGGTCCTGGCTGTTCCTTGGTATTCACAGGAACTGCACTGCTGTCTGCACCTGTGTACACATTCAGGACTGTTTTTCTCTGCCTGTGTTCCTGGCAGCCTATGTCTCTCCTCTGTACTGTGTTTCTGTCAATGTTTGCACTGGCTGCCTGTTAGCTATATTCAGTGCTGTCTTATTGCCGGGTTATTTTTACCCTGCACTCCGGGTCCAGTTTGCCCAGCTTCCTTTGCATGCTACATTCAGTTGATTTAGCACCGGACTATTCCTTTTGAATATAGCAGACTATTTGCTCTGGGCTATTTTGCCCTCTGGGCAGGGTTAATTTAACCCCGGGGCAAACTTTTGAATATCTGGCCCAATGAATGTCATGCCCCTGGTAGGTTACACTGCCTTGAAAATGCACGTTTTGTTTGTTTTTAACATTAAATCCTTCTTCCTGCAGTTTTCTAAAATCAGCTTCTAGATTTTATCAAGGTAGCATATCGACCACTGAGTCACTGTGATAACTGGTCCATAGTCTGTTGAAACACGGCAGGAGCACTAGATACCCCATACAGAACTACTGAGGCTAATACAGGACATTCTGCATATTAATGGTAAAATATAGCTTGGATTTTTCATCCAATGCTACTTGTTAATAAGCTTCTGACAAATCTGGTTTAGTGATTTTTTTTCCTTCACTTAGCCAAGTAAACAAATTAAGAGGTCAAAGAATAAGGTACTAGTCCACATTCAGTCAAGTATTTATTATGACTTGTAATCTCCATAAATACAGACCCTTCTTTCTGTTTTAGGTGCTCATTATGGGGGCATTTATTGTAAGCTTCAGTACTCGGAAACTATGCCTTCCTGCTTAGATGATTTATAGACACTTATAATGTATTGCATAGGGCATAAACTGAGCCTTACAAAATGTTTGAACCTCTTTTTTTATCTTATTAAGGTGTTTTATTGTATATACAATAGAAACAGTGATTATCCAGATAGGTACCAAGAAATCAACATTTTTTGATATTTGCCATAAATGAATATGTAATAGAAATTAAGTCCAAAAAAAACATCATTTGAGGAGGAAATTTTAAGGAAAAATCCATCATCTACTATCTAGCAGGCATCAGCTGCCAAACAAATTTAGGTATTCAGGAATTCATGCTGATATATAAAAAAAAATCATTATTCAACCCACAGTTTATAGCCATTTCAAATTATCTCCCAGTCAAGATTAAATTATTAATAAGACTGTCCTCCTAAATTTGTATTATTTTAAAGCAGTAGTACATTTGAAGGGGCAAAAGATGGTGAAAGGGTGAAATTTCACCCTCAAGTCCCTCACAGCGACAATCTCGAAACTTGTTGAGATTGTCACTGTGAGGGAATTCGCAGTGCAAGTTTCAATGTTCAGTCGGCATACCAAATTTCTTAGTCAGCAAAAACCTTCATCATATAGTTTTTTACCTTAATGTGTTTTTTAGTTGTCTCAGACATTTTCAAAACTGGTTTTGTAGCGAATTTTGTAATTAATGACTCACATCACTTAAGATAGCTGCCACTTGCAATTTTTAAAAATCTCTTCCACCGAGGTCACCGTTTGAATGAACTTGCTAAATTCATAATGTAGGTGAATGAGAATGGTGCTGCCATGTTTCTTGTGGTATATAGTGCAGCGCGGTACCAAGATATTACATTTTTTCGTGGTGGACATGACACAGGAGAAGGAACTTTTAATATTTTCGAAATCCCATATCTTGGTTCAGGAATGAAAGAAAATAAAATGAAAAATGGGTATCTTGATCTTTTTGACAGAAAAAAAAACATTGTTGTTGAAAAACACCTACATGGTGACTAACAAATATTGCTTCTTTAAACTAAAATACTTCCTTCCCAAAAAGTGCAAACCCATTTCAGTGCAACGTCTCATCTCGCATATCTCTTTTTCAACTACATGTAGTTTAGCTTCAAGGCCTTTCAATAACCCCAGTTTTGCTCTGTGCACATAAGTATACTTTAAACAGAGCGGGATGGATTTTCAAAGGGTGGTGCAAGGCTTGCATCCAGCCCTGCACCACCAGACTTAGGTTCTGGCAGTGTGCCAAACCCTTTGCTGCAACTGCACCCAATTGTCCATTTACAAGATTCCACAGTTTATGGCAGCTTGTTCCATATATCTGGCGCAAGCTCGGTAAAACAGCCCACAGGATTGCCGCACATTAGATCAGAAAAATGTGGCCTAACTTGAGGCAATTACCAGCACTGGATACACAATCCTGTTAGATAACTACAAGCCCCATGTGCTGTATCATCAGCGCACTGGGACTTGCGGTGATCTAAAGCTTTGGAAAATCCGGCCCAGCATTTCTGCTTCACAAGTGGCATTATGTTGCACTACATCAGTCTAGCTTTAGCTTCTGAACACAATTTCTAACCCATACAGTAAGTGCAGGGATGCTCCATTTTGTGACGAGCCATTCAAAATGTATATTACAACCAGCTCATTGCATTTTACAGGAATGAGAAGTTTTTCTTAAAAGTTTCAATAATTGATCAGTGTAGGTTTTTAGCACGTAAGGTACTGACAGTAGCTTTGACTTTTAAATCATAATTTGTATCATTTATAGTGGTTTTTATTGAAATAATGTACATAGGCATTGATAGTATTAATATATCATGGGCGTGGATATTCAAAGGGTTGCATGTATAATAGGTTTAATGCCAGCATGAAGTCAGAAAATGTGCCATTCTGATATTCAGCAGGAGCAGTTGCGCCACTAAAAACATGCTGAGCAACAGCGCAATGATAATGAAGGCATGCGCAACTGAAGGAGGAGGAACCATGCATAAAGGGCACAGTGCAATGTTCAAAGACTTGTGCAATGCGCAACAGTGGAGCAGGTGGAAGTTGCGCCATAGCGGAAATGAGCCAAAATTAAAAGGAGCAAGGAAGAGGTGCAAGAACACTACAGGGAAGCCACATGAGGCAGGGGGAGAGACAGGCACAGGAAAGCAGCACGAAAGAGGGCAGGCCAGGGAAACCACACCACAGAAGAGGGGCAGGGAAGGTGTGTGGTGCCACACAAAGCAGAGGCCAGTAGGTGTACCTGGTGCAGGGGAGGTAGCAGTCAGGACAGCAGGGGAACAAAGCAACAGCTGCTGGGGGGAAGCAAGCCAGGGACATGGCCAGTGCCACCTTCCACATGGATGCCATAATGAGGGGGTGAGAAAGCATGCAGGGGACGTGGGCTGGAAGAACCCGTCAGTGGAATGCCCCCAACAGGCAGTACCGAGCCCGCACCAGCTTTGAGCTGTATACAGATATCGAGATTGTGGGCTGGTACCGCATGAACAGGGCAATACTGAGGCAGCTCTGTGAGCTGTGCAGTGATGTGATGCAGGCACCCACATGATGGAGTCATGCTCTGTCAGTGGAGACAAAGGTAACAGCCTGCATGTGCCTGCTTGCCACGGGTACCTTCCAGAGACCAACAGGGGACACCACAGGCATAACACAGTCGGCCCGCTCATGCATCCTCACCCAATTCCTCAGTGCACTGCTGCCATGCTGCGGGTACATCCATTTCCCCAGCACTGGCGGAGTGCACAGCAAACATACAGGAGTTCCACAGGGTAGCACGTATGCCTGGTGTGCTAGGGGCAATAGACTGCACCCATGTGGCCATACACACACCACCTGGCCCCGAGGGTGCTGCCTACATGAACCGCAAGGGATATTCCAGTGTCAACTGCCAGGTGGTGTGCAATGCAAGTGGGCGCATCATCAATGTCTGTGCCACGCACCCTGGGGGAGCACATGATTCTTACATCTGGCACCAGTCAGCACTGTGCCACTGATTCAAGAGTGGGGACATCCTCACAGGTCGTCTAGTGGGTGAGTATGAAAATAGAATTGACATATCGTGGGCATGGGAGGGTATGTCCAGAGGTGCCATGGGTGTGGCCCACAGGGCTTGGGGCAGTCTGAAGCTGAACACGACACTAACCTCCACGATCTTCACACAGGTGACAGTGGATACCCACTCCGTCCCTGGCTGCTCATACCCTACCGGTGGCCCACGACCCCATCACAGCAATGCTACAATGAGGCACATGCCACCACACACAATGTCATTGAGCGGGTGTTCGGGATACTGAAGGTGTGTTTCTGTTGCCTGGACACCTCTGGCGGTGCCCTACAGTATAGCCCCTCAAAGGCCTGTGGGATATTCTTGGCCTGTTGCATCCTGCACAACATGGCCAATGACTGTGGGATAGCCGTACAGGTCGAAGAGGGGGACAGCGATGGGGACGACGGTGATGATGGGGATGGGCAGCCCCCCCTTGGTAATGGGACTCCCGACTGATCCGTCTGGCACAGCTGCACCGGGACACCATCACAGAGGAGCACTTCAGCCAGCACAGGTAAGTCATGGTGCCATGTGCAACCACCAGTGGCTAGGGCATAACCCACAGACACGCATGGAAACACACCAGGGGTGCATGCTGGCAGGGGATGTGGCAGGGCACAGAAGCACAAACACACAACCAAGGAGGGGTGAACAGTAACATGCCACATGGATGGACACACACACACATGCACACACAATAGGCACAAAACGTGCACAGGGGTCAGGTGCAAAGCCGAGCCAGAATGCAAACACTAGCAACACACATGTCCACAGGCCACCACATCCACTGACTGTCCATGTGCGTGTGTCAGATGCTGGGCACCATCGCACTTTGGTGTACAGTGCAATGCAGGCATCATCATGCACATGTACCTGTGGACAGCAGCCGGGAGGGTGTGCAGGTGTACCATGTGTCTGCGTGCAGGGCGGGCACCCACCCGTGCACTGCCCACCGAAACACACAATGCACACAGGGCAGCACCAGACAGTGCCCGCGCTGGGAGACAGGTCAGTCTTGCGGCACAGTGCCACCTCCACCTCGGATGCGTGGCGCCCGCCGAGACCCAGCAGCACTGGCAGGCTGACCACGGGCCTCATGGGGTGGCACCGATGGTCCACCAGGGGTTCCACTGCGCGAATGCAACCGTGCCCGCACAGGGGTCTGCAGCACACCGAACATTCCTGCACCAGGAGTGCTCGGGATACCCACAGCTGAACCCGGCATCGACAGGGTGGGTGTCGCACGACGCCGGGAACGGGGAGTGGATAGCAAACTTCACGGTGTGTGAGACGCATGGGCACCTGACTATGTGCCCATTGTGGCCATGACAGCAATGAACGCCTGTGCATGCCTGTCAATGGCGGCGGTCACATTCTCCCGCAAATGGTCAATCCATGACAGGATCCTATCAGTGTCCTGCTGCGTCGCTCCTCGGCCCACTCCAGAGCCACACACAGTGCCTCCACGGATGTTGCAAGCTGCATCTGCTGCTGGACCGATGCCTGCAGTTGGCGGGTGTGCTTGTCAAAGAGGTCATCTGCCACCTCGGCATCCCGTCCCTCAGGGTATGCAAGGGCCTGATGTTCAGCACCCCTTGAGGGTGGGCGCTGCTCACCAGGACCAGGTATGGGCAAGTCCACAGGCAGTGCACAGATGCCACCACTGAACCCTGAACCCCCAGTCCCAGTGGGCGACTGCTGCCACCCCTCTGCCTGCTGTGCCCAAGGAATCAGCTGTTCAGCCGCTGTGGCCGCAATAGTCCCACTGTCCTGACCAGCCACCGGTGCTGCCCCACTGGTGCTGACAGGCACAGCCTGGGACTGTGCTGACACACTGACCCACACGTCAGCACCAGCCAGGTCCATGGCATGAGCTGACCTGCTGTGTGTCCATTCCGTGGCACACACGTGTCACTGCCCATGATGGTCATGTCTTCATCATTGGTGCAGGTCTCCGCCCCAGCCACAGCCACAGCGTGCTGGCATCCTTGGATGCCAGAATGCTGAGACACAGGAAGGGCTTCCCCCACACCTGTCTCAACGACATCAGTGTGGACAGCCAGGTGGCCCCACTGTTGCAATGCTCGACGTATACCTGTGGAGGTGGATGGTCCCTCCTCCAACTCCAGATGACTGTCTGCAGTGGACAGGACCTCCACCACTGACTCCTGCAGATGCACAGGATCTGTAACAGACAGAAAAGTCACGTTACTGCGTGTGACCTACCCTGCTCCCCCCCATAGACAGGCCATGACTTACCATGCAGTGATGGGCCACCACCCATCTGGAAGCCACCTCCTGGAACTCCCTCTATGGCACTGCGGTGCATGCTATCAGCAAGCCTGTCCTCTGCCGGTGTGAGCTGCACCACCTCCGGCTGGCCCCCACCTGTTGCAGCACGTGCCGCCCTGATGGCAGCCACCTTCTCCTTCACCCTCCTCCTGTCAGTACCCATCTTCTTCTTACACTCCTGCATGGAGCACTGGTGGCTGCCGTACAGGTTGACGGCATGTGCCACCTCCTCCCATGCAGCAGCACAGGCCTGAGGGGTGCCCCGCCATCCACTGAGCAGTGGCTCCTGATCAAGGTAGACCTCGAAGAGTGCCTCCGTCTCGGCCTTTGTGAAATTGGGCCTCCTCTTCCACCCACCATCGTAGTCCTCCTCACCCATACCTCACTCGGTCATTATGCAGCCTGTAAGGATGACAGTGGTTAGCTGTGACTGTGCAGTACAAAGCATGTCCCTGATACCACAGTCCAGACCCCCACACAGCATGTAACTCACCAATAAACAGCAGTAACCGAATATGGCCACTGCAGAACATTGTTGCAGCTATATAGCGCAATCCATGCAAATTAGGTGAGGAGCAACTTTAATTAGATGCAAATCACGCTGTTGCACCATTGAATAGCTGATCGGATGATTAGCATATGATGGCTGAATATCGCGCCGTTGCACTTTGCGCAATTGTGTTGAATGTGCTGAGCCAATGGCGCAGTTCTGTGGCATGCGTAGTACACCTCACTGCGCATGCCCAGGTAGCTTACGCAGGCGTCTGCCGTGTTGATGATGTGCTGTGAGAGGTAGGCAATGCAGGGCACGGCCACCATTGTGCCAGTGGCGTTATAGCGAGGGTCACTACATGGCGCTGTGGCAATGGGCCTTCATAGGCACAATGGCACAACTGCGAGATAGTCCACTGTGGCGCTGGCACACAGGCAACCAATCGCGCTAGATGCATAGTCGTCCAATGGCGCTGTGCGTGGCTTTGCGCCAGAGACCCTTGACCCTGTGCCCGACCTGTACCACCTTGGCGCCATGCGTCCGGCATGTCTGCACCAATATCGCGCTGTTCGGTAACAGTGTGATAGGGAATGGAGGCGTTGTACCTCGCAGCATTTCCATGTGGGGTACCGTGCTGCAGTGAGCCATATTGCCTACTATACTGTTTGGGATGGCACACAGGAGAGCCCCACAATGGACTGCCATTGAGTTGGCCAACCTTTTGGCCCTTGTGGAGTCACACCATGGGGCTCTGTTTGGGGAGGAGCCACTGGACAGGGCCAGGACCCAGGTCTGGCAGGAGATGGCCACTGACCTTGTTGATGCCACTGGAAGGAGGAGGACCACAGAGCAGTGCAGGGACTGTTATGGGGACCTCAGGAGGAGGGAGCCAGAGCTACTTGCCTGTCTGCGGTCGCATGCCAGGAGGGGCATGGTGCCTCATCCAGGTGGGTGATACGTCTACACACTTGTATTGTCCATATGGGTAACACTGTCATATGTGTCCAGCACATAGGGGATGGATAGTCTAGGGTTGTCTGTGGCGGTGTTTACAGGGTATGGGGTGGGTGGGTCTGGCTGGGTGGTGGGCACATACATTGGGGCAGGGGACTTTGCTTTGGGATTGTACTGATGTTTTCTCTCCTTGTTTCCCCACAGGTGTGGACATCAGCGCGGCGGCTGGGGAGCAGCAGTCGAGGAGGACGCAGTGCCCAGGAGAGTCGGGGACCAGCACCGCCAACATCACCGGCCCAATGAGAGTGAGTGCCATGACACCATGATAACTATTGCATGCTGTGTAACAGGGTGGGAAGCAGGGCATGGCCACCATCCATGGACACCACTGCCATGCACGCAACTTGTGACAGTCAGCACTGTCCAGTGGTACTGCATGTCTGGGAGTGCGTCAGTGGTGGTCCATGCGTGCACTGGGCACATGGCTGTGGCACTGCCTGCACACCACATAGCCACGTTACTGTACGGCCTTGGTGGTGCTGTGCAGGACATGGGCGGTGGGTGTGTACAGTGGTCCACATGGCTGTTGCTGCCTGGATGGGCAGGTCTTGTGGACACGGTCACTGTGGGTGGGCACACCACCATCAGGGGCGTGGCACATGGCTGTATGCCATGCATAATGGGTGGGCTGCGGGGGATGGACAGTCACACCTATGACTCTGATCCCTTGTTCTAGGTGACCGGCGACTCCTGCAGATACAGCAGGCTATTCAAGAGCTGCTGCGGGTGGCGAGGGAGTCCCTGCAGATCTTGAGGGACATGCACCAACATGGGGTCAGGAGGAGGAGGAGGGCCAGATAACAGCGCCAAGAGAAGGAGGACCAGGCCGGCCATTGATGTCCCCATGCGCCGACTAACACCTTCCCCCCTTTGACCCACCCTCACACCCTGTCTTCCATCTCCCATATAGTTACCCTCACTTACCCACCCCCTACCTTGTTTCTTTCCCTCCCCCATATGTACATAGTTCTGTATATAGTTTTGTTTTATATGTTGCAATATAATTATTTTGATATGAATACTGTGGTGGTCTCTGATTTGCAGCTGGCTATAGGTGCTCAGCTGCAGTGGTGTGCATGGCATCTGGGGTGGTGCAGTCATGGGTATGTGTGTATGTGCGTGGGGAAGTGTCTATGGTGTGGGAGTAGCTATTAGTCAGTGTCTGTGGTGTGTGTGTTGTTCCCTGTGCATTGGATGACTGTGTGCAGTGGTCCATGGTGCATGCTCTGTGTCCATTGTGCCCCTGTCAACCCGTCCTTGGCCTGTGCAGCTGACACCCTTGCATGTCTGTGGCCTGAAAGGTCTGCTGCCATGTCAGTGGTGGCTGTCCATGCAGGTCATCCACTGTAACCGTCACAATGCTGGGTTGCCTCCTGTCACTGGTGTGGTGCATGTTTGCCTTGGGTGACACTGTGGCCTACGCAGTTGTTGTCCCACCTCCATGCTGTGGCTTGTGTGTGTTGCAGGGGCTGTGCACCACTGCCTGTGACTTGTGCTCCAGGCATATGATGGTGGCATATGGATCCACAGTGCCTGCACAGGGTGGGTGTCACTCCTGTGCCATGGAGGACTGCAGGCTGTGTGTGCTTAGTTTTCATGGGCCCACACTGGGGGCTTGGTTGCCACACTACTGTGTCCCTGTGTTATTGTCCCCTTGGGTATGGGTGTGTGTTTGCCCCTGCACTGTGTTACATCCGGTGTGATGCATGCTTCCACACACCACTGTGGGTGTCTGTGCTGGCTGTTGTGGCTAGTGGTGGGTCGGGATGTGTCACTTGTCTACTGTGCAGGGTGCTGTATCAATGGTGGTGGTGTCAGGGGCACGCCCTTTCCCATGTGGGGTACCTCTTGTGCCGATGCATGGTCGGTCTCTCAGCTGTGCCTGAGGGGGATTGTGCATGTTGGCGCTGTGTCTGCCATTGTTGCATTGCTGTGTGCTGCCACCCACTGCTGGGTGCTCATGGTGGGGCTGGCTTGTATGGTTCTGTGGTACACGAGGTTGCAGTGTGACAGTGGGGGTGGTGGTATGCATGGGGTTTCCTGCAGTGGTGGTCACTGCTCATGGGGTGTCTGGGGGTCACGGTGCAGGGTGTGCTGTGCACTGGGGGGGCTGGTGTGGCACGTGGTGGCCCGCCCTCCTTGTGTGGCAGTCTCAGCTTGCCGGTGGGTGTGCTGGGGCACCATGGCCCGGCTGTGCGTTGTTTGCTTGTCCCCATGGGCCAGTGGATATTCCAGCCCTCCCCCAGTTGTGCTATGCTTGGGGTGTGGGGGCAATGTCAGTTCTGCTGTTTGTTCCTATGCCCATCTGTGGCATGGGTGGTGAGCCCCTATCTCCCTGGTTGTGCTGTTACATTGCTCTGCTGCTGGGGGGCTCCCTGCTTGCACTATGGTGCCTCTGGGCTGCTCAGCTGGACATCCCTTGTTGCGCCATAGCGCATCGTATCTGCTCAGCTTTCCCTCCCTAGTTGCGCTATGGCGCAGGTTGTGCGATATTCAGACGTTAGCTGTTGGCGCAGTTTGGCTTGTTCCTTTTTGAATATCGCGTCTATTGCACATGGGCGCAATGGACTTGTGCTTGCTCCTGCTATTGCACACTTTTTGGGCGCAGTTTGAATATACAGCCCCATATGTATTTGTTTTGCGCAGTATATCAATTGCTCTTAACAGCACCATTGAACATTAGCTTTGCTCCATGGCTTCTAACTTTGAAGTTTTCAGTAAGCCTGTTGATTGATTCATTGATTGATATTAGTTTCCATTTCAGATTTTAGACCATTAATTTCAACATCACATCATATGGCTTTACATATTCACTATTACCAGTCCCAATAGAATACAGCTCAGTTATTCCCCCCTGGCTGGATTCCTGGTGTTGGTCCATGCTGCAAGAAGGCATAATCTGGTGTGTAGATATGGCAGGGTATGTAGTTATCTGGTAAGATTTCTTCAAAGGAGTGGCTCATGTGTCTTTATCCATGGGCAATTGATGTGATCTAATATGTCTGCAGGCTCAGGCCAGGTGCTCCATCCGGTGACATATCCTGTATAAGTATGACTTAAACTGGCAAACTTGCAGTTCATGATTCAGTAATGTTGCAATGCAAGCAGGGGACTACTGAGTACAGTGGCTTTGTACTAGGTAGCATTGCCCTTTAAATTTCTAAGACATTTGCTTTTACCTGCTTCTAGTACTGAAACTTTTTAGCTGTGATGAATCTATTCAAAGACTGTCAATTTCAAGTGGCTTATGTCAGGATAACATTTTAGTATGCAAAAAATGTAGTAAATTGCTGCAAAGCTCCTGACTGAAAATGCTGCTTACAAATATGTCTCTTTATCCTCCATCCACACAGGTTCCCAGTTCACAGGTTCAAGCCATCTTCCTCAGTCATGTCATGTATCTGAATTAGTTACATCTGATTGCTGCTTTTGGCTTCAGAATCTAAATCTTTAAACTATCACATTGTGGGGTAAATAATAGTTTCTCAAGGTTGTGAAACATTGTGTAAATATAGCCTTATCTGCTTGCTATAGAGATTTAATATCTCTAAGCAGGGAAAATATTTTTGCTCCAACCAACCAATAGGAAAACAGCTATATAGTGTATGGAGGAATGTAATTGCTTTTGGAGTTCCATGCACTGGCAAAAGTGGTTCTGCTTCAGTAGTCACATAGCTACTAACACAGAACAACTTCTTGTTCTGCGTTAGTAGCCACTTCATAATGTAACTGCCCCCAACTGTGCTGTTCATAAGACAGTGGGTGGTTGATTCTTCACGTGCACTAGCTGGCTGACCAGCGGACACGCAGGAGGTGCAGTTCCCCAACAGGAAAAGCTGCAACACAACAAGAAAAGTAAGTGATTGTTTTGTTTTTGGGCACCATAGACTATATAGAAAAGTGTATGGGAGCCAAAATACATAACCACGCTATTCTCAATACATTGTGGTTTCCATCATGAAAGGGACCTCTCCAGCTTTGCTCTCAAGGTCTTCGTTGTCATGGAAACCACTCGGTGTGAGAATAGTGTGATTGTGTATGAGCTCCCATACACTGCCTTATATTTTATGTTATCAACATTCTGGTTTGCTTCTAGGTGCTGCTGTGATTGTTCATCATAATTTGTGAATTGCTCACATGCTTCATCAAAATTCAAGTCGAACTCCTTGTCCAAACCTGTGTTTCTTCTTCGCTCGATTCTGTCTCACTTCATTGCCAATGTGTATGAAGAAGTGTCATAGTCCATTCACATAAAACATGATTACGTACAAGAAAACTGCCTCATTGGCATAGCTACTTCTAAAATCACTCTTGGCACAGAAACACTCTATTTCTTAGCTGCAAATACCCAAGCACAAGTAGCCAGTTTATAATCTCAAAAATCTCTTAACAACATACCAGTTTTATATGTGCTGATTCTTTTGGGGGACTGACTTGCCACCCCGAATAATGCAAGTAGGGAGGAATTAACAGCTGAAACCAAATGCCTCTCTGAGGAGATAGGTCTTAAGGCCCGTCTTTAAAGGCCACCACTGAGGTGTGATACAAGAAAGGACCTTCTGCAAGAGTCTATATGCTAGATCTTTTTTTTTTACTGCCACAGCAGGTACATGACTCAGCCACAATGAGTCAAGACAGGGTTAGCAGCAGTATTTTCTAAATGAAGAGGAGGCACTACAGTATATTGCAAACCAGGAATGCTCAGCTAGAAGAACTGAACAACAGAAGTTTCAATGCAGACATCAGTATACTATTTGAATATCTTCACACTTTACTTCAGTCTTTTCTGTTTAATTTGGGTACAAAGTATTGTTATAATACAGCTGCAGGTATTCAAGTGAGTGACTTGCTTCTTTGTTAGCACTACATGAGGCTAATATGGAGATTCTGATAAGTACTGTTCCATTAAAAATTATTGTATTTAAATTGCTAATTGCCTGCTATGCCTGTTAGTGCAACATTAATCAAGTTAGACTGAGAAAACCCATGCACAATATGTGCCAAGCAGATGAACATAGAAGATTTCTAGATAGAACTCTAACAATAAAAAGTGCTCTCACACTTTTGCACAACTTAGCAATACCTACTGTGATCTCTGCACTCTAGTCTAATGAAAAGGCATGGTATTGTCCTTTGCCACATTCTGATTTTCCTTTTTAACCATCCTTTGTCCTGGGCATCATCTTAGAGTATAGTTTAGAATGCAGAGCTTATGTAAATATTCTAAATAGGAACTTGGCTTGTGCAAAACTAATATTTATTTTAGCAGTCCATTTTTGTACTTCCTTACTGGGGCTGGACTACCCAAATAGCTGTCTGTGTATTATTTATTTATTTAAATGTTTCACCAGGAAGGGCACACTGGACAACAAGTTGCTCATCTCATGGTTTGTCCTGGGGAAGGGGTGATGGGAGAAATACAATTAACAAAATACAAATGGCAACCACCTTACATCATTGATGACCATACTGTACTTAACAGTAATAAAAACCATACATACAGCTAAAGAACTGAAGGAAAGTAAATTTGTAGGGACATACAGTTGTCAAATACACAACAGAGGTTGGATCTACTTAGCAGGAAATAATAGTTCCTAGAAATACAATACACAGAAATCATAATAAATGTGTAAATGGGGAGAGGGAAGTACTGTCATTGTGGGAGGAAGGGTTGGGTGGAGCTTTGCTGTAGATATTTGAGCCATTGTTGGAAGGTCAGGGTCACATGACTGCAGCTGGCCAAGTGCAAGGCAGCAGTCTGCTATAAATTTCTCAGAGGTTCAAGCAACCCCGAAGTGCGAGCAACCCCAAAGTGTGAGTATTACAACTTCTATAAATTTCCCATAGGTCCAAGTGACCCCGAAGTATGAACCACCCTGAATCATGAGTGTTACAAAGCAGAAGTGTGTGGGTCTAGCAACTGGCATCTGGGGAAGTCAGCAGAGCAACCACAGGGAGAAATGCAGGTCACATTGGTCAGTGGAGAGTAGGTAAGTGAAAAGAGAGGGCAGAGAGTATACTTTTGAATAATGATAAGGGGTTGCAGCTGATACCTATCTAGGGTTGGCTTGTAAGTGTATAATGCATAAGAGGATTGCTAGGGAGTGCAGCTAGGTCCTATCTAGGGTCAGCTTATATCTGTGTCACAGACTATGACATTGGTGAGGTTGGAGTAGCTAGGGTTAGGCAGCTAGACAATTCTGAAATTGCAGCTTTATAGCCATCCTCATCAACGGTCAGCTGGGTGGCTGTAGATAGTTCCTATTCAGGGCCTGATTATAGGAGTGTAGCTGATAGGGAGTTGTTGCTTTATAGTCATCATCATCTAGATTCTGCTACAGATACACCTTGTAAAAAGGTAAATTGACTGGGTATGCTAGAGGTTGTAGCTTTTATAGCCATCCCCATCTGGATTTATATACCGAAGTTCCTATCTGGAATGAATTCCTATCTGGAGGTGGTAAGCAGGCCAGGGTTCAGGAGGTATGTGGGGAAATAGGAACATGTACTGGCATCAAGATAGAGGGAAATGTGTAGTATAGTGTAATGGCTGTCGGGCAGCAGTGTTCCTGGGAATGCTGTGGGGGACAGGAGGCTGTCCAGTGTGTAGAAGCCTGAATTGGCTAATAGCAGAAGTAAAGCAGCTCAGATGGGAGCTGGGGAGGCTAGCGTGGAGTGCAGGAAATGCAGGAGAGAAGAGTGAAAGGCAGGTGAGAGAAACTCAGAAGACAGAGGTTGGCAGGCAGGAGACAGGGGTACAGGGGATCAACCAATTTCCACTGGAGTCACTAGCTCAGAGATGAGGAAGAGGGGGCCCAGGGAAGGGGATGGCAAGTGATGGGATGAAGGGGTAAGATCATGAGAGGTAGGACAGGAGTGGGAGCACGCAAAGGGTGCCTGTAAGAAATTGACTTCAGCCACTAACTGGAATTGAGGAGGGGAGCATAGGAGGTGAGTGAAGAGTTCCAGTACAGGCATTGAGGATAGAAATTGTAGGACGGGGAAGGGTAGTCCAGAACAAGGCCGAAATGGTGGACAGGGAAGGGAAACAAGGGAAGTGGAGTAGGTATCAAGGTGCAGGGAGTGGGTAGGGTGTCGTGGAGGGGAAAAAGAGGGTGTGTGTGGGTGATGCAAATGGAAATGTCAGGCAGGAGGGAGGGAAGACAAGCAAAGGGGTGGATAGGGACTGTGTGGGAGTCAGTCATACAGAAGTAGTAGTAGATAATAGGGGTGGGGTGGTGCCTACGATGGAGGGGGAACAGATAAGTCTGTGAGAAGATTATGAGGTAGTCAGTGAGGGAGAAGAGAGAGTCAGGAATGTGGGGGGAGGGACAAAGGCTGGTAATCCTGGGAGTTAAGGGCATTTATTGGGGAAGGAAGGGGGATCCACATATGGGGAAAAAGGTGATATTCATGACTGAGATGATGGAGCAGATGGTGTGCTCAAAGATTGTGGAGTTGGAGAGGGGAATTTGGGGGACCACATGTAGTTATGCAACTAGGTACCAACAACCTAACCAGGGAGAAGCTGGGGTAGTACAGGAAAGATTCGGAGAAGACCTCCTGAGAGGAGGCCAGATCATTTGCATTCTTGGAAGTGTTGCCAGTATAGAGAGCCAGCATGATCAGGAAGAAAAGCAGAGAAGAGTTCAAAGACTGGTGCAAGGAGGAAGAGTACAGCTGTGTTCAGTCTTGGAAGAGACCTGGTCAGACAAAGTATTTTTTGCACCAGACAGACTGTACCTCAGTAGAGGGTGGCCATGAGTTCTCAGGGACAAGCGGGGGGGAGGTGTATAACCCAAGACCCCCAGAAGAAGGATGTCAGTAGACCTTCCTCAGACCAGCTTAGGGCAATTGGAGGGCAGAGGTGGAGGGAGAGTGATGGGGTAGGTGTGTGGAAAAGGGGTTACAGGCAATGGGATGGAAAGAGGAGGTAGATGGGCAGGAGGGTAAGGAGACTCATATTCTAGGTGGAAGGTGGTGTCCTTTAATGCAGAAGTCTTGAAAACAAGATGGATGATCTGCAGGTGATGTTGGTGGAGAGGGGCATAGACATCGCGGTGGTCACAAAGACATGGTCCACACCTCTCCGTGACTGGGACGTCTCATCCCATGAGTTCAAATTATACAGGAGGGATTGGGGTAGGAAAAGATTTGTGGTGAGTTTTCATTAGGAAGGGTATAACTTGTATGTTGTACAATGCCGGTTCAACAACAATTTCATTGACCGGCATCACAGCAATGGAATTTATGTTGACCGCAAGTTGCAGTCGACATAAATCTCAATGGACTCCCAGTCCGTTTTTCTATCGGGGTGCCTCGCGTTCTGAACCCCCATTCAGGATGCTCTGCACTCCCCCCCCATTCTAATTATAATCAACTCTGAGTCGGAGTTGATTTGGGGAGGGGGTGCAGGACCGGGAGACAGTGTGCCCCTGTCTCTGTTGCACCAATACAGCAACCTGTCGATGAACTGTCGATTTTGTCAGCATCGACATAGGTCACTGTATTGGTGTCACTGTCGGTGGGGGGTATACCTAACTTGTACAAGGAGTCAGAAGAGGGGAAGGTGGACATAATAAGGATTCAACTACTCTCCAGTAGAGGGAAGAAGGTGAGATTGGGGGTGGTAAACAGATCACTCAATAAGGAGGACGAAAGAGACAGGGAACTGAGCTTAGCAATAAGGACAGCTGCAGGGAATGGATAGGTGGTAATTGTGGGAGACTCTAACATGTGCAAGGTGGATTGGAGGGTACACACCATGACCTGCATTAGCAGTCTGGGGATCCTAGATCCAGTGTAATGTGGACACCTAACATAGGGCATCACAGAACCCACCAGGGAGGGGGCAATCCTGGATCTGATGTTGACAAACAGGGACCATGCCCAGGATATCAAAATCAAGGATCTCCAAAGTGGGAGTGACCATCACACAGTGTGGTTCTGGTTGGACATGGGCAGGGTAAAGGCACCCACTAAGACTAAAATCCTGAACTTTAGAAAGACAGACCTCAGAAGAATGGGCACGTTGCTAAGGAGACATGTGAAAGGCATCAATGAGGAAATAGACGTGGACCAAAAATGGTTCACCATCAAGGAGGGAATAATGGCAGCCACAAGGGAGTGCATTAGGCTCGAAGGGAAAAACTTGAGGGCCAAAGCATACAGCTGGTTTAGCACAGAGGTCACCCAGGTAGTAAGGGATAAGAGGACAGCCTATAAGAAGTTCAGAAGGACCCAGAGGGAGGAAGACAGTGTGGACTACCTGAAGATGGTTAGTGTAGCAGGTAAGGTAATCCAGTGGGCTAAAGCTCAGAAAGAACTGCAGCTAGCTGAAGGAATTAAAAAATTGGGAAAAGGGCCTTTTTCAGTATGTTAGTGAGAAAATGGATAAAAAGGATAGAATTGTTAGGCTCAGGAAAGGAGAGGGGAGGGTAGAAGAGAATGAGGGTAAAGCAGAAGTACTGAATGATCACTTCTGTTCAGCCTTCACTAGAAAGAAAGAGACAGACAGACAAACTGGTGCCCCAAAGGGGAAGTGGGGGGCAGTATGCATGAATGATTTGATAGAGGTGGATAGGATGAGAAAGAGGTTTGTAGCCTTGAGGGTGGATAAATACCCAGGCCCAGACGGTATACATCCAAGGGTGCTGAGGGAGCTGATGGAGAGGTTTGCTGGTTCCCTGGTTGGTCTGTTCAATAGTTTGCTGGAGTTGGGGTTGGTATCACAGGACTGGAACATGACACACATAGTGTCCCTCCATAAGAGCAGTCCCAAGGATGACCCGGGGAACTACAGGCCAGTCAGTGCAACCTCAATCATGTACAAGCTCATGGAGGCCATACTTAAGAAGAGTTTAATAGGGAACCTGGAAGAGAACGGCTTCTAGGACAAACAGCAGCATGGATTTATGGGAGAGAGATTGTGTCATACAAATCTGATTGACTTCTTTGACTAGGTCACTAAAACAGTGGGCAAGAGCTAAGCAGTGGACATCTTATACCTGGAGTTCATAATGGTCTTTGACTCTGCACCCCACAAGGGGTTGATCAGGAAGCTGGCAGATATGGGGTTAAGTGAGAGGTCGACAGGGCAGGTAGGTAACTGACTGAGGGGCTGGACCTAGACCGTGGTGAGAGTGAGATCTCAGGCACTATGGAGGTCACCAGTGGAGTCCCACAAGGATTGGTGCTCAGACCAATGCTCTTTAATGTCTTCATCAATGATATTTGGTATAGCATTAAGGGCAAAATGTACTTATTCATAGGCACTACCAAGTTCTATGGGGGAGAGGCACAGCAGAAGGGATACAAGACCTAAGGGAAGATCTGGAAAGGCTAGAGAGGTGGTCTGGAATTTGACAACTTGGCTTCAGTTCAAAGAAATGCAAGATTATGCACATGGCGCTAAGAACCCATGGACTGTGTACAGCCTGGTGGGGTCCAGGTATCTACATCCAAGGAGGAGAAGGACATGGGGGTGATGCTCACTAGTGACCTGAAGCATTCCACATAATGTTGGAAAACAGTAGCAAAGGCAAATAGAATGCTGGGATATATCACTAGAAGATCTGCAGTAGGCTAGAGGAGGTAATAATGCAATTGTACAGGTCATTGGTGAGGCTGCCTCTAGAGTACCACATACGGTACTGGTGTCTATACCTTAAAAAGGACATAAATCTGCTGAAGATAGTCCAAAGGTGGAAACAAAGATGATTATAGGCCAGTAGGATAGGAAATATAAGTAGAGATTGGAGGCCCTGAACATGTACTCCTTGGAGGAGAAGAGAGAAACAGGGGATATGATCGAGATCTTCATTTATTTTAAGGGAAATAAATAAGGTGGACAAGGAGGGCCTCTTCCAGCTCAGTCAGAATAGAAACACAAGGGGGTACAGTCTAAAGTTGGAAGGGGGTTTTAGGTGAGAGACCAAGAGGCCCTTCTTCACAAAGAGGGTGGTGATGGGTTGGAATGGGCTTCCCAAGGAATGGTTTTACTAGAAATGGTAGGCTGCTTCAAAAGAGGCTGGGATAGAGTTAGGGAGAAAATAAGGGTCATGGGGGGGGAGCAGACAGAGGGGAGGGTATGGTTGAGGAGTGGGGACAGTGTCATTAGCAGGCACTGAGGACCCTGCAATATGAGCAAACTCTATAGACCTAATGATCTTATTCTACTGCCTTCGTCATATGTTCATATGAAGGTGGAGACCCCACTGCCCACTTTTCAGTCCTCAGGCATGGCACCTGTCCATACAGATTCCTGAGCGATTACTGCAAGTGACACTGCCAGTTGTTCATTTAACTTCACAGTAAGCCTTTGACGTATGTTTCTGTTTTTGTTTTATTTTCCAGTGGTTTCTAAGGCCTGCACAGCCTTTTAAAAAAACAGAATGTTCCCAGGGATGTGCAGCAAGTGGGGAAGGCAATCAGAGCAGCTTGAAGTGTATTCTAATGTAGAACTGCATTCCTTTTGAAGTGTAGAAAGGCAGTTGGATAAAACCCAGCCACCAGAAGAGAGGAAGCTGCCTAAGGCAGACAGTGACCAGCTAGCTGGGAAACATAGAAGGGACTCAGCTGCTGCGCTCTGGGTCCCTCTCTGTGTCCTGGATGGGCTGGTGTAATCATTGGTGCCATTCCAGTTCAGCAAAAGCAGCATCATTTGTAGGAGCATGACAGTGCTCAGTCATTCTGGTCACAGTGATTAAAATGTTTGGCCCTTCTGTTAGTTCAGCCCCAGTAGTGAGAGTTATGTTGGAAGGCAGGACCAGCAGTAGTGTTTCCCAGAGACAGTCCACAAGGCATGAGCGACCTCCATCAACACCTTAAAAACTGCCTGAGTAGTGGGGATGAGTGCAGTCATGTTACCAGAGAGCAGGTGTTGTCCACCTTTAATTTAAAACAAAATGTACTTCCTTGGACCTGTCAGCACTTCAGGCAATGGCCTTTGCCACAAGGGGAGAGGAGATCTCCTGACTTTTTGGCATCCTTTTCTAATTGGATGTGGCTTCAGGGCACAGAGAGGCCTGCAACTTGCCCATCCTATGGAAGGGAGGGTGAATATTGTTAAGGCTTCCCAACTGGGGTGAACATAAAGGAGATCGGACATAAGTTAAGCATGATCTAGAACAGCATCAGCCCACAATTGGCCTTAACAGAGATGGGGAAGTAACAATTAAATCTATTTATCAAACTCTCTTAGCCCCTGTGGGATGGTTTTATGTTATTTAATTGTCATATGACCTGTTTTTAGGGCACTACTTTTAGTTGGAACTCTGAGGAGTCACCTCTGGGGGCAGTAGTAGCAGCTGAAGGGTAATGCAACCTTCGTTGCTAGGGTTTGTACTTTTGTAGGCCAGTGAAGGACAAATTGAAGAGTTTATCTGGCTTAAATCCAAGCTGCTTTTTCTTCAACTGCAATGTTCAGGATGCTGGATCTTTTTGCCTCTTTGAAGAGGGTATTTATTTGGGACCAGATTCTTTTGATGATCAGCAAGATTGTTTTGTTACAATTCTTGAGGAACTCTGTTTTATTGTAAAGGCTATGCCTGTGGTTCAATGGGTAGAGCAACAATGTCACTCCCCCATCAGGCCTTAAAAGGCCACTTCCCCTGGAATGTTCCAGGATTCATTTCTTCATTGCGGCCAGAGGTGCTGCATCCCTTCACTCTGGGCTTGCTCCATTTTCCTTGCACCTCCGGCTGCTCGCTCGTTCTCACTCGTCCCTTGTTTTTCCTCCATGGCCCTCTGATCACTGCGCAGCTTTGCTCCCTTCTCCCCCATCTCTGCTCTTTTTCTCTACCCTCGGTCCTCCTATGTTTTCCCAATCACTCCCATTCTTCTCTTACTCTTCCCCTCTCACTTCCTGGTGCTCCCAGGTGTCCATTCGCATCTGCTAGCTTACCTTTTGCTGGACGCCTCACACCGCCGCCCACCTCTGTTTTTCTTTTCTTTTGCTTGCCGCCGACCCAAGCTTGCAGTGCCCTTCTGTGTCTACTTCTCCCTTTTTTTTTGCTGGTTGGGCTTGCTCAGCAGCTCTCCTCTGCCCGCTGCATTCCTCTGCTGCTACCGCATAATGCCAGCACCTCTCCCATCCTCCCGATGGCCCATCCTCCTGGTGCTGGTGCTCCAATTCCTTCTCTTTTTCCTCATGCTTGTGGCTCCTGCTGCTCCATTTCTGTTACCCACACTGATCCCTCCTCATCCACTCCTGTTGCTCGTGCCTGTGTTGGTGTTGCAAGATGGCTTCTGTACTTTCACCTCGGCAGGTGCCTTTCCCAGTCACACATCTCTGTCACTCACCTTCTGTCTGATAATTGTGGCTGCATGCTGTCTTCCTGCCCTTCGATATTTGACCTCGATGCATTCCTGTGGGCCTCCGTTTCCGTCCTGATTTTGTGTCAGTCGTCAACAGAACGGCTCCCATTTCGGTGCTACAGAGGTGTTTCTCTCAGTGTGGGCTACCTTTCCCTCTTCTTCTGCCTCTAGTTTTGGAATGGCAATGATTTTGCCTTCCACGACACTATCATGACTGTTGGACTACTTGAGTGCTCTGCACCCTGTATGTATTCTGACTCAGACTGGCACTGGTGTTTCATTTTGGTTGCTGCCCGGGGTGTTTTGGGCTGCTTTCTCCCTATTGACCCTACACATGCCTGTTTTTTGGCTCTCCATTTTTTTTGGAGTCCATACCCTAACTGCCATTCATTGCGATCCAGTAGTCCATTCATGCTGGTCCTACCTGGGACTCCTGGGCATTGGACTTCTTCATAAATTTGGTATCTCCTTATCTGCTTATTACTGCATTCCCACCTATGACTGTTTTGCCCCATGACATGTCTGCCCAGCTATGGCTGCTGGCTTTCAATCGATTGCTTAGCTTCCTGTTTTCTGTGACACTTTGGTTCGGGTCAGCCGCTCTCAATTTGCTTAACCTTCACTAGTTCGCTTCATCATGCGCATTCCTGCCCTCGTGGCTCCTGCACTCCCACCTTCCACTGCTCCATTGACCTTCACCTCTTCTCCTTCCTCGGCCCATGCTTTCTTTTTGGGGGTGTTTCCCTATCTAGCCATCACCTTACCTATTCGTATCCTCCTCTTACCCTAGTCCTGCATTCTGGTCACCTCGACTCAAATCCACCACTCCATGTCCATGTCAAACCTTTATCATTGCCTAACCTCATCCTTCCTATACCCTATCTGCCATCTTCCCTACCCCTAACCTTACTCATACCAGCCTTCACGGCTTTCACTCCATTATCATATATTCATCTTACCTGTCCCAGCCATCAAGGCTCCATTCCATTACCATACATCGTCCATTTCATATCTCACCTTCACCGTACTGGTCTTCAAATCTTCCTTCCATCATCATACATCGTTCATTTCATAATTCACCTTGAACCGTACCGGCCCTCAAGGCCTCATTTCATAATTGTACATTGTCCATTTCATTCCTCACCTTAAATCATTCACGCCTTCACAGCTTATCTCCATCATCATACATTGTCCATTTCATACCGCACGTTAACAGTTCTGGCCTTCAAGGCTTCTCTCCATCATCATACATTGTCCATTTCATATTTCACCTTAACCGTATTGGCCTTCTAGGCCTCATTTAATAATCATACATTGTTCATTTCATTCCTTACTTTAAACCGTTCAGGCCTTCAAGGATTCTCTTCATCATCATACATCATCAATTTCATATTGCACTTTAACCGTTCCATCCTTCAAGGCTTCTCTCCATCATTGTACATCATCCATTTCCTATTTTAGCTTAACTGTACCAGCCTTCTGGCTTCATTTCATATTCGTACATTGTCCATTTCATCCCTCACCTTGAACAGTTCAGACCTTCAAGGCTTTCATTTCACCATAATTTATCGTTCATTCGTTGTCGACCATTCTGTCCTCCAGCATTAATTTCTACTCCCATTGTAGGCTGCAGGCTTCACCTGGCTGTCCTCATCTCTCCCCTTCACATCCTTCATTCCCATCCAGCAGTCCATGCCACCCTTCTGAGCTTTCTTCTGTCAGCGAACTTCATATGTTCATCTCAATCCTCCACTTGTCCATTCCGAATTTGTAGCTAAACATTGCTTGCAACCCTCAACAGCATTCCCGTTAGAGGACAGAATAAGAGCTTCATCTAAATTGGAATCTTTTCCTCATCCTTCACTATTGACTCGAAAATGCAGTAGTTGAGCCACCACTAACCAAAATGTCCTTCAGCCTGGAAGGAAGGTGACCTAGGCCTTGGATCCCCAGAGGTTCCCTCCTCATGGGGGGGTTCCTCTCTTCTGTGTTGAAAATCATAATATTAGGCAGGGTTAGTGCTTTCATAGGTTCCGTAATTAGGTTCCGCTGTTGGATAGAGTCAGATAGTGGCCCCGACTGTTACCTCTCTCCTTAGGAATTCTGCCGTTCTGCATCTTGTCAGATTTCCTTTCATTCATCTTCATCATATCTCATTCTTCTCTTGTCCTTCCCATCTATGTCTATCACCTTAATTTCCAGTCTCGATATGTTCTGATATCTCACCTCTTCCATGCTCAACACCCTTTTGGGTATTCTTTTGGGGCTTCTTCCTAAGCTACCTTTAGCCAAGAGAATCATTCCTATGGCACCTATGGGGTGGAACCCTCCTCTAGGGTTCCTCACTGTCATACCCCTATAGGGTAGTATATCCCATGGATAAAGAGGCGAACAGGCACAGTGTATCTAAGTCACACAAGCATACATACATCATATCAAGTTGCGTAAGCACATTGAATTGTAAAGGCTATGCCTGTGGTTCAATGGGTGGAGCAACAATGTCACTCCCCCATCAGGCCTTAAAAGGCCACTCCTTCTGGACTGTTCCAGTATTCATTTCTTCATTGCCCCACCATCCTCCCATCCTCCTCCAGTGGCACATCTCTCTTTCTGTGGGCTTCTTCCTAATCTGCCTTTAGCCAAGGGAATCAGTCCTGAGGCACCTATAGGGCTGAAACCCTCCTCTAGTGTTCCTTGCTGTCGTACCCCTATAGGGTGGTATATCCCATGGAGAGAGTGGTGAACAGCCACAATGTATCTAAGTCACACAAGCATACATCATATCAAGTTGTGTAAGCACATTGAAGCTTTTTTTAGTTCAGATATGCACCTGTTTCTGAGGTGCCTATAGATTAACCAGTCCAGATGTAGCCCAAAAGTTTGAAGATGCACCATAATTTATCCCTCAGTTTCAATTGTTATTAGAGCTCCTTTGTTATCCAATTTGGAGAATAGCCTTCAATTCTTTTTGTTACAGCTAGGATGTGATTTTCTGCCTCCTACATAAAGTACTGTAGTTGCAAAAGTATATAAGTGCATGATTTATATTAGTTCAGTCTTTGATAGACATCCAGTTGACAGATGCAAGATCTGTAAGAATGTTTGGTATCCATAGTTTGGAGCAGTCCCTAGTATGGAAGATTTTTAGTGAAACCCAGGGGTGTTTCTTTGTCCAGGTGCAGAAGATGGGAGAATGCTCACTAGGAGCATCCACAAATAGATCTGCAGCAAGGACTCCGTTAACTCTGCTTATAGGTATCCAGTCAAGTAACTGGTTTTATTACTCAATTCGGCTGGTTCAGAGATAATGTGATGCAATTTCAAGGAGCTGAGATCACAGAATCTTACTTATTTTTAGACTTGATAGGCCAGCTGAACAGTCAGATAAGCTTGTCTTTGCAGCAGATGGCGTATTGAAGACCCATCATATTGACAAGGATTTTTTTGTACTCCCAGGAATATCCGTAGAATCATAGAATCATAGACTTGTGCCAGCAGAAAAAGACCGTTTTGCCCATCTAGTTTGCACGAGACAGAGTCCTAGTCTGTACAGTGATACATTCACTGTGTTGTACTTTTGGTAAAGAGATATCAAGTTACTTTAAAGAGAAGGCATCCGGCATTTAAAAATGCATACCACCACCATTCTTCTTCCCTCAGACTTTTTAAATGCTGTATAGTTATGAATGTTACTTTCATGAGTGACAATATGCAGTTTCATTCAGATTTCTGATATGGCTGCTAAGTTCATTGAGTTGAGGTAGATCCATGCTTCCTATTTGTCAATTTTTGTTCTAAGGCTATTGATGTTTCCATATACTACATTCTGATCTTTAGGGTTGACCCAAGGGGAGTCTGTGAGTGATTTAATTAATATATTTTGTAGGTTCAGGGCCCAGGTATGTCTCAACATCCAAAGGCAAACCAGTGTGGCTGCCTCCAGCTGTGAAAAAAGATCAAAGCAGAAGTCTTGTCCAAAATAGTCTATATAAACCATATAAACGTACAGGACAAATGACCAGCTCATTGCATGTAAATGGTATAAATACTTCATTTTGAGCACCACTAACTCCAAAAGTAGTATCAGCACTGCAACAAGATAATAAGCCAACATTTTGAGGTTATGCATCTTCCTCAGTGCTTGCAATTAATACATTAACAAAGAAAGTGCTATAAACTAAACTATTCCAGCCATATTATTACCCTTATAGTGTAAATAAACCAATAGGCATTTGGTTATCATCAACTGTGCAAACATGCTAACTTGTCAATATTAATTAACAGAATAAAGACTAAGTTTTTTTCCAAAACAAGTACAACAAATGTGCATTGGCTATATACAGTATATAATGAAGATTATAAATTAATTGACAAATGAATTAAAAGAATACAGGCTAGAATCAATCGTCAGTCCCATAAATACTGTACAGCTAAATAATCATAAATCGGTATTATGCAAAGAACTATGATTTCGTATACAAGCCTATAAATCCAGGACTGATAGAATTAAAACATTCCATACATTTGCAAAGTCAAAAATGGTACAATAGAGGGAACAATATCTCACTAGAAGTGAGCTGAACTTGCATATAAAGTGTGGAATATTGCACGATTAATGTTTGATTTAAACTTTGCCATTTAAAAAAATAGGTAACCTGGGGAGAAATTTATAAGGGCATATAATGTCAAGATTGTCATAAGGCCATATGCACCACCAAGAATTTGATATTTGGATGTTCAAATTTAAAAGACAAAGGGAAACAAGGATTGCACTACTTCGGACTACTGTGATGCATGTATCTAATGAAGTGAAAATGGAATCTGTTTTAAATAATATAAATATTTCTACACAGTGTACCCTTACTAAACTTGCACAATCAATAATTATGACAAGGAGACACTCATTCTGAGTTTTAATAACTGATTTTAAATTATTGAGATATGGCATTATTTTAAATTTTATCCAGCAGTCAGTTCTGAGGGGATAGACTTGTGCATTTCTATATTTGTTAAGAGTTTCTTATGTACAGTATTTATAAAGTTTCTCTCTTTTTAACTGTTTGCAAATAATTTGTATGTCCAGCAATCATTGTGCAATACATATTACATAAATAAACCTTGACTTTGACATGTGAATTGCTGCACCCATATTAAACAATAATGGTGCATGGTGTTATTACTATACTTAATGCAAGCACCTTCTGGCTGCTATAAACAGTATGATCAAATTGTTAAGACATAAAAGGTAAAACAAAGAATTTCATACCTGATACTAGTGTGCAGGTAACCTCTTAAAATAGTATTATCCTCTTTTCTTGTAAGTTATCTTTGAGTTTATAAGAAAGCTGTCAGCTACCTAACCTTTTGCCTTTCCTTCTTTTCAGTTCATATTTATCAAGGTAATTTAGATCTCCTGTAAAAATAAAATCTCCCTTTCCTGCTGCTTTCTCAGTCTTCATAAGTATTTTATTCTTCATTTGATCATTTTATGTGGTAATATGTAACATGTCCCCCATATCATTCTACCTCCTCTTTATTTTCTTCAGTTTGATCCAAATGGATTCTGTACATCAGTTTTTGATTCTAGTACACTCCATGTCTTCTGATTTAAATAATGTTATTGATGTAAACTGCAGCTCCATTCATTTTTGTCTGTTCTGTCCTAATGGTATAGATTGTATCCTTCTAGCTCCTTTCCCCAATTTTCATCTTTGTTCCACCAGAACAACAGTAAAATGAAACAGTGTAATGAAAATAAACAGCTTTGGGGGAAATGAAGTCAATAGAACACTGAATGAAAGATGCATGTGCTGACCTGTGATGTAAACATTTGTGTTCCTGGTTTTATGATGACTGTATGAATGTATTTATGTCAGATGTAAATTTCACCATTTAACTATAATCCTTACTGGACAACTTTGTGAAATAGCGCTTTATGAGTCCTACGAGTTAATTTCTGACAACGAAGATTTTTTTTGTATCTATCTGTCTGTATGTTTGTCTATCTATCTAAAACAGAATGCAGAATACAACAATGGAATGTTGAGGATGATGTATAAACCTTAATAGGATGCCCACAGAAAACGGCAAATATTATTCACGTACTCATGATGGAGATGTGACACTGAATGAATGGAGGGGACAACGTGATAGTCTGACAAACACCCGAAAAAAGGAATCGATAAGTAGTTAATTTCAAAGTTGTATGTTGCATGTACAATACATATATGATAACTGGGTCGCATTTTTCCCTTAGGAAAAGATGGCTGTAATTTATCATTATAACCAGCTGGTTATAACAGCAAATACACACCACTTTCCCTATGGGCAAAGAATAAGACACACAGTGGCTCATGGTCCAGTACATTCCAGAAGAGCTTAAGAGTACTGAAATCACATACCATCTCATGTTGTATACTGCCTCAGAGAAAACCACACTCGGCCAAAAATCGCCAGCCCACTTAAAAAAAACTCTCTCTCCTTCCCCTCTATCTGCAGGTCACATGAGCAGCAGCATCATGATGGAAACCACCAGTTACATATAAATTGAGACTATATATTTTTTTTAAAGCTTCATGTTTAACAGCTAGATATTTTTTCTTAGAAATTGCAGTTCCTTTTTTGCACTTTTTACCATTATTTACTTCATGTTTCTATTTTAGATGTTACCTAATTAAAGTTTTAAAAATAAATTACTTCTTCATTGTCAGACTACAGTACTGCACCAAGGAATTACTGGACATGTTTTATATAATCACTATGGCAAAAAAACCCTACCAAAGTAAGTATATAAAATAAAACATTGGGTGGTGTGTATAAACTTAACGTTTTACACACACCCTCGGTGTTGGATGCTTAGATAAACCCTTGAGCTTCGCTCTTGGGGTTTATGTAGCATCCAACACCTCAGGTGTGTGTAAAATTTTTGTTACACACACCACCCCATATATTATTCTATATATTATCATCTATTGTTTCATAATTAGAAAAACAGTTCAGTGATAACTTAGAAATCATAATAACAGGAATCAATCAATTTCTTCATTCATGCCATATTTAGGGTCCTGGGCCCGATTCTAGAAAAGATGGTGCAGGTTGCCACTGAGCATAACCTGCACCACCACTGTGACATTGACCGCCCTCATATTCTAGAAGGGTCAGGGTCTCCGCAGCAAAGTCCTGCGAATTGTGATATGCAGCAAGGTACTCCACATAGAAGGCGTGCCTGGCCATCATGTCGCAACCCGCTGCCACAGGTCGCATGCGTACCCCCACCCATGCCCCAACCCTGGGTCACCCACCACCAATGCAGCATGTCACCAGCCCTGGTAGTCCAGTGCCCCCCCTGAACTGTACAGTAGTATATTTTAAAAGCATTCCTGATTCCCTGGTAGTCTAGTGCCCCCCCAAACTGTACATGTCCATAATATTAATAACTCCCAATTTCCTGGTAGTCCAGTGCCCCCTGAACTGTACATGTCCATAATATTAATAACTCCTGATTCCCTGGTAGTCTAGTGCCTCCCTCCCTGAACTGTACATGTCCATAATATAAATTAATTCCCAATTCCCTGGCAGTCTAGTGGCCCCCACCCCCACCCAGCCATGCCAGCCACCCAGCACCCCCAGTTCCCCAGCTGGCGACTGGCACAGCCACCTCTCACCTCCACAGCCAGCCGCCGACTGAGTGCTGTGTGGCAGCTATAGCACAGATGCATCAAGAAAGTGTATGGTTTGAAAAAGTTGGATATTCTTCTGGATTCTGGAGCAGTCAACTAGAAGTTAAACCAGACCCTCTGTTTCCTGTCCCCAGTGCAGCAGCAATCACTTAAGGTAAGGGTGGGACAATGAATGGGAGATTTTCGTTTTTCAGTACTGTAAAACTTGTTTTCTTTTTGTTTGTTTTTGGTTTTATTTAGTGCATATACTGGGTGAGAAGAAGTTTAACTAGAAGTGTGATGCAGAATCAGAAATTCTGATTTGAAATTCAATTCTGATGCCTTAACTGTCATCAGAACAGACTAAGAGTTGGAATCAGAATTTCTTATAATCCAACGGCTGCAAATGGAACAGATTCTACTGAATCTGAGCATTGCTTAGTTATATGTCATTAAAACTGTCTAATCAAGTCACAGATTTTTTAACTTCTTAGTGTCATTCTTAATCTTCCTTACTTTTACATCAGCAAAGAACTACAACTATATGGGATGATGGGTGTTGAGTTAGGGAGGGGGATATTAATGTATGATATTGAGTTAGATGCTGAAGGTAATTTATTTATTTTATTTTATTTATAAGGGCCAATGGAGCCCATTTGGGGAAGGAGGTCCCAGTTGTAATACAAGGCTCAGTTACAAGACTACTCTAAATTAGCATCCTTATAAACAACTTGAATAAAGAGTCACAAGTAGTGAGGTTAGATTTCCAGATGATGGAAAGATGTTAAGAGAGGCAGAATCTTGGGGGGGGGGGGTTGAATGTGTCACTAGGTCCTTGACACATTGAGGGAATAGGTAGACATGGCAGAAGAAATATAAAGATTAATAGAAGTATAACATTATTTTTGTATTATTATTTTCATGACCAAGGAGCATTTATTTATTTTTTTTACTTTCTATTTTTCTGCACCTCTACTGTCTCCTAACCTCCACTCCTTCAGGCCTCCAAGGTACTCTGCTCCCCGACCCTACCAACTGTCCCAGGGTCTGCTCCTAGAGTGCCACACTCTCTAATCCCTGGGGCCCTTTGATGGCCCAGATTATCCCCGGGGTAGAGCGAGGAGGGAACCCCCTTACCTTCCTCTATCCCTGAGAGAGCAAGCTGCACAGCGGAGTCTGCCCTTTCCAGTCAGCGGGTGATGAAGCAGGCATCAGCAGTCATCATCTAGGGAGATTGAAATGTTTTTCCTCAAGTTACACCCCGGCTGGCGTGCAATGAGGCATAAGAGTCGGCCCCGCGCTGAGACGTGCATCCACTCCAGTCCTCTGCCAGTGTCTATCCAATGTCGTAACATCTCCCCTGCTGCACCATCATCCCCCGTGTTCCCCAGTGGGTGGTGGTACTGCAGCGGGGAAAGCTTCCCAACCCACCTCAGAAAAGGAGAGCAAGCCGTTGGGCTCTCGATCCTTCTCCCTCCCAACAGACCCCCAGTGGCCTGAGTCCACTCCTGAACCCGGGTCGCCGGCGTGGTGCAAGGTGTGGTGTCTTGTGTCTTAACCCTCAGCACCACCGAGCCGGCCACCAAGGAGCATTTATAAACTATTCTTTATGGAAAAAATAATAATGTTGAAGTGTACCACTAAACTGTGGCTTTGTCACAGCTTTCTGCTCAGAGTACTTAGAGTCACAGCAGTCCATGGGAAGCCAGCCCGGTGGCACTGAGGGTTAAGGCACTGGATACCACACTTCGCTCCACACCAGCAACCTGGGTTCAGGAACACGCCCAGGCCATTGGGGATTGGCTGGGGAAGGAAAGGATCGAGCATCCAACGGACTACTCTCCTTTCCCTTGGGAGGGACTGGGGTCTCCATCATACTGCAGCAGCCCCTGATAGAGATCAGGGGCACTACACGAACGGTGATCTTGTGGGGTGAAGTGCGGTGGATGACGGCATGTAGTGCCTTGATGTCACTGCATGTCCACACTTCAAGGGTAAAAGCAGGAGGAAAAATGGCAGATGACCGGGCAGCATGGTAGCGCACTTCACACCCAGGGGGCCTTTTATGGAATCGCACTGCGGTAGTGGTTCCCAGCCCAGCGTGGGGGGACTAGGGGATCTCCTCCATGGGTATAGCACGTGCCAGACGGTATGTGAGTGAGCCTGTGGATTGAATTGGGGTGAAGGCGGTGGCTGGATGTGGGCAGGTTAGGCTGTGGGAAGTAGAAATAAGAGATATAAAAAAAAAACACAACAGTTCATGGGAAAAGGCCTGGGGCCAGATTTTTGAAGGCTAACATAAGGCTTGCAGCAAGCCCTGTGTCAAATCCATGCATCACTGCAGCTGTACCAAGACTAAATGCTATAACTGCACCCGATTTTATAATCTCAGATGCAGTTGTGATCTTTTGACCTTCTGTATGACAGCTTGTGAGTAAGTTTGGCCACAAGCTGCATTTTGGAGGCCCCAGTACTGACACATGCTAGACCACAGAAAAGTGGTCTAGTGGGCATCACTTTGATTCATGGAATTAAAAATCCAATTTTTTGCCACGGTACAAAAAAATCAGTAAGTTCAGCTCTTGATATCTTTTTAGTATCTGCACAGTTTTCCACCTGGTAAAGACAAGTAAACTGAGTGTTTAACACATAATAATGAATCATATCACTATAAATGCATATGTTATGATTAAAAAAAAAAAAAACATACAGTAGAAATACAGATTAAGAACTAAGAAGCCATCATAAAAGTTTTATGGCCCAAGAGACTGATAAAGAAACATCACTGAAAAAACAATGTTGTCACAACTCTTTGGTAAGTCTGGGGAACTATTTTTTTTAACTTAAACACAATTTATATTGCTAAATGCTACCAGAAAAAAAAAACTATATTGGAAAATGTAATTGATCTCTAATGTGGAAAAGTACATGGTATTATGCCCAAATGCAAAAAACATTAACCTAAAATATAGACTGAAATGCCCAGTGGTAGCCCCTGACATGATGCAAAATATCAAAATACAGTAAATCAGGACATATCATGGGAAATCCCTATCCATATAAATAATATATAAGCACTGAGACATGATGGGGTGTGCGTTAGACAGTTCTAATGCAGAAAGCCTGCTGATGCAGGGGCAGGGCACCTACCTGCAATGCTGGTGACCCGGGTTCAAGAACAGACCCGGGATGTCAGAGGGCCGGTTGGGGGAGAAGGATCGAGTGTCCAACAACAGTTCTCCTTCTCCTGGGGGGGGGTAGAGTGTTTGGCATAACAAGGACACCTAGCAGAGGCTGGATGTACTGAGTACACCAATGCCAGCTACTTCAGGGGGCAGGGTGGTGGCTGGTATCATTGCACGTCCCCGCCCTCCATACATTGGGAAAAAATTGCTGATGGCCACCCTAGATGAAGCCTGCCCCCAGCTTCAATCAGCTCTCAGGGATGACTTCTTGACTTATCCTGTCATCTGCGGCACTAAGTGCCGGTGCTGCAACCCACCCTGGGGGTAAGCCAGTGGATATCGAGGGCCGCAGCCTAATCTGAGAGTGAGTGGGGTCCTTGACTGGGTTGAGTACCCGGCGGCTGTCGGCACAATAAGTGTAATAAATAACAAAATAAAGACAGTTCTAACATGGCTAGGGGCATAGAAGGCATGAGGCCACAGCCCTAGCCATGTTCTTCATCTAATGCCTACCCATTGTGTCTTTTTTTTGTACATTTTGTTTTTCTCTGTGGGGCCAGGGCATCTCTCAGAGTACCCACTCGACCTCGGTCTCTACTCCCAGTCTGAAACCACCCTCCCCAGGAGACACTGTACTGAGCACCCCCACCTGGACTCATGGACTCGTTTAGCCCCCTGGATCACCCCCCAAGGAGGGCCCACCCCAGGGGGAGGGCCCACCCCACCTACCTGGTGGCCTGTCTGTGATTAGAAAAATGGTCCTTGGGCTGGATCGGGGAACTCAGGAGAGCTGGTGGAGAGTTGGTCAAGTGATGGGATGTGTGCCTCGGTCCCTGGGGTTTCTGTTGCCTCCTTGGTCCTCCGGGGTATTTGCCATATCATTTCCCCCTCAGAGCGCAGCCATGCAATGATGCTGGCATACCTACATTCAGGCTCCTGCCACTGCTTCACCCTTTAAATCCAGCATCACTCCTTACAGGGTCCCCAATCTCTACCAGGCGCCACTGGGGAGTGAGGCATACCCCAGTACCCACCCCAGGAGTGGAGAGCAGTCCTCCAGACACTCAATCCCCTCCCTCCTCTGCCAACCCTCAATGACCTGAGTCTGTTCCCAAACTTGGGTGGCAGGCGTGGTGCCAGGTTTGGCGTCCAGCACCTCAACCTTCAGTGCCACCGGGCCGGCTACTCCATCATGTCTTACTGCGCTTATGAAATTGGACTACGTTTTTTAATTTATAGTGACAATTAAAATTAAGAAGTTTAAATAGAAAAAAAGTTCAGTTTTCTATGTAATTTTACATTAAATAGTTCCTCCGCCTGTAAATGGTTTGATGCATTTTAATTATTTGCCCTTAGCATTCTTCCATAGTTGTAGTTTGTTGTTGTCACCTGTAGTTCATAGCCCCCTCCCAGTAGGGCACATACACATACACAATCACACACACACACACACATAGTTATGTAGTATTTTAATGACAATAAAACTGAAAAAAAGAGGAAGCCTCCTGAGTGTGCTGTTTCAAACAGCACACATTCTCCCCGCACACCGTATATGTCCCGTTGCTGTGGAGCTGACACTTTCAGTGTGTTGGAAAGCAACAAGAAAAAGAATTTCAAATCAGAACAGCTATCAGTTTCAATACTATGGCTACCTGAGTGAATGGGAAGACAGCACTGTAAAGAAATGCTCAAAATGGGGATACTACAGTATTTCATCTGTGTGACTCAGAGACCGGAACTCTGGAAGTAAGCAATCATGGTACAAAGGGAGTCTTAGAAGCTGTGATGGTGTAATGGCTGCAATGGTAGTACAACAGAAAATATAAGAAGGTGTGACTTATTTTTTTTTTAAAACTGTAAAGAAAAAAAATTGGATGGTAACACGCTAGGGATATAAATGAGAAGAAAGCTTGTGGGTTGGTTAGTGGGTTTGGCTGACACCGATTGAATGATGCATCAGCAAAGAAAAAAGTATATTGAGCTACAAGAGTATGTTTATAGTATACCACTCAACATGAGTAAACAGCTGTACGATAGTCAGAGTAATGATGTTCAGGGCACTGGGTTTGTGTGATCAAGTGGGGGGGGTGTATATGTGTGCGTGAGTTAAGTGAGGGAAACAAATGGTATCTGTCTGATTTAAAAATACTAATGGCCCATTGATTTCTTTCTTGACCTGTGTCTACTTGGCCAGCACTTGTTTTTAGCCATGTGTTAGATACTTCTAACGCTCGGCTAAGAACCAATCAGGACACAGGATTTTCTCTACCCATTTTATAATACAGAATATCACAGGGAATCCCAATGCATTTTGTCACTGGCTACCACTTCATGGAATCAGCAGTAACTTATCCAGAAAAGATTTGGGATGGGGGTCTTAATCGAAAGCAAACTGAAGTATTCCCAGCAATGTGTAACTGCAGTAAGGCAAGTTACCAGATGCTGTCCTACGATAAAAACTGAAGTAGCATTTATTTATTTATTTGTTTGTTTGTTTGTTACTTTTGACCAGAAAAGGCACACTAAGCTGTGACAGCTTGTTTCTCGAAGCAAAAGGGAACTGCTATCCCTGTACTGACCACTAATAAGGTTGCTTTTAGAACAGTGTGCAGATTTGTTCTCCATGCATTACAAAACATGCATTGGTCAATGTCAGTGATGTTTGACTGCATATTGTTATAATACAAATGTGGTGTACAGAAGGGCATGGGGAAGATAGATGAAATGGGGGGTTAAATGGTCTGTTTTGCTGTGTGAGTGGTTGTATGAGGTTGGTTGTTTGTTATTTGGGTGGTTGGGGAAGAGAGAGCTGCAGGATCACTGTGGAGCATGGTTCAGATATATATAGCTCCCAAGAGAGGCAGGCTTTATCGTTGCTGAGTATAGGTTCTATATGGATGACCCCATCCACCCAGGGGTAGAAGCTGAATCATCACCAGGCATGGCCCCTATAAGAATGGCTCCCCTCCCAAGGTGGGTCAGGCTGCATCTCCATCAATCACAGCTCCTACCATTGATCTTACTTGGGGACTGGGATGGCCTGCCTCGGGGGCAGGTACTGGAGCAGACAAAGGGCACACTGGCAAAAGAAACTCCAGGTGTTCTCCAAATGAAATTCAAACAGGAAATGAAAGGCATACTGCAGGATCACTTACAGTATGCAATTGCAGATGATATTTAACTAATGAAACAATGCATAGCAGCTAGTGCAACTGAACAAAACCTGCAGTGACTAGGAGTAAGAACACCACAAAGCAGCTGGTTGGGTCCCTGCTTCTCTTGTGGGTGAAACAGCATGGCCAGTCTAAGTGGCCAGCAACTGGTTTGGCCCTGGCATTCTCTAATGTCCTTCATCTCTGCAAATCAAACATATTGGTATGGCTTTAGTTGAAAAAAACAGGTTCTGAAGGTGCCAGGCTATGAGAAAATAAGATGGCTGGAAATCAGATTGCAGCCAGCGGTGGTTGATCTAGTCAATGATGCAGGTTTTCCACTAGAAATCACACTTTTGAAAGGAGTTTTAACACTGCACTGGGTTTTGTCAGTTTGATTATGCCTTGGGCTGACTCTCTCCCCATGCAATGCCACTACCTTTCCCAGTACTACTACATGCCCATAATGGAGAATGAGTTTAATACCACCAGCAGCAGCTCCTTGATTGCCTGCCGAGTGGGCTGACTGTAATGCCACCAGCAACAGCTCCTTGATTGTGTGCCAAGAGGTTGTAGTGTAATGCTACCAGCTGTGGCTCCTTAAGTGTCTGATGAACAGGCTGAGTGTTCACTCAACCTTCTAACAGCCTCTCAGACCCCATCCACCTACCCCCACGATTGCTGCAGCTTCTCTAACACACATAGAATTACCAGTGGTGGGTGCCGAGTCAGCCATTGGTATTCCCATCCCACAAACTGTTTAAAAAATATTTTCCCACTCTCTGTGCACCCTACCACTCACCTCCCCCCACACTGGTACCTATCACCATCCCTCGTCATGACTCCTCTGTCTGTTGATGCCCACCTCTCACTGTCCCTTGATGAGCTGCGTCTCTGATGGCCAACTGCATTGAAACAAATTGGTCCCAACCATTTCAAGAGGCCATTCATTTAAATTGGTTTTCTTTATTTATTGTAATTTGGTAACCAGGAAAGACACACTCAACCAAGGCTCGTTTCCAGGTCTGACCAGTGGGGAGGGGTAGAGGTGTTCATACAATATGAATGGCCTGGCAGTATAGCCTAGAGGTTAGAGTAATGAGCTGTGAATGAGCCTTGTACAGTACATCTGGCAGACCTGGGTTTGAGTCCCACTACCTCCACCTGCATACAATGTGACAATGAGGAAGTCACTTAACTTCCCAGTGCTACCAGGTCACTCCTGAAAACAGGCACTTGTGCCAAGTGGGCATTACGTGGTTACCAAAGAATAAATGAAACAAAAAACAGTGACAAAGATGCAAGCAATATATACAGAGAGCTGAGCTAGTAATAAATGCGGTTAAAAACTTAAAAGACAAACTATGTACTACAATACCATTATATGTAGTGGGATGCACACTGACAGCAAGAATGACTAAATAAAATCTCTTGACAGAAAAAAAGTAGGTAAAATATTAAAAAACAAGAAAGTTATGTCTAAATGAACAAAAACATTCGAATGAATGGGCCCACATGGGGGGTAGGGTATAATATCATGGCTCAGTCTCTTTACTAATCCACACACCTCTGCCATGCCTGGGGTAGTGCTTGTCTGCATGCAGCTCTGCTTTAATCATGTGCTGATGGTCTTGCTGACTTAGCCAGGAAACAGCAGAGGAACACAATATTAGATACAGTGCCACCACAAACCATTTCCAGTGTTGTAATTGTATGTACAGTATCATGAAAATTGTATCATCTGCGTCCAAGTGGACCAGGGACATAGTGGGGATGAGCTGGATTCACTTATTTTGTTTGTTTTTATTAACCAGTAATGGGCTCTAGAATTCATGTCTGTTTTCAGGTATGATCCAGGAATTTACATAGCAAATACAAGATGAAGATGAACAGTACATGGAAAATACAGGATAGCACAAAATGCGAACAATAAATTACATCACTGGGAACACTAATCAAGAGCTGGAGCATTTATCTATAAAGAATTTTAGGGGACTCCGAATTCAAACCCAGATCTCTGGGTTTGCAGTCCCTGGCTTCTGCAGGCATATCTATTGGATACGCCTACATCTAACTCCAGGCCTTTAAATAGCACAGGCTATATTTCTACTGTATGCCACTATGAAGAGGTATATAGCTGTATTATTGTAATCAGATAGTAGAACTGATGCAAACAGTTGGCAGCAATACCTTTTGATTAATAAAGACTCAGGGCTAGATTCACAAAGCTGTCAAAAGTCCAGCAGCTGCGGGAAAAACTCAAGCGCTAGTTGGTTGCCACTTGAAGATCCACAGTTTTCCCACAGCTGCAGGTATTCACAAAGGTAGATCCAAATTATGACTGGCTCCATGATTTCTGGCATTTTGTGGGTGGTGTTGCCAGGGAAATCTCTGCAGCTGCGGAAAGCTGTTACAGCTGAGGCAGGACCAGCTATAACATCTTCCTCAACTGCTGGGGCTGTGAATAGTAATCTCCACAGCTACAGGGATTTTGGTCCATAACTGGAGTTGCGGTGTGGAATTTAGTCCCATTTCCTTTTGTGAATCTAGCCCATAGAGTTACTTATCATCATTATTCACTTAAAATACCGCAATCAGTTCAACCTGATTCAATATGTTAACTTGCATCTGTATCCCTCACTCTCCCAGGAAAGAGCTGAAAATAGGCAGAATTACCTAGCCCTCCTTTCCCAGTCAAAAAAAAAAAAAACACTAAATAAAAAATAATTAAAAGTAGTTCAGATGGAAAACAAAACAAAAAATCATGATACTATTCTGATAGTATCTCACAAAAGTGGATTAAATAAAGATACGGGAATCCTTGCTCATTAAAATCTTCAAGTTACTTGAAGACTAAAGATTTACAGGACACTTCAACAAATGCCTGCAGAGGGCCTTCTTTCTATGAAAACACATTACTGTTTGTTTGTTTTATTTATTTATACTGATAGGACCATGGGCCAAAAAGACCCATTTTTATGGGTGATCAGTGTACAAGTAACATTAAAAAAAAACCAGAAAACATATAATATACGTCACGACAAATACAATTGACAAAAACAGAAATAAGCACATCCAAAACATACACAACATATCCTAACAATGTTATTCAAAACAATTACATTTACACTCTAAAAAAAGATACTCTTTCAACTTATGTTTAAAAGAACATAGAGAAGTATCGATACAATCAAAGACAGGCTGCAGTGCATTAAAAAAAGAAGGTAACATAAGATGTGTTTATGGTTCTCCTGCTATTATCAGTATATTCTGCATTTCTCAGTTGATAAAAAGTTTACCCCTGTGTAAAAGTTTTGTTTTATTTTCACTGAGGAAAAGAGACTTTGTAGGATAAGACATTTATAGCACCAGTCAAAAGTCAGGAATACTATATGGATCAGCTGATACTGACAAATCCTAACATTAGAATAGGCGGCTTATGGCTCTCAAATAGTTGGCTTCCCCAGTTGATTGGGGTAAGAGTGAGAGACTTATTTTCTTCGGATAACTTGCTTTCTTCTCCTGAAATTCTTGGTAAATTTGGTATTCCGCAGAATCAGATATTTAAGGTTTTTCAGTTAAGACATCTTATAGGGGCTCTTTTCGGTTTCAATCCTAAAACATCAGGGACCAATGCTTTTCTGGCTCAAATATCAGATTATGCTTTGAAGCTACATGGTGTATCTACCATATATTCCCTCCTGATTAATATGGCTGGTTCTAGTCCCCTTGTTGGTTCCACTACTTGGAATGCCTTACTCCCGGACGTATGCTTAGACTGGGCACAGATCTGGAAGGATCTGTGTATATATTACTCCCAGGATAGACTTAGGCTCACTCAATACCATACTTTGAGTAATATGTATTACACTCCGATTAGATAGGTCAAAATTGGCAGACTGCTAAACTCTAAATGTACTGCTGTGGTAAAATGGAAGGCAATACGGTGTATATATTCTGGTATTGTGAAAAGGTTTCCCCGGTTTGGCAACAAATTCGCTCTAAACTGGATCCTCTCTTGGGATTGGATAACCTGTTCACAACTGAAATCTGTCTGATGGGTATCTATTCTGGTATTCCGGTCAAAGAGCGCAGATTTCACATGGCACTGATATCAATTATTGTTAAAAAATTAGTCTTAAAACATTGAATGGATCAGTAAACCATTTCCTATAGTGAATGGTTAAATGATATTTCAGTATTTTTCAGAACTGAGCGTCTGATTGCGGGTCTCCATAATAATATGGCTGGTTTTAACAGGAAATGGGGTAAACTTTATGCGTTATGTTTATCTTAAGGGAGGGGTAAATTGGTACAAATGGGGTATTCAGGTAATGTGTTAATTTGGACTGTCCCTCTCTCCTCTGTTACCTATTATACAATGGCATGAAAAAATCCTGCACTCTGATTGGTCAGTGTTGGACTGGACCCGTGATGTTATCCCAGTACAACATCACGGATCTAGTCCCAATGCTAATGTGACCGAATGACAAAAAAAATCACTACCGGCTGCCCGTTTGATGCCACCACCCAGACTCTTTCAAACAGCAGCACACACCAGCATGATTTTACTCTACCTTCAGCACTATGATGATTCTCCCCTGCCTTCAGGAGCTCACACCATCAAATCACACTTTACAGCTTCCTGCATGTATCCAAAACAGCCAAAGCCAAACTGCAGGCTTACACAAAAATAGCGGCTTCACATTACTATGACTTTTACTGCAGCGTGCGATCAGCTCGCAGTTTCCCTCAAAAGTCGCATACAGTAGCAGTTTGGTATGAAAGCCCTTCGTAAACAGAAATATTTTTTCTTCACAGTTCCTTTTCTAGCACCTGAAAGGTAAAATGCACCTCTCCTCTTCTTTGTATGGCAACCTCCTCACGTTCTCCAATCTCGCCACGTAAGCCGTCACATCTTTCACACAGCACCAACCAGCGGGAAAAAAAACAAAACTGATCTTTCTCTCCACAGATCATTCTTCACACAATCTGTCTGCACTCAGTTAACACTGCCAGCACTTACATACGGAAAAACAGCAGCTGACACAGACTGCGAGTGGGATATGGAGTGTAGGGGTAGTGACAAATAACAGGAGATGAGCAGTAAATACTAGACTCTACATCCGGAGAATTACCCACACGAACCGCCAGGCAAACAGACGGGGAGGTTCAGGGCAACAGAGAGCAACCTCACAGTTGCACAAAATCACAGACTGCCACCTACTGACTAGAGTGGGCACTATTTTTTGTATTAGTATGCCTACACACAGAAAAATAATTTAAAAAGAAGCACAAAATGTATTTTAAACTTATTTAGTCTTTTTTTCTTTCATCGAGCCGTTGTATAATAGCAATAATGCACTCCAGGGTGTGTGTTGTGCTGGGATAATGTTACTTCTGGAGTGATTAGTCACATTCAGCCTGCGGCCTCGTGCCTAATCACCCCAGGCGTGAGGTTATCCCAGCACAACACACACCCTGTCATGCATTATTGTTTAATTGTTTGCACACTCCTAGATGGGATGGGGTGGGTTGGGGATTGGGGGTGGGGGGAGGGGCTTAAGTGACTTCCTTTGTGAAGGTGGGTGTACTCTTGGTTCATATATGTATTTGTTTCTTATGTTTGGATGGTTGACCCCTTGGTTGGGTGTAATTCATGATACATAATAAAATTTCTTAAATTTCAAAAAAAAAAAAAAAAAAAAGTCAGGAATACTGCCACCTCCTGTATCTCTAACAAAACTGCCACAAAATGTTGTTTGTGCCCTTGAACAATGTATAATTACAAAGCTAAATAATCTAGATTCTTGACGTAAATCCCTCTCCATATATTTTGGTTCACACTATAGCTGAGTAAGAGACCAGTGTGGTCCTGAAAGCTTGTGCAAGATGCTTTTGTTAGTTAAAAGAGAACTACAGTATTGTCAAAATTTGCAAAAATATATGTTATACAAAGCGTTTTGATGTGTGTGTGTGTGTGTGTGTGTGTGTGTGTGTGTAGTCCTAGTGCAGTGTTGGGCAACCTAAGATAATTAGAGGACCACAGATGTGGCCCTTAAACACCCCCAAGGGCCACAAAACTCCCATTTACCACATTTACAAGCCAAATGTATACATTTAAATTAAAAATGAGCTATTGTACATATAACATGTCTTTCACAGCCTAAAGCTATCTCCCTTGTCTAGCTTGCACAGAGAGCCTCCTGGTGTATTTTTGGATGGATGAGGGGCCACAGGTTAACCACTGGGGAGGGGGCTACATGCAGCCCTTGGGCCACAGGTTAACCACCACTGTCCCAGTGTGTGCTTCCCTTTGTTTGCTATTAGTTTTTTTCTAAATGTGCCTACTAGTTTTCAGGCACCTGGGGATGTCAATGTTTGAATTGTTTCCTGTTCTTTTTATGTTCACCGTGCATGCATGCACAGGGAACATGTTGCTATGAGGAGCACCTCTGAGGGTGCGTTACTGCCAAGCCATTGCAGTTCAAAATAACAGGGGCAGCGCCGGCCTGGTGGTGCTGAGGGTTGAGGCGCTGGACACCACACCTCGCTGCATGCCGTGACCCGGTTCGGATCGCACTGGCCTGGTGGCCGCCGGGGAGTTAGGAAGCTTGAGCATCCCATGACAGCCTCGCCTACTCCGGGAGGGTTAAGGCAATAGCCTGAACACTTGCCTGACTCAAGCAGAGCTCAGGACTGCAAGCCCCTAATGTTAGGGAAAGGGCTGCCTTGATTCAGCGTGACGTCGGCGCCTTGTGCCTTGACGTCAGGGGTTCTACGCTGTAAGGGGTGGGAGAAAAAGTGGTAAATGCCTGCCGTCGCGGGGAAGACGGAGCCTCCGGAGATGTGCCCTCGATGTGCCTTCACCCATCCGATGGCCCTTGGACCAACTCAAGTTGATTGATGGGGTAAGGGGGCTCTGCCCCATCCCCGTTCGGGGGGGGGTAAACCGAAGCTACATGGGGTTCCAGAGGGTCATACGGGCAGGGTAGAAGGTAGATGGATGTCTGCCTTGAGGCTCCTGAACGGTCGGGGACGGCAGGCAGGGAGGTGAATAAATAGAAATTAAAAAAATAAAAAAATAACAGGGGCTCGGCAGTCTAGTCCAATGACCATGCACTGTGATCCTGACACAATTCTCTGCTTGGTGGGCTAATACTTTGTGTACTTCAAAGAACCAAAGCCACTCCAATCGAAGAGTGTTTCAGTCCTTCAATTTGCATGAAGCTGCATCAGCAAACAGCTAAGCAGCTTTCAGCATCAGGAGCCTGTAGAACATACATGTTTTACTGGCTGTACCTCCTCTTCCTCACTCTCTCTCTCCCTTCCTTCTCCCTCACTGCATGTCCCACCCCTCGCCATCCCATGATGTTTGTTTTTAAAAACCCCTGTAAAAGAGAAAACTGTCCATCAATGTCTGTTTCAGCCACCACCTAACTGCCCTCCCCCCACTTTTAGTTATGCAGCACTAGGGAGCCCACCTCTGGTGCTGCCAGATATCACACTGACACTGGGGGTGCCCAGTACCACAGTGTTCCCTGAAACAAAGAAAATGCCCCTTGTAGTTTGTCTTTTTGTAATAGCCTGTAAAAAAGAAAAACATTCATCGATGTATGTGGCAGCCACCATTGTAACTGCAACCCCCCTACATTTTAGTTATGCAGCACAGGAAGCTCACCCCGGTACTGCCAAAAGGCATAACACTGACACTAGAGTTGCCCAATCCCCAGTGTCCACTGAAATAAAAACGTCCTTGTGATTTATTTTTAATAGCCTGCAAAAATAAAGGTCCAATGATGTCTGTTGCTGGTGCCATTACGCTTCTTTGTAACTGTAAACCCCTCACCTGACCCTCCCACTCAGCACCCACCACCCCCAACATAACACTGACACTGGGGTGCCCAATCCCCAAGTGTCCACTGAAATAAAGAAAACATCCCTTGTGATTTATTTTTAATAGCCTGCAAAAAATTAAAAGGTCCAATGATGTCTGCTGCTGGTGCCCCCGCTGGCGCCCTTGTAACTGTAAACCCTCACCTGACCCTCCCACTCAGCACCCACCACCCCACCAACCCCAAACATACCACTGACACTGGGGGTGCCCAATCCCCAAGTGTCCACTGAAATAAAGAAAACACCCCTCATATTTTTTTTAATAGCCTGCAAAAAAGAAAACGGTCCATCGGTGTCTGTTGCTGGCGCCCCTGTAACCGTCACCCCCACCAGACCCTTCCACTCAGCACCCACCCCCCAAACATAACATTGACACTGGGAGTGCCCAATCCCCCAGTTTTGAAACCTGAAACAAAGAAAATCTTCCCCTGGAATTTTTTCATTTGTTTGTTTTTTGTTTTAATAAACTCTGTAAAAAAGAAAAATGTCTGTCGCACTGTTAGTTCCCCCCACCTGACCCTCCCATTCAGCACCCATCACTCCACACCTCCCCAAGCCCTTACTTACCCACCAGGGGTCTGACACTGTAAACTTCTCTGGCCCTCAGACAGGTCTTCACTCTTCAATGCCTGACCATGAACTCAGGAAATCAGGTATGCAGTTCAATGTATTTCATTGGGGTTTGAACTCAGTGGCATGACTTGGCCATTTTTAGATATGTGTGCCCTAAATTTTCAGCATACCTTTGTTGGGACCCCACCTCATGAACAATGCAAGTGACATTAGGCAAATCTGTCCTGAAAGGTGATGCCTTGGTCACTGCACAAAATCACCTTTTGGCCAGGAGTTGAACAATTTCTCCACCCTTGTTCATGAGGTGAGATCATAAGAAGGCTATGTTGAAAAATCTGGCATACAGATGTTAAAAAACAACAAAGTTAGGAGCCTACATTGAAATTTGTGAAATCTGGCTTGTAACTTTGGTCATTTTCAATATTTTGACCCCAAATTTTCAGCATAGCCATTTCTTCACAGCACCTCATGAATATGATAGCTGAGGGGGAAGGCACATGATGACTGCCTGATTGGATGCTTCTTAGACAGCTCCCACTCCCACGCCAATCTAACTTCCTTTTTCTTTGCCAAAAGGGGAAAATCTGCAGCAACACTGGCACATCCTCCTTCAAACAGTAAGGTGACTCTTTCTTTAAGCAAAAAACTCACCGCAATGGAAGCCAAAAGGTGGGACACCTTACCTCGGCATATGCCCTCTCCGACACCGACCAGAGATAAAGCCACCAAGCATGCTAAAGCTCCCTCTGCTGGGGCACTGACCAACCCAACTCCACAGCCTCTCTTACAGAGGGAAAATTCTGGAAGGCCTGTGCCCTCTGAAGGCCACACTGGACTCGTTGATGACCGATATCCAGGTGATTACATCCCCCTGGCTGCTCTCACTCAGCGAACTGGTGACAACGAAGCCCATATTTCTTCCCTTGGATGATAGGAGGGCTAAGGCTGAGCCTGAAATCTCGCAACTGAGGCAACAGCCGAAGTCTATGTAAACTAAAACGGAGAATCTAGAGGGAAGATCCCGTAGAAACAACCTAGTCATCATGGGGCTGCCAAAAGGGGAAGAAGGAGCCTCAGCTATTACAGTCATTCAAAAGCTGTGCACTAAAATTGCAGGCCCTTCTCCTAATGGCCCAGTATACGTGGTAGAATGGGCTCAAAGATCTTTGTGCCCAACTCCTCGACAGGGTGCGCCTCCTCAACCTCTGATATTTTACCTCCTTAACTTCCTCGATAAGCAACACATCTTGGGGAAAACTTGGGATTCACAAGAATTGTTGTGGGAAGGAAAGAGAATCCGAATAGCTCAGGAACTACCAAAAACAGTGTGGCTAAAAAGAACTGAACTGCACCCCTATGCAGCCAAGCTTACTGCAGCGGGTATTAAATTCCACATGAAATATGCTGCGACTCTTCAAGTTTTGCATCGTGATGTCTGGCATTATTGCGACACATGGCAGATCAAGCAGCGACTATGCTAAAACATGTGTACCCTGATCTGTTCAAGTGATTAGCAAGTGTGGGACTTTCAGAGTTGTTTACCAGTACAGGATCGATACTTCTATGACAAGTGTATGCTTATTAAGATATGGAGAGCCTCACCTGTGACTGTACAGCAGGGTTTTTCATTGTGTAGGATTCTGATTTTTGATTATGGGGGCTTCGTGATGTACCTATGTACTGCCTAACCTTGACTGCTCTGCAATTTTGTGCACTGCCCTCGCTCCATCTAGTGGTGTATGGGAGGGATAGCCTGCTATATAACTGTGCATATGAGATCATCTTTGACAGCGACTCCCTCTGTACTGTAGCTGTGGCTTAATGCCAAAGGGGCTTTGGTGCAGTATCCGAGCTATTTGGGCGCTTTGGACCATTGCTTGTCGGGAACCCTCGAATTGGGTCCCTCGGGTATACCAGTGACATCAGCAGCATAGGAAGGACAACTATGGGACATATCTGTATTATAATTAAGCTAATTCTGATAGCTCCACACATATTTTTCTGATCACATCCCACACTACAGTCCAATTATGGTTTTTGGAGGGAGCAGAGTTTTTCTTGTACCATAATGCTTTGCTCTTAGAACAATATTTTGGTAGAATGTTTATGATTATTCTTACAGTCGGATGTGGGGCGGGTGGGAGTGGGTAATGTTTGGGAAGTTATTGGATATCATGGCCCATAACAGATGGTCAGATCAGTCATTGGGACTGATGTCCTATTTTACTAAATTTTTGTTGTATACATTACGGGAGGTCATGACTTTACATCTGGGGTTGGGGGTTGGGCGGGGAAAACAGTGTTGGCCTACACATCAACAATGAAACTAGTTTTCTGTATGTCTCCATTTCTCAAAGATGTCATTGCTCAACTCTCCTCTGACACAGGAGGATCAGGAGATTATGGGATTGGGTGTGGCACGTACCAGACTGGGTTATGGGGAGGGAGGGGGACTGGAGATACTAGATCTATTTGCACTATATGTTGAGCATGGTACTTAGCATGTACTACTTATCTTGCCACAGGGAATTAAGTGATGTGTTATATTACATGGAATGTTAGAGGTGCTTGTTCCAAGGAGAAGAGGTATCAAATTTTGAAACACCTTCAGTTTCTTCATTGCTTTCTTACAGGAAATCCATCTGCTAGCCTCCAAGAATTTACTTTTTTTTAAAGGTTAGGGGTAGATCAAGTCTTTACAGCAGGGAATTCAACTAATCAGAGGGAAGCAGCCATTTTATTCTTTAAAGGGGTATAATTTCAACTCACACAGAGTATGGTTGACCCTAGAGGGCGTTATCTCCTTTTGCATGGACTGCTAAATCATACAGAGATTCTACTAGAATGTATATACAGCCCAAATGCACTTTCTACAGAATTCTTTTCTGAATTGATTACCTTATTATCCCCTTTTACTAGCCTTCTCATTATTCTCGTGGGAGACTGGAACGTGACCCTTACCTCAGACTTGGATAGGTTGTGGAGCCACTCCGGGTGCCTCTCTCTCCCAACCAACATGCATTGCGTGAGTTGATGGACTTGGGGGGTCTGTGTGACCCCTGGAGGATTCTGTACCCTTCAGATCATATATACATGTTCTACTCCCCTGCGCACAAATTGTACTCTTCATTAGATTATTTTTTACTTAGTATAGGTAGTATGCCAGGAGTTACGGAGACTGGAATTACTCCCAGAGTCCTTTCTGACCATTCTCCAGTGTGGCTAGAGTATGACTTTAGTCCGAACTTTACCACAGACAAGATCTGGAAATTAAATACCCAGCTGTTAAAAGACCCACTAATCTTGTCCCAAATCCAGAATCTCATAATGCGCTTCCTAGAGCACAACATGGACTCCATTCCAGATGTGGATAAGGTCTGGTGTTCCTTGAAATGTGTGCTTAGAGGGGAATATATTCACATAGCATCAATTAGGAAAAAGAAGCAACAAGCCTCTCTGAGCACCTTATTAGACCAAATCTGAATTTTAGAAAATAGTCCCACGTTAGATTCCTCGGAGGCTCAACAGCTGGCCCTAACGAATCTGAGACATTGATATGCAGAATGTCTGAAAATAAAAGGTGAATATGCTCTTCTCAAAACTCAGGACAAGTATGTGGACCAAAGGGATAGAGCCGGACATCTTCTGGCCCTCCATCTTAAGCAACAGGAAGCCTCCCAACTGGTCCAAGCCATCTCTCAATCTACCGGATCCCTCATAATTAATTCCAAAGAAATCGCTCAAACTATCTCCACCCAAGAAATTTTACTGCCCATTCAGTCCCTTCCCCTGACAAAGCCCCTGGACCAGATAGCTTTCCTTCCAACTTCTATAAAGCCCTGGTGTCAGAGTTACTCCCTATCCTCCAACAGCTGTTTTCCTATTTTTGCACTAAAGGTATTTTGGACTTCTCCTTAATGGATGCCCTAATTATAGCACTTCTTAAATTGAATAAACCCAAGGATAAAGTATCCAACTATCATCCCATTTCCCTTATGAATCAGGATATGAAATTATTTCCAAAAATTCTTTCAGCAAGAATTTTGCAGATATGGAAGGGACTGATTGGTCCAGAACAGGTAGATTTTATGCCAGGAAGGTCCTCAATGGATCACCTAAGGAAGTTGGCACATATCTTCCCCGCTGCCAGGGAGGCCAATCAGCCCATGGTCTTGATCTCCCTGGACATGGAGAAGGCTTTTGACAGAGTCTGCTGGGATTTCCTGTTCTCTGTCTTAGAGAAATTTGGCTTCTCCACACGCTTCATACAGTGGATCCATGCTCTATACTCCAATCCTACAGCTAAAGTTTACTGTAATGGAGTGCTGTCAACGGGTTTCCCTTTGTTTTCAGGAACTCATCAGGGGTGCTCCTTATCCCCTTTGCTTTTTAATCCATATTTAGAACCCCTGATTTACAAGCTTAAAACTTCCCCTAAAATTTCTGGTATCCCCATTGGCACCCTAGATATTAAGATCTCCGCTTACGCGAACAACCTTTTATTACACCTTTCGCACCCTACACTCTCTATACCAGAAGTTCTACATATACTTTTTGAATATAGCACATATTCTAATTATAAATTTAATCTGGACAAATCCACTGTAATGGCCCTAAACCCTAAGACTTTTCCTGCTGACCATGATTGATTTGGAATGGTGTGGACCTCTACATTCAAATATTTAGGTATTACTCTCTCCCAGAAATATTCTTTTACAAAGGCATTAAACCTTGATAAGTTAGTAGATACCATCAAACAGGACCTGCACAGATGGAATACACTCCCCTTTTCTTTACAGGCATGTTTTAGCATAGTAAAAATGAATATACTCCCCTGCCTCTTCTATCCCCTTAATATGTTAAATCTTCATGCTACTCCACCTGCCCAGAGGACACACAGCCACAAGCCCTGGCTACAAGGAGGGCATCACCCTGCCCGCAGGAGCAGCTACTCCAACTGCCCAGAGGACATGCAGCCGCAAGCCCCGGCTTCAAGGAGGGCATCACCCTGCCCTCAGGAGCAGCAACTCCACCCACCCAGAGGACACACAGCTGCAAGGTTCAGCATCCCAAGCGCCGTCCTGAACTGCACCACAGGACCTCTCTCAGTGTATTTTGAATTTTGGCACCTTTTCCTCTGCAGTTGGAGGCAAGGCACCAGCAGTTTAAACTCTATTTTTTTTCCATCGGGGGCCATTTTAGCTTATAATTAGGGATCCCTCCTGAACTCGGGATCTCTCCTGAAACTGGCCTGTCTCTAATTACTGCCAGCACACGGTAAAGGTCCTGGTGCAAATTTAGTCTATAACCAGCCGTGAGCATTACCTCCTATGCAGCATTTGTTAATTCAATTTATTTTCAGATGTGCACTGGAGGGTATCTCACCATCCCCCAAACCTGAGCCGAATTGACTTAAAGCTGTGCCTGCACTATATGGATTAAAATCAAAAGTGCACCGGAGGGTATCTCACCATCCTCTAACCTAAACCAAATTCATTTCAAATTTGTGCTCGCACTGGATTAAAAGTAAAAGCTGTACTCAGCCACAGGGTGTCTTAATTTCAGCTCAGTTTCCCCTGCTGTGCTATTCTATTTAATTAGGAGCCAGGTTACCTGCAATTTTGGCCTTGCCTTCAAATTCCCCTGTGCTGCACGGTAGTAAATGCATCTCTCTCTGCTGAATGCAGTGCTCTCCTCCCTCAGTCGCTGTGTGGCTGCTCCCCACCACACCCCACCACTTACCACTCCCACTCTTGTGAGGCTTGTCTTATATATCTGTGGACAAGTCACCTGACTTTTGACTAACTCCCATTTACCATTTGCAGCCTATAGGCACTCAACCATAGAAGGTGTCTGGTAAATCTATCACACTCTCCTAATAGTTGATCATTTGACAGACTATTTTCAGCTACAACCCAGCTTAAACTCTGCCTTTCTTCTCCTAACACCTACTGACAGCCTGTCCTAAACTGCCTATTCACCTATCCTAGCTTATCTATCCTGTGACACTCTTCACTAACCCACATTATATCAAATGGCTCCTACACTACACTAATTACTGCTGCCTGCTCTTATACTAGGTCTCTTCCTATAGCTCCCAATGGGTTGGTACCCCCCACCCCCATTGGAGGTTTTCACCACAGACCCAAACAACTTATTTTTCTCCATTATGTTAATACACCCCAATACTTTTCCCTCACAACTACCTCTATCACATAGCCTTCTCCTCAAAAAAGGGCCTTCTCTGTCTCTCAGCCCTGTCTTTGTCAATCATCCATTGCAAACTATGGTATCTCCTCCTGCTTGCATTAATGCTTTCTGGGAATATTGAACCCAACCCCAGTGCTCTCGCTCTCCTCTCCCACTCAGATTCATCATGGAAGGACATAAAAGGTCTTCGCCTTGCTCACATGAATAAAAGAAGCGTCCTCCATAACATAACAGAACTGAACTAGAAACCTGGATCTTACAATATGACCCAGACATCATTTGCCTTGGCTCAAACCCTCCATCCCTGACTCTGCATGCTCACTACCCAACTATCATTTTATTAGGTGAGACAGGCCCACTTCTAAATGGGGTGGTGGAGTCACCATGTTTTACAAAACACACCTTAATCTCTCTAACATCACCACACCTGACCTCTCACACTGTGAATCCATCCTTGCCACCCTCCAGCTTGGCCCCAAAACACTTCACATTGTATGCACTTATAACCCACCACTAGATGGCACCGCTGGTCTTGAGGAGCTCCTCTCACACATCGATGCAGCAGTGGGTCACAACATAGTCCTTACCCTTAGCAATCTTAACCTCAGTTGAACTAGGAAACAAAATAAATCCCTCCACACAACAGTACAAGGCCACAACCTCCACCAACTTATCACTGACCCCACTAAGATTATGTCTCCCCCAAGACCCAGTACTCTAATTGACTGGGCTCTGACCAATCGCATTGACTGTATACTCTTGGCAGGTATCCTTGCTGATGCCATAAGTGACCACACCCCAATATATTGTGTCTGGCACTCTATTAGACAACCTGCACCCCCACCATGACTCATAACCTTTTGAAACCTAGCCAACTTTGACATAGCCCAGTTTCAGTGTGATCTCACCATGCTCAACTGGAGCTGCATCTACTCAGCCACCGATGCCCAAACAACCCTGGACCACTTCCTTACCCGGTTTGGGTCTATCCAAAATACCCATGTGCCCCTCACCACACATCGTGTAAGTGGCACCCACACCAAATGGCTCAACAAGGATCTACTCGCCTAAATCAGAGCTAGGGACAAGAGGTAGTGGTGTTTCAAGGTCTCAGGCCTCCCATCTGACTATAATGACTACAGAACTCAGAGATACTCATGTAAAAGAAACATCAGCCATGCTAAGAGTTCATTCTGCAAAGGCTTGCTGATAAATGCGGCAGGTGATTCCAGAAAGTTCTGGGCTACTACCAAGACTTTCCCTGGAGCCACTACTATCAAGACTTTCCTTGGAGCCAAACAAAACAAAATCTCCAATGATATGATTATAAATGGTGTGCTTTGAAATAATCCAGCCACCATTGCTAACTCATTTAATCTGCAATTCTCTGACCTATCAAAATATCTGTCTTCCTCCCCACCACCACCTCCATGTAGTCCTCCAACCCCTGCAGGCAGTGGATCCCAATATAACTACCCCCTTTCCATTTCTGAACTATCACTAGACAGGAAGTACTAAAAATGCTATTAGGCATCCCCGATAATACCGCTATGGGCTCGGATGATCTTGTGCCCAAGCTCTTGAAACTTGGCACCCCTATGATTGCCTCACCCATAGCCAGAATTCTCAACCTATCACTATGCCATGGCTACGTCCCTGACATCTGGAAAATAGCAAAAGTCACTCCCATACTTAAAGGGAGACCCCACAAATATGGCCAACTACTGGCCCATAACCATTCTCTCTGTACTTAGCAAAATACTGGAAAAACTAGTAGCCACTCAAACCATCTCTTTTCTACAAAACCACAGTCTTCTCTCCAGTTCCCAGCATGGCTTCCACAAAGGCCACAGCACTGTCTCCACTCTTCTAAAATTTTTGAACGATATCTATATTGCAATAGACAAAGGCCTCACCACCAGCATGAATTTTATCAACCTAACTAAGGTGTTTGATCTAGTAAACCACCCCCTTCTTCTCAATAAACTCTGTGCCTTGGTTTCTCCACAGAGGCAGTGGCCTGGTTCAATAGCTACCTGTCAGACAGGAGACAGGCTGTAAATCACAACTCTGTCCTGTCCAATCTCTCTACCACTAATATTGGTGTTCCTCAGGGATCTATTCTGGGGCCCCTACTTTTCTCACTCTTTGTAAATTACCTCCCCACTCTCACCTCCGACTGCTTGTCTCTGCTATATGCGGATGACCTTGTTCTCTATTCCAGTGCAAGGAACACCTCGGATATCAATTGCTCATCTCCTGAAACTTTATCAAGTTCCAGTCCTGGCTCATTGAAAACAACCTATTTCTAAATGTAGATAAGATGCATGTAATGCTTTTCAGCTCTCCAGCCAGACTCAGAACAAACAAAAATTCCCTCAAAATCTCCTGCTCAGATTGCTCACTACTGGTCAACACTAGCTCCTTCAAATACCTGGGCATTCTGCTTGATGAATCTCTGGCTTTTGATCAGCACAGCAATACTACCTGCAAAGCCGTAAACGCTAAACTTGGTGGGGCCAACCAAACTAGTTATGCCCTTACCCCACCAGCCAGGCTTGCTTTTGCACAGGGCATTCTTCTTCCAGCACTATCCTATGGCTCAGTCACCTACCTTGGGGCATCAAAAACCCCTCTTCTCAAGTGGGACACCACCTATAATAATATCTGTAGTATGCCTCTGCATCCACTCTCTACAAACATTACTGCCAGCTCTATGCTGACCTAAAATGGCTCTCCCCCTCTGCCCATCAGCTCCAGTCACTCGGATTTCTCACTGACAACATTATCAGATCTTGTCTTCCCCAGTCCCTCACCTCTATGTTGAATACACAAACTGTCTCCTATGAGCTTTGATCCACTGAACAAGCACCTCTCCACATCCCCAGATGCAAAACAGCAATGGGTACACAGGCTTTCTCACAAATTGCACCAAAATACTGGAACTCTCTTCCACAAGCAATTCGTCTTGCTCCATCCCATGCCACTTTCAAGAGGACACACCATGAACATTTACTTGGCTCTACCCCCTGTGCCTGCTTCCATCCTCCATAGAACCCCTATCCTCCTCCCCTAGCTGCCTCACCTCCACATTTTTTTCCCTGCTTTCTCTTCCCAGCTCTCCTTTCTACCTTATCCATGTCTTCCATTACCATCCCTACTCTCTCTCCCACCCACCCACCCTCTTCTGTCTCTCTTATGTCCCTCTTATCCCTGCTCTTCCTTCCCTAAACAAAACAAAAAAAGCACTCACCCCATGGGTATCTCCCTATGAATCGTCCTTCCACCACCATCCAGGATCTTAGTCCTCTGGTCTCAATTAAAGCTGATTGTCTGTTGTTCTAACTTGTTCTCCTGGTTGGACTTCTCATCTGTACCTAGCAAAGCTATCTCTCCCAGTCTGTATCCCTAAGATGGGTGAACCTGCACTTGTTATCCTGTTTTACTGTTGGTTTTACTTTTTATCTATTTTTTGACTTGTATGTACTGCATACTTGTTTGATACTGTACCAACCTGTAGCCATTGTTCTTCCACCCATTTGTTGTTCTCCACAAACTGTTTTGTTATCTCTGTAACCCTGTATCCTCCAGTGTCATGCCTTAAAATAGGCATTGCTATGCCAAGTGAACTTACCCGGTTACCAAAAGCAAATAAATAAATAACATGGTATCAACATCTGTATGCTATTGTCTCTAGATTTCTCTGAAAAGGAAAATCACCCTGTAGGGCCTACATTAAACTAAGTGCACCTAAGCACTTGGGAGGGCTGAGGCTATCCAATGTTTACTTTACTATTTGGCTAGTCATATCTGAAAGTATGTGAAATGGGTTAAACCTCCAGAGGAACTGGACTCTGCAAAGTACATACCTATATGGCTTCAAATAGAAAGGCAGATAATAGTGGAAATGGACATTACCCCAAGTAGCCTTTTCTATATGCATGTCAAAAATTTACCTCCGCAAATTACCAACACCATTATCTTATCCTCTCTACGAGTCCACGCTCAGTTTTGCAGGACCCTGAGATATGACAATCTTAAAGATATATCACAATCACTATGTGGCAACTCAAACCTTAAATTAGGAGGAAGGATATTATCTCCTCTCCGTTATCCCGAACTGAATGGCAAGGTGGTGCCGGATCTTTAAGTGGGTGGTAAACTACCCAATAGTCCAGAGTTGTTGTCTTCTCTTAGCCTTCCTACCACACAGATTTTTAAGATCTACCAGCTCCAGCATATGCTGATTAAATGGATGGGGGCCAATGCTTGGACAGTGGACCAGAGTGACTTTATATCAAGCCTTCAAACCATCTCCTGGCAACCCCATTCTGTTTCCTGCTAACTACTTTACTATTTTCCTGCATGTTTCCCTGGATAATGGGAATTCCCCATTATTAGGTTTCCTCACTTCCCAATTTATCACTCAATTGGGTCCAAACATGAGGGGATGTTTATTGCTATTTAACCAATGATAAGCTCTGTCTCACCCAATTTTATATTCTTCATAACATTTACTACACCCCAACTCACTTGTACACAATAGGGACACTCCAGCAACCCACATGCACTCAATGTAACCTAGCAGAGAGTTCCTGCTCCATATTCTGTGGGAATGTCCTAAAGTTGCTCCCTTGTGGACACAGATTAAAGTTAGGCTCGATCCTTTGCTAGGTCCGGAGCACTGTTTCACTCCTGAAATCTGTGTGGTAGGTGACCTATTTAAGGCAGTAGTGAGAGAAAGGAGATATTTAATTTCTCTACTAACAATATCAGTGAAGTGACTAGTACTGAAACATTGGTTGGATCAGGAGATCGTAGCTTACCCGGAAAGGTACAATGAAATGTTATATGGTCTGCATGTAGAGAAGACAATAGCCAACATAAGTAACCACTCGCCATTATACACTAAAAGATGGGGAAAGTAGGAACTCTACTGTCTGTACATTCCTCTCCATAGAAGGTGGTAGGTGTGAGATATACATTGTCTTCTGGTAATGACAGTAAGTGTTTATTGTGGGGCACACAATGTACTCTCATATGTGGTTGTAGTACACGATGTTGGGTTAGTTATTTTTTCTATTACTTTCTATTTCTGTTGGAAACTTGATCCAGGAAGCTCTGTGCAGTCACTAGCAAGGGTGGAGAAGTACTAGAAAAAGTAATATACCTGACAGTTATAGTCATTTATTTATTTTTATACAAAAAACAATACAAAATTATGAAAAACCATAACAGATAACATTTATTTGAAAGTAATAGATTAGTTACTAGTTATTTTCAGATAAATGTAATCAGTTACAGTTATGTAGTACTTTTGTATATAAAGATATAAGTAATTGTAACTGTAAGGTGTATTACTTTTTCCAGTACTTCTCCATCCTTGCTAGTGACTGCACAGAGCTTTATGGAACAAGTTTCCAAAAGTAGTAGGAAGCAATAGAAAAAGTAATTTACCCAATACTGGTAGTACACTAATTTATTATGTGCAATCATATGGTCCTCATTTTCAGTTATCTCCAGATGGGAGAGGGGGAGGGGGTATCATGGGACGGTTTTCAAATCTATACATTTCTTTCTTTGTAATTGTCTGGATGGTGCCATGTATTGTTTTGTGTTGGAAAACTAATAAAGCATATTACATTTAAAAAAAAAATGAACGTGATAGCTGTCATTTTACAAATCCTGGTGAAAATGTATTTTTCCATCCCAAAAGGTGATTTCATAGTCGCTGCACAAAATCACCTTTCAGGCAGGAGTTGAATATTTTCTCTGCATTTGTTCATGAGGTGGGATCATAAGAAGGCTATATTGAAAATGTAGGGCAAAAATATGAACAAACAACAAAATTATGAAAATTTGCAAATGCAGGCTTGTAACTTTGGTAATTTTCAATATTTTTACCCCAAACTTTCAACACAGCCATTTTTTTACAGCACCTCATGAATGTGACAACTGCCATTTTTCTAATTATGGCCAAAATGTGTTTTCACACTTTTGGTGCAAAAATCACCTTTTGGGCAGGATTTGAAAATATTCTCTACCCTTGTTCATGAGATGGGCTCATAAGTAGGCTATGTGGGGTCATAAGAAGGATAGGTTGAAATTTTAGGGTAAAACTATGAAAAAACAACAAAGTTATGAGTCTACATTGCAATTTTTCAACTCACACTCATAACTGTGGTAATTTTCAATATTTTGACCGGACTTTTCAACATAGCTGTCATTTCTCAAATCCTACCCAAAATGTGTTTTAACACTTGTGGTGCACAATGATGTTTCAGACATAGTTTTATAAATGACACCTGTCATGCTCAGAAGGAGTGCTCAGAAAAAACATGTTGAAAATTTGGGGTAAAACTCTGAAAAACCAGTACAAAAGCAATGCCTTACCAGTGGTGAACATTCAGCATTTACAAATGCTTGTTCCTATAATGCCTCCTGTCCAATGTGACAGTGATGCATGTGTAACCATTAATTCAGTGAGAAATAGCTGTGTATGTATGTATATACATATATACATACATGGTAACAGGGAATACTGAATGGGCAACTATGCACAACCAGTGTGTTCTGCCACAGAAGGGCTCTGATTCCCTCTGAGCCTGAAAGCGAAGCTCAAGGGGTCCATAGGAATCAGAACCCCGACATGGCAAAACACAATGGTTATGCTAAAGTTGCTCATACTGTATTTTTATATAGTGTCTAGTATTATGTGAAATGTGTCCATTGTGTTTTTTTTTTCTCTTTCACAATGAAACTGACTTGGACAGTCTCTAGAGGTTCTAGAATGCTGTTCTACCACAGAAGGATACAATCACATTCTATGACCTTTGAACTGTGGTACAACAGCATTTTGGCAAGGATGGATTTCTGTATAGAACAATGCTCTACTATACATGATATAGAGAACAGTGCCTGTGCAGGTGTGCATTATGAGGATTATTCACACACTCGAGGTGTGTGATAATCCATAAACCCACGAGAGCGAAGCTCGAGGGTTTATAAGATTATCACACACTGAGAGTGTGTGTAAATCCCTCATAAAACAAACTTTGCACAGGCATTATTTTTCATAATAACTTGTGCAACACTTCAACAAAGAGAATCTTTAAGCCAGATGAAAGAGTTTATGTGTCCTTGAGCAACCGCTACTCGCACAAATACAGTGAAGTGAGAGCATGAAGAGGAAAATGCCATAATAACTGGCTATCAAGTTATTATGGAATTCTGCAGGTTATTATGGCATTTTATCAGGAATGCTTTTTCAGCCATTATGGGAGGTCACCAGATATTATATATATATATATATATATATATATATATATATATAATTTGAATACAGTATTGAAAGACTCATACCTACTGCACATTGACACCCTGTAACTTTTTGCTGAATTGTTAAAAGGTTCACATGACACACCTAATTTGTAGTCCCACATTAGGAGAGATATTAAACATAACATGACACAGTTTGTTTCCACTGTGTTCTTTCAGTTTTAACACAAACATCGATTTACCCCTTCAAATAGGGTTCCATTTTGTGACATTGTTTCCATTCCCAAGTTAAGTATTTAAATAAGCCCTTTATTGTGCCTTAGAAACCCAACTGTTGTTAATGTGTTATCTAATTACTTCATTTAAGCCTCCCCCAAGAACTCCCTGTACAGAATAAAAGTTGTTACCTTTTATTTAATCATTTTATACAGCAGTAATGTTCATTACATGTAGTGTCCATCTAGTACCTCATCCTAAGCAGACTGTGCCTTTAATTTGCATGAACTGTGGTCCAAAAGCATTATTGTGTCTGGTGACCTTCTTTTGTTACTGACATGCTGCCAAAACCTTGCAGTTTGTTATAACTCATTTATTTAGAAAATTCCCTTTTCCCATGGCGTGTTATTTTCGTGTCCTTTTGTTACCCACTTACTATTGGTTCTTCCAATTCTGCCCAGAATGTTCAGAACCAGAAATGCATGCTGACACCTTCAGTCATCACCCCATGGCTCTTTAAAGCTGTGGACCTGGTGGGTCTGCATTTTTTGTACTGCCACCTACATTCTGGACAAGACATGTTGTCCTCCTGAAGTTTGGAATTATGCACATTACGGGCACTACAGTGGGCTATTCTCTATGCATCTAAGCTGCTGTTTTGTTCCCCGGTGTGTCAGATGTCTGCAGATTGTAAAGGTAAACATTTGCTTTTTGGGAAACACAAAGACATGTAGTTGGACCTTGCCTCATGGTCCCAAGATGCTGAGCTCGGGGTATGAAGGGTGGGGTGGGGCAGAGAGAGTTGATTATAAAGCATTTTAAAGTTGAACAACTGCAGGTTTCCTAGATTAAATTGTTATACATATTAACCTATTCTATAGACCAAGTCTCTACATGGGGATCATTCTGTGTGACCTGGTCCCCGTGTGTGGGGGGGGGGGGTTGTGTGATCCTATTCTCTGTCAGGGGCCCCTTTAATGTTACTGCTGCTAAATAGTTTGTTCTGTACTGGGCAAAAATACTGCAGTTTTGGGGAGTATTTCAATTGTACCTGGTTAGTGCTGGGACTCATTTTGTATTAGGCATCAGAACACCATATCTACAGTTTGGAGAGTTCTGTAATGAGAAATAAAATACATCTGTATTGGGGAGTAAATGAATATGACCTGTCTCTGCAAGTGCTCAGTTTGTGTAGACCTGATCTCTTTAGGGGCTTATGTTGTGTGGGAGGCATCAGAACATCAAAACTACTTTTAAACTACCTGCTTATCTGCTAAACTTGAAAAGAAATCCTGGTTAATATCATATTTATTTTTGTAAAGCACTTCTGTAGAACAGAAAATGGTCACGCCTCAAACGCACTCACAGTACTTATTTATTTTATGTGCAAGTGATCAAGCCATTTAGTGGCAGAAAAGCAAACAACAGCAGCAGTAAACCAAGCTTGGGTAATCCACAAATTTCTCAGATCCACAGGAGTCTATAAGATGGCAACTTTTAAAAAACACATTGCACCCACCGACTCAACACTGAGCACCCAAATGCCAGCACAGAACCATTTACATTTCAGCAATATGTTTTGTGATCGTTAGGTGTGCTATGTGCTGCATGTTAGGCCAAGAGTCTAGCATGGAACATTAAACAATTACTGAGATTCACTGCAACAGTAAAACGAGCCTAAAAGGGCACAGACACCAAAAATGGATGTAAAATGACTGTAATTGATGGTAATCGGGTTGCAGTCACCAAAAACATCAACCCTGTTCATTGAGTTTTAGGCTCATTTGGCTGCTGTTGCAGTGTATCTCAATAACAGGGCTATGCTACGTAGTATGCCTTAATGAGCTTCCATGGCAGTAAGTGAAAAAATTACTGTTTTTCCTTACTGGGATGATTGCTGTCAGTGACTGTTAAAGTGTTACCTTTGTTCTGTTTTTTTTCATTCCGTTTTTGTTGTGCACTTTAGGCTTACTTTGCTGTTGCAGTGAATCACAGTAATTGTTTGGTGTGCCATGTGCTGCATGATAGGCTGAGGGCCTCAGTGGCATATCAAACAATTATTGACATTCACTACAATAGCTGAAGAAACCTAAAAGTGCACCTCTCCAAAATGCACTGGTTGCCATATGCACCTGCAGGACCATGCTGTGGACACAGTGAGTGATTGTACCATGGAGGGGTCCATTTGACAACAGGAAGGGGCTGTGTCTTCAGTTGTGGCTGTGATCTGGGGATGGCATCATTAGTAACAGGGATAATTGTGTATATCTGCACCATACAAGGGGACCATGCAAAATTACCTTGCACTCTGTGATTACAGGACTTCACCAGATTTCAGGTCCATGACTTTCCATTTGTATTGTGCCAACCTCAGAAAATCTCCTGGACACAAACCTTGTTTGCCCATAACAGGGCTTTGGAATATGGACATCTGCACAAATCTGGGTTTGTGCAGAAGAACAAACTTTGCACATGAGGCAAGCTTTTGAAGATCTGGCCCCTAAGTCAGTTTTAATTTCATTTTCATTTCTTAAAACACATTTTAAGATTGAAGCAACCCACTCAGGGCATAGTTCTAGTAGGAAGTAACCCATCCAGCGTGTGCAGTTATTAGGATTAATCAATACCCGAGTGCATTGTGAAGCACGAGGCTGCTGGCTGAGTGTCCTCACAACACCCAGTGTGTTGATTAATCCCCAATAACCGCACACCCTGAAATGGGCTATTACACTTATAACAGTGGGTGCACTACAAAACAAGGAGAAAGCAATATACATGCTTTTTCTCCTTTTATAAAAGACAAGCAAATTACTGTATTCTGCTGCCTAAAAAAATAGTCCCCAACAAAATGGCTGTCATGCACATACAAATGTCAGAAGGAAAGTGTCACTATGCTTTCTCTGACATTTGTTGTTCATGATATGCCTTCTGAGACAGCACAGTAGCTCTGTAGTGCAAAATATGGAGTTGCCTCTTGTGGTACAGACAAGGTGTCTATACCTCCACTGGCTTAGCTGCTCTGTCTCTCTGTTTGTGGTTACATTAATGCATGGCAGGCAAGTAAACATTTTTCCCAGCAGTGCAGTCACACAGTCTACCAGACTGTATTCACCAATTAAAAATGGCAACTAATGGGACTCAGAGCTTGCAGGTCTTTGTGGAACTCTGTTTCTCTGTCCACCAGCATTAAGCTCACTTTCAGATCATGACATCATTGTGGGGGGGGGGGTCCCTCTCTTCACACTGTTCCATCTGACTTTATGCCACAACTATGGGATTTACCTGTCAATCTGGCTGTACAACAGAAAAATGACCATGGGGACCACACACTTCACTCTGGGAACAAGCTTGGGTAAGAAGAAAGACTACAAACTTTGAACACTACAGTTACTGTTGCTGCACTGCCTGGGACTACATGGCAGGTCTCAGCTCTCACTAACTAAGCATGGATAGTAATGGCTGCTCCACAGACTGCAATTTTGCACTATAACAAGATCAGAACAGAAACACAGGCTGACTCTCAGAGGATGGTTCACCACTAGCTGTCATATATTGTGGAGTAAGCAATGGTCACCTGATGGTTGTTTACCACTCACCTGCCTTTATCTACCCCATGTTATAAGTCACTTATACACTTTCAGTGTTTTGCCTTCAGCCTTGAATATCACAAACAGCAAGGGCATGCATTAATCCCAAACACCTCCATTCATCTCATAAAGATATAGTTGGTTTCCCTCTCTCTTATTGTAGGCTTGGGACCAGTTGGTATATGTAATAGACAGACCAGGTGAGATTCAATCCATACTACACTGTAACAAAAAACATTTGTGAATATCTTACGTTAATATAATGTTGTGATTACAGTACAATCTTCAAAATGTTCAAAAAATGTTATACCAAATATCCATAGTATGACCATCATTTTTTTGGTTGAACATTAGCAATAACTTTTGATATGACTTAGTGAGACACTTGGTATGATCACGATACTACTGTTCTGGTGTCCATGTTACTCATGTGACTTCTTGTGTTGTGTCTGTGTTACTCGCGTGACGTCCTGTGTAGTCTGAATTACTCACGTGACATCCTGTGGAAAAAACCATTGTAAATAAAGTATAATTCACTTTCTGAAAATTCAGTAATTTCTGTCTTTTCCTATGAGGGTAATATAGTTGTGCAAAAAAAAAATGGGCTAGAAAATCAAGGACATGAATGTGGTAGCCAAACTTAAACATGTCCAGATTTGGGCATACTGTGATCAGTAAACATATTGTGGCGTAATTACCAACAAGTTAAGTTTATGATAAAAAACTGAAAAGTTAGATATTATGCTACCTAAATAGATACCATAGACATAGTAATATCAAAAAATATATGTTTGATAGTATGACAAATTTGCTGTCAAGAACACAATGTTACTCACATTACATTGCCCTTGTGGGAACTTTTAATCCCATTTTTTAGCACCTCTGAACTACAAACTATCTTTATGTTGGGGACTGAAATACTACCACATGCACCCAATCTAAATGTGAAATGGTTATGACAATTGGCCCAAATAAATTTTGGAACCTGATTGTCACACTTTGTCTCTTGAGTAGCATATTGGTACCTATATATTATAGTGGCACGGTAGTGCCACTATAGTTAGGGTTGAGTACCCCATTTAAGGTTAAATCTGAAATTTTGCAGCTTAATAACTTTGCCATTGTATGACAGATTTACCTGAAATTTGGAATGCATGGTCTGGATCCATAGATCCCTGGATCTTCCAAGTTTAGTAATGGTCGTATATATGGTTGCGGAGCTACAGAGCACCGAAAAATGCACAAATTATGCATTTTTGCGCATTCTTTGCTCACGCCTATAGGTCGCATGGTTTACACGACCAGTCCAAAACCTTCAGGAAACATGCAGGCAGGGTTTCTGATGTGCCTTTTGAAGATTTCATGAAAAAATATTAAACAGTTCAAAAGTTTTTCAAAACACAAGTGTCCCTTTATAGTCAATGGGAAAAGTTAACAAACTGCGAAAGTGTCGCAATTGCACTTTTTACTTTCACAAATGACCCTTGTAGTATCACAAATCAGCCATCTTGTTTTCAGTTGGTGGTCACAGAAATGCTTGGCATTTAAATGTGGGACCCTCTAGGGACACAATTCTTGTTGTGTTCACCTAGTTGAGCCTTAAGGATGCTAGCCATGTCTTGTTTGGGGGGGGTTAAACACCCCAGAAATATGTTTTTAAAATTTTTGTAAAAAGTAGTGTTGCATATGAGACATGTTCGTGATTTTATTTGCAAAAGTGTCATGATTTGCTACACTACTTTGTGGCACTGTGCCCAAAATAGTAGGAAATCTTTGCCACCCTACTGCAAAAGAACGGTTTGGTCTTTTGGGCTGAAATTTGGAGGGAAGCAAGCCAAAATCCAACAGATGTGACCTTTGGTGGTTTGGTGACAAAACATTAGAGGGCTGCAAAGTTACAGCACTCTGAAGTTGACAATTATTCCCATAGGCTAACATTACGGCATCCACCGTGCCTATCAGGTCCCGTATCTCAAAAATACTTCAAGATACGGACTTTTCATTGGAAGAATTATTAGCCCCCCCACTAGGGGGCTAAGTCCAAAGCTAACCTGGAAACTCAAATAATATGAGATTTTACATTTTTTTCTATGTCGTACGGTTCCTGAGATATAAGCAGTTTAGTATTCCAAGTGTTCATTTTCTGCTCTGAGGACAGTTATTATGCATACATTCTTTGTATTCACTGTGCTTCTGAATGCACCTTTTTGGGAAAAAAAGTATGTGCGTTTGCGTTACTGTTACAGTTAGCGTTTCTGCTTGCATTTCCATAACCGTTTGCGTTAGCGTTTTCGTTTGCATCACCATGTGCCTTACCCTTTGCATTTGCATTTGCACTCGAGTTTGCGTTACTGTTACCATTTGCATTTCCATTACTGTTTTTGTCTGCGTTTCCTTTTGCGTTACCGTGTGCATTACCATTTGCGTTTGCATGCGCGCTTCCATTTGCATTTCCATTTGTGTTTGTGTTTCCTTTGGCATCATCGTTGGTGTTACTGTAAGCGTTTGCATTTCCAATTGCATTACCATGACTGTGCGTGTTACCATTTGTGTTTGCATATGCACTTGCATTTCCGTTTGTGTTACTGTTCCCTTTGGCATCTTCATTGGTGTTACCATAACTGTTTGCATTTCCAATTGCGTTACTGTTACTGTTTGTGTGTTCATCACTGTTTGCATTTCTGTTGGCTTTAGCGTTTGCATTTTTGGTAGCATTTCCATTGTCAATTGCATTACTGTTTCCTTCTGAGTTGCCGTTGCCATTACCATTTGCATTTTTGTTACCGTTTGCATTTCCATTGGCGTTAGCGTTTGTGTTACTGTTTTCACTAACATTTGCGTTTTTGTTGCCGTTAGCATTTGCGTTACCATTTCTGTTTTCATTAACATTTGTGCTTGTGTTTCTCTTACCGCTTGTGTTATCGTTTACGTTTGTGTCACAATGTGCATTACCAATTGCGCTTGCGTTTGCGTTACCATTACTATTTTATTTTTCCTCACTGTTTCTATCACCGTTTGTGTTAACATTACCGTTTGTGTTTTTGCATTTGCATAGTCCAGTGCAAAACATTGTTTTTGCTATTTTTCTGCACTGTCTTCTGTGACGCATAGCACAGCCAGTGTGTGGATGACTAGTCTGAATCTTGGCCGGTAGAGAGATGTTTGTTCAAGGAACATGCCAGCTTTTGTTTGGTGAAAAGATGTCATTCCGTTCCAGAGTTATGGCTATTTGAAGTTTGCCCTCTTTGCAGTTACTGATTTTTCAGCCACTGGGTCAGCCTTTTTAGTGCATTTTTGGCCACGATTTCTGCCATTTTGTGGTGGAAGACTTCTTAAAGGTACAGAAGCATAAAAATTGAATATCTCTGGAACAGTTTGGACTTTTCACATGGAATTTGGAGGGTGTTGAGTGGATGTCCTGGAGATGTGAATTATGATATTTACATGTTTGAAAAATAATTTGCTGTGGAGATACTGCATGATGCAGTTAGCGTTTTATGCATAGCATTCTTCATGGTGCTACTGTCTTTACATTTATAGCTTAGGTAGCCCTAGTGGCATGGAGGTGCCTTATAGTGGTTTCATCTGTAAAACATTAACAGGTGTGGAATTATGCCACTCCGATGAATTAAAATTTGGTTCATTATGCTTCAATAACTTCTGAACTGTGTGTCCAATTTGCCTGGCACTTGGAATCTACAAAGATTTATAATCTATCCTTTACTGTGCCAATTTTTGGGCTGCTGGCTTTTATGGTTGCTGAATTGTGTATGTTACATTGTTTGCTCGTGTCACTGTATAACTACGTCAATGTAAGTGTAGAATTCTACCCGGACACATGATGTGCTATGGTACATGTCTCCATTTAACAATTTTCATTTTGGTCAGTCATACAGTTTTTGTGCAGCGAAGTGACAAACAAAATCACATGGTGGGAGCACCACCACATTCCATTCACTATTTATAGTGCACATTCTCAAAAAGAAGGGATATTCATGCAAAAAACTCTGTTTAATACATCAGTTAGGGTTGCTCCACAGTGACAAAAGCAAGGAAATTCAGTGTTAGGGTTGCCACCCCTTGCACCCCATGCCCACCCCATCCCCACCAACAGGTATCAGGATGTGTGTCGGGGTCATTGGTCCTAACTCTCACCACATTCTCCTATACTGCTCTGTGTCAGCTTATTTACACATTAAATGGGGTGAGCGTTAGGACCGATGACCCCAACGCACACCACAATGCAGGTGGGCTTGGGATGCAAGGGGTGGCAACCCTAACACTGAATTTTCTCACTTTTGTCACTGTGGAACAACCCTAATTGATGCATTAAACAGAATTGTTTGCCATGAATATATATATATATATGTTCAAGAGTTACGCTGGAAGAGCGGGGTGCTCCCCATCAGGGTTGTTAAGCCCAGAAGACATCCTGGGGTGAAGTGGAGTCTAGAATGTGGGCTATCTTGTCTAGCCTCCATACCCAAGGGCACCATCATTGGGGATGGGCAGGGGGTCAGGGCAGCCCAGGAGCTCTGGCCAACTTGGGCGGTGTTGTGCAATGCCAGATCTGTCAAAAACAAGACCACAGTTATTTCAGATCTTGGGTCAGCAGATCTGGCATGCATTACTGAAACCTGGCTGGATGATAATGTGGGCCCCATACTAGAGGCTGAAATTCTGGCTGGGTATGCAGTGATACACCGCTCGAGATTGGACTGCAGGGGGGGTTGCGATCTGTTTCAAGACCGAATTGGATTTCACCAGTGTTCCAGTTGAGGAGGCCAGATCATTTGAATGTGTTGTGGTAGTAGGTGTGGGCTACAGGATAGCTCTCATCTACCATCCACCCAGAGATGGGAAGCAATTCCTTAAGGAAGTGGTGGACTTCATGGTCAACATGGCATTTGAGTCACCCAGGCTGATGGTCCTGGGTGACTTCCATGCCTGGATCAATGACCAACTCTCGCAATTTGGACAATACTTCCTCCAGTTGATGAATTCACTAGGCCTTACACAGGTGGTTACCACTGTGACCCATAAATGTGGCCATTCTCTTGACCTGGTTTTCCTCCTGGGGATCGAGGCCTCTGACGTGGGGGTGGAACCAGTTGAATGGTTTGATCACTACATGGTGCGATTCAATTTTTGCACCCCCCTCTCGTAGGCCAACCCCTGTGAAGATGGTCAAGTACCATCCTTTATGGGATGTTACTCCTGACGGCCTAGCAGCGGTCCTTGATCTATCAGAATTCCCTGTGGTGAGCAGTGATCCAGAGGTTTTGGTTCTGGCCTATAATAAGGGCATTACCTCAGCCCTGGATTCTATTGCTCCAGTACATGTGCGTCCTCTCTCCCTTCTCCCTCGGTCTCCATGGTTTGATGGAACCTTGAGGGAGTTGCAGTGACTAGGACGCAGGTTAGAACATTGTTGGCAGAAATCTGGCTTACATGCTGACCATCTTAGACTGCTAGAGCATTATCAGCTCTATCAGTCAGAAATTTCCCGTAAGAAGGCAGAGTTCCTGTCCTGGGAAAATCACTGCCGCTCAGAACTGACCAGCCCAACTCTTCAGAACTGGGGACAGGCTGTGCAACCCAGTCTGTCTGCAGCTCCGAAGAGCTTTTTCACAATTGCAGTGTGAAGAGCTTGCTCAGTTCTTTGCTGATAAGGTGACCGACATCAGGTTGGAGATCCATGCCACACATTCTATGCAAGTTGTTGATGATCAGGGCTTGGCTACTATCCCCCTGTTCTCCTGGAGTACCTTCAACCGGCCAGAAATAGTGGATGTTATGTGGATTGTCCAGGGAATGCACCCTACAAGCTGTAGTTTAGATCTGGGCCCTACATCCCCGATAATGGATTGTGGTGATTCTATTGGCCTGGTTCTGGCACAGATAGTCTGGTGCTCCCTTGACTCTGGTGAGTACCCCTGCTCTTTGAAAGAAGCAGTGGTGACACCTTTGTTGAAGAAAGCTTCAATGGACCCAGACTCTCTTGCAAACTACAGGCCTATCTCTAACCTTCCCTTTGTAGGGAAGGTGATTGAGAAAGTAGTGGCTGCTCAGCTGGAGAACCATTTGACCATCCATATCATCTACAAACCTCTCCAATCTGGTTTCCAAAAGAGGCATAGCACCAAGACTGCATTGGTTCAGGTGCTCAGTGATCTCCTGATGGCAAGAGACCAGAGAAAATGGTCTGTTTTGGTACTTTTAGATCTGTCATCAGCTTTTGACACCATTGACCATGGGGTTATGCTTGAGCACCTGAGATTCAACTGTGAGCTCTCTGGTGTGGTCCACAGATGGTTTATATCTTTCCTCAGTGGAAGAACTCAGAGGGTGGTGTTGTTTTTTTTTCCTCTGTTCCTATCTCTCTGTCTTGTGGGGTTCCTCAGGGCTCAGTGCTGTCCCCCATGTTGTTTACAGTGTACATGCTTCCCCTCAGAGACATTGTAAGATGGTATGGGCTGAGGTTTCATTGTTATGCCGATGATACCCAGCTCTATCTGTCTTTTGCGCCCGACCAGGAAGGAGCACTCTCAGTATTTAATGACTGCCTCTTTGAAATCCAGGATTGGATGAAGTCCAGCTGGCTGAAGTTGAACCCTGGTAAGATGGAGGTGATGGTTGTGGATCCAGGTCACCGGATAGGGGGGTTGGGGTAGGTCTACCCTTAGGATTATTCCTTGGGGACTCCGAGCTTCCTTCCGCTGAACAGGAGTGAGACCTAGGGGTGATATTTGATGCGGGTTGACACTTCGAGCACAGGTGTCAGCTGTCATTAAGTCATCCTTCTACCATCTGAGAAACATCACTAGGATCAAGCACCTTGTTCTGTCCGGTGACCTTCCTACATTGATCCATGCCTTTGTGACTTCTCGTTTGGATTATTGCAACTCACTTTACTTTGGGCTACCAGGGGTTGATATCCACCACTTGCAGCTGGTGCAGAATTCTGCAGCCCAGTTGTTGATGGGGATTCCTAGATCTTACCATATCACGCCGGTGCTGCAGGAACTGCACTGACTGCCGGTTCAGTGGTGGATCACCTTCAAAGTTAGTTTACTGACATATAAAGCCCTACACAGACTGGGCCCTGACTACCTGAAAGAGCTTCTGGTTCCTTATCGCCCTGAGTGACCACTCCGCTCAGCTGATGAGGGGTCGCTGGAGATTCCAAGGGCATCTCCAAAATCTGCTGAGGCCCAGGCATTTATGTCCATGACCCCTACCCTCTGGAATTCTCTACCCTGTCGGATTAGGGAGTGCATGATCATGGGGGGATTTAAACAGGCCTTAAAAACCTTTCCTTGGAAAAAGGCATATGGTGATGAAGATTGCAGATTCTGATTGTACTGTTTATTATAATGGGATTATAATATTGTTTTTATTTGTTTTAACTGTTTTAATTGTACTGTGCTTTGACATCTGAAAGGCACATTAAAATAAAGAATATTATATGTATATATATATATATATATATATATATATATATTTATATTCATGGCAAAAACATTATTGATGCATCAGTTAGGGTTAATAGCACAGCGACAACAGTATGGAAATGTGATGTTAGGGTTACCCCCCCACCAGCCCACATCCCACCCTCTACACATTAACAGATGTTGGGGTGTGCCATGGGATTGTCAGGCCCAACTCTCACCCCATTCCATGTGTAAGCAAGCTGACATGCTACAGTATAGGAGAATGGGGTGAGTGTTAAGTCTGCTGACCCCATAGCACACCCCAGCTTCTGTTGGTGTGTGAAGGGTGGGGGGTGAGTGGTAGGGGGGTAAACCTAACATCACATTTCCATTCTTTTGTCACCATGCTATCAACCCTAACTGATGCATTAAAAAACTCTTTTTTGCAATGAATTTCCCTTCTTTTTGAGAAAGTGTAACTGGTAACTGGCATGTGTTTGTGAGAGCATGGGCCCTCCAGGCCCTGTGCCGCTTCACATTGCCCATTTTTTGTGTAATAGTACGTGTCTGTGGGAGTGTGGGCCCACTGGACCTTGCGCTCCCACTTACACATAATTATGGAGCCATACAGCAGCCCCATAGTACTGAAAAGGAACTCTCATAACACCTATTTGGCAATATCTCAGTAACCATAGCAACCATGAAAAAAAATTCCACTGCAGTTGTAATCATGACTTTGAAACCTCCACGCATGCTCAGTCCACCGTTCTTCAGGTAGCGAAAAAGCTGTATCTCAAATCATTTTTGAGATACGGGCACAGAAAGGTGCTACAGGTGCCACAATGGTATCCTATGGGAAATTTCTCAACTTCAGAATGCTGTAAGTATGAGACCTTTGAATGTTTTGGGACCAAACCCCCAAAAGGCACATCTGTGGGACCAGGACTTACCACCCTGTAAATTTCAGCCCAAAAGCACAATCCACCTTGGCACAATGAAGTGACAAAGAAAACAATACAAGGGACAATGTTTTTGAGTATTGTTTTCATGAAAACAAAAATGTTTTCGGGACACCCCTATACCTTATAATAAAATCTTTTCATGCACAAAACTTTGTTGTCGAGCCAGCTTTTATTTTGTGCGCGCTATTATCATGCACACAAAAAATGTTTTCACGAAAACAAAATGGCAAAATGTGGAAGCATTTTGAAAAACATATTTCAAGACTGCCTGCTCAAAAACTGATGCCAGGGGCAAGTTCCTCAAGGCCTAAATAGGTAAACATAAGTGTTGATATTTAGCAAAAGGCACTATTTTTCGATTTACAATGTTTTTTGCCTCTAGCTAACTGAAAACAAGATGGTGGCAGCATGAAAACAAAAATCTGGAGCACAAAAACAAAAATGTTTTTGCAAATGTTTTTGTGTCACCCATATAAATTTTCCAATAGGCTAAAATGGAACATGAAAAACTTCAATAACTTTTAAATAAATTAATATTTTTTCACCAGATCTTCAAAATGCACCACCCTGATCCAGACCACATATACAAATGCACATTTGAAGCCAGACACACACACCATTCACTCTCTGAAGTCTGACAAAGATTTGCACAAATGTTGAGAATTTCATATTTTTGACACTCTGCAGCTCCACAACTGTACATCCAACTGGAAAAAATCTTTCCATAGCCAGAGACCCGTGGTCGGACACCATGCATGCAAAATTTCAGGCAAATTGGACAAATGGTTGCAAAGTTATTAAAGTGCAAACTTTGGGGTTTAACATAGAAGTGGCCCGTTAACCCTAACTATAACTGCACTATTGTGCAGCTTTAAAATATATATATATGTGTGTGTGTGTGTGTGTGTATAGATAGACAGAAATTATATCTGTGTGTGTGTGTGTGTATAGATAGAAAGATAGAGACAGACAGACAGATTAGATAGCTAGATACAGTATTTAGGGGCGCTACTGCACCCCATAGTTAGGGTTGGTACAGAACTTAAATGTTAAATCTTAATTTTTGCAGCTTAATAACTTTGCCATTTTTTGATGCAATATCCCCAAGATTGGGATGCATGGTCATTGTGCCAGTGTCACAAAATCTGGAAAGTTTCATAACATTATCTTGTATGGTTTTTAAGATATAAAGTGGTGAAAAACAGTAAAAAAGATGTTTTTTTCCCATAGGTTAACATGAGATTTTTTTGCCATCATGTGTACACCACATGGAATATAAAATTCATCTGTAACTTTTATGGATGATGGGTGTGTGCCAAGTGTGTGCCTTTAGATGGTTTGGTGAAAAAATACATTACCATTTTTAAATTGCAATGTTTTTTGTGATAGCTGTAAGACAGGCAGGTAAATGAAAACAGATTGATTGGTATATAACCATTTGAATGGTTCATTTACTGGTCAGTTCTCAGACAAATACTGTTAGAGATGTCAGCCATCTTGTTTTTCTAAAAAAATTTCAAAATAGTGTTGTACACAACTACTGCACCCTAAGGACAGTACAACACTGTATTTAGGTCTCAGTGACATGCTTAGTTACATTTCTGTCTTAAAGTATTACAACTCCATGGCAAATATGTGTTTTTAACTGAAATTCATGTCGCCCATCGATAACTAATTACTATTCGATTTGTTATTTGCTATTCAAACATTACTGTTCGAATGATAAATAACCACTTGCATTTCTTAATAGTTCAAACTTTATTGTTCGAACTGTGAATTTCCATTTGGTAGTCCAGTGGTCCCTCCCTGATTCTCTGATCGCCAGCCCCAGTAAAGCCAAAACTAAAAGAAATCTTAATTTAATCAAATCCATGAGGAACTACTGTAAAAAGAGCTTTTGCATTAGCACAGCGGCACCTGAGTTCATACCTGACACATCACAGCTGACACTCCCACTCGGGTAACTACGGCACTTTAGTTTGTTTCATTTGTTTTTTTTTTTTGTTGTTTTTTTAAGCCTGTCTGGGTCTGTTACTGTAGTAATTTACTGTATTTTAAAGCCACATATTGTGGGGTTGGGAAGACATTTCAAGTGTATACAGCAGCTTTTGGTAGTGAGCCACTACAGCATTTGTGACCAGCAACAGTTTACAGTATATTAAAGCCACAAATAAAAGAATTCAAGTTCCAGTGATGTGGTGACTCCTGCCCTGGATTTTAATACCAATCAGCATTCTGCAGGTGAGTTCCGAGTTTTTTTGTGCACGTGCTATCTTTCCAATTAAGAAATTCACGTGTGAGGACACAGTTTTTGCTAATGCCAGTTAAAACAGATGCAGAGAGGGACACGTCTTAAGCTAAGTAAAGGGGTCTTGTTGCTATACAATACCAGTACTGAATGTTAAATGAATCACTGAAAAAAATGGAGTAAGGGGAGAAGACACCATTAGAAAACGATTTGCAAAAAAGGCAGAAAACAGCAAAGAAATGTCAAGGTAGCATGATTTAGAACTAAAACAAGAAAAGCAATACAATCACTAGGCAAGAAAATGTGCATGTAAGGATGCCTGTAGAATACTACCTAACAGAATCAATTAGTGGACAGCATTTGGACAGTAGAATAATATTTTCAGATAAAATTTAAAAACGCTTGGAAGGAAGTGAACTTCTGAAGGAGAGGTTTTGGTGCCTTTCTTGAAGATACTGTGCATGTCTGAGACATGATTTTTATTCAGGAAAGGGAGTGGTCAGTCAGTTCAATAATGACTTTAGTTGAGGTACACACAGCCACAACAACACATGTGGCAACTGTTTTTAAGGAGCCACATCAACTTTGGATGGAGAAGCACCCACAGAGCAGAGATCACTGCAGTGCATGGATGGAAAAAGTTAATGGAACATACTAATGTTGCAGAGAGAACTCATTATGCAGCCCATCCAGAGCCATTAGCAGGTGCACTTGGCATCACACGTCAGTTTAGCACCACACAGGTATATTTAAAGCCACAGTTCTTTTTCTTCTTCTTCTTAGCCCAGCAGTAAACACATGTCCCGTCAGCTCAGGCATAAGGAGATATTGAGGACCAGCAAATGTTGCTGAAATGTCTTGTTATACAAGAAGCTTATTTAAAGTTACTAGATTGGCAAGCTGAACTATTTGCGTTGTCATTCATGGTTTTGGGGACGACTCCTGTCTTGATCAAGACTAATGGATTTATTTTACTGAAGTTCGACATGTTGCATTTAACTATATTTTGCATATTAAAAAAAGGTATTTTGCTTGGTCCTATCTAAAACTGTGAATTTTAAGCTCCGTTAGAACAAATTCATATTGCATTAATTTCCTAACAAAAACTCAGGTCTGAGTGGCAGGACATGCATACGGCATACAAACATCATGTTTGTGGCCCAGGACTAGCTTCAGCCATTGGCGTCTGCTGTAGTTGTGAGGATCAGTTGCTTCCTCGGGTCCCTCCTTGTAGTTGTGGGCTCACTATCACAAGCTGTCATGGAGCTCATCAGCTGGGTCTGTGGGGAAGGTGAAGAAACTGCACAGCCACATGGGAGTCTTTATTACACATGAACCATGACGTCTTCATTTAATTGAAGCAGCATTTATGAATGACTGGCAAATAAAGGCAATTTTTAATTAATTGTGAGGTAACTGATTAACCCACAGGTGTGATGCACCTGTTCTGTCAGACTGGCTTTTTCATATTAACCACACTGCTTTTAGAGGGCTATACGCGGGTATCTTGAGCTTGATACCAGTGTTAAACTGGAAATGTTTTGTTGGTGAAACTTGCCACACTAACTTTATTTGGCTTAGGACTGTCATCTCTTAGAACTCTATAAGGGACAGACGAGGAAGGAAGTAGGTGACATGAATGAAGGGAAATGCCATTCTTGAGGGTTCCTTCCTACCCATTTTAATGCCTGGTAAAAGTGGTACTTAGATTAGATTCCATAATACTGAAGCATTTAGCCTAGTTTTAGAGTGCTTTGAGCTGTTATATCCACAGGAAGTATCTTGCCCATTTAAAGCTTAATGCACAAATCAGGTCCGAAAGACTGAGCAGTATTGCTTCAGTAGTGTAAACCAAATGATTAAGATGGGACAACAATGTTGTTAAAGAAGTGAAGTAAAGTGATTTTCTACAAAATTGGGATGGGTAAGGACTTGGGGGCTTTTATAAGTTTACAGTGGTGCAATGAGTTTCTCTTGTGGAAAAGAGTGTTGCCTTGCACATTGTTGGGCAGTAGAGCTACAAACCAAAGGCGAGCAAACGTGGCACACTAAGGGCGCAGGAGGAGACACTCTTAGATCTATAAGAGAAACTCCCAATGACCCTCTAAACTTATTATAGATCATGCCTATATATTATAGGGGTACGGTAGCACCCCTGTAGTTAGGGTTTGTACAGCACTTCAATGTTAAATCTCAATTTTTGCACCTTAATAACTTTGGCATTTTTTGATGAAATAGCCCCAAAATTTTGATGTCCGGTCATTCTGCCAGTGTCGCAAGGTCTGGAAAGTTTCATGATAGCATCTTGTAAGGTTTTTGAGACATAATGTGGTGAAAATGTTTTTTTTTTCCCCATAGGTTAACATGGGAATTTTTGCCATCATCTACAGACCACATGGAATGAAAAATTCCTCTGTAGTTTTTATGGATGATGGGGTGTGTACCAAGGGAGTGCCTTTGGATGGTTTGGTGAAAAAATACATTACCATTTTTGAATTATAACCATTTTTGTGATAGCCACAAAACAGGCATGTAATTGAAAACAGAGTGAATGGTAAATAACCGTTCTAACGGTTCATTTGCTGTTCGATTCTCAGACAAATAATGTTCGAGATGTCAGCCATCGTGTTATTCTAACAATTTTCAAAATAGTGTTGAACAGAACTACTGCACCCTAAGGGCAGTACAACACCTGTATTTAGGTGTCAGTGATATGCTTAGTTACATGTTTGTCTTAAAATGATTATAGCTCCATGGCAAATGTGTGTTTTTAACTGACAATCATGTCCCCCATCACTCTCTAATTACTGTTCAATTTGGTATTTACTATTCACACTTTACTGTGAATGGTAAATAACCATTTGCACTTATTAATAGTTCGAACTTTACTGTTCAAACTGCAAATTTCCATTTGGTAGTCCAGTGGTCCCTCCCTGGTTCTCTTATCACCAACCCTAGTAAAGACAAAATTGAACAAAATCTTTAATCAAATCCATGGGGAATTACTGTAAAAAGAGCTTTTGCACTAGCACAATGGTACCCAAGTTCATACCTGACACAACACTGCTGACACTCTGACTCTGGTAACTATGGCACTTCAGTTTGTTTCATTTTTTTTTAAAGCTTGTCTGGGTCTGTTACTGTAGTAGTTTACTGTATTTAAAGTCGTATATTGTGGGATTGGGAAGACATTTCAAGTGTATACAGCATCTTTAGGTAGTGAGCCACTACAGCATTTGTGACTAGCAACAGTTTACAGTACATGAAGGCTGCAAATGAAAGAATTCAGGTGGCTTTTACTCTGTAGTGAACATTATCTACTGTCTTGTGGGGTTGGGAATATGTGGACACTCATGGGATAAGAGACAAGGAATGTCGACATTTGTGAGCAGCAACAGAAGCTTAAATTTGTTTCAAGTGCATACGGCAGCATTCAGTAGTGAGCCACTATGACATCTGTGAGTAGCAACAGTTTACTGTACAGTATTTTAAAGCCACATATAAAACAATTTGGGTGGCTCACATGGAAACATAGAAACATAGACTTTGACAGCAGATAAGGACCGCTTGGCCCATCTAGTCTGCCCATTTCTCTACCTAGAGGATAAGCTGCTGATACTATTTAACCAACAGCCTATTTCTTTCTACCCCAGAAAAATTGCCTTATGTCTGTCCCATGTATTCTTGAATTTTCCCACAGTTTTAGACCCCACAACCTCCTCAGAAAGATTGTTCCATGCGTCACCACCCTATCTGTGAAAAAATACTTCCTCATATTGCCCCTGAGCCGTCCCCCCATCTTCAAATTGTGTCCCCTTGTTCTTGCACATCTCTTTTTCTGAAAGATGCTACCCTCTTGGACTTTGCTGATTCCACTGAGGTACTTAAATGTTTCTATCATGTCCTCCATCTCCCTCCTTTCCTCAAGGGTGTACATATTAAGCTGCTTTAGTCTCTCCTTGCATGGCTTCTCTTGCAGACCCTGCACCATTTTAGTTGCCCTCCTCTGAACTGCCTCCATCCTGTCTATGTTCTTGCGGAGATGGGGTCTCCAGAACTGGATGCAGTACTCCAGATGGGGTCTCACCAACTGTCTGTACAGGGGGATAACAACTTCCTGTTTTCTGCTGGTGATGATTTCCCTATGCATCCCAGTATCCCCCCAGCCCTCCCTACTGCCTTCTCACACTGCTTGCCAACCTTAAGGTCATCTGATATGATTACCCCCAAGTTCCTTTCCATGTTTGTTGTTGTTACTACCTCCCCCCCCATTGTGTAATCTTCCCCTGGGTTTTTGTTTCCCAGGTGCATTACTTTGCACTACTTTGCATTGAATCCAAGCTGCCATACTTCTGACCATTCCTCCAACCTTGCCAAGTCCCTTCTCATCCTTTCCACACCTCCTTGTGTATCAACCCTGTTGCAGATCTTTGTGTCATCTGCAAAGAGGCATACTTTTCCTTCAGTCCATCTGCAATGTCATATAAAGACATTAAAAGGACTGGACCCAGCACTGAACCCTGTGGTACCCCACTAGTAACACCTCTTTCTTCAGAGTGGACTCCATTTACAATTACCTTCTGTGTCCTGTTGTGCAGCCAATGTTTTACCCAGGCTATCACCCTGGGACCCACTCCAAGGCTGGTTAATGTGACTACTAATCTTTTGTGTGGGACTGTGTCAGATGCCTTGCTAAAGTCTAGGTAGGCCATGTCCACAGCCCCTCCCTGGTCTACTACTTTGGTCACCCAGTCAAAGAAATCAATTAGATTCATCTGACATGACCTTCCTGCTGTAAACCCATGCTGCCTTGGGTCCTGTGCCCCACTGGCCTGTAGGTACTCAACAATTCTTTCCTTCAGAAGTGATTCCATCACTTTCCCTACCACAGAGGTCAAACTGACAGGTCTGTAGTTTCCTGCCTCTGTCTTGCTCCCACTTTTGTGAAGGGGAATCACATCAGCCTTCTTCCAGTCCTCAGGTACCACACCATCCTCCCATGATTTGTTAAAAAGGGTAGTCAGTGGTGTCACTAGTTCTCTGCTTAATTCTTTTAGAATTCTGGGGTGAATTCCATCTGACCCCATTGCTTTGTCCACCTTCAGTTTTAGGAGTTCTTTCAGAACCCTTTCTTCTGTGACAGGACTGGGATCGACTCCCCTCTCCAGAGTGCTTCTGTTAATTGGATTAGGCACCTCCCCCACTTCCTCTTCTGTGAATACTGAACAGAAGTATTCATTCAGTATCCCTGCTTTTTCATTGTCACTCTCTGCCCACCCACCATCCATTCTATTCAGCCTCACTATCCCTCCCTTTGTCTTTCTACATTCCCTGATATACCTATAAAAGGTTTTATCCCCCTTCTTAACTGAGTTGGCTATCTTTTCCTCAGTTTGTGCCTTTGCTATTCTGACTATCCTCCCTGCTTCCTTCTGCCTTAACTGGTACAGTTCTCTGTCCTGCTCCTTCTGTGTTTCCTTATATTTCCTGAATGCTATATTATTCTTCCTAACCTTCACCACCACTTCTTTTGAGAACCATAGTGGCTTTTTCTTTCATTTTTATTTGTTTATTTGCTTCACACAAAGGCTTGTTGCCTCTGTGATGGCAGTTTTGATATTTCCCCATTGTTGCTTCACCCCTCCTTCTAGCCTGTTTGCTAGTGCTTTTCTAAGCACTCTCCCATCTTGCCAAAGTCAGCCCTCCTGAAGTCCAGAACCCTCACTTTTGTATGGCTTGACTTCTGTAGCTGAGTTTATCATGAACCACACTGTTTGGTGGTCACTTGTTCCCAAATGGCTACCCACTTCTAGATCTGAGATCCTCTCACTGTCCCCATTTGAGAGTATGAGGTCTAAGATTGCTCCCTCATGAGTAGTTTCCAAAACTAGCTGTCTGAGGCATGCCACCAGAAGGGCATCAAGAATGGCCCTGCTTTTGGATGTGGCTGCAGCAAAGGTGCTCCAGTTAACATCTGGCATATTAAGGTCCCCCATCAACAGTATCTCCCCTTTCTCTGCCATCCTAAGTATGCCTTCTATCATATCCTTGTCCATTCCCTCCCTGACATGGGGTCTGTATACAACCCTGTGCAGATTGTGGTGCCATTTCCAGTCTCTAAGGTGACCCACAGTGCCTCCTCTCCTCCCTGTTTACTCTTTTGTTCAGTTGCTTTTATCCCTTCCCTTACATAGAGAGCTACTCCCCCCCTTCTGCCCTCCCTGTCTGTCCTGTAGGTTGTGTACCCTGGTATGTTAACATCCCAGTCATGGTTCTCTGTGTACCATGTTTCTGTAACTGCTACAATATCCAGGCATCTCTCTTCCATCAAGGTCAGCAGTTCAGGGAGCTTGTTGCCCAGACTACGGGCGTTGGTACTCATTACCCTCCATTTCTTGATGGCCATACCCCTTTTTGCCCCATCCCTGTCCTTAATGCGTTTGTCACTTTCTCCATTTACCCCTTCGATTCTCCCTATTGACATCTCTGTGTTGGTGTCTACCTCACTTAGTACCCTGATTTTTTGAGGGGGCTAGGATTTCCCTGCTCCTTTCCAGTGCCTCCACCCTTGGCTAGTTTAAATGCTTGCCTATGAAGTATTTAAACCTATCACCTAGGATCCTGATTCCCCTCCTGGACAGATGCAGACCATCACGCCAGTATAGGCCTGCATCCCTCCAGGTGGACCCCAAGTCCCAATGAAGCCAAATCCCTGAGCTCTGCACCAGTTTTTCAACCACTGATTTAATCCCATGGTGTGGAGCACCCTAGCCTCATCCGTGCCATAGACAGGCAGCACCTCTGAGAAGGTTACTGTGTGTGCTATTTGTCTAAGGCCCCTCCCTATCTCCACAAATGCTTCTTGCACTGCTCTGATACCTTGGCTACATGACACTACAGAAAGGCTGAAAGGACCACTTTGCCCACCTAATCTGCCATTTTTCTACCTATTGTAACACCACAGACCTTACTTGATCTCCCCCCCTTTTCCTTACCAGTAAGGTTCCCTTATGCTTACCTCATGTATTCTTGAATCCTGTTGCCATTTTTGCCCCACCACCTACACTGGAAGGATATTCCAGGCATCCACCAGTATCATGGATTTCTATCTGCAGTGACAACCATTATAGTTTTTTGTCTTACCCGATGATGGCTGTCTGTGGTTGCTTGTGTGGTCTTGTCCTTTTGCTGCTTAGGGGGTGTGGGTGGGGTGGGAGTTAGTGTTGGAAACCCTAACATCGAATTTCCCAGCTTTTGACACTGTAATGCCAACTCTAACACATGCATTAACATAGTTTTTTGCAATGAATATATATAGATTTTATATATATATATATATATATATATATATATATATATATATATATATATATATATATATATTTATTTATATACACACACACATATACGTATACATATATGAGAGAGATTTTTTGTTTGTTTTGTTGGTATGTGTGCCATTTTTGATGCACAGCACCGGGCAGTGACCCCCCCCACAATGGCTCAATGAGGTCCTCAAGGTCATTCGTAACTCCATCAGCCTTTTCAGATTAAAATTTGACCTCAAGCACTGCTTGACCTCTAGCTCTGTGTGCACCTGTTTCCCCAAAGGATGATTCAATGTCCACTGGTTGCCTTGGCCCAGCTCTGCTGTCAGCTACTATACATTGGCACAGAACTATACTCCAGTCACTGTCACTCAGCCTTGACTGCCTCCCTTGCTACCTCCACTACTCTACCCACATCTCCCCCCTTCCCAGCCCACCTGGCCTTCTCCACCACACTCCCTCTGCTGCCCTCCTCCTCCTCCTACCCAACCCACCGAGTCCCCCTCCTCCAGCTCTCCTCTTGTAGACCACCCACCCAGTCTGTCCTGCCTGTCCTCCTGGCCCCCTACCTGACCATCAGAATCTATATTAAACATCTAGCTGGTGACTGCTCACTGCCCTCCCACCACCCCTCCCAGGAGGAGCTGCCACCAGCCCTCTGCTACCACTCCTAGCCCTCTTCATCCTTTTCACTCTGTCCACCAGCCCCTCTTTCTGCCATGTGCCATGACAATGCCTCTGTATCACTACCAGGGGAAGCTTCCTGTTTTCTTCCACTCCCTTTCCACCTCCATCTCCTCCTCCACCACAAGAAGGGACATCACCTTCTTCTGATCTCAGCTGTTGCCTCTGTGCCCACTTTTCCCAGGGGGCTGCTTTCCTCAACCCCCTAATCCTGCCCTGTGTTGCCTGCTGTTGAACCTCTTGTACCACTTCACTCCAACAGTATTAACAATCAATTCAAGGTAGTGTCAATGTGATGTATAGTGTTTCCAATGAGCAGTTACTCTGCATCTTTACTGTTTGTATGCCTGTAATCTGTCTCATGATGTGGAACCTTTGTAAAAGAGCCTTGGCCCAAAGGTTATTTCTGAATTATAAATAAATAAATAAAATAAATGTCTAGCCATCAGGAGTAGATGTTTTGTCTTTAAATTGTTTTATTTCATTGAACTACAAACAGTAATAAAAAAAGCACACAATTCATTCCAGGTCATTAGTGCTATAATTACAGAAAACTCTAGCAGTTTCCTTACAGAGTAACCCGCTCAATTATCCATCAGTTGTTTGTTATTTGAGAATAGTTTTTTTTCAAGAGTAACAGCTTATTTGATCAACAATAGGACAATACAAGTTTAAAAAGACTTGTAAAACTGAATAAATAACCATTCAGATAAATATCAGAAAAGTGCAGAAATTGTACAATAAATTTAAAACTAGGATTCAGCAGCCAAGAATACAAATGTTTGAGTAGTAGGACCTCATAAGGCAGGCATGTAGGTACAGTTAATTAGCGGCAAGAAGTCATACACTTGTGCACCACCTAACCATTTGTTGTTTTAATACAGCATTGATATAACTACATAACTTTCTTGCAATGATTATATCCAGTGTGTTTAATAAAATTACCATGTGGTCATAGAGGGAATAATTGTATAAACTGATGGCATCCATAAGATATAGTGCTCTCCACTTCTCATAAAGGGGACAATTGAATGTAATACTGATGTGATTCTCTTTGTGCCGTTGTTTACAAAAGCAATCATTATCATTAGCTATATTATGTTCTCTATTATAGCTGACTTCAAAACATTTTGAGGGCATACATTCAAATCTAATGTGCATTATTAAACACCTTTCCTTTTGGAGTAAAGGCATTGTTAAATATGGATCACATCCACACCCAAATTAAAGTACTGTATACCATGGGGTTAATTTGTTAATTCCAGATGATGGTGGTGGAGGGTGGGGAAGAGTGATTCATGGCTCAATAAAGGAGAGTGCTCTAACCCCCAGAATTGCAGTTACTTTACATCATCTGAATCCTTACCTTGCTCTGCTTCGGTTTTCATTCTTTATTTAAGAGCCAAAAATGTGATCAAAATGTAAAATAAGCTTTTTGATGTGTTTAACTCACAGAGCAAAACACATTTTTCACATGCAGTGCAGCAATAAAAGTGCATGTTGGCAGCAGTCAGCAGATACTCACTGACATGCTTGGCTCCCCCCAGTGCCTGTCCCCAACCCTCATGTTGGACAAGCACAGTAAACCTTCTCTGCCACCGACCAGAAGATTACAGCAAGAAACCCTCAAAGGCAATATAGTCTCAAAGAAAAGAGGTATGCCATCTCTGTTGCCAGAGGACTTTCTATTGTCTTCCCTGCTAACTAAGCTGTTAAGCCAATTGAACTCATCACTATTGGGGAGTAACAACCATGATGTGGCAGGGAAAGAGAATTCACTTGAAACCAGTATTATGATACTGTCCATGGCAATACCAAATAAGGCTTCCACACAGAAGGAAACAGAGAAGAAATATATTAATGAAGGAGAGAAAGGAGAGAAGGGTCACAGTGATCACAAGGAGACAACTCAGCATTACAACTTGACAAAAAAGAAGGAGGCCTCTTAGCAACCTCTTGAGCATTCCACAGTAAAAGATAAAGGGCCTGACAAAAGGCAATCTAAAAGGATGAAGCATCCAACACTCTGATATGAGAACCAAAGAAAAAACAGAGGTATTTTTTAAAACTAGCTCAAATAATTCTGAGCAATGTTCTATAGTAAAGCTCAAAATGAGAACTATAATGTAAAAAGAAAGGAATCAGTGCCACCAGAAACTGTTGAGACAGGAGTTACTTAAAAGCTGCTTAATACTGAAACAGAGTGAAAACAAGTAATGGAAGGGGATAAAGGGGATACATATACTAAATGACTTTAAAATAATATGGGCACTCAGAATGGTAATGAAAAAATGGTATGAACACTGATCAAGATAGATCAGTCTCCCACTTCATAATATGTGGTGAGCCACTTAAAGATAAACAGCATGGGGGCAAGAAGAATTATTTAAGTTCAAAAAGTTTAAAAAGCATCCGAGAACAATGTGAAGCATCCATATGTAGACATTCTCGAGGACCATGAGCATTTTTTCAATCAGACATCTGCCTTAAATTCAAATTCAAATAGCCTTTATTGCAGAGATAAAACAACTTTGAATTTAAATGTTATACATCCTTCATGTTATCAAAGAAGTGGAAAAGCAAATTTCTGATGCCAAGGCCAGAATTTCACTTTTAGAAGACAAAGCTATACTGTCACAGCATGCTATAAAGCAACATGAGAATTAACTAAAAGACGTTAGAGTGAAACTTACTGATTTCGAGGCAAGATCAAGAAGACTGAATGTAGACATTATAAGTATTCAAGAATCCTGGGAGAGTGACACACCCTTGCAAAAAACTGCACTAAATAATTTTTACTTCTTTCTAGGAGAGCAGAACAGATGAGGGGAGCTAGAAAGGGATAGAATTCATAGAACTGAGAGACAAAAATCTGATGTTGCAACTCCCCCCCCCCCACAAACACACACCTAGTGATATCAACATTTTTCAGGAGTTCTGACAAAGATCTGCTGATGCAAAGTGTGTATATAAAAAAAAAAAAACGTATAGAGTTTATGGGGGCTAAGATTGCAATCTACAATGATTCACCAGCAGATCTTGTCCCAGTGAGGACAAAGTTTAAACTTTTAAGCACAAAACTTTGGAAAAATGAAATCAGGGTCTTTATGGTCCAGCCAGCCCATCTGAAAGTGAACTTATGACCAGATCCTGCATTATGATAGATGTGAAGATGCAGGAAGCCTTAAGACTATGATTGCCTCAATTGTACTTTTGAATGTAATTAACTGCAGTGTTCTTGGTTTCTATTGCCCAGTCTTATGGGGGGGGGGTGATGGGCGATAGGATCAAAGCAAGTCAGATAAATGGTATGTATGAATTATATTGTAGGAACATAGTAACAAGGTATTTTTTCTTTTCTATTTCTTTTGTTAATATTTAGGAAAGATTAATTAAGGCAAGCTTTACAAATGATAAACAAATGGAAGATAGTGCTGGCAGTAAAGACAATTTACATTATTGAACAAATAAGATAACTGATAGGGGGCCTCTCCTTCTTGTGATGGGAGCATCCTTCAGTGAGAAATTTCCAATGTTAATATCTGTCTGGGTTCGAAGGTTTATATTTTTGATTTTTTTTTCTTCTTATAGCATGTAGGGGGTATGGGTGGTGCATAATCTGTATTATTAAGAGAGTATTTGATTTGAAGCTTTTTATTACTAATCTTCAGCAGATGCTGTTTAGTTGGCTTAGAGTAAGTACTGCATATTGAAATGGTTAAATTACTACTTTATTGTTTCTTTTTGGATGGGGGAATGGAGTGAGTTTACCAAGCTTGAATAATATAGCTAAGTCTAAAGACAGAGACATCTCAATCCAGGGCCTGCCTAACTTGGAATGTGAATGGTGTCCATGATGTAATGACAAGGAAAATAAAATTAGAAATACAGTAGATACAACAAGAAAATACGGATATAATACTACTGCAAGAAACTCCCTTGGAATAAAATTAGATAATGAAATAAAAAATGAATGAATCAGACATGTCTATTTCTCAGCAGGTACAAATTATAATGAGGCACTGCAATTTTGATTATAAAGAAAATAGATTACAAGTTTGAAAAACAGTTTAGTGACATAGAAGGGAGAATCTTACTGATTAAATGCCAGCTTTTGAGTTCAAACTTTATATTAGGTTCTGTATATGGCCCCTTCTTAATTGCACATTTTTTTTATTTATTTTTTTGTTAGCAGAAATCACCCAAGAATAAATACAACTAGGACCTGCTCAAATAATTATTAGGAGTGATCTGAATGTTCATGTGGAGCAAGCCTGTAATATAAATATCCAGATTGACTGACATAGGAATAAAACATGCAAAAATGCTAAAGGAATTCCTAGTATAGGATGCTTAGTTTGATGTTTGGTGAAGCCAGTTTCGAGACACAAAATAATATAAATTTTTCTAACCCCCGCAAGTTGTGTTATCATCTGAACTATATTTTTGCTTCAAAGTCTGTGTATGAAGAAATAGCAGAAGTAAAAATCTAGCCCATTATTATTAGTGGTCATTCTATGGTGAGTTTAAAGTGGTACTATGTAGCAGAAAATGATCTGGACAACAGCAGAGGTTAAATGCTTTACTGTTACCAGTCATGGCCAAAAATATTGGCGCCCTTGCAGTTTTTTCTAATAATGCACCATTCCTTCCAGAAAATTGTTGAAATTAAAAAATATTTTGGTATCCACATATGTATTTCTTTGGTTTGCAGTGGAATAAAACACAAAAAGCAGAAAAATTTACTAAGTCTTAGCTTATTCCACACAGAAATCCTTAAATGGCCCGGACAAAATTATTGGCACCTTTTAGAAGTAGTTAGAAATAATTAGATTTCAAGCAGGTGATCTTCCTTCACTTTGGAATTGAACTCACCTGTGGTGAGTTGCAGGTGCCTGCAATATAAAAATCACTCATTCAACCAGTTTGAATAGAGAAAAGGACTCATTCTCCAGTTTTGTGTCACTGTGTGTACTGCAATGAGCGTGGAGAAAAGAAAGAAAGCCAGAGAATTGTCTGAGGAGGTCAGACAGAAGATTGTAGCCAAGCATGGACAATCTCAAGGCTACAAATCAATCTCCAGAGACCTTGATGTTTCTGTTTCCACCGTACGTAATGTTATCAGGAAACTTAAGGCCCATGGCACTGTAGCCAACCTCCCTGGATGTGGCCGCAAGAGAAAACTTGATCGAAGATTGCAGCACAGGATTGTTCAAATGGTGGAGAAAGCACCTCAATCAACTGCCAAACAGATTCAAGCTGACCTTCAGACACAAGGTACGACAGTTTCAACTCACACCATCCGTCGCCAACTCAATGAAAGGGGGTTATATCGTAGGAGGCCCAGGAGGACCCCACTGCTGAGCGAGAGACATAAGAAAGCCCAACTGGAGTTTGCCAAAACACACCTGAACAATCCAAAATCCTTCTGGGAGAATGTCCTGTGGACAGATGAGACCAAATTACAGCTTTTTGGTAAAGCACATCATCTCTATGTTTACAGAAAACAAAATGAAGCCTTCAAAGAAAAGATCACCTTCCCTACAGTCAAACATGGAGGAGATTCACTGATGTTTTGGGGTTGCTGTGCTGCCTCTGGCACTGGGTGCCTTGAACTTGTGCATGGCATCATGAAATCTGGAGATTACCAGGCCATTTTGGAGCGCAGTGTTGAACCCAGTGTCAGAAAGCTGGGTCTCCGTCGAAGGTCATGGGTCTTCCTGCAGGACAATGACCCCAAACACACTTCAAAAAGCACCCAGGAATGGTTCAAGACAAGATGCTGGACTGTTCTGAAGTGGCCAGCAATGAGTCCAGATCTAAATCTCATTGAAAACCTGTGGAGAGACCTGAAAACAGCAGTTGGGAGAAGGCATCCTTCAAATCTGGGAGAACTGGAGCAGTTTGCATAAGAAGAGTGGGCCAAACTGCCAGTAGAGAGGTGCAGGAAGCTCATCCATGGCTATAGGAAGCAGTTGATTGCAGTTATTTTGACCAAAGGCTGTGCTACCAAATATTAAGTCTAGGGTGTCAATAATTTTGTCAATGCCATTTCTTTGCATTTTCTGATTTAAAAGGATATATTAAATTCTGAATCAAAAACAAAGGTTCTGTAATATTAACAGAAAAATAAAGATTTGTGGAGACCAAATACTGTTGTTAATTTCAACTTATGTTTAGAGGAAATTGTGAGTTATTTGAAAAAAGTGCAAGGGTGCCAATATTTTTGGCCATGACTGGTATGTAGTAATTAAATAGTTTTTCTTTTTTTAATTATGATGGCAGTCAGAAATAATGGACATATGGGATGCCTTTAAGGTGGTCCTTCAAGGACACATAACAACTTCTGAAAACAGGGTCAAGAAAAATGAAAAAGCAAAAAGTTACATCAGAAACTATCAGTTTGGGATGAAAAAATGTTGCATGTACTAATAAACATGAAACAGAAGGAGCTATAAAAGATTAACAAATTATGTAACATTTGTCTTAACAAGTTCAAGTTTATTCACAGGAAAGCTCCATTGAGCAGGCTAAATTACAAGGAGGTCCTGTAAGGGACAATGAGGATACAAAGGTACAATATAATGACAGCAGAAGTACAACAGCTACAATATTGAATGAGACAATACAAAATTGTAAACATGAGTTACAATTGTATACATTTGTTTGCAATTGTTTATAATGGTAAGGAGGTGACATAAATGACATTTTAAATGATTGAACGTGTTTTAACAAATTCTAGGTAAGTAGGTAGAGAGGTGCTGTAGGTAAGGTGAAGGGAGGTATGTAAGGTGAAGGGAAAAGGGGCAATAAGTGCAAGATATGTAGCAGAGACCAAGGAAGGTAGGTGGGATAAGAGAGTGAGGGAGCATAAGTGCAGGATGCAAAGTAGTGTGCTATGGCTAGTGGAGTAGTAGCCAGATAGCATTGACATATCTTCTGAAGAGCCTTGTTAGTCAGAGATTTGAAAATGTTAGTGGTTACTAGTTCTATGAGCTGAAGAGTGGAATGTAATTTATTTCAATCTGTTGGAATGGTATAGCTAATTGCTGCTTTACCATAGAGGGTGCAGAATTTTGGTACCTCTAATGCGATATAGGCATTTTTTCTAATGGAACAACAACTATGTGAGTGGTGGAGTAGTGACGTAATGTGGGGGGGGGGTCATTCAACAATGCTTTGAATGCCCATGCACAGCTATGGGATAATCTTCTTGTGGTGAGAGATGTCCAGCCTACTGCTGCATAAAGGACACAGTGATGGGTTCTGTAAGGGACGTTAGTTATGAAACATATCGCTCGGTGGTAAAGAATGTTTAGCTCATGCAGATAACATGTCACCCTATTGTTATATATGATGACTGCATAATCAAGAAGTGGGAGGAAGGTGGCTTGTACTAGTCTTTTTCTAATGTCAGTGGGGAATAATGATTTATTACTGAAGAAGAAGCCCAGTCCTGCTTTTAGTTTATTTGTGAGGGTTTCGATATGAGTTGTGAATGATAGTTTGCGATCAAGCCAAATTCCCAGATATATAAATTTATCGACGGTCTCGAGGGTGTCCCCTAGAAGAGTTTGGATAGGTGCTGGGTTTACACTTTGGATGATAGGTTTGACTGGGGTGGTGGTAGGAAGAACATGGTCTTCGTCTTTTTGGCATTTAGTTATAATTTAGAATTTATTAGGTTAATTTGCACTTGGTTGAAGTCAGACTGCAATTCTTTGCTAACATCTGCCAGTGCAGGTGTTTGACATGTACAGGACAGTGTCATCAGCAGAAAAAGTGCAGTTTACAGGTGAAAATGTTATTGCTGAGGGAGTTAATGTAAATTGTAAATAGCAGATGCCCTAAGATAGATCCTTGTGGGTCTCCTCTTGTGAGTGGTAGAGGGGATGACAAGAGTCCATCAGTTTTGATAAGTTGAAATGTTCCCAATAGGTAACTGAAGAAGCAGTTTATTGAATGGGTGTTTAGGCCATGTTGCTTAAGTTTAACTAAGATGAGGTCATGGTCTACCATGTTGAAAGTTTTACTTAAGTCAAGGAAGACGGCTCCTGTTGAATATTTTTTATCTAAGATGGAGAACCAGTCGCTCATCACCTTGGCTAATGCTGACACTGTGTTATGGTTACACCTGAAACCTGACTGCAGTGGGTTGAATAGGTTCATGTTTTTTAGGTGTTCCTTCAGCTGGGTGTTAACTACCTATTCTAGAAGTTTGGACAGAACTGACAATATGGGTATGGGCCTGTAATTATTTAAGTCACATGGGTCACCTGATCTGAATAGAGATATTATGTGGGTAGTTTTCCAAAGAGTGGGTACCTCTCCAGTGGTTATTGATGAATTAAATAAATGCATTATGGGTGCAGTTAAAATTGGATACCCTAGTTTTAAGAAAATGGGGTCAAGACCATCAGTGCTGGCAATCTTTCCTGTGTCTAATTTCATTACTAGGTCTTCTACTTCTTTGTATGTTACAGGAGAGAGACAAAAGGTGTCAGGGTTTGAAGAGTCAATGAGATCAATTTCTGGGGTAGTACCTAAGAGTTTGGCGGCAAGGGAAGAGTCAAATGCCAACCATGCTGTTGTGAAGTGTGAATTTAAATGTTCTAGAATGGAGCCTTGGTCTGTAATAGAGTATCCTTGGAAGGTGATTTTTATAGGGATGGAAGGGGGTATTCTGTGTCGACAGTTTTAATAGTCTGCCAGATTTTTGATGAATTACCTTTGACATTTTTGAGGGCATTTACATAGTAGTTTACTTTTGCAGTTCTGATGAGTTTTGTACATGCGTTTCTTGCAGTTCTAAATGGAGTCCAATCACTCAGGGATTTGGTCCATCTGGTTAAGGCCCAGAGTTTGTCCCTATGTTTTAAGGCTTTCTTTAGCACTGAGGTGAACCAGGGGTAGGTGAATTTTCTAACTCGACATTTGATAAACGGTGCATGTTTGTCTATGAGGTTTGTGAGAGTCGAGTTGAAAATGTCAACCACCTCATTCACTGAGGGTGCTACAGTGGCGTGAAAAAGTATTTGCCCCCTTCCTGATTTTCTCTATTATTGCGTATTTGTCACATTGGATGTTTTCAGGTCTTTAGACAAAATGTAATATTAGATAAAGTGAACCTGAGCGAACAAATAACACTTGTTTTTTTTTTTTATTTCACTTATTTAATGAAAAAAAGTTAACCAACACCAATTGGCACTGTGTGAAAAGTAATTGCCCCCTTACACTTAATAACTGGATTGCATACATTTAGCTGCAATGACTGCAACCAAACACTTCCTATAATTCAATATCAATCTTTCACATCGCTGTGGAGGAATTTTAACCCACTCTTCCTGTAGAACTTCTTTAATTCAGTAACATTTGGTAGGTTTTCAGCATGAACTGCTGTTTCAGGTCCTGCCACAGCATCTCTATTGGGTTCAAGTCTGGACTTTGACTAGGCCACTTAAAACTTTAATTTTACTTCTTTAACCATTCTGATGTGGACTTGCTTTTGTGTTTTGGATCATTGTCTTGCTGCATGACCAACTACGCTTCAGCTTCAGCTGATGGAAGGATGACTGGACATTCTCCTTAAGAATTTTCTGGTACAGAGCAGAATTCATGGTTCCTTTAATTATGGCAAGTCATCCAGGTCCCTAGAGAAAGCATCCCCACACCATCACACTACCACCACCATGTTTGACTGTTGGTATGGTGTTCTTACTGTGGAATGCTGTGTTTGCTTTTACGCGAGACATTATGGGATCCATGTTGTCCAAAAAGTTCCACTTTGGACTCATCTGTCCATAGAACATTTTCCCAAAAGGCTTGTGGATCATCCAGGTGCTTCTTGGCAAATGAGAGACGAGCATTTATGTTCTTCTTGGTTAGCAGTGGTTTCCGCCTGCTACTCTCACATGAAGCCCATTTTGCCCAGTCTCTTTCTGATTGTGGAGTCATGAACACTGACCTTAGCTGAGGCAAAGAAGCCTGCAGTTCTTTGGATGTTGTTTAGGATCTTTGAGGCGTCTTGGATGATTTTACCTGCGCCTGGAGTAATTTGGCAGGCCGCCCACTCCTGGGAAGGGTCACTACTGTTCCAAGTGTTCTCCATTTGAGATTATGGCTCACTGTGGTTCATGGAGTCCCAGAGCCTTAGAAATAGCTTTGTAACCCTTTCCAGACTGATAGAGGCAACAAAATGTTTTTCTGATCTTTCAGGAACTTCCTTTGATCATGGCATAATGTGCTTGTTGAATCTTTGTGCTGGCAATGTGACTCTGATGGTAAGGGCCAAAATAAGTGAGGTTTTATATTGAGCAGGGCTGGCTGTAATCAAGCCTGGCTGTGTTCAATCAGCTGACTCTAATTATCCCTTTAATTGGGTTGATTTAACTAGGCAATTACTTTTTCACACAGTGCCAGTTGGTGTTGGTTAACTTTTTTCATTAAATAAATGAAATAAGTAAAAAAAAAAAGTGTTATTTGTCCACTCAGGTTCCCTTTATCTAATATTATATTTTGTCTAAAGACCTGAAAACATCCAGTGTGACAAATATGTAATAATAGAGAAAATCAGGAAGGGGGCAAATACTTTTTCATGCCACTGTAGGTAAAAGTTTTGCCAAATTATGTTTTTAAGGTCAGACAGAGATTTTTCTGGATTAAATTCATGGTAACTGCACCTGGTAATAAATTTTGAACTGGAAATGTATTTTTCTAAGCTTCTGGTACAAACAACTATGTTGTGGTCACTTAGATCATTGGGGAAGATGGCTGAGAAATTTTTGGGGGCCTGTTTGTAAAGATGAGATCTAATATTGTGCTTTTGTAGGTTTTTTTTAGGTTTACTCTAGTAGGCTTAGTGATTAACTGTGAGATATCCAGATTATCGCACAAGTCTTTTAAGGCATTTGATTTGGGGTTGTGGCAGTCCCAATTTAGTTTGCCAATTATGATAGATTCATTAGAATTAGAGTCAAGAATATTTCGGAGCATTAGCTGCTATGCACTATTACGGTGGAGGTACTCGGAAAATGTGCGTACCCGACCTGTGTAGCTGCACACCCACAGACAGGTGCACACATGCAAGTATTCACAACCTGCACCTACCTGTCCATGGCACAACGCCCCCAGTGGTAGGACTCCACAGGGTGCAGTCCCGGGCTGGCATCCAATGGGATGCCCATCCCAGGACCCACAGTGGATCCATTGCACAGCAAGGCACAGTTCTGGGATAGTGCATGCCTACCACAGCACCCAGACATATGTGGCATGTCCCCTAAGGCCAGTCTGCCCACCAGCCCAGCCCTTGGCTCACAGCACCCTTCCTGCATACTGATGGGCCCCTGGTGTTAGGACCCTGCCCCCAGCCAATGCCCATGCAACAGCAGCTGTGACCTGACCCCAATATGGCCATACCCCCGGGCCCCCATAGGTGGGCAGTGTCACAGTCCATACTGCCCCCAGCACTGCCCCCCACCCAGCAACACACCATCCCAGTGTTGCTGCTATGTTGCTGTGTTGGGCACTCACCTGTCCTACTGCTCCTGCCCTCTTCAGCTGCCTAGTGGGAAGTGGCAGCACAGAGGGCCCTATCCTGGTCCCACCACATCTGATGGGTGCTGACTATGGAGGTGCACAGTGAGTTATGGCAGGGTTCCCACTGCCATAACCTGCACACATCTCTGCACTGATGCAGCCAGCTCGACATGGTTTAGTGAATACTGTGTAGTGCTGGCACACCCCCAGCATGCCCCCAGCATGTTGCAGTCTGCAGGCCCAGGAGAGCAGTGCATTGGGGCTGCAACCCCACCCCTTCGTGCATCCTGCACATGGGGCACAATTGGTGCAGAGTGACTAAGCACCGTAGATATGTAGCACGTAGCCATTCCATCCATTAGTGCATGGGGCCCAATGTGGGTAACTCTACACCCCCGGTCAGTGGTCTATAGCAACCAATAATGTTAATATATTCCTCTGCATTCAAATTCCCTGTGAGACCACATGGAATTCAGTATCCATAAATTTGTTGTTAACATAAATAATCACACCCCCTACCCTTGTGGGTCTGTCCAGATGTAATGTAGTAAAGGATGGTAGCACTATTTATTGGTCTGGCATGGATCCTTTTAACCACATTTTTGTGACAATCAAGATATCAGGATTTGTATGTAATACCCAGGTTCTGACATTATCTATTTTTTTAGAAGTCTGCAGACATTAGTTAGCATTATTTTTGGGCCAGAAGCAGCTGAAAATTCAGTTGGAGAAGTCAGAGGAGTGGTAGGACTTGGATTTAGCTCAACATTCCAGGAGCAAAGGAGTAGGATTATAATAACCTTTTATAGTATGTTTCTCAGGGTTATAAACTCTTTCTTGTGAGACAAGTTGTTATGTGGTAGCAGTAGAGTATTATGCTTCTGATACTGGCAAAAGCAGGAAGGGATGTAAGATGGCTCTAATAACTGGAGTATTTATATGGGTTAGGGTCAGTGCAAGGGAGATAGAAGGGTTGTCCCAGCATGGGTGCGGGTTGGTTATGTAAGAAGGGGGTACTAGTGTGTAGTTGGCAGGAGAATTTGTTGGCTCCATATATGGAGCCATATGAGGCATGGGACAATAACAATTATTGAGAAGGACAACATGGTATAAAGATACTTGTGATAGCTGCAATGAGTCAAGTGTAATGTGCCTTTAAGAGGCTTGGCAGCAACACAGTTCTATTGGGGGTAAGGTAGTATAATTAAGGGGATACTGGATCCAAAGATATTTGTGTCTACAACAAACAGTGTTTTAAAGAAAAGAAAATAATAGGTTGACTTCCTTTAAATAGCTGCAATCCAATGGCGGGGGAGAGGACACAGCTGGAATAGTGGAAAGTTCCAAAGGTGGCTGAGGAGCGGGAGGAGGGGAAGGAGCAGAGATGGAAAGCAGGAGATACCAAGCACAAATCAGGAGCAGGGGAGATGAACAGAGCAGAGATAGCTGGAGATACCAAGAGGGTTTAGGAGAGAGGGAGATGGAGAGCAAGAGATACCAAGGGCAAGTCCAGAGCAGGGGAGATGAACAGAGCAGAGATAACTGGAGATACCAAGAAGGTTTAGGAGTGAGGGGGGACTTTAATGCTAACTGGTGGTGACTGCAGTTACCAATTACTACTACTGATATGGCCTAATGGTAAGAGCCGACAATTATGGCTGGGCCAGGTATCCACAGTCAGGGTTCAAATCCCAGGTGACAGGAAGGCATGGGGGGATGAGGGTGGGATTAGAGAGGACGGAGTTGATAGGACAGAAGGAGAGTGCAGTAAAATATGGGACAAAGCAATGTGTGCCCAGCTGTTTATATTAGGAATTAGGGGAAGCGTAAATTACAAGAGAGGGACCTTTAGTGTTCTAAAAGTATAACCAACTAATGGGATACAGGAGTGATAGAAAATTGCAGGTCTGATCACATGACCAGATCACATGATTGTCACATTACTAAAGACACCCATAAAGAAAATACGAACATATGAACATACGAAATTTGCCAGCAGATAAAGGCCTAGAGGTCTATCAAGTCTGCTCGAATGTGCAGCTAGCACACCTTATTCTGCAGCTGCCCCTCCCTTCCACCCTTCCTCTTCATTAACCCTCCCCCTTGTCCTGTCCCATCCCCTTTTGAAGCAGTCCACTGTTCTACTGGATACCACTTCTGCAGGTAACACATTCCACCCAGCCACCACCCTCTCTGTAAAAAGTGTCTCCTCATCTCCTCCTGAACCTTCCTTCCTCCAGTCTCATATCATGGCCCCTGGTGTCCCTCCCCTCCATTACTTTGAACAGCCCCTCTGTACCTGTCTTGTTTTTTCCTTTCATGTACTTGAAGGTTTCAATCATGTCCCCCCTGCCCCTTCTCTCCTCCAGTGAGTACATGTTCAACTCTCTAAGCCTCCTCTAGTATGATAAGTCCTCCAGCCACTTGATCATCTTTGTCACCCTGCGCTGTACCGCCTCCAGTAATTTAAAGTCCCTCTTCAGATACGAGCACCAGTACTGCGCACAGTACTCCAAGTGCAGTCTAACTAATGACCTATACAATGGCAGAATCACCTCCTCCCTCCTCGAGGATATACTCCTTGCAATACAACCCAGAATTTTGTTGGCCTTTGCAGCTGCCTTCCTACATCGTGCCGAGTTGTTCATTGACCCTGTAATGAGCACTCCCAGATCCTTCTCCTCCACTGTCTGAGCTAGCTGCACCCCCCCCCCCCAGCTGGTAACTCCTCATTGGGCTCTTCATCCCAAAATGCAGCACCTTGCACTTTTTGGCATTAAACCCCAGGTACCAGGTGTCTGACCAGGTTTCAAGCTTTGCCAGATCATCATGCAACCCCTGCCATCCCCCATGGTCATCTACCACTGCTCCTACCTTGGTATCATCAGCAAAAAGACTGATCTTGCTCTTGATATCCAATGATATGTCTGCAATGAATATCCCAAGCAACACTGGTCCCAACACCCAGTCCTGTGGAACACCACTCATCACTACCCTTGGGTGTGAGAGCTCCCCACCCACCACCACCCTCTGTTGTCTTCCGTGAAGCTAGTTTCCTACACATCTCACCAGCTTTGCACCAACCCCTGTACCTACTAACTTACTTCCCAGCCTTCCATGCAGCACAGAGTCAAATGCCTTAGTGAAGTCCAGATACAGGACATCCACTGCATGGATCCACTGCCCCTGTCCAGTTGCCTAGTTACCCAGTCATAGAACTCCACCAGGTTGGTTTGGCAGGATCTGCCCCATATGAAGCAATGCTGTCTGCTGTCCTGTAGTCCTTTGGCCTCTAGGAGGGCCACCAGCCTCTCCTTCAGGATAGTCTCCATTAGCTTACCCACGATGGATGTGAGGCTCACTGATCTGTAGTTTCCCGGTTCATCCTTGGGGCCACTCTTGTAGAGGGGCACCACATGAGCCAGCCTCCAGTCCTGAGGTACATACCCTGAGTGTAGTGAGGCATTAAATAGGTCTGCCAAAGATCCTGCAAGGACCTCTGCCAGCTCCTTCAGTACCCTGGGGTGGATGCCATCTGGGCCTGGCACCTGGTCCACCCTCAGTGCCTTCAAACCCTCCTGAACTCTGCCCTCCATGATTTTCCCATCTGTCACCCCTTCCCCCCTGTTTCTGCCATTTCTCCCCCCTTGGGTGTCACCCCCCTCTTTTCTTTAGTAAATACTGAGCAGAAGTACTCATTTAGTGCTTCTGCCTTATCACTCACTGCTTCACCCAACCCCTCCTTCCTATTCCTTACTATGGTCCTTGGGTTTCTTTCTAGGGTGGGTGGGAGGCAGCTGGTAGCAGTAGCAGGCAGCCACTATGGTAGCAGCAGTGGGTCAACACACAGCCTCCGACAGATATTCCTGCCCACAGGGCTGCTTTTCTAGTACCTGCTTGCTGGTAGCAGGCTTTGTTCTGGTCCGGTGACTGGATTGGTTTGGGTGGGGGAGGGAGCCTCCGATGGTGGATGAGGCCCTCTGGTTCTGCCTGTAAAGAACACAAAGACAGATTAAGTATATGGGAGGGGATTAAGGGGTCAAGTAGAGAAACAATAGAAGCTGCAGGGTCATGGCGGGAAAGCAAACTAAGAGCTGAGGGGGAAGGGAGCTATGATGGTTGGGAAACAATGCAGGAGCAGAAGAAATGCAGTTTAAAATAAGTGCCAAACAGATGCCCACACAAACAACCCTGCTGCAAAAGCTCAGGAGACCAACCTGCAGGACTGGATTAAGGCATAGGCAACATAGGCATAGGCCTAGGATCCTGCCTGTCAGGGGCCCCCAGCAATCCCTATGTATTTACTATATATCCTTTTTTTCCTGCCTGAGCTGTATTTTTTATTTACTTATTTTTTGTAAAGGAGTCATCCATTGAGTAATCTGGCAAAACAGGGGCTCAAGTGTGACATGACTCTCACCACCCTGATTAGGTGTTAAGTGCAACTGATAGCTTCAGGGGGCCCTGGCCAGGTTGACCTTTAAGTTGAGAACAGGCCCATTCCCTTTGCTTTGTCTCCCATCCTCATTAAGAATCCCTCTTAGAATCAGGTCTTTCTCTTGAATATGAAAGATTAACAGTGCAATTTACTGGGTATGCTTTATATTTTAATCTCACTCCTAAAATTAAGAAATCTATGCATTTCAATGATACAATTAAAAATTGTACTAATTTTTTTTAATTCCCTCATCTCACTCATACTGAACTTCTGACCTCAAGATAGTGCCATTTTCACAGTGAACAAATAAACATATTTCCAGATTCCCATAAGTAAATCTTGCCATTTATTGATCCTGGTTTACTTATCAATAACAGAAATGCCTGATCCTGTGAACAAAGTCTTCCAACAATCACTCGCTTTACAATATAATCTGTAAAGTTAATGACTCCTCTAGTAAACCAACAACACACAACAGAAGTCCAGTATGCCCCCCCCAAAACTGCCCAAACAGGCCTGTAATGGAGGATTTTTCCAATCTCTCATGTCCCAAATAGGGGCTCTTAGTAATCAAACTTTGGCCAAAATGTGAACATGCCAAACCATTACGTCAAAGTGGCCCCAATCGGTTTGGTCCTGCACTTTATAATGTAAAAAGTACCTCGCTGATAAGAGTTAGAGTCCTGCTGTTTCATTCTCTGCTTGCAAAGACAATACTCCAGCTTCCTTGTCTCACATTTATAAAGTGCACTCTACTAGGTGTGGCTGGGAGCAATTCACTTAGGAAAGTAGCTTTCCCCCAACCATAAACCAATTCAATGTGTGATCTGCTCAACCCTGGCTTTATAAATTTATTTAATTATTTTTAAAGGGGCTCCTGGTTGTGACCAATATGAACAAACAACAGAAGTCCAGTATGCCCCCCCCAAATGCCCAACCAGGCCTGTAATGGAGGATTTTTCCAACCTCTCATGTCCCAAATAGTAAACCACCACTCAGGACCTAGCATCTTTTAGAAATGGGTCCCTACCCTACCCAACAAAACTCCCACGTCCTGGTTCATACTACCTGACAGGACAAAATGATAACATTGAGACTGCAAGCGCACACATGTATGTGTGGGTACGGGGGGGGGGGTCTTTGGAAAAGTGCAAATCATGATATTTCACACCCCAAAAATTATTTTCACCAGGACTATTAGTATTTTTTTTTAAATGATCAAAACTCAGACTATTGTTATTTTTCCATATTTATAAAGTAGTATTAGTTTAATTAATTCTGATGCATATTAGTTAGGTTATTTATGTTTTATGCTACTTTTTAGGGACAGTAAGAAAATGTTTTTTCAAGTTTCAGTAACTGATATGCAATTGCCAAGAGGTGCAGTCACAGAGAAGGGACACAGTCATAGCGAAGGGGCATGGTTGCAGTAAGGGGGGCCCAGATTTCTCTTGGGCCTAGGGCCCCAGGTTGCCTTAATCTGGCCCTGCCAACCTGTCTGACACCTGGAAGACAGAGGTAATCCCACAGTTACTGCAACTACCCACTCTTAATGCTCTTAAAGTACCCAAATAAAACAGTGGGAAATGTAGGTAATATGGAGGTATGCTGTGTGGTAAGAGTCAATCAACACACAGCCTCTGACAGATATTCCTGCCAGCAGGGCTGCTGTTCCTGTATCTGCTTGCTGGTAGCAGGCTCCTTTCTGGTCCAGTGGCTGGATTGGTTGGGTGGGGGATGGGAGGGAGCCTCTGATGGTGTCTGATGCCCTCTGATTCTGCTTGTAAAAACACAAAGGCAGATTAAGTATATGGGAGGGATTAAGGGGTCAAGTAGAGAAAAAAAAGAAGTGGCAGAGTCATGGTGGAGAAACAGGCTAAGAGCTGATGGGGGGGGGCTATGATGTCTGAGAAACAACATAGGAGCAGAAGAAATGCAGTTTAAAATAAGTGCCAAACAGATGCCCACACAAACAACCCGGCTGCAACAAATCAGGAGACCAACCTGACAAGCGCATAGAAGACAGAGGTAACCCCACACAGTACTACAAACCACCTACTCTTAATGCTCTTAAAGTACACAAACAAAACAGTTGGAAATGTAGGTAATAGGGAGGTATGCTGAGTGGTAAGAATCCGTCAACATACAGCCTCCGACAGATATTCCTGCCTGCAGGGCTGTTGTTCCCATTCCTGCTTGCTGATAGCAGGTTCTGTTTCAGTCCAGTGGCTGGACTGGTTAGATGGGGGAAGGAATGTGCCTCTGATGGTGGCTGAGGCCCTCCGGTTCTGCCTGCTTGCTGGTAGCAGGCTCCATTCTGGTCCAGTGCCTGGATAGGTTGGGTGGGGTAGGGAGGGAGCCTCCAATGGTGGTTCAGGCCCTCCATTTTATGAATGAAAGAGGTATATTAATTTAAAGATTAGTTTAAACATAGAAACATAGAAGTTGACTGCAGATAAGGACCGCAAGGCCCATCCAGTCTGCCCAATTTTTCTACCTTATGAATGTGCCACAGGCCGTTACTCTGTCAATGGCCTATCTATTCATACTCATCTGTATTGCTCCCTTATGCTTATCCCATGCCTGTTTGAAGCCCTGCACTGTATTCATATCTACCACTTCCTGATGTAGGCCATTCCATGCATCCAACACCCTTTCAGTGAAAAAGAACTTCCTCACATTACCCCTTAATTGGCCTCCCTCTATATATATGTAACCCCTAGGTGGTGCTATCCCAGGGCTACTACCCTGCCTGCTTGGCTAGTAGCAGGTTAAGGACTCTCGCGTTCTGAAGCGGGTGCCTCCACCCAGAGGTCAGGGTTGGTAGTGGTCAAGCTAACCTGGCACAGCCCTCCGGGACACTGTAACCCCCCTCTTTCCCCTCTAGTGGCCTGAACACTGTACAATAATCACTTTCACAATACCCTTGGTACACCACACAAGTACCCACACTGTTTGCACTTACCACCAGGGCTGGTTCCTCTGGCTCGACCCTAGGGACCCCAATTTGTAGGGCGGTTACATATATTATATTATTTATATTGACATTTATATTATGAAGGAGATGAACCTAGACTCTTGTGGGTAAATAGATTAAAAAATCAACAAGGAGAGAAGTGTGATAATTTGGATACAAGTCAAGTAAGGTAAAATAATATCTAAGGACCTAGATATTGTTAAAAGCTTAGGAGAGTATCACAAGTCTATTCCTCAGCAAACCTCTTCCTGTGAACAAGTGAAAATGGACATGAACAATATAACAAGAATATCCTCTTATTAACACTTGTATTGAAGATTCATCATTTACAGAAAAAGGAGATTCAAGAGACAAGTAATATAATTAAACAAATCAATGTCTCCAGGTACAGATGAATTTTACCTGTGAATCAAGTCTTTCTTCAAATTTTGGTGACATGGTTGTGTCAATTAATAGTGGAGATTATGCAAGGTAATATTATGCCCAAATCACTTTCAGAGGACACGATAGTAGTTCTTATTCTAAAGGATAATACAAATCCACTATTAATGGGCAGCTATAAGCCCATATCACGCTTGTATTTCAAGTGTAAGCACATAGCAAATCTAACAAATAGAGCACTGTTTATTTCAAGGAATACATAAGGATCAACCTGGGCATGTAAGAGGATGTACAATTTTCCAGGGGTTGCAAACGATACTGTACCTTTTTTGTAATACATGTTTACCTGGTTGAAAATGTCTGGACTCTCTGTGTTATTGTTTAATGTACAAACATTTGTTTTGGATTTGTTCTTACTAGGATCAATATGGCATTAAACAATTTGCTTATTTAATGTATGGTAATTTATCAATTTTAGAAATCACCTGTTGCTTATTTTAGACTGAATTAACTTACATCAACACCTTTACAGTTGCAGATGAAGTGAAGTGTGGGGGGGGGGCACTCTCCACCATACTGTTCTTCCTACCCATGAAATTATTGGTATTGCGACATTGGGCAATGAAGATACAGCAAAATAAATGCATATGAGACAATTTTTCAATTATAATCAATGACACTAGAAAATACTTTCCAGTGTTAATGAATGAGATAAAAAGCTTCTCCATAACATCTGGTTATATATTAAACAAAGCAAAACAAAAACAATAATTTTACCACTCAGAACCTTACCAGAAGACACTTATTATATGTGTAGAGATTATAAGATAGAAAACATGGTATTTGGATATAACAATAAATGCAGACAACAGAGTAAGTATGAAACAAAATGTAATGAAGGTAAAAAATAATCTGAAATTACAGTTAAATAGGCGGGAGAGGCTCTCTATCTTACTGTAGGGGATAGCTGACATCCTTAAAATGTTTTCTCTGTCACTTCTCTTGTATTTTTTTTAGGCAGTGGTTTATCCAATTTCTAAGGACTTTTTTTACTAGATCAAATTAACCTTTAAGATGTTTATCTGAAGAGGAGGAACACCTAGAATTGTGTGAGAAATCATTTCAAAACCTAGAGTTTCCATGGGATGAGGTGCCCTAATCCCATTGTATATTAGATTGTTCAAAAAATAACATTAGCCTGGCACTGGGCTTCATAAAAAGACCTATGAAACTCTGTAAATAGTAAATTTTACTATATCCAGGAAACACTAAATGAAGAGTTGTTTGAATATAGGAGTAATCAGACTATTTTCTTTCTCAAACATTATAGAAACATTTATTATTTATTAATAAAGAAAATTTATTTTGCAGTAAGCTACTTACACAAAAATAAACATCTTCAGCTTACTGTGCATGGTTAAGTTTAGTTGTAGGATTAATAAAAAATCAACTATACTGGTAGATACATTTCAATGTATAAAAAATTAAAATATTATACAGGTGGTATCATTGATAGTAATTTATTTTAAAATTAAAGTCAAACTCTAATCATGTTCTTTTACATTTTGTGGAATGCAATTAACTTAAACATATGTAATAGACTTAAGTTAAAGAAAGTTATAATAATAAACACAATGTTGATTGGAATAGATAAAATTAGTCTGAGAATTTTTTTTGTTCTTCTCAACTAGAACTATGGCCAAAGGCTATATAAAAATATGGAAAACAAGTAATGTAAGATACTTCTATACTATGACTAGTTTAAAGGGAAATGGCAAGTTGACTGTGGGCAAATTATACATGATAATTGCATTATAATTTATAACATCTCAAATAAGGTTACTATAAAGCTAAAAAATAGATCAGTTCTACACAGAAGTATCAGCAGGTCATATTATACCCATGATTGCTTATATCGAATGGGAGTAAAAGAAAACAATAAATGGTGGAATGGGTGTACCAATAATGGAATTTTGTTTTACTAGTTTTGGACACATTGAGAAAAACAGGGATGGTGGGAATAAACAAAACTTTAATCATACAAAGCTTTAGGTAAACACACTGATTTAGATCCTAAAATATATTTATTAGATGATTATACTACAACCAGCCTAAGCAAGACAGAATGCAAAATTGTTGCTCTTGCCACCATAGCAACTAAACATTCAATCCTATCAAACTGGAGTAGTTTACATTTACCCTGCTTTGACACTAGACAATGGCTTATGATTCTTTGGACATAGTAAGATTGGAAAAACTAACAAATAACTGAAAGCAACAAATAGATTTGAAAAGTCTAAAATGGAAAGAAATTGATGCTGTACTAGCCCCATCCTTAGAATTTAAATATGAGAATATAAATTAGGACCTCACTTAAACGTGTTTTTGTTATGCATGAGATGTAAATTCATATATTACTAATATTGGGGCCTATTCATAAAGAAACATGCAAGAGATGCATATTGGGGCATGCAGCTCCGCACCTGAGCGATTTCCACATGGGGACCACATTCATGAAAACCACCCCACCTAACTCCCTTATGCAGCCCCCCCCATTGTGCAGGTCCATTGTGGGTAGACAGGTGTGGAGTGTGAATCATGGTGGGCAGCCAATCAGCTGCCCAGGCAGGGACCTGCAGTGGATCCCTTACAAGCTACTGGCGCCATGATGCCTGCCAGTGTGCAGAGCACTGACTGAGCCATCATGGGTGTCCACCCAGAGTGCCCAACCCCAGCCTCCAGATGTGCCCCGATGGCAGGGGCTGCATTGTTGGGGGTGGCAATGCCACCTACCATCCCTGCCACATCTGGAGGCAGCCTCCCTTGGGGGGCACATTGCCAACCCCAGTGGTTTATGGCTGCCTTCAGAATGAGGAACAGGAGTCCCTCATGCACAGCATTCCACGTGGTTGTGCATGCTGTGGAGTACAGGCTCACCCCCCTCCACCCCTGGCCCACCCCCGCATGCAGCTCCATGATCAGCCGGGGAATCAGGTGCATGGGGGGCATCCTGTTCCTGCATGGGGTAGAGGGGGTGCAATGAGCATGGGTGGCTGCGCGGTGGCTATGCGCTTGTCTTACATGCCGTATAGCCAGCCCAGCCATTCATGAACAGGCCACCAATATCCTTGTTTTATCCTCTGTTTGATATACTGTACATGAATAAAGATGCATCCTTTAACATTTCTGTATTTTTAACTTTTTATTTTAATTAGAAAATTCAATAAAGATATATGGAAAAACAGAGATGTCAATTCTTTTGGTGCAATTGTTCCACAGATAATAAAGGATGTGTTGCTAGAGAGTATTCAGCAGCTTATCTAGCCATGGTGATGTCACATATAGTTTTGACCATTTAGTTATCTCCACTATACAAGCATTACAAACACAGAAACATAGAATTTGACAGCAGATAAGGACTGCTTGGCCCATCTAGTCTGCCCACTATGTGAGACAGATATTAGAATCATTGTTTATTACATGTAAAAGGTAATTAATTACACATAGTTTAACAGAAGTTTCTACTGGTATCCTCTCCAATTCCATTCTCACATCATGTTCAGGTCAAGACCTAGATATTCTTAAAAGAGCATGATAAGAGAGAAAGAGATTCCAATTTGGTGTGGGTAGTAGAACCCCCAAGACTCTAAACCATACAGTATTATTGGTACATCTGAGAATGTGGTCTTCATTAGTACTCACTGGATGAAAAGAGTTATTTAAAAGTACAGCTCTGCTGCTCTACACTTTACACAAAAACATCATGTGCTGAATCAATGGTTGTGAACACATCACTGCCACATTGGACAAAAGGTGTTGTAGGAAAAAGGCCAATAAAAAATTCATAGACGCAGATTCCCAGTGGCCATACAGTAAAATTAGCAGGCAAATTTAGAAAGAAAAAAAACTGCTAGCAGCAAACAATAAGAAGGAACAGTAAGACAACACCCATAAATCAAAACACTTGGCACAACATATTTCATTGTAAATTTTGACTGTAGTTCCCTGTTAAATAAAAGGTCAACTTTTTTGCTTGTAGTGCTATGAATATCCTAAGCAGATTAACAGTGTAAATGGAAAGGTTCAATTCAGTCTGTGAGACTTAAAAAAGAAAAAAAGAAATGATTTTGTTAAAAGAATGCAGAACATTAAATAAGAACAAAGTCTTCTATTACAATTTGCATTCTTTGACAAATATATCTCATCTTTGACTTACACTTACTTTTTATTTTGGAGTACAGTTAATTTATTGTATTATAAAGCAAACAACTGCAAGAATAACAACTACAAAAATGGAGTCCTGGAACAATTTATCCTTGATTCTTAGATGATTTATGTTGAGTTACTATCAAGTATAATCAAACAACGTAATCTGTATTACATTCAATTCACATTTGCCATTCGCAGTTACTGCAGAACTTCTTTTCTGTCTTACAGCTCACTCATCAATCTAGCATTTTATGGTGCTAGGTTCATTCTGCTCTGAAACCATTATAAACTATGGCGTCAGTCCCGCTCATGTTTGGCAACTGTACCTGGCTTTCCTTTTCTGCAAGTCTTTCCTTAGATTCCTTCTTTAAAAGATACTCTAAATGACAGGTGAAGTAAAAACAAAGTTATGCAGAGGTTATACAGAGGTCAATCATTTTTCTGTGGTACATTATTTCTTCTGTTTCTTCAAAAGATTGTCTAAATGAGAGATGAAATAAAGACAAGGTTATGTAAAGGTCAGTAATTTTTTTTGTGGTAAGTTATTCCTGTCAGTATTGCTTTATGTAGATATTTGCTCAAGTAACTACAATATTTATTGATAATGTGCTTGTATTTTCATACTGTTGAATCCATAATTTTTAAACCTTTCTGTATATCATTTTGCTATAGTACACTAATGGAGTGCATGGCCTATCTTTTGGGTTGTTATGTTTTATTTTTAATTTTTTAGTCTTGATTTTTGTCCCATTTCTACAGACCAAGTGTGAGGTTCTCATTTCAGCTGCCTAATCTACTTTGCCTACCATAGAAGTTCTCAGATGGTCCAGTCTGCCACTAGCCTCTGCTCAATATTCTCTCTGGAATCTTCACCATGACCCATAATTGTCAGCTTCAGGTAGGATCCCTGAGTTCCCCAAGCTGGAAGGAGAATACATCTCTCAATAATCAATGTCTGCAGAGGAGACAGTGAGGCATGGGAGGAGTTATTCAGGCACTACTGTGGTATATGGGGCAGGATGGTGTTCTCTGGCTGGGGCTGCTAGGTTATTTTTTCCAACTAAATCCTCCATTAACCCTCTCCAAGGCATTGTTCTGAGTAGCAACCTGGCAGAATGCCTATTAGGGCAATTGGAAGATAGGCTGAGCCTACTCTATTTTTGGAATTCTCTGTCCAACTCCACTTTAGGCATGTGATGTGTCAACATCACTTGCCAGGTAAGCAGGTGCATGCCAACATAATGTCCCTTCACAGTAACCACTTATTTCTTCTGGAGACATGCCCTCCCCCTGTGCATCAGGGGAACATTCATGCAGTAGAATGAGGTATCCTCCTTCATCAAGTCAAGTGGCTCTAAGACAGATGCCAGACCCTGCCTCACCAATGAGTACTAGATGTTTGGGGTGCAAACTTGAGTCATCTGGATGGCAAGTGTTAGTGCTATCATTCATGCCCGCTGTTTGACCATCTAAATGTTTTTCTATATGACTTTTTACCCTTATTGTACACATTTTTCATATGCAAAACAAACGTTTAGAACAATACCATTTCAATTGAAGATGTGATGGTGAAGCTATTCCAATTAAGAGTGAAGGAGCTGTTATATTTTTGGCCCACACTCTGAGTCACTAATTGAGGCCATGCAAACTGTGAACTTTGCATCTGCTTCCTTGCACTGCCACCCAAAAGCCTAAACACATACCTGGGAACGTAGCAGAGGGAGGATGATTCCTTCACCCTGCAACAGAGTATGAGCACTGGGGTAAGCATGCCGCAAGTCTATCCTTATGACCAAGAAAACAGGTAAATTGCAGCAAGACCAATGGGTACATGACTTTTTAATTTCCCTCACACTCCACATCCACTGTTCTGAGAATTTCAAATGATATACTCAGCTAGAATGCCTAACCAGACAACCAGTGGACAACATTTCTAGAGGGAAAGGGACTGAGAGTGGATTGGCAGTGTAATGAACAATTGGAGATCACAGGACAAGTGAGACAAAAGAAGGATGTTAGATCAAAAGGAATCAAAATGGATTTCCTGCCTTAAAACTTTGAAGCCTGTAGGATTCAATGATGTTATGGATTGGAAGCCCTTTTTGTGAATTTGGGATATAGTGCATGGGAAACATAGCCTCTTGCAAGGTGATGTATAAAAATAAAAAGAATATTGGGTAATGAGTAAACTAGAGGAATCTGGCGGTACTGAATTTTAAATTGAATACTTTTTTTGAAAAAGCAAAAACTAATAAACTGTGAGAGAAACATGTTTATTAAGGTAGATGCTTTTAAAAAAAGTTAGTTTCCATGAGCTTAGGGGGATAAATGATGTGGTGGAAAGCAGTGCGCCCTGATGTCAGAATTAGGGAATACCCCTTTAAATAGTGAACGTGCATTGGGGTGTTCTGTGAAGAGCTTCATACCACATACTTCACCCCATTTCATTTTGAGAAATTAGAATGAGTCCATCCGTTATTATTTATAAATACCAATTTAGTAAGATGGTTGTTATGCACTTTAGTTAACAATGGAGGTATATAAAATTGAATGTACAGTATGCTTTGTGCACTTTATTGTTGTCACAAATCACTAAGTATAATTGATGGGATGAACATACCAATGGAGATCCAGATTATAATCAGAGAACATGAATGAAACAATGAGGTAATTACAAACACCTGGTAAAACACTATATAAACGTACAACTCACAGTAATGTCGCACCCCTGATGAAGAGGTCTTTGTGGCCTCAAAGCACTAGGCTGCTATCACTGACATGGTATGTGAACCTGCACATTGTGTTTTAAGAAGCTTTGACTATCTGTATTTATATTTGAAAATCTGCTTCAAATTCATGATTAATTATTTAATAGAATATTTGAATAATATTAACACTTGCCTGGAGTGCCGTTTCTTGGTTATACCAAGACAAAAGAACCAGCCTTGAAGAAATGTCTCAAACAGCAATTTCAAAGAGCTTAAAGTAAATGTTTTCTAACTGTTATGATGCTTACTAAATATGGTAAGCTTGTACATAATCAGTAAAAACACCACTGATTAAAAATGTCCTCCATTTTCTCCTATAAATCTATGCTTATCATTAAATTAACTGTATTTCTTTTTCTTTTCTTCACCACAGGCTATCCTACCTACAAAATATCTGAGTGACTGAATTCTTAAACCTCCCCACCCCCCTCTTAGAATCATGTCAATATTATTGTGCAACTGTAGGCTTAAACTACCCCCGCTCTCCCATAGAACAGCATCACTATGACTGAGTAGCTGTAGACTTATTGTTTGATTGATTAATTAAAACTAATAGATTTACTAACTTATTTTTTTTTTTTACCATGTGTGCACACTAGACAAACACAGTACATGCACATGTTCAGGTATGACCCGGGAAATTACAATGTTAGCAGACTGTAAGGAGAGACAAAGCATACAATGCAGGAGTCAAGGCATGAGAAAAAGAACTATAAATTAAGTAACCATCAAATAAACAATAAATAAACAGCATGAAATTAAATTAAATCAAATACAGTTATAGGACCATACATAGTTCAATGTAATGCAACAGCCTAAGGTCTGGAAGAATACACATAATTTCTGTACAAATAATAATCATAACAGTAGGATACGATTAGTAATAAAGGCAAATCTACAGTCCAGTTGAGAAAATCTAGGCAGTTAAGTCAAGCGCAACTGAAGGCAGAGTTGGCATTCAGGTAGTCCCCAAGAGATCTGCTGAACAGAAAGTGGAAGAAGGAGTTGTGGTCCAGCAGTGACAATGAATTCTGAAGTCTGGGTGCAAAGGTTTGCACCCAGTTGTGATTGGCCCTTGAGGGGTTTACATCCCAGAGGGATGATGGTTTGCCTCTTTATCTCTTCCTTCTCCTTTTCCTCTTACTCACCCTTTCCTATTATTTTTATTATTTATTTACTTACTGCATTTTGTTGACTGGGTAGGCCAACTGAGACTAGAAGTCCCTTTTTCAGGGGTGACTGGGGGTGTGGATACAGATGGTAACCAATTGAAATTGAATCTGATTAAGCTGTTGGCGGTATTTTTAATGAATGGGGGAAATTTGGCCAGGACACCAGAGGAATTCCCCTACTCTTTTTTGAGAAGTTCCATAGCATCTTTAACGTCCACCTCAACAACTACCGGAGCAAGCATTTGGGACTTCAGTTTAATGTCTCATCTGAAAGACATCACCTCAGGAGTGCAGCATCCCCCTCATGATGCACTACAGTGTCAGTATATTGGGAATTATTCCAAGTGCCTGATGTGGGGCTAGAGCCCACAACCTTTCGATCTTCCGGCCTCAGAGATGAGTGTGCAACCTGTTGAGCCACTGACACTATTACATTCCAAATTACTTCTCTACTCCCCCTCTTTCACCTCTTTCCCCACTTCTACCCTTCTTAAATGCAAGTCAGGAAACCGACATGGGCTGGGTATGCATCCAGACTTGTTTGGACCTTCTGGGGTCTGTATCCCAGAGGGATGATGGTTTGCCTCTCCACCTCTACTTTACTCCCCCTTCTCCTTTTCTTCTCCTCCTCATTTTTCCTATTGCATTCCTCACTATTTGCTTTCCCTCTCCATGCTGTTTACTATTTATTTATTTAAAATTTGCTAACCAGGAAAAGCACACTGAGCTGAGGCTCGTTTCCAGGTGCAACCCAGGAAAAGGGAACACAAGTGATGAAACAGTGGGTACAGATCATACAAAAAGTACAATAAATAGCAGCATAAATACAATAATTACAGCAAAAGTATAGGCAATTACAGCATGAATAGACAGGGAAGGTACAGACAGCTTTGCAAGACACATTGCAGTGAAGGCCAGTAACAGTATGTACACAAGCTAACTTCATAATAATGATAACATGGACGTTGTGACCAAAATGGCCTCCAAACAGACCTGTTAAGTTGGGGAGATGCGTATAAAATGAGCTAGAGAACTGAAAATTGGAGCAACAGAACATAAGCAAGGAGTGGTCAGGCTTAGTTGCCTGCAGGCACGAGGATTGGGCAAAAGCATGGGCTAGGGTCTAACTTTTGGAGCTGTTGCTTAAAAACTTGTAGGGAGGAGGAGCTTTGTAGGGAAGCTGATTGCTGGTTCCATAGACTGGGGAGGTAGTAGGAAAAGGATAGGGAGCCCACGGTTGATCAGGGATGGAGCAGTTTGAAGGTGAGCAGATCTCTAGACCTTAAGCTGTACAGGGAGGGGGAAATAGGGGAGAGGAGGTCAGAGATATATGACGGAGGGTACCTAACCAATATTTGGCAACAAACGTGAAAGAGTGTAAATTGCACCTGTAAGGAAGGGAAGAGAGAGAGAGCAACAGAAGAGTAGAGAGAACAGTGGTGGGTGTGAGGGGGAGAGTTTGAGGCAAAACAGCAGAATTAGTTGTAGACAATGTCCAGCCTCAATAAGGTTGTTGCTGGGGCAGCACTAAAGACAATGTCATCATAATTAAAGAGGTGCATGATGAGTTTGATTAGTAATTGCTTGGGCACAGGGAGGGACATGGAGTCCCAGGGAGGGAGAGGGAGAGGGAGTACCAATGCCCATAATCTAGATAACAAGCTCCCTGAACGGATGGCCTTGATGGAAGAGGGATGCCTGGTTATCATGGCAGTCACAGAAACATGGTACACAGAGAACCATGACTGGGATGTCAACATACCAGGGTACACAATCTACAGGAGGGACAGGGAGGATAGAATAGGAAGAGGAGTAGCTCTCTGTGTAAGGGAATGGATGAAAGCAATGGAACTAAAGGGTAAACAGGGAGGAGAGGAGGTACAATGTGTCATCCTAGAGACTGGAAATGGCACCACAATCCACACGGGGTTGTATACAGACCCCCATCTCAGGGGGAGGAAATGGACAAGGAAATGATAGAAGGCATTCTTAGGATTGCAGAGAAAGGGGAGATATTGCTGATGGGGGACTTGCATATGCCAAATGTTAACTGGAGCACCTTTGCTGCAGCTACATCCAACAGCAGGCCCATTCTCAATGCCCTACAGGGGGCATGCCTCAGACAACTAGTGTTGGAACCTACTCAGGAGGGAGCAATCTTAGACCAGGTACTCTGAAATGGAGACGAAGAGAGGATCTCAGATCTAGAAGTGTGTAGTCATCTGAGAACAAGTGACCACCAAACAGTGTGGTTCATGATAAACTCAGCTGTAGAGTCAAGCCATAGAAAAGTGAAAGTACTGGACTTCAGGAGGGCTAATTTTGTCAAAATGGGAGAGTGCCTCAGAAAAGTACTAGCAAACAGGCAAGAAGGAGGGGTGGATCAACAATAGGGAAACATCAAAACTGCCATCCCAGAGGCAACAAGCCTTTGTGTGAAGCAAATAAACAAATCAAAATGAAAGAAAAAAACATTATTGTTCTCAAAAGAGGTGGCGATGAAGGTTAGGGAGAAAAAGATAGCATTCAGGAAGTATAAGGAAACACAGAAGAAGCAGGACAGGGAACTGTACCAGTTAAAGCAGAAGGAAGTGGGGAAGGCAGTTAGAATAGCAAAGGCCCAAACCGAGGAAAAGATAGCCAACTCAGTTAAGAAGGGGGATGAAACCTTTTATAGGTACAGTAGTAGCCACAGACATTGTCAGCTATTTCCCGAAATTTCTCTGATATTTCTAGAGAAATCTCCTGCTTTCTGCGTTATCACAGTAGGAGCAGCAGAGAGAAACTCTTTAGAAATGTCATGAAATTTGTACATTAGGGAGCAAAGAAAGACAAAGGGAGGGATACTGAGGCTGAATAAAGAGGAGGGTGGGTGGGCAGAGAGGGACAGTGAAAAAGTAGGAATACTGAATGAATACTTCTGCTCAGTATTCACAAAGGAAGAAGGGGGTACCTAATCCAGTCAATAGAACCACTCTGGATAAGGGGGTCAGTATCAGTCCTTTCATAGAAGAATGGGTTCTGAAAGAACTCCTAAAACTGAAGGTGGACAAAGCAATGGGGCCTGATGGGATTCACCCCAGAATTCTAAAAGAACTAAGGGGAGAAATAGTAACACCACTGACTACTCTTTTTAACAAATCATGGGAGGATGGTATGGTACCTGAGGACTGAAGAAGGGTGGGTATGATTCCCCTTCACAAAAGTGGGAGCAAGACAGAGGTAGGAAACTACAGACCTGTCAGTTTGACCTCAGTGGTAGGAAAAATGATGGAATCACTTCTGAAGGAAAGAATTGTTGAGTACCTAGAGGCCAGTGGGGCACAGGACCCAAGGCAGCATGGATTAACAGCGGGAAGGTCATGTCAGATGAATCTAATCGATTTCTTTGACTGGGTGACCAAAGTAGTAGACCAAGGAGGGGCTGTGGACATGGCCTACCTAGACTTTAGCAAGGCATTTGACACAGTCCCGCACAAAAGATTAATAAATAAATTAGTCAGCCTGGGAGTGGGTTCCAGGGTGGTAGACTGGGTAAAACATTGGCTGGACAACAAGATGCAGATGGCAATAGTAAACGGAGTCCACAGTGAAGAAAGGGGGCTTACTAGTCAGGTACCATAGGGTTCAGTCCTTTTTAATATCTTTATAAGTGACATTGCAGAAGGACTGGAAGGAAAAGTATGTCTCTTTGCAGATGACACAAAGATCTGCAACAGGGTTGATACACAAGGTGGGGGTGGAAAGGATGAGAAGGGAATTGGCAAGGTTAGAGGAATGGTCAAATGTATGGCAGCTTAGATTCAATGCAAAGAAGTGCAAAGTAATGCACCTGGGAAACAAAAACCCAAGGGAAGACTACACAATGGGGGGTGAGATACCGACAACAACAAAAATGGAAAGGGACCTGGGGGTAGTTATATCAGATTACCTAAAGGTGGACAAGCAATGTGAAAAGGCAGTAAGGAGGGCTGGGGGGATACTGGGATGCACTGGGAGAGGCATCACCAGTAGAAAACAGGAAGTTGTACAGACAGTTGGTGAGACCCCATCTGGAGTACACATGCAGTTCTGGAGACCCCATCTCCGCAAAGACATAGACAGGGTGGAGGCTGTCCAGAGGAGGGCAACCAAAATGGTGCAGGTTCTGCATCAGAAGACATATGAAGAGAGACTAAAGGAGCTTAATATGTATACTCTCAAGGAAAGGAGGTAGAGGGAGGACATTATAGAAACTTTCAACAAAGTCCAAGAAGGTAGCATCTTTCAGAAAAAGAGATGTGCAAGAGCAAAGGGGCACAGTTTGAAGATTGGGGGGTGGCTCAGAGGTAATGTGAGGAAGAATTTTTCATGGAGATTGTTGCGGATACATGGAACAGCCTTCCTGAGGCGGCAGTGGAATCAAAAACAGTGGGAGAATTCAAGAATGCATGGGACAGACATAAGGCAATTCTAGTAGGGGGTAGGAGGAAGTAGGCTGTTAGTTAACTAGGATCTGCAGCTTATCCATTAGGTAGGGAAATGGGCAGACTAGGTGGGCCAAGCGGTCCTTATCTGCCATCAAATTCTATGTTTCTATGTCCTTATGTCTGTACAGGAGCCATAATTTGGGATGCAGTTTTTGCACAGAGAGAATTAATGTGATAGAAAAGGATAAATGCTGGTCTAGCCAGACCCCTAAGTATTAAAAGGTGTTGACTGACTCCAGGGGGGTGCCATCAAGTGTATAAAAGACAAGCAGAGTATGAACTGAGGCTAATTTGGGGGGATCCCAAAAGTCATAGAGACCGTCTTTTTGAAATTTACCATTAGTAGATTTTTTTAAACCATACAAGCATTGCATTTAAATCAGACTGTAGAGGGCATTAGACAGCAGAGGGAGAATGGCCAGATGCACACAGCAAAGCATCATCAGCATAGAGATGAATATCTGAAGAGGTGCAGACTGACGGGAGTTTATTTATAAAAATGGATAATAATAGGAGGTCCAGAATAGAGCCCTGATGTACTCCAGACAGGATGGGAAGGAGAGGTGAGGAGGAGGAGTTTCCAATGCAAATACACTGAGTTCTGTTTAGAAGATATGACTGAAACTATTCTAGTATAAAATTAGCAAGACCCAGGGAAATGAGCTTCTGTATTAGTAGGTGAAGGGACACAGAGTCAAAAGCCTTGGCTAAATCTATGAAAATCACACCTGTGATATGCCTATGATACATAGATACATGAATTGGTTACTCGAAGCAAGGGGGAGACTGTTGAGTAATGTTTACGAAAACAAGATTGACATAGGATAAGTGCTGTAGAGGAGTTGAGGGAATACTGGAGCCTTTTGAGAGCGAGAGATTCCTGTAACTTCAGAAGCGAGGGTAGCAGGGAGATTATGTGGTAGTTATCAGGTTTGAGAGGGCTGCCACCCTTGTGAAGAGGGATAACATGGGCAGTTTTCCAAGCTCAGGGGACAGTGCCAGTCTGTAATGATAGATTTAGAAGGTGGGTAAGGGGGGGGGACTATTGCAGGAGTTGCAAAGTGGAGTAGGTGGGGGTGAAGACCATCACAGCTGAGTTTATTAGGATTAAGTGAGGTTAGGGCTGAGAGGACTTCTTTGTGAGTAATAGGGGGAAATACAAAGTTTAGTGGTTCAGAGGAGGAATTGAAGGTGGTGCTGTGGGTGGTTCCAGAGGACTAAAGGGCACAAGTAGTGAAGAATTTGTTAAAGATTTCACATACCTGCGAGGTGTTGGAGATGAGGGATTCTTCAACCTTCAGAGTGGGGGTGGCTGGGTGGGCGGGAGGCTTTAAGAGTGAGTTAACTGTTTTCCAGAAACAGGAAGGTGATACATGACTGTTTTGAAGTTTTTGCCTGAAATAGTGTGACTTAGCAAGCCTAACTAGCTCTAGTGCAGGTATTTCTGAAAGCCTTGAAATTCTGGTGGTGTGGCAGGAGTGAGTGTAGACTTAAAGCATCTCCAGGAATGGTCACACATTTTGCAAAGTTGTAAAACGTCAGGGGTCACCCAGGAGAGGTGCTGACGCCGTACTCTCTTTGTTTTCAAAGAGGCATGGAAGTTCCAGATGGCGTTAAAAGTGTTGACAAAATGTTCACGTGCAGAGTCGACATTTGTGTCAGTAAAAACAGTTGACCAATTGGCAACCTCAAAATCTAATAAGAGGGCAGCAGGATTTAGATACTTGAGAGGGTGGTAATGGATGTATTTTGGACTAGACAGTGGAGTGTGGACCCTTCTGACACAGAAAGTTGCACAGTGGTCGCTAAGGGCATTTGAAAGGTCTCCTGAGTCAGAGATTCTGTGAGGGTGAGATGATATAATCCAATCATGGAGTGAGTGTTTAGTGGAGTTGGAGTTGGGGTTGTATCTGGTGGGTTCATGTAGCAGTTGAGAGAGTTGAAGGGATTCACTCTGGTCTAGTAGGGCTTTGTTGGAGGGTGAGAGCCAGTCTTGTTGAAATCATCCAGAAGGATGAGCTCACCAGAGGAGGAGACAGAAGAAATAGAGGTGATGCATGTTACTGGGGAGCTAACTGCTACGGGGGTTGTGGCATAGACGACACCAATAAAAATGGGCAGGGAGAAGGTGATAGCGACGTGAGTGACCAGAAGATTGTGAGACACAGTGAAAGTTTCAGAGTGAGAAACAGTGCAGTTTAAATGACTGCAATAGTAGATGGCCACTCCATCACCATGTTTTCCCCGATCCTGTCCCAGCAGGGAGTAATTGGGAATGGTCAGGGTAGAGTCAGGGATTTTGGCAGATAGCCATGACTCTGAGATACAAAGTAGATCAGGGGAGTGTTGAAGGACCCACACTTTAAGGGTGTCAAGCTTGGGGACAAGGCTTCTGATGTTGATATGGAAAATCTGAAAGCCTTTTGTGTTGGGAGGAGAAGGTAATGTATCAGTGGGGCCAGGATTAGGTTCCACATCTCCTGACAGTAGTAAAAAGAGGAGAACAAGCTGAGTAACTGCAGACTTGTTACATCTACAGGATCCTGTAGTGTTGGGGGGGAGGTTAACAGATGGGCGACAACTTCATAGTTTAATTTTCTGGTGCTAGGAGTTTAGGATAAATAGCAGAAAAATGGGTCTGGGGGTCTGAGGTATGGATTGATATTGTGAGGAGAGAGGGGAAGGGACAGATGACTGGTGAGAAAGGTGAGAAAAGTGTAAGCATAATGAGTAGAAAAGCAGAATTGACACCTGATAGGGAAGGGGGAGTGACGAGAACATGGTGATCAGCAGGGAGCAAATGTAGGAGAGGAGTGACAGAGATGATGAGGTTGAGGGAAAAAATCGCAATAGAAGGAGCCAAGAGGGTTGGAAAAAAAGTCTGGAAGAAAGAGGTTCAGTGGCCTGTAGTGGTGAGAAGCGATAGGATGCTAATGGAAAAATGGGTTGATTGAAAAAGCGACACACATGACCTGATCACATGAACACCTTCAACTACAAGTTGTGGGACAGCCGAAGGTGGGTTGGTGGATGGGGTAGATGCCACACAAGTGGCAGCGGGGCAACACCACTCCAGTGGCTGTTTCAGTGTCTTCATACCTGCTACAGGACGCCCGGGAGGACTTCTGGCTTTCTTCAATGCTGGGTCGGAAAGGGCTGAAAGAGAGAAGGTACAGCGGCACCGAGGGATGATTACACTGTGGGAGGGAGATGTAACAGGAGACAGTAAATGGGGAGGGTGAAGCTGAGAAAGTACAGACAAAGGAAAAGTTCTATCATGAATTGGTAAAAAAATGCAAAGCATGGTATGGACATGCTGACCATACCATGCCTTGCGACTCAATATTTATTCCCCTACATTTATTAGTCCACATACGTACATATTATACATTGTTGTTTCAATGTTATTTAATCACTGTATGAAGCTTTATTTTGTGAAGCTTTACTCTGTTGCAAAAATCAGCTGTTGTGTCCACTTGTCCCCTTCTCCTTAGGATGCATCTGGAAAAAAGCTGTTTTTGCTCAGTATGCCTTTCCTGGTGAAATAAATAACTAACTAAAGAAATAAAAAGCCCGATACCCCTTATAGTTATGATTTATTTGTTATTTGTTAACTGGGAAAGGAGGACTATGCAATTCTGCTTATTTTCAGCCTCACCTCGGGGGAGAAGGGGAGAGTACAGATGGAAACCAATAGAAATTGAACCACATTAAGCTGTTGGTAGTATTTTTAGTGAATGGGGGAAATTTGGCCAGGACACCAGGGAAATTCCTCTACTTTTCAAGAAGTACCATAGGATTTTTAATATTTCCTTGAACAACCAGTGCAGCAGGCAGATGGGACCTTGGTTTAATGTCACATCCAAAAGATGGCACCTCAGGAGTAGCACCCCCAAACCCACCCACCCTGCACTATAGTGTCAGTATTGGTATTTTACTCCATTAGTATTGACTTTAGAGATAACAAGCAAAGATTTATCATTTTGCCTGAGGGGGTATGATTAATAAGAGAACTTCAGTATATCAGCAAGTGGAGCAGGGGTGGCGGATCTGAAGAGCTTAGGACAACAACCTCTTCCCTGCTTGCTCATTGTTCTCACTTATCTGATTCTCATGCAGCTAATAGCTGAACAATTTCATAACTGAAGAAATAACTCTTCTGCTAATCCCAGAGTGCTGTCCAGAATAATAGCCCTATGCAACACTATATGTACAGTAGATTTACCATAGGCTTACCATTTCAGACTCATTATTGCACTTTGTTAAGATAGGAACATAGACAAAAGATGGCAGAAAAAGACCAACGGTCCAACCAGTCTGCCCCAGTTCCCAATTTTACCCTAGGATCTACTGGTCCTCTAGGGTGCTGGCCCTCCCATCCTCACCCCCATTCTCCTCCATATTTCTGAAGTACTCACCACCATTCATGTCCCCATATCTAACTTTCTCAGCCCTATCCTCCGCCCTATATCTGACACCCCAAGCAACCACAATACCCTTCATTCTGTTCCAGTTGTGCTTAAAACCTCTGTTTCACAACACAGACCTCAGCTGGTAACCTGTTCCATGTTTCCACCACCCTTTCTGAAAAATAGTGCTTCCGTACATCCCTCTGGATAGTTCCAATTTGTGGCCACATGACTGCGAAGCAGTATTCAAATTAAATACTTTACTGTAGTTCACCCTGTTAATTTCTTTTTAGGAATTTGAAGGTCTCTATCATATGTCCCCTCTCCCTTCTGGTTTCCAGTGAGTACATGTTCAGTGTCTTGAGGCACTCTTTATAGGATCTGTTCTGCTGACCCCGGATCATTTTTGTTACCTGGTGCTGCACCATCTGCAGTCTATCCCTGTCCTTCCTGAGGTGAAGATTCCAGAATGGGATGCAGTACTCCAGGTGTGGCCTCACAAAAGATCTATACAGGAGGAGTATTACCTCTTTTTTTCTGCTATCAATACCCCTCCCAATACAAACAATCACCTTATTTGCTATGCTATATGCCTTGTTGCACTGACTTGATTGCTTTAGGGAGTCAATTATAATAACTCCAAAGTCTCATTCTTCAGTCACGGTACTGAATCTCTCTCCTCCCATCCAGTACTCTGTCCCAGGGTTCCTGTTCCCCAGGTGCATCACCTTGCATTTTTTCACATTGAATTTCTACTGCCAAACCCTTGATCATCCCTCCAGCTTTTGCAAGTCTCTCTGCATTTCCTTTATTCTCTCCTCACTGTCCACCCTCCCACAGAGCTTAGTGTCACCTATGAAGAGAAACAACCTGCCTTGGATCCCCTCACCAGTGTCACTGATGAACATGTTAAAGAGAACCAGCCCTAGGACAGATCCCTGTGGAACCCTGCTTGTGACCTCCCTCTCTTCTGATTTAACCCTGTTGGTCACTACCTTCTGCTATGTTCCCCTTAGACAATTTCCTACCCAGTTTTCTATAATCTTAGCCACCCCAGGCCTTCCATTTTCTTCAGCAAGCATCTCTGAATCACTGAGTCAAATGCCTTGCTGATGTCAAAGTAGAGCAAATCCACAGCATGGCACCTATCCAATTTTCTTATCATCCAGTCAAAGAAAACTACCAGGTTACTCTGACAAGACCTCCATGCTATGAATCCATGCTGTTTACTATCCTCGAGACCATTATTCTCCAAGTAGTCCATGAGGTTCTCTTTGATCAGTGATTCTATCAGCTTCCCTACAGTAGACATAAGACTGACAGGCCTATAGTTCCCTGCTTCTTCTTTGTCCCTGTCCTTATGGAGTGGAACTATGCCCACCATCCCTAATCCTTTGGGTCTTTCCTGTTCTTAGACAGCTGTGGAACAGATCTATCACAGGATCAGCCAGTACCACTGCCAATCCTCTGAGTATCTTCTGATGCAACCCATCTGATCTTGGGGGCCTTATCACTCTAAAGGATTGTCAGCCTTTTCGGGTACCTTTCACTTGTGAATGTTGACTACTTGATCTATGGGACCCCCTTGGGGGCCACTTTGATGCCACTCTCTTGTACAATACTGCAGGCCTCATATAATTTGAGGACAGGATAAAATTCAAGGCGACCACCTTGTTTCACAAAATAAAATTGGATAGGTTACTTCCATCTACTGTTACACTTTTCAGACAAACAGTTCTGTTAGGAATGCAAGACCTCAAGAATGTTGGAATGTACTTTATGAGCTTTGGGAGCTTGGGCAGTCCATAAAGACCTTATCTTTAAATTAGGTCCCCCTTCCCATTGTAAGTCAATGACAGTGATGTGATAGCCACCGGTGCTCACTTTAGATCTAGAAGGGGCCAGATCTGGTGGGGTAGCAGCTCCCCCTTTTTTCTTTAGCTGTCAATTTGTGCTCCTGTTGCTGTGGCCCTACCTCTGGAGGGAGTCCCAGTCCCATCACTCAGTGTCCACCAGCTGGCACTGACCGTTACTCCCAGGGCTTACCCCCTCGGTGGGGCCGGCTGGTCTCCCCAACCCCACCAAAGACTGGATCCAGTGTGGCCAGCACCTCCAATTTCCTCCCCTTCAGTGATGGAGCATGCAATGCTGCCAGTGGTTGCAGTGCACACACTCCCATGTGCATTCCTCCAGGTGTCTGCCCCATTTCCACCCATATCTACAGTGTTGGCATGCTGCCCCCCAGCTCTGCTAGGGGCTAGGTGTACACCAACCACTGACACCCCACCTCTCTGGAGAAGCAGAGCAGTCCCTGGGACACTCAGTCCTTTTCCTCCTTGCTGACCCCCAGTGGTCTGTGCTCATTTCTGAACATGGGTCACTGGCATGACATGAGGCATCCAGCACCTCAACCCTCAGTGCCACCTAGCGGGCTTGTGACCCCTCCCCTTTAATTACAATTGTTCATATACCATGAGGTTGCAGAAAATGACTTGGAAAGTGTTTGCTTGAGGTTTCAGCTCCCTAGGAGGAGAAGTAGAACACCCATGAAGGAGGATTTCAAGGCTTACCAGCTGGGAAACTGGGCTGACCATTAATACCATATGTCAGAGCATAGGAGAATAGCTGACTAGGTCTAGAGTCCCTCAGGGGAGTGTGCCAAGGTGCGGAGAGCCAAGCATTGAGGAGAAGACAGAGGAATCAGAGGGAAATCAGAAGGAAATTGTACATCCAGCACTAGATTTGATTTCAGAACATAAGGAGAAACAAGAAACAATGAAAAAGCATTTAGCACTGTTTTAACCCCAAAGCCTCCCTTTCTAATATACTATATAGAGGTGGTACTGTCTATAAATTAAGGTTAAACTTACATGTAGATCAACTGAATAAAAAGACGGTGCTACCGGGGTTTGCATAGCCTATAATACATCTTTTAAATTATTTATACCGTTCCTTGATTTTTAGTAATTTTTCACAAATTTCTGTAGTCACATGATTGTAGCTTCTAAATCAAAAGAGAGTCACCTTAATAACAGATTGATGTCAGCTGCCAAGGCACTGCAGAATAGAATGGCAGAACACTCAAATGGAGCAGGCACATCTTTTTGTTTCCCGCTGGTAATTTTCTAAACCATTTGGTGTTTTCTTCCCCTACTAAAAGATATACAGTAGAAGAACAAGGTGCTTTTTCCCACAACATCCCTATATATGATTTTGTATTCCCTTTGATCAATTTAAACGTTAATATTTAAAGTAATGATTAACTAATGAATAGGAATATCATTCAGTTTGTGATTGTTTCCTTTTATGTAGAAATTGGACTTTACAGCACATGCACTTTACCTGACCTCTAATAACAAAGACTATTCCTAAATGTGAGTACTGCTCTTCCATTCTGATTATGTCGGCTATCAACATAGTTTAGGAACTTTTTTGTACTAGTTGCACCATCTATACACCTCTGAGTCTTGCTTTTTAAGTTTGTGTACAACCATAATTTGAGCAAGGTCTTGTTAAATAAAATTTTATAAGGCTAGATGAAGATTTTTACAGACTACTGGAGTCCTCTTATTCTATTTATTTTTAACAGGGCTGAACTATTTGCAAACCTTGAAACATCTTATTTTGTTGTGCATGGGAACCTAATTGGGCAGACGCAACCTGTTGGTTATGCTTTGTGGAACTCCACAGAAACAGAAATAGAACTCAAGAGCAGGCCAGACAAAAACTGAAATTACATTTTCAGAATTGCATCATATTGCACCATACCTTTCTGGATATTGATAAGTGAACTGATATAGACTCTTGCTCTGATTGCTGCTATTGTGAACTGACTCTTGCTCTAACTGCTGCTGTTGCTCATTTTTCTTACAAATATTTTATACATATTGCATCATCTGTACTGGTTAGCTTTTATAGGTGTATTAAAATAATAGATGCCAGGAACACAAAGAGAACTGAATTAGAGAGGAATCTGGTAAATAAAAAGAGCTGGCCAAATTAAATTAAAAAGTGATTTAATTCCAATTTAAAACAATAGTCACAACTCAGTAATTATGGAAAGCACACTGTTTCTATCATCAATGTCTGTATCTAAACAGCAGGGTCTGGAAAGTACTACTGATGCAAATGATCATATCCTCCAAAGTATTTTATTTGAAAGTTAGAGGAACCTTAGATTTTAAATATAACAACCTCTCCTGATGGAGCTAAAAGTGGTCAGTGGTTTAACATGTAAGATACAAATATGTAAAACTAACAACAAAAAAAAGAAAGTAAAGAAGTCTGATCAGAAAGGAAAAGAAAAGGAATCTGATGGGAGAAAAAGGGGAAGTAAGAAGGAGAAACTAAGGAAAATATTCTGGAAGGTCAAGTGTCCATAATAGGATATCTGGATAATGCAATAGGAAATGTTAATCTGGGAGGCAGTGTTTTAATTATTGAAGACTCATTGGAGATTCCCCTAATAACAGACTCTGAAGTCCTACATGACCCTTTTTTGGATTAATCAGGCAAAGTTTATACAGTATGTTACAGAAAAAAAGAATGAAACTACTAGATTAGAACTATATAGCTGATATTTTCCAGAAGAAGCCATAAGAGTAGATACACCTCACAAAGGTACTCAACCAATACTGTCAAGCCCAAAAGATATAACAAGAAAACTTAATGAGGAGGTATTTAATAACACCATAGATGTCTCCATTTGTAATAAATATCCCACTGTCCTTTAAAGTACATGGTAAATGCTCTTGGCCATCCATATATAGCACATATATTAATGATGGAGTATTTGCACATTTTTAAGAATGACATATATAATATGAGAACTGAATTACAACAAAACAGAATTATCATTAATTCCCTTAAAAGACAAATTGAGCAGAGTTTAAAGGATAACCCAAAACAAAACTTTTTTTGTGGTTATGCTTGAACTAAATCTAGGGAGCCAGAATTAAAAAAGAAGAAGAAAAAAGGCAAAAAATTGACCTAAAAAGGCCACTGGAAATAAAACTAACTGTAATGGTACAAAGAGTATTCAGAAAAAGAACTCATATATATTGCACCTTACCAACTATAAAGACTACAATGGCAACCTATAAACATGTCATTACAATAATGTAAACTACTCATCAAAAAGCTAAAAAAAGACACAATACTTAACATGGCAAAAAATGCTAATAAAAATAATAAGACATCATTATTCAGCTACTATACATAAACCCACTCAAAGGCCATAAAAACAAATTGGACCTATCCTTGACAACAATAAAATCATTACAGAACCAGTAAAAATGGCCAGTGAAATTATTAATTATTTCTGTACAATCTTTGCACCAAAAACTAAACATTACACTATACAAGATCCAAATAATGAACATAATTTCTTCATTAGAGTGAAAGGCATCAAAACAAGGATAGAAAAATTGAAACCCCATTGCTCTCCAGATCCAGATAAGATATCAAATAGAATCTTAAAGCTCATGTTTGAACATATAGTTCTACCAGTAAAATATCTCTTTGAAAAATCAGTTAACTCTGGTTATATCCCTTATGACAGGAAAAAAGCAGTTATAGTACCATATTTAAAAAAAGGTGACAAACAACCCCCAAAAATCTATAGACCAATAAGTTTTACTTCCAAAATGTGTAAAATCCTTGAAAGTATCATAAAAGATAAATTAAACATATAATTACCAGAAATTAACACAGAACACCAAAGATTTAAAACTGGTGGATCATGAAAAACTCATATGCTATGCTATTAGGAAAAATAAGTAAAACACTAGACAATAACACTCTGTGCAACATAATATTCCTTGATTTCAGTAAGGCCTTTGATTTAGTACCACACTAAGCTGACATCAAGAAAACAGAAATAGCAAATATCAACGCAACACAGAACCCAAATGGTTGTAATAAGTTCATTACTCTGATAGTATAGAGGTAACAAATGAAGTCATGCAGGAATCAGTACTGGGGCCATTAATTTTTCAAATATTTATTTCAGACTTGTCTAAAGAACTACTTAGTTGGAATAGCTAATATGCAGATGATACAAACTTGGGGGTCCATGTGAAACTGTAGACAAACATTTAATAAAACAGGATGACCTAAATAAAATCTCTGTTTACAAAAATGACAAATGGTATTAAACTTAAATAAATTCTGCAGAATGCACCTGAGTAAAAATAATGTGTTATAATTATAAACCCTGTAGCTAATACATCACTATGACTGAATCAGAAAGAGATCAAGGAGTAATAACTGAAGAAATGGACCTCATTAAACAAAACCAATGAGTCTGTAGCTTGCACAAATAAAGTATTATAGGCAATAAAGTGTAACATCAAATTCACAGACAAGCTTACATTATATCAAGCATATCATTGGCTTTCATTGTTCACTTGGGAGCTTAAGCATTGTTCACTTGGGAGCTTAAGCAGCAGCCAGGTAGGAAAGAGGGCTGGAGTTATATTCTGTTTTAACTGAAATATTTGAATAGTTTGTAATAGAAATTAGTTTTATGTGTTAAAAATTATTACCTTGAATTAGAACTGTTACATTGTAACTTTGGTGGCTGTGGATAGTTGTTTGGCAGGATACTTAGAGGGAAATTTAAATGTGTTGTTTGCCTGTGTTTGTAGAGCCCTCCCACCCACCCTGTTTTGATGCCTTCTTAAATACCGAAAGCCACTGGGGGTTGGGATTGAAGGGCTGAGTATTTCTGTTTGGGACTGAAATTGAAGCAACAGGAGCTGTGGGCCTGTGACATCGCATGGTACCTGATGTCTGCTTACATACACTGTTAGTGGGACCGAACACACACTGGACTGTATGTGTTTGTGAGACTTGGGAACGTTATTGGTGGGGTTGAAATTGGGTTTGTAAATAACTACAGTCAGTATAGAGAGAAACTGTACTCCAGGGGAAAGGGACTGAGAAAAAGGGGTGTGCTATTATAAACAGAGGGGGAAAATCAGGGTGGCCATATTCCACCATGGCAGGCATCTTTGGAAGGGTTGTAGGCTGCACAGGCTGTGGGATGGCAATAATTCTAAATTGGGCCTGGAGAGAGGGAGGCTGCCCACTCTGTAGACAGCTATCTTGTATCAGGAGTGAGGTATATTGGTTAAGGAGTAAGCTGTGGGAGCTGGGGGTGTCCAATGATAAGGGTGTGGATATGGGCAGCAGAAGGGTGGGGCTGAGGGAGGCTGAGGCAACGCCTGAAATTACAGGGCGTTATGTTACAGCAAGCAGGAGGGGGGATATTTAGGGACAGAGGACCCTTAGATAGGGAAGTTGATGCTAAGGGGAAAGCGTACAGGGTGAACATTCTGAATACAAAGAGACTGGAGGGGGAAGAGTCAGGAGGGCTGTTGTGCAGAAGCCTAAAACAGCAGACTGTGGGAAGGGAGCTCCTAAGGTGAACAGTGCAAGAGAGGAAGAAGAGGGTCAGTTTAGAGATGCAGTCAGGGGAAACGGGTTACTTGATGGAGGCTGATATAGAGTGTCACAATAAATTTGAGCTACTAAGCAACCTAGAGGGGGAGAAAGGGGTTGGTGGAAATGAGGAAACTTATACAGAGGCCGGGGGGAGGGAGTCGGATACCCATAGGGCATCACAGACCAGCTATGGAAAGGATAGACATAGTCCCAGAGGGAGAAGGGGAAACATATATGTTAAGCAAATGGGGGAGATGCAACATATTCCAGACACGAGGGAGGAGAGCATGATTGGAGAGAAACTGGGAGACAAGGAGGTGGGAGAGGAGCCCCCCTTCAGCAGGGAGGTCAGTACCAAGGATGGGGCCCTAGCTAAAGGGGACCCACAGAGAACCTCTGGAGGCAGGGGTACTATTACAAGGGGGGAGGATGGTGGTGTGGGGGAAGGGGAAACCATCAGGGCCAGGATAAATGGTTCAGATAAGAGAGGGTTAAAGGGGACACCTATTCAGAGGGGGTTTGAGTTAAGTGGGCAAAATAGCAAGGGAGGCAGAAAGGGGAGGGTGACAAGGGGGTCTCTAATAAGGCAGGAAGACTCCCATGAAATTGAGATCATGAATAAAGGGGGAGGGGGGCTGAGAGGGCATAGTGGAGGTAACCATAAGGATGATGGCGGTGTTAAGGTTCTGTTACTGGAGACTCGATGATTAGGGGTATCCATTGGGAGGGACAGGGGTGGATGCCATAGCCAGGTGAAGGTAGTGAGTATCTCTGGGCTGACAGTGCACAGAGCAAAGTTCATGGTGTATGAAATGGTTAGGGATTGTGGAGGAAACCGGATTTCCTGGTGCATTTGGGAACTAATGATCTAGAGGGAAATAGCATTTGAAATCCAAGCAAGGTTCCAAGAACTTGCCAGAGTCTGTCGGGATAATGGATGCAACATTTCCTTTCGGAGATATTGCCAGTACCAAAGGCCTCGTGGAGAAAAAGAAGCTCACAGAGGTTAATGACTGGCTCAGGAAGTGGGGTGAAGAGAATGGGTTGGGGTGTTAGGGAACTGGAATGGAGTTTGGGAGGATAGGGACTATATGCCAAGGACAGTTTCATCTTGCCCATTAGGGAAGGAAGTCCTTAAACAGGGATGGCTGACTACATACAAGAAAGGTGGGGTTTAAACTTGTAAGGGGGAAGGGATGAGGGAGGGCTGACCAGAGCCTCTCCTCCAGATGAGGAGTAGCCGTCAAGCCCAAGAGGGAGGAAACAGACTGGAAGTGGAGGTTTCAGGAGGAGCAGGGAGGATGGAAGTATAAGGAATCTGGGTGGGGTTCGACAAAGAGGATCAGGGATAAGAGGTGGGGTTGGTGTTAGTAAATGCCAGGAGCTTGAGAAACAAGTTGCCGGAGTTCCAGGCCATGCTGTTCGGGGGTGGATGTGGCGGTCACGGAGACGTGGGCCAACAAAACCACGATTGGGACCTAAATGTACAGGGGCACACTATGCTTAGGAAGGATAGAAAGGAGGTCAGAGGGGGTGGAGTGGCTATGTTCATTAGAGATGATATAGAAATTGCTATGGTAGAAGAGGCAGAGGGAAACGTGGAGGCCTTATGGGTCACCTTACGATCCCCAGCAGGAGATAAGGTCAAGCTGGGAGTAGCATATAGGCCCCCCGGGATGAGTGATGTTCTAGAGGATGGTTTGTTGGACAACATCATTGCCCAGTGTGGTCCAAAAGGGAAGGAGTGGTGTTGATGGGGACCTTAATATGCCAGGTACAAACTGGGGAACCATGTCCTCTAAGGTGGCCAAGGAGCAGAGGCTGCTGGATGGCTTCCAGGATGTGTTCTTAACACAGCATGTGATGGAGCCCACAAGGAGGGCATATCCTGGATGTGGTTCTGGCAGATGGGGATCTGGTAAGGGACATAGCTGTACAGGACCCCTGACTGGGAGTGACCACAATACTGTCTGGTTTCAAATAAGCATGGGGGGAGTGGGGTGAGATCTAGGACACTGGCAGTGGACTTCAGGGGGGCAGACTTTATGGGCATGGGAAATATTCTCAAGGATCACTTGAAGGGGATTACCTCAATGACAAGTGTGGAAAGGAGATGGGAGGTCATAAAATGGGGACTTCATGAAGCAGTCAGGATCTGCGCTAAGTTGAAACGTAAGGGAGCAAGGTCACGTAAACCATGCTGGTGGTCCAGTGAGGTACAGGTAGCAGTCAGAGAAAAGAAGGCGGCCTACAAAAAATATAAAACAACAAGAGGGATAGGATAAGGAAATGTACCAGCTTGCATCTAGAAAAGTCACCCGTATGGTGAGGGGGCAAAGTCCAGTAAAAGAGCAGCGGCTGGCACAGGGATACATGGAGGGAAAAGGGTTCTTCCGGCACATTGGGGAGCCGGAGAAAACTAAGGGCCATCTCAGCAGATTGAGATCAGAAGGCGGTGGGTGGAAGAGGCGAGGACCAGGCAGAGGTATTTAACGAGTATTTTGCCTCTGTGTTCACTAGGGAGGGGATGGGATATCTACAAAACAAGGCATGAAGGGGATGGAAGCGGCGGGAGTGGGATCAGGGAGAAACAGAAATGGAGCAAGAGGGAGGAAAGGTACCCCAGGGGTCACATCTGGATAAGGATAAAAAGACCAGTAAGGGGAGGGACGGATGATGCTATCTCCACCAAAAGGGTGTGGTTAGCCCTCAAGGCCCTAAAGAAAAACAAATCTCCTGGGCCGGATGGCATTCATCCGAGAGTACTATGGGAATTGGCGGACATACTGGCTGCACCCTGGTCGGAGCTTTTCAGCAGGTCACTTGAGACAGGGAGGGTACCTAGGGATTGGCGAGAGGCACATGTGGTACCAATCCATAAAGGGGGGTCGAGGGAAGTACCAGGTAATTATAGACCCATCAGTTTGACCTCGGTGGTGGGAAAATTAATGGAGAGTATTCTAAAGGAATGATTGGGGGTGTACTTGGAGGAGGTGGAGGTCTGGATATCGGCAACATGGGTTTGTGCCAGGTAGATCATGTCAAACCAACCTTGTGGAGTTCTATGAATGGGTAACATCAGAACTGGACAGGGGTAAGCCTGTGGATGTATTATTCTTGGACTTCAGCAAGGCGTTTGACTCTGTCCCCCACAATGGTCTGGTGGAGAAACTAATGGGGTTAGGAGTAGGCCCTTTGATGGTCAGATGGATTGAAAACTGGCTAGCTGGATGCACTCAGAGAGTAGTGGTCTGTGGGGAGCTCTCGAACCCTAGAGAGGTTGGTAGTGGGGTACCACAGGGCTCAGTCCTGGGTCCGATCCTGTTTAATGCATACATATCGGACATCAGGGAGGGTATAGGGTGTGAAATGAGTCTCTTCGCGGATGACTCCAAGATGGGAGCAGTAGTTGAGGGAGAAGAGGGGAGGGTGGCCCTGCAAGGGGACCTGGACACCCTGGAAAGCTGGGCTCACACATGAATTAAATTTCAATATCACCAAGTGCAAGGTGTTGCATCTTGGTGGGGAAACCCAAACACAGGTACACCCTGGGAGGGCGCTGGAGCCCTCAATAGGGAAAAAGACCTAGGGGTCATGGTGGATACATGTGATATAACTCTGAGCAGTGCAGGAGAGCAGCTAGCAAGGCAAACAGGATGTTGGGATGCATCGTAAGGGGGATCACCTCTAGGAGCAGGGAAGTGATTCTGCCGCTGTTCAATAGACTGGTTAGACCACACCTTGAGTACTGTGTACAGTACTGGAGACCACATTTGAAGAGGGACATACAGCTCCTGGAGAGGGTACAGAGGGGCAACAAAGATGATCATGAGGGCTAGGTTTGACTTATGAGGACAGACTTGAGGAGCTCTGCCTGTTTTCATTGGAGGAGAGGAGAGACAGGGGGACATGATTGAGGTCTTCAAGTACCTCAAGGGAATAAATAGAGGTAAACATGGAGGGATCTTTAGACTAAAGCAGGGAGGTATCACCAGAGGGCATGGTTTGAAGTTGGAAGGTGGAAGGGTGAGGGGAAAAGAGGAGGAGGTTTTTCACCGAGGGTGGTGGACCCTTGGAATGCACTGCCTGGTGAGCTGGTTCAGAGATCCACAGTGGAGGGCTTCAAGAGAGGGTGGGACAGACACAGAAAGTGGATGTATCAGATGATGGCCTGTCCCGGGGGGGTGGGGATGGATGATAGGGGTTTCTAGAGACAAGGGATGGGAGGATCTCGGCACCCAACTAAGGATCTAGGTTTGAGCAGACTCGATAGACCGTAAGGCCTAATCTGCTGGCAAATAGTATGTTAGTATATGTCATGCCACATCTGGACTATGCATCACAATTTCAGTATCCATCCAAAAAATCATGACATAAATCAAATCAAAAAGTTCAAAGAAGGACTGCAGAAATTATTTCAGACTTAAAGGACACAAATTACAATATACAACTTATTGAACTTGGACTAATGCTTCTTGTATTATGCCATTTTTGTGGGGATCCCCAATAGATGCATGGCATTACGAAAGATCCTTACTGACAGAATTAAATATTGACTTTAAACCTCACTATGACACCATCAGAGGTCATCCTCTTCAATTCATGGCTAAGCAGTTCAGTACAATAACAAAGAAAAACATTTATACCCAGCATGTAGTAAATACATGGAACACAACACCCACTGAGGTTATCATAAGGAAAGACAAACTGTAATTTAAAATAGACGAGATAGATATATTACAAATAGTAGGACACTGAGATATTTCTAGAAATGATGGAGCAATCATGGGCTGCTACTTATTTGGTTCCTACAGTCCTTAATATTTTACTTAGTGTAATCCTTAGTATAAGACAAGAGGTAGACCCATTCAAGTAGATCACAATAATTTTCCACAAAGGAATTTGGTAGGATAAGAAAACAGTGAGCCTGCCAGACCAGAAGTTTTGGTAATGTAAGAAAATAGTGAGCCCATCAGACCAGAAGTTCTATTACAGTTTCCTGTTGCCATGCCTCAAATGTAAGGAAATTGATGGATCAGGCATGAGTCAAATCAAATACTGAGCAAAAGCCTATTAATAGCCAAGTCAATGTACCAAACATGACAAGAAATGTTAAAAAAAACACCACTGTTCAGAATCTGAAAGCTCAGGCAAGGCTCCCTCAGCAAACTCAAAACCTAAATCCCACTATGGTGAATTATTTGGGGACTGGATGGTCTTTAGATTTAAAGGGTGTATATCAGGAGGATTATTAGACCCAAGCGACATTAACCAAATTAATGAGATACCTAGCAGAGGCAGAATTGAGTATATATCTTAGTGAAGCTATATGCTTTGAGGCATTTAGGATAAAGTCAAATAATCAGAATTCAAAAGTATTGATAATTATATGGTTGGACTATATAATTTGTCAGATTTGGACCAAAAAGTATTTAAGGAAACTAAAGATCAGTATTGATGTCTCTATACACCTACAAGAGGTGAATGGGCATTTTTTATTTATTTATTTGTTTAATTAATAATTTTTTTGTTTACCAGGTAAGTGCACTAGACAGACAGTTACCTATTTTCAGGCACAACCCGGGAGGAGTACATACAAGTAAGTGGAATGCATTTTGTTCAACAGAGTGATACAGAGTTTTCAAACATACATATAATCAAAGGGCATGTCAAACATTTACAGAATAATTCAAGTCAGTGGTAAGAGTCTAATACATTCTTATTGTATTGTGAGTAGTATGACACGTTCAGACAGAGTACAAAGCAGCATGCATTTGCTCAAATTATAACATTTCAATATTCAGTTGGTTCATGGTGGTAAGGCCTAGATACAGGGACAAAAGTAGGATTGAAGTAGATGGGTCAGCAGCTGGTTCCGAAAAGTGCCAGCATTAGTTCATTTTGATTGGGCAAGGCTCCCTGTTTATCTACCAAATGGCATACGGAATCATGCCCCTTGGGAACAGAATGGCTGTGATCCTGTATCCTTAATCCTATATGGTTTGACACAAATCAAAATGGATCAGTTTATATACTGAGATTATCTTTACCCTTAAGGAGGACCTCCTTGGAATTAAGTGTGATGAGCATGCTTGCTTATAGATAAAAAAAGGGCACCTGGGGTAAATGGCTATGAACAAGTGGACATTTTATGCAGAACAAATACTGCATATTGCCAAACAGATCCTGTGACAGGGAGTATTTGGATATATTTGGTTTAAATATTGTGGATTCATCAGATGGATTACACCCGATGGTTAATCACAACCCCCTAGTTTCTCAAACTCAGTATAATTTACATTAAATAATCAATCCCCCCCCCACACACACACATAATTGTGAAGTTGTTTCACTGTACAATGAAGCTAAGGGGGCATAGAAATTGAGAGGATTATTTTGTCCAGTAAAAATATAAGCTACTTGTCTTGGAATGTGGCTGAAGTTGCAAATAAAATGGCAGATTTCAAATGGTTAGCTTTTGTATCAGAATTTGATATAATTTCCCTTGCAGGAAACAAGGTTATCAGACAATGAGGCTCTTATTCCACATGGATTTCAGATCTTCTCTCAACCAGCCTTACCAGCAAAGAAATTTGGGAGACCATGGGATATTTTATAATAGTGATTAGAAATTATCTAATTTTAAAGATTGATAAATTCACTTCACAGAACAATAATATGATTATACAGCAGCTGAAAATCAATGAGAAAGACGTGCTAGTTTTTAATATTTACAACCCCCCCCCCCCAGGACCAATGCAACTGTTTATCTGTTATTTGTGAACAATTGCAAACTATACTATCTGAGCAACGTGGTTCTGAATCTGGAGATACTAATATTGGGAACTTTCTAATGCTAGATGAGTTTAATTGAATAGTCAAGAAGACACTGTTTTTATATCTGGAAGCAATAATAGAATTAATACAATAACAGATTCACACGATAAAATAGTCACTATGTATGGAAGAAATTGTTTGGATTTCCGTTCCTTTGGGTTCTTAATGGTAGGCTACAATGAGATAAATAGGGAGCATATACCCATTTTATAGGTAATAATGTCAGTGTAATTGACTATGCCATAGTTTCTGCTATAGATGTATTTAAATGCAATGAACTCTTAATTCCCTCAAGGGCAGAGAGTGATTATCTCCTGTTGTGTCTACAAAGGGCCACAAAAGGCCCTCATTTAAATATGATAACATGGGAGCAAAATGTTAATATCCAAAACAAATGCAGAATAATTTGTGATGATATACATAAAGAAAAAAATACAGAAATTATTATCAGAACAAAATTTACAATTGATGGATGAGCGTCTGCAGAAAGGAAACTATAATAAACAGCTTAGTGCACACAATAAACTATTAGCAACTTGTTTACCACAATGTACTCAGAAATAAAGGTAACCAAAGTCATTGGGTAGTTTGATGAGTGTAAAAAAGCAATGAAAAATCTAGACTCCTACATTCAGTTAGAAACAGTCCCTTTACACCTGCAGTATCTTTATTAAACACTGCTAAAGGAGAATATAATTTATTTTTTGCATTTAAAAAATGTAACTTTCAGAAAACTTTATGGAAGAGACTACTGGATGCAGGTAAGTTTTCAGTTTCTTGTTCATTCTAGAGACTAGTGGCTTAGGCATCAAGAAAATGGCAAAATAATGTGGATGCACATACACAACTGAATGTTTAGCAGTAACGTTTTCTTTTCTTGTCCCATAATGAACATTTTATTTTAGACAGTTGTGCTTCCCCTGATAAGGTCAATAATTCAGTATTCAGTGAACCTGAAATAAGGTATACACTGAATAGACTACTGTAGTAATAACAAAGTTCCAGGACCCAACCAGATTCCATCAGACTTCAATAATGTGAATCTATCAATTTAGATCTCAATAGTGATAAAGATTTTCCACATATGTATTATAATAAATACGCCCCCACACTTGGAAAGGGGCTATGCTAATGCCTATTTTTAAAAAAAGTTAATACATTACATTCTATGATGTACAGGCTAGCAAGCCTGCTAGGCTCTGCATCCTAAATTCTTAGTAGAGTAGTATGTAATAGACTTATCACACATCTTTATGGCTACAATCTTCTTTCTAATCAACAGACTGGTTGTATCACTGGTGGATCACTTTACTCCACTGTTACATATTGCATCATATCTTAAAAAAATATGTCAACATTAGAAAGCAAACAGTGAGAACAGGGATGGTACACTGGTATTGGAGCAGTTTCTGTCCTCATAGGGATGCATTGTAAGATGGAACATTAGCAGGTGATTTGTCTGAAACAAAATAAAATTGCCTATAAACGTAAATGGACTGATGATACCAAAGTGCAGCAATAGTTTAAGTTTTAGTTTTTATGGCACTGTTATAGTGTTAATTAATATTATATAACTCTAATTCTAAAATTATAAGGCATGTTGATAGATGGATACAGTCAAGAGGCAGGAAAATCTTTCCTATATTTTCCTTTATTTATGCATCAGTTGTTTATAATGGATTTTATTGCTGAGAACAGTTTATTGGGTGATACGACTGGGACAAATGTTGTTCAGGATTAAGCCTTTCTTGTTTCAGCAGATGGAGCATCTCACTCCTTGTGTAGCTGATGGCTCCTTTAGTGGTGGTTGCCCATCTGGAGCATCCCTGCAAGAGAACAACAATAAGGCTAAGAGACTTTTTAATAGGAAAATACATCCTGTGTAATTTTCTTTTCTGGAAGTACAAATGTCTTGTCACTTTTTATCCTTTTATTTTCTTAACTGTACAATGTAACATGTCTCATGTAGTCTCTTAATAAAATTTACAAGTTAAAAAAAGATAAAGCAAACAGTATATTTAGCCTTTTTAGATCTGAGTATGGTCTATGATTCAACAAATTATAATATGTTAGAGTAAAAACGTTTTTATATTTATTTGGATGCTAACATATTACACATAATCACTTAATTGTACACCAATAATTGGTGTGGGTCAGGTATGACTGGCAAGGCAACCTGACTGATATAATAGAGCTCAATTCCGGGGTTAAGCAGGGGTGTGTGCTTGCACCAACCCTATTTATTATTTACGTTAATGAAGGAATAGTACCATTAGACAACCACTGTTTTGGTTATCCTAACATGGGATCACATCAAATTTCTATTTTGACATATGCAGATGACTTTGTACTACTTACCCTTACCTAGAAAACCCTTCAAAATCAGTTGGATCTACTCTATAATAAATGAAAAACATGCATTGTGGTAAGTAATGAAGACAGAAGCAAAATTATGGTGGTAAACAGTAGAAATAGTTAAAAAAATGCAGGGAAATGGTTCATAAACAATGAAAAGTTGGAGGTTGTTTAGGAATGTACTTTTTTAGAACTGATTTTCAAGAATAATCTTAAATGGGGTAACCAGATAAAACAATTGCACAAACAAAAAAAAAACAAATATTGGAATACTCTTCTTTAACAGCAGTTATGGGGTTAATATGGTAGAACCTGCATTTGTTTGTAATGCTAAAGCACTATTTCAGGCTCTGTACAGGACAAAGGTTTGGGCACATGAAGTTGAAGACAGATTAGAAAACATATGGATCTATATAATAATAAGCCTTTAAAGCTTCCCTCTTCCATCCCAGGCAATAGCACCAGGACTGATTTGGGTGGTCAAAACTCTGTAAAATCCCATGCAGTGTGGCATTTACTTAGTTTCTGGTTAACCCTTCAAAATTATAATGGATTAGCTATACACTGCCTCCCAAAGAAGTTGACATGCTTTAAAAAAAGATTGTCTGGGAATGGGATGTTCATTATAATGGTTCTTAGAAAATGTAGTGATTTTGACGGCATATAGTAGCCCTCTAAAAATCAGATTGATATGATATTGATAAACCGAATGTGTTAAGAGAAATTATAATCAAATAGGTTTCAACCTATTTAAAACAAGCATTTGTCAATGCTGAATGATGTCGCGCTGGCATTGGCAGTGGTGGAGGTGGAGACACATAGCGCTGTGATTTTGTTAATGTGTCCCAAAAGGTGATTTTGCACAGTGAGTACGCCATTGTGCGGCAGAGCTGTGGAAATGCATTTTGGGCAGGCTGCGGAAAATGGCAGCTGGACTGTTGATAACAAGGTGTGCACAAATGCCAGTGGTGAAAATGTGGCATGAAAATATTGCAGATTGATGAAGTTACAAGAGTGCGTGGAAACTGCGCAATGCACACTTGCAACATAGTCATTGTATGGACTTTCGGCACCAAATTTTCAACATAGGCATTTTAGGACCTCTCCTGATGAATAGTGTCACCGTCATTTCCTCAAACTGTCCCAAAAAGTGATTTCACACAGTGACCATGCAATTCTGCACCGGACATGCGAAAACACATGTCAGCCAGCTGTACTGTGCAAAAGGAGGTATGGAAATATGCCAATGATGAACAGCTGGAGTGAAAATATTACAAATTCACAAAGTCATGAGCAAGCATGCAAACTGCGCAATGTGCACTCATAAAACACTCATTTTATTGACTTTCATCCCCAAATTTTCAACATAGGCATTTTAGGACATCTGCTAATGAACAGTGTCACTGCCATTTTCATAATGTGTCTTGAACATGGGCTTTCCACAGCGGCCACGCTATTGTGCGCCAGAACTGTGAAAACAGATTTTGGTCAGGATGTGAAAAATGACAGCTGTACTGTTCATTAGGAGGTATAGAACAATGGCACTGTTGAAAATCTGGAGTGAAAATATTATAAGTTTGCGAACTTACGAGTGTGCGTGCAGACTGTGCAACGCATGCTTGTAACACAGTCATTTTATGGAGTATTGTCACCAAATTTTCAACACAGGCATTTTAGGACCTCTGCTCATGAACAGTGTCACTGTCATTTTTGTAATGTGTCCTGACAGTGATTTCGCACAGCAACTGCACTATTCTGCACCAGAAGTGCGAAAACACATTTGGGCCAGGATGTGAAAAATGACAGCTGAACAGTTCACAAGAAGGTGTGGTAAAATGCCAATGTTGATAATCTGGTGTGAAAATATTGTGAATTCGCTAACTTACGAGCATGCATAGCAACTGTGCAATGCACACTCATAAAACAGTCATTTTTTTTTTATTTTTCCCATCAAATTTGCAACATAGGTTTTTTGAGAGCCCCCCTCATGAACAGTGGCACTGTCATTTCATTACTCAGCCCCAAAAGATGATTACGTGCAGTGACTGCAAAATCAGCTTTTGGGACTGAATAACTCCATGACAGTGCAAGAATTCATGAGGAGGGGTCCCAAAAACCCCATGTTGAAAATTTGGGGCCAAAATTCCCAAAAATGCCTGAGATATGCAGCAAAGTTGAAAAAAACCTATTTTATCCATTATACAGCTTACCGGCATTTCCTCAGTTCGCTGTCAGCTTTGAAGAGTGCAGACGTGTTCCTGGTCCACCGATGATCATCGCGCCAGACTCTGGAGGTAAGTATGGGGTAAGAGGTGTGGGGAGGTAGGGTCGCAAGAGAGGCGGGTCGGGCAGGCCAGGAGACTATGATGGACCGTTTTGTTTTACAGGTGGAAAAAAACCCATCACGGGACAGTTTTTGTATTTCAGGGATTTGGCATGCTGGGGTGGGCTCCCAGCATGCCACCTAATGTTTGGGGGATCTGTAGCTGATGGGGATTGGACACCCTCGTCAGCACACACACAACACGGGGAGTGGAAGAGATTATGCCAACGGGCGTTAGGGCACCCGCTGCTAACACAAAGAAAGTGGGGGAGCAAGGGATTGGGCACCCTCAGCATTTAACAATGGGGGTTTATGCTGATGGGGAGGGCCTCCATCCACACACAAAGAAAGTGGAGGGTAAACCAACGGGGATTGGGCACCCCGGTTGGCAGTTGGGCAGCCACCCGCCCACCATGCTGATAATGTCGGGCGAGCAAGTAGCAAAGGTCCGTTGCGTCTGACAAGCTTTGCTCAGATTGCAGCACACCTTTTCTTAGATGTGCTCACCACATTATGTATGCATGGTGTGGCACTGGCATGCAGGCTGATTGGAGAATGAGGGATGCACCTACTGGTGCATGCCCTGCATTCGCCCGACAGCGACCGCGCCTCCAAAGCTGCACTGTCCCAAGATGTTGGCTGCACAAGTGCACCAACATAAAAATGCTTCATTAGAACATTATTTGAAATTGATAAAGGAACTCTGAATGAGGGAAGCTATAACAAAATTCAATTTTGGAACGTTTTCTAGTGGTATTCTGGAGAAAAGATATTACTCAAAGAATTATAAATTTCTCAGATGTTTGTCTATGTAAATTAAGTCAAAAGGAGCACATCATTCATGTTGTCCTATTCTGCTCTTTTTCACAGTGCCCTCAGAAATAAATGGATGGGGGTATTTTTATTTATTTATTAATTTTGTTAACCAGGTAGGCCCACTGAGCCCAGAAGGTCCTTTTTCAGGGGTGACCTGGAATTAGTTACATAGAGTGAAGCGTTTTATAGTACAGTACATTTTTGAACAGACAATACAGAGGATTGTGTATGAGCAAGTATGCACAACAAGGGTGTGCTTGAATCGAGAGGGTTCCTCGGTAACAGTGGTCCTTGAGAGCGCAGCTAGAGAGGTCTACTGTTACCAAGAAACCCTTGAGATTCAAGCACACCCTTGTCTGTGCATACTTGCTCAATCACAATCTTTTATAGTGTATGAGCAAGAACTGACTCTTTTGTCCACATGAATACAAAAGTTAACCAGAAGACAGAGACCTTGTAATTAAAGAAAAACATGAGATGGACAACAAATATCAATTAATGCAAAGCATGAATGTATTGCATTTTTTGAACAACCTTGCAACAAGTGAGACAAGACTTTCATTAGACTCACACAACATAACAGCATAACAGTCTCAACGTTAACTACTCAGAAAGGAAATTATGTTTTCTTAGCTTTTGTTGCTTTCCAGGGCTTTCCAGGGCTTCATTTCAAACAGTTCTGCTTGCAGGCTGTGGGGGAAAAAAATACAGAGCAGCGTTTCAGTGTTGCACAACAGGAAAAGGAAATGTTAGGTCAACTTGGGGAGCCGCTTACCTTAATCAGCATCCAAGGTCTCGTCAGAGCTATCATCGATAACGGCAATCCTGCGTCTTTTTTGCACATACTGCTTTATTATTTTTACAGTGACTGCCTGTTGAAAGATACAATTCTCTCCAAATTGACAGTAGTTTGTGCGGTTGTCCTGTGGCTTTTGGGCTGTCAATGGCAAGGACTGTGTTGTTTCCAATGCAGAGGACACAACAGAAGCTGAGCAGGTAGAGGCTGTTAAATTTATTGTTGAACCACCTGCAAATATTTCAGTTTCTTTTCTGTTTGTGATCAGACAGGGAACTATAGTTGTTAATTGATTGTAGGCAGTGATGCCCAGACACTTGTTGGACTTCTGTTGGTGGTACATCTGCATCGATAAGCCTTTGAACTGAGGTTTTGCGTGTAGAGTGGTTGGTGATTCTCTTATCTGGTGGCAGTCCAGCTTTGGATTTTATTCGCTTCAGCATAGATCTGATTTTATTCTCACCCACTGGCATTGAGCAAAACCACCAAGAGAGGCCTAGCTTGTAGTTCACATTTGGTGCAAGGTAGAAAGGGGCATTGTGCTGCAGCATTGAGGGGGGTCTGTGGCTGGCATACAGTTCATAGACAGCAATGGGGTCCCGCTCGGGGGTGCTTATGTTTTTGTACATGCAAGGCTTTATTGCTCGAATATCTCAGGGGTTCTCCTGAGCAGGTTTTTGTTTGACGCTCAACATATTGAAGATATTTATCCCCCTCTGCATCCTCCAGGAGCTGCAGATCCCCCCATCGCAAGGAGTACTGCTCAGCTGTGCGCAGAGCGAAGTAGATCCCATTGCTCACAAATAACATGTTAAGAAGGGATTCAGGACTTTGTCACCCCAGTGTACCAGTTGTGTACAGTTTGTCTATGTCCTGCTGGGTCAGCACTTCAGATTGCATGGGTTTACTGCCTTTGCCAAGCTTTTTAAGATACTTTTGTTTTTCTGACAGGGTTGCTAATGTCTCTTTGAATGCTTCCTGATTGCCATGGAAGATGGCATGCCCATATTTGTTTTTGGTGAGGTATCTAGCTAGGCTGTCAATGATTCCTCTAATTGTACTTGGCTCATATTGTGCCCCATCTTGTCACTCCATTTTGAATATGAAGTTTGCGATCAGTTCATCAAACTCGGACAGCCCTATGTCGCAAATATTTCTAGCCTCCCCTCAATCGGCTAAATAACTTTTAAAAATTCAAACATCATTTTCAGTTTTTTTAATTGTTCTTTTATTCTCTTGGTCGGCGATGAATTTAGCCCTTTCAGCAGATGTGTCTGCATCTAATGTGTCATCTATGGCTGTTTACTTGGACTTTTGCCCTGTTCTGAAGTACGCTGTCACAGACTTTCAGGACCGGCGCGAAATGACAGCTGTGACAGTGCTGACAACGGTTGACATCTGTGCGAGGTGAATTCAGCATGAGAGCAGGTTCCATTCTGTTATGCTGCAGTACTGATGTAGCTAGTGCAGCACAACAGATATTTGACGTCGCTAGTGAAGCACAACAAGCCTGTTCTAGTTATCAATTTCCATACACAACAACACTCACTCATACACTATAGAGGCTAGGGTATTTTTAAAAGCAATGCTTAAGATAAATCATAAAATGGTTAAAAACAAGGATTAAACTTAATTAATTTGTTGATTCTCTATGTATTTGTATCCATGAAATGACTCTACACCATGTGTACTGTAGGTATATCTTGTTAACATTTAATGCAAATTTATTTATAGAAAATACCTATTTTAAACTGTTTAAATGTTTGTACTTGAATTGAAATGTCTTTTATGACAATCAATAAATCTTTGAACTGAACAGAATGCTTGTTCTTAGTACTGTACACAAAAACATATGTTAATGTTCCTCCAAGCACTTGCTTACTAGCTTTAAAAATGACAGTTTGAGCATTCTGAAGATTTATTTCTGTAAACAATGGTCCCTCTGGACCCAGAGTTGCTATTCACTGAAGTTCCCAAAGTCTCTGTGTCGAAATATGACACCTATGGCAACTGCCACAACTTTGTGAGGAAATTTAATTAAAATGTGCAACTTTAAAAATACTCCCTTGGGAAAACTGTCTCAACTGTTTGTATGTACTGCAGCTTTATTAGCTTAACTCTACCTGGAAGCTGTCCCATAGCTCCTAAACTGAAATCTGAGCCCATTCTCTGAGTACCTCCCACTGGTTGCTTTGCTATGCTCTGTGTCATGATGACTGCTCTGCTACTCCTTGCTCTCACTGTAGACTACTCTTCCTCAAAGGCTAGTGAGGTGGTTCACCTTTCCAGGCTTTCTAGACCACAGAAACTTTCCACAGTCAGAATACACACTTGAAATTATATGTGGTTCAAATCTGGAGATAATCCCCACATTTCCTTAAAATACCCTCTAAGGGAAAATAATTTTTTTGCTATTGAAATTTTGTGCAAATTGTTTCATGCCACTCTAAGTTCTAATAGTTCTGTTTGGACTGGACTAGTCACATGATGTCTGCCTAACAGTGTTCAGCTCCTGACTCATCCTCCTCCATTACCTCCGTTTAATTGGTAATTTTACATTAGTTTTCAGCTTTTATTTCAGTTCCACCTTACCTAGCTGGGTGATCTAAACATCAGAGATCCTCTTGGTGACATCTGGTGGCTTTGAGATGGATGCCAAAATGAAGACCATGTTGCCTTGCCACATGCCACCTCCTACACCTGAGCGGGACAAGCAAGCCAAACAGAGCAAACAACAGGCCACAAAATCCTCCTCCTTCTCACCAGCATCATGGACTACCTTGACTGAGGAGAGGTTTCTGAAGGAAATGAAACCTCTGCATACTTGAATAGCAGCTCTTATGGATGAGTTGCAGAAATTACGATCCTCCATCAACTCCCTGAATATGTGGGTGGCTGACTCAGAGGCCCGATTCTCCTTGGTAGAACACTGGAAGGGCAAGATGGAACCTGAAGTAACATTACTTCAGCAGCATTTCCCCAAGATAGAAGATAAGTTAAAAGATCTTGAAGGACAGAGCCACCACAATAATCTTGTGGTTTTTGGGCTCCCGGAACAAGAAGAGGGCCCTAATCCTGTCTTGTTCATGTAAAACAATGTGACAAAGTGGCTGTCCCCTCCTCAAGTGGGCCACTTTACATTATCGAGAGGGCTCATCACTTGCTGCGCCCACCACCACCCCCCAGCTCTCCCCCAGGCCACTTATATTCTGACTGCTCAATTCCTTGACAAGCAGTACATCCTCAATAAGGTTCAGGACTGTAAAGATTTGCTCTGGGAGGGGCACCACTTAAGAATTTCTTAAGAATTACCACAGTTTGTGCATGCTAAATGGGCAGCACTGCACCTCTTTGTCATGAAGCTGATAGCTGTGGGTAAACCTTTTCGGGTTAAATACTCCATGGTGCTTCAAGTTAAACATCATGGGGAATGGCATTCAATGGACATGCTGGAGCAAGTGTCTCAGGAACTCAAGTGACTCCTTCCTGACATTTTTAAAGGACAACCACCCTCTGCTACACATCTGTGCTTTTTGGACTTTTGCTCCTCTAAGTGCTTCCAGGTTTGGCTTTCTACCACATGGGAGGTAAAGTTCCCCTCTCTGCTTTTGTTTCTATTGTTGACCAGCCATAATACTCTGCCTGTACTTTTGGTCTAATTCACGGCTGACTCTTTATTTATCCCTGTTCTCCTGAACTCAGAACTGTGAAACTGTTAGTTGTGAGATGCTCCCTCAGACTATTCTCTTAGAGGGAGTGCTCAGTCGCTGTGCTGCTGCAGGGATTTGAAGTTATGGTCCTGAGGTTTGTTCACCCATTTCTTTTACGTGGCCAAGCTGGTTACCAACCATATTATCCTGCTTCTGGACTGCTCCATAGACCTTGTACTTGTTGCGGTGAGTGAGTTCCAACTTGTTGGATTTGAGTTTCACCTGCATTTTGCAATGGAGGAAACTGTGTATTTCTCCAGCAATATAGTAGCATCCACTAACTGATTTCAGTTATTTCATGAACTAGAGTGAGCTCGCTATCCCTGTTACTTTGAAGAACAAGCTTCTGGACTGTGTGACTAGTTGGTTAACAGCATAGGACTGGAGTTGTGTTTGGTAATTGTTCCACTTGGTATTTAATATTGGACATTTCCTTTCTGGACACTTACAGTACTGTGCTGGGAGATTCAACCTCCCCCTCCTAATGTTTACTTATTATATGATACCTGTAGATATAGTTTATATTGTCTAATTCTAATTAGTGGGGTGTTTCCCCTTTCATTGTAAATTCCTAGTGCCTGTTGCACTCGCGGGGGGAGGGGACTGCTTGATTGCTTTAACTGCCAGGAAATTTCGGTGGGGGTTACTGTTCTTTAAGTTTAGTACCAGATGTTTGCCCAGCATGTGTTCACTTGGTTCCTTTTAATGTTGTTCACAGCCATTTTCTTTGTGGAGGTCATGGGGGGGGTCGGGGTTGGAGGCAATGAAGGATGTAATCATCATGGGTGAAATGTTGTTAGGAGTTCGGTCGCTAGCACCAAGGGTAGTTTGCAGTAGCTATACTTTGTTAGGATTGTTGTTAGTGTTTTTGTTTTTTGATTTCTTTTTTGGTTTTGGGTTTGGGGGATATGGTTTCTCTGAGCTGTTCTCTACTACATGTATTTTGATGGATGAAGGGGGGTTTGGGGGGCTGCCTTGTGGGGGGTTACTTGTTCTTATTGGGGTTTTGGCATTTTGTTTACGTGGGGGGGGTGGGACCTGGAGCACACCTCAAGGGGTTCAGGCACTAGGTTAAATGTTCTGTGCTGCATGTCAGGTTGGTTTAGCCCTAATAGATTTTCATCCTGACCCACATGTATAGATTCTTGATATGGAATGTTAAGGGTGCCCAGGATAGGAGGAAGCGCTACATGATTTTGAAGCATCTCAAGCGGCTTCAGCTCTGTGTAGCTTTTCTTCAAGAAACTCACCTCCATAGGGATGATATCTTATTTCTTAGAAGAGAGTGGGTGGGCCATGTGTTTGGGGCTGGGGTCAGCACTAAGAGAGGAGGTGTCACCGTCCTCTTCTGCCATTCCATTGAGTGGAAGGTGCATATAATTTACTGCAGGAGGTCTAGAACCCGGAAGGTTGTTTCATTTTTTTTCATTGTCATTTGGGACTAACGGAACTAGTATTGGGTTCAGTAAATGGCCCTAACCTGGACTTTCCCCAATTTTTCATGCCCCTTTTTTCCCACCTTGCCTCTTTCTTGCACTTACCACTTATCATTGGTGGGGACTGGAATTTAGTTTTAGATTTGGACCTTGACCGATCCAGATCCATTGGAAAGGGTCTCTCCCCAGGGCAAAGGGATCTTCAGGACCTGCTGGATATTGCAGGCCTTGTTGATCCCTGGCACCTCCTTCATCCATCTGAGCGCCAATATACCTTTTATTCTGTGCCCCATTCCTCACAGTTGAGAATCAGCTACTTCCCAATGACTACCTCAATAGTGTCTGGTCTGCAGGATTGCAAGATCCACCCCATGGTGGTCTCTAATCATGCTGTAGTTTCCCTGAACCATAGTCTCCTTGGCCCAGAGGAATGGGATGCCACTTGGCAGCTTAATACCACTCTTCTTGAAGATTTGGATTTGCTCTAAGATATTGATACTTTTCTGGATAACTTCTTCTGGCCCAATGAGTTCTCTGTCCCTTCCTTAGATATGTTATGGGGAGCTGCCAAGTGTGCAGCAAGAAGGGAATGGATCCAGATAGCGTCCACCTGTAGGAAACATAAGACAGGGAGGATATATGCCTTACTACAGCATATCTGAATGCTGAAACACTCTATCTCCTCCTCCTCAGACTCCACTGTTCGGCAACAAATAAGTGTCTTAAGAGCACAGTATTGTGGGCTTTTAGCAGAACAGGCTGACTTCGTCTTTCAGCATACCGAGTTTCACTATTTGGAGACTGGAGAGTGACTGGGAAAGCTTCTGGCATTATGTCTTTGCCAGACAGAGAACAGAAAGGCTAGCTGCTCTCTTAGGCCTGACCCTCAGGACCCAATCCTTACTCATCCACAGGAAATTGTCAAGGCCATTGCTCATCATTATCAAGCCTTATACACTGAGGAGTTAGCCTCTAGTGATCTTTCTGACTGCATTAGAGATTATCTGGCCACTTTACAACTCCCATGGCTCTCCCCTGCCCAGAGTGAATTGTTGGATGTCCCTATTACAGAAGGCAAACTCAGAGAGGTGATCCGTGCTCTCCCTAAAAATAAAGCCCTGTGTCCCGAAGGATTTCTCAATAATTTTTATATCGCCTGCGGGGACTCAGTTATCCCAGTTCTTACCCATTTGTTTAACTATTGCCATGCTTCTGACCTGTCTGACTTCTCATTCATTCAAGCTTGGATTTCACTCGTTCCTAAGTCAGACAAAGACCCATTGTTACCTAGCAACTACAGACCCACCTCCTTTCTCAATTTGGATATTAAAACCATGGTTAAGGTTTTGGCCAATCATCTGCTTCAGGTGTGGTCAGGCCATATTAGTCCCACACAAGTTGGTTTTGCGGCAGGTTGATTTTCTTCAGACCACCTCCACAAACTCTGGTATTTAATTTCTGTGTCAGGTGAGAGCAAGGTTCCAGCGACCTCGGTCTCACTCGACATAGGAGAAGTGAACAGCAGGGTTTCATGGCCTTCTCTTTTTGCCATACTTCACAAGTTTGGTTTTCTGATAGATTTGTGCTTAGGTGAGGGCTCTTTATTCCCATCCAACAGCTCAGATTTGTTGCAACAGTATCTTCTCAGCCCCCCTGACCTTGCAGAGTGGTACTCAGCAGGGGTGTCCCATTTCTCCCTTCCTGTTCAATTTCTACCAGGAACCCTTATTACATAATCTCCAGAATAATCCCAGGGTGGAGGGTATCAAGGTAAGGGGATCAGTTGCAAATTCTCAGCATATGCTGATGATCTGTTGCTGCACCTCCTTACTCCCCAATCTTCTATTCCGGCAGCCCTTGCCTAGATCTGCAGATTCTTGGAGGTGGCAGGATATCGACTTAACCTGGACAAGACCAAGGTGCTCCTGCTCAATGTCCATGTCCCCTGCCAGCAAATTTTAGATATGGGGCTTCTTTGGGAGCCTCATTCTCTGAAATATCTGAGCATTAGAGTTACTCAGGTTTTGACCACCCTAGAGAAGGAGAACCTGATCCCTTTACTCAAGGACATTTCTGGGGATCTTCAGAGGTGGATGCACCTCCCTCTCTCCCTTTCGGGCAGGCTGCACATGGTCAAGATGAATGTTCCACCCCACATTCTATATCCCATGGATATGTTAGCTCCCTACCTACCTAAAGCCTGGTGTGTTAAACTCCACTCACTTATTTCATCCTTTCTCTGGAAGCAGGGACACCATGAAAGGCATACTTCAAGCTTACCCTGCCCAGGGAGAGGGGTGGTCACCCATTTAGCTATAACTATAGGTTTTTGTGTTAATGTTGTGGCTGTAGGGCTGAAGGGCAGACTACAGAATATAAGAATCTAGTAGAGCAGATCTTCTAACCCCAAAAGAACCAAATGCCACATCAGGCTGATTAGACTTTGCTACAAAGTATAACCAGAAATTCACACAAATAAGGAAGATTATAAATAAATATTGATTTATGGTAGCAACTGACAACCCTACAGCCATGACATTAACACAAAAACCTATAGTTACAGCTAAAAAGGTAACGAACATTAAAGACAGAATTGTTAAATCACAGTTCAAACTGGCCCATAAAAAGGATGGACAACTGCTGTTGGGGCCACTACAGCCGGGCATGGTACCATGTGGGAGATGCTCAGTATGTGGCCACACCAGCAAGAGAAAAGTCTTTGAACACCCACATACAGGTCAAAAATTTGAGACAAAACAGCATATAGAATGCAACATATAAGGAGTCATATACATTCCACAAAGTCCATGTGACATGCTGTTTGTGGGTCAAATGAGCCATGCAATAAAAAACATGAATTCAGGAACACAAAAGTGATATCAGGAGACAGGATGAGACATCACCTGTGGCACAGCATTTTAATCAAGCTGAACACACAGGAGAACCACTTAGATTCTCTGGCCTAGAAGCTGTCTCCCCACCATAAAGAGGGGGTGACTAAACTGAGATACACAGAGATGAAGTGGATATTCAACAGGAAGGTACTGGACCTAGCTATAGGAATAAATACAGATACAGACTGGCAGGCTTGATGGTAGTTGGTGAAGTTCAGTTTGGGTAGATGTGCAATATGGGTCAACAACCCATGTCATAGCAGTATGACAGTTAAACACAAACAAGGAATAAAATGAAGAGGTCAACGTTGATGCTGCCAGACATAACTAGTGGATTTAAAATTTGACAGGAGATGAAGACACAATCCAAAATAAACAGTCTAACAGAACTTTTCTGAAAAGACAACATATGAGCCAGAAAAGGCTCGGATATGGCCTATACAGAATAATAGCATAGCTGAAAAAGTAATTAAATATTGCTGACAACATCGATACTTGAATATCTGGCCATTCAAGATTGGGGCCAATCGAGTACAGATCAGGCCAAGGATCACACAGAGAATAAGTGTCACATACTGCAAAGATCATGACAAAAATAGTATGGCAGCACTGGGAATTACAATAGTTGCTGTCAATATATAAACACAGAAGGACAATATGTGTAAGACACAGGTGCAGCATGCTATAGAAACACAGAAATATGATCAAAACAGGGACTAAACAGGGAAATGTACATTGATATAGAAAGCTGGTAGCAGAGATTGAACAGAACAATATGAGGATGATAGTACATTGGAGACAGTGGAATGTGACTGCATTTGGGATAACGTTGCCTTCAATATATAATTAACAGTATATAAGAACATTGCTGTGGTCCTGTGGTTTCCCTCACATGTTACCCCCCACACACACACATATAACACAGGGTGTTCAATTTCTCCTAGTACATTTGAACTAGCTTTCAACATCAAATCTCAAAGTGTGATGAAGAGTAAAAAGTATTATTGAATGGCAACTGTATAAGCATATGAGTGAAATAAGATAGATATTAATACATGTTATTGCAAATGCTTCCATTAAATAAAATGCCACAGGACTCATTACACATGAGACAGCTTGCCATACTTCCCGGCCACGGCAATGGCAAGCTGAGGCAGTTGACAGTTGCTAGGCATCTGTACTTGTGTTTGCACAAGATTATAAATGTGACAAGGGACATCACACCACGAGAAGACAAGCAGGCTCAAAAGACAGGGAGATCTTGACGTTCCAGAGAATGAAACGTTATTGTCAATCGAGCATGCAACACTCTATGAATAAAGTAAAAACTTAGCTTTTGTCTCTATTGACAAACATCAGAAAACAAAGCAGTTGCTGGACAACATAGTGGTATATAAAAAAACTTAAGGGAATTTTTTTTTAAAACATTTTTCTAGGACGAAATATCCAAGTAAAATTATACACAAGCTCAAATAAATGATACCTTGAAATAAACAGGTATGTGTTCTCCCAGCTAAGTGGGATACAGGCTTTTTAAAGCAGTATTTATATAAAATACTCTGAGTGGTGACGGAAGCACGATGTATTGATTCCAGTGCAAACAACTATATGAATACACAATATTGTTTTTTCACAATCAAAATAATGCTGAACATCTAAGAAACTGTTTATTGGGACCAAGCAGAAAGGACATGGTAATTGGTCCAAATAATGTATAAACACTGCTGTTTATTTAGCCTTTATAAAAAGGCAACCTAAAAATTAAATACTGATTATTATTTTCAGAATTTTTATATATTAACATACCCCTTGAAAAAGCTGTAAACTGGGAATGGAGCATTTGGGTGAATAAAAATACTGGATGAAAAAGATAAAATGCATGAAGAAAAGTTTGTTTTGAAAAACATTCAGGAACCCCATTTCATATATTTTTTGGCTTGATGCACACCTTGGGGAAGCTGGCAGCATAAAAGGTTGAACCATTTCCCACGAAACAGAGTTTTTTGCACTGTTTGTGTAAATGTACAGTACTGTGTCTTTTTGTGTGTTTACTAAAGCTGTGCAGAATTTTTAAATTCCCCTTCTGATGGAATTCCTCTGAATTCCAGAAATTCTACCTTATTCCACAAAATTCCATTAACAACTACATTTCTAAATTCTGAAAGTAGAATATTAACCACTTAGTTTTTTTTTAAGTTTATGTAAAATGTGAATTCATTTTTTGAAAACCATTGAATAATGTTCCACATATAACATAATCCATGGAATATTATTCTGCAGTTTATATAGAAATGTTTTTCTGAAGTCTGCAGACTTAAAAAGATCCACAAAGGCATTTGAAAACAGAACTACTATTCCACATGAATTCTGTCAGTGAAATTTTGCATTCTGCACTGCTCCAGTGTTTATCTTCTTGTTATGATACCCTATTGTGCTTCTGCACTCCACACATGCTTTTTTATGATGACGCCTTTTTGCCTGTGCTTCTGGGATTCAGTAATATTCAGCTTTACATTTATTTATTTATTTAAATGTTATGCGGTTTCTTTGCATAATCTGGTGCTTGTTGCCTGCACAACATAATGTTTTAAAATAACAAGTCAGTCCCCCACCACTCACTGGAGTGAGAGGCACACACAGCCAGCCTTCTACCCAATCTTGCACTGCTCCTTGCAGACTGGAGTCTGCCTTTCAGATCATATTTGCAGTAAGGCTGAGTGGACATTCTCACTGTCACTCTAGGTGCACTCGACACTGGCAGCAGATAAAACCCTTTAAGTGTTACAGGCAAACCTTCACAGCCCAGTCAGTGCTGCAAGCCACACTGCTCCAGCTCAGCAATGAAATAGATTTATATTTTATTTTATCTCATACTACTGGCCCAATTTATTCTTCAGAACAGGTTGCCTAATGCAGCGACTGGCTAGTTCCCACAGAAAGAGCATTTGTAGTGGCCAGTGGTCAATAGAAATAAATATGTATATCACTTGTTTAAAATAACTGTGTGTACTGGATTACATGGGGTGAGCTGAAGCACCATATTTACTGTCTCTCAAGTTTCCACACCCTTTGCTTGCACCTTGGAATGTGCATCTGCATTACAACTAATATGCTCATTCATTTTCTCTCTCTCTTGTTCTCTCTTTCTCTCTCTCTCTCTCTCTCTGTCTCTCGCTACAGGGTCCCACTCTATCTTTCTGACCTGTCTAGTTTCCCAGTCCTCATTACCTACTGAAACTGCTCAGGACATTTTATACTCTGCTGTGTTTTACTTGACTTTTATATCAGGTGTGGTGATGCCTGTTGTGAGAGGCACAATGCCAATTGCTGGTCCAGATGTCAATGGGTGGAAACAAGGCTTGCACCCCCTATCGGATGGATATGGACCTGCAAGCACAGCTTACCTGCATGCACACCTGGCATATGGTGACTTGCCAAATGCTGAGCTGTGGTCATAATGCTAAGCATACAGAAAATGTCCCTCTTTCTAACCCCAAGAATAATGAGAACTGCTGCTCTAGTGATCCCTTCCTCTCCATATGAAAGAGTCAGACTCCATGATGTTGGAATGCAGCCCCTACCTTCCCTGCTACCTATACATATCATGTACTGGTAGTCCTGTGGCACTCACCTTCCTAGTACAAGCATCCATTCGTACCTGATGCCCATCCACCCCCTTTCACAGCTGAACTTCTGAGCCATCTGCCACAGTTTTCCCAGGCACAGCACTGGGCCCCTGGTACTGCCTGCAAACAGGTAGGCTGAAGCTGTCTGCACCCAGGCCTACAATGGCCACCATGCATTTGAGTATGGCCTTGGCCATTTGCATTATGGCTGCATCACTTTCTCCAACAGCCTGCAGTGAACTTTATGGGCATTTGATAACAGGTGCAACCACCACAAAGTATGGCTCAATAAGGTCACAATGCACTGGTTAGCCCAAATGTGGATTTTGCAATTACTTTGTGCTGGCCCATTTGACTGAGAATTAGGCCCTTCATTTTCAGAGCTCACATCAATCTCTCAGTAGCAGTCTTAACTTACAAGGTTTTTCAAAAGCAAAATTATGCACTTGTTAAAAGCAAGGTAAGGCAAGTGCATTTTAAACATTTCACATAAGGATCTAATGGAGATACAGCTCAAGTCCCATCTGCAACTCAGTGGCAGTGCTAAGTATTCATAGACAATTTATGACTACCACCTGGCCCTACAATTGTACTTGCTGTACAACAGAGAGTTTAAGCCCACACTAGTCCTCGTAGAAAAACAGTACACTAAGGGCCCCATGCACAGCTGCAAGGAGCCTTTTTCAGTACAATTCTAACTTGAATGACTCTGTGTTACATACATATGGTCCCCAATTATTTCCCTGAGTTGGTACACAAGTCAGTGTGTCAGCTCATCAAAAGGAAGAAAATCCTGAATAATGAGGGAGCCAGTATGTGAAGAGCTGTTGTGCCATGTACACCAGCTCCCCAGTGCTCTTACCCCCGGTCCCATTGTGCAGTGACCCCAGCCACATTTCTGTAAGCAGTTCCACAAAGGATCATTGCCTTGATTGCCACAGCACCCATTCTGGTAGAGAAAAGTGGTGCACTGTAGTAATGAAAACTTTAAGGAAAAGGAATGGGGCTTGGGAGAGGGGAGACACATGATGGGGACAACATTTTGGAATGATTCCTGGGCTGCTGGATAAATCAGAGAAGACCAGTGAGGGATACTAACATTTGTTTTTGCATGGCCATCAAGCAGATATCAAGTACATGGCAGGGAAGGTAAAGGAATGACTTCATCAGTAGCACGATGTTCCTGTGACATGAGCCATTGCAAAACACTGTGCCCCTGGTGCCATGCCAGAGGCTGACCCCTGCAGTAGTTGCTATCCGGTATGTTAGTGGTGCACAGCCTATATGCAACCACTAACATTTGGAACAGCAAGCTGCATAATTACATACAACACCACTGTTGCGGGGAGAATACCCCTGCAGACAGTGGCACCCTTCTGTGCATCATAGATTTGGTGGATGGTGTTACAGAGAGCCCAGTGCACCCACGAAAACTGCCACCCACCACTATGACTGTGTATGCGTCCCCAAGTATCATCAAAAAGACTTATTTCATGGACTCTCTGGATTGTGACAAGAGTATGCAGAAGATTGTTTTTAGTGATAAAACCTTTGAATACCATTAGAAAAAAATATGGATTATAAAATACATGCCTATATTTCTTATATTGCAAATTCTTCCCTTGGTGGTCATGATCAGGTCTGAGCTACAGTTCAGTAGTTTCTGAATCTAATACTTTCTAACCTAAAGCATTTACATGCTCCTGCTGTTGGCATAATTTATTCTGTTTTGGGGAGGTTTTATTTATATTGTAAGTGAGAGAGGCCTTCATTCAGGTGTGCATTCTTTGTTGATTTAAATGCCTGGAGGACTGAATTACTAATGTGGTTATTATGCATATGTTGACAGACCATTATTCTATTTATTTCCTTACAAAAAACTACATTGTACAATACTAAGAATAATCCTAGCATTCTTCATTGTTTGCTATGCCCTTGAGAGAGTGACGTTTTCTGATAATAACATCACTGTATGTAAGGCAGGACTAGAAATGACCGCATGACCAGTACAAAAATCATTACCTGTTCAATCCACACAAAACTCCAGCCCCTACCAAGCATAGCCATTGCCAAATACCAAAACCATCACAGCTTCACATCCCCCACACACACACACATTCATTCAGTCCCTTGCTCCTCCAGCCAACTAAGATATAATAATTGAACACAAAATTTAATTCTAGAAATGGCTTCTGCATGCAGCATGCTTCACTGTCACTGCTGTAATGCACCGTATGCACACTCCTCGGTGCTTGACCATTCCTCCACAAAGCAGCACGCAGTGGCTGTTTGTTTTTGTTTTTTGTAATCATAGTTTATCGAAAGGTTTTTTCAGTAAAATACACAAGCACAGTTGTGACACAAGACGAAAAACTGCAACATGTCGACAATACAGTCAACAATACAAACAGAACAATAAATAATAATAAAAAGAAAAACATTGAGGCACAGTTCATTACAACTTGCCTATCTTCAAAGTCTGCAATTGATTTCTCAATATGAGTGATTATTACTGTAGGGCTTTCCACAAGATGGTTTTAACTATGCACTAGTAGGACAGAGTGGGGTTCAGCCTTTAGTACTGAGACTAGAATACTAGGGGTGGACTTCTGGATCTCAGCCTAAGTTGGGTAGTGCCGATAGAATATCTGCTCCACCCAGTGGCGGCTGTACACCAGGGCCCGCCAGGGCACGTGCCCCGGTAAAAAAATGCTGTGCCCCAGTTGGTGCCCCATATGGTGCAGAGCTTCCCCCATAGTAACAATATATCAGTGCCCTGGCTACCATCTGTTGTGCCCCAGCTGTGCCCTGGTAACCATTTGTGGCTAGAGCCGCTACTGGCTCCACCCTAACTGGCAAAGTACTCCATGAATGGGAACCATTGACGTGTGCATTATTCCTGCTTACATCTCAGTTGGGCTGTAACCCTCTCATTTCTTGAACCTTTTTACAGCTGCTCTGCCACACCTTTAAATCTGGAGAGGCTGCCAGTAATCGCTTCTGAGCAATTGGTTTGACAGCTGCTGCCACCATGACATTGTATAGGTAATTCTTGTATTTCCCAGTAAGCTCCCTTGGGTGGACCCCTTGTACCAGCTGCTTAAAATGTTGTGGGCAGGTCTAGTTAGTATTTGGCCAGTCATGTCTCCCAATTCCTGCCAACAGTGCCTAAGTACTGAATAACCCCACAATATATTTTCATGAGTTCCTACAATCCTATAGCCTCTCCAGCAGTACTCTGACTGGTATGTGCCATACTGCTTGGAAATAGTGGGTGACTTGAAGAATGTAATAATCCCTCTCCACCTGAGCTTCCTCCAGTTTGGGAATGCTGTTGTCTTGTATGCCTGCTCCCATACAATAACAATTCTTTTAGCGTGATGTTGTCATTTGTCTCCACCCCCATCCACCCCCACACACACTTCTCTTTAATCTGCTACCTGCTCTCTTCACAGTCCATTAAGGGCACTATAAAGAATCAAAATTGACTTCCGAGGTTGAACCTGGATGGAAAATTTGTGCAGGGTTCTCTGAATAGGGTTCTCCTCTAGTTTAAGATAGAGGAGTGGGGCTGTGTAGTGAGATAATGCTTAAACTTGCATATATCTGAACATGTCCTGTCTGGTCAGGCAAAATCACATCCCCAGTTACTGAAATGATTTAATTACTTGCCCATCCAAGAACCACCCTACCATGCAGTGAAGGTAGATTTGATGAGAAAATTCAAGAGGGCGTGGGGCAACTACATGGGGCTAAATTAAAGTAACAAGGGCATGGGATAAAGGGAGTAAGAGAAACCAGACAGAGAGGGGGTAATGGACAGACTGGATGGGCCAAGGGGTCCTTTTCTGCCATCAGATTGCTATGTTTCTATTTAGAAGCCCTGTCTTTCTTATCTTTTACTGTATATTCCCTAGGGAAAGTCAGGAAAGGCTTGAAGTGGTGTGGGTCTACTCACTACTCACTGCTGTACTTAACCCACACTTTTTACAGAGATGCTTCCACACCTGTATTGTAAGTTTAGCCCATGAATTTTTAATCTGGGATGGCAATGAGTTATCCCATCTAGTGAATGAGATGTCTGTCACATTGGTTTCATCACCTTTATATGGCTCTAGGGGAATGGGAATCTGATTTCATTTTGACCAAATAAGTGGAGCTGGGCCACCCAGTACTAAGCCCTCAAAGCAAAGACACCTAGTCCTTCCTTAGCTTTGAGCGACAGCATGATGCTCTATTTAATCCTTGGTCTCTTACCCCCCCCCCCAAAAAAAAAAAATAAACTTAAAAGTTTTTTGCAATTGTTTCCAGATTTGTGTGTGGATTCTAAGAGGCATTGTGCAGAATAAAAGTTTAGTTGAGGTAGTACATTTATTCTAATAGTTTCCTCACCCCACTGAGAGAGGCAGATTTTCCACCTTTGGCAGTCTCTCTGAATTTCAACAGTCTAATGATTTATGTGTTTATTTACCTTTTTAGATTCAGAATACTGAGTTTAATCTTAATGGAATGCACATGTTCCTAAATAAATATGTATTTTTTATGCCATTTGTGGTGTTTAGTTCTTACTTTCCATGGTCTGTTTGTGGATCTTATTGTCACACTGGTACTGCATGCACCCTTGAGTATTTAGTAGATATGATACAGTTGGGGGGGGCCATGAGGTGCTAAGACAGTGCTGCTCTGACAGTAATTTGTCTGAAACATTAATTATGTCTAATACCTGTTCCCAAGTTCATTGTTAAGAGTCTAAGAACACTTAATGTCTATTAAACTGTTCATATTCCATGCCTTTATCACCAAGTATGAAGGAAAACTACAGTACATAAAAATGTAGCAAGAAAGAAGACTGTTTGGTAAGAGTCTATCATCTCATTGTGGCTCAATGCTATGAATCTGAATGCTGCTCTCCACTCAGTGAGAGGCTACATTTTCTACATATGCCACTCTGTACAAATTATTCTGTTAAAAATAAAAAGAACAGCAAGACACGCCTCCCGCTATACCCTAGGTAGAAAGAGACTCAGATGAGGGAGTAGTCTGTTCCTATGAAGGCCAAATACAAATGCAAATCTGGTGTGCTTTGGGGTGTTTTTATGACTTGCACAACAATAAACTTATGATTGAAAATAGATTTTGGTGAATGATCACTTGTTCCTATGCACTTTGCAGCACAAAAAAATTAAAAGATCCTTACACAACGACTCTGTCATGCAAAGCTGATTATGTGTTTTTTTCTTTAATGAAGCAATAGTTGTAGCAGGAAAGAGTGAAAGAGTTCATAAGTGAACTGGTAAGAACTGACACAAAACAATGTCTCTTCACCTTTCTGCAATTATTTGTAGTGTGCTCTTTTTTACGTCATGTTTTTTAATTGGTTTGTGCACACTAACAACTAGCATACAGTAAGCATATCTCCTTGAACTGTAAAGGCATGGCAGCATATTGCAATATGAAACTGCAATTCTTTCTGATGTTTTTTATTGAGTATCAGTTTATATGTTTTGTGCTGTTATTCATTAATGCATGATCATGAAATAAAACAAAAATGTATAATTCAGTATGGCTCAGGACAACCAAGTATATACATGTTTCATGTTAAAATTACTGCAAAATGTACTCAGAGCAAGTTTCAATCCTGTGTCACGTGCACTACACACTGCCTCCCAGAGCATTACATACTCATTCAAAAAGGGTGAATAATCAGACTAAAAATGAGATATGCAATCCTAAACATATACATTTATTTTCACCTATTTTAAGTGGCCATTATAAAATATTACACAGACAAACCATTTGTAATAGTGTACCATCTTTTAGAACCAATAACGAGCTCTGAACTCATTTCACAATTTGAGCAGCATTACAGAGACATGACATTCAGAGACGTGAAAGAGGGAGGGTGAGCATATGTATTCCAACTACTTTGTGACCTGCCTTCATATGTCTCCCCTTTTCCCTGCCCTCACCCATTCAAGACTTTTCCAACAAATTATATATAATACCTAATTATTGTTAGAAGTTTGGTGGCCATTTATGACATAGATTACATGTGAGACAGCTGAAAACAACCTCTTTGTAAGTTTTTTTCAAGTTAAATAATATATCGAGAGTGCATATCACTGTCCATCTCATGCAATTATTATTAACTATTTTGTTTCCTGAAAGAGTGGTGATGGGGAGTGACAGGATGACGAGGCTCATTATAGCTGTACTGACAACTGAAGTGAATCTTCCAGACTGAGTCAAATCCCCTCCCCCACAAAATCACTTTTACTAAGCTGTGTGTGTAGCATTGAGAATATATATTAATTAGTGCGATTGTTTGTATTTTCTTCTATTTTTTTAAAGGGGAGATACAAAGATGGGTCACACTGTAATACTGTTGTATATGCCTGCCCTCCTCATTCATGTCTCTGCATGTCAAGCTTCTGCAATGTTGCTCAAATTGTGAAATTAGTTCAGGGTTCATTATTGATTCTCTCAGACAGTCACAAATTATGAATGGCTTGCCAGAGTAATATTTAACAAAATCTAGTCAGAGCAAACACGGCTGCTATGCTGCTTTAAGAGTGCTGGAAGACAGCTTAAAGGTGTTCACAAACAAATGGAGCCAGACTAATAGCCCAGCTTGTTCAGGTCCTGAACAATAGGATTATGAAAGGAATCACAGGCTACTCTGGGTAGTAGAGTGAATAAGGAATCTCCATATAGTAGGATGCTTGAACAGCATAAAGTATTCATCCTTGCATATAAAGCAGGGGTGAACATGAAGGACCTAGAGTCCCTTCTGACCTTAAATTGCTATGTTACTCACACTGCCTCTAAAGGGTGGGTATGAAGGACCTAGAGTCTCTTCTGACCCTAAATTTCTACGTCACTCACACTGCCTCCTTTACAACAGAGCAGTCAAGTCGCCGTCATCTTCCCCCAGTCCTCTCAATGTGCTGGGAAGGTTAAAAAGAGGAAAGAGAACTGTCAGTTTTAGTGTACTGCATCTCAAGCAACTGTCCCTGTCAGTTAATTGTGCTGAATGGTCACACAGACAGCAAACAAAAAAAGCACCACCCAGCTTGCCCTGGCTAACCACCAAACAACACCAGCAAGGAGAGATTCCAGAGGTGACGCTGCCACTGATATCAGTATTTAAATGAAGTAATAACAATACCAAAATTCCTACCAGGTGCAGCACCTCTGTCATACATAACAAAGTTTCTATTAGCAAGTTTCAACACTGCACTCTACATGATAATTACTTTGATGTGTTTATCCATTTACAGCCGCCTCAGCTACCATGTGTTAACATTCAATGCATGAGGAAACATACATAAGGTTTCAGGTTTCCATGAAACAAAAATCCATATTTTTGCATAAAACTCCAATGCATACAAAGTACAAAACTTTAACAAATATACCATTCATGTTACTTGACAGAGTATAAATCAACTCTACCATTTAATAAAATGTAATCATCTAACACTCCAGGCCAGACATAAAATGGGAGGTAAAAGCTTCCAAACATGGCAGCAGAGGTCATAATGTTGATCTGAACACTGGGCCTAAACACTGACATGCTGACCAGACACAAAGGTTGACACTCAGACCAGACGTAAGGGTTTAAACACTGGACAAAAGAGGTCAGTACACAACTGGACACAAAGCTCAAAATGTGGGTTGGGAAGTGAGCCTGAGAAGGGAAAATCCACTGAAGGCACTTACTAATTAAATGGATTTGGGGAAGAGGACAATGATCTCTGCGGCCCCATTTGGAAGTGTTACCTCCAATTTTATTTCTGCCCTGGTGTGTGTCATGACTACATTCTATGAAATGATACTGTTTATTTATATCAGTTCAGTGTATTTAAGAGTAATAGATCAGTTTACAACAGCGTGCTTAAAATACTCTGGTGGAGATGAGCAGCAATCACCTCTGCCCTGCAGGTGCCCACTAGCATTCACATAGAAGCTCCACCAGCCAGCCAGCCAGCTGCTCAGGGTCTGTCTCAGGACTTATGAATCAGCTGCTTTTCAACTCCCTGTTCACATTGCTGAGCAAAAGCCCAAGGTCCTTGCATCTCTGCAGTCACATTGTGTTTAGCTGCTGTTGGCCCTTCCTCATAATTAAGTGGCAAAGTGGAAAACAACTCCCATCTCCACTGCTGTGGTCCTGCCATCAGCTCTTCCACAAACCTCTAAAGTACATTACTGTTACCTACAGAAAGAAACATAAGTCAACATGTCTAGTAATGTTTTCACATAAAAGCAGAGCTGTGCCATGGAGTTTCACCACTGGTCTTCAAGTGGCAAAGTGGAATATAATTCCCGCCAATGCAGCTGTTGTCCCGCCACTGGCTCTTCCACAAACCACTAAAGTAGATTACAGTTATCTACACAAACATAAATCTGCATGTATTGTAATGTGTTCACATAAAAGTAGAGCTGTGCTTGTGGAGTTTTATCACTGGCTCTTCCATGAACCACCAAAGTAGATTACAGTTATCTACAGAGAGAAACATTAGTCTGTGTGTGTTGTAATGTGTTCACATAAAAGCAGAGCTGTGCCATGAAGTTTCAAGTAGGCAGGGAGGTTGGCAGTAAGAAAATAGTATAGCAGTGGGTGGGGGGGAGGCAGTACTGAATGGAGACAGCGGAGTGCTTCAGGTAGCAGAGTGATTGTGCTTCAGCTCCAAAGCTTTATGATTCATTCAGAATCTGGTGACATGCTTCTGGAGCTCCCTTCTCTCTGTGTAATAGCAAGATGTCATGCATAGCTCTGCTATGCAGCTGTAAAAATGGCACCAGCCATGACCTTCAGGGAGAAAAAGAGGCATTTTTAAGTGCATCCTCTGTCTGTAATTATTCACACTGTAAGGACTTTGTAGAGTCTGTCTTGGGCAGAAAGTAAAGCAAAAAAAACCTTCTAGTACTAGTATTGAAACTGTTTAATGGGTAGAAACCTGCATGTATCCCTTTTCTGTTTACAATATCTCTCCAGATTTGGAAAGTAAGTCTAACATAAGCTGTGATTGTAGATGTCCTGACATCCTCATGAGGTATTCAAAAATGATATCAGTTAGCACTGTCAGTGTGATATAATATTTTGGATATTAGAATACTGTCTAAACCGAGTTTTGTATATCTTATGAGAATAAAATAGGCTTCTGAAAGTATAAGTTGGACTTTATACTGTGTTGCTGTAAAAGATTAGACAGACAGACAGATAGACAGACACACACACACACTCACATGGTACCCGGTGATCTCCGTGTAGAGAAAACTGCACACACCACAACTGCACTGCGATTTGCGCGTATGCCTTTTCAACTGTCAAGGGAATTACAGCGATATGAATGTATTGCTACCCCCCGATACTCACCATGAAGGAGGAAGTGTTTAGGAACACTGATGGTCAGGTGCTTGATTGAGCCGCTCCCATGCTGGAGTGGCTAGATCACCCGACCCTGCAGTGAATGGGGTTGGGAAACGGGGTTTCATTACTGACTTAGGAATCTTTTACCGTTTTTTTTTCTTGCCCCTAAGTCCACACCATCTTGGAGCTGATTATAAGTCCATGGGGTGTGAGGGGTGTGGGAGGCAAAGCCCCCCCCCCCAAAAAATGGAAAATGGTCAAGCGTGTTTTCACGCTGATTGCTGCTACGTGTTTGTGGTGTGCATGGTGGCGTCTGTGACTTTATGACCCTGTGCCCACATACACATACACTGTCTTTAGTATAAAGCTATATTTCCATTCAAACACCACAACGTACATATGCCTTGTATAGATCCAGGCCGATGAATCCAAATAGTTATTTTCAAGAACATAAAGTTTAGGTACTATAAACATAGTTAGGGCATTTAAAGAACTGGGTTTTAAGTAAAACAAAGCAAACATGGGAGGGAGGTGCAGGCTGAGGCCTTCCTATGAAACAAGCAAAGTTAAAAATAAGAATCCAAGCATTAGAAGTTGCCCTTTTACAGACAGACCACATTACTGGGTCATCATAAATTGACCACTAGCCACAGAAATTCTTGCTGAAACTGTGTGTATTATAGAACAATTGTCTCCTAAATGTTCTGCTTTGATATGTGGTTAATACTTCTTGTGATGTCAGTCATGTGGATTTCCTTTGGTCTATATATAAGCAGTGTTATATTTAGTGAAATAATCATTACTTGACTGTTTTCCTGTATCGCAGGATCTGGTAAGATGATGGGCATTCATTGCACTATCATATAAAGAGAAGAAATATAACAGAATATAATCACATTGTTAAACACTGGGTATATATGTAATGAAACTATTATGATGCAAGCCTTGTGAATAAACTGTAGAGCTCCTTGACCAGAAACCAGGTATATTTTAGTCTAAGCAGTATATGGACATTAAAAAGGCATGGTTTTACAACTGCATGTTTTAACAAGTAATATAAAACAGACCATAATCTTGCTAATAATGAGAGCAATTCTCCATGGTGCAGAGAGTCTATGCACCATGTATATGGGATGCATAGACCCCCTGCAGCTACGGCGCCCCCTGCACCTGATTCTCTAAGGGGGCATGGGGTGAGTACATGCTGGATCCCCCAGGGGGGTGGTCTGTGGGGGCAGTACAGGGGTGTGCCTGTGCTCCATGCTATTTTTGAAAGTGCAGAGTGCCAGGTGAGGGGAGGGTATGGACTACACATCCCGAGGGAAGACTGAGCCGGTATGGCCAGCTCCGGGATGTCACTACTGGCTGAGGTGGGGATGTAGGGGCATGGATAGGCCCATAACTTGGTGCCCCAGCCCACAGGTTTCACATGGGGGGCCTGGGGTGGCAGACTGGACACTTGCCTGCCCTGATGCTGCAGCTGCATCTTGGTCACCTGACTTTCATTGCACCCCATGGATGCAAGGGATCCAATGGCTGACTGAGTCCAGGTATCCCACTGGATGCCTGCCCATATTTGTGGAAGATCCTCTCTGCACCTGTGCACTGAGGACTCTGCAGGCAGGATACATGCCACTGGTGCAAACTTCCCAACCCTTGCAGAATTCCTCCCCCATTGGCAACAAATTGACAGCACTTGCTCAAAAACATTTGCCATTTGCTACTGTTTTTTAATGAGTTAGGCGTGTTTGCCATGGGGATGAGCTGGGGGGGGGAACGTTTGTTCTTCAATGTTCAACTGTTTGATGCTTTTGTAGTAGTTTTTTACCACATTTTTAAGCTCTTCACTGCATTGGTAGATTGATAGCAGCCTTGACTTTAGCTGAACTTTATTTGGAGGTGGGGTGCAGAAGCAGTGGCCAGCCAAACCCTGAAACTGTTCCTCACTTTGGTTTGTCAATACTTGCTCTGTTGACAGTGGAAATAACACCAAACAATTGCAGTAGATAGGTGACCAGCAAGTAATTAACCCTCATGATAAGATCTACAACACTCTCTCCATCACCACCAGCACCCCTGCTGGGCAATTATGTCATGCCATGGGTTAATCCACCTATACAATAACACACTGGACTTCTTTTTACAAATAAGAGTGTGTGGGGGGGGCGTGATGTACTCATTCACTAATTTTTCTTAGTAAGCTTAACTAAGTCAATGCAATTTGGCCTCTAATAAATATGCAGACTAACTTAAAATTGGACAGAATTTCCTTATAAATAATAGGCCACCCTCAAGAGATGTCGCAGTAGGTAATTAGCCCCACAGAAACTCCATTCATGAGGTTTAACATATGCCCAAACCTGTGATAGTTAAACATGGACAGCATATCGACAGTGCTCTATTCACTTTTGCCTCTTCCCCTCCATACCACCATTCTGAAGGGTGCTGCAGATGTACATGAATATGAACAGCCTGTTAGTATAACAGCTTCCCCAGTGTGCGCAGGCATGCGCACACACACACACACACACACTGTGTAAGAACCTCTCACTTACTGTGTGTGAACATTTTTTTTCAAATCCCAATTGATTTTCTATTTATCCCATTGGGGTTTTGCCCAGATGTAAGAAATGATGTCCTGGATAAAAGAACATATCAAATACTGATCTTGTGACTGAATATTTGGGGGAAAAATGTTCCATTGTGAGGTGAGAAGCTGAAATGAATTTAATAATATTCTTGTTTGGATTACAAAATGTGTAAAAGCTTTATCTGGGTCATTTATAAATGGGCCACCAGGGAGTGGGGGTGGGGAGTAGATTGGGTCCTGGTTTTGATTGCCTTGATTTTTCATAGGTGTTTTTACTTCTCAATGCCACCCTCATATGAACATCCCTATTTAAAGCACATTAAGGCTATTCATATAACATGGTTTCAAACATATATATATATATATATATATATATATATATATATATATATATATATATACCTGCATTTTAATTGTGATGCATTGCATAAAGTGAGAAGAATATGACCACCTCATTTTTATCATCCATTGGCTACTTCTTCCCAGCTAGACTAAGTACTTGCCATGCACATTAAGCAAAATTTATTTTCTCACCCATTTCTTTGGCTCGATAGAGATCATTTGAGCTTGTACTGTGGTGGGCGCATTACATTTGGGGGTTTACTCAAGTTGCAGATCCTTGCTTCTAGAGTATTTTGAGGTTTTTTTTGTATCTACAGAATCTCATAACAAGATACTGTAGCTTCACAAAAGATAATACATGTAGGTCTGAAATGCGTGGTTATACAGTTGCTGAAAAAAAAATTAAAATAAGCAGCAAGTTTATTCGTTTGTTTTACTTTACTTTTAACACTGAAAGAGAAACCTGCCGCAATCAACAAAATGCTGAACCCTACTTTTTTGTTTAGAAACGGTTCAGATTCACACCACCAAGTTCATTTTTATAATCTGGAAAATGCCAAGTATTCACTTTGAGCAATTATATCTTATCCTGCAAGTCTTAATCCCAGGGCATTAAAAATAGAGCTCTGAGTGGATTGGTGATGTGGTTGAGGTGGAAACTCTCTCACTGAAATGTCTTTAAATCAAATCAAGTGAAGCACATAGTTCACTGAGCTGAAAAAATATTTACTTGAATGTGTTTTATCTTGTAGTAGAAAGGAAGTATGAGGCACAAATGCAAATGAGTTGGTGCCAAATGGAGTACAGGGTCCAGTTCTGGAGGCTGTACCTAAGAAAGGATATTGACAGGGTGGAAATGGTTCAGAGGGGGGCAACTAAAATGATACATGGACTCCAAGAAAAAAGCTATGAGGACAAACTGGGAGACCTTAACATGTACTCTCTGGAGCAGTGGAAGGATGTGGGGATAGGATAGAGACCTTTAAGTATCTCTAAGGGTTAAACACAGTCCATGCAAATGAGCTGTTCCAGCTAACTACATCTACAAGGACATGAAGTCATGGTCTGAGGTTAAAGGTGGGGAGAGCTATAGGAGCAACAAGTGCAAGTTCTTTATGGAGAGAGTGGTTGCACCATGGAATGGTTTGCCTGAGGAGATGATGGAAGCCAAGACTGTGAGGGAAATCAAGAATGCTTGGATAGATAGAAAGGAAGTGTGACAACAAAGACAGGGAGATTGTGAGAGGGGGTAGTCCAAAACATGAGCAGACTAGATGGATCGATGGTCCCCAACTGCCAACACTTTCTATGTATCTATGCAAATTAAAATACTTGTTAAATGTAATTAGTTACACAAGAGGACAGTAGGCAAGAGACGTGTATTTTATTCATATTTACTAAATAGGATCTTTACAGTGCCCTCTTCAAAGCCTATATAATAGCTGTAAAAAGTTCCCTTTTCAGCCTAGAATGGGATGGTTTGGGGGAGTTTTCACAACCTTTGCTCTAAACTAGTGACAAATGCCCCAGTTCCAGCAGTTGCCTTTTGACTGGAAGATGGACGGAAAGTAACTCAGAGATGCCTGATCGAGCAAGGACAATATTCTTTGCAGGATGGGGCCAGCTTCTAGAAGGTTCTATGTGATAATGGCACCACCTAAATGGTACTGACCATAAAGATTAAATGCTCATCGCTTGAAATGCAAAACAGCAAAGAGCGCTATAGTGCCTGTAACAGTGACCGGTGCTTACCTTCTCTATGGGGGGGGGCAATATGAAAATACTTCTTATGCTTGGGGCCATGTACCTCCATTTCTAATACAATTACCACCATGGGGGATGATATGGGGATAGGGGAAAACTCAGGAGGAGGGCTACATCATGGGGAGACACAAGTGAGCTGGGGAGAACACTGGGGAGGGCAACCTGTGGGTGGGAGAAACAAAATTGAGAGGGCGAGGGAACAGGAATTCATCAAGGAAAACAAAAGAAACATATTAAACAATAAAAAAAACACACACACGAAAAAAGTACCCCACAGCAAATGCCGAACCAGGTCCACCAGACACAGAGACAGTGACCGTACCCACTACACCAGAGGGCCAGCTCAGAATTGACCCGATAAACAAAGCCTATATACTCTGAAAACAAATGCTCCCTACCAATACGAAAGCACTGAAGTTGCTATGCGCTGCTAAGAGCAAGTAGCTGACTTCACATTCACTATTTTCACCTCACCCAAATTCAACAGATCAGAATGACTCACTGTAATCACGGGATACTCTTCAAGAGCAATCAGTCCCTCTGCATTAATTATAACCCCCTCCCCGTCTATATCTCCCCTCTTCAGGACCAGAACTACATGAGTTTCACTGAGAAAGCAAGAAAGAGAGCAAAAGATAGCAAAGGAATGTGGTTGCGAGGGTAAAAATAAAGGTGAGCACAACTAAACTGAGTCTAAGAGTAAACACTTTAAGAAACTGCTTGCATATTTTTTAAAGGTGTTTTTTTTTTTATTTTCTTTTCCCTGACAGGTTCCTGAAAGTGCTATAATGGGACAAGTTTCTGTGTTTCCTGCAGCAAAAATGCTCAGATGAATATATATAAAAAAAAAACAGTTGTTCGCATTTTACAAAGGAAATATGTACAGGAGTGATATTAGAGCAATAGTTCTCAGACTTTGTCACAGTGAGCCTCCCCAAATCCATGGAAAAGATTTTGAGCCTCCCTCAAAAACTGAAATAATATTGGGCCTCCCCAAAGAAAAATAACATACTGTACTTTGCGCGATACACCATGAATAAACTGAAACCCCTTTGAGTACTCTGCTCACATTCAATTCTTTGTCTTATACTGATGTGGAACCTTTGAAAAAGAGCTCCTGTGCTCAAAGGTGTTATCTGAATAAAAAATAAAATAAACAAATATTATTATTCAGCTTATTGTAACCCCCCCTGCAAACAGGCTAACCTACTTAACTCTTGCTATTTTCATTCTTGAACCATTGTTACCCCTTGTTGCAGTACCTTCATGGGTCAGACTACTTTCTCTGTTTCCTCTCTGTATGAAATAACGTTCCTACATATTTTGCCTTTCCCCATCCTTCCCTGCTCCTAAGCAACTTCTTGGGGATTACTTTGCTCCTTCCTGCTATTGCTCTTAGCACTTATATGCTCAACCCTTGTATTTGGGCTGTTCTGCCATGAGTTAACAAATTGATTAATTACCACTATTCATTATTAGCTTATTGTTCATGTTTGTTAACACTATTGTTCATTGTGTATTTCTTGATTGTTCTGCAGTTACCTTTTGAAATGTATTCACTCCCTACCCTTCCCCAGGTACACCTGAAATGAGCCTTGGCTCATTCACCTTCCCTTGTCACCTATTAGTAAATAAATACATAACATTCACTTACTATTATCCTTTTTCAGTTTACTTAATCTCTTCACACAAAATACATAAAACTCAAAATTTAAATACAGTACTTATTCAGACTTGCTTGAGCCTCCCCTGAAACAGGTTGGGGCCTCCCTAGGGAAGCTGGCCTCACCATTTGAGAACCCCTGTATTAGAGGTACAGATCTGCATGTAAAATTTGGAACCTTGAGTGTAGATTCACAAGGAGTTGAAAAACAGAAAAGACAAAATTGCCAGGTGATATTACAGGTTTCTAAAGGGACATGGTGATGAATAAAGAGGGTCTTCAGTCCTACAGTAGCTGACCAGGAGTGAAATATGCTACTAAAAGCATGGACAGAATGGCCAGAGCAGACTTCAAGTCTAGAAAGGGTACAAATATGGAGAACATCTGATTCACGTGTGACATAGAAAACATGGAGGGGGGGGGAGTTTAACAGAAGTACAATGGAGGTATGGACTATGACCGAGAGCCAGGTTATGTGTTGAAAAGCTACAAGAGCACAGGGGTGCATACACAGTATGTAGATAGGGTGTGAGAGAAGCAAAGGGGGGGGATGGGGAACATGACTGAGACAGAAAAGTATGATGACTAAGTGAAGAGGCAAGTAAGGGAGTAGCCCAAAAATGAGACGTCAAGCCAAACAGGAATCATGTTGTTATCACAAACTCCTATTTGTATAGGTACTTGTACCCTTCTTTGGTGCTTCCTTCATTACCTGTGAGTTCCTAACCTTAGTTGTGACTATTTGTCATTATTTCCTCCTCATTTTTAAAGTTTATTTTTAAACTAGACTCCACTTTTTTCAGTCTTGTCTCTTTATTCTTGTCTTTTCCAGACAGATCTCCAAGGTGCCAAGCTCTCCATGAGATTTCTACACTCCCCTTCCAGGTTCACACAAGCTCTGCTTTCAGCTTCTTCATGCATCTTAAAAACAGTTTCAGCTGTGTATTGCTCTTAGATGTTTCTCTTGTTTTCTAATTTAATATTTCCTGCCGTCTATTTAAAATCTCAATTGGTTTCCTATCTGGAGTTACTTTCACAATATCTGGTGACAGTGGATTTGTATCCCTTTTCATTACTTAGGACTCCCTCACATTGTACACGATTGTGAAAGGAGTTTATTGTGTCTATCCCCCCTCCATGTGCATTTTTCTACATTAAACCACACCTTTTTCAGTTGCATTATTTTTTTTTAACTTTCTCTTAACATTTACTGCTTTGTCATTTTCGGTACTGCTCCATATATTGCAATAACTCAGTTTATCTGACATCAGTCACCTACTATTTTGTTTTTTAATTAATGGTTTAGTATGCCTACTTTCTCATTTACTCATATACGTTTCCACGTTCAGTTATTTTTTTATTTAAAATGTTGTTTTTTTAAACAGAAACCATCAACATTAACTACCCCTTTGCATCCTCTTGCTTGTCAACTCGAGTCCTTCTCTCTCTCTAAGTAACCAAGTATCAGCATTCCTATTGCATTTTTGTGCCATGGAGTTTCAAGCAGGCAGTGGGGTTGGCAGCAAGAAAATAGTGTACTGGTGGGGGGGGAGTACTAAATGGGGACAGTGGAGTGCTTTAAGTAGCAGAGTGATTGTGCTTCAGCTCCAAATGTTTTTGCTTCATTTGGAATCTGGTGTCTCCCTTCTCTCTCTGTGTAATAGCAAGATGTCATGTATAGCTCCACTATGCACCCATAAATATGGACACACAAGATAGATGACAATAAATGTATAGGTTAGGACTGCAAATGCCAATCTTTCCACTGCTTATTCTCATATTTGTGGTAAGTATGTAATATGTTAGCAGGCAGCATTCAATGTGGGTGACAGAAGTTCAAGAGTTACTCTAACTAGCACTGTCATCCCTGATTTTGGCATGTAACAGAGATAGCCTCTGTTGTACTGAGTGCTAAAATATTAAACATTTACTTCCCTTTTAGGCTCCTGAACAATTGTGCAACACTAGCATTTAATGTGAAACAGCAGGAAGCATTATGACATTTCATTGTGACATGCTGTCATACATTCACAATCAAAACCAGTAAACCTAGGTGAAATTTTTTCAAATTGAAAATGGTCAAGTTGACTGACAGTATGTCCATTCATTTTGTATTATTGAGGACATGCTAATGCCATGTAAGCAACTAAATACCATAGTTATTCATGTATTTTACAATACGAGAAACACTCAGTGATTCACATGAATCTCATGCACATCAGATATAAAGACAACAAAAAAATGATAAATATATTTCAAGGCTGCAATTTATTAACAAAAACATGACTTATATTTGACAGGGTTATAAATGAGTTCAGGAACTGTGTTTGCAGGCTAGCTACTGCTTTTTAAATATAATAGTAAAGGGAAGAAAATGCAGGTCAACACAGAACTCAAAGACAGTCCTTTTCAGTTCACAGTGGCAGCTTCCCCCTGTGTATCACTCCAGTTGGACACCAATGAATGGTGCACCATGTTTTCCTGAGCTTCCTGCAACTTCATAACCCTGTGAAAAAATACACAATATGAAAAGCTCTCTTCATTGCGATTATACTATTCAGCCACCAGACAAGGTAATCTACATACAATAAACAAACTCTGAGTTAATCCACTAGCTATTTAAGGTGGAATAACTTAGTTATGTCTGGAGACACCCATACTCCTAAACATATAAAACCTTGGGGGCCCATTTCAATTTGCAGCATTCCTTTTATTGATCTGTCAATGGGACACCCAGCAAAAGTGATATTAGATTTATCCTCACTGATCTTGAACCCAGAAGTCAGTCCAAACCTCCTTAGGCTCTCCAATACTCTGGGAATGTTAATTTTATGGTTGTTAATATAATGGAGTGTATCGTCAGCATAAAGACTGATTTTTCTACCCTTCTAGCTCAATTCCATCTATCTCTGTGGTTGTCCTCAGAAGTTCTGCAAAAGGTTCCACATTCCGATCAAAAAACACTGAGGAGAGGGGACACCCCTGGCTGGTGCCCCTCTGAATCTGTATGGTTTCTGATAATGTGCCATTGACCTTAATTCTGGCCTCAGGTTTTGTATACAACCTTGAATCCAACTCCTGAACTTGTCTCAAACTTAAATTTGTGCAAGGTGACATCTAGATACTGTCAATCAAGGTGGCTAGATACTGCCAATCAAGGTGGTCAAACACATTTTTGGCAGCTACTGTAATGACTGCTTTGTGCTCCACGAGGCAGATATGCAGTGGGTGTTTCTAAAATAACTACAATTAGTTTTGGTGTAAACAAAAAAAAAAAAAACTTTTAGTATTTGATCTGATTGGTCCAATCAATGGCAGCTAACAAATTACAAAGGGAAACTGAAAGTCTTCACCTGGATCTTTTCCAGTCACAGCATGATTTCTGTAGATTGTGGATTCACTGAAAATAAAAAAAAATAAAAAACACACACAGCATCACCCAGTCCCAAGGCAGGTAGCAAAACTGGGTCAATTAAACTTGAGGGACAGGGAGAAAGTTACCAGAAAAAGAGAGGTATATGTGTTGGGGGGGGGGAACAAGCCCACGGTACTAAAAAAAGCAGCACTGCCTACTGGGCAAAACAGTACAGCAGCACTATTTTCCTCTTTGTGGAGGGCTTTAAAAAAGTTCTTAAGACCTTCCTTTTTAATCAAGCATTTTCAGTGACATAAATTATGTTAAATTTTGTTTTTGGATATAATGTTATTTATTATTGTGGTTTTAATATTGTATGTAGGATTTTGTAAAGGCCCCCTGAGATTGGGAAGGGTGCCTTATAGAAATAAACATTTACTTACTTTACTTACTTTGTATACACACCCAGTAAAACAAAATGTCTGAACTACTTGTTTCAGCTTCCTGTAGTCTCATTCAGATGCATTCTTTCTTTGCTGCCAGAGGATCTGCTGGAGCTCTATGCCCCCCGCCATGTTTGTCTTCTCCTTCATTTTGTGCTTTTGGGATTTCTACTTTCTTTGTGCCTCCTCCTTCCTAGGTTACTATTTCGCTCCTGCCTCCTGGCTGCAGCTTGTACTTGTCTGTCTGTTGTTTTGTGCTGCCCTCCTTTTTTCAGGCTCTGTGTTTCTTCTCTGCTGGATCACCAGGGAAATAAGTATGGCACACATATTGGTGCTCAGGGATATGGGCAGGGTAGGGGTTACCACCAGACTACCAAGGAATAGTAAGGATTATTTTATGGATGTTGCAGCTACAGGTGGGGTGGGGGGATGCCACTAGACTACCAGAAAGGGATTACTTATGTATTGAATGGCGATCAGAGCATCGGGAGGAAAGGGGTACCACTGGACTGCCAGGGGTTCTACTTCAGTTGTGTTTGGCGATCGCCACTACAAGGAGGGAGGGGGGTACCACTAGACTACCAGGGCAGATTTACAGGTTATTTTACAGCAATCACCACTAGGGGTGCCACTAGACTACCAGGGAGTTCTGAGGGTGCTTGTGGATGATGTTCGGGGGGAGTCAGCCACAGCTGGAGGCTGCTGTGTTGTGCCCTGCACTACAGTGGCCCGTCTGTGGGTGGCTCCCATTTGAGCCTTTTTTTCAGGCTCAGCTCTGTGCTCTAGTATGTGGCGCATCTCAGGGTTGTGTCAGCATATGTGTCTCACATCCCGGGCTGAATATTAGGATGTGCTGAATATGCATGGGCATGCCCCCGTATACATTATCCTTGCTTCCTGGCACATTGAGCTGTGCAAGTCCCTCTTTTGAATATTGCCCCAGGGCACATTTCTGGGGTTGCACTGGCATAACTCAGTTGTGCCAGGCCTAACCCATTTGCATATCTGGGCCATAGTGTCTAGTTTCTAAACAAGTGAAGACGTCAGTTGTATAAATGGTATCTAGATCTTAAAGTATCAAAGGGGATATAGCTGTTATTTTCTATCAGCTGACTGACCGAGACTATGCCTTTTTAGGGCTGCAGTGGGCATAGCCCTGCAGACCTCTTGTTATCAGAAAAGGACTCAGCACATTCCTTCCAACTGAACAACATGTTGGAGTTGCAACACAGTCGCCTCTGCGACCGTGAAGCACTACACTCATTGTCTCGATTGGAAGTAGCACTGCACTATTTGTACATGTCGGTGGTCACAGTGGATCACAGCATGCTCTGCCATGTTCAAGATGGCCACCAAACTGTATTGCACATGCATGACCACTAGTGCATGCACAGTACAGTGCAGCAGCCATTTTGGACACGGCATAGTGTGCCATGTCTCACTGTGACCACCAATTTCTTTTCTTTTTAAATTAAAGATATCCCCCAACCTGAGCTTCCCTCTCAGCACCCATCACCCCACCTCCAAGAAACATAGCAGTGACACTGGGGGTGCCCAAGCCCCCATTGTCACAATGAGGAATCCTGCATGAATTTTTTTTAATTCAGTAAAACGAAACCATCCATGTATTTTGTGGCCATAACTGCCCCCCACCAGACCCTCCCAGTCAGCACCCACCACCCCGCAACCTCCAAGCCCTTACCCATTGGGGAGTCCAACAATGTAATCCTCTCTGGACCACAGACAGGTCTTCACTCTCCAAAGCCAGACTACGAACTGAAGAAACAGGTAGGTGGTTCAATGTATTTTAATTGTGTTTTGAACTTAGTGGCATAACTTGGGCATTTTTGCATATTTTTGGCCCAAATCTTCAACATGCTTTTTCTGGGACCCCACCTCATGAACAATTGCACTAACATTAGGCAAATCTGTTCCAAAAGGTGATTTTACTGTCCCTGTGTGAAATCACCTTTCAGGCAGAAGCTGAACATTTTCTCTGCCCTTGTTTGTGAAGTGGGATCATAAGATGGTTATGTTCAAAATGTGGTGTACAAATATAAATAAAACAACAAGGTTATGAACTGACATTGAATTTTTAAAATGTAGGCTCGTAACTTTGGTAATTTGCAATATTTTTACCCCAAATTTACAACATATCCCTATCTTTACAGCACCTCATGAATGTGGCAGCTGTAATTTTTCAAATCCTGGCCAAAATGTTTTTTTACATCCTGAAAAGTGATTTTGCAGTCCCTTCATGAAATCACCTTTCGGGTAGGAGTTGAACATTTTCTCTGCCCTTGTTCATGAGGTGGGGTCAGAAGAAGGCTATGTTGAAAGTTTAGTGTCAACATATTAAAAAAACAACAAATTTATGAGCCTATGTTACATTTTGCTAATACAGGCTCATAACGGTGGTAATTTTCAATATTTTTACCACAAATTCCTGGGATGCAGCCCTTTTAGCTCTGGCCAGAGTTTGTTTCTTCCAGACATGGTTTTACAAGACTTTCCTTTGTACTTAAAGTTAGGATTGTTCCAGATATATTATTTAACATCATTTTTTGGTAAATAGTGAAGACATCTGCATACACTTTTGTATAGGACCATAGGCACACCAACTGGAGTACTTTTTTTTATTATTTATTTGGTATTTTTGTCCTACATGCAAAAGGGCCTGGCCAGATGTCAAATATGTCACTGGGTTGTTTTTCTTTTATTTCCCATAAAGGAACATAATGTTTAGTGTTATGGCCAAAAGTTTTATTATTCCATCTAAGATATTTACTACATTGTAATTCCAGATATGTTAAGTACAAATCAGGTAAGAAAAGGTCAGCAATACATTTGGGAGCAGTTAATTTAATATAGGACCTACAAGGTGGTTGTTGCTCTGTAAAACAGCTGAAACAGTAATGCGAATTTGATTGCACAGTTTAAATGGAATGAACATTGGTAACATGTCCAAATGATATAATAGTCTTGGCAAAACATTCATTTTAACCACATAAACTCTGCCCCATAGTGAGGTGGTAAAAAAGTCCATCTAGTCAGCACATGTTTAATTTTAGTCCACAGTCTGTCAATGTTTTTCACTTTCATGGTTTGTAGTTACAGAAATTCAATTCCCAAATGTGATAGGGTCTTTTCCCCCAGTGCATATTCAATATAGCAAAGTATATCTTACAAACCATGTTGTTCAGGGGAATATTTTTTTTTTTACAAATTTAACTTATAACAAGAACATTTTCCAAATGATTCTATTATTTTAATGGCTCTTGAAAGACAGGTGACTGGCTTGCTTAGAAATAAATGAAAATCATGAGCATAAGTTAAAACTGCATATGAGAATCTAACCAATTAAATACCTTGGACTATTGGACCATTGTTAAGAGTTCTGATAAGTGGTACTAGATATAGACTAAGTAAAAGGAGGGGCATAGGGCAACCCTATCTTGTTCCATTGAATAATGTAATTTTTCTAAAAAAAAACTCCATTACACAACACTTGAGCACTGGATATAGAATAAGTAAACAATAATGCCCAACAGGGTGGGCAGTACTGGGCAATACCAGACCACCCAGAGGTATAATGAGGCCCAACACCACAGACAGCAGGTCCTATAGCCCCTGGAAGGTCCGGTATAGCCCAATATTGCCCACCCTGGAGAGCATTATTGTGCTTAGAAAATGGGTATATGTAGAATGTTTTTTTTTTAAATAAAAAAAATTGTTTAAAGATGGCAAAAACTAGAAAATCATTTAAACAGAGTTTATTGTAAAGTAGTTCCTCTACTGGTGGGATTGCCAGTAGAGGGTGCTGATGTTTATGAGTACCTATTTGTTTTCTAATTGCTTTCTGCTTCTTGACCCTCAGCTCTCCCCCCAACAGTACAATGTGGCAGAGATCACTTACAGTATATAATCAAAAAGAGAGAAATGTCCTACAGTAGTAGATTATTATTATTATTGTTGTTGATAGCTGTTGCAGTTTGAGTGTGACAGGGATGAACTGCTGAGTCAGCATGATCAGGACAACACCTGTTGAGTGGCTGAGAATAGCTCCATTAGCATGTAAGGACTGCAATGACTTAATTAATTTTTTTTCAGTTTCTGCTACCCCCATACTACAGTTAGTGTGCTAGAAGACAGAGGTGGCACATGAAAAAGGCTGGTTTTTGATCGCAGTCAAGTGAGATGGCAGAGTGAGCGGTCTAGACAGGTGAGTGCCTGAAGTCATGCAGTTGGTAATAATGCACTTTTGGACACCGAAGGCTGAGCAGCTCAGGTGAGCGGTCACCATCTCTGATAGCGCTAAGGTGCTATTGAATTGAGCCTTTCTAATATTTTTAACAATTTCCATCAAAGTGGGCAGCAGATGAGGGGTGGGGGAGGGCACGCTCTCATTCTCTCACTGTGTGAGAGGAAACTATTGTATGGCTGCCAACACAAAACTTAACATTATATGAATACACTGATTCCTTGTGGAAGAAGGCAGGAAAGAACAGGGATTAGTTATTTGTTGGTCTCTCTTGTCCGATACCTGCCCGGGGCCTGAGTGCTCTTAGCAAATCAGGATCCAGATGGTCTCTAAACCATTTTCTAAAGCACTGTAGTTTTTTCCAATTTATGAAATTTGATGGGATCTTATATTATTCTAAGACTCTACAGAAATAGGGCCATGAGACTTTATCAAAAGGTTTTTCTGCATCTAGAGATACCAATGCCATTGGTGCCTCAGTATCTCTGCATGCAGACATTATATGAAACATTTTAGGAAGATGATCAGAAGACACCTTTCCAGCCATGAAGCCAACTTGTTTTGCTTCAGTAAGACAGTCTTACACTTTCTGTAGTCTGGAGACCAAAATGTGTGCAAGTATTTTGAAATCTAAATTCAGAAGAGAAATAGGTCTACAATTATATACATTAAGCTGGTCCTGGTTTTCTTTAGGAATCACAGAAATAAGAGCATGTTAAATGGTGTGCTCAACTGTATTGGCTTTATGAGCCGCATTGTACATTTCTGTTAGAATTTCCTTAGTTTCATCCTTTAAATCTTTGATAGATTTGCTGAAAGACCATCAGTGCCTGGTCCTCTGTCTAATTTTATTTTTCCAATGGCTATTTCCATCTCTTTCATTTTAATGGGACCCTGTAGGAGCATTTGTTGTTTAGTAGTGAGAGCAGGAACATTAGAATAATTCAAAAAGTTTTAATGTTTTGACTACACCATGGGCTGTCTGGTGGACAACTCTTTCCGAAACCAACACCTGTCCCCCTACTCACCTCTCCTGACAGATAGCGTGTTATCAAGGAATCTTAGGGCATCCTCAGTTCCCCCACTAGAAGTATCCCATGTCACCACTACCATGGAAAATCGATCTTTCTCGATCGTAGCTCCCTCCCTATGGAACAAGCTCCCTCCATCCGTTCACTCATCTGCCACCCACCAAGCTTTCAAACAAAACCTGAAAGCCTGGCCCCTTACAGCTGCAGACTGTCACTGCACCGTGCAAAAATGCTAGAGCCTACAAATTACTTATGCTTTTCTATGGGTAAGTAGCACTTACTGCCTCTCCTTTCCTCAAGCCTATCCTTCCTACCCTACTGCTATACCCCCAATCCTCAAGACCACCCTTGACCCCCCCGTTTTCCCTTACCCCATACTCTTAAAACACTCTGGCTCAACAATCCCCCTTCAAGTCTCCTCTTTTGATCCTAAATGATACCATGAAACTGATCATTTGCCTGACTTTGCATAGAGTATTGTTACTGAACCTGTATGGAATCTTGAACCATTGTAATTGTACAATGTTATTGTATGTAACTTAACCATCTGCTTTATCGCTTGTCTTTGCTTATGCACATTTTTGTCTTGTAGAATCTAGCTATCCACTGTATATTTTCCCTGCCACCACATGTTGAGTGTGTGTGTACTGTAAACTTGTATGTACTATTTGTATCTGTGTAGTTTTGCCACCTTATGGACCAGATTTGTTACATTTTGCTGCTTGCTCTCAGAATAAACTAACTGAATTACTCTTGATATTTCTTGTTTCTTAATAAATAATGCTAACTATTTTCCAGCTTTGTTACCATGTTACACATATCTTAGTTTAACTGTAAATATGGCATCTCTGTTTGTCTCTGTTCATTTCATGATATCGTTCTCTAGTACTGTTAAGTATAAGTACAGTATTATTGCCGACTACAAGGACAAAGGTTTTTTTTCCAGGTCTCTAATTTAAGTAGTTTTCCTTCCTCTATAATCATTTTTTTTGTTTGCTTGTGTGCATGCACAAGAAACATTATGCAGCAGCTTAGGAGAAAGTGGGTTATGGAGGTGCGGCAGTGTGGCGGCCAATGCCAGCACTGCATTTGTGGGCTTGGCAGTGTGCACCCAGTGCAGGCCCAGTGTCCTGATGACACTGGTTCTGCAGAAGTGCCACCAACTTGAAATGATCTGGCTGCTGCAATGAGGGGCTGCCTCATCATTGCAGTGTCAGCAATTCCGCTGCAGTGAGGGAGCAACCCATCATTGCAGGGCAGTACCTCACCTGGTGTAACAGTACCAGAGACATGGCGGCTCTATGCAGCCACCTCAGAGCTGACTGGAGGTGCCAATCCCCCTGTCGGCATGCCCCTTGCTGACAGGGAGCCCATTCCCCATCGGAATAATGTTCCCTCCCCACCTTTCTGTTGTGTGCCGAGAGGGTGCCCAATCCCCCTTGGCATCACACACCCCCCAACAGTCTTTCTTTGCCAATAGGGGGCCCAATCCCCATTGGCTTAAGTACCTCCACTGCAGAAAAAACAGGTGGCACACTGGGAACCCACCTGAGTGTGCTGAAAGCAAGCCTGGGGAAAGAAAACCTTCCCATGATGTCTTTTTCTTCCCAGTTCAATTTGCTGAAGGGGGAGTCCACTCTTCGTCGGCATAATGTCCCCACTCCTGATTTCTGCTGTGTGCCGGGGGGGTGCCCAATCCTCCTCGGCATCATGCCCCCATGTTTCTGTGCTGACAGGGGGCCCAATCCGCATCAGCTTCGGTCCCTACAAATGCAGGTGGTACACTGGGAGCCCACCCAGTGTACCAAACAACACCTGTGAAAGAAGAAAACTGACCCACGTAGTTTTTTTTTTTTACCTGTAAAGCAAGAAAATGGTCACTGTGTGGAATCACCTTTTGGCAGGCTCTCAAAAAGCCTATGTTGCAAATTTGATGAAAAAAGTCCAAAAAATGATTATTTTATGAGTGTGCATTGCGTAGTTTCCAAGTACAATCATAAATTTGTGAATTTGTAAAATTTTCACTCCAGATTTTCAACATTGACATTTTTCGACACCTCCTTATGAACAGTACAGCTGTCATTTTACACATCCTGGCCAAGATGTGTTTTTGCACTTCCGGTGCAGAATAGCATGGTCGCTGAGGGAAATCAGTTTTAGGGACAGATTAAGAAAATGACAGTGACACTGTTCATAAGCAGAGGTCCTAAAATGCATATGTTGAAAATTTGATGACAGAAGTCCACAAAATTACTGTATTACAAGCATGTGTTGTGCAGTTTCCACGCACCCTTGTAACTTCACAAATTTGCAATATTTTCATGCCAGAGTTTCAACACTGGCATTTTTTCACGCTTCCTTATGAACAGTACAGCTGTCATTTTTCACATCCTGGCAGAAATGTGTTTTCGCACTTCCGACACAGAATAGCGCGTTTGCAGTGGGAAATCAGTGTTTGGGGCAGATTAACAAGTGAGTGAGAGCGGGGGAGTGAGCAAGCTCAACTGAGCTCTGTTGGGACTGCTTCAGATTTCTTTGTGGGCAGAAAAAGGAGCCAATGCAGGCAGGAGCCCAGTACAAAAGGACAGCCTGCAGCACCAGGAGAAACAGAACAAGTGAGAGAGGGGGAGTAAGCGAGCTCAGTGGAGCTCTGTCAGGACTGCTATGGATTTCTTTGTGAGCAGAACAAGGTGCCAACACAGGCAGGAGCCCCGTACAAAAGAGCAGCCTGCAGCACTGGGAGAATCAGAACAAGAGATTGAGAGAAGGGGAGTGAGCAAGCTCAACAGAACTCTGTCGGGACTATTTCTGATTTCTTTGTGGGCATAAAAAGGCTCCAACACAGGCAGGAGCCCAGTACAAAAGGGAAGCCTGCAGAACTGGGAGAAACAGAATGAGTGAGTGAGAGAGGGGGAGTGAGAGAGCTCAACAGAGCTCTGTCGGTACAGCTGCGGATTTCTTTGTGGGCAGAAAAAGGCAGGAGCCCAGCACAAAAGGGAAGCCTGCGGCACCAGGAAACACAGAACAAGTGAGTGAGAGAGGGGGAGGGAGTGAGCGAGCTCAATGGAGCTCTGTCATGACTTTAGAGTTGCCCACCCACCTGCCCATGGTCCTGTGTGGTCCTATATTACAGTAGGGTCTCTGGGGTGGAGACAAAGCAATGATTGGATACTTTTACGATTGCTGTAATAATACAGATTTAGTTGTTCTGTTTATTTCTCTAACTGAGCTAAGTACAGAGCTATACTGTTAGGATTGCTGTAATAATACATATTTATTTGTTCTGTTCATTTCTCTGACTGAGTTGAGTAATACTTGGAGTGCAATATGATTTTTAACTGGGCTAAGTGAAACTATGAGGGCTGAGAACAAAAAGGATGGTAGCTGATGGGTGAAAAATGGACAAGGAGGCTTTAGGATTGCTACAGTAATACAGTATCTAATGGATGAGATTTGAGACTGAATTTACCCGGTCGGCAAGGGGGCAGTAGGGGGACTAGTGTGGGGGGAAACAGGAATTTGAGTTAATAGGGCCCTAACAGTTGTAGTAGTGTACAGAAACTGGGAGTAAGAGCCTGTAACATAACATGGGGGCCAAAATGGGGCAGGTGCTATGTGTCAATAGGGCGGGCATCTTTGGAAGGGTGGTGGGGTGTAAAGGGTGTGGGTCTGCCATGATCCTGGACTGGGCTTGGAGGATGGGGGGTTATGCTCTGAATCAACTAGGAATAGATTCAAGCCTCTGCTATGGGAAAGAGTGTGGGAGCAGGAACATACTGAAGGGGGAGGACAAGCAGGGCATGAGAGGGATGGCAACAGGTAGGGGAAGAGATAGTGAGGATGAAATGGTAGAAGGGGGGCTACTAAGAAAGGAAGGGGTGACTGGAGGAAAGAAGGCTATGGGAAGGGGAAGGATGGGAGGAGCATCACTGTCGGGGTCGAAGGGAATGGGCGCTCTAAATTGACAACAACAATGATGGGAGAAGGGTTGGAAATTAGCATGGGAGGAGGGGAGGTCAACATGGGAAGCCCAGTAGGAAGTAGTCAGGCTGGGAAGGGGTTCAAGGGGGATGGGAGGAATAAGGCAGAGAAAAAGGGTGAGGCAGATGTAGGGGGTGCAGATACAGAAGTCTCAGAGGGTGCAGCTGGCGGGGTAAAGGGCAGGGAAGAAACGCAATACTGGGGTGGTGGAAGGCAATAGAAGGAAAGGGGGTAAGGGATGGGGGTACTTGTCCTGGGGATTCTATAATGAAAGGGTTGAGATGGGGCAGAAGGGGAGGCCGGCCCATCAGGCGCAATAGTTTCCGCTTTCGGTAGCCAGTGACCTGTGTTGGAGCAGACTGGGTTGCTGGATGGCCGGCTGGGGTAGAAGGCTCGAGCGTCCCATGACAGCTCACCTTCTCCGGGGGAGGAAGGGGGTCATAGCCCACAACTTGCGTGACCCTGAGCGGAGGCTCGAGGAATGGCAAGCCCTGATTGCAGGGAAGGCTGGCCAGGACATGTGGTGGACATCAGCGCATTGTGCCCAGGCATCAGGGTGCACACTACACGTGGGGAGAAAAACCAGTAGGTTAACAACCCTCCATCTCCAGGAAGATGGGACACAGGAGTGTGCCCTCAATATGCCTTCACTCATCCTGACCACCTTGCCCAATGAGATACAGTAAGCTTACAGGGTGTATGGGCCCCTAACTCATTACCCGCCCAGGGGGTATAGCCACGGCTCCATGGGGCGCAGGGTGGCTCGTGGGTAGGATGATTGGCAGAGGGATGACTCCCAGGTGCCCTTGAAGATTCGGAGGCTGGGGGATGTAGGAGGAAAAATAGAAAATAGCAAGTAAAATAAAAAAAGAAGGGGGGAAGGCACAGCCATATTTGGGTTGAAGCTATCTCTGGGTTGACTGCAGGAGGGCCAGGCATTGCTCAAATGTGCAGAGATGGGGAGGAAGAAACCTCATTTATTGTTGCACGTGGGTACAAATGACTTGGGCGGCGAGACTGTGGAAGTAGTGAGGGGGAGGTTCTATGAGTTGGGCAGGCAGTGTGAGAGCCTGGGGGAGTCAATGGCATTCTCGGAGGTACTCCCGGTACCATGTGCAAGCATGGGGAGGAAAGGTAGGATTAATGACTTCAACGAGTGGCTGAGGGATTGGTGTCACATCAAAAATTATGGGTTAGTGACTAACTGGTCTAGGGACTTGGGGAATAGTGACTTGTACACGGCGGACAGGCTACACTTGAGCAGGGAGGGGATGGGAGTATTAAAGGCGGGATTAGAGGGGTATATCTCTACTACATCTCTACTAAGGTGGATTTAAACTAGTGGGGGGTGGCCAAAAGACTGAGGTTGGTAGAAAGGTCCGGACAGGGGAGCCTAATGAGCTCACCCCCCCAGATACGGGTAAAGGCAGAGATGGAGTAACCCTGGGAGGGTGCGAGCAGAGTGGTCTGAGTGTAATACAGAAGGCACCACCACCCGATAAGAATAACGAGGAGAAAGGGTGCAGACTACTGGAAGGGGGAACACAGGCCAAGGAGAAGACTGAGGAGGAGAGGTACGGGTGGAAGGTGGTCTCTCTCAATGCAAGAAGCCTGGGGAACAAAATTGCAGCCACTCCTTTTAGAGGGGAAGGTGGACACTGTTGCAGTGACAGAGACTTGGGCCACAGAGTACCATGATTGGGATTCTGCAATCCCAGGATACAAGATATACAGCAGGGACTGGGGGGTTGGAGGGGAGGAGGGTTGCACTCTGTGTGAGGGAAGAGATCAAATGCATAATGGACGAGGGAGAAGAGGAGAGGACAAAGGTGCTTTGGGTGCAACTCCTGGACTCCAAGGGCAGAAAGCTGAGGCTGGGAGTGGTGTACAGACCACCAACCCAATCCGGGGAACTAGATGGGGAGTTGGCAGAGCAGATAAGGAGGGTCTGTAGAAGGGGGAATGTGGTGATAGTGGGGGATTTTAACCTACCAGAAGTTGACTGGAGCACCCCAGCCACTAGCAGTACCAGGGAGCAGGTGCTCATTGATGCATTCCAGGATGGCCTTCTGATGCAATTTGTAAGTGGGCCTACAAGGCTTGGTAGCACTCTGGACCTAGTACTGGCAAATGGGGAGGCAGTGAGGGAGGTAAGGGTGGAGGACCCACTAGTGGGTAGCAACCACCAAACAGTGTGGCTCATTCTCACACTGGGCAGGGAGACAGGAGGCACAGGCACTAAGGTGATGGACTTTAGTATGGTGGAATTTGGGAGGATGGGAGCAATACTATGAGGGAGACTCCAGGATATAAGGCCGGGGATGGATGCAGAACAAAAGTGGCGAGTCATAAAGACTGGGCTAACAGAGGCCACAGTAGCCTGCAGCAGGGCCAGGAGTAAGAAGAGCAGAGCCAAGAAACCATGCTGGCTGAACAAAGAAGTGCTGTAAGGAGTGAGGACATAGAGGTCTGCATACTGGAACTGCAGGAGAACAGGGAAGGAAGAGGATAAGAAGGCTTATGGGAGTTGGTCAAGGGAGGTGGCCAGGAGGGTTAAAAAGCTAAGGCTTCCAGGGAATTAAGGTTAGCTCAGGGCATAAAGGAAGAGGAAAAGGACTTTTTAAGGTATGTCAGGGAAAAGAGGAAGTGCAAGGTACATATTGTGAGGATAAAGCGGAGAGCGGATTGGCTGGAAAAGGGGGAGGAGCAAGTGGAAATTCTAAATGAGTACTTTTGCTCCGTTTTCACTAAGGAGAGGGATCGTCCACTACCGGCATGGACTGGGGGGGGGGAGGAGGAGGTGACGGACGAAGTGATCACAGGGACTAGGGTGCTAAAAGGGCTGAGGGCAGTAATAGTGGACAAGGCACCAGGTTCCGATGGCATCCACCCCAGGGTGCTCAGGGAGATAGCGGAGCTGTTGACTGAGCCACTGGCAGATCTGTTCAACACCTCCCTGAAAATAGGGTGTGTGCCCCAGGACTAGAGGGTGGCCCATGTGGTGCCCAAACACAAGAGTGGGCCTGGGGAGGGGCCAGGGAATTACTGGATGGTCAGTCTCACGTCCATAGTGGGTAAGCTTATGGAGGCGATACTGAAACAGAGGCTGGTGGCATTCCTAGAGAGTAATGACCTCCAAGATGGGCAGCAACATGGGTTCGTCTCAGGGAGGTCTTGTCAAACCAGCCTAATAGAGTATTATGACTGGGTAACAAGGGAGTTGGACAGGGGCCATGCGGTACATGCCCTGTACTTGGACTTCAGTAAGGCCTTTGATACAGTGCCTCATGGGAGACTGGGGGGAAGGTGATGGCAGTGGGGGAGGGAAAAAAGCTGACTAAATGGATAGAGACCTGGTTACAGGGGAGGGTGCAGAGGGTGGTGGTGGTGGGGGAGCTCTTAGCATCTAGAACAGTGACAAGTGGGGTGCTGTAGGGGTCAGTGCTGGGCCCAGTTCTATTTGGGCTCTTTATCTCCAATATAGCACATGGAGTGGGGAGCAGGGTTAGTCTGTTCTCAGATGATATCAAATTGGAGGCAGTGATGGACAAAGATGACGGATGAGAAAAACTGCAGGGGGATGTAACCAAACTAGAGACATGGGTGGTGGAGTGGCAGCTAGGATTCAATATGAACAAGTGTAAGGTGATGCACTTCCGGCCTAAGAACCAGAAGAGGGACTACTGGTTGGGGGAGTGAGGTTGGGGATCACAGAGGAGGAGAAGGACCTAGGAGTTTTGGTAACTGGGAGCGTGAACAACTCAGCCCAGTGTAGGAGAGCAGCAGCTAAGGTAAACAGGATGCTGGGGTGCATCGCAAAGGGGTTCTCATCCAGATACAGTGATGTGATCCTATCTCTCTACAGATCATTGGTCAGACCACACCTGGAGTACTGTGTGCAATACTGGAGGCCATACATGAGGAGAGATATAAAGTTACTGGAGGGGATGCAAAGGAGGGCAACAAAAATGTTAAAGAGGATGGAAGCAAAGGAATATGAAGTTAGGCTGAATGAGCTGAATATGTACACACTGGAGGAGAGGAGGGATGGGGTGATATGATTCAAGTGTTTAAATACCTGAGAAGGGTAAATAAACCTAGCACCAAGGGGGTGTTTAAACTGAGGCGTGGAAGAGAGACGAGGGGGCATGGAGTAGGTTTGGAAGGGGGACGTTTCAAGAAGGAAATGAGGAGGCACTAATTCACTGAGAGAGTGGTGTCTAGTTTAAATGCGCTGCCAGAAGTGGTGGTAACATGTAGGACAGTCAATAGCTTTAAGAAGGACTGGTATAACACAAGAGGAAGAGTTGGGGGGGGCAGGAGCTGGGACAAGCGGGGGAGGAACTGAGGTGGAGGAGGCTGGGGCAGTTGGAATCTAGGGTGCTAGCTGCACACTCTGGCAGATTTACATAGACCGATTGGTCTGTTCTGCTAGCAGATTCATATGTCCATATGTATGTTCATATGTAAAATCACAGTGTACTTGTGAACAGTACAGCTGTCATTTTCCACATCCTGCCCGAAATGTGTTTCCGCACTTCCGGCGCACAATAGCACAGTCACTGTGGGAAATCAGTGTTTGGGCCAGATTATGAAAATGACAGTGACACGGTTCATGAGCAGAGGTCTTAAAATGCCTATGTTGAAAATCTGGTGACAAACGTCCATAAAATAACTGTTACAAGCGTGCGTTATGCAGTTTTCACGCACCCTAGTAACTTTGCAAATTTGCAGTACTTTCATTCCAGATTTCCAACACTGGCATTTTTTCAGACCTCCTTATGAACAGTACAGCTGTCATTTTTTACATCCTGCCCAAAATATGCATTTACACAACTGGCGCAGAATGCTGTGGGAAATCAATGTTCTGGACAGATTAAGAAAATCATACTGACAGTGTTCATGAGCAGAGGTCACAAAATGCCTATGTTGAAAATTTGGTGAAATACTGTAATTCCACTAAAAAACTGTGTTAAGCACACGCATTGCACAGTTTCCACATACACTCAGAAGTTCTAGCATTTTTAATATTTTCACTACCGATTTTCAACATTACAATCTCTTTACACCTCCCTATGAATGGTGCAGCTGTCATTCTTCACATCCTGCCTGATCTGTGTTTTCGTACATCTGGCGCACAATGGCACGGTCACTGTGAGAACTCAAAGTTCGGGACACATTGACAAACTCACAGTGCCACTGTTCTTGAGAAGAGATCCCAAATGCTTTCATTAGGTGGGGGTCACAAAAAGGCCATGTTGAAAATTTTTAGTGCAAATACCAACAAACACCCAGAGCATTAGGGTTTCTAACCATAACGTCCCACCCTGTACAGACTGATAGGCATCAGGGGTGTGCCTTTGGATTGCCAACTGTAATGCTCATGCCATTCCTCGCCCACCCCACCCCACCTGCAGTCAGTGACAGGCATCAAAGTGTGCCTTGGACTCTTCGGCCCCAGAGTTCACCCCATTCTCCTATATTGCACCCATTTCAGCATGTCCTTATGGAGTGGGGTGACTTTAAAGCCAAACACCCCAAGGTACACCTCAACACATGTCAGTGTCTGCAGGATAGGGTGAGGTGAAATGGCATGAATGTTATGGGCGACAACCCAAACGCATACCCCAATGCCTGTCTGTCTCTGCAGGTTGGAGGTGGGTTTGGCGTGAAGTTCAGCACTTCACTGCCATTCCTACTCTGCATCTTTCTAACTCCTGCATTTCTAATGCTAATACCAGCAAGCAAACATTCAACATTGACAAATGCTTGTTTATTATTGTTATTTCTGATGCCGCTCTTAAGAGCTCTCCATTGCAAATTTTAAGTACACCATAAAATATCTATATTGGTAACAGAACCCTTATTTTGTCAAAAGAATTGTTTGGTGAATGTCTTCAAATGTTTATTACACATTTCATCTTTTAGAAGACTGTTGTTAATTCTCAAGTGCCTGTCAGTCTCAGTTCCAGAACTGAATGTATGAATTAATGACACATGGTTTTCGTCTAAAAATAACTTGTCCCAAAATCTCATATTGTTGAACATCACTTAAATTGTTTTTACTGATTAAGTAAAAAAAATCTAGTCTACAAAAAGTACTGTGGGGGATAGAGTGAAATGTATAATCTCTGACTGATGGATGTAATAAAGGCCAAGTAGTTTGGGGGAGGGGAACTAATTGTCTGGCCTGGGGCCTCAGCTAGTTGATACCTGACCTCCCACAGTCAATAGAGTGCCACCAGGAAGGGAGCAGGTTGTACATAAAAGCAGCCACTGCCAACATGTCCCACACTTTTGTGTCCAGTGAGTGAGTGGAAAAGCGAAGGAGTAGAACAGCAGACAGGTGTTGTAGGTATCAGTAAGCATCAGAAGGAAGCAGAGAAGTGCAGTACTCTGCTGGTCATCTAAGGCAAGGGACCTACAGTATTCACTACTGGGTAACAGTCACTGCTGAGAAGGGTGGAAGGTTTAACTGGTAGGCCAAAACTGGGAATGGGAGCAACACCAATCTAGGGAAGGAGTATAAAGAGATTTAAACAAGGCATGTGGAAGCAAAAATAGAAACAAACAAAAAAAGGTCAAACTAGAAACACCCTATCAGGGGTAAGGGTACAAAAGTATTTCCAGGAAACACAGGGAGAACGGAAGTTGAGAATGCTATGAGTGGTGCTGTGTGGTGGCTGTGGGGTGGCAGTTTTCAGAGAGACCTTCTGAAGACAGTAGTGTTGCCCAATCTGCATACACCTCTCTAGCTTCTCCAGGCTGAGTTGGCTAGGATTTGGAGAACACTTCCCCTACCCAGGGGCCACCAAGTCTGAAACCATTACCTCAGATGATGACAGGGAGGAGCAGGACTATGGTGGGCTCTAGAAGGGTAGGGGTTGGTACAGAGGCGTGTTCCTCAACCAGTGTCACTATGTACAGTAATTCCTATGCTATTCTGGTGGGGGAACTGCCAGGGGGAGGCAAGCAAAGTGTTGCCAAGAGAGGATGTGGAGACCCTCCATAGTGGAAACCCAAGAAGGGTAGTAAAGGACTCCAGAGAAGAAAGAAGCAACTTCTGATGGGGGATTTCATTCTGAGGGGGATAGATTTAGGAATAGGAAAGAGGGGAGAGGCAGGATAGGTGTCTACTCAGTGCCACAGCACAGAAGGATGAGAAGCGGATCCTGAGGATCATTAGGGCAGCAGGATAGGAGGGAGAGCTGGATGCCATTGTCCACCTCGTGATTAATGACCTGGCTAGGAACAGGGTTTGGATAGTGTAGGGGGAGTTTGTGGAGCTGGGTAGGGGTCTTGGACAGGTAGCTTGCTCAGTGGTTTTTGCTGAGGTGCTACCTGTCTATGACAGGGGACAGAAGAGAGATCTCCACACCAGAAGCTTCAACTCATGACTGAAAACTGGTGTACAGAGGAAGGCTTCCGATACACTGGGGACTGGGGAACCACTTGAGAGGATAAGGGCCCATACAAGGGTGATGGCCTGCATCCATCCAGGAAGGGAACGGCAGTCCTGAGTGGATGGTTTAAATGTTACTTCAATGAACATTTAAACTAGCTGGTGGGGGGTGGCAGAAGGAATCGGGGAGTCAGAAACTGCCCCCCCCCACACCACAGGCTAAAGAAGAGAGTAAAGACAACCTGAGGGAGAGGAATCCCCCAAGTTACAAACTAATAAAGGAAGCAGGGTGATAGAGATAAAGGGAGAAAGTAACAGGAGCGCTAAAAAGAAAGGGGGGGGGAGGCAAAAAGGAACAGTCATTTGTCAGTGCCAAATGTTTTCTTGCATGGTGTATGAGATGGTGTCAGTGTCAAACATGCTTGGCAATCAACAAAAAAGAACCTTGGTAACAGGGTGGGAGGAGTGGCGGGTAAGGCTGAATAGCAATTAGGATCTATGGTAGTACAGCAGGAAGGGATCTTACAGCAGACTACAGTAGGTGGGCCAGGAGGCCCTTTTTTGTTTTCATGTAATTGTCCTTGGTAAACCAGATGAAGTCCAAATTGGTCTTCTAAGCAGGGTACATGAATGCTGGGAGTAATAAAGGGAAAAAGTATGAGTACCATCTTGTACTCCACCTGCATTGAAAGATGTACCCCCCCCCGCACCTTGTTTATTCCTTGAGGTACCAGAATGTTTCTATCATGTCCCCTCTCTCTATCCTCTCCTCCAGTGAGTACATATTAAGGTCCCTTAATGTGTCCTCACAAGTTTTGTGGTGTAAGCCCTCTACCATTTTAGTCACCCTTCTCTGGACTCTGTCGAGTCTGTTTATGTCCTTTCGATGGTGTGGCCTCCAGAACTGCACACAGTACTCCATGTGAGGCCTGACCAGGGTTTTCTATAATGGCATCACCATCTCCCTCCTTGTGCTGGTGATACCCCTGCCTATGCACCCCAGCATGCCAGTGGCCCTCTCCACTGCCTTCACATTCTGCTTTGACATTTTCAGATGATCTGAAATAATAACCCCCAGGTCCCTTTGTTCCTTGGTGACTGCCAGCAACTCCCTTCCTATCCTGTAGCTCTCCCCAGGGTTTATATGGCCCAGATGCATAATATTGCAGTTCTTTGAATTAAACCTCAGTTGCCACAGCTCACACCATTTCTGAAGCCTGCCTAGTTCCTTTCGCATTTTCTCTACCCCTTCCAGAGTATCCACCCTGTTATAGATCTTGGTGTCATCTGCAAACAGGCAGACCCTTTGTTCCAGCCCCCCTGCAATGTCACTAATGAAGACATTGAACAGGATTGGCCCATAGACTGATCCCCACGGTACCTCGCTGGTCACCCCCCTGTCTCCAGATTGTACCCCATTTACTACCACCCTCTATCTGTCGGTTAGCCAGTTCCTAACCCAGTTCACCATCTTGTGTCCTATGCCCGGAGTACCCATCTTGTTAATAAGCCTCTTATGTGTAAAGGTGCTGAAGGCCTTGCTGAAATCGAGGTAGGCGACATTCACCATCCCCAGTCAAAGAAATCTATCAGATTCATGTGACACGACCTACCCACTGTGAATCCATGCTACCTAGAGTCCTGGGCACCAATGGCTTGTAAATGTTCCACTATCCTTTCTTTAAGCAGTGAGTGCATGATCTTCCCCACTACTGATGTGAGGCTGAGTGGCATATAGTTCCCTGCCTCCTCCCTACTGCCGGATTTGTGTAGAGGGACAACATGTGCCCTCCTCCAATCCTCTGGCACCAGTTCTGTGTTGAGTGACTCTGTGATCATGGCTGCCAGAGGTTGAAACATAGAAATTTTCATCAGTGAGCTAGCCCTGTGGCACTGAGGGTTGAGACACTGGACACAACACCTCGCGCCATGCTGGCAACCCGGGTTTGAGAACGGACTCGGGCACACTGCCCAGAATGGGGATGGCCCAAGTCCAGGGTATTAGACTGCCTCCATGGAGACAGAGATAGTCACCCCGCACATTGCACATTCGTGAGCTGTGGGGTGTAAAACTGGAGGAAAGAGATGGAGCTGGCAGGCTCCATGGAGGCTGGCTGTGCCCATGATGACCCCTGAAAATCTGAATGTTGGTTTCTGGGGGTGGGGAGAGGCTGGCACCCCTCACCACCGACACTGTCATGGGAGGGTAACCCGTGGGGGATGGCTGGGTGGGATGGGTGTGGGGAAACCTGGCCAGAGAAATGAGTCCCTCTGGGGAAGGGCCGGAGCCATGCTCACTCCAAGGAGGAGCAGAAAAAAGTGTATATGGAACAAAAAAGAAAAGAAATTGTTGGCAGGTAAGGAACACTAGGCCCATCCAGTCTGACCGTAAGCCATGTACTTGACTAAGACTTCTAACCCTCCCTCAGCTGTACCTCTATGGTTCTCCCATGCCTGTCCCATGCATGTTTAACTCCTGCCGCAGTACTCACTCCTACCATCTCCTGCGGCAGACCATTCCATGTGTCCACTGTGACGTAGACCACCAGTTCTGAGTGCTGTATAATATTTTTTTAATATAAAATGTATTAATGACTATCTCTGCTGAAAAATCAAATGCTCTAGGAGTGACCTCAGCCCCCCCCCAGTTTTCAGCTGACAGATGCAAGCTAAGAGAAATGCTGACAGCATGTGTATCACACGTACTCAGTTTTTAGATGCAATGTGTTACATAGCAGACCAGGAGCTAATTACAGGGTTGTTTAAGTTAACTTTGTTAAGAGGGAAATCATAAAAAAGGTTTATGACGTTGAAGAGAGGTGCGAGGTTGTAAATGCTCCTATGAAGCCTGTGTGAAGAGGATGCAGCCTGGATCAAAGGAGATGTCATTTGAAACATGAGTCATGCTGAAGGATTGCAAAATTGATATTTGGAAAAGACTACTGTTTTTTTTTTAATTAGATATATTTTTAAATATAAGCTGACAGAGGAGGAGTTAGCGGACCTCATCAAAAAGGGGTTGGCCAATACAGTTGTTTAAGGAATAATTCTGTTTACAGAGACACATTTTTACCTAGACTCTGACCAAGCAAGATCGGTGAGCACTTAAGCAAGTATTTAGAGACTAAGTACTGTAGTAGGAATTTGCACTGTTTAAACCTTGTTTCTTTTTAAAAGATTTGTATGTCTTTTGATATGAGTTCTGTATTTTGTGTTTCACATATTTTTAACTATTTTATAAAAATTCTTTTTAGAACTTACTTGGTCTGTCTTTGACTTCTTTTTTTTATTTGTAAGAAAGTACATGGTTATAGCAAACAATAGACATAAGCTTGAATGTGGTACCAAACTGGAAAGAGAAGCGTTAAATCTGAGGTCTTTATTAAAGTTTTAAAAGGGTTCATCTCTGTACACCTGGTTAGGTGCCCATAGGCAAATATATCTGGCCCCCAGAAGACAGATATATCTGAGCCTGTGCATTGGTTATGCTAACAAGAGGTTAACAGTTTGAATCCCTCCAGAACTGGAGAACAAATGTTGATCCGAACTCACAAAAACAGACAAGAGGGTTACCTTGTCTGTTACACTGTTCACAAGACTGCTTTCAGAGGTTGGCACTTTGGGAGTAGAGGGCCTGACCTGCTGAGTGGGTTTGTGACAGATTGGTTGGCAGCGGTGGCATAATTTTGGTATCACAAGTTTTATTGTTCTGTGTCAGCTAAGACTGTAAGCTCTCTAACAAAGAAAGGAAAAAGACAAGAGTTTTATTTTAAAAAGGAAACAGAACTATATATCACTTGGCGTACAGTCGAGTTCCTACCCATTTTATTTTTTTTCTCTAAAAGTGAAAGTCAGAGTAGCCATAGTCAGGGAAGAAGAAGATGGCTTTCGACTACAGCAGGCACACTGTAGATTACTTGAAGCAGTTGTGTGGGGACAGGGGAGTCCCGTTCGAGGTGACAGCCAAAAAGCAGAACCTCATAGAGGACCTGATGGTAGCAGATACCCAGATCAGCGAGTCACTGACTGTGACTGAAAAGGACAGCAGGGCCACTGTCAGTGAAGGGCCACAGCAGCAGGGGATGGTCACCAGTGTCCTGAATCCAGAAGTACTCAAACTGCAAATTGAGTTGCACAGGATGGAACTGGAGGCAGAATGATGACAGAGGGAGGCAGACCATGAGGAGCGTGAGTGCCAGAGAGCTGCAGGAGAGAGAGAGAGAGAGAGAGGGAGGCAGAGGAGAGAAGAGAGGAGGGCCAGTGGCAACATGAACTGGAGAAGATACGACTCTGACCAGCAGCACCAAAGCAGGTAAGTGGCTTGGGTTTAACTGGGACTGCAGGACTGGGTTACAAATTGAACTCCAAATTAATACCTGAGTTTAAGGAAAGGGAAGATATGGACGCTTTTTTAAATTCTTTTGAAAAAGTTTGTATTCAGGCTAAAATTCCTAGAGAGTCCTGGAGCTTCCAGCTATCCCCGCTACTTACAGGGAGAGCTTCGGATGCATTGGTTCAAATGGACAATGAAGACAGCAATGATTACAGAAAGCTAAAAGCTGCACTGTTAAAAACTTTTGAAGTAACTGCTGAAACATACAGAGCTAAATTCTATAATCTCAGGAAAGGCCCTGATATGTGCTATGAGGAGCTAGCCATGAAACAACATCAGTTTTTAAAACGTTGGTGGGAAGGAATTGAGGCAACCTCTGTTGATAAAATTGAAAATGTGATTTTATTAGAACAGTTTTATTGGGCATGCCCAGCAGAGCTAAAAACCTGGCTAGAGGACTGAGATCCAAAAACAGTGCAAGAGGCTACTGAACTCTTGGACCGCTATGGCAAGAGCAGACCTGCTCTGAGAGTGAATGGGGTGGGCGTAGCAGTGCAGAAAGGGAAAAGCATGCCTTCAGGGCAGCTAAAACCCTCATTGCCTCCACTGAAACCAGTAAGCCCCGGGTTTCAACGAAAAGATTTATCTGAAGTAAGAAATGCGTGTTGGCTGTGTAAGGAAACTGGGCATATTGCCAGACAGTGCCCCAAAAAGGCAAGCCAAAATACACAACTGGGTGCTAGAAAAGAAGTGGGTTGTTTGTGTGTCCCTGAGAGCATGCCAGTGAACATGAGGGAACACATGCATCCAGTCATAGTAAATGGTGTACAGACGCAGGGGTTAAGGGACACAGGGGCATCGCTGACATTGGTAAAGGGGGATCTGGTACAACCTGGTCAGCTTATACCCAATAAATATGTAACTGTACAAGGGTTTACTGGTGAAGACAAAACATTGCCACTCACTAGTGTTCTCCTGGACTGGGGTGAAACAGGGGGAACTGTGCAACAGGTGGCTGTAGCCAACACATTAGCAGTGGATGTGATCCTGGGTAACAATCTCCAGCAGGAGATGGTATGTGCAGTTTCCCGTAGCCAAGCAGCAAGGGAAAATAATAGTTCCCTGAACTCCACAGAAACCAGTGTGGAAGCCACTGAGAGGCTAGTTCCCCAGCCTGTGTCTCCAGATGGGGAGACTGATAAAAAGGGAATGGAAATTTCCCCGGTAGCAATTAACCCCACAGCTACAGAGGGTTACTCCGAAGGGGGAGGGGTGACCCCTTGCCAGAGGGTTGGGATTGACAGTGATCTTGAGGGCCCTGATGCTAGTGCTAGGGACCCTAGTGTAGTGAATTAAGGGGACTTGTCCCATGCCTTGGGAATGTGTGAGGGTTTTGCAGCTGCTCAGAGGGGTGACCCTAGTTTAGAGAAGCTGAGGGCTTGGGCAGACTCTGACAGAGCACAGGGAAGTGACAGCTGACATAAGGTTTATTGGGAAAATGGACTTATGTATACTCAGGCAGTACAGACAGAGGGAGGGATGCTAGGCAGGCAGCTTGTCGTTCCCCAGGGGTATCGTGAGCAGTTGCTCAAGATTGCACATGATATTCCCTTGTCTGGTCATCTGGGAATCGCATGAATGATGCAGCGGTTGGCCCAGAATTTCTACTGGCCTAACTTCACCCAGCAGGTGAAGGAGTATTGCAGATCTTGCCACTGGTGCCAAGAAATAGGGAAAGTGGGCAAGAAAAACCAAGCAGCCCTGATTCCATTGTCCATACTGGAAGAGCCATTCCAGAGGGTGGGAATGGATATTGTGGGGCCTTTAAATACCCACAGCTCCTCAGGGAAGAGATTCATCCTGACTGTGATGGATTATGCCACCTGGTACCCAGAGGCAGTTGCCCTATCCTCTCTGAGGACAAACAAAGTGGCAGATGCCTTACTTGGGATTTTCTCCCCTGTTGGGTTTCTGCAGGAGGTAATCATCAATCGAGGGGGTTCCTTCATGTCGGATCTGATGAAATGTTTATGGGAGAAGTGTGGGGTGGTGCAGAAATGCATGACACTGTATTACCCACAAGTCAATGGACTTGTGGAACGATTCAATGGTACCCTAAAGTCAATGCCAACATGTATGAACAGCATGGGAGGGACTGGGAGAAATACCTTCCCCACCTGTTGTTTGCATACAGGGAGGTGCCCCAAGAGTCAACAGGATTTTGCCCCTTTGAACTCTTGTATGGACTCCAGGTACATGGGCCCCTAGACTTGATCCAGGAGGACTGGGAAGGCAAGCATGCCACCCAGGGAACTCCCATTGTGGATTATGTCTTTAGGTTTAGGGAAAGGCTGAAGGAGCTTATGGGGACAGCCCAGAGCAACCTGACAGCTGCCCAATAGAAGCAAAAGGTGTAGCACGACTGCAGAGCCAGAGCTTGCTCGTACATGGTAGGTCAGGAAGTCATGGTCCTTATTCCAGTCCGGAAAGACAAGCTGCAAGCTAAGTGGGCAGGACCGTACCAAGTGGTTAGGAAGGTAAATGACATGAACTACATTGTGGAGTTACCTGACAGAAGACAGACTGAAAGGCTGTGCCATGTCAACATGATGAAGCCATATGCAAATAGGGCTGACATGGTGTTTGCAATGTGTAGTCATGGGGAGGGGATGGACAAAGAAGACCACCTTCTGGATTTTCTGGAGAAAATTAAGTAGGAGTCCTCTGTGGAGGGAGTAAAATTGTCTCCCCAGCTGGCCCCAGACCAGGTCCAGAAAGTAAGGGAGGTTTTAGCAGACTTTGCCACCTTGTTTAGCGCCAAGCCTGGACTAACCCCCTTAGCAACACACAATGTGGAGACAGGGACACAGATGCCCATTCGGCGGACAGCATATCGGGTGTCAGAGGCTGTCCAAAAGGACATTAGGAGGGAAGTGGAGGAGATGCCGGATTTAGGAGTAATCCAGAGATCCCACAGCCCCTGGGCCTCACCCGTAGTCCTTGTACCTAAGCCAGATGGCTCAACTCATTTCTGTGTGGACTATCGTGGATTGAATGCAGTCACAAAGTCCGATGCCCACCCGATGCCCCAGATGGACGAACTCCTGGACAAGTTGGGAGGGGCGACCTACCTTACAACTATTGACCTGACCAAGGGGTATTGGCAGGTAGAATTGACAGACAGAGCTAGGGAGAGGTCAGCCTTCATCACTCCGATAGGCTTATTTGAGTTTAAAGTAATGCCTTTTGGAATGAAGAATGCCCCTTCCACTTTCCAAAGGTTGGTGAACCAGGTGTTAAATGGTGCTAAGGAGTACGCCATGGCATACCTGGATGACATTGCCATCTTTAGTACCAGCTGGGAGGAACACCTATCCCACCTTAGGGAAGTTCTGGGTAGGATACAGAGGGCCTGGCTCACTGTCAAACCGAGAAGTGTGAGGTGGCCATGGGGGAAGTGACATACCTTGGGCATGTGGTAGGCTGGAGACAGCTCCATCCTAACCAAATAAAGATAGAGGTGATCCAGGCATGGCCCAGACCAGAAATCCAGAAGCAGGTCAGGAGCTTTCTAGGGACAGCAGGGTACTACAGAAAATTTGTACCCAATTACAGTGCCCTGGCTGCTCCCCTATCTGACCTGAGAAAGAAAAAGATGCCAAAGAAAATTACCTGGAGTCCAGCCTGTGAGGAATCCTTTACCAGACTGAAGGAGGCACTGTGCAGTGCTCCTGTTTTGACAAGTCCTGACTATAGCAAAACCTTTATAGTTCAGACGGACACTTCAGATGTGGGTATTGGGGCACTACTGATCCAGATGTCCAGTCAAGGGACAGATCACCCAGCAGTGTACCTGAGCAAGAAGCTGCTTCCCAGGGAGCAAGCATACTCCACGGTGGAAAAGGAGTGTCTTGCCATAGTGTGGGCCCTAAAGAATTAGAGCCATACTTGTATGGGCAGCATTTTGTGGTGCAGACTGACCACAACCCCCTGGTTTGGCTGACGCAGATGGGAAAGAACAATGGGAGATTACTAAGATGGAGTCTTGCTTTACAAGGGTTTGATCTAAAAATCGTACATAGGGCTAGAGTGAAGAACCAGAACTCAGATGGACTGTCTAGGGTCTATGAGGAGTGAAGTGACTTGGGAAGCTCATCCCATAGAGGGGATAGATCCTCCAAATTCAGTCTAGGTGGGGAGGAGTGTGATGCAGACAGCCAGTTCTGAGTGCTGTATAATATTTTTTTAATATAAAATGTATTAATGACTATCTCTGCTGAAAAATCAAATGCTCTAGGAGTGACCTCAACCCTCCCCCCCCCAGTTTTCAGCTGACAGATGCAAGCTAAGAGAAATGCTGACAGCATGTGTATCACACACACTCAGTTTTTAGATGCAATGTGTTAAATAGCAGACCAGGAGCTAATTACAGAGTTGTTTAAGTTAACTTTGTTAAGAGGGAAATCATAAAAAAAGTTTATGACGTTGAAGAGTGGTGCGAGGTTGTAAATGCTCCTATGAAGTCTTTGTGAGGAGGATGCAGCCTGGATCAAAGGAGATGTCATTTGAAACATGACTCATGCTGAAGGATTGCAAATTTGATACTTTGAAAAGACTACTGTTTTTTTTATTGGATATATTTTTAAATATAAGCTGACAGAGGAGGAGCTAGCTGACCTCACCAAAAAGGGGTTGGCCAATGCAGTTGTTTAAGGAATAATTCTGTTTACAGAGACACATTTTTACCTAGACTCTGACCAAGCAAGATCGGTGAGCACTTAAGCAAGTATTTAGAGACTAAGTACTGTAGTAGGAATTTACACTGTTTAAACCTTGTTTCTTTTTAAAAGATTTGTATGTCTTTTGATATAACAGTTCTGTATTTTGTGCTTCACATATTTGTAACTATTCTCGAAAAATTCTTTTTAGAACTTACTTGGTCTGTCTTTGACTTCGGTTTTTTATTTGTAAGAAATTACATGGTTATAGCAGACAATAAGCTTGAATGTGGTACCATACTGGAAAGAGAAGCATTAAATCTGAGGTCTTTATTAAAGTTTTAAAAAGGTTCATCTCTGTATACCTGGTTAGGCGCCCATAGACAAAGATATCTGACCCCCAAAGACAGATATATCTGAGCCTGTGCATTGGGTTAGCTAACAAGAGGTTAGCAGTTTGAATCCCTCCAAAACTGGAGACCAAAGGTTGATCCGAACTCGCAAAAACAGACAAGAGGGTTACCTTGTCTGTTACACTGTTCACAAGACTGCTCTCAGAGCTTGGCACTTTGGGAGTAGAGGGCCTGACCTGCTGAGTGGGTTTGTGACATCCACCACCCTCTGTGTGAAGAAAAAACATCCTCATATTCCCTCTTAGCCTGCCACCTTCCAATTTCATGTCCTACCCCCTTAATCTTGATTTCCTCCTGTATTGGAAGATGTCTGCCTCCTGCATCTTGTTTATACTCTTGAGGTACTTGAATGTCTCTATCATGTCTCCTCCCTACCTCCTCTCCTCCAGCAAGTGTATATTTTGGTTCCTTAATCTCTGCTCATTTGTTTTGTAGTGCAAGCCCTGTACCATTTTAGTTGACCTTCTCTGGACCATCTCAAGCCTGCGTATGCTCTTTTGAAGGTGCAGCCTCCAGAACTGCACACAGTACTTCATGTGAGGCCTGGCCAGGGTTTTATATAAAATCATCACTACCTCCCATCTTCTGCTGGTGATACTCCTGATTATGCACCCCAGCATGCCACTGGCGCTCCCCACTGCCTTTGTAGTCTACTTTGACATTTTCAAGTCATGTGAAATTATAACCCCCAGTTCCCTTTGTTCCTTGGTGACTGTTAGCAACTGCCCTCCCACCATCCTGCAGCTGTCCCCAGGATTTCTATGCCCCTAGTTCATAATTTTGCACTTCTTTGATTTAAATCTCTGTTGCCACTCCTCAGACCATTTCTCAAGCCTGCCTAGGTTCTTTATCATTTTCTCCACCCCTTCCGGAGTATCCACCCCGTTGCCGGTCTTGGTGTCATCTGCAAACAGGCAGAAATTTCCTTCCAGCCCCTCTGCAATGTCACTAATGAAGACATTCAACAAGACTGTCCCAAGCACTGATTTCTGCAGTACCCCACTGGTCACCCCCCTCTCCCCAGATTGTACCCTATTTACCACCACCCTCTGTCTCCTGTCTATTAGCCAGTTCCTAACCCAGTTCACCACCTTGTCTACCATGCCCAGACGACCAATCTTGTGAACAAGCCTCCTATGTTGTTTTATTATATTTATTTATTAAAAGTTTTACCAGGAAAGCATACTGAGCAAACTACTGCTTGATTACAGATGCATCCTGAGGAGACAGGAATAAGGAAAGCAACAACATAAATGCAATAAACAATATTATACAGAGACTGAAAACTAATTACAGTGTACATAGAACATTGGCGAGAACAGAAATGAGTTGTCCACAGAGACAGAAGTGCACATCACATAACATGTGCAATTACATAGCAATAGTATACGTCAGATAAATAGAGGCAGATTTAGACATAGCCTACTGGAATAGCATAGACTATACTAGAGTACTAGAGCTAGTAAGGGCATGGGGGTGTGTGTGGGAGAAGTGTACTTTGAGAAAGGAGTTTAGGGGTTGGCCAGGGGAGGCATTTCTAATGGTCTCAGGGAGGGAATTCTATAGTTTGGGCAGGTGATATCTGAGGGCTGACTGGCCTGCCTTGGTGGTCATGAGTGGAACAGACAGCAAAAGAGAATCATTGTTCCTGAGGGGGTATGCCGGGGGGGGGAGGGGCTGACAGAACAGAAGTGAAGTAAGGGGGAGGGACTGGGCACATAATTTAGCTGTAAGACTAGCACAGTGTGAGTGCAGGCGGTCTTGAAGTGATGGGAGGTCCAGTAACTGGTAGAGGGTGCAATGATGAGTGGAGAAAGAACAGTCTAGGACAAAACAACAGAAAGAATGAAAGAGGGTGTCCAGTCTGGCTAGGGTGAACTTTGGGGTGGCACTGTAGACTACATCCCCATAGTCAAAGACAGGGAGTATCATTTTCTGCGAAATTGCATGGTGGGTAGGCAGAGGGATGCATCCACAATTGCGATACAAGGCACCCAGCTTGGAGTGAAGCTTTTTGTGTACTGCATCAATGTGCACAGAGAAATCAAGATTCTGGTCTAGCCATACCCCAAGATATCTGAAGAAGAAAGAAACCTCCAGCACTGTCCCATCAAGGGTGTAGATGGAGGTAGAGGGAGGGAGCTGAGAAACTCTCTGTCTAGTACCAAAGGTCATGGAGACAGTTTTCTTGTGATTGAGAAAGAACTGATTTGAGAGAAACTATTGCTAAACATTGTTGAAATCCTGCTGCAGTCTGGTCACAACATCAGTGGGTACAGGGCCATATGTATACAGTACTGTATCATCAGCATAAATGTGGATGGATGTGTGTAGGAAGGCAGTGGACAGATCATTCAAGAAGATGGAGAACAGTAGCAGGCCAAGGACCGAGCCTTGGGGTACAACAGAGGTAACAGAGCGGGAGAGAGAGGTGGAGTTGCCAATTCTGACAGATTGGGATCTGCCAAGCAGGTATGAGTGAAACCAGCTGGTGGCTGTGCTAGAGAGACCTGTGAGAGAGAGCTTGGAAAGGAGGAGGGTGCGAGAGACAGTGTCAAAGACTTTTGCCAGGTCGACAAAAATGGTAGAGGTTATGTGGCCTTTATCCATTTCTAAACAGATTGAGTCAGTGAGCCTCAGAAGAGAAGAGGTGGTGGACTGTGACCTCCTAAACCCAGACTGGTAAGGTGTGAAAAAGGATGAGGAGTCTAGAAAAGTGGAGAGCTAGAGAGGACAAGTTGTTCTTGGAGTTTAGCCAAGACAGGAAGGAGGGAGATAGGGCGGTAGTTACCGAAAGCTGAGGGGTCACCACCTTTAGGGAGAGGGATGATGGTGGCATGCTTCCATTCAGAAGGTATTGAGGCAAGAGAGAAGGAGAGGTTATAGAGTGATGCCAGAGGGATGGGGATGGCCTGGGCCATCACCATTGGGACGGTGTTGAAGACCGTCCTGAAACTGAGGGAGGCGACGTCCAGCCCCCCCCCGATTAAATTCCTTCATCACCAAAGAAATCTATCAGATTTGTCTGACGCAACCTACCCGCTGTTATGCCTGACCAGGGTTTTATATAACAGCATCATTACCTCCCTCCTTCTGCTAGTGACACCCTTGCCTATGCACCCCTTTTATTTTATTCACATTTTGACCCCAAATTTTCAACATAGTCTTCTTATCACCATACCTCATAGACCCCATAGGTGAAAATTAATCCATGGCAAAATGCTATTCTGTGCCACAGGTGTGGAAACTCATTTTGAGCAGGATGTGTGAAATGACAGCTGTACTGTACATGAGGTTGTGTGAAGAAATAGCTAGGTTGAAAATTTGGAGTCAAAATATAAAAAATTGGCAAAGTTACTCATGGGCGTAGGAAAATTTCAATGAGTGTGCATAACTCTGTCATTTGTTGGTATTTTTGCTCCAAATTTTCAACCTGGGCTTTTTGGGACCCCACCTCATGATCAGTGGTGCTATCATTTTGTTATTCAGTCCCAAAAGGGGTTGGGGGTTATGCAGCAACTGTGCCATTCCATACCACAGGTGCGACAACATGTTTTGGGCAGGATGGGAGAAATGACAGCTGTACTGTTCATGAGGTAGTGTGGAAAAATGGGCATGTTGAAAATTTGGATTAATAATATTCAAAATTGACCAAGTTACCCTCATGCATAGGAAAATTTAAATGAGCACATGTAACTTGGGCGTTTGTTGGTATTTTTGCTCCAAATATTCAACATGGACTTTTAGGGACCCCACCTCATGAACAGTGGCATGATCATTTCAGTACCTGTATGTGATTTCACATAGCGACTGCACCATTCTGCACCACAGGTGCAAAAATAAATTTCTGGCAGGATGTGAAAAATGACATCTTTACTGTTCATAAGGTGGTATGAAACAATGACTATGTTGAAAATTTGGAGTCAAATATCGAAAATAACCAAAGTTATGTGCCTGCCTATAAAAAATTCAACGAGCGCACATAACTCAGCTATATTTTGTTATTTTTGCACCAAACTTTCAACATGGGCTTTTTGGGATCCTGCCTCATGAATAGTGGCACTGTTGTTTTGTTAATCAGTCCCAAAAGGTGATTCCACAACGCTACTGCGAAATCACCTTTCAGGACTGAGTAATAAAATGACAGTGACAGTTTTCATGAGGTGGGGTCCCAAGAACCCCATGTTGAAAATTTGGTGCAAAAATCTCAAAAAATGGCTGAGATATCAAAATAAGTTGAAACCACCATTGACAGCCATTATACACTTACAGCACTTACCTTTCAGTTCACAGTTCAGCTGTGAAGAGTGCAGACGTGTCCCAGTCCACAGAAGATCGCAGCGCTGACCTCCAGAGGTAAGTATGGGGTAAGGAGGGGTGCAGGGAGGGGTGTGCAGAGGAGGGTTGGGATGGGGGAGGGACAGGGAGATGACGAGGACCATTTTCTTTTACAAGGTTAAAAACAAATTAAAGACATCGGGGGACAGTTTTCTTTTTTTTTCAGACAGGAATGTTTCGGAACACTGGTGGTGGGCTCCCCAATGTTTGACAGTGGTGGTGGGGGTACTAATGACTGAGGACACTGGAAGTGGACTTCCCAGTGTCCCAAACTGTTGGGGGGGTTCTTCCACTGCTGACACAGGGATTGGGCCCCCTGATGTCAGCAAAGATAAGTGGAGGGACTGTGGCGGCAGTGGCATCTGACACTGGGAGTAGGCATCCAGATTGTATTAATAAAATATTATTTGAGGACAGTGGGAGTGGGCTCCCCACTGTCCCACTGTGCTGGGGCAGGGGATACTTGATGGGGTGGTGGTGCCATTACACACAGGGATAAAGAACAATGGGCTTGCTGAGGTGGGGGGGTGCCACTAGACACCAGGGATAAACAAGGAGGGGAGGGAGGGGTTACGCTGGGCTGCAGTTGCATCCAGTCCCACTAGCACGATCGCCCTTAAGTGTAAGTGCCTTCAGGCACTGGAAACTCTGAGCTTGTATGGAGCTTAGGCTGCAGCCTACTCCTCATGGCTGGGAGAAGAGGAGTATGTGTTTAACTTTTCTGTGAGGGAGCACAAGAGAGAGAGAGAACAACTTGACGGCAGGTTGGCTTGCGCTTTATGCACATGAAAGAAATGAAGCGCTCTCATTGGTGCACTTCATTTCTTTCAGCTAGAGAATGGCTTCCAGCTGTGAAGTTGAGACTAGTGTCACAGTCTGGTTGTGTTCTCATTGATCTGTGAGGGATGAGCCCATGTATGCGTTCGAGATTGACTCATCCTCGACACACCTCTGAAATGTCATTTCCACAAAGATGTTTCTTGCACACGCACAAGGAAACATAAACAAGCATTTGTCAATGCCGAATGTTGTCTTGCTGGCATTGGTATTGGTAGTGCAGGAGTTAGAGAGAGATGCATAATAGGCATGGCAGTGAAGTATTGAACTGATGCCAACCCACCTCCACCCTGCATAGACTGACAGGCATTGGGGTGTCCCTTTGGGTGTTTGGTAGTGCAGTGCCGGAAAACATTTTGGGCAGGATGTGAAAAATGACAGCTGTACAGCTCATAAGGAGGCGTAAAAAAATGCCAGTGTTGAAAATGTGGCATGTAAATATAGCAAATTGCGAGAAGTTACAAGAGTGCGTGGGAAATATACAGCATACACTTACACTAGCCATTTTATGGCGTTAGTCATCAAATTTTCAACATAAGCATTTTAGCACCTCTGCTCATGTACAGTGTCACTGTTATTTCTCAAAGTGTCCCAAGAAGTGATTTACAGCTGCCACGCTTATTCTGCGCCGGAAGTGCAAAAACACATTTTGGGCAGGATATGTGAAATGACAGCTGTACTGTTCATGAAGAGGTGTGGAAAAATGGCAATGGTGAAAATCCAGAGTGAAAATATCAGAAATGCACGACGGTATGAGCGTGTGTGCAATCTGCCAACGCACGCTCGTAACACAGTCATTTTATGGAGTATCATCACCAAATTTTCAACGTAGGCATTTTAGAACCTCTGCTCATGAACTGTGTAACTGTCATTTTCATAATCTGGCCCAAACACTGATTTCCCACAGTGACTGCGCTATTGTGCGACGGAAGTGTGGAAACACATTTCGGGCAGGATGTGAAAAATGACAGTTGTACTGTTCACAAGGAGGTGTACAAAAATGACAATGCTGAAAATCTGGCATTAAAATATTGTGAATTCACGAAGTTACGAGCCTGCGTAGCAACTGCGCAATGCACTCTCGTAAAACAGGCATTTGTTGGATTTTTTCCACCAAATTTGGAACATAGAGTTTTTGAGAGGCTACCTCATGAACACTGCCACTGTCATTTTGTTATTGGGTCCCGAAAGGTGATTTTGTGCAGTGACTGCGAAATCACCTTTCGAGGCTGATTAATGCCATGACAGTGATAGAATTCATGAGGAGGGGCCCCACAAACCCATGTTGAAAATTTGGTGCCAAAATTCCAACAAATGCCCGAGATATGCAACAAAGTTGAAAAAACCCTATTCATTCCATTATACAGCTTACCGGCATTTCCTCATTTCGCAGTCGGCTTTGAAGAGTGCAGACGTGTTCCCGGTCCAGCGAAGATCGTCGCACCAGACTCCGGAGGTAAGTATGGGGTGAGGGGGTGTGTGGGGAGGCAGGGTGCACAGTGGGTGGGTGCGAGTGGGGGGCAGGAGACTACGAGGGACCATTTTTAAGTTACAGGGAAGAAGCAAAACTAACATCATGAGACATTTTTTTTTTTCAGGGGACTTGGCACACTGGTGGGCTCCCTGTTGGCACCTAATGACAGCAGGGGAGGCAAAAGCCGAGGGATTGGGCACCCCTTGGCATATAAGAATTGTGGGGGCTGATTTATAGCCAACAGGGAGTGGGCTCCCCGTCGGCACACAATGAAAGTGGGGAGGAAGAACCAGGGGATTGGGCACCCCCTCGACATATAGAAATGAGAGGGCTGCTGTATGCTGATGGGAGTGGGCTCCCTGTCAGCAACTTTAATGCAGCCACAGTAAGCCGGCTGAAGTTGGGCACCCCAAGGTCGGCTGTTTGCGACCGCCCACCATGCTGCTGCTAATGTGGCGAGCACACAGGAAAGGGTCCATGCATCTGGCGAGCTTTACTCGGATTGCAGCCGGACCTTTCCTTAGATGTGCTCGCCACATTAGCATGCATGGTGTGGTGCCACTGATTGGGGAATGAGGGACTCACCTAATGATGCATGCCCTGCATTCGCCCAACAGCGGCCGTGCCTCCAAAGCTACACTACTGCAAGATGTTAACTTGCGCGCAAGCGCGGCACGCCAACATAAAAAGAGGGCAAGAAGCAGTGAAAACAAAATCTGGAAGACCATGCATGTAAATGCTAGAAGTCCAGGAAAAAAAGATTCTAGACCTAGAGGCCATCATGGCAGAGGCAAATCTGGCTATTGTGGCCATTTTAGAGTTATGGTGCACTGGAAGCCATGACTGAGAGATTCAGATTTATTGTTAAAAATATGTATCAAACACATAGTTTATCACATGAAAAAAGAACATTAAAAGAACAGCTTACATTTTTATAAAATATCTCACATTACATATCCAATATAGAAAACATTTTGGGTGGGATATTCAGAGTGCACCAGGCAGGGGCTCAAGCCTGGGCACAGCTCAACTGGGATACACCAGGCAGTGTGTTGGGCGATATTCGACGGTGGTGCGCCATGGCTCAGCACTGTTGAATATGGCAACGTGGCCTCCCGCATTGTGCATGGTGTAGTGGCAAGAGAGGAGCAGGGAGATGCACCAGCACAAGTGCAGTTGTACTAGGCACAGGAACCACAATATTCAGTGGTGGATATGCAAATGGGGCCATAATGCATGCAAGGCACAACTGGGGCCATTAGCATGTCATTATGGCCCCATTTGCATGCAGGTGCATTGATCCCTGGTGACTTGTGCCTGGCACGCTGCCAGGCTGCAGCCGTCGGGGACCGACGCCCCCTGCACATCGTGGCAAAGTGCCCCAATGCCCGATCACGGGCAAAAGTATAAAAAACATTTTAAACTATCCCTGGTGGTCCAGTGGACTGCTTTCAGCCCGATCGAGGGCATAAGTATAAAAGAAACATTTTAAACTATCCCTGGTGGTCCAGTTGACCGCTTCCAGCCCGATCGTGGGCATAAGTATAAAAGAAATGTTTTAAACTATCCCTGGTAGTCCAGCGGTACCCCCCTCCACCCGCCCACTAGGCCCGCCACCTCGTTCCCCGTCAGCGGCGGTGGCAGCTCCCCACCTACAAGCTGCCCGTTCCACCACGAATGACTGCGTGCAATGCGACGGTACACCCATTGGTCCACAGCATGGCCAATGGTGTGCAACTATACCGTACTACACAGTCCAGATATGTGAATGGATCCATTCATGTATCAGGACTGTGTAGTATGGTATGGTCTGCATGCCCATTGGCCCATGCAGTGGACCAATGGGTGTACAGTCATACTGTATGCAGTCAGTCGGCGGGCAGCCAGGTGGCTTGCGGGGGGGAGCTGCCACCCACCGCTGACTGGGGAGAGGGGGGCGGGGCTCAGTGGGTGGGTGAAGGGGGGTGCCACTGGACTACCAGGGATAGTTTAAAATGTTTCTTTTATACATATGCCCACTATCAGGCTGGAAGCGGTCCACTGGACCACCAGGGATAATTTAATATGTTCTCCTTATACATATGCCCGCGATCGGGCTGGAAGCAGTCCACTGGACCACTAGGGATAATTTAAAATGTTTCTTTTATACACATGCCCGCGATCAGGCTGTTAGCGGTCCACTGGACCACCAGGGATATCACTCCTATTACAATGCCCGTGATTGGGTGTGGGGGGGTGCAACGCCGACAGACCCTGGCTCTGGAGCTTGGATGGCCACCCAGAGTTGGCAGCTGCCATGTTGTACCCTGCAATATGGCAGCTCACCTGTGGGTGGCCAGCCCTTGCACCTATTTCTTTTTGGCTCAACTCTGAGCACCAGTGTGCGGTGTAAGTAGGGGTTGCACCAGCATATTCTCCACACATCCCAGGTTGAATATCAGGATGTGCGGAATATGCATGGGCACGCCCCCCGCACTTGCGCCGCATACATTACTGGTGCACCCCGGCACATTGGGATCTGCGTGGTGCAACATCCTCTTTTGAATATCACGCCAGGGCACATCAGTGGGTTGCATATGGTGCAACACTGTTGTGCCATGCGCAACCCCTTTGCATATCCCACCCTTTATGTGCAAACTTAGCTACGGCAAAATAATTAGCTCTTTTCTCAGAGAACAGCAATTGCTCAGTTTTCTTCTCTAATATATCCTGTTCATTTCTGATACAAGGTAAAATATACTTCCTCCTCTCCTCCAGCAACAGGGGGCAATTCAGCAGCAAATGTACCAATGTTTTTTTTTCATTTATAGCACATTTACAGAATTCATCACATCTGGTTCCAGTCCAATAATTTTCCACCAGTTTTCTTTCTTAATTATTCCAAGTCTCAAAAGACATATCACATTCCTGTCTCTTTTATTTTCAACAAGCCTAAGGTAACTTTCTACTTTCTTGTATGATTTTAACCGGACAACACAAGGACATGGCTCATTTGCCTACAGAGCACCTCTTTGGTTTTAGGCACTTCCCAGAGATATTTCGACCTTACCAAAATTAGGTCCATTCAAACATATGCTCAGTCAGCATCTCATGGCTAACAGTTCATGTGGCTGCCACACCTAAGATACCACCACCAATGGGTACGACCTACCTTTGTGCTCTCACTTCCTCACTATAATAGAAGGACCTCTCACATCCCTTGTTCAGCCCTCTATCTCCTGCCTTTCCCCATCCCCTCCTTCCTCTGCACCTGCTACCCCTCTCTTTTCCCTTCCAGCACCCATACTGACAGTACACCACTCACTCTACCTCTGTCTATACAGGTTTGACAATGCCTTTTGGCTGCCTCCTCCATTTTCTGGGTTCTCTTCAATCAATCAATCAAAATCTTTATTTAACTAGGGGAACATCATTGAGCAAGTTCATTTTCGAGATGGACCTGGAAAGGAGAGGTTAACAATACATACAAAGGAATGCTCACTTACATCATAATTGGGTAAACAATATATACAAAATGAATTCACAGTTACATAGTATTTACATAGAGCAGCAATTATACACAGGAGGTTTATAATACACATGAAACAGAGTATTAAAAAGAGCCATTATGCTAAGTCCATGAAGAGTATGCAGCTAAAAAGTATAGCAACTGTAGTACAGTATATACAGGTTAAACATGTGCAACAATAATTACAGTGTGTATTTGAAGCATCCTTGAACACACTTATTGATTGAAGGAGCTTGGTGGGGCATGGGAGGGGTGGAGAGAGGGACGCAAGAGGGTGAGTAAGGAGAGCTACATGGTACATGGTGTGAACACAAAGGCATGTAGTGACTGCAGGGGGGAAGGTGGTAACAGTTAGGGAGTGGAAAGCAAAACACCATGACAGTGTCGGGGGGGGTAAGCAAGGAGTGTAGGTGGGAACCAGGGGGACATGGAAAGGAACTAATGATAAGGAAAAACACAGGGTCAGGATAGAAGGAGCAGTCAGATAAGTTCTTATAGGCTCTAACATTGCCCAAGAGGGGTGGGAAAGAAGTACCAGTAAAGTGATGCACTGGAGCAGATGGAGCTGAGGCTAGGGGAAGCAGTTGCAAGATTCCTTGATAGAGTGAGAATAAAGTGCTTTGAAGGCTAATAGTTTGATTGGGAAGGTCAACTTCAGGTTTTTTTGTAAGTTGTTCTGGAGATAGAGTAAAGCTTGAGATATGGTAGACCTGCCAAAGCACAACTTGAACTTCGGTACTGCAAGCGAGATAACAGAGGAACTCCTATTTACCTATCACACCTAGAGGAAGACAATCCAAGTTGTACTGAGGCAACATCATCGTGATGGTCCTAAATGTCCAGAGAGCTGCATTCCTGTCTTCTGTAGTTAAGGGATGACCAACCTACTGCAGCATAAAGGGAGCAGCGACGTGTGGAGTATAGGAGACCAGTTATGAACTTCAAGGCCCAATGGTAGAGTATGTCTAATTATTTAGCCAGGGCAGACACGGGGCCTTGGCTGTAAAGGAAATCTGCACTGTCCAGTAAGGTAAGGAATGTGGTTTGGACTAGTCTCTTCCTGGCATCCAGTGTTAGAAAATTTTTGATCCTATAGAAGAGGCCAAGCCTCTGCCTAGGCTTCTTTAAGAGATCCTCAATGTGATCACAAAAGGAAAGCTTTTGGTCTATCCACACCCCCAGGTATTTGAATTTAGTAACATATTCCAGCGATTCGCCAAGTAGAGTGTGGATCTGGGGAATATTACCTTGAGTTGTGGGGTTATTAACGTATGAAAAAGGAGAAAAAAGCATCGCCTTTGTTTCTTTGGCATTCACGAGCAGTTTCTGGTACAGTAGTTATAGTTGTAGAAGATTAAATTCCCGTTGCAGATCCCTACAAGCTGCTTCCGGAGAGGGTCTTCCAATATAAAGTACTGTGTCATCGGCAAATAGAAGGATGTTGGCAGATTTGATGTCAGCATCAATATTGTTAATGTAAATTGCAAAAAGCAATGGACCCAGTATAGAGCCTTGCGGTATGCCCCTCAGTAGAGGTTTCAGGGATGAAAATTCTCCTTCAGCCTTGACCTGCTGCTGTCACCCTGTTAGATAGTTCGAGAACCACCTCAGCGATAGGGGTGTCGGGAGGGAGACAAGGAGCAGCTCGTGGTCAACCATATTGAATGCATTACTTAAATCTAGCAATACTGCGAAAATGAAGTTCTTCGAATTCAAGGCACACTGCAAGTCATTGTAACCTTTGCAAGAGCTGAAATAGTACTGTGATGAGGCCTAAATCCTGACTGATAAGTGAGCAAAGCAAGAGGAAAAAAGACTTTTATGGTTCTTAAAAGAGATGACTAAAAAGGTAAAGGCTAAAACAGTAACACTCAGAAGGTTCAAAGAGACACAGAGGGAGGACAATTGGGGGGTGTATCAAGAGAAACAGAGGGAAGCATTGAAAGCAATAAGGGGCACAAAGGAGTAAACTAAAGAGAGAATAGCCCAGGAGTAATGAAAGGGGAGATGACACTTTTTAGGGATGTAAGTGAAAAGAAGAAGACCAGGGTGGGATTATAAAGTTAAAGAGGGAAGGGGGACTGTGTAGAGGGGGAGCAGGAAAAGGCAGACATCCTGAACAAATAATTTTGTATAGTGTTCACAGAGGAAGGAGAAGGGGAGGGGCCACCAAAAATTAACAGAGGCTTTGGATTGAGGCGGGTGGACGTTAGTCCCTTTTTGGAGGTGAGAGTCCTGAAGGGACTTGCAAATCTGAAGATACACAAAGCAATAGGGCCAGATGGGGTGCATCCAGGAGTATTGAGAGAACTCATAGAAACACCGTCTGCACCTCTGACAGTTCTTTTTAATGCTTCACTGGAAACAGAAGTGGTTCTGGAGGACTGGAGGAGGGCAGATGTAGTCACACTGCACAAGAGTGGTAGCAGGGAGGAGGATGTCAATTATTGGCCAGTCAGCCTGACATCGGTGGTGGAAAACTTAAAGGAATCACTGCTTAAGGAAAGGATTGTGGAATATCTTGAATCCAGTGGGTTACAAGACCTGAGGCAACATAGTTTCATGGTTGGAGGTCATGTCAAACGAATTTGATAGATTTCTTTGACTGAGTGACAAAGGATTTACCTCAGGGTGGAGTGGTGAATGTAGCCTACCTAGATTTCAGTAAGGCTTTTGACACCGTCCCACATAGGAAACTAGTATGAAAGCTTGACAGCTTAGGAGTATGTCCAAAGGTGCTGAACTGGATAAGAAATTGGTTAGGGAATAAGCGGCAGAGGGCATTGGTAAATGGAGTTTGCTCTGAGAAAGGGAAGATGACCAGCAAGGTGCCTCGGGGATCAGTGCAGGAACTGGTCCTCTTTAATGTTTTTATGAGTGACATTCCAGAGGAAATAGAATGGAAGGTCTGCCTTTTTGTGGATGACACCAAAATCTGTAATAGGGTGGACACTCTGGGAGAGTGGAAATGATGAGCAGAGACCTGAGAAAACTAGAGGAGTGGTCAATGGTATGGCAGTTGGGTTTTAATGCAAAAAAAAGTGCAAAATAATGCAGTTGGGGCACAGAAACCCAGAGGTGAAGTTCAAAAGGGGTGGAGTGGTATTGATGACCACCAAGCAGAAAAGAGACAGGAAGGTAATCATATCAGATGATCTAAAGGTGGCCAAGCAATGCAACAAGATTGTATAAAGTGCTAGTAGAATGCTGGGGTGCATAGGGAGGGGTATCGCCAGCAGAACGTGGTAGGTGGTATTGCCTCTGTATAGGTCACTGATAAAACTCCACTTAGAGCACTGTGTCCAGTTCTGGAAACCACATCTCTGCAAGGACATAGAGTTGAGGTGGTTTAGGGTCTGCATCAAAAGCTGTATGAGGAAAGACTAAAGGACCTCAATATGTACACCCTGGAAGAGATCAAGGAGAGGGGGATATGATAGAGACATTTAAATACCTCACAGGGGTAAATAAGGTACAGGAGAGGAGTATTTTTCTGAAGAAAAGTGCTCAAGAACAAGTGGACATGCTTTGAAGCTGGAGGGAGATCTGAGAAAGCACTTTTTTCACAGAAGGAGTGGTGGATTCCTGGAACAGCCTTCCAGCAGAGGTGGTGAAGGCAAAAACAGTGGTGGTATTAAAGAATGCAGGGGATAAGCACAAAGGAGTCATAGTGGAAAGGAAGGGGGAGAAAGTGCTGTAGGTCAGGCAAGGTCTGCAGTAATAGTATAGGTAGGTAGAAATGGGCAGACTGGATGGACCACGCAGTCCTTATCTGTCATCAAATTTTATGTTTCTGTTTCAAGGATCAATTAAACCAATAGTGACTTGTACATTACTTATAGCTCTCTGGGTGATAGGCTTTTTATACATGACCCTGATCTATCTACAGTTAATCCAAATTAAGGGTTAGGTTCCAATCACTTGCCGAAATAAAAGGAAGATACGCTCAACTGGCCATCAAGGAAACGAGTTCTGTAAAAAATATTGGATTATCTGAATTTGGTCCATAAATGCATGTTATAACCAATTCCATTCTATCTAGTATACCTTTACTAATGACAAATCTGCCCTTTGGGTCTGAAATTAAATGTATTTATATTAACACATTTGCATGTATTTGTGGATTAGTGCATAGAGAAATAGAAACATAGAATTTGACAGCAGATAAGGACTGCTTGGCCCAACTAGTCTGCCCAGTTTTCCCACCTACATTATTACCGCAGACTGTACTTGATCTACAGCTCTTTCCCTTCCTTTCCACTATGATTCCCTTGTGCCAGTCTCATGCATTCTTGAAGCCCAACAGTGTTTTCACGCCCACCTCCACTGGAAGGTTATTCCAGGAATCCACCACTCTTTCTGTGAAGAAGTATTTCCTCACATCTCTCCTGAACCTACCCCCTTCAGCTTCATAGCATGTCCCCTTGTTCGTGAGCACTTTTTTCTCTGAAAAGTACTTCCCTCCTGTACCTTATATACCCCCAGTGAGGTATTTAAATGTCTCTATCATATTCCCTCTTCAAGGGTATACATATTGAGGTCCTTTAGTCTCTATTCCTAAGGCTTTTGATGCAGAATCTGCATCATTTTAGTTGCCCACCTCTGGACTGCCCCCACTCTGTCTATGTCCTTACAGAGTTGTGGCCTCCAGATCCAGATACAGTACTTTAGGTGGGGTCTTACCAATTATCTAAACAGAGGAAGCATCACCTCCCTCTTTCTGCTGGCGATGCCCTTCCCTATGCTCCCCTGTGTCCCACTAGCTCTATCAACTGCCTTGTCACACTGCCTGGACACATTTAGGTCATTGTATATGATTACCCCAAAAGTCTCTTTCCTGCTTGCTGGTCATCAATACCACTTCACCCATTTTGTACTCCACCCCTGGTTTTCTGTACCCTAAGTGTGTTATTTTGCACTTTTTTTGCATTGAAACCCAGCTGCCACATTCTTGACCACTCCAAATTTCCTCAGGTCTCTGCTCATCCTTACTAGCCCCTCTGGAGTGTTCACCCTATTGCAGATTTTGTTGCCATCTGCAAACAACTAGACCTTCCCTTCCAGCTCCTCTGCAGTGTCATTTATAAAGACATTAAGGAGGACTGGTCCCAGCGCTGATCCCTAAGGCACCCTGATGGTCACCCTCCCTTCTTCGGAGTGAACTCCATTTGCCACCAGCCTCTGTTACCCATCCCCTAACCAGTTTTTTTATCTGGGTTCCCACATTTGGACTCACTCCTAAGTTATCCAGCTTTCTTACTAGTCTCTTATGTGGAACAGTGTCTAAAGCCTTACAAAACTCTAGGTAGGCCACATTCACCACTCCACAATGATCTAATTCCTTTGTCACTCAGTCAAAGAAATATATATCAGATTCATTTGACATGACCTCCCCCATGAGATCCCATACTGCCTGGGGTCTTGTAACCCATTGTTTGTTTATTTTATTTATTTGGAAAGTTCGGAGTTACACCTTTGAGCAGAGCTAGTTTACAAAGTTTCATGTCAGAGTTACAGGTTAAGGTACAAATAGAGTTACAAAGCAATACATGTGGAAAGGACCATACAAGGCCCCAAGTATTTATAATATTCAGAAGTTCATTCACAAGCTTAGAGTGAACAAGTTCATATGTACAGGTTTAATACAGAGGTGCAGTAGCAGCAGGTGTGGCCTTGCCTATGGTTAGAGTTTAGGGCCATTTCAGAAGTGCAACTTTGTCTAAGGTATGCCAGATTTGTCTTAGTAAGCACAGCCAGGGGAGGTGTTGTTAGTAGTATCTGACTAGTGATTGCATAGGCATATGCCTTGTTGGGCAAGGTATTTCTTCAGGGATGATTTAAATTGACTCAGTTTGGGTAGCTCTAGTAGTGTGGTAGAAAGTTAATTTAGCCAGGTTGGTGCACTGCAAGGGAAGGCCCTCATGGCTTGGATGATCCTGCAACGTGGGACATACAGGGAGTTTCTTGCTACACGTCTGGTAGTGTGGTGGTTAAAGGTGGTATGTAGCAGGGATTGAAGTGGGGGGTCAGCCCTAGTATGGCCTTCTTCCCAATGAGGCAGGTTTGGAATTTTATCTGGCGGTCTAGTGGAAGCCATTTTGTATCCATGTAGAGGTTGCATGTGTGTGTGAGTCTGTCTGTGTCAAGGATGAGGCAAGAGGCCTTATTTAGGATGGTCCTGATTCTGTTGAAGTTGGTGTCTATAGCAGCTCCATAAATCACCAATCCATAGTACAGGGTGGAGAGGACCAAGAAAGCTACAGCAAGTTTCCTAGTCTCTGGTGTCATAACGTGCTTGTGTCTAAATAGAAGCCCATTGTTTTGTTTACTGCCCTAACTACATGTAGGGCCCCATGTTTTCTGCGATTCTGTGGCTGCAGCAGTGGCTGCAAAAATTAGGGTTGGCCGCAGAAATTGGTGCTTGCCGTGAAAATCAGGAAAACTAGCCACGCAGCCACAGAAATGCTAGCTATGCTATGCAAGCACACAAGGCAAGGGCATATGGCATACATGCTCATTAGAAGGGGCAGCAAGCTGATGCCATCTGCTACAAAGCTGAAAAGCTACTGACCACATGGCATCTTGACTCATGCTGGTTCTTGTTACATAACTCCATCCAGCTAGTATTGTGGGGGGTTGGGGGACAGACGCAAGAGTAGCACAGCTTGATTAGGTCCACGGTAGTTGTGATTTGCTGCTGTGTAGGTGTGGGTTGCTCAGCCATGTTAATTTTTCTTTGTGAGGCTGCTCATTGTGTATGCTGAGTCCCTCGAAGATGAATTTGGAAGGAAGAACTGGAAGGTGAGCTGTAGTTAAGAAGTGAGAAGGTTCATTGGTGCCCATGGAGGTGGAATTGATCTCAGTGTGGTGACAGATATCAGAGGAGAAGCTGATTGCAGAAACATAGGGCTGGCTGAAGACTGAGCAGAGGACTCAGTCCCCTCTGGTGGATATCGATCACAGTTTTGATCTGTGGGCCGCAGTTCTGTACCTGCAAGTGTGAGAGTAATTTCTTGACAGATTTGAACCTGCAGCCTAAGTGGTGGCATCAAGCTCAGTTCTTAAGGTGAGCAAGTTGCCCAGCTGCTGCAGTGTTGGAGACCAGGGTATACTAGAACTGAAGCAAGCAGGTATGGAAACAAATCGGAATGGAGAGTTTGATTGCTGCTATACATAAGTGAAATGAGGGTCGCTGCCTGAAGAACACCACCACCACACTGAGTTGCAAGGAGAATAGAACATGGTAACCAATGTTACTCCAGCTTAATAAGAATGACTTGCTTGCATTTTTTAGTGTGTCCCCCAAAGAAAAAATCATGAGTCAACAAATCCTACAAACACTGCAAGTTACACCCTCCTTCACTGTTATAGGAAAACAGTTTCCATCCCCCAACACACAGATTTGCACACTGCACTCAACATGTTTGTTGCAAGGCAGTTGGGGTATTCCTAGTTTAAAAAAATAATAATGTAAAAGATCATTGATCAAAATCAGAAAAAAATGGCTATCAAGTTGGAGTCTCTCTTTATATCTGCTAACTAAACATAAACCAGAAGAAGTCCAAGCAGATTTTGTCTTCTGTGTAGTTTTAGCTAGCAGTGTATGTCTTCCTCTGATTATAACCTAGAAGAACAGCAAAGGCCACCAATTTCCAGATGAAGAAGAACAGGTGAGCCATCAAATTTGGAGTGGGAGGGAAAATTCATTAAAAGAGAACACTGATGCCCATGGCTGTGCCAGGTTTGGGTTACTGTAGTTTAATATTTGTGATAAGACTACATACTGTTAAATGGCCTGCTGTTCCACTTTCAGTGTGTAGCAGAGTGATTGCACAAAGGCAGTCAAAGTGTTAACTAAGACTTAATCCCTTTGAAGGTATGCTGTTTAACCACAATTTATCTGCCACAGAATGGCAGCAGAATCAGCAGTTGTTCTCCCGCAGAAAGTATGAGGTCCTGCCGCAGAATGTAGGTCCACTTTGCCACAGTAAACATGGGGCCCTGACTACATGGTCTATATGTCAAGTATATGTTAGTGAGCTGTCGAGGTGTATACCCAGATATTTAAAGTAATTAACCTGTTCTAAGACTTCACCATTCTGGTTGCAGATGGACAGGGGTAGAAGCTTATCCTTCCTCTGTTGGTTGGCAAATATCATAGATTTTTTTTTGTGGTTTAGTAGAAGCTAATTCTGTAGGAACCAGTGCTCAAGGGAGTTGAAGTTGTGCTGCAGGGTTTGGCAGGCAGCTTGTTGCATAGTACTGCTAGTGCAAATTGGATTCAAGATATTCCACAATCCTTTCCATCAGCAGTGATTCCAGTATCTTTCCAACCATCAACGTCAGGCTCACTGACTTATAATTGACAACCTCCTCCAGTCCTCTAGAACCACTCCTGTTTCCAGTAAGCTGTTAAATAGTACAGCCAGAGGTGCAGCCAGTACCTCCTGAGTTCTCTCAATACACTTGAAAGCACCCCATCTAGCCCCATTGCTTTTTCCACCATCAGATTGGCGAGTCCATTCAGGACTCACTCCTCCAAAAAAGGACTAGTGTCCACCTCTCTCCCTTCCTCCAAAGCTTCTGTTACTTATTTGGTTCTGGAGAGAGGTGGTGGACAAGGTAAGATCCAAACAGGCAATTTTCAAGGAAATACAAGGAGACATAAAGGAAAGAAGACAGGGAGGTATACCTAAAGAATCTAAGAGAAACGGGGAAGGCTGTAAGGAGCACAAAGGCACAGAACAATGAAAGATTAGCACAGACAGTGAAGAAAGGAGACAAGACATTCTATAGGTACATCAGAAAATGAAGAAAAACCAGGGGAGGGATTGTAAGGCTCAGAGGGGATACAGGGTAATGTATGGAGAGGGCCTGAGGAAGGCAGAAATACGGAACAAATGCTTCTATTCAGTATTCGCTAAAGAGGGGGAGGGCCAGGGACCACAGCTGGGTAACAGATATGAAGGGGGGAAGGAGAGGTAAACATAAGTCCATTGACAGTGGAGAGAGTCCTGGAGGAGCTCACAAAACTGAAGGTAGGGCCAGGTGGCATACACCCGAGGATATTAAGGGAGCTGCATAGAGAGCTAGCAGTGAATCTGGTAGCCATGTTCACATAGTCACTCAACACAGGAGTGGTTCCGGAGGACTGGAAGAGGGCACATGTGGTCCCTCTACACAAAAGTGGTAGTACGGAGGAGACAGGGAACTTTTGGATGGTCAGTCTCACCTCAGTAGTGGGTAAGACCATGGAGGCACTGCTTAAAAAAAGAATAGTGGCTCACTTGGAATCCAACAGTGCCCAGGATGTGAGGCAACATGGATTCTCAGCAGGACAGTCATATCAGATGAATCTGATAGACTTCTTTGACTGGATAACAAAGGCAGTAGATCAGGGAGGAGGGGGACATCACTTACCTTGATTTCAGTAAGGCCTTTGACACCGTCCCATATAAAAGGTTGGTTAACAAGATGGGTAGCCTTGGCATGGGACACAAGGTGATAAACTGGGTTAGGAACTGGCTAGCAGACAGAAGGCAGAGTGCGGTGGTAAATGGGATCCAATCCAGGAAAAGGGGGGTGACCAGCGGGGTGCTTCAGGGATCAGTTCTTGGACCAGTCCTGTTTAATGTCTTCATTAGCGACATTGTGGAAGGGATGGAGAGAAAGATCTGCTTGTTTGCAGATGACACCAAGATCTGCAACAGGGTGAATACTCCAGATGGTGTGGAAAAGATGAGGAGGGACCTAGGAAAGCTTGAAAAATGGTCTGAGCTGTGGCAACTGAGGTTCAATTCAAAGAAGTGCAAAATAATGCATCTGGGAAGAGGGAACCTAGGGGAGAGCTACAGGATGGGGGGAGGGGAGCTGCTGACGATCACCAGAGTAGAAAGAGACCTGGGGGTTATCTTTTCAGATGACCTAAAAGTGTCTAAGCAGAGTACAAAGGCTGCATGGAGGGCCAGTGGCACACTGGATGCATAGGCAGAGGTATCACTAGCAGAAGGTGGGAGTTGCGATGCCATTGTATAAAACACTAGTGGGGCCTCACCTAGAGTACTGTGTGTAATTCTGAAGGCCACACCTTCACAAGGACATTGACAAGGTGGAGGAGTCCAGAGAAGGGCAACTAAGATGGTACAGGGGTTGCATCAGAAAACATATGAGGAGAGATTAAAGGACCTCAATATGTACTCACTGGAGAAAATGAGGGGTCTGGGGGAAAAAATGGAAACATTTAAGTACCTTAAAGGCATAAACAAGGTGCAGGGGGGAGACATATTCCAGTAAAGGAGGAGTGCAAGAATGAGGGGGCATGATATGAAAATAAAAGGTTGCAGGTTAAAGGGAAATGTGAGGAAGTTTTTCTTCATGAAGAGGGTGATAGACAAGTGGAATAGTCTGCCACAGGAGGTGGTGGGAGTGAGCACAGTGGAGGGATTTAAACATGCTTTGGACAGGCATAAGGGAACCTTAAAGGTGGGAAGAAGTGATGCTAAGCCGTTGACCAGATAGGGTCAGAGGCCGCAAACAAGTGTAGGGCTTAAGGGCAAACTGGATGGCTCTGGCAGTCCTTATCTGCTGAAAATTTCTGTTTCTATGTTTTGCGGCCCCTCCCTTCTGCTTCCCCTCTGCTTTTTCCTGGTTTCCCTCTGCACAGTTCCCCTCTTCAGTTTTTAACTTTACAATCCCAGCCCTGCTCTTCCTCTTTTCACGTACTTAACTTAAAAAATGTTTTTCCCCCTGTTGTTATCTCCTTGGCTTTTTGCTCTTCAGTTTGTGCCTTTGCGCTCCTTACTGCTTTGCCTGCTTTCCTCTCTTTTTGCTGACACACTTTCCTATCCTCCTCCCCCACATCTCCTTATACCTTATGAATGCCACCCTTTTAGTCTTCACATTTTTATCCACCTCTTTTGAGAACCATAGTGGTTTCTTTTTCTTCCTGCTTTTGCTCACTTGTTTGATGCAGAGGTTTCTTGCCTTTACTATGCCCTTTTGGCTTTGCCCACTGTTCCTCCACCCCACACGGCCATCCCCCACCAGCTCATCCCTCAGGCAGTCCCTTTATAAAATCTGCCCTCTGAAGTCCAGGATTCTCACCCTTGTGTGGTTCAGTTCTGCAGCCGTCCTTATACTAAACCACACCATACTGTGATCACTGGTTCCCAGGTGACCTCCCACCTTGCTGTCTGCAACACTGTTTCTGTTAGTGAGTACCAGGTCCAGTATTGCCCCATCATGAAGAGGTTCACTGACTAGTTATCTGAGGAGTGCCCCCTACAGATAATCCAGGATGTCCCTGCTTCTAGCCAAAGCCATTTCTGGGAGGCTCCAATCTACATCTGGCAGGTTGAAGTCGTCCCATCAGCAGCGTATCTCCCTTTTCTGCCATCTTGCCAGTTGCTTCCACCAGTACCTTATTTAATTCATCCCCCCATGCTGGAGGTCTGTAGGTCACTCCAGTGTGAATAGTGGCAACATTTCCCATTTCCAGGGTGACCCACAGTACCACTGCTTCCCTCTGTAGTCCCTGTATCTCCATCACTTTTATGCTTTCCCCGACATAAAAGCACCACACACCCTCCTTTCCTTGCGAACCGGTCCTTCCTGAACAGAGTGTAGCCTAGTATGGCGATGTTCCAGTCATGATTTTCAGTGCATCATGATTCAATAATGGCCACAATATCTGAGTTGGCTTCTGACATTATGGCCTCTGGGTCTGGAATCTTATTTCCTAGACTTCTAGCATTCACACACATGCCCTTCCAGATTTTGTTTCCATTCTGCTTGTTGCCCCCTTTTTCCCTCTCCCTCCTTCTTCTTCTTCTCTTTAATGCTCCCATTCCCTTCACTCTTTGTCTCTATCACCCTGCTTCCTTTAATAATTTGCACCCTGGGGGATTTCCCTCCCACCAGATTCTCCATACTCTTTATTTTAGCCTGTTGGGGGGCAGTTTCTTTCTCCCTAATTCCTTCTACCATCACCCTCAGCTAAATTAAATTTTCATCAAAGTAACATTTAAGCAGTCCACTGCCGACTATGGTTCCCCTCCTGGAAAGATGCAGGCCATCACCCCTATATAGACCCTTATCCTTCCAGGTTGGTCCCCAGTCCCCAGTGTAGCTGAATACCCCCTCTCAGTACCATTCCTTCAACCATGAGCTGAGGCGTCTTGTGCAGAGATCCTTCTCTGCCACTCATCAAAAACAGGCAGCACTTCAGTGTAAGGAGTGAGTTACCTATCTAAGCTCCCTCTCCAGCTCCCTAACATCCCCCTGCACTATCCCAGCCCCAGCTCTAGCCAGGTCATTAGACCCCAGGTGGTCAATGACATTCAGCTCTCCCTCCTATCCTGCTGCTCTAGCGATCCTCAGGATCTACTTCTCATCTCTCTGAGCCATGGCATTGCATAAGCACCTAACCTTCCTCTCCTCCTTTCCTAGTCCTAAAACTATCCCCTCACAAACCCAGTCCCCCACCAGAAGTTCTTCCCACCTTTTCTGGGGTCCTTTACCACCTTCTTTGGGGCCTCCACTATGGACAGCCCCAACATCCTCCCTGGTTATGACAGTGGATGCCTCCTTCCAGCAGTCATGCCCCACCAAAGTGGCATAGGAATTATGTTGTGGTACCAGGTGAGGAATGTGCCTCTGTCCCACCACCTCCATCCTTCCAGAGTCCATCATAGTTTAGGTGTTCCTCCTCCCTGGTATCCTCTGAGGTAACAGTGGCAGACCTGGTGGCCCCTGGGTGGGAGAAGAGGTCCCCCAAATCCTATCCACCTTGGTCTGGAGTCTAACTTCTTCCTATCTCAACCCAGTGAGGGTTGTGCAATTGGTGCAGCACTGCAATTTACAGATCTCTCTGAAAACTGCTGCCCAACAGTCATTGCCTTACACCACTCACAGCATTTTCAATTTCTGTTCGCCCTGTGTTACCTGGAAATACTCTTGTACCCTTACTCTTTATAGGGTGATTCTACTTTTCCCCTTTATTGTTTGTTTCTGTTTGTGTTCCCCCATTCTTTGTTCAAATCTCTTTATACTCCTACTCTAGATAGGATGTTGATCCCATTCCCAGTCTGGCCTATCTTTGACTTTCCGCCCTTCTCAGCAGTGCCTGTTACACAGTAGTAGAAACACAGGAACATAGACTTTGACAGCAGATAAGGACCACTTGGCCCACCCAGTCTGCCCATTTCCCTACATTTCGGATAAGCTTCAGATCCTAGTTAACCAACAGCCTACTTCCTCCTACCCTCCAGCAGAATTGCTTTATGTCTGTCCCATGAATTCTTGAACTCTCCCACTGTTTTTGACCCCACTACCTCCTCTGGAAGGCTGTTCCATGCGTTTGCCACCCTGTCTGTGGAAAAATACTTCCTCACATTGTCCACTGAGCCAATCCCCCTCTATCTTCAAATTGTGCTGCCTTGTTCTTGTACATCTCTTTTTCTGAAAGATGCTACCCTCTTGGACTTTGTTGATTCCTTTGAGAAACTTGGGTGTTTCTATCATGTGCCCCCTCTCCCTCCTTTCTTTTCGGGTATACATATTAAGCTCTCCTTTAGTCTCTCTTCATATGGCTTCTGGTGCAAACCCTGCACCATTTTAGTGGCCCTCCTCTGGACTGCCTCCATCCTGTCTATTTCCTTGCAGAGATAGGGTCTCCTGAACTGCACACAGTACTCCAGATGGGGTCTCACCAACTGTCTGTACAGAGGGATAACAACTTCCTGTTTTCTACTGGTGATGCCTCTCCCTGTGCATCCCAGTATCCCACCAGCCCTCCTTACTGTTTTTTCACATTGCTTGCCTACCTTTAGGTTGTCTGATATGACTACCACCAGGTCCCATTCCATTTTTGTTGTTGTTAGTATCTCATCCCCCATTGTGTACTCTTCCCCTGGGTTTTTGTTTCCCAGGTGCACTAGTTTGCACTTCTTTACGTTAAATCTAAGCTGCCATACTTTTGACCATTCTCCAACCTTGCCAAGCCCCTTCTCATCCTTTCCACTCCCCTCCCCGTGTATAAAACCTGTTGCAGATCTTTGTGTCATCTGCAAAGAGGCATACTTTTCCTTCCAGTCCCTCTGCAATGTCACTTATAAAGACATTAAAGAGGACCAGTCCCAGTGCTGAATCCTACTGTACTCCACTAGTAACCCCCCTTTCCTCGGAGTGGACTCTGTTTACTATTACTCTCTGCATCCTGTTGTCCAGCCAATTTTTTACCCAGGCTACCACCCAGGGACCCACTCCCAGGCTGGCTAACTTGTTCATTAATCTTTTGTGTAAGACTGTGTCAATTGCCTTGCTAAAGTCTAGGTAGCCCACATCCACAGACCCTCCCTGGTCAACTACTTTGGTCACCCACTCAAAGAAATTGATTAGATTCATCTGATATGACCTTCCCATTGTGAATCCATGTTGCCTTGGGTCCTGTGCCCTGCTGACCTCTAAGTACGCAACACTTCTTTCTTTCAGAAGTGATTCCATCATTTTCCCTACCACTGAGGTCAAACTAACAGATCTGTAGTTTCCTGCTTCTGCTTTGCCCCCACTTTTGTGGAGGGGAAAAACATCCACCTTCCTCCAGTCTTCAGGTACCACACCATCCTCCCATGATTTGTTGAAAAGGGTAGTTAGTGGTGTCACTAGTTCTCCCCTTAGTTCTTTTAGAATTCTGAGATGAATCCTGTCAGGCCCCATTGCTTTGTCCATCTTGAGGTTTAGGAGTGCTTTCAGGATGGTTTCTTCTGTGAATGTACTGGTATCGACCCCCCCCCATCCAGAGTGCTTCTATTGTTTGGTTTAGGTACCTCCTCCTCTTCTTCTTTTGTGAATACTGAGCAAAACTATTCATTCAAGATATCTGCCTTTTCACTGTCACCCTGTGCCCACCTCCCCTCCTCTTTATTAAGACTCACTATCCCTAATTTGGTCTTTTTTTGTTCCCTAATATACCTATAAAAGGTTTTAGCCCCCTTCTTAACCTAGTTGGCTATCATTTCCTCTGTTTGGGCGTTTGCTATTCTGACTGCCTTCCCTGCTTCCTTCTTATTTAACTGAAATAGTTCCCTGTCCTGCTCCTTCCGTGACTCCTTATACTTTCTGAATGCTATCTTTTTCTTCCTAACCTTCCCCACCACCTATTTTGAGAACCATAGTGGTTTTTTTTCCTTTGTTTTGTTTTGTTTGTTTCACACAAAAGCTTGTTGCCTCTGTAATGGCAGTTCTGATTTTTCTCCATTGCTCCTCTGGCCCTTCTTCCTGCCCATTTGCTACTGCATTCCTTATGCACTCTCCCATTTTGCCAAAGACAGCCCTTCTGAAGTCCAGTACCCTTGCTTTTGGATAGCTTGACTCTACGGCTGTGTTTATTGTGAGCCACACTGTTTGGTGTTCGCTTATTCTCAGATGGCTACCCACTTCTAAATCTGAGATCCTCTCTTCATCCCCATTTGAGAGTACTAGGTGTAAGATTGCTCAGTCCCAAGTGGGTTCCAGCACTAGCTGCCTGAGGCATGCCCCCGTAAGGCATCAAGAAGGACCCTGCTCTTGGATGTGGCTGCACCAAATGTGCTCCAGTTAACATCTGGCATATTCAGGACCCCCGTCAATAATATCTCCCCTTTTCCTGCCATTCTAAGGATTTCCTCTATCATTTTCTTGTCCCTTTCCTCCCCCTGGGATGGGGGTCTGTATACAACACCTGTGCAGATTGTGGTGCCATTTCCTGTCTCCAAGGAAGCCCACAGTGCCTCCTCTCCTCCCTGTTTACCCTTTAGTTCTATTGCTTTGATCCCTTACCTTTTGTAGAGAGCTGCTCCTCCTCCTCTTCTACCCTCCCAGTCCCTCCTGTAGATTGTGTACCCTGGTATGTTGACATCCCAGTAAAGGTTTTTTGTGTACTATGTTTATGTGACTGCCACAATATCCAGCTGCCCCTCTTCCATCAAGTCCACTAGTTCAGGAAGCTTGTTACCCAGACTACAGGCATTGGTACTCATCGCCCTCCATTTTTGTGATAGCCGTACCCCTTTTAGCCCCATCCCTGCCCTTACTGCCTTTGTCTTTTTCTCCATTGACCGCTGTCCTGCTTCCTATCGACTTCTCTACCTTGGTGTTTCCTTCGCTAACTACCCTGTTTTGTGGGGTGAGACTGGGAATTCCATGTTCCTTTTCAGTGCTTCCCCCCTTGGCTAGTTTAAAAGCTTTCCAATGAATCATTTAAACCTATCACCTAAGACTCTGGTTCCCCTTCTGGACAGATGCAGACCATTGTGCCAGTATAGACCTCTATCCCTCCAGGTGGATCCCCAGTCCCCAATGAAGCCAAAATCCTGTGTTCTGCACCACTTTTTCAACCATTCATTGAATCCCATGGTGCAGAGTACCCTAGCCTCACGCATGCTATAGGCAGATAGCACCTCTGAGAAGGTTACCATATGTGCTACTTGTCTAAGGCCCCTCCCCAACTCCACAAACTCCTCCTGCACTACTCTGATCCCATTCCCAGCTAGGTAATTTGTCCCTAGGTGGACAATGGCATCCAGTTCCTTCTCCTGTGCAGTTGCTTCTGTGATCCTAAGGATTCGCTTACTGTCCCTCCAAGCCATGGCACCAAGCAGGCACCTTACCTTCTTCCCTCTCTCCTCCCTCCCTCAGTTCTATTCCCCTAACAATTGGGACCCCCACCAGGAGCTGTTTCCTTCACCTGTGGGGTCCCATGCCATCCTTCTTTGGGTCTCCCTTGTGGAGGTTCCCAGCATACTCCTTGGTCTCCACTGCTGGTGCCTCCATAGAGGAACCACGCTCAACCAGAACAGCATATGTATTATGGAGAGGCACAACTGGAGGGATGTGCCTCTGTTCCACCACCCTCACCCTCCCTGAGCCCACTGTGGTCCAACCACTCCTCTTTCTTGGCAACCTCTGAAGCAGCGGTGGAAGCCTTGGTGGTCTCTGGGTGGGGGAAGAGGAGGTTTCCCTGCTTCTTGCCTGTTCAGCCTGGAGACGAGCAACTTTCTTCCTCAGAGCAAAGAGGTCCCTGCAAATAGAGCAGCATCGCAGCCTCCAGAATGTCTCTTGGAAGACTGCCGCCCCACAGACAATGCAGTGTGCCACCTTCCACATGTTTCTCACCCTTCCTGTTTACAATTGTGAACAGGTGCCTTATCTTAGCTGGCAAAGTCCCCTGCTTCCTCACTTCCTTTTGCTGATACCTGCTGACAACTAAGACATCAGTTATCCGTTCCACTCATTTGCTGCTTCACTCACTCACTGGGACACGAACATGCTGGACACGTTAGAGTGGCAGTGCTTTTATAGTGCTGTTGTAAGAAGGCACTCAGCTTCTATCAGCTTCACCCCTCAGTTACACACCTAATTCATAGAGCTTCTTGAATCTACCCAACCTAAGATTAATCTCCAGAGCTAGTTTCCCGAACACCACCTGTTACAAGTTTTAAAGAAAGTTTCAAAATTCCCCAAACATTGCCTATGCATCACTTTTTTCTCCCCACTTGCCCTGCTATTTTCAGTATGAAGAGAATACAAATAAATAAAAATGTTCTTTTAAGGCACAGCTAGGTGCTTTCACTCCTCTCTGTCAGCAAGTACACTAACCTGATAGGATGATTACATATCATAGCACCTGTGTTTCTATGGTAACATTTTAAAAATGGTGAGGAGATGAGTGGCGGATATGCTCCCTGATGAAGACCATTTGGGTTAAAGCACTGGGGCTAGCCTGATCTGCTGCCAGAGTCAATTTATAATATGAACACTCTGTACTAATAAAAGTTGTAGCAGCTACTTTCTTGTTTTCTTAGTCATCAGTTATGCCACTTCCTTGATCCCTTGAGAGACAAGACTTCCTGTTTGGGTCTCAAATGTATTTCTGACATAGAAGCTGTGTATTTCTGGCTATTATAACTGTTACACCAGCTCTATTACTTTCTTTCCTACTGCAAAAACTTGACCTACCCATTTGTGTCTAAAAAAATACTTTGATCTCTTTTCATATGTATCTTTTACAGAGAAGCTATTGAAACTTTGAATTTGCTCAAGTGTGTTAAAATTTGTGACCTTTGGGTCAGCCCAGTGTCATGCAGGGCTGAGGCGCTGGGTGCCTTACCTCCTGTCACACCAGTGAGCTGGGGTTGGAAAAGAACTCAGATTGCTTGAAGGACAGCGTGGAGAGGAAGGATTGAGCATCCCAGGACAGCTCTCCTTCCTCAGGGAGTGGGGTTAGAGTGGCATGTTACTTGCCTACCACCTGGCGGTGGCTGGGTGGCAGCACATGCACATCACCACGTAGGGAAGGGAACCCATGTACAGGAGATTGGAGCCATCTCTGTGGAATCAGAACTTGGATATTGCCCGCATTGCACATCCATGAACCCAGGGAGCAAACCAGGAGGAAAACCACCCCAGGCAGCAAGATGAATGACCGACCCTCCACAGGCCCCATGCAGGTAGTTGGGCACAACCACAAGTCCTGTGGCAGAGGACAATGGTGAAGGTAAGTCCCAGAGGAACTGGATGATGGAGCTGGGGGTGGGGGTGGTCAGAAGAGGGGGCTGCTGGGAAGAACCAGGAGATAAACAGAAAGAGAAAAACAATAGTGAACTTTTATAGGAGAATATGTACCTTTGACATTTCATGTGATATATGTAATCAGTTTAATGCTCATATGACATCTGTGTTGACCCATATACTTGTAATAATGTCCAAGCTAGATGATAAATAAGATTTCACACTTAATAAAATCATATTATACTAAGGTAGAGCATATGTAAAGATCAAAACAGAAGTCCAGTCCCTTGAGCAAGAGAGGCCATGAACACAAAATAATATGCAAGTATGCCTGGCTGTCAAATTAATTCCCTAAGCTAGTGCCGGCCCAGTAACAGTGAGGGTTGAGGTGCTGAATGCCACACCCCATGGCAGGCTGGTGACCTAGGTTTGGGAACGGACTTGGGCCACAAGGGGTCGACTAGGGCGGGAGAGGATTGAGCATCCAGAGGACTGCTCTCCTCTCCTGGGGTGGGCTGTGGGATCACTCAGCTCCTTAGTGGCCCCTGGTGGAGATTGGGGGTCCTACAGGAACCAGTCTAGTAAGGGGTGGAGTGGCGGCAGATGTTGGCAATATGCCTACACAGATGTCATTGCATGTCCATGCTCCAGGGGAAACTCGGAAAAATGAAAAAGCCCTGACTCTCGGTAGGTGATGGTGGGTCCAGGGGCCACCCTCCATGCCCAATGCCAGGTCCTCAGCCTGCCATTAGCGCTCCCTTCATCCCAATGGCAACCTGTCTAGATTGCAGAAAGGTCACCAAGAGGAGTCAGTGGTCCCGCCCTGGTGGAGTTTAGATCCGGGGGGCCAGGGAGCCAGAGGAGTGAAGTGTGGGTCTCCTCCACTGACAGGTAGGGCTGGGAGGATTTCAGAAGGGTGGGACAAGGGTGTGCCGAGTACCATCACTGGAGAGAGTCCAAGGGTCAGTGAGGGAGGGGCATAAATAGAGTTAAAAAAAATTCACTAAGCCAATATTTTAATCTCAAAGGAGTGACTACCCAAAATAAAATCAATTTTTAAATTGGAAAATCCAAAGTGCATGGTTCAAGCTACACTATCATGAAATACATCATGTGGCTCACCCAAATGATTAATGTGACAGAAAATACTAATCTAGTACCAGAGACAAGTGAAAGTGAAAACCAAAACCATCATGGCACAGTGAGTGAAACTGACCTAACATGCTACCTTAGCTATAGCTTTCTGCGCCACCCACTCCTTTCTATGTTGGGTCGCGCTTGCATGCCAGCCAACATATTACAGTAGTAGCAGATTTGGAGGTGCAGTCACTGTGGGCTAATGCAGGGCACACATCAATAGGTGCGTCCCTCATTCCCCAATAAGCCAGCATGCAGGTGCTGACACCAGCAATACGTAAAGTGACCACCACATCTAACAAAAGTGCCACTGCAATGAGAGGCAAGCTCATCATGCAGCGGCACAATAACACGCCTCCTGACATGCCTTTACTGGTGAAGCATTCCAATAAACATGGCAGCAGTGACTGCTGCCACCACCCACCACAATGTCGACTTCAGGGGTGCCCAATCCTCCTGTCGGCATGCCCCCACCCAGTTCATGTGCCGATGGGGGAGCCCACCCCCGTCGGCATAATGCCCCCCTCCCATTTTAATTGTGTGATGAATGGGCGCCCAATTCCCCCTTGGCATCATGCATCCCCCAACAGTCGTTCTTTGCTGACAGGGGGTCCAATCCCCATTGGATGTAGTCCCCCCCATTCCCAGTTCAATCTGCCGACGTGTGAGCCCACTTTCCATTGGCATAATGGACCCCCCATTTGTTGTGTGCCAAGGGGGGTGCCCAATCCCCCTTGGATCTTGCCCCCCCACTCGGTGTGTGCCGACGGGGGTGCCCAATCCCCTGTCATCTACAGCCCCCCTAAAACACTCCATTGGCATGCTGGGAGCTCACCCTAGCATGCCAAATGTCCCTGTAAAACAAAAACCTTCCCACAATGTTTTTTTCAGTGGCCCCTCCTTCAACCTGCGCCCACCCTCTGTGCACCATGCCTCCCCACACCCCCCTCACCCCATACTTATCTCCGGAGCATGGCACAATGATCTTTGGTGGACTGGGAACACGTTTGCACTCTTCACAGCCGACCGCGAACTGAAGAATGCCGGTAAGCTGTATAATGGCATAAATAGGGGTTTTTCAACTTTGGTGCATATCATGGGCATTTTGGGGAATTTTGGTATCAGATTTTCAACATGGGGTTATTGGGACCCCTCCTCATGAATTCAGTCACTGTCATGGTGTTATTCAGTCCCAAAAGGTGATTTCACTGTCACTGCGCGGAATCACCTTTTGGGACCGATTAACAAAACGACAGTGCCAATTTTCATGAGATGGGCTCTCAAAAAGCTATGTTGCAAATCTGGTGAAAAAAATCCAAAAAATGACTGTTTTACAAGCGTGCGTTGCGCAGTTTCCATCAGCATGCTCGTAACTTCGTGAATTTTAATGTTTTCACTCCAGATTTTCAACATTGGCATTTTTCCACACCTCCTTATGAATAGTACAGCTGTTATTTTACATATCCTGGCAGAAATGTCTTTTTGCACTTCCAGCACAGAATAGCACGATTGCTGTGGGAAATCAGTTTTAGGGACAGATTAAGAAAATGACAGTGACACTGTTCATGAACAGAGGTCCTTAAATGCCTATGTTGAAAATTTGGTGATGAAAGTCCATAAAATGACTATGTTACAAGCATGCATTGTGCAGTTTCCACGCACCATTGTAAGTTCACAAATTTGCAATATTTTCATGCCAGATTTTCAACACTGGCATTTTTTCACACCTCCTTATGAACAGTACAGCTGTCATTTTTCACATCCTGCCCAAAATGTGTTTTTGCACCTGTGGCGTACAATGGTGTGGTCGCTGTGGGAAATCAACTTTTGGGACAGATTACCAAAATCATAGTGCCACTGTTCATGAGGGGAGGTCCCAAAATGCCTGTGTTGAAAATGTGGTTAAAAAAATTTCAAAAAAAACGGACGTGCATGGTGCAGTTTTTATGCATGCTCATTCCTTCAGTTTTTCATATTTTCACTCCAGATTTACAACGTTGCCATTTTTTTACACCTCCTCACGAACAATACAGTTGTCATTTTTCACATCCTGCCCAAAATCTGATTTCATACCTGTGGCGCCAAATGGTGCAGTCGCTGTACAAAATCACCTTTCGACTAATAAACTGATAGTGCCACTCTTCATGATGTGGGGTCACAAAAAGCCAATGTTGAAAATTTGGATTGAAAATACCAACAAATGCCTACAGTGTTATGGTTTCTAACTGTAACACCCCACTCTGTAGAGACTGACAGGCATCAGGGGTGTGACTTGGGATCATCAGCTGTAATGCTCATGCCATTCCACCCCCACCACCCCACCACCCTGCAGCCAGTGACAGGCATCAAGGTGTGCCTTGGATTGTTTGGCCCCAAAGTTCACCACATTCTCCTAAACTACACTCATCTCAGCATATTTCCTTATGGAATGGGGTAAGTATAAGGCCCAAATACCCCAAAGTACACCACAACACTTGTCAGTGTCTACAGGGTACAGTGAGGTGAAATGGCATGAGTGTTATAGCTGATATCCCAAAAGCACACCCCAACGCCTGTCAGTCTCTGCATGGCGGGGGTGAGGTTGGCATCAGTTTAGTACTTCACTGCCATTCCTATTATGCATCTCTAACTCCTGCACTACTAATGCCAATGTCAGAGAGACAACATTCAGCATTGACAAATGCTTGTCTTTTCTGCACCAGTGCAAGAGGTGCAGCCACATGACCCCACTCAGCACCCACGATAGGCGTGTTTGAAAAGGTCTATGAACTGGGATGGCATATGTTGCATAATGTTGGAGAATGATGGTCTGACATCAGACCCCATCCCCACAAATGATTCTTCTGCCCACCTATTCCATGCACCTAAAAACATGTAATGTTTTCCTTTCCCCAAACAAAATCAAAATGGTCTCGGAGAGAGTTTTGGTTTTGTTTCATAATTTCCTCTCCTCTTATGCTGCCAGTGCTCCACTCCACAATGCAGCACTGTTTATAGTGCAGAAATCATGGGAGCACAGTGCAGGATCAAAGGACGAGAGTGTCTTTTGCTGATGTAGGCAGTTCTGCCAGTCCACACAGGCACTTGATCCTGTATCCCCAATTCCACTGTAGCTCTGGGAGCTGAAGAATCAACTTACTGCAATCAGAGAAGTGGCAATGCTGTCACATTTGGAAACAAGTCATGTCCATTTGCTGCAGTGCAAATGTGGCAGTGTAAACTCACTTTAAATCTCATAGAACTTGAAAGGAAACACTATCCTCAGCAATTAATGTTTTTAATGAGTGTCTACAAGAGCAAATATCTCACATTAGATTGTACTTCAGTTTCTTCTGAAGACCAACATAACATTGTCAGAGAAATGAATGCCACTGTCACTAACTCACAAGGAGAAATGTACAGTGTCTTCTCATGTTCCCTGAAAGTGGGAATTAATCGCTTGTGAATGACATCCACTGTACCACTCATTCTATATTACTAAAGAATAGCCTTTCAAACCACAAGCAATGTTTTTGTCAGTATACTGAGAAAAATTTATAGGCAGGGTAAAGATAAAGGGCAGGATTAACAAAGCAGATGTGCTCAGCGCAAATGAGATGCACCGGGGCAAATGAGATGCGCCGTCCCCAAACAGTGATATTCACAGAAGAATACGCATCCCCACTGTGAATACCCCTGAAGTGCCATGGTGCAACCTGAGTTGCCCCGGCACAACTAGGATGTGCAGAAGCACCCTGGACCACACAACACTGAATAAGGAGCAAGTCAGCGAGGGACACAGTAGCAACAGGGGGAGACTGCAGTGGTACAAAGGACACTGGTGAATAGCCTGGCTGGGAATGGGCACAGGGCCAAAGGGCCAGAGAGTAGCCTGCCAAAGCAGATGAGGTGCACAGACAGAGCACACATGATGGCACCTGGGAGCACCAGATACACATCCAACACAGTGGACCAGCAGGCACAAATTCCATGTACAGGGGTGACTGGTAAGGTGTGACAAAGCAGCAAAGGTGCACCAGTCAGCATGGCAGAGGGAGTCACACATGTCCCTGTGCACAGAAACACAGCAGGGCATACATGGGAGCAGCAACACAGGTGCACACAGGGGGACAGGCACAATGGCATACAGGCTGAAGGCCATGTCCTGCACAGGTGGAACATGCCCACAGGCACTGTGGACTGCGAGAAGAACAGCACAACAATAGGGGACCAATACAACAGAACCAACCAGCATGCACTACACACAAAATTGGGGCAATGTGCAAGCCAGCACAGTGGCAGGTTGCTTAACAGGCCATACACAACATGGAAGGCACACACTGTAGCATGCATGAAAGGTGGACATGGCGCATGGATGCAGAGTACCACAGGAGCAGGTCTGCACAGTACAGGTTGCATGTGTGTGCAATAGCCTATTCAAGCCACATACGCAATAGGCTGTTGAGCACTGGACCTCGCATCACAGGGTTGCAGCTTGGCAATGTGTGATTGCCGCCAATTGTGCATCACTACGCATTCACAGTGTTAACAGTACGGGTGGGAGACCAGGGTCAGGGGTCACGCCCGGGTTGCGCATGCACGTCTCACGCAGAACTGCCATATCATGAATAGCAAACAATGCCACCCATAGTGCACTGAAGATGTCGCATACTGCCAAACATGTGCCATGATCATCAGAGGCGTATTGACACATCACACCGATGCACCATACCCACACATCACGAGTCATGCAGCAGAGATTCAATAGTGCATGTTGACTAATATGAGCTGCTGTCATCGATCGCGCACTACCGCCAACACTGAACAGGATGCGCTATGCATGGCATGCCACCAACGATGCATCATGCATGCAAGGGGATGCATTGTGTGACTTACGCCTCATTCAGGAGATGCCCCCAATGCAACCTCGCATGCGCAGGCATGCACCTTAGTGGGATGCATGCAACACCCCAGTTGTGCACTGCTGATTGAGAAGAGCTGGGGGGAAATTATGCAATTCACAGACAATGCTCCCAAATCAGCTCATTGCCAAATTCAGGGGCATCTCACCTCCTTTGCATCTCATTACAGTTGCTCCTAATCTCATTTGCATGCCCTGGGCCATAAATACTCCTGAATGTGCCTCCCCACTCCACAGGTGACTGACAGGTATTGCATGCTTGAAGGTAGGTCTGTTTGCATTTTACCATGTACAGCTTGTCAGCACCATCTGACAGTGGAGTTTTGAGGGCATCCAGGGGACGGTGTCTGTACAGCATCCAGCCGCATTTCTGGCAAACATCCACAATTGCCTGCACTGTACTAATGCCTGCATATTTTCACCAACAGGAACCACAATGTCCACACAGGATGATGCCACTGGACGGAGATGTCCAAACTTTATGTCTGATGAAGATAGGGCATTACTGGAAGCCTACTTCCCTTGGCAGAGCATCCTGTCTGGCAGGGGTGGCAGCCATCAACAAAGGGATGAGGGCTGGGAGCAGGTAGACAGGCACATGAATGCCCATGGCAATTACGACCATACATCACAGGAGTGCAGAAAGCACTTCCGCGACGAGGAGCGGAGGACCAAGGAGAAGATGACCACCATCAGGGCTTCTCTGGGTGCCACAGAGGGTGGGCCGTAGACTGCAGTGCACCTCACCCTGAATGAGGAGAGGCTGGTAGCCAGCATGGGCTGGACCACAATGCTGGGAGTTCTGAGTGGTGGCTTCCAGACAGGTGGAAGTCCATCGCAGCACTGTGAGTATACATGTCCCAAGAACTGTGCTGGTCTGTGTGTGCATGCCATGGTTGCCACTATGTGCCCATGTGTCGGTGTGCACTGAACATGTTGCCATTCAACCTCATCCATCAACAGTGTGCTGCTGACACATGACATGCCGCCCCTGTGCAGCACTGTGAGGGGGGCAGCCGTGGGAGTGGGTGGTCACCTAGGATGTTGTACCTGTGGGTGGTGACCAGGGGGGCCTGTCCCACATATGTCCCTGAGCGCCTATACAGGTCTCTGTGCATGTCTGGTTATGCTGGTGCATGGCGGTGGCAGTGTTCCCATGGGTGGCATTCCCCTGAATGGCATGTCAGCTGCACCTATGGCACACATGCATGGCTCCTTGTTCTTGCCTGTTTGAACACACCGATTACTCATGTCAGTAACCATGTTTCCCTTCTCTCTTTCAGCTCCATCACACCTCATTGGTGCTGCAGGGTCCAGTGGACTCTCCGATGACCTGGTGGTGGAGGAGGCCAGACCATCACACTGCACCACAACCTGGGCTATGGCGGATGCTGTGCCAGGCTCATCCAACACCACCGCAGCCCCAGATGCAGTAGTGGATGGTGCAGGTCCATCAAACCCCTCCATGGATGGTGCCACAGCTGATGGCCATGGTAGCTCATGGCTGATCAACCTACTGGGTTTTGCTGATAATGACCCTGTGGACAGGTCGACATTGTGGATGACCTGCTGGTGCTGGCATCTGGAACGGAGGGGGCGTATGATGACAGTGATGTTGACGGCACACAAATTTTGGGGGAAATGGCCAACAGCAGCCTAGCTGAGGCACATGTGCATGCACAGGTGGTACCATGCAATGTTAGTGGTCCTGTGGCCCCATGCACACCCACAGGACCTGCACAACTGCCCACGGTGGTGGTTGATGGGGGCTCTGTGTCTGGTGCTACTGTCAGGCCAGGGACTGCTGACACTGTTCAGCAGAGTGCTGTAGAGCAACAACAGGCAGCAGGGGACCATGATACGAGCGTCCCTGGATGTGCAGAGATTGCCCATGCCCAGTACCCAAATATACAGTGGCCTGCTGTGAGGTGTCTGCCTACGGTGGATGCAGCACAGCAAGCCGGGAGCTCACTTGTCCATTGGGACAGCCCTCCTGTTGCATTCCCTGCTGATGAGGTTGAAAGCTATGCACGCCTCTTGTGGGACACTGTGGAGGGGCAGACATCCCTCAGGCTGGAGCTGAGGGGCATTCGGACACAGCTGGTCATGGAGCATGAGTCATCAGCTGCATGGTGCACCCAGATGCTGGCAGAGGCTTGCCTACTGTGGGTGGGTACAACCACTGCACTGGAGCAGATTGCACTAGCTGCCGAGGCAGTGAGTGCAAACAGTGTGCCACATGGCCACCAGGCTACCAATCGCACCCCCAGGTATGCCTCACACTGCCCCAGGTCACAGCATCAGGTGAACCCATTGCTGCTGACACCATCATTATACATGGCCATCCCTGACACACTCAGATCCAACCTGGGTCTCGGGGGTGACACACCGGTGAGCACCCATTCACAGTCTCGCTTCAGTACCTCACCTAGTGTGGTGGAAACCCACCGCAGCCACTGGCACTGACTCAGTATTCACCAGGCAAGGGCATGGCTACCCACATGTCCGTGGTGACTGTCGTGGCTGCCACTGACACCTGAGTTGACAGCCCCCATGGCCCCTGTTACCTGCACCCATTGCTGCCCACACACCAGGCTGACAGTGCCTGAGATGGCGTAATGTGGCCCGCACCTGCCCTGGTACAATGCCTGTGTGGGACACCTGTGTGATGCACTGTTCATGGCACAGGCCACCAGTGTTGTACTGTTTGGCATGGGCATGATGATTGCGGCCCTGTGTCTGTTGTGCACGTGTGCTGGCAGATATATGCTGATCCATGCCATCCCCAGCACAGACACCATGTCCCCCCATCCATGTGTGGCCTGCTCTTTGTGTGTCTGTGCATTGCTGTCACTCTTCACAGGTGTGCTCCATGACGACTGTGTGGTTGTTGTCTGACCTGTGGTGTGTGTGTGTGTGTGTGTGTGTGTGTGCATGCATGTGTGTGTGTGTGTAGGTGCTGGGAGCTGCCGAGTGTTGCTCACCTGTGTTATTCACCTTCGGCCCCCGAAATGCTCTTCCACTATGGTGTCCCTGTGCCGCTGGGACCTGGCAACCAGGCATGGGTCCCTGCGAGCCAGGGTCAACTGACCACCTCTTCCATGGTGCTCCTGCTCCACATCATCCTCCTCCTCCCCTCCCCCGGAACTGTTGTCCTCCTAAACCTGGACAGCTATTTCATGGTCAATGGCCATATTGCACAGCATACAACAGGTCAGGGATATGCCACAGGCCTTCTCTGGACTATATTGTAGGGCACCCCCTGACCTATACAGGCACCTGAAGCACATCTTCAGCATCCTGAAGACTCACTCGATGATGGTGCATGTAGCGATGACTGCCTCATTGTACCGCTCTTCTGTCACTGTGCCAGGATGGCAGTAGGGGGTGAAGATCCTGGGTAGGAGGGGATACACTTCATCACCTGTGGGGGGACAAAGCAGTCTGTTAGTACCCCACTTGCATGTGCATTGTGTACCACAGCCTCCCTCTCCATCATAGAACACTGGTGCAGCTAATGCCTGTCCACCTCTGTCCCTGTGGCCACCTCCCGGTGCGACTCCCTTCCCCATGCTGGGACAGCGCATTTGTGCACTCACCAGCAACTGCTGTGCTCTGGCTGCTCTCATCTGTCCTGGATCTGACCATGCCCACATCTACGGCTGACCACTCCTGTCCAGTCCAGCACTGAAAATCCTCCATTGCCCAGTGATCACCTGTGCCTGGGTGCGTGTGGTGCATTCCACCCTGCCACATGTGCTTGCTGTTCTGCATCATCTCACCTCCCATGCTACGCTTTGCTGCTGCACTGTCCCCCTTGTTGGGGGTGCCATCCCGTCAGCATGCCCACCTCCACTGTCCCACCCGGGTGTGTCCCTTGCGTAGTTCCTGCTCCAGACCCCACACAACGCAATACCTCCTGACATATGTTGCACCATGGTGAATATCCCCGGTCTCAAACCAGTGGCACAGGGCAGATTGGTGCCATATAAAGGCATTGTGTGTACTTCCAGGGTGTGTGGCACAGACATTGCTGATAACAGAGGAAAACAAACTCAAATATGCAACAGTGGCATAAAATGAGGCAATTAATAATCATGACAATCCCCTAGACACGAGCCAAAACCTTTCTAAAGATCATATGCATGAGTTTACCAGTGACAAATTGTGCCCAGTCAACTGTATATAGAAACATTTGTTTATTTAGCTTTTGTTAACCAGGTAAGTGCACTAGCCATAAAATGACTATTTTCAGGCATGACCCAGGAGAGTACAGACATGCAGAAACTTAACAGGATAACAGTTTATAAGTGCTTTACATACAATGAGTTAAAGACAATACGCTATATCAGAGACATACAGAGTAGACCATTCATAAGTTCATAGGTGCCTACCTATGCAGTGAATAGAGAGGACCTTGGACAATAAATTATCAGGTGACATATCATATAAACAGAACAAGGTACACAAAAAACAAAAACAGATAATACAACAGGAAGAAATAACCATTGAGAGCAGGTGGTGTCATTAAGGAAAAGGTCGGCAAGTGAGGAAAAGAGGGAGCAAGCCATGAAATTAGATTATATGAGCGTATGTAAGTGTAAGGGAGATGCCTGCAGTGCAAGATTGTTTATGGGCGGGGAAAGGGAGCTGGGACAGGCTGAGGCAGTAAGAGGGTTATACAGAGGTGAGGAAATACTATTGTATGGCAAGAGACATCAGTCATTAGGTAGGGTGAAAGCAGGGACAGGTATCAGCAATCAGCAGATTTGAGTGTAATTTTCTCTTAAAGCATGTGTGGGAGCTAGAAAGTCTAATGTTGAGGGGAAGGGAATTCCACATCTGTGGAGCCGCATGTTTAAATGCAACAGTTCCTTTCCTAGTGCGGCACCCCATAGGCTTTGAAGGCAGATAAGGACTGCTTGGCCCATCTAGTCTGCCCATTTCCCTACCTATTGAATAAGCTGCAGATCCTAGTTAACCAACAGATACATCTTCCCACACCCCACCAGAATTGCCTTATGTCTGGCCCATGCATTCTTGAATTCCCCCACTGATTTTGACACCACGGCCTCCTCAGGAAGGCCTTTCCATGCCTCCATCACCCCCTCTGTGAAAAAATACTTCCATTCATTGCCTCTGAGCCACCCCTCCCCATCTTCACATTGTGTCCCCTTGTTCTTGCACATCCCTTTTTCTGAAAGATGCTACCCTCTTGGACTTTGTTCATTTCCTTGAAGTACTTGAAAGTTTCTATCATGTACCCCCTCTCCCTCCTTTCCTCAAGGGTATACATATTAAGCTCTTTTAGTCTCTCTTCATATGGCTTCTGTTGCAGATCCTGTACCATTTTAGTTGCCCTCCTAAGGACTGTCTATGTCCTTGTGGAGATGTGGTCTCCAGAACTGCACGCAGTACTCAAGATGGAGCCTCACCAATTGTCTGTACAGAGGGATAACAACTTCCTGTTTTCTACAGGTGATGACTCTCCCTATTCATCCCAGTATCCCCCAGCCATCCTCACTGCCTTCTCACATTGCCTTCTTACCTTTAGGTCATCTGATTTGACTACCCCCAGGTCCCTTTCCATTTTTGTTCTTGTTAATACCTCCCCCATTGTGTACTCTTCCCCTGGGTTTTTGTTTTCAAGGTGCATTACTTTGCACTTCTTTGCATTGAATCTAAGCTGCCATACTTTTGGCCATTTCTCCAACCTTGCCAAGTCCCTTCTCATCCTTTCCACCACCCCCACCCTTGTGTATAAACTCTGTTGCAGATTTTTGTGTCGTCTGCAAAGAGGCATACTTTTCCTTCTAGTCCCTGTGCAATGTCACTTATAAAGACATTAAATAGGACCGGACCCAGTACTGAACCCTGCGGTAACCCGCTAGTAACCACCAATTCTTTGGAGTGGACTGTGTTTACTATCACCATCTGTGTCCTGTTGTCCAGCCAATTTTTTACCCAGACTGCCACCCTGGGACCCACTCCCAGGCTGTCTAATTTGTTTAATAATCTTTTGCATGGGACTGTGTCAAACGCCTTGCTAAAGTCTAGGTAGGCCATGTCCACAGCCCCTCCCTGGTCAACTACTTTGGTCACCCAGTCAAAGAAATCTATTAGATTCATCTGACATGACCTTCCCACTGTGAATCCATGCTGCCTTGGGTCCTGTGCCCCGCTGGCCTTTAGATGCTCAACAATTCTTTCTTTCAGAAGTGATTTCATAATTTTCCCTACCACTGAGGTCAAGCTAACAGGTCTGTAGTTTCCTGCCTCTGCTTTGCTCCCACATTTGTGAAGAGGAATCACATCCACCCGCCTCCAGTCCTAAGGTACCACACCATCCTTCCATGATTTGTTAAAAAGGGTAGTCAGTGGTGTCACTAGTTCTCCCCTTATTTCTTTTAGAATTCTGGGGTGATCCCATCAGGCCCCATTGCTTTGTCCACTTTCACTTTTAGGTGTTCTTTCAGAACCCTTTCTTCTGTGAAAGGACTGGTATCAGCCCTACTAGCCTGAGTGCTTCTATTGATTGTATTAGGTACCTCCTCCTCCTCTTCCTAAGTGACTACTGAGCAGAAGTATGCGTTCAGTATCCCTGCTTTTTCACTGTCCCTCTCTGCCCAACCACCATCCCCTTTATTAAGCCTGCTATCCCTCCCTTGGCCTTTTTTCACTCCCTAATGTACCTATAAAAGATTTTATCCCCCTTCTGAACTGAGTTGGCTATCTTTTCCTCAGTTTGGGCCTTTGCTATTCTGACAGCCTTCCCCACTTCCCTCTGCTTTAACTGGCACAGTTCTCTGTCCTGCTCCTTCTGTGGTTCATTTTACTTCCTGAATGCTGTCTTTTTCTCCCTAACCTTCCCCACCACCTCTTTTGAGAACCATAGTGGTTGTTTCTTTCATTTTGATTTGTTTATTTGCTTCACACAAAGGCTTGTTGCCTCTGTGATGGCAGTTTGGATGTTTCCTCATTGTTCCTCCACCCCTCCTTCTTGTCTCTTTGCTAGTGCTTTTCTGAGGCACTCTCCCATTCTGACAAATTCAGCCCTCCTGACATCCAGTACCCTCACTTTTGCATGGATTGACTCTGTGGCATTGTTTATTGTGAACCACACTGTTTGGTGGTCACTTGTTCCTAGATGGCTACCCACTTCTAGATCTGAGATCCTCTCTCCATCCCCGTTTGAGAGTACCAGGTCTAAGACTGCTCCCTCTCAAGTGTGTTCCAACACTATCTGTCTGAGGCATGCCCCGTGTAGGGCATCGAGAATGACTATGCTCTTGGATGTGGCTGCAGCAAATGTGCTCCAGTTAACATCTGGCATATTCAGGTTCCTCATCATCAACAAATATCTCCCCTTTTTCTGCCATCCTAATGATGCCTTCTATCATTTCTATCATTTCCTTGTCCATTTCCTCACCCTGAGACGTGGGTCTGTGTATAAGCCCTGTGTGGTTTGCAGTGCCATTTCCGGTCTCCATGGTGACCCACAGTGCCTCCTCTCCTCCCTGTTTACCCTTTAGTTCCATTGCTTTGATCCCTTCCCTTCCATAGAGAGCTACTCCTCCTCCTCCTCTTCTACCCTTCCTGTCCCTCCTGTAGATTGTGTACCCTGATATGTTGATATCCCAGTCATGGTTCTCTGCATACCATGTTTCTGTGACTGCCACAATATCCAGGCATCTCTTTTCCATCAAGGCCACCAGTTCAGGGAGATTTTTATCTAGACTATGGGCATCGGTTCTCATTATCCTCCATTTTTTAATGGCCATACCCCTTTTTGCCCCATCTCTGTCCATACTAAGTTGGCCTTTTTGTCCATTTACCCCTGCCCTTCTTCTTATCAACGTCTCTATCTTGGAGTTTACCTTACTAACTGACCTGATTTTTTGGGGGCAGTCAAGATTTCCCTGCTCATTTTCAGTGCCTCCCCAATTGGCTAGTTTAAATGCTTGCTAAAGAAGCATTTAAACCTATCACATAGGATCCTGGTTCCTCTTCTGGACAGATGTAGACCATTGCATCAGTATAGACCTGTATCCCTCGAGGTGGACCCCCAATCCCCAATGAAGCCAAAACCCTGAGCTCTGCACCAGTTTTTCAACCATTGATTGAATCCCATGGTGCAGAGCACCCTAGCCTCACCAATGCCATAGACAGGCAGCACTTCCGAGAAGGTTACAGTGCGTGCTACTGGTATAAGGCCCCTTCCCAACTCCACAAACTCCTCCTGTACTGCTCTGATCCCTTTCCCAGCCAGGTCATTTGTTCCTAGGTGGACAATTATGTCCAGTTCCCTCCTCCATGCAGCTGCTCCCATAATCCTGATGATTCTCTCCCTGTCCCTCCAAGCCATGGTGCCAGGCAGGCACCTTACCTCCTTCCCCCCTTCCCCAGTTCTACCCCCCTAACAACTGAGTCCCTCACCAGGAGTTGTTTCCTTCACCTGTGGGGTCCCATGCCACCCTCCTTTGGGTCTCCTTTGTGGAGGTTCCCAGCATCCTCCTTGGTCTCCACTTCGGGTGCCTCCATAGAGGAACCACACTCTACCACAACGGCATATGAATTGTGGAGAGGTACAACTAGAGGGATGCACCCTCATTCCACATCTCTCATCCTCCCTGAGCCCACTGTGGTCCAACTGCTCCTCTTCCCTGGCAGCCTCTGAGGCAGCGGCAGTGGCCCTGATGGTCCCTGGGTGGGAGAGGAGGTCCCCTGAATCCTGGCCAACTCAGCCTGGAGACAAGAAATTTCCTCCCTCAGACCAGAGAGGTGCCTGCAGATGGGACAACACCGCATCTACCAAAATGTCTCCCAGAACACTGCCACTCCACAGCCACTGCACTGCACGACTCCTATCATGTCTTATTTGTGGCCCATCAGCTGTTGTTTTGTGCACTTACTCTTTCCTGTCTCTGTTTATTTTTTTTCCCTACTTTCTTACTGCCTCCATGCCCTTACAGGTCCTGCTATTCCTGTTCTGGGACAGAAAGTTCCTGTATTCCTTAGTAGTCTCCTTCTTACTTGCTCAGAGTCAGACCTCCAGCAGCTGGTGGTGAGGATGCATAGCTACTCTTTTCCTTCTTGGATGGTGAGTCTTTTGTGCCTCTATGATCACTCCCTTCCTGCTCCCAAATAGGAAGTTCCTGTTGTAAGTCAAATTTTGTGCCTATAAAAGTGGAACCTGCTAAGGGTGGTGGGGAGGTGGGGAGGGAGGGCTATATAGTCCCAGTAGACTGGTAAAGTTCTAACAGCACCTCCTTCCTCTTGCTGTTCTCTGCCAAAAGCTATCTAGGGCAATTTTAAAGCCAAACACCTGGCTTTCTGCTGCCTAAACCACTCCCCCTAATTCACAGTTCCTTCTTCACCTAGCTAACTGCACAGATAACAGCTCCCTTCACCTAACTCAGACAAACACACTAACTTGTTTTTTTTTTGTTTGTTTTTACCCTAAATTGAAGGTTCCAATAGTAGAGTTCTAGTTCTTAAGTCCCAGTAGAGTAATAAAGTTCTAACAGCACCTCCTTCCTCTTGCTGTTCTTGGCCAAAAGCTGTCTAGAAATATATTTTAGCCAGCTGCTGCCAAATCCATAATTTTCCTACATGTACCAATGCTGACTGAACCATGCAGATATAAAGTAATCAAATGTGTGGTATAACTGGAGCATATGCAGCAATATTATCTTTCAAGAATGCCCCTGTGCATATAACAGTTTTCTAAACATACCTCAGTTTACAACAACCACAGCTTGCTAGGTATGGCTGTGACCCTCCTCTCAACTGTTGGGTTGGAAGCATATGAAATAATAATAACTCCAGAAGGTGTGTAACCCCTACGTGGCTCTATCCCAAGGGCTACTACCCTTACCTGTGTGGCTAGTGACAGGTTGAGGGGCCTAGGTTCTAAAGTGGGTGCCTCCACCTAAAGGTCAGGGTTGGTTGCAGGTAGCCTAACCAGATCACAGCTCTCTGGGACACTGTGATCTCCATCTATCCCTACTAGTGGCCCTTTCAACACACGGGAGAGACCTTCCCAACACCCCTGATGTGCAAACATATTACAAATACAGTTACCACTTACCCTCAGGACTGATTCCTACAGCACGTCTCTGAGGACCCCCTGTAAAACAAGGTTAAGTAATACACGCAGCCAAAATGCAATGCTTTTTCTATAGGTACTGACACCACAAACAGAATATAGTTCAATAACAACATATCTGATTTATTAGTGGGGGCAGTAACAAGGAAGGAGCAATCAGGTCGATTTGGCTAAAAAAACATAAATTACAGTACTGTGCATGCACTTAGGGTCCAATAGTCACACTCTTTGGGTACCCAGGATGGGAGGCTAGCCAGGTCCATTGCCCAGGGTTGGCCAGCTTGGTGCAGCTGGTTGGGGCCCTGCAAGAAGGAAAAGACATGCACAAATACAAAACACACTTGTAATCTGGAGCCCTGGGGCTCAGTTCGTGACAATTAAAATGGAAGGAATGAATCAGTTGACACACTTTTGATTATTAAAAGATGCAGGAAGCTACCCTGATTTTACTTCTGATACCCAAACTAAACCAGGGCAGAAGGATGAGGAGCTGGATTTGCCAGCTGGAGTCTCCAGGCTGATCCCTCTCGATGGGTTGGCTCTGTGCAGCAAGGTCGTGAGGCAAGGCCCTTGTGGCTGGGCCTATTGGTGGACAGCACGGATTTAGTCCGAGAGTTCTGCTGGGCAGCAACTTCTAACACTAACACACAAGTCACTATGGGGGAGAAAAACCACAATCCCCAGCAGCTTCTAGCACATTCATATGTAAACAGCTTATACTCAGTGGGGAAACAAACTGCGATCCCCATCCAGCATCTAGCACATTCATATGTAAAAAGCTTGTACTGTACCAGGCCACAGAGTCCTGACAGGCCAATCGCATTAAGCACAATCCTTGGTCTTCTACAGGTTAAGCCTGGTCCCAACAGCAACAACTTGCTTTTACCACACAGCTTTGGATTCAGTCAAAAAACAACTCTTTCTCTCTTTCAGTTCTCAGCACATTTATATACCAAATTTCCCACAGCACCAGGCAAAATGCTCCCCTTACACAGTCACAAGTCTCTGCATCCACTGGGGCTTAAAATTAACAGGAGTTCCTACCAGACTGATCACATACAGCAAAATCTTCAGTCCTTTGCAGGTTGAGCCTGGTCCCGCTTCGTGTTGCCTTCCACTTTCACCACTCAGATTTAGTCCGAAAGTATGTTTTCCTCTTCTCCCTAATGCTGGAAAACAAGCAACAGGCCAGAAGTCAGGCCTTCTGCGTGATTCCTGCGTGAACTACTGCGCCACAATGGCTGCTCGAACAGAACAGAGCTGAGCTCCTTCACTCTCCGCTCTGTAACTTGGATCTGGCCTCCTCAAAGACAGCCCAGGGTCTTTCACTTAGATCCAAAAGGTTCAGTTGGTCAGTTCAGTTGTCAATCACAGGAGAGCTCCCTCTATAGGTGCAAAAAGGCACCAAGGATCCAAAGCTACATTACCCAGAGGCACCTTCCATAAAGTCCCATTTCCACAGGCTCTAACTGGGAGTCCCAGTCCCAACTGGCCCAAAGCAAGCTCCATCTTAGAGTCCTCACATACTGATTGGTCCAATTCAACAGTCCGGGACCAAAATGGAGGATACAACAGAAACAGTTCGTGCTGCAGGAGAAACAGGTTAGACAAACTGCATTTCCATTAAAACTCTGCATTTCTCCCCAGAATTAGTTACATCTTTCAGGAGTGCTCACTCTGCCCACTTAGCGACAGCAGAAACAGAGCAATTTATCAGCAGATCGAGTGGACTCAAACAGGGAAACACACAGTCCCTCATATAAACTAATTATGTCTGCAAACAGACAGCACTTAAAGAGACAGTACTTGGAGGCTTTTAAAAGTGCTCACTGGGAATCACAATTAAACGGCTTAGATGCCGAACACCTCCAGGCTCTGAGCAATTAGGCAAGCTTTTGGAAGACTTTTGGGAACCCCCATTTACAGGGGGGTTACAGGTGCATCATACTGGGATACTGGGATAATGGAATTCAGCTTCTGGCTTTATATTTCAACCCACCTGAGACTTGCCATTTTAACATAGAAACATAAAAGTTGACGGCAGATAAGGACCACAAGGCCATACCAGTCTGTCCGTTTCTTTTTCTACCTTATGAATGTGCCATCGGCCTTTGCTCTGTCAATGGCCTATCTATTCATACTCATCAGTATTGCTCCCTTACACCTATCCCATGCTTGTTTGAAGCCCTGCACTGTATTCATACACTTCCTGAGGTAGGCCATTCCATGCATCCACCACCCTTTCTGTGAAAAAGAACTTCCTCACATTACCCCTTAATCAGCCTCCCTCTAATTTCATGCTGTGTCCTCTTGTCCTGCTATTTTTCTTATATTGAAATGTATTAGACTCTTTCACCTTGTTAATGCCCTTAAGGTGTTTGAATGTTTCGATCATATCACCTCTCTCCCTCCTTTGCTCTAGGGTATACCTATTGAGCTCCGTTAATCTGTCCTCATATGTTTTCTGATGTAGCCCCTGACCATTTTGGTTGCCCTTCTCTGGACTGTCTCAATTTGGTTAATGTCCTTGTGAAGGTGTGGCCTCCAGTACTGCATGCAGTACTCCAAATGGGGCCTAACCAGTGTCTTGTAAAGAGGGATTATTACCGCCCTCTTCCGACTTGTGATACCCCTACTAATACACCCCAGCATCCCCCAGCCTTACCTACTGCTTTAGTGGTCTGCTTGGATGATTTCAGGTCATCGGTGATGATGATGCCCAAGTCTCTTTCTTCCCTTGTGACAGCCAGCAACTCCCCTCCCAGCCTATAGGTGGCTTCAAGGTTTCTGTTCCCTGTGTACATGATCTTGTACTTCTTTGTGTTAAACCCAAGTTGCCACTTTTTCAACCATTTTGCTAGTTTATCCTGATCTCTTCTCATTCTGCCCACCTCATCTGGATCATCTACTCTGTTGCAGACCTTGGTGACATCTGCAAACAGACAAACATTACCCTACAGTCCACCTGACACACACTACCTGTCATGCCACAGTGCTTACTTAAGGCATCAGCTAGGGCTGAAACACAAAACCTCAAAACTAGTAAATGGGATGTTAGGGTAAAACAGTCTCCTGACTTTCAGTGAATATACATTTATTTATTCATTTGGTAACTGGGTTGGTGCACTGATCCAAAGACATTTTTCAGCTACAGCCTGGGCCAGAAACTGGCACAAACAGTGTAAAATACAGTGAGAGAACAGTGTGGATTATACAGGAAACATAACAGGGAATTCAGTGTAGGTCAAGCTAACAGAGAAAATATAAGGTAAACAGTACAAGATACATCAGCAATTGAGCATACCAAGGTATATAACATTTAGGTAAACAGGGTTAGGTTGCTTCATCTTTCAACAATAGGAACGACAATAGTATTCAGGGAGGGAGAGGAGAGTGAAGCACTAGAGGGGGAGGGGTAAGAGTGGGCTGCAAGGGAGGTGCAGGCATGCTAGCAGCCTGTGGGCAGATGCAGATCATGGAGGACAGAAAGTGCATTCTTAATAGGAAATTTAGATTTAGAGGGGGGCTCAGGGGAATGTAGGGAGGAGGGGAGGTTATTCCACAGTGAAGGTTCGGCTGTGGAGAAGGCTCTTAGGCCCATCCTCATAATGTTAGGACGTTCTAGTTGGATGTGGGGAGACCGATGTAGATTGCGGCAGTAGGTTCTGGGCTGGATAAGAAGGGATAGTGGAGAGTAGGAGGGATTGTACAAGGTATCAGCAATGGTTCAGACCAGAAAGTAGGACTTCCACGCTTGAGGAGGGAGCCAGTTAAGGGACTGGTAAAGAGGTGGTGAGTGAGGAGAGGGGTGCGGAGGGCAAGGCAGACTATATGATTGTAGATAGTGTCCAGGCAGTTCAGGTTGGTACTGGAGGTGAGGGAGTGCACTGGGCAGCCATAGTCAAGGAGGGGGAGGAAGTTGCCATGGGCAATAGCAGTGCAGGCTTCTGGCAGGAGGTGGTCGATCAGGTGATACCAGAGCCCTATCTTCTGGTTGATGCACCTGATCACTGATGCAATGTGGTCAGAGTAGGTTAGGGACAGGTCCAGGATTATGCCCAGGTACTTAAAGGTGGGAACAGTGTCAAGGGGAGATCCATCTGGGCAAGGGCAGAGAGTTTGGGTTTGGAACTGAAAAGCATGGTCTTTGTTTTGGCAGCATTGACCAACCATTGACCAGTTTGTCGGTGAAAACCAATAATGTGCCGTGCAGAAATCATCGGTAAGAGATGGGCGGATAGTGAGGAGGGGGAGGGGTCACTTTGGTATAGTATTAAGTCATTGGCATAGAGGAGTGATTTACAGGATAGACCCTCCAACGGGAGAGAGTTAATGAAGAGAAAAAAGAGGAGGGGGCCAAGGACAGATCCATGGGGGGCTGCCACAGAGACAAGCAAGAGGGGGGGAGGTGGCACAACCAAGGCAGACCATCTGTATTCTACCAGAGAGGTAGTTAGCAAGCCAGGTGGTGGAGGCAGAGGAGAAACCGAGGGCATTGAGCTGTGTTATCAGGATGTTGTGATTTACAAGGTCAAATGCCTTGGATATATCTAGAAACACTGCACCAGTTAGCTTCCCTTCATCAATATTCCTCAGCACATGGTCAGTGAAGAGGGCAAGGGCCATGATAGTGCTGTGCCCCTTCCAGAAACCATGTTTCTGAGGGCAAAGGAGATTATATTTGGAGATATGCTCTGTAATTTGGTAGTTTATTGCCTTCTCTAGGAGCTTACCAAGATGGGGCAGAATGGAGATGGGAGATGGAGATGGGACAGTAGTCGTCCATAAGACTAGGGTTGCCTAATTTATGAATAGGGACAATTTAGGCCTGCTTCCAGGCAGAGGGGACAGAGGCTGTAGTAAGGGAGTGGTTAAAGATGAAGGTGAGTGGATAGGCAATGTCCTGGGCCACTAGATTTAAGAAGCGGGGGGATAGACCATCACTACCAGCACTCCCTCGAGATGGTAGGCTGAGGAAGAGCTTAAATGTCCCAGGAGAAGAAATAAAAAGGGGGGATCGTAGGAGGGGAAGGCTAAGGAGGGGAGCTTAGCCAGGTATCTGCTAAGGTTTGAGAAATGTGCATTAAGTGCATTCGCAAAGTCTGTAGGGTCAGTGAGGGAGCCTTGTTGTGTGTTTAGGGGGAAAGTGACTACTTGGTGAGGAGGGGAGCAAGGCACTAATGGGGGACCAGAAACACCTGTGGTTGCCTAGGTGACCGGATTGAAGTAATTGGATGTAGGCCGACTTCGTAGACTGTATACAGTGCTTTCAGAGATTTTGCAGTTGACGGTAGCCATTCCAAAGGGTAGGGGATGGGGCAGTGTTATGGTATTTATAATATGTAGTGTGATGCTCCTCTGGGTTTATTTGATTGCTCATTGAAGCACAGGAATTACCTTAACTTCAGCATTCTTTCAATGCATGTAAATGTGCTCACACACAACTGCTTTGAGAGGGGTGCCTATTTTAGGGTAAAGACAATTTTGCACTGAGCAGTCATTCATAACCCGAGCAACCCCATACTACACATTCACCAAGATTCGTAAGACTTTTCACCATAACATTACTTTTCCCTACTTTTGAGACATCCTGCTTCAGCCTGAACTGATGACTAAATGTAGTTTTTTGCAATGAGTTTCTATTCCTCTTCACAAGTCTACTTGATCACAGATGAACACTAATGGACGGCATTATCAGTACTTTGAATGACAAGCAATCCCTAATGTCCAGTGATACTTCCCTTCCTCACCTCACCCTGTGCAAGCAGCCCCTGGCATCCACTGACAACTCCTCCAAGAAAGCACTTGACTCTGCAGTGCAAAGGCCATAGTTAGATTGTCCAATAGACGCATGCCACAAATAGTTTACTGCAACAGCATATACGTGTTTATAAACATTTACATACAACCTCTATAACTGTAGTTCTGTTCATATATAGAAATATTAATGAAGGTTCATTGTGGAGCTGAAGTACGGGGGTGTTTATTAAAGTGAAGTCTGTCTGTCACTGTGATTGTTTGCACTGGGCACTTTCATTTCACTGAATGATATAACTCCAGCTATAGGAGTGCGAAGACAAGCACTTTTGAAATCTGTTTGTAAAGGCTTGGCTGCCCAGGCACTGTACTCTGTCCTGCACCAAGTGCATCTCCATTTTGTGTTGATTTGTAGCAACTCCTCCCACACCATGCCCTTGGGCCAGGCAGTTCTTAGCATCCAGTATTCCCCCTTCCCTCACTCTACCCAATCCATGTAGTCCCTCACACCTAGTGACAACCTCCACCCTCACCTGCCTCTGTGCCTAGCACTTTCTGGCATTCAGTGCCATGCTCTCCTTCATGTTACTGCAGTCCAAGCAATCCCTGCCATTCTATGGTATCCCCTTCCTCACTCTACCCCTGTACTAAGCAACCTGTGGCATCCAGGGTTCTCCCTTCAAAATCCTGTCCCGACCCAATTGCTCCTGGTATGCAGTGCCTCTCCCACACCCCACCCTATGCTAATTTATTCCTGGTACCCATTGGCACCCCTCCTATACCCTACCCTATGTCAAGTTAACCCTGGTGTCCAGTGACACCACCTCTAACACCTAGCCCTATGTACAATTATCCCCAGCATCTGGTGGCACCACTCACCCCATCCCCACTGTCTGGAAAATGGAATCATTATGTTCACATTTTGACATTTGTGCTGTAAGTACTGTGAAAATGTCAAGAATTCTATCTGAAACTCACTGCATGCTGACTGAACCTGTGGTTGTGCTATATAATTTTGTATTGTTGTTACTACATGTATATTATTGTATTGTACCGTACTGCTTTATGTTTGTCCAGGCATGGCAGAAAACAGGAACTAGTAATCACGTCTTTTTTTATTGTTTATCTATAAAATGACTTAATGAATCAGTTTTAGGGATACACAAATATCACATTTACATTTTCCAGACAGCAGATGGCTTCAGATGTTTTTCATCATTTAGCTTTTGGCAACACTGGGGAGAGGATCTTGGTGTCAGAATGGGGGGGGGGGGCGCTCTTTATTGGTATGAAGAATTGGGTCCCAGTGTTGCTATGACAGGGCGAACATTTAGATGTTGGTGGGGGCCAGGGCGAATTACTTTTTTTATTGTTTGCAAACTGATTTCCATAGGAGATGGGCTGTCGATGTCAGAAATGAGAGGGTTCTGAGAATACACTGAGGATGATGTCCTGGTATTGTCATGGCCGGGAAGGTGGCTGTGTTGTGGGTGTCTGGGAGACTTATTTTTCTTTTTGCAAATTGATGGATATTGGGGATGGGATTCTAAAATCAAACAGGCCCCATTAGGCCAATAGTGTGCCATCAGGGATGGGCTTCCAGTGGCTACTCAACTACCACCATTGGGGATGATCTCCCTGTGCCAGTGTAAACAATCAAAAATAAAGAAATGGTATGTGCATCGATGATAGGTTCCAGGTGCCATAATGGGGGAGAAGGGATCATCAGCTACAAAGGTTTTCATGGCACCTGAGCTCATAGGAGTTTACTTACAAGCATGTAGAAAACTGTTGTGTGCATGAACAGATTTTTTTTTAATATTTATAACTTTTTCTGGTTTAAGTTGTTTGTTTTGAAAATACCAAAGGCTTAGACAAACTTCTCGGAATTAATCAAAGAAAAATTTCATATTCTATGTCATTTCGTGCTGTCACTGGGCTAGTCATTTGCTGCTGGGATAATTCTTGTTCACCTGTTAGAGACCAACACACTCCAAAGCTGTAACACTGCCATGTAAAACTTTGTGCTCCGTATTCTGTAACAGTTTGCTTTGAATCATTATTCTTCAGTCATAAATCTTACAAAGATTTAGAGTACATGAAAAAGATGATGTGCTAATTAAATTACAATAAGGATTAGAGGATATGAGTTAAATTAGAATGAATCACTGAAATCAGACAGCTCAAGCAGTGTCTTGATTGCTCATTTTTCAGAGTGAAACAGCACATGAAAGGTGTGGAAATTATAACCTCCCCCAATACTGCAGAAAATGATGGTTGTGCAGACACTGATAGAGTCAACAAGGACAGAGCACACAAAAAAACTGGACAATGGTTAAACCCTCAGATATCCAGGTTGGGAAAAAGGGGTGGCGGTTGTGCCATCTACGTTTGCAATTCTATTAAAATGCAGGTTATCCAGACTACGCCCCGCCTACAGTGCTCAGACTCTTTCTGTGAAACTGGCTATGGGCAACTCTGGTAAATAACTTATTGTGATGTCTGTTTACCTCCCTCCCAGAACACCAAGCCTGCCTTTCACTCCTTCATAGATTGCATCTCTCAATTTCCTAGGAATGCTGAGGTCGTTGCATTGGGTGACTTCAACACTAACTGGCTGTCCCCTGCACCAGTTCAGGATAGGGATGCTGTGGTAGCCACCAGCTTAACACAGGTTATCTCATCTCCAGCCAGGATTAATTATAACATGGGCACAGTACTCTTATAGATCTAATCCTTACCAATCTCCCACAGGATCTCTGCAATGTTACGGTACTACCTGATGTGTTAAGTGACCACTCCCCTATTCTCTGCACATGGACATAACACTCCCAAAAACCTCCTCCTAAGTTCTCTTTCCAGTGCACCCTTAAAAAGGGCTCACTGCGGAAGTTCTCAGAATATCTCCTGAACTGTGACTGGTCTCCCCTGAACACCGCCAACAATGGTGACAATGCCCTGGCTTTCTTTATCACAACCTTTAACACTGCTTGTAACATCTTTGCCCCTCTCTCTAAATGAGTCATAAAAGGCCATAATACCCCATAGATTACAGAGGCCCTCCTGGATCTCATGTGTGCGCGTGATACTCTCCGGCACAAAGCGCTAGCCTCTGGACTCCCTGCTGACAGACAATGGTTCATGGCTGCCAGAAACATGTGCACCTGGGAACATTGCCATGCCAAGGTAGCCCACTTCCAGGCCACACTCTCTTCTACTTGGGGCTTGGGAAAGAAGTTCTGGGATAACATAAAGGACCTTACAGGTAAATCCAACACTTCCCCCCAACCCCCACACATTACTGAACATCAATGGTACCACTACTCAGGACCCACTGCTCATTGTTAACACCTTTAACACTGCGTTCTCTGATCTCAGAGGGGTACTACCCCCTGATTTCTTCAACACATCCTCCTCCTACCCCACTCCTCCTACCCCCAGCAGGTATTCCCCCTTTTCACTTTAGGAATTTATCCCCCTTAGAAACTAAATCATACCTCTCTAAGGTTCTCAGAAAATCTCGCTACAGCAGATACTCCCTAGACCTGAAGCTTCTGCATCTGGTCCTTTATGCGGTTCTAATCCCCCTTACCAAAATCCTTAATCTCTCCCTGTGTCTTGGCCAATTCCCCTCTCAATGGAAATCTTCTGTTGTGACACCAATCTTCAAGAGTGGTGATAGAACTTACCATAATAACTACCAATCAACTCTATCCCCCCCATCTCCAAAGCCCTGGAAAGAATAGTTTCCGACCAACTCTGCGAGTATCTCTCCACTTACAGCCTCCAATGTTGTCAACAACACGATTTCAGAAAAGGTCATAGTACCACCACAGCCCTCCTGAAATTCACAGACTTCATTTATAAAGCCTTTGACCATTGTCATCTAGTTGGGTCTGTGTACATAGACCTGACCAAGGCTTTTGATACTGTCAATCATGCCTTTCTTGTTAACAGCCTCCCATAATTGGGCCTCTCCCCTGATGCCACCTCCTGGTTTGCTAACTACCTACGTGGGAGGACCCAGCAGGTAAACATCAACAATACCTTCTCCTCCAGTCTGCCGGTTTGGTCCAGGGTCCCCCAAGGATCTATCCTTGGCCCACTGTTGTTCAGTCTGTTCCTCAACACCCTCCCACTTGCCTGCTCTGGGTGGATGATACTTTACATGGATGATGCAGTAATATTTTGTAGTCACCCTGACCCCTCCCCACTGCAGTCCAAACTACAAATACTCTTCTCTGAATCTGAATCCTGGTTCTCCCAACACAAGCTCATCCTCAATTACAAAAAAACCAAAATTATGGTGTTTGCTAATCCCCAAAACAAATACAGTGGCACCCCTTTACCTATTCACAACTGTCTTAACTCACCCCTTGAGCAAGTCAATACGTTCAAATATCTTGGCATCACCCTTGATTCCACCCTTTCCTACCACAAACACATTAACACAATCAGCTCGGCAGTTAACACCAGGTTAGGACTTCTTTATAGACATAGGTCTGCCATCATCCTGGAAGCCTTCTGCCTGGCAGTAACCAGCTTGATTTTGACCATAGTTGACTGTGGAATAGTGTTCTATGGTGCAGCATCAGATTCTGCTCTAAGTAGAATTAGGGTAGCCTTGAACAAGGCATGTCGGCTAGTAACCGGTTGTGACAGGCTCACTCATACCTGCCTCCTCTATCAATGTACCAACTGGCTTAAGTTCACAGGGAGGTTCTCTTACCAAACCAGCTTGTTAGCAAGGAAGATTGCCTTGGGTCTCTCTCCCCCCCACCACCACTATCCAGCATCTCTTAACCCCTCACCCACCATTCGGAACACCAGAAGCACCTCCCAAGCCTCCTTCATGATCTCACATTGTAGGATTTCCTTAGGGCAGTGGGCCTTCATGAATAGGGTGCCTCGCTGTTTGAACAGTCTCCCTCCAGAGACCTCCTCAATTGCCAGATTGTCTCTAGCCATTGTATAATTAACTCCTCGTGTTCTCACCGCCTCATCACATCTCTTCCATGTCAATGACACCTTCAGCTGCCTTGGATCACTACTCCACTCAACTCCCTCGCACCCTTTTCTGTCCCCCTTTCTTTTCTTCTCTTCTCTCTATCTCTTTGGTATTATGTACAGCAGAGCCTTGATTACACCTGCCTATTGCGTACTGTATCACCAGGTTTGATTGTCAAATTTTAATGCTATGCTGATTGTATAGTATTCCAGCATCTTCTCAAGGCTCTTTGACCTGTAACAAATGCGTAACCTGCCACTTTTGGTCTTAACTGTTTCTTTATTGCTCCTATGTACCTGCATTTACTCTTTGTTGCCTGTAATTGTATGTATGTTTATCTTCTGATGTGGAGCCTGTGTAAAAGAGTCTTTGACTCAAAGGATTGTAATTCCGATATTTTCGATAAAAAAATAAAGGGGTAGAAGGACAGATCATCCAACTAGGAAATAGCTACACAACAGATTTGAAAGTTTGGAACAGGAAGAATAAGAAAAGCATATGAATATAGGTAAAACGAAAAAGAAAATCTTATAAAATAAGACAGACAGGTAATTGTCATGAAAGACTCCTTAATAAAATAAGTAGACAGTACCATTTGTAGAACCCATAAACTCAATACAATGGTTACAAGTTTCCCTGGAGCTAACATAAATGATTTATTGACTAGAACAGACAATATTTAAACAAGCATTTGTCAATGCCGAATGTTCGCTGTTTGCATTCTTGCAGTGCTGTTGTACTGGATCCTGCTTGTGCACATTTTTTACTATATAGTGTGAAATTACTCTTTTTGACATTATCCATGCAGTGAATTTTAATGACTGCGGCAGCCCTACCACCCTCCAGGGTTGTCAACAGCACATGACGGCACAGTCTATGCGTGCATAAATCAGTCCTTAAATGTAACAATCATATGCACATTAATAAACACCGAAAATAAAAAAAAAACTATGTTTTTGTAACATTTATATAGACCTTATCAGTTTTTACTGTTGAGAATGACAACAGGCTGATCATGATGCCAATCAACTGTACTTGCTGAGTGGCATCATGTAGATCAAAGGAAAGTGCCTCCCTGTGATTTGGATTACACGAACATTTTACCCAGCAAGGCCAGAAGAGTGCCATGATCTAGCTGATGATTGGTCGTGCACTGTCACATCCACTACAGACTTCCCTGCATTGGAACAACAGTGACACACCTTTCAGATCCACTGCCATAGCAATATGTTAGAGATATAACCCCTCCCTCCCAAGATGGGCTAACTTGGCCCACACCCTCTGGGTCAAATTCCCACAGCTCCAGGCTGTAATCTGAACTGGGTCACAGTAACCTTCACCCATCCCTGGTAATAAGTTGAAGGGTAGCAGTCACCACTAACAGCACCACAACCAAGTATGGGGCTGGTTCCAATTTGCATTTTTGTGTGCAAAAACATTTTTTTTTTACTTTCTCAGCCAAGAATCCCAGAATTCTCCTCAGCTGACATTAGAGCAGGGCTGCAGCTGTTGAAGATTTGGTAACCTGTAGTGCATGTTAGAGTTGCTCATAAACTCTGAACTTCTGTTTTCTTGTCTCACTGTCTTTTGGGGGCCAACTACAGTCACAGAGGACTGTACTTAGCCCCATGAGACCAGAAGGACCAGAAAACATCTGAACTGAACCTATAAAAGCTCTAACATGCACTGCAGGCTATTGAATCTCCCACTGCTGTAGCCCTGCTCTGATGTCAGCTGCAGGCATTCTGTGATTTATGGTTAAAGCAAATTTCAGCTTGGAAGTCAGCAGAATCAGCCTGATATAATCTATTATACTACAGTAATTTGTTTTTCATACCAAGTGTACATTGGAACCAGTCCCACACTTGGATGTGGGGCTCTCAGTGATGACTGTTCCCTTTAGCTCTATCAGCTCATACTGTCAATAGCTCATACTGTCAGCAGCATGCTATAATCGGTACCTAACAGATGCATTAGTGTCCAATGCATGTGTTAGGTTTCAATTAGCATGTTGGTGGGCTACAGAAGATTGACAGTATGAGCTGAAATGGGTCACTAAATAGGCTTCTATTAGTCTGTGGTAGCAGTCGTGCTTCAATCACATAATCACATATTATGTCGGTGCCATCTTATGGCTAGATCACAGCACCGACTTTCAAACTCAGGAGATGTTTGTTTACAAAACTTAAAACATGATGAAAATGGGTTAAATCAGTAAAAGAAGGATAAGGAGCACTATATTTTAAAATGGCCCATTTGGCTCTAACTCTCCACAATTTTTGATTTTTAAGTTAGTAACTCCATAAACTAGGTGTTTAGGTGTCCTTTAAAGTGAAATCTATTCTGGAACTGCATCTGGTAACACCATGACAAAAAAAAGATAGACATTTTGCTGTGACATCTCAGGGCTTCCAGTAACACACACACTTCAGATCGTCTTAGCCCTACTGTCACCCCCAAACCAGGCACAGGTTCCCCACCAATAGCAGGTGCACTATCCCCAAACCAAGCATCAGACTGATTCCTCCACCACCCCCAGTGGTAGACAGTCTCAAGCCCCTTTCACCACCAAACCAGGCACAGATTCCCCACCAACAGTGGATGAAACTATTCAACTTGAGCTTATGAAAACATAGGTACAGAAGGTCATTATTACCCAGATTACACAAATCAGTACACACACACTCCATCCCTCCTGGCTGAACTTGGTAATCAAACTTTTCATTAGCTCCTTCTGATTCTCAACTGGATTTTATGGTAATTTCAATAGTCCAGAATTGGGATATTCAGGAGAGGCAGCTCGGAATTTTTTTTTTTCTCTTTACACTGCAGCATACTGTAATGGAGATTGTTAACACACACACGCACTCACTCACACACACACGTAGACACACACACACACACCCAACGTACTACCAGCTAAAGCCTCTTTCATTGAACTGCATTCCCTGCTCACCTCCCCTGCAGATTGCACAACCAGCACAGAGCCTGACCTCTTATACTAGCAGCAGTAGGACATTTCCACCACCACTGTCCCCACAGCACAACCAGCATAGAGCCCCTACAACATTCCCAACTTCTCCTCCCCTTCCCCGCCAGGCATGGCCAGCACAAAGCTCAACCTCATCCTGAGCCTCTCACCTTGAACTAAGCCAGCAATGACTACTGATGATATGTGATGGACCTGGTTTAGTTTTCCAACCTGCAGGAGCCTGTGCACACTGACTGAGTGTGCATTCCCTCAGTGGGCATTCAAAGACTAACTTAATCTGGAGCAGGGAGCTAGTGCCTTGACCCTGTGGGTGAGTGACTGCAGTGTGCGGCTGAGCGGGAGTCTTGGTCTCATTCATCAGGTAGCCGGTGATTTGGGCCATTGTCCCCTTAGGTTTCCCATGGGGCCTATTAGTAAGTGGGCCTTGGCGGGGGCCTATAGCAGAGGCCGCAGACCTGCAGTTCAGCCACCCAGCAGGAATTGTCGGGGCTGCTCCAGCGTAATTAATCATGTGAAGTGGATTATCCTGGATTTGTTCTGTCTAAATACGGTCAGACCTATCCAATTTCTTTTTCATTTATATTCTGATTAAAAGGCAGTGAGAGTGCCTCTCTTTTTTTAATTTTTGGTACAGTGAGAGTGTACCATTCTAACAAAAGCCTGGATATATTTTTAGTAATTCCCCCCCCCTTGTAGTGAGAGTATTTCAGAGGTTGGGGAAATTACTGAGACTCTTGTACATCTATCAGTCTCCTCTGGTGGTGTGAGAACCATGGTGGACTGGAAATCATGAACATTTCTGTAATTTGATTTATATATGTAGTGGTTATATTCATTCATTTGATTAATTTAAAGCTGCTGGCCTGGATTGAATAATTACAACATTTTATTTATTTTAAAACATAGCTTTTAAGGGTTAGGTTTAAAATTTGTTTGTTGGTTATATATTTTTGTTTTAGTTTTGGTTACAGATTTGTTTAAAAATTCCCTCTTCCCCCCTCAAGTGAGAGTTGAAGGTTTTATATTCATTTAAATATTGTTAATGTTGTTTTTGTTTTATGAATATAAGTGGTAGAAGTGATTAGGGTTATTTTGTTATTTGTTCTATTTTATTTTTTGTAGTTTATTGTGGTCATCAAAATGTGCTTTAGGCCCACCAACACGGTCATGCGCCACTCATTCTCCACCATCCGCGCCCTCCACCCCTTTATCTCCCCCCTGTTGCAGTTTACAACCTACCAGCACTGTAGAGTGTTGAGTATTACCCAGGTCGGGGGTCAGGGGGCATGGACGGTGGAGGGTGAATGAGAGGGGCCATCGCATTGGGGTTGTAAGGTCCAGAAAATGCCCTGGGGTGAAATGGAATCCAGATTGCGGTCCACCATGTCTGGTTTCCATACCCAAGGGCACTACCAATTTTGGTGGGCAGGCTGTTCGGACGGCCTTGGAAGCTCTTTCAGCTCGAGCCGTGTTATGCAATGCCAAGTCCATTAAAAACAAGACTGCAATTATTGCAGATCTTGTAGGAACAGTGGACCTGGTCTGCATTACCAAGACCTGGCTGGACGAGAACTCTGGTCCCATATTGGAGGCTGCAACTCCAGCTGGGTACTCGATGATCCACCGCTCAAGATTGAATCACGGTGGGGGGGGGGTTGCAGTCTGTTTCAAGACTGAACAGGGCCTCACAAGTGTACCAGTTGAGGAGACTGAGTCATTTGAGTGTACTGTGGTAGCAGGTGTAGGCTGTAGGATCACCCTCATCTACCGTCCACCTGGGGATGAGAGGCAGTTCCTTCAGGAAGTGGTGGACATCGTCAGTGACATAGCGTCTTAGTCACCCAGGCTGATGGTTCTGGGCAACTTCAATGCCTGGGTTGATGATGAACTCTCGCAATTTGGATAGCACTTCCTCTAGTTCATGACATCATTGGGTCTCACATGGTCACTCTTTTGACTTAGTCTTCCTCCTGGGGATCGAGGCCTCGGATCTGGGTGTGGAACCAGTCAGATGGTCCGATCACTACATGGTGGGGTTCAGTTTTTGCACTCCCCTTCATAGGCCTACCCTAGTGGAGATGGTCAGGTACCGCCCTTTATGAGATGTTAGCTCTGAAGACCTGGCAGTGGTGCTTGACCTGTCGGTCCTTCCATCAGCAAACAGTGACCTAGAGGCCCTAGTGATGGCCTACAACATGGCCATCTCTGCAGCCCTTGATGTCATTGCTCCTGTCCAAGTTCATCCCCTCTCCCTTTGCCCTCAGTCCCCCTGGTTTGGTGGGACTTTGTGGGAGATGTGGCAATTAGGAAAAAGGTTAGAGCGTTGCTGGCAGAAATCCACCCTGGTTGCCGACCGCCTTAGATTGATGGACCATTATCAAGTCTATCAATTTGCAACCATCTGTAAGAAGGCAGAGTTCCTGTCTGGGGAGAGTGCAACTGCTCAGAATCGACCAGCTCAGCTCTTTCGAACTGTGGACAGACTGTGCAACCCAGCCTGTCTACAGGTTCGAAAAGCCTTTTTGCAAGTAGAGTGCGATGAGCTTGCTTGATTCTTTGTGACTAAGGTGGCTGACATCAGGGTGGCGCTCCAACCAGCACACTCTGTGGGTGATGCTTTGGATCGGCACTTGGTCACTGCCCCTCAGCTTTCCTTGGGTACCTTCGACTGGCCTGAGTTCATGGATGTCATGCTGATCGTCCAGGGTATGCACCCTACATGCTGTAGTTTTGACCCAGAACCAACAACCCTGATTATGGGTTGTATTGACATCATCACTGATCTGGTCCTAGCATGGATAGTCTGGTGCTCCTTGGAAACAGGTGAATTTCCAAGCTCCCTGAAGGAGGCGGTGGTAACACCTCTCCTGAAGAAAGCTTCTTTAGACCCAGTCTGCCGTGCGAACTACAGACCAATATCAAACCTTCCATTTATAGGGAAGGTAACTGAGAAAGCAGTGGCTGTACAACTGGAGAACCATTTGACCATCCATGACATCTATAAACCTCTCCAGTCTGGTTTTCAAAACAGGCATAGTACTGAGATGGCGCTGGTTCAGATGCTCAATGATCTCCTGATGGCAACAGATCAGAAAAAACATTCCTTCTTGTTTTTTCTAGATCTCTCATCAGCATTTGACGCTGTGGACCATGGGGTTCTGCTTGGTCGCCTGAGGTTCATCTGTGGCCTGTCGAGTACAGTCCTCAGGTGGTTTACATCTTTTCTCACCGGAAGAACTCAGAGGGTAGTGTCAGTGATTTATTCCTCAGACCCAGTTCATCTGTTATGTGGGGTTCCTCAGGGATTGTTGTTGTCCCCCATGTTGTTCGTAGTGTACATGCTACTCCTCGGAGACATTGTAAGAAGGTATGGGCTGAGGTTTCATTGTTATGCTGATGATACCCAGCTCTACCTTTCTTTTCCACCTGACCAGGACAGAGCTATCTCAATCTTTAACAACTGCCTCGCAGAAATCCAAGCTTGGATGGATTAAAGCTGGTTGAAGTTGAACTCGGAAAAGACTGAGGTGCTGGTTGTGGACCCAGGGCACCAGATAGGGGGTTGGGGGCAGGTTCGCCCTAGGGACTCTTTCTTGGGGGGGTTATCACTCCCAACCTCTGAATGGGTACGGAACCTGGGGGTAATGTTTGATGAAGGGCTGACATTACATTCACAGGTGTCAACCATTGTCAAACCCTCTTTCTTCCATCTGAGGAATATCTCCAGGGTTAAGCATCTTGTTCCATCTGGCGATCTTTCCACATTAGTCCACGCCTTTGTGTCCTCTCACCTGGACTATTGCAACTCCCTTTACCTAGGGCTACCTGGGGTGGAAATCCGCTGCTTGCAGCTGGTGCAGAACGCAGCAGCCCGGCTTTTGATGGGAACACCTCGTTCCTGCCATACTTCTCTGGTGCTGTGTGGGCTGCACTGGCTGCCGGTACAGTGGCAGATCACCTTTAAAGTCAGACGTCTGACTTATAAAACCCTACACGGACAGGGTCCGGACTACCTGAAAGAGCTTCTGATCCCTTACTGTCCTGAGTGATCGCTCCGCTTGGCTGACAAGGGGTTGCTAGAGATTCAAAGGGTGTGTTTAAAATCTTCTGGGGCCTGGGCATTTATGCACGTGGCCCCCACCCTTTGGAATTCTCTACTCCGTCAGTTACGGGAGTGCACGACCGTGGAGGGATTTAAACAGGCACTTAAGACTCACTTATGGCACCAAGCATTTGGTGACTGACCTAAATCTTACTTTTTTGCATTAGTTGTTTTTATATTATTTACAATGCTGTAAATCATGATTCATTGTTTTAAATGTCTGTTAGGCAACTTGATTGCTGAAAGGTGCGATAAAAATAAAGAACTATTAAATAAAATAAAGAATTATTATTAGTAGTATTTCTCTGGGTCCTTCCAAGACACCTCTGATGATCCTTCTAGGATGTCTACCAATCCCAGTGCTGAATGGGGACTGCTGTCTGTGCCATGACTGTTAATAGCTGCTCTCCTCCAATGCACACTTCAGTCTGAGCCCTCTGCTTCTGCTCCAGTTCTGCCAAATACACCACAAACCACTGGCCATTAAACAAAAACAAACAGCATAAGATGGTTTGCCTGTCCCTGTTATGAAAAACCTGCTGTTCTGCCACCCTCCCAACCGATAGCATGATGCTCTACATAGTAAGCACACCTTGCAGCCTTCTTGCCTACCAATCAGTGGCTAACTCAACTCAGTCTCACCAGTTCTCAGGTCCCTCTCCACCCATGCCCCAGTCTTAAATTTCTTAGCCATAAAATGGCCCATGGCCCACCCACCACCCACAGTGGAGAGAGACAGAGAGAGACACTAAACTTTTTCTACAGTTCTGTGGAGAGAGAAGAGGAAGGCTGTACAAGCCAGTGAGTGAGTCACCATGTTATTCAATAGTGTACACTGCATATGACTGCCAACATCCATGGCCAGAGGAACCACCACAGATCGTGGCTTGTTGAGGGGACCAGAGGAGGTGCAGATCATGGTTTACCATATAATCCTGTACTGAGATGGGGTGGCTGGTGGAACCGCTCCAAATTGCGGCTTTTTGAGGGGAGCAGAGGTGGCACAGACCATGGTCTGTCATATTGCCTTGTACTTAAAGGGGTTGTCTGGAGTAACTGTTGCTGATTGCAGCTTGTTTGGGAAGGCAGCAGAGGGTCTGATTAGTGACTGACACAGTCATGAAGCACTCCATAGCAAATAGCAGAGGTACAGGGGCAGAGACAGGGAAGGAGCAGAGGAAAAGACAGAGAAGGTGTGGCAACTGGCAGGTCCAGAATGTGCCGCAGACTGTGTGTAAGTAGCTGAGCCACCTGGGGGGGAGGGGTTCTCTGATTGCTATCGGGGTGATAGGGGTGGGTGGTTCTTTTGAACTGTGCAATGTTTCTACCCAGCAAGCAGAGAAAACTATCACAGTCAGCTTGACTGATCATTGGCCTGTCACAGCCATGCCCATTGCAGCTTGATCTGCATTAGACCTGACAGCAATATACCTTTCAAATCTGCTATTATAGCAATATGTTCGCTTTGCACAAGTGCCAGAGCAAACAGCAAAATGAGAGAGAAAATCCTATCATTGTTCTTCACATGGGAACAACCGATGTTGGGAAAAGCAGTGAGGAAAATACAAAATCTAAAGAAGGATTTTAAGGGAATGGAAAACAAATTAAAAACTAAATGATACTAGATTTATAATATCAGAACTATTGCCTGTCCCAAGGGCTACAAGAACAAGACACAATGCAATAAAAGCAAATAATAACTGGTTAAGACAATGGTCAAAGCAGAACATCGGTACTTCTAAAGACACTGGGATTCATTTAATAATAGAAATCTCCTTTATGCTAGAGAGGGGTTATATTTAAGCAAAAAATGAATCAGGACTTTTGGAAACAGAATTACCTGGACAATTAAGAAAACTTTTAACTATATTGTGTGTGAGGAGGTATACATGGGGCATCAGGACACTATGCAGTCCAGTGGTCCAACAAGGGATTAAAGCAATAAAGAAATGCGATATCACAGAGCAAGGTAAGGGCATCCATCAGTGGTACTAGAAAGAGAGCTTGGAAGATATTCTAATAAATGTCCATAGTCTAAACAATTAAAAATATGAGTTGTCTCTGGTTGTTTATAAAGAAAAACTAGAACTTATCACTGTTACAGAGACTTGGTGAAATACGCTTCGGTCCATGAACAGTGCAGGACAAAACATCGCAGACAGTAATGAAGCACCAAAAACATCGCCACCCACAACGCAGCTGGCACAACAGAAAGCACCAGTAACAGTGCAGGGACACAGATCGCAGGGGCAAACACCGACCGCCGGAAAAAAAGGCGGACAACACACCACCGCCTGAAATGCTGCTGTCACACCATGAGGCAGGATACAACAGTGCTGAGCCGAACACCACAGGGGAAAACAATAGTCACCACACACACAATGACACCAGCACAGCAGTGGGCACCAGTGCCTGCACAGAGCACAGGGGAGCAAGGCAAGGGAGGGCAACAGGGGCTGGGCACCTCTGGTGTGAGCACTGCACACCCTCCCATGTTTGCCATCAGGCAAGGATGCCTATATGGGGAAGGTCCCCAGGCAGCAATGGCCAAGGTGGCCACATGGCAATGAGGCCGTAGGTGTGGAATGGTGGACCACTGGCAGGCGTGGGACCACCATGCCACAAGAAGGCAGCCGGATGGTGCAGTGATGCAGTAAAACCTGTACACCCTGCATGACACATGACAGAGTGGGATGAGGGGGACACAGCCAATACTGTGGGGAGGGTATCGTGCGATCAGGTGACAATGGCTGGCCATGATGTGCAAGAGCACCCCCATGGGCGGCATGACATGGTGCAACTGTGCCACTAGCAGACAATGGGCATTGAGCTGTGCAGGCAGACACTGCCACCCACACATGCATGCGGAGACTGCACAGCCACTGACCAACATGGCCATGGGATGGGCAAGGACCATGCATGGTGGTGGTGGCACACCTGTACAGACCTGGGCTGGCACGACAACCACATGGGCACTGTAGTGGCCACAACCAGTGCCAGCAGGCTGGGGTCACAGGGACAAAGTGTAACTGGCATATACCCCTGTGGGCTGTGCTATGACACAATGACCACCAGACATGGAAACATAGATGCAAACAGTGTTTATTGACAGTGTTACAAGTGCACAGCAACAGTACACACAGTGCCCCCACCAGCAGACCACAGGCACACCCACCACGCAACCCCAGTGAATACAGCACACATCCTCCACCAATGCATGACTGGGCGGTGCACAGAACAGGTGACCGGCGTACCATGCCACCACAGCAAGGCATGGACACAGACATGCGTCTCACGGGGCACACACTTCTGGGATGATGCACTTTCCCAGGGCAAGACATGAACAAGGCACCACCACAGCCACTACATGCACCAGCAGTGGCAGTGTCCCCCACAGGTGGGGACACCCCAACCACCCCACAGTGGCTGGTGTGAGGATGACCACACCATCCAGTGCATCCCCCCCAGCAGAGGCAGCACAAATCCCCCACCAAGGGGAGTGCCTCTCCGGCAGAGACAGCACAATACCCCATACCAACACAGTCATCCCCCTGGCAGAGGCAGCACCAATATCCCCATACCAACACAGGCATCCCCCTCCAGCAGAGGCAGCACAATAACCCCACACCAACAAAGGCATCCCACCAATGATGTACAGTATCCCACCGCCCCACACCGGTTGCACATGCACACACCCCCCTCAGGTGTGGGCCAGTAGCACACAGTACTGGTGTTCGACAGTCATAGGCACACACAACAGAATGGTACATGGGTGCAGTCACGGGTCATCCGCAGCCGTGGTCATCAGCCACAGTAACAAGCATGTGCATGGTCACACCTGCAGCTGGAAATTATGTGCGAGGCCACAGAGATATTCATAAGTGGTCCTGGTGCCATACTCCCCAACAATATGCTGTATGCGGTCTGTCGCATCCTTGTACCACTTTCGCGACAGTGGTGCATAGTGGCCAACGATACACTGTTCAGTTTTCATCTCATTGAGCCTCTGCTCCACTTTCAGGGCATTGATGAACTTCCACAAGCTAGGGTGGCATGCACCTGTGAGGGTGCTGAAGGCACGGTGCAACCCTTCCACAGAGTTATTAGTGTGGGCACTGCCAATCCTGGCCACAGCACAGCAGCTCCACAGGTCAACGGAGAATATGGGATACCTGCAGACACCGCCGCGGATTGGACGTCCTACCCATGTGTCTTCCAAGTAGTCGACGACTGGGGCCAGCAGCTTGTAATGTGTGGCAAAGAATGCATATGACCTGAGCACCTCGAAGACAGTTGACACTTCCCCCGGAGGGATGAAGGCATGGGCAGGCAGCAGGCACACATGGAGTGCAAAGTCCTCATCCTCAGTGTAGCATTGCATGGCCTCGGGGACCTCCTGGACCTTCCTCCACAGGGCCTGGCACAGATGAAAGAAGCAGCCATGCTGGCTGGCATCCAGGAAGACTGTGGCAAAGGACTTGATCGCAGTCTGCTCAAAGTCCTTTACTATCACAGATGGCTTGAGGCCTGCACGCGGCTCCTTCACTGCAGTGAACACCCTTGTGTATGTCACCCCTGTCTTGTTTGGCAACAGGATGAACACAGTGGGTACTACAGTACAGTATTGCACACCATGGATGGTGTAGAGCTGTGCAAACTGTGGTGGTGCAGTCTTAAATGTGCCATCCACGTACCATGTTGTGCACTGTGACAACAGCTGCAGGTTCTTGTCAGTGGTGTAAATCAGTATCCTGGAGGCACCACCACTGTCATGGAGTAGGAAGAGGGCACCGTTGTGTGCCACAATGTACACATCTGGAATGGTGAGATCCTCTAGTGATGTTGGCAGGGGTGGTGGCTGGCATGCGGCCATCCGCACGTGGTGGACACTCTGTTTCAGGAGGTGGATGCTGGGCATCCTTCCACACATGGCCGGTGGATCTGGTGCTGCTGCATGCTGCCATCTCCTGGTGTGGTGTCTCCATTGTCTGTCTGTCTGGCCCTCTGCTTGATGTCTGTGATGACCTCCCAGATGCCTATGTCCCCACGGTCTGGGACATGGTTGTGGCTATTCACAACCCTGATGACCTCATCCCATGCGGCGTGGACATGGCCAGGGCATTTCCCCCTGTAATAGTCTGCACATTTCCCATAGGTCTTCTTGGCTAAGTTATGCTCCTTATAATAGCAGAAGCCCTCATGTTGCAGTATGGTCTTCTCCTTTTGGCTTGTCACATAGGTCAGCGACATGGTTCTGTGACCTGTTCTCATGCCTCCCACATGGTGGTACTCCTGTGCACAGATCTCCCATGCACCTCAGAGCAATATGTGTGCTGTGCTGCTTTATGGGCCCACTGCTGGGTGTGAGATGCACCGCACCTGCCCTGGCTGCCCCTGCCCTGCTCACAGGTGTGCCCTATTAGCCCTATATCCCTGCATTGTTGCCACACTCCCACCCTATGTGTGTCATGGTGTCTGTCAGCATGGCTCAGGCACATACAGTGTGCATCACCTGCTTGTGCCGCTACAGGATCATTCCCTTTGCTGTGTGCAGCGGCGCTACCCCTGTGTGGTCCTCCACCCTTGCAGCTGTGTGTGTGGCATCGGTGGGTGTGGGCATCCTGTCCCGGTCCACACACCACTTGCCCTTGTCCTGTTACCCCTCTCCCTGTGTCCTGCATATCCCTTCCATGGCCAGGTCACCCATGTGGCCCTATAGCGGTGTTGTGGCCATCGCACCTCCATGTCTCTTCTGAGTCCCTACCAGCTGGCCCTGTGCTGTGCTCACCTGCAGCTGTGCCCCATCTTCTCAGGGGGGGCCATCTGTCACCCTGTGCACCTTCTGCCTCCCTCTGTGCACCAGGTGCCTCCCCCACCTTGGGTTCTGTGCTGTTCTGTGTGTGGCCCTCTGTCGGTGGCCCATTCTGTGTGTCTGGTTGTGCAGTCTTGTATGTGCTTGCTTCCCTGCTGGCGGGCTCCTGGTTTCACCGATGCTGGCACCTCTTCACCATATGGTGACTTGTGCACTCCTACATTGTTGCCGCTGTGGTGCTCCACTTTATTTGGGGATCGACGGCGTTTGCGCTGGGCATTGTTGTGTCCACAATGATGTTATTGTTTGAGGTGTTATTTCCACATTGATCTGCCCATGATGTTTCCTCCGTGATGTTCCTGGCCCGAAACGTGAAATAAAGAGCAGGAATGGAGTAAAGCTGTTACAGGATATATCTTGTATAGAAAAGACAGAGTTCATAAAGGTGGTGTGGTGGCATTACATAGAGCAGAGAACATTAAAAGTCTGTAAATCTCTCATGAAATACAATTACAACATACAACAGTGGAAAGTACTGTATTTGGATTAAGGTGGAAAATTGTAGAGGAAAGTCAAAAGACATGGGAGTCTTTTATGGATCACCAGATTCTCACACAGAGCAGGATCCCACACTTTTAAAGGAAATAACAAAAACAGGAGAAAAATACAAATAATTGTTGATGGTGGATTTAAATCTTCCTGACAGAAATTGTGAAGATTGGACACATCAACATAAAATCTCCGAGGAGTTTAGTACAATGTGTGAGGATCACTGTGTTATAAAGTTCATGGTCACACCAACAAGGAGTGAAAATATCCTGGATGTATTTTAGGAATGGAGGATTGTGTAGATAAATGCCAAGTGATAGAGCCCTTACTGGAAAGTAAGCATGGCAACATCACTTAACTTTTAAACCATTCAATACTAAAGAAAGGAGAGTAACAAAAATATTTATCTATGATAAGGCAGATAATGAAAGTTTATAGCAAGTATTACGATCTTGGGATTGGAGAAGCGAAAGGATTAACAAAACAATGGAGGAGATTTGGAAAATTATTAAACAGAAAATAATCATAGAAATATAAACCATGATGGCAGAAAAAGACCAGCAGTCCATCCAGACTGCCCATATTCCCTATAATCCCTGGAACTTATTGTTCCTCTAGGATACTAACCCTCCACATCCTATCCCCATTCTCCTCCTGGGTCTTGTCACCCTCGGTGACCACTATTCCCTTCATTCTATCCCATGCCTGCTTAAATCCCCTGACTGTGTTTGCTCCCACCATCTCGGCCAACAAACTGTTCCAAGTTTCCACCACCCTTTCTGTAAAGAAGTACTGTACTTCCTTACATCCCTACTGAACCTCCCTCCTGTTAATTTTCCCTTGTAACCATGTGACCTCAAGTTGGTATTCAGGGTAAATAATTCCCCACAGTTTACTTTGTTAATTCCTTTAAGGAACTTGAAGGCCTCTATCATATCTCCCCTCTTCCTTCTGGTTTCCTGTGAGTGTATATTTAATGCCTTGAGATGCTCCTCACAGGATCTGCTCTGCAGTCCCTGAATCATTTTTTGTTATTCTGCACTACACTGTTTCCAACCTATCCCTGTCCTTTCTGAGGTGAGGGCTCCAGAACTGGACACAGTACTCCAGATGAGGCCTCACCAGGGATCTGTATAGGGGAAGTATTACCTTTTCTCTTCAGCTATCAGTACCCCACCCAATACATCCCAGCATCCTGTTAGCCTTGCTATAGGCCTTGTTGCATTGGCTCATTTGTTTAAGGGAGTTACTGATGACAACTCCTAGATCCTGTTACTCATCTGTAGTGCTAAATCTCACCCCACCAATCCAGTACTTTCTCTCGGGGTTCCTTTTCCCTAGGTGCATTACCTTGCACTTTTTGGCATTGAATTTTAACTGCCAGACCCTTGACCACCCCTCTAGTTTTTGTTGGTCCCTCTACATATCCCTTATTCCCTCATTACCATCCCACATAGTTTTGTATCATCTGTGAAGAGACACACGTGAACAAACATGTTAAAGTATTGTTATGTACCTATTAATGAAAGTACAATTCTAAAGGCAAAAAATAAGCATAGCAAAGACCAAAAATAAGTAAAGTAATACACAGGAAAAACAAACCATGTAATATATAACAAATAAAGCAAACAGAAGAGGCATCCCATAGATACAGAGAATAACAGAGAATTTGTAAGAAAAGTAGACACAATGAAAAAAAGAGGTGCAAATTTCACTAGGCACACAAAGCACAAAAGGGACAAGTTAATGAATCTGTTAATTAATTCTACAACTATACAAACTCCCTCAAGACAACTAATAAGACTGTGGGTCCACTGATACTTGGGAATAAGGCACTAGACAGTGAATCACCTATGGTTTCTGAGTTCAGTATATACTTCTGTTCATTGTTTTCAGATACTAACGTAGACATCACAGATAATAACCCCAGTTCTAGTACCCAGGATTTGGAAATACCAGTTGTAGTAACAAAAGAAATGATAACAAAATCCCTTTGTGATCTAAAGGAGAATAAATTGCCTGGGCCTGATAATATTCAGCCATCATCCATAACTTAAAAGATGAAATACCTGGGCCACTGGAATTCCTTTTTAATAAATCTATCCACACAAGATATGTACCAAATGATGGGAAATGTGCAACTGTAACACCTATTCATAAAAAGGGGAATAAAGACGATGTAACAAATTATCATCCAAACTCCTTAACATCTGTGGTCTCTAATGTTTCAGAAGGTCAAATCATGAATCATAGTAAAAGGAAAGGAAAAATCAAATAGATAACTCTCAGCATGGTTTCAAAAAGGGCAGAGCTTGTATTACACACTTACTAAACTTTCATGAAAAGGTTAGTAATGACCTGGATATGTGTAAATCAATGGATGGGATCTTTACTGACTTCAGTTTGGTTCCACAATGGGGGATGATACAAAAACTAAAATATTTAGAGTTCCATGAGACTCCTATAAAGTGGATTAATCATTGGCAAAACAATATAACCCGACAAGGTTAGGTGAATGAGCATCATTCGGAACTAGGGAAAGTGACCAGTGGTGTGCCACAAGGATCAGATCTTGGCCCTTTTCTGTTTAAACTGTATATTATAGACCTAAAGACTGACACAGATAGTTGAGTAATCAACAATGTAAATGACACCAAACTGGGCAGAAATCTTTGTACCCACCAAGATCAAGAATTACTGCTATGGGACTTGGACAAGATCAATAAATGGGTAAAAGATTGAGGGATGAAACTAAATACAGCTAAATGCTTAGTCATGCAGCTAGCTCCACCCTCCTCAAAAAAAAAAAAAAAAAAAAACAAGGAGAGTGTATTATACTGATGTAGTACAAGTTAAGAAAACTAAATAATATAAGAGAAAGACCTTGGAATAATTTTAACACCTAACTGCACATATAGCAGACAATGTCAGGTTGTTTACAATAATACCAACTGGATATTGGGTAGCATCAGAAAGGGAATACACAGTAGAAGCAAAATACTTTTAGTACCTTTCTATCATGGATATGTTAGACCTGACATGGACTATGGCTCACAGTTGTAGTCTCCACATGTGAGAAAGGATACTGAGAAGATAGAGAACATCCAAAACAGAGCCAGAAGAGTATAACTTGCATGGTGAATCTAAGATATGAATAGATGTTGGGGAAAAACTAAGACTGAGTCTGAAGAAGAGAAGGTTAATGAGGTGACACACTGTTTCTCTTTGACTTCTCAAGATAAGGATTTGTTATCACACATTAGTCTAGAAATAAAAAAAGAAATCTAATAAATGTGGGGTCATAACTTACAATCGGAAGTGAAAGATATTTAAAGCAGAATAAAATATTTTCTGCTTACAATGTGTTATGGGGATTTAGAACATGCTCTCAAATGAGATTGTGTACTGTAAAAGTAAACTTAGATTTAAAAATAACTTAGATAAACTCGTGCTGAAGACACATTTCAAATTTGTAACCAATGAAGAGTGGAATGCAAATTATATAGGCATCATGGCCTCTTTTCATTCTGATAACCTTAGTATGAACCATAGTATGAACTTTGGTAACTTAACTAATCCATTGCTAACTTAAACAATCCTTACAACAATAGAGAATCACAGCCTCACCTTACTGGAATGTGTAGACAGCAATTGTTCTCCATCATAACATGCATGACATAGAGGATAATGTATGAGCATCAGTTAACAACAATGCTGTATTCATGTCGTGAGGTTACCATGGCAACTGTGTAACCCTCAAGACTGAAGCTCGAGAGGTTTACTGTTGCCTTGTAAACTAAAGAAGTGAATTCAGCGATGTTGTTAACTGATGCCCATACATTGTCTTGTATAGTGTATGAGCTCAGTACACCAAGAATTCACTGCTGTAGGCTTACTTTTTGTTTAAAAACTTTTTTCAAAAAACGTGCTTTCCAATGTTGACTCCCCCCCCCCCACAATGAGTCACAATCAGTCCAGGTCCCTCTCCTGATCTCACAGACAACACATTTAAACCGGGCTGCAGTTTCATAGGGAAAAAATATGATCTGCTTTCCCTTACTTTGTCTGTCGTTCCTCGCTTTTGGGTCTGTTTCTTACTGCCGCGGTCATTTCCCAGAAATGTGGCGAACTTACTCGCATGCGCACATGTGTTCCATCCTGTTGTGCCATTGATGTGACATTCTCAAGATAGTACAACAACATGTTGATGTCACATCGATGGTACAACAGCATTGTGTTTCCATCGATTTTTATACACAACAGCCCTCTCCTATACACTATACGAGAATTCATGATATCTTCAACTTCTCCTGCTTAATTTCTACAACTGCAGCTTCTGTGATGAGATCTTGGTAGAGAACTGTGAATAAAAGGATGGTGCACAAAAAATATGTATCTGAAACAAGTGTCATCAACTTGCCTGTTCAAACTACAGAACAAAATAATGGTAAGTTTAACACAATTTTTCCTTTCTATGTAATTTTATGTTGTCACTGGTAAGTCATTTGCTGCTGGGATTTGATAAGCTATACTCACCAGAAGAATTTGAGAGAGGGAGAATATTTCTTTGATTTTGGTGCTTAATGGTTTATTGCACTTGTAGCATCTTATGACTGAAGGTTGCATCCATGGACCTCAGAGCATTCAATTTGTAATATTTTGTAAATGTGTGCAAGGAAGGTCAAGCTCCTGCCTTGCACAAGTAGAAAACTGAGGCATCTATCCCCTCTCCCCAAGAGACTGATATGGCCTTTGTTGAATGTTCTTCGATCAAGTTGGTGTGCACATATTTGCTGCCTTAGAGACCTCTGCTATATGTGCTCTGACCCATCCAGTCAAAGTTGCCTTGGAAACCTTATTGCCCTTTTTGCTGCTCCAAATAACACAAAAAAGGATATTTCTAAAAGGAATGTGTCGATATAAGGAATGTTTTCACTGCTCTGTGAACATCTAGCTTGTGCAAATGTCATTCTTTGGTACTCACAGGCTTTGGACAAAAGTTGGGAAACTAACTTCTTCCTTAACAGGAAACCAAGCAAAGAAAACACTAACATAGATGCAAATCTAGGAGCAGACCACTATATAGAGAATAATGCATATGTAGGTGGTTGATATGGAGTTTTTTTTACATACCCAAGATGTGTGATAATATCTAAACCTCGAGAGCGTAGCTTGAGAGGTTTAAATATTATCACACATCGAGGGTGTGAAAAAAATCCATATCAACCACCTGCATATGCTTTATTTTATATAATGACTGGCTAAAGAAAACAAAAAGCTCTTGCATCACTCCATAAAACAAACAGCTCTCACATCACTCCATATGCAGCGTTTATTATTTCTTATAATAGAAGGCAGGCAAAGCAGATTTCAGTACATATTTTACTAACAGTGGAGTGAACAGAATACAATAACAATTTAATGGTACCTTTTTTTATGTTCGTTTCGAGAGACAGAGACAATTCAAATATATCGTGGTTTCATCATCTAGATGTCTTGGGATAGTTTCAGTACGAGGGCAAAGTTTATGAGACTTAAAATTAACTCTATTCGATAAGATCAGCAGGAGACAACATACTGTTTTTAACAAATTTTTATATTATTCTTTAGTGAATTACATTTTATTTAACTAAAAAAAGTTGTGACTCACAGAAATCCTTGAGCATTGCTTCCTCAGATCTGAGGTGAAAGGTCGTTCAACCTGGGAATAGAGAAAGGGATAGTGGTGAAAGTATGTTTTCCTGGACTGTGAATGTATTTTACGATGTTAACTCTCCCTGGTTTGTGTTCCTTTTGTGATGAGCGAACTGCCTGTGTGAATTTGCCATTGGAGAACTGTCTCGCGCTGCCTGTGACTGTGTGTGCTGATTTGTTATGACTCTCGGCGCGAGGATGTAGAAGTCATATCAACTCACAGGTTGATACGAGTTTTCTCGTATCAACCTGTGGGTTGATACAACTTTTGAACATACCTGAAAACAAGTTGCTATTGACCATAGCCAGTTATTATAGCAAGATATTTTTCATATATCTTACACCTTGAAGAATTCTTAGAAGAAGCAAGTCTCAAATGTCTAAATGGAGAACAATCTATCAGCACTGGCACCATCTGAACGCTACAAAGGGAAATTCATTATTACTTTATCCATTTTATTGCAAATTCACATGTGCAATCCAGTATCATGCAAAGCAAGCGAAGCAGCAGTCACTTTCATTCTTCCTGATTCAATTGCCTACATCCATATTTCTGGCCCACTTACCTTTTTCATAATCACTATAAACGTGTACTCAGATGCATATTTCAGATGCTCGTCATCATGCACATCAGACAAAGCTGATCTTTCAGTGTTAATATGCCTTCCTCAGAGCTTACTGGAAGAGGTAGGCAATGCCTTCTATAATGTCTTAATAATCATTGTTACCATAATTGCCTCACATCAACTCCTGACCTTTCTGCATATACTGTATGCACTAAACAGTCAATCAAAACCTCAAAGTGCAAAAGCAAATTATTAAAAAAATCCTTCAGTGCTTCAGATAAGGTGAACAGACCAAAACAGAATCAACTATACATTAACAGCGTAAGGCCAATTACATAGTTATGTGCAAAAGTTATTGTTCAAGACTTTATATTATGCTTGTATTCCCCAACATCTCATATTTTATTTCTCAAATATTCAGTATATTTTCTCTAGCCATTGAAACTGTGCAAACTACATGACTATAACAGAGTTATTTTCTAGTGAAAGCAGCAACATGATATAAGAGCCATATGCTCCTAATCTGCATTGGCTGCAAACTGTAACTGTGTCTGTTCACAAGAAGGGGTTACCAATGTACCACTTAGTTTCATCCCTTATTTAATAAACAAAATAGCTACTGCAGTAATAATATGTGGTTTTCATAGATGGGCATATCCTGAGATAAGTGACACAGTTTCAAAGTCCCAGCTGTAGTCATTACTTTTGTTTTTAGATGGCCATCTCTGAAAAGCCACATTTTTTTTAGCTGCAAATTGTGACATGCAGAATCACAGCATCTTCTGTTGATTGTATTAGCCTATGCCTTACTTGTTTTGAATAAAATTTGTTTTGAAACTTTGTGGTGTGTGTCTTTATTAGTTCTGCATGCTTTGCCCCCAATTTAAAAAAGTGCAGAAATGTTGCTTGTCTGTTCAAATTGCCGTGTCGCAGGCAACAAGCAGTGTCCTGTGTAAGGACTATGCCTAATATGCCCCCTAAATTTGTGTTGTTAAATTTCTGGCCTGTACAGCATTCCTGCTGTTAACCACTGGTAAGGGGCTATGTGGCTGGCAAGCAGTTTCTTCATTCCCATGGTCTCTGTTTAAAAAAAATGAGATTTATTGCTTGCTCTCCGTTTTGGTGTCCTGATGCCCTGGATGTGTGTGTGTGAACCCCTGACCTGACCCATTCACCTCAGTACAACCCAGGGATTGCTGTTGACATCAGCAGTGGGCTGGTTCAATCAGGCTATAAAAGCCTGTGTACTGTGTGCCTTCAGCCCTTTTCCCTGTTCCAGTTGGGTATTCTGGGAGAGCCGTGTCCACCATCACCTTCCCTGTGCACTGCAGCACATTGAGTTTGCACAGCCCTGCTTGCTGCACCACTGTGTTTGCTGTGCCACACTGAGGTGAGTTATTTCAATCAATGAGCCAATGCAACATTGTGTAATTGCGCTTATTTTGGGTACTCCCTATTGTGTGGTTATTTTAGGTGAGTTTGGTTGTTTTTGGCTGAGTACTAAGTTTAAAATCACAAGGTAGCCCGTAGGAGTACTTATGTGTGCTGCACCACACTCCGTCCCTGGGATCGCCATGCTGTTTGTGCACCACACTCAGTTGGTGGGTTCCTGTTCCTAAGTCATTTGCCCACCAATGTAATATTGCCGGTCTGCTTATTTGATGGATTTTGCTTTGTTTTAGCTGGTGAGTGTTCTGAATGTTCCAACTCATGTTTCTACTTGCTCCATGGATGCGAATGGTTCAGGTAGGGAGCCATGCAGGTAGCCAGCAAAATCCCTTAGTTAGGAATTAGTTTGGCTAACAACACACTGTCTTTTAAATAGTTTTGGGGGGGTAAAATACTCTGCTCCCTGTTGGTTGCCCCAAACCATTCTGCTACTTTGTGAATTTCAGAGTTTTATAATGGGTGAAAGACCTCCTAGCTTTACTCTGGCAGGATGCACCCGGTTCAATGGAGTTGCCCATTATTGCCCATTATTTCACAAAATTGTGTCTTGAATATTCTGGCTTGTAACTCGTGTGGTCTGTTTATTTTATGCAGTTTCTCTTTGTTTTAGCTGGTCAAGTTCTGGGGTTCAAACACATTGTACTGCTTGCTTAGTTTGGCTAAAGCTTTTTGGGTATTGATGCCTACTAAGGAAATTGTCTTTTAAATTATTTAAGGGGGTTAAAATAACTGCTCCCTGTTGGTTGCCCCAAAACATTCTGCTAAGTTAACACGTTGTTTAAAGTGAGATCTGTGGTTGGGGGGGAAGGATGCCTGGTGATGCATTTTTCCAGGCCTGCTTAAGCGTTGGCCATCTTGAGCACCATGCTTTCTTGGTTTGGGAAGGGGGGGTTGGTGTAAGGGTGTGGGCCAAAAAGCATGTCTGGAAAGATGCATCAGCTGGAGCTCTTGTGTTGAATTTTTTTTTTTTTTATTTTAAAGCGAGATGTTGAGGGGTTGCATACAGGCTGTGTTTGTTTCCAGGTGAGCTTGTTCACAGTGGCTCAGCCATCTTGAGCACCATGCTTTCTTTGCTTGGTGGGTGTTGGATAAGCACACCTGGAAGGATGCTATACCATGCTGAACTGTGATTGCTGGCATTTTGTTTAAATCGAGGCCTGTGATGGGGGGTGGGGTCCAGGAGATGCATTTTTTCAGGCCTGCTTAAGGCTCAGCCATCTTATGAGTGCCACGTGCTTTCTTGGATTGGGGAATGGGGGTTGTTGGAATAGTGTGGGCCAAGAAGCACGCCCGGAAAGATGCATCATCTGGGGCTGGTGTGTTGAAACAACGCTTAATGCTGAATTTTGTGATTGTTGCCTTGTATTGAAATGTGGACCTTTTTTTTTAATGCAAGAAGCTGAGGGTTTGCACACAGACAATGCTTCTTTCCAAGTATGCTGGCTCACAGAGGCTCTCTCGGCCATCTTGAGCACCATGGCTTGGTGGGTGGTGGATAAGCACACCTGGAAAGATGCTATACTGTGCTGAACTGTGATTGCTGGCTTTTTGTTTAAATTGAGGCCTGTGGTTGGGGGGGGGTCTAGGAGATGCATTTTTCCAGGCCTGCTTAAGGCTCGGCCATCTTAGGATTGCCATGTGCTTTCTTGGATTGGGAGGGGGGGTTGGTGGAAGTGTGTGCGCCGAGAAGCATGCCTGGAAAGATGCATCATCTGGGACTGGTGTGTTGAAACAACACTTAATGCTGAATTTTGTGATTGCTGCCTTGTGTTGAAATGTGGACCTTTTTTTTATTAATTTAAAGCGAGAAGCTGAGGGTTTGCACACAGGCAATGCTTCTTTCCAGGTGTGCTGGTTCACAGAGGCTCTCTCGGCCATCTTGAGCACATGGCTCAGTGGGTGGTGGATAAGCACACCTGGAAAGATGCTATACTGTGCTGAATTGTGATTGCTGGCTTTTTGTTTAAATCGAGGCCTGTAGTTAGGGCCCCCCCGCTGCTAACCACCAAACCCACATTGCTGCCCCTCGAGTAACTTGGCATATCTATTTGTCGGACACTCGCACCACCCCCCCCGGCCAGCCATCCAAGACCCTTCATTTTCCTCACATCCATTTTGTTTGCAGGCAAGCGCGAGCATGCCTCCATTTTGTTTGCAAGGAAAGTGCGGGCGTACTTCCATTTTGTTTGCAGGCAAGTGGGGGCATGCTTCTATTTTGTTTGCAAGCAAGTGCAGGCATGTCTCCATTTTGTTTGCAAGGAAAGTGTGGGCGTACCTCCATTTTGTTTGCAGGCAAGTGCGGGTATGCCTCCATTTTGTTTGCAGGCAAGTGCGGGCGCCTCCATTTTGTTTGCAAGGAAAGTACGGGCGTGCCTCCATTTTGTTTGCAGGCAAGAGTGGGCGTGCCTCCATTTTGTTTGCAAGGAAAGTGCGGGCGTGCTTCCATTTTGTTTGCAGGCAAGTGGGGGCATGCCTCTATTTTGTTTGCAAGCAAGTGCGGGTATGCCTCCATTTTGTTTGCAGGCAAGTGTGGGCGCCTCCATTTTGTTTGCAAGGAAAGTACGGCCGTGCCTCCATTTTGTTTGCAGGCAAGTGTGGGTATGCCTCCATTTTGTTTGCAAGGAAAGTGTGGGTGTGCCTCCATTTTGTTTGCAGGCAAGTGCGGGCGCCTCCATTTTGTTTGCAAGGAAAGTACGGGCGTGCTTCCATTTTGTTTGCAGGCAAGTGCGGGTGTGCCTCCATTTTTTAGGGTGTTTCTATACTACCTGGGAAGCATAGATAGCCGCCTCTATTTCACAGAGTCAGTGGGATACCTGTCTTAAGAACATGCACAGAGTACATAGAGACCCTTAAAGTCATTTTTTGCAACTAAAAATGTTATTATTTTGGTAATGTACTCCTGTTGCCCTTCATGCAAGAGGCCTGCTTAACCATACACTCTATTGGAGATGCTCCCAACCTAATGCCCACCTCCTGCACATTCTTTGGACATGCCCACATCTCACAACATGGTGGCGGCAGATCTATCTAAAATACTTAAGGGGCCTGCAATCCTTAAGGATCCTAAGCTTGTAGTAGGTGACACTACCTCCCTATCCTACCTCCCGAGACCATCCCAAGATTGGATTTGCTCAGCTCTTCTAGAAGCTAAACGTTTATTACTTTCCCACTGGCACCAAATACCTTTTCCCACACAGAAATCATGGCATGCACTGTTGGCAAGACTATCTATTTTTGAAGATTATCCTTTATGCAAGGAGAAAATCTGACATATTATCGGTCCAAATGAGAACCATACTTGCAGTCTGATCTCTGTAAACTCCCTTCTCCACCTGCAAATCCTCCCCACCAGTGATTGCTCACTGGACATCCAGATAAGAGCTTGTTGCCCCTCTGTGTCTATAATAGAAGGTGTAAGCATTACATTCTGCCGATCAGATGTAATACTGTACGTTGCATATTGATTAAAGTTAATTGTGTAACAGTGCAAGTCAATTGTAATTTAGAGATATTACAAAGGTTACAATGGAATGTAATACTTAAGTCTGTTGTAGTCCAACAATAGTGGACAATACTGTTGTGTGTGATGAAAATCTAAAATCCAGTAAAATCTTATACGATAAAAAAAATACTGGTGAGGTGGAGAAAAGGGTGGGAAAGTGCTGGCCTATAGGCTGCAGAAGCAGCAGATAGGAAGGCATATTGCAGGGTTGAAAGACACATAAGGGATGGTGCACACCAAAGGCACTGAGCTGAATGGGTTCATGGCAGAATACTACACCTCTCTATATACCTCATAGGAAGCCAACCCCCAAGCCATCCAAGCATTTCTCCACACAATACACCTCCCCAACATATCTGAACAACAAGCCAAGCAGTTGGATGCCCATCTCTCCACCAAAGAAATTGAGGAAGCTCTGCTCTCACTTAGGCTGGGGAGGCCCCAGGGGGGAGGATGGTTACATGGTGGAGTTTTGGCAGGCCCTAGCACAGGTAATTGCCTCTGTCCTACAACAGATACACATAGAGGCATAGACAAATGGGATTCCCCCCCCCCACTATGAGAGAGGCAGTGATTACAGTGCTACCAAAAAAAGAAAAAGACCGCACTTCTCCTGGCAGCTACCACCCTATCTCCCTTCTCAATGTGGACAGTAAAATCTTCACCAAAGATTGGCCCTACGGTTAGGCCCCCTACTACCACAGCTGATGCATCCCTCCCAAGTAGGGTTTGTTCCCAGTAGGTATTGTGTTGACCACATTAGGACCTTGGTCAACCTGGCACATGAGGCCCAAGAACTTACAGCCCCCACAGCTGTGGTTGCCATCGACTTCGAGAAGGCTTTTGACTCCCTGGAATAGGATTATCTCCATGCCGTCCTAAAAGAGTTGGGAATAGGACCCCGTTTCCAAGCCTGGGTAGCAGCATTATATAACTCCCCCTCCGCCCAGCTCCTGACAAACTCTACTCTATCCCCCCCATTTGGGCAGGAATGAAGCACTAGGCAGGGCGGCCCTCTCTCTCCCCCCCCGCTGTTTGTCCCTGTGGTACAGCACCTGGCAGCTAAGCTTAGAGATGACAAGGGAACACAGGGGGTTACAGTGGGCAGTGAGGAATACACCACACTCATGCATGCCGACGACCTTCTGGTCCTGCTCTTGGACTTGCCTAAGGCCATACCCCTGGTGCTGGACACCCTTCAACAGTTTTGAGAACTGTCAGGACTTCTCCTCAACCAAACCAAAACTAAGGTGCTCCCACTGAACTCCAGATGCACGCCCCAAATACTGGGAAACACTGGTCTAAAATGGGCAGGGGAGGGTATCACTTATCTAGGCATCAACTTTACCACCACACTCTTCAAGCTGTGGGACCGCAATTGCCAACCACTTCTAGTAGAGATGGAGGAGGATATGTCTAGATGGAGCAAACTCCACTTAACCCTTGCAGGAAAGATAGCCACGATCAAGATGATGCTAGCCCCCAAAATCTTCTACATATTCGCACATATACCCCTCTCCCTTCCCCTGAGCAGGACTCAGAGGATAGACAAGACAATCAGCAAATTCCTATGGGACAGGAAGCCCCCAGATATAGTCAGAACAAGTTGAGGGCCCACTGGAATGTAGGAGGGTGGTGTCTCCCATGTTTCATGGGATACAAATGGGCCTTCCACATGGCACAGTCACTGCATTGGTTGAGGGCAGGGGATGAGCCAGTACTGTAATGGGTTGCCATGGAACTGGCAGACAGTCAAAAACCCTCTCTGGCAGTACTGGCGTACAACTCACCCCCAACAGGACTTAAATTCCACCCCACCATAGAAGCCACTCTGCAGTGCTGGGCCAAACTGAGAAAGTGGCTCGGGATACCCCTCGCTCCAATCAAAATTACCCCACTGTGGGGGAACAATAACATGCAGATTGCAAAAAAAAACAGTTCACTGGGAAGGATGGGCAGACAGGGGCATATTCAGAGTGGAGGACCTGATGATCCCAACCTCCATGGTGGTAGACACCTTCTCCAATTTGCAATCCCGATCGGCAATTCCATCCTCAGACTTCTGGAGGTACTTACAGATCTGTAGTGCCACACAGGAATATATCAAACACATGCCCCAGGGAGAAGCTCAAGTTCTCCCCTTCTGGCTAACAAAGAAAAAGAGCTTAGCCAGCTCCACCTATGCCACACTCAGGGACACCCTACCCAGCCAAACTGAAGGGTCCAGGCAAAAATGGGAGAAGGCCCTACAAATCGGGATTACCGAGCAGCAGTGGAAGGAATGCTGGCAAACTGCTCATAAATATTTCAAAGACACAAAAAGTAGGCTAATACAAAACAAGATCCTGCGCTCCTGGTGTCGCACCCCTGTGGTGCTATATGCGGCAGGAGTGCAGGGTTCCAACCTATGCTGGAGATGTAACTCTCAACCGGGGGATGTCCTGCATATCTTGTGGGCATGCTCCTTAATACAAAAAACCTGGGACTATGTCTGTGAAGTGGGGGCTAAGGTGTTACATAAACCAATCCCTAAGTCCATTCCCCTGCTCGTCCTCAGAATGAAATCAGAGGCCCCTCACCTGCAAGACCCAGAACACCGGTGGTTGGCCTGTGGGTCATGCAGGCCAAATGCCTTCTGCTCTGTAGATGGAGAACCACAGAGACTCCTAGACTCAGGGAGGTCCTGGCTTCTATAGCCCACATAGCCTCCATGGATCGGCTATCCTACCTGGCAAGTAACTCCATGGCAAATTATGAAGAGTGTTTACCCCTTTCCACAGATACACTACCCCTAAGACTGGGGTAGGCTGAGTGTCCCACTGAAGAAGCCACCACCTGGTAATTGATACAATGCTAGAGATAAGTAGAAGCTGCCCGTAGGATGTCTGATACAAGACAAGATGTGCCTTACAGTATTCCCTAATGTATATAATTTGTCAGTTAATGTGTAGAATAGTGGTTCTTTGTGTTTGCTCTTACCCAGGGTGACAGATGCCTGGACCTCACCCAGATCCACAAAGTGATCCTCGACGACCCTTAGCAGGGCATGGAAGCCTTGCCTCTCCAGGTACCTGAGGTTTAACTGCAACACTCAGACTGGTAAGTGCATGTCATACCTGTAACTGTAATACTGTTTGTTGTTGGGTTGTAAATGTAACCAACAACCCTCACCCCTTCTTACCTTCTATGTTGATCCTGTTTTTTTTGTAACTTGGAAAATGTCAATAAACAATTTAATGGCAAAAAAGAGGCAGGGCACCAGCAAGGTCACAGAAGGACAAGAACTTAGTGATAATACAGCGACTGAGCAAAACAAAGAAGAAGCTGTGAAAAGATCAAGGGTTTGCAATAACAACAGTGAAGTTACATAGAAACATAGAATTTGACTGCAGATAAAGACTGCTTGGCCCACCTAGTCTGCCCATTTTCCTACCTAACAGATAAGCTGCAGATCCTAGTTAACCAGCAGCTTACTACCTCCTACCCCCCACTAGGACTGCCTTATGTCTGTCCCATGCATTCTTGAATTGCCTCACTGTTCTTGACTCCACAATCTCCTCAGGGAGGCTGTTCCATGCATTCACAACCCTCTCCATGAAAAAATACTTCCTCACATTACCTCTGAGTTGTCCCCCCTCTATCTTCAAATTGTGCCCCCTTGTTCTTGCACATCTCTTTTTCTGAAAGATGCGACCCTCTTGGACTTTGTTGATTCCCTTGAGGTACTTGAAAGTTTCTATCGTGTCCCCTCTCTCCCTTCTTTCCTCAAGGGTATACATATTAAGCTCCTTTAGTCTTTCTTTGTATGTCTTCTGGTGCAGTCCCTACACCATTTTGGTTGCCCTCATCTGTACAGCCTCTACTCTGTCTATGTCTTTGTGGAGAAGGGATCTCCAGAACTGCACACAGTACTTCAGATGGGGTCTCACCAACTGTCTGTAGAGAGGGATAACAACTTCCTGTTTTCTGCTATTGATGCCTCTCCCTATGCATCCCAGTATCCCACCAGCCTTCCTTACTGCCTTCTCACATTGCTTGCCCACCTTGCGGTTATCTGATATAATTACCCCCAGGTACCTTTCCATTTTTACTGTTGTCAGTATCTTACCCTCCATTGTGTACTCTTCCCCTGGGTTTTTATTTCCCAGGTGCATTATCTTGCACTTCTTTGCATTGAATCTGAGCTGCCATACATTTGACCATTCCTCCGACCTTGCCAAGTCCCTTCTCATCCTTTCCACTCCATCTTGTGTATCAACCCTGTTGCAGATCTTTGTGTCATCTGCAAAGAGACATACTTTTCCTTCCAGTTCCTCTGCAATGTCACTTATAAAGACATTAAAAAGGATCGGTACCAGTACTGAACCCTGCAGTACCCTGCTAGTAACCCTCCTTTCTTCACTGTGGACTCTGTTTACTACTACCCTTTGCGTCCTATTGTCTAGCCAATTTTTTATCCAGGCTACCACCTTGGGACCCACTCCAAGGCTGGCTAACTTGTGTATTAATCTTTTGTGTGGGACTATATCAAATGCCTTGCTAAAATCTAGGTAGGCCATGTCCACAGCCCCTCCCTGGTCTACTACTTTGGTTACCCAGTCAAAGAAATCTATTAGATTCATCTGACATGACCTTCCCATCATGAATCCATGCTGCCTTGGGTTCTGTGCCCCACTGGCCTCTAGGTACTCAACAATTCTTTCCTTCAGAAGTGATTCCATCATTTTCCTACCACTGAAGTCAAACTAACTGTTCTGTAGTTTCCTGCCTCTGTCCTGCTCCTATTTTTGTGAAGAGGAATCACATCTGCCCTTCCTCTAGTCCTCAGGTACCACCCCATCCTCCCATGATTTGTTAAAGAGAGTAGTCAGCAGTGTCACTAGTTCTACCCTTAGTTCTTTTAGAATTCTTGGGTGAATCCCATCAGGCCCCATTGCTTTGTCCACCTTCAATTTTATTAGTTCTTTCAGAACCCTTTCTTCTGTAAATGGACTGGTATCGACCCCCGTCTTCAGAGTGTTTCTCTTGTTTGGTTTAGTTACCTCCCCCTCCTCTTCCTTTGTGAGTACTGAGCAGAAATATTAGTTCAGTATCCCTGCTTTTTCACTGTCCCCCTCTGCCCACATTCCCTTCCCTTTATTAAGCCTCAGTGTCTGTCCTTTGGTCTTTCTTCATTCTCTAATGTACCTATAAAAGGTTTTATCCCACTTCTTAACAGAGTTGGCTATTCTTTCCTTGGTTTGGGCCTTTGCTATTCTGACTGCCTTCCCTGCCTCTTTCTGCTTTAACTGATAAAGTTCTCTGTCCTGCTCCTTCTGTGTTTCCTTATATTTCCTGACTGCTATCCTTTTCTTTAACCTTCCCTGCCACCTCTTTTGAGAAGAATAGCATTTTTTTCCTTCATTGTGTTTTGTTGATTTGCTTTACACAAAGGCTTGTTGCCTCTGAGATGGCTGTTTTGATTACTCCCCATTGTTCCTCCACCCCTCCTTCTTGCCTGTTTGCTAGTGCTCTTCTGAGGCACTCTCTCATTTTCCCAAAGTCAGGCCTCCTAAAGTCCAGTACTCTTGCTCTTGTATGGCTTGATTGTATGGCTGTGTTTATTGTGAACCACACTGTTTGGTGGTCGCTTGTTCCCAGATGGCTGCCCACTTCTAAATCTGAGATTCTTTCTCCGTCCCCATTTGAGAGTACCAGGTCTAAGATTGCTCCCTTCCGAATGGGTTCCAATACTAGCTGTCTGAGGCATGCCCCTTGTAGGGCATCAAGAATGACCCTGCTCTTGGATGTGCCTGCAGCAAAGGTGCTCCAGTTAACATCTGGCATATTCAGGTCCCCCATCAACAATATCTCCCCTTTTTCTGCCAGTCTAAGGATGCCTTCTATCATTTCCTTGTCCATTCCCTCCCCCTGAGATGGGGGTCTGTATACAACCCCCATGCAGATTGTGGTGCCATTTCCTGTCTCCAGGGTGACCCAGAGTGCCTCATCTGCTCCCTGTTTACTCTATAGTTCTGTTGCTTTGATCCCTTCCTTTACATAGAGAGCTACTCCTCCTCCTCTTTTACCTTCCCTGTCCCTCCTGTAGATTGTGTATCCTGGTATGTTGACATCCCAGTCATGGTTCTCTGTGTACCATGTTTCTGTGACTGCCACGGTATCCGGTCATAATCGCGCAACCGGAATATCGCGCATTTAAATAGCGCATACATATTAGCGTGAGTTTATTTATTTATTTATTGAAAATTAGATTACAACCTTTGAGTCAGAGACTCATTTCCAAAGGCTCCACATCAGAATACAACACATAACAAGAAGCAGACATTGTACATTGTTACATATGGATGGAGGAAGACAGAGACAACAAGGTATATACATTGCGAGTTGCATATAGGCAGAGTACTGTAAGTAGGGGGCAAGTGAGTAGTGCTGCTAGACCTACACAGATTTGGTAGCTATACAGTCTTGTAGGGAGCTTAAGCACTTCAGCGAGTAGTACAATCAAGAATTTAATCTAAGGCCTAAATGCTGGTAGGTGATGAGAGCAGACAGAAAACCAACGTTGTCATAATACACAGTAGCAGAAGTGGGTCAGGGATATCTTTAGCCCAGGGTCTTCCCTTCTGTGGCAGATATCTATATATTAGTGGTGGCAGAGACAGGGATGGGTAGAGATTATGTGGTTCTTCAGGGCTGCTTTGAAGGGGCCTAGTCTGGGGATGGAGGTGATGGCCTGGGGGAGTTCATTGTACCAGGAAGGTGCTCTGTAGGAGAAGGACTGTTGTGCCAGGGTGGTTGAGACTCTGGGAACAGCCCATATTAATTTGTCTGCTGTGTAGGTTTTTGTTGTAGTATGTGCAGTAATGAGGGAGATTGAGACTCCAGTAGGGGTAAGGCCTAGTTGGATTTTCTTAGTAAGGAGACATGTCTGATAATGTATTCTTTTGTCTAGGGTAAGGATCTTTGTTAGAGTACATAGTGTACAGCTGTGGGTAAGCTTATCCACTCCAGCAATGAGTCTACAGGCTTTGTTAATGGATAGGTGGATTTTGTTTAGCACAGTGTGGTCAGCGGCCGAGTAGACAGTTAGCCCATAGTCTACAAGGGAGAGAACAGAGGAGGTAACAGCAATGTTTAGTGCCTTACGGGGTAGGCTGGTTTTGTGCCGATACAGCAGCCCGGTGCATATATTTATGGCAGAGGAAAGATTACTTATATGTGGGTGGAATGAGAGATTAGGATCAAAGGTTTTGCCCAGGTATTTATAGGTGTAGACCTGTTCCAGTGGGTGGACGATTTTGGAGAAGATTGTTAGCTGGGCATTGTGTGAGTTAAAAAGAAGCTGTCGAATAATGTCACATCGTACATAATAGCGCACTACCTGTCAAGCCTGTCAAACTGTTCACAGTTCCTGACCAATTGTCAAAATTTGACAAACCTGTCAAAAGCTTCAAAGTCACCTGACCAATTTCCATGGTTACTAACTTACTTAAGTAGGTTATGCTGCAGTAGTCAGTTCAGTAGTCCAGTATTATGGAGACCGTGAAGTTTATCAAGAGTCAGAAGGGAGGAGAACTTGCCATCCTCGATGGCTTTCTATATCACAGAGAAAGAGTTACTTCAAGCAAGTCTTACTTTAAATGCTTAGAGTATGACAAGGGGCATTGCTCAGCAAGGCTGCATATTAATGGTGAGACCATGCTCAAGAAAATCGGTGAGAACAACCATGTCCCCGACCCATCAGTGGTGACAGTGAAAGAAGCTGTAGCATCAATGAAGGACAGAGCAGCTAGCAGTAATGAAACAACACACCAGATAGTAGCTGGTGGTGTAGCAGAACTCTGCCTCTCTGTTTCTTCGCAGCTACCTGCAATGTCATTATTGAAGCGTGTGGTGCGGCGTATTCATAGGGCTGCTGCTTGCCCTCTACCAGAACCAGCAGATGCTGCCTGTCTGGTACTTCCAGAGGATCTTTGTCTGATGATTCAGAAAGAAAAGTTTCTGCTGTATGACTCAGGTGCATCTCAGGACCATGTTCTGCTGTTTTCTACCTATAAAGCATGCAACACCTCAAAATCAGCTCATACTGGTTCACTGATGGAATGTTCAAATCCTGCCCTTAAGTTTTCCAGCAGTTATATACCATTCATGCAGTAAGCAACAACATGGTGATGCCACTAGTTTACATTCTCATGGGAAACAGAACAGCTGCCACTTACGGAAAAGTGTTTACAGAGCTACACAACCTTTGCTCCACACTCCAGCCACAGTCAATTATGGTTAACTACAAGTTGGCAGCAATAAAAGCGTTTAAACTAGCCTTCCCAGATGCACAAATTCGTGATTGCTTTTTCCATATGTGTCAGGCCGTATGGCAAAAAATACAGAAGCAGCCAGATGTGTGTGCACAGTATGTCTTTGATCCTAACTTTGCACTCAATCTATGACTTTTGCCTGCACTTGCTTATGTCCCTGTTGCTGATGTCATAGTGGCCTTTGAGGAGCTTGTGAACACCCCATTCTAAACATAGAAACATAGAAACATAGAATTTGATGCAGATAAGGACCTCTTGGCCCACCCAGTCTGCCCATTTCCCTACCTGATGGATAAGCTGCAGATCCTAGTTAACCAGCAGCCTACTTCTTCCTACCCCCACCCCATAGAATTGCCTTATGACTGTCCCATGCATGCTTGAATTCCACCACTGTTTTTGACTCCACAACCTCCTCCAGAAGGCTGTTCCATACATCCACAACCCTCTCTGTGAAAAAATACTTCCTTAAATTACCTCTGAGCCACCCCCATCTTCAAATTGTGCCCCCTTGTTCTTGCCCACCTTTTTTGAAAGATGCTACCCTCTTGGACTTTGTTGATTCTTGAGGTACTTGAAAGTTTCTATCATGTCCCCCCTTTCCTTGTGGCTATATATATTAAGCTCCTTAAGTCTCTCTTCATATGTCTTCTGGTGCAGACCCTGCACCATTTTAGTTCCTCCTCTGGACAGCTTCCATCCTGTCTATGTTTTTATGGAGATTGGGTTCCAGAACTGCACGCAGTACTCCAGATGGGGTCTCACCAGCTGTTTGTACAGAGGGATAATAACTTCCTGTTTTCTACTGGTGATGCCTCTCCCTATGCATCCCAGTATCCCCCCAGCCCTCCTTGCTGCCCTCTCACATTGCTTGCCCACCTTTAGGTCATCTGATATGACTACCCCCAGGTCCCTTTCCATTTTTGTTGTTGTTAGTATCTCACCCCCCATTGTGTACTCTTTCCCTGGGTTTTTGTTTCCCAGGTGCATTACCTTGCACTTCTTAGCATTGAATCTAAGCTGCCATACATTTGACCATTCCTCTAACCTTGCCAAGTCCTTTCTCATCCTTTCCACCCCACCTTGTGCATCAACTCTGTTGCAGATCTTTGTGTCATCTGCAAAGATACATACTTTTCCTTCCAGTCCCTCTGCAATGTCGCTTATAAAGACATTGAAGAGGATTGGTCCTCATACTGAACCCTGCGGTACCCCACTAGTAACCCCCCTTTCTTCAGAGTGGACTCTATTTACTATTACTCTCTGTGTCCTATTCTACAGCCAATTCTTTACCCAGGCTGTCATCTTGGGACCCACTCCCAGGCTGGCTAACTTGTATATTAATCTTTTGTGTGGGACTGTGTCAAATGCCTTGCTAAAGTCTAGGTAGGCCATGTCCACAGCCCCTCCTGATCAACTACTTTGGTCACCCAGTCAAAGAAATCTATCAGATTTGTCTTTCATGACCTTCCGCTGTGAATCCATGCTGCCTTGGGTCCTGTGCCCCTCTGGCCTCTAGATACTGACAATTCTTTTCTTGAGTGATTCCATCATTTTCCTACCACTGAGGTTAAACTAACAGGTCTGTAGTTTCCTGCTTCTGCCTTTCTCCCACTTTTGTGAAGGGAATCACATCTGCCCTCCTCCAGTCCTCGGGTACCACCCCATCCTACCATGATTTGTTAAAGAGGTAGTCAGTGGTGTCACTAGTTCTACCCTTAGTTCTTTTAGAATTCTGGGATGAATCCCATCAGGCCCCATTGCTTTGTCCACCTTCAGTTTTAAGAGTTCTTTCAGAACCCTTTCTTCTGTAATGGGCTGGTATCAACTTCTGTATCCAGAGTGTTTCTACTGTTTGTTTTAGGTACCCCCCCCTCTTCCTTTGTAAATACTGAGCAAAAATATTTGTTTAGTATCTCTGCCTTTTCACAGTCACCCTCTGCCCACCCTCCATCCCCTTTATTAAGCCTCACTATCCCTCCCTTGGTCTTCCTTCGCTCCCTGATGTACATATAAAAAGTTTTTATCCCCCTTCTTAACTGAGTTGGCTATATTTTCCTCAGTTTGGGATTTTGCTGTTCTGACTGCCTTCCCAGCTTCCTTTTGCTTTAACTGATACAGTTCTCTGTCCTGCTCCTTCTGTGATTCCTTGTACTTCCTGAATGCTTTCTTTTTCTCTTGAACCTTCACTGCCACTTCCTTTGAGAACCATAGTGGTTTCTTACCTCATTTCATTTTGTTTATTTGCTTCACACAAATGCTTGTTACCTCTGTGATGGCAGTTTTTATTATTCCCATTGTTCTTCCACCCTCCTTCCTGCCCATTTGCTAGTGCATTCCTTAGGCACTCACCATTTTAGCAAAGTCAGCCCTCCTAAAGTCCAATACTTTTGCCTTTGTATGGCTTGACTCTATTGCTGTGTTTATTGGAACCATACTGTTTGATGGTGCGCTGGTTCCCAGATGGCTACCAACCTACATCTGTGATCCTCTCTTCATCTCCATTTGAGAGAACCAGGTCTAAGATTGCTCCTCCTCGAGTGGGCTACATATAGTTGTCTAAGGCATGCTTGCAGGGCATCTAAAATAATCCCACTTCTCAAGTGGCTGCTGCAACTGCACTCCAGTTAACATCTGGCATGTTCAGATCACCCATCAGCAATATCTCCCTTTTTCTGCCATTCTAGTATACTTTCTATCATTTCCTTGTCCATTTCCTCCCCTCAGAAGGGGTCTGTATACAACCCCTGTGTGGATTGTGGTGCCATTGCGGTCTCCAAATTTACCCACAGTGCTTCTTCTCCCTGTTTACCCTTTTGTTCTGTTGCTTTGATTCCTTTCTATGTAAAGAGCTACTCCTCCTCCTCTTTACCCTCCTGTCCCTCCTGTAGGTAGTGTATCCTGGTATGTTTACGTCCCAGTCATGGTTTTGTGTGTACCATGTTTCTGGACTGCCACGATATCCAGATGTTCCTCCTCCATCAAGGCCACTAATTCAGGAGCTTGTTACTCAGACTACAGGCATTGGTACTCATTGCTCTCCATTTTTTGATGGCTTTACCTTCTGTTGCAGCATCCCCCACTGACCTGTCTACCTCGTTCTTTTTCTCATTTAGTACCATGTTTTGTAGGGAAGGCTGGGATTTTCCTGCTGCTTATCAGTGCCTCCCCCCTTGACTAGTTTAAAAGCTTGCCAATGAAGCATTTAAACCGATTGCTCAAAAGACTTGTTCCCTTCCTGGACAGATGCAGACCATCCTGCCAGTATAGGCTGGTGTCCCTCCAGGTGGAACCCCAGTCCCCAATGAAGCCAAACCCCTGTGCTCCACACCATTTTTTCAACCATTCATTAAACTGCATAGTGCAAAGTACCCTCGCCTCACTCATGTCATTGACAGGCAGCACCTCTGAGAAGGATACTGTGTGTGCTACTTGTCTTAGGCCCCTCCCCAATTCTATAAAGTCCTTCTGCACTGCTCTGATCTCATGATAAGCCAAGTCATTTGTCCCTAGGTGGACAATGATGTCCAGCTCAGACTCCCGTGCAGCTGTTCTCGTGATCCTGAGGATGCGCTTCCTGTCCCTCCAAGCCATGGCAGTAGGCAGGAACCTTACTTCAGTTTTCCCTGCTCCCCCCAGTTCTATCCCCCTAATAATTGAGTCCCCCACCAGGAGCTGCTTCCTTTCTTTGTGGTGTCCTCTGCCTCCTTCCTGTGGGCCTCCCTTGTGACAGTTGTCCTCAGTCTCCTTAGCCTCCTCTGTGGGTGCATCCATAGGGGAGCTATGCTCCCCCAGAATGGTGTATGGATTGTGGAGTGGAACAACTGACTGGGTGTGCCTCTGTTCCACCATCCTCACCCTCCCTGAGCCCACTGTGGTCCAACTGCTGTGCTTTCTTCGCAACCTCTGAGGTAGTGGTGGTGGCTCTGGTGCTCCCTGGATGGGGGAGGTTCCCTTCCTACCGTCCAGTGTGGCCTGGGGGAAGGTTCCCTTACTACTGTCCAGTATGGCCTGAAGACAGGCAACTTCCTCCCTCAGGGCAGAGAGTTTTCTGCAAATAGGGCAGCATCTCAGCCTCCAGAAAGACTCCCGGAAGACTGCTGGCCCACAGCCATTAGATTGCACTTCTCCCCACATGTTTATCTACTTTTTTTGTGTGTGTGTGTGTGTGATTAGTTTGTTATATAGAAATATATATATTACACAGTGTGTATGCTTATATTGTCAGTGCAGTGTGCTAGAGAGGATATGACAGTGCTATGCACCTTGCACTCTTGAGGAAATGATATCTTGAGCATGGAGAACTGTAATCAAAACTAATAGACTATTTCGAAGATACTTGGTTGGGACGACCACTGGGTAGAGGAGACCACAGACGACCAATGTTTCCAGTCCAATTATGGAATTGCTTTGATGCAGTTCAACATGACATACCATGAACAACAAATGCTGCTGAGGCCTGGCACTACCAATTCAATCATCTCATTGGTGCACACATCCATCTATCTGGCAATTAATTCAAGTACTCAAAGAAGAACAGCACTACAGCAGCATTCAGATGGACCAGCTACTAGCTGGTACTGTCGCTTCTGTCACTAAAAAGAAATATAAAGACTCAGCCAAGAGAATTGCAGCGATTGCAGCAGAGTACCATATGAGCGCCAAAGAGAAGTACTTAGGTGGCATAGCCTACAATTTTCAATTGCAGGCTTAATAAAATATGCAAAAAAAACCCACAGCAAATTTTAAAAAATCTTCAATAAAGACAATATTTTATACTGTGGCACAGTGTTGCACTGTATGCACAAGCATTAACACACAATGATCCACAACAACAACAACAATATGTCATTGATGTATAAAAATGCCCAGTGATCGATACATTCAATCCGGTGATGGGTGGGGAAATCAGTTTATCACAAATCCACAAAATCCACAGGTTAAATGCCATAAAATCCAATACATGGGTGAAATCTGTAGAACAGTAGATCAAGAGATCAGTATGGTGACCTAGGAATTAAACACTTCCACTAGGGGGATACACTTAACTGTAGGACAACAGTGTGCACCAGTAATCTAGTCTCACATTGGGAGGACAACACTGTACTGCAGCTATTATGGTACTTGCTTTTGCTTTAGCTATTTTGGGACACGCTGAGAAGGTAACGCACTATAATAGAAACACGCTATTTTGTATGCGCTATAGCGTACCACGCTACAAAACCCTGTGCAAATTTGACAGCATCCCGACTGCCACAATATCCAGGCAACCCTCTTCCATCAAGGCCACTAGTTCAGGGAGCTTGTTACACAGACTACGGGCATTGGTACTCATCACACTCCACTTTTTGATGGCCTTACCCCTTTTAGCCCCATCCCTGTCATTACTGCCTTTTCCTTTTTTTACATTTACCTCTGTCCTGCTCCCTAGTGACTTCTCTACCTTCGTGTTTACCTCACTAATTACCATGTTTTGTGGGGGGGGGGAGGCTGGGATTTCGCTGTTCCTTTTCAGTGCCTCCCCCCTTGGTTAGTTTAAATGCTTGCCAATGAAGCATTTAAACCTCTCACCTAGGATCCTGGATCCCCCCCGGACAGATACAGACCATCGTGCCAGTATAGGTCTACATCCCTCCAGGTAGTTAGTAGTCAAGATGACATGCACTTAATTAAAAAGGATAGAAAGGCCATGGAATTTTCCATACCTACCAGCAATCAGTTTTCCCCATTGCTAAATCTGATTGATAGTTTGGAAAACCAAACACAAGAATTGATGGACATAGTTGCAGATAAAGATACCCGTTTCGAAAACTCCACTGTAAAAGACAATTTTGGAACTCATCTGCAAGAGTTGATAAATAAAATTACAGGCATTATAGACATGGAACAAACTCCAGAATTACCACCAGAAGCCATGTCAGGGATTGAAAGAAGCAAAATAGACAAACATCCTATATTGATTCTGGGGGATTCAATAATACAATACATAGACTATTATACCATTATAAACAACAAAGATAGAGTAGTCAGTCATTTCTTCCCTGGAGCTGGTGTCAAAGACATACGCTACCTATTACCAGGTATCTTGAGACAAACCAAGGAAAATCCAGTGGTACCATTACATGTTGTCACAAATTATATAAAATTTAAAATGGAATAGAAGTCTTTAATGGACTTAAAACAATGCACACCTATCTAAAAAAACGTAAAGTGGGAGATGATATTTTCAGAGATACTACCGGTCCCACATGTGAATTACAGTGTAAACAAAAAAATCACCAAAATTATTAACTGGTTAAGAAAAAAGTTTGTTTTTTTTCAAGAAATAAACTGCATAAAAATTTGGAAAATTTTCAGTTCTAGCAAAAATCTTTTTTGCTGGGATGGGTTACACTTTAAAGGAGTTCTCATCACAGAATCATAGAATCATAGAAGCTTGACGGCAGAAAAGAACCATACCAACCCATCTAGTCTACCATTTTTTTCTTCTACACCTCCCCTTCCTGCCAGCCCCCACCCTTCCCCGATACTCAAACCCATATACTTGTCCTATGCCCTCTTGAATTCTTCACCAATTTAGCCCCCACCACTCCATCTGGTAGTCTGTTCCAGGGCTCCACCACTGTTTCCATGAAGAAACACCCTCTCATATTGCCCCTGTAGCTTTTTCCTTGCAGTCTGAGGCTGTGCCCTCTAGTTGTGACCCCCTCCTTCCTCTTAAGTAAACCCTCTTTTCCCACTTTATTGAGTCCCTTTTTATATTTAAAAGTTTCAATCATGTCTCCCCTTTCATTCCTTGTCTTCAGCATGTACAGATCCAGTTCCTTACACCTCTATTCGATGCTCTATGCTCAGTTCTATGGGGAGAGGTGATGCCCTGACCGCTACACAGATTGGTGCTTCACCTCTCCGATCCCCCCCCCACAAGAACCATCAGAGATAAGAAGATTAAATACCTGATCACTTGAAAAAATACACATTAGCTCCAGTGGCACCAGCCTTTTAACACTGGCACTCCTTAGTGTCCCGGGATCCTGTTGGTAATACCGCAAGACGATGATGTGGCACTGCCCCTATCATTATACTGCCCTTATGTACGGAATTAAAAGCATATGTACATCTCAGATGCCCAGTGCTGTTTTTACTGAACTTGTCTAAATCCCATGGGTATGCCAAGAAGCTGTGAATAGATCAAGGGATTGTGATGACAACAGTGAAGTTAGTAGTCAAGATGGCATGCACTTAATTAAAAAGGGTAGAGAGGCCATGGAATTTTCCATACCTACCAGCAATCAGTTTTCCCCATTGCTAAAGCTGATTGATAGTTTGGGAAACCAAACACAAGAATTAATGGACATAGTTGCAGACAAAGATACCCATATCAAAAACTCTACTGTAAAAGATAGTTCCGGAACTCATCTGTAAGTGTTGATAAGACATGGAACCAACTCTAGAATTACCCATGGGATTTAAAAAAATTCAATAAAAAATGGCACTGGGTATCCGAGATATTCATATACTTTTATTTCCATATATAAGGGCAGTAAAATGGTAGGGGCAGTGCCACATCAGCGTCTCGTGGTATTTCCCGCAAGATCCCAGAGGTGGAGGAGCACCATTGTTAAAATGCCAGTGCCACCAGAGCTAATGTGTATTTTTACAAGTGATCGGTATTTAATCTGCTTATTTCTGATGGTGTTTGCAGGGGGGATTGGAGAGGTGAAGCCCCAATCTGTGCCGCGGTCAAGGCTTCACCTCTCTCAGCAGTTTGCCTTTAATAGGAGTGGAACCAAAGTGTTGGGGAAAATTTTCAAGAAGCACATTGATAAGTATTTAAACTGAGCTGTCACTGGAGAGGGGACCCAGAAACAAATCAGACTAAGCACAATATTAAACCAAGGATCCACTGTAATGAGACCAGTACTAAAAAAAGGGAGAAGGGGAATTAAACTGTTATCAATAAATGCATGAAGATTAAGAAATAAAACTGATGAAGTGAAATACATTTTACACAAGCAACAAATTCAGATTTGTGAGATTACAGAGACTTGGCTTAGAAGGATGACTGAACTGAAAAGGTATCTGGTTATAATCTGTTCCACAAGGAAAGACCTGAAAAGAAGGATGGGGGTTAGCCCTCTATGTTTCAAACAACATAAAAGCCAATGAACAAATAGTATGTACTCAGGAAAGTGAAAATGTCGAGCAGATATGGCACCTTATAAACATGAAGTTAAATATTGGAGTGGGTTATTGTTCACCAATCCTTAGTGTTCTCGAGAATTCGAAGTTTATGGACATCATAGACAATATCAAAATAAATGGCAGCTACTTGCTCATGGGAGAGTTTAACTTTTCAAAGATCAACTGAAAAAATTCAAACTAGGACAAATCCTTTGGAAAATAGAATGACTGAAATTATGTTAAATAAAAACTTAGAATAATTAGTCCATGATAATACACGAAACAACAAGACACTGGATTTAATTTTTAGTAATTTTAAGGAGTAAATAAGTGACATAAAAGTCATACAACCACTGGGAGATAGTGATCACTGTATGATTACTATGACTCTCAAGATAAAATGGAGTGCTATCAAGGGCAAAACTGAGCTAAATTGTTTTGGTAAAGCAAATTATGATGCAGTGAGGTCTTATCTCAAATACTGGAAATGGAAAACTGAGTTTCAAGGACTGAACTTAGGCAATATATGGAATAATGTTCAGCCCAGATATTCAGAAATGTGCCAGAGCCCGGCGCAAGTCTGGCACATTGCAAATCCGATATGCCATGGTGCAACTGAAGCCATATTCAGAGGTGGCACATGCCTAACTGGGCCAGCGCAACATGGCTGAATATGGCACATCTGCGCCATGGCACAATCAGAGTTGTGCCATGGTGCAAACAGAGATGCTCCAGTGCACCCGTGGCAGCAGAGCAGCACAGCAACAGAGGGGGGCAGGGCACAGAGAACAGACTCAGGGACAGGGCCATGGCAGCACAGTGACAGGCCACAGGAGGCCTCCACCAGCAGTGCACAGCAGGGCACACACAGGCACCCTGACACTGGACCTCAGAACACAACAGTGGCATGGATAGCAGGGGACAGGAGGTGCCAACAGACAATGAAGGGCCACAAAGGTAGCCCCCCTGGCAGGCTGCTGGCTGTGTCCCACCACCCGAGACCATAGCAAGCCACACCCAGGACCATGCAGCCAAGCACACACACATCACACAGACACACAGGGAGCCCACACAGTGGGCACTGAACAGGCTGGGTGGCAGGCCGTGTGGCAGACTACATGGGGCAGGCTGCACAACAACAGACAGAGGACCCCAACACAGTGTGCAGACAGTACTTGACCAATGACCATGGCCATGAGCCACCACCATGCACACACCCACCACACACCCCTGACTGCCACCCCATGGGCACCCCAATGCACAACCACCGACCCAGGGGATGGACACCACCACAGTGGGACAGACCACAGCACACAGCAGGGAACCACAGAAGCACAACATGCACCCCCTCACATGCACACATCACGGACGGACACTGGGCCACTGCAGCATGGTGCCTCATGCCACCTGCAAAGCAGACACAGACAAAAGGGTATACCAGATGATATATAGGTATGGAACAACTATGTACAGGAACAGCAGGGGCTGGGGAAGGGTAGAAACAGTGAGAGAAGGGGCAGGGAATGGGACTGTGCAGTGGGAGGGGAGGTCTGTAGGGAAAGGCCCAACAGGGGACACAGGGGTATCCCTAGTGATGGCCCCGGCCAGCTGCCCTGGCATGCCATCCCTCACTCCTCTCTACCACCAGCATGCCCTGCATGGCCGCCACCACCCCATGTATGCCCAAGACCATGAGCAAGGGATGCCGCATGAGCTGGCTCAGCATCTGGTGCAGCGGTGTCCTCACTGGATGCTGGACACCTATAGCAAGGGACATGACAGGTGCCCAGGGCAATGGCCCAAGGAACCATGCTCACCCACAGTGTGCATGTGCATGATAGGGAACGCACCTTCTTGCATGAAGTGTGCATTGAAGACCCTGCACAGCTTGTGTTGTGCCAATACATCATGCTGTTCATGCATCTTGTGTGATTGGTACCATGTCGGCACAGTGTGTGTGGGCATTGCGCTGCTGCTTGCTCCGGCACAATACCATTGCACATGGTTCACTATCTTGATATTCAGATGCCACATGCAAATGAGCTCATCAGCAAATGAGTGGTGCAGTGGAGTGCATTAGCATATCATTACCATTGCACACAACCTCATTTGCATGCATTGCACCACTTAAGCACCACCGAGCAGCACAGGCCATGTACCAGTATTGCAACCTTAGTAGGTGTGGTGGATGCCACAGCAGCACACTGGGGGCAGACAGCACTGCAGGGTGGGATGGACCAGCGTGATGCTGCCAGGGCCTCAGTGGGTATGCACTGTCACCTGTGTGGAGCACGACATGGTTAGCCCCCTGCTATGATGTGCTGTGCCCCTTGTCTGTCCCTAGTGCCCACACCATCATGCACACCCTGCCCACCCCCATCCCCAGGACTGCACTGCCCATCGCACCCTGCCTGTGCCACACACACCCACTGGGTGGCCTGTGGAGTCATCCCTTCATTGATATCTGTGGCATGGCACAGGGCTGTGCTGGTGGATGGCATCCTGTGCACTCCCAGGGTGTGTGGCAGAAGCACTGGTGTGCGCCCCGTGGCATCGCACACCACCTGGCAGGTGATGCTTGTGCACCCCTTCCTGATGTTATGCACCAGACCCACAGGGCCAGGTGGCATGTGGGTGCCCATGTGGGTGCAGGCACTGGCTCCACTCATGCCAGGCATGCATGCCACCCTGTGGCTGTCCTGCATCGGTGCTGTATGCTCCGCCTGTGTGCTGGGGACACAGCTGCATTCCACAGCACATGGCAGCACAGCAGTGGGGACCCATTGTGAAAGGCAGGCTGTGGCCACCTGGGTGATGCCCGTGGTGTCCCCTGTTGGTCCTTGGCCAGTGCCTGTGGCAAGCAGGCACATGATGGCGGTCACCGTCATCTCCACCGACATGGCATGGCTCCGTCTGGTGGGTGCCTGCAGCTCTGCACTGCACAGCTCCCAGGACTGCCTCAGCATGGCCCTGTTCAGATGGTACCAGTCCCTGATCTCGATGTCACTCTGATTCCCAACAGTGCTGAGGGCACGGTACTGCCTGTGTCGGGCATGCCACTGCTGGGCCATTCATCGGCCACATAGCTGTTCCTCCTGCTGCTTCACACCCCTCATTACTGCCCCCATCAGGACGGGTGCACTATCCATATCTCCTGCTGTCCACTGTCCCCCTGGGTGGTTGGCTGCTGGCTGTGTGCCACCCTGCCACACAGGTGTGTGTGTGTGTGTGTGTGTGTGTGTGTCTCTCTCTCTCTCTCTCTCTCTCTCTCTCTCTGCCCCTCTTTCCCTCTCCCACGTCACCTCTCTGTCCCTCTCCCTCTGTGTCTGGTCATGTGACTGTCTGTCTCTCTGTATCTCTCCCTCACAATCCCATTATTGGTGCAACTGCTGTCTGTGTGTTTGTGTCCTGTTTTATTAGGAACAAGTCTGTTCGGAGCAACTTCAATTTGCTCCACACTTGCGCGATGGTTTCACAGTTGAATATGCCACTGCGCTGGATATTCATGGGGCCGCCCCCTGCACTTGCACCTGCATTCATTATACAGTAGTTGCTCATTGGCACAATGAATTTTGCACTATGCACTGGCTCCCGCTGAATATGGCTCCTTGGCACAATTCCGCACTTGTGCAACTGCCCTGAATATCTGACTATAAACTTAAGTTTTCTGTTCAAAACTATGTACCAGAGACAAAACATAAATAATCAGTTAGAAAGAATACCCCAATGGTTTAACAAAAACATTTAAAAAAAACTGTGGACGAAAAAGAAGGCTTACAGAAAGTTTTGAAAGTGTCAGACATCTGGCCGATGAAATAAATACAGAAACTTTATAAGTAAATGTAAGAATTTAATTAAGAAGGTCAAAATTGAGGCAGAAGTTAAGTTACCAACTATAACAAAGGACGATAAAAAGAAGTGTGATAATTACATTTGGATGCATTAAAGGAGGTCAGAAATCAATTGGATCTTTGAGAGATGAGGATTCTACATTTGAAGATGAATGCACAATGGCAAATAAATTCAGTCAGTACTTTTTAAGTGTTTTTCAGTATAAAGGAGAGAGGGAAAAAATAATGATGTAATGGTTATGAGTAACATACAAATAAACAATATAGCTGAAGTCAAAGTCTTAGAGAAATTACAACAATTAAAAGTACTTAAAGTTGTTGGACCTGATGGTTTGTACCCGATGTTTCTCAGAGAACTGGCAGACGGACTGGCGGGACCATTGACTGTACTATGCAATGCCTCGTTAAAGGAAGATAGAGTCATCTCTGAATGGAAAGATGCAATCATCACTCCAATCCACAAATCTGGAGATAAGCAGGAGGTAAGCAATTACCGTCCAATCAGTTTGATGTCCATATTAGGGAAAATTATGGAGGGCTTTGCAAAGAAGCTTATACAAAAACATATTGTACTTTCTGAGTTGGTGGACTTTATACAGCATGGACTTGTATCCAGGAGATCTTGTGTAACAAATGTTTAACATTTTTTTGAACCAGTAAATATTGCATTTGATAAAGATCTGCCAGTGGACGTGGTATACCTCGATTATACAAGGGCCTTCAACTCAGTACCACATCAAGAACTGGTTAACACAGTAATCAAACTAAATTTTCATCCCCTCCTAGTAGCACGGGTGGACTCATAGTTGAGTGAAAGATGCCAAAGGGTGTGCATTCGGGGACATTTATCCAACTGGGGCTTTGCATCAAGTGAGGTGCCACAAGGGTCTATCTTGGGCTCGATATTATATAATATTTATGTGTCATCTATAAAGTCATCAGGAGACTCTTGACTGTGTAAATATGCAGATGACACTAAGGTTGGGGCCATCATAAACAATAAAACAGTGACTGAAGGATTTCACTTGTAATTATATTAATTGGAATAATGGGCACAAAAAAATAAATTGTCATTTAATGAAGCAAAGTGTAAGGTTATGCATTTCAGTCACAACACTATGATTGAATATAGAATAAAGAACAAAGTACTGGATTGCACAGTAAATGAAAACGATCTAGGGGTTGTTATTACTAATGCATTAAATTTTGTTAATCACGCCAGAGAAGCAGTAAAGAAATGTAATAGAATTGTAGGTTGCATTTTTAGATATATCAGAAGCAGGGACAGTGGCCGGCCCAGTGGCGCTGAGGGTTGAGGCCTGAACGCCACACCTCATGCCGTGCCAGCAACCCAGGTTTGGGAACGAGCTCGGGTCATAGGGGGTCGGCAGGGACGGGGAAGGATTGAGCATCCCATGAACTGCTCTCCTTCCTTGGGGAGGGGAGAATCTACCTGCCACTGCACTGATGACCTCTATTGGAGGCTAGAGGTATCACAGTGCATGGCTGCAGAATGCTGGGGAAGAAGCTGCGACGGACGTCCTTCGGGGGTGCACAGGAGCATGCTCCTGCCGAGCTGGACATCATTGCTCATCTGAGCCTCAGGGAGAGAAAAGGAAATACCCTGCCCTCGGGGATAGGTGATGGCACTACCTCACACAAGTCACACTCCATCAGGCCGGACTTCCTCCTGTACTGGGCTGAGCCCAGCCCGGCCCAAATTGTAGATTGAGCACCCTGGATGGATAGGGCTCATAGCCGGGTGGGATAGCCTGGCTGGTGCCAGGATGCAGGAGGATTTTCAGACCAGGAGGTAGAGCTGGGGGGGGGGTCAGGTGGCTGCCTGAGAGAGTTACCCAATGTGGCTGTGACTAGATAGAATGTACAAAAAAAAAAAAAAAAGAAGCAGGGACAGAGAAGTTATTATTCCATTGTACGCATCGTTGATGAGACTGATAATAGAATATGATTCACCTTTTTGTACTCCACAAAATCTGGGGAGTGTGAGACTTATTGAAGGTGTACAAAGGAGACATGCAAAGAAAATAAAACATCAACAAAACAAATCATATGAGGATAAGCTCTCAGAACTGGGTTTATTTTCTATCAATTCTAGAAGAGTTAGAGGGGATTTATGTCATGTTTATCAAGCAATTCAAAACAAGGACCTATGGGAAATCACAGGGCTGTGTAGAAACTCGAATACTAGCTCTACCAGATCACATTGCTTACAACTAAGGGGAGACCTCTATAAAACCAATAGGGGAGGAAATTTGTTTAACCAACAAATTGTAGCAACGTGGAATGCATTGCTGGAATCTGTTGTTTTGAGTGAGAGCATGGACTCATTTAAGAAGTGATAGAGGGCATTCTCAAAATGACTGAAAAAGGGGAGATACTGTTGATGGGGGACCTGAATATGCCAGATGTTAACTGGATGACATGGCCTGCAGCCACATCCAAGAGCAGGGTCATTCTCGACGCCCTACAGGGGGCATACCTTAGACAGCTAGTGGAGGAACCCACTCGGGAGGGAACAATATTAGACCTGGTACTCTCAAATGGAGAGAGGATCACAAATTTAGAAGTCAGTGGACATCTGGGAACAAGCGACCACTGCACAGTATGCTTCACAATAAACACAACCATGGAGACAAGCCATACTAAGACAAGGATACTGGACTTTAGAAGGGCTGACTTTGGCACAATGGGTGAATATCTGAGGAATGCATTAGCAAATGGTCAGAAAGGAGGGGTGGAAGAACAATGGAGAAAAATCAAAACTGCCATCATGGAGGCCTTTGTGTGAAACAAATAAAGAAAACAAAGTGGAATAAAAAAACACTATGCTTCTCAAAAGAGGTGGCAGGGAAGGTTAAGGAGAAAAAGGCTGCATTCAAAAAGTATAAGGAATCACAGAAGGAGCACGACAGGGAACTGTATCAATTAAAGCAGAAAGAAGTGGGGAAAGCAGTCAGAAAAGCAAAGACCCAAACTGAGAAAAAGATAGCCAACTCAGTTAAGAAGGGGGATAAAACCTTTTATAGGTACATTAGGGAGCATAGAAAGGTTAAGGGAGAGATAGTGAAGATTAATAAAGGAGAGGGGAGGTGGGCAGAGGGAGACAGTGAAAAGGCAGAGATACTGAATGAATACTTTTGCTCAGTATTCACAAAAAAAGAAGAGGAGGAGGAGTTACCTAAACAAAACAATAGAAGCAATCTGGGTAGTGGGGTTGACGCCAGTCCATTTACAGAAAAAAGAGTCCTGAAAGAACTCCTAAAACTCAAGGTGGACAAAGCAATGGGGCCTGACGGGAGTCACCCCAGAATCCTAAAAGAACTAAGGGAGGACCTAGTGACACCACTGACCACACTTTTTAACAAATCATGGGAGGATGGGGTGGTACCTGAGGACTGGAGGAGGGCAGATGTGATTCCCCTTCACAAAAGTGGGAGCAAGGCAGAAGCACAAAACTACAGACCTGTTAGTTTGACCTCAGTGGTGGGGAAAATGATAGAATCACTTCTGAAAGAGAATTGTTCAGTACCTAGAGGCCAGCGGGGCACAGGACCCAAAGCAGCATGGATTCACAGCAGGAAGGTCATGTCAGATGAATCTAATTGATTTCTTTGACTGGGTGACCAAAGTAATAGACCAGGAGGGCTGTGAATATGGCCTACCTAGACTTTAGCAAGGCATTTGACACAGTCCCACACAAAAGATTAATAATCAAGTTAGCCAGCCTGGGAGTGGGTCCCAGGGTGGTAGCATGGGTAGCAAACTGGCTGCACAACAGGACACTGAAGGTAATAGTGAATGGAACACATTCTGAAGAAAGGGGGTTACTAGTGGAGTACATCAGGGCTCAGTACTGGGTCCAGTCCTCTTTAACGTCTTTATAGGCAACATTGCAGAGGGTCTGAAGGAAAGGTATGCCTTTGCAGATGACACAAAGATCTGTAACAGAGTTGATACACAAGGTGGGGGGTAGAAAGGATGAGAAGGGACTTGGCAAGGTTGGAGGAATGGTCAGACGTATGGCAACTTAGATTCAATGCAAAGAAGTGCAAAATAATGCACCTGGCAAATAAAAATCCAGGAGAAGAGTACACAATAGCAGGGGAGGTACTAACAACAACAGTAATGGAAAGGGATCTGGGTGTAGTCATATCAGATGATCTAAAGGTGAGTAAGCAATGTGAGAAGTCAGTAAGGAGAGCCAGGGGAATACTGGGATGCATAGGGAGGGGCATCACAAGTAGAAAAAGGGAAGTGGTTATCCCTCTGTACAGACAGTTGGTGAGACCCCATCTGGAGTACAGCATGCAGTTTTGGAGAACTCATCTACGCAAGGACATAGACAGGATGGAAGCAGTCCAGAGGAGAGCAACTAAAATGGTGCAGGGTCTACATCAGAAACCATATGAAGAGAGACTGAGAGAGCTTAATATATAAGCCCTTGATGAAAGGAGGAACGAGGGGGACATGATAGAAACTTTTAAGTACCTCAAGGGAATCAACAAAGTCCAGGAGGGTAGCATCTTTCAGAAAAAGAGATGTGTAAGAACAAGAGGGCACAATTTAAAGTTAGAGGGAGGATGGCTCAGGGGTGATGTGAGGAAATTTTTTTTCACGGAGAGAGTGGTGGATGCATGGAACCATCTTCCTGGAGAGGTTGTGGGGTCTAAAACAGTGGGGGAATTCAAACATGCATGGGACAGACATAAGGCAATTATAGTTGGGGGTTGCAGGAAGTAGGCTGTTGGTTAACTAGAATCTGCAGCTTATCCAATAGGTAGGGAAATGGGCAGACTGGGTGATCCAAGTGGTCCTTATCTGCCGTCAAAGTCTATGTTTCTATGTTTCTATTAGATATTTTTATGGGTAGTTCCTAGACTATGTAACTCCACTGATATGTGGTGAGTCTTAACAAGGCTTTTGCCAATTGACTCATTCCCCAAACCTATGAACCTATGGTGTAGGGGATCCTTAACTACAGTCCAAAGGGCTCCCTAAACAGGTGTGCCTTCAGGCTCCTCTTAAAGGACTCCAATGAGGGTTCTTACTCAAATATATTTGGAGCAAATTCCACAGGGTCAGTCTTGCCACTTCAAATGCATGGTCCACAGATGATTTTAAGCAGCACCCTGGGAACCACTACTAGGAGACCCACACTGGGGGAGCAGAGAGGGCACTGGGTGTGGTAGGGAAACAGGAGGTTACTCAGGTAACCAGGATCCAGTCCATATAGGGCTTGATAGGTCAGTAAACCAATCCTGAAGGTGATTCAGAACCTCAGCAGCAGCCAATGCAGATGATGCAGGACCAGAATCATATGACAGGACCCTGAAAGGCCTGTCAGCAGCCTGGCCACTGTGTTCTGCACTAGCTGCAGGTGACACAAGACACCTCCATTTACCATGAGGTAAAGAGCATTGCAGCAGTTGAGTCTGGAGGTCATGAAAGCATTTACTAGTGAGGGAAAGTCATTAGGTAGGATTAAGGTTTTTATCCAAGTGATATTCTTAACATGGTAAAAGCCACACGGGACAACAGATGACACCTGAGTCTCAAGTGTCAGTCTATCACCCAGAATGACCCCTAGATTTTTCACCTTAGCAGAGGCAGCAAGTAAATTCCTGCTGCAATGATGTGGTGGAGGTATGAAGAAAGAACCCAGTCCAGAAGGAGGTGGTTAGGTGAGTGAGGACTGTGCTGGGTGGGTGGGTTCAGTAATTAGTTGGGCAAGATTAAGGGACTCAATCTTGTTGGAGGCCAATCTGGAGGTCAGGGAGAGCAACTTGATACTGAAGTCCCTAAGTAGGATGAGTTCACCTGAGAAGGAGTGGGAGGTTAAAAGTTTAGGAGTTCCTTTAGCTCTGTCAAAATCAATTGTTGCTAAAGACCATGGTCGGAGTATAATACAAAATTGTTTGAGTCAATACACCATTCCTGTTTTTAAACTACAAATGAGTAGGAAACATTTTCCTGGTATGCACCTTCATTTTTAAATGAATATGGAGAACTGCATATATTCTGTATCTCTTTTTAAACATTTAATGTTAAAAAGGTTACAGTGTGACAATGTTTGTAAATGTGAATAATTGTTTGTTATGTTGTATCAATGTGAATTGTACTGTATTGTAATGTTTTGTGTCAGGCATGGCTGTAAAAGGGCAGTGCCCAGTCCACTTTCTGGTTAAAAATAAAACAAACAAGGTAAGAGAGAGCGAGAGAGAGAAAGAGAGAGAGAGAGAGAGAGAGGAGAGAGGAGAGAGGAGAGAGGAGAGAAGAGAGAACCAGTGAAGAGGGGGAGGTTTTAGGGGAGGCATTGAAAACCCCAATGAAAGTGGGTAAGGTGGAAGGAAAGGAATGTTTAACAAGAAAAATACTCATGGTAGGAGGGTATAGACTCCCTGAAAGTGCTGGAGCAGAAGAGGTTCTGGCAGACATAAAGGGCAACGACACTCTCCTGTTTGCCATGATCCTGTCTGAATAGCTGGTAATCAGGGAGTGGCAGACTACAGTCAGGTATTCTGGAGGCATGCCAGTAGTCAGAAATGTTGCCAGCTAGGAGGTGAAGTTGGATAAGTAGCAGACGGATGGAGTGGGACTAGCGTCAACTAGTATGGGGAGAAAGAGTGGGGAAGGGAAGGGACCGGATGGCTTGGTGGAGGAACTAAACTTTTAGAGAGGGGAAGGAGAGGAGACCAGGACACATAGGGAACAAGGAAGGGAGAAGGGTGAGGGAGAGAAAAGCATATGGGGAAGGGAGAGAGTTGGGATGGGGTTAGAAGGGGAGGGAGAAAGTGGGAACGGGGTAGAAGAGGGAGAAGAAGAAGGAGGAGGAAGGAGGCAGGATGCATAATTGTACACGGCTGAGATGAAATTAACCAGCAAAGTTAGTAACAGTTATTTAAATAACACAACAGACTGTCTAGGCAAGGCAATATCGATGCCCCTCTCTGACCTAGACTGCTGTGCAGCAAACCAGCGATAATGATTTACAGCAGATTGACGACTGCAGAAGCCCCGGACTTGAAGTCCACATGGCAACAGATCCTGGTCATTGCATCTCTGACTGCGGTGGAGTGGCAGTGGTGATTTACAGCATGATGTAAGGTAATCACAGTAACTAGCCACTCCAAACCAAGTTCACGATTAAGTTTTTCTCAATATTTTATTTCCATTGCATCTCATGGGCAGGGACCCTGGTTTTCCATTTTTACCGGTAACACCGGTAACAATCACGGAATCCTGCTTGGTTAGCGGATTTTGAATTCTTGTACCGGTGCCTCACGGAAATTGCATGTCACTGCACAGAATCTCTAAGATTTCAGCATATTTTTAAATTTGTTTTAATTTTCTCTTTCTATGTCCCCTTCTCACAACATCAGTCTCCACTTTTCAGAGATCCCTAGACTGGGTATCCCTTAGCTTCACCCCCAGGTAATGCTCATGAGCTCCTGTGGTCCTGCCCCATCCTGCCTGGATTGTGTCCCCCCAGGTGGGAAGGAAGGAAGGGGACCCCAGGTCATCCATCCACACTCCCTTAGTGTGTTTTGGGCAGCTCAGCGGGTCCCTCATGGAGCCTGGCTATGAGGTTTGGGGCACCTGGGCCCCTTCTGCCAGTGGCCTATGTGGGATGATTGTTATTGGTTTTCTGGTCTCTGTCCCTGAGGGCACCAGCACTAGAGGAGATCCAAGAAGGTAGGTCACATAGAGACATGCCACTGCTCCAGATTCTGGCTAGCATCCTCCCCTCCTGATCACTCTGCAGCACCATTGCATCACCACCCGTGGTCACACAGGTGGTGGTAAAGGAGCAGAACCTGCAGCTCACCCTCCCCGGAGGAGGAGGAGAGTAGTCCCCCAGGTGCTCGATCCTACTTTCCTGGCTGGACCTCCAGCAACCCGAGTTCACTTGACCCTGGGTCGCTGGCATTGCAAGCAATAGTGCTACCAGAGTACCCAGCTGGCTGACCCAGATTTCAGCATCTTAAAATGAATGCTGCTGTGCTTTGCATTCTTTCTGCTTTGCTGCATATAGAGTCAGTAAGGAAATCACCTGCACTGCTTTGTTGTAATCAGCTATTCAGTTTAACCACCCATGCCTAGTGGTTAGAGTAACAAACAGTGAATAAACTGGGTACATCCAGCAGACTTGGGTTTGATTCCCACAACCTCCACTTGCATACTGTGTGACTCCAAGCAAGTCACTTAACCTCCCCAGTGCTTCTAGGTCACTCCTGAAACAGACATTCTGCCTAGTGGGCCTTACCTGCTTTACAAAGAATATAAAAAATACCAATATATGTTTACTACATCATAGAATAGTAGTCAGGTATCATGCAATTTACCTGGGCTTACTTTGGGCTGAAATGATTTTGTATAGGTAAAGATAAATGTTCAGATACATTTTATGTGTTTTAGATTTTAGTCAGGTTTTTATTGTATTCTTTGCAAATAAACATCTAGGTCTAGATTGCTAAATGCAGGATCACTGTTACCAACTAGCTTATTCAAGTTTTATAACCAGTAGGCCATACAAAATCCTTAGCTGTTTGAATGAAAACTAGTCTGAATGAAAGTATGTTCACAGAGAAGAAACTGCCTTACTACTTACAAAAGACTTCACAGTTAGCACCCATTTAGGTGAATTGGATAATTTGCACCTTTCTCCCACCTGCTGTTTCAGTCTCTGTGACAACAGAAAGTTTTCTGATAAACTGTTTCAACAAAAAGCAAATGTTAAGTATTTAAGTGTACTTATGTTTGGCCAGTGGATTTTGAAAGCACAGTCAATGGCATACAGAAGGTAAGACCCCAGGGGCTGTATGATGCTGGTGGGCACAGTAGTGCTCAATTCACATCTGAACAGACATGAAAACTGAGAGACACCTTTTTCATGGACACCAAGTAAAAAAAAAAAAGCATCCACATATCTGGGAAATGCATAAATCCATTTGAACATCCTCCACTAATCACTTGTGAGTTTTTTAGGTGAAGACACTTTATTTCAAAGAAGCAAATTCAAGCAGGTTTTTTTTTGCTCCTCCTACCCCCTGGCAATTCACTCCTTCAGGCCTGCCAAGGCCCCCTACCACCGCTGCTGATTCCCGACCACCATCCACTGCCCCTTACTGTTGTGCTACCAGGTAACCCAAAGTAACCCTTAATTGAGTGGGCCCCTCACCCTGTGGGAGGCTACCAGGAGAGGAGAATTACCCAAAGTGCTTCCTGTGTATCCTGGGCATTGCAGGGATCAGACCGGACACATGTCTGGGGCTTCCGGCTTATGGAGGGACCAATAACCATCCTTTGGTTGGTCAGCGGGTGTTTTCCCATTTTCTTGGGAGCGTGATGTCAAAGCACAAGCCGACGTCCATCACACTTCCTCCTGCAGTGAGGGCTGACATGTTGTCATGCATCTGACCTCCACCAGGGGCCAGAAAATGCTGAGCAGTGAACCCACCCTTCCTCATAGGAGAAGGTGAGTGGTCACTGGACACTCAAGCCTTCATCCACCAGCTGGCCCTCCAACACCCAAGTCTGTTCCCTAACCCTGGTCAGCGGTGTCACAGGCAGAAATCCAATTCAGGCAGTTAAATTATAGATAGGAAAAAACAAAGGTAGTCCACCTTAGCGGTGATGCTTCAGATTAATTCACATCTGAATTCTAACAAGCAAAGAGACCAAGTCCTTTGTAACTTGTGCGTGGGATGTGGGTGTTGAAGAAAGAGGATCATAGTGCTGTCATACGCCATCACCCCAGAGGGATGTGGACTGCATTGTTGCTGCTGCCATCACACTGAAGGGGTGGGGCTGTAGTGCTTCTGCCATCACCACTGGTGGATGGGGAATGTAGTACTGCTGCTGTCCCACCTGAGGGATGGGGCAACAGTGCTGATACTGCCATCACACCTGAGGAATGGTGAGCGTAGTACTGCTGCCATCACACCTAAGGGATGGGGCCACAGTGCTGCTACTTCTGTCACACCTGAGGGGTGAGGTCATAGTGCTTTTGCTGCCATCACACCAGAGGGATGGGGGCCATAGTGCTATGTTGGTGCTGCCATCGCACCTGAGGGATGGGGCCGTAGTGCTGCTTCCATCACACCTTAGGGATGGGGGCTGTAGTGCTGCTGCTGCCATCACATCTTGTACCTAAAATAACTTTCAATTGGTACAAGGATGGAAGGATGTGCAATAGTGGAGGTCAAAATTGCTAAAATGCATGATAGCAGAGTTCAAAATTGTTAAATAAAGTACACAAAGCCAAACACCGGTAAAACCGGATTTTGGCTTAGCAGACACCAGTGACAATACCGTTTTTTACAATGTGCAAAATGGAATATGCCCTTTCTCAATCCCGGTAAACCAGTGTCCCTGCTCATGGGCCCTCAGATCTTGGCCCAATGTTTTGCCCAATAGGGCTTCTTCAGGGTTTGAAGGCCTACATAATAATTAAAATAACATAATTCAACACAGTTACATACACACGATTTACATAGAAAATTCCTTTAGCATCTCTAGTCATTTTTTTTTTTTAGTTGGTACTTTTTTCCCTGGCATCCAGTCTGCCTTACCTTGTCCCACGACCAGGCATCCTCTCTTTCAGGATCCGGCCGCCGTCCCAAGGATCTCTGCTCCACATATGGGCCCCGTAGTATTACCCCCGGGGATTGCCCCCCCGTGGCGGGGTGGTGGAGAGCCCCCCAATACTCAGCCACCAGACCAGGATCCAGTATATTGCTGCAGGCCCTCGGAACCGGTGAGCCCTCCATGGAGACAACCATCCTGCCGCCGTGACTGGTGCCCTATTTTCTCTATTCTTTCCCCCTTGGCATGTGAGATGTGCAATAACGCCAATGGACAGGGGCATGCACACTACTGCACACACCCCTTCCCGGCGTCAGCCCCAGCACACACCCCCATAGACTACCTGTACACTGTGATGCCTGCAGCCACCGCCAGGAGCCACCAGCACACCGATGGTAGTGCACCTCCCACCCTGGAGAAGGAGAGCAGTCCTCTGGATGCTCAATCCTTCTCCTCCCCAACCAACCCCCAATGATCCAGGCTCGTTCCCGAACCCAGGTTGCCGGTGTAGAGCGAGGTGTGGCTTCCAGTGCCTCAACTCTCAGCGCCACTGGGCCGGCTGGCATCTCTTGTCATTAAGTTTAAATAAACAAACACTTATCCATTTCAAACATACCTCCTATCCACTCTATGGGTATGTTTCACCTTCCTTCCTAGAAATTTCATGATAAGAAATGTAGAATCTGTTCAAGAAAGAAATAATGTAATCAATAAACAATAATTACAAGTTTTATATTGCATTTGGATATACATAACTTTGTTTCAACCAAGTATTGGGTTCATTGTTACTAATTTTCAGTTCATGTTACTATTTAAATTAATTTTTACTTTACCCATTTTATTCCAGTCTCACACTCCTGCCTGAAAATTGGCTTTGACACCTTTTTTTGTTTTGTTTTCTCAAGTGGTAGTATATAGATTCCAAGTCTTCCAACACTCCAGCTACCTTTCAACACTACAAAACCATACGCAACACCTGCACCAAGTCTGTCCATAGCACTAAGACCCTCTACTACCAATCTAACCTTAACTACAATCTGTGTTCCTCAGCCAACTTTTGGAAGTCCTACACTCCCTTCTCGATCCACCTGTCCAATCCTCCATGTCCTACCTCCTCTTTGATAGTGCACTAATCTCCAACCTCCTCGTGGTGGCCTCCCATCTCAACAATTTCTTTACCACCTGCACCCTCCCTAAAAAGGTTAGTCCAGTCCCACCTCCTACTGCCCACCCTTCTCCCAAATATCCATTCTCCCTCCCCAGTTACCCCTCAGGAAGTTCTTAGTGCTCTTCTTTCCTCAACTCTTCAGAACACAGTCCTGATGGGTTAGATTCCAGGCTTCTCAAACTCTGCGCTCCAGCCATTGCCCTTCCCCTCATACACATACTAAATCTTTTTTTCTCCCTCTCTGCTGTCCCTCAAGCATGGAAAATGGATACAGTCCTGCCACTCTTCAAAGGTGGTGATCCTTCCTCCCCAGGGAACTACAGACCTATCTCTCTTCTCCCTGCCCTTGCTAAGGTTCAGAAAACCCTCGTGCTCTCTAGGCACACCACCAATATTGACAATTTCTTCATCACCCCTTTCTAATCATGCTTCAGAAAGAATCACTCTACTGTTTCCTCCCTCCTCCACATGACTAACTCCATCCACTCTGCTTTTGATAATGGTGACCTCACCGTAGACATTTCCATAGACCTGGCCAAAGTTTGAGTCTGTGTCCCACCCCCTCCTCCTCCTCCATAACATGGCCTCTGCTGGTCTTTCCCCTGCTACTGTGCAATGGTTTAAGTCTTATCTCTCTGATCACTAGTAATCAGTGCAGATTGCTGACTCACTGTCTCCTCTCTTTACACTCCAAGCAGGCATTCCACAAGGCTCTGTTCTGGGGACTATCCTATTCTCTTTCTTCATTAATGACCTTCCCATTGCCTGTGTCTCCTCTAGTGTACATATGTACACAGTTGCCATAGTTCTTTACTTGTCAGGCCCCTTACATGGTGCAACTGAAGCCTCACTCCAGCAGGATTTCAATGACCTTTGGATCCTCCCAGAAGCTAGCTAAACTCCACTCACTCCCCACTTTCCACACCCTCGATGGTGTCTACCTGAAAACTGTCTCTGCTTTCAAATACCTTGGTGTTTGGTTGGAACCCAAACTGGATTTCTCCCATCACATTGATGCCCTACATGTAAAGCTTTGTCCTAAGTTTGGGGCCTTATACCACCACAAGGACTGCCTTACTCTCCCAATATGCTGTGAGCTAGTTATCAAATGAATTCTTCCAAATTTTGATTACGCAGATGTGATCTAAGATTCTGCCCTCTCCTTCTCTCTTGCTAGATTGGACACCCTGTGCAATGCCTTCTGCCAGTTTACCTCAAATCTTCCTCCCCTAACCCACTACTGCTCTCTGTACTCTGCACTCTCTGTGCTCCCTCTCCCCCTGTGCCGTCAGCTGCATAGCATATCCTTCATTGCCAAATATTGGTTCAACCTACTCCCAACCTATTTATCCTCCCTCTTCTCCCCCGTTAGTGTATCTGACTACTCACTTTGTTCCAAGGACTCTCACACCTTCTCCATCTCCCAAGTGCACTCATGTACTGGTCAGGCAGATTTTCTTATCACCTCCAGTTCCCCTCCTCCCTCTGGTTTTCTTTCTCCTTCTTCTCCCTTAAACACCAACTCAAACTTTCTACCCAGCCCTCTTGTTTTTGTAGGCCTTCCTCAGCTCCCCCTGATATTCTCAACGTGTCCCTTCCTCTCCCTCCATCTCCTCCTCCCTGATTTCTCCTTCTGCCTGTATCCATTCTCCCTCCCCAGTTACCCCTCAGGGAGTTCTTAGTGCTCTCCTTTCCTCAACTCTTCTTTTTTTCATGTCTGGCCCTCCTCCACTCCCCTCTGCTTATTCCTTGCCTCCCATGTTCCACTGGGCACTATTAATGTAATTCATTGGATTGCTAGCTATTGTCTCTGCTGAATCTATGTATTGGTTTACACATTATGCTCACAATGTCTGTAACCTTATGAGCATTAGCTGTGTATCTGCTGAATCTATGTTTTTGTTTACACATTGCAATCACAATATCTGTAACTTATGAGCTTTGTACATTTCTTGCATTTGTCTCCCTCCTCCCCCCTGGGTTGCACCTGGAAATGAACCTCTGCTCAGTGTGCCTTTTCCAGCTATCAAATAATTTTAAATAATTAAAGAAATAAAGATTAAATTCAGAAGAAACAGCACAAGAAATAATAGCTAAGCTGTCATAATATGTCCTCATTAGCTCCCAAATATTTAAACTTTGTGTTCATTAATAACAGAGTTTAAGTATTTATACACAGATATGCCTATTTATTTGTCTAATTAATAAAATAAACTCTGTCAGTGTTTAAGTTGTATTTTGTTATTCACTATACCTCACTTTCTCTCTGCCATGTTTCTTCTCAGTTAATATGTTGCTTCTATGTGTATCTAGATATGAAATAAGCAGTGAATGCTATTTCACAACGATTTCTTTACATTTTTCTCTGTATTCTCAATAACTTAACTAAGTTTGTTTTTACCTTGTTTATAAAGCCTGTTTTCTTATTGCTGCTCATGTAATATGTTGCACTAGTCCTATACTAAACATGTCATTCACTTTTTGCAAGTTCCAGAAATAAACACAAAACTTATTTGTAGAGTTGGACTGGGGTACAGGGACCCACCTGAAAAGTGGATAAAGGGGCCACCTGGAAAATCAATAGGGGAGGGCTCAGGGTGACACACTTATATCACTATTCCACTTAAATCTGATATACAAGCTCTGTTTTTTACATCCTACATTTACTTGCAGTGCCCAAAATACCACATTTAATTAAGAAAAAGATAATAAATGCAAAGATTTTCAGAGTTCAGGAAGTGAACATGTACTCAACAGAGGAGGGCCCACCAGGACATTTCCAGATATCCTGGTGGACCAATCCAACTCTATTTATTTGGCAGAGTTAAAAATGACAGCCTAGTCAGAGTTTTGTTTCAGCTAAACATTTTAAGTGACAGAGGGTCTCCTGGCAGTAGGGAAATCCCTATGTGTGCTGTCTCAGTTTGTTTCCTTCTTTTGATCTGGTGGGGAAGGGCCCATCAGTGAGAAGCGCCAACCCTGAAGTTTGCCCTCAAGCTGTCAGTCACAGACATGCTTGGTGACATGTTCCTGACCCAGCTTTCTCCTCTGCCATCACTAGGCAATGGCAAAGTGGTAGCTCCAGAAGCTCCCAACGTGGCTGAGCACAACAAATACTTGGCCACAGCAAGGGAGTTATGCTACTCACCCACCACCCACTAATAATATTAAACAGTGGCTACAGTGGGGTGGGTGTTTTGTACCACTGAGGAATAGCCTATTGTTCCATTTAAGCTTTTAATTTGCCATTGATTCTATAGTGCACATGTAGTCTGTTTCTATACATTCTAAATGCTAGCAAATTTGTATCCATTAAAAGGGAATACATTTCAGATGTACATCTAACTCTGTCTACAGCAGTTACCTATCTTCCCTTCAGTTTCTTAAACTGACATGCAGCTACTGTCATAAGGCTGCAACCTGATGCCCTTGTGGTAGTGAATGTGTTGTGGCTCATTCACAAGAGCTTTTTCCTTAGTTGTCCAAGGTAATAGTGTTTGATTTCCTGTTAGGGAAAGATTCATTTTCCCATAATAGTGTAATGGGAGCGCCAAGATGCCTTTTTTAACAAATCAAAGCTATTATTCGCAATATTAATTAAAATCTTTTTTTCTTATTGGTCTAATTACAAATAAATCATGTCAATGAATACTATTTACAGTGGTTTAGAGATGTTTTTTTCCCAGTTGTTCCAATTGTTTAACCAGGTGAGACACACTAAACTGAAAGCTTTTTTACAGGTGCAACCTGGGAGCACAGGGAAGTTAAGTGACTTGCTCAGGGTCACACAGTATATGCAAGTGGGGGCTGTGGGATTCAAACCCAGGTCTCCAGATTTGCAGCTCAGAGCCTTAAAGCACTGTGCTATGCTGCCTCAATAATATTGACAAAAATAATATTGGCTCAGTAATATTTCAGTTACAAAATGTATCATTTTTGAATAACATATTTCTGTTAAACTTTCATCTTTACTTTAGTGAACACATTCATACTAACTTTTGATCCAATGTTATATATTTCTTATTGAACTGTGTTGTAGTAAGTTCTGGTTAAGATGGGTTGTAAATGAGCTCTGATTGTCCTCTCTGCATGGAGTTTCTGTTGTGACTTAAATACTAGTATCTTACCATAACTAAAGGGTACCAGGTTTAAGTCCCATCATTTCTTGCATCTTTCTTTATATTAAGTATGCCTGATATACAGCTAATTTCAAATAAATACTTTTTTGCCAAATTTCTATATATTTGAGGGTCCCTCTTGAATGTATGTATTTAGTCTATGTCCATTCCTGTAGGGATCTCTGGAAGTAGGCTTGGAAAGAAGAACTCACAACTCCACTAGTTCTTACACATATATTTTATAGTCAGTGCATGTTGTCTCACAGATTTCACACATCATTATTTGGAGAGGATGAAGGAAAATAGTTACAGAGCAGTGGCTCTGATGTGATAAACGGCATAGAATCTGAAGCTATAAGTAGCTGTGGTTTACCAACACACTGTCCAAGTCTTTGCTTCATTCATACCCACATTGTCATCCAAAGTGTTAAAGGTATAAATCAAGAACATCTCTTTGCACTCAAGATTTTTTAGTCCAGTCTCTGCCAAATAAGTTTAGTTTTTATTTCTTGCACTTGAAAAAAACAAATGAATAACATATCACTGAATCTTTAATACAGGACTATTGCAAAATAGTACATATGTGGCAATAAGACAACAGGATTTATAAATAAGGTAAAAATCTAACCTACTTAAGTTAGTGTGAATCCAGAGAAAAACATAAAGATATAGTTGTGAAATGGCATCCACTGCTAATTTCATATCTAGATACACAGAGAAGCAACATACTGTATTAACCAAAAAAGAAACATGGCAGAGAGAAACTGAGGCATAGTGCATAGCAGAATAAAACTGAAATACTGACAAAAATAATTTATTTTATTAACCACACAGACATACATATCTAGGCATAAATAGTCAAACCTTGTTATTAATGAAAAAAAATTGAAATATTTAGAAGCAAATAAGTACATATTATGACAGATTAGCACTTACTTTTTCTTAACTTAACATACTGTAGATAGTTAACAACAGTAATGAACTGAGAATTAGTAGCAATGAACCCAATACTTAGTTGAAACAAAGCTACGTACTGTGTATCCAAATGCAATATGAAACTTTTCTTTTAATTATTGTTTGTTGACTACATTATTTGTTTCTTGAACATAGAGGCCCAGATATTCAAAAGGGTTGCGCATAGCGCAGCAGTGTTGTGCCATGCGCAACCCACTGATGTGCCCCGGCACGATATTCAAACGGGAATTGTGCCTGGCACAAATCCCGATGCACCGGAGCGCATCAGTAATGTATTCAGGCGCAGGTAGGGGGGCCGTGCCCATGCATACTCTGCACATCCCGATATTCAGCCCGGGATATGCTGAGCCATGCATGTGCAACCCCTACTTGCGCCGCACAAAGTTGATCCCAAAAAAAAAGGAGCAATGGCTGGCCACCCACAGGTGAGCTGCCGTATTGCAAGGCGCAACACGGCAGCTGCCACCTGTGGCGCCCCCCCCATGCCCGATTGTGGGCTTCAGTAAGAAAATGATTAATCCTAAATCCCTGGTGGTCCAGTGGATCACTGCCCGCCCGATCGCGGACTTCAGTAAAAAAAGATTAATCTGATATCCGTGGTGGCCCAGTGGACCGAAGTCTGCCCGATCGCTGGCTTAAGTGTGAATAAAAAGACTACTCCTTTATCCCTGGTGGTCCAGTGGACCGAAGTCTGCCCAAATGCGGGCTTAAGTGAACTAGTACCGACCCCCATATCCCTGGTGGTCCAGCAGACCCCCCCTCCCCACCTGCCCACTGATCTGCACCGCCCCACTCCCCCCCCAGTCAGCAGCGGATGGCAGCACCCCATCCGCCTGTCGTCATTGACTGACACCGCTGATAGGTAGAGTGTCTATTGGTCCACAGCGTGAGCTACTGGCATGTAGTTTACATTGACATGATTCCAGATATGTGAATGCATTCACATATCTGGAATGTAGTACGGTATGGGCTGCACGTCCATTGGGTCACACTGTGGACCAATGGGCGCACAACTCACCAATGGTGTCAGTTGGTGGGTGGTGGGTGGCAGGCGGTGGGGTGCTGCTGCCCACCACTGACCAGGGGGAGCGGGCGTGGGGATCAGTGGGCCGGTGGGGAATGGGGTCTGCTGGACCACCAGGGATATGGGGGTCGGTACTAGTTCACTTAAGCTCACGATTGGGCAGACTTCAGTCCACTGGACCACCAGGGATAAAGGAGTAGTCTTTTTATTAACACTTAAGTCCACGATCGGGCAGACTTTGGTCCACTGGACCACCAGGGATAAAGGAGTAGTATTTTTATTCACACTTAAGCCCACGATCGGGCAGACTTCGGTCCACTGGACCACCAGGGATATAGGAGTAATCCTTTTATTCACACTTAATCCCATGATCTGGTGGGCAGCGGTCCACTGGATCATCAGGGATATAGGATTAATCTTTTTTACTGAAGCCCGCGATCGGGCGGGCAGCAGTCCACTGGACCACCAGGGATATGGGATTCTATTTCTTTTTTTACTGCAGCCCGCGATCGGGCTGTGGAGCACATTGCCATGCTGCAGGGGGCGTTGGTCCCTGATGGCTGCTGCCTGGCAGGGCGCCAGGCACAAGTCCTCGGATTGGCGCACTGCATGCAAATGAAGAGACGATACGCAAATGGCCCCATTTGTGCCTTGTATACATTATGGCCCCATTTGCATGTCAACTTTTGAATATTGAGGTTGTTGCACCTAGTGCAATGGAACTTGCACTAGCGCTTCCCCATGCTCCACTCTGGCCACTGCACCATGCACACTGCGGGTGGCCAGGGTGCAATATTCAATGATGCTGAGCCATCAGACAGCTCTGTTGAATATCGCCCAATTCACACCCCTGCGCAGCCATGTTGCACTGCACCCAGGCTTGTGCCACAGCCTGGCACAATTTGAATATCTGGGCCCCAGTCTACATTTTTGATCATCACATTTCTGGGAAGGAAGGTGAAACATGACAGAGGGGATAGGCTGTGTGTTTGGAACACATAAGTCTTGTTCTATATAAACTTTATGATGAGAGATGCTAAAGGGAATTTCTATGTAAGCATTGTATATGTAATTGTGGTGAATGATATTATTTTAATTTGAATGTAGATTCTCAAACCTGGAAGAAGCTTAATTGGGTGAAATGTTATGCCAGGACCTGAGGGCCAATGTGATATAATACAAATAAAGTATTGAGAAAAACTGAATAGTGAGCTTTGTTTGGAGTGGCTAGTTTTCTTTGGAATTTCTGATTATTGATGCCAACTTGCCCCAAAATTAATATATGCAAAAGCTGAACCATTATGAAGTACCCATTTGGACTTCGTTTTTTTGTGCAAAGCCTGGGACCACCACAGAATGACAAGCAGAGCAGTATAAACATACCTTATATGGACACATTGCTTTCAGAAAGACGTTTTATGTTATTTGGAGCAGCAAAAATGGCCCAAATGCTTTCAAGGTAACCATGACTGGATGAGTCAGAATATGTATATCAGAAGCCTATATGATAGCAAATTTTCCAGCAGTGCATTTGAAAAAGTACATTCTAGGGCTATAGCAGCCTCGGGGGCAGAGATGGCAGAAGCTTCAGTTTCTGGCTAGTGCAAGGCAGGAGCTTGGTCTTCCTTGCACAAGTTTACAAAACTTTATAAATTGGATACTCTGAGGTAAACAGACCTTCAATCATAAGGGTGCTGCAAGTGATAATAAAGCATGGATCCATGACAGTCGGGCGACAATTTCATTGTCAACCGACATTATAGTGACTCCTTTATGCTGAATGCATTTGTGGTTGGCATAAAGGGAGTCACTTCAGACTGCGTTTTCTTCAGGGGCTTTGCCCCCAAACACCCAATGTGGGGGGCTCTGCCTTCTGCACCCCCGTTACTAAATTAATCAACTCCAAGTCAGAGTTGCTTCGGGTAGGGGGTGCAATACCTCCAGAAAGCAGTGCCAGGGTCCCACACTGACACTATCGCGACCAGGCACTTTTGTCACTGTAGTGTTGGTCGTGGTAAAGTTGTTGCCATAGCAACGGCATACCATAAAGGATTAGCCAGCAAAATCAAAGGAATATTATTTCCCTCCTGAATTCTTTTGGTGGATACTGGTTATTAAATCCTAACAATAAATGACTAGCCCTGTGACAAAACTGAAAGGCACAGGAAGAAAAAAATCCATTAGACTTATGGCAATTTCTTTTTTTGTTAGTTTCAGTGTTGCCACTTAAGCCCACCCAAGAATGCTTCCCTATATAGAGAATATTCTACAACTGAGATTTGATTTGATTTTATTTTATTAATGTCTTACCAGACAGGTTGATACCACTTGTTTTAGGCACACATTGGTTTTTGTGTTCCATTATTTTATTCACTACCCTCTGCCAACAGTTTAATGTGGAGGCTGCCTTTACAAAAAATATATGGGAAAAGTTGATGGTAGTATGAATCCTTGAATCATGCATGTTGTGAGGGAGTACCGACGTAGTCTACAAATTCCTGTAAGGCAAGGGTTGTGATTTTCTATAGTTCTAAGGGCTGTATAAGTTAGCCTTAGAAAATGGGCTTTTTATTTAGAGGCATCTCATTGGCTGGTACCCCTTCCAGAGGGGTACATTAACTTTCAATAGATGTCCACCAAATAAAAAGCCCCAGTCCAAACCTGCCTCATGGCCAGCCAAATATTCTTGTGCCTAGCCTGCTTCATCATTGGCTGAAGCACTGGGCACATAATTTCAAATGGCTGCCATTTTTTTTCATTGCTTAGCATGAGAGTGTGAGCCCCCATCAAACACATACACTCACTCGTTAGACAACAGCCAGTACCAAAAAAAATGTGTACCTCTTTTCTGGTTTTAAAACAGTCTCTCTTTTTTTTTTTACTTATCTGCCGCTGCTTTCTCAGTCTGCCCTGTCGGTGAACATAGAATCAGCCCCACAACTGAAAAATCCAAGTCTGCTGCTCCGATGACACGACTTCCTCCACCCACCCTCCCGCTTGCTCGCTCTTGGCCCCACACTACCGTGATCACCTCTTTTCCGGTTTTAAAACAGTCCCTCTATTTTTTTTACTTGTCTGCCACCGCTTCTTCAGTCTGCCCTGTCAGTGAACATAGAATCAGCCCCACAACTGAAAAATCCTAGTCTGCTGCTCCGATGACATGACTTCTTCCACCCGCCCTCCAGCTCGCTCGCTCCTGGCCCCACACTACCGTGATCACTTATGAAGATGAGTGGTGAGTTAAAAGTCACTTATTTTGTACCTGATCTTCAAGTCTCAGTCAGGGTACATCAGTCTCTCCTTTCGGCATGAGGACAGGATGGATTGCGATGGGCAGGCAGGATCGCGATGTCAATGTAAACCGCTGAAACCCTTCATCAGTTGACATGGGCGGCTATTCATGGAGAGGGGAGATAGCCCAGGGAGATGAGATGCACATCACTGAAAAACAATATTGGTGCTCAGACCTTACTTTAAACTAAATGTGAGGGGCGAGAACTGAATAGAAGTACCACAGAGGAACAAAATAAACTGCCAAATACTACAATCACAGGAAATTCCTCAAAGACTTTCTCCTAAAGTGCTAGCTCTCCTGTAGCAGTGCCCTCTACTGGCAACTGTACTAGGCAGGAAGGCAACTGTGTTAAGCAGAGACTATTTTACCATTAAACTTTTTTTTGTATTTTAAGGTTATATTTTTCAATGTTGTACCTATTTGTTAACTACCAGAAAACAAATCTAAGCTGATGCCCATTTTCTAAGTGCAATAATACCCGCCAGGGTGGGTGGTATGGGCAATACTGGACCTTCCAGGGGCTATAAGGCCCTCTGCCTGCGGCGTCGGGCCTCATTATGCCCCTGGGCGGTCCGGTATTGCCCAATACCGCCCACCCTGTTGGGTATTATTTCTTACATGGATTAGTTATGTGGCTCTAAAACTTTAAAAGCTTTAGGACTGATGATTCAACACAAACTGTCCCTGAATGTGGAGAAGCTAAGAGTTTCATTGTGATGTCACATCTTTGTATTGTGTTGGCCCCTAATAGGTAAGCATGTACAGTGGAACCCTCTTATAATGACACATTTGTGCAAGCAGGCTTTGTCTGTTATAAGTGATTTCTGCTATATACTAAAATCTTAAAGTATGAATCTTCTTTGCCCCAGCTCACTCACTGATGTTAAAATAGCAACACACCACTTCCTCTGTCAATCATGGGTATGGGGAACTGCTATTGGTGACTGACTGGGGATAGATCAGCAAACAAGACTGGTAAGATTTTGTTGTACACTGTCTATGCTGATTGGGGGATCAGGGTGCTGAGCAGCAACCATTGAAGAGGAAGAAGGGGAGGTTACGCAGACAGGTAACATGTGCTGTGTAGTAATCCCCAGGAGAAAAGTGTCAGGTATTAGGCATCAAGTGAGCTGAGTGATGTCTTTATAGTGCCAAACAAACCAGATGAACAATAAGAGAATGATTAGCAGGCAGTTAGCAGGCAGTTCACAACATGTAACAAGGACATAGAGGAGCTCACGGTGTCCACTATACAGGGGTTGCAGAGTATGGTATAAATGGGACTTTTAACATTATGGACATAGCTTTTGGTTTTTGGCAAGGCAGTTCTGTCTGTTATAAGCAAATGTCCACTATAAAGGTGTCCGCTATAAGTAGGCCAGACTGTATTACATCAACAGTAAATGACTAACCCAGTGATAATGTTAGACTCAGTGGGGAAAAAGTAGGTAAATCCAATAAAAATATTTCTTTACTCCTTCATTTAGGGAAAAAACACTGAATTCAGCACAACCAAAGACACATTTAAGATCAGTATATATTACACTTATGATAATTACAATTTTTTAACAGGTCAAACAAATCTAATTTTCATATGAAAATGTGTAGTAATGTAGAATGTTTTAATATCTATAAAATTAATTTAGGAGTAGGTCTGTTTATAGATTCATTTAAACAAAAAGAAACATTGAAATGCAGCCAACAGAAATAAACTGAATATTGAGGAAAGATTTTATAGCACACTATTCAACTATAAGAGTTGAGTCCTGTGTGTGACACTAAGGGTGGGGATATTCAGAAATGCACAAGATGCAGGTGCAAGAATGGCTCAGCTCAAATCCAGTGTGCCATGGCGCACCGATTGTGATATTCAAAGGTTGCGCATTACAGCAAGCACCAGCACAACACGGCTGAATATCGCAGGGATGTACCATAGTGCAACCAGGGCTGCACCAGGGAGCAAGCCAACAAGTGCAATAGCACAACCAGGGTTGCACCAGGGAGCAAGCCAAAAAGCACAATAGCGCAACCAGGGATGTGCAAGGGGACAGAGGTGCATGCACCAGAACGCAGATGGACCGGCAAGAGGCACAGCAAGGTGCAAGCCACTAGGGCAGGAAGTCCTGCCACCAGGGTGCAGAGGGTGCCAGAAGTGAGGCATGGCAAGCACATGACGGAACACCACCCAGTGTGCATGGGAAAGCAGCAGGCCCCCACCTACATGCACCACAGTGGCGCATGGAGGCAGGGTGGCAACAATGGCCACTGGTAAACAGCCACCGGCAGCCCCCCACAGGAAGGCATGTGCCATGCCACCTGGCCTACAGCCAGCAACACACAGGCAAATAGCACACAAGGCACACACCACACAACCCGAACAGACAGCCCACGGCTGCCCCAGGGCACAGCCACTGACCAATGGGTGTACACCACCAGGCACAACCCCCTGGCCATCCCAGGCATACCACACAGCCACCATGCACACCACTGCAGCATGGATCCACATGCCAGCCACAAAGCAGACACGGACACAGATGGCTAACTATAGAAAGTATATTACAACAGTTATAAAACAACTATATACAAATGTACAAGTAGCAGGGGACAGGGAACAAGGAATGGGGAGGCCATGTACAAAATGGGAGGCCGGGGAAGGGAGGCAGGGGGAGAGGGGTCAGGGCTATACAAGGGGACAAATAAGGACAAGGGAGGGGGGATAGGGAAGGGTAACTGTTGCAGGCCAACAGGTCCTATGGGTGGCCTCACCCCACCGGTGCTTGATCCCGTCATCTGCACTGCTGCCTGTGCAGCATCCACTGCAGCAGCTGTGCGACCTGCAGCGTGGCAGTGGTGACTTGAAGGATCTATTGCAGGAGCCGGGTATTTACAGCAGGTTGATGGCCACCTAGGACAAAGGAGGGTACACAGTATCAGTGCATGTCCGGAACACTGTAGTCCACCCACTGTGCACAGCAGACAGTGGTGACATGCGCCCCTGGGATGGCACCCAGCCACCCGCAGTGTGTGCACCCACATGTGCCACCAAGCCAGCAAACCACAGTCATGCAGAACACTGCACACCAATACCACCCATGTGCCCCACACCACCACCATGGCAGGCAGGTGACATGGTTAAGCAGCAGGATGGCGGTGGCACAGCTGGAATCCAGTTGCACCCACAGCCCTCCTGCGGCAGACACACAGATGTGCGATAGCCACAGCAGGCAGTGTACAGCTGTAATGGCCATGTGCACAGGGGTCCGTGGCCCACCCCACCCCTGCTGCCCACCTTGTACAACATTGAAGCATGTCACAGTGCCTACCTGCGTGCTGCGGCACACCTTGCACTGGTCCAGCAGCACTGCCCACGCAGCCTGCAGCCTGTGCCCGAGCCCTGAGGTGGCCCACCCTGGCCCACCTGCAGTGCCAGCCAGTCAGGCTCTTCTTCTGTCCTCAGGACTTAGGTAGGGAACATGGAGAATGACACATCAGTACCTGGCAACACCACATGCCCCCCCCAGCACTGCGTGCTCCCTGGCCCAGCACAGCAGCAGTGCTGTGGCACAGCGCAGCCATGGTGTGCTGCACCGGCCAACAGAACGCACTGCCCCAGCCCCCCCAGCAGCATGGTGTGCCACCCTGCTGGCCCCACAGAACACTGGTTGGCACAGACATGGGCAAAGCGCACTTACCTGGCCATGTCACAGCACCCCTCCGGACATGTGTCTGCAGTGCCTGAAGCCTCTCTGGGCCCCTCCGTTGCAGGTCCCCATAGTAGTGGCGGCATTGCTCACTGGTGCACTGTACACCTGTGGCCTCCTCCAGCCCATCAGCAACCTCCTGCCACACCTCAGTCTGTGGCCTATTCAGAGGCACCTGGCCAAACAGGCTGCCTATGTGTGGCTCCACTAGGGCCACAAGGTTGACTAGTTTGACCTGTGTCCAGTTAGGTGCCCTGGCACTGCTATGGTATGGCTGTATCGCAGTCAGAAATCCAAAACAGTGCCCAGTAGCACACGAGCCACAAGTGCTGGGGATGTGCGCCTCATATGGAGATGCGCTGCCATTGCCAATCGCGAAGTCATGGAGATGCGCAATATGGACAATGCTGCACTGGCACATGCTACAGGGCTCCCTGAGGGGTGAAGGGCAACCGTGGGGTCAAGGGTCAGCACGTGCACTGTGTGTGACTGCGCTATTGGTTCCACCATGCATGGTGTGCAATATGGGCATGTGGTCACCACGGTTCACAGGCCAATGGTGCCCAGGTGCCATGGGACCCATAGCACAGGAGTGCCAGTAGCCCCATGGTGCCCGGGTGCCATAGGCCATAGAGCACATGAGTGTCACATGTCCAATAGCCACCAAGCACTGTAACATGTATTGCGCAGTGTGCGTAAGCTGCACCAGAGGTGTAGGCACCAGCAGTGTGCACATGCGTACTGTCGGGCCTACTGAGCATGTCACACAATTGCGCCATGACTTGAGCATGCGCAAGTCCACTGCACCATGTGCAATAACGCAATATTCAGCCGGCATATGCAGATTAGCTAATCAGCCTATCTGCAGCACATCAGAGGCATTTGCATCTCATTACAGTTGCGCATCCCCTAATTTGCATGTGATGCACTATAAAGGCGCCTGCTGGACTGCACAGGACATGGACCAGTATTGCATCCTTCAGAGGTAAAATGCGATGCTGTGGGGGGTGACAGGACAGTGGACTGGGAGCATGGTGTGGGTGGTAGCAGTCAGTGACCACATGTCCATTCCCACAGGACAAAGCATGATGGAACATGATGAAGGTGAGGAGCATGGGCCTGCACGGAAGCGTAGGCCCAACTTCATGAGGGCAGAGACTGATGCCCTTTTTGAGGCGTACCTTGACCAGGAGCCTCTACTGAGTGGCTCGACAGGCACGCCACAGGCCAGGTCCACAGCATGGGAAGTTGTGGCCAGAGCTGTGAATCAGCAAAGCATCCATCAAAGGTCTGTGCAGGAGTGATAGAAGAAGGTTGGCATAGACCGGAGACAGATTAAGAAGATGGTGGCAGCCATCTGGGCCACACGTGCTGCCACAGGCGGTGGACAGCCCGACGTGCCACAGCTTACACTGCAGGAGGAGTTGGTGGCAGCTAACATGCGGTGCAGCTCTGTTGAGAGAGTGCTTAGCAGCGGCTCCCAGACAGGAGGCAGCTCATCACTGCATGGTAGGTACAGCAGTGCCATGGGGCAGGGGAGCAGTGGTGTGTGCCAGCGGCACTAATGCGACTATATTCCCTTACAGCTCCGGAGCACCTACATGCAGTGGCATGGGTGGGGGTGTCCACCTTGGGGGTGGTTCTGGACCTGGAGGAGCGTCCTTCCACCTCCACCAGTGTCCGGGGGCCAGATCACATGCAGCCCAACACTGCTGTCCTTCTGGATGCCTGTGGCGTGGTTGCGGACAAGACCCTGGCTGTGTTTCAGCATAACACCTGCCATGGCATACAGTATGTCGAGACACAGATCGGGGCAGGGTCTGGGACTGATGATGAAGAGACCATCATCCTGGATAGCGGTGTTGCCATTGAGGGGGAGGCACCCATACCACTCATCCACCACGGCAGTGCAGACGGTGCCCTGGTGGTGGATGTCCATCCACCAGCCACCGCACCTAGTGTCGCAGTGGGTGCCAGCAGTGGTGGCGGAGGTGGTGCAGCCGCATCAGCGCTGCTTGGTGCATAGTGGCCAGAGGGGCAGCAGTGGCAGTTGAAGGGGTCGAAGGGGGGCCGGGTGCAGCACCCGTCAATGGTGCACCGCTGAACGAGCAGCTCCAAGGGGGCCTGGCTGTGCAGCACCCACCTGCGCAGGGGGCTGGGCTGTGGTGTCGAACGCCACCCATGTGTCAGAGCAATGCCCATGCACCCCAGGGCACCGACCTCTTGGCTGAGCACACCCATCTGCAATGGGCCTCTGTGGAGCAACAGACACTGGTTGCAGCAGGGGTGCTTGCGCTCCATGCAGAGCTGCGCCAGTCTGCAGGGTGGCACGACAGGAACATTGAACAGCTCCTGGCCGAGAACACACAAATGCGGGAGGACACGACCGCAGCCCTGGATCGGCTTACCGCTGCGGTCATGGCTGGCCTAGCATCACTGTCCACCTTGGTGCTTGGCCATCCACCACAGACCCCGCGGAGTGCATTCTCCACCCCTCGGTCGTGGCGTCAAGTGACCCCCTCTGTGTCGATGCCGGGATCCATAGTGGGCATCCCAGGCATGCCTGGAGCGGGCATGTATTGGAGCCTGCAGACCCCTGCATGGACCCGGTCGCTTTCCCATAGTAACACCCCTGTGGGATCATCACAGACACCCCCTGAGGCTGTCGCATAGCCTGTGTCTGCTGAGCAGTCTTGGCGGGGCCGTCCATGGGTCCGTGGTGGCTGTGCAACCGTGCAGCAGTCCTGAACCACCCACCTCCCTGTCCGCTGTCTGCTGCTGCTGCCCTGTGTGCACATTGGTGTGGCGTGTGCATTCCAGGGACATAGCATCCATGGTTGACACTGCACACAGGCCATGTGCACACCCGCTCAGCTGCCGACCACTGTGGTGTGTGCATGATGATGCCAGCACAGCACCGACTGCTACTGTGCACCAGTGCCCAGCATCTGATACATGCCTGGTGCCTGCCTCTGGGCGTGGGCATGATGGTGCCTGTGTGCATGTGCATGTGTGTGCGGGGGTGTGTGGGTAGGGTGTGCGGTGCTGTGCTATGTGCTTCTGCAGAGTCCAGTCCCACGCCTCTCAACACTCCCCTCCAGCCATTCCTGTCACAGGGCCCACCCATGCATGCCTGTATGCTGTGCCATCATTCCCGGGATGTGCATGTGGTCATGTTCACCTACCTGCATGCACCGTAGTGCTCCTCTGCAATTGTGTCCCAGTGCCGCTGGCCCATCCTGTTCAGCCGGGGTTCTCTTCACCTGGGGGGGAGGCTGCCCACCACCACCTGGACCAGCATCCGCATCGTCCCTACTGCTGTTCCCCTCCTCGACCTCGACAGCTATCCCACAGTCGATGGCCATGTTGTGTAGTATACAGCAGGCCAGGAATAGGCCACAGGCCTTTGAGGGGCTGTACTGTAGGGCACCACCAGACCTGTACAGGCAACAGAACTGTGCCTTCAGCAGCCCAAACACACACTCAATGATGTTCCGTGTGCTGGCATGTGCCTCATTGTAGTGCTCCTGCACTGGGGTCGACGGGCGCTGGTATGGGGTGAGCAGCCAGGGCCGGAGTGGGTAGCCTCACCTGTGTGTAGAGAAGTGTGGTTAGCATGGTGAACTGTGTTGCTGCACCCCCCAGCCTTTCCAGCTGCACCCTGCAGCACCCTGCCCTAGCATCACCCACACCATGCCCTGTTGAGCCGGGTTGCCTGGTTCCACATCATACTCACCTACTAGGTAGCCGGTTGGGATGTCTCCACTCTCGAACCTGTGGCACAGTGCCAACTAGTGCCAGATGAAGGCATCATGTGCTCCACCAGGGTGTGTGGCACAGACATTGATTATGCAACCCCTGGCATTGCACACCACCTGGCAGTTGACACTGGGGTAGCCTTTTCTGTTGATGTATGCTACCCCCTCCAGGCTAGGTGATGTGGGGATGCCAACATGGGTGCAGTCGATGGCCTCTAGCATGCCAGGCATATGTACCACCCTGTGGAACTCCTGCATGTTTGCTGTACGCTCTGCCAGTGTGCTGGGGAAATGGATGTATTCCACAGCATGTGGCAGCAGTGCATTGAAGAACTGTGAGAGGAATCATGATGTGGCCGACTGGGTTATGCCTGTGGTGTCCCCTGTTGGTCTCTGGAAGGTACCTGTGGTGAGCAGGCACAAGACAGTCATGACTTCTCCACTGACAGAGCGTGGCTCCATCTTGTGGGTGTCTGCATCTCCTCACTGCACAGCTCACAGAGCTGCCTCAGAATTGCCCAGTTCAGGTGGTACCATCCCACAATCTCTGTATCACTGTACTGTTCAAAGGTGGTGCAGGCACGGTACCACCTGTTCTGGGCATACCACCAATGGGTCCTTCCATGGCTGTGCCACTCTGCCTCCTGCCTCCTCACATCCCTCATTACCGCCTCCATCTGGAAGATGGCACTGGTCATAGCCTCGGATGTCCTGCCCTCCCAGGTGGCTGTCTCCCCTGGCAACCCTGGCTGTGTGCTGCTGAGTGTGCTGTTCTGCTGGGCGCACACCTGTGTTTGTTGTTCCCAGCTGGCAGCCTGTGGGCTGTAGCCTCCACCTTCCACCTGTCTGGGCACCTCTGCTGCCCCATCTGTGCTGGGTGTCGCAGGCACACTATCTGGCAGTTGCCTCCGCACCTGTCACACACACACATGCACACACACACACACACACACACACACACACATGCTCACACACACATGCAGACACAGTCACTGTCTCACACCCACTCTCTCACTCTGTTCCACTCCCTGACTGCCTCTGTCTGTGTCTTGCACCCCTTCTGCTATCCAGTCTGCCCACTCTATCTCCCTCTCTACTGTTCTCCTGTGACACAAGCCTCCTTCCCCTACTTGCTCCCTCTTTTTATAGGCTCAAGTTTGCTCTGAGCAATTCCCATTTGCTCCACACTTGTGCCGTTTGTCTGCTGTTGAATATCACACTGAGCCGCATATTCATGGCTACGCCCCCTGCACTTGTGCATGCATGCATTACCATTGTGCATTGGTGCATGGCGAATTGCACTGGGCAGTTGCTGCCACTGAATGTCACTCTCCAGTGCACTATCGCAGTTGTGCTGGTACAACCCTATTGTGCATTGCGCAACTGCTTTGAATATCCCACCCTAGGTTTTTAAAATCACAGAGTTCAATATTTATCAAGCGATTAAACAGGAGAAAAATAATAGTAGTAATGGTAATGGAAGAAATCTTTCTCTTTAGCATCATTTATATTTAATTCATGGAGGCTGTTCTACCACTGCAGCAACTGCTTCAATCAAATGTATGTCAGACAATCAGAGAGATTGTTGACCTTGATGATCCACCTGTGGAAAGCTGTGCACAAATATAACACAATCAATTGGTCTATTTCAAAACATATGCTAGTCTTTGAATCCTTAACCAGACAATCGTTTTCAGGGATACGTAGGTTGACTTGAACACCCATTTCTATCACATCTAGTCAATAGGGCAAAATGTTCTTTGGTGATGCTTAATGGAGTAGGAATAATCCAGAAAAAATTGTGAAACATGAGTTTTGATATGAAAATGTTTTCCTGATTTTTACAAGTTTCAAGATTAATTCACTATTGATATCAAAATGGATATTATCTGTTATTAATTTTAATGTTTGTTTGTTTTTTACTCTGATGGGACTTTAGGAATAGTATAAGCAGCAAGCAACTTATTTGATACAACATACCTCAGTATTTGTTAAATGCAGCCCCCCCCCCCATGACTTAGACTTGTGTATCTTTGTTACTTTTTGTTTAAGCATGGAGCATTCCTCTGTTTGAACAATACATGATGTATAAATGGAATATTTAATAAAAAAAGTATATAAAAACACCAATAGCATCACTTTTGAGTTAGGATCTAATGAACCTGAGTTATTTAAGGCTTTTAAATCTCAGTTATTGTTTTGTTGTTGATAAGCACACTCAAAAAAATACATTCTGGACTGGGAGCTTCAGAGGCTTGTGAACTACTAAAGGACTAATTCATTCAGGCACCAATCAGCTGTTAACGCTCTGACCTCCAGGACCACCCTATTTGACTGACAGTCCCGTGTATGAATGTGATTCATGTTTTGCTCGAAAAGCAGGGGCTCTGCTGATCCTTGATCATATCTTTTGGAGATCTTGCTGGAGAAGTACGAATATTCTGGAGAACCCAAGCTGAGCTGTGACTGATTGTGCATCTGGTAAAGTGAAGAACTGAGAATTGAAGCAAATATCTCAGCGATAACTAAAGGAATTTTCATGTTAGCCAGCACATCGGTCAACACAGTAAATTGCAAGTGCAGAGACAATGAGAGAGTGAGGCAAAGCTGCAGCAAGGCTGCTTTGAGGTCTGCTGGTGGGTTATGTAGCTCAGTGTCAGGCTGCTACCACCACCACTCTAGGGGTGCAGAGATCTTGACATGTTGGTGGATGCAGACACATGACAGCTGTATCAATGGAGGGCAGCTGAACCTTTTGACAGAGACAGTGAAGCAGCCACCAGGGATGATGGGAGAATGAAGAGAGAGCACAACTGCCTTAGTGAGACCTCTGAAAATGGAGACCCCAAGCCCTGCATTGTGAGGGAAGAGCCTCCAAGTGTTGGAACCGTGACTACAATCAGGGTTTGTCTCTGCAACCTGGGAAAGCGAAGTATTATTTGGGAGTTGTTTCTATGCTTTTGGCCATCAGGCCTAGATAAGTCTAAATACTTTGGATTCAAGATCTGAGTTGCTATTTTAGCAATTTAAGCCTAGGTTTGTAGAAGAGCAGTTGCTTATTGTTAATTTTAAAGTACACCATCACCAGCTGACCAGCTGCAGTTTTCTACAGGTCTGCACTGATTCAGCAGTGGGTACAAAGTAATATTTTATGGGCGCTAACTGGCATGTAAAAAGGAGTAATTCTGGTACCAGGCAGGAGAGAGTAGTGGTCTTCCATACAGGAGAGCAAGATCACACTTAGTGCTGTGCATTCTGGTGTGGGGGTGGAGTGCTAGGGCTGCTTCTGGAAGAGCCTTGTTAGTGGCAGCTTGATATACAGTTATTTTGGCCACACCTACTTAGTACCATTGTTATAGAGGGTGTTGTGTGCCAAGCCTGTGTAGGCACTGAAAAGATTAACCATTCTGGTACCTCATATTGTCACCTAACCCTTTTTCCATCCTTAGAGGTTTTACCCTAAATAGAATGTTTTCTTGAAGAGTTTGCTTATTGTTGTCTACATAGTAAAAGTACATGCTAACTGGGGAGAACTAGCTCCTATTTTTGGGAATCTGTGAGAGGGGTGACCTCAGAGGGGTGATGGGAAAGTACAGCATCCTAGGGGGTTGCACTGATCAGTCACATGGCTCACTTCAGTTTTTCTCTGGATGAAGGCACCACACTATTTCTGTTATCTAGAGATGAACCTCCTCACTAGTGAAGGAGAATATGAACCCAAGAGCTACCGAAATATTTACAGTGACCTGGTGGCATTGCAATTTTCTAACCCTAAGTCAGCTGGGAGCATACACACCCTACTGTACAGTGGCCTTACTGGTAGATTTGGGGATCCTTGGACAAGGGGTGTGCATGCCAACTTCCAAGTTCCTTGATCCAAAGATGGACAAGTACTAAGCTGCTAAAAATGGGGTAAATCTAGACATCCCTACTCAAACCTAACTATAGTGACACTACTATGATACTATAAAGAGAATAATGGATAGGTCACTGGGCATTATCGGTGAGTAATACCATTGAGAGGTTCTGGACATATGGGAACCTCAAGAGCGAAGCTCAGGAGGTTCTTGTGTCCAGAACCTTGAGATGGTAGGTCACCAGTAATGCCCAGTGACCTATCCGTTATTTTTTTTAGTATATGGATAAGATTTTTTATTATTTTTCAGCCTCTAAGGACTGTCTCGGAACCTGGCTGGAGTGCCACACTGTATCGCACTCATTCATTCTCTCCGATACCCGCCACCACTCAATTCACTCGCAGCACAGGCAGTCCTACCTTTTCTTGTTTTTGGGGAACAGGGAATGCAGGATCAACCAGATATCTCCATTTTTAAAAAAAGAAAAACAGGAAAAGTTTCTCAAGGATAACTACTCTCGCTAAGCGAGAGACTGTCAGCCATGTTTTTGAAACTGTTCTGCCCACCAACACAGGAAAAGCGTCCAATTAGAAGGCACTCTTAGGACATGGGGGGGCAGAAGGTATCTTTTTGGGTGCTTGCAACGATACTATTATCATGATAAAACTATACTATTAAAAGTGATTAACAGTACTATTAAAAGTGATTGACAGTACTATTATCACTGAACCTTTGAGGGTATTACCGGATTTTTTTTGTATGCTCTACAGACCTATTAAATTGAAGATCCATATATTAAAGTATAATTATAGTCTATTCATCTAGAACATTTCTTATCTCACTGCCAAGAAGCCCCCCTGCAGTCTAAGAAAACCACCATCAAAGATCCAGTATGATAATGTAAACCTATTTTGCAGGGCTCTAGCAGGCTAGTCTCAAGAACATGATTATAACAAATCACTGTGTCTGCATTCCTCTGGCTCTGACGTTCACATTTCTTGGCAAAGATACAACTTCATAAAAGTGCAGTGTTTTTATTCACGATGAAATAAAACTTCAGACTGAGCTTACCTTAGTAGAAAATAATCTGGGGGGATCCCTTCAGAAGGAACAATCCCTTATTAGGGAGGGGAACTCATAGTTGCAGTAAAATGATTTACTCAGTTGACTTGTGCAAGAGTCTGAGATCTACAGTAATATTCCACATCATCACATATATAGTATGTTATCATCCCAAACACCCATGTTCTAAGACATTTATGTGCAGATTATTTCTCTTACCCTGGGTTATATTTGATGTATAATCACACAAAACAAGTACCCCACATGTTCATGTCTGCTTATCATGCTTACTTTACATGGAAAAATATCCTGTATCATGCCTTCAAAATAAAAAGATAGCTGTTCTCTGCAGAATTTATTTGAGCTTCATGAACTGAATGGAAAGTAGCATTCCAGTATCAAATACTGTCTTTCTTCAAAGCTTGAGACAAAGTACCTTCATTGTGTCAACTTGATCAGAAGCAAGTTAAGCCCTATAATATGATATAGATGCCATTAGCACATTCTTAAGTAGAACTACCAGGTTGGTTTGTTGGAAAAGCATATGTAGAATTTCTTTACAAAACTGTTCGCTAGTTTTTTTGTTTTTGTTTTTGTTCTTTTCCCTAAATGATAGGATTATGTGGTAATGACATAATTTAAACTTTGGATTAGTCATAAAAGATGTGCAGTGTTTGAATTAGAATACTTAATATACTGTCTTGACTTTCTGAGAAATCTGCAATGAATGTAAAATAGAATAGCCCCACTTAATCTAACCCATATCTTAATGTAACCCATATGGAATAACTGAGGCTCTTACATTTAATGCCAGTAATTTAATAATGTTACTGTATCATCGCAAAAGGACCAGCAGGCTTTGTGTATAGTACCTTATATGCAGTAGCAATATGTATATATGTATACGTGTGTGTGTGTGTATATATATATATATATATATATATATATATATATATATATATACACACATACATATTCTTAGCAAAAACTTCATTATAAAATGGGTATAAAAAATCCAGAAACCTGATTGGCTGAGGAGTTTGGATCCCAGTGTTGATATCCCAGCACAACCACACTGAAACAAGATCCAGCAGCCTCTTCACAATAAAATCCATACTACCACACATCCCTGACTACTATCACAAATGTGGCTGTCACCTTTACTGAGTAAAAACCTTCAACTAGGCCCTAAAAATAAAACCGCCTTAAATTTAAAAACAAATTAAATATTATTTGCCCTCATTATCCTCTTCTTACACATACACACATACCTTAAAAAATGAAATGCTTCAGTACTTACAATTTAATTTATGTTGTTTCTATGCTATAAAAAAATCTCCCTCCTCTCCTCACCTGCTTACTGGGGAAGTCTTGTGCTGTTTACCCTACTACAGATAAAACAAAGGCCTTGGTTCCATCTGAGGCCTTCTGTTTGTATGATACTGGGGGTGAACATTCTGCCAGTAGAACTGAGCAGAAATTTGAATTCTTGGATTCCATACATACTGTAGTAAGCATTCCATTTCTTGAATTCAAACTGAAAACAAGTGTCTTAAATGGCTTTCTTGGATACTTTGCACATTAATATCTTTGCAATCGTTCAACAGATGTATATGAAATTTCAGATGCCTGGTCTCAGGGAGTTTATCTCTTGATGTGCCAAGCTTCACTCCGGTCAGATGTGTGGATTGCAAGATCCAGATAGTGAAAAAAGGTGAAGAATTGGCACGTCTTGCTGTTTTTTTGTCATTGTCTAGTGCTTAAAACGGTTTGGAAATTGGGTCTGAAATTTTCAAGGTAGAAAGAACTTGGCCCACAAATGTGCCTTTCACTGGTGTGGTGAAAAAATATTAACCTGTTCCAACAGGGAACAGTCAACCTGTTGAGCAAGGAATGTAACCTCAGCCAAAGGTACCCAAACCACTCTATTAGAGCCACAGGTGTGCACCTACTATCTATTGCTGGACTGCCAGCATGGGAAATTATGGCAGTCATGGGGCACAGATCAGACGCTAGCTCAAGAAGATGTAGGAGTACCTCTGCCAAAGACCAAAAAAAGTGAAGCAGAATCCTGGCACACATTCTGAAAGAAAATCAGCAGATGGAATCTTCAAGCAAGAATCAGAAAATAGAGCCTACAGGCAAGAAGCCAGAACCTGAAAATGAGTTCACCTACAATAGAGTGTTTTTGGAGTTGGAATTTTTTTTCTGTTGTTATTTTGACTACCCCCAAAAAAAGTAGTGCATCATACAGTTCTAAGTGATATATTATTTTGACCATCCCAAATAGTGTAGTTAGGGACTGTTTTTTCCCTCTTCTTAAGAAATTCTCTAGTCTCTATTTAAAGAAATGTTGCAAAATTGTACAAATGCAAATTACTTGTTGTTGTAATTTTTTCCTAATAGTAACCCATTTTGTAAGGCACAATAAGACACTCCAGGGAGTAGGCTGTTCTGCGATAACCACATGCCTAGGCGTAGAATGACACTTGGCCTTTAGCCTCATGCTTTACCATGCACCTATGGGTGTGATTATCACAGAACAACCAATACCCTATTGTGTCTTATTGCTTACTTGAAGTACCAGTTAGGGTAACTTAATGCCACAGATGTAGGGAAATGTGGCATTATGGTTTCCAACCTTAACTCCCCACTCCCATCCCCCAAGCAACAAAAGGAAAACACATTAAGGTTTTAGGTCTCCAGCATCTTGGCAAATCAGTGGTGGGGTCTTCCTTGGGGTTGTAAACCTTAATTCTCATCCCTCCCCTGATCATAGCCTCCAGTCTGAAGCACAAGGTACAGCTGCAAGGCAGTGCCTCATAGTGATACACTCTTCAAAGATAGAGAAGTATATCTTGCCACATGTTGCCAACGCAGTGGACCCTGCATGAACAAAAGGAGATCATATGTGATGTGGTTTGCTCAAGGAATGGGATGGGCATTAGGGTTGACAACCCCAAGGAGGACCCCACCACTGATTCGCCAAGACTCCAGAAACTGAAAACCCTAATTTTTTTTACATTTGCTGCTTGGGAGGTGGGGTGGAGTTATGGTTTGAAACCCTATTGCCACACTTCCCTACTTGTATGGCATTAAGTTACCCTAACTGGTGTATTAGCAAAGTTTTTTTTGCTAAGAACTTCCTTTCTTTTTGAGACAGTGGAATTGTATCCTCATTCAGGTGTAGATATGCAAGCCCTTTTGGGCCATGCACCATGGGAAGGGTCTATCCACCTACAGAAGTGCAGGGTCTGGCAATGCAGATTGCAGTGTTGTCCGTATGGGCCCAGGTACCATATATTGAAGACAGCTGTCCTAATTCATTCTTTACATATTCTCTTTTAACATATTCTCTCTTCGCATATTCACTCTTTGTTCTTTCAGATCTAAAGAAGCAAAGAAATCTGAAAAAAAACAGTGAATGTGTAAATAAATGTGTAAAGAGTGAATGTGTAAAATATGAATGTATAAAGAGTGAATGAGGACAGTTGTCTTTACTGTATGGTATCGGGCCTGTGCAGACAACCCTACAGGTTGCATTCCCTGACTGGGGGGTGGGTGGATCACATAATGACAACATCCCACCACCCTCACACCATCTAACTGGGTCACTGAGTTTGCCCCAGACTCAGCTCACCGGCATGGGATCACAAAGCATACTTGCTGGGATGAAAACAGCCACAACACACAAAGTTTCTTAACAATTATACATATTTTTTTTTAATTCTTCCCCCCCCCCCATAATTTTAAGACAGTCATTTTATGATTCCTGTTATAAACATGACAGGTTTAATTTATAGTATATTGACTGAAATATCATTCTGCACCAGAAGTGAAAAAACAGGTCTTGTCTGTGATTTTAAAAAATGACACCTATTGCATTCATGATGTGGTGCTGAAAAATCGCAATGCTGAAAGTTTGGATTCAAAATACTGAAAATTAGTGAAGTTAAGAGTGAAAATTGAAGTATTACAATGCTCACTCTTAACCTGGACATTTTATTATACATATACACCAAATTTTAAGCATAGCCTTCTTATTATCCCACCACATGATCCAGTAGCTGAAAATGCTCAAACCCTACTGAAACGTCATTCTGCACCACCAAAATGTCATTCTGCACCACAATTGAGAAAACACATTTTAGACAGGATTTGAAAGGTGACAGCTGTCATGTTCATGAGGTGGTCTGAAGAAATGGCTATGTTGAAAATGTGGGATCAAAATATTTAAAATTACCAAAGTTATGAGCAAGTGTAAAAAAATGTCAACATATATTTATAACTGTGTCATTCCTACATATTTTGACCCCAAATTTCCAACATAGCCTTCTCTTGACCCTACGTCATGAACAACGATGGTGAAAGTTTTCAAATCCCACCCAAAAGGTGATTTCACCAAGTGATCACAAATCACCTTTTGGCCTGATTTGCATAATTCCATTATCATTTATCATGAGGTGGGGACCCAAAAAGGCCATGTTGAAAATTTGGGGTCAAAATATGCAAAAATGACAAAGTTATGAATCAAAGTTCGAAACCCCATTGAAATACATTGAACTGCACTTACCTTAGATTCTCATATTGCAGTTGGTGATTCCAGCAGCAAGATGTGTCTTTGGTCTGAGAGTGGATCTACACTGCTGGAAATGTTCAGGTGAGTGAGGGTGTGTGGGGGAGGTGTGGGTGTTGGGTGCTCAGTGGAAGGTTGGGGTGGGAGTTGAGATCAGCAAGGGACCATGTTCTTTTTTTACAGGATTAAAAAAATTAAGGGACAGTTTTCTTTTTTTAGGGGACTTATCCAACACTAGGGATTGGGCCCCCCAGTGTCGGGTGACTGTTCGGCAGCACCAGGGGTGGGCACCCCAGTGCTGGTGGGCATCCTGGTCCACCTATGTTACAGATAAAGGGCAAACTGGAGGGGAGGGGGGAAGAAAGAAGTATTACCAGGGGTGGGCACCCCAATCCACTAGATAGATAGATAGATAGATAGATATAGTGACAGACAAAGAGAGATGCAGAGACTGACAGGGAGAACAGTAGAACAGCGGCTCACTACTCTCAATGTGACCTGCAGCATGACTTCCAGAAGCAACTGCATAACTCAAGAAAGATCCCCCTCCACATGCAGACACTGAAAAGAAATCCACTATTTTTTTTACACTGGCTTTTGAAACCGACCGGGACTTAATAATGCATCTCTCCAGGATTAAAGCTCCCCTTGTTTACAAGTCTTACAAATTCTCAGCGTTTCCAGATTATTCCTTTTCTACTCAACAAAGGAGAAGGAGGTTTTTGGGTTACAGACAGGAGCTCCTAGAAATATAAAGCTGAATTTCAATTACTGGCTCCTGTAAAGTTACGGATTAAATATGAAGGCAATCAGCACATCTTACTATGTGCTTGTCTCTCTGCAAAAAAAACTTAATTTAATAAATAAAGAGTTTAAAAAAATGCTGTAATTGTGCATGCATCAAGACTTATGTTTTTTTTCAGTTTGTTTTTCATTTATTCATAACTTGGCCCTTTTTGGTCATTTGTAGTCTAAGTATTTAAAATGTCCAAGTAGAGATGTTGTGAAGTTTTCCTTCACAAATTGTTCACTTTGGCACTTTGCAATGGGTTTTCCTGGAGAAGTGGGACTTAGGTAAAATCAGGTGAAGCCATAGCAAAGTTACAACTTTGCTGTTGAATTTGTATGACTTAGAAGGATCACTTCACCTGCCAAAAACTTGGTGAGTTTGGCCCTTCATGCTTTGCAGTTTTGGCAAACTTTGCAAATTGATTTGTAAAGTGAAGTTTGCCAACATTGCACATTTCCATGCCCAAATCCCCATTAACTACATAAATGGCACCATGTAAATCTGACCCAAAATGAGTTTTGTGGTCAAACGCCAGGGAAGAAAACTGGGAAAAAATGTCATTTCTGGTCCACACATCTCATCTGACATATGCTCTGCAATTAGATGATCAGTATGTGATAGTCCCTTTTATGTCTGCCTCTGAAAGCTTCTCAGTTTCAGATTTTGATGCCTGGAAACAATACAAGGGAAGCACTCTTGCAGAATTTGAAACTAATGTATTAAATAGTTACTAAAGAGCATAGTGCATCATGCAGAAAATGCAGTCCTATAGTACCAAGACCATCATACAGAAGAGTCCCAGCACTTTGAGGTAAAAGCATTTTCCTCAGGGGGCATGTCTACCACAATGAAAAAAGTACTTTTTAAATGAAAGGTTACAGGTGAATTCTGTTGTGCAAATTGACAAGCAATCAATTAAAATAAATGCAAAAATGTGTTTGAAGTTATAAAAAATGCCATCTATCTGGTGTATGCAGTCAGCTAGTTCAAGTTCCCAAGGCAACAGACTTAGTTGTTTGATTATGGCAAGAATAATAAAGCTAATGGTTAATGCAAATTTTTATTTGATTATATTTGGTTTTATATGATAACAGTGAGTCTTTACGCTGATCACATAAAGTGAGAACAAAAGTGCCCAACGTCACAAGGGCGAACCATATAACAGCGTCCATTGCAAACAGCGATGGTCGCTTACTACATCAAAAACAGCAAATGAACCAAGTATTTTAGGCAGGGGGACTATGCCTCATGCACCCCCATTGTGGGAGGCAAGCCCCCTGCACCCCCCAAAAATAAGGACTACTAACTCCATGGGGAGCAGACATAGAAAAAAATATAAACATTCCAGGAAGAAAAATATTTCCCTGTACCAGGACCTGAACCCAGCACCACAGGCTTCAGAGGTGGTGGCTCAAGCCACTACACCAAATGGCCAGCTTGACAAGATTTGGCTAAACTACCACTAATATATATTTTCAGTGAGTACAGCAAATGTAGCTTAGTGCTACACTCACCATAACTACTTCTCGATCTTTTCTGACAGTCACTCTAAATTACGAACGATATTATTGAGTCACTCATATTAAGCACTCAATAGTATTTACTCATATCACTGTACACCTTATAGTTTATTTAATTTCAAATAGCAGAGGTAGCAAGTCCCAAATAAAAAGTGACATCAAACGGGTGATACCCATGTGGAGCTGCAAGACTGTGCTCACAGTATGTGCAAAAAGGCTAATAATAATTTAAGGGTGAAAATTTGCACTAAGGTATACTAAACGCTGTGATACTGGTTGAGTGCAATGACCATCACAAATGTTATTTCTGGTTAAAAGTAACAATCACAGCCTAGGCTGTGTCTGTAAAAAAACAAACACTAAAAAAACACTATCAATTACTGCAGTACAGAGTGGCTTATCAAAATGATCAAAATCAAAGTAGTTTCAAAAACATAATTAGATTTCTTTCTAAAGAGAAAAGTAAAGAATCTCACTTATGTAGGCAGTAACAGTGGGAAAAAAATGGCCATACTATCTACTGACAACCGTACAGTAAATAGAATAACTTTGCAAAGTATTAGTAGTCAACAAGAAACCTGTATGAATTCATAAGGCATTTTTAGTGAAAATTCTGAGCAAATCCTACTATATGAACTCTATAAGATAAAAGTATAAAAATAGAGCTATTAACAATAATCAGTGCTGAATATAATAGTGAGATCTAAAGATGGTGCAAAGAATAAACAAATATGATGAGACAAGCTTGGAAGGGGGAAGGAGGGAAGGAAAAGAGGTGGAAAGGCATAAGGAATATGGGGGAAGTAAGAATGAGTGGTGGAACATGAATAAAAAAACAACAAACTAGAAGGTGGTAAAACTGGACATAAAAGTGAGTAGAAGGGAGTGGGGTGAGAGGCAAGGAATAAAAAATGACTACAGTGAAGAACAAAAAAGAAAAACAGAACAAAAATGAAAAGTAAATCTATGCTGCCACTGAGCAATGTGCAAGGTACACAGTTCAAGGCAAATATGAGCTCTATTAATAACTGGATGATACCTGGAAGAAAACATAGAGGAACAGAAAGCAGTATTGAAAATTAAATGCTAGATCACTGTATCAAAAAATGGCTCCCATTTCACATAATTGTTAAACCTATGCGGTTTTAGAGTTTTAAGTTTAAACATACACATTGATTCTTTTTTGTATCACCCCTTGTGGTTGACACACCAATGGCGAAACACAGAAAAAGACCATTAGGGCGACATTCGCGGTAATAGTCCTTTTTCTGTGTTTCGCTTCTCCAGTGTTCTGCCCCCTTCCCAGACCAACTCTGACCTAGAGTTGGAATCCTAGAGTCCAGGGGGTGCGGGGGGTAGAGCACCCTGCATGGGAGGCGTGGGGGGGCACAGCTCCCCCCCAGAAAACAGCAATGCAAGAGGCAGCACAATACCTGCATCGGTATTGTGCCATCGCTGTGGGGGAGGCATTCTTGCTGATGAGATATCTTGGTGCTTCCATTCTTTTTGCACCACCTTGGGGATTGCTTCAAATTACCTCTATGCCCATATAATGAACTTTGTCATCACTGTCATGGGGAACTGTAGCCAGTTGAAATGCTATGGGTTGTTAAATATTACCTCTATGTATTGCCCTGTAGTGTTCCTGTATATACTATTCTAGGGCACGAACTGTATACATTTTGCAATGAGAGCACCCCAGGGTATACATTACTTGGGTCATTGTTCAAATTATAAACTGTCATATATGGAAATTTTTGATGCCCACAGGAGAGGAACTGTAAAATTCCTTTCCCTGTACTGCAAATTTGCAAGCAAGGCAGTTTTTACAAGGATCGAACCCCACTGATTTTGCTAGTAGCCAACAGGATGGATGATCTGACTGTGTGAATTTACTATGTACAGGCATGTCACCAATGCTATTTACTTTGTTTAAGGTAACTCAGGGACTCACATCTGAAACCTCCCTAGAATCTCTGTCTGGACCCAGTAGGTGTCAGTTTTTGTGTATGACAGATCTGAGATCCATCATTGTCAGACAGTAGGTGATAACAAAAGTAATCTGATTGTCAAACTGCTCCTCAGGATTTTTCTTTTTTGTCAATAACATGGGTCTATTAATGGTCCATGCCCTAGTGAGGGTTTTTTGCAATGTATCTTTAATGTAGTCCCTTACTGTGAATCTCTCCAGGAGTTCAGATGCCACTCTTTCAAATCTTCCATTTTTATAATTGCATCTTAATCTAAATAATTGGCCATAGAGTATGTTTTGTATGAGACAGGCTGGATGAGAGCTATGTGTGTCTATGATGCTATTCCCTGCAGTGCTTTTCCTATAGCCTGTGGTGTGCACCTTGTCCCCTGGAGTCCATTGCAATATGATGTCCACAAAAATGATTTTAGTACTATCACTGTTAGCTGTGAAATTTAAACTCACTTGATTCTGATTGATGTATTCAGCAAATGAACTGAGGTCCAAGGTATATCCACATAACACACATAAAATATCATCAATACAGCATACCCATTTAATGATGTTACGGTGGATAAGGTTAACCATTGGAGTCAAAGATGGCCCCATCCTCCCACCAACCCATAAAGAGATTGCCTTAGGAGCGGGCCATCAACATGCCCACAGCAGTACCTCAGACTTGTAGGGAGTACTTGTTATCATACATGAAGAAACTACTTTTCAATATTCTGTCAAGCAGAAGAGTTATAAATGCATCAGGGAAATTAAATGGAGACTTTTCTAATATTGTTCTAACAGCATAAATGCCAAGTTTGTGCTGAATTGCTGTATACAGTGCTGTCACATTGATTGTCAACCAGAAGTAGTTCTCTCTCTCCATGTGAAGTCATCAAATTCTCATAATACAGATGTAGTGTCTTGTAAATATGATGATAACCTTCTTGCCCCTTGCTAGAGAAAGTGGTCAATGAACACAGACAAGTTCTCCATCATGGGGCCATTCCCAGATGTGACTGGTCTTCTGGGTGGCTGCTGTAAACATTTATGATTTTTTGTAATGTGATAGAAAACAGGTGCAATGGGGTTTTCACTTTTCAAAGCAATTAATGAACTCTTCTTCCATGATCCAATATTGCTGCAGAACCAGTTCCAAAAATTCATTAAGTTTCTTTTTGTAAAAGGGGGTGGCATTACTTTGAAGTTGTTTGCATGTGGTGGGGTCTTGTAACTGTCTTAATGCTTTTTGGTGGTAATACTTCCTGTCCATCACCACCACATTTCCCACATTGAGGATTTTATTATAATGTCCATCATCTCCCTTATTTCTTTCAATGCCTCAGGTATTGTACAGGTACAGACTCAGGGGTAAGATTACCATAAGAATGTCAGCCATGCTGATTTTTTAATATATGTGCAGTATCACAGAGAACTGCATGTTGGACAGTTTGTATGGCACTGCTTCCCTCACAATTTGGAATAAATGTTGATTTTTCTGTTATAACTGTCTCATATTGAAGTCACTTTAGTGGGGAAGAAGCAGAGGTGATATTTTTAACAGTCATAGCATCTGTGATAGACTGAGTTGCTGATTCAGTAAGATTTGCATTGTTAATTACTTGTAATAGTTCACAATCATTCAACATGTCCAATATATAATTATATTGGTTATTAAGAAGGTGGAAGGGTTGGTAAGGGGGGGCCATCTGTCCAATATTATCACTTGGCTCCTCCATTGGCATAAATAAGACATTAATGTTTATGAACAGTTGATTGGCATAGGTGATATCTGGGCCAATTTGAACTGCTTCCCCATACATGTTTGTAGTGCTTGAAAAATCTGGAAAAATATTTCTTCAAATAAATTTTCCGAAATTGTTTAAAGAGATCACAATAGATGTCAACATCATCAGTATTAGTGACCAAAACAAACAAAAGTCCATAAGACAGAACCTGTAGTTGGAAGAGGGGGTGTCAGAATTTTATTTGAGTTGTTTATAACTGTTGCTGCATTTTCTTTTGTTTGCATGTCTGGGTGTAAGTTTTTTTTTTTTGTAACTCTATTTTTGCTCTCAGTGGGGATGTAGCACAGTCAGCCCTCTGTAGCCCTTTCAGGTTCACTCTCCTTCTCCCTGGGACTTATCGCTCAGCCTGAAGGCCACGGCTTGCCCCTACAGTGGGGCTCCCCCCCTCCTCTGAACCCTAGGGAGAGAGGAGGACTGAGATGCTAATCAGGCTTCAGCAGTCATGAGAAGCACAGCAGAGCGGTGCTTGCAAGGCTACATGCTGCTCATCCAGAGGGGTGTTTTCCTGCATAAGATTCTACAAGGCAGAGTGGATGTGTACTGATGTCTGTGCTACATCAAGCAAGCTCCCACCTATGCTGTAGCAATATCAGCTGCCCCACCAATCCCCTTACAGCTGTAGTCTTGTGGCACACCAGCCCCTGGCCACCATCAGGGGTCAGAATGTTGCCCAACCATGCAACCCCCCCGGAGGAGGAGGAGGAGAGCTATCCATCAGATGCTCTATCCCCCTCCCTCGCTTGCTGACCCTCTGATGCCCCCTAGATGCAAGAGGCAGCAATACCACTACGCTGGTGGGCTCTCCTCATGGGGTGAGTTATTGCTTGGCTTTCCCCTGTGCTCCCTTTTCATTTTCCTTCTCCTTTTGTTTCTGTGTTTTTCTTTTCTTGTCTCTGTTCTCCCTTCCCTGATGTCTTTTGTTGTTGAATCTCTAAAAAATTCACACTTTGTGACGAGGTGCGGGGTGAAACTGAGAAATCACTGGAATAGCCCTTATTGCTTCTCTGTCTGCTGATTGTGTTGTGCTTTCTGTTAGCCGATCTCCACCCTGTCCTATGTCTTTCCCTACTTTGAGAATAAGACACTCAATCCCAGTTGCAGAAGCAAATGGTTTGATGCCATCATAAGTCTCCAAGAAAGGACTTGGTTGCTCCGGAAGCTTAGACATTGTTTTCTGTTTGTAACATCAATGTTGGTCCAATAAAAGGTATCAAACCATTTGCTTCTAGATCTGTTCTTATAACGACCAATACAGCAACTAATCTATTTCTGAATGTCTATCCCAGTTATACACTTCATTACTTAAATAATCTTGTTCATCCCATAATAACTTTCTCTTTCTTCTCTTTAACCTCTAGTTCAAATTGGTTGCTTTTTCTGCTAAATTTTTGTCCAGTTCTTTGATTTAATTAATGTCTTTAAATGTTGATCATTCATTGTGTATGTCATACATTTTAGTAAGTACCTTTGTATGACTGAATTCATCTTCCAGGATAAGAATTTCCATAAATCTGATAGAGCTGACTCACATATTCTCCTCCCATCATTCTGTATGGTGTAAGTTATCCAGACCACATGTGGGTACTTTAACATCTCTTAGTCTGCATGTTATCCACCCCTTTTCCAGATAATTTTTTTTATGACCTGATATTGTAATGTAATGAAATCTTTTTGTTGACTGCTTTTGTTAGCTTTTGAAAAATGGAGCTGATATTGAGTGATAGAAGAGGTCTGAAGGGAGGAGGTGGAAGGGGTGAGAACACAGTTAGCAAAGGGTGGAAGGGGTGAGGAACACATAACAAAAGTATATGGGGGGTCCACACAAAGGGATAAATGTGAATAGAAGAAGAGAAGAAAGAGAAAGAAGGAAGGAAGGAAGGTCAGATTCTGATCCATAGTCAGACAGATTATCCATTGTGCCACTGGCCCTGTTGATTCTAGGTTGAGGGTGGTGTCTCTGAATGAGTGGAATCTTGGAAACAAGCTGGATGACCTGCAGGCACTATTAGCAGACAGGAGGGTGGACATAGCTGCAGTAACCAAGACTTGGGAAACATCACACAATGACTGGGACCTTGCAATCACTGCATATAAAATATACAGGAGGGACAGGGTAGTCGAAAAGGGGGAGAGGTGGCAGTTTATATCAGGGAAGGAATAACTTGCTTGAGGGAGGAGTCAGAGGAAGGGGAGGTGGAGGCATTATGGGTTCAGTTAAGGTCCAATAAAGGGAGAAAGGTGACTGGAGCATAAGCTCTGCAACATGTGCTAGGAATCAGGTGATCCTGGAAGGACTGCAAAATGGGTTCCTGACTTAGGGTGTCACTGAACCAACAAGAGCTGAGGCAATTCTTGATCTGGTGCTCACAAATTGGGAGCATGTACAGGAAATAACTGTCAGGGAGCCACTGGGTGGAAGTGACTATTGCACAGTGTGGTTCCAGTTGAATATGGGCAGGGAAAGCATCCCAACTAAGACCAAAATCTTGGATTTCAGGAGGGTGGACTTCAGGAAAATGGGCGTAGTGCTAAGGGGCCAACTTGTGGGCATCAAAACAGATATGGGGGTGGACCACAGGTGGTCCAGCATTAAGGAAGGAATACTGGTTGCCACAGATGAGTGTGTTAGGCTCAGGGGTAAGAACACAAGGACCAAAGTGCACAGCTGGTTCAGTTCTGGGGTTGTCCAGGCAGTAAGGGAACAGAGGTTGGCCTACATAAAATTCAGGAAGACTAAAAGAGAGGTGGATAGGGAAAATTACCTAAGATTGGTGGTATGCCACCCTGACAGTGACATTTCTATGATGACATGCATCGATCTTGACAACAGCGCCATGCCACTGTAGAAGTGCCGCTAGAAGGGGGGCAACCACTTCCCTGACCTGCACCCCCTCTCCGAACTAACTCTGACCTAGAGATAGAATCCCTTAGTTCAGAGGGTGGTGGGGGGGAGACCCCTGATGTAAAAAATAGAGCCAAATTGTATGGCTCCATGCCAACTGCAACTTGCAGTCGACATGAAGCCCATCACAGTAATGCCGGTCATGATCTTTTTTGTCGCGCAAGCATGGTAGAGCCAAGGTTGGCTAGTGAAGCAAGTAAGGAAGTCCAGCGAGCAAAGGCACAGAAGGAGCTGCAGATAGCTGAAGGAATTAAGAAGGGGGAGAAGGCTTCCTTTCGCTATATAAGTGAGAAAAGGAACAAGATGGAAGGGATTGTTAGGCTTAAGAAAGGGGTGGAGTGGGTGGAGGATAATGAGGGGAAAAGCAGAGATACTAAATGAATACTTCTTTCCATCTTCACCAGGGAGAAGGATGGACCAGTGCCTTCAGAAGGGAAAATAGGAGAATGGAGAGAGGGAAACACAGATGTAGTGATAGAGAAGGACAGAGTGAGGGAGGGGCTGCTGGCATTGAAGGTGGAAAAATCACCAGGCCCAGACAAAGTACAATCAAGGATACTAAAGGAACTGGCTGAGGAACTGGCAGGGCCACTGGCAGATCTATTTAATAGTTCACTAGAGTCAGGCATGATACCACAGGACTGGAGAACAACACATATAGTGCCCCTCGACAAAAGCGGTCCCAAGGATGACCCAGGGAATTACAGACCAGTCAGTCTGACCTTCATTGTGGGCAAGTTCATGGAAACCATACTAAAGGAAAGATTGGTGGAATATCTAGAGGAGCATGGTCTCCAGGATGCGAGGCAGCATGGGTTCATGGGGGGGAGATTGTGTCAAACAAATCTGATTGACTTATTTGACTGTGTCTCTTAGACAGTAAACAGGGGCCAAGCAGTAGACATCCTCTATCTTGATTTCAGCAAGGTCTATGACTCTGTACCCCACAAAAGGTTGATCAGGAAGCTGGTGGATCTTGGGGTTGAAGAAAAGATGGCTAGATGGGTGGAAAACTGGCTGAGGGACAGAACCCAGAGAGTGGTTGCGGGGAGAGAGTTATCTGGTACAAGAGAGGTAACCAGTGGGGTCCCACGGGGCTCTGTGCTGGGGCTGCTGTTGTTCAATGCCTTCATCAATGACACTGGTGATGGCATTAAGGGCCAAATGTACCTATTCATGGATGACACCAAGCTGTGCAGGAGAGTGGATACAGCTGAAGGTATACAGGACCTACAGGAAGATCTGGAAAAGCTGGGGACGTGGTCCAGGATTTGGCAGCTTATCCTCAATGCCAAGAAATGCAAAGTTATGCATATTGGAGGTAAGAATCTCAGGACAGAGTACTACCTCTGTGGAGTCCAAGTATCTGCATCAGAGGAGGAGAAGAACCTGGGAGTAATGATCACTAGTGACCTGAAGCACTCCATGCAGTGCAAGAAAGCAGCAGCAAAGACAAACAAGATGCTGGGATGCATATCTAGGTTGATCAGTAGTAGGAGAGAGGAGGTTATACTGCCCTTGTACAGGTCACTGGTAATACCACATCTAGAGTATGGAGTTTAGTACTGGTGCTCACATCTCAAAATGGACATTAACCTGCTGGAGAAGGTCCAGAGGAGGGCTACAAAGATGATAGTGGGTCAGCAGGGTAAGGCATACGAGGAGAGGTTGAGGGCACTGAACATGTACTCCCTGGAAGACAGAAGGGAGAGAGGAGACATGATTGGGACCTTCAAGTACTTGAAAGGGATAAATAAGGTTGATAAGGAGAGTCTCTTTAAGCTGAGTGGCAACCATAACACTAGGGGGCACAGTCTTAAGCTGGAGAGTGGGAGGTTTAGGAGGGAGGTCATGAAGCACTTTTTCACAGAGAGGGTGGTGGATACTTGGAATGCACTGCTGGAAGAGTTCATCTCGTTGAAGACAGTGGGCAGCTTTAAGAGAGGCTGGGATAGACATAGAGGGAAGATAAGGATCATGGGTAGGAAGGATGGGAGGAGTGGGGAGGGAGGGCAGGGACATTAGCTCAAGCTGTGGACCCCACAATATGAGCAGACTTGATAGACCAAATTGTTTTCTTCTGCTGGCTTCTTTGTATGTTCATATATTATTTTCTTCAGTGCTCAAAACACTAGCTGTATCAACACCAGACCCATCATATATTTCCCCTCGTTTGACAGCTAGGCTAGTGCTCATTAGGATGAATGCTGTAGCCCCTTCCACTGTCATGCCGGCTGTGGCTAATGTAGCAGGCAACTTCACCTGATGGCCACAAAAGCTTTTATAAAGAGGTAATGGAAACCCATATGGGCACATGCCAAAAATGGACACAATGATGAGCAGACAAAGGCAGCACTCACAGCTAGGACCGGGTGCTTGGCAAAAAGCTACAGTCCTGGAAACAACACAAGGGAAGCACTCCTGCTGAGTCTGAAAGTAATGTATTTCATAGTTGCAGAACTGCATAGTACATCATGCAGACAATTCTGTCCTATAGTACCAAGACCATCATACAAATGAGCCCCGGCACTTCGAGTTAAAAACCTCTTCTTCAGGCGTGTGGCTTACACAGTGAACAAAACGCTTTTTAAATGACAGGTTATAAGTGAATTCTGTTGTGCAAACTGACAAGTAATTAATTAAAATTAATACAAAACCTGATTAGAAGACATAAAGAATGCTACTTATCTGGTATATATAATCAGTCAGTTCATGTTCCCAAGGCTTTTGCTGCCACCCATATCCAAAAAGAGTTGTTGTTATATCTGGTAGAATACACCTTCCCATCCCATCCCAGAAAGTTTTTTTAAGCATGGTTATGACCTGGTGTCTTGTATTGGGGGAGGTCTCTGTGTTTCAGGTGCTAGGTCTAACTTTCTGTAATGCCTGGATATGATACACTGGGCATAGGACACCCCTTTTCATGCCCTTTGGCTAGCCTAACCATTTGTACCCTTGCCCCTGGTCAGCTTTAGAACAAGGAAAGTACATGGACATACCCTTTTCCTAGACCTTATCACCATACAGAATGTAGGGATGAAGGAAAGACCTGGACACTGTCCTTACTCCCTACTGAGTACTTCTTCTGTTGTTTCAGCCCTGGTTTGCAACCCTTACTTCACTTACTGCATCCTAAAGGCCCCAAAACATATATAGTAAGAAATGCTGCTCTGAACAAGTGTTTAATATTGTATTGTTTCACTTGAAGAAGGGACCTGTGTGGCCCTGAAAGCTTGTGTATAATTCCATCTTTGTACAAGACACTTGTTGGTCCAATAAAAGGTATCAAACCTTCCATCTTCTCCTACAGACGAAGGCCAAATTTGTCATTATGTCTCCCAGTAAGACAACCATGAGCAGCTTCCTGTCATCTTGTTCTAGACCTTGTGACTTACCTTATCTAGTATTAGATCTTTTGTTTCACTCCCTGTGACTGATAGGGATCGCTATCTGTTTCAGCTTACGTGGAAAAATAGTAACATAGGACCTGGCGGCCCATCCAGCCTGCCCAAGCCTGTCTAGTTTTGGGAATGTACACCTGCAAGCTCTCTCTAGTCGACACAGATCTTCCACCTTACAAACTATAGCCATGTGCTTGTCCCATTCTCTTTAAAACCCTCCCACTGTTTCAGCCCCGATGGCTTCTGGAAGTTGGTTCTAGTCCGTTACCTCACTTCCTGAAAACAAGTACTTCCTAACATCCTTTTGAACCTCTCCCTGCCAGTTTTAGGGAGTTACTCTGGTATCCATGTTACCACTCATTGTAAACAGCTCTAAGCTGTCCACCTTGTTTATTCTATAAAGATATTTCTGGGTCTCAGTCATGTTGCCCTCTTTCTCCTGTCCTCCAGCATGTACTTGTTGAGATGTTCTAATCCCTCCCTATAAGATCTGTACTATTGCTCTGTATCATGTTGGTGGCACTCTGCACTTCCTCTAACCTGTGCTTGTCCTTCCTCAAGTGTGGGCTTCAAAACTGCATACAATACTCCAGTGATGACAAACCAGTGTCTATAAAGGGGATGTACTACCTACCTCCTCCTGCTAGCAATCCCCCTCCCTATGCATCCCAGCATCTGCTTTGCCTTTCCCACAGCCCTAATACATTGCCTTCATATCCTCCATTATTAAGTTTCCAGGTGCCTTTTCACTAATGTAATTTCCACTACCACCCCATTCATTTTTAGTCTGTCCTTGGGTTCTTGCCTCCAAAGTGCATTACCTTACACATGTTCATGTTATATTTCAGTTGCCACACCCTTGTCCACCTCTCCAGATTTTCCAGATATTTCTTTATGGCCCATATGTATCCCATCTCAGTGTCTACTCTTCCACGGATCTTAGTTTTATCTGCTAAGAGGCATCTGTTTTCTTGAGCTCCTCTTCTACATCACAGAAAATGTGTTAAAATGAACCAGTCCAAGAATCAATCCATGGGGCATCCAGCTTGTGACTTCTCTTTCCCCTAACGGTGCTCCATTTAGGATCACCCTTTTGATCCTCCCACTCAAACAATTTTTCCCCAAACCATATTGTTTTCTCCACCCCCAGGTCACCTTACTTCTTTATCAATCTCATGTGTAGTACAGACTCAAAAGCTTTACTGAAGTCTAAGAACAAGATATAAACTGTCTGACCCTTATCTATGGCCTTTGTCACCCAATCAAAGAATTCAATTAGGTATGTTTGGCTTGATCTTTCATTGGTAAATTAGTGCTGTCTGAAATTCTGCAGTCCACTGGCCTTCAGGAACATCACTATCCTATCATTAATTATGCTGTAACACACAATAATCATCTTCATTACATTACATAACAAATAATCATTTTATGCTATTCACCTTATTTTGTACCATATTGTTGCTCCCCCACAGCTGTTGATTGAAACCTCGTACATTTTTTCTCTTGGACCAAAACTTGTTTGTTTTATACTGTCTCAGGCTGTAATCTGGTTTATTTGTTCCTACCTGTATAACTAACTTTGTACCAGATCACTGCCTTATCTTTCCCTGATGTTTTGTAACTGTGCACTTTTTTCTACTGTTCAGTCGTATTCTTGTTGATTACCTGCTATGTACTCTCCCAGGTCATGCCTGAAAATAGGCATGTTTTGTCTAGTGCACTTACTTGGTAAAGAGAAGTTAAATAAATAAAAATAAAATAATTATAGACTACAGTAATTTCCCCACTAAAGACATCAGAGTGACTGGTCTATAGTTGCCTGATTTGTCTTAGCTCCCACTCATGTAGAGGGACCATGTTCACTGTCCTCAAGTCCTCCAGCCCCACTCCCATCTCTAGTGAGTAATTAAAGAGATCCACCAGTGGACCCATTGATTTGTTTAACTTCAGAGCTTGTAGGCCCTTTAGCATTCTTTCTTTCATCATGGGCTGCATGTTGGTACCTGTGAGTGAACCCCTTCTCCTGTTGAAGATCTGCAGCCTACCCCAGTTCACTACCATGACCACCGAACAGAAGTGACTATTCAGCATGCTCACTTTATCTTTGTCATCCTGCATCCATCTCTCCCCCTTCTTTAGCCTAACAACTCCTTCCTTAATTTTAGACCACGCCCATGTATAACAAAGGACACCTTGTAACCCTCTTTAACCCTTCCACTAGTCTCAGCTCAGACTTTGCCTTTGCTTGTCTCACTGACCAGTTTACTGCCATGATCCTTTCCTGAAATGCCCCCTATCCTCCTCTGTCTGACTTGATTTATATCTGCAGAATGCCTTCCTTTTAACTCACTAACTCTGCTGCCCCCTTTGAAAACCACAATGCCCCCCCTCCCAGTTCTTCCCCACCATTCTGGAGTAGTGACTCTCTACAATTCCTCCCCCCCCTCAACACCACCCACTTTTTCCAAAATGTGCCCCTCTGAAGTTCAGGACCCTAGTCCAAAAGTGGACTCTATCTGCAGTTAGTTTAACCTTCACCCACACTGTTCTGTTGTGTCTGTGACTTAATTATCATATGCTGTATATGACATTGGCAGCTGTGGAGAGTGCAGTCCCCTCTCCTGATATTTGGATAAAGCTGGTGAGTGTTCTTCCTATGGAAGCAGTGGATTTTCTATCAGAGTTTTGAGCTGGCACAGTGTTGCTGGGTGAGCTGTGGACCTTCTTATATGGCAGTGTACTGAGCCATCTGGAGGCAGTGACAATGACTTGATTTTTACTGGCAACAGCAGATTTATTTATTTAGTTATTTATTTATTTATGACTTTGTTAACCAGGTAAGGTGCACTGATCCCAGGGATCTTTTTCAGGCATGAACTGGGCCAAAAAGCGTGAGCAATAACAAACAGAATAACCAAAGTAAGAACATCAAATAGGGAAACATCAATATACAAGTGCTGAGGCAGGAAAATTCAGTTTTAAGAGTAAGTCAGCTACAGCATACAGATACAAGTCATATACAAGCAGACAATGGGATACAAAAATTTAATCATTGTAAGTACAACCACCCTTTGGTTAAATGAGGTCCCACCTCCCCCCAAGACTTATAACCACAGCCCAGTATCCAGCAGGATCAAGAACTTGGTACAGGAGATAGGCCAAAGGAGATCAGCGGAGAGGGTGTTACAGAAGCAACTATTCCTAGCAAGGAGCCAGGACTTAAAATTACACTTAAAGGCCTGATGTTTGTCAGATGATTTGAGGTGGGCCGGCAGGACATTCCAGAATAAGAGGGCAGCAGCCAATAGTGCTTTACCACCCGTGCTAGTGGCGGTTCAAGGGATTTCAAGGGGGAGGAACAACGGAGGATTGGAAACTTTGTGTCGTGGTGCAGGGCTTGAAGTTGGCAGATGGGGGGAAGCAGGGCTACTCCTGATACAAGTATCAGTGAGACAGCCGAGGGTGAAGTCAAAGAGACCTTGCAGGGAGAGCCAGTTTAAGAAGTGAGAAAGGTTGCAGTGATATGTGGAGTAAGGAGCAGACAGGGTGAACTGACAGATGTTATTGTGTGCCGTCACGAGTATAGACCAATGGGCAGAGGAGATATGAGTGTAGACTGGGGAGCAGTAATCCAGAATGGGGAGAAGGTTTCCCCATGCAATAGCCAGTCGATCCTCCTCAGTCATGAAGGGTTTGATGCAATAAGCTGAATCAAGTTTCTAATTAATCCGACGAACTACAGTGTTGACATGGTCTGTGAAGGATAGGTTTGGATCCAGCGTGACCCCAGATGTTTGAAGGAGTGGATGGTTTCCAGTGCAGGGCCCAAGGAAGGGTGAATCATGAGAGAGGTATTGCTTTTGTGAGATTTAGCAAGGTAAGGTTTGGACCCAAACAACATTGCCTTGTTTTTTTTTATGTTAACCAGCATCAGGTTGTCAGAGAATCAGTTGTGGGCAGCACAATAGTTCTGGGTGAGAACTGAGGACAGGAAGGGAAGGGATTTGTCACTGTGGTAGATAAGCAGGTCGTCAGCATAGAGGAGAGAGTTGCAGGAGAGGCTATCTTGGACGAGGGTATTGACGAAGATGGAGAAAAGTAGTGAGCCCAGTATGGAGCCCTGAGGGAACCCCTGAGGAGACAGATAGGGTGGGAGAGGTGGATATATGGGCATTGCAATGTCTAGGCCCCCTCTCTAGTATTGCTGATAACTGGAACCAAATAGTAGTTATCAGACCAGGCCTCTTTTCTGCTGGAGTAACCCAATGCTTTGAATGGCTACTAAAAACTAAACTGATCTGTTACTGTAGCCTTACAGTTATGAGAGTACCTATTTTCTATTGAGATACAAAACATAGGTGGCAGCATTTGCTTGTCTCTCCTGAGCCATATGACTTTATAGTCCTGGTAAACCAAGTACTGTATGTGAATTCTGGGGTCCTGTCTGACAGCAATGGCAGCCTTCTCTCTCTTTAGCTTGGCACTATGATTCTGGATATGGAATAAAATGGGTCCACCCTTTTCTGGATGGCACCCAGCCAAGTTGGTGGACACAGTGTGACCAAAACCCTCTCCCCTTTTTCTGGTTTTGCCAGCATTGCAAGGCAGAGGGGAAGTGCAGAAAAAACTTGGGCTCCAGGTGAGACTGGTTAGATCTGTACTGCATACAAATATCAAACATTCTGTACTATATTATGCCATATATGGACTGTACTATATTGTGGGTAATGGACTACAATGTGGATACTCTAGTGTCAGATTATCGTTTTGTCTGTCACTATTATATGAAACTTGCATTGACTTCAATCTTTGGTTACTTACTAATAAACAAAATTTGAATACTCAGTCCTAAAGGGATGCTATATATTCATGGAGTTTGCTTTCCATACTTACTGAACTGCAGCAAGAAGACAATTAAACAGATTCATTTTCTGAGGAAATACCTGTGTTGGCTGATTTCTCTTAACTCAAGAAACATAATATCCACAAGTTTAAAAATGACCTTAAAATAGAATCTAACAAATCTATTCCTATGGCCTGCCAGTGAACGAGTCACAATTACTAACAGATTTTACAAAAGATGTGCAAGACCTAGTCAATCTGGCTCAGGATCAATCTAGCCCCCACTTGCTCGCATGTCAAAGTGGAGGAGAGACTGGAAGCAGAAACAAGGGTTTTTTTTCACTGAAGGAAAGTCGAAGTATAGGAGATGTTTTGTTTTTCAACATAATACACTGCAGTTTAACATCAGAACTGGCTGCCAAGGTGAAGCTCATGGTCATATATTTTTTTACACAAGATAAAAGTTTATTTTTGCTTTGCTTATTTACAACAAGGCATAGAAGTGACAATGAATGATATAAAAGTTGCAATTCTGGGCAGTGAAGGAGCAGGAAAATCAGGTAACTTTTGTGCAACTTCCTTGACAAAAATGTATCTGTTTTTACTAATGAAATGCAGAAACTGAAAGAGAAAGTGTGTTTTTATTGTATTGTTTATCTGAGATTTATGAATGGTGCATAAACAAAATGGGCCTTTGTCTGAAATTATACAAGCCAGTATCTAACATTTCTCCACAGTGGAAGGCTTCCTCGTTACAGTAGGCTGATTTCCAACAATACTTAAAATGGTAAAGTTTAGCAGAGAAAACTGTTGCCACATTGCGAATAGGACTGAACAACAGATTGTTTTCACAGCTGGACAATGGCACATTAACTCCACTGAATCACATGTTTTCATTAGAAACTAATGCACTCATAAGCATTTGGCAACATTTTGGCCTTTTTAGTTTTCAACTGACTCTTTATTTACAATTATCTGAATGAAGGCTGGGGAGAACAAATATAGTATAATGAAAGTTTTTCCTTGCATCACCATGTAATTTTAACATCTGCATAATACATGTATTGTCATAGTAGTCCCTCTTAATGTTTTTCTGTTGTTAGAACAAATTGTAGATTTCTTTATCTTGATTACATCTTGTTGTAAGTACAGTATACAGTAGCTAGATACTGTTTACTAACATGTCCCCCCATTAACTTCAGAACACCCACATACACAGCACCTTCAGGGATGCATGAAATTAAGGTTCTATCACATTTGTGGTCCAGTTTTTTTCATTTGTGGTCCAGTTTTTCATGTGATATTGAGGCTGTTTAGATGTATGCACCAACCTGTGACTGACTGCACTCCATCGTTGTTAGCACAATGAGGCGCAGTACTTGACAGATGGCCAGCAACATTACTGCAATGCTGCCTGTTCTAGTGCCACCTTTACCCCAATGATGGAGCCCAGTGAAAGACAGAGTGTATATGTGTAAACAGCCTCATTTTGTTCTTGAATAATAATATTAGTAGTTGACTTTGTTATCCTCTGGTGCCAGGCCAGTTTCTGCTTTCAGTAAGTATTTTTTTTAATAAAGCAGCCATTTTTCAGATGCACCCAGCTGAATAGCCACATCATAAAATGACATGTTGTTCAAGCAACTTTTATTTCTAATAGTCCAAGTTAGGCAGGCTGGGTAGGCTAAGTGACCTATTTCTGCCAACAAATTCTATGTCTCTATGTAAGTTAGCTTAACTTTTTGGGATCTGTGCACAGTTAGCATAACTAACATGTTGCTGACACATGCAGTAATACAAAATTGAATGTAATTTACCAGGTTTTCATTCTTTCAATGGTTCATCTGTCCGCAGTTATTTGAGTGCAATTGCAACGTGCTTTTTTAAAAAAAGGATTATTACAGTAAGTAAATTTGATAGCTTGTTCTCTCTGAACATGGAAGTAGCACCTTATTCTCTGCAAGATCAGCCAAGCTGACCTTTGACAGGTACTATATGTAACACACCACGACAGGCAGCTAAGGGCTGTATTGCACAGCTCAGTTTACAGGCATTATAGTACCTTGACGTGATGGCCATTCTTACTGATCAAAATAGCAGTAAACTGGTGCAGCTATAATATACTGTGTGTATGTATGTACAGTATGTATTTATGTGTGTGTTATATATATATATATATATATATATATATATATATATACATACAGTATATGTCAATGTAGTTATCAATTTCTATCCTTGACTCTATTTGGCTGCATTATATTATGATGAAAATTCTGGCAGACCAACCCTTATTGACAATGAAAGGAAAGCGAAGTAGGCAGTATTCTTCATTAAGGAAAAGAAGGGAGAACCCTCAGTTCAAATGAGAAGAGCTGCAACAACATAGGATACTACATACACACATGTTTTCAAGTGGTCATTCACAGAAACACTTCAATTTTTCAATTGCATAAAGCCATGATGTGTCAACAAAATGGGTGCAGGATTGAACTCAATGTGTCAGAGTTCAATGGGGGGAGAGAAGATGGAGTGGATAAAGCAGAAGGAAAGGCAGTTTGAGACAGCCAGAGCAAGAGGGTGCAAACCAGACTTTGACACACTTTGCATCTGAGACATCATTGCACACCATTCCACACATTAGGGGAGAAAAATTGGAAACACAATCATGGTAGGATGCTGCTAAATTCCCACAGGCACTGCACATAACCAGCTGGGTCCCTCCAACAGAACTGGATTTAGATTGATGGTGGTGGTTAGAGAACTTCACCAACCCCATAGGGATGGAGTGGTAAGGGGAAGAAAGGAGAGAAGACAGCTGGTCAGGTAACTCCAGGTAGACATTGGGGTGATGGGGAAAAAATTCCACAGCAGTTGTAATCATGACTTCGAAACCTCCATGAGTGCTTAGTCCATCAAAGCTGCGGGTAGCGAAAACTCTGTATCTCAACTCATTTCCGAGATACAGGTGCCGAAAGGCGCCACTGGCACCGCAATGTTATCCTATGGGAAATTTCTCAACTTTGGAACGTTGTAACTATGGGTCAGTTGAATGTTTTGGGACCAAAAGGCACATCTGTGGGACCAGGGCTTACCACCCTGCAAATTTCAACCCAAAAGCACAATCCACCTTGGCACAATGAAGTGACAAAGAAAACAACACATGGGACAATGTTTTCGAGCAATGTTTTGTTTTCACAACACCCTTATACCTAATAATCAATTCTTATAATGCACAAATATATGTTGTCGAGCCACCTTTTCTTTTTTGTGCATGGTCGTACACATAAAAAAATGTTTTCGCGAAAGCAAAACGTCAAAATGGTGGAAACATTTTGAAAAACATATTTCCAGACTACCTGCACAAAAACTGATGCCACGGGCAAGTTTCTCAAGGCCCAACTAGGTAAACACAAGTGTTGGTATTTAGCAAGAGGCACTATTTTTCAATTTACAATTTTTTTTTGTCTCTCGCTAACTGAAAACAAGATGGCGGCAGCATGAATGCAAAAATACGGACTGCAAAAACAAAAATGTTTTTACGAAAGTTTTCACAGTGCACATATAAATTTTGCCATAGGCTAAAATGGGACAAGAAGAGCTTACGTTAGGGTTACCCTCATACTACCCCATCCCCACCCCCCACCCTCCACACAGCAACAGACGTCAGAGTGTGTTATGGGGTCATCAGGCAAAACTCTCACCCCATTCCATGTATAAGCAAGCTGACATGCTACAGTATAGGAGAATGGGGTGAGAGTTAGATCTGTTGATCCCATGGCACACCCCGATATCTGTTGGTGTGTGGAAGATGGGATGGTGGGGGGGTAACCCAAACATCACATTTCCATACTTTTGTTGCTGTGTTATCAACCCTAACTGGTGCATAATGAAGTTTTTTGCAATGAATTCCCCTTCTTTTTGAGAAAGTGTAATGTAACTAGTAACTGGCATGTGTTTGTGGGAGCACGGGCCATCTGGGCCTTGCTCTCCCACTTACTCATAAGTACAGAGCCATACAACAGCCCCATAGTACTGAAAATGAACCTTCGTAACACTTATTTGGCAATATCTCAGTAACTGTAGCAACTATGAAAAAATTCCACTGCAGTTTTAATCATGACTTTGAAACTTCCATGTGTGCTTAGTCCACCTTTTATTGGTGCATGAGTATCTCTAGCTGCAGAGGTGCAGACCCCATGGGGCCCCCTGTCTACAGAAGGGCAGGACACTTGCTCCTGCAACCACACATACTCATGCATGCTATACAACACACATACACAGGTATGGCTGCATAAGTACAGGCCTCATGGGGCCTGTGCAGATACAAGGGCAGATACAAATCCACAAATGTAGCACATCAGTGTTACTGCATTTGTGTAATCTGGAAACAGTTATGTGTTGCTTGTTCTACCCGATGATGGCTGTCTGTGGTTGCTTGTGTGGTCTTATCCTTTTGCTGCTTGGGAGGTGGGGGTGGGAGTCGGACATTAGGCTTGGAAACCCTAATGCCACATTGCCCTACTTTTATTACATAAAGTTGAACCCTAACTAGTGTGTTAGCACATTGTTTAGCAAATAATTTCCTTTCTTTTTGAGATAGCAGAATTGTATCCTCATTCATGCAGGTATCTTCAGGTCCTGCATGAACAGACGCAGACACGCAGATGTGCAGGCACTCTGGGCCCTGTGCCAAAGGAAGAGTCTGTATGTCTGTGGAAGTGTATTGCCATTCCGGTTCCTGCGTTTCCATGTGGCAATAGATGTCAAGAATTTGTGGGGTTGTCTGGCAGGCAATGCTTCTTTGTGGCTAAAGGTACAGACATGCATGGCAAAGAGTCCATCTGCCTGTCAGAGTGCAGAACCCTCTGCCAGTCATGGTTATAGAGGTGCAGGACCCTCTGCCAAGAGAAGAGTTCTCTTCACTATATAGCACTTTTGCCTGTGTGGGTAACCCTGCACTTACCCTTCCCAGGCTGGGGGTGGTGTCACATGTCAGCATCATTCCTCCAGCCTTGGCCCATCCAGCTGGATCACTGAGCTCACCCCACATTAGTGAGCAGTGAGCAGTGAGTGCTCACTCACTGCCTCTCAGTTCAGTTACATTTATTTAAGTGTAGGATATGGGTAAGGATTAGGAACAAGTTGTCCTTGGTGTCTGTGATCTGCAGCATCCTGAGTAACAGTCACATCACACAACACACAGCCCGCAATTCAAGAATCTTTTTTTTTTTTACTTTTTATTTATCATTTTGCAAGGCATCACACAAACCAATGCATAATTATCAAGAAATCTGTGGTATTTCTTCCTTTTATATTTTAGGTTGATTTTTGCTATCATCTGAAAAAAACGACTCCTATCCTCCTGTTTAAATGTACTGTCTGTTTTAGTTTAACTGTTGGAGTAACACCTTTCTTATTATCTGATGAAGCATAATTTTAGAATTTGGGAATGCTTTCCATTAACTGAACCTTTCCTCCACAGATCTCAGTTGTGGGTTTTCTTTACTGCTATACCTTAGCAGGAAGAGAAATGGAGACCTCAGAGTGCCAAGGAAATAGTTTTTTTGTTTGTTTTTTTTTGAAGTGGTAGGTTAAGATGGTGTCAGAGCCTGCCACACAGGTGTTCAAGTGAAGTTAGCTCCACTATTCATCATGTGGAGATCCTTGCCATGCAGTCCTCCTTCTCCACCGCCCCTCCCTGGGGGGATTTCTCTGATAGTATGGGATGGTGTTCTACATAGAGGGCTTATTTTTCGATCATTTCCCAGAACTCCTCTTGTATCATGTGTAATTTCTGCTATCTTTTGAAATGTGGGGTGTTTTTTCTCTTCTTTGTTATTATGTTATATGGTGCATTGTTTGACATTCAAGAATCCTGTGAATATGAGCTGTGATGCTGTGACTCACTGATAGACAGGATGCTAAACCAACCTGCTACCTAGTGTTGCTGCTAGCTTCTAGAGGTTTTTTTTTTGTCTGCTGCTCCATGTCCTACTGCCTAAGTTGCCTTTCATCCTCTAGACTCAATCGGATGGAGAGGGTGATGTCAGTCTACCTGACATGTATGTCAGTTTTAGTTAAGTAAAGTTCAAAATATAGCAGGATAGGATTCAAGAACATGGAGTTGGCTGTGATCTGTAGCATCCTGGCAAATAGTCACATCATAATGGCAGTCAACATTCTTTATATAGGTATATATTGACTGATTGATTGATTGATTGATTGATTGATGGACTGATTGATTTGAATTTTGATGACAGAGTAGGCCCACTTTGACATGACAGTCCCTTTTTCAGGGGTGACCTGGAATTAGTTACATAAATTAAGTTAGAAAAAACAATGTCATGGCACTTACAGAGCAGAGGCATTATACTAGAAACCTTTGTAAGAAAATAAGTATGAGGAGTAATCATATATACAACGTACAATGGATTAGTTTCAATCAGAGCATCATGAAACATGCATTTAGTGACAAGTACAGTATCAGAATCAAAAGTTAAAGCAATGTATTGTTCAAAAAAGAAGGCAACTGGAGATGCACAGGGTCCATCAGAAGGATGGTGGTCAGCCAGTGTAATCCCAGAGACATACTTTAGCCGAAGATGTAATGGGTCAAACATTTACACTTGCAATGGGTCACTCCAAATGTGAAGGCTTTGAGCATTTTTTTGAACTGTGCAAGACTGGAGCAGTTCAGAACCTCAGAAGGTAGTGGGCTCCATTTAGAGGGGGCAATGAATGAGGAGGATCTCCTCTGAGATGCTGACCATACCCTAAAGCTTTCAAGTAATGGGCGAGCAGTGTATCACAGGAACCTCACATGTTGTTTAAAGGGATGGTCCAGGATACAGGAATGGGCTTTTTAATACTAAAGCCCGATACTTAATGGTGCCGAAAGTGTTTTGAGCCACTAAGTGACATTTTAAACGTTTTCCTCTTTGAAAGGGAAGGGATCATAAATTGAATCAAGCACACAGTCAGCTGATCCTTCCACTTACCAATCTGCTGACCACACCCCCGCGTTCAGATGTTTTGTGACCTCTAACCAGGGAGAGCACAGGAACACATCCCATTGAAGTCTATGAGGCCAATTTTGAAACAAACTTGATGTAATTGTAAGTAGTCATTGAGATAAATGAAAGCCAGCACTTGACTAATAGGGACCCTTCCCTTCTAAAGGCGAAACTGTTTAACATTTCACTTAGTGGCTCAAAACACTTTCAGCACCATTAAGTAATGGGCTATTGTATTAAAAATCCCACTCCTGTATCTTCAAATAAATCCTGGTCAATCTCTTTAAGCATGATTATTCCTGTAAGGCTACGTCATGTAGTGAATTTCACAAGCATGAAGGTTTAGCAGTATATTGGATACTACAATCTTGCATCAACAGAGGGCCAACCAATAACAGCAAACACTCGGCAGTGGTGGTCTCTGGATTGTGCACCAGCTGCAAATTGTTCAACTCTGTTATGGAGTGTTTTTAGAACTTACAATTCGGAGTCAGGAATGAACTGTAGTTCAGGGGTTCCACAAAACAGTAAAGGTATTAGGGTGCTGCTAGCACTGGCTAGGTGAGCCTTCCTAGAAAGATAGAGGAAACGCCTGTAGAGGAGGGTAAGCTTCTGATGCAGTGTTTTGAGTATGAAGTCCACCTGTGGTGCAAATGTCTTGTTTTGTTCAAGCAGTACTCCAACATATTTGAGTGACTCCACCACTTTGAGGTGAGTGCCTCCAGTGGTGAACAGCTTTAGCAAGTGTTGTTTCTCATTGCCTAGCCGCCTGTGTCCAAAGAGAATGGCTTTTATTTAATGTTGAGCACACGTTTGTTTGTTAGGAGCCAGTTTTGTAGTTGCTGGAAGTCACTCTCCAGGTTACTCTTTATCCAGTTTATGTCTCTGGAAGATCTACACAAAATAGCATCATCTTCATAGAGTTGTACCATAGCACCTCTACAGTTGTGGGGCATGTCATTTATGAATAGGGAAAATATGAGGGGACCTAGAACAGAGCCTTGTGGCACATTGTCAGCTATTACTCTAAGATCTGATGTGCCACTTTGCCACTTAAGACCATTTCTGGTTGGTCAGGTAGCTATGGAATCAGAGGCAAGAAAGGTCATCTAGGTCAATTAACTTTAGTTTGGACAGCAGTAGATCGTGACTTACCAAGATGAATGCCTTGGCAAGGTCTGCTAAAACTGCACCCTGTAGCTATGCCATTCTCCATGGCACTGAGGCTATCAGAGGTCACATGCACCAGTGTGGTGACAGTGCCATGATTCATGTGAAAACCATGCTGAACACTACTCAGGGAGTGTCTGTAGTCCAGGTAGGCCTGAAGTTAGTCATACAACAGCTTTTCCCAGATTTTAGCAAGTGTGCAGACAAGAGTGGTGGGTCTGTAGTTTTCAGTCATTTCTTTCAGCTGACCTCTGTAGATAGGAAACACCAGCTCTAATTTTCATGTTTCAGGGACAGTTCCAAGAAAAATAGATTTATTGATAAGATGTTTGAAGGGGTTCAAGATTATGGGGGCTGCAGTTTTGTGGAGCTTGGGTTCCAAGTCATCAAATACAGATGATCCTTCACTTTTTATTCCTAGGTGCTTGAGATCTTCCTTCCTGGACACAAGTCTAAATTGGAACCCCAGAAGTCCAATCTTGTGGGATTGGATACTTGGTTTCAGCCATGTTTCTGGGATGCCAGTTATATCTGACGCATAATGGTGGGTCCAAGCTTCCAGTTCATGTAGCTTAGGTATCAAACTATTTATATTAATGTGCACAATTTTTAGACTCCTAGTGTTAGTCCAGCCATGAACAGTAGGAAAGAACACCCTGACAGTTGCTATATTAGGGCCAGGATTTAACTGCACATAGCAATAGAGCAATTAGGAGCTTTATGCAGAAGTGCAGCTCAGAGGTTATGGGCTGGAGAGCCATTCAACATTTCCATATATCTGTCAGGAGTTAATGGCAGTTACCATTTTTGAAGAGCCCATTCAGGATCAGTATGTTAGAGGTATTTCCTTGAGTCCTGAGAGTTCATTAGTATAGAGCAGAAAATCCTCCTTGCAGTGCCATAATGGGGGTCATACATGCTGCAACTAAAAGATCACAGCAGATAAATAGGGCAATGTATACAGAAGCTAGGGTAACTCCTGGTAGGGCCACATTGGGGTTGCAAGGAACCAGGCCTGATCAGTCAAGATAAACAGAGCAGGGGATATGTACCTTAAATGAAGAGCAGAAACTAAAAGCAAGACAACAGGTGCACTGGATTAGTCTCATCCAGTAATGGGATTCTCCCAGAAAGAACACTGACTGAATGCCTTACAGCTACAGTAGGCCCGGGCAAGTTGAGATGGATCAATCCTAGAGCTAGAGCAGGTAAGAGTTACACCAGAAATAACAATGGTAGCAACCCAAGTGGCTACCTAGGCTGGTAGTGTTAAAGAAAAAAGTACAACACACATTCTGGCAGGCACCAGAGCTAAAGATCAGCAAAACAGGGTAGACTATACCAAGTATGCCTGTCTAGAGTTATAATGGAGAAGCAGTAAGCTTAAGTAAGACTTTCCAGCTTGGATACAGTCAACATATGGTCAACATAATTAACAGCAATTGCAGTGAATAATGTAATTACACACAGGTGCCTAATATACTGACTATAAGGTGAACAAGGTTTGCACCATTCTAAAGTGATGATGTGTACTGTATGTTAGTCAGAATGCTATACCGGCTGTTACCTGATGTTGTTGAGACTGAGAGTTAGCCTCCTGTTCTTTTTTTATTGTCTGATGCTCCAAGTCCTACCTACTACAACTTCCCTTGCCTGAGGTTGCCTTTGGTCAGATCAGTCAGTCATATGGATTATAGATATTAACATTAAGCTGTGACAAGGCAAAACAAACATGCCTTGTGTGACTCAAACAGACCATTTTAGTGATGCCCTGTGCAATGTAACTTTCTCTCCGGGGTGCAATGTTTTCTTTTGTATGTGCAATTTTTTTTTAACTTTATGTTATTACCCTCCAATCTGCAATGGCAGGCACTTTAATACATTCTATTATTTATTAATAAAGTTTTGTCTTCATCATTCTGGGTGAAAGGAAACAAGCAAATTCAAATGTTTTACTTTATAAACCTCTCTACTATCAATGGCCATTACATAGAACATAGAAACATAAACTTTGATGGCAGATAAGGAGCACTTGGCCCACCTTGTCTGCCCATTTCCCTACCTACAGGATAAGCTGCAGATCCTAGTTAACCAAGAGCCTATTTCTTCCTACCTCCCACACGAATTGCCTTATGTCTGTCCCATGCATCCTTGAATTCTCCCACAGTTTTACACCCCACAACCTCCTCAGGAAGACTGTTCCATGCGTCCACCACCCTCTTTGTGAAAAACTACTTCCTCACATTGTCCCTGAGCCATCCCCCTTCTATCTTCAAATTGTGTCCCCTTGTTCTTGCACATCTCTTTTTCTGAAAGATGCTACCCTCTTGGACTTTGTTGATTCCACTGAGGTACTTAAAAGTTTCTATCATGTTCCCCCCTCCCTCCTTTCCTCAAGGGTATACATATTAAGCTCCTTTAGTCTCTCCTCATATGGCTTCTCTTGCAGACCCTGCACCATTTTAGTTGCCCTCCTCTGGACTGCCTCCATCCTGTCAATGTCCTTGAGGAGATGGGGTCTCCAGAACAGGACGCAGTACTCCAGATGGGGTCTCCCCTACTGTCTGTACAGAGGGATAAGAACATCCTGTTTTCTGCTGGTGATGCCTCTCCCTATACATCCCAATATCTCCCCAGCCCTCTCTACTGCCTTCTCACATTGCCTGCCAACCTTAAGGTCATCTGATATGATTACCCCTAGGTCCCTTTCCATTTTTGTTGTTGTTACTACCTCCTCCTCCATTGTGTAATCTTCCCCTCGGTCTTTGTTTACCAGGTGCATTATTTTGCACTTCTTTGCATTGAATCCAAGCTGCCATACTTCTGACCATTCCTCCAACCTTGCCAAGCCCCTTCTTATCCTTTCCATGCCTCCTTGTGTGTAAATTCTGTTGCAGATCTTTGTGTCATCTGCAAAGAGGCATACTTTTCCTTCCAGTCCCTCTGCAATGTCACTTATAAAGATATTAAAAAGGACTGGACCCAGTATTGAACCCTGTGGTACCCAACTAGTAAACCCCCTTTTTTCAGAGTGGACTCCATTTACAATTACCTTCTGTGTCCTGTTGTCCAGCCAATGTTCTACCCAGGCTACCACCCTGGGACCCACTCCCAGGCTGGTTAATTTGTTTATTAATCTTTTGTGTGGGACTGTGTTAAATGCCTTGCTAAAGTCTAGGTAGGTCATGTCCACAGCACCTCCCTGGTCTACTACTTTGGTCACCCAGCCAAAGAAATCAATTAGATTTGTCTGACATGACCTTCCCGCTGTAAACCCATGCTGCCTTGGGTCCTGTGCCCCACTGACCTCTAGGTACTCAATAATTCTTTCCTTCAGAAGCAATTCCATCACTTTCCCTACCACAGAGGTCAAACAGACAGATCTGTAGTTTCCTGCCTCTGCCTTGCTCCAACTTTTGTGAAGGGGAAACACATCAGCCTTCCTCCAGTCCTCAGGTACCACATCATCCTCCCATGATTTGTTAAAAAGGATAGTCAGTGATGTCACTAGTTCGCCCCTTAATTCTTTTAGAATTCTGGGGTGAATTCCATCAGGCCCCATTGCTTTGTCCACTTTCAGTTTTAGTTCTTTCAGAACCCTTTCTTTTGTGAAAGGACTGGGATCGACCCCCCTATCCAGAGTGCTTCTGTTAATTGGATTAGGTACCTCCCCCTCCTCCTCTTTTGTGAATACTGAGCAGAAGTATTCGTTCAGTATCCCTGCTTTTTCACTGTCCCTCTCTTCCCACCCACTGTCCATTCTATTCAGCCTCACTATCCCTCCCTTTGTCTTTCTATGCTCCCTGATGTACCTATAAAAGGTTTTATCTCTCTTCCTAACAGAGTTGGCTATCTTTTCCTCAGTTTGGGCCTTTGCTATTCTGACTTCCCTTCCTGCTTCCTTCTGCCTTAACGGGTACAGTTCTCTGTCCTGCTCCTTCTGTGTTTCCTTATACTTCCTAAATGCTATATTTTTCTCCCTAACCTTCCCCACCACCTCTTTTGAGAACCACAGTGACTTTTTCTTTCATTTTGATTTGTTTATTTGCCTCACACAAAGGCTTGAGCCTCTGTGATGGCAGTTTTGATGTTTCCCCATTGTTGCTTCACCCCTCCTCCTAGCCTGTTTGCTAGTGCTTTTCTAAGGCACTCTCCCATCTTGCCAAAGTCAGCACTCCTGAAGTCCAGTACCCTCACTTTTGTAAGGCTTGACTCCATAGCTGAGTTTATTGTGAACCACACTGTTTGGTGGTCACTTATTCCCAGATGGTTACCCACTTCTAGATCTGAGACCCTCTCACTGTCCCCATTTGAGAGTACAAGGTCCAAGATTGCTTCCTCACGAGTGGGTTCCAAAACTAACTGTCTGAGGCATGCCCCCTGTAGGGCATCAAGAATGGACATGCTCTTGGATTGGCTGCAGCAAAGGTGCTCCAGTTAACATCTGGCATATTCATTGCCAGTATTGCATTTAAATGACCATTTCTATCCATCATACTCAGTTGTCATAATGGAAAAACAGTCACACCACTGTCACAAGCTAATAACATTTGCAGCAATAACAGTAGCATGTCCAAATCTCTGATCTGAATTAACAAAATGCAGTGATGCCAATTTGACACATAGAACATGACAGTAAAATGTGGCATTGCAGATTTGTGGAACAGCAGAAAACATCATTTTTTCCATTTTATATTTACAAGTTTGTTAACTGGATTGTGATAAATGAATCCCCAGTTCAAATCCCACCACAGCCCCTTATTCATGATGGCCAGGGAGCATTTGCATTAGATCGGGACGACTTTCATCAGTTCATGGCTATTGCTGTAATGTGTCATTTATGCACAGTTTTGTTTTTTTTTTGCTTTGAATACATTTTGCAGTAGAATGTGAATCAATTTTCCTGTAGCCGCAAGCTTAATAAATATCTCAGCGTGTCTCATTATGGAACTTGGATCCTGAAAGACTAGACATGAACCTGTCAGGAAATACAGGCAATGAAAGTTAGAGCACAGACTGCATTCATTTAACTAAATTACTCTGTAGTACGTAAATATGATTTCAGTGCCATTTTGGTATCCAGTTACAAAATGCAATGTGAAAGTGACACTATGAATGGTTTGGTGCTGGATCAACTTTGTAATCCAGTGGATATGGCACAAACTGCCCAATGTTTCACTCATATAGAGTATTATCATGGGATGGGGTTACTGACACTCAGTTGTATCATTAAGGTCAGTGAACAGTTATGAACATGACTCAGTTACAGAAGTACATTTCCACAAGTGTACAGCTTGTGTCACTGAAGTAGTAAATTGCAACATCCTCACAATTGTTTGCTATGCCCCCACCCCAAAACAATTTCATAACATTCATGGTATAGTACTAACAATCAATTTGAATTTGATGGTCGTTTGTATTATGTTTGCTTGCATGCATGCACAAGAAACGTGTTATGGCAGATTGCTGGAGAAGCAGGTTGCGGAGGTGCGGCAGTGTTGTGGCCAGTGCCGCCACTGCGTTTTGGGGGTCATCTGTGTGTCACCAATGAAGGAACATGTTGGCTATGACAGTAGTCTGCAAGCATGTCACCAACTTGAAATGATTTTGCCACTGCAATGAGGGACTGCCCCCTCATTGCAGGGTGTGCCTTGCCTGGTGTAACATTTCAATAAACATAGCAGTGGCTGTCACCATCTGCCTCTCCCAGTCCTCAGCAAGCCGACTTCAGGGGTGCCCAATCCCCCTGTCGGCATGCCCCTTGCCCAGTACATTTGCTAATGAGGGAGCCCAATCCCCATTGGCATATGTGCCCGTTTGCTGTGTTTTGTCTGCCAAGGGGGTGCCCAATCCCCCTCGGCATCATCCCCCCTAAACACAGACATGCTTGCCGATGAGGGGCCCAATCCCTGTTGGCTTCAGTGCCCTGTCCCCAATCTGCTGAGGGGGTGACCAATCCCCCAGAGCATCATCCCCCACAAACATAGACATGCTTGCCGATGGGATGCCCAATCCATCTGTTGGTATGTTTAACCCCTCCTCATCATGTCGGGATTTTCCTGCCCCTGTCCCACCCCCATTGTGTGCCACACTGGGATCCCACCCCAGTGTGGCTAACATGACCCCCCACCAAACTTCTTACACTTGTAAAAAACAGAAAATCGCCTGCAGTGCTTTTTATTTTTTTTATAACCTGAAACGCAGAAAATGGTCCATCACCGCCGGGTCCCTTCCCAACCCACACCCACCCTCTGCACACCCCACCTCCCTGTACCCTCCTCACCCCATACTTACCTCTGGAGTTTGGTGCGACAGTCTTCGGTGGAGCAGGAACGCATCTGCACTCTTCAAGGCTGACCGTGAACTGAAGAAATGCCAGTAAGCTGCATAATGGCATAAATGGGGGGGGGGGGTTCAACTTAGGTGGATATGTTGGCCATTTTTGCAACTTTTGGCCCCAAATTTTCAACATGGGGTTTTTGGGACCCCACCTAATGAACTTAGTCACTGTTATATTGTTATTCCGTCCCGAAATGTGATTTTGCTGTCACTGCGTGGAATCACCTTCTGGGACTGATTAATGAAACAACAGGGTCACTGTTCATGAGGTAGGCTCCCAAAAAGCCTATGTTGCAAATTTGGTGAAAAAATTCCAAAAAATGACCGTGTTAAGCGTGCATTGTGCAGTTCCCATGCATGTTCGTAACTTCAAGAATTTTTAATATTTTCACTCCAGATTTTCAACATTGCCATTTTTCCACACCTCCTTATGAACAGTACAGCTGTAATTTTTCACATCCTGCCCAAAATGTGTTTTCGCATCTTTGGCACACATGTGGCACACAATGGCATGGTGGCTGTGCAAAATCAATGTTAGGGACAGATTAAAAAAATCACAGTGATACTGTTCATGAGCGGAGGTCCCAAAATGCCTATGTTGAAAATGTGCTGTAAAAAAAACCCCAAAATAATTGCATTACGGGTGTGCATTGCACAGTTTCTATGCACGCTCGTGACTTCACCAATTTTTTTTTTTTATTTTCACTCCAGATTTTCAACATTACTATTTTTTTACACCTCCTCATGAACAGCACAGCTGTCATTTTTCATAATCTGCCTGAAATGTGTTTTTGCACCTGTGGCACCAAATGACACAGTTGCTGTGCAAAATCACCTTTCCGCTAATGAACTGATAGTGTCACTGTTCATGCAGTGGGGTCATAAAAAGTCCATGATGAAAACTTGGAGTGAAAATACCAAGAAACACCCAGGGCATTAGGATTTCCCACCTTAATGCCCTACCCTATAGGGACTGACATGCAGCAGGGGTGTGACTTTGGATTGTCGACAGTAATGCTCATGCGATTCCACCCCCACCCCCACCCTGCAGCCAGTGACAGGCATTGAGGTGTGCTTTGCACTCTTTGGCCCCAAAGATCACCCCATTCTCCTATATTGCACCCATTTCAGCATATTTCCTTATGGAGTTGGGTGAGTGTAAACCCTGAACACCCCGAGGTACACCTCGCCACTTGTTGGTGTCTGCAGGGTAGAGTGAGGTGAAATGACATAAGCGTTATGGGCAATGACCCAAAGAAACACCCCAATGCCTGTTCATCTCTGCAGGGCGGGAGTGGGGCTGGCGCCAGTTCAATACTTCACTGCCATTCCCATTCTGCATCTGTCTAACTCCTGCACTTCCAATGCTAATGCCAGCAAGCAAACATTCAGCATTGATAAATGCTTGTTATTTTTAAAGCATTAATAGACTGTTACTATTACTATCTGGCAAAACATGGGCCACTGTAAAGCTACCCCTTCCCCACCACTGCTCTTCCACACATATACATGCATTTCATAAAAAGACACATAAATAAGGGATTGTATGAACCAAAGTTTTTTCTGCAATTCTTGTATTTTTTTCCATTTTTTTCGAATATGTTAAGCAAAATTATTTTAAAGATACAATGATAGTTCATGGTTAGCTATATTCTTTGTGCAGTGTAGGACTCTCAACTCTAATCAACCAAAATCCTGACAAGGCACAAAAACTTTATGAGACAAAGAGAACATAATATATATGTTCATTCTGTCCCATGTAGTACTGCAGGTGGTCAACCTAAAAACCCACTGCTTGTAGTGTTGTCCAACCCCCCAACCCCCACAGCTCCCCCATTAACTGTTGGAGCCAATGTGGCAATGATATTTGCAGGAATTGTTAGAGTCTCAGAGGCTACTGCCAGTACACCCTTTGTACAGGAGAGAGAGACAGACAGCGAGAGAGAGAGAGAGAGAGAGAGTGAGAAATGGGTGAATTCATGAGAAATGGGCTAAATGCTGGATAGTGCTCCCTATTATGTTTGCTTACGCGCATGTGCAAAAAACATTTTGTCACAGCTTAGGAGAGAAGCGGGATTTTGAAGAGGTGCGGCACTGTGGGGGCCAATGCCCCCAGTGACTTTTGAGGCTTGGCCCGCTTTACTCAATGAGGTAGCAGGAAGCTGCTGACACTAGTTCAGCCAGCGTGCCACCACCTTGAAACGAATCCATGCTGCAATGATGGAGCGACCCGTCATTGCAGGGTGGGACCTTGCTGACCGCAGGCCTCTGACCCAGTTCATTTGTGATGGAGAAGCCCACTCTCTGTCAGCATATTGTAACCCCCTCTCCCATTTGTTGTGTGCCGAGGAGGTGCCCAGCCCCCCTCAGCATCATGCGCCCCCAACAGTCTTTCTTTGCTGACGGGGGCCCCAATCCCCATCGGCTTCAGTCCCCCTTCCCAGTTCAATTTGCAAGAGGGAGCCCACTCTCTGTCAGCATAATGTCACCCCTAATTTGTTGTGTGCCGAGGGGGTGCCAATCCCCTCAGCTCTCCCACCCCTTGGATATGTGCCGACTGGGTGCCCAATCCCCGCCGCAACAGCTCCCCCCTAAACACTCAGGTGGCACACTGGGAGCCTACCCCATCATGCCAAATGTCCTCAAAAAGTCCCGCAATGTTTTTTGGGGGTTTTTTGTAAACCTGTAAAACAGAAAACGGTCCCTCGTTGAATCTGGTGGCCCCTCCCCAAACCCACACCCACCTCTGCACACCCTGCCTCCACACCCCCTCATCCCATACTTGCCTCCAGAGCCCAGTGCGACATTCTTCAGTGGACCAGGAACATGTCTGCACTCTTCAAAGCCGACCGCGAACTGAAGAAATTCCGGTAAGCTGTATAATGGCATAAATAGGGTTTTTTTCAACTTTGGTGCATATCTCAGGCAATTTTGGGAATTTTTGCACCAAACTTTCAACATGGGGTTATTGGGATACCTCCTCTTCAGTTCAGCCACTGTCATTGCATTATTTAGTCCCAAAAGGTGATTTTGTGGTCACCACGCTGAATCACCTTTCCGGACAGATTAACGAAATGACAGTGTCAGTGTTCATGAGGTGGGCTCTCAAAAAGCCTATGTTGCAAATTTGGTGGAAAAAATAAAAACAATTACTGTTTTACAAGCATGTGTTAAGCAGTTTCCACACATGCTCATACCTTCGCGAATTTGTAATATTTTCACTCCAGATTTTCAACATTGGCATTTTTCCACACCTCCTTATGAACAGTACAGCTGTCATTTTTCACATCCTGTCTGAAATGTGTTTTTGCTCTTCTGGTACAGAATACCACAGTCACTGTGGGAAATCAGTGTTCGGGAAACAGTAAGAAAATCATAGTGACACTGTTTATGAGCAGAAGACCTAAAATGCCTATGTTGAAAATTTGGTGACAAAAGTCCATAAAATGACTGTTTTACAAGCGTGTGTTGTGCAGTTTCCACATATGCTCAGAAGTGTGCAAATTTGTAATATTTTCACTCCAGAGTTTCAACATTGGCATTTTGCCACATCTCCTTATAAACAGTACAGCTGTCATTTTCCATATCCTGCCCGAAATATGCGTTTGCACATCTGGCGCACAGTGACGTGGTTGCTGTGGGAAATGAATGTTTCAGACAGATGAAGAAAATCACAGTGACAGTGTTCATGAGCAGAGGTCACAAAATGCCTATGTTGAAAATTTGGTGAAATAATTCCACTAAATGACTGTGGTACAAGCATGTGTTACGTAGTTTCCACGTATGTTTGGAACTTCGAGCATTTTTAATATTTTCACTACAGATTTTCAACATTGCCGCCTCTTCACACCTCTCTACGGATGGTACAGCTGTCATTCTTCACTTCCTGCCTAATCAGCGTTTTCACACATCTGGCACAGAATGGCACGGTCGCTGTGGGAACTTGAAGTTCGGGACACATTAATAAAATCACACTGCCACTGTTTGTGAGAAGAGATCCCAAATGCTTTCATGAGGTGGGGGTCACAAAAAGGCCATGTTGAAAATTTGTAGTGCAAATACCAACACACGCCTGGGTTTCTTACCATAACGTCCCACCCTGTATGTACTGACTGGTATCAGAGGTGTAACTTTGGATCACCGGCTGTAATGCTCTTGCCATCCCACCCCCACCTTGAAGCCAGTGACAGGCATCGAGATGTACCTTGCACTCTTCAGCCCCAGACTTCACCCCATTCTCCTGTACTGCACCCATTTCAGCGTATATCCTTATGAAATGGGTTGACTGGGAAGCCAAACACCCCAAGGCACACCTCAACACTTGTCAGTGTCTACAGGATAGGGTGAGGTGAAATGCCATGAGCATTATGGGCAATGACCCACAGGCATAACCCAATGCCTGTCCATCTCTGCAGGGTGGAGGTGGGATTGGCGTGAGTTCAGTACTTCACTGCCATTCCTATTCTGCATCTGTCTAACTCCTGCTCGTACAATGCTAATATCAGCAAGCAAACATTCAGCATTGACAAATACTTAATAGCTAGTGCTTTTGCTTGTAATCATTATTATATTTTACTGATTTTACAGTACAACGTGTTAAGCCAGGGAAATACTTCATTCTAATAAATTAAACAGAAGGAAAATGATCGCAGGAAATCTGATTTCCGAAGTTTAACAATAACCCATTTTAATTGACAGGGTACAAAAATACACTGTTCTGTAAACCAGGTTAAAATGAAGAGTCAGAAATATACAGGAGATAAGAAAACTGTCAACCCCACCCCCATACACAACATGGAGTTCTGTTCCCTTCCCCCTTCTTTAAGAACTGTAGTCTCTTGCATTATTTTTCTTTTCTTTTTTTTAACCATATTCTAATACTGAACTCATTCTAAACAGCATCCCCCACCTTTTACCAGAATTGGTCTGTTATACAGACACAGACGCTGTATGCCCCTCGATGCTCTCTGTCTAGCCGTAACAAGCTCTGTACAATCCATAATAGACTACAGTATTGTTTTCTATGGGTCGGCTGCTTACACAGCTCTCCATAAGATCAAGGTTGCCATGAATAAAGCCTGTTGTTTTGTGGCTGAGTGCGACAGGCGCACTAACACCTGCGACCTCTACCGACTGACTAGGTGGCTTAACTTTGATTGCAGGCTCAGATATCAAACAAGTCTTCTAGCCAAGAAAATAGCCTCAGGGCTCTCCTCGCCAGGGCTCCAACACCTTATTACTCCTGCCCCTATAATTCGAGCAACCAGAAGCTCTGCTAAAGCATCCCTCCTTGACCCCCACTATAGGACGCCATGGGGCAGAGGGCATTTATACACAGTGTTCCACTCTGGTAGAATGCCCTTCCAGCCTGTATTTCATCTGAAGTGAAACTTGGCTCTTTCAGGAGGCAGTATAGACTTTAGGAGGCCATATAGTGCAGTGGGTTAAGGCTCTGAGCTGCAGATCTGGAGACCTGGGTCTGAATCCCACAGCCACCTAGGTACATACTGTGTGATCCTGAGCAAGTCATTTACGTTCCTTGTGCTCCCAGGTCACATCTGGAAACAAGCTTTGGCTTAGTGTGCTACTGGTTAAACAATATTCCCTTTCAAAGCAAATCTCATGGAGCACCTCCTTTCCTTCAGTCAATGCGACTGCTTCTAGCCCCCACCCCTCCTGTCCGGGTTTTATCAAGGTCTTCTCTGACTACATCAGCCCCATCCATCTCACCCTGCATCCTGCACCTACTCCCACCCCTCCCTCTACCCTTAAATTTGGCATATTGCTGAATGTTATAGTTCTAAAAGTTTTGTATCGGGTGTTACATAGCTTGATTTTGCCTAAATACCTGTGTAGAATGTACTATTTGTTTAATTTGTACCGATTTGTACCAACTGTCTCACTGTGAGCGTCAATAAGTTATTGTTTGTCGATACACTGTATTATTTGAATCCTCCTTATTGTATGCATGCATGCACCCTTAATTGTCTTGCACTTCTCTGATGTGGAGCCTTTGTAAAAGAGTCTCTGACTCAAAGATTTGTAATTCCGATACTTTCAATAAATAAATAAATGTGGACACATGATGATAACCCTTCTACCTTTAATTATTGTTGTCTGTCAGTGAGATACTCTTTACAACATATTACTATGTATGGACCTAAGTCACTATTCTTATGTTTGTTCAGAAGAATACCATGGTCCATGGTATCAAATGATTTACTGAGGCCCAGAAAAACCTGCTACATTGGTACCTTTTTTGATCCAGGGCATTATACCAATCATTACTAACTTTAACTAATGCCTCTGAGGTGCTGTGTTTAGTGTGGAAACCAGATTGAAGGGGAGAAATAACATTGCATTTTTCAAGATATTCTCTTATCTGAGCATTCACTGGCTTTTTTAACATTTTAACCATAACCAGAAGAATGGAGATAGGATGATAGTTACTTACTGAGGCCTTGTCTGCAGATTTAGTTAAAGGAATAATGTGTGCAGTTTTCCACAGGAGTGGGATTCTGCAACTTGGTACTGATAAATTAAAAAGATAGGTTAAGAGAGCTGTTAGGATGGTATAACCCATTTTTAGAAATATAGGCTCAATGTTATCAGCACCAGGACTTTTTTAGGGTTAAAATTCTGGAGAAGCTGCTCCAGCAGCTGAAAGGAGAGTGGCTGGAAATGGAAAATGTTGGAGCTGGCAACTGTCGGGCTGCTTGAATTATTGTAAGGTACCAGGATGCTGTCTAGTTGAAAGTTATCAAAAGTCATCCCAGCAGATGCAAAGTGTTTATTTAGTTCCTCAATTATAATTTGCTTGTCTGTAATTAGTTTATAATTACTGGTTCACCTTTTATCCCATAGTAAAAGCTAGTTATAATTTGCCATTATAACCAGCTGGGCTGCTTATAATGGCAAACACACACTGCTTTTACTATGGTAAAAGCACAAGCAACAGCAGCTCCACTTCTTCTGAGCTTTTCTTTTTTGCACAGTCTGGGAATGTAAATGAATTTACTTCTTTTTTTTTTTTTGTTAAACAGGTCGGCAAGAGACAGACTTCATGTACTTTTATGCTGGCATAGTAAAGGGCAGCTGGGCTCATTCAGGGACCTTTCTGTTGTGCCTAATACTCTTGTCCATTTTTATTCACCGCCACCACTCTGCTACTGTCTGTACCTCCTCCTTGGCTCCATCTCCCTTATGCTCCGGCTCTTTGGCAGACTACTGCCGAAAACTGACCAATTTTAACTTAAACAAGCATTTGTCAATGCCGAATGTTGGCTTGCTGGCCGTGGCATTGGTAGTGCAGGATTTAGAGAGATGCATAATAGGAATGGCAGTGAAGTATTGAACTGATGCCAACCCAACCCCACCCTGCAGAGACTGACAGGCATTGGGGTGTCCCTTTGGGTGTTTGGTAGTGCAGTGTGGGAAAACATTTTGGGCAGGGTGTGAAAAATGACAGCTGTACAGTTCATAAGGAGATGTAAAAAAATGCCAGTGTTGAAAATGTGGCATGTAAATATAGCAAATTTGCGAAGTTACGTGGGTGAGTGGGAAATATGCAACGCACGCTTGCAACACTGCCATTTTATGGGCGTTAGGCACCAAATTTTCACCATAGGCATTTTAGCACCTCTGCTCATATATAGTATCACTGTTATTTCCTCAAAGTGTCCCAAGAAATGATTTCACTCAGCGACCATGCTATTCAGCGCCGGAAGTGCAAAAACACATTTTGGGCAGGATATGTGAAATGACAGCTGTACTGTTCATCAAGAGGTGTGGGAAAATGGCAATGGTGAAAATCCAGAGTGAAAATATCACAAATGCATGATGGTATGAGCTTGCGAGCAATCTGCCAACGCACGCTCGTAACACAGTCATTTTATGGAGTATCATCACCACATTTTCAACTTAGGCATTTTAGGACCTCTGCTCATGAACTGTGTCACTGTCATTTTCATAATCTGGCCCAAACACTGATTTCCCACAGCGACTGCGCTATTGTGTGCCGGAAGTGCGGAAACACATTTCAGGCAGGATGTGGAAAATGACAGCTGTACTGTTCACAAGAAGGTGTACAAAAATGACAATACTGAAAATCCGGCATTAAAATATTGTGAATGCATGAAGTTAGGAGCCTGCGTAGCAACTGTGCAATGCACGCTCATAAAACAGGCATTTGTTGGATTTTTCCCACCAAATTTGGAACATAGGCTTTTTTGAGAGGCCACCTCATGAACACTGGCACTGTCATTTCGTTAATGGGTCCTGAAAGGTGATTTTGTGCAGTGACTGTGAAATCACCTTTCGAGGCTGATTAACCCCATGACAGTGACAGAATTCATGAGAAGGGGCCCCAAAAACCCCATGTTGAAAATTTGGTGCCAAAATTCCAAGAAATGCCCGAGCTGTGCAGCAAAGTTGAAAAAACCCAACAAAGTTGAAAAAATAATAAAAAGGGGAAAATACCCCTGTGGTTTAACAAAACTATCAAAGCTCTAATTAAGAAGAAGCAGAGGCTATTTGCACGAGTTAAAAACAGTAAGGGTGACGCCAGAAAATTATTGTTCACTCAATACAGGGAAACTCTAAAATCACTAAAACAAGCTATTCTGCAATCTAAAAAGAAACTTGAGTTTCATCTGGCCCATACCAAAAACAACTATAAATCACTATTTTCCTACCTTAATAATAAAAAAATAAATAATAGACACATGGGGCCCCTATGCATACATGACACAATTATATCTACAGACAGAGATATGGCAGACACATTTAACAAGCAATTCTGCTCAATATTTACCAATAAAGAGGTTCCTAAATGATTCAAACCTGCGAACAATGTTACCACCTCTTACATCATCACCAAGGATGATACACTAAAAGCAATTTTATCCCTAAAACCTAATTCCAGTCCAGGTCCTGATAACATCAGCCCCCGATTTCTAATAGAGACAGCTGCTGCTATTACTACACCACTTTCAATTATATTCAACAAATCCTTATATGAGAGAATTATCCCTCAGGACTGGACAATGGCTACTGTAGTCCCAATCTTTAAGAAGGGTAACCATTCTAGACCAGAAAATTACCGTCCGATAAGTCTGACTTCTGTTATAAGCAAGATCATGGAGAAAGTTATTAAGAATCTACTAGAGCACGAATCTATTGGGGGTAACTTGACTGACACTACACAACATGGCTTTAGACAGGGATACTCCTGTACTACTAACTTGGTTTCCTTTTATAATCATGTCAGTACGGCATTGGATAATGGCATCCCTATGGATGTGATACTTCTTGACTACAGCAGAGCATTCGACAAAGTCCCTCATGACATCCTACTTGACAAAATGAATGATATGGGATTCTCTTACTACATAATCAATTGGGTGTCAGGTTGGTTGAATGGAAGATATCAGCAAGTCAGAATTAATGGCTCACTTTCCCACCCACTGAGTGTGACCAGCGGGGTCCCACAGGGGTCTGTGTTGGGACCCACCCTGTTTAACATCTTTATTAGTGATGCAGCTAGCCCTGAAAATGTTCTCTCAAAATTTGCTGATGACGCCAAGCTGTGTGGCTCTGTTCTTACATCGACAAACAGAGAAACCATGAGGAATAACTTAAAATCCATCGAAGAATGGGCAGTTTTAAACAAAATGACACTCAACTCAGACAAGTGTCATGTTGTACACTTTGGTAAGAACAACCCTAGGCAGACCAATTTTCTGAATAGTGTGGCCCTTCATGTGTCACCATTAGAACGTGATCTCGGGGTAATCATTAATAATAAACTATCCTCTAGTGATCATTGCAGGATGATAGCTAGGAAATCTAATGCCTTACTCACTCAAATCCAACGTTCATTTGTGTCTAGGACACAGGAATGCATAATCCCCTTGTACAGAGCTTATGTCAGGCCCCATCTGGACTATGGATCCCCCTGCTGGAGTCCCTACCTGGGGCAGGATGTTGACAGGATTGAGAGGGTGCAGAGAAGAGCCACAAGAATGGTCCCTTATTTATCCGAACTTGACTACGAGGAAAGATTAAGAGTTACAGGGTTACACTCACTACGCACAAGACATACTAGAGGTGACCTTCTCCTATTGTACAAAATCAAGAATTCTCAGGAGTTAATGCACCACTGTGGCTTACATTTATCTTCCAGCTGGACTTCCCCATGGTATCATAACAACCAAATATTTGTATCTAAAGCTAAAACAACAAAAAGGTTAAACTACTTTACAGTAAGAACCCCCAAACTGTGGAATCTCCTTCCACAATACTTAGTGAACAGTAGCTCTAATACAGTCTTCAAAAAGGGGCTGGATTGTTGGCTCGAGTCTAACAACTTCAAGGTATAATTATCCCACCAATGTGGTGGGGGACAATCTCGATGGGCAGTAGCCTTCTTTTGTCCTTTGAAACCAAGTAAACCAAGTAAACCCCATTCATTCAGTTATACAGCTTACTGGCATTTCCTCAGTTCGTGGTCAGTTTGAACAGTGCAGACGTGTTCCCAGTCCACTGAAGATCGTCACGCCAGACTCCGGAGGTAGGTATGGGGTGAGGGGTGAGGAGGCAGGGTGCTCAGTGGGTGGGTGCGGTGGGGGCAGGAGACTATGAGGGACCATTTTGTGTTACAGGAAAGAAAAAAATTACATTCTTGGGACAGTTTTGTTTTCCGGGAACTTGCACGCTGGAGTGGGCCTCAGCATGCCACCTAACTGTTTTGGGGGCGCTTGTAGCCTACGGGAATTGGGCACCCTCTTTGGCAGACAATGGGGGTGAATGTATGCTGACAGGGATTGGGCACTTCTGCTCAGGCACACAATGACAGCGGGGTGAGGCAAGAGCCGAGGGGATTGGGCACCCCTTCGGCATAGGAAGTGCGGAAGGGGGCTGATTTATGCCGACGGGAGGGCTCCCTGGCCAGCACAATGAAAGCGGGGAGGCAAGAACAGAGGGGGGGTTGAGCACCACCCTTGGCATATAGGAAATGGGGGGGGCTGCTCTATGCCGACGGGGACTGGGCTCCCCTGTCAGCAAATTTGTGCAGCCACAGAAAGCTGGCTGGGGGATTGGGCACACCCGGAGTCAGCAGTTTGGCGGCCGCCCGCCATGCTGCTAATGTGGCAGCATGCAGGAAGGGTCCGCTGCATCTGATGAGCTTTGCTTGGATTGCAGCGGACCTTTCCTTAGATGTGCTCACCACATTAGCATGCATGGTGTGGCGCCGGCATGCAGGCTGATTGGGGAATGAGGGACGCACCTACTGATGCGTGCCCTGCATTCGCCCAACAGCGGCAGCGCCCCCAAATCTGCACTCTCCCAAGATGTTGGTTTGCTCGCAGGTGTGGCAAGCCAACATAAAATTGAGATGTTCAGCACCCTCACTGCCTGATCACCATTGTCATGGAACCGCCTTACAGGTACTGCTCCTCCCCTACTTGTCACTGCCTCTCACCATATTTTATATAATTGCTCAGGCAAAAAAACAGAACCCCAGCAATTATAAAAAATTAAATATGCAGTGATGTGTAAACTCAATTCTTACACACACTTCTCATTGTGGATGTATTTCAAACCCTCGGGCTTCGTCCTTGGGGTTTATGTAGCATCCCACAACTTGGGTACATGTAAAATCTCATTACACACATCACACCATATATTATTCTCTATGTTATCAACTCTAAGTTGCCTAGGCAAGTCTGATATGGCAACTCCCCAACCCCATATCTTTTATGGCTTTACAAAATTTGGAGGGGTCAGACCTGTTTTCATCCAGCAATGTTAGATAGCAGTTTGCCTCAGCTAAACGGATCAGTTTGGTTCAATGATTTCTCTTGTCTAAAAATGGTCCAGTCTTGCTTAGCCTCAGTCATTCTAACTTTAGCCCAATGCCAATCTTGGTGTCTCAGAGCATACTTTAATTCACACTGGGAAACCAAGGGGAGCTTTTCTTTTTCATCCTACATTTGGTAATGGGGCAAGCTGTTTTATGACTTTTGGCAGTTGATTAGTAAACATTTAATGTGCCATACGTGCTGAGGGTGCAAGGTAAAACTCCTGCCAGCTTGTAGCTGCCAAAAGATAGAGGTAGTTTTCTACCATAAAATGAGTGAGGAAGCATTTATAAATGAAGGCGGGCTTACTATATGTCTTTTTAGTTCCACTAGTGCAAGCCACCACATTGTGGTCACTAAAACTGTTTTCAAAAAAGGCTATGACTGTCATTTTTTGGGATCCATTACTTAGGATAATGTCTAATAAGGATGAGTTAGCAGGACTCTTTGGTTTAGATCTGGTAAGCTCTGAGATCAGTTGTGTGAAAACCATGTTCACGACATAGTGTTTTTAGCTCTTGCAAATCTGAAGTCAGCAAATCATAGTTTAAGTCCCCTAATAAAAAGGTTTCTTTATTATTATAGATAACAGTCATAAACAACAGTGGCCTAAATATTCAAAGGGGTTGCTCATGGCTCAATGGAGTTGCGCAGGCACCAATCCCACATTGTGCTCCGGTGGGATATTGAGAAGACTGCCTGGTGCAGTGCAAATCCCGATGCACTGGGGCACAATGATAATGTATGCAGTGCAGATGCAAGGGGAGTGCCCATGCATATGCAGCACATACCGATATTCAGCCTGGGATGTGCGGTGCATATGCCGGTGCACCCCTGCACTGCACCACATGGGGGGTTCAAAGTTGAGCCCATGCAGAGTAGGAACAAATCCTGGCCACCCACAGGTGGACTGCTGTATTGCAGGGTGCAACACAGCAGCCCAGCCATGGGTGGCCTCCTGCCCACCCAGAACACTGTCTGCAAGCACTCACAACCCTCGTGGTCTAGTGGAACCCCCCTGCCTGTTGCCGCCATCATGGTAAAACTCCATAATGAAATGCCACTGTGATCCAGTGGCACTCCCTACCCCTCCCACTCACCACAGAAGGCCAGGAGAGCACCTGGGGGGCTGACTCGGGTGCATGTACTGCAATGTCAGAGACCACCTTCACATGCATGGGGAGGATTGTTTTGTGTTACTCCCCTCCATTGCGCAGGCATGCAATGATGCCAAGGATGCTCCGTGCATGCGTCCATGCCCAGCACGTATGGTGTCAGCCCACATCAACCCCACAGCTGACTGTGATGTGCATCAACCTCCAGCCACCAGCAGGAGCTAGCACATTTGTGGTCCTCCATTCCCACCCTCCTCGGAGGAGAGCTGTCCCTGGGTTGCTCAGTCCTCCTTCTCCTTCCCAGCTGACCCCCAGCACCTGATATCACTCCCTACCCTGGATTGCTGGTGTGAGGTGTGACACTGAGCACCTCAACCCTCAGTGCCACTGGGCTGGCTGCAGCACAAAACTTTTTACTAATTGCCCTCCTTCCCACCCCTCCACCCTCCCACCCTAAGCCAGTTCTACTTTTATAGCCACTGGATTTGACTGACAACAGGAACTTCCTGTTTGGCAGTAGGAAAGGAAGGATCACTGAGACACATTAGTTTCATCAACCTTGAAGGAACCTAAAAAAATAGCTCTTTCTCCCCTCCTGGCTACTGGAGGTCTGAATCCAAGCACAGAAGAAGGGGACTACTGAAGACTACAGGAAGTTCCTATCCCAGAACAGGAAGGGTGAGAGTTGTAAGGGCACATAGGCAGTAGGAAAGCAGGTGTAAAATACATAGAGGGAGGAGACGGTAAGCATACAAAGCACCAGGAGAGGGACACAAAATAAGTCAAGATGGAAGTGGTGCAGTGCAATTGCTATGGGGCAGCAGTCTTCCGGGAGACATTCTGGAGGCTGTGATTCTGCCCTGTTTGCAGGCACCTCTCTGGTCTGAGGGAGGAGGTTTCCCATCTCTAGACTTACCTGGCTAGGATTCTTGAAACCTCTTCCCCCACCCAGGGACCACCAGGGCCACCACCGCTACCTCAGAGGTTGCCAAGAAAGATAAGTGGTTGAACCAAGCTGGGTTCAGGGAGGGAGAGGGTGGTGGAACAGTGGTGCATCCTTCCAGTTGTACCTCTCCAGAATCCATATGCTGCTCTGGCGAAGAGTGGTTCCTCTATGGAGACACCTGCAGTGGAAACCAAGGAGGATGCTGGGAACCCCCACAAAGGAGACCCAATGGAGGGTGGCATGAGATCCCACAGGGGAAGGAAACAACTCCTGGTGGGGGACTCAATCATTAGGGTGGTAGAAGTGGGGGAGGAAGGGGATAGGGAGGTAAGGTGCCTGCCAGGTGCCACGGCATGGAGGGACAGGAAGCAAATCCTCAGGATCGTGGGAGCAGCTGCACAAGTGAGGGAGCTGGATGTCATTGTCCACCTAGGGACAAATGACCCAGCTGTGAATGGGATCAGAGCATGCAAGAGGAGTTTGTAAAGTTGGGGAGGGGCCTTAGACAAGTAGCATCTACGGTAACCTTCTCGGAGGAGCTGCCTGTCTATGGCAAGGATGATGCTAGGGTATTCCACACCATGGGATTCAATGAATGGTTGAAAAACAGCTAGTGTTGGAATCCACTTGGGAGGGAGCAATCTTAGACCTGGTACTCTCAAATGGGGAAGGAGAAAGAATCTCAGATTTAGAAGTGGGTGGCCATCTGGGAACAAGTGACCACCAAAGAGTGTGGTTCACAATAAACACAGCCATAGAGTCAAGCCATACAAAAACAAGAGTATTGGACTTTAGGAGGGCTGACTTTGGGAAAATGAGAGAGTGCCTCAGAAAAGCACTAGTAAATGGGCAAGAAGGAGGGGTGGAGGAACAATGGTGAATAATCAAAACAGCCATCACAGAGGCAACAAGCCTTTGTGTGAAGCAAATCAACAAAACAAAACGAAGGAAAAAAACACTATGGTTCTCAAAAGAGGTGGAAGGGAAGGTTAAGGAGAAAAGGATAGCATTCTGGAAATATAAGGAAACACAGAAGGAGCAGGACAGAGAACTTTATCAGTTAAAGCAGAAGGAGGCGAGGCAGGGAAGCAGTCGGAATAGCAAAGGCACAAACTGAGGAAAAGATAGCCAACTCTGTTAAGAAGGGGGATAAAACCTTTTATAGGTACATTAGGGAGCGAAGAAGACATAATAAAGGGGAGGGAATGTGGGCAGAGGGTGACAGTGAAAAAGCAGGGATACTGAATGAATATTTCTACTCAGTATTCACAACAAAAGAGGAGGGGGAGGTACCTAAACCAAAAAAGAAAATCACTCTGAATAGGGGGGTCGATACCAGTCCATTCACAGAAGAAAGGGTTTTGAAAGAACTCTTGAAACTGAGGGTGGACAAAGCAATGGAGCCTGATGGGATTCACCCCAGAATTCTAAAAGAACTAAGGGAAGAACTGGTAACGCCACTGACTATTCTCTTTAACAAATCATGGGAGGATGGGGTGGTAATTGAGGACTGGAGAAGGGCAGATGTGATTCCACTTCACAAAAGTGGGAGCAGGGCAGAGGTAGAAAACTACAGACCAGTTAGTTTGACCTCAGTGGTAGGGGAAAATGATGGAATCATTTCTGAAGGAAAGAATTGCTGAGTACCTAGAGGCCAGTGGTGCACAGAACCCAAGACAGCATGGTTTCACAGCAGTAAGGTCATGTCTGATGAACCTAATAGATTTCTTTGACTGGGTGACCAAAGTAGTAGACCAGGGAGGGTCCGAGGATATGGCCTACCTAGATTTTAGCAAGGCATTTGACACAGTCTCACACAAAATATTAATATCAAGTTAGCCAGCCTTGGAGTGGGTCCCAAGGTGGTAGCCTGGATAGAAAACTGGCTGGACAACAGGACACAGAGGGTAATAGTAAACGGAGTCCACAGTGAAGAAAGGAGGGTAACTGGGGGGGTATCACAGGGTTCGGTACTGGGACCGGTCCTCTTCAATGACTTTATAGGTGACATTGGAGAGCACCTGGAAGGAAAAGTATGTCTCTTTGCAGATGACACAAAGATCTGCAACAGGGTTAATACACAAGGTGGGGTGGAAAGAATGAAAAGGGACTTGGCATGGTTGGAGTAATGGTCAAATATATAGCAGCTCAGATTCAGTGCAAAGAAGTGCAAGGTAATGCATCTGGGAAACAAAAACTCAGGGGAAAAGTACACAGTAGGGGGTGAGATGATAACAACAACAAAAATCAAAAAAGATCTAGGAGTAATTATATCAGAAGACCTAAAGGCGGGCAAGCAATGTGAGAAGGCAGTAAGGAGGATGGGGCAGGGGGGAAGGGATACTGGGATGCATAGGGAAAGGCATCAACAGTAGAAAGCAGGAAGTTGTTATCCCTCTATACAGATAGTTGGTGAGACCCCATCTAGAGTACTGCATGCATTTCTGGAGACCCCATCTCCGCAAAGACATAGACAGAGTGGAGGCTGTTCAGAGGAAGGCAACCAAAATGGTACAGGGTCTGCACCAAAAGACATATGAGGAGAGACTAAAGCAGCTTAATATGTATACCCTTGAGGAAAAGAGGGAGAGGGGGGACATGATAGAAACTTTCAAGTATCTCAAGGGAATTAAAAAAGGACAAGAGGGTAGTATCTTTCAGAAAAAAGAGGTGGAAGAACAAGGGGGCACAATTTGAAGATAGAGGGGGGACGGCTCAGAGGTAATGTTAGAAAGTATTTTTTCACAGAGAGGGTTGTGGATGCATGGAACAGCCTTCCTGCGGAGTTTGTGGAGTCAGGAACAATGAGAAATTTCAAGAATGTATGGGACAGACATAAGGCAATTCTAGTGGGGGTAGGAGGAAGTAAGCTGTTGATTAACTAGAATCTGCAGCTTATCCATCAGGTTGGGAAATGGGTAGACTGGGTGGGCCAAGAGGTCCTTATCTGCTGTCAAGTTCTATGTTTCGATGTTTGTACTCCACTTTGCATATTTTTCAGTATCTGGCCCCTGGGTAATCAGCTGGTTTCAGATTGGCCACACTCAAGCTTGAGCATGAAGTATAGCTGTCACTAGGACAGCTGATTTTATATCACACTGCAGTGTACGACTGCAACAAAACTGATTCTAATAATAATGTTAGAAATGAAGAATGCATTATTTGTCATGAGTCAAATAAATGCAAAAGAAAGTAAAATTACACTGTTTGTCTATTCACTCTCTCTCTCTCTCTCTCTCTGTATATACAGTAGCTCCAGAACAGTTGCTCTCTATATCTCTCTAAACATTTTTTTGGCAAAATGAACAGCAATAGCATGCTTAATGTTTCATTGTATTACTCTCCCGCTGATGTGAAAAAAAAAAACCTAGTTCATTTAAAAAGGGAGACAACCTGTTACATAACAACCCCAGTAGTCATACACTGCAGTGCTGTATAAAATCAGCTGTCCTACTGACAGCTACACTTCAGACTCTTGCTTGAGTGGAGCCATATAGAAACCAGCTGCTATTCTACTTATGCCAGTTTTTTTTTTTCAACTTTCTTTTCCTCCAGTTACGGTCCCAGGAGCCTGTCTCAGGCATCCAACCTTGCTCCTGCCCTGTCTGAAGTCCCCTCCAACCGTAGCTTCCTCTCCCCGCCTAGTAACTGGCACCCCCAGCTTAACCCCTCTAGGGTGGGGCTGTCCCTCCTACCTTGGGCACTCTTACACATAGACTCCAGCTGCAGAAGTGGGCCCAGGGTGGAGGATCTGCCAAGGTCGCAGAGTTGGACCCGGTCGTGGGCATGGGGGATTGGTGCCATCTCCTACCCCTGGAACTGGGTTTTTCCATTTTCTCCTTGCTTCCCCCTCCCTTGAATGGGCACCCCTGAAATCGTGTGCACGGCAACCCTGCCGACATCAGCCACACTAATTTGTGCTGTCTGCACACTGCAGTGCCCCCGCTGTCCACTGGGAGCTGCTGGTGCACCAGACAAACCCCGGCCCACTCTCTGTCCCACTGTGATATGGCTGGGAGGGGGAGGGTATAGGGTTGAGCTTTGGCTGCATCTGGGGCAGGGGCCAATGTGACAGCCGGATTTGGGGGGGAACCATAGGCACAACTCTGCCAGCCAAGAAGAAATAAAGAATATATATATAAAAAAAAAAGGTTTGTGCCATGCGTGCCCATTGCCCAGGACCCTGAGATTGCTATATTCAGTCGGATAGCACACTAGCGCTATCTGACTGAATATAGGGGCATGTCTGTACAGCACTAAGCTGAGTACCACTGCCCCAACATGGATCCTGGTAGTGCAAGGAACAGTGCCCCCAGACCCAATACCACCAGTAACTCCTGGTGCAATATTCAGATGGACCCATGTTAATGAGACTATTGGGCATGCAAGGCATGAATAGGCCATTTGCATGCCCACAATGGGCACATTTGCATGGAAAGCAGTGGCAGGTTTCTGCACCTGTAATTGGTTATGCCCCACCCTTATGGCTCAGTCCTGTAAAATGGACATATTCCCTGGTGTGCAGTGGCATCTCCCACCCTCCAATCACCATCCCATTCCATGAAAAGAATGTCCCTGGTGCTAGTGGTCTCCCCACCCTCCAATTCCTGTCCTATTACATGAAATAAATGTCCATGGCTTCTAGTAGTCCTGCCAATCCTCCGGTCACTTGCCCCAGTAAACTAATAGATACCCCTGGTGCCTAGTGGTCCCTCTCACCCTCCTACCATTAGCTCTGGTTTGCTAATAAACATCCCTCATGCCTAATGGTTCCCTCACCCTCCGATCACTAGCCTGGTATAAAGAGATACTATTGTAGTGCTTAGTCATCCCCTCCACCTTCTAATCACTGACCCCAGTATACAAAGATCATGTCCCACCCTCTGATCACCAGTCCCAGTATAAAAAGATAAGTTCCTGGTGTCCATTGGTCCCCACCCTCCAATCACCAGCTGCAGTATAACTTTCTGGTGTCCAGTGGTCCCCCCAACCTCCAATCACTATCCCTGGTATACTAATAGCTATCCTTGGTGTCCAGTGGTCCCCCCACCCTCCAATTCCCAGCCCTGTTTAATATCTCATTTTCCCTGGCATCTCGTAGCACCCCCACCCACCAGTCCCCACCCCTGTATCAACATAATCTTTCCCTGGCATCTCGAGTCCCCCTGCACTGTGGGCACTGACCAAACCACTCTGTCAACTGCTCTTACCTGAAGCGCTGGCACTGTTTGAGTCCATATGGCAACCAGCACAGCCTACCTCTCAACACTTCATTTAATTTATTTCTTAACCAGGTAAGAGCACTGGGTAAATCAATACCCTTTTTCAGGCCCGACCTGAATACAACAAAACAAAGTCAAACATTTGCACACACCGAATAAGTACAATTTGACAAATGCACATAATACAAACAGATCACTAATAAATACATTTACAAACATCCTTACATAAATATTCTTTCAGCCTATATTTAAACACATATAATAACACTTTAGTTCTCAGACTACAAGGTAGGTTATTCCAAAAAACTGGAGCAGCAATGGAAAAGGAACGAGAATCCTTTTTAGATTTATAAATGGATGATACAAGAAGAAAACCAGTTGAAGACCTCAAACTCAGTCCAGTGGAATAGACCACAACAAGATCCTGCAAGGGATAATAATCATTGCAATAAATAGCTTTAAAGATTTGACAACCTAAGAAATAAGAAAATTTACTACTTGGAGATAACCACCCCAATCAAGAATACAGTAAGCAATGATGTAAATGAGAGGAAGAGGCCAAACAAATTAACAAATATTATGATAGGCTACTTTCAAAATATTACTTTCTCTGGTCCTAAGATTATGAGAGACACTAGCGTTATAATCTAAATGAGGCAATAATGAACCATTAGCAATCGAATGCAGAGTTGAAAATGGAAAATATTTCTTTAACTTGTACAATATACCAAGCTTATTATTAATTGTACGACTAACCTGACTCACTTGTGGAAGAAAGGTCAGATTAGCATCCAGCAAGACACCTAAGTTTCTAAATTCAGATACCTGTTCAGTACAACTAGCATTTATATAATGTATCTGAAAATCAGGATAACTGCCTAGCATAAAAGATGTGCCAAAAAGCAGTGCTTTGTTTTTTTCTCATATTCAGAACCATAGCATTCTGAACAAACCAATAACACATTTTCTGAAACTCCAATTCCAATCCAGCAGCAAGATGATCTCCATCTTTAGTTTGATAATAAATAATCAAATCGTCCATGTATAAAAGCATTTCACATGAACTATATAATGTCAGGAGTTGGTTAACAAACAGGGAGAACAACAGGGGCCCCAAAATGGACCCCTGAGGTACTCCACTCCTAAGCTGACATGTGTAACCCCCAGTCGGCGCTAACTGAGAGGGCTACTACCCCTGCCTGTGTAGCTAGTGAACAGGTTGAGGGACCTGGGTCCTATGACGTGGTGCCTCCATTTTTATAAGTTGAAATCTGGGGAGAAAGGTGTCACTCGGCATGGTGACTAGTTTCGGCTACTCTGCACCGGGGCACCCAAATAACTCCGGACACAGGAAGCAATAACTGTAATGTCCAATACCAGAAGTTGGGATTCTATAGTGTGGCTTTTATTCACATTCAACAGAATAACAAAGCATAGATGGACCCCCGGGGCTACACTCCTGGTAATGCAGATTTATGGAGATCAGAACACATCATCTTTGCACTGAAACCCTCAGGTTTTGAAACACTCTTGGCACTCTGCCTTAACTTGTACTCTTCTCTGGGTTTCCCTGGCTCAGCTCCCTTGCCAGCCCTTGGACTACCTTCCTTTCATGGCTCGGCTCTCATGCCAGCCCTTTGTACACTTTTCATATAGCATAGAACATTTCTCGGTGGCTCCCTAAACCACCTCTGAGCACTTCTGCTCCATCAGGGAATCTTCTTCATCAATCCCACGTCTGGGTACTTTCCTCAGGCACTGGCCAAGTACCTGAGGGAAAGCAACAGGTGTCCCAAAGCAAACTCGTAGAGGTGAATTTGGTTACTACTGATGGGTGGGGTCTCCCACCTCTCACTCCCATAATTCATACCTGGCCATTTCTCTGGACTTTAACACCTCATCCTCTGAAAACACTTTACTGTGTAGATTCTCTTTAAAGGTATGTCACATTTAATCTACTGTTCTTCCATCCCACTTATGCTCTACTTGAAACATACTTAAAGAGTGGCTGTGTCCATTTCTCTAGACAACCACAGAGTTAAGCAGTCCAATTCCCACAACTTTCAAAACTGTACTTGGCTGTCTTTTCCTGACCCCAGAGTAACAGTCTCTTAACTTCATCTTGTCTCAGGTGAAAACACATTGGCCCTTTATCAGAGCAGACTCACTCCTTGGTTGCAGGTGCCCCACAGGCTTTTTCTTCTTCGAAGAAATCTCATCCAAAACTTCTGGTACCTCAGCACGAACCTAAATATAGGCAGCTTCTTCTTCCCCTAGCCAGACCAGAGGATTACCCCTGGAAGTAGGCTGAATCCTTCCCCCCTTCCCCACAGGGATGGGGCCCTGAACCACTCTACCACTTCACTTGGCTCTTCTTGTGTTCCTTTTCAGTAGAGAACACACACCTCTAACAAAAATATAGCTCTTTGACAGAGCTGAGGGCTATAAGGGCCTGCAGCTGCAGCACACCTCTTCCCTCTTCAACACTCTACTACAGACTGACTACTGGCTGAATTCAAAACCTCCCAACATTCTATCCTAACTTCCCTAGCTGCAACATTCCAGTGAGACCTATGCAGCTGCAACAGTTCTAAAATGATATCATCCCTCAGTCTCAGCTGAGACTGAGAACAGAGTAAGACAGTATGAAATCCATTTAACTGGAGTTTCACCAGCTGCCTTCCTTGCCTGCCACTAGGTCTAATTGGGATTCTTGTAACCCTGGGTAACAGGGGGGTTACACATGCATCAGATAATACCGAGTTTATGGAAACCACCTGAGAATGATCCATTAAATAATCAACAAACCAATTTACCACACCTAAAGAGGATCCTATATCAGTCAATTTAACCTTCAGAAGAGAATGATCAATAAGATCAAATGCCCTGGTCAGGTCCACAAACACTGCCCCCGTCTTAACTCCCCATTCAAATCCCTCAAAGATGGTGTCAGTGAATCTGGCCAGGGCAGTGCCAGTCCCATGATTATTTCTGAAGCTGTGCTGCTGAGGGACACAGTAGATGGTAAGACTCCAAATAATGCAAAACTTGGTTAGAAACCAACTTCTCAATAATTTTACTCAAAGGATTTAATATGGAAATTGGCCTAAAGTCCTCAGCAAGCACAGCACCAGGTTTCTTAGGGACTGGCACTACATGTGCACACTTCCAAACAGCAGGAAAAATACCAGTGGTCAAATATAAATGTAAAACTTTGGATAAAGGACCTGCCACATAAGTAGAGACCAATTTAATAAAATGAGCGTCCAAACCACAACCACAATCTCCATACTTTATCAGGCAAATCAGAAAGCAGTTTGAGTACATCCAAACTCGTAACCCTATGAAAATAAAAAGGTGAATGATTCAAAGACTCTACTGTTGAATTCTGAACATCTTAATGGGGGGGGCACTTATAAAACTAGACAAGTCAGTAAACTTAGTATTTATCACATTTGCTATCAGACAAGGGTCAGTAACTTCTTGATCTGACACCTTCAAAATCTTAACTGTTGACAATTCACTAAGGAACATAAGTGATTTAATAGTTTGCCAAACTGTTTTACAATCTGATATACTAGCATCAAATTTACGCCTATTGTAATCTTTCTTTGCATTATCCATCATCTTACTTACTTTATTCCTAAGCAGCCTATACGCATTTAATAATGGGCCTGAGGGTGAACTTTTATAATCAGACCATGCCTGGTCTCTTAACCGAATACAGTTTCTTATTTCAATGGAAAACCAACAGTTTTCAGTACCCCTGACACACACCTTATGTAGTGGAAACAAATAATTTTGAATTAACAACTGGGAGCAAAACAAATCCACAGCACAATTCAGATCAGGAATGGAACTCAGAAAAGACCAATCAATCTCATTCAGCTCTTCCTCCAACCTTTCAAACCTAACCTTCTTAAAGGAGCCAGAAAGTATGATACGGAATGGAATTTTTTGCCTTTTGAAATTCAAGAAACAATAGGTGACCATGTGATCACTAACTGAAAGACTAAGTAAATCAGAGTGTAAAACAATATTAGGCTTATTAGTAACAACCCAATCAAGTAATGAATGGTTATCATTAAGTGGATTTAACCTAGCTGGCTCTCTAATTAACTGGACCAAATTATATGAGTCCAAACACATTTCAAGATTTAAACTATTACCCTTTAACCAATTTACATTCATGTCACCCAAAAGGACAAAATCATGATCATGAACCAGATCGATAGATAAATCGAGAAACATTTTTAGCCCATCAGTTCCACATTTTGGAGGGTTATATAGGCCGCCCACAATTACAATTTTACAACCTCCCAAAATCCACTGTAGGATTAATCAGTCAGAATCAGATTGTACATTGGTACTAGAAGCCAACACTGAAACTTCCAAATGCTCCAAATAGTAAATTACAACACCTCCACCTTTCTTTTTATCTGAGCAATCTGCCCGGAACATGCTATATCATTGGATTTGACATAGAGCATCAGGAATACTAGATTTTAACCAGGACTCAGTTATGGCTAACAACTCAGACCTATAGAGCAAAACTGCCACCTCAAAATTAGCCATTTTTGGTACCAAATTTCTCACATTCAAGTGTAGAATTTTTAACCCATGAATGAAAAACCAAGGACCAATTGAACCATTGATTACTTTTGAGGACTCCATTCCATTCAGGCCCGGGTTAGTTTCAACATCACCAGCTAATATTAACAGCCTAAATAACACTATGAACATAGAATAAAATGAAATTATTCTAACCCCTTTCCAGCACATTATCATTGTAAGATCTATTATAAAGCTACCACATAATCACAAAACTGTCTTCCACAATAACAGTAGCCAGTAACAATCATTAGTGTTGTAGTGACCTATGAAAAGATTGGACATATTGAATTCCTGATCAGGATCAGCAGGGAATAGCAGTTCAGCATCTTGAGACTACCCTGCCCCATCAGTAACAAATATACACACAATACAAACTCCTACCCACCCTATAACATGTAAAACTAGTGCTATTGTGCCAATCTAGATATATAACCTTCACAACCACTTTAAACTAACATTCAAGACTACTGTAGCAACATGTATAACATATGTTTACATTACCAACCCGCTCTTCCCAGTCTCTCCTGGACTCCCACAGACTCCTGTTTGTGCTGCACTTGACCGCACTTAGCCGATAAATGGCTGCCACAGTAGACGCCACATCATCTACCTAGTTGGCAATTTAAACCCCACTTCAGCTGACCACCATATGTAATTACAGGGAGCACATGCCCCCTGTACTGTAAAGAGAGCACATGTACTGTCTTCACTTGTGGAGCCGCAGTTTTTACTGTATGCACCAGAAGTTCAAAGATGGAGCAGTTTTATGGCCGACTCCATGATTTAAGGCAGCTTGCAGACATTTTCTGATGCAGCTGCACCAAAATGGTACACCTGGTTGGACCAGGTGTAACATCCTGCACCTGCCACTCATGCAGAACAGCAACTGTGTGTATTTTTTTGGGGGGGGGGTGATATTGCAGAGCATGGGCTAAAGACTGGAATGTCTGCAAGTGCTGAGATTTTTTACCACACAGGTGGCTGTGTAGAGGGACTTAGTCCCAGAATGGCTGAAAATCCAGCCCCTGGTCTACAGGGAGCAGACAGGAGGATATCCTATGCAGATTTAAATAAATGGTATAACTAGGGATCTCCCCCCCCCCCCCACACCAAGTCATTGTACTGCAGCAATGGGCTGTTTTATTGATAAAATCATGATATCAGGAAGTGCCAAAATCTCTGTGTGTCTATATTGTCTACAGAGTGCATGGTAATTGGAATAGTTACATTTGCCTAAAAAAGGTGCGTTTCAACTAGAATTTGTATTAAAGTGAAACTGCCTAAGGATTCTTTGTACATAGTCATAGAAAACTATGATTTGCAAATACAGCCAACCGCTCTCCACAAGTTTTTGTTGGACGTTGTTTTATGTAGAGATATGTGAGACACAGCATGCCTTTTTAGCATATACATGATGTTGCCCATACCAAATCGCTCAGGAGTAGAATAGCCCTGGTGAATAAACTGGTCTAGGTAAAGAAATTCACCCACTTGTTTCTAAAGAACTTTGTATATAATGGTTGAGACAATGCATGACATCTTAACACACTAATTTCCCTTCCTCTCCTTTTAAACATACATCATAAAGTGTATTTTCAAGCATAAATTAATGACATCGAGCACAGCAGCTCAACAAAGTTGGAAGACCAGATCATTCACTAAAAATAGCACCAACAGCTTAATCTGGTTCAAGGTCAGTTGGCATTCATCTGTATCCCCCTCCCCCGGGTCGTACCTGAGAATAGGTAGAATTTGTCTAGTGCACTAACCCAATCAAGAAAAACTAAATACATTACTAGAGAAGGAGCTTCTTCCAGACAATATATAATATGCTTCATACTTCACAACTAGTTTTTCAACTGGCAGGCACGGGTTTGATTCAGGAGGGGGTAGGATGTGCAGTGAGTGGGACTGTTGCACAGAGCTGCCAAGATACCCAGAGTGGAGTGCTGCAGCTGTATATGTTGGGGGGGGGTGATATTACAGAAAGCACTGGGGCAAAAAAAATGAGTTTTGCTGATGGGACTATTCACCTTAACCCCCAGTTCGTGTGAGGAGATGAGCACGGTTTGCAGCAGGATAGTTTGGTGATGACAGTTGCACTTGTAATGAATGGGGAGGCAGTGAGGGAACTAAAGATGGAAGACCTGCTGTCTGGGAGTGACCACCATTAAGTGTGGTTCACTCTCGGTCTGAGCAGGGAGGCTGTAAGTTCAGGGACAAAGGTGTTGGACTTCAGGAGACTGGATGTTGGAAGGATGCAGAAAATCCTGAAGGTGCACTTACAGGGAATTAAGCCAGAGATGGATGCACATCAGAAGTGGAAGAACATCAAGATTGGACTGAGGGAGGTCACTGAAGCTTGCACCAGGACCCAGGACAAGAGGAGCAGGGTTAAGAAGTCATGTTGGCTGAGCAGAGAGGTGATGGATGGGGTAAGGGTGAAGAGAGCAGCTTTCCGAAGGTTCAAGAGGACAGGGAGTGGGGAGAACAGGAAGTTGCTTACAATGAGGGCCTGGGAGGTTACTAAGCTGGTCAGAATCGCTAAGGAACTGAGGCTCACTCAGGGCATTGGGGGGGAGAGAAGGAATTTTTTAGATGTGTCCAGGAAAAGATGAGGTGCAGGGACCAAATAGTGAGGATCAAGAAGGAAGGTGAGTGGCTGGAGAGGGGGAGGACCAGGCAGAGGCACTGAATGATTACTTCTGCTCCATGTTCATGAAGGAGAAGGGGAGTTCACTACTACTGTGGATGGGGAGGGTAGGGGCAGAGGGGGCAAATGTGACTGATGGGGTGATTACAGACTGCAGGGTACTGGAGGGTCTGAAAGTGCTAAGGGTGGATAAGGCACCAGGTCCTGATGGCATCCACCCCAGGGTGTTGAGGGAGATGGCAGATGTGTTGGCCAGGCTGCTAGTGGACCTGTTCAACACCTCCCTGAACAGGTGTTGCATGCCATAGGATTGGAAGCTGGCTCTTGTAGTGACTGTACATAAGAGTGGCCTAAAGGATGAGCCAGGCAATTACAGACCTGTTAGTCTCACTTCCATCATAGGTAAACTTATGGAAGCGATACTAAAAGAAGGACTAGTGACCTTTCTGGAAGAGCATGGACTACAGGGTGGGAAGCAACATGAGTTCATCTCAGGGAGATCCTGCCAGACAAACTTAATAGAGTATTACGACTGGGTGACGAGGGAGCTGGATGAGAGCCATGCTGTGGATGTCCTGTACTTGGACTTCAGCAAGGCCTATGATTCAGTGCCACATGAGCAGCTGGGGGGAAGCTGGAAAGTGTGGGGGTAGGGCCAAAAATGGTAAATTGGATTGAGAACTGGCTGAAGGGTAGGCTGCAACAGGTGGTGGTGGTGGTGGGGGAGGACTCTCATCCCCTAGGGCTGTCACAAGCAGAGTGCCACAGGGCTTTTTGCTGGGATCGGTGTTGTTTGGGCTATTCATATCAGATATCTCACATGGAGTTGGGAGCAAGATCAACCTGTTCACAGATGATACCAAGATGGGGGTAATGGATGATATAGAGGGGTGGCAGACACTTCAAGGGGACCTCTCCAAACTAGAGAAGTGGTCAAAGAAGTGGCAGTTGGGTTTCGATGCCAAGAACTGCAAAGTTTTGCACTTCAGAGCAAAGAACTCAATGAGGAAGTATGGTTGGGTGGGGTTCAACTAGGTATCACTGAGGAGGAGAAGGACCTAGAGGTGATAATAACAGGGAGCATGAATAACTCTGCTCAGTGCAGGAGGGCATCAGCTAAGGCCAACAGGATGCTGGGGAGCATCACAAGAGGATTCTCATCCAGACACAGGGATGTGATCCTGCCCCTGTACAGGTCCTTGGTCACGCCACACTTGGAGTACTGTATGCAGAACTAGCATCCATATCTTAGGAAGGATATCATGCTGCTGGAAGGGGAGCAGTGTAGAGCGATGAAGATGATCCAGGGGTTAGAAGACAAAACCTATGAAGACAGGCTGAATGATTTGGGCTTATACACCCTGGAGGACAGGAGGGATCAATGAGGGGGATATGATTGAGACCTTTAAGTACTTGAAAGGGATCAACAAATTGGGCACAGATGAGTTACTTTGACTGAGGAAGGGGAGAGCCATGAGACGGCATGGGCTAAGGTTGGAGGGGGCAGTTTTAGGAGGGAGATGAAGGGGCATTATTTCACAGAGAGGGTGGTGTCAAAATAGAATTCTCTGCCAGAGGGGGTGGTATCCTATAGGATGGTGGGTAGTTTCAAAAGGGCATGGGACAGGGTAAGGGAAAGGGTCTGGTTATATCCAGTGTAGGATAAGGGGAGGAAGGAAGGGCAGCTGCACTATAGGGGGTAGCTGCACACACAAGCAGACTTGATAGACTGTCAGGCCTGTTTCTGCTGGCAAATTCGTATGTTTGTAGGTACATTCATATAACCATATTAACTATGATGATGTTACCTTTTTTGCTTTGAGGCTGGTGGGGTATTTTACTTTAATTTGTTTTGTATACTTTTTGTAATCTCACCCATGCAACCAAGCTTTACTCTCCCATCTGGCTCCTCTTGCTGTCCTGTGACTGGTTATCCAAGAACACTGTTCCTCTTGCTTGAAAAACTCTGCTTTGTGAGGATGGTCTCTCAGGTGCATCTCCATGGTTTCCAGCAGCTGCTCTGGTTGGTTATAAGACAGGCCTTTTTCCCTATGCAGCTCTTCCTTTGGCATGATTACCTTCTCGCTCTCTTTTATCAGGCTCCTGAGTGCTGTTAAGATAATCTCCCAACAAGCATGCACTTCACCACTGTATCTGGATCTTTTCAGACATACATGACACTGATAAGGACCATCTCCTAAGTGAACATGTCTGTGCTCTAACAGGGCAGTATTCCTCCAGAATCTCAAATGGCAAAAATGGAACACTTTCACAGCCTCAGTCCATGCTTTTGAAATTGCACTGCTTGTTTTTTTCAGATGGACGATCTGGCCGTCTACGGAGATTTAGCTACCCAAACAGAAATTCAACTGGTCTTTGACCACTGTTCTTATGGCTGCCACATACATCACTGCAAAAGCATACTGATATACTTTTTGCAGTTTTCTGTACTTTACCCGCTAGACCCAGTAATCTTCCCAAATAGTTTTCTCCAGTCTAGAAGTTATCATTAACTGTGTAGAACACAGCAGCTTTGATTGATCTAAACCAAAAGTAAAACTTGCTTAGAGCAGAACAAAATACTGAACATCTTTTGCTATTTCAAAACCTCGCTGATTTGAACGCTCCCCATGCTCAGTACTTAAAAGTGCTCTGTCACATTATTGCTTGCAGCACTGCGGAATATCTTCAGTCCATGAGCACTGAAATGCAGTGTCTGTCCACTGGGATTAACAACCTGAAGAATCGAGACACTATGCGAAGCTAACTTGGCAAACCTACCTACTGCTAGCTTCAAGTCCAACATATAATTTAACAAAAAATGAATAGTAACTTACAGCATCAAATTCAGTTTGATCATCTTCAGACAAGTCTCTAGTTTCATACACAGCAGGTTTGGCTCACTGCTCCAACTGAAGCCGGCAGCATGAGTCCAGCTGCAGCTTTACATTTCAAGAAAGTCCCACCATTGTCATACTGAGAACATGGGTGAACAACTCCTCTCACTAAGTTGGGCACCCAGGATTTTCAAGTACCAGAAATGTTATTTCTAGGGCAATTTTCAAAAAAACAAACACCAGAATCTAGCTAAATATGTCTTGTTTACCTAGTTTTAGGTGTTTGTTTCTGAAACTACATCATTTTTACATATTTTCAATGTTAGTTAAAAAAAAATTGTGGCTATCATGATTGGTATTTTTTCCACATGACAAGTAAATCATTAAAATAAGCACTCACAATATATATTTTTTAACCATTTACATTTGTTGGTTATCCCAAAAAATCCTTAATTACTCTGGAACTGTATACTACTTTTTCACAAAACCTTTGAAAGGCACACCCTTGGCATTGGCCCCTTCAACCCTGAAAAGTTCATGAAAAAGTAGGACACAATATAGGCTATAAGTAGGTGAGAGCAAAAGAGCAAAAACCAAAAACAAAAAAACACACCAAGTTAAGTATAGGTAAACCAAAAATTTTTTTTTCTCCATTTTTTGATGCACCATATCTCGAAAACTGAACATGATATCCTCACAAAACTTTTCATGCCTTGAGACTCTGTCAGCCTAACTGCGCATACCAACATTTGTCCTATTTTAGTCAAAAGACACTGATGTTATTGATGTGCAAAAATAAAGCAATAATGCATGACAGGGTGTGTGTAGTGCTAGGATAACGTCATGCCTTGGGTGGTCGGCATGAGGCCGCATGCTGAGTGCATCCAACACTCAATAAGTGATGTTATCCTAGCAGGACTGACTCCCTGGAGTGCATTATTCCTCTATTATACAATGGCTTCTGAGTGTAAAAAAATTAAAATATAAAAAGGTACATTTAAAAGTAGATTTTTTATGTTTATTTTATGCATAGGTTTTAAAAAAAAAATAGTGCTGATTTACTGTTTTGACCAGCAGGTGGAGCTGCTGTTACTGTGGCTGTGCACTCCATCACACTAACATCTGTTGGTGCTGCTGTTTTTCTGGTTCTACACTCCCCCACACTAACATTTGTGTCTGTTGCTTCCTATTTTTCCTCCAGTTTAAATGCCCAGTACTTTCCTTCCATATCTGTTTCCTGTTCTTTTTGTTTTAGCTGCTGTATGTGGAAGTGAGGTCACCCCCCCATCAGAATGCGACCACTTCTTCCCAGTCTGTATCAAGGAGGTTGGAGAAATGACAGCCCCTGTCACTGTTGCATCTGTAGTTTCCCGGTAGAGCTTTTACCCTTACCGGGAGAGAGGACTGAACTCTGAAAATGGCAAAACAGTAAGGAAATGAAGTGCATGTGCTCAACTCGGACACTCCATTACTGTGCAATCACTTGACAGCTTGCCATTTCAGACCAGGGTTTGTTTTTAGTGTGGGAGGCAGTTACAGTAGTATTTTGAAATTGCTGGCCTGGTGGCGCTGATGGTTGAGGTGCTGGATGACACACCTCGCGCCACACTGGCGACTCTGGTTCAGGAATGGACTCGAGCCATCAGGGGTCAGCAGGGAAGAGGAAGGATTGAGTATCCCACAACTGCTCTCCTTCTTCTGGGGTGGGTGGGGGGATCGCATCACTCTGCAGTGGCAACTGGCAGTGGCATGGGGCACTGCGAGTAGCATGCACAGTCGAGGGCTGGAGCACGGCAAGTGGTGGCATGTGCTGGGACTAGAGCAGTGATATTATGCTGGGATAACATTATGGGTCCAGTTCCAGTCTGACCAATCAGGGACCAGCATTCTTTCTTGCCATTGTATAATGGCGGTTTAACATTAGACAGCCTACTCAAGCCTAACTATAGGAACGTTACCATACCCCTGTAATATGTCAGTGTCAGTGGCTCAGTAGGTAGCACACTCACCTCTGAGGCCAGGAGATCAGAGGGCTGTGGGTTCAGTTCCCACATCTGGCACTTGGGATAATATCCCAGTACTGACACTGTAGTGCAGCATGAGCGGGGTGCTGCATTTCTGAGGTGCCGTCTTTCCGATGAGACGTTAAACCGAGGTCCCATCTGCCTGGATTGGTGGTAGTTCAGGTGGATGGTAAAGATCCCATGGCACTTATCAAAAAGAGTAGGGAATTTTCCCGTGTCCTGGCTAAATTTCCTTCATTCACAAAATACCACCAACAGCTTAATCTGGTTCAAGGTCAGTTGGCATTCATCTGTATCCCCCTCCCCCGGGTCGTGCCTGAAAATAGGCAGGATTTGTCTAGTGCACTTACCCAGTCAACAAAAACTAAATAAATAATATATATAACACATGTATAATTAGTCATGACCCCCTTTAATACATCGATAAATTGCCTGATTAAATGCTGTAATAAGTGAGTATGATGCCATACACAGTTTTTATGGTGTTTTATATCACTCATGTGTCACTGCTGTCTGACTCAAACTTGAAGTGGGAAAGACAGCTCTTGTGCTAGTCTCTTGTAAACAAAGTACTGATCCCCCCACAGGTTTTCTCTATCTGTTTTCTTCACACATCATACTGTCTCCCTATTAGCATTCTGTCAAAGTTGCAGCCACTAGCTAAACTCAGAAAAAAAAGCTAGCAACCAATTTTAAAACCCCTATGAACACACAGATCAACACCTAATATTTAATGCAACAAACAGTAGTAGCAGTAGTAGTAAAGTATTCTTATACAGGAAGATGGTAGCATACACCATTAGATCCAAAGAACCTGTTTTCAAGGTGATCCTGTCAAATATAAAAAGAGAAAAATGTTTTAAAACAAGAACTTTTAATCCAGTTTGTTGTTACATTCGTGTTCTCCTGCACTAGTGAATGTGCAATGCTGTGATGCTGTCAATTGAATATCAGCCTCGATTCTGCATGTCTTTTTTTATACCCTCCCTGCACCAGTAATTGTTCAAAAAAAAACGAAGTGACTGTGCTTATGAGGTCCTTTTTTACACACCCTAGGTGTGTAATGTTCACATAAACCTCTCAAGCTTTGCTGTTGAGGTTTATGGGACATCACACAGCTTGGGTGTACAAAAACACTTCATAACACACAGTCATCTATTCATTATTCTCTCTCTCTACACATATTCAGTGAAAAAAACTTTGTTAATGGACCAATTAACGTTAAACTGACAAAAGTAGGGAAATGTGGTAGTAGGGTTTTCAACCCTAGTACCCCACCACCACCCTGTTCTGAGTCTTGACAAATCAGGTCTGGGATCTTCCTTGGGGCTATCCCTAACACTACATTTCCCTGCCTGCTTTTATCAGTTTAACCCTAACTGGTACATTAATAAAGTTTATTTTTGCAATGAATTTCCTTGCTTTTTGAGATAGTACAGTTGTAGTGTCATTCACACAGGAACACATCCATGGGATTACAGATGCGCAGAGCACTCTGGGCCCAGAGCTTCTATGCCTCCATTTATCCACATATGAATGTGGGTGTGGAAACGCACACCCCTCCAGGTCCTGCACTTCCATTCCTCCAGAAAAGTAATTTATGTGCTTCCTTCTACTTTCTTTTTGTAAGGACAGACTATTTTCAGTTCTTATTTCTTAGGGGCTTAATGATATAGTAGTCATTAAGACCTTTCTATTGATATATACATTGTCCTTTACCTCCGAAGACTGACAGAGTTACAGCTTGTTAAAATTGCAATGTTATCCTATGGGAATTGATTTATTTTGTTTTTATATCACCCCTACATTTTTGTGGGGTGGTGTTATGTGTTAGTGTTATACTAAGGATCATACTAAGGAAATAAAGGAGCTAGGAGGCTGTGTGGCCCATGAATGTTCCTATATACAGTATTTAATAACAAATTTTAGCTCCTGAGAGGATATACTTATCAAGATGACATTTGAAAACTTCTTTCGATCCACTAGTAATAACCTGTATTGGTAATTTATTCCAAGGATTCACCGTTCTCAAGGTAAAAAAGTATTTGTGTGGTATCAGATTACATTTTCTCCCATTTAACTATAGAGGGTGACCTCTGGTGTTATATTTATCTTTCTTAAATTCAACCCCAATGTAGTTAGTAAGTAGGGATCCTGAATAATGTCATAAATAAACAAAAGATTGCCTCTGAGATGCCTGGTGGTTAAGTGCATAAGGTTCAAAGATTTAATTCTTGATTCATAAGAATCATTATGCAGTCCCTTGATTTGTTTGCTGTATTTCCCTTGTACTTTCTCTAATAAATTAATATCAGAGTTCCTAAAGGGGCATCACAATTGTGAGGCATACTCGAGGTGGCGGCAAACATATGTTCTATATAAAGGCATCAACACTCTACTGCTCCTTGATTTTATGTTTCTTCTTATTGACCAGATAACTGTATTGGGCTTGAGTATGACCTCATTTATCTGAGCAGATGGAAGGAAGTCCTCCGATATATTAATCCTGAGATCTTTTTCATTGGTTGCTGAATTTAGTATTTTACTGTCTAATCTGATGTAAATAAGGGGTTATATGGCCCCACATGCATAACTTTACATTTATCGAAGTTTAGTTTCATCTCCCACTTAGTAACCCATTTTGAGATTTTATTTAAATCATTCTGAATAATTGTAGTATGTTCAAAGCCAGCTCAGGACCCCCTCATTTTGACATCGACGGCATATTTTACAGCTGGAGAGATACAAATGTTTGTTAGATTGGCTATGAACATTTGAAACAAACAGGGGCCCAGTACCAAGCCTTGCAGGACACCACTGGTAACCTTACCAATAATGTTGTGTTCTGTTCGTTAGCCAATTTGCAATCCAGTTTTCAATATTTTTAATATTTGTTTTATTTAATTTGTGTACTAATGCCCAATGTGGCATGGCATCAAATGCCTTACTAAAGTCAATAAAGATGATGTCATAAGACATCTTACGATCTAAATGACTACTAACATCTTCATACAAACATAATAGGTTAGTTAAACAACTTTGACCTTTTTCAAAACCATGTTGGTCACTGTCAAGGTTGTCCAGAACTGGGGAGATTAGGTCCTTTATAATGCTTTCTAGTACTTTACAGAGAGGTGACATTAGGCTAATAGGCCTGTAATTTTCTCAGTTGTTCCTCTGGCCCTTTTTGTGGATTGGGATAACGAAAGCTGTTTTCCATACATCGGGAAATAAATTTAAGTTTATACATTCTTCAAAAAATAACTTGTGTGGATGTGCCAGACAATCTGCTAGCATGAATAAAAGATGACCAGTGATATTATCAGAGGATGTACAGGTTTTACCTTAAGGGAAGATAATTTAGCATGAACACAATCCTCAGATATGAGGTGCCTGAAATGTCTCACAGAATTTGGTGTTAAGGACATTAGCCAAGTCATTGGGCTCATATAATTTATTTATTTATTTATTTATTTATTAGAAAAGTCAGTTTTGCATCCTTTGAGTCATGAACTCATTTACAAAGGCACCTCATCATGGAGGGGTAGACAGAGTTACATAGTGCGGTTACAACAGTGAGAACAGTACAGGTGCAGAACATTAAACATAGAGTACACATAGGTTACATAATAATGTTACTTATAATAGGTTACAGTCATACACAAGGTACCCAAGAGTTATATTGGGGTTACAGCCCTGGACATACCTAGATAATACCTGGAGAGGATGGAAGTAGAGATGGGGAGTGGGGTGGAGGGAGGGAGGAGAGGATAGGCTGTCCAGAGGATATTTTAAGTCAGGGAGGCCTGACAGGAGGATCCCACAGTGGGATTAATTAGGTGCATCTACAGCAATGAGCGATGAAGAGATGGTTCTGGAGGGTGATTTTGAAGGGACCAGTTTTGAAAATATCTGTGATACAGGGTGGGAGGGAGTTGAACCAAGCAGGGGCTCAGTAATGGAAGGACCTCTGGGCTAGCAAGGTCTTGGTTCTGGGCACCAGATAGGTGGCCTTGACAGAACTACCAGTGACAACAGATGAGGACACACACCATAAGGAAGCAGAACCCCCCCCCAGTGGGGAGAGCCCTAGATGAGATTTTTTGGTGAGTAGGCAGGTCTGGTAGTGCAGACGCTCCTCAAAGGTGAGCAGGTTGGTGGTGGAGTAGAGCAGGCAGGTGTGAGTGTGGCTAGGGGCTCCAGTCAGGAGCCTGCAGGCCTTATTGACTGAGAGCTGGATTTTAGTCAAGGTGGTATTGTCTGCCGCAGCATAAATGGGCAAGCCATAGTCCACTAGTGACAGGACAGAAGAGGTGATGGCCAGCCAGAGGGCAACTTGGGGGAGGCAATCTCTATGACAGTATAATTGGCCTATCTGAGAATTTATGGCACAGGATAGGGCATTGATGTGGGTGTGGAAGGTGAGAGCTGAGCAGAAAGTGATGCCTAGGTATTTGTAAGAGTTCACTTGCTCCAGCAAGTGCAGAGTGCTGGGGAAAATGAAGAGGGGAGCATGCTTGGCCTTGTTTTGGTGATGGGAGAAGAGCACTGACTTAGTCTTCTTTAGGTTAATGACAAGTCAGTGGTCAAGGAACCACTTTTCAGCTTGGTTGTAGGTGTGCTGGAGGGATACCTGGAGAGAAGAGGGATTGGGATGGGAGGCAAAGAGAACCACATCATCGGCATAAAAGAGCATTTTTCCTGTGCAGGAGCTGGAGAGAGTGTTGAGGTAGAGTCTGAAAAGTACAGGGCCCAGAACTGACCCTGGGGTACCCCGGAATGAATGGGAAGGGCATTGGACAGGAAGCCATTTATTTTCACACACTGGGATCTAGCAGAGAGGTAGCTGGAGAGCCAGGCAAGGGGACCAGCGGAAAAGCCAACTTGGTGGAGGGAGTCTAGCAGGAGGGGGTGACAAACAGCCTTGAAGAGGTCTATGAACACTGCGCCAGCAAGGTTGCTGGAGTCAAGAGCAGAGTGCAGGTATTGAGAGAACTCTAGGAGAGCAGTAGTGGTACTGTGTCCTGGGTGGAACCATGTTATTCTGGGCACATTATGTCATATTTGGTCAGGTGCTCAGAGAGTTGAATAGACACTATTTTTTCTAGGGCTTTAGAGAGCGGGGGGGAGGATAGAGATGGGCCGGTAGTTATTAGGTGTGGACCAATCTCCACTCTTATGTATAGGGGTGATTTCAGCTGATTTCCAAGCACTGGAAAACTGACCAAGGCATAGAGACCAGTTTAGTAGGTATGTAAGGGGAACTAGAGTGACATCCAAGATGAGGCGGAGGATCCTGGAGTCTAGGGGGTCACAGCTGGGGTTGTTGCTACCAAGGGCTTTTAGCAGGTGTGGCCTGGCTATGTGGGGAGATATAGTGTGCAGGTAGAAAGGAGAGCAATCCAAGGCAGGGGGTGCAGAGGTGGGGATTGGGTCAAAAAAGTTCTTTGGGAGGACAGAGCTTAGGTCAGAGAAGGTAGAATTAGGCAATCAGCTATGCAAGGTGGGTCTGTAGTGGTGGTGCCATCGATGGAGAGCTGGGATGGTGGGGGGGGAGCAGGTCTTCCCATTAAGCTCTTTCAGGCAGAACCCCAGGTGGATGCGAGGGTTGTCTGCTAGTGCTCTGCCTTGGCCCATCTAATGGCCCAGGTGCACTGATTATGTGCCGTGTTGTAGGCTTATCTATCAGTCAACTTGCCTGATTCAATAGCGATGTACCAGAGATTATCCCTATGCGTAAGTTTTTGGATAAGGGATGGGGAGATCCATGTGGCATTTTGTTTTTTAGTACGGATTCTGGTGTGGGGGGTGAAAAGGCCTTGCTGAAGGCATTGGTGAAGAGGTCTACAGAAGAGTCAATATCAGGGGCATGACAGATGGAGGGCCAGTCCAGCTGTGCTAAATGCAATTTTAGCTTTCTGAGACCCCCGGGGGCACAGGCGCCGGTGCAAGGTGGCCTGGGACACAAGGGCAGTTCAATAGTATTATGTCTAGGAGGGTGCTGGAGCCACTTGTCCATTTGAATCTAGTGGGCTGGGTGACTAATTGGTACATGTCCAGGGCAGCAAAGGAGTCCCTGGTATGGGAGGAAGTGGTACCAAGCCAATTGATGTTAAGGTCACCTAGGATGAGTTGCTCAGCTTTGTGTGGTAGGGAGGTGAGGTAGTCAATGAGAGACTGGAATGCTAGGTTCTGGTTCCTTGGGGGTATGTAGGAGACCATGAGGAAGAGTGGGCCCCAGCTGGGTCAGGGGTAATTTTTAGAGTGAGGGCTTAAGCACCATAGTCAAGAATGGGGGTAGGGAGTGCATGGCTTATAAAAGGTGTCCCACATGTAGAGTGCACACCCACCACTGTGTTTACCAACTCAGTCTTCCCTGAACAGGGTGCATCCAGGGAGGGAAATAATGGAATCAGGGGCTGTTTTGGAGAGCCAGGTCTCTATTAATGCAATAATATTGGGTTGGTGTTGTACAACCCAGCACAGGAGTGTGGCAGATTTCTTTAGAAGGCTACATATGTTCAGTGATGCCACCCGGAGACTGGCTCCAGAGTGGGTATGGGAGGGTGAGTTGGCATAGGTCCAGGATTTGGGTGTATATTCCCAGAGAGCGGTAAGAGCAGAGTGATTAATCTAATTAGGGGATGGTGGTGACAAGGATCCCTAGTGTGGTGCCAATGTGAGGTCCCTATAGTAGGGGTGCAGGGGATATGTAAGGCACGGAGGGTAGGTATGGCAAGGAAGAGGTGGGTCCAGGATGGGCCCAGGAGGGCAGAGGGAGTGGGGGTGTTGGTAGGTGGTGGATGCAGAGGAGTTGGGGTGGTGTCTAAGGTGGGAGGGGGCTGAGCTGTTTGGGAGTGGCTTAGGGGAGAAATGCTCAGGGTGGAGGGTGGGGGCACAGGATGGGGGTGGTCTGAGCCAGGAGGGTAAATGTGAGCAGGCCTAGTAGAAAAGCGATGGTGCCCATTGTTATTTAGTAGGTAGCTGGAGGTAAAACTGAACCAGTAATAGTGTGCCAGCTGTGAAATTAGCCAAAGCATAGGGCAATTTTGGTAAACCACCTGGAAAGAGTCATTGTAATATTGCTGTACTGTGTGGGGCTGGCAATGACACTACTACTAATTTAGTGATATTGTTGAAAATTCAGCTAAGGCAAAGGTGCCAGCTACTGGGATGGTTTGGCTGTGACTGGGTATGTCACCATAGGCAGTGGAAGTGGAAGAATTGAAAGGGTATGTAGTTGAATTAGGGTGAGGTCCCTAACAATAGGGCAGGTTACAGCAGTAATTGAGAGGAGTTAACTGGAGTGGCTGGAGAAAAACATGAGAGCAAATGTGCAACCCTGTGGGTGAGATTGCTTTAAAAAGGGGCAGTAAGAAAGTGGGTCAAGTCAGGTATTGAAGACAGGAAGGCCAATAGCCATAAGAATGTGCAGCAGTGCAGTGACCAATCAGCTGCTAGACTGAGGAAAGGGGCTGAGCAAGGGTCTATTTAATACTGTGAGGAGGTGGGGGAGGGGGTGGGCAAAAAAGTCCAGAACACAGCACAGAAAGAGATTTCCCCAAGATCAGGAAGTGCTAGGAGTTGGAAAATCAGCTGAGGAGCAGAAACTGACAATCAGTGCCTGGCTCCCTCCACTGGGCATCCAGTCAAAACAGCAGCATTCAAAACCGTGAGTTTCGGAGGTCCGGTGCATACCTGAATCTTTCTGGGGGTCAGTTAGACAGTCTGTTAGCTGTGGCTGGCTCAGAGAATGCCGAGGCCATAGCAGCAGCTTGGGAAGCCCGCAGATGGGCTGTCTGTCGAACAAGAAGGGAAAGATAGAGGATTAAATACAGCTAGAGTACAATAGCAAGCTCAGTGGGGGGCAGACAATGGGTAAAGAGGTGGCACGAAGTAAAAAGGTGGCAAATGCAGGGCAATTATTTAGAGACAGAAGAGGAGGAGGAGTTAACAAGGAGGGGGGTTCTGTGCTTTGGCACCAGGACGTCTGAGGAGGACAACAGCAGCAGCAGGAGGGGGTGTAAGAGGAGGGTTTGTAGGTAAGGCAGAGAAGAAATTAAGCTGTTTAGAGAGACAGCATTGCAAGTGGGGAGGATAAATTAATAATTAGCAGAGTGACCAGTGTTGGACAAGAGACAGGGTTTGGCAGTAGAGGCAGAAATGGAAAAATGCAGCACTCTTACTTAGTACCTAGGTCTAAGCAGTCAAACATCAGCTACTAAACAATACAATTTATCCAGCACTGGTCCCACAGCAGCAAGTAACACCGAGAGACTAGACTAGAGGCTTGTAATAGACTAGCTAAACTGGCAGGTAAAGTAAGACCAATTGATGCATAACATAAATAATTACATTTACAAAAATTTAGTCCAGAACACAGCACAGAAAGAGATTTCCCCAAGATCAGGAAGTGCCAGGAGTTGGAAAATCAGCCGAGGAGCAGAAACTGCCAATCAGTGCCTGGCTCCTCCACTGGGCATTCAGTCAAAACAGCAGCATTCAAAACCACGAGACTCAGAAGTCTGGTGCATACCTGAATCTGTCTGGGGCTCAGTCGGGTGGTCTGTTAGCTGTGGGTCAGCTTGGAGAGTGCCAGGGCCACAATCGCAGCTTGGGAAGCCTGCAGATGGGGTGTCTGACTCTGTCTGGAGGGTCAGCCGGGTGATCTGTTATCTGTGGCCAGCTCGGAGAGTGCCGGGGCCACAGCAGCAGCTTGGAAAGCCCTCAGATGGGCTGTCTGAATCTGTCCAGGAGTCAGTCGGGTGGTCTGTTAGCTGTGGCCAGCTTGAAGAGTGCCAGTGCCACAGCAGCAGCTTGGGAAGCCCGCATAATATAGTATCATTATACAGCAGTGGGCCCACATGGCATGTGGGTTTTTTAAGGGAGTTGATGTAGGAGTAAAATGACTTGCAATTGGTTTTATTAGCTTCAGATGCTAATTCATATTCCCATTTTTGCTTGACTCTACTAATTATTTTCTTATACTTTTTCTGAGATTTTCAGATAAGAGATCCAGTTATTTTTTTGTATGGTATTTAAGAAAGCTGGAACATTTCTTATTGTTTTGTTTGCTACGCTTCCATATTGATTTGTCCAGCCATTTAGGGCAAAATGTTTTATTATTTTTGATTTTATATGGGATACAAATATCTCTTAGATTGATTAGCATTTTGCAAAGTATATCCCAGCTGTCCTTTATTGGTAAGGATGAGAACATTTTATCCCAGTCAAAGTTATTCAGCCTAGATTTCATGTTAAATAAATCTGGCTGGTCATACATATAAATTTTTGTTTCACCATAGTTATGTCAAAAACTATTTTCCATAGTAAATTTTATTACATTGTGGTCGCTGTTACCAATTGGTGAATGAACAGATATATTTTTTATAAACAAATTTGCATTATGTGGGACAAGGTCCAGAATTCTTTCGCCTCTTATAGGCTGAGTAATACTTTGGGTGAGGTTACATTATTGGCATGCATTAACAAATTTTTTACCAAGTCCTGAGGATGTTGTTTGATCTTTCCAGGAGATGTCACCAAAGTTAAAGTTTCCCATAAGTAAGGTATCCCCTAATTCACAAGTGTGTTTGATTTCTAGTATTATTTCCCCTAAAATTTCTGGTGTTGTGTTATGAGGGTGGTAACAATTCCCAATGATAATATTATTTTCTTTGTTCAGGACTAATTTAATCCAAATGGATTCAGAAGATCTGTTAGGAGATTTTATTTTCTCTGAGATGTTTAACATTTGCAGAGTGTTTTTGATGAAAAAGGTGATACCTTCACCTCTTCTGACAGCTCTGTTTTGTATATAGGAAGTGTACCCAGGAAGGGAATTATTCTAATTAGATTTCTCATCACCTCAAGTTTCTGTTACTGCTATGATATCGATATTACCAGTGGCAACTCATAGTTTTAATTCATCCATTTTATTATGTAGACTCCTAGCATTACAGTATAGAAAATGCAAATGAGTCCCAATACACTTATTCTGGCATTTGTTCAGTGTGTTCAGAGTGGCAGGATGTACCTGCCTCTCCCCCAGATCAATTAGTTTAAATTTAGGTTTATACTCTTCAAAATGTATTTACCCAATGAGGTACTTCCCCAGCATCTTAAATGTAATCCATCACTGCAGAAGAGTTCAATCCTGCTTGAGAACTCTTCCCAATGCGTAACACATGTCCATAATCTTGTCAGAGGCACCACTTCCTAAGCCACTCATTAAACATTTTTATTTTTTGATTTATTTCATAGGAATGGGCATAATCTCAGAAAAAAACAATTTCACTACCTAGGTCTGTCAATCAATTTGATAGTGCAATTATATCTTTTTTGACCTCGAGTAGATCATTATGCATAATATTGTTAGTACCAACATGAAGAATTACTAGTGGATTAGACACACTGCTTCTAAGAATGTTATTTACCATGGCTGCTATATCTGCAATTCTAGCTCCATGAAAGCTAGAGCAGGTTAGATTCATTTTATCTTGGTCACATATATCTCTATCAATGTGTTTGATTATTGAGTCAACTAGTATGTATATCTGTCTACTGTCCACTGGGGGTAGTGAGGGGCTTAAGACAATATCCATAGGTAAGGAAGGAGTGTTACCATTAATACCGACAGGGTTTATAGAGGAACTGGGGAGGGCTACATTTGTACTGGATAGTAAAGCCTGGGGCTCCGTAATTGTATACGGAGTTTGTGATGGGATGTGAGTAGGAATGTTAAGGCCTAATGGATTTTCAGGATTGTTCAGGGCATCAGAAACAGTGTTTTGATGTACATTTCTATTTCCTAATGCCCTTGCATCTGAAGCTTCATTACTTATTTGAATAGTATTGTCTGCTACTACATTGCCTAGATCATTATCACCATTATTATGTAACAACAAAAGAGGGGAAAATCTGTTATGAGTATCTAAGGAGAATACTGTGGCTTTACGTCCCTTTTTAAAAACTCTCTTATTCTGAATTTCATACCACAAATCATCTGCATTGTCATTTGTTTCATCATCTCTGGGACGTGTTTTATTACTGGGCTCCAAGGGTGTCTCACCTGTATTATTATTGCCACAGTCAGTCTCGGCCAAGTTACAGTTGTGAGAGGTACCATATTCTAAGGCTGATTGCTGTAAGGTGGAACCAACATTGTCAACACGGTTATTAACAAGTAATATACTTGGTTGGGAAGTCAGTCCCAAAGATGCAAACCTTGCAGCCATTTCCATCTGACTCTGTTCCAATGACATTAGTCTATTGTTAAAATTGGAAATCTCTTGATGCAATGAAGCATTCTCTATACATTTGGAACAGACATAGTTATGTAGCTCTGTAGAACCTGGCCTGATAGCATACATCAGGTATTCAATACCTTTTTATACTATTCATTAAGACCTTTATTTTGATAAATAGATTGTACCATAACTGCATATATTGACAGAGTTATGGCTTGTTAAATTTGAAATATGAGAAAAAATAAGTCCAAATTATTTTCTCGAATGAAGGGATCTTTTTCATGAGGTTAAGTCATTCATACAAGAAAAGATTCCTTCATACGAAAAAAAATTAAAAAAACCTAAGTCCAAATTCTTTTTTCATATGAAGGAATCATTTTTTTGTGAGGTTGTGTTGTTCATATGAAAAAAGATTCCTTCGTACGAAAAAAGAATCTGAAAAAAAAAAGTCAAAATTCTTGTTTCATATAAATGGAATCCTTTTTTTTTGTATGGCTCTACTCTTTTTTTGTATGGCCATACAAAAAAAGAAATTCGGGTCACCAACAAAGATTTTAAAATATGTTAAAAACAAATTTCTGCATGATTTTTCAAAAAAAACAAGTGCAGAGTCCACCTAAGCAGGTGTTGATTATAAAGATTCATGTGTTGGTGTTTCTGCAGGATATCATTTTTATGTTTTTTTCAAAAACATTTTTTGAAGTAAGTGGAAACAAGATGGCAGCCATACAAAAAAAATAATTTTTTCTCATGAAAAAAGATTACCCCCATATGAAACAGAATCTTTTTTGATTGAGCAAAATTCTTCTTTTTTCATATGAAACAGCTATCCAAAAGATCATACTGTGCATGATCAAAACTGACATTTCAAATTCTTATAAGTCTGAAATGAATTACATTTTTTTTGTCACTAAACTAGTGAAAGACATCACTGTGGTCCAATCACTTTCTATCCTGAAAATTTCAGAGCAAAGTTCTAAATCATCTGGGCACTAGGTGATGACAAAAAAAGCAAAGAAAAATTCAATTTTTTTCATTATTCAGATCTCAGAATCCACACATTCAACTGTAACAAAACTTGGCAAGTCGAGAGACCTTGGCCCTAAAACCACACCTGCAAAATTCTGTTCATATTCACTAAACGATGGTAAAGCTATTAAAGTGCAAAGTTATGGGTTTAACATTAAATAGCCTACTCAACCCTAACTATAGTGGTGCTACTGTACCACTATAGTATATGTATATGTATTCATACATACAGTATATATAAGATAGATAGATAGATAGATAGATAGATAGATAGATAGATAGATAGATAGATAGATAGATAGATAGATAGATAGATAGATAGATAGATAACGTAGATAGACAGACAGACAGGCAGGGGTGTGTGTGACAGTGTAGTTTAAAAGGGAAACAGAGCATCAATGAGCTACATAATTTGTTTCACCAGTTTGGAATATACACAGTAGCCAAATGAAAATGATTTACTAAAGCTGATAAGAAAAATCAGTGCTGAATCATTTGTTTAAATGCAATGCTTGACCATGCATTATTCCAATAATACTGCACACCTGCCTCCTTTGCATACTTTTATTGCTAATACATATTTGTTTGATTATGTTTCACCAAACTTTACAACTGTGATAAATCTGTTCATAGTGAGTTGTCACCCTGTAGTAAATGCAACTGTGGTGGCAGCTGGGATGCTTTGATTTGCACTGCACATCATAACACACCCAAGGTGTGGACAACCTTATCACTATAGCATTGTATCCTGTTGGATGGGTGAATCACTGCATTCACTGGACACCTGAATCACTGGAATGATGCATTCTTATTGTAAATAATCATTCTTAAACACTTTGTTTCAGATGAGCAGTTTCGTTTTGTTTAAAAAAGTATACTTTTTACACTTTGCATTTGTATTTTTTTTTTATAATACCAATAATGCAAAACCTTGAAGTTCTATTAACCCTAATAGCAGTACATCATAAGGTCAATAATAAACTGTTCCACATATCGTGCAACATTATGTGCCTAGGAGGTGATAAATAGACTCTTCATATAACTCCCGGCCATACGTTATTGATGACTAATAGGGCCCCATAATCAAAAGGTTAGTGCAGGGCTAACCAAATTGTTTACATGATTGTAACAGTGGTTAAATCAAATACTGACTTACCAGCACTACATCCATTGAAAGAAGTATACAATGTGATTTGGTGCAAAGTTGAGAATGCTACTGTGAAAGGCCTCCACAAAAGTCTGGTTTAAAGGTAACAAGTGGCAAATGTTGTTTAAGAGCATCTGGTTATCGATGACTGCCATAGATTTTTCTGTTCCTGTCTCACCTTGATTCATAATAGATAGGGTTCAAATGAACAGAAATGATGTAGGCAAATTATCGTAAATGTAACAATCATTATTAATTACTTTTGAAAAGTCCTTGGCAAGTGAATCAGACAAGTAACTCTTCATTACGATGTCAGCCATTACACATTCCCGATAGACTGCACTTTATAGTACCTGAATTGGTGTTACATTCTGTTCAACCCTTGTTAGCATGTTACTGTTTGCCATGTGTATAACAATGCAGGGCCAGAAATGATGGGCATACAAAGTTTATACAAAAGAACAAATTCTGTTGTAAGCAACATATAAATTAGTTGCAACATTTTTGGCACAGGCAATGTTGCGAGCATCTTTCAAGCTGTAAATTGTAAAAAAATGCTGCATGTACCAAGCAGACAATACAGTTATGTAAACAGACAATTTATACTTGATTTCGATGTTGCTGGACTTTACTAAATCACTTTTGAATTGGCTAATCTCCGATTATTCTCCAGCACAAACACAATAAAATGCTTTCTTTGAATCTGGTGACTGCATGCATCCTATTTATGATACTGAAATGTAGAAATTCTATGAATTTGTTTTGGGGACATTAAATGGAAGGGAGGAGGGGGAAAGCTATAGTGGGAGGACTGAGGGAGGGTTTGGGTTGTTTGGCATGAACACCATTGGAGTTGGGACCTAGTTCACATGGCTGCAGGACACCGATAGGGCTCCAGTAGTTCAGGGATATTAAGTGTGCAGTGTGTGTTTAAGGTTCCGTCAGATGTGCGGCGGGTGTGGTGAAGTGGAGGCAGAGATCAACCAGATAAGTGGTGCCTTTTGTGTGCTTTAGGGGCTTATATCGTGTGCCTTTTGCAACAAAAATAATAAAAAAAAAATATGTGTGCTTAAACTTTTCTTTTGGGGACAATAAATAGAAGGAATAAGGAAGGAAGGTGCAATGGGAGGACTGTGGCATGGTTTGGATTGTTTGGCGCGAACGCCATTGGAGGGGCCCTAGTCCACATGGCTGCAGAACACCACTAAGGCTCCTATACTTCCTATTTAAGACCTATTATCCCTAGTGACCCCTCACGTGAGTGACCCCGAAGTGTGAGTGCCATGAAGAATTAGTGTGGTGTCTGTAACTAAATGGTGTCTGAGGGCATCGGCAGGGTGTCCGAAGGGAGGACCACAGTTTGCAGTTCATGCTGCACATGGCAATTGAGGTAAATGTGCTACAGGGAGAGATACACATTGTGTAGGATAAGATAACTGGGGCCTACAAACATATAATGTTCTAACAAGGTAAGGGAATAATACTGCCTAGATAGGGACAGCCTTGCTAGAAATAATCGGCACTGTGAGGGTTTAGTAAAGAAACTCTTGATAAAGTAAAACAGAGGAAAGCAGCTACACCCTATCTAGGGTCACCCTATTATCTGAAGTAATACTGGAATAACAGTAACACACATCTTTTTAATAACCAGCTAAAATAGGGGAAAACAGTTAAACCCTATCTAGGGTCACCCTATTTTTTGAAATGCATACTGGAATAATATTAGAACACATCCATTCAGTAACCAGCTAAAAGAAGGGTAAACAGTTAAACCCTATCTAGGGTCACTCTATTTGTTTCTTATGGGGGTGGTGTGGAGAACAGGGGGCTGTTCAGTGTGCAGGAGCCTGGAGCAGATAAGGGGTGAGATAAGGTGACTAAGAAGAGAGTTGGAAAGGGGGGGGAGGCAGGGAGGATGAACAGTGGCTGAAAGGGCAGGTAAGGGCTACCTCAGGGCAAATAGAGAGCAGGCATAGGACTGATGCCAAGAGGATATCATAGGGTTCCGGGACATATCCTCCCCAAGGATCCTGCTGAACAAGTGTGGAGGAATGAAGCAAAAAGGGCAGGGGGGTAAGAGGGGCAACACAAAGGGGAAAGAGGGGAGAGGAGTGGGGGAACAGAGGATGGTTCTCATGTTGAGATTCCTACATCAAGCAGATATGCAATACTGGCCAGTGTAGGAGAACAGGGGACTAGTGAGAGGGGAAAGGACCAAGAAAACACAGTGACAAAGGATGGAGGCAAAGGGGAGAGAGAGGTGAGTAGCTCAGGGAGGTAAGGAGTGAATGGAAGCTAGGGTGGAGAGGAGGAAGGTGGGGAGGTGGAGTTATAAGAAGATCTAGAGAAAGTACAGTGGTAGAAAACAATGTTAACCAGGGAGGGAGGGAGGGAGAGAGGGGCTCAAGGGGGAATAGAGAAGCAGAAAGAGGGGGAGGTGCTGGTACAGCCATGATGACTCCCAAAAAAGACAGGGAGTGGTTGAGGAGGGGGAGGCTAGTTTACTAGGAGAGGATGGGGAGTCAGGGAACAGGCCTGCAGGTGATGGAAGGGTGGTTATCGTAGGGGATTCAATAATAAAAGGTATACACTGGGGAACAAAGGGGGACCTAAGAATAGAAGGGTGATAGCTTGAATGCCAGAAATGGAAGCAGGGAGAGCAGGATCAAGGATCAAGGAAGTTGTAAGGGAGATGGGTGGAAAGCCCAACTTAGTCATCTACCTGGTAACCAACGATCTGTCAGGGGAGGAGGTGGAGGTAGTGCAAAACAGATTCAGAGAATTAGCAAGATCATGCAAGGAGCTGTGAGCTTGTTTGCCATTTCAAAGGTGATTCCAGTCCCCAGGGCCATCACAATCAGAACAAGCATTTGTCAATACCCAAGTGTTGCTTGCTGTCATTAGCAGTGGAAGTGCAGGAGTTAGACAGATGCAGTATAGGAATGGCAGTGAAGTTTTGAACTGATGTCAACTCCACCCCGACCCTTCAGAGATGGACAGCCATTGGGGTGTGCCTTTGGGTCATCACCCATAACGGTCACTACATTTCACTTCACCCTACCCTGCAGACATTTACAAGTGTTGAGTTGTACTTTTGAGTGTTTGGGCTTTGCATTCATTTCATTCCATAAGTAAATACCCTGGAATGGGTGCAGTATAGGAGAATAGGGTGAACTCTGGGGCCAAAGGGTCCAAGGCGCACCTCGATGCCTGCCACTGGCTGCAGGGTGGGGGTGGAATGGCATAAGCATTACTGTCGACAGTCCCAAGTCACACCCCTGACGCTGGTCAGTCCCTACAGGGTAGGGTGTTATGGTTGAAATCCCTAATACCCTGGGTGTTTCTTGGACTCCAAGTTTTTTCCTCCAAGTTTCCAACATTGGCTTTTTATGACTCCACCGCATGAACAGTGACACTATCAGTTTGTTAGCTGAAAGTGGATTTTGCAGTGACTGTGCCACATGGCATCAAAGGTGCAAAAACATATTTCAAACAGGATGTGAAAAATGACACCTGTACTGTTCATGAAGAGGTGTTAAAAATGGCAATGTTGAAAATCTGGAGTGAAAATATAAAAAAAACTGGTAAAGTCACGAGTGTGCATAGAAACTGCGCAACACACACCTGTAATGTATTTAGTTTGGGGATATTTTACAACAGATTTTCAACATAGGCATTTTGGGACCTCCGCTCCTGAACAATGTCACTATGATTTTCTTAATCTGTCCCGAACACTGATTTCCTACAGCGACTGCACTATTCTGCGCTGGAAGTGCAAAACACATTTTGGCCAGGGTGTGAAAAATGACAGCTGTGCTGTTCATAAGGAGGAGTGGAAAAATGCCAATGTTGAAAATCTGGACTGAAAATATGAATACGTGAACTTATGAGGGTGCGTGGAAATTGCACAACGCATGCTCGTAACACAGTCATTTTATGGACGTTTGTCACCAAATGTTCAACATAGCCAGTTTAAGACCTCTGCTCATGAACAGTATCACTGTGATTTTCTTAATCTGTCCTGAACATTGATTTCACACACTGACCGTGCCATTGTGCACTACATGTGCTAAAACACATTTCAGGCAAGATGTGAAAAATGACAGCTGTATTGTTCATAAGGAGGTGTGGTAAAATGGCAATGTTGAAAATCTGGAGTGAAACTATTAAAAATGCTTGAAGTTATGAGCCTGCATAGGAACTGCGCAACGCACACTCGTAAAACAGTCATTTTTGGGAATTGTTTCACCAGATTTTCAACGTAGAGTTTTGGGGGCCTACCTCATGAACAGTATCACTGAGATTTTCTTAATCTGTCCCGAACATTGATTTCGCACACCAACCACGCCATTGTGTGCTACATGTGCGAAAACACATTTCTGGGAGATGTGAAAAACAACAGCTATATTGTTTATAAGAAGGTGTGGTAAAATGGCAATGTTGAAAATCTGGAGTGAAAATATTAAAAATGCATGAAGTTATGCGCGTGCATAGGAACTGAGCAACGCATTCTTGTAAGAGTCATTTTGGGGAATTGTTTAACCGCATTTTCAACATAGGGTTTTTGAGGGCCTACCTCATGAACTGTGACACTGTCATTTTCGTTAATCGGTCCCGAAAGGTGGTTCCGCGCAGTGACCGCGAAATCACCTTTTGAGACTGAATAACAAAATGACAGTGACTGAGTTCATGAGGTGGGGTCCCAAGAACCCCATGTGGAAAATTTGGGGAAAAAATTCCCCAAAATGGCTAAGATATGCACCAAAGTTGAAAAAAAAATTATGCCATTATACAGCTTACCGGCATTTCTTCAGTTCGCGGTCGGCTTTTAAGAGTGCATATGTGTTCCCATCCACTGAAGATCATCATGCTGAGCTCCAGAGGTAAGTGTGGGGTGAGGTGGGGTGGGGAGGTGGGGTACACAGAGGTGGGTGCGGGTTGGGGGAGGGGTGCAAAAGAATCAATGAAGGACCTTTTCTCTTCTAGGTCTTTTTTTTTTTACAAAGACAACAAGGGACTTTTGCCACACTGGGGTGGGCTCCCAGCATGGCACCAGACAGTTTGTTTGGGAGGCAGTGGAGCCAATGGGGGATTGGGCACCCCCACTGGCCAAAGAGACTTTTGCCATGCTGCGATTGGCTCCCAGTGTGGCAGATGGAAGTTTGTTTGGGGGAGGCAGTGGAGCCGATGGGGGATTGCGCACCCCTGTCGGCCATACAGTGTTCTGGGGGGACACATGAGCCAAGGGGGGCTTGGGCACCCCTCTCGGTAAACAACAAATGGGGGAGGTGCATTATGCCAACAGGGATTGGGCTACTCCTTCAGCAAATGAACTGGGGAAGGGGTCATGCCGACAGGGGGACTGGCAACCCGTCGGCTTTTTTTTTTATTGAAATGTTTCTCCAGGAAGGCACACTGAATGCTGGGTGCCGGTTTTCTGTCAGCTTTGTGGGGACTGTGAGAGGCCGACAGAGAAGCCATCACCATGGGGACACCATGCAATCAGCTGTTTTGGTAGCTTGTAATGCACCAAAACAGCTGATTGCATGGTGATGTGGCCGAATTTCTTTACGCATTGTGGCATGCTCATTAACTGCTGTGATCGACAGCATGCTCTTCTATTGGCTGCCGCAAAGAGCAGCCCTAGAACAGACTGCTGCCATTCGGCACAACACTGACGCACCTCCATAACTCACTTTTCCAGGAGGCTGACATAATGTGTTTCTTGCACATGTGTGAAAACAACACAAAAAGGAGACTAACAGAATGCAATGATTGGCTGAGGAACTAGTGAAAGGTGGAAGGGTACAACTATATTGGGGAATGGGGAGATACATGGCCAGACAAGGGGCTATATTCCCCAGATAGACTGCACCTTAATTGTGGGGGAGGGGGTGAAGATACGTGGGGACAAGCTAGGAGAATATAAAGAAAAAGATCTGGGTTTAAACTGCTAAAGGGGAAGAGGTGATCCAGAGGACCCAATAAAATCGAGAAGGGGAGGTCAGTGGACCCCCACACACATACAAAGGTGGTGGCATTCTGGTGGGAGGGGGAGTGGAAAAGGTTGGCAACCAAAGAAAGCTGGTGAAAAGTGAGAATGGGGGACAGTCATGACAAAGCAAATACAAGAAAGAGACAAGGAGGTACAGAATCAAGGTGGAGCATAGTGTCACTTAATGTTCGCAGTCTCGGCAACAAGATGTCAGACATGCAGGCCCTCTTAGCTAAGGTGAAGGTAGATGTAGCAGCAGTTACCGAGACCTGGGCTACATCTCACTATGACTGGGACCTCTCGATCTCAGGATACAAACTCTATAGAAGAGAGTTAGGCAAAGGGGGGGTGGCAGCTTGTATCAGGGAGGGAATAACATGCATGAGGGAAGAGAAAGAACAGGGGAAGATAGAAACATGATGGATCCAGCTACAGACTAACAGGGGGAGGAAGATCAGGCTGGGTTTGGTCTACAGATCACCTAACCAGGATGAAGAAAGGGACAGAGAACTATGTTCTCAGATGCTGAAAGTGACAGGAAAACGGAAGGTGGTAGTGATGGTGGTGGACTTTAATCTGCTCAAGATAAACTGAGCTATACCATGGCCACATCCTTTGCCAGAAGTCAAGAGATACTAAATGCAATACAAGGAGGGATCATGCCCCAGGGTATTACTGAACCCACCAGGGAGGGGGCAATCCTTGACCTAGTGCTCACCAATGGGGAGCACGTACAGAAGAAAGTGATCAAGGAACCTCTGGGTGGTAGCGACCAGAGTATGGTGTGGTTCAGTTTGGACATGGGTTGGGATAACATCCACACCAAGACCAAAACACTGGATTTTATGAGGGCTAATTTCAAGATGATGGTAGAGGTGCTAAGGTCACACCTAATGGGCATTAAAGAGGACATGGGGGTGGACCAAACATGGGCCCTTATCAGAGAGGTGATTCTGGCAGCCACAGTAGATTGTGGCAGGCTTAGAGGGGAAAAAATCACCCGTCTGGTTCAACTATGAGGTAGCCAGAGCAGTGAATGAAAACAGGGTGGCCTGCAGAAAATTCAGGAGAACTGCAAGAGAAGAAGATAAGGAAGAGTATCTGAGGTTGGCTAGAGTGGCAGGAAGGGAGGTGCAGCTTGCTAAGGTGCAGAAAGAGCTTCAAATAGCTGAAGGGATAAAGAAGGTGGAAATGGCCTTCTTTTGTTACATAAGCGAAAAGAGGGACAAAAATGACGGAATAGTTAGGTTAAGGAAGGGGGATGGGTAGAGGAAGAAGTGAGCAAAGTGGAAGTATTGAATGCCACACATTAATTATGGTCCTGCCCCCTCATTCATGAGGATAAATGGCATGTCAGGTCATTGTGTATCACGTATACATAAATCAGAGAGCTTCCCAAATGATTCCCCGGGCCTTAATGATTGACTACAAACAACTTAAAGCTTCTAAAAAGAGAAATGCCTTTAGTCTTATGTTAAAAACAGCTAATTAAGGAGTCCATCTAATTTGCTTGGGGAGCCTGTTCAAGCAAGCCAGTGCCACAGCAATAAGTGCTCTATCACAACATGCGCATTTAGGAAATAAGTCAGTTAGATGGCACTAGAAGATCTCTACAGTAGCAGAGTTTAACTCAATTTAGGGCCTTAAAATTCAAAAGGAGTGTCGTCCAAGACCATACTTTTGCATTAAAGTGGCAGACTAGGCCAAAATGTGACAGTGTTTTTTCCTGCTAGGAAAACATTTTCACTCTTATTAGGGCAGCATATGTTGGCTTAATTTTCCAAACAGTAGGGAGTTCATAAGTCCACCAAAATTTGGCCCTCTACCTACAGGAGGATACAACTGTGGCTAACTCAGGCCAGTATATAGCTTCTTGTTTAAAATGTCTTGGCAGTCGTTTTTATGTTGGCTGTGCTTGTGCACTCAACATTTAGTGGAATGATTGGGATTTTGGGGGGGTCACTGCCGAGCCCATTGCAGTTCACAAAAGCAGGGGCTCAGCAGTCTACATCAGTGACCACTGGCTGTGGTCCTGACATCACTCCTGCTTGCTGGGTGGAAACTTTGTGTACTTAAAAGGACTGAAGCTGCTCCAATCAGACAAGGCTTCAGTCTTTTGATTTGCATGACGCCGGTCAGTGAAAAGCCAAGGTTTGATCCCAATTGCAGAACATTTTGTTTTCTTTCTTACTACAATTCCAACAGTATGACAGAAATTCTTAGATGCCATTGCTGATGTTAGTGATAGAGTTTCAGCAAAGTTTGAAGTTCTGTATTGCTGATAACTTGAAAAGTTCTAGTTGAGACTTTCAGGTATAAATGCAACTTGGGAAACATTACTTCAAATTGAGAGACTGGTACATCACTAAATCAACTGCAGCTTTTTTGGTGGGGAGGGCGTTCTGCACTCAGTGTTGATGTCTTTTGCCACAGCATCTATTTCCTGGCAGTGAGCTTTAGAACATCAGTAAAACTATAGACCATCAAGCAGTAGTGGATAGGGGACCTCAATTTTATCCCTAGCATGGGGCTTTCTTTTTCTTTCATACTCAGTTTCTGTAGTATGGAAGAAATTGTTTGATGTCATTGCTGATGTTAGTGATAGAGTTTCAGCAAGATATGAAGTTCTATACTGCTAATAATTTGAACATTTCCAGCTGAGACTCGCCAGTTTGAATACACCTTGGGGACATTATGTCAGACTCACTGTCAGGTTCATTACTAAATTCACTGCAGGAGTGTGTAAGTGTGTATGTGTGTGTGTATGTGTGTGTGTTGGGGGGTCTGCACTCAATGCTTAATGTCCTTTACTGCAACATGTATTTCTTGTCACAGAGCCTTTGTACAGTGGTACAGCTACAAGCTAATGAGTAATAGTGGGTAGGGGGCCTGAGTTTGGTCCCCAGAATGTGACTTTTTTTTTGCCCTCACTTCAATTTCAGTAGCATGAAATAAATTGTTAGTTTTCATTGCTGATGTTAGTGATAAAGATTCAGCAAAGTCTTACATTGTATACTGCTGATAACTTGAAAAGTTGCAGTTGAGACTTTCAGGTTTAAATGCAATTTTGGAAACCTTATTTCAATTGTCAGACTGGTAAATTACTAAATCGACTTCTGCTGGTTGGGGGGGGTGTATTCAGTACTGGACATACTTTGCCATAGAATGAATTTCCTGTCAATGTGTTTTAGTTCAACAATAGAACTACAGCCTACCAAGCAGTCATGAGTAGGGATCGGGTTTGATCCCAATGTGGGACATTTTTTCCTTACTCAGTTTCTGTAGTATGAGAGAAACTGATGTCATTGCTGATGTTAGTGATAGAGTTTCAGCAAGATGTAAAGTTCTAAATTGCTGATAACTTGAAAATTTCCAGCTGATACTTCAAGGTTTGAATGCAACTTGGGAACTGTCTTAATGGTTAATTACTAAATCCACCACAGCCATGTGTGTGTGGTGGGGGGGTTGTCTGCACTCAGTGCTGAATGTCATTTGCCAAAGCATGTCTTTCTTGTAAAGGAGCATTTGTACAATGGTAGAGCTACAGGCTATTAAGCAACAGTGGGTAAAGGACTTGGGTTTGATCCCCAGTGTGGGACATTTATTTTGTTCTCACTACAATTGCTGCAGTAGAAGAGAAATTGTTTGATGTCACTGTTGATGTTGGTGATAGAGTTTCAGCAAGGTATGAAGTTCTATTTTTTTAAAACATATTTTATTGAGACTTGATGTAAGGTAACATTGCAATTACATTTATGATATACAATTGAGTCATGGTACATCATTTAACAACTATTTTTGACAGACAGTGGTATAGCCTTGAGACAGATTAAGTAGTAGACCTATTAAGAGAAAGGTAGGTGAGCACACTGGGCATCCAAATGCAAAGCAGCTCAACCAGTGTAATTAACTGCAACTGACTTACATTGAGTTGTTTTGCAATAATTATGTGCCTCTCAGTGCTTACTTCTTACTCAATAACAATTCTTGTGAGTTTAGCAAATTTATTATTACAGTAACAGTTAGCAGATTCTACGGACCCTAGTATCTTGGTCATGGATTATAGTGGCTGAGCTTGAGTGATGAAATGGATTATTGCATTTCATACAGACAGTACCCCATGTTCTAAAACCTGTAGTAGTGGGTCCCACATGCATTGAAAGAGGTCTTCACTGCCATCTGAACAGCCTGAGTTGGGCACCTTTGGTATGCTGTTCCAGCTGGGTAGGGTAGCCCTTGATCTTGTGTAATAGTTCCTAATCACTGACAGCTAAAGTTATTTATGGCTCCTCAGTTGTTCCCCCAGTCATAGTACAATGCCAACCATTCCCAACTACCTCATCTTGTTTTCACTTCCCTTAGAGACTGAATTGCCATCCTAGCTAGTGTAGCAAGGTGCCAGGAGTTGATCAGGTGGCCACTAGCCTTGAAGCCATCATGGCAGAAGCAGACCTAGATATTGTGGCCTTTACTTGAGTCATGGTGCATGGACAGCCATGACTGGGACATGGTCGGTATGCTGTTGCTACAGCAACAATTTTACTGCAACTGACAATACAGCGACACCAGTGACAGGTCACTGTAGTATCGGCGTAGGACGCCAGTACTGCTTTCTGGGGGGTCTTGTACCCCCTTCCCAAATCAATTCCAGCTTGGAGTTCATTATTTTAGTTATGAGGGGTGCGGGAGCTCTGCCCTTCACATGGGGGATTTGAGGGTGAAGCCCCCTGAAGAAAACACAGTCTCAAGTGTCCTGCTTTATGCTGACTGCAACTGCGGTCAACATAAAGGTGTTGCTGAAACATCCGTCAACAATGAATTTGTCGACGGACTGTCATGGATCTGACATGGTCATACCAGGCTACACTATGATTAGGAGGAACATGTTAGGAAGCAAAGGGGGAGTAGGGCTTTATGTGAAGGAAAGCATAAAAGCAATAGAAATATAGGGAATTCTGGGACAGAGGTGCTGTGGGTTGGGAAACTGAGCCATTATTTGGACAGTCGTGACCTACAGGCTTCCAGCAGAGGGGGAGGACTTAGATAAAAAAATGTTAGAAGCAATTAGAAAAATGGCTAAAAAGGGGGAGGTGTTTCTAGTGGGGGTTTTCAATCTGCCGGATATAGAGTGGAGCCTCCCTGCGACAACTTCAGCTAGAAGCAGGGACATCCTAAACTCCATGCAAGGGGCGTTCCTAAGGCAACTAGTCAGTAAACCTACTTGTGATGGGGCAATACTGAATCAGGTGCTCACAAACAGGGACAGTGTTGTGGATATCAAGGTAGGAAGTCATGCAACTAGTCAGTAATCTACTTGTGTTGGGGCAATACTGGATTTGGTGCTCAGAAACAGGAACTGCATTGCAGATATCAAGGTAGGAAGCCATCTGGGGACCAGTGATCACCATACATTGTGGTTCAACATAAGAACAGCTGCAGAATCCAACCACACATTTTCAAGAGTCCTGAACTTCAGAAGGGTTTATTTTACTAAGATGGGTGAATGCCTCAGGAATGACCTGGCAGTGGGAGAGGACCTGGAGTGAGTGGAGGATAAGTGGGCCAAACTATAAGAGGCTATAGTGAAGGCAACAAACCACTGTGTCAAGCAGGTAAGCAAAAGTAATAGAAAGAGGAAACTGCTATAGTGCTCAAAAGAGGTGGCAGCAAAGATAAAGGCTAAAAAAAGTAGCATTCAAAAGATATAAGGAAACCCAAAGAAAGGAGGATAGATATTTGGGAAAACAGAGGAAGGCAAGCAAATCAATAAGGAGCACAGAGGCACAGAATGAGGAAGGAATAGCTCAGGAAGTATCAAAAGGGGACAAGACATTTTTTTTAAGTATGTTAGCAAGAAAAGGATGACAAGGAGGGAATGTACAGTTAAAGATGGAGGGGTTGACTGTACAGAGGGGGATCAAGTAAAGTCAAACATCTTGAACAAATAGTTCTGCTCAGTATTCGCAGTAGAAGGGGAAGGAGGACCTCAAAAAAGTGCCAAGCGCTTTGATGGGAGAGCGGTGGACACCAGTCCATTTTATGAGAAGAAAGTCCTCAAAGCACTCACTAACCTGAAAGTGGACAAGGCTATGGGACCAGATGGGGTACATCCAAGGGTGCTGAGGGAGCTCAGGGATGTACTAGCTGCACCTCTGACAGACCTATTTAACATCACTGGAGACCGGCATAGTCTGGCGGAATGAAGAAAGGCAGAGGTACTCCCAATTCACGAAAGTGGTAGCAGGAAGGAGGTGCGCAATTATAGGCCTGTCAGCATGACATTGATGGTGGGTAAGTTAATGCAAACACTACTAAAGGAAAGGATTGACTAACAGGTTCATTACTAAATTCACTGCAGGAGTGTGTGCGTGTGTGTGTGTGTGTGTGTGTGTGTGTGTGTTGGTTTGTTGGGGGGTCCGCACTCAATGCCTAATGTCCTTTGCCACAACATGTATTTCTTGTCATAGAGCTTTTCTACAGTGGTAGAGCTACAAGCTACCGAGTAATAGTGGGTAGGGGGCCTAAGTTTGATCCCCGGTGTGGGACTTTTTTTTTGCCCTCACTCCAATTTCAGTAGTATGAAAGAAATTGTTAGTTTCCATTGCTGATGTTAGTGATAGACATTCAGCAAAGTCTTACATTGTATATTGCTGATAACTTGAAAAGTTGCAGTTGAGACTGTCAGGTTTAAATACAATTTTGGAAACATTACTTCAATTGCCAGACAGGTGAATTACTAAATCCACTGCTGCTGGTGGGGGATTGAATTCAGTACTGGATATACTTTGCCATAGAATGAATTTCCTGTCAATGTGTTTTAGTGCAACAATTGAACTACAGCCTACCAACGAGTCATGAGTAGGGACCTGGGTTTGATCCCAGTGTGGGACATTTTTTCCGTACTCAGTTTCTGTAGTATGAGAGAAACTGATGTCATTGCTGATGTTAGTGACAGAGTTTCTGCAAGATGTGAAGTTCTACATTGCTGATAACTTGAAAATTTCCAGCTGATACTTCGAGGTTTGAATGCAACTTGGGAACTGTCTTAATGGTTAATTACTAAATCCACCACAGCCATGTGTGTGTGGTGGTGGGGGTGAGGTTGTCTGCACTCAGTGCTGAATGTCATTTGCCAAAGCATGTCTTTCTTATAAAGGCGCATTTGTACAATGGTAGAGCTACAGGCTATCAAGCAACAGTGGGTAGAGGACTTGGGTTTGATCCCCAGTGTGGGACGTTTCTTTTGTTCTCACTACAATTTCTGTAGTAGGATAGAAATTGTTTGATGTCATTGTTGATGTTCGTGATAGAGTTTCAGCAAGGTTTGAAGTTCTATTTTTTTAAACATATTTTATTGAGACCTGATGTAAGGTAACATTGCAATTACATTTATGATATACAATTGAGTCATGGTACGTCATTTAACAGCTATTTTTGAATGACGGTGGTATAGCCTTGAGACAGATTAAGTAGTAGACCTATTAAGAGAAAGGTAGGTGAGCACACTGGGCATCCAAATGCAAAGCCACTCAACCAGTGTAACTAACTGCAACTGACTTACATTGAGTTGTTTTGCAATAATTATGTGCTTCTCAGTGCTTACTTCTTATTCCTTAACAACCTTTGTGAGTTTAGCAAATTTATTATTACAGTAACAGTTAGCAGACTCTAAGGACCCTAGTACCTTGGTCATGGGTTATAGTGGCTGAGTTTTGGTGATAAAATGGATTATTGCATTTCATACAGACAGTACCCCCCATTCTATAACCTGTATTAGTGGGCTCCACATGCATCGAAAGAGGTCTTTACTGCCATCTGAACAGCTTGATTTGGGCACCTTTGGCATCCTGTTCCAGCTGGGTAGGGAAGCCCTTGGTCTTGTGTAATAGTTCCTAATCACTGACAGCTAAAGTTATTTATGGCTCCTCAGTTGTTCCCCCAGTCATGGTACCACAGCAACTATTCCCAACTACCTCGTCTTGTTTTCACTTCCCTTAGAGACTGAATTTCTGGCCTAGCTAGCGTAACAAGGTGCCAGGAGTTGATCAGGTGGCCACTAGCCTAGAAGCCATCATGGCAGAAGCCGACCTGGATATTGTGAAATATCTTGTATCCAATGGATTACCAGATCCAAGGCAGCATGGTTTCACAGGGAGAAGTTCATGCCAAACAAGTCTGATAGATTTGACTGGGTGACCAAGGAGTTGGAGCAGGGTGGGGTGATGGAATGGCTTACCTGGATTTTAGCAAGGCTTTTGACACCATTCCACATAGGAGACTGTTAAGCAAGCTGGGGAACTTGTGAGTGAGTATTAAGGTGGTAATCTGGGTAAAAAAACTGGTTAGTGACAGGGCACAGAGGATAGTGGTAAACGGACTTCGATCTGAGGAGAGGAGGGTGACCAGTGGGGTACCTCAGGGATCAGTGCAGAGACAAGTCCTCTCCAATGTCTTTATAAGTGACATTGTGGAGGAACTGGAAGGAAAGGTCTGCCTTTTTGTGTTTGACACCAAAATCTGTAACAGAGCGGACACGCTGGGAGGGGGGGCTGTATAAAGGATGGATAGGGATCTGAAAAAAACTGGAGGAGTGGTCAAGGGAATGGCAGCTGGGTTGTAATGCAAAAAAGTGCAAAATAATGCACCTGGGACATAGAAACCCAGGAACAGAGTAAAAAATGGATGGAATGATACTGACAAAGACCAAACAGGATAGAGACCTGGGGATAATCATATTGGATGACCCAAAGGTGGCCAGGCAGTGTGACAAGGCAGTAAGAAGGGCTAATGGGATGCTGGGGTACATAGGAAGGGGGTACTGCCAGCAGCAAGAAGGTGGTGGTGCTGCCCCTATACCGATCAGTGGTATGGCCTCACCTTGAGTACTGTGTTCAGTTCTGAAGACCACATCTCAGAAAGACCATAGACAGAGTGGAGGCGGTCCAGAAGAGGGCTACCAAAATGGTGCAGGGTCTGCATCAAAATTCCTACAAGGAGAGGCAAAAGGAATGAAATATGTACACCCTTGAGGAGAGGAGGGAGAGGAGGGAGAGGGGGGGATATGATTGAAACTGTCTCACTGGAGTTAATAAGGTACAGGAGGGGGGTATTTTTCAGAGAAAAATGAGCTCTAGAACAAGAGAGCATGTTATGAAGCTGGGGGGGGGATAAATTGAGGAAGGATGTGAGGAAATACTTCTTCACAGAAAGGACGGTGGATGCCTGGAACAGCCTTCCAGCAGAGGTGGTGGGGATGAAAACAGTAGTGGTGTTCAAAAATGCCTGGGACAGGTACAAAGGAATTGTGGTGGTAGGGAAAGGAGGGGAAGAGATGGTGCCATAGACCAAGTGAGGTCTGCAGCAAAATAAAATTAACAAAAGTCAAGACTAGGTGGGCCCCAATGGCCCTTATCTGTCATCACATTCTATGTTTCTATGTAGGCTTCTATTTTTGTAAAGTGCAACATTCCACTTTGTATTGATATTTGTAATCTACCCCAACCCGAGTATGGTAAGGGTGGTCATTGCCTAGTTGCACACCCCCCCCACTCAAGTGTGGTCACAGCTCTGATGCTCCCCCCATCATTGGGGGTTTTTACATCATGATTTCAACAGTTGTTTCAGAAACACAGAAACATAGAAGATGATGGCAGAAGGAGACCTAGGGTCCATTTAGTCTGCTTGTGGATTTCCAAGACCTTCTACAGGTCCAGGGACCTAGCCCCCTTTGTGTCTTTTGCCCCTCCCAGTTCCATTCTTTCCCTTGCTCTGTCCCACCCATCCTTGAATGCTGCCACTCTCTTAGCTCCCACCACCTCAGCAGGCAGCCTATTTCATGGTTCCATCACTCTTTCAGTAAAGTAGTGTTTCCTTAGATTCTTCCTGAAGCTGCCTCCCTGCAACTTCCATTTGTGACCTTTAGTAGTGGAGTTGTTGACTCTGTCAAATAGCTCAGAATAGGGCACTCTATTTATACCTCTCATGAATCTGAATGTCTCTATCACATCCCCTCTCTCTCCTAGTCTCGAGTGAGTACATGTGTAAGCCACTTCACTCGGACCTGGCTTACTATGCCATATTCTCCCTTGTTTGGCTAGGCTTCTGTTTTGGGCATCCTATGTTCCACCCCTAGGAGGGTGTTGCTCCGTGCCCAGGTTTAAAAGAGGGGAGGGATCCCTGCAAGGGGGAGTCGATGGGCTGTATGAAGGGAAAGTCAGGATGGTGTTTCAAACCCCCAGCCCTGGAGGTAACGGCTGTGCTAGGGTCGATGGATATGCAGGGTTTTCCTTTTTATTTTCCGATGGGGAGAATGTCAGTAGCTTGGCGACTGTGGGGGACTGGGGTCCTTGGGTGCTCAGCAATCTGGAAGGACAGCAGTTGGAGGAAAGCCCATTGAGGCTTTGTTCAGGAGGCCTGGTGCTCCAGAAAAGAAAGGTATGGCAGTGGGGCTGTCGAGGTGGTGGCAGGGCCCCTTGGAGGTGGCAGCTCTGAGGAGGTCAGTATCTCAGTGTGGCACACTGTTGAGATCAGCTTGGTGGTTGCATTCAGGGATTCACTTTATCGGGCCTGCCATGCCCATGTCTGGAGCAGGACCCATGTTAGACCCATTAAAGGAATGCATGCAAGAATAACAAAAAGGATGGAGCCACGTCACTCACGCTGAGGTTCAAGTCTGGCATCTGGACCTATGGGGAAGAGGGTCACAAACTGACTGGTTTTCAGGTTGGCCGCGGTATGGGTTTAAGGCTGCAAATCCCCGGTATCAGTTATTTCGGGGTGGGGAGTAAGACACTCCCCAGGCATTGGTTGTGGACATATTTTCCTACCCTCTACGGTCCTGAACTTTGTTGGGCTCTGGGTAACTATGTGGAGTCTGCACCTGGTCTAATTTTTTAGGCCTGTTTTAAGCACCTGTATCAGCCTGGTACTGATTAGTACCTCTCATTTCATGCCCTACACCTGTTATGTTTCCTGGCTCCATGGAGCTGTGCACCTGATTTAATTATTTATTAATTTTTAAGATGAGTAAAAGAATGACATGTATTTTTGTGTTTTTACTTTGTGTGTACTGGGATAACTGAGTGAACTAACCAATCACTTCCTCCAAAGAAGCCATTTCCAGTCTCGTCCTCCCTGGCCCAGCCTGAGGATGCTACAAGGGGTAAGCTGAAGTCGGTGGGAGTGTTTTCAATCTGTACTATGCTGCTAGAATTGCAATCAAGGTAAGGCCTTGTTTTTCTTGCGATCTGTTGGTCTTATATTCCCTTGAAGGTTTTCGGTTTATACCCCCCCACCCCAGGTTACCATCAGGACCCCTAGACAAAAAAATTGGGGACTGAAGGGGGAGTTACACATGTTTAGTGTTTTAAGACACCCTTCATACAAGAGCCACTATAGTCCCTGTATCATCTTTGTTGCCCTTCTCTGTACAACCTCAGGTCTAGCCCTATCCTTCCTAAGCTGAGGGTTCCAGAACTGGACACAGTACTCCAGGTGAGGCCTCACCAGGGCCCTATAGATGGGGAGGAGCACCTCTTTTCTCCTGCTATTGAATCCCCTTCCTATACACCCCAATATTCTTGTATACTTTATTGCACTGGCTAGTTTGCTTGAGTGTGTCACAAATGATAACCTCCCCAAGTCCCTCACTTCTTGTAAATTACTGAGCTGGACCTCATTGAGCCAGTATTCTGTCTTCGGGTTTCCTTTCCCTAGATGCATCACGTTGCATTTTTTTGCATTCAACTTCAACTGCTAGACTTTAGACAATCTTTCCAGTTTGAGGAGGTCTTCCTGAAGGTCCCTAACTGTTTCTGCACTGTCCACCCACCCAATTTTGTGTCATCTGCAAACAGGGTCAGCTTGCCCTGCACACCTTTGTCTATGTCACTAATGAACATGTTAAATAGTACGGGACCCAAGACTAATCCCTGTGGAACCCCACTTGTGACTTCTCCTTCAGCTGTTCTCACCCCATGGACTACCCATCTCCGTTTTCTATTCTTGAGCCAGGCATTCATATGACCTTTTAGTTGAGAGTATGCCTGTTCAGCATAGAGGTGTGTGGTGCAGGATTTTCTGTCCTCCCCATCAGCATCCACTTCCCCAGCAGTGGTCAGAGGTGAGGTCCATTCCTGTGAGCAGTCTGTGGTTTGTCCCCTGTCCAGATTATAGTGACTTGTACAGGAATGAAGTATGAATTGTTTTCTGTTAGTCCTCTCAGGGTAGTCAGATTGAGATGACCTTGCTTTGGGGCTGGGTACTTGGGTAGATAAGTTCACATCAGTCATTTTTAGTGGAGCATTTTTTCATAGCCTTAAGTGTGGGTGTTAGAGGAGCCCATAGGGCCAGTCACAAGTGGCATTGTTGGCATGCTCAGAACCAATCAGGAGGGTCCATTTTGCCTCTGTAGAGGAGGATCCTTTTGCACCGTCCTGCTCGAGTGTGCACCTTGGTCTGAAGAAGATGCCATGGGAAAGCAAAACAAAGAAAGAAGAGATTTTCTACCTCCCACCATTTTGTATCCACTACTTGCTGACTCTCAGATCATATTGCAGGTTAGTGGATCAAGGGAGGCCATCAATTTGTATTGTTTAGTCTGTTTCAGATTGCTAGCTGGTCAGGGATATGATCTGTTCTACTTTGCACTGCTGAGCATGGATCAAGGTTAGCACAGATCTGGATCTCTAAGGATAAGTTCCACAGGTCAAAGGGGTGAGAAGACGACACAGGCAAAAGAAAGGTACACTCATGTTTATATTTTGCAACAAAAGTTTACAGGGTCACTGTGCTGGAGAGCCATTCACTGATGGGATCTACCTGCCTGGACTGCCTCCTTAGTTGCTACGAAGCCTGCTGCATCTTAAGGAGTTTGGAAGAAGTGAGGGGTCTGCCTGGCCTGGATATGTGGAGCTTAGCTGGGTAGAGTAGTACAAAGTCCCAGCTGAGCCTGTGTAGTTTTGGACTGATATCAGAGAACTTCTGTCTTTAGGCCTGATTTTCCCGACTGAAGTCCTGGTACACAAAGCCCCTGCCTCCGTTCACCTTTATGGGAGCATGAGCCTGGAGGCCGGGCAGCATTTTTTCTTTCTCTGGGAATGTCAGGTATTTTATAATGTAGTATCTGATCTGAAATGTTCTCTGGTCATGGTTTATAATGTGGTCTGTTTTTCCCCATTTTTTGTGAAGTCATAACTATTAGATCAATTTGATAGTGGTTTTGTTGTTCTCAGTGCACTAATTAATGAGTCATCAGCTGTTTTTTGTCAGTGCTTATAGGAGCTAGTTCAGAACGGTTTACCCATGACACAGCGACAGTCAGCATAGAGACATCCCTGACAGCGATAGCCGCAGTGCCGACTGTCAGCATTGCAGTGTCGGGGATGCCTCCGTGTATCCATCGGGGGTCTGTGCCCATGAACCCCCCGGTCTCTAGGATTCTAACTCCGAGTTGGAGTTGGACGGGGGGGGAGGGTGAAAACACCCAGCAAGGCAGTCCCGATCGCCAAACAGACCACCACAGCGACAAGAGGATTTTGCCCGATTCCTGTCGCTGTGGTGGTCTTCATGATCTGGGAGTCACTGTGGCAACGGTATACCATTCAAAATGTGTCCTCCGTGCTCTGTGGTCAAGATTCACAGCCTTAAAGTTCTATATTGTTGATAACTTGAAATGCTCCACCTGAGACTTTGAGGTTTGAATGCAACTTGGAAGCATTACTTCAAACTGAAAAAAAGATAATGCCAACTCCAGATGCCCCAGTACAGGAACTGATTTGGTTAAAAGTTCTGAATTTGTGTAGTGTGTGTATGCTTGTTTATTTTTTGAGGTGTATGTATGTATGTACTTGCATACATGTATGTGTCTGTAATGTGCAGCATCTGCATATGCCTTGTTTAGCATGTAGAGTATATGTGTCTTTTACCATACAAAAATGACAGTTCCATACCTTGGCGCCACTCAGTACCATTGTTACTTTGATTATTGTTGTGAAATGTAAAATAAAATAAAAAGAATACTACATTTTCCACAAAGTTTTATATATATGTGTGTGTGTGGACAGTATTCAAGAGACTTGGCGTGCACTTAAAATAAGGTATGTATTTAACTCATAATTTATTAAAAATACAGAATTTGTGCTCTGTACTATTGCCAATGTGGTCAAGAGATAGTGTGCATAAAAAAGGGTGTATGTATTTTTATTTTATTGTGGCAACATTTTAATAATGAAAATAGCCTTAAAAAAACAGCCATTTTGTGACATGGCTGTGCTACACATCTTGGTGACCATTAAACCTCCCTTCTCCCCTCTCTCAGACATCCTTATACTGGAGCCCCCCCCCCCATTCCCACCGAGATCTGCCCCTAGAGCACACACATGATTCCACACACTATCTTACCCCGGTATACCCTCGGTAGGGATGAGGAGGAATGCCCTCTGCGGCTCACTCTCCTCAAACCAGCAGACTTGTGTTCTGTGGGAATCGGTGCAGCAGAGTCTGTCCTGAAGAGCCCAGAGACGTCTCTCAGCCAAGGTGTCATCACCTAGGAGATGGCGAGGTGTTTTTCCATGTTTTTCTCCCCAGATGTTGGTGTGCAATGAGGGGCTATGAGCTAGGGGACACACTGAGATGTGCCTCCCGCTCTGGCCCTCTGCCAACGTCTCACCCAATACCCTTACTGCTTCTCCACCTACCGCACCTTTCATCTGTGCTCCCCCAGATGGTGGTATTGCAGTGGAAGCCTGCAGTTAACCCCCCCAGAGAAGAAGTGCAGCCACTGGCATCTATCCCTTCTCCTCCAGCTTAACTTCAGCCACTCCATGCTCACTTCCGAACCCAGGTCGCCGACGTGGTGCAAGGTAAGGCGCCCAGCACTTCAGCCCTCAGCACCACCGGGCCGGCCCAAAGTTTTCTTTTTTAATGAACAGAGTGGATGTGTAACTGTCCCCCAGTGATTATTGATTTTATGCAGATGTAATTACATTTACATGATACCACATGTAATTTATCACTTCCATGCATTACTGTGGTGTCTTATATAGCTGCATAATTTCTTTTGTGTATTCTGCCTTTATGCTTTGAGGGTTTTTTCAGTGTCAGTTCACATTGCTTAATGTGTTTCCCCCACACAAGTCTGCCATCTAAATGCAGTGGTACATACAGTCTGCTAGGAGCAGCAGCATCAAAAGCTGTGGCTCTTGCTGTCGTGTCCATGTTACCCATGTGGCTGACGATGCTGGTATTGGTACAAACAGCTGGAACTGAAGGTGACACCAGACATTTGGGTTTGGTACTCTAGCACTAAGCACAACTCTTCTCTTCCCGCTGCGTGTCCCATTTACCATTCTTAAAAACAGGGAGAATGAAGCTTTGTCCATTTTAAATCTGGCGTGCTGCAAAGAAGTTCTCAGAGGTCTCCAGTCACTGGAAAACATGATCCTCAGCATTCTGCTTCAAAACAGTAAGTTAAAATTCTGGGAGGCATATTAAATAGTGACTGGCTAAAGTACAGCAGTTATTCTGTGTCATTTGAGGGACAGAAAAAGTAACGTTTTCACCTCAGGACTTCATGGTCCTGCTTTTTGTGAAGGGCCCCTCTTCAAAACAGAGGATGATTTGATTAGTGAGCTGTGCAGCATAATAAGTATATTTTAAAGTCTTTACTGTTTAAATGGGACATATTAAATAGTATAGTTTAAAGTTGTGCTTGGGAAGCACAGTATATCAGCAGAACTTTTTTCTGGTACTGTTAGTGTTTAAATGGGGCATATGAAATAGTATATTTTAAAGTTTTGTTTGAGAAGTATATCAGCTGAACTTTCCTCTGGTGCTGGCACTGTTTAAATGGGGCATAATAAATACTATCTGACTATAGTGTAGCAGTTGTGTTCTATCATCTTGGGGGGCAGAAAAGTAAAATTTGTGTGTTCTTTCATGGTCCAGCTGTTTGTGAAGGCCCCCTCTTCAAAATGTGGCTGTGCATATATGTGACCAGTCTAATCAAATAGAGTTTTGTTTGTGATTTATAGTATTTTCTTTTCCTTATTTCTTTATCCTCCCAGGGGCCACCGGTCTGCTTTACCTTCCACGTCTGGCATCTCCCCAGGTCTATCCGGCCGCCATCTCCTCGGGCTACCTCTGATGTCCTCATTCGGGCCTCGCAGCTACCCCCACGGCTTGCCCCCCATGGCGGGGTGGTGGGGAGCACTCCCTCTGGAGTTCAACCCACCCCAGTCAGGATCCAGTACTGCTGCGCACCCTCGGCGCCGAGAGAGTCCGCTACGGGAGATGGCCTTCATGCAGCCGCAACTAGTGCCCCAATTTTTCCGCTTTTCTTCCCCTGAGCCGGCAGGCGTGCACTGACGCCAGTGGCCATGAGTGTGTGCGCGTCCGCCCACGTCCTGGCCAGGCGTCAGCCTCCGACTCTGCACTTGTGCTCTCAGCAGCAGTAGTACCTCCAGTCTCCACCGGGGTCTCCCCTGCACTGGGATGCCCCTGGATCCCCGGCCCCCAGGGAGAGGAGAGCTGTCCTTTGGACGCTCGATCCTACTCCCTCCCTGCCGACCCCCAGCACCCGGGCTCGTTCCCGAACCAGGGTCACTGGCGTGACGCGAGGTGTGGCGTCCAGCGCCTCAACCTTCAGTGCCACTGGGCCGGCATGATTTACAGTATTTTGTTTACAATCCATCCAGTGGGTTTTCGTTATATAATTAGAGTTTTCAGAATATTGTTAATATTGGTGAACTTTCCTCTGGTGATTACTTTAATCATGTTTAAAGAGGGAGAACAACACCTGTGGGGTTCCTACTGGTAAATTCTAAGAATGTGTGTTTATCGAATGAATGTTGCACATGTTGATGTGAGGATGGCTCTATTTTAGAAGTGTGAATGTGGAATGAATATAAAAGCTGCACTCTTAAAATGTTTTAAATGGAAAAAAAATGCAATTTTTGGGAGATGCTTGTAATTTTTGGAAAGAAGGGGTGATGCTGGGTCCGGTTAAGGTAGGTATGTGTGTGTGTGTGTGTGTGTGTTATTTTAAAATGAAAAAGTTGCCTTTCTTGATATAAGATTATAAAGGAGAATTAATGTATTGTCATACTGAACTAGGGAATCAGGTGTGGGTGGTGGCATAATATGTTGGAACTGTTTGAAATAAAAAACTACAGCAACGGGGCCTGCCTCAAAAATGATTTTCATGGCATTGGTGAGTTCATTTGAGGTTATGGGGGGGGGGGTTACCATGTAGAATGAGACTGCTTCTAAACTAAACATTAAGTGGTGGTATAATATGTTGGAACTGTTTAAAAATTAAAAATACAGCACTTGTGCCTACCTCAAAATGGCTGCTCATGGCATAGGGGGGAGGTAATAATGTGTAATAATCTGGTCATTACCTGGGTGTACTAGTGCTGGTAGGGCAACATCATTGTTTTGGATTCATCTGGCAAAAACATTTTCCTGATTTATTTATAATAAGACTGTTTCGAAATTAGATGCCAAGTGATGGTACAATATGTTGCAACTGCTTAAACATAAAAAATACAGCACTTGGGCTTACCTTAGAACGGCTGTTCATGGCATTGCTTAGTACATTCAGGGGTTCGGGAGGGATATGATGTGTAGTACTGTAATCTGGTTATTGCCTGAGTGTACTAGTGCCTGTTTGGCAACATTAGTGGTTTGGATTCATCTGGCAAAAACATTTAGCAGATTTATTTACAATGAGACTGCCTATAAATTAAATGTCAGGTGTTGGCATAATATCTTGGAACTGTTTGAAAATAAAAAAAAATACATCACCTGGGCCTAACTCAAGCAGTTTGGATGTGGCATTCCATGTGCAGTACAAGAACCCTGTGGCAGCGGCATCCCTGTGATGCACGTGGTAGTGAGCACAGGGTGGGCCTGTGTGACATTTTGGCATCATTTTCTGCACAATGGCTGGCACTGGGTTGCCACGGGACATTATGCAGTGCCTGCATCTACAGTTATCAGCACCAAACAGCTTGCCTGGGTGTTTTCTGGTTGTAAACTGTGGTTGGATCTGCTCACAGTCTGGCTCTACAGAGGTACTGTGATGTAAAAATGACCCCGATGGGGCTCAGGCCCACTGTGTAACATCCAGCTGTCTCTGGCCTTGCCTTTGCTTGTTCATTGGGGCACTCTGGTGTATTGTTTTGACTTGTAAAGCAGTTTTTATGTGGCATTCCATGTGCAGTACAAGAGCCCTGCAGCAGCGGTGTCCCTGTGATGCACGTGGTGGTGAGCACAGGGTGGGCCTGTGTGATATTTTGGCATCATTTTCTGCACAATGGCTGGCACTGGGTTGCCACGGGACATTATGCAGTGCCTGCATCTACAGTTATCAGCACCAAACAGCTTGCTTGGGTGCTTTCTGGTTGTAAACTGTGGTTGGGCCTGCCCTCAGTCTGACTCTGTGGAAGTACAGTGATGTCAAAATGACCCCTGATGAGGCTCAGGCCCGCTGTGTAACATCCAGCTGTCTCTTGCCATGCCTTTGCTTGTTCATAGGAAACTTTAGTGTATTGTTTTGACTTGTAGAGCAGTTTGGATGTGGCATTCCACGTGCAGAACAAGAACCTTGCAGCAGTGGCATCCCTGTGATGCACATGGTGGTGAGCCTAGGATAGGCCTGTGTGATATTTTGGCATCATTTTCCCCTCAAAGGCTGGCACGGGGTTGCCAGGGAGCATCATGTGGCACCCTCATGTATAGTTATCAGTACCAAACAGCTTGTCTGGGTGCTTTCTGGTTGTTAACTGTGGCTAGGCCTCTCTGCAGTCTGGCTCCATGGAGCTGCAGTGATGTCAAAATGTTCCCTGATGTGGAATGATACTTATCAATGTGTTTTGACTGTTTGGTTGATAATAAGCCACTAATAAAAGTTGTACCATGTATTTCACATGTTGCATTGCTACTGTGGTGTCTCCGTTACCCACAGTAGTAGAAGTAGGCGACAGAGATGGTCACATAATAAATCAAGTGCAACCAAGTGATTTGTTCATGTTTATCTTTCTGCTTGGTGTCCAGCTTAAGTGTTAAAGGCATGTAGACTGGGCATAAACAGTATAAGCATGGAGTAATGAAACTTTGGTAACCTCCTGTTTGTACTTTTAGTGCTGTCTACATTGGAGGATAGATAGCAACACATAGGCATGGAAGAACATCAAATCATGAAATGCTGTAAACTAATATATTTAAATAGAAAACGGAGACACTGCATTTAAAAAATGTATTTATTACCAGCAATGGGAAACAGTGCATAATGGACATCGAGTTATCCACCGGAGTAGTTTACATGTCATAACCAACTGTGCCATTTTTCCAAACTTAGAAATACAGAACTATCTTTATATATTATATAATACAACTACCACATATACACATTAAAATTAAGGCTGTGTTATGCCTAATTATAAAACTTTTTTTGAGCGTATGAATGTCACACTTTGTCTCTTGAATACTGTCCACACAGCTATATCTATCTATATATATATATATATATATATATATACATATACATATATATATATAGGAGATACATGATGGGCATGAGTGTGATATAGCAAATATTGTCACTCCTGCAGAGTGAAATATCCAGAGCTCACGATGCAGGAGTGACAATATTTGCCATAGCACACGATCTGCACATCATATATTTGATTTATACAATAGGGCTAGGAGTTTCAGAAGTATTGTTATGTTGTCTTGTGTTCTGTTCCTGTTTATGTGTTTGCTCATTCTGTGTGTGAGTTTTTCTGAATGGGCTGGCAGTGTTACAAACTCTGGGAAACAGATGTGTGTGTTTTGCAATGCTAAATGAGTTAGTTTTAGGTAAGAGTGAAAAACAGACTATTTTGTGAAGTTGTATTCTATAGACGTGTGGCTGAAGTCAAGCTGAGAGGATCACAGTAATGGTAATGAGCTGAGAGTCAGAGTGTGAGGAACAGCTGAAAGTGTTTTCCAGCGATGATTGAGTTAGCTGCAGGCAGCAGTGAGGAACAGACTATTCTGTGAAGCTGTGCTCTTTAGAATTCTGGCTGCAGTCAAGCTGAGAGTATCACAATAATGAGCTGGAAGTTAGAGTGTGGGGAATAGGTGAGAGTGTTTTGTAATGCTAATTGAGTTAACTGCAGGCATCGGTGAGACCTCTGATGTAGTTCTGCATTTGTGTCTATGGTAACAGCATAGGTGTTTCTTGTATGCTGAGGGGAAAGATGCCTAGAGTGATGATTATCAGTGACCTTTGTGTGACCTGTGTGTATAAATGGCTGATATCATCACAGTAGAGCAGAGGATAAAAATATCACACTGCAGTGGATGCTACACTGTGTTATCTCGTTCATTTATCACTCACCCCTATTATATAAATAAATAAATATATATATATCTTGATTTCCCTCATCTCTGTTGCTGCCTATCTACTCACCGTCCATCCAATCCACCATCTTGGGTGCTTATGTCATCACCCAGGGAGATCCAGAGCATGCCATGCAACTCCTGCCGTAGTGAATTTCACCAGGGGTAGACGCAACCCACCTCCAGTCCACAAAGTGTGTGATAGTCTACAGTAGCTGAGTTTTAACCTATTTGTTTCACTGGGGTCCTGATTCTACCCAATTTTACAACTACAGTAAGTGGACTTAAACACAGGAAGGCAAAGCAACTTGCTCAAGGTCACACAGTAAATTGGTCGCTGAGGTAAAACTCAAACCTGCAGTCTCCTTGCACACAGTTCACTGCTGCAACCAGTAGGCCACACTGCAATTATGCTTGTTTTTTGCCTTTATTCTCTTTTTATTTATTTAAACGTATTGTGCCAGGTTAGCAAGCAGAGCCCTAGAAGGCTTGTTTCCAGTTGTGACCTGGAGTTTTGTTATCACCAGGGATAAACTACTGTTCCTCTGTCTGGTAAGTCAGCTCCTGCATCCATACCATGAATCTAAGCCCCAGTCATCCAACTGATGCTACTCACATTATCTCTCTAGCAACTCCCCCTCCACAGTACACACAAGGAAGCATTCTTTTCAACTCCAGGGCCCAATAGTCAAGAGGGACATCTGGGCCCAGGCTGTGGGTTTTTGGTCATGTGTAAGTCTGGGTGTCATCATGTGACAGTGTCCCTGCTTTTCCCCTACTATGAACTTCTTCAGCCTCCTTGATAGATGGGCTTCTCATGCTGTGCTTTCTCTGCTGTGGAAGAGGACTGACCTCATTTGACAACTGCAGTTACAATACTTCTCATATCCAGCTGTAGGAGTCAATCAAGCAGTAAAGCAGCCAGAACCATCCCCCAGAATCCATGCGCATTACCTGACTTGAGTACACTCAGAGATTCAGCCCAAAAGTAAAGGCTTTCTTTGCAGATAAGCACCCAAACAATGCTGCACACAGCACATATGCAAACTCCCCCATGGTCCCCCAAGAAAGCCATGTAAAAGTTAAAACATTAGGGGAGAATGCAGCCTTTTGAGTATAGCATTTATGCAAACAAAGCATTCACTTCTAGACTGACCCACACGGAGTTTACCAGCTTTCTTAAGTTTCTCCTGGATTGTGTTTTTTCCTGGCTGGTGGCATCGCTCAGGTGTGTGTTTATTGCTCTCTCCTCTAGATTTATCCTGTATAGAGCACCTGCTGTTGAAAGGCAGCCTAAGGCTACCTTTAAGTCCCTTCAGTTTTATGCACCTCATTATCAAAGTTGTAGAAAACAGTATTACAATGCTTGGGAAATTACTGAAAACTTCATTGTAATAGAATGGAAGTGAATTACTGGTTAAGATCATTATTTAATAGGAAAATAATCATTTTCCATTTAAGAGCACTAGTTCTAGCTTTCCTTGTTTATTTCTTGTTCTTGCTTTAAAGGGAATGTAACACTTAAGAAAAGTAGGTGCAACACACACCCTTGCAATAAGGATCCAAAATCAAAGTCTGGTTCAGAAGGCCGTAGCTTTAATGGAACATACCAGTGTTGGTCATACAGCAGTACAGATTTCTTACATTTCACCCCTTGCCTCAGGGACTTCCTAAGAGAATGAACTCGTTAAGTGACACTGCTTCTTTTTAAACATACAAGCACCAATCAGTTTTCTTTTAATGTTAAGACATTAACCATGTGACTTAATTGAAAAACAGAGTGTCCTCACTAGTGCATCAAGTGAACAATGACAAAAACCAAAAATCAAATAAAAAGGCTTAATAGCATCATCTCTATGCTTATCACAGTTCATAAAATAAATAATCATATTGTAAAGAATCATTTGATCTTGTCTTGTTTCCTGGGTTCGTAAACCAGCAGTCAAGGCATCCACTTAGTTCCTTAGATAAAAATAAACATTAAAGACAGGTCAAAAAGGGTTTATAAGCAGGTGGGTTTTTCTCAGGCATGTTTTTACAGTTATTCCTGTTAGAGATACATTCTGTTTGATGTCCCTAATAAAATCATATGTAATAATGTTTTAGAGAGATGTGTTCAAATAGATTGATCATGCTGTGGTCTTAATCAAATATGTACATATTACTTAGTAAGCATGTCATACAGAACATATGGTTGGGGGGGCTGTTGTTAATTTCATTGGTGGGTGGCTGGAGAAACATTAATATTAATTTTCTCTTAATGAGAAATGGTTTTATGTCAAAGTTTCCATTGAAACCAGATTGTCTTAGCGCCCCCAGATTGTATATCCATTTTTGTTCTTTCTGGTTAAGTACATTTTCCAAGTCACCCCTTATATCTTTTTTGACAGCTTCTACCCCTATTGCTGTCATTTTGTGCTCTGTTGTGTTGAGCTGTCAGGTAATGTGGTTAGCCATTGCATACTCAATGTTGTTTCTTCTGATTGCTACAACATGTTCATTAAGATGTAGTTTAAATTTTCTTTTACTCCTACCAACATAGTACTTGCCAAAGGTACACTTGAACATATATACTAGTCCCTCAGTATTACAATCAGTTCTGCCTATGACTCTTACATCTCTGCCAGTTTTGGGGTTAATGAAGCATGTACATCTATCCAGTAAATAACAAGATCTACAGTTACCACAAGGTCTCAAACCCCAATTAGTGTTGATATACTGCATTTCTGTATGTCTGGGTTGGTAAGTGTTAACAAGTATGTCTCTAATATTTCTACCTCATGTATAAGATACCCTTAGTGGATTATTCAGTAACCTGGAAAGTTGAAGGGTTCCTCTAAAAATAGATAACTTTGTCTTAACTATTTCCACCAACTCTTTGCTGCCTCCCCCAAAAGTAGTTACAAAGGTTAGCTGTTCTCCACCTTTCTTTTTCTTCTTTTTTGGACACAGCAAGGCTTCTGTAGTAGTAATATCAGTATCTGCCATTGCTTTTGAAATGTCTCTCACCCTATACCCCCTTTCCAGTAATCTGTCAGTGAGCTCACTAGCTCTTTTTTGTGTAAGTCTTCACTGCCACAGTTTCTTTTTATCCTCATATGCTGTCCCTTTGGTATATTTTGAATAATATGAGGGGATGACAACTTGTAGCATGCAGTAAGCTGTTGCGGTCGGTGGGTTTTTTGCATAGATCAGTGGTCAGTGTACCATCTGGAAGTTTTGTGATAACCATATCAAGAAAATTAATGGACTCTGTTTGAACATTCATTTTGAATCTCAGATTTTCATTGGTAGATTCAAAGTACTTCACAAATTCCTGCAACTGTCCCCAGACCCTTTCCAGACAAAAAAATAGGTCATTAATGAACCTCTTCTCTATATCAATCTTTTCAAAATAAGGATTTGTTTGTGGATCATACACAAAGATTTCCTCCCACTGCCCCATGTATGAATTAGCTAGACTGGGGGCTAAAGTGACCTCCATTGCTGTTCCACTCTCTTGTTTAAAGTTCTTTCCTTTGAACATAAACACATTGTTATGCAACACCAATTCAGTCAGCCCTAACAGAAAGTTTATTTTTCCTTGTGGGATCTCGGTGTGTGAAATTAAATAATGCTCAATGGCAGAGAGTTCCCCCTCATGGGGGATGTTGGTGTATAGGGAGTCCACGTCCATTGTTACTAATAGGCATTTCCCCTCTATGTGTAAGTCATTCAGTATCATAAGAATGTGACTAGTATCTCTTAAATGACTCTGTAGTTTAGGGATATTGGGATTAATGTAGCTGTCAATGTACCATGATAGTGGCTCCACCACCCATCCAATTCTGGATATAATTGGACATCCTGGTGGCATAGTGAGGTTTTTATGGATTTTTGGTAAAGTGTATATAGTTGGGGTTTTTTGATTGTTTAACAGAAAGATAGTATAGTTCATTGGTATCAATGTAATACTTGGGGTTTTTTTTGGTTTGTTTTTTTAAATAATTAGAAATCTGGCCAAGGTTAAAGTCAGATATCTTCTTAATGTACTAGTTCATGTGTTTGTTATAAAATATTGTACATGCAGTACAATTTTTTTCCTAATTTAGGGACCATTATTAATGCTGTTATTCTCCTACCTGATATCTGTGTAAGAAATAAGACATTCCGGGGTGTGCATTATGCTGATCTAACTACAAGCTCAGGGATGTAGTGAGGCATAATGTCACAGTAAGAGTGCCTTCAGCACCTGGAAGTGTGGTTAGATCAGACTATAACATTGGCAGTGACATTTCTAGTTTCTGACTGGTCAGTTGCTATGCATCAAATGTGTTTGGTGCATGGCTAAAAAAAGTGCAGACCATTTGTACAGTGTCCAGAATTGGAATTAATGCCCATTAGAATGTAGGCATCTCTCCTGGCAGCCATGTTTTTTCTTTGCCCACTAAAGTGTAACACACTCTCACTTGCCATGACCAGCCTTCCTCAGGTGAATTTCAATGTCAGCATAACAGAGGAAGCTGAAACTATATTTAATATTGCTACAGAAGACAATTCTCAAATAAGTATTGAAAATGTAGCTCCTGCCACAGCGAGTAATGAAGTAAATGCACAAAACTCAAACCCTGAAACAGTGAGTTCCAGGCATTAGATATTAACTACCACAAAACTAAATGCAAATGAGGAAGACAGAACTGAGACCAACACAATAAAAAACACTGTTCGGGCACTTAAAGTCTTTGAAGACTAGAAAACCTCTAAAAACATTACAATCAATCTTAAAACATCCACTTTAGAAGTGCTCAATGAAACCTTTAGAACCTTCTATGCCAAAATGAGAAACTCAAGTGGAGAGGAATATAGATGATAATGTATGGGCATACATCAGTTACTGGTTTGTTAACCAGCAAGAGGTTGCTATGGTGACCATGTAAACCCTGAGAGCAAAGCTCATGAGGTTTATGTCACCATGGCAACCTCAAGATGGTTATACAAACTGGTTGCCGATGTAGGACCATACATTACCTTTTATAGTGCATGGTCACATAGAGAGTGAAAAAACAAAGAAGTTGGTGCCTTGCTTTACATTTTTTGCTGACACCACCATCAAGTTCTCACTGCCATGGCCAGCCATCACATTGTGAAGCATGCATGTGCAGAATGACCCACATTGTTATACCATCAATGTGATGCACCATCGATGGGTTAACAACAAAATGACGTCACATCGATCATATAAGAACCTTGGGAAAAGATGGATATTGGGACATAACAATGTTCCACTATACATTATATGCTCTTAGCAGTTACTCTAGCCTCTGTGCTGCACTAAACCATCATCTCTACTCACTAACAATTGGCAGACAGATAAACATAATGACAGACCTGACTTTCACTTCAAGCAGTAATGGTTTTGTTTCTGTTATAAAGCGGCACAGAAAAGCTCAAAAAGACTACTCAAAACAGCATCCCCTGATCACTAAAGCAGACCTCCAGAAGCTCCATTAATCATTCATACTGTCTCTCAACAGCATACTTGGCCTTATACGTAAAGTATGACTAGACATTCAACTTTCATGACCAGGCTCAGGCGGGAGAGCCTGTAGCAGTTACAGCTAGATAGCTTTAAAACAAAAATGGGTGACACTGGCCCCAAGTATGCCACCCTGAAGTTTAATGAGCACACAAAAAATCATTCTGATCAGGGAGAAATAAACAAACAGCCTTACTGTGGATTTATGTATGCTGCTCCTGGTTCTCTCCTGTGTCCCGTGGTGAGCCTTAAAAAGTATCTAAGTAAACTCACCAAAGAGGCAACATCCTTTTACTGTCACTCCAAATGGCACCTGCAGCACTTCCTGTACACGCTACCAATGTGGTATTCAAAGGAGCTTCTGGGATTAAATTTTCTGTCAACCTTCATGATCCGACTCAGCAAGGAAGCTGCCTCAGCAAAATTTACACCAGTCACTCCATACTTGCCTCAGCCATGTAATTACTGTCAGATGCCAGCTTAGAAAACAGGGAGATTATGGTGGGGACGTGGTATTGTAACAAAGCTAGCCCCCATTCTTACTGGGCTGCCTCCCACAGTGACAGGAGGAAATGGAGTAACATCTTCGGTCAACAAAATGAACCCAATCCTGAAACGACTACTTCTGATCACAGAACAACAACCCCTGCCTCACCAGTCAGTTCTGAACTGCCATCTACAATCAAACAAGTGACATTTAGTAAGGGGCTGTTCAACTTTAGTGCCCCACTAAACTCATTGAACTTCAATGTACCTGTCAATTTCTTCAGCAGTAGCAAGTGATTTTTTTTTTTATTTTTCCCCACATCTTAACAATGCCACATGGGGTTTAATGCAATCCAGTTATTTTTATCTTCCCTAATAGTTGTTGTTTTTCACACACACCGAAAACAAAAATTAGAGGGACTATTTAGTCCTGTGTAAGGGTATTTCAACAAAATTAATTATATTTATGAGTTTTAAAATATTTGTCTTTTTGTTTTAATATGTCACAAGTAGCCCATTTTATAAGAGCAGTAAGACATGATGGGGCATGCACTGACCAGATCTGACTGCAAGCCCAGGAGCTGAAGGCATTCGGCCTGCAACCTTGTGCCTCACTACGCCCTTGGGCATGTGGCCAGATCTGTTTAATGCACAATCCATCATGTCTTATTGTTAAATAATGCACAGCCCCAAAGTGTTATATTTTGTCAATAAAATGGGTAAACTGAGAAGATTAAAAACTGAAAAAACACTTTTTTTAGTTGAAACATATACTGTTGAAAGTAAATAGTGAAAAGTAGCGTCTCCCAGCTGTCCAGCATCTGCCTATGCACACATTCTATAGATGGAATGCTTATCATAGATTGCAGGACTTCAGACTTTTGCAGAATTCTACTGGCTGACTGTTTACTTCTCTCCAAACAAAAACACACAACAGAAGGCCTCAGTAAAACCAGGGAATTAATTTGATAGGTGGCATGGCAAGCAGCAAAGACGTCCCTGTTAGGCGGGTACAATAAGGATGGGGGGCACGGTCTGAAAAGAAACTACAAAAAATAAAACTTTTAGGTAAGTTCCTCAATATTTTTTAGATTGTATATGTGTGTAAAGAGGAGAAGACATTATAAAAGAACAGTTAATCAGTTTGTTTGTTCTTTTTATTTTGAGAGTTTTATTTCTAGGGCCTAGATAATTTGTTTGGTGAGTAAAGGTGGCAGTCGTGTTTGTAAAGGCAATCAGACATATTTGAAAAAGGCATTGATATTGTTAGTGTACTGTGTCCTGATTGCCAGAACTATTGTTACGTGTGCAATAGCCCGATCTAAGACATTATACACTAAGGTACTAAGGTTATTAGGGCAGAAGAAGGCTGATGACGCTAATCAAGACTGCCCTCAACTAGTCGGTGGTAGTATCTATAAATATTACCTTACCTCATGTATTGATGTCCAATCTTGATTTAAACATCGTCTTAGCTGTAGTATTCATCACATCTGTCATTAGATTGTTCCATTAACCAACTACTTTCTGTGTTGAAAATAATTTTCTGGTGTGGGTTTGAAAAGTTGCTGTCTTAAGCTATCTATTAAACATAGAAACATAGATACTGATGGCAGATAAGGACCAATTGGCCCACCTAGTCTGCCCATTTTCCCTGCATACAGTAACAACACAGACCCTACTTGATCTCTGGCTTTACCCCCTTTCCCTAGGTCTAAGGTTCCCTTATGCCTATCCCATGCATTCTTGAAGCCCGTTACCATTTTTGCCACCACTATCTCTGCTGGGAGGCTGTTCCAGGTATCCACCACTCTTCCAGTGAAGAAGTACTTCCTCACATCCCCCCTGAGTCTCCCCCTCAGCTTCATAGCATGTCCCCTAGCTCTTGAGCATAATTTGTTCTGAAAAAATACTTCCCTCTTGAACTTTATTTATACTCGTAAGGTGTTTGAACGTTTCTATCATATCACCCCTCTCCATCCTTTCCTACAGGGTGTACATACTGAGGTCATTTAGTCTCTCCTCATAGGGCTTGTGATACAGATCCTGCACCATTTTGGTTGCCCTCTGCTGGACAGCCTCTACCCTGTCTATGTCCTTCCTGAGATGTGGTCTCCAGAACTGGACACAGTACTCTAGGTGAGGTCTCACCAGTGATCTATACAGTGGTATCACCACCTTTCTCTTTCTGCTGGTGATACCCCTTCCCAGGGCTCCAGATAAGGGGAGTATCGACCTATTTTACTCACCTCATTTTGGGAAATACTCTTCAGAAAATCTATTTAATGAGTACCGATACTCATCCAACATCAGTAAATACTCCACACTCCAAAGAATAGTGCTTCATAACATAACTGGTAACTCAAAAGGAGCATTTTCTTCCAGATTTGCAGCACTCATACCCATCACAATTTTGTTTTACTCACTATATTTTAAAACTGGTGAGTAAATTACCCCTACTTGGCAACATTATCTTCAGCATTGTTGGCACCTGATTAATTATGTAGCAAAAAATACAATGTTTTTAAAAATGTACTCCTCACTCCACTCCATCCATACATTTGTATGCATCTGGATTTGTTTTTACTCACCTCACTTACAAAATGAGGAGTACAGTACTCATCCCAAAAAATCTTATCTGAAGTCCTGCCCCTTCCTATGTACCCTAGCATCCCTCTATCTCTCCCCACTGCCTTGTCACATTGTCTGGCCACCTTTATTTATCTATCTATCTATTTGTTCAATGGGTAGGTGCACTGATCCCATGGACCATTTTCAGGCATGATGTGGGCCGTGAAGTTGGCATATTCGAGTACAGACAAATGATTATTCCCAGGGCCCTTTCCTGTTTGGTGGTGGTTAATACTACCCCGCCCACATTTTGTACTCTGCCCTAGGTTTCTGTGTCCAAAGTGCAAGATTTTGCACTTCTTCGCATTGAAACCTAGCTGCTACTTCTTTGACTACTCCTCTAACTTTTCTAGATCACTATTCATTTTTTTCACACACACCCTAGAGTGTCTACCCCATTACAGACTTTAGTGTCATCTGCAAAGAGGCATACGTTCCCTTCTAGCACCTCTGCAATGTCTCTAATAAAAACATTAAAGAGGACCAGTTCCAGTACTGATCCCTGTGGCATCCCACTTGTCACCCTTCCTTTCTCATAGTGAACTCCTTTTACCACTATCAGCTGCCTCCTGCCCACCAACCAATTTCTTACCCAGTTTACCACCTTAGAACCCACTCCTAGGCTTTCCAGCTTGTTTATGAGTCTCATATGTGGAACGGTGTTGAATGCTTTACTGAAATCTAGGTAGGACACATCCACCGCTCCACCTTGATCCATTTTCCTAGTCACCCAGTCAAAAAAATCTGTCAGATTTGTTTGACATGATCTCCTGCCCCCCCCCCCAGTAAATCCATACTACCTCGGATCCTGAAGGCTATTGGATTCCAGACATTCTACAATCCTCTCCTTCAGTAGTGATTCCGTTACTTTCCCCACCACAGAAGTCAGGCTGACTGGCTGGCCTGTAGTTGCCAGTCTCCTCTTTGCTTCCAGTTTTGTGAAGTGGGACTACATATACCCTCCTCCAGTCCTCCAGAATCACTCCTGTCTCCAGTGAGTGGTTGAACAGGACTGTCAGAGGTATAGTCAGAACCTCCCTGAGCTCTTTCAATATCCTAAGATGTACCTTTTCTACCTCCATTGCCTTGTTCACTTTCAGATTAGTGAGTTCCCTCAGAACCCTCTCCTCTGTAAATGGACTAGTGTCTACCTCCCTTCCTTTGATGCTCCTGGCCCTTATCTGTGGTCCCTCTCCTTCCCTTTCCTCAGTGAACACTGAACAAATGTACTTGTTCAAGCTGTCTGCTTTTTCCTGGTCCCCCTTCACACACTCCCCTCCTTTCTTAAGCCTTAGTACTATACCTCCCCTGTTCTTTCTCTTTTTGCTTTCATACCTGAAAAATACCATGTCCCTTTCTGCACTGCCTGGACTATTGTGTCAGGAAAGTCACTTTTAAACTCAATATTTAATTTGAACCCTAAGGTATCATCACCAAGAATATCATATAGGAATAGAGGCCTCCACAGGGGTGCCAGCCAATCAGGACACAGGGTTTTCCTACCCATTTCATAATTGTTATTTATCAGTTCTGGAATCATGGTTACAACAGTTAAGTGGAAGCCGGCAAGGCAAGATGCACTCTAGGCTCCTGCTCAACTGATGTCACTGATTTTTGGAACTAAAAAAATTAAATATTTGGCAGGAAAAAGGTACTGTAGCATTAATAAGGAGGGGGAGTGTATTTCAAAACAAATGTATGAAACAGTACATTGGGGCTATTTAACAGACTTCACATGTGCCCAAATTTTAAATTATTTTAAGAAACTATAAATGCAAGGTTTATGTTCCATTTAAGCTACTCATTAGAAATGACAATCACAAAAATGTCATATCGCTTACTCATCGTTTACTGGTAAACATGACATTATTAGTCCAGGGTGCAACTTTGGATTCATTCTCTATTGCTGAGTGAGAATACAGCAGAACAGTCTGCAAATCCACTTGTACACACATATTTAGAGCATGAAGATGATTCAGGGTAAGAAGAAACCTAGTTGTTAAGTACCATTGGTTTTATTGCTTTCTCACCACATTTTACTGTGGTTTCCAAGGATATTTATGTGTAGCTGTCACTCTAAATTCTTACTTTCAAAGCTCATGGTGGAAAATAACTTGTAAAACACACCAAGTGCTGTGAAATGTGCATACTGATCTCCTGCTGCTCTCCTCCAAAAGACTTAGATTTAATAGTTGTTCCAGCCCCTGGTAAGGAGCTTGTATTAAAGTTTTTTGATAGGGTAGAAGGGCAGTACCACAACAGGCTATTTGTTTTCTGTGTGAAAGAAACATAAAGCTGAACTGTATCTCTTCATGGAGGATCCTAAAGAATCTGAATGTTGGATGTCTTGCATGATTTTATGCCTACTGTGTCTATTCCATCCCTTGCCCTCTTTGCTCTTAAAAGAGAATTATACCCATGCAAGTAATTTTGTCCCTATAAATGCTTTTTATGTTGGTGTGCTTGCGCAGGCAACATCTTGGGGTAGTGCAGATTCGGAGGCACAGTCACTGTTGGGCGAATGCAGGGCATGCATCAGTAGGTGCGTCCCTCATACTCCAATCAGCCTGCATGCCGGTGCCACACTATGCATACCTAATGTGGCCATGGGATCAAACAAAAGGTCCATTGCAATGTGAGCTAAGCTCAGCATATGCAGGGGACCTCCCGACGTGCTTTCCCTGGTGGTGAAAAAAAGAAAAATAACATGGCGGCATACTGCCAACTTCAGGGGTGCCCAATCCCCCTGTCAGCATGCCCTGGCCCAATGCTTATGCCGACAGGGGAGCCCACTCCCCGCTGGCATAATGCATCCCTCCCCCATTTGTTATGTGCTGAGGGGGGTGCCCAATCCCCCTCAGCTCTTGCTCCCCCGCTTTCGTTGTGTGCCGACGGGGGTGCCCAATCCCCTGTCAGCTATAGCATCCCCCCCAGAAAACACTTAGATGGAACGCTGGGAGCCCACCCCAGCGTGCCAAAGCCCCTGCAAAAAAACAAAAACTGTCCCCCGATGTTTATTTTGTTATTTTTTTAACCTGTAAAAAAGAAAACTGTCCCTCATGGTCTCCCTGCCCGCCTCCTGTGCCCACCCACTGCATACCCTGCCTCCCCACACATCCCCACCCCATACTTACCTCCGGAGTCTGGCACGACGATCTTCGGTGGACCGGGAACACGTCTGCACTCTTCAAAGCCGACTGCGAACTAAGAAAATGCCGGTAAGCTGTATAATGGAATAAATAGGTTTTTTTTCAACTTTGATGCATATCTCAGGCATGTTTTGGAATTTTGATACCAAATTTTTAACATTGGGTTTTTGGGACCCCTCCTCATGAATTCTGGCACTGTCATGGCATAATTGGCCCCAAAAGGTGATTTCGCTGTCACTGCGCAGAATCACCTTTTGGGACCGATTAATAAAACAACAGTGCCACTGTTCATGAGTGGGGCTCTCAGAAAGCCTATGTTGTAAATTTGGTGGGAAAAAGCAAACAAATGGCTGTTTTACGAGCGTGCGTTGTGCTGTTTTCATGCATGCGCGTAACTTCGTGAATTTGTAATATTTTCAGTCCAGATTTTCAAAATTGGCATTTTTCCACACCCCGATGAACAGTACAGCTGTCATTTTACATATCCTGGCCAAAATATGTTTTCGCATGTCCAGTGCAGAATAGCGCAGTCGCTGTGCAAAATCACTTTTTAGGACAGTTTGAGGAAATGACGGTGACACTGTTTATGAGCAGAGATCCTAAAATGCCTATGTTGAAAATTTGGTGACGAAAGTCCATGAAATGACTGTGCTGCAAGCATGCATTGCGCAGTTTCCACGCACCCGTGTAACTTTGGAAATCTGCAATTTTCCATGCCAGATTTTCAACACTGCCATTTTTCACACCTCCCTATGAACAGTGCAGCTGTCATTTTTCACATCGTGCCAAAAATGTGTTTCCGCACCTGTGGCACACAATGGCGTGGTCGCTCTGGGAAATCAACTTTTGGGACAGATTAACAAAATCGCAGTGCCACTGTTCATAAGGTGAGGTCCCAAAATACCTATGTTACAAATGTGGCTAACAAACTCCCAAAAATAATTGGGTTACGGACGTGTGTTGCGCAGTTTGCATGCATGCTCATTGCTTCACCAACATTTTATATTGTCACTCCAGATTTTCAATGTTGCCATTTTTTTACGCCTCCTCATGAACAATACAGTTGTCATTCTCCACATCCTGCCCAAAAATGTGTTTTCATCCCTCTGTCACCAAATGGCATAGCCACTGTGCAAAACCACCTTTCAGCTAACAAAGTGATTGTGCCACTTTTCATGAGGTGGCTTGACAAGCAGCCCATGTTGAAAATGTGGAGTGAAACTACCACCCCATGACTATGGTGCTAGGGTTTCCAACTGTAGCACCCCACCCACTACAGACTGACAGGTGTCAGGGGTGTCACTTGGGATCATCGGATGTAATGCTCACGCCATTCCATGCCCCACCCTGCAGCTACTGACAGGCATTGTGGTGTACCTTGCACTGTTCGACCACAAAGTTCACCCCCACACTCCTATACTGCACCCACATCAGCATATTTCCTTATGGAATGGGGTAAGTATAATGCCCAAAGACCCCAAACCACACCCCGACACTTGTCAGTGTCTACAGGGTAGTGTGAGGTACAATGGCATGAGCATTATAGCTGATGACCCAAAGGCACACCCCAATGCCTGTCACTCTCTACAGGGTGGGGGTGAGGTTGGCATCACTTCAATACTTCACTGCCATTCCTATTATGCATCTGTAGCTCTGGCACTGTCAATGCCAATGCCAGCGTGACAACATTCAGCATTGACAAATGCTTCTTTATATATGGTGCAAATGAGCTCATTCTTTGTTCAAGGCTCCGGGCCTCAGAAATGATGTATGGGCTGTTTAAGTGTCCACCATGATGCATGTTAAGTTAAAACATGCCTTTCAAATTTGGCACTTTGCACAGTTCAAAAGTACCCTTAGCAACATCACAATGCTTCAAATATAGCTTAGCACAGTCTACGCAGGCCTTCACTCTTCTGCATGTGTAAAATCCCCACCTTTGTGTAATTGCACAACCAAATTTGCACTGTGCAAACTGATGCTTCAAATATTGGAAGATCCATGCTAAGTCCAGATTCAAAGGTGGAGTAATACCACTTTAGAGCTATATGATGTGGTTTATGTTCTTTGTTAAGTTCTTGTACTGTTGTCTCAATACGAACATATGAACATGCCAGCAGATGAAAGGCCTTACAGTATATCTAATCTGCTTGAATGTGCAGTTTTCATTGCATTTACATGGGGAACTGCCCCCTCCCCATATCCCCCTTAACCCCTGTCAAATACCACTCCCCTCTCTCCCTGCCACCTACAACTTACCCCCCACCCTGTCCCAACCTCTCTTGAATCTATCTACCATTTTTAGGGATACCACCTCCTCTGGCAACTCATTCCACTTAGCCATCACCCTCTTGATAAAAAAGTGCTTCCTCATTTCCCTTTTCAACCTTCCCCCCACCAGCTTTAAACTGTTGCCCCTAACCACTAAGGCTGAAGAGACCCTCAGTGTTCACCCTGTTTATACCTTTAAGGTACTTGACGATCTCAATCATGCCCCCCCTTCTATCCTCAAGAGAGTACCCGCTGAGCCCCCTGACCCCTCTCCTCATAGGTGTTGCTGGCTGGCCCTTTTCTGGCAAGTTGATATCTTTCTTAATATAAGGGCACCAATACTGCACACTGTACTCTAGGTACAGTCTCACCACAGACCTATACAGCAGCAAAATTATCTCTGCCTTCCTGCTGGTGATTTCCCGGGCTGTGTAGCCCAGCATCCAATTTACTTTGGCTACAACCTTCCTGATTGTGCAGAGTGCTTCAGGTCACTCTTGATATTTACATTCAGGTCCTTTTCCTCCTCTGACCTGGTTACCTGCACACCACCCAACCAGTATTTGGTCCCTGTTTTTTTTTTTGCCCCCAAGTGCATAACTTTGCACTTTTTAGCATTGAACCCCAGTTGCCAAATGTCAGACCACTTCTCTAGCTTAGCCAGGTCTTCCATGAGTTCTTGTCTCCCTTTCTTCATGTCCACCCTCCCACAGAACTTTGTGTTGTCTGCAAACAGGCATATTGTACCCCTGATCCCATCTGCAATGCAATTTATGAATAGTTTAAGCAACAATGGACCAAGCACAGAGCTCTGTGGGACTCCACTGGCTACATGCTTAGCGTCTGGGAATCCCCACCCTCCAACTACTACCATTTGGCTTCTGTCTTGTAGCCAACTTCTGACCTACCCACCAAGCTTATCCCCACCCCTAGGTCTTCTAGCTTCCTGACCAGTCTCCTGAGAGGTAAGCCTTGCTTAAGTCCAGATACAGGATATCAACTGTTTGGTCCTTGTCCACTGTCCTGTTGACCGAGTCAAATAAGTGAATTAGGTTGGACTGACTGGACCTCCCTGACACAAACCCATGCTGCCTTATGTCCTGGAGCTCATTATCCTCCAGAAAGCTCACCAGTCTGTCTTTCAGGATGGTTTCCATCAGCTTGCCCATTATTGAGGTCAGGCTGATTGGCCTGCAGTTCCCTGGTTCATCTTTCATCCCACTTTTGTGGTGAGGCACCATGTGTGCAGTTCTCCAAGCCCAGGGCATGATCCCTGTCTCCAGAGAGGTGCTAAACAGATCTGCCAGGGGATCCACCAGAGCCTTAGTCCCATAGGACCCTATGGTGCACATCATCTGGCCTTGGGGATTCATCCACCTTCAGGGCCTTTAGGGCCTTAAGTACCCCATCAGTATGAATGACATCATCTGTAAGTTCCCCCTTCCCTGTCCCCACCCCTTGTTCCCTTGTGGCACTGGTCCAGTATTAATGCTTTATTGCACTCATTGCATCCTTGCTGTATTATAAACTCAGAGGAGGAAATGAACGTACTATAAACTGCATCGTACAGTTCTAAGATGGTCATTACCAACAACATGTAACTTAAAACACAAAAGCTCCAATATTCAGCTGCATCCAATAATCCTGTACAAAGGATGGTGCAGTGTACTAATTAGCATGCTGGATTCCCTAGGGTACAGTATATTCATATATGCCTAGCACCCCAGTCCAGTGGGTTCCATGAATTTAGGGCTGTGGTACTGCAGTAATAACATGAAAAGTGCATATGGGCAGTACACCCCAAACTCCTTCTGGCAACAGGCACCCAGGAGCAAAATGGGGCAAGAGCATAGCAAATGAGTTAGCACCTTTTTCCTGGCTGCCATATTCTGTACAAATGCCAACCTGTAATGACCATATAAGGTGTACAAGGTGCAAAGAGGCCATTTACATGCCATTATGAGCCCATAGCTTCTTTGCACAATGTCCCCATGCTGTTGTATGCATGAGGGCATTGCACAGAGGGTCGCTCTGTGCCCCCTCTCATCTCCAAACTCCCTATCATACATACATACATACATAATGTCAGCAGATAAGGACCTATATGGCCCAACTAGTTTGCACAGTATTACCCCAGCTACTGAGCCCCTCCGATCTTACCCATTCCTCCTTCTCTCCCAGGATTCCCATGTGCCTATCCCATGCATGCTTGAAACCAGATACCATTTCTGTCTCTACCACCTCCCCCAACAGGTCATTCCAAGCATCCACCACCCTCTCCTTGAAAAAGTGCTTCTTTGTGTTATCCTTAAAAAGTCCACCTTCCATCTTCATACTATGGCCCCTGGTTGATGAACATCCTTTTATTTGAAATAGGATTCCCTTTTGCATCCTGTTAATACCTTTTAGAAATTTGAACATCTTGATAATACCCTCCCTATCTGTCCTATCCTCCAGGGAGTACATGTTGAGCTCCCTCAACCTTTCCTTATATGCTTTCCCTTGCATCCACTGAACAATCTGAGTAGCCCTCCTCTGGACTGCCTCCACTCTCCCAATTATTATTTTTTTTTTATTGAAATCTAGGATTACAAATACCTTTGAGCAGGAAGTGCTCATTTACAAAGGTTCCACGTTGAAGGAATGGGGGTATACATACATACAAAGGTTGACATCATAATACATAGTTACACAATAAAAAGAAGCAAGAGACTGAGGCTTAAGAAATTCCAGTAATTCAAAATGTGCCAAATGTTAGATAGCAAGACATACCAGCCAAGGTCAATCTTAGAATTAAGCACTGCAGGTGAAAGGGGGGTATGCAGGCAGGAAGGCTGTTGTCAGAGGGTAGAGGGTGAGGGTAAGAGCTCTAAAGGGGAGGGAGAGGAGGATAAAAGTCAGAAATGCCAGGGAGAGGAAGGGAGGGAGGGAAGGGGTGAGCAGGTGAGCAAGTAGAGGGGCAAGACAGAACCCGAGGTAGCTGTCAAGACTGAAGTGGAGGGCAATGAGCGGTGGGCCCCTGATTAGGCGAGGCAACCACAACGACTAGTTGAAATGAGATGAAGTTGGAGTTGTCTCTTAAAAGGGCCAAGAGCAGCAGCAGTAAGAGTTTCTTTGTTGAGAGTATCGTACCACCAATATCTCTCTTCAGGTGCGGTCTCCAAAAGTGAACACAGAACGCCAGCTGAGGTCTGATCTGGGCCATGTACAGGGGCATGATGACTTCCCTCCTTCTACTAGCAAAGCCTTGACTTATACATCCCAGCATTCTGCTTGCCTCCCCACTGCAGTCTGGCACTGATTTGCCACCTTCAGATCAGATGAGATGATGACACCCAAGTCCCTCGCTTGTTCCACAACTGCTATTTCCTCCCCATTAATCACATACTTTGCTCTCAGATTTCCATGACCCATATGCATAAATTTGAATTTACCTGCATTGAAACCTAGCTTCCAGAACTTGGATCACCTCTGTAGCCTAATAAAGTCCTCCTTCATTCTTTCAACCCTCGGGTGTTCACCTATTACACATCTTGGTATCATCGACAAACAAACTCAACTTCCCTCTAGACCTGCAGCAATGTCCCCAGTAGAAATACTGCAAAGGACTGGGCCCAGTACAGACCCCTGTGGCACCCCATTCATTACCCACCCCTACTCAGCAAGCACCCCATTTACCATCATCCTTTGGATTCTACCTGAAAGTCAGTTTCCCACCCACTTTATTATAGCCAGACCCACTCTAACACCTTCCATCTTGTTTAGTAATCTTTTCTGGGGAACAGTGTTGAAAGCCTTTCTGAAGTCCAGATAGGCCATGTCCACTGCCCCTCTCTGGTCCACCACTCCCGTTACCCACTTGAAAAACCCTATTAAGTTCATCTGACAGGATCTTCCCCTAACAAACATGTGGTGTCTGTGATCAACCAGCCCCTTCCCTGCCGGGTAGTTCACCAGTCTTTCCTTTAGAAGTGACTCCATGATCTTCCTGACCACTGTTGTCAGGCTCACCAGTCCGAAATTTCCCACCTCCTCCCTGTCACCCCCCCTTGTGAAGTGGTACCACAGTTACCCTGCTCAAGTCCTCCAGAACCTCTCTCGTTTCCATTGACAGGGTGAACAGTTCCACCAGTGGTTCTCCCAATTCCATCCTGAGTTCTCTCAGGATCCTGGGACGTATCCCATCTGGACCCATGGCCTTATATACCCAAAGACCATCCAGTTCCCTTAAGCGCCTATCTGTCGTGAAGGGTGAAGTGTCCCTCCCTTCACACCCCACACCCCTGCTCTCTATCTCAGGCCCCCCGTCCTTGTCCTCTCTTGCAAACATTGAACAAAAATACCTGTTCAGTATATTTGCCTTTTGGCTGTCCTCCTCTACACTAGCCCCCTCCCCCATCTCTTTCAATTTGGTTATATCTGCTTTATTTTTCCTTCGCTCCCTGTCATACATAAATAATGCCTTATCCCCTTCCCTGATTTTACTAGCAATATTTAACTCCATCTCCGCTTTTGCCCTTCTAACAGCCTTCCCCACCTCCCTCTGCAATTCTAGATATCATTCCCTGTCCCTCTCACTAATGAGTTTTCTTGTAAACTAAGAACACCTTCTTTTTGGCCCTCACCCTTTCTGCTACCTCCCTCATGAAGCATATATGTCTCCTCCTTTTCCTACTTTTACTGACACTCATGACTCCTATTTCGGTTGCCTTCCAATAGGTTCCTTGATCTCATTCCATTTCTCTTCCACCCCTTTGCATCCCCCTAGCCTTGTTAGGGCTTCCCTTAGGTATGTCCTCATCCTTGTAAAGTCAGTTCCTGTAAAATCCAGGACCTTAGTTTTTTTGTGTGACCCTGCTCCAATCTGGTTTTAACATCAAAAACCCACTGCCTTGTAATCACTGGTCCCCAGGGGATTGGTCACTTCTACACTTTCAACACTGTCCCCGTTTGTAAAAATGAGGTTGAGTATTGCTCCCCCCATCTGGTTGGCTGATCCACTAGTTGCCACAGACAGGATCCCTGGGTTGCATCCAAGAAGTCCCTGCCCCTCGGGGTTGCTGCTGCTGGGAGGTCCCAACGTACGTCTGGGAGGTTGATGTCTCCCAGCAGCAGCAACTCTCCCTTGATTGCCATCCTGAGGATATTCTGAAGCAAGACCTTGTCCAACTCCTCGCTCTGCATAGGGGGTCTGTATACTACCCCCACCCTAAGTATCGACCTTTATCCTCTTTCCATGCTTACCCATAGTACCTCATGTTCCCCCTTTCCCTCCCTACAGCTCTGTGACCCTAATGTTTTCTTTTACTTTGAGTGACACTCCCTCCCCCCCTTTTTTCCTAGCCTATCCTGCTTGAGCAGTGACACAGTGAATCTTGGAATGGCCAGGTCCAAGTTCCAGTGCTCTGTGCACCAGGTTTCTGTGATTGCTATGAAGTCTAAATTCCCTAATGCTATGGCTGCCTCCAAGTCAGAGATCTTATTCCCTAGGCTCCACACATTCACACACATTGCCCTCCACTTTTGAATCCTCCCCTCCATCTGCCCCCCCCCCCAGCTCTCTTGTCATTTTCTATCTGTTGGGGCATGCCAGCTATGACCTCTATCTTCCTATCCCCCCATCTTAACTACATACTCCCCCCTTAGTGGTTTAAATGCAGCACCTCTTCCATATACCCCATCAACTTTTCACTAAGTATCATGGTAAATTTTGGTGACAGTACCCCCCTCACTTGATCCTTGATCCCACTTACAATTCATGTAAATCCCTGTCACTAGTGGCCCCCTCCTTCACCTCATTCCTGTTGGCACAATAATACATCTCCCTGGTGTCCAGTGGTCCCACCCCCCCAGTAGCCCTCATTACCCTCCCCCAGTGCCCCATCAGATGGTGACTGACACTCTCCGCTCACCCTCCTGGCTTAGCAGTGTCTGGCAATGGGACACTGGAGGAGGGTCTCAGGGGGAGGGACAACTTAACATAAGGGAGATGTCCTATTGTGTCAACTGAGATTAAGAGAGTGAGGAGGCCACTAGCACCAGGGATCATGAATTTAAAGTAGGACCAGGACTCAAGCGAGAGAGGAGGGGTCCATTGGCACCAGGGATTTTACATTACAGGGGATTGTGTGAGGGTGGGAGACAGTATTTTGTTCCATTGCACAAGCACCAGTCCTGTTGAGAGGGCATGCACTACTGTGCACATTGCTAAGAGTGGAATTTTGGAGGTGTTAAATGGAGTTGCCTCAGTAGCCTTCTAGTGCATTCAAAACCCATTAAATATATCACTGCACCAGGTACACCTCATTCTTTTGGGCACATTGATGTATTTAGTGCAACTGTGCTATGCACTTAGCAAAACACTAAGTTGACTTTTGTATGTAATAGAACTACCTTACTGTCAGCTGCACTGCATTCCATTAGCATGCCACAAAGCCTCTTAGCATCATTCTAGTGGTATAAATATGGGCACCCCATTGAGTTAACTAATAGGGTAGTAATGATGAAACAATAACAAAACTGGAGACAGTATTAAAAAAATAGTTTCTATATGAAAAATGACTTGCAGGTTTATTTCAGTTCTCCTTTAACTCATTTTTGCCAGTGACTGGCTGATATACAGTACAACTTCAGAACTCCTTATGCTGGAAACCAGCCAATGTCAACTATAGCTCCAATGATGGAGAAATCTAAAACAAATGTCATATGTTTTTGGTCCTATGAATTTAAATTGAATCAAATGGTCGAGTTCAGTTCACTTGTATTTGTCCAATATATACATATAGATATATAGATATAGCTACAGATACAGATGTAGATGTATATATATATATATATATATATATATATATATAACTAGAGATATATTCTTAGCAAAAACTACACTAATGCACCAGTTACAGAAAATTCACACCACAACAGTAGGGAAATGTGGTGTTAGGGTTTCCAACCCTAACCCTCCCAACGAAAGATCCCCCCCCCCCAACACTGATTCACCAAGACTCCAGAGACCCAAAACCCTAATGTTTTTACTTTTGCTGCTTGGGATGGGAGTCTCGGCAAATCAGTGATGGGGTCTTCCTTGGGATTGTCAACCCCTTCCCCTGTGAGTCCTGCGTGAAGAAAGAAGATCATGCGTGACATTGTTTGCTCACAGAAGGGGCTGGACATTAGGGTTGACAACCCCCAAGAAAGACCACACCACTGATTCACCAAGACTCCAGAGACCCAAAACCCTAATGTTTTTTTCCTTTTGCTGCTTGAGGAGTGGGGGGCATTAGGGTTGGAAACCCTAATACCACAGTTCCCCACTTTTGAGGCATTAAGTTACCCTAACTGGTGCATTAATGGAATTTTTTTGCAAAGAATGTCCTTACTTTTTGAGATGTTATAACTGTATCCTCATTTTCCTGTGGAAACACAGGGCCCTCTAGGCCATGTGCTCCCATTCCTCCATAGATGTGTATATGTATGTTGCCATGGAAGCGCAGGGCCCTCTGGGCTCTGCGCATGCATTTCAGCCAAATCAGCAACCAAATTGTCAGCATTGCCTTGTTATTACCCCACCTTCTGAATGCTGTGCTAAGAATTTTCAAATCCCTGCCGAAACGTCATTCTGCGCCACCACAACCTCATTCCATGACACAGGTGAGAAAACACATTTTGGCCAGGATTTGAAAAATGGCAGCAGTCACATTCATGGGGTGATGTAAAAAATGGCTATGTTGAAAACTTGGGGTGAAAATACTTAAAATTACCAAAGGTATGAGTGCGAGTAGTAAAATTTCAATGCATGGAGACCACATGATGCAGAGTGCATGATAGTAGCTTCACTTCATCACTCCAGCCACCTACTCCATTTAAAATGATTATTCATTAGAAAACTTACTGCATTTCAACAGATATTTGCATCACGAGAAGCTCATTAGCCTACTGCATTCTTTTGTTTCAAAAGCGATTGACTCATGGAGGTAGAGATGAGGAAAAGAATCCTGAAGCATACTTCTCCAGTCACACCGGAGAGGCCCCCAAAAAAACAAGGGCCGCCAGCTCTGCAGGCCTATCAGGAATACCTAATCCCCAGCCAGAACAAGAATCACTGACACTATGCTGGTTTTTGGAAGAGTTTAAACCCTTCAAAGAGGAGCTCCGATCAATTACAACTGAATTGTAGTCTTTGGGCAAGCCATGGAAGATATCTCTGTACGCACATCGGATAATGAAGCCCGGATCTGCTTGCTGAAAAAGAGAGCTGATAAGGTTGACCCAAAGCTGACTGCAATGAGACACAAGTTGGCTAAAATGGAGTTAAAGTTAGAAGACCTTGAGGGCCGCAGTCGTAGCAACAATGCGGTCCTCATAGGTCTACCAGAACACAAAGAAGTTCTAGATGCAGTTCTTTTTGTCTAAAAATTTGTGGAGAAAATAGCAAGCCCCTCTTCATTTGTGCAGAAGTATGTAATTGAGAGAGCACATAGGGATCTCCGCCCGATCCCACCAGCAGGAGCCCTACCACATCCGCTCATTTTCTGCTTCTTAAATTAAAGTGGCAACATTTCCTTTTGAAAACTAAGGAATTACAGTAGGTGCACTGGGAGGGTAGCAAGTTTAGAGTAGCACCTACCTGCTACGATCAGGCAAAAATGCACGCCTTCCACCCACTGGTTTCAAAATTAATAGCAGCCGGAATTAAATGCCAAATGAACTACCCTGCGAGGCTCCAAGCTCAGTTAGGGAGCAACTGGCTGTCCTTTGAAACCCCTGAAGCAGCTTTGTCTGGACACAAAACAGCCCTTCCTGACCTCTTCTGGGATACCTGATCAGGTACAGAATGGGGGCCCCAAAAGGCTTCTGTTTAAGGGCTAAATCCATTAAGGGATGTGAGGAGGAGCAGATCATTCCTTTTTATTTTATCCCACGATCAATCTAGTTGGCTTGTCTAAGGTTTACTACCTGGAACTTGCTTATTTCATGATCAAGGCAAGAAACATTGGAAAAATAGAGTGGTGACCCCAAAGGTAACCAGAAAATGGGGAGATTGAAAATTCCAATACCCGGGAAAGTAAAACCTGACAAACTGGTCCTATTTAAAATCAATCCCAATAAGGACTTTGTGACTGTATGCAGGTTTACATGGCAGCATTTGCGAAGTCATTTTTTAATAGCAATTGCACTCAGCCATCACTAGAGAGAGTTAGGCTCCCACAATATAATATCATTTCAGCAAAGAAGCTCGTTGCAACAAAATAATTTAGTTTTTTTGTTTGTTTTTTTTTTTTGGTGTTTTGGTTACTTGATATTTACCTAGAAGGCTGGAAATGCTGTAAATTCAATAGTTAATAATAACAATGTTGTTACTTAATAAGAAGTAGCAAAACAAGTTGCAGGCTAGTCAGGAACCTGTTCAGCAAGGACCCCATGTTATTCTTTTTGCTTGACTACATGCCTGTTGTTTTTTGAAGCTGATTATATTCCAGTAGTTTAAAAGACTGTTCTCATGGTTTAAGACCTATAATATTTAGGTTCAATTATACTGTTAGTAGTTATTGATATACCTGTTACAGTTTTTACAGCATATTACGAATGTAATATTATTATACCCCTTCGAAGTTGTTAAGGGGTAGTTGCAGACTGTTGCTCAGTGAGCCAGCAGAAACTAATTGGGTCTGCACCATGATGGGGAGTTTTTATAGCATATTAAGAACGTAATATTATTATACCCCTCTGAGGTTGTTAAGGAAACAGTAGGACTTCTATAGATACAGTTATAGTGAAAATGGCACAGAGGTGCATGCAACCAAGAAGACTAACTTGTTAATTTGAAATGTTTCTCTACACAGAAGGTAGTTGGGACACATTAAGGTGGCTGGAGGGAAGAAGCGGTAAAAGGGTGCACTGCAGAGCATAGTTTATAACAGTAAGGGCAGGGGGGAAGGGAGGGTTTTCTCGATATTTGCAGATATAAGAGACTGTATTGGTGGGATATGGGGATCTCAGGTGGTAACTGTGTTTATTCTACAAGAGGAAGGGGGAGGATTTGGGACACAAAGACAGATCAAAGTAGGGTACCTGGGCTAAAGATCTGTAAAAAATTACTACAGATAGGCAATGGCCAAACACAGTTCTGTCTGTCGGGTTGTGAAGAGTATTAGCTTTCGATAGTGCAAAATTATGCAGTATTATGTGGATTCTTTTTGGTGTCAAAAGGTGAAATTATTAGTGACGTTTTTTGGCTCCAACACACATAAGGAATTGATAGTTGAATAAAGGCTTTGGTCTGCTGGGGTTTAGGAATGGGTGGGGACTCTCTCTCTCTTTCCAGGGGCACAGCGGGGGACTACCTCCAGGGTGTCCTGCATTTAATGTAGGTGGCTTTAATTTAGCAAATTTAGTGGGCAGTGTGGCTATTAATGTAGAAGTGTCACCTATGAGTGCTAAGAGTTCTCAATGATAATGTCTATTGAAGATATAGTTACGACTAGATTTTGTTTCATGTAATGGAGGACCATCACCATGGCTGTATATGTACATAGTTGTTATTGTACATAGGTTACACAACCAGTTTTGGGTTTGTGGATCCTGGACTCACCCAGGATTAATGTGTGTATGTATGAAACCTGTAATAATCTAATAAAGAAGGCTTAAAAAAAAACACCATGTAATAAAATGGCTAACTTAGACAATGAGTGAAAAGCAAAATATTCAATTTTCAAACTGCCAAATATCAGCAGCAGGAATTGCCAGCATCCATTTAAAAGTGAAAATCGTGTTTTGCCCTTTTAATTACAGAAACTTAATTAACTTAAGATCAAAGGCTAGTCTGACAAAGCATTTCTAATCCACAATGGAGGCCCTTATTGGACACAGACTGACATATTTACATACTGAATAAAGGTATATATGATAGCCAAAAAAAAAGAAAGATTCATAAAAGGTTAAAGGGTGTAACTCCTGATCATTGTGTACACATAGATGGCTAAGGGTATGACATTAGCTACTTGGAACATTAAAGGGGCCAGGACAAAAATAAAATGATACAAAGTGTTGAAACATTTGAACTTATTGAAAGCAGAAATAACTTCCATACAAGAATCTCATTTCGTATATTCTGAGGCCATTCAGATGAAGAGACAACAGATAGGACAAATATTTTCAGCAGGTGGTACTACTCAGAGTAGTGGGGTTATGATACTAGTGGAAAGATCAGTCCCATTTTCCCCGATTCAAAGGATCACTGATCCTCAGGGTAGATACTTATTTGTCCAGGGCTAAATACACACCATGGAAGTGTTATTGGGTAATGTATATGGCCCTAACATAGATAACCCAGGGTTTTTCACACAGTTGATTACTATAATTTCACCTTTTCTCTCAATCCTTATAATTATTGGGGGGGGACCTGAATTTAACTTTTGATTCTACACTAGACAGAGCGGGAACATCCCGTAAAGGACTTTCCCTTGCCCAAAGGGCACTTCGGGAATTAATGGATCAGATAGGAGTATGTGATGTTTGGCAGGTTTTGCACCCTTCTGACAGGGAGTACACATTTACCTCTCAAGTACATGGGACATCATCTCGTATAGACTATCTACTTATCTCCCAATCCCTTCTCTCAGGAGTAATAGACTCATCCATTTTCCCAGGTCCCCCATCAGACCACTCTTTGGTTACCTGTCATATTTCCCTCTCCACTTTACCCAAACATGGGGGAAGATGGTGAATTAATAATCAACTGTTGAAGGACCCTGAAATAACCGAACACGTCTCACACCATATCACTCAGTTTATTGCTGTTAACCAAAACTCTACCAAGCATCCTGATATAGATTGGTGCACTTTGAAAGCCTATTTAAGAGGCATTCTGATTGGCTTAGCTTCCAACTGTAAAAAGAAAAGAGATATACAATCATTAACTACATTAGCTCAAATTAGAGAATTGGAATCTAAACTCATCCCATTCTCTCCTGAGACATTCTGACAGAACTTAATTATACTTAAAGAAACTTACATGGAACTTTTGAGAGAGAAAGCAGAACTCGCAATTTTAAAAAACTAAGGCATCGTATACAGATCAAGGGGAAAAGGCAGGTCGGTTGCTAGAGCTAAGAATAAAACAACAGGAATCCTCTAGACTAATTGCAGCAATTTGCTTGTTAAGAGATGGTTCCTTAAAAACTTCCCCAGCAGACATTGTTACCAAGTTCAGTGTTTATTATAAACAGCTATATGGGCCTATGTCCCATATACCATCTGTTCATCAACTGGATAATTACCTAACAAATTCTAGTTTGCCCTCTCTTACAGAGATGCAGCAACAGTTCTTGGTATCTTCTATCTCACATGCTGAATTAATGAAAGTTATCAAGGACCTCCCCTCAGATAAAACTCCAGGGCCAGATGGCTTTTCCCCTAATTTATTTTAAAACATTTGCTGAACAGCTGATTCCACTACTTCTTCCCCTATATCAACATATTCTTGTGGGTCTAGATACTGATAAATCGCTGTTTGAAGCATTGAGAGTTCTTCTACCCAAACCTGATAAGACTCCCAATTTAGTGACAAGCTACCGGCCAATATCCCTTCTCAATCAAGATATCAAAATTCTCAATAAATTATTAGCAGAACGTATCAGCGTAGTACTACCAGACTTGATAGGTCCAGAGCAGGTGAGGTTCATAAAGGGCAGATCTTCCATAGACCACCTACGGACTTTGACCCATGTCTTCTCGATCTCAAGGGATATATCTTTTCCTGAAGCCTTAATTTCCCTGGATGCTGAGAAGGCCTTTGATAGAGTCAATTGGAATTTTCTCTTTCAAACTCTTAAAGCTTTCCATTTCCTCTTGGAATTTCAAAAGTGGATACAGGCACTTTACAAATCTCCGACTGCCCGTGTTTCAGGAAATGGGACTATTTCTGAGTTGTTTTCCCTACAATAGGCTACAAGCCAAGGTTTTCCCTTATCACCCCTACTTTTTAACCTCTATTTGGAACCTCTCATACACAGACTAACCAACTGCTGGGAAATCCAAGGAATCACTATCCAGGGGCATGAAGTTAAAGTCTCAAAGTATGCGGACGACCTTTTCCTCCAGGTATCCAACCCAATCACATCTATCCTACCGATGCTGGACATTATCCAAGAATTCAGTGCGCTCTTGAATTATAGGTTAAATATTGATAAAACAGTTGTATTTCCCCTATAAACTTCTAAAAAATGACTCCCTAACTTTGGGACTCTCCTGGAAGTTGGATTCCTTGTAATATCTTGGAATCAACCTTTCAAGAAACCCATTACACTTTCAAAAACTCAATTTAGATTATCTTATACATGTTTGTACACAGGATCTCAAAAGGTGGTCTCTTCTTCCAATTTCCTTTGGGGAAAAATCAACTTGGTCAAGATGAATATTTTTCCCCGTCTCTTTTACCATCTTAATTTACTGAATATCTGGCTTCCCCTTTCTTGGTTTAAAAAAGTTCATAATCTTATTATAGATTTTATCTGGGCCGGTAAGAAACCGAGACTAGCTTTCTATAAGTTAGCTGCACCAAAGTCCAGAAAATGTTTACGCCTTCCACATATCGGCCTGTACTACTACTGGGCCAGCCATGCTAAGAAATAACTTTGGTGGATTTTGATGACTGAAACTCAATCCCCCAGTTCTTTTACCCCAGTATGGCTAAAAATTGAGCTCAATGTAATGAAATCCCATAACCTCTCACCCTCTGCACTTTTGTAAACACAACTAAGAACTCTTCCCCCATCTCGACGCAATTCTCCTATAGCTACCTCTATAAAAGTCCATTCTCAGCTCTGTTCTTTTCTTAAATATAATCACGTTCAGGACTTGGCACAGAATATATGGGGTAATCCCAACTTCAAGATAGATAACAAAGTGTTATCTGCGACATGGCTGCCCCAACTAGGAAACTGTCCACTTAATTTAATGGTTAAGAATGATGGGATATGGTTATCATCCCCTGAAATGATGGTCCAATTCAATCTTCCTAATTCTATGATTTTAAAAATGTTCCAAATTAGACATCTCCTAGTGAAGTCCCCCCCCACAAAACCAGCTAAGATACACTTTGATTTAGAATTATCCCCCTTAGCAGGGTTACCTAAAGCTGTATCCAATATATGCAGTTCTTTATAGGATTGGAAACAGCCAGACTGTTTTGGCCCAACTACATATTGATCCTTATATTTCCCAGAATTAACTATAGACTGGCAGGCTTTGTGGCATAATTGCCGTAAGTTTGTGACCCAGAACAGGCTTCACTTAATACAATTTCACATTCTTCACGACTTGTATTATTCTCCACATAAATTGGCCAAATTTGGTATAATTTCCTCATCCTCCTGTACACAATGTATCAAGATGAGGGCAATTTGTTTCATATGTTCTGGTCCTGTCCTAAAGTGGCCCCCTCTGGACTAAGATTAAGCCAAGAGTGGACCCTCTGTTGGGTCTGGAAGATTTATTCTCAGCAGAAATCTGCCTTTTAGGAGATTTTACAAGGGTCTCAGTCTTAACCGTAAGTATTATATTACTTTGATTTCAATGTCAGTCAAAAATTGGTGCTGAGACATTGGAAAGACAGGACAGTTATTACTTATGATGAGCAGCTCCAAGAATTATTGGCAAATTTAAGAACTGAGAAAACTATAGCTAGTCTCCAAAACAGGTTAAACAGGTTTACCAAGATTTGGGCCCCCTTCTATACCCTTTATTCCATATAAGACAGGAGATAGGTGCCTTATGTATATTCCTTGATGTATTACTATGTACTTTGTGCTTGGGATTAGGGAGGCTGGGGGAGGAATGGATGGGAGGCATGGGAGAAGAGAGATTTGCAGAAAGTTTCATGTACAGATGTGAAATATTTGTAAACAGCACAATCTCCCTCTGTATTGTATAACCTTAATAAAAATTGAATGACAAAAAAAAATGTCAATGTATGTCCATTACTTTGCCATTTTTACATATTTGGACCTCAAATTTTCAACATAACCTTCTTATGAGCCCACCTCATGAACAAGGAAGGGCAGTGAATATTTTCAAATCATGTCTGAAAGGTGATTTCACCAAGCGACTGTGAAATCCCCTTTCAGGTTTGATTTGCAGAATTCCATCACCATTGTTCATGAGGTGGGGACCCAAAAAGCCATGTTGAAAATTTGGTGTCAAAATATACAAAAATAGCTCAGTAATGCATCAAAGTTGAAAACTCCATTGAACTACATTGAACCACATTTACTTTAGTTTCTTATATTGCAATTGGTGGTTCCAGCAGCAAGATGTGTCTTCAATCAGAGAGTGGATCTTTACCCTGTGACCTGTTCTGGTAAGTGATGGTGTGTAGGGGTGTACTGGAGGGTGTGGGTTGGTGGGTGCTGAATGGGAGGTGGGAGGATTGGAGGATCAGATCAGCATGGGACTGTTTTCTGTTTTGCAGGTTTACTGGAAAAAACAACATCAAGGGAAGGTATTTTTTTATGATAGGGAAGGTAATCAGAGGGTGGGGGTGCCACTAGACACCAAGGAAAGGCACACACTTTATGGGGGTAATGATCAGAGGGTGGGATGTCACTAGACATCAGGGAAAGGCACAAACTTTATGGGTACAGTGATCAGAGGGTGAGAGACATCACTAGACACCAGGGAAATGGTGGCTTACTACTCTTACTGCAGCCAGCAACATGAGTTCCAGCTGTGGTTGCAGAAGTCAAGAAAGTCCCACTGTTCTCATACAGAGAATGTGGGTGAATGGCTCCTCTCGCTAGGCTGGGCACCCTGGATTTCGGGTGAATAGAAAAGGTATTTCTGACAAATTTAGAAAAAGTAAACACCAGAATCTAGCTAACCAAGTACCCTTTAGCTAGATTTAGGTGTCTGTTTTTTTTTTAAATACATAATTTTTATGTACTTTTACTGTTTGTAAGTTTATCACTAAAAAGACAATGGTGGCCTTCTCGAGTGTTTTTTTTTTTTCCCACACAGCAAGTAAATCACACAAATAACCACTCACAATGTTTTTTTTTACCTTTTGAGATCATTACTTCTTAGCAAACGAACAGTAAATCACAACTTGTTACGTTTCAGGTTTTAAGTTTGTTTATTTGGGATAAATTCATTGAGCAAGCTCATTTACAATGATATTCCATCATAATAAAAATACAAGTTGCATAAAAAAACACATTAATAAACATATAATTTCGAAGACTTTGAGTGCATTAACAATAGACCCTAACAACACACAGTGTATTGCACATAAAGTCATATTTCCACATATTGTCTCTAAGTGACCCCTATTGTGAGATAACTTCACCTCCAACAATAAGCAGTGACAGACAGGAAAAAATTCTTTATAGTGTATAGTGGAGTGTTGTTCTGTATATAATTCCATCCCTTTCAAAATGCTGTTCTATCACAGTTCCAATGTTATGGAATGCTATTCTACCCTACTGTGGTAGAACAGCATTCTAGAACCTCTAGAGTTTCATTTTGAAGCAAAAGAACTCACAAAACACATTTTTCACACAGTAGTATACACTATAAAAAATACAGGATGAGCAACTCTATGCACAACCAGTGTGTTTTGCCACCTCGGGATTTTGATTCCCATGGACCTCTCGAGCTTCGCTCTCAAGGTCAGAGGGAATCAGAATTCCTCTGTGGCAGAACACACTGGTTCTACATAGTTGCCCATCCAGTATTCTCTATATAGCTGCAAGGGATGAGAAATGTTACTCCTTCAAGTGAAATCTAGCTGGCAATGAGTTCCATTCATAGGGGATCAAATTGCTATAGAAGTAAGTAGCCTTTGATGTTTTGGACCTTAAACTTGCCAACTCCACTAGGTTTGACTTCCTTAAGGAATCTTTCCATGCCCTATACTCTAAATGTTCTACCAAATAATCAGGAACATCCCCCCAGAATACTTTTCAACGCAAACAGTATTTTATGTAACTGTTGCCTTTCATGTAGAGAAGTCCAGCCTAATTGGTTATATAATATACATCTATGTGTGTTACATGAGCCATTAAACACAAATTGTGCCATCCTTTTATGCAGTTCATCCAGTTTTGTTAGCTTATCGTTCATACAGTACTCATACATAATATCTGTATAATCTAGAATTGGGAAAATTTGAGACTGCACTATCTGTAATCTAGTCTCTCGAGCCAAGCACTCCTTCTGTCTATATAGTGCTCCTAAACATTTCCCAACCTTATTTATCAATTTAGCCACATGTAGGTTTCCTGATCCTATCATATCCATCCAATACCCCAGGTACTTGTAACCCTCTACTTGATCCAGTTTTGTGCCTTCCAATGTATAAATATCTAAGGAACTATTAATAAGGTCATTAAATTCATTTGAAGACCCAGTCAACATCAAATTTGTTTTAGTTGAATTCAATTTCAGATAGTACAACTTAAAAAAAGTTTGAAGTTTAGCAAACATCCTTTGTAATTTCAGCTAGACCTCTTTAACCAAAACATCAGTGGTATAGACCACAGTATCATCATCATCATATTGCTGGTAGTCTATACCTCTGATGTAACTTCCCAACCCCCTCAAATATATTGTAAAAGGAAGAGGACCCAAGACAGATGCCTGCAGAACTCCCCTTCTAATATTTATAACACTGGAGTGACGTCCATTCGACATTGTACTTTGTTGTCACCCAATTAAATAATTTTAGAACCAAGTTAAAACCTCCAGTCCCAGCCCAATATCACCCAATTTCTTCAACAGTATTAAATTATCCACTGTGTCGAAGGCCTTGGAGAGGTCAACAGTGATAGTCCCAGTAACCTTCCCAAGTTCCATAGCTTTGTTGACATCATCCAGACCCTTGACATGGCATTTACTGTTTTATGTTTTTTACAGAAACCTGATTGATATTTGTCAGCCAAGTTCTCCCTATCTATAATGGTCTGCAGCTTTTTAGCTACAAGCCTTTCCAGAAGTTTGACTACTACAGAAAGAAGGGATATGGGCCTACAGTTGGTCATTAGGTCAGGGCTGCCCCCCGTGAAAATGGGGACAACCCAAGCTCTCTTCCATCCCTGGGGTATCTTACCTGTCCTCAATGACTAAATAAATATGTTAGGTGTTCTGCAATTTGTAATGCTGACTACTTTAAAAATCGCAGGGTTAAACTATCTGGTCCACAACCTTTACCTATTTTTAGTTGGTCCTGAATCTCTTCAACAGAGACATTATGGAAAGCAAATTTATTACCAGTTCCTTGGACAGAATTCTTTATATCCATCTTTTCATCCTGCACCACATCCCCACTAAAGGGTCCAACATTCACAAAAAATGAATTAAATCGATCCGGAAGTTCATCATCTAAGAAGAAGTTTTTTTCCATCTTCTGATATTTTAATGGCTTCCCTACTTTTACCTTTTCCATCCAACATATTAACAGTCTTCCAGATTTTTCTGAGTCCCCTGCTTACTCACTAGTCTTAGTCTTTCGTAATTTTCTTCAGCCAGGTGTACCTCTTTAACAAATCCATTCAAAATACTTCTATATTTTTGACAGTCATCAGGCACCCCTGATTTTCTGGCCATTTCCCAATGTTTATTTTTTCCCTCAAGTTCAATAGGTGTGAATTAAACCACACCTCAGAACTTTTTTAACTTTCTTTGTTAACAAAGGGAAATGCTTATTATATACTTAATTCATCCAAAAAGAAATCCCAGGCATCATTTAAATCTGGGATTAAATATAATCTGTCCCAATGTAAATTATTCAAATCTGCCATCAGTTTAACCCTTGGGCTGTCAACAGAATAAGAATGTATTGGAATTCTGAACTGATATATCAGTCTGTGACACAGCAAGGGTTAAAATAATCAAACCTCTTCATAGATCTAAATTGCCCTAGTTTTGGAGGGCCTCGTACTTTCATCCTTCCCCTTATACAGAAGATGACATGATGGTCACTAGCAAGATCAGCCTCTGTACCTACTTTTAGATAGTGATGTGGGGAACTGGTAAACATTAAATCAAGCATTGACTGGGAAGGAGGAGATTTAAAATTCTAGTGTATTGAGTCAGTAATTAAGTGTTCTAAGCCCAGTGTCAAAGCAACATTACGTAACTGCACAGACTTAGCAAGATTTGCCCAGTCAAGATTAAAATATCATATCAAACAGAATTCATGAGATTTGCTGTTAGGTAACAAAATAGAGAATAATGCATAGGTGACTGTGTGTTATGAAGTTTTTTTTACACACTTGAGGTGTGTGTTGTCCCACAAACCTCAAGAGCGAAGCTTGACAGGTTTATGCAGACATCACACACCAAGGGTGTGTAAAAAAACTTCATAAACACACAGATGCCTATGTTTTATTTTTTATAATTACTGGTGCAGGGGCTGTGGGTGGTGGTCAGTGCTGGCCAGAAGCCCATGTGTGGTGCTTGATCCGTAGTCTGAAAAATATATTTGTTTTTTGTTAGGTTTCTTTTTTGGGGGAGGTTGCACAGTGTGTAAAATCAGCTAGTATCTTATCTAGTTTAGTTGGTGGTATAACGTGTACCTCTCTGGTTTCATTTAGCTGCTGCAGAAATCCTTGGAGTAATCTGAGGTCAGTGCTCATTTTACGAGCGGTGTTTTGGTTCTCTTGCTCACTGATTAATTTTTCCCTGCCAGTACTGCTGGGAATCGTGAAGCACTGTTCCATTTTATTTCTATTATTTGTTAGCATAAACACTACTGAAAAGCAGGGTACAGTTTCCAAAATAGGTACTGAGACATTTCTGTGAGTGGTTTTGAGTTGTTTTCCTGGTTTTGAAAGCCACACTCGATAGCATGCTTTTTCATGCTGTTGCTGTTAGTGAGAGTGTAGGGTGCGAGGGGTCAAAATCTGTAATAATCATTTATTACATTGTTTCAGGGTTATTATGGTTTTTGAAATGGAACCAAGACCCATGCATTAAGGAGGCCACCAGTAATTATATGATGGATAACTCCTCTATTTTTAATGCTGACAGTTTTGGTGGCCCACAACATCCTAACAAGAGTAGTGGTTTACTTCCTAGAATGTTTACTTCTATGTCCAAGCCCTCACAAACATCAATAGGAATGTTTAAGTTCAATTTCCTAACTACAAACTTGTTTTGATAACAAATAATAATCCCCCTCATTGTTTCTATCCTGTCTATATATACTATACCCTTCCATTTTTAATAGTTTGTCACTTACTCTTTTATTTAACCATGATTTAGTTAAAATTAAAATACTTGAGGAGTTCTCCATTACAAAATTCCTAACCAAATCTGTCCTAGGAATAAGGCTCCTAACATTAGCATGAAAAAAAGAAATACAATTTCACTGGTGACATCATTTGTAACATATGTTGGGCCCAGATTAGGGTCAACATCCCCCACACATCAATATATTAGCATAATACTGGGCTTTGACAATACATTTTAGAAACGCTTTATACAATTCCCTTAGGATCACAGCACCTTTACTCCCTCCCCCACCCCTCACATTAGCTAAATCATGCTCATCACTTGAGAACACATGAGAACATTTTTTTTTTACCAAACACTTTTTCAATCAATCGAACTTGGAAGTAATCCAAAAAAATCATTATAATTTGAAACTGTATTACATTTTTTCACCAAACCATCCAAAGGCACATCCTTGGCCCCATCATCCCTGAACATTTCAGGAAGAAATTCCATAACGTCTAGGCTCTAGGTGAGAGTAAAAATACCCAATGTTAAAGAGAAGGGAACAAATGTAGATTTTTTCACTTTTTGATCCTCCGTATCTTGAAAAACATACAAGATGATGTCACAAAACTGTTCACATCTTGAGACTCTGACAGCCTGACCATGCATGCCAAATTTTGTGCTAATTCCTCAAACAATGGCAAAGTTATTAAAGTGCAAAATATTGGGTTTAACAGTGAACTGACAACTCAACCCTAAATATATCGACACTGCCGCACCCCTATAATCTATATCTATATAGTGATTGCATCTTTGTGGGTGGGACAAAGAAGGTAAACTTTACAGATACAAGATAAAATAGCTAAACAGTCTTGTTTTTGGTTCATTACTAATGAACAAAGCAATATGTTTTGTACAGTATGATGGAAATAAGGATGCATACGAGGGAATAATGTTATATGCCTTTAAAGAATTCTGTATATGTTATTTTTGTTATTTTTTTCATTCTCCCTAGGTGTAGGAATTACATAATAATCCAAAAAAATTGTATTCATGTTATGTAGATCTTTTATTTTAAATGGTTGTTTTATTCTTTATGTCACTTTAAATTTGATAGGTTCACTTGCTATATAAGGGTCTATGTATGTTGATTGGTCATCCTCCTGATGACGCTAACTGAGCGAAACTGGTGGAGGTTGCCTTTGTTCCACACATCTGTCGTGTTTGTTGCGGTGTTATTTTATAATAAAATATTGCCTTTATTTAGGTCTCCTGAGTGGTGCGGCTTTTTGTTATGGCATTAAATATCCACTGTATTCAGTTTGGAGAGACCTCCAGGGAGTCCAGCACAGATAGAGCACCCATCCAGCATGTGTGTAGCATCCTCCACAGCACCACACTTGCACAAGATACTTTACCTGATGCTCCAGTTCAATAAGGTGTTGTACACTGACTCAGTGAAGTGAAGTCACATGGAAACATTCTTCTGGTTCTCTTCTCAAGGGCAACATCTCCTAAGAACAAGTCCAATTGGCTGGTGCATTAAAACCTTTTCATTTGGGGCTGCCCAATGGCTCAGTGGAAGCATGTCTTGCTTCCATGCTGGTGAACTGGGTTTGGAAGTAGCCTGGGGTCACCAGGATCAGGCAACCATGTTGGGGAGTGCTCCAGGAGGGAGCATAAACCAGTTGGGGAGGGAGATGGCTGAGTTCAGACACAGCAGCATTTCCCCCACAGTGAGCCAGCGAGCTCACTCCTGAATGGGGGCTGAACCAGCCCAGCATGCGCTGCTGAGGCTAAGGCCACCAAAGACCATGCCCAACATCACAGGGTGGTGGAAGGGGACAAAGAAGAGGGTGAAAAAACACAAAATAATATATGCTTTGGCCATCAAGAATGATGGTCTCCTCGGTTCTCGGGCCTCGCTCCATGTGGATCCCCACTGGCCTTGATGGTGGGGAAGAAGCAGTCAGAGCTGGGGGTTGACAGAGACCCAAACATCAGGAGTAGGTAGTGTTTGAAGGGCAAATATGCTATATGAAAAAAATAAAACCTCTTCATTTGCTGCTACTGCAGATGGAATTCATATTTTATCAACAAAGCCTAGAATTGTAATGTGGTATTATAATGGACACTGCAGTTAACTCTTGCGCTTGCTACTTACCTCTGTTTTTTAGTCACCAAACTAGCCTGTGTGCTAAATTTTTTGAGTGTCACACCTACTGAACAGATCTGAGGTCAAAATTTCGAAGGCAGCCAAGTCACTGGAATGCTGCAGAAAAACTGTGCATATTTCTTGATGCAGTTTATCTTCAGCATGCAGCCACATTTGCAATAGGTTTTGGTTACTTTTGGGCTATTTATAGCCAAAATTGTCATACAAGGACAACTGTCTTGTAAGCAGCCAGAAATTAGTTCAGGTTTAAGTCTGCCATCTTAAAGTACCACATTTTTCCTTAAAATTCTCAATTCTGACACAAAATAAAACTGCAAATAAATTAAGACAGTTTCATCTTATGCTAGAATTAAGTCTTTAAAAGTCCAGCCCCTGTACTTTTATGATTATTGTAATCTGTAAGAAAAAAAATTTCTCACTGTAGTAATATTTTTCTTCCAAGGTGCTCTTTAGCATTAATAACAGTAGCAGTAAGCTGGCTGGGTTGAACTGCCTCAAAGGTGGAGATTATAGTAATAAGTTTAAAGAATTAGCCAATCAGAAGAGAGTTAGAGGTTGTGCTGACTGGAACTTGCCCACAGGACACCAGCATTTTTTCAAGGCTATGATGGGCAAACATGCCCCAGTGAGATACTGTTCCAACAAGATTAAAAATGATCCAAAAACACACCAACATAGAAAAGTAATAAGTGAACCAGAACTTTGCTGTAAATACAGAGGAAAAACTAGAACAAATTTGGTTAAGTATTACGAATGCAGAGTCCTCAGTTAGGTTATGTAGGGGAGGAAGGGTGGGAGGTTACTAATGCTAAAGGACACCTTGGAAGAAACAATATTACTAAGATGAGTAACTTTTTCTTCTCACCCCAGGAGTCCTTTAGTGTTAGTAACAATAGAAGACTAGAAAGTGGTTCAGTTGGGAAGCGGGAACAGAACCTACTTAGGGAAGAGGCTCTGCAGAACCGCCCTGCCACATTTGGCATCAGACCTGGACTGTACATCTAGGCAGTAATGCTTTGTGAATGTGTTTACAGTTTTCCAGGTGGCTGCTTTGTAGACATCAAGAAGGGGAATATCCCTTGAAGCTGCCACTGTGGCAGCAATGCCCCTAGTGGAATGGGCATTAAGGCCCTGAGTGGACTGTTTAGCAGCTTTCTTATAGCAAAATTGAATACAGGAGACTATCCAACAGGAGATAGTTCTCTTGGTGGCTGATTTCTCTCAGCCTACCTCACCATAGGTGAGAAAGAGCTGTGTAGTAGAGTCTCTGAACTGCTTGGTGTGCTCCAGGTAGCAGGACAGGGCTCTTTTCACATCTAAGCTATGAAGCTTGTGCTCCCCTGGAGTGGATTTGTCAGTAAAGAAGACAAGAAGAGTAATGGACTAGTTTAAGTGGAATTCAGAAACCACCTTGGGAAGGAATTTTTTATTTGTTCTGAGCACTAATTTGTCCTTGTGGGGAATGATGTAGTTAGGCTTAGTACAGAGTGCCTGCAGTTCTGAAATTCTTCTGGCAGAAGTGATGGCCACTAAGAAAACCACTTTTCAGGTGACATATTTTAAATGAGCAGTAGCCATAGGCTTAAATGAGGGCTCCATGAGCTTGGCAATGCATAGGTTCAAGTCTCAAGGGGTAACTGGTTCTCTTGTTGGGGGTTGAAGGTGGAGCAAGTCTTTGAAAAACCTTTTGAAAATGGGCTGTGAAATAACTGATCTCTCTTTTCTTGTGAAAGGTACACTGAAATAGCAGCCAAGTATACCTTGAGGGATGTGACCTTGAAGCCTGAGGCCTGCAAGTGTACCAAACAGTCCAAAAGAAAGGGTGGTAAAGGACTAAGAGGATCTATTTGTTTTCATTTACACCGCAGAGAAAATCTCTTCCATTTGGAAGCATAGGTTTTCTTAGTACTTGTTTTTTTAGCCTTACGAAGAATTTTCAGAACCTGTTCTGAGTACTGGGTTTCTGGAAACTCTTAACTTCTCAAGAACCAGGCTTTGAGGTGAAGAGAGGGTAAGTAGGAATAAGCTACCCCTATCTGTGGCAGAGTCAGGAGACTGTGGCTCAGGGGAAGCCTTATGTGCTTCCTGTGAGATAGAGCTAGAAATAGAGGGTACCAAGATTGTCTTGGCCAATCCGGAGCAACCAGGATCATGGTTGCTGGCTGATCCCTCAACTTCAGCAGGACTCTGTGAATTAGAGGGAAGGGAGGGAAGGCATAAAGAAAGTTCCTTGCCCAGTCCAAAGTTAGGTCATCTACTGGCAAGGTGTCTAGTGCTGGAGGCCTGCAACAAAACAGAAGAAGCTGATGGTTTTGATGGGAGGCAAACAAATCTATTTCTGGAGTGCCCCACCTCCTGAACACTGTAGCAAGGACCTGCTTGTTCAGAGTCCACTCATTGTGGCCTTGACTGATGTGACTTAGAGCATCTGCTAAGGTGTTGTCTTTGCCCGGAAGATGTAGGGCTGAGAGACTCATGTCCAATGAATAAATTTTAATGGCTTCTGTACAGAGCAATGTCAACCTTGTGCCCACCTGCTTGTTTATGTAGAACATGGCAGTTGTGTTGTCTGTTCTGATTTGAACTGTAAGACCTTTTAGCTGTGGGGCAAAGGCCTTTATGGCTAGGAACACAGCTCTGAGTTCCAGTAGATTGATGTGACAGGCAGACTCTTTGGGGATCCAAGTGCCGCATATGGACTGGTCCTCTAGATGAGCTCCCCAGCTGAGGAGGGAAGCATCAGTAGAGAGGATCTTTCTGGGAGGAGAGAGCTGGAAGGGAATTCTGACTGAAAGATTATCTGTTTTCTTCTACCAGACCAAAGCTTGTAGGAGTGTCTTGGTGACTGGTACCAGTTTTGACAATTAATGTCTTTTTTGGGATCAATGTGCCCGCAAGTGGTACTGTATGTCCCTCATCTGAAACCTTACACCAGGGACAACAGTTGTCATGGAGGCTATGTGTCCTAACAGCCTCAGGAAATGTCTGGCTGGCCTTGGTTGGTGTAGTACAAAAGAGTTCACTACAGACAGGAAGTTTTGGATCCTGTCTGCTGGCAGAAAGGCCTTGCCCTGCAGAGTGCTCAGTTCTGCACCAATGAAGTTCAGCACCTGTGAGGGTTCCAGGTGAGACTTCATTTCATTGCTCAGGAACTCCAAGGATTCTAGAGTGTGTCTTGTGAGGTTGAGAGCATCTCTGACTTTTTGAAGGGTCTTGCCCACCAGCAGCCAATCATCCAAGTATTTGAAGACTGACATGTGGTGCTTTCTTAAGTGAGCAGCTACCACTGCCAGGCACTGTGTAAACACTCTTGGAACCAAGGTCAGAATGAAAGGCATGGCTGCAAACTGGTAGTGGCCAGAAGGCAGCCTGAATCTCAAGTACTTTCTGTGGGACTGCCTATTGGGATGTGAAAATAGGCATGCTTCAGATCCAGGGAGGCTAGCCAGTCTCCCTGCTGTAGAGATTGAAACACAGAGGTGAGAGTGACCATTTTGAATTTTGATTTCAGTAAGTGCCTGTTCAAGTACCTTAGGTAGAGGATAGATCACCACTCCCCATTTTTCTTTAGTGTCAGGAAGTATCTGGAGTACAGGCCTTTTCCCCACTGAAGGAAAGGAACTCTCTCCTCCACTTTTGCAGACAGCAATGTTTTGACCTCTAAATCCAGCAGTAGCTTTTCTGTTAGGGTGAGAGGTTTTGACATTTTGGGACTAGTGGTGGGCGAAGTGGCCGTTATAATGGGGAAGGCGAAGTCCATTGGAAACAATGACTTTGCATTATTCTGCCTTCCCCAAGCCACTTCTCCACCAATTTTAAGGTGAAGTACATTGAAATCAATGTACTTCGCCTTGTTCTTTTTTTTTTTTAACTTTATTTCTCTTCTCCTCCCTACGGGCATCCTTCGGGTGTACCCACTCGACGTTCGCCCTACTCCCAACCTGAACCCTCGCTTCTCCCCTGTTCTCCTCCCCTGAGTGACCCCCAGGCAGGCCCGACCCCGAGTACCATCTCCGGACCTGATTCTGCCCACTCGGCGGTGTGCTCCTTAAGTATGAAGTGCCTACCTAGCTGGCCGTCGGGTCAGGAATGAAGGACGATCCTGGGTGCGTTGGGCTGGCGCTTGGGATGTGGGCTGAGTCACTGGAGTCACCATCATGTCACCGAAGGGATGAGAGGCCTTTTTCCGTTTTTTTCTTTACTTGTCCCCTTGGGTTGCAGCAAGCCAGGCAACGTAGAGCCACAAACTCCACCCCCTAATGCTCTCACTTGTGTTGCCACACTAGGTGCCCCTGATTTGCCACCAGAGGGCACTCCAGGAGCAAGTGCTACCCCCATCACTCCCCAGGAAGAGAGAGCAGTCCCTCAGACGCTCAATCTCTTCTCCCCCACTGACCCCCAGCGGATCTGGCTCATTCCTAAACCCGGGTTGCCGGCGTGGTGTGAGGTGTGGCGTCCAGCGCCTCAACCCTCAGTGCCACCGGGCTGGCTCGCCTTGTTCTTGAGCTCCAAAGGACAATTTTGCAGTGCTTTACGGGATTGCAGGTCACATGAGCTCTAGATTGTTCTGCACAGCCTCAGTTCTGTGTAGTGGATGATGGAGACAGTTTCCTCTCAGAGCACTGCAATTCAAATCCTCTAAAAGCTGTTAAAAAAGTCTTTTGGGGCAATTTTTTTTTGCTCAAAATTTACTGCATCGAGTATAGAAAACCCCACTGTGCTCATATTATCGAGTGTTTATTGTTTGTGTGTGGATTTTGAATGTTAATTTAGAACAGTCAGTCTGTGTACTGTGACGTGTGCTTTGGGGGAAGGGCATATCTGTGGTGTAGGTTGATTAACTGGAAGAAAAAGGCAGTCTTTCTGTTTTGGTTATATACGTAACTGTGTTGATGTATGCACAGTAATATTTTCAGTAATTCTTGACATTTTTTTCTGATTGTTGTGATGTAGCAGTGTATAATTTCAGTGTGTTTAAAACATTTGGTTATATTACTAAAGGTTTTCAGTTTGCTACGCATTACTTGTAGTGTGTGTGAGTGTGTGTGCGATGCGTGCCATAAAATAAGACATCTTTTATTGTGCCACAGAGTAAGTGCAGCAGTGTGAACCTATCCACCACACCTGCATGCATTTTTTACACTGCTTTGTGGTATCTTTACTGGTAGTGGGCTGTCTGTTACTGCTGTGCACTACCCCCCCCCCCACACCAAACCAGCAAAAGGTATTCTTTTCCAGATCTGGATTTGTAACTTATGAGCACTGGTTAGGTGTTGTTTTGCCTTTGCATCTGCATCTTGAGTGTACAGTGTAATCTTAATCTGTCTGTGCATTTGTAGTACACCATTAATTGTGGGATAATTTGCATTTCTTGTTACACTCTCATTTCACTTCATCAGCACTGGGGAATTTTCTGGACATAAGACAGTAGCATTTTTGGGATGCTCATTAATTCTGGTGACTATGTGTGACCACTGCACACGTGACGGAGTGCACCATTAATTCTGGGAGACTTTGCATTTTTTGTTACCCTCTCATTTCACTTTGTCAGCACTGGGTAACTTTCTGAACACAAGACAGTAGCATTTTGGAGAATTAAATTAATTCTGGTGACTGTGTGTGACCACTGCACACATGACAGAGTACACCGTTAATTCTGAGAGACTTCGCATTTCTTGTTACGTTCTCAGTAGCATTTTGGGGATGCACATTAATTCAGGTGACTGTGTGTGACTACTGCATGCATGACATCTGAGTGCACTATTAATTTTGGGAGACTTTACATTTCTTGTGCTCTCATTACACTTCGTCAGCACTGGGGAGTTTTCTGGACACAAGACATGAGCATATTGGGGATGCACATTAATTCTGGTGTCTGTGTGTGACCACTGTGCACATGACTGAGTGTGCCATTAATTCTGGGAGACTTTGCATTTCTTGTTATGCTCTCATTTTACTTCATCAGCACTGGGGAATTTTCTGGAGATAAGATGACAGTAGCATTTTGGGGATGCACATTACTTCTAGTGGCTGTGTGTGTGGGGGGCTGTCAATACTGTTGTCACTCCGCCTTACTTCGCATTAAGGCAGAATGACAATGCAAAGTAATAATAACAAGGCGAAGTGGGCATTTCATGCTGGCCACTTCATGAAGCGGAGTGACAACACGAAGTGCCCACTTCGCGTTCACTTCGCCGGCGAAATTTAAATTAGCTGCATCTCTATTTGGGACCCTGAAAGGATGGAAACTTGTTGAATTGTAAGGTGAGGCCTTTACCCACTACCTCCAATACCCACTTGTCCATGGTGATGAGTGCCCAAAGATGGAGGTAATGGGAGAGCCTTCCCCCTACTGGCAGGAGGAAGGTGACCTGGGTGATGAAGTCAGGGTTTAGATTGGGTGGTGGGTGCAGCAGTGGTATTGGCTTCACTCTGGCCTCTCCTACCCCTTCCTCTGTAAAATCCTTTCATCTGAGATAAGTCCATGGGCACAGGCATAGAGTAAAATACCCTTGGAAAATAACCTCTGCCTCTATTTCCCTTGTACTGCGGCTTCTGGGGAGTAGAGGCCTTCTCCTTGGCCTCATTGCTCTGGCTGGTGGTCTTATGTTCCTCCACCTTTTTCATGTAGGTCCTCAGTTACATCTCCAAAAATAGAATTGTTTTCACAGGGGAAATCCATGGCCTTGATCTGAGTATCCTGTGAAAGGTTTGTGGTTCTCAACCATGCTAAATGCCTTACAGATATGGCCTGGGCCATGGCTCTGGAGGCAATGTCATTATTGTCCACAGCCATGTGAAATTGATACTTGGTTGCTTCAAAAGCAGTTTTCATTGTCTTTGTGATGTCTCATACCATGCTGTCTGAGTTCTGGTGCAGGATGGCCAAAACTGATTTCCAGAGGGCCTTCTGATATTTGACTGCATAGGCCATGTAAGTCAAGAGGTAAAGAAGCAAAGAAGCTGTGGTGTAAGACTTCTTGACCATTGAATCCATTTTTCTGGATTCTTTCTATTTATTTATTTTATTTTTGAAAATGTTTCACCAGGAGATGCACACTGAGCAAAACAATGCTCGTCTCACGGTGTGACCTAGGGGGTGGGGTACATGGGAGGAGTAATCATAGTACAAACAATGGTTGAGATTAGTCAAGCAAAACAAAATAGTGGTTACATGGATGAATGTAGCTAGCCCCTAAACAAGCGGTAGTACTACATACTCGCCTCTGAGACCAGGAGATCAGAGGGCTGTGGGTTCAGTTCCCACATCTGGCACTTGGGTTAATATCCCAGTACTGACACTGTAGTGCAGCATGAGAGGGGTGCTGTACTTCTGAGGTGCCGTCTTTCAGATGAGATGTTAAACCGAGGTCCCATCTACTTGGATTGGTGGTAGTTCAGGTGGATGTTAAAGATCCCATGGCACTTATCGAAAAAAGAGTAGGGGAATTTCCCCGGTGTCCTGGCTAGATTTCCCTCATTCACAAAACATACCACCAACAACTTAATCTGGTTCATGGTCAGTTGGCATTCGTCTGTATCCCCCTCCCCCGGGTCGTGCCTGAAAATAGGAAGAATTTATCTAGTGCACTTACCCGGTCAACAAAAACCAAATAAAAAAAAAATAAAAAACTTGCGCCACATGGTGGGTGGCATGACTTGTTGATTAGCATTAACTATACAAGGTTACAAAAGTGCCTGCATCTAGGGAATGGGGAGAGAAATGCACCAGGTTATCGGTGTGAACTGGGAGCACGAGACTGGGGCCAGGAGGAAGGGACAGAAAAAAGCAGAAGGTTGTGAAGAAAGGGGTACTTTGGTTTTATCACAAGCTGCAGTCTGTACCACTCCCTCATGGCTAGGGTGCACATAAAGAAAATCAGCATCAGTTCTGGCCAGCTGATGTTTCTTTTCAGTCTTTTTGTCCACTCCAGGATTTGAAGTTGGGTTCTGGAGCAGTTTCATAGTAGCTCTTCTGAGAGACTTATGAATGGGCAGAAGAATCTTTCTTGGAAGGGAAGACCCATGATCTCCCTGTAGTCTTCATCCTCCTGTTCCTCAGCGGTCTCCTGGATTGAAAGGTCTAAGGTGTCCACCATATGCTGAATGAATGTAAAATGGGAAGAGAAATCCTCCTGGCCATTGGGAGAGTTACCAAACTCCTGGTCAGGGAACACATCAGGTTCCAAAAGTTGGCCCTCTCCTTCATCTTCCTCGTCATCGTTATCCCAATAATAATGGTCTATTCTGTAGAAAGGAGCAGGACTGTGGGGGTTAACTGGGGCAGCAGGAGCATTAAAGAATGTGCCCATGTTTTGTATAGTCTGATAAAGGTGCCAGGCCTTTGCCATTTCCTTAGCAGAGGGCATATATTTTCTTTATGAGTCACTGGCATTTCCCTTTGCTTCTCAGCAGGAGGGGCACTGATATGTTTTTTTTTGTATTTCTTTTTGGCAGGCACTGGATAACCTGCTCAGCATGTCTCTTTTTAGGCTGGTAACCTCTATTATTATTAGTATTCTTTTTGACTTATTTTCAGTACTGTCCCTAGGAGACTTATCTTTATGTTCTGAGGAGGGCCCTCTTCAGAAGTTCTGGTAGAGGGGGAAGCAGACTGAGAGGCCATATCTTCTAATCTTTTGGCTCTCTTCTTTAAAGTCTTTGAACAGAATTTAGAGCAAAGCTCACAAAAATCGTCTGGACCTAAACACTTTAAACACAAATCGTGGCCATCTGCTTTAACTACTATTTTGAAGCATTTTAGACAATTCTTGAATCCTGTAGGTCCAGTCCTTTTCTTTGGTCTTTCTGACATGCCAGTTTGTCAGAATAACCTGTAAAGTAATGTTCCCAAATAGGGAAAAAAAGTTGTAATCGGTCAGTTCCTTTGTAGTGAAAAATCACAAGTTAGTGAGGTAAAAACAAAAGAACAGCAAACGCAAAATGTGGTTCCCGCTAAAAAATGGAAACCGCTAAGGTTTTAAAGTAAAAAGAAATAAAAATAAAACATTTTTATGGCGTCACGGTTAAAATAATACCTCAGAAAAAAGTGAGAGTGGGAGAGGAACCGCACTTATAGAGGAAATTTGCGGTTCCCCAGAACCGAAGGGAACCACGAGAAAAAAATCAAATATATCAAAAATACACTAAAACTCACAAAGTCAGCACAAATATGTAGAAAAAGTAGAAGAAAATAAGGTAGAAATTCTCTTCAGCTAGGAATGAGAGAACATCTCAGAGGCAGTGTTTCTCAGTCAGGCGGAGAATAAATTCTGGTGCCCCCTGGACAAGCTCCAGTCAGCACACCTTCTAACTCTCTTCTGATTGGCTAATTCCTTAAACTCATTACCATAATCTCCATCTCTGAGGCAGTTAAACCTAGCCAGCTTACTGCTGATGGGGCCTATGCACATTTGTGCAGAGTGCCTACGTGCCATGTATCCACAGCGCATTGCCACCCCACACCCATTGTGCCCCCCCATGAGGGATGCACATGCCAGGGCATGCAGTCCCTATGCACATGATCCCCTGGCTGCACAAACCACAACATGCCAAGGGTGGGGGGGGGCACGCCAGCACTATGTGTCATGCACAAATGCGCGTAGTGCTGCCCACGGGGGTGCAGAGAAGGGCACCAGGTACACCAGGTGGTACCCTGCCATAACTCACTGTGTGCCCCTGATGGACTACAGCTGCCAGTCTCAATGGTACCAGGACCCAACCACCAGAAGCTGCCCCAGCCCACAAGGCCCATAGGGAGGACTGGGGTGGCTGCATGGGTGAGTGCCCGTACATGTGGACAGCGTGTCCATCACAGAACCACACCAGACCGGTGTGCTTGATTGCCCAGCCCCTGCATGCCAACCAGCACCCCCACCCAACACAGGTCAGCCTCACACCATCTGTGCCAAGTGCACCCCATGCCCCCACACATGTCTTCCCCTGCCCTCCATAGTCAGTGCAGCCCCCCTACACACACGCACATATGCCACATCCCTGGATCATCAGTGCCACCCCCCTCCCATGTCTGATCCCAACAGACCATACCCCAACAGCACTGCCTGCCTGCCCACCCCCAGATCCACGATCCTGGCACCCTGGTTACATTTGTGGGTACAGTGGTCCCCCACCATGGCACTGGTGACCCCATAACTGACTGTCGGTGCCGTGGCTTTGGATGGCCAGCAGCAGTGCCCTTCTCACACCACCATGGCCACCAGCCATCTGATTGCTGCTAGGAGTGCACAGCCTTTCAATGGGCATACTCCCAGCATCGGTCAGATGGCCAGTGGTTGTGGAGGTGTGAGGAGGACAGTGCCCCGACCGTCCAACGTCATGACACCGACAGTCAGGTATGGGGGGGTTACTGGTGCCATGACGGTTAGGGGGGATGACTGTTCACCAATGATGTCCTGGGGGTACCAGGTTCGGGGTTTGGGGTTGTGTGGCTGGGGCGGTTTGGCAGGTGCAGTGCCACAAAGGGCAGGGCATACATATGTGTGTGCAGGGTGGGCTTTCACGGGGCCGCTGGTATACTGTGCCTGGGTGGGGCCCACACGCTGCTGGGATGGTGCGGTGCTGTGTGGTGGGGGCGGGAGCATTCCAGTGGCAGCAGCCTTTAGGGAATATCCGCGTGGGTCCAGGTGCTTGTGCTGGCTATTCTGCACCCAGACCCATGCCTCGGCATGCATGTGATCCATTGTGGGACCCAGCACTGGCATTCGTTTGGATGCACGGCTGGGTCCGCAGCTCCACTCCCTGCCACCTTGCGGAGTCCTGTGCACTGGGGGGGTGGAGCTACCGACAGGTGTTGGCCTTTGATGCATACTGCTGGTGCCCACCTGTCTGCAGGCGTTTAGCTACATGGGTGGGATCTGTGCCTCCAGCACATACTTCCCACCCGATAGTGCATAGGCCCCATTGTTACTAATACTAAAGGACCCCTGGGGTGAGAATTGTAAGTTGTACTGTTTTTGTTTCTCTTCTTTAGATAGCACTTTCAATATAAAAAGGGGCTTTCATACATAAGTAGTTGTCTATATCTATCTTTCCATCTATGTAAATCTATGATATGCTCCACTGAAGCAGACACGCATACCCAGGTCAGAGTTTACCCTGCGGAATTTAAAGCAGCTATGCTGCTTGTAAAACAATGATGGCGAAGTTAAAAATGCTGAAAAAAGCTCACAGTAGCTCTCCCTGGGCTTTGTTTCTAACTGGAGCCCTCCACAAACCTCTCCCTTATAGAAATGCTGATTTTAGAGTGTCTGGGATGTTCGTGGACTTCTGATTTCTCAATACACTGTTTTTAAAATTAAAAAACAACACTTGAAATGGTATATTCTATCTCTAAAAGCAAAATAGCCCTCTCCCGAGGTGAGCAGACTGAGGCCAGCTCCCTCTGCTATTTATATGCCTTCCAGTAGTGCTGCCATGGTCTCTTTGCACCATCCCAATACTGATGCTAAAATTATAAGGTATGAGCACTTGCCACTCCAGAGCCTCTACTGCCATCCCACCATGAGTGCTAAAATGATAATGTGCTATATAATCACTGGCCACTCCACAGCCTCTGCTGCCCCATTCCTCAACCCTTTTGTTAGAGAAACTGTGAAGTATCTTCACAGCTTGGCTCCATTGTGAAACTATGGTTACCCAAACTATTCAGAGAACTACTGTATACTACCCAGGTGCCCCATTGATTCGCTATGGACATCATATACCCAAGCCCCTAAGTAATGCTCCCTTCTGAAATTATTTTTTTTAACAGTGATATACTAGATTAGTAGGTCACACACTCACACGCCAGTGGGACTTTTGGAGGGTTTTGGTAGTTCAGTCACCCTGTTCGAAAAATCATGCAGAAAAACAGCTGATAGCATTTATATTGTTTAACAAAGTGGTTACACCCTCTGTCTTGGCCACTAGCTGACTGCTGTTAAATGTATTGCTACTTCTTTATTAAGACTTAGAGTGACTTCAATTTGAAGAAGATGCTTTACTTTAATATTTAGTTTCCACTGCTCGGTGGGGGGGGGGGGCTGCTCCCTCTGCTGCCTTGGTGGACACAGGTAGACATGCTTGCCTCTGCTTGCCCGTCACCTCTGCTCACAGAGGTTCAGTTTATATGGCTGTCTCCCAGAAGTTGCTCAGCCTTCCCCTCCAGTTTGTTTTCCCCATAACTTGTTGTCTTAGTGCACTTTAAGGGGCTGTAATCTGCAGTTAAAACAGTGGGATAGCACCCCACGAGGTGTTTAAATAACTCCTCCTGTGTGTTCTTTTGCCACTAGTAATCTCCTGTCCTGCTTAGTGGAGGTAGTCACTATATATCCTTGTAGTAACATGGCAGCCACACTGCTCTGATAGTGTTAAAAGTTTAAAAGCACACAGAGCTACTCCAGTCAGCCAGTCTCTGAGCTGTATGACCATCAGCACTCTCTTTAATTGTGCAGAAAAATGCGAAAATCTGCCAAGATGGAAACTGCTATTTATGAGATGAGCATTTTCCACTATACAGAAGAAATGTACCAGTTTTTATTGTTGTCCTGTTTTACTGTAGGTGGAATATTGCTGGTTTTTATAAGAATCAACCAAAGTTTTTTTACACTAACATCACTTTTTGAACTGGATGATCTTGCAGGAATAATTACTGTAATGTTATTCTAATTGAAGTCATATTATTTTATAATTAAAACAGGACGATTTCCCTCTTAAAGAAAATGACATCTTCACTGGCTTAAAATGCTTTCCATTGAACTACTAGAAGAACAACTCACACGGAAACTTCTATGAAAAAGAGATCTAATAGTTCCAAGTATTATTTTTTATTCTTTGGTCATTAAAGGGACACTGTCAACCCCTTTAGGCCTCAAAGAGTCCCTAGTTTGAAAACACGTGTTATGATTGTTCCCATTCTGTGTAATCTGCTGATGTAGTGATAGTTTAATTTTGATTTTTTTCCTTTTAAAAAGTAAAAAAAAAAAACAGACTTCCCATCATACTGGTGTTACCACACAAAAACATGTTTGTTTACATTCCTTGATCAGCTCCCACTGCATCTTTCCTGGACTTGGGAACATCCCAAGCACAGCCTAGCCACTAATTATGCATTGGGAGTAGAGAAGACTATTGCATCATGAGTTTCTGCAATGTTTGGGGGTGTTTCCAATGTTCAGGAAGTATGCAGTAGGAGTAGATCAAGGATTTGAAACAAAACAAGGTTGGGTATAACTACTTATTATGAACCGGGCACTATAAATCCTGAAAGCTGATTGGCTGTGCCCTCTTCTTACCCCATGATTAAATTGAACAACATAATCACGGGTAAGAAAAGGTACCTGCCAATAGGTCACCTTTACCTTCTTCAAATCAGATTGCCCGTACATTTCAGCAGCCAGATAAGATGACCTTGTGAGCTCCAGCCACCCTAAACAATGGAAAAGTCAAAAGTTAAAGAAAGCTGCAGTACAACAAGTAGCCTCAGCAGCTTGGTGGCAACTGTTACCTCCCTCCTACTGTTTCACAGACCCCAACTTGTGCTGCTGATAACACGCACCACAGTGCTTCCAACACAGTCACCCCTCTCATACACTGCAACATCATCCTGCCTGCACATGCCACACTCCAGTCCCACAACATGAGTCAAACCAACAACAACAGAAAAAACGCCAACCACACTGAAACATTCCCAACCCCAATGGCCACGAACTGCCTCGTGACAAACATACTGCCATACCTTCCTTTACCGCGTGTTATCCTAGTGGTGCAAAGATTGAGTGCTCACTCACGGCATTCTGCAGCACAAGACTTTTTTGTTTGGAAAAAAAACAGAAAGAAAAAAGGTACGGCACCGATGGCTCCAATGCATCCACTACCAAAAATGTACAGGAAGTCACACACATCTTTACCTGACCCCAGAGCAGGCAGCAGGACCAGTTCAAACACAATAGTACTGCAGCATGAGATAGATTACTCAGACAACTTACAACAATACCACACTTTTTTGTTTAAAGATGCTCCTTCGACATCCCAAAAGAAGCATTTTCAAAAGGCTTTACATTTTTTCCTTATTTTTTTTTTTTTTTACTGAATAAAACTTTTAAGCCCATTCATAAGGGGTGATGTCACATCTCGGGTGCATGAGGCACAAGGCCGCAATGACCCAAGGCATGATGATATCCCATGATATACCACACCCTGCTGTGCATTATTGCTTAATTAGCATGCATTTCAGTTCTACTAAGCAAGGAGAGCAAGCAAAAAGGAATGAGCACTCCACTGCATTAGAGATGAAGTAAATCATGATTTTAATGGGCACTCTGTGCTGATATGCATTCAAATCACAAATTGTGAGCAATAGAGATACAGAAAACCCTGTCTGACAGCTCCAGCACTTTGAGGTAGAAACACCTCTTTCTCAGGGGATGTGGCTACTAACATATCACATACTATATTTATACAGACATTTTCAGGTATAAATATTTAGCGTTTAATTAATTAACTTAATTAGTGCTACTGCTAGGTTAGTGGTGCTAATGCACACCTCCTTACCATCACTTTAAATTTAAGGATATGTATCATTCTAAATTCTCTGTAAATTCCAAGAGAATAACGGATGGCAAAAAGAGGTGCTGCAAGATCACAAGACCACATTAAAAAAATGGCACTAATTGTACATATAGTGTATATAAAAATGTGCTGTGCCTTTAAAAAGTAAAAATCATTACTGAACAATCACACCCACATTGCCTCTGCCACTTTGTGGACTGGGGAATTAATTGACTGTATATTTGAATTGGAATGAAAGAAAAAAATGTTTTTATGTTGTTACAGCATTTAATCATGCTGTTTCTGTTTTTGTTTCCCCCCATGTCCATCCTCCATCACTTCTGCTAGTTTTATCTGTGACATTTTCATCTTGCTACTATGTATTACTTAGATATGGTTTATTAAGTAGCCACCAGAATATTTGCCACTTATCAGTTTCTATCAGTGTCTTCACCCACATTATATTCAAGCATTTAGACAATTTACATGTTCATAAATGGGTAGCCATTTGGCAGAGGCAATGTACGTGTGATTGCTCAGTAATGATTTTTACTTTTTAAAGGTGCAGCACATTTTTATATGCACTGTGTGTACAATAAGTGCTATTTTTTAATGTGGTCTTGTGATCTTGCAGTGTCTCTTCTTGCCATCTGTTATTCTGTTGGAATTTTCAGAGAATTTAACAGGATACATATTCTTAAGTTTAAAGTGACAGTAAAAGGAGGAGTGCATGAGCACCACAAACCTAGTAGTAGCACTATGTAATTTTATTAATTGAACACTAATTATTTACACCCAAGGATGCCTGTATAAATATAGAATGTAATGTGTTAGTAGCCACGCCCCCTGAGGAAGAGGTGTTTCTACCTTGAAGCGCTGGGGTTCATCAGACATGGTTCTCTGTGTCTCTGTTACTCACAATTGGTGTTTTGAATGCATATCAGCACAGAGGGTATTCAGTGAAGATGGTGACTGCAGGATGGTGATGCATGAAAACAGTGACTGAAACACAGCATTGACACTTCTGGGAGACCACCAGTTCCCTCCTACCCCCGACTTTGCCCCACTTCCCCGGAGTTGGTATCTATAATAATGGAAGTGTGGGGGACAAAGCCCCCCATAGGAAAACACTATGCCCAGATGTGGTTGTGATGTGGGTTCAGCACTGTTATCACGCATCGTAATTCCACAGTCACTATTATGACATGGAACCAGTAGAGAGTGCCCATAAAAATCATGATTTACTTCATCTCTAATGCAGTGGAGCACTTGTTCGTTTTTGCTTGCTGTCTTTTGATTTTACAAGCATCCAGTCTAAGTTGTCAGTGTTGCCTTTTTCTGTCATCGAGCTACTAAGCAAGGAGGCAGATTAAACAACCAGCAACATCTATGAATTTTAGAGAAAGTAAGCAATCATAAAATTGGGGGTTTAACTAGAAATAATAAGATTCAGAATGGGTTGATAGTGACCCTTTACTCTTTCACTTTTACTATATTCCCTATGTCCCATATTTTCTGAAGCAATACCTTCATACAAGAATGGAAGCTAATTCACATATAATCTCTCCACACCTGTATCTAATTTTAAAGATGATAGGAAATGATTGTCAATATTTTGAAAACACTCTTGTGCCTTCTGTTCAATTGTATTCACTGTTTTGACATATTTAGCTTTTTTTATTCTGAAAATGATTTGAGTATATATGTTTGGTAGGGTGTAGAAATACATAAATTATATATTTGTTAAATATTCATTGAATGCAGCATAGGTATTTTGGGTATTTGACTGCATTCGGGTATTTGAGAATTTGGGTATTCTAGCTTAATGTAGCACATTTATTAAAAAAAGTCTGCAGACATGCAAATAACTTCCCCAAACAGACAAATGCTGCATCCTGGAATAAGCCCTCAGAATTTGGCTGTGAAGATACAAATTCTGAACCTTGTTTCAGAACACAATACCATTTTAACAATTTTATCAAAAGGAAAATTGTAGCTGGGTTTTCTAAAATATTTCTTTTTCTTCTTTTAAAACCTTATTAATTGGAGATGTACGGTCGCCCCTGGAAACAGGCACTTGTGCCTAGTGGGCGTTAGCCAGCTAATGAAAGAAAATGAAAGGTTTGCTGCTAAGCATGGGTAGAGGATATTCCCAGGGTTTGTAGACAGGGAATACTGACGCAGAGTTACATGGCAGGGTACGTAATAGTGGACTATTAGGCATGTTTTCTCTCCCTGGACTGGCAGAATAGGTGTCCTATACAAGGTCACACCATTGTGTGGCACTATTTGGAGGCACACAGACTTCCTTTTATGGCCATTACCTAAAACTGTGATACAAAAATGTGTTTTGCTGACTGCAGGGGGTGTGTTCTCCCATGTGGAGTGTTAAAATGTACAGTACAGTAGTGCAAATTAACTGTCCTGATGTTACTGATCATCCACTGGTGTTGGCATGACATGTCCCTTGCCCTGAACACATAGTGCTACCACTGAACTCATTTCTCCATATTGCCATAGGCCATTCAGGAACTAATGAAGGGCTCACTAGAGAATTGAGATCATAGTTTGCAACCATACATAACAAAACATACTGTATGTTCACAATCATGTTAGACCTCATATTAAAATATGAAGCACTATTCCTGGCCCTGCTGAGCCACAGAGTCAGTACCAGCTGCAGATACAGTATGTACTGAACCTGACAGTATCATAAAAGAGATTAACCTGATAGGGTCAGAGAAAGTTGGGGGTAGGACAGTTCTCCTGTGGGTGGCACTGGCAGCCTAACTGAAAGTGGTGTTAATAGTGACAGTGTCAGAATGCCACCAGTGCTGACAATGTTGTTAACTGATGCATGAAGACAGGGTGAGTCCTCAGAACAGTGACATGATACTATGCCTCAGGTTCCCAAAACAAAGCAGTATGATTGATCACTGCTCATGAGTTCTGTGCTGGGCAAACAGTGGAAGGGAATGAATTTGATACAGCATTCTGCTGAGCAGATACTCAGCAAATTATTTAGTTGAGTCAACTGTTGACTTGACATTGACCCTCTCATCTACTAAACTCAAAAATGCAATCATGCCTCACTTAGTCAGTGTAGGCATGTAAGTATATTGTGTGCCCCCCGACAAGCGTACCCCTGGAATGACTAAACAGCACTGCAGGAGATATTGTTCAGTCACATCACCACCATTTATAGCCTGAACATGTGCAGCAGCTTTCTTTAGCAAAATATGCATCCTCTTGATCCTCCTAAGTAACTGCAGGGTAGTTATAGTGTGGCAATGTGCTGCCACTAACTGCCAGCTTTTAAAATACAAATACCTATGGATTTCTGACCACTGCTCTTGATTAAAATGACAAATATTCTGGGATACTGATGTGGGATGTATTTGCTTGTGATACAGATAGAAGATAGAGGGGGGATGGTTCAGGGGCAACATGAGGAAGTATTTTTTCATGGAGAGGGTGGTGGACATATGGAATAACCTTCCTGAGGAGATCATTGGGTCAAAAACAGTGAGGGAGTTCAAGAATGCATGAGACAGACATAAGGCAATTCTGGTCGGTGTTACAAAGAAGTAGGCTGTTGGTTAACTAGGATCTACAGCTTATCCAGTAGGTAGGGAAATGGGTAGACTGGGTGGGCCAAGCGGTCCTTATCTGCGTCAAAGTCTATGTTTCTATGTTTCTATATTTTGACTGACCTTATGGCTTTATGAACACTGCTGTTAAATTATAATGATCTTGGAAATTGCTGGAAAATGTATTCTTTTCTGTTTATGTTTTCTTTAAAAATATGACTTTTTCTAGCCTCTTAGCCAGATTACAAAACTTACTTCTTTTGTATTTTTATGTTAGTCCATTCACTTTCAAGCCAGACAGCAAACAAAATAGTTTGAATATTTACTCTGCTGTGCAACGCTGTCTTGCTTCTTTTTAAAACTTTCATTTTATTTTATTAAAAAGAGTCAAGTGATCGGACTGTGCAGCATAAAACAGTCCAGCTCAAGTAGCCAACATGGCCTGCTTGAGTGGGAAACTGATACAGTTGCACCAATGAATGGAAGTATCACATTAATTATGAACTGGCTGCTGAGGATCAAGGAAGCTGATTGGCTGAGAGGTTTTTGAAGCCGTGATGATATTGGGCTACATACTCATGGCTTCAAAAAACCTCCAGCCACCAGCCTCCTCACTCAGAAAAAAAATTCCTACAACCGCAACATTCTCTACTTGCTCACTCCTCCTCACACAAGCCACCAGAAGGCATACCATGGGTCAGACTATACCACAGCTCAAACGCCCCTTTAAAGGAAAAATAAAGGATATTAAATTCTAAAGAACAGGCTCCACTTACAGCGGTTAAACAGACGCCAACTGCAGCACACACCAAAGCAACCTGTTGCCCACCTGTAGATTTTCACGAGGCAGTAGTGGTGAACTCGGCAGTTCAGGCAGTAGCAGGTGAATTACTACCCAAAAGCCTGACAAAATCTCCATTTTTTTTAAAAGTATGTCTCATATATAATAGCACAGAACTCAAGTTCTGTGCCTTACACAGTACCCTGCCAACATGTTTCAGCTGTGCCGCGTTCCTATTTCTCACATGCTAATGCACATGGATATTTCAAAATGGCAGTGGCAGCACTTGATGAACTTATTGAACTCATCCTCTCAGTCCCACTGTTTCCAAATCCTGTTTTACCTATCGTCAACTTAAGTTTTCTTCAGTTTACTGAACCTGAAGACTTCTGACTCCATCACTCAGTACTGCGATCATCTACTTCGTGGGGGGACCACAGACAAGACAGAGAGAGAGAGAGAGGAGATACTGTGGCAGAGTAGCAGCTTTGGAAACTGGCAGAGATCAGTATCATGTAGCAGCACCACCACCTACTGGGGAAAGCAGAAACTGTGGACTTTTTACTTAACCGATATACTTCCACATCACAAATGTAATAAAAAAAAAAAGTATTTCAAAACAACTTTTTTAAAATAAATGAGCTAAAACATTTAAGCCAGCTCATAATAGCAATAATGCACTCCAGGGTGTGGTATATCATGGGATACCATCACTTCTTGAGTGTTGGAAGTACTCAGCCTGTGGCCTCGAGCCCAGCCACCCAAGACGTGACAATATTCTATGTTATACCACACCCTGTCATGCAATATTGCTTAATATACAATAATTCAATAAACACTAACAACGATGATGTTAAAATCTCACACAAAGTCTCACACAGGACCACTCGTACTGGTAATCCATAATGGCATATAAGAAACAGATGGAAGGGTGATCAGTTAATAGAATAAATCCCAATCTACAGTATTATCTCACTTCCTGGGACATTGCTTAACTGTCTCTGAATTAGACACCGTCTTTTATTTCATATATGCCTATTCAGGACATACATTGAACAAATAGAAGAAATAAATGCTTCCTTTTTGTACTGTGTAACTCTGTTTTGCTTTCCTGTCCCCAATACAGACATTGGGCCCTATGCACTAATGGGCAGCGTGGCTAAGTGCCACGCATCTGGGGCATGTAACCAATTTGCACCCATTGCACCCCCCACACATGATGCACATATGGGGGTGTGCAGCCTCTATGCACCTAATCCTTGGCCACACAGACAACCCATTGGGGGCAGGTGTGGAGTGTGCCAGCACTATGCGCCATGCACCAAGGTGCATAGTGCTGGCCACAGGAGTGCAGAGAATGGCACAGGGAACTCTGGGGAGAATCCTGCTGTTAGTGCCCTCCGCACCCTGCACCATGCATTCTGGCCCCAGCATGTGATGTGAAACATCCCCCCATCCCACACACACCCGGACACCGGCCCCAAAACTGGCAAAACAGTGTGGACCCCCACAGGACCGGAACCCTGGCCTGGCACTATATGTTGCACTCCACCATACACAAGGCCACCCCATCCCCCACTGTGTGCTGTAGCACCCATAAACACAGCTGTGCCTCCACCCCATAGGCAATGGCAAACCCCCACAGACTACTAGCCCCCTCTACAGGTACCCCGATCCACGGTGAGCTGTCCCCGGTACCCTGCCCCTAGACTTGTCCAGTGCCCATCCCCCTGAATGACACAGCTGACAGACCCCCCCCACCCTGTACCAGTGCACCGCCTCGGTGCCACTTTGTAGGTGAGCCAGTGGCATTGCCCTCCTCACACCTCCACAGCCACTGGCCATCAGACAGCCATGGGGTATGCTGCCAATGTGCGCCCTGCCGTATAGGGGATCCACTGAGTGACCCAGTCCAGGCATCCAGTTGGATGTCTGGCCAGGTATGCAACTCCGCCCCGGCCACCCTGCGGAGTCCTGCACACCGGGGGGGCTACGGACAGATGGCCACCAGTAGTGAATACTGGCATATGCGCACCTGTCTGCAGGTGCACACATATGCAGGCAGAATACACACCTCTGGCATGTAATTCTCACCCTATGGTGCATATGGCCCATTGTCTTTTAATTCCTTCAACTGCTCAGCAGCTCTCTACTGCAGTGCTTCCCTCCTGGTCTCCAAAGTAATTCTTACAAGGGTAACAGCCTTATGAATTGGAACATTCAGTCCAGTGGGAGGAAATGATTAGGAGACACGCAGCACCATAAATAACAGCAATAGAAAGGAACATAGAAACAAAGAATTAGTCAACCAAAAATTATTGCTTGGCCACCTAGTCTACCCAGATGATCCCTGCCTAGTCTGTCTCTGCAGACTCTAACTTGTCTCCAGCGACCATCCCTCCTCCCTGCTTGTTCACTAATATTCCCCAATGTCTATCATACACATTCTTGGAGCCCCCTACTGTTTTTGCCTCCACCGCTTTTGCTGGTAGTGCATTCCTGGTGTTTACTACTCTTTCTGTGAAGCAGTACTTCCTCACTTCCCTCTTTGAGCTCTCCTCCTCCAGCTTCACTGTATGCCCCCTGGTCCTGGTGCTCTTCCTCCTTTGAAAGAAACTCTCCTCTTGCACTCTGTTCATCCATGTGAGGTACTTGTAGGGCTCAACCATGTCCCTTTTCACTGTTCTCTCCCCCAGGGTGTGCATGTTGAGATCCCTTAGTCCCTCCTTGATGAGCTTTTAATGCAATCCCTGCACCATTTAAGCTGCCCTCACCTGGATTGCCTCCACCTTGTCTATATCCTTTCTTAGGTGCAGCCTCCAGAACTGAACACAATACTTCAGGTGGGTCTCACCAGTGAGTGATACAGTGGCAACACCACCTCCTTCCTTCTGCTGGAGATAACACTCCCAATGCATTCCAGCATGGCACTGGCCTTATCCACTGCTTTGCCATACTGCCCTGCCACTTGAGGTAATCAGATATGATAACCCCAAGGTCTCTTTCCTAATTAGTGATTGACAGTACCTCCCCACCATCCTACACTCAGTTCCTGAGTTTCTATGCCCTAAGTGGATCATTTTGCACTTTTTTATGCTGAACCCCAACTGCCATGTTTTTGACCACTCATTAGGTTCCCCAAGATCACTACACATTCTTTCCACCCGCACCTGATTGTCCATCCTATTGCATCAGCTGCAAGGCATACTTTCCCTTCCAGTTCATCTTTAATGTCACTTAGGAAGATATTGAAGAGGACCAGTCTCAGTAATGAGCCCTGTAGCACCCTGCTGGTAACTCTTCCATCCTTAGAGTGCATGCCATTAATCCATCATCCTATGTCGCCTATCCATAAACCAGTTTCTAGCACAATTCACTACTTTTTGTGCCAAGAACCAGGCTTGAGAGGGGGGTCCACTTCATGCCTGGAACGTGTGTAACTAACTCACACAATTCCAGGACTACTGGGCCACAAGGACAAACTGATGAGGTATAGTGCTTATACATATTTATTTGTTTAAGTATTTATTTATTTGTTTAGTTATTTAGTTAGTTAAAATTAGATAACCTGGAAAAGCTCACTGAGCCACGCCTTATTTTCAGGTGTGACCCGGAGGGAGAGGAAAGTGGAGGTACATACAATAAAGAGTAGTTTTAAGCAACCAAAGTGCAGCATACAAACTTACAGATATACGAAGAAGCCAGCAGAAGAAGGCCATTTTGTCTATCTAAGAAAAGTAGTTAAGTCGCACTGACAGAAAAAAAGACAGGAGAAGAAATGAAAGTTGCAAAATTTAATCCAGCAAAGGAAGGCGCTCTGCAAACCCCAGCGCTTCGACCGGTAAAGGTCTTCCTCAGGGTGTGTGTCTCATCATTTCAAAACTGTCCATTTTGAACAACATCACAGATTACATGATCACAGGCTGTGTAAGGATATCACTTATTTATTTATTTTTTTACCAGGAGAAAAAAAAAGAAAAAAAAAAAGAAAAAATAAAACAACATCACAGATCACATGAGCACAGGCTCTGTATGGACGTCACTTAAAGCAGCCAAAACAGACTAGTTGTTATATAGCCATACAACAGCAAAAGAAACAAACTCTGGCAGAGCCACTACAGCTGCAAAAGCATTAACTAGAAAAGGGTGTTTCATAGGCTTAAACATAAATATGAATTGCTTTCATTAAGGCCTTCAATACTGTTCACATATAAGACATTTGAACAAACTGGGCAGGTTAGTAGTGGGTTATAAGGTGATAAACTGTGTTAGGAACTGGTTGAATGATAAAAGACAGAGAGTTGTGGTAAACGGTGCTCAATCTAATGAAAAGAGTGTGACCAGCAGGGTGGCGCAGTGCACAGTTCTGGACCCAGTCCTGTTTAATGTATTCACACACAGGTTGCACTGTGGAACACACAGTCAGCTTTGTCATAGTGATTCAGTTGTAATGAATAATTAGGACTATTGCATTGTAGTGTCAGTCACTGTATGTCTGAAGACGTGATTGCATACATATGTGTTGACATACACTGACTGTCAATAACAATGCAATATGCCTTATTATTCTGATTAACTGGAACAGTTTGGCAATGATGACCCAGAATTTCACAGTGCAGCCTGTGACTGTGTCATAGGACAATGCATCCAGATTGCTAAATAAAGCATCCCGTTCATGGTGCTTGTTTTATAGAAATCAAAAAATGCTAATGAAGTTTATACTAATGCCTTGTCTGTTGTTGCTGCTAGTTTGTCTCTTTTAAGATTCTGATTTCTGTATAAATTGTATTTACTATTATAAGATGGAGTGCTGATCTTCTCTTCGGTTTTAATGGAGTGTGCCATTCGAGGTAATTTCCTCCCTTTGCCGATGTGTGTCTGGTTCAGAGAGGGTGACACATCTAGTACAAATGCTGCATTGTTTTACTGAGTCCCGTCATAAATAATAAAAGCAGTTAGCAATAGAGTGGAGCAGAGGTTCCTGTCTCGAGCTATCATGCAAGCAAGCCATTTTCCACATAAAAAGTTTTATTTTTATTAACTGTCCATCATCAAATGGCATTGGTAAAATAGACAAACTTGTGATACACCAGCATGGAAATGGAAGCTTTAAAAAAAGGGAAAATGTAGGGCTAATATTTTTCTCTTTAATTTATCTGGTATGTTATTATTTCTTGCACACTGTGGCTGACCAGTTTTCAGAATGGGAAGGAAGGAGAGAGGGTGAGAGTGCACTTTTCTCCTCTCACACCCCTTGGTGCACAGAAAGCTGAGAAGCTATGTTTTAATGCAAGCATTGCCAATATAACAAAAAACACCATTTATTGCTAGCTTACTTGTAAATGATTTTTAGCTAACCAGCAACAAAATAACAATGAAGGAAGAATGCAGAGCTAAAAGGTAAGTATAAAGGAAGGTGGATTGAATTTACTACAGTACTGTACTTGCAAATGTACAGTGTGCAGCAATCCCCCAGATGCACAGAACTCATCCGTTGACAAACTATTCATAAGGGTTGGGGTTCAGGTAATATGGAAGACTGAAAAAATTGGAGGTGGAGGGAAATTTAGACAGAAAGACAGACATGCAGGCTCACTGCTCAAACTGAAGCAGACAGTAAGGCAGTGATCTTTCAAACCACACCTTTAATAGAAACCAGAACTGAATGTAACTGTATTAGAGTCATAACAACAGACTTCAAAGATAATGTTTAGAAAAGACTGGAAAAAAAATAGCAAAAAAATAAATAAATAATATGATGAACTTTCATTTGAGAGTAAGAGAACTGAGTAGCATACAACAGTCGGGACCTCCTTAAAAAATGAGTTCAACAGCAAAGTGTGAGACAGCATCAGAATCATCACGACATGGGTTGTAAGGCAATCAGCATGATTGAGAAATGATTACCCATGGGGACCTTTAGGGCTTATAACATATTCTTTGTTCTCTGAATGGGGGAACAAGAAAAAGGGGTGTTTAATGTCATATGCATTAATATGGATTGACATGCAATGATTGAAACTATCGGTGCCCTTTTTACCAATCACGCATGTGTAATAGGGATTTGTATAGATAATAATTTTTTCTGGTTGTAACTGAATATTATCATTTAAGGAATCTAATTAACTGTAATTGTTGGGGATATTTAAGGAATGGTGATTTTATACACAGTAGCTCTTGATAAAGCTCCTGCTGAGGAGTGAAATGCTGTCGGGCTCATTTTTTTGGGGGGAGGTGGCATCTCCTAGTATGTTTCCACAGTGCTTTATATAAAGGTGTAATAAAACCAGAACTTTTTCAGCACTCAGAGGTCTGCACTCCATTATTTTACCAGTAATTGGGGAGAGTTGGTAGGTTCCTCTGGTACTCAGGAGTATAGCCATCCAGGAACTGTTCCTTGTATTGTGAGACAAGTCATAGGTATGTGTGTGTGTGTGTGTAGAGTGGAGGGTTTAGTTTCATAACTCTTGGGTTGCTTAAGGAAAAGTGCTCTTTCTTGGCATCACATCTTCAATCTGGAGCTTTAGATGGCCATAGTTCTGTTCACATGGAGCCTGCCCTGCACTGTTCATTACTGCTGCCTAGCCTCTCGACTTTCTTCCCAGTGGCATACCCTTTTTCCTTTTCCAAAAGACAGACTTGCATTAAATAAGCAAGAGGAGGTGAAAGAGTGAGAAGAGGGAATGGACTCTAATGTGGTGATGGGCAACTGGCTTTGAATTGTTTTCTACTGTAGCAACTCCCTCCTACTCCAATAGCAACACTGATATGATGCTTGACAGCAGCTCTTTTACGATTTCCAAGCCTTTATACTCAGTGGCATCTCTGCAAAATAAACTGTAGAAACTAGTGCTCTGTTTTTTCTTTATTATAATTAATCTCCCCACCTTTAATAGTCCATGTTGCAGTCCCAAAGGCAAGTTAATCATAATATTATTTCTTTCTTGCTACAGTTTCTTTTTTTTTCAGTCATTTCTCAACAGCATTTTTTAAGTCTGTTGTTATACCTCTGACATTCAATCTTTTTTTTTAATATCTGGGTGTCTACTGGACCACATGGTGTTCTTCTGGTGGCTCCTTGCATTAAAGGGATCTTTAAATACAGTCCATCCAAGCCCTTAGATTTTTCTGTGAAAATGTCAGGCTTTCGGCACACATATTTTTAAGCAGGAAAGAAACTCTACATTCACCTACCCAATAATAAAACACACAATATGTGCATCAATATCGGTTAATTAAAAGACACTGTTATGTCCAATTTTGGTTTATTTCAGAAGATTTTTATGTTTAGGGCAAAAGGGAGGGAATATCAAACTGGTTAACATTCATGGTGTCAAAATGTCAGCTTTTTTATGACATTCCCTGCTTTGTACTGGATATCACAAACCCGCTCAGCCGGTCAGCCCTCTACTCCCAAAGTGCCAACCTCTGAGCGTAGAATTGTGAATAGTTAACAGAACAAGGTAACCCTCTTGTATGTATTGTGGGTTCGAGTTACCTTAGTCTCAAGTTCTGGAGGGATTCAAACTGATAACCTCTTGTTAGCGTACCCAATTATCAGGCTCAGATAATTCTGTCTTCGGGGGGCCAGATATCTTTGCCTACAGGCACCTAATCAGGTCTTACAAAATGAATCCTTAGAACTCTATGCAAGACTTATAGAACTCTTATCCGTCTCCCAGTTTGGTATCTCATTGAGCACATGCACAGTGTTCAGCTATAACCATCTAAGCTTTACTTATAAAAAAGAAGTTTCAAGGCACACCAGGCAGTTTCTGTTTTTAAAATATATATCTTTACTTTAAAATAGATAAAAAAAAATAGCAAAACAGTAAATACAGAACAAGATATCCCAACACATACAGTCTTAAAAATAAAACAGGTTTAAAAGTGCAAATTCATACAATATACACACTCATACTAGTCTTGTCTAAGGTCTGTACTTCATAATCTTTCAGTGCTTCATGGTCTCTCTTCTCTCAGTCAGAAAATGGAAAATGAATGTCTCTGTATAAGGTCTGCTCAGTAGTTTTAACAGCAGTCTTGAGCCGGCCTTCTTTCTGAGGTCACCTAACTCCGCCTTGGTGTATTAAAATTTATATTTTATAACACAGGATGGCCTAATAAGATATTTAAAAAAAATAACAGATGACATAATAAATCACCTCTCTTTATGTAACATGTCAAAACCGGTCTGTGATCTGCTTCCCCTAGACATCAAAAGCCTCTTTTATGTAAGTCACTGTATATTCCAAGGAAATGTATATTGGACTCCTTAATTTAGTCTGGGACCTGGTATACCCAGACATCAAAGATCTCTTGATGAAATGAGCTGGCTTCCTGGGAGGATCCCCATAACACTGGCCTGTGTCCCTTTTCTCTTGACACCTAGTGCAAGTCAAAGGATCTCCCTGAGGGCATTATAAAATGGGTATTTTGGTTCCCGGCTTCAAAGCAAATTTAACAAAGTAATTGCATTTCAGATAGTTGCAGTTTTAAGCTATGTCCTGTCCTTTGAACTTATCCCTGGGGAGTTTTGATGTGTCAGTTCCAGCAAGACAGCATTTTCTCTTGACACAGTCCATCATACATTTTTTTATATTTACAAAAAAAAATGATACAGGGATCAGAACCAGCTGTCCAAGTGTGACACTGGATATATTATTTTACAAGTGTGCTAACATCTGAGCTTCCAGTATTGTATTTTGTTATATGTCACATGAAAGATACTTTAAAAATCTTTAAGTTTTTTTAATATGATGAGCTGAGCTTCTCAGCTGGTAACATCTAGAAACTACTGAAGGTCCACTCCTAGCAGGTAACAGCACAGACTTGGGTAATTTTACATTGCCCCCAATGGGGTGGGTCTCAGCACTGGCAGAGATAACATGGGGGGGGCTTACTTTAGAAGTCTGCTTGGTGATGATACATTTGCATATGATGGTGTCATTGTGGCCCCATTGCTGTACCAGGAGCTGGTGTTAGCAGACCCCCATTTAAATAAAATATGTCCAAGAGCCTAGTCAAGTGGGTAGGAAATTGGCTAAGGGACAGAAGGCAGAGAGTCGTGGTAAATGGGACTAAGTCAAATGAGAAGGAGCTCACCAATGGAGTGCCCCAAAAGGTCAGTCCTGGGTCCAGTCCTGTTTAATGAGTTCAGCAGTGACATAGGCATAGGTATCCAGGATAATCTTGTACTCTTCACACGTGATACTAAACTAGGTGGCAGGATTGATAGCAAAGTGGCAGATGTAGAAAAAATAAATAAATAAATAAACTGAACCACATGCAGTGCAAGTTATGTAATGGGGGGAGCGTTCAGATAAAAAAAAAATCCAAGGTCTTCAATATTTATTTTATTAACTTTCAGTGATGCACTTTATTTTTCAGTTCAATAGTTCCCAATGTTTCATAGTTACTTCTTGGCTTTTTTCAGGGAATGCCTTTTTATGTCAGCATATTTTAAAATCAAATTAGAAAATTGCAGTTTTTACCTACTTATTTTGATTTAAAGCGCATTATGTTTATATACAACACTGATTCACCATACCACATTGTTCTGTGAGCTATATATGAAAGCTCACTTTGTAGCTGAGGGGGGGTAAGTCCATATGCCCTCCCCAGTCCATTCCAACACTGTGTTGGATCTCCTACTTTCACATGTTACATCAATAATTCCGACTGCTTAGGTTAATTTATGCATTTACACTGATTTCCTTTGTAATCTACTCCAGTGTTAAAACTACCTGCAATTTATGTTCAATGGTTTCATTATGTTAATAGTGAATTCATTCTTTGTTTCTGAGAGAAAAATTATTTATTTATTTACTAGAACATTTTGAACTGAAAAGTGCTGTGCACTGAACTTATTTTCCAGCTGCAACCAAGTTAGGGGTTTGGGGAGAATTATGAAGGATTACAGTAGTGCTATTTGTTGTCTGCAAAAAATGTCACGATTTACTCTTTTAGCATTACTGTATTATATTTCTGTCATAACTAGATTCTTCATTAGTATATTTTTTACTTTGTCAGATCTTTTTAACCAGCTTCTATTACTAATTGCATAACTAATTACTCCTATCATTAAATATGTATGTTTCTATAACAATTAAAAAAAAACTTCCCTGGAGGTTACTTTTTTGTCTTTAGATACTGAATTCAAGCTGTAAATCTATTAGGTTGGTATCTGTTAGACCCGAATTTGATTCCCACAACCTCTACCTGGATACTGTGTGACTCTGAACTTGTCAATTCACCTCTCCAGTACTCCCAGGTTGCCCATAAAAACAAGAGGGTACAATCACACATTTTTAATGTTAACCTGCACAACACAACACAATGCCAACCCGCCCATTCTGTCCCTGTCCCTGTACCAGTAGACAGTGCTGACAGGTGGGGGACCATGCTCTGCCGTGGGGGTAGATGGAGGGCAAGGTAGCGGTGGTGCACAGGAAGAGGTAGCAGGTGAGAGACAGCTGAGATGTCACTGCATTTGCCCCGTGTGTGTCAGTCTGTCAGAGCATGTTTGGGGCAGCAGTAATTCCATGGCAAAGCATCCTTTATAGCAGGGGTTCTCAAATGGTGAGGCCAGCCTCCCTGGGGAGGCCCCAACCTGTTCCAGGGGAGGCTCAAGCAAGTCTAAAAAAGTACTGTGTTTAAACTTTGAGTTTTAGATATTTTGTGTGAAGGGATGAAGCAGACTGAACAAGGATAATAGTAGATGAATTTATGTATTTATTTACAAATCGGTGACCAGAGAAGGCACACTGAAAAGAGGCTCATTACAGGTGTACCCAGTAAAGGGTAGGGAGTGAATACAATTCAAAAGGTAACTGCAAAACAGTCAAACAATACAAAATGAGCAATAGAGTAAACTAGGAGCAAGAGGAGGGGAGAGCAAAATGATCCCTGTGAAGTTGCTTAAGAGCAGTGTAAGAGGAGGAGAGACAGAGGTGGACAAGAAAGTTATTCCAGATAGAGAGGAAACAGACAAAGCAATCTGACCCTGAAAGGTACTGCAACAAGGCTTTAACAATGATTCAGAAGTCAAAGACTGGCCTCTGGAAGGGGATTACAATAAGCTGAATAAAATGAGAACCAGTTATTCAGAAGTTTCACTTTATTCCTGATGTACTGTGAAAAGTATTCTATTTTTCTATGGGGAGACCCAAGATTATTTCAGTATTTAGGGGAGGCTCAAAATATTTTCCATGGCCTGGGAAAGGCTCACTATGATGAAGTCTGAGAACTAATGCTTTATAGAAATCAGGAGAGGGACCACCCTAAAAAGAACCTGCTGGGAGCTGGGGAAGATGAGTCCAACGCTATGCATCTGCTTTGTCCTTTTGGTTTGCTGACATGGCATGACCTATTATTTTTCATTTGAGGAGATGGTGTGTAATGAGAAACCATATATCTTCCAAGTGCTAATACTTTTATTAATTTGTAAGGTACATTGCATGTCATTATGCCATTCTGCTCTGTTGGGCAGACTCATCAAGAGCCCTGGAATTCTATTAATAAGGGCCATATTGTGAAAAGAGGTGAAACATTTTTTATGTATACCTTTATAATACAATGGCTGAACCTTAACATACATATAAAGAAAGCACGCTTAAAGATCACTATTTAAACCTTATTCTAAAAATCCAAGATGTAGGACAAATCATCTAGCCCTAATTCAGATATCATATAGCAGATAATAAGTGGCATTATGAAAGCAGGTATACCGTGGCCTTCTGTTATGATGAAAATAGCACAGCATGTATTTTTTTGCAATCGGCCTTTTTTATGGAACATCATAAGGAATGATTTCTTCATAGTTATATCTAATAACATCATATCAGATTGCTGTATAATTATTACAGATGCTTTCATAATGCCATTTATTAGTTGCTGTATAATATGTGTACTAAGGCAGTGTAAATATGAATCTTTAAACAAGCTTTCTTTACGTGTATTTTAAGGTTCGACCATTCTGTTATGAAGGTATAACATAAAATCATTTAATCTATTTTTACAAGCTTAAAAACTGATAGCTCGATCACCGAAACAGATACATTACAGCAATGGAGTATACCACCACAAATGTCCGTGTACATTAAGTAGTTTTTCAAGCACTTGGAAAATTACTGATCCTGTGTACGTGTAATCCACACCTTTTGTTTTATCTGTTTATTTGCACTGGAACACAGCCTGACTGCTGGCTCAGGCACTCCTTTAGTGCTACGAGTGTAGAAGGTAGAAGCTGGGCAGAGCAGGGGCAGGGGTGGGGGGGAGGAGCAGGGGAGGTGAAGGGAGAAGCTGGGTGGAGCAGGTGTGGGGTGGTGGCGGCTGACCTTAGGTGCTACTCACATGGATCAGAAATTCACAAGTGAAATGCAGCAACCCACCATTGTGGTACCACCATGACACTATATTTGAATTAGTCAACACACTTGATTCAAAGTGCAGTATTTTTACTGGTAATCTTTTCAGGGTGCTCTTTTAAAGTGCAAAAACAGGCACCAAAAGTGCTTATTTTCAACTGATTTTGGTAATTCATTAGTTCTTACTGTTTCCCATTCTTTCTTCTCCACTATTTATTTTGTAGCTCAATTGTCTAATTGCTTCTGGTAATAATTATTGGTTTCATTCATCCTCCTCCTCATATTCATCGCTGTGGCTCAGTTCTATGTTTCATTTTTGAGTTTTAATATTCCTGTTTCTCTGACCACCATTGTATTCCATCTCATTTCTGGAGTAAACTGAGCCACAGCCATGAATATGAGGAGAATGAATGATACGTCAATTAGCTCAAATTCTTATAAGTGTCACATTTCAGCTAAATGAATGAACATAGTTAACCTTTCATTCACCATTTTGCAGAGCCTGTTGTATCCCAGTGTAAGCAGCCCAAACAAACATCATAAATGATCTTTTAGCTAGAAACAGCAGGTCTGGGATTAGGAGTGCAAAATGAAGCCCTTCAACAAGGAGTACAAAAAAAAAGCATTACATTTTATTTCATTTGGTGCAGATCAGAGGACTTCTGCTCTAAAAGAGACTTTTGGTTCCAGTCAGGGGCAAAGTTTGATGAGAGGAGGACACCGATTCCCGATAAGAGCCACTATTAAAAAAAATCACAAAAAGGCCCCAAGTTCAAAAATTCCAACTGCCAGCACCAGCTAGTCGACAGTTCAAAGACCTATCGGAGTTACAGCCAGTCAGGTATTAGGAGCACCATCGGAGCCTTGGTTATCTTTGAGATAGTAAGTGTAATTTAATGGAACACTTTAACCTGGGGTAATTTTTTTTTTTCTTTTGGCCGAATGTCTGAGTTGCTGTTTTTGGAATCCTACGCAGTGGTTTTTATTTCCATTAATGGATGGATGAGCATTTGACCAAAGCGGATTGAGGCAGACATAACATTTAGGAAAGGGAAGGGAATGCTGGTGGGTGTCTCCACAGAAAGTCAATACATGATAGTAGCAAACAAACAACAGCACCAAACCAAAATCTAATACCTTCATCTCCACATTGATATGCACTTTGTAATTTCATATCTAAAAGACAAATACAGCATTTCAAAGTCGACATCAATGTATTTTAAGTGTAAAAGCACTTTTAGCTATTTAGTTCTATTAAAGTTCGCCCCTTCCACGAAGGCTCGGTCATTTCATATCAAACAGTGCAATCTAGTTTCATTTATATAGAACAAAAAGTCATTTGTGCTCAAGTGGAGAGGAAAAAAAAACTATTTCATTTATTTAAAATGATTTTATTCCTCCTCAGGCTGCCCTTAGGTGCTGCTCACAGGGACCAGAAATTCACAAGTGAAATGCAGCAACCCACCGTAGTGGTACCACAGCTTGGCAGCACTCTGTATTTAAATCAATCAACAGACTTACTTATTTAAAGTGCAGTATTTTACTGGTAACCTTTTGTGGCTGCTCTACGAGATGAAGTAGAATGGTGGCTGCAGAAATGGAAAGATCAAAACCCAAAGTGAAATACAGAGAACTGATCCACAGTTATGAATATATCGCCAGACGGAATTAGGCAATTAAGCCACAAAATAAATGGTGGAGAATGGAGAATGGGAAACATTAAGAACTAATGAGTTACCAAAATAAACTGTGAATAAGCACTGTTGGTACCTGTGTTTGCACTTTAAAAGAGCAAGCAGAAAAGGTTACCAGAAAAAATACTGCACTTTAAATAAGTGTCTGGTTTGTTGATTGATTCAAATATAGAGTGCCGCCACACTATGGTACCGCTATGGCATGTTGCTGCATTTCACTTGATGGTTTCATTAATGCTTTCTTTGCCTTTTGATTCTTTGCATTTTTGTATTTTTTTTTTCACTTTTAATGATCCCCTTCATTTTAACGCTTAATATACTAATGTTTGTAGCAGCTTCATGCTGCTTCCTGCTTTCTTAATATTTGGCTTCACATTATACCTGAATTGTTTCACTAATTGTGGTACTTCCATTTCTGCTGCCTAAAACCCAGGACAAAGTTCTGAATATTAAAGGGAGTCACAGTAAAGAGGATTTAGGCAATTGAGCTAGAAAATGGTGCAAAGGAAAGGAGAGAAAAGATTGGGTAAAACGAAAGGAGGGTAAGGACTTTGAAGTTTTTCCAAAGGCTGCAATATTTGCATTGCTAACATGAACAAGCACAGTAATTCACATTTTTTACTGAAAGACTTTTGAAACTTAAGCATTTGAAATCCTGTTTTTCTCCTAAAGTATGACTAGAGTGTAACCACTACAGCAGGGAACTGCTCACCAAGTTGAGAAATTTCCTTAAAGAGGAGAACCTGGGTAACTTTAAGGAGGGATAAAAGGAATAGCTTACATAAATAAATAAGTATTCTCTCTGCCTTGTGCACAAACAACTTCCATCGGTTCTGTAAACATCATAGTAGCTTAGTGGAGGCTAAACATTATTTATGAAGAAAAGTGTGTTAGCATAGTTTAGGATGGTGGAAAAATACATTTACCAGGAGACGAGTACAGGGAAGAAATAGAATGAAACTTGAGATGCTTTACAACAAAGCCAGTTTATGAGGGTCTCCTGCATGTCAAACACAGAGGGACTGTGGCCGGGGGCAGTAAATAAACAATAAATGCAGCCTTTGATGGTAACCACTGGAGGTAATATAGAAACAGAATTTGTTTACTTAGGGAGGTTGCGCTGTTGCATTTTCTTGAAAGTGCTTGTGTTGAACAACAATTATATAAGTCAGCCAAAAACAACAAACAATTCGATTTTTTTTTGCCTAAAGGGCTTTCCTTGGCTATAAGCATTGTCAAAAAAATATATATAATAATGTACTTGCTGATATAAGAGCACTAGTAGTGGCACTGGAATCTGAGTGCATTACATATTGAATGACAAGAGAGGAAAAAAAAAAAGGTTGTGAGGGCACTCAGCCTTAAAGACCTTCTTCGGGTTTTTCATTGCTGCTAGGACTATTTAAGATTGTGTTAATTAAGGCTGCTTGTGATTTCAGCAGAATCCAGCTTTGTCTATTTTTAGGCTTCATGTCAAAAGACATCTTGTACCCAAGAGCTTTTCTTCACATGTTTGGTTTGGTATAGTGCAAATGTCACTTCTTGTTTTGCAGCTATGGTGGTGGTGGTGGTGGTGGTGGTGGGGAGAGCTCCCTAACTTACAGAAATACAATGTCAGTATAATAAGTTTGTTAGTACAACAGTGTTTACAGACGGGATGGTAAAGGGCAGTAGTCCGTAGCATCATTACCGCTTGTGTAGCAGAAACTGTTAATTTAGTGGGGGTAGGGCGAAACATCCAGTATACTAAACTGATATTTTCTCTATTGACCATCTACCTGGTTCTCTGATTATTTATTAAACCCAGGTTAAACGTTAATGTTCATTTACAGTCAGCGAAAATGATATAAATACACACTATGTCTGTCTAGACAGAAAATGAAAAACTACCCCAACAACAAAACATGAGGTGTCCACCACAGGTATTCCATAAAAAGTTCCAGCAGTTGAAAGGCAATGCATTTCAAGTTCAAGGAACTAACTGGCTGCATATCTCATCACTGGTGAACATTTCTGGACAACGGTCTGACAGTGTAATATTTCCACAGTACCAAAAAGCATCTATTCTCACTGGGCTGGAGAGATCCAAGAAGCAACCCAGATGTGTGTGTCCCATGGCCACAGACGCTCTGTGAGTGACCCTCAGTTTATCCTTGGCACTCTCCAATATTTACTGTAGGGATTGCCTTGAGGACCTTTCCCCGCCCTTCAGTGTCCTCTCTTCTCTGGAAGGGTTTGGAGTCTATATCACTGCATCAAAAACCTGTGCCCCAGAGCCACCTTCTTCCATCCAAACTTGTACACAAGCCTGTCAAAAATAGCAACAACCACAAAACATTTGTGTTCTGTTTTTATCTGTCTACAGCTCACAAAAGCAAGCCAGTAACCCAATAAATGAAACTGCGTCCTAATAACCACACAATGCCTAATCCTGAAAGGTAATTTTCTTACTTGTAGTAATAGTCTACTTAAGTAAAAGGAAGACTGTTAATTCATCTTAAGGACCATTAATGAGGCAAGTGGGGTTGATACCGACTTACCATCTCCCGAGACCGAAATGAAAGTCAATAACAACACACATATGTGCATTGTATGCTTGTTATAGGGATGGGTATAACTGCAAATATGCCACTAGCAAAGACACCTGTGGCCTACACAATATTCCTATTTTTCAGAATTGGGTTTCTTTTGAATTAAATGAGCCAAAAGGTTCCTTATTTTCCTTCCTCATAATTTACTTGTGAAGTTCAGACATGCGAAAGAGAACACTTTTTGGTAAAGAAAAATGAATGAACTCCAGTAGATATTGGGCATCCGCTCTTCTCATTTATCAGACCCTCCTTAGAGCCTGCACAAAATGAGTTCTGAGATCATAAAAGGAAGTGACAAATACAGGTCTGCTACAAGTCAAGTACCAAATACCAAACACAGATCAATTGTTCCAAACAAACCTGTATGTGTTTTTCCAGATATAACTATCCCTAAACTGTCTTTCTGTTAAACAGATTAACAAAGGGTAAATGGAGGATGTTTAGATATGTCTTTTGTCCCAGGCAAAACAAAATATAATGTACAATATGATCAGAAATAAAACTGCTTGTAAATTCTTCACTTTGTCATCTTTATTTATTTATGAAGAAAAGTGTGTTAGCATAGTTTCAGGATGTTGGAAAAGGGCACTTACCAGGAGACGAGTACAGGGAAGCAATAAAATGAAACTTGAGATGCTTTACAACAAATCCAGTTTATCATGGTCACCTGTATGTCAAACATAGAGGGACTGAGGGGGGATTACAGTGCAGAAACAAACAATATACGAAGCCTTTGATGGTAACCGCCAGAGGCAATATAGAAACACATTTATTTTAGTTTATTCCACCTCTGATGGGTTTTGGGAAGAGGTCATGTGTATAAATACTCCCACTACTCTTGTTCCAGATCTTGTACCACCCAGTTAAGAAACAAAATAGGCCCTGCAACCGTTGAAAAACATTACAGTTTATTTATTTGAGGGCTGGGAGCATTTAACTGAAAAAAAAAAAAGTCCAAGGTCTTCAATATTTATTTTATTAATTTTCAATGATGCACTTTACTTTTCAGTTCAATAGTTCCCAATGTTTCACAGTTACTTCATGGCTTTTTTCAGAGAATGCCTTTTTTTTCAGCACATTTTAAAATCAAATTAGAAAATTGCAGTTTTGATATGTCAATTAGCTCAAATGCTTATAAGTGTCATATTTCAGCTAAATGAATGAACATAGTTAATGATTCATTCACCATTTTGTAGAGTACTGTTGTATCCCATTCTAAGCAGCCCAAACAAGCATACTAAATGATCTTTTAGCTAGACACAGCAGGTCTGGGATTAGGAGTGCAAAACGAAGCCTTTCAACAAGGAGTACAAAAAAAAGCATTACATTTTATTTCATTTGGTGCAGATCAGAGGACTCCTGCTGCAAAAGAGATTTTTGGTTTCAGTCAGGGGCAAAGTTTGATAAGAGGAGGACTCCGATTCCCAACAAGAGCCACTATTAAAAAAAATCACATAAAGGCCCCAAGTTTAAAAATTCCAACTGTCAGCACCAGCTAGTTGACAGTTCAAAGACCTATCGGAGTTTTTATTTTTTATTTATTTTATTTAGTTTTTGTTGACCGGGTAAGTGCACTAGACAAATCCTGCCTTTTTTCAGGCACGACCCGGTGGAGGGGGATACAGATGAATGCCAACTGACGTTGAATCAGATTAAGTTGTTGGTGGTATTTTTAGTGAATGAGGGAAATTTAGCCAGGACACTGGGGAAATTCCCCTACTCACCAGTGGGGGAACCTCTGTCCAAAATGGCGACCACGTCTGTGTGTGCTATGGAGGAGGCTATGGATGTGGGAGACTTGGTCTCGGCTCCTACTTTGTCTGTGTCTGAGACCATTGTTCTGGCTGACCATGTTGTTGTGCCTTCCAAGGATTCTGACAATTTATCTGTAATATGGCAGGATGCTGTCATTGAACCTGTGGAGTCTGTTCCGGTCGGGGCTTCTGTGTTGCTCAAAACCGCATCTAGTGACGAGAAGACTTCTCGTGGTGTGGAAACTCTTGCAGTACGGCTTATTCAGGAATGTCTGGCTTTAGAGGAATGCAGATTTGCAGTCACGAAGATGAAGCTGCAGCGTGACCTATGCGAGTTACAAGCCGCTGTTCCTAGTGCTGCTGTTAATGTGGTGGTTTGTGGTCTGGATTTGGAAGCAAAGCAGGATGTGTCTGGTAATACAGACTGTGGTAAAGAGCAGCATGGCACTGCACTTTCTGTTTCTGAGGACCGTAATATGAGTACCGCCTTGCCTACTGCTGAAACTGTACCTCCTCTGTTACTGAATTCTCCTACTTTTGCTGATTCTCCTGTTGTCTCTGACTGGTCTGTTGATACTGCTCTGAAGGGAGCAGGTTGGATACAGAGCTGTCTGATGGGAAATGGATCTCTGGCCCTTCCCCGATTCAGTCTCCTCACCCTGAGGATTTCCCAGAATTACGGCGTACTCCTACTCGGGACTTACCTGTCACGGACCCATTGTTACTCCCACAAGAACTTGCCTTGACACGGCGTCCAGTTTTTCAACTTCCGAAGGCCTCTACTTCTACTTCAGTACCTACACATAGGGACATGGATCCACATATACACCCGCCTAAGAGGGACGGCCAGAACCGCACTTTCTCCTTGTTGTTTAAATTTCCCATTTTGGCTGCCAAATGACACAATGCTGTCCATTTGTCCTATGCGGGTGGCCTTACTGAACCCCCTGACCATCTCTATGTGGCACGTAAGCTGTTGAAGGATTCTTTGAAGTTCTTCTCTCATGAAATTTATGCTTTGATTCACATATTAGGTGAATCTACTTTTGATGTCAGTTTTCAGACCTCTTGTGGTTTGGACCGTTTCTGGGTGAAATATCAGACCTTGAAATCCTCTGCATTATGGACCCCATTCATGGCTATCCCCCTAACTAAACCAGCTTATAGAACTAATACTATTCTCTTTCGCAATGAAGGGGTTGATACGTCTGATGTGCTGTACTGGTTAAAACAACGTTGCACGGTCCTAGGCCAGCCTGATGTCATTCTGAACTTGGAGAATATCTGGACTGGGGGGTGGAAGATGAAAGTTTTGTTGAATTCCTCTGAGTCTAGACTTATGCACCTACCTAATTCTTTCTTCATAGGCTGTGATAGGGGGGTTTTATTTTGCCCAGGCCAACCTAAAGTGTGCTACAGATGTGGAGATCCCACCCACCTTAGTGGTTTGTGTGATAAAATAAAATGTAACTTATGTGGGGAACTTGGCCATGTTGGGGCTCAGTGTTTGAATGAATGTAAATGTAATCTTTGTGACGAGATAGGACCTACTTTTCAGAACTGTCAGTGGGCTGCCCATAACCAAGAATATCATGAGGTGGGAGTGGACCAGCGTTTCATCATTACTCAGGCGCAGAAGGCCCGGCTCCGCTCTAGACAGGAGGTTGTACTGCCTCCTATACTTAGGCCGGAGCCTGCGGTACCTGTCAGCATTGAGATGATAGTTCCTGGGCCTTCTGTGGTTCCTCCCCTGGATGTCCCTCTTACTCAAGCTCCTCCTGTCCCTGAGTCAGATGCGATCTCTGTTTTGGTCCCTGAAGTTTCTCTGTCTACCAAAACTATGCCACCACCCAAATGTCCTGCATACACTACTCGTAGGTGGTCAACTAGAAATAATCCTCCGTCCATGTCTCCCCATTCTAAGGCCTTGAAACCCTCTCCCTTACCTGTTTCTAACCAGTACGAGCTTTTGCAGGTCATTTCGGATGACGCTGCTGGAGACTCTGATTCCTCCTCCATTGCCTCTCCCATTCTGACGGCAGCACTGATTCTGAGTTGCAGATGGGTGCAGGTGTCCCTCAGAAACATAAGGCTAGGGTGAAATTAAAAGGGAAGAAGGTGGTAGGTAAGAAAAAATCCTGATTATGTGTGTCGACTTACCTTTGTCCTTTTTTTCCATGGCTCATTTTGTGTGTCACACTATTAATGTTAATAGTGTTATACGCCTGTCTAAGAGACAATTGTTTTTTTCCTTCCTACGTTTGTTGCCTTTGGGAATTGTTCTATTGCAGGACACCAGGCTTCACACAACCCATGATATTCGTCAGGCACAGAGAGATTGGTTGCTTGGCCCTTCTTTCTGGTCCATAGGCCAGGATGTCTGCCGGGTTCAGGCGTTTAGATCAATGTACCTGGCTTTCATCTGTCAGTGTCAGTGGCTCAGTAGGTAGCACACTCGCCTCTGAGGCCGGGAGATCAGAGGGCTGTGGGTTCAGTTCCCACATCTGGCACTTGGGTTAATATCCCAGTACTGACACTACAGTGCAGCATGAGAGGGGTGCTGCACTTCTGAGATGCTGTCTTTCGGATAAGACATTAAACCGAGGTCCCATCTGCCTGGATTGGTGGTAGTTCAGGTGGATGTTAAAGATCCCATGGCACTTATTGAAAAAAGAGTAGAGGAATTTCTCCAGTGTCCTGGCCAAATTCCACTCATTCACTAAAAATACCACCAACAGCTTAGTCTGGTTCAAGGTCCGTTGACATTCATCTGTATCCCTCTCCCCCGGGTCATGACTGAAAATAGGCAGGATTTGTCTAGTGCACACGCCCAGTCAACAAAAACTAAACAAATAAAAAAATAAATCTGTTTAAATTATACGTTTTTCCTGGCAGGGCACTGGTTCTAGATTTTACTATTGGGCCTTGTGCCTATTGAGTTATTAATATATACGCCCCCCAGACTAAGGCATCCCGGACAGACCTATTTAACTTGATACGTCCTTATTCTTATTTGCATACCTCTCTTCAAGTTATTTTCTCTGGGGATTTTAATTGTGGTTTAAGCCTTCATGACAAGAATGCTTTTGCTACAACCAGGAAACTGATTTGTGATTCCAATGAATTGATGAAGTTGATCAAAACGGCTCATCTTTTTTGACCTACACTAAACAACATACCCCGACTTTTCAAAACGGTAAATTAGCCACCCGAACAGATTTTGTATTTTTGTCTGAAACCCTTCCTATATTTTGCTAATGTCCAATCTGTGGCTTTCTCGGACCATAACCTGCTCTCTGTTGGTGTAGGTTTGGAAGTGCCTTTATGTAGGGGTCCTGGGATTTGGACGTTTAATACTTCTCTTGTGCACAATTCTGGGTTTTTGCAATTCTTGTCATATTTTTTACAGGCACGTAAATCTGTTTTTATTTGCTATGAGGACTCTGTTAAGTGGTGGTTGGATACGAAACATCTTTTGATTCATTTTCTGAAGCAATATAGTCGTCACAAATGTAACCAAGAGTATTTACATTACATACAGCAGCGAGTGCATTTGCAGTCCCTGATGACGACAGCCTATATGACTGGCAAGACTTGTCACATCAATTACATTTAGTTTGGGCAGATATGTTAAAGTATCAGTCTAAACAGTCCCGTCAATTATATCACCATCACAGATTTGGTGTACAGGGAAAACTCTTTTTGATTTGCCCATTTGAAAACAATTCTCAAATGATTTCTCAAAAAAACATGTCTTGTTTGGCTGATTCTGAGGGTGGTTTACATACCTCTCAATATGATATTAACAAGATTGTAGCAGACTATACACGGGCTTTTTTTCCCCCCTGCCTGATGCCGATGGAGATCTTGGGTCTCTTTTTTCTGGCTTGGATATTCCGGTTCCCTCACAAGCCTGCTTGGATCTAGTCTGTGCTCCTATTAGTGAGCAGGAACTTATTTCTGTTATTGGATCTTTACAGCTGAATAAAGCTCCTGGTCTAGATGGTCTCCCAAATGCCTTATATAAGGTTCTGGGAGACTATCTGGTGCCTGAGCTTACCTCTGTGTTTAATTCCCTGTTGTCTATGGAAGCGATTCCTTTGGAATTTACTACGGGATCGTTGACCTATGTATATAAGAAAAAAGGTGATGCATGTTCTCTACACAATTGGCGACCCTTGTGTATGCTAAATACGGACTGTAAATTGCTGATGAAAATTCTAACTAATAGATTGTTGTTGCTTGCTGAAGTGATGATTTATCTGGCACAGTCTTGCTCGGTCCCTCATAGGTGGATATCTGATCATTTATTACTCCTCAGAGAATTGTTTTTCCATGGTCAAGCTAATACAGTTTCGGGTTTTGTGGTTTCTGTGGATCAAAAAGCTGCCTTTGATTCAGTCAGACACGACTTCCTGTGGGAAGCTGTTCGCTGTTTACACGTACCCATGGGCATGATTCAGTGGATTCGTGCTCTGTATAGGACTGCTACTGTGGTTCCCATGGTGAATGGTTGGAAAGGCCCTATGATCTCCATTAAGAGAGGGGGGTCCGTCAAGGATGCCCGCTGAGCCCTCTGTTATATGTTTTTTTCTTGATGTCTTATTGAGATGTTTGAATTCTCATCCTCAGATCAGAGCTATTTTTAGTTCATCACTTATAGCGCACTATAAGCCATTGCTTATGCGGATGATGTCTGTTTTTTGGTTGCTGATACATGTTCCGCTGCCTTATCCCTTGATGTGTGTACTGCCTTTGGGAAAGTTTGTGGTGCGGTTCTGAACTTTGACAAAAGTTTGGGTGTTCCTTTAGGTCTTCCTCAAACCTCTTTGTGGCCAATTGGCCCTTTAAAGATGGTCATAGGCCCTATCAGTATTTGGGATATCCAATTTGGAGTCCCTAACTCTGATATATTGAATTGGGAGTCTAAACTGGCACTAGGAGCTGTTAGGGTGACACATTGGAATTGGGGGCAGGTGGGCAAAAAGAAGCGTGTGTTTTTGATTAAATCCTATTTAATTCTGACCTTTTTATATTTGAGTTACATATTCCCCATTCCAAAGACTTTAGAGACTCGTGTGTTTGGTCTCTTCTTTCCGGCTTTTTGTGGCAGTAGATTGAACCCCATTAGGTGGAATGTTACGTATCTACCCATCACTGAGCGGGGCCTATCCATGATTAATGCCCTGTTATTTTTCTCCAGTATATTCTTTGTTGCTAATCTGAGACCCTTATTGATTAACACGCAGAAGGGATGGGAACCCTGCTTCTATGATTCTTGTTGTGTGTGGTTCCATCAATGGGAAAATAATTCTTTATCTATTCTTAGACAAACAGTAGGTGTCCCATCTTACATGAAGCATATGTTTTTACGCCTGAAACAATGGAACATTACTACTCAGTAAGTGTTGTCCTCTTCCCATAAGACACTATATAAAAGTTTACTTTTTACTATATGTAGTGTACCGCAACCTTTTGATAAATGCCCGACTCAGCATCTCTCCTCTCTTTTGCTTCTTCTGAGATGTACTAGAGTGCCAGCCCATATGTGGGATTTTCATTGGTTATCTTGTCATGACCGCATAAACATCAAATTTAATCATAAACATAAGCAATTGCAGGACCGTTTCTGTTCTAGACTGTCCTGTCTTACGGTGCCTGAAACTATTCCCCATCTTTTTTTTGAATGTTCCTTCATTCATGATTGGTGGTCTTTTTTGGCACAAACATGGGCTGTTCCATTGTTTCAGACTATCACGTATTCAATCCTTATGTATGGTGATTACCAGCTGTATTGGAATAATTGGCATCAGGATACTCTGAACCTTGTTTTCGTAGTTATTAAGTGGAATATCTGGATGTCTCATTGTTTGTTTACTTTACAACAAAAGCAATGTACTCTTCTTGAACTGGAACGTAAAATTGTGTCTGATTTATGGAAAATCTATGACTCCAAATGTGCTTCCTTCCACAGGGATAGGATCCTGGAACTCTGGACATCTCTCCCCTGGATCATGAATATGGATGCTGCCATTACATGAACTATTTCTTGGCTTTTTTTTTTTTTTGGTGTTTGCTTTATTGAATTGCCTTTGTTTTTTTGTCTCTGGCATGTTTTCTATGGTTTGTTTTTGTTTGTTTGTTTTTGTTGGTTTCTTATATGATTTTCTGTTTCAATAAAACTTTCCCCTACTCTTTTCAATAATTACCATGGGATCTTTAACATCCACCTGAACTATCAGCAATCCAGGCAGATAGGACCTCAGTTTAACATCTCATCTGAAAGACGGCACCTCAGAAGTGCAGCACCCCTCTCATGCTGCACTACAGTGTCAGAACTTGGATATTACTGGGATATTACTGGGATTGAGTTACAGCCAGTCAGGTATTAGGAGCACCATCAGAACCTTGGTTATCTTTGAGATAGTAGGTATAATTTAATGGAACACTTTAACCTTTAAACTGGGGTATTGTTTTTTCTTTTGGCTGAATGTCTGAGTTGCTGCTTTTGGAATCCTATGCAGTGGTTTTATTCCCATTATGGGCTGGATGTGCATCTACCCAAAGCAGACTGAGGCAGACATAACATTTAGGAAAGGGAAGGGAATGCTGGTGGGTGTCTCCACAGAAAGTCAATACATGATAGTAGCAAACAAACAACAGCGCCAAACCAAAAGCAAATACTTTCATCTCCACTTTGATATGCAGTTTGTAATTTCATATCTAAAAGACAAATACAACATTTCAAAGTGGACACTTTAAGTGTAAAAGCACTTTTATCTATTCAGTTCTATTCAAGTTTGCCCCTTCCACAAAGGCTCGTCATTTCATATCATACAGTGCAATGTAATTTCATTTATAAAGAACAAAAAGTCATTTGTGCACAAGTGGAGAGGGAAAAAAAACTATTTCATTTATTTAAAATTACTTTACTCCTCCTCAGGCTGCTCTTAGGTGCTGTTCACAGGGACCAGACATTTACAATTGAAATGCAGCAACCCACCGTAGTGGTACCACAGTGTGGTGGCACTCTATATTTGAATCAATCAACAGACTTGCTTATTGAAAGTGCAGTATTTGTACTGGTAAACTTTTCTGGCTGCTCTGCGACATGGAGTAAAATGGTGGCCACAGAAAAGGAAAGATGAAAAGCCAAAGTGAAATACAGAGAACTGAGTCACAGTCATGAATATATCGCCAGACGGAATTAGACAATTGAGCCATAAGATAATTGGTGGAGAATGGAGAATGAGAACCATTAAGAACAAATGAGTTACTAAAATAAACTTTAAATAAGCACTGTTGGTACCTGTGTTTGCACTTTAAAAGAACAACCAGAAAAGGTTACAAGTACAGTACAAATACTGCACTTTAAATAAGTAAGTGTCTAGTTTGTTGATTGATTCAAATATAGAGTGCCGCCACACCATGGTACCACTATGGCGTGTTGCTGCATTTCACCTGATGGTTTCATTAATACTTTCTCTGTCTTTTGATTCTTTGCATCTTTGTATTTTTTTCCTTTGACTTTTAATGATCCTCTTCATTTTATTGCTTAACATACTGATGTTTGCAGCAGGTTCATGCTGCTTCCTGCTTTCTTAATATTTGGCTTCACATTACACCCAAATTGTTTCAGTAATTGTGGTACTGCCAGTTCTGCTGCCTAAAACTCAGGACAAAGTTCTGAATATTAAAGGGAGTCACAGTAAAGAGGACTTAGGCAAATGAGCTAGAAAATGGTACAAAGGAAAGGAGAGAAAAGATGGTGTATAAACAAAAGGAGAGTAAGGACTTTAACTTTTTTCTAAAGGCTGCAATATTAGCACTGCCTAACATGAATGAGCAGAGTAATTCACATTTTTTACAGAAAGAATTTTGAAACGTAAGCATTTGAAATCCTGTTTTTCTCCTAAAGTACGAATAGAGTGTAACCGCTACAGCAGGGAACTGCACACCAAGTTGAGAAATTTCCTTAAAGAGGAGAAACTTTAAGGAGGGACAAAATGAATAGTTTACATAAATAAATAAGTGTTCGCTCTGCTTTGTGCACAAACAACTTCTATCGGTTCTGTAAACATCATATTAACTTAATGGAGGCTAAAAGTTATTTATGAAGAAAAGTGTGTTAGCATAGTTTTAGGATGGTGGAAAAAGTCACTTACCAGAAGATGAGTACAGGGAAGTACAGGGAGAAATAGAATGAAACCTGATGTTTACAACAAAGCCTACCTCTGACGAGTTTCGGGGAGAGGCATGTGGAATGACATTTCTTTTAGTTTATTACACCTCTGATGGGTTTTGGGGAGAGAGGCCATGTGTATAAATACTCCCACTACTCTTGTTCCAGATCTTGTACCACCCAGTTAAGAAACAAAATAGGCCCTTCAACCATTGAAAAACATTACAGTGCATTTATTTGAGGGTGGAGAGGCGGAGGAGACTATTCACACCTTGAACCAGTTCCACGGATGGAAAACATGATGTCAGCCTTCTTGTACATGCAAAACATCTGCAGGGCTCCGCCCAGCAGCTGTAAAAAGGGGAGCAAGTCTTTTACCAAAAAAGACATTCCAAAAAATACAATTCATTTATGGTACATGTAGCTTAAATTAGTTTCTTCAGAAAAAAGTGGAGACACAAAAAGTGTAGACAGAAAAGGTGGTGGTGGGGCTTTTATATAATTATTTAAATATAGGCGTGAATTGATATAAGACCATCATTTCATGCGGATGTTGTAAGATAAAGTGAACTACAGAATTTGCTACTTGAATAGAGCTCATTGGACCACCTATAAATTTTCACTCCCCCCCTTCTCTCTACACTTTTTTGTCTCCCCTTTTTTTCTGAAGAAACTCATTTAAGGTACATGTACCATAAATGGATTGTATTTTTTAGAATGTCTTTTTTTGGTAAAAGATTTGCTCTCCTTTTTCTTTTGCTATTGTATGGCTATATAACAATTAGTCTGTTTTGGCTGCTTTAAGTGACGTCCATACAGAGCCTGTGATCATGCAATCTGTGATGTTGTTCAAAAGGGACAGTTTTGAAGTGATGAGGCACACCCCCGGCCCTGAGGAAGACCTTTACCAGTCAAAGCACTGGGGTTTGCACTGTGCCTACCTTTGCTGGATTAAATTTTGCAACTGGCATTTTTTCTCCTGTCTTTTGTTCTACGAGTGCTACTTAACTACTTTTCTTGTATCATTTGACTAGCTACCAAAAGTTCACACCACCAGACCTGAATCCCAGAGTGCACCTCAAACTTTGTACATTTTGTCTGTCTAATCTGCTTGTATTGCAGGGTGCACAGCTTGAACTACTGTCCCTGCCCCCCAACTCCTCACATCCTCCCTACCTATGATCCTTACCTTCCCTCTATGCCTATCACAGCCTCTCTTGAAGCTGCCCACTGTCTTCAATGAGACCAACTCTTCTGGCAGCAAATTCCAAGTGTCCACCACTCTCTCTGTAAAGAAGTGCTTCCTGACCTCCCTGCTAAACCTCCCCCTTCCAGCAAAAGACTGTGCCTCCTCATATTATGGTTGACCCTCAGCTTAAATAGACCCTCTTTATCCACTTTGTTTATACCTTTCAAGTACTTGAAGGCCCCAATCATGTGCCCTCTCTCTCCTTTTCTCCAGGGAGTTCATGTTCAGTGCCCTCAACCTCTCCTTGTACAGTATGCCTTACCCTGCTGACCCACTATCATCTTTGCAGCCCTCCTCTGGACTTTCTCCAGCAGGTTTATGTCCTTTTTGAGGTGTGGGTGCCAGTACTGAACTCCATACTCTAGATGTTGCCTCACCAGTGACCTGTACAATGGTAGTGTAACCTCCTCTCTCCTACTACTGGCCCCCCAATCTATTTCATCATTTCATTTTTATTGTATACTGGAAAGGCATGTGGGCAAATTGCCCATTTTCACAAGCATCCAGCTGTCCAGTTTTACAATGGTGGATATACACAATTTGTCACAAACACATGGCTCAAAAATACACAATGTGAGACAAAATATCTGATGCAGGAAAAATGAGACACAAAGCACAAGGTGAATTATATACAATGAAAGACAATTTCATGCATTATAGGGAAACGGTAGAACTGCTTATATACAGCAACCACAATATTAACAGAAAGTCTATAAAATATTTACAAATTTACATAAGTAACCCAGTAGGAGGGGTTGGGAAAAATAATACAGAGAAAAGCTTAGAAAGCTGACCTACCGGTGCAGCAGTTGGATTTCTGCTTGCAACACTGATGACCTGAGTTCAGATGTGAGCTCGTGGAGTCAGAGGGTCAGCCGAGGAAGAGGAGGACTGAGCATCTGATGGACTGCTCTACTTCTCCAGGGGGAGAGGAGGGAAGCACTCAGTCTGTGACTGACTCCTATTGAAGGATGGGGGCTGCACATGATGAGGCTTGGCAGTTCCAGGAGGTGTGCCAGATGTGGGCACATGCATCCCTACATTATTGCACACCACGCCTCCCATCACAGGGAAAAAAATGGACACTGAGGCTGATCACCAAACCCCCCCACAAAGTCTAGCCAAGGACCTCCCACAACTGCCGAAACATACAATGTGGCACCGTTCAGAGGGGGAATGATGGGCACCCTCCCAGTGGCCCCATCCCAGGGGGCAATCTGGATGAAAGCCAGCATGAGTGAGTGAGATCCTACGGGGAGGTGAGGAGGGCCAAGGGGGTCAAAAAAAAGAAATGCTTAGAAAGGGACAGAAGCAAGGAAAACAGGAAGGAAGACAGGATTAGAGAAAATGAAGATGTAAAGAAAATGGGGCAAAATACTAGCCAAAAAATGCAGAAGTTATTTGAGTAGGTGTCCTTTAGATTTGTCCCAGGCAGTAATGCAGAAACTGTGATATACTACCTAGGACAGTTGTGGGGGGGGGGAGTTATTTAGCAGGTGCTCTTTCAGTTTAACCTTAAACGTACTGAGGGAGCATCTTCAACAATAAAGACATAATGGTGGAGCACAAGCCAATCAACTGGTCTCAATGGGAGTGTACCGGTATCAGATTCCTAGCCGATGTCATGGATGAGGCTGGGCTGGGGATGCAATGCTTCCAAGATCTTGCAAAGACCAGAGGCCTGAGTAAAAATGACTTCTGAAGGTATCTGCAATTAAGCAAATCCTTGGCCGAATTCCTGAAACAGAATCAGATTTGTTCAGCTGCCCCTCAGAAGCTATCCTCCTGGCTTAAGGTCCCTAAGGGTCAAGCCAGCACAGTCTATTCCGCATTATGAGAGACAGCATTACGTCACAATCTGGGGAATCAAAACAGAAGTGGGAGAGGGCACTAAAATTGAAGCTAGACAATGCTCAGTTGGCTCTCTGTTGGAAAATGGTGCACTCGAGTTACCCAGATGCTCGCAGCAGACTCATCCAGAACAAACTTTTGCACCATTGGTACAGAATACCTGATATACTGCACAAAGCCAAACTACTGGACAACAATCTCTGCTGGAGGTGCTATGGCGATGTTGGAGACTTGTGCCATATCATTTGGCAATGCCCTTTGCTAGCCCATTTTTGGCAACCAGTGAGCCCAATCGCTACCCAGACCTTAAGTCTTACGATCCAACTGGACCCTTTGGTCTGGCTCCTTGGCCTACCTCCCCAAGGAACCCGCCTCAAAGCCCACCAACTCCACTGGCTAGCCTTCTTGGTATTTCAGTCAAACACCTTATACTATGCTGGTGAAGGTCATCTGAAGTCCCCTCTGTTCCAGAACTGCTGCAGGCCCTCACACAACTGGCCTCTCTCGATAGAACATCCCACAGTGTAATCAATAAACTTGCAGCATACACCATTTGCTGGGCCCCCTTCATGGCCTACTTAAAATCTAGGACAAGGATCAGGTGAACACTTCTGTGGTCTTTGTTTTGGCCCTCTCCTTGGACTTTTCCCTAGTGTGATGCTCCTGGATACAAGCTCAGGTTGGTTTACCGTGCAACATGATGTGGTGTATATTAGTTTTAATTGCTTCAGAATTATAGGTTGCATATCAATGCTAATACCCAGTCATGTTTTGGTTTTCCTTTTCTTTTCTTTTTCCTTTTGGACTTTGCATCACTGTTATAGCAGAGAGTTTCTTTTTTTTGGGGGGTCCACCCTGTTTTCTCCTTAAGCCCTCTACTGTTTGTACAGTCACTACTTTTGGATATTATGGTAATGATCCTACTCTGCTAAAGATGCTTATTATTTCTGTTATTGTTTCTTTGTATTAAATTAGAAAATAAAAATTAAGTAAAAAAAAAAAGTACAGAGGGAGGAGCTGCCCGTTGCAGTAAGGGACCCAAAAATGGTATGTGGTAGCGCTCCTAGTGAGCCAAGTGGGGTAAGCCTTCTTGAAAAGAGAGGAGGCACTGTGAGGTAGATGTTTGTTGAGGATTTTGTAGAGAAATGTGGAAGCCTTCCATGTGAACCTGTCCTCTAGGGGAGAACCACTGTACTGTCTCATAGAGAGCATAGCTGTGGGTACGACGGGGTAGTCACAAACCTGATAATGTTATTGTATGCCGTTATGAGCTTATTGAATGTGATGGAATTTCTTTGAGGTGAGTAGATGATGAATCTATTGTTTGGGAGAGGTAGGAATAAGCTGGAAGCCAGCCTACTTCTTGATTCAGGGATGAGGGATTGCCTGATCCTGTAGAGGAGCCCAAGTTTCTGGTGAATTTTGTTTGCTAACTGTGTTATGTGAGGGCCAAAAGAGAGGTGCTCGTCCAGTGTTAGGCCAAGGAATTTAATTTGTGAAACCACTCAATGATCATGCCATCATTATCTAGGAGGATGAAATTGAAATTAGATGGTTTACGTGTCTCTGCGAAAATCATACATTTAGTTTTTTTTTGGAGTTAAGGACCATTCCTTGAGAGGTGAACCAGGTATGAAGGTTGTGGAAATCTGTTTGAAGTTTTGAGAGAAGGGCAGAGGGGTTAGCATCCTTACAGTACAAGGCTGCATTGTCCACATATTGGATGATGTTGGTATGCGAACAGCCGGAAGGTATGTTATGCATCCCAGCATCTTGTTCGCCCATACTGCTGCTTACTTGCACTGCATGGAGTGCTTCAGGTCACTAGTGATCATCACTCGCAGGTCCTTCTGCTCCTCTGATGCAGATACCTGGACTCCACCCAGTTAGTGCTCCATCCTGGTATTCTTGGCTCCAGTGTCCATAACTTCGCATTTCTTGGCATCAAAGCCAAGTTGCCAGATCCCTGACCAACCCCCCAGCTTTTCCAGATCATCCTGTAGGTCCTGTATCCCTTCAGCTATATCCACTCTCCCACAGAGCTTGGTGTTGTCCATGAATAGGCACATTTTGCCCTTAATGCCATCCCCAATGTCAATGATGAAGACATTGTACAACACCAGCCCCAGCACCGAGCTCTGTGGGACCCCACTGGTGATCTTGCTGGTGCCAGATAATTCTCCACCCACAACCACTCTCTGGGTTCTGTCCCTCAGCCAGTTTTCCACCCATCTGGCCATCTTATCCCCAACCCCAAGATCCACCAACTTCCTGATCAACTTTTTGTGGGGAACAGAGTCAAAGGCCTTACTGAAATCAAGATAGAGGATGTCTACCGCTTGGCCCTGTCTGCTGTCTTAGTGACCCAGTCAAAGAATTCAATCAAATTCATTTTACATGATTCCACCTCATGAACCTGTGCTGCCTTGCATCCTGGAGACCATGGTCCTGTAGATATTCTACCAACCTTTCCTTAAGTATGATCTCCATGAGCTTGCACATGATTGAGGTCAGACTGACTGGTCTGGAATTCTCTGGGTCACCCTTGGGACCGCTTTTGTGAAGGGGCACCACATGCACTTTTCTCCAGTGCTGCGGTACCATGCCTGACTCTAGTGAACTATTAAATAGGCCTGCCAGTTGCCCTGCCAGTTCTTCAGCCAGTTTCCTTAGTACCCTTTGATGTACTCTGTCCACGCCTGGTGATTTGTCCACCTTCAATGCTAGCAAACCCTCCCTCACTCTATCCTCCTCTATCATGTATCACGCCTTCGTTACCTCCCGCCTTGACTACTGTAATGCCCCTTACCTAGGGCTGCCGGGGGTTGATATCTGTCACTTGCTGCTGGTGCAGAACACGGCAGCCAGGCTATTGACTGGTGCCTCAAGAGCCAGTCATACGATGCCTCTGCTCCGCAGTCTGTACTGGCTGCCGATACAGTGGTGGATCACCTTCAAGGTTGCTTTGCTAACCTATAAGGCTCTACACAACTAGGGACTGAGTTACCTGAAAGATCTCCTTTGTCCCTACTGTCCCCTCCGTCCTCTCCGATCCACTGATGAGGGATTGCTAGAGATTCCCAGGGTTCATTTGCAAACATCTGGAGTAAGGGCATTTAGTTTTGCTGCCCCGTCCCTGTGGAATTCTCTGCCTCATCGAGTACGGGATTGCCTAACCGTCCAGAGTTTTAAAAATGCTTTAAAGACTCATCTTTTTGGCTTGGCATTTGGCGAGTAATACTGCTGCTACTATTACGCTGCTATTATACTGTATTCTGTTGTAATTTATATGTTTGTTTTGTTTTATAATAATTTATTTTACATACTTTATTGTACAGGCACCTTGGATTTAGAAAGACACCTTTTTTACAAATAAAATTGATTTGATTAATACATCTGTGTTCCCATCCCACCTGCTCTGCTTCTCCCTCCTGAAGGCACTGGTCTGTCCTTCTCCCTGGTAAAGATGGAACAGAAGTATTCATTTAATATTTCTGTTTTCATTCGTTATCCTCCATCCACTCCTCCCCTTTCCTAAGCCTAACAATCCTATCCTTCTTGTCCCTTTTCTCACTTATACAGTGAAAGAAGGCCTTCTCCCCCTTCTTAGCTCCTTCCGCTATCTGCATCTCCTTCTGTGCCTTAGCTCGCCAGACTTCCTAATTTTCCCTATCCAAATCTCTCTCAGTATTCCTGAATTTTGTTTAGGCTAACCTCTGTTCCCTTACTGCCTCGGCAACCCTGGAACTGAACCAGCTGGGTGCTTTGGCCATTGTGTTCTTCCCCCTGAGGATAATGCACTGCTCTGTGGCAACCAGTATTCCTTTCCTAATTATGAACCACTTTTGGTCCACCCCTATATCTGCTCTGATGCCTGTCAGGTGGCTCCTTAGTACTTAGCCCATCTTCCTGAAGTCCACCCTCCTAATATCCAAGATTTTGGTCTTAGTCAGGATGTTTCCCCTGCCCATATCCAACTGGAACCACACTGTGCAATGGTCACTCCCACCCAGGTGCTCCCTGACCATTATTTCATGTACATGCTCCCCATTTGTGCACACCAGATCAAGAATTGCCTCTGCTCTTGTTGGTTCGGTGATGTCCTGAGTCAGGAACCCATTTTGCAGTCCTTTCAGGATTACCTGACTAGCGCATGTTGTGGATTGTACGTTCCAGTCCACCTTGGGCAGGTTGAAGTCCCCCACAACTACCACCTCTCCTGTCCCCACAGTTTCAGTATTTGCAAGCACAGTTCCCAGTCCCTCTCTTCATCCTGGTTGAGTGGTCTGTAAACCACCACCAACCTCACCTTTCTCCCTCTATTGGACTGTAACTGAACCCATAATGCCTCCACCTTCCCTTCCTCCGACTCCTCCCTCTCGTGCAAGCTATTCTCTCCCTGATGTAAACTGCCACCCCTTCCCAACTACCCTGTCCCTCCTGTATAGTTTGTATCCAGTGATCATTCTATTGAGCTTCCTCAGGGAGCACTTAACTGAGAAAAGAGCCTTACTTTTATACTCAAATTCAAGGCAGGTATTTATGACATCATCATTCCCTGACTTCATGTACTTTTTTATAAAAAAAGAAAATTCTGAATTGACAAAAATGTATAGTCACATGGCCTGCCTTCTCTTCAAAAACATATTTCAAACATGTCATTATTATATCTCATGTTCCAACTATTATTATAATACATTTATACATCAAAATAAAATTCAAATATTTGTTATATTCATGACAAACAAAACTAATAATGGCACGTAGTTAGATATCCTAACACAGAAATAACTAATCAAAGCAAAACTTTGTTTCTTGATATAAAGTAACACAGCGTATAGCGAGAAAAAGGTCAAACCAGAGTAGGGAGCTTATAACATTAAATCATGCTAAAATAGGGAATTTTGAGCTCCACCTGATCTCCAGCTTGGAAAAGAACAAATAAAAAAGACATCAGCACAGAAATCAAAACAACATTAATAATATTAAAATACTACATATCATGAAAAAGAAAATGAGATTAAATTTCATATTGCCTTTAAAGTACTGCCAAACATATAAAGCAGATAACAAATCTCTACCAATCAGGTATACTGTGTTACTTTTCATCTAGAAACTGAGTTTTGCTTTGATTAGTTATTTCTGTGTTATGAGATCTAAATAGGTGCCATTATTAGTTTTGTTTGTCATAAATATAAAAAATATTTGAGTTTTATTTTGATGCATATATGCATTGCTATAATACTTGGAACATGAGATATAATGATGGCATGTTTGAAATACGTTTTGTTTAAAGAAGGCAGGCCATGTGACTATACATTTTTGCCAAAACAAAATTGTCTTTTTTTTTAAAAAACATGAAGTCGGGGAATGATACTATCATAAATACTTGCACTGAATTTGAGTATAAAAGTAAGGCTCTTTTCTCAGAATAGCGCCCCTAGAGGAAGCTCAATACAGTGAAGAGCTTGGGCATCTGAGTCTGTGGTCAGGCAGGATCCTGTTCTGCTAATTCAGTGAAGGTTTGTGATGTATTTTGGTATTGTGCCAATAAAATTTCCACATTGCTGATACAACGTGGATTGCCAGTGCATCTTTGGTGGTAGACACTTCACTGCCTTCATATAGCTCCTTTGTGCAGCTGAACCTTTGTGGGGTTTTTTATGTTATTTCTAGGTCAACAGACCATCAACTAGCATCTACCTATTTCACTGGCACAGTTTCGCCGTGGCAGGACACAGGTAGATGAGTAATATTAGACAGACAGCGTGGTGGAGCAGGGGAGGCTCTGAGGAGAGAGTGGAAAAGGATTCAAGAGCGAGGTGACAGGTACAGGGTTGCAGAAGCAGATCTTTGCATGCATCTAAAGGCATGGAGGGAAAGAGAGAGGGAGTTGGTTTCAGAGGCGGGGGGTGGTAGGAGAAGGCAGTATGTCCAGAACATGAGTGAGGATGAGGAATGGCGAGAGTCCGTGAGTCTCTAGTGTGCAAAGAGTAAGAGGTGGAGTGGACAGGGGAAAGGAGTGAGGAAAGGTAAGACAGAAGTGATCCAAACCAGAATTTGGCAATAAAGGAGGTAAAGTGGGACAGGTGACACGGAGGAAGAGGGAGCATGGGAAGGGATGAATAGAGAGAGTAGTAGTGAGTGCAAGGAGGGAGATGGTGGCAAAGCAACAGAAGGCATTGCAGAGGGTGTCCAGTCTGGCAAGGGAAGAGGTGGAAGCAGTGCCATGGACCACATTCACATAGTCAAACACCGGGAGGAACATTTTAGTAGCCAACTCCCAGTGGAGCTGGGGTGAGATGCATACCTTGTTACGATACAAGGTGACAATCTCGGAGTAAAGTTGGGTGTAGATGGCATCAATATGGGCAGAGAAATCAAGCTTGCTATCAAGCCAGACCCCAAGGTAATTGAAGGCAGGAACAGTGTCAGCGTGGGTGCCATCCAGTGTGGAGAAGACAGGGGAAGGTGCAGCACATTGTGGAAGTCATGCTGGAGTGGGACTTCCACAACTGAGGTTGAGGGGCCAGAAGTGTAGAATGACATTGTCAACCATGTATATGTGGATGTGCGAAGTGACACATGCAGATAGGAGGTCATTCAGGAAGATAGAAAAAAGGACTGGACTAGGATGGAGCCCTGTGGGACCCCTGCTAGGATTGGGAAGGGGGAGAGGACACCACCCAGCTGAACAGACTGTTGACAATCCGTAAGGTATGAATGGAACCAGGCCACAGCAGATGCACAATTCCAATGCAAATGGCACTCAAGAAAGCAAATTAAATTACAGCAGTCTTGAGTCACTTGAAATTAATCTTACTTTATTAAACTCAGTAGTCACTAGTGCTCACACTGGACTGCCTGAGCTGCTGCCACTTGCCCCAGTCACTTTGACTTGTGCTTGTTTACCTGGTAAAACACGTTTAAATAAATGAAAAATAAATAATTCCATGGTAGGCAGATTTAGGCAGAAGCACACACCAATATAGCCTGTAAGGGACTTATACACAAAGTGGATGCAAATCTTTCCCTACACTACATTACGGGTCAATGCACGTCATAGGGTAGGGGTGGGGAAGGTTTGACTCGAAGAGATCACTGGTGCTGTATATATGAAAGTGCTGTATTATTCACTGTGGCTCCCCAGTGCCCTCTCCCTCCAGTTGGAAGCCACTGTGAAACATGCCATACGGGGTGTAAGCTTTGCAGATTGGAACATTCATTCCAGCAGTAGAATGGTTAAGCAGCATACAGCACAACTGCCAACAGAAATATAAAGGGAACAGAGCTTGGGACAGGGAATCCACTGGATACTGGGGACAACTGGGCAACTAGGAAATGCCAATGAGGAACAGTGTATATACATATTATCATGATCATCAAGGTATGGGACGAGGGGGCTGAGGAAAAGTTCAGTTTAGTTAGTTAGTTAGTTAGTTAGCTTTTGTTGACCGAGAAAGGAGGACTAGGCAATTCTGCCTATTTTCAACCTTGCCCTTGGAGAGAGGGGGAAGAAACAGATGCAAACTGACATACAGATCCAGATCAAGCTGTTGGTGGCATTTTATTTTTAGTGACTTTGGCATTAGCGACATCTACCCAGTGCACAGGCCAAGGCATGACGTCATGTATCTAGAGCAATTCCATAGGATGACCCCTGCAGCTGAGGCAATGCAGTATTTTCACCAACATCTGGACAGCCAGTTTGCATATAGAGAATTATGCATGGACAACCATGTACAACAAGGATGTAAGTCCATCAAGGGGTTCTGATGATATCATATGGACATAAGAAGTGAAGCCTAGAAGGTCCCTGATGTCATCAGTACCCCAAGATGGAAACACAGCTGAGTTCTGCATTGTTACTCATATGTTGTGTTGTACAGTATGATTTATGGTTTGAAACATAAAATAAAAAAAAAATAAACCTGTTTGTTTCCTCCCAATAATTCTTCATTTTAATTTTGTATTTTTTTGAAATAAACCCATTCAGATGAAGGATGGATTTCTGTTAATATTAAGATGATAAAATAAAAGATTTTATGTTGGGGAGCATCTGGGTTCTGTGTTATGTGGGGAAAATAAATCAAATGGTAAATTGCTGAAGATTCTATTCTAATTAAACAAGCACATGTCAATGCCGAATGTTGTCTCACTGGCATTGGTAGTGCAGGAGTGAGAGATGCATAATAGGAATGGCAGTGAAGTATTGAATTGATGCCAACCCCACCCCCACCCTGCAGAGACTGACAGGCATTGGGGTGTGCCTTTGGGTCATCAGCTATAACGCTCATGCCATTTAACCTTGCCCTACCCTGTAGACACTGACAAGTGTTGTGGTGTGCTTTGGGGTCCTTGGGCCTTATACTTACTCCATTCCATAAGGAAATATGTTGGGTGCAGTATAGGAGAATGGGGTGAACTTTAGGGCCGAACACTCCAAGGCACACCTCGATGTCTGTCACTGACTGCAGGGTGGGGGTGGAGGTGGAATGGTATGAGCATTACAGCCAATGATCCCAAGTCACACCCCTGACGCCTGTCAGTCTCTACAGGGTGGGATGTTACAGTTGGAAAATCTAACGCCATAGGCGCTTGTTGGTATTTTCACTCCAAATTTTCAACATGGGCTTTTTGTGACCCCACCTCATGAAGAGCAGCACTATCAGTTTGTTAGCTGAAAAGGTGGTTTTGTACAGCGAATGTGCCATTTGGTGACACAGGCATGAAAACACATTTTGGGCAGGATGTGAAAAATGACAACTGTATTGTTCATGAGGAGGTGTAAAACAATGGGAAAGTTGAAAATCTGGAGTGAAAATATGAAAATTGGTGAAGTCATGAGCAGGCATAGAAACTGCGCAACACACGTCCATAACCCAATTATTTTGGGGATTTTTTTAACCACATTTTCAACATAGGCAATTTGGGACCTCCCCTCATGAACAGTGGTGCTGTGATTTTGTTAATCTGTCCCAAAAGTTGATTTCCCACAGCGACCACACTACTGTGCGCCACATGTGCGAAAACACATTTTGGGCAGGATGTGAAAAATGATAGCTGTACTGTTCATAAGGAGGTGTGAAAAAATGTCATTGTTGAAAATCTGGCATGAAAATATTGCAAATTTGCAAAGTTACAAGGATGCATGGAAACTGGGCAATGCACGCTTGTAACACAGTCATTTTATGGACTTTCATCACCAAATTTTTTAACATAGGCATTTTAGGACCTCTGCTCATGAACAGCGTCACCGTCATTTTCTCAAACCGTCCCAAAAACTGATTTCACACAGCAACCGTGCTATTCTGCGCTGGACATGTGAAAACGCATTTTGGCCAAGATATGGAAAATGTCAGCTGTACTGTTCATAAGGAGGTATGGAAAAATGCCAATTTTGAAAATCTGGACTGAAAATATTACAAATTCACAAAGTTACGAGTGTGCATTGAAACTGCGCAATGTACGCTCGTAAAACAGCCATTTTTTGGATTTTTCCACCAATTTTGCAACATAGGCTTTTTGAGAGCCTCCCTCATGAACAGTATCATGGTCATTTTGTTAATCAGTCCCGAAAGGTGATTCTGCACAGTGATCGCAAAATCACCTTTCGGGACCTAAGAACGCCATGACAGTGACTGAATTCATGAGGAGGTGTCCCAATAACCCCATGTTGAAAACATGGTGCCAAAATTCCCAAAAATGCCCAAGATATGCACAAAAGTTTAAAAACTCTATTTCTGCCATTATACAGCTTACTGGCATTTCTTCAGTTTGTGGTCGGCTTTGAAGAGTGCAGACATGTTCCCAGTCCACCAAAGATTGTCGCACTGTGCTTCAGAGGTAAGTATGGGGTGAGGGGGTGTGGGGAGGCAGGGTGTGCAGATGGTGGGTGTGGGTTGGGGGAGGGCCACCGGAGTCGTCGAGGGACCGTTTTCTGGTTTGCAGGTTTAAAAAAAAAAATACATTTTGTTTTACAGGGGCATTTGGCATGCTGGGGTGGGCTCCCAGCATGCAACCTGACTGTTTTTTGGAGGGGTGCTGTAGCCAACAGGGGATTGGGCACCCCAGTCGGCACATATTGAAGGAGGGGGGGACAAAGAGCCAAGGGGGATTGGGCACCCACCCCTCGGCACACAACAAAAGCGGCAAGGTCATTATGCTGATGAGAAGTGGGCCCCCACATCGGCAAAATAAATGGGGAAGGGGGACTGAAGCTGGTGGGGATTGGGCCCCCCATCAGCAAAGAAAGACTGTTTGGGGGCACATGATGCCGAGGAGGATTGGGCACCCCCTTGGCCTACACTTTAAATGGGAGGGGGGCATTATGCCAGTGGGGAGTGAGCTCCCCCATCAGCAAATGAAGTGGGTTGGGGCACTCTGCGCGGTGGCAGTCAGTGCCGCCATGTTTATTAAACTGCTTCACCTGGAAAGGCAAGCCACTGCATGACAAGCTTGGCTCTCACTGCAGTGCACATTTTCTTAGATCAGTTTATATGTTACTGGTGTCAGCACCTGTAGTTGCCTTATTTGGGAATGAGGGACGCACCTACTGATGCATGCCCTGTATTCGCCCACAGTGACCGCACCTCCAAATCTGCTACTACTGCAATATGTTGGCTGGAACACACACGTGAGCCAACATAAAAACCTGTTGTACCACAAAGGAGTACAGCAGAATTCTATGACCTTTGAACTATGGTACAGCAACTTTGTAGTTAGAATGGAAATCTATACACAACAAGAGTTAACCATGTACTACAGATGTATACTGCATCACTTTTGCAGGAAAGAATATGCCCCATTAAACAGCAGCACTCAAATGTATATAGCAGCACAATGAACCCTGTGTATCTCAAATCATGCACCAACCTCTGCAGCTGTTTATAAGGCCCTTATTTTGTAATCCTAAGGAAATTAAGGGGCCTGCCTTGTGATCTCTTATGCTGTATTTGGGTCATGATGAGTCTAAAATAGAAAAGCAATTAAAAAACACTAAAACAAAATTTACCCCGACAGAGCACTGACAACAAACCAAGTGTCCCAGAATTACCAAATTCGACATCTCTCACTAAGGCAAAGCATTAATGAAAACATATACAGTACATTTTGATTTGCATATACTTCCCATCTTGCTTTGCAGTAGTGGGGCATGTGTAATTTGGTGTACAAAATACACCTTCATATGCAGTCTGTATGGGGATATCATTGGACAGGCAGAGTTAGGTAAAGGCAGATGCAAATATAGTTCAAATATAGTTTCACTTTCTTCCTGCCAGATTCATATTTTTGTGACCCCAGTAGGACTGCTGGCTATGCCAAGTAGCCTTAAAAATTACAGTCTATCTTTTACAGGTCTAAGACTTTCATATTAGATTTTAGGTGACATCAAAAAACACTCAAGCTTTGCACTCAAAGTTTATGATGGCAGGTGAATCTCTCAATGGAATTATATAGAGGATAATAAATGGCCATTGGACAACAACTATGCTGTGTAATCACTTCGAGAGGTTTCCATGACAACATGGTAAACTTCAAGAGCATAGCCCAAGAGGTTTACTGTTGTCATTGAAACCCTCGAGAAGTAATTATAGCGTGTTATTATCTGATGGCCATCCAATAGTTTTATAGTGTATGGACTCCATACACTACAAAAGCTAATTCCACTGAATTTGGCTGTTCTTTTTATTTTCATTACTTTTGCCTTGCCCAAGTGGTGAGACTTGACCGATGTTTCTCTCTGCCCCCCACCCATACCTCATGATCAAGACTCAAGCCCTTCTCTCACAAACTGTATTTTTTTTAAATAACTTATTTCAGCCCCATCAAGGACCAGCATCCTACAAACATTCATACCTTGGTGCGGCTCTCCTGTTTCATTGTCAATGACATTTTGTGGAAAGAATGAGAGATGCGCATGCACAGAAGTGCCAATGCTGCAATCCCATCGATATGCTTCATTGGCAAGCATTTAAACTAGCCAAGGGGGGAGGCACTGAAAAGGAGCAGGGAAATCCCAGCCTCCCCCCACAAAACACAGTAATTAGTGAGGTAAACACCAAGGTAGAGAAGTCATTAGGGAGCAAGACTGAGGCAAACGTAAAAAAAGGCAAAGGCAGTAAGGACAGGAATGGGGCTAAAAGGGGTAAGGCCATCAAAAAGTGGAGGGTGATGAGTACCAATGACCATAGTCTGTGTAACAAGCTCCCTGAACTAGTGGCCTTGATGGAAGAGGGTTGCCTGGATATTGTGGCAGTCACAGAAACATGGTACACAGAGAACCATGACTGGGATGTCAACATACCAGAGTACACAATTGTGTGATTTTGTATTTCTTTGAAACTTGGCTTCCCAACCAGTGCCCTTTAGAGTCACCATTGCCTCAGTGCTTGTGCACTAAGGTTCTTTGTCTTTTAACTTGTTTTCTGTTTTTATTGGGTTCACCACAACATAACACAGATAGACCATCTTAGGGTAGCTGGTTCATTCCACTGGGGTGCCACACAGATGCGGCACACTGATGAGTCCTGGTAGGACGAAACACATGTCTGTGTCTTCTGTTGGCACCCTTTGCAAACTGTGTAAGAGGCCTTTTGGCACCATGCATTTCTGCTTAAAGTTGAACCAGCATAATATTCTGTGATGATTTGCATATACAGCCCATGATGCTTTGCATTATGGGGGTATGTGTGATTTTGTATTTCTCTGAAACTTGGCTTTCCAGCCAGTGCCCTTTGGGGTAACCATTACCTCAGTGCTTGCGCACTAAGGTTCTTTGTCTTTTAACATGATTGGGATTGTCAATATACCAGGGTACACAATTTACAGGAGGAACAGGGAAGGTAGAAGAGGAGGAGGAGGAGGAGGAGGAGCTCTCTATGTAAGGGAAGGGATCAAAGCAACAGAACTAAAGGGTAAACAGGGAGAAGATGAGGCACTGTGGGTAACCCTGGAGACCAGAAATGTCACTATAATCCACACGGAGGTTGTATACAGACCCCCATCTCAGGTAGAGGAAATGGACAAGGAAATGATAGAAGGCATCCTTAGGATGGCAAAAAAAAGGGGGAGACATTATTGATGGGGGACCTGAATATTCCAGATGTTACCTGGAGCACCTTTGCTGCAGCCACATCAAGCCATACAAAAGTGAGGTTACCGGACTTTAGGAGGGCTGATTTTGTCAAAATGGGAGCGTGCCTCAGCAACGCACTAGCAAACATGTAAGAAGGGGGGGTGGAGAAACAATGGGGAAACATCAGAACTGCCATCACAGAGGCTACAAGCCATTGTGTGAAGCAAATAAACAAATCAAAATAAAAGAAAAATCCCTATGGTTCTCAAAAGAGGTGGTGAGAAAGGTTAGGGAGAAAAAGATAGCATTCAGGTAGTATAAGGAAACACAGAAGGAGAAGGACAGGGAACTGTACCAGTTAAAGCAGAAGGAAGTGGGGAAGGCAGTCAGGATAGCAAAGGCCCAAACCGAGGAAAAGATAGCCAACTCAGTTAAGTAGGGGGATAAAACCTTTTATAGGCACATTAGGGAGTGAAGAAAGACCAAGGGAGGGATAGTGAGGCTTAATAAAGGGGAGGGCGGGTTGGCAGAGAGGGACAATGAAAAATCATGGATACTTAATGAATACTTCTGTGCAGTACTCACAAAAGAAGATTGGGGGGGTACTTAATCTAATCAATAGAAGCACTCAGGATAGGGGGGTCAATACCAGTCCTTTCACAGATGAAAGGATTCCGAAAGAACTCCTAAAACTGAAGGTGGACAAAGCAATGGGACCTGATAGGATTCACCCCAGAATTCTAAAAGAACTAATGGGAGAACTAGTGACAACACTGACTACCCTTTTTAACAAATTATGGGAGGATAGTGTGGTACCTAGGGACTGGAGGAGGGTGGATGTGATTCCCCTTCAAAAAAGTGGGACCAAAGAAGAGGCAGGAAACTATAGACCTGCTGGCTTGACCTCAGTGGTAGGGAAAATTATAGAATCACTTCTGGAAGAAATAATTGTTGAGTACCTAGAGGCCAGTGGGGCACAGGACCCAAGACAGCATGGATTCACAGTGAGAAGATCATGTCAGATGAATCTAATAGATTTCTTTGAGTGGGTGACCAAAGTAGTAGAACAGGGAAGGGCTGTGGACATGGTCTACCCAGACTTTAGCAAAGCATTTGACACAGTCTAACACAAAAGATTAATAAACAAATTAGCCAGCTTGGGAGTGGGTCCCAGGGTGGTAGCCTGGGTAAAAAATTGGCTGGACAACAGGACACAGAGGGTAATAGTAAATGGAGTCCATGCCAAAGAAAGGGTGGTTACTAGCGGGGTACCGCAAGGTTCAGTACTGGGTCCAATCCTTTTCAATGTCTTTATAAGTGACATTGCAGAGGGACTGGAAGGAAAAGTATGACTCTTTGCAGATGATACAAAGATCTGCAACAGGGTTGATACACAAGGGAGGGTGGAAAGGATGAGAAGAGACTTGGCAAGGTTGGAGGAATGGTCAAAAGTATGGCAGCTCAGATTCAATGCAAAGAAGTGCAAAGTAATGCACCTGGGAAACAAAATCCCAGGGGAAAAGTGCACAATGGGGGTATTAACAACAACAAAAATAGAAAGGGACCTGGGGATAGTCATATCAGATGACCTAAAGGTAAACAAGCAATGTGAGAAGGCAGTAAGTATGGCTGGGGGGATACTGGGATGTATAGGGAGAGACATCACCAGTAGGAAACAGGAAGTTGTTATCCCTCTGTACAGACAGTTGGTGAGACCACATCTGGAGTACTGCATGCAGTTCTGGAGACCCCATCTCTGCAAGGACATAGACAGGATGGAGGCAGTCCAGAGGAGGGTAACTAAAATGGTGCAAGGTCTGCAACAGAAGCCATACAAAGAGAGACTAAATGAGCTTAATATGTATGCCCTCAAGGAAAGGAGGAAGAGGGGGGACATGATAGAAACATTCTGGTACCTCACAGGAATCAACAAAGTCCAAGAGGGTAGCATCTCTCAGAAAAAAAGATGTGCAAGAATAAGGGGACACAATTTTAAGACAGAGGGGGGATGGCTCAGGGCAATGTGAGGAAGTATTTTTTCACAGAGAGGGTGGTGGACACATGGAATTGCCTTCCTGAGGAGGTTGTATGGTCAAAAACAGTGGGGGACTTCAAGAATGCATGGGGAAGACATAAGGCAATTTTGGTGGGGAGTAGGAAGAAGTAGGCTGTTGGTTAACTAGGATCTGCAGCTTATCCAATAGGTAGGGAAATAGGCAGACTAGGTGGGCCAAGCAGTCCTTATCTGCCATCAAAGTCTATGTTTCTACTTTAAAATAATGTAGAATGATGTCACAGAATACATTGGAAACCTAGAAACTCATAATGTGAACACTGAAGATGCAAAATACAAATCAAACTCCATAGTAATAATAAAGTAGTGAAAAACAGTTCTCTTACACCAGGAAAAAGTCAACAATACTGTATTATAAGACTAAATGAAACTGTAAGAATGAAACCAGGGATCTCTTGCACGTGCATGTTTTGAACATTGGTGTTCAATTTTCTTTAGTAGGACCATTTTGAAACTGAGCACTCTAACTGCTTTTTGGAACTGGGCCATGTTCATAAATTTTCCTTCTCCTAATGCTATTTTATCTCTCCCTTACCAAAAGGACAACATTTACCACCTGTGCATCCTGATTACTGACTACTCTTTTTAACAAATCATGGGAGGATGGTGTGGTACCTAAGGACTGGAGGAGGGTGGATGTGATTCCCCTTCACAAAAGTGGGAGCAAAGCAAAGGCAGGAAACTACAGACCTGTTAGTTTAACCTCAGTGGTAGGGAAAATGATGGAATCACTTCTGAAAGAAGAATTGTTGAGTACCTAGAGGCCAGCAGGGCACAGGACCCAAGGCAGCATGGATTCACAGTGGGAAGATCATGTCAGATGTATCTAATAGATTTCTTTGAGTGGGTGACCAAAGTAGAACAGGGAGGGGCTGTGGACATGGCCTACCTAGACTTTAACAAGGCATTCGACACAGTCCAACACAAAAGATTAATAAACAAATTAGCCAGCTTGGGAGTGGGTCCCAGGGTGGTAGCCTGGGTTAAAAATTGGCTGGACAACAGGACACAGAGGGTAATAGTAAATGGAGTCCACGCCAAAGAAAGGGTGGTTACTAGCGGGGTACCGCAAGGTTCAGTACTGGGTCCGGTCCTTTTCAATGCCTTTATAAGTGACATTGCAGAGGGACTGGAAGGAAAAGTATGACTCTTTGCAGATGATACAAAGATCTGCAACAGGGTTGATACACAAGGGAGGGTGGAAAGGATGAGAAGAGACTTGGCAAGGTTGGAGGAATGGTCAAAAGTATGGCAGCTTAGATTCAATGCAAAGAAGTGCAGAGTAAGGCACCTGGGAAACAAAAACCCACGGTAAGACTACACAATGGGGGGTGGGGTACTAACAACAACAAAAATGGAAAGGGACCTGGGGTAGTCATATCAGATGACCTAAAGGTAAGCAAGCAATGTGAGAAGGCAGTAAGGATGGCTAGGGGGATACTAGGATGTATAGGAAGAGGCATCACCAGTAGGAAACAGGAAATTGTTATCCCTCTGTACAAACAGTTGGTGAGACCACATCTGGAGTACTGCATGCAGTTCTGGAGACCCCTTCTCCACAAGGACATAGACAGGATGGAGGTAGTCCAGAGGAGGGCAACTTAAATGGTGCAGGATCTGCACCAGAAGCCATACAAAGAGAGATTAAAGGTGCTTAATATGTATTCCCTTGAGGAAAGGAGGAAGAGGGGGGACATGATAGAAACTTTCAAGTACCTCAAGGGAATCAACAAATTCCAAGAGGGTAGCATCTTTCAGAAAAAGAGATGTGCAAGAACAAGGGGGCACAATCTGAAGATAGAAGGGGGACAGCTCAAGGACAATGTTAAGGAGTATTTTTTCATGGAGAGGGTGGTGGACGCATGGAATGACCTTCCTGAGGAAGTTGTGGGATCAAAAACAGTGGGGGACTTCAAGAATGCGTGGGACAGACATAAGGCAATTCTGGTGGGGAGTAGGAAGAAGTAGGCTATTGGTTAACTAGGATCTGCAGCTTATCCAATAGGTAGTGAAATGGGCAGACTGGGTGGGCCAAGTGGTCCTTATCTGCTGTCAAACTCTGTGTTTCAATGATGCAGGGAATTTTAGCATTCATTCCTCTCTTATCTGGGTTGGAAGATCATAGGTTCAAAATTGAACCCAACGGGAGTAGTACTGGTGGAAGTAGCATCCTTTTGACAAAGTATAATAAACTAATGGTTTAGAATAGCTTTTAATCAATGTGTATGCAGTATCTAGGAACTATACATATCTTCAGTACTATTAGTAGTCAATATGACTATTTAGATCCATATATATTATAGGGCCACAGTCGCGCCCCTATAGTTAGAGTTGAGTAGGCACTTTAATTTTATACTCAAATCGTGAACTTTAATAACTTTGCAGCCAATAAATAGATTTGCACAACATTTGGCATGCACTGTCCCATGGTGTAGATCTCTTAACGTGGAAAGTTTCCTTCTGGTTGGATGTGCAGATTCTGAGATCTGGATAGTACAAAAACCTTAAAATTCACAATTTTTTGCCATTTTTTCCTCATCGCTTTGAGCTGAGACAGTGTGGAATTTTGGTGTGAATTTTTAATGGTTGAAACAGCTTGGGTCACAGAGCTGGCTTGTGTTTGTGTGGTGAAAAAAATATTTATCTGTTGCAAAGTTATTCAATTTTTAAGTTCCCATTATTTTCAATGAGGATATCACACTCCAGGATACAGGAATGAAACAAAAAACAAATTTGGTCTCATGAAAAGGATTCTTTTTTGTGAGGGGCCAATCCTTTTTCACGAGAAAAAATTCATTTTTCGTGAGCCACCATCTTGTTTTCATTTTTCCCCACACAATAAACTGTCATAGCTCTGCACAAGGATGTATTCTACAGACATCCAAACATGTATCTTGCTCATCGGGAGTTGATGAGCTTCACTGTATTTTTTCATAGCTCCCACAGCCTCTGAATGTTTTTTTATAAACTATTTCAATGCCTTCTCATCACTTGCTAAGATCCATTTTCATGAATCCTTTTTTGTTCAAACGAAAAAGGACCACGAGTCATGAAAATGGATTTGGGGCACACAGAAAAAAGCCTTTTCTCAGCTTTTTCCTGTAATTTTCTATTTCTTTACCTGGTGTCTACTGGCCCCCCCTGCCATCAATTCTCTTCCCCCTCGTTAGTTCTATTTTATATATTTATTTCCCTAGACTCTCTCCACCTGTGGTGCGCTCCAGTTACTTATTTTTTACTTACCATTATACTAGAAAGAGATGAGTGGTGTTGGTGCATGCAAGCTGTTTATGCTGATAAATGAGGGGAGGATATTTATTTAATCAGGCTGTGCTAATAATGGGGGCTATTCACTAATAGACAGAAGGTATGCAGCAAAGGCCCATACCCTACCCGCGTAGCTATGCACCTGTGGACAGGTGCACACATGCTGGTATTCACAAACGGCCACCACCTGTCTGTGGTTCTCCCCTCCTGCCCTCCTGGCACAAAGGACTCCACAAGGTGGCCAGGAGTGGAGTTGCAGACCCAGGCAGGTATTCAATGGGATGTCTGTCCTGGATCCCACAGAGGATTACTTGCGCAGGGAGGCACTGGTCCAGGTACGTGAATAGCCCCCAAGGGCACCTAGACCCATGATGCCATGTCCTGCATCCTGAAGTCCTCCCTGCCCAAAACCCACCACAATAAGCATGCCTGCCTGGATGTGTCCCACCGGCAGCACCCCCACTCCATGCCAGACTGTCCCCTTCCACACACAACCTCCCCATTCCAGTGTGAACCATAAATGCCCCCTAACACATGGCCACCCCATAGTGCATTGGCATACCCCCACATTACAGTATACCCTGTCCCTGATGCCTGGTATGCATATCCCCCCAACAGACACACATACACACATTGCAATCCATCCCCGTAGTAGCCAAGAACACCCACCCACACATGTATGCCATCTCCATGTATGAGCAGTACAATCCCCCCTGCATATGAAAGCCTTGGCCCTAATGTAGAAAAAGCATAGCCCCCACCCCAGACACATCTGTGACTCATCCCTGGTAATGCCCATGAACCACACACACACACACACACACACACACACACAAACACACACAGTGGTGCCCGGTCTGAAGTACCCCAACCCCCTATCCAGGTCGCAGCATTGGTGGCCAGTGGCCCCCTTCCCCTGCGGCATCAACAACACCACCCCTCCGTCCTCTTACCAGCTGTCAGTGCCGCTGCTCCGGACGGCCAATGGCACAGCCCTCCTCACACCTTTTCACCCACTGGCTGTGCCAATGATGCTGGGAGTGCACTGCTATACATAGGCAGTGTGCTCCCAGCATCATTTAGATGGCCAGTGGCCATGAAAGTGTAAGGAGGATTGTGCCGCTGGCCATACAGAGCTGTGGCACTGACTGGTGGGTATGGGGTTGGGGGGGTGTTGTCAGTGCTGTGGGGGATGGGGGGCACTGGCCACCAATGTTGCGACTGGGATCAGGGGTCTGGGTACTTCTGACAAGGGCACCACTGTGTGTGGGGGGGGCATGGGCATTACTCGGGATCTGCAACAGATGTGTCTGGGGCGGGGGTATGCTACCACTACACAGGGGCTGGGGCTGTCATGTACGGGGAGTGTGTACTGCTCCTATCTGGAGGGGGCACACATGTGTTGGGGGAAGGGGTTCTTGGCTACTACGGGGATGGAGCTGCACTCTGTGTGTCAGGGGGCGTGTGTATGTGTAGCCCACTGGGCCTGGGTGGATGGGCACACTGGCAGGGTTTGGACCTGCCACAATGGGATCCATGTGGCACTCGAACAGGCACTCTCCCAATCAGTTGCCCCAGTTTTCCCCTTCTGCCTAGTGAGCCAGGGTGGCACAGAGGGTCATTGAGAGATCCTGCCGTGACTGGCAGGTGAATGCCATGGGGGCATGCAGTGGGTTATGGCAGGGTCCTGGCTGCCATAACCTGCTTCTCACTATGCCCCACTGCAAGCTGCACTACATGTGTTTGTGAATGGCGTGAGTGCAGGTACCCCACCTTGCCCACCCCCGGTGCATTGCTGTCCACTTGGACAGGGGATCGGGTGCATACAGGATGCATGCCCCTTTTGTGTGTCCTGTACAGGGGGCACAATGGATGTGGGGTGGATATGAACTGCAGATCCGTGGCACATAGGCACTCCACACGTTCATGCATAGGGCCCTATTAAAAGAAATCTGTGACCATACAGTTCTTCTTGGAGCAAGAAAAGAGTGATAGACCCATTTGGAGTTATGTGATATTTGAGAGTAGCCTCTCCCTCTCTGTCCCCCCACAACACACACACACACACGCACACGCATACACACACACATACATTTTGTCACCTTATGGAGACTGCATGAGTTCGGAGCTTTGTCAGTGGACCACTTTTTATGGTGGCAGATCCCATATGACATAAGTTTTCGATAGTGTAGCGGACCCTCCCCCTTCCCAATCACCAACCACATAAGAAATATAAGTTCTCCATAGTGTAGTGGTTCCACCTCCCTTCCCAGTCACAGATCCCATATGAAATATAAGTTTTCCATAGTGTAGTGGTCCCTCCCTCCTCCCCAATTGCCAACCCCATACGATATACGAAAAATACTTTTTCCATAGTGTTGTGGCCCCCCTCCTCCCCTTCCTCCATTTTCCATCCCCAAATAAATGAATTTAATCCTCATTAGTGTAGTCATGCCCTTCCCTCTCCCTGATCACTGACCCCATAAGAAAAAGACTTTTACCCTAGTGTAGTGGTCCCTCACCAGTCACTGAGCAACATATGAAATATAAGTTGTCCATAGTGTAGCTGTCCCTCCCCGGTCACTGATCCCATATGAAAAATAAACATAGAAACATAGAATTTGACGGCAGATAAGGACCGCTTGGCCCACCTAGTCTGCCCATTTTCCTACCTAACAGATAAGCTGCAGATCCTAATTAACCAACAGCTTACTTCCTCCTACCCCCCTCTAGGACTGCCTTATGTCTGTCCCATGCATTCTTGAATTCCCCCACTGTTCTTGACTCCACGATCACCTCAGGGAGGCTGTTCCATGCATCCACAACCCTCTCTGTGAAAAATACTCTCACATTACCTCTGAGCCGTCCCTCTATCTTCAAATTGGCCCCTTGTTCTTGCACATCTCTTTTCTGAAAGATGCCACCCTCTTGGACTTTGTTGATTCCCTTGAGGTACTTGAAAGTTTCTATCATGTCCCTCTCTCCTCCTTTCCTCAAGGGTATACATATTAAGCTTCCTTTAGTCTTTCTTCATATGTCTTCTGGTGCAGACCCTGCACCATTTTGGTTGCCCTCCTCTGGACAGCCTCCACTCTGTCTATGTCTTTGCGGAGATGGGGTCCCCAGAACTGAACACAGTACTCCAGATGGGGTCTCACCAACTGTCTGTACAGAGGGATAACAACTTCCTTTTTTTCTACTATTGATGCATCTCCCTATGCATCCCAGTATCCCCCCAGCCTTCCTTACTGCCTTCTCACATTGCTTGCCCACCTTTAGGTCATCTGATATAATTACCCCCAGGTCCCTTTCCATTTTTACTGTTGTCAGTATCTCACCCCCCATAGTGTACTCTTGCCCTGGGTTTTTGTTTCCCAGGTGCATTACCTTGCACTTCTTTGCATTGAATCTGAGCTGCCATACATTTGACCATTCCTCCAACCTTGCCAATTCCCTTCTCAACCTTTCCACTCCATCTGGTGTATCAACCCTGTTGCAGATCTTTGTGTCACCTGCAAAGAGACATACTTTTCCTTCCAGTTCCTCTGCAATGTCACTTATAAAGACATTAAAAAGGACAGGTCCCAGTACTGAACCCTGCGGTACCCCACTAGTAACCCTCCTTTCTTCACTGTGGACTCCATTTACTACTACCCTTTACGTCCTGTTGTCTAGCCAATTTTTTATCCAGGCTACCACCTTGGGACCCACTCCAAGGCTGGCTAACTTGTGTATTAATCTTTTGTGTGGGACTGTATCAAATGCCTTGCTAAAATCTAGGTAAGCCATGTCCACAGCCCCTCCCTGGTCTACTACTTTGGTCTCCCAGTCAAAGAACTCTATTAGATTAGTCTGACACGACCTTCCCATCGTGAATCCATGCCGCCTTGGGTCCTGTGCCCCATTGGCCTCTAGGTACTCAACAGTTCTTTCCTTCAGAAGTGATTCCATCATTTTACCTACCACTGAGGTCAAACTAACTGGTCTGTAGTTTCCTGCCTCTGTCCTGCTCCCACTTTTGTGAAGAGGAATCACATCTGCCCTCCTCCAGTCCTCAGGTACCACCCCATCCTCCCATGATTTGTTAAAGAGAGTAGTCAGCGATGTCACTAATTCTACCCTTAGTTCTTTTAGAATTCTTGGGTGAATCCCATCAGGCCCCATTGCTTTGTCCACTTTCAATTTTATTAGTTCTTTCAGAACCCTTTCTTCTGTAAATGGACTGGTATCGACCCCATCTTCAGAGTGTTTCTTGTTTGGTTTAGGTACTCCCTCCTCTTCCTTTGTGAATACTGAGCAGAAATATTTGTTCAGTATCCCTACTTTTCATTGTCACCCTCTACCCACATTCCCTCCCCTTTATTAAGCCTCAGTATCCCTCCTTTGGTCTTGCTTCGCTCCCTAATGTACCTATAAAAGGTCTTATCCCCTTTCTTAACAGAGTTGGCTATCCTTTCCTCGGTTTGGGCCTTTGCTATTCTGACTGCCTTCCTAGCTCTCTTTCTGCTTTAACTGATAACGTTCTCTGTCCTTCTCTTCTGTGTTTCCTTATATTTCCTGAATGCTATCCTTTCTCCTTAACCTTCCCTGCCACCTCTTTTGAGAACCATAGCATTTTTTCCTTCGTTGTGTTTTGTTGATTTGCTTTACACAAAGGCTTGTTGCCTCTGTGATGGCTGTTTTGATTACTCCCATTGTTCCTCCACCCTCCTTCTTGCCTGTTTGCTAGTGCTTTCTGAGGCAGTCTCTCATTTTTCCCAAAGTCAGCCCTCCCAAAGTCCAATACTTTTGCTTTTGTATGGCTTGATTGTATGGCTGTGTTTATCGTGAACCACACTGTTTGGTGGTCGCTTGTTCCCAGATGGCTACCCACTACTAAATCTGAGATTCTTTCTCCGTCCCCATTTGAGAGTACCAGGTCTAAGATTGCTCCCTCCCGAGTGGGTTCCAATACTAGCTGTCTGAGGCATGCCCCTGTAGGGCATCAAGAATGACCCTGCTCTTGGATGTGCCTGCAGCAAAGGTGCTCCAGTTAACATCTGGCATATTCAGGTCCCCATCAACAATATCTCCCCTTTTCTGCCATTCTAAGGAAGCCTTCTATCATTTCCTTGTCCATTCCTCCCTGAGATGGGGGTCTGTATACAACCCCATGCGGATTGTGGTGCCATTTCCTGTCTCCAGGGTGACCCAGAGTGTCTCATCTGCTCCCTGTTTACTCTTTAGTTCTGTTGCTTTGATCCTTCCTTACATAAAGAGCTACTCCTCCTCTTTACCCTCCTGTCCCTCCTGTAGATTGTGTATCCTGGTATGTTGACATCCCAGTCATGGTTCTCTGTGTACCATGTTTCTGTGACTGCCACAATATCCAGGCAACCCTCTTCCATCAAGGCCACTAGTTCAGGGAGCTTGTTACACAGACTACAGGCATTGGTACTCATCACCCTCCACTTTTAGATGGCCTTACCCCTTTTAACCCCATTCCTGTCCTTACTGCCTTTGCTTTTTTTTACATTTACTCTGTCCTGCTCCCTAATGACTTCTGTACCTTGGTGTTTACCTCACTAATTACTGTTGTTTGTGGGAGGCTGGGATTTCCTGCTCCTTTTGGTGCCTCCCCTTGGCTGGTTAAATGCTTGCCAATGCAAGACATTTAAACCTCTCACCTAGGATCCTGGTTCCCCCGAACAGATGCAGACCATCGCACCAGTATAGGTCTGCATCCCTCCAGGTGGCTTCCCAGTCCGCAATGAAGCCAAAACCCTGAGCTCCACACCAGTTTTTCAACCATTCATTGAATTCCCTGGTGAGGAGTAATTAGCATCACCTCTGCCATAGACAGGCAGCACCTCCAGAAGTGTTACTGTATGCGCCACTTGTCTAAGGCCCCTCCCCAACTCTACAAACTCCTCTTGCACTGCTCTGATCCCATTCCTAGCCAGGTCATTTGTCCCTAGGTGACAATGACATCCAGCTCCCTCCCTGTGCAGCTGCTCCCACGATCCTGAGGATTCGCTTCCTGTCCCTCCAAGCCATGGCACCAGGCAGGCACCTTACCTCCCTCTCCCCTTCCTCCCCCATTTCTACCCCCTTAATGATTGAGTCCCCCACCAGGAGTTGTTTTCTTCCCCTGTGGGGTCTCATGCCACCCTTCTGTGGGTCTCCTTTGTGAAGGATCCCAGCATCCTCCTTGGTCTCCACTGCAGGTGCCTCCATAGAGGAACCACTATCCACCAGAAGAGCGAATGAATTGTGGAGAGGTACAGCTGGAGGGATGCAACTCTGTTCCACCACCCTCTCCCTCCATGAGTCCACCCTGGTCCAGCCTATCCTCTTTCTTGGCAACCTCTGAGGTAGTGGCATTGGCCCTGGTGGGCCCTGGGTGGGGGAGGAGGTTTCATGAAACCTAGCCAGGTCAGCCTGGAGACGGGCAACCTCCTCCCTCAGACCAGAGAGGTGCCTGCAAATAGGGCAGCATCGCAGCCTCCAGGATGTCTCCCGGAACACTGCCGCCCCACAGCCATTGCACTGCACCACTCCTATCATGTCTTATTTTGTGTCCCCTCTCCTGTTTCTCTGTATGCTTACTCTCTCCTCTCCTTACAACTGTCACCCTTCCTGTTCTGGGACAGTAACTTCCTATATTCTTCAGTTGCCTCCTTCTTCCTTGCTCAGTGTCAGACCACCAGCAGCTGGGGTGGGTCAGCTACTTTTTTCCTTTAGGTTGACAAAACCAATGTTTCTCTATGATCCTTCCCTTCCTACTGCCAAACAGGAAGTTCCTGTTGACAGTCAAATCCAGTGGCTATAAAAGTAGAACTGCCTTATGGTGGGTGTGTGGAGGGGTGGGATGGAGGGCAATTAGTAAGAAAAAAGGCTAGCAACAGGAAGTTGTCATTTGAGTCACCTGCTTTTATAGTGTCTAAGCCACACCCCCAATTAAGCTCTCTCTCCTCCTTCTGGTTTAGCAAAGTAAACTGATACAGAACCCTTCCCAGCACGGAACACACACTGACTTTCTTTCTTTTCTTTCTTTTTTTTAAACCCTAAATAAGACCCCTTCTGCTTCTAATAAAGTATCTGTTTGCTTAATCTCAACAGACACTGACTCCTGCTAAGAAATAAGTGTTAAATTAATAAGAAAATGTAGCTTCTTTTAGTTAGCTGCTTTCTGCTCTACAAGCAAGGCTAGCAACAGCAATAAGTCTTCCATAGTGCTGTGGTCCTTCCCCAGTCACTGATCCCATATGACATATAAGTTTTCCATGGTGTAGTGATCCCAACCCCCCTCTGCGGTCACCAGTCCCATATAAAATATAAGTTTTCCATAGAGTAGTGGTCCCTCCCTACTCCCCAATCGACGACCCCATATGACATATGAAAAAGACTTTTTCCATAGTGTAGTGATACCTCCCTCCTCCCCTTTATCCAGTTACCATCCCCAAATAAATTAATTTAATCCCCATTAATGTAGTCTTGTCGTCCCCCCTTCTTCATCGCTGACCCCATAAGAAAAATACTTTTACCATAGTGTAGTGGTGTCTCCCCCCACCCCAGTCATTAAGACCATATGAAATATAATTTTTCCATTGTGTAGTGGTCCTCCTCCCCAGTCACTGATCCCATATGAAATGTAAGTTTAGCATACTGTAGTGGTCCTCTCCCTCGGTCACTGATCACATACGACATATACATTTTCAGTAGTGTAGTGGTCCCTCCCCCAACCCAGTCACTAATCCCATACAATGTACTATATAAGTTTTTGGTAGTGTAGTGGTCCCTCCCCACTTCCCTGTGCTTCGATCATGAACCCAATGTTTTTTTTTTTGTAAGCCTGCAGAAAAAAAAGCTCTCTTGATGATCAGTCCCCCACACCCACCATCCAGTCAGCACCCACCACCCCACACTCCACAGTACAGCCCCACACACCCTCACTCACCTGAACAGGTCCCAGGTTTGAGATTCACCTTCTGATCAAAGACACGTCTTGGTGCTGCAACTAGCTGCTGCAATATGAGAAACTAAGGTAAGTGCGGTTTAATGTATTTCAATGGGGTTTCAACTGTTATGTATAACTCTGCCATTGTTTTACATTTTGACACCAAATTTTCAAAATAGCCTTTTGGGGACCCCACCTCATGAACAATATGACTGTTATTATGCAACCCCAATATGAAAGGTGATTTTGTGGTTGTTTGGTAAATTCACCTTTTGGGAAGGATTTGAAAATATTTCCTGCCCTTGTTCATGAGGTGGAGTCACAAGAAGGCTATGCTGAAAATTTGGGGTCAAAATATGTAAAAATGAAAAAATTATGACCATTCATTGCAATTTCACTATGCATGCTCATAACTTTGGAAATGTTAAATATTTTCACTCCAGATTGTCAGCATAACCTTCTTATTACCCCACCTCACGTATGTCACAGCTGTCATTTTTCACATCCTGTCCAAAATGTGTTTTCACATCTGTGGCAAGGAATGGCTTTGCAGTTGTGCAGAATTATGTTCTGGCTGGGATTTGAAAATTTTCTGCACCAGGTGCATGACGTGAGTAATAAGATGGCTATGTTGGTAATTTGGTCACTGTTGTCCTATAAATGGAAGTGCTGGACCCGGAGGGCCCTGTGCTTCCACAGCTAACTACATATACACATCTATGAGGGATGGAAGCGCAGGGCCCAGAGGGCCACGTGCTATCACAGAAAAATAAGGATATGATTATATTATCTCAAAAATTAATGTAATAAATTGCAGAAAAAACTTTGCTAATGCTCTAGTCAGGGTTAAAGCAGAAAAAGTAGGAAAATGTGGCGTTAGGGTTTCCAATCCTAAAACCTGACCCCCACCCTGCAAATATCAACAGGCATCGGGGGTGTGCCTTGGGGTTGTCAGCTGTAACGCGCATCCCATTCTTCTATACCGTACCCATCTCAGCTTATTTACTTATGGAATTAATTGAGTGTTAAGGCAGATGACTCCAAGGCACACCCCCAATGCCTGTTGGTGTGTGTGCAGGGTGGGGGTGGGGTGTTCGGGTTGGAAGCCCTAATGCCACATTTCCCTATTTTTGTCACTTCAACCCTAACTAGAGCATTAATGAAGTATATATAAATATATATATAAAACTTCTACTAGAAAGATTTACTGTACCTTCAATAAATCTGGCTGGAGTGGCATAAGCACACTTGTCCCCAGTTTGACAGTAACTGGGAATATGTTTAGTGCTTAATCTTGTTTCATCACCATTGTACTAGCTGGTGTTCAGTTACATTGGTGCTAGCTGGTGTTTAGTTTTATTTATGTATTTAAAAGTTTAACCAGGAAGTACATACTGAGCTGAATACAGCTCATTTCCAGATGAGTCGGGGGGGGGGGAGAGACAGTTAACAGTATAATAACAAGGTAACTACAAGTAAGTAATATAAACAGAATCAAAAGTATAAAGGCAAAATATTATATAAAGGCAAAATTAGAAAATAAAAGCACTCTCAAATGTATACAGAAAAAAAATGGAAACAGCAAGAAGATGACAAGCCTAGAGAATAGAAAAAAAGAAGAGGGTCAAAGACAATTGCAAGTAGGACAACAAAAGTCAGAAAGATGTAGAAGAGGCAGAACAAATAGAAAGGGGAAGGGAGGACCGAACTTTAGGAAAGCAGTAAGAAAAAGCAGATTGACCAACAATATATTTTCTAGAAGGGATATTAAGGGAATGGAAAGTATTGTTGCAAAGAGAGTAGGAGGAAGAAAGAGGAGGGGAAAGATGGGTTTTAATATAAAAAGGAAGGATGCCAAACCAGAATTTGGACAAAAAAAGTGACACTAAGGGAAAGGTGCCTAGCGTGAAATGAAGGGAAAGAAAGAGCCTAGTAAACAGAGCAGTGGTGAGTATGACAGGGGCAATCTAAAGCAAAGCAGCAGAAAGAATGAAAAAGGGGATCCAGTCTAGCAAGGGAGGTTTTGCAGGCACTACAGCAGACTAAGTTACCATAGTCAAAGATAGGGAAGATCATTTTTAGTACAATTTCTCTGTGGGCAGGAAGCAGGATACACGCTTTGTTCCTGTACAAAGCATCAAGCTTAGCGTGAAGCTTATGGTGGATTGCATCAATGTGCACAGAGAAATCAAGATGCTGGTCAAGGCAGACCCCGAGGTACTTAAAGGAGGAGATATCTTCAAGTATAGCACCATCGAGGGTATTAAACTGGGGAGGCGAAGTATGTTTGGCAAGCTTCTGACGGGTACCATGGTACTAGCTTGTGTTCAGTTATCTTGTTGCTAGCTAGTGTTTAGTTACCATAGTACTAGCTGGTGTTCAGTTACCTTAGTGCTAACTGGTGTTTAGTTACCATAGTACTAGCTGGTGTTTAGTTACCTTTGTGTCATACCCTCGTAACTCGGGTCCTGATAGGGCAGATATAGATACCCAGAATGGAGAGGCAGGAGTCAAAATGTCACCAGAGAGTTTATTTAACAGGAAAGATGGCAAGGGTCTCAGAGGCAGGATGTATCAACAACAACTCACAATGCCAATAAATAACAATAGAATAAATAGCTGAATATATAACCAATAAATGAAAACTACAAGGGGCACCTTTACTTAGTTAGATACTTTTCCTGCAGCTGTTATTACCTACAGTGGGTTTATGTGATGTAGGCGACTCCTCGAGAGTGGGTCCCCACAGAGTGAAGACAGAATGCAGACTGTAGGAAAGGGCGACTGTACAACAAGGGTGAACAGAGTGAAGACAGAATGCAGACTGTAGAAAAGGGTGACTGTACAATGAGGGTGAATGCACCACAAGGGCGACTGTGTCACAAGGGTGACCCATGGGGAGAGCGCAGACAGGAGGCAGAGGCCAAAGGGATGCTCAGTACTGCACACCTATGCCACAGGGCACGCAGGCATGGGCGCGCACATGAGGGTGACTGGCACTGAGCGTGCCCAATGAGGTCCATGGCAGAGGGCTCGATGTGCAGGATGACAGGTCAAGGGTGGCACCACAGGGTGACTGGGCATGGAACAGCCATGGAATGGGCGCTGCAAGGAGGGTAGGGCAGGGGCACAGGACAACATGGGGGGACCACAAGGCAGCAATGCCCAGGACAGCTGCATGCCTGCTGTGGCAGAGCAGAGCTCAGGACCTTCACGGCTGCACTGCCAGATGACTGTAGGGTGGCATTAAGGGAGTGCCCTGAATGGCACCGGGGCAAGGGTCAAATGAGCAACCCGGGTAGATGTGAATAATGAGTGGGTGCCCATACCAGGGTGGCACCACTCCACTGCTGGGCTCAGTATCAGCCTGCTCTGCCTGTGCCATGTGGAGGCAGGTGGCCTGTGACAGGGGGACAGACTTCAGGTGGCTGGACAGAGCACAATAGGCAGCAACAACATCAGGCAACATTGCCGGATGCCACCATGTGCCCGGTCACACATGAAAGGTGAAGTTGTGTGCCAGGCCACAGAGATAGTCATAGTGGCTCCGTGTGGTGTACTCCACCACCACGGTGGCAATGCAGACATTCAGGTCACAGTACCAACCCCAGACCTGAGAGGGGCCTCGGCCACAGAGACCAACTGCTTGGACTGGACCATGGTCATACACTCCTCCTCATGGAGGCAGTCAAGCAAACACCAAATGCTGGGGTGGCACAACCTGATCCTGGTGTTGAATGTCCTGTGCCACCCCTCCACAGCATTATTGGTTCTGGCCAGGCCCTGGATGGTCACCCCATGGCAGTTCCACTCATTGATCAGGAAGGTGGCATGTCTGCGACTGGACTGGCCAGTGGGGCAACCGATCTAGGTGTCCTCAAAGTAACTGAGGATCAGCTGCAGCACCTCCTTGTTCTGTGCCACATATCCCCATTCCTGCATCTCCTTAAACACTGCAGGCATGTCAGATGGTGGGATGAATGCTAGTGCCAACAGCATCTGGAGGTGCTGGGCAAAGTCTGGGTCGGTGGTATACTTCTGCAGGCCCTCTGGGCACTGCTGGATTTTGTGCCAGATGGCCTGTGAAAAGTGGAAGAAACAGCCCCAGATCTGGGTGTCCAGGAACACAGTGGACACAGTGCACCAGCTGGCATGCTCGAAGTCCAGTAAGACTGAGGTGGGTGCTTGCACCGTATGGTGTATGCGCAACTGGCCCAGCAGCTGTATATATGTCTGTGCCCTCCTGGTGCAGGTGAGGGCAAACACAGCTGGCAGGACTGTTCCTGACTGGACAGCATGTACTGTGTACAGCTGGTCGAAAAGAGATGGGCATGCCTGGAAAGCGCCGTCCATGAACCAGTCAGGGCAGTATGCCAGCTGCTGCAGACCCTGGTCAGCAGCGTATATCACCAGATGGTTCCGCTCCCAGCCACTGTCGAAAAGCAGGAACTGTGCCCTGTTGCCTATCGCTGTGAAGTCCTCCAGTATCACGAGGTTGGTGACAGTTGTTGGAGTAGTGGGCCACCCCATGCCACATGATGCACCCACTGTACAGTCCGGCACAGTAGTCACACCCCTGGCAGCCTTCCCGTTATGGCTGCCGGAAACCCCAACATGCTTTCCACCATAACCTGTGAAACGCTATTCATGGTTCTCCATGCCCTGTCCCGCAGCGTCCTGAGAACATGGCGCACGTCAACATCTGCTGCATCCGGGACATAGTTGTGCTCCCGTATGGTGGCCACTGTTTTGTCTTCCACAGTGTGTAGATGGATGAGGCAGTTGTACCTGAGAGCCTCAGTGCACCGCCAATACACCTTTTTGGGACCCACCTTGTCCCTGCAATATACATAGCCATTATGCATGGCTAGCGGCTTGTCTTGCTAGCTTTGCAAGTAGTGCACTGGCATCCTGTCTATAGTGTGGCAGTTCTGTGGCTACTGTGGGCATCTCCCCCTTTATGGGTGGTCTGCAGCCCCTCCCAGTGCTGTCATGCAGCCACCCCTTCCTGTCCACCCCCCTTTATAATGTGTTGTAGTGCCAGGCCCCTGTCCCATGTACCATGGATGCCTTCTGATGGCTTGCTGTGGACCCTTGTCCTGCCAGGGTGAGTACCTGTGGACCTGCTAGTGGGGGGCCTGCCTGTCTGGTGGTTGTGGTGCTGTGCTGGTCTGGGAGACCGTGAGTGGTTAGAGCCTGCAATTCTTGTGCCTGGCATCTGGTGCACATGCCCTCCAGGGCCTCTGCCTCCCGGTGTGTAGCCAGCCCAGCAGCCCACAGCTGGTGCTCGATCCTTGACATCTCGGGCCTGTCTGACTCACTGGGTGGTCAGCTTCCATATGGGGTTTTGACCTAGCAGGGCTGAGGTGTGGCTTGCTCTTGTGCTGTTGTTCAGTGGTACTGGGCATTTGCTCTTTTGGCTGCCACTGTTCATACCTCTCCCACCCAGACTGCGCCTGTGTTTCTGCACTCTTCATGGCTGCAACCCCTATGGTACCATATTTTCTGGTTGACCAGTGCTATCTAGAACAACATGCTTTAAGTCTCATAGGCTTTAGATACAGCAGTATAGGACAGCTGATCAAGTTTGCATTCAAGTCCATGTCAGGACAGTGAGAGAACTGGGCAATGGTTAGGGACCAGATACTGGACTGAGGCCCCAGTGTACCACCAAAAGATGTGGAAAGCACTGGGCTGCAAACAGGCACTGAATCTTTGGCTCAGAACCTGTGTAGGACTTCAGGACAAAAGACACTTGTGGACTAACATTGGTCAAAACAGAGCTGATTCTTCAACTCAGAGCCCTCAAGACGACCTGGACAACAAACACTTGTGGAAAAATGTTGGTTGTAAAGGAGCTGATTTTCAGTGCAGAACTCTCGGGGACCACCAGGACAAAAGACACTTGTGGACAAACTTCAGTTGCAACAGAGCTGGTTCTTCAACTCAGAACCTTCAAGACGTCTGGGATAAAAGGCAACTGTGGCAAACGTTGGTTGCAAAGGAGTTGATTCTTCTACTCAGAACCCATGGGAGCTACTGGAACAAAAGACACTTGTGGATAGAGGGATCCTGGAAGTTGGTCTTTGGATGCTGGACTTCAGATGATGACCCTTGAATGCTGGTTTTCAGATGCTGGTCCTTGAATGCTGGTCTTTGGCTACTGGTCTTGAAGAGGAAACCCACTCCCCTGCTTGACTAAATCCCTAGCTAAGGAGTTAGAGTGGCTCCGAGACTTCTTGAACTTCCTATCAGGGAAGGGACATCACTTGTGTAACCACCCCTTCCCTTCTACCTGCACACCCACCTGTAAGTGGTGCTGCCTAAGGGAATATAGGTTGGTGTCTGGGCTCATGGTTATAATTGGCTGGGCAAGTGGCGCGGTGCCTCCACCTATGGGAATCCTTCTAACAGCGTACTGCCATGGTGCTTCCCCACAGGAAATGAATTACAGTCCCCCTTGGGTAATAAACAGTACAGTATACAATCCCCTTCCCACTTATAACTCTAAGCATGAAATATCACACTACACAATAATGCAATGGCTGGACCGGCAAGGTGGCACTGAGGGTTGAGGTGCTGGATGCCACACTGGTGACCCAAGTTTGGGGATGAGCCCATGTCATCAGGGGTTGGCAGGGATGGGAAAGGATTGAGCATCTGGAGGACTGCTCTCCTTTCCTGGGGAGGGGGTGCTTAGGCTGGCAGCTATTCTGGTGGCCCCTAGCAGAGGCTGGGGGCACTACACCAGAGACTTGCAGCATAGCAGGGATAGAGCCTCAGCAGGACATCCAATGGGGGTGTGCAGGTGTGCATATCCAGCATGCAGGAGTCCATTGCACATCCAAGGCTCAGGGGGAAACCAGAACACAGAAAAAGAGCCCAATCCTGGTAGGCGACGGTGGGGTCAAGGAGCTACCCCCCATGCCCAAAGTCGAGTGCGCCGGCTGACCTCGGAGTTCCGTCAGATCCGTCAGGGTATCCACCCAGAATATAATGGCAGTCCCGGGGGGGTGAAAATGCCTGTAATGAGAGGGAGCATGGCCGACTGAGAGTCAGGACTGAGTCTACGATGGGGCGGGATGGAGGTAAGCTGAGTGCCCTCTCCTGAGAGAGTCTGGGATCAAGTGTGTGGTGGATAAATAAATTGTAAAAAAAAAAAATAATGCAATGGCTGCAACAGTTTCAGAAAAATAAACAACAGGTGTTTATTGTGGGGTGGATAAAGAGGTAAGGGTCAGTGGAAGCAAAGGGGAATAAAAGCATTCAATAATCAGACTCTAACTCTATGCAAATCAGCAAAATAACAACACATTGGCATTCATAATTAGGCAGTACTATACATTCCAGGATTACCAGCCCCAGATCAACTCCCCCCACTAGTGCACCAGTTAACCCCACAGTCCCTGTGAGAGCTCTCTACTGGGTGTGCACACACTGAGCAGTTGCAGGCCTGTGACATGGAAAAGCTGGGTGCAGCCCAGGTGAAACGCTGGGTGCTGCAGAGCAAAGTACCAACCACACCAGGGGGTGCAGTGACAACAGTTTTATTCCTGGCTGTACTGGTTGCTAAGGGCATTGCTAAGGTTGCACAGGAAGCCCAGAAGTAAAGTTAACTAGCTAGCTAGCTGAACAGTTAGAAAAGTATTTGTTTGGGTAAAACCCAGTACTCATGACCTTTGGTGAAAAGATGCAGGTTGTTGGGGGATGTTTCCCCTTTTCAGGCAACTTTAGTAGCCTAAAGAGGTGTTGCATCTCTCTGTGAGCACACCACTGGCTTTGCTTGTGTTACCTTATTGATGTAACTTTGTGTATGTGCTGCTTTTAAATGAACTGTATGTGACCTGGAGCCCTGCTCAGTACTGTAAGCAGGAAGAGCAGCTGCAGTCCTTGCGTGTATCCCAGGACTACAACTCGCATTCTGAGTGCTAGTTTTTAACTTGGGTACTAATTCCAGCACCTTTAGTGCTAATATCGGTTACTGGGAACAGAATACCTTTGTAAAGGTTGTGATTTGAGAACTTTTATTCTCTCTCACTCTGTGACCCCGGAAACGTCTTCTGGGTTACGAAAGCTGCATTTAGGTGCACCCCGTGGCAAGCACAAACAGATAATTGCCTAAAGAGGTGTTGCATCTCTCTGTGAGCACGCCACTGGCTCTGCTTGTGTTACCTTATTGATGTAACTTTGCACATGCGCTGCTTTTAAACGAACTGTATGTGACCTGGAGCCCTGCTCAGTACTGTAAGCAGGAAGAGGAGCTGTAGTCCTTGTGTGTATCTCAGGACTACAACTCACATTCTGAGTGCTAGTTTTTAACTTGGGGATTAATTCCAGCACCTTTAGTGCTAATATTGGTTACTGGGGACAGAATACCTTTTTAAATGTTGTGATTTGAGAACTTTTATTCTCGCTCACTCCGTGACCCCAGAAATGTCTTCCAGGTTACAAAAACTGCATTTAGGTGCATCCTGTGGCAAGCACAAACAGATAATTGCCTAAAGATGTGTTGCATCTCTCTGTGAGCACACCACTGGCTCTGCTTGTGTTACTTTATTGAGGTAACTTTGTGTATGTGCTGCTTTTAAATGAACTGTTTGTGACCTGGAGCCCTGCTCAGCACTGTAAGCAGGAAGAGGAGCTGTAGTCCTTGCGTGTATCCCAGGACTACAACTCACATTCTGAGTGCTAGTTTTTAACTTGGGGATTAACTCCAACACCTTTAGTGCTAATATCAGTTAATGGGGACAGAATACCTTTTTAAAGGTTGTGATTTGAGAACTTTTATTCTTGTTTACTCAGTGATCCCTTGAAGCGTCTTCCGGGTCATGAAAGCTGCATTTAGGTGTGCCCTGTGGTGAGCAGGTTGAACCTGAGCAGGGTGAGCGCACGTCGGTGTGCACGAAGATGCACACAAAGACACGTGCATCTGCACATGTTTTGCTTGTTTGGAGGTTGTGGAGGGACAGTTAACATAGCAGTAGAGACATATTAAACAGCCCTGTGCAGCTCTAGCAGGAAGTACTGCAGGGCTGTAGTTCTAACAGCGAGTAGAAAAGATTACACAACAGTGGGGATCATCAGTTTTAACTGCTATTTAGGCCCAGGGATTAACCTGTGCAATTTTAATGCTGTATTTCATGCTGCTATCTAGATTTGCACTGTGGTAATTATTTTATACGGTACAATTGGAGCGTGACCCGCTACTCTACTTCTGGGCCACCTGGAATATATATCTCGCCCCTCTGTGAGCGGGTGAACAGAAGGTCATGAGGGTACAGGGTAGGAAACTATGTTTAATAACACATTTTCTGGGTCAGTAGGTCAATTACTTTATAGTGCTACACTTCATTGTTACTAATTAATTGTTATAGCGAATTGTACCATGGCTGCAGGAAATCACTCTGTTATTCTCACTTCAACTGACAACGTTGGTTTGCAATGTATCATTTGCCACATGTATTTCATTACAACTCATGACCTCCCTTCTCAACCATACACTTGTAGTAAATGTTTAGAAATAAAAGAATTACGTATTGTTGTGGATTGTTTCAGCTCTCGCCTAGCTTTGCTAGAGCACAGTCAAACAGAAATGTCCAAACGCTTACAAATTTCTAATGTTATGCTACCAGTTGACTCAAATCAGGCTCAAGTTGGAATCAATGCTGCTAATCTTTTCTCTAAAACTCTAGATGATAATGCAATGGGAAGCACCATTGTGTCACAACAAACTTAGCCCCCCTTTTTGGATGATAAAACTAGAAAAAGAGATGGGGAGGATGACGGAGATTCCGACAACATTCTTGATGGTAATGATAATTGGTTTGAAGTACAGGGGAATAGAGTATGCAAAAAAGGCAGAAAGGCCCAATTATTTATCGTTGGAACTTACAACAGATTTGACCTGCTCAGTACCCTCCGTACTGATTGTACAGACACTAATTTAGACATACTGAATGAGTTTAGGGAGCCCCCTGTTTTGGTGATCCTGCATACTACATGTTATGCTGCTGGAATACAGAATCCTGATGTTCTTAGTACAAGAGAATTACCTCTTATTGACTTTCAGCCAGTCGAGTTAAACCACTCTATTATTGGCAGTTTTACATCAGTAAGTTTGGGCACAAGACAAATTTATGTAATTGGTGACTCCCTTACTAAACATTTAGATCGAGCAATTTGTAATGATAACAAGGCTACTAGAACTTGCTCAAGTTTTAGTGGAGCAAAGATATCACATCTTACTTGTTTGATGAATAACATCCTGAAAGATTCTGGCACCAATCCCATTGTTGTAATGCACGTTGGAGCAAATAACATTCTTCATGATTTAATTCAATCAATTAAAAGGGACTTTATTGCATTGACTAACAAACTGATTGATCTTGGTTGTGATGTGTGTTTATCAGAGATTTTGCCTATTCCTCATTTTTCACCATCTCTTAATAATAAAATAAAAGTTATAAATAACTGGCTCTGAAACTGGTGTTTGCACCAAGATTTGACTTGTATTGCACATTGGGAGGAGTTTGCACATCAAGATGAGTCATATTGTGCTGACGGGTTGCATATGAGTAAGCAGGATAATGCTATCATGGGGATGCATTTGTTATCAGTTATTAATAAACATTTAAACTAATGAATGGGGGGGGGCTGTGACTACTTCATGATATATACCAGTTTCCAAAGGTACTGTTAGACATAATCAACTACACTGTTTGTGCTTCAATGCTAGAAGCTTAAATTATAAATCAGATGAACTACAATGCAGAATTCAACAACATAAAATTGATGTTATGTCAATATGTGAAACCTGGGGAGATAACAAATCATCTTGGAATGCTAATATATCTAGTTTCACTCTACCCAAATTTAATAGACACAACAGGAGAGGTGGTGGGTTTGCACTGTATATCAATAGCAGTCTGAATTCAATCAACATTTCCAATACTATTAAAAATCATAATATTCAGACCAACTCTATCTGGGTCAAGGTGATTCTCTCAACATCTGATTGTTTAATTATTGGTTCTTGTTACTACCCACCTAAATCCACTGTGGATGTTTTAGAAGCCATTCTAAATAAATTTGAAATGACAAAAACATTGGGAGACACTTATTACAGGGACTTCAATTTGAAAGACATTGATTGGTTTAATTGTACAGCTAATGGCAGCCAAGGGAAAAAAAAACTACTAAATTCATGTTCCCAATTGGGACTGAAGCAGAATGTTCTGATTCCAACAAGAGGTGATAATATATTGGACCTTATCTTATCTGATGATATTTTAACAATTGACAGCCTTAATATAAGTGACCCAATAGGGAATAGTGATCATAAAACCATTACATTTACTATTGAAAAAATTTATATTTATACTCCTAATAAAACGATCATTTATTTATGTAACAAAGCTGATGTAATTAATATTAGGCAGGCTGTTAAAGACTTAAATTGGGAGTCAGTATTAATACAGTCCTCCCCTCAACACTGTTGAGAGATATTTAAAAACTTTATTCACCATTTAAGAGATTTATATATTCCATTCAAACAAAAAACTCTGAATCAAACTATAAAACGATTAATAAGAGAAAAGAAACAAAAATATGATGCTTACCAAAAAAACAAGTCTATGTCACTTTGGGAATCTTATAAATCCACTAAAAAAAATGTAAAAACATGATTAGAAAAGTTAAATCTAGGTGGGAAAATAATATTGCTAGAAAAGCAAAAAAAAAAAAAATTTATAGTAAAGAGTTCTATTCATACATAAATTCTTTAAAGAAACCAAAATGTCAAGTAGGGCCATTATTACATAACAACACTCTTATTTATGATTCTAAGCTATGGCTGATTTGTTTCACTAACAAATCTGATGATAGTCCTATTCTTGATCCACTTATTGTTGATGATGCTTACATTACTTTGTCTGGGGATGAGATATATAATAAACTTCTGGCCCAAAAGGGTAAATATAGCCCAGGCCCTGATAATATTCCAGGCCACTTATTATTTCTATTGGCTGACATTGTAGTAAAGCCAATTAAGTTAATGCTGGAATATTTTCTTGCCAATAGTTTTGTTCCACAGGATTGGAAAGATGCTAATGTCCAAGATCGGGCCGGGGGAGTGAGGAAAGGTGGTAGCTGCTGGAGTTCCTGGGGTGGCTTTAGGAGCCCAGGTAGATTCTCAACTTGGGAAAGAGGGATTACACTTGGTATTGTAGTGATGGGGCCAGTCCTAACTATCACCGTATATCTAGCTGGGTCGACTGCCCCACTGAGAAATCTGGACAACAGTTGGGTGCCACTTACAGAAGAGGAGATGAGAGATGGTCTGGATATGGCAGGTTACTAAGGCAGTTTTGTAGGCTATCACAGGCACCAATTAAGTTTTAGAATAGTGACTTCGGTTGCCAAGCACACAGGCACTTAGATTAAAGGCACTCAGAACTTTCAGGTAGTCCAAGAGGGTACCATAGGCAACAGATAATCAGTTTTGGCACGGTACCTCTTAGTTCAAGTATGGCACCAATCTGCAAGGGTCATACAGTTAGCAGACAGTCTTTTAGAGCAAGAGATCCCACACACTTGTAATCCAGAGTCAGGGTGCCACACACAGAAGCAGTCTCCGAAGTATGGCACCAAAAGATTAGGTTGACAAAAGGGACACCTCATTTGGCAGGTAGTTCAGTTCAGTGACAGGGGACTACACACAAATTCAAGTGGTTCATTCAAGCAGATGGGGAACCACACAAATTCAGGTAGTTTATTCGGGCAGAGTGGAGCACCACCCAAGTTCATGTAGTTTGTTTGAGTAATAGGGCACCAAGCAGGTTCAGATAGTTCAGTAGAGCAAATGGGCACCAAGCATGTTTCGTTAGGGGCATCAAATAGTTAGGCAGTCTGTGAGCTCAGGAGACAGTGACACTCCGTTCCACAGGCAGACTTATAAACAGGTACACTGTTGCTTTAAATACTGTACAGCTCAATATACAGTCTTAATAAACTTGCACTGTAACGTAATTTCTAATTGCAGTTTGTGTATTCTTTCACAACTCTATCTCCTACGGAGCTTCCCTTATCACACTCAGTGGTTGCTTCCTGTGGTGCCTGACCCCACCCCCACAATAACTGGCTCCTATGGGTGTTCTTAATATACTCACCCTATGGGAATCCCCTTTCACTTCAGGGCACGGTTTTCCCTGACAAGCTCCTATGGAGCATTTATTGTCCCACCCTAGGATAAGCTCTGGTACCTGTCTGAACCCAGCCCCATAAGGTCTTCTTCCTGAGAAGCCTCCCTCTCTCTCCACCCTGTTGGAGGTCTTTATACCAGGGCCAAACTTGCCCGTAGTTAGCTCCTAAGAAGCTCTTCTTCAGTCTCTGCCCATGGGCGGTCTGATATCCTGGGATCCCTGACCCCTCATGTAGCCTCAGAAGCTTTCTAAAAGCACCGAGTGGTGCAGTTTATTTTATTTTAGAATTAAAAAAAAATTTGACTTTAGATTCTGGTAGCAGGCATGACCTTGATGTGATGCTGTCACATTCACCACTGCTCCCTGAGCCTTGCTGCTGGAGGGATTCCAGAATGGGCTTGCTGTACCCCATTGCTGTTTCTGGAGGAGTGATAAAGGATTCTAAGAAGGTCTGGCCAACCGGGTGGCACAGCTCGCACTATTCTGCTGCTGCTGCTATGGAGGGAGTAAGGTCACCAAGCTGGCGCAGTGGAACTGCTACTGTAACCCCTAGGTGGCGCTATCCCAAGGGCTACTACCCCTGTCTGTTTGACTATGGACAGGTTGAGGGGACTAGGTCCTATGGTGGGTGCCTCCACCCAGAGGTCAGGGTTTGTAGTGGTTAGACTAGCTTGGTCACATCCCTCTGGGACACTGAGACCCCCTTTTATTCCCTCTAGTGGCTCACACAGTACACCGCAGTTACAGCCCCAATACCCCACGTATACACACTGTTCACTCATATAGATACCACTTACCCTCGAGACTGATTCTGCAACACGTCTCTGAGGACCCCATGTAAAATAAGGTTAAACAACATACACAGCAAAACACAATACTGTTTCCATAAGTACCAACAGCACAGACAGTATTTAGTATAACAACAACAAATCTGATTTATTTAGGGGGCAGTAACATGGGAGGGGGAAAACAGGTTAATTGGTGGCATTAAATCACAGTACTGTGCACACATACAGGGGCTGAAAAGTCACACTCTGGGTACCTAGGTTGGGGGAGACTAGCCAGGTCCGTTGCCTGGGGTTGGCCAGCAGGTGCAGATAGATAGGGCCCTGTAGAAGAAAGTATATGTACAATACCCAATTGTAATCCGGAGCCGGATGCCTCAGTCCATGAAGCAGTGAAACAACAAGAATTAGATGACACACTTGTGATTGAAACCAGGCTGCAGAGAAATACCCTGATTTGTACTCACAATACCCAAGCTGAGGACAGGATGGTGGATGTTCTTCTGGATTGCCAGAACAACAGGGCATGGAGACAAGGTCCTTGTGACTGGACCTCACTGCAGTTGATAGCAACCCGGATTTATTCCGAGACAAGCTGGGGTTTGCTTCCAGCTTCAACACACAGCACACAGCACTGGGGACTGGAAATAGTGATTCCCCACAAGCACTATGCACATTCATATGTAAAAGGAAAGTACTATACCAGGCAGACAGCTCCTCAGTTCCAATCGCAGTTACTGCAAAATACCCCGGGAGCACACACAGCAGCTTCAGTTCCTGACAGACCGAGCGCAATTCAGCAATTTCTCCATTCTTCTACAGGGTGAGCCTGGTTTCCACACTTCTAGTGCTTCTTTCTCCTCACAACTCAGATTCAGTCCAAATTGGCACTCACAAAGGCTGCAGACAGAAACTCAGGGCCTCACACGTGCTTCCTACATGAAACTATACACCGCAGAAGCACACAGCTCCTTCTCTCTTCACTGCCACAACTGATCTGATCTTTCCAGTCACAGAGCAGGGCATTTCCTTTAGCTCCACACTATTCTGTTGGCTGATTCAGCTGTCACTCACAATAAGACTCCCTCTGTTGGTAGATAAAGGCACCAAGGTCAAAACTACATTTCCCAGAGTCACTGCCAATACAATCCTCTTGTGGCTGGCTCAAATTAAGAGTCCAAGTTCTGATTCGTCCACAGGCTCCATGTTAGGGCTCCCTTAACCCAATTGGCCCAGCACAACAGTTTAGGTCCAAAATGGAGAGGTAACACACACAGAGTCCCAGCTGCAATAAAGGCAGGTTAGACAAACTACAATTTTGCTAATGCTTTAAATGATTACAGGCAAACAGTTACAGCTTTCAGATGGGCTCCCTTTGCACCTTCAGCGACCGCAAAATGGGCGATTACTCCATAGCTCGGGCAGGATTCGAGCATTAAATACACAGTCCTCCCATACAAACTAATTAAGTCTGCAAGCAGACAGCTCTTAAAGAGACAGTACGTGGAGGATCAAATAGCACTCACTTGTAACCACAGTTAAGCAGCTCAGACGCCGAACACCACCCAGACTTGGAACATTCAGGCAAGCTCCTGGAAGACTTTTGGGAACCCCCATTTGCAAGGGGGTTACACCCTTCCTGGCCTGGAAAAACGTGGTGTCCGCATCAAGTAAGTACCCCCATAGGTTTCAATACAACCATATATATTTACATCAGTATCACATTAGGCCTATACATGTAATTATCAGTCAATATATCACCTTACCAGAAACACATTTCTGAAACTTTTCAGTACATCACTTTTTCACAGTATTATACACACATTGTACCATAAGTCATGTTATTACCTCCTGCACATGAAACCTGAAGAGAGGGGGCCCTTCCCTATCAGCTACCTCGGGGCTGGATGGGGCAGGGGCACCATACCTAGAGGGCAACACAAGTAACTTGGAGTTAGCACTGATGTTCAGTTTGGGCAATGAGCTTGGGGACACATACACTCCTTTATGGACAACACTGAGAGGCAAGTCCATAGGCCTCCCAGGGGAATCATAACTGAGGTGCACCACAGGCTTTATAGCTTGACCAGTCTTTCTAGGGGGAATTGTTACAGTCTCTGCACTCTGAGCCTCATTTTCAGCATTGTCCTCACTTGTCAGGGGAGTCTCCATTGGGGTAGAGAGGCTATAACTTGGGGCACTTTCAGCTCCAGGAGTTACAATCTCTGAGTCCACAACACTTGGCTCACATGGAGAGCTTTCGGACACTGGCAGTGGACTGTCAGGGCACTCAAAATACTCTTCTTGTTCTGGTATATCACCAGTCTGTTCCAGTCCATCATTTTCCTCCTCTGAAAGCTCAAACAGTTCAACCATGCACAGTGATTCCATGTCATCCGACTTGATACTTCACACTTCACTTTCTGGGAGCATTGGCTCCAGGGACAAAGCTGGGGCTTAGGCAGTCCAGAAGGCCCAGCTTCCTCTCCATAATTGGCTAGGGGGTTGCCCTGAAACAATTGACTCAGTTCATAAGAGGGGTAGTACCCAAAGTTGCACTCACTTTCCTCTGATATGGATTGACAGTCATTTTCAACTGGGACTTATGGGGAACACTTTAACTCAGCATCTGTAGGTGCAGACTTTCTTTGCCTTTGCTTAGCAGCAGCTCTAGTCACTGGTCCAGAGGGAGCACTTTCTGGGGGCTCAGACTCAATCAAGATTTGTCCAATGGGCAGTAAATGATTTCTATGCATTGTTTTAACATCTTTTGAATTATTCTCAGGCCTTACTTTGTACACAGGCAGATCGTCTAGTTTGCCCTCTACAATGTGAGGGAGATGGTGCCCTCTGTCAGCAATCTTATGTTTGCCATGCAGTCCCAGATTCCTTAGCCATACCCGATCTCCCTCCTGGAGTTCCTGTGCTTTCACCTTTTTATCATACCTTTCTTTGTTGGCCAGATTTCTTTTGGCAGCCATGGTTTGAGCCAGTTGGTACACATGATTTAGCTGGGCCTTTAACTTTTGCACATACTGTAAATAGTTGTCAGCTCAAACCCCAACAGGAGAAACTCCAAAACATACATCTACCGGCAGTTGAGCTTCTCTTCCAAACATCAGGTGGTAGGAGAACCCAGTGGCATCACTTTTGGTGCAGTTGTAGGCATGTACCAGGGTGCTAATTTGTTGGCTCCATCTAGGCTTGCCCTTTGGGTGGAGGGTGCCTAGCATATCTAGCAAAGTGCGGTTGAAACGTTCAGGCTGTGGGTCCCCCTGGGGGTGGTAAGGGGTGGTTCTGGATTTTCGCACTCCCCACAGAGAAAGCATCTCTGATCAGACGACTGTCAAAGTCCCTTCCTTAATCAGAATGGATTCTTTGAGGTGCCCCAAAATGAACAAAAAAGTTTTCTATAAGTACTTTGGCCACAGTGGATGCCTTCTGGTCTTTGGTGGGGAAAGCTTGGGCATATCTCATAAAATGGTCAGTGACTACCAGCACATTACTGATATTTCTTTGATCTGGCTCCAAACTCAGAAAGTTAATATAGACCAGCTCCATGGGGGGGCTGGTGGTGATATAAACAAGGGGGACATCCCTCTGGGGCAGGGCTTTTCCTCTGTAAACAGCGACTACAAGTTTGAATGTGTTGCTCAACATCGGCCCCCATCTTAGTCCAATAGAATCTGGATCTCACCAAGTCAAGTGTTCTGTCTATACCAAGGTGCCCCATGTAGTTGTGTAAGGACCTCAGTACTGAGTCTTGAAAGGCAGTGGGCAGCACTAGTTGTTGTTTGTCTATTTGTCCCCCTCTGTCTACTGTTTCTCTGTATAACAGTCTATTGATCAGTTTCAACTTAGGACCTTCCTTGTATAACAATGCAGTTCTCAAATCAGTGGAGTGTAATTTGGACACATCTTTCCCTACGTAGAGGGATTGAGCCCGCTGAATACTGTCATTGTCCAGCTGAGGCAGTGCACCAATGTCTATTGCAGAAAAGTGGCAATAAGCAGCAGGTATGCAATTCTCAGAGGGTCCCAAACAATCCACCATACAGTCCACTGCGTCCATGGACATTTGTTCCTCCCTGTCAAACTTCTGGCAGAGTGCTCGAATATCAGGTTCTGACAGTCTGACCCAGTCATTCCGGGGAACAGGCCTCCGGGAGAGAGCATCAGCATCTATGTGGGTCAGGCCTGCTCTGTATTCAACAGCATAGTCATATGTAGATAATGCAGAAAGCCACCTATGGCCAGTGGCATCCAACTTAGCTGAAGTCTGCACATAGGTCAAAGGATTATTATCAGTTTTTACTAGTATCTTAGCCCCATACAAGTACTCGTGGAACTGGTCAACAATAGCCCACTTCAAAACTAGGAACTCTAACTTATGTACAGGATAGTTCTTTTCAGATGGGTTCAGGCTTCTACTGGCAAAGGCCACTGGTCTCAGGCCATTCTCGTGCTCTTGGTACAATACAGGCCCCCAAGCCTTGCAGGCTAGCATCAGTGTGCAAAACATTGGGCTTCGCTGGATCTGCATAGGCAAGGACAGGAGCGTGGGTAAGTTGATATATAATCTCATGAAAAGTTGCTTCACACTCAGGTGTCCATCTGGCTCCAAATACTTCATTTTGATGGAAATATACTCTCTCAGGCTCAGAAGAAACCAACCTCTTGTATTTTTTGTGGGTAGGAGGGTAACCTTGAGTAAGATTAAGTAAAGGACGGATCACTCTTGAATAGTCCTTGATGAAACGGTGATAGTAGCCACAGAATCCCAGGAATCTTTGCAGTTCTTTTAGATTGTGGGGCTGTGGCCAGGTGGTCAAGGCCTCAACTTTACTTGGGTCGGTCTCTATTCCCTCAGTGGAGACTATGTATCCACATACTTTACAGATGTTTGGAAGAATTGACATTTATCGATGGACAGTTTTAGGCCAAAGTCTTCCAGTCAGTCCAACACCTTGAATAATCTGCTCTCATGTTCTCCAGTAAACTGCCAAACACAATAACATCATCTAGGTACACCAGGCACTCTAATTAAAGTTCACGTCCCCCACTGCACACTCCATCAGTCGTTGAAAAGTGGCTGGAGCACCTGAAATCCTTTGAGGCATCCTCATGAATTCATAGAAACCAAGTGGGCAGATAAAGGCTGTCTTTTCACAGTCTTCCGGGGCCATCGGGATCTGGTAGAACCCACTGCGAAGATCCAGCGCGGAGAACCACTTGCTACTGTTCAGGCAGTCTAAAGCATCCTGAATGCGGGGCATTGTATACTGATCAGGGATAGTCCGCCGGTTCAAGGTGTGATAATCAACACACTGTTCCATTCTTTTTTCTCACTACCAAAATAGGTGAAGCATATGGGCCTCTGGATTCTTGTATTACACCAGCAGCAAGCATCTCTTGCAGATGCCGTCTCACATCATCTATGTTAGCAGGGGCCAGGCATCGAGGCCTCTCATGAAATGGCCTTTCATCATGCAGCTAGATGTGTTGCTCAGCTCCTTGCACACATCCTACCTCCCATTCCTTTAAAGAAAACACCTGGTCTCTCTGGGCAAGTTTTCTACTAATTCTCATCTTCCATTTGGCTGGCAATGGGGAGTCCCCAAAATCAAACAAGTCGGGCCTCACTCTGTCATTCTCCCCCGAACATTTGTTACTGGGCAGCACTGCAGTATCTGCACAATGTACATTAGCCAGGGTGCAACCTCTATTTACTCGAATCTCTCTATCAGCCACATTATGAACTTGAACCATTACCCTTCTGGCATAAGCATGAGCTCTGGCAGGCAAAATACTCAGCTTGACCAGCAGTCCTTCCAGCAATTTCCCATCGCCTGGTGCATCCAGCATGAGGATTTTATTCTTGACATCCTTTCTGATACGGACTTCCCCCTGTAAGGTACACTGGGCATTTGGCACCAGAATCAGAGACTCCGGATCCTTCTTCCAGACAATTCCAACTGGTTCCTCTGGGTCCACTTTTTCAGCATCTCTCGGTGCCTCATGGGCCTTCTTGATCAAGGCCAGGATTCTCAAAGCTCTACCAGTCCTTGACCCTTGTTTCTCATAACACAACAGCGCCAACCATCCAAACATATGCACATTCGTCCCAATTAGTAGAGGAATCCCATCATCCAGTCCGGTAGGGGGACACACTAATGCCAGGGTCTCTACTTGCTTGGCCACTCCAGCCACGGAGGTGGGAAAAGACAAGCAAATTTGGATATACCCGGAATAGGGGTAGGTCTTCTCACTTAACCCCCAGACATGCAGTCCTTCCAACGGTTGTAAGGGTACATCAGACAGGCGCGTCTGATACCAGTCCTGAAACATAATTGTCACTTGGGAGCCACTGTCCAATACAGCTCTTGTAGACACTCCATTCACCTTCCCAGTGGTCTCCATGGAGGGACCCACTTTCTGGACCAGTCTGGAGAGGCGGTAGCAAGGGCCTGGGCAGATGATCTAGCCACAAAGGGACGTGAGTTAGCAAAAAGACCCGTGCCCTTAAAAATCTCTTTACTAACCTGAGAAGAATTCTGCTTCTCCTACTGTTATGCTCAGGAGACATTGAACTTAACCCTGGCCCCACAAAGTTGATTTCTTCCCCATCTGAATTTGCTACTCTAAAGGAATCAGTTTTATGCATGCTAATGTCTGCAGCCTACTGAAGAAGCTGGATTCCGTCCAGGCCTGGATTATTCATACTGCCCCAGACATTCTTGTGATCTCAGAATCCTGGCCGGGCAACCACACCCAGATAGTGAGGTCAACATCCCCGACTACCTACTCTTCAGAGCAGACAGAATGACCAGGGGGGAAGGAGTGGCCATTTATGTTAAAAACAAATTCACAGTATCCGTAATAGATGCTACTTCCATTGCTGGGGGTTTTGAATGCCTGACTCTTAGGGTTGATCTATCCCAAACTGTGGCACTACGAGTAATAGGCTACTATAGACCACCAGCTGCAGGACCACAGCTCCTGACATACCTATCATCACAAATAGACAAAACACCTCTAGAAACAATTGTAATAGGCGACCTTAACTACGACTGGTTAGCCAAAGGATCGTTACCCTTAAAACAATTTTGTGACTCCCATGGGTTCTCCCAACTCATATCTGAGCCAACTCGCATTAACAATAAAAACCCAGTGAGAGCACCCTTCTGGATGTCCTCCTTGTCAATAAACCACACTATTTTTCTCATGCGGTATCCTCCCAGCGGATGTCAGTGATCACCCTATATAGCTGGCATAAGAATGATCGTTAAACCAACAAATACGTCAAAGTTCTCTACCAGAAGAGCTAGGTGGAACTTTGACCCTTTGGACTACTTCAACGATCTAAAAAACTCTCTACTCTGGCAGAGCTTCTACCTGGCTAAATCGGTAAATGATGCCTATAACTTGCCCAACAAAATCATAGCCAGTGCTCTAAATAAGCATGCTCCATTGACCAAAACTCGAATAAAAACCAAAACCTGCCGGTGGTTCACACCGGATCTGAAGAAAGCCTTACTCAAAAGAGACCTACTATGGAAAAAGGCCTGAACTCGCATGCTGAAGCTGACTGGTGCCTCTTTAGGACACTAAATGCCTGCACAAAACTCGTCAGACAGGCCAAGGCCAACTTTATCAAATGAATTACTTTCTGCAGCCAATAGTCCTGCCAAACTTTGGTCTACCATAAAAGGAACTGTCTGGACATTCTCCAAGTACTGTATTACCCTCAAAATTACCATGACAATGCAACTATACTACTAAAACCGAAATTCTTCAAGCCTTCAACAACCACTTTGCCACTGCAGGCATGGCATTTGATGATGCACCAGTAAGCAGACTATGCCCACAGCTCAAAGCTCAGCTGCCTGAATCAAGTAATAAAGATATGATCGTCTCCTTTTCCCCAACTACCATTAAGGAAATTGAGAACCTCTGCTACAGCTAGATATTAGAAAAAGTGCAGGAGCATTTCCTTGACCCATACTTTCTGAAAATTGCATACCATATACTTGCCCCACCTATATCACACCTATTCAACTTGTCACTAGCCCAAGGTTCTCTCCCAGCAGAATGGAAAACTGCTCATGTCATCCCACTGTTTAAAACAGGAGATCCAAGTGACCTAAACAATTATAGGCCAATCTCTCTTTTACCAACACTTTCAAAACTGATGGAAAAAATTGTGGATACACAGTTGAGAGCATTCCTAGATGACTCCTCACTGCTTAATCCTATGCAGTCCGGTTTTAGAGCTAAGCATAGCACCATTACGGCGTTGGCCAAAGTCACTAATGACTGGCAATGGGACCTTGACAATAAAAAATTTGTTTGTGCGGTGTTTCTAGATCTCAGCAAGGCCTTCGATACCGTCGACCATTGCTTACTTCTCTCCACCCTAAATTCCATAGGCATGGACTCAATCTCATTGAATTGGTTTCAGGACTACCTCACCAGCAGACAGCAACAAATCAAAGCAGAAGGTGAGCTCTCTACACTCAAGCCAATAAATAAAGGAGTCCCACAAGGATCCATACTGGGCTCTCTACTGTTCACCATCTACATTAACAATTTGGATTTGGGAATCAAGGAAGCTAGCATACATCTGTTTGCTGATGATACGGTGCTCTACCTAAGCTGTGACTCACCTGGAACTGCATGCTCAGATTTACAAAAGGAATTCAATACACTACAGTACCAGCTTCTACATAAAAACTACTACTAAATGCAAAAAAAACAAGTATGATATTTTCACCGACATAGCTCTGGGACTCATATCGCCAGCTGGTACATTTCCTCCCATAACTACCTTAATAGGTGAAAAGCTTGAATTTGTACCTAAATTCAAATACCTGGGCATATGGTCTGACAACAAACTCTCCTGTCTGGAGCACACAGAAGCCCTGATGAAAAACTAAGGCAGAGGCTTGGTCTCTTTTCAGAATTAAGCACCTCCTGACCACAGATGCTAGAAGTCAACTTTTCAGTCTACATTCCTCTCATTAATCGATTCATTGACATTATCTATAGCCAATGCTCCATCTCATCCCTTGCAAAACTGGATGTTCTGTATCATAGAGCCTTAAGATTCTTAACCGACCTCCCGTCCTCTACACATCACTGCTCCCTATATTCAGCAGTAGGGTGGCCTTCCTGCAATACAGACAGAGTAGAAATGCAGCCTCTGGACACTTAGAGCCCTCACCAACAAGCTCCCAGAATACATCACTGCCTGTCTCCCCTTAAATCCAATGAGTAACTATGATCTACGAAGCCATTCACTAATTACTTTGAAAATCCCCAGGATCAGTAACCATTTTGGTAGGGCTGCCATAAGCCACGCACTGCCCACACTCTGGAATAAGATACAAAGAACACTGAGACTTAGTTCTCCGGTCAGCATTGCCCTCTTCAGGACTATTTATGATAAAGCATTCACTGAAATCTGTAAGTGTTTCCACCGTCACTAGCAGTCCTGTATACGGTTACCCCTTTGGTTCCATCACACTCAGCCATGAATCTAGCTCTATCTTTCCCCATTTAACTAGTCACTAACCAGCAGCCATTCTGGCCCTCGGCACCTTGGCATCTCTTTTTTCTACTCTCCAGTTGCCTCTGAAGCAGGAGTTGTTGTCCTCACTGTGGGCTCATCAGTGCAATGGGACCTCCACCCAAGCATTTAATCAGTTAATGAGGGCTGAAATGAAAATAATTGTACCCTTCCATGTGAGGCAATAATACTCATGATAACTCAACTCTGTGTACTTGAAGGTTGTAAATACTGCATAAAGGTTATGATTCTCATGTAGGATCTCTGTGAACAATTGGAATGTATATATTGCATCTAACATGTTTGCTGTATGATTGTTTTGTATCCTGATTCTCACCTTGTAGCCTGTGTTTTACTTTACGTATGTATGTATGTATACTTGTACTTGACCACAGCAGGTCCACCTTGTAAATGAGCTTGCTCAATGGTGATCGCCTGGATAAATAAAGATTTGATTGATTGATTGATTTGATTTCTGGTACCTTCACTGCGGTCATTTTGTGCACCTCTTAACCACTGTTTTGTGCTCCAAAGCTCTCCTTGTAGCCGGCTCACCACTCTCTCTAATTCTTTCCAAGACCTGCATTCCCTCTTCATGTGCCCATCCTTCTCACAATTATGGCAAAATATGTCTGCTGAAGTTTGGGGGGACCAAGGCATCACATTGGGAGCTGCGGCATTGGTACTATCAATAGAAAAACTTGGTGCCACCTCAGCTGGCGGTGGGTTGGACATTTGGACATATCTCTTCAGTTCCCTCACCTCCATAGCCAAGACATCAAGTTTTGAGCTGTTGTCAGCAGGAGGTGCCTGGGTGGGCACTCCCACCCCCAAAACAGAAGCAGTTGGGCAAGTGTCAGGGCCCGTACTCATAGGAGCAGCCTTCATGATGAGACTGTCTGTTGCTTTCCTAATCTTCCTCTGCAGTTCATCCCATGGCAGAACATCGGTAGCCATCCCTCTCTGGCTGGGCCTCCCTTGGCTGACATTTAGGTCTCGGGTTCTGTCATGTGATTTCAGTGATTCGAGACCATCAGCATCTGACCTTGCACCTGGGGCAGAGGATGTAGCAGCTACAGCTGCACAGGGCTCTGATAAACCTTCCTCCTCCTCAACTTCCCGTACCTCCTTCATCAACACATGGAAAGGCAAGGGACCAGATTTCCTTTGATGCAGTTGCAAGTTAAGCAACACCCAGCTAGAGTGCCGGGCAGAGCACAGTATATGATCCAGTCTTACCCAGTCCACTTCACTATGGGTCCAACCCCCCTTTCGAAAAATGGTTTGTAAGATTCTCTCTAATCGATCCATATAGGCAGATAACAATTCCCCCAGCTGTTGTCTAACATCTTTAAGCTTCCATTTCAAGGCCTCAACACTAGTGGTGCCCCCAAACACATTTTCAAGGGCAATTATATACTCTTGGGCTTTGGCGTCAGGGTCAGAGACCCTCAGGGAGTGAAAAGTACGTTGGGCAGGTCCCTGGAGGCTCTCCCCCGAGAGCCATTTTTTCTGCCTCAGAGCAGTGCCAGTCTTGTACCGCAAGAGTAGCAGAGTCTATCCAGGTTTCCAGATCGACATCCCCATTTGGAATGGGGCGGATGCCAGAGAATACTTTGAGCTTGCGGTAAGAGTCATGACTAATGACAGGTTCAAACATAGGGGCTAGCACTGGCACAGAAGGAGGGGCAATAATGGGTGCAGGAGGGGGAGAGGGTGTTAGGTGAGGAACGCCCCCAGCTGAAAATAATAGTTTCTTTAAATCCTCCACAGTTTTCCCTTCCTCCAGCAACAATTTAGCAAATTTCTCCTGAAAAGTTTCAGATGGGGGGGTCATTCCCCCCCGGGTCTTTACTGTCCTTAGTTATCACTCTCCAGGCAGTGAGGGCTCCCTCTGAGGTAATAATCTGTGGCACTTTGGAGCTATTTGTGGGGTCCTTATAGTCTACTGGGGCCATGAAAGTGTGGGTGAGCAGATTAGCATGATGACCCGCCACCACAGGGTTTTGCAAACCTTCAACCCTGGAAAGTACTCCCCTCTATAGTGTCCATACTGGTACCCAGTGGGATATCCAAGATAAGTATAGCATTTTGGGGGTCGATCTCCTGCCTAGTACACCACTCCACCAACTGGTGTATAGCCACTTCTGTTGGGGTATCCATTTATTTTTTAACAGTAATTTGTAAATGTGGCCACTAGAGGACACTAATCCCAGTGGTGCCTCCAAGATGTAACCCCTAGGTGGCACTATCCCAAGGGCTACTACCCCTGCCTGTTTAACTATGGACAGGTTGAGGGGCCTAGGTCCTATGGTGGGTGCCTCCACCCAGAGGTCAAGGTTTGTAGTGGATAGACTAGCTTGGTCACAGCCCTCTGGGACACTGAGACCCCCTTTTATTTCCTCTAGTGGCTCACACAGTACACCAGAGTTACAGCCCCAATACCCCATGTATACACACTGTTCACTCATATAGATACCATTTACCCTCGAGACTGATTCTGCAGCACGTCTCTGAGGACCCCTTGTATAATAAGGTTAAACAACATACACAGTAAAACACAATACTGTTTCCATAAGTACCAACACCACAGACAGTATATACTAACATACTAAAATTCCAGCAGAATAGGCCTAACGGTCTTTTCGAGTCTGCTCGATTGGTCAGCCCCCACCCTGGGTGCTGACCTTGCTGCCCCCCTCGCCTTCTCTGGCTTCTCCCTTCCCAGTTCCGGATATTCTTGTTGCATTGGATTTTGCTTCCAGAACCCTTCCCCTGTACCTATCCCAGTCCCTCTTGAACCCCCTCCACCGTCTCTGCCTCCACCAGCCCCCTAGGTAGTGCATTCCATGGCTCCACCACCCTTTCAGTGAAGTAGCACCTCCTCCTTTCTCCCCTGAATCTTCCCCCCTTCAGCTTCCACCCATGCCCTCTAGTGGTCCCCTCCTCCTTCCTTCGAAGCACCCTGACTGTTCCTCCCCTATTTACCCTCTTCATGTACTTAAAGACCTCTATCATGTCCCCCCGGTCCCTTCTCTCTTCCAATGTGTACATATTTAGCTCTTTGAGCCTCTCCTCATAGGTCCTGTCCCCCAAGCCCCAAATCATTTTGGTTGCCCTCCTCTGGACCCTCCCCAGGAGTTTAATGTCCCTCTTTAAGTGTGGCCTCCAAAACTGCACACAGTACTCAAGGTGTGGCCTCACCAAGCAGTTATACAGACGGAGCATCACTTCCCTCCTTCTGGAGGTGAGCCCCCTAGCGATGCATCCCAGCATCCTGTTGGCCTTAGCTGCTGCCCTCCTACAAGTCTCAGAGTTGTTCATTTTGACATCCACCACTACCCCCAGGTCCCTCTCAGCCATCGAGACTTGTAGCATTCCCCCCCCAGGGTGTACACTTGGCCCGGGTTTCTGGCCAATATATAGTATAACAACAACAAATCTGAAATATTTAGGGGGCAGTAACACGGGAAGGGGAAATCAGGTTAATTGATGGCATTAAATCACAGTACTGTCCGCACATACAGGGGCTGAAAAGTCACACTCTGGGTACCAGGTTGGGGGGGCTAGCCAGTTTCATTGCCTGGGGTTGGCCAGCAGGTGCAGATGGATAGGGCCCTGTAGAAGAAAATATATGCACAATACCCAATTGTAATCCGGAGCCGGATGGCTCAGTCCATGAAGCAGTGAAACAACAAGAATTAGATGACACACTTGTAATTGAAAACAGGCTGCAGGAAAATACCCTGATTTGTACTCACAATACCCAAGCTGAGGACCAGATGGTGGATGTTCATCTAGATTGCCAGAACAACAAGGCATGGAGACAAGGTCCTTGTAACTGGAACTCACTGCATTTGATAGCAACCGGATTTAGTCCGAGACAAGCTGGGGTTTGCTTCCAGCTTCAACACATAGCACACAGTACTGGGGGTTGGAATAGTGATTCCCCACAAGCACTATGCACATTCATATGTAAAAGGAAAGTACTATACCAGGCAGACTGCTCCTCGATCCCGATAGCAACTATTGCAAAATACCCGGGAGCACGCACGGCAGCTTCAGTTCCTGACAGACCGAGCGCGATTCAGCAATTTCTCCAGTCTTCTACAGGGTGAGCCTGGTTTCCACACTTCTAGTGCTTCTTTCTCCTCACAACTCAGATTCAGTCCAAACTGGCACTCACAAAGGCTGCAGACAGAAACTCAGGGCCTCACACGGCTTCCTGCATGAAACTATACACCACAGAAGCACACAGCCCTTCTCTCTCACTGCCACAACTGATCTGATCTTTCCAGTCACAGAGCAGGGCATTTCCTTTAGCTCCACACTATTCTGTTGGCTGATTCAGCTGTCACTCACAATAAGACTCCCTCTGTTGGTAGAAAAAGGCTCCAAGGTCAAAACTACATTTCCCAGAGTCACTGCCCATACAACCCCCTTGTGGCTGGCTCAAATTAAGAGTCCAATTTCTGATTTGTCCACAGGCTCCATGTTAGGGCTCCCTTAACCCAACTGGCCCAGCACAGCAGTTTAGGTCCAAAATGGAGAGGTAACACACACAGAGTCCCAGCTGCAATAAAGGCAGGTTAGACAAACTACAATTTTGCTAATGCTTTAAATGATTACAGGCAAACAGTTACAGCTTTCAGATGGGCTCCCTTTGCACCTTCAGCGACAGCAAAATGGAGTGATTTCTCTGCAGCTCAGGTGGGATCCGAGCATTAAATACACAGTCCCCCCATACAAACTAATTAAGTCTGTAAGCAGACAGCTCTTAAAGAGACAGTACGTGGAGGCTCAAATAGCACTCACTTGCAACCACAGTTAAGCAGCTCAGACGCCGAACACCACCCAGGCTTGGAGCATTCAGTCAAGCTTCTGGAAGACTTTTGGGAACCCCCATTTGCAGGGGGGTTACACTACCATTGACTTGACCAGGCACTACCTGAGTCCATCCTCCTAATAATTGGTTCCTCTTGGGTTTCTTAATTTATTTGCCCATGAAGTGCCCCATTTCACTTCTGGTTTTCAGTTACTGGTCCCTGAATGCTAATCATCAGATGCTGGTCTTGAAGAGAAAACCCTTTCCATTCCTCAATAGAATCCCCTAGCTAATGAACTGGCCCAGTAGGGAGCCAGCACTGAAGGAACCCAAACCCGACCCCGACTGGAGGAGAGGCATGCCGCTGGAGCTGACAGGACTGCTTTAATCCAAGAAGTAAGCCTTTCAATGGTCCCTGTAGCTCCTTGTATCCTATCTCTTAACCAGTCTCACTGCACTACCCCCCCTCAAAAATCATATGTATTCCCCTAAATGATCCACATTTATCCATTTTTAACTGTACCTGACTGAAATGTGATAAGAAAAAAAATGTATTTTGCATTGTTTTGTTTTTATGGGCAGCATTCTGTTATATTTCTCTTCATGGAACTAATAATTTGGAGTCTTAACTATATCATTGTTTGTTCTCAGAACTCTAAGTATAGTTCTGATAGGTCAACAGCACATAATTAGCGTTCTGTACACAAACTGTGGTGTAATAAAAAAAAATCCAAATTATTGGTTCCATGAAAAGAATGGTAACAGAATGCTGCACATAAGAACAAAAAAATTAAAAATACATTTTTTTTATTCAGGTACAGTTTAATGTGGATAATTTTGGGGAATGCATGCCATTTCTGAGAATAAGAATTTTATAAACAGATGCCAGTTAGTACACATTTCCTCTCCCCTTTAAGGCAGTAGCACCTGTTCTGAACATTGTGGTTTCCTTTTCCTCTCCCAAAAGATGATCCTGTACACTCTAAAACTGGGTAAGCAATAATACCAGACAAGGTGGGTGGTATGGGGCTATACTGGACTGTACAGGGGGAGGGGGTAATGAGGCCCAATGCAGCAGGTGGAGGGCCTTATATCCTCTGGATGGTCCAGTATAGGCTCCACCTGGAGGGATGCAGGCCTATACTGGAGCAATGGTCTGCATCTGTCCAGGAGGGGAACCAGTATCCTAGGTGATAGGTTTAAATGCTTCATTGGCAAGCATTTAAACTAGCCAAAGGGGGAGGCACTGAAAAGGAGAAGGGAAATCCTAGCACCCCAAAAAATCAGGGTAGTTAGTGAGGTAAACACCAAGATAGGGCAGTCAATAGGGAGAAGGGCAAGGGTAAATGGAGAAAAAGACAAAGGCAGTAGGGACAGTGGAGGGGCAAAAAGAAATAAGGCCATAAAAAATGGAGGGTAATGAGTACCAATGCCCATAGTCTAGGTAAAAAGCTCCCCGAAATGGTGGCCTTGATGGAAGAGGGATGCCTGGATGGTGTGGCAGTCACAGAAACATGGTACACAGAGAACCATGACTGGGATGTCAACATACCAGGGTACACAATCTACAGGAGGGACAGGGAGGGTAGAAGAGGAGGAGGAGGAGTAGCTCTCTATGCAAGGGAAGGGATCAAAGCAACAGAACTAAAGGGTAAACAGGGAGGACAGGAGGCACTGTGGGTCACCCTGGAAACTGGAAAAGGCACCACAATCCGCACAGGGGTTGTATACAGACCCCCATCTCAGGAGGAGAAAATGGACAAGGAAATGATAGAAGGCATCCTTAGGATGGCAGAGAAAGGGGAGATATTGCTGATGGGGGACCTGAATATGCCAGATGTTAACTGGAGCACCTTTTCTGCAGCCACATCCAAGAGCAGGGCCATTCTCGATGCTCTACAGAGGGCATGCCTCAGACTGCTAGTTTTGGAACCCACTTGGAAGTGAGTAATCTTAGACCTGGTACTCTCAAATGGGGACAGAGGATCTCAGATCTAGAAATGGGTAGCCATCTGGGAACAAGCAACCACCAAACAGTGTGGTTCATGGTAAACTTACCTGTAGAGTCAAGCCATACAAAAGTAAAGGTACTGGACTTAAGGAGGGCTGATTTTGTCAACATGGGAGAGTGCCTCAGAAAAGCACTAGCAAACAGGCAAGAAGGTGGGGTGGAGCAACAATGGGGAAACATCAAAACTGCCATCACAAAGGCAACAAGCCTTTTTATGATGCAAATAAACAAATCAAAACGAAAGAAAAAAAAAACAATATGGTTCTCAAAAGAAGTGGTGGGGAAGGTTAGGGAGAAAAAGACAGCATTCAGGAAGTATAAGGAAACACAGAAGGAGCAGGACAGAGACCTGTACCAGTTAAAGCAGAAGGAAGTGGGGAAGACAGTCAGAATAGCAAAAGCCCAAACTGAAGAAAAGATAGCCAACTCGGTTAAGAAGGGGGTAAAACCTTTTATAGGTACATTAGGGAGCAAAGAAAGACTAAGGCAAGGATACTGAGGCTGAATAAAGAGGAAGGTGGTTGGACAGACAGCAACAGTGAAAAAGCAGGGATACTGAATGAATACTTCTGCTCAGTATTCACAAAGGAAGAGCAGGGGGAGCTACCTAATCCAGTCAATAGAAGCACTCTGGATAGGGGGGTTGATACTAGTCCTTTCACAGAAGAAAGGGTTCTGAAAGAACTCCTAAAACTGGATAAAGCAATGGGGCCTGATGGGATTAACCCCAGAATTCTAAAAAACTAATGGAAGAACTAGTAACACCACTGACTACCCTTTTTAATAAATCATGGGAGGATGGTGTGGTACCTGAGGACTGAAGAAGGGCAAATGTGATTCCCCTTCACAAAAGTGGCAGCAAGACAGAGGCAGGAAACTACAGACCTGTCAGTTTGACGTCAGTGGTAGGGAAAATGATGGAATCAGCTTTGAAGGAAAGAATTGTTGAGTACCTAGAGGCCAGTGGGGCAGAGGACCCAAGGCAGCATGGATTCACAGCAGGAAGGTCATGTCAGACAAATCTAATTGATTTATTTGACTGGGTGACCAAAGTAGTAGACCAGGGAGGGGCTGTGGACATGGCCTACCTAGACTTTAGCAAAGCATTTGACACAGTCCAGCACAAAAGATTAATAAACAAATTAGCCAGCCTGGGAGTCGGTCCCAGGGTGGTAGCCTGGGTAAAACACTGGCTGGACAACAGGAAACAGAGGGTAATAGTAAATGGAGTCCACAGTGAAGAAAGGGGAGGTTACTAGTGGGGTACCGCAGGGTTCAGTACTGGGGCCAGTCCTTTTCAATGTCTTTATAAGTGACATTGCAGAAGGACTGGAAGGAAAAGTATGTCTCTTTGCAGATGACACAAAGAGCTGCAACAGGGTTGATACGCAAGATGGGGTGGAAAGGCTGAAAAGGGACTTGGCAAGGTTGGAGGAATAGTCAAATGTATGCAGCATAGATTCAATGCAAAGAAGTGCAAAGTAGTGCTCCTGGGAAACAAAATCCCAGGGGAAGAGTACACAGTGGGGGTGAGATACTGACAACAACAGAAATGGAAAGGGACCTGGTTGTAGTCATATCAGAAGACCTAAAGGTGGGCCAGTAATGGAAGATGGCAGTAAGGAGGGCTGGGGAGATACTGGGATGCATAGGGAGAGGCATTACCGGTAGAAAACAGGAAGTTGTTGTCCCTCTGTACAGACAGTTGGTAAGACCATATCTGGAGTACTGTGCACAGTTCTGGAGACTCCATCTCTGCAAAGACATAGACAGGGTGGAGGCTGTCCAGAGGAGGGCAAATAAATGGTGCAGGGTCTGCACCGAAAGACATATGAAGAAAGACTAAAGGAGCTTAAGATGTTTAGCCTTGAGGAAAGGAGGGAGAGGGGGGACATGATAGAAACTTTCAAATGCCTCAAGGGACTCAACAAAGTCCAACAGGGTAGCATCTTTCAGAAAAAGAAATGTGCAAGAACAAGGGGGCACAATTTGAAGATAGAGGGGGGATGGCTCAGAGGTAGTGTGAGGAAGTATTTTTTCACAGAGAGGGTTGTAGATGCATGGAACAGCCTTCCTGAGGAGGTCGTAGAGTCAAAAGCAGTGGAGGAATTCAAGAATGCATGGGACAGACATAAGGCAATTCTAGTCAGGGGCATGAGGAAGTAGGCAATTGGTTAACTAGGATCTGCAGCTTATTCGTTAGGTAGAAAAATGGGCAGACTAGGTGGGCCATGCGGTCCTTATCTGCCATCAGATTCTATGTTTCTAGGTTTCTATTATTGTACTTAGAAAATGGATCTTGCTCTACATTTTAAATTAAATTTTCAGAAATATTTTATTAAAAATGTAGAAATTAAAAAATAAAACTATAAAATACATTTATCTGTAAAGTAGCCCCTCCACTTCTGGAAATGGCAGCAGAGAGCACTGGTATGTTTTAGTGGGAAAGCCATTAGATCGTGACCTACTGCCATTGTGATGCAGGCACTTTGTTTTGTTTGTGAGCCTCCCTCAAAAAAGCACTTTGTTTTCTTCCCCTTCCCCATACTGGCAGTGCCAGTACCTTGTATTTTCAATCCCTCTGTTTTTATTTATTTTTTCATGGTTGCACTATAGTCGGGAGGAGCAAGAGAAACTGGAAGGACTGATAGCACAGTGAGTGCAGCTGTGGGGTCCAGAAGAGCAGTTTTAGAAACAGGTGAGACCTGAAGCTAAGGAAATTTTTTTTGTTTGCTTGTTTAATGTCCAGCTTATTGAGGCCACAGTAAGAGTGTTGGGGAGCCAAAGCTGAGCAGGGGAAGTCTATATGGATCCCCTCCTGCATCCCACTGAACAGTGAAAAGATTAGCCCCTACTCGTACCTGGTGATGGAGAGGACGGCGTAGAGTGGAATACAAAAATGGTAGCAGTGGATCAGGTGAGGCCAAGGGAGTTGTTGTACTAAAAAAATGTATCCTTTTCTGTGTTTATGTAGGGTCAAGCAGCAGGAGTGGAGCCTGGGCGAGCCAGGGAAGCTATAGCAGCACTTAGCATGTGATATGCTAGCGCTACGAGTTTAAAGAGAAAGAACAGTTTTAGTTAACTGAAACATCAGCAATGTATTGGGTGAGGCCAAGAGAGTTTTACAGTTTAAAAAAAAATTATATATATATATATATATATATGTATATCTGTTATTGAAGGTTATGATGGCTCGAGCAGGGATAGAGCCTGGGCAAGCCAGGGTGAAGCTGTACTAGTGCTTAACACGTGAGGTGCTTGCACTAGGAGTTTAAACACAAAAAACAGTTTTTGTAAAAGTGAAAACATGTTTAAAATTAGTTTATATTGTGTGCCACACACTGTTTTGCATTTCTGTATGGCTAAACCACTCTTTCAAGTACACAGAGGAGGACATCTCTCACTAAGCGAGACAACAACATGACGGCAATTTGAAACTTTTAAATTCGATGGGCACAAGGATTTTAGAACGGAATCAGGCAACAGAGACTGAGGCTTTTTTTACCCGGGCTCTATATCGTTTGATAAATGACCACCTTGCTAGGGGTATCAGCCAATCAGAGCCTGGGAATTTTTCAGCCCATTTCCTAATGTTAGTTAATGTACATCAATTGTAATGAAACAATCACTAAATTCTGAAAGTTTCATTAACTGCAGTCTCTTTGCATTGTGTGATTTTTTTTTATTAGATAAACTGAGATATTGCTTATAATGTTATAATTAGGCCTGCAACTTCAGTTTAAGGGCAATGAAAAACCTCAAGCCGTGGGTATTCCACCTCCCTTGAAGTGACCCAAACTGTGAAGAGAATATACAAATTAAGTTGAACCTGCTTAAAGCTGGTCAAACCAGTTAGACGTAACCAAAATTTGGGTTTCAAACCCATGAGTTTATTTTAAACCCAGGGGTCTAAAACTTCCAAATGCTACCCCCCCCTCCAAAAAAAAAAAAAACATTATAAAAAAAAGGAATAAGGATTAGAAAGGAAATAAAGATGAGATATTTTGTGGTGCCTCTGTTTCGTGTTTGTTTAGTCATGTTCACTTACTGCACAGCTGCTAAAGCAGACACATATAAACTTTTCTCCATTTGCAAGCGGAGGATCTATTTCAGAGAAAGGAAGGCACTAGAACAAGGGGGCATGCAACAGAGCCAAGGGGAGCAGTTTAGGAGAGAGAGAGATGTGCAGTTACAGTACTGGGAAAGCCACAATGAGCCAAGGCTCGTTTCCAGGTGTGACCTGAGAGAAAGGGAAAGGGAGTGCAATCATAAAGCATCCACAGTAGTAATGGAATGATACAATATACAGTGCAAACAGTGTACAATTCAACATGGTACAAGTGCAATAACAACAAAGGGTGCTAAAAGTTGGTGCTATGAGCATCTTCAATTCGGAACTGAAGTGGCAAGAGCAGGTTTCAAAACTGCAGTGTGGTAATAGTTGGCAAAGCCACTTATCCAGGCGGAGGTTGAACCCAGCAGAAGGCCCAACAACAAAGGTGGAAAGGGTTCCGATGGGGAGGGTCAGATAGCGGGCTGACAGGAGTAGGTGGGAGTGTGGAGGAGTTTTAGCAGGTGCTTATGGGAGATGGAGGAGGGAGAGAGATGGAGAGAGGATGGGAACAGATTCCAGAGGAATGGAAGGTGACAGAGAAAGCTGACTGCCCAGCAAAGGAGTGCGGGTGAGGAACAGAGAAGGTACAGTAAGTAAATCACTGGAGTGGAGAGTATGAGGCAGAGGGAATGGGTGAGAAGAGTGAGAATAGGTAAGTGCATAGGGGCCTAGACCAGGTTTTGGAGAAGGAGGTACATTGGGACTAGAGACATGAGGGTAGGGAGAGGATGGATAGTGCGGACTAGAGGGAGCAGTGGTTTGTACAAGGGGGCAGTTAGTAGCAAAGCAGCAAAAGGCATTACAGAGGGTGTCCGGTCTGGCAAGGGAAGAGGAGGGGGCAGTGCTGTAAACCTCATCTGCATAGTCAGAGACCAAGAGAACTATTTTGGTAACGAGCTCCAGGCGGACCCGAGGAGATAGTCAGTCTTTGTTGTGGTACTAGGCACCAAGTTTGGGGTGCAGCTTGGAGTGGATGGCATTGATGTGATGTGAATCATGTGCTTATGATAGATCTCATTTTCATGAGCCAGTATGGCTATGAATTAAGGGAAGCACCACATCTGAGTGGCAGCAACAACATCGACCTCCCCCACAGTGACACTGGGACACCACCACAGAGCACCCCGATGAAAAGCAGACTGACGGACAAAACAGTGCCACAGCACCCGGCACGGTGCCCACGTCATACACCATGATGACCAGACACTGAATGCCGCACCAGAGACGGACACCAGCATTAGCGACCCGACGAAAGGAGTGCACTCCCTCATGGTGTAGGTGATACCACTGGGCAGCAGGGGGACACACAGGGCAGCAGCCTGACAGCATTAGCAGACACAGTGGCGAACAGGGCCAAATGGAACTGGCAGTACACAGCCGGCGGGGAACCGCAGCCCAATGCAGATGGACATACAGGCAGACACACAGAAGGGATCACAGCACCACAGTGCTACTGGGCAATGCAATATGGCACATGCCAGGCAGGGTTACAGTGGGCAACCAACCACAGCAGGGTCTCCAGGCACCATGACAGGAATAGGGCGGACAGAGGTGGTACAGGCACGGTACCAGTGGCGGCAATGGGGGGAAAACACAGTATGCTGACAGCGGCACACCCCCCTTCCCATGCACCCCAGAGCTTACACCTGGAGGCTACTATTCAATGCCAGCCCCAGCAAAGCTGATACTGTGGTGGGCGAGTCGCTCTGTTTGAGTTGTTGCTGCTGCGGCTGTCGAGCTCTTCAGCATCGGGATCTTGGTGTCACTGGTGGAGTGTTGTTCTGACACTGTGCTTCCGAATTAAGAAGTAATGCAAGACAGGGTGTATATTATTGTGGAATAACCTCATGCCACTGGTGGGTTGAAGTACAAGGCTGCAGGCCAAGTGCATTCAACACCTGAGTAGTGACATCTCCAAAATGACACACACTCCTGGCGTGAATTATTGCTATTATACAATGGTTCACTTTTATTGAAAAAAAGATTACATAAGTATATCTGTTAAATGTATTTTTGCTTATTTTTGTATGGGTAAGTATATGCTGAAAAAATACAGCAGATCTGCTCTTTGGCCATTAGGTGCTGCTGCATTATTCTACATTCTGATTGTCTTGTCACCCCTTCTCCCTCACTTTACCATCCCCCCCCCCGCTCCCTACCTCTCTTTCTGTTTAAGACTGCAATGTCCCAGATTTTAATTTACCCGCTCCTGCTGCCTGCCCTGGGACAGGGTGAACAATTTAATTTTATGTGGTTTATTTTTTATTTTAAATGTCCATTTCAATGTAACTAATCATTTAATTACATGCAACAGGATAATCACACTGTAGTTACATGTTTGTTGCATGCAACTGCATTGTAATTGCAATGCAGTAACCATGTAGTTATACTATCACAGAAAGCGGAAGTTTTTTGAAACTGCCACTGTGTATGGCTTTTCAGCAAAAATGGACTGCTGAGCACGCTCTTCTCAGAAGTGCACTGCAAGACAGTCTGTATACCCACACATAGTGGTGGTTTGTACAAAAAAAAGCTGCAGTTGTAGAAGTAGGCTGTGGGGCTTTTTAGTGAAGTGTTTCATTTTGTGCTGAAGTGTGATAGGGGATTTATTTAGGCTATGTTACAGTACTGTGGGTCCGACTGGCTTGTGTGTGTGTTGACATGTGTCCTGCCTCTGTATGTGAGTAGGTCATGTGTGTTCCTGTACTTAATACAGTGATGATATTGTCAAATAACATCACTTGTCCAAGGTACACTGACCAATCAAGATATTAGAAATATTCTTATCATTTTATAATTTGAAACACTACTTTGACTAGAAATCACTCGAAATCCTCCATTTTCTTAAAAATGCTTTAAAAAACTGCTGATCTCTGCGCCCCCGTATGTCTTGCCTCTTCCATCCCCTCTTCAAGCCTCTTATTTAAATATTCATTTTTCCCCACCCTGCTCTTGCAGTTAGCTGCCTCTCACGCCTGCTTCCCCCTCTGTTCATGCCCCTTGTACTCGCTGCATGTCTAAACTCTCCTCCCTTACCCACAACCTTTACTTTCTTAGCTTTACCCATTTAGCCTCTTTTGTCTGTAGCCTCCCCTAATGGCTCAGTCTTTTTGGCACTATATGTTTTATTTTCTCCTTTCTCCTCTGACTGCCAGGCTATAGTCCCATAAGGTCAAGAGTATTTATTTAAGATACATTTTTACTTTTCATGGGTGCTCTTACAGACATTCCTTTTGTCTGCGTCCTATTTGAACTGCCAACTTTTTACATGGATTCTGGGACATCATAATTACTGTGTACTTTGTATTATGGTATTTTGTTGCTATGTATTATCGTATTTATTCTGTATTTTGTATTTCATTTCCCTCTTCGGTCCCTTCCCCCTGCAGAGTTCACACTTGAAAATGAACCTTGGCTCAGAGTGCCTGTATTGTTTATTACCTTTTAAATAAATAGAAATAAATGAATACACACCCCCACATGCAAAAAGAACACTTAGCTCTGAAACTATTTAACTTACAACAACCAAAGATAGTGTGTTAAGCAGTATTGCAGGTCAGCCTTCTATCTATTTTGTTAAACTTGTCTGCTTTTTTTTCCTTTTTACTTTCTATATATTTCCTCTGCTTACTGGCTTGCCCCCTTTCACTGGCTCCTTCCCAGCCCCATCACCCATATTCTCTGGGACTTATCACGTTCATCTTGTCCCCGGTGGCATGCCATCAATGGTGGGAGGGGCTCATGGTCAACAGGGCTGTGCCAGGCCCCTTGAAAATTTCTCAACAAGCCTTCAGTGGACAGATGCCACAGTCAGTGGTGTGGGACCTGCAAGGAGGAGGGGATGGACATTATCTGCCACAGCAGGGGTGATTGTTATTGTCTTCTCTCTACCCCCAGGACATTGGCATGTAAGGAGCTCAGGAGTGGAAGTACAGAAAATGGAGCATCACCCACAGGCCCGGCCAACGTCCACCTTCCCGCACTGCCTCTATTGTGCTTCCACCCATGGTCCCCCAGCTGGCAGTATTGCAGTGGAAGAAGTGAACATCCTTGCCTAGAGGAGGAGGAGGAGGAGTAGCATGTCCTCTGGGACACTCAGTCCTCCTCTCAACACTGGCCCTCTGATGATCTGGGCTCATTCCCAAACCCAGTTTGCTAGCACTGTGACCGATAATTCTGCCATACACCAATAAGCCAGCTCTGTCTGCTGGTTTTGTTATTATAGATTTTGTTATTCTTGTTATAATTATCTGTTTTTGTTGTGTTGCTAATATAGATGTTCTGTAGTTTGAATCTTATCTAGCTAAAAATAGATTTTATGCTATGGCAAATTCTGTCTGTCTTTCCCATAGATTATTTTCTTATTCTTTGATCCCAGAACTTTATCCTGAGACCTGAGATGACTAGTATTACACATTTAGAAAACAAATGATTTCTGCTTTCTGTAAAGGAAAGTGTTGAAGTTCATCATTCCCAATTCATATGTGCTTACCCCACTACTCTGATTTGGTACATCTCTTTTATGTTTGTTTTATGTCTCTGTGGTCATTATAAACCAACTTGTAGCTCCTTTACTACACCAGTATAGATGCTCCAACAAGTGATATCCTCATTTGCAGTTACTCAGTGACTACTAGCTGCTGATGCTGCTACTTCAATAGGTTACTAAGCAGACTGGAATAGAGCAAGTCGAGGAGCTGCACCACTTTCGCCAATGCAGCAGCAAATGCAAGTAGCAGACCAGTATCAATATCGGGAGTCACTAACTGCAACCAGTAATGTCTCTGGTTGAAAACCTAAATATACAGCATTAGCAAAATGGGAGGAGGGCACATACAAAGCTGGTTTAAAGGACAGGCCCCTTGAGAGGAATTCCAGGCCCTGGGGAAAGTTTAGATTCTGGAGCCCCTACCAGCTTCCAGCCCCTTTCCTGCATACAGTATGCTGGGAGGCCTTGGCCCCTCTTGGCACTGAGCCCCAGGAATTATCCCTTGCTCCACCACCCTCTCAAGGGCCCTATTAAAGGAGCAAGAAAAGACAGGCAGGCTCTCCTCTCCAGGGAGGTGACACGGCATCCCTCGGCCAATGGTGACCCCTAGTGGAGGCTAGGGGTTGCACAAGCTCAGAGGGGGCAGGACACTAGGCCATGGGGCGGGGGAAAGGAGTCATAACCGGGGCTGTAGGCGTATGTGTTCTTACTCCTAGGGCTCCTGGACGAAAAACCAGAGGCAAGAAAATGCCGGTGGCAAGCAGGATGATGACCGATTCCCCGCAGGCTCTGCTCCTGGGCCGGGTACAAGGTAAGCCCAGGTGATTCCGGGTGACGTGGCTGGGGGGGTCAATCAGATGGGGCAGGCGACCAGAGGAGCACAAAATAGAAATTAAAAAAAAATAAATAAATAATTCTCTGTTATAACCCCATGGGATTATATAACCACGTGACAGCCTTTCCTCAGTCTGGCTCGTGCTGCCTCACAGTGCAGTGAAACCAATCATCAATCGGTAGAATATGATGGAATATTTCTGAGGTTGAAAAAAAAACATTCCCAAGGCCTTTTAAAACCCTTATTTCTGCTGTCACTAACCTTCCAATTCACTTCTTTGTCCCTAACTCCCAGATTAACTGGCGCTCACACCTCAACAGAAACCACAGTGCGACCTACCACCTCAGCAGCTAATTAAAATGTCGCCAAGGCAACAGCGATCGGAACTTCAGAAGAAACCAGAGAAAAAGTTCAAATAAAAAAAAACACTAGCATCTTGCTTTTCTTTATGACCTTTCTTTCTATTAAGAACAGTGCTTTTGTGATGACTGTCTATAGCATGATAATTTTACTGTTAGCCGTTCTCACACAGATGCCACAATCTAGCTATAGAAGAAACAAGTTCACAGCTTTCTAAAAACTGATTTACTTACTGGCTTTCTAAACACACATTTATTTAATGGTTTTGAGATTTCTACTGTTTAATTTGCATATATTTAATGCTATTTTATGTTAAAATAAGTAAAATGAGTTAAAATTTACAACCAACACCCTGTATCACAGATATTTCTTTTTATCTGGTTGGACAAAAAATGGCACCTGGCAATTACATAAAACAATACATGGGGGGGAAGCAAAAGTCAAATGTAATGCACACTCTCATTGTGGGATGCTTTGATAAACCTTTATGTAGCATCCCACACCTCAGGTGTGCATTAAATTCTTGTTATGCACTCACCCCATGAATTATTATAAATGTAATAAGTTCTCATATTGTTAAATAACATAGAGGATCATATATGGTCATCTACTGGTAACAAGCATGTATAGCCATTGAAAGGTTGCCATGGTGACCGTTTAAACCTCAACAGCGAAGCCTGAGAGGTTTTGGTCACTATGGCTACCTCGAGATGGATACACATGCTTGTTGCCAATAGTGGACCATACATTGTCTTTTATAGTGTATGATATACTATTAAAAGGCGTAAGTAGTTAATTGCACTCACATTTAGTCAGCACCACTCTATTCCGTGTTCATCTCACCATCACAAAGATGGTGCAGGGATTGCATCACATGTCTTATAAGGATGAAGGACTTGAATATGTACTCCCTGGAGGAGAGGAGGGAGAAGGGGGATATGATAGAGACATACAAGTACCTTACAGGGAGGGACAGGGTGCAGGAATACACTATTTTCCAGCGAAAAAGATATTCCAGGACTAGAGGGCATGGGATGAAGGTGGAGGGAGGCAATTCAGAGGAAATGTGAGGAAGAATTTCTTCACAGAAAGGGTGGTGGACAAGTGGAACACCCTGCCAGAGGAAGTGGTGGGGGCTGAAGCAATCACAGGATTTAAGAATGCATGGGATAGACATAAGAGAATCCTGGAGGTCAGGGGTAAGGGGCAACAGACTTCTAGAAAAACATAAAGTGAACTTACAAGCTCAAATGGGCAGACTGGGTGGGCCATAGGCCCTTATCTGCCAACAGTGTCTATATATCTATGTTTCTCTGTATCTCTCACCACCGTGGCCATTTCAGACATAGTGGGGTTCATGGAACATGCATGCGCAAAGATGTTCCAGTCTGCAGAATGTGCATGCACGAACACATTCTAGGTTGTTGTACCATCGATATGACATACTCATGATGGTACAACAACATCATGATATCACATCGATAGTACAACAATGCTGTGAATCAGTCGAATTCAGCTAATAATAATGTTCGACCATACACTATTAAGCTGTTATTGTCACCACTCTGAATAGTTCAAGGCTTCTATCCAATTGCATTAGTTCGACGCTCTTGTTATATGTAACACAAAAACACAGAAACATAGACTTTGATGGCAGATAAGGACCACTTGGCCCACCTAGTCTGCCCATTTCCCTACCTAGAGGATAAGCTGCAGATCCTATTTAATCAACAGCCTATTTCTTCCTACCTCCCACAAAAATTGCCTTACATCTGTTACATGCATTCTTGAATTCTCCCACAGTTTTAGACCCCACAACCTCCTCAGGAAGGCTGTTCCATGTGTCCACCACCCTCTCTGTGAAAAAATACTTCCTCACATTGCCCCTGAGCCGTCCCCCCCCATCAACAAATTGTCTCCCCATGTTCTTGCACATCTCTTTTCTGAAAGATGCTACCCTCTTGCACTTTGTCGATTCCACTGAGGTACTTAAACATTTCTATCATGTACTCCACCCTTTCCTCAAGGGTATACATATTAAGTTCCTTTAGTCTCTCCTCATATTGCTTCTCTTGGAGACCATGCACCATTTTAGTTGCCCTCCTCTGAACTGTCTCCATCCTGTCTATGTCCTTGTGGAGGTGGGGTCTCCAGAACTGGACACAGTACTCCAGATGGGGTCTCACCAACTGTCTGTACAGGGGGATAACAACTTCCTGCTTTCTGCTGGTGATGCCTCTCCTTATACATCCCAGTATCCCCCAGCCCTCCCTACCACCTTTTCACATTGCTTGCCAACCTTAAGGTCATCTGATATGATTAACCCCAGGTCCCTTTCCATTTTTGCTGTTGTTACTATCTCCCCCCACATTGTGTAATCTTCCCCTGGGTTTTTGTTTCCCAGGTGCATTACTTTGCACTTCTTCGCATTGAATCCAAGCTGCCATATTTCTGACCATTCCTCCAGCCCTGTCAAGTCCCTTCTCATCCTTTCCACGCCTCCTTGTGTATCAACCCTGTTGCAGATCTTTGTGTTATCTGTAAAGAGGCATACTTTTCCTTCCAGTCCCTCTGCAATATCACTTACAAAGACATTAAAAAGGACTGGACCCAGTATTGAACCCTGCGGTACCTCACTAGTAACCCCTCTTTCTTCAGAGTGGACTCCATTTACAATTACCTTGTGTGTCCTGTTGTTCGGCCAATGTTTTACCCAGGCTACCACCCTGGGACCCACTCCCAGGCTGGTTAATTTGACTACTAATCTTTTGTGTGGGACTGTGTCAAATGCCTTGCTAAAGTCTAGGTAGGCCATGTCCACAGCCCCTCCCTGGTCTACTACTTTGGTCAACCAGTCAAAGAAATCAATTAGATTCGTCTGACATGACCTTCCCACTGTGAACCCATGCTGTCTTGGGTCCTGTGCCCCACTGGCCTCTAGTAACTCAACAATTCTTTCCTTCAGAAGTGATTTCATCACTTTCCCTACCACAGAGGTCAAACTGACAGGTCTATAGTTTCCTGCCTCTGTCTTGCTGCCACTTTTGTGAAGGGGAATCACATCAGCCTTCTTCTAGTCCTCAGGTACCACACCATCCTCCCATGATTTGTTAAAAAGGGTAGTCAGTGGTGTCACTAGTTCTCTGCTTAATTCTTTTACAATTCTGGGGTGAATTCCATCAGGCCCCATTGCTTTGTCCACCTTCAGTTTTAGGAGTTCTTTCAGAACCCTTTCTTCTATGAAAGGACTGGGATCAACCCCCCTCTCCAGAGTGCTTTTGTTTTAATTGGATTAGGCACCTCCCCTACTTCCTCTTTTGTGAATACTGAACAGAAGTATTGATTGAGTATCCCTGCTTTTTCACTGTCACTCTCTGCCCACCCACCATCCATTCTATTCAGCCTCACTATCCCTCCCTTTGTCTTTCTATGCTCCCTGATATACCTATAAAAAGGTTTTATCCCCCTTTTTAACCGAGTTAGCTATCTTTTCCTCAGTTTGTGCCTTTGCTATTCTGACTATCCTCCCTGCTTCCTTCTGCCTTAACTGGTACAGTTCTCTGTCCTGCTCCTTCTGTGTTTCCTGATACTTCCTAAATGCTATCTTTTTCTCCCTAACCTTCACTGCCACCTCTTTTGAGAACCATAGTGGCTTTTTCTTTCATTATGATTTGTTTATTTGCTTCACACAAAGGCTTGTTGCTTCTGTGATGGCAGTTTTGATATTTCTCCATTGTTGCGCCACCCCTCCTTCTAGCCTGTTTGCTAGTGCTTTTCTAAGGCACTCTCCCATCTTGCCAAAGTCAGCCCTCCTGAAGTCCAGAACTCTCACTTTTGTATGGCTTGACTCTGTAGCTGAGTTTATCATGAACCACACTGATGGCGGTCACTTGTTCCCAAATGGCTACCCACTTCTAGATCTGAGATCCTCTCACTGTCCCCATTTGAGAGTATGAGGTCTAAGATTGCTCCCTCACAAGTAGGTTCCAAAACTAGCTGTCTGAGGCATGCCACCTGAAGGGCATCAAGAATGGCCCTGCTTTTGGATGTGGCTGCAACAAAGGTGCTCCAGTTAACATCTGGCATATTAAGGTCCCCCATCAACAGTATCTCCCCTTTCTCTGCCATCCTAAGTATGCCTTCTATCATATCCTTGTCCATTCCCTCCCCCTGACATGGGGGTCTGTATACAACCCCTGTGCGGATTGTGGTGCCATTTCCAGTCTCTAAGGTGACCCACAGTGCCTCCTCTCCTCCCTGTTTACTCTTTTGTTCAGTTGCTTTTATCCCTTCCCTTACATAGAGAGTTACTCCCCTTCTGCCCTCCCTGTCTCTCCTGTAGGTTGTGTACCCTGGTATGTTAACATCCCAGTCATGATTCTCTGTGTACCATGTTTCTGTGACTGCTACGATATCCAGGCCTCCCTCTTCCATCAAGGCCACCAGTTCAGGGAGCTTGTTGCCCAGACTACGGGCGTTGCTACTCATTACCCTCCATTTCTTGATGGTCTTACCCCTTTTTTCCCCATCCCTGTCCTTATTGCGTTTGTCACTTTCTCCATTTACCCCAGTGCTTCTCCCTATCAACATCGCTATGTTGGTGTCTATCTCACTTAGTACCCTGATTTTTTGGGGGGGGGCTAGGATTTTTCTGCTCCTTTCCAGTGCCTTCCCCCTTGGCTAGTTTAAATGCTTGCCAATGAAGTATTTAAACCTATCACCTAGGATCCTGGTTCCCCTCCTGGACAGATGCAGACCATCATGCCAGTATAGGCCTGCATCCCTCCAGGTGGACCCCCAGTCCCCAGTGAAGCCAAATCCCTGAGCTCTTCTCCACTTTTTCAACCACTGATTGAATCCCATGGTGTGCAGCACCCTAGCCTCACCTGTGCCATAGTCAGGCAGCACCTCCAAGAAGGTTACCGTGTGTGCTAGTTGTCTAAGGCCCCTCCCCATCTCCACAAACACTTCTTGCACTGCTCTGATCCCTTTCTTAGCCAGGTAATTTGTCCCTAGGTGGACAATGACATCCAGTTCCCTCCCCTATGCAGCTGCTCCTGCGATCCTGAGGATTTGCTCCCTGCCCCTCCAAGCCATGGTGCCAGGCAGGCACCTTACCTCCCTCTCCCCTTCCTCCCCCAGTTCTACCTTCCTAACAATGGAGTCCCCCACCAGGAGTTGTTTCCTTCCCCTGTGGAGTCCCATGCCACCCTCCTGTGGGTCTCCTTTGTGGAGGTTCCCAGCATCCTCATTGGTCTCCACTGTGGGTGCCTCCGTAGAGGAGCCACACTTTTCCAGAATGGCATAGAAAATGTGGAGAGGCTGGCCCACCGGGGCAGCGGTTGGATTTCCGCTTGCGACGCCGGCGACCCGGGTTGAGGGCGGACCCGGGTCATCGGAGGCGGCCGGGGAGAAGGATTGGCGCCTGTAGGCAGCTCTCCTTCTCCGGGAGGGTCCCGACAGTATCCGGGCGCGATGAGGACTCCTAGCGGAGGCTGGGAGACCTCACGCTACCGGCCTGTGGTGAGGGAGGGGCGAGGTAGGTGGGGCAGACGCTGGCGTCATTGCACGTCCCCGCCTCCTCGAGGGAGGGGAAGTATAGGGGGATAAAATCCCTGCCCAGCGTCTAAATGACGCTCTGCCCAGGATTGCCCTGATAGGTCACCGGAACCGTTCCCCCTAACCAGTCACAGTTCCATGGCCGATACGGGGGTCGGTATCGCGGCCCCGCTCTCTGGGGGGTAAGCCAGAGATGACCAGGGGGATTCGGTGATGTCCGGTGGTCGGGGCTCCAGGGTCCGTGACCGGAGCAGAAGCCGGACGTAAGGTGGGGCATAAAGAAGCAAAAAAAAAAAAAATGTGGAGAGGTACAACTGGAGGGATGCGCCTCTGTTCCACCACCCTCACCCTCCCTGAACCCACTGTGGTCCAACCACTCCTCTTTCTTGGTAACCTCTGAGGCAATGGGAGTGAACCTGGTGGTCCCTGGGTGGGAGAGGAGGTCCCACAAATCCTGTCCAACTCAGCCTGGAGATGAGCAACCTCCTCCCTCAGCCCAGAGAGGTGCCTGTATATCATTACTTGCCTAATTGAAAGTTTGAGATCAACTGAAACAGGGCAGAGTTCAAACCCCAATTTTGTTAACTTCGGTGACTACATGTTTATCAAATGTTCATAACGGAAATGTAAGCAAAATTCAGGTTAGCCGTCTTAATGTCCGATGACATGAGATGAAAAATGTTTCCTTTGTAAAATGTGCTGTATAAAACTACAGCCATTTCTCACAAGCTATATGGTATTACTTAACATCCGTAGAAACATAGAATTTGATGGCAGAAAAGGACCGCTTGGCCCACCTAGTCTGCCCATTTCCCTACCTAACAGATAAGCTGCAGATCCTAATTAACCAACAGCCTACTTCCTCCTACCCCCAACTAGAATTGCCTTATGTCTGTCCCATGCATTCTTGAATTCCCCCAATGTTTTTGACTCTACGACCTCCTCAGGAAGGCTGTTCCATGTATCCACAACTCTCTCTGTGAAGAAATACTTCCTTACATTACCTCTGAGCCGTCCCCCCTGTCTTCAAATTGTGTCCCCTTGTTTTTGCACATCTCTTTTTCTGAAAGATGCTGAGCTCTTGGACTTTGTTGATTCCTTTGAGGTATTTGAAAGTTTCTATCATGTCCCCCCCTTCCTCCTTTCCTCGAGGCTATACATCTTTAGTTCCTTTAGTCTTTCTTCATATGTCTTCTGATGCAGACCCTGCATCATTTTGGTTGCCTCCTCTGGACAGCCTCCACCCTGTCTATGTCTTTGCGGAGATGGGGTCTCCAGAACTGTACACAGTACTCCAGATGTGGTCTTACCAACTGTATGTACAGAGGGCCAACAGCTTCCTGTTTTCTACTGGTGATGCCCCTCCCTATGCATCCCAGTATCCCTCCAGCCCTCCTTACTGCCTTCTCACATTGCTGGCCCACCTCTAGGTCATCTGATATGACTACCCCCAAGTCCCTTTCCATTTTTGGTGTTGTCAGTATCTCACCTCCCCATTGTGTACTCTTCCCCTTGGTTTTTGTTTCCCAGGTGCATTACTTTGCACTTCTTTGCATTGAATCTAAGCTGCCATACATTTGACCATTCCTCCAACCTTGCCAAGTCCCTTTTCATCCTTTCCACCCCACCTTGTGTATCAACCCTGTTGCAGCTCTTTGTGTCATCTGCAAAGAGACATACTTTCCCTTCCAGTCCCTCTGCAATGTCACTTACAAAGACATTAAAAAGGACCGGCCCCAGTACTGAGCCCTGTGGTACCCCACTAGTAACCCTCCTTTCTTCACTGTGGATTCCATTTACTATTACCCGCTGTGCCCTGTTGCCCAACCAGTGTTTTACCCAGGCTACCACCCTGGGACCCACTCCCAGGCTGGCTAATTTGTTTTTTAATATCTTTTTTGTGGGACTGTGTCAAATGCCTTGCTAAAGTCTAGGTAGGCCATGTCCACAGCCCCTCCCTGGTCTACTACTTTGGTCAACCAGTCAAAGAAATCAATTAGATTTGTCTGACATGACCTTCCTGCTGTTAATCCATGCTGCCTTGGGTCCTGTGCCCCACTGGCCTCTAGGTACTCAACAATTCTTTCCTTCAGAAGTGATTTCATCATTTTCCCTACCACTGAGGTCAAACTGACAGGTCTGTAGTTTCCTGCCTCTGTCTTCCTGCCACTTTTGTGAAGGGGAAATCACATCCGCTCTCCTCCAGTCCTCAGATACCACACCATCCTCCCATGATTTATTAAAATGGGTAGTCAGTGGTGTTACTAGTTCTTCCCTTAGTTCTTTTAGAATTCTGGGGTGAATCCCATCAGGCCCCATTGCTTTATCCACCTTCACTTTTAAGAGTTCTTTCAGAACCCTTTCTTCTGTGAAAGGACTAATATCAACCCCCCTATCCAGAGTGCTTCCATTGACTGGATTAGGTATTTCCCTCTGCTTTTCCATTGTGAATACCGAGCAGAAGTATTCATGCAGTATCCCTGCTTTTTCACTGTCGCTCTCTGCCCAACCACCTTCCTCTTTGTTCAGCCTCAGTATCCCCGCCTTAGTCTTTCTTTGCTCCCTAATGTACCTATAAAAGGTTTTATCCCCCTTCTTAACTGAGTTGGCTATCTTTTCCTCGGTTTAGGCCTTTGCTATTCTGACTGCCTTAACTGCTTCCTTCTGCTTTAACTGGTACAGTTCTCTGTCCTGCTCCTTCTGTGTTTCCTTATACTTCCTGAATGCTATCATTTTCTCCCTTACCTTCCCCACCACTTCTTTCGAGAACCATAGTGTTTTTTTCTTTCATTTTGATTTGTTTATTTGCTTCACACAAAGGCTTGTTGCCTCTATGATGGTGGTTTTGATGTTTTCCCATTGTTGCTCCACCCCACCTTCTTGCCTCTTTGCTAGTGCTTTTCTGAGGCACTCTCCCATTTTGACAAAATCAGCCCTCCTGAGGTCCAGTACCTTCACTTTTGTGTGGCTTGACTCTACAGCTAAGTTTATCATGAACCACACTGTTTGGTGGTTGCTTGTTCCCAGACGGCTACCCACTTCAAGATCAGAGATCCTCTCTCCATCCCCATTTGAGAGTACCAGGTCTAAGATTGCTCTCTCCTGAGTGGGTTCCAAAACTAGCTGTCTGAGGTATGCCTCCTGTAGGGCATCGAGAATGGCACTGCTCTTGGATGTGGCTGCAGCAAAGGTGCTCCAGTCAACATCTGGCATATTCAGGTCCCCCATCAGCAATAGCTCCCCTTTCTCTGCCATCCCAAGGATGCCTTTTATCATTTCCTTGTCCACTTCCTCTGCCTGAGATGGGGGTTTGTATACAACCCCTGTGTGGATTGTGGAGCCATTTCCAGTCTCCAGGGTGATCCACAGTGCCTCCTCTCCTCCCTGTTTACCCTTTAGCTCTGTTGCTTTGATCCCTTCCCTTACATAGAGAGCTACTCCTCCTCCTCCTCCTCTTCTTCTTCCCTCCCTGTCCCTCCTGTAGATTGTGTACCCTGGTATGTTGACATCCCAGTCATAGTTCTCCATGTACCATGTTTCTGTGACTGCCACAATATCCAGGCATCCCTCTTCCATCAAGTCACCATTTCAGGGAACGTTTTACCTAGACTACAGGCATTGGTACTCATTACCTTCCATTTTTTTTTAGGGCTTTGTTTCTTTTTGCCCCATCCCTGTCCCTACTGCCTTTGTCTTTTTCTCCATTTACCCCTGCCCTTCTCCCTATCGACTGCTCTATCTTGGTGTATACCTCACTAATTACCCTGATTTTTGGGGGGAGGGCTAGGATTTCCCTTCTCCTCTTCAGTGCCTCCCCCACTTAGCTAGTTTAAATGCTTGCCATTCAAGCATTTAAACCTATCACCTAGGATCCTGGTTCCCCTCCAGGATAGGTGCAGACCATCATGCCTGTATAGGCCTGCATCCCTTCAGGTGGAGCCCCAGTCCACAATGAAGCCAAATCCCTGAGCTCTGCACCAGCTTTTCAAACAGTCATTGAATCCCATGGTGCAGAGTGCCCTAGCCTCATCCATGCCATAGACAGGTAGCACTTCTGAGAAAGTTACTGTGTGTGCTACTTGTCTAAGGCCCCTCCCCAACTCCACAAACTCCTGTTGCACTGCTCTGATCCCATTCTCAGCCAGGTCATTCGTCCCTACGTGGATAATGACATCCAGCTCCCTCCCCCTTGCCACTGCTCCCACAATCCTGAGGATTCATTTCCTGTTCCTCCAAGCCTTGACACCGGACAGGCACCTTACCTCCCTTTCCCTCCCTCCCTCCCTCCCCAGTTTTATCCCCCTAACAATTGAGTCCCCCATCCGGAGTTGTCTCCTTCCCCTGTGGGGTCCTGGGTCACCCTCCTATGGGTCTCCATCCAACAATGCCATCAACAATGGTATTCTGAGCATCTCATGCTATCAAGAGATGTGGTATGTCTGAACAGCAATATCATCAAGGAGGTATTTCAACATCTAATGCCATCAACAGATGTGATATTTCTTAACATCTAATGCCACCAACTATGGTGTTTTGAACATCCAACACCAACAAGATGGTATTCTTAACATCTGATACCATCACCATGTCATCTGTGAGCAATAAGTCTTTTTACAGCAACTCAAAGTTATGGTACCTCAGAAGAAAGACAACAATATGTAGAATCCTGTGCAGTCTACCATGCCTCAAAATCATGATGTGACAAGTCATTCAGGAACATGACTCCTACCAGCTCCAGATATCTACACTGTATTGGTGCATTGAGGGAGAGGATGCCAGCAAGCATCAACTCCCCCTATACACACACACACACACACCAGATAAAAATAAGTGCTTGTCAATGACTGCAAACACTTGCTAAATAAACTTCCTTGTTAATGTTTCATCTTTGACAAGAGACTAAAAGGGCCGGGAATGAGATTTTACCTGTGGGGCTGTGAGTTTATTGAGGGATAATGTGTGTGTGTGCATGTTTTGCTATAAACTGTATAAAATGCCATCATCTGGATTGGTTATATGTCAAGTGGAACTTGAGACTTTTGCACTGAGGGTATCAGCTAAAAGGGAACTGTTCAAAGAACATATTTTTCCAGACCACCCTTCCTGTTAGCAATGTTATGTTCTTCTAAGGAGAGTGCACTGGTACAAATGTATTTGAAACAGACTGTTGATTAATTACTTATTAATTGCTTATATGTCATCTTTGTCTTTTCAAGTCTGTTGCTTAAAATAAAACCTACTGAATGATATAGTATGGGTTTCTTGTCATCTGCCTGTCCTGTGAAACTCATGGCATTGTGGGATTTATGTGAGGTCCACTACACTAGGATTAGGATTTGATCTTTGGCTAGTATAAAGTAAATCAGGTTACTTCCCACATATTTGGCTTCAAAGTTTGGGTATGGGTAACAAAAACTGGACCATAGCACTCACAGGTGCAGTCTGCCCCTTGCAAGCTCCACCTCACCAACATCACCCAATACCAGCCAGAGCCCCACTTTGTCACAGACACCTGTCATGCAGGGGCAGGTCCAAAACCTCTCCACAGAACCCACATCCCCAAGCTCTTCCCAGTCTGGCATGGGCTGAATGGTATGGCAAGGTGACGACAAAGACCCAACCCATGTTAATCTTCTGGCACGGGGGTATGGAGAGCCATGTGTGCCAAAGTAAGGAGACTGAGAAATAAAATTCTGAACCTGGAAGCCATCATAGCAGATACCAGCCTGTATTTGGTGACCATAATGGAGTCATGGTGCACTGACAGCCACGACTGGGACATGACCATGCCGGACAATTCTATGTTCAGGAGAGACAAGACAGGGAGGGGGAGAGGAGAGGTTGTTCTACATTAGGATGGAAAGAGAGTCAATGCTGCAGAAGTACAGTAGAGGGGCTCTAGCAGTAAAAGGAAGGGTAGTAGGTGCTGAGGATCATCCTAGAGATGGGCTCTGGGACTGTTATCCCCACAGGGTTGGATACAGACCTCCAGCACAGGAAGAGAGTTAGATGAGGCATTAGGGGAAGTCATCATTAGCATGACAAGTAAGGGGGTAGTGCTGCTTGTTGTTGACTTTCTGCCAAACATGGAGCTGAGCCTTCCAACTGCAGCTTCTGCAAGGAGCAGGGCCATCTTTGACTCCCTACATGGGGCTTATCTCAGGCAGCTAGTCAAAGATCCCACCAGGGATGGGGCAGTTCCAGACCTGGTACTTTACAAATAGTGACAGCAGTGCAGACATCAGTGGGCAGTCCCCTAGGTACCAGTAGACACCAGACAGTGTGATTTAACATTAAGATGGGAACAGAGGCTAACCACATGAGGACAAGGGTCCTGAACTTCAACAGGGTGGATTTTAAAGAAATGGAAGACTGTATTAGAAACTGCCTTGTGGGCTGGGATTGCCAGTGAAGGGTAGAGGCACAATGGGGAAAAATGAGGGAGGGTATAATCATGGCAACCAGTCTCTGCATGAAGGAAGTGAGTAAATGCAGAAGGGGAAAAGAGACTGTTATGGTTTATTTATTTCATTTATTCATTTCACAGTTCGGAAATAACCTTTGAGCAAGGTGTTCATTTTTAAAGGTTCCACGTCAGTATTAAACAATACAATACATACATACATTTATACATACATGAAAACATACATACATAATAAGAACTTCAGTTCACAAAAAAAAATAGAAGGGGTTACATTTTACAAAGGTAAGGGAATAATTCAGGTAGCACTATGTATAGTCACTAATGACTTGACATATAGCAAGTAAGGGATATTTCAACCATGGCAATGTTCAGACAATGAATTAGTTGACTTATAGCAGATGTCCAAGTTCAGAGTACCCCTGACACAATGATTAAAGTTAATAGATTATCAATTAATTGTTCTACTGGTATAATAAAACACATCCTTCAGTTTCGAAAAACAAGTGCAAGGCAGTCTGGTGGGTAGGCTTCATTGAAGGGGTGTCAGCCTAGAGGGTAGGATCAGTCCAGGAGGTGGAGGGCTTAGACGAGGAGGAGGAGGAGGAAGAGGATGAGGAGAAGGAGGAGGAGGAGACGAGAGGAAGACTAGTGGGAGAGATCAAATTTAGGTAAGAGGGAGTGGGGGGTACGGGTGGAGGATAGAACAGTAATGTAAGTGGAGGACTTTGCATTAAAAGGGAGGAAAGGTAGACTGGGAAGGAGGAAAGACAGATGTGAAAAGGGGTAAGGGTGGTAAGACTGGTAGTAGCAAGAGCTCAGGGTGTAGGAGGAGAGGAGAGTAGACATGTATTAAGTGCATCAAGACACTGAGAAGGGCTAGACACGAGGTCAGTTGAGTCAGCTCATACTGGGCATATGATTCAGGCTAGGGGAAGGAGGGAGTAAGTTGAGACCTAGAATGGCCAGAATTGACAGGTGAAATCCTGCACTCACAAGATCCAGTTTCAGTGAGGAATGTTTAAGGTCAGTTTTGAAAGAGTGAAGACTATCTACGCTTGGTAAAGATGTGGGGACTTCATTTAGCCAAAGTGGGGCCCTGTACACAAAGGAACCATTGTCTCAATGAGGTTTTCATGAAGGGAACAGAGAGAGGACCACAGGTCTGATAACTAGAGATGTTAACCTGCACTAAGTCCCCTATGCACGGGGGAGCTTTGCCAACCAAAGCATTCTTACCAAGGAGGCACGTCAGATACTTTATCCTACTCTTGAGGTTCAGCCAATTTGTATGCTCATAGAGTGAACAGGAGTGTCCTAGGTTATCCACACCTAGAGTGAGTCTGTACACTTTGTTAAGGGCAGTCTCTACATGTTTAAGAGCAGTGTCAGTAGCTGCACCATAAACTACCAAGCTGTAATCGATGAGTGTCAGCACAGAGCTAGATACTGCCAGGTGGAGGGCAGAGAGTGTAAATAATTTTTTGTGTCTATGAAGGATTCCCAGCTTAATGTTGACAGTTTTTACAACCTGGTCGATATGTTGAGTGAAGCAGAGAGTGTCATCAACAGTTACCCCTAGGAATTTGAAAGAGTGTACCTGTTCAAGAGGGTCAGCCTTGTTATTGAGGAAGGTCAGAGCAGGGTGCTTTTTTCTGAGCTGGTGACCAGAGATCAGCATAGTTTTGGTCTTCTTATAATAAAGGAGCAGTTTCTGAGTGTTGAACTACTCTTCTAGATGGTAGAAGGTAGACTGTAGTTCCCTGTGGAGTTGATCAGGCTGGTTGTTACTACCAAGGATGACTGCATCATCAGCATATAAAATGATTTTACTCCTGCAGGCATCTGGAAGATTATTTAGGAACAAGCTAAATAGTAGAGGCCCCAATATGGAGCCTTGAGGGACCCCAAGAGAGACATTCCTTGCGGTTGAGATGGTGGAGCTGATTTTAACACTCTGGGACCTGCACGACAGGTAGTTCTTGAACCACATGACTGCTTCTGGAGCCAGCCCCAAGGACAGCAGTTTCTGAAGCAGGATAGGATAGCTGACAGTCAAAGACTTTAGTGAGATCTATGAAAATAGATCCCACTAACTTGCCACCATCCATAACCTTGTGCACATAGTCAGAGAATTCTACTAAAGCAGTGGCTGTGCTGTGGCACTTCCAAAAGTCATGCTGCTGGGGACATTGCAGACCATACTTCTGGAGGTACCTAGTAAGCTGATCAGCAATTATTCTCTCCAACGCTTTTGAGAGAGGGGAGAGAATAGAAATAGGCCTGCAGTTTGTAGGGCATGAGTGATCCCCGCTTTTATGGACTGGGGTCACTAGGGCCTGTTTCAATACAAATGGGAATTCAGACAAGGCAAGTGATTTATTGAAGATTTTGGTTATAGGAGTTATTACTTTGTTAAGAGCCATAGCCACCAGCTTCATGTCAATATTTTCACTACCATGCCTGGTTTTGCCCGGTACCTTCTGAATGTATTTTCTGGCCTCATTGGAGGTGACACATTTGAAGTAGAAGTTGGGATGGTGGGGATTGCCATATGACGTTAATGGGGTTTGTTCAGTGGAATTAAGGTAGTGAAGTGGGAGTACAGAGTTCAGATCAGTGAATGCAATATTGAAAGCTTCAGATGTGGTGACAGGATCCAAAGTTAGTGCACCATTCAAGCTGAGCATCGTAGGGTGCCTCCTATCATCTTTACCAAGAAGGCCCTTTATATTCTCACAAATTCTTTTTCCATCCCAAGAATCAATCTAAAATAACAATTGGTGTTTGCTGTCATCCTCCATCCAAGGATTTATTGTATACTCAATCTCTGATTAACACTGTCACATGTATGGCAGACATGGGGGACATTATGATAGGCGGTGATTTTAACATGCCCAATATTGATTGGGACAATAATACTGGTAAAACTGATCATGAGAAATTGTTCACCTCTCTCATAACTGACACTGGCCTTGAACAATTAGTACGGACACCAACTAGAGGGAATAACATCCTCGATTTAGTCATTGCCAACTTAGAGGCTAACATTTCTGCTATTCAAATTTTAAGCCCAATAGGCAGCAGTGACCACAATTCAATTCTGTTCAGTCTTAATTATAAAACTACACTTACTAACAATCACACTACTTACAGAAATTATGAAAAAGTAAACTTTACAAAAATAAATGATGCTCTGAATAAGATCAACTGGGGGAAATAATTTGATAATATTAATATCAACAAAGCACAGGAGAAATTAAAAAATACAATTCTAAAACTTGAACTATACGTACCTATTAAGTGTAAATATAACAAAAAGGGCAAGATCCCAATCTGGGTTACAAGATCTGTTCTTAAACTAATCAGAAAAAGAAAAAGTCCTTTAACATTTTTAAAATCAGTCCAAATCAATCTAACAGCCTCAATTATAAAAATTCTGTACAATCTTTAAAGAACGCAATCAAGCAATCCAAAAGCAGACTTGAATTAAAATTAGCACATTCCAAAAATAACAAAAAATTACTATTCTCATGTATCAATAGTAAAAAAGGCAATACCAGGTCAGTGGGTCCTATACGCATAAATGGAACAACTATAAATAATCCTTCTGAAATAGCAAATCATTTCAATAAAAATTTCTGTTCTATTTTTGGTGTTAGTGGGTCATTATCTATAATAAACCCAAAAACTGATTTACCCATCATCTTCTCCAAAGAAGATGTTATTGAAGCCCTATCATTTGTAAACCAATCTTCTAGTACAGGCCCTGATGTCATTCAATCAAAATTCATAAAAGAAACCTCATTATCTTTACTCGTCACCCTGACATTCCTATTTAACAAATCCATGTCTGACTGTCACATTCCTAACTACTGGCATCAGGCCGTAGTAATGCCTAGTCATAAAAAAGGTAGTAGAACCAATGTTGAAGATTTTCAACCCATAATCCTTACTTCCATCCTAGGCAAAGTAATGGAACGTATTATTAAGAAGCATCTTGAACTTGAAATTGAACAACTTGGACTGCATGATCATTCTCAACATGGATTCAAATCTGGACATTCATGCACCACAAACCTTATTTCCTTTTATAATAATATTAGCCTATTACTTGACAACAATATTCCCTGTGATGTAATTCTACTTGATTACAGTAAGGCATTCAATAAGGTATCACACTCCAAACCAATCAACAAACTACACTCTTTAGATTTCAATACCAAACTTATTAATTGGATAACAATTTGGTTGACTAACAGAACACAAAAGGTTAGATTAAATTCTATTGATTCACAAATTGGACATGTCACAAGTGGTGTACCCCAGGAGTCTGTCCTGGGTCCTACCCTATTTAATATCCTCATTAGTGATATGACTATCAGCAGCGCAAACTTTATTTTGAAATTTGCAGATGACACATAAATCACCTAAACATTACCTACAATCATTAGAAACATGGGCACATGACAATTTCATGGAATTCAATGTAGACAAATGTGTTGTCCTTCACTTAGGAAAAACTAATCCTATGAACAAATACTATCTAAACAACTCATTAATTAAGTCATCCACTAGTGAACATGACCTATGGGTTCAAATCAATACTAAACTATTTTCATCATTACATTGTATAAAAACTGCAACATAACTAATATTACCCTGAAAAAAAATTAGGAGAACATTTATTAATAAAACTGAAGATTGCCTTATCCAATTGTACAGAGCCTATGTTTCGCCCACACCTGTACTTTGCATCTCCATATTGGAATCCATACTTGAGAAGTGATACTAATAGACTCGAACAAATTCAAAGAAGATTTACAAAAATGATTCCTAAAATTTCACACCTTGATTATGAAACTAGGCTAAAAACCATCAGTTTATCCCCCTTACATTTAAGAAGGTATAGGGGTGATCTTTTACTTACATTTAAAATATTAAAATCACCTATGGTATTCTGATAAAACAATGTGGACTGTCCCTAGCCTCCGAACGTATAGTGGGTAGAGTCCATAATAAAGAACTAGTTATCCATTGAGCAAAAACTAACAAAAGGGACAACTTTTTCTGTATTAGAGCATCAAGAGCATGGAATCTGTTACCACAAGAACTTGTTAACTACCAATTTTGACACTTTTAAGAATCAACTTGATATTTGGTTAAATCATCATTATCCCATCAATTAATGACCCACACTGGTGGGGGACAATCTCAGTGGGCTTTGTGCCTACTTTTGTCCTACTGTATAACATCCAGTAAATCCAGTAAATCCAGTACCCCAGTTCCAGTCTATCTGTTCTTTATAATATTTAGCTTTAGCAAGTCTTGCTAGATTAGTACACTTATTGCACACTGCCCTGTACTTCTGAAAGTCTATCAGATTAGCAGAACTTTTTGCCCTACTCCATAGGTTATCCCTGGCCTTCATTTCATCTAGAAGATCCCCAGTGATCCACCCATTTGAGGTTCCCCTGGTCTTTCTTTTCCACAGTGGTGCACAGATGTCACAGATTGCAATGAACCTAGTTAAGAAGTAATTAAGGGTGTTGTCTATATCCTTAGCCTCGTCAATGGGAGACCAAGCAACTAAAGACAAAGCTTCTTTAAATGTGCCTAATTCCCCCCTCTTTAATACCCTGCTCAGGATTGTAAATGAAGGGGACTTTTTCTTCCTGATTCACCCAAGTACATATAACCAGATAATGTTCGCTGAGACAGTTGGCAAGCACCTCAACATTCTTGATTCTAGTAGGGCAGCTTCACAGGATCCAGTCTAGTAGGATGCCTTTGCCAGATTTGTAGCTCATCCTTGTATGCTTAGAGATCATTTATGTGAGGTACACACTGGTAAGCTGATCCTTAATAGGGTCAGAGTCCTTGGAGAACCAGTTAATGTTGAAGTCACCAGTAATGATGACTTCAGTTTTCCTCTCAATGTTGGAGATGGATTCCAGGACCAGACCGAACCCCTGTTCGGTCTCAGCAGGGGGGAAGGTATACAGATGCGATGATAAGCAGCTTGCTATGCCTGAAAAAAAGTAGTTTCACCACAAGCAGCTCGTAGTTACCAGTAGTACTAGTGATAGGCAGCACACTTCCCTGGATTGATTCTTTAACTTATATGAGACTCCCCCCCCTTTTCCTGGTTCTGTCCAAGCTGAAGGTGTAGTACCCTGGGAGGGCTATCAGGTTATCCTTGATGTTAGGAGCAAGCTAGGTCTCAGTAAGACATAGAACATCAGGGCTGTGTAGCTGCATCCAAGCTTGTAGATGGCTGAATTTTGGAAGTAGACTGCAGATGTTCATAGCAGCTATTTTTAGACCACAGACTTTGTTCCCACCCTGTGTCCAATTAATTGGGGGACCTGGGTTGGGGTGCACATCACCAGAGAGTAGGAGCAACAACAGTATTATGTACCAGGCTGTGTGAAGTACATCCAGTGTGTGTTTATGCCTTCTACAGTAGATTTTGGGGTGCAAGGAGGGTCCTTCATTCCTTATGGTTGGAGCAGACAGCTGGGCCAGAATGATGATGCTACTACTGATCACAAACAGGGTGACATAAGGGGTAGGTTCTCTAGGGAAGAGGCCAAGGTGGTGGAGGAAAAGGGGTGGCAATCAGGAGGTATAAGAAAATGCAGTGGGAGGACCAGGAGGTGTACAAAGTAAAGTAGAAGGCTATGGGACCAAACGGGATACACCCAAGAGTACTCAGGCAGGTGCTAGCTGCCACACTGATTGCCTTATTCAAAAGTTCACTGGAAACAGGTATGGTTCTGGAGGACTGGAGGAGAGCAGATGTAGTCTCTCCTCTACATAACAGCAGCAGCAGGAAAGAGGCTAACAACTATAGGCCAATCAGTCTCACTTTAGTGGTGAAAAAATTAATGGAAACCTTGCTAAAGGAAAGGCTGGTAGAGTAGCAAGGCCTTCATAACTGTGTCCCACATGAGACTGATTAAGAAACCTTGCAGCTTAGGGGTGGGATCCAAAGGGGTGAATTGGGTTAGAAACTGGTTAACCAATAGGTATCAGAGGGTGATGGTTAAAGGCACTCACTCTAATGACTGAAGAGTGACCAGTGGGGTGCAGCAGTTTAATGTCTTCATAAGGGACATTGCAGAATAACTGGAAGGAAGGTTATGTCTTTTTGCAAATGATGCCAAAATCTGTAATAGAGTGGACACTTAGGAGGGATGGTGAGATTGAGCATGAATCTTGGAAAACTTGAAGAGTGGTCAAGAGCATGGCAGTTGGGGTTCAATGCCAAAAAGTGTAAAATCTTGCACTTAGGGCATAGGATCCCTGGAGCTTAGTACAGGAAGGGGTGGAGGTACTGACAGTTACTAATCAGGAAAAGGGCCTTGGGATTCTCATAACTGATGATCTGAAAGTGACAGAATAGTGTGACAAATCAATGGGATGGGCTAGTGGGATGGTGGGGAGCCTAGGGTAGGGGTATCTTCAGCAGGAGGAGGGAGGTGGTGTTGCCACTGCATCGCTTGCTGGTGAGACCCCACCTGAAGAACTGTATCCAGTTTTGAAGGTCACACCTCAGAAAGGATATAGACAGGGTGGAGGCAGTCCAGAAAACAGCAGCTAAAATGGTGCAGTGGTTTAATCAAAAGTGGTATGAGGGAGACTGAGGAATCACAACATGTACACCTAGAAAGAGGAGAGAGAAAGGGGACATGATAGAGATCTACAAGTACCTCATAGGGTGAAAAGGGTGCAGGAAGGGAGTCTCTAGCAAATGAGATAGAGCACAAGGACCAGGGAGAAGGTGATAAAGCTGGAGGGGGTGAGTTCAGGAGGGCAGTGAGGATGTACTACTGCACTGAAAGGGTGGTAGACACCTGAAACAGACTGCCAGTGGAAATAGTAGAAGCAACAGCCGTCGAGGTCTTCAAGCCTGCTTGGGATAGACATAGGGAAATATTAGTAAATAGGCAGTGACAAGGGAGGGTCACTGGAGACTAGGCAGGGAACATCTTGGCAGACTGGGTGGACCAAGCAGTCCTTTTCTGCCATCAAATTATGTTTCTGTGTTTCTAAGTTTCAATGCCATTGGTACTAATAAAGCCAATTTGTACCATTCCATTTTTATGTTCACCATGTGCACACATGCAGCCAACATTTTGTTAGGAGAGTGGCTTTTGAGGGGTTTGACACTGTTAGTCCAATGCAGAGTGATCTGCAAGGGGATCCTCAGTGTCACACCACTCATCAGCCAGGCTGATCACGACAGTGTTCTGGCTTGCTGGGCAGAAAGTTTTGTATTTCAAAGGAAAAAGCTGACCCAATCATAGGTCGACTCTTTCCTTTGATCTACACAGCCCAGCAAGCCCAGCCGATCTGTCATGATCAGCCTGCTGAGGTTGAATTACACCCTGTAACAAAGAAAACTGTCCATCGATGTCTGTTGCTGTTGCTGCTCTTATTGTTCCCCCACCCAACCCTCCTACTCAGCACCCACCACTCCACAGTCCCCCCCCCCACAAACATAACACTGACACTGGGGGTACTCAATTCCCAGTGCCACCACCTGAAATAAAGAAAACCATCCATTTATGTCTGTTACTGCCCCAGCTTAACTGCCCCAGCCCAACCCATGTTAATCTTCTGGCACAGGGTACCCAATCCCCATGTCAGTTTCTACCCCCACAATCTCCCAGTGCCATGACCTCGATTCTTCCAGCATGGGGTGCCCAGTTCACTGTGCCGCCTTTCTACCCCTCATGTCTAATATAACATTGACACTGTGAGTGCAATCCCCAGTGTCACGCCCTGAAATAAAGAAAACTGTCCCATGTTGTTTTTTTAAAAATAAACCCTGTAAAAAGAAAACCATCAATCAATATCTGTTAAACCGTTTGTTCCCCACCAACCCTCCCTCAGCTAGCCACCCCTACACACCCCAAGCTCTTAGTTACCCACCGGGGGTCCAACACCTTAATCCTATCTGGACCACAGGCATGTCTTCACTTTTCAACACTGGACCACAAACTGAGGAAATCAGGTATGTGGTTCAATGTATTTCAATAGTGTTTTGAACTTAGTGGCATAACTTAGCCATTTTTGGATATTTTTACCCTAAATTTTCAACATTCCTTTTTTGGGACCCCACCTCATGAATAATGGCAGTGAAATTAGTTAAATCTGTCTCAAAAGGTGATTTCATGATCACTGCACAAAGTCACCATTCAGGCAGGAGTTAACCATTTTCTCTACCCTTGTTCATGAGGTGGGGTCATAAGAAGCCTATGTTGAAAATTTGGGGTAACAATATTAAAAAACAACAAAGTTTTGAGCCTACATTGAAATTTACCAACACAGGCTTGTAACTTTGGTAATTGTCAATGAATGTGACAGCTGTCATTTTTCAACTCCTGGCCAAAATGTGTTTTTGCACTTGTGGCACAAAATCACCTTTTGGGCAGGATTTAAAAATGTTCTGCACCCTTGTTCATGAGGTGGGCTCATAAGAAGGCTATGTGAGGGCATAAGAAAGCTATGTTGAACATTTGGGGTAAAAATATAAGAAAACAATAAAGCTGTGAGTCTACGTTGCAACTTCCCAACACACGTTCATAACTGTGTTAATTTTCAATATGTTGACCCCAACTTTTTAACATAGCCATTTTTTCACACCAGCTCATGAATGTGACAGCTGTCATTTCTAAAATCCTACCCAAAATGTGTTTTTTAACACTTGTGGTGCAAAATGACGTTTCAGCCATTGTTTTATAAATGACACCTGTCATGCTCAGAAGGAGTGGTCATAAAAAGATAATGTTGAAAATTTGGGGTTACAATTTGAAAAGCCAACTAAGTTCTGAGCAAACAAATTTTTCCAACATTTACTCACAACGGGAGGGCTGAAGATCAAAGTTCAATGTGGGGGAATAGCTCCTCCCACATTCCAAATAAATTCCAGCCTCTCTGAGCAGCTTACGCTTAGCGTGTTTTGAAACAAATGTGTTTTGATGCACTCTGGCATCCTGCATGGTTCATGTGGCTGTCTCTCCTTCAGTTTTATGCTACCTTGCTCCTGTTCCTTCTCGATGTTGCCTGCTTTTATGTTTGATCCCCATTTTGATTAGTGCCTGTAGCCCCTCTCCTTCTGTTTTCCTTTTTCATTTTGTTCATCCCCCCTGCTTTCTTGCACTGTTTTGCTCTTCTGTGCTCCATTTGTTTCTGTTGTGCCCCCATTCCCCATCATTCTTATTTTTTGTGCCCCCCCCCTTTCATTCCCTCCCCACTCCTTCCTTTGTCCTGGTACCTGCCCCCTCTCCTGTGCTGCATTCCTCTGTTCCTGCTCTGTTTTCTTTTGGGCATTTTTCAGCCACCACTCCATCTCTATGCTTCTGGGATGAGCATGGTCATAACTCCACTCCTCCACCAGGCAACCCATGTGGAGCCAATTCATGGAATGGCATGGACAGCACTAGGAACAGTAACAGTGGTGACTTAGGATCCCAAATTGCAGCTTTAGATATGGAACCAGCTGCTTCAGTTTTGGAACTGGTGGGCAGGATCACAGTCCGTGGCTCTTTTGTAAGTCCCCCATTTACCTATTACATTCATGAAACCTCTCCCTCTGAAGTACTGCACACCATTGCTCTTTAGGATTATTTTAAAACCCTGCTCATGCTGTATTTGTTGTCCCCTCCTGAAACTTGCCACTTCTCTCCTTAAATGAAAAAGCACACCATGGCCCAGATGTTTATTATCCACCTGCCTGGTGTCCCAATTAGCAGTTTTTGATTACATTTAACATTGACATCTTTTCACTTTGCAACCTTATCTCATCCCAGGTGATGATCCTGACTGAGTATGAACTTACGTTTCAGTAAGTGCTACATACATTCACTTACTTAAGGGGATAACTTTAAGCTATACACACCCAATTGTCTTCTACTGCTTCTGTTTTGCTGTGCCTTCAGTTTCTTCAATTTTCCTCTTGTCAACAGTGTACATTTTGTCCTCCTTCTTGCTGTTCTCCATACTCCTTTCCCTGCTCCTCATCCCCTTCCTCCTGCTATGTTTTCTGCTCTGCTTTAATTTCTAGTACTGCAGCAGTCAGAGGGTCTTTCATTGCTCAACCCATACCAACAGTCCAACAGCCTCCGTCCCTAACTCTACCTTGTGAGGTATCAAAGTGCAGGTGAGCTTGCCCTGTCTACCAGGTATGGGAGCCAGTTCCATCCAGTTACAGCCTATACCATCAGTCCAACAGCCTCTGTCCCTAACTCTACCTTCTGATATATTGAAGAGCAGGTAGGGTTGCCCAGTCTACCGGGGATGGGAGTCTGTTTCATCCGGTCATCATCCTCTTCTATTCCTGCATTATGCTTGGTTCAGTTGTCCTACAGAACGAGATTCTGGTTTGCCATAACCAGTCAGAGGTGGGAACCCTCTAAAAATCAACAAAGCATCTCTTGTACCTGGGTCTTTCATCAGTTCACCTAACCTTCAATGCTTGGAGTTATCCCCTTAGCTCTCAGTGCACAAGTAGCACATATTGTCATTATGGCATCTTCTACACCTTCAGATACTATGCCTCCAAACTCCAAAGAAGGTCCTGAAAGGTCTCCTTGGATTTCTTTGCAAGCTCTCCCTGCCCATAAGTGGGCTTCCAAATTGAATTACTCCATTAAGGATTGGACTGTTTCCTGCCCTATGGCTGAACTTTAAAGACGGGGTGTCCAACACTTGGCTTCTCCCCTTAAACAGGAGGTATTTGAATTGTTTTTAGCTTCACAGCCTCAACTTGTTTGAGATCCTGATCCCAGCCAACCTGTTCCTCTACCAGACTCTTCTCCATCATCTGAATTTTGGGACTTCATGGTTCAGCTTGCCTCCTTGGTTTCCAACCTGCAATCCTGTATGACAGCAACTGAAGATTGCTTCCCAGCTCAGCCTACTCCAGCCTATTAATCAACATTTACTGCTGCTCTCCATTCCACCAGCCATGCTCTGGTAATTCCTGCTCCACTGAGTACACTTCCAAGTGTCAATACTTCCTCCACCTCAGAGCCATCCCCACTCTGAACCTCAGTGTCTGCCTCCTCTTCATCCACCAATTCAGTGAGGCTCAATCAACCATCAAGCTCGACTTCTGCTCCTGTTTCAAGACTATCTTGTACCTTCTTTAATTCTTATTCCTGCTTAGACATTCACGGCCAACCTGTTAAATTGTTTGGAGGCACATTGATTGGCAACAACTTTAATGTTATAGGCTGCCCTACTGCTAGCTGCACCCTTCTTCTCATCTGCAGCTTCCGTGGCACTGCCCATGCTAGCTATATCTGCCTTAAAGCTTCCAGGCCTCCTCAATGACCAATCCATTCATCCATCCACTCCAATCAAATTAAAGGCTTTGGCTAGGCTTCTAGCTTCTTATCCTTCTCATCCAGTTGTGCAGCATATTCCTTTTGGCTTTTGCATGGATTCCACACGCGTCTCTGTGCTTCCCTCCAATACCTTTCTCTGTCATATTCTTCAGTCTGCTGTGCAGGAACCTACAGTCATTCATCAACTGTTCCAAAACAATATTCACAAAGGACCACTATTATTTTGTTGTGCATCCTCTGTTTGGCTGCTTCAGTGGTCCAGGGCTTCGGCATGTTTACCGACGTACTTTTTGGGTATTACTTAACGTTTGTCACATTCCTGTAGTTATTCTTCTGTTTGATTACTTCTTCCTGATTAATCTGCCAGATTCTCCTCCAGTAGCTGGCATTGTTGCTCCTGAACAGCTGTTCCAAGAACTATCAGTTCCTCTGTTCGAAGAGAAAAACCTAGGTCCAGTGAGACCCCTCTGCATATTATTGCATTCTGACCATATGAAAGCCCAATTACCTTCTGATAAACTCCACAGGATTCAAGCTTTATATGTTTTTTTGATTTATACTTTTTGGGCCACATCCAGTACCAGTACCAGTACCTCAGCCTGGGTCATGGTCCTCACCGTCCCTCGCTACCCACATGAGCCGCTACTCCCCCTCAATGCCCCCTGGCTCCCCCCCCGGGTGAGGTTGTGGCACTGGCCCTAAGTGTCACAGACATCAGGATAGGTTGAGGGAAGTCAGCCTGGGAGCAATTTGGGAGTGGCGAGGCGGGCGCCATCAAGGCACTAGATGCAACATTTTTTGTCTTCCCCTGTAAGGGAGGGGTGGGAGCATGCAGTGATGCCTGCGTCTGTCCCGCCCCTCAGAATCTTGCAAGGATGGTAATTCCTCAAGGTCAGTCCTTCATTTCCTGCCTCTTGTCACTGGCATCATAGATTTTCAGATTCTACCATCATATCCAAATCTCAGCTACTGCAAATCAGATCTAGCTATGCGGTCCCAATTTTAGCTTCTTGGAATGGCCATTTAGTGTTCTACAAAGATCTTTCTCCCAACTTGCACCCCAGGATATACACCGATGCATCTTCAACACATGGCTATCCTGATATCTTTGAGCAGTCCTGGATCACTGCTCCCTGACCTCCTGACATTACAATACTTCATGATTACATCTACATTTCCTTTCTTTGAGATTTACCCACTCATGGCAGCTGCCTCCTTGGGGTCATTGCTGGTCCCTTCAGAGTTGGAGGAGGTAATCTTTTTGGGCCTTCTATTCCCTACACTCTACCTGGCTTATCTACCAAGGGTGGGAATAGAAAAAGGCCAAAGTTTAACAGTATACACAAGCACTAATCTATTCACCAAACATTGAATGGGAGGGGGCTGTGTGAGTTCAGTGGGGAATAGCTTCCCACATTCAATTAAATTCCAGCCCTCCCAGCAGTTCACACTAAGTGTGTATGGAAACAGTCACCATCCTCCCCATCCTCCTCCTCCTCCTTCTTTGGCACTTTGCTCACCCTTGGTGCTGGGCCCTGTATTACCTACACACTACTCCACTTATCTACCAAGGGTGGGAATAGAGAAAGGCCAAAGTTTTACAAACTACACAAGCACTACTTTATTCAACAAACATTGAAATTTATTTTTCGCAGATTTTGCCACTAATATTCAACATATCCCTTGTGTTACCCAACCTCCTGAACAAGGCAAGTGTCACTTATCAAATCCCCCCCTGAAACTTGTTTCCACAGTCGCACAGTGGAATCACCTTTCAGATGGGATTTTAAAAATTCCACCTGTCTTGATCATAATGTCAGGTCATAAAAAGACTGTTGGACTTTTGGGATCAAAATGTGGAAGCCCACTTAAAAGTAGATATTGCCTCTCAGCTGACATATCCTAGGTAATTACAATCTAACAATGTGTCAAATCAGGACACCTCTAAAAATGAGATATTGCATCTCATCTGCTCTATCCTGGGTAAATATATAGTAAAAATTTGTATACGCAAGACTCAGAACAACAGCAATGCCAGTGGTGAACATTTGGCATTGACAAATGCTTGTTATGTTCATCGTGCGGCAAGCGCAGATGAACATGTTGATATGAAAGTTGCTACAGAGGGGTGTAACGTGTGTGCATACACTGGAGACCTCTGTTCAAGTGGCAGGTCTGTGGCAGGCGAATCAGTAGGCAAGCTGCCAATGACTCACTTTCTGTTTTTGGAGCAGAGTTGGCAAAGTTTTCAAAGGACAGAGCAGAAACAATAGTGGTGTGTCTTAGTCCTTTGATGTGTAAACAGCCCTGCAAGGGATTACATTTACTTCCTGGTTGCGCATTCACACAGTGAATGTCAGGAATGAGCTTGCTTAGTAAGAGCCTGCTCGAGCTGACATGTGAACGTCCTGAGCCTGTCTTCAAAAGAAAATCAATCCCTCCCCACTCCCTCCCATTGCTCCTGTCCTCCCTGCTTTCTCCATTCCTGTTTGAGCCCCCCCCCAGCAAATAAATCCCTCCCGCTCCCTCCCACTGCTGCTGTCTTCCCTTTCCCTCTGTTCTGTTTGAGCCCCATGGCAAATCAATCCCTCCCGTTCCCTCACTGCTGAAGTCTTCCCCGCACCCTCTGTTTCCCGTCTCCCCAGACACTGGGGAACCCACTCCTGGTGTCCGGAAATGTACACAAAATGGTTTCTGTTAAAAAAAAAAAATCCCAAATGTCTTTCTTTTTTTTAAACCTGCAAAAAAGAAAACAGTCCCTCGTTGTCTCCCCCATCCCCGTCCCCCTCCCCCATCCTGACCCTCCCACTGCGCATCCACCTCCCCGCACCCCCTTTACCCATACTTACCTCCAGAGGTCAGGAGCAGCGATCTTCTGTGGATCAGGACTTGTCTGCACTCTTCAAAGCCAACTGGCAAAGTGAAGATTTCAAGGTAAGCTGAATAATAGGAATCAATGGGGGGGGTTAACTTAGGTTGATATCTCAGCCATGTTTAGGAATTTTGACCCAAATTTTCAACATGGAGTTCTTGGGACCCCACCTCCTGAACAATGTGACTGTTATTTTGTTACTCGGTCCTGAAAGGTGACTTTGCGGTCGCTGGGTGGAATCACCTTTTGGGATGGATTAATGAAATGACAGTGCCACTGTTCATGAGGTAGGGTCCCAAAAAGCCCATGTTGCAAATCTGGTGAAACAATTCCAAACACGCATTTGTCAATGCCGAATGTTTGCTTGCTGGCATTGGCAGTGGTAGTGTAGAAGTTACAGAGCTGCGTAATAGGAATGGCAGTGAAGTATTAAACTGAAGCCAACCCCACCACCACCCTGCAGAGAGTGACAGGCATTGGGGTGTGCGTTTGGGTCGTCAGGCATAACGGCCACGCCATTTCACCACACCCCACCCTGCAGACACTGACAAGTGTCACGGTGTTCCTTGGGGTCTTGGTTTTATGCACACCCATTTCATTAGGAAATACGGTGAGATGGGTGCGATATGGAGAATGGGGTGAACTTTGGGGCGAAGAGTCCAAGGCATACCTCGATGCCTCTCACTGGCTGCAGGGTGTGGAATGGTATGAGCATTACAGGCAAGAATCCCAAGTCACACCCCTGATGCCTGTCATTCTCTACAGCGTTGGGTGTTATGGTTGGAAACCCTAATACCTCAGGCATTCGTTGGTATTTTCACTCCAAATTTTCAACATGTTATTTTTGTGACCCCACTTCATGAACAGGGGGAATATCAGTTTGTTAGCTGAAAGCTGCTTATGCACAGCGACTACAGCATTTAGCACCACAGGTGCAAAAACATTCCGAACAGGATGTAAAAAATGACAGCTGTACTGTTCATGGGGAGGTGTAAAAAATGGCAATGTTGCAAATCTGCAGTAAAAATATTTAAAAAAATGGTGAAGTCATGAGCGTGCATAGAAACTGTGCAATGCACACCCGTAATATAATTAGGTTGGGGATTTTTACAGCAGATTGTCAACTCAGGCATTTTGGTGCCTCCGATCATGAACAGTGTCACTGTGATTTTCTTTATCTGTGCCGAACAATGATTTCCCACAGCGACCACTCATCTCTGTGCTGAAAGTGTGAAACACACTTCAGCCATGTTATGAAATGACAGCTGTACTGTTCATAAGGAAGTGTGTAAAATGCCACTGGTGAAAATCTGGACTGAAAATATTACAAAGTCATGAACTTACGAGGGTGTGGAAACTAAGAAAGCTCACTCGAATAGTCATTTTATGGACTTTTGTCACCAAATTTTCAACACAGCAATTTTAAGACCTCTGCTCATGAACAGTGTAACTGTGATTTTCTTAATCTGTCCTAAACATTGCTTTCGAACACCAACAGCACCATTGTGCACTACATGTGCAAAAACACATTTTGGGCGACATATGAAAAATGGCAGCTGTACTGTTCATAAGGAAGTGTAATAAAATAGCAATGTTGAAAATCTAGAGTGAAAATATTAAATTCACAAACTTACGAGCATGCATAGGAACTGCGCAATGCACGCTCGTAAAACAGTCATTTTTTGGAATTTTTTCACATAATTTTCAACATAGCCATTTTAAGACCTCAGCTCATGAGCAGTGTCACTGTGATTTTCTTAATTTGTCCCGTACATTGATTTCGCACACTGACTGCGCCATTGTGAGCTAAATGGGAGGAAACACGTTTTGGGTGAGATGTGAAAAATGACAGCTGTACTACTCATAAGAAGGTGTGGTAAAATGGCAATGTTGAAAATCTGGAGTATATGGAGAAAATATTGAAAATTTGCGAACTTACGAGCCTGCGTAGGAACTGCGCAACACACGCTCGTAAAACAGTCATTTTTTGGAATTTTTGCACCAAATTTTCAACATGGGGTTTTTGGGATCCCTTCTCATGAATGATGTCACTGTCATGGCATTATTCAGGCCCAAAGGGTGATTTTGCGCAGTGACTGTGCAGTGACTGCGAAATCACCCTTCTGGCCGAATAACGCCATGACAGTGAAATCATTCATGAGAAGGGGTCCCAAAAACCCCATGTTGAAAATTTGGTGCAAAAATTCCAAAAAATGCCTGAGATATGCAATAAAGTTGAAAACCCCCTATCTAGCCCATTATACAGCTTACCGGCATTTCCTCAGTTCACGGTCAGCTTTGAAGAGTGTTTCCGGTTCACCGAAGATCATCGCGCTGAGCTCCAGAGGTAAGTATGTGGTGAGAGGGGGTGTGGGGAGGCAGGGTGCGCAGTGGGTGGGTGCGGGTTGTGGGAGGAGGCTGGGAGAAGCGCCGTGGGACCGTTTTATTTTTCAGGTTAAAAAAAAAGATGACGTGGATTGCCACACTGGGGTGGGCTCCAGCATGGCACAAGGATGGCTGGGGGCCGTAGAGCCAGCGGATTGGGCACCTCTGCCTGCTATGATTAGTTGCCACGCTGGGGTGGGCTCCCAGCGTGGCACCCAGCCTCGGGGGTGAGGACAGTGGAGCCGACGAGTTGGAGGGCACCCCATCGGCTATTCTATCGGTTACCACGCTGGGGTAGGCGCAGTGTGGCAAACTTGAGGGAGGCGCGGCACAAGCTGACGTGGATTGGGCAATTCCCCGTCGCTATACGTGTGCGGGGGAGGGCAGCAAGCAGTATGCGTATGCTTGTAGGGGAGCTGCGCGATGATCAGGCGATATCTTATCGCTGCTCACTCAAGCATAGCTCCCCCTTTCAACTGTGTGCCACTGCATTTTGGGGCTTGTCATAAACAGCTCCAGCATGCATTGGCTTACAGGGGCCGCGACTGCCAACACACTGACTGAACTGGAGGAGGAGGTGACACACCTCTGAAATCTCGAATGATGGCACTATGTTTCTTGCACATGCATGCAAGCAAACATAAAAATGACTGCATTATGAGTGTGCATTGCATAGTTTCTATGCACACTCCTAACTTCACCAGTTTTTAATATTTTCACTCCAGATTTTCAACATTGCTATTATTTCATATCTCCTTATTAACAGTACAGCTGTCACTTTTCATATCCTGCCTGAAACTAGTTTCCGCACCTGTGGTGCAGAATGGCACAGTCGCTCAGCGAAATCACCTTTCGGGATGAGTGAACAAAATGATAGTGGCACTCTTCATGAGGTGGGGTCATAAGAATGCTACATTGAACATTTGGCGTGAAAATATTAACAAACAACAAAGTTACGAGCATGCACTTAAATTAGCAAATGCAGGCTTGTACCTTTGATACTTTTTAATATTTTGACCCCAGATTTTCATCATATCCATTTCTTCACTGCATCTCATGAATGGGACAGTTGCCATGTTTCAGATCCTGGCCAAAATGTTTTTTTTGCATCCCAAAAAGTGATTTCGCAGCCACTGCGTGAAATTACCTTTTGGACAGGAGTTGAAATTGTACTCTTCCTTTCTTCATGAGGTGGCATAATAAGACAGCTATGTTCAAAATGTGGTGTAAAAATATTAAAAAACAATGAAGTTATGAACCCATGTTGAAATTTGCCAATGCCGGCTCATAACCCCCCTCCAAAATGGCAACAGTGCTCATGACGAACATTCGACATTGACAAATGCTTGTTTTAAATTAAGCCATAGGTGTATACTTTTCAATGCCACTGGTACTAGTACATGCTAATTTGCAACCATCTCAGTAGGTATCTTATTTCTATAAATATAATATCAAGTTGTTCTAGTTATTTATCCTCCTTTATACTTCACAATATCTTGCATCGTATTTTAATAATTAAAACAGGTGATTTAACTCTTGCACCTACCCTAGTTGTGCTGTGGCTATCAGTTATGTTGCTTTCTCTTTCTATGGCCTCTCTAAATGCTGAGTCTGATGTTCCTAAATCCATAAAATAAATTCTGTTCAGTAAGCTTGCTCAGTGTAAAATGTCATCATTCAAATATGTTTTAGTGAGCTTTTTCAAGCAAACACATACACCTCTAGTGAAATGCAGCCTCTCCACTCTTCATTCCTGTGAAACAGCCATCTTGGAGAGAATCCTTTCTCCGGCATGTTTTACAGTAGGAGCGCTGCACTGGTGCTGCTGAGTCTCACAGACAGGAAGTGGTGGACACTGCTGAAAGCTACAGCATGGCTTTCACTAATTGTTTGCACTTGTCCTAGTGGGCCTTACCTGGTTACCAAATACTAAAATAAAAAAATAAAAGTTTTCCTGTTTATAAAATGGAAAGAAGAAGTACTGGAACCTTATTGGTCAAGACCCATCAATTGACTGTGCATTAAAAAGACTTTAATACACACACTACTGTGTAGTATTGCTTACATATTTATTTATTTTATTCATTTGAAAATTGGTCACCGGAAAAGGCACACTGAGCTGAGGCTCTTTTTGAGTTGTGACAGGTAGGAGGGGGAAGTACAGAGATAGAATAAAATAACAAAACATCAGATTGTGGTTACAAATGCAGGGTGCATAGGGAGGAGTATCCCTTCCTTATGCACATCAATGCGGTTATACATGGTAGTTAAAATGTCCATTTGTTGACACCAGAAGTGCTTATTTGCAGTAAAAGTTGCAGCACTTTTACTGCTTTTCCTAGAGTGTGGGGGTGAGGTGAGAATGGGAAGAGTCCATTTTTGTGAACACACAGCAGACACGTTAGAGCCACAGGTCATAGTTCACAGTTTAGAACATTGTGGAACTGCAACATTTTAGTTTTTTAAATGTTATTTCTAAAATTTGTTAAATTGTAAGTGACAACTTTTGAAGCTACTATGTATTTGTGAATTATTACCACTGATCATATCTTATAAACAGATGAAACATCTGCCTTTAATTTAGCATGTAACAAGCATGCAGAAGACATCAGTAATTCTGCGTTTTGTTATCCAAAAAACATGGACAGACTGTGTGAAATCCTTGATTATAATTTCTTCAGTGTCAGTTTTCTGTGATGGTTTTCTAATTCTTGGTTCGGGTTTTTGTGCAGTTCTTTTCTCTGATTTGACCAAAACTATCTTGTTTTGACCACAGTGTTTATAGAGCTGCTGACAAACTTCAGTTAGGTAACTCATACCAAGCACAAAGATCGGGGTCCTCTATAGACATAAGAAATCCCTCACTCCGGAAGCACTCCAAATCTTAGTCTCCAGCTCAATACTCCCCACAATAGACTACGAGCTAGTGGTCTATGGAGCTGCCACTGACACTGCACTCAACAGGGTCCAAATTGCATTAAATAAGGCATGCCACCTGACCCTGTGTGCAGACCATTATACTCACACTTGCACCCTATATGAGCATACAAACTGGCTTAACCTAAAAGACAGGCTCAAATACCAAACCTGTCTACTGGATAAGAAGGCACTCCTCGGAAAAACCCCACCCTGCATAGAAAACCTGCTTGAGGCCTCTCTCTCATCCCACATCACCAGAGGGAGGAAGAATGGAGCACTGTCCATCGCATTCCAGCGAACCTCACTTGGGCAGCACACTTTCTCCTACCGAGTCCCCCTCTGGCTAAATGAACTCCCACAGAAACTACAAACACACAGCCTGCCACAGTTCAAAACAGGCCTCAAACAGCACCTAAAGTCTATCTCACAATGCACCTGTTTCTCAGGCCAAACTTGAAAGACTAACCAACACCTCCGGTTAAACCCAGCACAGATACCTAGAAAAACCTGCCCTCATCCCAGCCTAGCCAGGAGCACTAGTAAGCTATTAATCCTCCTTACCGCATTGTGTACTACCCCCCAAACCCCCCTTCTCCCACTTTCCCAGCCATAGTCTATCAATGGACTTTTTGTGGTTTCCAGGCTGAGCCACCCAGAGAATCATCCAAGACATAACCTAAATCCTCTTACAATCGCTTTGTTTTCCAGTGTTTGTTTAACTTCTCATGTACTACTCTCTAATTGCCTAATGTGCTGAACCCTTGTAACAACTGTATTTGTTCTGAACCTGTAACTACTGTATTTGTCTCTTTTATTATTTGTCCACCCTGACGTGGAACCTTTGTAAAAGAGCTCACTCTCAAAGGTCTTCCAATATTGCAAATAAATAAATAAGTAGTTGCAAGTCCGAACCATTAATTATGCTGTAGTTGTAGGTGACCCACTGGTGCAGCGGTAGCACTACTGGTTGCAAAGGCAATAACCCAGGTACATAAGCGAACTCAATGTGTCAGAGGGCTGGCCTGGGGAGGAGGACTGAGCATCTGAAGGGCGGCTCTCCTCCTCTGAGGGAGGGGGTAGAACTTGGTGCTCAACTGGCCTCTGGTGGAAGCCAGAGGAAAGGCAGCCTGACCTAGCAGGTGGGGAAGATGTGGCAGACATTGGCACACGTTGGCACATGCACCTTGCCATTAAGTGCATGCCACATCTCCCTGGGAGAAAAACAGAAAAAAGGTCTCCCAGTGCACAGGAAGACCATCGGCCTCTGCAGGCCCCACACCCGGCAACTCAGGCACTTCCCGGTATCTGGATCCAGTCCTGGCAGGTTGAGGGACTCCCAGCCACCCTGCCATGGCGGGCAATCTGTGGGGGACTGCAGGAATGTAAGTCATGGGGGAAGTTGGGGTGACGGACCTGGGACAGCCGGTGGGAAGGAGGGCCAACCAGGGAATAGGGAAGCCAAACAAAAAAATTATACTGTAGTTTGAACTGCTTTATTAAGTATACAGTATTATAAAATATTTACTTATCTGTGCCACACTAGTAGCTTATATATATATATATATATATACCAAGCAGCCCCAAACCCTAAAACTGGTGTTTTGATAAACAGTGTGAATGGTACACTGGACACTTCACATGTTTGCGGCCAGTATTAGATGCATAAACTGACAACGCTCAGTTGGGCAACATTTGTAACAGAGTCATCCCTTGTCATTGGACAGTTTCGTAAGTAATAAAATCTGAATAAAACACACCGAAATGGAATTTTATGGACATCAGATTGGTGGGACGGTCACCAGGCAAGTGCAGGCTGAGTTTTTTTAAATGAGTTCATGATTTGCTGGAAACGTTTGTAAGATCCAAAAGACTAATTTTAAACTTGCCACTGTTTTTTAAACAATTAAGTTCTGTTTTTCTTTGTCATGGTGTGTCAGTTTATAAATTTGAGACAGCACTATGTCTCCTGTGTTATTACTGTGTTATTAAATTTCACTGCTCACTCTAATATGTGTTTGATGATTTTATGAGTAACCACACTATATACTATGTACTTATAGTGTATGGTAGAGGGCTATTAACATCTGAATTCAACTGAAACACAGACTTGTTGTAGTACTGTTGTGACACCATGCAGCTGTTGTACCATCATTAGGATGTCACAATGATGATACAACAAGATCGAATGCTGTAGAATGCCACATCCTCCCAAACCATCATTGAGCGCTCTCTTTTTTTTCAACAGCTTTCAAACAAAATCAACACTTCTAGGTGACATACAGTGTAACGTTGACTCACATTGACCTCTGGCTCACATCAGATTCCCATTTTAGTCAGACTGCTAATCTATTTAAAATATTTAATTGTATGCCAGCCTGGTGGTGCTGAAGGTTGAGGCACTGGACACCACACCTCGCACCACACCAGCGACTCGGGTTCGGGAATGAGCCCAGGTTGTCAGGGGTTGGCAGGGGAGGACTAGGATTGAACATCTGCTAACATATCTCCTAGTCCTGGGGTGGGTTGAGGAAGCACACCACACTGTGGCAGCCCCGGGGATGCCCAGAGGCACTGCAGACACTGGTGTTACAGAGGGGGAGAGCGGCGGAATATCAGTGCATGGACGTCATTGCATGTCCGTGCTCCATTGGGGACCTACTGGAGGAAAATGGCTGGGCGCGACTGAAGCAGCTCGATGGCCGCGCCCTGTGATGCCGGGAGGACTGTCGTGGAATCGCGCTGGGGGGGTCTGGGGCCGGCTCGGCTAGGCTGGGCATGGGGGAGCCACCAGTGAGTCAGCGATGGCCATACCATAACCCCCATCAAGCGAGTGAGCCTGCTGCTCTCCCGGCAGGCAGGGCCGGCAGCTGGATGCCCCCGCCGGTAAGTCACCGCAGCAGGCGTATAAACAGTGATATGATAAAAAATAAAATATTTAATTGTTTGTTTTAGTAAAGTTATAACCTTGTCAAATGTTCCCTGACTGTGTTACAATAAAAAGTAAGTTTGCTTTTTAAAGACAGTAATGTACACATCTGTAGTTACAGCTAAGGTTATAAAAGCAGTTACTGACAAGTGATTGTGCTTTATCTCAAACTGCCACATTTCGTGCTTTGTACTTTTTCACTGGTGCCGATACACTATACAAGACAATGTATGGGCATCCATTAACAACCTTGCTGAATTCACTTCTCGAGGTTAACATGGCAACTGTAAACCTCTCAGGCTTCACTCTCGAGGTTTACACAGTTGCCATGGTAACCTCTTGAAGCGAATACAGTGTGGTTGTTAACTGATCCCCGTGCATTATGCTCTATGTTGTTGTAATACTGTAGCTTCAGTATGTCACAGAGTAAAGCACATGCCAGTTGTCTCTCTCCAGAATTACTGAACCCCCCAACCATCTGCCATGCAAAAATATCTCATCGTTCTACAGTCAAGAAAAACCAAAACCTACCCAGCATGCAACTGATTAGTGCCTATTGCCACAAATAGTAACTCTTCATTTGTTTAAAACTGTATATACAGCATGTTTCCATTGCAGAAATGCCCCATGCCAGGTTATGATCCTAACACGCTAAGTAATTCCATTTATGTCAGCATAACACCCATTCACAGAAACAGAAAAATAAGAAAGGCCAGAAGATTTTAAGTCTATTGAGTCTACCCCTTACAATAATTTTTCAGCCCTTTTCTAGTCTCCCCACAGAACCTCTTTAGTATTTGCCTGTCCTCTTGCTAAGGATTTCTTTGAAGTTGTCCCACTGTAATTTGAAACAGTGTATGGTTTCAAATTACAGTTGCATTAACTACATTGCTGGGCAGGCTGTTCTATCTGTCGACCATTCTGTCAGAAAAAAAAATGTTTTCTGATGTACTTCAACTTTTTCCCCTGCCAGCCTAATACTGTGAACCCTAGTAGTTGAATTACCCTTCATTTTAAACCATGTTGTACTTGTGAATGTAATTGTATGTGTCTGTCATATCCCTCTCCCATTCCTGGGCTCCAGTGAGCATATGTTGAGATCCTCCAGTCTCTTTCCTCATAGATCCTACCCTGCTGGTCTTGGAACATTTCTGCCTCCCTTCTCTGTTTTGTCTCTAGCATATCCCAGTCATTTAAATGTGGACTGCAGAACTGGACAGTGGCAGAATTGTCAACCCCTTATGACTGGTAAACCTCAGCCTGATGCAGTGCAGCATCCTTTTAGCCCTTCCATATGCTTTACTACTGTAAAAGAAGGAATGTAGGCTTTTACTAATTATTACCTCAAAGCCCATCTCCTCTCAGAAGTGTTCCACCTCTGTCCTAATGACCCAGTGCTCCATCTGTGGATTTCTGCATATTTTGATATTGATCTTCAATTGTAAAATGCCAGACCACTTTTCTAGTCTTTCTCCATGTCTCTGTACAAATTGTTAATCTTTTCCATATTGTACACTCTCCCTTCTGGGCTTGGCATCATCTGCAAATAAACCTGCTTTCCTGTGAAGCCCTAGTCCCAATTTCATTGATGTACATATTAAAAAGAACTGGCCCCAAGACTGACCCTAGGGTACTACAGTAATCACATTCTTTATCCCTGAGAATTTACCATTGAAGGCCACCCCCATATCTTTCCCAACAACCAGTTCCCAATCCATCTAGGAGTTCCTTCCCCTAAGCCCAAATATTTTAAGTGCTCCCTGTGTATAGAAGAGTTTTCATTACTCTCTGCTGTGTAGCTGTAGCCTTATAAAGGCGTTTTAGTGTTTTTTTTGGTTTTTTTTGTGGAGCCCTGGGTTGCAGTGAGATGGGTGCGGTATAGGAGAATGGGGTGAACTTTGGGGCCGAAGAGTCCAAGGCACACCTCGATGCTTTTCAGTGGCTGCAGGGTGTGGGTGGGGGTGGAATGGTATGAGCATTGCAGGTGACAATCCCAAGTCACAACCCTGATGCCTGTCATTCTTTACAGGGTGGGATGTTATGGTCTGAAACCCTAATGCCTCAGGCATTCGTTGGTATTTTCACTCTAAATTTTCAACATGGGTTTTTTGTGACCCCCCCACCTCATGAACAGTGGTAATATCAGTTTGTTAGCTGAAAGCTGCTTTTGCACAGCGACTACGGCATTTGTCACCAAAGTTGCAAAAACACATTCTGAACAATGACAGCTGTACTGTTCATGGGGAAGTGCAAAAAATGGCAATGTTGAAAATCTGCAGTGAAAATATTAAAAAAACTGGTGAAGTCATGAGCGTGCGTAGAAACTGTGCAACGTGCACCCGTAATGTAATTAGTTTGGGAATTGTTTACAGCAGATTGTTAACACAGGCATTTTGGGACCTCCGGTCATGAACAGTGTCACTGTGATTTTCTTTATCTGTCTCAAACAATGATTTCCCACAGCGACCACGCATTTCTGTGCTGAAAATGTGAAAACACATTTTGGCCATGTTGTGAAAAATGACAGCTGTACTGTTCATAAGGAAGTGTGGAAAAATGCCACTGGTGAAAATCTAGACTGAAAATATTACAAATTCATGAACTTACTAGGGTGCGTGGAAACTGCTTAGGAATTTTTTCACCAAATTTTCAAAATAGCCATTTTAAGACCTCTGCTCATGAACAGTGTGACTGTGATTTTCTTAATGTGTCCCATACATTGATTTCACACACCGACTGCGCCATTGTACGCTACATGGGCGGAAACATGTTTTGGATGAGATGTGAGAAATGACAGCTGTACTGCTCATAAGGAGGTGTGGTAAAATGACAATGTTGAAAATCTGGAGCTAAAATATTGAAAATTCGCGAACTAATGAGCGTGCGTAGGAACAGCGAAACGCATGCTCGTAAAATAGTCATTTGTGGGAATTTTTTCACCAAATTTTTAACATAGCCATTTTAACACCTCTGCTCATGAACAGCATCACTGTGATTTTCTTAATATGTCCCGAACATTGATTTTGCACACCAACTGCGCCATTGTACGCTCCATGCCTGGAAACACATTTTGGTGAGATGTGAAAATGACAGCTGTACTGCTCATAAGGAGGTGTGGTCAAATGGCAATGTTGAAAATCTGGAGTGAAAATATTGAAAATTGCGAACCCAATGAAAGGCATGTAGAACAGCGCAGAACGACGCCGATAAAATGAAGTCATTTTAGGAATTTTTTTCACCAAATTTTCAAAATAGGCTTTTTGAGAGCCCACCTTATGAACACTGCCACTGTCATTTTGTTTATCGGTCCTGAAAGATGATTTCGTGCAGTGACCGCGAAATCACCCTTCAGGCCCCGTTAATGCCATGACAGTGACAGAATTCATGAGGAGGAGTTCCAAAAACCCCATGTTGAAAATGTGGTGCCAAAATTCCAAAAAATGCCTGAGATATGCAGCAAAGTTGAAAAAAACCTACTCATTACATTATACAGCTTACCGGCATTTCCTCAGTTCATGGTCGGCTTTGAAGAGTGCAGGCGATGTTCCTGGTCCACAAGCTCGTTCGCGAGCTCCGGAGGAGGTAGTATGGGGTGGCGATGGGTTGTGGGAGGCAGGGTGCACAGAGGGTGGGTGCAGGTGGGGGAGGGGAGCAGGGAGACTGCGATGGACCGTTTTTGTGTTTTCAGGTTTTTGTTTTTTTTTTATTACGACACGGGACGTTTGCCATGCAGGGGTGGGCTCCCAGCATGGCAATTACACTACCCAGGACATTTGCCACACTGGGGTGGGCTCCCAGCGTGGTAGCTGGAAAGCTTTTGGGGGGGTGGAGCCGACGTGATTGGGCACTTCTGTCGGTTATCTCGATTTTACACGCTTGGGTGGGCTCCAGCTGGCTCTCGGTAACCTTTTGGTGGGGGAATGTGGAGCTGACTGGGGATTGGGCACCCCAGTTGGCCAAACACATTGTTGCCACGCTGGGGTGGGCTCCCAGCGTGGCACCTGGAAGACTGTTGGGGGGGGGGGAGCACTTCAGTGAGCACTTCCCTTATCTGATCGTGCTCACTGAAGCGGCTCTCTCCCTTTCAACTGTAAGCCACTGCATTCCAAGTGCTGTCATAGACAGCTGCAGCATGCATTGGGCAACTGTGGCCACGCCTGCAAACACAGAGAGGGAATGGAAGAGAGAGTGACACACCTCCAGAAACTCCGATGATGGCACTATGTTTCTTGCACATGCGTGCAAGTAAACATAAAAACTACAAAAAAGGAAGAAAAAAACTATAAAAAGTACCTTCTGTCTTTTACTATCGCTACAGCAGTGATAGAGGGTTGCTGGAATACTGAGGGACAGTGAACCAGGAAGGGATGAGCATATATAGTATGCGTTGATAAGACAGCCACTAGCCAATATTTTAGATGCTCCCAATGTATAGCAGTATATTTATTACTCCCTGCAGTGTAACTGCAGCCTTATAAAGGTGCTGTACTGCTTTTTACTGAGCCCTGGCTTGGCATGCCAAACTGCAAGTAGGAAGTTAGGCACTTCTGGTTTCCGCACTATGTAACAAATTGCCTCAGAGAGCATCAGTGAGCATGGGTGGAGGTGATACATGACAGAGGAAAGTGCATCTGTCAGCGACAGCCAGAGAAGGCGGGAAGGTAGCCAGCAATCTTTCATTAGTACTATTCAGTAAGCAAGACAACAGATTTCTCCTACTAAGCTATGTGTGGTATTAATAAAATGGATCTGATCAGAGATCTGTTAGCCTTGTTGTGCAAGGAGGGCTCTATAATACAGTGCACTAGATGTTGTATGTATGATGCGAGACAACACTCACTTCTAGTAACCACTACATATGTAATACACCTGCCTACTCCAGGGCTTCTGTCCCTGCTGCTGGGACAATGCTGATTTCTCTGGATGACAGTCGCTAAACTTTGTGGCCACTCCCAGGCCACCAATCCCTGGCTAAAAGGACACCTGCTAACTCCAGGGCTTCTGCCCCTGCCACCGGGGCAATGCTGATTTCTCCATCCAACAGCTGCTATGCTTTGTGGCCACTCCCAGGCCACCAGTCCACAGCTAGAAGGACACCTGTCCACTCCAGAGATTCTGCCCCTGCTGCTGGGGCAATGCTGATTTTTCTGGCTGATGCCTGCCATGCTTTGTGGCTGCTCCCGGGCCAGCAGTCCCCAGCTAGAAGGACACCTGCCCACTCCAGGGCTTCTGCCCCTGCCACTGGGGCAACGCTGATTTCTCCAACCGATGGCCACTACACTTTGTGGCCGCTCCTGGGCCACAAGTCCCCGGCTAGAAGGACACCTGCCCACTCCAGGGCTTCTGCCCCTGCCACCAGAGCAATGCTGATTTCTCTGGCTGATGACCACTATGCTTTGTAGCTGCTCCTGGGCCACCAGTCCCCAGCTAGAAGGACACCTGCCCACTCCAGGGCTTCTGCCCCTACTGCCGGGGCAACTCTGATTTCTCCGTCTGACAGCCACTACGCTTTGTAGCTGCTCCAGGCCACCAGTCCCCGGCTAGAAGGTACGTTCTCCTCAGACTTTATGGCTTTTGATTTGATTGGCTGGTCGCTAATCAAGCCAGCTCCTGATTGAACTCCTTAGCACACTGTGCCTCTGCTATTGGCTGCAGTCGGAAGACAGCTCTTTTTTGAGTTTATCGCTCTGGCGGGCTCCTGCCTGAATCCCTGTTACTGCTTGCATTAATTAATCTTAATTGTGTAATTATTGAAACTGCTGGTAGTCTGTAATCCATGTAAAACAGCTTTAAAATGCTAAAGTATTACTTCTGAAGTGTATAGACATTTAGTTCTTATCTAGCTTCTCTTAGTTTAGTCTGTTTCCCTCTCTATCACCTGAGCCCTCCCTACTGTCCTCCTTTTCACTCTAAAAGCTCTCTCCTAATCTGTCCACTGCCCCAAACTCTTCAATCAGTGACTCGAGTACTTCTTTCTCACTTGGAAATCCCCTGCTCTAATTATCCTGCCCTCCTGTGCGCTCCCTCATGCCACCCCACCTCCCACCACTTTATTCCTGTTTAATCTGTACTGTTTTGCATTCTCCCTGGGCCATCTCAGTGTTTCCTCACTGTTGTTCTTTCTATACTGATGCTACTTTCTATGGTGCCATTAATCAACGCGCTAGCCTACCTATCTCACCGCCGTCCAGCCTTTTTGTTCTGTTGAAACACACACCCTGCTCCTACCTTTATTTGGCTAACCTTTTTCAATCGTTTTCCCCTTAGGACACCTGCCCACTCAAGGGCTTCTGCCCCTGCCGCCGGGGCAACGCTGATTTCTCCAGCTGACTGCCGCTATGCTTTGTGGCCGCTCCCAGGCCACCAGTCCCCGGCTAGAAGGTACATTCTCCTCGGACTTTATGGCTTTCGATTTGATCGGCTGGTCGCTAATCAAGCCAGCTCCCGATTGGACTCCTTAGCACACTGCGCCTCTGCTATTGGCTGCAGCCGGAAGACAGCTCTTTTTTGAGTTTATCGTTCTGGCGGGCTCCTGCCTGAATCCCTGTTACTTCTTGCATTAATTAATCTTCTCCCACCCACCAACCCCAACCCTGGCAGCTATTAAATACAACTAAGCTCCGCCTAACCCACTCCCATTTGTTATTTTGCCTCTGTCTCCTCCCACCTGTTTTCTACTATGGTTTCTCCCTGGCAGGTTACTACCTGGACATTCTGAAACTCCCCTGCACTATGAAATCAGCTGCTCAAATAGGTTTCTACTAATACTTTTTCACAATGCAACCAAGAAATACTCTGCCGTACTTTCTGCTTAACTTGGTAAATCTCTCACTCAGCTGTAAGGGTTTCATATCTAGGATTGTCATCCCCAACAGTGTTTAACTTTTCTACCCTATCTAGCTCTTTATCCCAAAGTGCCAGCTTTCCTTGATCTCACTTGACAACTAATCTTCCTACCTAAGCACAAGCTTAAGGGTGACATTATGATGGTTTTTAGTCTTCGATGGGATCTCCTATCACTACTTCTACTACTCAGCCTTGACACAGTTTTCTGGGCTCTCCCGGGTAACCAAATGCTAAATGTATCCTCTGTCAAGGGCTTTCATTTCAATTTCTCAAACTTGATTGCTGTAGCAAGACTGTCTCTCAACTGAACCCTATCCTCCTTGTTAGAGGCAGTAGCTACTACCCTCTGTAAGCCAGTAGAAAGCTGCCACAGAGGTCGGCTTTCACTCTCACCTGCCACTGCGCTAGGCTCTGGTTCCTTGCCATGATTGCTATTCAGCTATCTGGGGACATCGAACTTAATCCAGGTCCACCTACCTGTCTTTTCTCATCAAATGATATATCTGACATCTCCAAAAAAGGATTATTAATTATACATATCAACATCAGGAGCCTTACCTGTCACCAAGCAGAACTCGAGGCTTGGGTGACACGTATAACCCTGATGTTCTTTGCCTCACTGAAACTTGGCTTAAACCAGGTATACCTATGCACTCTGCCTAACTACTCCTTACTTTGGTGGGATAGAGCCTCATCCAAACGTGGAGGAGGAGTAGCCCTGTTCTTCAGGAATCACCTCAATATGTCTATTATCCCGGTGTCTGCCTCTTACTCAGTGTGTGAATTCATCCATGCTACCCTTGCCAAGGGTGATAAGAAGCTTCATATTATTTGTGCCTATAACCCCCCTGCTGGGGGCACAGTAGATCTTCAAGAACTCCCTGATATCACCTCCAAAACTATAAATTGGAATGAGGCTGTTATCCTAGGTGATTTTAACTTAAACTGGTTAGGGCCCACTCAAATCCCTCTGCAATCTCTCACACAAAGTTACAGTTTTCACCAGTTGATTTCTGGAGCAACTAGAACCACGACATCCCTTCAAACAGGTACTCTCCTAGACTGGGTGATGGTCAATCAGTTAGAACACGTGTCAGAAGCTGGGGTCCTGGCAGATGCATTAACAGACCACTCTCCCACTTACCGTGTCCTGTCTATGGCTGTGTCTCCATCACCACCATCTAGACTAATCACTTTTACAAATCTAGCTCAGGTCAATCAGAACACATTTCTTTATGTCATCTCAAATATTGACTGGACAGCCATCTACCATGCCAGTGATGGGGAGGTCGCTCTGCAGATATTCGTGAGCGAATTTCTTGCCATACAGAGTAAACATGCCCCCAAGAGCACTAGGAGGGTCAGAGGAAAGCAGACCAGGTGGCTACATAAAGACCTCCTAACTAATCTGCTCCATCGGGACAAGCTCTGGATTCGATACAAACAATCTGGCCTGCAATCAGACTTTAATGCCTATCGTGAACTAAGAAATGGGTATAAGAAACAAGTTAGAGCTGCCAAAAGTAAATACTACTCAGACATTCTTCACAGCTCTTCCCATGACACAAGGAAATTTTGGGCCCATATCAAAACTTTCTTGGGTGCCTCACAGTTGGTTACTCCTGACAAGATGATTATAAATGGTGCACATTGTAATGACTCTAGGACCATCTCGAACAGCTTTAACAAACTCTTCTCTGACCTGCTACACTACACTGTGCCATTACAACCTAGTGGAATGCACTCCAATCTACCTACCACAGAATGATGTTCCCACAGCTCCACCTTTTTATTTCAAGGCTATATCCAGAGCGGAAGTTCTGAAACTACTCAGGTCCATATCTGTCAATACCAGCTCCGGCTCTGACTCACTTGAACCTCATCTACTTAAGTTGGCTGCTCCTCTCATTGCCTCCCTGCTTGCCAGAATTTATACTCTATCTCTTACCTGTAGTACCATGTCAGGCCTAGGGAAATCTGCCCATATAACGCCTATACTTAAAAAAGGTGACCCTAAGGACATGACCTATTGCAGGCCTATAGCAATTCTCTGTCCTCAGTAAGATCCTAGATAAAATAGTTGCGCCTCAGACGATTGACTACCTTGCACACTATAATCCCCTCTCGGACACCCAGCACGGTTTCAGAAAAGGGCACAGTACCACCACGGCTCTTCTCAAACTTACCAACAAAATACTGACCAACATGGATTCTGGAAAACCTATAGGTGCCATCTTCATTGACCTTACTAAGGCTTTTGACCTAGTGGATCATCCCCTGCTTCTCTCCATACTCCATCAACTCCATTTCTCAGCCCCTGTTGAGGACTGGTTCTGTAGCTATCTGTCAAACAGGATGCAAGCAGTCAAATCTAACTCTTCCTTGTCAAATATGTCCACTATTAACATTGGGATCCCTCAGGGCTCCATCCTTGGTCCCCTTCTAGTCTCAATTTTTATAAATAACGCTGCTGATGTCTTAAAATCCTGTTCAGTGATTCTCTACGCTGATGACCTGGTCATCTACACTAGTTCTTCTAGTATTGCCTGCATAAACTCAGCGCTTACCTCCAACTTTAATAAGGTCCTAGACTGGCTACTGGACCACAAGCTTGTACTCAATGAAAAGAAAACAAAAGCCATGCTCTTTGGATCTGCACTGAAGATTAAGGCCTGTTCCAGTGTGCTAGAGGTTCTTCATCCAGGAGGAATGCCACTAGATAATGTTACCTCCTTTAAGTACCTCGGGATCCTGTTGGACCCATACCTGGACTTTAACCTTCATATTCAATCTTCGTGCAAATCTGTAAACTCAAAGTTAGGAGTGGCCTACAAAACAAGCTTCATTCTTACTCCCTCTGCGAAACTAGGCATTCTGTTACTGACTCTTACTTATGGTGCCTCTATTCTTACCTCTGCCCATAAATCCTCCCTAGTGAGACGGGATGTCACATATAACAATGTTTGTAGCTTTTCCTCCTAGTCGCCTTGATTCAAGCATCACTGCCTTCTCTATAAAGATCTAAACTGGCTCTCATCCACTGCCAGTAGACAATATTACCTGGGATCTCTCATGGACTCGATCATATGGGAAAAAACACCATCCCTACTGGCTGAGCTTCTGGTCCCTCAACCATCCTCCCTTGGCCGGCGATCTGCTGACATATCCCTGCTCTTTGTTCCGAGATATCGTACAACTAAAGGCACCAGGGTCTTCCAGTGCTCTGCTCCCCGGCTGTGAAATGCTCTTCCACTCAACCTTCGGCTGTCACAGTCTCACCTTAGTTTCAAAAATGAATATCAACATTATTTACACCTTGCTGGTACTGTACTTGCTTTGATCCAACCTAAACTCCTTAGATATGCTAGCAGATCTCCTAACTCTTTCATGTACTCTTTCTCTCTTCTAGGGCATGCCTGTTGTTTCTGCAGTTATCATATATAGTGCTGCCTCTGCTTATTTATTACTCTTATTGTCATCATGTTACATTGTTTGTTTTACTTTCCTTAATGTGTACTCCAACTTAATGTATTTTTTGTAGTACTGCCGTACTGTTTCTCTATTTTTATATGACTGTACTTATGTATCACCACATTGTTTCTCTCTGTTACATGTTGTACTCTCCCGGGTCGTGCCTGGAAATAGTCATTTTATGGCTAGTGCACCTACCCGGTTAACAAAAACTAAATAAATAAAAAAATGAATGCATGTCAGTCATTTTATGAGATAAGAATGGAGCTAATTAAAACTCAGAATGAGCTGAAGCATGCCATTGATATAAACACAACTGAGTACTTTATTAAAGACTTAGAAAATTGAACACTTTATTAAAGACTTAGAAAATGAATCTAATTGCATAGTAGAGACACAAAAAAAAACAATAACAAAAACAGAACAAGTGATGAGGATGGGAAAAATAGCCCTACGAATGTGAGGGAGAACAGAAACAAGAGGGGGAGGATCTGAACAATTAAAATGAAAACCAATAGTACACAGTCAAATATAAAAAAAACAGCAAAAAGAGGCAGGAGGGTTGAAGTTGGTAGCAGTAACCAACTAGAACTAAGCAATAGATGTGAAAGCTTAAGTAGAGACAGTGAAAAGCAGAATATGTCAAACATAGACAGGCAGCACTGTGAAGATGGCACAAAAAGACACATTGTTGTAGCTGGGGATTCCATAATAAAGGACAGCAATTCAATAATATACAGAGAGCATAAACAAAACAAAACACTAACGTGCTTCCCTGGAGCTAAAGTAAATGACATTGGAACAAGAATGCCTGTGATTCTGAAGAAATGTGGTAGTGACCTTATTGTCGCTCTTCATGCAAGTACCAATAATGTAGGTGCCGAGCATAAAAAGGACATATGCTATGACTTAACTAAAATGGGAAAAGACATAAAAAGAGAGAGAGTGCTGTGTATTTATCTGGACTACTTCCAATCCCTTGATCCTCTAAAAAAAAAATAAAACCATAGTAAGAATTAACTTCAGGCTCAGCAACTAGTGTAAGAAAGAAGCATAATGTTTATAGAATCATTGGGGCTTTTTTGTAACAAACAACATTTATACAGTAGTGATGACTTGCACCTCAACAAAACAGGAGCAGAGGTTCTGGGGAATGTAATGAAAACACATCTTGAGATGAGGGCACGAGTTTCAAAGCATGGTGCAGGCTTGCAACAAGCCCTGTGCCATGGCACTTAGGATCTGGTAGCAAGCCAAACCCATTTACCAAAACTGCACCTGATTTTACAATCTCGGGTGCAGTTGTGACAGTTTCCACTGTTTACGGCAGCTTGCACCAAATATCTGGCACAAGCTCTGTAAAAAAGGCCCTCAGGATTGTCACAAGCTTGACCACAAAAAGTTGGTCTAACAGGTGGCAGTCAGTGCACGGGACACAAAATTCCAATCGCTGGCCAGGAGAATGCCGCAAGCCCCATTCACCACATGTTTAGTGCACCTAGGGCATGTGGCATTCTCACCGTTTCAAAAATCCTTCCCCTCACCATTAAACTAACTTCAAAGGGGAACAGGGTTTCACATATGCAAATCCTAAAATCAAGCATAAGCCAAATGCAGGAAAAAAATACCTGGGGACATAGGTACCATAAATCAAGTCAGATGCCTACTATGTGATGCTAGAAGTTTAAACAATAAAACTGGTGAGCTGCAAGTTATTTTAACAACCAAGGATAATATATATTTAATATTTATCACAGAAACCCGGTGGTAGGATACCAATGACAGGAGTAAAAATATAGGAGGATACCATCTGTTCATACAAGACAGGATAGACAGAAGGGATGGTGGAATAGCAATCTATGTTAAAAATGACATCAGTACCACAGATATTTCAGATAACATAAAGGACAAAGACACTGTAAATGAAACAATATGGTTAAATGTTGGAAGGGAGAAATAATGACTATATAATATTAGGTCTCTGCTACAAACCACCGAACACAACTGTTGAAACAAACCAGGCTATTATATGGGAAATTGAAAGAGCCAGTGAAAAGGATGAAATACTGTAATAGTAGTAGGAGACTTTAATTACAGTGACATAGACTGGTGCCCAAAGAAAGCTACAAAAGAGCAAAATATCAAACATCAAATTTTTAGCAAGCTAGGCACCTGCAGTGGAGACCAAGGAGGATGCTGGGAACCTCAGCAAAGGAGACCCACAGGAGGGTGGCATGAGACCCCACAGGGGAGGGAAACAACTGCTGATGGGGGACTCAATCATTAGGGGGGGAGGAAGGAGATAGGGAGGTAAAGCGCCTGCCTTGTGCCATGGCTCAGAGGGACAGGAAGCAAATCCTCAGGATCATGGGAACAGCTGCACAAGGAAGGGAGCTGGATGTCATTGTCCACCTAGGGACAAATGACCTGGCTATGAATGGGATCAGAGCAGAGCAAGAGGAGTTTGTGGAGTTGGGGAGGGGCCTTAGACAACTAGCATGTATGATAACCTTCTCGGAGGTGCTGCCTGTCTATGGCAAGGATGATGCTAGGGTGTTCCACACCATGGGATTCAATGAATGATTGAAAAATTGGTGTGGAGCTCTGGGTTTTGACTTCATTGGGAACTGAGGAGCCACCTGGAGGGATGCAGGCGTATACTGGTGCGATGGTCTGCATCTGTTCAGGGGGGAACCAGGATCCTAGGTGACAAGTTTAAATGCTTCACTGGCAAGCATTTAAACTAGCCAAGGGGGGAGGCACTGAAAAGGAGAAGGGAAATCCTAGCCCCCCCCAAAAAAAAATTAGGGTAGTTAGTGAGGTAAACACCAAGGTGGAGAAGTCAGCAGGACAAGGGTAAATGATGCAGAAAAAGGCAGTAAGGACAGGGATGGGGCTAAAAGGGGTAAGGCTGTAAAAAATAAATGAAAAGTGATGAGTACCAATGCCCACAGTCTAGTGGTCTTGATGGAAGAGGGATGCCTGGATATTGTGGCAGTCACTGAAACATAGTACACGAAGAACCATGACTGGGATGTCAACATACCAGGATACACAGTCTACAGGAAGGACAGGGTGGGTAAAAGAGGAGGAGAAGTAGCTCTCTATATAAGGGAAGTGATTAAAGCAACAGAACTAAAGAGTAAATAGGAAGTTCATTAGTCACTATGGGTCACCCTAGAGACAGGAAATGGCACCACAATCCGCATGGGGGCTGTGTACAGACCCCATCTCAGGGGAAGGAAATGGACAAGGAAATGATAGAAGGTATCCTTAAAATGTCAGAAAAAGGGGAGATATTGTTGATGGGAGACCTGAATATGCCAGATGTTAACTGGAGTACCTTTGCTGAAGGCACATCCAAGAGCAGGGTCATTCTTGATGCCTAACAGGGGGCATGCCTCAGACAGCTAGTGTTGGAACCCACCCAGGAGGGAGCAATCTTAGACCTGGTACTCTCAAATGGGGAAGGAGAAAGGATCTCAGATTTAGAAGTGGGTAGCCATCTGGGAACAAGTGACCACCAAACAGTGTGGTTCACAATAAACACAGCCATAGAGTTAAGCCATACAAAAACAAGAGTATTGGACTTTAGAAAGGCTGACTTTTGGAAAATGAGAGAGTGCCTCAGAAAAACACCAGCAAATGGGCAAGAAGGAGGGGTGGAGTAATAATGGGGAGTAATCAAAACAGCCGTCATAGAGGCAACAAGCTTTTGTGTGAAGCAAATCAATTAAACAAAACGAAGGAAAAAAAACACTATGGTTCTCAAAAGAGGTGGCAGGGACAGTTAAGGAGAAAAGGATATCATTCAGGAAATATAAAGAAACACAGAAGGAGCAGGACAGAGAACTTTATCAGTTAAAGCAGAAGAAGGCAGGGAAGGCAGTCAGAATAGCAAAGACACAAACTGAGGAAAAGATAGCCAACTCTGTTAAGAAGGGGGATAAAACCTTTTATAGGTACATTAGGAGTAAAGAAAGACCAAGGGAGAGATACAGAGACTTAATAAAGGGGAGGGAATGTGGGCAGAGGGTGACAGTGAAAAAGCAGGGATACTGAACGAATATTTCTGCTCAGTATTCACAACGGAAGAGGAGGGGGAGGTACCTAAACCAAACAAGAGAGAAACTCTGAATAGGGGGGTCGATACCAGTCCATTCACAGAAGAAAGGGTTTTGAAAGAACTCTTGAAACGGAGGGTGGACAAAGCAATGGGGCCTGATGGGATTCACCCAAAAATTCTAAAAGAACTAAGGGTAGAACTAGTAATACCACTGACTACTCTAACAAATCATGGGAGGATGGGGTGGTACCCGAGGACTGGAGGAGGGCAAATGTGATTTCACTTCACAAAAGTGGGAGCAGGGCAGAGGCAGGAAACTACAGACCAGTTTTTGACTTCAGTGGTAGGGAAAATGATGGAATCACTTCTGAAGGAAAGAATTGTCGAGTACCTAGAGGCCAGTGGGGCACAGGACCCAAGGCAGCATGGTTTCACAGAAGGAAGGTCATGTCAGATGAACCTAATAGATTTCTTTGACTGGGTGACCAAAGTAGTAGACCAGGAGGGGCAGTGGATATGGCCTACCTAGATTTTAGCAAGGTATTTGACACAATCTCACACAAAAGATTAATATATAAGTTAGCCTGCCCTGGAGTGGGTCCCAAGGTGGTAGTCTGGATGAAAAACTGGCTGGACAACAGGACGCAAAGGGTAATAGTAAATGGAGTCCACAGTGAAGAAAGGAGGGTAACTAGCAGGGTACCGCAGGGTTCGGTACTGGGACCAGTGCTCTTTAATGTCTTTATAAGTGGCATTGGAGAGCACCTGGAAGGAAAGGTATGTCTCTTTGCAGATGACACAAAGATCTGCAACAGTGTTGATGCACAAGGTGGGCTGGAAAGGATGAAAAGGGACTTAGTAACATTGGAGGAATGGTCAAATATGTGGCAGCTCAGATTCAGTGCAAAGAAGTTCAAGGTAATGCATCTGGAAAACAAAAAACCCAGGGGAAGAGTACACAATGGGTGGTGAGTTAATAATAACAACAAAAATCGAAAGAGACCTAGGAGTAATTATGTCAGATGACCAAAAGGTGGGCAAGCAACATGAGAAGGCAGTAAGGCAGGCTGGGGGGATTCTGGGTTGCATAGGGGAGAGGCATCAACAGTAGAAAACAGGAAGCTGCTATCCCTCTGTGCAGACAGTTGGTGAAACCCCATCTGGAGTACTGCGTGCAATTCTAGAGACCCCATCTCCACAAAGGCATAGATAGAGTGGAGGCTGTTCAGAGGAGGGCAACCAAAATGGTGCAGGGTCTGCACCAGAAGACATACGAGGAGAGACTGAAGCAGCTTAATATGTATACCCTTGAGGAAAGGAAGGAGAGGGGTGACATGATAAAAACTTTCAAGTATCTCAAAGGAATTAACAAAGTACAAGAGGGTAGCATCTTTCAGAAGAAGGGATGTGCAAGAACAAGGAGGCACAATTTGAAGATAGAGGGGGGATGGCTCAGAGGTAATGTTAGAAAGTATTTTTTCACAGAGAGGGTTGTGGATGCATGGAACAGTCTTCCTGAGGAGGTTGTGGAGTCAGGAACAGTGGGAGAATTCAAAAATGTATGGGACAGGCATAAGGCAATTCTAGTGGGGGGTAGGAGGAAGTAAGCTGTTGATTAACTAGAATCTGCAGCTTATCCATCAGGTAGGGAAATGGGCAGACTAGGTGGGCCAAGTAGTCCTTATCTGCCATCAAATTCTATGTTTCTATGTAACCTACAACAAACTGAACTAGTTTCAACATGTAACAAAGCCAACATGTGGAAACAATATTCTAGATTTGATAATTAACTCAGATAACATAAACATACCCATCTGTCTGGTTACCCAGCCACTTGGAAACAGTGACCATTGCTGTATATTCATTTCACATACAGGAAAATCATAAAATACCTGCAGAGAAACATAGAAACTGATGGCAGATAAGGGCCGCTGGGCCCATCTAATCTGCCCATTTTTTATATTTTCAACTTTGCTGCAGACCCTTCTTGATCTACGGCACTGTCTCTCCCTCACTTTCTTTACCACCAACAATTCTCTTGTGTCTACCCAAGGCCTTATTGAACCCCATCACTGTTTTCATTCCCACTACCTCTGCTGGAAGGCTGGTCCAGGAATCCACCACCCTTACTGAGAAGAAGTACTTCCTCACATCTCTCTCTCCTGAATCTACCTCCCTCCAGCTTTGTAGCATGTCACCTTGTCCTACATCACCTTTTCTCCTTAAAGATACCCCCATGAGGCATTTAAAGTTCTTTATCATATAACCTCTCTCCCTCCTGTCCTCCAAGGTATACATATTGAACTCCCTTAGCCTTTCTCCATAGAATGTTTGATGTGGTCCCTGCATCATTTTTGTAGCCCTCCTCTGGTCTGCCTCCACTATGTCTATGTCTTTCCTGAGATATGGTCTCCAGAACTGGACACAATACTCAAGGTGGGGGTCTTTCCAGTGATCTATATAGGGATAACACCACTTCCCTCTTCCTGCTGGTTATACCCCTACCTATGCACCCTTGCATCCCACAAGCCCTCCTGACTGCGTTGCCACACTGCCTGGCCACCTTTGGATCATCTGATATGATTACTCCCACGTCTCTTTGCTGCTTGGTCATTGTCAATGTAACTCACCTCACCATTTTGTACTCTGCCCTTAGGTTTCTATGGCCCAAGTACATCATTTGCACTTCTTTGCATTAAAACCCTGCTGCCATACCCTTGACCACTCCTCCAGTTTTTTTCAGATCTCTGCCCATCATTTTCACCCCTCCAAGTGTCCACTCTCTTGCAGATCTTGGTGTTATCCATAAAGAGGCAGACCTTCCCTTCTCACTCCTCTGCTATGTCACTTATAAAGACATTAATGAGGACTGATTCCAGCACTGACCCTGGGGGCACCCTGCTGGTCACCCTCCCTACACAGCCTGGCAGGAATGGCAGGAAATAGGTTTGCTGTGTTGGTGACACTGGGGGGGGGGAGGAGGGGGGTGCACGATCCCCAGGATGGGAAAGGAGGAGGTAGAGTAGGGGAATCCTCAAGGGACAGGAGTAGGTCGAGGGAAGGGGTAGGGGTATGGGGAACAGAAGCACAGCTGGTGGGAAGAATGGAAGGAGAAGTGCAGAGAGGGGAGGGCCCAGGGAGGAGGAGAGTGATGTGGAGAATAGGGAGGGAGCAGAGAAGGAGGGGGAGCCAAAGAGGGGAAGGGATGAATTAGTGACAGGACAGGCTCTAGTAATGGGTATTTTGGGATGGGGTTGGGGTAGGGATCGAGGATGGGGGGTACTAGTGCTAGGTGATTCCATACTAAAAGGGATCAAATGGGGAAGCAAGGGGGAAAGGCATAGCCGCATATGGGTGGAGGCCATACTGGGGCTAACGGCAGACAGGGCGGAGCAGGTGGTTCTTAAGTGCACAAGGAAGGGCAAGAAGAAACCGCACATAGTGGTGCATGTAGGCATTAATGACCTGGTGGGGAAGGCTGTGGAGGTAGTAAGGGGGAGATTTGAGGAACTAGTAGGGCTATGTGAGGAAGTGGGGAGTCAGTAGCCTTCTCCTAGGTACTCCCTGTACGCTGTGTGAGTACAGGAAGGAAAGGGAGGATTGGGGAGTTCAACATTTGGTTGAGAGAGTGGTGTCCATCCAAGGGGTATGGGATAGTGGGGGACTGGGGTGGAAACTGGGACAATAAAGATCTATATGCAGGGGATAGGCTGCATTTGAGCAGGGAAGGTGGTATTAAAGCAGAGGTTTGAGGGGTACATAACGTCAAGGGTGGATTTAAACTAGGTGGCGGGGTGGCATGAGGTGAGCTGGTAGGCAGGGATCCCAGAAAGGGTAGACGAACATGCTTACCCCGCAAGCTGTCGGAGAGGAATTTGGGGTAGGGGTGCAAGGAGGGGCTAGGGAAAACCAGGAAGGAAGGAAGGGGGGAAGGCACAGGTTGGAGGGTGACCTCACTGAATGTGAGAGACCTAGGTAACAAATCAGCCGAACTACAGTCACTCTTGGCAGTGGGGAGGGTGGACATAGCGGCCATCACGGAAATGTGAGTCACCCAGTACCAGGACTGGAATATGATGATCCCAAGGTACAGGATATTCAGGAAAGATAAGGCTAAGGGAAGGGGGGGGGTGTGTCTATGTGAAGGAAGAGATAAGGTTCATGAGGCAGGAGGGAGGGGAGGAGGGCAGAACAGAGGCCCTATGGATGCAGTTTCAGGACTCCAAAAGAAGGACATTGAGGATGGGGGTGGTGTACAAGCCACCAGCTCAGGGGGTTGATGTGGATAGGGAGTTGGCTGAGCAGATTAGAAGGGTCTGTAGGAAAGGGAACACAGTACTGGTGGAGGACTTCAACCTCCCTGGTGTGGACTGGAACACCCTAACCGCCACAAGTGAGAAGGAGAAGGTATTACTAGAGGCATTTCAGGACAGCTTCCTGGTCCAAATGGTCCGAGAGACAACTAAGGTGGGAAGGACTCTGGACCTGGGACTAACAAATGGGGAGGCTGTAGGGGTTCTGGAGGTGGAGGACCCCCTGGCTGGGAGTGACCACCACTTTGTGTGGTTCACACTCAATATGGGCAGAGAAACTGGAAGTACGGATATCAGGGTGATAGATTTTAAACAAATTCCAAATGAAACACTGTGAATCAATGGAAAAAAAAAACTGTGCAGCAGTTTAGAAGAGGTGGCTAACCTCCACATAAAAAGACTGAACAAAGGCAAAAGTGCACAACAAAAATCACACCAAATAGTTGAAAAATGCAAAAAAGACACAATCCACAACGTGCTTTCCAAGTGCAGTTTACTGCAATTTATTGCAATTAAGGCCTTTTCTTTCAAGTATAAGTAGGTAATTCAGCAGATGTGTTAACAGGAACTTCTGCATGAAACAAATCCCTAGCACCTCGACTCTCGCAAGTCTTCAATGGAGGACCTGAACTACCTACCTATACTGGAAAGAAAAGGCCTTAATTAGAGTCTAATAGATTTTAAGAGGATGGATTTTAAAAGGATGGGGTAAATACTGGTTGGGCATCTGACTGGAATTCAAGCATGCATGGATGCTGACCAAAAATGGGATATAATTAAAAGGGGACTAGCAGAGGACACTGAGACTTGTACCAAGACACGGAGCAAGAAAGGCAGGGCAAAGAAGCCAAGCTGGCTGACTCAGGAGGTCATGGAAGGAGTGAGGGCCAAGAGAAAAGCATTCCAGAAATTCAGGAAATCGGGAGGGCAAGGGGACAAGGAAGAGTACACAAAGCCGTTCAGGGAGGTTACCAGGCTAGTCAGGGAAGACACGACATCCAGGGAACTGAGACTGGCCCAGAAAATCAAGGAAGGAAAAAATGACTTTTTTAGATATGTTGTTGAGAGAAGGAGAAACAAAGTCCAGATTGTGAGGCTTAAGAAAGATGGGAGGTGGGTGGAGAAGGGGGAGATCCAGGCAGAGGCACTGAATGATTACTTCTGTTCTGTGTTCAAGGAGGAAAAGGGGTGCAGATACTCCATGGGAGAGGTGGAGTGGGGAGGGGGTGACTGATAAAAGAATTACAGAGGACAGGGTTCTGGAAGGGCTAAGGGCACTAAGGGTGGACAAGGCTCCGGGACCAGATGGCATTCACCCTAGGGTGCTTAGGGAGTTAGCAGAGATCCTGGTGGGACCACTGGCAAACCTATTCAGTACATCGCTGACACTGGATGTGTGCCACAAGACTGGAGGAAGGCCCATGTAGTGCCCATTCACAAAAGTGGTCTGAAGGATGAACCAGGCAACTTCAGAATGGTGAACCTCACCTCAATCGTGGGGAAGCTCATGGAGACAATCCTGGAGGAGAAGCTGGTGACTTTTCTGGAGGATATTAGTCTCCAAGATGGTTAGCAACATGGGTTTGTATCAGGCAGATCCTGCCAGACAAACCTAGTTGGGTTCTATGACTGGGTGACTAGGGAGCTGGACAAGGGCCATGCAGTGGACATCCTGTATTTGGACTTCAGCAAGGCCTTTGATTGTGTACTGTATGGAAGTCTGGGTGGGAACACAATTGGTCAATTGGATCACCAACTGGCTGAGGGGTAGGCAGCAAAGGGTAGTGGAGGGGGGAACTCTCATCACCGATGGACGTCATGAGCAGGGTGTTACAGGGTTTGGTACTGGAACCAGTGATGTTTGGGATATTCATAGCTGATATCTCACACTGGGTCTGGAGTAAGATCAGTCTGTTCACAGATGATACCAAGATGGGGGCTGTGGTAAATGACATGGAGGAGGTGGAAGGAATTGCAGGAGGACCTGACCAAACTATAGGAGTGTTCGGAAACTTGGCAGATGGGGTTCAACGCTAGAAAGTGCAAGGTCCTGCACTTTGGAGCTAGGAACCAGGGGAAGAAATATCAGCTGGGAGGGGCAAAGTTGGAATGCATCATGGAGGAAAAGGATCTGGGGGTGCTTATTACGGGGAGCATGAACCACTCAGCTCAGTGCAGAAAGGCGGCCACAAAAGCGAACAAGATGCTGTGGTGCACTGTGAGGGGAATCTCTTCCAGGAACAGGGAGGTGATCCTTCCCTTGTACAGGTCACTGGTCAAGCTGCAGCTGGAATACTGCGTACAGTACTGGCATCCATTCCTAAAGAAGGATATTAGATTGTTGGAGGCAGTGCAGCGTAGGGCAACCAAGATGATTCAGGAAATGCTGGGGAAAGTCCTGTGAGGAGAGGATGGGGGAGCTGAACATGCATACCCTGGAGGAGAGGAGGGATGGGGGGATATGATCGAAACCTTGAAATACTTAAAGGGAATAAACAAGACTAATACAGAAGAGATTTTCCAAATCAAGGGGGGGAGGGACACAAGAGGGCATCGGTTGAGATTGGAGGTGGGAAGATTCAGGAGGGAAATCAGCAGACACCTTTTCACAGAAAGGGTGGTGGACAAGTGGAATACTCTGCCCAAGGAAGTAGTATCCTGTAAAACAGTGGGCGGATTTAAGAAGGGGTGAGACAGAGTGGGGGGAGGAGTTGTTGGGAGGTGGAGGGCAGGGCAGTTGCAAGTTGAGGGGCTAGCTGCACAAATGAGCAGACTCGATAGACAGTGAGGCCTGTTTCTGCTGGCATTTTATATGTTCGGATACTCCCTTCCTTGGAGAGAACTCTGTTTATCACTACCCTCTATCTCCTATCCTCTAATCAATTTCTTACCCAGGTTACCACCTTACTGCCCTCCCTCAAGCTACCCAACTTGCTAATCAGTCTCCTATGTGAAACGGTGCTGAAAGCCTTGCTGAAATTTAGCTAGGCCATGTCCACCACTCCTCCTTAATCTAACTCGGTGTCACTACTGTTAAAGAAATCTCTCAGATCTGTTTGGCATGGCCTTCCCCCTGTGAATTCATGCTGCCTTGGATCCTGTAACCCATTGGATTCAAGATATTCCATAATCCTTTCCTTTTGTAGTGTTTCCATCAACTTACCACCACTGAGGTCAGGCTGACAGGTATATAATTGCTCACCTCTTCCTTGCTACCAGTTTTGTGAAGTAGGACTATATCTGCCCTTCTCCAGTCCTCCTGGGCCATTCCAGTCTCCAGTGATCTGTTAAATAGATCTGTCAGCAGTGCAGCTAGTACTTCCCTGATCTCCCTCAGCACCCTTTTTCGGCCATTTTGCCAATTGATTCTAATATTTCTTTATCTAAGGCCTCTCCTTGTGCTGGAGATCTGTAGATCACACCTCTGTGAATAGTGGCTCATTTTCCTGACTCAGGGGTGACCCACAACACGTCTACACTTCAGAAATCCAAACTTTCCTTCACATAAAGCACCACAACACCTCCTTTTCTTCCTACCCTGTCCTTTCTGAGCATCACGTAGGCTGGTATAACCATGTCCCAGTCATGACTGGCCATGCACCATAACTCAATATTGGCCACAGTATCCAGATCAGCCTTTGCCATGATGGCCACTAGGTTTGGGATCTTATTTCCTAGACTTCTAGCATTAGTACACATGGCCTTCCAGAGTACGTTAGTTCTCTGATAAAGGGTGTAAACAGGTATACATAACCAAACTGCAAACATAGACCCCTTTAACTCCACTATTGAAAATATTAATTGGGCCCAAATGTTAAAGAATAAAACTGAGGAATGTTAGATCCTTTCACAAAACCATACATCAACATGTAATAAATACATAAGGAGAATTAAAAAAATCATAGGCGTGCACAGGGGGCTGACCCTGGCCTCAGCCACCCCTCCCCCCCCGTTAAAAGGCATCCTCCCACCGGATTTTAATAATTATTATTATTATTATTTTTTTTTAATTATTACTTTTGTCCAGTGGGTTTTCCTTTAAGTGCTCTTTTTTCTGGGTTTTGGGCTTGGCACTCTGATTTTCATTAATTAGTTGTTTGTTGAAAAGCAACTGTCTGAACATGCAAATCCCACACTGAGCGACTAAGGGTGGAAAAAAACTGAATGCTGTCATGTCATGCACAGTCCAGCCTTAGTTTCTACGTGTGACATTGACAGATCATTCTGTTTTAACCCGCGTGTGGGATTTGACAGTGCAGAATGTAGTGGAACTGAGTTGTATCTCTTGCCAGCAGCTAGTAGTCATCAAATCCTTACCTGTCCCGATCCTGAGATTTCCAGACCAGATCCCCCCAGGCACACCAATCTGGAGCCTGCTGTGACTGATACTGACTACAGCAGCAGCTACAACCTGACAGAACGGTGTGGAAGATTACATGAAGCAGAGGAAGGGCAGTGCCAATGTACAGTATAATTGGTATGTGCTCAAAATGTACATTGATGCAGGCAGGACGGGAGGCAGGTTGGATGTTAAGGTTATGTCTAATCTAGTGTTGTTTTGGAAGTGGATCAATCTTACAGTCTGCTTTGCTTTAGAGAAAATGTTGCCCTAAAGAAAGGCGGGTTTCCCCAGGTTAAGTATTCTGTCACACAAATGGATCTAAAATAAGGATGACCAAAACTAAAAATAAAATAAGGTCCTACTGTGTGTTAGACTACAGCTCCTTGAAAACTCACCACGTCTAATGCCACTTTTAAGGATTCTGGCATCAGATGTGACAAGTGTTCAAGTCTTTTTCAGATTTCTACCAGAAACTCTTGTGTAATTTAACCTATGCTACCTAGTTAGTTTTGCGAGAGATGGAGGTACAAAATATGTTCTGTCTAACTCTATGCATGTTGACCTCAGATGTTGATATACCTGGCCATACTCTCTAGTTTATTACTGCCACAGGCAAGTGTTGGACTGGCGCCTGAGTAGCTGGAGGATTTCAGGAGAGCAACTGCAACTCTTGGGTTAAATTCTCTCACCTTTAAAACACTAAATGTCCTTTGTATAATATCTGTTTTCTAAACATTTTTTTCTGATTTGTCCAAGTAAATACCAAAAATGCAATTGCAGTGCCACATAGTGTCTCACTGATTCGCTTAATTGTCTGGCTTATACACTGCCCTACGCACTTACACTCTCACTCTGACTCACTTTTATTCCCTCCTAATCTCTCCCTTCCCTTCCCCCTCCTTCCTAAATAACCCATGCTCTTCAGCCTTACTCACTGCTACTGCTCCCCTCTCCTTCCCCCCACCCCACCTAAACCACCATCTTCTCCTCCAACTCCTACTGTCAACTTGGTGCATCTCGCTTCAGCTCAAGTCCTGCTGCTGGTGCTCAAGTCTTGTTATTGGAACTTAAGTAATCATGTATTACCCTCGATGTATTCCCATGATATGTATACCCTCGATGTGTTCCCATGATATGTATACCCTCGATGTGTTCCCATGATATGTATATCCTCGATGTGTTCCCATGATATGTATACCCTCGATGTGTTCCCATGATATGTATACTCTGTCCTTGATGTTCATGTTTTGTACTGTTCTCCTTATGTAAAAAGTGCTAATGTAATCCCACCCAACTATGTACATTACCTGTATTGAGCTATTTCTAAAATCAACTTTTGTATGTATATCTGCCTTCATTGTAACCCCTCCCCCCAGGTCGCACCATGAGACGAGCATCTTTTTGCTCAGTGTGCCTTTCCTGATGAAACATTTTCAATAAATATATAAATAAATAAATAGTAATATCAACCCTGGAACCATTTGTTTTAATGATCTGATGATCATCCAAGTCCTCCAGCCTGTAAAAACACAGTTTTAACTGCTTCTCCATCCGAGTCCAACCTGAGAGGGTGGAGTGGAGAGGCAGGACTGGGAGGCAGCCTTACTTTCTACGCGTGACATTGTCAGATCGTTCCATTTTAACCCGGGCGCGGGATTTGACAGTGCAGAATGTGCCATTGCTGAAACTTGAGAACACAGAGTTGTGCCCCATCCTGGGCTATGGCTAATTATTACTTAGCACTAAAATGCACCATTTACAATGAGATTTTTTTAAATTTCCTTGGGGGAAGGCATGCCCCCAGACCTCCCCCAAGTTTTCTGAGGATTTTGGCCCCACTTGTTCACTGACTCTGAGCACACCTCTGAATAAAATGCAGTGGTAAAGGCATAAAACCAAAATGGTTAAGCAATGGAATAACTAAACTTACCTGAAAGAAGAACAAGGCATACAGTACTCAAAACACCAGAACGTTAAGGCCACAGAAACATGGGAACAATTCAGAAGGTCTCAACGGGAATGTAAGAAGTGCATAAAGATGGCAAAAGTACTGTAAATATGGAATTTAAACTAGTTAGCAGTGCAAATAAAACAACAGCAAGCTGTTTTATGGATATATTAGTTCTTAAGGGAAACAAATACAAAAATAGCAAACATTTCCAAAAATAACAATGCAATCACAGAACTGCTTGTTATAGTGAATATATTAAATAATTATTATTTCTTCATATTCATAAAAAACACACAAAGACCCAAATAATGGTTCACACAAGTGAACACATAGCTATAAGTGAAACATGTAACCCTGATAAAATAAATGGCATAAAACAATATGGTTCCCCATGCCCTGATGGCATCACACCACAGATGTTAAAAATTATGAAAAGCAGAATTGTTACCCCTTTGAAAATACTTGATGAAAAATCATTAAATGATGGCATGGTACCATAAGACTGGAGGTGTGCCAATATGATAATAATTCATAAAAAGGATAATAGACAGGAGATAGAAAATTATTGACTTATAAGCCTGACATCAGTCCCAGGCAAGATTCTGAAGTTAGTCATTAAGGACTTCTTGGTTGAGCATAGAGGTGTGCAAAACCAGGGATGTTTTGGTTTTGGTTTTGCCAAATCACCCCTGGTTTTGGTTCTGGTTTTGAATTCATGGCCATTGTGTACTGTGTTTTTTTTTTCAGTTATTAACTGGGTAAGGCCCACTAGGCACAAGTGCCTGTTTTCAGGGGCGACCCAGGAGCTTTGGGGTGGTTAAGTCAAGTGACTTCTTTAGAGTCACAATATGCCAGTAAAGGTATCAAACCCAGGTCTGCTGAATAAGCTCAGTCACAGCTCTACTCTACTCTAACTAGCTATACAGCCAGCCAGCTCTCAAAAAAGTGGACATTTTCTTTTCCTTTGTTTCTTTGTTCTCGGAACTTAAAGTTTTTAATTCCGTCTTGTGCTGTGCACTGTTCTTTAAATTCTTCTGGTGCTGCACTGTGCTGTACTGTGCTGACACTTTGGGGCTAGCAGCACTGCAGTCTCCCACTGTTCCCCCCAACACACACTGTCTCCTGTCCTGTTGTCTTTTTTTGTTATACAACTTAGTAGTAATAAGTTTAACATTAATTGGCAGCTGCCTTATTAAACAGCTCTTTAGTTTTTCTGCAGTCTCATGGGAACATGGCACCCTTGCCCCCCCCCCACTTAGTCACCCCCTAGTAGTGGAGGTCAAAGTCTCCAAACTTTGCTACGTGGAGTACTTCGCATATAATGTGGAATTTGCATAGTACTCTGCAATGCTAAGCGTATAACTTCACCTTTAATTTGAATGCAACGTTATATTGATTTTAATGGACTTCGCGTTAACTTTGCCTTTTCATTTGCTCTTTAGAGGCAAATTTTGCAGTGATTCATGGGATGGCAGGTCACATGGGCTCTAGACTGTGCTGCACAGCCTCATTTCAGCATAGTGTGTATAGTGGAAAGCTGCAGACAGTTTGCTCTCAGAGCTCCGAGAATCAAACCATTGAAAAAACTTTAAAAAATAATTTTTGTGACAAAATTTTGAGTCAAGATTTAGTATATTGATTGTAGGAAACCCTCGTGTGTTTATATCATCGAGCATTTATTGATTTTGTGTGAATGTTGAATGTTACTTTAGTGCATTCAGTCTCTGTACTGACAGACACTGTAGAAGTGTGCTTCAGAGGAGGAAGGGCATATCTGTAGTGAAGGGAGATTCACAGTAAGAAAGGCAGTCTTTCCGTTGTTGGGTAGCTAGTGTGTTAGTATTTGTGAGTTAATGTACACACAGTAATACTTGTAGTACGTTTTGATAATATTTTGCTGTTTGCTGCGGTGCAGTGCTTTACTTCAATCAGTTTAAAAGATTTGGTTATAGTGTACTGAACTGTTAAATTTTCTGCACATTACCTGTAGTGTGTGTGTGTGCATGCCATCAAGTCAGACACATTTTATTGTGCCACAGCGTAATCGTAGCAATCTGAATCTCTTATCCGTCCGTGGTATTTTTACTGCTTTGTTCTGTCTAGTTAGTGGACTGGTACTACAGCTGTCGGTACTGCAGCTGTTCCCCCCCCCCCAGCAAAAGGTATTATTTTTCCAGTTTTGGATTTGTGTGACCTGGCCACTGGTTAAGGTGGTGTTGTGCCTGTGTGGCTGCATCTGTTGAGTGTGCAATCTTCATCTGTCTGTGCATCTTCATCTCTTTAGGGCCCTGTCTCCATCTATATGCCACAGTTGTTGTTTTTTGGCTTCCCATCGGCCCCAAAGTTCAGAAATCTAAATTTGTTGTTAATTTTCTGTGTAATCCAAAAAGATGTCTTAAACAGATGTGCATGCAAAGGTGTTTCTGGCCATGGCACTGTTGCCAATGGCAAGACTGGCCATGAGTGTGGTAGTATGCAACATTAGAGCATAGTTGATGGCAGTAAAGGGATTTCTCTGATCATGTTTTTTACAGCACAATCAGTTGCTTCAATGATGGTTGGAGATGCTGTTGTCCCCACTAATGGTGGTGGTGAAGTTACTGATGGCAAGAGTATTGCACCAAGTTCAACCTGTGACAAGTTAACAGGTTGCCAAAATACTGTGGAGTCTAAAGACATGAATCAGAGTGTAGTTGATGTTACACTCCCCATCCCCATTAGAGATGCAATGAATTTTAATTCTGCCAGCGAAGTGCCTGCAAAGTGGGCACTTCACGTTGTCACTCCACTACGTGAAGTTGCCAAAGCAAAAGGCTCACTTCGCCTTGTAATTATTACTTTGCATTGTAATTCCGCATTAAACACAAAGTAAGGCTAAGTGAGAACAATATTGGTAGCCCTTCACACACACAGTCACCAAAATTAATGTGCATCCCCAAAATGCCCATGTCTTGTGCCCAGAAAACTCCCCAGTGCTGACGAAGTGCAATGAAAGCACAAGAAATGTAAAGTCTCTCAAAATGAATAGTGCACTTAGATGTCATGTGCGCAGTGATCACACACAGTCACCAGAATTAATGTGCATCCCCAAAATGCTACTGTCTTGTGTCCAGAAAATTCCCCAGTGCTGACAAAGTGAAATGAGAGTGTAACAAGAAATGCAAAGTCTCCCAGAATTAATGGCGCACTCAGTCATGTGCGCAGTGGTCCCACACAGCCACCCAAATTAAAGTGCATCCCCAAAATGCTACTGTCTTTTGTCCAGAAAATTCCCCAGTGCTGATGTAGTGAAATGAGAGCAAAAGAAATGCAAAGTCTCCCAAAATTAATAGCGCACTCAGACATCATGTGTGCAGTGGTCACACACAGTCACCAAAATTAATGTGCATCCCCAAAATGCCCATGTCTTATGTCCAGAAAACTTCCCAGTGCTGACGAAGTGTAATGAAAGCACAAGAAATGCAAAGTCTCCCAAAATTAATAGCGCACTCAGACGTCATGTGCGCAGTAGTCACACACAGTCACCAAAATTAATGTGCATCTACAAAATGCTACTGTCTTGTGTCCAGAAAATTCCCCAGTGCTGACGAAGTGAAATGAGAGTGTAACAAGAAATGCGAAGTCTCCCAGAATTAATGGCGTTCTCAGTCATGTGCACAGTGGTCACACACAGTCACCAGAATTAATTTGCATCCCCAAACTGCTGTCTTGTGTCCAGAAAATTCTTCAGTGCTGACCAAGTGAAATGAGAGGGTAACAAAAAATGTGAAGTCTCCCAGAATTAATGGTGTACTACAAACGCACAGACAGATTAAGATTGCGCTGCAAACTCAAGAGATGCAAAGGTACAACAATGCCTAACCAGTGCTCACAAGTCACAAATCCAAATCTGGAAAAAAATATCTTTTGTCAGTTGGGGAGGGAGGAGTAGTGCACAGCAGTAATAGATCCTCACTTTAATGAAGTAGTGAAAACAGTCATCACTCAGATTTAAGACTCGGACAGCAGGACATAGAAGTGAATGGGAAAGAAACATTGTATGCCCACCCTGAGGACCCAAAACATTAACTTTAACAAACCAGCCGTTAACAAGCCAGACACCTTGCTCCCACTCCACTTATTGAACAAAGGAACCGATCAGCAAAATTCCAACCAATCGACTTTGCAGTTACAGCAATGTTTTCAGCCTGACACTTCTCAGTAAGGCAGTACATGATAATGAACAGTATTCCACTGCTGTTCGCAGAAATGGCATGTTTTATTTGTTTGGTAGATGCCCCCCCCCAAGCAAAGCAATGCGAGAGATTCTCTGATATAGGGTGTATATTATATTATTTCAGTTTTAAAGTTGCACAACATCACTGTAATCTGTCTCCTCCCCAAGCGGCGTCTCACATATAAAATGTGTTTATAATGGATTTAAAGCCGTACCATTGAAAGTGAGTTCATTTTTTTTTCAGTACAATAAAATGGGAAAACTATAGTTTTTGTTTGCAATAAAAGCATTAAAGCAACCTACTGTCTGTTTCTGTGTCATTTTTTTTATGCATTTGTTGGGGGCAGAGATGGGTATAACCTTCTCAATTAGCAGGCTGAGACACTGACTATACATATGTCTAGAGGGATGAGATTGCGCTTCTCTTTAATACGGGATCTCACATTATATACAAATCTGAGATTCAGTGAATCAGTGTTTGCAAAAGGTTGCCCATGTTGTCTACATTGGGGTAGTAATTCTAAAGTGGACAGCAAGAAATGACAGTACATAAAACGTCCTTTTTATTTAATTTCATAAATTCAGACTGTGCTTAATATGGATCTGGAACGGAAGAGAAATACAGTCTCCTAAATGCATCTCCTCTCTCATATCACACTGACTCACTCACTACAATTCAAAAATACATTTTAAAACCCTCACTGAGCTTGACAATAGCCAGCATAGTCGTTACACACCATACATGGAGTAAATGACATCACATACAATTATGCATGCATCCATTAAAGATCCCATTGCTAAGTACTGCTTTAAGAAGCTGTCCAACCTTGAATACCACACTGCCAAAACAGTATTAAAAGATGTACTTTTGGAGTTGGCAGAGTTGTCTAAGATGTTTCAAAAAAGTGTTCTAACAACAGTTGAAGCTGTACAGATTACTAGGGCAAAAATAAGCATTTGTCAATGCCGATTGTTGGTTGAGCTGGTGTGTTTAGCTCGCTCACTGCCCCCTGTCACTTGCTCAGTCTGTTTCTCCCAGTGCTGCAGGCTGCTGTTTTGTACTGGGCTCCTGCCTGCATTGGCTTCTTGTTCTGCCCACTAAGAAATCCACAGCTGTCCTGACAGAGCTGCATTGAGGCATCTCACTCCCCCTCTCTCACTCACTCATTCTGTTTCTCCTGGTGCTGCAGGCTGCCCTTTTGTACTGGGCTCCTGCCTCTGTTGGTGGCTTTTTCTGCCCACAAAGAAATCTGCAGCAGTCCCAACACAGGTCTGTTGAGCCTGATGAGTCCCCCTCTCTCACGCACTCATTCCATTTCTGCCGGCACTGCAGGCTGCCCTTTTGTACTGGGCTCCTGCCTGTGTTGGCACCTTTTTCTGCCCACAAAGAAATCCACAGCTGTCCCGACAGAGCTCCATTGCGGGTACTCACTCCCCCTGTATCACTCACTCATTATCTTTCTCCTGGTGCTGCAGCCTGCCCTTTTGTACTGGGCTCCTGGCTCTGTTGGCACCTTTTTCTGCCCACAAAGAAATCTGCAGCAGTCCCGACAATGCTCCGTTGAGCTCGCTCAGTCCCCTTCTCTCACTTGCTCATTCCGTTTCTGGTGGTGTTGCAGGCTGCCATTTTTTATTGGGCTCCTGCCTGCGTTGCCGCCATTACAGCAATTACAATACAGCTCCGTTGAGCTCACTCCTCCCCACTCCGCGCATTCTGGTTTTCCCTGCCACTGCAGTTGCCATTTTATACTGGGCCCCTGCATGCATTGCCTTTTTTGCCCACAAACAAATCTGCAGCAGTCCCATCAGAGCTCTGTTGAGCTCACTCAGTCCCCTCCTCACTCGCTCATTCTGTGTCTCCTGCCACTGCAGGTTGCCTTTTGTACTGGGCTCCTGCCTGCATTTGGTGGCTTGTTCTGGCCAGAAAGAAATCTGAAGCAGTCCAACACAGCTCATTGAGCTCGCTCCTCCCCCTGTCTCACTCACTCTTTCCGTTTCTGCCCACGCTGCAAGCTGACCTTTTGTACTGGGCTTCTGCCTGTGTTGCCGCATTTTCTTCCCACAAAGAAATCCGCAGCAATCACAACAGAGCTCTGCTGAGCTCGCTCACTACCGCTCTGTCACTCACTCATTCTATTTCTCTTGGTGCTGCAGGCTGCACTTGTGTATGGAGCTGCTGGCTGTGTTGGCACCTTTGTCTGTCCACAAATAAATCCACAGCTGTACCAACAAAGCTCCATTGAGGTTGCTCAGTCTCCCTTTGTCATGCACTCATTCTGTTTGCTGTGGTGCTGCAAGTGGCCCTTTTGTATGGGGCTCCTGCCTGCACTGGTGCCTTTTTCTGCCAACAAAGAAATCCACAGCAGTCCTGATAGAGATCCGTTGAGCTCACTCAGTCCCCCTGTCTCACTCACTTGTACTGTTTCTTCCACCGCTGCAGGCTAGCCTTTTCTACTGGACCCCTGCCTGCATTGACGCCTTTTTCTACACAGAAAGAAATCTGCAGCAGTCCTGACAGCGCTCCAGTGAGTTCACTTACTCCCCCTCCCTCACTCACTCTTTCGTTCTGTTTCTCCCAGTGCTGCAGGCTGCCCTTTTGTACTGGCCTCTTGCGTTGGGCCTTTTTCTGCCCACAAACAAATCTAGAGCAGTTCTGACAGAGCTCAGCTGAGCTCAGTCACTCCCCCCTCTCACTCGTTCCATCTTAATCTATCCCAAACACTGATATCCCACAGTGACCATGCTATACTCTGTCAGGAGTGCAAAAACATATTTTAGCCAGGATGTGAAAAATGACAGCTGTACTGTTCATAAGGAGGTGTGAAAGAATGCCACTGTTGAAAATGTGGCATGAAAATATTACAAATTTGTGAAGTTACAAGGGTACATGGAAATAGTTGAACGCATGCTTGTAACACAGTCATGTTATGGAGTTTTGACATCAGATTTCCAGCATAGTGATTTTAGGACCTCTGCTCATGAACAGTGCCACTGTCATTTTCTTAATCTGTCCCAAATACTGATTTCCCACAGCAGCCGTGTTATTCTGTGCTGCAACTGTAAAACCACATTTCACTCAGGATGTGAAAAATGACAGCTATACTGTTCACAAGGAGGTGTGACAAAATGCCAGTGTTGAAAATCTGGCATCAAAATATTGCAAATTCACGAAGTTACGAGTGTGCGTAGTAACTGTGCAGCACACGTTCATAAAACAGTCATTTTGGGGATTTTTCCCACCAAATTTGCAACATAGGCTTTCTGAGAGCACACCTCATGAACACTGGCACTGTCTTTTCATTAATCAGCCCCCAAAGGTGATTCTGTACAGTGACTGCGAAATCACCTTTTGGGGCCAATTAATGCCATGACAGTTGAAGCATTGATGAGGAGGGGTCCCAAAAACCCCTTGTTGAAAATTTGGTGAAAAAATTTCAAAAAATGCCTGAGATATGCAGCAAAGTTGAAAAAAACCCTATTTACTCCATTATACAGCTTACCGGCATTTCCTCAGTTCGCTATCGGCTTTGAAGAGTGCAGATATGTTCCCAGTCCACCAAAGATCATCATGCTGGACTCTGGAGGTAAGTATGGGGTGAGGGGGTGTGGGGAGGCAGGGTGCACAGTGGGTGGGCGTGGGTTGCAGGTGGTGGGTCTGGGAGACTGCAAGGGACCATTTTTTCTTTACAGGTAAAAAAAATGCAGGACGGTTTTTACCTTCACAGGGGCATTTGGCATGCTGGGGTGGGCTCCAGCTACCACTGGAGTCTCACTTTTGAGTGCTGCTGTAGCTAGCAGGGGATTGGGCACCCCTAGGGAAAACAACAGAAGAGTTCCTTTCTGCCGGCGGGATTGGGCACCCCATCGGCAAATAACAAAGGGGAATCCTTTCTGCTGGCGGGATTGGGCACCCATCGACAAATAACAAAGGGAGGATAATTCCTTTTGCCAACGAGATTGGGCACCCCATCGGCAGACACTGAAATGGGGGCACATTATGCCGACGGGGAGGCCCTGTTGGCAGATAACTATTGGTGGTTATATTGTTTGTGAACAGGGCGGCAACCCACCGCCATATTCACAAACAATATCAGGCTTGCTAGATCCTCCCTGCAATGACGGGTCACTCCCTCATTGCAGCGGATTGCTTACACTACAGTGACGAGGCAGCCCCTGATTGCAGCGGCTGATTTGTCACAAGTTGGTGAAAATGTTCCAAACTTGTGTCACTAGCAGCCTGTAACAGCATTGGGGGAAGCGGGACAAGCCTTTGCAGGCTGTGGGGGCATTGGCCACAACAGTGCTGTGCCTCCACAGCCTGCTTCTCAGCAAGCTGTGCCAATAAGTTTTGTGCGCTGCGTGCAATCAACATAAAAAGATCAGAGGCCAGTACCTTGGTGAAACTGTCTACTGGAGCCAACCAGTAAAACTGCTTTTGGCTAATTGCATAGCTGAAGTAAACACAACAGCAATTTTGCAATTCATTGGCCTATTATGTTACCATCTGGACAGCTGATTACCTGCCGGTGAACTTTCTGACTGGTCTGCCTTTGATTTTGCAACAATGCCACACTGCAGCTTTGAGTCTGGCTTATCAAATATTGAGAGACGGTACAGCAAATATCAGGTCTATTTATTTTCATCAGTGGACCAGGCAGAAACTGTTAGCCAGTACAATGTCTTCAGATTTATAGTTGCTGAGAAAATAAAGGGAGGATCATTAAAATCCTTTATTGACATGGTCTATTTTGCTTTGACTAACGTGCAGTACAGCATGGTGGCTAAACTTATTGATGTATGTGCTACATTCCAAGCTTCTAGTGCTGACTGTGAAAGAGGCTTCAGCCTCATGAACTACATAAGAGCAAACAAAGAAACCGCTTGGAAGAAAGCCAATCAGATATGCTGATGCAAACAAAATTGTTTTTAGAATCTGGTGGAAAAATGGACCCTAATAAAATATATGTCCACTGGAAGAATGGGAAAGACAGGAGAGAAAAACAGTAAATGTTGGTTTCTTAATGATGCATCATCAGCAGCACCCTTTTAGATGCATGCAAGACTCTTTAAATTGTGCATAGTTTACACATTTCCAGTTCGTACTGTTATGGTGCACAATGCACATCCAAACTTTAAACTGTGTCTGAATGTATATTTATGCTTTGCATTGAGTATTTGAGTGTTTGGTTATGTTTTCTGTTTATTGGCAATAAAATATATCACATGTTTTGGCCACCCAGTTTGCACACATGGATCAATTTTTTTGCACAAAGTGCCACACACACACATATCAGTTGCCAACCCACAGAGACTAAAAATTAGAGGGAACATTGGTCGGGACTGCTGCGGATTTCTTTGTGGGCAGAAAAAGGCACCAATGCAGGCAGGAGCCCAGTACAAAAGGGCAGCCTGCAGCACTGGGAGAAACAGAATGAGCGAGTGAGAGAGGGGGAGTGAGCGAGCTCAACGGAGCTCTGTTGGGACAGCTGTGAACTTCTTTGTGGGCAGAAAAAGGTGCCAATGCAGGCAGGAGCCCAGTGCAAAGGGCAGCCGCCGTGCCAGGAGAAACAGAATAAGTGAGTGAGAGAGGGGGAGTAAGCGAGTTTAACAGAGCTCTGTCATGACTGCTGCAGATTTCTTTGTGGGCAGAAAAAGATGCCAATGCAGGCAGGAACCCAGTGCAAAAGGGCAGCCTGCAGAGCCAGGAGAAACAGAATGAGCAAGTGAGAGGGGGGAGTGAGCGAGCTCAACAGAGCTCTGTTGGGACTGCTGCAGATTTCCTTTTGGGCTAAAAAAGGTGCCAATGCAGGCAGGAGCCCAGTACAAATGGACAGCCTGCAGTGCTGGGAGAAACAGAATAAGCAAGTGAGAGATGGGGAGTGAGCGAGCTCAACAGTGCTCTGTCGGGACTGCTGCAGATTTCCTTTTGGGCTAAAAAAGGTGACAATGCAGGCAGGAGCCCAGTACAAAAGGGCAGATTGCAGTGCTGGGAGAAACAGAATGAGCAAGTGAGAGAGAGAGGGAGTGAGTGAGCTCAACAGAGCTCTGTTGGGACTGCTACAGATTTCTTTGTGGGCAGAAAAAGGCACCAACGCAGGCAGGAGCCCAGCACAAAAGGGCAGCCTGCAGCACCAGGAGAAACAGAATGAGCGAGTGAGAAACAGGAGAGTGAGCAAGCTCAACAGAGCTCTGCTGGGACTTTAGAGTTGCCCACCCTTCCACTTAGGATCCTCTGTGGGCCTATATTACAGCATGGTCTCTGGGGGTGGAGACAAAGCAATGATTGGACACTTTGAGGAGTGCTGTAATAATACAGACTTAGTTGTTCTGTTTATTTCTCTAACTGAGCTGAGTACTGAGCTATATTGTTATGATTGCTGTAATAATACATACTTATTTGTTCTGTTTATTTCTCTAACTGAGCTGAGTAATACTTTGAGTGCAATAAGATTTCTAACTGGGCTAAGTGAAACTATATGAGAGCTGAGAACAAAAAGTATGATAGCTGAGGGGTGAAAAATGGACAAGGAGGCTTTAGGATTGCTACAGTGATACAGTATCTAATGGATGAGATTTGAGACTGAATTACCCCGGTCGGCAAGGGGCCAGTAGGGGGACTAGCATTAGGGGGAAACAGAAATTTGAGTAAATAGGGGCCTAATAGTTGTAGTAGGGTACAGAACCTGGGAGTAAGAGCCTGTAACATAAGATGGGGGCCAAAATGGGGCAAGTGCCACATGCCAATAGGGCAGGCATCTTTGGAAGGGTGGAGGATGTACAGGGTGTGGATCAGCCATGATCCTGGACTGGGCTTGGAGGATGGGGGGGGGTGTATGGTCTGTAGATGACTGGCTAGTTTGAGGGAGGAACTGTGGAGGTTAGGGAGGAGTCTAAGTGGCAGGGCAGATGAGTATGGTAAGCATCCTGGCTGGGGGGATAGGGGATGGCAAGGGGATGGAGGAAGAACAACTAGGGACTGAAACCGACCCCAGTATCAGAGGCACTAGCAGAAAAGAGAGGACAAGGGAGGGAGCCCTAGGTGAAGGAGGGCCTCCTGTTGGGGAGGAAGAGACACGAGAGTACCAGGAGAAAGCACATGGCTGGGTGGGGAGGGAGCAAGGGTGGGATCAGGGGTGGCACGGATGGGAACAAGTAGGAGGGGAACCGATGGGGAAGAGATGAAGGAGGGTATCGACTAGGAATAGATTTGAGCCCTGCTATGGGAGAGAGAGAGGAGCAGGAACATACTGAAGGGGAAGACAAGCAGGGCATGAGAGGGATGGCAACAGCTAGGGGAAGAGATAGCGAGGATGAAAGGGTAGAAGGGGGACTCCTGTTGGGGAAGTGAGACCATGAAGAGTACCAGGGGAGAGAGCAGATGGCTGTGGGTAGGGAGGGACCAGGGTGTCACAAAGGGAATAAGTAGGAAGGAGACTGATAGGGAAGATATGTAGGAGGGGTATCGACTAGGAATAGATTTGAGCCCCTACTATGGGAGGGGGGGCAGGAACATACTGAAGGGGGGAGGACAAGCTGGGCATGAGAGGAATGGCAACAGCTAGGAGAAAAGATAGCGAGGACAAAAGGGTAGAAGGAGGGCTAGTAAGGAAGGAGGGGTGGTGACTGGAGGAGAGAAGGCTATGGGAAGGGAGAAGGAAGGGAGCAGCATCACTAGTGGGGTAGAAGAGAATAGGGGCTCTAAATCGACAACAGCGGGGATAGGAGAGGGGTTGGAAATCAGCAGGGGACAAGGGGACGTCGACTTGGAAGACCAGTAGGAAGTAGTCAGGCTTGGAAGGGGTTCAAGGGGGATGGGAGGAATAAGGCAGAGAAAAGGGGGTGAAGCAGAAGTAGGGGGTACACATACAGAGGGGGTAAGGGGCAGGGAAGATTGAATACTGGGGTGGTGGAAGTGGCATTAGTAGGGAAAGGGGCTAAGGGATGGGAGGTACTCATCCTAGGGGATTGTATACTGAAAGGGGTAAGATGGGGTGGAAGAGGGGAAGGCACAGCCGTATTTGGGTTGAAGCTATCCCCAGGTTGACTGTAGGAGGGGCAGGGCAGGCACTGCTCAAGTGTGCAGTGAGGGGAGGAAGAAACCTCATTTACTGTTTCATGTGGGTATAAACGACTTGGCAGGGGAGGCTGTGGAAGTAGTGAGGGGGAGGTTCTAGTAGGTGGGCAAGCAGTGTGAGGGGGTAGGGGAGTTGATGGCATTCTTGGAATTACTCTCCATACCATGTGCAAGCATGGGGAGGAAGGGTTGGATTGAGGAGTTCAACAAGGGGCAGGGGGATTGGCACCACAGCAAAAATTATGGCTTAGTGACTAACTGCAGTAAGGTCTGGGGAAATAGTGACTTGTATGCGGGTGACAGGGTATACTTGAGCAGGAAGAGGAGGGGAGTATTAAAGGCAGGATTAGAGGGGCATACCTCTACTAAGATGGATTTAAAAAAGTGAAGGGGTGGCCAAAAGACTGAAGTTGTTAGAAAGGTCCAGACAGGGGAGCCTAATGAGCTCACCGCCCCAGATATAGGTAAAGGCGGAGGCAGAGTAACCCTGAGAGGGAGAGGGCAGAGTGGTCTGAGTGTAATACAGAAGGCACCACCAGCCGGTAAGAATAAGGAGGAGAAAGGGTGAAAACTACCGGGAAGAGAGACACAGGCCAAGGAGGAGGAGAAGAGTGAGGAGAAGGAGGGGTACAGGTGGAAGGTGGTCTCTCTCAACACAAGAAGCTTGGGGAACAAAACTGCAGAGTTTCGGGTGCTCCTTTCAGAGGGGAAGGTGGACATAACTGCAGTAACAGAGACTTAAGGCCACAGAGTACCCATGACTGAGGCTCAAGCAGTCAGAATACAGGATAACAGGGAGGGACCGGGGGTTGGAAGGGGTTGCACTGTATGTAAGGAAGGGATTAAATGCATAAGGGATGATGGAGAAGAAGAGAGGAGAGGACAGAGGCACTTTGGGTGCAGCTCCTGCACTCCAAAGGCAGAACACTAAGGTTGGGAGTGGTGTACAGACCACCAGCATAATCCAGGGAACTGGATGGGGAGTTGGCAGAGCAGATAAGGAGGGTGTGTAGAAGGGGGAGTGTGGTGATAGTGGGGGATTTTAACCTACCATGGGTTGACTGGAGCACCCTGTCACTTGCAGTACCAGGGAGCAGGTGCTCCTTGATGCATTCCAGGATGGCCTTCTCACGCAATTGGTAAGTGGGCCTACAAGACTTGGTAGCACTCTAGACCTAGTACTGGCAAATGGGGAGGTGGTGAGGGAGGTAAGGGTGGAGGACCCACTAGCGGGTAGTGACCACCAAACAGTGTGGCTTGTTGTCGTGCTGGGCATGGAGACAGGAGGCACGGGCACTAAGGTGGTGGACTTTTTTTAGGGTGGACTTTGGGAGGATGGGAGCAATACTGCAAGGAAGACGCCAGGATATAAGGCCAGGGATGGATGCAGTACAAAAGTGGGGAGTCATAAAGACTGGGCTAACAGAGGCCACAGTAGCCTGCACCAGGGCCAGGAGTAAGAAAAGCAGAGGCAAGAATCCATGCTGGCTGAACAAGGAAGTGCTGCAAGGGGTGAGGGCAAAGGCGGCTGCATACCGGAAATACAGGAGAACAGAGAAGGCAGAGGATAAGGAGGCTTTCGGAAGTTGGTCAAGGGAGGCTGCTAGGAGGGTGAAAAAAGCTAAGGTCTCCAGGAAATTTAAGTTTTGCACAGGGCAGGGGAAAATGACTTTTTTAGGTATGTCAGGGAAAAGATGAAGTGCAAGGAACATATTGTGAGAATAAAGCAGAGAGGGGATTGGCTGGAAAAAGGGGAGGAGCAAGTGGAAATTCTAAATAAGTACTTCTGCTCCATTTTCACTAAGGAGAGGGATGGCCCACTACCAGAATGGGCTGGGGCAGTGGGGAAAGGGGGGGAGGAGGTGACGGACAAAGTGATCACAGGAAGTAGGGTGCTAGAGGGGCTGAGGGCAGAAAGGGTGGACAAGGCGCCAAGTCCCAATGTCATCCACCCCAGGGTGCTGAGGGAGATGGTGGAGCTGTTGGCTGAGCTGCTGGCAGATCTGTTCAACAGCTCCCTGGAAATGGGGTGTGTGCCCCAGGACTGGAGGGTGGCTTTATGTGGTGTCCATACACAAGAGTGGGCATAGGGAGGAGCCAGGAAATTATCGGCTGGTAAGTCTCACGTCCATAGTAGGTAAGTTTATGGAGCCGATACTGAAGGAGAGACTGGTGGCATTCCTAGACAATAATGGCCTCCAGGATAGATGGCAACATGGGTGCATCTCAGGGAGGTCTTGTCCAACCAACCTAACAGAGTATTGTGACTGGGTGACAAGGGATTGAACAGGGGCCATGTGGTACATGTCCTGTACTTGGACTTCAGTAAGGCCTTTGATACAGTGCCTCATGGGAGACTGGGGGAGAAGCTGACGGCAGTGAAGGTGGTGAAAAAGCTGACTAAATGGATAGAGAACAGTTACAGGGGAGGGTGCAGAGGGTGGTGGTGGTGGGGTGGAGCTCTTGGCACACAAAGCAGTGACAAGAGGAGTGCCGCAGGGGTCAGTGCTGAGCCTGGTGCTATTTGGGCCTTTATCTCTGACACTGCACATGTAATGGGGAGCAGGGTTAGTCTGTTCGCACATTATACCAACTTGGGTACAAAGAGGATGGATGGATGGGGAAAACTGCAGGGGGACCTAACCAAACTAGAGACATGGTCGGTGGAGAGGCAGCTATGATTCAGTGCAAAGAAGTGTAAGGTGATGCACTTCAGGGCTAAGAACCAGAAGATGGACTATTGGTTGGGGATCAGAGAGGAGGAGAAGGACCTAGGGTTCTTGGTATCTGGGAGCATGAACAACTCAGCCCACTGCATGAGAGCAGCAGCACCGAAGGCAAACTGGATGCTGGAGTACATCGCAAGGGGATTCTCATCCAGACACAGGGATCTGATCCTACCTCTCTACAGATCATCGGTCAGATCGCACTTAGAGTACTATGTGCAGTACTGGAGGCCATACAAAGTTACTGGGGGGGATGCAAAGGAGGGCAACAAAAATGTTAAAGGTGATGGAATGAAAGAAATATGAAGTTAGGCTGAAGGACCTGAACATGTACACACTGGAGGAGAGGAGGGATGGGGGATATGATTGAAGCGTTTAAATAGCTGAGGGGTTAACTAAACCTAGTACCGAGGGGGGTTTTAAACTGAGGAGTGGAAGAGAGATGAGCGGGCATGCACTAAGGTTGAAAGGGGGATGTTTCAAGAGGGAAATGAGGAGGCACTACTCCTCTGAGAGGGTGGTGTCTAGTTAGAATATGCTGCCAGATGGTGTGGTAACATGTAGGATAGTCAATAGCTTTAAGGAGGAGTGTGATAAAGCAAGAGGAAGAGTCAGGGGCAGCAGCTGGGACAAGTGGGGGAGGAACTGAGGGGGAGGAGGCTGGGGAAGCTGCAATCTAGGGGGCTAGCTGCACACTCGAGTAGACTTACATAGACCAATTGGTGTGTTCTGCTGGCAGATTCGTATGTTCGTGTGTAAAATCACAGTGACTCTGTTCATGAGCAGAGTTCCTAAAATGCCTATGTTGAAAATTTGGTGACAAATATCCATAAAATGACGGTGTTACAACTGTGCATGATGCAGTTTCCACGCACTTGTAACTCTGCAAATTTGTAGTTTTTTCACTCCAGATTTTCAACATTGCCATTTTTTAGGACCTCCTTATGAACAGTACAACTGTCATTTTTCACATCCTGCCCGAAATATGCGTTTATACATCTGGCGCAGAATATTGCGGTTGCTGTGGGAAATCAATGTTTGGAACAGATTAAGAAAATCATAGTGACAGTGCTCATGAGCAGAGGTCACAAAATGCCTATGTTGAAAATTTGGTGAAATAATTCCACTAAATGACTGTGTTACACACATGCAATGCGCAGTTTCCACGTACGCTCGGAAGTTTGAGCATTTTTAATACTTTCACTATAGATTTTCAACATTGCCATCTCTTCACACTTCCCTATGAATGGTATAGCTGTCATTCTTCACATCCTGCCTGATCTGTGTTTTCATACATCTGGAGCACAGTGGCACGGTTGCTGTGGAAACTCAAATTTCGGGACACATTAACAAAATCAGAGTGCCACTGTTCATGAGAAGAAGTCCCAAATGCTTTCATGAGGTGGGGGCCACAAAATGCCCATGCTGAAAATTTGTACTGCAAATATCAACACATGCCCTGGCCATTACAGTTTCTAACCTTAATGTCCCACCCTGTACAGAAAGATAAGCATCAGGGGTGTGCCTTTGGATTGCCAACTGTAATGCTCATGCTATTCCAACCCCACCCCCCAACCCGCAGCCACTGACAGGCATTGAGCTGTGCCTTGGACTCTTTGGCCCCACAGCTCACCCCATTCTATATTGCACCCATTTTAGCATATGTCCTTATGGAGTGGGGTGACTGTAAAGCCGAACACAACAAGGCACACTTCAGCACTTGTCAGTGTCTGCAGGATAGGGTAAGGCGAAATGGCATGAACGTTATGAGTGACAACCCAAACGCATGCCCCAATGCCTGTCTGTCTCTGCAGGGTGGAGGTGGGGTTGGCGTGAAGTTCAGTACCTCACTGCCATTCCTACTCTGCATCTGTCTAACTCCTGCATTTCCAATGCTAATACCAGCAAGCAAGCATTCGCCATTGACAAATGCTTGTTTCTTTATGGCATACTGCTGCTTTTTATCCCTATCCATCCATATATGGGGATCTCTTCTCATTCTATGGCAGGTAACCACACCCAGCCCGATCAGACACTAATCAAACCATTACTGTTGCTTCCAGTGGGCTGGGTTTTCTTAGTATTTCTCTGCTCCCCATGCATACCTCATCAGCATCCACACTGGCCTCCTATTATGTAACATACTTGTGTGGATGTGCTATCCCTTGCAATGGAGGAGGTAACGCAGCCCATTGTGAGGGGTTGCTGCTTCAGTGAAGCCCAGCATCACCCTTCCTTGAATGGATTGTGCTCCACTCAGCAGAGCTCTTAGGCCCTGCCTGCTTCAATTCTAGCTCCCTGAGTTACATCTCAAACCCAAGTTGCCAAAGAAGAAGTGCAGTACACTTCTGCTGGGCCATCGGGGGCCACCAGATAGACTTTAAGATTCCAGTAGACAGTGGATGGGGATTATGTTGTCAATTTACAAGCCCTACTACTAAGGCGGGCTGATTACTACATTTGATCAAATCAAATACTATGAATTTCAGACATAGGATAGGATCGTTAACATATTACTCAGGATGCTCAAAATTATCAGCGGAAACTGTAATAATGTCACTGTGTCAGTAAGATAGCCACTCTATTAAAATAGTAGCATTACAAAATGCTAGCATGTTTTGAAGCGTCAGTGAATCCAGTATTCATAAATGGCACATCATGTACACTTAAAATTTAGAGTACCAGATGTTGGGCCCTTCTCCCCATGTGCATGCAAACAGAGCACTGGAATGGTATTTTGTGGAACTGGGTTCAATTCCTTGTAGGTCCCATTATTTCTTTCTCACTTTAATTTTGAATTAATTTGCTAAGCAGTTGATAATACTGCACCAAATATCTAATTTCCATCTCAGTTATTAATTGCTGCAGGATATGTAATACAAGAGAAAGGAAGTGTATGTAGGAACTCCATACAGCCTATAACTCAGTGGTAAAGCATCAGAGCACGGGGTCATGTTGCCGCATACAAAAAACAGTGCAGCACTATACAGCGTTGTCAAAACAGCGATGAAAAAATGAATACAGCAAAATACTTGTGTTTTGCAGGAAGTCCTCCTGCACTCCTCCATTAGAGGCTGAGCCTCAAATTCCCCATTACAATAACTCTCCTCTGGGGCAACTTGGGGACTCGCGATGTTACTGTTGCATGACTTTGCCCTGCAGCATTGTTTCTACAACATATTAACCCAGTACAAAGCAAAAACCAGGACAGTATTCTGAGACTAGATTTCAGTTCCCAGCAGGTCACATTATTTTTTTCTCACTGCAGTTCCTGCTCCCTTTAAGTAATCTGATCGCCCATTTAAATATCAGAACAGTTCACCCTTTCATAAAATGAGTGCCAATCTCATGATAGACTGGCTGTTTGTTTAATTAGTAGGCTTTCTGAAACAACATGGCCTAACTGGCATCGCCTTTGTTTTGATAGTGCTAGCTATGTATGGTAACCTTAAGCAGCAGGTTGACTGAACAGTTCATCTCCTAATGGTTCATGTGCTTCTTTTTGTTTAAGCTCTCCTGGTGAGATTTCTAACAAGAAGATTTATTGGAAAGTATGCCTCAAATGCAAGTGAGTATAAGCCTCCTTTTTACAATCTAAACATTTCGAAGAGAAAAAACCTTTACAGTTAGACAAAGACATTCATGGTACAGCTATAAAGACTTTGCAAAGACCTCTCTCTGTTCATAAAGAGTGTTGCTTTGTTTAACCTGTTAAGTGATTTTTGGTAAAACAAAATTGTATTACAGTCCATATTAAGGGAACAGTGCTTGCTAGTAGCATTGAAGCATCTTTGCAGAATTACACTGCCTTGTTACTTTGTTTAAGGTAACTGTCAAAAAGGGATACTCTGTTTTGTTGCCTTATAACTAGACATCACTGTTCTAATATGCACTTTGCTGCAGTGACCATTTTTCAAAACTGTCTGTACTGTTGCATTGCATTTTATGTCCTATGCTTATACAGTATTTTAAAAACAAACCAAAAATAGCTGCACACAAGCAAGATACATTGCAAAGTAGTTACATTCAGAATCATGCCTATGACAAATAAGGTCCACCAAAGCACTGAGACAGATTCCCCAAACATTTTTGCCCTAAACATGCCTTCTTAAATATAGAAACACAGAAACATAGAATTTGACAGCAGATAAGGACCGCTTGGCCCACCCAGTCTGCCCATTTCCCTACCTGATGGATAAGCTGCAGATCCTAGTTAACCAGCAGCCTACTCCTTCCTACCCCCAACCCCTAGAATTTCCTTATGACTGTCCCATGCATGCTTGAATTCCACCACTGTTTTTGACTCCACAACCTCCTCTGGAAGGCCGTTCCATACATCCACAACCCTCTCTGTGAAAAATACTTCTTAAATTACCTCTGAGCCGCCCCTTCTATCTTCAAATTGTGTCCCCTTGTTCTTGCACACCTCTTTTTTGAAAGATGCTACCCTCCTGGACTTTGTTGATTCCATTGAGATACTTGAAAGTTTCTCGTGTCCCCTCTCCTCCTTTCCTCGAGGCTAGCATATCAAGCTCCTTAAGTCTCTCTTCATATGTCTTCCGGTGCAGACCCTGCACCATTTTAGTTGCCCTCCTCTGGACAGCTTCCATCCTGTCTATGTCTTTGGAGATTGGGTCTCCAGAACTGCATGCAGTACTCCAGATGTGGTCTCACCAGCTGTCTGTACAGAGGGATAATAACTTTTTGTTTTCTACTGGTGATGCCTCTCCCTATGCATCCCAGTATCCCTCCCCAGCCCTCCTTGCTGCCCTTTCACATTGCTTGCCCACCTTTAGGTCATCTGATATGACTACCCCCAGGTCCCTTTCCATTTTGTTGTTGTTAGTATCTCACCCCCCATTGTGTACTCTTCCCTGGGTTTTGTTTCCAGGTGCATTACCTGCACTTCTTAGATTTGAATCTAAGCTGCCATACATTTGACCATTCCTCTAACCTTGCCAAGTCCCTTCTCATCCTTTCCACCCCACCTTGTGCATCAACTCTGTTGCAGATCTTTGTCTCATCTGCAAAGAGACATACTTTCCTTCAGTCCTCTGCAATGTTGCTTATAAAGACATTGAAGAGGACCGATCTAATACTGAACCCTGAGGTACCCTACTACTAACCCCTTTTTTCAGAGTGGACTCCATTTACTATTACTCTCTGTGTCCTATTCTCCAGCCAATTCTTTACCCAGGCTGTCATCTTGGGACCCACTCCCAGGCTGGCTAACTTTGTATATTAATCTTTTGTGTGGGACTGTGTCAAATGCCTTGCTAAAGTCTAGGTAGGCCATGTCCACAGCCCCTCCCTGATCAACTACTTTGGTCACCCAGTCAAAGAAATCTATCAGATTTGTCTGGCATGACCTTCCCACTGTGAATCCATGCTGCTTGGGTCCTGTGCCCTCTGGCCTCTAGATACTCAACAATTCTTTCCTTCAGAAGTGATTCCATCATTTTCCCTACCACTGAGGTTAAACTAACAGGTCTGTAGTTTCCTGCTTCTGCCTTGCTCCCACTTTTGTGAAGGAGAATCACATCTGCCCTCCTCAGTCCTCAGGTACCACCCTCCTCCCATGATTTGTTAAAGAGGGTAGTCAGTGGTGTCACTAGTTCTACCCTTAGTTCTTTTAAATTCTGGGATGAATCCCATCAGGCCCCATTGCTTTGTCCACCTTCAGTTTTAAGAGCTCTTTCAGAACCCTTTCTTCTGTAAATGGCTGGTATCAACTTCTGTATCCAGAGTGTTTCTACTGTTTGTTTTAGGTACCTCCCCTCTTCCTTTGTAAATACTGAGCAAAAACATTTGTTTAGTATCTTTGCCTTTTCACAGTCACCCTCTGCCCACCCTCCCTCCCTTTATTAAGCCTTACTATCCCTCCCTTGGTCTTCCTTTGCTCCTGAGTGTACCTATACAAGGTTTTATCCCCTTCTTAACTGAGTTGGCTATCTTTTCCTCGGTTTGGGCCTTTGCTGTTCTGACTGCCTTTCCAGCTTCCTTTTGCTTTAACTGATACAGTTCTCTGTCCTGTTCCTTCTGTGATTCCTTGTACTTCCTGAATGCTTTCTTTTTCTCTTGAACCTTCACTGCCACTTCCTTTGAGAACCATAGTGGTTTCTTACCTCATTTCTTTTTGTTTATTTGCTTTACACAAAGGCTTGTTACCTCTGTGATGGCAGTTTTTATTATTCCCCATTGTTCTTCCACCCCTCCTTCCTGCCCATTTGCTAGTGCATTCCTTAGGCACTCACCCATTTTGGCAAAGTCAGCCCTCCTAAAATCCAGTACCTTTGTAGCAGTGTCAGTGGCTTAGTAGGTAGCACATTCGCCTCTGAGGCCGGGAGATCAGAGGGCTGTGGGTTCAGTTCCCACATCTGGCACTTGGGTTAATATCCCAGTACTGACACTGTAATGCAGCATGAGAGGGGTGCTGCATTTCTGAGGTGCCGTCTTTCGGATGAGACGTTAAACTGAGGTCCCATCTGCCTGGATTGGTGGTAGTTCAGGTGGATGTTAAAGATCCCATGGCACTTATCAAAGAGTAGGGAATTTCCCGGTGTCCAGCCAAATTTCCTCATTCACTAAAAATACCACCAACAGCTTAATCTGGTTCAAGGTCAGTTGGCATTCATCTGTATTCCCCTCCCCCGGGTCGTGCCTGAAAATAGGCAGGATTTGTCTAGTGCACTTACCCGGTCAACAAAAGTTAAATAAATAAATAAATAAATTGTCTTTGTATGGCTTGACTCTTCAGTGGGCAAAGTCGGCAGGTACTCATGGCCTTAAACATGACCTAGGGCAGACTAGGTGAGCCACGAGGTCCGTTTCTGTCAACAGCTTCGATGTTTCTATGACCGTCTTAAAAACACAGTAGTGAGTTACATTAATGGGCAAAATGATTAACGCTACATTTAATCATAAATTAAAAATCTTTATCCCCCAGAAAATAGTTCATCATCTGCACATAGAAAATGTAAAATGGTACTTGAATAAATAAATATAGAAAGTGATTAAAGTCAGGACACTGGCCCCTTAACAGTAACCCATATTGTCTGAGGTGAACAACAGTGAAGTGTGTTAGAAAAGTAAAAGGCGAAAACAGGAGACATGTGTGTGTGTGGGGGGGGGGGGGCAGAATGAGGAAAGGAACTGGAATGATAAAAGATGAAAAACGAAAGTGGATACAAGTACCCACATTAAAATATATCTATGTGGACACACATGGTAAGTTCCAGCATCTACTCACTCCCCAACACCATGAAAGTATAGTTCACATATTCTTCACCTATAAGAAAAATGGGTAGAGAGGGTGAAAAAGGTAATGGTAGAGCAAACTAAACTGGGAAAAAGCACCCAGAATGCTAAACAGAGTAAATTTCATGGGTCCAGTAATTAAGAATGTTCTTTACCAGTACAGATGTTCTAAAATTAAAGAGAAGAGAAAGAACAAGAAAAAGAAGGAAATAATTGTCCTGATTCCCTAGGCACTCTCTGACACTGTATGCAATGCCTCACCTGGCTGCAGACAAACACGTGGGACCAAGATGTACTTTACCTGGCTGGTCCAATGCAAGGGCTCATACAGCAGCTCCATGCAAGGGGCAGGGCCAGGTGAGTGGAAGAATGATGGGATTTCAATAAGAAGACCAGCCCTGCACCAAAGTGGATCCCCTACTCCCATGCATCATCAGATATAGCAGTCTGCATAAGGGCTGTCATATCCCAATTAGCATGGATTCAGAAACATTTTCAGAAAATCATGATGGCATGTGACCAAGTCATCCAAGTCTCTGTGGCAAGGAAGAGGGCTGGGAGGCATAACAGTTGGATCTGACCAGGGTCTCCAGAAACCTGTCAGGTAGTGCACACCAATTATGGGAGTCTTCTGGCTGGCATAACCTAAACCACTCCCAACACAGGGCTGACCCCCAGGCCTGACTGGCCATGTAGTTGTGCATGATCAGGGGTTGGTAGGGCAACTTGGTGGGGGAAGGCTGTTAGTGTATCTGCGATGTGTGTGTTTTGGCTCTATTTGCTGCATAGTGTGGCATGTAGGGCCAAAATCCCTTAGTCCAAACACACAAAGAAAAGCAGTGCTACATGAGTCTCCAAAAAATTCACTTTACTTAACACAGAGGAACCAGACAAACAAAAATACCTCGGTGCTTTGAGAGATCTAAGCCCTCTTCATCAGGAGGTGGAGACAAATTCAAAATACATGTTCCTTTTCTTTTTGTACATTCTTTTTATTCTCTGTTGCTATGGGGAACTTTCTCGGACATCCACCATACCTGCAAGTTCTATCTCCTACCTGAAGCTTTCTTCCACCCCTCACCAGCTCAGCAGGCCCCCCCGGCTCTGCACCACCTGAGGTGGAGCTGACCTATCCACCCAGGGTGCTCTATCTATAATCCAGTGCACCGGCTGGGTGGTCAGCCTGGTGGAGAGAGAAACCCGGAGATGGAGTGTGGCTCAGAAGGCGAGGTGCCGTCACCTATCTCAAGGACAGGGGTTTTTCTCCCCTGGGAGTGCGACATGCAATGACACCTATGCATGGCTACCCTGCTGGCGTCAGTCACTCTCCATCCCCTTACGTTTTTGACTGGTGTTCCTGCAATGTCCCTGATCTCCATCAGGGGCTGCCAGGACACCGAGCAACCCTGGCTCCCTCTGCAGGGAGAGGACAGCTGTCCTCTGGATGCTTCATCCTCCCCTCCCCTGCTGACCCCCAGCTCCCCAAGTCCATCACCGAACCCAGGTCGCCAGCATGGCATGAGGTGTGGCATCCAGCGCCTCAACCCTCAGCACCACTGGGCTGGCTGAAATACATGTTCCTTATATGCAGGAAAACTGATTACATCATAATCATGTGACATTAAAACTGAAGTCAAAGATGCATTTTGTAAAGTATATCTAAAAACTTTAACATGAAAGTCTGAAATAACATTATAATGCAACAAGGAATATTTAAACCAATGTGTTAGTTGTGTTTTGCAATTTTTTTAAAAAAGCAAACATCTGGCCTCTGTCCTCAGGTAAGCCATGCTGCTGTGTATTGGGCTGCTCTCTTTTCCTGCTGCACTAAATGGCTGTTAGTTTGGCCAGGCTTGGGGCCCTACCCAACTAACGGGGGCCATGGCTCACCACCCCTCCAGTGCTCACTCCTGGGACATGATCGGGTGTGCCCACCATCTCTGTTGGGCTGCTACTCAAATAGTCATCCGTAGAAAAGCCCCCCCCCCCCCATTAGTGCCAGTACAATACAATCTATTCAGACTTAAACAGCATTGAGTGTGGTTGGGTACCATCTTCTGGGATGGCAATTTCCTGCCAGGTCCTGACTGGTGTGCCCATGACCTTCATTGACTTTGGGGGGGTCCTCCCTTATGCAGACAGCTTGACAGGGGGTGTGGCTGTGGTCTCTATGCTGCTGCTGTCCTCCAATATTCTAACCCACAGTATCTGGGAGCAGAGTAGGGCCAGTTGGTATTAATATTCTGGCCTGTACGAGACTGACAAGCACTGACTGGTGCACAGCTACTTTTGATATCATTCCTGCTCCTGAAAGACAGCAAACGGAGTGGCCTGGCTGGCTGGGGGAGCAATTGTTCCCAGGTGTTTGGGAGGACTTCAGCTCTGAGGGTGGTGGTGGGATGGGTGTACTAGGTGGCATGGCTTTCTTGGGTATGGGAGGCAATATTTGTAGGATTGACTCACTCAGGGTGACTGGATGCATGGCCTGTGGCACCATTTTTTTCCCAAACTGTATACCAGGCATGAACGGTGTAATTTTCTGCACCGCCATTCCTATTACTCGGGAACAAATTGTTAACATGATGATTAAGGAGAAGTAAAATGAGCTTCCCATTGTGGTTCTGTTATCTACTGTCTCCATTTTGGACATGTTGGGGATCACTGATGGACATTAAACTGCCATAAGCTGTTGACTCTGGACTAACAGAAATAGCAACTTATACTTGCAAAATGGAGGCAGCTACTTTGGGGGAGGCAGCATATCCTTTCACTTTAGATGTTACACTGTTATGATCTTTTTGCCAGGTTGATAGCATGGGTATATCAGGGGGCCAGAGAGCATGAGCCTTGTTCTCTGGCTCTTCTTCCCCAGCTATCCCTGACCTTTTGAACATGGCATAAGAGCTCAGAGATGTACTATATGGCTTGGACCTACAAATAGTAGTGTCTTGCACAGCAAATTCAGGGGTGAGGCACTGCACATCTATAACATCAACTCCCTACTCCCTTTCCTAGACAGTAGACACACCATAGGGACCTTTAAGTTTCCACCTGTTGGACAGATATACCCTGCTCTAGGTTACCCCTGTGATAAAGGTCTCTATTTTGATCTCCCACCTTGGAGGCCACGTTCTGCTGCTTCCAATTTCAGGGACACCCAGGTGGAACCTCCTGAAGGTTACAGGTTATGGGTTCGCAATTAATGTACTGGTGTGTTATATTTGCTTTTCACATATTCTGCTCACTTGTCAACAGCAGAGGCTTCTGAAAGGTCTTGTGGGGGTTGGGAGGGTCATGGGTGTGGAGGGGCTGTACCTGACAAAGGCAAGTCTAGATACCATGTCATGAGTCCAAATGTTGCATCGTATTAATTGAATGTCAATGGGCTGAACAATCGGATCTGTTAAGGATGGCTGAGGTACTGTCTGGCAATAAAAAATAACACCCTAATTTATTTTTTTCTACAGGAGACATGCATGGGTGCACCAGATCATGGCAAAGTAATGAAATTCGGATTTAGCCAAATATATAGCTAAGAGCTATCCAAGGGCAACATGGGGGAGTTGCCATACTTATCCTCCATAGCACCTCCTTCTGGAGGCGTACAGTAATCAAGGATGGGGAGGAAGGGTTGGTACTAGTCCAGGGCACCACTTACCATGCCAAGTTTACATTGGCCTGCTTATATATTCCCCCAGGATTAGGGCCCTGTAGATCCAAAACTTATTGGACCTCATACTAGTAAACACCTCAGGCATATTACTACTTGCAGGGGATTTTAACATGCTTCACTCAAATACATTGGACACATCCAACATGTATCCTCCCAAGGCAGTCTACTACTCATAAGGTCTGTTTTACAACCCTACAAGAGCTAAGATGAATAGATATCTGGCAAGAGGTGCACCCCCGGTCCAGAAACTATACTCATTATTCTTCGGTTTTTATACCCATATAGACTTTGGTTATACTTAGCAGGAGCACATGCATTCTGGGACAGACTGCAAGCTGGGGGACATCTTATTGCTAGACCATACACCTATAATGACCAATCTGAATTTAGTGAAAGAAAGGTCAAATATGCAATGGAGGCTGAATGCCTACCATCTGCAGTCGGAAGAATTATGGCACTTTCTAGCAGAAAGGATCGCTGAAATCTTGCAGCTCAACCAAGGGGATAACTACATGGAAGCAATACTCTGGGACAATTTCTCAGGGACAATATTATTGAATTTATATTCAGGAAGCAGAGGAGAGGCAACAATGCCTCATGGAGTTGCAGGATACCCACCATTTCTAGAAAAAGGCACATAAGCAAGGGGATAGGTCAGTGAGGGTGCAAACGGGCAAGGTAAGGTAAAACACAGACAAGCTTTAGCCGCAAGAAACAGAATTAGCCCTGATGTACCTGCAGCACAAATACTATGAAGTGGGCCCTAGGGCCACCCATTTGTGGCACAGCAGGTGAGGAGACAAAAAACAAAAGCCACCGTGGCCAGTTTTAGATACATCATCTCCACCTAGACTCTCAGGGAAGATGAAGCAGATGAAGCAGGTAGATGATGCTTTCTATGCTACCCTTTATTCCCCAGAGACTCCCCATGATGTGGGAGCAACAGAGGAATTTCTGGCACCCCTCGCCCTCCCACAACTTATGCAGGAGCAGGTGGACACTATTGTGGGTCCTATTCAGATGACTGAACTTGAGGGGGTGCTGAGCAAAGGCAAAGATGCAGAAGGCTCCTGGCCTAGATGGATACATTAGAGTTTTAAACAGCAGCAGGAACAGCTACTGTCCCCTTTATTGAAGGTCTACAATGAGGTGCTGACAAGTGGAGAAATACCTAGTACGCGGCAGTACACCCTAGTTCCATGGCATCACGGCGATCGCGGAAAGGCAATCACTGTTACAGCGAGTGTACCTCACCAAAAATTAATTTCAGCATTGCACACTTGCAGTGCGGACAAAGTCAGTGCCCGAGACCTGCAGGTATCATTTTTAATATGAGGAACTGCCTCCACCACAGCTCCTCTCCCGCACCCACCTACATATCAATTCTCAACTCCATGGGGGTGCATGTCAGGGGGGTGAAAACTTAAAAAAAAGACATGCCGCTTGCCGGCAAAAAAAAAACAACCCACACCACACCACACTCGAACCCTGTACCCTGCATCTCCCAGCCAACCACCCTCCCCACACCACCAGCAGTCCAGCTCGGCAGCTGCCCACTACAGCCCCTCCCACATACCATCCCTCCCCTGCCTGTCCCCCTCCTCGGGTGTGCACGCGCTCGTATACCCGCTACTTCCTGTCACTTTTTTTGCTCACCCCAGTATCCGGTCACCCCCCTCCTTGGTAGCTGTAAACACAGGTGCTGTAACTGAGTCACTGTTTTTGTAGGCACCCAATTTTGGTCACCTTGTTCACTAGATACCATACTCCCCAGTTTCAGTAATACCTAAATCGAATAAGAACTCCATGAGTGCTCTGTATTTATACCAATATTTGTCTTGAATACAGATTATAAATTATTCATAGTTGTCCTGGAACAGCAGCTGGACCCCTTACTGCCATGTCTGATTCACCTGGACCAGACTGGCTTTGTCCGTGCCAGACAGACAGGTGACAGTACCAGGCAGACCCTTCACATTCTCCACAGGGTGCACTCTGAGACCATCCACTTTCTTCTGGTCAGTTTGGATGCTGAAAAAGCATTTGATAGGGTGTTGTGGCCCTATCTTTCTTCAGCAGTGGGAAAGTTAAGATCTCCGATTAAATTTGTCTACCTCCAGGGGGTATAGCCCCATCTTGTGCACTAGGCATAGGTACATGGCAGGGGTACTCCGTTTCGTTCTCCCCTGCTGTTTTCAGTTTACATAGAGCCCCTGGTGCAAGCAACAAGGGAACACACCAACCTTCATGACATACTTATGAGGGGATGAGGGGGTGAGGGCACCATATGGCTTTATATGCGGACAATGTCCTCTTGTACCCAGCTGACCCCTAGACTGACCTATTTTAGTGCTGCATCTGCCTATAAACTGCACACTACAAAAACAGAGGCCTTCCCCATGTATTATGAACTAATCCCAGCACTAAAGCATACATTTCCCTTTTGCTGGAATCTCAGACAAATTAAGTATATGAGCATTAAATTCCTATTAACCCTGGACAGACTCTGTGAGGTCAGTTATGGACCTTTATCTAACCAGCTGACAGCTGACCTGCAGCACTGGCACACATTCCCTTTGAACATGATACATAAAGTGAACTCCATCAGAATGGTGGTCCACTGTATTTTCTGTATGTATTTAAGAATGCCTCTCTTCCTTTTCCAGTGGTGGAGTGGTGGAGATGGTACAGTAGGTGAGTATTTCCTAGTATATACAGTACAATATGGTCCAGCAAAAAGCCAAAAATTAAACTTAAAACACTGATGTTCCCAAAAGGAAAAGAGAGCTTAGTCCTCTCTGACCTTCAATTGTATTATGCAGCGTCCCAGCTCAGAATACATTCTCAATGGCACCTAAGTCGCTCAGGCCCACAATGTCTTGAAATGGAACAAAACTTGCTCCCTTTCTGAGACATGACCCATTATCTGTTTGGCAGCTGCACCAGAGAGTGGGCTCATCTGGATAAAAATCTCTGGATTTGCCATGTTTGAGAGGTCTGGCAAAGTGTAGTAAACAGCATGGGTGTGGCACCTCTGTCGGTTTGGATGTGCCCTTTGGCATTGGCACAACTGGAGGGATTTGCCGTGGCACACAAAGATGAAGCATACAGAGACTTATGGAGAAAGGACTTACTGTACCTAAGCCAGTTCTGTTCTGGGCATACTGTCAAATGATTTGAGGAGTTACAGCAACAATTCAGCTAAGACAGAAGGGATATTTTTCAGATACCGCCAGGTTCATCCCTTTCTTACCTCCCTACCCCTTGCAGTAAGAGACCACACCAAGAGATCTTCAATCATAACAGCTTTATTAGTGTATATCAGGATCCAGACCACCAGACATCATATTTCCATAATATATAAATCATTTCGGGCAATGCAGCAGATTCATTGTATGTAGCCCATAAATGGGGAGAGGAAATGGGAATACCCATGGTGAAGGAAGACTGGGAAAGGGGGTGCTATGAGGCAGGCAACATTTCCTCCTTACATGTCTGGCAAGAATATGCATGGAAACATCTTGTTTGCTTCTTTCACACCTTGGTTATTACCGCCAGATATGGGAGGGAGTGCAGCACAGCACAATGGGGGAATTGCGGTGAGAGCCTAACTACACACACCCGTATTATGTGGGACTGTTCCATACTTACTAATTTTATCAGGGACCTGGAGGATGAGTTCTCAGAGGTCTTCCATACTCTGAGTAGTATAACATAACCTATGTATCTTTATTATCAGTATCCCAAGAAGCTGAATGACAGGGACATAACATTTGCTGGGGATCATGATTCTAGCGGCTAAAACATGCATTACCAGGAAATAGTTGACTCCACAGCCAACGGATCTGGGGGAGTGGAAAACCACCATAAATTAAATATATAACTTGAAAAAGATCACTTGTAATTTTAATGAAAGGCCAGAAGTATTTGCCTCTAGATGGAACTCCTGGGTCATGTATATCATGTCGCATGGCACAAGCTTTGTGCCCTGATAACCAGAGGAATCCTCCAGGAGGGTAGCCACCCCAAAGGGTGGGTGCCACAATGTTCTAGATATACAGATGGAACCTCCCCCATCTCATCCTAGGTGTTGGTACTCCCATGCCCACAAGACCATTAGAAATGCAATGGGGTTAAGCTGTACTGTGGACTCCACTCCCAATGTTGAGTGGGGAGTGGGGTCTCTATACCTAGAATTGCTGGAATTGTAAGCAACTCTGTAAACATGTGTATATAGCAACTCTGCATTATGTTTCTGTAATAAAGTGCATAGCATTTTTCTTAATAAAACATTTACAAAAAATTATAATGGTATCTTATAGCAGCAGTGCAATGAAACTGGGCAAAAATGTTGACCCTACCTTTTTTCCACTATAAAAGATGCCAGGCATCTTCCAGTTTTATTTGGTGGTACAATTTTCTAATTCCATCAAAACATGACTATTTTATAAATGTTTTAATTTCGTTTTTTCTCAAGAAAAAAAGATGGCCACCACATTTTGCATAGAAATAGCACTGAAGACCTGGCAAACGTTAGGATCAAGAAAGTAAAGAAAGCCTCATGATACACAGCATAGGAGGTACCTAGACAAGTACACTTGACAAGTATTCTAATATTTTTATTAACTGTAGCTGAAATTAACTTTTTTTGGACAAATATTTTTTGATGCTCTGCTGCTTAAGTTAGGCCATGCCAAATTTGATTTAAAGTGTAAAAAGCATTTAGGTGGTTGCGTACTAGAAATGGCAAAAACTTACAAAAAGAAATAAAGGCACACTATGCAAACTGGGGCTACCAACATGGTATTACAAATAAATGGTATCTCACATGTTAGAATTAATATCTGGCCATGTTCAGTGTGGTGAAAATGAGTAAAATAAATGCATAGCTCAGTGACCAGCTTTGTTTATTTTTCTCATGTTGCCAGAAAGGACATGTTTATCTTAGCAAATGTATTTTCACACCTGTTGAATAAATTTGCATCTGGTCCAAAGATATCATAATGTCTTGTTGTTACTGTTGTCATAGTGTTAATATCAGGAAGGTTAGGTACAGTACATATAGAATAATAAATGGGCTACTGAGTTGCAAGGGGATAATTCAGCCTGGGGGTTTATGGAACATTATATCCATAAGGCTGATGGTCAAGTGGATTGTTACATTCCACAACCCCTAAGATTTAATTTTGGTTATCTTTTGTGTTTTTATATTATGTGGCTATTCCAACATTTTTATTACTGAAAAAAATGTTTCATTCCCATTTTTTTCTATGACAGTCCCTGTTCAGGCAGGTAGGGAGGCTGGCTGGCTGACAGGTAACAATAATCCATGGCTAAACAGGGGTTATCACTACTTGTCAATCAAAACCCATGGATTATCATGTTTGGAAAGTGCTTGCTAAAAGTGGGTTTTTGACTGTAACCATGTAATGTAAGGGAATAAAGAACCAATCAGAATGCAGCTTTCCCAATACTGACAACATCACAATAGCACAATACAGCACTGAAGCCAGCAGTTGAAATCAAAGTGCAACAGTTAGTCTTCAAACCAACAGCAGATTTAAAAATCATAACTAATAAACTAATATTTTTTAAACTGAATGAAACAGTGGTCTGACTCAAATTATATTATCACCACTTGTGAGAGGGTACGACTTTCACAACTCTACGAATAATGAGTTATGAATCTGCCCCTCTCATTTTAAGATAAATTGCATATTTTGAATCAGATTGTTAAATAGACAGATAGACAGATAGATAGATAGATAGATAGATAGATAGATAGATAGATAGATAGATAAACAGATGTAAGCAATAATAGCGGGCAGTATTGGGAAATACCAGACTGCCCGGGGCATAATGAGGCCTGACACCACGGGTGGAGGCAGGGCCTTACAGCCCCTGTAAGGTTCGATATTTCCCAATACCACCCCTCCCAGGAGTGTATTATTGCACTTAGAAAATGGGTCATTTGTTGACATGTAAAAAAATAATACAAATAAAAAAAAGCTTTAGATGACTAAAAATAAAGTAGAAAAAAATGACTTATTTATAAAGTAGTCCTTCTACTAGCAGATTTTGCCAGTAAAGAGCACTGCCATTTTGAGAGTGTGTTTTTTTTTTAGTTTGTGGTTTCTTTTTGTCCCTCTGTTCCTTGCCCCCTCCCAATGGTGCCCCCACCCCCAAAGGCATGCTGCCCTGATAATAAAATAAAGTTTTAAGTCCTCCCAACATCTGTGTTGGGTACATTTTATTTTGTTCTCCGATGAACTGTGGTCATGGGTAGGTGACGGGCAGGCAGCAGCACTAGCAGGTTATCGAGGATGGGCAGATGAAATGGAGTCAGCTGAGCGAAAAGGAATTCTTGTTCAAAAAGAGGGACATTGTTGTCCTTTTTCGTGATGTCTGCAATTTGTAATAATAGTAGTACTAGGTGCACAAGACTGCTCAGAATGAGCATCGTTTAAGTGCCGGTACTGGAGAGAGTGGGTGGCTTCCTAGAAGGGAGGCTTTTCTTTTCAGTAGGAACTAAGGTGGATATTCAGAATGGGGTTATGTTTTTAAAAGGGAATCAATGGCAGGAGACTTCCTGAGCAGGGTTTGCACATGTGTCTGTGTGGTGGAGCAGAGTCTGTTTTCCCTCTCGCTAAGCAAGAGAATAACATGGTGTCTGGCCAGTTTGAAAATTTGGAGTGCCCAATGATACTGTTAGTAATGGGGCACCCCAAATAGGCACTTGTTTTTTTCAGCAGGCTCTATTGAAAAAATTCCTGCCACTAAAGCAAGTACACTGATCAATCAGGATACAAGAATTACTATACCCATTTTCTAAAGATAGATAGATATTTTATTTATATTGAGCTCCTTCCCAGAGGCACAGAGTGCTGCACAATTCATAAAACATCAAATAGAAAACAACAGCAGTCACCTTGCAGGGTAAATAGACAAGATAAAATCAGAATAAACTCTATAAATAGATTATACATTACATATCTATCTAGCAAGACAAGACAATCAGTAAACATGCAGTTATTTTCAATAATTATACAACTTGTAGGCTCAGCTGAACAGAAATGTTTTCAGGCCCTTTTTAAAGGTTTCCACCGAGGGTGCCTCCTTTGGTGGAAACCTTTTTTTTTTGTTGCTTATGTCCAATTAATACAACACCAGTGTTATTAAATCATCCATAATAATTTTATTCATTAGCTATATAATCTCCAAGTAAACATTTATCTAGAAGTTCAGTATATCACAAGACTATTCTCAACCTATGAAGAAATCAGAGAGTAGCTTTTACTATGCTGATCATATCACTCTTGCCTTTTCCTTCCCAAAACAAGCCTGTGAACTCAGAGTGAAACAGCTAACTATTCACACAAATAGCTGATTTAAAAGGTGTAATTTTAAAGTGATGCTATGAAAAAAACAGAGCAAATAGCTGTGTAATATATGGCAAGTCAGTTTTCCCCCACAGGAAATTCTGTGACACCTGAAGCTCGTTATAACATCGTTATGACATTCCTGTTTGTAATACAACTCTCCCCCATGCATACAGCACCTGTTCTACACAGAGAGCGAAATGTTTCTTTTTTTAAATGCTGTGCACCTCGTCAACATCCACATACCCAGCTCAACTGGCACTTCAAAACTTTTGGGCACACCTGGACCCACACATTTCATTTTGTTATTCTTCCAATTGTTGTTTACTTTTAAATACATTTGCAGCCATTTGAAATTTTTCATGTTTAAGGGACTGCCTGGAGTTATAGGAAAGCAGCTAGCATCGTGCAGTTGCTGTGACTGCCAAAATTGTAAGGTAAAACTTATTTTTTATACTAAGATGAATGAGCAACTTCCCAGTGTATTACAAAAGATAACAAATGGCTGGCCACAGGCAACAAGTTTGATGAATTCCATATCGGATTTTAGTGATGTTAGGGAACCTCTCCAGCTTTGCTGTCACAGTTATTGTATTGCTAGAACTCCTCAATGTAATTACTGCCTTGCTGTTGATGGCTAGCCATCTATTATACCATTTATAAGAGTTACACATAGTTTTCATTCTGAGTACCCAAAATTACCCATTACTTGATGATGGTTACGTGGTATGCAGTGTATAATAGCTTAAAAAGAGCTTACAAAGCCTTTCCTCCTGTATCAGGTGTCTGCACTAGCCGCATGGCCATCTCACCCCTGCCAGTCATCTCCCACCTCACGTTCTCTCTTTTTCCACCTATACCTTCATGGTTCCTCCACCCATACTTTTAAAAAAATGCCTCCTGCCAGCCCTGCTAAACCCAATACCCCATCTTTTTAAAACCACACTATCCCTAACCCAACCTCCCCCCAAGTCCAATAATTTACTGGAGCAACAGGTTTAATAATTATCAGCCCCAGTCCATGAAAATGTACAGTGAGTGTACAGTTAAATGCCCAGAGCGCATATTATCTGGGTTTCCTGCCAGACCCTCCCAATACCTGACAGCATGTTATTACGAGTTCTCCCAAATCTGACCCCTTTGCTTAGTTGGAGCAGTCATTTGCCCCCACCCCCCGAACCCCAATCTATGACACAGAATCTTCAATTTCAGTCTAGACTGCTCAGTCAGTCCCCTCCCATAATGTCTTTCAGCCATCTGTCTGACCAGTAACCTTGTTTATTCAAGTCTGCCTGTATTTTTCACAGTCGTCCTTGCAGTAGGTCACCTTTGCTAGCTTTGTATCATCTTTAGACTTCACTAAGTGATTACTAGTCCTTGATTCTAGATCGTTAATTTGTAAGTGGAACAGAAACAGTCACTAATGTGTGTGGGACCCCCTTAAACAATACCTTCCAGACTAATTACTTATCCCACCACTACCACCACCACCACCACTCTCTGACTGGTGCTACCAGGTTCTAGCCCACACTATACCTCAAACTCCCTACTTACAGATTTTGTGGATCAACCTCCCATGGAGTACCTTGCTGAAAGACTTTACCATTCCTGATTTTAACAAGATCCAGTAAGGTGTATCAGTATACATGCTTGTATAGAAATAAAAGTACTTGGCTGTGGCAGAAGGTGGCCAACTGTGGAGGTAAGCTTAGGGCTTGTGCTGGCCACCATTAAGGGGGTGGGGGTTGTGGGACTAGGGAGGGCACTGAGCATCATGGATCTCAACTATAGACACTGGGAGCAGAAGGTGGGGACCTCTAGATACCAAGGCTGTTTTACCAGGGGATTAGGTGAGGCAGGGGAGTGTCAGTAGATGACAGAGATGTTTTAGAAAAAAATAAGGTAAGGGAGGGGGTGCCAATAGATGCCAAGGAGGTTTTATAGAGGGATCCTGTGAAGGAGGGGGTACCGCTGAACACCAGGAAAATGCTAACAGGAGCAAAAAGAGTTCACAAGTCATGTTTTGCAATGCTACTCCAATACTGGAGGTTTTTAAGTAAGGTGAAGAATCTTTTAGTAAGAACTGATTTTACACCAGTTGATTTGGCAGGTGTAGTGCTATATGCAGTATGCCCCCAAATAAAAAAACAATCAATTTAATCTTTTATTAGAAATTATAGGCAAGCAAGAGTGGTCCTACAGAGGGAAAACTCGTTTGTAATAAAAGTAAGCTTCCCATATCCCACAGTTATTTTATACAAAGGGTAAAAGAGAATGTTCCCTTCAAATACATTTATAAATGGGTGATTTTATGAACACTTTCATAAGCTGGGTTTAGTTTCTGTACATTACTCCTTATCATATATATTTGTATGGTATCTTCAGTTGCAATACTGAATTTTGTGTGCCATGGTCCTCCACAATTTTGGTACAACTTCATAAATGTCAGTAATTTGACTAGTCCACAATAATGTGCTACTCCTGGTTAAACAACTAAATAAAAAAAAAATATGCCTGCATGTCTGACACTAAATGAAATAAAAGCATATTTTGAAAGTTGCAGCAGTAATCAAAACTACAGACATATACATTATTAAGATGGTAGCCTAGTTACATGACAACAGTGCACTGCGTTACCATGTAGGAGAACCAACTTGATCTCAGATTCAGACCTCCTTCATTAGGCCTATAAAGTATAAGCGATGTCACAGAAACAGGGCTTGAAACTGCAAGGAAGGCAAGCAAGGTGTTACTGCAACAGCGCCCCCTTCAACTAACCCTGAAAACCTTGACAGATGTGTAAGTATTGGTTAGTGGTGGTCAGAGGCCAAGGCATGGTACAACAAGGATATAATCGAGGGCAAGGGAATTAAGGTAAAATATTCAATCTCATGTACAGCTAGGGGGAAAATAGCCCCTCCCCCTTGACAAGCCCATATTCCTAAGTGACCACAATTTGAGGAGGGGACATGCCCCCTGACAAAGGCTTTGGGTAGGTTGAAGCACCATGGCTGCTTTGTAATTCTTTGTACTCCTGGGCCCCAATATTCAGAGTTTTGCCCGGCAATGATGCATGTGGTGGCACGGCACAACTGTGTTGCGCTGGTGAAACTCAGGGGTATATTCAAAAAAGATGCACAACGGTGCATCTCCTCTGAATAAATCAGGTAATGCATACTGTGCAAATATGATACGCTGGTGCATCACCCCCAGACAGGGCTGAATACCAGGAATGGGAACTGCGCCAGCACAACAGAGTTATGCTGTGTGCAGATTCCTGATATTCAGACGGCAGTATGCAAATGGGGCCATAATGTATGTAAGGCACAAATGGGGCCATTTGCATGTCATTACGGTCCCATTTGCATGAGTTATGCAGGGCAGGACAACGAAATGCACATGGCACCCTGCACAGCATGTGGTGCTGCCAGAGGGGGTATAGTGGCACCCCCCTTCCCTGTAGCCCAGTCACCATAAAATAACTTTATAAACCTTCCTTGGTAGTCTAGTGGCACCCCTCACCCTCCCCATAGCCCAGTCACTGTAAAATAACTTTATAAACCTTCCCTGGTAGTCTAATGGCACCCCCTTCTTCCCCATAGCCCAATCGCCTAAACTAAACTAAAAATATATCCTTGGCAGTCTAGTGGTACCCCCAACCCTCCTGATGCTCCAATCCCCATAAATGTACAACTCTGTAATCCCCTGGTAGTCTAGTGGTCCCCCCAACCCTCCTGTAACCCTGATCACCAATTGTACATTAAATTCACCTCCCTGGTGGTCCAGTGGCACTCCCCACCCACCCAGCTCTCCCCCACCCATCATCAGCAGGCAGCAGCATACCCACCCGCATACCTCCGCGGCTGCTCGCCGACTGACAGCATACAGTATGTGTTGCAATCCCATTGGTCCACAATGTGGACCATTGGGCTTGCAGTACATACTGCAATAGTCATTCACAAATATTCACCTTTTTGTCATCATAATCCTCATCTACCTATATCCATAAGGTAGAAAACATGGGCAGACTGGATGGGCCTTGCGGTCCTTATCTGCTATCAACTTCTATGTTTCTATGCTACAACTACTGCTTCCATTCCATCACTTAAAGGCCATTTACCATGGGCAACATACCTCAAGGATGCAGCTTGAACCTTGCCACTCAAAGGCATGACTCCAAGATTTTTGAGCCTTGTCTCAGAGGAGAGTTTTTGGCAGTCAAGCATGAAGAAGCTGGTCTTTGTCTTCCTTCTCCTTGAGGTTCCTTCAGTAATATTATTCCCCTCTCACATCGGTTTGGCCTTTAGGACTTCATCAGAGATAGAGTCTATCCCTGCAGGAATTCCTTTGGTTGTACAATCAGCCCAGCAACCCCTTGAAGAGGGAAGACATCTTCAGACAGAAGGAGATACTTTGCACTATGTCAACTGAAGAAGACATAATAAGTGATTCATAGCCTGGAGGCATAGCAACCCTAGGCATTGGTGTCCCTGTGGTTTCCTCCACAATAAGTTTTTTCTCTCCTCCATACCAAAGGTGATAAAATAATATACCTGTAGATATGTTAACAGTTAGTTATTCAGCTGAGAGTTGGAGTTGAATAGTGTTCCTGTACTCCTGATTATGGCATCTCTTCCCCAGATTCATCTCTTCTCTCCTCTCCTTATACTGTAGGAGGTGAATATGTGTTTGTTTTATTTATCTGAGGTTTAGAGCCTTCATTCCTAAGGCATATTTAGAAACATAGAAACATAGAATTTGATGGCAGATAAGGACTACTTGGCCCATCCAATCTGCCCATTTCCCTACCTAATGGATAAGCTGCAGGTCCTAGCTAACCAACAGCCTACTTCTTCCTACCTCCACCCCCTAGAATTACCTTATGCCTGTCCCATGCATTCTTGAATTCCGCCACTGTTTTTGACTTTACAACCTCCTCAGGAAGGCTGTTCCATGCATCCATAACCCTCTCCATGAAAAAATGCTTCCTCACATTACCTCTGAGCTGTTCCCCCTCTAGCTTCAAATTGTGCCCCCTTGTTCTTACATACCTCTTTTTCTGAAAGATGTTACCCTCTTAGACTTTGTTGATTCCCTTGAGGTACTTGAAAGTTTCTATCTTGTCCCCCCTCTCCCATCTCTCCTCGAGGCTATACATCTTAAGCTCCTTAGGTCTCTCTTGATATGTCTTCTGGTGCAGACCCTGCACCATTTTAGTTGCCCTCCTCTGGACTGCCTCCATCCTGTCTATGTAGTTCCGGAGACTGGGTCTCCAGAACTGCATGCAGTACTCCAGATGGGGTATCACCAGCTATCTGTACAAAGGGATAACAACTTCTTGATTTCTACTGGTGATGCCTCTCCCTATGCATCCCAGTATCCCCCCAGCCCTCCTTACTGCCCTCTCACATTGCTTACTCACCTTTAGGTCATCTGATATGACTACCCCCAGGTCCCTTTCCATTTCTGTTGTTGTTAGTATCTCACCCCCCCCCATTGTGTAGACTTCCCCTGGGTTTTTGTTTCCCAGGTGCATTACTTTGCACTCCTTAGCATTGAATCTAAGCTGTCATACATTTGACCATTCCTCCAACCTTGCCAAGGTCTACCTACTTTGGTCTAAGAGGACTCATCCCTGTGTTGCCTTACTGCTAGGGGTGTAAACTTCCTCAAGAGGGTTTCTGTGTCTTCATGACACCCTCAGAGGGAGCATACACCAATGTTACAATCGGTAGTATGTTGCACAAGCATTCTACCTTCTACCAACTTTCTAAACTACATCAGTAGTTTACAAATTATCTACTTTCACCATCATTCTAAGTTTACCAAGCCTTCCTAATCATTCCTCTCTGTTGCATAAGCATTCCTATATAAAAAGCCGTATGACCCATTGAATTGAAGGGCTTTAGCCGATGCTTCAGTGGGGCAGTGGGACACTAATACCATGCCGCCGCCCCTCCCCCCAACTGAGCGTATTTAAAATACACATGCCCAAGCATCCTTTGGACACTTGTTTCTTTGCTCCTTCATCCACCCCTTTTCCTCCAGCAGTACTTCTCTTTCCGTAGGTGTGGGCCTTCTTCCCTAATGTGCCTTTGTATAAAAGATACTGTACATCATCCTTGCAGTCTCTCTAGGGGTGGAACCCTTCTCAAGAACATATTTGTGTCTTCATGGAACCCAACAAGGATGGTAGTCCCTGTAACAGGAACAGAGGTAGTATACACCAAAGTTATAAACTACATTGCACAAGCATTCTGCATATGACCTAGCTTTTAGATTACCTTTGGAATTGCTTCCTATGACCAATTATTTGCTTCCATTATCGTTCTAATCTTATCAAACGTCATTAATTATTCCCCAGTCTTGTGTAAGCATTCTTATATAAGGAACCTGATAGTTCACAGTACAAAAAACAAGAAACATTATACAAACAAAGGTCAACTGCACTTTATAAGGTAGCCCTAATACAACAGGTGTTAACTAAGGTCGAGGATTCTCTAAACCGGGACTTAATCTGAGGTAAACATCTGAGACCGGGTATATAACATATGATTAATAGAATTCCAGACAGCATAAACCATACAGCATATGGCCCAACTACTTGTCTCCATTGTATTTTAGAGAAAATAAACTTCAACAAATGTGCAGAACAAATGCTAGTCTATACTGTCCTTGTGTGTAAATTGAAGATCAGGTAGTACAGAGCTTTTCCTGACACATATTTTAACAAAAATAGCATTTCATGAAGATGTGTTCAATCATCTAAATATATCCACTCTAACTTCTTACATACAGTGCATTGAAGCATGCTAAAAGAGTTCTCACAAACCAGCTTCAAAAGTGTACTATATAATGTATCTAGTTGGTGTAGTTATGTCCTTGATGCGTATCATAGGCAACATCCCTGTAGTCTATTACGCCACACTGGATACTGAAGGAAACAAGGTGGTGCCATTCTCTCATTGTTTATTTTGTCTGATGTAACTGGAATGTACCATCCCACCCTTTGTCTGCTTAGTGGTTACAGGAATAGTCAGTGTAAACAAATGGTGAGAAACAGGAAATGGTATGGATGCTGCCACATTTCTTGTAGATCTACACAGTATTATAAATGTACTAAAAATCAAGAGTAAGAATTGTCAGAAAACAGTATAAAAAACAGCAAAATTAAAATATTAATTTTTGAACTACTGGGCAGGTCAAATCTGGGAAGTGATGAACACTTTATGGTTAACCAGTACTGCTGCTGTAAAAGAAGTTTGGCAGCTGTCACAATCGCAGTCACAGCCTCCCACAGTCCCCCCTCTACCATGGTAATCTGTTATAGGCAGGCAGTAAAGGTGGGGTTGCAGTAATATGACTGGTAGAGAAGGGAAAGCAAGGGAAGGACTTTAGTGGAAAGGGGAATACCACAGAACAGCAGTTTAAACAGATGTTCTGGGGCTAGGGAGGGGCTACTACTGGATGGCAAGGAATGTATGTGGGCATAGGAACCACTGGACCACAAGAACAGCAGATCATCAGGCCACAAAATCAAGAATTTAGTGGCCTATGTGGGGGAAAGAGGTTCAGGGGCTTAAAGAGTGGTGGTGAATTTTTGGCTGGATGCCCAATCAATACTGCATACCTTGCTGCAACCAGGTTGCAGCTACTAAACAGAGTGTTAGTAGGTGCAAACATGTTTTTTGCCCAGTAACATCTGGATTAGTCATTTGTATTGCACCTTTGTCATTGGCTGGACTCCTCCACCCCATTGCAAATGACACTGTGTGTATAGTGCAAATGGTTGGCTATGCCATGGTGTGGCCCCTACTGTGTGCTGCTACCCATTGTATCTGAGAATGAGGCCTGTGGTATTTTAAGCAGATTAAAAATAATCTAAATTAAAACTGGTCAGCACTTTTCAGGACAAGCGTATCTGATAATGTACTGGAAACATCTGTTCCAATTTGAAATCCCCAAGGGTTGGACACAGCCTGTGATGTGCTGGAAAGAACCTGATATGTATCATAAGAGCTGCAAGAACTGGGCTATAATAGCAGCATGTGACTACAAGGAATTTATGGTACTAAAGCAATTTTGTTTTTAATTACACCAACATAGTGTGATCTGTATACACTCATCTCAAAAATTAACCATTCAGTGAAAACCTTTATTTCTTGGCAGTGTCTATGTTATAAGACATGCCACAATTTTAACTGTTGTTACAGAAGGAGCATAAGCACAAACATATTTGTCAAACTTTGCAGAGCAATAAATAAAAAGGACTCTAAATACCAACACAACAGCTCCCACTGTCATTTCTTGTGATTTATACCACAGTAATGGAGAACCCATGTTCAAGAGCAGAACATTATTTAGAAAATATTCCTTTATACATTTTTGCCACATTTCACGACAGATAAAAAATGATATAACAAAATAAAAAGATATCATGATATCCTGTCACATATGATAAGCTGCCCTGTTGGGTACTTCATAACAGAATACTGAACCAATCAAAGAGCAGTTTTCACAATGCTGATGACACCACAATAGCCATGTGCAGCACTAAAGCCACTAGTTGAAATCAAAGAAAAACACTTAGATCGTCATACCACTAGTTGAAATCAAGGAAAAAACAGATCTTCGTACAAACTGCATATTAAAAGTATAACTAATGAATGGATGCTGTATAAATCGAATGTGAAATGGTCTGACTCAAAATATGCAGTTTATCCCCACTTGTGAGGGGTCAGACTTTTCCACCACTCCTGTGTTGTGCTCCTGACCCTCACCCCTTAAAGACTGAGTACACGCTTTGAGTCTGTCTATTGCAAATTCATTATTTATTCATTACACTGCACCTGAAAAATGAATTGATTTGTGTGAACTACAGGTATTATGGGACTTTTCTACTGCTAAGAGATGATGCAGATTGACTCCTCCCTCTTCAGAATCAGCAAGCTTATACCACCTAGGGTTTCTACATTCCAAATGGCCATGACTGAGCCTTACATGATACTGAATGTCCTATTTGTTTTAACTCTGTCAACGTGATATGTATTTTGAAATGGATAAAGTTCTAAAACAACCTTCCTTGGCTCAATTTGCTTTCCTTGCAAAATTTTAAATATGATGATTAAGCTCTGAAAACATTATTTACACCCTTATCAGACCAAGGCTACTCATGTTTCCATCACTTCTTTCTACACCCTCTATAGAGTTTACCTCATACATATTGTGGAACATGCCAGTCATGTACTGTACAAAGTGCCTTATTTCTATCAGTCTACAGATGGTGAACATAGGCAGTTAATATTTGGGGCACAGGTACAGATTTGAGACTGTAAAGTGTCCAACTAATTAAGTTGTTATCTGGAGGCTACTTAGCCTCCCAAGAAACTCTAGAGTTTTAGATGCTTTCGAATGCATTTATGGGTGATTTGATGAACAAAGTAGGTAATCTGATACCTTTTCTTGGACCAGCAAGACAGTTTCAGTACACAGGCATTCAGGATTACACAGAGACTATCTGCCGGTGTAAATATCTGCACAACTGATACCAGGCTATTGCCATACTGTGGCAAATCCCAGTGTTACTTCTTACTCTTTATACAACACCAGTGGAATGCCCACATTCACCAGCAGTACCGTATTTAAGCAATTGCACTTTATACATTTCTGTCATGTCTCACAAGACATACTTTATGAGTAAACTGTAGATATATGTATTATATGACAAGATGCATGTTATGTGGAAAATTACATGACTGTGGAATCAAGAAATTCCAGGCTGTCTGATTTTACCTTTCTGTTTATAAATTGTGCAGATTCCTTATATCAGAAGAGACTTTCAATTGATGGTCGACAACTGAATTTAGAGTTATATGATCCATGTCCTCAGGTAAGTATTTGTTTGAGCAAATCCTTGCAAAGCAAAGCACTTTGGGATACAGTTTGTATGAAAGGTGCCATGTAAACCTGTGCTCCTTCTGTAGCATGATAACAGTTTCATTCCAACTGGCTACAGTCAGGATATACTGTATCCTCAATAGATGCTTACTAGTAAGGGCATAGGAGACTAGACCACTTCCACATAGTGAATCATGGGAAAAACTAGATAGGCTGTTCATGTCTTTTTCTGTCGGTCACTTTTAGCAGTAGTACAGTAGTAGCAGTTTTTATTTATACCAGCACCCTTCTTCACAGGCCCAGGGTGTCTTACAAAAAAAGCAGAAGATCGACAGTCAATAAATATGCATCCATAACAAAGGTAAGGCAGTTAAAACAATTAGGACTCATAAAAACTCAGCTGGGAAGGAAACTAATTGGAAAGATGGACCAATTCCCAAAGGCATGGTTAAACAAAAAGTCTTAAAACCCACTTAAAGACTCCACCATGTTTTCCTCTTTGAGACCTTTGAGAGTGAATTCTTTAAGAGCAGGACAACCAGCCTGGATGACCTGGGTGGTCACTCAAAGGTTTTAACATGCTCCTTGGTGCAGCTAAGAGAGCATGAGGGCATGTAAGGATGCAAGAGATCAAATTGGTAATCAAGACTCAAGCTGTGCAGAACCTGATACATTAGTAAACAGGCTTTAAAGTAGTTTCTATGTTTCTTTCATAATAACCATTTCAATAGTATAGTTATACGGCTTGTGAGAAATGCATTGCTAACTAAAGCAAGGTGCATGCATGCGTGTGTCTGTGTGTGATTTTTTTTTATTCACTTCATAGTAATATGTGTTGGACAGATCAAGTCAAATGGAATTTGGCCAATTGTATGCAAACCAGTATTGCAGTAAAATAAATTAGAAAAAATACACAAAACCCCTTTAAAAAATCCCCTAATGCATTGGGTTCCCTTGGCCCAGCTGTGTAGGGGGGACTAGTAGGATCTAATGGTCCTTTTGTTAGGTAATCAAAGGGGTTAGTGCCAGCCCCTTCTAGCTAGTAAAATCTCCTCATATGTCCTGTTTTACTAGGCATTTACACCATTCAGTCAAATCCTCCCTAGTCTCAACATATACTGTATACGCCATTCCAAACATCACCACCTAGTACTTTCTTGCACAGTTCCCCAGGATCACCACCTCTCCTCTTCATCTCTCATTCTCTAAATTGCATTTGGGAAGGGTAAATCTCAGTTCTGACAATGGAAGGCAGGAAGCACAGAGCTGAACACTCTCAGGCAATGCTTGGCAGGTCTCTCAATACCATCATAGTGATGGAGTATTCTTGGCAGGGTGAGAGTTGCAGCTGCTGTAAGCTTGCCCACCTACTGACACATTTACCACAGTCCTGCTCAGTGCAACCAGGAACTATGGAGCCACTGAGGGATCTAGCAGGCAGTGCTTGGGAACATTTGATTCTATACTCTTGTCAAATAAATGCAAGAGGTAGCAACTCCTACCTTGCTGAATAGCAAAGTTGTAATTGTATATCTTGTAAGTGTATTAGCTTTCAAGGGGTGCTTCTAATGTGTGGCCAATTTAAGCAAATTAAATTTGCTCAGTTTCATTAAAATCTGTTCCTTTTACAGTATGTCAGAATTTTGGTACTTCCGATTCTCACTCTAATTCCATTCTGTTATCATTAAAGTGCCAGAATTGGAGTCAGAATCAGAATTCTGAATCTACCACTGAAATCCCTCAAGTCACATGATATGACTCTCACGTGTCAGAATCCCTCCAACTCTGACCACATTCCCGGACCTTACCCTCATGGGCTGCAACGCGTCCAGTGCTACTGCCCTGCATCCACTGCCAGCTGACTGTGTCCAGGATCCTGAGTCATCCTTGCTGACTGTGTCTGTCTTGCTGTTGCCGGCCACCATGCAATCAAATATGGGGCTAGTCCAAATGGAATAGAAAAACTGAGGTTGACAGCCAACTAATAATGCCCAGTCCCTAGCCCTATCAATGACTCTTTCCTCCTGCCAGAAATTGCTTAATCCAGGCCCAGACCCCAATGTGCTGCACCTGCCACATCACGTTGCTCACAGTCATCACCAATCCTTTCCATCTGTCTGAGAGAGGAACTGAGATAGAGACCTCATGACCACATGACACTGCTGGAGGGTGGCCTATCAGCTCAAACCCTGGAAAGGGAGTTTGCCATTCCACTTGCAGTGAGAGGGGTATAGAGCCCTGTGAAATACTTTTTGTTCTTTATACATTTTCTTTTTGTTTTTCTGGAATTTCATGTTATTTCTTTTTATTCATTGAAAATGTAGTTTTATTTCTTGTTATCACATTTACATTCAAAAATACATCAAAATGACCTTATTATACACACTGTAAATCACATTCCTAGTTTATTACATTGTATGAGGCAGCATTATGCTATGGTCTTGAAAGGTTCTGTGAATCAGGCAATTCCACTGCCACTTCTTTGCAGACCATCTCTGTGGTACCATCGGAGCCTAAACAACAACTGCTGCAAGCATTTATTTAGTATTTGCCAAAAAAAACAAGCAATTTTTTAACCTCTTCATGTGTTTCGTTTTGTTTTATACCTTGAATTTCTTGTTATTTCTTATTTAAGAAAAACAAGGGTCTCTAGGTATATGGGCTCCATTCCCAGGGTTTTGGTCTAGCAGGTCACTCAGGGAGAGCTAGGGGTCTCTCACGAGGACAGGAAAAGAAGCATGATGGCAGGGAAAGGGAAGCAAGGCAGGCAGTGTGGAACAGTGTCAGGTTCGGCTTGTCAGTGTGGTTACCCACAGATGGATGGTTCCCTTTCGGGACAGAATCGCTACTGAGGGCTAAGGTGGGCAGACAGCAGTGGGGGTGCAAAGTAGCATGGATTAAATGATTTACCATGCAGGACTAGTTGAGGAAGATGGACACACATGGGGCCCCCTGGACTGCTCATCTTTTTGTCCACGTCATATGCCAGCCCAGGAAGGGCTCCCAGGACTTGTCCATTAGCAGCCACCACTGCCAGCCAAAGATAAGATGATTGCAGAGAGTAGCCCGGTATTATGTGGGGGAAGAGCTTCTCCTCCACAGCCTACTTAAAGGAAGCAGCTGACTCCCGCTCTGCTTAGAATGAGTCGCACTCACTGTTGTGTCGTCGCTGGTCCGTGGCTGCCTTGTCTTTCCCCGCCAGTCCTGCCGTTTGTTTCTTTCCTGGTTCCCCCTCCCCCCCATTCGTTCCCTTCCCTATTCTGTTTGTTGTTTGATCTAGCTTCTTATTCCTCTGCCTGTTTGTTTTACTGCTCCATTCTATTATGTTTTCTCACCCCCATTTGTTTTGTTCCTGTTGTTTGTTCTTCAGTTTGGCTCCATTCTGACTCTGCTGTTTGTTTCTCCTGCTTCCCCCATCTCCTGTTCCATCCTCATATCGTTGTCTCCCTTCGGGCAGCCCAGCTCAAAGCCTAGTATGTCGCCGCTTCGTTCTTTGCCTCCGGTTGGTTTGGGGGTTTCTTTACCTCGCCACCATGCCGACTACCTGCTCCGGTGCTTTGCGCCCGCCTACACTGCATCGCTCCTCTGGATCTCCGTTTTGGCCAAATGCCGCCACCACAGTGCTGGGCTTACTTCATTCAGCTGCTGCTTCTCAGATGCTGCTTTTCCTTCAGATGCTGCCTGCCCAACTAGCCACCTGTTTGGATTTCCAAGAAGCTTCTCATTTATCCTAATTTGCACCTGCCTGCTAAGTTTATGCTGCTCAGCTCTCCTTCAGATCCCGCTCCACCTGTGCAGCCTGCATGCTCCTGCGAGGCACTCTTCCTCAGCTCATTCTGCTCCTACCTCTCAGCCTTTGCCTCTACACTATGGACATGCCAGTTGGTCACTCATACTGGGAAGCACTGTGGACTCAGATTGAGTGAGGGACTTCGCAACGTGAAGCTGCTAGCCCTGCCTACTGCATGATAAGTACTGTTTCCTTGTGCTCGAGCTTTATTAATTTTACCGATCCATACACATACTGAGTGCTGACGTTGTAACAGCTCCTGTTTTCTGCTCCAATTGCCAGCTTGTGACTAATTTGGGGACTCTACCAGTACTAGCCTCCTATGACACTTCTCCTTACCATTTACATTGTTGTATAGCATTCCTGAACCTACTGTTTATCTCAGCTTCTTACTGTTATCTGCTGCATACATTCCGGTCCCCTTCCTGCGCACTTGCCTCTGTGACTCATCTGCTTCAGGCAGCCCTCCTTAGCATACCTCTGCAGCTCTCAGCACTCAAATCTTACAGATGCCTTTCCCGTCTATGACTCCAGCCATTTCTCCAATGTTCACTGCCTGTCATTCATGCCTCTCGACCTCCTACCTCATAACTCGGGGACAAGGTTTAATGAAATGCAACTTGTTATGTGTTGCTCACGTCCTTGACTCCTACAACGCTACTTACCTGCCTTAGCCTTCATCAGTTATTACTTATATGATGTTGTGAACCGTGCTTGCCTGCATTACTTCTACACGTTGCTTTTCTGACCTCAGTTCCAGTTACATGCCTTTTAGTCCCTTCTTGCTCTTCACTGGATGCCTTGCCTACTCCATTCCACTCTCCACTTACCTACCAGCCGACCTAAGTGGGGCTGGCTGTTCATGCTAGACTACATAGGCTTACTATTGCTCTACTTATCTTACAGCTGACTTATGAAGGGTTTGGCTGCGCATGCTAGCTTACATGGGTCTAGCTGCCACCTTGCTCACCTTTACCAGCTAGTTTCCATGGGGTCCAGCTGCACCATATCTGACTACTTCTATGACCTGCTTTGCCCTTCAGGCCAAGGGTACACTACTTCTACTCCACCCGCCTCATCATGGGGGTCATCAAGACTAACCTGCCATTACAATCTACTGTGCTTCTCATGAGCTGGCTTCCATCTAACCAATGTTTACATTTTCTGCGATCTCTACCTACCAGGACGTGACCCTCTGCATTGCCTGCAGTTCGACATTTCCATTCCATTATCTACCACCACTCTGCCACTTGCCTCGCCCCGTGGGGCCAGAGGTTAGCCATAGCATTTAGTCAGACCTGTGTCCCTCAGACCCAGAGGTCCTTTGTTCCTATTTATTACTGCACCGTCATCGCCTGCTTTTATGACCTGCCTTCGCCCAATGGACTGGGGGGTTTCGCTACTTCTACTCTATGTCTGCCTCATCCTGCTGGGGGCCTGGGATTCACAGCTTCTACTACATGCCTTTGCCCTTCGGGCTGGGAGCTTTACCTACTTCTACTCTATGCCTGCTTCATCCGGCTCAGGGTCTGGAGACTCGCAACTCTACGACCTGCCTTCGCTCATCGGGCTGGGAGGTTTTCCTACTTTGGCCCTTCTTCTACCTTGCTCTGCTTGAGGTCTGGAGTTTCACACATGCTACTATGCACCTACCTGCTGCTGGTTCAGCCAGCCGGAAGCGCCTTCCCTTGGATTCGCATCTGGCCATTTCTTAGATCATCTGTTCTTGGATGTTTTTGCCCTGCCGCTTCCGTATGACATTAATAATGCTTCACCTTTCCATGACGCTTAGTTGAGCTTCTCTTGAAGAACTTCCTTATCCTGGTTGTGTTTACCGCTTCTTGGACCCTGTGATGCTACTCCATTGACTACGCCTTTTCCGTTCTCTCCATCTGGGACTTTTCTGCTCGACTATTCAAGTTTCGCCACATTATTGCTGCCTCACACATTGACTACCTGCAGTTCAGATGCTGTTCCTCTCGTCCAGTTGCCATATCTCTGCCTCAGTATCTTCCATGTGGTCCCTGCCTTCCTTGATCTGGATATATCGGTCCTCAGTATCATTACATTCTCTAAGTCTGCCTTCCAGCTGCAATACTACTGTGCTCAAAGATGATTCAAGATGCGTCTCATGGAGGCTCTATGCCACACTTATTCTCTTAGCTGACCTTCATAGGTATAGCTGCGTTCATGTTACCTAGAGCTACTTGCCCTTCTCATACCTCTCCAGCTGATGGATTGCTGCACATCTCATTGAGGGTCTCTCTACCACACTCAAATTCTACCAGCAGACATTCCTGGGTCTGGATGCGCTTTACATACTGGAATCAGCTGCCTCTCTCCTACCTCACCAGCTATCAGTTCAGCTCCACGTTCTTCAGGGGCTGATTGCCACATCCTGTTCCTTCTCATCTGCCTTCGTGGGTTCAATCCCTGCTCCTACTACCTCTCACTTTGGATTAGCAGTCCAACTGCTTTGCTTACTTTTTGGGCTCACCATATTCTACTACGTGGATGCTACATACCTCGCACCAGTGTCTTTGATTATCCTCTACAACTTGCCATTATTCCAGCTCAGCTCTACAGCTGTTGCCTTCATATCAGTTCCTAAGACTATACTTCACTTATCAGAACTGGATTCATCAGTCGGTAGCTTGGTTACAAGCCTTCTCTCATTACACATACTATACAATCCCTCTATTAGAAATCAGGAAGTCATACTACTTCTATTCATCCTGCCTCGTTGACGTCAAGTTTGGATGCAACTATCTGCATCTGGTCTCCTGTATTGAATTCGTCAGTCATCAACTTCATCTCCACCATCATACATTTCCTGGATTATGCCCTCTATCAACTGAAGTCCGGAAGAAGGTTCTTCATATCCACTCTCCATCATTCTGAATTGTACATGGATTCTCAGACTCGGACTTCATTAGGAGGAAATTACCTCACTGGACATTTACAATTCAGTTCTTCTTAAAGGGACACTGTCAACCTGTTTTTCATCATATTACTTCTAGTTGAAACCCCACATTTTCTGACTGCTTACCCTCTCTAAAATTCATTGATGTTGCTGTTTGTTTTATCTGTCTCCTTGTTTAGTAGAACTGAAATGCATGGCAATGTATATTTATAAACAACCTTGTTTTTGTTTACAATCCTGGATCTGTTCTTACTGCATACTTCCTGAGCATTAGAAACACACCTAAACAGTGCAGTCACTCATAAGGTAGTAGTCACCTAAACTCTCACTGCATTATGAGGGGCTAGACTGTTTTATGAGTGTTTGAAAGTCCAGGAAAGATGCATTTGGAGCTGATCAAGGAATGTAAACAAACCTGTTTTGGTGTGATAATACCAGTGCGTTGGGAAGTCTGTTTTTCACTTTTTTAACGAAAATAAGAGTCAGAATCAGACTACCAGCTACATCAACAATCTTTACAGAATTTTGGCAATCATAAAATATGTTTTTTAAACTAGGGACACTTTGAGACCTAAGGGGGTTGACAGTGTCCCTTTAAGCTCTGTTTATCTGGATTAAATTCTACAAATTAGAATTCGGATTTAGCTGATTAATTTAGTTTAATTAGGATCTCTCTCCTTTAATATGCCCAGAAGGATGGGCAGGTCAGTAGCCATTGGTCCTCAGAAGTTCCCCCAAGGGGGTTTTTCCTCTCCTGAGTGCTACTGGTCACACTCTCCAGAGTTGGAGGAGGTGATCGTTCCTATCATTATTAGGTGTTGTCATGCACGACTCTTCAGCATTCAGTTAATGAACAATCATTGATATATACATTCTTTTTTGGGGTTTCATAATTCTAAACCAAGCTTCCTTGCTACAGGTGGGATACAGAGAAAGGCCAAAACCATCAAATATTATCAAACAACTCAATTCAAGCATCCAAGTACCTAAGTACAAACATTCTATACTACTACCTAATAAACATTGCCCTCTTAATGCTGGCCTCTGTATCCAACAGCCATCTACATCATTCCAATATATATGTTACTTAAGCACTGAGCTATGAACCACACATAATGGAGAAGGGATCTTTGTGGCTGGTGGAGAGAGCTTTTTCATTCTTTTAAAGTTGACGAAATCAGATGCAGAAGTGGAGAAAGAGAGTCCAGTCCCCGCTGCTCAAACTGCCTGTAATTCTTGAAATGTATTATACATTTTAGTTTCTGTGATCTTAATTCTTGACATTCAAATGGGGTTTCTTTGGTGTGCTTTTCAGCTGAAATGCAACCAAGCCCAGCCAAACAAACTTCACAATGAACCCTTTGGCTTGGTCATTTAATTTTTATCTCGCTTGATGCTGCCTGTCTACAATTGCTGGTACTGGGACTGCCCACACACAGATTAAGAGGAGAGGAGGAGGAGGAGGCATAAACCATAAATAATGGGATTGGAGGATACTGAGAATGGCAGCTGGGAAGAAAAAGTTTAAAAGAGTGGTATCAGCACCAAGCATGATTTTGGCAGGGGGACTTTACTGGCCATGAGGGGACTATATGTTCTTGTGGCACAACAACAAGCTCCCTGGTTTATCCCTGTTCCACTTTTATAAGTTAGAATCAGATTCATCCTTCACCAGTCCTCCAGCACCTTGCCATTCCTGACTGAGGAATTAAATATTATAGTTGCAGTACATATTGTATCAGCAAAGGTTCATGCAGTACAGTACATGGTTCAAATACAGTTAAAGGCTTTCATCATTCTATAATTAATTACCAGTTCCTTCACAATGCTTGTACTAAAGCTACTAGGCTTGCAAAGTCCAAATACTTTACATCCATGCTCCAAAACAACATTAATCAGCCCTCTAAGTTCTGGAATATTATTCATTCACTCTTCTCTCCTCCAACTCAGTCTCCTCCATCTGTTCTCAAGGATATATTTTTAAAGACCGAAATTCAATATCCTGAACTCTACAAGACCACGTTCTGGAGACTGAATTTCGGTATCCCACAAGGAACTTGCATGTAATGCAGTGGGCTCCGCCCCCGCCCCCTCCGGAACTTAAAGATCCAACTCCAAGGGGCAGTGGACTTCGGAGTAAAAAAAATGTTATGGGTGGGGTGAAACAGTGTGCTGGCAAAATTTCTGGTGACCGGGAACAGAACCCAGGTCTACCAGACCACACTGACCACATTGCTAATGGCTTAAACCTCCATACCATGGAAGCAGCTCAGCCAGCTGCTGCATTTTTTAGTCCCTTGTGGTGCCTGGCTAGGGATAGGGTAGTGGTTCATCCCATCCACTACCATATCCCTGTCAGCATCGGTTTTCTTCCTGTCGGGCATGTGGGTGTCGGGAAACTGAACTCTGTCCTGTTTGGGGATTCTGAGTTTCAGTCTCCCTAATTGATATTGTTCTCAAGATGGGCAATACTACTGTCTCTGATCCTGCTGCAGTTAGCTATTTTTTCAATTCCTTCTTCACGTCTTGTACCCTTTCACTCCTCCCCTCCTCATTATCATCCTCACTCTCCTTTTCCTCTCTCTTTTTCTCTTCTCTTCTCTCTCTCTCTCTCCCCCTCTATCCCTTAAATTCTCCCTCTGTAAACTCCCTTTTTTTCTCCCATTACCTCACTGTTGCTCGTAAGGCCAGTTTGGTTCTTAATCCTTACAAGGGTGCGAGTCCTGATGGTCTTGACCCCAGACTACTTTTTCTCTCTGCTCATGCCATTTCCATTCCTATTTCCTATCTCCTTTACCTCTCTTTCTCCTTATACTGTTTCCCCAACTCTTGGAAGTGGGCTACTGTCATTCCCCTTCCCAAAGGGGTGCTCTCTCTTCCCCTAGTAACTTCCATCCTACCTCCACCCGTCCCACTTTAGCTAAGCTCCAGGAACATCTGCTGTAGTTCTTTCCCAACTCACACATTTTCTTGACTCATCCTCCTTTTTACACCTTTCCAGTCTGGTTTTAAGAAATTTCATTCCACTACCACTTCTCTCCTCCAGCTCACTGACGTTATCCTTTCTGGTATGGATTAGGGCCTTGCCACCTTATCTATTATGTCAGAGAGGGGATACTGTGTATCAGGGAGGAAGGGGGCAAGGGGAGAGACCAGAAGCCATATGGGTATTGCTCCAAAGCCCTATAAGTAAGAAACTCAGGATGGGTTGGTGTACAGGCCACCCTCACAGAACAAGGAGGTGGATAGGGAGCTGGGGGATCAAATCAGGAAGGTCAGTGGCAAAGAGAATGCAGTTATAGTGGGAGACTTCAGCCTACCTGTGGTTGACTGGCAGATAGTAACTACAGTACACGCCAGGGAACAGGTGCTGCTGGAGGCTATCCAAGACAGTTACCTAGTGCAAGGGGTGATGGATCCTACTAGGGAGGGGAACATACTGGACTTGGGGCCAACAAATGGTGACCAAGTCCATGATGTGGTAGTACAGGACCCTCTAGCAGGAAGCAACCACTGCTCAGTGTGGTTTCTCCTCAACACAGGGAAGGAGTCTGCCAAGATCAGGACAAGAGTGTTGGATTTCAAGAAGGCAGATTTTGCCAGAATGGGCAGCATCCTAGAGGGGTATTTAGCTGAAATTAACCCAGGGATGAATGCTGAACAGAAGTGGGCAATCATTAGGAAGGGGCTAAATGAGGCCATGAACACATGTGCCAAATCTCAGATTAAGCAGTCCAGGTAAAAAAAAACTAGCTGGCTCAGCAAGGAGGTGGAGGGGAAGGTGAGGGAAAAAAGATTGCCCTTCATTAAGTTCAAAATATCTTAGCATGAGGAGGATAGAGACATGTTCACAAAGGCATCTAGGGAGGTGACCAGGTCAGTCAGGGCAGCTAAGACAGCAAAAGAGCTGAAGTTGGCTCAGGGGATCAGAGAGGGGGGAAAAGGGATTTTTTATATACATAAGGGAGAAGAGGAGTTGTAGGGATGACATCATTAGAATCAAGAGAGAGGGAGGATGGGCAGAACAAGGGAGAAGATCAGGCAGAGGCACTCAATGAATATTTCTGCTCAATGTTCACAAAAGAAAGGGATGGCCCAATACCACAGTGGAAAGGGGGACAAGGGTGGAGGGGGGTAGAGATAACAGATGAGGTCATCCAAGAGAATAGAGTTCTGAAGGGCCTTAAAGGCTTGTGGGTGGACAAGGCACCAGGACCGGATGATGTACACCCAAGGATCCTGAAGGAACTGGCAGAGTTGTTGGCAGACCCTCTGATGGACCTGTTCAACACCTCCTTGGAGACAGGAGACAGGGAATGTACCCAGGGACTGGAGGATGGCTCACGTGATACGCCTTCACAAGAGTGGACCCAAGGACCAACCGGGTAACTACAGACCAGTGAGCTTGACTTCCATAGTGGTGAAGTTGATGGAAACCATTCTGAAGGACAGGTTGATAACCTTTCTTGATAGCAATGGCCTGCAGGATGAGAGACAGCATGTATTTGTCACAGGAAGATCTTGCCAAACTAACCTGATCGACTTCTTCAACTGGGACACTAGGGTGGTTGACGAAGACCATGCTGTGGATGTACTGTATCCGGACTTCAGCAAAGCTTTCGACTCTGTGCCACACAGGAGGTTAATGAGCAAGCTGAGGGACATGGGAGTGGTGGAAAAACTGGTGGGGTGGGTTGAGAGCTGGCTACAAAGCAGACAACAGAGGGTAATTGTAATGGGGGAGACATCCAAGCCACTGCCAGTAATGACTGGAGTACCGCAGGGTTCAGTGCTGGGACCCATTTTGTTCAATGTCTTTGTTGGAGACATTGCAGAGGGGGTCAAGGGTAAGATCTGCCTGTTCGCGAATGACAGTAAGATTTGTGCAAAAGTGGACAATGAGGAAGAGAGGCAGGTACCCAGAGAGGATCTAACTAAACTCATTCGCTGGTCTAGGGAGTGGCAGTTGGGGCTTAACACTAAGAAGTGCAAGGTCATGCACCTTGGAGCCAGAAATTCCAAGAACAGCTACTGGCTGGGGGGGAGTGCAGGTAATGGCTTCAGAGGAGGAAAGGGACCTGGGGGTAATAGTCACAGGGGACAAGAAGATATCTGCACAGTGTAGGAGAGCTGCAGCAAGGGCAAATAGGATGCTGGGCTGCATTGCCAGAGGGATCACCTCTCATAAGGGGGAAGTCATCCTGCCACTGTATAGATCACTGGTGAGGCCACACGTGGAATACTGTGTACAGTATTGGTGCCCATACCCCAAAAAGGATGTGAGATTACTGGAGGGGGTGCAGCATAGAGCTACAGAAATGATCATGGGACTAGGGGAGTTGACATACGAGGAAAGGTTGAAAGAGCTCAACATGTACTAGCTGGAAGACAGAAGGGTAAGAGGGGACATGATAGAGACCTTTAAGTACTGTACTTGAAAGGCATAAACAAAGTCAGGTAGGGAGGGAGGATTATTCTGCTTAAAGAGGGGAAGGGTCACTAGAGGGCACAGTCTGAAGTTGGAAAGGGGAAGGTTTAGGAGGGAGATGAGGCACTACTTCACAGAGAGAGTGGTGACAGGTTGGAATGCACTGCTGGAGGAGTTAATCGCTCAAAGGGTAGTGGATAGCTTTAAGCAGGGTTGGGATGGAGTCAAAGGCATGGCTAGTACAGACAAAAACACAAAGGGGGGAAGGACCGGAAAAGAGGAGGAAGAGAGGGGTTTGGATGGGGGTTGGGCAGCTGTAGTGATATGAAACTAAGAGCTGCACAATCAAGCAGACTTAATAGACCTGTGGGCATTTTTCTGCTGGCAAGTTCATACGTTCATATTTTTGTCCATTTAGCAAAAGCTTTCAACATTGTAGCCTGTCCTATACTCCTGGACAAGCTTAGGGCAGCTGGACTCTCAGTTTCTACAGCTAAGTGGTTCTGCAAGGCAGCGCTCCTCTCCCGGGGAGGGATCCTGTCACTCCTGCTGCGTGGCTGCCCCTAGGTGGAGACCTGAGGGCAGCACAGGCAGAGAGTGGCACAAAGGGAGGGCACTGTGAGAATGCAGTGTGTGCGTGCGTGCCTCCGCACATGTGCATGCGATCGCTGCAGGGAGGGGAGAAAATGGAGCTGGCTGGCTCCTTGATGGTCCTGGTGGTATTCCCAGTGATGGAGCCCCACCTGCCAGCTCTGTGAAACACCAGGGGTTAAAATGTAGATAAAAGAAAAGAATGGCATAATAATCAAGCTGATCACTCAGGCAGGGGTATTTTTAATGCCCTGAGATTGAAAATCAAAAAAGGTTGTCTTTGGAGGATGTGACTGTCCAGATCCATACCTTTAAAACCCATATTGACCTTCTCTGTCCCAACAAACCAAACTCATGTGCAAAGCAGGAGGAAGGGCCAATTAAGATTTAGGGTTACCTATGTGGCAGGGTATAATGGGCAGACTGGATGGGCATGGAGGTCTTTTTCTGTCGTCAAATTTCTATGTTTCTGTGACAGGGTTAAGGTAGGCCCTGTCCCATTTGTGTTATGTAGGAGGGAATCTGAAGCATGGATTCCACTATTATCTCTATCTTTTCTGACGATCTATTAGACTGCATAGTCAAATCTTACATCTACCTGCTGTACTTTCTAATTTCTAATTTCTACCTTGCTTATGAATGTTTGTAAGGCATATGTATGAAATTTAAGTTCCCTGATGTATAAATTACAGATAGCTGAAATGATTGCAGAGGCAGCTATGACAGAGTGTGACCTCAGACTGATGTAATCTGTCACAATGCTCTGGACAGCTACTAGTTGGGTCACAGTATCATACCTAGAAATGATTACAAAAAACCTGTCTTACTGAGAAGATGTGTGTGGAGATATGGTTTTGAACAGACACGAGACAGGCTGCTTAATTAATGTCCTGGTGTAGAGATGGATTTGGAAAGAGACTAGAGGAGACATGCTGATCTCATGTCTTGAATTGTCATCTAATTTGCTGAAGAAGGAGAAGAGATGCTGAAATGTTTCCTAATTTGTTTATTTTTTTCTTGTGATTTAGAAAAATAAATCACCACTTGCGTTGTTCTACAATTTCTCTTGGACTGCTTATGTTTCCTGACCTAGGCCTCCATTGCAGATTGTGTCAGAGGTATCTGGATTAGCTACATCTGGTTTCATTCTGTGTCAGAAGTTATACCATATTCCAAAAGCCACCCCACAGTTTCTAATGGCACTGAGATGCTCTCCTACCATTACCTTAAGTGCCCTGCCGGTTTTCCCACATATCATGCTTCACATCTCCATTTTGCTAAATGTACAATTTCAGTAGTGGAGCAGTTGATAAAATGACAGACCTTAAATTTGTGGTTCGCGTTAGCTGTGGAAAATGTCTGTGTCTTGGTGATACAGTATCTGCAATGGCCACATTAATAGTACCATTTTGGCTGATCTGGTAGCCATGTTTTAGGTTTCTGAATAGGCTACACACTGTGTTCTAATTTGTTGGCCAAATTAGGCCTTCTTTTGTACACCATTCTGGGGCAAGTTTCAACTGCTCCCTCCAAAAGTGGTTCTGTGTTCCTGGAGATTGTTATTTATTTGCTGTCTCTGTTTCCCCCATATATGACACTTGAGAACTAAAATATGAGACTAACACATACAGAACACTTCTAATTTAAGTAATTAGTAAGTTCAAACTATTATTAAAGCTGACTAGGTTTATTTTTTAATATCCATTCGGTAGCTTTGTATTGACATACTGTATTCTGTACTGGCATTTTCTGCACCTGTCACTTTAAACTCTGCACTTGAAAGAGAGCACTCCATGAATGGACTGGTCTGCCTGAAAAGGCATGCATGCATAAAACTGGTCAGGGTGATCTGTGAGCACCTGCATGTCTACACCTCTTTGCACATCAAACTGTGTGTTGTTTTAAGATTTTCTGAAAGAATAAATTATTTTAACAACTCAGCTAGCTGGCAAGAGTTGTTTTTTGCCACTTTAGTGTTTGTTTCTGCCCTGTACACATTGGCAGCAATATACTTAGGTTTATCTTGAATGGTTTTGACAATGCATTCAATGTTCAGGATTAAACTTTAACAGGCACACCTCGGGATCAGCCTGGAAGAGGTTGACCATCAAAATCATATCACTTAGAACCTTGTGACTCCAGGAGGAAGGCTTTAATAATTGGCCTACTCCTTGAACTTTTGATTAACACTTGCTGATGAGTCTGCTATTTGATGATGCTCATAAACTTGATTGTTACTGTCTGCATTTATATACGTTTTTAGACATTAATCATAAAATACTATAATCTTCTGATATTTTCACAGGCAAAGCCTGCAAAGGATTCTGGCTTGGTGGTACCTGGCTGAGGCAATTAATACAGTGCACTAAGGAGTTCAAAGAAGACAAAACATCTTTCTGTACTTTGTCATTCTCAGCCAGTACTGTAGTAGATGTGCCAGACTATGTAAAAGGCAGCGTGTGTTCCGGTGAAACCTGCAGCCTGACTTGCACAAGGATGTGCATACCCATAATGCTTTGCACTGGGACTGAGGCTTTGTGTGTGGTTTGGAGTAATGCACACAACTGCACAATTTGGATATTTCTTCTGTCCTAGCACCCTAGTATGTATTGATTCTGGCCTGGATTTTTCCAAGTCAGAAATTGCATACACATGGCAAAAATGCTGCACATGGCAGGATACCCTCACACAACTGCAATTTTTTCAGAATGTGTGCAGTTTTCAAAAAGATTTAATATAACAATAATCTTTTCCACATTCCATGTAGTTTGTACAGATTATTCTGCACAGCTGCACAAAAAAATGTTACATGAGGTATAATTACTAGACATATTATTTTTATGCACCTGCACAAAAACAGGAAAATGTCACTCTTGCGCAAGAAATGCTACACATAGCATGTCACCAGGCCAAGGATGTTTTCCCACACCAGCAAATTATGTATGGGGATGTGGCCCCTGGGTCATGCCAGATCTTTTGAAAATGGGGCACCCCATGTACTACTTTTCCTGCAAACTGCTTCTTTTGTATGCTCATTTCATGTCATTACATACTGATGAAGATGATGCCTTGCACTGGGATTGATGCTTTATGTTTATGTAAAGTACATCTGGTCAAGATCCCTCTAGTCACAGAACATAGACTGTACTGAACAGCCTGGCTACTACTGATTGGTCCCCATGCTGTCTGCCCCAGACATTGATATGACACTATCCCACCGCCACTCATTATTTGCTTCTGTCTGGGATAAGCACACCCCCATCAGGAAATCCAGGGTAAAATCATTTTACCACCCCAGGATCAAGGGCAAGGATTTTTTAAATTAATGTTTAGGACCAGTGCAACACTGTCAAAACCTGTTGATACACTTTGCATGCATCTATTCATAGCAAAATGCACTGGTATACATTCAGTTAAAAAAATCAATACAGATCAATGTATATCAATGTATTTGATGTGTATTAGTACATGGAAAGTGTATCAACATGCCATAACCATATTGTACTGCTGGATCCAAGCATTAACAAAAAACATAAAGTTTTCACCCTAATGTTTCTGTTAGCCTTCTCAAAGAAATTATACTTAGAAGGAATGTTTGCTCATATATGGGGTAGTAACTTCATTTTTTTAAATGAAAACTTAGAATCTATGCTAGACATACAGTAGATGAGATCTCAGTACACACTCGATACAGCAATACAAACTGAAATGCATCAAAACAATTTAAATTTAAAGGCAAACCAAAGGAGCAGGAGTTGGGATACTGCATGGGTATGGATAGGCAAATTAAAATAATGTTTTTGCGACTGTTGGGGGGGAGCTGAGATTTGAGAGACTATTGGGGAAAGGGGAGGTGTTAACTCCATTTACTGGTACCATGGGAGGATACATCAGTGGGGGAAGATTGTTTTTATCGGCTTTTTTCAGGGCTGCTGCTATGCTTTGCATAGCTAACTCACCTGTGTAATCACAATTTCCATGGAGGTTGCCCTTCACCAAGAGTTAATTACGCAGAGATTTTCTCGTAAACTTTACCTTTAGTGAGGGTAAATTTCTGCAAATTGTTTTTATTTGCTAAGAACACTACATAAAATTACTGCTGGCACTTTACCCATCTCTGTTACAACAAAATACTGTATAGTACCTTATTTTCACTGGTCCTAAATATTCGCTATATTAGCTTAATGATGTCTATCAGTGAATATGTAGGACCAGTGAAAATGTCAGCACTGCACTCAATGACCTGCAGCCGCCCAACATAACCACCTCATTAGTTGCATTTTCAGACGTTCCTGCCACACGTCCATTTCTCTATACCGTCCCCGCTTTAAAAAACACATCCATTCTTCATTATTTAGATATACCTATGTGTAATCTATCTTTAATCTTATGTTTTGTGTCTCATTTACTTGTTTTAGTGCTTGCTTGGCAAAATTTAAAATCGTATCTCCGCACTCACTCGCTCACTCACTTGCTTTGTTTTCCATGCACTCGCAGTCACTCTCTCATTCAGCGTCCTTGTAGGGTAAATGGGTAATATCCAAAACAGGCTGAAGTGTAAATCCTTTATTTGATTTTGTTTTTTAAAAAAGAAAGATGAAGTCTGAAAAAGTTAAAAAAGAAAAAGATTCTGAAAGTAAATGGTGTTCATCCATGTTCGTCATCACACCTTCACCACATGGTCATTTCTCTAGCTGTTGTTCATTCATCTGGTACATCATCTCGCACGGCACTTGAAAAAAAAAATCAGTGAATGAATGGCACCTTTCTCTGGCTACTCTTTTTCAATTGCTCCTCAAAGTCATTTAGGAGCATGGTAGGGTGACCTCGAGGTTTGTGGAGTAACACCGAGGCAAGTTTTGTTTGATCAGGGTTTGTTTGAAGAAGCACAAGTAGTCCGTCTTAAACTTGCAGATAGTGCTTTTGTTTATGGTGCCACCATAGCACTGTAATGCCTTACTGCTGACATTACACCATTTTCGGAGGCATAGCGCCCAAGTTCAAAGCACACCTTGCAACTGTAATTTTGATATGTTGTTACCTACTTTCTTTTTGCTGGTGGTGTGCTCATCAATTCACAAGCTATAGCTGCAGCAACATGTGACTGTATGCCAGAACTGGATGCAATCACTTCGGCGTCTGCATCAGTAACATCCATAGGATACTACCATTTTCTTTTGCCTCCTGTCAACCAGGTGAGAACTGATATTTTGTTTGTTTGCTGAAACCACGCAAATAAGGAACAGTGTTTTTTTTTTGAGAGTACAGACAGGCACCACAGAGTGGAATGAGGCGAGTGAAAGCTGGCATTTGTTAGCTGATCATCAGACCGCTAATTCAAAAGGGTGTGAATGCAGATGATCAGCTGATAAAGCAAAATAAAGTAACCGTGAATACATGGTACTATACAGCATACCTCTCAACTGTCCATGATTTTCAGGGAGGTCCCTGATTTTGCCTCAAAATTTTACTCTGTCCCTCCTAAAAAATTGTGTTTCCGTGACCAAACAGCGGGGGTTATAAGCACAAACTAATGTCAAACATTAAAGTTACAGACTTGTTCTTCTTTAGAAAATGCATTTTACACTAAGCCCTTTATTCTACCAGCTTTCTGAGTGGATATCTCCAATTTTGAAGAAGTGTCCCTGATTTTGGTCCTTTGTCCCTAATTTTTTTAAGCCTTGTCCCTGATTTATGAAGCAGGAGGTTGAGAGGTATGCTATACAGTATGATGCTTGCTACACTATTTGCAGTACAAAGTGGACTTTTGCAAGACGCACATTAGGGCACTAAAATATTACTAAGGGACTTAGATGGATGTACTTTGCACATCAATTGATTAATTACTAGTGTGACACTGCATTAGATACTGATTATATGCCTTTCTTCTGGAGCTCATATGAGGATGTGATTATCAATCTTTAAAACATTTCTATTTTGTATACCACTATTCATGATGAATGGGTAAATGCTTATAGTCATATTCTGGGAAGAATATGCACGACAAGGGCAGGATTAGTCAGACTATAAACTCGCGTGTAGCTATATTTGCCATTAGTGGGATTATGTGGTTGTGTTAACTATATATTAAAGTGTATTTTGTTCTGTTTTCTGTTTAAACAGGACCTCAGTTTAGCCTCGAGGAAGTGGTGCTGGCCACAAAATGTCAGCACCACCTGCCCAATAATTTGGAGGCATAGCAAATTATAAATAAAAAATTCACTGAATATATTATTTGAGTCGAGTCCCCTAATTCATTAAATGTTATCCATCTCTATTAAGCCATCTAACTGACATGTATAGTGCCTCATAATCTACTGGAAAGTAACAGTTTCCTTACCAGAGGCCTTCAGGGGCCTCATACCCAGTTGCAAAGTGTGGTGACTCTACATTAGGGTACAAAAGACTTGAGGTTATACCACCACACTTTTCAGCCATGCTCAAATCCAGTGCAATGTGGACAGGGGATAGAGACCCACATGACATAGTCTCTCAGCTCATATTCCTATAAAACATAATGCAGATCTTAGGGGGCATAGCCAGGGTTTGCACCCACTAACATAGTTGATTGTAAAAGGCACAGGAGTCTGTGCATGGCATAGTGTCAGTAGCATATTGCAATGCCTTGCATGAGCCTCTGTCTATAGGCACTGACACCAGTCATCCCCCACCCCTTCATCCCATACTTGTTGCCCACATCTAGGGTGTATTTGAAATGCCCTCCTAGCATCTACCTAGTCATCCATGGTGGTCCAGTGGCCCTCCAAAGCACTATGTAATTCAAATTTGTTGACTGGTATCCAGTGGATCCCCCTTCCATTGTCCTGTTCTGTGCTCCCTAAGCCATTCTCCACCTAGAACATTATTTCAGCTTGCAAGCCTGCAACCCTCATTATTTTTGTAGTTCTACCAGGGCCAGTGGATGCTGTGCCTTGCTACTGGCTGTGTGAGTGCTGTCTTGCTACAAAGCCTACCTCAGCAGATTATTAACATGTCAGTTCCTGCATTAGCCTGGCTGTCCCCACCCATTTCCAAGTACCACCACAAAGCCCATTGTAATAATGCAGGTAAAGTATTGTGACCCCACTGAGTGTGGCACAATGGTGTGCAATTAAGAACAGTGCTGAAATGTGGTTGCTCCAACCACTTTGTGCCATAGCATTGCAACTGTGTATGAGCCCCTAAATATTTGACCCTCAGCTTAGCTTAGATAGACTCATACTGCACATATAGTATGGTAACTAAGAAGATATGGTATCCAGTAATATTGGTGACTGCAAATGAGTGACTACCATAATAGTGACTCGTTTGCAGTGCTTCACATTTGGGCTACCCTGTAAGGGTAGTGAGGGATGGTACAGTGAGGATAGGAATGAGTGAGGGAGGGTTGTGGCACTGTAGGATGGTGAAGGAAGGGGAGGGATAGGGAAGAGTGTTTGTGTGGGACAGTGTGGCATATCACTGCCGAACTAGTCACATGGTGTGGTGGTGAGGGTTGTTAGCTCCGGTGCAGCAGGTACAGGGTTTGGAGCTGGGGAGGGGTATGTTTTGGTATTGCACAGTTTAAGTTTTTATTTTTTGTGACTTTTTCCCATTCCCTGACATGCACCCCCTTGAAGTTGGTTATCTAAAGTTGAGGGGGCCCGGGTGAAGCTCCCCTGTGAGGAGGGGTGCGGGGAGCACCGCCCCCACATTAATGCTTGTTTCCATTGTTTGGGTTTATGTCGCCGGTAAGTGTACATCGCCGATTTGCTTTTTGGCGATGTACACTCATCATAATGGCGACTGCTGTTTTGCGATCGCTGTTATGACATGGAACCAGAAGACAGTTCTGTGTATGCCAATGATTCAAACACCCATAATATTACTTTCATACAACTGCACCTAAAGTCAGTATTGCCTCACAGAGAAAGCCTCATATTTGAATCGACCACTTCTTGTTTTGCTTGCAATTACTAAGATCATGCAAATGAAAATTTACTACAGTGAAGCCTACTAGCATGTAAACAATGAGCTACCTCATTTGGCTGAAGTGATGCTTTGAAGCTTATTTTACCTATATTTTAGAATTCTCCCTCTGCCCCTCTGATATGCTGCTTGTAATGCCCATGAGATGGGAGAAATGCCACTCCACTATCGTGCTAAAGGAATTCATGTACTCATCAGGATCAGGGAGTTGTGCCACTATGCAGCATGCAGAGCCATCAATCAGACAGTATCCAGACAAATAATTTTTCAGTTGTCCCCAGTTTGTTGGGATTCTGGGAACTTCTATCTTGTAGGAGTCAGGCCAACAACTTAGAAATTGTCTAAGAAAGGTAGTGAGTCTACAGTTAAGTTGGTGACTCAGTAAGGCTGTTCTAAATCTATCATACACTCAAGCCAGTTTTCTGTGCCATAGTTTAAAAGTTCTGTGACATTATTTTTCAAAATTTACAGCTTAATTTTACATTTCATGTACCAGCCGTTATACTTGTAGGCCAGATGGGACTAGTTTACATACCAACAAAACAGATGACGTGAAACAGTATTGGAGTGTCTGTAAGCAACATCAGAGCTTTCCAGTTCTCTTACCACATTGCATTTCTGTGCTTTTTCCATGCTGTATTTTATTTTATTTATTTGTTTAACCAGGTATAGCACACTAAGCTGAAAGCTTTTTTACAGGAGCGACCTGGGAGCACAAGGAGGTTAAGTGACTTGCTCAGGGTCACACAGTATGCAAGTGGAAGCTGTGGGATTCAAACCCAGGTCTGGTCTGCTGGATGTCACCAAATTTGCAGCTCAGAGCCTTAGACCACTGCGCTATACTGCCTCCAAAAAGCAAATCGGTGATGTACACTTACCGGCGACATAAACCCAAATAATGGAAACAAGCATTAATGTGGGGGCGGTGCTCCCCGCACCCCTCCTCACAGGGGAGCTTCACCCCGGCCCCCTCAACTTTAGATAACCAACTTCAAGGGGGTGCATGTCAGGGAATGGAAAAAAGGCATCTGAACTCCCTGCCACTTCTTCTCTGTTTTAGAACCATATCACTTTTTGATGAATTCTACAGTATTGTGCTCCATTCAGAAAAAAATGTTTGTGTTTTATTTTTGTCTTTTTTTCTGTGCTATTTAGAAAGACAGAAAACCTGCCATGAGTGATCACAGGACTGAAGTAAAGTTCTTTAAACTGTAGATACTGTAGCTCTTTTCTAGTCCATTCCTTCAGTTAAAACCACCTAGATTCATGGAGAGAACATGATACTCTGGTACTGATTCTTTCTTTGACTTCAACTTAATTCAGATTCTGTTTTTAACTAAAGAAGATGCTGATGAGGAATTGCCCATAGAAACCTTATGAATCATTACATTCAAAAGGTTGCCACTTCTATCATTGTAATTCAGTTAAGCATGAAAACTACAGTGCCTCCTGTAAGAAGTGTGTGAACTATGAACATCCCTAGCAGCTTGTAACAGGGTCTTTTGTAATTGGGGCTTGGGATTTTGAGATCCCAAGTTTGCAAAACCCAAACAATCTAAAATAGAACTCAACACTTTGTTTCATTTGCAGAAGATTTTCTGAACTCTAGGTGTAGCTGGTAGCTGCAAGGAAAGAGATATTCCTGATGCATCATTGGCTGAGCCAGAAACCAAATGTCAACCCTGCACCCCTTCCCCTGAGGCCCACTGGCCTCAGCAACCTGGAGGGAGATGGGAAAAGGGAAGGGTGGCAGTAGCAGATGAGAGGACATACATCATGCTCTCTCGATACTGACCGCAAATGATTTTGCACTGCTGGAGGAGACGCAAGTACCTGACTCCCCTGGGGTGGGGGTGAGCCTGTCAAGAAGAGAGAACTGTCTGACAGTGCGACACCCAGTTGGAGAGGCAGGCCAAAGACAATAAGGAAAATCCTAATGGTAGGAGATTACATGTTAAGGGCGGTGAAGAGAGTGGTAAGTGGAGGGGTTAGGGGAGGTGGTGGCCAAATTACTTCTGGATGCATTAGCCATTCGTGTACATGGACAAAATGGTGGAGAGGTAGAAGGGGAAGTTAATGTGCTGGTACATTTAGGAACCAATGATCAGGTGAATCAGTGTCTGGAATCAGTCAAATTAAACTTCCAAGTGCTAGAAGACAGATTAAAAAAAAACATCTTCAGCGGCATTTTTGGAGGTCCTTTCTGTGTGGGGCAAGGGGAGGTCAGGGTGATGAGAGAAGAAATTGAGGCATTTCATGTACGTTTGGAAGGGTGGTGTCAGGAGGAAGGGTATCACTTTGTGGGCAACTGGGGGGACTTCTGGGACAGAAGGCACTTCAAGGGTAATGGCTTTCACCTGACAAGTGAGGGGACCAGGGTGCTTGAACAAAAATGGGATGCCTGCATAGGGGAGACTGATTCTGGAGAGCCATCAGTGATGGAGGGGATAAGGAAAGCTTTGCTAAGACTTCCTCAAAAATGGGGACTAGAAGAAGTGAAACTGTGAATGGTTCTCTAGCGGCAAGTTCAAGTTCAAGAAATGGCGGCAATAGGAGTGATCACAAAAAATTAGCAAAGAACAGGAACATTAGGAAGGAAAAGCATGAGGGGGACAAGAGATGGGGCACTGACAAGACAAGGACAGGTAAGAACAGGAACTGTAAGGTGATCTGCCTTAATGCCAGGAGCCTGGATAATAAAATCAGCAAGTTCTAGTTAATGGTAGCGGATGCAGAGCTGGATCTGATGACCATTACTGAGATTTGTGCCACTGGGAATAATGACTGGTAGCGGGTGGTAGCAGCATATACCCTGTATAGGAGGGATAGAGGAAGGACAAGGGGGTGGACTAGCCCTCTGTGTTAGGAACAGTATAGAGGCCACAGAGGACAGGTCCATCAAGAGTGACAGGAGAGACAGAATCACTCCGGGTACAGCTGAAAACTACCTCTAGGAAAACGTTATGAATTAGGGTGGTCTATGGACTGCTGAGACAGGAGGCTGCAGAAGATAAAAGACTAGGGGAAGAAATTTTGAAGGGGGACACCAAAAAGAGGTAATGGTTGTAGGGGATTTCATTCTAACAGACATATTGACTTGGATATCCTAGCAGCAAGGAGCATCACAAGTCAAGCCCTGCTCAACATGTTACAGAACTACTTACTGGTACAACTGGTCAGTGAACCCACAGGGCAAGCAATGTGGTGCTTACCAGCTTGGATATGGATGGCAGCATGGAACTGATGAACCACTGGGGTTTGGTAACCATAATACCATATGCTTTTAGGTGACCCTGGGCAAAAGTAAACCCTTGCCAAAAGCTGTGTTTCTGGATTTCAGATGAACAGATTTTGACCAGATGCAGTAAATAATCATGGGGAAATTATAAGGTCAGGGAACAGAGGAAAAGATAGGGAGATATTAAAGTGGCCTTTCTGAATACAATTTAATCTTGCTTGAAAACAATCACCAAGGATAACAAACACAAGAGGGAAGCAGTAAGGGCCAAATAAAGAGCCCAGGTAAAAACCCCAAGTAGATGAGAAGTGGAGTGAATACCAAAGTAAGCTAAAAGAGGCCAAGAAGGTTGTCAAGGGCACAAAGGCAGACACAGAGCTCCAAATTGATGGGGAGTGGGGTGTCAAAGGAGGGGAGAAAGAGTTATTCTGGTACTTCAAGGGAAAACTAAAACTAGAGGCAGAATTGGTGGGCTGGTGAGGGGGAGGGTAGTGGACAATGATGGGCAGAAGGCAACCATTTTAAATGACTACTTCTACTAAGTATTCATGGTGGAAGTCTCCACTAAATAGTAAGGATTAAGGCAGCAGCAAGGTGGAATTGGATGGGTAGAGATAAAAGTAGAATCAGTAAGAAGAGAGCTTGCTGCCCTGAAAATAGATAAAGCACCAGGACCAGAGAGAATGCACACATGAGTACTAAACTGACATTCAGACAACATGAAGTCTTGCTGTAGTCTGACATATGCAGTTAGCCCCAGCACTTGAACTGTCCCAGAGAGGAAAGAGTTAATTTCTATGCCAGGTACAGAATGTTGAGCTCGGGCTCGGTTTTCAAACCTCTGTATGTGGTGCCTCAGAGTGTAACCGTCAGATTCTTTACTCCACCTAACTGTAAAGTTGCTCCAGAGATTGCTCCTTCGCTTTGGTTCGGTAAAGTTTCAAAACGTGTCGGTTTTTCAACCGATTTGTTTATTTTCAGTTTCGAGCCTCTGTCTATGGTACAGTAAGTAGTGCAGATAGGTAGTGAACTGTGATTTTATGTTTTCTTCTGTGGAAATTGTAAATTTTGGTTCCTTCTCAGTCAGTTCGGTTGGGAACCAACCTTTGTGTTTAAATTTATTTTCTGGGATTTTAGTAGTGGTGTGCTAGTTCCTATAGGTTTAAAAAAAAAAAAAAAAACTCTTTTTGGTTTCTTTACACAACCTGTGACACAGTTGGTAACTGATAGGGGTGTATTACCTGGCTAAAAGCTGTAAAGGGTAATTTTTTCTAGTCTGACCATGTCTGAGAAACCAAAGAAAAAAAACGGTCCCACTGGGTTTCAACACTGTACAGAGTGTGGGGAGGCCTTTGCTAAGGCCGACCCCCACCTTGTCTGTGTTTTTTGTCTGGGGTTTGACCACCTCAAAACAGACTGCCAAATCTGCAAAAATGTTCTTAAGGCCACTCTGGAAAAAAGATTGAGTAGGCTAAAGGAAAAGGAGGCTGATAAGTCCGCTGATCATGATGGCCAGCCCAGTTCGGTTCCGACTGAACCTGAGAAGGTGCCCACTGACCTGGGTGAGACGTCCTTGGGCCAAAGGAGAGCTGACCCTGAGGGTCAGTTCCATCAAAAAGATGAAAAAAAAGTCAGGTGGCTTGGATCCAGCATCCCTTACTCCAACCGCTGAAGAAATAGCCGAAGCGATCAGTATCGTGCTATCGCTTCATCCAGTTCTGTCCGAACCGGTACCGTCAGTTAGGCACTCAGTGCAGTCGAATCCAACTCCTTCGGATTATGATCCAGATACTTATTATGAATTGGAGTGGGAAGGGGACGAAGAGTTACTGGATGACGATAATGATGACAATGATTATGAAGGTCTGAAAGTGCCCATTGAATCAGACATCTCCCCAAACAGACCCTCCAATATCTCCCCTCCAAGGCTTTCTGAGTCCCCATCTCACTTTTTGTTTTACAAAAAGGTGGCTGAAACCCTCCAGCTCCCTATGGTTGAAGCTGTTGAGAAGGAGGAAGAGCCTGATTTTGTGGAGATGATGGACATCCCAGAGTCCAAGAGGTTGTCTGTTCCCCTCCATAAATCCCTGGGGAAAGAGACACCAATGATTTTACAGACGCTGAATTCTTTACCTCCTGTGGATAAGAGAATGGACAGAAGGTATATGTTATCAGGCTCTGGTACAGAGTTTTTGTTCAATCATTGCAGTCATGTTGGAGTAATACAGGCTGCAGCCTGTGACAGGGCTAATATACCATTGACTTCACACACCCCCAGATAAAGACTCCAGGAAGGTGGAAACCATGGCCAAGAAACAATACTTGGCATCCTCCTTGGGACTCAGGCAGGCTAATTACAGTATATGGCCTACACAGCCAGATACCAGAAGTGCAGGTGGGATACGGTTCTGGAACTGGCTAAACAGGCTTCTCCCCAGCTAGCCAAAGAGCTGGAGGAGGTGGATGCTGATGGGATTGAGGCATCCAAAGTGCAATTCCATGCTGCTGTGGACTCTAATGATGTGGCATTGAGAGTCATGGCTACATCTGCGTCTTTTAGGAGATTTGCCTGGATCAGATGCACTAGCCTTTCTCAGGACACCCAGGCTAAGGCCATGGACTTTCCTGTTGTGGGTAACTTTCTGTTTGGGGAGCAGACAGAGGCTTACATGAAGAACATGGATGAGTACAGGACCACCTACAGGAGTGCACAGGCCAAAGAATGGCAAACCAATCTCTAAAAGCAGCAGCCTAGGGGCAGGGGGCAGGCCCTGTCACAGGCCTCTCTACCAATCCCAGGCCTCCTCTCCCTTCTCACAGAGGGGGTTCTTTCAAGGGAGAGGCAGGAGGGGGGGATGAGCAGGACTGCATCCTCTTCCCAGTCCAAGGCTCCTGTCAAACTGACACCCCGTTGTGTGAGCCCAGGTCGACTCCCCAATTCCAGTAGAAGACAGGCTGGCTTACTGCTTCCAGGCCTGGAAGTATGTTACCTCAGACAAGTAGGTCCTGGAGGTAGTAAGCCAGGGACTGGCCCTCAGTTTCAAGAAGTTTCCAAAAATGAGGGTCAGGTCTTTTCCACCTGCAAACACCTCCGAAACCATTGCTCTAGAAGCAGAGGTTTCTTCTCTGCTGGCTCTCAGAGCCATGGAGAGAGTTCCTACTCTACACAGGGGCAAGGGTCTGTACTCCAGATATTTTCTACCACCAAAAAGACAGGGGAGTGATCATCCATCCTCGACATAAGGTATTTGAACAAACACATCTTAAAACCAAAGTTCAAAATGGCGACTCTGGAAGTAATTCTTCCCTCTTTGAGGCAAGGAGATTGGTTAGCATCCCTGGACCTCAAGGATGCCTATATCCACATTCCTATCAGTTGCTCCCACAGAAAGTACCTCAGGTTTAAGCTGCCTTCAGGCCATTATCAGTTCAGAGTCATGCCTTCCAGTCTAACATCAGCTCCCAGAGAGTTTACAAAGTGTCTTGCAGTAGTAGTAGTGGCCTTCATCAGAAGGTAGGGGATCTCTCTATTTCCATACCAGGATGACTGGCTCATTGTAGGACAGTCTCCCGACCAGGTCAGGTCAGCTCTTCAAGTCACTCAAGATCTGCTCAGTTCTCTGGGATTCCTTCTCAATCTGCTAAAGTCAGTTCTTGAACCAGTACAACTCCTCACTTTCATAGGGATAGCGATAGATACTGTTCAAGCAAAGGCCTTCCACCCACTGGGGGTGTCCATTCCTCTATCACTCTCATTCAGTGGTACTAACCACAGATGCTTCTCTCCTGGGCTGGGGAGCCCACTTAGGAGCCCTCACAGCACAGGGTGTTTGGTCTCCACAAGAGTGTCTCCTTCATATCAATCTTCTGGAACTCATGGCAGTATTCCTAGCCCTTCAGGCTTTCTCAGACTCAGTAAGGGACAAGGTGGTTCAGGTCGGGACAGAAAACACCACCACCATGTGGTACATCAACAAGCAAGGGGGCACTCTGTCTATGGCCTTGTGCATGGAGGCCATGAAAGTATGGTCTCTGTCTTACTCCCTGCAAACTTCCCTAATAGCAGTTCATCTCCCAGGGAAGGACAATGTGCTAACAGATGCTCTGAGCAGAATCTCCCAGGGCCCGCATGAATGGACCCTGGATCATCTCATACTGAAAATAATCTTCACCAGGTGGGGCACTCCAGAGATAGATCTCTTCACAGCCCCAGACAATCACCAAATTCCCCTCTTCTGCTGCAGACCCCCAGTCCTAGGGACTGTTCCCCTGGATGCCCTGATATTGAACTGGGTAGACATGTTCCTTTATGCATTTCCTCCCTTTCCCCTGTTGTTCAGGGTTCTAGTCAAGATCAGGTCACAGCCCTGCACAATGATTCTCCTGGCTCCAGATTGGGCCAGACAGCCTTGGTATCCTCTGTTGTTGTCCCTAGCAGTCTCACTCACCCTGTCTCTTCCCAAAAGACTCAATCTCCTAACCTCCTCTCAGGGGATGATCTGGTACCCTCAATCTCCAGTCTCTCAATCCCAAGGCCTGGCTCTTGAAGAGTTAGAATATGCAGGCCTGCATCTTTCTCAGTGAGTTTAGGATATTGTTAAGGTTTCTCGGAAACCCTCTACCAGGAAAATTTATAATTCCAAATGAAAAAGATTTAGTATTTGGTGTTCCCATAAGGATATTCTGCCAGATACTGCTAGCATTGCTACACTTTTGGATTGCCTGGTTCACCTTAATGGCTTAGGCCTTAGGCCAGCACTTTAAAAGTTCATTTTGCAGCTGTGTCTGCATTCCTCTCAGCAGGAAAGGGCTCTTCCCTGGCATTTCACCCTGTCTTTGGTAAGTTCTTTAAAGGTCTGGTTCATATAAACCTTCTTTTTAGAGAGCCTACTCCAGCTTGGGATCTCAATATCTGCATTGCTCAGCTTATGCAGCCACCCTTTGAACCTCTGACTTCAACCGAGCTTTAGTATCTGACCTGGAAAACTGTGTTTCTGGTAGCTATCACTTCTGCCAGGAGAATCAGTGAATTACAGGCCCTGTCAGTTGAACCTGATTTTATTTAATTCCATAGAGATAAGGTGGTCCTCTGAACCAATTGGAAGTTCTTACCCAAAGTGGTCTCAGATTTTCAGCTGAACCAGTCCATGTCTCTTCCTGTGTTTTTCACTGATCATTCTTCTTCAGGAGAAAGAAGATTACACAGTTTGGATGTTAAAAGGGCACTTAGCTACTACATTGAGCATACTAAGGCACACAAGAATGGCTGTCTTCAATTGTTTCTCACTTATGGTGAAGTGGGAAAATGTAGGCCTGTTACTAAGAGAACTATTGCCAGGTGGATTGTCTCTTGTATACAATTCTGCTGTGCCAAGCTAGGTAAAACACCTTCGTTGGGCTTGAGGGCTCACTTGACTAGGGGTGCTGCAGCTGCTTCTCTAGCTGCTGCCAGAGATATACCCTTGTTAGAGATCTGCAAAGCAGCCACCTAGAAAACAGCCCATACTTTCACCAAGCATTACTCTTTGGATATCCAGGCTAGGCGTGAAGCTAGGTTTGGTTTAGCAGTACTGCAGAGCCTATTCCAAAAATAGGTTCTGTACTCTCCTCCATGGAGGTACTGCTTGGTAGTCTGCATATGTTAGAATACAGCAAGACTTCATGTTGTTTAAAGAAAAAAATGACTCACCTTAGTAATTGTGTTTCTTCTAATGGAGTCTTGCTGTATTCTGACCCCCACTCCTCCCCTCTCAGAACCTAGTTTTAGGATGTGGGCTGGCAAGTACAGTGTTGCACCTCAGTGGTGTACTTGCATCCCTCCTCTTCAGGGTGGGGTGGTTGTTGTTGTTATGTTTTAACTTAGATTTATATATTTTGTTCACTACCTGTTTTTTCTCTTGGGTTCTCGACTTGAGTCTTTTGGATCCAAGTTGTTGCCCGTTGGCTTATATGTTTTACAATTTCCACACTGGAAGTGTAGTTAGTTAGTTTGCACGTAAGAATCTGACGGTTACACTCTGAGGTACCACAGACAGAGGTCTGAAAACCAAGCTTGAGCTCAACATTCTATGCCTGGCATAGAAATTAACTGTTTCCTCTCCGGGGCAGTTCAAGTGCTGGGGCTAACTGCATATGTCAGAATACAGCAAGACTCCATTAGAAGAAACACAATTACTAAGGTGAGTAATTGTTTCTTGGAACTGCTTTGCAGGAGTATTCAATAGCTTGTTACAGTTAGGGATGGTTCCAAGGTATTGGATGATAATGGATGTCATTCCACTGTATAAGGGAGGGAATCGGAAGGATCTGAGCAACTATAGACCTGGGAGTCAGGAGTCTGTAGTCAAAGAAGACTTGTTGACCTACCTGGAAAGCAATGGACTCCTGCCTAGCAAACAGCATGGGTTCAAGGCAAGGAGTTCATGTCAGACCAAACTGATAGTATTCTTTGTCTGTGTTACAATGGCCATAGCTAATGGACTGGTAGTAGATTTACTCTTCTTCGACTTCAGCAAACCATTCGACTCAGTGCCACACAGGAGACTGCTGAAGAGGTTAGAGGACTTGGGAGTAGGGGAGAAGCTAGTAAGGTTGGTGGAAAACTGGCTAGGGAATGAGATGGCAGAGGGTGGGAGTTAATGGGGTCTAATCAGGAGATAGAGAGGTCAACAGTGGAGTGCCAAAAAGGACAGTCCTGAGACCTGTCCTTTTTAATCTTTGTCAGTGACATGGGGAAGACCCACAAGTCAAGATGTGTCTCTGCAGATGACACAAAACCCTGTGGCAGAGTGAACAGTGAAGAGGGGGGAGAGGGAGTTGCAAGGGGACTTGGAAAGACTGGAGAGATGCCTGATTGAGTGTGATGCCTCCCTCCCACCCTGCCTTTATTCAGAGATCATGATCATCTATGTTACTTGAGAGATAGTTGCTTGCCATGAGGATCCCAGGCAGTTATCCCATCAGCCCTCCACTCCCATACAATAACCCTTTCCCTTGGAGGTTACCTGGGGATGGTTTAAGCCAAGCAGTTATGTAGATGCTCTGTTTGGTGGCCCAGGATCTATAGAAATATCATGACTGTAGTGTGAAATGATTCTGGAGTGTCTTTTTAGTAATAAAGGCATGCAAGCACAGCCTGTTCCTTCCCTTACAACCTATTCTGTGGCCTCAGGAGCCTTACCCCATTGTTCAAATGGACTTACTGCATAAAGAGAATGGTGGAGCCAAACACAGTCAGCACTGTCTTCTGGTATTTTATGACCTCAGTTCTAAGTGATCTTGAGGTTTCACCCTAGCATTGATTATCACAGATGCCCTGTTTTGTGTTTTTGCCTCGTGTTTGTCAGATGGGGTTTGCTACTTACTATCATCATGAACAATGATCCACAGTTTGTATAAGGACACTTTTGTATCTCTGTCTGAGAAAAAGGTATTCACCAATCAACTGCCTCCTTTTTTTCAATATGTTTAATAGATATGTTTTGTATTTTAACAATTGCATTTTAACTGTTCTTTGATGTATTTTGATTGTATGGTGACCAGAGCCTCTGGGATTGGGCACCTGAAAAATTAAATGTGCCTTTGCCTTGCCTTGTCTTCTACCAAGGTAAATATCAAATCTACAGAAATTCAGAATACACATAAGGAGCCAGAAGAACTGTGGGTCACCCTGGAAACAGGAAATGGGACAGCCATAAGAATTGGGGTTGTCTACAGGCCCCCAGACCAGGGGGAGGACATAGACACATTACTGTTAGAAGATGTACAAAACATGACAGCTAAAGGGGAGGTTCTGATAATGGGAGACTTCAACATGCAGGATACAGATTGGTCAATACCAGCAGGAACATCTGCCAGAACTAGACACATAGTGGATTCCCTACAGAGGGAGGGCCTCAAACAACTGGTACAGCAACTCACAAGAGACAGAGCTATCCTAGATCTAGTACTGACTAACAGGGAAGGGACCACAGATCTCCAGGTAGAAGATCACCTGGGGGCTAGTGACCATCACATGGTATGGTTGAATTTGGCTACTACATCTAAATCATCCCATTCCAAAGCGAAAATATGGGACTTCAGAGGAGCTGACTTTGATAAGATGGCCAACAGAGTTAAGCTAGCCCTGGCAAAAATAAACACAGGTGAGGGGGTACAGGCAAAGTGGGCAAGCATTAAGGATGCAATACTTGAAGCAACATCCCATTGTGTTAGACAGAAAAGGAAGTGCAAAAGAAGAAGGAAACCACTTTGGTTCTCAAATACAGTAGCAGAAAAGGTCAGAGCCAAAAGGCTGGCCTTCAGGAAATATAAGGGAACACAGTGGGATGAAGATAGGGAGGCATACCAAACTGCCCTAAGGGAAGCAGGGAAGGCAGTAAGGCAGGCAAAGTCCCAAACTGAGGAAACACTAGCACGAACAGTAAAAGAAGGTGACAAGACTTTCTATAGATACATTGAAAGGAGAAAGTCCAGAGGGAGTATTGCTAAGCTTAATAGAGAAAAGGGAGCATGTGAGGAGGAGGATCCTGTAAAGGCATCTATCCTAAATAGATACTTTTGCTCAGTATTTACTGAAGAGAAGGTAGGGCAGGGCCCACAGCTCAGCATCATGGACACAGGGGGGAGGGAGGTGAGCACTACTCCATTTACAAAAGAAAGGGTCCTACAAGAGCTTACTAAGCTCAGGGTGGATAAGGCAATGGGACCTGATGGCATACATCCCAGGGTACTTAAGGAGCTAAAGGTGGAACTAGCAGAGCCATTAGCAGAACTGTTTAGTGTGTCTCTGAGCACAGGAGAGGTCCCAGAAGACTAGAGAAGGGCTCATGCGATCCCGCTCCACAAGAGTGGTAGCAGGGAGGAAGCAGGGAACTACAGACCAGTCAGTCTTACCTCAGTAGTGGGCAAGATTATGGAGGCACTCCTTAAGCAAGGATAGTGCAACACCTGGAATCCATAGGGGCACAGAATCCAAGACAGCATGGGTTTACAAAAGGAAGGTCCTGTCAAACTAATCTCATAGATTTCTTTGACTGGGTAACCAGAGCGGTGGACCAAGGGGGAGCAGTTGATGTCGACTACCTTCACTTCAGCAAAGCTTTTGACACTGTTTCACATAGAAGATTGATAAATAAGCTGGGTAGGCTGGGGGTGGGTCAGAAGTTGGTCAACTGGGTGGCAAACTGGTTGACGGACAGAAAACAGAGTGTGGTGGTAAATGGTATACAGTCAGAAGAGATGCAAGTCACAAGTGGGGTACATCAGGGATCAGTTCTGGGGCCAGTCCTCTTCAACATCTTCATTAGTGACCTTGCAGATGGACTAGAGGGTAAGGCTTGTCTGTTTGCAGATGACACCAAGATCTGCAACAGAGTGGATGATCCAGATGGGGTGGGCAGAATGAGAAAAGATCTGGATAAACTAGCAAAATGGTCAGAAGAGTGGCAACTGGGATTTAATGCAAAGAAGTGCAAGATCATGCACATAGGGAAGAGAAACCCTGAAGCCACCTTTAGGCTGGGAGGGGAGTTGCTAGTAGTCACAAAGGAAGAAAGAGACTTGGGCATCATCATCACTGATGACCTGAAATCATCCAAGCAGACCTCTAAAGCAGGAGGTAAGGCTAGGGGGGTGTTAAGGTGTATTAGTAGGGGTATCACAAGTCGTAAGAGGGAGGTAATAATCCCTCTTTACAAGACTCTGGTTAGGCCCCATCTGGAGTATTGCGTGCAGTATTGGAGGCCACACCTTCACAAGGACATTAACCAAATTGAGACAGTCCAGAGAAGGGCAACCAAAATGGTGCAGGGACTGCATCAGAAGACATATGAGGACAGATTAACAGAGCTCAATATGTATACCCTTGAGCAAAGGAGGGAGAGAGGTGATATGATCGAGGAATTCAAACACCTTAAGGGCATTAACAAGGTGAAAGAGTCTAACATGTTTAAATATAAGAAAAATAGCAGGACAAGAGGACACAGCATGAGATTAGAGGGGGGCCAATTAAGGTGGATTGTGAGGAAATTCTTTTTCACAGAAAGGGTGGTGGATGCATGGAATGGCTTACCTCAAGAAGTGGTGGCTATGAATACAGTGCAGGGCTTCAAACAGGCATGGGATAGGCATAAGGAAGCAATACAAATGAGTATGAATAGGTAGACCACTGACAGAGCAAAGACTGATGCCACATTTATAAGGTAGAAAAAGAAATGGGCAGACTGGATGGGCCTTGCGGTCCTTATCTGCCGTCAACTTCTATTTTTCTATGTTCTATGTTACCATATTGAGGCAGATTGGGAGACTGGAGTGATTCACCCATAACTTAAGGGTTGAGTGCTAAACTGCGTGTCGGTCTCACTTTGGAAATTACTTTGAAGACAGATCACCTGTTGGCCTTGTGGCAATGTGTCACATAAAACAGAATTTATTGGCAGAAAAGGACCAGTTAGCCCATCCAGTCTGCCCTATTTTCCCTGCCTGATTCTGCACCTTGGACCCTATTTGGTCACAGGTGTCCCTCCCTCACTCCTTTCCTCCATCTATTATACCCATGTGCCTATACCATGTATGCTTGAAACTTCCTACTGTCTTCACCCCACCACCTCTTTTGGCAGGCTGTTCCAGGCATCTACCACCCTTTCAGTGAAGAAGTATTTCCTCATATCCCTCTTAACCCCCCCGCCAAGCTTCACTGAATACCCTGTGTTTTGGTACTCCTCCTCCTCTTAAAGAGATTCCCCTCTTGCACCTTGTTCACCCTTGTGAGGTACTTATAGGTCTCAATCATGCCCCTTCTCTCTCTCTCTCTGTTCTCTCCTCCAAGGAGTGCATATTGAGTTCCCTCAGTCTCTCCTCGTATGGTTTCATATGTAACCCAGCACCATTTTGGTAGCCCTCCTCTGAACAGCTTTTACCCAGCCTATTTCCTTGAGGACATGTGACCTCCAGAACTGAACACAGTGCTCTGTATGGAGTCTCACTAGTGAGTGATATAATGACATCACTACCTCCCTTCTCTTGTTAGTAATCCCTCTCCCTATACATCCCAGCATCTGGCTAGCCTTGCATACTGCCTTGCCATGCTGCCCTGCCACCTTAAGATCATCAGATTTGATAAGATACACATGATTTGATTGTCAATGAGAGATGCTGCATGTGCTTTTATTGTTGAGAAACTCAATAAAAAGTTAAACTTAAAGATATGATTACCACAAGGTCCTTCTTTTGCTTGGTAACTGTAGGTACCTCCCCCCATCTTATACGCAAACACTGGGGTTCCCCTCCCACGTGCATGATTTTGCACTTTTCAGCATTGAAATCCAGATGCCTCTCCCTAGACCATGTCATGCTGTCTTGATAGTGACCTACTGTAGGTTTTGAAGTGAACCTGGAAGGCTGGCATAAAGGCAGAAGGCTAGAAGAGAGTGCTGCTACTGGCAGCTTTTCCCAGCTGTGGAATGGACAGTGCTAAGCTCCACCAACACAGCATCCCTGGGTGGAGTGCCAGGAAGCATGCTTCCCTGGTGGGGGTACACTATGCATGTAAGAGGCTGGCAATGGGGAAGGGGTGGGACATAAAAATTATAAAATTGGCATCACAGAGGATGATGGCACAGGGCATTCTCAGGCCCCACATCACATCACCCCATCTGAACTATATGATCTGAAGGTAGGACTGATCAATTAGAATGTCTTATGATGCAGGAATAAGCCATGGGAGAAACAGTCATGTAAGTACTGTTAGGGCTGGGAGGTTGCCCAGGAAAGTCTGAGGGGATGATAGGTAGGAAGAGGAAAGAATTGGATGGAAGGAAACAAAGAAATGGCTTTTGGACTACCTTGCAGCATGGCAAGACCTCTCCACAGTCTACAGTTGATCTTTCTCCTGTAGTATTCATGCTAGGGAGGACTCTGTCACTACCTACCTTGAGTGGTTGATCATCAGGCTATATGAATAATGAGTAGGGCATCAGCAGGGCTGTATGAAGCAGTGACTGGATATCAGATGGAATCACACTACAACTCTGGCTCCAGATCAATGGGTTTAGGTCCCTTGGGGTCCCAAATTGAGCACCTGCTTCTCAGCTTGAGCTCAGGAGTTTGCTTTACCTTATTAACAGACAGGACTGAGGAAAATAGACTGGAGCACCAGAACCAGCAAGAGAAGAGATAGATATTGTTGCAATTAATTGCTGGCCCTGTGTGGTTAAAAATTGTAGCTCACTGCTGCCTCTATATATTTAACAAGCATTTGTCAATGCTGAATGTTCACTGCTTGCATTGCTGTTGTACCGGGGTCTGCTTGCACATACTTTTACTATATATTTACCCAGATTAGAGCAGATGAGATGGAATATCTCAGGTTCAGTGGTATCCTGCTTTGATGCTTTGTTAGATTGTAATAACTCAAGATAGGCCACCTGAGAGATAATGTCTAATTTTCAATGGGCTCCCACATTTTGACCCCACAAATCTAACAGTCTTTTTATGACCTGACATTATGCTCAAGATAGCTGCAATGTTTTAAAATCCCATCCAAAAGATGATTTCGCAATGAGAATGTGAAAACAAGTTTTGGAAGGGATTTCAAAATGGACATCTGCCATGTTCAGGAGGTAGGGTAGCACAGTGGATATGTTGAACATTAGGGTCCACAATTTGCAAAAATAATGCTATGAGTAAATGTTGGAACAATTCAACATTTCCTCCTAACTCAGTTGTTTTCCCAAATTGTTATACCATATTTTCAACATTGTTGTTGTATGACTGTTCCTTCTGAACTTGGCTGAAACATTATTTTGCATCACAAGTATGATAACACATTTTGGCTAGGATTTCAAAAATGACACATTCATAAGGTGGTGTGAAAAGATGACTGTTGAAAATCTGGGGTGAAAATACTGAAAATTATCAAAGTTACGAGTGAGTGTTGACAAATTTCAATGTACACTAATAACTTTGTTGTTTTTAATATTTTTTTCCCCAAATGTACGCTTGGAACAGCCTCCCAGTGGAGGTGGTGGGGGCTGAAATGGCTGCAGGATTCAAGATTGCATGGGATAGGTACAGAGGGATATTAGAAGTAAGGGGTGGGGGAAGCCTGGGGACTGAGTAGAGTCACCGGTGTCAATATAGGTAGGGAAAATAGGGGCAGACTGTGGGCCAAGAGGTCCTTTTCTGCCGACAGCAGATAAATATTCACCATAGTCTTCTTATGACCCTGCATAGCATTCTTGTAACCCCACCTCATGAACAAAGAGTGGAGATCATTTTCAAATGCTGTCCGAAAGGTGATTTGTGCTAGAAGTGCAAAAACACATTTTGGCCAGGTTTTGAAAAATGACAGCTGTCACATTCATAAGGTGGTGTGAAAAAATAGCTATGTTAAAAAGTTGGGGTCAAACCAAAGTTATGAGCATGCATTGAAAAATGTCAATGTATGGTCATAACTGTGTTTTTTTTTATATTTTTACCCCAAATTTTCAACATAGCCTTCTTATGACCCCACTTCATGAACCAGGATGGAGAAAATTGTCAAATTCTGCCTGCAGAGTAATTTTGGGTAGCGAACACAAAAATCACCTTTCAGGACAGATTTCTATAACTTCAATGTCATTGCTCATGAGGTGGGGTCCCAAAAAGGCCATGTTGAAAATGTGGGGGAAAAACATCTAACAAATGACCAAGTTATGAAGACAAGTTCAAAACCCATTGAAATACATTGGGTGGGATATTCAAAGGGGTTGCGCATGGCACAACAGTGGTGCACTGTGCACAACCCACTGATGCGCACCAGCACAATATTCAAAAGGGGATGTTGCGCTGTGCAATATGCAATGCACTGGGGTGCACCAGTAATGTATGTGGCACAAGTGTGGGGGGGCATGCCCATGCATTTTCGACACATCCAGATATTCAGCTTGGGATGTGTGGTGCATATGCAGGCACAAACCCACTTTGTGCAGCACAGGAGGGTGCAAAGATCTGCCCCTGAAAAGCAGGAGCAAGTCCTGTCCACCCACAGGTGAGCTTCCATATTGCAGGGTGCAACACGGCAGCCACCAGCTGTGGGAGGCCACCCGACCACCCCAGACACAGGCCGGGCATTGTGAGCCCCCCTGAACATGGGCATAACGTATCAATATCCCTGGTGGTCCATTGGACCTTACCCCATGCCCAATCATGGGCAAATGAATGTTTACTGTCCCTGATGGTCCAGTGGACCCGCTCCCCAGCCTGATCGGGCTTCAGTTGCAATAAATGCTCCAGTGGGCCAGTGGGTCCCCCTCCCCACCCTCCCACTAAGATCTGCCACCCTGCTCCCCAGTCAGTGGCAGGAGCAGTTCCCCACCCGCAAGCCACCTGGCTGCCCGCTGACTGATAGCATACAGTACGGCTGTACACCCATTGGTCCACTGGTTCATTCACATTTCAGGACTGTGTAGTACAGTACTGTCTGCATGCCCATTGGCCCATGCAGTGGACCAATGGGTGTACAGCCATACTGTACGCTTTCAGTTGGCAGGTGGCCAGGTGACTTGCGGGTGGGAGCTGCTGCCTGCCGCTGACCAGTGGGGAGCGGGGTGGTGGGTCTGAGTGGGCGGGTGGGGAGGAGTGCCGATGGCCCACCAGGGCATTTATTTACAACAGAAGCCCGCGATCGGGCTGGGGATCGGGTCCACTGGACCACCAGGGAATATTTTATTTTACATAAGCCCGTGATTGGGCTGGGGATTGGGTCCACTGGACTACAAGGGAATATGTTATTTTACTTAAGCCCATGATTGGGCTGGGGAGCAGGTCCACTGGACCACCAGGGAATATTTTATTTTATTTAAGCCCACTATCGGGCTGGGGAGCAGGTCCACTGGACCACCAGGGAATATGGTATTCTACTTCAGCCCATGATCGGGCTGGGGAGTGGATCCACTGGACCACCAGGGAATATACATGTAACTGGCACCCACAATCGGGTGTTCGGGCGCCTTGCCCACCGAGGGGCAGGGGTTGTTGGTCCCCTTCGGCTGCAGCCTGGCAGAGTGCCAGGTGCAAGTTGCCGGGGATCAGTACACCTGCATGCAAATGGGCCATAATGACATGCAAATGGCCCCATTTGTGCCTTGCATTCATAATGGCCTCATTTGCTTGCTCACATCTGAATATCACTTTGCTGTGCCTAGTGCAGCTGCATTTGCACTGGTGCAGCCCCCCTGCCCCTCTCCTGCCACTTGTGCTGGTGCAGGGCCACTGCGCCATGTGCAGTAAGGGCAGCCCCAGTGCCATATTCAGCGGTGCTGAGCCATGGCACAGCACCATTGAATATTGCCCAGGCCATGCCCTGGCACATCCCAGTTGCACTGCGCCAGGCTTGTGCCCATGCCCGGTGCATGTCTGAATGTCCCACCCACTGTGTACAGATTGTGGATTGAGGATAATACTGGTATATAGTAAATAAGACCAGGTATATATGGTTAAAAAATGTAAGTATGCCATAAGAAAGAGTAGAAGAACCTATGAAAGATATTTGGCAAAAAATTAAAAAAACATTAAGGAATTCTAAGGGTACATAAATTTGTTGAAAAGAAATGTACCTGCAATTGGTCCATTAATACATAATAGAAATATAGCGGATACAACAAAATATATGGCCAATGTACTAAATGATTATTTTGGCTCAGTACTCAATACTGATATTGACATGGATATGCGATCGGAGCTAAAAACAAATTCATATATTGGGACCAATGAACTATTTACAGAAAACAGGATACAATAGGAAATCAAAAAGCTAGACCCCTATAAATCCCCTGGGAGTGATAACCTAAGCCCTTATCTGTTGTGTAATATAGTTGATTACATCAGTAAGCCAGTATGTAATATATTTATAGCATCCTTTTTGAAGGGAGAAATAGCATCATATTAGAAGCATCCTATTGTGGTACAAATCCACAAAAAAAAGTAGTAAGGATCACCCATCAAACTATAGACCAATTAGCTGAAGACCAGAATTAAGGAAAATTATGGAAAAAATATTGAAAACTCATATAACAGATAAAATGTTCGGTGAAAGGAAAATACTGTAGACAACACTCAACATGGCTTTGTTAAGAAAAGAGCATGTGTTTCTATGAGCCAATTAGTGAGGTGTTAGATTTAATATTCCCATTGATGTGACCTGTCTTGATTTTACTAAAGCTTTTGATCAAGTGCCACACAGGAGACTAATAAGGTAAATAGGAAGCATGGGTTTGGATGTTAGACCGGTTAAGTGGATTGAATAATAACCAGAAGGGAGGACACAAGTTGTAAGAATAGGAGATCTTTATCCAACAGCTCTAAAGTAACGGATGGAGTGCCACAGAGTTCTGTGTTGAGATCAACCCTATTTACACTATACAGTATATATCAGATGTACGTGATGGAATCAAAAGTAACATCACTAAGTTTGCTGATGACACAAAAATTGGAGGACCAGCATTAACCAATATAGATACGTCAATAATAATACAAGAAAATCTAGATACAATACAAAATTGGGCAGACACATGGGGTATGTATTTTAACAAAGATAAATGCTGTATTGTGCATTATAGAAAATAAAATCCCAGGAAGCAATATTTTTTGGGTAAAAATGTGTTAGCCATTGTAGTACAGGAAACAATCTGGTGGTTATTATACAGCCTGATGTGTCTTTCTCAATACAAAATAAGCAAATCAGTAAAAAAGCACCAAGAATTTGGGGTAATATAAAAATAATTTTTTGTAGCAGACATAGAGATGTTATTATACCCTTGTATAGATCATTTATTTTATTATTTTCATTTAGTTTACGTTGACTGGTAAGTGCACTAGACAAATTCTGCCTGTTTTCAGGCAAGACCCAGGGGAGGGTGATACAAATGAGTGCCAACTGACCTTGAACCAGACTAAGCTGTTGGTTGTATTTTTAGTGAATTGGGGGAAATTTGGCCAGGGCACAGGGAAAATTCCCTTACTCTTTTCAAGAAGTGCCATGGGATTATTAACATCCACCTGAACTACCACCAGGACAGGCAGATGGGACCTCGGTTTTAACATCTCATCTGAAAGACAGCACCTCAGGAGTGCAGCACCCCCCTCATGCTGCACTACAGTGTCAGTATTGGGATTTAATCCAAATGCCTGATGTGGTGATAGAACCCACAGCCTTCTGATCTCCCGGCCTCAGAGGTGAGTGTTTTACCTGCTGAGCCACTGACACTGATTAGTCCTCACCTGGATTATTGTTCTCAGTTTTGGGCACCCACATTAAAGGGACAAATTGAAACATTAGAAAAAGTGCAATGGAGACTGTGGCCCAGATATTCAGACTGCGCCTGGCAGGGGTGCAAGCCTGGGTGCAGCACAACTGGGATGTGCCCAGGCTAGGACCAGGACCAGGTGATATTCAATGTTGATGCACCATGGCGCAGCACCGTTGAATATGGCACCGACAGCGCACAGCATTTTGTGCACTGTGCACAGCGCAGTGGCACTGTGTCAGTGCAAGCCACAGATAGGGAGCACGGGGATGCGCCAGTACAAATGCAGTTGCACTGGAAGCATCACCTGTGATATTCAGCAGAGGGCATGCAAATGAAGCCACAGTATATGCAAGGTGCAAATGGGGCCATTTGTATGTCATTATGGCCCCATTTGCACCCCTTGAGCAGGGCAGCCCAGCGAATTACGCCTGGCACCCTGCACAGACTGACATGAGCAGAGGGGGTCCCAGGGCATCCCCTGCCCCACAGCCACAATCACAGTTAACTCCGTTCAAGAATTCCCTGGCAGTCCAGTGGTTCACCCCTCCCTCCCATGTCCCCGATCACCGGTAGCAGTAGTATTGAACATGCCCTGGTAGTCTAGTGGTACCCCCCCTCCTGCCTGTTACCCCAATCACTAGTAGCAGAGGTGTTAAACAGTCCCTGGTAGTCTAGTGGTCCCCCTGCCCATTGCCGCAATCATGGTACATCTCCATAACATAATTCCCTGGTGATCCAGTGGCACCTCCCACCCCCCACGCACACAGAACCCCATGCCCACCCCGCTTCCCCACCCCATCATTGGCAGACAGCTGCAACCCACCTGCATACCACCTGGCCACCTGCCGAATGACAGGTACAATATGGGCTTGCAGGGAATACTATACTATACTAGACAGTCCCAAATATGTGAATGAAGTGCATGTGGACGGTGTTCTGGGTGGATGGGTGGCCACCCATGACTGGCAGCTGCTGTGTTGCATCCTGCAATACAGCAGTCTGCCTGTGGGTGTCCACATTTGTTCCCACTGTTCACAGGCTCAACTTTGAGCCCCCCATGTGGCGCAATGAAAGGTTGCGCCAGCATATGCGCCACACATCCCGGGCTGAATATCGGGATGTGCCACATATGCTTAGGTACGTCCCCAGCATCTGTGCCACTTACATTTCAATTGTGTCCCAGTGCATAGGATTTGCACTGCACCTGGCAGCCTTTCCAATATCCCACCGGGGCACAATGCGGAGTTGTGCCAGTGCAACTCTGTTGCACCATGCGCAATGCCTTTGAATATCCTGACCTAAATGTACTGTATATATAGTCTTGAGGGATAATATTATAATAAAATACTTAAAATGTCTAGGGTTGTATAGTCTGGAACAAAGGAGAAAGAGCGGTGACTTATTACTACTCTATAGTATTCTCAGTGACAAGAATCTATGTGCAGTAGTGGAACTGGTGTTTAAAGATTGTATTTATAATAAAAGAGGCTACCAGATGCAGTTACAAGGGGAAGTTATGGGACAAATATCAGAGGATCTTATTTTATGCAGAGAGTAGTGGGACCTTGGAATGCTCTGCCCAGTGTAGCTGTTCAAGCAAACATATTGTTAGTTTTAAAACATTGCTGGATATCCACATGTTGAAGGTATCACAGTAGTCCACTGAGTAGTGGGAAATAGGCAAGAAGGACCTCTACATCTATTCCTGTTCCTAACTAACACTAGTAGAACTACATGCCTGATTTCCTTAGTTGGCAGTCTGACACTGAAGAGTGCAGATGTGTCTCTGACCCAGAAAGAATTATGATGTTGGACCCCTGATACATCAGTGTGGGGGGGTGGTGATGGGTGCTGAGTGGGAGAATCGGGTGAGGAAGGGTAATGGCCATGATGAGCTGGCAGAGGCAATAGACATTGGTGAGTGATTTTCTTTATTGCAGGATATCTAAAAAGAAAAAAAGACTGCAAGGGAGTATTTTGTTGATTTCAGGTAGTACCGACACTGGGGAATGGGTACCCTAGCGTCCATCAACATAATAGAAAATGTCCTATACATGAATTTCACACAATCTGAACTGTAATCTAGTCATGTAAAAAAATGGTTTACATGATAGCAGTCTTGTGCAGGACCCTATTGTAAACAAGACTCTGGATCTAATAAGCCATGCTATAAAACTATCTTCCAAACTAAATGAGGGGACTTTGCAAGCCTGATAAAATCATGTTTGTCATTTGCTGCTCCAACCAAAATCTGTATCCTTGATCGTTTTCTCTGCTACACTGCTTGGTTTGTCTGCTGTTTCTTTAGATAGAGTGGGCTTCTCTCCGATAGCCCACTGAGTCAGGACTGTAGTGACATTTGTAATCAGAACTAGTAATAGCAGGGGAAGTTTAGGGGGCTATAGGGTGAGCGGTTAGTATGTGATGTCACAGCTAGAAGTGGCTGTGGAGCAGTGAAGGTGGTGCTTGCACACTTGGCTGCAGTTTTGGGAATCTGATTCCTGGAACTGACACTGTGCATGTATATACAGCCACAGAATCGTTCTCTCACTCAGCACCAGTAACACATGTGGCTAGATGACGGAAGAGACAGTATACAAACATTTACAGTATGAAAGAGGTGGGGACAAAGAAACAACAGCGAGGCCTCACGTTTTAAAATACATCACAAATAAGGGGCACTAATTACAGAAACATATTCAAGCTTATACAAGTGATGCTCCCCCTTTTGTGATCTCCATATTATGGTCCTTTTAATATTCCTCCTCCCTCCTCTGATGGACATTGAACTGGGTCTGCTGGATACTGGCAAGTAATGAAAAAAGCTGGGGTTAGACTGGAGGGATTCCCTCTGAGAATTTCCTCTCTTGACATTTCCTCATCTGGACCTGTCTGTGGGGACTCACTGATGCACCCATTTCAGTAGTACAATGGTGAGTAGTGTTTGGGAGTACAGTGCCCAGTTCCTTCCTTCCTTACTACCATTGCCAGTCCCAGTCTTGGTTCAGGGTGGCTGCATGGGATCAATCGCTTAGCTGCTGCCCGGCTCCATTTGCTTTTACTGCTGTGTCCAGTTTGGCAAGCAATGGGAGGTGGAAGGGACACTAGGCAGAGGGTGGGAAGGATTGTTTTTATGTTGGGGGAAGGGTGGTGTAATACTGAGTAATGTTTGAGAGTGCAGTCCCCAGTTCCTTCCTTCCTTATTCCCACTATCAGTCCCAGTCTCGGCTCAGGGTGGCTACATGGGATCAGTCACTTAGCTGTTGCTCAGCTCCATTTGTTTTTACTGCTGCATCCAGTTTGGCAAACAATAGGAGGTGGGAGGGATACTTGGCAGAGGGTTGGAGGGATTGGTTTTATGTTTGATGGTAGGGTTTTGCTAGTGAGTAGTGCTTGGGAGTGTAGTTCCCAGTTCCTTCCTTCCTTCCTTATTCACACTGTCAGTCCCAGTCTCAGCTCAGGGTGGCTACATGGGATTAATTGTTTTGCTGCTGCTCGACTCTGTTTTTACTGCAGCATCCAGGTCAGCAAGTGATGGGAGGCAGAAGGGATACTTGGCAGAGGGTGGAAGGGATTGGTTTTATGTAGGTGGGGTGGGGTGGTGTAACAGTGAGTAGCGTTTGAGAGTACAGTCCCCAGTTCCTTCCTTATTCCCATTGTCAGTCCCAGTCTCGGCTCAGGGTGGCTGCATGGGATCAATTAGTTAGCTGCTGCTTGGCTCTGTTTGTTTTTACTACTGCGTCAAGTTCAGCAATCAATGAGATGCGGGAGGAATACTTGGCAGAGGATGAGAGGGATTGGTTATGTTGGGGGAGGAATACAGCAGGCTGATCATGACACAATCAGCTCTGCTTGCTGGGTGGCCTTATTCAGATTAAAGGAAAGAGCTGCCCTGTGGTTGTGCTGGCTCTCTCTTTTGAACTATATGAAGTTTCTGCCCAGAAAGGTAGAACATTATAATGATAAGCCTGGCTGATGATCGATGTGACACTGATGAGCCCCTTGCAGATTTCTCTTCATTGGACCAACAGTGACGCACCTCTCAAAATGCACTCTCATAGTAAAATGTTTGCTGTGCATGCATGCATAGCGAACATAAAAATGCATTGGTAACTCCTGTGGACCACCATACCAGACTGGTGCAGGTAGGTCGGGGTAAAGTTTTTTATCTAGTTATGTTGTAGAAGTTGATGTAGGATTAATGCGGTGACCCTGTGATTTTTGCAGTAATGGTTTCTTTAATGCTGCACAGAATGTATAATTAGGCCAACAGATTTAGCCCAGAATGACCATTCCACTGGCAGAATTTCCATCAGAATGTCACTGTTCGTTCTGCAGAATTCCATCTGCTGTGACCCATAGAATTATATACCACAGAACAACATTTTTCCATGGGAAATCATTCTGTGATCATTTACACAGAATATATCAAGATCCATGGAGTTTAATTCTGTGTGAATGTTGCAAAGAACCCATTCCACATTATTCCACTACAAAAGTCTGCCATTCCACTTCCAATTAAATTCAGCAGAATTTTATCAGAATTTCAGGAAATTCCATCCCGCCCAAGTCTGAAAATTCTGCATAACATTTGTTTCAGTGCATAATGTAGCATTTCTTTGCATTTGTTTCTGGACGGAACACATGGGAGTCCAATTACAACTGGTCCACCTTAGTGACAGTGCAGTAATTTAAGGTACAGTGCTAATTCTGATTTTGTTCCCCTTCCTCTCAAGCATCTGAATATAAAAACTTGATATTTGCATGTACAGTACTATGTCTTGTATATTTAGCAGAAATTTAATTTACACAGGTAAAGTTTGAATGCGCAGTGGTTTCATCAGCAGAGAAACAAGACCCTCTCCATAGTTTTCCAACCCTAGCATTTGAGACAAATGTATTTATTACTGCAGTGTTGTGACAGTAAAATGTAATTGTTTATCTTACTAGAGCAGTATGAGGCAGTGTGTATTGGAACAGCCTCTGGAATGGGCAGACGGTTTTGTTGTTGTTTATAACATCAGTGATCGAGCATCATTCCTGAATGCCAGAAGCCTCATTAATCAGATTAAAGAGACACGTGGACAGCAGTGCAAAGGGTAAGTCATATGGTAAAATGTTTTAGTTTTGAACAGTTTAATATTTTTTAAGAACTAGTAACCCACTCAGAAAGTTAATTGGAAGTCATCTCAATATGGGCATGCTGTTGGCATTTACTTTGGATGCAGTTAAACTATATGTTATGTAATACAGCATGAGGTCTGACCCTTTCTGTCTCCTGATTAGTCAAAACCTAGTCACAAGGGGGTGCAATAATGAGATACGCATCTTGGTTATTCACTAAATGACAACCACGTAAAAGACATAATTATGCAAATTAAACATAACCACATAACAAATCATTCCCCGACAACAGAATACTAGTTAAATGTTTTTACTGTAAACCACAGCCAACGTCAGAAAAACTGAACTTCATTAACATATATAACACTTAATTAGGTCTAATATCATAATGGCAACTTTTTAACCGCAACTCTCATAACAGCGAGTACATTTCACCGAACACTGAATCGGCTCTGCACCCACCACACCAAATGGCAACACAGCTACAGCACTATACAGTGTAATAGAGGGGCAATGTAACTGAACTTTTAATATAAGCCCCCCCCAACCCCATACTAATATAATAAACTCTGGGGGGTGGACACTGGGGAAAAGGGGAGTACACAGGAGGGGGCTACAGTGTGCAGGGGGGATACTGCAACTGGAGCACCACAGGAGGTAAAACAAAAATATTTAACTGTAATGGCCATCACAACTCTAAAAAGAATTTGCCTGCTGGCAGTCCCAAACCCAAAACCATCAACATTCCAGGCACTGACTGTATCCACCACACCAGGCAACCAGCTTGGCAACAGCAGGCTACACTACTGCCTTTAACCCAGAACCCCGTCATTCGCTCTGGCTATTCCGTCACTCTCTACTCACTATTCCCCCCTCACTCTCCCAACCCATTCACTACTTTTTCAGGTGCACAAATTGAGTCGCTCATGTTTGAGTCACTCAGTTTGCTTCGCCCATATCAGGGGATATTGAAGAATTAGGACAGAAAACACTCCATCAAGTCTGTCCAAAAAAACGCTTAGATGTATTACTTAAAGAGCTGGTGACATGTTCAGGAGAACGTTAACAAAATCTAATATATAGACACAGTCCAGCTTGTATTTCCCATTAGTGCTATATTCCTCCTCCACATTTTTATGCTTGCTTGTGCACATGCGCAAGAAACATTATGTGGTAGCTTAGGAGAGAAGCGGGTTGTGGAGGCTCGGCACTGTAGCAGCCAATGGAGACACTACCTTTGGGAGTTTGGCACTGGTGGACCAATGGAGGCACAGTGTGCTGATGACACTGGTCTCTGGGGAGCGATCCGTCATTGCTGGGCGGAACATTGCCTATTGTAATATTGTTTGTGAACATGGTGGAAAGCCGCTGCCATGTTCACAGAACAAAATTACACTCCCTGTGCTGAGGGGGGTGCCCAATCCCCCTCGGCATCATGTTCCTCCGAAGAAAAGTGTATTTCCAACAGAGGGCCCAATCCCCATCAGCTTCATTCATGCCCCCCATGTTATTTGTTGATGGAGGAGCCCACTCCCCATCAGCATAATGGTTTCCCCACCAAAACGTTCAGTTTGTGCTGAGGGGGTGCCCAATCCCCCTCGGCTCTTGCCCCCCATGTGCCTATGGGAGTGCCCAATCCCCCATCGGCTACAGCTCCCCCCAAAAAAAAAATCACTCGGGTGGCACATTGGGAGCCCACCCCAGCATGCCAAATGATCCTGTAAAAGAAAAACCATCCCACAATGTTTTTTAACCTGCAATGCAGAAAACAGTCCCTCGTCGAGTCCAGTGGCCCTCCCCAACCCACGCCCACCTCAGCACACCCCACCTCCCCACACCCACCCACCCCATACTTACCTCCGGAGTCAGGCGCGGTGATCTTCAGTGGACTGGAACATGTCTGCACTCTTCAAAGCCGACCACAAACTGAGGAAATGCCGTAAGCTGTATAATGGCATAAATAGGGTTTTTTCAACTTTGGTATATATCTTGGGCATTTTGGGGAATTTTTACACCAAATTTTCAACATGAGGTTATTGGCCTCTCCTCATGAATTCAGTCACTGTCATGGTGTTAATCAGTCTCAAAAGGTGATTTTGTGGTCACTGCGCAGAATCACCTTTCAGGACCGATTAACGAAAAAACAGTGCCAGTGTTCATGAGGTGGGCTCTCAAAAAGTCTGTGTTGCAAATTTGGTGGGAAAAATTCAAAAAATTATTGTTTTACGAGCTTGCGTTGCTCAGTTGCTACGCATGCTCGTAACTTTGCCAATTTGCAATATTTTCACTCCAGATTTTCAACATTGCCATTTTTCCATACCTCCATATGAACAGTATATCTGTCATTTTTCACATCCTGGCTGAAATGCGTTTTCGTAGTTCCAGTGCAGAATAGTGTGGTCGCTGTGGGAAATCAGTGTTTGGGACACATTGAGAAAATCACAGTGACACTGTTCATAAGCAGAGGTCCTAAAATGCTAATATTGAAAATATGGTGATGAAAGTCCATAAAATTAGTGTGTTACGAGTGTATGTTGCGCAGGTTCCACGCACACTCGTAACTTCGCAAATTTGCAATATTTTAACATACTAACATACTATTTGCCAGCAGATTAGGCCTTACGGTCTATCGAGTCTACTCGAACCTTAGATCCTTAGTTGGGTGCCGAGGCCCTCCCATCCCTTGTGCTCCAGAAACCCCTATCATCCATCCCCACCCTCCGGGACAGGCCATCATCTGATACATCCACTTTCTGTGTCTGTTCCACCCTCTCTTGAAGCCCTCCACTGTGGATCTCTGAACCAGCTCACCAGGCAGTGCATTCCAAGGGTCCAACACCCTCTCAGTGAAAAACCTCCTCCTCTTTTCCCCCCTCACCCTTCCACCTTCCAACTTCAAACCATGCCCTCTGGTGTTACCTCCCTGCTTTAGTCTAAAGATCCCCTTCATGTTTACCCTATTTATTCCCTTGAGGTACTTGAAGACCTCAATCATGTTCCCCTGTCTCTCCTCTCCTCCAATGAAAACAGGCAGAGCTCCTCAAGTCTGTCCTCATACGTCAAATCCCCTAGCCCTCGTATTATCTCAGTTGCCCTCCTCTGTACCCTCTCCAGGAGCTGTATGTCCCTCTTCAAGTGTGGTCTCCAGTACTGTACACAGTACTCAAGGTGTGGTCTAACCAGTCCATTGTACAGTGGCATTTTCACTGCAGATTTTTAACACTGCTATTTTTTTGCACCTCCTTATGAACAGTACAGCTGTCATTTTTCACATCCTGGCCGAAATGTGTTTTCGCACTTCCGGCTCAGACTAGCACGGTCGCTGTGGGAAATCAGTGTTTGGGACACATTAAGGAAATCACAGTGACACCATCCATGAGCAGAGGTCCTAAAATGCCTGTGTTGAAAATTTGGTGATGAACGTCCATAAAATGACTGTGTTATGTGCATGCGTTGCACAATTTCCATCTATGCTCAGAAGTGCGAGCATTTTTACTATTCCCACTACAGATTTTCAACATTGCAATCTCTTCACACCTCCCTATGGATGGTACAACTGCCATTCTTCATATCTTGCCCGATCTGTGTTTTCATACATGTGGCGCAGAATGGCGCAGTCACTGTTGGAAGTCAAATTTCGAGACACATTGACAAAATCACACTGCCACTCTTCATAAGAAGAGGTCCCAAATGCTTTCATGAGGTGGGGTCACAAAAAGGCCATGTTGAAGATTTGTAGTACAAATACTAACAAACACCCATGGTGTTAGGGTTTCTAACCATAACATCCAACCCTGTATAGACTGATAGGCATCAGGGTGTGCCTTTGGATTTCTGACTGTACTGCTCATGCCATCCCACCCCCACCCCCAGTGACAGGCATCAAGTTGTACCCTAGACTCTTCGGCCCCACAGTTCACCCCATTGTCCTATGGCTCTACCCATTTCAGCGTATGTCCTTATGGAATGGGGTGACTGTAAAGTCAAACACCCCAAGACACACCTCAACACATGTCGGTGTCTGCAGAATAGGGTGAGGTGACATAGTATGAACGTCATGGGCGACGACCCAAACACTTACCCCAATGCCTGTCCATCTCTACAGGATGGAGGTTGGGTTGGCGTGAAGTTCAGTACTTCACTGCCACTACTATTCTGCATCTGTCTGCCTCCTACATTTCCAATGCTAATACCAGCAAGCAAACATTCAGCATTGACAAATGCTTGTTTATTACTGAGGTCATTTTTATGAAAACTGGATCTTTGCTCCTGAAGAGTTTATCTATTCCTGCTGCTTTCTCCCTGCCTCAAGTCATAGAGCACTGCTTGTGATATCACAGTTACTCCCATGGCAACAGATTGTGATGTCACAACAGAGGACTATGACTTGAAGTATGGAGTAAGCTATAAAGGCAGAGGAACTCTAAGGAATAACCATCATGTATTCATATAAATTACTCAGTAATAAAAAGAGAAATACATAAAATATATATGGTATGCAAGCTAAATTGTACCTAACTGATATTTTTTTTAAGTTTTCTCTGAGGCATCAGTAGCTTTTTAAAGAGCAGCTGATGCCTTTTGGGGATCTTTAACAAAACATAATATTTAGACACTGTCCTACTTGTATTTCACATTAGTTCTGTATTTCTCCTGTCCATTATGTATTACTGAGGTCAGTTGCATGAAAACAGGATATTTTGTTTCTGAAGGGTTTATCTATTCCTGCTGCTTACTCCATACCTGAGGTCATAATGCACTGCGTGTGACATCAGTTACTCCCATGGGAGCAGATTATGATGTCAAACACAAGATTATGACTTGAAGTAGGGAGTAAGCTATAGAGGCAGACGAACTCTAATGGATAAAGATCATGTATTCATGTGAATTTCCTCAGTATTAAATAATCAGAATGAGAAATCTATGGAATATACACAGAATGCAAGCTGAATGGTGCCTAGTTTTTATATTTTTCAAAGTGTTCTTTGAGGCATCAGCAGCTCTTTAAGCAATGATACACAACAAGGTGTACAATATCATGTCATTTTGTCCTGCCTTAGGTGAATTGTAAAGCACAAGGCCATAGGCCGAGTGATGCCAACCAAGGAATGATATCCCATGTCACACACCCTGGATTCTATTATTGTGGTTAAGTAATGGATCAATTTTGATTTTTTTGGCTGATGGCATGACCTACATTCAGACTGGGATTATGTACTGAGGTTTCATTCTGACTGAATGTGGTATTGGCCAATCGGGTTTCTGGATTTTTTGTATTCATTTCATAATTCCTAATAATACCCTTAAAGGTGTTCCATTGTGTATTACATGAAGTTATTGTCCCAGCATTCACCATATTGCTTGGTAGACTATTCCACACATCCACCACCTGCTTTGTAAAACACACACTTTCTAACATCCTTTTCTAATTCTTCCCTCCTTCCATCTTGAGATTGTGTCTCCTGACTGATCAACAAATCCTTAACTCAAACAGTTGTGGTGTTCACCCTATTGTACTCATTTATGTATTTAGATCCACTCATTTATGTATTTAGATCCACACTTCAGGGACCGGGGCACACCCGATCCTGAAAATCAGAGGTCTGGACTGCCCACATCCTCAGCAGCCATCCCCTGCAAGCCAACAGCCCCAGAGCCACACTTCAGGTACAGCTCAACTCTGCTGAAGCCCTGCTGGGCTTGAACTAGCTGCCAGCATCACTGATTGGCTGCTGATCGAAGCGCTAGCCCTCTGTTTGGCTCTGCATTCAAGCCTGGTCTGGAAAGGCTCCTGACAGTGCTCCTCGCTACTGCAGCTTCTCTGCTACGCTAATATTTTAAATATATGCATTCCCTCAATTTAAAGAGAACCTAGAATCTGTGTTAGGAGAATCTTTGTTAAATTCTAGGGTGATTTGCTGACTGCTGTAACTGTGAATTGTTTCAGGGGTTTATTAATGCATCCATTGTCCTGCTTCCTTTGCTTGATTTCACCAGCGCTGAGACTCTGAACTTTGGAAATTCAGTACTTGCTGAAATTCCCACTGCCTCAAGTCGCTCGCTGTCCCTCTAGCTGCCCACTTGCTAATTTTGATTGTTCTTAACCCCCACCCCCATCTCAGACCTTAGGCACCTCTCACCTATAGCTCTCACACCTCCATTGTTTAGGTTACTGAATACTCCCCCCGCCCACTGATTTCCACCTATTTTAACCAAGGCTTCTCCTTACTCTTCCCCCACCCAGGCACCAGGGCACACCTGATCCTGAAGGTCCGAAAAGCGGAGGCCCAGACCACCCGCATCCTCAGCAGCTGTCCCCTGCAAGCCAGAAGTCCCGGATCCACACTTCAGGTATGGCTCAACTCTGCTGAAGCCCCACTGGGCTGGAACTAGTCACCGGCACCGCTGATTGGTTGCCGATTGAAGCACTAGCCCTCAGATTGTCTCTGCTCTCAAGTCCAGTCTGCCAGTGCTCCTCGCAACTGCGGCTTCTCTGCTAAGCTAATATTTTCTCCCACCCACCTGCCCCGACCCCAGCCTCTATTAAATACACAATTGCCATGCCCACATCTGCATTTCCCTCTGACCATCAGTCAAAAACTGACTGCGGTCTCTTTAAGCTGCCTGCACTTTATTTTTTTCTCTTTTTCAACCAGCTACAGAGAATTAATCCCCTAGCCCCATGTTGCCACCAGTGTGGACAATCTTAACAGTTATAGCATACTTTCAAGTCCACCTATCATGGGGTGTTCTCACCTTCTGCTCCTCATCACCTTTCTTGGTACTGCTGGTACCTTATTCCAGTCTGGACCACAACCACCTCCCACTGAATCTCTACTGGGTATAAACTGGTTGACAAATGCACCAACGGCCACTGCCTCTTTTGGATGCAAATGGCGATTCACTTTCACACACCCCTCAAACACGGCTTTCACCCTGCTTACCCCTAGCATTGGTGTCCTAACAGTTAGTCTGTCCCTAAACATAACACCAGTGTCCAGACACCTATCCCACCTGAAGCCTAGGCAGTGGAAGGTATGAGGCAAAATTGGTATTACCCTTTCTGCCAGGAAGATAATCTTTTTGCTTCTGCTCCTCTCTGGCAATATACATCTAAACCCAAGCCCACCAACCTCAACAGGCTCAGGGTTCATAAGGTGAATGGCCTAAAAATAGGCTCACTGAATATCTGCAGCTTAACTACAAAATTTGACCAACTCAAGCATAGATGGCCCTCCATGCCCCTGACATCCTCTGCCTAACACAGACCTGGATGTCCGGTAGGATTAAAGAAATTAAAGTGGCCCTCAAAGGCTTCCAAATATTTTGGCTTGACAGAATAGGCAAGAGAGGTGGAGGCTGCCTCATCTATGCCAGGGTTTCACTGCGGTGCTCTGTCCTCCCTATCACCAGAATGGCTGAGGATCATGAGCTACTAGCAATAAAAGTACATTCGGTCAATATAGCAAAAATCTTACCCTTGCCATGATCTATCTGCTCCCCAAAAAATGCCAAGGAAGGCCTACCCTCTATTATTGAAGTAATCAACACTCTCCCTAAGGGTGTGGAGCTCATCGTCACTAGAGACTTCAATATTAACTGGGTTAGCAAGGAGGCAGCCCCTTTCAGAGACCTGATAGCCACCACCAACCTAGCTCAACTCGTAAATGTCCCCAATAGGCAGAACTATAAGACAGGAAACAGCACGCTCATAGACTGGGTCTTAACAAGCTCACCGCGACAGATCTCTGAGCTCAAGGTGCTCCTGGACACAATGAGTGACCACTCCCCTATCTCATTCCTGTGGACAAATAAATTTATCAAATGCCCACCCATCCTCATCGAAAGCAGGGTCTTTAGGAAGGGCAAACTTGGAGCCCTCAATTTGGCCCTCTTCCTCCATGACTTGTCCCCTATCAACCTGGTACTTACCCTAGACCAGGCCCTCAGTTTCTTCTTTGATGGCTTTAATTCCATTTGTGACATCTATGCCTTACTCATAAAAAGGAAAATTCATAGACAGGAAAATGGCTGGATTAATGGGGAGCTCCTCTCCCTCCTGAAAGATAGGGATTGCCTCTGGGAGAAGGCCAGAAACTCAGGAAGCAAGCATGACTTCCAGTGCTACAGAATGGCAAGAAATTGCTATACCAAACTTATCCAGCTTGCAAAAGCCAACTACCATAAGACCCAGCTCAGCAACGCATAGGGTGATGGTAAAAGATTCTGGGACCACTTCAAAAACATCCTTGGTAAGGATGGCAAGTAGCACCCTCAGTTGCTCAATATTAATAACTCCCCCACCACTGACCCCCTAGCCATTGCAGATGCCTTTAATAAGGCCTTCACCAGCCTGTCCTCAGTGCTGCCCTCAGACTATCTTCAGCCTGCTGGGATCCATGCCAGCACTGATTCACCTGAGAGTACTCATCCAGCCTTCTACTTTAAGAGTCTGATGATGAAGGAGGCCCTAACCATGGTAAAGAAAGTCCTAGGCAAGACCAGATTGGGCAGTGATGGGTTAGACATGAAACTACTATCCCTCACCCTGGATGTTCTTATCCTGCCTATAACAATGTTAGTTAACAAGTCCCTGTCCCTTGCTCAATTCCTGGAGGTTTGGAAGCAAGCCCTTGTTACGCCAGTGCAAAAAATGGTAATAAGTCACTAGTAAACAACTACAGGCCCATCTTGATCCTATCCCCGCTATCCAAGGCTCTGGAAAAGATAGTGGCAGGCCAACTCATCGACTTCCTGAATAAATACAATCTGCAATGCCCAAACCAGCATGGCTTTAGACTAAATCACAGTACCACCATGGCACTGCTGGACTACACAGACTTTGCACACAAGGCCCTTGATGAACGCAAACTGGTGGGGTCAGTCTTCATAGACCTCACCAAAGCCTTTGATATTGTCAACCACCCGCTACTATTGACCCAACTGCATAACTTGGGCATAGTGCCCAATGCCTTGTGCTGGTTCCAAGACTACCTGACACAGAGCAGCCAACGTGTCAAAATTGGGCAGACAGTATCCAGCACCAGAGAGGTATCCCTAGGAGTCCCTCAAGGGTCAATTCTGGGGCCCCTGCTTTTCAGCCTCTTCTTAAATGACCTTCCCACAGCCTCTGACACAAACTTATCCTGTAAGCTGATGATGCTGTTCTACTGAGCAGTAACACCTCTCAGGGTGCCCTCCAATCCGAACTGCAGAACTCCTTCACTAAACTCGAGGGATGGTTCTGTAGGCACAAACTACTGCCAAACTACAAGATGACCAAGACCATGCTTATATTCAGCCCTCATAACAAACACAGGCTCCACCCCCTCTTCATCTCCAACACATGTAGTGAACCGTTTGAACAAGTGCACTTGTTTAAGTACCTGGAGGTCACCATTGACGACACCCTCACGTTCACGCACCACATCGATTCTCTCATAAGGGCGGTTAACATTAAGATTGGTGTTCTTTATAGGCATAGAAAATTCTTGTCTCCAGCTCCATACTATCCACAATAGACTGCGGGCTTGTGGTTTATGGGGCTGCCTCAGATACAGCACTCAAGAGGGTTCAAATTGCGCTCAATAAGGCATGTCGACTCACTCTGGATGTGGATCGCTGCACTCATACCTGTACTTTGTATGAACGCACTAATTGGCTCACATTGAGAAACAGGATCAAGTTCCAAACTTGCCTCCTGGGGAAGAAGGCACAATTGAGCAAAACCCCTTCCTGTATAGGAGATATGTTCAAGGCCTCCACCTTATCAAATATCACCAGGGGGAGGATGAGAGGGGAATTGTCCCTTCCCTTCCGCCGCACCTCATTTGGGCAACGCACTTTCTCCTATCGGGCCCCCCGTGGCTGAATGAACTCCCTGTGCACCTCCTGGCTTCCAAAAGCCTGACTCAATTCAAAACTGGCCTCAAACAGCACCTAATAACATCCTCAGAATGCACCTGCCTCTAAGGGCTGACACCCACCCCCACGATGCACCAGCCCTTATGAAAGAACCTGGCAGGATCTAATTTTCTCAGCCCCCCCTCCAACCCAGCCTTTGCCTACCCATAGCAAGCAGTCCTTTACTGCACTTTCGGCACTGCCCTCCCTGCCCCTCTCTCCTTCACCTAGCCCAGTATATCACTGTACAGGCCATGTTAGCACAAATAACCTGGCCATGTATACCCACCCCCTGACCTAGTCATGCTTTTCTCTACAGTATTGCCTTGCCCCACTCTCTCTCTCTCTCTCTCTCTTCACGCTGTAACCCTAACTTCCCAACCTACCACCCCATTTCTCAACAAAGCCCAAAGAGGCTGCTACCCCCTTTCCCCTTCTACCACAGCTGCCCCTTTTCTCTCTCATCGATGCAGTATCTAACCTATGTAGCTATTGTTTAGGCATTGTAACTATATGTCTTGTGTTAATTTAGAAGGAGAATTACCTAGGACAATGTAATTACCACAGTACTGTATTCGAATTGTCACTACTCCACTGTTGAAGGGTGCTGTCATGTACCCTCTGTTCAAATGCCTATTTGCTCTTGTAATTGTAACCGTTCTACTGTGTTGTATTCTGTTCTTGTTGTCTACGCTGATGTGGAACCTTTGTAAAAGAGCTCACGCTAAAGGTCTTTCCGAACTAATAAATAAATAAAAAAAAATAAACAAATAAAATAGATGTTGCTGTCACATCCCCATCCCCCTTTTGTCCTACAAATAGCACATACCGAGACTCTCCAGTCTCTCCTTAGAGGATCTACCCACTGCCCTTGAATCATTTTCATTACCTACCTCAGTATGGTTTCCATCCTGTCTTTGTCCTTCATTAGATGTGGGCTTCAGAATTGCACATAATACTTCAGGTATGGTAGAACAAGTGATGTGTACAGTGGCAATATTACCACCTTCTGCAACTGGTGAGACCCTTCCCTATGCATCCTAACAATCTGTTTGGCTTTTTTTTTTTTTTTCTTTATGCTCCACTCTCTGGCCCCTTAGGACTCTCTTTGGTGTGGTCTCTCGGACTGGCCAACTCCCACTCCTCCAGAGGTCTCCCCAGACCGAGCCTCCATCCCGGGATCTCTCCTCACTCTACTACCAACTCCCTAACTTCCTGGTTCTGAGTCCCCCAAGTGGGATCATCTACTCCTTTGGCCCTCTATGTAGAATCTAGTAGGGTGGCTGGAGTGGGGAGGAGATTTGGAGGCCAGCTGGAGTAGACCTGGCATTGAGTGTGGGGGCCGTCCACTGGACCCACCTTCACCTTCCCAGGTGGGTGCCAGGGCATTTTTCCTTGTTTTGAATTCCAGAGGCACGGTTTTGCAATGATGCTTAGCATGCAACATGTGCGCTTCCATGCCCATCCACCTGATGTCCGCCACCACCTCCAAAACTCATGTAAGTGTCCCACTAGTTGCAGTGCTCCCAGTCTCCACTAGAAGCCACCAGAACTGTGGGATGCACAACCCACCCTCCCAAGGAGAGCAGAGCGGTCCATCGGATGATCCATTCTTTCCTCCCCGGCCGAACCACAGTGACCCAAGTTCGCTCCCTAACACTGGTCACCAGAGTGGCATGAGGTAAGGCTAGTGCCTCAACCCTCAGCACCACCAAGCCAACCTGTTTGCCTTTGTATGCACTTTATTACAGTTAGAAGAGGGTTCTAGAGCATTGCTAATTATCAGCCCCAGGTCCATTCCTTTTTTTCAGTGCTCTAACTTTACCACATTGATGCAATAATCCCTATGCAGAGTTTTGCTACCAATGTGCATTACTATACATTTATTGGCATTAAACTTCAATTGCTACACACTAGACCACTCTTATAGCACCTCAGCATCTGTCTTTATGATCACTTTCCCCTGAAAACTCACTCCTATGTAACTTATGTACATGTCAAAGGGTAGCAGCCCTAGAACAGTCCCCAGAGGTACCCCTAGTCTAGTTACTTCCCTGATATCAGAGAACTTTCTGTGTAGAACCACTCTTTGAGTCCTGTAAGCAAATGTTCAGTCTATCTAGTTAACCCCACCCCTAGTGCTAGATCCTCCAACCTCTTCACTAGTCTCCTATGGTGCACTGAATCAAAGACCTTGCTGAAATCCAAGTGCAGATCAAATGCTTGGCCTCTCTCCAAGATATATGTGTACAAATTGAAAAATTCAATCACGTTCATCTGACATGACCAGCTCTTCATGAATCCATGTTGATTCCTATGCATAAGTCTGTTAAGTTGCAGGAATTCAACTGTCCACTCCTTTATGATCACATCTAGTAGCTTGCCAACTATAGATGTCAGACTCTCTGACCAGTAACTTATCAGTTTCCCTATCCCCAATCTTGTACTGGGGGACCACTTTCGCCACCATCCCAGCCCTTGGGCACCACAATCATTGCTAATGATTCATTAAATTTGTCTGCTGAGGGTGTTTCCAGGTCCTGCCTTGTCTCCCTCAGCACCCTTGGATGCATGTCATCTATCCTGGGCCTTAGCCACCTTTATGTCCCACAGACCTTTTAGTGCTCTCTCTCTCTCTCTCTCTTGCTCTTCTGATATACATCCCATCTCTAACTTGTGATTAGTTGTATCTCCAAATGTTATCATATTGTCTGGCAGTGGTCATGTAGCTTCCCTTCCACCATAAAAACAGAACTAGAGTACTCATTCAAAATGTTCGCTTTCACTTTGTCCTCCTCCACACTCTCTTCATCTTTCTTCCTCCTTTCTCTGCTTTCTCTTGCTTGCTCTCTTTCCTCAGTATACCTGAAGAAGTTCTTATAATTTTTCTTGACTCCTTCTGCAGCAGAAGGAGGGAGGTTATGTTGCCACTGGTTAGATTGTTGGTGAGACCCTACCTGGAGTACTGTGTCCAGTTCTGGAGACGACATTTAAGGAAGGACATACATAGAGTGGAGGCTGTCCAGAGGAGAGCAACTAAAATGGTATAAGGGCTACATCAGAAGCCCTACAAGGAAAGACTGAGAGACCTCTGTATGTACACCCTGCAAGAAAGGAGGGAAAGGAGGGACATGATAGAGTCCTGTAAATACCTCACGGGGTTGAACAAGGTACAAGAGAGGAGTATTTCTCACAGGAAAAGATGAATGAAAACAAGGGGACATGCAATGAAGGGAAATATTTAGAAAAGATGTGAGGAAGTAGTTCTTAACTGACAGAATGGTGGATGCCTGGAAAAGTCTTCTGGCAGAGGTGGTAGGGGTGAAAAAACAGTGGTGTGCTTCAAGCGTGCATGGGATAGACACAAGGGAATCTTAGCTGGGAAGCGAGAGGAGCCAGAAAATAAGTAGGGTCTGCGGTGACAGTATAGGCGGGGAAAACTGGGCAGACTGGGTGGGTTAAACAGTCCTTATCTGTCATCACATTCTGTGTTTCTGTGTTTGCTATCCCTAGCTGTGTTTGCCTTCACCTTCCTAACAAGCTTCTTTCATATCACTAGCTTTTCTTTATGCCACTCCTTATTGGCCTGATTGTGCTCTCCTTTGCACACCCTAAAACCTGTCTTTTTGTCCAAATTGTGTCCTTCTCTTGTCTGTGCAACCATATTGATTTCCAATTTTTGTCTTATTAATGAATTTAATGTAACCATGGGCTGTTTCTAATGCTTCCTCTTTTATTGCAGCCCACCTTTTTCTGCCTTATAGCTTATGAATAGTCACTAGCTGACATTTGATTAAGTCTGTCATTTGTTTCAAGGTTCATTTTCCTAAAAATACAGATGGTAGGGCTGGAATTCAAATTCTGAGCAGCAAGCACAAAGCTGAACTTCCCACTGTTGTGTTCTTTAAATAAAATTATAACACATAGACTCCTCACCTGCACCCTTCACAGAAACAAAACCTAGTTAAATATTTCTATTGCATGCTGTGACCAAATTCATACAAATACTGCTTCTTTATACTTTAAGCACACAGATCCAGACTGCCCCCATGACCCAGCTGTAGTACATTGCACTACTGTGTACGTGACCCAGGTTTGGGAGTGGATTTGGATCACTTGCATCAGGAGGCGGGCTAGGTCAAGTTAGCTGCTGCAAGATAGTGTGCCTCTATCAGGAAGGGTTGGTGGTGGGTTCTGGCACCATGTCAACCATTATGGCTCAGCCAGGGAGCTTGTTCCTACCATGAAGGTATGCTGTGCACGTGCCCGGCTGGACACTGAACATTGTACCTACATTAGGTGTAGTGGGACAGACTTACTGTACAGGGGAAGAAAACCCCTCAGCTGCCACTGGCATGAAGTCTGGTACACTTGGGCCACAAACCATGAAATCTCTGCCTGCTGTTGAACCTGGAGCTGCAGTGGGCGGGAGAAGAGTCCTCACCCAGAGCCCCTGCCATGGAGGGAAAGCAATGGGGGACAGCTGAAGCAGCCATGTTGATGGGTCTGGGTGGTTGCCTCATGGTGCATTTCTGAGGGGGTGATACACTGCTGGCCATAGGAAAAATCTCTGTACAGGAAAAAAGCAGGAAAAAAAATATCACATTATCCCCCGTCACCTGCACACACTTATCATGGAGAATTCCACCTAAACCATTGACACAAAATAACCACACAGCACCTAAACATCCAAGGACTGTAAAGTTAAACAAGCTGAAGTTACAAGGAGTCAAGAAGGAGGTGCTAGAGAGCCAAAGACCTGACAGGATGTGCTCCACATGGTCTCTGGCTGATCTTCTTTATTCAATCGGATTAACATGATAAACAATAATTTTCTTGGCAAAACAATTTGCAGAGCTGTATTCTTCATTGCAAGCAATGCAGTTTGATCCTTAACTTTGCTATGGGGTGTCCAAAGGGAGTGGCTTGTGGAGCTTCCAAACAGCCACAGATACCAACAACGAGGTCTGGGAGCTCAGAGACTGTGGGAAGGGAGTTGCCATGGCACTCAGTTCTGGAGGCGGTTAAAGCAATGGATCATAAAATAGAATATACTCTGCAAAGGGTGGAGTCCCAAGATGCCCAAATGAAGGCACTAACAGACACTGTAATGGATGTGGATGCCCATTCTACAACTTTGGCAGCCATCACAAACTTAAAGACAGAAAACTCCCAGCTATGCAATAGAATTGAGGCCCTTGAAAATGATGCCAGGGCCTCAAATATTAGAGTGGTAGGCATACCTGAGGGAGTTGAAGGAGAGAATATTCTGCCATATGTGGGAGAGTGACTCAAGGTAGCTCTGCAGTTGTCTGGGGACTTTCTGGAGCGTTCCTTCCTAAAAGCATATAGAATTAACATGAGACATGCTCAACCTCCTACAAATACCCCATGGACTATTCTGCTTAAAACGAATTCTGACATGAAGGACCAGTTCTTGCTGGGAGCTTGGAAGGCTTACCTTTTAACTATCAAGGGACATGATATTAAACTTTATCCAGACCTCTCTTTTGCCACAAGAAACACAAACAGTCTAATGCTGTGAGGGCTAACCTTTGCTCCTTGGGGATTGTTTATTCACTGCTCTTTTCTGCCTGCCTGTGTGTAGTGTATGGTGGGAAACAATTTCAATGTTTTCAATGCTCGGGATGCAGGGCGTTGGACTGAGAAAATTGCCCTGGAGTTCCATTTTTGTGTCGACACTGACACTGTTGATAGGGAAGAGGATGAAGAAGTTGAGACCTGATTGCTACTGTCATTATGGTGGTCCATCTATCTAAACCCTCTGGACATACCTTTCCTTTGGAAATAAAACTTACTGGGACTTTTGTATAGTGGTATGTTGGGGTTGCACTTCACAGCTTTCCCTTTCCTTTCCTTTTTCATGCTTTCATAACAAGCTGTGTATTTTACAGGGATAAGACGGCGCTGATAACGTGGAGAATGTTATGTGCAGGGGGATGAGGTGCCTAGCTTTTCTGATACCTTTTTCTAGTTCATGGTTTTTGCAGCTACACTCTCCCTCTGCTATTTGCTGCTTTAGTTAAGTTCTATGCTAAACGATGTTTGGATTAACTGTCTCTGTGGTTTCCCCATTTAGCTGATGTTACCTCCTGAAAGCTTCTGGGACCTTTCATGTATCACTTGCTATGATCTATTAGGGATATTCTACTGACAACTTCAGTTCATTCTGATTGAATGTTTTGATTAGCTATGTTTTTGCACTAATTTGATGCCATATTCAATTTGGGGGTTCAAGAGTTTAAACAGCAACCTCAGGTTGCAGTAAAACTCTTCTCTGTAAAAGCTGCCTGTACTACCACAGTCATTGTCTTGGCTGGCAATTTGATAATAATTATTCTGTTGCAGTGTTTTGTTTATTCCCCACTTCTGAGTTTGGGGTAATGTTAACTGACTGTGAAATTTTGTTAAGGAGTTCACTCTTTAATACTCCTATCCCAAATTACTATTCACTGTATATGCTGGTTCAGTTGAAATCAATAAAAATATAATTAAAAAAAGAGTCAAGAATGATTTTAGAGCCCATGGGTGGCTCCAGGACAACTCCAGCTAGGGCACATCCCCAGGTACAGATATGCTGTGCTCAAGCTGTGCCCCAATAATACATAACTGACAGTATAGTCTGGATTTAAATTGCGCTGCATGCCCTAGACATAAGCCCTCTGTACCCTTCCTGTGCCCTGGTCATCCTTAATTCCTGGAGCCACAGCTGCAGAAATCTTCTGTCTCTTCTGTGTCTACACTATATAATGTACTCTGGGAATGAGCCTTTTCAAATGCAGGATGTGCTGTCATTGGATTCAGTAGCCCGGGCCAACAGCTCATGAATGAACAACAGCTACAGTACATCATCATATGCAAATTTCTTAAAGTTGCACTAGTATTGTAATATAAATTCCAGGGGTCAGAGAAAATAGCAGGAACCAGATATAACTGTGTAGTATTTTATTATTTTGTGAACTTTCTCTTAACACCCCGAGTTACAATACTGTAGGTCAACAAACATAAATGCATAAACAACAAATTAATAAACCAGACATTCAAGACATTTATATGTGTAGTATGGATTTTCCTGCAAAACTGCAAACCCTTTTTGCAGATAAACTACTCACCAATGTATTGTAGGTGTGTCACCAGCAGATATAATAATTTCAAATTCTGTTAATGTCTCAGGGTACTCTTAGCAGCTATATATCTGCCAAGCTATCTATTTCAAAATTCGCAGAAGAAACTAAATGGTACATGAACATTTTTTTGAATATCTGGCTTCAAGCTAATTCCATAAACGAGCTCATTAGAGAATACCATGTTTGGGGCAACATTGCCTCCAGGTAATGGAGTCACTATGCCTCACACAACTGGTTATTACTGCAACCCATTAACATGGTCATGCCTTGGATTTGTGTTTTTCCCTGGGGCTTAAGATTAACAGCCTCAAGATTGACATGGTTAGTTGGTCAGATCACTGCATGGTGAAGTTCTTCTTTGGGTCCCCCCCACCCCTTGTAGTTCACCTCCTGTGGAGATGGATCAATACTGCCTGTCACACCTGGAAACAAACCTTGGCTCAGTGTGCCTCTCCCAGTCACCAAACTTCAAATAACAAATAAAATAAAAAGCCTAATGCCTGAAAACTTCTGGTGACATGGTGGATGAGAGCAGTGGTGCTTTAGAAGAGATTGGGAGCAGACTGCACTTAAAACTTCAGAAATATCTCAAATTTCCATCCAGACATCAACTGTACCTTCCCCACCACTTTGTGAAGCTCTAGTGATAGACCACCAGGGAAACAAAATTATGCAGAAGTGGCTCAACAACAACCAAAACCCAGGACTTGAACATCAGGAGGCTCCCCCAATCCCAGACCGCTCTCAAGCTCCAAAGCACCACAAAGCAGATTTGCCTCCAAGCTCACCACTGAGATAAGTAAATGAGTTGACTCTACTAGACAAATTCTTAGTAGAATTTGCTTCCATTAAAATGATCCTCAGGGAGAGTACCGAAGATCTTAAAATGGTCAAAACCACATTGGATGCCCTGGCCCACCAAGTCAGCGATGTCAAAGCCCTAGTGAGTTTTCTTAAAGACTGAGCCCACAGAGAGGAAACAGAGGTGACAGCATTTAGAAGGAAAATATTGTGTTTGGAGGAAAGTATCAAGGATCAGGAGAACTGGAGCTGGCAAAATAACTTGCTCTTGGTTGGTGTTCCTGCACTCACTGAGGGAAAAGACACTATACCATTTGTTAATGGGCTATTCACTCAGTAAGCGGGACCCCCAAACCACAGCTCCTCTATACTATACAGAGAGCCCAAAACACCCTCAGGCCAATGCGGCAGAATGGAGAATGGCCACAGGCAATTTTTTTGCGAGTTACTTAACTTCTAGGATCAACTGAAAGTCAAAAAAAGTAGCCCATAATTGCCCAGCATTGCATTGAAAAGATGCCAGCTATTTCATTTTCAATTACCTCAGCCAAGCTCTCAGAAAGAAACAAAATCTATTGTGAGATAAAACAGAAACTCCACACTCGCAGAGAGAAATTTCAAATTGTATTTCCTGCAAAGCTGATCATACAACTTCCAACTAGTATCCACACATTTGACTTGGCCACTGCTGCCACACAGCAGCTTTCCATGGTTCTGCCTATATTGTTCAAGCACCAATATGAGGAGATCCCAGCTACAGAAATGGAACAGTAAGCCTGCTGTTTTGTGCTTAAAGTTATCCCTGTTTCAACCATTCATGTTGGTTTAAGTTATTTCCAAGTTAACCTTGTTTGCAGAGATGTTTATTGATTAGCTCTCTACTTGAAACCTGATACCACCAACATTGAAAAAATGTTTGCCTGGGCTAGATTTAAACATGAGGAGGGGGACAAAAGTGGATCCCCAGTGCCCAATTCTCATCTTCAGCACCAGGCGGGTCAGTGGAACTGGAACTTTGTAACACATTTGCATGGTGGAGCTGTAGCACAGTTTTTCCCACCCATGCCTCAACTAACGCCCGCACAGTGCAGCTGCAAACCTGCAATTCCTCTTACACATTCATTGGAGTCGACCAGCTCACATGTTTGAGATGCTCTCCAGTGCCTTCACAAACAATGGGATAGGTTGCAGTACTACAGCACAGAAATTAATGATGGCCTTGACTGCTGTCACTGCAGGCAGAACATCTTACTGGAAACTGTTCATGGGCAAGATCTCCTTCACAGCTTCCCAATGGATTGTACTGCAAACCCCCAACCCCCAAGCACACAGAGGATGGCAGTGCAGAGTTTTGAATCCCAACTGATCATCAGCTAACTCTCAAATACACAGCAGACCTTTCACTTGAAAGTCAAATGCAGAACAATGCAACAGAGGTGGGAGCTCCACCATCTCTACTCCACTGCTTCCTCCCACTGATATTGTTTTGCTGCCCTCTATAACCCTTGGACCAGTCACTGGAAAATGTTTTAGTGGGGAAACAACCAGAACTGGTTGCACTTGCCCTTATGACACCCACAGACCTTGTCTTATTTTTAATGTTAGACATTAACTGCCCAGATTGTACACTGTTAAAGTCAGGGGTTTCCCTCCACACAGTTTGAATTGCTGCCGATATGTTTGTGCAAGCTTCCTCAGTTTTAATACACAGTAGCTTACTTGTTTAACATACATACTGTACTACAATGCCTTATCTGGTTACCTACTGTGTGCATTGATTTATTGAAGTGTGAAATCCCAAACTATAATGTTATTTGTGATGGGTTGGGGGGGGGCAGAGCAAATCCTTACACAAGCATGTGATGTGGTCATCCATGGCACTAGAGTGTGTACCCCGATCAAAGGACCCACTCCATTCAGAACTTCAGAGAGAAAGGAAAGACTACATGTCTGCATCACGTAGACCAGAAGGCATACTACTGCTCAAGGAGGGATATCAAAGAACTCCTGAGAATAGTCCAGGTAGGTCAAGGGCTGTTCCTGCCAGACACTACAGAAGGCAGACCCAATATTGGCAGGTGTGTTATGTATGTCTTTGTGTCTCATGGGAGGAGTAACTCAGTTTTCATACTGAATGCAGTAGACAGAAGCTGAGCATAGTGTATTGTCCACCTGCAATCTTCATTGAACCCAGTAGGATTCCTGTATATGCCTCATATGCTGCAGGGACCAGCAAAATCCAAAATACTACTAGCCAAGTAAAGATGATCTCTTGGAATATTAAGGGCAAACTTCTCTCAGAACCAGGCATAGATTTTAAACCATCTGAAATGGTATAACACTTCTGTAGCCTTTCTACAGGAGACCCACCTTTGTGAACAGCATGTTATACTACTGTACAGAAGATGAGTTCATCAGGTATTTGGGGTGGGGGCAGACTCCAAGTGATAGGAGTAGCTATCCTGATCTCTAGGATCACACCCTTCCAGATGCAAAACATAGTCTCAGACCGTCCAGGCCAATGTATCATTGTTCAAATGAAAAATTAACCATGCACACCGACTTCCATCAAAGATGCAACCAGTATACAAGATAAAATGAGCGTACCCCTTAGGCTGTTGACAGAATTAGAACACATAGGAATTCTGGACTGATATAGCATGGCAAATGCTAAAAGTGGTGGACACACCATTGCTTGAAAAACGTATTTAATTTACTCAAACAGCAGTCTTACGGACAGCACACCCCTATGTAACACCTTCTCAGGCTTCCTCAGGGGGAAACTGGCTCTGAGTATTCATTATGATGAATACCAGATGGTACTCACCCAGAAGAAGGTAACCTTTCTGGCTGCTGGGAGAAATCAACTGGCTTAAATCTTTCAGACTGCAGACAGGCTGCTGCATCCAGACTGTCTATAGTCTGTTACAGCATTTTCATCTACTAAGTGCAAGGAGTTTGCCCTAATTTTCTTGGACAGGTTGTCTTCTAGTTGGGCTAGGATCTCCACAAGGGGGATGGAGCCTGCACATCACAGAGACACCTAACTTATGAGTTTGGCCAGCAAAGATGGAAGGGGTTTTATGAGGTGATTTTGCAGCTGTGACCCACCTATTGTGAACTAGACCCATGCCTGATGTGACTGCTAGTCAGCTGTGTGGGCGGCTGGGCCCAGTGTTTGCTGGGTTGTCCAATGTTCTCCATAAGTGCATTGACAAATGCATTAGTGAGGCCCTTTCTAAAGAAGCCATCACTGTACCCAGGCAACATGTCTCTAACTTGCCCTTCTTTGGGTAAGGTTATCAAGAACACAGTGGCTAGTGCTGTACATAATGTTCAGATTAGGAAGCCATGGAAATGTTGCAACAATCCATGGAATTCTGCCAGTATTAAATTCAGACATTTCACAAGCAAAATGGTTTTCACAGGTTATTGATCTGCAGTTTACAGAAACTGCAGATTCTTTTTCTGCAATCTGTGGACAGTTACTCCATGGTTTATGTGATCTATGGAAAATTATGCCACGGTTTACACAGAAATGCTTTTTGGAATTCCATGGCCTTTAAAAACAAGCACAGAAACGTCAAAACATAGAATGTGTTGACAGAAAAGGACTGGTAGGCCATCTAGCCTGTCCTATCTTCTCTGCTTAACACTATGCCCTGGACTCTGTTTTCTCACAGGTGTCCCAGCCTCTTCCCTTACCTCTGCTTATTATACTCATGCACCTATCCCATGCATGCTTTAAGCTCCCCACTGTCTTTGTCCCCACCACCTCTTCTGGCAGGCTGTTTCAGGCATCCATCACCATTTCTGTGAAGAAGTATTGCTTCAGATCCCTCTTGAACTCCCTACCTCAAGCTTCATGGCATGCCCCTGGGTTCTGGTGCTCCTTCTGCTTTTAAGAGGCTCCCCTCCTGCACCTTGTTCTCCCCTATGAAGTATTTGTAGGTTTCAGTTATGTCCCGTCTCACTCTCCTCTCCTCTAGGGAGTACATGTTGACCTCTCCTCTTACAATTTCTTGTGCAACCCCCACACCATTTTAGCAACCCTGATGTGGACCACTACCACCCTGCTGATGTCCTTGCAGAAGTGTGGCCTCAAGGACTGGACACAGCACTCCAGATGGGGTTTCACAAATGATAACTACAGGGGCAACACCTCCTTCCTTCTCCTGCTAGAGATCCCCCTCCCTGTGCACCCCAGCATCCTGCTCACCTTGTCTGCTGCCCTGTCGCACTGCCCTGCCACTTTGAGATCATCAGATATGATCCCCCAAAAATGACCCTTTCTTACCTGGTAACTGTAAATACCTCCCCCACCCATCTTATACACAGACCCCAGGTTTCCCCAACCTAGGTGCACTTTTTGGCAGTGAAACCCAGCTGCCATTCCCTAGACCACTCCTCTAGTTTCCCCAGATCTCTTTGCCTTTTTGCAACTACCTTGTGGGTGTCTACCCTGTTGCAGATTTTTGTGTCATCTGCAAAGAGACACAGCTCCCCCTCCAGTTCCTCTGCAATATTACTTATGAAGACTTTGACGTGGACTGGGCCAGTACCAATCCTTGTGATACTCCACTGGTCACTCTCCCATCCTGTGAGCGACTGCCTTTTACCATCACCCTCTGCCTCTTATCTGTCAACTAGTTTGATACCCAGCACACCAACTTCTTCCCACCCCAGGCTCCTAAGTTTCTTGATCAGCTTCCCATGTGGAACAGTGTCAAAGGCCTTACTGAAGTCCAGATAAGTCATGTCCACTGCCCTACCCAACCCATCTCCCTCATTACCCAGTCAAGGAACTCTGTGAGACTTGCTTGACATGACCTCCCCCTGTGAAGCCATGTTGCCAGTGGTCCTACAGTCCATGTGTCTCCAGGTACTCATCAGTCTCTCCTTCAGCAGAGACTCCATTAACTTCCCACCATTGATGTGAGACTGACTGGTGTGTAATTACTGGCCTCCTCCCTACTGCCACTCTTGTACAAAGGGACCACATCAGCCCTACTTCATTCCCTGGAACTACTCCCCCAACCCCCATCTACAATGAGGTTCTAAATAGTGTTGCCTGAAGAGTGGCTAGTGCTGTGCCCAGTTCCTTGAGTACTCTTGGGTGAATCCTTTATGGTCTCAATGCCTTGTTTTCCTTAAGGGCTTCCAACCCCCAGCAAACCATCTCTTCTGTAAATGGACTTGTGTCCTCCCTCCCCAGTTCTTGTTAATGCATAATGGCCTCCCCTCCACTGTGAAGACCAAGCAAAAGTATTCATTTAAAATTCTAGCTTTTTTTGGTCTTCCTCTGCACATTTCCCTCACCTGGTCTCCTGTTCTTCACTATACATCCCCTACCTTCCTTTTATCGCTCACATGCCGAAAGAAAGTCTTATCCACAATTTTGACCCCTGGGTGATCCTTTCCTTAGGCTGAGCCTTTGCTGCCCTTTCCTTCCTTCCTGCCTGCCTTTGTTTCACTAGATATACTTCCTTGTCTGCCTCAGTTTGTGTCATCTTGTGTTTCCTGAAAGCTGTTTTTTCTGTATTACCACATTAGCCACCACCTACAAGAACCAGTGTCCTCCTTCTCCTCTTACCCCCTACTTACTACCTATAAATGGCTTGCCATTGCCAAAAAGCACATCGGAAGTAGAATTGCCATTCCATAGAAAGTCTGCCAGTGGAATTCTGCATTCCACTCACTCTAATGGTGGTGTTACAGCTAGAGACTCACCTGATGACCTTTAACATCTTTGAGCCTCTCCAGTCTGGTGTTATTTATTTATTTAGTTTTTGTTGACTAGGTAGGTGCGCTAGACAACATAACTGCCTATTTTCAGGCACGACCCAGGAGGTTACATACAATGGATGGGAAAACAACAGTGAATACAAGGATAAATCATGTGACAACAAGTAGTAAAATTAGCCTAAATCATAATAGTAAGGTAACAACAAACTGAAGCCAGAGTCAGGCAAGGAGTAGTACAAATGCACACAGTACAGTGGCATAACCAAGATTTGATAGATCAGAACCCCTGTATATGACATTTACAACACTGTACAAATAGCAGGCAAGTGTAAGGGAAGAGGTACAGGTAATGCTCAGGGAGATCAGGGAATGGAAACAAGTGCCAGGGAAAATAGCTAAGAGAGTCAGGCAAGTTTTAGATCTATGGTAGGCATAGTACTGAAACTGCATTGGTTAGGGTGCACAATAACTTAGTTAGGACAAGGGATGGAGGAGAGCAATCAGTTCTTGTCCTCTTCAATCTCTCCTTGGCATTTGACACGATAGGCCAATGGTTGCTATTATGATAACTGAAGAAGCATGGAGGGCTAACTTATAAAGTCATCTGCTGGTTTGAGTCCTACCTCAGGGACATGATGCAGAGGGTAGAAATGGGGAATTTCTCCTCATGCCCGATGCCCCTGCCCTGCAGACATACCCAAGGGGATCTAGATCAAAACAGCAGAAGCAAAAATACACTGTCAGTAATCATGCTAACAAAACAACAGCCAGAAAAAACACACATTTGCAACACAGCACAAACTGATGACTGCGCATTCGTGGAGGGGCAGAACTTGAGGGGGGTGAGAAAATCGGTAGGGGAGATTTACTATTACAAACTCCAGGAGTGGCAGAACTCAGCTAGGAAGAAAGTCGGTGTGTGGGAGGGGGATTTAGTATAATAACCATGGGAAGGTGTTAGTCGGGGGGGTGATAACATCCCGATGCTGTTGCATCCCATTCACAATTTTTCCCAATGCTATCTTCACGGCATGGTTTTTGTAGCATGTTTTTGCTCACACTATATTGACCAGATACCCCCAGGTGTCAGTTCTATCACCCATACTGTTTGCAGTGTACATGGGATCATTAGACAGTGAAACCTGGGTTTTCACTGTTATGCATATGATTTCCAGTCATACATGTCTTTTGTACCCGGGACACATGATACAGGGAAGGTACTAAATGTACTGTATGTCTGCCTCTAGGATAGCATTGAGCTGGCTGAGATTGAACCCTGACAAGTCTGCTGTACTAGTGGTCCATTCAGACTGGAAAAGGAGAGCAATGGTGGCTGAAGAGGTAAAAGAGCTTTGGCTCTGTTCCTCAGGGTTGGGGGCTGCTGCTAAGGTGAAAAACCTGGGGATCATTCTGGATGATAAACTGACATTTGAGGCTTGGGTACTGGCTGTAGTACAGAATGTTTTTTTTTTTTTCAATCTGGGAAACATCAGCCAGATTAAATTCCCTGCCCCCCCCCAAAACCTGGTGACACTGGTGCATGCCTTTGTGAAATCCAGACTCAGCTACTGTAATGCCCTATAATGCTAGGTAAATGGAGGTGCCCTGCAATGCCTGCAGCTGGTGCAGAATGCTGTAGCCACATTGCTGACTGGCCTGTTGAGGTTATGTCATATGACTCTGGTCCTGAGTGAGTCAGAATACAAGTGAGCAGTGCGGCGCCACACACTAGCAGGAGATGACACTGTGCAGCGCCAGCCATGTTGCCTGCTGACAGAGTATACGAGTGTTGTAGAAAGTAAGTGCAAACACTTGATTTTTTATTTTTATTGCCAAAAGCAGTCAGGTTTTGGGGGGTGGGGAGCTTTACCTAAGTACAGTTTTCCTTCAAGAAGGGTGTGAAATATTACCTCTTTGAGGAGGCATTTGATGCATATATTTGCTGTGTCTGCACATTGCTTGCATTATTTTACAGGGGTAGTGTCAGATTTTAACTTATTATGTATATAATGCTGTTGTTTACTGCACGCTTGAACGGCACACTGAGCCTCTGGGGAAGGGCACTTTACCAAAGAAACTACTACTACTTTATTTTCAGTTTATCGTCCCAGTGTGCACAACAAATATTACTGTCTTGTCAAGTAAATCCACACATTGGCCCAGATATTCAAAAGGGTTGTGCATGGCGCAACAGTGTTGTGCCATGCGCAACCCACTGATGAGCCCCGGCGCAATATTCAAAAGGGAAAAGTGCGCAGCACAAATCTCGATGCGCCGGAGTGCATCAGTAATGTATGCAGGCGCAGGTAGGGGGGGTGTGCCCATGCATACCCTGCACAGCCCGATATTCAGCCCAGGATGTGCAGAGCCATGCATGCGCAACCCCTACCTGTGCAAGAACAAAGCTGATCCAAAAAAAAAAGGAACAACGGATGGCCACCCACCGGTGAGCTGCCACATTGCAGGGTGCAACACGGCAGCTGCCACCTATGGGTGGCCACCCGAGCTCCCGCTACACCAGGCGGCGCCCCGCCGTGCCCAATCATGGGCATTTGTTGAAAATAGAACTACATCCAATATCCCTGGTGGTCCAGTGGACCACTGCCTGCCTAATCATGGGCATTTGTAGTAAAAATATATTCCGTCCAATATCCCTGGTGGTCCAGTGGACCACTATCTGACCAATTGCGGGCATTTGTAAGAAAAAAAATATGTCCAATATCCCTGGTGATCTAGGGGTACGCCCCTCCCCACCTGCCCACTGAGCCCCACCGCCCTGCCCCCCCCAGTCAGCTGGCAGGTGGCAGCACCCCACCTGCCTGCCGCCCTGCGCCTGCTGACTGACACCTTCCAGTGGGCTGTATGCCCATTGGTTCACAGCGTGAGCCATCGGCCAGTAGTTCACTTGTCGCATTGCTTATTATCCCAGATATGTGTTCATATCTGGAATGTAGTACGGTATGGACTGCACACCCATTGGCTCACACTGTGAACCAATGGGCATACAGCCCTACTGATGGTGCTGCTGGTGGGGCGGCATGGTGACAGGCGGGTGGGTGCTGTTGCCTGCCGACTGACCGAGGGGAGCGAGGCGGTGGGCTCCAGTGGGCGGGTGGGAGGGGGGGGCCTAGACCACCAGGGACATAGGACATATTCCTATTTTTAATTACAAATGCCCATGATTGGGCAGATAGCGGTCCACTGGACCACCTGGAATATTGGACTTATTCATATATTTTTACAGATGCCCACGATCGGGCAGATAGCAGTCCACTGGACCACCAGGGATATTGGAATTCTTCTTCTATTTTTACAGTTGCCCGCGATCGGGCAGATAGCGGTCCACTGGACCACCAGGGATATTGGACATTTATGTCTTTATTTATACAGATGCCCACAATCGGGCAGATAGCGGTCCACTGAACCACCAGGGATATTGGACAGAATATATTTTTGTTACAAATGCCCGCGAGTGGGCAGATAGCAGTCCACTGGACCACCAGGGATATTGGACATTTATGTCTTTATTTATACAGATGCCTGAGAGCTGGCAGATAGTGGTCCACTGGACCACCAGGGATATTGGACATTTATTTCTTTATTGATACAAATGCCCATGATCGGGCTGTGGAGCACATTGTCAGCTGCAGGGGGCGTCGGTCCCTGATGGCTGCTGCCTGGCAGGGCATCAGGTGCAAGTCGTCGAGGATCGGTGCACCTGCATGCAAATGGGGCCATAATGACATGCAAATGGCCCCACTTGTGCCTTACATACATTATGGCTCCATTTGCATGTCAAGTTTTGATTATTGTGGTTGCTGTGTATAGCACAATGGAACTTGCGTTAGAGCATCCCCATGCTCCACTCTGGCCACTTGCGCTGGCGCTGTGCTACTGCTCCATGCACACTGAGGGTGGCCAGGGTGCGATATTCAATGCTGCTGAGCCATGTGCAGCTCCATTGAAAATATGGCCCAGTCCCACCCTGCTTGAGCCGAGGTTGAGCTGCGCAAGCTTTAGCTACAGCCTCCCAGTTTGAATATCTGGGCCATTATGTTTGGTTTGGTTTTATTTTTTATACTAGAGGGGCATGTGAGCAAATCCTCCCATTTTTACATGCGTCCAGTTAAGGATACATAGTCAAGCAGCAGTACACAGTGGATGCATAATACAGAAGACAATGCTTAATATAAGACAAATTACAATGTTTTACAGTGGCCTTAATACATTGAGAAACAAAATACAGTAAATAATGTTGGAAACAATATAAGTTACAATGTTTAACAGTGGTCAGATGGAGAAGGTGAGGCAGGGGAAAGAGTGGGTTTAATTGGACAAGAGGTTAGAATTAGGAAGAGAGAAGAATCAGGAAAGGTTAAGGAGGCAGTAGAGTTGAGCTTGAGCAAGGGGCAATAACGTTTGTGTACTATTTGTGTATGTGGGTGGGAAGGAAAGTGGTAGGGGCATGGGGGGCAGAGAGAATAGGGAGGGGTGGGTGAATATTGTTATAGCTGCGCTAGCCATGAGGTGATGTTTGAATGTGGAATTTGAAGATTTCAAGGGAGGAGGACATGGTAAAGTTTGGGGGAGACTTTTAAAGAGCCTTTTGCCCCAGCGGTGAGGGAGTGGAGTTCTTGAGTAGTGCAGCAGAAGGGAACTTGGAGTTCAGGAAGGAGGATCTTGTGGTGCGAGTACTGGTGGGCCTTTGGAAATTAGAGGTGATGGAGATTGGAAGCAGTCCCCAGTGCATTCTAAAGAAGAAGATCAGGATGTTGAAGTGAAATCTGTCTTCAAGGGGGAGCCAATTTGTGGCCTTGTACAGGTTACATTGGTGTGTCTGTCTGGGAAGTCCTGTGACAAATCTGATGATGTTATGGTAGGTGGCTTTAAGTCTGAGTAGGGTCTTTTGGCAAGTGGAGAATGAGTAGATAATGCATCCGTAGTCTGGAAGTGGGAGTAGGAAGCTATTGGTGACCAGTGCCCTGGTGCTGGAAATGAGGAACTGATTAACTGCACATAGCATCCTGAGCCATTGGTGGATATTTTCGATTAGCAGGTTAATGCACACTTCGTATGTGAGGTGGCTGTCTAGGTGTATACCGAGGTATCTAAAATCTTCAACTATTTCAGTGTCATTATATGTAAAGTTTAAATGAGAATTTTTTGATGATATCTAGTAACTGTAACTTATCTCTGATGTATGCTCACTATTCAGTACACTGGCATCACGTCCAGTAGAAGAAGCTAAGGTATGCACCTGGGAGGATTAGTACTGCAATGTATATACTGTACATGTATATAAACATTTGTGTTGTATATTGCATCTCTGTATATCTAAGTTAATGGAATCACTGCTGAAAGAGATGATAGTGGAATAGCTTGAATCTAATTGGTTGCAAGACATGAGACAGCATGGATTCACAGGTGGGAGGTCACATTAAACAAATCTGATAGATTTCTTTGGGTGACCAAGGAATCAGATCAGGGCAGAGTGGTGGATGTGGCCAACCTAGATTTGAGTAAGGCATTTGACACCATTCTACATAGAAGACTATTATTCTTATTATATTGTTCTAGAGTGCTTGCAGTAGCAGAGTGTCTATATCTGTGTGGCGCTCCCACAGATAAGTGAAAAATGTCTGTCTTTTTCCTAATTCAATTTTTTTTGCCTACTGTTGGTGAATTAAGAAAGAGGGAATTGTTGCATACATAAAGATGTGGAATTTGTGTGTTTGATGTTAGTTGGGAGAAGGATAGTAACAACATTTGTTTTGTGGTGAATCACTTCTAGTATAAATTTATTGATATAGTTTGGCAGTTTGCGTGTGACTTTTTTTTCAGTTAAGTACCTACTGTGGGGAAAGCTTGGTCATTCAGTATGCTGATGACACAGTCATCTACCGATCCTTGGGCAACGTGGCTGCTCTTGGTCCTTTCCTCCAAAAGGGCCTCTCATCCCTTGAGGCATGGCTGAGAGAGAACAAAATGGTGCTAAATGCAGACAAAACCAAGACGATGCTATTCGGGCCAAGATCTTTGGGCCACAACAGGACTGCATCCCGGCACCTTACCATGCTCTCTTGAAAAAGCATCAATGTAGTGCCCTCCCTTAAATACTTAGGCCTGACTTTTGACCAATCTATCACATTCAAGGACCATGTGGACCAGGTCACCAAGACCTTACACCGTAAACTTGGAACCTTGTACTTACTCAAGGACCAGCTTATCCCCGAGGCCAGGCTGTCCATTGCCACAAGTGTCCTGCTCCCTACCTTGACCTATGCCACACCTATTATACAGGGCATGGCTAAACAAGAGGTCTCCAGGATACAAATCTTGTACAACAAGGTAGCTCGGTTCACTACCCAGGACCATCCGCGATGCCACCACTGTGATACACTGGCCCAGCTACATTTGCCCTTTTTAACCGCTCGCTTACAATATCCCCTGCTTGTCCAGGCCTTCAAGCTAATCAAACTGCCTGCCCCTCCCAGCATAGTAGGAACAACAGCAATAAAACAAAACCCCAGGAGACTATGGACATCAGAAAGAATGCTACTGAAAGTCCCCAGAATAAGAACAAATGTAAGTGGCAGATCTTTCTCCTCTCTAGCCCCCAACCTGTGGAACAACCTCCCTCTTCTGGTGCAGGAGGCCTCCTCACTTATGAACTTCCGCACCAGACTTAAGGCTCATATGATTGCCATAAGCACATGCCTCTGCCACGGCTTATAACTCGCCTCCCTCTCCCACATCAACCCGCTCAAAAAGTGAGCCAACCAAGGAACCCCTCCCAATATCCATGGCACCTTGGTTCCCCAACCTTATATATTATCTCTTGCATTGGAGGTTGCTCTCCTTCCGAAAACTGCACCCCAATTTGCCATGCTTAATACTATGCCATGTAGCATTCTAGTTATTACTGTGTCATGATGATAACCATGTATGTAACAGCCAAGTAAGCCTGTATAATCCTGTAGCCAAATGTTTTCCACTGTATCATACATGTATTGTTATCCTGGGTCACCCCTGAAAAAGGGACCTTCGGAGCTCAGTGGGCCTACCTGGTCACCAAAATGTAATAAATAAATAAGTATACTTTATTGAGTATTTATCAACAGATCCTCAACATGCCAACTATAACTGTCTCAGCAGAGAAAAGCATTATAACATGAAGGTACAGAACAAGAAAAAGAAAATAACAAAGAACAACCGTTATGTTCTGAATGGTAACATTAGGTAAACGTACACAGTTATTCCAAACAAAAAACCCAACAAATACCCTTATGTACCCCCCTTACCCCACCCACCCCAGTCCAACTCACTCAGCACCCCAGAGCAGAGCGGAGGGAGCAATTATATTAGAGAAAGGGGCAGAAATGATAGAGGGGCTAGCATAAAGATGGAGAAGGGGAAACCAAGTCTCCAGCTCCCCGTACATCATAAAGAGAGCAAACCAGCCAGCAGAACTAGCCCTTGCTGCTTAAGGAGGTTGTGCTATAGGAAAAAAGAGCTAGCAGAGGACCCCATCAGTTCAGAAAGCCCTTCTGACGGGCCTACCTTCAGGTGATATGTTTCTCCATTTCCAGGACTTGGAGTATCTCTGAGTGCCATTCTCCAAAAGAGGGATGTAAATTGTCAAGCCAATGTCGGATGATAATTAATTTAGCTACACTCGATATTATGGACATGAATGCCTTGCTGTAATCCAGCATGTCCACTGGGAAAAGACCCACCAAGCAAATATGCGGGGGTGAAATAGTACGTTAAGCCCAGAAGTGTATCCAGGGAATCCCGTATTGCTTGCCAGAGAGGAGCCACCATTACACAATCTCAGAGAATGTGTTTCAAGGTCCCTTCAGAAATACCACATCTAAGACATTTTGGGGATGAGGCCCTACTCATTCTGAAAAGTCTAGAGGGAGAGAAATATAAATTGTGTAGTGTACAGAATTACAAGAAGCAAAGGCGATCTTGTTTAATATATTTATACAAATGCTGCCAAATGTGACACCATGCACCCACCTCCAAGTCTAGCCCCAGCTCATGTTGCCAATAATAACAAATCCAATTGGGGCTTCTTGGGTCATGTTGTTGCAAAATGTCATAAAATTTGGATATGGAATGCGGAAGGACCGAGGTGGCAATGAGTGTATGTAACAAGGGGTTAATGTTCGTAGCACACAGTCGTGGCCCCCAGAATGAAGATAGTGCACTAGCTAGCTGCAGGCGTTTAAAAGGATGGTAGGTGGGAATGCCTACTGGGTCATAATGTCGTATGCTGAATAGCGTATGACATTACAGCTAACCCAGAATAGCGCTGTACGAGACAGCGAGTGGTGTAATACCACGAATACTGCTGTACATGGTATTGCACCACTCACACTATCCCAGGCAGAGGATAAGATCTCTGCTGGGATTGGGTTCCGCTAAGCAGCTGTCATAGCTCAATGAACTAAGCCACTGGCAGTAGAAAACCCAGGCAGTGCATCTGGGACCAGGTTTGATTCCCTGTCCCAGATGCAAGGGAATGGTTATTTTTTGCACTTTAGAGCAATTTTACTGTAAATCCCCCCCCCCAAGTTGAGAATCTTTACTGTGGGGTGTTCGGAGGGCACAGCCCCCTAAAAAAAAAAGACATACCATATGAAATCACACACTGTATTAGTAGCTAATTTTTGCATGCAGCATAATGTCTTGCGACATTATGACCCCATGCTGTGGGAATGCCATAGTGAGTCTGGACATCACCAGCTGAAATAAACCTATCCACAACAAGCATGGATGCCACCGAGGCCATTTGAAGAGGTGGGCAAAAGCTAAAGGGAATTGGATGATTCACTATACGAAAGTGCATGTTTCCTAGGATTGGTTGAGCCGGGTCCTTATAGGGGTCAAAGCCCAAATGGATGTAGATCTGTCAAAGGCCTTTAAGTGACCAGAACACAGGAGAGGTCCGAAGTGGCTTAGGAAACTCAGAGGGTTTGATGAAGAGAAGACTGTCCACGGTGAAGTCGTGTAAGTGACAAAGCCACTGTTCTAAGGAAAGCCATAGAGGGGGGTATAAACCATCTGCGGTAGTAGGGGCAGTGGAGCTCCATCTTAAAAGTTTACTGCAGTGAATAGCATAGTAGTATAAAAAAAGTTAGGCACACAGAAACCCCCAAGCTCTTTCCGAACAGTGAGCTTGTAATAAGCCCTCCGAATGGCCTTCCCATTCCAAAGAAAGTCAGATAAACAACTCTGCAAATGTGTAAACCTAATTTTAGGAAGGTAGGGAGCAACCATACTCAAAGGGTAAAGGATTTGGGGGAGAATATTCATTTTTAGTACTTTCACATAGCCCCATATAGAGAGAGGGAGAGATGTTCATCTCTGGAGTTCCAACCTGACTTCCTGACAGACAGAGGAAAGATTAAACTTAACCATCCTGGCAATAGATCTGGAGAGCTTAATTCCCAAATAGGTAAGGACCTTAGCTTCCCAGACTAAACCCATGTCATCCATTCACTGTCTTAACACATGAACATTCAGTGGCATAACCTTGGATTTTTCCAGGTTAAGTTTATATCCCGAGACCCAGCCAACTTTGTCTATTTCCTCAGGGGCAGCTGGGATGGATGTCTGGGGACCCTGTATATGCACGAGAAGATCATCCACATAGGCAGAGATCTTATAACCTTCTCCACCTACCTGGATGCCCCGAATACCTTGATGGGTTTGAATAGACCAAAGAAGGGGTTCTAGATATAGGTTAAAGAGAAATGGGGAAAGAGGACATCCCTGTCTTGTACCATGCAGCAGAGAAAAAGGGGAGTAAAATACCCCATTGCAACGGATCCTAGCTGAGGCCATTGGAGATTTTAGGGCTCAGCTCCAGGCAGCATGGGCAGAGATTGCGTGCCTCAGATTTCATATTCAAGAGGAAATACATTATAAGAACCACCCGCCATTTCCCCAACATCCAACAGAAGAACCTCGATCACAGAGGGTAGTTGGTCAAGGAGGTTGGCAGGTGGTTAGGAGGGGCAAATTGGGTGCCCCATCACTCTGTGCTCTCCAACATATTACCTCCAAAAAACATAAACACTACAAACAGATATCTGCCTCTATCTCTGAAATCAAACAAAGGGGCTGAGGACACTGCAGAGCAGCACACTGCAGCACAGGAGCTAGCACAACAAAACTCTCCCAAATCAGGAACCAAAACAAAAAAAGCAAAAAGGAAATAAAAAAAACTTCTGATCATAGGAGACTACATGATTCGAGGAGTTGATACCCATCTCCAGCCAGGAGTAATGGTCAGATGTCTCCCAGGTACATCAGCATGGAGAGACACTGACCACATTGCTAAAACTGTTCACAAAGCAGGAGAAAACACTGATGTCCTGTTGCACATAGAGACTAATGATCTCTCCAGCTGGTCAGTTGTGGAGACCGAGGAACATCTGACCAGGCTGGATGACAAACTATCATCCATTTCATCTAACATCTCCTTCTCTGAGGTTCTGCCAGTCCGGGAGAGGGGGGGGCAGATGGATGGAAGGTCAGAGAAGGGGAGATAGGGGAGCTAAACATGTGGCTCAAGAGCTGGTGCCAGGAAAAAGGACACAAATTTGTAGGGGAACTGGTAACAGTTCTGGGAGTGAAAGTTCTTTAAATTTGATGGACTGCATCTGACTAAGGAGGGAGTCAGTGCATTGGGGCAGAAGTTTGACATCTTTGCAGAATATTTAAACTAGTAAATGGGGAGAGAGGTGCAGCATCCCATACGTCGAATGGGAAGAACACTCCACCTGAGGTGCAAAAAGGGGGGGGTGGAGTGGCCCGCTATGTCAATGAAAGTATCAAATCTACAGAAATTCAGAATACACATAAGGAGCCAGAAGAACTGTGGGTCACCCTGGAAACAGGAAATGGGACAGCCATAAGAACTGGGGTTGTTTACAGGCCCCCAGACCAGAGGGAGGACATAGACACATTACTGTTAGAAGATATACAAAATATGACAGCTAAAGGGGAGGTTCTGATAATGGGAGACTTCAACATGCCAGATACAGATTGGTCAATACCAGCAGGAACATCTGCCAGAACTAGACACATGGTGGATTCCCTGCAGGGGGGAGGGCCTCAAACAACTGGTACAGCAACCCACAAGAGAAAGGACTATCCTAGATCTAGTACTGACTAACAGGGAAGGGATCACAGGTCTCCAAGTAGAAGGTCACCTGGGGGCCAGTGACCATCACATGGTATGGTTCAATTTGGCCACTACATCTAAATCATCCCATTCCAAAGAAAAAATATGGGACTTCAGAGGAGTTGACTTTGATAAGATGGCCAACAGAGTTAAGCTAGCCCTGGCAAAAAGAAACACAGGTGAGGGGGGTATAGGCAAAGTGGGCAAGCATTAAGGATGCAATACTTGAGGCAACATCTCATTGTGTTAGACAGAAAAGGAAGTGCAAAAGAAGGAGGAAACCACTTTGGTTCTCAAATACAGTAGCAGAAAAGGTCAGAGCCAAAAGGCTGACCTTCAGGAAATATAAAGGAACACAGCAGGATGAAGATAGGGAGGCATACCAAACTGCCCTAAGGGAAGCAGGGAAGGCAGTAAGGCAGGCAAAGTCCCAAACTGAGGAAACAGTAGCACAAACAGTAAAAGAAGGTAACAAGACTTTCTATAGATACATTAGTGAAAGGAGAAAGTCCAGAGGGGTATTGCTAAGCTCAAAGGAGAAAAGGGGGCATGTGAGGAGGAGGACCCTGTAAAAGCATCTATCCTAACTAGATACTTTTGCTCAGTATTTACTGAAGAGATGGTAGAGCAGGGCCCACAGCTCAGTACCATGGACACAGGAGTGAGGGAGGTGAGCACTACTCCCTTCACAAAAGAAAGGGTCCTACAAGAGCTAGCTAAGCTCAGGGTGGACAAGGCAATGGGACCTGATGGCATACATCCCTGGGTACTTAAGGAGCTAAGGGTGGAACTAGCAGAGCCATTAGCAGAACTGTTTAGTGAGTCTCTGAGCACAGGAGAGGTCCCAGAAGACTGGAGAAGGGCTCACGTGATCCCGCTCCACAAGAGTGGTAGCAGGGAGGAGGCAGGGAACTACAGACCAGTCAGTCTTACCTCAGTAGTGGGCAAGATTATGGAGGCACTCCTTAAGGAAAGGATAATGCAACACCTGGAATCCATAGGGGCACAGGATCCAAGACTGCATGGGTTTACAAAAGTAAGGTCCTGTCAAACTAATCTCATAGATTTCTTTGACTGGGAAACCAGAGCGGTGGACCAAGGGGGAGCAGTTGATGTCCCATACCTTGACTTCAGCAAAGCTTTCGACACTGTTCCACATAGAAGATTGATAAATAAGCTGGTTAGGCTCAGGGTGGGTCAGAAGTTGGTCAACTGGGTGGAAAACTGGTTGACAGGCAGAAAACAGAGAGTGGTGGTAAATGGTATACAGTCAGAAGAGATGCAAGTCACAAGTGGGGTACCTCAGGGATCAGTCCTGGGGCCAGTCCTCTTCAATATCTTCATTAGTGACATTGCAAATGGACTGGAGAGTAAGGCTTGTCTGTTTGCAGATTAAACCAAGATCTGCAACAGAGTAGATGATCGAGATGGGGTTGGCAGAATGAGAAGAGATCTGGATAAACTAGCAAAATGGTCAGAAGAGTGGCTACTGGGATTTAATGCAAAGAAGTGCAAGGTCATGCACATAGGGAAGAGAAACCCTGAAGCCACATGTAGGCTGGGAGGGGAGTTGCTGGCAGTCACAAAGGAAGAAAGAGACTTGGGCATCATCATCACCGATGACCTGAAATCATCCAAGCAGACCTCGAAAGCAGTAGCTAAGACTAGAGGGATGTTAGGGTGTATTAATAGGGGTCTCACAAGTCATAAGAGGGAGGTAATAATCCCTCTTTACAAGACACTGGTTAGGCCCCATCTGGAGTACTGCGTGCAGTATTGGAGGCCACACCTTCACAAGGACATTAACCAAATTGAGGCAGTCCAGAGTAGGGCAACCAAAATGGTGCAGGGACTGCATCAGAAGACATATGAGGACAGATTAACAGAGCTCAATATGTATACCCTTGAGCAAAGGAGGGAGAGAGGTGATATGATTGAAGCATTCAAACACCTTAAGGGCATTAACAAGGTGAAAGAACCTAACATGTTTAAATATAAGAAAAATAGCAGGACAAGAAGACACAGCATGAGATTAGACGGAGGCCGATTAAGGGGGAATGTGAGGAAATTCTTTTTCACAGAAAGAGTGGTGGATGCATGGAATGGCCTACCTCAGGAAGTGGTGGCTATGAATACAGTGCAGGGCTTCAAACAGGCATGGGATAGGCATAAGGGAGCAATACAGATGAGTATGAATAGATAGACCACTGACAGAGCAAAGGCTGATGGCACATTTATAAGGTAGAAAAAGAAATGAGCAGACTGGATGGGCCATGTGGTCCTTATCTGCCATCAACCTCTATGTTTCTATGTTTCTATGAGGGATGGGAATAAATTACTTTGAGCCAATCACAGAAGCAAGTTTGTGTGTGACTTTTGTGGGGTTGTCTTTGAGACTAGGGTTTGCTGGCTTGCTGTGGTGGCCTGTTAATTATGTGGGACTGTGATTTTGTTTTTCACTGTTTTGTGGGCTTTCTAAGCTGCTGAGTTCTTCTTGTTTTAAAAATAAGCTTTTTTCAGAGGCATTGTTTAGCCAGAATCCGACTGTTGCTTAGAAACAGCTTTCCTGGCATAGTATTCTGGTTCTAATAGAACATTGAAGTAGCAGCCCTCTGAATTCTAGAATATCGAGATTTGCCACAAATGAAATAGATATTTATATTTTATATATATTTATATTTATGTAAAAGTTAAGGGTGTAAGGGTGGTGTAGGAAGTACTCCATATATTTTGTTTCTAGTCTAAGGGTACTAGGCAGATAGAGGAAAGTAAGTTATTAAAAATGGTCTAGGGTTATCATAGGATCAATATGGGGATACAACACATTGGGGAGGTAGTCAGTTGCGGGGACTGTAGGGCACTCTTCTCCAGAGTTACACTCTGGAAGAGGGGGCACTGCCCCATCTGGAGGACCTTTCAGGAGTTCCATTATTAGCTGTTAGCAGCAAGAGATGAGATATCTCATCGGTGGCACTGACTTGGCTGATGTCCACTCCCCACACCCCCACTCCCCACAGAGGCTCACCCTTTCCAGAGGGCTGGAGAGTGGCAGAGAAAGCAGAAGGGGAAGGATAGCAGGGGTAGCCACAAGGAGTTTGACCAGTTTTTGCACCATCCAGACAGTAAATTGCTTTGCACCCTTGGAGGAGGCTCAGGCACCTGACTCTGTTGGGGGACTCTGAGTCAGTTGGGGGGAATGGGCAGGAGGACTTTGTGGCATCCATGAGGATGAGCAGGAATAAGTCACCAAGTAGAGTCTTGGTGATTGGGGACTCAATAATACAGGAGTAGAGAGGATGGTGGATGGGGAAGGGAAGGGAAGGAAGGAAGGAAGGAAGGGAAGGAAGGAAGGGGAACTAAATAGTCACATGGCTTCCTGGTGCATCAGCCATCTGGAATATAGAAAGGATAGGGAGAATGACAGGTAAGGGGAAGGTGAGCTGGGGGTTCTTGTACACTTGGGTACCAATGATCTAGCAAACCAGCTTGTGGAGGTAATGAAGTAAAATTTTAAGAGGCTGGAGGACAGATTGAATATGCACTTGGCTTTCCTGTCTTTTTCTGAGGGCCTTCCAGTGTGGAAGAGGAGGAATGGGAATGATAGAACAAGGAAGGAAGAGACTGAGGAGTTTAATGGGTGGTTGAAGGGATGATGTGAGGAGGAGGGATACCATTATGTGGGGGACTGGGGGGAGCTTCTGGGACAGGAGGCTCTTCAACAGAAATGGTCTTCACCTGACAAGAGAGGGGGCTAGTGCTCTGGGGCAGAAGTTAGAGGTCTACGTTGTACATTGGGCAAATAAATTGACTGTGGGGGAGACAGAGGCTAGGGGAACCATTGAGAAGGGAGAGCAAGTGGATAACCTAGATGGGGCACCCAATGAACAGGGGACTACTAGCAACAAGATGGGTAACAGAAAGGTTGAAGTTCAAATTAGGTTACTTGAAGAAGCCAATGAAGGAGAGCCGACAAAGCCTACATTCAGCAGGAAAAAGAAAACATTATGGAGACTAGGAAAGAATAAGAAAGAAGAAATAGGAAAAAGTATGAGGGGATCAGGAAAAAGATGGAAAGGGAGTCTGCCATAATGCAAGGAATCTGGGAAATAAAGTAAGTAAGTTCCAGGCAATGGTGGCAGAAACTGCAAAAAATCTAGTAGGCATCACAGAAACTTGGGCCACAGAGAATAATGAATGGGACCTGACAGTCCCAGGTTGTACCATGTTTAGACATGATGGAGGAAAAGGCAAAGGAGAAGGAGGTGTATCCCTATATGTTAGGTAAGGCATAGAGGCAGTGGAGGATGGAAACATCTGGGGCAGTAATGGGGAAACAGGATTACTGTGGGTCAGCTCATGGCATCCTCAGGCAAGAAATTATGGATGGTATGATCTACTGACCTCCAAGACAGGGGAAAGAGAGAGATAAGGATCTAGGGGCAGAACTAGAAAGGGGGTGGCAAAGGGGGAGGTAGTAGTGGCAGGATATTTAATTCTACCAGATATTGATTGGGTCACTCCAGCAGTCTGGAACTCCAGAATTCAGGCCCAGTTGGATACATTGCATGGCTGCCTGCTGGCATAGCTGGTTAAGGAACCCAACAGGCAGGCTGCCATTATCAATGTGGTGCTTACCAACTTGGAAGTGGTAGGAGGAGTGAGGGTAGGTGAACTGCTAAGGTCCAGTGACTATAACTCTATATGGTTTGGCCCGGCTCTTGAGACAAGTAACCCCTCATCAGAGGCTGAAGTCCTAGATTTCAGTAGGGCAGACTTTAATCAGATGAGGGAGCTGGTCCAGGATGAGTTAGTCAGAGTTGGCAGCATCAGGAATGTGGCAGAAAGATGAGGGAAATGAAGGAAGCCATTCCAGAGGCAACAAAGTCTTGCATTAGAATGGTAATCAAAAGAAACAGGTACAAGAAACAAATACAGTTCTCTGGAAAGGTCAGGGAAGCAATGAGAGCAAAAAAGAAGGACTTCGCCAAGTAGAAGATAAAACAAGTAAAAGAAGAATGGAGAGAGTACCAGATGAAAACAAGCAAAACCAAGAGGGCAGGCAGAGAAGTAAAAGCAGACAGAAAGCTGCAGATTGCAGAGATGCTCAAGGGAGAAGAAAAACAGTTCTTTAGATATATTAAAGAAAAAAGAAAGAAGGGATGAGGAATTGCTAGGCTAATAGAGGGAGGTAGGGTAGTTGGGGAAGACAGGCAGAAAGTAATCATTCTTAATGACTGCTGCTGCTCTGTATTCACAAGGAAAGGCAGACAGCCTCTGATCTAACTGAACCCCTGGTAGCACTTTTAATAGTTCAATTGAGACAGGGGTGGTTCCAAAAGACTGCAGGGTAGTGGACGTAGTCCTGCTTAATAAGGGGGAGGACAAGGAGTAACTGGGTATATACAGACTCATCAGTCTTACCACTATTATGGGTAAACTGATGGAGACACTAGACAAAAAGGATCCTGTGGACTACCTGGAGAGCAATGGACTCCAGGATAGAAAACAACATGGGTTCATGGCAGGGAGGTCTTGTCAGACCAATCTGATAGTATTCTTTGACTGAGCAATGAGCGTGGTGGATCAGAGCTATGCTATGGATTTACTCTACTTTGATTTCAGCAAGGCTTTTGACTCAGTGCCTCACAGAAGATTTCTGAAGAAGTTGGAGAGTACAAGTGCAGTGAAGCACACAATTAGATGGGTGAGAAACTGATTGGAAAGGAGACATCAGAGGGTTATAGTTAACAGAGTCAAATCAGAAGAGAGGGATTTCACCAGTGGGGTGCAACAGTGACTGGTCCTGAGTCCAATTCTTTTCAATATGTTCATTTGCAATATGAGTGAAGGAATCCAAAGCAAGATGTGTCTGTTTGCAGATGGCACAAAGCTCTGTGGCAGGGTAGACAGCAAGGAGGGGGTTAGGAAGCTACAAAGAGACTTGCAAAGGCTAGAGAGGTGGTCAAAGGTTTAACAGTTGAAATTCAATGTCAAAAAGTGCAAGGTGATGCATACAGGGAATACGAACCACAGGACAGACTGCTGGATGAGGGGTAACTCTGGACTCAACCTCTGAGGAAAGAGACATAGAGGTCATCATCAGTGACTCCCTAAAACAATCAAGCCTATGTACCAAGACCTACAGTAAGGCAAGCCCCACCTGAAGTACTGTGCCCAGTTCTGGAGTAGTCCCCTAAGGAAAGATAAGGACAGGCTAGAAACAGTGCAACATAGGGTGACCAAACTGATTCAGGGCCAGCTATGCAGATTTTATGAGAATTGACTCAAGGCACTGAGCATGTACTCGCTGGAGGCCATATGAGAGAGGGTAAGTATGATAGTGACCTTCAAGTTCCAGAAAGAAATGAGCAAGGTAAATTGTGAGGAACTATTTAGCATAAGTAGTGGATCAAGAACACAGGGGAACAAGTGAAAACTGATGGGGGGGTTCAAGAGGGAAGTGAGAGAGTTTTATTTTACAGAAAGGGTGGTAGAGCCATGAAACAATCTGCAGGCTGATGGGGTGGGCACCAAAGCTATCAATGGTTTCAAACATGGCTGGGACAGCGTAAAGGGCTCAATGGTTGCTCAGGGTGGTAGTGGTAGGGCAGGAAGCATGAGAGTGGATAATATGGGATAGAACCCTGTATGGACATTAGGTTCTGGCCTTGTTAGGGTCTTATGAGCAGAATGGATGAACCAGTGGTCTTTTTCTACCATCATTTTCTGTTTCTATTCAGCAAACTGGGCAGCTCAAGAATGGAACCAAAGGTGGTAAACTGACTAAGAAATCAGTTAGGGAACAGGTGACAGAGGGTGGTTGTAAATGGAGTTCACTCCAGGGTGGGGAGGGTAACCAGTAGGTGCCTCAGGGATCGGTGTTGGGACCAGCCCTCTTGTCCTCTTTAATGTCTTTTTAGTTCACATTACAGAGGGGAAGGTCTGACTCTTTATGGATGATACCAAAATCTGCAATAAAGTAGACATTTTAGTGGGAGTTGGGGAGTGAAAAGGATGAGCAGAGACCTGAGAAAACTTGAGGAGTGGTCAAGGGTATGGCAGCTGGATTTCAGTATAAAAAGGTGAAAAATAATGCACTTGGGAGTGGGACACAAACCCAGAGGCAGAGTACAAAATAGGGGGAGTGTTATTGATGACCACCAAGCAGGAGAAAGACTGGGGAATAATCATCTCTGATGACCTAAAGGTGTCCATGTATTGTGACAAGGCAGTTGGGAGGGCTAGTGGGATGCTAGTGTGCATAAGTAGAGGTATCACTAACAGAAAGAGAGAGGTGGTGCTGCCTGTGTATAGACCATTGGTAAGACCTCACCTACAATATCCTCTACAGTTCTAGAGGCCACATCTCCATAAGGACATAGACAGAAAGGAGGCAGTCCAGAGGAGAACCACTAAGATGCAGTAGGGTCTGCATCAAAAGCCATACAAGGAGAGACTAAAGGAGCTCAATATGTACACCCTGAAAGAGAGGAGGGAGAGGGAGATATGATAGACACTTTTAAATACTTCAGAGGGTAAATAAGGTACAAGTGATATGTATTTTTCAGAAAAAAAGATGCACAAGAATAAGGCAACATTCTGTAAAGTTGGAGGAGGGCAGACAGAGGACAGACGCGAGGAAGTACTTCCTCACAGAAAGAGTGGTGGATTCCTGGAACAGCATACCACTCAAGGTGATGGGGACAACAACAGTAGTGGAGTTCAACAGTGCATGGGACAGACAAAAGGGAATCTTAGTGGAAAGGAATGGGGAGGAAGAAAGAGCTGGACATCAAGTAGGGGCTGTGGTGGTACTGTGGGTAGTAAAAAATGAACAAACTAGGTGGGCCAAGCAGTCCTTATCTACTGACAAATTCCATGTTCTATGTAACTGTTTCACAGTACTTCAGTATAATGGCTCTTGTAATGTTCAGAGTGTTCCCAATTTTGTACATGTATTTTCATTATATTATGGCATTGTTAACAGTTGTGTTTTTATACCCCATGCACCTATCCCTCAGGCAGCAGCAACAAATGAGCCTCAATTTAGTGTGCTTCTCCTGGCCAACATTTCTAAGTAAATAAATAAAACATATACACTATAAAGGTTAGCACATTGTTTCATGATTTGTAGTTGAAAACAAATGTGACTGTGGGAAGACTTTGGTCTAATACCCAATATGGACACTATAGTGCAGCACTAGGGGATGCTTTACTGTTGAGGTGCTGTGCTTAGAGTAAGATGTTAAACAAAGATCCCTCCTGTCTATCTCTGTTGACTGTTAATGTTGGAGTTTGAGATGCCATGGCATTTATTGTAAGATTAGTGGAATTTTTTATTGTAAAACAATACAATAAAATATAAATAAGTAACATAAAATGAAAAAGAAACAGAGAAACATAGACTTTGATGGCAGATAAGAACTGCTTGGCCCACCCAGTCTGCCCATTTCCCTACCTGTTGGATAAGCTGCAGATCCTAGTTAACCAAAGCCTACTTCCTCCTACCCCCCCCACCAGAATTGCCTTTAGTCTGTCCCATGCATTCTTGAATTCCCCCACTGTTTTTGACTCCATTGCCTCCTCAGGAAGGTCTTTCCATGCGTCCACCACCCACTCCATGACAAAATACTTCCTCATGTTGCCCCTGAGCCATCCTCCCTCTATCTTCAAATTGTGCCCCTTGTTCTAGCACACCTCTTTTTCTAAAATATGCTACCCTCTTGGACTTTGTTGATTCCCTTGAGGTACTTGAAAGTTTCTATCATGTACCCACCTCTCCCTCCTTTCCTTGAAGGTACACATATTAAGCTCCTTTAGTCTGTCTTCGTATGGCTTCTGGTGCAGACCCTGCGCAATTTTAGTTGCCCTCCTCCGGACTGCCTCCATCCTGCCTATGTCCTTGTGGAGATGGGGTCCCCAGAACTGCACGCAGTACTCCAGATGGGGTCTCACCAACTGTCTGTACAGAGGGATAACACCCTCTAGTTTTCTACTGGTTGTGCCTCTCCATGTGCAGCCCAATATCCTCCCAGCCCTCCTTACTGCCTTCTCACATTGCTTGCCTACCTTTAGGCAATCTGATATGACTACCCCCAGGTCCCTTTCCATTGTTGTTGCTGTTAGTACCCCCCCCCAAACTGTGGACTCTTCCCCTGGGTTTGTGTTTCCCAGGTGCACTTCTTTGCATTGAATTTAAGCTGCCATACTTTTGGCCATTCCTCCAACCTTGCCAATTCCCTTCTCATCCATTCCACCCCCATGTATCAACTTTGTTGCATATCTTTTGTCATCTGCAAAGAGGCATACTTTTCCTTCCAGTTCCTCCACAATGTAATTTATAAAGACATTAAATAGAACAAGTCCCAGTACTGAACACTACAGTACCCCACTAGTAACCCCCCTTTCTTCAGAGTGCACTCTGTTTACTATTACTCTCTGCATCCTGTTGTCCAGCCAATATTTTACCCTGGGACCCACTCCCAGGCTGGCTAACTTGTTTATTAATCTTTTGTGTGGGACTGTGTCAAATGCCTTGCTAAAGTCTAGGTAGGCCATGTCCACAGTCCCTCCCTGGTCTACTACTTTGGTGACCCAGTGAAAGAAATCTATGAGATTTGTCTGACATGACATTCCCTCTGTGAATCCATGCTGCCTTGGGTCATGTGGCCTGCTGGCCTCTAAGTACGCAACAATTCTTTCTTTCAGAAGTGATTCCATCATTTTCCCTACCACTGAGGTCAAAACAGATCTGCAGTTTCCTGCCTCTACCTTGCTCCCACTTTTGTGAAGGGGAGTGACATCCACACTCCTCCACTCCTCAGGTACCACACCATCCTCCCATGATTTGTTAAAAAGGGTAGTAAGTGGTGTCACTAGTTCTCCCCCTAATTCTTTTAGAATTCTGGGGTGAATTCCATCAGGCCCCATTGCCTTGTCCACTTTCAGATTTAGGAGTTCTTTCAGGACCCTTTCTTCTGTGAATGGGCTGGTAATGACCTGCCCCCCCCCATCCAGAGTGCTTCTATTGATTGGATTAGATAACTCCCCCTCCTCTTCTTTTGTGAATACTGAGCAAGTATAGTTCAGTATCCCTGCTTTTCACTGTAACCCTCTGCCCCCCCCCCTTTATTAAGCCTCACTATTCCTCCCTTGGTCTTTCTTCACTCCCTAATGTACCTATAAAATGTTTTATCCCCCTTCTTAACTCAGTTGGCTATCTTTTCCTCAGTTTGGGCCTTTGCTATTCTGACTGTCTTCCCCACTTCCTTCTGCTTTAACTGGTACAGTTCTCTGAAGAACTGTACCAGTTAACGTTAGTTAAGAAAAAAAAAGAAATAATAAAGGAAAAAAATGTACACAAAAAAGATACAAGTAATCAAAGAAGCAAAATATCAAAAAACATGATGAATGCAAGCTCAAGGAAAATCGAGGAATAAAGTCAAAACTATATGCCACTCCAGAGATGTAACCTGCAATCTAGAATAACAAATTATAAGTTTATGATATGTTCAATTCGTACAATGGCTTAATGTGAATTGAGGACAATGCCCAGGAAAACAGCCAGTATCACCCAAACCTTAGGTAGCATACTCCCTACCTTCTAGAGAGAATCATATATCCAGAAGGATCCCCACCACAAATCTGTAATACATTTAGCAGAAGAAATGTTACAGTCTCTATGATACACCTCTTTCATCACTGCTTCTATAATGGCAACCAAGGCCCTATATGAAATTCTCAACTGTAGCACCAGTTTGCACCTTGCTTGCCATAGATATAACTTAAGACAAACAAAAAGCACTCTCAAAGTGCTATTATTATACTTCCAAAAGTGTAGCGGGAAATCACCTAGAAACAAACATTCATAGATGAGACGCTCCAGCGAGGGACGTTTCAGATGACCAGCTGCATATTTCCAAAAATTCTGTATAAACATACATTCCAGAAAGAAATGTTCCATAGATTCCAGTTCTGCTTCACATTCTGGAAAGGGACAATATCTTCCCTCCAAGGGTTTGTGTTTATGGTTACCTCAGATATTTAATCTGCCATAGGAACAAAGCTGTAGTACGTCCCACATTTTGCAAGGTATACGAGGGTCCTTCAATTGTTCTACTACCAATGAAACCTTCCCTTCAGAACAATGTTTAAATTTAGCTTCTTGAGGGCAAACCTTCCCCAAAACTGCTAAGTACAGTTGCTTCCTATGGTAGGTTACAAAGTCTGATTTTGTAAGTTTGCAAGTATACAATTTTTGTAGAGTAGGTCTCAGGTATCCCAAAACTCTTGGTTTGGTAGTTAGTTTTAAGGAAGCTTCCATCTAATTGTTCAAATAATTTTCTAAGAGTCATTTTAGCCAAATATTTATACTAGTATCAAGGGTTCGTAATGCCAATCTCATTGTATTAGACCAGAAAATCATATGAATAATTATAATCTGGTGTGGCATTGTTACTCCACCCTTGTTTTTAGGTAAATAAGTAAAATCCCTTCTAATAGGGTTAAGGCAACTGCCCCAAAACATTTGGGAAAATGCACTGTATGCTGTGATCTCCAATTGCAGTGGTAGTGGAAATATATGGCTAATACTGTATATAATAAAATAGGAATCAAAAACTGTTTATCCATACTCGTTTAAGTTTGGAAAAAGGTCCACTTTTCCATTTCTGCACTTTAACTACACATATAGTTAATTGCTCAGACCAGTTTAAAAAGGCCATATCTCCTTTGCCAGATTTCACATCTAAAATTTTGATTGGACCATGGACTATAGAGATATTTGCTAACTGGGAATCCACAGAGTCAAAGTCATGAAGCTGAATTCCAGTACTTTTATGAATGTTTAGCAAAGCTCCAGAGATCCATGAATAATCCTCAGATATATGTAACAAAGCATTCTCACACTAACTGTCCTGAAGGAGGAGACAAATATTGTCTGCATATGCCAGGACTTTGAGGACCCCATCTCATATGGGCCAGGGGATGTCTTGTATAGTCTGGTATTCTATGATTCTGCAAATTAAGAGATCTAAAGAAAATACATGAAGTAAGGGGCTGAGGTTACAGCCCTGCTGGACATCTGTCCTAATCAGGTAGACCATACCAACCACACCTTTATTGTAGGACACCAACATGGCTGTTTTATACAAATTCACTATCCAGCAGACAAATGGTTCTGGAATGCCATACCTTAACAGGATTTGAAACAGAAAATCATGATGAACTCTGTCAAAAGCTTTGGACTGGTCCAGAGACAATAAATAGCCAGCAGAACTGTTGTTTTTCTAATATCCCAGGACATCTCTTAAAACATATACATTATCCTGTAAATTCCGAGAAGGTATGAAGTAAGTTTGAGCTGATGAATGACTGCCATGGCAATCTGTAACAGTTGCACATTCAATAATTTAGTCAATATTTTATAATCTAAATTTAAGAGACAGATGGGTCTCCAATTTTCCAATAATGCTCTATCCCCAGATTTGTACAGAAAAATTTATAAACCTTTTGTAAAGGAAGATGGGAAGTTATTCTGGCCTAACAAAGCATTAAACACTTCCTCCAGACAGCAAGCTAACTCTGCTGCAAACGTTTTGTACAAATTGTGCGGCAAGCCATCCCAGCAAGGTGATCCTCCTGTTCTGAGAGATGCAATCACTAGTAACATTTATTATTTGGTGATAAGGGAAATCAGTCTATTTTTCTCTCACTTTGTGAAATAGGAGAAATGCTAGACGAAATCCAAGAATCTGAGATCATATCCCATCCTGTGCAGTGCCAAAATTGAATATTAACATGGGCCCCAATCAATTTGGATAGTTCTAAGGGGTCCAAAATGTTCACCCCCTCTGTATTTGCCTTGACAAGCATCCACCCTTTCTTTGCATTTTAAACAGGGATCACTATATGGGTCAGTTTCTGTACCATATTTAAGTTCTGCCTCTAAAGAAACTGCCCTATCGTATTGATAAGTTCTCATCAATCTCTTTATATACTATATTTCATCCATTACAGGCTCCAAGCTGCTATTAGCCAGAGACATCAGGCATTGGAGCTGTCTTCTATAGGACACGTATTTTAAATAGGCCTCATTGTTTTTTGTTTTCCCATAAATTAAAAAATAATTCTTGATCTCTTTTTTTGGTATCTTCCCATCAATCAACTGCAGAATCATAAAGACATTGTACAGATTGCCTGGCATAAAAAAATCTCTAATCCCAGTCATTACTGAGGGAGAATGTAAAGCATCAGTATTTAATCTACATTTGTTAAATGATTTGGCAGGTTGGCTCTCACTGACTAGTGTTGTATGTAACAACACATTATCAGAGAATTCCATTTTCATAATATTTGTATAATCTAATCTGTATGTCTGGAGACATAAATATATAATCAATTCTAATCTAAAGAGATCTCTTATGGAATGCAAAGCCACCTTTCTGATGTAGCCATCTATAATCATCAATTAATCCGGCTGTGTCTACCATAGATTTTAAGGCTAAAGCAACACAATAGATCTTTTTCACACATTCAGGTTTGATCCCCAAATCAAGAGAACATTTAAAGTCACCACCCAAAATAGTGTTGGAAGAAGTAGCCAGAAATGGTTTGATTAAATTAAGTAACGCTAGTCAGTCTGCTTTAATTTGGGAGGCCATACACAGTTATGCAATGAAACCTTTGTTGATGCCAACCAAAGTCCTACCAGCAGAGATGTCTATTATCCAAGACATTTGGAAATCTGTTCCTCTAAATAAAACACCAATACCATTGGATTTGTCCAATCCAAAGGAACAAAGGTGGGCCCCCACCACCACTCCCTTTTTATAGTGGCAAGATCAGCTAATGTTGCCATCCAAGTCTCCTGTAAGAGCATTACATTGAAATGTCCCTGCAACAATTGGATGTAAATGGCTTTACGTTTATTTGGATTTTTTTAAACTACACACATTTAATGAGGCAACTTTTAATAGTTCCATACAGAAAAACAGGGAAAGAAAGAGATTCCAATCCTCCTAACTTAAGTCATACCCTGACTTTTACCCTTTCCTCTAGGACTGTCAGATGTTCTTTTCCTTTCTTCTTTTTCTGATCAAGAGAATCTGAGTCAACTTGGGGAGTAGAGTGGAACAAAGTTTCTGAATCAATATCATTCCAATCAGAGTCCCCCCAGTTTTTAGAGTTACAAAACACCTCATACTTATTAGTAAGGGGCAGTGAAATGTCAGGTGAAGAGGGCTTATATAAGCTGGTATGATAATGTGGGGGTAAAGGTTGTAGGCATTGGAGGAGGACATGCTTGACTCTTCCCCAGGTGACTGTGGGGGTTCTTCAAGAGTTAGAATTGACAGAGTTCCCAAACCCTCAGGTGGGGTACCGCAGGTTGAGAAGCCTCTCCAAGTTTGGGGTACAGATCTGGGTTAGGAATAGGAATCTGGACCTTCTGGGGGGCCTCCAGAGGTATGGGAGGAACAGAAATTCTTGGAGGGAGCCTCTTAGGTAAGTCTAATCACTGTACTAGATTTCTGTGCAGAATGTACCAAGTCTGACTGGTTAAAGGGAAAAACCTTATTAGTTGCTGCCCAAGGACAATCTCAGAAAATGTGTCCTTTAGCTTTGCAAAGTTGCAGATATTCCAATCTTGATATGCATAGCTGATATGCCCAAAAGCTCTACATAGGCCACAACGCAGTTTATCACATGCACTAGACAAAAGCGATCTTGCTCCACATTTATAGCATGCTTTGGGTTGCCCCACATTCATGATCTAAAAAGAAGCTACTAGAGATGTGACAAATTCCATGCGGACCCATACACAGCCACACTATGAATCTCCAGCCCCCGGTCCAAAAACACTTAGAGTCAATAATAGCTTCTGGGGGTTCCAATATATCGCATTTGCAACTCAACCAGTAATGAATGTCCCCCGCATTCACATTCTCATTCTTGAACATGACAGTTACAGTCTTGATTAGAGGTTTTGTCAATGGAATAGCCAGGAATGAGGTCCAAAGTGGAGTCTGTTTCAGTTTATCATCTAGACTCCAGAATGCCAACCCAGCAGGGATATTGAAACTGGAAAAAAGTTTTCTTCCCACAAAATGTTGATCAGTGCAAACACTTCCAAGAGCATAAAATTCAGGGAGTCTTTCAGCAGCACCTTTCCAACATAAACTCTGTCCACGTGTTCAGTTAAACCTCTGACATACCGGAGTCTAACCACATTCCATCTAGGCAAAGATTCTGGCCAAGCCTAAAAAAGATCTGCAAACATTGGACCACGGGGGGGGGTCCTTCCCTCGGGGCCCTGTCTCATCAGCAGAATTTTCAAAGTCTTGAAAGGAGCGAGGAAGGGGGTGGGGACTCTGTGCTGGTGCTGACTCGTCAGCCTGCAACCCCAAATTGCTCCCAACTGCACCGTTCTCAGAAAGTGGAACAGCTGTTGTCACGAGAGAGATCCTATCTGATGTGGTGTGGTCCACAGTAACCTCTAATGCCATGGAATTTTCCCCAGAATTGTGAGCAAAAGAAGTCATACTTACAGACAATGCAACTCTTTCCACACCCATAACAGCCTCCCGTTGTTCAGGAACCATGACAAGACTTCCCAGTCTCTTTAAAATGCTGTGCATACAGATTCAAAGTGCCTTGCAGAGAAGGGACTGGAGAAAGCTGTTCCAACTCTGCAGACCAATCTTGGTCCGGAATCCACATTCCAGTGATATCTGTAATCCATCCTGCTACCTTCAATACAGACTCGTGTGACCATTGTTGTGTCTGGTACTTGCCATTGGTGGACTGAGTTGATCTGTGGCAAATTTGTCCATGTCAGAATGTCATTTTGGGTCGGGATGCAAAATTCTGCCCACAGGAAGTATGGTCGGAGGTAACTGATGAAGGTGCCAGAGTTCAAACCTCTGGATTCACTGTTTCAGGTCCACACTCACCCATTTTTCGCTGGTTCTACATGATCAGTGGTCCAACATGAATTGTACATCCTGGCTCTCAGCCACAACCACTTCCATATCCATAATGTCCAATACAGAATCTGGCATATCAGAATTGTTATTCCACTGCTATTAAATATGCCAACGATATCAAAATAGGAGGACCATGTGCTGATTCTGAGAATGTAGCAATTATTCAGAAAGAAAAGAAAGTGCAAAAGAAGAAGGAAACCACTTTGGTTCTCAAATACAGTAGCAGAAAAGGTCAGAGCCAAAAGGCTGGCCTTCAGGAAATATAAGGGAACACAATGGGATGAAGATAGGGAGGCATGCCAAACTGCCCTAAGGGAAGCAGGGAAGGCATTAAGGCAGGCAAAGTCCCAAACTGAGGAAAAACTTACGAACAGTAAAGAAGGTGACAAGACTTTCTATAGATACATTAGTGAAAGGAGAAAGTCCAGAAGAAGTATTGCTAAGCTTAATGGAGAAAAGGGGCATGTGAGGAGGAGGACCCTGTAAAGGCATCTATCCTAAATAGATACTTTTGCTCAGTATTTACTGAAGAGAAGGTAGGGCAGGGCCCACAGCTCAACATCATGGACACAGGGGCAGGGAGGTGAGCACTACTCCCTTCACAAAAGAAAGGGTCCTACAAGAGCTTGCTAAGCTCAGGGTGGATAAGGCAATGGGACCTGATGGGTACTTAAGGAGCTAAAGGTGGAACTAGCAGAGCCATTAGCAGAACTGTTTAGTGAGTCTTTGAGCACAGGAGAGGTCCCAGAAGACTGGAGAAGGGCTCATGTGATCCCACTTCACAAGAGTGGTAGCAGGGAGGAGGCGGGGAACTACAGACCAGTCAGTCTTACCTCAGTAGTGGGCAAGATTATGGAGGCACTCCTTAAGGAAAGGATAGTGCAACACCTGGAATCCATGGGGCACAGGATCCAAGACAGCATGGGTTTACAAAGGAAGGTCCTGTCAAACTAATCTCATAGATTTCTTTGACTGGGTAACCAGAGTGGTGGACCAAGGGGGAGCAGTTGATGTTGCCTACCTTGACTTCAGCAAAGCTTTTGACACTGTTCCACATAGAAGATTGATAAATAAGCTGGGTAGGCTCGGGGTGGGTCAGAGGTTGGTCAACTGGGTGGCAAACTGGTTGACAGGCAGAAAACAGAGAGTGGTGGTAAATGGTATACAGTCAGAAGAGATGCAAGTCACAAGTGGGGTACCTCAGGGATCAGTCCTGGGGCCAGTCCTCTTCAACATCTTCATTAGTGACCTTGCAGATGGACTAGAGGGTAAGGCTTGTCTGTTTGCAGATGACACCAAGATCTGCAACAGAGTAGATGATCCAGATGGGGTGGGCAGAATGAGAAGAGATCTGGATAAACTAGCAAAATGGTCAGAAGAATGGCAACTGGGATTTAATGCAAAGAAGTGCAAGATCATGCACATAGGGAAGAAACCCTGAAGCCACCTATAGGCTGGGAGGAGTTGCTAGCAGTCACAAAGGAAGAAAGAGACTTGGGCATCATCATCACTGATGACCTGAAATCATCAAGCAGACCTCTAAAGCAGTAGGTAAGGCTAGGGGGGTGTTAGGGTGTATTAGTAGGGGTATCACAAGTCATAAGAGGGAGGTAATAATCCCTCTTTACAAGACACTGGTTAGGCCCCATCTGGAGTACTGTGTGCAGTATTGGAGGCCACACCTTCACAAGGACATTAACCAAATTGAGGCAGTCCAGAGAAGGGCAACCAAAATGGTGCAGGGACTGCATCAGAAGACATATGAGGACAGATTAACAGAGCTCAATATGTATAATCTTGAGCAAAGGAGGAGAGAGGTAATATGATCGAGGCATTCAAACACCTTAAGGGCATTAACAAAGGTGAAAAGAGTCTAACATGTTTAAATATAAGAAAAATAGCAGGACAAGAGGACACAGCATGAGATTAGAGGGGACCGATTAAGGGGAATGTGAGGAAATTCTTTTTCACAGAAAGGGTGGTGGATGCATGGAATGGCTTACCACAAGAAGTGGTGGCTATGAATTCAGTGCAGAGCTTCAAACAGGCATGGGATAGGCATAAGGGAGCAATACAAATGACTATGAATAGTTAAGCCACTGACAGAGCAAAGGCCGATGGTACATTTATAAGGTAGAAAAAAGAAATGGGCAGACTGGATGGGCCTTGCGGTCCTTATCTGCCATCAACTTCTATGTTTCTATGTTTCATTACACTTTGGGTTAAGCAATGGGATATGAAACTTAATCTTAACAAATGCAAAGTTATGCATCTGGGAACGCATAACCAGTGTCATACAGTACATATTACCTAGACAATATTTTATTAATTAGTACATCAGCAGAAAAAGATCTTGGTGTCCATATAACAGACACTTTTTCACCTAGGCTACAAATTAATAAAATAATTCAAAAAGCTAATGGAGCTGTGTGGTCCATACGTAGGAACATCAAATCATGTGAGGAAACAGTGCTTATGCAGCTATATAGAGCCTATGTTCGCCCTCATTTGGACTACGCATCTCAGTTATGTTGTCCTTTTAGGAAATATGACATTTTACAGATTGAGAAAATTCAGAGGAAATTTACTAAATACATTAAAGGATATTCAGGTCTCCCAAATTAATCTAGATTGGAATCTTTTAATTTAATGCCATTATTTACCAGACAATTGAGGGAAGATCTTCTATTTATGTTTGACATAATTCAAGACCCATATTTAATGACTGCTATGGGTTTATAATTTAAAAATAATGTCTTTAATACAAGGGGATATCCTTTACAACTGAAGGATAGGAGCTTTAATTTAATGCCCCCAAAATATTATTATACTATCAGAGCTATTAAACCTTGGAATGCTCTTCCATCGGACATAATTATTAGTAGCTCAAAAGCTATGTTCAAGAAAAGATTAAATAAATTCATTCTTTCAAACACTACAGTTAATTATTATTAGTATAGGAGCATCTATGGGCACCTAAGCCCTCTAGCTCCTTTCACTTCCTAGTATGATTCCTAGTATATCTGAGAGTGAGTTAACCTCCATATCCATTTGTCCTTCGGAGTGTGGATTCGAATGAGTTTTGGGAGGGAGAGGATTCCCTCAGGGAGTACTCTTCTGTCCTCTTCCTTCACCGGAGCGTCCGCCATCTTGGACCGGGAGCCTACAGCGCCCCCTCGTCAAGAGTAGGGGAAGTTTTTAATTTTAAAATCGCACAATACATAGGTACTAAAGTTCACCACTTACATACAGTAATTACCCACTGTAAAGGGTTCTTAAAGTAAATCAAAAGAAACATTAGCAAATGAAGAAAAGGAAAATTCACAATCTCACATATCAGAAAAGTATATGCTATCCTGTAAATTCAGGTTTACTTAACAGATTATAATAACCAACCCTTGCATTGTTTCCAATAAACCTGTAACTGGTGTGGACTCCAAACTTGTGTTTCCTAAATTGAACACATGGAATCAGGAGTTAGCCTCTACGGTCGCATTTGATGCATGGATAAGATATACACACCTTTCAATGAGGATCTCCTCTACCCTCTATTGGCGAGAATTCTCTTGGAAGGCCCATAATCACTTTTTTAACACCCCAGCCAAATTAACTAAGTTCTGCCTGGCACAATTTGGACATTATTGGAGACAATGTGGAGACTTTTTAGCTACTCATGTACATGTCTTCTGGACATGCCCTAAACTTGCTCCAGTTTGGCAACAAATTATGGATGGTTTGTGCTTTTTGGTGGGGGACAAGGTGGTTCTTACCCCAGAGTTAGTACTCCTATCCATCCCTCATGACAATCTTCACATACAACGAAGTTCACTTCTTTTTATATATATTCTTGGGGTCAAAAAGGCGATTACTCACCTTTGGAGTCAAACCAGGACACCTACGCTAGAGGATTGGCATCATATTATTAATAACGTATACTCCCTGGAACACCTAATATCTAGATGTACTGTTAGAACTTCACAATTTGAGATTGGATGGAGGAAGTGGGTGTTTTATATTTCAGAGAAGGATTCTTCTTTTATCCTGTGAGTAGAGCCTGAAACAGGGACTCTGGTGGTGATCATGATCTCCCCCCTTGGGAGCTTTGGGAATATTGCTCTGTACTGGACTGGAGGAGCCTGGACCCAGCTATAGAGGCTTTATCAACTGAGATTCTTAATTCTATTCTACTAAATAGCTGAGGTACTGTATATATTTTATATTGAAATCCATCCCAACTTTACTGTACTAATTTGTTATGAAAGTTTATTTACAGATTGGAATCTATTAATTTTATGTTATTATATTTCTGTCCTTGATTGCCTGGTATACCGTGTACAAGGCTTCTGTGATTGAGCACTTTCAAAAAGGGTGACTCAATCATGGCACCTGTGCACAGGGCTACCTGGCAAGGGTGGCGACTGGATAGGGGGTTTTGTGACTATAGTGATGGGATTTCGCTATGTATACATGCCTGCCGGGGGGGGGTGGGGAGAGACCATGCCATGCAACAGGCTGAAGAGGAGGGAAGGTTTCTGGGGTGTAGTGCAGTGGTAGGCTGCTGAGCTGGCCATGTGGTGTGGTGTATTGGTGGCAGGCTGGAGTTGGGAGGGTGCTGGATTCGGTTCTGGGTGCGCTCATGATTTTTACACCAGGTCTGTTTTTTTTTTTTTTTTGCACATACCCCAACATGCACTGGAGTTGAGAATCCTTTGGTAGGGGTGTGTGGGGGATGTAGCATAAAAAATAGAAACCTAAATCTCAGGTGCCCTTTTGCTGTTCGCTACGAGTATACATCGCCGAAATTCATTTTCAGTGATGTACACTCTCCCAAATGGCGATCACTATACCACGATCGCCATTATCACATGGAACCATTTGCATTTTTATATGTGTCAATAAAAAATTAAAGTTTAAAAAAATTGTGTTTCCTGTTTATAAATTCTTTTAACTTGTGTCAGTATTATCCATATAACTTCATTTTGAGTCAAGTATGTCTGTTGTAATAATAACTGGAATCTAGTTTGCCAAATATTGTATTAAATTAGTCCACATAGCAGTTGTAAAGTACTAGGATGATATATTTTTCAGACATCTCTTTATATACCCAATATAAGTACCTCATAAGACATTTTTGAGAATCCAGGACCAAAAACCTTTTGGGCTAACATATTCCAGAATGTTACAATATATGGACACTCAATGAATAAATGTTCTTGAGTCTCAAGAAGCATGTTGCATAAATCTCTAGGACAGTTTCTTTCTGTGATAGGTTTATGTTTGTGATTGTTTCTCACATCAATTTTCCAGTGACTTGTTAGCCATATGGTAGCCCATAAATGTTTCGGTACTCTCTCATCTGTTAGTTGTTTAATTATATCCTGAGGTGATAGCTCTGAACTTTTTGGAAACTGTCCTTTTTCTGTTAAATGAATAGCATTAGTAAGACAGTCTCATAGCATATTTTCCTAGTATTCCTTTTGATCATATCCATTGTAATTTTCCATCCTCTAATTTTACTTAAAGTTACAGTAACATATGGTGGAAGTAGTGTTTTGTTTACCCAGAAAGTCCATTTATCTGTCTCCTATACTGAAAGAATAGGTTTAAACCATTCCTTGCACCATGCCATCCATGGTAATGTGGTGCTATTTAGCAAGAAGTAAGGTTTTCTGCTCAAAAAATGGAATGAAAAAATACTAGAGGATTTAGCATTCCCAAACCTCCCTTATTCACAGCTAAGTAAGTTGCATTTCTTCTAATAGGGTTAAGTCTGCTTCCCCATACGACTCTAAAAAAAATGCTATATAATTTAGTTTCTAAATCTAGGGGTGGGAAAAACAGAACTCAAATACAGCAGGACAGGAATGTAAAAGTTTTAGTTAAATATACCCATTATAACTTAGTGATATGCAAAGTTTTCCACCTTAGAATTCTGTATTTACATTCTGTAAATTTTCCTTCCAAGTTTACTTTTTCTGTATTAAAGGCACCAAACTGAATACCTAAAATCATAATTTACAGATGAACATACAAAATTGCCAACAGATGCAGGCCATTTGGTCTATCTAGTCTGCTCAAGTGTGCAGCACTTCAGTCCACTAGACTGAATCTGCCCCCCTCCCTCATATGCCCTCCCCATCTCCCGGCCCTCCCAGTTTGTACCCTCTCCTTGAATCTGTCCCACCCCCTCTTGAAACCCTGAACACTCTGCAGCAATACGACTTCCACCCTGCCACCACCCTTTCTGTGAAACAGTGCCTCCTCAGTTCCCTTTTGAACCTGCCCCCTTCCAACATCATTGAATGTCCCCTGGTTTCCCTTCCACCCTTCAGATTGAACATACACCTGGTGTCTACTCTGTTCAAATCCTTCAGATATTTGAAGGTCTCAGTCATATCCCCTCTCTCTCTCTTCTTTCCTCCAGGGTATATATATGGAGCTCTCTCATTCTATCCTCATATGGTCTGTCCCCCAACCACAGGATCATTTTTGTTGCCCTGTGCTGTACCCCCTCCAATAGTTTGACGTCCCTTTTCAAGTAGGGGTGCCAGAATTGCATGCAGTACTCTAAGTGCTGTCTTACCAGGGACCTGTATAGGGGCAAGATGACCTCCCCACTCCTAGAAGTAATCCCCTGTGCTATGCACCCTAGCATCCTGTTTGCATTCACTGCTGCCATCCTGCACTGAGCAGAGTGGTTCATCTCCCCAGTTACCAGAACTCCCGATCCTTCTTCTCCTTGGATTTTGTTAATGGGACACCCTCCAGCCAATAATTGTGTCCTGGGTTCTTGTCTCCTAAATGCATCACTTTTCACTTCTTGGCATTAAAACCAAGCTGCTAAATGTGAGACCATTCCTCCAGTTTTGCTAAATCCTCCTGAAGTACTTTTGCTCCTCCCCCCCCATCTACCACAGCACAAATCTTTTTTTCATCTGCAAAGAGACTGATCTTGCTCTTAATCCCTACTGCAATGTCAGCTATGAAAATGTTAAACAGAACCGGTCCCAGCACTTGTTACTGCCTTAGGTGCCTCCCCCCACTACTACCTTCTGCTGTCTACACTGCAGCTAGTTCTTAACCCATCTGACCAATTTCAGGGACTATAGGGATCCCACATACATGTGTCAGACCCAAACTCTGTGTATTCCCAATGCAAATTCCTTTACTTTTTTGTATATTAATTCTTGCTACAGCTACTCGAGAATATTGTGTTATAATATCCATAGCTATTTGACAGGCAGATTCATTGGCTAAGAATATACAAATATCATCTGCATAGGCCATTACTTTAAAGGGAGGTGTATCTAAAGTTAACTAGTCCCTTGCAGGTAAGGGGTCTGGTTCATTTTCTATATTAGAAGGTCTATACAGAAAACATATAAAAGTGGGATCAGGGGACAACCCTGCTTGACTCCTTTTGCTATAGGTATTTTCTTCCAGACTGTCACATTTATTAATGAACGAAAATGTGCTTTAGAGTATAGAAGTCTTATCAAGGTGATAAATTATTTAGGTATTCCATTAAATTTTAATGTTTGATATAAGTATTCATGAGGTACCATATCAAAAGCTTTTTTTGGTCCAGTGAAATCACCAACCCATGAAGGCTATTCAAATTACCCCTAGAGAAAACCTTCATTATACATATTAGGTTGTCCCTCATACTTCTGCCTGATATTGCACATGTCTGGTTTTGTGCAATAACTTTAAAGACAATGTTGCTCAATCTACTGCATAATATGTATGTTAGTATTTTAATATCTGTGTTCATTAATGAAATGGTTCTCCAATTTTTAATATCTGATCTATCACCTTTTTTATATAATAAAATTAAAAGTTTCCAGTAATAAACAGGCTAAAATTTCAGAAAATGTTTTATAAAAAATGATGCTAAGGCTGTCAGGTCCAGGATCTGTATTTGCCTTAAATTGTTTTATGGCTTCTTGACTTTTAGTAATCTTCAGGGATTTAGTTAAATCCATTTTCTCTGTTATAGTTAGCTGCTCAATATATCCTGAGGTTAAAAAAAATGTTAATTGGTGTAATAAATTCCTCAGACTTCCCAAAGGTGGACTGCAGGTATTCAATATAACCTCAGATATGTCATGAAAACCTGTATAGGTCTTCCCATGGTCATCCATAATAACTGTCCAGAGTTTATTATTAACTCTATCTTGACATTCTCTCTATGTATCTAAAGAGTGTCTTGAACCTTGAATCCCAAGTGACTGTTCTGCTTTCAGCGATTTTGCTTTATCATATAGATAAGTCCTCATTTCTTGTTTTACATAATTTATTTGTTCTGTATAATCAGAATCCCCTGTATTCTATAGGGAAATGAGTTTGTACAGATGTCTCCTAAGTGTTTAAAACTTAAAATATTCATCCATACCTGCTATTCTGCCTAATTTTTGGCATAGGTGTTTAATGACTAATTTTGTATCCTCCCACCATTCAAAAACTGCATCATTTCAAGGTGTTACTGTTGCCCTAGCTTTTAAGGCTTCATCGGTTTGTAATTTGACACTATGGTCATTTAGCATATTATTATTAAACTTAGAATAATGCATGAAGAAGTGTGGTTTATGAGGATTTTATGCACACCCAAGGTGTGCGATGCCTCATAAACCCTGAGGGCAAAGCTCAATGGGTTTATATGGGCATCACATACTGAGGATGTGTATAAAATCCCCATTAAAGCTCACTTCCTCATATTTAATTTTTTTATATTTACTGGTTCTAAGAATTTTAAAGAGGGGGGTAAATCACAACGCTGTTGTCATATTTATTGAAGCAAACGTACTGCTTCTTGAGTGCTTGCTGAGGTACGGTGAATCCATGAAGAAGCTTGTACCTCTTACTGACTGTGTGAAAACATAGAGCTACTGAACGTGCAGCATGAGGACAGCTTCTTGGTGGCTTTTTAGTGCACTGTTTAGGTTTCAGTATGCCCGTGGTTTATGGAGCTCCATAATTTACATATGTGAATTATGGAGCTGTTGGACACTCGGTAGCAGTAGATTATAAGTACTAACCAGTAAATATTATGCCACTAGCCTCTTCCAATGTTATCTTTTTTGTAAATTCCCTAGCATGACATGCAATTCCATATGATCTGAAGTGGCAGAAGGTACTATAGAAGCCTGATCCACCCTCCTATTTTGTGAAATAAAAATATAAACAATTCTGGAAAAGAGTTTGCCCCTATAATATGCATGTCCCCTTTTTTGGCCAAAGCACCCTATATGCATCTTGTAATGCAGCTTTGTTAATGCATTAGTGTCACAGCATAACTTCATGGTAGTCCCTATTTTTCTTTTTGGTCTAAAGGGCAGTTAAACTCTTCCCCTAAAATTATTTTTCTAGTAGTACATAGATATGGTTGAATTAATTTAAAGAATTGTATCCTAGAAGTTTTAGTTTGTGGGGCATAAATTACACCTATTCTTACCACACCGAGGGGCCCCATGGCCAGGCTTTTTGGATTTGATGTATATCAGTCCTAGTTTTTAACTGAGTATTTTGTAAAAATATAATCCGCACTTGTGAGTGCTGTAAAGCACTAAAGGTAATTTATTTATTTAGTTTTTATTGACTGGGTAAGTGCACTAGACAAATCCTGCCTATTTTTAGGCATGACCCGGGGGAGGGGATACAAATGACTGCCAACTGACCTTGAACCAGATTAAGCTGTTGGTGGTATTTTTTTTGTGAATGTAATATAATGCCTCTTACAATTTTTAATACTATTCACATTAAGTGAAATAATATTGATTGAGTCCTCAGAGGTGGTGCACACGAGTCAGCCAATAAACACACATTTCAAGATTTTTTCCTAGTTTTTTTTTTGTTTGTCTTGGGTTTGTCAGTAATGTTACCCTCAGTATCAGAATTGTCCTTCTGTGAAGAGGCCAAAGATGAAGTCTCTGAATCATCTCTGCCATATGTTCTCGTAACACCTCATATTTATTTTGTACAGCTGTTTTATTCTTTTTTGTTATTTTTGACCTGGGCATACTTCTCGTAAATCTTTGTTTCCCTATTACCAGTTGGTGTTCCTCTCATGGAGGTGGGGGTGGGGGCATATCAGTCTGTGTCTGAACAATAGTCTCTTGTTCTGGTGTGTCAGAAACCTCCATATGTGTGTCTGTTTCCCTTGTATCAGTCTGATTTATTAGAGGTGCATTATTTCGCATATAACCCTCTGCTAGTGGGTATTCCGTGGAATATATCACAGTCAATGAGGACTGACCTTTCTGATGCTCAGTAGAAGGGCCTAATGTAGAGGATTGGATCCCATCTTCCTGGGTTTGTTTAGCTTGCTTTTCTTGTGCACCATGTACTATGTCATCTTGGTTGCAAAATGAGCCCATGTTATGAACTGCCCACGGACACCGAACAAATAAATGGCTAATTTCCTCCCATAAATTACATTTAGGAGGGTTGGGGCAAAAGAAATTAACATGACCCATTCTGAGGCAAAAACTACATACTACAGCATCACAAGCATTGCTCAGGCAAGAAAGGGAACTACATCTGTGACATGTTTTAGGTTGGCCAGGGTAGAAGCAAAAACCTCAGTCCTGACAATATAAAGCAACTAGGTAGGTGCATTAGCCCACTCTCTGACAGGTGGATCTTGGTTTTAAGTTCCCAGTCACCAGTCCATATATTTTCAACATCTAAAATAGGTGTTGATTTATCAAGGAGGTCAGCTCTTTGTTTTACTCAGTGCTGAATATCTGAAATATGCACACCCTCATTCCTAAATAGGACAGTGATGGTCTTAACGGCTGGCCTAGTGAGTGGGATAACCAGAAAAAGGGCCCACAAGGCTGAATTTTTTAGCTGATAAAATGTGTTCCAAAATTTCTCTGATTGCTGTGGTGTACTGAAACTCACATCAAATACGATGTCTCTAGAGATATGTATGAGGGCAAAAATCTCTTTTAGCTGTTTCCTTGCAACATACACCCTATCTGGGGGTATATCAAGTCATCCTTTATACTTAATTCTCACAGCATTATGTCTAGTTGTAAGTTTCCCCAGGTTAGCAAATAAATCAGACAATTTAAAACCAGAGTTAGATGCTGCTTTACCTCTAGCTGTATTATCATCATTTCAAGAAGGGTTTTTATTATTACCTGTAGTGTCTGTACTAGGGCCTCTAGAATTATTTAAATACTCCATATCCATTGTTGCAGCCCAAGAAGTGGAGAGCATTGCCCTGAGCTCAGTTCCCAATACAATAGTAGGCTCTGTCTGATTTTCAAGTTCAAGTTTATTGCAGGAAAGCTCCGTTGAGCAAGCTCATTCACAAGGAGGTCCTGAGACATACATACATTCACAATGAAGTCCTGCGACTGACTTACAGACAAATAGTTAAGTGCTTACATCATAAAAAACAGAATTCATAGTGATAAGAGCATGCATCATCATACACAATGGGCAAAATGATAAAGAGCTCCCAAGATGCTCTCGGTTCATGAAGAGAAATTTGTACTGTTTGTAAAGGCAATACATTACATACATTGGAAAATAACAGTAATTCCATAACAATTCAACAAAGATTCCACCTAAGGCACTGATAGTGGTGCAAAACAGAGTTAAGGAAGTGTAGGAATGGAACCTGGGATATAGCGGAATCACTAGTTTTTGTCCTAGTGAAGGCAATTCATTAAAGACAGTTGCAGGTGTCTTTTAGTTTAGCCATAACTATCCTTTTTAAAAAGTTAACAGGGACAATACTGGCTAATTTCAAGAATGATTGTAGTCAATTCCAAATAGTTGGCAGTGAGCATGAAATAGCACGTTTCCCAAAGGAGGTGCGGGTCCTAGGTACATCAAGTAGGAGAATCTTGGACTTCCTAAGTGAATAGACACTGTATGCTATATGTATTAAGGAGGCTAGGTATTGCAGTAGTTTATTATGAAGAAGTTTTAAAGTCCATGTACCTGCATGGACTGTCCGTCTAACAGAGAGCGAGGGCTAGCCAACTAAGGCATATAGATCACAATGATGAGTTAAAGGGAGGGAGTTTGTTATGAATCGTAGGGAGTGGTGGTAGAGAACATCTAGTTTCTGGAGATTAGTAGAAGCTGAGGAGTTATAGATTACATCGCCATAATCAATGAGGGGGAGAAAAGTGGCCTGTACCAATCTAGTTCTAATTTCAGCAGGAAAGAAAGATCTATTGTGGAAGAAGAAACCCAACCTGATTTTGAACCTTTTAGCCAAGTCATCAATATGATCATTAAAAGAAAGCCTGCTATCTAACCAGAAACTGAGATATTTGAACTTTGAAACTATTTCCAGCTGCTCACCTAGGGTAGTATTTATGAAATCATTGGGCAAAGCAGGGGCACTAGCGTCTGAGAAGCATGGGCGTAGGATCATAGCTTTTGTTTTTTTGGCATTAAGGAGTAACTTTGCATTGATTACATTTTTTTCTAATTGAGAGAAGTCAGCTTGAAGGATGTCCCTAGTTGCTTCAACGATGGCCCAGAGGTATACAGGACAGTGTCATATGCAAAGAAGTGCAACTGGGACTTTGTAATCTGATGGTCAAGGATGTTTATATATAAGGAGAAGAGGACGGGACCTAGAATAGATCCCTGTGGGACTCCCCTGACAGTAGGCAGAGAGGAAGAGAACAAATTTCCTGATTTGACTTTCTGAGTCCTGCCCGATAGGTAGTTTTTGAACCATAGGGTAGTAGATGGAGTAAAGCCAAGATTGGTAAGGCTGCGAACTAGTAAGTTATAATCTACTGTATCAAATGCTTTACTTAGATCCAAGAAAACCACACCAGTAGTTTTCTTAGAGTCCATTGCAGATAACCAGTCATTAGTAACTTTAGCTAGAGCTGTAATGGTACTATGGTTTGGGCGAAAGCCAGATTGAAGAGGGTTAAGAATATGTTGCGTCGCTATATGGTTTTTCAATTGGGCATAGATAAGTTTTTCAAATGCTTTTGAGAGGATAGGTAGTATTGAAATAGGTCTATAATTATTGAGATCACATGGGTCTCCTGACTTAAATAGGGGGAGAATATGGGCGGATTTCCAACACGAAGGAACTGTGGCGGTTGAGATGGAGAGATTGAATATACTAAGTATTGGGGCAGTAAGGTAGAGGTATCCAAGTTTTAGAAATAATGGATCTATATTATCCTCTTCTGCACTTTTTTTGATATCCAGGTTAATAAGTGACTCTTCTACTTCTTTATAGCTGAGAGGGAGCAGCTGGAATGAGCAGGCTGGCGTGTTCGGTGCTGAATACGTGCTATCAATATTCCTAATTTGGGAGGCATGTGGGAAAGTATCAAATGCTAGGCTGGGGCTATGAAGTGAGAATTAAGTTCTTCTAGTATCTGATGTGAACTTTCAATGGATGAACCGTTAATGAGAATCTTTGCTGGAACAGATGGTGCAGCTGAGTGACCCTCAATAGGAATTCCCTTTAGCCTGCTCTAGGGTAGAGACATAGTAACTAGATTTAATTTCACGAATGCATTTGACACATGTGTTCCTGGCTGCTCTGAAGGCCTGCCAATCTATGGGACTCTTAGAACACCTTGTCTGGGCCCATAGTTTGTCTCGGTTAGACAGTGCAGCTTTAAGTTCCGACGTGAACCAAGGGTGAGAGTTTTTGAGCTTTCGAACCTTAATATTAGGAGCATGTCTGTTAACTAAGGCGGTCATGTTGCAGTTAAGGACATGCTGGCCGAATCTACTGATTTAGCAAGAAAAAGGTCTTGCCATCTGATGTTGCTTAGATCGGCCAAGTAATTGTCAATATTGAACTTGCGGAACGACCGTTTGGTTATGAATTTAGGGGGAAGGATAACTTTGGGTTGTGACCTAGTGCAGACAACAATGTTATGATCACTCATATCATTATGAAACACTGCTGTTTGTAGGATTTTATGTGGATGAGTAGTTAGGATAACGTCTAACAGTGAACTGTTGGCTGCATTTTGGGCATTAATCCTGGTTGGTTCGCTGATAAGTTGGGATAATCCGAGGTCGTCGCAAAGTGACTTTAGGTCAGAGGATTTCGATAATAGCCAATCCATATTAAAATCACCAAGGATTAGTGTTTCTGCATTATCTTTAGTGATTAAGGTTTTGAGGGCACTAAGGATATCAGTGCCGGTAGTAGGTGGCCTATATCCACCTATGATGGTAATATTATCAGAGGAGGGGAGATGAAGCTTTAGTGAGGCAATTTCAAATTCCTTAGGCTTGGAAATGGTAATAATGTTACTAATTATGAATTTTGATTTGGCATAGACAACTACTCCGCCCCCTCTTGAACCCCTGTCCGCCCTTAAAGGAACAAAATCCACTATGTTAATTTGCTGATCGGTTATATTTTGTTAGCAGGATTCAGTGACAATGATGATATCAGGCTCAGTATGTGCAGCCCAGGCTTGTAACTGTGATAATTTTTGATTAGACTCAGTATATTGACCATCATTATTTTAAACCAGAAGCATCTGCAAATTCTAATGGTGAGAGTATCAATGTAGGAGGACCTGGATTTAACTCAACATTGCCTGAACAGAGAGAAGGAGAAGCAATTTCCTTAAGAGATGAAATGCAACCTAATATCTTTTTTCCTTTCAGACTGCCTAGTGTTTGTTTTGGAATGAAAAAACTGAGTGTTGTTTATGCAAAGGCTTGCGTTACAGTTTGGGACTAAGAGAGGAAGTGCTTTGAGGGACAGTGGGGATGGGAGGAGGGAGAGAGAGAAAGAAAAGGGTGCTAAGTGAATAAAGGGAGTGGGGCATGAGGAATAGTGAAGGGTATAGTGACCGGGAGCATAATAGGTATCGTTTATCATGGTACTATCTCCCTGTTTTAAAGTATTAGTCTGATATAAACCGGTTATTTTGTTTTCCCATATCGGTAGCCTCAGTTTGTTCAGGAGGAAATTCAAGCATTTGCTTTTCAGGATTGTTATCATTCAAAATGTTTTCTCCCTCCCATGGGATGCTGACCATATTGGAAACAATTCCCTCTGTTTGAGGTCTATTTTCAACCTCCTGCTGTGCGGTTACCATGGCAACATTATTTTCAGTAGTATTCACATTTAAAAAGTTAGGCTTTTATTTTATTCTTTGCTACCTGTAGCAGTGGATACAGTCTTTTGTGAAGAGATAATACTGGCAGCTATAGGTGCATCTCCCAGGAGCCACATAGTGCCATCAGTCAAGCACTGCCACCCGGCAGCAAGGAATACCTTTTCTGGTGACCAGGAGTCTTCAGCAATGGACGCTGTTGTAGTATTTACCCTCACTGTGGTAAAGAATCCTGAAATGAACCTTCTTTCTCCCAACCAGAGTCTTTATTCCCATGGTCAGTTTCTTCAGCAGCATTGTCGGTTCTTGTGGTATCAGCAAGTGTTCCCATAACAGCAGCATCTATTGCTGTGCGGGCAGTAAACTGTGCAGCTTCTGGAGTAGCTTCAGTAACTGCAACAACCATCATCTCCGCACTTCTTGGTCCACTGGCATTTGGACCTCCATGCTTTGAGGCAAGGCTTTCTTAGTGGCGATGGCTGAATCTGTAACAGACTCAGCCGGTAGCTGTCTCATGCTTCCAACATCTGTAGCAACCTTGTATTGCATAGGAGTTTCCATAAAGCTTATTTCCAGCTCCAGTACATCCTGAGAACTTTGAAATTCCATTTCCTTTGGTTTAAAGCACTGAGCTCCCGAACCTCTACCTCCTCCTCCTCCTCCTTCATCCTTGGCGGTATGGTCAGCCATCTTGCCGACTAAAGTAATAACAGCACCCCCTTCTGCAATAATAGGGGAAGTTTTTATTAAAACCAAAATTCAACATTTTAAAGTACAGCTTTGCTTGCAAGTCTCTCTTATACATATCAACCAGACATTCAAATTTTCTCTTACATAATCTCTTTATCCAATACAGTTAATATTTTCCCATAATTTCTTTCCTCTGTCTTCTCCAAATATTGTGCATTCATATTGAAATAATCAATCTACTTTATCCTGTATTTTAAATATTAAATTCTGAACAGCATTTTTTTTATTATGTATACACTTTTGGCATCTAACTTGCCAGATTGCCCACTTAATTATTGCAAATATCACATACATTGTATTCCTGTTTAAATGCCCCCATACTTTTGTCATTTGACCATATACTAATATTTCATATGTTATTTCTGAGAACTCTACCATACCCCATATCCTTGTTACCAATTCCCAAAAAGGCTTTATAAAATGACATTCAAATAACATATGTTCCACAGTTTCTTCTTTATCATAGCATTCATTTTCCAAACAGCTCCTTTCTTCTACTTTTTGATGTTTCAAATTCCCTTTCACATTTATTTTCCCATGACTGTACAACCATATCACGTCTTTCATCTTTTTTGGTATTCTCCTTTCTAACATTGTATCTAATAGTATATCTATGTTTATACTTTTATCCACTTTAAAAACTGGAACCTCATGGCACTTTCCCTCTACAATTTTCCAATAGCTTGCATTTATCTTTTTAATCTGGATTTCATCCTATGATATTCTCCATTGTGCTATATATCTTCTGCACATATTTACATATCCTGGGAGTTTTGCTTGTCCACACACATTCCTTTTTCCCCCAGTTCTGTAACAGTCTTTCTCCCCATTCTTGAGCCAAATTTATCCACATACTGTATTTTGTTAATTTTGCATAATCGGTCTAATATTAGCATAAATAAAAATACTCACAAAGAATATTGTTGGTGTAACATATTTAATCCCCCTTCTAAAATAGGCCTATTTTTTATTTTATTTATTTATTTATTCAATCTAGGATTACAAATACCTTTGAGCGCCAAGCAGCTCATTTACAAAGGCTCCACATCAATGGGGGGGGGGTACAGATCCATAATGGAAAACAGACTGGTTTCACAAACAATTAAGCAATTTGTATTACAAAATACAGAATAAGAGAACAGCAAATAAATACTCATTAGTTTAGCACATGATTCCAGGCAGGGGTGAGAAGAGGAGGGAATTGGGAGGGAGCCAGAACAGGAAGGGAGAGCAACCAAAATGGCATTGTCAAGTAGCAGCTAGGATAGTAGGGATGAAAAGCAAGGGAGACAGTGGGGGAGAAAAAGAGGGGAGATGGGAGGGCAGGAAGGGAGAGGAGAGTGAGAAGGCAAGACAAGTAGAGAGAACATTGGAGGAATGTTGGGGGGGTGAGGTCCCGGGAAGAGGGACAAGGATGTTAAGTGGTGCAATCACAGGAGTTTTCAATTAGGATGTGCTGATGAAGTTTGAGTTTGAATTCACCAAGATTAGTAAGGTTAGCCAAATCATTGTGGAGGCCATTTAACCAGTATGGCACTTTGATACAAAAGGAGTGTTGGTATTGGGTGGTCCGGCACATGAGGACTAGTAGGAGTGCGGAAGATGAGGTGCGCATATATTGGGTCTTGGGGGATTTGTGAAGTAAGCATCCTAATCCCGAAGGCATGAGTCCAAGGAAAATCTTTTTGGCAAGTAAGCAGGTGTGGTTTTTAATTTTCCCATGCAAGCTGAGCCACCCAGCCTGCATATAGACATCGCAGGTGTGGGTGAGGCATGGTGCACCAATTAGGAGTCTACAGGCCTTGTTTAGTGCCACACTGAGCCTTTTGAGTGCAGTGGTGGAAGCAGTTCCATAAATGACAAGGCCATAGTCGATTAAGGAGAGCACCAAACTGTGGACAGCAAGATTTAGGGCTTCAGGTGTTAGAGACTTTCTTAGTTGATAGAGGAGCCCAATCCTGGTATTGACAGCTCTGGCAACATTTTTGATGTGCAGTGAATAGGTGAGGTACCTATCAAGGGCAACCCCTAGGTACTTGAAGTTCTGTATTTGTTCAAGGGGGTCACCTTGGGGAATTTGGATGGTAAGATCATGCTCTTTATGTCAACTGTGGGCTGAGGAGAACAACAGGACATTTGTCTTCTTGTAGTTTAGTACTAGTTTATGGTTGCAGAATCAGTGCTCAATTTCCGTGAAGCCCTTTTGAAGGTTACTTTCTAGGAGGTAAGGGTCAGGGTGGCTTGCAAAAATGACAGCATCATCTGCATAGAGCAGTGTTTGCTGGTGGCAGGCAGTCGGTAGATTGTTAAGGAAGATGCTGAAAAGCAGTGGACCAAGGATTGAGCCCTAGGGTACCCCGGACCGAACAGGCTTCTGGTCAGAGATAGCATTGGAAATCTTCATGCATTGAGATCTGTCACCAAGATAGCTTCTAAACCAGGGCAGTGTATCAGGGGAGAGACCAGTTTGTGAGAGTTGTTTAAGGAGGAGTCGGTGATTAACCATGTCGAAGGCCTTGGTTAAGTCTATAAAAACTGCACCCACAAGACTGCCTTGGTCAATAGATTGCTGGACGTAGCTGGTGAATTCTAAGAGTGCAGTGGTGGTGCTGTGCCTTTTCCGAATGCCATGCTGTTGTTCATACGGTAGGGAGTATCTATAAGTATGTGCTCTTTTAATCGGGTTTAGCCTGCTTCCCCATAGTAAAGTGAAAAATAATCCTAACATTTTAGTTTGCATCTGCCAAGGAACTGGAAAAATACATGCCATATATAGAAAGATTAGTACAATAAAGGTCTTGAGCATGTATATTCTCATTTTTTTGTCATATTCTATCCCTTCCATTTGTTTATTTTATTTATTTATTTATTTTATTTATTTAGCTTTTGTTTACCAGGTAAGCACACTAGACACTCACATGACTATTTTTAGGTGTGACCCAGGAGAGTTACAGAGATACAAGCAATAACAGTACAGAGGCTAGCATCAGGTTACACAAAGGTACAGTTAGAATACAACCAAGAAGGACCAGCCAAAACAAAGTACAAAGGCTTGGGTCCAACTGTCAGGCAAGGTACAGACAGGTATAAACAATCATCTACAGTCAGGTAACAGGCAGAGAACAATTTTAGTGCAGTTCAGTATGAGGCAGAACAACCCAGGGAGGGCAGCTAGGAAAAATTAGAGCCAGTGTCAGCAGCAACAATATTTGTGAATATTGCTTATTTGTTATTTATTTTTGGAATAAGTGCACGCCTGCAGCCAGGAATTTTTTTTTTAATTTCAGGCACTTCACGGAAGGAGGGACTACAGGGGACAGAGGCAGCTTGAGTCTTGTTTTAGGTAATCCCAAAGGGAGGACCTGAAACAACTGTGGGTGAGGGTACTTCTTACATGAGGAGGTAGGAGGTTCCAGGTTTTTGGGGCAAGAGCTGCAAATGCTCGATCTCCCACAAGGGAGTGAGTCTTCAGAACCATCAGTGCCTGGGATTCAGTGGACCTCAACTGATAGCCAGAGGGGACAGGCTGGAGGAGGTCAGCAAGTGATGGACAAGTAGATGATTGGATGATGTTATCTGTAAAGTTGCCCATAATGAATGAGCGATGGTTGCTTGGGGTAAGCCAACTCAGTCTAGAGTAAAGTAGACACTGATGGGTGAGAAGAGGGGCTGATAGGGCGAACTGACATATGTTGTTATACAAGGTGTCCCACTTGGAGAGCCAGGCTTTGGGGGCATTCATGAAGGAGGTAAGCCCATAACAAAGCGAGGGGAGGAAGACCCCTTTTGCCAGGGCAAGTATGGCAGCTGGGGTGAGGCAACTTTTTGCTGTGTACACAAGTCCTAGTTTGCAGTTGCCTTGCAGGAGTTAAGTGTGTGCAGGATGAGATCCATTTGTGGGTCAAGAGTCACCCCCAAGTACTTGAATGATTCCACCACCTTCAAAGGGGTGCCGTCAGTGCCATCGACTCTGAGCATGGCCGGGCATGCTCTCACCTTGGGAAGAGAGCCGAATAACATTGCCTGCATCTTCTGAAGGTTGATGACCAGTTTACTTGCCTTGAGCCAGGATTGGATGCGACCGAAATCCAAGTTGAATCCATAGTTAATGTCATCAATGCTTTGTAAACTAGCAAGAAGCACCATATCATTGGCATATAGAGTAACTTGTCCAAAAGTTGGGATTGAGGGCAACTGGTTTATAAAGAGGGAAAACAGGAGGGGACCGAGGACTGACCCCTGAGGTACCCCACAAGCTACTGGTGATAGGATGGATATGGCATTTTGGAACCTCGTATACTGTTTCCTACCCGAGAGATAGTTAGAGAACCAGGCTAGAATGGGAGGGAAGAGACCAAAAGACTGGAGAGCAGAGCCCAGGAGGGAGTGATCGACCAAGTTGAAGACCTTGGACAGGTCTATGAAGACAGCCCCCGTGTGTTTGCCTTGATCAGTCATGGTTCTAATGTTGGAGGTGAGCTGTGCTAGGGCAGTGGAGGTGCTGTGTCCTTTTTGGAACCCATGTAGTGCAAGCTAAAATTTTCTTTCCCAATTCTCACTCATAGGATCTTCATCTCCAAATATAATTCCCAATACTTCAAAAACTCCCTTGTATTATTTCTGTCTTCCTCCTTGTCTACCACTCTTGTTTTCCCTAATGGTATTATTTTGCTTTTACCTTTATTGATCTTAATACCAGTAATTCCTTTAAGTTTTTCAAATATCTGTAATGCTTTTTCACCAGAATCCTGATCTTTCATTAAAAGCAAACAATCATCAGCGTATGCACAAGTTTTATGCAACTCTCTGCCTTTCCATTTTATTGCCCCAATCTTTTCTTCTGTTTGTATCAGTCTTAGCAAAGGATCTAAACACAATACATATAAAAGGGGGCTCAGGGGACACCCTTGCCTCACACCATTATGGATGTTCATTGGGATACCTAGGTAACCATTGGTCATTGGGCACATCTGTGCTTCTGTATATAATGCCTTTATTAATTTGATGAATTCATCTGAAAGATTGTACATACCTTATATATCCCAGATATATTCATGCTTTACCACAACAAATGCTGTTTCCTTATCTAGTGCAGGCAAACACCCTTCTAGCTCCTGTACCTCACTTTTATTTATTACTTCTCTAAGATATATTAAATTCTGCCTAATGTTCCTACCGGGTATGGCACATGTTTGTGTTTCTAAAATTAACTGTGGGACAAATTCTGCTAATCTCCTGTTTATAATATTTGTCAGTATCTTATAATCTGTTGTTAGTAATGTTATAGGTCTCCAATTCTTAATATTTGATTTTTCTCCTTTTTTGTGTAAAAAAAATTTGATCCCGTTTCATTGCTTCTGCAACTATTCCTTTCTGAAAAATATTATTGTACACTATAGTTAACATGGGCATTATTTCCTCTTCAAATTGTTTATAAAAAGTATCTGGAATCCCATCTATCCCAGATGCTGTGTTGTTTGTTAATGTATGTATAGTTTCTTTTACTTCCTTCTCTGTAATTGGTTCACTTAATATTTGTTTATCTATTTCTGTAATCTGTGGTATCTGAGCCTTTTTAAATATATCCTTTGTCTTTTCTCCTTTTGGAGTTTGAAATTTCTGCCTCAAATGTTCCTGTACTATACTCTTTGGGCCAGATAGTCAAAAGGGTTGCGCATGTGCAAGTCCGAAAGTGCACCATTCTGCGATATTCAGCAGGAGGCAGTTGCGCCACCGAAAACAGGCTGAGCAACAGCGCAATGCAAATGAAGGCATGCGCAACCGAAGGGGGTGGATCCATGCATAAACAGCGCAATGCGATATTCAAAGACTTGCGCAATGCACAAGAGCTGAACAGCCGGAAGTTGCGCCCTAGCGGAAATGAGCCAAAATAAAAAGGCTCAAGGAAGAGGCACAAGAACGCGACAGGGAAGACACATGAGGCAGAGAGACAGAGAAGGCCAGAGTAACATACAGTTCAGGCCAGGGAGTGCACAGGACAGAAGAGGGGCAAGGGAAGGTGTATGGTGCCACAGAGTGCAAAGGCCAGTAGGTGTACCAGGTGCAGTGGAGGTAGCAGTCAGGACAGCGGGGGTAACAGAGCAACATCAGCCAGGGGGGGTCACAAGCCAGGAAGATGGAGAGTGCCAGCTTCCACATGGAAGCTGTAATGAGAGGGTGAGAATGCATGCGGGGGATGTGGCCGTGGAAGGGCCAGTCGTGATCGCCCCAACAGGCAGTACTGCGCCTGCATCAGCTTTGAGCTGTACACAGATGTAGAGATCATGGGCTGGTACCACCTGAACAGGGCAATACTGAGATGGCTCTGTGAGCTGTGCAGTGATGTGATGCAGGCACCCTCACGATGGAGTCACGCTCTGTCGGTGGAGACCAAGGTGACAGCCTGCATGTGCCTCCTCACCACGGGCACCTTCCAGAGGCTGACAGGGGACACCACAGGCATCACACAGTCGGCCACATCATGCATCCTCACCCAATTCCTCAGCGAACTGCTGCCACATGCTGCGGAGCACATCCAGTTCCCCAGCACTGCGGCAGGCGTCAGCAAACATGCAGAAGTTCCACAGGGTAGCACGTATGCCTGGCATGCTAGGGGCCATAGACTCACCCATGTGTGCTCACAGCCACCTGGCCCCGATGGGGCTGCATATGAAGAACAGGAAGGGCTATTCCAGTGTCAACTGCCAGGTGGTGTGTGATGCCACTGGGCGCATAATCAATGTCTGTGCCACACACCCTGGTGGAGCACATGATGCCTTTATATGGTATCAGTCCACACTGTGCCATCGATTCGAGAGTGGGGACATCCCCACATGCCATCTAGTGGGTGAGTACGCATGTAGGAATTGCAAATGTGGGGCAAGGGTGGGAATGCCACAGGTGCTATGGTAGTGGCACACAGGGATATTGGCAATATGGATCTGAACATGATACTCATCTCCACCATCTCCACACAGGTGACAGCGGATACCCACTCCGTCCCTGGCTGCTCACATCCTACCGGTGCCCCATGACCCCATCGCAGCAATGCTATAATGAGGTGCATGCCGCCACCGCAACATCATCGAGTGGGTGTTTGGGATGCTCAAGACACGCTCCGATGCTAGACACCTCCGGCGGTGCCTACAGTATAGCCCTCAAAGGCCTGTGGGATATTCCTGGCCTGTTGTATCCTGCACAACATGGCCAAGACTGTGGATAGCCATTCAGGTCGAGGAGGGGACAGCAATGGGGATGCCAGTGGCACCGGTGATGATGATGATGAGCAGCCCCCCCTTGGACGGCGGGACCCCCGACTGATCCAGCAGGCCCAGCTGCACCGGGACACCATCATGGAGGAGCATTATGCACGACACAGGTAAGTCAAGGGGCCATGTGCAACCAACACTGTCCTGGCACAACCCACAGGCATACAGAGTAACACACCAGGGGTGCAAGATGGCAAGGGGAGTGGAAGGGACCAGGCACACAAACACACCATCAGGGAGGGGCGAACAGTCATATGGACACACACACACACACATACACACCAGGCACAAAGCGTACATGGGCAGGTGCACAGCAGAGCAGGAACAGACATGGCAAACACACAGATCCACAGACCACACCCACCACCTGTACTGTCCAAGTACACGTGTGTCAGATGCTGGGCACCCTTGCACCTTGGTGTACAGTACAATGCAGGCATCATCATGCACATGCACCTGTGGACAGCAGTCAGGATGGTGTGCAGGTGGTCCGTATGTTGGCGTGATGTGCAGGGCACCCACCAGTGCACTGCCCACCATGACGCACAGTGCACACAGGGCAGCACCAGACAGGGCCCGCACTGGGAGACAAGTCAGTCATATTGCACCATTCCACGGCCACCACAGATGTGTGGGTGGCCCCACCGTGACCCAACAGCACTGGCAGGCTGAGCAGGGGCCACAGGTGTGGCACCGATGGACCACCAGGGGTCCCACTGCGCGATCGCGACCTTGTCCGCAGTGGGGTCTGTAGTATGCCAAACATACCTGCACCAGGGGTGCTCGGGATGCCCACAGCAGAACCCGGTGTTGACAGGCTTGGTGTCGCATGATGCAGGGAATGGGGACTGGAGAGCGTACTGTGTGGGGTGCGTGGTACAGGGGCACCTGCTTGTGTGCCCAATGCAGCCACGACAGTGACCAATGCCTGGGTCTGCCTGTCAATGGCAGTGGTCACATCCATCCGCATATGGACCATCTCTGCACGGTCCAGAGCACAGTCCCTGCTGTGCTGCTCCATAGCCACACACAGTGCCTCCACGGACATTGCAACCCACCTTTGCTGCTGTACTGATTCCCGCTTCAGGTAGGTGTGCTCTTCAAATGGGTACTCTGCCACAATGGCATCCTGTCCCCCAGGGTATGGAAGGTCCTGATGCTCAACACCCCCTTGAGGGTGGGCACTGTTCACCAGAACCAGGAATGGGCATATCAAAGGGCGGTGGGCATGTGCCACCGCTGGACACTGTACCCCCAGACCTGGTGGGTGACTGCTGCTGCTGCTCCTCCAACCGCTGTGCCCCAGGGACCACTCATTCCACTGCTGTGGCCGCAACAGTGCCAGACACCTGCACAGCCACCGGTGCTGCCTCACCGGTGCTGACAGGCACAGCCTGGGACTGTGCCGACATGCTGGCACACATGTTGGAACCAGCTAGGCCCAGGGGCACGTGCTGGCCTGCTGTGTGTCTGTCATGGGACACACACATGTCACTACCCATTGCAGTCCTTGCATCATCAATGGTGCAGGTACGTGCTACAGCCACAGTCACAGCGTGCTGGCATGCTTGCATGCCAGACTGCTGAGACATAGGCTGTGTACCCCGCACACCCGACTCACTGACACCAGAGTTGGCAGCCCAGCGTGCATGCTGGTGCAGTGCATGCTGGCTGGTGACAGAGGTGGATGGACCTCCTCCATGTCCAGCAGGTCTTCCTCACTGCCTGGACCCACCACCACCATCCCTGAAGATGAACAGGATCTGTAACAGAAAGAGAGGACATGTGAGTGCATGTGAACAACCTTCCCCCCCCAACACCACCACCATGTCATACCGTGCAGTGATAGGCTTCCACCTGTCTGGAATCCACCTCCTGGTATGCCCTCAATAGCACTCCACTGCATTGCTGCAGCCAGTCGGTCCTCAGCCGGGGTCAGCTCCACCACCGGTGGCTGGTCCCTGTCTGTGCCAGCATGTGCCGCCCTGAGGGCTGCCACCTTCTCCTTCACCCTCCTGCGGTCTGTCCCCATCTTCTTTTTGCATTCCTGCACAGAGCGCTGGTGGCTTCCATGCAGGTTCACTGCCCGAGCTACCCCCTCCCATGCAGCCACATGGGCTTGAGGGGTGCCCCACCATCCACTCAGTAGTGGCTCCTCCTCCAGGTAGGCCTGGAAGAGGGCCTCTGTCTCCGCCATGGTGAAGTTGGGCCTCCTCCTCCGCCCACCATTCTCACCCTCACCTTGGCTCTGCTCGGTCATGTTGATCTGTATGGGTGGAAGTGGACACCCGTCACTGTGCAGTCTACGGCGTTATCCCATGACCATTGTCCAGAACATCACACAGCATGCAACCCACCTCTCACCTGCAGTAACCGAATCTGGCCAGTGCAGCCCAATGTCGCACATTTATAGCGCAATGCATACAAATTAGGAGTGGAGCAACTGTAATGAGATGCAAATCGCGCCACTGCACCTTTGAATGGCTGATCAGATGATTTGCATGTGGGAGGTGAGCACTACTCCCTTCACAAAAGAAAGGGTCCTACAAGAGCTTGCTAAGCTCAGGGTGGATAAGGCAATGGGACCTGATGGCATACATCCCAGGGTACTTAAGGAGCTAAAGGAGGAACTAGCAGAGCCATTAGCAGAATTGTTTAGTGAGTCTCTGAGCACAGGAGAGGTCCCAGAAGACTGGAGAAGGGCTCTATGTGATCCCACTCCACAAGAGTGGTAGCAGAGAGGAGGCAGGGAACTACAGACGGTCAGTCTTACCTCAGTAGTGGGCAAGATTATGGAGGCACTCCTTAAGAAAGGATAGTGCAACACCTGGAATCCATAGGGCACAGGATCCAAGACAGCATGGGTTTACAAAAGGAAGGTCCTGTCAAACTAATCTCATAGATTTCTTTGACTGGGTAACCAGAGTGGTGGACCAAGGGGAGCAGTTGATGTCACCTACCTTGACTTCAGCAAAGCTTTTGACACTGTTCCATAGAAGATTGATAAATAAGCTGGGTAGGCTCAGGGTGGGTCAGAAGTTGGTCAACTGGGTGGAAAACTGGTTGACTGGCAGAAAACAGAGAGTGGTGGTAAATGGTATACAGTCAGAAGAGATGCAAGTCACAAGTGGGTACCTCAGGGATCAGTCCTGGGGCCAGTCCTATTCAACATCTTCATTAGTGATCTTGCAGATGGACTAGAGGTAAGGCTTGTCTGTTTGCAGATGACACCAAGATCTGCAACAGAGTAGATGAGCCAGATGGGGTGGGCAGAATGAGAAGAGATCTGGATAAACTAGCAGAATGGTCAGAAGAGTGGCAACTGGGATTTAATGCAAAGAAGTGCAAAATCATGCACATAGGGAAGAGAAACCCTGAAGCCACTTATAGGCTGGGAGGGGAGTTGCTAGCAGTCACAAAGGAAGAAAGAGACTTGGGCATCATCATCACTGATGACCTAAAATCATCCAAGCAGACCTCTAAAGCAGTAGGTAAGGCTAGGGGGGTGTTAGGGTGTATTAGTAGGGGTATCACAAGTCATAAGAGGGAGGTAATAATCCCTCTGTACAAGACATTGGTTAGGCCCCATCTGGAGTACTGCGTGCAGTATTGGAGGCCACACCTTCACAAGGACATTAACCAAATTGAGGCAGTCCAGAGAAGGGCAACCAAAATGGTGCAGGGACTGCATCAGAAGACATATGAGGACAGATTAAAGGAGCTCAATATGTATACCCTTGAGCAAAGGAGGGAGAGAGGTGATATGATCACGGCATTCAAACACCTTAAGGGCATAAACAAGGTGAAAGAATCTAACATGTTTAAATATAAGAAAAATAGCAGGACAAGAGGACACAGCATGAGATTAGAGGGAGGCCAATTAAGGTGGAATGTGAGGAAATTCTTTTTCACAGAAAGGGTGGTGGATGCATGGAATGGCTTACCACAAGAAGTGGTGGCTATGAATACAGTGCAGGGCTTCAAACAGGCAGGGATAGGCATAAGGGAGCAATACAAATGACTATGAATAGATAGGTCACCGACAGAGCAAAGGCCGATGGCACATTTATAAGGTAGAAAAAGAAATGGGCAGACTGGATGGGCCTTGCGGTCCTTATCTGCAGTCAACTTCTATGTTTCTATGTTTCTATGTCGGCTGAATGTCGCGCTGTTGCGCTTTGCGCAACACGGTTGAGCCGGCTGAGCCAATGGCGCAGATCTGTGACTGTGTGGTACACTGCATTGCGCATGCCCAGGTAGCTTATGCAGGCGTCTGCCATGCTGATGACATGCTGTGCACGATCGGCAATTCAGGCCATGGCCACCATTGTGCCAGTGGTGCTACAGCACTGGGCACCATATGGCGCTGTGGCACTACCGCGCACAGTCACTGTGGCACTGGCACGCAGGTGATCGGGTCACGAGGATGCATAGGCGTCAGATGGCGCTGTGCATGGCCTTGCGTCATAGACCCCTGACCTGGTGTCCAACCTTGCCCCCTGGCGCTGTTCGCCGCCATGTGTACACGTCCTATGGCGCTGTTTGGCACAGCGCCAAGGTGAACCGACGGCGCTATACGAACAGCACGATTGGAACCTATGGTGGTCTATTGTGCAACATTTCCACGTGGGGTTGCCGCACTGTGGGGCACCATATTGCCTGCTCTACTACAGTAATGGCACGCAGGAGAGCTCCCCAGTGGAGTCAGTTGGAGGTGGTCAACCTGGTGGCAGTGGTTGAGCCCCACTTCGGGGCACTGTTTTGGGATCAGCCCCTCACCATGGCCCGCACCCATGTGTGGCTGCAGGTGGCCACTGAACTGGAGAGGGTCACAGGGTGGTGCCGGTCTGCTGACCAGTGCAGGCACAGATATAGTGACCTCAGCAGGAGGGAGCTGGACGTGCTGCAATGCCTCAGGTCATGTGCCAGGAGGGGCGTTGTGCCTATGCCAGGTGGGTGTACCATCTATGCACCTGTATTCTCCGTAGGGGTGTGACTGTGTTTTGGTGGTGGTGCATGGGGGATGGCTCTGCCATGGTTGGCTGTGTCAGTGTGCAGGTGTGAGATGCATGGGTCTGGCTGTGTGGGCAGGCACACTCACTGGGGCAGGGGGCAGTCTGCTTTGGGGTCACACTGATGTTTTTCTCAACACTTGTCACCCACAGGCCTGGTGGAGAGGATGCAGGCCCAGGCTGAGGAGGGCCGTGGTGTGGCCCAGGTGGCAGCCGGAGGAGGCGTGATGGGTGGGCCACAGTGGCAGCAGCAGCAGCAGCCACAGCTGCTTGATGAGTGTGAGTGTCATTACATCATGGATGCTATTGCATGCTGGAGGGGGTGGGCATGACCACCAGCCATGGACAACACAACCATGCACGACACAGGTGACAGTCATCACTGTCCAGTGTCACTGCACATCTGTGTGTGCATCACTGGTGGTCCATGCATGCACTGGGCACATGGCTGTGGAACTGGCATCCCACCACATTGCCACGTCACTTGACAGCCTTGTTTGTGCTGTGATGGACATGGGCAGTGTGTGTGTGCAGTGGTGCACTTAGCTGGTGCTGCCTGGTTGGGCGTGTCATGTGCATGGTCACTGTGGGTGGATGCATACCATCACAGGTGCGGGGCACTAGGCTATATGCCTTGCAGGATGGGTGCTGTTCAGGGTTGTGGACAGTCACAGCCATTGACTGTGTTCCCTTTTCCTAGGTCTCAGCATCCTACGGCGGATGGACCGTGCTCTCCAGCGGCTGACGCAGGTGTCAGTCACTACACATGACCTCCTCACAGACATGCAGCGCCATGGGGTCAGGCAACGCCGGAGGAACCGGGAAGATCAACCGGCCGCAGGGGACCAGCCTGCCGGGTGCTGACTGTACTTCCCCTTCCCACTTCACCCAGCCCTCCCACCCTGCCTTCCCTCTCCCAGTTGTTCACCCCTACCCTCCCCACCCCTACCTTGTACCCCTACCCCCCTTGTCTTGTACATATCTGTATATAGTTGTGTTATTGGTCTTGGTGGTGTACATATCTTTTTACAATATATATATATTTTGTTATGAATACTGTGGTGGTCTCTGATTTGCAGCTGGCTATGGTTGCTCAGTTGCAGTGGTGTGCATGGCATCTGGGGTGGTATGGTCCTGGGTATGTGTGTGTGTGTGTGTGTGTGTGTGTGTGTGTGTGTGGCGCGCGTGTGTGTGTGTGTGTGTGTGTGTGCATAGGGAGGTGTCTCCAGTGTGGGAGTGACTTTCAGTCGGTCTTGCCATCTGCTGCCGCCCACTGCTGGGTGCCCAGGGTGGGTCTGGCTTGTATGGTTCTGTGCTACATCAGGTTGCAGTGTGCCAGGGGGATGCATGGTGTTTACTGCAGTGCCAGTCACTGCACATGGGTGGTGTCTTGGGGTCACAGTGCAGGGTGTGCTGTGCAGAAGGGGGTGCTGATGTGCACTGTGGTTGTCGACCCCCTGTGTGTGGCAGTCTCAGCCTGCCAGTGGGTCTGCTGGGGCGACATGGCCCAGCTGTGCTCTGTTGGCTTGTCCCCATGGGCCAGTGGATCATCCATCCCTCCCCCAGTGATGCTGTGCTTGGGGTGTGCGGGTGTATTGTTAGTTCTGCAGTGTGTTCCTGTGCCCATGTGTGGCATGGCTGGTGGTGGGCCCCAGCCTGCCTCCCTGGTTGTGCAGTTCCATTGCTGTGCTGGGGGGGCTCTGCTTGCACTATGGCACCTCTGGACTGCTCAGCTGGGCTAGCCTTGTTGCACTATGGCGCATCATTTCTGCTCAGCTTCCCATTCCTGGTTGCGCTATGGAGCAGTTTGTGCAATATTCAGATGTTGGCTGCTTGCGCAGTTTGTCTTGCTCCATGTTTGAATATCGCGTCTGTTGCGCATATGCGCAATTGACTTGTGCTTGCTCCTGCTGTTGAGCACTTTTTGGGCCCAGTTTGAATATCTGGCCCTTTATGTTTTGAATATCACTATAAGTTTTACCATTAATATCAGTCAAGCCATACATCACTCTTTTTTCCAGTCTCTCTTTATTGTCATCAAACGGATTTGTCTGAGCTTTTGTCCCTTGCATTCCACTTTTCTGTTCCATAATCATCATCTTTTTTTCTGTTGTACTGAAATTTCCACATTTGTTCTTTTAATTGACTTATCCTATTTGAATTATCTTTCCCATCTAAATTTTGCTGAGATATTTCTTTGTATTGTTTTGCTCTCAATCCTAAATATTATTGGCATTTAGACTTCCCTTTTTTTTGCACTATCTCTATCATATTTTTTTTATATCTTCTTTTGTATCTTCCCACCAAACATTAATGTTTTCATATAAATCATATACTGTCCATCTAGCAGCAAATATGTTGAGTAATTCTTCACGCACCTTTTTATCTTTTAAGTTTTCCATGTTCATCCTCCAAAACCCTCTACCACATCTTATAGTTTTTACTATAGCTATATTTATCCTTACAGCTACATGGTCTGTTGTTTCTATATGTACTGCATACACTTTATCTATTCCTGTGTTTTTTGGCACAAACCAAAAGTCAATTCATGATGACAGTTTACCTCTGAAGTAAGTATGTTCTGCCTGCTGTTGTTTTATTTTAAAAGCATCTTCCATATTTCCAATTCCTAAAATTTTCTTTAGGCACAAGGAGTCACATAATATTTTCTTCATTTTTCTCCCCCAATCCCCACTGTCTATCCCACAATTAAAGCCTCCCCCATAAGGTCAATTTTGCTGTGTGCAAAAAAGGTTCTATTTTCCCCATCAAATTATTTCTCTCTATTTGGATTGTGGATTATAAATATTTTTCAATCTTACTTTTATCCCTTTTATAACAACATCTACCATCATTGCCCTGCCAGGAGCAACATCCAGAACTTTCAAAATGTTGACCTCCTATGAAAAAAAGGTAATATCCAAGCCAGAATATTTGTCTTCTCCTATGAACCAAATGGATGGACCCCCATCTCCAATAGTGTGCTACATTCAAGTCATTCACTGTGTATAATCTGGTATCCTGTTAAAGGACTATGTCTAGATTTAAGTCCCCCAATATTTCAAACGTGACCATTCTTCTAGTTCTGTTCCATATACTACTCACATTACATGATACACATTTTTACCCCATCATGTTAGCATACAGACCCATTAACCTATTTTATCTTTTTTTCTTTTTTTGGATGCTTGCGTGTCTACTGAATCAGTATCAGACACATCCCCCTTCCCCTTCATCTGATAAAAGGTGTCAGTGTCTTCTTCCATGGTCACCCACTCTTTATCCTGTAAGATTGAAAATTTATTGTTCAATTTTACTACTTCTTCTGTATTCATATCTTTTCGTTCTCTTTGTTTCAGTCCTTTTTTTTAACCTAGTGACCATTGTGAAAGTTTCCTGGGATGCTTTTGTAGTTTTGGGTTCAGGATGTTTCTTTAAGTCCTTATTTATTTCCCCCATTTCTTGAGATGTAGCTTGCTGCTTCTTAACTGTTTTATCCAGCACTGTGCTGTCAGCAAGACCTGCGGGACTGACCTGTGAGCTGGCCAAAAGCTAGGAGACAGGATCCCGTCCTGCACTAGCTGTCTGCAATAGCATATTTTAGTTCAGAGCTGTTAATTGCAGTCCTTGTCAGGGCTACAGATAGCCTAAAATGCTTACTTTAGTGCCTATATTATATTGGAGCAAGGAGCAGAATTCACTGTCTGTCAGTGGGTTTGGACCATAAATTACTAGTAAAACCAAATTGTTTAACACCTGGTTGCTAGGTTCAGGATGCCCGTAATTGGTCATGTGTTGTGACTGAGAAGAGAGCTGAATACACTAGCAAAATGGTTGGAAGAGTGGCAACTGGGGGTTAATGTAAAGAAGTACAAGATCATGCACATAGGGAAAAGCACCCCTGAAGCCACCTATAGGCTGGGAGGGGAGTTGCTGGCAGTCACAAGGGAAGAAAGACACTAGGGTATCATCATCACCGATGACCTGAAATCATCCAAGCAGACCACTAAAGCAGTAGGTAAGGCTAGGGGGATGTCAGGGTGTATTGGTAGGGGTATCACAAGTAGGAAGAGGGAGGTAATAATCTGTCTTTACAAGACACTGGTTAGGCCCCATCTGGAGTACTGCATGCAGTACTGGAGGCCACACCTTCACAAGGACATTAACCAAATTGAAGCAGTCCAGAGAAGGGCAACCAAAATGGTGCAGGGACTGCATCAGAAAACATATGCGGTCAGATTAATGGAGCTCAATATGTATGCCCTAGAGCAAAGGAGGGAGAGAGGTGATATGATCAAAACATTCAAACACCTTAAGGGCATTAACAAGGTGAAAGAGTCTAACATGTTTCAATATAAGAAAAATAGCAGGACAACAGGACACAGCATGAGATTAGTAGGAGGCCGATTAAGTGGTAATGTGAGGAAGTTCTTTTTCACAGAAAGGGTGGTGGATGCATGGAACAGCCTACCTCAGAAAGTGGTGGATATGAATACAGTACAGGGCTTCAAACAGGCATGGGATAGGCATAAGGGAGCAATGCATATGAGTATAAATAGATAGGCCATTGACAGAGCAAAGGCTGATGGCACATTTATAAGGTAGAAAAAGAAATGGGCAGACTGGATGGGCTTTGTGGTCCTTATCTGCCGTCAACTTCTATGTTTCTGTTTCTATGACTTCTGGGTCCCGAACCATATAAGATGCTCTCACCACAAGCGGCGTGAATATGTGTGGGTGAGTATGCAGCTCCGCACACATAGACACACACTTCTCTGTGCTTGTGTCCAGTGTGATCTGCAGGCCTGCGGTAGGAGTTTGGCCTAGCATCAGCAATTTGTTATTATAGACTATGATTATTCTGCAGATTGTAAATATCACTTGAAAGGTCTCAAAATGGATTGCTTTACTGAGAATACATTATCATTCACTCTAAACAATGGGCATATTCTAGTAATTTGTGGAAATTGCAAACATGTACTCTGCACAATGCCAAATGCCGATGGAATGTCATCCACTTCTGAATGCCCCTGCTGTATGGAGATAAATGTATTAAATAATGTAATTTGTACTTTAACATCTGTACTACAAACTATAAAGGAACTGAGAGAACTGGAACTATTTGTTGATAACATGGTTCGAGTGCTCCCGGTTCCTGCATCTAATGAAATGGTCATTCCCTTAGTGGAACCAACAGCTGTAAGTTCTTCATTAACTAATTTAGGTGATCTTGAGACATCCTCTGCAGTCCCTTCTCCCTCAATTGAGGCTGTTATAACTCTTGGCCAACAACTGCTTGTACCATGCCCTCAAAGCTTACAGTTTCCTGCCCCCTGTAATAAAAGACTTAGAGAATCTAATTCTGAATCAGAGGAAGGGTGGGAAACCATCCCAAAATGAAAGTCTAAAAAGGGCAGGAGAGCTGCCTATATTCGCGACAATAGTTATGTTCCTTGTTCAAATTCAAATGGTCTACATAACCCATTGGAGTCTAGTAATAGATTCACTCCACTAACCCCTTCCTTTTCTGAATCTGCCCTTGCCTGTGATGATTTAGACCCCGCACATCCTACTGTAATTACTGGGGATTCAATCATAAAATATGCTGACAAACAATTTCGTAAAAACAAGTTGAAGATTCATTGCTTTCCTGGAGCAACAATTGCTGAAATTTTTTCTAAAATTGATGGTTTAATTTCCCAACCCTCTAATGTCATCCTCCATATTGGGACAAACAATGTGAGATATGACCATGAAAATGATATTTGTTTCTATATTATAGAACTTGGAAAGTACATTAAGTCTAAAAATTGTAAAGTACATATCTCTAGTATACTCCCAGTCCTGCGAGTAAGGTCAGAAAAAAAATAATGCTACTGAACAAATCATACATATTGCACAACTGGTGTGTGAACAAAAATATCCTTTTCATTGATTGTTGGGATATTTTTATAAAAAATTGCAATCTATTTGCAAACGACGGCTTACGTCTAAATACAGCGGGGGTTAGTGAGCTATGTAAGCAATTTCAATGCTCTGTACCATCTATAAATTTAAACTAATAGAAGGGGGGAATGCAATGAATCTATATCAGCCGAGGAGTCTACAAAACAGCAACTTATGTTTCTGAATGTTTAACACCTGAAGTCTGAGATCTAAGTTTGATGAACTAACGTAATAGAAACTGAGCATCCTGATATTGTCGGTATTACCAAGACATGGTGGCCTAATGACCCTGCATGGGTCAACATTATCTCAGATTATTCTCTACTCCACTTAGGTATGGAAAATCGTAAAGGAGGGGAAATTGCTTTGTTTATTAACTCAGAATTGAATATTACTGATATTTCTAGTAAAATTAAATCCAGGGCTAGTCTTGTTGCATCACTTTGGGTGAACTTCAGCTTTAATAATAATAACTTTATTTTGGGTCTTTGTTACAGAGCTCCTAATTCTACTAGGCAGGTGTTAAATAAAATTTTGTTAGAAATGGTGGTAGCATCAGATTTAGGTAATAACATATTTATGTGGGATTTAAACCTAAATGATATTGATTGGAGAAATAAAAAGGCTATCAATAATTCTTCAAAGGAATTTTTGGAAATATGTTAAGAATTAAATTTATCCCAATTTGTTGTCTCTCCTACTACGGGTTCGAACTTTCTTGATATTGTATTAGGCAGCGAACTATTAAAAATGTCAGAATGTTTGGTTTCTATGCCATTAGGAAATAGTGACCATAATGCAGTAATGTTTAACCTTCAGTTCTTGCATTTGAATTCAGAAAAAGTAACAGTTTATTTGTGTTATAAGGCAAATGAAGATGCATTAAATGAATACCTATCTAACATAAATGGGAAAGAATTGTTATCATCTGATGATATTAATGAAATGTGGTACTCATTTAAATTAGTCATATTGGGAGCAGCATGCAAATTCATTCCTAAAATAAGAAAAACAAACTTTCCATCCTTCCAAAGTGGCTATCTTACAAAATACTTAGAATGATTAAAAAGAAAAAGAAATTATTTAAGAAATACACCAAAAATAAATGTGTAAGAACTGTGGCATCTTTTTAAAAAATGTAAAAAAATGCAAAAAGGAAATTAAGCAATCTAACAGAAATACAGAAAAATATATCACCTAACAAGCTCAAAAAGGAAATAATAAAATATTATATAGTTATATTAATTCAATTAAAAAACAAGAATGCAAAGTTGGCCCTCTAAATATTAATGGGATAGATATCACTGATAAAGTAGAAATGGCAGATGCATTTAGCCCTCACTTTTGTAAATATTTTAGTGATTTGACTTCTGGATCCTATGTTGAGCTCAGAGCTGTAGACATGTATATGGATATTGCTTTAGATAATATAAAAAACAAATTGGATTCCATAAAGAAGGGTTCTCCACCAGGCCCTGAGAATATATAAGGTGATATGTTACTACTGATGAAAGATTATATGAGTGTCCCTCTAAAAATATTATATGAAAAAAGTCTGAATTCCAGTTCAGTTCCATCTGAATGGAAAGATGCATATGTGACTCCCTTATTTAAAAAAGGTGAGAAGAGATTATTAGATAATTATCGCCCTATCAGCTTAATTTCAATACTATGTAAGGTTCTTGAACTAATTCCTTCATTAATTCTGACCAACATGGGTTTATCAAAGAGCATTCAGTAGCCACTAAGTTGGTTAGCTTTTATGATTTTATTTAACCCCCTAATCATTAATTGGATTGCGAATTGATTAAGGAAATGAAGACAAAGTGTATCTATTGATGACTTCAGGTCCTCTTGGAACTCAATGCAAAGTGGAGTCCCTCAAGGCTTAGTTCTTGCCCTGGTAATTTGTCATGTCTGTATATCTGACCTATCCTACAATATCCAGAGCAACATCATTAAATATGTGGATGGTTGTAAAATTGTAAATATTTCAAGCTCTCTTAGCATTTGCGAAGTTATCCAAAATGACTTAGACACCTTGGAATCATGGTCACTCCGTTGGAACTTAAAATTTAATACATCTAAGTATGCAGTTTTACATTTTTGTAAAAGAAATAGAAAACATCAATATCATCTATATAACGAGCTTATAGCTACCAAATTAAATGAAAAAGACCTTGGAATCATTATTGATTCAAACTGAAATTTTGAGAGACACATTATCAATACTATAAATAAAGCCAATAAAGCTTGGTGGTCAATAAAACATAATATTACATCCAGGGACCCTGAAGTCCTCCTTCCTCTTTATCGTGCCTATGTCCATCAAAATTTAGACTATGTGTCCCAACTATGGTCTCCATATATGCATAAGGACATAAATAGGATTGCAAAATTACAAAAAAGAATTACTAAGTCATTCTTTTCTGACAAATCACTCTCCTATGAGTGTAAACTTCGTAAACTTAATTTAATGTCCTTGGAACAGAGGGGGGATCTGTTATTTACTTGGGACATTATCAATGATATCAACTTGCTAATTGAATGTGGATTAAAATTTAAACAACTAAATATCAACACAAGAGGTCACCCTCTTCAATTAGGAAGAAATAAATTTAGAACACAAAAAAGGGCCTCTTACTTTTCACATAGAGTAGTCAGACCTTGGAACAGTTTACCTCTGGAAGTTGTTATTAGTTCAAAAAAAACACATTTAAAAATAAGCTTGATAGGTACCTGTTGTCAAATCCACATGACTGAAGCTATATGTAGTTTAGGGGCTTAATGGGTCTATTGGCCTTTTGCACTCTATTCATTCTTAGTATGATTCATAGCATGTAGATGGTTTCATTGTTTGAAGTCTTTCTTCTTCTTTTTCCTTCTCTTCAGTTTCCCTTTGTGCTTCTATTATAATCTTTTCTTGCTTTGCTTTTTCTTTCTTTGCCAAGGCCAGATAGACATCGTGTTCTCCTTGTCCTCCAGGGTCAGAGCTATTTGAGCTGCCAATGGACAATTATTAAAAATATGCCCTGTCTCTTCACATAGGCTGCACTTTATGGGGTTTTTACATACTGTTCCATAATGGCCAATTTGCCCACATAATCCACATTTCACTTTTTCACAAGCATTGCTTAAATGGTTCTTTTCTCCACATCTGTAGTGGGCTCTTGGTTGGCCTGCATAGAATACTATTCCTCTGTCTCTCCCCAGGAAAAAGCTACTGGGCAGATGAAAGAATTCTCCATTGTCCTGTCTTAGCACCACCTTAAATTTCCATCCACCAGTCCACACATTTTCTTCATCCAGTATTGGTTCTGGGGGCCCTTTTAAGTCACACTTTTGTTTTAACCAGAATGAAATATCAGCAACATTTACCCCCTCGTTCCTGAATAGAATTGTTACAATTTTAAAAGCTGGTTTAGTCAGGGGGATTGCAGTAAATTCTCTCCATAGTGCTGTATTTTTAAGTTGATGATACAGCTTCCAGAATCTTTCCAGACCTATAGAATTCTTAAAAGTGATATCATATATCACATCCGCCAGGATGTGAATCAAGGTGTAGATCTCATAGTCATAGTATTTCATACTATTCTTAAGTAGCTGTCTTCCCACAAAAAGCATATCTGGTGCATCAGCAGCTAGGCCTCTAAATTTTAACTGGACTGTGTTTCTCCTTTTAGCAGGTTCATTTAGTCTCTTCATGCCTTCGATAAATAGTTTTTCTCTAACATTTTCACTCCAGACATTTTTCCTTGTAGGTGTTTCTTATTCAGTTTGTTCTTTCTCTATTTGTAATGTTTTATCTTTTATATCCACAGATATATCTATTTCTTCATCTGTTATTGGGCCTGTTATATCCACACCTGCTTCTATATTCTCTGTTTGCATTTTTTGTTCTTTGATTTTTTGTGACACTTGCTCTCCCTCCTCTTCATTATATTTATTCTTATCCTCCATCTCCTGAGATATACTAATATTTCCCTGGATCTCATCTGGCCTGTTCAGATCCCGTCCTCTCCCATCTGGTGTTCTTTTCCGGTCAGCACCTACTAAAGCATCTTCCACCCAGTCTGGCGTGTCAGGGAAATCAACTGCCTCATTATTTTCACCTTTTTTTCCCCCTTATTTTTTGGAACCTGCTTTATGTTTTCTTTATGCTGTTCTTGCATTTTTTTTGGGGTGGGGGGTACTTTGTTTAAAATGCTCCGGTTTACTTTCCTCTTTTAATGTTAAACTTTTATTTGTCTTTTTTAAACTGTGCCATTTCCAACCCTTTATGGCTTTCCCTTTTTCAGTTTCAGACTCTAAACACAGTTCTTCATTTGTTTCTACATGATTCCCGCTTACCGAGGGAGCTGCCATGTCATCATGTTTCAGTTGGGTTTAACAGGCCTCCTCTCCCCTGTCACTCATACTCAGCTGCTTAGCTGCAACTTTTCTACTTCCTCTATGTTTTTTCTCTGAACTCTTCTTAAATACAGTATGCTGGTTAGCTACATTACCTACACCATCCGTCTCCACGGAGGGTGATATCATAACTTTCTCCTCATGATCTGTCACTTTAGACCATTCTGTTTCCATGGGCTCTTCCTTACTCTCTCAATCCTCTGTTTCTCTGCTGGACATAGTTGCATTTTGTCCCAATTCCATTTCTTCGGTTCCCCTGGTCTCTTGCTCCATTAAGGCCAAGGAGGAGACCGTTCCTCAGCCTCAAGCATGTCCACATTTGTTCAACTCCTCACAACAACTGACAGTTGTCAGTTCTCCAGCAGAGCTCCCCCTACCAAAAGAGCAGGAGAATGTCCCCGGTGTCCTACTTAACATTACTCCTGTCAATAAAGCATTTCCTTCCTTCCTTCCCTCCCTCCAGATTTCATTGGGATCCCTCCCTTCCTCCAAATTTCATTGGGACATAAAGTCAGTTATACTAGAAGTGAGCTTTTTTTAATATTACTTGACATAAAACATATTTGGGGGCAGTGACATATGACAGTCCAAGTTATTTTTCTGGGTCTGTGAGCCAACAGTCCAGAATGAACCCTCTACTTTTAAAAAATAAAACTATGGTGCTAATAAGCCACAAGAAAAGCATGATGCATAACCCAAAGCTCCATCTCTACACACTTAAAATTCATGTTTTAAAGTGATTTATACTTAATCTTAAAGCTTCAAGGGATTTATACTTAAAAGCTTCAATTCAAGTTTATCGGATACACTAACATGTTATGGAGAAGTGTGTAGTATGAACAGTGTATAAAACAGCGGATAGCCTTTGTAGAGCCAGCAGACGAAAGTGGTGGCAGTGGGCATGGGGGAAGGCTGAAGCACAGTCATACTTTCAGTACTTGAAATGATGGCACTGGCCAGGACCATCACAGAGCAACAAGTCATGGAGGCCCTGAACATGAAACTGGAAGAGCTCTCTGAGAGTTTGAAGGCACTCAAGGAGCAGGTGACTGGACAGGCGATTCACTTAGCAGAGGCAGAGACCCATATTTCAGGAGTGGAGGACAAGCTGCAACCTCGGCAGAGAAGCTAACCCACCTGGAGAAGGAGATGCAAGAGCCGCGCGATCAACTAGACTATCAGGAGAACTACAATAGAAGGAGTAATCGCTGCTTGAGAAGGCTACTGGAGGGCAAGGAGGGATCGAAATTAGAGAACTTCTGCATGGTGGTTCTGCCAGTTACTGGGATTACAACCTAAGGGGAGAAAGATGAAGATCAAGTGGGCACACAGTGCCCTGGGCCCAAAGCTGTTGGTGGATGCATAACCCAGCCAAATCATGTTTCAGCTGCACCATTTTGGGGACCACTTGGAACTCTTGGCAGCATACTGGAGGAAAAATGAACTGTTATAAGAAGGGGAAAAGCTGATGCTTGACCAAGATTTCTCTTAGTAGCTTCAAAAAATGGAAGACATTTACAGCACTACTAGATGATCTCCAGGATCACAAAATCAGGTTTCACTCTATGTATCTAGAGGTGGTCAGAATAAAGCATGAAGGAGCCTCATTCTTCTTCTTCTGGGAAGTGGACAAAGCCAGAAGTTTTGTTGAGGAGTTAAAGAAATGCACTGGAAAAAGAGGAGTTGTTTTATTGCAACTGGACATGATTACAAATGGAGACTTTGCCATTAAACTTGAGTTGCTGCTAGGGGCTCTCTCTTAGCTCATCATTAAAGGGCTCTGTGGGGTGGGAGCCCTGAAACTATCCAGTAACACAAACTGTAAAAAATGGAGCATTTGGCTTATGCTGATATGTGAGGTGCAGCCCAGGATTACTCAATGGCTGGACTATCGGTATCTTCAGTGTGGGCTTGGTGGCAGAATGGACTTAAAGGACTATGACCTAGAGCTCAATATGGAGGCTGAGCACATAGTGAGGGTAAGAAGTGCAAACTGATGTGAGTTGTGAATCTGAAGCTCAGCAACAAGAATCTGGGAGAATGGACAACACTTTGGTTAACCACACTGCAAGACAGGATAAGTCACCGGAGAGGGGTGCACTGGGGGGGGCCATATTGTTTGCTTGAGGGTTCGGACCATCTCAGTGGGTTCCCACTTAGGGACAGCCAGAAGAAGAAAAAGGTTGTTTTTTTTTTTCAATTAAAATAAGAGGATTAACAATGAGTGCATGGACTCTCTAAAGAGGGATGGGGCAGGTGAATGGACACTTGGGGCCTGGTGGGATGGCAGGTGTGTGGCTAATAGTCAAGCTCCCTCTGTATATGCTGAGTAGGAGGGGGATGGCTGATGGGTGTGGCACTTTACTAGGTTGGAATAATAACAGGCTACTGCAAAGCATGAAGCTGGGAGTGGGGATATATATATATTGTGTTTCAGGGGAATCTTGGCTAACTGTTGGTTCATTATCACTTTAAACATAAACTTGCATATGAGGCAGGGGGAGGCAGACAGAACAGGAGGCATGGGCTCATTCTGATTTCAATACAAGCTTGAGAGAGGGAGGATGGAAGGATCTATATAGGTTACAATATTTGATTACAAGTTTCTGCCCTTGACCATTTCAGGGGTGATACATGTGTTCAGTATGTAACCCTCAGGCCACTTTTTAAACTACTTAGCACCCCCATTAAAATCTGGAACACTGGTACCCACATACTGGCATACCATTTACTTTAAAAAAGGTTCATACCACCCTTGGCATTAGAATGTATATCTGGCTCATTTTCTACAGGAAGAGAGGGGAGGGGGTACAAAAACAAAATAACATGAACCTTGTGTTAAAATCACAACCCAGGTCCCAGGTGGAGGGTGCTAGGCATATTCTAGATCTAACCTGCTGAGGGGGCCACAGTAAATCCAACAACCAGAAGCAATACTCGGAATGTCCAGAACAGTAACTGGGATTGTGCAGTATGGCTTTATTCAAAAGATGGAAATTTAAAGCAGAAGTGAACCCCTCAAGGGTCATCTAGGCAGGACAGGTGCATTACATGAACTCTGCTTGCATGCAGTACAGTTCATGAACATACAAAATAACTTCTTCTTCCCAATTTCCCAATGGTGCATTTAGTGGACACCTGGCCACACACCCGAACATTTTCCTCCCATGAATGTCATTTAGTTAATCTAAGCCACACACTCAGAATTCTTCTTCAAATATGGGTGAAATTAAGTGAAACTCAGCCACAGACCTAAACCTGTAACACTGTCCCTTGCTCAGGTATAACTGGTGCCCTTTACGAACCAGGAAACCCTGCCTTGTAAACACTTAGATGGCGTTTCTCCCACCCTTGACTCCAACTGACAGTCTCTGCCATTCCTTAGGGTTGCACCATTGAAACCCCAATTCCCCACTGAAATGCTAGAGGTCCTACACTTTACATATCCATCACTCACGGTTCCATGTGATATTGGTGACCACGTAATAGCGATTGCCGTTTGGGTGAGTCTACATCGCCAAAAATGAATTTCGGTGATGTAGACTCACAGCAAACAGCAAGATGGCACTGGAGACTTAAATTTTAATGTTTTATGTTGGGGGCTGCACCCCCCTCACTAAAGGATTCTCAGCTCCAGGGGGGTGCATGTCAAGGGGGTTGCAAATCAAAAAAAAAACTGTGACCAGGCGCAAAAAACGAACGCGCCCAGAACTGAACCCGGCACCCTTACAACCCCAGCCTGCCACCAACCCACCATGCCAAACAGCCAGCTCGGCAGTCCAACGCCACATTATGCTACACAAACCCTTACGCCCGTCGCACGGCATGGTCCCTCCCCACCCACCCAGTGCGCATGTATACATAGCAACATCCTGTCATTATAGTTGCCAAACTCCTACCCAGTCACCCTCCCTGCCCAGTAGCCCTGTGTAAAAATGCCATGATTGATTCACGCTTTTTGAAAGTGCTCAATTGCAGTTGCCTAATACATGGGATACCGTCACTCACTGGGGTGACTAAAGAATAAACTGCACTCTCCTGGGTGAACAGTTTAACAGAACACTCACTCTTCTAGGTGAAGTAGGGACACTGACAGGTGTGATCCAGCCTTATCTTCAGGCACACACACCCCATACTACAATTCCCCTAAAATATGTGGCAAGCGTGTCTCCTAGAACAGTACTCACAAATGGTTGTCCTATCCACTGGGCATAGAACAACAAAAATGCATTCTCCTGGGTAGCAGATCAAACAGTCTCTCAAAGATTCCTTTCCAAGGCAGCTGAAACACACTCAGAACCTTCAGAGGATTGCCTCTTGAGTCCACTGAGAACAAACTGTTCCTTCCACTTCACTGGGAGTAGAAATTAGGAAATCCTGCTGTGGAACTGGTCTCCACCGCTTCACAGGAAGCTGGAAATGACACTACACTAGGGTGAAAAATGCTGGGCACTCACCTCAGAGCCCAACTGGCAGTCCTTCTACCACTCTCACCTCCTCACTCAGTAGCTGACTACCACAGACTGAACATTCTAACCTCCACAGAGCAGCTATCCACACAGCGTGGCTTATGCTGCTGCAAGAGTTCTGAATGATCTAATCATTCTTCCCTCAAGCTAGCTGAGTAAACAATGATGTCATTATGTAAGAAGCCCCTAATGAGCTCCCTACCAGCTGCCAGCTACCTTTCTAATAATACTGACAGAATTCTAGTAACCCCAGAGGACTGGGTGGTTACAAATATATGTAAGTGAATTTTTATTTTATGTTACACTACTCAATATACATCAGAGAAGCCACAGAATGAGGGAAAGGGATGGTATGGTGAAAAGTTGGGTTGAGGGATGAATGCTGAAAAGCAGGCACAGAGAAGGGCTTTGGGGACACCTCAGGTATTGAAAGGAAGCTGTGACGGGTTCTGAACTTAACATTACAGAAGATCCTAGGCTTTTCCTCACCCATTACACAGAAGAAGGTGTTTACAGCTCTCTGGAGGAATGGGCTCATTTAGCCCTCTCGCAGGAGATGTACTTCAAGAAGGAGCAATATAAGAAGCTGGTGGGGAGTTGGGTGGGGGAATGCTACGCAGCGCTCTCTAGAGTTCCCACAAAACAGAAGCAGTGATTTTGCTACCTAAGGTGCTCCCTATCAGAGTACCTAAAGTGGTGGCTGACCCACAGGAATGGCACCATGTGTTCATACAAGGAACACTTCATGAGAAAATCATTTCTTAATAAAGCACATATGCACTGTCTGTATATGACCTGGATTTTAACATCTTGGATATTCTGCATGTTGAACAATTCATTCATTTAACCATGGGGGGACTGCAGCTGTGTTGTGGAACCCAGCCTGGACCACTCTGAGGCCATCAGCTATCATGAGAGGGGAGTTGGCAGATGGAAGAAGGGGGTGCTGGAAATGTATTTGTTAGATGCCTTGTGAATAGCTAATCCAGGGTCAGAGAGTTCACCTTTTATTCCAACCCATGCAAGATGTGATCCAGCTGGATTACATACAGTAGCAGCCATAGACACTGCCAGCTATTTCCCGAAATTTCTATGATATTTCCAGAAATATCTCCTGCTTTCTGCATTTCCACAGTAGGGGCAGCAGAGAGAAACTCTTCAGAAATTTTGTGAAATATCTGGAAATAGCTGGCAATGACTGTGGCTACCAGCATATATACTGTATCTTAAAGGGATAATATGGATCAGTGAGCAGGTCTATCATAACCTGATCTATATTTCAGACCATGCTATGGTCATGTTGTGGGTTAGGAGAGAAGGAGAAAAAGGGGAGGGGGTGAGCTGAAGATTCCTGACCTATCTACTGGCCAAGGAGGAATTTTAGGAATATCTGACAGAACAGTGGGATTTGTATAAAAAAAAAAACTAACTTGGCAACAGACCAATGTAAGATACTGTTTTGAAAAGCAGGGAAAGCATTTATGAGGGGACAACAATCAGCTTTGCAGCCAGTCTTAAACAGAAGAGTAGGGAGAGGCAGGCTACACTGAAAGAGACGCAGCAAATCCTAGAGAAAGGAGCAGCAGAGGATGGGTCAGAAGGGGCCATAGGGGAGCTGAGAGCAGTCAGGGAAGCCCTAAACCTGCTGCTGACAGGGGCAGCACATACACCTCTATACTTCACTAGACCGTGCATATTTTTTTTATTTAAAAGTTTGATAACCAGGAAAGGCACACTGAGCCGAGGCTCATTTCCAGGTGGTACCTGGGGAAGGAGAATAAGGGAAACATAAAAGCAGAAAATACATACTAGGTACATGAAGATCATATATACAATAACATAAACTGAAACAGAGGACTTTTATACAGTCAGAGAAATAGATACATTTTAACACATAAGATGCTGAGAACTAGATTTCATACTCCACAATATTTGGCTAAAGTGGGAAGGAACAACTAGGGAGGATAGGAGCAGGCACGGGGGGAATGGGAGTTGATGAATTTGAGATTTGAAGGATTTATGAGAGCGTGAGTTTCTTAGGAGAGGTAGTAGTTGGTTCCACAAAAAGGGAGCCTGTAGGTGATGGCAGATTTGCCAGTGGATGAGAAAGGCTTGGGGAGGGAGAAAGAATGAAAATCCCTTGTGCACAGTGAGTATGGGGAATCAACTGCTGGAGTTAGCCTTTCTACCAGGTAGGGGGGAATAGATTGAACCAATATTTGGATATAATGGAGGTGGAGTGACTGAACCAATGATGGGATCTGGGATATCCCGAGGGAAGAGAGGAGGGTGCAGTGGTGGGTTCTGAGCACAAAGTTTGTGGCAAAGTGGCATAAAGCAGAAAGGAGTGAGTCAAGCCTAGATAATGAAGATGAGGGGGCAGTGCAGTACACTATGTTAGTGTAGTCAAAGACGGGAGTGATCATTTTTGTTAAAAGTATGCATCTAACTGGTAATGGATTGGTATCTCTGTTTCTGTATAGCAGGCCAAGCTTTGTGCAGAGCTTCAATGTGATGGCGTTAGTGTGGTTCAAGAAGTTTAACTGGGGGTCGAGCCACACTCCTAGATATTTGTAGGAAGAGACTGTGCTTAGTGTGGTTCAGTCTGGGGAGGTGATAGCAAGAGGACAGGGAATTCTCATGAGTTTTTTAGGCAGACCCAAAAGTCATGGAAACTGTTTTAGATGAATTTATTTTGAGATAATTTGCATGGGACCAAGATTGCATGTTATGATAATCATGTTGTAGAAGTGATTGAACATCACTTAGAACTGGCCCAGATGTGGAAAGGATGGTGTCAGCTGCATACATATGGAAAAGGGATTTTGAGCAGACAAGTGAGAGATCATTAATAAATAGTGAGAACAGAATGGGGCCCGGGATCGACTCCTGGGGAACACCAGTGAGGATGGGGGGAAGTGGAGTTTGCGATCTTGATTGACTGGAGCCTATTTTCAAGGTAATATCTGAACCACTGAACTGCAGGTCGGGCAAGTCTGGCTACCTTGAGTTTGTCTAGGAACAGAGGGTGGGAGACTGAATCAAAGGCCTTAGCTAAATCAGCAAAAATTGCAGCAGTTAGTTGGCTTTGGTCAGTGGCAGACAGGATGTGTGCAGTGACTCAAAGGAGGAAGAAAATAGTGGTGTAGTGCTTTCTGAATCCCGATTGATACAGGGAGAGAAAGTTTGTGGATGTGAGAATGTGTGTCAGTCTGGACTGGATGAGAGCTTCTTGCACTTTGTCAAGAGTAGGGGAGGAGGAAGATTGGTTGGTAGTACCAGGAACTAAAGGGTCGCCCCCACCTTACAGAGTGGGATGACACAAGCTGATTTCCATGTTTGAGGGACCTTTCTGGAGTAGAAGGATAGATTTGGAAGGTAAGCGAGAGGAACAGCAATTGCCAATGCAGATATATGCTGAAGTTTGGGATGGATATCATCAGGGCTGAATTTTGAGTCATTCAAGGAGTAGAGGATCTTTAGGACTCCTTCCGGAGAGGTGGGGTGAGAAAGAAAGTGTTTTGGGTAGGGTTTGGGAGGGGGCATGCAAGAGTCTGGGGGGGGGGATTTGGACCGGGAGGGCACAGGTGGTGAAGAAATTATTTAGGGTTTCTGCTATTTTGATGGAGTCAGAAATTGTTTGGTCATTATTTTTTTTTAAATTAGGTGAGGTGATCTGAGGGGTGTCTATTAGGGAGTAGACCACCTTCCAGAAGGAGGAGGGTTGGGCGGTATTTAGACGGAACCTGAAGTAGTTTGCTTTAGCTCACCTTATAGTGTTGGTGCAGGAATTTCTTGCAGTGTTGTGGGCCTGTCTTGCTTGGAAGGTCTATGTGGTTTTAAAGGAGGACCAGGCCTTGTCATGAGCTTTACAGAGGGATATTAAAGGGCTGGAGACCCATGGGTGGTGGCACTTTTTGACCCTTGCTTTAATCTGTGGGGGTGTAGAAGTCCCAGACATGTTTAAAAGTTTTCAGAAAGATGGACAAGGCTCTGTTGGCAGCTGGTGGAGAGCAGACAGGGTCCCAGTCTTCATGATGTAGGTCGTGTTAGATTGAGTTGGTGTTTAGTGAATTTAGAGGGTGGGTATTTTATTTGGCTTTTTAGTCTCTATTTTTGCCCCCTTCTCACCACAGTGTTACCTTACCTTCAGGAGATTCCCATGGCCTTGCATGTCCCTGCTCATCTGTTCAGTTGCCAGTGCAGTCTATCCCCTATGGAGCCTTGGTTTAACCCCCAGGCGGGGCCCCCTTTCCTCCAACCCGAGCATCTGTGTTTCATCGGGGATCTGTCGCCAGCACTGGTAGGGGCCATGGGATTGGGACCTGAAGCTTCATCTACAGGGAGCACCGTGGGGGTTTTCCTGCTTTATCTGGGCCCTCCCGCAGGATGTTAGCACACCTGGGAAGCCGTGGGGCAATGCACGTCTGGACGTGCAAACACTCCAGCTCCTGGCTGACTTCCCTCCCTTCTACTTGCTGTCCCACTGCACCTCCACCTGTGGTCACCCAGGTGGTGATAGAGCACCGGGGACATGCAACCCACCCACCCCAGAGGAGGAGAGCCGCCTTAGGTGCTCAATCCTCCTCTCCCTGGCTGGCCCTCCAGCTACCTCAGTCCATTCCTGAACCCAGGTCACTGGCACCATGAGTGGTAGCCCTACCACTGTACTGGTGAGCTGGCCCAAGAGGGTGGGTATTAATGTATTTAGGGGCTGATTTGGGGAATTGGACTTTTCTGGTGTAATAAGTAATACAGTGGTCGCTTAGGGCTGCGTCCATTACACTGGTAGTTGATATTCTGCAAGGATGGGAGATGAATATCCAATTAATCAGGGAGTGGTTAGCTAAGCAGGGATTGTAGTGGGTGGGTTCAGTAAAAAGGTGGGAGAGACTGAGCACCTCTTTTTGGGATGTAGCAGTTTTGAGAGAGGGGAAGATTCATTCTAGATTGTAGTCACCAAGTAGGAGTAGTTTGCCAGTTGCAGTGAGGGGGGGTAGGGAGGAGACACAGGACATGAGGTCATCCATGGCAAGGCACAGGGAGGTGTAGATCACTCCAGTGAAGATAGGTAGGGTTGAGGGGAGATTGAGTTGTGAGAGAATCAGTTTATGCAAGATGAGGCAGGATTCTCTCATGATGACTGAACATGGGTGTTTTTACATAGACTACTACACCTCCACCCCTTTTGCCATGGTCCTGCCAGTGGAGGACATAGTAGGGGATGGATAGGGAGGAGTCATGGAATTTAGAGGACAACCATATTTCTGTAAGGCAGAGGATGTCTAGGGAGTGTTGAGTTACCCAGCAGCTAAGCAGGTCAAGCTTAGGTAGGAGACTCTAAAAGAACTAAGGGTAGAACTAGTAACACCACTGACTACCCTCTTTAACAAATCATGAGAGGATGGGGTGGTACTGGAGGACTGGAGGAGGGCAGATGTTATTCCACTTCAGAAAAGTGGGATCAGGGAAGAGACAGAAAACTACAGACATATTAGTTTGACCTCAGTGATTGTGAAAATGATGGAATCACTTCTGAATGAAAGAATTGTTGAGCACCAAGAAGCCAGAGGGGCACAGGACCCAATGCAGCATGGATTCACAGCAGGAAGATCATGTCAGATGAATCTAATAGATTTCTTTGACTGGGTGACCAAAGTAGTAGATATGGGAGGGGCTGTGGACATGGCCTACCTAGACTTTAGCAAGGCATTTGACACAGTTCCATGCAAAAGATTAATATACAAGTTAGCCAGCCTTGGAGTGGGTCCCAAGATGGTAGCCTGGGTACAAAACTGGCTGGAGAACAGGACACAAAGGGTAATAGTAAACGGAGTCCACTCTGAAGAAAGGGGGTTACTACTGGGGTACCGCAGGGTTCAGTACTAGGACTGGTCCTCTTCAATGTCTTTATAAGTGACATTGCAGAGGGACTGGAAGGAAAAGTACAGTGCTTGATACAGACAAGTTGAATGGTACCTCGGTATTCCTCGTTAGGTGTGGTACTATAGAGTGGTACCAAGAAATGCCTCATTTATTTTTATTTTATTTTATTAGTTTTTGTTGACCGGGTAAGTGCACTAGACAAATCCTGCCTATTTTCAAGCACAACCCGGGGGAAGGGGATACAGATGAATGCCAACTGACCTTGAACCAGATTAAGCTGTTGGTACTTTTAGTGAATGAGGGAAATTTGGCCAGGACACTGGGGAAATTCCCCTAATCTTGGCCAGTAGGGGGACAGGCTGTCTGTAGGATGGCCACTCTGTGTGGGACACCAGAGGTGGAGGACATCTGCATGGTGGGAGAGCTTTCCTCAGCTCCCACTGTTAGCAACAACGAGGCAGATTTTCATCGATGCACGGATGCTGATTCTGACACTGAATTTCACAATGCTCCTGTTTCCACGGAGGAAATGGGTAAAATACTTAAAACCTATGCTAAAGCGGTAATGGCTCTAAATAAGGATGTTTTTCTTGTGACTGAGGGTGAGCACGGACTACGCTCATCTGGGGAGAGAACTGTGCAGCAAACGGCAGCAGTGGAATTTGCAAAGCAATTGCAGTCTTAGGAGGTGCTCCCTGTCATCAGTGCTGCTGTTCCTGTCAACACTGCAGCTGAAGCTGAACCTTCTGAAGGCCCTGCAGGGCATGGTGAGTCAGTACACAGCTTTACTGTCAAAATGAGCGCTTTGAACTCTGATGCTGTCAAACTACAGGCTGGCAGTGATTTCACTAGTTTTAGCGAGTGCCTAAAGCCTGTTAGTTTACAACCTATGGAAAAAACTGTTCCTTCCCTGATTATTGCAGTGGATTGACAAGAGGTCCCCGTAGCTTTACCCTCAGCCAAATTTGCTCAAAATGTTCACTCCCTGCTTAGTAAATTTGCAGGTTTCATGTTGAAAACTCTGGCTAGCAAGGAGTTAATGGCCCACCCTGATGTAGTGTATCAATCTACCACAGGGTCACAGGTTGGGGTTACTGAGTTCTTCTTTTTGACCATTACGCCTCAGCAGCAGAGCAACATGGCTATTAAAGTAAATCCTATCCCTTTACCCGCTGATACAGGTGCTGCATTCATTGCCTCGGATACAACAAAGGAGGCTTGGACTCCAGGTAAAGCCTTAGCAGGAGCTGAATGGAAGCAGGCCCCGTCTGGTATCTGGATGCCTGATCCTGAATGGGATGCCAACTTTTCTTTATCGCAACATTCCCCAGTTTGGAAACCTGATATAAAACTGAACATTCCTACAGAAGGTTTTGTTAACAAGGAGATGCCTGATGTAATTTGGCCTAATTCTACCACCAGACCTTCAGATTTACAGGCCCCACAGCTCATCACTCCCAAGGATAATTCTGGTCTTCCTTTCCCAGATATTTCTCCCTCATTGCAGGACTCTTCTCCATTGAGCCCTCCTAAACAGAAGCCCCTAATTTCTGAGCTGTTCTCTACTGCTAAATGGGAAGCAGCTCTGAGACAAAATGCTGTTCGTATACGCTCCAAAGGGGGCTTGGACAATAGGCCGGACAGATACTTTGTTCGGAAAACTCTATTGAAAGATTCCCTTCATTTCTCGCCTAAGGATGTGTTCACCTTTATCAATATTTCTGGAGAGGACAACTCCAGTGTCAGTTTTAGGACATCACATGCCCTAGATTTATTTTGGGAGTGCTATGGACAGGTCAAGTTTTCTCCCACATGGACCCCCTTTTTGGTCATTCCCCTCACTAAACCCCTGATCAAATTCATGACAGTGATGTTTCAAAATGAGGGAATCCATGTGGAAGATATTACCTTTTGGTTGTCACAAAAATGTGAAGTATTGAGTGCCCCAGAACCTATCTGAGCAGTTTTGGACGGGGGGGGTTGGAAATATAAAATTAAATTAAGGCAATCAGATTCAGGTGTGGAACATATAGCTATTTTTTTTTGTTAGGAAGGGATAGAGGGGTTTGTTTTTACAGGGAGAAGCCTAGAGCTTGCTATAAGTGTGACTTTAGAACTCATCTCTCCAGCGTCTGTGATCAACCACGTTGTGATAACTGTGGGGAAGTTGGGCATGTTATTATGCAATGCGCTAATCACACAAAATGTGACCTTTGTGAAGAATATGGCCATGTTTTCAGAGAGTGTCCCTGGACAGCCAAAAACAAAGCATCTTGTATTAGTCCAGACCTTTTAATTCAGAAAGCTCAAGATGCTGCAGGCTCCTCTTCCCCCCTCCCTCTCCCCCCCTCTAAGATAAAGGAAGATTAATTTCACCTTGAACCAACTACTAGGCCTTCCTCCCCAGGACCTGAAATGGATGCTCAATCTTCAGTTTCAAGTTCTCATGGGGACAAAAAACCCTGTATGGGACCTCCTGACCATTTGGAATTTGCTCCTGTTTGTTATACTGATGCAGAACTAGTTATTCCTGAGAAGGATTCTAAGACTGCTACTCCTTTGTCTCCTCTGCCTCGACGGAGATCTTCCAGGAATTTACACCTCAAAATCCCCCCTTCTGCTTTTCCTATAGAATCTAGCAATTCTTATGTGGCCTTATTCACTCCATGGGGGGACACAGAAATGGATTTGGGAGACTCAGACTCTCAGAAATCCTCGCTATCCTCCTTTTCTCAGTCTGTTGATAATTATAAGGAGAAAAAAAGAAAAAAAGGAAAAAATAGAGGTTTCTATATTTCTAATGCATTTCAATGTGGTTGTCATGGGGATCTTTGAACACCCATAGTGTATTAAATACTAACAAAAGGCAAGCTCTTTTTCAGTATATACATAACCAACATGTTTCAATCTGTTTTTTACAGGAAACTTGGATGCACTCAATTGAACAATTATCTGCTTTCAAGAGGGAATGGCTCTGGGGGCCTTTCTATTGGTCATTTGAGACTGATAGTGCAGATGGCATAGGCATTTTGTTTAATTCTTTTTCTTTTACACTGCACAACTTAATAGACCTTATTCCTGGTAGAGTCATGATTCTGGATGGGAAATGGCACAGCATATGTTACCAGTTTATTAACATTTATAACCCACAGTTTAAGGCAGATAGAGTTGCTTGTCTGAAGGTAGTGCAACCTTTCCTAGTTACCTCGGTTAAGGTGTTATGGGGTGGTGATTTTAATTGTACTGTCATTGACTCACCCAAACAGAATTAAAAAATTTATTGTGATTTACATGCACTGGCCAATATCATTAAGATGGCTATTTTACTCAATTGTATTTCTAATCTTTCCCATGGGCCCAAGTTTTCATTTGTGAAAGGGAAAATTCACACTTTAATTGATTATATGTTAGTTTCCTCTTCTGTACAGGTGAACTCCTTTCGAATGATACCTAGTGAATTCACTGATCATCTTTTTTTAACTATGCACTTTTCATTCTACGGGCCTACCTGAACATAGACAGGTTAGGTGGAAACTAAATACTTCCATCCTAGATTTACCTCATATACAGACAGGTGTCAAATTTATTTTAAGAGCTAGATTATCAGTGGCTTTTTATACACTGATATGGGGGACTGGTGGATGGAGACTAAAACGGATTTGTGCAAATGGTTTAAGAAGCAAGGGGTTATAGCTAAAGATCATAATTTTTTGAGGTATCTGGCGCTCAGACAGCAGCTTCAGAGGCTTATTACAATCATATACACTTCCAGGCAGGACTACTCAAAGCAAATTAAAAAATTTAAGTCTAATATGAAAGAATACCAGCACGATAGAGCCAAGACTTTACAAGCCAAACTTACTAATGATACAAAAAAATTCCCCTTAGGTGATCCTTTTGAGGTTTGTAAAACCCTGAGACAATCTTCTACAAATGATTTTCTGAGAAAGTCAGATGATTATAAGGCCACAATGATTGAGCAGTTGAGGGATCTGATTAAAAGCCATTATCAGTCCTTAGAATCTAACTTCCCTATCCCTGAAGATTTGATGCTTTCTTATTTAAGATCTACTAAATCTCCTTCTTTGTCAACAGAAGCTTTAAAACTGTCAGGGCCCATTAATCAAAAGGAAATAATTGAGGCAATTCAGAAGTTGAAACCGAATATTTCCCCAAGGAAAGACGGTCTTTCTAATAAATTATATAAATGTTTTCATGAAGAGTTAAGTAAATGCATTTTTATTGTGTTTTAATATTTTTTTGAGAATACTTCTATTTTTCCTTCCTTCTCAGAAGGATTATTAATCCATTTACTGTATTTAAATCAGGAGATAGGAATGATATAAAGAATTGAAGGCCCATCTGACTATAAAAATTTTGCTAGCATTTTGAATAACAGGCTAAAAAGGTATGCAAAGTGGGTGATATCTCCCTATCAATTTTGTGGGATTCCAGATAGAAGAATCCAATCTGCTTTGATGCTTATAAGAGATGTCATTGAACACTTATCCCTAGCTGCCATTTCTGGATGTATGGTTATTGCAGATTTTGAAAAGGCTTTTGACAGAGTCCATCTACCTTTTCTTTTTTTTTAAATTAGAACATTATGGGGTTCCTACTAAAATAGTTAATCTCATTAAGATGCTATATAAGCACAATGCAGCTTTTTCTTTTTTGAAAGGTTGTACAGCTGAAAGTTTTCATTTAAAGACTGGGATACGTCAGGGTTGCCCCCTGAGCCCTCTTCTTATGTATTCTCACTGGACCCCCTTTTACAGACTTCAGTTAATTCACCACAGTGGATTGGAATTAAAGGGAATATATCTTTAGATAGTCGCCTATTTTTACAGGCCTATGCAGATGATCTAATACTGTACTTTTCTGACCAAACTCAAATTTATAAATTTTTGGAAGCTTTTCATCTTTTTTTCGGTAGTTTCGAATGCCAAATTGAATTTGAAAAAAACTAATGGTTTGTTTATTGGGGCAATATGACCTGCTGCTGCTGTGGTACAGGATGGTATTCACATTTCCCAGAACCCGCTTACAATTTTAGGCATACTTTTTGGTCCCCAAAATTTACCGGCTGAAAATTGGGAACTAATGCTTGAGAAGGTGGATAAAAAAGTAAATAGATGGAAGCAGTGGAAATTTTCAAAGCTGAAGCACGTGCATATTATTAAACAGTTTATTATACCCTGTTTACAGTATGTGGCCATGATTTTCGATCGTCCATCTCAGTTGGAAACAAAGACTTATAGTGTGTTTTTCCAAATGCTTTGGGGTTATCGTTTAAACCCAGTAAAGAGACATTACACTTATTTGAGTAAATAATATGGGGGACTTGGGATGATAGACCCAATAGTATTTTTGCATGCCTTGTTTATCATGAATTCTATTAAATGTGGTTTGGCTCCAGCAGTAAGTGTTGTACAGGGGTGGGTTAATAGGGCCCTTGGTAAATATTTTACAATTTGGTATAACCTGGCTCCAAAATTGAATCCCCGTGTTCATATTTCTCAGTATTTTAGGCCTGCTGTACAAAAGTTATATAGATGGAAAATTACTAAAGAAATGATTATGAATAATAGTATGCAGGCTTTTTATCAGTTGATTATGAAGGCATTACATCCACAAGACCCCTGTTTTAAGAATTGCCCATCAGCTTTGAATTCTAAGGTATTAGCTCAGCTTAATAATATCAGATTGCCTACGCACCAGTGGGAAATACAATGGTTGATCTTATATGGGTGACTGAATGTTCGGGGAAATGCAAAATATAAAGTCATAGAAGAGAGGAATTGTCCTTATATGAACTGTATAAATATTAAAGAAACGATGGAGCATTTTTTCTTCCAGTGTTCCTATTCAAAGGGTTTGTGGGTTTATCTGGCACAGTTATCAAACTTTAAATGGCTTACTTCTGTTACATATGAAATTTTGGTGTTAGGAATTTATCCTACTAGCTTTTCTCATTTCCACATTGGGACGTTATCTTTATTTTTTTGTTGTTTACGATATTTTCTATGGCAGGCTAGATGCCAATGGGTCATTTATCAGAAAAAAATGTCTTATGAATGTTTTAGTATATTAGTTTCCAATGAACTTTCAAGGATATAGTCACAAGATTCACGGAAGATTGCTTCCTCCGAACTTATGAAATGGAAAGGTTTTCGTCACTTTATAAAATTTAAGTAAATTTGTTTATTAATAGTTGATTATTTTTTTCCAAGATTAAGGAACTTTTTCCTTTTTCTGTTAGTGTGATTTATTTTTTATTGTTACCTTGATATACTGTGTTATCTATGTTTATTATTACAATAAAAACTCCCCTACTCTTTTTGATAAGTGCCATGGGATCTTTAACATCCACCTGAACTACCACCAATCCAGGCAGATGGGACCTTGGTTTAACATCTCATCCGAAAGATGGCACTTTAGCAGTGCAGCACCCCTCTCTTGCTGCACTACAGTGTCAGTACTGGGATATTAACCCACATGCCAGATATGGGAATTGAACCCACAGCCCTCTGATCTCCCAGCCTCATAGGCGAGTGTGCTACCTACTGAGCCACTGACACTGACAAAATTACCGCTCAGTAATGTGGTAAGGCATGCCCGAGTTCCTGATTAGCTGATTTAGTTGAATTCTCATCTGCATCGGCTTAAATGCACCAGGTGGTGCTGTTTACAGCTTACTTTATATTAATTATTGTCATTTGTCTGGTAGGTGTCCCTGCAGTCCACAATCCAAGTCAGGATCTCCATGATTATTTTTACAGAATACTGTATTGGTCTCCTGGCCACAAGCCCCATCAGCCCTTTGTTTTAAAATAAAATGTCCCCTTTTGGTTTAGTTGACTTCTCTCCCACATGCCCCAATCTCCCTGTTTTAAAATACAGTATTTTTCCCCTGGTAGTTTCCCTGGTGTCCCCCACCCACAAGCATGATTCCCCATTTTCAATTAAAGTATTTTCAATGTGGTTTCCCTGGTGCCCCCTTCCCCCAAGCAAGCCCCAATCCTGTTATCAATTTAAATATTTTCCCCTGATGGTTTCCCTGGTGACCCCCCCCACAAACCCTGATTCCATTATCAATTAAAATATTTTCCCCCGGTGGTTTCCCTGGTGATCCCCCGTCTACAAGTACACACCTGTATATGCTGAAGATGGTGAAAGCTTCTCTTCTGATGATGATTCAAATGGATTCAAATGAAAAACAGCATCCAGATCTAGCCTCTGATTTGGCTTTGTGATTAGTTTTAGTTTAAAATATTGTCTGTACTCCTCAGTCATTAATTCTAGTCTTGCCCTGTTAGTAGTAGCCATTTTGTGCATTATTTTCTGTGAATACATTCCACATCAAATTTAAATGTTTATCATTTTTGCCAGTGTCTCTCCTAAAAGGATGTCCTCAATCACATCTGTGCCCCTATGTTTATCACTGAAAACAAGCCCTTATTTTTAGTTCAGGATCCCCCCCTCCCCAAACCGATACCCCACTCTATGTAAAATTGTATTTTTTTTTTTTTAGTCTTAGGTAATCAGGTAAGGCCCATTAGGTACAAGTGCCTGTTTTCAGGGACAACCTGGGAGCAGTGGGTGGTTAAGTGACTTGTTCAGAGTCACACAGTATGCAAGTGGAGGTTGTGAGAATCAAACTCAGGTCTGGTCTACTGGATGTACTAAGCTCATTCACATCTCATTCCTCTAACCTCTAGGCTATACTACCAGCCCAATTTATGCAGTCATTGGCAGTATAGTGCCCCAATATCTGCATAAAATGGATTAATCAAATGAACTCAATAAGGAATTCAATAATTAATAATCACAGCTTAGAACATGCTGGTTCACATGGGATAGGTACCAATAATGATACCCTAAACTGATTTTTTTTCCCCTTTGCATGGGGTTCTGCATTTTTACTGGGCATAGCATTACCAACTGGTTCTTTTTTATGTGTCTGTTTTTGCTTACAGCATGTTTTTGCTTGGAAATGGTATGCTAGCTTTGGATTTGATCTTAGTAAAAAAATACAGTAGTTGCTAACCAGTCATGGGATTTTTTCACTCACTGAATGAAAAGTTTCATAATCCCTATAGATGAATGGGATGCTAGAAAATTAATTGAATTGTCAGAAGCAATTTCAAAATTTGCCAACTTTCAGGCAGCATTAGTGATGCATCAGGTATTCCTGGAGACTCAGCTGTTGAAGGTGGCGGTACCACCAGGATTACCAAGAAACACATGTATTGACAAAGTCTTTTCTGACCCACTGAACGAACCCAGTAGTGAAGCACTTTTGGTTGATCGATTGGAGTGCACCACCCCAAGGCACTAGGTTGGGGTGGTGGGTTAGGTGCCAATATATGTTTATATTGTCCATCATTCTATCTCTGCTAAAAATGAACCCAACCCCCAACTAAAATACACATACTAGTATTGCCATTCAAATGCAAAATGTGTCCACCTACATTCTGTCTGTGGCTATGGTGACCTGTGGAGCTTTTTCTGTGGGACAGGGGGATGCAATGAAAATCTAAGGTTGTGTTGGCAAACAGCAATCCATGAATTTGAGTTAAAAAGAAATAAAGCAATTTCCAACATGTTTATTCTGTGTTTACACAAGACAACCCAGTGGACATGCAGTGTCTCATGTTTAGTGAGGTCCTGTTCATTTGCCAATTGTTACATAAGGCAATTATACCCACTCATACAGTATATGATTTCTAAACTATAACTTTTATATACTATACAGAATCAATAAAAACTCAAAATAAACTAATTAATATAAGTTTTTAATTAATTGTAAAATTCCCACAAAACCCAACATGCCTACTTTGACCATATATACCAATAGTATGACCAATTTGAGCAATCTACTACAATATTTCAAATGAAACTTACACAGCAACAGAACATGTGAGCTATCACATAATTTCATACATAGTCAGGGTTTAATGCAGTGCTCTGTTAAGCTACCCCAACCCTCACCCTTACCCCCTCCACCCTATAAAACAGTGTTGGTAAAGTCAAAGAGAAGAATATAGTAAGCAAGACAGTAAACACTGGAAAATAAAATAGAATGATATGTGAGAGCCCAAGGAAACAGCAGGTAAAAATGTCTGGGGTAAATAATGCTAACCAAATACACCAGTCTGATTTGCCAACCCTTACACTGGTCATAAATGTGATTGTCACTCCCAACCAGCCCCTGTATATTGGGTTCTATAGCATTAAACTGCTGCTGTTGGAGTGATTGTGAATGTAGGGTGCTTATCAGAAAAAGGGGGCAAATCTGGAGCACTATGACAGAAAAATTATAAATATCTAGGTACAGTACACTGATTACTTATTGTAATATGGACAGTTTCTTGGAGTTATTATTTCTTCATATGGGTATGCTGCAAAAAATCACAGCTATTCTCTTTGCAGATTTCCTTGATTTAAAGCATATCTTAGGAACTCCCAAGTAGAGAACCACAAAACAACAGTCATCAGTCTTCTCTGAAATCACATCTTGACAAGACCTCTCCATCCCTGTTCTTGCATCTGATGCTACCCCACCACATCATTGCCTGCAACCGTAGTGAGACCAGCATTCATTCATGCAGATTCTGTGGTGACACCATGCATAGGAGAAATGTGGGTTACAGAGCTTAACTTGGCATCAGCTCCCCCCACCGCCACCACCACAAACTCCTCCTAAGTCCATCCACTGCTTTGAGAGAACAATGCAGAACATTAGTGTCAGTAAATAACAACCATTATTCTGTGCATCTCTCACAGTCCTTCCCACTCTGGTTGGAATAGATACAGGGTCTAGTTCTTAGTGCTGTTATATGTGAGATATTGACTGAGAGACAGATGAATCGGTGCCTCATATTTGCCAAAATCATGAAGGAAGAAGGTGGAGAGACACTGATAGTAGATCTGGACAAATGAATGTTCATGGTACTTGCATTTGGGCAGATCACTGAATTAATGACTATAAAGCTTAGTGGCTTCCACTTAGCTCCTCTTTATTTTTACAACCCACAGCCACAGTCCACTCTGTTTGCATCATGGATAGGCAAGAAAGTTAGGGACTCTGCTTTAGTACAGAATAGCTTTATTAGTTAATTCATTAGCCCAGTACTGTAGGTGAGCGAGTGAAGGTGAGGTGCACAGTGGAGTATGCACATAGCAGATGTTCTAATCGATGCCACTTGGTGCCCAAAGGACCAAAAGCTCACCCCATCATCAAACAACAATTACAATTAAAATAATATCAGCTAGAAAATGGTTTCTATGTTTAGTTTTCATAAGATTTTGTTCTGAGTAAACAAAATCTTACAAAAATAACCATTCCTAAGATATTGATCATTCTGAACAGTATTGAGAGGGTGGGAGAGAGACAGAGAGAGAGAGAGAGAGAGAGAGAGAGAGAGACTATCACTTGTGAGTGCAGGCAACAAGCACTTTTACAAACTAATCATGATCAAGCTGTTCTTCCTGTCTGTTTAATTCTATTTTTTTAGCATAACCAGTGATGTTAAGTGTACAAAAAAAGGACAGCATATTGTGACCCCAACACAAGCTGAACAAGCATTTACAGCCCTGTATATAAACACTTGGAAAAAAATTTAAAACAGTTTCAAAATGTAATCACACAAGGCACAGTGATGTGTTGACCTACCAGCAGGCACTATCACAATAAAACAAACTAAAATAAATGACAAGGGCAGTCCCTTTCTGATTTCCCTGACACCCTTGCCTAGACTGCCATGGATCTGTTTAAATTCTCTCGCACCTGCAGTTAGTAGCAGGGAGCGAGTGAATTATCTTGTGCTCCATATTCCAAAACTGATTTTCCTTTAACTTTTTAATTGGGGAGAATGACAAAAGGGTATTAAAATCAACACAACAGACGAATAATACTGTTTTCATCAATGTGTTTTAAGTAGACTGGGATCACTAGTGCAAGCTTGCCAGCTGTCTTGTGCACAAGCTATTAGGGCAAACGTCAGTCTATGAATGAAATCATCAAAGGTCTGGAGCATCGGGTTATGAAAAAAAAAAGATGAGCTGAACGGTGCCACTTGCTCTTGTAAAACAACCTAATAAAACAGTAAATGGTTACAGATTAATAAAAAACACACAGACACAAGATTTTTTTACAATGATTTTTATTAGACTATGGGAACCTGTAAAAGGAAACCAGAAAAATTAGTTGCCAACATGATTTACAATAGGTAAAGTGTGGTATGTGACCAGAAAATGTAGTTATAAGATTTGCAGCTGATCTTTAAGCTCATCTATATCTACAGTATTTTTATAAAGGAGATATTTTCCTGTCAGCCTCCCTGTCACTGATGACATGGTGGTTATCTGACAAAAATGTTTAAAATGTAAGGAAATAATAGAAGATATTAAAGTATCAGCTTTTTGTGCAGAATTCATGTCCTCTATACAGTATATTGAATAATGAGTAGCTGGGATTGGTGTGCAGCTGGGGTGGACAGTAGACAGAGTGAGGGATTGCGAGAGATAATTTACTAAGGACAATTTATCAGGAAAATGTATAAGGACAGCTACCAGGAAGGGTAAGGGCTAAACAGCATGTAGAGGAAAGGAGTGGGAGGGATAATCAAGATAAGAAACATAGAAACATAGACTTTGATGGCAGATAAGGACCGCTAGGCCCATCTAGTCTGCCCATTTCCCTACCTACAGGATAGGCCGCAGATCCTAGTTAACCAACAGCCTATTTCTTCCTACCCCCCACAAGAATTGCCTTATGTCTGTCCCATGCATTCTTGAATTCTCCCACAGTTTTAGACCCCACAACCTCCTCCGAAGGCTGTTCCATGCATCCACTACCCTCTGTGAAATAATACTTCCTCACATTGCCCCTGAACTGCCCTCCTTCTATCTTTAAATTGTGTCCCCTTGTTCTTGCAAGTCTCTTTTTGTGAAAGATGCTACCCTCTTGGACTTTGTTGATTCCACTGAGGTACTTAAAAGTTTCTATCATGTCCCCCTCTCCCTTCTTTCCTCAAGGGTATACATATTAAGCTCCTTTACTCTCTCCTCATACGGCTTCTCTTGCAGACTCTGCACCATTTTAGTCGCCCTCCTCTGGACTGCCTCTATCCTGTCTATGTCCTTGCGGAGATGGGGTCTCCAGAACTGGACACAGTACTCCAGATGGGGGTCTCACCAACTGTCTGTACAGAGGGATAACAACTTCCTGTTTTCTGCTGATGATGCCTCTCCCTATTCATCCAAGTATACCCCCAGCCCTCCCTACTGCCTTCTCACATTGCTTGCTAACCTTAAGGTCATCTGATATGATTACCCCAGGTCCCTTTCCTTTTGTTGTTGTTACTACCTCCCCCCCATTGTGTATTCTTCCCTGGGTTCTTGTTTCCCAGGTGCATTATTTTGCACTTCTTTGCATTGAATCCTAGCTGCCATACTTCTGACCATTCCTCCAACCTTGCCAAGTCCCTTTCATCCTTTCCACGCCTCCTTGTGTATCAACCCTGTTGCAGATCTTTGTGTCATCTGCAAAAGGCATAATTTTCCTTCCAGTCCCTCTGCAATGTCACTGATGAAGACATTAAAAGGACTGGACCAATACTGAACCCTGCGGTACCCCACTAGTAACCCCCCTTTCTTCAGAGTGGACTCCATTTACAATTACCTTCTGTGTCCTGTTGTCCAGCCAATGTTTTACCCAGGCTACCACCCTGGGTCCCACTCCCAGGCTGTTTAATTTGACTATTAATCTTTTGTGTGGGACTGTGTCAAATGCCTTGCTAAAGTCTAGGTAGGCCATGTCCACAGCCCCTCCCTGGTCTACTACTTTGGTCACCCAGTCAAAGAAATCTATTAGATTCGTCTGACATGACCTTCCCGCTGTGAACCCATGCTGCCTAGTTACCCAAGATAGTTGGGTAATGGGGAACGGAGGCTGTGTGAGATACCACGAGACATACAGGAGAAGGTTTTTTGTTAAAGGAGGGTGATCAGAGGCCAGTGTGCACATCAATGGCATAGTCTCAACAAGTGTATGTGTGTGTGTGGAGGGGCGGAGATCAAAAAGGTCAATAACATGCCCTAAAAAACTTTGCCTAAATTACAATAGTGTTCAGTGTGCACATAAAATGCTATTTGGCATTATCCAAAGTAAGGCAGAATGAGCAAAGAGTTGGGTGCTAGACCCATTACTGAATTTGTGGGAGGTCACTTAGGTCAAACATAATAATATGAATAGCACTATGTATCCAGTTAAATAACAGATGACTCGGCCCAAAACCTAGGAACATTATAATTGTCACAGGCTTCTATACATTTTAACAGATGTACCGGTACCAGTACTGTCCTGTATGTGGTGTTAAGGTCATTATTATGTAACTTGATACAAAGTGCTGTATATATTATTACTTTTGACTTCAGTAACCTCCCAAACACTCTGTAATACACAGTATCTTGTGCCTTTTCTTATTTCCCATTCTCTCTTACTTTGTGTACTGCCAATTAAGATTTTGATGTGTGTACTTACTGTAACACTAGCACAGGCACACTCCATGTGTGCATATTTTTTTACCTTGGTGCTCTTTCCCAGCCACTCGACCTTTTTTGTTGTTTTTAAAATGACTCCCCAATTTTTGATGGGTCATTCTATAGAAATATACAGTATATAGTGCCAATACATTTTTTAAAACATATAACAAAGTTCAGCCTAACTGGAAGACATGATATACTGTAGTATGTTGGTTTTTAGAGTGGCTAACTGAAGCCGACAGGGGAGGACCTCAGTCATAATGTGAGTGTCGATGGTGGATTGTAACAAGTTTTCCTGAAGTGCTGGTGTTTTCAGGGCTCCGTGTAGAAACTGATGTCCATCTCAGCTATGCCATCTCTATTGTAAACACTTCCATTTCAAAGTGCGAGTTCAATTCAAATGAATTGTCAGTAGTAATTTCAAAATTTACCAACTTTCAGGCAGCATTAGTGATGCATCAGGTATTCCTGGAGACTCGGCTGTTGAGACTCAGCTGTTGAAGGTGGCAGTAACACCAGGATTACCAAGAAACACATGTATTGACAAAGTCCTTTCTGACCCACTGCATGAACCAGATAGTGAAGCGCTTTTGGTTGATGGCTTGGAGTGCGCCCCCCCAAGACACCAGGTTGGGGTGGTGGGTTAGGTGCCAATATATATTTATATTGTCCATTATTCTCTCTCTGAAGAAATATTCCATGTCTGTCACCTTTCCTCTCTGTCAGCGAATTAACCTGAGACGTGGGTATGCTGCAGCATTTTCTAAATTCACTCGCAATTAGTCTCCAGCTATGCTGCACTGTAAGACTGGAGCTTTGCCTAGCAAGTCACTACAATTAAATGTTACTGTTTTTTGTGTTAGTATTTCTAGCTTGAATTGGTGCAGCAGTGTTTCAACCGGTGGGCAGTGTGTACACTATTAAGTTGCAATGACACTGGTAATCAGTTGCGTGGTGCAGTTGTCAGCACTGATTAGAAAAACAGTGGTAAACCATTCAGTGCACCATCTTTTCTGGCATTTAGAAATATGAAAATGACACATTCAGATGAATTGCCGATGTTGTGAATAAAATGCCAGCTAAGTGAGCAATTCCGTCAACTGAAGTTCACACTACACACATATTGTACAATAATTCACAGCACGGTAACACACTTAGTCTACAGAGTTTACCATGAATAAAACAAAAATTATGGATCACACCTCACACATTCAGTGAAACCCAGAGATGAGGGCTGACAGAGTACTTTCCTTCCACAAGTTGGGTTTCAAAAATTTATATGGAAGATTTTTGTAAAATGAACAAATTGCAGGTGCTAATCACATACCACACTCTAACTACTGTAAATCAAGTTGCCAACTCAAAATTATGAAAGGCACTGTAGATAAATAACAAATGTCTTGGTTTATGGTTAATGTTCACGGTAGCAGAGCACACAAAATAGCACCAGGACAGCAGGTGCAGCATGCGGATTACCCTACTGACATGGTAAAGGTTCTGCTTTCTCAAAAGTAGCTGAGTGCAGAATTTGCTCAACTCGGCCAACTCCATGACAGACATAGGTGAAGCAGGAATAACTTAAAAAATTAAAACAGTCAGTGCACTGATGGGAATGGGTTGGGGGTTAACAGCACACAGAGGGAGAGAGTTGGAGAGATACTGTAAAAAAGATAAGAATTGGGATATGAATGGGTTGGGGGTGGTCAGTACGAGGGACAGAGTGGGAGGGATACTTCAAAAAGACCAGTGCTCTGGAATGGGTTGGGAGGGAGAGCAGGGATAATTTATACCGTCATAAAATAGGTCACTGCAGAATAAAAAAAAAACACACAGCCACTTTGTTTAAATACTAATTTTATTTTAATCTTAGAAATAAAAAATCGGCTTGCATCATGACAGTCTCCTTAAAGATTGATTAAATCCATGTCACCTGGTGGTGTACATGTAAAAACAGTGTGAAAAGAAACACTGGGACACTTCAGGCCTTCATTCATGCTTAAGTGAGTTGCGGTCACCACCCAGTGGATTAGGGAGGAAGTGCATCAGGAAGCAAACTATACCACACTGAATAATTACAATATGTGCCACACCAAGCAGCATTGTGCTGCACCAAGCGTTAAAATGCAGTACCAGACAACTTTTCTGTAACAAGCACCGTATGTCTCTTTGCAGATGACACAAAGATCTGCATCAGAGTTGATACACAAGGTGGGGTGGAAAGGATGAGAAGGGACTTGGTAAGGTTGGCAAAATAGTCAAATGAATGACAGCTTAGATTCAATGCTAAGAAGTGCAAAGTAATGCACCTGGGAAACAAAAACCCAAGGGAAGAGTACACAATGGGGGGGTGAGATACTAACAACAACAAAAATGGAAAGGGACCTGGGGGTTGTAATATCAGATGACCTAAAGGTGGGCAAGCAATGTGAGATGGCAGTAAGGAGGGCTGGAGGATACTGGGATCACCAGTAGAAAACAGGAAGTTGTTATCCCTCTGTACAGACAGCTGGTGAGACCTCATCTGGAGCACTGCATGCAGTTCTGGAGACCCAATCTCTGCAAGGACATAGACAGGATGGAGGCAATCCAGAGGAGGGCAACTAAAATGGTGCAGGGTCTGCACCAGAAGACATATGAAGAGAGACTTAAGGAGCTTAACATGTACTGTATACCCTCAAGGAAAGGAGGGAGAGAGAGGGGACATGATAGAAATTTTCAAGTACCTCAAGGGAATAAACAAAGTCCAAGAGGGTAGCATCTTTCAGAAAAATAGGTGTGCAAGAACAAGGGAGCACAATTTGAAGATGGGGGGATAGATCAGAGGTAATGTGAGGAAGTATTTTTTCATGGAGAGGGTTGTTGATGCATGGAACGGCCTCACTGAGGAGGTTGTGGAGTCAAAAACAGTGGGGGAATTCAAGAATGCATGGGACAAACATAAGGCAATTCTAGGGGCTGGGGTAGGAGAAAGAAGGCTGTTAGTTAACTAGGATCTGCATCTTACCCATTAGGTAGGGAAGTGGGCAGACTGGGTGGGCCAAGTGGTCCTTATCTGCCATCAAATTCTATGTTTCTATGACTCCTGATGTGCATATGCATGATATTTAGGCCTTTATGACTGGTGGGTTGCTTTATCACTGCTGGGGGGCCTGAGTTTAGTTCAATGTCCCCTGCTAAGAGCAGGATAAGAAGGAACATTGAGAAAGTGGCAGGCAGTTTGTGCCCTCTTGTGAGCAGGGTTTTTTTTGGCATGGCATGGGAGCACCATAGAAGGATTAAGCAGGAAGCCATCTGAGGGAGGAAATGGCGTTGGAAGATATTTGGTGCAAAGTGTGTAGTGGCAGAGGATATGTTGGGTCAGGGCCCCGGATGAGCTGGATAGGGAGGGCGAGAGGAGCATTTGGAGTGGATAGGGGGCAGGGTAGATGCAGCTAGTGTGGAGAGATGGAGGGGAGAATGAGAGAACAATAGAAAGGAATGCTAGAAGTAATAGGGAGGTAGCAGCAGTTATGGCGCAAGTTACAGATTAGACATGTGCGGGGAATCAAGGTGCAGGGAAACATGGGACAAACCAAGGTGTGGGGTTGGGGATGGGAAAGGGATGTGGATTGGGTCAAGAAACAAGAAGAGTTTTGGACTGGACCGAGGTTGTTATAAATCAAGTTACTAGCCTTGAGGTGCAGAGAGTAGCTGGACTAGTGGTGTGGAAGTGCTGAGCATTAGTGCTAACCTGGCTCTGTTTTGGTGCACTTGGGTTTGACAATAGATAGAAGGAGCTGCAGGGAGGATTGATGTACAGGTTTGGCAATTGGGAACCAAAGTGGACTGAACCACTGCAAAGGAAGGGGCAGGGGAGTGGAATGGCCAAAGGGGAGGAGAAAAGCAGGGGGACAAAACTAGACTGGCTCAGTAGGCAGCTATAAAAAGACACCCACCTTTGGGTGGGAGGGGCAGGTAGGCAGGCAGAAGCAAGCAACACTGCACTAGACCAGGTAGGAGTTGCTGTATACCTACGGGAGCTGCACGGAGGAGACTTTGTCTGTGAGGCTTGCAGGAGGGGAGGGTGGGAAGGAGAGCTCTGGTGTTCACCCATGCCCTCAGTACCCTCTTGAGGTGATGTCAGTGCTCTGGTGTGAGTGCTGGGGCTGGGGAGAGAAAGAAAAGGTAGGTTAAGCATGGAAGAGGAGGAGGAGGTAGAAAGGCTGGCCTGAATGGTTGGGTGTGGAGAAACTAAGGTCGGATTACCCCACTCCACATTGAGACTGCAACCAAACAAATTTACATTTACACAGGGACAGCAGAGTGGATTAAGCTTTGAACCAAATGGTTGTCTAGACTTGTACTGAACTCCATTTTTACACTGCCAGGTACTGGATATAAGCAGTAGTTGTAAAGTGCACAAAATGCAGTCTGGTAAGATAGTTAAGTAAGATTTTGCTGCTGTATTTCCCTAGGAGCTTGAAAACTGTGAGCTACAATTTCCCGTACTGCCAGAATTACCCACAGCTAATTTCAGAAGAAACAAAGTTGGGAAATAAGCCCTTTTAGGAGACTATAAGCATTAACATTTACAGCGGGCCTTGTACAAAATGCAGGCTAAATCAGGAAACTGTAGCCTCACCTTTAAGACCTCCAGCAGTAGTAGCAGCAGTATCAGTGGTGCAAAACTAAGTAAAAGCAGGCTGTTAAAACAAACAGGAAAAGCAGGATGCAGTACAAGAAATGGTACACTTTAACAGGAAATGGCAAGCTAATTACAGACTCTAACAGTAAAAAACAATCAGTACAAGTACGGCAACCCTTTCAGGCCACGTGGCCAGGCCTAGTAACAAGTATGCACTAAATGATGGTGCACACAGATAGGAGTTGCTGTATATCTGGGAGAGCTGCAGGGAGGAGAGGCTTTGTCTGTGAGGCTTGCTGGAAGGGAGGGTGGGAGGAGAGAGCTCCAGTGTTCTCCCATGCCCTCAGGACCCTCTTGAGGTGATGGTACCACTCTGGTGTGAGTACTGGAGTTGGGGAGCTGCAGAGAGGAGAGGCTTTGTCCGTGAGGATTGCAGGAGGGGAGGGTGGAAGGGGGAGAGCTCCAGTGTTCACCCGTGCCCTCAGGACCCTCTTGAGCTGATGGCACCACTTTGGTGTAAGTGCAGGAGCTGGGAGAGCTGCAGGGAGGAGCAGTTTTGTCTGTGAGGCTTGCAGGAGGGGAGGGTGTGGTAATGAGCTGGGAGGCTATTAGCATAACTTGCTTGGGGCAGGAGAACAATGGCAGTGGTCCCAGCAGTGAGGTGGCCCAGGAGTCACCTAGGGAATGCAAGGGCAGAGATAAAGGCACAATTTAGGAGGTTCTGCCAGAACCTATACACACAGAGTGTCAGGGGACAGATAACCTGGCTGCAGAATTTATGGAGGGCATGGAGTTTCCAGTGATAACAGATGGACAAGGGGAAGCTTTAGTGGCAAAGGTGACCAGAGAGGAGCTGAGAAGGAAATTAGCTCAGTACAGAGAGAAAAGGGAGGGCTTTGTAGCTGAGTACTACATGCAATTAGGGGAAGTACTGATGGGGCCGATAGCAGATAAGCTAGAGAAGGCAGTAGCAGAGTGGGGCTCCCTGCCTTATGCTACAGCATGGCAGTATGCATCTTTCCAAAGCCAGACAAGGACTTGACGAAGTGTGCATCCTATTGGCCCATATCTCACCTGAATTGTGTCTTCAATATTTTTTCAAAACCACTTGCCTGGTGGCAGGAAGGGCTGCTTCTAGAATTAGTACATATTGTCCAGACTGGCTTTGTGAGAGGGAGACTGTCCTACCATAATATGGGACAATTGCTGAATCTGGTGCACTGGGTAGCTTGGCATAAGGAAACAGGTGGTGGTGTTGTCCATGGAGACCAAGAAAGCCTTTTAACTGCATGGAATGGGGTATCCCTTTAGAGTTCTAGAGAGGTTCGGGCTGGGGAAGACATACACTACGATGGCACTCCTGATATAAAACTCCCCAAAGATGCAGCTTTTGGTAAATGATGAGCTGTCAGATGATATAGCTTTGCAACATGGCACAAGGTAGGGCTGCCCTCTCTCCACACTATTGTTCACCTTGGCAATTGAGCATCAATGATCAGGATCTCCAGGGGGATGAATGAATCAGGGAGTTGCAGACACAATAGGGAGGCTCCACAAGATTAGCTTGTATGTCGATGACCTATTACTTATTGTTACACAGCCAGGTACCACAGTTCTAGCTCTGATAAAGGTGGTCAGGAAGTTTGAAGAGTTTTCAGGCTACAGGCTGAACTTGTGTAAGTCAGAACTACTGAGGGTAGCCATAGGGCCAACAGGAGTCAGGCTACAGAGCAGGGGATTTAAAGTGGTGGAAACAGACATTACCTATTTGGGGATTCAAGTAGGCAAGACCTGGGAGGACTCTATGCCTTGAATTATAGGCCCATATTTAGTACCATTTTGGCAGCCTTGAAAGGGTGGAGGCTTTACCTTTAGCATGGTTTGGATGAGTTAATCTGTTGCAATGAATGTCAAGGATCCTGTACATTGTGCAGATGCTATCTATGAGGCCAATGAAGGGAGATATTAAGAGGGTAGAGAAATGCTTTACTCAGATCATTTGGCAAAATATAAGACCAAGGATCAATTTGAAGAGGCTTAAAGGAAGCACTGAGCAAGAAGGCCTGCATTTTCCTTATCTGAAGGGGTATTTTATATCAATTCAACACAGATAGGTGCAGAACTGGGTGAACAGAGGGGAGGAGGCAAGCTGGGTGGACCTGGAGGAAGACACAAGTCCTGGTAGGTTGTCCAGGTACCTAGCATCAGGGGGTTGGAGAGTGTATGGGGCAACAGAAGGAGATATCCTTATAGCAAGGCATACCCTGGAGGCATTGAAGAAGACAAGGAAGGCTGGTGAGGATCAAACTCACCTGATCCCACTGGCAGGTAACTCAGCCTTCTTGCTTGGTTTGGAGGACAGGGGTTTCAGAAAATGTGAGACTGTAGGTGTCCAATGCTTGGGGGATCTTTACACAAAAGAAGAAATTAAGAGTTCTGCAGTGGTGCAGGAGCAGTTTCATAACCCAACGGCACACCTCTATTGATATCTACAGTTGAGGGTGTATGGACAGAGCCTTGGGAGGGACCCAGTGGACTCTTCTCCACTGTATACTGTGGAACATGTGGCACTGTGGGCTTGAATATACTCTATTGGGCTAGGTGGTGTAGCAGGATAGAGCCTTCTTCCCAGATCTCACAAGAAAGTCAGAGGCCAATAGGAGAGAGACCTAACGTGAGACAAAATTGGAATCTGTATTAAAATCACATATGGGGCTGGTTGTGTGTAATAAATACAAGGAGCTGCAGTTTAAATTTGTTCATAGACTTTCTTGCCCACCCAGTGTAGTGCATCAATTTACCCCCACTATCTCACCTATGTGTGGTAGAAATGGGAGAGAAAGGGGCACCATTACTTCTTGTGCTGCACAAAGCTGCAGCCATTTGGGGCAGAGATGGCACATGAGGTCTTCCATACCTTGTCCAGGACAATGGAGCACAGGCCAATGTCATTATTATTCGGGATGGAGGGCATGGGGAAAAGAAGGGTGGGAAAGCCTTATCCCAGAAGGATCCAAGTTCTGCTGGCTCTGGCATGGCAGCTCATTCAAAAACATTTGGATCTCGCATGTGGCACTAACACTGATCCAGTGAAAAACTCTGATGTTGCAGACCTTGGGTGCTTGAAAGACTCACACATTGTATGTACTGTGGGAGAGGGAAGGAATCTCCTTATGAAGCTGGGGAAGATTCTTGGATTCTTTGCCACTGCCGAGGCCATCTTCCTGCAGGAAGGTGTTCTCAGAGGCATAAAAGGTGTGGAGTAATGCAGGGAAGGAGGACTGGTCCATACTACCACCATGCATGCACATTTAGATAGGAGGTAGCTAAAACTACATTGCTGACTATAGTGTATATGCCCACACCCTCACCATTGTCTAGGGGTATGATGTTGAATGTCCATGGAGGGCAACAGCAGCAGAAGACCTTCCAAGACAGCTGTATTCACCCAAGTTCATAGCAGAAGAAGAGGGGTTGCCACCCTACCCCATCAGTGCTGGGCAAAGAGAAAAACACTGGTTAAACTTCAGTAATTCAGAAAGAACTAGTCAACTCTCTGGCTTATGAACAACAGGATCCCAAATTTAATAAACAAGGTTCAATAAAAGTATAGCCACTACATGGAGAAGTTCATATGATAACACAAAGGAGCAGCACATTATTCTTGAACTTGGAGGTCACACAGTTGATTGAGTGCTGCATTTTACACTTTCACACAGGCTCGCCATGACTCTTGGGTGATGGCCCCACAGAACCTCGTGGTGACCCATCCCCATCTCCACTGCACTCCACTCTTCCTCAAGCCTCATCTCTCCTGACTGCCTTCCTGCCTCATTCACATATCTGGTATGTGTAGTACAGCATGGGCTGCACGCCCATTGGCTCACGCTGTGAACCAATGGGCATGCAGCCCTAACGAGGTGTCAGTCAGCAGGTGGCGGGGTGGCCAGGTGGGGTGCTGCCGCCTGGCTGACCGGGTGAGCAGAGCAGTGGGTGGTGGGGAGGGGGGTACCACTAGACCACCAGGGATAGTGGACCTATTTTTTTTTACAGATGCCTGCGATCAGGCAGATAGCAGTCCACTGGACCACTAGGGATATTGGACCTTTTAGTTTTACAAATGCCCGCGATCGGTCCACTGGACCTCCAGGGATATTGGACCTTTTTTTGTTACAGATGCCCGCGATCAGGCAGATAGCAGTCCACTTGACCACCAGGGATATTGGACGAATTATTTTTACAAATGCCCGCGATCGGGCAGATAGAGGTCCACTGGACCACCAGGGATATTGGATGAATTATTTTTACAAATGCCTACGATCGGGCAGATAGAGGTCCACTGAACCACCAGGGGATATTAGACTAATTATTTTTACAAATGCCCACAATCAGGCAGCTAGAGGTCCACTGGACCACCAGGGATATTGAACGAATTATTCTACTTTTTTACAAATGGCCGCGATCGGACATGGGGGGCGACGCCAGGTGCAGCCGGAACAGGTGGCAGCTGCCGTGTTGTGCCCTGCAATGCGGCAGCTCACCTGTGAGTGGCCATCAGTTGTTCCTTTTTTTTTTTGGCGTAACTTTGTGCTGGTGCAGGTAGGGATTGTGCATGCATGGCTCTGCACATCCCGGGCTGAATATCAGGCTGTGCAGGTTATGCATGGGCATGCCCCCCCAACCTGTGCCTGCATACATTACTGATGCACACCGGCACATCAGGATTTGTGCCGTGCACTTTTCCATGCACAATCCTTTTGAATATCTGGGCCAATATGTACATTAAATAAATTGGTCTTGCTCTCTTATGTCATATTTTTAACTTTACCAGTTTTCACCATAACCAGCAGTGCTGGTGGTGGGTTTTTGATAGAACATGGCTTATGTATTCTCCTCATGGATGTCCATTTGAAACTGCATAGGTTATGGTCACCCGTTAAGTGCTTGCTATCAATCATCTAATTAGCAACCTGGTACAAAATAAACATTTACCCAGTGACATAGATGTTAGCATTTTGTGAGGAGGGGGGTTCATCAGTGTCTTGTCCAACAGCAGTTAGTCTCTGTGCCCCCCCAGTCACATACACAGTGACACAAATGTCGCTGTATACAGAATACAAATTATTTACTGGTGTCTAGTGATCCCTTTCCCCACCAGAACCTATGCCCCTAATTTATTCCCACCAATTGCCTAGTTGTCCACCCCCTCTCCTGAGCCCATGCTTATATTTTTCAATAATTGAACACTTGTGGATACTGGGCCCCTCCCATTTGAAACCCATGCCCCTGATTCTGAAAATTCTTGGGTTGTGGCTTTACTTGAGCTTAGTTGTTCCTCTCCCAGTCTCGAACCCATGACAGCAGTTATTCAAATGTATCTTTTGGAGCATTTTGAACCTCCCCGTGTCTGAATCCATGACCATAATTTTATAATTCAGAATTACTACTTGGTGTGTAATGGACACCGCAACTCACTAGACTTAGACAGCCATCTTAACAACTTACTCCCCACTTCTTTTACCATACTACCACCACCACAATGTGGTCCACCAGCACAGTTCATCTCAAGTTCACAAATTTGTGCTGCACTACTGAGATGTCACTGAATTAACGAGTGATTTCTATGAGCTCATTCATTCAGTGACATTTCAGACTCTTGGCAGTCCGCTGATGAGATCGGTGCATTATGCTTGTTGTCTGTTATTTGACTTGATGAGGGTGTGGGTGGGCGAACTACCTTCAGGTAAAGGACGTTGTGGTGATAGTTAGGATATGCATGTGTGTGTGGGGTTGGGGGGCACACTAGCCATCAATTAATAATGTGCCTGATAGAAATGCAGGTATTTGTTCATTGCGGTGTATGGTCCTCCATCCAAAACAGATTCATTTTTAACTCCACTGACATGTGTTCTGGATGTGTGGAGGGTCCACTATCCACCAGGAATTAATTTTATTTATCATGGATATGGGCTCAAACAATGTGTGGGTCCCTTAGCCACCTTGGTTTCACTTTTAAAAATATATAGATATGTTAGATATGAAGGAGTGACTGCTAGCCACTAGGTAATCTATTTTAAAAATTGTGGCATATGTCCTGTTTGTGATTGTACTACATGCTACTAGTGTTTAAACCCCAAATTAGAGGCATTAGTTCCATGTGGAGTATGTAACACTAGCTGAAAGTATATCAAGATGTCTCACATAGAGACACTCTGAAACTGGATCCAGGTGTATGACATATGCATTTTTTTATATTCGTTTTTATTCTTTATTAATATTTTTTTAGAATAAGTAGAGTTGTGGGTGCTGACTGGTGCACATTAGTCAAAGATGCTGAAACAGCATTGCTCCATAGATCACTCTTTTATGTTACAATAGACTGTGCCAGTGACTGTCACTGAAGATGGTGCAGCAGGAAGCATACATCCAAAATAATCTTGCATCACAGTTTGTCATTTACATTAATAAACAATGATCAGTCTGTCTATGATATCTATTAATATTTTGAAAAACTGATATGTACAGTACTGAATAAAATATATTTTTTTCATGCTGATGTGATTGATGGTGGGATTAAAATATTACCCTTCGTTTTGAATATTATTCAGTGTTAGTGATTAGACCATCTCCCCTCTCCCAAAACCACTGTATCCTGTTTAAAATAATTGAATTGTGGCTAGTAAGCTGGTGAATGGATTCAAAATGGTGGCCGCACTGGGCTAGTTGACAGCAGCAACAGCACTCAAGTGTTCTGTTGTTGTTTTCATATTTATTTTGTAATTTTTGTTTTGTGTTTTGTTTTAGTTATATTTCTTTCTTTAGTGTGTATTTTTTTAGTGGTAGTTAATCAGGGATCTTTAGTGAGTTAGTGGGTGCAGATAAATAGCGTATTCAGGACAGATAGTATAATTTTTTCCATTCTATATTATGAAAATGGAGTTGCCAAATCCTCTTCATCAAAGTCACTTTATGCTGTGTACCCATTGTTGCAACTAGCATTATATATTTTAAAGCACTAGTGCCTGTATAAATTTGATAAATCTGCTCTACCTGCCCATGGTGTCCTGAGGTGTCCAGAGTGTTTTGGGTCCAGCAGAGTGTGTGGAACCTGAGGTGGAGTTGCGAAGGGTTTTGGCAAGAAGGAGCCTGTGAGGAGTTTCCGAAGAGGAACTGTGATAAAGTGCATTCTAGCTGGAATAACATCGAGGAACATTGGTGGCTGGAATCCTGGTCTGGAACATCATCAGCTTCTAAACTGAGGCAGACTGGGCTTAGTTGCGAGTCCCTGGATCATTGTTGGGACTGGTGCAACTGGAGGTTGGTGTGTACATTGAGGGGTCCTGTTTCACCTGTCCTGTGGGTGGTCGCTGTGCCTGATCCTTAATGGTAGCACTGGTTCAGGTCCACTGAAGAGTGTAAATTTGTCCTGGTAGCTTCTAGGTTCCCGGGGGATATCTGCTGGTGAGTGGATATGGCCCCAGGACTGTAGCAGTAGGAATCATTTGGGCAGGGTGGCTGCTTTTTGGGGCAGGTATTTCTAGAGCTTCTTTCCTTTGCTCTTGACTGGTGCTCCTGCCTGTGGCCTGTGCAGAGCCCCGGTTTTAACTGCGAAGGTGGTGGTTACTGGGGAGGCCTGAAAAGGGTGGTGGGCCAACATCTGAATGGCCCCAAAGTGAAGAACATCTTCAAAGGAGATCTGGCAAGAAGATATTGTAGCTCCCACAGCAGCATCCATTGGAAGGACCCTAGAGTGATCTTCTGCTGATCAGGTTTTTGGGCATGATTTAATTTCATATATCTGTAGGCAGTAAGTGTCTTATAATATTACTACTTTCAGTTAAATTTGTACTGTTCATTATTTAAGGTTAAGTGAGAGCTGAACTTTTATTTTGGAGCATCTTTCTGGGCTTCATTGGCCTGAAGAAGTGAGAGTTCTGAAGATCCCTTTATCAAACTGCTTAAGAGAATTGGTGACCCTCATTAATCTGCTGAGAAACTGACATAAACTGCCAAATAATTTTATTTCATTCTCATTTACTGTTTGTTTATTGTGTTTTATTTCATCTGTTGTGTTTTTAGATAGCTTGGGGTTATTTGTATTTTTAATTTTGGGGTGGGGGAGGAAAATTGTTAAATTGTTGGGAGGTTGTGGGTTAATTCTGTGGACTGGATGGTGTATGATTGTGTGAGTGTGTGATATAGGGTTGTATGCTGGTTGCTTGCTGTTTGCCTGCCTTTAGTTAAAGATGTGCTGGCAGAGAGCACAGACAATCAGGTACTATTCTCCCACCAGGCTCAGGGACCTCCACCCTTTTAGCTGTCCCCCTTTACCAGTTGAGGCATATTTTCTGACATTTTTGGGCCTTGGGATAACTAGAAGGAAGAAGAAGGGGGGAACTGGGCCTGTTGGGGAGTGGAGGAGAGTGGGCGGATTGGGGTTGGGGTGACAAGGAGATGCCCTGGGGTGAAATGGGTTCAGGATAGGGGTGTTCCCCAACTGGTTCCCATACCCTAAGGCTTTACTTTATGTAGGAAAGTAGAGAGGTCTTCCTCGGCTAACCATCCTACTCAGTCGGTGTTGAACAATGTCGGGTCTATAAAAAACAAGACCACTGTAATAGCGGATCTTGTTGGTACAACTGACATGGCTTGCATCACTGAGACCTGGCTGGATGAAAATGCTGGTCCAGTATTGGCATCAGCAGTTCCAGCCTGGTACTCGATGATACACCGCCCGAGGTTGGATCATAGGGGCGGTGTATTGCCATTTGTTTTAAATTGGAAAGGGGCCTTGTGAATGTTCCAGTGGGGATGACCAGATCCTTTGAGTGTATCATGGGTGTAGGTGTAGGGTGCAGGATATTCTCATTTACTGCATGCCCGGTGGTGAGAAGGAATTTCTGCAGGAAGTCGCTGACTTCATCATTGACATGGTGTTGGAGTCCCTCAGACAGTTACTTCTGGGGGACTTCAGTGCCTGGGTCAATGACAGACTCCTGCAATTTGGTCAAGACTTCCTCCAACTGATGACCTCATTGGGCCTTACACAGGTAACCTCATGGTCACTTATTGGATCTGGTGTTCCTTCTGGGATTGGAGATCTCCAACCTGGCGGTGGAGCGGGTTGGATGGTCAGACCATCATACTATGGGTTCAGTTTCATGGCTCACCCTTATAGACATGCCCGTACGGAGATGGTCCGGTACCGCCTTTTAAGGGGTGTGACCCCAGACGATCTAATGGTGGTGCTGGATCTATCGGGTGTGCCAAGTGAAAGCTTGGAGCCAGGGGATCTGTTATATGCCTATAATAATGCAGTGACAGTGACCCTGGATTCCATAGCCCCTGTCCATGTTTGTCCCCTCACCCTTTGCTCAGGGTCCCCCTGGTTTGATGGGACCTTGAAGGAGTTGAGAAGAGTAGGACGAAGGTTAGTGAGCCAGTGGTGGAAAATGGACCTGATTAATGACAGACTTAGATTGATGGATCATTAAAAGGACTATCAATTGGCAATCTCTCATAAGAAGACAGAGTTCCTGTCCAGGGAGATTGTACTGCACAAAATCAACTGGCTCAGCTGTTCCAGACTGTTGACAGATTGTGCTATCCAATCTGTCTTAAGACTGGGGGAGTGTTTGCAGATAAGGTTGCCACCATCAGATCCAGAATCTGTCTAGCCCACTCTGTTTGGTGCTGTGGAGGTCAGCAGGAGGTTGCAAGCACCCAGTTCACCTGGTCTGACTTTGGCTGGCCGGTGATCACTGACATTGTGAGGATTATCCAGACTTTGCAACTAGCCTATTGTAGTCTGGACCTGGGCCCAACAAGCCCCCTTGTGGGGTGTGTTGAGGTAATTGTCCCAGTCCTAGCTGAGATAGTCTGGAGGTCACTGGAGACAAGGGTGTTTTCTGACCCCTGAAGGAGGCACCTGTGAGACCTTTCTCTAAAAAATCCTCCTTCAACCCAGACTGTCTGGCTAACTACAGACCTGTCTCTAGCCTGTCCTTTGTAGGCAAGGTTATTGAGAAGGTGCTTACGTTGCAGCTGGAGGATCATTTAACCATCCATGATGTCTATGATCCTCTTCAGTCCAGATTTAGGAAGAGGCATAGTACTGAGATGGCACCTGTTTGGGTACTTAATGATCTCTTAATAACGAAAGATCAGAGGACTCATTCAGTCTTGGGCCTCCTTGATCTCTCTGCAACATTTGACACTGTGGACCATGGTGTGTTGTTGGAGCACCTGTGGCTGATCTGTGGACTGTCTGGTACAGTCCTCAGTTGGTTCCAATCTTTCCTCATGGGTAGGACTCAGTGAGTGGTGTTGGGGATGTATTCCTCTGCTCCTCTCCCCCTATTCTGAGGGGTGCCACATGGCTCCACCTTGTCACCCATGTTGTTCACAGTGTATATGCTGCCGCTGGAGACATTATTAGGTGGTATGGATTGAGTTTTCATTGCTATGCAGATGATACTCAGATATACATGTCCTTTGTGCCTGAACAGGGTCGAGCTATCTCGGTCTTTAACAACTGCCTTTCCGAGATCCAGGAGTGGATGAGTGCCAACTGGCTGAGGTTGAACCCAGTTAAAACTGAGATGTTGGTGGTGGTGGACCCAGATCATCAGGATATGTGATCACCAGTTGGACAGCCCTCTGTGCTTTGGCTTGGGGGTGTCCAACTGGCAACCTCTGACTGGGTGCAAAATCTGAGCATTATTTTTGATGATGGTCTGACGCTTAAATCCCAGGTGTTAGCCATTGTCAAGACCTCTTTTTACCATCTGAGGAATATCACCTGGATAAAACATCTGGTCCCACCCGATTATCTTCCAACTCTGGTCCACACCTTCATGACCTCCTGCCTTGACTACTGCAATGCCCTCTACCTAGGACATCTGGGGGTTGATATCCAACACTTACAGCTGGTGCAGAATGCAGCAGCCAGGCTGTTGGATGGATTATCAAGATCGTACCACATGATGCCTGTGCTCTGGGAACTGCACTGGCTGCCAGTTCAGTGGTGGATCACCTTCAAGATCGGGTTACTGACCTATAATGCCCTACACAGTCAGGGACCCCAGTACTTGCACGATCTCTTTTGTCCCTACTGCCTGCTCAGCTCACCTGATGAAGAATTGCTAGAGGTTCCCAGGGTTTGACTTAAGACCTTGGAGGCCCATTCTTTTGCTTTTGTGGAACTCTCTACCTCACTGGGTGAGAGAGTGCCTGACCATCTGAGGATTTTAAGACTGCCCCCAGAAGTCGTACAGTGGTCATTGTAGAAAAGGTTCCCAGTACCTCAGCATACCATGGCAGGCACGGTATTATTGAGAGGTATACCGAATGTTGCCTCCTTAATGTGGCAGTGTGGTGGTGTGGTCTGCTGTATGCATTAAGTTTATAATTAATTGAATCCCCTTAAATGTCTTTTGTAATGCACCAGGTGGCAATGTTCTGATTACAGTGGGCATCAATATCTGTTGTGATGCGCCAAGTGTCACTGTTCTGATTACTTGCCTTTTAATTTGCTGAGTGGTACAGTAGTACTACCCCTTAATGTGGCAGTGTGGCATTAGTATTCCTTAATTGGACACTCTCTGAAGTTCAGACAGTGTCCCGTTAATGAATACCAATGCCACACCGCTGAACTACCCATGTTTCAGAAAAGTGCCACTGTTCTAAATGAGACTTAATTCATTGGAACATGCTGTTGTTTTAAATTAGGAATGCTTTACATGTATGTGATATTCAAACTTCATTTATTCTGTTTTTACTCTTCTTTCAACTTTTGTTGTTGTCCACACATCCTGTACATTGACAACTTTCCATTTCCTGCCTACATTTCTCACTCCCATCATCTCACTCTGAGGTCTACACTCAGATGAGCACTTTCTGTTCAGCTCTCTGTCAGGGCCAGTGAGCTAACTGTAAAGTGTTTTCTCATAAAAGCCTTTTGTCGCTATGGACTGCCATTTAATGTGAGCAAAGATTGGTTAGATTAGAAAAAAAATTCCCTCTCCACCCTTGTTCTCTCAAATGCTATTTTTAATTGTTGACCCCCTGTTTTTAAGAAGAAAATGCTATTTTACTTTGCCTTTACCAAGACTCATTTACAAAGGAGTCTTAATGGACAGTGTCATGCATTTATATTGCATGTTCCAGTCCAATTACCTCCACAGCAGCAGCAGCAGCCGCAAATATACAGACCCCACCACATATTTCTTTTCATGCCATACTTGTTTGTTTATTTATTTTTTGAGAAAAAAAAAATAAGAACAGTAGGAAACGTCAAGTCATGGCACAGGGTGTGGAGGTACAGTTTGTGAATTTGCTGCTGCTGCTGTAGTCCTGTGAGTCATTCCCCTTCCTGACTAATAAAGGAACTTTTCCACAAATTTCAAATCTGAAGTGGGCAGCTTTGATTCCAAATGGTTAGTTCCTGGATTTTTTTTCTAACAAACAATAGGATTCTTCACCTGATGCTTGTTAATAGGTGTGTTTTACATTCTGTTCCTTATAATCAAACAATTACACTGTTTTTGTTTAATTTCTCAAACCTTTTCATATTCTCTCTCTCTCTCTCTCTCTCTCTCTCTGTATTGCTACATGGTTTTCTTTTAAAATCAATAAAACATTAGGGCAAAATATCTCTTTTAATCACTGTTACTTCATTTATAGCAGGATTAAATTCAAACCGGCTGTGACAGATAACTGGCGCCTAAATATTAATCAAGACTCCCTGACACTATAAAATAATTATAATAAATTAAAATAAATCCAGCATTGGAACATCAATAAAGAAACAATAAAACTGCTTCATAGGGAGACTTCAAAAAGAAAACAAATTACCTTAAACCCTTTCAAAAATATGTGACCTACTGTAGCAGAGCCAAGGACAAGCATTTCAGTCATACAGAACAATTACATGGCATCACAATTTCTTTGCCATCAATAGATACTATAGATATATAGATAAATATATAACACACACACATATATGCTCGCGCGTGTGTGCGTCTTTGTGTTTTTGTAACTTTCTGTCAGCATTTAATTGGGGAACCATTCATTGCCCTTAAAATTTTCCATACATCATTCAACTTGCAGTTGTCAGAAAAGTGAACAGGAATTCTGAGCAACTACCAGGATCAAGCCTCCCTAAACCCCGAAACAATCTAATCTGTGGATTGGCTGCATAATTGGTAAAGCTGGCTACAGCAGGAAGGTGCAATAGGCAGGGCCAGACAAGTCTGTCCAGCAGATTGTTTATTGTGAGCATGTGTTGGCCTTTTCTGAGAGAAGGTACAGTAAGTCCTTAGGTCCAGCCACACTTTTTGCAATCCTTTCTACTGGAGATTGGATGGAAGTCCCAGTATGACAGCATGTACAGCAATTTGTTTTCTTGCCTAGCTCCCATAAAAGTTACATTTTACTGCACATTATTTCAAAATTAACAAGACCTAAACTTTATACTGTATCTGGTCATATTGTAGGTGTCTGTACAATAATCTACAACCTTGCCCCTCTCCTTACTGAGCCACAATGTATCATATGATCTACTAGAATAATAGGCTAATAGAACATTTGAAATCTTTGGAGCCATTTGCTGTCAGGGCAGAATTTAACATCCTCCCCCTTGCTGTCAAGACAAAATGTACCCCCCCCCCATCAAATCACTTTTTCTGAAAGTTTTGTTTCAATATTTTTAACATTTTAATTGCATGTGCTCTTATTCATAGCATTATCCACTATCATGAAGTCAGATTAAAAATGAAATTAATGAGACCTTTTTTTCCCTGCGGAGGCCAGAAATGTTCCTACTGCTCCAGCAGCCTGATGATGCACAGCACAGTAAACTAAGGAACACTTGCTGTCAACAATCACAGGATACAACTTTAACCGCTCAGGTCTTAGGCGCAAATTGCAATCTCCTCTTAATGCTCTGGAAACAAATTCTTCATTAATCAAGCACTGTTTGTCATGTTTCTATTCTTTAAATTGTGGTTTCTCGATTGTTGCTACTAACCCCGTCAGGTGCCTGTTATAGTAATGTATGTTATTTTTTTATAGCCCAAGTTACTAAAATCCTCAGCAAGCTTCAAAAGATACAACAATATATTATGGGCATAGTAAAATATTATTTTCCTTACTACTGTACTTGTGACCCCCGAATGATAGGTAATTGTGATTTGTATTGTTTCACAGCCAAAACTGCACTAGTTTATTTACTGTATAAAACTAGTTGCTAACTCTGGTATCCCAGTTCTGTGCTTCCACATGAAGAGGCTCTCTGTATGATCAGAGTGTTCCCTTTTCTTTTTGAGAACATTGTCTTTCATTCAGTTTTGAAATGTATGCCAAAAGCCATATCAAATCTGAATCTGAGTTCTTTAAAAAAAATGACAGCCAGGCTGAAGCCAATGATGACTGTTTTAATGTTTTGTCTCTCATTCTCTTTATTAAAAATAAGAAAAACCATGGCATGGCACCGGACAAAAAGAAACTCTTTATTAGCAATGATAAATTCTGTGTCATATTTTCCCAAAAGTAAATACTGTCCTGCTTTATGGAATGAACTAGAAATCATCATGTTGCTGTGTTGGACAGCATTATCCCTGATAGATTAAAGGTTACATACCTATCTAGAAACCTGTAGTTTCATTTGTCTAAACAGGGAGAAGTTGTACTATTCAGCCCAAGTCCAATTAATGTTACTTGTCTGCTCCAAAACACAGTGCTATTTCTCACTATCATCATTTAATCTATATCACAAGTTGATGGTAAATGCTATTGATATGGTAAAAACTATCTTTAACTCAGATCCTTAAAATCATTGCTGATGCTTAGTTGATATTTTAGGCAGTGACTTCAGCTGTGAGCTGTGATTTTGTTTCTACAGTGTTAAGAGTAATGAACTGTAAATGAGCTTTGGGGGAGGGGGTAGTAGGAGAGCACTGTAAACTTGATATCTCACTACTGACTAGTTTGCTGTCATGTCTTTAGGTGCTTTTACACACAGGCGAATACAATGGAATGGCCATTGCCTGTGTGCCACCGTTGTACTCTGTTCCATCTGTGGTTCACTTTACATGCAGAAGGTATTCCGGCAACCCCTCACCTCCGTTTTCAAAATTTCTTTTTCAGCTGCCCCTCGGAGTGTGGTGCTCTATGGCGTTATTTTTTAGTGCTGCCAGAATGGCTGTTTTACACAGCCAGATGAAATGGAACACATAGGGACAAATCAAGGAACGAAGATATTGCGGTTTGGCTGAACGTTCACCAGTGTAACGGAACAGATGCATTTTACACATGGGGATGTAACAGTATACTGTTTCCATAACAGTGTGTAAAAGTGCCTTTTGTGTGTGATCAGATGCACTCATCTTCTCTTATTTTCACGTGAAAAGTACCGACAAAGATGTGGTAGGTTGCAGTTTGATAGTGAGATTTGTGATAGCTAGTAATTCAATTGTGATAGTTTTTATAAAGCAAATATAAGAAACCATATATCTATGCAAGCTGCCAAACCGAGTGCTGCCTGAGTTATTGTATCAAACAACAAATGAATCTCTCTCTCTCTCTCTCTGTCTTCTCTCTCTCATGTTGTATTGAGCTACATCAAGTTGCAGAATTCATCAGCTGCATGTCATTAGTGTTCACAAAGCACTCCATTTGATAACATTAATTCACCTTTCCAAAACTTGGGAGAGATTCATATCATGTTATGAGATGCAATAACTCACACAGACAGGCTTCTCTGGGAAAACTTGACAGCTTGCAGAAAAGTATTTTTGACTGTGACGTGGCAAAGTGAAAAGTTCAAATGTACAGCCATTTATCAAGCTTTCAAAGACTACAGTGACACACTGTACTGTTCAGTTTAACTGCATGATCTGATGGACAAGGTACTACATTAACAGTCTGTATAAAATATCAAAGGAGTTTCACTCATTATATGGAGCTTTATGAAGTCTGCATAAGTTCATTCAGAAAGTGACTTACATAGTACAGTAAAAGTGATGTGAATGCGTAACCAATTCTTCTATCAGTAAAGTGCAAATAGATGAATAAAATGAAAAAAATATTTTACCAGTACATGCAGTATGTTAATAATGCCGGTAATAAAAGTAGTGACAACTTAATGTACAAAAACATGTTGCTTTTACTGATGCAGCCAACTAGTACTCTTACCTGTCTAGTTTAATTAGTCTGATAGATTATCTTTTGTAGAAACTCATTTATAAGAATTTAGTAGAAGACTAATTTTTTTGTTTTATTAAACACTGAGTTTTCCAGTACTGCAGTCATTCTGTGTATTCTTTATTATTTTTTTTTTTACATCAGAATGCATGTCAGGCTAGCATAAATCCCCCATTAGTGAAAGTCCTAACCAGTTTTCAATACTGATCGGTACAGTGAGTGACTTAAAAAATACAGTTTAGGAGGCTGCTGTCATTCACTTGGTTACTCGGTTTATCTGCAGTACTAAACAAAGGCAGTGTTAAATAAAATAAAAGCATCTGGGCCAGATAGTCAAAACTTTGCGCTGGGCAAAAACCATTTGCGCAGGTTTAGCGTGGGATTAGCGCGCGGGTCTGCCATATTCAAAAGGCCAAATAGCGTGGGCAAACTGCATTAGCGCTGGGCAAAATTATAATGTATGCAAAGGGCAAACTCACATGAATACAGGCGCAATGCTATATTCAGCGACTAGTGCCGAGTTAAGTGGTTTTGCTCGACTTAGCGCAACACAGTGCAGTGCACATTACCGCCCAGGAAAAGCTTGTCTTAAGCCTGGGCAATCAGCTTTGCACGACACTATGGCTTTGCACGGTGTTTGCGCGGGTTTAGCACGGCTTTTGCACGACCCTAACAAATAAATATGACACATAGATAAAGCCAAACATAGAGGAAGCATGCTGCTAACTGATGGCATCACATTGATGCCATCATCTGCCACCAGTCCCAGCCATGCCAGGCAGTAAGTGGTGACCCTGCCACCAGTCGATAGCATGGCAGTGTGGCCATACAGCACCCACCTGCGGACCGCACTTCCGTGGACACCAACAGATGCCAGCACACACATGCAGCACTGTGGGCATGGAGGATGTTGAGGGAGCATGTATGGGTGGCGAGGCTGTGCTACAGACCAGGTGTGGCCACAAGGCTGGGACACATCATGCAGTGTACATGGGCCAGTATTGGGAATACCCCAACACCAGTGTGCCTTTCGGATAATATATGCCCCCCCACATACCTCACAGCTGTACAACTGCCATAGCACACAAAGCCAGAAATGTACATGTCACTGTGAGCATCCATGCCACAGGTGCAGCATCTGTGGGTCACACAACAGCGTAACAGTAATGTCCAGTGTCAGTAAACACCCACAGGTTGGGCCTCTCACTGCGTATAGTGCAGTCATTATCACTGCCCTACACACCATAGGCATTGCTGTGTCCACACACTACTGGCCCCCTTGCTACTGTAGTTTCTGCTGTGCACTGTAACATGTCCTACAGTGTGACAGTTGCATGCAGCACCACCACCACCTGTGCCTATGCTGTCTAGTCCCCTGGGGTACAATATGCTATGCTATGCTGTACTGTTTACATGTAGCCTGCAGCTATCATCGTGCACTGCCAGACTGACCTACAAGTGGAGCTGCGGTTGGACCTGGTCAGCCCTTGTACTTCCAGACTGACCTACAGGTGGAGCTGCAGTTGGACCTGGTCAGCCCCTGTACTTCCAGACTGACCTACAGGTGGCTCTGTGGGACTCTGCAGTAGCAGCTGGGCAAACTGCATGCAAATCAGGGTATAATGAGATACTAATCTGGTTGTTTGCCCAGAGACTGCCTAAGTAGGCTCATTTGCATAGCACTTTTGAATATGGCACATTTAGCTCCCAGGCAAAACGTGTTTGCCCAGGGCTAACTAGCAGCTCAGCATATGCATGCTAATGTGTTAGCCTGGGCGCTAATGTCTCGGGAATATTATACAGTTTTGATCACTGTTCTTTCACATCTGCTGCTTCCTGCAGCTGTACTGAGTCCATGCTTTTGTTGGCACACACATTGGCCACGTAGTTTGTCTGTACCTGCCCTCACGTTGCTGTGTACTGTGTTGTTGTTGTGGGTTGCACTTCTTGGTTGCTTTATTCCGTGCTGTCTTATTCCAGGGCTACGTTTACCCTGCACTCCCAGCCCAGTTTGCATGGCCTCATTACCATGCTATATCTGGAAGCTGTTTGCCCTGGGCTATTCCTTTTGAATATAGCTTGCTCTGTGCTCCGGCCTAAGTTTGCCCACCGGGCAGTGCTAACTTTGCCCTGGGGCAAAGTTTTGAATATCTGACCCTCTGTGTTTTACTACATTCTCCAAAATGAGCCGCTGCCCTCTGCAACAGAAAATCTCTGTGTTTACCTACACAGACCAAGGGGCTTTAGATGGTTGGCAGGATGAGTGCATAAAAGTCATCGGGGGTTGGGGATCGGTTTTTTGTTTCAACTAACCTAATCCTTTCAATTGAGCTGTCCTAAGGAAAGCATTCATTCAGGTGGGGGAAGGGTGGTGTCTGTATCCCTAATCCCTTCAGACACTTTGCAGGCTTCTTTCAAATAACAGACTGACTAATGCCCACAGTAAAAACAGGGTAAATTATGTGTCTTGTTAACCTAATTTATGCTTGTCAGGTTTAGCAGTGTCAACTAGTGGTATATGAATTCTCTTTCATTAGACCTACTAATCCATATGCTGTCAAGAATTGCATTGCTCCTAGTACACAAACTGAAATGTAAAAATCAAAATGCTGTAGATGTTAAATATTATAAATCCAGGGATTGGAATGTCAGAATGCCAAGCAGAACTTTTCTGTACTACATAACATTACTTCTGAAATACATAGCTTTATGAAAATAACTTTCCATGGAGAACAAATAAAAACAGATGTTATGCTTATTGAGTGTTCATAGCTTTCCTATTTACAAAAACATGACTTCATGGGCCAGAAAAGGACTGACAGTGACAATGTAAGGTAAACAAAAAGCACAGTCGTACAGAGTACTTATCAGATAAATAGTTTATTTGACTATACTGAGTAAAACATGTTAATATTAAGACAATGTTATGTTCCCAACCTCTCAGTTTATAAAACATCATAAAGGATGCTTCAGTTATGTTTGGGTTAGTTGTTACGACTAGATACATGCTGGCAAAATATCATAAACAAGGTACTGATTTGCAGCATATTGAAACGAATCACCCAGCATGTTACCGCCATGTGCAAGCTTCACTTCCCTGTGTATGGGTGTGCTTTTTTGCTTACTTTACACTGTCAGTGTCAGTCCTTTTCTGGTTCATGAAGTCATGTTTTTTATAAATAGCAAAGATATGAACTACTAAGCATAACATTTTCTTTTATTTGTTATCCATGGAAAGTTATTTTCAAAAACCTGTATATTTAAGAAGTAATGTTATGTAGCACAGCAAATGTTCTGCTTAACATGCTGACACTCCAGTGTCTGGATTTATAATACAGTATATGTTACAAGTTTCTGTGTAACCCCCCCATGGCTTACCTATTGGCTCCTACCTGAGGCACTGTTGCTGCCATCCAAAGAGCCACTCCTTCATTCCTGGTTCCAATTTGGATTCCAGCTATGAAACTGAGGGCTCAACAGAGTGACCAGCACAGAATCTGTGTCTGCATCTGAAAAGATGCATGTCTTTCCTAGCTCTCCCAATATGGACAGTGGCAGTGGGGCCAGGGAGACCACAATCTCCTACTGCTCCTCTACTTCACAGAGATATCTTGGGCTGCAGTAGCCTCAAGTCACACCAGAGACATTGCTCATCTAACCCCTGGACTGGCAAATATGGGTCAGGGAGCATAAGTAGCTGTCATCAAATTATAGAGCAGGTTTCTAATCTGCAATATGCATGGACTAGTTTGCTGGGTCTGAGTCACTCTGCTGACTGTATGCTTGCAGCATAATCTGCTTTCGGATCTGGTTGTGGTTTTCCCATTTGTCACTGGTGCGCGTTACCAAGTAAAGGTTTTTTGCATATTTTTCTATAGTATCATATGGTAACACGAATGGCCAAAATATTTTCCTTATAGCATACCCTTGGTCAGGGTACTTACCTTTGCCTTTTTAGGTAAATCAGGGAAAGCCTGGTAGTTCAACTTCAGTTGCCCCCCCCCCCCATCCTTCTCCTCCAGAACATTAGGGTTGGGGTGTCCCTAAGATTTTGCTAATTTTGTTCCAGTTTTTTAAAGCATTGCTCCAGTGTGTTTATATTAGAGGGCTGGAGAGCTAAGACTGTGGATAAGGACTACGGTAGCACATTAATTCACATGTATGGCATGTCTTACAGCTGAGATATTGCCTTCAGTCTGTATTTTGGGATCATTCATCAGGGTCTGCTTGGCCTTTAACAACTGCTAACAGTCCAAGAAACACTCCATCACAGATTCATCAATGCTCAGGGGAATTTATTTTACCCCACATACACATTTTGTTACCTTAGTTTTGCGTGTACTCCCCATGGCTTACCTATTGGCTCCTTCCTAGGGCACTGTGCCTGCCACCCACAGAGCCACTCCTTCACCCCTGGCCCCAATTTGAACTGCAGCTATGAAACTGGAGGCTCAACAGAGTGACTGCTTGACTTGTAACAGAGGGTCTGCTTGGCTTGTAACAGCTGATTTCAAGTTGCTAGACTGACATAAATAAGTTAGGAAATTGCACATACCCAGTTTGTATTATTAGTGCAACAAAACACGCACCCCTTTATAGGTGAAAGCGTTCAGCACAGAAGTGTTGTCTCAGTTCCTATTAGGTTTACTTGTTCAGATAAAAAAAAAAGACAGACAATGTTAGTACTGCATTTTATGTAGTGTAGACACTCTGTGGTTAGGGTTGCCACCTGTCAGGTTTTTTACCTGGTGATCAGGTTTTCAGGGTCCCTATCAGGTAATCCGGTTTTGCTCTATGCTGGTCAGGTTTTTGAGCCATTTTGAGTGCTCACATACTTTTGAAACATATTTTGTTGTGTCATGCATTGTTTCAGCTGCATGTCCAGGTTACAAACAAGTTCTGTTGTCAGTATAGCCCTTTGTTTGTGAAAGCAGTCAAATTGGGAGGTGTAAAGTATGACCATTAGCACTTATTTAACCTAATCATTTCTACTGCATCTTAAAGTGGCATAGCACCAAAGCTACCCCCACCCATACCTCTCAACCTTTTGTCCCCCAAATGTGGAACATTGCCTGTCAAAATGTGGAACAAATGGGCAAAATGTGGAACACTTCATTAAATCTTTACCTAAGAAGCTCAAAACACTGTTAAAATGTTGTATTTATGTTCAGAAAGTCTGTTATTAATGGAATAATAAATGTTTTTGCATCATTTACTATGCATTTTTGCTTTAAAATGTTGACTTTGAATGTGGAACAAGTCCTCACAATGTGGAACAGGGAGCTTTTGTGAAGTAAAATGAGGAACGTTCCTCGTAATGTGGTACAGTTGAGAGGTATGCCCCCACCTTGTGTAACAGTAACAAAGCCAGTTGTCTTCCACTTTCATTTGCTGGTAAACATTTTCATCTCTGTAAATTAATTTTATTTTATATCTGTTTGCTTATCTGGTAAACCAATGTCAATAAATAAACACATAAGTAAATAAATAACTAGGAATAATGTAGTAAAGTAACTTTAACAGATACAATACAGTATCTTAACATTTGTTTTGAACCGTTGCTTTAAGCCTTGTCTTTTATTGGTATAACAAATGGCTTTCTAGGAGGAACAATGCATGAGTCATGAAAAGGGGCGGGGCTAGAGGCGGAGCTTAGGATCCGATTTTTGCTTCATTCAAAGGTGGCAACCCTATCTGTGGTCACAAAAAGTATATCAAAATGTAGCACTTTTTATTATTTGGTGATATGATCAGTCCCAGTGAGTATATGTTCATGTTTTTCAGGGGTAGCCTGAAAGGTCTAAGGTAGATAAGTGACTTGTTCAGAATCACACAGTATGCAAATAGAGGTAGTGGGAATCATACCAAAGTCTATTGATGTACCAAGCTCACTCACAGATCTTTAGTCCAGCATTTAGGATATACTGCCAGCCAAGCATAATAAATGACAATTAGCATGTTCAATTTGTTCCTCTCACACAGTCCCCTCCCCCTAAAGTTACCCTCACCAACAGTAAGTGGTACCATTTCTGAATGAGAAGCGCCATGAACCTAGAAGTTGACAGTTTTAGCTATTTTTATTGTACAATAAGTAATTACATGAAATAATTTATAGCACCTCTTTTTTTTTTTTGATATTCAAATACTCCTGCTGTACTGAATTTGGTGAACAGGAAGTGAAGTTTACAGAGCCATGATACATGACTCCTTAAACAATTATATGATGACAGGCCAAGGACGTTCTGACCCTACTTTGTTTGCTAATCTTGAATAAATAAATAAAATAGTGGAAAGTTAAAGACAGCAACTGGAATGATCAGAAGAAGGTTAAGGCTTACCGTGAAGAAATATCTGGCATCTGCCCACCGCCGATACAGTAATGCTCAAAGGCACCTTATTTAACCTAAAGTAAAATAAAATGGAAACAAGAGCAGAGCAATTATTAAAGTAAGAGATCATACCACAGAACCAGGTACACACACGCATCACTGCGTTTAGTATAGACACGCTCCATTTAAAATATAGCAGATAAAAAATGACAGTGCCTAGCTTCAAGGCATCCGCTTTCACAACCCCAACAATTATACTGTACTGTATGTGTAAAAAATGAAAGTGGAGGGGTTGTGAAAGAATAGCATCATTAATCCAGGAGGTCATTAATCTAAGAGCTTTTTTTTAACCAGCTTGTGCTGAACTAAGAGATTCTACATAATCTAAACTTAAGCACTCCCATACATAAATATGGGGTTGGCTATATAAGGAACTGCTGCAATTACTAGTTAAATGATGTACATTTAAAGGAGATCTGAAAAAATGATCGGAATTACGGTTTACACATGATCAAGTATAGATTTGTGCTTTAATGTTGTTAAATGAAGAAATCAGCATGAAAAACTCCTGCATCTGTGTTTTCTTCACACTGGAATATTGTTTTCGTGTCTGTGGTGTAGCACATACTGTAACTCTGACAGTATCTACAGACTGTAGTCTCTGATAGAAAGGACTGTAGGTTTCTGAGAGTCAGCAGTGCACAGACATTTGATAGAGCAGTAACCAACTTAAGATGCAGTACAAAGTATAGGTTATGCCTTCAATATGTAGCACAAAGAGGTTGTTACTTTGTATAGTATATGAATGGTACAGCTCACTGTTACAGTTTTGTGGAACATGTTTCTGGCTATCCACTTATGTGGATTACTGTTTGACATGTTTATTGCCATCTAAAATCCCACCTTAAGGACATAAAAAAATGTGTTGCAAATCATGGGGGATGTTTCCAGTGGACATGACACTTATCTGATGACCATGGTTATAGGGGCCCTGTACACAGACTTCCCCCATTAAGGAACATTAAATGTAGTTGCCCATTTTAAATACTTGTGTTAGCAACTGAGAGGCGCAGCAGTGTAGGCTGATGAGAGAACCATAGCATTGGCAAGTGCTGCCCTGTCAGGTCGGGGCCCCATGTGACTCAACAGTACTTGGTGGGACTCAGTAATGCATGGTTGTTTTTTTTTATATATCAATGGGCAGTTATTTATATTGTTTTATTTTATTTTTCATTTGTACACATCAGAAAAATGTAATTTTGCATGAATGTGAAGTGCAAATCTCTACTAGTCTGTATCTACATGTTTGTAACCTAATTTGATAGGGTGATAACCGATGGAAGAAGCAGCACAAACATGGGTTATAAATGCCTGTTCTACACGTTCTTCTGCTTCAGTCGGTTACTTTGCTAATGTGTCATTGTCTCCCTCATTGTGTGCCACTTGCTGTAATTTCACTTCCCCGGGGGCTTTTCGATCTCCTCTATTTTTTTGCATCTCTAGAAACATGTTCCACAGATACTGTACCAGTGAACTGTACCACAATGATCAACACTTATACACACACATGAACCCTGCCTGACACCTTATATGCTCAATGCAAATCCAGGATCTTGTTCATGTTTTTGTAAACTTTCATTCCCTGTCTGATTTTTGTTGTGACTTATCATGATCATCATATTTTGATAAATGACACAAACACAAAAAAATAAATATTGTACAATAATACATCTACTCACATGAGCAAAAACTTGTTACTCTTTCTAGGTGCAGTCAGGTTAATTTTTGCAAATTACAGCTACAAATCTTGATTGGTACCCATGTTCGAATCCTGCAAGTGCCTCTATTCATAAATCAGAGATATCGATTAATAGTAAACAGTATTTAAATATTAAGGATATTCCATTAGAATTATGCATTAAAAACCAACAGATTTAATAAATCAACAGTTAAACCAGGAATTGATGTACCACATCGTAACAATTAGAAGTACCATACTATACATATAGTCCTGTACAGTACTCCATGACAGGACAAGTGGGTAAAGCTGTGATTTTGACTGGTACAACAAATACACATACAGTATATCAATCTGATTATATTTTCATTGGTCTTCTGTATCTACCACAGTATATATTTTTTCTGCTTAAAGCAGGTTAGCGGGAGAATGGATGAAAGTAATAGGCACACATTTCCCCCTTTGATAACTACAGTGTATCCCCCAAAAATGAAAAACTGGAGATCAAAATGGGGGGCTGGGGGCCACTGAACATGTTCCCTCACCCCTGTACAGCAACCAATTATTACATTCTGTTCTATCACTCTGGGCTCCAACTCCATTGCTTTGGATTTCTTCCACATGTTACTAACTGCTGCAACTTCCATGCAAGAAAAATCTAAATCTGTGGTGGCAGCTAATGATTTAGTCTTGCTTTTCCTACTACAGTTTTGGATGATTATTTAAATAACCTAACCATTGTAATGTAAAGTGTTATAGGGATCATTTAAATATCAGGTTTGCAAAACCCAACAATAATGTAAAAAAGAAAAACTTTCACTGGTACTCTTTGGGGTGGCATTTGGGATTGGGGACCAATTTACAACCTGGACAATTCATTTTTGCTTTTGTTTTAATGATTACACAATAGTTTGGGTAGCATTGGGAATTGGGGACACTTGACAACCACGGAAAGTATTTTTTTATAAATATGTTGTGGGCCAACTTCGGAGCGGTCTGCTAGACTACCAGAGAAAGTTTTTTTTTTCAGGAGATACAGTACAACCATTGATCTACATATTGCAAGGATTTATTTTATCAGTTTTACAATTTTGATAGACATGTCTCTGTTTAGATGCAGTTTCCTCTTAAGATTCAACGCTAAGTGCCTTTGAGGAACATCATAATAAATCAGCTCATTTTACTCCATTCCTAAATAAAAAGTTTTAATAACACTTGGGTGGATACTGAATTTAGTAGTTCTTGAGGTAGCATAGGGGGTTGGGGACCAACTGACAACACCAGAAAATGTTTTTTTTTTTTTGTTTCTCTCTGTTAATAAATGGATACCCTGACCCAACTATTAAATTCATTATTCAAAATTGTAAGACCTACAATATTACAGATATTCTGCAAAAATAAATAACTACTGTACATAAACTAAGATTTGTTTTCTCATTATACAGAGTGTTATCATTTTGAAAAAGTCTGTCAGACTTTAAAGCCAGGACATTTCCTGTGACGGAGGTTGTGAGTTCATTTTGGAAATGCCAAGAGGCTTCATATGTTGACATTTACTATCTAAATTATAATCTCTGGCATGCGTGTGTGCCATTGAAAAATTTGACAGCTGTGTCCACCCATGAAATTAGAGAAAATGAAGGTACAGTATCATTTAGAGCATACTGACGTATTCATAAAGTTAACAGAACATTAGATAATATTTGCTCTAGAAACACTGATGGGTATGTCAAAATAAGACAAGATAAGTATAGCCCAGAGTGAAGCATACTGTAGACTGACTGCCTGTATATGAGCCTGAGAAAGTAATTCATAGGGTCAGTGCAATGATGTGTGATAGACTTGTTGCATAAAGCAGTGTCCTCCCAGGATCCCTAACCATTGTAACAGAAAGTGTTATAGGGATCATTCAGAGTATCAAGATCACCTACAATTAAATAAAAAATACAAATTCCCAGGTAGTCTTTTTGGTAGCATCAAGGATCGATGACTTATTGACAACCCGGGAATTTTTTTTTTTTTTTTTTAATGATTACATGCTGGCATCAGGGGTCCAGGACTCTTGACAACCAGGGAAAGTATTTTTGTTTGTTAATAAATACAGTATGTTGTGGGCCAACTTCTGGGAAGGGGGAGGGGGAGGGCTGCTAGACTACCAGGGAACATTTTTTTTTTCCCAAGAGATACAGTTCAGCCATTGACTATACTGTATATTGCAAGTATTTATTTTATCAGTTTTACAATTTTTATAAACATTTATCCGTTTGGATGTAGCTTCCTCTTAAGAATCAATGCCAAGTGCCTTTGAGGGTCATCTTAATAAATTAGATAATTTCACTCTGTTCCTAAATAAAAAGTTTTAATAAAGCTTGGATGGATACTGAATGTGGTAATCTTTGGGGTGGTATCAGGGACCGATTAACAACCAGGGAACTTTTTTTTTATTATGATTACATACTGCAGTTAGGGCAGCATTGGGGTCGAGGACTACTTGACAACCAGGGGACATTTTCTTTTAAGTTTTCATGGTTACCCACTGTAGTTGGGGTGGTATGGGGAATCAGAATGCTTGACAGCCAGGGGCAACCAGCAATGCCATGCACAATGTTAAAGGAGATAGGAAAAAATGTTCTAAATTATAGTTTAAATGTGATGTTCAAGTATAGATGTGTGCTTTAATGTTGTTAAATAAAGAAATCTGAGTGTAAAACTCCTGTGTCTGTGTTTTCTTTTACTGGAATATTGTTATGTGACTCGTGGCAGGCTGGCAGTTTCAGTGTGTGTGTGTAGCGTGAGCCTCCACTATCTTCATGACGTACATACTGCAACTCCGAAGGCAGTTACAGTACCTGCACTCTCTGATCGAAATGGCTGCAGGATTTTCTCAGAGTCAGCACCCAGACAGCAATATTGACAGTGACCCAGATTTAGAAGGGGATGGTGGTGGAAGTCTTTAAGATTTCAGCCATAATTTTGCATTATCTGTAGGCACCAATTGTTAAAAATAGAAACACTCCAGCTTACGCTGAGGATATTGAAAAATCCTCTTCTGGTGGTTTCAGGTGGAGAACTGCATTCAGAACTAGCCACCATTTTTTTTATTTGGTTTGGTAAATTTTTAAACTGTAAAATATTATCTGTACTCCTCATTAATTAATTTAAGATTTGCCCTTCTTAAGTAACTGTTTTGTAAATCTGTTTCTTTTGGTAAATATTGTACACCTCAAAATGTAATGATAATATTTTTATTTTTATTTGGTGTTGCTCCAGATCAGATCAATCCCCCATGTGCCCCTTTGTGTAAGATTGTGAACTGCCCATCATTGTTAGTATAGCACACCCCAACACACACGCACCGATCCCTGATGCTCCTGTTATGTGTAAATAGTAAAGAGGTCTATTGGTAGTATACTAACTCACCCTTGCCATGATCCTCGATGTGCCATTAGATTTAAAAAAATAAAAATAAATTGGTAGTAGTATTGTGTCCTCCACTGTCCAACCCTACTCCAATCCCCGATGTGCCCCAGTATGTATAGTACAAAAGAAACATTGGTAGTATAGTAACCTCCCCAACTAGTTCAGATCCCTGATGTCCTTGTCTGAGTAATATGAGGAATTTTAGCCCCTCACATACAGTAGTTGGTCCAGTGGTCCTCCGCCCCATTAGGTATTAACCAGTGCCCACTCCAACCCCCATCCATAGACAGAGCTGGGGACCAGTACTGTCCTCCTCACACCTCTGTGGCCAGCCCCCAATTGAACTGACACTGAACTGACTATAAATTATATGCACTCATTGAAAATCAATATTTGGCTTACACTTTGCAGACTGCTCAGTGTTGGTGCAGTCGGCGACTCTGTCAATGGATGAGGTTTTGTGGGAAGGTACTGGCCAATGCCTGTTGTTGCAGGGGGGAAAACTGGATAAACTACAGTATGCATGGGGATGAAATTCCTCATGTTACATAGACAAGGATATCAGGAGGAATTTGGACTAGATGATGGGGCACTATACTACCAACTTTTTTTTGAATTATGCATATTGGGGCACATCGGGGATCAGAGCAGTGTTGGAGAGTTGAGGACACAATACTACCAATTTATTCTGATTTTTTTAAATCTAGTGGCACATCAAGGATCATGGCAAGGCTGAGTCAGTATACTACCAATGGGCTTCTTTACTATTTATACATAACGGGAGCATCAGGAATCGGTGTGTGTGTGTGTGTGTGTGTGTGTGTGTGTGTGTGTGTGTTGGGAGTTTGGGGGCGGGTGCTGGTCAATGCCTGCTGTTGCATCAGGGATCATTTGTGTGTTTTGGGGGCACACTATACTAACAATGATGGGTTGTTCATGATCTTACACAAAGGGGCACATGGGTGGAGATTTGAGGACACAATAAAGTACTATCAATTTCTTTATATATATATCTATATATATAGATATATATATATATATATGCCACGTCAGGGATCATGGCTGGTGTGGGTCACTATGCTACCAACAATGGGGTCGGCATAATGCAAGATATTCAGGCAATAAGCTTGTTAAAGTCTTAGATATTTCTTGCAGTTTTAGACAAAAAAATGGGCAGGATATTTGAACTTATTTAGCGATTTATAAATGGCATCATGACTCGCTAACATCACTTTACAAGACTGTGGTTGTAGAGCGCATAGCCACCAAGTGGCTAATTAGTGACCTGCACTTAAGCAAATAAAAAAAAAACTGAAACGTATGGCGTAAACCTCTCTACCACATGGCAGGGAGCTCTCTACTGCCCGGCTGGGAGCTCTTTAATGCTCAGCAAAGGAGGTATAGACTGGTATACATCGGTGCTGGGAAACTTATCTGTAACAAGCACTGTATCTATTTGGTCTTGCCTTCCCAGACTATTTTTAGATTTACTGAGATGGTTTAAATAATAATGATCATCTGATTATTTATGATGATCACCTAAAGTTTTTTTCTAACGAACTATTGGACCTGTTGATTGGGATTTTAAATAAGTGTATTATTTTTAACTTTATGCTGTTTGTATTTAAGTTTTATGTTTTAATCTGTACAAGTGCTTTGAACATTTGGAATTGCATTTTTTTATAAATAAATATTTGATTGATTGATCGATTTGAGTAAACTCTCCCTCACCACACACACACACCCAATGCTCATTTCAGATTTCTGTAAATATACCTGCCATTTCCCCAGCATCCAACAGAAAAACCTCGACGCAGAGGGTAGTTGGTCTAGGAGGTTAGCAGGTGGTTAGGAGGAGCAAATCAGGTGCCCCATCACTCTCTGCTCTCCAACACATTACCTCCAAAAACCATATAAACACTACAAACAGGTATCTGCCTCTATCTCTGAAATCAAATAAAGAGGCAGAAGACACTGCAGAACAGAGCACTGCGGCACAGGAGCTAGCACAACAAAACTCACCCAAATCAGGAACCAAAACTAAACAAGCACAAAGGAAATCCAAAAAAACTTCTGATCATAGGAGACTCCATGATTCGGGGAGTTGATACCCATCTCCAGCCAGGGGTGATGGTCAGATGTCTCCCAGGTACATCAGCATGGAGAGACACTGACCGCATTGCTAAAATTGTTCACAAAGCAGGAGAAAACATTGATGTCCTAGTACACATAGGGACTAAAGATCTCGCCAGCCGGTCAGTTGTGGAGACCAAGGAACACCTGACTAGGCTGGGTGACAAACTATCATCTATTTCGTCCGGCATCTCCTTCTCTGAGATCCTGCCAGTCTGGGAGAGGGGAGCAGATGGATGGAAGGTCAGAGAAGGGGAGATAGGGGAGCTAAACACGTGGCTCAAGGGCTGGTGCCAGGAAAAAGGACACAGATTTGTAGGGAACTGGCAACAGTTCTGGGAGGCTAGAATTCTTTAAATTTGATGGACTGCATCTGACTAAAGAGGGAGTCAGTGCATTGGGGCAGAAGTTTGACGTCTTTGCAGAATATTTAAACTAGCAAATGGGGAGAGGGGTGCAGCACCCCATACGTCAAATGGGAAGAACACCCCTCCCCCCTCAGCTAGTGGTCAAACAGGAATTCAGCATGTTTGCAGTTCATTTGCATCACCAGGTAAGAAAAAAGGTTTGTCTCCCCATACGACGCACAGGGGTAATGCCAAACTTCACCCAACAACTAACACCCAAAATCTGGCCAATGGAAAATCATGTACACAAATGCTCACAGCCTGGGAAATAAGATTTCAGACCTGCAGGCAATAATGTCAGAGGCTAAACTGGACATAGTAGCAATTAGTGAGACGTGGTTTACCAGTAACCACACTTGGGAGACTTCAGTACCTGGCTATGTATTGTTCAGAAGAGACCGAGGTGCAAAAAGGGGGGGAGGAGTGGCCTTGTATGTTAATGAAAATATCAAAGCTACAGAAATTCAGAATACACATAAGGAGCCAGAAGAACTGTGGGTCACCCTGGAAACAGGAAATGGGACAGCCATAAGAACTGGGGTTGTCTACAGGCCCCAGACCAGAGGGAGGACATAGACACATTACTGTTAGAAGATATACAAAACATGACAGCTAAAGGGAGGTTCTGATAATGGGAGACTTCAACATGCCAGATACAGATTGGTCAATACCAGCAGGAACATCTGCCAGAACTAGACTCATAGTGGATTCCCTGCAGGGGGAGGGCCTCAAACAACTGGTACAGCAACCCACAAGAGACAGGGCTATCCTAGACCTAGTACTGACTAACAAAGAAGGGATCACAGATCTCCAGGTAGAAGGTCACCTGGGGGCCAGTGACCATCACATGGTATGGTTCAATTTGGCTACTACATCTAAATCATCCCATTCCAAGGCAAAAATATGAGACTTCAGAGGAGCTGACTTTGATAAGATGGCCAACAGAGTTAAGCTAGCCCTGGCAAAAAGAAACACAGGTGAGGGGGTACAGGCAAAGTGGGCAAGCATTAAGGATACAATACTTGAAGCAACATCCCATTGTGTTAGAAAAGGAAGTGCAAAAGAAGAAGGAAACCACTTTGGTTCTCAAATACAGTAGCAGAAAAGGTCAGAGCCAAAGGCTGGCCTTCAGGAAATATAAGGAACACAGCAGGATGAAGATAGGGAGGCATACCAAACTGCCTAAGGGAAGCAGGTAAGGCAGTAAGGCAGGCAAAGTCCCAAACTGAGGAAACACTAGCACCAACAGTAAAGAAGGTGACAAGACTTTCTATAGATACATTAGTGAAAGGAGAAAGTCCAGAGGGGATTGCTAAGCTTAATGGAAAAAGGGGCATGTGAGGAGGAGGACCCTGTAAAGGCATCTATCCTAAATAGATACTTTTGCTCAGTATTTACTGAAGAGAGGTAGGGCAGGGCCCACAGCTCAGCATCATGGACACAGGGGAGGGAGGTGAGCACTACTCCCTTCACAAAGAAAGGGTCCTACAAGAGCTTGCTAAGCTCAGGGTGGATAAGGCAATGGGACCTGATGGCATACATCCCAGGGTACTTAAGGAGCTAAAGGAGGAACTAGCAGAGCCATTAGCAGAATTGTTTAGTGAGTCTCTGAGAACAGGAGAGGTCCCAGAAGACTGGAGAAGGGCTCATGTGATCCCGCTCCACAAGAGTGGTAGCAGGGAGGAGGCAGGGAACTACAGACCGGTCAGTCTTACCTCAGTAGTGGGCAAGATTATGGAGGCACTCCTTAAGGAAAGGATAGTGCAACACCTGGAATCCATAGGGCACAGGATCCAAGACAGCATGGGTTTACAAAAGGAAGGTCCTGTCAAACTAATCACATAGATTTCTTTGACTGGGTAACCAGAGTGGTGGACCAAGGGGGAGCAGTTGATGTCGCCTACCTTGACTTCAGCAAAGCTTTTGACACTGTTCCACATAGAAGATTGATAAATAAGCTGGGTAGGCTCGGGGTGGGTCAGAAGTTGGTCAACTGGGTGGCAAACTGGTTGACGGGCAGAAAACAGAGAGTGGTGGTAAATGGTATACAGTCAGAAGAGATGCAAGTCACAAGTGGGGTACCTCAGGGATCAGTCCTGGGGCCAGTCCTCTTCAACATCTTCATTAGTGACCTTGCAGATGGACTAGAGGGTAAGGCTTGTCTGTTTTCAGATGACACCAAGATCTGCAACAGAGTAGATGATCCAGATGGGGTGGGCAGAATGAGAGAGATCTGGATAAACTAGCAGAATGGTCAGAAGAGTGGCAACTGGGATTTAATGCAAGAAGTGCAAAATCATGCATATAGGGAAGAGAAACCCTGAAGCCACCTATAGGCTGGGAGGAGTTGCTAGCAGTCACAAAGGAAGAAAGAGACTTGGGCATCATCATCACTGATGACCTAAAATCATCAAGCAGACCTCTAAAGCAGTAGGTAAGGCTAGTGGGGTGTTAGGGTGTATTAGTAGGGTATCACAAGTCGTAAGAGGGAGGTAATAATCCCTCTGTACAAGACACTGGTTAGGCCCCATCTGGAGTACTGCGTGCAGTATTGGAGGCCACACCTTCACAAGGACATTAACCAAATTGAGGCAGTCCAGAGAAGGGCAACCAAAATGGTGCAGGGACTGCATCAGAAGACATATGAGGACAGATTAACAGAGCTCAATATGTATACCCTTGAGCAAAGGAGGGAGAGAGGTGATATGATCGAGGCATTCAAACACCTTAAGGGCATAAACAAGGTGAAAGAGTCTAACATGTTTAAATATAAGAAAAATAGCAGGACAAGAGGACACAGCATGAGATTAGAGGGAGGCCGATTAAGGGGGAATGTGAGGAAATTCTTTTTCACAGAAAGGGTGGTGGATGCATGGAATGGCTTACCACAAGAAGTGGTGGCTATGAATACAGTGCAGGGCTTCAAACAGGCATGGGATAGGCATAAGGGAGTAATACAAATGACTATGAATAGATAGGCCACTGACAGAGCAAAGGCCCGATGGCACATTTATAAGCTAGAAAAAGAAATGGGCAGACTGGATGGGCCTTGCGGTCCTTATCTGCCGTCAACTTCTATGTTTCTATGTTTCTATATACATTTCTTGGTGGCTATAGGACCCTGCAACCTGTTCTAGCCCAACCAGTACCACAGCTCCTACAAATTCCCCCCACCACCACCGCCACCCACCACTACACTCCAAGCGCATTTATGGGCAAACAGTACAGCTTACTACTACCCAGCACTACTGTCCACCCTACTGAGATGTCCCTTGATTGAATGAATACATACTTGTACAAGTATGTGCTCATTCATTCATGGATATGTCAGTCCTGAGACTGACTGCAGCTCAGAGTGATTGGTCTACCCATTTGTATTATTCAAGGCTTGTGTGTTCGCTGTACCCCAGGATGCAAGCATACATTCTGTTCTTAAATGGCAAATGTTTGTTTTCACTGTCAGCATCCAGCTTCATGGCCATAGTGCAAACTATCTGCTGGCATATGTCAGTCATCCATGATGGAAATCAGTAGACTGCGCTCAAAACAGAAGATATTACCACTTATTGGAAGGTTGGCCGTGATATACTGTGTCACATAACAGATAAGGAAATAAGATGAAAGACAGGGCAACTTGCAAAACAGTAGCTACAACTATCTAGTATAGAAAAAAGAGACAGCAGTGCACACTACTGACTGCAACATTGATAATAAATGTCTCATATGTTATTACTTGGGTCAAGCTGAATTTAGCATATTTGCATATAGGATTAGATTACTGAAAGTCCACCACAATAATAGAATTATTTGCTGTATACATATACACAGTCTGCTCCTATAAAATGTCCTATGTTCCATCAGCAAGTTTGCACAGTGCCATAGCTGTGTGACTGAATATGGCAAATACTGTTGACAGCAGGGGCAGATCATCATATAAGATAATATATAGACAATCATCAATGGAAATACACAGAGGGCTTACAGATATTTCTATGAGCTTGTACTATATATAGTACAAGACCCATTATAGCATATTCTGCATCAGGAAGAGGTGTTAAGCAGAGGCTAGTGCTTACAGCCTCATCTGGGTGGAAACGGTGGAAAAAAGGCTGTGTGGGCACTGAGTGACAGGATAAGGCATGTGGAAGGCAGGGTGGGGACCACTAGACCACCAGATAAAATTACCACATTCTTGTTGCATTACATCTGAGATGGGGGGTGCTATTAGACTGGGGCATATTTCCAATATAGGCAGTCAGGATCAGAGATCTTTTTTGGGGGGGTGGGGCAGAATATGTATGGATTGGCAGAGATTAGTACAGATAACTGTTTTATCTGTTTGGTGGCTCCTTGCTAAACAGTGATGGTTACGACATATATATAAAATTGATGAAGAAGCTAATATGCTTTGATGTGGGTGGACTTTGTAATTTAATTGTATCTGGTAAATTCTGTAGAGAGGGGAGGGTTTATAATTGAATTGAACGGTATTGATGGCAATTCATTATGAATACATGTCTCTGTAAATTAGTGTTTTGAAGTGTGAGCAGGTGTAAGTCGTCAATGCTGTCATCACATCTGCATTTGCCACTGAGTGCTTCATGTAATGTACCTTGGAGTTGCCCCTGCCAGTTGCAAACTGACAACACTGTGGGTGAAAACAGCTTCCTGCACAAACTGACCATCAACTAAAAAAAAATCGTGCTGGTATTTGTAGCACAAGCACTTTACTCATAGTACAATAAAACTCCACCAAACTGGATTGGGGGCATGCAAGGCTGGATTAGTGTGAGTCACAACTATTTGCCGAGTGTTTATTTTTCAGCTGATATGGTATGAACAGCCGCAGCAGGAGTGAAAGAATAGGATTTGTTACCTGATGAGGGATAACTAACGAAAGGTGTCCAATGAGTCCCTCACCGATTGGCTGAACATTAAAGAAAACTCGACTGTCACTGGTGATGGGATTAGATGCTGTCCAGATTGCCATGAATGGACTGTCAAAGCACACATATAGAAGTAACAGTAGCAGATGCAGAATGCTTGCACCATGGATTTAGAATCTGCAGGTAATAAACTGCTCAACTAATAGGATTACAATCAAAAATAAAATTTATTCACATAGAATCAGAGTATATAAACAATAGGAAAAGTATGAAGACACTATGATTAGTGTCATCACCACTAAGAGGTATGGGCAAGAAACTGATATTATGTAGGGGTAGGGTGTGGGCGACACATGGGGAGTCCGGGATACCGGGTGTGAGGGTAGCAGCAAACACTGGTGCCATCGACAGGACAGATACCAAGGGGAGAGAATAAAAAAACACTACATGGGACAAGGGCTAAAGACAGCTAGCAACTAATTGAAATCAAATGTAAAGCATGACAAAAATGCAGAATTTATTGAAAGACTGCACGTTTGCAATCCCATTTTTTTTTTTGTTCACCATGACATGCAGAGCATAGCGATCACATTCACACATCTACAACAGTAAGTGGCAGTTTCTAAACATTGCCACAGAACTATAACAAACAAACTAAAACATTGTGGTGAGTAGTGCACTTTCAGTAACAAATGTAAACATAAGTCAATATCAAGGAGAGAGGCTGTATTTATACACACTGTATGTTATTACCGTTGTAGCTGCTCCCGTTGATCAGAGTGGTAAATTACCTATGTATGCTTAGCAGATTTTATAAAATCTGAAAACACACACATGTAACTAGAAACATTTTAAGTCTTGTCTAAGGCACAGATACTACAAGCTGGTCATTAAAATCAGTAGATCAGCACGATGACACAGTGATTTAAAGGAGCCTGTTTCATCATGATAGACCTGACAGTGCGTGGATGTAACACTCACTGAGAAAAAGTCAAGCACAGTATTGGAGAAAATACGAGCAAACAGATTTCATAACACAACAAGCTAAACAATGAAAAATTAGCACTAATCTATAAAAAACACAGACACACAAACAAATCCCTGTTTCCAGTCATTATTATAAATGAACCTGGAGCCAGAAAACTGCTTCCCATCACTTTTGAGGGGATACTACAGTGTTGCCCTGTCACAAGCCCTCCTTCACCTTGCCACACCGGTTCATCCATTGTAAGGATGGCACAAGCCTCATCAGCGTTGGCAGCCCCCCAGTTGACTCAGGAGATGTCTGAAAATCAGAAGTGGCACACAGTGTGGTGCAAGATGCCCCTTGTGCCAGTCCTTGTTGGTGCAAATACAGTCAGTGTACCATTCCCGATGGTTTGAAAATCAGGCCCACTGTTTTTAAATGCTATAAATGTACATAATCATCTGTGGGGTTGTTAAAGAATCAGTAGGTGATGTTGTACAGAAGCAATGCTGCACGTGTTTTACTTTAGAAGCCCTTTAGCCTGTGGGCTGTAGTAGTCAGCTGGTAAATTGCAACAAGATAGCAAGTGCAAAGAGATGACTTGGAGTACTGATGGCAGTTCTTCACTTAAGACACAGACTGACATAGGTAGGCATGATGGAACTTGACCCTGAGCATTACTGTGATTTGACTATTTTTGTTCACCAAGAGATGCATCTGATTCCTTCTGCCGTAACAATCAAACTGCGCAAGCAAGAGCCAAGCAGGGGAACATTCTACAGCACTGTGTGCAACAAAAACACAAAGGAGTGTGCTTGAACTGAAAAGCGAGCACCAGTTAATAAAAAGATGGGCAGTAACTACAAACACAGAATTTGTGCACCAAAACAAATGCAAGCATACAAACCTACTGGCATGTAACAGTGCATCTCATTTTATTAAGAGTTCTAGAAAGAAAACAAAAAAGATTCATCAGCACTTCAGTCCTCTCTGGGATCTTCATCAGGGGGAAGGGACTGCTCTGATTTTCTCTAAATTATGCATCTATTTTTAAAGACATAGGAGCACAGTTCATTTCTATATAAGACTAGTAACAGCTTTAGTAGTTAATGCATATATCTATGTTAAATTACTGAAGTCATTTAATTAGGTGGATTCAAAATACATCATTTACCATATTGTATCACTGTACAGTGCCTAGTGCCCAAATATAAGACTATAAAGGTGATTAAAGTGAAAATTAAAAAGTAAGTTACTGAAATGAAATGATTGAAGTGCTGGGGTATCTCATATGTTCACTCTCTAGCACTCAATTAAATGAGATGTAGCATGTTGCACGCCGTTACGCTTTAAAGTTTGTAGTATTTTGTGTGCACAAATCCTGTGTTGGTGGTCACAGAAATGTGTACCATGTGATTATCCTTTTGGACAGAGAATCAGACAGGAAACCACCAATTTAGCGTGCTCTGCAGCATGCACTTCACAAAGTATACTGCACTTCATCTGCAAGATATTGCAATCGCAAGACTACATGAAGTTTCAACTCATCTGGTTTGCAGCAAAGACTACAGGAAAATTCATTTTCTTTTTTACTTTGCAGTGATAACTACAAAAGGTATAGTGGATGGAATTCACCCATCCATAATTTTCAGCATGAGATAAGGGTTCAAATCTGGGAAGAAACGTAATTGTTTTTAACATTTTATATGAATGTGTCTTTTCACTTGAGTTACTATCCATCATGACAGAGTTAGAAAATGAAATTAATAGAAAAAAGGGATTTAAGTATGAGAAAAAATAATTGCAGCAAAAAAGTGCTACCTTGGAGGCAACTGTCTGCCTCTGAGTTAAGTAAGCATTAAGCCACGATAAAGGTGGCATCTAATGCTGGATTAATACATGGTTTTATTTTATTTAGTTTTTGTTAACCAGGTAAGTGCACTAGCCAGCAAGTGACTATTTTCAGGCACGACCCGGGAGGTACAATTACAATACAAGTAGAACAGTGCAGGTTATACAGTTCATGTACAGGTACATTGATACAAGCATACAGTTTTGATAAGAAAGCAGAGGGTACTGGAGGAAGGACAGGTTTGGATTAGGTTTGGGGGAAACTGATAGGGGGGGTGTGGGCAGGGAAGGGTAAGTGCACAGCTCAAGGTAGTTTGGAGGTGGCGGGGCTGGAAAACAAGGTAAGAGAACTCCGCCAACTGAATTGGCCACGAATCTTAGGAGAGTGTACAGGGCAGGCAGGAGAGGAAAAGGTAGAGTGGGACAGTGAAAAGGATTACGGCTTTAGCGGCGAGAGGCAAGAGTATGTAACAGGTCTTATGGAACCGATTCCCGGTATGAGAGGTGCAGGCGAGGGGGGGTGGACAGGGGCAGAAAAGGTATGGGGCTGGTCAGTGATGGGTAGGAAAGGAAAACATATAGACCACAGGTTATGGAGACAGGGAAGAGGTAGGGTAGTGGTACATAGGGGGGCTGTGCTGAGAATGGCAACGGCAGGCATGAGTACTGCTGTTGTGGGGAAAACATGGGACAGAGATCAGACTCACGAGAACCTTGAGTCGGGATGAGTGGCAGGAGACAGTGGCCCAGCTGGCAGGTGCCCAACTGGGCAGGGGTTGGCAAACTGGATGAGCGAGGGGCTCAAGAAATAAACGGGTTCATTCACGGGTGAGGTGACCCATGAGGAGGTAGAAAACCAGCGACAAGGAAAGGAACAGGATAGCGTGTGAAAGATACGGCTTTAGCGGTGAAATGCTGTAGTCAGCATCCGGGCTTATGGAACTGCAAGCCGGCAGGGCAAGAAGGGGGACTAGGTCACTGAGGGGAGAGTTACGGCAACATACGGCTTTAGTGAGAAAAGGTGCAGTAGCGACCCCAGTGCTGCGGAACTGAAAGCCGGCAAGAAATACTAGGGGTCATTGGTGTGCGGGGGGGGGAGGGAAGAAGATGAGGAGAGACCAGTACCAGTTTACAATAAGTACATCAAAAGATTAGTGCAAAACAGTAGGATGGGAAAGCAGGTACCACAGTCATAAGGTATTGGCAATTTTATACACAACGTCTGTAATACACATAACACAGTAAGTAAAAACATCAAATGTCATAACACAAGGTTAAGAAAAGTAAAGTGACTAGGCATATATAAGACAGCAGAGCCATATAAGTATCTTTGTAAACATAATATAAAGTGCAAGCAGTCCAAAATAACCGGTTTGCAAGGCATCAAATAGTGGGAAGGTAGACGAATGGACATATACAAGGGAAAGGGAGGTGGACTTAGATAGGGGGAGGGGGAGGTCCATGAGGAAGGATTTAGGTAGGATCAAAACAGGCACATTGGTCCATAGAAGTAAGGTGATTCTGTAGTCTTTGCTTGAAAGCAAGGTGTGAGGAAGCTCGTCTGAGGTAAATAGGTAGTGAGTTCCACGCTTGGGGGGCAGCGTGCCCAAATGCACCAGAGCCCTTGGAAGTGCGGCAGAGAGGAACTTTTAAGAAAGACTTTTCAGACGATCTCAGCTCACGTGAAGGGATAGTAGGCTGGAGCAGTTCAGATAGTGTAGCAGGTCTAGTCACTCTGATTATGGAGTCAGAGAGGCAGCAGAGGTAGTACTGTCTGGTGGAGGAGGGGGAAAGCCACCTAGATCTTTATAAAGTTGGCAGCGATGTTTAAGGCGGGGGGCCTTTGAAGCATATCGGCAAACATTGTTTTAGGTGGTATCCCACTTTTGTAGTGCAGTTTTATTTGCCATGGTTAGGATGGGGGTCCAGTAGGACAGAGTTGGCAGGAGGATTCCCCTGGCAATGGCCAGCTCGGCGGTGGGTGTGAGCATGTAGTTAGTCCTGTAGGCAGCCCCCAGTTTGCAATTAACCATTTTGCAGGTTTCTTGGATGTGCTGATTCAGGTCAAGAGTTTGGTCAAGCAGTATGCCCAGAGAGCGGAACGTGCTTACAGTCTCGAGAGGGGTTCTGTTTAGGTCAAGTATATTCAGGGGAGATGAGCATGATCTAAGTTTATGGGTTGTTCCCAGGAACATGGCTTTTGTTTTGCTAGCATTAAGTATGAGGTGATGAGTGTTTAGCCAGTGTTGAGCCGAGTGGAAGGCAGATGTCAGAGTGGAATTGAGATGGTTAATACAACCTGAATGAGCATAGATAACGAGGTCATCAGCATAGAGTAGCGAGGCACCAGATGTTATACTGCTGGGAAGATTATTTATGAACAGTGAAAAGAGGAGAGGGCCTAGTATTGAGCCCTGCGGTACTCCAATGTTGATTGTGGCGCTGTCAGAGATAGTAGAGTTGAGTTTGACCACTTGTGTCCTGTTTGTTAGGTAGCTTCTGAACCAGTTTGTTACAGGGGATGAGAAGCCAAGATTTTTAAGGGTAGTCAGCAGAAGGGGGTGATCCACAAGGTTAAAAGCCTTGGTGAGGTCGATGAACACAGCCCCAGTTAGATGACCTTCGTCCATGTTTGTAAGAGTATCAGAGGTAAACTTCGCTAACGCTGTTGTGGTACTGTGATGTTTCCTGAAACCATGTTGTGCTTCACAGAGTGAGTTTGAGGAGTCGAGGAATTCAATGGCCTGGGTGGCTACTATTTTCTCAAGAATTTTGCTGAGGACTGAGAGAATGGCAATGGGTCTGTAGTTCGATATTTCATTTTTGTTCCCTTTTTTGAAAATGGGGGTGATTCTAGCAGCCTTCCATATCACTGGGACTGTGCCCGTGGAGAGGGACAGTGTGAAAATCCTGGCTAATGGATAGGAGATGAGATGGGCAGTAGCTTTCAGCAGTCATGGTTCCAGTGTGTCAGAGCCAGGGCTGGTGTTATCAGATATGGCGTTAAGGAGTTTAAGAACTTGTTTTCTAGTCACAGCCTTGAAATAAAATGTTTTTGGTTTTGCTTGTTGAGGGCCACTTGTCGATGCATCGGTTTTCCCTTTGGTAGAGAGTGGCTGAGGGGCAGCAGGTGCAGCATTTAGGGTGGACGTATAGGAAGATAGGTCAGAGAACTGTTGATTGAAGGCATTGGCTATGGTAAGGGAGTCATTGCAGTGGATACCATGAAGAATCATTTCCAAGGGGGTGACAGATTGCGGGGTGCCAAGGAAGGTTTTGATGTGACTCCAGAATTTGCATGGATCTTTCGAGGAGCTGGTTAATAGATTCTGGCAGTATTTGCTTTTTGCAAGCCTGATTTGTTTTTTGCAGACACTTCTATGCTGTTTGTAGATAAGATGATCCCTGGGTAGGCCAGTAGTCTTGCATTGTTTCCAGAGCTTGTCCCGGGTTTTGAGTTTGTGGAGTAGTTCTTTATCTAGCCATCGTGTTTGTTGACCTCTGACCCTTCTCTTTATTTTCGGTACATGGTTGGGAGGATTGTGGCCCGAGGCCGCAGACTGAGGGCAAACAACAGCCCAACCATGTATTAATCGCATTAGATGCCATTGTCGGAGTGGCTTAATGCGCCTGTAACATGGGCCGTGCGAGTACACAGTTGCGAGGAATGTATTTGCGATCGTTACAACATAACATGGGGACTCAGTATCTTTAGATAAGGTTTTTTCTGCACTTCCACAACCTGTAACAGAGCAGCTTTAATATGCTGATGCAGTGAAATCATTGACTACTGCTACATTAACAGATCAGTGCACCTCACATACTAGTCCGACTTATTTTGTGTTCTAGTTGGGTATTACTGTCATACCACTCGTTGGAGGTCTGCGGTGGAGTGCTGTCTCACCGGGCTGTGCAGTTCCCTGACGAATTTGCATCTTCTGTCGCTCACATCTCTTTGCTACCCTGAGATAGCTCCAATGTCGGCCGCTCCATCCCCTGCCTGCATGGTATTTCTGTGTGCCCATCTCCTATCTAATCCTATTGTGCACGACTCCTATTTCTCCCCCTTCCTGTTTCCGACACTGCATAGCTTGTCACCCGCTCCCTGCCTAAGACTGGCATCTCTCTCACAGTTGATTTTCACCTCTCCCCGGTGCTGCTTACTTAGCTGTCTGGATGGTCCTGGTACTTCAGTTTTGGACACAGCAGGTATGCTGAATTAATCCCTGCTCTGACTTTGCCCATGTGATCCACTTCAGCCAATCGTGCCTCCCCATTTGCCCAGTCACTTTATTGCCATGTTACAATATTGTTTGGAGACCTGTGTCTGCTGCCCTACAAGTTCTCTTTTTGGTCTCGGCACTGTTCCCACCCAGGTCCAGCATTGGAGGGACTGTCACAGATCAGTTCTGTGATAAGTACATGTGCAGCTGAATCAAGTTTGTGCTTGTCTCAGGAATAAGGTTTATCCTTCAGGTTAAGTTTCAACGGTGTAGTTATCCATCCCCTATCAAAATATTTTCAGGGGCATGCAAGTCCATACAGGGCTTGTAGTAATGTTGCTCCAATCCATATGTGCAATAAAAGATACTAAAAATTATTTCAGCTGTTTCAGTGGGCCATGTCACAAGGTCTCAAAGTTCTCCAACCTATACCCTTTGTCCCTCCCTATGTACCATTATTACTGTTTTTACCGACACCCCTGGTGTCCTGCTGTGTTTCAGTTTTCATATATGGTTTAGCAGTAGTAGAAGGAGTGGAAACATGCAGACACCAACCTCACCACTACCACATGAGCAGTCAAATGAGAGCCCTTCCCCCCTTTCTTCTAGTACAAGCAGCCCAGCCATATCTCACAAGTTGAAAGAGCTGGAACAATCTTTTTTAAATGTGGATTATTCAAACAGGGACATTTTTATGAGCCAAAATACCATAATTTGACCCAAAGCAAGGATAGCCTTATGTTTTTTAGGCTCTCAGCAAGGTTACTCTTTGGAGCTTCCTATCAGTTCTGGACCTTTTCTTCTGTTTACTTGTGCTACACCTTGGTGGACAACATAATGGATTATGACATCATTTTGGAGCTTTAGGTCCAGCCCAGTAATACCCCTTTTGGCTATTTCAACAAGGTACGGTGAGTGAAACCCATAATATAGATGCTTGCATAGTATGTGTAGTTGTCCAGATAGCCCCAGATTTCATAATTTTAGCCAGAGTGTGTAATGCAGATAATGGGAGCACTACATAAGTTTCACATAGATTAATTTTCTGGATTCGATTCTCACTATGCAGAAATGTATCAGTGAACCAGATAACGGCTCATGTGACCCCAAAAATTCTGGCAGTCTGTAAATTCCTTACTGAATGCCAAAACACAGCCCTCACCCACCACAATCAATTTAAATGGTGTTAGCTATGCTGAGCCTTCTAAAGTAGCAAACCTCTTTAATGACTTCTTCTGCAATTTGACTAAATATAGACCCACTGGTCATCCCAAATTTGAACCCAAAAGTGGTGATGGGAATCTTAATTAGTCCTATTTCTATATTGAAACGCTTTTGTGTAAAGAAGTTTCCAAACTACTTACCTACTTAAAAATTGACAAATCTGCCGGCTGACATGGACTGATTCCTAAGTTCCTTAGACTTTCTGTCCTTCAGATAGCACCACCTACAGTAGCAGCCACAGACACTGCCAGATATTTCCTGAATTTTCTGTGATATTTCCAGAAATATCTCCTGCTTTCTGTATTTCCACAGTAGGGGCAGCAGAGAGAAACTCTTCAGAAATTTTGCGAAATATCTGGAAATAGCTGGCAGTGTCTCTGGCTACTACTGTATAGCCAAAATTTTCAGTTGGTCTTTCATGACTAATACCTTGCCTGACCTTTGGAAAACAGCAATAGTTGTCCCACTACACAAGAAGGGTTAAAAGACATTACTCGGAAGCTACCGCCCCATCTCAATCCTGTCAGCTTTATTTTTTATTTATTTATTTATTCAAACTAGGATTACAAAATACCTTTGAGGACAAGTAGCTCATTTTGCAAAGGTTCCATATCAGTGGGGAGGGTAACAAACAGACATCAGAAGGACAAACGATTGAATTACATAAATACAGTGACAGAGTTAATTACATCATAAAAATCAACACTATGTAGAATAATAGAAAGGAGTGAAGGTAAGAAGGAGAAGAAGAGATGGGTATAGGGTTTAAGAACCAAAGGAGATGGGTAGCAGTCAGAGGCATTATCAAAGTACTGTGGGAGAAGGCAGGAATGGGGGAAATGATAGAAGGCTTTCTTAGAATGGCAGAAAAAGGGGAGATATTGTTGATGGGGGACCTGAATATGCCAGTTGTTAACTGGAGCACCTTTGCTGCAGGCACATCCAAGAGCAGGGTCATTCTTGATGCCCTACAGGGGGCATGACTCAGACAGCTAGTATTGGAACCCACTCGGGAGGGAGCAATCTTAGACCTGGTACTCTCAAATGGGGATGGAGAAAGAATCTCAGATTTAGAAGTGGGTAGCCATCTGGGAACGAGTGACCACCAAACAGTGTGGTTCACAATAACACAGCTATACAATCAAGCCATACAAAACCCAGAGTACTGGACTTTAGGAGGGCTGACTTTTGGGAAAATGAGAGAGTGCCTCAGAAAACACTAGCAAACAGGCAAGAAGGAGGGGTGGAGGAACAATGGGGAGTGATCAAAACAGCCATCACAGAGGCAACAAGCCTTTGTGTAAAGCAAATCAATAAAACACAATGAAGGAAAAAAACGCTATGGTTCTCAAAAGAGGTGGCAGGGAAGGTTAAGGAGAAAAGAACAGCATTCAGGAAATATAAGGAAACACAGAAGGAGCAGGACAGAGAACTTTATCAGTTAAAGCAGAAAGAGGCTGGGAAGGCAGTCAGAATAGCAAAGGCCCAAACCGAGGAAAGGATAGTCAATTATGTTAAGAAGGGGGATAAGACCTTTTATAGGTACATTAGGGAGCGAAGAAAGACCAAAGGAGGGATACTGAAGCTTAATAAAGGGGGGAATGTGGGTAGAGGGTGACAGTGAAAAAACTGGGATACTGAACAAATATTTCTGCTCAGTATTCACAAAGGAAGAGGAGGGGGAGTTACCTAAACCAAACAAGAGAAACACTCTGAAGACAGGGGTCGATACCAGTCCATTTACAGAAGAAAGGGTTCTGAAAGAACTAATAAAAATGAAGGTGGACAAAGCAATGGGGCCTGATGGGATTCACCAAAGAATTCTAAAAGAACTAAGGGTAGAACTAGCGACACCGCTGACTACTCTCTTTAACAAATCATGGGAGGATGGGGTGGTACCCGAGGACTGGGGGAGGGCAGATGTGATTCCTCTTCATAAAAGTGGGAGCAGGACAGAGGCAGGAAACTACAGACCAGTTAGTTTGACCTCAGTGGTAGGGAAAATGATGGAATCACTTCTGAAGGAAAGAATTGTTGAGTACCTAGAGGCCAGTAGGGCAAAGGACCCAAGGCAGCATGGATTCACGATGGGAAGGTCGTGTCAGATGAATCTAATAGATTTCTTTGACTGGGTGACCAAAGTAGTAGACCAGGGAGGGGCTGTGGACATGGCCTACCTAGATTTTAGAAAGGCATTTGATACAGTACCACACAAAAGATTAATTCACAAGATAGCCAGCCTTGGAGTGGGTCCCCAGGCGGTAGCCTGGATAAAAAATTGGCTAGACAACAGGACGCAAAGGGTAGTAGTAAATGGAGTACACAGTGAAGAAAGGAGGGTTACTAGTGGGGTACCGCAGGGTTCAGTACTGGGACCTGTCCTTTTTAATATCTTTATAAGTGACATTGCAGAGGGACTGGAAGGAAAAGTATGTCTCTTTGCAGATGACACAAAGATCTGCAACAGGGTTGATACACAAGATGGAGTGGAAAGGATGAGAAGGGACTTGGCAAGGTTGGAGGAATGGTCAAATATATGGCAGCTCAGATTCAATGCAACGAAGTGCAAGGTAATGCACATGGAAACAAAACCCAGGGAAGCATACACAATGGGGTGAGATACTGACAACAGTAAAAATAGAAAGGGACCTGAGGGTAATTATATCAGATGACCTAAAGGTGGGCAAGCAATGTGAGAAGGCAGTAAGGAAGGCTGGGGGGATACTGGGATGCATAGGAAGAGGCATCAATAGTAGAAAACAGGAAGTTGTTATCCCTCTGTACAGACAGTTGGAGAGACCCCATCTGGAGTACTGTGTGCAGTTCTGGAGACCCCATCTCTGCAAAGACATAGACAGAGTGGAGGCTGTCCAGAGGAGGACAACCAAAATGGTGCAGGGTCTGCACCAGAAGACATATGAAGAAAGACTAAAGGAGCTTAATCTGTATACCCTGAGGAAAGAAGGGAGAGAGGGGACATGATAGAAACTTTCAAGTACCTCAAGGGAATTAACAAAGTCCAAGAGGGTAGCATCTTCCAGAAAAAGAGATGTGCAAGAACAAGGAGGCACAATTTGAAGATAGAAGGGAGACAGCTCAGAGGTAATGTGAGGAAGTATTTTTTCACTGAGAGGGTTGTGGATGTATGGAACAGCCTCCCTGAGGAGGTAGTGGAGTCAAGAACAGTGGGGGACTTCAAGAATGCATGGGACAGGCATAAGGCAGTCCTAATGGGGGGTAGGAGGAAGTAAGCTGTTGGTTAACTAGGATCTGCAGCTTATCTGTTAGGTAGGAAAATGGGCAGACTAGGTGGGCCAAGCGGCCCTTATCTGCCATCAAATTCTATGTTTCTATGTTTCTATGAGGGGTGAGAAAACAGAAAAGAGGGGGAAGAGGTCGAAAGCAATGGAAAAGGGTAGCAGCCAGGGGCCTAGTCAGTTTTTCATACTATGTAATCAGGGGGGCGGGGAGGTTAGCAGGGAGTAGTGAGGTGGTGTATGTTGTGGGACAGACATACCTTTGCTTAAGTGGCACAATCACAGGAGCTTTCAGATATGAGATACTGCTGGAGCAAGTACTTGAAATGATCAATTCTGGGTAGATTTGTTATTGCACTGTTTAATCCACTGAACCGGAGTGGAGCTCTATAGGCAAAGAAATGTTGACCTTGAGTTGCTCAGCACCTAGGAACTAGGAGAAGTTGGGTGATAGATGCGCGAGTGTGTTGCATCCTTTGAAATTGCAAAACAGGGGGGAAGAGGGGTTTCCACAGGGAATGAACAATCCTTAGTTTTATTTCAAGCTGCCTCTCCCGATGTGATGCAAATGTAGAACAGTTTCTGACTTCAGAAAGGGGGATGGGGGCGCTAAACAAATAATACTGCAGACAGATGTATCCAAGTCCAAATAGAGTTCTTTTTATTTTCAATATGGCCAACACCTCAACTTTTCACCTAGAATATAGGCTTTTTCAAGAGATGCCTTTTTCTAAACAACTAAATAAATATACATTAACTAAAATACTGTCCACAGACAACAAGAGAATTCAATGAATTCATAATTCCAAACAACCATTGGTGCCACTCACATTATATTGCTTCTAGTTATTATAAAATTCCTTCATTCTTACTCTCCTTTATTTAAATGGTTCTGAAAAAATGTAAACAATCATTATTTCAACCTTTTTTCTCAAGATCCACCAGAGGCTCAAATTCTAATTGATGTCACCCAACACCAGACACCATACAGAATGTGTTTAGAAAGGACATTTAAGTGACATAAAGCATGCTACAAGTCCAATACTTTGTTATACCCGTATTATCAGTTGTAAGCACATCTAAATTTCATCACACCTCCAATATCTCTTTTTCTATTTTTTTTTTTTTTTTTTTGCTGCATTTTACATAATTTCATTATTTGTCCCCTTAGGTTCCTATTCAAAAATCAGACAAGAAAAACTACTTTGGGAATTCCCAACGATGTACATAGCAGCATCATATCTATTTCATTTCAGTCACAATTTGCCTTCTAGGTTTCCATCGCTACGTCATATAGAAAGAACAATTTATAAAAGTTACAGCAGTGTGTACAATTGTATAACATTCATTTTCTTTTGCTTCAAATCACTTTGCCTGCATCTGAACCACTCGAGTCACTTTTCTAAGTCAAATTCCTTTCTAGAGAGTTAAAGTCACTTATTCTCATTTACTACTTCTACTTTCAAACGAAAGAAAAGGAAAAAGTTATTTTTGTAATGTCAAAGTCCTAATTCTGACCATCATGATTTATTCACAGCTACCCCATATATCAGGTTATATTCATTTCTATGCAGAGTATTGATGTTATACTCCGGTTCTAATTTTAACTTTCAACAACTACTCGCTTTTATTGTTTGTTCCTCCCGTTTGCACCCACAGACATAAGAATAGTGTTTACCATCATGATTTATTCACAGCTACCCCATATATCAGGTCATATTCATTTGTATGCAGAGTATTGCTGTTGTACTCAGGTTCTAATTTTAACTTTCAGTGACTACTCGCTCTTACTGTTTATTCCTCCCGTTTGTACCCACAGACATATGAATAGTGTTTGCAGTCTTAGCCGCTAATACTATCTAAAGCTCTAACATTCAGTCCAATTACTCCTTTCTACATCTATATAATAGCTTCAAAGTCAGCTCATTTTCTCCTATATTTCAAAAAAGAAATGTAGGTTTTCAAAGTTCTTACCCTGATAAATTCAGCATACTTCTCCTGAGCCAGACGCTAATTTTTTTCTCCTCGTGCATTTTATTAGAAAGCCTTAGCTCTCATTTAACCTCGTAGGGCGTTAGATCTCTTACGTCACTTTCTAACTCCTTTAAAGGTACAGGCCCAATGATATCTGTTTATACATCAGCCCGTAACAATCTCACATATTTCTGGCACATGTTAATACTCTAAACAGGTTCTTCACATTTGGCAAGTCAGAGACAAAAGGAGGTGAACACCCAAGCTTCATCTTTATATGTTTTACAATGTTACATCTCATATTTCGAGCATGCCTTCTTAACTGCAGCCCCAATGTATCAAGAACAAATTATCTGAGATGCTTTAGGCAACATTAAATACAGTTTATAAATTGCAAATCTGTTTACATGATGTTCCCCCATGCCTATTGGGAATCACCATCAAAGCAGTGTCTTTATTCAATATTTTCATCCTCTAGGATAGTTTCCTTTTTTATCTTAATTGTCACTGCATTTTATTCACTCTGATGTCCTACTCTCCAGCAATATGGGATATTTGCTATATCTAAGTATTATGTTGTTTCTCACTCTGAATGCGTTTCCATCTTCATAGCCCCATAGCATCTCGATTTATGTAATGTCCCACATTCTTAAGACATTACAATTATCGTGATGTTTTGCCTCAGACTAGTTCATCATTTCATGACCTTTTTTAAAGTTCCTACCTCTCAGCAATATCGTATCTCCATGTTTTTTTGGAATACTTTTTCTTACCCCTGAAATATCCAATCATCTTCTTTTACCTAATACCTTGTATACCTGTTACCTCCTAGCTACTCTGATGTCTCTCTTAATAGCATTGTAACCTATAACATCTCTCTTACTATGGTGTCCTCATATAAAAGCATTCCATTTTCTACAACTGTATTTAATTTTGTATGAACCTCTTTCAGATAGATATTTCCAACCGTATTTAAATGCATGTCACTACCTATGCCAACAGTTCCAGTTTATATCTTTATTTAGCACAATTTTTGATTCTAATGCTCTCATTTCAAAGATTCATCGAGTTTCTGTCTTCTCCACCATTTTATTGAAATCTCCACCTCTTTCTGGGGGTTTGATCACCTCCAACCCACATAACCTAAGTGATGCCCCTGTATGTCCTGCCTCCAAAAAATGATCTACCACTGGTGTGGGCTTTTTGTTTCTGATGTTCAATTTGTGTTCCTGAATCCACTGTTTAAGGGGTCTAATAGTTTTTGCAATATAAATGTTGTCACATGGACACTGCAGGACATAGATCACCCATGCAGTGTCACAAGTGACAAACTGCTTGATATCATATTCTTTATTTATATAGGGATGTTTATGTTTCTGCTTTTGACTTATATGACCACACACTGAGCACCTACCACATGGCATCATGCTGGGTTGTAGTGGTCCCAAAAGTAGCTGTTTATTTTCTTTATATCTGCCCTGTGCATGATCCATGTGGACTAATCTGCCTCTTAAAGACATAACCTTCCTAGCTGCTATCAGCAGTGGAGTCTGAAAAACATTATTCTCCATGGAAAAATCCCTCAAAATGGACCAATGCTTATGAACAATCTGTCTGATTTCTTTCATTCTGTCATTGTGCTTGACACTGAAAACTACTGATGCATCTCTCTGAGGCTCCCTGTTTCCTTCTAGTGCCTCTGTCTGAGTTATGCTGCATACACGTTCTCTTGCCTGACTCAGATTCCTTCTTTTGTATCCTCTGTCCTGAAATCTATGAGTGGCCTCCCTTATTTCTTTGTGAAAATCTTGTTCATCTCCACAGTTCCTACGAATAATATGCAGAAACTGGGATAAAGGAATATTATCAACCAGACGGTCTGCTTGGAAGCTCTGGGCATGAAGAATGGTATTATGAGCTGTGTTCTTTCTGTACAGTGTTGTTGTGTTACTCATTTCCCCAGTTCTGACCCTAACATCTAAATAGGGTATAGATTCTCCACTATACTCCACAGAAAATCTTGAATTGGCATTACATGCATTTAGATACTCCTGAAAGGCAGCAAGGTCCTCACTTGGACCCAACCACAGCAATAACAAATCATGTATGTATCTCTTGTACAGTCTTATATGTCTAAAATATGGATTATGCTGTTCATTTAGAATGTAAGAATTCTCGAAATCTGACATGTATGCATTTGCATATCCGGGAGCCATCATGGGTCCCATAACTGTACCCCAGTTTGTTTGAAATAAATCTTTTCAAACCTAAAATAACTGTTAGTTAGAATAAATTCAGCCACCATCTGTAACATCCCTATTTTAGGATGTACCGCTGGTTCCCTTAGCTCTAAAAGACTCCTCATAGTTCTTATTCCATCTTGGTGTGGTATTGAGGTGTAAAGATCTGCCACATCAAGGGTCACTAGAAGCATTGACTCCCTCTCTCTCTCTCTCTCTCTCTGGGTCAAATTCACATCTTTCAAAATGTTAATGAAATGGGTTGTATCCCTAACATAAGTTGATATCATTTCAACCAAGGGCTGTAAGTGATAATTGACATAATTCAAAATAGGCTCAAATAGACTTAAAATACCAGATACTATAGGACATCCTGGTGGGTCCCTTAGATTTTTATGTATCTTTGGAAGTGTGTAAAGAATAGGTATTCTAGGATCATTTTGTATAATCAAATGTCCTTCCCACTATCTCAGAAGACCAGATAATACTAATTATTCCACTAATTCATACAATTCCCTTTTGAGTTTCTCCGTGGGATCACTGCTCAATTTCGCATAATTTTCTTCATTGTCAAGTAAGCGAACACAGCTATTCTTGTAATGTTCATAATCCAGGATCACAATGCCCCCCCCCCCCAATCTGCTGGTTTTATTATAATATGTTGATAATTTTTTAAACTATTGAGGGCACATCTCTCTATTTATGTCAGATTGTCATATCTAGGTTTTTTTGTCTGTCTCTATTTTAAATAATTATGTATCTCTTTTTTCACTATTTCTGCATATGTCTTTATGGCAGGAAAAAGTCCAGTCTGTGGACTGTATGTCGTCTTTACTTTTAATACACTCCTCAGCTCTTGTTTGTAGCTATCTGTCTGTTGTTGGCCACTAAACTGTGCTTTTAGTCTTAAGGACCTAAAAAACAACTGTAAGTCACATTCCATCTCAAACATGTTCACTGCTGTGGACGGTACAAATGACAACCCCCTTGCCAATACTCCAGTTTCTGTTTCATTAAGTTGTCTTTTACCCAATTAAATATGGAGATTATTTCTGATGGTATTTCTGACTGGGGTGAGTGTCTCCTCATCCTCTGCCTGTGCCTGGTCCTCCTCCTGTACCTGTCCTTGTCTGCTCTATATCCTCCTCCTCTGCAATACCTCTGGTTCTCATGGTATATATGGGTTCTCTTTGCTCCCCTATTCCAGATTGTCCTGGTGGTTCCCTGCTCTCTATATCCTGTCTGGAAAAATGTTCCCTTATATTAGTTTCTTGATTTTGCCTAGACCCTGTGTCTATTCTATAAGCAATCCTATTCAAATATCTTTCGGTATCTGGCTGTGATCTCAAAGTTATATTCATCTGATTGCTAGTCCTGCTATAGCTTCCATCACTCTTAGATCCAATCTCTTCATGTCTGTTCCTAAACTTCCAGTTTTGTTTAGGAACATTTTTTGTATGTGTATAAATCCTATTTTCTTTATAATGATTTGTGTTACAATTACATTTTTTTTAATTTTTGTTGTTTCAAATTTCTCTCATATGTGTCTATCTTCTGTTCAATTTGTTCCAAAGTTCTGTTAAATTCATCCAACTGTAATTTCAACTTCAAAGCTTCTTTATCTAAGTTAATTTGTTCAGCCAATTTACTTCTTTCTTCAATTATAGCTTCAATTAAAGCATAGATGAAATCAACAGAACATCTTGTTCTAATCCTGTCCCATTTCATATCAAGCTTTGCTGATTTTATTCCTATATTATGTTCTACATATATTCTCAAACCCTTTGGTATTAAATTATGAGCTAAATATTGTCCGAGAGTGATGGTATGCCAGTCAAGACGGCAGTCCTTAAATTACTGATTTTCCATTCTTTCTGCTGTTTGTTTCACATTATCAAGTGACAGAAACTCGATGGCTCTTTGAAATGAGAGCATTACAATCAAGAATTGGACTAAATAAAGATATAAATTGGAACTGTTCTCGTAGGTAGTTACATGCATTTAAATATGGTTGGAAATATCTATCTGAAAGAGGTTCATACAAAATTAAATACAGTTGTAGCAAATGGAATGCTTCTATATGAGGACACCATAATAAGTGAGATGTTATAGGTTAGAATGCTATGAAGAGACATCAGAGTAGCTAGGAAGTAATGGGTATACAAGGTAGTAGGTGAAATAATTTAATAGGATATTCCAGGGGTAAGAAAAAGTATTCCAAAAAACCATGGAGATACGATATTGCTGAGAGGTAGGAACTCTAAAAAGGTCATGAAAATGATGAACTAGTCTGAGGTGGGACATCACAATAATTGTAATGTCTTAAGAATGTGGGACATCACATAAATCAAGATGCTATGGGGCCATGACGATGACGATGGAAAAGCATTCAGAGTGAGAAACAACATAACACTTAGAAATAGCAAATATCCCATATTGCTGGAGAGTAGGACATCATAGTGAATAAGATGCAGTGACAAGATAAAAAAGGAAACTACCCTAGAGGATGAAAATATTGAATAAAGACACTGCTTTGATGGTGATTCCAAATTGGCATAGGGGAACATCATGTAAACAGATTTGCCATTTATAAACTGCATTTAATGTTGCCTAAAGCATCTCAGATAATTTGTTCTTGATACATTGGGGATGCAGTTAAGAAGGCATGATCAAAATATGAAATGTAACATTGTAAAATATATAAGGATGAAGCTTTGGTGTTCACCTCCTTTTGTCTCTGACTTGCCAAATGTGAAGAACCTGTTAAGAGTATTAACATGTGCCAGAGATATGTGAAGATTGTTACAGGCTCATGTATAAACAGATAACATTGGGTCTGTACCTTTAAGGGAGTTGGAAAGTGACATAAGAGATCTAGCGCCCTATGAGGTTAAATGAGAGCGATGGCTTTCTAGTAAAATACACAAGGAGAAAAAAGTTAGTATCTGGCACAAGAGAAGCATGCTGAATGTATCAGGGTAAGAACTCTGAAAACCAACATTTCTTTTTTGAATACAGGAGAAAACTACCCTAGAGGATGAAAATATTGAATAAAGACACTGCTTTGATGGTGATTAAAGGATAAACAGGGAGGAGAGGAAGCACTGTGGGTCAATTTGGAGACAGGCAATGGCACCACAATCCACACAGGGGTTGTATACAGACCCCCATCTCAGGGGGAGGACATGGACAAGGAAATGATAGGAAGTATCCTTAGAATGGCAGACAAAGGGGAGATATTGCTGATGGGGGATCTGAATATGCCAGATGTTAATTGGAGTACATTTGCAGCAGCCACTTCTAAGAGTGGGGTCATTCTAGATGCCCTACAGGGGGCATGCCTTAGACAACTAGTTTTGGAATCCACTCGAGAGGGAGCAATCTTAGACCTGGTACTCTCAAATGGGGATGGCAAGAGGATCACAGATTTAGAAGTGGGTAGCCATCTGGGAACTAGTGACCATCGAACAGTATGGTTTCACAATAAACACAGCAGTAGAGTCAAGCCATACAACGGCAAAGGTACTGGCCTTCAGGAGGGCTGACTTTGCCAAAATGGGTGACTGCCTAAGAAATGCACTAGCAAATGGGCAGGAAAGAGGGGTGGAAGAACAATGAAGAATAATCAAAACTGCCATCACAGAGGCAACAAGCCTTTGTGTGAAGCAAATAAACAAAATAAAATGATGTAAGAAACCACTATGGTTCTCAAAGGAGGTGGCAGGAAAGGTTAGGCGGAAAAAGAAAGCATTCAGAAAGTACAAGGAATCACAGAAGGAGCAGGACAAAGAATTGTATCAGTTAAAGCAAAAGGAAGCTGGGAAGGCAGTCAGAACAGCAAAGGCCCAAACCAAGGAAAAGATAGCCAACACAGTTAAGAAGGAGATAAAACTTTTATAGGTACATCAGAAAGTAAAGGAAGACCAAGGGAGGGATAGTGAGGCTTAATAAATGGGAGGGGTGGGCAGAGGGTGACTGTGAAAGCAGAGATACTAAACAAATATTTTTGCTCAGTATTCACAAATGAAGAGGGGGGAGGTACCTAAACCAAACAATAGAAACACTCTGAATACAGAAGTTGATACTAGCCCATTTACAGAAGAAAGGGTTCTGAAAGAACTCTTGAAACTGAAGGTGGACAAAGCAATGGGGCCTGATGGGATTCATCCCAAAATTCTAAAAGAACTAAGGGTAGAACTAGTGACACCACTGACTACCCTCTTTAACAAATCATGGGAGGATGGGGTGGCACCTGAGGACTGGAGGAGGGCAGATGTGATTCCACTTCACAAAAGTGGGAGCAGGGCAGAAGCAGACAACTACAGACCTGTTAGTTTAACCTCAGTGATAGGGAAAATGATGGAATCACTTCTGAAGGAAAGAATTGTCGAGTACCTAAAGGCCAGAGGGGAACAGGACCCAAGGCAGCATGGATTCACAGTGGGAAGGTCATGTCAGACGAATCTAATTGATTTCTTTGACTGGGTGACCAAAGTAGTAGATCAGGGAGGAGCTGTGGACATGGTCTACCTAGGCGTTAGCAAGGTATTTGACACAGTCCCACACAAAGGTTAATATACAAGTTAGCCAGTCTGGGAGTGGGTCCCAAGATGGCAGCCTGGTAAAGAATTGGCTGGAGAACAGGACACAGAGGGTAATAGTAAATTGAGTCCACTCTGAAGAAAGGGGTTACTAGTGGGGTACCGCAAGGTTCAGTACTAGGACTGGTCCTCTTCAATGTCTTTATAAGTGACATTGCAGAGGGACTGGAAGGAAAAGTATGTCTCTTTGCAGACGACACAAAGATCTGCAACAGAGTTGATAGACAAGGTGGGGTGGAAAGGATGAGCAGGGACTTGGCAAGGTTGGAGGAATGGTCAAATGTATGGCAGCTTAGATTCAGTGCTAAGAAGTGCAAGGTAATGCACCTGAGAAACAAAAACCCAGGGGAAGAGTACACAACGGGGGGGTGAGATACTAACAAAAACAAAAATGGAAAGGGACCTGGGGGTAGTCATATCAGATGACCTAAAGGTGGGCAAGCAATTTGAAAGGGCAGTAAGGAGGGCTGGGGGGATACTAGGATGCATAGCGAGAGGCATCACCAGTAGAAAACAAGAAGTTGTTATCCCTCTGTACAGACAGCTGGTGAGACCCCATCTGGAGTACTGTGTGCAGTTCTGGAGACCCAATCTCCGCAAAGACATAAACAGGATGGAGGCAGTCCAGAAGAGGGCAACTAAAATGGTGCAGGGTCTGCATTGGAAGACATATGAAGAGAGACTTAAGGAGTTTAATATGTATAGCCTCGAGGAAAGGAGGGAGGGGACATGATAGAAACTTTCAAATACCTCAAGGAATCAACAAAGTCCAAGAGGGTAGCATTTTCAGAAAAGAGGTGTGCAAGAACAAGGGCACAATTTGAAGATAGAGGGGGCAGCTCAGAGGTAATGTAAAGAAGTATTTTTTCACAGAGAGGGTTGTGGATGCATGGAACGGCCTTCCCGAGGAGGTTGTGGAGTCAAAAACAGTGGTGGAATTCAAGCATGCATGGGACAGTCATAAGGCACTTCTAGGGGGTGGAGGTAGGAAGAAGTAGGCTGTTGGTCAACTAGGATCTGCAGCTTATCCATTAGGTTGGGAAATGGGCAGACTAGGTGGGCCAAGCCATTGTTATCTGCTGTCAAATTCTATGTTTCTATGTTTCTAAAATGAGACAATAGAATGTCAGGTATCTGTAACAAGGAGCTGACTTTGAAGCTATTTTGTATATAGATGTAGAAAGGAGTAATTGGACTGAATGTTAGAGCTTTAGAAAGGAGATAGCAGCTAAGACTATAAACACTATTCGTATGTCCGTGGGTACAAATGGGAGGAATAAACAGTAAGAGAGAGTAGTCATTGAAAGTTAAACTTAGAACCTGAGTATAACATCAATACTCTGCATAGAAATGAATAAGACCTGATATATGGGTTAGCTGTGAATAAATCATGTTGGTCAGAATGAGGACTTTGACATTACAAAAATAACTTTTTCCTTTTCTCTCGTTTGAAAGTAGAAGTAGTAAGTGAGAATAAGTGAATTTTACTCTCTAGAAAGGAATTTGACTTAGAAAAGTAACTCGAGTGGTTCGGATGCAGGCAAAGTGATTTGAAGCAAAAGAAAATGAATGTTATACAATTGTACACACTGCTGTGGATTGTTTTAATAGTTCTTTCTATATGACATAGAGGTGGGAACCTGAGAAGGCAAATTGTGACTGAAATGAAATGGTTATGATGCTGCTATGTACATCGTTGGGAATTCCCTAAGTAGTTTTTCTTGTCTGATTTTTGAATAGGAACCTAAGGGGACAAATAATGAAATTATACGAAAAGCAGTAAAAAAAGAGAAAAAGAGATATTGGAGGTGTGATGAAATTTAGATGTGCTTACATCTGATAATACAGGTATAATAAAGTACTGGACTTATAGAATGCTTTATGTCACTTAAATGTCCTTTCTAAACACATTCAGTATGGTGTCTGGTGTTGGGTGATATCAATTAGAATTTGAGCCTCTGGTGGATCTTGAGAAAAAAGGTTGAAATAATGATTTTTTACATTTTTTCAGAACCATTTAAATAAAAGAGAGTAAGAATGAAGGAATTTTATAATAACTAGAAGCAACATAATGTGAGTGGCACCAATGGTTGTTTGGAATTATGAATTCTTTGAATTCTCTTGTTGTCTGTGGACAGTATTTTAATTAATGTATATTTATTTTGTTGTTTAGAAAAAGGCATCTCTTGAAAATGCCTATATTCTAGGTGAAAAGTTGAGGTGTTGGCCATATTAAAAATAATAAAGAACTCTATTTGGACTTGGATGTGTCTGTCTGCAGTATCCTTTGAGGTTGGCAAAGAAGATTTCCAGCACCTGGAGGTAGGAGCCCAAGGAGCACTTTTGTAGTTGGTAGGCATGTTTGGTATTTGATCCTACCACTTAACTGAAGCCACCCAATTTGAGCATATAGCTCACAAACGTGTGTGAGATGTGCAGAGCATGTGAGAAGTCTACATGCTTTGTTTAAAGTGACAGTAAATCTTTTAAGTGAGGTAGCAGTGGCAGACCCTTATATGAACAGGCCATAATTTATGATAGACAGTGCCGAACTGTGGATAACAAGCTTGAGAGCTTCTGGTGTTGAACTCCGCCTGTGCCTATATAGGAGCCCGATCCTAATGTTGATGGCCTTGGCAACATTCTCAATGTGAAGCACATAGGAGAGATGGCAATCCAAGGTTACACCAAGGTACTTAAAGTGCTGGATTTGTTCAAGTGGAGCACATAGGTTATTTCTAATGGTAAGAGCATGGTTCTTGTATTTGTTTCAAGAAGAGGTGAATAACAAAACTTTCATTTTCTTATAGTTTACGACCAATCTGTGGGCCCTAAACCATTCCTTAACTTCTTTGAAATTGAGTTGTAGTTTGCTTTCTAGAAGGTTGGGATCAGGGTGAGATGTGAAAATAACAGCATTGTCCGCATATAGGAGAATCCATTGTTGACAGGAGGCTGGCAGGCTGTTCAGAAAGATATTAAAAAGGAGAGGGCCAAGAATTGATCCTTGTGGTACTCCAGATTGGCCAACCCATTGTTCAGAGGTGACATTGGCGATTTTCACCCGCTGAGACCTATCTTCAAGGTAGCCACTGAACCAGTGTATTGTGTTTGGGAAAGACCTATTGTGGCCAGTTGATGGAGGAGAAGTGGGTGATTAACCGTGTCAAAGGCCTTTCCTAAATCTATGAAGCAACTCCTACCAGATTGCCTTGGTTAAATGATTGCTGAATGAAGCTGGTGAATTCCAGAAGTGCTGTGCCCTTTTCTAAACCCTTGTTGTTCTGGGCATTGGATGGAATATTTTTCAAGGTAATCCACAAGCTGATTAGTGACAATGCGTTCCAGAACTTTGGATAGAAAAGGGAGGATTGATATTGGCCTATAGTTGTTATGCAGGGCCATGATCACATGATTTATGTATTGGGGTCACCAGGGCTGTTTGAGGTCTAGTGAATCCCCACTGTGCCTAGATTTCACCAACACTTTATTCATGAGTTTTCTAAACTGCTTCACTGAGACTTTTTAAAATAGAAAGAGGGGATTCTGGGGATTTTGTCCTCGTAGTGGCTGGCAGACATTGAAACAGTATCATCAAAGAAGTTGTGAGGTAGCACACTGCTCAGGTTAGTGAAAGCTTCATTAAAAGTGTTTGCAATTGTAATAGGGTCCATGGTGGGGGCTCCATCAAGGTTTAGCACTGTGGGTGATACCTTTGGATCCTGACCAGTGATATCTTTGACATTAGACCAAAATGTCCTACTATCCCCTCATATGTTAGACAGCATTTCTTTATGATATCTACTTTTCTCCTGATGAATAGCCTATGTGCATGCATTTATAGCTGCTTTATATGCTTGTATATCCCATTGTTTCCCTGAGGCTCAGCTTTAGTTAAATTGCAGAAGAAAATTGTACACACCCAATTAACCAAGTTCCTTAAGCAGCATAATCTAATTTATGAGGAACAACACGGGTTTAGAAAAGGACATGGCACCAATACGGCCCTGGATGAGTTCACAGACACCATCTACCATGGATAAGGGCCTGGTAACATGCACCATGTTTGTGGACCTGACCCAGGCCTTCGACCTGGTTGACCATGATGTATTAACCCACAGACTACATGAACCTGGTTTCAGATCCTCTGCTCTTGCCTGACTCAAAGATTATCTGAGCCATAGGAAGCAGATGGTGAAGGTTGACAACTTGGTTTCTGGTGTAAACATAATCAGTAGGGTCCTTCAAGGCTCCATACTGGGGCCTGTTTTGTTCTCCATTAACTATCTGCAAACAATCTTCAAACCCATGCACACTCTTCCTTATGCAGACGAAGCAGTTGTATATACCCATGGCAGTGACATTAACATAATCAATCATGCACTGGGTAACAGTTTCAAAGAATTCAGGAATGGTTCATGCAAGAAAAAGTGGTCCTGAACCTCCCCAAAAAAAACAATCGATGTTGTTTGGCACCAGTCATAACCTGAAAAAACACTTGTTTTTGCCTGGTTTGTTGGGGGGGGAGTGATGCTTGCTGGCATTCTCTCCTTCAATGGCCAGATCTGGTATAGATGCTTGGAGCTGGTAGGAGTCTTACTCCTGAATAGCTTGTCACATTGTGATTTTGAGGCATGGCAGATGGCAAAGGATTCTGCATTTTGTTGTCTTTCCCCTGGTTGAGATGCTGCAGAAACAGTCTGTTGCTTACAGTTGGCATGATGATGGTACCAGACATTTAAGCAATATACCATGAGAGGGTGTGGGTGATACCAGGATTTACCCACACCTGGTGTAGTTTGCTCATGAGGTGCTGCCGAGTGAGTAAACCACACCAGAAGTGGATAAATTCTGGCATCACCCACACCCTCGAGAGACAGATTGTGATTATACAATGTGCCTTTTTTTTTGTTATTTTTTTTTTTTTTGTGGGGTGAGAACTAAAGAAACAGTTCTTGTATTTTAAATGTTTTTGGTTTTTTTATGTATTGCTGCATGGCATAAGTAGTTCTGAGTTGTTAGGGAGCTGCTGTTCTCAACTGTGTGCTCCCAGGGAGATGCTACCTTTGCTGTCCATTTGATGCAGAGTGAGCAGAGTTTGTTTATTTATTTATTTTTTTAAGTATTGAGGGACACTATAGAGAGAAAGTTAAAGATGGGCTCCTTTGCTTGCTTTGGTTGAGGAGAGTCAGTGGGTGCCGAGCAGCAATGGCTGCACGTTTCAACTGTGGAGCTGTTCTGTGACTGCTGTTCTGATCCTCTTCAGCAGGTCTGTGACTACAGACTGAAGTTATCAGGAGACAGAGGGGAAGAATTACCTTGGGTAAGCCCCAATTTGGAGGGCATGGGAAAGCTTGCAGCAATTCATGGCTGTTGAGGGCACTTTTTCTTTGCCATGGTTGCGGTTCTCCATTGTGTTTACAGAGAATTCAACACAGTGTTTGTTTTTTTTTTCATTTACAGTGTCGTACTGATTTCACACACTGCATTCTAGATGTGGCTGGCTGGCACTTCTTCCCATGGGGTGATAGCATGATTTACATATTGTAAATCATGCCAGCTAGCCAATCAGGATGTAGCATTTTAAGACCCATTGCATAATGAGAATTATATAATGGCAAGGAAGGAATCTTGGGTACTGATTGATCAGTGTGTGCCTGGCACAGTGATGTTATCCCAATATAACATCATGGGTCTAGTCTCAGCACTGTGAACCTCCTGACCGATTGCATTGCATTTGTTGCACTGTTGTTGCATCTTCTCTTAAGAAACAAAAATATTTCCACACTAGCAAAAACACTTTAAAATAATTTTTTTTATTCCGTATAACAACAAGCCATTGTATGATTGCAATAATGCCCTCCAGGGTATGTGTTGTGGGTATAACATCACTTCTCAGGTGGTGGATGCACTCGGCCTACGTCATCGTACCAAACCACCTGAGGCGTGACGTTATTCCAGCATGACTCACACCCCGTTGGCCATTATTGCTGAAATACTACGTCTCTTGATAGCATTAGATGATGACACCATCTTGATGGTACTGTTGTTTAGACAAACCGCATCTCTTGATGAAACAAGATGTTCACAATACCACAAATGATGGCATTGTAGGATGTTAAGCAGTACCATAACTCCCTTGAGAAATGGTTGTGTTATTATACAATATATTTCACATAGCAAACTTTTTTTGTGTTGCATTATTAGACATTTAAATGTCAACGCTGAATTTTGTTTACCCATCAGCTAGAAACACTTGATAAGCATGCTATTGCATATTCGGCACCACTTATTTGTTCTGTTTCTTAACAAGATTTGAGATGGCATTGAATCTTACACTAGACTTAGAAAAACTAAACAGGCATTTTCCAGCCTACAGAAATGACAGGCTGGCTTTTTAGCAGAAACAGTGGACCAGCCCATAATTCAAGTTTAAACTTGATCTAAAAATATGTGACCCTATATTTTCCACAAGTGATACTTTGCATGGTGCTTCACCAGCAGAAGACTCTGTGGTGTGACACTTTGCTCATGAAGTGACACTTCATAGAGTCCAGCACCCTGAAAAGAAACAATGTTTTCCTCCCCCTATCCACTGTTCCTTCCTCCCACTGTTGCTTAACCCACCCTCTGCCTCCCAGCCAAACCCAACTGATGTGAGTAGGTGTTATTTATTTATTTATGTAAAATTTGATAACCATGAAAGGCACACTGAGCCGAGGCTCATTTTCAAGTGTGACCTGGGATGAAGAGCAACATAAAACATATATACAGGGGGATAAAATACAATAAGCATGCAGGAGCTGGATAACAATAATGTAACACTACTACATAGAGCAAATTACATTGACTAACTAAGAAAAGAATTTATATACAAAATTTAATTACAAAATATCGCATAGGGGGGCAGTTAGATGTCCAAAACTGGTTAGAGGACTGACAGGAAGTTGTACTTTGTATGGAGAGAGAGAGAGAGAGAGAGAGAGATTATAGTCAGGGTACATCAAGGAAGGAGGGAAGGGAGATAGGGAGGAAGGTGGGATCAGCACAAGGATCGGCGGTGGAGAGGGAGTGGATGTGGGGACAGGTACAGGGGGTTGGGGGAGAGCTGTAAGTTGGTGCTTCAAAGCCAGGAGGATTTGTAAATCTCAGGGGGAAGCAGGCAGTTGATTCCAGAGGTGGAGGAGGAGGTAAGAGAAAGCGGAGACACCAGCCGATGAACGCCGGAGAGGGATGGAGAAGAAGTGGAGATGCCAGGATCTTAGGGAGTAGATGAGGATGGGAGCAGAGGAGAGGAGCAAGGAGAGGTATGGGGGAGAAGGTTGAGCTAGAATTTTGCTGTGAATGTAAGTGAATGAATGTGGCACCTGTGGGAGAGTGGTGTGAAATTTAGCAATGAAAGAAGAGTACAGTGGTGGGTACACAGTGGGGAGTTTGTGGTGAATCTGCAGAAAGAGTTGAGTAGGGTGTCAAGCTCTGAGAGAGGAGGCTGAGGCTGAAGCATAAATGATTTCCCTTTAGTCAAAGATAGGAAAGATAGTCTTGAGGACAAGGTTGCGGCAAATGTGCAGGGGACAGCGTGTTTGTTTCAAAAGAGCACACCTAGCTTTGGGCGCAGCTTTGAGCAAAGAGAGTCTATGTGGACAGCAAAGTTGAGGGGTTGGTCTAACCAGAGGCTGAGGCAGAGGTGTAGTCAGAAATATCCGTTTTGTACACACTGGCTTCAACTGTGCCCCCGAGTATAAAATGTACTCAACTTCTCATAATACTGTCCCCTTTAGCAAGCACATCAGGTTGTTGTCAGATGACTCTAATCTCTAATGAAGTTATATGCAGATCTGTCTCCTAAATGACAGAAGGTTAACCAGAGACACTACTCAGTTGCCTACACTAACTCAAATACTACAGAACAGACTGATAATGTTAACATAATGGCACATGGCTTGGAACTGGCACTCAGCAAAACTGTACACAAATGTGTACAGTGACTATGACTGTCTACACCCTTGGGCTGAGGTATGTGTCTGAGGTAACGGAGTCGAGGGAAGAGGTATCCAAGATGGTGAACATGGGTGGGGGGAGTCTAGTCACTTTTTGAGGGGATCCAAAGATCATGGAGACATTTTTTTAACATTCCGTTTTAGGGAGTTGTCCTTGAACCTTGTTAGCATGCGGTTTAAGTCGGACTGGAGAGGTGGCTGGAGTGAGTCAGTGGTGGGTACTAATGCGTAGAGGATCGTATCATCCACGTATATGTAAACGTTGGATTGTGAGCAGGCTGAGGGGAGGTCAATAATAAATATTGAAAAAAGGATGGAGCCGAGGATGGAGCCCTGGGGGACACCAGATAGAATGGGGAGGGGGGGATGTAGAGTTGTCTAGAACGATGGACTGGTACCTATTACCGAGGTGGGATTTGAACCAGAGGACAGTGGAGGAAGCAAGGCCAGCAGAGTGCAATTTCTGGAGGAGGAGTGGATAGGAGACAGAATCAAAGGCCTTCACGAGGACAATAAATATTGCAGATGTGAGGTGGCCTTTGTCCATTGCTGCGAGGATGGAGCCAGTGACATGGAGAAGGGAGGAAGTTGTGGAATGTTTTTTTCCTGAAACCAGATTGGTAATCTGAGAAAAAAATTGTGGTGAGGAACTCAGTCAGTCTTGAGGGGACTAAGGTTTCCTGGAGTTTAGCCAGGGAGGGGAGCAGGGAAATTGAGCAGTAGTTTGCAGGGGATGTAGGGTCACCCCATTTGTGGAGCGGAATGACATTGGCCAATTTCCATTGATTTGGGACTGATTTGGTAAGGAAGGAGAGATTAATTATGTGAGAGAGGAGAGGCAATGGCTGAGGTGGAAAGGCTCAGAATCTTAGGGTGAAAGCTGTCTGGACTGGACTTGTGAGGATCAAGGGTGCAAAGGGCTTGATAGACTTCCAGGGTGGTTGCAGGATGGAGGCTAAACCCATTTGGGGGGGAGTAGGGAGGGACTGAACTGTCAGATAGTGCGCAGGACGTGAAGAAGTTGTTGAAGATATCGGCATTTGAAGTTGGATCAGAGACAGAGGATCGTTTTTGCAAGAGTGTAGGGTTGGTTACTTGGCTGTTGGGGTTAATAAGGGATTTGATTGTGCTCCAAAAGGATGAGGGATCAGGACTGGATAAAAGATTTAATCTGAAGTACTCAGACTTTGCTTGGCATATTGCTTTAATGCAGGAGTTTCTGAGCTTGTGATAGTGGTGGAAGTCAGAAATGGCAGTGGAGGATTTAAATTTTAACTACACTTTGTCGCAAGCTTTGCAGAGGGATAGGATATGGGGGGAGATCCAGGGAAGGCGATAATGTTTGACCCTAGTAGTACAGAGAGGGGCGTGTTGGTTCCAGATGCCAGTCTGGATGGAGGAGAAGTGCATAAGGGCCTGGTTTACATGACAGGCTGAGAAGACAGGGGACCAGTCCGCCGAAGTTAGGTGAGCCTGAAGGAGGTTATGATTCTCCCCATTCCCCCACTCAACAACTATTCATTCACCCCCCCACACAGAAAAATTAACATGATCTTTAATAACATCTCTCTCAGCATTGCAACTGGTACCTGGCAGACCAGCACCCACTCTCCTCCCCCTCGCAAAATAAAAACAACCCCCTTCCCACCCACACAGTACCCACAACCCTCACCCAAAGAAACTCTTCATTGGACTCAATGGTCAAAGAGAGAGCTGGTTACAGCACAGCCCCTCATCTCAATGCTTTGGCTGCCTACCATCTGAAAGAATTGTACTAAGCATATTCTGATAGTAAAAACAGCTAATTTAACTATGAGTGCACACTCTATTCTTGTTGAGATAGCTGCCAGCCGCAGTGATGAGAGGAGGGTCTGTGCTCATTGCCATCCTCTTCTCTGCCTACCAACTCAGAGTCTGACAGCAAGTTTTTCAGGTCTTGGGTGCTAGATGGGGAATAGAGGGGTGGGTGCTGAGTGGGTGGGTGGGTGTGGGGTTTTATCTTTTTGCACAAAGGATGAGAGGAGGGTGGGTACTGGTCTGCCAAACATCAACTGAAATGTTGAGCTGGAAAGAGGGGTTAAGAAATACAATATGTTAATGTTTCAGGGTGGAGAGAGAGTGAGTGAATGGGTGTACACTGAGCTGGTGGGGGGAAGAGGATACAATAGTATTATTATTTGGTTGCCAATTGGGTCTGGGTGGGAGGCACAGATTTGGGGTTCTACAGGGGGTGGCAAAAGAAGCCTTTTTTTTTTTAGTTGTAGACATTTTTTTGTAGTTTGACCAGTAAATTATTGGCTGACTACATGTAGCACAAAGCTAGGCATTTCACCTACAATTTACCAGCATAGTAAAACTTTTAAACACTCTTACAGTTAAGTCGCACTGATGCCACATAATGGCAAAGAGAACAGATACTTACAATTTATGAGTATTAAGAATGAAACAAGGGCACCAAAACTGGTGGCACTGTGGTGTTATATACCAAATATTTAAGATTAATCTTTGGCTCCTTTTTATTTTACAGTGAGGCAGAGGCACCAATCTATTTGGTTGGAAACAAACTGGACCTCTGCCATGCTAGACAAGTATGTGAGGAGGAAGGCCGCCTACTGGCTATCGAAAATAAGTGTCTTTTCCATGAACTCTCTGCTGCTGAGCAAAGCCAAGAAATCTTCAATATGTTCATAAAACTGATCCGGGCTGCTATGGACTACCTGAAAAACAGAACAGATCGTAGGAGATACAGTGGCTCCAAGTCAATGGCGAAGCTCATTAATAATGTCTTTGGGAAAAGAAGAAAGTCTGTGTGAATGCAGTTATTATTTCTGAAGAGACTGTGGAAAGTGATTATATCCATCTGCATATCAGCTCATCCTCTCTTCCCTAAGTCTTGTTAAACTTGTGTTAAAAATATATACCTGCATATAGAATGTATGCCCCCTACTCTTCAGCACACATGCTTCAAAGTTTTGTGCAAAAATTTCAGTAATGTGTACTTATATACAACTTTCCAGATCTTTGTCAATGGGCAATTCATCTGTTAATGTTTTGGAAGTCTAACTGTGAACATGCTGTTACACAGAATATTGATAAAATGTGCTTAGATGGTTTAAGCTCACTGGGGAGGGGGGAGAGGATTATCTATAATAAGTGGTACAGGTGCTATATTAATATTATGCAATGGCAGTGTAAATAAATTTGACCAGATAAATTATATTGTTTCTGCTAATGACAGTGCAACTCTCTTGTCATCACCATTTGTTCTCTTAGTTGCCCTGTAATTAGCATTTATTCTCTCAGTTAACCTGTCATCACTTTAAATAATCTAACATTCCAAAAGGACCTTGACTTAGAACCAGCTGTTAAAACAATCACAAGCTGACTCTAAACATCAGGCGTGGGATTTTCAAACAGCCGCGTCTGTTTTACAGATGCAGCCACCTGGCATTCACCCAAATAGTTAGACCATCTAAAAGGTGATCACTCCAGTTTGCATCTGAAATGTACATGCCCCGGTACATAAACAGTGACAAAGTAAGCCCATTGCATGAATCGAATATGTCATGGCTGCACTGAAACATCAGCTTTATTTCCATTTAAGCTTTCAAAACCTGATGATCTCACTCATGGCTATGCCACTCAAGAGCTCACTGGCTCTGACAGCACTCAAGAAAATAAATATGATAATTTTAGCACAGCCATGACATATCCCATTTTGTTGTATACAGAGAATGACTAATAAAACAATAAATCTATGATCATAATCCACCCTGTTTGCAAGACATTACTTTTAAACTAAAGATTTTGTATGTTGCATCTGTGCATGTGTTATACACGTGGGTCATGTTATGGGATTCTGTTTTAGTGAGAGACAGGAGAACCAATTCACAAACAGTGATGCAGGGCCCATGTCAAGCCATGCATCAAACCATTTCTTGGGCACAGCTGTGCCAAATGCTTCACCACAAAATGCATCCAATTCAAGAAGTTTGAGTGCATTTGCGGCTCTTTACCAGATCTATGGCACTTTGAGCCAAATGATTGGTGCAAGCCCCACAAAATGGGTACCCAAGATTGCTGCAAGTTAGACCAGAAAATGTAGGTCTAACTTGTGGCAATCGGCACACAGGATTGAGAATCCTGATCACTGACTGAGCAATGCCAGAAGTCCTGTGTGTTACATGTTCGGTGCACCTGGGACTTGTGGCATTCCCAGGACTTATATGAATTGAGACCAGGAATTCAAGCAGAGTTCAGATCAGCAGTACACCTTGCATGGCAAAAAAGCAACCTTTACATTGTAAAGAAAAAGAATGCAAAACATTTTTCAATTGTATTTATTAACATTATTATCTAAATCAACTGGCATTTAAAAAGGAAGATACTATAAATGACCTAGTCCCTCAAATTAAGAAAGCCCATGAAACGTTCTTGGACTTACCTAGAGGTGTTAACAGTCCTGAGGTATGCATGTTGTTTAGCATAGCTTCCCTATTCGTTCTAATCACTTTCTGTCTCAAGATTCATTTAAATGACTGCTCCCTTGATTTAATTTATAGATTATTTAGACTTCTGGCACCTACAGATAAGCCAAAAAACGTATCTCACTTGAAATATATTTTCATGGGCTTTTAGAATTTTCAGAGGCCTGTACACATACCTTTCCCTTTAAAAGTTTCTTAGTGTATTTAAATTTTCCTATGGTTGTTCATTTCTTTGTGTATCTTGCCTTACACCACTGCTCTCAGTTAGTTGGCATCAGTTTCCAAACAGCCTGTAATATGTCTACATTGGTTCAATGTTTCTTGTATGCCCCAGCAGTTGCACCATATTCCCCCAAACAGCATAGCAAAATGACCAGGGTTAAAAATAAAGAAATCATATCTTGCACAGTATAGGAAACCCAAACAACAAATTTAACAACTATGGTATTTTGTATTAACTGTATAGTAGCTCATAACTACCTTTCTTTAAGTAAAAATAAACTTGCATCACTGCAAGCCTCAACAGAAAGTCTTTTAATGAAGATTTACTACACAAGACACAGAAGATTGTTTATTTTATTTTAGTCTTTGGTAACCGGGTAAGGCCCACTAGGCATAACTGCCTATTTTCAGGGGCGACCTGGGAGCACTGGGCGGTTAAGTGACTTGCTCAGAGTCACACAGCAAGTGGAGGTTGTGAGAATCAAACTCAGGTCTGGTCTGCTGGATGTAACAAGCTCGTTCACACCTCGTTCCTCTAACCTCTAGGCTATACTGCCAGCCCTATGGCAAAATGCAAGTCCAAGCAGATGCTTTATTTATGAATTTTTTTACAACTGCAAAACATTAAGCACAATTAACACAGTACACATCTAAAGAAATACATAAGTGCACAAATAATTTAAAATTATATGGTAAATCCAAGGAATATTTTCATTGACTATTTTTTTTATTTTCAAATTATTTTAACTCTAATTAGTATCTTCCAAAGTTTTTCCCTCACTAGATCACTCAAAGGAGGAAAGAGACCTAGGAGGTATGACAAACAGCAGTGTAGGAGCCTCTTTTCAATATAGTAGGGCATATGGGAAAGCTGCTGTAATAGTATACTGCGGATGTATCAGGCGAAGTGTCATTAGTCGCAGCAAGGAGGTTACATTGCCACTGTACAGGTCGCTGGTTCAACCACACCTGTGGGAGTATTACCTGCAGTCTTTGAACCAGACTCTGAAAAAGGACATGGAGAGATTGGAGACTATCCAGAGGAGAACTGCACAAAATGAGATGGGCAGCAGGATGACTCATTACTTAGGTAAGATAACATGTACTCTCTGGAGGACAAATGGAAAAGGAGGACATGATGGAAACCTGTAAACATACGAACATATGAAGATGCCAGCAGATAAAGTCCTTACTGTCTATCTTGTCTGCTCGATTTTGCTGGTCCCCCGTGTGTCTGCAGTAGGAACTGTCCCCTCCCCAAAGCCCCTGTGACCCCCATAAGCACTCCCTTCCCCCCATCAACTTTCACCTTCATTCTGTCCCATCCTGTCTTGAAGCTCTACACCATTTTCAGGGAGCCCACCTAGGCTGGAAACTCATTCCACTTGTCCACCACTCTCTTGGTGAAAATGTTCCTCCTTATCTCTCTTTTGAATCTTCTTCCTTCCAGCTTTAGGCAATGCCCCCTAGTGGACGTGTTCCCAGTAAGACTGGAGACTCCCTCCATAGTCACCCAATTAACATCTTTAAGGTACTTGAACGCCTTGATCATATCCCCTCTCCCTTCTGCTTCAAGGTAGTGCATGCTGAGCCCCAGTATCTCCTCATAGCTGCTGCACTGCTGGCCCCAGATCATCCTGATTGCCCTTCTCAGTACTGTCTCCAGCAAGTTGACATCCTTCCTAAGATGAGGACATCAATACTGCACACTGTACTCTAGATGCGGTCTTACCAGTGACCTATATAATGGTAGTATGGTCTCCTCCTTCTTGCTGGAAATTCCACTGGCTATGCAGCCCAGCATCCAATTTGATTTTACTGCTACTCTCCAGCAGTGTGCCAAGTGCTTCAAGTTACTCTTGATGATAACCCCCAGATCCATTTCTTCCTCAGTCTTAGTGACCTGTACACCACCCAACCAGTACTTGATCTTGGGGTTCCTTGCCCCTAAGTGCATAACTTTGTACTTTTTAGCATTGAACCCCAGTTACCAAATGCCAGACCACTTCTCTAACCTAGACAGTTCTTCCCTTAGTTCCTGTCTACCCTCCTCTCTGTCCACCCTCCGACACTTGTGTCATCCACAAACAGGCAGATTTTGCCCATGATCCCATCCACTGTGTCACTGATGAAGATTTTAAACAACACCAGACTAAGCACCAATCCCTGTGGGACCCCACTGGTCTTTGGCCTAGCTTCCAAGAATCCCCCCCCGACCACCACCTTTTGGCTTCTGTTCATCAACCAGGTTTGACCCAACTAGCAAGCTTGGCCCCAACCTCAGATCCCCCAGCTTCAGTATAGAGTCAAAGGGCTTTCTGAAGTCCAGATACAGGACATCAACTGCTTGGCCCCCATCCACTGTCTTGGCACCCAGTTGAAAAAGTCAATTAGATTTGTCTGGCTGGATCTTCCCAACACAAACCAATGTTGTCTGTCATCTTGTAGCCCATTTTCCTCAAGAAAGCCCACCACTCTCTCCTTCAGGATCATCTCCATCAGTTTCCCCACTACTGAGGTCAGACTGACTGACCTGTAATTCCCTATTTCATCCCTTGGATTGCTTGTATGGAGAGGCACCCCATGTGTATTTCTCCAGTGCTGGGGCACACTCCCTGACTCCAGAGAGTTGTTAAACAGATCTGCCAGGGGCACACCAGTACCTTCAACATTTCCCTTAGGGCCCTCTGGTACACTCCATTGACCCTGGGGATTTTTCCTCCTTTAGGCCCTTTTGCACCCTGTCCACCTCTATTACACAGTTGGTGCCTCCCCTTTTCCCCTTCCCCATCCCCACACCCTGCTCCCTTGTGGAACTGGTCTGCCCTTCTCTTCGTGAAAATGAAGCAGAAGTACTTGTGGAGCACTTCTGCTTCAGTTCCTTCTGCCCAACCCCCTCCTTTTTAACCTGACAATTTAATCTTTAATATCCCTATTCTACCTTATATATTTGAAGAAGGCCTTCTCAGTTGATTTTACTCCCTGTTCCAGCTATACTTCCCTAGCAGCCTTTTCCTCTCTAACTGCCTTGCTCACCATCCTTGAATTAGCATTATAGACCTCCCTATCCTTATTCTGAGTATGTCTGTACTTCTGGAAGGCTGCCTTCTTTTCCCTTATTGCATTTGCCACTTCCTTTCCTTACTACCTGGGCTTTTTGACCTTAGATTTTTTGCTTTAGATTTTGGCACAGTAACTAGTGTCCTTCATCAATCCCTCCTTTATTATGGCCCATTTCTCTTCCACCTCCACCTCCTTACTGATCCCAGCAAGGTGCCCTACCCAAATTCCTCACATCTTATTAAAGTCAGCCTTCCTGAAATCCAAAACCATCCTCTTGGTCTTGACCATTTCCTCTGCCATGTCCAGGTGGAACCATACTATGTGGTGGTCACTTCCTGCAAGTGGCACTTCCACCTTCACATCCTGAACATGTCCACTGTTGGGCAGGACCAGGTCCAGTACAGCCCTCTCCCTAGTACTTAATCACATGCAGGGATATGAAAGGGTGTATTCTACAGAGTTATTGAAGTTAAAGAACAGCACAACCACCAAGGTGCATAACCTTAAGTTGGAGGAGAACATTCCAGAAGGACATCAGAAACTAATTTCCTCAGTGAACAGTTTTAGGATAGGCGGAACAGTCACCAAAATAATGTGATCAGTGCTGGAGCTATCTTGGGGCTCAAAATTGAATGGGGTATTTTCAAAGGGGTAAGTAAGAACAGAAGGGTAGCAGGGGTAAGAGTGAGATCTGAAAGGCTGGAATAAAACATAAGAAGGACAAGGTAGACACATTGGACACAGTCTTTTTTTTACCTTTGCCATCAACATATCTATGTATATTTTGTAGGCAAAACCATTGAAAGCAAAGCAGATTGGGGCTTGTTTGTGAGATTGAATTGTTCACAAGAAAGTTAAAGGTATAACATTAAACTATATTTGGATAAAACTATGCTAGGTATTTGTTAACTTTATTACAAAAAAAGAACCTACATTCAAAAAACTGTTTTTTAAATGTAGATTTATTTAACCCTATGGAGCCTAGCCATTTTCATATTGGTAGAACCTAGCTGCATAAGCACTTTTTATGTTGTCTTGCACTTGCGAAAGCAACATCTTGTGGTAGTAGGAGAAATGCAGAGTCAGGGTTGGCAAATACAGGGCATGCGTTGTAGGTGCATCCCTCATTCCCCAATTAGCCAGCATGCTAGCACTGACACAAGAATTATGTAAAGTGGACACAACTTGTAAGAAATGTGCCACTGCAATCAGACAAGCTCATCATGCAGCGGCACAGACGACATGCCTCCAGGACATGCTTTTCCTGGTGAAACATTTCAATAAACATGGCAGCTGCACACAATCCCCAAAGAAGGCTGACATCGAGATGCAATCCCCGTGTTGGTATGTCCGCAACCCCCCAACATTGTGTGGCACACTGGGAGCCCATCCCAGTGTGCCTCCACTCCACAGAAAGCTTACTGCATCAGCATGTTCCTCCCCTCACCCCATCCCCATTGTGTGGCACACTGGGAGCCCACCTCAGTGTTACCAACATCACCCCCCTAAAAGTCATGGGGCATACTGGGAGCCCACCCCAGTGTGCCCAATGTTTGTTTTATTTCACCTGTAAAGAAAGAAAACAGTCAAGCAGGGTAGTGTCCATTTTTTATTTTTTTTGTGCCTGAAAAAAAGAAAATGGTCCATTGTCAGCAGTGCCCTCATCCTCCAACCCTCACCCACCCTCTGCGCACCCTGCCTCCCCACACCCACCTCACCCCATACTTACCTCCAGAGGTCCGGTGCTGCGATCTTCGGTGGTGTGGGAACACGTCTGGACTTTTCAAACCTGAACTGCAAAATAAAGAAATGCTGGTAAGCTGTATAATGGCATCAGTTGGGGGGGTTCAACTTAAGTGGATGTCTCAGCCATTTTTTTTAATTTTGGCTTCGAATTTTCAACATGGGGTTCTTGGGACCCCACCTCATGAATACCTGCACTGTCATCTCATTATTAAGTCCCAAAAGGTGATTTCACAGTCACTGCATGGAATCACCTTTCAGGATTAAGTAATGAAATGACAGTGCAACTGTTCATGAGGTGGGGTACTAAAAAGCCTATGTTGCAAATTTGGTGAAAAAATTCCAAAAATGACTGCATTACGAGCGTGCGTTGCGCAGTTTCCACACATGCTCTTAACTTTGACCATTTTATAATATTTTCACTCCAGATTTTCAACATTGCCATTTTTTCACACCTTCTTATGAACAGTACAGCTGTCATTTTTCACATCCTGCCCAAAATGTGTTTTCACACATCTGGCACACAATGGCGCGGTTACTGTAGGAAATCAACTTTCAAGACAGAGTAACAAAATCACAGTGCCACTGTTCATGAGCGGAGGTCCCAAAATGCCTATGTTGAAAATCTGGTTAAAAAAATTCCCAAAATAATTGTGTTACAGGCATGCATTACACAGTTTCTATGCACGCTTGTGACTTCACCAATTTTTATGTGTTCACTCCAGATTTTCTACATTGCCATTTTTTACACCTTCTCATGAACAGTACAGCTGCCATTTTTCACATCCTGCCCGAAATGTGTTTTTGCACTTGTGGCACCAAATGGCACAGTTGCTGTGCAAAATCACCTTTCGACTAACGAACTGATAGTGTCACTGTTCATGAGGTGGGATCACAAAAAGCCCATGCTGAAGATTTGGAGTGAAAATACCAACAAACATCTGGGGTGTTGGGGTTTCCAACCATAAAGCCCCACCCTGTAGAGACTGACAGGTGTCAGGGGTGTGATTTGGGATTGTCGGCTGTAATGCTCATGCCATTCCACCCCACGCCCACCCTGCAGCCAGTGACAGGCACTGAAGTGTGCCTTGGACTCTTTGGTCCCAAAGTTCACCCCATTATCCTATACTGCACCCATCTCAGCATATTTCCTTATGGAATGGGGTGAGCATAAGGCCCGAAGACCCCAAGGCACACCGTAACACTTGGTGTCTGCAGGGTAGGGTGAGGTGAAATGGTATGAGTGTTATGGCCGACGACCCAAAGGCACACCCCCAATGCCTGTCAGTCTGTGCAGGGTGGGGGTGAGGTTGGCGTCAGTTCAATACTTCACTGCCATTCCTATTATGCATCTCTCTAACTCCTGCACTACCAATGCCAATGCCGGCAAGACAACACTTGGGCATTGACAAATGCTTGTTAGAGTTGTACTGTGACTTCTGAACATTCTGCATTCCAGCACCCAGCATGCCATGTTATCATAAGCATGAACACATATATTAGATACCACCTTAACACAGTAGACTTTGCACTTTCTATGACTGTATTCATTACCCCAGTTCATACACATTAGGCACTTTGGTGGGGGGGGGGAGGTAATAGTAAAATGAAATGTGTGTTGTGAGTAAGGGCAGATTTGAAAAAAAAAAACATTTGGGTCCCACTGTCCTTTAGGTAATTTCTCCTTTAGTCAAAAAGACTTTTATTGGAAGTAGCCCCAGTAGGTAGGTTTTAAGGAATAGATCATATTAATGGGTTGAACCTGGCATTTGGCATCAAGGCCCCATATCCCACCACAACACAACATTAGACACAGCAGGATATTGGTTGTGCCAGAGAAAATGTGCACCAGGGGCATAGTAAGGCATGATGCTAATGACCAAGTGTCTCCAGCCTCTGGAAGTGTGTTTATCCCAGTGAACTGTGCACCCTAAATCCCTAAATTGATGTATTGTGCTTATAAAATGGGCAACTAGGCAAATTATTAAGAGGAAAAAAATAAACTGTACAACACAAATAATAAAACTGTTTCAAAATCAATGAAAATGTCCCTCAGCAGATGTGTGTCACTAGGGTCATTAGGATGGTGTGGAGGTCAGCCTGTAGTAGTCTGTTTTCTGTAACTACACACACACACACACACACACACACACACACACACACACACATCACCTTGTTTAGTTTGTTCTATTTCTATATTTTTAGTTGAAATGGAGGAAGAAGATTTTAGTACAAACAGGAAGTTGTGGGTGTGCTGGTTGGTGTTTCAGGCAGAGTTAGAGAAATCAGCTTGGTGCATGATCAGGCACTTGCTGGTCCTATCTTTCAATGAGCACACCCTATGTCTATTGGGTGAGAGTTAATGCCAATAAAAATAGCAGCTCTTGCTTCTGTAGAGTGATCTGTAGTCCTGCGCGGCTGCAAACTAATCTGGGAAACCATTACAAGAATGGGTTTATGGCCCCTGAGGCTCGGCAAGTTGGCAGCTCAGGCCGTGTTACTGGCAAGTGAGTCCTGGTGCTGGCCCATACTGTGGAATGCCTACAGCTGAAAAGAAGAAGAGTGGTCCAACCTACCATTGAGTGCACTACACCTATTGGGTGACACTTAATGTTGGCCAAAGTAACAGCTCCTTCTGCTGTAGAATTATCTGTAAGCCTGTGAGGATCTGAACTAGTCTGGGAGAGACCTTACAAAAAAGGGTTCATGACCCTTGGATCTCGGTTACATGTCAGAGGATGGGGCCCATGACCAAGCCTCAGTATATCCTCAGGGTGAAAGAGAGAGATGGAGAGAGAGAGAGAGAAAATAGGGTGAGGAACCCAGCTTAACAGATTGAGTTCAGTTGATCACCCAAGATCTGAATCAGTAAAGGGTGGAAGCAGAGATGCCCAAGAATGCTAGTTTAGTTAGCAGCAGGGAGTGATTTGTGAGACCGAATGCCTTGGCCAGGACTACGACTATAGCCCCCCTGCTCATTTGAGAATCCATTTGAATATATATATATATACACATGCATACACATATATATCTGGTTACTCTGAGGAGGGAGGTGGAGGTAGAGTGGGTCAATCAAAAGCTAGATTTAAATAGGGTAAAAAAAGACAGAACTAGCACAAATGTTGTAGAGCTGTCTGCTGAATATTCTCTCAAGTAATTTGAATAGAATGGGAATAAGAGACATGGGGCACAGGTTTGTCAGCATGTCTGAAGGACCATCCTTATGGATTGGAACTACCAAGGCATGCTTCCAGCTGGTGGGGAAAGAGCATGTGATCAAAGGTTGATTGAAAATGCCGGTGACAGATCAGGACTGGCGCCCCAAGTGTTAGTAATTTAGGGGATATGCCACCCAAACACCCAATGAAGAATAATAAATGCATCAATGGCCTATACCATTGTTACCTGAGTTATCTCTTGACTGAACTTAAAGCAGCAGTGAAGGCTTGTGGGGAAAATTTGACATATACTTTTTTTATGTTATTTTAGATTGCCACTTATCTCCTGATTTGTGTGATAACCTTCTTTCCCATGTCACAGGGTTAGATAAAACCCTGTCCCACTTGATTTGCAGAGAGAGTTTAAAACAAGTATCTATTTTGTCCTCTCATATTTCTGCCACTTGTCTGTCTCTTGCCTGTCTGATTGCACAATCATATTTTCTTGTGACACCTAGGAATTGGCCACTCGGATGGTTCCACAGTTTCCCTCTGTTATCTCCCTTTCTTCATTTACTGTTTCTAGCCGTTTCTATTCTTTCTTCCCCCCTTGCTTCTCTGTGGTTAAGAAATACATGTGAATCTTTATGTGGAACTGGGATCCCTTGTTTGCACATGTACAGTATATATTTACATTGTTAAAGTGAATGCAGAAAATCTGTTTGAGTTTATTAGAAAATATGTTTTATTAGAAAAGATATCAGTTTGGAACACAAGCTTGTTTACAAAATTGTCAATAGGGACCAGCCCTGAGGCAGAATATTCTGCTTCCTTCTACCTACAGATTGGCCTCATGAAAGAAACTGGCAAAGTCAGCAGGATGCAGAATTTGAACTGCCAGAGAAAGGCATCTTATAAAAGAATGCAATGTTTTTGTTTAGAGATGGAGAGATAGAAAACTTAAAGAGAAATTGTCAGATGTAGGATTTTGTTTGAACTGCCTGTATGAACAGCTATCCTGGCAATTTTAATTTTTTTTTTATTTCATTGTTATTGATAATAATACAATGCTACTTGCAAATTTTATAAATTCTCCTGGCTTGCCTATGCTTCCAGACCTATGCCTCTACCACAGTTAGTGTCAGACAAAGCGGGATATATGCCATGCATATTGTAAGTTAGGAGTTTTTATGTGGGTATTAAACCTGGTACCAGGGGAGCATAGAAGAAAGGTATGGATCCTGCAACAACAAGCCCAGGAGTGGTTACCAGAAGAATGGCAGCCAGACTAGAAGCAGGCTGTGCAGCCAGCACCAGTGATGAAAGAGGAAGATCTGGCAGGCACCGAACCTGAAAACATGCCTACCTTTTTCAAATAGTGGGCTATACAACAAACAGAGACTAAGCAACAGAGAAGAGAAGAGATGCAGTGTCATAAACAGTGATGGCTGGATGTCTTGCAGGCTATCAGAGCTAAAGGATGTGGTACAGGTCCAGCAGATCAACAAATGCAAAACATTTAAATGACATTAAACTTACAAAGCTGTGTCCCTCGGATAATATCGAAGCATACCTGACAACTTTTGACAGGGTGCCAGAGCCTGCCAGTGGTCAAAACAACAATGGGGAATCAGTCTGGTACCTTGTCAACAAGTAAAGCCCAACTTGCCTTCAGAAATACGAACACTGTGCAGTCAGAAAAGTATGACCTTGTGAACAGTGAAATTCTCAAAAAATGTGACATCTTAAGAGAGACCTACAGGTAAAAATGTCAGTCCCTAAAGTATCAATGACTGCAACCAGTGGGCAAAACAGTCCCACAGATTATCAACATATTTGCAATGGAGCAATTCAACTCCTTCCTACATACATGCAGCTTTGGGTAAAAGAATACCAACCAGAAAGAGGGGAAAAGGCTGTTTCTTTGGCTGAGGACTATCAGATGGCCACACAGACACCACAGCAGTGAAGTAACAGCCTAGGAACAGTAAGACCTTCTTTTTCCTGATTTAACTCCAGATCAGATGAGAACTCTGATGGGATAACAAATTCACATCCAAAGACTTTATTTGCTATGACTGTAATAAGCCAGGCCATATTGCAAGAAGCTGCCATAAAAATAAGAAGGGTAATACTGGAGCAAATTTGACCTTAGCAAACTGGGACAAGTATTTAACAGATGTCAAGGTGGGAGATAAAACAGTGAAAGGATTTATAGATTCAGGAAGCAGACAGACCCGGGTGCATGTTGAAGTGCTGGGAAAAGACTGTGTAAAAGGACCAGGTAATGGGGTCATCTGCATCCATGGGGATACTTGATACTATCTCACCACCCAAATGACTCTGAACATTAATGGGGTATAATGGAAGTTGAGAGAGCTTGGCTAGCCTCACTGATTGCAGTCATTGGTGGGTGCTCTCAAACAGAGGATCAATGTAAACAGTAGTTTGAGACAGGTCTCAGAAAAATGTGGCGCACCGTAATTGCTCCCCCCCCCCACCAAGTCAACTTTCAATAAATCTTAGGACACCAAAGAAGCTTACCTTCATGCAGACTTCTTTTATTAAGTGCAAATCGGGTGTTTGAGTAATTAATTCACTGTAGCTAAAGTACAGTGTGACTTTTTACTTACAGTGGACAAAATAAAAATAAAATACCTCCTGGCACCAACATGGTGTTCACGTGAGGAGCATAGGCAGCCTGCAGAACAGGGTGTGTCCCAAGGGGGCATGCACAACATGCTGATGTTTCAGCATTCTGCCTTCTTCAGAGCTCTGAGACCCTGTCTCAAACAACTGTTTACATTAATGACGTGTCATCACCAAATGACAGTGGAGGTAGTACCAAAGTTACCTGTATCTATGATTATAGGAAGTTACTTTCCAGTATTTGTTAAATTAATCATAGAGGGAGTAAACCCTGCTGTTCCTGTAGCTGTGATAACAAGGGCACAGGCAAATAAAATCTCAGATGTTAGGGATTGTTTTCCTTTTGATGATTTTGATTCAGACTTTTATGAGCCCAGCTCCAAGATCCAGAAGTTCAGGAAAGAAAGATGCCTTGAAAAAATGATGGTGGCAACAAAAGACTGATGGACATAAGGGACTGATGTATGGCAATGTGGAAACTAAACTGATAACCAATTGTGATTTTGTTTCAGAGCAAACTAACAATGTTTCACTCCAAGGTTATTGTAAGCAGCTAGTTGTGAAATAAAAAACAAGGTGAACCAATGTAAAAAAAAATGTAATGTGCTACTGTACAGAGTTTGTGTTAATCTTAGATGCAGGAACAGATACAACATAAAGAATTCTGGATGGGCAGCTATGCACAACCAGTGTGTTCTGTCAAAGAGGGGTTCTGATTCCCTCTGACCTCAAGAGTGAAGCTCGAGAGGTCTGTGGGAGTCAGAACCCCGAGGTTGTAAAACACACTGGTTATGCATAAAGTTGCTCATCCTGTATTTTTTATAGTGTATAGTATTATGTGAAATGCGTGCATTGTGGTTTTGTCTCCTTCACAGTGAAACTGACTTGTGCAGTCTCTAGAGGTTCAAGAATGCTGTTCTACCACAGAAGGGTACAGTCACATTCCATAACCTTCGAACTGTGGTACAACAGCATTTTGAAAAGGCTGGATTTCTATATAGAACAATGCTGTACTATACACTATAATTAGTCATACCAAAGAAGCATAGAACTGAGTTACAAATATCCCATGATAGTCCTATGGCTGTTCATCTGGGGAAGGTTCGCACCCTTGCAAGATTATTGTACAGATTTTACTGGCTTGGGATTCATGAGGATGTTGCTACCTAATGCATTTCTTGTGCTGAGTGTCAGAAAGTAGCCCCCTTGACCAAAAAAGGTGAGATTTCCCTGGAGCCCCTACCCTTAATAAATGTGTATTTTGAGATAATTGCAATGGATGGGGTTAGCCCCTTAGACAAAAGTGAAAATAATTGATTCATTCTGGTAATATGTGACTATGCTAGTTGATACCCAGAGGCAATTCCAGTGCATGCTCTCATAACAACCTCCCCTTATCACCCTCAGACAGACCGTCTTGTTGAGTGTTCTAATCAAACCTTAAAACACATGTTAAAAAGATTTGTGAAAGGTGAAGGGAAAGAATGTTTATTTTATATTTATTTATTTATTTATTGCTACTTGGAGTCAACACCTTTGAGCTAAAAGCTCATTTACAAAGGTTCTGAATTAGTGTTCACAAACAAAGGATATACAGACAAACAGAACATTGAGAATCAACAATGAGGTATTAGGTACAGTCGGTTACAATGAGGTTACATCGGCAGAAGGCTTGGTACTAGAACATTATTGCAGGACAGTAATTCAATAAATTCCAAAAGGAAAAAATCACAAACTAGAATGGCGAGGGAAGGAGGAAAGAAAGTATTGGGTAAAGAGAAGAAAGTGGTGGGGGGGAGTAGAGGGAGAACGTGAGGGAGAGGGGAAGGGAAAGGGAAAGCAGGGAGTGGGGTGGAGTGGGGAGATAGAGTGGAAGAAAGCAACTCAAAGAAACTTTGTCAGAAGAGGGGTAGGTGTGAGAAGGGAGGGGGAGAAAGAGCTGGGAGTGGGAAAAAGAGTGCAACTAACTGCAGCCACACTTAGAGCTGTTGGCCACTAGTTGGGTCCTAAGGTTCACTTTGAAGCAGCCAATTCTGGTTTTGGACAGGAGGTCACCGCTCAAAGAGTTGAACCATGAGGGGGCCCTATATTCAAAGGAATGCTGGCCTTGGGAGGCTGTGCAAAAGGGCACTTTTAGGAACTGACCATTCAGGTTCTGAGTATTTCTGATGCCGTTGTTGGGGAGGAGGAGGCCAAGCACCCCAGGGGTGGAGAGGCCAAGAGAGGCAAACTTGGTAATGGATTCTGTTATCTATGTTAAGCCAGCCAGTATCAGAGTACAGCTCACATGTATGCATTAAGGTGTGGGCTTACAGGATGAATCTACAAGATTTGTTGAGGGTTGCCCTGATTCTGTGTATGTCTGTATCAGTGTCAGCTCCATAGACCACTAGACCATAGTCTATAGTCGATAATATGGAGCTAGTCATGGCAAGTTTGAGAGCTTCGTCCATTAGGCAGTGCCTATGTTTGTACAGCTGGCCAGTTCTGCAGTTGATGGTTTTGGCAACAGAGTCAACATGTTGTGAGTAGGAGAGGGTGCTATTGAGTGTAATCCCAAGGTACTTGAAAGTATTGGCCATGTCCAGTATATCTCCTTGTTTGTTATGAATTTGTAAGTGATAGGTTTTGTGCCTGTTTCTGGATGTGGTAAAGAGCCTGGTCTTTATTTTTTTTGTAATTTAGGAGGAGCCTGTGGTTTTGGAACCATGTCTCCACAGCTGAAAAACTATTCTGCACTTGTAATTCAAGTGCTGCAGGGTCTGGCTGACTGGAGAACAACACAGCGTCATCTGCGTACAGAAGGACACAGCCAGGGCAGGATGAAGGTAGGTTATTGAGAAATAAACTGAAAAGGAGGGGGCCCAAGATAGAGCCTTGGGGCATCCCAGTAGAGATAGGACTGTAATCTGAGCTGGTGTCTAGGATTTTCACTTGTTGAGTGTGTTCAGTGAGGTAGCTCTGGAACCACCCCACTGACATAGAGGAGAGACCAGTGAGAGGTAACTAATGAAGAAGTAGCTCATGGTTGACCGTATCAAATGCCTTTGTCAGGTCAATATAGGTGTCCCCAACCAAGTGCCCATGGTCTAAGGCATCATGAATGTAACTAGTGTACTTGACCAGGGCAGTGGTTGTGCTGTGCAGTTTTCTGAAGCCATATTGTTCTCTACACTGGAGGTGGTATTTTTCTAGGTAGTCCACTAGCTGGTCACTAACAATCTTTTCAAGTTCTTTAGATGTGGGGGTATAGAAATAGGCTGGTAGTTTGAGGGGATGGTGCGGCCACCACCTTTATACACAGGGGTGACCATGGCCTTTTTTCCAGAGTTTGGGGAATTTGGCTGTAATGAGTGACATATTCAGAATGTGGGTTAGAAGATGGAGAACTTCATTCAAGGTGTTGGCAATTAATTTTAGGTCTAGAGAGTCACCACTGGACCTTGTTTTATTGATTCAATCAATCAATCAAAATCTTTATTTAACCAGGCGAACATCATTGAGCAAGCTCATTTTTGAGATATACCTGAAAAAAGTACTTAAACAATACATAAAACAGAATACACACTTACATAGTAATTACGTAGAGTTAGAAATATACACAAGAAGTTTATAACATCGCCAAAGTAAATTTTTAGAATGTGACAATAAGCTAAATACCATGTGCAATTTACAGTAAGAAAACAGCACCGATACTACAGTAACTGCAGAATATTCCTATACAACTATATTTACTGAGTGAACTTGAAGCAGGTGTCAATGTAAATATTGAATGAGCAGTATTTGGTGGGGCAAGGGAAGGGAGGGGGATTATGAGGGTGAATAAGGATAAGTACAAGGGGGTGCCCATAAGGGCCTATGATTGCAAGGGAAGGGTGGCAACGGATAGAGAGTAAGGATGCAAAGCACCAAGAACAGGAGGCAGAGGGGAGCATGCAAGGATAGGGAGTGTAGATGGGTGCAAGGAGGACATGGAAAGGAACTCACAGTATCAGGACAGAGAGAACAGTCAGGTAAGGTACTTGCAGACTCTGACATTGCTGATGGGCGGGGGGGGGCGGAAGTACCAGGAAAGGGATGCACCTGACAGGGAAAGAAGCAGGGGACAAGGGGGGTAATATCAGGGGAAGCAGTTACATGATTCCTTTATTGAATGAAAATAAAGTGCTTTGAAAGCTGATAATTTGATTGGGTAGGCCTATTTCAAGGTTTTTTGCAGGTTGTTCCAGAGTGAGGGTAAAGCATGATTTATGGAAGACCTGCCAAAGTGCTACTTGAACTTAGGTACTGCAAGTGAGATGTAGGAGGAACTCCTTAGGGCATACTTTCCTACCGCATTTAATGGAAGACAATCTGAATGTATTAGGGCAGCTTCTTTGTAATGGCCCTGAAGGTCCAGAGAGCTGCATTTCTCTGTCTTCTGTAATTAAGAGATGACCAACCTACTGTGGCATAGAGGGAGCAGTGATGAGTAGTGTATGGGAGTCCAATAATAAACTTCAGGGCCCTATGGTAGAGTGTGTCAAGTCTGGTCAGGGCAGTTGCAGGTCCTTGGCTGTAAAGGAAATCTGCATAATCCAATAAGGTGAGGAATGTAATTTGGACCAGTCTCTTCTTGGCATCCTGTGTTATAAAGTATTTGATCTTGTAAAAGAGGCCAAGCCTCTGCCTAAGCTTCTTTATCAGTTCATCAATGTGATCATTAAAGGAAAGCTTTTGGTCTATCCAAACACCCAGGTATTTGAATTTTGTGACATAGTCCAGTGGTTCACCAAGAAGAGTATAAATCTAAGGTATGTTTCCTTGAATTGCAGGGTTATTAGTATGGATAAAGGGAGAAAAAAGCATCACCTTTGGGTTTTTTTAGCATTCAGAAGAAGTTTCTATTGCAATAGTTGTAGCTGTAACTAATTAAATTCCTGTTGCAGGTCTTTCAAGCCCATCTTCTTGAAGTTGTTTTAACAGGGTGTGCTTTGAAACAACTGAGAGCTGCATGGGAGATACTATATTGGACTAGAAATCTGCAACAAATCTCACTCTTGCTTACATCTGAGGGAGGTGTTCCTTACTTTACATTCTTAAATTGGTATTGCTTTGTGCTTAATTATTTTAATTTTTAAATCAGGAAGAGGATTTGCAAAACTGCTTATCTTGTGAGTAACTTCAGAAGGGCTGAAATAACTGCATATTTGATTTTCCTTTGTGGGTAACTGGACTATCTACTAGTATTCTGTGACAGTTTGCATCAAAATATTTTTAAATAATTTACTGGTGGTGGTGGCTGTTTACTTCTAATAGCAAAGGCTGCAGGTTGTTATTTGAATCCAGACAGAGCCTCAGGTGGGGGAAATTGTCTTCACAAAGTGTTGCACTGAGTCAGGGAGGCCTGCATCATAGCCAATTGCTCTGGTGGAACCTTCCAGAATTGATCAAATTACTATAAAACACTGGTGTGATCCAGTTTCAGACAGAAGCCCATCTTCTTGAAGTTGTAATAGGGTGGGCTTTGAAACAACTGAGAGCTGCATGAGAGATACTATATTGGACTAGAAGTCTGCAACAAATCTCACTCTTGCTTACATCTGAGGAAGGTGTTCCTTACTTTACATTCTTACATTGGTATTTCTTTGTGTTTAATTATTTTAGTTTTTAAATCAGGAAGGGGGTTTGCAAAAATGCTTACCTTGTGAGTAACTTCAGAAGGGTTGAAATAACTGCATATTTGATTTTCCTTTGTGGACAACTGGACTGTCTACTAGTATTCTGTGACTTTGCATCAAATTATTTTTAAATAGTTTACTGTGTCTTTCCTTGTGAACAACTGACTTGTTTTGGGTCTGATTGCTTTCAGAGCACAAATCACTGGGCTGGGGAGGTTTACCTGTGTTTGACTCAATTGTTTGTTTTTTTGTTTGTTTAGCAGGGTATTTTCTCTGTTAAATTGTTGTGTAGGTCGTCTTGCTGACGGGAAGGTCAACACTCATCGAAGTGGTGGGTCAGAGCTTTTAGCTGATTGTTTTGAAAGGGCACAGTTTGGGCCCAAATCCCCCCTACCCCTCACCCCACCCACCTCTGGTACCATTTCCTTTATACCAGGGGTTCTGACATCATTTCCTCAAGAGGGCAAGGTGTATACCACTGTCATATCCTTTCCAGCATACTGTAGTGACAATATAAGCGTACACATTATATTAAACACATACATACAAAACAATAACTGAGGGACAAATAAAAACAAACAAACAAAAAAACTTACACAGGATAAACAGGAAGGTAGACAGACATGTGAGGAGTAGTGCAATGTACTGGCTGTGGGGCAGCAGTCTTCCGGGAGTCTTTCTGGAGGCTGAGATGCTGCCCTATTTGCAGGCAACTCTCTGTCCTGAGGGAGGAGGTTTCCCATCTTCAGGCCACACTGGACAGTAGTAAGGGAACCTCCCCCACCCAGAGAGCACCAGGACCACCACCACTACCTCAGAGACTGCCAAGAAAGCACAGCAGTTGGACCACAGTGGGCTTAGGGAGGGTGAGAGTGGTGGGACAGAGGCACACCCAGTCAGTTGTATCACTCCACAATCCATACACCATTCTGATGGAGCATAGTTCCCCTATGGATGCACCCACAGAGGAGACTAAGGAGGTTGTGGACAACTGTCACAAGGGAGCCCCACAGGAAGGAGACAGAGGACACTACAGGAAGGAAACAGCTCCTGGTGGGGGACTCAATTATTAGGGGGATAGAACTGGGGGGATCAGGGAAAACTGATGTAAGGTGCCTGCCTGGCACTGTGGCTTGGAGGGACAGGAAGTGCATCCTCAGGATTATGAGAACAGCTGCATGAGAGACTGAGCTGGACATCATTGTCCACCTAGGAATGAATGACTTGGCTCAACATGAGATTAGAGCAGTGCAGGAGAAGTTTGTGGAACTGGAGAAGGGACTAAGCCAAGTAGCACACACAGTATCCTTCTCAGAGGTGCTGCCTGTCTATGGCAAGGATGAGGTGAGGGTACTTTGCACCATGCAATTCAATGAATGGTTTAAAAAATTGTGCAGAGCACAGGGGTTTGGCTTCATTGGGGACTGGGGTTCCACCTGGAGGGATACCAGTCTATACTGGCAGGATGGTCTGCATCTGTCCAGAAAGGGAACAAGTCTACTGGGTGATCAGTTTAAATGCTTCATTGGCAAGCTTTTAAACTAGTCAAGGGGGGAGGCACTGATAAGCAGCAGGGGATTCCCAGCCTCTCCCTACAAAACCGGGTACTAAATGAGGTAAAGACCAAGGTAAAAAGGTCAGTAGGGAGCAGGACAGGGGTAAATGGAGAAAGCAAAGTCAATAAAGATAGGGATGGTGCTGCAAGTCATCAAAAAATGGAGAGCAATGAGTACTAATGCTATAGTCTGGGTAATAAGCTTCCTGAATTAGTGGCCTTGATGGAGGAGGAACATCTGGATATTGGGGCAGTCACAGAAACATGGTACACACTGAACCATGACTGAGATGTAAACATACCAGGATACACCATCTACAGGAGGGACAGGGAGGGCAAAAGAGGTGGTGGAGTAGCTCTCTACATAAGGGATGGCATCAAAGAAACAGAACAAAAGGGTAAACAGGGAGGAGAGGAGAGGAAGCACTATGGGTCAATTTGGAGACAGGAAATGGCACCACAATTAGCACAGGGGTTGTATACAGATACCCATCTCAGGGGGAGGAAATGGACAAGGAAATGATAGAAAGTATCCTTAGAATGGCAGAAAAAGGAGATATATTGCTAATGAGGGATCTGAATATGCTAGATGTTAACTGGAGTGCATTTGCAGCAGCCACTTCTAAGAGTGGGGTCATTTTAGATGCCCTACAGGGGGCATGTCTTAGACAACTAGTATTGGAACCCACTCGAGAGGGAGCAATCTTAGATCTGGTACTTTCAAATGGAGATGGCGAGAGGATCACAGAATTAGAAGTGGGTAGCCATCTGGGAACTAGTGATCATCAAACAGTATGGTTCACAATAAACACAGCAGTAGAGTCAAGCCATACAAAGGCAAAGGTACTGGACTTCAGGAGGGTAGACTTTGCCAAAATGGGTGAGTGCCTAAGGAATGCACTAGCAAATGGCAAGAAGGAGGGATGGAAGAACAATGGGGAATAATCAAAACTGCCATCACAGAGGCAACAAGCCTTTGTGTGAAGCAAATAAAATAAAACAATGTAAGAAACCACTATGGTTCTCAAAGGAGGTGGCAGGGAAGGTTAGGGAGAAAAAGAGAGCATTCAGGAAGTACAAGGAATCACAGAAGGAGCAGGACAGAGAATTGTATCAGTTAAAGCAAAAGGAAGCAGGAAAGGCAGTCAGAACAGCAAAGGCCCAAACCAAGGAAAAGACAGCCAACTCAGTTAAGAAGGGGGATAAAATCTTTTATAGGTACATCAGGGAGCAAAGAAAGACCAAGGGAGGGATAGTGAGGCTTAATAAAGGGGGGTGAGTGGGCAGAGGGTGACTGTGCAAAGGCAGAGATACTAAACAAATACTTTTGCTCAGTATTCACAAATGAAGAGGGGGAGGTACCTAAACCAAACAATAGAAACATGCTGGATATGGGGGTTGATACCAGCCCTTTTACAGAAGAAAGGGTTCTGAAGGAACTCTTAAAACTGAAGGTGGACAAAGCAATTGGGCTTGATAAGATTCATCCCAGAATTCTAAAAGAACTAAGGGTAGAACTAGTGACACCACTGACTACATTCTTTAATAAATCATGGGAGGATGAGGTGGTACCTGAAGACTGGAGGAGGGCAGATGTTATTCCACTTCACAAAAGTTGGAGTAGGGCAGAAGCAGAAAACTACAGACCTGTTAGTTTAACCTCAGTGATTGGGAAAATGATAGAATCACTTCTGAAGGAAAGAATTGTTGAGTACCTAGAGGCCAGAGGAGCGCAGGACCCAAGGCAGCATGGATTTACAGCAGGAAGGTCACGTCCAATGAATCTAATAGGTTTCTTTAACTGGGTGACCAAAGTAGTAGATCAGGGAGGTGTTGTAGACATGGCCTGTCTAGACTTTAGCAAGGCATTTGGCACAGTCTCACACAAAAGATTAATATACAAGTTGGCCAGCCTGGGAGTGGGACCCAAGATGGTAGTCTGGGTAAAAAATTGGCTGGAGAACAGGACACAGAGGGTAATAGTAAACAGGGTCCACTCTGAAGAAATAGGGGTTACTAGTGGTGTACCGCAGGGTTCAGTAATAGGACCGGTCCTCTTTAATGTCTTTATAAGCAACATTGCAGAGGTACTGAAAGGAAAAGTATGTCTCTTTACAGACGACACAAAGATCTGCAACAGAGTTGATACACAAGGTGGGGTGGAAAGGATGAGAAGGGACTTGGCAAGGTTGGAGGAATGGTCAAATGTATGGCAGCTTAGATTCAATGTTAAGAAGTGCAAAGTAATACACCTGGGAAACAAAAACCCAGGGGAAGAGTACACAATGGGGGGTGAGATACTAACAACAACAAAAATGGAAAGGGACCTGGGGGGTAGTCATATCAGATGACCTAAAGGTGAGCAAGCAATGTGAGAGGGCAGTAAGTAGTTCTGGTGGGATACTGGGATGTATAGGGAGAGGCATCACCCATAGAAAACAGGAAGTTGTTATCCCTCTGTACAGACAGCTGGTGAGACTCCATCTGGAGTACTACATGCAGTTCTGGAGACCCAGTCTCAGCAAAGACATAGACAGGATGGAGGCAGTCCAGAGGAGGGCAGCTAAAATGGTGCAGGGTCTGCACCAGAAGACATATCAAGAGAGACTTAAGGATCTTAATATGTATAGCTTTGAGGAGAGGAGGGAGAGGGGGACACGATTGAAACTTTCAAATACCTCAAGGGAATCAACAAAGTCCAAGAGGGTAGCATCTCTCAGAAAAAGAGGTGTGCAAGAACAAGGGAGCACAATTTGAAGCTAGAGGGGGGATGGCTCAGAAGTAATGTGAGGAAGTATTTTTTTCATGGAGAGGGTTGTGGATGCATGGAACAGCCTTCCTGAGGAGGTTGTGGAGTCAAAAACAGTGGTGGAATTCAGGAAGGCATGGGACAGACATAAGGCAATTCTAGGGGATGGGGGTTGGAAGAAGGTAGACTGTTGGTTAGCTGGGATCTGCAGCTTATCCATTAGGTAGGAAAATGGGCAGACTGGGTGAGGCTAGTGGTCCCTATCTGCTGTCAAATTTTATGTTATATTATGTTAATATGAAGCATTGTGTCATTGGCAAAGAGGTGAATGTTAGCAGATTTGATGTCAACGTCGATTTTGTTAATGTAAATTGCAAAGAGCAACAGACCCAGTATAGAACCTTGTGGTATACCCCTCAGTAGAGGTTTCAATGAAGCGAGTTCCCCTTCCACCTTAACCTGCTGCTGCCACCCTGTTAGGTAGTTAGAGAACCACTTCAGGGATAGGTGGTCACAGCTAATGTTTCTGAGGGAGGCAAGGAGCAGCTCATGGTCGACCATATCAAACACCTTGCTTAAGTCCAGAAATACTGTGCAAATGAAGTTCTTCATATCCAAGGCACACTGCCAGTCATTGTTCACTTTTGCAAGGGCTGAGATAGTACTATGTTGTGGCCAAAGACCGGATTGTAAAGGGTTTAGCAGGTTCCCAAATTCAAGGTGGTTTCTGAGCTGAACACTCACTATTTTCTCCAGAAGTTTGGATAGGATAGGAACTAAAGAGATTGGTCTATAATTATTCAGGTCACTAGGGTCTCCAGATTTGAAAAGGAGGATTACATGGGCAGTTCTCCATAGAGGAGGAACCGTGCCATGCGATAGGGAGAGATTAAAGAGGTGCATGATGGGCACTGGCAGGATGTGAAGACTGAGCTTCAGGAAAAATTGGTCAAAGTAGTCTGCTCCAGCACTCTTCCTAGTATCCAGTTGTAGGAGGAGATCCTCAACTTCTTTCGAAGTGGTAGGCTGAAGGGAGACCACCGTGCTTGTGATCGGAGTTGGTTTGTCCAGTACTCCAAGCCTAGAGTGAAGGTTATTGGCAGGGAAGGTATCGAATGCAAGACCTGTGGTAGATAAATGGTTATTAAAGGAGTCAAGGATGGTTGATTTATCAGACACCAAGGTTGCACCAATAGAGATTTTTGATGGTAGAGTGTTCGGAGACACATGACCTTCAATATCCTTGATAGTTTTCCAGAACTTCTCTGTGCACTTGGCAGAAAAGTCCAGTTCTTTACGGAAATTGCTGGCCTTGGCCTCCCTAACCAAATTGGTACAATGATTTCTAGCCTTCCAAAATGATGTCCAATCAGCTGGGAGTTTTGTTCTCCGAGCTTTTTTCCAAAGCTAGTCTCTGTACAGCAGGGAGGCCTTTAACTGAGCCATAAACCACTGGCATGATTTTTTCTTGGACTGTATTTTGACCAGGGGTGCATGCTTGTCCAGTACCCCTAGTACAATCTCCTGAAAAATATCTTAAGCCATAAGCACTGAGTTAGCCAAATAGAAGTCCTGCCATCTCAAGGAATCACACGGGTCAGAGAGGAATATACAAATGTCAAAATTATGGCATTTCTTCTTGAGTGAGAATTTGGAAAAGGACGGTAATTTAGGGGCAGATCTTACACATGCTATGATGCAGTGGTCACTGAAATTTGAGAAAAACACTCTGGCATGGGAAAACAGATGAGGTTTACTTATTAAAATAAGATCTAGAAGAGTGCTGTTATTAGGGCATTTCTTATTTGGATGTGTTGCCTCAGAAATAAGATAGACCAAAGAAGTCACAAATAGTTTTAAGGGGTAAAGAGATATTGGAGGACCAATCCAAATTAAGGTCTCCTAATATAATAATCTCCAACTGTAGGAATCCCAACGTATTATTTAGATGGTCCAAAAATTGAAGCCCTGTGGATGTGGACCTATAGCATCCTAAGATGCTGAATGAGACATAAGTAGAAAGCTTGATTTTGAGGATCAGGCTTTCAAATTCCTTTGGAATTGAGGTCGAATCTATGACTGAGACAGATAATTTATCCTTGACATAGATGGCAACTCCTCCTCCTCTGGTAAGCCTATTGGTTCTGAACAGGATATAAGATGGGATATTCACTTCACAATCTGGGGTACCAGGTCTGAGCCAAGACTCAGTGACCACAAGTACATCAGGAAGGGTATGACAAGTCCAGGCTTGTATAGAGGTAAACTTTTTTAATAGTCTACATGCATTAATGTGCATAAAACTCAAACCTTTGATACTGGCTAGGTCATCAGGAGATGAGATATCTGCAGGAGGACCAGGGTTGAGTTCAACATTGCCAGAACATAACAATAGGAGCAGCAAAAGTTTCTTAATAGCTTCAAGAAGTAGTCTATGTGCTTTAGGTCTATCCCACTTAGAAATGCTATTACTTAGGTTCGGTGGGTCCCTGAGATAAATGCCTAGAGGGCCAAGCGATGTGAAGAGAAGAACCCTGGCTGTAAAAAGCAGGGACCACTGGGTGTTCAATGCAGAGGAAAATGGGATCATACAATGTAATATACCCATAGGTGAAGTACCAACTCACCATAGATGGTTGAAATACAGGTTCTAGATTAGGTAACATACACACCAGCATGCGAGAATCTGAGCTGTCAAAATGATCAAGACAATCCATGGTGATGCTGCGTCTGACCACACTACTGAGTGACCGGTGTGGAATAACACGGGAATCCAAAGTGCAAAACAGGATCAGTGAAAGGCAAGGAAATAAGTGATTGCCTTAGTGAGATATTTTTTAGCCTCTGAGGTAGAGACAATTTTCAGGTGGAAGGAGGGTGATACTTGTGTGCTGGAGTCCCCATTGCTGTTGGTGCTAGGGCCACTTTAGGGGTTAAGGAAGTCTGGGGGAAGCACCCCGCTAAGGTCCGTGAAGGCCTTGTTAAAGGTGTTGACAATCTCATTATTGTCCTGGGTCATTTTTCCATTTATATTGAGCACTGATGGGGGAGCTTTGTTTGGGTTACTGGTAAGTTATTTGATATTCTTCCAAAAATTATGGCTATCTCCCCAGGAGTTGTTAAGTTCCTGCCTGAAGTACTGGCTCTTTGCAGAGCATATGGCTTGGGTGAACTTATTTTGAGCCGTTCTATATTTTTGGTTGTCTAGGCTGGAGCCAGAGCTTTGGGCCACATGCCACAGATGACTTCATGAGTTTGAGAAGGGAGGAAGTGATCTACGATTTGCTGGAACCCTTCATTCTATGCTTTTTGTAAGGAGCATTGATGTTGCAGGATTTATTGAAAGTATGGATAAAGTGATCCAGCACTGCATCAGTGTCCCCGGTATTGTAGATGGCAAACCAGTCTTGTTGTCTAAGGTGTGTTTTAAGGGGGCCAAGTTGCCCACCCCTAAGTACCCTGGATGTTATAGTTTTAGGTGGGGAGTTTGTGGCTTTGTTCAACCATGTGAAGAGGATGGAAGAGTGGTCACTTATACTATCTGGGAGTACTACAGGCCTGGGGATCCTGTCAGGGTGGTTAGTAATTACCCAGTCTAGTAGTGTGCTGCTTCCAGTACAGTAATTCTTGTGGGTGGGGGCAACCACTAATTGGGACATACTTTGGCGGAGATGGCATCTTTGAAAGGTGATGCCTCAGAGGACAACCAGTTAATGTTAAAATCCCCAAGAACTAGGACTTCTGAGTTCTTATGGAAACCAGAGAGGTAGTCAAGGGTAGCATTTATACCAGTTGCCTGCTCTTTGGGTGGAATCTAGACAGTGACTATTAGGAGACATTTACCTTGGGAGCCTAATTGGATTTGGACAGGCATTAATTGGTAGTTAACACCAGTGAATGGGCTTGGAAGTGCTCGGCCCTGGAGGGTGTCTTTAATGTACACAATACAGCCACCCCTTCTCTTGCCAGCTCTATCAAGTCTGAAGGAGGTATATCCCTCCAATTGAATAGCCAGGTTGGATACTCCAGGGGACAGCCAGATTTCGACCATAGCTAGGATATCAGGTTTATGCTGTGCCATTCAGGCCTGGAGGGAGTCCTGTTTAGTCAGAAGGCTGCATATATTCATAGAGGCAATGGTAAGGCCACCTTCATTTTTTACCACAGTAGGTGGATTAGTCCTCGGTGCTGGGTTTGGGTGGATATTTCCTGACAACATCAGGAGTAGCCCAGTTAGCCTTATTGCTTGCCTTTCAAACAGTATTCAGGTCTGTATCTGTGACCACGGACTACCTCTGGTATGGATAGGTTTGTTAAAAATTATGAGCAGGTTAAGCTGGGTCATGCAAGTTATTGGATTGGGGCCACTTTTCAAGTGTAAGTTCTTGGGATGGACAACTGCTGTTGAGAATGGGGGATGGGGGTAACACATAGAGGGGCTGGTGACAGGCCCAGTTGGCAATAACTATACGAAAAAAAGGGCTGGTTGAGTGGTGATGGGTAGCATTAGTATAAGGAAGAGTGAGTTAGCCAGGGGATGGAGACCCATGTTTAATAAGAGAGATTTGGGGCTGCTAGAGTGTAGCATTCAGGATGAAATGGGCAGTGCAAGGAGTAAGGTTGAGCATCACTCAGGGGCTGGAGTTTCACAGAAGAGTGAGTCGGGATGTGGTGGAAGGTTTGGGCCAACTGCAGGGTAAAAAGGCCTGGATAAGGATTAATAACTATACAGTTCACAAGAGTGGGGGGGAGTAGGACTGCTAGAATAGAGCAGCGGTAGGGTGATGGTCTTTAGTGCAGAGGGTGGGGGTTTGAATCTGGCCTTTGCTAAGATTGGAGACACAGCAATACCAGGTAATACGGGAGGGTTGCACCAGGGTACGGGGGAGGAAAAACTAGGGGTTAGAGTGACAAGGGAGAGGTAGATCAGGTGGTGAAGAGGGAGAGAGGGAGGTGCACTAGTGACTCCTAGTGGCCAAATGGTATAGGTTACTAATGAGGATGTGGGTACTTAGAAAAAGTTCAGTAAAGTCATGTGACTGGTCATGTGATTACAATCCCCAACAAGTACAGGGACAGCCCAGGGTTGGTGGAGGGGTGGGTGGGGCAGTTGATGCACAGTGTCGACAGGCAAACACCACAGCCCAAAATCCCTTTGCAGGTCTAGCTTCCATCCATACCTTTCTTGCTCCTCTTTCGATGCTGTTTGCTCTGCAGCAATCAGAGTGAGGTGAGGTGAGGGTGGGGTGGGGTGGGGGATCAGAATGGAGCCTTGTAAAGAAGGGGGATACACAAAAAGTCAGCAATGGCTGAGAGCTCTGTGCAAGGGTTGAAACACAGCCCAGCAGAAAGGGAAAATGGGGACTTAAGCACTAAGGTACAATACAATCTGCAATTCAGATTACACCCTAGTCAGCAGTAAATTTCTGTGCTTACTAAATCCAAATCACTATGGCATCCTTAAAGTACAGTACTGATTCAGCATAAAACAAAGGGTACAGAGCAATACCTTTGTAGCTGTGAAACAATCAGGCCTTCTCTGCCAACCGATAATATCACAATTATGAAGTTAGTTTGTACGAGCACAGTCAGCAGAGTATTACAATTAAGACAGGCATAAAATAATGTTTTTAAACACCCCAGCCCAAAATCCCTTTGCAGGTCTAGCTGCCGTCTGTACCTTGCTTGCTTCTCTTTTGATGCTGTTTGCTCTGTGCAGCAATCAGAGCAAGTGTGTGTGTTGGGAGGGGGGTCAGAATGGAGCATTGTTTGCTCCTCTTTCAATGCTGTTTGCTCCGTGCAGCAATCGGAGCTAGTGGGGGCAGCATGGAGCCTTGTTTGCCCCTCTTTTGATGCTGTTTGCTCCATGCAGCAATCAGAGCGAGTGGGGGGGTGTCAAAATGGAGACTTGCTTGCTCCTTTTTCGATGCTGTTTGCTATGTGCAGCAATCGGAGTGAGTGTGGACTTTGATGGGGACCAGTACTTACCTTACCTGCTTTTTGCTTAGAGAGAAGTGCCACAAGTATCAACAGGTTTTTCACCCTTTGAAATTTTGTATGATAGACAACCTGGAGGGCCACTAGATGTAATAAAAAGAAACATGGGAAGATAACTCCTCTCAGAGAAAATCTATTACATTTTATACGTGTGCACAAGAAAGAAACTGGCAAAATATGCTTAAATTGCCCACAGTAGCCAGAAAGAGGCCCTAAAACAGCAGAATATGTATTATGACCATGTGGTAAAAGAAAAAGTTTTTGAGTCAGGTGAAAAGATCTTGTTACTGTTACCCACTTCAGAAAACAAACTGCTCATGTAGTGTTAAGGGCTTTATAAAGTGGTTAGACATATTGGTACAGTTAACTATGAGACTGAGACCCCTGATAGGAAAAATCCTACCAAGATATTCCATGCTAATCTCCTGAAGAAAGATGTTGAATAAACACCAACGATTTGCTTTGTTAGTATTACCAGAAACTACTAAAGAAGATACCGATATAACTGGAACATACTGGAACTTCTGATGATGTGAAGATGAATGATTTCTTATCCGCAGAAGAAACTGCAGAAATTTGTAACTTGGTAAATACATTTAAAAGTACTTTTACCACAATGCCAGATCAGGCAAAAGGGGTCAATCACATAATAGCGACAGGGAATGCTCGCTCTATCAGACAAAAGTCATGCACATTACCAGAGTGGTTAAGCTCAGAAATGGTAAAGGAAATATAAAAAATGAAAAAGAGCTGGATATCACAGAAAAATCAAGAAGTACTTGGTCATTACCAATGGTGATTGTAAATTAAAGAGAAGGGGGTGTAAGAATCTGCCTCAATTTTAGGAAACTTAATCACATGTCTAAATTTGGCTGCTGTCCTATGCCCAGGACAAATGATTTGGTGGACAGATTGGGAAGTTCCAAATACATTCGTACCCTTGATCTCACCAAGGGTTACTGGCAAATTCCCCTAGCTAAAGAATCCAAAGACAAACATGTATTTTTCACTCGTACTGGATTCTATCAGTTCACCACCATGCCATTTGGTCTGCGTGGTATGCATGCTACATTCCAGTGGTACATGGATGCAACTGTAGACCCTCACACTGGTTACTGTGCTGTGTACCTGGATGATGTTGTGATGTACAGTACAAACTGGAGAAACCTCCTGGAGCACCTACAAGCACTTCTCTAATCTATCAAAAATGCAGGTCTGACCAATAATCCTACCAAGTGTGCATAAGGCATGCAGAAAACCATATTTTAAAAAAAATTCTGTTCATCTCTTGGGTATGAGCAGGGGATGTACTCATTCTTCAGCACCTGGACCCCACACCTGGCACCCCCCCCAGGCTTCCCCAATTGGGAGACCTGCAGTGATGCTCCCAGAGGGGAGATACCAAGATCCACCAGAGACCCCAGCTGAGGCTTACGCCTGGGGCTTCATTCTAGTAGAGGTCCAGGGGCTTCGCAGAGCAGCCAGCCCAAAGGTTTTTTCCTTAAGTTTCCCCAGGAGGCATGGACATGCAATAATGTTAGTGTGTGTCAGGCGCACTCCTGCACCTGACCTGCAGATGTCCACTGTTGACTAAGCTCACGGAATAGTGGTCTCAGTGTTGCACACCCAGGGTGGGATATTCAGAAGGGTTGCACATGGGGCAACACAGTTGTGCCATGCGCAACTCACTGATGCACCCTGGCATGATATTCAAAAGGGAAAAGTGCATGGCACAAATCCCGATGCACTGGGGCGCATCAGTAATGTATGCGGCGCAAGTAGGGGGGATGTGCAAATGCATACCCCCGCACATCTCGATATTCAGCCCGGGATGTGCGGAGCCCATGCAGGTGCAACCCCTACATGCACAGCATACAGTTGTTCCAAAAAATAAAGGAGCAACAGCCAGCCACCCACAGGTGAGCTGCCGTATTACAGGGCGCAACATGGCGGCACCCGGCTGTGGGTGGCCAGCTCCGGCGGCACCCTCCATCGGGTAGCGCCCCCCATGCCCGATCACGGGCAGAAGTAGGAAATAAACAGTCCCATATCCCTGGTGGTCCAGTAGACTGCTCGCAGCCCGATTGCGAGCATATGTTTAAAACTAAAACGTCCTACATCCCTGGTGGTCCAGTGGACCGCTCGCAGCCCGATCAGAGGCAGAAGTCTAAAGAAAGATTAAATCCCATCCCTGGTGGTCCAGCGGTACCCCCCTCTCCACCCTCCCACTGAGCCCTGCCACCCCTCTCCCCCCCGGTCAGCGGCGGGTGGCAGCTCCCCTCCCGCAAGCCACCTGGCCACCCGTTGACTGACTGCATGCAGTACAGCTGTACGCCCATTGGTCCACAGCATGGGCCAATGGGCATGCAGACCGTACAGTACTACACAGTCCAGATATGTGAATGAATCTATTCACATATCTGGACTGTCAAGCTCTAATATGTCTGCATGCCCGATATTGCGCTATCAGACCAATGAACATACAAAGTCATAAGGGCTCTGTGAAGCTTTGTCAGGAGCAGGTAGAGTGAAGAAGAAAGAAAGAAGGGTGTCAGAGTGGGGAGATATGGAAATGAGAGGGAGGAGGGGAGAGATAGGTAGGGAGTTGAGATGGGTATGAGGTAGATGGGAAATAGCAGGGGGGGGATGATAGAGAAAAGGAAACAGGAGCAAAACACCCTATACACAGGTATATGGGTAGGAGAGGCGGGGAAGGTGCAACAGTGGGTGGGGGGTGCTTGGGGGGGTAGGCCTAGAGGGGATTATAGGAAACAATCACAAGAGGCACTAGCTACAAGGTGTTGATGTAGTTTACACTTAAAAGCGCCATATGGGATCAGCATTTAAACAAAATCAAAACAAATCAACCAAATCAAGCAATCATGACAGTACATCAGTAAATGCAGTGCAGACATCACTTTTGTATTTAAAATAAAGCATGATAGCACAGTACTTTAAAACAAAAAGTAAGCCATGATCTTTTGTTGTTTGCTTGCACTTCACATTTCAAACATCAAGCAGAATCAGTCTTGATCAATCAGTTCAGTACCGTAATTTCCTATTTAAAAAAGTTTGTAATTTTCTTTTGTTTGGAGTTTTGTTTTGTGCAAGCTGGTGCACATATGATTCAAAATAAAATATGCTAAAATCAGTTTTTTCCTTTACAAAAACAAATTTTCTTATGGTTTCCATGGTGTTATGCACCTCAACTACAGTCACCGGCTCCGCTCATCCTCGCCATCTTGGTCCTTGTCCTGTGAGTCCCTGCAGATCTCCCCACAAATGTCCTGCTCGCTGACTGGGCCAACAGTTGGTGTGGTGTCATTTATCCTGGTGTAGTCCATAAAATCATGCACAGACATGCAAACAGGCAGATCTGGAATTGGTAGCGTTTCGATACTGTCCACTTCCAGGTCCATGGTTCTCTCCTCTGACATTGTCGATGACATGAGCCCAGCCTTGCAGTAGCAATTGCTGATTGTCTTTTGACTGACAGCAGACCATGCCCAGTCCAGCATCTGTATGGCATCCAGGATCAAGATCTTCTTCAGCAGCTCAGCAAAACTTAGAGTAGCTCTGGAGTCAGTGTGAAGCAGAAGATGCTCTGTGATCTATGAAAGAATGAAAATAAAAGACAGGTTAGCAAATGAAGTGTGAATCGAGGGTAGAATATAAGGACTAGTGACACACACATTTCGCCTGTAGAAATACTTCACATTTTTAATTATGCCCATGTTCATTGGTTGGACAAGTGATGTGTTAGGGGGCAAGAAAAACATTTTTATGTTGGACAGTTTAATGTTGGGGTGTGCACTGCAATTATCAAGGAGCAAAACAATCTTCCATCTGCATCTCGTCATTTGGGCATTAACAGTCTGAGCCCACCTTGTGAAAATCTCTGCAATCAACCACAAGTTGGAGTTTGTCTCATAGATGACTGGCAGAGTGCCAATTTTGATGCCATTGAAATACCTACGTTTACACGATTTACCAGTGTTTACATGATTTACCAATGACAACAGGTTTCAGTTTCTCAAAGCCTTTCATGTTGGTGGACAACAGCATGACAATTCATTCATGGGCTTTCTTTCCTCCGCTGGTAGCAACTGTTTTAAATTATAAGGTGCCCTCTAGTGTAGCCCTAAAGTACAGCCCCTTCTCATCACAATTAAAAATATAGATGGGAATGTACTCATTTACAATCTGTGGCAAAATCTCAGCGACCCAGTGCTCGGCAGCCCCAGCATCAGCATCCCTTTTCTCTTAATGTCACCATTTGTAAACTATGCCATGCCTTTCCTTCCAGCGGCATAGCCAACCATTGGTTGAGATGAAGGGGACTGCAAGCATGTCAGCTAGTTGATTGGCCTTTTACAGCAGTATAGGTCCACTGATGGGGGCATCAACAGCTCGGCTGGCAGTGAACCAGCATAATAGGGCAGTCTCTATGGATTCACTCTTGCCAGTAAATTTCCTCTTTCTAGCCATATTTTCTCTACTTTCCTATTCTGGAAGCAAGCAGTCCCAGGAGGCATAAATTCTGGATACTGGGGAGACGTCTATGCCATACTCTTTGGCCAGGTCTGAACGTTTGGCATCTGGCTGTGCTACAGTAGTTTATGCAGCAAGGCAACCTTCTGCTCCAGAGTAAGAGTGTTCTTGACTTGCTCCATCCTAGTGGCAGTGATTAGAAAGGTTGCTAACCTGTAGTTCATTTAAATAGTACAGTAGGGTACATTGGATAATTGGATAATTAAGGTACTAAGCTAATTAGAATGTTAAGGTGAACTACTTAAGGTGGTCAGCACAGGGCGAAAGCTGTAAAAGGGTTAAGAGAAAATGTGCACTTACAGCTGGGCTGAACATACAATCAGTGGTAAATACAAAAAAAGTGCAATTAACCAAAAGTGCACTTACATACTGTGCATTTAAAAGGTAAATTTAACACTGGCTAAATAGGAAAAAAAAACGAGATATGTAAAAAATGTGCATTTAAGTGGGATGTGCACTGAAGTGGGCTCCAATGTAAAAAGAAATAATAAAATCAAAAATTATACTGCTGCTTTAACTTATAGTGTTTAAATATTCCTAACTTATCAGAAATTATATAACTTATTTGTGTAGTTTGCTGTACCCTTGCTGATTTTTCTGTGCTATGCCTCCAGGTGCCATATTGAAAATTAGGTTCTGCACCTAAATGAGTGTATCCTGGTGTGAAAACAACTATTTTTTTTCTAATTCTATTTTTGCTCCCCTTCCTTGTATCCTGCCAAACTCTCTCCAGTGACCCCCCACCACCACAGACTCTATCTCCTTTCGTGATCTAAGCCCTCCTTTCCCCTAGCACCGGGCACCCCCAGGTCTACCCTCTGGGGAAGGGACACCCCCGGCCAGGATGCTGTTTCTGTAGGGTTGAGCACCGGGCCGAGGAGGAGGCAGGACGAGGAGAGCCGTGCCCAACTACGAAAGTGTGGTTCATGGGTAGGAGGTGCTTTCGCTTATCAGAGGAAGGAGGATTTTTTTTCTTACTTAATTACACCCCTGTGGAGCCTGGCTACCAAGGCAACATACTGCCATGGCTCCACCCCCCTGGCATATGCCACGACGCTACTTTTGGACACCTCCAGCCTCCGCCAGAGGTCGCTCCTTGAGCGGTTGTGTCTCCTACCCTCCCCGGGGAAGAAAGAGCAGTCCTCTGAATGCTCAATATCTTCCCCCCTCCCGCCAACCCCCAGCTGCCAAGGCTTGTTCCCGAACCTGGGTCACCCACGTGGTGCAAGGTGTGGCATCCAGCGCCTCAACCCTCAGCACCACCGGGCCGACCTGGTGTGAAAACAACTAAATAAACAAATGTGTCAATAAATAAGAAATTATATAATTAACATTAAAATATTCTGATATAAGGAAGAACCAAAGGGCTTATGCTAGGGGTCTGCTGTATAACCTCCTACCCTGCATCAGGCAGGCATAAGGGTGCTGTACAAAAATACCACATGATACATTAAGGGAAGCATAAATGGACATTTTAATTTTTTTTTTTATTTTCCTTGTGTTTACAAAGAAAGGAAAAAGATAATTATTCCATCGATTTGTTCCCCCACCAGCTCAGTGGAAATACTGTTCCCTGTCACCTCCTTTTTTTCATGGTACTTATCTAGCTGAAAGATTTCCAGTATCCAGGAAACTTTTTTAAACATAATAGTGAGACACAATTCAGCTTATATTTCATTAATTGTCTGTATGTGCATCTTCTTATTCTGTGCTACTGAGGGCATTTATATAAACACAGGATCCCATATGTCATCTTATCCCACTGCTTCCCCATCTGCATCCCCCTGCTCTGCTGATTTCATCATAATCCTCTACTGTATTTGTGAGATTACAATCATTTCCACAGAAAGAGATTTTGATGTCACAAATACATCATTATAACTTCATCATGGGAGAAGCAAGAGGGCAGGATGAAGTCTGAGGCCCAGATATTCAAAGGGGTTGTGCCTGGTGCAACAGAGTTGTGCTGGCAAAGCACTGCAATGTGCCCTGGTGGGATATTCAAAAGGCTGCCAGGCACAGCTCAAGTCCCAATGCACCGGGGCACAATGGTAATGTATGCAGCAGAAATGCAGGGGACATGCCCATGCATATGCGGCACAACCCGATATTCAGCCCGGAATATGCTGCGCATATGCTGGCACAACCCTGATTTGTGCTGCATACGGGGGGCTCAAGGTTGAGCTGGAAAAACAAGGAACAAACCCAGGCCACACACAGGTGGGCTGCTGTAGAGCAGGGTGCAACACAGCAACCGCCAGCCATGGAAGGCCACCCACCCTGCAGGAACACCGTCCACAAGCACCCACACCATCCCCAATGGTCCAGTGGCCCCCCCCAGCAGTCCCAATTGTGGGTGGCGGTGTAGGCAAATCCCTCACCTGGTGTTCCAGTGGTGTTCCCCCCACTCCTGTTTCACCTGATCATGGGTATCCAAAATAAATATATTCCCCGGTGGGCCAGTGGTACCACCTCCCCTCCACCCACAGAGGACCCCTGCCATTCAGCTCCCCCCCCCGTCATCGGTGGGCAACTGCACTCTGCCCACATACCACCTGGCCACCTGCCGAATGACAGCTTACAGTGTGATCTGTAAGCCAATTGGTTCACAGTGTGGACGAATGGGTTTGCACACCATACTGTACTACCCAAGCACAAATCTGTGAATTGCATTGAACCTCAATTGCCACATCTCTGACCATCTTTCAAGCTTCTCCAGGTCCCGCTTCATTTTCTGCACCCCTTCTGGAGTATCCACCCTGTTGCAGATCTTGATGTCATCTGCAAACAGGCAGATCTTTCCTTCCAGCCCCTCTGCAATGTCACTAATGAAGACATTGAACAGGACTGGTCCTAGTACTGATCCCTGTGGTACCCCAATGGTCACCCCCTCTCTCCAGCACAGGTTGTGTCCAAAAACAATCAGTCAAGGAGTCCTCTGGCAGTGGCTCTTCGCTCCACTCACTGTGACCCAGACACAGCCAATCACAAACACACTGTCACAAACCTATCAGCAAGAATTCCTCAGTCCCGTCCAAAGTAAATGGAAAAGCACACAGAAATGGCAGTTAAGAAAATACCTCAAATTCAATTAGAAACACACAAATATTAAACACAATACTTAAAGGAAATGTCATACTGTGTAAAACAAGAAAAAAAGCTTTATTTCAGTCTCATCTCTCCATTTCAGGCCTTGATACTCATTTTCTTAAAGGTATTCTAATATTTCCTCAACAGAAATTTCATTAAAAACAAATTTGTTATTGAAACTTTGGTCCTATGCAATAAAATCAGAATCAATATCAACAATGGGGAGGCATTTTAATAGCTTCACAAAAGCTATTTTTAAGTGCAGTGGTGACATCAAGAGCTGAGGTTAAGTGCTGTCCCATACTCGTGCCCTCATTTAAAGTAATTTACCATTTCTTTACATCCTTTTGCTGCTGAGTGTCAGTAATCTCTGTATTGTTTAGGTAGTATTTTGCTTTTACTGTACATTCCCCTTAGCTGGATGCTAACTTTGCATTTTTCAATGCAGAAATTAATTTGCTATTTTTCTGGCCAATTTTTCAGCACATGTATCCGCTTTGCATTGTATTACCTCCTGCTGAGATGCAATTACCCTTCCAATTTTGGTACCATCAGTAAACTTGGCAACCAGCTACTGGCGCCCATCACCAGATCACTTATAAATATATTGAACAATATTGGCCCCAGCACAGAACCTTGCAGGATTATCCTGGTCATGTGTTTCCTTATGGATCGACTACCATTTATTATTCCCCTTTGTTTCCTGTCCTACATCCAGTTTTTAGTCTGTTTCATTACACAATCAGTTATTCCCAGGTTCTTTATTTTATGAACTAGTCTCTCATGTGGCACAGTTTTTAAGGTTTTGTTGAAGTGCAAATACACAGCACCTGCAGGTCCCACTCATCAAGCTCCTTGGTGGCATTATCAAAAAATTCCACAAGACTGGTCTAGAATGATTACTCATTACGGAATAAATATTGAGCATTGATTCAGAGTAATGTTTCCTGTATGTGCTAAGCATTTTGGTTTCTTGCCATTGTCTGCAACAGCTTTCCTCGTAATTGCAGTAAGCAGACTGGGCTATACTGTGAAGTTCTCAATGACTCATTAAATATTATTGCCAATGGTGTTGGCAGTTTCTTGACTAGTCCTCATGAATTATGGGAGCAGTGCATCAGGAACCTTTACTTTACATATGTTTACCATCTTCAGAATAATTTAAAACTCTTCAGGAATCACACATATGTGCTGTGGTGTGATTTGATACTCCCCTGTGAACACTGTTTCACTATCTGATATTTTTATGTTTTTTTGTGAATGCAGATGCAAAATGCTCATTTATGCATTCCTCTATCTGTTCCTCCTTGGTTTTATGTCACCACTTTCCTGATCATTCTCTGGTACAGCAACTATAGGGTTTTCCTTTTCTCAATAACGCACCTGAAGAACTTTTTAAATATTGGCTTTAACTTCCCCTACTGCAATACAGTTCACATGAAACTTATTGTGTGTCACTTTCAAACCATTCCTGTCACGTGTTTTCAGTGAGTTTCCAACTAGTTGGTTTGGTTTTCTCCCATTGGCTACAGTAAGTGACTTTCTGCTAAAAGTACTACCAGCTAGTTCATTTAGTTCTCATCAGAAACCTACTTACATCCAGATACTACAATTCATAGTATAGATTTGAGAAGCATGAAAAGGCATTGGTCCATAATTAGCTCCTTGGTGTAGGAATAGCATTGTAATTTACAATGTATTTGTCCAGTTTGCATTAAAATTCTGATTTGGTTTTACTAATTATGATTTTAGTTGGTAGATGGTTCCAAGGGTTAACTATTCATTGTGTGGTAGTTTCTCCTAATATTGTTCTGCATTTCTGTGGTTTGACCTGTAACAGGTGTCCCCTTGTGCCTATGGTGTCATTTTTAAAGTCCTTTTGCAATTCAGCCATAAGGGAAGGGTTATGAATTATGTCATACATCACTATGATATCCCCTCACGCACATTTCAAGGGGCATAAGATTTAACATGTTTAATCTAGTCTCATAATATTCATTCTTTAGTTCATAAATTGATCTGGCAGCCCTGCACAGAATTTGTTTGATTCTACTCATATCCCCTTTATTGAATGGGCACTACAAACAGCTTCCAAAATCAAGGATAGGTCTGATAAGCTCTGTACAGGTGCATAATTACTTCTGCTCTGCAGTTGTTAAAATTTCTCTTAATAGACCAAAACTCTGCTTGCTTTAGTGACTACAGATGAACACTGTTTTTCCTGACTAAATGGTTTTGAAAGAATGACTCCCAAGTCCTTTTCCTCATCCACTTCTTTTAAGGTGGTATTGCATAGAGCGTATGTGTGTGAGATGACTTGCTTGCCCATATGCATAACCCTACACTTCTGGAAATTGAATTATGTACCCAACTTGCATGACCACTTTGTGATGTTATCTAAATCAAACTGTATGGGATTTGTTTCACTTTTAGTATAGCAGATACCACCAATCTTAATCTTATCTGCATATCTACTTGTTCAGTTTATGGCACTCTGGTTCATGTCAGAAACAAAATTTGGAAAAGTATGGGACTGAGTACAGAACCCTGTGGTACTGCACTATTAACCACACCCCTGTGTGATAGATGGCCATTGATTGCTGCTTTTTGATTTCTATCCATTAGCCACCGACAGACCCAGTTGGTTCTATATGATAATGGCAGTAGCGGAATAGCGATTGCCATTACGGCAAGTGTATATCACCAAAAATGAATTTCAGCGATGCACACTTGCGGCGACTGGCAATAGGGTGCCCGAGATCCATGGCTGTATTTCTTAATGAGGGGGGTCTGTGCCTCCACCCCACACTGGGGCTTCACACCCTACTAAAGGTTCTCGATTCCATGGGGGTACATATTGGGGGGGGGTAAAATACTTGTTAAAAGAAAAAGCCTGCTGCCAGCAAAAAAAAAAAAACACAGTGCCGGATCAAAACCCTGCACCTCCCAACTGATGACCCTCCCTATCACGCTAGTGGACCAGCTCGGCAGCTGCCCTCCACACCCCCTTTAACGTACATTCCCTTCCCTTCCTCTCCCCCCTGCAAGTGTAGGCACATAGCTTCCTCTCGCCCTACCTTGCCCACCCCAGTATCCAGGTGCTACCCTGCCAGGTAGCACTGAATACAGGTGCCGTAACTGAGTTGCCGTTTTTGTAGGCACTCAATTGTGGATGCCATATTCACTGGATACCGACACAGTTTATTACGTGATGATTGATATTCATTGTGATCACTTTTTCTATTGTGGCCCGGTGTGGAATAGTGTTAAAAGCTTTAGAAAAATCTAGAAATTGCAGTCTACCGGTTGTTTTTTGTTCAGGGTGGATATTACTTTTCCATAAAAATGGAGGATATTTGGTTATGCAGGATCTTCCTGGTATGAAGTCATGCTGTTCTGGGTCTAAATTTTCAGTGTCTGTTAAGTGTGGATTGTCTTTAATGATAGCTTCAAGTACATTGCCTGGTACAGATGTTAAACTTATTGGCCAGTAATTATTTACCTCATTTCTGTTTCCATTTTTATGAATTGGTATTAAGATAGCTGTTCTCCAATCTGTAGGTATGGCACCCATTTTGAGTGAGTGTTCATAAGAATGCTCAGTGGATGAGTGAGGTTTTTCCCTAATATTTTCAAAATTTGCGGGGCAATGTTATCTGGCCTTGCCTAACTGTGTACTTTAAGTTTATTTATTTTTTCTAGTGTATCTTTTTTTTTGTCTGCTCTTTTTATCCCCTTAACCCTCATGAATTTTGTATGTATCTGAACTGTATCGCCCAGATATTCAAACTGCACCAGGCTGTGGCGCAAGCTTGGGTGCAGCTCAACTTGGCTGTGCAGGGGTGTGGACTGGGCGATATTCAACGGAGCTGCGCCACGGCTCAGCAGCATTGAATATCGCACCCTGGCCACCTGCAGTGTGCATAGCACAGTGGCACTGCACCAGCGCAAGTGGCCAGAGTGGAGCATGGGGATGCGCTAGCGCAAGTTCCATTGCACTATGCACAGCAACCACGATATTCAAAACTTGACATGCAAATGGGGCCATAATGTATGCAAGGCACAAATGGGGCCATTTGCATGTCATTATGGACCCATTTGCATGCAGATGTGCCAATCCTCGATGACTTGCACCTGGCGCCCTGCCAGGCAGCAGTCATCGGGGATGATGACCCCTGCAGCCGGCAATGTGCTCCACAGCCCGATTGTGGACATTTGAAATAAAATAAAGATCAATGTCCAATGTCCCTGGTGGTCCAGTGGACCGCTATGTGCCCGATCGCGGGCATTTGTATGAATAAAAGATGAATTATGTCCAATATCCTTGGTGGTCCAGTGGACTACTGTGTGCCCAATCACGGGCATTTGTATGAATAAAAGATTAATTATGTCCAATATCCCTGGTGGTCCAGTTGACTGCTGTGTGCCCAATCATGGGCATTTGTTAATACAAAAGAACTATGTCCAATATCCCTGGTGGTCCAGTGGACCACTGACTGCCCGCTCGCGGGCATTTGTGATAAAAAGAATAAATAATCACAATATCTCTGATGGTCTCGGTACCCCCCCTTACCACCTGCCCACTGAGCCCCACTGCCTCCCCAGTCAGCGCGTGGGCGGCAGCACCCCCCCGCCGCCCCCACGCCGCTGACTGACACCATCAATGTAGGGCTGTGCGGCCATTAGTCCACAGCATGAGCCAATGGGCGTGCAGCCTGTACCACACTACACATTCTAGATATGTGGATAGAATCATTCACATATCTGGAATGTAGTAAGGCACGGAGCTGCATGCCCATTGGCTCACGCTGTGGACCAATGGGAGGACAGCCCCACTGACAGTGTCAGTCAGTGGGCGGGGTGGGAGGCGGGTGGGAAGTTGCCGCCCGCCGCTGACCGGGAAAGGCGACTTCTAGACCACCAGGGATTATTGCAATTATTTATTCTTTTTATCACAAATGCCCATGATTGGACAGTCAGTGGTCCACTGGACCACCAGGGATATTGGACATAGTTCTTTTGTATTAACAAATGCCCGCGATTGGGCACACACCGGTCCACTGGACCACCAGGGATATTGGACATAAATCATCTTTTATTCATACAAATGCCCACGATTGGGCACACAGCGGTCCACGGGACCACCAGGGATATTGGACATAATTCATCTTTTATTCATACAAATGCCCATGATCGGGCACATAGCAGTCCATTGGACCACCAGGGATATTGGACATAATTCCTTTATTTTATTTCAAATGCCTGCGATCGGGCATGGGGGGGTTGCCGCCAGGTGCAGCCAGAGCTCGGGTGGCCACCCACAGGTGGCAGCTGCCGTGTTACGCCCTGCAATGCGGCAGCTCACCTGTGGGTGGCCATCAGTTGTTCCCTTTTTTTTTGGGATCAACTTTGTGCTGGCGCAGGTAGGGGTTGCGCATGCATGGCTCTGCACATCCCAGGCTGAATGTCGGGCTGTGCAGGGTATCCATGGGCACACCCCCCCCACCTGCACCTGCATACATTACTGATGCGCTCCGGCGCATCGGGATTTGTGCCACACACTTTTCCCTTTTGAATATTGCGCCGGGGCACATCAGTGGGTTGCGCATGACACAACCCTTTTTAATATCTGGGCCTATGTGTTTAAACTGGTAGGTACAAGTTTATTAGTAAACACAGAGCATAAATAATCATTAAAGTGATTAGCAATTTTTTCTGGGTACGTTATTTGGATACTTTTAATATTTATGGCACATAGTTTGTCATCTGATTTCTTTAAAGATGATGTGCAACATTTTTTTCATATTGTTAATAAATGCTTGAATTCAAGTCCCTGTGTCATGATTAGTGTTTCCTGAAAATGACATGCTGTCTGGTTTTATGGTTTTCTTTAAATGAGCATTTGTTAACTTGCTCTGCAGTAACTGAAAACATTGAAGCTGTTTCTGCCCCTCTGAGTGAGGTTTGGAGAGCAATGACATTATATTAGAGCAACTGGCTGCTTCAACAGTTAAGTCCTTGCTTGAATGAAGATGTGTTATGAGTTTCAGTGCTGAACTGAAGTGGTATGAATGTTTCTAGGTGAGAATTTAGCTGGTCAGTATCACTGCTGCCAGTTCTTTCTCGTCAAAACTCTGCGTTGTTTTCTAGCTATATAACTCAGGGTTATTTAAAGGGACACCATCAGCTTTTTCAGCCATTTAAGCTCCCTCGTATCTCTGTGCCTGTACCACAGAGCTTCACTCATAGTTTGCTCCGATTGAGTTCACAGTCCATAGTACACCTTTTTTATGTGTATTTTTGGTAAAAACTGACATTTGTTCGTCCTGACCGAAATACCATGGTCCGCCCCTTACTGCACACCCCCGACATTGAGAGGACAGTGAGTGACAGACTTGTGCATAGAGGAGGTAGTTGGTTTGGGAGGGGTATAAAAGAAAAGCCATGCTGAATACTATTGACTATACTGACTTTTGCAATAAAAATCTTATATAAAACCGAGGACTACTTTCTATACAATTCATATCTGAAAAGTGAAGCTGGGACTCCACGCATGCGTGGGTCCCAGTTTCGCACGAATAATTATATAGAAAGTAACCCTCAGTTTTATAATAGAATTATATTGCAGATATCAGTATATTCAGTAGTATTCAGCATGGCTTTTCCTTTATACCCCTCCCGAACAGACTACCTCCTCCATGCACAAGTCTGTGTCATTCACTATTCTCTCAATGTCAGGGATGCGCTGTAACATAGAAACATAAACTTTGATGGCCGATAAGGACCACTTGGCCCACCCAGTCTGCCCATTTCCCTACCTACTAGATAAGCTGCAGATTCTAGTTAACCAACAGCCTACTTTCTGCCACCCCCCGCTACAATTGCCTTATGTCTGTCCCATGCATGTTTGAATTCCCCCACTGTTTTAGACCCAACAACCTCCCCAGGAAGGCAGTTCCATGCATCCACCACTCTCTCTGTGAAAAAAAATTTCCTCACATTACCCCTGAGCCGTCAGCCCCTCTATCTTTATAGTAAGGGGCAGACCATGGTATTTCAGTTGGGATGACTGAATGTCAGTTTTTACCAAACATACTGTTAAAGGTGGGTCTACAGGTAGACAAATAATGTGCACAGAAGCAGCTTGTAAGGTGCAACCCACTGTTTACTTGGTGGGATGTTTATTAAATTCATAAACAGTCTTCAGCACCAAAAAGTAAAAATAAATACAGAAAACAAAATAACAAACATTCAGGATGTTTCCAAAGCTTCTTTTCACTCACAAACTGAAACTTTTCTGTAGCATGGTCAGTCAGACACCCCCCCTTTTTTTTTTTTTTTTTTTCCTTTCCCTTCCATCCTTTCTCTATCTGACTAACATGGGGAGAGGTCAGGCTTATATACCCGCCTCCTGATCAGGTGACTCAGTATTCTTTTGGAACAAGGTAAAATCAGTGAATAACCTTTCAAAATAGTGTTCATTAGCATAACTTTGTTTTATACATCAATACAAACTTTCATTTGAACTTTTTATACAATAAAAATTCTGTATAAAGGATTTGATACAAACGACAGTCACCTAACATTTGATTGACAGTTTGCCTTCTTTAAATATAGACCACTAGAGGCCGCTCACTCCCTATAGTGACTCTCATTCTGCTGCAGAGCTGCTAGCAAGCAGGCCTCCTCTTAGCTTCCAAGGAGCAGCTCAGCCACTGCATTCTGGTAACTTCCTTGTTCGTTTAAATGTTTCAGTTCTTTCTAGGTTTGCAGTAACAAAACCTTCTTTGGTTTACCGGGACACAGGAATGTTTAAAATATAGTAAACCTGTAACCATTTCTTCCTTTTTCAGTTGTTTTGCAGCACAGGAGTTAGTTTGGCTTTGATTGTGGTTTGAGATCTCCAAACATATTTTTAGGGACAAAACAACTGGCTGCAGCTCTGCTCTGTGTATCCTTAAACAAAACAGCCTTTTATTAACAGAAGCTAAGCAAACTAACATAGCTATTCCTTTTGTTTCACCAAAAGGAGCACCAAATGTTTTTTTTTTTTTAACACAGAGTCCAGCCAGCAATCCAGTCTCTCCAACAGAGATACCCTTCCAAGAAAAAGAGGAGTCTTCCATCCAAGCGCCAGCCTGGCATTCCTGAGCAAGAACACTGCTCCAGGGGGACCCATTCACACAATAGAGGCTTTCCTTTAGCCTACCTTTACATCACAGGTGCCTGCAGTTTACAAATGCCTTTCTTCATAATGTGCTGCTAGGGTAATAGAGTTTATTTTACTTAGGAACTCAGGGTAACATGAATAGACAGGGACCGGGAAATGAAGAGAAAATTAAACACCAGGGCCTGGATATTCAAACTGCGCTGAAAACTGGCGCAACAGTAGGAGTAAGCGCAAACCAGTTGCGCAAATGCGCAACAGGTGCGATATTCAAACATGGAGCAGAGCAAATTGCGTAAGCAACCAATGTCTCAATATTGCACATACTGCCCCATCGCGCAACCAGGAAGGAGAAGCTGAGCCAAAATGCTGCGCATGGCGCAACCATGGAAGCTCAGCTGAGCATTGCAGAGCTGCCATAGCGCAAGCACAGCCCCCCCCAGAGCAATGGAACTGCACATCCAGGGAGGCAGGCTGGGGCCCACCGCCAGCCATGCTACACATGGGCACAGGAACTCACTGCAGAACCCACACCACACTGGCACACCCCAAGCACAGCACCACTGGGGGTGGGACGGATGATCCACGTGCCCATGGGGACAAGCCAACTAAAGCATAGCAGAGCCATGACACCCCAGCACAACCACTGGCAGGCAGAGAGTGCCACACACAGGGGGTTGACAACCACAGTGCACATCAGTCCCCGTGCACGCACAGCACAGCGTGCACCGTGCCCCCAAGACACCGCTCATGTGCAGTGACAGGCACTGCAGGAAACACCATGCACCCCCCGTGCCACACGTCAACCCCATGCTGCAGAGAAGCATACCAGCCAGACCCACCCTGTGCACCCAGCAGTGGGTGGCAGCAGATGGCAAGAGCAACAGAAAGGCAATGCTACACTGGTGATACCTCCCCATGGACACACACACACATATATACCCAGGACCATAGCAGCCCAGATGGCATGTACACCCCTGCAACGGAGCACCCATAGCCAGTTGCAAAGCAGACACCAACACAGCAGTTGTATCAAAATAGAAATGTATATTTCAAAAACAACAGATAAACAATAACAGCTGAAACTATGTACAAGGTGGGGGGGACGGGTAAAAGGCAGGGGTGTTCAAGGGGGAAGGAATAAAAACTTGGAGAGGGAAGGCATGGTGAAAGGGATGGGAGAAGTGGGAATGGAATGTGGGCTACGGCCCAGCTGGCTCCTGGTCTTCCCCCTGCTGGCGTCCCCTACTGTGCCGCCTCCGCCGTTCACCCTGGCGCAGCATGGCCTGCAGGAGCTCCCGGTTGTCAAGTCCGACCTGGGTCAGGCGCCGCAGATCCTGCTGCATGTGTCTCAGCACCCCGAGGCCTAGGAAAATGGGAACACAGTCAATGGCTGAGACTGACCACAACCCTGAACACCACCCAACCTGCAACCCATATAACCCAATGTCCTGCACCTGTGATGGCATGCACCCACCCACAGTGAACATGCACATGGCCATCACAAACAGGCAGCACCAGCTATGTGCACCACCGCCCACACACACTGCCCACGTCAATCACAGTACAAACTAGGCTGTCAAGTGATGTGGCAACGTGGTGCGATGCCAGTTACACAGCTATGTGCCCAGTGCATGCCTGGACCACCTGTGATGCATACACAGACGTGTCGTGATGCTGCACTGTGATGCAGGTCACCTGTGTCATGCCTACATACATGGATACATAGACAGTGTCGGCTGATAAGGGCCTATGGGACACCCAGTCTGGCCATTTGGCCTTGTACGTTCACTCTGTTGTCCTATAAGTCTTCCCCCTCACCCTGACCTCCAGAATTCCTTCATGGCTAACCCACGATACATAAATCCTGCAGAACCAAGTCAGCCCCCCACTACATCCTCTGGCAGGGTGTTCCACTTGTCCACCACCCATTCTGTGAAGAAATACCTTCCATGTTACCTCTTAAACGAGCCCCTCCAACTGCATCCCATGCCCTCTAGACCTGGAACATCCTTTACGCTTACAAATATTGTTTCCTGCACTCTGTTCCCCCTGTACAATACTTGTGTCATCATCCCCACCCTCCTCCCTCCAGGGAGTACATGTTCAGTTCCATCAACCTGTCTGCATAGGACTTGTGATGCAATCCATGCACCATCCATGTCGCCCTCCTGTGAACCCTCTCCACCCAGTCCATGTCCATACTGCAGGTATGGTCTCCGAACTGTACACTGTACCCCAGTGTGGGACTCACTAGTGTTTCATATAGTGGAACCATGACCTCCCCTTTCGTTGTGTCCAGCATGGTTGGTGGTCTTGCCCCCCCAGCATGCAATAGCATCCATGACGTAATGATACTCACACTCCTCCAGCAGCTCGGTCTGCTGCTGCTGTGGCACGACATCCTGTGGCACCGGGGCCCTGGCATGGCCCACATCACGGCGGTCGGGTGTCCTCACAATCCAGCCTGTGGGAGACATATGGTGAGACAAACATCAGTGTGACTCAAAAGCAGAGTGCCCCCTGCCCCAGTGAGAGTGCCTGCCCACACAGCCATAACCATCTATCGCACAGCTGCACACAGTGACACACCTATGCACAGCCACCCAAGCACACACACACCCCTACAGAGAATATAGGTGCATAGATGGTACACTTACGTGGCCTAGGCACCAGGCCCCGCCTGGCACGTGAACGCAGCCACGTCAGCAGGTCCGGCTCCCTTCGGCGGAGGTCACTGTACCGGTGCCTGCACTGCTCAGCAGACCGGCCCCGGCCAGTGACCCCCACCAGGTCAGTGGCCACTTGCTGCCACACATGAGTCCTAGGCATGGTGAGGGGGGCCTCACCATACAGTGCCTCACAGTGGGGCTCCACTAGGGCCACCAGGTTGGCCACTTCAAGCGGGCTCAGGACACCGCCCTCCTCTAGCCATGGCACCAACTTTACAGCAGGCAATATGGCGCCCGCTGCGCTGTAACCGCGGAGTTGTTGCGCCAATAGACCAGCACAGGCTCCAATCGCTTGTTCGAACAAGCAGCCAATACTTTACATGGCGCTGTCACCAGACAGCGCAATAGGGACGTACATACGGCATGTCAACAGTGCCAGGGGTCAGAGGGCTACACAAGGTCACGGCACGACGCATACATGCGACAGCGCCATAGGATGTAGGTATCCCGCGCGACCGCGGCGTGAGCACCAGTGCCACAGTGGACTATCGTGCAGAAGTGCCACAGCGCCATATAGTGCCCAGTGCTGTAGCGCCACTGACACAATGGTGGCCATGGCGAGATAGCCTATCGGCGCTCCAGCAGGTCTGCAGCGCGATGAGCGCATATCTGTAACATGTCTGGGCATGCGCAATGCAGTGTAGCACACAGCCACAAACATGCACCATCGGCTCAGCGGACCTTCCGTAGTGCGCTGAGCGCAAATCACGCGATATTCAACCGACATATGCAAATCAGGCGATCAGCCATTCAAAGCGCGTGGTACGCGATTAGCATATCATTAAAGTTGCGCCACACCTCATTTGCATGTGTTGTGCTATAAATATGTGACACTGGGTTGTGGCGGCCAGATTTGGTTGTTGCAGGTGAGAGGTGAGTTACATGCTGTGTGATGCTCAGGACAATGCTCATGGGCAGGGGTGCTGGAGGATGATATAGGTTGAGGGGCTGAGCATGATGGGGGCACTTAGAAAGGGCAGAGGGCACCTTTCCATCAGTATCTGCCATGCGGAGAGGAAAGGGGGGGGCTTCTGCCCCGGCCGGCAGCTATGCTCATGGGGAAATGCTGTGGACTGCACAGTGACAGGTGTCCACTTCCACCCATACAGATCACCATGACTGACGGGAACCAGGCTGAGGCTGTGGACGGCGGGTGTAGGAGGAGGCCGAACTTCACCACAGCAGAGACTGAGGCCCTCTTCCAGGCCTACCTGGAGGATGAGCCACTTTTGAGTGGGCGGAGGGGCACCCCTCAGCAGCTTGCAGCTGCATGGGAGGGGGTAGCTCTGGCCGTCAACCTGCACGGAAGCCACCAGCGCTCTGTGCTGGAATGCCGGAAAAAGATGGGGACTGACCGCAGGAGGCTGAAGGAGAAGGTGGCAGCCTTCAGGGTGGCACGTGCTGCCACTGGTGGGGGACCACCAGTGGTGTTGCAGCTGACCCCGACTGAGGAGACACTGGTCACGGCCATGCAGCCGAGTGCCATTGCTGGTGTTCCAGGTGGAGGATTCCAGACAGGTGGAAGCCCATCACTGCACGGTATGACATGGTGATGTTGGGGGGCTGTTGTTCACATGCACTCACATGTACTCTCTTTCTGTTTCAGATCCTGTTCGTCTGCAGGAGACGGTGGTGGTGGTGGGTGCTGACAGTGAGGCAGACCTGCTGGACCTGGAGGAGGGACCATCCACCTCCGCCAGCAGCCTGCAGGCACTGCAGCGGCATGCAGGCTGGCCCAACAACTCCGGCGGCAGTGATACGGGTGCAGGGGGTGCACAGCCTGTGTCACAGCAGTCTGGCATGCAGGTATGCCAGCATGCTGTGCCTATGGCAGTGGCACGCACCGGCACTATTGATGATAGCAGGCCTGCAATGGCCAGTGTTAGGTGTGTGTCCCACGACGGACACATGGCAGGCCAGCACGCGTTCCCTGGGCCATCCTGCTCCACACCTGTGTACCAGCATGCTGGCACAGTCACAGGCTGTGCCTGTCAGCACTGGTGGGGCAGCATCAGTGGCTGAGCAGGTGTCTGGCACTGTTTACAGCACAGGGGTTGAACAGGTGGACCTGGGGGCTCAGCAGTTGGAGGGGCGGCAACAGCAGTTGCACACCAGGCCTGGGGGGACAGCGTCAAGCAGTGGCACTTGTCCACCGCCCTTAGATCCGCCCATACCTGGTCCTGGCAAACAGTGCCCACCCTCAAGGGGTGCTGTGCACCAGGACCGTCCACACTCTGGGGGTCACGATGCCATTGGGGCACAGTACCCATTGGACGCGCACACCTGCCTGCTGCAGGAGTCGGTCCAGCTGCAGGGGCAGGTTGCAAGGTCCGTGGAGGCACTGTCTGTGTCCGTGGAGCGGCATGGCAGGGAGTGTGCTTGGGACCGAGCTGAGCTGGTCCTTATGCGGACGGATGTGACCGCTGCCATTGACAGGCTGACCCAGGCAGTGGTCTCTGTCGCGGACGCATTGGCCACACTGTCAGGTGCCCCTGTACCACACACCCCACACAGTGTGCTCTCCACTCCCGTTCCCGGCGTCGTGCGACACCAGGCCTGTCGACGCCGGGTTCTGCTGTGGGCATCCCGAGCACCCCTGGTGCAAGTTTGTTTGGTGGGATGCAGACCCCTGTGCGGGCAAGGTCACGGTCACGCACTGGGACCCCTGGTGGTGCACTAGCGCCACCCGATGTGGCCCCTGCTCAGCCTGCCAGTGCTGCTAGGCCATGGCGGGGCCGCCCACGCATCCGTGGTGGCCGTGGGACAGTGCTCCCTGACTGAGCTGTCTCCCAATGCAGGCCCTGTCTGGTGCTGCCCTGTGTGCAATGTGTGTCATGGTGGGCAGTGCACTGCTGGGTGCTCTGCTCACCAAGCTGACACACGGACCACCTGCACACTCTCCCAACTGCTGTCCACAGGTGCGTGTGGATGATGATGCCTGCATTGCACTGTACACCAAGGTGCAGGTTGCCCAGGTCCTGACACACGGCGTGGACAGTCCAGGTGGTGGGGTGGTTGGTGGTGCTGTGTGTTGGCGATGTCATTTCCGCAGTGCTGTGCTGCTGCCCCTGTATGCTGCCTGGTGTGTGTGTGTCCATATGAGTGCTCACCCCTCTCTGATGGTGTGTTGGCATGCCTGGACCCTTCAACTCCCTGACCTTCATGCACGTGTGTTCCCCTGTGTGCCTGTGGTTTGGCGCATGGACAGTGTTGCCTGCACATGTCCCTTGACTTACCTGTGCTGTGCGTAGTGCTCTTCTGCAATGGTGTCCCGGTGCAGCTGGGCCTGCCGTGTCAGTCGGGGGTCCCTCCGTCCTGGGGCGGCTCATCACCCACATCACCGGCGCCACTGGCGTCCCCATCGCTGTCCCCCTCTTGGACCTGTACGGCTATCCCATGGTCTTTGGCCATGTTGTGCAGGATGCAACAGGCCAGGAATATCCCACAGGCCTTTGGGGGCTGTACTGTAGGGCTCCGACGGAGGTGTCCAGGCATCGGAAGCGTGCCTTGAGCATCCCAAACACCCGCCTATGATGTTCGGTGTTGGCATAGCCTCATTGAAACCGTGCTGCGCTGGGGTCTGGGGCGCGTATGGTGTGAGCAGCCAGGGACGGAGGGTATCCACAGTCACCTGTGTGGAGATAGTGGAGATCAGTGTCAGGTCAGGTCCATATTGCCCATATCCTTGTGTGCCACTACCATGGCACCTGTGTCATTCCACCCTTGCACAGAGTTTGCATTCCATACATGTGTACTCACCCACTAGATGACCCGTGGGGATGTTCCCACTCTCGAATCGATGGCACAGTGCAGATTGGTGCCATATGAAGGCATCATGTGCTCCGCCAGGGTGTGTGGCACAGACATTGATGATGCGCCCAGTGGCATCACACACCACCTGGCAGTTGACACTAGAAAAGCCCTTTCGGTTCTGATAGGCTTGGCCATCGGGGCCAGGTGGAGTGCGAATGGCCACATGGGTGCAGTCTATGGCCCCTAGCACGCCAGGCATATGTGCTACCCTGTGGAACTCCTGCATGTTTGCTGTACGCTCTGCCGCGGTGCTGGGGAAATGGATGTACTCCGCAGCATGAGGCAGCAGTGCGCTGAGGAATTGGGTGAGGATGCGTGGACGGGCCGACTGTAATGCCTGTGAGTCCCCTGTCGACCTCTGGAAGGTGCCCGTGGTGAGCAGGCACATGCAGGCTGTCACCTTGGTCTCCACGGACAGAGCATGACTCCGTCGTGAGGGTGCCTGCATCACATCACTGCACAGCTCACTGAGCCGTCTCAGTATTGCCCTGTTCAGGCGGTACCAGCCCACAATCTCGACATCTGTGTACAGCTCGAAGCTGATGTGGGCACGATACCGCCTGTCGGGGGCATAATGCCGACGGGCTCCTCTGCGGCCACGTCCCCCTGCAGCATGCTGTCTCACCCCTCATTACAGCTTCCATGTGGAAGCTGACATGTCCATCTCCTGGCTTGCCCCCAGCTGCTGTTCCTGTGTTACCCCACTGCTCCCTGCTGCTTCCACTGCCGGGCACCCCCACTGGCCTCTCTGTCCTCCAGGACCCTGTCCCTCTCTGCCCTTCCTGCTCCTGTCTCTCTCTCTCTCTCTCTGTCTCTGTCTCTCTCCCCCAGTTTGCGGCCTGCTAGGGTTCTTGCGCTGCTCCCTTGAGCCTTTTTATTTTGGCTCACATCCGGTACTGCGCATCCTCCGGCTGAGCCACTCTTGCGCATTGCGCAAGTGTTCAAATATCGCAGTGCGCACTTTATGCATGGACCCGCCCCCTTCGGTTGCGCATCCCTTCATTTCCATTGCGCTGTTGCTCAGCATGTTTTCGGGGGCGCAACTGGCCCCTTCTGAATATCGCAGAATGGCACATTTTCGGGGTTGCGCACGGCGCAACCCTTTTGAATATCCAGGCCCAGGGATAAGAAAGGGGAGAGGGGAGTTTTGTAAGGAGGTGGCCTGCCTCCATACAGAAAAATAGGGACAGCATAAAGAGAAACAGGAAAGTGGTTGCAGCCAGAGGTTTAAGAAGAGAAAAAGGTCCCAAGTTTCAGTGGTAGGGATAGACCCTGTCACACATACACAAAAAAGGCATGCTTTGTACTGTGAACTCAATCGGAGCAAACTGTGAGTGACGTTCTGTGGTACTGCTACAGAAATACAAGGGTGCTTAAATGGCTGAAAAAGTTGACAGTGTCCCTTTAATGGATAAAAAATAAATCTAAATTTTGTTCATTCATAGATGTAGTTTGTCTCTGATGTAGCCTCCATAAATAGGTTCATATAAGAACATTTTTTTTCATGTCAGATTGACAAACAGGTGCTTGTCACACTCTGCTATTTCAGGCATATGTACTATATGGACTCACAAATTTCAGTTCTTTGAGGGTTTCTGTGTAAAATACATCAGGTATGCATATAACTAGAAACACTATATGGCATCCTAATGCCCCAATCTCTTGCCCCACAGCTGAGGCAGCTGCAGTCTGCTGCACCCTGTCCCCTGCCCCACATTCAAAACTGCTGCACCCCACTGCCCGCTGTCTTCTCCCATGCAGTCAGGGCTGCTGCACCCTGCTGCCTTCTGCACAAACAGTTGAGGTTGCTACACCCTGCTTCCCTCTGTACCCCACCTCCATAGTCAGGGCCAATGCACTAAGTTGCCCCCATTTCTGTCTCTACAGTCGGGGCTGCTGTGCTCTGCTACACCCTAGAGATCCAGGTGCCCTGCCTCCACAATTGGGGCTGCTGCCCCATGCTGCCCCAGGCCACCAGAGATGGGGATTTTGTTACACCTGCTACCCACTTTCATTGCCTCAAATGGGCTGGGCTGCTGCACTACATACTCCCTGTCCAACAGTTGGGGCTGCTGTACCTTGATGCCCCCTTGTGTCCCATCCCACAGTCAAGGCTTCTGCACCATACAGTCCTTTGTCTCTGCCACTACAGCCAAGGCTGCTGCACCATGCTTCTGTCTACACAGTCAATGCTGTTGTGGTCTGCTGTGGCCTGCAGCCCCATGCCTCCACAGTTAGGGCTGCTGCACTATGCTGCCACTTGCCACAAGAGTCAGGGCATTTGCTACACCCTGTCCCCTGCCTCCAAAGTTGGGGCAGTTTCTCCCTGCTACCCCCTGCCATCAGAGTCAGATCCTTTGCTACACCCTGCTGCTCATGTTCCTTGTCCCAAACAGGAATGGCTGCTGCACCCTGGTCACAGTTTGGGCTGCTGTACCCTGATGCCTGCCCTGTCTCCTGCCAGAACAGTCAGGGCATCTGTGCCCTGCTACCCTCTGTCCCCACTCATAACACAAGATGAAAGTATTTTTCAATTTTTTCTTTGGAGCAGTTTGGGTAGTGTAGCAAAGGATCTGAAACTGATAGCAAGGAGCAGCATGGTGCAACAACCCTAACTGTGAAGGCAAGGAGCTCTATGGTGCAGCAGGGCACAGTGGTGGCAGATGACAGAGGAAAACAAGGTGCAGAAGCATTGACTGTGGGGCAGGACACAGTTGGGCATCAGGGTGCACATGGTGCAGCAGCCCAGTTGGGGCAATGGAAGTGGATAGCAGGGTGAGGCAAAAGCACCACCTTTGGTGAACTGGGGCAGCATGATGCAGCAGCCCCAACTGTGGAATCAGAGGCCCTGGGACTCTAGAGCTTATCAGAGCACAGCAGCCCTGACTGTGGAGATAGGAACAGGAGGCAATAGGTACAGCATCCCTGACTATGGGGGTAGGGGACAGAGGGCAGCAGGGTGTAGCAACCTCAAGTGTTCAGGCAGGGGGCAGCAGGGTGCAGCAGCCCTGATTGTTCAGGCAGGGGATGGAGGCAGCAGGGTGCAGAATTTCCAACTGTGTGGGAGAAGACAGTGGGCAGCAGGGTGCAGCAGCTTCAAATGTGGGGCAGGAGACGAGGCTCATGTGACAGGGGACTGCAGAGTGCAGCTGCCTCAATTGTGGGGTAGAGACACAGTGCATCAGGATGCCATGTAGTGTTTCTACTTATACACACACACGATGTATTTTCACACTGAAACCATCAAAGAACTGCCTCACAAGCCCCCTGACTTCTGCCCCACATTAGAGGCTGCTGCACCCTGCTGACCACTGTCTTCTCCCATACCGTCAGGGATTCTGCACCCCCGATGACTCCACACCTTGCCTAAGCAATCAGGGCTGTTGCACTTAGCTGCCCCCTGCCCAAACAGTTGGGGTTGCTGCAACCTGCTGCCCTCTGTCCCCAACTCCCACTCCCACAGTCAGGGATGATGCACCTGATGCCCCCTGTTCCTTTCTCCACAGTCAGGGCTGCTGTGGTCTGTTAAGTGCTAGAGTCCCAGGGCCTCTGCCTCCACAGTTGGGGCTGCTGCAGCATACTGCCCAGGCCACCAGATATGGGTCATTTGCTGCACCATGCTACCCTCTCCCATTGCCCAAATGGGCAGGGCTGCTACACCACATGCACACCATCTCACAGTCAGTGCTGCGGTACCCTGATGCCCCCCCTGTGTCCTGCCTCATAATCAAGGCTTCTGCATCATGCTGTCCTCTGCACCCTGGTCCTGTCTACACAGTCAGGGTTGCTGTGGCCTGCTTTGCCCTAGAGCCCCATGCCTCCATAGTTAGAGCTACTGCACCATGCTACCACTTGCCACAAGAGTCAGGGCATTTGCTGCACCTTGTCCCCTGCCTCCACAGTTGAGGCAGTTGCACCCTGCTGCCCCTTACCACCAAAGTAAGATCCTTTGCTACACCCTGCTGCCCACATCCCTTGTCCCAAACAAGCATGGCTGCTGCACCCTGTCCCACAGTTTGGGCTTCTGTACCCTGATCTCACCCCTGTCTCCTGCCCAAACAGTTGGGGCTGCTACACCTTGCTGCCCTCTGTTCCCTGCCCCCACAGTCAGGGATGCTGCACCCTGTTGCCCCCTGTTCCTGTCTCCACAGTTGGGGCTGCTGTGTTGTGCTACACCTTAGAGTCCCATGCCCCTTGCCTTCACAGTTGGGGCTGCTGCACCCTGCTACATACTTCCATTGCCCCCAATGAGTTGGGATGATGCTCCATGTGCACCCTGTCCCACGATCAAGGCAGCTGTACCCTGATGCCCAACTTTGTCCTGCCCCACAGTCAAGGCTTCTGCACCATGTTGTCCTCTGTTCCCTGCCACCACTGTGCCCTGCTGCGCTGTAGTGCCCTTTGTCTCCACAGTTAGGGTTGTTGCACCATGCTGCTCCCTGCAATTAGAATCAGATCATTTGCTACACTGCACAAACTGCTCGAAGGAAAAATACTTTCATCTTGTGTTATGGGGTGGGGTACAGAGGGAAGCAGGGTGCAGCAGCCTGGACTGTTTGGGCAGTAGACAGAAGAGGCTTTGGGGTATAGCAGCCCAAACTGTGGGACAGGGCACAGCAGCCATGCCTGTTTGGGACAAGGGCATGAGCAGCAGGGTGTATCAAAGGATCTGACTCTGGTGGCAGGGGGCAGCAGGGAGAAACTGCCCCAACTCTGGAGGCAGGGGACAGGGTGGAGCAAATGCCCCAACTCTTGTGGCAAGTGACAGTATGGCGCAGCAGTCCTAACTGAGGAGGCATGGGGCTCAGGGGCACAGCAAGCCACAGTAGCCTTGACTGTGTAGACAGGAGCAGGGTGCAGCAGCCTTGGCTGTGGTGGCACAGACAGATGACAGAATGGTACAGCAGCCCTGACTGTGGGACTGGGTGCATGTGGTGCAACAGTCCTGCCCATATGGGGCAATGGAAGTGGGTAGCAGGTACAGCAAAAGCCCCACCTCTGGTAGCCTGGGGCAGTATGGTGGAGCAGCCTCAACTGTGGAGGCAGGGGAACTAGGATTCTACAGTGTAGCAGAGCACAGCAGCCCTGACTGTGGAGACAGGAACAGGGGGAGACAAGGTGCATTGGCCTTGACTCAGGTGCTGGGGACAGAGGGAAGTAGGGTGTAGACACCTAAACTGTTTCACAGGAGGCAGCAGGGTGCAGTAGCCCCAATTGTGTGGGAAAAGACAGCAGGCAGCAGGGTGCAGCAGCCATGAATGTGGGGCAGGAGAAAGGGGGCTTCTGGAGTAGGGGGCAGGGGGCTACACAATGCAGCTGCCTCAACTGTGGGGCAGGAGACAGGGGCATCAGGATGCCATATAGTGTTTCTAGTTACATACTATACATACATGATGCATTTTCACAAAGAAACCATCAAAGAACTGAAATTTGTGAGTTCATACAGTACATGTGCCTGAAATAGCAGTGTGGCAGGCACCTATGCATCAGTCTGACATGAAAAAAAAATGCTCTTACATAAACCTATTGATGAAGGCTATATCAAAGACTGCCAGCAGAAGGGTCTCCAGCTAGAGAGAAAAAAGGACTTTGACTTTTGTTTGCTGCTGCTCTCTCTCCCTCTTCTATGATATTACTCTCTCAGCCTCCATCCCATATCCTGCCTTATCCTTTCTTGTTCTTTATACTCTCCAGTTGTCCTTTCGCCCTTCCCACCAATTACCTACACCTGACTCCTGGGTCAGATTAATTGCATGGGTTGCCTATCCTTAAGTCTGCCAGCTCAACTTAGTCTCTGCCAATATGCAATCAATTATGCTATCAGCTGATTCCTAGCTTCTATCTACTGTGGTGCAGATTGTTAACTTGTTTGCTGTCCTATTCTTACATTAGTTGAATTGCCACTAACTTGGTCTTGGCTTCTGCCCAATTCAGCTTTATCGAGTTAAGCCTGCATAGCACAAGCACTGTTATAGTATGCTTATTTCCCATTTTCCCCTACTTGTTCTTCAGTTACTCACTATTGAGAATTGTTTAACTGCCTACCAAGTGTACTATTATTTTATACTTGGTTCCCACTTGCCTCCACTTGTCTTCAGTTTTACAGTAGACTTATGTTTACTGCAGAGCAAGTGCACAGCTTTGAATTGCTAATTTGTCTATGCTCTCTCTTACTTTGTGCTTTAGTTTAGGTAATATTTATTATTTATCACTATAGGTATGCTGTACTGAACTGTTGTCAGTCTTCATGCTTAGATACAACTTTGCTTAATTCTGTATCTCCTTAGGGAATCCAACCTTACTACAACTATCCTCCTCCCCCTCCACCACCACTCTTTTCCCTCCCTCTTCCTCTCTATCAGTTGGACAAGGCTCATTGTAACATGGCAGTAATGGCTACACTGAAATCAAGTACTCTAACTGGTCAAAACACATCAGCTGACACACATCCAACCATGCATTAATTCCCCTAGATATGATCTGCTATCTTTCAAAGCAAGAAAATCAGGATTGCACCTCAGTGAAAGTCACAATCCGACCTATAGGTGGCACTGTGTTAAGAATACTTTGCAAGAATGTATGCATGTTAGAAATTTTTCCCAGAATGCATTACCGACATAAATGAATATGAGGTAGGAATAGAACTGAAAAGAATGAAAGTGGTCAGTACAAGTAGGAATTTTTGAAGTTGAATCAGTATTGTATATGTGTTTTCCTACATAATCCAAACTTAGTAGTTGTAATAAATTGGTAGCCACTACATTAATGCATGTGGCCTGTGCAACGTGCACATTGGGAGTTATGAAAGGCACAGAAGTGAAGCATTTCTTCTAAGACATGAAGTTCTTTACTATACATGATTGTTGTGATTTCACTATTTTTTCCATGAGAAATACCAGTATACAACAGTAATCTCATTGTATAATTCCATGTTACAAGTGCCTTAATGACCTCAACAGGAGGTCGTTTCCCAGGCATTAATGCATGGTTGGGTGGTGGGAAGCCTTCGACCTGCAGCCTCGGGCACCCTCCCAACCATGCATTAATGCCTGGGAAATGACCTCCTGTCTCAGTCATTAAGGCTTACATATTCCCTACCCTGAACCCTCTCTCCCTCTCTCTCTCTCTGTGCTTGTCACTACTCCACTTCACTCCCTCCTGCTACTTCCCTTATCTATTGCTCCTCCAAATCCAGCCCTGACTCCTATCTAGTGTCCCTTCCTCTACTTTTGAGCCCTCCCTAAGCCTCCCATACTCCCTCTTCAGCACAGACGTGTTTCTTATTACCCTCTCCCTCCTTCCTTTCTTGCTCACCTACACCTCCCTTCCGCCTACCACCCTCCTTTCTCTAGCATCCTCCTTTCTCATCCCCTGTCTCTCTCCCCACCTTTCCATCTTCCAGCCTCCCTACTCTCTCCCATTGCCCCTGACTCCCTGCCCCTTCAATCCTTCCTTCCTTCCTCCTGCCTCCAACTTTCCTCTCTCAGGCCCCTGTTTTCCCTGCCTTCCCCTTCCCCCTGTCCCTCACTCCCCATCCTTTCCATCATGCAGACAGATCTCCATATCTGTTCAGCTCCTTATCATGCTGCTAGTATTGATGGCAGGTGACATCGAAACCAATCTTGGCCCTGCCCTCTGCTCCCCTCCTTGCTTCCTTAAAGGACTGAGTATTGCTTACCTCAACATCAGGAGTCTCCTGCCCTAGGTTAACCTCCTACAACCAGTCATGGTAAGCCTCCAGCCAGATGTACTTATCATCTTGGAATAATGGCTGTCCACAAAAATCCCTAACAGCACCATCTTTATCCTGGGATATTGCCTTGCTAGGCAGAATTGCCCCAGTAGGGGTGGGGGTAGTGCCATTTACATTTCCTTCATTTTTCAATTCACCCCCATACTCTCTGTACCCCTCCTGTCTACCTACAAACTTGTACTCCTAAAACTTTCCCTCCCTTTCTCCCTCCCCATCATTTTAGCTGGAGTATACTGCTGCCCATGCCTCCCCTTCTCCTCTGTCACTGACCTTCTCACCACCATCTACACCCATGCTTCTTCAGGTGGATTGCTCATCCTAGGGGTCTTTAACTTAAACTGGCTCTCCACTCCCCACTCTAAAATCCACTAAGACACCACATCCCTAAATCTCACCCAGCTGATCAATGACCTCACCCACCTCAACCATAAATTCCGCAAGCACACCCTGCTGGATTGGGTACTCACCACACACACACCCTCCACCACCACCACATTATTGCTGCTGGAACCCTCTTGGACACCCTTAGTGACCATCATATTTCTACTGCATTAACAAAAGTCACCACCCCAAAGTCCCTCCCAAGCTCCTTCTGATCCAATTCTTTAGGTCCTTGGACCTGTCTGCCTTCCATGAGGAATTGCCAGCTACTGACTGGTTGCCCATCCCAACCTCCAGTGAAGTCAGTTCTGTCATAGACATTTTCAAATCCAAATTCCTGTCTATCTGGGATCAACAAGCCCCCCTTAGGAAAACCAGGGTCTGAGGCTCCAATCTCACTGGATCTCAGCAGAACTCCTAGCCTGTCTTTGTGACCGGAATCAAGCATTGAGGGTACATAAGTCATCAGGCTCCTCCTCATAAGAACTTCTCCAAATATGGTGCCCTGTGAAATACATGCACCAGAGCACAAGGCCAGCTAAAGCTAAATATTTTTCCTCCACCTTTCAGAACATCAACCATGCCTCTAAGTTCTGGAAGGTCATACATGCTTCATTTTTCCCCAAGGCCCAGCCTACCATCCCAGCCCTCAAGGTGCGTGATACCACCATCTCTAAACCCCCATCAGTGGCCAATGAGTTCAATACTTTTTTCACCTCTTGTGCCTCCTCCCTTCTCTCCTCCCTCCACCCGTCACCTCCACCTCCTCCCACCTTATACCCACCCTCCTCTACCCCCCCCGCTGTTGCCATTAAGGATCTCCTAGCCCTTAACCCATACAAAAGTAAAGGCCCCAATGGGCTCGACCCAAAACTCCTCCACTTCACTGCCCCCACCATTGCTACCCACATATCCTTCCTCTTAAATCTCTCCTTCTCTCTTGCCTCTGTCCCCGATGCATGGAAACATACCACTGTTATTTCACTACCCAAATGTGGTGGTGACCCCTCAAACCCTGGCAACTATTGCCCTATTTCCCTACTGCCCACCCTGGCCAAAGTCCAAGAGCATCTGATCCTATCTCAACTGTCCCACTACCTGGACTCTTCTTCATTCTTCACCCCTTACCAGTCTGGGTTCCGAAAATGACACTCCATCACTTCCTCTCCCCCCAAGGCTTGGCACCTCCATTCTTTCAGGAATGGATGATGGCCATATCACCTCAGCCATCTTTGTCGATCTGGCCAAAGTCTTCAACACTGTAGCCCACCATCTGCTACTAAATAAGCTTGCTGCAGCAGGCCTCTCCATCCTTGCTGCTAATTGGTTCCATTTTTACCTTGAGGGCAGGTAGGAATGTGCGTACATATCAGTTAAAGTTGGAAACGCCCTATCCCCCCTCCCAATCTGCACCAGTGTCCCCAAAGGCTCTGTACTCAGACCAGTACTCTTTTCAGTCTTCTTAAATTACCTCCCTGCTGCCTGCACCTCAGCGTACATTCACATGTATGCTGACAACACAGTCCTATTTGCCTCGGGCCCCTCACCCACTGATCTGATAATCTGATTCCAGCTGGACTTTGACAATGTTCAGCTCTGGTTCTGCCCTAATCAGCTCGCTCTTAACACCATGAAAACAGTGTCTGTATCCTTTGGCACATGGCAAAAGCTCACTAGTATTGCTAATCCCCCCTACTTCTGCTCCCTGGATGGGTCCACCACTGAAGATGTACCATCCATCAAGTACCTAGGGGTCTGGCTTGATAGCCACCTTGACTTTTCTGAACATGTGGATGCCATCTTCAAAACATTGCACCCAAAATTAGGAGAGTTGTACCATAACCATGGCTGCATCCCACTGCTGACCCGCATAGCCATTGTTGGAAATGAGCCTCCCCATATTTGACTACTGTGATATAGTCTACAGTGCTGCTCCTAAATCCACCTTTTCCAGACTGGATTCCCTCTTTTACTCCTTCTGTTGTTTTGCTTTGAAATGTCCACTCCGCACCCATCACTGTACTCTTTACACTTCCCTCTCCTTTCCTTCCCTTGAAGCCAGATGCCTGGCCCACTGCTCCTCTCTTATAGTCAAATTTTGGCTTGGCTCCCTCCTTTTCTACCTCTCCTCTATCTTCTCCCATCCCCCCAACTCCTATGCCCTTCACAGCTCCCACTTCCACTCCCTCGTGCTCCCCCCAGGACCTCCGCAGCCAGCTAGGCTGCTTTCTCATACTGAATCCCAAAGCTCTGGAACTCCCTCCTCATCTGCTCTGCCTCTTCCCCACACTCTTTATCCTCCCTACTGCTTATGTACACCTTCCTCTCCTGTAACTGCAACTGACTCTACTAGTTTTATGCACTGTGTTCCCCTATCCACCTACTCCCCCATCACCTACTTCCTAAACTTTTAAACCCTCTCCCCCCAAGTCATTCGCTCCCACCTTCCTATATGTTCTGTCTCCTCTCTCTCCATGTCCACACTGCTCTCTCCAGTAAATGCCCTTAATTATAGCCCTACCCCACCTACTTTATCCCTTCTGCCTGATTCCTTCTATTAATTGCTCTTCCCCACTCCTAACTTTCTCCCTTTGGGCCAGAAAACCAGTACAGAGACAAGATGTGCTCCCAGCCATGTCTGGCCCTTGTGGGGTTTGTATCCAAGAAGGACAAAGGCTTGTCTCTCCCTCTCTGCTCTTCTCCCTCCTGTTTTTGCCCATAGTCATAGCCTTAACCCATTCCTGTTTTCTCACTCCTGCCTGCTTTTCCTACTCCCTGCCCTTTCCCACTCCTGCCTTTCTCCTTTGTAGACCTGGAAACCAGTTCATGTGCTAGGTGTGCACCCAACTGTGGCTAGCCTTTGTAGGGTTTGCATCCCAGGAGGATGAGGGTTTGCCTCTCCCTCTCTACCTAACTCCCTCTCCTCCCTTTCCTACCCTACTCCTCCTCTCCCTACTGCCTGCTTTTCCTACTCCTTGCCCTTTCCCCTCCCCCACTCCTGCCCTTCTCCTATGCAGGCCAGACAACCAGACATGGGCTGGGTGTGCACCCAGCTGTGTCTGGCCCTTGTGAGCTTGTACCCCAGAGGGACATTGGTTTGTCTTCTTTACTCTACCATACTCCTTTTCCTACTCCATTCCACACTAGTTCTCCACTCCCACTTTTTTTCTACCTCTCTGAGCTCCCCCTTCTGCACTATGATCCCCTTCTACCCTTCCCTATATAACTGTTAATTTCTTTGTTACTAAGGGACATGCCTCACATGCCTAGCTTTGATTCTATAGTTATTTGCTAGGCCTTTTGTCTAGTATCCATCCAAATTAATATTTTGCCATGACTCCTTTATCTTTTCTAGATGGTTCCCATAGTGCCTTCAACCTTTTATTTCTCCTCATGAAATAAATTGCTTTCTCGGTTTGTTTGGGGTAGGAAAATACTTTGAATTAGGTGGACAATCTTACAACTACCTCTGCCACAAGGAGGATTAAATCTTCCAAATTTGTTTAATTATTCCAGAGCATCTCATATGCGAATAGTAATGATCTAGCTTAACCCATGGCTTAATCCTGCTTGGAAACATATGGAGTTTACTATAAACGATCTTTTATGATATGGGTAACATAATATTTGCTCTCCTTATGGATATCCTGAGTCTTGGAGATTATAGCTATTTTATGGCACAAACTTTGCACTATTGGTTTAATATATGCACCCTTTCTCCCCTAGATCCAGTCTCTTATTTTTTTGCGGTTGTTGGTGGTGGAATCAGATTTTTTCCTGGCCCACATTGACTATACATTTAGAAGATGGCATCAGTTGGGTCTGTCTTACATTTTTCAGTTTTTAGATGCACAGGGCATTAGACCCTATACATACTTGCAGACTTAATATGGCCTAACAGATAGAGAACATTTTAGATATTTGCAAGTCCATACATTTGTATTGCATAAGGGCACTCAAAGGAGTCATCTCCTGGAACCTCTTCCACTTCTGTTGTCATCACATTTAATTCATACCACTCAAATACGTTTGTAGATGATACCAACCACCAGATTACTATCCCTAACTACTGGCACTGCATACTGACATTTCAGTGGCTTACTTCAGAGCAGTTTGCCAGGTAGATGAGCATCTCTTCTATAGCATATTTGTTCATCTAAAATCCTAGCACCTAGTGGAGAACAACTAGTGTGCATACATAAACCATTTCCAAGAAGACAGCAAGCAATACTATATTAAAGTGCTTAGTGCAACTGTGTGCGCATCTTTCTGTGCATATTATGCAAAGACAACTAAAGTACTGTACATGAAGAATTATTACCTGGTGCTAATTTATTAATTAAAGTAACTAACTATATATGAATAGATTCTTACATCTTATTTTTCCTATACACGATCTTCTAGAGCAATGTACAGCTGGGGTTTAAGTTTCAAAGGCTCTTGCCTGTTGTGGTCCTGGTTCCAGGGAAAAAGAAAATTACACAGATTTAAAGAGCCAGTGTTGCGAACTGCCAGAGCTGAAAAAGAAACTAAAATGGGATCCTTTGGTGCCAGGACAGTTAAATAACACAACCTTCTGCAAAAACCAGACTAATCTTTCTAAAAAGGAGTAGTTTTGCTTCTATTTTTTATTATCTCAGCATACTGGAAAATCATGGAGGTTGTTGGCTACCTAGTGTGCAATATAACCTGAAGACTAAAACTTGAACTTTTTACTGAAATTCGATCTGCAAAAGCTGGACTTGGTGTGGCTTGAAGAATCTGTCAGTGCCATGCTGCAGAGTTATCTATCTAATTTATTGTGTGTATTTTTGTAACATTTCATTATCATGGTACTAACTAGAAAGCAAGTTGCTGGAGCTGAATCAGAAGCAGAACCATAATATGCTGTTGATGGGGGAAAGGAGAATATTAGTATAGTGGTGAATGACTTAAATTCTGTACAGAGTGATGTGGATGTTAGTCACACATTATATAATCTTAAAACTGCAACTGAAAAAACAGAAGTCTAAGAGGGGACTCAGAAAAGTCAAGTATAGATAAAATTAAAGGGCTAAAAATCAGTCAAACAACCAAAAGGAAATAAAAATAAGCAAGGCATTGCAGATCAGTGTAATGCAGATAAACTGGGTAAACAACAGTACAAGCAAATGAAAATTAATGAACATTTTGTGAAAGAAAGCTCAGACCTTACTTTCATATTTGTGTCAGATACAGCACAGAATGGATCAATAATAGATCAGTTGTAAGACATGGAACCTATGACGTATTCTATGCTCTCATCCATTCCAAAGCTATTCAGTATTACTAAGCTTAGCTTGTGTAGTCAGGAAAATGACAAATGTAGTTCTGAAGAGATAGTCAATTTGGAAAACACAGTTAGCCAAGAAACAGTACTGGAGATAAGTAGGACTAGTGATTTAAAATTGAGGGAAATTCCATCCTCACCTGCTAGCATGAAATCTTCTCAGCCTGACTCTGAACAGTATGAATCTCCATCTTTGTTTTTGCCCCAGAGACATATACCCCAATATTAACTAGGGAGTGCAGCGATCCCCCTCTGTTGAATGTTAATTTGAGTGAAGTCTTAGAGGAATTTAAGACCACAATCTCTGGCTTAAAAAAGCTTGCTATGTTGTTAAGTCTCACAGCCTAAAATGCATGACAGTGGCCATAAACAACTATCCCTTTGCTTTAAGTTAAGCTCTCAAGAATTCTATAAAAAAAAAACATATGCTGCCCATCTACTGATCTTAGACCAAATGGTAGGCATACAAAATGAGACAGAAAATCTCAAACAAAATACTGCCCTAAACAGTTTGAAACTAGAAGACATTCTAGAAAAATTAAACAGAATTGTGCCAAGTTTGGGTTCTCCTTCTTTGCCTTTGGAAGAAACAACTCAGTTGAGACCTGACATTTTGATGGTGGAAATTCCAAACTCTCCAGAAAAAAATTAAACCAAAAAAGAAAGGTCTAAAGAAAAAAAATAGCAAAAACATTAATGTAGATATTAATATAGCACACAAGAGTAACAGCCTCTACATACTGACTTAATTAACACATTTAACTCCAAACGGAGTGTTGCTGCTGCAAAGTCACCAATGAAGGTTAGTGTTGTTAACCAGGTGAATTTAAACACCCAAGAAAAAGAGATTGTCCCACAAAAAACAATAGTACAGGCATATAGTATAACTATGGGTGATTTCAACTTACCCACCATTAACTGGGATATCTTAACTGGTGAGTCCGTAACAGATAAAAATGTTATTTCCACAATGATTGACCTAGGACTTGACCAACTAATCAATGAACCTACTAGAAGTGAAAATATATTAGACCTCTTGATAACTTCTCCGGATAATAATATTTTTGACCTTTCTTCATCTGACCCATTGGGCTACAGTGACCATAAAACTATTATCTTCAGTTTAGTATAGTTTAGTATACAATCAAAGGAATAACCCAAACAGTACAATATTAAAAAAATACAATAAAACTGACTTTAAAGTTATAAATAATCATTTAAATAACATACCATGGGAAAGCTTACTATCTCCATTAACACTTGAAGCATCTTGAAATCTCATGAAAAATATCATCTTAAATCTAGAAGCAGACTATGTCCCAATGAAATGTAAATTGACCAAAACAGGACAGATACCCCCTGGCTAAACCATTAGATAAATTATTTTAGTGAAATTTTTTTTTTTAATAAACTTAAGACATGTTCTCATAATAATAAAAATAAATATCTGTCACTCTTTCATACAGCAGCAAAAAAACTAAAACAAACAATCAAATTGGCAAAACGTAACTTAGAATTCATAATTGCACACACTAAAGATGGACACAAATCTTTATATGCATATTTAAATTAAAAAAAGGCAACATAAGGCAAGTTGGTCCATTAAAGATTGACAATAAACAAATGACATCTGATAAAGATACAGCCAATACACTTAACCAGTATTTTTGCTCTGTATTTCTGAAAAAAAGATCCTAAAATACACTCAATAATCACAAGTACTAACTCAAAAACATTTTGCGTAACCCATAAACACACACAAGAGGTATTAAAAACATTAATAAAAACAGTAGTCCAGGGCCTGACGGTATCAGTCCCAGATTTTTTAACAGAAACAGCAGAAGTCATAAAAATCTCACTGACTATAATATTCAACAAATCATTGAATGAATCCACTGTTCCACAAGACTGGTTAAAGGCTAATGTCATGCCCACCTTCAAAAAAGGATGTAGAACCAAAATAACTAATTATCGGCCTATTAGTTTGACTTTGGTCCCATGTAAATTACTAGAAAAAATCATAAAAAATATATTAGATTCAGAACTACAAATACTTAATATAAATGATAGTACACAGCATGGATTTAAGCCAGGACACTCTTGCACATCTAATCTCATAGCCTTTATAACACTACAAATCATGGGTTAGACTCTAACATACCGATGGACGTAATTATTTTAGATTACAGCAAAGCATCTGATCAAGTTTCACATACAGAATTGATTAGAAAACTGTTACACCTAGGTCTCCCGGTCAATTTAGTCACCTGGATTGACAGTTGGTTGATCAATAGAATGCAGCAAGTAAGAATCAGTAATGTATTAACTGATTGTGGGAAGGTGTCTAGTGGAGTCCCCCAGGGATCGGTCCTGGGCCAACCCTATTCAATTTATATATAACTGACATGCAAATAAAATCTAATAATATACTTTCCAAATTTGCAGAGGACACAAAGCTAGGTGGCAGGGTGGACACTGACCACCATATATGCCAACCAAAAAATGACCTACACCAGATTGGCAACTGGGCTACTATTAATGAAATGGAATTTAATAACAACAAATGTGCAGTGCTTCACCTTGGTAGAAACAATCCAATGCATTCTTATAAACTTAACAACATTACATTAAAGGTGTCAAACAGTGAGAAAGATCTTAGGATCGTAATTAATAATAAACTTACTTCTACCAATCATTGTAGTAGATTAGCAAAGCATTCAAATGCATTATTAAGAAGAATAAACCAGATATTCATTACAAAAACCAAAGCATGTATAATTCTACTGTACAGAACCTACATTAGACCATATTCTGATTATGGATCACCACTTTGGAATTCACACTTAAAAAGAGATATTGACAAGGTGGAACAAATACAGAGAAGAGCAACCAGAATGATTCCTCACCTATCACACATGAACTATCCTTGTAGAATTCAAAAACTTAAATTGCATTCCTTACAACAAAGAAGTAACAGAGGTGATCTTTTATTTCTTTATAAATTACTACAAATTCCAGATTTAATGCAGCAATGTGGCATACAATACCCTAAAAGAAAATTAGTTCCAAGGCTACATTTAAAACAGTTTGAAGTACAAAGAACCAAAACCAACTGCAGGTTAAATTATTTCTCAATACGGGTCCCAAAATTATGGAATAAACTTCCACATAATATTGTATATGTGAGAGAGCTCTAGTACCCTTCCATAATTCTGCTCTCTTTGTATGTATGAAGCCTACTGCAGTAGCATATGTGTGTGACCATGCTATTCTTTTTCCTTCTGTTCTATCCCTCATTCCTTATTTCAGACTGGCCACCTGGAATGGGACGTCTCCTTTCTTGCTAAATCCTTCACTGTCTTTCTGCAGATGTGGAACTTTGGTGCTCGACCCCCCAAGCAATATCACCATAAATAATGTTGGTGCAGCAGTCTGCAGCCTTAAAACATTTATTTATTGAGGCACAGGAATGTCTGCTGCTGTTTTGTTTTTGTTTTTCCTGTTTGTTTATATTCCTTCTTGTTTCTATAAAGAAAAAAGGTATAAGATGTAGTGTACTAACAGTTTTTATTTGACCACACAGACTAGGTTGGTTGTCCAATCCAAAAAGGCTTTGCTGCTAAGTCCAGTGCTTTTCATAGCAATGTTAATAAACAAATGCAGCATTAAGTATTTTCTTTAATAATGTTATTTAATATATTGTGACTGAGGCTAAGTGAGCCATGTAACAACTGCTATGTGTGCTACTTGCTAGCCTTGCCCTGCCCTCTTTACTAGTTCAAGTTAGAAATTCAGACAATAATTGTAAACAGAAGTTCAAACATGTAGAGAAAATGTGCAAAAGTGTCCTGCCTTAGTAACAAGTGTTTGGTCTCACTTCTGATACGTGAAGTAAGCAGTTCTTACCCAAATAATGAGAAATCCAAGCTTGGTAACAGAGGTGGGTCTGTTTGAGACCTGTTCAGATCCCTGCTATGTTCTGCTAGGAGCTGGCCCCCTCCACTCCATTTTTATGCTGTATATAAGTGGAGGGTGGGGCTAGTCCAGAGATAATGATGTTAAAATTGTTCAGGCTTGCTTCTTTTTGATTCTAGAAATATGTTAGATGTATAAATATGTAAGGTAATGTGTGCACACTTTTGACCTAACAAAAGTAAGGTATATTTAAAAAAATATGTTTAGGGTTTAAAAGGGGCAGAGTCTGATGTGGTCACCTGATGGGCTCCTAGTATAAAAGGAAATTCATCCTGTGGAACATTCAGATTCTGTTGGAGGATCAGTAGGTGCTGGTCCAAAGCGTTAGTCTGTACCTCTTCAGACTAAGACTCTCTTTGAATCCAGGACAGCTCATTGCTGGAATAGTCCTTGCAAGACTGGAGTATTGTTTTGTTTTTTTGTATCTTTTGTATTTCTTTTGACGTTGCAAGTTCACAAGTTTTATTTGGTTATTAAACAGCTTAATGTGGTTCAAGGTCAGTTGGCATTCATCTGTATCCCCCTTCCCTGGGTCGTGCCTGAAAATAGGCAGGATTTGTCTAGTGCACTTACCCGGTCAACAAAAGCTAAATAAATAAATTTACTTAATGAAAGATTTGGCTTGGTAGCATTAAGCCTTGCCACCTTACTGTGGTCTCAGTGTCCATCATTGCACCTGCACCCTTTGACAGTAGATAGCGAAACATTCGACACATTTAAGAAGAGGCTAGCTGTATGGCTAACAAATAATTAAATCATTATAATGCTCCACGCAATTGTGGGGAGCATTCTTGATGGGCTCACACCTACTTATGCTCCATAAATACCAAGTAATACCAAGTACAGGCATCTCAGGAAATCATCACTCAAAATGAAATAAATTTGGATACAAAAGCAATTACTGATGCATTTAGTATTTTGGAGTTAGAGTTAAAAGCCATAAGGCAAGATCTGAAGAAATGGTCTGACTGTACACAAAAGATTAATAGCTTAAAAGTGTCTGAAAAGACTATCATGTAGAACTAATGAAATTCAGGAAAGGATTGATCTTGATGACTGTGCAATTTTATGTTTGTATGGCTATAATTGGGACATGAACAAAATAACTCTGAACAACAAATAAAAGATTGTGCACCTATTAAGGGCAGCCTTGGAGGCTGCTACAGTATATGTGATGGGGACTTTATACAGATTTGGAAAGACAAAGATGCATCAGGCATAGACTGTGTTTTTATGTTTTGTACCTCTCCTCATTCAGCCAATCACATCTGGATAAATAATGTTGCCTTGGGCAAACCTGGTTGCCACGTAATGTTTGAATAGAAATGTACTGAATAATAGGAGAAGTGTAAGGGACGGTGAGTATGCACAAATCACTGTTTTTGGATTCAAAACCTTGTATAGAGAAAATTAAGGCAAACTGAGGAATGCCCTGCCAAACGTGTTTGTGTATTTTTTGCAAATACCTGCTGTCAAAGTAAAGATCCTTAGGGCTCATAGATGGAACTCTGAGAGTAATTACGGTCAAACAGATTTACTATTTCAAGGTCTAGAAACTACTGATATGATCCTGCAAAAGACCGTAGTTTTTGGATGACTTAGGCATCCACATACTTGATAGTGCAGCCCTCAGCATTAGTCAAAATAAAAAGATAGAAACAGGTAGTCCAGAGGAGAACAAACTGATTGATAAAACAATAACCATATTCGGTCTTGCAAAAAGCCCAGATGAAACTGATTATAAGTTGAAATTTATCCTGAAAGATCAATTTCAACATACATTAAATAGTCTTAGTTTGGCAATTGATTCCTTTATAGTACGCCATACTGGACATTGTCTGGAGAATGACCAAATTCTAATCGATATAACTTCTTTGGATGCTTATAATAAGTTATTAGCATGTACCCCCATACTGGATAGGTTTGGCATATACACTGTAGATTCTGATGATATATGAAATACCAGAATGTATGACAAAAATATAAATACACATGAGAAACAGGCTATCATTAGTCGTGTGCAAAGTAAATCCTTAAGTGGCTCAGTTAACCAATCCATATATAGTGTTGAGGTTAACAACAGATATAATGTGTTAACTGAGAAAGAATCCTGACTTGAGACATCAGGAAGGGAGGGGGGTTAACCTGGGCTTAGGAGGTGATTCTTCATGGGCATATGGAATATTGCTGGTCTGGCTACTAAGTTCGTAGATACTTAGTGGAAGGATTTTATTAGCAAACACCATATAATATACTTTCAAGAAACTTGGCATGCAGATAGCTCAGATATCGCATTAAATGGGTATAGTTGCTTTCATGTCCCTGACAACAAAAAAACAACAACATGTTGTTTGTCAGGTGATCATGTGACATGGGTAAAAATTTACAAGAATCTTGTGGTGCACCATATATATCTAGCACCACATTTGCACATGCTTTTCTAATACAAACAACAGGGTTTGTCTGCTGTTTATTAAATGTCTACATGCCACCCACAGATTCAAAATATCTTTTCTCTGCGATTTGAGAGGAAATGGACTCTCTAATACATTATACCTGGGCCACTACCGCCTGTGAGGATGTTCTCATGTGCAGTGATTTTAATGCTAGGTTGGGCAGCTTTGATGAATATGCAGATAGTGATATACAAAATTGGTTGTATGAGGACACATACAAATATGTTAGCTCATCATTAGACACAAAGCTAAATCTTCCTGGTAAAAGACTTATAGAATTTCTCACGGTATATAACCTGGCACCTTTAAATGGTAGAATAGCTGGTGATCTGAATGGTAACTTTACCGTCTGCAATGTAGTTGGAATGTCAGCTCTCAATATCCTTTTTTGGAATGGCACCATGCAAATCTGGACTACATTAGAAATTTCTGTGAGAAGTAAAAGTGACCATCTTCCCCTTAGTCTAAGATGAGGGCATAACCCCATTAATAGTATAGATAATCTAACAGGTTTTGAAATAAGAAATCAAGTAAAAATGAGATGGCAGGCTATGAAACTAGACTGTTGCCTAGTAATAAAGGAGGCTATCCATACAATGGATGCCATGTCTTGCAAAGATCTTACACTGGGGTAATTTCTGAACATTATTACTAGATGCTTTGCTAATATTAGAACTGTAATTACTTGTAAGCAAAGCACAAAATGTGAGCACAAGGATACTTGTACTTGATTTGATAATGATTGTAGTAGGCATAAGAAACTACTTACCATATATCTTCAATTTATGACCGCCCTTGATTACAAACTGCCCTCAAACCGAAGCCGCATCATGAGAACCAAAGTTGTTACATAAGCTGTCCTCTATTAATATTCGCTATCGCTACAATACAAAATGCAACACCTAGTACTAAAAAACAAAAAGGTACACCACACACCAGTATTCAAATTATGGCATAGTGGCAGGGTGCAAAATGATAAACAAATGGAATGGCCGAAGCTGAAGCAGGGTTTCATGTTCACTTCCCCTTCCCTCTGTCTTTTTTGTCAGACCAAAACCCACATTTCTGTACCTGTAATCATTTCCGCAGTAGTACACATTTGGTATTCCAAAATGCCACAGTAGTACACATTCAGTATTCTAAAACACCACGCCAAAATGCACTCCATGTGTCATGCTCTGTGTTTGTTCAATTTTCGTCTCTGTGTAGTGACGTACGTGAATGCAACCTAGCAACTTCCCTGGCAACCTCGGAACCTCAGAGCCTAGCAACTTGCAAAGCAACCCCCGAACATATGATAAGAGACACAATTGAGCAGTTAAAATGTTAATGTTTATCTTGACCACAAAAATAAAAAAGAAAGAAAGCCATGTGCAAGTACATTAACTCTTGGGGCTGGACTCCTCACTCCTCATTCAGTCTGATTGGAACTTATAAGCTCACCATTAGAATAGCTCTCAGGTTCACAGCTCTCCTGGTTCAGCTGTTCATCACAATTTGGACTTTGGTCAGTTTCATCTGTCTTCTTAATGAACTCTCCTCTGGCATCTTGAAGCAGCCCTCCCTCCTTCAGGCAGCTGATAACGTCGGGGTCACAGCTTGTGATGGCACACACCTAAAAATAGAAGAACAAGTTAGAAGATGAGTTTTTGTACATGTTTATCAATTTATGCCAAACACAATAACAGTACCTGAAATTATTTGACAATAACATCTCTAGAGACACACTGCCAGACAGTTTTAATCCACTCTGGGATTTGTCTTTTCCTGATGTTCATGGGTTGCCACATTTGGTCAGTTCCCTCTCCTCAGTGGCCGTCCACCTATCACAGCACTCACGGTATGCTGCCTTGAACGGTGCATTCTAGCTAACATCAGCTGGTTGTAGTACTTTGGTGCACCCGCCAGGGACAACAGAAATTTTTTTTATTTTGTTTTGGTGTGAGATTTTACAGCAGAGCTAATGTAGCACTGGAATGAATCACCAAACAAGCATTCTTTTTCCAAAAGCCATTGAACCTCATACCCTGTCAAGCCATTCAAGTGTCAGGGATTCATCCATCCACCCAATAAGTGACACAGCAACAACACCGGTGATACCAATGGTCTCTTTGGGAACCCTTTTGCACTTTAGAACTACAAAGGGAGCAAGTTTTCGACCACCTGCCAAAGCAACAAGGCAGACGGTGACATGTTGCTTTACGTGGCCAGTTGTAATGAGAGGCATTGACTTGGATCCAATGTGATCCACAGTTCTATTCCCAGGCATGAGAGACCAAACTGTTGTTTCATTCATGTTTCCGATCATGGATGCAGAGAGGCAGTAAGTAAAAAGCCATCATTTGCAGTAACAGGCAAAGTCAATTATTTTGGGGACAAAATCTTTTGGCAGTCTCTGGCCAACAGTTGTTTTAATGCACATAGTAAACCCCCACCTCCACAGACATTTATATACCCAACCCCTGCTGGCTGAGCAAGAGGGATCTTGTATTATCGCAATTGCTTTTAAAGCAATTTTTTTTCAGGTTACCCTGTAGTGCTGCTCCCTTTGCTCCATTATCCAAGCAGCAATAATTGATTCACTTTCAGGGGACTTAGGACACAACCACCACTGTCAAGCCGTCTTCGTTTACGGTTTGAACCCATGTACCCTACTACAGTCACCTTCTCCTCAAGAGTAGGACTTTTTTTCACCGTTCTCACAACTGCTTCTCGTCTATACGTAGTGTTGTGGTGACCGGTCGATTACCTTCTTTTTCAGCTCTGCAAGCGGTAGCAATTTTGAACTCCAAATCAAAAGACTTTTGCTTTGACATTGCGGATTACAACTACAACTGCTACTTACTCCAGCTACAGCAGTGGTAGGGACTCACCGATGCTCTGGTTTACACAAGTTTTATTCATTTTGCAGTAAGTGCATTAGGATAACTTGGACAATCATTTAATAACCACCCTTGATAATTAGCCACCCTCTAACATAAGCCATGAGTAGTACCATACTTTTAAAATAATAGCCACAGTTTTAAATCAAAGATATATATGGTACTCTACTTATTAGAGAAACAAGGCTACTAAGAAACAGAAGCAAACTGAGAGCATTAAATGAGGCTAGGGAATGTTAAAAACTCTTTTTGAACGCCAAGCATAGGGAATTTCAACTGAAACAATGGGAGCACATGCTTAATGTTATATGCAGTAATGATCAGCAATCATTCTGGCTGCCTATGGCCAGAGGTACCAACAATAGTAAATATCAATTTGACTCATACATACCCTTACAGAAGTGGACTATTCATTATTCAAATCTCCTCTTTGATTCCGGTATCAGTGAACATACTTATCCATAGGAAGAGGATATGGCTAGGACACATTTTAGTCCTTTTACATATCAAGAAGTTTACTTACCAGTTGTGAGTTTGAAAAATAAAAAAGGCCCCTGCCCCAATTTTATACCCCTGAAAGCCTTTCTTATTGCTCCTTCTCTCTTGGCAAGGCCATTAGTCCTCTTTTTTAACAAATGTATACTAAAGAAATGTATTCCTGCTTTGTGGAAAGGTTCAATAATTTCTCTATCTTTAACAAGCATTTGTCAATGCCGAATGTTGTCTTGCTGGCATTGGCATTGGTAGTGCAGAAGTTAGAGAGATGCATAATAGGAGTGTCAGTGAAGTATTGAACTGATGCCAACCCCACCCCCACCCTGCAGAGACTGACAGGCACTGGGGTGTGCCTTTGGGTCATCGGCCATAACACTCACACCATTTTACCTCACCCTATCCTGCAGACACACCGACAAGTGTTGCAGTGTGCCTTGGGGTTTTCCGGCCTTACGCTCACCCTATTCTATAAGGAAATATGCTGAGATGGGTGCAGTATAGGAGAATGGAATGAACTTTGGGGCTGAAGAGTCCAAGGCACACCTCGATGCCTGTCAGTGGCTGCAGGCTGGGAGTGGGGTGGAATGGTGTGAGCATTACAGCAGAAAATGCCAAGTCACACCCCTGACACCTCTCAGTCTCTACATGGTGGGGTGTTACAGTTGTAAACCCTAATGCCCCAGGCATTTGTTGGTATTTTCACTCCAAATTTTCAACATTGGCTATTTGTAACCCCACCTCATGAACAGTGGCACTATCAGTTTGTTAGCCGAAAGGTGATTTTGCAGAGCGACTGTGCCACAGGTGCAAAAACACATTTTGGGCAGGTTGAGAAAAGTGACAGCTGTACTGTTCATGAGGAGGTGTAACAAAATGGTATGCTTAAAATCTGGAGTGAAAATATGAAAAATTGGTGAAGTCACGAGTGTGTGTAGAAACTGCACAACATACGCCCGTAACGCAATTATTTGGGGGAATTTTTAAGCCAAATTTTCAACATAGGCATTTTGCGATGTCCACTCATGAACAGTGGCACTGTGATTTTGTTAATCTGTCCCGAACATTGATTTCCCACAGCAACCACGCCATTCTGTGCCAGATGTGCAAAAACACATTTTGGTCAGGATGTAAAAAATGACAGCTCTACCATTCATAAGGTGGTGTGAATAAATGGCAATGTTGAAAATCTGGAGTGAAAATATAAAAAATTCTCGAAGTTACAAGTGTGCGTGGAAACTGCACAATGCACGCTTGTAACACAGTCATTTTTTTGAATTTTTTCACCAAATTTTCAACATAGGCATTTTGGGACCTCCACTCATGAACAGTGTCACTGTGATTTTCTTACTCTGTCCTGAACATTGATTTCCCACAGCAACCATGCCATTGCACGCCAGATGTGCGAAAACACATTTTGGGCAAGATGTGAAAAATGACAGCTGTACTGTTCACAAGGAGGTGTGAAAAATGGCAATGTTGAAAATCTGGAGTGAAAATATTAAAAATTCTCAAAATTCTGACGTCCGTGCGAGCTGCACGTCTGCCTTCGTAACACAGTCGACCCACGGATGTTCCTGCAAATTTGCAACATAAGCTTTTTAGGAGACCCCCTCATGAACAGTTGCACTGTCATTTTGTTAATCAGTCCCAAAAGGTGATTCCTTCCAGTGACCACGAAATCACCTTTCAGGACTGAATAATGAAATGACAGTGACTGATTTCATGAGGTGGAGTCCCAAGAACCCCATGTTGAAAATTTGGAGCCAAAAGTAAAAAAAAATGGCCGAGATATCCACCTAAGTTGAAACCTCTCCCATTGATGCCATTATACAGCTTATCGGCTTTTCTTCAGTTTGCGGTCGGCTTTGACGTGTTCCTGCTCCACCGAAGATCACGCTGCCAACCTCCAGAGGTAAGTAAGGGGTCAAAGGGGGTGTGTGGAGGTGGGGTGCACAGAGGGTGGGTGCAGGTTGGGGGAGGAGTGCCACCAACAGCATGGGACCTTTTTCTTTGTTTCAGGTCCTTTAAAAAAATTAAAAGGAACACTGCAGACAGTTTACTTTCTTTACAGGTGTAAGAAAACAAATGTTGGGCACACTGTGGTGGGCTCCCAGTGTGCCCCATGACTTTGTGGGGGTGATGTTGGCTACACTGCGGTGGGCTCCCAGTGTGGCACACAATGGGGGTGGGGCGGGGGCAGGAATATGCCGATACGTTCAGCTTCCGATCACCATGGAGGCACACTGGGGTGGGCTCCCAGTGTGCCACACAATCTTGGGGGGGTATTAAACATTCAGACAGGGGGCTTGGGCACCCCCAAAGTCGGCTTCCTAGGGATTGTGAGAGGCGGATGGCATGAGTCGCCACCATGTTTATTGAAATGTTTCACCAGGCAAGGCACACAGAGGAGGTGTGTCATCTGTGCCGCTGCATGATGAGCTTGTCTCTGATTGCAGTGGCAAGTTTGTTTCAAGTTGGTGGCACTGAATAAACTTGTGTCACCGCTAGCATGCTCGCTAATTGGTGAATGAGGGATGCACCTTCTAAGGTGTGCCCTTTGTTCATCAAAACTGACACACCTCTGCATTTTTCCTACTGCCACAAAATGTAGCTTGCGTGTGCACAAGACAACATAAAAAGGACAAAAACTTACTAGAAAGTGGTGATCAGCTGTGAAAATGCATAGCGCCTGCCACATACTTATTCACAAATTAAGACAATAGTTAAGATTACTTGTGCTATGAAAGTGTAAAACTGGTAAAATATAGACATTCTTAGTCTAGTAGCATACAGTTTTCTGTAATATCCTGTGTTTGGAAGGATGGTGAGTATTCATCCTTTCTGGGATTAAATTATCCAACACAGGTGAAGCACAATTTAAAATTAAAAACTAGAAGTAAAACACTTCCTTTATACTTGGTGTCACCCTGTTGTAAGCTAGCACATGAAAAAGATATCAGAAATTTAAACCTCAAAAATGGTCACTTGCTCAGCAGACTTTGTTTGCCAGCAGGAGACAAGCACAGTGAGAGTAATGGTGTTTCAAGTTCTGTGAGTCAGCAAACAAATAGCTACTAGCAGTAAAATCAGATGAATAACAAAGCAAGCAGCAGCACCCTTCTAAATGCTTTTCTTTTCCCAACTCAGACACACTTTTCACGCAGAAAACAGTAGGGAACTTAACTTGAAATGTTTGATTGCCAAACCCAAGACAAGAGTGCAGTTACTTCCCAAGCTGTGTGACAGCACTGACTGATTGTAGAGCTTGTACTGGTATGAACATATATGCATAATTAATACCCATGCTGCTTTGCTTGAGCAGGGTCATGAACTTTGAAATGCAACGACCAGTTTTTCACACCTGGGCAGAGCAGAGTGAAGCAGCTTCATTTATATTTAAATTAAGATGACATTCGGATGGTAAAAGAAAGAGTATCAATAGTTATGCCCACAAACTTGCTCAGGTTCACACACTATGCATGTGGGGCTGTAGGATTCAAACCCAAATCTCCAGGTTTGTAGCTCAGAGCCTTAAATCACTGCACTATACTGTCTCCATTCTGCGTTTTGTGCATTACTGTATTAGTTCCAAGCTTCAAAATGCAGGAATGTGGAATGATTTGGAATGAATGTGCTTGCAGTGGTCCATTAAATGTACTATAAATTTCAATGTTGAGTATTTTATTATCTTAGTTTAAGCAAGCCTTGAGATTGGAGAGAACTCCATTGTTTTAAACTGTGGATACTTATTTTATGTGCCCTCCCCAAACAAAAGATTAAAGCAGAAATCTATTTTAATTTATCTTATTCAATCAACAGCAAAAATTACAACTACACTAATATAGAGTTTTGAGGTTCCGATACATGTCCCACATTATAGCCAGTGTCCCACATTGTGTACACCCTGAAAGTGTCCCACATGTCTCTGCACCCCCACAGAGTCCCACATTTATACGTTGAAAGGATACCCCACCATGACACTCAACCTTTGTCCCTTAAACGTGCAACCCTGAATTATCATAAATGGAGATAATCGAGGGGTTGAGACCAGATGGGTTCAAAAACCAAAAGAGGGAGGTGGTGGTGGGTGTGAAGGGTTAGGAGCAGTGAACTTACCTCAAAGTTCCCCCACACATTTCCCCCATGCAGACTAGGAAAGAGAAATGTCCTTCTTCTCCCTGGTGAAATAAGTACATCAGCCTCCCACAGTGCAGTGTTCCTTTGGGGATATCTGTGGGTGAAGTGGTCTCAGTGGGTATGCAGATTCATGCAGTTGGTAGTGGCAGTCTTACTAGTTTTCTTGACTTAGAATGTAGTAAAGTTTATAAAGCTTGCTTGCATGGACTGGTTTGTGAGCCATTGCTACTAGCCTTTCAGAGATTATGATAGCCATACTGGAATATTCTGGTCTTAGAATACCATTGAGACAAAAATTGGCCAGTTCTTTATCTGCCTATTTGTTTGTAACTGGTACTGCACATGTTTTAGTTGTTGTAACTGTCAAACAGTAGCCACCATAGTGGTTATGGATTGTGACACTCATATTAAGCTGGTACCATTTCTAAGTGTCACATTTAGATAATAGCCAATGAAGCAAGCTGCTGTGTATTAGTCTTTTTTTGTACCATACCCAGCATCAGTAACTCACCGTGGATCGTAATGTACAAGGTGAACAGCTGATTGCCTGTCATGCTTTTGGACATTTTTCCTGTTTTTTTTTTTTTTTTTTTTGCTTTGCGTCATGGGGTCATAATGTCGAAGACAAAACAGCATGCCAATAAATGCCGCAAGCAAAACAGTGTGCACCAAAATAACGCTGGTAAATACACGGACTGCAACACAAACAGCGCACCTCATTCAAATTAATGGGACTGTCATTTTTTTAGAGGGGCTTCCCCAACCCTAGACTTTAAATAAACTCTGAGGGAGTGTGGGCTTCAGGGATGGGGTGAAACTTGGGAATGGAGAAAAATTAAAGTTTCAATAAATTTAAATACAAAGCTGAAAGTTGCAACACCAGGAGAACCCAGGTTGGGGGGGGTGACCGAACTGTGGTCGCAAGTCTCCAGCCCTGCCGTGTGTTGGTGACTTAACCACTCCACCATGGGAGTGGCTTGAGCTGGCACCCCACACATGGTAACTTCATTCCTGCTAGATATCAGCACACAGCTAAAGGGGTAGCGATAATTCCCTACCATTATTATAACCCAGTCACTTGAAATCCTTTAGCACTTTACACAATGTGGTTATTACCTCGCTGTTTTTGTAGCATTATACTGACCCATTTGCCCCACCCCAACGGGAATGGGGTGGAAGGGTATAGCTCAAAACTGGATTGTCTTCACCAGCTGATGTGATGTGCAGGCCAGGTCCACTCTTGTTCTGTACATTGGAGTTCCATCATCCTCAGAAAGTAAGGCTTTTCCATCTTTATCCCCCCAATCCCTCAGACATAGGCATACCAGGGAGACCAAGGTTTGTATTCATGGAAAGCATGCTGCCACACCAGTGCCTGACATACATCTATCTCTCCCACGATGCCCTCAACTGCAGTACCACCTGTGGTCATCCAGGTGGCAGTATTACAGTGAGGGCAGCAACCCACCCTCCTGGGAGGAGAGCATCCTCTGGAACACTCAGTTCTCCTCCCCTGATGACCAAGGCTCATTAGCAAACCCCAGTTGCCAGTGTCATGAGCAGTAGCACTACTGCTGCCCCAGTTGGCTGGCTGCTACTCATAGTTTTGATTGAGTAGGGGGAGTAATTGTAGTAGCCAATTAACAGGTGGGAGGTTACTGGTCAAAAGAGCATTCCGGTTTTTCCATCCATGGAAACTGATTTTTCTCTCCTTGTACCTTCTCTGTTTCTCATGTCTATATAATGGGCTTGGGTGTTGTGTTCTGATAAAATTCTTTATTTACACCTCAGACCCTAAATATAAGAGTGGGGTCTACAGATGGAAGAGGGGGTACCGGTTTTCACATTAGAGAGGTTACAATATTGCAATTTATACAACAGGTATCGAGAGAATGCCACAGAATAAAACTGTTGTTTTGAACCCACTTTGTAACATGTCATACATAGAAACAGACTTCGACGGCAGATAAGGACCACTTGGCCCACCTAGTCTTCCCATTTCCCTACCTATTGGATAAGCTGCAGATCCTAGTAAACCAGCAGCCTATGTCTTCCTACACTAGAACTGCCTTATGTCTGTCCCATGTATTCTTGAATTTCCACACTGTTTTTGACCCCACAACCTCCTCAGGAAGGCCGTTCCATGTGTCCACCACCATCTCTGTGAAAAAATACTTCCTCACATTGCCACTGAGCCGTCCACCCCCCCATCTTCAAACTGTGCCCCCTTGTTCTTGTGCATCTCTTTTTCTTAAAGATGCTACCCCCTTGGACTTTGTTAATTCCCTTGAGGTACTTGGAAGTTTCTATCATGTCCCCCTCTCCTCAAGGGTATATATATATATATATCTATATATATATATCAATCAAAAATCAATCAATCAAAATCTTTATTTATTCAGGCGAACATCATTGAGCATAGCTCATTTACAAGATGGACCTGAGTGGTCATAACAAAAAGGTTACAGATTGTATACAAAAACATGATATTGAATAAGCACAAATACAACCATTTATGAGTGAGATAGATGTACAAATATTTACATATATACAAGGCAAAGGACAGTAAACCATATATATATATATATATATATATATAGATAGATATATATATATAAATAAAGCTCCTTTAGTCTCTCTTCATATGTCTTCTGGTGCAGACCCTGTACCATTTTAGTTGCCCTCCTCTGGACTGCCTCCATCCTGTCTATGTCTTTGAGGAGATGGGGTCTCCAGAATTGCACGCATTTTGTATTTTTCATTTTGTGCTAGGTCACAACTGATATCTAGCAGGGCTGAGTACATCATGGTACAATAAATAAATCAGAGAGCAGTTTCACAATATTGATTACATGATGATAGCCATGTACAGTAATGAAACCAGCAATTAAAAAAAAAATATATATATATATATTGGCCCAGTGGCATGGGTGGTTGAGGCACTGGAGATTTTACCTCCTGCCACGCTGACAGCCAGAGTTTGGGAGCAAGCCTGGCCACCAGTGGTCATCCAGGTGGGAGAGGACTGAGCATCTGGAGGACTGCTCTCCTCTCCTGGTGCAGCTAGGTGTGTTGCTCCTAGACTGTAACCATGTAGAGGCATGGTAGCAGGGCAGCTTTTGCAACTCAGCAGGGGGACATCCCTTGGCAGATGTGTGATGCGTACCTCTACACACACACACACACACACACACACACACACACCATAACACGCCACCAGGTGGAAGGAAACCAGATTAAGGAAAAACATGGCATGTTGGAGTATTATGCCTTACTGGCTCTGTCACATGGGACACCTACCATCTGGATTGTGTCCCTGGGAGGGGAAGGACAAATTTCTCCTTCCTGGTCTGCATGGGGGAAATCTGCAGGGGAATTCTGAGGCAAGTCCCTGGTCCACTGCTCCTATATTGGGGACTTGGGATCCACCTGGAGGGATATGGGCCTTTACACGGGTGATGGCCTACATCCATCCATCCAAGAGAGAACTGCATTCATCAGTTGACAGTTTCGATGTTACTTCAATGAAAATGTAAATTAGCCAAGGGGAGTAGCATAAGAAATCGGGGAGGCAGTAACTGCTCCCCCAAATGCTGAAGTAGACAGTAGGGAGGACCCAAGGGAAATTGAATCACACAGGGTGCAAATTTAATACAGGAAGCTGGGAAGTGGAAATGAAGGGGTATGGGAATGGATGCAGTAAAACAAGAGGGGAAGGAGAGAGGGCCAAAAGGAAAGAAGAGGTAACAAACAGAGTAATAACAAAATCTGGAAGTCCATGTGTGCAAATTCTAGAAGCCTAGGTAATAAGATTCCAGACCTAGAGGCCCTCATGGCGAGGCCAACTTGGATACTGTAGCCATTACTAAGTCATGGTGCACTGAAAACCATCACTGGGACCTGGTCATACCCGGCTATACCCTGTTAAGGAGGGACAGGATGGGAAGGAAAGGAGGTGGTGTGGTGCTTTATGTGAGGGAAAGTATAAAAGTGAAGGAGATATAGGGAATGGGGAGGGTAGAGGTACTATTGTTCACCTTAGTGATGGAGAACGGAGCTCTATTTGCACTGGCGTGATCTACAGACTTCCAGTGCAGGGGTAGGAGTTAGGTAAGGTACTGGTGGAAGCCATTGGTGAGATGGCTGAAAAGGTGAAGGTGCTGCTGGTCAGGAACTTCAATCTGCTGGATGTTGATTGGAGCCTCCCAGCTGCAGCCTCAGCTAGCAGTAGGGAAATCCTGGAGTCCCTGTAGGGGGCATTCTTTGGGCAACTAGTGAGTGAGTCCACTTGTGAGGGATAGTCCTGGACCTGGTTTTCAGTAACAGGGACAGTGTTGTGGATAACAAGTTGGGAGGCCATCTGGGTACCAGTGATCACCATACAGTGTGGTTCAATATAAGGGGGGCTGCAGAATCAAACCACAGAAGGGCGAGGGTCCTGCACTTCAGGAAGGTAGGCTTTATAAGATGGGTGAATGCCTCAGGGATGACCTGGCAGGGGATGACTTGGGTTGAGTGGAGTAACAGTGGGTGAAACTAAAAAGGGCCATAGTGAAGGCAACAGACCTCTGCATCAAGCAAGTGAGCAAATGCAAAAGGAAAAGGACACCACTGTGGTTCTCAAAAGAGGTGGTGAAAAAGTAACAGATGTTGCCAGCCTGTCGGTGCAGTGGTAGCACTACAGTTCATGAAGCCAGTGACCCAAGCTTGAATCATCGGAGGCCAGCCAGAGGCCAGCCCAGTGGATGCTCTCCTCTTTTGGGAAGGCAAAGTGCCATTCTCTGCCACAGTACTGCCACCTGGGTGTTCACAGGTGGCAGTGAGGCTTGTAGAGTGGAAGAGAGGGTGGAGATGCAGCTGGCGCTGGCAGGCAGATGCACACATGGCATGGACGGGCCCACCTTGGCATCCTTGTGTGTTGCATCTCCAGGGGGATGGGAGCAACACTGAAACTCAGGCCCCAGCACCTCCACAATGAAGGCCATGGCAACTCCTGGGACTCCACCTCCCCAGCATAGCACAACTTAACAAACTGGGCAAGTTTGAGGGGTATTCTTCCCCCCTCAACCCTACCTGGGGGGGCACAAGCTAATGAAGATAAGTGACTATTGCTGGAGAGGGCTTGGAAGGTGATTGGCGGACCTGAGGGCTAGGAGGGGGCTGGTGACAGGGGGCATAAACAAAGATTAAAAAAAGAAAAAGTAACAGCTAAAACGGTATCATTCAGAAGGTACAAGGAGTTGCAGAGGGAGGAGGATAGGGAGGTGTATCAGATGAAAGAGAGGAGAAACAAGGAGAGCAGTAAGGAGCTTGATGGCACAAACGAAAGAAAGAATAGCCCAGCTGGTAACAAAAGGGGCCAAGACATTTTTTAGCTATGTAAGCATAAAGATGAAGACAAGGGGTTGGATTGAAAGGCTGAAAAAGTAAGGGGAGGACTCTGCGTAGGGGGACCGGGAAAAGGCAGACCAAGCAAATACTTTTCTTCAGTGTTCACAGAGGAAGAAGAAGGAGAAGGGCCACAAAAAAGTAACTGGAGCTGAGGAGAGAGGGAGGTGGACACTAATCCAATTTTGGAGGAGAGAGTCCTGAAGAGACTCACTAATCTGAAAGAGGACAAAGCAATGGGGCCAGATGGGGTTCATCCAAGAGTACTGTTGGAGCTCAAGGAGGTACTGACTGAACCTCTGACACTCCTATTTAATAGCTCATTGTAATCAGGAGTGGTTCCAGAGGACTGTAGGACAAATGTAGTCCCACTTCCCAAAAGTGGTAGTAGGGAAGACACTGGCAAGTACAAGCCAGTCAGCCTGACATCGGTGGTGGAAAAGTTAATTGAATCTCTGCTGAGGAAAGAATTGTGGAATACCTTGAAACCAATGGGTTACAAGACCTGAGGCAGCATGGATTCACAGGAGGAAGGTCATGTCAAACTAATCTGATAGATTTCTTTAACTGGGTGACCAAGGTACTAGATCAGGGTGGAACAGTGGACATGGCCTAATTAGATTTCAGTAAGGCTTTGGACAACATTTATGTTTATTTATTTAGTTTTTGTTAACCAGGTAGGTGCACTAGCCATAAAATTCCACACAGGGTACTAGGAAGCAAGCTGGGTAGCATAGGAGTGGGACCAAAGGGGGTAAACTGGGTAAGAAATTAGTTGAGAGATAGGCAGCAGATGGTGGTGGTAAACGAAGTTCACTCCGAGGAAGGGAGGGTGGCTAGCGGAATGCCTCAGGGATCAGTGCTGGGACCAAAATCTTCATAAGGTGTCATTGCAGAGGAGCTGGAAGCTAGAAAGGAAGGTTTGCCTCTTTGTGGATGACACAAAAAATCTACAATAGGGTGGATACTCCAGTGGGATGGAAGGGATAAACAGTGGCCTAAGAAAACTCAAGAAGTGGTCAAGGGTATGGCAGCTGGGTTTCAATGCAAAAAATGCATAATAATGCACTTGGGACACAGGAAAGGTACAATACAAAATAGGTAGGGTGGTATTGAGGACCACCACACAGGAAAGAAATCTGGGGGTAATCATATCAGATGACCAAAAAGGGGGACAGGTAGTACGACAAGGCAGTTGTGAGGGCTAGTGGGATGCTGAGATCCATGGCGAGAGGTATTAGTGACAGGAAGATGGAGGTGCTGTTGCCTCTGTATAGATCTTTGGTGAGACCCTAGAATACTGTGTTCAGTACTGGAGACCACATCTCTGAAAGGACATAAACAGAGTGGAGGAAGTCCTGAGAAGGGCAACTAAAATGGTGTAGTGCTGCATCAGAAGCCCTGCGAGGAGGAGATACTAAAGGACCTACATATATATATATTCTGGAAGAGAGAAGGGATAGGGTGGATGTGATAGAGACCATTAAATACCTCACAGGAGTAAATGAGGTACAGGAGGGAAGTATTTCTGAGAAGAAAAGTGCTCAGAAACATGGACACATGATATGAAGCTGGAGGGGGTTAGTTCTGGAGAGATGGGAGGAAATAATTCACAGAAAGAGTGGTGAAATCCTGGAACTGCCTTCCAATGGAGAGGTGGTGGGTGCAAAAACAGTGGTGGGGTTCAAGAATGCATGCAATAAGCATAATGAAATATTAGGGGAAAGAAGGGGGGGTGGAAGAATGAGATAGAGATCGAGTAGGATCTGCGGTGATACTCTAGGCAGGGAAAAATAGGTAGACTAGTTAGATGCTGAGCAGTCCTAATCTGCTGGCAAATTGTATGTTTTTATATTAAAGGATTTTTTACTTTGAAAAACAAAATAGATATGCATGGTAACTGCCATTTACAGCTGTCATTAAAAGTGGCATAATTTATTTTGAGAACTAAACTGAGCCTTATAATGCTTTAGATGGATTATAATGATTAGTTGAAATGAGATCTGACAAACATAAAAATGAGGCTAACTAGAAATAAAATAAAACCATAGAGTCCTATCCTTGAATTAATCAACACACTCTGGGTAGATACCTCTAATGTGGCTTAAAATGATCCAGACCCCTGTAAAGGACTAAACTAACAATAATATATATTTTACACAGTTTTACTGTAAAAATATACCATAAGTAGTTTAAATGATGGAACTACAAATGTGATAAAAACAATGTTTATGTTTGAACCATAAACAGGATACATGGAATGCATTTGATGGTAGCCCGTGACATGGGCATCGGTGATTGGGCACCTACAATAATGGTGACCTAATCCCCGGTGCATGTCATCAGGGCTAAGATAGGGTAGGCAGCTGGATGGGGGTGGGTCACCGAATATAGTGAAGGGATGTCGCTATAAGTACGTGCATGGGGGGAGCGAGCACGCACAGCAAGCGGCAGGAGGGATTGTGAGGAGTGATGCTGCGGTGGGTTGGTGAGCTGGTCCCGTGGCATGGTGGATGGGTAGGAGGTATTGGTGGGCTGGGTTCAGGTCCGAGGACTGGTGCGTTTTTAGTGCGCCCGAGCCAGATTTTTTAAATGGTTTTGCACCACCCCCCAACACACACCCTCCTGGAGTTGAGAATCCTAAGTAGGGTGTGAGGGGGCAAAGCTTAAAGCATGTCCTCGCACTCTGGCTTCACGAGAATGGCGATCACCTTTAGGCTTTCGCCGTTCTCACATAAACCCCATTTGACTAATATCACAATTAAATACAAACCATGAAAACCATCATCAAGCATGAACATTAAAAACCCTATTTAGATCAAAAGCAATCATGGCTGCTACCTGAAATAATTTCAGATGTTATTTTATCCCAACTTTTTTTTATTTAAATACAAATTAAAAATGGGTTTTCTCGCAGTTAATCTCTATTCACTTTGTGTTTTTTCCAGGTATTTTTGCATCAGTTATGGAAAACTGTGTCCATGAATCATGGACAACCTATGGATGGAGTTATCATGGACAAAGACCAGGTACAAAGTACAGATGACCATGAATGTCCATGGATAACCTTGTTTGTCTGTGAAAATATCGACAACCAGAGGGTGGGGCAGCTTGCCAGTGCCAGAAGCCATCACAGATGGAGTAGAGAGAGTGAAATGAGCCAGAGAGGGACTCGTGAACGGGACAATCATCCCTGCACATCGAGGCAGGGGTCCTCATTTGGGAAACCTTGAATACTGTAAACTCAGGACTTGCACTGCAGCATAAATCTGTGTTATGTTAGAAAGCGTTTAATAGATTAGGCCATACAGCCGGGGCTTACAAATACTTAATATTAGCATTTGGGTTCGGGAATTTGATTTTCAAAGCATTGCTTTATGCTGCTCAAGTGCACCACCACCAGTCAATCACATACAACATCAACAGGTCTACACCATTTTCTTGGCTGGTTACCCAGTGAAGCACTGGGAGCTCCCTAGATACAGTAGGATTAAAGTGACTTACACTGGTCCAGCAGAACAGAGGACAGAACCCCAGTACATGTGAGCAACATAAACAACTGTACCTCGCATGTGTTGTGAAGAATTGGGCACCATTGTGGACTGAGCTTAAAAGGGCACATAAACCATAACATTATGGAATATAATTTGGCTGTGCCTGAATGGACATCTGAAGGGCAGCCCTGTGTAGTTTAGCTGGGCCAGGACAGGCATGGAAGAACCAGCAAAGGTATACAGTACTACCCCATTGACTAACTTTTGTCTTTTAGGGCCTTAAGCACCTAAATAAAGCCCTCGCTTTCTTTGTTTGCAATTTCTGTCTGCCTGTGATTGGCTGATAGCATTCTCTATCCATATATTTATCAAGCAACACTGCCTAGTAACAAATTCTCTGTGTTTGCAGCATGGCTTACATTGAAATCCCTCTGCACTGCTCATGGCTGCACGTCATGTTCAAGGGGCACTTCTCACACACAACACCAGAATCATATCATGCTTAGAAAATGGGTTGTATTAGGTCAACACAGCCCATTTTCTAAGGGCAAGAAGACCCTTCAGAGTGAGAGGTGTTGAGGGATACCCACCCTTCTAGAGGCTATGAAGGCCCTCTGGGAGTGAACGTTGCATGCTCATTGGGGTAATGACTATTACAGTGCATGGGTTAATGGGTGTGATGACCCTGTGGGGAGGTACTGCATCCCAGGGGGCTTGTACCATACACCAGGCCCACATATACCTTTCTATGGATGGAGGCACTGTGGAATTTATTTAAACCTTGAACACAAATCCCCCAGTCAGGAGTTTACTGACCCAGGCCTGCAAACCTTTTTGAACCTAAAAAGCAGGGTACCAATTCAACAAATGTCTGGTGTGCTTCGTCATGTACAGTATGTAAATGACTTGGTGTCTTTATTGGTGGCATTTTGCAGTCTGACTTCACACCCTTGAGAAATACCCTTAGTCCAAGTCAATACGTGCAGGAGTTAGCCCAGTTTTTGTGTCATGCTATATGATTAACTTACATTAGACATTTTTTCACATCTAGCCTGCTGTATGCCCAGTTCCTTTCTACCTTTTGTGCATTGTTTCTGGCTGGTGCACATTTAGAGACAGTGGTGTGTGCTTCTTTTTGAACTTTGATGTGGAAGCAACACTCAGGAGATGGCTTCCTCAAACCCTGCCATGGGTTTTCCTTTACCCAAATACATAGCGACAAGGTGGAACCAGGATTTGTGAGATGAAGCTGTGTATGGCATAGATGTAGAATCAGAGGAAGGCCTATTTTGTATGACCAATGTGAAACAGAGTGTTCCACATCAAAATATTAAAGGGAGGTTATTTCAAGAAGGCACACCTGAGATAACTACCAGCAATGACCTCAAGGTGCTTTTTACCAAACACAAAAAATTACCCACACAGGAAGAAAATGTGTGGTTCAAGAACTAACACTTGAATAATATATTGAGGTTGTGAGGGTCCCAAGGGGGCTCCATGTCCATAAGGTGCCTACATCTGGCACACTTGAAGATCTACACACCAAATCAGAAGAATCATGTGCTATTTACTCTAGAGTTGGTGACTATTTTGACTGAGCAGGACAAGAGAGAGCATATCAAAATTAAAGAAGAGTTATAAGATATATGTACCAAATTAGAACCCCATAAGCAGTGTTGGAATTACAGGGGGCTTGCCAGAGCTCAACCCCGGTAGCTCTGAAGTGAGCTCCAGTAGCTCACACATCACTGCCATTGACTTATAATGAGAAGGGAGACTCAATTTAAAGATAGGACCCTTATGGGCCCCCTTTGCTCCCAAAGCTCATAAAGTATAACTCCAACACTGCCCACAAGAACATTTCTGAGTTTGCTACACTTGATCAGAATATAAAACAAAAAATTGACGCACTGGAATCTGAAATTAATCAGGAGAAGTGGAACAAATTCAATCAGGGTAGACAAGACTATGAGGCCAGCGGGGTTTTTAACTGAGATCAGAAGTTTCAGTCCATGAGATGTGGTCGTTCACATAGTCGGAGCAGGTTTCAGAAAACACACAGCAGAGTGGAACAAATGCAAGCAGGTCACCTCCAAGACATGCCTCTTTTTTAGAGACACAGCAACCATCCACAAGTGACCAACCGACAAGCACTGCAACCCAAGTCAAAAAGAAGAGGAAAAAGCAGAGCAGGAAAAAGAAAAAGGTGGAACACAAACCAAAGTGAGATGCACCAGCAGGAAGTAGCAGTATAACAGGTGGTAAACATTTCCAGCATTCAGCTGACAGATGCTCAGGTAAAAGTCCTGTCTAACTGATTCTCCTTTGTACCTTCTACTACTGTAAATTTGAGTTTCAGTCTTCAACTTTGAAGTGGATCTTTGCAAACTTTTTAGGATGCCTGATTTCAAAGTTCATTTTTTGAACGAAGAAAACCTACTCATCCAAACATGAGCTTCACTGAGCTTGAAGATTCATTGCAACTGGCTAATAGCCATGAATGGAATGTGGACATTACTTGTGAACTTTCAGCAGAGAATCATTATCTTTTTTCTGAGAATGTTTTGGGGGATGATATTGATTTGTTGTTAGCAAATGCCAACATGAGTATAAACAGTACTCATTTTTCCTTTAGTTCAGAAGTTACATCACTTGCCAATACAAGTTTTAAAGGAAAAAGTACTTTTTGTAGTAATAATCTCAGGCACCCAATAGTGAAAGCATTTGACAGACTAGTCAGAAATGACCTTCAAAATCTTTTTAAAAATCCTGAACTCCATAGATACCACAATTTTTCCGAAGAAGAGTGGAAAGCACTGCCTGAATTAAAACAGATTCATAACATCACCATCAAACCTGTGGACACGGGTGGATCTATGGTGGTTCAGGATACCACAAAATATGTGGCTGAATTTTAAAAACAACTCCCTGACCAAAATGATCCCTTACTTTCAACCCCATATCCACATTCAAAAACATCCTGTATAACATGCTAAATAAGGCATTCTCTATAGGGTGGATAGATAAAGATGAGGCGCCGTTCCTCAAAACTGATTTTCCCATCTGCTCACACTATTCACCCCTCCTAAAATTCACAAAACTGTCACCGACCTTCCTAGAAGGCCTATTGTTTCAAGTGAGGGTCCATTTAAGTTTGTTGCCTACTTTTTAAAACTATCAGTTGTAAAAAAAACCTAATGACATACATGACATGATGGGTTTACACCAACAGATGCAGGGGTTTAATTTGTCTGACAACAACTGCTGGCTGGCAGTTGCATTGCCTCATTATATACATGCATGCAGCATGATGCAGGCATTTGAGCCAGCAGGGAAATCCTTTATTCTGACTCTGATTTCAATCTGACTCTCAAGGAACTGATCCTTGACCTCTTGTCTTTTGGTTTGAGACACAATTTGTTTGTTTTGTTTTTAATAACAAATGTTACTACCAGATTCAGGGCACTGCTATAGGAGCAGCACTTGTGCCCTCATATGTTAAATCTTTCTTTGCCCTAATGGAAAACCATGCCATCTTCAGTGAGGCAAACCCCAACCTCAGATACATTGTTTTATCTTATCACTTTACTGATGGCACTATATGTGTCTGGATTATGGTTCTGACAACATCACAACATTTATGGATTGGGTTCTAGCTAATGACCTACATGTGACATGTACCCACAGGTCAGATAAGATCAGCATTGACTTTTTTGATGCCAGGTGTGTTTGCCCTGAGGGTTTGGTGACCAGTGCCCCCTACAGGAAACCTCTTTCTGGCAGCCACCATTCCTGCCCTTGATTGAGAATATCCCCTTCAGTCAATTTCTAAGACTAAAAAGAAATTGTACAGATAACACAGCTTTTAAATGTGTAAGTGGGAAACTCAGTGAGAGGTTCACTGCTGAAACAGTGAATAAGGCGTTTGAGAAAGTGTGCAACATTGTGAGAAAGTCTATCATGGAAATAAAAAAGAAGGAGGTGACTTCAAATGTGGTGCCCCAAATAACATTTGTGACTCACTATAATGCAAAACCAATAGAGGTCAAAAACAATTGTAAAGGAGAGGTGTTCTGTCCTGGTGGCAGATAAAGCTTTAGGTCCTGTTATGGGTAACCCTTCACTTGTCTCCTTTAATAAGGACTTGAATCTTAAGGACCTTTTAACTACCATACAAGTCACTTTCAAGAGAAAATAACATAATTTCCCATAGGATATCCCAAAGAAGTGGTTTCTTTCATTGCAAACGATGCAACATATACTGCTATGCTGAAAAAAGGGAGAAATGTATCCACTCTAAAATAGGAAGGGACTATGTGTGGCATGACTAGATAGCCTATCTGAATTCACAGTGTATGCTGTCTGGTGCCAGCATGGCCTACTCTATGTGGTCCGCACTATATACCCCCTGAAGTGTCACACCCAGGAGCATGAGAGAGCCTTTATTTATGGCAGAATGGTCAATGTCCTGGGTGCATACAGCAGGGGTGTACAAGGTTCTAGATCCAGAGGTCTTAGATTCTGCACTCTGTAGCAGATGCACCCATCACCAAAGGGTGGTATTCTTTTAAAAATTCCACTCCAATATGAGACTAGCTAGATCTCTACTCTGGAAGCACTTGCTCCCACTGGACTCCGTGACCAGACTGATTTCAAACTGTTTTTGCAAACATCTCCACTTCTGTGAAGTTAGGGTCATTCTTAGTTATTCTGAAATTATAAATAGACCCCCCCATCCCTATATTCTCCTTTTTAGGGCCGTGGGCAGAGCCCACAGCTGTTTTGGGATCACTCAGAAGCTCTACAAATGGCCGATCATGGAACCTTCCATCGAACTTTTGGAAGTATCCTTCCAAAGGTCCAATGGAGCTTGAAACCCTCTGTCACGATCACCTGCTAAGGAATAACAGCTGCACTATTTCAGCTGTTACTTCCGCATTCTGGGGCATGAACTGCGTATGTGTGACTCGCGTGCATGAGCAGTTCTGCTGATGCCATCATGTTGTGAATGGTAGCATGCCATTCACTGCAACTGCGCATGCATGAGTGCCATGCATGGAAAGTTGCTTCACCGTCACCAGCACTAGCATCAAAGAAAACCATGTCACACCCTCCCTCTGCTGCTGTCTTCCCTGCTCCCTCCATTCCCACTTACATACCGACATCGTGGTCCCCAATCTCCGTGTTGGCATTATGTAGCCCCCCACTCATGTGGCACACTGGGAGCCCACCCCAGTGTGCCCAAATATTTGTTTTTTCCCCTGCCACCTGCCGACATTGGGGTGCCCAATCCCCATGTGGCGTCATGTACCCATCCCCCATATAGCACACTGGGAGCCCACCCCAGTGTGCCCAAATGTCTGGTTTTTTTCCCTTTCCTATAAATAAAGAAAATGGTCCCCAATGTCATTTTTGCCCCTGCCAATATCGGGGTACCCGATCCCCATGTGGCATCATGTACCCACCCCCCTCTCATGTGGCACACTGGGAGCCCACCAGGGTGCCCAAATGTCTTTTTCTTTCTTTCCTGTAAATAAAAGCGGTCCCCGTCATGTATTTTTCTGTAAAAGAAAGCTGTTCCTCGCTCACTACCCAGCCCCCCATCCCCACCCCTCCCACTGAGCACCCACCTCCTGCAGCCCCCTTACCCCATACTTACCTACTTATACTTACCTCCAGAGGTCGGCGCTGTCATCTTCTCTGGACCAGGACACGTCTGCACTCTTCAAAGCCAAACCACAAACTAAAGAATCAAAGGTAAGCATGCTATAATGTCATTCAATGTGGTTTTCAACTTATGTTGATAAATCAGCCATTTATTTTGAATTTTGGCCTAAAATTTTCAAACGTGAGGTTCTTGGGACCTTACCTCATGAAAACTTTCACTGTCATTTCATTACTCAGTCCCGAAATGTGATTTTGCAGTCGCTGTGCAGAATCACCTTTCAGGACTGATTCACAAAATGACAGTGGCACTGTTCATCAGGTGGGGTTCCAAACAGCTCATGTTGCACATTTGGTGAAAAAATTCCACAAAATAATTACATTATGAGCATGTGTTTTTTTTATATTTCACTCCACATTTTCAACATTGCCACTTGTGTACACCTCCTCTTTAACAGTACAGCTGTCATTTATCACATCTTGCCCAAAATGTGTTTTTGCACCTGTGGCACAGACTGGCGCAGTTGTTCTGTGAAATCACCTTTCAGGACAAGTGAACAAAATGACACTGGCATGCTTCATGAGGAGGGTCCCAAAAGACCACATGAAAATTTGGTTACCTTGCAAAATGTGGCCAAGTTACACCTGGGCGTTAAATAAATTCTACGCACACGTGTAACTTTGCTCACTTGGCAGCTCGTCACAGCCTTATTGGCTCTGGCCAGATTTTGTTTCTTTTTGATTTTACATTGCAGATTATGTATCCAACTCACCTCCTAGCCCTGGTCCCTTACTTAACTTCCTCTGTTTTGTGAACTCTTGCCACTTGACTTAGTCACTTGTGCTCTTTGTGATGATGCATGTTTTGTTTTTGTATTGTGCCACAGAGACTCCCCTTAGATTCGATGCAGGTATCATTATGCACCATAGGTACCTACACTTTTGACGTTCCACTGAAACCTCATCCCCTGTGTTTAGTCTCTGGACAGATGGCATTTTTAACAAAAGTTTTTCTATTTTTTCCTCTGTGTATTTGTTTCATTTCTCTCTCCCTTGCTGTTCACCTGCTACTCCCCTTTTTCTCATTCCCCTCTCCTTTTATCCTGACCCCCACCCCCAACCGGTCCTTTTTGCCCAGCAAATCTCATTAGTTATCCTAGGTGCAACATAATGCTTTGTATTTTTATAAATGGGTCAGTATTTGCCTAGTGCGTCATTAGATTGCTGGATTTCTTCTTTTTGTAAATTAATATTTTTTTTTACGCTTACTCCTGGAAATTTATATTTTTATATGTGCATTATTATTGTGCTCTCTTCTGAAATAATATGGGGATAATGCTGAATTTTTATTAATTTTCATTATTAGTGAAAATTATTCCCCTTTCATTCTGTACCCTATACACATTTTTAATATTGCTGGAAGGGACCTACTGTTGTAATTCAAGGTTATTTCATTAACAGCTTAAAACTCTTCATGTGTTTGTGCAGAGAATACAGCAGCATGTTTTACTTCTATACACTCATTTCGTAATTTGCACCATTTCCACAAATGTCAGGTTGTGCTTCTGAATGTAAATGAACGGAGGTATTTATTGGTGGCATTTTGTAGGCTGACTCCACTCCCTGAGGAAGACTGTTTGTCTGAGTCAATATGCAAGGATGTTAGCCAGGTTTTATGTTATGCCATATGATTAACTTGTATGTAACATTTTTTTTACATCTAGCCTAGTGTGTGCACAGTTCCATTCTACCTATTGTGGATTTTTTTTCTGGCTGGTGCACATTTAAGAACAGCAGTGTACGCCTCTTTTTTTAACTTTAGGGCAGGGGTAGTAACTGCACAATCCATGGTGACTCAGTTACACATTTAATAATGCAACAATGTGTAGTTTATTTCTAAAATAATGAATATTATGAGGTAATGAAGGCTATTAGAAATACAAAGAGAATCTTGAATTAAGAGCTGCCATAGTTTTATTTACTATTTAGGTGAATGTAAAATTCTACAAAGTCTTACTAAATTTTGTCATCTTTATATATGCCTACTCCGTATTTTACTGGCAGAACTACTGGTCTGATTTAAGATGGGCTTCATTTTTGCTAAGGGAAGTTCTACCTATAGCTGTGGGCCTCTTTCTTGGAGTTCTGCTTTGTTTCACCATGGTCAGTTTAATAAGAACTGCAGATGATCACAAAGGAAGTTCCATCTATATCTATGGAACTCCTTTGTAGAGTTCTGCTTTGTTTCACCATTGTCAGTTTAATAAGAATGGTAGAACATCACAAAACTCTCCAGTTGTACACCCATCCAGCTTTAACAGATACAGATGTACTGTAGCTCGACGCTAAAATTGTTTTATAGGAACACTGGAAAAGCTAGACAAATAAGGATCACTGTCCAGTCTTATGTACCTTCTAGCAAGCCAACAGCTGCAAACCTGGACATATTGTCCCTCTATAGTTGCTGCATCTTTGAAAGCAATTTTAGTGAGGAACTGGTGATTTTATAAAACCTGCTGCAGTTTTGGGAAACATTATGCAGGTGATTGCTAATGTCTTGTGATTTTCCCAACTGGTTTCCTTAAGTATTTTCAGTTTGAGTGAGTGAGTGAGTGAGTGAGTGAGTGATAAACTGATCTATTCATTTATTTATTTATGAAAATATTTTACTGGGAAAGGTCTACAGAACTGTGAAACAGATAATTTCTGGAGGTGTCCCTGGGAGGGTACAAGGGAAATTTACAAAGCAGAAAATACAATAAGAGATAATGCATCCAAATAAGCAATAGCATACAAAAGAAGGTAAAGGTATACAACAAGGAGGAACAAGATGGCCTTGAGGTGCTGTGGGTCATTCCGGAGACAGGTACTAGGTCCACTGTCCATACAGGGGTGGTATACAGACCTCCAGCACAGGAAGAGGAATTGGATAAGGCACTCAGGGAAGTCCCCTATCAGGATGGCAAGTAAGGGGGGGAGCGCTGCTAGTTTGGTACTCCAGTCTGCCACCTGTAGACTGAAGCCTTACAAATGCAGCTTCGGCAAGGAGCAGGGCCATTCATGACTCCCTACAAGGTTTTTTTTTTCTGAGCCAGCTAGTCATAGACCCCACTAGGGATTGGGTTGTACTGAACCAGGTGCTTACAAACAGGGATGGCATTGCAGACATCACAGTGGGCAATCACCTAAGTGCCAGGAATCACCATACAGTGAGGTTTAACAATAAAATGGGAATTGAGGCAAAACTCACTGTATGGTGTGGTATGTCTCTGTTCCTGTCTTAATGTTAAACCACACTTTACAGTGGGATTTAACTTTAAGACAGAAGCAGAGGAAAAGCACACAAGGATGAGTGCCCTGGTCTTTAGAAGGGTGGATTTTAAAGAAATGGGAGACTGCCTCATGGGGGGATAGCCAGAGAGGGGCAGAGGCACAGTGGGGGCAAGTAAGTGCAGACATATCAACCTCTGTGTGAAGGAACTGAGTAAAAGTAAAAGAAAAATGAGACCATTATGCTTCTCTAGAGATGTGACTATGTTGGTGAGGTGAAAAGCAAGGCAGCCAGGAGGTGTAATGGACCACGGAGGGGAGAAAACAGGGAAGTATAACAAGTAATACCGATACCGAGGGAAGCAGGAAAGGAAGTGAGGGCAGGAAAGGCACTGGCACAAGGAAGGATAGCCAAAGGGTTAGCTAAAGGGGATAAGACTTTTTTCAGGTACATAAGTAAGAAGTGGAAAGCAAGGGGAGGGACAGTGAGGATAAGGAAGGCAGCAGGGGAAGACTATGAGAAGAGGATCAAGAAAAAGCAAGGAGCAGCACCAAGATGACTGCTCTGCTGCTCTGCTCCATGCGGGGTCAATTTTGCTCCCAAAAATAATTCATTTTTAGAGGTCTTTTTTGGCCAAAAGTGTTGTTCCTGCACGTTTTTATAACTTTTCATTTATAAGTTTGCTGTTTCGAGTCTAGTTCTACAGCTTGCTTTGTTTGTTTGTAGTGGGAGGAACGCTACATGCACTAGTCGGCACCTTGGTTTGTAATATACAAGAGCTACCTGTACATGTTTTTTTTTCTTTATGATGTTAAATTTGACCTGAAAAGGACACACTGAACTGGATTGCCGGAGCCCATTGGGATGCTGAAGGTCGAGAGTAAACTGTTCCTCACTGCTGTGGGATGCAGAGAACATGATAAGGATCGAGACTGGATTTGGAACTGGAGATGAACTACAGCACCTTGGGTGCAGTTAAGCATTTTTTCTGCCTAATACAGGTATGTCATCTTTGCTAAGGGCTGGGAGCCTGGGCTAACATTACAACTCACCAGATTTACTGTCCTTGGAGGAGCACTTATTTCTGTGTGTTTCAGGTAGAGTTCAGGTAGAATTGAAGAAGGGTGACTGAAGGAAACTAAAGAAACACTTTGATTTTGGAGAACTGAGGAAGATATAGACCAAGAAGGGGTCAAGTTCCAGTTCAAGTGGAAATAGTAATAAAACTACTGCCAGCTTTCCTTCCCTGAGTTACTTGATGGTCTGTTTTTTAAAGAGAATTTAGAAAGTGTTGGGGAAGGTACTGAGGAACTTTATGCACAGAGACTGCTTTTTGGATATAGACACCGACCTTATGCTGTGCAGGTCTGTAATCCTTGATAGGGACAATATGTACTCCTCCACACAAGGTCCAATTTTCTAATTTCTTTTAAATAAGAAATGTTGTTGGACCATGTTAAAAGTGCAAGTGAATACTGTTGGACCAAGTAAATTGGCAAAAGTCAGTATTGTGTAAAGACGCTGCTCGATGACTGTGGAAGCTGGCATGGGGTAAAACCTTTTGAGAAGTATTTTGATTATATTTAGCTTCTCACTCTGTAAATGGTTAAACAAGAGAATCAACTTGGAAAATCCAGGTTCTGTTTAGCGGATCACTTACAGTTTCAGAACTCTTAATCTGGAGTCTGAACCTTCGATTTATTCTTTACCATCTCAGTGCCTCTGCAGCTGGTCTTTTTTCTCTTGCCAAACCTGAACTTGTATGGTTTCTTTGCAAAAACTCTGCGTTACCAATGTGAGGAGCAGAGGGAAGGGTGGGGCAGGTGCAAGTTGAGGGACTAGCTGCACAATCGAGCAGACTAGATAGACCATGTGGCCTGTTTCTGCTGGCATTTCATATGTTCGTATGTGCTCTAGTTATGGGAAGAAACTCCTGCCAGAGGGTAACTCTGATGGAAAACAAAATAACTTGATATGCCATCAGAACAATGACATTTCAATAGCAAAGACCACCACAGTGACAAATCTCACCAGGTCGCTGTGATGATCTTGCTTCACACCGCCGCTCTCTTTCCAGGTGTTATGCCCCCACCTCAAACCAACTCTGACTTGGAATTGGTTACCTAGAGATGAGGGTTGCAGGGGTGCACAGCCCCTCGCATGGGGGTTGGGGGCTTTGTCCCCTACAAAGAAACACTTAGTTACAACGCAAACAATGCCAACTGTTGGCATTGTTCCTGCCACTGTCGGGCATGTTGACAATATTCTTGTCGATGTGATGACATGGAACCAAATAACTTGGCATATTGAATCTGAAATAATTTCATCTTAAAACAAGCATTTGTCAATGCCAAGTTTTGCTTGCTGTCATTAGCAGTGGAAGTACAGGAGTTAGATGGAGTATAGGAATGGCAGTGAAGTATTGAACTGATGCCAACTCCACCCCCACCCTGCAGAGATGGACAGGCATTGGGGTGTGCCTTTGGGTTGTCACCCACAACGGTCACGACATTTCATCTCACCCTATCCTGCACACACCTGTAAGTGTCAAAGTGTGCTTTGAAGTGTTTGGGCTTTACACTCACCTCATTCCATAAGGAAATACACTGAAATGGGTGCAGTATGGGAGAATGGGGTGAACTCTGGGGCCAGAGGGGCCAAGGTGCACCTCGATGCCTGCCACTGGCTGCAGGGTGGGGGTGGAATGGCATGAGCATTACTGTCAACAATCCCAGGTCACACCCCTGTCACCTGTCAGTCCCTACAGGGTAAGGTATTATGGTTGAAAACTCTAACACCCTGGGCGTTTCTTGGTATTTTTACTCCAAGTTTTCAACATGGGCTTTTTGTGATCCCACTGCATGAAGAGTGAAACTATCATTTCATTAGCTGAAAGATGATTTTGCACAGTGACTGTGCCATTTGGTGCCACAGGTGTGAAAACACATTTCGAACAGAATGTGAAAAATGACAGCTGTACTGTTCATGAGGAGGTGTAAAAAATGGCAATGTTGAAAATCTGGAGTGAAAATAGAAAAAAACTGGTGAAGTCACGAGTGTGCATAGAAACTGTGCAACACACACCTGTAATATAATTAGTTTTGGGATTTTTTTACAGCAGATTTTCAACATAGGCATTTTGGGGCCTCCGCTCATGAACAGTGTCACAGTGATTTTTTTTAATCTATCCCAAACATTGATTTCCCACAGCGACCATGCTATTCAGTGCCTGAAGTGTGAAAACACATTTCAGCCAGGGTGTGAAAAATGACAGCTGTACTGTTCATAAGGAAGTGTGGAAAAATTACAATGTTGAAAATCTGCACTGAAAAGATTACGAATTTGTGAACTTACGAGGGTGCATGGAAATTGCACAATGCACACTTGTAACACAGTCATTTTATGGCCTTTTGTCACCAAATTATCAACCTAGCCAGTTAAAGACCTCTGCTCATGAACAGTCACTGTGATTTTCATAATCTGTCCCGAACACTGATTTCACACACTGACTACACCACTGTGCGCTACATATGCGAAAACACTTTTTGGGTGAGATGTGAAAAATGACAGTTGTACTGTTCATAAGGAGGTGTGGTAAAATGGCAATGCTGAAAGTCTGAAGTGAAAATATTAAAAATGCTCGAAGTTACGAGCATGCGTAGGAACTGCGCAATGCACGTTCATAAAACAGTCATTTTGGGGAATTTTTTCACCAAATTTTCAACATAGGGTTTTTGAGGGCCTACCTCATGAACAGTGTCACTATGGTAGTCTTAATCTGTCCTGAACATTAATTTTGCACACCAACCGCGCCATTGTGCTTTACATGTGCGAAAACACATTTCAGATGAGATGTGAAAAATGACAGCTGTATTGTTCATAAGAAGGTGTGGTAAAATGGCAGTGTTGAAAATCTGCAGTGAAAATATTAAAAATGCTCGAAGTTACGAGTGTGTGTAGGAACTGCGCAATGCACATATTAAAAGTCATTTATAGAATTTTTCACCAAATTTTCAGCATAGGGTTTTAGGGGCCTACCTCACGAACTGTGACACTGTCATTTGTTGATCAGTCCCAAAAGGTGGTTCCACGCAGTGACCTCAAAATCACCTTTCGGGACTGAATAACAAAATGACAGTGACTGAGTTCATGAGGTGGGGTCCCAAGAACCCCATGTTGAAAATTTGGTGAAAACATTCCCAAAAATGGTTGATATATGCACCAAAGTTGAAAAAAAAAAACATTTATGCCATTATAAAGCTTACCAGCATTTCTCCAGTTCGCGGTCGGCTTTGAAGAGTGCAGACGTGTTCCCGGTCCACCTAAGATTATTGCACTGGGCTCTGGAGGTAAGTATGGGGTGAGGGGGGTGTGAGGAGATGGGGTACACAGAGGGTGGGCAAGGGTTGGGGGAGGGACCACCGGAATCAACGAGGGACCGTTTTCTAGTTTACAGGTTTATTTAAAAAAAAAAAACTCACGGGAAGGTTTTCTTTTTGCAGGGACATTTAATTTTGGCATACTGGGGTGGGCTCCCAGTGTGCCACCTAGTTTGGGGGCTGTAGCTGATGGGGATTGGGGACCCCACGGCGCACCCTCTGATGCTGGAGGGGACAAGAGCTGAGGGAATTGGGTACCCACCTCGGCACACAAGAAGTGGGGGTGGGGCATTTTGCCAATGGGGAGTGGGTTCCCCCATCAGCAAAATTACCAGAAAGGGGGCATGCCGACAGGGGGATTGGGCACCCTTGTCAGCACATATAAGTGCAGGGTGGTGGCAAGAGCTGATGGGGATTGGGCACCCCTCGACACACAACAAATTTGGGAGGGGGGACATTATGCCGACAGGGAGTGGGCTCCCTGTAGGCAAATTGAACTGGAAGGGGGGCATGCTGACAGGGAGATTGGGCACCAGTCAGCTTTTTTTTTATTGATTTGTTTCACCAGGAAGCACACTGAGCAGCAGGCGTGACTTTCCATGAAGCTACTGAGGGACTGAGAGGCCGGCAGGAGAAGCTGTTGCCATGGGGACACCAATCAGTTGTTTTTGTAGCTTGTAATGCACCAAAACAGCTGATTGTGTGGAGATGTGGCCCAAATTTCCTGACACATTTAGGCATTCTACTTAACTGCTGAAAGCAGTGTGTTTCTTTCGCATGCGTACAAGCAACACAAAAATGGATCAGTACTTTATAAACATATATGAACTTTTGCAAGAACTCTTCTTTTTGGGACATTGTATCTAGAATGGAATTTGAACATATGTCTTATTATATTTTTACAAAAATGTTTTTCTATTTCTGAATTGTTATATGTATTTTAATGGTGAGCCACCCTAACTAGGGGAGACATTTAGTGCAGCTGGTGAGTTTTTAGCAGACAGGAGCCGATTAAGTACATATTTTAGTTGTTAAATGCTTGTACCTGATAATTTAATTTAATGGCAATCTAGCTTCTTCCGAGTCCAACAATGGTTGAGGATGGCTGCCGATAGGATGGGAGGCCTTATTAAGGACTTTAAGGGGCCCATTGCAGTCACTCTGGGAGACTTGGGTATCCTGCAGTTTTGTTTTCTTATTGCTCTCATGTTTCTGTTGACGGACATAAGGGGAAGCTGGGGGAGTTCAGGTTAAAGTGGAAATCTGTTGGTTTAGGTTGCTTTATAGATTTATGAATGTAGGACAAAATGACCTAACATTATTGGTAGGCATAGTTCATAGGATCCTATATTCAATGCCACAATGTTTGATTGGATAGCAATACCAGTGGGGGATACATTTAAAAGGGTACAGAGCAGCATGTGTTGCATGGTACCCTTTGGTATTCCTTATGCTTTCAGGTTCCACTAACCATTCGGGTGGGCTTATTTGGATTTATGGGACATAGCCTGCTATTATTGTGGGTGTCAGAGTAACTCCGTATACTAATCTTAAAAGTATGGCTTTCAGACCTAAAGATATGACTTGGTCCCACTCTTTAGTTTCGTACTGATGATCTGCTACAGATAATGAGTTTATTGAGAATTCAGGGGTCCTATAAGGAGATTCTAGATGAGCTACATCTGGTTTGAGGGAATACTGTAGCCATTTTGGTCAGGAACTCGGCTTCTCTTATCAGTGGTGGTCCTTTAGATTGGCCATAGAAAGCTAAGAACAGAGATGAATTATAAATACAGTATTGACAATCAATAATTAGTAACTTGCTTTGTCTTAATATGTTTAACAAATTTTAAAGGGATGTTTAAAGTAAGAAAGTGGTAAAATGTGTGCTATTTCTGATTTAACAGGCACTGATATGAGAGCTGGTTTGCCCTGGCTGAAAAATGAGTATATGCATTTATAGTGTGTATAATTATGACATCTAATTATTTTATATTGAGTATTTGTATGCTATGTTTGTATTTTTTTTTTAGTATATTGTAATGGCTTATTAGCCAAACAATAAAACCAAACTTGAACTTGCTGCTAAAAGAAAAAGAAACATCCTGAACAACCACTTCTGGTCAGTCTTCACAGTGAAGGGAGGGGGGCTTGGATCACCACAGAGCAGCAGGAACAAAGGGTGGGGAGGTGGACACAAGTCCGCTTTCAGAGAAAAAAGTCCTAAAGGGATCTTCAACTCTGAAAGTGGACAAGGCTATGAGACCAGAAGAGATACGCCTAAGGGTATTAAATCATTCACACCACAAGAGCTCTTTGAGACTTCCACCACTTGTGTCCTGTATTTATTTATTTATTTAATGGTATCGGAATTGCAACCCTTTGAGTCAGAGACTCATTTACAAAGGCTCCACGTCAGAGTACATAGAACAAAGCAGACATACATATAACATGAACCAATGGATGTATAAAATACATGGTAAAAATTCCTATACAGGGTGGTAGCTAAGGTTATAACATTTGCAGGTTTATACAAAGAAAACATATTCTTGTAAGAAATGGCAAATAATACACTAGAAGGAGCAGAAATGTATTTAGGAGAGCCCGGGGGGGACCTTAGGTATGACAAGTGTCTCTGCTATATGCAGTTACAGCTGTGCGAGTTGAAGAGATGGAGCCGGAGAGCAGTTTTGAAGGGCCCAAACCTTTGTTCAGAGGAGATGGCCACAGGGAGGGAGTTAAACCAGGAGGGAGCTTGGTAAAAAAAAGACCTCTGGGCAAGGGAGGTCCTGACTCTGGGTACATAGACAGAGGGCTTGGAGGAGCTATGGGTGAAGAAGGTGGGGGGAGATGTGTGGATGATCACGGACAGCCCCGAGGGGGGCCAGTCCTGCTGCTATTTTCTTGGCAAAGAGGTAGGACTGGTAGAGCAGCCTCTCATCAAAGTTGAGAACATTTACCAAGGAGTACAGACTGCAGGTATGGGTAAGTATGTTGGAACCTGTGAGCAGTCGGCAGGCCATGTTAAGTGATAGTTTGATTTTGTTGAGGGCAGTGCTGTCCACAGCCCCATAGATCAGGAGGCTGTAGTCGATGAGGAATAGGACTGGAGGTTATAGCAAGTCTCAGCACTTCAAGGGGGAGGTAGTCTCTGTGGCGGTAGAGTAGGCCAATTCGTGAGTTGACAGCAGAGCAGAGAGTATGGATATGGTCGTGGAAGGAGAGTGCAGGGTCAAAAGTTATGCCAAGGTATTTGAAGGAGTTAACTTGTTTAAGGGAGAGGAGTTTATTGGATAGGATACAAAGGGGGGAAGGTTTTGTATTTATTTTGGTTGTGGGCAAGGAGCATGATCTTCATCTTCTTCAGGTTAAGCACAAGTCTGCAGTCAGTAAACCAGCTTTTAGCCTGGCTAAAAGAATTTTGGTGGGGAAGATTGGAGGTGGATGGGGTGTGAGTGGGAGGAGAAAAGGACCGCATCATTGGGATAAAGAAGAACATTTCTGGTGCAGGTATTGGGGAGAGTGTTTAGATATAGACTAAAGAGCAAGGGACCCAGAATAGAACCCTAGGGGACCCTGAGTGAACGAGGTGACTACTAGAGAGGGTACTGTTAATTTTAATGCACTGTGAGCGGGAAGAGAGGTAGCCAGAAAAGCAGGCATGGACACCCTGGGAGAAGACTATTTGCAGGATGGAGGATAGGAGGAGGGGATGGTTGATGATATCGAAGGCTTTCATCAATGAAAACCTCTCTGGCAAGGTGCCCCTTGTCGAGAGCTGAGTGTAAGCAACTAGAAAATTCAATGAGGGTGGTGGTGGTGGTGCTATGCCCTCAGCGGAAGCCATGCTGCTCCAGGCAGAGGAGGTTGTGAGTGGAGAGGAAGTCAGTGAGCTGATCAGCTACTATCTTTTCTAGTGCGTTAGAGAGAGGGGGTAGGATGGATATTGGACTGTAATTCCCGGATGAGGTACAGTCACTGCTTTTGTGTATGGGAGAGATGACTACAGTTTTCCAGGTGTGGGGGAACTGGCTGAGGCAGAGGGAGTGATTGAGAAGGTTGGTAAGGGGGGAAGAGTTCAACATCTAATACCAGACATAGTAGCTTGAGGTCCAGCGAGTTGTTACTGTGGCTGGTACCATTCAGGGCTTTGAGTAAGTAGGGCTTGGCTTCATGTGGTGAGAGAGTGTGAAAGTAGAAAAGGGAGTGGGGTGGAGGGAGGGGGAACAGGATCAAAGAAGTTGGAGGGAGCACAATGCTAAGGTCAGAGAAGGCCTCATTTAGGTTGTTAGCAATGCACTGTGGGTCAGTGGTGATTAAGTTATTGATGTTGAGTTGAGATGGGAGGATTTGGATTTTCATTTAGTTTATTGATGTTGTCCCTAAATTTATGGGCTGAGCCCCAGGAGGAGGCAAGAGTTGACCTGTAATAGTCTGCTTTCACCTTGTGAATGGTCCAGGTACATTTGTTTCTTGCAGCACAGTAAGCCTGCCTATCCATGGCTCTGTGCCACAGGTTGTCCCTTAGTCACATTTGGTTGATTAGGGAAGGGGTGACCCAGGGGGAGTCATGTTCTTTGGTGGTGTGTTTGGATGGGGGAGCAAAAATGTCACAGGCAGAATTGAAGGAGTGGACAAAATAATCAAAAGCAGTGTCAATATCTGGGGCTAGTTTTATAAGCGACCAATCCCAGCGAGAGAGCTTTTCTTTGAGTTGATCCAGTTTGCAAGACATTGCTGAAGGACAAATTTGGGTGCTGGTTTCAGTGTCTTACAGGACCAGGAGAAGATTATTGGGGAATTGTCACTTAGAGCATTGGGCAGTACAGTGGTGCCAGCAATCTTGTGGGGTTTGTTTGAGAGGACAGCATCCAGCAGGGTATTGGTTCCATTAGCCAGGTTTGTCCAGGTAGGGTGGGCAACCAATCAGGTTAGGTCAAGGGCCACTATGGCATCTTTGGCCTGGGAGGCAGAGCTGATGAGCCAATTGATATTAAGATCTCCCAATGTAATTTGCTCAGCTTTGGAGGGTAGGTGGGAGAGGTGGTCGAGTAAAGACTGGAGAGTAAGATTCTGTTGGCGTGGCAGGATATAACCAACAGTGAGTATAAGTGGGGCTCTGGAGGTGTTGGGGATGATTTTGAGGGAGAGGGCTTGAGCACTGTAATCTAGTTGGGGGGCGTAACCTTGGAGAGAGTCACAGAGGTATATGGCACAGCCGCCACCATGCTTACTGACTCTATCTTCCCTGAAAAGGGTATACCCCGGAAGAGCAACAAAAGAGTGAGGGGTGAACTCAGAGAGTCACATTTCGATAATTGCTAAGCTATCCAGCTGGTGCTGGGCAATCCAGCATTGTAGGTCAGGAAACTTCCTTAGAAGACTGCAGATATTCATGGAGGAAATACGGAGGCCAGCTGCAGGTGGGGGGTGGATGGTGCTGGCAGGGGTGGGTCCTGGATTGGGGTGGACGATTCCAGACAGCATGAGGAGGACAGAAATCACTCTAAATAGTGCAAGATGTTGTCTGTGGTGGGAGGGAGGCGAGTCGTACAAAGTCCCCACCGGGAAGGAGACTGGGATGGGCAGGGAGTGGATAAGAGGAATGGCCAGGAAGAGGAGGGACAAGGGGGAGTCAGGAGAGGGAGACAATGAGAGCGAGCACACCTGGGGGATGTAAAGGCAGGGGAGTGGCAACAGTGGGGGAGCAGTGGCAATACAGAGTGGGACAGGAGTAGGGGGTGTATGGTGAAGAGTGGCAGCTGGGAAGTATCACCAAAAGGGGGAAGTGGGACACATATGATTAGGAGTATAAGTGTGAGCAGGACCAGGGGGGCAGGGAATGTGATAGACATGGCAGAAAGGCAGGAGCCTAGGAGATACAAGGAGGATAAAGAGACTTCCAACAGTGTGGTAGCCCAGTTGGTGCAGCGGTAGGGCCATGGACTATGGTGATGAAGGTACAGGGTTCGATACCCAAGGGAGGCTTAGGCTGGGCAGGCAAGAGAGGGGTGGCAGGGGGAAAAGAGTCCTAGGTGGGGTGAGAAAGAGGGGAAGAGGGTGGTACAGTAGCAACTCCTAGTGGTCAGAGGATGTAATGAGCACAGGAAACAAGAGAGGAGGCAGTCGAGGGACAAGGATAGAAAGAGGGGAACAGGCAATACAGTGAAGGTTTAGGGAAAGGCACTATACTACCAACTAGTGGTGGGTTCATATAATCTGTAAAGGGAGAAATGGGTACTTAGTAAAATGGCAGCAGGAAGTCACATGACAGGGGGTGGTTCTTAAATTAAGGGACACCCCTTGGGAGGGTGGCTGAGGCGGGCGGGGCAGTCGACACAAAGCATTGACAAGCAAACACCCCACACCAAAGTTGAGTGCAGAGGGGAGGCTGCAATTACCTTTAGGGCTCCTCAGTCCTCTCAGTCCCCCTGTAGTAGTGTGTGCAGGCTTCTGCGTAGTGAAGGGGATGTGGTTCCCATGGCCTAGACAGGAGAACAAAGAGGTCATTAATATGCAGTGGGAGGGTGCTTCCAGGGATACAGTCAGAGTACTGCTTCTCACTGTGCATGCACGAGCATGGAGGAGCAGCAGCATCTGAGAGGGCTGAGCGTGAACAATGGAGCCCACAAGGAGAATGCCAGAACACCACTACCATGAGGTAGGACTCTGGGCACACCCAAAATTTCTAGTAGAGATCCCACACAGTGCTAGCATACCAAAACATAGACAAATGAACACCCTGCAAACAGCTGCTAGGATAAGCAGCACAAACTAGTATAAGTCCTGATACAACAGCAGTACAATGAGGCTATGGTGCAACTAAAACAGCAGTAAATATGACAGAATGGCTCCAGCTCAGAGGCACAGTAAACTAAGCCAGGCCACACTAGAGACAGAGAAAACAGGGACTCTGGCAGTAACAACTAAACAGTAGTTAAGGAGCTGAGCACCGTAGTGGACAGCAGGCTAAATGTTCTTAAAGTTCCTCCAGGTATCTGTAGGTCTCCCAGTGAGAAAAACAGAAATCATGAAGCAGCAGAAACTATCAGGTGAAGTCAGAGGGTAGAAAAGTTTGAACACCCCGCACCAAAGTTGAGTGCAGAGGGGAGGCTGAAATTACCTTTAGGGCTATGCGGTCCTCTCAGTCCCTCTGTAGTGTGTGTAGGCTTCTGTGTATACTCTTAATACTGCATCCTGGACCTTTCTAAGCAAAATCAAGCCATAATTAGCATGCCACAAACAAATGCAAATACCTCTTGAACCGTAAGTGCTACACACAAAGTATGGATGGCAAAGTTGTTCAGCAGAAAATTACCTTTCCAATGATGCTATTCAATCAATTGTAATCAATTCAGTTTTTATTTTATGTTAGCTGAAATACCAAACAACTGTGGGTTTTTTTTCAGATTTAATCAAGGTGCTTAGGTGAGGCTTGAGAGACAAATGTCAGTCATGCACACCATACCATAAACAAATGTGAATAATTCCTAAAGTATACATGATAGACACAAAGTGTCAGTGACAAAGTTGTTCAGCACACAATTAGATTCTAACGGTACTATGCAATAAACTGAAATCAATTTAGTTTTTATTTTATACTAGCTAAAATACAAAAAAACTATGGGGTGAGGGTTCAGATTTATTCAAGCTGCTTAGGTGAGGTTTGAGAGACAAATGTCAGCCATGCACACCATACCTTAAACAATTGTGAATAACTCCTAAAGTATATATGATAGACACAAAGTATCAGTGGCGAAGTTGTTCAGCACAAAATTACATTTCTAACAGTGCTATGCAATCAGTTCTAAGCAGTTTGGTTTGTTTAGTATTTATTTAAAAACTGCTGACTTCTTCAGATATTTCTAGGCCTGAGTGAAAGTCAGCTGAGTACTTCTACATTCGTTATTGACCTGAGTGGGTATGCTTTCAGATGCAACCTACAGGCATATCCTGGCCTGAATAAATTAAAGGCTCATGAAGGTGCTAGCTGTCCTGCTGACAGCCTTATTCAACAGTTCACTGGAGCAGACATGGTTCCTGAGGACTGGAGGAGAGTAGATCTGGCTTCTCTCCATAAGAACAGCAGCAGAGAGGAAAGCAACTATAGGTTGGTCATACTCACATCAGGGGTGGGGAAATTAATGGAAACCCTATGAAAAGAAAGGTTGGTGGAGTATCTTGAATTCAATGGGCTACAAGTCTAAAAGCAGCATGGATTCATGAGGTGGAGGTCATGCCAGTTGAATCTGATTGATTTTTTTGATTACGCAACCAAGGAAATAGATCAGTGGAGGGCAGTGGATGTGACCTATCTGGACTTTAGCAAGGTCTTCAACACTGTGCCACACAGAAGACTGATAAAGAAACTGAGCAGCCTAGTTGTGGAATCCAGAGTGGTGAATTGAGTAAGGAACCGGTTAATGGATAGACCACAGAGGTTGGTGGTTAATGGTACTCACTCTAATCAGGGTAGACTGACCAGTAGGGTGTTGCAGGGCTCAGAACTGGAACTGATCCTCTTTAATGTTATCATAAGTGACACTGTAGAAGAAGTAGAAGGGAAGGTATGCCTTTTCACAGATGACACCAAAATCTTTAATAGGATGGACAGTCAGGAGGGGGTGGTGGGAATGCATGGGGACATTAGGGAACTCAAAGAGTGGTAGTTGAGATTCAATTCTAAAAAGTGCAAAATCATGCACCTAAGATATAGGAACCAATGAACTGAGTACAGGATGGGGGGAGATACTGACAGTCACTAAGCAGGAAAGGGACATTGGGCATATAATATCTGATTACCTCAAAGTGGTAGGGAAGTGGGACAAAGCAGTGGGTAGGGCAATGGGATGATGGGATGCATAGGGAGGGGTATCTCCAGCAGGAGGTGGGAGGTGTGTTGCCACTGTCTTGCTTACTTGTGAGACCCCACCTGAACTATTGTGTCCAGTTCTGGTGGCATCACCTCAGAAAGGATATAGACAGGCTGGAGGCAGTCCAGAGGAGGGTAACTAAAATGGTGCAGGGGTTGCATCAAAAGCCCTATAATGAGAGACTGTGGAATCTCAACATGGACACCTTGGAAGAGAGGAAACCGAGAGGGGACATGACAGAGACCTAAAAGGATCTCACAGGGGTAAACAAGGTGCAGGAAGGGAGTCTGTTTCAAATGAGAAAGATCACCAGGAACAGAGGGCATGTGATGAAGCTGGAGGGGGGACCAGGACGAGAAGCCATGTGATGAAGCTGGGGGGGGGGTTAAGAGGGATGTGAGGAGTACTACTTCACTTAAAGAGTGGTGGGTGCCCCGAACAGACCACCAGCCAAAGTGATGGAGGTGAAAAACAGTAGGTAACCTCAAGTATGTATGGGATAGACATAGGGGAATATTAGTAACTAGGTAAAGAGGATGGAGGGTCACCAGAGACCAGTTAAGATCTGCAGAGACAGATTAAGCAGGGACCACTTAGGCAGACTGGGTGGGCCAAACAGTCCTTTTCTTCTGACAAGTTCTATGTTTCCATGTTTCTAATAAATAAGGTACAATACAATAGGTTGGGATCCAATACAATAATGCTCAAAAATAGGCATAATGCAACAGAAATGATGCACAGGTGACTACATTGGGTAGCATAGTTATTGCAGACAGAGATTGGTGGTGCTTGCAAACAGGGATAGGAAAAGTAATGTATAGAATAAAGAAATAGTATATGTGATGGAAACTAACATATGCCACTGAATACTAATAATTTGATGGCTCTGAGCCATCCTATATGACCTAACAGGTCTCTCAATGAGTTTGAAGTCATCATGGGTAGTATCTGCATAGCTAGTATCAGATGGCATGCTGTTAGTGTCAACACTTGAAAATGCATTTAGAAACTCTCCATTCAGTACTTTACTCATTTTGCTATCCAGCTCATCTGTCACCCACTCCACCAAGTAGTATTCCAATATACTGTACTCTTTGAGTATAACAGAAGATAGTGGGATGAGACATGATATAAATAAAGTGAATTTAGTTTTATATTGCACCTGAAGACAAACATGTCTGCCATTAAGGCTAAAATTGCTATTGTTTAGTAACCCATTAGATTCAAGATATTCCATTATCCTCTGCTAAAGGAGAAGATTGTGAAATATCTTGAATCAAATGGGTTACAAGACCCAAGTCAGCATGGATTCACGGGTGGGAGGTCACGTCAAATGAATCTGATAGACTTTTGATTGGGTGTACAATGAATTAGAGCAGGGTGGAGTGGTAAATGTGGCCTGCCTACATTTTGGTAACAGATCTGGAAACAAATGATTTGATACCTTTTATTGGACCAACATAGATGTAACAAAAAGAACAAGGTGCTTTAGCTTTCAGACCAACCCAGTCCTTCCTCGGAAGCTTACATTTCATTAAAGCATTCAACACCATTCCACACAGGAAACTGTTAAGCAAGTTGGGTAGATTAGGAGTGGGTCCTGAAGTGGTAAATTGTGTAAAAAATTGGTTAGGGGAAAGGTGACAGAGGGTGGTGGTAAATGGAGTTCACTCCAAAGAGGGAGGATGACCAGCGGGGTGCCTCAGGGATCAGCGCTGTGACTGGTCTTCTTTAATGTCTTCATAGGTGATATTACAAGAGGAGCTAGAGGGGAAGGTCTGCCTCTCTGAGGATGACAACACAATCTGCAGTACAGTGGATACTGATGGGGGGGGGGTGTAAAGGATAAGCAGAGACCTGAGAAAACTCAAAAAGTTGTCCAGGGTATGGCAGCTAGGTTTCAATACAAACAAGTGCAAAATCATGCACCTGGGACACAGAACCCCAGGGCAGAGTACAAAATGTGAGAGTGTTATTGATAGGGTTGCCACATGTCAGGTTTTTTTACCTGATGATCAGGTTTTCAGGGTCACTATCAGGTAATGCGATTTTGCTCTGGGCTGGCCAGGTTTTTGAGCCATTTTGAACATTCACATACCTTTGAAACAAATGTTGTCCTCTCATTCATTGTTTCAGCTACATGTTCAGGTTACAAACAAGTTCTGTTGTCAGTATAGCCCTTTGTTTGTGAAAGCAGTCAACCTGGGAGGTAAAAAGTATGGCCATTAACACAATTAGCACTTACTTAACCTAATCTTTTCCACTGCATCTTAAAGTGGCATAGCTGCAAAACTGCCCCTATCTTTTGTAACAGCAACACAGCTGGTGCCTTCCACTTTCATTTGCTGTTAAACATTTTCATCTCTAACAAAATGTAGACATTTTAAATGTTTTACATTATTTTTTCCTCAAGAAAAAAGTATGGCCCCTTCTTTGGCTTTGAAATAGTACCATGAACATGAAAAGGAAATGGAGCCAGAAAAATATATAAAGTATACATTATAGGGAACCACTTTTTCCTTTTATTATGTATTATTTTATAACATGTATACTGTTGTATGCTATTTACAGTATTTCCCTTGTCTCCCCCCCAGATCATATCTGTAAATTAGATTTATTTTATCTCTGTATGTTTATCTGGTGAACCAATGTCAATAAATAAATACATACTGTATATAAGTAAATAGATAACTTGAAGAATCTGGGAAAGTAATTTTAACAGGTACAGTACAGTATCTTAACATTTTTGTTGAACTGCTTTAAGTGTTGTGTTTTATTGATATAACAAATGACTTTCTAAGAGGAGTAGTGCATAATGAGTCATGAAAAGGGGTGGGGCTAGGGACAGAGCTTAGGACCCAGTTTTTGCCTCATCCAAAGGTGGCAACCCTAGTTATTGACAACCACCAAGCAGGAGAGAATCCTGGAGTAATCATCTTTGGTGACCTAAACTTGGCCAGGCAATGCAACAAGACAGTTGGGAGGGCTAGAGGGATGCTGGGGTGCATAGGGATAGGTATCACCAGCAGAAGGAGGGAGATGGTGCTGCCTTTGTATAGATGATTTGTAAGACATCACCTAAAATACTGTGTACAGTTCTAGAGGCCACATCTTCGTAAGGATGTAGACTGAATGGAGGCAGTCCAGAGGAGGGCAACTAAAATGGTGTGGGGTCTGCATCAAAAGTCCTATGAGGAGAAACTAAAGGGCTCAATATGTACACCCTGGAAGAAAGGAATGAGAAGGGGGATATCACAAATACCTTTAAATACCTCATGGGGTAAATAAGGTACAGGAGGAAAGTATTTTTCAGAACAAAAGGTGTTCAAGAACAAAGGGACATGCTATGAAGTTGGAGGGGGTACATTCAGGAGAGATGCGAGGACATACCTCTTCACAAAAAGAGTGGTGGATTCCTGGAATAGCCTACCAGCCAAGGTGGTGGGGTCAAAAACAATGGTGAGGTTCAAGAGGGGAGGGAAAAGGAGCAGGAGATCGAGTTGGGTCTTTGGTGATATTGTAGGTAAGGACAATGGGCAGACTGGATGAGCCAAGCAGTCCTAATGCACTGACAAATTCTAAGCTTCTATGTTTATGTGTGGTATGTGCCTTTCATGAGCTGAAATCTGCTGAATTAAATATGCAGTATCAAAGGGGTTAAACTGCAACCTGCTTGAGTGACCTCAGCAGTGTGGTGGAGAGGAAGTGTAAAGTACTTCTGTACTCAGTGAAGATTAACAGATCTTCACTGAGGAAGAGCAGGAGGGGGCAGTCCAGGCCAGAAACTTCCAGAAACTAGTGAGTTTTCTTCAGTAGGCTAAGTAGTTACTGTTTATAGTCTGGAATAAGATAGATAGAGTGTGAGACCATTTCTAATCTGCTGATTTTGACCTGTCAGTTATGTTTGATCCTGCATCAAAGGTGGGGGGCAGGGTTCTCCAGTGAATTTTCCCTATTGCAATACTGGCAACTAGGACAGGAAGTGGTGTTCTTACTTCCTGGCTCGGGAGTATTAAGATACAGTCACACGAATAGCAGTGAGTTGAGCGGCTATATGGTGTGCCTTTTGGGAAAGTCCTTTGGTGTTAAGTGCCATACAGAAACTGAACAGAAGAGGGACTTGAAAGAGGATGAGCATGAGACACTAAAGCAGAGGCCAGGCTTTGTGCTTAAATCCATTTGGTGACAGGTATAACTGACCTGTAAGACGTAATCTAAGTCATGTGGAAGTATACAGGAAGATAGTAGTGAGAGCTGTGCAGTTGTCGAGAATGCAGTGCCACCATTTTCCAGAGGCAGACTCGAATGCATGACAAGGTTGCCATCCTCAGGAAATAAGTGTTTCCTAAGTAGAAGTGGGCAAAGTTAGAAACTGTTTTGGGGAGAAATTTGCGAATTTTACCAAATTCACAAAATTCTCCTTTAAGGTGAAGTTCTACTTTGCCTTAAAGCAGAACTTTGTGAGTGGTGAACATCGTGAACGTCATCTGTGAAATTTGGCTCTAAGGCAAAGTTTGAAAGGATCCATGGGATTGGAGGCCACATGGTGCTGCAATGAGCTGTATTGCCATGCATGGGCTGAATTCAGTGCAGTGTGAGGAAGAGACAGTTGGTGTTGTGTGTGCTCTGTATCTTTGTGCCTAAAAACTTTTGGAAAGCATTTAAAACATAGAATTATAGAAACATAGAATCTGTCTGCAGATAAGGAACACACAGCCCACCTAGTCTGCCCATTTCCCTACTTGGTTTGGCAATCCCTACTCTTATCTGAACTGCCTTTCCTCCACTCAGCTGTACAGCAGGGTGCCTTTATGCTTATCCCATGCACTTTTGAATCCCTGTACTGTTTCCGCTTCCACCACCTCCACTGGTAGGCTGTTCCATGGATCCACCACCCTCTCTGTGAAAAAAATACTTCCTAACATTCCCCCTAAGCCTCCCTCCCTTCAGCCACATGTTATGTCTGCTTGTCCTTGTGCACTTTCTTCTCTGAAATATGCTTTCCTCCTGTACCCTGTTTATTCCTCTGAGGTATTTGAAAGTCTCTATCATATCCCTTCTCTCCCATCTCTCTCTTCCAATGAATAGATATTAAGTTTCTTGAGTCTTTCCTCATAAGGCTTACATCATTTTTGTTGCTCTTGTCTGGACTGCTTCCATTCTCTCTATGTCCTTCCAGAGATGCGGTCTCCAGAATTGGACACAGTATTCCAGATGAGGCCTCACCAGTGATCTATACAGTGGCATCACCACTTCACTCCTATGCCTTGTACCTCTAGATCATCAATTATTGGTAGCATTTTTTGTAATTTAGTTAGTTTAAAGCTGTAATTTTGTTTTCTGTATTGTCTAGTGAAGCAGTACTGTTGGAGGGAAGGAAACTTAGCTACAGCAGCTTCCAGTTAGAAAAAGGCAAGTTAGGCAGCATTTTCTGTCTTAGCAGTACTAATGTCATTGTAGTCAGTGCTTTGTGTGAGTGTTTTCCGCTGTTTCCTTTGGTTTGTAATTTTAGCTCTGTAGAACAGCTAAGCGTGTTTTACTGAATATTTTTTGTTACTGTAGTATGGTTATGTTGAATTCATTTTTGTTTATTGAGTGAAGTTATCAGTTTTTCATGTACATAGTAATGTCGTTATAATTGCCCGAGTTGTTGTGTCTTGCGTGTTCCCCTTAGTCCCTGAAATACCTGTTGTGTATTATCTGTGCAAAAAAAAAAGAAAAAAAAGAAAAGAAAAAAACTGATGGAAGTGTGGGTACTGCTGGTGATTTATTTATTTAAAAAATTGGTAACTGGGAAAGGTACACTGAGCCAGGGCTCATTTCCAAGTAATTAAAAAAGAATGTAGCAGTTGCATATTAAGCTGTGGTGGAAACGGGTGTACAAGGAGTAGAGGTAAGGGTGAAGATGCAGCCAATTAACCACAATAAGTACAGGAACATTTCTGCTGCAGGTGAGAGTGTGTAGTGATGTTAGATCATGAGGAGTATGAACTTCAACAGAGGGTGCTGCTGCTTCCACAGTGTGTGCCCACTGCCCTACCATGACACTTCCCTTACACCCTCCATGAACCACTGCTGGCATGGATGGACCACCACCTCCACCGTTCCCATTTGCCTCTGTTTTTCCTCCTACTCGGCCCAGTGATTTGCCAAGAGATGGGTCCTCTGTCCCCCAGTACCTATGTCAGTCCTCTGCTTGCCCCAGGTAACATATTTATTGCATAGGTTGCAAGTGACCACACTAACCCTAACCCTAATGTCCCGTAGGATGACACTGCAATTTTAACAAGCCATAACTCCACAAGTCTTTGGAGTTAGGGGACACTCTAAGCAACCAAACAAGGGTCTCAATGTGTGCTACAATAGTAATGCCTAATACCACTGGAAAAACAATGCAGTGTGCACAACACCCCCAAATTACCGCCCAAATTAACTGTGGTTCCAAATCCACAATTTAAGTCCAATAATCATCAAAAATGCATCAAATATGCACTACATGTTGGACTACAACCATACCAAGTTTCAGACAAATTCAACGTCATTTGACCGAGTTGTGCCTAAAAACCCCAAAAGGAGTAATTGGTGGCAATCATTTTGACCCAGCTTCGCCTTTGTGTACCCGAAGGAGAAGTTACAGGTGAAATTATCTGTGGCAAATTTCCCATTAAACAGAAAAAATTGGCGGATTTGCCTTAACATTGCCTGCGAATTTAAACTTTGCAGCGTCTCTATTCCTTAGGAGCTGTTTGAGGCAGGGAACCCTGGAACCCCCTACTTCTCTACCAGCTGGGCCCCAGGGAACCAATGAAGGTGAATGGGCTGTGGTAAAGAGGAAAGGTAGGGAGTCGGGGGGAAGGCAATAGGGATGGAGCGTGGAACTTGGTTTTCTACTGCCATCATCTTTCTGTGTTTTTTGTGTTTCATCAATTTGTCAAGCATACTACCCTCAGCTAACTAACTGAGGGGCTATTCATACTGGTGCCCCAGTTCTGGGAACCAGTCTCTAATACATCCCACCTATCTTACCAAAAAATACTTCCATACTATTTTGTAGAAAACAATTTTTATTTCATTTTCACTTTTTCATGTTGGTAACAGAGAACAATGTTATGGATGGCTATGCATTCTAAACCCAGATACTATATGGCAATGACAGATGTTGAAAATGTGGACCTAAATGTTTCTATTGCAATAAATAAATCATTCAGCTCCTGTTATGTAGTTTCAGCATTATATGTTTAAAGGTAAAGACCAGGCACTCTCCCATTATCCCAGTGTCCAAAATGTAATAAAACAAGCATTTGTCAATGCCGAATGTTGCTTGCTTCTATGTGCTGTTTAGGTATTTGGAAGTCATTGGAGTGCAAATATTGAAAATTTGCGAACTTACGAGCCTGCGTAGGAACTGCGCAATGCACGCTCGTAAAACAGTCATTTTTAGGAATTTTTTCACCAAATTTTCAACATAGCCATTTTAAGACCTCTGGTCATGAACAGTGTCATTGTGATTTTCTTAATTTGTCCCATACATTGATTTCGCACACCAACTGTGCCATTCTGCGCTACATGGGCGGAAACACATTTTGGGTGAGATGTCAAAATGACAGCTGTACTACTCATAAAAAGGTGTGGTAAAATGGCAATGTTGAAAATCTGGAGTGAAAATATTGAAATTCGCGAACTTACGAGCCTGCGTAGGAACTGTGCAATGCACGCTCGTAAAACAGTCATTTTTTGGAATTTTTGGACCAAATTTTCAACATGAGGTTTTTGGGACCCCTTCTGATGAATGATGTCACTGTCATGGTGGTATTCAGTCACTGCACGAAATCACCCTTCGGGCACGAATAACACCATGACAGTGATATCATTCATGAGAAGGGGTCCCAAAAACCCCATGTTGAAAATTTGGTGCCAAAATTCCCAAAAATGCCTGAGATATGCAACAAAGTTGAAACCCCCCTATCTAGGCCATTATACAGCTTACCAGCATTTCCTCAGTTCGCGGTCGGCTTTGAAGAGTGCAGATGTGTTCCCGGTCCACCGAAGATCATCGCGCCGCGCTGCGGAGGTAAGTATGGGGTGAGGGGGATTGTGGGGAGGCTGGGTGCACAGTGGATGGGTGCGGGTTGTGGGAGGGGGTGGTCGGGAGATGCTCCACTGGACCGTTTTCGTTTTCTAGGTTTAAAATAAAAAAAAGACTACGTGGGACCATTTGCCACGCTGGGGTGACTCCCAGCATGGCACAAGGACATGAGGCGTTCAGCCGGCAGAGTTAGGCACCCGTCGGCCTATGGACTCATTGCCATGCAGGGTGGGCTCCCAGCGTGGCACCTGGCTGGGGGGAAGCGCTAACTCAGCCGGCGAGATTGGGCACCCGTCGGCTAAGCAGCAAGTGCAGTGCATGCGCCTGCGTGTGGGGGGTAGCTTCACTTCAGTGGGCTCTTATCTCTGCTCACTGAAGCGTAGCTCCCCTTTCAACTGTATGCCACTGCATTTTGGAGCGTGTCATAGACAGCTCCAAAATGCATTGGCTTACAGGGGCCGCGCCTGCCAGCTCACTGACTGAATTGGAGGAGGAGGTGACACACCTCCGAAATCTCCGTTGATGGCACTATGTTTCTTGCACATGCGTGCAAGCAACATAAAAAGTCCCCTTTTGTTGGTAAAAGACTGACTTTATTGGAATGCCTGGTACTCAGACTGAACTATTTATTGCTGACAGGCTCGGTTAAGAATAAATTATCTTGCCTTTTTTTACAAACAGCTTGCAGTTCGATTTAATAAGTAAGTCATAAAAGTGTAACATTTACCCAATGACTAGCAAGGCCTTGTCATTTTAAGGGTTGACATTATATTTTTGTTGATAATGTTATCTCATACAAGCCAGATTTAAACAAACAGTTCAGAGGTGAGCTGTAGATACTGGCATTGCATTATGCATTAAAGAGTATGTGCAGTCGGAAGCAAAATAAACTGAAATTCATGGTGTATTCAGCAGTGTGGCTGATATTTCTCTGAAACTGTACTGTTGAAAGGAAACTGTGGAACTAGATAAGGGATGATGAGATAAGAGCTGTCTTTTTATTACTGTAGAGGCTTGCTGCTTATGAAAATTGGACAAACACCAGCAACTGCTACTTGTTTTCTTCTACTTTTCTCACTAATGTGTCTTAATTCACTGCTTACTTTTTTACTTTCATTCTGTATTGTCATGACTCATCAATTACAATATTTAAAAATACAGAATACACTGTGTTTTTGAAATTTCTTTTTATTGCTTTTCACATAAAAGCAGTTCAAAGGCAAACATATATGTCACATAACAACTCATCTCATAATCGAATGGTTATGTAAGGATTTCATTGTGACTCCTCTAGTTTCACAAGATTGGAAGGATTGCCTTTCAAACATTTTAGAACCATGCAGTACAAAAGACGGTAGCTGTTTTGTAAACATTAAGTCCAACAAAATGTCCATAGAAAGTGTAATGACAAACAGGCCATTAAGTAAAGGTACAGGAGCCTATGCAAGGAAGTGCAACAGGTAATGGTACAGTAATTAGACTATCATATATTTTAGCTGCTGCCAGCCCCCAGATGCCAGCAAATGTCCAACAGAAAATGGGAGGGGGGTGCAAAAATCCAAGGTAATGCAGTTTGATTCTTCAGGAAGTGTTTATTTTCAAAACAGATGCTTCAGTCACAACATCCCCACTGTCTGTTCCTCCTCTCTAATTCACCTCTACGCCAATGCCTCCATCCTCTACTCTTTTGTCCCCCTTCTGCCTTCTTGGTGACTGTACAACTACAGAGTGATTTCAACCATGTTATGCAGTGGTTAACCAAACCAGCTTACGGTCAATGCAAAGAAAAAGTGTCCATTACCTTCAGAACCTATCAAAAACTTTCCAAGCTCTCCTTACCCCCCCCTCCTTTACCACTCTTGATGGCTCCAACCTGGATACAGTGTCCACCTATAAGTATTTAGGCATCTAGCTGGACAGTTGACTCGACTACTCAACTATATCCATACTAGACTCTGCTCTGGGCTTGAGGCCATGTATAGGAACAAAGATGCCCCTCTCTCTTTCAATCCACCGCAAACCGCTAACAGAAACCATCCTTCCTATTTCTGACTATGCATATGTCAATTATGGGTCCGCCTCCCCCACCTCCCTCTCCAGGCTGGACTCTCTTTTCAATGCCCTTTGCTGAGTCACCCTAAATGCCCCCCTCCCACACTCATTACTGCTCCCTATATTCCTCACTCTCTCTCTCCCTCCCCCCTTTCCTCCTGCTGACAGCTCCACACCTCCACACTTATCTCCAAATATTGGTATGGGTCTCTCCCTCCTTTCCTCTCCCCCTCCTGCCACTCATCCTACCATCTTTGTTCTAGAGACCCACACACCTTTGTCCTTCCCCACTCTAACTCTAGGCAAGCGGCTTTCTCTTACTGGCTTTCTCATATTTGGAACTCACTCTTCTCTTTGCTCTTTCTGTCACCCTCTCTTCCTTCCTTCCTTCCTTCCTTTTAAATGTACCCTCTCACAATCCCTCCCTGTACCTGCTACCCTCCCTAGTTCTCACCCCTGGTTCACTCTTCCATCAGCCTAAGCCAGTTTACGCAACTTTGTTGACTGCTGTGCTCCTCAACATCATGCTGCTTTGCATTGTACTATCTTTGTATCTTGGATTACTCCAGTTTTTTAAATTGTGTACAGCCTGTTATCATGTATCCTTTCTTATGTATTAGAAAATGGGCAAAGACAATTCTCTCTCCTGATTGGCTGAGACACTTATTTAGGTGGGCATCTATCAGACAATAGATGCCCAGCTAAAAATAAGAGCCAGTCCAAGTGCCCCTTCACCGAGTACCATGCTCCAGTGGTGCCCAGCCTGCTTTGTAATAGGCTGAAAGCACCCCAGAAAACTTCAAATGGCCGCCATGTTTTTTCTCTCACTTAGTGAGAGCTACAGGTCCCCCTCAATACATCTTACTTGCTTCTTCTTAAAAAAAAAGGAAAGCACACTGATTCTGCGGTTGGGAGAGTGAAGAAGTTCTCACTTCCATATACTGTACTATGGCACCACTATCTCACACTGCCACGCTAACAAAAAGTAAATGAAAGTTGTTGCTTCTATCAGCTTCATTGTGCAATGCCTGCCCCCCCCCCCGCTTCTTTTTCAAAGAAAGTACACTGATTCTGTGGTCAGAAGAGTGAAGAAAGACTCGTGGCCACATTCTCTACTATGGCACCACTATCCTAACCGCGATCTCACACTGCCACGCTGACAAAAGTAAATGAAAGCCGTTGGTCCTGTTGGCTTTGTTCTGCGAAGCCTCCCTCCCCCACTTGCTTACACCAGCCACCAAAAGCTCACAAATGTACCTGCTTTTTGCAGGTTTAATTTCTTTCACCTCGCTCGACCTCCTCCCACAAAATCCATGTACCTACCGCGATGTCTGTACTCGGCTGATGTACAGCGTCGTTGCCGCCTGTCCGCCACCTCAGCTCCTCTCCCAGTGTACATTTCCATACAGAAGACACGCGTTCCACTCTGGTTCTGTGCCCCATTTTAAATGCTGCTGCACAATAAAAGAAAGAAACTGCAGTATAACATTTCTTAACACAAGCAGCCAATCTTCCCTTCTCCTTCTGCAGACAGTTTTATCTATGTCAGCCCAAAACATCCTCTCGAACCCTATTTGTACTCATATTTTTTTTAACTGAATTGCTGTGGCCATGGGTGGTTTCATCACAGCAGTCACATGGTGCTAACCTGCACAGTACAGAGCTCTTTTCTACGAACGTAAACCACTTGATTATCCCAACTTAACAAAACAACCGAGTGGCTCATAGCATGCTCCCAAAAGCACAAAGCAGGATAACAAACAAAAACAAAAGCTTAATAGTTTAATCAAAGGTACAGAGAGAAGAGACTATGGGTATGCTGTAATTTTTCTCTCTCTCTCTCACTCTCTCACTGTCTGCATCCTGTGAAAACAGCACAGTACCAGTGTAGTTATTTGTCCTCCCTGGCTCTGCTTCTCTGAACAATAAATGTAACTTTGTACATACTGGTCTGCCATGGCAATGTCATCCTCTGATGTGACTTTCCTGCTTACAAGATACAGTCAGAATTGCAGCGGCTTAAATTTAAAACTATTGTGTCAATCTTCGACCTTCCAAGCAAACACAAAAAAATTGTTACAGTAAGCACAAAAAACTCTCTTTAGCACTACAACCATGAGGAGAAACTACTAGAAAGCCCATGTCTGCTTCTGTAGGTGGTGGAGGGGGGAATACAAGAGAATGGATCTGTGGGGAAGGGGAGCAACATGAGATGGAACAGCTCAGGGACTACTTTACAAGAAATAAACTTTAACTTAATTCTTACTCTAATTTTTTTATTTTTTTTTTAATCCTATGTAAAAATACTACAGGTAGCCCATTTTCTAAGTGCAATAATACCTTCCAGGGTAGGCGGTATGGGCAATACTGGACCTTCCAGGGGGCTATAATCCCCTCCGCCTCCGGCGTCGGGCCTCATTACGCCCCTGGGCAGTCCGGTTTTGCCCAATACCTCCCACCCTGTCGGGTATCATTGCATACTTGATTACTGTGCTTAATGCCACTACCTCAACTATTGTTTCTCTTAAAATACTGTAATTTGATTATTTGCTTCCCTGCACAATGCCACTGCCTCAACTATTTTTTCTCTTAAAATATTGTAATTTGCTTATTTGCTCCCCCCACCCTGGGTCACACCTGGAAATGAGCCTCAGCTCAGTGTGCCTCTTCCGATTACCAAACTTTAAATAAATAAAATAAATAAATGTTTCACCTATGAAATGCTAGGCTTCCTCAGGATCTTATGTGTACACAGCTGCCTCGTAGTTGCTGTTAGCTCTGCTGATCATTAAATTCATATAGGGTAATACAGCCAAATTACATTCAGAAACCTGGTGCTCTGTGGTCAGGCACTTTTTTGATTTTTGAAGCTTGTAAGCTGAAGAAGAAGCACAAAGCGAAGTTGCAAACTACATGAATATAGGTAATCTCCTGAGGAAGCTGAGCATAGGTGAAATATAGAGGGTGATGTTATACCTGAAGAATCTGTCTGAAAATAAACACATCCCGAAGAATCTAACTGCATTAGCTTGGATTTTTGAGCCCACCACCACTGTTTTCTGCTGGATATTTTCTAAAGGTCCCAAGATGTTTTTCATGCAGCAGAGCACTCCTCCAATCTTTGAGGACTTGAGCAAAAATGTCTCTCTGAAATAAAATGTACATTTTATGTTCAGAGTTGTTATATATTTATATATACATACATACCTATCCTTTCTTCCTTCTGATTTTGTGTTCATTAAACAATTACCTTTCAGAACTGATATTCAAAACCCTGCTGTTCTTAAACAGAGAACAGACTGTTTACATTAAAAAGAATGGCCCCTCTTGGCTATTTCCAGGAGGTGATTTGCTCAGTGGCCTTGGCCAATCCCTGAGTCTGGCCTTCCAGGACAGAATGGCCAGGAAGGGTGGACCAGTGGCCTTTGACCCACAAGTGGGGCTAGGAGTGTCCGTAATATGGGTGGGGAGAAAGGGGTTTTATTAGAACCAGGCAGGAGAGGGTCATCCTCTTTCTGCCTGGTCAAGAGAAGGACACACATGAAAGGTAAGGAGCCTTTATCCCTGCCCCCTATCAGCCAGAGTCCCCAGGCTTTGTAGTTTCTATTTTCACTAACTGTCTGTTGCATGTTAAGTGCCCTGGTCTTCAGTCTGGCTTTCCAGGGACACGAGGGCATTGGGTAGAGAAAGCAGCTATCTCTCGCTACAGGCTGTATCTGTTTCTGCTACATTAGTAAGCCCCAGGTCCCAGGATATTTATTTCCTGGTTGTCAGACAAAAAAAAAAGAGCCCCATAATAATAGACGTTTACCTTCCCGGTATGAACTTCTTATACAAGTTTCTTGGGACTGCGCTTCACCCCACTACTCCCCTGTTCGACTGAATACCAGCACTGGTATGACCTGTGCCCTACCCCTTTTTTCCACTGCTATGACTTGCACCCCCCCAGCCTTTACTGTGCTAGGGGTGAATGCACAGCAGCACAATTTTTAGGCTGAAGCCTCCGTATCTCCCCTCTATTCCTCCTCGGCCAGTGTCGGCGGCAGCATTAGCAAAAAAAAAAAACATAAAAAAAAAAACACGTCTTCACTGATGGCTCTACGGGGCCAATTGGTGATTTCCCAATTTCATGGTTTTGGCAAGTTTCAACCCCTCTCCCTACCTGGTTAGTTGCACAATACAGCCGTTCCCCAAGAACAACACACACAAAAAATGAATTGATTGATTACTTACTATTAATTAATAAATAAGATGGAGGGGAGTTATCATTTGACTGTATTGGCCCCTTTTAACATTACCTAGTCAGTCGGGTACAGCTTCACTTACGGAATCCTTCCATATGCCTGTTCAGGATCCACTGCCACTGTGGCCCGTATCCCTCCGGTGGTATTCATTTCCCTGAGGGATTTAGCGCCAGTTTTCAGCCTGGGAAAATGCCCCTTTCACTGATCAATTTAATTGCCCTTTGTTCTCTCAGAATTCACGTCATCTGCTGGATGCACATGGCTCATGCACCAACACATCTCCGATACAGTGCACAATACCCACTCGCTGCAACTGCACTGGATAACTGCCCATGGTAGCACAACCAGGAGGAGATGCAGTTGCATGACCATAAAATATTTAAAGCAGCACAGGGATCCCCAAAAGGGGAAGGCTTCTACACACCACGAGTGGTCCTAGCAATAGATTGGGGGGGGGGACATGATGGTGGCTGCATCATGTGATGGCCATTTTGAGTGGACCGATGCCGCCCTCTTCATTCCCTAAATCTAGCCAATGTCACCGGCGGTTTCCAGGAACTAACACTCACATGGCTTTTCCATATGGGAATCATGGAAGGACCTACCACACAGAGCTCCACCACCCCACTCCAGCAAATTGCTCTGCCCCTACAGGAGTAAGACGAGACCCCAACATGTCGGGTTTCCCCTTTGGGCAATGGGAGCCTAGATAATGCGGCGGGCTGTGGCACCCCTCGTCTCTCATGCTACATTCAGCAACTGAGGAACAAAAAGCCAACCCCCCCCAAAAAAAAGACACAACAACAACCTACAAAGATGCGTCCACAACATCAAACAGGTCTTTGATGGTGGCTGTGTCATTCAACGCCAATGTAAAAGAAAGGGATTACAACCCCTAAGCTGCAAGTCCGGCCATTGCACCAGGGCACTGCGTTCTTTGCACTGTTCCTGTCAGTCCACATGAGCTTTCTGCTCTGCGCCATGGATGCCCGCATTCTGAAAGCTTACCAGGAGGTAGCCAGACCATAGCCTAAAGGCCTGGGCCTTCATTTATTTTATTCATTTTAACCAACAGGCCAGAGTTACACGTGGGCCCCAGATATATATATATATATATATATATATATATATATATGCATTGGTGCCTGAATGAGATGAAAAATGGTAGGGCCAAGGGTGCAAGGGGTAAATTTTCCTTGTTGTGTTTTCAGTGGTTAAATCCTTGCTACTTCCCTGGCCAATATCAGCAGATCATGCACACACACAAAAAAAAAAAAAAAAAGAATTTTGCTATAAGTAAACAAAGTAAGTTAAAAAAAAAAAGACAGAATGACTCCTGCGCTACAGCCTTATAGTTGTGGTGACACCACTTGGCAAACCTGAGTAACCTTTTATATTTTGCAATTGAGCCCAAAACACACTTGTACCTACGTTCCCAGTGAGGAAATGTGGTGCACTGACAATGGGTGGCCAGCCCAACAAAGCAAACAATTTCAAAATGTGCCACTCCAAAACCACTGAGACCTTAACAATTTCGACTGTCTGCTAATTTTAATTTTCACCTGCGTGACTTCCCCATTTTAAGTTACCTTTGTAGGCAGCTGTCTCCTCTTCCCACTGGTCCAGCACCAGATGCATTGGGAGGTACGTTAATCTAGTCCAGCCATCAAATATAGAGTTGTATATGCATATACAAAGAAATACGCAGACATGCCCTCTGATGAAGGCCCATAGGAGGGTGGAAGCATTGGGGCTTGGGGTAGGCGCCAGGCTTTCTCCAAAATAAGATTGCAACAAGCAATTTTGAACAAATTTTCCAGGCCTGCTGAATATTTCTAAGTTGTGTCTAAGCCAGCACCACCACTGCTTGTGTGCTCTGTTGTTGCTTTAATTACATACACACACACAGGGTGAAATTTTGCAACAGGTGTCTGAATAAGCCACGTAGGACAATATAGATAGCCAGAGTGCACAACATGTAAGAGAGGATGGCTTGGGGTGAACCTCCCTGCCCCCGGGCAGGGTGTGGTTCTACAGCTGCAGAGGCACCAAGGAGATGGAAACTTGAGTTAGTGGTTTGGGGCACCGAGCCCCTACCACAGATTATGTGGTACAGTGCTTGGAGCGGTATCACTGCATTTGTGGAATTGGAACCATGGGATTGATTCCAAAGTGTCTCCAGTTGTACCGTTGAATCCCAGATAGCCAGATTTAGCAAAGGTAGCAGCCACAGGCAGCTTTATCTGAAGGTACCCACATGAGTGTAAAGGCACACCTTCACTTATTGCCTTAGGCAGCTGTCCAATTCACTGCTGCCAAAAGTAGGTGGTTCCCAGGCATCAAAATTTGGTGATCACTTGTATCAGTGTCCCGCAATATTCAATATGTATGATTTTGGGCATATTATTTATAGCAGGTGTAGAGGTACTGGAGATGTGTGCTAGCCATTCACAAATTGGGCAAGATATATTCCTCAATGTTGCTGGGGGGAAGGTCTATTTTAGTTTGCTCCTTCGCAAGGCTAGGTTTCAATAGTGGGGCTCGGCAGGGTTCGACAAAATGTGCCTTGCCAGTGAATTTTTTCTCACACAATCTCCAGTGATTATGGCAGACAAACATAGTTACTTTATCCCTTGGGAGCCTCTGGAGTTTTTCCCAGACCAACAAGCAAGTGTGGTCCTTGCAAAAAAAAAAAAAAAAAAAAAATGTAAGGGGTACACTTATGTTTCAAAGAGGCCGAGGGTTCTGCTCCCAGCTGACCACTTTCATTTCACTTCAACAAAAGTCCACTCCCAAAAAAAAAAAAACATGAAACCCAGTCAGGTTGACAACAGGTCGGGTAGTACCTGGGAATCACGGAATCTGTCTTGGATAATTCCGGCACCACAACGTGCATTTCATGGAGGATCATCATTGGGTTGGAGGGCAGGCTTCAGTCCAGAGGGCATGATACACCCTACTTTCAGCTACCATAAGATTTGCCTTTCCCACAGTTTTGGGTTATGGAGGTGGACATGTGTGGATAAGATAAATTAGGATAGAATAATACTCTCCCAAAAAGGGGTTCTATAGATGGATATATGTGTGTAAGGGATATGCGGGGGGCAACTGTGGGATAATGAAGTTATTTGTACAGGTGCCAGTGACCTAGAGTAATCTCATGAGTGGTGAAGCCACAAGTGAGGGTTACGAGTGGTCACTGGCAACTGTAGAAATAACTTTGTTATCCCACAGGCGCCCCACGCATATTTGATTTATGCAACAGAATTAATTTGGTTCAGTTTCGTTATATTTTATTTCTTTCTTAAGTTCTTTTCCATGTTTTTTCTCTGTGCCGGGTTGCTATGTTTGATTTGCAGGTTTGCTGTGCTGAGAAAGAGGAAAAATTGATTTTTTTTTCTGAAGAGTGTTTTCATTTAAAATGTGATTCCAGTTTGGGGGGGTGGATTTGGTTAGGGTGTGTATTTTGTGAGTGTTTGGGATTGTGATAGCTTGGGTTGTAAAGAGCACTGTGAGAAGATGAAAGTGGAACTGGGAGGCAGTACTGCTGAGCATGCAGCACGGGTGGTGGTGGTTAGTGATGTAGTCACTGTGTGGATAAATGGGTGATGATGTTATCCACATAGTGATTACATCATCACCCATTTAGCCACACAGTGACTCTGATAACTGAAGTTATGTGTCAGTTTTTATCCTGACACCTGTTGCATAAATATAGATATATATTAATTATTTATTTATTTCATTTGGTAACCAGGTAGGCCCACTGAGACCAGATGGTCCCCTTTTGTCAGAGGCAATACAGGGTTAATTTTGGAGAGATATCGAGCACGGTCATAGCTGGTATGACAGTACAATGAACCAATAGATACACCATGCAGAGTAATACAGCATTATTAATCGACATACTTCCCAACATGACAAAAGACGTTGCAGAGCTATAAGAAAGCTAAAATGTATATACTTCATAACTCTCACAGGTTGATCCTAATATGCAAATTTTAACCACTTTCACTTGGAACAGGAGTATTGGTTGAGTCTTATATACATGCATATAGGTATACGAATATGGTATAAATTATTTATTGAGTTTTAAAGGGGGGGACTGGTGGCACATCTGCCCATGAACATTCCACAGACCCTAGCAGGGTTGATATAATGGGTCCAGTTGGTACATTGCACAGGACCTTCAGTCCGCACGGGGATAAAAAGAATTTGTCAAGTATTTTCCTAATGCTTGGGTGGATCACAAAGGGTCTGGCAGAGGCATGGCATGGTAACATTTACGTGAAGGGCGGATGGCGGTCCCTTGGACACACCCAGGTATCCGCCAGGCATGCACACAGAAGAGTGGAGAGCCTTTTTCGTGCTTTGGGTTGCAAACTGGTGGTGTCAGAGACTATAGACAAATGGTGGCTACATGGCCCTGGGCAAACTTCTGCACCGCATCTGCATGTAGCCACAGGACGACTCTACTGTCTTGGATGTTAGTAAAGCATTGCAGATGAGGGTCTAGGGCCATGTATTATTGACCCAATATGCATGGTGATTGCCTTCTTTATAGAGGGGTGAACCGGTAGACTGTTGGGGTACAAATTTCTGCATGTTTGCAGGTCCACATACTTTGGCACTTGGAGCAGAGTCAGGTTTTACTTCCTGAACTAGGTTCTAACCACACCCTGTTTTCCACAGACAAAGGAGGGGATAACAGATGTTCAGCGTAATACAAGTTCTCCCCCTTCCCCAGCACTTTGCGAACATGGAGATTGAACACAATATGATCTTGGATTTGGCGCATTTCTCAGCCATGGCAGTAGCAATACTAGCTGTGGTCTTTGCACAGGAAACAACACAACAACTTCTTTTTTCATCCTACTGCTATAATGGAGCTGCACAACATTGGAGGCAGCCACAGTCCAAGATAAGCAAAAGAGGATACTCAATACAGTGGCCAAAGGCTGTTGGGTGCACCCAGTGTCAGGGCTGTCGAGGTCGGGGTCCGCAGCTCGCCCACTATGGGGGATATGGGAAGACCACTACCTAATAATCACAGGTTGGGAGAGGACTGTTTTGACCAGCAGATCTCAGGCTGCCCAGTACAAGGATAGTCTGGCCACTGTGTACTTGTTTCTAACAGTGTCAGTCTGACCAACAGGGCCACTGGTCAAGTGACATGACTATGCAGTCTATCAACGGATCATCTCCCTCGCCCCTCAACCTAATAATTCCCCAGCTGGCACATGAAGAGGGTAGGAAGGCAGCAATGAACTGGGGCAGATCGCTGCCCCAGCCTGCTTTTTACAATGTGGGAAATCACACATGGAATGGGGCAGATTGCTGCCCCAGCCTGCTTATTACAATGGTTAAGTATATTGCCACCAACTGGAACAGTGGTCTGCAGAAAAGTTCCATCCCCCAACTGCATGGGTCAACTACAGATTTCAGTGGGGTAAGCTATCGAAGCGCTCCTCCATGGGTACAGCATAGGCAGGTGGATAAAGTAGGCACAAGTCCAACCCCAGACAGAAGCGCTTCTTAATAGGTGCTGTAGTGCAGAGGCTGGTCGATACAGAGAACACAATCTCAATCACCTATTGACATTAACAGTGACCTACAGATAACAGATAAGCAGATTGGTTTAAATGTACAACAGGCAAGCTCCCCCCCCCCTTGGTAAATAGGAAAATAATCAGATGATCTAACCTTGTTTATAGGGTGGCAGTCGCATTGCCAATCAAGGTCCAGTGTCATAACATGGCCGGTGATGAGTGAAGTTTGCAGCTATGCATTTTGTAGGGGGGAAACATATTGGTCTTGAAGTGATCATGTTAATTTACTAACGTGGCTGATTGTGTTACAGATTGGTCATAAGTAACAGAAGGGACAGTGGCTAATACTGAACACCCCATGTCGGAACAGCTGGTCAGGCGATTGAGGCTTGGCACAAGGTACTACCACAAAAAACATCCCAGATGATGGGGAGAAGCAGGCATCAGGCTGCAGCAGACCAGGGATGAGATGTGTTTAACAACACTATTCAGAGAATTTGTGTGTGCCTGTTCGCAGACGATACAAAGGTCAGCAATAGAGTGGATTCACCTAGTGGGGTGCAAGCCATGAGGTGGGACCTGGCGAGGCTGGAGAGGTGGTCTGACACCTGGAAATTGAAGTTTAATGCACAAAAGTGCTCACTGATGTACCTGGGGAGGAGGAATAGGTGGGAAACTTACTCCCTTGGGGAGTGGTGATTGAGGAGAAGGAAACGGAAAGGGACCTGGGGATTATGGTATCACATGACCTCAAGGTGGGCAGCCAGTGTAGCAGGGCAGTGGGAAAGGCAAATGGAATGTTAGCCTGCATTGCAAGGGGTTTTAATATCAGGAAGAGGCAGGTGCTAATGCCGTTATACAGAACCATGGTCAGGCCACATTTGGAGTATGGGGTACAGTTCTGGAGGCCTCGCCTATGAAGATCTGTTGAGTTTATGGAAAGGGTACAGAGAAGGGCAACCAAAATGGTATGAGGGATGCAGGATGTACCCTATGAGAGAAGATTGAGAGGGCTGAATTTGTACCCTCTGGAGACTGGGGGGGGGACATGATTGAGACCTTTAAGTATCTGAAGGGAATAAATAAGGTGGATGGTGATAGCTTGTTCAAATTGAAGAAGGAAACGAACACGAGGGAACATAGCCTCAAACTGGAAGGTGGACAATAGAGAGGTAATGTCAAGAGGCAGTTTTTCATGGAGATGGTGGTGGAGGCCTGGAACAAGCTGCCAGAGGAGTAAGTGGTAGCTGAAACGGTGGAGGGGTTCAAGAGCGCTTGGGATAGATTTAAGGGGTTAGGAAAAGAGGGTGGAAGCATAACAGAAGGGGGAGGTAGGGTGTTGGGCAGACTAGATGGGCCGTGGGGCCTTTCTTTGCTGTCACATTTCTGTGTATCTGTGTTCTGTGTATAATTTGGTTGATTTGGGTATGGGGACAGGACACACATTGAAGCCATCCCACCCTCCTGAAGTAGAGGCAAGGGCCAAGGGATTAGCCATTGGTTACATGGGTGCAGCAGCAGACAATTTGGGCTAGTAAGAAAATATGGAAGTGAAAAGTGATGTGAAGGGGTGGCCTGGTGAGGGCACACTCCATAATTGGTCACTAGTACAGTGGAACGCTCAACGGATGAGGGGAATACGGGGGGGTGATGGCTGGGCAGATGAGGCCCAGTGAGGGTAGTGCTGCATGGCTGTAGCCTAGCGAGTCCAAATCCATCTGGTCAAGCATGTCAAGGGGCGAGCTGGCCCAGTGGGGGTCTGCTGGGCTACCTTGGCCTAAGGCTAGCTGGTGTATATATACAGATTCATGTGTATATGTACAGGTTTTTGTTGGATTGGTTCAAATTTGTCTGCTACCCCAGTGGGAATACCCATATATATATATTTTGAAATGTAAGGTGTGGAAATATAAGTTCTGTGTACAGAATAAACTTGATAAAAATGTATATGTATGAAAATTTTAATTTGTCGCTTAAACCTCAGCCTTTCTCCAAAAATTGTGTCTTCTGTTTTTATTGGGATTGGAAAGTGGCTCTTTTGAGCAACCATGTTGCAGCCACTTGGCTCAGCTCCTAAAGTCTGTTGCTAGGGAAGAGCTCAGAGCTTTGCACCTTAAAGCAACAAGTTCCACAGGCTTACTTAAAGAGCACCTTTCCCAGTCCTTTTGACTTTTATGCATAAATTACCCCTTCTTGCACTGATTCAGGAATTGTATTTCATTACTGTCCTCTGTGGTTAGTTTTTGCATTCTGAGCTGCTAAAAACTGCAGGGTGTACCAGAGCTTCTGTAGCAAGCCTGGTGTTTCTGTGGACTCAGGGCAGTACTGCTGACATCACTATATGGCAGCAGAGTGATTCACACTGTGCAGTGCAATGCAATATAGTGCAGTCACAGCAGTTTTGCAAGAGAAAACTACCAGTACACAATGTACATCCCCCTTCCCCAAGACACCCTGTTAGCAATGCATTATACCAAAATCTGAATGCTTTGTCAGTATGTTTTTTGCAAAATTGACGCATGTGTCACTCCACCATATAGTAATCTGAGCAGTATAGCCCTGGGTCCACAGGAACACCAGGTTTGCTATAGAAGCTCTGATACACCCTGTAGCTTTTAGCATCTCAGAATGCAAAAACTAACTGCAGAGGACAGTAATGAAATGCATTTCCAGAGTCAATGCAAGAAGGGATAATTTATGCATGAAAGTCCAAAGGATTAGGAAAGGTGCTCTTTAAATCTCAATTTCTCCTCCTCTCTCTCTCTCTCTCTCTCTGTCTCTCTCTCAACAACAATTTTGCTCTCTTGTATAAGATTTATTTTCCTAGCAGTTTAAACTCAGCCTCCTGTTCTCGTAAGTTTCATGTCCCGTCTTTCACAAAATGGGGTAATTTATTCATGAAAGTCAAAAGGACTGGGAAAGATGCTGACAGCAACTCTATCTTCTTTCAATCCCCATGCTTTGTTACAGAGGGAGAAGTAAGTCAGTTTTACAAACAAAAACATACTGACAAGGCATTTGGATTTTGGCATAATGCATTGCTAACAGGGTGTCTTGGATAAGGGGGAACACAGTATGTGCATTACATTGAGTACTGATAGTTTTCCCTTGCAAAATTGCTGTGACTGCACTGTACTGCACAGTGTGAGTCACTCCTCTGCCTTATAGTGATGTCAGGATCCAGCAGCCCAGCAGCTGAGCAGCAAAGCCAGGTACAGCAGAGCTCAAAAACAAATCCAAATTATGGAAGGCAAAGTAAATCTTTCAGGTCTAGTACTGCATATAATGACTACAAGCTGTAACTTTTTGTACCATCATGAAAGGTGCTCTTTAATTCAGCAGGACAATTCTAGCTTCTTCATGTGAAGCACTTCAAGAATGCAGTCATTTCCGCCATGCTTGATAGAGCACCCTATTTACTTACAAATTCTTAACGTAAGGCTGCATTTACCCTGACTCAAATAACAGTAACAATGTATGTGTGTTATTCCTACCTGACCCTAAATATTACATCTCACATCAGTCAGCCTCTACTACTACAGACAATAGCTGAAAAAAGAAAAGTCAATGTTAGTCTCAGTGCAATAGATAGAATAGTTTATGCTCAACTATGTACTGTACAGCAAGGCTACATTGCCATCAAGGGGATGAGATAATATCATAGGGACCTCAAGAGTGAAGCAATGATGGTGTATGGTTTACTGTATACTATTTTGTATAGTATTATGGTTTAACAATGAATTTTTTGTTGAGCGAGCAATGGGTGCACACCTGGCCACCAGCTTGCCCCCTCTCACCTGCCCATTTGCTTGTCCACCCACCCACATGATTGTCAAAAGTGAAAGTTCAAATATTTTAAAAATTAAACAGCCAGTAAAATATAATTTTTTAAAACTCATTCTGTGTCAGTGTGGTTTGAACTGCCAGGGTGAGTTAATCTGAAAAGCAAGGTATGGGGTGAACGTAGTAGGCATATGCTTCAAAGGTGGAAAGTTGTAGTATTGTTGTGACATTAGAATGATACTGCAACAACTTTCTGTGACCTTTGAACTGTCTTACAAGAAGCTGTGTTTGGATTTCCAAACACAAGAGGGAACCATGTACCATAATTACAGATGTAGTCAGCTTAATTCAAGTTCAAGTTCAATTCAAGTTTATTATAGGAAAATTCCATTGAGCATGCTCGTTCACAAGGAGATCCTAATATGTAAAAGGTGAACATAAGCAGGCTTACCCAAAGTAGGGTACATAACAAAAATAGGTGTACAAACCAGGCTTACAAATGATAGGTACATACTTTGAATACAATAATGGAATTCGTTTGTCACAATATACAATCAGAGAAAGACAAACAGGTCCTGGCATTAGGATACCACAATAATGAGGCAATTTACATAATACAACAATGTGACAATCTACAATAGAAGATGTAGAAGGCAAGTGATGCAGCAGGGGGATGAGCAGGAATGCATAAAAATGTGAGATAGTCAGGAGAGGAAGACTATAGGAGAGAGTAGGGACAGAGAATAGGACAGTAAATGAAAACAGGGCCAGAGGGAATGGAGAGGGAGAAGGAGGAGGGAGATGACGACAGACAGACAGACAGTCTCCACATCTATACCACTGTCTTTCCTCTTGATCAGCCTGTTCTGCCACCACTTCTTCCTCAAACATAAAGCACTAGTGTACTGCCAAAACTAATATTAGTTTCTAAAAGCAGTTAGCCATTACCTTTTATATCTGAGGTACTTTTTCTTTTCCCTTTGGTTAATTGGAAGACTTTTTTGTCTGTTGTTACTAGGTGTGATATGCAGAACATCACCCTGCATGTCAACAGACGTATCTAGCTCCTCCCATAAATCATCATCATTACGATCTCACTTATTCTGACATCACAGCTCTCAGGAATAGCCATTGAGTAGTCACCAGGTCAGTCACATGTGATGTCACTATTAGTGAAGTCACAATGCTGAGGATACAGTGAAAGGACTAGAACAAGATATGTCAACTGCCAGGCAGACTGCTATTCTACACATCCAACATGAAAAGCAATAAGACATGATAGGGCATTGGTTGTCTGGGATTAATGCATGTCCAGGTGCATAATGAGGCACAAGGTGCTTGCACCGAGTGCCTTTAGCACCTGGAAGTGCATTAACTTCACACAACACATGTCTTACTGCACTTATAAAATGGGTAACATGAAAAACAGTTTGAAAAATGAATAAAAGGCCAACTTCCTTTTATTAAAAACAGGTATTTTCTTTTGTTAAAAGTGACTAGTAAAAAGTAACCCCTCACCACCTGTCAGTCATCTGTATTTCTACATACTCAATAGATAGAATACCTGTTTGTTGTAGAATGCAGGAATTTAAACTCTTGAAGAATTCTACTGGCAAAATGTTTACCCAATCACACACAACAGAAGGCCTTAAATGAAGCCACAGTCTCAGTGTTATCTGTAGTACGGTAATTATTAGAGACTGCTGTGTCAAGCTGGTAAGGATAGGAGTGGATTTCTCATGGTCATCAAAGAAACACCAGGAATCATAACTGTTAATAGTACCTGATTTTTTTTATTTGTTCATGTATCTGAGAAGGATATCATTAGGGGAAAGAAAGTTTTTTTTTTTTTCATTTAAGAATGTTTTACTTTTAGGACCTTGCTGAAAATTTTCAGTAAGTAAAGGTGGTAGCCATGTTTGTGATAGCAATCAGGTATGAATGTAATGGCTCATGAATTTTGTATGAGTTTGGCCCAAATTCCTAGTCCCACTGCCTGTACTTGCTTCAACCTGGGCATTTCTGGGGAATTGACATATGGATCCCAGAACTTATTTAGTCAATCAGGTATCAGGAAATTTCTAAACCATTTTATAATAGCACATAAAAAACTTTCTAATGAGCAAAAAAGGAAAAACACAAGATTCTATGACTACCAGGGAACTGTAATAGCAGAAGTCAGTGAAGAGACAATAGGGATGGAAAAGTAAGTTGGAGGGTGGTGTGCCTCAGTGCCAGGTGTCTGGGTAATACAATTAGTGAGCTCCAGACACTGGTGGCAGATTTCAAGCTGGATCTAGTGGCTGCTACAGAAACTTGGGCAAGTGAAAACAATGACTGGGACCTGGCGGCCCCTTGGTACACCTTATACAGGTAAGAAAGAGAATGGGTAGAGGGGGAGTAGTGGCCATATATGTTATATGTTAGGGGAGGAACAGAGGCAGTGTAGGGTGCATCCACTGGAGAGAAGGGGTGATAGAATCCTAGTAGGTACAGCTCACAGAGTCATTGTGTAGGAAACTTTGCATGGAGGTGGCGTACAGGCCACCAGGACAGGGACAGGAGAGAGGGAAGGAGCTAGGAGCAAAAGTAGGAAATGGGGTGGCAAAAGAGGAGGTTGTAGTATTAGGGGATCTCAACCTGTCAGAAAGTTGAGAACATACCAGCAGCCAGCAGTGCAAGAAACCAATCCTTGTCTGATACTTTGCAGGTGCAGCAGGTCATGAATCCCGCTAGACAATCTGCCATTCTTGATGTGGTACTCACCAACTCAGAAAGAGTATGTGGAGTGCATGTTGAGGAACCACTTGGGTCCAGTGACCACAATAATACATTCAAGTTGGCCCTGGGCAACAGTAAGACCTCATCTAAGGCTGAGGTGCTTGACTTCAAAGGGGTGGATTTCAACTTAGGGAGGGAATTAGTCCTGGGCAGGTTGGCTGGGGAGAACAGCATCAGGGGAGTGGAAGAAAGAAGGGGGTTATAAAAGGGGTCATTCTCAAAGCAACAAAAACATGCATGAGAGCAGTCATGAAGAGAAATAAGCATAAAAGATCAATCTGGTTCTCTGAAAAGGTCAGGGAGACAGTGAAGGCCAAAAAACACCCTTTATAAGGTATAAAGAAAAACAGGAGGATGAAGAAGGGGATGAGTATTAGGAAAAACTAGAGAGGCAAAAGGGACAATCAAGACTGCAAAGGCTGACACAGAACTGTGTATTGCGAAGGAGGTCAAGAGGGGGGAAAACTGTTTTTTTTTACATATATAAGGGTTCAATGGGCCCATGCAACCAGAGTAGTGTTATGCTTGTGTAACTGTAATAACTGTTTGGACGTTCGCACTCTCTGTTCCACAGGGAATTACCACCCTGTAGGGCAACTGAAAGCAAGGAACCCTTGAAGAGGGTTCCACCCCTTGAGGTGCCACAGAAAAGATTCCCTTGGCTAAAGGTACCTTAGAAAGTAGCCCCAAAAAGAACATTGAGCAGTAAATGTTGACTACATGGTACAGAAGCAGATTGACAGCAATGAAGCAGCTTGATAAAGCACAAATGATATGCATAGGTTGTCAGGATTGCACTGATGACATTAGGCAGCTTCCTAAGGGGGGAGAGAGAGAATGGCAAGTAGGTCCACCATCCATCTCCATCCAACAGCGGAACCTACCTAAGGAAACTAGGGAATATACTATGAACAACTAACTACATATTATGATCTTTGGCACAGAGGAGGGGGGAAAAACTTTTAACAGGAGAAAACCTCTGGGGATCCAAGGTCTAGGTTGCTTTCCCTCCAGGCTAGGGATAGTTTATTTAGCGATGGCTCTGCTGCTGCAATTTAGAAACCCAATCAAAGGGGAGGAAATATTCCAATTTAGTGGAAAGCTCTCATGATCCATCTAATGGGAATGCCCTGAAGGGTTGTGAGAGGCCTCTGCAACAATGGGTACTCTGAGTAAGAGTGGACTCTTAAGGTGGGAGGAGGAGAAGAATGATCGCTGAGGCACTCAGCCAGCCTACCAACTAAAACAAACCAGGTGAACCAGAGGCGGTCAATGGGAGAATGCATTTGAAGGTGCCGTGGCAATGCCATAGCCAAAGGAGCACTCTTGAACTGTTATGGCTCCACCCCATGGCAGCTGAAGTCTTAAATTCTGTATCAAGATGTGAGCCCATTTGACTGCACTCTAAAGCTCTGCCCAGAGTGAGGACATTTCCACTATGGGCCAGATGAGAAGGACCACGCCCTGAGGTTCACATGCTCAAGATGCGGCCTTTGAGAGTGCAGGACAAGATTGTTGACTATTACAGTGTAAGCCCTGAGCCAGTAAAAGTAATGGACATGGTTGGCATGCCTCTTATTTATGAATGAGAGCATGCATCAACTTTGAGTGCTTGATAGGAGGAGGCTGAGCGAAGCAAGCAGCCGTAGATTAGTTAGCAGGCCTAGAAAGGTTGCGAGCAATCTCTGCAACTATGAGATTAAAATGGTTGTGAGCAAACTGCAACCATGAGAACATCCAAGGCAGGGCCTGGGTGAGGTAGGAAGCTGCAGCGTGAGCCAGCATTCGGTGGTTTGATAGTAGTAGCTGTTAGAAATGCGCTCCGCACGTCAGACCCTCTGCTCCCACAGTGCCAACCTCGAAGTGCGATAGTGTGAATAGCTGACAAACAGGGTAACCCTCCTGTCTGTTTTGGGTCCAAATCACCTACTAGCCTCGAGTCCTGGGGGTTAAAATGTGAACCTTATGCTAGCATATCCAGTTAACAGGCTCAGATATGTACCCTCTTCAGGGAATGCAGTACAATCCTTCTCCCAGGGGCACCCAGTCAGGTTTCCAAAATGTACCGTTAAGACTCGATATGAGACCTAGGTATATTCTTGTCTTTAGCAAGCTTAGTAACACATTCAAGCCCTTAACAGCTGTCAGAATTAAACATGGGTTCAGCATTCACATGCAAAAGAAAACTGAGAAGCCACAGGCAGTATTTCAAGGAAAATATTGTTTACTAAAAATGGTAAAATAGGGAAAATATCAAATACAGAACAATTATATCAATAACTTACAATCACATAAAATAAATGTGAAGTTACAGAACACAAGTATGCCTACCTCAAATACTTAAAAGTACTTGCTGAATTAAATAGTAAAAGTGCCTAGTTACCAGTCCACAGGATGTGTGTCTTTGATTGTCAGAGAGTCCTTCTGCACCAACTTCTCTTGCAAGCAATATTCAAAAGTCAGTTTTCTCCACCTCCTGGTGATGTCACCCATGAGGTCACTGTTAGATCTGTGATGAATCTGTAATCTGAGTATGGATATCCAAAAACAGTATTATTCTTCTGCTGGCTGTTACCAATAAAAAAAAAAGTGACAGTCTTAGTAAGAACATTCCTCTGATGGCTCATAAACCCATATCCTGTCACTAGTCCCCTTCTATGTGAGAAAACCAAGTGGAATCAGCCAAATTACTTTCCTTCCTGCAATGTCATAAAATGCATACATGGGAACCAACTTCAAAAGGAATATTTTACTATGTCTTCACTTGGCATGTGGCAACAAGCCCTTTTGTTAAAACCCAGAACAGAAAACTTTTAATTAGGGTTTCTCTTCACTGGTCACTTTATGACATCCTGCTGCTTCCTCACACTGACACTCTTGAGGTCAAAAGTCAAGCTTACTTGCTGACCGGTGTGTCTTAGGCAGACCATCACATACCATTTATTTATAATACAAATATCATACATATAACCATATGCAGATGGCAGAGCATCACAGTAGCAACCAGCAGAAAACTAGCCAACCCATTCAATTACAGAAGCCAAATTGATGGTGACATCAAATGTAGGTGTTTATGAGAGGCAGTGATGCCAGTGGCTGAATCAATGAGGTTTAGCATAATGAATCAATTTGGTTTAGCAGATAGGAGATATGTAACAGCATTTGCAACAGCAATAAAATGGGCAGCAGCATAGGTAAGCATGATGTAACGCATAGGAGGTAAGCTGAATTATGTATCTGCTTGGCAACCAGTTCCATAAAGGAGCAATCATAGTTCACATAAAACCATTTGATGCTATGGTTTCAGCATGAATAGTGAATTGATATGATTGGCATGAATACCTTAAATGCCATTAAGGTAGAGATAGATCAATCCAGTAAGAAGCATGCAGCACAGTAATGGAATGCAGTGAACAGCTGGAGGCCATGTAGGCTGCATGAGTTCTTGAAAGCCATGTAGGCTATGAAGTAAATCTATGCATGCAATGGATAACTGAAAGCCAAGTAGGCAAGGAGCAGCAAAGGAACAGGTTATTAATTTAAATTACTTAAAGCATGCTCCTGCTACCAGGGGCTATGATGCACTGCCAAGACACCACAGTCCTCCACCATAGGAATAACAAGGGACCAAGAGCAAAGCAACCATGAGACCAGGCAGCTATGTAATAGCAGAAAGTGTCAGTAAAGCAATGCAGCATTTTTCCTAGTGGAACTAGCACTGAGTATATCATGAGCAGAGCTGTATAACTGGGGGTAGCAGCTAGCTGAGCAGTAGAGTCAGGACCAGGTGCAATCAATTAAGGTGGAGCAGCAAACTGCAGTGTGGGCTGAAACATAAAATAGCAATTGCAGGAAAACTGAGGTTTGGCAGGAGCCTGGAGCACAGGCCACGATAAACACAGTGCAAACAAAGGGCAACAAGATGCTAGGAAAATTAGAAAACCCTAAAAGAAAACATGAACCAAAAAAAACCCCACAAACACAGGAACACAGAAAAACAAGCACACAAGGAAGCACACAGCAGCTGGAGACAAAACAAATTATAAGCAAGGCAGGAGAAACATACAAACAGAATCCAACAGATACTAAGCAGAGCTTGGAGCACAAGCAATGCTGGGGGGGGGTGGGCAAGGCACAGAGGGAGAAGATAGACCAACAGAGCCTCCAGCTGGCAAAGAAAAAGTGCTTCAGAAAGAGGCTGGGAGGAACTGCTTATATGGCTCGGGAAGGGGGTGTGGCTAGTTACTCACCCCATTGAACTGCAGGCATAGCCTTACAAAAAAAAAGAAAGATGGGAAGGGGAATTGTCAGGCTAAAGGAGGGGCAGGGTAATAGAAGAAGACAGCCAGAAAGCAGCTGTGCTGAATGACTACTTCTGCTCGATATTCACTAGGGAAAACAGTCGTCACTTGCTGGAGAGTGGGATAAAAACAGCTGATAGAGGGGTCCAGGAAATGAGACTGCAGAAATATACTATCAAAAGAATCCAAAAAGAATTATCAACCCTCAAGGTAAACAAGGCCTTGGGGTCAGATGGGATGCATCTAAGGGTACTAAAGGAATAGGCATCGGTTTTAGGTGAACCCCTGGTGGGGCTATTCAATAGCTCTTTGAAGCAAGGGCTGGTTCCCAAACACTGAAAATGGTGGATGTGGTTCTGCTGCAGAAGGGAAGGGACAAACAGCAGCCAGGAAACTATAAACCCATCAACCTCACCCATCTGGTATGGGAACTGATGAAGACACTAGTCAAAGAGGACCTTGTGGAACAACTGGAGAAAAATGAGCTTCAAGATAGTAAGCAGCACAGGTTTATGACAGGAAGATCTTTTCAAACCTACTTGATAATAACCAGGTAGATAGTAACCAGGAAAGTTGACAAGGGGGAACCCAGCAGAGGTACTCTACTTCAACTTCAGCAAGGCATTCAATGCTGTGCCAAACAGAAGACTATTGAAGAAGATGGGGGATCTGAGAACAGTGAAGGAAAAAATAAGGTGGCTAGAGAGTTGATTTTACAGCAGGCAGCAGAAAGTTGTGGTGAATGGGTTCAGAGCAGTAAAATAAGTGATTGAAAGCAGAGTACAACAGGGGTCTGTCCAGGGCCCAGTCCTCTTCAATATGATCATTGGAACATAGGAGAGGGAATCCAGGGCAAGTTTTGTTTATTACCCTGATGACACTAAACTCTGTGGTAGCGCTGACAATGTGAAGGGGATAAGGGAATTACATGGAGACCTGCAAAGGGTGAAAAATTGGTCCAAAGTGTGGCAACTGAAACTCAGTGCTAAGAAATGCAAAGTGATGCACTAGGGAAACAAAAATTTCCAGACAGATTACTGGATGGGAGAGGTTCAGCTGGACACAACATCAGAGGAAAGAGACTTAGGAGTCATCATTAGTGACTCCCTTAAACAAACCAGGCAATGTAATAAAGCCTTCAGCAAAGCCAACAGGATGTTAGGGGGCACTGTAAGAGGTTTTGACAGTAGGAACATGACGTACTGTTACATCTTTATAGGTCACAGTTGAGGCCACACCTGGAGTACAGTGCCCAGTTCTGGAGTCCTCAACTGAAAAAAGACAGGGCCAGGTTAGAGACAGTATGACCAAGGTGATTCAGATCCAGGAGGGCAGATCCTACGAGGATCTTCTAAGTGCACTGAACATGTATTCACTTGTAGCCTGACAAGAGCAAGGAACATGATAGAGACCTTCAAGCTCTTGAAAAGAATAAACAAATGTGAACTGTGTAGAGCTACTGTATCTCCAGGAACAGAGAAGCTAGGACACAGGGTCATGAAAGAAGGTTAATGGGTGGAAGATTTAAACATTCCATGTAATTTTTCATTTATTTATTTCACCAGGAAAAGGCTCCATTGAGTAAGCTCATTTACAAGGAGATCCTGGGTAGAATGGCATACATAAGTCAGGAAGCAATGACACAGAATACAAAGGTATACAGATGTTTTAGAACGATATACACAATTAGAAGTAAATTCACTGAATTCAAACAGCTTTCAGGTATACTCAGTGGGAGCAACACCACATGGACAGTAACCAAACTTCAGGAGAACAAGAGTAAAGTAAGCATAGTTTATCCACAAGAGCAAGTCTCAGTACATAATTTTTCAATGAGAACCTTAAAGGTACCAAGACTGACCAGTAAGGTAAGTTTTAAAGAGGTTTGCAGCGAGTTCCATACTGTGGGAATTACGCAGATGATTGTGGACTTTCCAAGTAGTGTAGCATGTTTTGGAATGCCCAGTAGGTTATAAATATTTTTTTCTGAGGGAATAGCTGCTGTGGGCTAAGTGAAATAGTTCAGTAATATATCCTGGGAGATCATTTCATTTAATTTTCATTTTATTTATTCTTTGGTAACTGGGTAAAGGCACTGGACCAGAGGTCCCTTTTCAGGCCCGACCTGGACAAAAAAACATACAAAAATACACAAATACAATACATTTAATAGTACCTTGTATGCCCATATGTACAGGATTATTGATCTTCTAGTAGTTAATGAAGATCAGCCAACTGTAAGTATAAAACACCTTAATGAGTCCTGGACGTTGACTCTGTGATGAACCTAAGTGCCCTATGACAGAGCACATCTAACTTGAAAGACAAGTAGCAGAACAGCAGCTGAAAATTAGGTCTGCATAGTCCACAACAGGTAGGAAGGTAACCTGGACAAGACATTTTCAAACATCAAGTAGAAAGCCCACAGTTTTTGTACATACTGCCTCAGTATGGGTAGAGAAGGATAATCTGTTGTCAGTCCATACTCCAAGGTATATATATTTATTTACCATCTCAAGGGTGTCTCCTAATAATGTACAGTAGTGATGGCTGAGCCTAAGGCACATTGTGAGGCAGCGTTGCATGAGACAAAGAACATTACCTTTGTCTTGCTGGCATTTAATAGGAACTTAGAGTAGAAAAGGTTGAGTTGTAGTTTATTGAAAGCAATTTGAAGGTCAGAGCTAATGACACTGATATTAGGCCTTGAAATGTGCAGGGCAGTACCATCTGCATAAAAATGTAAAGTGGCATCAATGATGTTCTCACATACTGTGTGTCATTGATGTATAACATGAAAAGTAATGGGCCAAGGACAGACCCTTGGGGGACACCCCTAAGATGGGGGTACAGTAAGAATAGAGACCTTCTGCTTTGACCTGTTGTAACCACCCAGTTGAGTAGCTGGAAAACCACTGCAATTGAGCAGAGCCTATTCCTGTTATACAATTTCTGAATCAGGATATTGTGATCAACAGTGTCAAAGATCATACTCAGATCGAGGAAAATAGCTCCCGTAATTTGTTTATTGTCAACAGCACCTAGTCAGTAATTAGTGATGTTAGCCAGGGCAGGGACAGTACTATGCTTAGATCTAAAAGCAGACTGAAGAGGTGTTATGATATTTGAATGCTCCATGAAAACTCCTAATTAGATGTTAACAAGTTTTTCCAGGAGTTTTGCCAACATGGGACAATGTCTGTAGTTGTCGAAAATACTAGCATCTCCATATTTCAAGAGGAGTATAATGTACACTGTTTTCCAGAGTCGGGGGATATCATTACTAGAGAGTGATGGACTAAAAAGATGGCAAATGGGCACCATAAGCTGCCTGAAGCTAATTCTACTATAAAAAGGGTCCAGGTCATCAGCACCTGCACTTTTTTGGCATCTTATCCTAGCAGGAGATGCTGCACCTGTTTTAAAGTGATGGGTTGGAAGGTTAATCAGCTAGCCAAGGGGCTGTGAGATTTTGCAGTATCCAGAAGAGAGACATGGTAACATACGGCTGGGAGCTTATCGAATGCCTGGCCAGCTGATGCAAAGTGGTTATTTGTTTCTTCCATAATAATTTTTTTACCTGACATAAGTTTACAGTTGTAGCTAAAAACATGGCCATATATTTCCTGAAATTTCTGTGATGCCTGCCTACCTGCAGTACCAATGTGGGTAATAAGCATAAGAGTCGAGCACTCACCCCAATGGACCCCCACCCCAGCATGTAGTGCCCACCACCCCACTCCCCATCCCAAAATGGAGCCAGCAACTGGCACAGCCCTCTTCTCACCTCCGCGGCCAGCCGATGACTGAACTGTCACTAAGCGCGTACTGTATAGTGTATGAGTGTGTATAGCTTACCGCATGTGCTCAGTGACAGTTTATTTATTTATTTATTTATTAAATTTTGTTAACCGGGTAGGCCCGCTGGGCTCCGAAGATCCCTTTTTCAGGGGCGACCCAGGGAATTGGTACATAAGGATTGAACATACAGACAGGTATCACAGAGTCATACGGATCATACAGAGTTGCTAAGACAGTATACAATATCCCAGATTTGTGCAAGAGGGCATGAGGTACATTGTATTAGTTGGTACAGTCATAATACATTGCAGTGTAATTGTTACAACATATAGCAATTCAGGGCAGTACATGAAAGGTCCGCTGATGCGAGAGTAGTACAAATAATACAGGGTTATGAATACACCATACACACTGTTAAACACAATCCCCTTCCTGGTGGTCTTATCATTATGACAGTTCAGTCGGCAGTGGTCGTGGAGGTCAGAGGAGGGCTGTGCCAGTTGCCAGCTCTTTTTTGGGATTGAGGAAGCAGGGTGGTGGGCAGTACCTGCTGAGGTTGGGGGTGGGGGTCCACTAGATCACCAGATAAGGGGCTGTTCTTCATTATAATTATGGGCACCATCAGAGATCATGGAGGGGGGTCACTAGACCACCAGGAAGGGGATTGTGTTTAATTATAAATATCGGAAACATCAGGGGTTGGGGAGGGGGGTTGGCCACTAGATCACCAGGAAGGGGGTTGTATGTAATTAGCAATACCTGCAACATTGTGGTTCGGGGAGGAGGGGCACTAGACCACCAGGAAGGGGATTGTGTGTAATGATAAATAGCAGCAACATCAGGGATTTGGGGAGGGTGGCCACTAGACCACCAGGGAGGTGGTTGTGTTTAATTGTAAATATCGGCAACATCAAGAATCAGGTAGTGGGAGGTTACGTGATGACAGGGTGAAAGGCAGCAGCAACTCCCCGCAGCTCCGCACCTTCGTTCGCTAATACACCTATTTTCTACATATTTTTTGGCAAACAGTGCGCCTTACCGACATTAATCGTTTGCTGGGGACTCTAAGGAAGCGGTGAAGTGCTTCAGAATGGAGGTCTTTATGAAAAAGCCGCCGACAAGACACTTGCCACCATCAACACCGGAAAAAGAAAAGGCCGCGAAGCAGCCTAAACATCAGCTGCCGAGTGTGAGCAAAACTCCCTCTCCTACAGTTGCTCTCTCGGAGGAAAGATTTTTGGAGGTAAAGCAGCCGCTACAAGAGAGAATAGTAGAGATTGCAGAGGACATGCGGCAGGTCAAGTCCTCTGTGCAAGCCCTTACAACGAGAGTGGGAGACTCAGAGGCTAAGCTTATATCTCTAGAAAGGAAACAAGACAAGAGTGAGCTGATGATTAGGCAGTTTGGGAGGAGACTAAAGAAGTTGAATGACAAGTTGGAAGATTTAGAAGGGAGAAGCAGGAGAAATAATCTCCTTATAATTGGTATGCCTGAGAAGGAGGAAGGCTCAAACCCAATATTATTAATGCAGAAGTTGTTTGAAAAGGTAGCAGGCCCTTCTCCGAATGGAGCCACCTATGTTACAGAGCGGGCACAACGGGCTCTTAGTTCGCCTCCGCCTCCTAACTCTCCGCCTCAACCTTTGATATGTCGGTTACTAAACTTCCTTGACAAGCAATATATTCTGGCCAAGGTCAGAGACCTACAAGAAGTTTTATGGGAAGGACACCGGTTAAGGATAGTGCAAAATTTGCTTCAGTCGGTAAGAGTGAAGCGGCAGGAGATGCACCCGATTGTTTCAAAATTGATTGCAGCGGGAAAGCCCTTTAGAATGCGATACCCCGCAGTGCTTCAGGTTAAATAAGAGGATCGTTGGGTTCCCTTGGAAACCAAGGAACAAGCACTGAAAGAGCTCAGAGAGTTATTCCCCGATTTGTTTATGGGAACAGACTGATCGAGCACACCAGGGCCACAATGGACATGAGATTGCTGCCGCAGAGCAAGCTGTAATCTGGGACAGTGAAGGTGTTAATGATTTATTTTGTTGGATCTTCTTCGAGGACAGTATAAGATAATCCAGGGGCTCCCTAAGAATTATGTCACCATGAGGAGACCACTGTTAATGATCATCTGGTGCTGGGCCGAAGAAACTGTTTTCGGAGTCAGAATTTGGATTCAGCGCATGTAATATGCGGCTTGCCTGAAACTTGTTTTCTTTCTTTCTCTCTCTCACCCGTAAGGCATAGTGGACAAAAACAGAGAAGACCATGCAAGCTAATCCTACAGTGACATAGGATTGCTGTCAGCGCTACCTGCTGCTCGGGGACTGATTTAAAACGCTTTGTTTTTCTTATTGTTTCCTATTTTGCCCTTCCTTTTGTCCCTTCTTTTATGAAGGGTCAGTAAGGATGGATCATGATGAAGTAATCAGATATTGAATTGTTAAACTAAGAGTGCTGTATCTCACTCACTATTGCTATGTTTTCTAGGAGATTTAGATAATTTAAATGTTTGCAGGTTTGGCTCGCTGCTTGTTCTAGCGGAGAAGGTGCGGGAAGTGGGGGGAAGGGATTTTGGTGCGCATCGCTCTATGAAAAAGACATCATGCACCTTATCTAGTTGGGTGTTGCAGTTCGTTGGAACTGGGGTGAAGGAAAATGAGGGGTTCATTTCTGCTTTATTTTGGGGTATAGTGATAGAAATAAAGGGGGTATATAGTTATAGTTGTGTTGCGAGGGATGGGGGGAAGGTATCAAGTGTGTATAATCTATATACTACTACTCAGTTTTGGTTAGGACATGTTTCAGGGCTTAATCATGGACCTCAGAGATGGAAGGGAGTAGATTTACCCACAGGGACAGGTATCACTGAATGTAATGAGTAGTCAGTATAACCTAATAAGTTGGAATATTAAGGGTGCCCAGGACAAGGGTAAAAGGTGGGTGGTCCTCAGACATCTACAACACTTGCAGACAGGGATAGCATGCCTTCAGGAGACTCACCTGAAGTGGGAGGATATCCATTTATTTGCCAAAGCATGGGTGGGGACAGGTTTTTGGTGCTGGGAGATCAAATAATAGTGGGGGGGGTGGTAATCCTAATAAATAAGAAAGTTCCCTTCATATTGGGGAGAGATATGTGACTCCAACAGGAGGTACATTCTCTTGCATGAAAGTATCGAAGCTCTGCCAATTTTAATTGGTGTTATATACGGCCCAAATTGTGAATCCCCTGCATTTTTCACACATCTACTAAGTATAGTGGTTACTAACCCATCGGTTGTAACTATGTTAGGAGGGGATTGGAATGTGTTTCCAAATACACATATAGATAGATCTGACTCTCGGAGACAGGAGTTTTCTCCTTCACAGAGGGCGCTACATGATCTGTTGAGTGGTGCAGACATTTTGGATATATGGAGGGTGCTGTATCCTATGGAACGTCAGTATACGTTTTATTCACCCCCGCACAAATCTCTTTCCCAAATTGATTTCATCTTATTAAGCTTCCATTTACTCCCAAATGTTGTGAGCTCAGTTATTCATGAGAGGGTCATTTCAGATCACTCGCCTGTCTCACTCCTGTTTTATCTGGGGCTGGGAGCTAGAAGAGATTTTGTCTGGAGGTGGAATAATCAGTTACTCCAGAAGCCTGGCACCTTTCAACAGATAAAGGATTTTCTTTCTAATTTTATATCTATTAATAGGGGTTCGGTTACAAGAATTGATGTGGTCTGGGTGGCTATAAAGTGTACCTTGAGAGGGGAATGCCTGCGGCTGGTTGCCACTAAATTTTGACAGTATAAAACCCAACAGGTTAAGCTACTTTCTGCCATCCGCAGGTTAGAGACCACCCTTAATAGTAGATCCCCAGATACTGAGTGGGCAGCCCTGCATAGGCTACAGGCCCAATATTCAGCCCTGATATACCAGAGGGTAGAGTTGTCTTTGAAGCGTACCAAGATCAAATATCTGGATGTAGGGGAAAAGGCAGGGAAAATGTTAACAGTTAGGCTTAGACAGATCGAGGCCTCTCGTTTCATTTTAAGTATTAAAGTGGGTAACCAAATTATAACATCACCCAGAGCGGTTGTAAATGAGCTGAGGACATACTACCTGAGACTGTACTCAGTTGACCAGATTGATCGCCCAACAACCCAAACTATTTTTAATTACCTTGCCTCAGTAGTGCTTTCTAAGGTGTCCCACCAGAATATCAAGCCACTTGGCAATCAGTTCACGGTACAGGAAATAATACAGGCAATTCAGCAACTAACATTGGATAAATCTCCCGGACCAGATGGTCTTTCTAATAACCTATATAAAGCGTGTACATCAGAAATTGCCCCCCTTCGAACAGAGGTGTTTAATTTTTGGTATCTGGAAGGTATGTCGGAGAATAGCTTCCTGAAAGCGTTGATTACTCTTATACCCAAACCAGGTAAGGACCCCCTTATTTCCAGTAGTTACCGGCTCATCTCCTTGGTCAACACAGATGTAAACATTTTATCCAAAATTATGGCCAATAGATTAAGTCCCGTGTTAGCTACCCTTATTGGTCGTGAGCAAATCGGTTTCATGGCAGGTAGGTCATCCGTTGATCATATGCAGAAGGTTATGCACATCCTCTCGGCATCCAGGGACTCTGACTCAGCTGCAGTGTTGGTGTCCTTGGATGCCGTGAAGGCTTTTGATATGGTCTCCTGGGATTTCTTATTTCTAGTATTAGAACAGTGTGGCCTCCCTACAGAGTTTGTTAAATGGGTCAGGATATTGTATACGTCAGCACAAGTCTGGTGTAATGGGATCTTGTCTGACCCTTTCCGACTCCAGAGGGGGACCAGACAGGGTTGTCTCTTATCCCCCCCTTTTGTTTAATCTTTATTTGGAACCCCTCGTTCAGAGGCTAATTTCCTCCCCACAAATTCAAGGTATTAGAATTGGAGAGCGGTGGTATACCCTGTCGGCTTATGCGGATGACCTGCTGATACACATGGAGGACCCCTGTAATAGGGATCCCTGCTCCTTTGGAAGAGATTAAGTCCTTTTCAGTAGTCTCTCACTATAAGCTTAACATATCTAAAACCAAGGTCTTTCCCTTGAATAATAAGACCACCCGGATGGTTATAAATAACACTAACTTGGAGTGGGAACCTCACACCCTTACCTACCTTGGAATACAGGTTGCTAGAGATATTCCCACTATGATTAAGCTTAACCTTACAGACTTTATTAAAATTATTAAATTAGACCTGGATAGATGGGAAAGTCTCCCACTCACATTATGAGGAAGAATAAATATTGTAAAAATGGATGTTCTACCCAGGGTAGTATACCCTTTAGGGATGCTTGGGTGTTATCTTCCCAAAAAATGGTTTAACCAGCTCCAAGCTATGTTAAGTACCTTCTTGTGGAAAGGCAAAAGTGTTAGGTGATCATATAATAAGTTTACGGGGCCCATGGCGCAGGGTGGATTAGCATTGCCCTCTTTTTTTACCTATTATTGTGCCCACCATCTTAGTAGAGCGGTTTACTGGTCAAAGGCAGAATGGGAAATAGAAGGTCAGGCTTATATTCCCCTGTGGCTGGACATAGAAAGTTCCCTAATATCCCAACATCAGGGTACTCTCTCCTCTTTGATCTATGTCAGTCCTAAGAAGCTCCCTAGAATGTTGAAGAACACTCCCATTGGATGGTCAGTTAGAGCCCTCCATCAATTACAAACTCACCTCTTGTGCAATTGGCATGTATCCCTGGAACAACCGATAGTTGGTAACCCCCATTTTAAAATTGATCACAAACCCATCTTATCCACATTCTGGCCTCTTTTGACTGACGAGAAGGTTGCTGACTTATAAGATAATGATAAGTTGATATCCTTCGTTGCTTTCCACTCACATTTTGATGTGCCTTTCACAAACATTTTCAAATATAAGCAGATTGAAGAGACAATTAAAACACATTTGGGATGGGTGGATATAAACCGGTCGCATACGGAAATATTGAACAGGCTCCTACAGGCAGCTAAAGAATCCCATGCAGTGTCTAGGGTCTACAAGGAGATGCAATCTGTTGATGTCAATTTATCCCGGGGGATCTGCTATTATTGGACCCAAGAATTATTCATCACAATGGAAGTGGGGTCTTGGGAAAGGGCATGGAAGAATGTCTATAAATTTGTTAAGCAGGACAGATTACAACTGATACAGTTTAATATTATGAATAATCTATATTATACACCAGTTAAATTATACAAATTGGGTCATGTCCCCTCATCCACTTGCACTCCGTGTAATCAAGCCCCGGGTTCCTTATATCATATGTTGCGGGAATGTTTGGTGGTTCAGACCTTGTGGCAATCTATCAAGCAGTTGCTGGATCCGTTGCTTGGGCTTGATTCCCTTTTCACTCCAGAAATTTGCTTACTATATCATTTCCAGAAGGGTATCCCAAGGGTCAGGAAGGCACACCTAGCCTTGATTTCTGCCATAGCCAAACTCATTATTATGAGACATTGGAAAGACGAAGCAAGGTTGTCGGTTTTGGAATGGTATAGGGAAGTGCTTATAGCTCTTCAGTTAGAAAAACATATTTTACACATGAATAACTGTTCTTATCTATACCAGTCTAGATGGGGCTCCCTTGATGCTTTACTCACTGCATGGAAACCATAATGGTCTATGGTTTTTGACTGCTTTTCTTTCGTGGTAGTTCAATATTGCCGTATATTGAAGTTAAGTACATACACACTTGATGGGTGGGATGAGAGGAGGGAGGAAATAGGGAGGGGGGATAGGGGGTAGAACGAGGGGGAAGGGTATTAATGGGGAGAGATATAGTTGTAGATGTAGTTACTGATAGTTGTTATTGAGCCGATGTAACCACAAGGCTAATATGTCATGTTTTTGGTTTATGTATGGCAATGTCTGTGCCTAATAGCCCAACATGTACAATGGGAAAAAAAAATGAATACAGCATATTGAATTAAAAAAAAAAAAAAATCAGATAGTGGGCCACTAGACCACCAGGAAGGGGTGTATTATTTAAGTATGATTACAGGTGACATTGAGGCTGGGAAACGGGGACCGCAGCACATTGCTGCAAACAGGTCAACTGTCCCAGAAGAGAATTTTCTAAGTACCCTTAGACCAGCCCCGGCTGGTCTAAGGGTACTTAGAATGTCAACATGTCAAAACGGCGACTGAAATTGAGTGACTCGAATATGAGTGACTCAGTTTCAGCATTCGTCATGTGAGCTACCCTGAAAGGGTAGTAAGGGGTGAACAACAAGGCAACCAGAAGAACAGGAGGGGGAATGAAACACGACAAAAGGTATGTGGGAGGTAGTGCAGTGAGAGGCTGCTGAGCTGGCCGTGTGTTGTGGTGGTGAGGGTGACTGGCTACAGTGGAGAAGGTGAAGGGTTTGAGGCTGAGGAAGGGCACAGTATTTTGTGTTTTGTAGGCAGGAGTATTTTTTAACAAGTGTCTCCCCCTCCCTGACATGCACTCCCCTTGGAGCTGAGAAACTTTAGTAAGGGGGGGGGGCACAGCTCCCCATATAAAAAAAATTGTTTTTGCCCGCATGTCTTCACTGGGAGTGTACATCGCCATTTTTGGTTTTTGGCGATGTACACTCGCTATAATGATGATCGCTATTTGGCGATTGCTATTATGACATGGAACCCTTAGAATTTCTCTATCTGGGAGAGATCTGAGAATCCCACTTTCGGGGATGTGGCAGCTTGCATCTGCCACATGCCTCCTAGTGTCATTTCGCAGCAAATATTTGGGTGTACAGGTGGCGCAAGCCCCATTTGGGGCAGGCAGCCTGCAGTTGACACAGGCTGCCATTGAGAATCACTCCCGGTGCATCCTTTACAGCAATGGCCACTTTGCACCATTCATTGTGCCACAAGCCCCTTGTGCTGTGCAGGGAGCTTTGAGAATTGAGCCCTATGTCATTTATTGACAGGCATAGACATCAATTCAGGCAGTACCCGCCTGACATGTTTTGGAACGTATAGTCTCTTTATCAAAGGCTATATGGGACTATACATTCTGAAACACGTCAGGTGGGTACTGCTTGCATTGATGTCTATGCCTGTCAATAAATGACATTACTAGCATTTTAAGAAAAGCCTGGTGTATTTTTTCAGTTGGTAGTGAGTGCTTGACTCTTTTGCTTATTACAGTTCATTGACCATCATGAAGCACCACTGACCCACCGTGAACCATTTTGTAACTGAGTACCAATGTGGGCTATCAGAAAGAATCTCTTTAGATATATAGCAAAATATCCAGAAATATCTGAATGTATCTATGGCTTCAATGGTACCATTTACTTAGATTGTCTGTGGTAGGGAGGGAGCAGATGCAGAACCTTCAACTGATTTGACAGTTTTCCAGAATTTGGCTGTGTTGAGTTTGATGCTCCTCAGTGGATCTAAGTAGCAATCAGCCTTTGTTGCTCTGACGAGTTCGGTATAAGAATTTCTCATTCACTTAAAAATAGCCAAGTCTGAGTCTGATTTCGTATACCTGGCATTTGCCCAGAGCATGACCTTTATCCTAAGGGCCTCTTTCAGCTCCCTGCTGAACCAGGGGCAGGATATCTTTTTTACTCATCGTTTAACCATAGGTGCATGCTTATCCATGACCCCCAACAACAAACTATTTAAAATTTCTGTCGCTTTTCCTCCTGGTAGTATGGTGCAGATGTGTGGAGCAGTATTCTGTCAGGAGGCTAAAAAAAGTCAGCTTTGTTCCTCCCACCACATCATCAAAAATGTGACCAAACACATTGAGTCACCACAACCCTTGCAGCCTGAGCAGTGTCTTTCACAAGTTACCAATCAAAATGCAGGGAATTTTGACATCACTAGTAACCAAGAAGAGCCAATCCCTGCTGCTTCATGTGAAATACAATAATCTGGCAGCAAGAAATGGTTCTCCTTGGTTACTAGTAGTGATGTCACAGTCTGTGATTTCAGTGTTCATGATGCAGTGGAAGGAACAGAACTGACTTTTGTTAGCTTCCAGACAAAGTGCTGCAGCTGCTCCACACATCCTCACTCCAGTACTGTCAGGTGGCAAATTTTCTAATTAGCAAACAGAAAAGAAAAACATACTTCAGATATAAGAAGGGTAGCTGACTACATCTGAAAGTTACAAGAATTCCAGATAGTACACTAGCTCTTTAAACTTTGTTCTGGCAGATATAGGGTTACTGTCTGCTGCCCCTGGCAGACATTTTGTGAAACCTCTACCCTGACTACAGTCTGCAGCAGACTAATGGAGGCATGCTGTAGGGATAAACTACTGTTCTGTGCAGCAGATAGCAGCTCATATTTTTATTTGATTTTTACACAATAAATCCTCCATGCTGTTAAATCATATGTGCCTGGCTGACTTTTATGGGGAAGTGATGTGTACAAGCAGGAGGGGAAGAGAAGTCAGTAACAGCCCGTGATACTTACAATGCTGTTGATAAGCTGCAGATGTTCTGAGCCCCTTTTGGGAGGTCTATAGCATTCAATCACATTTAAGGATTCATTATGAGACAGGGATATCTTGACCACCAGACATTCAAACTCATTTGTTACCAAGTGGAAGCTGATTATATCTGAAATGAACCTTTCTTTGATATAATTGTACAGTATAGGGCCAGGCCACCACCCTTACAGGGTCTGTCTAGTCTGTAAAGGTTAAAGGAGGGAATGGCTATCTTGTGCTAAAACACAGAACCATTTAGCCACGTTTCAGTGTGTAGAAAAACATCTGGTTTAGAATACACAGCCTACATTTTTACTTCATTTTTTAGCAAACTATGCACCATTTAATGACATTACCTTTAGACCTTTAAGTGAGGCAAATTCTGTAGGGGAAAGCACTTGTGAGGGTGGGACTGGATTTACTGTACCTCCACATTGCCAGGACACAATAGCAGGATTAGAATCATGCATTTACATATGTGAAGGATGACAAGAGTAGGCCTCTGATTGAAAGATTTAGCCTTGGTCTTAATACTGGTGGCTATGGAAGGAGAACTAAAGAGTGGCTTCCTGAGATAAGGAGCAAATAATATGATGATAGCCCTGATGGAGATAGGATTTGCAGAGGTTAGTTGAGAGGCCCAAACTGTGGTATTATGTCACCAGAGGCAGGCAGGAACCCCTGTGAAGTTTTGATAAGACAATATTGGAGGCTTGTGGGAGGCACAGCCAGAGGGTAGCTATATACTCAGGCAACTTAGAATGGTCAGTATCCCTAACACCCCCATTATGGCAGAAATATTAAACCAGATGGGGAGTTAGTGGTAATAATTTAACTGGAGCAGTATCAAATGTGCTATACAGTTAAACCAAAGCAAGGTGAACAGTGGCTCAGCTAGATTGCTTATTAGACTACAGGGTAAATATAATACAGAACAGCTAGGGAGCACAACCTCACTTGCCTAGTTACTCATATGCTAATGTAACCCCTCACAGGTGGGGCTTACATTGATTTGCCTCCCGGCCACCTGGTCCATTTGGTGCCCCTGTAATGCTTCTGCCAGCCCTTTGTACCTGCAATCCTTTGGGGGACCACAGGAGCAAAATGAAAGCACAACTGCCCACTCAGCGGTTCGCAGAATGTCACACAGCAAAGTGTGCAAGCATTTGAGCACGAAGCCTGCTAGAATGTACAAGTTGGCTTTTGCCAGCTCAGCTGTTAGCAAGCACTACGGCATTTACTGTAAAAGCCACTTGGGCAGCTCCTGCTTGGTCTCTTTTGTGTGCTCCAGCCCCAGGGACAAAGTTACAACATTGGGGGTCCGGAGGCACACTTGGAGGGGAGCAAGAAAATTAACTTTGTTTGAGCGCTCTTAAGCACTAGTACATCAAGGAAGTGCTACAACTTTAAGAAGCAGCTGAGGCTGCTATAAATAATAGCCCTGCCTGCCACCTGGGAGAAGAGCACTATAGCACTGGTGACAGGCAGGGGGAGTCCTTGTTATGCCCCACTCTGCCACCGGACACCAGGGCAGAGGGGCAGCTACCTAACCCTGGGGACAATATTTGTTAAAACTATTCAAGAGCCCCACAAAAGAACCTAAAAGTTGGGACTATGTGTGATGTGTACTGCAGCAGCCATTATGGTTCCCTCTGACCCCACAAGTAGCCAATAGAAGTTTTAGGAGCCCTGGAAGACTTAGCAGTGGCTTCTAGGAAGGGGAAAGGACAGTGCTCCTGGCGCTTTCCGCAGCATCCAATCAGGCGTCAAGTGGACTTGCTACATATTAATTTTAAAGATGGACAGATCTGTCAACCAATCTGATGCTGCCATTTCCTTTTCAGACCTGCTGGAGCAGATTCAGCTCAGGGTCAGTAGCCTGAAGCTCTCCATGAGTGAGGAGAGCTAGACTATGTCTGGAGAAAAAGTTTGGAAGTCAGCCTAAGGCTTCCACAGCCGCCTCTTGGGAGATTTGTCTAAAGCATTCTACAATCTGGAAATCCAGTGTGAAGTGAGAAAGCTGCTTTGTAGTTTGAACCTAAAGTCTGAAAATACCTGAGAGAGTGATCGCCACTCCCAGCTCTGGAAGGAAATCCAGGCCTGCTCCAGGAGGTAAGTACATATGCTAGCCAGCAGAGAAAAAGGACTGTGTGATTCCTGATCTCCAGAAGAAGAGTCACTGCCAACAGAGGACAGTCTGGGGAATCAGAAAGGTAGTGTCACAGGCCGGCATTACCCATCGTGTCCTTCTGAGGGTTGGTTGCCAGGACATGTGGGATGAGGCGTGTGGCCCTGGTTCCCAGCACTAGTCTGTTCCAGCATCTGTTGTACTGCAGAGGAGAATGTGACAAGCTGTAAGAGTCTGTCCCCCACAGAGGTGACCTGCTGCCAAGGGAGCCTGCTGTTAAGCAAAGTATCCATGAGCTACAGCCTTGTTCAATGTACACCAGCAATGCAGTTGCCCACACCCTGTAAGAACTGTGTTTACAGAACTGTGAGTAACACAGAGCCTGCCCTGCAACTGGAGGAGCTTTTCATAGTTCTGCAAAGTCATTGGCTGGCCATCCAGTCAGGAGTTGTGATTTCTAGTAAAAGTAGCCTTTGCATCCATTTAAGAGGTATGAATTTAAATTGTTTGATCTTAAAGTGCACCAACACCAGCCAACCTGCTGCGCCATTATCAGGCCTGCAACTGCTCCAACTGGGTACCCAGACAGACAGTGGGAGATTTCAACTAAATTGGCTGTGTGAGACTGGTACCTGTTGGGGAGTGGGTAGTATTTCACTATTGGGGGGGCCATTAGGTCTGCTGGTGTGCGTGCTAGTGGAGGTGGGCATTATTACTGCTGTTTCAACTGGGGTTACTGGGAATGTTACTTATTAGCTGCTTGCATTTCTCTCCTACTACATCCCATGTTTCCTGACCTATTCCTACCCTGTGTAAATAAACTGTTTGTTAACCTTTTTACAACTGTTTCGTGAGCACATTATTAGTGAACATATTATTAGCTATAGGCTTTAATTGCATTTGTATTGAAATATTGTTTTGGATATTGGTCATCCATGTGTGGATGACTGCAAGGGGAGGTATTACTCTGTATTATTCAGTATTTTTATGGCAGAAGGAGGCACTAGGCCCATCATGACCTCCATCCGCACGCAGTGTGTGGTGTATTAACCATCTTTCCCCATGAGATATTGTCCAATTCACACTTAAAGTTACTGAAGTTGGTAATATCAACTATAGACTGTTGGAGGGCGTTCCTTAATCAATAGGCCCTTATGGTGAAAACATTTTCCTTTCATTTGTTGAGGCCCTGGGTATGAAAAGTTGTTTATTATAGCATCGTAGGTTGTTAGGCTTTGATACTGTGATTATGTTGCATTTATTAGCTAGATCGCAATCCCTTAATATATTAAATAACATCAAAATGTCCCCTATATCCCTTCTTAGTTGCAGATCATAGAGATTTAGGGAATGTCCTCTGAGTATGACAAACCTCGGACTCGTGGAATTAATTTTGTGGCTTTCCTTTGGATACTTTCCAGTTAGTGTTTGTCTTTGACCAAATGTGGGGCCCAGAATGAGACAGCATCATACCTTAATGGTGTACGTCATTATGGTGAAACCTGGACCTGTGCGCTCTCTGTGTTGGACCCCCCCGGAGTTAGAATCCTAAGTGAGGGGGTCCAGGGGGTGCAGCACCCCATAATGAGGGGTGTGGGGGGGTGGATCCCTTCATGAAAAGAATATAAACTGAAATCATGCAACGCGATTAAGAAGCACAGCATTCTGCTGTGCGACATTTTGACCCCGTGACAGACAGCATAATCCAAGTGGGCCTCACATAAGATTTGTAGAGTGGAACTAGGCAGTTTTCATTTCTAGTTATAAAACACGTTTTGATAGATTTGAGTAGCTGGTTGGCTGTCAGAGCTACCTTTCTACAATGCTGTCCTGGTGTTAGATCATTGTTGATAATAATCCCCAGAGCTCTTTCTTTTGTTACTGGTTTTATTACTTCCCCATTTAGGGCATATTCTCTCAGCCTGTTTTTTCTCCAGGTGAATTACTGAACTCTTGCTGACATTAAATTCCATTTTGTTGGAAGAAGTCCAGTTTTCTGTGTGACATAGGTCTCTAATAAGCATATACATTTTTTTTGACTGTATCTACTTCAGAACTAATTTTTGTATCGTCTGCGAATTTATTTATATTGCTATTGCATTGCACCTGATCATGCAGGTTATGAATATTCCAAATAGCAACGGGCCCAATATGGATCCCCGGGTGACCCCACTATTGGCACTTATTTCCCCAGACAGGGTTCCGGAAACCTTAACTTGTTCGGACCTGTCTCTAAGCCATTCCTCAACCCACTTTAATGTATGCATCAAATCCCATTCTGGACATTTTTTTGACCAACTGGAAATGCGGAACTAAATCAAATGCCTTCCTGAAGTCCAGGAAGACTATGCCCACAGGTATCCCCTTGTCCAAGATACAACTCACTTTTTCATAAAAAGATATTAAATTAGTTGTGCATAACTGTCCTGACTGAAAACCATGCTCTGTTGTGTCCTTAAGTCCTTTATTGGATATTTATATGTCCAGTCTGTTTTTTTAATATCCTCTCCATAGTTTTGCACACCACAGATGTTAAACTAATGGGTCTAAAGTTTCTGCTATCAATTTACTGCCCTTTTTGTGTGTTCGGACTAGTATTGTCTTGTATTGGTGGGTAGGTACAGCATCTTAGGGGGACGGATTGTACCAGTCAGACATCGGGCCCACTGTCTTTTAACTCTGAGTGGAAGCACCACACTACTTGTTTTATCTTGGGAAAGAACTTCCTTTTCCATCCAAAACAGAGACCAGGCCCCTTAGCCCCTTAGCCTTGCTTGAGCCTGCAAGGCAGGGGTTTTAACTGAAGGTATACATGGCAACATGTTTACACTAAAAGCAACACCTACCAGATAAGGCATTTCTAGGAGCAAGTAAAAGAAAACAGTGTAATTTCTAATTAGCAGTTTGGAGTTGCAAATTCAAGCAGGCTAAACAGAATCATACCACTAGACTATGTAAGTATAAAAAAAGAGGGAGAAATACTGGCTCAAATAGGGTGCCTATTGAAGTCGATTAAACTATGCAAATGTCATTAAGAAATATCGGAGATCACATCCTCTCTTAAGTAGTAACTTTTATGCTGAAAACAACACCCACCCAGATAGGGTGTGTCTATGAGTAAGCAAAAGCAGATCAGTTTCAACAGGCGACAGCTAGAAAAGTGCAGGGTCAGTTTAACAGCTACAGCTAATAAGCATTTGTCAATGCGGAATATTTGCTTGCTGGCATTAGCAGTGGGAGTGCAGGAGTAAGACAGATGTAGTATAGGAATGGCAGTGAAGTATTGAACTGACGCCAACTCCACCCCACCCTACAGAGATGGACAGGCATTGGGGTGTGTCTTTGGGTCATCGTCCATGACGGTCATGACATTTCACCTCACCCTACCCTGCAGACACTGACAAGTGTTGAGGTGTGCCTTGGAGTGTTTGGGCTTTACATTCACCTCATTCCATAAGGAAATACACTGAAATAGGTACAGTATAGGAGAATGGGGTGAACTCTGGGGCCACGGGGTCCAAGGCACACCACAATGCCTGTCACTGGGTGCAGGGTGGGGGTGGAATGGCATGAGTATTACTGTCAACAATCCCAAGTCAAACCCCTGATACCTGTCAGTCCCTACACGGTAGGGTGTTATGGTCAAAAACCTTCTTGGTATTTTTACTCCAGTTTTTCAACATGGGCTTTTTGTGACCCCTCCGAATAAACAGTGACACTATCAGTTCATTAGCTGAAAGGTGATTTTGCACAGTGACTGCGCCATTTGGTGCCACAGGTGCGAAACACATTTCGAACAGGATGTGAAAAATGACAGCTGTACTGTTCATGAGGAAATGTAAAAAATGGCAATGTTGAAAGCTGGAAAATATAAAAAAACTGGTAAAGTCACGAGTGTGCATAGAAACTGTGCAACGCACACCCATAATGTAATTAGTTTTGGGATTTTTTACAGCAGATTTTCAACATAGGCATTTTGGGACCTCATCTCATGAGCAGTGTCACTGTGATTTTCTTAGTCTGTCCCGAACACTGATTTCCCACAGGGACCGCGTTATTCTGCACTGGAAGTGTGAAAACACATTTTGGCCAGCGTGTGGAAAATGACAGCTATACTGTTCATAAGGAGGTGTGGAAAAATGCTAATGTTGAAAATCTGGAGTGAAAATATAAAAAAATTTGTGAACTTATGAGGGTGCGTGGAAACTGCGCAATGCACACCCATAACACAGTCATTTTATGGACTTTTGTCACCAAATTTTCAACATACCATTTTAAGATCTCTGCTCATGAACAGTGTCACTGTAATTTTCTTAATCTGTCCCAAACATTGATTTCACACACCAACTGCGCCGTTGAGCGCTACATGTGCAAAAACACATTTTGGGTGAGATGTGAAAAATGACTGCTATACTGTTCATAAGGAGGTGTGGTAACATGGCAATGTTGAAAATCTGAAGTGAAAATAGTAAAAGTTCTAGAAGTAACGAGCGTGAGTATGAACTGCCCAATGCATGCTCGTAAAACAGACATTTTTGGGAATTGTTTCACCAAATTTTCAAAATAGGGTTTTTGGGGGCCTACCTCATGAACTGTGACACTGTCGTTTCATTAATCAGTCCCGAAAGGTAGTTCTGCGCAGTGACCGCAAAATCACCTTTCGAGACCAAATAACAAAATAACAGTGACTGAGTTCATGAGGTGGGGTCCCAAGAACCCCATGTTGAAAGTCTGGTGAAAAAATTCCCAAAAATGGCCGCGATATGCACCAAAGTTGGAAAAACTCCACTTATGCCATTATACAGCTTACCGGCATTTCTTCAGTTCGCAGTCGGCTTTGAAGAGTGCAGACGTGTTCCCGGTCCACCGAAGATCGTCGTGACAGCCTCTGGAGGTAAGTATGGGGTGGGAGTGTGTGGGGAGGTGGAGTACATAGAGGGTGGGTTGGGGAAGGTGGCAAGAGAGTCAACAAGGGACCATTTTCTTTTGTTATAGGTGTTTTTTTTTTTTAAAAAAAGATGACATGGGACTTTTGCCATGCTGGGGTGGGCTCTCAGCATAGCACCTGGAAGATTGTTTGGGGGGGGCAGTGGAGCCAGTGGGGAATTGGGCACCCCGTCAGCTATACAGTGTGCGGGGGTGGAGGGGAGTGCATAAGCATGCTGGAATGGGCTCCCAGCATGCTACCTGGGTGTTTGTTTGGGGAGGCATTGGATCCGACAGGGATCACGCTGTTCCACTGTAAACAAACAAACTGTCTATGACAGTTCAGATGCAGTGCTGAGCAGTATGCAAATTGCCTACTGCCAACGGCAGTATGCAAATTGTCTACTCATTACCACAGCTGATTGTAGTGGTGGTTTTCTCTGAACTGTACGCCTCTGCATCTGAACGGCTGTCATAGACAGTTCGGACATTTATTGGTGCAGTGCAGCCGTGCCTGCAGAAAGGAGCAGGGCATTGGAAGTGGGGGTGGCACACCTACCAAAACTCGTATGGTGGCACTATGTTTCTTGCACATGCTGCAAGCAAACATAAAAATGGGAGAAGCAGCTACCAATATAGGAAGATATTGATAGCTGGCATGCATAGTACAGAAAATGAGATTAAACAGACCATGAATTATAGCTGTATTATTAAATCCGACATTAAACCATACACTACAGTGAAGTATAACACTAAGTCCAAGGTAGTCCAGATGGCCATTTGTTTATTTAGCCATTTGCTTATTTAGCAGTGATATATACAGTGCTCACACTGCCTGCACTTCACTAGGAGCACCAACAGAAATGCCCTCCAGGTGCCTTTCAAAAATACCTCATTAGCCCAGCACTCCTTTACCTACAGGGCCCCTCTGGTTCAATGGACTCCCTCCCTCCCTACTCTCACAACTGTCCAGGACATTGGCCAGTTCAAAAGGGAGCTCCATTAGCAGCTGATTCTGATGGGTAAATGTGAGTGAACCAACTAGCCTGCTTTACCTCTGCCTACAACAAAGCCCAGTTCTGTGTGTCCTCCTCTACCCCATAATACCTATACCCTTTACTCTCTCATCCTTGCACTCCCCCCAAAATATTCCCTTTTTTCCTATCTATGCTTGGTGCACCGGAACCAAACCTAACTGGTAAAGCTGGTTTTGCCCCTATGCCCTACCACCCCTACTCTTCCCCATTTGGCTGCCACTTTCTCCCTTCCTGCTGACAGAGCCAACCAGGCTGCCACCTGTATTGATTTTTCATTGGCCTACATTGCACTGCTCCTCACAATGTGTAACTGTGGAACTGATAGTGCATAAGTTAACTACCTTTGTATATCGTATTGCTTGTACTGGATATGGAACCTTAATCCAAGACATTAAATATATATAAGGTAATTGAGAGCTGATAAGCTCACATCTATATATATATATATATATATATATATTAGAGGCAAAAAACTCTGTTTAATGCATCAGTTAGGGTTGTTCCACTGTTCCACACCGACAAAAGTGAGGAAATTAGGTGTTAGGGTTGAAAGCTCCCCTTGGACCCCTCCACCCCCCCCAATCGGCATCGGGGTGCGCATTGGGATCGTCGGTTCTAACTCTCACCCCATTCTCCTATTCCTCAGCTTCTTTACACCTGTGATGGAGTGAGAGTTAGGGTTGATGACCCCAAAGTGCACCCTGATGCCGGTTGGGGGGGTGGAAGGGTCCAAGGGGGGCCTTCAACCCTAACACCGAATTTTGTCACTTTTGTCGGTGTGGAACAACCCTAACTGATGCATTAAACAGAGTTTTTTGCCTCTAATTTCCCTTCTTTTTGAGAATGAGGATGATTAATAATGAAAGGAATGTAGTGGCGGCAGCACGAGGCCCTTCGGGCCCTCGATCCCACCACATGATGTCTTGTTACACAGTAACAGGAACTGCAAAGCAAATGCAAGTGGCAACAGTAATGCACATGGCAAAGCAAACTTAAATGGCAAAGCAAATGTTAATAGAAACACAAGCATAAAGTGATGCCAAAGCAAGCAGTTACATAAACGGAGACATCAAACAGAAGTGCATACGAAACACAACTGGTAACATACACATTCACGGTACCACAATTGTAAATGCAAATAGTAACAGTAACACCAACAATAACACCAAAGTAAACAGAAACGCAAGCACGTATGAAAACGCAAACTGTAAAACACACACTCACAGAACCACAACTGTAAATGCAAATGTTTACGGTAACAGCAACAATAAAGCCAATAAAAACAGAAACGCAAGCGCATACGAAAACGCAAACTGTTAAACGTAAGGTCATGGTACCTCAATAGTAAATGTAAATGGTAACAGTAACAGCAACAGTAAAGACAACAGAAAGAGAAATGCAAGCGCATACAAAAACGCAAACCTTTACGCACACAGTGGCGTAGACGGGAACGGTGATTCGAATGATAACAGAAGCACAACTGGAAATGTTAACTGTCACAGTAACAAAAGGGCACACCCTTCTTTTCCCCAAAAACTGCATTGAAAAAACAAATTGAAAACAAAGAATGTATGCATTATAATTGACTTCGGAGCAGAAAAGTACAACTTGGAATACTAAATTGCTTATATCTCAGGAGCCGTATGACGTAGGAAAAAAATTACAATTTCGTATAAATTATTACTTTCCTGGCTAGTTTTGTGCTTAGGCCCCATTTGGAAGGGCTAAGCATTTTTTTGACATAAAGTCTGTATCTTGCATGGTTTCTGAGATACGGGCCCTGAAAGATGCGACGGACACCATAATGTTATCCTATGGGGAAAATGTCAAATTCGGAATGCTGTCACTTTGCCACCCTGTAATATTTTTTCTCCAAACCACCAAAAGACACATTTGTAGGATGTTGGCTTTCTTCCCTCCAAATTTCAGCCCAAAAGACCAAACTGTTATTTTCCAGCAGAGCGGCAATGAATTCCTGTAATATGGTGGATGCCGCAATATTATCCTATGGGGAAAAGCACCAACTTTGTAGTGCTGTAACTTTGCTGCCCTGTAATCTTTTTTGACCAATCCATTAAAAGTCACATCTATGGGATGTTGCCTTTCTTCCCTTTCAAATTTCAAGAAAAAAGACCAAACCATTTCCAAGATACTGCATTCAATGTCAATGGTTGGCAAAATTTCTCTATCTATTCCATTATAAAAAAAATCTGGCCATCTTGTCCCTATTTTGCGATCAAAGATCACAATCAAAGAATCTCACAATCAAAGAATCTCACGATTAAAGAATTTGCAGACTCACAAACAAAGAATACAAAATTTAATAAAGCAAAAAATAGAAGCAATTGCAGTAAACCACCACAATGGTTCAAAAGAACGAAGCCCCCTGAGTAAAACACACCCTCATTTGACTTCCTAGGACACCCCTGGGCTGAGAAAATTGAATTTTAAATTGGGCCATCTTGTCCCTCGCTTGCAATGCAAGATCGCAATCAAAGAATCTCACGATCAAAATGAATTTTCAGCCTCACGATCAAAGAATTTGCAGGCTCACGAACAAAGAATAAAAAATGTAATAAATCAAAAAATTGAAGGAATTGCAGTTAACCACCGCCATGGTTTGACAGAATGAAGACCCCTGAGTAAAATTCACCCTCATTTGACTTCCTAGGGCACCTATGGCTGAGAAAAATTATTTTTAAATTCGGCCATCTCGTCCCTTGCTCATGATGCAAGATCGCGATCAAAGAATCTCACGATCAAAGAATTTGCAGGCTGACAATCACAGAAAAAAAAATGATGAAATACGACTTATTCACCGATTTGAACCAAAGCATGGTTCAACAGAATGCACCCTCCTGAGCAAAACATGCACTCATTTGTGTCCCTAGCCCACCCCGATCTGAGATATTAGTGTTTTAGTTCATGATGCAATATCGCAATCAAAGAATCTCACGATCAAAGAATTTGCAGGCTCATGATCAAAGATCGTTAGCAAGCCACGAATTAAGATTTTAAAAGCTTATAACTCTATTTTTTGACCGATTTGGATGAAACCAGGGTCTGCGCATGCGTTTACGCTTTTTTTGGAATTCTACGGTCATGCCTACAGATTGCACGGTTTGCGCGACCAGTCCCAAATCTTCAGGGAACGTGTGGCCGGGGTCCCCGATGTGCCTTCCGAAGATTTCGTGAAAAAATATTAAACAGTTCAAAAGTTATTCAAAAAACAAGTTCCCATTATAAGTCAATGGGAAAAGTTAACAAAAAGTTCGACAGTGTCGCAAATGCAGTTTTTACTTTCACAAATGGCTCTTTTACTGTCGCAAATCCGCCATTTTGTTTTCAGTTGGTGATCAGAAAAATGCTTGGCATTTAAATTTGGGACCCTCTAGCAACCTACTGTAATTCTTTTTGTATTCACCTAGTCGGACCCTGAGGATGCTAACCATGTCTTTATTTTGGGGTAAAACACCCCAGAAATATGTTTTTCACATTTCTGGAAAAAGTACTTTCGCAAAGTACTTTCACACTTGCAACACTGTCAAATGAATTTGCGAAAGCTTTGCAAATTGCGACAGTACTTTTCTAGGCTGTGGGAAAATGACAGCAATTCTTTGGCACCCCGCTGCAAAAGAACGGTTTGGTGTTTTGGGTTGGAATTTGGGGGGAATGCAGCAGACATCTCACAGATGTGCCTTTCAGTGTTTTGTTGAAAAAATATTACACAGCGGCAAAGTTACAGCATTCCAAATTTGACACTTTTTCCCATAGGATAACATTACGGCGTCTGACACATTGCAGCAATCCTTTGGCGCCTTGCTGCAAAATAACGGTTTGGTCTTTTGGGCTGAAATTTGGAAGGAAGACAGCCAACCCACAGATGTGCCTTTTAGTGGTTTGGTGAAAAAATATTACAGGGAGCGAAAGTTATGGCACTCTGAACTTCTCTTTTTTCCCCATAGGATAACATTACGGCATTCGCCGCGCCTTTCAGGGCCCGTATCTCAGAAACGGTGCAAGATATGGACTTTTCGTCAGAAAAGCTCTTAACCCCCTAAACTAAGTACAAAACTAGCCAGGAAAGTCATAAATGATATGACTTTTAAAAATTTTTTTTACGTCATACGGTTCCTGAGATATAAGCAATTTAGTATTCCAACTCCTCATTTTCTGCTCCGAGACCCATCATTATGCATACATTCTTTGTACTCACTGTCTTTCTCTATGAAGCTTTTGGGGAAAACCAGCCTGTGTGCTTCCATTACTGTTACCATTGCCCTTTCCACTTGCGGTTCTGAACCTGTTTCACTTACCGTTCATGTCTACACCACCATGTGCATTATCCTTTGCGTTTTCATTTGCGCTTGCATTTCCGTTATTTCTTACCATTTCTGTCTACAGTACTGTTTCTCTTTCTGTTTCTCTTTGCTTCACCATGCCCATTACCATTTGCGTTTGTGGGCATCATGTTACTATGTGACAAGACATCACGTGGCAGACCGTTCCCGTCTATGCCACCGTGTGCGTTACCCTTTCTGTTACCATGTGCACCACTGTTAGTGCTTCTGTTTGCATTGCTGTTCCTGTTACTATGTCACAAGACATCACATGGTGGGAGCACGGGACCGCCACATGGTGTGGCAGGAGTGCGGGACCCAGAGGGCCCCGCGCTCCCGCCGCCGCATTACATTCACTATTTCTCGATATCATTCTCAAAAAGAAGGGAAATTAGAGGCAAACTCAGTTGAATAGAGTTGTTTATTCCACATGACAAAGTGAGAATTTGGTGTTAGGTTGAAAACCCCTTGGACCCCCAGCCCACCCCACAACCAGCATTGGGGTGCACATTGGGGTCTTCGGTCCCTAACTCTCACCCCATTCTCCTATACCTCTGCTTTACACATGTGATGGGGTGAGAGTTAGCCAATGACCCAATGCGCACCCCAATGCTGGTTGGGGGGCTGGGGGTTCAAGGAGGTTTTCAACCCTAACACCGAATTTCCTCACTTTTGTCACTGTGGAACAACCCTAACTGATGCATTAAATGGAGTTTTTGCCTCTAATATATATAGATATACTGCAGCCCTTCCAGTGAAGGCTGCGATATCAGAGTATGGGAGTCTACCTATGTGAGCTAAACAGGAGGCAGCCTATGCCGACAAACTGAGCTAAAGGTTATATATATATATATATATACACATATATATATACATATATATATATATATATTTTATTTATATAGTTGAGCTTACCAGCTCTCAGTTACCTTTAGCTCAGTTTGTCCGGCATAGGCTGCCTCCTGTTTAGCTTCCTATGGGCAGACTCCCTTAACTCCTGAAATACTGCAGCCCTTCACTGGAAGGGACCTCTTGAGCCAGACACTGAGGCTGGATTTTCAAAGCCCTAGGAATGCTGAAAGGTGCTTGCAGCAAAGGGTTCTGCCACAACTTGCACCTTGCAGCAAAGAATGTGGCAATCCCAATTCAGAGACCTGGTCTGCACCTGAATTGGGACCCACTGTGGCAAATCGGCACATTGCCCCCCTTGCAACATAAATGATGGTGTGCCATGTCATAAGGGGACTTGCACCATGGCAGGGATGAAATATCCCCTTATCTGGGAGTCAGGAAGCCCTGCTGTGGCAACAGCAAGGGGCTCAAGACAGGCCAGCAATGAGCTGGTGTAAGCCACTAGTGCCAGTCCACGCTACAGTGGAGATTGTTTTGAGGGGGGTCCTGATGGCTGTATAGGGTAGTGGCATGGGTACAGGTGCCATAGTGGTGGTTGGGGGAGTAGGCAGACATAATAGTGATGGTGTACCCAGCAGGGATGCTGATTATTGGGCAATACTGGCACTGCTAAGGAACAGCGAGGGAGGTACAGAGACACAGTGCATGGCATCATGTAGGCACAGCCCTGGGGGCTACTGCCAGGGTTGTGCCCTTGTGGTTGCAGTCCCTGGGATCTAGTCATAACCCCCACCCTTGAACACCTGTCTAATATATAGTAAATATTCCTGGTGTCTAATGGCACCCCTACCCCCAAACACCAGATCCATGTATTTACAACACAAACTCTGGTGTCTACTGGCACCCCCACCCTCAAACATCCATCCAGTGTACAGTAAATATTCCTGGAGTCTAGCAGCTTCCCCCACCCCCAAACACCCATCTCGTGTATGTCCAACACATCCCTAGTGCCTAGTGGCACCCCCCCAAACACCCATCTCATGTTCAGTAGACATAGCCCTGATGTCTAGTGGCACTCCACACACCCCTGATCACCTGTTCTGTCTATAGTAAATGTCCCTGGTGTCTAGCAGCACCCCTCACCCCCTGAACACCTGCTCATGAACAGTAAATCTTCCTAGTATCTAGTGCCACCCCCACCCCTAAACACCTGCCCCTTGAACAGTAAACCTTCCTGGTGTCTAACGGCACCCTCTACCCTCTGAGAACCTGTCCCATGTACAGTAAATATCCCTAATGTCTAGCAACATCCCCCACCCCTGAATACCCATCCCATGTATGTCCAACACATCTCTGGTGCCTATTGGCTCCTCCCACCCCCAGACACTCAAACCATGTACTGTATAATATCCCTGCTGTCCAGTGGTACCCCCACTCCACCCCAACCCAAAATGCCTGTCGACATACAGACTAGTAAACACTGACAGTCCGGCATCCCCCCCACCTGCTCTGCCCTCACCCAGAACACCACCCATCCAACCCCCCTTACTAGTCTGTCTGAAGATGTGCCTGGAATCCCAAAATGGTGAGTGCCACAGCCCTCCTCTCACCTCCTTGGTGGCCACCATATGAGCTGAAACTGAGTGCATGTACAGGAGCTGACAGAGAGCACATGTACATTATACTGTATACTGTACACTCACTCACTCTCAGTTCATACAGTGGCTGGCTGAGGAGGTAAGGGTAGGGTTGTGCCAGTCACCATACTGGGATTCCAGGCACATCCCTGGACACCCTGGTAAGTGAGGGGTTGGATGGGTGGTGTTCTGGGTGCAGGTGGGGGGACACTGGACTGCCAGTGTCTACCGATCCATATGTCAGTGGGCATTTGGGGTTGGGGGTACCACTGGACAGTAGGAATATTACGCAGTACATGAGCCAAGTATTCAGGAGGGTGAGGGGTGCCACTAAACATCAGAGATGTGTCAGACATACATGGGATGGGTGTTCCGGGGATGAAGAGTGCCGGTAGACACCAGGGATGTTTAGTGTACATGGGATGAGATGGGATGACCAGGGGTGCCACTAGACACCAGGGATGTGTCAGACATTCACAGAACTGGTGATCAGGGGTGGGGGGTACAACTAGACACCAGGGAGCTGTATCACTAACATGGAATGGGTGTTTGGGGGGGTGGAGATGCCATTGGACTGCAGGGATGATATCAGGTGCATAAGGATGGGCACTATTGTGCTGCCACTTACCATGCAAATGAGCCCATAATGGGCATGCAAATGGCCTCTTGGCACCTTGCATGCCCAATGGCCTCATTTGCATGTTGTGGCTGAATATAGGCAAGGCAAGTTTTATTTTTCGAGGCACCTAATCCCAAAGGCTCTGGGTGTCATACACATAAATACAAACTATTCATTAAATAAAACAAATACGTAAATTGAAGCACTAATAAATTAACCAGGCCATGTAAAACACAATTTAAAATAGAAGCAGTCTTTCATAAGGGCTATTCCAAGGATATAGGCTTGTAGACAGTGTCTAGGAAGGCCTGGCTGAACAGAAGGGTCTTGAGGCGAGCCTTGAGCACTTCAACTGAAGGGGTCTCCCTTACAGATGAAGAAAGTGAATTCCACAGGACAGGGCCAGCAACACTAAATGCTCTGTCACCAGCATTTTTTAACCTCATCCTGGGAATTGCTAAGAGGCCCGAGAGGAAGAATGGAGGGAGCGGACCAAGGCAGCAGGTGTCAGAAGGTCAGACAAGTATCCAGGGCCCAACCCATGTAGGACCTTAAAGGTGAGCAAGCCCACCTTGAAGAGGATCCTTCACCTGACCAGTAGCCAGTGCAGTTCTTGCAGCACCATGGTGATGTGGCAGTATTTAGACTGCCCCGTCAGCAACCTGGCAGCTGTGTTCTTCACTAGCTGCAGCTGGTGGAGGGTACCTCCTGAGACCCCGAAGTAGAGCGCATTACAGTAATCAAGCTTAGATGTTATGAAGGCATGCACCAACATGGGGAGGTCCATGTGAAGAACTAGGGGCTTGATCCTGAGATGGTAAAAGCTGGTCTGGACAATGGATGACACCTGAGCTTCAAATGTCAATCCGCTGTCCAAGGTCACACCAAGATCAAGCACCCTAGAGGAGGCCTTCAATGGCACAGATCCCAGGAACAGCCCTGTCCCTGCACCAGAGGCCATCCTATCACGAGCTCTGTTTGATTCCACCACCAGTACCTCTGTCTTATCGGAGTTCAGTCACAACCAGATGGAGGCCATCCAGTCACTGATCTTGGCAAGGCAGCTGTTCAGCACTTCCACCACACTGGATGACCCAGGGCAAGGGAAAGATACAGTTGGGTATCATCAGCATAGCAATGAAAACCCAAACTGTATTTCCTAATGAGCTCTCCCGGGGCAGCATGTATACAGCAAACAATATTGGTGACAAGACCAAACCCTGAGGTACTCCACATGACAGGAGGCTAGGGGAGGAGGAGAAATTCCCCATCACTACCCATTGCCTGTGATTCATGAGATAGGACTCAAACTAGTGGATGACAGTTCCAGTGAGTCCACAAAATTCCCTCAGGTGTTTGAGGAACACACAATGGTCTACTGTGTCAAATGCTGAAGAGAGGTCAAGGAGAGAAAGAATTGTCCCCTCTCTTTGATCTCAAGCCCTGAAGAGGTCATTGTGCACCTGAACTAATGCAGTTTCCATGCTATGCCTCACACTAAACCTCAACTGTAGGGGCTTGAAAAGATCAAAGGCCACAAGGTGCTCCTCAAGCTGCTGCACCACAACCTTCTCAGCAACCTTATCTAAAAATGGGAGGTTGGAGACTGGATGGTAATTCAATTTGATGTCTGGGTCTAGTGATGGTTTCTTCAGAATAGACCTAACCAGTGCCTCCTTCAAGGCATCTGGGAAGACCCCCGAGACAGAGCACTGGACAATCAAGGCGAACATCAGGCCAACGATGTAGACACATCCCATCAAGACACGCTTTGGCACCTGGTCCAGTTCACAGTATGTGTGCTTTAGCTCAAGGGCAACCTCGATGACCTCAGCCACCTCCACTGGTTTATACTCCCCCCAACTAGGCGGAGTGCTCTCTGGATGCCAAAGGTGACCACTGTTGGCCACAATGTGGCACACTGGTGGAACGCCCTGCTGGATGGTGGACACCCTGTCCAAGAAGAAACAAGCAAACTCTTTGCATAAAGCATCAGAAAAGGCTTTTTTCAGCTGTAGATAGGCTGGATTTAACATCCTGTTCACAGTCGAAAAGAGCACTGTTGGTCGATTCCTCCTGGCAGCACTCTTCCTGGATAGGAACTCCGCCTTCTGATGGGTGATTGCCCCCCTGATATTCAACATAATGAGAGCACAGGGCCAGTCTGTCCACCTCCAGCCTGGATTTCCACTAGCAGTGCTCTAACCTCCAACCCAAAATCTTCATTGCCTTGAGCTCCCCATCAAACCATGGGGACATCAAGTGAGAGGATTTGGGTCATATACAGACTGGTGTGAGAGAGTTGAGCACAGCCGACATCTCCCTACTATAGGCAGCAAACGCTTCACCAGTCCCCCACACACATGCACTACTCACACTAGATAGATCTGCCACCACCAGAAAACCCTCCAAGGTCAAACCCCTCAAACGGTGATAGCTTACTATCTCAGCAGGGGGAGGGCTCTCAGGGGGGCCCTGAATGAGAAATCCACTGTGCAATGATCGGACCAAACAACTCGATTAGTCTTGAGGTTACTTATCTCAAGCCCAAGCAAGAAGACCAGGTCCAACATGTGGCCACCCTGGTGGGTCACAGAAGAAATGTCTTGTGACAGGCCCAGAAATGACATCATCTGATGGAGGTTATAACCTAGCCTAGAGGATCTGCCATCAGCCCAGACATTGAAATCCCCCAGAACTAAGCATCTAGGGGACTCCAACGTTTCACCGATGACGAAGTCAGCTACCTCCTGCAGGAATTCACCCGTCAGCCCAGGGGGGGTGGTAAATCAGGAGAATACTGCAGCCTGCGCCAGGATCCCCATGTATGGCCACATATTCATAGGAACCTGGTCTTTCCACTTGGTGCACACTGTAGCCAAGTTCAGATCTAAAACAGATGGCCACTCCCCCAACCCTTCGTTCCACTCTGGGCAGTGCACCACTGAGTACCCAGGGGGGACAGCGGCCTCTAAAACTGTGCCAGCATCATCACCCACCCAGGTCTCAGTAATGCATGCCAGACTGACTGAAAAAAACAAGTACGCTATAATTGTGGTCTTGTTTCTGATTGTTTTGGCATTGCAAAGCACTGCCCTCAGGGGATTGGTGGATAGTGTAGCCCTTCTGGGTACTAGTCCACTCAATCTGGTTAAAACCCTGAGGATGGGAACAAAACACCTCTGGCCTCTCCCTAGGACCCATCGACACCCATGGCACCTTCTACACCTGATAACTTCATTCTTGCCCCCATCAAACATGCCCGAGGTGCCCCGCCATGGTGGATCAATGCAAGACCTCTTAATTCCAACCATCCTGCAGTGACAAGCTGTGGTGGTAGAGACTGGGAGGTCAGTAAAGGGCCACTGATTGAAAAGCTAGGATACCTCATACAGAATCCTAGCTCTCCCCCGAACCCCAACTTCTCCAGACACATACTGTCCTAACCAGAAAGCCCCAGTAAACCACTAATAACTACCAGTCATACAAACATCCACACAACTAGTATAAAACAGGCCTAACCAATCATACCACACAAACACTCATTAAAACTAAAACCCCACACCCCAATTACCCCCTACTCTACCCCCCAGAACACCCCCACAAACAAGAGCAAAAATGACAAAGAAGACAAGCTTTGTAGGCGAGCAACCTACAGGATTTATAAATTAAAATACTGCCCTACAAGACAGAGCTAAATGTCTCAGAGTTTGGAAAAACAGTCAACAAGAAGAAAACCAGTTCCAGCCCAGAATGATCATGAGACCAAGGGTCCTCTCACTGGCTTTAATCTCTGCTGGGCAAGGTGGCTAAGGAACTGAACAATGTACCTGTGGAGTCCACCAAAGAGATCACCATGCTTCACAACCCAGAGCTCCTCTGACCAGCTCCAAGAGAGATGGAAAAAATTGAACAAGCGCAAAGTTTACCAAAAATCCTGGACAGCCGCCCGCCACCACACAAAGTTCCTCCGATAGTCACCAGTCGATGAACGCCAGCTGGGTAGAGAAAAACAGCTGGAGATAGAACTAGTCACAGATACGGTTTTCCATGACCGCACTTCAGGTCCAAAAGTTCCAGGGAAAGGAACTACGGATGATGCCCTTTATGCGTCCATGTTCCTCCAAGAAGAAAGTCCAGCCAAAACAGATGCCAGTTGCACCTTCGGCCCCCTTGTATGATGACTAAGGAGGCACCTCCAGCCGTTCCTTAAACCTCTGTCCTCTGGTCCCTCCAACACCAATGCCGATGGCCGAAGACACAGTCCAGGGATCACACTCCACCCCAATGGCAGTTGGCCCCGCCGTAAGAAACGGGCACCTTCCAACACGGGACAGGTACTGGGACCAGTACCACTCCATCGCTGGTCATTTGCAGATTGAAAAAGGCACAGTTGTAGATGAAAACCAGGCAATGGCAGCTTTTGCTACATCTCAGGGGAGACACAGGTAGGAAAAGTCAAAGACCTGCAGGCCAACTCTATCTTAAAAACTAGAAAGCTAACTCCTGCATCTTTCTCACTCCCCTGCCTTGCCTATATCTAAAGAACCCTAACTAGATGCTAACTCACAGAAGAGACTGCCTCACAATTTGGGTGCTTGAGTCGACACTATCAACACATGCACACGCACACATCAAATATTGCTCTCCTAGAGTAAAATGTTAAAACGAGTAAAAACGTAAGGAAACAGGAGGAGACTAATAGCAAAGACACTGCTCTCAGTCAGAGAGCAAACAGACAGAAGCCTAGCATGGCCGCCATCTTGCCCCCCCCCCAACGGGGTCCCAGTACTGTCCATTCCAGGAGTGTTGTTCCCTGTGGGTAGAATGCAGCCCAGATCCATGTCGGGGTGCTGCAGTTTTACTTAGCGCTGTGCTGATATGGGCTGATAGTCAATCAAATAGTGCCAGTCCACTACCCAACTGAATACAGCATCCACTGCATCTGGTGCAGGCACAAGAGCAGTGCAAGCCTTCACATCCTGCTTGCACCTCCCACTGAGTGGTTGTTATGACAATATCTGATCAGTTTATAATCCATGTTTATCTGCTCATCCACTTACTGTTGTACTTATGTATCTATTGTATGTTTTATTTTTCTTTTATTTTGATTTAATGTTATGTAAACTGTAGCCTTGTAATGTATACCAATTGTTACCACCCCCCCCCGCCCCAGGAGTGGCTGAAAATGGGTTTTGATCCTGTCCACCTTCCTGGTAAATCAAATAAATAAATAAAATAATTGAACATCCAGTCCATAGTGTCTGGATGTTTGTGCTTTTGCACTTCCAGGCATACCCTATAAGGCAGGGACATAAATATTCATGGCTTCAACCTCTATCCCTTGCCTACTGTATATAGGGCAAGTCCAGCTGGGCCTTGCAGTCTCTCAGTGGCTGATTTGATACACTTTTGAGAAGATCAGAGACAGGGAAGGAAGACATAGGCCTAGAGGGAAGCCCCAGTTCATCTCACATCTCCGGGGATGGGGAGTGTTTCACAAATGCCAGTAGGGAGGTGAACCCCAGTAACCTTGCCCCAAAACAAAGTAACCAACTCATCCCCACTTGAGAGGCACCTGAAAGAATAAGGGAAAATTGGTGGGGCTTCTCTCAAAGTAGGTCACCTAGGCTCTTGTGGACCACTCCCAGTTGAGCAGCAGAGGTAAAGCATGGTAGTTTCCTTTCAGGAAACACAGGTAACCTTGGTGAAACAAAACCCAGAGTGAACCTCCAGAGGTTCTGGTAATTAATTGGCAAGAGTGGAGGTAACATCTGAGTAATTGTGATGGCACCTGTGTGCATGGCAAGAGTCAGGTCAGTCCAATACCCCAATGGTTTAGATGGGTGATGGAGGAGTCTGATTGATTTGGTCAAAGCAGGTGACCAGGGTTATATAGCTTAAGTGAAGCATTATGCAAGAGCTGGGTTGACTTACTGTGCATAGTAAGGGCACCATATTCTGGTCCCATGTAGTGTTTTTGTGTCCATAGCTGGTAATTTAAGTAACACAGCCAGGCTCTTCAGAATAGTGTCTCATCCTGCCGAGGGGGAGGACCATTAGTGTGCCTCCTGAAGGATAATCTCCCCATGATTCACTGCAAAGATTCAGGTAACTGTAAACAGTGATAATATTAAACAGATGGTAACAGAGGCAACAGCAAACAAAAATCTATTCTCAAAAACAAAAAAAAAGAGAGAGACCTCCACTCCTTTTGAAATCAGATTAGTAAGTTGCCAACCCAGGCTGAAAAAATGTGCTTATTGTTACATTTACCTCTGTTGGGGGAGGGGGGAAGGTGTGCTCTGACTCGTTGTTTTTGTTGATGTATGCCATATACAGAAGCACCCCTCATTTAGAATCCCAGTCTGTGGATGAGCAAGGGTGAGCAGTTAATTTTGGATAAAGTTTGTAAATGGAAAGGTCTATTCTATATGGATGTACATATTGTAGCAATCACAAGTGCCTTCCCCATTAGGAAGTGAAAGGGAAGAAGTAATGAAATGATAGTGGTCTGTATGGTGAAGTAGTCCTCCTGAGGATGTATGTAATATCTGTAGAAAGTTCAATAAACCATCCACCTGCTTGATTTCTGCTCCAAGTATGTATGTATGTAGTCTCTCTGTTAATGGCGCTCTGAGGTCCATAATGTTCCTGGTCCCTATTTCCCTGAGCCATAGTGGCACGGCAGGTTGTGAGACATTTGTCTATAACCCCGCCCCCTTCCCTGAATGAGCGTGACACCAAAACTCTAGGCACGGGGGGGAGTTGTTACTTAATCCAAGTGTGTCCATTTACAGTGACCTTCGGCTTACCCAGTGGAATGAAACTATGAGGGATCTCCATTTACCGCAGATTTCTACAGGACTGATCAAACTCCTGGTGCCATTTTTGCAGAGAGGTTGTGCGATAACAGAAGGACCAGACACAGAACTTCAGGTTCAACATACAATCTCTGTGGGATGTTTATTTAAACCACAGGAAATTACCTTAAGTAATGGCATATCCTTTCTTCAATACATCAGTTTTCAGCATCAGACTATGCATGTCCTTCCTCTAAACTTAGTCAGCATCTACTGACCGACTGATCTACTGATCTATCTCTTAAGTGGCAATTATTTCATTCCCTATGTTGGTCTTGTGTGTTTGGGTGATGGGGAGCTCAAAAAAGAAAATCCCCAAAACAAGCTAAAGACAAAGAACCTCAGTGCAGAAGCATTGAAGCAAGGGTTATCCCAAAGGGCATTGGCAATAAAGACAAGTTTCAAAGAAATACAACATTACATATACCCCCATAATTCAAAGCATCATGGGATGTATATGCAAATCACCATGCAATTTTAGGCTGGTTCAGCTTAAAGCAGGAATGCATGGTGCCAAAGCGCCTTTCAAACAATTTGTAATTTACATGCATTTTAAATAACACAACAGGGATTTTCTGATATTTCTACCTCAGTAACTTAATTTTTATAATACAATCTCCTAGTAACTTTTTACCTTTATCAAAAACACCTAGTGCTATGGTATTTTCAACTTGCAGATTTCATACACATAAGGCATATACATCAAGGTATTTTATGACATAGTGCTATTGCATACTAAATCCAATAACGAGGAACACAGCCTGTTGTTTCACATCAGCTCAGAGGTCGCCACAATAACCTCCCTGTATGAGGACCTGAGAGTCAAGAAAGGGGAAGGGGTGATGATAGGTGGCCAACCTTATAAACTAGAAATAGTAAAGGATAGATTAGGCTAAGAAATAGAAGAACTGTTGCAACAGATTTAAGAAAAGGTCAGTCCTCAAGAGTGGCAGGATCTCCTTGTCACAATTTTCAGATAGCATAGCTGAGATCTGTAAAGGACATAATCTTTTTCCCCTTTGTATTTTATGTTCCTCTATTCCATGCTACTGCTAACACTGCAATTTTTGTTTCACACTTGTGAAAAAGGAAAGAGTAGTATGGGGGTGATCTTCCTGTGGACTTTTCAGTGTTACTCTGTTGACATATTCAATAGAGAGTTATTTGGTGCCTAGATTTAATTTCAGCATAGTGAGGATCCAGATTTCCAAGAATGTTAAAATACCCCATCCTTTTATAACTTCTGGCACATCAAGAATTCAGACATTTGTTGCTCTGATACAGTTCTTCATGTGTTCTATGCAGAACAGAAGGTTTATATGTTCCTTTATGAGCTAAGTTATTGCAAGGGCTTTATCTGCATTCAAGACTGCATCAACGGTGGTATTTTCACATTTTCCAGTGACTGAGCATAGAAAGTTAATCGTTCATTAACGAAGTCCACTTTTTTGTCCAGCTCCTGTACAGACTTGCAAAAGCATTAATTGAAGTTGTAGCAGTTGAAGTGTAACCTTGGGCCTGGTTTCTTGCGAAGTAGCTGGAGCATTTCCACTCTGTTTATCATCTGATTGCTGCCTGTTTGGTTTAAAGAAAATCCAGCTATGGAGTTGTAGTTCTTGGCTTCCCTATTTTAAGCTAGAAATGTTCTGTGAGAGCAAAACCAAGTACTAGTTCCATTGTAAATGGAGAAGTCTTTTGTGAAACTGTTTATTTCCATGATTTTTGCTAAAATTAGCAGGGGTGCCACTAAAACACAGCTGTTTAGCGGGGCTGTTGGATCTGATCAACTATACACTGTGTTTGTTAGCTTGGTTTAAATTTTCTACATGTATATTACAGAAAATAAATCTTCTGCCACACTTACAGTATGTTAATTAGTAAGTGTCACTTTAAATCTTATTCTGTACCAATGTCTCTTCTTGCTTTGCAGCCAAGGTCTGTCGGGTCTCCAGGTTCACAGCTTGGTGCTTTAAACCTTGTTGAATTGATGTCACTGCATTCTGCTTCATTGTAGTCTTCAGCAAAACAGATGTCACTGTGTTCTAGAACTACTAAGTAATTAACAAAAAATAATACTGGGCAGTGAAAAGTCTGCATTAATATGTGACCTTAAATCAGGAAAAAAATAGGACTTATTTCAGAAGAAAGACACAAAGCAATACATGGGTAGTAACATAAATTTCACACATGCCCAAATTTACAATTATACTACAAAATGTATACAAAATTGTTTATGTTCCTTTTAAAATTGATCTGCCATGATGCCATAGCTGGTACAGCATAGTGAATACAACGTTTAAGGAAAATATTGCATGTCTGTGTGCTGTAAAATGCAATATATTGTATACTGTACAGAACAAACATATTATGCATTACATGTCATACAAAAGACAAAGAGTGAACTAAATTAAACTAGGCTATATGCTCTATGTCATTTTGACTGCAATTTCCTGTGAAGTGTTCCCATGCATCATGGTTTGAGGTGTTACCATTTGTCATGAAAACTTTCTTTGATCTCTGCTAGACAGGGCACATCAAGAGTTTGTCTTTTCAAAATGGATGGGAGAGCATTCCAAAAAGCTTGGACCTGGAAAGCAAAATGTTTTCCTACCAAAGTTGGAGGATATTCTGGGATATCAGACTTCTAGGCATTCAGATTATCTCAGACCTAGTGTGAAGGATTGTCAGAAATCATTGATGTAGTCAGGAGTTTCACCCCAAGACAACTGGAAAAGTACTAGACTCAGTGCAGAGTCCTTCCATTGGTCAGTGATGACCAGTTTATTCTGTTATATATGAGGCACTGATGAGCATCTGTGGGGGAGTCTAGTAAGAATCTAGCCAATTGAGTAAAGGAATAAAGTCTCTGTAGAGTAATATTGGGAGGATTTCTAATGGATGATCAGCATTCTAACTTCCTGATTCAGTGTGGACCTCTACAGAATAAGAAGCCCAGTTTAGGAGAGCTTTTTCTACAAAGTCTTTAAATGCAATGGTTCCAGGTAAGAGATAATTGAGCCATACATTCCAATGTATGCCCTGAAAAAGCTCAATTCTATTGGTCCCATTTGTTTTTCAGAGAGTCTTCAGAGCCAGAGTGCATGAGTTTGATTATATCTGTGTTTACAATTAGTTTACTGTGGCCATCAGAACATTTTTAAGATATCAAAGACTGAAAGAAAGTGTAAAAGTGATTAGTTATTTGTTATTAATGGACAGTGAGCAGTATTCAGTGTTCAAATTATATTTAAAAGTGACCGATTGAATATGGTGGTAATTCTTGCCCACATCACTAATGTTTAATGAGAAAAGGAGTGTCCCTGAAATGGACCCTTTGAGACCAATTGAGGGTACCTAATCTGTAATCAGTTATTTCAACACATTGCAGTCTCCCTGATTAGCACTCTGAGAACCTGCAGGTTAGATTACCATTACATCCTAATTCACACAACTTACTTACTAGTAAATTGTGAGTCACTATACTGAATAAAACGCAAAAATGGTAATATTAAATGTCCACTAAAAATAGAGTTAGAATCACATTTTCTCTACCATAGGTCTTCTTCAGGAATGATCTTTAAAGAGAACATTTATTTATTTATTTATTTACTATTATTAATTAATTTATTTATTTATGTTTTGGTAATCGGGTGAGCAAACTGATCCAAAGGACCATTTTCAGTTGCAACCCGGGCCACACAATGGCACAGACCCTATATGGACTGGGACAATCCTGGTTCATTTCCAGTGACTGAGAAACTTCTCATTTGAAATACTTAGCTTGAAAAGATTGAAAAGTAAGCTGGCCCACCAATGCAGCAGTAGTGCTACTGCTCATGACACCAACAACTCAGGGTTTAGGAATGAGCCTGTGTCATTGGAGGGCTGACTAGGGTGAGGATGTTTGAGCATCCCAGGGAAACTTGCCTCCTCTAGGGGGGAGGGAGAATGGTCTCTACTCCCACACCACCACCTAGGTGACTACAGGTGGAGGTGCAGCTGGAGCCAAGGACTGAGAAAGGAGACATTGACAACATGATGCACTATGTCAGCAGGGCTCTCCTGATATCAGGGGCTGGGACAGAAAAGCGAAACCCTCTTGACTACATACAGGATGCCGTCAGCCACCTGTCACAGACTATGCACCACTGACTGGGCTCTCTGCCTCACCATCTGAAACTTCAACTCTGCTAGCAGAGTAAGGGCCAAGCCCCTGGTGGCCCTTCCCATGAGAGATTATCCATAGGAGAACATGTGAGGTAGAGGTAAGTCCCAGAGATGGTGGGTGATGGGGCTGGATGGAGCAGCCAGACCAATGGGGGCTGATGAGGGACATGGGAGAAAAAGCATAGTAAAAAAAAAAAAAGAAATGGGCCTGCATAGCTTGATGACAGCATGCTTCCACATATGTCTTCTGTGCCATCCATGCCACAGCTTCTGTCAGACTTTAGTTGTAAATGGCTCTAGTGTATCAATTTAGGCTAACGCCTTGAATTTTGTTTATTTCATTCATTTATTTATTTCTGAAGTCTCAAAGTTTCACCAGGAAAGACACACTCAGCTCATTTCCAGATGCATCCTGGGAGTGAGAGAAAGTAGCAAAAGAACAAGAGGTGGAAATAGAAAATAATGAGTAATAGCAATATCGCATTATAAAAATAGAAGTCATATACAACAATGCAGTACGGTATATCAAAGAAGAATAATCATTAATATTGCAGGCAAATCAGTACAGCAGATACATTTAGTAGCTCAAATTGAGATATGATAGGAAGGGGGGAACTACTCATACAGGTAGAGGCTAAAGGATGAGGGGAGCAAAATGGTCTGGCCAAAACTAGTGGTGGGAAGGGGGAGAAGAGGTAAAGGGTCATGGACAGTTGTAGGTGAGAGAAGAAAAGTCACAAAGAAGAGACTTTAAGGAGAAAGCAGAAGAGGCAGAGTAGATTGACAGAGGAAGGGAAGACCAGAGTTTAGGAAAGCAGTCTGAGAAAGCAGATTGACAACAGTAGATTTTCTAGTAAGAATAGAGAAAAAATGTCAAGTATTGCTGCAGAGAGTGTAAGAGGAAGAAGGGTGAGAGGATGGTAGGGATGTAAGGTAGGAGAGACTGGAACCAAACCAGAATTTGGATTTGGTTAGGCATAATGGAAAAGGTGCTTGGCATCAAGAGAGGGGAGTGATTGGACAGATTAGAGAGAGCAGTGGTGGGTACAAAGGAGTCAGTCTAAAGCCAAATGACAAAAAGGGTGAAAGAGGGGGTCATGTCAGGCAAGGCAGGATTTGGGGGCGCCAGTATAGATTATGTCACCATAGTCAAAGACAGGGAGTATCATCTTTAAAACAATCTCTCAGCAGGCAGGAGGATACTTGTTCCAGTACAGTGCACCAAGCTTGGGGTGGAACTTATGGAGTACGGCATCCACATGCATCGAAAAAATCAAGATGTCGGTCAAGCTAAACTCCAAGGTACTTAAAAGAGGATACATCTGCAATAATGGCATCATCTAGGGTATGAAATAAAGAGAGGGGTGAGTCTGGTAAGCCTCTCTCAGATGCCAAAAGTCACAGAAACTGTATTTTTGGATTCAAATGAGTAGTTACCATTCAGGAAGGCAAACAGTATACTGGCTGAAGGGGGATGAGTTTCTGTCAACATAGGGGCAGTTCAGACCAAAACAGGAGCTCTGAAACAGTTTGCATGAGCTCATAAAGAAGTCATTAAAAAAAACTGGATTTCTTTTCCCTCAGTCGGCAATTTACCTTAAGCTATTGTAACCCCCCCCCTCCAAAAAAAATGGTGGGCTTACCTTAAGTTGTCTCCCTGGGTACTGTGTTGCCTTTTCTGCCTAGCCATGATCCCAACCTGTGTTTCGCCTTTTGAGCCTGGCTAATTCCAGCAGTGTAAATATAAATACCATGTAAAGTATTGCTGTATCCTTGGTCCCTGCACGAATGTGTGAGCTAATGCCATGGCACTGTAGCTTTAAAAACTTAGCCTGTATATAGAGTACAACCTGTGCTGGGTCCGAGTGAAATGAAACTCGTGACTGGCCGGACAGCACCTCTACAAATGCCACTCTGCAGTCACTTAACAATGCCAAGGGAGCCCTTTCAAGTGCTGCAAATAATTATTTCTAAAGCTAAACTGTTGTTTAAAAAATGAACTGTAAAGTTTGGACTGTTTACATTCTCTCATCCAACAGCCATGTTTGATACTTTGACCCTGCTATTTAGCCAATGGGAACTCAAGGGGTCCTTATATGGTTCTTATGCTATGGCTGCTGGGAGAAACTGTGAACTGTATGCGTGGCTCCCATTTTGGCCAATCGGGATGCTAGAATTGTGACTGACAACCTCATCAGCCAATCGGATTACAGAATTTTGTTTCCTTCAGTTAAGGAGAGACAGTTGAACATTCAGAACGGTTCGGGCTTCCAAGAAGGAAGGAGGCTCTGTCCTAAGCTCTGGGAGAAGTGAGAAGAGGCCTTGCTTCTCTCCACAGCCTAACTGCTTTATGTTTAAGTGTTTAAACTGCTAACTCACAGGCAAAATCCTGCTGGCTCCCAAGCTCAAAGGGAGTGGGATTTTTATCAAAGAACTGCAATTCCTAACTGAACTGCATCAGAGCCTGTATGGAAAATAGCCACTCTAAACTATGATAAAGTAAGGATATTGCCACAGAGGCTGTTGTTTAAAGTTAAAGCCTGCAGCTTCAGAATTTGTCTCCTGCCTAATAGCCAAAGGAGGACACTGGAAGAAGACTGTGCCAGCTTACCGAAAAGACTGGAACCTATCCTAGAGGGTAGGCTGAGTGACCTATTTGAAGCTGTGTCAGAGACTGAACTGTCTATCCACAGCCCATGTTTTTTTTTTTTTTTTACTTTCTTTTATGCCCCCTACTCACTGGACTCCTGGCCTCTCTCCAGTGCAGTCTCTCGGGTACCACTTTCTTCCACACTCCTGAAGCCCTCCAACTGACTCCTGGCTTGGTCCATCTCCCTCCAACTCCTCTGGCCACCCAACCCCCCCTGGCTCTGAGCCCCCCAGGGCAGGACCACCAACTCCTACTGGTGCTCTATCTAGCATCTAGCAGAGCACCAGGGATTGGAAGGAGAGCCAACCGTTGGCAGGCATGATCCGGAACTGTGCATGGGGGTCGACCCACTGGACCCACCTTTGCCTACCAGGCAACTGGGATTTTTCCACTTTTCTGTCCCCCCCCAATGGCTCAGCTGTGCAACATTCTCAGGAGCACCGCTGCAGCCAATCTCCTTACTGGAGACCCTGACTGCTACTATACCCCCAGTTTCCACTGAGGGTCACCAGGCAGTGGGATTTGCTACCCCTTCCTTCCCAGGAAAGGAGAGCCGTCCTCTGGACACTCAATCCTTTCCTTCCCCGCTGACCCCCGATGGCCCAAGTCCACTCCCAAACCCAGGTCACTGGTGTGGCTCGAGAGAAGGCAACCAGTGCCTCAGCCCTCTGCACCACCTGGCTGGCTCAGAGCCCATGTTTCAAGAGGCTCAAGAGACTGTGCTGTCCCATAAATTGAATTTGCTACATTCTGAAGACCAGATCGGGGAGTCAGCTACCACTGCAACATTCATTATGGGTTGCAGCCATCCTTGGGAGGGAAGTCTCAACACATGGGTGAGTCATGTTAGTCCTGGTCCCTGTATGCTGGTCCTGTTCCAGGAGGACAGACATTTGCAGCATGCAGCCGAGAGTCAGATGATCAAATCCTGCTCCAGGACGAATCAGCCTGACAACATTTCCAGATACAAAGGTCACGGTACCATGAGTAAAACTCTGGGCCTGTACCTGGGACCAAGTTGTTTGCCAAATTGCAAGTTGCTATTTAAACTGTTGTGCAGGCCGGCCATTGGGCCTGGGAATTACAATTTGCTCGCTGTTTAGAAGTTTTGGCCTATGGCTCATGAAAAAGGGTTAAAATAAATAATTAAAGTTTGTTTATTTAAGGGCCCCATCGCCAGCCAAACAGCTGCAATGCACCAGGCCTGCAATTGCTAAGTTCTAGGTACCCAGGGACTTTAACTGGACTGTCCAGGGAAGCTAAATGTGTAATTTGAATGCTTTGCCCAACTAACCAATTACTTATAAATCTGCTTTTAATATACAACTCCTTCCCCTTTGTTCCAAGCCCCAAATAAATAAGTTTTGTTGTTTAAATGTGAACACTGTCCATGAGCATTTTATTACCAAGTGCCAGTCTGTTATGGGAAGCTAGAAAATGCACTGTTACTGCTGTTAACCCTTTTCCACAGGTGCACAGGATGTGGTCCAGAAGTCAGCACCCCGCTGGTAAGTATCGTCACTGCGAGCATATTATTAGCACTCACCAATAATTGTACAATTGAATGCCATGTAAAGTGTTTTATGCACATCCATGTGTGGGACCACTGGTTGGGGCAGTGGGTAGATGCAACATCCCAGGGGGGTTGCACTAGCTTGTCATGAGGCCCACTTAAAAGTTACTCTGGGTGGAGGCACCGCACATGCAGTTCTACTGTTGGTACTGAGCTCCTTTTAACATCCAAACTAGAACCCAGGCCCCTCAACCTGCATTGTGGGCCACAGGCAGGGGTAGTAGCCTGTTGGGACACAGCATCCACATTACACTATATTACATTTATGGAATCTATAATGTAATATATAACTGGTTGCACTAATGGCTTATACATTTGAGTAGGATTACACCATTTGCAACTATTCTGGTGCCACAAGGGTTAAAGTGTTGTAACATGGTAAAAATGTATAGCTTTGTGTATCTGCAGTCATATTCTTATTCTATTTAGGTCCTACCCTTAATCATTTTCCAACATTGCAGACAATTTATTTTTAGTTCGTTGGGGTTTGCTGTCTCCCATAGGAGGCAGAAAAGAATTGAGTGCCTGTTTTTCTTTGCCTTCTTGACATCCCCCAGAGGTGTATAATAATATCCCAAACAAGTTCTCAATGAGGTGTAAAACACAGCACTAAAGGCCTGTTTTGAAGTAATTTAGAGCATGTTAACCAGGATTTTCAACCTGTTTTATAAGGAGCTATAGAAAAACATGTTGGTGTTTTATATGCCTGACTTCACCACCCTAAGAAGGATTTTGTAGCTTGCAGTCTTTAACATAATATTGTGCTGGACAGCACTGTCAGGTTAAAAATCAGTCTAGTGCAATAACATAGAAATGCTTCTTCCATCAAATGTATTACATTTCAAATAAATATTGTATTAAGGATGATAATGTATGTCATGTGTCATATGTTGACTAGTCTGAAGGTGTTATCATTGAGCACAAAGCCAGCTCTGGAATATTAAGTACTGTACGGTAGACTCTTTAGCTTCATTTTATTTTTAGTCAGCCTGTTGTGGGTTCCACCTCCCCCACTAGGGGTGGCATTATGGTTAGGCTCCAGTGCAGAAGGGTCTCTGGTGTGGCAGGGAATAAGGTGCACAGTGCCTCAGCCCTCCATGCCACCAGAAAAAGTTACTTATTTGAGACCAGAATAACAAGTTCCTAGCGACACAGTGCTGCGGCAAAGTTAACAGAAAGCAAGCACTGTCTGAATCAACAACCTCAGACACATCGGCATTGTAGGAAATGGCAATATGATAAAACATTAAGACGTGGAGATCCCCATGGGCCATAAAATAAGTAGGCAAATTTACAAAAAAACTCCTAACAGCAAACAAAGGTACTGTAAGAACTCACTAGGACTACATATACAAATTAAAACACTGCACAACATATTTTTTTAACTAAATTTTGATTGTAGTTCTCCTTTAAACTAACGTCAGTAGTTCCTCCTACTAGAATTTCCAGAACCTTAATCCCATCCTAACTGTACACTATATATAGCACGCTGTTATAAATATACTAATTGGATGGTAACAACCATACTTCCACAAGTGCAGGAAAGAAGTTGTTACACACTGCTCCACCTATGAGACTGCTGCCCCAGCCACCTGGGATGCATAAGTGCATTACTTCAACAGTCTGAATCAAGGGCAAAACAACCCCAGGTCCACAACCAGCTTGGCCTTCAGAGACAAAGTGGAAATTAGGATTGCTCCCACCTTAGCCCCACAAAAGAGCTACTCCTGCTTTCCTTCCATGAGTGCCCAAGGACACTCCTACATTACTGATTAGGGTGCCCCAATGAAAGCATGGGGTAACTCACCTATAAACCAAAATAAAAATGGGTAGATCCCAAATCAGTGTGGATCAAGTTCACACTCCTACTCCCTTCCCGAAAAACTAATGGCATGCCATCCACCTAAGGTATGAACTCAGAGCACACTCCTGCCTCCACCTCCCTTCAGCAACTGGTAGTGTGAAGCTTGGCCAGCTGGTTATGATTATTGTATGCATGGTGGATGAGCTGTGGTGGTTCGTACCCCTATAGTTTAGGGTGATGCCAGATAAATCTGGAAAGAGAGGCTGGAGGTGTACTTTACTGCCAAGATGCAAGGTTTATTAGCAGTAGTTGGAGCATGCAGAAAAAGATTTAACATTCACTATCACTATCACACAAGAGGAAGAATGAATAAGATTACCAGGATCACAAACTAGCCCCACTAATGTCATGCAAAAGTCCAGGTGATTCAAGTCCTAAGGAAGTAACAATCTGATGCACCAAGCTTGGGTTACTAATATTTTGGTCAGTCGACTGCTGAGTGTGAACCTAAGGAAGTGCTTCCCATACAGGCCATAAAATGGGGTGTCCCCCAATGAACCAGAAACAGAGTAAAGCACTGTAGGCCTCCTGGACCTGAAAGAAGGTGACTCCTGGTGTCACTGAGGCAACGTCAAAAGGGAAGCACCTGGTTGTAGGTGAGGAGAACCCTTATCTGGAGTTGTCAGCTGTGGTGACCTTGGGCAGGAGGGCAGGTGCTATCCAGTCGTGGAAAGGATGCTGGGAATGATGATCCACTGGATGACCTCAGGGTAGGTCCCAGAAATGCTTATCACCTCACCCCTGCAGTTTCAGAATCTGGCAATCTTTGGTGTGACCTCTTTATGAGCTACTGGAAAATGAGACACCTACTGTACATATGGTACAATCATGAGCGTGGCGACCTTCAGTGTGGCCTCTTGCATGGGCAACCAGTACTTACACCACTTCAGGGGATGAGGGACAGAGCCTGGCAATCCTCAGGGAGGTCTTAGTATAGGCCACCAGTACTATTGCCACCTTGGGACTATGTCTATGCAGGAGAATGGGCAACGTGACTCTGAGTTCAGCGGACAACTGAAGTCCCTCAAGCTAGAGCCAGGATGGCCCCTAACCTGACTCACTTTGATCAGCAGGCTACCACTTACAACTGGCTTCTCTAACCTGGGGCATCATGGAGAAGATTGGGGCTGGTGGAGGTCGGTGGAGATGGGTGCAGGTGATGCTGGGCTTCCCGGGGACCCTCCCTGTGTCAAAGAAGAGGCACTGGAGGAACTCTAGATGAGGTGTGTGCAGGAGCCCCTAGAGTTCAACAAGGATTTCTGTACCCTGAGGAATGCACAACCACAAAGGAGTGATAAGGCCTCTTCTGCTAGAGACTGCTGAATAAAAGGTTCACTGTATCTATTTCCTGGCCAAATAGACTGACTCACTGCACTGTGGACCCGACTAGACTGCAAATTTCTGCAGAAAAATGACCAAGGCTGCTACTGGAGATCTTCTGGAGGGAGTTACACTGAAGGAACCCAGGGGATTTGCTTCAACCTCCTAACAGGGAAGCCAGCATCCATTGCCTTACTTTCCTTCACCTTCCCTGGTCAAACTCTTTCTCCTGTCTCCAGCCTGTGCGGAGCCTCCTCTAGGCTGGGGCAGTCCTGGCTACCTGCCAGGGGATTGGCTCCTTCATCAAGAGGTCAGTCTCTTGAGGCTGGGTCAGTGGCTTAAAAAAAAGTTTCCAAATTTGAATCTACCCTGACCAAAGGGATTGACTGAGAGGGCTCAGCCTGGCTTCCTTCTCCCCTGCTGGGACAGAAATGTGGCCAAACTGACTTGGCCTTAGCTGACTAGGTGGCGGTCTTGAGCAGGGGGAAGGGAGGACAAGGAAGAAAAAAATGTTTTTCTTTTAAAATCCTGAATTTAGACTGGTAGGACTGTCTGCTGGAGAGGGGCCTGTTCTGTGTTTCAGAGGGTTCCCTAAGCTTTTCAAGGGTTTCTCATTAAGCTGCCAGGGTCCCCATAACTGTCTGACCCCTCATATCTCTGAGGATCCTCTATTTTCTGTGATGCCCCCAATTCCACTATTTTCTGTGGTGCCCCCAATTTCCCTGGGCACTACATATGATATTTGTAAAATTAAAATATAGTGTGTGATTGTCTCACATAAGACATCCTGTGCTTCCATGGGTGCACCCCCCCCCAAGTTTCAGTGAAACTACAGGATATGTAACTGACCCAGAGATCTCTGTAATGTAATTAACTTCCTTGAGAAATTGCATTTTATGGCCTTTTTATGACCTGTTGGTGCTTTGAAGTTGGGAAGCTAAATATACATTTTATTACAGGACTTGACATAATTTAGCTGATTCCTGTTGGTTATATTGCACCTAGGTGATGGACTTCAGGGTTGTAAACCTCAAAGGAACTGGTGGATCAAAGGCTTATAATTTGGGAAATGAGTTTTTGCTGATGTCACCTTATTTAATATACCTCCTGACAGGACATCATGTTTGTATTTTTTTATATTCTAAAAGGAGGAGCTAGATAACTCACAGAAATGGTGTGGAGACACTGTTTAAACTAATACTTGTGTCTGAACTGTTTGTGATATTTTATCTTGGGACTCTAGGGAGAGACAGAGCTCTCTGATTTAACTGTACTTACAGATGTAATACATTAGACAGAAAATATCTAAATGTCTTTTGGTAGAAGTTCGTACTGTAGTTTTCTTTTCTTTTCTTTTATGTGATTGTGATGCTCTTTGATATTTGTTCGGTATTTTATCTTACTGTTTTTATCCATTTTTAGTAAACTTATTCTTAAGAGACTGCCTGGGTGTCTTCCAGCTCTTTTTTTGCATGTGACGTATAGATGGTTAAGTCTGACAATTGTTCAAAGGCTTGATGGTGTTACCAACCTGGGAAAAGGTAAGAATGTACCTAGTTTGGAAGTCTGGCTTGGTGCCCCTGGCAAAAGGTTGCACCACAATCCCTGAAGAGGGTACGTATCTGAGTCTGTACATATGGGTACGCTAGCATAAGGTTCACAGTTTGAATCCCCCCAGAACTTGAGACTAAAGGTGATTTGGACCCAAAAGCAGACAGGATAGTTAGACTGTCTGTTACCTGTTCACACTAGTGAGTTCGCATGTTGGCACTGTGGGACCAGAGGGCCTGACCTGCTGAGTGCCTTTCTGACAGATTTGGTTAGCAGCAGTATGATCAAATTTGGTAATATAAGCTTTAACTGTTCAGTGTGTTAGCTTAATACTGTACAGCTCACTTGCAAAATAAGACAGTGATTTATTTTTAAAAAGAAAACAGAACTATATCTTTTTGCTTACAGTCAAGTTCCTACCTGTTTTATTTTTTTTTCTAAAGTGAAAGTTAGAGTAGCCATAGTTAGGGAACAAGATACCTTCCAACTACAGCAGGCACACTGCAGTCTACTTGAGGCTGTTCTGCCATGATAGAGGAATCCTACATGAGGGGAAAGCCACCAAGCAGAACCTCATGGATGCCCTGATGGCAGCAGATGCCCAGAGCATTGAGTCATAGACTGTGACTCTAAAGGACCAAACCTTGGTTGTGGAGTGGCCAGTGGCTAGTGCAGTGTCCAGATCCGGTGGGGAGGACAGCAGGGCCAGTGCAATCGAAGGGCCATAGCAGCAGGGGAAGGTCACCAGTATTCTGGAGCCAGAAGCAATCAGGCTGCAGATTGAGTTGCGCAGAATGGAGTTGGAGTTCCAGAGAGAAGAGAAGTGAGAACAGCAAACCACAGAGGAGAAGAGGGACCGTGAACAGTGAGAGGTGGACTGCAAAGAGCGTGAGCGCCAAAGGCGACATGAACTGGAGAAGTTACGACTCCAACCACCAGCACCAGAGCAGGTAAGTGGCTTGGGTTTAACTGGAACTACAGGACTGGGTTACAAATTAAATTCCAAATTGATAGCTGAATTTAAAGAGGGGGGGAGGATCAGGATGCCTTTTTAAATTCCTTTGAAAAAATCTGTATTCAGGCAAAAATTCCAAGAGGGTCCTGGAGCTTCCAGCTATCCCCGCTACTTACCGGGAAAGCTCGGGATACATTGGGTCAAATGGACAATGAGGACAGTAAAGATTACAGCAAACTTAAGGCTGCTCTTTAAAAAAAGTTTGATTTAACTACAAAAGCATTCAGAGCTAAATTCTGTAAGCTCAGGAGAAGCCCTGATATGAGCTATGAGGAGCTAGCCATGAAACAACATCAGTGTTTAAAACGTTAGTGGGAAGGAACTGAAGCAAACTCTGTAGATAAAATTGAAAATGCTATATTGTTAGAGCAGTTTTTTTGGGGCATGCTCAGCAGAGCTGAAAACCTGGCTGGAGGACCAAGATCCCAAAACAATGCAAGAGGTTGCTGAACTCTTGGATTGGCCATGCCAAGAGCAGACCTGCTCTGAGAGCAAATGGGGCAGGCGTGGTAGTGCAGAAAGGGAAAAGCACGCCTTCACTCCCTCCACTGAAACCAGATAGCCCCAGGTTTCAAAGAAAAGATTTTTCTGTCTGTCAAAGGAAACGAATGTTGGGTTTGTAAAGAAACTGGGCATATTGCCAGTGTCCCAAAAGGATGAGCAATACACAAAATGGAGCTAGGAAAGAAGTGGGTTGTTTGTGTGTCCCTGGAAGCATGCCTGTGAACATGAGGGAACACATGCACCCAGTCACGGTGAATGGTATGCAGACACAAGGGTTAAGAGACACAGGAGCATCCCTAACGCTGGTAAAAGGGGATCTGGTACAGCCTGGTCAGCTTATACCCAATAAATTTGTAACTGTACAAGGGTTCACTGGTGAGGAGACAACATTGCCACTGGCTAGTATTCTCCTAGACTGGGGTGAAACAGGGGGAACTGTGCAACAGGTGGCTGTAGCCAAAATGTTAGCAGTTGAGATCATCCTTGGCAATGATCTCAGACAGGGGATAGTGTGTGCAGTTACCCATAGCCAACCAGGATGGGGATAGTGTAGTTCCCCGGACCCCACAGAGGCCAATGTAGAAACCACTGGGAGGCTGGTTCCCCAGCATGTGTCTCCTGATATGGAGACTAATGAAAAGGGGGTAGAAATTTCCCCAGTAGCAGTTAACCACACAGTATGGAGGGTTACTTTGAAGAAGGAGGGGTGACCCATTGTCAGAGGGTTAAGGATGACAGTGATCCTTAGTGCCCTGATGCTATTGCTAGGGATCCTAGTTTAGAGACTGAAGGGGACCTGTCCCATGCCTTGGGAATGTATAAAGAGTTTGCAGCTGCTCAGAAAAGTGACCCTAGTCTACAGAAGCTGAGGGCTTGGGCAGACTCTGATGGAGCACAGGGAGGTGACAGTAAACATAAGGTTTATTGGGAAAATGGACTGATGTATACTCAGGTTGTGAAGACAGATGAAGGGGAGAGAGGTAGGCAGCTTGTCATTCCCCAGGGGTACCGTGAGCAGTTGCTCAAGATTGCACATGATATTCCCATGTCTGGTCATCTGGGAATCACTCACACTATGCAGCAGTTGGCCCAGAATTTCTATTGGCCTGACTTCACCCAGCAAGTGAAGGAGTATTGCAGGTCTTGTCACCAGTGCCAAGAAATAGGGAAGGCAGGTGAGAAAACCCAAGCCACCCTAATTCCATTGCCCATAGTGGAGGAGCCATCCCAAAGGGTGGGAATGGATATTGTGGGGCCTTTAAATACCTCCAGCTCCTCCGGGAAGAGGTTCATCCTGACTGCGGTGGATTATGCCACCCGGTACCCAGAGGCAGTCGCCCTATCCTCATTGAGAACAGTCAAAGTGGCAGATGCCTTACTTGGGATTTTCTCCCATGTTGGGTTTCCACAGGAGGTTATCACTGATCGAGGGGGTTTCTTCATTTCAGACCTGATGAAATGTTTGTGTGTTTGTGGGAGAAGTGTGGGGTGGTGCAGAGACGCACGACACCTTATCACCCACAAGCCAATGGGCTTGTGGAAAGATTTATCAGTACCCTGAAGTCAATGCTCCAAGCATTTGCTGAACAGCATGGGCCGGACTAGGAGAAATATCTTTCCCACCTGTTGTTTGCATATAGGGAGGTGCCACAAGAGTCAACAGGGTTTTCCTCCTTTGAGCTCTTATATGGACTTCAGGTACGTGGGCCCCTAGACTTGATCTGGGAGGAGTGGGAATGCAAGCACACCACCCAGGGAATTCCCATAGTGGATGACATCCTTAGGTTTAGGGAAAGGCTGAAGGAGCTTATGGGGACAACCCAGAGCAACCTGGTAGCTGCCCAACAGAAACAAAAAGTGTGGTATGACCTCAGAGCCAGAGCTCGCTCGTAGATGGTGGGTCAGGAAGTCATGGTCCTTATTCTGGTCCGGAAAGGCAAGCTGGAGGCTGAGTGGGCAGGACCGTACAAAGTAGTCAGAAAGGTAAATGACATGAACTATATCATAGAGTTACCTGACAGAAGACATACAGAAAGAATGTACTATGTCAACATGATGAAGCCATATGCTAATAGGGCTGACATGGTGTTTGTAGTATGTAGTCCTGGGGAGGGGACGGATGAAGGAGACTCCCTTCTGGTCTTGCTGGAAGAAAACAAGCGGGAGTCCTCTGTGGAGGCAGTTAAATTGTCACCCCAGCTGGCCCTGGACAAGATCCAGGAAGTAAGGGAGGTTTTAGCAGACTTTGCCTAACTGTTTAGCACCAAGCCTGGACTAACCCCCTTAGCAACACACGATGTAGAGACAGGGACACAGACGCCCATACGGAGGACAGCATATTGGGTGTCAGAGGCTCTCCAAAAGGACATTAGGAAGGAGGTGGAGGAAATGCTGGATTTAGGGGTAATCCAGAGATCCCACAGCCCCTGGGCCTCACCCGTAGTCCTTGTGCCCAAGCCATATGGCTCTACTCATTTCTGTGTGGACTATCATGGACTGAATGCAGTCACGAAGTCAAACGCTCACCCGATGCCCTGGACGAACAAACTCCTGGACAAGTTAGGAGGGGTGACATACCCTATGACTATTGACCTGACAAAGGGGTATTGGCAGGTAGAGATAATTGCCAGAGCCAGGGAGAGGTCAGCCTTCATCACTCCAAAAGGGTTATTTGAATTTAAAGTAATGCCTTTGGAATGAAGAATGCCCTGGCCACTTTCCAAAGGTTGGTGAACCAGGTGTTAAATGGTGCTGAGGAGTACACCGTGGCATACTTGGACGACATTGCCATCTTTAGTGCCAGCTGAGAGGAACACCTGTCCCACCTTAGGGAAGTGCTGAGTAGGATACAGAGGTCCGGGCTCACTGTTAAAGCTGAGAAGTGCCAGGTGAAATGGCTGAAGTAGCATACCTTGGGCATGTTGTAGGCTGGGGACAGCTCCATCCTAACCAAGTAAAAATAGAGGTGATCAAGGCATGGCCCAGACCAGAGACACAGAAGCAGGTCAGGAGTTTTCTAGAGACAGCAGAGAACTCTAAGAAATTTGTACTCAATTACAGTGCCCTGGCTGCTCCCCTATCTGACCAGGTAAAGAAAAAGATGCCTAAGAAAATTACATTGGAACCAGCCTGTGAAAAAGCTTTTACCAGACTGAAGGAGGCACTGTGCAGTGCTCCTGTATTGACAAGTCCTGACTATAGCAAACTCTTTATAGTCCTGACTAATACCTCAGACGTGGGTATTGGGACAGTACTGAGTCAGACATCCAACCAAGGGAAAGATCACCCTGTAATGTACCTGAGTAAAAAGTTACTTCTCAGGGAGCAGGCTTACTCTACTGTGGAAAAGGAGTGTCTTGCCATAGTGTGGGCCCTAAAGAAGTTAAACCCATACTTATGGGCAGCATCTTGAGGTACAAACAGACCACAACCCCCTGGTTTGGCTGACACAAATGGGAAAAACTAATGGTAGACTATTAAGATGGATTCTTGCCTTGCAATGGTATTACATGACAATCTTACATAGGGCTGGAGTGACCAATCAGAACACAGACGACTTGTCATGTCTATATGAGGAGTGAACTGACTTAGGAAGCTCATCCCATGCAGGAGATAGAGCCCACACATTCAGTCTAGGTGGGGAGGAGTGTGACACTTGGCCAGCTGGTAATGATTATTGTATGATATTTGTAAAATAAAAAAATAGTATGTGATTGTCTCACATAAGACATCATGTGCTTCCTTGGGTCCCCCCGCCCCTCCAGGTTTCAGTGAAGCTACAGGATATGTAACTGACCTGGAGATCTCTGTAATGTAATTAACTTCCTTGAGAAATTGCATTTTATGGCCTTTTTATGACCTGTTACCGCTTTGAAATTGGGAAGCTAAATATACATTTTATTACAGGACATGACATAATTTAGCTGATTCCTGTTGGTTATATCGCACCTAAATGATGGACTGCACGGTTGTGAACCTCAAAGGAATTGGTGGATCAAAGATTCATAATTTGGGAAATGAGCTTTTGTTGATGTCACCTCATTTAATATACCTCCTGACAGGACATCATGTTTGTATTTTTTTTATATTCTAAAAGGAGGAGCTAGATGACTAACAGAAGGGGTGTAGAGACACAGTTTAAACTAATACTCGTGTCTGAACTGTTTGTGATATATTATCTTGGGACTCTAGAGAGAGACAGAGCTCTCTGATATAACTGCACTTACAGAGGTAATACATTAGACAGAAAAGATCTCAATGTCTTTTGGTAGGAGTTTGTAATGTTTTCTTTGCTTTTCTTTTATGTGATTGTGATGCTCTTTGATATTTGTTCAGTATTTTATCTTACTGTTTTTATCCATTTTTAGTAAACCTATTCTTAAGAAACTGCCTGGGTGTCTGCCAGTTCTTTTTTTTGCATGTGATGTATAAATGGTTAAGACTGACAATTGTTCAAAGGCTTGATGGTGTTACCAAACTGGGAAAAGGTAAGAATATACCTAAGGTCTCTTATAGAGTTTTAAGGGTTCATTTTGGAAGCCTGGCTTGGTGCCCCTGGAGAAAGGTTGTACCGCAATCCCCAAAGAGGGTACATATCTAAGCCTGTACATTTGGGTATGCTAGCATAATGTTCACAGTTTGAATCCCCCAGAACTTGAGACATAGATACATAGATACATAGACAGTGTCGGCAGATAAGGGCCTATGGCCCACCCAGTCTGCCCATTTGAGCTTGTAAGTTCAGTTTATGTTTTCCCTAGAAGTCTGTTACCCCTTACCCCTGAACTCCAGAATTCCTTTATGTCTATCCCATGCATTGTTAAATCCCGTTATTGTTTCAGCCCCCACCACTTCCTCTGGCAGGGTGTTCCACTTGTCCACCACCCATTCTGTGAAGAAATTCTTCCTCACGTTTCCTCTTAATCGTCCTCCCTCCAACTTCATCCCATGCCCTCTAGTCCTGGGACATCTTTTTCACTTAAAACTAGTGTATTCCTGCACCCTGTTCCTCCCTGTGAAATACTTGTATGTCTCTATCATATCCCCTCTCTCCCTCCTCTCCTCCATTGAGTACATGTTCAGTTCCTTCAACCTGTCCTCATAGGACTCGTGATGCAATCCATGCACCATCTTTGTTGCCCTCCTCTGAACCTTCTCTACCCTGTCTATGTCCTTACGTAGGTAAGGTCTCCAGAACTGTACACTGTACTCCAGGTGGGGCCTCACTAGTGTCTTGTATAGTGGAATTATGACCTCCCTTTTCCTGCTGGTGATGCCCCTGCCTATGCATCCCAGCATCCTATTTGCTTTACCTGCTGCCTTGTCACACTGTTTCTTACCTTGAGGTCATCAGAGATGATAACCCCAAGATCCCTTTCCTGCTTGGTGCATGCTATATCCTCACCCCCAACTGATATATTGTGCCAGGGTTTTTGTGTCCCATATGCATTATCTAGCACTTCTTTGCATTGAATTTCAACTGCCAAATCCCTGACCATTCTTCAAGTTTCTGCAGGTCCCTTCTCATTCTGTCTACACCCTCTGGTATGTCTGCTCTGTTACAGAGCTTTGTGTCATCAGCAAACAGTGAAATTCTGCCTTCTAGGTCCTGCGCAATGTCACTGATGAAGATGTTGAATAGGGCCGGTCCCAGCACTGATCCCTGTGGTACCCCACTGGTCACTCTTCCCTCTGTGGAGTGACAGCCATTTACCACCACCCTCTGTGTCCTGCCGCCCAGCCAGTCACCTACCCACCACACTACTGCCCTGCCCACACCCATATTCCCCAGTTTGTGAAGTCCAGATAGACCATGTCCACGGCCCTCCCCGATCCACCTCCCTAGTCACTCAGTCAAAAAATTCAATGAGGTTGGTCTGACATGACCTCCCCCTGGTGAAACCATGCTGCCTTGGGTCCTGTAGTCCATTAACAACCAGATGTTCCACCAATCTCTCCTTCAGTAGTGCTTCCATGATCTTTCCCACTACCGAGGTGAGGCTGACTGGTCTGTAGTTCCCTGCTTCCTCTTTGTTTCCACTTTTGTATAAGGGGACTACATCTGCTGTCCTCCAGTCTTGTGGTACCTCCCCTGTTCCAGTGATTGGCTAAACAGGATAGCCAGAGGTTCAGCCACCACCTGTCTTAGTTCTTTAAGGACCCTGGGGTGCACCCCATCTGGCCCCATTGCTTTATCAACTCTTATTACTTCCAGTTCCATCAGGTCCCTTTCTCGTTTAAAGGGACTTGTGTCCATTTCTGCACCATTCTCACCCCTTGTACTCCCTTCAGACCCATTACCCTCCTCTTCCTCAGTAAAGACTGAGCAGAAATACCTGTTCAATATGTCAGCTTTACTGTTGTCATCCTCCATGCGGCCCCCCATCCTCCCCCTTCAGTCTCACTATCCCTCCCTTTGCCTTTCTTTTTTCACGTATGTACCTGTAAAAGGTTTTGTCCCCTCTACCCACTGATTTTGCAATGTGTTCTTCTGTCTGAGCTTTGGCTTCCCTTACTGACCTCCCTGCCTCCCTTTGCTTCTCCTGGTACTTCTCCCTATGCCCTTCTGCTTGTGTCTTTTTGTACTGCCTGAATGCAATCTTTTTGGCTTTCACTTTCTTTGCTACCTCTTTGGAAAACCATAATGGTCTCCTCTTCCTTTTCCTCTTGCTAACCTGCTTAATGCATAATTCTGTTGCTCTTGTAATCCCCATTTTAAATATTGCCCACTGTTACTCAACCCATGATTCCTGCCCCATTCCCCTTAATGCCTCTTTCAAGTATCTCCCCATTTTCCCAAAGCCTGCCCCCCTAAAATCCAGGATACGTGTTTTTGTGTGTGGTGTGGTTTGGTTCTACTCTTTCTGTGATTTCAAACCACAATGACTGGTGGTCACTGTTCCCCAGGTGCTCCCCCACTGTTACTCCCATTGCAGTGGCCCTGTTTGTGAGCACAAGGTCCAGTATTGCCTTCTGCCGAGTTGGTTCCATGACCAGTTGCTTGAGGAAGGCACCCTGAAGGGAGTCCAAGATAAATCTGCTCCTAGTTGATGCTGCTGCTGGGATGCTCCAGTCCACGTCTGGAATATTGAAGTCTGCAACCAGTACTACCTCCCCCTTGTCTGCCATCCTTTGGATGGCTAGCATCAGCTCCCTATCTGTTTCTTCCTCCTGGGCTGGTGGTCTATAGACCACACAGTGCGTATGGCTGGCCCCATTTTCCTTTCCAGCTTAACCCACAGTATCTCTCCCCCATTTTGTTCCTCCTGGATCTCTGGCTAAAGGTGATTTTGACCCAAAAGCAGACAGGAGGGTTACCCTGTCTGTTACCTGTTCACACTATTGCGCTCGGAGGTTGGCACTGTGGGAGCAGAGGGCCTGACCTGCTGAGTGCGTTGTGACAGGTAGGACCTCTGCCATTCATCCCAGTTGTGGCTTTGGAACATATTTCCAGGGGAAGTGGTAGTCCTATCCATCATCCCAGTAACCCATCGATCCTCAGCCATTTCCCCCTAGCCCAGGCTCTGCCCCTGTGGATCCAAAAAGCCTGTTCAAAGCATACAGAGTACCCACTAATCTGACCTGACCCAATTCTACTGTACCATGAATACTACACCACACTACCTCCCACTTCCACAGAGACTACCCTCTACCACTTATTGTCCTCCTACCCCAGGCGAACATACTGCAAACATGGTACATGCATCACTTTTGTTCCTTTATGTTTATAAAACATTAACTGAAAATAAAATGAAATTGATCGAGAGCCAACCAGGCTCAACTGCATATTGAAGTAGCCAATCATTGCACTATCTCTACTCCTCCCAGACCAGCAAAATATTAGGGTTCCTGTGGAAAGAGAAAGAAAGTGAACAAATAACAGCAACAAGAAACTGGAGTCCTTGTGCCACAACAAGGGCAACATAGAAATGTAGCAACATAGAATTTGACAGCAGATAAGGACCACTTGGCCCACCCAGTCTGCTCATTTCCCTACCTAATGGATAAGCTACAGATCCTAGTTAACCAACAGCCTACTTCCTCCTACCCCAACCCCTAGAATTGCCACATGTCTGTCTCATGCATTCTTGAATTCCTCCACTGTTTTTGACTCCACAACCTCCTCAGTAAGGCCATTCCATGCATCCACAACCCTCTCCATGAAAAAATATTTCCTCACATTACCTCTGAGCCATCCCCCTCTATCTTCAAATTGTGCCCCCTTGTTCTTGCACACCTCTTTTTCTGAAAGATGTTACCCTCTTGGAGTTTGTTGATTCCCTTGAGGTACTTGAAAGTTTCTATCATGTCCCCCCTCTCCCTCCTTACCTCAAGGGTATACACATTAAGCTCCTTTAGTCTCTCTTCGTATGTCTTCTGGTGCAGACCCTGCACCATTTTAGTTGCCCTCTTCTGGACAGCCTCCATCCTGCCTACATTCTTGTGGAGATGAGGTCTCCAGAACTGCATGCAGTATTCCAGATGGGGTCTCACAGCTGTCTGTAGAGAGGGATAACAGATTCCTGTTTTCTACTGGTGATGCCTCTCCCTATGCATCCCAGTATCTCCCCAGCCCTCCTAACTGCCATCTCACATTGCTTGCCCACCTTTAGGTCATCTGATATGACTATCCCCAGGTCCCAATCCATTTTTGTTGTTGTTAGTATCTCACCCCCCATTGTGTACTGTTCCCCTGGGTTTTTGGTTCCCAGGTGCATTACTTTGCACTTCTTTGCATTGAATCTAAGCTGCCATACATTTGACCATTCCTCCAACCTTGCCAAGTCCTTTCTCATCCTTTCCACCCAACCTTGTGCATCAACCCTGTTGCAGATCTTTGCGTAGTCTACAAAGACATACTTTTCCTTCCAGTCCCTCTGCAATGTCACTTATAAAGACATTGAAGAGGACCGGTCCCAATACTGAACCCTGCAGTACCCCGCTAGTAACCTCCCTTTCTTCAGAGTGAACTCCGTTTACTATTACCCTCTGTGTCCTGGTGTCCAGCCAATTTTTTACCCAGGCTACCATCTTGGAACCCACGCCAAGGCTGGCTAACTTGCATATTAATCTTTTGCGTGGGAATTTGTCAAGTGCCTTGCTAAAGTGTAGGTAGTCCCTGTCCACAGCCCCTCCCTGATCTACTACCTTGGTCACCCAGTCAAAGAAATTTATTACATTTGTCTGACATGACCTTCACGCTGTAAATCCATGCTGCCTTGGGTCCTGTGCCCTGCTGGCCTCTAGGTACTCAACAATTCTTTCCTTCTGAAGTGATTCCATCATTTTCCCTATCACTGAGGTCAAACTAACAGGTCTATAGTTTCCTGCCTCTGCCCTGCTTCCACTTTTGTGAAGTGGAATAACATCCACTCTCCTCCAATCTTTAGGTACCACTCCATCCTCCCATGATTTGTTAAAGAGGGTAGTCAGTGGTGTCACTAGTATCTACCCTTAGTTCTTTTAGAATTCTGGGATGAATCCCATCAGGCCCCATTGCTTTGTCCACCTTCAATTTTAAGAGTTCTTTCAGAACTCGTTCTTCTGTGAATGGACTGGTATCGACCCCCCTATCCGGAGTGTTTCTATTGTTTAGTTTAGGTACCTCCCCCTCTTCATTTGTGAATACTGAGCAAAAATATTTGTTCAGTATCTCTGCCTTTTCACAGTCACCTCTGCCCACCCCCTCCCCTTTATTAAGCCTCACTATCCCTCCCTTGGTCTTCCTTCACTCCCTGATATACCTATAAAAGGTTTTGTCCCCCTTTTTAACTGAGTTGGCTATTTTTTCCTCGGTTTGGTCCTTTGCTGTTCTGACTGCCTTCCCTGCTTCCTTCTGCTTTAACTGATACAGTTCTCTGTCCTACTCCTTTTGTGATTCCTTGTACTTCCTGAATGCTATCTTTTTCTCCCTAACCTTCCCTGCCACCTCCTTTGAGAACCATAGTGGTTTTTTACATTGTTTTGTATTGTTTATTCGCTTCACACAAAGGCTTGTTGCCTCTGTGATGGCAGTTTTGATTATTCCCCATTGATCTTCCACCCCTCCTTCCTGCCCATTTGCTAGTGCATTCCTTAGGCACTCACCCATTTTGGCAAAGTCACCCCTCCTAATGTCCAAGACCTTTGTCTTTGTATGGCTTGATTCTACTGCTGTGTTTATCGTGAAACATACTGTTCGATGGTTGCTAGTTCCCAGATGGTTACCCACTTCTAAATCTGTGATCCTCTCTCCATCTCCATTTGAGAGTACCAGGTCTAAGATTGTTCCCTCCTGAGTGGATTCCAGTACTAGCTGTCTAAGGCATGCCCCCTCCAGGGCATCTAGAATGACCCTGCTCTTGGATGTGGCTGCAACAAATGCTCTCCAATTAACATCTGGCATATTCAGGTCCCCCATCAATGATATTCCACTTTTTATGCCATTCTAAGGATACCTTCAATCATTTCCTTGTCCATTTCCTCTCCCTGAGATGAAGGTCTGTATATAACCTATGTGCGGATTGTGGTGCCATTGCCTGTCTCCAAGTTGACCCACAGTGCTTCCTCTCCTCCCCGTTTACCCTTTTGTTCTGTTGCTTTGATTCCTTCCCTCATGTAGAGAGCTACTCCTCCTCTTTTACCCTTCCTGTCCCTCCTGTAGATAGTGTACCCTGGTATGTTTACATCCCAGTCATGGTTCTGTGTGTACCATGTTTCTATGACTGTCACGATATCCAGATGTTCCTCTTCCAACCAGGCCACTAGTTCAGGAAGCTTGTTACCCAGACTATGGAAATTGGTATTCAAGTATCTTCATCTGTAAAAGTCCAGATGGGCCTTGTGGATGCTGCCATCTTCTGGATTGGAAAAGATTAACAAGTTGATGAAGATTCTCTTATCAGTCCATGTCAGAGCAACAGCTCCCATACTGATGCTTCTGCTGACATTCCGGGACTCTACCATTTCTTATACTTGTATCCTGAGGTGCTCCTCATAATATACACCCAAGTCCCCTCACCTTAACTTCCAGATGGTCTTCTTCATGAACCATGAGGAAGGCATCCCATTGGTGACACTGAAATGTAAACTATGTGTGTTGAATGTTGGGCAGGCCAGGAAATCCACAGAGCAAAATGTGTATACTGTAAACCGCTTATTGGATTTAAAATTTGCTTACTTTGGATCCATATTTGCCTACGTTCTTATGCTGCTGTACAATTTGGTTTGTTGAAAAATAAATATGCTTACAGCTTAAACTTGCAACTTTGAGGAGTGCTGACCTTTTTTCCTTTTGGAAGTGCGCTTCGGTATTGACTGTCTCGGTAAGGTGCACCCTCTCTTTTCTGCATACTGGTAACAGCTTAAAAAGCAATCAAGTAATATGTTGAACTGTGCCACGTTTATGTTTTGAGGTCCATAAGTAAGTCTGGCAATTCTTTCAGGGCATCCTTCCTCAGACTGATCAGTGATTCTCATATATTAAGTCTTAGAGGTATTGTGGTTGGTCCTAGGTCACATCTATCTTGGCCGTCCCCACTGATGTTAGCAAGTAGGGATATTTTTTTTTCTTGGGAAAACCTGAAGCAAGACAGGCTTTGGAAGTTTCTGTGGTGGGGGAGCATTCCTAACCCTGCAACACTCATGCAAAAAAACTGTCTGCACACTGAAATCAAACCACTGGCACCCTTTGTACCACTCAGGCTTTTTGGTCCATCCATGCACTGTGCAGCTGGCTCCTTGGTCACAGCAGTAATGGGTCTGCATGGCAATTTTACTTTCAGACAGTTGTGATTATTTTCACAGCCCTTATGAGTGCAAACTGGGTCTGTAATTCATTCTGAGCTTTTAGTTAATGGGCAGATTTTAAATTCAACACAGTCTCTGACATTCACCATCAATTTTGCTGAACAGTTCAGCCTGCTTTACTGTGTCCCTTTTCCAGACACAATTCATGGGTGCTCACTTGAAACCCTGCTACAAATCAGTACTGACCAAGTACTTGCGTGCTTCATTTACCATTTTCTGGACACCCCTGCAGGTCTCTGGTGCCCTTCCTGGGGTGGGATTCTCCTGGGAATGGTCCTGCCTCTGCCATGCACCAGCTTTCATCCCACTCACTGAGATGCAACCTAGTGGACTGAAAAGCCCTAAACAGGGACTCTTGGATGCAAACAAGTGCAGTACTGACCCTCACTGAAACCGCAGTACCGCACACTGCAAACAGTTGCAAACAGTTTCTCTATGACTACACATGTGCACCCTATTATTGTTACTTTCCTTGAGCTGTGTGGCTCACAGACATCTCCACCTAAAAGCCTTATTCAAAGCAGATCAGTGCTTAACAATTTCTCCTCCACCTGCAAAAATAGTGAAATGGCATGGGACATAACGTTGCCTCCACCCCTTCATGTGAGGGAACATTTTTTGACATGTTCTTCTCTGCCTCACATGGTCATGCAGTCACTGCAACTCCATGTACCAGGGCCATGTAGTAAAAGTGCATCCACAGACTTCAAAAGGAAAAAGGAAATCATTTCACTCTGTGCCTTGCAGGGAGTCAATGCAACTTCAAAAGCACAAATGGGCATGCAGTACTCCTAAGAGATAACACATAGCATCAAATGCAGGCCTGCTGGCTGTGCTCCTTGTGTCCTAGGTACCAAGTACACCTTGCTGCAAATGTCTGTAGCTTCCCTGAGACCAGACACTCACTCTCTTAAATGACTCTCTCTCTCTCAAAAGCTCACCATTGACTAACTCAACTGCTTCTAAAATGGCTTCTTCTTATACTAACTTCAGTAGCTCCTCCTACAGACTTTCCAAAACCTTAACCCTAGCCTAACTATACAGCATATACACCACTACAGTGGGGCCCACTGGGATGCAAACTGGTGTCACAGGACACTACACTGCATGACAAAAGGGATTACATACCATTGAAATTGCCTTGTTTCCTGCAGTTACTCTGCAGCAAAACTTTGCAGTATTGATCTACATCCTGACAGGCTCCACTGTACAGTATACTAATGAGATAGTAACAACTGTCCTCCACCTAGTGGAGGGAGGAGGGGGTTACACTGAGATATAAGCTAATGATTTATTTTGTTCAATATCACATGGGTGACCACTTAAACAAAGAACACAGAAACATAGAATTTGTAAGAAGAAAAGGACCGCTTATCCCACCCAGCCTGCCCAGATGTTCAATATCACATGGATGGTCACTTAAATGTAGAAACATAGAATCTGTCAACAGAAAAGGACCATTTGTCCCACCCAGCCTGCCCAGATGTTCCCTGTTGAATCTCTCTCAGCAGACCCTAACTGTTCTCTGGCAACCTACTCTCCTCCAACTCCATCATTTCCCAAAATGTTTCTACCATTTCTTAACTGTGAATGGTCTAAATAATTATAAAGTTCTAAGAGTAGTTTTGCTAGAATTTTACACCAATTTTTTCTAAAGTTTAAATTGTTTGAAAATATGATATATCAACATAGCATTCCTATATCTCCACAAATTATTATATTGGAACATAGGAAAATAGGAATGTGATGGCAGAAAAGGACCGCCAGGCCGACCCAGTCTGTCCAGAGAGCCCTGAATTCTACTAGGATTTTGCTCTAGTCCTCCCCCCTGCCTGAACAACCCCTTGTGTTTATCCCAGGCCTTTTTGAACCCCCCCCACCTCCTTTGGCAACCCATTTATCTGGTTTTATAAATTAGTTTTATCCATTTGTAAGCATCACTGCATCAGTTCTGGAGTTTTTGAACTTGCTAAAATATCATAATCCTAGTGAAAATAAACAATAATTGTAATTATGAATCCTGACATAATTTGTCAGGACTTACTATTTCTAAACATTCCAGACATTCGTTTAAACATAAGGGGGTCTCTTATGCAAGCAGTTCTAAAAATCTGAAGTTCTAAGTTAAGTTGCTATAGTCCCTTTCCCACACAGTGGTTTCTACTATTTTTTTACAAAATAGGTTGGTCAACAAACTGGGAAGTACAGGGGTGGGGGACAAGATAACTAGATGGGTGGAAAACTGGCTAGCAGACAGAACCCAGTGGGTGGTAATTAACGGGGTGCACTCTAGGATGGGGTAGGTGACAAGTGGAGTGTCCCAGGGGTCTGTGTTAGGGCCGTTGCTCTTCAGTATCTACATATGCAACATAATGGACAGACTGGAGAGACAGGTGGCACTCTTTGCAGATGATATGAAAATCTGCAATAGAGTGGACACTGAAGGAGGGGTGGAAGACATGAGACGAGACCTGAAGGCACTGGGGGAGTGGACAGAGACCTGGCAGCTGAACTTCAACATTAAGAAGTGTGCTGTCATGCACCTGGGACAGAAGAACCTGAGGGCAGGTTACAGATTGAGGGGAGAGGAGATCAGGACATCACAGCAGGAAAAGGACTTGGGTATAGTCAGGGCCCCGAGTTTTCCACGATTCCACGGGTGCTGACAAACCCGGAAATATCCGGCGAATTTTGCTCATCACCAGCGAATTTGTAGTCACCATGGAACAACGTAGTGCTTTTATGAACTTGTAAACATTGTATAATTAGCAAAGAAACTGAGCTGTGCTTAGAAGTTGTTTCTTTTTCCTTTATCCAAAACCAAAAATGTCTGTCTTAGCTGCTTACCAGGGCTCTACCCGTTTTATAGGCCACTAAGATGTTTTTTTTTTGGGGGAGGTTGCTGCATGAAAAGGATGTGTTTTTGGCTGAAAAGCTGGGCGCTAAAATGTCAAGCTGTCGGCTGCAATGTTTAGCCAATGACTGCTACTTTCACTGTGGTTTCCCAGCAATGCATAGCAGTGTAGCTCTCTCTATTGGTGAGCATACTGCACTAGATCCACAGCATTCATCTTAATCTTGGCATTTTAGCCACAGGAGAAAGGTCGGAAACTGAGCGGCTGCTTGAACTGCAGTTCAGGGAAGCGATAGCACTCCTCGAACATGCGCACATTCAACAGGACTCCACTACTAATTGCACCTAAAGGACATATTTATCGGCAATGCAGTTTCTCATTCTTTTCTCTGGGGCAGCTGACCTATTCTCTGGCATCCTGTCAGCCACCCGCTCCACTCCAAATGCTGCAGCAGAACTGAAAGAAAGAGACAGAGGCTAGGAGCAAGCTCTGCCTATTTGAATACCTTTACACTGTATCTCTTCTTTACATAATTCAGTCCCTCCTTCTCCTGTAAATCCCATTGGGTCCTTTCTATTTTAGTGGCACAAGGAGCATGCTTCTGCTCCGAAGCAAACCAATCATTCCTGCTCCGAACAAGGAGTTTCTAATAAACTGCACCATGCAGTGTTATAGCAAACACAACGGAGCAACCTACTCAGATGCAGAAAACATCCTGCATCGCACAAAGGGACTGGGACCAACTTTCACTTTTATCCTTCTCAGGTGGGCGGCTGAAATATACTAATGCCGCCTCACTCTGAAAACAGGAAAAACCTAAAAGTTCTTATAGGCAGAAAAACACTCTAGGAGCAGTACTGCTACAATTATTTTAGTACTTCAAGGACTCCACTGTCCCTCATCCTACAAGCGCTCGCTCAGAGCGTATAATTATTTAGTTTAAAAAGCGGACCAGTTTCTAGACTTCTCACTTTCTCTAACTAGACCCTATAACGGTCATGAAAATGAAAGATGTGTTTTTTTTTTTTATAATGGGGAAAAAACAAAATGGATGTACACACGTCTTATCTGATTCAATTACTTTTCTTGAGACTGCTTTTTTGAGCGTGACAGTTAGTTCCATGACATATGTTGTTGTGTGCTGGTTATACCAGCACATGCATTTGTGGTGTCAATCAGTGCTTGAAAACCCTTTCATTCAGTGGTGGTTTTCTTCATTCATAAGGCCCGTGTCTCTTTTATGTTAACTATCCAAACACAAGTATTTTTTTGTTAACAAATACCTAACTTTAGCTTGTTAGATTTATTATTGTCTGTGGTAGTCTAACGTCGGCTTACTCCCCTTTCCACAACCATAACACTAGTGACACGCAGTGAATCGTACTTTGTGAAGATGCTTATAAGTAATATTGCACATGTGATTGTTTGAGATGGAAGATTAAATGTGAAGCTGATGGCAGACGTGATCGCGGTATTTAGATAGCTCCTGTTTTGCCCCACTCCTTCACCCGCCTCATCATTGCACTCAGAATCGGTTGTGTGGAGAGAGAGTGAGGTAGAGGGTATAGAGGCTGCAGAACAGATCTACATGTTGACAGACCAGCCGTGATTTACCATTTGTATAGCCAAACTGCTGCTGAGATTGTGTAGAAAGGGTGTGAGACACAAAAACGTCATTAATCCTTTGAGTCTGACTCCATAAACTTCACATAACATATTTGCATGATGATTAGAAACGTAATAGCCAGTTTCATACATCCATATACCACACTCCCCTGATGGTGCATGGTCAGATATAGTAGGTCTACACACTGCATGGCATATGCTTGTTTTAAAGTAAATGGTATGTACTAGATATGTGAGCTACACAGAAATAAATGTGTAATGTCAGTAACATGTATAGTTGTGAAATATTGTGCTTGTTTTTATTTTTAGATTTTTTTTTTACTCATGACCATTGGTTTTATTCTGGTAAATGGCAGTTAATGCATATGCACAGACATGAAGTTAAATACATTGCTAAAAAACACAGGACCTGGGAGTACTCATCCTGGATGACACATGTGATGGGGCTTTGGGGAGGGTCCACTGGGGTATATCCGCAGTGAGTTGGAAAGAATTTTCCTGGAAGATTTAGCCATACTGCTTTCATCCCAAAGAAATCTATTGTATTCCTGAAATGTAGGATGTTAAATCATAAAGACTGTTTTAAGGAAAGTGACATTATCTATGTATGTATATGTATATAAAATACACCACAGATATGAATATAAACATGCACAAACATATCTGTCTATATCTATCTATCTCAAAAATTTTACCTGGAATACTACAGATCCCCGGACACTGAAACCCCAAACTGCCACAACAGAAGCGAGCAGTTAAAACATAGTGAAACCCATTTAGTAAAACCCCCTGACTGTATTATAAAACATTAAATATGGGCAACTGTAGCCAACTCGGCATATGTTTCCATCTTGCTTTTCATGAAGGATAAAGTATGTTTTTTTTCAATCCAATAAGAACACTCAATTCAAATAAAACTTGAAAAGGATGAATGTTAAGGTAAATGTCACAATATAAACACTTGACTCTACTAAGAAACTGTCAAATATGAAGAAACAAACAAAAAGTCAAAAATAAGGAAGTAGTGTGACAGTCTTCTGCATAGAATTGCATGAGAAATAGCCATCCATGCCTTGAGAGTTCTCGGCAAATGAAACTCCTGCAGAACTTTGCTCTGAAGTGCCGCAGAAAAATCAGGGCTGTGGGTATAGTAGTCACCAGTGACCTTAAGATGGAGAAGCAGTGCACTAGGGTGGTAAGGGAAGGCATATGGGATGCTGGTAAGTATAGGCAGGGGAATCACCAGCAGAAGGAGGGAAGTCCTGGTGCCTCTGAACCAGGCTATGGTGAGACCTCACCTGGAATGTGGAGTGCAGTTCTGGAGGTCTTACTTGAATGAGGACATAGATCTGATCAAAAGGGTTCAGCAAAGAGTGACCAGGATGGTGCGTGGAATGGAAGGCATACCATATGAGCAGAGATGCAAAGAGCTGTGGCTTTACACACTGGAGTCCAGAAGGGAGAGAGAGGGGACATGATAGAGACCTTCAAATATGTTAAAGGGATAAATAAGCTGGCCTGGGGAGTTTATTCCAAATGAAAAAGGACACCACAACAAGGGGGCATGGCCTGAGACTGCAGGGAGGACACTTCAGAGGGAATGTGAGAAGGCAGTTCTTTATGGAGAGGGTGGTGGATGCTTGGAATGGGCTTCCGGATGAGGTCGTGGGGGTGGAGACAGTAACAGGATTCAAGAAAGCTTGGGACAGACACAAAGGGTTACTAGGGAGGGGTGTGGGTAACCAAGCAGGGAAGTGGGTAGTTTAGCATGGGGAAAAGGGCAGACCGGATGGACCACGGGGTTCTTTTCTTTGTCAAGTTCTATAATTCTGTGATTCTATGAAAACATTTTCTTTTAAGATTCAAGTTCCATTTCTTAAAAAAACAGAAATCTTTAACTGATTTATAATGTCTATATAGTGTATAGTGGTACTCTGTTTTGCATGGAAATACATTCCTGGAACAACGTTGTTGTGCTGCAGTAGTGATGTCACGATGTTGTCGTGCTGCATTAGCGATCAAACATGTTCGCACATGCACGTTAGTTTATCCTCCTCACTTCAGGAAACAACTGAGGCAGTGAGAGCTGGCCTGGGAAATGAGTGTGGACGAAACAAATGATACAGTAAGACACGGGCCTGGCATAATAGGTACCTATACACTAAAATACTGTGTATGAGCTATCATGCACATAGAAGGCCCTTCTTCACTCTCGAGGTTTCCATGGCAATGAGACCTCTCGAGCTGCACTCTCAAGATCTCTTGTTACTATGGAAACCTCTCAAGTGAAACATAGCCTTGTTGTGTATGATAGCTCATACACAGTCCTCTGTATTTACATTTCAGGCCTCTCTTATTGCTATAAAAGTGTCTTCTCAGGTCCTTTGTGTGCCAGAACAACTTAGCCTTACAGTACTTCGTACTTCTCTCACCCAAAGAACTTGAGCAGGCCCTCTTACAACCTTAAGAGATTATGGAACAGGTCATAAAAATATATAAAGTCATCAAATTACTGATATGTTTTTTTGCCCACGGTAGATGCTCAGTTTTTGCAGCCCTACTGGATGTGTCTGCTCACAGAAGCATTGTACTCTAGCACTGCAGCTGCCTGTCGGGCCACTGTTGCAGGATTTCAATGGAAGATAAAGAGGCAACCTTGTGTATGCCAAGATGTTGTGATGCCATTAAACCAATGTGTTTGATATCAAGGAGTCCCAACTCTTTATACAGGGCTAACCAGTCACTGTAGCTGCCACCTGGAGGGGGTGCAGGGGATTCAAATGCACATTACAGAGTAATGTGCTGAGCAGGTGGATCCAGATATTGTCTGCTGCCACTCAAGTGGCCCCTTTGCAAACAGACTATTAGGTGTGCTCATTATGTTGTTATTATGTTGCTTGCTTTAAAGCAGGTAATCCTGATTCAGCATTATTGCTTAAAACATATTTTTGACTCTATAGCAAATTACAAATTCAAGAAACTAAGAGTTTGCAGAATACACCTCTGCCCCAGCCCTGCTGGCACATTGGGAATAAAGACAGTGGTGTCTGGTTCCCAAATATTACAAGATCTCGCAACACTGTCATACTGTCCTCTGTGGTAATTAGCCATAAGGTTTAGAAACACTGGGCAACTTAACAATTAACAAGTGTGGTTTTGTCTATTGTTGCCAGTTCTTCACTGAAGATCTTGATTAACATGACTAGAGAAGAAGGAACCTGATACTGGACACCAGTGTATGCACCTTTATCAAAGCTGCTGAATTTGGAATTTTCTGTAAAGTTATATACTGTAGCTCTATAACTTGACAGTATAGCAAGAGTCCATCAATGGCACGGGGTCATGTTGCTGCAAACAACAACTGCACAGCAATAAATGCCGCATGGAAAACAGCAGTGTCCCAAACAATGTCGGGTACAACAGCGACCTGAAAGAAAAGGCACAGCCCCATTGAATACAATGGGATGTGTATTCACCCCCCACACACCCCGGACTTACAATAATCAACACCAGGGGGTCATGGACTTCAGGGATGGTGAAATAATTGGAACAGGGTAAAAGTTCTTTTTTTAAAATAAAGGTTTCAGCAGAGGAGACCTAGCCAAATCTGAACCATGGCCCCAGGATTCCTGCTTTGCCGTATGCTAGTGCCCTAGCCACACCACTACTGGAGCAGCTCGGACAGGCACCCCAGCACATGGCTGGTTGATCCCATCCAGGGGAAGTGTAGAGCGACATGGGTAGCAATAATTCCCTGCTGCTATTCTACCCCTGTTGCTCTAAATCCTTTCATGCTTCACACAGCACGGTTCCTGTAGTGCTCTTCATAGTGTGCTATTTTGACCCAGCACCCCTATCAACATTCCTCAGAGAGCTACATTATATAAGGAATGCTGGACTGTTGCTATGTTGTAAAGTTATACTGCTCTAAATGCTGGGCTGCAGCAACCTTGAAATCAACACTGTTCACTGAAGAATATAAATTTATGCAAACCAGCTTTTCAAGCCAACTCTGCCAAATCCAAGAGCCGCAGCTGATTTCAGCTAAAGGGCTGCAGTTTGGCCTAGTGGTTAGAGCACAGAACTGTGATCCTGGAGACCCCAGTTTCAATCCCACACAACCACCGCTTACATCACTATGTGATCTCAAGCAAGCAGTCCCTTTACCTCCCTGTACTCAAATTCTCTGTAGCTGTTTCTCTAATCCATCTTTGTACTTGTGCTAACAAGAGCAGCCACATTTGTTCCCTCTCTGACTTGGACCGAAAAGAACTCTAGGACACAGTTGTATGAAAGGTGATATATAAAACCAAATTCTTTTCCATTCCTTCAGCTGCTGACACTAGACCTAGAGACTGGTTTGTTAAAAATGTCTTTGTACTTTTATTACTCTGGCTGCTGTCCTGGGATTTGTGGTTTACCATCTTAGATTGTTTATGACTACTACTAACTGACTCATAAGTTACACTATTCACTTTACACCTTTAAAAAAAAACATTCATTTATGGACACGGTTCTGTTCACAGCATGACATAGTCTGAGACACAAATGTATGTATCTCTATCTACTTTATATGTAAGCAATAAGACATGACAGGGTGTGCATTATGGTGATATACTCACATACTTCAGGTGCATTGATAGGCATGACATGCAACCAACTGTCATTAGATGTACCTGAAAAGTATGATTTATCACCATAATGGCATACCATTGAGTGTCTCATTGGACTTATAAAATTATATTTAAATATCTGACTTAAAACGGATGAAAACAAGAAGAACCTGTATTAAAAGATAAAAAAGAACCTTTTATTGAAATATGCTTCCATTTTAACGTTGAACACAAATTCAGGTAGATAGGGGGATGGGGTAGCTAAAACAATAAAAGACAATGAAAACCATGTGTGGCATGCGTTTTCTATAAAAAAAAAAGTTGCCTTATTTGCATATCTAATCAATACAGGTTCAGTATTTTAATGGAAATGTGTTCATAACATTTGAATCTGCCAGGCTGTTTTTTTTTTTTTGGGGGGGTGAGTGATAGGTTTTACCTGAAAATACCCATACAAGATTCAAAGTACGTGCTTTTATGAACTTCAGGAATGTAGTTAAGCAGTGAGTCTGCCTCTGCCTGTGTAACTGTGTTTTCCTACATTTCATCTCTTGTGTTACTGCATCTTTTCCTCGTCCTATTTCTTTTTACTCTGTGTTTCCCCACATTCAACATATGGAATCTTTACCATGGAATACAAGGATTCAAAATTCTGCACAACTTCACTGGCAGAATGTTCCTATCCCATCATACTGTACACACACACACACACACACACACACACACACACACACACACACACACACAGAAAACAAAGGCCTTGTATGGAGGCAAAGCCTCCGTTTTACCTCTGTCAGGATAAGCATCAGAGATTTCCCTGAAGGAGAATTTTCATCGTCAGCAAAGAAACACTAATAATGGAAACTATGGTTAGTACTTAATATTTCAAATGTGTTTATGTGTGCAAGGAGAGTGTGATGATCCTGGAAACAACAATTAATTTGTTTTGTTTTTCATTTAAGGTAGTTTTAATTTTAGGGTCTAGCTGAAGGTTTATAGTAAGTAAAGGTAGTAGTCATGTTTGTGATGAAAGGCCAATTCTGGTTCTAGGGGGATTGATTTGCTTTGATTATTGTAACATAAGGGTGTCATTTTCCCCTTAGGGAACCAGTGATAACAAAAACTCATAATATCATCACTCTGACATCAGAAAGTCATAATACTATTATTCTGAGATCAGATTAATGGTATCATGAGATGGAGCATTTGCAGTATTCAATTACATATAGAATAAAGGATGGGGAAATGTGTGCTATGCACCCTCGGGGTATGGGATGCTACATAAACCCCAAGGGTAAAGCCAGAGATGTTTATTAAAGCAATGCACACCAAGGGTGTGCATTAAATTTGAGTGTCACACACTTCCACATCTTTTATTTTATATAATATCTAGCAATACATTTTTTTCCAGCCTGTCTCCTATGTCTGTGTGTGTCACATGGACACACATGGTCTGTGTCCCTTTAGAATTGTATTTATTTCTTTATTTATTTTATATTAAAGATTAGTACTTGACATCCCGATCGCGATCGTGCTCTGGGTTGTATGGTTTATACAGAAAAGGATCCCTTCATGCAAAAAAAAGATTTGGGACCTTTTTTTTTTCAAATTCTTTTTTTGCATGAAGGAATCCTTTTTCATATGTTTTTTTTATTCACACAAAAAAAGGATACCTTCATAAAAAAATAATTTGGACTTAGTTTTTTTTCCCCACATGTCGAATTCAATAAGGCTATACTCCCTCAATATTTGCACTTAAGGGACAATCTGTATTTCAAAACAATGGTTTTCATGAGTATGGCAAGAATAACATATAATACCCCCCAAAAAACAATTTAGGGGCCATATAAAAAAAACATAAAAATTAAAACATCAGAACTCCCATAGGATAACATTGGAAGTGCAACAAGCCCTACAAGCAAGCAAATAAATTGCTTTTTGGGAGAAGTGGAAGTGCAGGGCCCTTGCAGGGCCCAGAGGGTGATTAGTTTCCACATCACTCTTGATGTCTGCATCTATGGAGGGCTGAAAGCACAGGCCCTTCCATAGGCAAGTGGATATGTTCATGCAGATCCCAAAGGGACCTGCATGAATGAGGATATGATTATGCTATCTCAAAAAGTAAATACATTCTTTGCAAAAAACTTCATTAATGCACCAGTTAGGGTTCAGATTAAAGTGACAAAGGTAGGGAAATGTGGTGTTAGGGTTCCCAACCCTAACACCCCACCCTCACCCTGCAAGCAGCAAAAGAAAAATCCATTACAGTTTCACCTCTCCTGAGTCTTGGCAAATCAGGTGTGGGATATGCCTTGGGGTTATCAACCTTAACACTCACCCCATTCTCATATAGTTTGCACATCTCAGCTTATTTACTGATGGAATGTGGTGAGCATTACTGTAGGTTTGACAACTCCAAGTCACACCCCATGCCTGATTTGCGAAGATGCAGGAGACGTGAAACTGTAATTGTTTTTCCTTTTGCTGTCTGCAAGGTGAGGTGAGGTGTTAGGGTTGGGAACCCTAACACCACATTTCCCTACTTTTGTCACTTTAATCTGAACCCCAGCTGGTGCATTAAAGAATTTGTTTGCAAAAAATGATATATTATAGGGGCACAGTAGCACCCCTATAGTTAGGGTTGAGTAGCCAGTTCAATGTTAAACCCCTAACTTTGCACATTAATATCTTTGGCTCCATTTGATAAAATTAGCTGACATATTGTATGTGTTGTCTAGGAGGCAAGGTCTTGATCTGTCAAAATTTCTGTGATGTCAGCTTATGTGGTTTCTGAGAACAGCATGTGTCATTTTTTGTAAATGTCTAACTTTTGTCCCATACTTAACATGTTGTTTTTTTTTTGCTCCTCCCTACAGTCTGCATGAAACAGAATTAGTTCCACAAACTTGTAGGGGACATGCGTCATGTCAAAAGGGAGTGCCTTTGACAGGTCTGGTGAAAAAATACTGTATTAAAGGGTTCCCAAGTTATAAAGCTTTAATATTTACTGGTTTCTGACCTGTGCATGTGCAGTAGGGTTTTCCAGATAACGTTCTGTGGCAAAAGTAAAAATGTGATGCTGCCAATGCATGTTTTTGCTTTCGTATCACTTGTTTGTCAGGGCACCAATAATTTTTTGTACCATCCCAACCGCCATCTTGTTGATTTTTCCACGAACTATGAAACATGGAAAATACAAAAAAATACTGGGATTTAAAAAAACAAACATCAGAACCTAGCTAAACAGGACTCATTCAGCTAGATTCTGATGTTTGTTTCTTAAAATAATGGGCACAAATACATTTTCTGGGCACCCAAAATCCCGGGTGCCCAGCTTAGCAAGAGGAGCACTTCCCCCACATTCTCTGTATGAGAACAGCTGGTATCTCTTTACTTCTACAGCTGCAGCAGAACTTGTGCTGCTGGCTGCAGTGTGAGCTGTGAGTTGCTGTTTCTCTGGAGTCTAGCGGCACCCCCACCCTTCCAATCAACCTTCCAGTTTTTACATTTTATATTCCCTGGTATCTTGTGGCACCCCCTACCCACTGTTTGCCATCCCCATTATTTAGTTTTATATCTGTGGTGTCTAATGGCACCCCACCCACCATTTGCCATCCCCATTATTTAGTTTTATATCCCTGGTGTCTAGTGGTACCCCCCCACCCACTGATTGTCATCACCATTATTTAGTTTTATATCCCTGATGTCTAGTGTCACCCCCCCACCTGCTGATCATCATCTCCATTATTTAGTTTTATATCCCTGGTGTCTAGTGGCACCCTCCCACCTGCTGATCATCATCCCCATTATTTCATTTTATATCCCTACTAGCCTTGCGTGAAGACATCACATTCGACCTCATCTGATCCAGGGTAGGGTTAGGGGTGAACATTAGGGTTGACAATCCAAGTAAGACCCCATCACTGATTCACCAATACTCTGGAGACCCAAGTCCCTAGTGTCTTGTCTTTTCATTTCCCATCTTTGTACACTTTGCATTTTTACAACCCTAATGTCTACATTAACATAGTATATAAATATATATTGTACTAATATATGTAATAGATATACCACTCTGAGGTGTCTTGGTTTGTGCTCTGATATCGCGCGTGCTTGGTGTCGTTATGCTTACGAGGCCGCAAGGCTGAGTGCATCAACTGCCCAAGGCATGCGATATCAGAGCACGAACGCACACCTCAGAGTGGTATATCTATCTTATAAAATGTCAAAATTGTTTTGGAAGGGGGTAAAAGTGCAGGTGTGCAGTCGTGCTCTGATATACACGCGGTCATGTGATGCTCAGCAGCCAATAAGTTCCAATAAATTTCCCTACCCATTTTATAAATATATATATATATATATATTATACAGGCACTGTTACAGAGGTATAAAAAAACACAACAGTCTATTTTTTTGAAAATGTTAAGACTTTTTTTTGTGACACAATAACTTAATAAATAGGAACATTTGAAACCTGACATTTTCAGGGTGATAGAGATTGGTCCAAGGTGTGCTTTTGTGTTTTTTAGGTTCCTCAGTTAAGTCATTTTTAAAAAATTTAATAAAAATATTCTGTTTCTGAGCATGCACAGTTCAAAAAAATCAGTATTCATAACTGATTTTTTGTGAAAGCAGCACTTTGCACTATTCGACACAGCTGTCTTTAATATACAACAGCTGTGTCCTATAGTGTAATCCCTGCTGCTGTCACCACTCTTAGCCATCCTGACTCTGCCTTAATTTCACTATCTGCAAAAGGGGGGACCAATCCCTGGTGTCAGTGTGTTTATTAATCTAAGTATCTTTATTAGTTGAATTTATTTTTTTTTTATTAATTTTTCATGGCCAACACCGAAATGCTCACCCCTAGTGTCAGATGCTTCCCCCCATGTGCAGTCCCTGTTAATTTAATTAACACTGCCAACATTGGGGGGCACAATCCCCATGTTGGCATTTACACTACCCCTCAGCAGTGTGGGACACTGTGGAGCCCACCCCCAGTGTCCTGAAATAGTGTTATTAAGTGTACCTGAAAAAAAGCTTCCCGTGATGTCTTTTTTTTTGTTTGCTTGGTTAACCTGGAAAAAAGGAAACGGTCCCTCGTCATCTGTCACCATCTCCCTACCCTCCAACTCCCTCCCACTGACCCCCCCATCATACCCTATACTACTGAGGCTGAGACAGATATGACATAGCTGTCTTTAATAAATTACAGTTGTGTCATATAGTGTAAGTACTATATGACACAGCTTACTTTGACGAAAAAAAGCTATGTCATATAGTGCAAGTACTATATGACACAACCGTCTTTAATAAATGACAGCTGTGTCATATAGTACTTGCACTATACGACACAGCCATCATTCATTAAAGACAGCTGTGCCATATAGTGCAGGTGGGTGCTTGCTGCTGGTTGGTGCACTAGGTCAGGAACGGGGCTACTGTCATTGTAGCCCCACCAGCCTGACAGTCAGTGAGCTGTTTTCTGCACACTGGGGGCCCCAATCCCCAGAGGCAGTTTATTTATTTATTTTAAATTTGATGCCCCCCCTTGTAGCCCTCTCCTTGTTATAGGCACTGCCGACATTGGGGTGCCCAATCTCCATGTCTGCTTTTACACCCCCCTTCCCTAGCAGTGTAGAATACAGCCCACTACCAGTACTGTGTCTCTTAACCCTTTTTATAATTTTTTTACCCTGGAGAAAAAAACATCCAGCAATGTCTTTTTTTTTTTTTGTTAACATGAAAAAAAGAAAACGGTCCCTCATCATCCCTGCCATATCCCTATCCCCACCCTACCCTCCCACTGCACACCTACCACCCCACACCCCTTACCCTATACTTACTACCGGATATCAGGGCTGTCATCTTCTGTGGATTGGGACATGTCTGCACTCTTCAAAGCTGAGCCGCGAACTGAGGAATACAGATAAATGCAGTACAATGTATTTCAGTGGTGTTTTGAATTTATGTTGATATCTTCACCAATTCTGGGAGTTTTTCAACCAAATTTTCAACATGGGTTTTTTGGGACCCCACCTCATGAACACTATCACTGTTATTTCATTAATTGGGCCAGGAAGGTGATTTTGCGGTCTCTGTGTGGAATCACCTTTTGTTACTAATTAACAAAGTGACAGTGCCAGTGTTCATGAGATGGGGTCCCAAAAATCCCATGTTGAAAATTTGGTGAAAAAATCCAAAAAAATTGCCACGCGCTTGTGTTATGCAGTTTCTACGCAGGCACATAACTTTAGTAATTTACAATATTTTGACTCCATATTTTCAACCTGCTCTTTTTTTCACACCACCTCATGAACAGTACAGCTGTCATTTCTCATATCCTGCCCAAAATGTGTTTGTGCACCCTTGGTGCAGAATAGCACAGTCACTGCATGGAATCATCTTATGGGACTGATTAACAAAATGACACTGCCAGTGTTCATGAGGTGGGGTCCTACCCAAAAAGCCCATGTTGAAAATCTGATGAAAAAATTCTAAAACATGGTCACGTTATGAGTGTGTGTTGTGCAGTTTCTACGCAGGTGCATACTTTTGGTAATTTACAGTATTTTAACTCCAGATTTTCAACATACCCATTATTTCTCATGAACAGTACACCTGTCATTTTTCACATCCTGTCCAAAATGTGTTTTCACACCTGTGGTGTGGAATGGTGTTTCAGCATGGATTTCAAAATGTTCACCTATGGTGTTTATGAGGTGGGGTCATAAGAAGAATATGTTGAAAGTTTGGGGTCAAAATATAAAAAAAATAATTTATTATGTAACATTAATTGCAGGGATGTCTGTTGCTCCTCTGGGGAACAAGCTGCCTTACCGTGTGAGTGTGCTGAGATCACGTGTGAATTCAGTGAGTCAGTTTACTGGTACAAGGCTGATGCATAAGATGCTGTAGCATGTAGCACCAGTCATGGCCTGGGTAGGGGCAAAGTAGCACTTTGGCATAGACATCACACCCTGCGGAGGGTCAGGGAATCTCTCCCACAGGGTACCGAGAAGTGTGCCGGGGTCTGCTGGCCTATGCACTGCATCATGACTGTCTCCAATATTGTATTTAGCTCATTTTGCACAAGTCCCAAAAGGACCTGCACATTTAAGAATACAATTCCAGGAATGTCTTCAATCTTGTATTGATCTCATTCTGCACAATATCACAAAAAGAAGGGAAATTAGTTGTGAAAACTATGTTAATGCAGAGATTAGGGTTGTAGAAATTCAAAGTGTGCAAAGATGGGAAATGAAAAGATATTAAGGATTTGAGTCTCCGGAGTGTTGGTGAATCAGTGGTGGGGTCTTACTTGGGGTTGTCAACCCTAATGCCCAACCCTACACCATGGCACTACCCCTACCCTGGATCAGACAAGGTCAAATGTGATGTCTTCATGCAGGGCCTGTATGGCCCAGCTTGAAGAAAGCTCTGACAGATTATGTTGGCCATACTGTATCACTATGATGCACTTAATTGGAGCTGTATCTTGTGCTCTGGTCAGGAGGCTATGGGCTGGTGGGGTGGGCATTAGTGTTGACAACCCCAAGTAAGATCACACCACTGATTCATCAATACTCCGGAGACCCAAATCCCTAATATCTTTTCATTTCCCATATTTGTATGCTTTGCTTTTTTGCAACCCTAATCTCTGCATTTACGTAGGTTTTTGCAACATGTATATGTGTGTGTGTGTGTTTGTGTGTGTATATATATATATATATATATATATATATATATACACAGTATATATATATATATATATATTCATGGCAAAAAAACTCCATTTAATGCATCAGTTATTGTTATTCCATAGCAACAAAAGCAAGGAAATTAAATGTTAGGGTTTCCACCTTGCCCCACCCCCACCAACAGGCATCAGGGTGTGCATTGGGGTTGTCAGTCTTAACTCTCACCCCATCCCATATGTAAACAAGCTGAGGTGGTGCAGAATAGGACAATGGGGTGAGAGTTAGGACCAATAACCCCAACGCACACCCCGATGCCTGTTGGTGGGGGCAGGGTGGGGGTGGGGTGCAAGGGGTTGGAACCCTAACATCGAATTTCCTTGCTTTTGTCGCTGTGGGACAACCCTAACTGTTGCATTAAATGGATTTTTTTGCCTTGAATTTCTCTTCTTTTTGAGAATGTGCAGTATAAATAGTGAATGGAATGGGGTGGTGCCAGCACAGGCCCTTCAGTAACGGTAACGCAGTTGGAAACAGAAACGGTTACGGTAACAGCAAAGAGGACGCCAAAGGGAACAGTAACAGAAATGGAAGCGGAAATGCAAACACATAAGCAAACGCAAATCGTTACACGCACGGTCACGGTAATGCAATTGGAAACGCAAACACTTATGGTAACAGCAATGATGACACCAAAGGAAACAGAAACGCAAATGAAAACACTTATACAAATGCAAATGACAATGCACACAGTGACACTAAAGTAAACACAAACATGAAAAAAACAGTAATGGAAACACAAACAATAACAGTAACGCAAACGCAAGCGCAAACACAAAGGGTAACACACACGGCAACGTAAACGGAGATGCTAATGCAAATGGGCATGGAAACGCAAGCAGAAACACTATCTGTAACTGCAACACAAATGCACCCACTTTTTGTCACCAAAAAGTGCATTCAGAAGTACAGTGAATATAAAGAATGTATGCATAATGATGGTCCTTGGAGCAGAAAATGAACACTTGGAATACTAAATGGCTTATATCTCAGGAACTGTACGACATAGAAAAAAAAATTAAATGTCATATTATTTATTACTTTCCTGGCTAGTTTTGCACTTAGCCCCCTAGCTAAGAATTTTTTCTATGAAAGGTCTGTATCTTGAACCATTTTCTGAGAAACAGGCCTCGAAAGGCGCGGCGGATGCCGTGATGTTAGCCTGTGGGAAAATAGTCAACTTTGGAGTGCGGTAACTTTGCAGCCCTCTAATATTTTGTCACCAAACCACCAAAAGGCACATCTGTGGGATGTTGGCTTTTTTCCTTCCAAAGTTTACGCCAAAAGACCAAACCATTGTTTTGCAGCAGGGTGGCAAAGATTTCCTGTTATTTTGGGCATAGTTTCACAAAGTAGTGTCATGATTTGCGACACTTTCACAAAAAACATCATGAAAGTGTCACAAGTGCAGCACTACTTTGTGACACTACAGTTTACTAAAATTTTAAAAACATATTTCTGGGGTGTTTAACCCCCCAAAAATGACATGGCTTGCATCCTCAGTGCTCGACTAGGTGAACACAAAAACAATTGAGTCTCTAGAGGCTCCCAAATTTAAATGCCAAGCATTTCTGTGACCAGTAGCTGAAAACAAAATGGCAGATTTGTGACACTACAGGGGTCATTTGCGACACTAAAAACTGCATTTGTGACAGTCGAACATTTTAACTTTTCCTATTGACTATAATGGGAAACTTGTTTTTTGAATAACTTTAGAACCATTTAATATTTTTTCACAAAATCTTAGAAAGGCACATCAGGGCCCCAGCTGCATGTTCCCTGAAGTTTTTGGACTGGTTGCACAAACCATGCGGCCTGTAGGCTCAAGCAAAGAATGCACAAAAAAGCTTACATATGACTTTCTACAGTGCTATTTAACTCTGCAACTGTATAGCTGACCATTACTAAACTTGGCAGATCCAGAGATCTATGGTACTGCTCCATGCATGCCAAGTTTCAGGCAAATCTGTTATATGGTAGCAAAGTTATTAAGCTGCAAAATTTCACAATTTAATCTTAAATAGGGTACTCAACCCTAACTATAGTGGCACTACTGTGACACTATAATTATGGTAGCAAGGTAGTGCTACCATAGTTAGGGTTGAGGAGCCATTTACATGTTAAACCTAAAATTCTGCACCTTAATAACTTTGTAACCGTTCAATGGATTTGCCTGAAATTTGGAATACATGATCAAGAACCATACATCTTGGGATCTGCCAACTTTCGCTCTGTTTAGATATACAGCTGCGGAGTTATTAAGCATGATCTGCGTGCACGTTTATGCTTTTTTGGAATTCTTTGCTCTTCTCTACAGGTCACACGGTTATTAAACAGTTCAAAAGTTGTACAAAAAACAATTTCCCATACCCGCCACGTGATATCTTGTCACATAGCAACACAGTGCCCAGAAATGCAAATGGTAATGCGCATGGTGACACAAAGTGAAACAGAAAGATAAACAGTACTATAGACACAAATGGTTACAATAACGCAAATGAAAACACAAAGGGTAATGCACATGGTGCCGTAGACGGGAACAGTAAATGAAACGGTTATGGAACCGCAAGCAGAAGTGGTAAGGGTAACAGTAATGTAAGCGCACAGGCTGGTTTTCCCCAAAAGCCACACAGAGAAAGACAGTGAGTACAAAGAATGTATGCATAATAATGAGTCTCGGAGCAGAAAATGAGGAGTTGGAATACTAAATTGCTTATATGTCAGGAACCGTACGACGTAGAGAAAAAATTTAAAAGTCATATGATTTATGACTTTCCTGGTTAGTTTTGCATTTTAGCTTTCATTAGGGGCTAAGTACTTTTCGACAAAAAGTCCATAACTCACACCGTTTCTGAGATATGGGCCCTGAAAAGCGCGGCGAATGCCATAATGTTATCCTACAGGAAAAAAAGAGAAGTTCAGAGTGCCATAACTTTGGCTCCCTGTAATATGTTTTCACCAAACCACTAAAAGGCACATCTGTGGGATGTTGGCTTTCTCATCTCCAAATTTCAGCCCTAAAGACCAAACTGTTATTTTGCAGCAGGGCGGCAAAGGATTCCTGTAATGCGGCAGACGCCATAATGTTATCCTATGGGAAAAAGCATCAACTTTGGAGTGCCATAACTTTACCGCCCTCTAATATTTTTTCACTAAATTGCTGAAAAGCACATCTGTGAGATGTTGTCTGCATTCCTTCCAAATTTCAGCCCAAAAGACCAAACCATTGTTTTGCAGCAGGGTGATAAAGAATTGCTGTCATTTTCCCAAAGCCTGGAAAAGTACTGTTGAACTTTGCGAAAGCTTTCGCAAATTCATGTGACAGTGTCATAAGTGCAAAAGTACTTTGCGAAAGTACTTTTTCCAGAAAGTTGAAAAACATATTTCTGGGGTGTTTTACCTCAAAATAAAGACATGCCTAGCATCCTCAGGGTCCGACTAGGTGAATACAAAAATAATTAGGTTGCTAGAGGGTCCCAAATTTAAATGCCAAGCATTTTTCTGATGACCAACTGAAAACAAAATGGCAGATTTGTGACAGTAAAAGAGCCATCTGTGAAAGTAAAAACTGCATTTGCGACACTGTCAAACTTTTTGTTAACTTTTCCCATAGACTTATAATGGGAAATTGTTTTTTTGAATAACTTTTGAACCGTTTAATATTTTTTCACGAAATCTTCTAAAGGCACATTGGGGACACTGGCCACACATTCCCTGAAGATTTTGGACCAGACATACAAACCGTGCGACCTGTAGAGACAAGCACATAATTCCAAAAAAGCGTAAACGTGTGTGCAGATCACGCTTAATAACTCCGCAGCCGTATATCCGAATAGTACAAAAGTTGACATATACCAAGATGTATGGCTTTTGATCACGTATTCCAAATTTCAGGCAAATCTGTTAAACGGTTGCAAAGTTATTAAGGTGCAAATGTTTAGGTTTAACATGTAAATGGCTCCTCAGCCCTAACTATGGTAGCACTACCGTGCTACCATTTTATAGATATATATATATATATCTATATACAGTATATATATATTATATATATGGGATACATGATGGGCAAGATTATGATATAGAAACATAGAAACATAGAATTTGATGGCAGATAAGGACCGCTTGGCCCACCCCAGTCTGCCCATTTCCCTTCCTAATGGATAAGCTGCAGATCCTAGTTAACCAGCAACCTACTTCTTCCTACCCCCACCCCCTAGAATTGCCTTATTATTATGGAAAATATTTTCACTCCTTTAGAGTGACCTCTGGATATTCATGAGTGGTGAAGCCACGAGTGAGTATCCAGAGGTCACTGTGCAGGAGTGAATATATGTTCCATATCACACAAGTGTGCATCATGTATCCAATTTATACAATAAAGGCCCCTATTGTTGCAAAAGTTACCATTTGCGTGGGTTTCCACGGTTTTGCACAGGTTAGCACGGGTTTGCCCAGGTGTGATAAATGTCATTTATTTTCACTGTGCTGATGTCAGCAGCATTTATCTCACACCCATGGAAATAACACCAGTTATCATCATGCTGGAGCTCCCACCCCTATTGTATAAATATATATATGTATATATATATGTTCTCTGCCAAAAATATTTTTAATGCACCAGTTCGGGTTCATGTTAATGCCATAAATGTAGGGAAATGTGGCATTAGGGTTTCCAAACCTAATTCCCCATCCCTACCCCACCCCCAGCAGCAACAGGAAAAAACTTTAGGGTATTGGGTCTCCACAGTCATGCCAAATCAGTGGTGGGGTCTTCCTTGGGGTTGTCAACCCTAATGCTCACCCCTCCCTCCAGACTGTAGCCTCCTGTCCAAAGCACAAGGTACAGCTCCAAGCCAGTGCCTCCTAATGAGACACTCTTCAAAGATAATGAACTATGTCAACACAATCTGTTGCAGTCTTTTTTTTATTTAGTATGCTTTTGGGTTTCAGTCCTCCAAGAGCTCAGCCCACGACTCCTCTGCACTCCCCCCCACCCCTAGACTTACTCAGAGTGGTGACCTGCTCAGGCTTGTTCCCTCTGAGTGGGGACATTGCCTATTTTTGATGCAGGGCCTGAAAGGAGATCACATCTGACATTGATTGTTCAGGGAACGGGGTGGGCAGTAATGTTGACAACCTCAAGGAAGACCCTACCACTTATTTGCCAAGACTCCAGACACCCAAAACAGTAATTATTTTTCCTTTTGCTGCTTGGGGGTTGGGGTGGGGACCCTAATACAGCATCAACAAAAACCAGCTCCAATCCAGCAGGTGTGCTTGGTATTCAGACGAGAACAAAGTCAAAAATACCAGCAACACCCGTCACTATGTGCAAAGCTCTTTATTGAATGTGTAGCCACACAGTCAAACCAAACACCATCAGCTCAGCTTGGGCAGATCCTTGACCAGTTTCATACTAAAGGCACACCATCTGGAGGCATCTGCCAAAGAATTGCATCACTTAAAAACATTCATCTTAAAGTGAAACTGCATCAATAAATTACATAAATACATATATCTTAAATATACTCATAAATAGAGATAAAAACCAACACCATAACATAAAAATCACTTAATCATCAGCAATTAGCAAATCCATATGTGTCAACATAAGGGATATTACTAGTGCAATTTAATTTAATTATTGCTTGGGTATCCAAATGTTGGAATCCAGCAACACCTACAAAAGAAAAAATAGGATATAATTGGTGTAAAGAACACTTTTCAATATACACTAGTGATGGTTAGATCAGAGTAACACTACTGGGACTGCAGGGGAGGAGAAAGGGGTTTGGGAGGAGGGGGCAGGCTGGTGTGGGGTTTGGAAAATGTAGCAAACATATGTCTATTTCTGTTTGTTTTTAATCAAAGGCATTATACAGTCACAGCCAAAGACATGGTCATATATTTCCTAAATTTTTGTGATATTTCTGGAGAAATCTCCTGCTTTCTGCAGTTCCACAGTAGGGGTAACAGAGGAAAACTCTTTAGAAATTTTGCAAAATATCTGGAAATATCTGACCATGTCTTTGGCTACTACTGTATCTATTTTATCATTTAGACCTGGTGCTACAACTCCCCCCAGAGTATATATCCAAAATGCTTCTCTATCTAGCAAATTGTCATTCAGCACCTAGTCTTACAACTTCTATTCCAGATAATTTATATTCAAGAGCTGTTGGATTCTCAGTATGTCTCATGCTATGCATAGCTAAGGCACTGTTATTGTTTCCATTGGACATACTTCCGAGGTGCACTCCTATTCTCAACCACTAAGTTCAATTCACGGAGGACAGAGAGAATCAGAACAGGATCCCAGGGATTCAAGTGACAACAGCATCCCAACCAATCCAATGTGGCAGAGGACAAGGAAGAGGACAAGGAGAGAGGGGAAGAAACAAATGGATGACAAGAAACATTGAGGGGGAAATAAATGAACCCCCAGTGCTAAATAATACTGCAATTAACATTTCAGACTTCCCTTTAACAGAAATACAGACACGCATCCTACAAAAGTGGTTGTCATTATCCCAACCAGAGACTCTGATAAATTTGAACTATATGTGGATCTCAGATGGTTCACCTGCAATTTAAACCTTAATGCCCTTTTTCAAAAAAATGAAGATGTGTCATGGTACAGAAGTGAGTGGTAACCTGGATTGTCATGGACAGATGAGTGGTACCCAAGATGACCATGGACTACCCAGTAATGGACAACTGGAAGATTCAACAATGGGGAGCAGTTCAGTTCAAAGTATTTGTCCAGCATACACCTTTTTTCCACCTTATAATGAAACAGTACAAGTGTTTGAACATACATGTGAGTCTGCTACTGAAACAATATTACAGCAGAGTGACCACCCTAAACTTGTGAATTTATCAAAGGAGGAAAGCATTGCCCTGACAGTACTTCAGAATAATGAGACAATAACAATAAAACCTGCCAATAAAGACTGGGCCATCATGATCATGTTTACCTCCAAATATATATTGGAGCAAGAAAGACAATTGCAGGATGCCAATTTTTATAGGAAATTGAGTGAGGATCCCACAATGTCATTTGAAAAGAAAATTGATAGATTTTTGGATGAGGCATCAGTTGATGATATTATTGCTATGAATGAACTGACCAATCTAACAGTAAAACACTCTGTTCGAGCTACTATCTATTTGCTACCTAAGATACATAAGGATTTATAGAATCCACCAGGGCACCTAATAATGGCCAGTATTGACTGTCTGACAGAACCAATTTCATGGTTTGTGGATCCACACATCAAGGATTATGTGCCTTCACTGTGCTCTTATGTCAGGGACTCAGCCAACATAATAGGTGTACTGGGTGACATTCAGATAGAAAAAGATTGGATTCTCATATCAATGGATATTACATCATTGTACAAGAACATTCCTCATTCAGAAGGTATTGCAGCACTTGGATACTGACTCAAACAGGACATAAATTTGGAGGTGGCAAGAAAGCAATTCCTGTTAGATTACTCAAAAATGGTACTTACCATGAACTCATTTGCTTTTCAGGGTGATGATTACTACCTTCAAACTAAGGGGACAGCAGTGGGGGCTACATTCACCCTAAGTTATGCCAAACTCTATTTGAGCTATTGGGAGAACAGGTATGTCTATGAAGAGCAGGTCAATCCTTTTCTCCATAGGATTGACCTGTGGTGTCATTATATAGATGACATTTTATTGATCTGGAAGGGCACTCAAGAGGAGCTGGAGGAGTTTATAACTTTTTTGGAAAGTACTAATGTGAATCTCAAATTTTCAGTACAGGTAGACACATATGGTAAACTTCCTGGACATACAGATTAAAAGGAATAGCGATGATTGTATTGCTACCTCTCTTCACAGAAAGAGTACAGATCAGAACTCCCTATTGCTCTGCTTGAACTGTCATCCCAGACATATGACTGATAACATCCCAAAAGCCCAATTTCTTAGGGTCAGAAGAAACTGCAGTAGATATGCTGACTTTATGCTGTATGGTCAGGTTCTTTGCCAGAGGTTCATTAAAAGAGGATACTCCCATACCAGTGTGAACAAGGCATTTGAGAATGCCCAGAACACTAGGAGAGAAGATTTCCTTGTTACAAGGACTAATGAGGAAACACCAAATAGACTTAACTTTGTACACACCTACAGTAGACAGTCTAGTGAGATCAAAGAAGTGCTGAAGCAAAACTGTCATATCCTTAGATCAGAACCCCTCCTGTAGGAAGCTACTGTACTACCCCCAAGAATGGCATATAGAAGAAGTACTAATTTGGGTGACAAACTTGTACACAATTTTCAGAAGCCCTATCCACCTAGAACAGAGAAAAATATATGGCTACCCCTTAAATCTAAAGGCACATTTTCATGTGGCAATTGTAAATTTTGCCCTTCAATACTCAGAGGAGCCACTTTCACTATGGTGAACGCCAACAAAACATATGACATATGACGATTCATAAGCTGTGTCACAGACAGCCTGGTATACCTAGCAATCTGTAAATGTGGATCATTCTACAGTACATTGCTAAAACTACCAGGCCTTTTAAGTTGAGAATAGGAGAGCACCTCAGAAGCATCTCCAATTGAGACGATAAAAGTGCCTTAGCTATGCATATCAAGAGACATACTGAGAATCCAACAGCTCACAAAGTAAAATTCTCTGGAATAGAAGTCGTAAGACTAGGTGCTAGAGGTGGTAACCTGAATGACAAGTTGCTAGACAGAGAAGCATTTTGGATATATGCTCTGGGGAGACTTGTAGCACCAGGTCTAAATGATTAAATAGATATAATGCCTGTGATTAAAAAGAAACAGAAATAGATAGATGTTTGCTACATTTTCCAAACCCCACGCCACCCAACCCCTTCCCCCTCCCAAACCCCTTTCTCCTCACCAACCATACTAGTAGTGTTGCTCTGATCTAATCAGCACTAATGCATATTGAAAAGAGTTCTTTACACTAATCATATCCTATTTTTTTCTTTTGTAGGTTTTACTGGATTCCAACTTTTGGATACCCAAGCAATAATTAAATTAAATGGCACTAGTAATATCCCTTATGTTGACATATATGGATTTGCTAATTGCTGATGATTAAGTGATTTTAATGCTATGGTGTTGGTTTTTTATCTCTGTTTATGAGCCTATTTAAGGTTTATGTATTTATGTAGTTTAGTGAAACACTATCACTTTAAGATGAATGTTTTTAAGCAATGCAGTTCTTTGACAGACTCCTCCTGATGATGTACCTTTAGTACGAAACTGGTCAAGGAGCTGCCTGTGCTGAGCTGATGGTGTTTGGTTTGACTGTGAGATTACACCTTCAGTAAAGAGCTTTGCACATAGTGACCAGCGGTGCTGGTATTTTTGACTCTGTTCAAAAGCCCTAATGCCACATTTCCCTACTTTTGTGGCATTAACTTGAACCCTAACTGGTGCATTAATGAAGTTTCAAGAATGTCCTTTCTTTTTGAGATAGTGGAATCTTATCCTCATTCATGCAGGTTCCTTCTGTGCAGTGATGGATGTCAAGAATTCATTGGGCTGTCTGGTGGGTTGCAGAAGCACAGGGCCTTCTCGTCCCTGCACTTCCATGTGACAACAGTTGCAGATGAACAGGGAAAAAGTCCATCTTTCAGACAATGTATATGACCCTCTGTCACCCATAGGTGCAGAGGTGCAGAGCCCTATGCCTAGAGGACAGTTGTCTTCACTGAATGGTACCTGAGCCCATGCAGACAACCCTGCAGCTTTCATTCCCTGGCTGGGGGATGTTGCTTAACAGCACCATTCTCCCACCCTCACCCCATCTAGCTGGATCACTGAGCTTGCCCCTGAACTCAGCTCACCAGCATGGGATCATGAAGCATTCCCACTGGTGTCAAGTTTCTTATCAATTATGTGTTTGTTTTTTAGTTTTGAACCCACATTTTCAAGATAGTCATTTTATGACTCCCCTTTATCAACATGACATATAGTATTTACAGTATAGTATATTGGCCAAAATCCCATTTCAAAACAGAAGTGTGAAAACACATCTCATCCAGAATTTAAAACATGACACCTGACACGTTTATGAGGTAGTGTGGAAAAATGGCAATGGTGAAAGTCTGGAGTCACAATATTGGAAATTAGCAAAGTTATGAGTGAATGCTGAAATACTGCAATATTCACTCATAATCTGGACATTTTGTATTATTTGTACATCAGATTTTCAGCAAAGTCTTCTTATTACCCATATCATGAACCCAGTAGGTGAACATTTTCAAATCCCCACTGAAACATCATTCTGCACAACTGAAATATGATTCCACATCACAGGCATGAAAACATATTTTGGTCAGGATTTGAAAAATGACAGCTGTCACATTCATGAGGTGGTGTGCAAAATTGGCTATGCTGAAAATTTGGGATCAGAATATTTAAAATTACCAAAGGTTATGAGAGAGCATAGAAACATTTTTACAGATTTTAACCCAAAATTTTCAACATAGCCTTCTTATGACCTCGCCTCATAAATAAGAGTGGTGAAAATGTTCAAATCCCACCAGAAAGGGGATTTTGCAAAGTGTCTGTGAAATTCCCTTTTGGGCCAGATTTGCACAAATCCATCACATTGGTCATGAGGTGGAGTCCCAAAAAAGTCATGTTGAAAATTTGGTGTCAAAATATGCCAAAATGACAAAGCAATGAATCAAAGTTCAAAACCCCTTTGAAATACATTAAACAGCACTTAACTGATTTTCTCATATCGCAGTGGCTGATTCCAGCAGCAAGACATGTCTTCAATCAGAGAGTGTATCTACACCAAGAGACATGTTCAGGTGAGTGAGGGTGTGGACACCAAGTGGGAGATCAGGGTGGGGTGGGCAGGTCAACAAGGGACCATTTTTTTTACCGGTTAAAAAAAGAAAAAACATGGAGAGATGGTTTTCTTTATCTCAGGGGATACATTTCAGACACTGGGGATTGGGTACCACAGCACCAGGATACTGTTTGGCCACACCAGGGATGTGCACCTCAGAGCCATCAGGTACATTAGGGAACAGGGTGGGGAAACCTGGAGGGGTGGGGGGTCAAGAGAAGCAGCGCCAGGGGTGGGCACCCTAGTCTGTTTATTTTAGAAATAAAATAAATAACATTGGGAAGTGAGGGTGGGTGACCGGGAGAGAGAAAGATGAGGAGCCAGGAGTGGGCACCCTAATCTGTTTAACATCTTTTTAAACATAGATAGATAGGCAGACAGACAGACAGACAGATAATTAATGTTGATATGAAATGAATGGCACCTTCGTTTTTGTCCCTGCATCACTAAATCTATTAATAGATGTACTGTGTAAATTATGATTAGTTTATTTAAAAGAGTGTGTTGTGTACGTTTAGGCTCTGTGGCTCCTAGGTGACTGCTTGATATTGGGGTCTGTGTGTCCCATCGAGCTGGAGAGAGAGACTCACCTGTTAGGTCAAGAGATATTGAAAATTACCATCAGTCCATAAAGAACATTTATTCTGCTTCCTTTTCTCACTTAAATTTCCCTGAATTGGTAAGTTTTCCCAGATTCCTGTGTCTGGAACCTTTTGAAGACTTGCATAGTGTAGCTGTTTAAACTGTATATCGGAATTGAGCCCACATGTGACACAGGTGTTACAGACATTATCATTTCAGGACACTTGACTTATCTGACATCTAGGAGCTTGTGTAAACTTGAGAACCAGCTGACCAATCAAACAAATTTCATTTTTCACTCCCAATTTCAGGTACTGGTAGTATCCATACCCTCTGTAACAACTTACATAGAAACATAGAAACATAGACTTTGAAGGCAGATAAGGGCCGCTTGGCCCATCTAGTCTGCCCATTTCCCTACCTAGAGGATAAGCTGCAGATCCTATTTAACCAACAGCCTATTTCTTCCTACCCCCCACAAAAATTGCCTTATGTCTGTCCCATGCATTCTTGAACTCTCCCACAGTTTTAGACCCCACAACCTCCTCAGGAAGGCTGTTCCACGCCTCCACCACCCTCTCTGTAAAAAAAATACTTCCTCACATTGCCCCTGAGCTGTCCCCCATCTTCAGATTGAGTCCCCTTGTTCTTGCACATCTCTTTTTCTGAAAGATGCTACCCTCTTGGACTTTGTTGATTCCACTGAGGTACTTAAAAGTTTCTATCATGTTCCCCCTCTCCCTCCTTTCCTCAAGGGTATACATATTAAGCTCCTTTAGTCTCTCCTCGTATGGCTTCTCTTGCAGATCCTGCACCATTTTAGTTGCCCTCTTCTGAACTGCCTCCATCCTGTCTATGTCCTTGCAGAGATGGGGTCTCCAGAACTGTATGCAGTACTCCAGATGGGGTCTCACCAACTGTCTGTACAGGGGGATAACAACTTCCTGTTTTCTGCTGGTGACACCTCTCCCTGTACATCCTAGTATCCCTTCAGCCCTCCCTACTGCCTTCTCACATTGCTTGCCAACCTTAAGGTCATCTGATATGATTACCCCCAGGTCCCTTTCCATTTTTGTTGTTGTTACTACCTCCCCCCCATTGTATAATCTTCCCCTGGGTTTTTGTTTCCCAGGTGCATTACTTTGCACTTCTTTGCATTGAATCCAAGCTGCCATACTTCTGACCATTCCTCCAACCTTACCAAGTCCCTTCTCATCCTTTCCACACCTCCTTGTGTATCAACCCTGTTGCGGATCTTTGTGTCATCTGCAAGAGGCATACTTTTCCTTCCAGTCCTCTGCAATGTCACTTATAAAGACATTAAAAAGGACTGGACCCAGTACTGAACCTCATGGTACCCCACTAGTAACCCCTCTTCAGAGTGGACTCATTTACAATTACCTTCTGTGTCCTGTTGTTCAGCCAATGTTTTATTTGCTACCACCCTGGGACCCACTCCCAGGCTGGTTAATTTAATTACTAGTCTTTTGTGTGGGACTGTGTCAAATGCCTTGCTAAAGTCTAGGTAGGCCATGTCCACAGCCCCTCCCTGGTCTATTACTTTGGTCACCCACTCAAAGAAATCAATTAGATTCATCTGACATGACCTTCCCGCTGTGAACCCATGCTGCCTTGGGTCCTGTGCCCCACTGGCCTCTAGGTACTCAACAATTCTTTCCTTCAGAAGTGATTCCATCACTTTCCCTACCACAGAGGTCAAACTGACAGGTCTGTAGTTTCCTGCCTCTGTCTTGGTCCCACTTTTGTGAAGGGGGAATCACATCTGCGTTCTTCCAGTCCTCAGGTACCAAAACATCCTCCCATGATTTGTTAAAAAGGGTAGTCAGTGGTGTCACTAGTTCTCTGCTTAATTCTTTTAGAATTCTGAGGTGAATTCCATCTGGCTCCATTGCTTTGTCCACCTTCAGTTTTAGGAGTTCTTTCAGAACCCTTTCTTCTGTGAAAGACTGGGATCGAGCCCCCTATCCAGAGTGTTTCTGTTAATTGGATTGGCACCTCCCCCACCTCCTCTTTTGTGATTACTAAACAGAAGTATTCATTCAGTATCCCTGCTTTTTCACTGTCACTCTCTGCCCACCCACCATCCATTCTATTCAGCCTCACTATCGCTCCCTTTGTCTTTCTACGATCCCTGATATACCTATAAAAGGTTTTATCCCCCTTCTTAACTGAGTTAGCTATCTTTTCCTCAGTTTGTGCCTTTGCTATTCTGACTACTCTCCTTGCTTCCTTCTTTCTTAATTGGTACAGTTCTCTGTCCTGCTCCTTCTGTGTTTTCTTATACTCCCTAAATGCTATCTTTTTCTCCCTAACCTTCACCGCCACCTCTTTTGAGAACCATAGTGGCTTTTTCTTTCATTTTGATTTGTTTATTTGCTTCACACAAAAGGTTGTTGCCTCTGTGATGGCAGTTTTGATATTTCCATATTGTTGCTCCACCCCTCCTTCTAGCCTGTTTGCTAGTGCTTTTCTAAGGCACTCTCCCATCTTGCCAAAGTCAGCCCTCCTAAAGTCCAGAACCCTCACTTTTGTATGGTTTGACTCTGTAGCTGAGTTTATCATGAACCACACTGTTTGATGGTCACTTGTTCCCAAATGGCTACCCACTTCTAGTTCTGATATCCTCCCACTGTCCCCATTTGAGAGTATGAGGTCTAAGATTGCTCCCTCATGAGTAGGTTCCAAAACTAGCTGTCTGAGGCATGCCACCTGTAGGGCATTGAGAATGGCCCTGCTCTTGGATGTGGCTGCAGCAAAGGTGCTCCAGTCAAAATCTGGCATGTTCAGGTGCCCCATCAGCAATATCTCCCCTTTCTCTGCCATCTTAAGTATGCCTTCTATCATATCTTTGTCCATTCCCTTCCCCTGACATAGGGGTCTATATACAACCCCTGTGCAGATTGTGGTGCCATTTCTGGTCTCTAAGGTGACCCACAGTGCCTCCTCTCCCCCCTGTTTGCTCTTTTGTTCAGTTGCTTTTATCCCTTCCCTTACATACAGAGCTACTCCCCCTCCTCTTCTGCCCTCCATGTCTCTCCTGTAGGCTATGTACCCTGGTAAGTTAACATCCCAGACATGGTTCTCTGTGTACCATGTTTCTGTGACTGCTACAATATTCATGCATCCCTCTTCCATCAAGGCCACCAGTTCAGGGAGCTTGTTGCCCAGACTACGGGCATTGGTACTCATTACTCTCCATTTCTTGATGGCCTTACCCTTTTTTGCCCCATCCCTGTCCTTATTGCATTTGTCACTTTCTCCTTTTACCCCTGCGCTTCTCCCTATCGACATCTCTATGTTGGTGTCAACCTCACTTAGTACCCTGATATTTTGGGGGGGCTAGGATGTCCCTGCTCCTTTTCAGTGCCTCCCTCCTTGGCTAGTTTAAATGCTTGTCAATGAAGTATTTAAACCTATCACCTAGGATCCTGGTTCCCCGCCTGGACAGATGCTGACCATCATGTCAGTATAGGCCTGCATGCCTCCAGGTGTACCCCCAGTCCCCAATGAAGCCAAATCCCTGAGCTCTGCACCAGTTTTTCAACCATTTATTTAATCCCATGGTGTGGAGCACCCTAGCCTCACCCATGCCATAGACAGGCAGCACCTCCGAGAAGGTTACCGTGTGTGCTATTTGTCAAGGCCCTCCCCCATCTCTACAAATGCTTCTTGCACTGCTCTGATCCCTTTCTTAGCCAGGTCATTTGTCCCTAGGTGGACAATGACATCCAGCTCCCTCCCCTGTGCAGCTGCTCCTGCGATCCTGAGGATTCGCTCCCTGTCCCTCCAAGCCATGGCACCAGACAAGCACCTTACCTCCCTCTCCCCTTCCTCCGCCAGTTCTACCTTCCTAACAATGGAGTCCCCCACCAGGAGTTGTTTCCTTCCCCTGTGGGGTTCCATTCCACCCTCCTGTGGGTTTCCTTGTCAGTATCTTGCCAGTATAAACCTCAAGGTGTAGTCTTAAAAACAACACCAGAAGCAAACCATACCACTTATATTATGTGTTTTTTATTATCTGCTTTTATTTTCCATTCAGATCTGTTGGAGTCTTTAAATCTACTCATCAGGGAGCAGGACAAAGACTATGTCTCACTCATCAATTTGAACAAACCTTGCAGGATGGGACTGAAATCTAAGTTGGGTTACTATTGCAGTAAGATGCTGCTCAGCTTCATCACAGTGGCTGTGTTCTATGGCCAGACATCACCTGTCCATTCAGAGACAGAACTGCATCATCTGTCCTGATGCTGCTGTAGTATGAGCAGTGACAGCCTCCTGCTCATATAGTCAGGTAAGGTCAATACTAGTATGTAACATCCGATTCAGGGTTAGATAAGATTACTTCTGTCAGACTGTTGGAGATTCAGCATGGCACCATCAGTGTCAAATGCATTATTCTAGTTGATAGCATTACACAGTTGATGCTCTACTGTCTCCTTCCAGAGATTTTTCTGAGTTGCTCACCAGTGCACAATGCAAACTGGAAAAGGATTGGGGAGTCACATGGCAACATCAGGAATAATTGCACTAGCTGAGTCTGGAAAGCAGTGGCAATGGGTGCACATTCTGCTGCTTAAAAAAGTGAAATTTACAAAATCTGTGCTGCTGCTGCAAAACTCAATCAATGTCAATGTCTAATGATGACTTGTCAAGTAGGGGGATTTATCCCCTTCCCTCATGTCCATCATAGATAGACAGGCAGAGAAACAGACAGACAGAGAGAAATGGGGAACAGGGGATCACCAGCTCACTGCTTCAGCTGAAGCCGACAGCACGACTTCCAGCTGCAGCTTCAGCATTCAAGAAATTTCTGCTGTTCTCATACAGAGAACGTGGGTGAATGACTCTTCTCACTAAGCTGGGCACCCTAGATTTTGGGGTGCCCAGAAAAAGTATTTCTTGGCAATTATTTTAATAAAGCAAACATCAGACTCTAGCTAAATGGCTTATGTGTAGCTTGGTTCAGGTGTTCATTTTTTAAAATTACACAATTGTTTGTATTTTCCTATTTTTTCAGTTCAAGGGGGAAAAACAAGATGGCAGCTGTCACAGCACAAAAAAAATTTGTGTTTAGCCCCTCCCCCCATGTCCATCATAGATAGACAGGCAGAGAAACAGACAGACAGAGAGAAATGGGGAACAGGGGATCACCAGCTCACTGCTTCAGCTGAAGCCGACAGCACGACTTCCAGCTGCAGCTTCAGCATTCAAGAAATTTCTGCTGTTCTCATACAGAGAACGTGGGTGAATGGCTCTTCTCACTAAGCTGGGCACCCTAGATTTTGGGGTGCCCAGAAAAAGTATTTCTTGGCAATTATTTTAATAAAGCAAACATCAGACTCTAGCTAAACGGCTCATGTGTAGCTTGGTTCAGGTGTTCAGTTTTTAAAATTACACAATTGTTTGTATTTTCCTATTTTTTCAGTTCAAGGGGGAAAAACAGGATGGCGGCTGTCACAGCACAAAAAAAATTTGTGTTGTGAGAAGCAAGTAGTAAAAAACTAAAATCAGTCTTGTGTCTCAGAATGCCTAGTGTCTTAGAACACTATACCAAAAACCCTACAAGCATGCTCAGAACAGAAAAAAACAAAACTTTAAATCCTTATAACTCTGGAACTGTTTAATAGTTTCACAAAACCTTCCAAAGGCACTGCCTTGGCACAGCATGCTTCTACCCTGAAAGTTTTGTAAAATAATTCAATTCCCTGTAGGTTGTACATGAGAGCAAACCCAAATCCTATTTTAAGTATAGGGAAAAAAGTTAGTCTACAGAAAAATGATATATGTGGATCTCAGAAACAGCACAAGCTGCTGTCACAAAACATTCCACAGATCTAGACTTTTTTTTCCTAGATAACACATGCAACATTTCATCAAATTCCAGCAAATGCTGCAAAAGATATTAAGGTACAAAGTTATGGGTTTAACACAGAACCTCTCGCTCAACTCTAACTACAGGGGTGCTACTACACCCCTATATTACAGTCCAGTCCAGTTATAAGGGACACTGTTATAGAAGACACTCAGTTAATGGACATGAGGCATTTGTAGGGATATGCATTGGGGACCTTTGGCATAAATTACTTATTTGCACAACAGCAATTTGATCTTGGGTAACCTCACAAGGGGCGTATGCCACAGGTGAAGTGCACCGGCTCAAACTGCTTGCGTGCACATAAATTATTTATGCTACAAGGTTCTAACTGCATATTCAGTTTATACAATAAGGAAGGACCTTGTATATCAATTTTTTTATGTATGTTTGTTCCAGGTCACCCCTGAAAAAGGGACCTAGGGTTCCAGTGGGCCCACCCAGTTAGCAAAATTCAATAAATAAAGAAATACATATCTTTTAAAAATTATGTGGGTTTCTTTTGTGATGAAGAAAATCAGTATCAGTGACTCAGTAGTTAGCACGATCGCCTCTAAGGCTGGAAGAATGTCACGGGTTCTAGCCCCACAACTGACACTGGGGCTAAAACCCATAACTAACACTGCAGAGCAGTATGATGGGGGTGCTGCACTCTTGAGGTGCCATCTTTCAGATGAAATGTTAAACCAAGGTCCCTTCTGCCCATTTCTGGTCACTGTCCAAGGCAACATACAGTGGCACCAACAAGGATGCAACACAGTACTGCTGCAGTATATCACAAAATGCTGCAGTATACTGCAGGGAACAGTGGCATTCAATGGCAATTAAGTCCCTTTGTCATACAGCATTTTGTGACATATTTACTGCAAGTTACTGCATTGTATCATGGCTAGCTCTGCTGTACAACTGTTTGCAGATTACACAAAAGACATCCATCATCATGGTCCAGCATTTCTGCAGCCACTGATTCACATGCACACTTGAACACATACACACCCACCCACTTCTGGCTGCAAATAGAAATCCAAGACACTGATACCACAACATTTGACTTATGCAGCAATTGATACACATGTATACATTAACACATACAGTACCACCCACTTGGTGCGGATAGAAATTCACAATACTGATATCACAACACTATTCATGTGTGTAGAACCAGCGCTACTGCACCCATAGATACAATTCCTTACTTCCCAATTCACATGACCTTTTTCTGCACAAGTGTAGGCCCCTCTGGGGCCTGCATTTCTGCAGCCGAATATATAAATCTAAGCTATCTAAAGTAGAACACTACTGTAGTTCAGTCTTAAGAAGCACAGGCCTATTTGGTGCCTTCAGTCTTCTACACACAAATACAATTGCTCAGTGTAAGAAATACACAGACTCTTCTGGCTGCAGATGCACAGGCCTCTATGGGATCTGTGTTTCTGCACCCCATATACACAAATGCAGAATTCTGGAGCACAACAGTATTTTCCTCTGCAGGATCTTAGGATCCTGTAGGGCTTAGGTTTGTGCAGTTGCAAATGCACAGTGTGAGACATAGACACCTACTTCTGTCTGAAGAAGCGCAGGCCCCTGTGTAGTCTCAGTTCTGCAGACAATGATACACTTGCATAGTGTAAGACATACACACCCACTTGTGGCTGAAAAAGCACAGGCCACTGTGGGGACTAAAACTATGTACACACATGTACACATCCAGGATAACCAGATTAGAAAAGTACTTTTGGTCACTGAAGTAAAGGCCCCTCTATAGAGCATAATTCTGTAGACACAGGCACAGTACAATTGTACATTATAAGACATGCACTCCCAACTCTGTATGCAAAAGCTAAGTCAGGTGTGGAGCCTGTGCTTATGCTGCAATACATACAGTCCCAGATTACAGCTGTACCTGTCTGCAAAAGTTTTGACCTCTAAGGGTCTTGCATTTCAGCAGCCACATACTGTATATTGCTTACTGTAAAACACACACACTTCTATCATCTATGTTGGGTATTGGGCATTTAGTATCTGTGGCTGCAGAAGTGGGTGTGCATATGTTGAAGTGTGCATGTGTGTCCATGGCTATAGAAGCACTGAACCATGGTAATGGATGTCTTTTGTATCATATGGAAAGTGCTGCAAGGTGTTTGTTTTACCAGATGATGGCAGTTTTGGTTGCCAGTGTGGTCTTTTCCCTTTGGCTGCTTGGGAGGGTGGGGAGTCAGAGGTAAAAACTCCAACACCATATTTCCGTACTTTTGTAGCATTAAGATGAACCCTAACTGGTAACATTAATGCAGTTTTTCAACTTTCCTCTCTTTCCTTTTTGAGAAAGTTATTAAAGTTGTATCACAGCAGTAGTTGCAGCTGCAGAAGTTTGTGCCCCTATGGTGCCAAACCGTCTGCAGCCACAGGTACAGATGTACAGAGCAAGATATACATATCCACGTGTATGCCTTGTCCTTAGCATCAACAGCCCTGGCCAGGCATTGTACTAAGAGAAGAGTCCATCTGCTTGCAGAAGTGCAGGGCCCTTTGGGATCTGCACTTCCATGCAGCTTCTGGACCCTGTGTTTTTGTGCAGTTACAGTTGCAGAGGTTATTGGCTCTCAGCTTTAATAGCTGCAGATGTGCAGGGCCCTGTGCACCATGAACCAAAGAAAGAGTCCAGCTACCTGCACTCTCAAATAATTAGTGACACTAAAACTCCATTTTCTGCATGAACAGGAAATTCTAGTGTCTCAGATTGTTTGCAGCACTAGAACCCAATATTCCATGCCCATGGGAAATTTTTGTGTCTCAAGTTACTGTATTTGTAGTACCAAAACTCTGTTTTCTGTGTGCATGTAAACATTTAGTGTCTCATATTATTTGTGGAAGCAAAACTCTGTTTTCCATACACACAGAGGCCCAGATATTCAAACTGCACCCAAAAAGTGCGCAACAGCAGGATCAAGTGCAAGTCCACTGTGCCCATGCACAAGAAGCGCGATATTCAAAAACTGCGCAGGCCAAGATGCGCCTACGGCCGGTGACTGAATATTGCACCACCTGCACCATAGCACAACTAGGGAGGTGAAGTTGAGCATATGTGATGCACCATAGCGCAACAAGGGCTGTTCAGCTGAGCAGTCCAGATGCGCCATAGCGCAACCAGGGATGCCCCCCAGCAGCAGGGCAGCAATGCAACAGCACAACCAGGGATGCAGGGGCCCACCACCCATGCCACAGATGGGCAGAGGAACACACAGTAGAACAGACATCGTCCCCCCACACCCCATGCACTGCACAACTGGGGGAGGGCTGGAATAACCACTGGCCCATGGAGACCAGCAACCAACGCACAGCCGGCCCATGGTGCCCCATCACATCCCCTGGCAAGCTGTGACTGGCACACAAGGATGACAGACCACCCCATACCACACCATCCCACAAATGCAGAGCACACCCTGCACCATGATCCCCATACACCCTGCCCAGGAGTAGCACCCAACAGTGCAGGACACCCCATGCATGCCACCACCCCTGCTGTGACAATGTAACCCTGTGCACCATGGAGCCATGCAAGGCAGCCCCACCATGGACACCCTGCAGCAGGTGGCAGCAGACAGTGATGCAACAGATGCATACACAGTGCCACCCTTCACGTCCCCCCCGAGGTACAGCTGAGAGACCGACCATGCATCAGCACACGAGGTACCCCACATGCAACAGGACATGCCCTGGACCCCACCTCCAGCGATACAGCACCCTGCACACCCTCCCAAGGACACATCCTGTCCCAGCCCTGGCCACAACAGCCACCACTGACACGCCAGCAGACCATGCATATCACAGACATGCAAGGGTGTCAGCTGCACAGGCCATGGACAGTCTGACAGGGGTGCCATGCACACAGTGTAGGCCCCATGGACCACTGCACACAGGCATCAAGTGCACAGAGTACAACACACACAAACCACAGACAGTGACTGATCCCCCAGCCCACACCATAGGTGGTTCACCTCTGCACACATACACACACACACACGCCCATACATGCACCACCCCTGACGCCATACACACCACTGCAGCTGAGTACCTGTAGCCCACTGCAAATCAGAGACCACCACAGTTGTTATAACAAAATGTATGTATTAAAATATAACAACTCTCAAACATATGTACAAATATATACAAGGGTGGGGGGAAAGGGCCACAAACCAGGTGGGGGCGGGCATGGGGCGGGGTGTACAAATGGGAGAGGGAAGAAGGGGTGTGAGGGTGGGTCCAGGGGTTATGGGTGTCAGGGGGTCATGGAGGGCCTATTCTGTGCCCCGCTTTCCACTCCTGTGGCACCTCCGGGTTCTTCTCCTCCGGACCCCATGCCACTCCATGCACTCCAACACTGCCAGGGATGCCCGTGCCAGCTACAGAAGCTCTTGTATGCCCTGTTCCAGGGCCATCCAGCGTTGTCCACCTAGGACAGGGAAGCAGAGTCAATACGTGTGACTGTCCAGCCCACTGCAGCAAACCCATTGTGCATGGCATACAGCCATGTGCCAGCCCCTGTGATGGTGTGTGACTACCCACAGTGACCGTGTCCACAAGACCTGCCTACCCAGGCAGCCACAGCCATGTGGACCACTGCACACACCCACCACCCATGTCCTGCACAGCACCACCGTGGCCGTACAGTGACTTGGCTATGCGGTGTGAAGGCAGTGGCACAGCCATGTGCATGGTGCATGCATGGACCACCATTGACACACTCCCAGACATGCAGTGCCACTGGACAGTGCTGACTGTAACAAGTTGCGTGCATGGCAGTGGTGTCAATAGATGGTGGCCATGCCTCGCTGCCCGCCCTGTTACACAGCATGCAATAGTAATCATGGATGTAAGGCACTCACCATCATCAGGCTGGTCCCTGTGCCTCCGCAGACCTTCACCCCTCCTGGTCTGCTGGTCCTCCTGGCTGTGCCTCCTCTCTCTCACCAGCCTGCGCTCTTCTGGGCCTAAGGTGAAAACATGGAGAGAGGAACATCAGTACAATCCTGTAGCAAAGTCCAGCCGCCCCCATGTGTGTGCAATCTCACACAGCCAGACCCACCCACCCCACACCCGGATAACACCACCACAGCCAACACCAGATTCCCCCCACCCATGTGCCGGACACATGCAACCGTGATACCCGTACGGATGATAAAACTGTATGGATGTTGCACTTACCTGGCCATGACACAGTGCCCCTCCTGGCACATGCCCACAGGTGGGCAAGCAGGTCCGGGTCCCTCCACCTCACGTCCCCATATCGGTGGCGGCACTGCTCTGCCATCCACCCTATACCAGTGGCCTCCTCCAGGGCGTTGGCCACCTCCTGCCACACCTGACTCCTGGCCCTGTCCAGGGGTGCCTCCCCAAATAAAGGCCCAACATGTAGCTCCATAATGGCAACAAGGTTTGCCAGCTCCACCTGGCTCCACTGCACAGCATGCCTCCGCGCCATCTCTGCTGCTCAGTTCAGTCAAAATGGTGCTCTACAGTGTGGTCCTGCCACGTGCAGATGCTGCATGGTACAGTACTGCCATTCCCAAGCACACTGTCACCGAACAGCGCGATAGTGGTGCACCCATGCCTGACGCATGGCACCTAGGGGCAAAGGTCGGGCACAGGGTCAAGGGTCTCTGGCACATGGATAGCCACAGCACGACTGGAACCCAATGCATGTAGCATGATTGGGTGCCTGTGTGCCACCTTCTGTAGTGGCCTACCGTGCTGTTGCCCCAGTGCGCCTACGACGCCCCAGTGCCACAGCGCCATATAGGTGAACAGTGCTGTAGCGCCACTGACACAATGGTGGCCATGCTCTGCATTGCCTCCTATGCACAGCATGCCAGCAGCATGGCAGGCACCTGTGTCATCAGCCCGGGCATGCGCACTTAGGTGTGTACTGCGCATGTCACAGAACTGTAACCTTGGCTCAGCACGTTCAACACAATTGCACAAAACGCAACAGTGCGATATTCAGCCGGCATATGCAAATCAGCTAATCAGCCATTCAATGGCGCAGTCACTGCATTTGCATCCACTTAAAGATGCGCCTCGCCTCATTTGCAGGGGTTGTGCTATAAAAGTGCAACATTGGGCTGCACTGGCCATAGTCAGTTACTGCAGTCTATTGCGGTGAGTTGCATGCTGTTTGGGAGTGTGGACTGTGGATTTTGGGACATGCATTGGACTGCATAGTCACAGGTAACACCTGTCATTCTCACAGGCTGAATCATGACTGAGCGTGTTGTGGAGGAAGAGGAACAGAGTCATGGGAGGAAGAGGAGGCCAAATTTCACTAAGGCCGAGACAGATGCCCTGTTCGAGGCCTACCTAGACCAGGAGCCGCTTCTCAGCGGACACCAGGGAACACCACAGGCCCATGCTGCTGCATGGGAGGAGGTGGCACATGCTGTAAACCTGCATGGCAGCCACCAGCACTCCATGCAGGAGTGCAGGAAGAAGATGGACACAGACAGGTGGAGGATTAAGGAGAAGGTGGCTGCCATCAGGGCAGCACGATCTGCGACAGGTGGGAGACAGCCAAAGGTGCTATGCTTGACCCCACAGGATGAGCGGGTTGCTGGCAGCATGCAGCATTGCACCATTGAGGGTGTTCCGGGTGGTGGATTCCAGACGGGTGGTAGCCCATCACTGCATGGTAGGTCATGGTCTGTCTATTGGGGGGGACAGGGTAGGTCACATGCAGTAACGTGACTTTGTTTTCCCTTACAGCTCCTGAGCGTCTGCATGGGTCAGTGGTGGTGGGCTTCTCCACTGAGGCCGGTCACATGGAGATGGAGGAGGGCCCATCCACCTCCACAGGAATACGTGGCTCAGGGCAACAGTGGGCCCACCTGGATGTCCAGACTGATGATGGTGGAGCAGGTGCAGAGGAGGCCCTGCCCGTGTCCCAGCATCCATGGATGCCAGCATGCTGAGACTCGGGCTGGTGCCAGATCCGTCACAGATGATGATGTTGCTAACGTCATGGGCAGTGACAAGTATGTGCCACAGGATGGCCACACAGCAGGTTACAGAATGGCCATGGCTGTGGGTGGTGCCGCCGTGGAGACCTGCATGTCATCACAGTCCCAGCCTGTGCCTGTCAGCACCGGTGGGGCAGCACCGGTGTGTGTACAGGACAGTGGGACTGTTGCGGCCACCGTGGAGGTACCATTGAGCCCTGGAGAGTGGCAGCCAGAGGGGCAGCATCAGCAGTCGGCCAATGGGCATGGGGGTACAGTGTCAGGGGGCGGCATCAGTGCACCACCTGTGGACATTCCCAGGCCTGGCCATGGTGTGCAGCACCTACCCTCAATGGTTGATGAGCATCAGGGCCACAAACACCCTGAGGGACAACACGCCGATCAGGCAGATGACTTCTTGGATGAGCACACCCGCATACTGCAAGCATCAGTCAATCAGCAGATGTGGCTTGTGACGGTGGTGGAGTGGGGCTCTGCACCAGGCAGAGGAGTGTCACAGCAGAGACACTGCTCTGCTCCTGGCAGGGATGGAACGGATACGGGAGGATGTGACCACTGCCATTGACAGGCTGACACAGACAATCACAGCTGCCATGGCCACAGTGGGCACACAGTTATTTGCCCATGCATCACAGACACCGCGCAGTGCAACCCTCATTCCCAGCATCGTGCAACGCCATCCTTGTCGACACCGGGTTCAGCTGTGGGCATCCCAAGCACACCTGGTGCAGGCATGTTCAGTGTGCTGCAGACCCCTGTGCGAGCACAGTTGCGTTCATGCAGTGAAACCCCTGGCAGACCATCGGTGCCACCCCATGAGGCCAGTGGTCAGCCTGTCACTGCTGGCGGGTCTCGGCAAGGCCGCCCACGCATCCGTGGCAGCCGTGGCACTGTGGCGCATGACTGACCTGTCTCCCAGCGTGGCTACTGTCTGATGCTGCCCTGTGTGCATTGTGTCATTCAGCAGGCAATGCATGGGTGGGTACCTGTCCCTGCATGCACACACACAGTCCATCTGCACACCCTCCCAGCTTCTGTCCGCAGTTGCATGTGCATGATGATGCCTGCATTGTGCTGTATCCCACTGTGCAATGGTGCCCAGCATCTGACACACGCACAATGACAGGCAGTGGGCATGTGGTCTGTGGACATGTGTGTAGCTAGGGGTGGCGTTCTGGGTCGGTTTGCCTCCTACCCTTTGTGCATGTCTGGTGAGTTGTGTGTGTGTGTTTGTGTGTCTGACTGTGTGCCATGTTAGACCTCACCCATCCCTGGCGGTGTGTGTGGTTCCATGCCCGGCCACTTCCCTTGATGGCATGCACCCCTGGTGTGTGTCCATGCGTGTTTGTGGGTTGTGCCTTTGCCATTGGTGGTCGCACATGGCCCCATGACTTACCTGGGTTGGCTGAAGTGCTCCTCCGTGATGGTGTCCCAGTGCAGCTGTGCCAGCCGGAGCAGTCGGGGGTCCCATCGCCTAAGGGGAGCTGCCCATCACCATTGTCACCGGTGTCCTCATCATCCCCATCGCTGTCCCCCTCTTTGACCTGTATGGCTATCCCACATTCATTGGCCATGTTGTGCAGGATGCAACAGGCCAGGAATAGCCTGCAGGCCTTTGAGGGCTGTACTGTAGGGCACCGCCAGAGGTGTCCAGGCAATGGAAATGTGCCTTCAGCATACCGAACACCCGCTCGATGACATTACGTGTGGTGGCATGTGCCTCATTGTAGCGTTGCTGCGATGGGGTCGCAGGCCACTGGTATGGTGTGAGCAGCCAGGGACTGAGTGGGTATCCACTGTCACCTGTGTGTAGAGGGTGGAGGTTAGTTTGGTGATCAGCATCACCCTGCCCTGGGCCATGTAGGCCATTACCCATGTCACCTCTGACCATGCCCCTCCCAAGCCCTAAGTTTGTCCATGTGGTTTTCATACTCACCCACTAAGTGGCCATTGGGGATGTCCCCACACTCGAATCTGTGGCACAGTGCCGACTGGTGCCAGATGAAGGCATCCTGTGCTCCCCCAGGGTGCGTGGCACAGACATTGATTATGCACCCCCTGGCATTGCACACCGCCTGGCAGTTGATGCTAGCATAGCCCTTTTGATTAATATATGCGGCCCCCTCAGGGCCAGATGGTGTGTGGATGGCCACATGGGTGCAGTCTATTGCCCCTAGCACACCAGGCATACATGCTACCCTGTGGAACTCCTGTATGTTTGCTGTGCACTCCGCCGGTGTGCTGGAGAAATGGATGTACTCTGCAGCATGTGGCAGCAGTGTGCTGAGGAACTGGGTGAGGTGGCATGACACAGCCGACTGGGTTATGCCTGTGGTGTCCCCTGTTGGTCTCTGGAAGGTACCCGTGGTGAGCAAGCACATGCAAGCTGTCACTTTAGTCTCCACTGACAGAACATGGCTCCATCGTGTGGGGTCCTGCATCACATCACTGCACAGCTCACAGAGCCACCTCAGAATTGCCCGATTCAGGCATTACCGGCCCACAATCTCAGTATCGCTGTACAGCTCGAAGCTGGTGCGGGCTCGGTACTGCCTGTTCTGGGCATACCGCCAACGGGCCCTTCCACAGCTGCACCCCCCTGCTGCCCACCTTCTCACCCCCCTCATTACATCCTCCATCTGGATGGTAGCACTGGTCATGTCCCTGGCTTGTGTTCACCCCCCCGGCAGCTGTTTCTGTGTTCCCCCCGCTGTCCTGGCTGCTACTTCCCCTGCACCGGGAACACCTAACTGCAGTGGCCTCTGTGCTGTGTGGCGCTTCCCCCTTCTGCACTGGCTGTGTCTCCCCACACCTTCCCTGTGCCTCTCTTTTCAGGGTGCCCTTTCCCTGGCCTGCCCTTTGTGTCCCTCCTGCCCTCTTTCTACAGCTATAGTTCAGCCTCATGTGCCTTCCCTGTAGCGTTCTTGCACCTCTCCCTTGTTCCTTTTTATTTTGGCTCATTTCCGCTATCGCGCAACTTCCGCTTGCTCCCCTATTGCACATGGCGCATGTTGTTGAATATCGCACTGCGCCATTTATGCATGGTTCCTCCCCCTTCAGTTGTGCATACATTCATTATCATTGCGCTATTGCTCAGCGTGATTTGGGGGGCACAACTGTCTCCCACTGAATATCGCAGAATGGTGCATTTTCGGACTTGCGCTGGCGCAACCCTATTGTGCATGGCACAACCCTTTTGGATATCTGGGCCAGAGAATTTTAGTGACTCACTTAATTTGCAATACAAAAATTCCATTTCCCATGTGCACAGGAAATTTTCAGTATCATGAATTTTGGTGTTGCACTTTACTGTCACAATTAAATGAGCGACCAGAAAATTCCCAGCTTGTATAAGAAAAATCATCCATTTCATCAAAATGGCAGCCAATGTCCCAAAAAACAACAGAGTCTTGCTTAAATAGCTGCCGATGCCTCAAAGAAAACTTTGAAAAACATAATATTTAGGTACAATTCAGCTTGAATTCCCTATGTATTTAATAGACTTCTCCTCAACATTACTTATTACTGAGAAATTTGCATGGAAACATGCTCTATATCACTTAGAGTTATCTCCATCTTTTGCATACTCCCTACTTCATGTCATAGTCCTCTATTGTGACATCACAATCTGCTGCCATGGGAGTAATTGTGATGTCACAGGTACAGCATCATGACTTCAGGTAGGGAGAAAGCAATAGGAATAGATGAACTCTTCAGGAGCAAAGATCCCATTTTCCTGCAAATGGCCTCAGTAATAAATAATGGGAATGAGAAATACAGAACAAATGTGAAATACAAGCTGAACTGTGTCTAAATAATATGTTTTGTTAAAAGTTATTCTAATGGTGTCAGCTGCTCTTTAATGTGTCCTGTTTAGACAGATTCATGTGTTTATCAAATACTTCATTTTTATGTATTTTCACATTTTCTAAGCCAGAAAAAAACAAGATGGTGGCCATCATGACACAGAAAATGTTCTTGTGATATGAAAAACACCAATTTTCCGAAAGTAAAATACTTTGCAAAAGCAACAATTTGTTGTTGTACCAGAGGGTTACCCTAGCCCCTACTAAGCATGCTCAGATGCCAGATTTAAAAACGTTTTAGATTTCAAAACTGGGTAACATGTTATTTGCAGTGTCCTTAACTACATTGTAACTACTGTATAACTACACTGTAACTGCATTGTAACTACTGTGTAGTTACATGTAACTGCTATGTAGTTGTTAAGTAGTTTCACATTTGCATATTGTGTGCTTACACACAATTTGCGTAAAGTAACTACACTGTAACAACTGTGCAGTTACATGTACCTACTATGCAGTTGTTAATTAGTTTCAAATGTGTGTTAAGTGTAGTTACACAATTTGCATGCAGCTGCTACTGTCTCCTCCAGCACAAATCATTTAATTCTGACAAGTGTAACTATATATTTAATAGCTGTTGCAAAGTATAGCAGAAAATCTATTGTGCAACTACCACTGTATCTCTTCTGGCATTATGTAATTTGTTCTTACAAGGGCAGCTACATATGTTATAACTGTTGACAATTGTAACAGTAAATCTATTGTGTAACTACTATGTTACTACTTTTACTTTGACAAAGCCCACCTGGGTGAAATGTCAGTCCATTTTTTCACCTCTGTGAAGGTGCTCCTTATTCTTATGTAAGAGTAAACTGCTGTATTCTAAAGCTATTTTGTGTGGACAGCAGTAATTTCATTTGCTGGGGCAAGTTCTATGACTTTTTCTGGATATGAATGCAAGCCTTGTACACTGTTTCAACAGTCTATCTCTATCTGACATATTTAAAAGGTAATCACTCAGAAAAACTTAAACAAGTAATCAGAATGGTTACTAAAATATGGTAACAATGTAACTTCAGTCTGCTACACTTGAAATGCACTGACTGACAATTCTTTAGATGATGTTCCATGTCTGCATTCCAGTTTTTCATGAAACTACAGGTTAATAAACTCACAGTCGAATATTGTGAATCGATATGTAACTGTACACAAAAATATTTCATTTGCATAATTACTAAATGACATTGTAACAATACTCCGGCTAAAAAATAATAGTATTATAGTGTACGGTAGAACACTACTCTACCTCAATTTTTATATCAGCTAAAACACTGTTGTACCACAGCTCAAAGGTCATGGAACGTTGTTTAACCCTTCTGTAGTACAACAGAACTCAAGCTGATTTCAGGAATGCACAAGCCACACCAACAGAAACTGGAGGAGCAAGCAGATCAACGGAAGGAACAGACAGTCATATAATCCCACAGATGCAGGATCAACTGGATACAGTCAAATAATATGCAGGATCAACCAGATATACTGTCCTATGAAAAGAAAATGCAGGATCAACCAGATATTTATATTTACTTACAGAAAACACTTGTTTCATCCACGTACTCTCGCTAAGCGAGAAATACAGCTGCCACTGTTTTTTTCTTAAAAATCCCTCCCAACCCGATTTTCAACCAGTGGGTGTCTGCAACACAAATGTAGGGATGTCCGGTCCCTAACAACCACACCACTCATCTCAGCAACCAGATGTAACTCTCAGAAGAAGACAAGGATGGCAGTCTTCTTCTACTTATTTTTTTTTAAACTGCTAAAACTACATAAAAATTGATGTCAGGAACAAAATACACTATGGCCCAGATATTCAAACTGCGCTCAAAAGTAGCGCAACAGCAGGAGCAAGCACAAACCAGTTGCGCAAATGCGCAACAGGTGCGATATTCAAACATGGAGCAGAGCAAATTGCGCAAGCAACCAACGTCTCAATATCGCACATACTGCGCCATGGTGCAACCAGGTAGGAGAGGCTGAGCCAAAATGCTGCGCTATGGCGCAACCATGGAAGCTCAGCTGAGCAGTGCAGAGCTGCCATAGCGCAAGCACAGCCCCCCAGAGCAATGGAACTGCACATCCAGGGAGGCAGGCTGGGGCCCACCGCCAGCCATGCCACACATGGGCACAGGAACTCACTGCAGAACCCACACCACACTGGCACACCCCAAGCACAGCATCACTGGGGGTGGAGCGGATGATCCACGTGCCCATGGGGACAAGCCAACTAAAGCATAGCAGAGCCATGACACCCCAGCACAACCACTGGCAGGCAGAGAGTGCCACACCGAGGGGTTGACAACCACAGTGCACATCAGTCCCCGTCACGCACAGCACAGCGTGCACCGTGCCCCAAGACACCGCTCATGTGCGGTGACAGGCACTGCAGGGAACACATGCCCCCCATGCCACACGGCAACCCCATGCTGCAGAGAAGCAGACCAGCCAGACCCACCCTGTGCACCCAGCAGTGGGTGGCAGCAGATGGCAAGAGCAACAGAAAGGCAATGCTATGCTGGTGATACTTCCCCATGGACACACACACACACACACACACACACATATACCCAGGACCATAGTAGCCCAGATGGCATGTACACCCCTGCAACGGAGCACCCAGAGCCAGTTGCAAAGCAGACACCAACACAGCAGTTGTACCAAAATAGAAATGTATATTGAAATAAAAACAGTGAACAATAAAGTTATAACTATGTACAAGTTGGGGGGGGACGGGTAAAAGGCAGGGGTGTTCAAGGGGGAGGGAAAAAAACTTGGAGAGGAAGGCAGGGTGAAAGGATGGGTGAAGGTCAAATGAAAGGTGGGCAACGGCCCAGCAGGCTCCTCTCCTCCTTGCCGTCGTCCCCTCCTATGTCTCTTGCCGTTCCCCTGGCGCTGGGAGCTACAGGAGCTCGACCTTCGACCACAACCTGGGTCAGGCGCCGCACATCATGCGCCATGTGCTGAAGCACACCGAGGCCCAGGAAAAATGGGAACACAGTCAATGGCTGAGACTGACCACAACCCTGAACACCACCCAACCTGCAACCCATCTAACCCAATGTGCTGCACATGTGATGGCATGCACCCACCCACAGTGAACATGCACATGGCCATCACAAACAGGCGGCACCAGCCATCGCACCACTGCCCACACACACTGCCCATGTCAATCACAGTACAAACTAGGCTGTCATGTGATGTTGCAACGTGGTGCGATGCACCGTTACACAGCTATGTGCCCAGTGCATGCCTGGACCACCTGTGATGCATACACAGGCGTGTCGTGATGCTGCACTGTGATGCAGGTCACCTGTGTCACGCCTACATACATGGATACATAGACAGTGTCGGCAGATAAGGGCCTATGGACACCCAGTCTGGCCATTTGGCCTTGTACGATCACTCTCTTGTCCTATAAGTCCGTTCCCCTCACCCCTGACCTCCAGAAGTCCCTCATGGCAACCCACACATACAGATATCCCGTGACCAAGTCAGCCCCACCACATCCTCTTGCAGGGTGTTCCACTGGTCCACCACCCATTATGTGAAGAAACACTTTCGATAATTCCTCTTAAACGTGCCCCTCCAACTGCATCCCATGCCTCTAGTCCTGGAACATCCTTTACACTGACAAATATTGTTTCCTGCACTCTGTTCCCCCCTGTACAATACTTGTATGTCCCCATCATATCCCCACACCCTCCTCCCCTCCAGGGAGTACATGTTCAGTTCCATCAACCGGTCTGCATAGGACTTGTGATGCAATCCATGCACCATCCATGTCGCCCTCCTGTGAACGCTCTCCACCCAGTCCCTGTCCATACGCAGGTATGTTTTCTGGAACTGTACACTGTACTCCAGTGTGGGGACTCACTAGTGTTTCGTCTAGTGGAACTACGACCTCCCATTTGGTTGTGTCCATCATGGTTGGTGGTCCTGCCCCCCCAGCATGCAATAGCATCCATGACATAATGATACTCACACTCCTCCAGCAGCTCAGTCTGCCACTGCTGCTGCTGCTGTTGCGCTGCTGATGCTGCTGCTGCTGTTGCCCGATGGCCTGTGGCACTGGGGCCCTGGCATGGCCCACATCAGCCTCGTCCGGCGCCCTCACCATCCGTCCTGTGGGAGACATATGGTGAGACAAACATCAGTGTGACTCAAAAGCAGAGTGCCCCTGCCCCAGTAAGACTGCCTGCCCACACAGCCATAACCATCCATCGCACAGCTGTACACACTGACACACCGATGCACAGCCACCCAGGCACACACACACCCCTACAGAGAATATAGGTGAATAGATGGTACACTCACGTGGCCTAGGCACCAGGCCCCGCCTGGCATGGGAACGCAGCCACGCTAACAGTTCCGGGTCCCTCCGGCGGAGATCACTGTACCGGTGCCGGCACTGCTCCGCAGACCGGCCCCGGCCAGTGACCCCCACCAGGTCAGTGGCCACTTGCTGCCACACATGGGTCCTAGGTCCAGTGAGGGGGGCCTCACCATATAGTCCCTCATAGTGGGGCTCCACTAGGGCCACCAGGTTGGCCACTTCGACTGGGCTCCAGGACACCGCCCTCCTCTGAGCCATGGCCCCAACTTTACAGCAGGCAATATGGCGCCCCGCTGCGCTGTGACCCCATGTGGAGTTGTTGCGCAATAGACCAGCACAGGCTCCAATCGCACTGTTCGCACAGTGCCGTCACTTTACATGGCGCTGTAACCAGACAGCGCAATAGGGACGTACACATGGCATGCCCACAGCGCCAGGGGTCAGAGGGCATACACAAGGTCACGGCAATGACGCAAGGCTACGCACAGCGCCATAGGATGTATAGGCATCCTGCACGACTGCTAAGCAGAGCACCAGTGCCACAGTGGACTATCGCGCAGAAGTGCCACAGCGCCATATAGTGCCCAGTGCTGTAGCGCCACTGGCACAATGGTGGCCATGGCCAGAATCGCCTATCGCTGCCAGCAGGTCTGCAGCATCGATGCATGTAACCTGTCTGGGCATGCGCAATGCAGTGTAGCACACAGCCAGAAACATGCGCCATCGGCTGAGCGGACCTTCCCTATTGCACTAAGCGCAAATACGCGATATTCAGCCGACATATGCAAATCAGTCGATCAGCCATGCAAAGCGCGGTGCGCCGATTAGCATGTCATTAAGGTTGCGCCACACCTCATTTGGCATGTGTTGCGCTATAAAAAGTGCGACACTGGGTTGTGGCGGCCAGATTTGGTTGTTGCAGCTGAGAGGTGAGTTACATGCTGTGTGATGCTCAGGACAATGCTCATGGGCAGGGGTGCTGGAGGATGTCACAGGTTGAGGGGCTGAGCATGATGAAGGCACTTAGAAAGGGCAGAGGGCACCCTTTCCATCAGTATCTGCCATGCGGCGAGGAAGGGGCTTCGGCCCCCCCCGGCCTGCAGCTATGCTCATGCGGAAATGCTGTGGACTGCACAGTGACAGGTGTCCACTTCCACCCATACAGATCAGCATGAGTGATGAGAACCAGGCCGAGGCTGTGGACGGCGGGTGTAGGAGGAGGCCGAACTTCACCACAGCAGAGACCGAGGCCCTCTTCCAGGCCTACCTGGAGGATGAGCCGCTTTTGAGTGGGCGGAGGGGCACCCCTCAGCAGCGTGCAGCTGCATGGGAGGGGGTAGCTCTGGCCGTCAACCTGCATGGAAGCCACCAGCGCTCCGTGCAGGAATGCCGCAAGAAGATGGGGACTGACCGCAGGAGGCTGAAGGAGAAGGTGGCAGCCTTCAGGGGGGCACATGCTGCCACTGGTGGGGACCACCAGTGGTGTTGCAGCTGACCCCGACCGAGGAGACACTGGTTGGCGCCAGCAGCCGAGTGCCATTGCGGGTGTTCCTGGTGGAGGATTCCAGACAGGTGGAAGCCCATCACTGCACGGTAGGTCATGGTGATGTTGTGGGGGGCTGTTGTTCACATGCACTACATGTACTCTCTTTCTGTTTCAGATCCTGTTCGTCTGCAGGAGACAGTGGTGGTGGGTGCTGACAGTGAGGCAGACCTGCTTGACCAGGAGGAGGGACCTTCCACCTCCGCCCAGCAGCCTGCATGCACTGCAGCAGCAGGCCGGCTGGGCCGACAACTCCGCTGGCAGTGATACGGGTGCAGGGGGTGCACAGCCTGTGTCACAGCAGTTTGGCATGCAGGTGTGCCAGCATGCTGTGCCTATGGCAGTGGCACGCACCGGCACTATTGATGATGGCAGGCCTGCAATGGTCAGTGAGAGGTGTGTGTCCCACGAGGGACACATGGCAGGCCAGCACGTGCCCCTGGGCCGTCCAGCTCCACACCTGTGTACCAGCATGCTGGCACAGTCACAGGCTGGGCCTGTCAGCACCGGTGGGGCAGCATCGGTGGCTGAGCAGGTGTCTGGCACTGTTGACAGCACAGGGGTGGAACAGGTGGACCTGGGGGCTCACCAGTTGGAGGGGCGGCAGCAGCAGTTGCACACCAGGCCTGGGGGGACAGCGTCAGGCAGTGGCACTTGTCCACCGCCCTTAGATCAGCCCATACCTGGTCCTGGTGAACAGCGGCCACCCTCAAGGGGTGCTGTGCACCAGGACCATCCACACCCTGGGGGTCACGATGCCATTGGGGCACAGTACCCTTTGACGCGCACACCCACCTGCTGCAGGAGTCGGTACAGCTGCAGGGGCGGGTTGCAAGGTCTGTGGAGGCACTGACTGTGTCCGTGGAGCGGCATAGCAGGGAGTGTGCTCGGGACCGGGCCGAGATGGTCCATATGCGGACGGATGTGACCGCTGCCATCGACAGGCTGACCCAGGCAGTGGTCTCTGTGGTGACCGCATTGACCACACTGTCTGGTGACCCTGTACCACGCACCCCACAGTGCACACTCCACTCCCGCCTCGGCATCGTAGGCGCACACCAGGCCTGTCGACGCGGTGTTCTGCTGTGGCATCCTGAGCACCCTGGTGCAAGTTTCTTTCAAGGGATGCAGACCCCTGTGCAGGCAAGGTCGCGGGTCACACACTGGGACCCCTGGTGGTGCAGTAGTGCCACCCGATGTGGCCCCCTGCGCAGCCTGCCAGTGCTGCTAGGCCACGGGCGGGCCCACGCATCCGTGGTGGCCGTGGGACAGTGCTTCCTGACTGAGCTGTCTCCCAATGCAGGCCCTGTCTGTGCTGCCCTGTGTGCAATGTGTGTCATGGTGGGCAGTGCACTGCTGGGTGCTCTGCTCACCAAACTGACACACGGACCACCTGCACACTCTCCCAACTGCTGTCCACAGGTGCGTGTGGATGATGATGCCTGCATTGCACTGTACACCAAGGTGCAAGGTTGCCCAGGTCCTGACACACGACGTGGACAGTCCAGGTGGTGAGGGTTGGTGGTGCTGTGTGATAGCGTGTAATTTCCGCAGTGCTGTGCTGCTGCCCTGTATGCTGCCTGTGTGTGTGTGTGTTCATTTGAGTGCTCACCCTCTCTGATGATGTGTTGGTATGCCTAGACCTTCAACTCCCTGACCTTCATGCACGTGTGTTCCTCTGTGTGCCTGTGGTTCTGATGACAGACAGTGTTGCCTGCACATGTCCCTTGACTTACCTGTGTTGGGCGTGATTGCTCTTCTGCAATGGTGTCCCAGTGCAGCTGGGCCTGCCGGTGTCAGTCGGGGTCCCTCCATCCTAGGGGCGGCTCATCACCCATATCACCGGTGCCACTGGCGTCCCCATCGCTGTCCTCCTTGGACCTGTACGGCTATCCATGGTCTTTGGCCATGTTGTGCAGGATGCAACAGGCCAGGAATATCCCACAGGCCTTTGGGGCTGTACTGTAGGGCTCCGCGGAAGTGTCCAGGCATCGGAAGCGTGCCTTTGAGTATCCCGAACACCCGCTCTATGATGTTCCGTGTTGCGCATGTGCCTCATTGAAACCGTGCTGCGCTGGGGTCGGGGTGCCGTATGGTGAGCAGCCAGGGACGGAGGGTATCCACAGTCACCTGTGTGGAGATAGTGGAGATCAGTGTTAGGTCAGGTCCATATTGCCCATATCCTTGTGTGCCACTACCATGGCACCTGTGTCATTCCCACCCTTGCACAGAGTTTGCATTCCATACATGTGTACTCACCCACTAGATGACCCATGGGGATGTTCCCACTCTCGAATCGATGGCACAGTGCAGATTGGTGCCATATGAAGGCATCATGTGCTCCACCAGGGTGTGTGGCACAGACATTGATGATGCGCCCAGCGGCATCACACACCACCTGGCAGTTGACACTCGAGAAGCCCTTTCGGTTCCGATATGCTTACCCGTCGGGGCCAGGTGGCGGCATAATGGCCACATGGGTGCAGTCTATGGCACCTAGCACGCCAGGCATTTGTGCTACCCTGTGGAACTCCTGCATGTTTGCTGTGCTTGCCTGCCGTGTGCTGGGAAATGGATGTACTCCGCAGCATGAGGCAGCAGTGCGCTGAGGAATTGGGTGAGGATGCGTGATGTGGCTGACTGCGTAATGCCTGTGGTGTCCCCTGTCGGCCTCTGGAAGGTGCCCGTGGTGAGCAGGCACATGCAGGCTGTCACCTTGGTCTCCACGGACAGAGCATGACTCCGTCGTGAGGGTGCCTGCATCACATCACTGCACAGCTCACTGAGCTGTCTCAGTATTGCCCTGTTCAGGCGGTACCGGGCCACAATCTCGACATCGCTGTACAGCTCGTAGCTGATGCGGGCCCGATACCGCCTGTTGGGGCCATACCGCCAATGGGCCCCTCCACGGCCACGTCCCCCTGCAGCATGCTGTCTCACCCCCCTCATTACAGCTTCCATGTGGAAGCTGACACTGTCCATCTCCCTGGCTCCTGCCCCCCCAGCTGCTGTTCCTGTGTTACCCCACTGCCCCCACTGCTGCTTCCACTGCACCGGGCACCCCCCACTGGCCTCTCTGTCCTCCAGGACCCACTGTCCCTCTCTGCCCTTCCTGTTCCTGTCTCTGTCTCTCTCTCTCTCTCTCTGTCTCTCTGTCTCTCTCCCCCGGTTTGCGGCCTGCTAGAGTTCTTGCGCCGCTCCCTTGAGCCTCTTTATTTTGGCTCTCATCCGGTACAGCGCATCCTCCGGCTGAGCCACTCTTGCGCATTGCGCAAGTGTTCAAATATCGCATTGCGCTCCTTTATGCATGGACCCGCCCCCTTCGGTTGCGCATGCCTTCATTTCCATTGTGCTGTGGCTCAGCGTGTTTTCGTGGTGCAACTGGTCCCTTCTCAATATCGCAGAATGGCGCATTTTTGAGTTCGCCGCGCCCAGCCCTGTTGCGCGCCGGCAACCGCACGAATATCTGGGCCTGAAAATAGTGTATGGGGCAGCTCTGCTGCAGAACCAGCGTGTTCTGCCACCTCGGTTTTGATTCCCACAGACCTCTTGAGCTTTGCTCTTGAAGTCACAGGGAATCAGAACCCCTCTGTGGCAGAATACACTGGTTCTGCATGGTTACCCATCCACTGTTCTCTATGTTTTCAAAATTAATGCCTAGGTAATATGTATTTGCAAATACTCACACTTACATTTACCAAATGTCAGTACTGTAGCTGTGATGCAAGTTCTGATTCATAAATCACTCCCTCATGAATGTATTGCTTACTGAACATGCAATCTAATATTGGACCCTATCCACATGGAGGCCTATGCATCAATGGTGCACCGAGTATGCACAAAAGGAGCATACCTGGTGCATGCAGCTGTGCACCCATGGATGGTTGTGCGGTGGCTGGCATTCATGATTGCTGGCCACTGGCCACTACACACCTCCCATCCATGACCCATCCATGACCCCACCCCCCCGGTGTGCTAGTGCATGGGGAAAGATCGGTGGACATGTGCAGGCATCTAATGGGATGCCCATTCCTGGTCCATGAGTAGATCCCCTGCTCCATGTGGAGCAGGGGGTTCTGGGGGGAATGCAGGGCTGAAATGTTCAAAACATAAGAAATGTTTTAAAAATCACAGGCATGTGCCTGAGGAGCTGTTCCAAGCCCTCCCTGTTGTTTCTGAGGAGTATTCACAAGTTGCTGACCTCTAGCTAAGCCATGTACATCCACACATTGGAAAAAATTTCAAAAGTAGTCTTTATTCCATCAAAGGACAAGTGCTGCCACACATATGAGTCAGAACTATACACCCCAGAGCTTCACCAGAAAGGCTTCATCAACTGAGACACTGCTGGTTCAATCTGGGACTCTGGTCCCTAAGGACTGGGGCAGCATGGTGGAGGTGACAACACATGTTCGCCATGGCCGGTGGCTGTACCTTAGGGAGGCACATAAGAGTTTTGGCAGGGTTTCTCCTGCAGTAGCTTGCGACCCCTCATGTAGCACTCCATGCTTTAGTGAATAGCGTGGAGTGTGGGCACTCCTCCTGTACCACCAATGACCAGGCTCCAGATGGACCTGCTGGCCAGTCAGGGGATAGGGGGTGCAAGGGACATGCACTTTGGAGCATGCTACCAGGGTTCCATTGGACCTCCACTGCATGGCTTTCCAACTTCAGGTCCCCCACACCCCTCATTTACGTGGTGCATAGGTGATCCAATCATTTTGTGCATAGACCCCAAAGGTGTAAATGTGTCAAATGTGCATACCCAGGCCTGGTGATCAACAGCAGCCATCCAATCAGATGAACTGCCCATCAGCAGGCTGGATCCTGCACTCTGTGTGGAGTGGGGAATAGTGGGATATTGTTGGCCCTCCCAGTACTGCTGTTTTCCAGTAAGGGGACCTACTGGTCTGCCCAGGTTCACCACCATGCCCACAGCCCTCATGGTATAGTCAGAGGGCCAGGGAAGCTTGGTGTGAAGGATGGTGCCATGGCCGCCACCACACTCAGCCAGTGGGAAGGGCATGTAATTGCTAAGGCAGGGTCCCTGCCTGTGTATCTGGCACCACCCACCACCACTCCACACAGCAGATTGGAGGTAAAGCACCAAAAGAGGTGTGGGCCAATGTCACAGAAGCAGCACATTTAAAATTATGTGAGTACACAACATGCATTGTGAAACTTGTTAACAACTACATAGTAATGCAATTACAGTGTAGTGATACAGTAGTTACAGTGTAGTTAGTGACACTTTAAATTATCCTTCAGAAATCATTCCTTCATGAACTTACTGCAGTATAGCATAGTGGTTAAGAACACTGAGCTGCAAACCTGGAAAACTGGGTTTCAATCCCAAAGCCAGCACTTGCATACTGTGCGACAAAAAAAAAACCTAAAAATAAACATGCAGTCTAATACTGTAAATGGCTATACAATAAAAATCATTAATTTACATAATTACTTATTGGCTTTTAACAGTGCTGTAGTTACTAAGGAATGTGTTGCTTCTGTGGCATTGTTTCCGCAGTTAATGCCTAACATGTATTTGCAAAGTAAGTACGCAGAAACTGACATGTAAAATAAAGTGTAAGAAAAAGGGTGCAATAGTGCTTTAACTACTAAGGAATGTGATGCTTCTGTGGCATTGTTTCCACAGTTAATTCCTAACTAACATGTATTTGCAAAATAAGTATGCAGACACTGACACTTAAAGTGTAAGAAGAAGGGAGTAATTTCTATACACTTACTTTGATCAAATGTTATTGCTTTTTTTTTAACTCTATTTCCCTTTGATCACGGCTCATGAGAACTCTCTCAGGCATCCTATCCTTTTTCCTGCCCGTCTGTGGATCTCTCAGTCTGTGCCTCCTCTCTCTCCCCCCGTAGCCTGCACCCCCAGTTTCACCCATCCGGGGCGGGTAGCCCATCGTCCCTCTTGGGCTCACTTGTAAGTCAGACTCTGGCTGCAGGTGGGGCCTGGGTGGAGGAACTGGAAGGTCAGCTGAGGAGAACCCGGCAGAGGGCATGGGGGATAGGTGCCATTGCCTAGCTCACTGAGCCAGTGTTTTTCCTGTTCTGTGCTCATAGGATCCTCCCCTGCATGGGCACGCCCTGATGCTCTGGTGCACGGCAACCCTGCCTGCGTCAGCCATGCTATTCTCGTGCTGCCCGGCTTGCTGCAATGACCCTGGTCTCCACCAGGGATCGCTGGCATGCTGGGATGGCCCACCCCCTGCTCCCTGGGAGGAGAGCATCACAAGGGCACTCCTTCCTCAACCCACCCCTGCCGACCCACCCGCGCCTGGGCTCGCTTCTGATCCCAGGTCACCAGCATAACATGAAGTGTGGTGTACAGTGCCTCAGCCCTCAGCACCACCAGGCTGGCCCAAATGTTACTGCTTAATAAACATGCAATCTAATATTGTTAATTGCTATACAACTACATTGTTTACTGATACAATAAAAATAATTTACATAATTACTTATTGGCTTGTAACAGTGCTGTAGTTATTAAGACATGTACTGCTTCTATGGCACTGACCCACACCTCTTCTACACCCACACCCGTGTCCTGCTACTGCCCAGGTGGGTGGCTGGGGATGGGGCATGGCTACATGCCATGCTTTATCCATGATCTGCTGTGTGGAGTGGTGGTGGGAAAGCACCAGATACAAAGGCAGGGACCCTTCCTTAGCCATTATATGCTTTTCCCACCAGCTGAACAGGGTGGCAGCCATGGCAGCATCCTTCACATCAAACTTCCCCAGCCCTCTGACTATACCATGAGGTCTGGGGAAATGGTGGTGAACACAGGCAGACCAGTAGGTCCCCTTACTGGAAAACAGTAGTACTGGGAGGACCAGCCATATCCCACAATTACTCAGTCCACACAAAGTGCAGGATCCAGTCTGCTGGTGGTTAATCCATCTGATTGGATTGCCACTGTTGATTGCCAGGCCAGGATATGCACATTTGACACATTCCCTGCTGCCTATGTGACTAGGGTCTAATATTAGATTACATGTTTAGTAAGCAGTAAGTTCATGAGGGACTGATATATGAATGAGAACTAACATCACAGCTACAGTACTGATATTTGGTAAATGTAAGTGTGCACACTTGCAAATACATGTTACCTAGGTATTATCATGAAAAGAGTACCATTATTTCTTAGCCACAATATTGTTACAGCGCCAGTTAGTAATTATGCAAATGAAATATTCTTATGTATAGTTATATATCAATTCACAATATTAGACTGCATGTTTATTAACCTGTACATTCATGAAAAACTGGAATACAGACATGGAACATCATCTAAAGAGTTGTCAGTCAGTGCATTTAACTGTAGCAGACTGAAGTTGCATTGTAATCATATTTTAGTTACCATTCTGATTACTCTTTAAAGTTTTTCTGTGTGATTACCTTTTTTTTTAGAGTTATTTTCTTTCTTTTCATCATTTACATGACAGTAATTTCACATATGGTGAACAGTCCATGCAAGATTACACTTCTGGGAACCAAGTCCCTTAATTAAAGGTTAACTTAGCATTTACCATATCAAGATACATCATTAGAGGGATTAACTATCCATCATTATCGATATTCATGCAACATTTGCTGTGAAATGAGTTTATGAGCGACATGGCTATTTTCAATAGTGCAAGGATTGTACAGCAATTCCAGTCCAATAGTAAATCATTCCTTTTTATGGGACTAATGTTGTTGTGTATGAAACTTAGTATAGATCATGGTTTCTAGATAATTTTGCAGCAGAAACATTAAACAGTAAAAGAAATCCATTCATTAATCCACATTCTACAAGTAGAATATCAAAGGACCAGAGCTCTAGTTATAAACAACCAAAAATCTGTTTTTAATATAGAACTGTAGGCAATTAAACTTAGCCCTTACAAAGCTTTACCCTGCCAAAATAAAAAAATACCATAACATTCCATGCCAATACTTGAAGAAAACACTTGCAGAACAGGGAAACAAAGAATTTTTATAAAATAATTCCAGTCCTATGCTGTATCTCATAGGGGAGAAATGTCCTGTTCAATGATCAAAGCATCTTTTTTATGGGTAACAAATCAAGAGCAGGGACAAAAAAACTCTGATTCAAGTGTCCACAAGTTCATCAGGATCCATACACTCAGCCAGCCTGTCTCTAGATGAAGCCCCCTTCTGATCAGCCCACTTACCCATTTCCACTGGATCTGAAAAAAGATAAACTTTACCCTGGTGTGTGATCCGTAATTGGGCAGGATAGATCATCATATGAGGCACCCCAGCATTCCTCAACACACGCCTTACACTGTCAAATCTCTTTCTACGCTGCCTAATTGCATAACTGATGTTTGGGAAGATATAAACCTGATGGTTGTCCTGATGCAGTGGGCTGGCATGGCTGGCATGGCAGGCATAGCGGAGGATCTGGTCATAGGCTCCTACTCCCGAAGCCACCATCATCAATATCCTGGGCTCTTCTGAGTTTTTCAGGTAGCCCCGAGGAGTGATCTGGTAAATGTTTTGCACCTCCCATGTGCTATCTTCATCCTCCAGCTGTAACTTTGCTGACAACCAGTCTTGCACAAACATAACAGGATGGTCCCCCTCAATGCCCTCGGGAAGACCTATAATCCTTATATTAGCGGATCTCACTTGGTTTTCTACAGTTTCTAACCTGGTGTGCAAATGCTGGGTTTCCTTTGCCATGAGGGCAGTAGCACTAGTAGAGGTGTTTGTTTCCTTGTAGACTTCCAACATTTCACCCTTAAGTCCATCTGCCATCATCTCCAGGACCACCACTTGGCCATTGAAGTCATCCACTTTCTGATTCAGAGTGGACACTGATGAGATTAAGTGCTGGAGTTTTGTTCCCAGGGACACCAATCCAATATCTCTGTGGAGCTGGACTCACCCTCAGCCTGCATGGTTGCTGCATGACTGGTGGACCTGCCAGTAATTTTACTTTTATTAGCTCTACCGGCTGCTCGATCGTTCTTTGGATTTCCTATATTTGGCAATTCAGAGTCGCACTTTCTGCTGGTAAGCTCCAGAAATCAATTTGGGGCTTAAAAAAGGGTGCATTTGGGCAGATTTTAGCAAGGATTGCAGAGCTTTGAGATTCTGCTGCTACTCAGCTCGGGCTCCTCAGTACCCACCGTGTGATTACCTTTTAAATAAATGTCAGATAGACATAGATTGTTGAAACAGTACACAAGATCTGCATTCATATGTAGTTATACTTGAAAGAACAGATTTAATAATGCCAAAAGTAGTAACATAGTAGTTACACAACAGATTTGCTGTTACAATTTGCAATAGCTATTACATGTGTAGTTGCCCTTATAAGAACAAATTACATAATGCCAGCAGAGATACAGTGGTAGTTGCACAATATATGTTCTGTTACACTTTGCAACAGCTGTTAAATGTGTAGTTACACTTATCAGAATGAACTGATTTGCCGAAAGGAAGGCAATAGTAGTTGCATATGTATGCAAATTGTGTGTAACTACACAACACGCAAGTGTGAAACTAGTTAACAACTACATAGTATGCACAGTAGTTACAGTGCAGTTATAGTATAGTTATTTTTATTTCTTTAGCTTTTGTTAACCAGGTAAGCACATTAGGCAAATGCAGAATGCCTATTTTCAGGTGCAGCCTGGGAAAGTACAAGGAAAATATGGAGGCAATTACAGACATGATAAGGATAAACAAAGATTTCAGGTAAATAAAATACAGTCATTGCCGAGATGTTGCAGGAAAACAGTATACAGACATTGCAAGATGGTAACAGGAAGACAGTTCAAAACTACATACAACACAGTTCAATATTACATGCAATACATGTCCAAGAAACACTATGAGCAAGTATGTAGGTCAGGAGCCAACCTTGGGCACCAGGTACATACCCCACAAGGGGGACCAAAAATCGGACGTGAAACTCATTGGAAGGCCTGCTAGCATCTTAAGTGCACTTGCATGCCAATAAGAGCTGGGTTATACAGTAGTTACAATGTAGTGAGGAAGGACTTGGTTGGTTAGAAAGCTTAGGCTTTTTGTGACATCTAAGTTGGTCCAATAAAAGGTATCAAACCATTTGCTTCTGGATCTACCCAAAACCTTAAAATTCTGGAATGGAATGAATTAATATTTTTTCACATAACCATTGAAAGGCACACCCTCAACACAAGATGCTTCAGCCTTGAAGGTTTTGAAACAAAATTGCATGCTATCTAGGCTGTAGGAGACTGCACAAAAAAATGGCGGAAAGTGCCAAAAGTGATGCTTTCTCTGTATTTGTGACACATCCGGCTCTCAGAATCTGGATAAGCGCACATCATGAAACTTCCCATGTCTCAAGAATTTACCACCTGGACAACACATGCCAAATTTTGGGCAATTTTGTTGAACACTGTCAGAGGATCATCTATGGATGCAAAGAATTTGTGGACAATTGGGGAGGCTGTAGCTCTGTGCATCCATGTGCACCCATGTGGATACAGATGCAGACATGCTCAGCTGAGTCCGTCTAACTGTGGAAGAGGGCCCTGTGCTTCTGTGCAGTTATGGGTACAGTGATGAAGAACCCTATGGGCCCTTTGCCAAGAGAAGACTTCTCTTCACTATGTGATTACTTTTGCCTGTGTGATCAATACTGCACCCTCCTTCCCAGGCTAGGGGTGGTGCTGCACAGTAGCACAGCCCTCCAGTCTTGGCCCATCCATCTGACTCACTGAGCTCACGTCCAAACTCAACTCACCAGCATGACATCATAGTACACTATTTGCTGGGTCAAACAATGGCCCTGCACACATTTCTTCATAATTTTTTGTTTGACATTTTAACCCCACATCATGAACTTAGTCACTAGAATGCAACTGCAAATTTCCCACCATCCTTGTTCATGATGTAGGGTAATGTAAACCGTATATTCAAAAAAGTAGGTAGGCAAGTTGATGCTAATAATGAGGTTGATGTACTGTATTTAGATTTTGGGAAGGCATTTGATTCTGTTTCTCATGACATTCTGATATCTAAAATGATATCCCTCAATATCAATACCTTTCTTATTAAGTGGATTCAATCTTGGTTATTAAACAGGAGTCAGGCTGTAAGAATCAATGGGTACTTATCAGATGATGGAGAGGTGTTGAGTGGCATTCCTCAGAGGGTTGATTTGTGGCCCAATGCTATTTAATATCTATGTCCATGATCTAAACATCACCAGTGGGAATAGTTTACCAAAATTTACAGATGACACCAAACTAGGGGTATAGTATGTAACGACGATAACAAAGCAGTTCTGACAGCCGATCTTCAGAATATAGTCAACTGGACCAAGACAAACAAGTTACAATTCAATACTGATAAATGTTGTGTTCTGCACTTTGGCAAATCTACCTTACCACAGGATTACTTTATAGATGGTGTTAGGATTAGATCAGTCCACAAGGTATTTGATTTGGGAGTCCTTATTAGCAACTCACTCATGTCTAGTGAACACTGTAAATTAGCGTCTACTAAATGCAACCACTTAGTCAACTGCATTAGATGTACATTTATTAATAGAATGGAGTCAGTACTGATGCCACTTTACAGGGCATACATACTCCCTCATCTTGATTATTGCTCACAAGTGTGAAGTCCTTCTTTAAAGAGGGATGTGAATCTTGTGGAGAGGCCTCAAAGAAGACATACAAAGCTAGGGCAGGATTCACAAAGGAGGCCAAAAATCCCACAGCTGCAGGAAAAAAGCCTGCAGCACTGTGGAAATGCAGTTGCATGGAATTCTGAAAGAAAACTTGCGCAGATACAGAATTCCACAAAATTCCCCACAGTTGCGGAAATTCAGCAAATGCTGAAAATCCACAATTGTGGATCCGCAGCTGTGGAAATGGCTTAGAAGGCACAGCAACAGTGACTCTAATTAGCCAGAGTAGCAGACTTTAATAGTTCTGCCATAGCATGAGGCTGAAAGCACCCACAGAGAGACCAGCAACCAGTCCCTCAACTGGGACCACTGCAGCACCACAAGTACCAGCAATACCAAGGCACCACAGAGGCTGTCTGTCGCTGCTGGTCATCCCTCCTTGGAGTGTTCCTGTTGTCTGCAGGAGTCACACTCACAGCAGGCTGTTCAGACTCTACTGCCTGTGGGGCTCCTTCATGGGCTGCACTGGATCTGGTGGTTGTTGTCTGTTGCCATTCCATGGCAATGTGTGCTAATGTTGCTGTAACTTCAGCCACTGATATACTCACTGGGATGCTATTACCTGCGCATGATCTCCACTTCAATTGCATTTCAATTGTTGGTGCACTACTGCAATATGCCGAGGGAGTTTTATGCCTCACTCCAATGTGTGAAACATTTTTTCCCCAACTGCAGAAAAAAACTGGCTGAAAATAGCCTTTGAGGGGCTGTGCCACACTTATCAATTGCCTTTTTTCCTCAGGAACTTCCACAGCTGCACTTTTTTCCACTGTCCTTAGTGTATTTTTTTCTGCAGCTGCAGAGGTTTTTGTGACTAGCACTCAGAGCAATTTCCCCTTTTTTTCTGTAGCTACAGAGGTTTGGGGGACTTAGGGAAGGTTTTGCACCTTCAGAAAGCTTTGTGAATCCTGCCCCTTGTCTATAACTACAGGGATAAGACTTAGAGAATAGGCTCAGGGATCTGTTTTTTTTTTCTCACTCAGAGATAGAAGGGTAAGGAGAGACTTATTACTCCTCTTTAAGATCCTGAACAATGAGCAGTTGTTCATTCATGTGGGATTGCAGTTTAAACAACCACGCCATAACTTGAGAGGGCATAAATTACAACTGGTTGAAACCACCCCACGCAAGGACATTAGGAAACATGTATTCATCGCTAAGGTAATCAGGATATGGAATAGACTACCACACAATATTGTTTATGGAATGTTTTCAGGGGTTTCATGGTAAACTGGATACCCTGATAAGGGAGAGTTGCTTGACAGGTCTTGCCCACTGTGAAGTGGGGGGGGGGGGCAATCTTAATAGATGATTTGCCTCAGATTTACCCTACTACTAAGTACAAGACCAAGTATATTCTTAATATGGGACTAAAATATCTTAAAACAGTCAGTTATGAGTAAAAATATGGGAAACACAAAATCTGAATTGTTGTGTTACACATGTAACTGTGACACAAGAATTTTTTCTGAACACCAAAAATGGAATTCTTGGTTGCACATTTAAGTGTGACCCAACAATTCTGTTTTTGGTGTACACGGAAAATTTTAGTATCACAAATTTTACTGTTGCACTTTAGTGTTGCATTTAAATGTGTGACACAAAAATTATTTTGGCCTTACGTCATGAACATGGCCACTAGAATGTGTTTAACCCTACTTGAGAGGTGGTTTCATAAAGCAACTGCAAAATTGTCTTTTGACCAGCACTTGAACCTTCCCACCATCTTTGTTCATGAAGTAGGATCATGTAAACAGTGGCCAAGATATTTACAGGCGATGCACCTGGTGCAATTGAGTTGTATCTGCACATCTCCAGAAGTGCGCCCCAGGGCCATATTCAAACCCTGAAGATGTACCGCACAACTCCAGATGCACTGAGGCGCATCTATAATGTATGCAGCGCTTCTCCAGGGGGTGTGCCCATGCATATGCGGCACATCACGATATTCAGCCGAGATTTGCAGTGCATCTGCTCGCAATCTCGAAGATGTGTCACATAGTTGTGTCCAAAGTTAAGCATGTAAAAACAGGCCTAACTGGTAGCCATCCACAGGCGGGCTGCTGTATTGCATGGTGCAGCACAGGAGCTGCCAGCCCAGGTATGGTCACCCCACCCATGCCCCGACTCCCCAAACTGCACGGATACATACCGTATGTACCCTGGTGGTCTACTGGCCCCCTCCCTTCCCTGAGACTTGATCCCCTTAAATGTCATATTAAAATAAACCCTGGTAGTCCAGTGGTTCCCCCACCCATCCCTAAGTCCCAATCCCCATAAATGTCATAATAAAATAAACCCTGGTAGTCCAGTGGTTCCCCCACCCATCCCTAAGTCCCAATCCCCATAAATGTCATAATAAAATAAACCCTGGTAGTCCAGTGGTCCCCCCACCCATCCCTAAGTCCCAATCCCCATAAATGTAACATTGAAATAATCCCTGGCAGTCCAGTGGTACCCCCCACCCCATCCCTGAGTCTGATCCCCATAAACAACAATCTGAGAGAAACCTGGTGGTCTTGTGGTAGCCCCCACCCACACAGGACCCTCATCCCACCCCACTCCCCCATCCCAGCAGTGACCATATGTCAGCGGGCAGAAAAACCCACCTGCACACCTCCACGGCTGCCTGCCAAATGACAGCTTACAGTATCACCTGCAAGCACATTGGTCAACACTGTCAACCAATGGGCTCACTGTGTGTACTGTACACTTCCCTTCACAAAGTTCTACTTTATGCATGGAGTTGAGCCCATGCTCAGAACCCAAATTTCAAAACTTTGTATCTGTGAAACCAATTAATATGTTTTCACAAAATCTTTGAAAGGCACAACCTTGGCAAAACCTCTGTAGCCCCATAAGTTGTAGAACAAAATTCCACACCATCAAGGCTGCAGGTGCATACAGAAAAAGTAAAAAAGGGCGACAAGTGGTGCTTTTTCTGTGTTTGCAACACATCTGAATCTCAGAATCCAGGCAAGTGCTGGTCACAAAACATGCTGTGCCTAGAGAACGTGCTACCAGTTCAACATATGCCAAATCTGAACAATTTCATCAGACACTGCCAAAGTTATTAAGATGCAAATAGAGTTTAAAATGGAGACGTCTGAAGGTCCAGCCCACCAGCACAGCTGTACCACTACCACTTGAGGTGCCAATGACCTGGGTCATGAGTGACTTCAGGAGTCAGAGGGTCAGCCAATGTGGAGGATTGAGTGTCCCAAGGACAGAGCTCCTCCTTCAAGGGAGAGGGTGGGGATGAACTCAGTGCTGGACTGGTCCCAGGTGGAAGTCAAGGGAAAGATAGCCCGAGCTCTAAGAGGTGGGGGGGGCATGGAAGACATTGACACATGCACCATGACATCAGCGTACACCATGTCCCCAAGTGAGAAACCAGAAAAGGTCCCCACCACACTGGATGACAGCTGGCCTCCTCAGGCCCTACACCTGATGACTCAGGCACCCCCTCCAGACTACAGTAGAGGCCAGGCAGATTGAGGGGACTTTCCATCAACCCTGCCATAGAAGTTCAATGTGGGGGACTCCGGGTGAGCAGTAAGCCCTAGGAGTAGTTGAGGTGATGGGGCTGGGAGGACTAGCATGAATGAGGGCCAGCTGGGACAGAGAGGAAAAAGGGGAAATAAAAATAAATAAATAAATAAAATGGAGACCTCTGCTCAACCCTAACTGTACTCACACTATTATGCAAGTATAGTACTGTATATATAGTCTGATAGTTATTTGTTTAATTCTGATCATAAAATAATGCTTTTGTACCATTTTTTTACTGGCAAGCCTGAACAGAATTTTAGATACAAAGGGGGTTTCTGCTCAAAACATTATGAGACTGGAGTGAAAATATTCATAGTTCTCTGACCTGGAGTGGAAATAAATGGTTTATTTTCACTCTAGCCTCCCTGCCCATGAAAATAACTATAGATTATACAATGACCCTAATGGAAACATCTGTGATGTTTCCTCAGTGTGCAGTTTGACCTTATAACATCCAAGAGGCAGAGCTATGAATGATATCAAAGGTCAAACTGCACGAGGAGGAAATATCACAGATATTTCCATTACGACCATTGCATATCTCACTTATGCAATGCATTTAGGTGTTTTATTTGTTCCCCCCATTGGTATTGTGCCTGTTTTATTTATTTTAACCCTGTTTCTATATTTCAGATGATTGAGCAGTGTATGCATGATGCAATACTAGTATGTGCATCAGTGCGTCAATGAGACGGGAGGCAGCATTGAATGCAGTGGCTTGGGAGAGACATAGAAGAAGCCTAGTGGTGTGGGAGAGATGTTCATGACTGTGCAGGGTGACCCCTGTCTTAAGTTTAACACACACACACACACACACACACACACACACACATGATAAAGGAAGAAAACTAGGTAAAGTGCTTTTTTAAAAATTAAGAGCCTCTGACCTAAGAAAGTGTCTGCCCAGGGAGAAGGCAGGAGAGTTTGTTGTGTGAAATAATATGAAAAAGATAACAATCACACAAAATGGGAGAAAATAAACAATAGTAGAGTATGTATTCTGCAGTTACTGAACTAGCAGGAGAAGGACGAGGAGTGCACCCTCCTTCTTCCATTCTGCTTACTATCCCAGAAACCGCAGCTGGGCTACACAATTCTGCTTTAAATGTATATAACGGTTCCATTACCTGTGGTGCTGTATTGGATGTTGTTATAGAGCTGGTACTCACAGTCTGGAAAATTTATAATATTAACTAGGGACAAAACTCCAACAGAACACACCCAGCCAATCTAGTACAAGCTTCGATATCTTGTCAGCATACTGTCATGTTGCACAAGTGTGGACTCTGCGGTTTTAAGGGGAAGCCTCCTATGGAACTGACCTACAGGGCAACAGTGTCCCCTAGTGAAGGAATTTATAATGATACTAAGATGTGAGGTCATTCTCCAAGGGAAGGGCTTCACCCCATTATGAGGACACAGATCCTAATTAAGAAGTTAGCAAGCTTCTGAGTAATATATGTCTACAGAATGTTATATGTCATGATGCAGTCTGTTAGTCCACAGCAGATAGCAGATTGTAAAGGAACTTTAGTAACGTATAAAAGAAGAAATTACAGGGAGACAGACAATTACATGGTCACCTGACGGTGATGTCACTCTTAGAAATGTATTTAAGCGTGCCACTAGGGGCTAGTTTTTTTTAGATAGGGCGGTCAGTTGCTTACAGACCAGGGAAGGTGTAAGACCTTCAGGATGTTCAGCAGGGAGGTTGAAGCCATGCCATGCTAAGCTGAATCATGCTAACCTTTATTTTCTGTATTTTGCCTTATTATTTTTGAGTCTAATAAAATGACAAACACTTTTATGCACCTTACGATTTGTCTGCCTGTTTCTATGATTTGAAATCCCACACCCTTCTACAATGACATATGCCCGGGCATAGTTAGAGGCTGCTGACAGGACTCAGAGGGAAAGTGTCAGTCAGCATGCCAATTGAGGGTGGGGGAGAATGGTAAGAGCAGCCGTGACAGCCACATTACTCTGAGTCTGGGCAACACATAGTGACATTGAAAATGTGTTTAATAGGATGTGGTTTTTAATTTTTCTACTTTTATGGTGTTTTTTTAGGTACCAAGTATCCATTATCCGACTTGGTGAATATAAGGTTTCCTACCCGTAATATACGCTCCTATGGTAGCACTCTTCTTACTTCTGTTTCTTTTTGAAGTAAGAAGCATAGAAACATAGAATTTGATGGCATAAGGACCACTTGGCCAACCTAGTCTGCCCATTTCCCTACCTAACATATAAGCTGCAGATCCCAGTTAACCAATAGCATACTTCCTCCTACCCCCCACTAGAATTGCCTTATGTCTGTCCCATGCATTTTTGAATTCCCCCACTGTTTTTGACTCTAACGACCTCCTCAGGAAGGCTGGTCCATGTATCCACAACCCTCTCTGTGAAGAAATACTTCTTCACATTACCTCTGAGCCATCCTCCCTCTATCTTCAAATTGTGCCCCCCTGTTTTTGCACATCTCTTTTTCTGAAAGATGCTACCCTCGTAGACTTTGTTGATTCCCTTGAGGTATTTGAAAGTTTCTATCATGTCCCCCCTCTACCTCCTTTCCTCGAGGCTATACATCTTTAGTTCCTTTAGTCTTTCTTCATATGTCTTCTGATGCAGACCCTGCATCATTTTGGTTGCCCTCCTCTGGACAGCATCCACCCTGTCTATGTCTTTGCGGAGATGGGGTCTCCAGAACTGTACACAGTACTCCAGATGTGGTCTTACCAACTGTCTGTACAGAGGGCCAACAACTTCTTGTTTTCTACTGGTGATGCCTCTCCCTATGCATCCCAGTATCCCCCAGCCCTCCTTACTGCCTTCTCACATTGCTGGCCCACCTTTAGGTCATCTGATATGACTACCCCCAGGTCACTTTCCATTTTTGTTGTTGTCAGTATCTCACCCCCCATTGTGTACTCTTCCCCTGGGTTTTTGCTTCCCAGGTGCATTACTTTGCACTTCTTTGCATTGAATCTAAACTGCCATACATTTGACAATTCCTCCAACCTTGCCAAGTCCCTTTTCATCCTTTCCACCACACCTTGTGTATCAACCCTGTCGCAGATCTTTGTGTCATCTGCAAACAGACATACTTTCCAGTCCCTCTGCAATGTCACTTATAAAGACATTAAAAAGGACCTGCCCCAGTACTGAACCCTGCGGTACCCCACTAGTAACCCTCCTTTCTTCACTGTGGACTCCATTTACTATTACCCGCTGTGTCCTGTTGTCCAACCAGTGTTTTACCCAGGCTACCACACTGGCACCCACTCCCAGGCTGGCTAATTTGTTAATTAATCTTTTGTGTGAGACTGTGTCAAATGCCTTGCCAAAGTCTAGGTAGGCCATGTTCACAGCTCCTCCCTGGTCTACTGCTTTGGTCACCCAGTCAAAGAAATCAATTAGATTTGTCTGACATGACCTTCCCATTGTGAATCCATGCTGCCTTGGGTCCTGTGCCCCACTGACCTCTAGGTGCTCAACAATTCTTTCCTTCAGAAGTGATTCCATCATTTTCCCTACCACTGAGGTCAAACTGACAGGTCTGTAGTTTCCTGCCTCTGTCTTGCTCCCACTTTTGTGAAGGGGAATCACATCCGCCCTCTTCCAGTCCTCAGGTACCACACCATCCTCCCATGATTTATTAAAAAGGGTAGTCAGTGGTGTTACTAGTTCTTCCCTTAGTTCTTTTAGAATTCTGAGGTGAATCCCATCAGGCCCCATTGCTTTATCCACCTTCAGTTTTAAGAGTTCTCTCAGAACCCTTTCTTCTGTGAAAGGACCAATATCAACCCCCCCATCCAGAGTACTTCTATTGACTGGATTAGTTATTTCCCCCTGCCTTTCCATTGTGAATACTGAGCAGAAGTATTCATTCAGTATCCCTGCTTTTTCACTGTCGCTCTCTGTCAAACCACCTTCCTCTTTGTTCAGCCTCAGTATCCCTGCCTTAGTCTTTCTTTGCTCCCTAATGTACCTTCTTAACCGAGTTGGCCATCTTTTCCTTGGTTTGGGCCTTTGCTATTCTGACTGCCTTACCCGCTTCCTTCTGTTTTAACTGCACAATTCTCTGTCCTGCTCCATCTGTGTTTCCTTATACTTCCTGAATGCTATCTTTTTCTCCCTTACCTTCCCCGCCACTTCTTTTGAGAACCATAGTGTTTTTTTCTTTCATTTTGATTTGTTTATTTGCTTCACAGAGAGGTTTGTTGCCTCTGTGATGGTGGTTTTGATGTTTCCCCATGGTTGCTCCACCCCACCTTCTTGCCTGTTTGCTAGTGCTTTTCTGAGGCACTCTCCCATTTTGACAAAATCAGCCCTCCTGAAGACCAGTACCTTCACTTTTGTGTGGCTTGACTCTACAGCTAAGTTTATTGTGAACCACACTGTTTGGTGGTTGCTTGTTCCCAGATGGCTACCCACTTCAAGATCAGAGATCCGCTGTCCATCCCTATTTGAGAGTACCAGGTCTAAGATTGCTCTCTTCTGAGTGGGTTCCAAAACTAGCTGTCTGAGGCATTCCCCCTGTAGGGCATGGAGAATGGCCCTGCTCTTGGATGTGGCTGCAGCAAAGGTGCTCCAGTCAACATCTGGCATATTCAGGTGCCCCATCAGCAATATCTCCCCTTTCTCTGCCATCCCAAGAATGCCTTCTATCATTTCCTTGTCCATTTCCTCCCCCTGAGATGGGGGTCTATATGCAACCCCTGTACAGATTGTGGAGCCATTTCCAGTCTCCAGGGTGACCCACAGTGCCTCATCTCCTCCCTGTTTACCCTTTAGCTCTGTTGCTTTGATCTCTTCCCTTACATTGAGAGCTACTCCTCCTCCTCTTCTTTCCTCTCTGTCCCTCTTGTAGATTGTGTACCCTGGTATGTTGACATCCCAGTCATGGTTCTCTGTATACCATGTTTCTGTGACTGCCACAATATCCAGGCATCCCTCTTCCATCAAAGCCACCATTTCAGGGAGCTTTTTACCTAGACTACGGGCATTGGTACTCATTACCTTCCATTTTTTTATGGCTTTATTTCTTTTTGCCCCATCCCTGTCCCTACTGCCTTTGTCTTTTTCTCCATTTACCCTAGCCTTCTCCCTATGGACTGCTCTATCTTGGCATTTACCACACTAATTACCCTGATGTTTTGGGGGGGCTAGGATTTCCCTTCTCATCTTTAGTGTCTCCCCCCTTGGCTAGTTTAAATGCTTGCCATTGAAGCATTTAAACCTATCACCTAAGATCCTGGTTCCCCTCCAGGACAGATGCAGACCATTGTGCCTGTATAGGCCTGCATCCCTCCAGGTGGAGCCCCCAGTCCCCAATGAAGCCAAATCCCTGAGCTCTGCACCAGCTTTTCAAACAGGCATTGAATCCCATGGTGTGGAGTGCCCTAGCCTCATCCATGCCATAGACAGGTAGTACTTCTGAGAAACTTACCATGTGTGCTACTTGTCTAGGGCCCCTCTCCAACTCCACAAACTCCTGTTGCACTGCTCTGATCCCATTCTCAGGCAGGTCATTCATCCCTAGGTGGATAATGACATCCAGCTCCCTCCTCCTTGCCACTGCTCCCATGATCTTGAGGATTCATTTCCTGTCCCTCCAAACCTTGGCATTGGGCAGGCATCTTACCTCCATTTCCCCTCCTTCCCCCAGTTCTACCCCCTAACAATTGAGTCCCCCACCAGGAGTTGCTTCCTTCCCCTGTGGGGTCCTGGGCCACCCTCCTGTGGGTCTCCATTGTGGAGGTTCCCAGCATCCTCCTTGGTCTCCACTGCGGGTGCCTCCATAGAAGAACCATGCTTCACCAGAGTGGTGAATGAATTGTGGAGAGGCACAACTGGAGGGATGCACCTCCATTCCACCATGCTCACCCTCCCTGAGCCCACTGTGGTCCAACCACTCCTCTTTCTTGGCAACCTCTAAGGTAGTGGTGGTGGCCTGGGTGGTCCCTGGGTGGGGGAGCAGGTTTCCCGAATCTCTGCCAGGTCAGCATGGAGATGAACAACCTCCTCCCTCAGACCAGAAAGGTGCCTGCAAATAGGGCAGCAATGCAGTCTCCAGAATGTCTCCCAGAAGACTGCTGCTCCACAGCCAGTGCATTGCACCACTCCCCATATGTCTGTGTCCCTTCCAGTTACAGATGCATTTTTGTTTTTTGTTCTTGCTTTAGTGCGTGCAACCTTGTGAGTGTCTCTACCCCCTATTCAGTGTGCTATGCCTTTAAGGATATGAACAGGTGTATGTTGTTAGCGGTTTTGGGGAAGTGATGTCAGAGACCCTGCTATAAAGGAAGTTATGCACTTGGGGTGGGTGGGGTGAGGGGAAGGGTGCATGGGAGTAAACCTATGCCGTCCAGAAACAATCACCTACAACTCTTACCTTCCACCCCGGGGAGTGCCTTCCTTCCTTTCTTTCAGACTCCTATTTCACAAAGGCTAAGTAACTGGTCTACTCACAACTGACTGCAAATATCTCCCAGCTACAGTTCCTCCCTGGCAAATTTAAGTTAAAACTAAGACAACTCAACCCCAAAAACAGAATCAATACTAGTTACTTACACAGGTCCAAAAAGTAATAATTCAGTTCAGCGTAGTCTAGAAAATAACCTTCCTGATTCAAGGAAGCTGTGGCTGCTTTCCCACTCTTCCTGTCTCAGGCTAAGGTGGGTGCAAGGTCTTTTTCAGTGGCAGCACCTAAATTTTGGAATACATTGCCCCTTGATGTCCACTCTTCTACCTCCTATTCACATTTTAAGCAGAATTTTAAGGTTTATTTGAATTCAATGTGGTTTTGTAACTGTGTTGTCAAATTTTGTACTTGGTAAGTGATTGTCTTATTGTTCTTGCTTATTGTAGGGTCGAAACTGAAAATGGACTTGTCCCAGTGTCCTTACCCAGTTAACAAATAAAAAAAAAAATGTTGTTGAGCAGGGCAGCTCTGTGAGGACAGAATTTTTGAAATGAAACAGGTAGTCTGGAGTCAGTGCAGGAGTAAGCTGGGGGTTCAGAATGTTAAAGTGTGCTACTCACACTGCTGGCTTCAGCCAGTGAGGACCTACTGTGAGTGTGTTTTTGCCCATGGGGACCTAGAGTGAAAATATTTGGATATTTTCACTCTAAGTCTGGAGTGAGCAAAAATATCACTGATAAGTGCCTGAAAATTTACTCATAGGTATTGCATATATGCATTCATTTGCAATTCTTTACACCTTCTGGCATTGCATAAATAAATATAGATATCTCTCTCTCTCTCTCTCTCTCTCTATATATATATATATATATATATATATATATATATATATTTTTTCATGGCAAAAAACTCTGTTTAATGCATCAGTTAGGGTTGTTTCACAGTGACAAAAGCGAGGAAATTTGGTGTTAGGGTTGCCACCCATTGCACCCTGAGTCCACCCCATCGCCACCAACAGGAATCGGGGTGTGCATTGGGGTCATCGGTCCTAACTATTACCCCAACCCATGTGTAAACAAGCTGAGGTGGTGCAGTATAGGAGAATGGGGTGAGAGTTAGGACCGATGACCTCAACGCACACCCCGATGCCTGTGGGTGGGGATGGGGTGGGCTTGGGGTGCAAGAGGTGGCAACCCTAACATCGAATTTCTTTACTTTTGTAGCTGTGGAACAACCCTAACTGATGCATTAAACAGAGTATTTTGCCATGAATTTCCCTTCTTTTTGAGAATGAGTACTATAAATAGTGAATGGAATGTGGTGGTGGGAGCATTCCCACCATGTGATTTTGTGTCACATAGTAACGCTAACGGTAATGCAAACGCAAGTGCAAATGGTAACGCACACGGTGATGCAAAAGTAAATGGTAACGCAAACAGTAAGAGAAATGCAAATGCAAACATTAATGAAAACAGAAATGGTAATGCAAATGGTAACACAAACGCTAACAGCAACAGAAATGCAAATGTTAATGAAAACAGTAACGTAAACGGTAACACCAATGGAAATGCAAATGGTATGAAAAATGCAAATGGTAACAGAAATGCAAACGGTTAAGGCCACAGCACCACAGAAGGAAACAGTAATGCAATTGACAATGGAAATGCAAACGCTAAGGGCAACAGAAACGCAAACGGTGATGAAGACGCAAACAGTAACAGTAACGCAATTGGAAATGCAAACAGTTACAGTAACAGCAACGATGGCGCCAAAGCGAACAGTAACGCAAACAGAAATGCAATCGCAAGCACGTACGGAAATGCAAATGGTAACGAGCACAGTCACAGTACCGCAATTGGAAATGCAAATGCTAATGGTAACAGCAATGATGACGCCAAAGGAAACAAATGCAAACAGAAGTGCATACGCAAATGGTAATGCACACGGTGATGCAAAACGAAATGCAAACAGAAACACTAGTGGAAATGCAAATGATAAGAGTAACGCTAACGCAAGCACAAACGAAAACACAAAGGGTAACGCACATGGTGGCATAGACGGGAACGGTAATGCAAATGGTTATAGAAACGCAAGTGGAAATGCTAAGTGTAACAGTAATGAAAGCACACATCTTTTTTTTCCCCAAAAGCTGCATAGAGAAACAGAGTGAATACAAAGAATGTATGCATAATAATGGGCCTTGGAGCAGAAAATGAGCACTTGGAATACTAAATTGCTTATATCTCAGGAACCATACGACATAGAAAATAAATTAAAATTTTGTATAATTTATGACATTCCTGGCTAGTTTTGCACCGAAGAAAAGTCTGTATCTCGAAGCGATTCCAAGATACGGGCCCCGAAAGGCGCAGCGGACGCCGTAATGTTAGTCTATGGGAAAAACTGTCAAGTTCGGAGTACCGTAACTTTGTGTTCCTGTAATATTTTGTCACCAAACCACCAAAAGGCACATCTGAGGATTGTTGGATTTCTTCCCTTCAAATTTCAGTCCAAAAGACCAAACAATACTTTTGCAGCAGGGTTGCAAAATATTCCTGTTATTTTGGGCAAAGTGTCGCAAAGTAGTGTCGCAAATCACAACACTTTCTAAAAAAAAATAATGAAAGTGTCGCAAGTGTGACACTACTTTGCGACACTACAGTTTACAAAAATTTCAAAAACATATTTCTGGGGTGTTTAACCGGAAAAAAATATATGGCTAGCATTCTCAGGGCTCAACTAGGTGAACACAAAAAGAATTGTGTCCCTAGAGGGTCCCACATTTAAATGGCAAGCATTTCTGTGCCAGGTAACTGAAAAAAAAATGGTGGACTCATGACACTACAGGGGTAATTTGTGACACTAGAAACTGCATTTGTGACACTGTCGAACTTTTTGTTAACTTTTCCCATTGACTATAATGGGAAAATTGTTTTTGAATAACTTTTGAACCGTTTAATATTTTTTCAAGGAATCTTCAAAAGGCCCATCGGGGACCACAGCCACATGTTCCCTGAAAGTTCCAGACCAGTCACACAAACCATGCGACCTGTAGGTGTGAGCAAAGAATGCGAAAAAAAGCATAAATGTGACTTTCTATTGCACTTTATAGCTCCGCAACCGTATATTTGACCATTACAAAACTTTACAGCTCCAGAGATCTATGGTACCACTCTGTGCCTGCCAAATTTCAGGCAAATCTGTTATACAATGGCAACGTTATTAAACTGCAAAATTCCACACTTTAACCTTAAATGGGGTACACAACCCTAACTATAGTGGCGCTACAGTGTCACTATAATATATATACAGTCATTGCAAAAAAATTCATTAAGGCATTAGTTAGGGTTGAAGCAACAAAAATAGGAAAATATGGCATTAGGGTTGACACCCTAACACCCCCCTTACACCCTTCCACTCCACCCCACCCACATCTACCACAGACCAACAGGTGATGGGGTGTGCCTTGGATCATTGGCCCTAACTCTCACCCCATTCCATGTGTAACAAAGCTTACATGATACAGTATAGGAGAATGGGGTGAGAGTTTGGCCAAATGACCCCAAGGAACACCTCGTCACCTGTTGGTCTGTGGTGGGTGGGGATGGGGTGGAGTGGTAGGGTGTTGGGGGTGTTAGGGTGTCATTTCCCTACTTTTGTTGTTTCAACCCTAACTGATGCACTAACAATGTTTTTTGCAATGAATTGCCTTACTTTTTGAGAAAGAGTAATGTAACTGGTAACTGGTATGTGTTGGTGGGCGCACGGGCCCTCTCGGCCCCATGCTCCCTTCAAGATGCTTATTTTTGCATAATGATATGCATATGTGGGAGTGCAGGCCCTCTGGTCCCTGCGCTCCCACTTACACATAACTACAGAGCCGCACAGCAGCCCTAGAGAGCTGAAAAGGAACCCTCGTAACACTAATTTGCCAATATCTCAGTAACCATAGCAGCTATGAAAAAAAATCCACTGTGGTTGTAATCATGACTTCAAAACCTCCATGCATTCTTAAGTCACTCAGAGTGAAAGAAAATTTGTATCTCGAATTGTTTCTGAGATACGGGCGCCGTAATGTTATCCTATGGGAAATATCTCAACTTCGTAATGGCATAACTTTGGAACTGATGAACATATTTGCACCGGACCAGCATAATTCACATCTGTGGGACACCCCCTTTGTACCCTGCAAATGTCAAGCCAAAAGACCAAACCGTTTATTAGCAATACACTGGGAAAGTTTTTAAATTCCTTTTTCTTGAGGTGTCAAAATCCCCATTCATGAGGTGAATCCTTGTTTGTGAGCTGTCAAAATCCCAGTTTGTGAGAATTCCTTGTTCATGAGATATTGGCCATCTGGTCCTGATTCCTGATCTCACGAACAAGGATTTTGACAGCTCACAAAAAGGGACTGGCTTGCGAAAAGGGATTTTGACAGCTCGTAAAAGGTGATTCAAAAAAGCAAATCCCCTTTCATGAGCTGTCAAAGTCCCCTTTTGTGAGCTGATCCCCTTTCGTGAGCTGACAAAATCCCTTTGTGCAAGCTAATCCTTGTTCGTGAGATATAGCCATCTGGTCCAGAAATCACAATCAAGGATTTTGACAGCTTGCGAACAAGGATTGGCTCGCAAACAAGGATTTTGTCACCTCACGAACAAGGATCAGAAGCGAGTGATGAAAAAGGATTTTTAAACTTAAAAATGCCAATTTTTTTTAACAAAACCAAAGTAAACCAAAGCCATGGGTTTGAACAGGGCATCACCCTGAACAAAACCCATACTTCAATTACCTCACGACACATCCATGGGACAAGTTACAATGTTTTATTTGTGGGGGAAAATGAAAACAAGATGGCGGCTCGTGAAAGGGGACTGTTTCCTCATGAACAGGGCTGTTATAAATCCCCATTCGTGAGGTGACAAAATCTTTGATTGCGAGGCAAATCATCTTTCGCAAAACATACATATATTCCAAAGACTGAACTGAGCACACCCAGAACCTGAAAATTCAAAATTAAATAAGTTTGGAACAGATTATTATGTTTTCACCAAACCAATGCTGGATTGTTCTTTTAGGAAACCACTTTCTATCCTGAAATTTTTAGACCATAATTCCAAATGGTGTGGCCGCAGTGCAATGGCAAAAATCAGCAAAAATGGGCAAAAAAAAAAGCGATAAATGTGTTTATTTGGCGCTTCACTGCACAAAAACCACAAATACGATCAAAACACAACTTGAAATTTCAAGAGATATACCATCTGAGACTACGTATTCTGAACTGCATGCAAATCCATTTAACAATTGCAAAGTTATTAACATGCAAAATTTGGGGTTTAACATTAAACTGCTTACTCAACCAAAACTATAGGGGCATGACTGCGCCCTTATAATATATATACATATTAATTATACTGGCACAGCAAAGCCAGTATAGTTATGGATGCCCGGCCACTTCTATGTTTAACCCAAAATTTTGCACTTTAATAACTTTGCAACCATTTGACCAATGTGCCCAAAATATTTCATGCACCATCTGGTACCATTGATCTCTGGATCTGGCAAGTTTCATTTCAGTCTTATCTGCAGTTGCGGAGCTGCAGAGTGCCAAAAAATTGGTAATTTACCATTAAGGTGCAAATTCTTTGCTCATCTGCATCCCCGAAAGGGCTTGGGGGTCTGGTCTGAAATTGTTAGAGTATATGGGGTCTGGGCTGTAGATGTGCCTTTTTAAGGTTTGGCGAAAAAAATATTAATCAGTTCAAAAGTTATAAAACTTTAACGTTTCCCATTATAGCCTATGGAAAAAAATATACGTATGCCTTGAAAGCACTTTTTGCTTTCATGAAAGCACTTTTTACTGCCTGAAATGGGTTCAGTAGTGTTGTACTGCCACCATCTTGTTTTTTAGTTAGCAATAGGTAAAAAACATTGTAATTCAAAAAGTACTACCCCTTTGAAAACACCAAAAGTTGTGTTACCTAATCATGGCCCAAGGAACACGATCCTGGCATTAGATTTTAAAAATAATGCTTGAATATATGTTTTTTTAATTTGGCTGTTGTTAGTGTTGCAAATTTGTGACACTACTTTTACAAAAGTGCAGCAAATTGCAGGAGTTTTTGCACAACTAATGGCACTGTTGCATGGAAAACTGCTGCAAATATGTGACACTTTTCATGAAACCTGGCGTAAATTTTCAGCACTACTTTAATTAAAAAAAAATCAGCCCCCATGAATGGACAAAATCTTTCCTGGCCATTTTTTGTCCAAAATAAGGTCAGAATCGTACTCCTTGGCCCCTGTTTAGGTAAACACCTGTTGGTGTTTACCTAATAAAAGGAGTTGTCATCCTTGCACTGTCTCTAAGGGGGGGTGAGGCATGTTTAAAAAAAAAACAGTTTCTGCTTACATCAGGGTGCCACATCCCCATGACGGTAGTGTCAGAGGTCTTTCGCCCCACCCCACTAGTGTGGGACACTGGGGAGCCCACTCCCAGTGTACTAGTATATGTATATATTTTTTAAAATGTTTCTGCTTACATCAGGGTGCCCAATCCCCGTGCCAATACTAGACCCCTCCACCAGTGTAGTTCACTGGGGAGCCCACTCCTAGTGCCTGACTGTCAAGAGATTCAAGTCAGAATTTAAGACTTATCTTTTTCAGATGGCCTTCCCAGATGATTTTCATTAATTTTATATATCTGTAATTTTATTTTAATTTATATGTTTCATTGTAATTCATTTGTAAAGTGCCTTGGTTTAAGAAAGGCACTATATAAATAAAGTTTGTTTTGCTTTACTTGCTTTGTTTTGCTTAGTGTCCCCAAAAGAAGAGCGCAATCTCCTGACATTGCCAACAACGAGGTGCCCAATCCCTGTGTCGGCACTAGAACCACCCCAAGGTGAAACACTGGAGAGCCCACTTCCAGTGTCCCCAGTTATTTCATACCCCACCCCACCACCAGTACTGTGGGACACTGGGGAGCCCAAACCCAGTGTCCCAAAATGTTTATTTATGTATACCTAAAAAAAAGAAAACAGTCCCCCGACGTCATTTTTTTGTGCTGAAAAAAAAGGTCCCTCATCATCTCCCTGTCACCCCTTCCCATCCTGATCCTCCCACTGAATAATCCACCACCCCACACATCCCCCCTTGCCCTATACTTACCACTGGAGATTGTCTTCTGTCACCCTCTGTGAACCAGGACACCTCTGCACTCTTCAAGGCCAAACCTCGAACTGAAGAATCAAGGTACTGTAGGTGCTGTATAATGGCTGTCAAAGGCGTTTTGAACTTATGTTGATAACTCAGCCATTTTTCAGTATTTTTTCACCAAATTTTCAACATGGGCTTTTTGGAACCCCACCTCATGAACACTGTCACTGTTGTTCATTAATCGGACCTATAAGGTGATTTTGTGGTCATTGTGAAAATCACCTTTTGGGACCAGTAACAAAGAGCGGTGCCAGTGTTCATAAGTGGGGTCACCATGATGAAAATGTCGCCTAAAAAACGCCTGAGTTATGCGTGGTTGTTGAAATTTTTCTATGCACACTCGTAACTTCGGCAGTTGTTAATATTTTCACTCCAAGTTTTCAGCATTGCCATTTTTTCACACCACCTTATGGACAGTATAGCTGTCATTTTTCACATCCTGCCCAAAATGTGTTTTTGCACCTGTGGCGCAGAATGGCACAGTCGCTGTGTGAAATCACCTTTCAGCACTGAGTATCAAAATGACAGTGTCAGTGTTCATAAGGGGGGGGTTCCAAAGAGCCCATGTTGAAAATTTGGTGCAAAAATACCAAAAAACACCTGAGTTACACATGGTCATTGAAATTTTTCTACACACATGCAACTTTGGCAGTTCTTAATATTTTCACTTCAAATTTCCGACATAACCATTTTTCCACTTCATATGCACAGTACAGTTGTCATTTCTCACATGCTGCCTGAAAAAAAGTGTTTCTGCACCTGTGGTGCAGAATGGCATTTTGCCATGGATTATGAAATTTTCACCTGTGGGGTTTATGAGGTAGGGTGATAAGAACACTGTGTTGAACATTTGGGGTCAAAATATGGAAAAGTTACAAAGTTATGATCATTCAATGCAATTTCAGTACAGCTGCTTGTAGCTATGGAAATTTTCAATATTTTGACCCCAAATTTACAACATAGACTTCTTATTACCCCACTTCATGTATGTCACAGCTGTAATTTTTCAAATCCTGCCCAAAATGTGTTTTCACACCTGTGGTGCAGAATGTCATCACAGTTGCGCAGAACTATGTGTTGGTGGGGATTTGAAAATTTTCTGTACTGAGTACATGTCCTGGGGTAATCAGATGGCTATAGCAATTATTCAGTCATGCATCTATGGAGGGATGGGTGCACAGAGTCTGAAGGACCTTGGGCTCCCACAATAAAATAAGGAAAATCATGAGGCATGAGAGCACAGGGCCCTTGGGCCCTGTGCTCCAACAGGGAGATGAAGATTAATTATAATGTCTCTACACTTATGAATAGATGGGCATGCAGGGCTAAGAGGGCCCTGCACTCCCATTAAACAACTATGGCTATGGTGATACTTTCACAAAAAGTAAGGAAATTCAATGCAAAAAACTCTGTTAATACATCACTTAGGGTTCCTATTACAGTGACAAAAGTATGGAAATATGGTGTTAGGTTTCCCTACCCTAATACCCCATCCCATCACCCCAACCAACCCTACCACCCCACCCTCACCCTCCACATAAAAAGGTGGCGGGGTGTGTCTTGGGGTCATCAACCCTAACACTCACCCCATTCTCCTGTGCTGTACCATCTCAGCTCACTTACATATGGAATGGGGTGAGTGTTAGGGTCAATGACCCCAAGACAGACCCAACCATACTGTATATTGGTGTGTGGAGGATGGGGTGGTTCAGTTGGTTGGGTGGGTCGGAGGGATGGGGTGTTAGGGTTGGGAACCCTAACACCACATTGCCATACTTTTGTCACTGTAATAGAAACCCTAACTGATGCAATAACAGAGATTTTTGCAATGACTATATTATAGTGGCACGGTCACGCCACTATAGTTAGGGTTCAGCGGTCACTTACATACTAAAGTCAAAAGTTTTGGTGTTAATAACTTTGGATCCGTTCAATGGATTTGCCTGAAATTTGGTACATGTGGTGCGGCATTCTAGATCTCTTGATTTGCCAAATTGTGTTTCAGTCAGACTTACGGTCTTTGTGTACGAAATCGCTGAAAAATGCAAAATTATCCATTTTTGGAGGCACCTTTTGGGATTCTGAATGTGGTCTTGCACTGCCGTTGTGTGGTGTGCCACTCTGTGAGATGGCTCATTTGAAAGAGACTTGGTGGCTGAACATGCTGCTTTTTGTTTGGTAAAAAAATATTAAGGCATTCAAAAGTTATGGCACTTTTAAGTTCCCCTTATAACTCAATGGGAAAATGTATACAGTATGTATGTTTTGCGAACAAAGAATGGGGTTCTGGCCATCTCGTCCCACCTGGCGATCAAAGAATTTGCAGCCTCGTAGTTCAATAATCTTTGTCCCCGAGGATTTTTTCAAATTCTTTGATCGCAAGGTCCGCCATCTTGTTTTCAGTTTTCCAATCATAAAAAACACAAATATCTCAGCTCAGGGGTCACTTCTCAGGTACAACTTGGATGAGTTTTACTCAGGGGACCCCGATCTATCAAGCTACGGCTTTGGTTCCATCCAAATTGGTCTAAAAATAGAGTTTTCAGCTTTTTAAATATTTGTTCGCGGCTCGCTAACAATCTTTGATCCCGAGCCTACAAATTCTTTGATCGCGAGATTCTTTGATCGCAATCGTGCATTGTGAGCTAGGGATGAGATGGCCAGATTTTAAAATCACTTTTCTGAGCCTAGGGTTGTCCTACAAACATACATGAGGCTGGGTTTTGCTCAGGGGACTTCATTCTGCCCAATGTGAATAATAATAATAGTGTATCAAATGTCCGTGGTAGTCTAGTGGCCCCCCATTATAATAAATTATTGTATGTTCCTAATGTCCTGGTAGCCTAGTGGCCCCCCCCCCAATATGTGTTTTTTTTTAATCCCTGTGTAATAGGGGATAAAGAAATGTGTCCCAATAATTTCAGCCTAAACTTCATTTTGGTCTAAAACATAATGTGTTTGTGTAACAAATATTGATCTATGAAGCTAGATCATATTAAAACTTGTGAAGTTACAAGTTTAACTGAGCAACAACTTGTAATATTAAAGTGTCTTTTGATATCTGTACTGACCATGTGAGTAATGGCAGACAGGTGTCTTAAGTGTCTGCAAGACAGAAATACAGGGAGAGAGTTCAAGTTACCCTTTTGACTATTATTATCAGGAGGACAGGCCAGAATAAATGCCTGAGTGCACATTCCTAAGTGCAAACCTATTTCTTCCTTCTAAGACCCTTAATAACTGGTAATGGCCACTATTGCTAGCCTTATATAGTAGTATAATTTACACTATCAATACATTTGTGCTAAGTAAGGATTAGCTCATACATTAGGTCATGCAAGAACTAAAAAGAGTATTGCCTTGTAAGTTAATGTTTGTACTTGTTCTGTACCAATCATAAGACAACAATAGTACTGTCTTCCACTATATAAGCAAGCCACTATACACTGTTAGTTTGAAGAATGAAGAATGAAGGATGTACCACTTGTAATCTCTTGCTGTGATTATTATTTAATTCATTAAATTCTTCCGCCATCAGCATCATCTCCGTTCGTCTCCTTTCTAAGTATCAGTAATTGATAATTTAAAAATGGTAATTTTTTTGTCCATCTCTACAATTGGTGCCTTAAAGACTCGGATCGCTGGTGCTGCATGCTGTGGAGGCTGCCTAACTATTGGCTGGTTAGTCTGCAAGCCTTAATAAGAAGGTGACGACGCTCAGAGAAGGTGCTAATGGCTTAAAGTGAGAGAAAATGGTGCACACAGACAGTTTAGCCATTTGCTAATCAGGTGATGTATGCTTTGTATGCTTCTCAAATTGTTTAAATAAAAGTAATGCTTAACTCTGTAGGGACTCTAGGGGCAGAGTAGGTAAGTGAAGGTGCTGGGACTTGCAAGCCGGACCTCACAGGGGAGCTGTAAGACATAGCTAGACAGACCAGGGCACCAGTGCACGGGTGCACCCAGCTGTAAAGGCTAGGCAGGCAAGAAAAAGATAAGAAAAATAAGCATGGAAACAATAATAGGTAGTTTCTAGAAAAACACCTAAAGGGAAAAGCATACAAACCAATGTCTGATGATCAACTGGTATAATTGTATTTTATGAGTATGGAAACATTGATGGGTTGTTTCTAGGGGAAACACCTAAAGGGGGGAGCATACAAACCATGATCAACAAGCACAGTAGTATTTTTGATTAAAAATAAAGAAAGAGTAACTAGCAAATACTGTACAAAGTCTGTGATAATATAGCCAGGTGGTAATTCATTAACACATGAGACTTTAAAAAAAGGAAAGCTGCATGAACAGTAAGATATAGTAATCCAGCTACAGTTAAAATAGATAGTTTAGAAATGAAAAAATAAGCCAAGAGCCAAAATCCCTGCAAGAGAAAAAGACATAACTAAAGTTAGTTTTTAAAAGGTACAGGGAGACCTTTGTTTTTTAGATAGGGATAATTCTCATTTATTAATTGCAATATAAACTATGACACAGCTTCTGTAGCATGTTGGTAAAATGTAAATGTCTTAAAATCTAAAGACAAGCACTTGGTAGTGTGCTAACTCCTGTATAGGAGCAGTTAAGATGTAAAAGTAAAAAAAAAAGTCAGATATGGCAAATTTGTGTCATTAGTCAGAGGTATAGGCAAGGCATGCTAACTTAATGCCCAAAGACCTTGCCTCTTCTAATGTTAAAGAGTTTAATTCTAAATATTCTTGGTATGCTGTGGGGTGGACTAGAGCAAATGCTAGCCACTTGTTCTTCTGTAATTGCTACCGTAACCAAACAAACCATAGTTTGGCATGATTAATAATGTTATCAGTAACACTAGAGTTTCTAAAGGACAAAAGATTCTCATTAAAATGATGTTGGCATATTTTTAAATATGATATTCAAGTGTCCTTGGATAAAAAATGTTTAAAAGTTGTTTTTATTTCCTGTGCAATGTAACATTAAGATATTTTTAAGATCAGTAGTGTTCAAGGCCACTACAAAAATAACTGGGTTTGAGCGACCCTTACATGCACACTATGTGACCTTTTGACCTTGTGTTGCAGCAAACATAGTCAATCAACATTTAACTGTAAGCAAAACTTCTTTGTTTAAACTCAGCTGACATTTTGTCATGCTTAGGATAAGAAAACCCAGGGACGCTTGGCTTCTTTTATCCTATGGAAATAATCTTGTATTACTGTAGTTGAGCTGCCTCTTAGAAGCTCGGGGGGAAGGGGTAAGCTACCCTTCTTTCCTTCCTTCCAGTGTAATGTCCACAAAGATTGCAAGGTACATTGCTATCTCCTCATAGGGGTAAATACCAAAAAATGTGTATTTGATTCTTCTTCAAAAACATATGCTTCAAGAATTAGTTAAGCTGGAGTGGGAGTTGTGTATGTACTTCCACATATTCATTCTTTTTATACATTATGCTCAATACTAAAATTGTTCTATTGCAAAAATGCCTATGTTTCCTAATTGGTTCCACATAAGTTCTATTGCATAAATCAAGTCATTATTACCTCTGCAAGTGTAATGTTTTAGCAAAATTACATCTATTTGTACAACTTTAAATCAACTGAAAAGGTCTAGTCAGTTTAAACTCTACAATCAAGCTTATTGTTTCTACTTACTGTGAAGTAAAGTCTGGGGTAGGGGCAATCCCCTAACTTCAAGAAGATTTTCTTCTTCAATTGCTCTTCAAGCAAGATATCCATTTTCTTCACTGTTGTTTATTCCAAACATGGCTGATACTTTATGCAAACCTATTGCTTTACTATGGACTGTTAATCTGCCATGCCAGTGTGTGTGTGGCTACTCAATGCACAATCTAATGCACCCCTGACCAGTGCAGTGTGTCTGCTATTCAGCCATCCTTCAGCCAGCAATATGAACACTAACTTTTCTAAATTGGTATGTGGACATACTTAACAGCTGGTATAGCAGCTGTACCTCGAAGCTCAAGACTGGATCACCGCTAAGCTACATGGACTGGGAACAAAAAAAATGTGTTTCTTGTTATAAACAGAGCCACACCAAAGGACAATAATGTTTATGTGTTAACTCTGTCCTACTGTTTTTGGGGTAATAATAGTGTTTGTAACTATGCTAGTTTAAGCAACTCATTATGTTTTGTAGTCTCAAATGCCATATACTTAACTGTAACACCAACTGAATGTCCAAATGTGACAAAAGGGCCAGAGAGTGGATTTAATCAACACTTATTGATCAAGTGATTGTGAATAATGTGAAGTACATAGTGAGATGTACATGCTCAGAGGAGTTGCACTGTTGCATAAATAATAATTAGGCAATTATTGGGCCAAAGGGGGGCTTGTAATAGGGGATAAAGAAATGTGTCCCAATAATTTCAGCCTAAACTTCATTTTGGTCTAAAACATAATGTGTTTGTGTAACAAATATTGATCTATGAAGCTAGATCATATTAAAACTTGTGAAGTTACAAGTTTAACTGAGCAACAACTTGTAATATTAAAGTGTCTTTTGATATCTGTACTGACCATGTGAGTAATGGCAGACAGGTGTCTTAAGTGTCTGCAAGACAGAAATACAGGAGAGAGTTCAAGTTACCCTTTGACTATTATTATCAGGAGGACAGGCCAGAATAAATGCCTGAGTGCACATTTCTAAGTGCAAACCTATTTCTTCCTTCTAAGACCCTTAATAACTGGTAATGACCACTATTGCTAGCCTTATATAGTAGTATAATTTACACTATCAATACATTTGTGCTAAGTAAGGATTAGCTCATACATTAGGTCATGCAAGAACTAAAAAGAGTATTGCCTTGTAAGTTAATGTTTGTACTTGTTCTGTACCAATCATAAGACAACCATGGTACTGTCTTCCACTATATAAGCAAGCCACTATACACTGTTAGTTTGAAGAATGAAGAATGAAGGATGTACCACTTGTAATCTCTCGCTGTGATTATTATTTAATTCATTAAATTCTTCCGCCATCAGCATCATCTCCGTTCGTCTCTTTTCTAAGTATCAGTAATTGATAATTTAAAAATGGTAATTTTTTAACCACCTCTACACCCTGGTAATCTAATTGCCTCCCCTGAGTTGTATTACAACATTATTACTGTTAATATCCCTGGTAGTCTAGTGCCCCCCCCCCCATTTGTATGCAATAATATCCACTATGTGTGTACATATCCCTGGTAGTCTAGCGGCCCCCTCCATTATAATATTATTAATTATTTACACATTTCCTGTGTAGTCTAGTAGCCCCAGCCAGCCATGCCAGCCACCCAACACCACCCACACCCTTCCTCCAGCCGGCAGACTGGCTCAGACCACCTCTCACCTCCGGCCAGCCGCTGACTGCTCTGCAGTATGAGCGCTAATGCAAAGAGGTGCTCAGAAATATTTTCAGAGTGCCTCTTTGCATTACCGCTCGTGTACAGACAGTCCATGGCTGGCCGTGGTGGTGAGAGGTGGGTTGTGCCAGTTGCCAGCTGAGGAAGGTGGGGGGTGCTGGGTGGGCTGGCATGGCTGGGTAGGGGCCACTAGTCTACCAGGACATGTGTAAATAATTATTAATAATATTATAATGGAGGGGGGCCACTAGACTACCAGAGATAAGTACAGACATAGTGGATATTATTGCATGCAAATGGGGGTGGGGACCACTAGACTACCAGGGATATTAACAGTAATAATGTTGTAGTACAACTCAGGGGAGGCCACTAGACTACCACGGATTAAAAATAAACACACATTGGGGGGCCACTAGACTACCAGAACATTAGGAACATACAATTATTTATTATGATAGGGGGGCCACTATACTACCATGGACATTTGATACACTATTATTATTATGCACATGGGGCAGAACGAAGTCCCCTGAGCTGAACCCAGACTCACTTATGTTTGTAAGGCACTCCTGGGCTCAGAAAAGTGGCCTTCAACTCAGCCCATCTCGCCCCTCGCTCTTTGTTTGTGAGGGACCAAATTCTTTGATCGCGGCCCTGCAAATTCTTTGACCACCAGATTCTTTGATCGCAATCACGATCACAATCGTGCATCGTGAAAGTAGGACAAGATGCACAGATTTAAAAATGCATTTTCTCAGCCCAGGGGTGCCCTAGCAAGTCAAATGAGGATGGATTTTGCTCAGGGGGGCTCCGTTATGTCGAACCATGGCAGTGGTTTGCTGCAATTGTCTCATTTTTTTTAATTACAAACATTTTTATTCATTGTTCATGAGTCTGCAAATTCTTTGATCGCGAGCCTGCAAATTCTTTGATCGTAGATTCTTTGATCGCGATCATGCATCGTGAGCGAGGGACGAGATGGCCAAATGTAAAAATCAATTTTCTCAGCTCAGAGATGTCCTAGGAAGTCAAATGAGGGTTGGTTTTACTCAGGTGGCTTCGTTCTGTCAAACCATGGTGGTGGTTTACCGCAATCCCTTCAATTTCTTGATTTATGATCATTTTAATTCTTTGTTCATGACCCTGCGATTTCTTTGATTGCGAGCCTGTAAATTCTTTGATCATGAGATTCTTTGATCGTCATCTTTGATCGTGAGGGCAGAACAACATGGCCGGATTTTTTATAATGAAACAGATAAGGAAATTGTACTAATCTTTGACATTGAATATCTCGGAAATGGTTTGGTCTTTTTACTTGAGATTTGGAGGGAAGAAAGGCAACATCCCACAGATGTGGCTTTTGGTGGTCTGGTCAAAAAATATTACAGAGCGGCAAACTTACGACACTATGAATCTGACACTTTTTCCCATAGGATGACATCACGGCGTGCGCTGCATTACAGGAATTCTTTGCCGCCCTGCTGCAAAATAAGGGTTTGGTCTTTTGGGCTGAAATTTGCAGAGAAGGAAGCCAACATCTCACAGATGTGCCTTTTGGTGGTTTGGTGAAAAAATATTACAGAGCAGCAAACTGACAGCACTCCAAAGTTGACACTTTTTCCCATAGGATGACATTATGGCATCCGTGGTGCGTTTCAGGGCCTGTATCTCGGAAAAGGTGCGAGATACAGACTTTTTGGCACAAAACTGCTTAGCAACCCAAATGAGAGCTAACTACAAAACTAGCCAGGTAAGTCATAATTCATACGAAATTTTAATTTTTTTTCTACATCTTACGGTTCCTGAGATATGAGCAATTTAGTATTTCAAGTCCTAATTTTGTGCTCCGAGGACCATTATTATGCATACATTCTTTGTTTTCACTGTGTTTTTCAGTGCAGTTTTAGGGGAAAAGAAGGATGTGCCCTTTCGTTACTGTGCCAGTTAGCTTTTCCATTACTGTTCACGTCACCATTCCCGTCTACGCCACCATGTGCATTACGGTTTTCGTTTTTTCGTTTGCACTTGCATTTCTGTTTCTGTTTCCTTTGGCTTTATTGTTGCTGTTACCGTTACCATTTGCATTTACAATTGCAATACCATGACTGTGCATGTAACAGTTTGCGTTTCTGTACATGCTTGTGTTTGCATTTCTCTTTCCTTTGGCGTTATTGTTGCTGTTACCATTACCATTTGCGTTTACAATTGCGTTATTGTTACCGTGTGCGTTACGGTTTGCGTTTAAGGACACACTTGCATTTCTGTTTACTTTGCCATTATTGTTGGTGTTACCGTTACCATTTGCATTTACAATTGTGGTACCGTGACTGTGCGCATTATGGTTTGCATTTCCGTATGCACTTGCGTTAACGTTTCCGTTTCTGTTCCCTTTGGCGTTATTCTTGCTGTTACTGTTAACATTTGCATTTACAATTGTGGTACCATGACTGTGCGCATTATGGTTTGCATTTCTGTATGCACTTGCGTTAATGTTTCCGTTTCTGTTCCCTTTGGCGTTATTCTTGCTGTTACTGTTACCATTTGCATTTGGAATTGTGGTACCATGTCCGTGCGTGTTATGGTTTGCATTTCTGTACGTGTTTGCGCTTGCATTTCCGTTTCTGTCTCATTTGGCATTATTGTTGCTGTTACCATTAGCGTTTGCGTTTCCAATTGCAGTACCATGAATGTATGTGTTACCAGTTGCGTTTCATACGCAATTCCATTTGTGTCTCCGTTTCTGTCACTGTTCTCTATGGCGTCACTTTGCACTTGCATTTCTATTTCCATTTGTGTCACCATTTACTTTTGCAGCACCATGAGCGTAAGCATTTGTGCTTGCATTTGCATTGCACTTACTGTTACTATGTCACACAAAATCACGGGCCCCACACTCCCACCAACTTGTGCAAATTTCTACTTTTCTATTCTTTCTTAAAAAGTAAGGACATTCTATGCAAAAAACTTCATTAATGCATCAGTTAGGGTTCTTCTACAGCAAAAAAGCAAGGAAATTCGATTTTAGGGTTCCCACCCCTTGCACCCCACCCCCAGCCTGCCCCCACCAACAGGCATCGGGGTGACGTTGAGAGTCCTTAGCCTAACTCTCACCCATTCTCTACACTGCACCACCTCAGCTTGTTTACACATGGGATGGGGTAAGAGATGGGGCCAAGGACCCCAATGCACACCCCAATGCCTGTTGGTGGGGGCGGGCTGGGAAGTAGGGTGCAAGGGTGGGGAAGGAGGAAGCTAAATCAAATTCCTGCTTTTTCACTGTAGAAGAACCCTAACTGATGCATTAACAAAGTTTTTGCATAGAATATATATATATATATATATATATATATGCATATATATGAAATGGGATCTGTGTAATAAATAATTGATCTGCACAACAACAGTTTGACCTAGGAGTAATCTCTGGTGGTGTAAGCCATGAGTGAGGCGTCTGAGGTCAAACTGCGAGTGCAGATAAATCATTTATTGTACAAGGTCCCCACTGCATATTTCATTTATGCAATAGGGAGGTAATTTTTTTGGCACAGTAATTATTCATTTTTTCTCTTTAGTTTGGCTTTTGTTAAATAAAATAGAGATTATTATTTTGTGCTCTACTTTGTGTTACTGTGCACTTTACAGCAGATTGCTAGGGACTCTAATGTGGTTGCTAGGGATGCCACATGTCTTTCTTTTTAGTGTCCCTTGTTAGTGGCTGTGAATTCAGTGTTGGAGGGCAAGTTTTTAACTTAGCTGTTTCTAACTTTGCAAGAGTGACAGGTTGCCAGTATAATATTGCCATGACTGTTTGTTTTTTATTTGTTTGTTTACATTTAGCTGCTTTATCTAGCTTTTTGTAACAGGCTTGTCCATGTTTTAAATTTGAGCAAGTAAGCAAGTGTTGGCTGAGGACTGAGTATGTGGGACTGCAATCATACCAGCAGTGCTAGTTGTAATGCTCAATCTGGCAGTTACATAAAGGCAATCATTTTGTTCCTTTTTGTAGTTATCCTTTGTGCAAAGAACACTAGACTGCAGTAAAAAGCCTAGTTGTTTCTGTGAGCTTCTGTGAGCAAGTCCGAATGAGTGTGTGTGATGGCAGACAGGCAACAGTTAGCAACAGTAACCATGAAATCTCCTTTTGGGCTGGATTTACATAATTTCACTTCACTTGTTCATGAGGTGTAGTCCCAAAAAGTCCATTTGTGTAATATGACCACATGACTTCATGTGGTTGTAAAAATTCAGCTGTCCTTAGAACACTGATTTTTTTAAACTATGTATGCTCACAAACAGAACAGATTTTCTTAAATATTTTTAAAAGTATCAATGTTTGGGAAATAAAATCCTCAAAAGCATACACCTTTGGCCACACTCTATAAAACCAGCTAGTTTCAGGTTTCAGATCCTCCCAGTTTAGTTACAGTTGAGTAAATAAAAGGTCCTAATTTTGATGATTTGGGGGGTTGCCATTCTGTAACTTTGGCCCCAGTGAACTGATTGCCAGGACATTTTCAGGGTCCAGAGACCCTGGCACCATCACCATGCATTCCAAAGTTTATGTACATTGGTTGAATGGGGGCAAAGTTATTAAGGTGCAAAAACTGGGGTTTAACATTAAAGTGCTTACTCAACCATAATATACAGGTGTTACCATGACAGTATAGTATATTCATTGCAAAGAACTGCATTTATGCACCAGTTAGGGTTTAAACTAGCCCCACAAAAGTAGGGAAATGTGGTGTTAGGCTTTCCAACCCTAACTTCCACCCCCCCAAGCAGCAAAAGGACAAGACCACAGAAGCAACCACAGAGAGCCATCATCAGATAAGACAAACAACATACACCTGTTTCCAGATGACACAACTGCAGAAGCACTAATGTGTTACCTTTCTGCATTTGCAACTGTGGCACATACACTGCAAGACATATGCACTCACTTCTGGGTGCAGATAAAAATGCACAATACTCAGATCACAACACTACTCCTGTTTGCAAAAGCACATAAGTAATTTCAGGAGGGATGTGAGGAAGTATTTCTTCATAGAAAGTGTGGTGGATACCTGGAACAGCCTTCCAGCAGAGATAGTGGGGGTGAAAACAGTGGTGGGGCTCAAAAATGCCTGGGACAGGCACAAGGGAATTGTGGGGTAAGGGGGGGGAGAGTGTGCCATAGATCAAGTAGTGTCTGCAGAAAAAAAATGAAGGTTACAAAAATGAGCAGACTGGGTGGGCCCCAGTGACCTTTATCTGCCATCACATTCTATGTCCCTACCATAACTTTATTCAGATTGCATTAGCAGTTGCATTTGCATTAAACACTATCATTTAGCAATCAGCTGAACACAGGATATGACACTTTATGCAGAAAGTTGCACGTAAAACATGAAACGATTATTTACGGAAGCAAGGTGCACAGCTTGGGATAGTGACAGGGAGCATGGGGCTGGTGACATGACCACAGATTCCATTTTAGGCCCAGTTTCAAATAAGCATTCCAAATCAGTTCTCATAATATAGCAAGAATCGCTATTACTGTACAAGGCCCCTAGACCATCCAGTCATGGGTATGATTCTTAGCAGCATCAACATATTTCCAGTTCAAGAACAGTTCCCTACATACTTTCAGTTACAGTTCAGTGACACATTCCCCTGTTACTTAAAAGGTGACAAACAGGGATATCAGTCACATTTTGGTGCCCTCACAATAGCAAGTTGGGATAACAGGACATCAATGTGTACCTGGCACTGTGTGGCACAGATGTGGTGATATAGTGTGTCTAGTATTGGCCAAATAGAGGGGTGTGTCCTTCCAAACATATACACAGCACAATGATCTATAGAGTAGTATAAGGCTACCTCAGTTGACTTGCCTTTCCCCATGCCTCTTTGGTGATCAGAGTCAGCGCCCAACAAGATAACATCAATAGTGGCTTACAATCAACCAAGCTCACCACTTACCCTTGGGTTTCAAATCCTTAGTGCTAACTGCCTGGTCTTCTGCCACACACAATGCCCCTTGCTGTAGATCACAGTCCCCTGCCAGCACAGATATTGTATCCACAGTTTCTTCACCATTTACAGGATACTCAGGACAACTGATGAAGAAGTCATCAGGAGACCATCCTTGAGGAAGGGTCTCCAACAGGTCGCTATACCCCTTCAAAACAGTTGCAGTTAGAGAAGGGGAACACATAGGTGCCAAAATTAGATACTAATGCATACTGGAGCACTGACAGAACTAGAACTGCCTTTTGATGGGCTTGAGCCCCTATTATATTCTCCTAGTGGGTTGGAAACATTGCACAGGAACTCTCCCTACCAACTGGCAATTGCAGGTGCAATGCTGTCATCTAGACTTACTGTGACTAAGTAGAAACACATTTCAGAAACAGGAGGCACATCGATAACGTTCAGAATATTTCAGAATCTTGATACTTCAGCGATAGGATTAAACCTTTAGGTACACTTTAATCAAAGGCAAATTATTTTATCCCTTGTAGGCCATATAACATAGCTCCGTGGTAATACCTCTGTAATGCATAACATTATTTTATACATTACATAGACCCTGGTAACCCATGTTTTCACATTCAGGTTAAATATCTGAAATTCCAATATTGGTGAGCCTTCAAAACTGTAAATTATGGTCAACCAGATTGAAGGCCTTGGTCAGGTCCAGGAAGACAGCACTTAGGCTTTGCAGCACCATGAGTCCTGTGACCAGCATGTTCAACAGAAAGATCTGGGACAGCTTCCAGCTAGCTGAATGTCCTACACCTGCACCCCGTACATGACATCAGTCACAGAGGGTACTAGGATGCCACTGGAGCGGCTCTGTTTGCAATATGTTGTGGTGGGGGATTACAGGATAAACCAGATCAAGTTACAGTATGTTGAACTGCAGAAAACTAAGTATAAAAATGTTTTGTTTTGTTTTTTTACTTAAACTGAGCATCGGGTGAAGCATTACCTATGGAATTTTGCAAATGGACATACATTTTTCATAACCTCTGGCAGCACATGGTCATCAATTTGCTGTGACTGGAAGCAACACTTACATTCAGTGTTGGAATTGTAGGAAGGCTTGCCAGAGCTCAACCTCCATAGTTCTGAAGCAAACTTGCATATCACTGCCATTGACATATAATGTGAAAGGGGCACAATTTAAAGATAGGACCGTCATGGGTCCCTATAGTTCCCAAAGCTTATAAAGTGTAATTCCAACACTGCTTATATAATGAAAATATAAAGAAAGGACCAGGTGCATCACCACATTCAAGATTATAAATTAATCATTCAGATTACCCCCTTGATGGGTGTTTTTACACAGTGTATATTAAAATGGTTTAATCTATCATAAGTACACTAAAACAACAAGGAAGAAGTATGGTCTAGTGGCTAGAGTATAGACCTGGGAACCAGAAGAACCAGGTTCAATGGAGCACTGAGCACCATGACTGGGACATGGCCAAACAAGCTACTCTCTGTTCAGGCGAGACTAGGCATGTAGATGGGGTTACACTATATGTGAGGGAGGGAATCAAGGCCATGAAGGTACAGTGACAACTACAGGAAAAGGAGGAGCTGGAGGTGCTCTCAGTCATCCTGGAGACAGGCTCTGGGGCCATTATAACTGCACAGTATGAGGCAGCAACTGGGCAGAAAGCTGAGCTCCAGACATTCAAGACACATATGCAGCAAAAAATATTGTGCTCGGGCACACTCAGGAATCGCACAACACTTGGTTATCTGATTCAAAAACTTTTTATTGAAACTACATCGCAGCAGCACATCCAGGTAATGCCGAACATTTTCGAGCTAACCTTGCACTCTTCTTCAAGGAGTGAATTGAAGCTTTGTTACCTGTTACCTTGATAAGGCAATCAATAAAATTTGTATATACATATATGTCACATAAAAAAAGCCATAGAATACATACTAGAATACATACAATATATACAAGCCCACAGCTTTATTCACATATCCCCCCATATGCATTATCAAAAATACAAAAACTGCAACCTATAAGATCTCCTAAGGTGACAAGGAACAATAGGAATGGGATGGAGTGGATCTGAGTGAGGGAAAACTAGGATGATTGCTTCCCTGATATAAACATAGAGTGTCTGCATAAATAAGCACCAGTAACAACATCAGCATATATACATATATAATAGCTAGCATCTAAAATAGTCACCAAAAAGTGTTTAATTGAAACCTTTCAGTCAGTCCCATAATTACTAGTGGCCCCAAGAGTGTATCGCCAACAGCTCTCTTGTTACAACAAAATTTTATCCACATCACCACACCTCACAGGTATGGATATTTTTTCAATGCCCTGAAATTTAAAGCAATGCTGTGAACCCTTAATCATTGTATGCAGTACAAGAGCATTATTACAATCTTTTTTGTCGATCACACTTAAATGTTCTCCAATGTGTAGTAGTGTTACAGTTAAGGACATAATTTACTTTATATTCTTTGTCATTATATCTATCATACACCTTATCCCCTATAATGATATGTTTAAAAATAAAGCATGAACCACACCTATGATTTCCAAATGGTAAGGGATGTAACCCTAATTGCATTAACAAAGCAGCAGACAAAGTAGAGACCCTACCAAGATTGGAACTTCTAAATACTGGGGGGAGAGCCAAAGATTGTAAAAATGCAGAAGATATGAAACAGGTTAATTTTGTGACCACTTTTACTCCACAATCTTTTAAGGTGGTTGAAATAATTAAACATTGGCATGTTTTAAACATTGACCACAAGCTGAAGGAATGGACTAATGAAATGCCAAAAAATCATCTATAAAAGGGGGTAAAACATTGCTGATAAAGTAGTTAGGAGCCATTACACGCAGCAACATGGCACAGTAACTAATCCCCTTCAACATGGAGATCACAGGTGTTATTCATGCATTTTTGGTAAACATATCATTAAAAGGGATAGATATAACAACAAAGAATATAAAGTGAATGCTTTCATTAACTGTAACACCAAAAATGAGGTATATAAAGCAATCTGTTGTTCTGACTGTTTCTATGTAGGGAAAACCACAAAAAAATTCAAACTACACATTGGGAAACATTTAAGAGCAATTGCAAAAAAGATTGTAATAATGATCTCATACTGTATACAGTGATTACATTGATTTGCATTTCAGGACATTGAAAAAATATCCGTACCCGCCAGGAGTGGTGATGTGGACAAAAATGTTTTGCAACAAGAGAGCTATTGGCAATACACTCTTTGGGCCACTGGTAATTATGGCCTGAATTAATAGTTTCAGCTAAGCCCTTTTCTGTGACTATTTTAGATGCTAGCTTTTGATATATGTATATTTATATGTTGATGTTGTCATTAGCTACTGGTGCTTATTTATGCAGACATTCCATGTTTACATCAGGGAAGCAACCATATTAGTTTCCCCTCACTCCATTCCTCCCACCCCCACCCCATTCCTATTGTTCCTTGTCACCTTAGGAGATCCTTATAGGTTGAAATTTTTATATTTTTCATAATGCATAGTAGGGGGATTTATGTAGATAAACGTGGGGGCTTATATAAACTGCATTGTATGCATTCCACTGCTTTTTTGTATGTACAAGTTTATTTGACTGCCTTATAAAGGTAACAGGTAACAAGCCTCTAATTCACACCTTAAAGAAGAGCACAAGGTTAGCTTGGAAATATTTGATATTACCTGGATGTGCTGCTGTGATGTAGTTTTAATAAAACGTTTTTGAATCAGATAACCAAACATGGTTTTGTGATTCTTGAGTATGCCTGAGCAAGATCTTGTTTGCTACATCTGGGGCCATTACTCATACTGGGGCAGTGTACAGACCTCCGGCATGGGGGAGGAGGGCAACTAAAATGGTGCAGAGTCTTCATCAGAAGCCCAATAAGGAGAGAGTAAAGGGCCTAATATACGTACACCTTGAAAGAGGGGAGAGGAGAGAGAGAGAGAGAGTGTGGATATGATAGAGACCCTTAAATACCTCACAAGGGTAAACAAGGTACAAGAGGGAAGTATTTTTCAGACAAAAAGGTGCTCAAGGACAAGGGGGCACAGAAAGAGGCTGGGGTAGATTCAGGAGAGATGTGAGGAAGTACTTTTTCACAGAAATAGTGGTAGATTTCTGGAACAGTCTTCTAGTGAAGGTGGTGGAGGCAAAAACAGCGGGGAGGTTCAAGAATGCATGGGACAGGCATAAGGGAATCTTAGGGAAAGGAAAGGGGGGGAGTGTGCCGGAGATCAAGTAGGATCTGCTGCGCTACTAAAGGCAAGGAAAAATGGGCGGATTAGGTCACTCAAGCAGTCCTTATCTGTTGGCAAATTCTGTGTTTCTACAAGTTAGAGAGGTCACTTGGGAAGCCATCATTACAACTACAAGTTAGGGAGAGGCACTGCAAGTCAACAACTTCAATCTGCCAGATGTAGAGTGGAGCCTTCCAATAGCAGCTTCATTAAGGAATAGGGCCACCCTTGACTCCCTACAAGGGGCTTTTTTCAAGCAGCTAGACAAAGATGGGGCAGTGCTGTACCTGGTGATTACAAACAGGGGCAGCACTGCAGACATCACAGTGGACATTCCCCTTGGTACCAGTGATGGCACCAGGTCAGTTTGCCAAAAGTAAAACTTGCATGGGAAAAAAATAAGGAAGAGGCAAAGCTGGTGAAGAAAAAAAGGGTAGCATTCAAGAGGTATGAGGAGACAGAGGGAGGAAGATGGGGAGGTATACCAAGTAAAGCAGAAGGAAGCAAGTAAGGCAATGAGGAGAATAAAGCCACAGACAGATGAAAAGGATCACCAAAGGGGTAGCTAAAGGGGATAGGATTTTCTTCAGATGCATAAGTGAGAAGAGAAAAGCAAAGGGTAGGAAAGTGAGGATTAGAAGGGTAGAAGGGGGTAACTGCGCAGAAGGGGACCAAGAAAAAGCTGACACCCTAAACAGGCACTTCTGCTCTGTCCTCACAGTGGAGGGTGGGAACAGACCACTAGAGAATTGCAGGAACCAGGGGAGAGTTGGGCACATGTCCATTTTCATAGGAAAGAATCCAGAAGGGCCTTGGAGCTCAAAATGTGGACAAGACTATAAGACTAGACCGGATACATTCTAGCCAAGAACTTGGGGAGGTGCTTGATGCCCAACTAACAGCTTTGTTCAACAGTTCACTAGGAACAGCCATAGTTCTGGAGGACTACAGAAGGGCTGATGTGGTCCCTCCACATAATAGCAGCAGCAGGGAGAAGGCTAGCAACTATAGAATGGTCAGTGTTACTTCGGTGGTGGAGAAATTAATGGAAATTCTGCTGAAAGAAAGACTGGTAGAATATATTGATTTTTTGGTTTATAGAGCTTTTTCCAACCCCAACCTATGGGACTGTAACAGTTTGGATACGAGGGACATCCAATACAACACTAGGTTACATATGCTTCAGTTGAAAGGTGATTTAGATCACTCCACAAGGAGGAAAAGGTGATTCTCTCAAAGAGTGGTCCAGCTGTGGAACAATCTTCCATTGGAGGTTATAGGTAGTGGGAGTATGGGAGAGTTTTTAATCAAACTGGATGTATACAGTATATTGTAAGAGTAATACAATTAAGGGTTAGAATACAACCTTTGAGATAAAGATGAGCAGATCATGAGCAGTCATGTCCCACTATGCTCGTACAGTACCTATGAAACCTATCAAGAGGCTGCAAGACCACAGGCAGCACAGATTTATAGGGGGAAGGCCATGCTAAATGAATCTGATAGATTTCTTTGACAAGGTGACCAGATAAATAATGCAGATCAGGAGAGAGCAGTGGAAGTGGCCTATCTGGACTATAGTTAGGCATTTGACACTGTGCCACACATAAGGTTGATAAAGAAATGTAACAGCCATGGGGTGGGATCCAGGATGGTGACCTAAGTTAGAAACTGATTAACAGATAGAAGGCAGAGGATGCTAGTTAACAGCACTCACTCTGATGGGAGGGTGACAAGCAGGGCAGCACAAGTCTTGGTACCAGAACCAGTGCTCTTCAATGTCTTCATAAGAGACATTGCAGAGGAACTGGAAGAGAACGTATGCCTTTTTGCAGATGATACAAAAATCTGCAAGAGGGTGGACACTCAGAAGAGGGTGGAGAGAATATGCAGGGATCGTGATAAACTTGAAGAGTGGACAAAGGCAAGATAGCTTGGGTTCAATGCCAAAAAGTGAAAAATCATGCACCTAGAGCATAGGAACTCAGTATCTGAGTGCAGGATGGGGGAAGGTAGTGACAGCCACTAAACAGGAAAGGGACCTTGGGTTTATCATATCTGAGGACCGCAAGGTGGCAGTATAGTGCGACAAGGCAATGGGTAAGGCAAGCGGAATGCTGGGGTGCATAAGGAGAGATATCTCTAGCAGAAGGAGGGAGGTGCTGTTGCTAATGTATCACCCATAGGTAAGACCCCACCTGGAGTACTGTGCCCAGTTTTGGAAGCCACACCTCAGAAGGGACATAGAGAGATGGGGAGGCAGCTTAGAAGAGGATATTTAAAATATTGCAGGGTTTGCATGAGAATCCATAAATGAAGAGACTGAGGGATCTTAAGATGTACCCTCTGGAAGAGAGGAGACAGGTGACATGGTAGAGACCTACATGTACCTCACAGTAGTGAAAAGGCTACAGGGGTGGAGTCTCCTTCAAATGGGAAAGAGTACCAGGACTAGGGGGACATGTGATGAAGCAGAAAGGGGCAGATTAAAGATGAATGTGTGAGAAAATGTCTTCACTGAAAGGGTGGTAGATGCCTGGCTCAGCCTGCCAGCAGAAGTGGTGAAGGCTAAAACAGAGAGGGCTTCAAGCATGCAGGGGATAGACATAGGAGCAGATTAGAAGACAGGCAGGTGGGCTACCAGAGACCAGATAGGGTCTGTGGAGGCAGATTAGGCATGGAACATCTAGGCAGACTGGGTGGATCATATGGTCTTTTTCCGCCACAAAATCTGATGTTTCTATGTTTCAAGTCCCATAGAGATACTGACTTGCAGTGTGACCTCGATCAAGTCACTTGCCATCTTTATGTTTAAGTCTTTCATCAGCAAAATTGGATAGAAGCAGGACCCAACTGCAAATGATATATTCCATCTCAGATGTGTTATCTTGGGTAAATAAATTGTAAAAAAAATGTTAGACCCCATGGGCCCAATTCCAAGATGGGCTACACCAGTGTACGGTGGGATATGCCAATCCCCATGGCATATCCTGTGACTTACGCCATATGATATGCCCATTGCTATTCCAGGAGGCCACCTATGCCATGGCATCTGCAGGCTGTGACAAGCACAAGATGTGACCACACTTAACACCGCAGCCCGCAGTTGCTATTCCAGGACATGCAGTGGTGTAGCTGACTTCCGACAGCTAGGAGCTGTCTTAAGTGGCATCCAACAGCTGGCAACCATCAGATGCAGCCTCACAGCACCATGGCAATAGCATCATGCTGTCCTCCTGGCTCCCACTAGCACACACCCACCCACCCTCCCAAAACCTCTGAACGTGAGGGGCCCCAGGGTTCCATGTCAGTAATGCCCCCGGATGCCTGTGCCACTTGTCCTGGCCCCGCCCATGCCTCCTGATGTGTGTAGCGCTGGTCTGGGTGGGGGTCTAGGGGAGCCACCTGTCACTGGCCACAAGATGCACCTCCCGATAGCGAGTATGCCATGCTGGCTAATGCCACACGATGCATGATCTCGCATGTTGCAAGTGGCGGGACCCTGCACTTCTGGAATGCGGTATAGGGTTCTTGGCATAGAGGCAACCGATGTAACTTGCAACTGCGTGCAAGTTACACTGGCCATCTTGGAATCGGCCCCCATGTCTTCAGCTTAGCACAAATACTAACACTGGGTTGCTGTACACAATGAATAGCTGAGAAAATGTAAACTCCATTCTAATGTTAGGAAGCATGTTTCAGACATTACAAATAATTTTTTGTTTCTCATTTGAAAGAATGGGAGGGGCTGCAGACTCTGTAGACCTCTTATACAGCCATGAATATGTCACATGCTGCAGTTACTGAATGTTGAATCAAACAGATCTTGCACCACAGGGACACGGTGCTTGCTAAAAATCAGTACTAGAGCAATATCATTCAAGAAAGCACCTTGTATCTAAATTAGCATTTGGATAGTGCAGAAAAAATGTATTTCCTCAACCAGTGTCTCAGATACAAAATATTAAAATGCAAGCTCCACAGAGGCATAAGTTGCCTAAGACCTTTGAAAAAGCACTGCCAAAGTATGAAATGCGTTAGGAAGTTCACAGCTCTGTGGAGCTTGCATTTAAATGTTTCGTATCTGAGACACTGTTTGAGGAAATAATTTTTTTCTGCACTAGCCAGTGCCTTCCTGGATTTTCTCAGATTGCAGGTGCTGTGGATGGATGTTTGCTCCAGTTACTGAATGTTCTAGATGCATAAAAGAAACACTGAACAAAGTGATTTCTGATTTAAAACAAAAGATTCACAGCTAGCATCAGCAGAATTCAGCTGCACAAAATGCCAATGAAATTTGAATTTCTGGACATTGCATTCTTTTCATTACTGAAGACATCTCTATTTAAACATACTCTTGGCATTTTGAACTTTATATGGTCCTACTGCTTTTTAGGGCTGCAGTGGCCATAGCCCTGCAGACCTCTTGCTCTCAAAAAAAGCGGGCAGCGCATTCCTTCCAATCAAACATGTTGGAGTTGCAACACAGTTGCCTCCGTGACCATGAAGCACTCTGCTCACTGTCGGTGACAGTCGCACTGCACTATTTTTTTGTCTGTCAGTGGTCATGGTGGAACACTGCACACTCCTCCATGTCCAAGATGGCTGCCAAACTGAACTGCACATGCGCAACCACTAGCGCATGTGCAGTACTATGCGGTGGCCATCTTGGTCATGGCAGACTGTGCTGTATTCCTCCTTGATTACCGATTTTTTTTTTTTTTTTATTATTCATATCTCACCACCTGATCCTCCCTCTCAGCACCCCATCCCGTCACCCCCAGAAACACAACAGTGACTGGGGGTGCATAATCCCCCGGTGTCGCAATCAGGAATCCTCTGTTTTTTTTGTTTTTTTTTTAACCTATAAAAAGAAAACCATCCGTCAATGTCTTTTGCACTGTTACCATCCCCACACCTGACCCTCCCACTCAGCACCCATCACCCTACACCCCCCCAAGCCCTTACTTACCCATCAGGGGTCCAATGCCATAATCCTCTCTGGACCACCGACGCATCTTCACTCTTCAAAGCTGGACCACAAACTGAAGGAACAGATATATGGTCCAATGCATTTCAATGAGGTTTTAAACTTAGTGGCATAACATGGGCATTTCTGCATATTTCTGGCCCAGATTTTCAACACGCCTTACCTCATGGACAATTTAACTGGCATTAAGCAGATCTGTTCTGAAAGGTGATTTTGCAGTCCCTGCAAAAAAATCACCTTTCAGGCAGGAGTTTAACATTTTCTCTGCCCTTGTTCATGAGGTGGGGTCATAAGAAGGTGATGTTGAACATTTGGTGTAAATATATTAAAAAACAACAAAGTTATGAGCCTACATTGAATTTTATGAACACAGGCTCATAACTTTAGTAATTTTCAATATGTTTCCCCCAAATTCACAACAGAACCATATTTTTATAGTACCTCATCAGTATGAGAGCTATCATTTTTCAAATTCTGGCCAAAAGGTGTTTTTTTTACATCCCGAAAGGTGATTTTGTGGTCCTTGCGTAAAATCACCTTTTGGGTAGGAGTTGAAAATGTTATCTGCCCTTGTTCATGAGGTGGGACCATAAGAAGGCTATGTTGAAAATTTGGTGTAACAATGCTAAAAACAAAGTTATGAGCCTACATTGAATTTCGCAAATGCAGGCTCATAACTTTGGTAATTTTCAATATTTTTACCCAAAATTTACAACACAGCCATTTCTTTATAGCACCTCATAAATGTGACAGCTGTGATTTTTCAACTCTGGCCCAAAATGTTTTTGCATCCGGAAAGTTGATTTCTCAGTTCCTGCACAAAATCACATTTAGGCAAGGAGCCGAACATTTTCTCTGCCCTTCTTCATGAGGCAGGGTCTTAACAAGCCTATGCTGAAAATTTGGTGTAAAAGTATTAAAAAACAAATTTCCAATATGTTTACCCCACATTCCTCGGCTGCAGCCCTATCGGCTCTGGCCAGAGTTTGTTTTTCTTTGAACTCACAATCCTCTGCTTTTTCTGAATCAGAATAGATTGTAGCCTTGAAACTAAAGCACCAAGCTGTGAATCTAGAGAACCCAGCAAACCTGGGATTGAATCCCACAACCTCCACTTTCACAGTGTCTGACCCATAGCAAATCACCTAACTAGCCTGTGCTCCCAGGATGCTCTTGGAAATAAGCTTTGGCTCAGTGTGTCTTTCCCTAACCAAAAATGTTATGAATGCATGAAACAAATAAAAGTCATTCCCATGGGAATCAAATAGATTTTAATTTTAAAACAGCAGTATTTTTTTTACCAAGTACAATAACCTAAAACATTTTTGATACTGTGGCAACTTGCAAGGTTTTGGTATCCTACCACCTATTTTTGTTTTGTAAAATATCTTCACTGATATGGAAAATCACATTACAGTTTTTCAAACTGGGTTGGCTGGAGAAGCCTGTTGGGTGTGGACAGCAAGAATTTCTGTCTTTTGTTCTGTATTACAGAAGGGCCCCATTCCAGTGATGGGTGGCTGTTTTGGGGAATCGTCAAAGAAAGATGAGCTCTTGTTATATCAAAGGACCAGACATCCCATGCTGGACAGACTGTGGCTTAGAACAAAAGGATGGACATTACAATCCACATTGACAAGCTGGGAAATGACAAATCTGGTTTGAACCTGTTCTACACAGGAGAGATTCCGCACAGAACAAAGAGATGACCCAACCTATGATGTCAGAGTGACATGCTCAATGATGTAGCATGGTGGACTGTCCAACCAAAGACATTTGGGATCTGTGTTTGGGCCTTGAGAAGTTTGTTAGGATTCAGACTCTGAGCAAGCAAGATTAAGGATTTGAGTCTGCCTTAACTCACCAAGTTCCTGGTTGCAGTATGCAACTACTCTGCTTAGTATTTATATAAAAGTGAGTTAGGTTATTCTGTGAGTTTTCTATCTGTTTCAAAAATTATTATTTTTATCTCTGAAGATATACTGTTTTCCCCATAGTTTTAGTGTGTATTACTTGTAACATATGTAAATATATTGGGGTATTAAATATTATGCAATTACAAGAAAAGAATGCTGGGCTCTGATTGGTCGGTCTGGTAGTGGACCCATGATGCTATCCCAGTATAACATCACTGTATGAAGTTTCAGCACAAATGACTGCAGAAAAAAACCTCAGCTTGCTGTTTCCAGACACTTCTGAGACATGGTTTACAGCAAAGTAGTGTGCGGTAGCATCGCACTCCATAATTCTGCAATGAATGTCTTTTCCATACTCCTGCAGCTTGTTTTTTTCTTCATTTTTTAAAACTAAATGAAACAACAAAACACTGAGTAGCACACCATACAGCCTTCTGCATTCTTGCCGACAGATCCAATTGGCTGCACCATCAGCAGCCGGCTGGCAAGAGCGGCAATGGGGCAGGAGCTGGCAACAGTGGTGATTGTGTGGAAGACTACCTCAAAATCTGTCACCACAACCATAATTTATTGTATTTATTTACTTAAACATTTCACCAGGAAAGTACACTGAGCAGGACTGCTCATTTCCAGGTGCATCCTTGGGAGAGGGAAAGTGGAGGTACAAGACAAGCAGTGCAAATACAATTCAACAATCTCAGGCAAAATGTTTGATAAGAAAAATACATGATACAACATGGGTACATTAAGTGCAGCAAAACAGTAAAGTACAAATATAATGCAGTGAACACACTTCAACAAAGATCAACAAAAATGGCATACTGTAGGTTATGTGACCCAGATCCATCTTGGAGAGTATGGAGTCTGTGAGACATACTATGCAGGTGGTGGTGAAGTGGGACTTGTGAGACTTGTGGAAACCAGACTGGAAAGGTATAAAAAAAAGGTGGAGTCAAGGTAGAAGGAGAGTTGGGCAACCATGATGCATTCCTGTAGTTTAGCTAGGATAGGTAGTAAGGAGATAGGGTGATAGTTCCCAGTGAAAGTGAGGTCACCAGCTTTGGGAAGGGGGATGACTGTGTAATGTTTCAATTGGTGGGAACTGAGGATAGGGAAAAGGAAAGATTGAGAAGAGTGGCCAGTGGGGTGGCAATAGCAGGTGCAAATAGCTGGAGCAGTTTGGGGTCAAGGCCATCTGGGCCCTTACCTTTGGAGGGGTTTAAGGACAGGAGAGCCTTGAAGGCATCAGTTGGTGTGATAGGAGAGAAGGATAATTGGCCAGCGGTGATAGGGTTTGGTACTACAGGTGAGGCAGTTGAGGGACAGGTGGAAAGGGAGGAGAAGAACAAGGAGGCACAAGAAATGAAGAAGATGTTGAAGGTAGCTGCAATAGTAGGGGGTTCAGAGATAGTTTCAGAACCACTGGTAAGAGTTGGGATCAGCAGAATGGAGGGGGGTGAGAAGAGAGACTTAACTACCTTCCAGAACTTCGAAGGGTGGTTTATGTTGTCATGGAAGGATGCCGGGAAGTATTCTGCCTTGGCGTATCTAGTAGCCTGGGTACAAGAATTATGGAGTTGCCTGTAATGGACTAGTAGAGTGGGAGTGCTAGACAGTGAGTAGGCCTTCCATGCCTGGTCTCTGGCATGCATACATGCCGCGAGCTCATCTGTGATCCAAGGAAGGTGGGATTCCTTGACCCTGGTTAACTTAGTGGGCACATAACAATACCAGATTTCTATAAATTTATACAGGAATTTGCTGAGGGCAATATCAATGGATGGTCAAGGAAAGACCAGTCAGCATGGTAAAGGTAATTTTGCAGGGTAGCTAAGTTTAGGGAGCAGAAGGAGCATATGTGGAGCAATTTTGGGGGGGGGCGCTTTGGGCTGATGGACTTTGCAGACACAATAAATCATGTTCTGGTTGCTAAGAGAGTCTTGTAGAGTGCTGGAGGCAACTAAACAGTGGGATGTGAGGGCCCAGTGAATTAGAGTGTGCTTACGGGACTTGTGATTAAGTTTGGAGGAGAGGTGATTAACTGAACCAGATGTGGTGACCTTATACTGGAGGACAGAGTGGAGGCGTTGGATTAGATTGGATCCCTAACATAACAATTCAACACAGCAAGAATGTGTACTGGGAGAACCACAATCAAGACACAGTTGGGAGGGGGGTACAGGGAAGCAAAGGAAACCACATGTCAGACCAGGAAGCAGAGGGACCTTGGCAGACAGCATAATTGTGATAATTCCACATACTGGTGGAAAAATATTCTGGACTTTTTCTTCAAAACATATACCTCTGCACTCAAAACATCAAATAAAAAAGATATATTATTGTTATCTTTTCCTTTTTATTAACAAAAGATCCATTCTATAATAGCAATAATGCACTTCAGGGTGTGGTAGTGCTGGGATAACGTCACTTCTGATGTGTTGGATGCACTCGGCCTGTGGCCTCATGCCCAGCCACCCCAAGCGTGACATTATCCCAGCATGACACACACCCTGTTGTGCATTACTATTTAATTTTTATATACTCAAGGCTTTCTGTGACCAAATCATTTCTGGTACATATTACCAGAGTACATTGACAAAAGTTGTGATCTGTCCTTGAAGAGGAAGGCTATGCCATATTTTAAAGTAAAGTGTTCTCAGCTATGATGGAGGGGTGGGTCATTTGCCCTTTGGTAAGGAGCACTATACTGTGTGGGCAGTGGCTATGGTAGGATCTGGACCAAGAGATACCCCAATTGTGGGTCACAGTGAGTGGTGGCAGCATATGCAGGTACCCTTGCAGGCATCTGACTGGTTGAGAAAACTAGTAACAGTTGTAAGCTGAGCTCAGGGAGAGAACCAGTTTATGACAGATACCTTCTTCAGTCATATTGGTATGAATGAGTGGAATAAGAGAACTGGCCCAACAGAACTGAAATAGTGTAAATTCTGTGAACACTTACTGGCAAAGGCAGCTGGCCATGACTTGAGCTTCGATTGTTTCAGCCCGGATCACAGTTTTGAAAACTGCAACCTCTGCAAAGTTTTATGCTCCAAAATAAAGAAAAAGATGACAGCTAAACAGCAGTCACTTCCTGCCCCAGCTTTTACATTAGTGTCACGACTGCATTCCCATTTGAAAAAGCACTTAAAAAATGTGAAGGTGGGAGTTCCTCTGAAGGTGGAAAGTATGTTTTAGATGGTTCCTTGTCAGTGCTGCCACTGCTGAATTGAAAAGTAGCTGAATAATGCTGCAATTAGTCATATCCTTCTTAGGAGACTGCCAAGCATTCCACAGATCTTAGTAAAGGACATAGGGCATCTAGTAGGGTTAGTCCTGATGCTAATGATAGCAAAAAGAAGCAAAAGGAGAAGCACCTTGAGGGTCCTCAGCTTGAAAAGAATCCAGAGGAACCAGTGCCAGCAAGTAACATGAACTCTGTGAAGGACATTAAGCTAATGGGGAAAGTTTTGAAAGCTATGCAGGCCATGTAAAATTCTGCTGCTGCCCCCACCCAATATTTTAATCAAGGGTTGGGGAGGAGGAAAAAGAGGAACCAATGGACCATGAGGTGTCCCTAGAAATGGATTTCAGTTCCTCCTTCTCCCCCCGCCAGTTGAGAGGACTGTTCTTCATATTCTGCATTTGTGGCCAAGTGGCTAGTATGCTTCCTCTTCCATCCATGGAGACAGAAATCGATACAGAACATCCAGAACTCACAAGCATTACAGAACTGACTTTCTCTAAAAGGATGTTAGTTATCATCTATAGGTCCCTCAAAAAGACCATTGCAACAGTACTAGCCACACCCACCTCAGCACTGATAAAATTTTATAAAAAAGATACCAGGTGGATGAGTACGGCTCAGCATTTCTTTACGCCCACCCTGAGCAGTGAGAAGTGGTCCAAGCAGCTGCCTATGAAAAGGCAAACGTTCCCCAGGCAACTTCTCCTCTTGACAAAGACTCCAGAAAACTGCTCAACATGACCAAGAAGACCTATATTACCTAGACATTGCTGTTAAGGCAGGCAGCTTATCTTAGTTATATTGCACATTACAAGCAGACAGTGTGGAATTCAGTCTTGCATATATGTGACAATTTGCCTCTGCAGAACAAGACACACCTAACACATACCATGAAAGGTGATCTAGAAGGTGCCAAGAACCAATTTCAAATGACTGTTTATGTGAATGACCCATCCTCTAGGGCTCTAGCAAATGCAGTGTCATTCGGATTTCGGTGGTTCAGGTCAACAGCATTGATGGAAGACACTTAGAATAAGACTTCTGATTTCCCTTTGAAGGTCCCTCTTTATTCAGGAACAAAACAGAGTCTTAAATGAATGAGGTTGATGAACAAAAAGCAAATTTTAAAATGTTAACAGAAAAGGAAAGGTCCGCAATGTACTACAGGCCCTATATAAGGAGATATATGGAAAGGGCTTATTAAACCAGCAACTATGTGCTTCACGAATACCCTTTTCAGAGTGGCCCAGGGAGAGGCTGAGGCAGGGGAGGAGCAAAGCAAAAGTACAACTCAGTTCCTCTAGACCAGGCAAAGCCCAATCCTGGACACTTATGCCCATGTCACCATAAATTCATTGTCAGTAAGAGGGTATCTGTCTTGCTAACTCCAGGAGTGGAAACAATCACCACAGACCAGTGGGTGCTGAAGGTAGTGGGGCAGGGCATAAGATTTGAATTTGTAAAATTTCCAAAGTTAAGTCAAACCAGAGTATTGCCAGCTCAGAAAGGGTTCCCATCTCCCAGTCTGGGAAAGGAACTCTTTTCCAGATACTCTCTCTCTCTCTCTCTCTCTCTCTCTCTCTCTCTCTCTCACTCTTAAGAAAAATGGGGAATGGCAACAAATTCTGGATCTGAGGTTCCTGAACAGGTGCCTGAAGAAATGAAACTTCTGAATGGTACAATACCACTGCGCACTGTGATTCTGTCACTATAAAAAGAGTATTGGCTAGGATCATTAGATTTAAAGTATGCCTTCTATCGTATTCCAGTAGACCAATCTAGCAAAAGAGGAAGATGGATGACAGCTAGAGGCTGGATGTTAGAGCTGCCCAGAATGTTCATGATTAAAAAAAATTTTCTCACTTCTTTTCATCTGTAAAATTCTTCTTTTGTGCAAAATGAGTTGTGCATCTGAGGACTTGTCCAAGCTTTCTAAAAAGGAACATAAAAAACTACATGAAAGGGAAAGAAAGGAAAAGATGAAAGAAAAAGATGAAAGTAATCTCTGCCTCACCCATGTATATTACTAATGCAGACAAGAGGGAATGTTCAGGGCCTATGGATTGATACCTAGGCACTTCATTCTTGGGAGGCTCTGTAGAGGAGTTGGCTCATCAGCTGTGGCTGAGGCCACGAGCTCTGACCCTGTACAAAAAGAAACACCCTATTTGCCAACATCCTCAGCACCTTTGCAAGCTAAAGAGCCTTCCCCTGCATGCCTAGATTCATTTGAGGGTATAAACCAGTCCTATAACATACTTCCTAAAGTGATTTGAAAATTGGTCTCAAAGTTCAAAGACATGGCTATGAGATGTGATTCACCAGAATGCCATCTGACAGAATCAGAAAACATGATCACACCCTTAGCAAAAGAGCAAGCAGCTATTACAAACAAAACTGAGACCAATACAGCCCTTTCACAATTGGTACTTTGGGATAATATATTTGAAGTACGCAAGATTGAAAATCTTGAAAATGCAGCATGCAATAATAATCTCATAATGGTTGGGTCACCCCTTCCTGACAACCCCGAAAAATAACCTGGAACTTAGTAAGAGACTTATTCATCACAACTCTTGGTTACACTCCTCAAATGTTTCCACTCTTTACCAAAGTCTTTTTACTTCCTATCAGGACAATTTCCACAAATCTATCTGTGTCTAACCTGAGGCTATTTCACATTCATAAAAAAACACTCACTTTGCTGATGCAGTTTGCCTTTGCAACATAGAATTTCACATTAAGCAGGCTCGCATCAAAAGAAAACTTAATTCAACAATACAAAGGTTTATCTCTCTACCCTGATGTCTACCATCAGATGAAAGCCCATTGTAGGAGGTTCTTGATGTTTCGTTCAGAGGTACAAAAAGTTGGAGGATGCTTCTCTCTACTTTACCCCTGTAATACCCATGTTTTCATCAATACCAACAGGTACCTTTTTTATAACCAGGTCAGCTGGCAGAGCTCCTCAAACATTGATCTGGAAAATGACACTACAAGATGGAGAATTCTATTCAGAGGCATCAGAGGACTCTATATCAAAAACTTTGGAGACATTGATTGCCAGCTCGGATGCTGTGGTAGCTCTCAATGGTGAAGGAGGAATCGTAACCACTGACCCATCTACCACTTGTGAGTAAACTTTCTTAGAACTTTCTTTCTGTTTTTTGGAAGCAATAAAGACATTGGCTCAGATGGAAACAAAATTGTTGTGAACTGGTGTTGATATTGGCATGAGTTGAATTACTCATCTCATTTCAAAAGGACTTTCAGTTCATTTGATTATGTTGATGTGATATACAGTATGGCTTTATTTTCTTTTTCTCTTTACTTGTTAATCTAAAAACTATCATTTTACACATAATGATTATATTATTCTGAATAGAATGGCTATTTAATGATAATGCTAAATACTTTAAAGAGCAGGTGTTTACTGAAAAATCTCTCTCCCCTTACCCAATTCGGTACTTTACCCTCCAGTTTCATGATCCTTCTGAGTGCTGCATTTTTTTGTTTACAATATTTTTAGTAAAATGCACTCCCTGGACCTGCAGCCAAAATGCCGGTATTTCCTAAGTTTCAGGCATGCCCCCATGCTGGCACGTCTTCTGATGTCAGTACTAGAATTGCATGAGGGCGCACCCCATAGGCTATAATGGGGCCAGTTTTGGCATGAGTTTTTATATACTTTTAAGTGCCAGTTTTGAAAAAAGAAGGCAACTGCTCAACTAGCAAGGTCCTAACAAGGGCTAATATTATTCACTTGTATGGTGAAATCATGGTGCATGCCATGTTTTAGGACATTCTTTTACTGTGACACTAAGCTATCAGTTTACATGATGAACGTTCTCTATTACCAAGCAGGTTTTTCATACAACATTATTTTAGAGCTTCTTAGTGCAAAAGTTCATGGCTAACACACAGTAAATGAGATAATCATTAGCTTTATTCTTTTAACTTTGCAGCAATTGAGAGCAGCCAGCCAGGTATACAGGGTGCTGCCCATGAAATTGTACACTAAAAGTATGTAAAATAATAGTCTTATCAGAAACTTGCTTCATAATAAAGTGTATCATGTAAACTGATAGCTTAGTGTCACTGTCACAAGGCTTGGGTAAGACCCTGTCCCATTTTTATGCAGAAAGAGTTAAAAACAAGGATCTATTCTCCTTTCCTATTTTTTCACTTGTCTGTCTCTTGCTTGTCTGATTTCATGTCAAATTTTCCTTGTGGCACCTAGGACTTGGTCACTCTGATAGACACACAGTTTCCTCATGTTTTCCTCCTTCCTTCACTTGCAATTTCTATTCTTTCTTTCATCCCTTGCTTCTCTATGGTTGAAAAGCATATATTAATCTTCATGTGAAACTGGGATCCCTTTGTTTGCAAATATATATAATCATATTATTAAAATGTTTGCAGAAAGCTCTTTAGGTTTATCTGGAACACAGAGGGTTAACCTTGAGGTACACTATGACCTCTACAAGCTTGTTTGCAGAATTATCAGCAGGACATCAGCCCTAGGACAGGATGTCTTAACTGGTTACACCTGTAAAGAAGACTAATGTACTCTTAAGGCTGGTCACAGGAAGGTCAATGACAAAATATTATTTTTTTTTGTGAAAAACAGAAGATGAAACTTACAAAACCAGGATGCAGAGGTTAAACTGCAGGCAGATATCTCATATAAAGAGAGCAGTGATTTGTTTGGGGTGAGAGAGAGAGACTGAGATCTTAGATAGAGATTCAGATGAAGGATTTTTGTTTGTACTGCCTTTATAAAGAGCAATCCTGTACATCTTTATTTTTTTATTATTATTGATAATAATAAAACACTACTTGCAAATGTTAAAACTTCCCCTGGTTTTCCGAAGCTTCCTGACCTCTACCTCTGTGACAGTTGGTGTCAGACAAAGTAGGATTTACACCGTGCATACTCTATGCCAGGAGTTCTGTGTGCCAATACTAGACTTGGTACCAGGGAAGTATAGAAGAAAGGCATGGATCCTGCAACAGCAAGCCAGGAAAGATTACCAGAAGAATAGCAGCCAAACTAGAAACATAAACAAAAGTCCAAACTGAGACTGTACAGTTGGCACCAGTGATGGTAGAACAAGCAGGGACAGAACCTGAAAGCATGTCTACCTTCTTCAAATGGTGAGCTATACAACAAAGAGAGACTGAGAAGGAGAGGGGAAGGGGAGGGGAAGAGAAGAGGGGAAGAGAAGAGAGGAGAGATGCTGCAACAGGAGCAACAGAGAAGAGAAGAGGTACAATGACAGGAGCAGCAATTACTGGATGCTTTCCAAGCTATCAAAGCTGGAGGATCTAGTACAGATCCAGCAGATCAACAAAACACAAACAACTTAAAGGACATTAAACTTACAAAGTTGTGTCCCACAGATAATATTGAAGTGTACCTAACAACTCCTGAAAGGGCTGCCAGAGCCTGCCAATGGCCAAAACAGTAATGGGCAATCAGGCTGGTGCCTTATTTGACAGGTAAAGCCCAACTTGCCTACAACAATATGGACACTGCATAGTCCAAAAATTATAACCTTATGAAAAAGAAATCCTTTAAAGATATGACTTTTCAGGAGAGACCTACAGGCAAAGATCCCAGTTCCTGAAGTACCACTCAGTCCACAATCCTTGAAAAACTTTCACCCCGACTCAAAGAACTCTTCAATAAATGACTCTAACCAGAGGGCAAAACAGTCCCACAGATCACTGACATATTTTACAATGGAGCAATTCATCAACATTCTTCCCACAGATGTGCAGCTCTGGATAAAAACCCTGACAAGAAAGTGGGGAAAAGGCTGTTTCTTTGGCTAAGGACTATCAGATGGCTAGACAGACACTACAGCAGTGAAGTAACACCCAAGGAACAGTAACACCCTCTTTTTCCCCAATTTAACTCTGGGTAAGCTAAGAACTCTAATGGGGTAACAAATCTGCACCCAAACACTTTATTTGCTATAACTGTAATAAGGCAATCCATACTGAAAGAAACTGCCATAAAAATAAGGAGGGTAACACTGGAGCAAATTTGGCGTTAGCAAACTGTGGCGAGTGTTCAACAGATGTTAAGGTGGGAGATAAGGCTGGGAAAGGACTTGTAGATTTGGGAAGCCAGCATACCCTGGTGCATGCTGAAGTATTAAGAAAAGACACAAAAGGACCAGCTACTGGAGTCATCAGCATCCACGGGGCCACTTGTTAGTATCCCATCACCCTAGTGACTCTGAATATTAATGGGGTGTTGCACCAGACGGGGTAGTACCAAAGTTACCTGTACCTGTGATTATTGGAAATAACTTTCCAGGATTTGCAGAGTTAATCACAGAGGGAGTAAACTCTGTTGTTTCAACAGCTGTGATAACAAGAGCACAGGCAAAGAAAATCTCAGATGTTCCTTTTGGTGCCTTTGATTTGGACTTGTTTGAGCCCAGTTCCAAGATCCAGAAGTCCAGGAAAGAAAGAAGATGCCTGGAAAAACAGTGACAACAAAAAACTGATGGACATAAGGCCCAAGGGGTTGCTGTATGAAAATGCTGAAACTAACTGATGACCGATTGTGATTTTGTTTCTGAGCAAACTAACGATGTCTCCTTCTCAAGGTTATTTTAAGCGGGGGTGGGGTGAAACAAAACAGGGCAAACCAATGTTTAAAAACTTTAATGGCCTTCTGTACAGAGTTTGAGCTAATTCTCTGATGCAGGAACAGATAGACCAAATGGTCATACCAAAGCAGTACAGAACAGCATTTTTACAGATAGCACACGATAGAACGCCTTAAATCAGTTCTGGAAATGTGATTAACAGTGTTTGCTAATCAATATAATTTTGATTAGCAACCAGCCAGGCCTGAGGAGCAGTTTCACTAAATGGTTCGAGACAGTCCAGAAGAGTGCAACTGCATGAAATACTGTCAAATTGCAAGAACAATTTCTGCAAGTCTGTACTTTCTACCACAACTGCAGGACAACAGTACTGCAATTTGGACATTTTTACTCAATGCAGCTTATCAGTTGATTAGTAACTACTGCTAATTAAGGCTGAACTTGATTGGTAAATAGTTTTTTTGGGTAGCAAATTACAATGCAAACCCACTTATTCCTATGGTTGGTCAATTGGGGAGGGACTGCACCCTTGCCAGATTGTTGTACAGATTTTACTGGCCTGGGATTCATGAGAATGTCGCTACCTATTGCAGTTCTTGTGCTGAATGTCAGAAAGTAGTTCCAGTAACTAAAATAGACAAGGTACCCTGGCACCCTATTCTTGATAGATGTACCTTTTTACAGAACTGTAATGGATGTGGTTGGCCCCTTATATAAAAGTATAAAAGGGTAATCTATTAATTTTGGTGGTATGTGACTATGCTAATCAATACTGACAGGCAATTCCAGTGTGTACTGTCACAGTCCCAAAAAAGTGGCAGCAGAACTTGCCAAAATTTTCAGCAAGGTGGGCACACCTAAAAAGATTATTACTGATCAGGATAGTAATTTTGGTGCTGCATTGCTGAAGGAGCTGTACTGACTACTAGGTATCACTGCCATAAGAACCTTCTTTTATCACCCACAGATAGACAATCTTGTTGAGTGTTTTAATCAAACCCTAAAATGCATGTTAAAAAGGTTTGTGAAGGGAAATATTGGGACCAGTACTTACCTTACCTACTGAATTGTTAATTAATATTGTTCATTTTGTTGTGTATTTTGTTTTAAGATGTGGAGCCTTTTTAAATGAGTCACTGACTCAAAGGTTGTAATTCTGAAATTTTCAATAAATAAACAAATATCTGCTGTTTGCTTATAGAGAAGTGCCACAAGCGTCAACAGATTTTTCACCCTTTGAAATGTTGAATGGTAGACAACCTAAAGGGCCAATAGATGTAATAAAAGAAACATAGGAAGATAGCCCCACTCAGAAAGAATCTATTACATCTTATATGTGTGTACTGGGAAAAAAATGGCAAAATATGTTGAAATTGCCCACAGTAACCAGGAAGAGGCCCCCAAAACAGCAGAAAGTGTATTCTGACTATAGGGTAAAAGAAAAAGGTTTTGAGACAGGTGAAAATGTCTTCTTACTGTTACCCACTACAGAAAACTAACTGTTAATGAAGTGGCAAGGGCCTTATAAAGTAGACTTATGGGTACAGTTAACTGTGAGATTGAGACCCCCGATAAGAAAAATCCTACCAAGATATACCATGCTAACTTCCTGAAGAAATGGGTTGAAAAAACAACAAAGGTTGCTTTGTTAGTATTACCAGAAACTGCTAAAGAACATATCGATATAGCTTATGACAAACTAGAACAAATTGTAACTTCTGATGCTCTAAATGTGAATGTTTCTTAATTCACACAACAAACCGCAGAAATTTGTAACTTGGTAAAAACATTTAAACGTACTTCTACCACACTGCCAGGTCAAGCAAAAGGGTTAAGCACATAATAGTGACAGAGAATGCTCGTCGTATCAAATAAAAGATATAGATTACCAGAGCAGTTAAGAGCCAATGTGGTTAAGGAAATACAAAAAAAAAGAAACTACTGTATATCATTGAAGAATCAACAAGTGCTTGGTCATCACCAATGGTAATTTTAAATAAAAAAGACGTGGATGTAAGAATCAGCCTTGATTTTAGAAAACTTAATCAAGTGTCCACATTTGACAGCTATCCTATGCCCAGGACAGATGATTTGGTGGACAGATTGGGAAGTGCCAAATACCTTAGTATTGCCAATCTCTTCAAAGGTTACCAGCAAATTCCCCTAGCTAAAGAATCTAGAGACAAAATTGCATTTTCCACTCCAGTTGGAGTTTATCAATTTACTGCCATGCCGGTTGGTTTACATGGTGCTCTCGCTACATTTCATCAGTGCATGGATGTAATTCTAGCCTCTCATACTGGTTACAGTGTGCTGGTTACCTGGATGATGTTGTGGTGTACAGTCCAGACCAGCAAAGCCAACTAGAAACACTTATGAGCAGTTATCCAGTCTATCAAAAATGCAGGTCTGACCATTAATCCTACCAAGTGTGCATTAGGCATGCAGGAAGCCAGATATTTGGGTTATATTTTGGGAAATGACGTAAAGTCAGATATTTCCAAAATAGTAGCAGTAGCTAACAGTCTTGTTGCTAAAACAAACATGTCAGGTAATTTGTATGTCTTGCTGGTTACTACCAGAGATTTGTTCCCAGCGTTGCCCAGTTAGTGGCTCCCCTAAAAGAACTCACAAAAAAACTGTACCTAAATAATGTGAAATGGTCCCCAGAGTGTGACAAAGCTTTTTAGGCCATCAAGGCTGCATCATGTTCAGCTCATGTGTTAAGAAGTCCAGACGATGAGAAACAATGTGTGTCACAAGCAGATGCATCAGAGGTAGGCTTATGTGCAGTCTTGAGTTAGAATACAGATGGGAAGGAACACCCCATTTTGTATAGTAGCAGGCACTACAGAGAGAAAAAGTACTCCATTCTTGAAACAGATTGCCTTACTGTGAAATGGACAATGGAGTCCCTTAAGTTTTATTTGTGAGGTGCTGACTTTGTACTTAAAACGGATCACAATCCTTTCTGTTGGCTTAATCAAATGAATCATAGAATCACAGAAGGGTTACAAGTTCTTTGGACCCAAGTCCTTTAGTAAACTTGCCACCATTATGTTTAATGAAGGATGAAAATCCCCAAATCACAAGGTGGTACCTGGAACAACAGCCATTTAAATTCAAAGTGATGCACAAATCTGGCAAAGAGAATGTCAATGCTGATTTTCTGTCAAGATTTGGTTCAGGAACTGAGTTCAGAAGTTTGAAAAAATGTGTGTGCTTAACCACAATGTTTGTTGTAAAAGGTATTAAAAAAGGGGATATTGCATATGCAAAGAACTGTAAATGTTATAAGGTAATGTTAAAAGAGAAATAAAAGAAGGTTTTCGAATTCTGTGTTAGAAAGGAGAAAAAACAGGTTCCCTCTTAAAGAGGAGATTATATGACAGGGTTGGGTAAGACTCTATCCCATTTTTATACAAAGAGTTAAAAAATAAGGATCTATTCTCCTCTCCTATTCTGTCACTTGTCTATTTCTTGCCTGTCTGGTTGTGCAATCAGATATTCCTTGTGGCACCAAGAACTGGCCACTCTGATGGCTCCACAGTTTCCTCATTTTCTTCCTTCCTTCACTTGCTGTTTCCAGTCTCTCTCTCTTCCTGTTCATCTGTGGTTAATTATATATATATATATATATATATGAATCTTTAAGTGAAACTGGGATCCCTTAGTTTGCAAATTTATATAATTATATTACTGAAATGTTTCCAGGAAGCTATTTAGGTATCGAGGACACTGGGTTAACCTTGAGCTGCATTTTGACCTCCACAAGCTTGTATGCAAAAAATCAGCAGGAAATCAGCCATGGGACAGAATGTTTTAGTTGGTAGCACCTGTTAAAGACTAACGTGCTTTTTAGGCTGTTCACAGGAAGGTCAATGAAAAGAATCTTATTGCATTTTGTGAAAAATGGGAGATGAAACTTTCAAGAACAGGATGCAGAGGTTTAAACTACAAGCAAAGACATCTCATATAAAGACAGCAATGTTTTGTTTGGGGTGAGACAGAGAGAGAGATGGAGACTTTAGAGAGAGACTCAGAGGCAGGATGTTTGTTTGTATTGCATTTATGAAGAGCTATCCTGTACATCTTTATTTTTTTACTTTATTGTTATTGATAATAATGTAACACCACTTAAAAATGTTATAACTTTTGGTTTGCCTATGCTTCCTGACCTGTGCCTCTATGACAGTCACAGTAGAAGAATGTCCTGAAACATAGCATAGGTTTCATAGGTTTGTTCTGAGCAGAGGAGACAAAACGTCCATTAAGCTCACCATGATTCAGTGAAAGTGCCCTGTTATATTGTTTTTAATACAGAAATTATTACATTTTCCCTTAAATTCCCCTCGGTTCTTACATCCCAGTATTTCCAAGGGGAGTGAATTCCATAGTGTTACCACCCTTTGGGTAAGCAAAAAGGCTCTCTCTGTTGTATACTGTAGCATAAATCTCCTATTAGTTGTAACTCATGAGATCTGGTACTGTATTGCTGATTTTTGAACTCTAGACCGAGATACTCCAAAAGGTCATGATTTGTACATGCGCTATAAACAAGACATAAATATCCACATAGTCTGTGATATTCCAGAGAAAACATACCTAAGGTATTCAATTGTTCTCTATAGCTCAGGCCATTGATTTCCCTAACCATCCTTGTAGCCCTTCTTTGGATCCCCTCGAGTGCTCTAGTATCAGTTTGTGTACCTGGTGCCCAGAACTGAGCACAATACTCAAGGTTTAGCCTAACCAAAGAGACGTACAAGGGAACCGCCACATCTCTATCTCTACTGGTAATATGCCTCCCAATGCCAGACAAGATACCATTTGCCTTTTTTTAAACTTCTTTATTGATCACAGGAGAAAGCATACAAAGCAATATTTGTTCTAAAAAAACACTTATCCAGTATAATACATCTCATTTTAGCTTTAGATACATTTACAGCTCTTGTTACTCGGCAGTTCCAGCAACCTTTGCCTTGTTTTTATATTTGTATATAGTCCTTAACTACTATCCATAACTCTTTCTTTTTGCCTTAACCGTAACTCCTACCAGGTCATAATGTCGTACGCTTAATAGGGTACGACATTATAGCTAACCTGAAAGAGCGCTGTCCAAGACAGTGAATGATGCAATACTGCATATACTGCTGTATTTGGTATTGCACTATTCACACACTCCCAGGCAGAGGATAAGACCTCTGCTGGGAGTGGATTCCACCGAGCAGCTGCCATGGCTCACTGGACTGAGCCACAGCAACAAGAACCCAGGCACTGCTTCTGGGACCGGGTTTGATTCCCGCTCCCCAAGTTGGACCCCAGAGCTGAGAATCTTTAAGTGAGATCCCGGGCTTCAGAAAAAAGAATTATGCCACATGGCAATATCGTGCTATGGCTATATCGATTGTTATGTGCATAACAAGTCTTATGACATTATGACCCTGTGCCACTGTAACTTATACAGCACAACGAAACTGAACTGTCCCATGGCAGATCCCCTTCCCAGCCTCTCTCTAATTATCCTTTGTTGTTTTCTGTCTTTACTTTATATTCAGATAATAGTTGTTCTAGTACTGGAGTACCCTATATGTCTTCTACCAGGTGTGCAAATGGTAACTATCTAGTGTGGAAATGGTCAGTAGACAGATTTATTCTTGCTGACATCTCCTCCAGAGTATTAATTCTTTTGCAGTTTTGTATCCAGTGATTTATATCTGGGGCACATGCCATCATCAACATTTGTGTAACTGACTTGAATACAGCTGCTATATAAATATTGTAAATATATTGCTTTGCCCTCCCCTTCATTAGAAACATAGAAACATAGGCTTTGACGTCAAGTAAGGACTGCTTGGCCCACCCAGTCTGCCCATTTCCCTACCTTTTGGATAAGCTGCAGATCCTAGTTAACCAACAGCCTACTTCCACCTAACACCCACTAGAATTGCCTTATGTCTGTCCCATGCATTCTTGAATTCCCCCACTGTTCTGACCCCACAACCTCTTCTGGAAGGCCATTCCATGTGTCCACCACCCTTTCTGTGAAAAAATACTGCCTCACGTTGCCCCTTAGCCACCCCCCCCGTCTTCAAATTGCACCCCCTTGTTCTTGAACACCTCTTTTTCTGAAAGATGCTACCCCCTTGAACTTTGCTGATTCCATTGAGGTACTTGAATGTTTCTACCATGTACCCCCTCTTCCTCCTTTCCTCTAGGGTATACATATAAAGCTCCTTTAGTCTCTCTTCATATGGCTTCTGATGCAGACCTTTAGTTGTCCTCCTCTGGACTGCCTCCATCCTGTCTATGTCCTTGAGGAGATGGGGTCTCCAGAACTGCATGCAGTACTCCAGATGGGGTCTCACCAACTGTCTGTACAGAGGGATAACAACTTCCTGTTTTCTACTGGTGATGCCTCTCCCTATGCATCCTAGTATCCCCCCAGCCCTCCTTACTGCCTTCTCACATTGCTTGCCTACCTTTAGGTTGTCTGATATGACTACCCCCAGGTCCCAATCCATTTTTGTTGTTAGTATCCCCCCCATTGTATACTTTTCCCCTGGGTTGTTGTTTCCCAGGTGCATTACTTTGCACTTCTTTGTATTAAATCTAAAATGTCATACTTCTGACCATTCCTCCAACCTTGCCAAGTCCCTTCTCATCCTTTCCACACCCCACCCTTGTATCAACCCTGTTGCAGATATTTGTGTCATCTGTAAAGAGACATACTTTTCCTTCCAGACCCTCTGCAATGTCACCTATAAAGACATTAAAGAGGGCCGGTCCCAGTACTGAACCTTGCGGTACCCCGCTAGTAAGCCCCCTTTCCTCGGAGTGGACTTTGTTTACTATTACCCTCTGCGTCCTGTTGTCCAGCCAATTTTTTACCCAGGTTACCAATCTGGGACCCACTCCCAGGCTGGCTAACTTGTTTATTAATCTTTTGTGTGGGACTGTGTCAAATGCCTTGCTAAAATCTAGGTAGGCAACATCCACAGCCCCTCCCTGGTCTACTACTTTGGTCACCCATTCAAAGAAATCTATTAGATTCATCTGACATGACCTCCCTGCTGTGAATCCATGCTGCCTTGGGTCCTGTGCCCCACTGACCTCTAGGTACTCAAAAATTCTTTCTTTAAGAAGTGATTCCATAATTTTCCCTACCACTGAGGTCAAACTAGCAGGTCTGTAGTTTCCTGCCTCTGCCTTGCTCCCACTTTTGTAGAGGGGAATAACATCTGCCTTTCTTCAGTCCTCAGGTACCACAACATCCTCCCATGATTTGTTAAAAAGGGTAGTCACTGGTGTCACTAGTTCTCCCCTTAGTTCTTTTAGAATTCTGGGGTGAATCCTGTCAGGCCCCATTGCTTTGTCTACCTTAAATTTTAGGAGTTCTTTCAGGATCCTTTCTTCTGTGAATGGACTGGTATCGACCCCCCTATCCAGAGTGCTTCTATTGTTTGGTTTAGGTACCTCTCCCTCCTCTTCTTTTGTGAATACTGAGCAAAAGTATTCATTTAGGATCTCTGCCTTTTCACTGTCACCCTCTGCCCACCTCCACTACCCTTTATTAAGCCTCACTATCTCTCCCTTGGTCTTTTTGCTCCCTAATGAACCTATAAAAGATTTTTTCCCCCTTCTTACCCGAGTTGACTATCTTTTCCTCTGTTTGGACCTTTGCTATTCTGACCGCCTTCCTGCTTCCCTCTGCTTTAACTGATAAAGTTCCATGTCCTGCTCCCTCTGTGATTCCTTATACTTCCTGAATGCTACCTTTTTCTCCCTAACCTTCCCAGCCACCTCTTTTGAGAACCATAGTGGTTTTTTCCTTCATTTTGTTTTGTTTATTTGTTTCTCACAAAGGCTTGTTGCCTCTGTGATGGCAGTTTTGATTTTTCCCCGTCCCATTGTATCCGAGTACAACCCACATAGAATGTTAATAGCTGTGAAATCTTGGTTTAGTTCTAAAGTTTCATTAATCTTGTCCTTAATTGCCATCCAGAGCCCTTGTATGACTTGACACTCCCAGAATATGTGTTGTGGGATCCCCTTTTCTCCAAAGCCTCTCCAGCACCTATCTGTGAGGGATGTCCCCATGTGCTTGGATTTATCTGGTGTTATGAAGAAGCGCATCAGCAGCTTTCATCTGAATTCCCTCCAGCTCCCAGATGTTGTTGTCCTATGGACTCCTTGCCAAATCTGTAACCAATCTTCTTCCCTTAGAGAGGTATTTGTTTCAGTTTCCCAACAGGTTTAGATCGCTACCACTCCCTGCTTCCCCATGTCCCTATTTAATCCCTCATATATCTGAGATATCTGGTGTTGTGCAGACTGGGTTGGTGAAAGCATCCTGATTTTGTGTACTATCTCCTGTCCATCTTTTCTTACCTCGCCCTGCCCTAACCTTTGTATATATGATTTGGTCTGAAGATACCTGAAGTGGTCTCCATTCGGGAGTTCAAATTCTATCTGAAGTTGTCTGAATGTCTTGATTCCCATGTTTGTTTTAAATTGCTCTATGAATTTTAACCCGATTCTAGCCCACTGTTTAAAGACTGGGTCATTGTGAGCCGACATGAATTTTTTGTTCTTCCACAGTGGTATCCGTTGAGTCTGTGTTTCCTTAATGTTGAGCTGTTTTTTTAATTGAAGCCATTTTCTAAATGTGTGTATAGTCCATCTGTTCGTGAGTGTGGTTTAGGTCTGTCATAGATCCTGTGTTCCAAATTAAGAAATCCAGATGTTGTTCTCTGTTTGTGTTGTCCTCTATCTCTTTCCAGATGGTTTCCTGTGTGCTATTTGAAATGTCTAGTAATGATATCAGTTGTGCTGCCATATAGTAAACTTTAAGGTTTGGTACCCCTAAATTCTCCTGTCTGTTTGTGTCTTTGAATTATAGCCCACGACACTCTTGGCCTACAATTCACCCATATAAATCTTTTCATGACCCCTTCTAATTCTTTCCATTCTGAGTTTGGAATGTGGAGTGGGAGACACTGATATAGAAATAATAACTTTGGGAGTATGTTCATTTTGATTGAGTTAACCCTATCACTGAATGACAAAGGGAACACGGTCCAAAGTTTGAGATCCGTAAATATTTCTGTTTTTAATTTTCTGTAGTTTGCTGCATATAATTTACTCAAGTGGCATGGTATATGAATCCCCAAATACCTAACTGAGTCTGGGTTCCATCTGCCTGGCAACATTCGTCTCAGTTCCCCAAGGAACTCCCTGCTGACCTGATGATTTCTGCTTCTGTTATGTTTATTTTAAAACCTGAAATTTCTCTATCACTGTCCACCAGTGCCAGCACCTTTCTAATGTTTTCTTCAGGATGTCTCATATAAATCACTGTACTCTCTACCCCTCCGAGCATTATTCCCTGAACATCTCCTCCACTGAATGCCTCCACAAATGGTTATATGCTGATTGCAAAGAGCAAAGGGGATAAAGGGCACCCTTGTCTGGTTCTCCTCCCTATAGAAAATTGTCCTGAGATAGTGCCACTGGTCCTGACTCTGGCCACTCAATTTGCCTTCTAAGCATGCTCCATGATTTTCACCATACAAGTGAATAGCAGGCCTTGCAAAATACATACTGTAACAAGGGACTCCAATAAAGTAATGCACTATTCCCCCCCTCCCCCAACTGGTGGCACTCTGTGGATTGAAAGATACCCATCCACATCTGTAAAAGCAAGAAAAAGGGGTGCTTTATCACATGCAGATTCAGATGAGTGCCTCAGTGTTTTCTCAATTAGGGATAATTTTGGGGCTGTTTTTTCTGCTGCCAACCACCACTCTATTGGAAAAAGGGGAGGCTGTGCTGTTTCCCTGCATCAACAGCCCATAGCCAGATGTGTGTGTGCAATTTTTTTGTTCTTTTCTAAAAGAAACACAGAAGAAATCAGTGCATGCCCTGTAATGCTCAGGGGACTGTTCCTACAAACATGGTTGTCCCAGGGGGATATTTATATGCTTGACTGCCCAAACAGTGGGCTCCTGAGTAGACTAAATATGCTTTGCTATGATGATGTTCCTATCTAAGGCCCTGTCAATCATCCCTATCCCCCAAATTTTACACCCACACTTCATCTTGATTGGCAGGTTTCTTGCAGCCAGCAAGGAGAGAAGCAGAGCTAGCAAGTCATCCAGGGATACAAAACACCACATGCTGTATCCAACCTTTGAACCCCACCCCAGATCTAAGCTAGCTCTAGCTTAGGGGAGCAGAAGGCAGGCAGCGTGGCAGGCAGAAAGGGCTTGGTAGCAACCATAACTATTATGCAAAAAAAAGCCAGTCCATTTGGTTCTTCTGTAGGCCCACTGGTGAAGAGGTAAAATGACCACAAAAACTACAAAACCCAATACAAAACCTAGCACCCAACCTCCAGAAAGAAATAATTCACCGCTATTCCAAATGTGTCAGACAAGTGGCATACTGTATTTTATTGTGTATCCACATTAGTAACGGTTAAAAACAGCAAAGGAAGCTTAAAATTTGTTTTATTTATGTCAATAGACAATAACTTATGTCACCTATCCGAATAATATTTGGAACAATGGTGACTTCTTCCCATCCAGAGGTTGGAGGCTATCTTTTGTAGCTACATGCTGTACTGTAACAACTGTAACCACCTCAAAATTCCTTAGATAAATCCACAAAAATGTTTTTCCATGTTGCCAGGGCCAGCTCTGTATGTTTTGTTGACTATGCATACAGATATTTTAGCACCCATGGAAGAAATTCAAATTGCTGCTATTTATTTTCTGTAAATGATTGGGAATACTACAATTTTAGGAATCATAGAAGTGTGGGAACATAGCTGGAAGGATCTGTGAAAAGTATTGCTGTTTGCACTAAACAAGAAAAACGTGAGTTCATAAATATGCAAATTTGCTGCTTGCTATCTAAGAATGAGAGAATTCTGTTGTATCTTACTGCTGAGAAAAAAGGTTTTGAAGGTAGTAAGTTAAGTGTTTTGGCAATACAATTAGGAGTGACCACTATTTTTTATGAGTACTGGCCTAGTTTAATCCATTGCATTCAGTTGTGGAGAAGGGTTTGTTTTGTATGTATGTTTCCCTGCTACAGGCAGAGTGCACCCATGGGTCCTATTAAGACTGAAGGCCACAGATGGAACAATGCTTTTTTGTAAGTTAATAGGGCCTCTGAGGGATGTCTCTTATGGTATAAGAGACTCTGAGTGTAAGTTGTGGGCGAGAGGTCCATTAATCGAGGCAGAATGGTTCTGTCTGTCTGTCCAAACCTCATAAGAGGAGTCTCTTAAACTGTAAGAGATGGTTCCACCATCTGAATGCACCCTTCTGAGTGCACCCGTCATTAGGGTGCATGGATTTAAATTCACCAAACTGTGTTTATATGGAGGGCTGTGCTCCCCATGCCCCCCTCTCAACTAAATATACCAATCCCGTGGGGGTCAGACCTCGGGGAGGGGGTGGTGAATTTGGAAAGTTGGCACCCTAATGACAGGCACACTCGGACTGGCACATGGATGGCTGGAAGGTTTAAGACTCACCCCTTACAAGTCCGATTATCTTATAATAAATTACTTGAGTTTAGCTCAAGTGATTTATAATATGCTTAGACTGTATTTTTCTTTTCAAATTTTGTTGTGCTGTCCTCTTCCTGGCACTGAAGAGGAGCACTCCCTTCTAACATTTGCACGAGAGCACAGTAACTGACTAAGCCACTCTGTTTGCTGATGCAGCAGCCAATATGTTTGTTAAAAACCTCAGTGCATTTTCAACCTGCAAAAACAAAAAAAAGTGCATTTGCTGAACTCTGGGACCTAATAGTCAAACTTTGTGCAGGTGCTAACAGGTGTTTGTCCACTCAAACCAGGTTTTGCACTGCAGTCTAGTATTGAAAGGGCTCTGTTGCACCAATAAACGGGTGTAGCGCCGGTGCAAACCAAAAAGGGGGGTATGCAAATGGTGGGGTGAGGACAGGAATATTAGCACAAGTTGATATTCAGCAGATCTACACAGCACAAAAGGGTTTTGTGTGGTCCTTTTCCACTGCACAGATACTGCCAAAGTAAACCTTTTTTTCCTCCATGGAGCCATAGTGGCTGCTGGAGGTAATTGAGCCAACCAGCCAGTTGGCCGCTGGGGGAGCATACCAGCCCCTGTGGTCAGTGGTACTCCCCCAAATTCCAGTCCCTAGGTGAAAACAGCAATCCCTGATGCTAGTGGTCCCCCATGATCACCAGCCCCTAATTTACAATAAAGTATCTCTGCTGGTAGTGGTCTCCCCTATGTTTGCCAGCCCCAATATAGAATAAAATATCCCTGGTGGTAGTGGTACGCCCTTCCTTCAATCGCCAGTCCCAAAAATAACATAATAATGTCTGGTGCTAGTGGTCCCCCTTCCTCTGATCGCCAGCTCCCACCATAAGGAAATAAGTCCTAATGGTAGTGGTTCCCCACCACCTGCCTCCAATTGCCAGCACCTCAATGACAAAAAGAATCCCTGGTGCCAGTGGTCCCCCCTCCTGCCAATCACCAGCCCAGAAGTACAATAAAAAACCTCCCTGGCATCCCCAGGTACCGAGATGCCCCTCATCACCTTAAGATTATCCACGTAGGTCACAGGAGCATGCACACTGGCACAGCCTTCTTCACACCTCCTCAGCCAGTGCCATATGTCCAGGCAGGTATGCACCTCCCTTTTATAGGACAGGGCATGTCACTTTCTCCTATAAAAAGAGGCATGCTCCCTGCCTGGACATATGGCAGCCAGACCAGGAGGTGTGAGGAGTGCTGTGCCAGTAACTGTATGCTCCCGCGGCACCGCAGATAATGCTAAGGTAAGTGGGGAGTATGCCTGGTGCCCAGAGAGGGGAACCACTGGATGCTAGGGAGGGTTTTTTTTGTACAACAGGGCTGGCAACTGGTGGGAGGTGAGGCCACTGGCACCAGAGATTCTTTTTGTCATTGAGGGGTGGCAGTCGGAAGGAGGGGATGGGAGACCACTACCACCAGGGCTTATTTCTTTACATTGGGGGCTGGTGATCAGAGGAGGAGGGAGGAGAGACCACTAGCACCAGGGATTCAGGTTTTGGTAAGGGCTGGCACTGAGGATGGGGAACCACTACCACCAAGGAATCATTTTGTTAGCGTGTAGAGGCTGGAGATCAGCTGGGGCCACTAGCATCAGGGATGATTATGTTACATTTGGGCAGGCAATTGGAGTGGGGGGACAAATAGCACCAGGGATTATTATGTTACTTTTGGGTGTTGGTGATCAGAGGAAAGTGGGGCCACTGGCACCAGAGATTAGTATGATACATTGCTGGCTGGCAATAGGGGGACATTAGCACCAGGGATAAGTATGTTACATCAGGGGCTGGTGATTGGGGGGGGAACACTAGCACCATGGATGTCTGGAGACGCCATAGTTAGCCGGGGGTGGTGCCACACTACCTGCTTCTGCTACCCATGCAAATGACCCCTTAGCACCTTGCATACCCAATGGGCTTATTTGCATGGGTAAATTTGAAAATTGCTGATAGGGCACCAATGCTATCAGCACTTGAGGCCCACTTCGGGTCCCATGTCAGGGCGGCACTACCTGACTTAATGTCGTGTGATCTATTATACATGGCTAGAGTAATATCTTTTGCAACTGGAATTTTTCGTTCAGCAAGAAGTGTTATCAGGCAGTAACCCATACCTCAAAATGGCTTTGCATCTCCCAAGAAATTTCCCAGTATTAAGAAAATAAAATGGTGCTGACCTACTGTGTCCAGAGTCATGGTAAGTCAATGCATAAATCCCATGTTCTCATACCTTTTTCAGTGTTCTTGAAGGATGTTAAACGTTGTCTTCTTCAAGGGTGTTATCGCAGACCTCAATCTGCCAAAATGCAGAAGTGTCAATAAGTGAATGACCAAAATATGACTCTTTAGAACTAAACTGAAAATAGCGTTATATGGGCAGTCTCAAACTTCTATATCTGCATAGAAATTTCCTGCACATCACTTAAAATGCAAACAAGTGTACGTAGAGCCCATAGTATCCTGCTTATCTGTACATTCTTATTATTGTAAGTAAATGATTACAAAATGTGCATATTTTTATTCAAGAGCAGTGATATTGATGTTCAAGATCTCCCGGTGTGTTTGTCATTGCACATGCATATTGGGCTTCTTCAGTAAAAATAAATAATTTTAGAAAGCATGCAAACAGATTGGTAGTAAAGCATGGGCATCTAGTTTGACAGAATTCCCCGTCAACTCTGGCATATACAGTCTCTCCTGGTTTCTAGCACTCACCATCCTCCACCTTGGTTTGGTGCCCTTCCATGTTTCTCTGCTTGAAGCATCTATTTGTTATCACTGCATCACCTGGCATATTTTTCAATGGATCCACCATACAACGCCTGGTTTTGGTGCCCTTCCACGTGTCTCTGCTTGGAACAACTAAGTTTTATCACAGCATCATCTGGCTGATTTTTTAATGGATTCACCATCCAATGCCGGTAAGATTTTTCAGTGGATCCACCACCCCCTGTTTAATAGACTTCCTGATGTACAGCTTAAACCTCCTACTTGTGAGTGGCAGATTTTAATGGATCCGCCACTCTCTTTGTTAAATATACCTCCTGATCTACCTCCAAGTTTCCCCTCATGTCCGTATTACCTTGATGTACTAATCTGAATAGTTCCCATCCTAATAACCTAGTTACCAGTTAATCCCCTTTACAAAATGGCAGGTTCTATCATAGCCCCCCTTTCTGTCCTAGTCTCCAGGGATCATATTACCTGGATGTACCAATCTGAATAGTTCCCACATTCACCTAGTTACCAGTTAATCCCCTTTACGAAATGGCAGGTACTATCATAGCCCCCCTTTCCAGCCTAGTCTCCAGGGATCATATGGATTGTTTTGAGACAGTCTGTACTTTCTGTTTTGCAAAATGTTCTTCAAGCACAAATCATGATCAAGGTGAATGTCTACATTTTGTCACCTGTACAGACGGTTTGCTTCTGAAATCAATAACTGAGTAAATGTGAAATTCCTTCATGCCATTTGACAGCAAGCCGCTCTTTAAATTCAGATTTCTTGTCATGCAACCATGAACAGCACCCAATCTACTATCCCCTTAATCAGTACATAAATAATGGCACCATTACATTTTGATCACCCTTTTAATGGCTAATTTTCTTTTAATGGTATTTTTTGTATTTTAATGGCCCATTAATCGTGTACAATGCCGTCATGACCCATATGTGTTGTAATGGCTCATTAATTGTGCTGAATTTCAGCATGACCAATATATACCAGAAGAGTGCAAATTTCAAAATAACACCCAGTAAAAATTTTTTTTTTTTTTTAAAGTACCAGGCGCTTGTTTAAAATCAGCACTCATGAGGGGGTTTGCCTGTCACCTGTATCTTTTAGAAACAACCTGCCATATCATTATATGTAACAAACCCGTCATCTTGCTGAATACACTAGTAACCTCACACCTTGTGTGGTCAGTGTGAGGTTAACAGCTTGTTCTGCATGGAGTGGGGCTCAATAGTCCTTACACATGTCTGCAGCCTTACCACCTTGGAGCTTTCTACTATCAAATCTCATAAGTAAGCAAGGTCCGATTTGGTAAGTGGAGACCTCTAACAAACACCAGGTGGGGACAAGGCTGAAATAGCTCTCCTTTCCAGACCACAAAATACACAAATCAAGTTGCTACACATTACAATGTAGTGGGTACCTTGTTATATGCCACACACCGGACAGGGCAGTTAGGTAGTTAAACTGGACCTATCTGCCCCATCAGTCAGGGAGTCCAGAGTTGGGGTGTCCTGGGTTTGGGATATTCTAGCATGGCCTGAAAGGGAAGAACAGAGAAGGTTGAGGAGACACAAAGGATCAGGGGTCCTAGAGGAGAGTTGGGGGGGGATTAAACAAAGATACTTATCTGATTGGTATACAGTCTGGCCAGACCTGTAGAAATAAAAAGAAAAATAGATTACTATGGGGAACATATAGTAGTGACAGAGAGAGAGAGCATGTGAAGAGGAGCAGTGGGGTCTGGGTGTCCATGACCAAAAAGTATACTAAATAACAAAAAACAAAGGAGTACAGTACAGCACAGGAGTAAAGGAAGGGGAGTTTTAGAGGAAAAGATACACTGAAAGTCACAGTAAGGAAAACATAGATAGGAAATAAAAACACAGACAGCTAAGAAAATAATAAAGAGTTATTGAGGGCTCTGCAAAAACCCCTTTAGCACTACTAGTTGTCCTGCTGGCAACCAGCATATTTAAGCAGTAGTTCTTATGGTCTAGTGGGGGTGATCTTGGGCTAGTGGTCCCTGCATCATTTAAAAAGACACTGGTGGTTCAGGGGTCTTGAGTTGTCCCAGGAGCCCAGTGTTTTAAAGGTATAGCCCTGGAGGAGTAGTGGACCAACTCCCTCGTGGCTAGTGGCAAATAGTGTGTTTTTTTTATTCTGTTTAACTTTTACCAGGCATCTACTGGGGGGGGAGTGTCCCTGGGCCCAAACAGTATGTGGTAGGCTGGTCAGAAAACCACCGATTAGAAATGCTGTGGCTGTTGCTATGCAACCATCAGTTTAGTGCTACTGCGTTACAGTGACAGTGCTGGCAGACACTTTCAATTCCCAGTCCCAGCCTGTATGGAGTTCAGGCTGTAACCTACTCCATGTGAGTGGGAAAGAAAATGGAGATTTTTGGATGGGAGAGGAGGCTAGGGTAAATATGCCTCCCTGTACAAATCAGCCACAAAGCAGCTATGTGAAGCGCTCCCCCCTCCGGGGGGCTAGGTAAGAGGGTCCAGAGGAGGGGATAGTTAAGAGGGTACAAATGGGTGGGCAGCCAGCAGTAGGTGGCAGGAACTGCCAGCTAAGCCATATGGTGGATGAGTGTAAGTGCCCTTAGGGTCCTGGTATGAAGGGACTTGGAGAGCAGACACACAAAATAGGGGCCACAAAGGAAAAGTTGCACTGCAACCAAAGGCCAATGCCTGAAATGGGCTTAAAAGTTGTGGTAGGAGGCAGGCAGGGAGGAATATTTGGACCCCTAAGAAGTAATAAAAATGGCAAGAACTGCATACAATAGAGCTGCACAGTGGCTAATGTCAGAGCACCAAGGCCTACTAAAGGACTGGGGGAGGAAAAGAACAGCATGAGGGCCAGAAAAGCCTATAATTAAAAACACAGAGCAGTAAATAGTAAAAGCCCCGATGAGCTATAAATATAAATACATTTATGCAATGGGGTGGACATAAATGGAGTGTGATAAATACCAATACCTTTATCCAAGTAACTTTGTGTATAAATGTAGAATCTTACAGCATGACCACTCTCCCCACCTCATCCCACCAGCATGCCCACTCTCCCCACCCCATCCCACCAGCACGCCCAACCTCTCCACCCCACCCCACCAGCACACCCACTCTCCCCACCCATCCCAGCAGCACACCCACTATCCCCACCCCACCAGCATGACCAATGTCCACACTCCACTAGCATGGCCACTCTCCCCACCTCAACCCACCAGCACTGCCACTCCCCACTCTGACCCACCAAACATGGACAGTCCCACGACCCAGCCAGACACAGACAGTCCTCCTGCCCCACCAGCACGACAGTCCCCTCACCCCACCAAACCCACAGCAACTGTGTGCCCATACCACCAACACAGACAGTCCCCCAACTGCACCAAATGCAGACAGCCTCCCTCAGACTTGTAGGGTTGGACAAGTCAGATGATCCCTGACCCACACCTGCAAACCTGTGTTTGGAGTAAACAGAAAGGACTGCATCCCTAGAGCAAGTCTGCATTGGGGCGCGGGGCGGTGTCACATCCTGTGCTTCCCTGAACAAGCCTGAGGGTTTCTGTTGCTTGCCCCAGAACAAGTTTGGGAGAGTGGCATGCCTGTGTTACTGAGCAAGTCTGAGGGTCTCTGCTTGCTTCCACAGAGTAAGTTTACAGGGGATCACACACTGTACAGTGTAGGCGATATATGAGGTGACCCCACACACCCACTACTTGGTCTGAGGTTCTCTGACTTGCTCAGGAACCAACCCCCCTACCTGGTTAGTGCATCATGCAACCCCCACTGCACAACTTGTCATTCTCTATGCAAAAATCAAGAGACCTCCGGACTTGTTCAAGGACGCAGTGTCCAAGATTTCCCCTCCAGCGAAATCTAGGGGCCTGTGTTGCTTTCTGTTTCCACACACAGAAAATGTGGGGGAAGGAGAGCTGTGTTTACATACTGACCAGGGGCAAGTTGGGAGGAAAGTTTGCATCCATGTGTCTTTGAACCAAGTTCGAGGAGCTGTCTTTATCTGTGTGTCCCAGTGCAAGAGGGTGGATAACATTAACTTCCCCCAACTTGCTCTTGGGAACACAGAATCACAGACCCTCGGACATTCCAGAGACACACCAATTCCCTTCCTCTGCAACTTGCCCCTGGCTACCCCTTCTACTCAAACTCTGGGCACACAGAAAGCAACAAGAGAGCCTCAGATTTGTTTAATGTAAGCCCTCAAAAAAGTAGGAAAAGTCGGAGATGTAATACAGACTTTTCAAATGAAGGCATTTTCCAGACAAAGTTCACTATTAATTTATACAAACACAGCCAGATAAAATTTTTTTGTCAGGGATAGCATTGAAGCTAATCTGCTGATGGCAGTTGTGTTTTCTATACTGGTTAGTGGTTTCCTGACTGCCTTTTAAAACAATAACTGTTTTATTTAATTCACTCACTAGACCTGCTAAATGGCACACCAGGGGCAACACTGGCTGGGCAGAAGCTTCCAAAACAGCATCAGGATGCCTGCAGGTTACTTGCCAACCCAAGCATACTGTACCACAAGTGAGGGTCAAATGGACATGGGGCTTTCAAACCATAAGACTGACACTGCTGAAGGGATCTACTAGGGGAACTGTAAAAGTAGTTTCCATTACCTTGACTAGTGGCAGATACCCTTACACTCAACCACTCACCACACTGAAGAGGTGTGCGACTTTAGCTTAATAATAGAGAGATAGCACAATATCCAAAAGTAAAAAAATCCAGGGCACTCAGAAAAATGGATCTGCTATAGATTACATGCTGCGTAATCAAATCAACTCCAAATACTGACTGTGAATACCACCTCAGATTTCATTCATATGCCTTAACAGAGGCAAAACAGAATCAAACTCTGAATTGGATATTCTGAAAATCTGAGGTACTGACAGAATGGATTCTAAAATATTTGGGCAAACTTAATGGGTAATACTGTGGGAATTTGTCTGAGCTCCTGATGCCTGTGACCAATGTTCCTTCTAATTTTTAGTCTCTGTGGGTGGGCAACTGATATGTGTGTGTGGCACTTTGTGCAAAAAAATTGATTCACGTGCGCAAATTGGGTGGCCCAAACAAGTGATATATTTTATTGCCAATAAACAGTAAAAAACATAACCAAACACTCAAATACTCAATACAAAGTATAAATATACATTCTGACAGTCTGAAGCTTGGATGTGCATTGTGCACCATAACAGTATGAACTGGAAACCTGTGTAAACTATGTACATTTTAAAGAGTCTTGCATGCATCTAAAAGGGGCGCTGCTGATGCTGCATTGCTAAGAGATCATCATTTACTGTTTTTTCTCTCCTGTCTTTCCCAGTCTTCCAGTGGATGTATATTTTATTAAGATCCATTTTTCCATCAGTTGCTAAAAACAATTTTGTTTGCATCAGAATATCTAAATGGCTTTCTTCCAAGCGGCTTTTGTTGCTCTTAATGCAGTTCATGAGGCTGAAGCCTCTTCACAGTCAGCACTAGAAGCTTGGAATGGTAGTAGTAGTACAATTTATTGTTCAGCATAAAGCAGTTACAATATACTAAAATCAGGACAGAATACACAGTAAATATAAATAGACAATAAATAAATCAACAAAGAACTTAAATATCTTTACAGTGCAATTCAATTTAACAGTGTCCCTTGAGTACCTTTTCACATAAAAAACCTCCACAGGACTGCAGGTCCCCCTAATAAACTTTACAAATGAGCTGAAATTAAAAATCTTGCACAGATCTCTACAATGTTCTTCTCTTCATAGTAAACAAATATTCCAAAAGATCTCCAGGGAGGCTGAGATACCCTAACAATCCACCCAGCAGTTTTTTTCCTTGTTGATTTGCACTCTAGGACACAAAAGTACCACATGTTTGAGATCATCTAGTCCCCACTCCACATTTACAATATGGAGAAAGTGTCCTTTTTTTGTCTGAAATGAATGCATTGAGCATTATAGTTTTCAGTTCTGAATTTTGTATAGCTTCTCCTTTGTTTAGACAGGTTAAAAGAGAGATGGCTCATATCCCCATGAAATCTTTACTTTTTAAAACCCATATAGCTTAAGCTTGGAGAGTTGAACATAGCAAGAATGTATGTCAAGTCAATACCTCAATTTGACATCTTGCCTAATCTCCTCAAATGGTCTAGTGTAAATTTTATGTAAGAGGCGGCCCAATCCGGCGAGCATTATTGTTTTCTTAATAAGTTGAATAAAGGGATGTACATATCCTATGCTGGCCAATTTGATGGCTTCTCACACACATTCTGGGATATCTTTGTTGGGGCAAAAGAAAAGTTTCAAAGAAAGAGATAATGTTGTTCACAGATGAGAGAAGTCAAGGAACGTTGTCCTGACTCTAAGGCAAGAATACAGCTTGAGTTCCATTTAACAACATTAAGATCTATCTATAGAGTTCATTCAGAATTATTTCTAATTCTCTAACCTTAGTATAACCCCAGATTCCAGAGGCATATAACATGCTCATTCTTATTTTGGCATTAACAACTCTTAATACCCCTCTGACCAATGACTTCCTCATCTTGCTGCTAAATATTTTGGGGCATTTACTGAAGATCCCATTTTAAATCGAATAGCCTCCAAATGTTTGGTCCAAGATACGCTAGAGGCAAAACAGGCACCTAAATAGTCATAACACTTAACAGTGTCTATATGGTTACCGTTTAGCCTAAAGCCTATCATATTCTTGGTTTGAGAGCCAAAAACTACAATGTCGGTCTTGTTGAGATTAACTTTTAGTTTCCTTTGAGAACAAAGAGAATCAAAGTGAGCCAATTTTCTTTTAAGACCTAGGACTGAAGTAGAGAGCAAGACTAAATTGTCTGCATATGCTAAACATTCCTTCCTTTGATCATTAATTTTTGGAGTATGAAAATCTGGGTTACCAAGCTGATCCAAGACTGTATTAATGTAGATGTTAAAGAGAGTGGGAGCCAAAATACACCCCTGTCTAACCCACACGTTTGTCTCAAACTATCAGATGTATGACCATACTGATTATACTGGACCCTTGCCCACGTATTTTCATAGAGTCTAATAACATCAAGAAGTGAGGCCTCCAACTTCAGATCCCTTAATGTAGCCCAAAGGATTTTTCTACTAATGCTGTTGAAGGCCGAGCAGAAGTCCACAAAACAGCAATATAATCTGTTTTTTCTCACTTTAGTATACTGTACTTCCAGATCAGGTGCTGAAGCACATAACAGTGTTGTACTGTAGAACGGTCCTTCTGGAAACTGTTCTGTGCCTCATTCAATACTGAGTTCTCCTTGGCCCACGACAGCAATCTGCCCAAAATTATCCCTAGAGAAAATCTCTTCGTGAAACATATATCAAACTAATAGGCCTATACATCCTTGGGTCATTCGATCCTCTTTTTAAAAATTAGAAGATGACACTACCTGCCCAACCGGCAGGGCAAGACTACCCCTGAACCAGGCCATTAAACAGCAAAAGAAGAAAAGGAATCCACCAGTTGGGAAAAACCTTATAGTGATCACCTAGGACCCCATCCAGCCCTGGTGCTTTATTTGCCTTAAGCCCAATCAGTGCCATCCAGATTTTGTCCTCTGTGATCAAGATAGGTCTTGGAAAAATGTCATCCTCCTGTATTTTGACAGAATCAGGTGTCTCCTGCTCTTCATGAGAATAATAGAGCTTGGAGAAATGAGATGCCCAAACTTGTGGTGTGTAATAGGCTTCAGTCCTAACAACAATATTCCAAAATTGCTTTCCATCCCTATCCAAAACAGCCTGCCTCTAGTTTTTCCCAAAGTCCCTGAGTATGTTTATATCTCTTCCATTACAGAATTTTCCTGCATCTTTCTCTTCAGTCTTTTGCAATTTAAAATCTGATGCAGACTTATTTCTTTTTCTTCTATGCTGTCTTAGTTTTCTCCAAACTCTTTCTTTGCCTATAGGCATGCTGAATTAAACTAAGACTTTTATAAAGGGACCTAGGATGAGTACGTTGTTTTACATCTAGGTCCAAGTAAAGAAGAATAGTTTCCAATTCTCCAAAATATTAAAGGCCTTACTTTTGTCCAGGACCAACTCGTGAATATCACCTAAGACTCCTGTACTAAGAATTTCTGTGAAACTAGCTTGATGAATCCGCCTCATCTAATCCTTCTCTTGTTTATGACTTCCAGACTCTCTTCCTGTTGTGCCTCACTCCTTAAAGTCCCAAAAGGGCATTTGATGTTAATTACAATAGCACAGTGTGCTGATTCCAATCTATCCAGGACTCTAACTTTGAATCAGCTTTACTGCTTCCAAATTGGTCCAAACCTGATCAGGTGTTGAAGAGCCAGAAGGTCCTCTATACGTTAAGGATCCAACTATATCTCCCTGAGTTCTCCTATTTAAAATACAGAAATTTCTACTCACAAACCCGCTAGCAATTCCCTACCTTGAGGTTAGATTTTGATCCTGAGCAGTCCTAGTATATGAGATATTTGGATTAATTATAGATATTGTATGGATTGTATCTAAATATACATCCTCCAAGAAACAAGAAGGAATTCTGGCATTGAAGTCTCCCAAAATAATTATTGGACAAGATGTACTCTTATCTGACAATTCGTCAAGTGTCATTTTCAGATCCTGTATGAATAGGTCAGCAGGATCAGTAGCTCTATTGCAAGGGGGAAAGTATAAATTGCAGAGAATGATCTTCTCTTGTCCCTTGCTAATCACTAGATCCAAAATACCCTCTGACTTAGTAGAAATATTAGTGATCTGAAAATTTAGTAAAGTTTTGTAAAATAGAAAATACCCCTTTAAACCTTCCAAACTTTTTATCTTTAGTTCGCAGAGTAGAGACAGAATATCCAGCCAATTTGGGAGTTACATTTTCTGTACACCATGTTTTTGTACTCCAATAATATCAAATTATCCAGAAATCTCATTACTTCAGAGTCAATTATTTTAAGATGGATGCCCTCAATATTCCATTAAAGTATAGAAAGGGCATCCACATCTCAATCCCCAGCTCCCGTATCCAAATCTAACGGCATTCAGAGTTCATTTGTTTGATATTATCTACAGGCTGCATTTGTCAGGCTTAATCAATAACTGTCAGTGGCAAGTAGGTATTAGGGTCAGTTGGTTTCCAAGTCAATCAGGGGTTATTTGCCTCAAGATTGATTCTGGACTATCTTTAGTCTGTGTCAACCTGGAAAAGACTTTGCCCAAGTCTAATGTGTTAACTAAATGTATTCTCAAGCAACCCAGCTTGCTGGCCAGAGAAAGCAAGCTTGCTGATGTATGAGGATTTTTAAATGTAATATCAATCTGTGTTGTGGGCTCAGGATCTCTATATCAATTTATGGACTCCACCATGTTTCTGGAGATATAAAATCCTAATGCTCTTTCCAAGAGCAGCAACAAATCTTCCCTAACTGTCCTATGAGAATCCTTGCATGAAACCTTCCACCCAAAGATAGTTATGGTCCTACTCATCGTACTTTCTCTGCTTCAGTACATGATCCTCTATCACTCCCAAGATTTTTCTCTGTGCTATCGTATCCTTCTCACTCTGCACCTCCTATGGAGACTCTCTCTGGGAAGGATAAGACTGTTAGGAACCTTTATACATGATAGCTTCATGTTTAGCTTAGAATGTAGCACATACATCAGTAAGTTTAGCCACCATGCTGTACTGCACGGTAGTCAAAGCAAAGTGGATCATGTCAGTAAAGGATTTTAATACTCCCTTTATTTTTTCAGCACCTATAACTCTGAAGTCATTGTACTGGCTAACAATTTCTGCTTGGTCCACTGATGAAAATAAGTAGTCCTGATAATTGCTGTACAGTCTCTCAATATTGGATAAGCCAAACTCAAAACTGCAATGCGGCATTGCTGCAAAATCAAAGGCAGATCAGTCAGAAAGTTCACCTGCAGGAAATTGGCTATCCAGAGGGTCATATAACAGACCAATGAATTGCAAAATTGCTGTTGTGCTTACTTCAGCTGTGCAGTTAGCCAAAAGCAGTTTTACGGGTTGGCTCCAGTAGACAGTTTCACCCAGGTACTGGCTTCGATCTTTTTATTTTTGCCCTAGCAATCTGGTACAGCTTCAACTGTTGTCAGACCACTTTTCTGAAACATCTTAGACAACTCTGCCAACTCCAAAAGTACATCATTTAATACTGTTATGGCAATGTGGTATTCAGGTTGGACAGCTTCTTAAAGCAGTATTTAGCAATGGGATCTTTGATGGATGCATGCATAATTGTATGTGATGTCATTTACCCTAGGTATGGTTTACAGCAGTATGCTGGGTATTGTCAAGCTCAGTGGGGGTTTTAAAATGTATTTTTACAATGTAGTGAGTGAGTCAGTGTGATATGAGAGAGGAGATGCATTCAGGAGACTGTATTTCTCTTCCATTCCTGATCCATACTAAGCACAGTCTGAATTTATGAAATTAAATGAAAAGGACATTTTTTGCACTTACATTTCTTGCTGTCCACTTTAGAATTACTATCCCCATATAGCCAACATGGGCAACCTTTTACAAGCACTGATTCATTGAATCTCAAATACTTATATAATATGAGACCCCGTTTTAAAGAAAAGCGTAATCTCGTCTCTCTAGACATATGTACAGTCAATGTCTCAGCCTGCTAATTGATAAGGTTATACCCGTTCCGGACCCCAACAAATACATAAAAAAATTACACAGAAATAGACAGTAGGTTGCTTTGATGCTTTTATTTTGAACAAAAGCTATAGTTTTCCCATTTTCTTATACTGAAAAAAAAATGAACATGCTTACAACGGTGAGGCTTTAAGTCCATTATAAACACATTTTATATGTGAGACGCTGCTTGGGGAGGAGGTAGATTACACCGATGTTAAGCAACTTTAAAACTGAAATAATATAATATACACCCTCTCGCATTGCTTTGTTGAGGTATCTACTGCTTGGGACAAGGCAGATTACACTGAAGTTATGCAACTTTAAAACTGAAATAATATAATATACTCCCATGTTAGAGAATCTCTCGCATTGCTTTGTTGGGGCATCTACCAAACAAATAAAACATGCCATTTCTGTGAACAGCAGGGAATACTGTTCATTATCAATACTGTCTTACTGAAAAGAGGTGTCAAGCTGAAAATATTGCTGTAACTGCAAAGCCAATTGGTTGGAATTTTGCCGATTGATTCCTTTGTTCAGTAAGTAGAGTGAGTGAGATGTCTGGCTTGTTGACTGCTGGCATGTTAAAATTAAAGGGTTGTGGCCTCGGGGGGTGGTCATACAATGTTTCTTTCCCATTCACTTTCATGTCCTGCTGCCTGAGTCTTAAATCTGAGTGATGACTGTTGTCACTACTTCATGAACATGAGGATCCCTGTCAACTGCTTTGTGCGCTACTACTGAAGCAGTGTGAGGGTTACTTCTGACTGCTGTGCGGGCGCACATGCACAAACCTTAGGGGGAACATAGCCTGTGACCTCTGCTCGCTGTGACCTCTGCCCACTTCCTCCGTTCCTCCTCAAGGGGCCTCATGGACTTTCCTAGAGTTCGACTCAAGACGTCTGGTGACTGAGCGTTTAGTGTCTCTGGGCCGAACCTGTGGAACATGCTTCCATCTGCAGTCCAGGAGGCTCCCTCGATTGGTGTCTTTAAGCAGAGGCTTAAGGCCCACCTCTTCAGCCAGGCTTTCACAAAATAAGCTGTCTTATCTTTTACTATATTATAGCTAACGTTATATGCAGTTCAGTTTGTAGAGCATTGATTTAACCTTCCCTGCTGCTGTTATAATTGTGTTTTGCATTTTATGCATTTTTTTCTTATGTACGGCACCCAGAGCCTCTGGGTTTGGATGCCTTAGAACTAGAATTGCCTTGCCTTGCATAGGGAAGGCCTTAAAATACACATTTTCACATCCTATTTATTAATCCCAGAAACTATGGTTACAGGGACATGATGAACCTAGAGTTCCTTAGGACCTTAAAAATAAATTACACACACATAACCCCAGTACACCCAAATCAGACTCTACTTACCTAATAGGTAAAACATGTCTGTAAGGTTACCCTTTGTATGAGCAGAATGGTTTGAGGATCAGCAAAAGCAGTATACGTAGTGCCTGAGGAAGAAATCCCCACAATGCAGTTCACCCCAGTTTCGAAAATGCAGTAATTAAAGGTAGCGCTTACCTGCTTCTGGGTAAACTTAGTGGAGTGATCCAGAAAACATACTGTAGACAGGGCACTTGTAAAATGAGAATAAAGAGAGTGATCAAAAAGGATCCATAGTTCTTGAGAAAGATAAGACTACAGATAGGACAGGTGAAAAAAGGTAAATAATACTTATCTGATGGGTTGTAGGGAGCTCTGTAGACTTGCTAAAAAAAGAAAGAGAGAGAAATATGTTAGTACAATTAAAAAGTTCCAGAAAGCATAGAAATTGAATATGAAGTGATATCCTAGCACCGCGATTGTTGGGGGGGTACAGACTGCCATCGTTGGGGGGGGTACACCAGTGATACTCATGCCACAGATGGCAACATACCACATTACTTACAAATGCTCCCAAGTTCTGCCCTACTTTAGCCGTATAGCTAAGCCTAAGTGGTTGTAAAGTGACTAGGCCAATAAGGTGTTGGGCTGGGGGGGGTTACAAAGAACAGATTAAAAAAATCTGCATTCCCTCCAACCAAATATTATGCATTTTTAAATGTTTTTATTTTATACTGTAATTCATTTTACCCAGTACAGATCTCATTTCTAGTGTGATCCTGCTTCTAAACACTAATTCCTACAACTGGGTGGAATACAGGTTAAGTGATTGACTACAGTATAAGAAAAATAATTTAAAAAGAACACTATAAAAACAACAGTTCATAAAAAACATAAAATTCATGTCGGATATTGATGGCTTAGACTGTTCTTTTTCACAAAGTGTTATTCACACACAGCCACAACAAATTTCTTCAGCTAACAATGAAGCTTGCAGCATGATACCCACAGCAGCTACAAACACTGCCATTGAATGCAAACTAGCCTCCTCCCCCTCACACAAACAAATGCTGTAACTGCAGTTGCACATTTCTTAGTCTGAAAGGCCATTTTCTTTCAGACAAAACTTTAAAAATGCAGTAAAAACAAAGAATGCACTAATCTATCTTATTTTCAGCAAGGAAGTGTAAATGAAATCTGACCCAGAACAGCAGGACGCTAGCTCCAAAAACACAATTTATTCAAGCTAAAAGACTCTCTCTACAACTCTTCCTAGAATAATAAGCTCTTTTCTGAGTTAAAGTTTAAAAACTGTAGAAAAATACCTGAAAATTATTATGTTTTCTGTAGGCAGGCCCTCTAACAAGCATCCAACTCAGATCACAAACCAGTTCCAACTGGTTAAGCCAGTTTTCAGAGCAGCAACAAACTAGGAAGTGAATCACTCTGGCAGTATCATATCCTGCCAAAAAGCCAAGGGGTTATGGGAAAAAAATATTTTTTGTTATATTTTAAAGCAACAGACAAGTGCAATCTGTCAGTTTTTCAAGCTGCTCCAAATTATTTATGCAAATAAATTTAGGTCATAAGGATGAATACATGAGGGTGCATCTTAGTACTGGCTTTATTTGACCATTTACTTACCTAGGGTTATCAAATTAAAATGAAGGGTCTTGTTTTCTGTGAAGTCCTGCTTTTTCTGCTCAATTCTTCAGAAGATGAATAGACCCTAGGGAGATCAAATGACTACAAATGGCCTAGATGTAAATCCTGACCCATAAATTGTAGTGATTGAGTAAACATGCCATCAATGACGTGACATTTGTGTTAACAGCATAAGACAGGTTCGACAACAGTATTTCTATGATGGTTGCCATGGCAACAAATCATGGGTCTTAGTTATTTTTCACTCTGCATGCTTTACTCCCCCACAACACCACCCTCCCCTTCATAGTCAGTTACCATCCCTGCTGCTGAGCTAGTCTCCTTACCACCCTCCCTGTAGCTGAACCACCACTCTACAGCTCAACCACTCTCTACTCCCCCAAAACTCCCTGCAACTGGACCAGCCCTAAGTCAGCATCCTTCTAGCTGACCACTCACTCAGTAGCCAGAACTGCCCTGTCTGACTTCCCTCCTGCTACTGCATTCCCCTTCCAGGCAACTGACCAGGTCTCTCACGCAAGCCTCTCTTGGTTGGTATCACTGGTGGTTCAGTGTGTGCAGGTGGCATTCATGGTGGGAGACTCTGGAGACATCGAGGGTGTTGGAGGGGAATACAGAGGGACTGATGGTGCTGCAAAAACTGTGGGGGTCATGGGGCTGGAGGAAGAAGGAGGTGAGAGGAGTTAGCATTGGGTTGTGGATGCGGGTGTTACTCTGGAGGGAGCTGTGGGAGAATGTGGAGGGAGGATGGGTGCAAGACAAAAATATTAGTAACGTTGAGATCTGAACCCAGATGTGGGTGCAGCAATCCTTCACAAAGCTGGTTACTCTGATCTCTAGGCTACAGAGCCAGCATGGCTTTCCCCAGACACTGATGATTACATTACTTTCTACCTGTACTCCCTACCACGCTAAACTACACTATCATAGCTCAAACAAACAGGCAGTATTAACACAAGGTTGTCAAAATGAAATTCACTATTTTTGAAGCACTTTAGTTTCCTCATTGTTTTGTGCTCACTCTTTCCATGGGTTACCTGTACCTTTCACTTTTTTCAATGCCCCAAAATTGCAAATGCTTACTTTGCAGAGTCAAGCTGATAATGCATGCTACTTTTTTTTACTCTCTACTGCCCCCCCAGGACATCTCTGTCATGGGAGAAAAGAGGAATGCTGTTGCTAGATATATGAACCTACTACAACAAAAGAAATTATAAAAATGGTCTCAGGACCAGCCCATTGACACAGCAGTAGTGCTACCACTCACAATGCCAGTGACTCAGGTTTGGAAGAGAGCCCTGATCATTAGGAGTCAGCTGGAAGAAGGAGGATTAAGCATACCAGAGGGTGGGTTACTGCTTCTGCTGCACTACTGCCACCTAAGTGACCAACTAGGTGACCATGGCTGGCAGTGCAATGGAGATGATATCCAGCTTTGCCTTTGTTGCCTGGACCAACTTTTGTTTTGGCCCAGGCCTCAAATCCCTGCCACAGGAGCTTAGCCCCTGCTCCACACCATCCCATCATGCCCTGGTGTATCCCTCTGGTCAGGGAGCCAGGCGGGCACCCCTTCCCAATGGACAAGAAAGGGCACCGCCCCGGGGTGAGACCATGGAAGCAGGACTTCCCAGTGGGCAAGAAAGGGCAGTGGGAACAGCAGTGGAGTAGGGGCATCATTGCCTGGGGATCAGATCTTTGCTGCTGCAGTATTCCCCTGGAGGTGGGATGTGCAATGACATCCATGGGAGAAGCACAAAGTCTGTTCCACCTCCCAGACATCTAGGCACCAATTTCAGTAGATCCCTCGGCCTATTTTATGTTTGCATCTGTCAGGGGTCTCTATTGTGCCAGACATTAGCCCCCCCTTCCCCTGTAGGACAGCAGTCACTTGGATGCTCAATCCTTCTTCAACCAAGCTGGCCTTCTGATACCTGAGTCTGTTCCCATAGCTGGGATGTTGGCATTGCATACAGATGCCTTTCCACTGCGCCGGCAGCCCAGCACCCTGGACCAGATTTTTCAGAGCCTGACACTGACCTAAGAAGGTCCCCGACCCATCCTCCATCTGCAGCTGAACTGTCTCCAGTGATGTCCACCTGCCTTGAAGCTCCACTGCAGTGTTCCCATATCAGTTCTGCAATGGTAAGTTGTAGAGAGCTACTAGTCAGGTATCCAATACCAGGGGTCGGTGTCTACCTGGTGCCAGTGCCTGCTGCACTCCAGAGATGGAGAGCAGTCTTTGGGATGCTCACCCTTCTCCACATCCCCTTGCCCAGTCCTTCAATGGCCTGAATTCACTACTGAATCCATATCATCAGTGTTACAAGCATTTGCTACCACTGCACTGGTGTGCTGGCCCACATTGTTAAATGTGGTAAAGTAGTTCAATCTTATTATAATGTTGCAGGTTTGCCTCTGCAAGGGGTCTCTGTTGCACTGGACACTAGCCTTCCCTCCCACTGAAGAAGGAGAGCCGTCCCTTGGATGCTCAATCCTTCTCCACCTAGCCAGCCCTCTGACACCTGTGTCCATTCCCGAACCCAGGACACCTTGCCACTGTGCTGGCAGGATGCCCCCAGATCAGCTTCTTCAGAGCCTGACTGTGGCCTAGGAAGGTCCCCAGTCCTTCTTCTATCTGCAGCAGAACTGTCTCCAGTGATGTCACCCTGCCTTGAAGCTTGGCCACAGTGTTCCAGTATCAGTTCTGTGACAGCAAGTTGTAGAGAGCTGCTAGTCAGGTATCCATTACCAGGGGTCAGAGTCTACTGGATGCCAGTGCCTGCTACACTCCAGAGAAAGAGAGCAGTCTTTGGGATGCTCATCCTTCTCCACATCTCCTTTCCCAGTCTTCTAATGGCCTGAGTTCACTACCGAACTCATATCATAAGTATTGCAAGCAGTCACTACCACTGCGCCAGCATGTTGGCCCACATTGTTAAACTTTGCAAAAGTCTTATAATTTGTTTTGGAGGGGTCCTGCCTGACCCACATAGGTTGTCTCATCATCATACCACTACACCACCAAGCATCCCACCAGCTCCCCTTTCCACCCGAGCACCACTCCCCCCCCCCCGAGGGCAAGGATCCCAGACAGAACTGCTACTATGGTACCGGTCAGAGGGGGAGGTTTCATAGAAACATAGAAACATAGACTTTGACAGCAGATAAGGACCGCTTGGCTCACCTAGTCTACCCATTTCCCTACCTAGAGGATAAGCTGCAGATCCTATTTAACCAACAGCCTATTTCATCCTACCCCCCCACAAAAATTTCCTTATGTCTGTCCCATGCATTCTTGAATTCTCCCACAGTTTTAGACCCCACAATCTCCTCAGGAAAGCTATTCCATGCGTCCACCACCCTCTCTGTGAAAAAATATTTCCTCACATTGCCTCTGAGCCGTCCCCCCTCTATCTTCAAATTGTGTCCCCTTGTTCTTGCACATCTCTTTTTCTGAAAGATGCTACCCTCTTGGACTTTGTTGAATCCACTGAGGTACTTAAATGTTTCTATCATGTCCCCCCTCTCCCTCCTTTCCTCAAGGGTATACATATTAAGCTCCTTTAGCCTCTTCTCATATGGCTTCTCTTGCAGACCCTGCACCATTTTAGTTGCCCTCCTCTGAACTGCCTCCATCCTGTCTATGTCCTTGCAGAGATGGGGTCTCCAGAACTGGATGCAGTACTCCAGATGGGGTCTCACCAACTGTCTGTACAGGGGGATAACAACTTCCTGTTTTCTGCTGGTGATGCCTCTCCCTATACATCCCAGTATCCCCCAGCCCTCCCTACTGCCTTCTCACATTGCTTGCCAACCTTAAGGTCATCTGATATGATTACCCCAGGTCTCTTTCCATTTTTGTTGCTGTTACTACCTCCCCCCATTGTGTAATCTTCCCCTGGGTTTTTGTTTCCCAGGTGCATTACTTTGCACTTCTTTGCATTGAATCCAAGCTGCCATACTTCTGACCATTCCTCCAACCTTGCCAAGTCCCTTCTCATCCTTTCCATGCCTCCTTGTGTATCAACCCTGTTGCAGATCTTTGTGTCATCTGCAAAGAGGCATACTTTTCCTTCCAGTCCCTCTGCAATGTCACTTATAAAGACATTAAAAAGGACTGGACCCAGTACTGAACCCTGCGGTACCCCACTAGTAGCCCCTCTTTCTTCAGAGTGGACTCCATTTACAATTACCTTCTGTGTCCTGTTGTTCAGCCAATGTTTTACCCAGGCTACCACCCTGGGGCCCACTCCAAGGCTGGTCAATTTGACTACTAATCTTTTGAGTGGGACTGTGTCAAATGCCTTGCTAAAGCCTAGGTATGCTATGTCCACAGCCCCTCCCTGGTCTACTACTTTGGTCACCCAGTCAAAGAAATCAATTAGATTCATCTGAGATGACCTTCCCACTGTGAACCCATGCTGCCTTGGGTCCTGTGCCCCATTGGCCTCTAGGTACTCAATAATTCTTTCCTTCAGAAGTGATTCCATCACTTTCCCTACCACAGAGGTCAAACTGACAGGTCTGTAGTTTCCTGCCTCTGTCTTGCTCCCACTTTTGTGAAGGGGAATCACATCAGCCTTCTTCCAGTCCTCAGGTACCACAACATCCTCCCATGATTTGTTATAAAGGATAGTCAGTGGTGTCACCAGTTCTCTGGTTAAATCTTTTAGAATTCTGGGGTGAATTCCATCTGGCCCTATTGCTTTGTCCACCTTCAGTTTTAGGAGTTCTTTCAGAACCCTTTCTTCTGTGAAAGGACTGGGATCGACCCCCCTCTCCAGAGTGCTTCTGTTAATTGGATTAGGCACCTCCCCCACTTCCTTTTTTGTGAATACTGAACAGAAGTATTCATTCAGTATCCCTGCTTTTTCACTGTCACTCTCTGCCCACCCACCATCCATTCTATTCAGCCTCACTATCCCTCCCTTTGTCTTTCTACACTGATATACCTATAAAAGGTTTTATCCCCCTTTTTAACCGATTTGGCTAACTTTTCCTCAGTTTGTGCCTTTGCTATCCTGACTACCCTCCCTGCTTCCTTCTGCCTTAACAAGTACAGTTCTCTGTCCTGGTCCTTCTGTATTTCCTAAATGCTATCTTTTTCTCCCTAACCTTCACCGTCACTTCTTTTGAGAACCATAGTGGCTTTTTCTTTCATTTTGATTTGTTTATTTGCTTCACACAAAGGCTTGTTGTCTCTGTGATGGCAGTTTTGATATTTTCCCATTGTTGCTCCACCCCTCCTTCTAGCCTGTTTGCTAGTGCTTTTCTAAAGCACTCTCCCATCTTGCCAAAGTCAGCCCTCCTGAAGTCCAGAATCCTCACTTTTGTATGGCTTGACTCTGTAGCTGAGTTTATCATGAACCACACTGTTTGATGGTCACTTGTTCCCAAATGGCTACCCACTTCTAGATCTGAGATCCTCTCACTGTCCCCATTTGAGAGTACGAGGTCTAAGATTGCTCCCTCATGAGTAGGTTCCAAAACTAGCTGTCTGATGCATGCCACCTGAAGGCCATCAAGAATGGCCCTGCTTTTGGATGTGGCTGCAGCAAAGGTGCTCCAGTTAACATCTGGCATATTAAGGTCCCCCATCAACAGTATTTCCCCCTTTCTCTGCCATCCTAAGTATGCCTTCTATCATATCCTTGTCCATTCCCTCCCCCTGACATGGGGGTCTGTATACAACCCCTGTGCAGATTGTGGTGCCATTTCCAGTCTCTAAGGTGACCCACAGTGCCTCCTCTCCTCCCTGTTTACTCTTTTGTTCAGTTGCTTTTATCCCTTCCCTTACATAGAGAGCTACTCCCTCCTCTTCTGCCCTCCCTGTCTCTCCAGTAGGTTGTGTACCCTGGTATGTTAACATTCCAGTCATGGTTCTCTGTGTACCATGTTTCTGTGACTGCTACGATATCCAGGCATCCCTCTTCCATCAAGGCCACCAGTTCAGGGAGCTTGTTGCCCAGACTATGGGCATTGGTACTCATTACCCTCCATTTCTTGATGGCCTTACCCCTTTTTGCCCCATCCCTGTGCTTATTGCATTTGTCACTTTCTCCATTTACCCCCCCCTGCACTTCTCCCTATTGACATCTCTATGTTGGTGTCTACCTCACTTAGTACCCTGATTTTTGGGGGGGGGCTAGGATTTACCTGCTCCTTTCCACTGCCTCCCCCCTTGGCTAGTTTAAATGCTTGCCAATAAAGTATTTAAACCTATCACCTAGGATCCTGGTTCCCCTCCTGGACAGATGCAGACCATCACACCAGTATAGGTCTGCATCCATCCAGGTGGATCTCCAGTCCCCAATGAAGCCAAATCCCTGAGCTATGCACCAGTTTTTTCAACCATTGATTGAATCTCATGGTTTGGAACACCCTAGCCTCATCCATGCCATGGATATGCAGCACCTCTGAGAAGGTTACCATGTGTGCTGTTTGTCTATGGCCCCTCCCCATCTCCACAAATGCTTCTTGCACTGTTCTGATCCCTTTCTTAGCCAGGTCATTTGTCCCTAGGTGGACAATAACATCCAACTCCCTCCCCTGTGCAGCTGCTCTTGTGATCCTGAGGATTCGCTCCCTGTCCCTCCAAGCCATGGTGCCAGGCAGGCACCTTACCTCCCTCTCCCCTTACTCCCCAGTTCTACCTTCCTAACAATGGAGTCCCCCACCAGGAGTTGTTTACTTCCCCCCATGGGGTCCCAAGCCATCCTCCTGTGGGTCTCCTTTGTGGAGGTTCCCAGCATCCTCCTTGGTCTCCACTGTGGGTTCCTCCATATAGGAACCACACTTTTCCAGAACAGCATAGAAATTGTGGAGAGGTACAACTGCAGGGATGCACCTCTATTCCGCCACCCTCACCCTCCATGAGCCCACTGTGGTCCAACCGCTCCTCTTTCTTGGCAACCTCTGAGGTAATGGCAGTGACCCTGGTGGTCCCTGGGTGGGAGAGGAGGTCCCACAAATCCTGGCCAACTCAGCCTGGTGATGAGCAGCCTCCTCCATCAGCCCAGAGAGGTGCCTGCAGATGGGACAACACTGCATCCTTCAGAATGTCTCCCAGAAGACTGCTGCTCCACAGCCACTGCACTGCACCGCACCCATCATGTCTTTTTTCTGGCCCCCTACCTGTTGTTTGGAATAGTTACTCTTTCCTCTGTTTGCTTATTTTCTTTTTTTTTCTCTTTTTTTCTTCCCCTACTTACTTACTGCCTCTGTGCTCTTTTAGCTCCTGATCTTCCTGTTCTAAGACAAGAAGTTCCTATTTTTCTCAGTAGTCTCCTTACTTGCTCAGAGTCAGACCTCCAGCAGCTAGGGGGGGACGGAGAGCTACTCTTGCCCTTCTAGGATGGTGAGTCTTTGGTGGCTTTGTGATCACTCACTTCCTGCTCCCAAACAGGAAGTTCCTGTTGTCAGTTAAATCCTCTGCCTATAAAAGTAGAACTGGTTTAGGGTGTGGGGAAGGAGGGCAATATAGTCCCAGTAGAGAAGTTTTAGCTATACCAGTAGCTCCTTCCTCCTGGTGTTCTGTCTGTTCTCTGGCAGAAGCTATCTAGGGCAGTGGTTAAATCTGGTTTTAACCTGGCTCCTTCTAGCCAAGCCACTTCCCCTACTTTGCAAATCTTTCTACACTTAGTTAATTTAACAGATAACAATTTCATTCTGACACCTGTGACAAGCACCTAGATAAGTATGCAGATAATACAGTTAACAGATAACAATTTACTTCAACTACCTCTGACAAACACACTAACTCTTTTTTTTTATTTACCCCAGCTTACCCCCAGGGCGAGGCCACCGGATTCCCAGCAGGTCTTAAGCGGTATTGGTGGTGAGGGTTGGGGCATGCAGCAAGGTCCAGGCAAGTTCATTTAGCTGGCAGACCATTTTTACTGCTATGCTTCCCAAGAGGGCGAGACATTCAATGATGTTGCAGGCTGACACCAACATCTGTACCAGCCCTCTGAACTATGTTAGTGCCTGCTGCAGCTGCCCTCCTGGCCCCAGCCAAAGGACAGCAAGTGCCAGTCATGCTACCCACCCTCACTCCAGAGAAGGAGAGCTGTCCTGAGGATGCTTGATCCTTCTCCCCCCAGCCAGCCCTCTGATATCCTGAGTCCGTTCCTGATCCCTGGTCACCATGCCTCTGCACCAGCAGGCCGGTGGGTTCAATCTTATTATAATGTTTGCATAAAATTATTTAAGGATAAAAAAATGCTATTAATCTGCTCTAAACTGTTCTGAATTATTCTTAAGCATAGCAAAAAAAGTAATTTGAAAATTTTTTTATAAACAAGCATTTCAGCAACTGTTTCTGATTCAGTTGTGTTCTGCACAGGTGCTCATGGAGTATGCTAGATATTTTCCAACTCTGTGAAAGTCTGTCAACACGAGTATCAATAAATTGTTTGCTTAATGAAAACAAGGTTCTTGCAAAACTGTGTGTGTTTTACAGTCCAGTTGAAGATTTTGTGGAGTCATATGTCACGATCTTCAGTAACTATTTGTATTTATTTTAGGTTGTTGTCCATGCACTGCTACTATTGTTCTGTGAAATCTTTATACTTCTTCTGATTGCTAATGACTGTTAACAGTAAACATGGTAGCAGTATTTAACATTAGCATCTAGTCAGAATGACTGCTACACTGAAGGCTAAATACTCATAACAGTAAACATGTTAGCAGTATTTAACATTAGCTTTGGCTCAAAATGACTGCTAAACTGACTGGTAACATACTACTAAGGAACTCTATTTTTGCAGTCAGATGGTCATCTGGATGCTAATCTATTGTTAATATAGCAGTCTTCTTGAGTAAGGACTCATTTGCCTGTTTGAAACACTATGCCATGTAACCACAGTGGAGGAGGCTAACCACACTGAAGTCAAGGTCCTAGATTTCAAGAGGGCCAGCTTTGACAAAATGGCAGAATGTCTCAGAGGAGCCCTGGAAAAAGAGGACACGGGAAGGGGAGAGAGGAAAAGCAGTGGTCTATTCTCACAGGGGCCACAACAGAAGCAATTAACCTCTACGTTAAACAACAAAGCAAGAGTAAGTGAAAGAAGCAACTGCTTTGATTCTCAAGGGAAGTGGCCAGGAAAGTGAGGGAGAAAAGAAGAGCCTTCAGGAGATACAAAGAAACACAAAAGGAAGAGGTCAGGGAGCAATATCTAGGGAGGCAGGGAAGGCAGTCAGAAATGCTAAGATGCAAACAGAAAAAAACATAGCACAGGCTGTAAAGAACGGGGATAAGACTGTCTTCAAATATATCAGTGAGAGAAAGAATACAAGGCGGTGGGATTGTCAGGATAAAGGAGGAGGGAGGAGGGTGTGCAGAGGAGGACTTAGGGAAGGCAGACATACTGAACAATACTTTTGTTCAGTTTTCACGAAGGAAGGGGAAGACGAAGGCCCACAACTCAGACAAAAAAATAAACCAAGAGGGGAGGTTGACACCTCTACATTCACAATAGAGAGTCCTGGAGGAACTTGGGAACCTGAAAACAGATAAGGCAATGGGGCCAGATGGGATTCACTCCAGAATATTAAAAGAGCTCATAGAGGTGCTGGTGGCCCCGCTGACCACCCTATTCAATAGATCACTGGAGACAGGAAGTCCTAGAAGACTGGAGGAGGGTGAATGTGGTCCTTCTTCACAAAAGTGGGAGCCAAGAAGAGGCAGGCAACTACAGACCAGTCAGCCTGACCTCAGTGGTGGTGAAGCTAATGGAGGCACTGTTAAAGGAGAGGATTGTGATATTCCTTGAAGGTAGTGGAGCACAGGCTCCAAGGCAGTATGGATTTACAGTGGGTATGGGTAGGTCATGCCAAACAAATCTAATAGATTTCTTTGACTGGGTGACCAGGGAGGTAGAGCAGGGCAGGGTGGTGGATGTGGCCTACGTAGACTTTAGCAAGGCCTTTGATATCGTCCCACATAGAAGGTTTGCTAACAAGCTAAGCAGCATGGAGTGGGCCCTAAGGTGGTAAACTGGGTCAGAAATTGGTTGAAGGATATGATACAGAGGGTGCTGGTAATTGGTGTTCACTCCGAGGAGAGGGAGGTGACCAGCGGGGTGCCACAGGAATCTGTCCTGGAACCAGTCCTCTTCAATGTCTTTATAAGTGACATTGTGGAGTGGCTGAAGAGGAAAGTATGTCTTTTTGCAGATGACACCAAGATCTGCAACAGGGTTGACACTCCAGAGAGGATAGAAGAAATGAGAACAGACCTAAGCAGGTTGGAGGAGTGGTCAGAAGTGTGGCAGCTTCGATTCAATGCCAAAAAGTGCAAGATCATGCACTTGGGGAGCAGAAATTCAGAAGAGGTATACAAAATGGGGTGGTACTGGCAAACACCAGGCAGGAATGGGACCTGGGGATACTCACAACAGATGACCTAAAGGTGACCAAACAATGTGAAAAGTCTTTGGGGAAAGCCAGTAGGATGCTGGGGTGCATTTGGAGGTGTATTGCCAGCAGAAAGAAGGAGGTGGTTATCCTGCTGTGCAGATCACTGGTGAGACCTCAGCTGGAGTACTGTGTCCAGTTCTGGAGACCACATCTTCGAAGGGACATAGACAGACTGGAGGTGGTCCAGAGGAGGACTACAAAGATGGGCCTGCATGAAAAGCCTTATGAGGAGAGGCTGGGGGAATGCAATATGTATTCCCTGGAAGGGGGGACATGATAGAAACATTCAAGTACCTCAGGGGTATAAACAAGGTACAAGAGGGCAGCATCTTTAAAAAAAGAAGATGTGCAAGAACAAGGGGTCATGGAATGAAGTTGGGGGGGTTCAGGGGCAACATGAGGAAGTACTTTTTCACTGAAAGAGTGGTGGATGCTTGGAACATCCTCACAAAGAAGGAGGTAGGGACAAAAACAGTAAGGGAATTCAAGGATGCATGGGATAGACATAAGGGTACCCTAGGGAAGGAAAAAAAGGGTGAGGTGCAGATCAACTACGATGGTTCGAAATAGGTAGGCAAAATGAGCTGACTAGATGGGCCACGTGGTCCTTATCTGTCTTCAACATCTATGTTTCTAATAATGAACAGTGTTTATGTTTATCTCAAACAAGAACTGAAGCAACCCTGCCAGGAACCAAAAAAAAGAAACAAGCAAAAAATTTTAAAGAACAACAGCTGTGCTCATTTTTAAATATTTCCTTAAGCCCCCCCCCCCCCACAATGGTAGCTTACCTAAAGCAGACTTAAAAAGACCACTGCTGATTTTTTTAATTCTCAAATTTTGCAGGAGCAAGAATTGTAAATGTGGCTCAGCTGCCTGATCACTTTCCCATCTCGGTGCCGACTGTCAAAACCTTCACCCCATGCCACCCCAGTACTATGGCATTTTGTGATGCAGGAGTTTGTCCCCAAGCTCTATTAATAACAATGTGAGCATGTTTTTAGTGACACTTTTTTTATGTCTTTGAAAAGACCACTGGGGTCAAATAAAAGCCACATTGGTTGAGCTGTTCTTTGACCTCAGTGGCCCTCTCAATATTAAAAAAAATCACTAAATACTTTCCCATTGTTATTAATAGAGTGTTCCCTGCACTCTACAAACTCCATTACAAAAAGGCTGGAGCATGGGACAGGCAAGGGGGCACAACTTTCAACAGTCTACACCAGGAAGGGGAAAGGATCTGGTGGCTAAGCAAAATTTACAATCCCTTCTCCTGCAAAACCTTAGAATAAAAAAAAATCAGCAGTGGACTGTTAAGTCCATTTTAGGTAAACTACTATGGGGGGCTTGATTATAGCACCGAAACGAGTGCTCTAACTTCAAGAACTGTGCCTACAGAGAAGATTTTGAAAACAAGTACTCTCAGCCTTGTGAAGCAAATAGTTTTTTTTTTGGGGGGGGGAGGGCTAAACAGCCTATTGTTTTGATCTCCAGCTTATCCTTTCTTCAAGTTCTCTTCAAGACCTCTGAAATATTCATGAACAATTCAGTGTCAGTATGTCTTATGTGGTTGGAATGCTTCACTAAATTGCTTATAATTAAGTCTAGCAGACTTAAATTATTATGTTGAAAGTCCCAGGGCAGTTGTCAGTCATTGGATTTAGCAATAAAATAAAATAATTGATGTACCAGTTTGCAGCTGATCCTAGACTTTTATGAGCCAGAGCAAACATAGTTGCTGAAGACAGATTATCCAACCACAGCAACTGAAATTTACTTTTAAATGGAATCAGCCCTGGCAACTGCCAGGTTCAAATTATTTTAAATACTTTTCAAGGTAATATATGTGTGTGGCATACAAGTATCTCTGAAATGCTGTGTACTGCCAAACTTTGCAAATGTAAAAGAAAAGACACTAAGACAGTACAACTGCATTTTGGTTCCTTATTCAGAAATACTGGTACTACAGTACAAAAACAATCTAATATGCATTTATCTGTTGTTACAGCAAATAACAAGCATTTGTCAATGCCAAATGATGTCTTGCTGGCATTGGCATTGGTAGTGCCAGAGTTAGAGACGCATAATAGGAACAGCAGTGAAGTATTACAGTGACATTAACCCCACCCCCATCCTGTAGAGACTGAAAGGCATTGGGGTGTGCCTTTGGGTCATCAGCTATAACGCTCATGCCATTATACCTCACCCTACCCTGTAGACACTGACAAGTGTCATGGTGTGCTTCAGGGTTTTTGGGCATTATACTTACCCCATTCTATAAAGAAATATGTTGAGGTGGGTGCAGTATGGAGTATGGAGAATGGGGTGAACTTTGTAGCTGAACAGTGCAAGGTACACCACAATGCCTGTCACTGGCTGCAGGGTGGGGGGGTGGTGGAATGGCATGAGCATTACAGTCGATGATGCCAAGTCACACCCCGAGGCCTGTCAGTCTCTACAGGGTGGGGTGCTACAGTTGGAAACCCTAACACCGTAGGCATGTGCTGGTATTTTCACTCCAAATTTTCAACATGGGCTGTTTGAGAGCCCACCTCATGAAAAGCGACACTATCAGTTAGTTAGCTGAAAGGTGGTTTTGCACATCAGCTATGCCATTTGGCAACACAGGGACGAAAACACATTTTGGGCAGGATGTGGAAAATGACATCTGTATTGTTCGTGAGGATGCGTAAAAAAATGGCAATGTTGAGAATCTGGAGTGAAAATATGAACAATTGGTGAAGTCATGAGCATGCATAGAAACTGTGCAACACATGTCTGTAACCCAATTATTGTTGGGAGTTTTTTAGCCACATTTTCAACATAGGCATTTTGGGACCTCCCCTCATGAACAGTGGTGCTGTGATTTTGTTAATCAGTTCCAAAAGCTGATTTCCCACAGCGACCATGCCATTGTGCACCACAGGTGTGGAAACACATTTGGGGCAGACTGTGAAAAATGACAGCTGTACTGTTGATAAGGAGGTGTGAAAAAATGCCAGTGTTGAAAATCTGGCATGAAAATATTGCAAATTTGAGAAGTTACAAGGGTGAGTGTAAACTGCGCAATGCACACTTGTAACGCAGTCATTTTATGGACTTTAGGCACCAAATTTTCAGCTTAGGCATTTTAGGACCTCTGCTCATGAACAGTGCCACCGTCATTTCCTCAAACTCTCCCAAAAACTGATTTCGCACAGTGACCGCGCTATTCTGCGCCGGACATGAGAAAACACATTTAGGCCAGGATATGTAAAATGACAGCTATACTGTTCATAAGGAGGTATGGCAAAATGCCAATTTTGAAAATCTAGAGTGAAAATATTACAAATTCACGAGTTACGGTATGTGGTGGAAACAGCGCAACTGCACTCATAAAACAGCCATTTTTGGGATTTTTTCCCAAATTTGTAATATAGGCTTTTTGAGAGCCCCCCTCATGAACAGTGGCACTGTCATTTTGTTACGCGGTCCCAAAAGGTGATTCCACGCAGTAACCTCAAAATCATCTTTCGGGACCGAATAATGCAATGACAGCGACTGAATTCATGAGGAGGGGTCCCAAAAACCCCATGTTGAAAATTTATTGCAAAAATTCCAAAAAATGGCCGAAATATGCATCAAAATTAAAAAAAAAACTATTTATGCCATTATACAGCTTACCGGCATTTCCTCAGTTCATGGTCGGCTTTGAAGGGTGCAGACGTGTTCCCGGTCCACCAAAGATCATCGCGCAAACTCCGGAGGTAAGTATGGGGTAAGGGTGTGTGTGGGGAGGCAGGGTGCGCAGTGGGTGGGTGCGGGTTGTGGGAGGGGGCAGGGAAACCACGAGGGACCGTTTTCTTCTTTCACAGGGTTAAAAATTTTAAAAAAACCATTGCGGGATGGTTTTCCTTTTTCAGGGGATTTGTCATGCCGGGGTGGACTCCCAGCATGGCACCTAAGTGTTTTTGGGGATGCTGTAGCCGATGGGGGATTGGGCACCCTCATCAGCACACAACAAAATCAGGCTAGGGTGATATATGCCGAGGGAGTGGGCTTCCCATCGGCAAAATGAACGGATTAAAGCTAACGGATTGGACCCCATTGGCAAAGAAAGACTGTTGGGGGGCGATGATGCCGAGGGATTGGGCACCCTTCAGTGCATACATTTTAAAATGGAGGGAGTCTGCTGAATGGGAGGGGGTCTGCCAATGGGGAGTGGGCTCCCCTGTCGGCATTGTGACAAGCTGCGGCGGCAGTCACTGCCGCCATGTTGCCTGCATGTCAGGAGGCGTTTTGTGGTCCCACTACATGAGAGCTTTGCTCTCATTGCAACAGACCTTTTCTTTGTTCTGGTGGCCACATTAGGGATGTGTGAGGTCAGTGCCTGCTGCTGGCTGATTGGGGAATGAGGAATGCACCTACTGATGCGCGCCCTGCATTCGCCCAACAGTGACCGCACCTCCAAATCTGCTACTACCACAAGATGTTGGCTGCACAAGCATGAGCCAACATAAAAAGGTGTACACAAAGAACGGGACTTTAACATTAACTGGGTCTCCAGCCAATCTGACACTGCCAAATCATGAATCGATAACCTAGGTCTACACCAGCTCATTGCCTCTCCCACTAGATTTAACTATAAAACTGGCACCAAATCTCCAATAGATTGGATCATTACCTCACATCCCACCAATATTATTGACTCCAGGGTCCTACCTGACTCTATCAATGATCATTGTGCAACCTATTGCCTATGGTCTGCTCGCCACCTAAGCACCCTCCCACTTTTATCTTCACTAGGAGACTGTCTGGTTGGAACATTGATCTAATAACCCTGGATCTAAGCATCATAGACTGGTCCTTCATGGAGAGGCCTGGCGACTGTGACTCCATCCTTCAGAAATTCTCTAACATCCTTACCAGCATCTGTGATAAACATGCCCCTCTCAAAAAAATAAGAACAAGGGGTAAAATCAACGAATGGGTCAATCCTGATATCTTAAAGATGATGAGAACCAGGGACAAAGCACGGGCCTGATTCTCAAAGCACAAAGACCCTGCCCAGCTTTCTCTGTACAGGTCTCTCTGCAATAAGTGCAAATCCACTGTCAGGAAGGCTAAAATTGACTACCTACAGAACAAATAACTCAGGGATGCCTCGAACCATCATGTGCTCTGGGGTACCCTAAACTCACTTCTGGGCAAGACCAAACACTCTGAACCCATCACCCTGTACCATGGTGGGAGTAACATTAACAAGCCAACCAATGTGGTGAACATTATTAACTCGTATTTTGGTGACCTCGACAAATACAAACCTCCATCCCCACCATTTTGCCCCCCTCCTCCACAACCCCCTGTCCCTGCCCCAAAACCTCAGATTTCCCCTCGTCACACTTCTACTTTAAGGCTCTTAAGCCTTCAGACACCATAAAACTTATTCAGAGGAATAACCCTAAACCCAGCAAATGGGCCGACGGGATTGACTACAAAATCCTGAAACTGTCCATCACTGCCATAGCAATCCCCCTCACCAATCTAATAAACTGCTCCGTCTGCTCGGGCTCCTTCCCTAATACCTGGAAAACCACCACCATTAAACCTCTTTTCAAGTCTGGGTCCAGAAACAATGTCGGGGACTATCGCCCTATATCCCACTTAGCCCCACCTCTCAAAAATTATCGAGAAGGTAGTGCACACTCAACTCACTGCCTACATCGAATCACACAACCGTCTCTCCAGCACCCAACATGGCTTTAGATCTGGTCACAGCACCGAAACAGCCCAGGTCCGGTTCACTAATGACATCCTCAAGGCTAATGACAAAGGGCATTACACTGGATCTATTTTCGTCGACCTGACCAAGGCTTTCGACCTGGTGGACCATGCCCTACTCCTCGACACCCTTCAAGGTCTGCATCTCTCTGATAATGTTGTCAACTGGCTCAATAGCTACCTCTCTGGGAGATCCCATCAAACCTCCATTGATGGTCACCTCTCTTCTGCCTGTCTAATCAAATATGGGGTCCCCTGGGCTCAATCCTGAGCCCCCTTCTTTTCTCTCTTTTCATTAATAACCTCCCCTCTATATCTGTCAATCCACTCAACTAGTCTTATACACCAACAATGCGGCCCTCTACTGCAGTAACAAAAACTCAGCCGCTTTGTTCCACAATCTTCAATCCAACCTTAGCAAGTTACACTCATGGTTCTCTGGGCATGGCATGGTTCTCAACTCCAAGAAGACCAAATTCATGGGTTTCTCTGGACCTCGCAAAGCCCTCATCACCAGCATGACACTAGTCAACAACTCGGGTATTCCCATAGAACAGGTAACTGAATTCAAATACCTAGGACTCCACCTTGACCCTCACCTCTCCTTCAATTTGCATGTACATAACCTCATTAAGAAGGTACACACCAGACTTGGCCTCCTCTACAGGATCCATAAGTTCCTTCTTCCTGCCACCAGACTATGCCTGGCCTCCTCTCTACTTCTGCCACTCATCGACTATGGTTCCATAGTATTCCCCCCTCAACATCCTCACTCCTCTACTTCAAACTAAGAGTTACATACAACAGTATAACATGCTTCATCACTGTTCTACCCTGGAAAACCCACCACTGCACACTCTATGCATCCCCCTGCTGTCCCTCCCTTGAAGGGATATTTCACCTTAAATCGCTTTTCTTCCTTCAAAAAATCCACCTCAAACAGATGCCAGCCAGCATCAATGTCCTCTTCTCACTCACTGCTCCTGGTCGTCTGACCCAGGGATCCACCACCATGGTTTTCGACACCCCATTTTTCTGAACTAAACTGGCTCAGGACTCACTTACACAGGGACTAAGTTGTACAATGGATTACCCCCCAAAATTCAGGCATGTAATACTATCCTCTCCTTCAACTCCTCCTTCAAGGCCCACCTCCTTAGTACTTCAGTATGCAGCTGTCCTTCCCAGACCCAAACTCTGAACCCAACCAAACACCTTCCCCCATTAAGACCACCAGCTTTCACCCAGTTATGACCTAATGCACTTTTCCAAGTTCCTGCACTTATCTTTTCCCCCGTCTGTCTCTCCCCTACACCCCTTATCTGGTTTTTACTCATCTCTCCATACCCCCGGAGATCTCCATCCCTACCGTTTCACCTCAGTCACCCTCTTTACTCCTGTCCTTGTTGTTGCTATTTTCTTTGTGTGTTCCCCACCTTACCCCCTTTCTCTGTTGCATCCCACCTCACTGTATCTTGGCAACAGCCTTAGTTCATTATGTTATTTGTTTGACCAGGTTGTATTATTTAACTTTCTTATCTCTGTTTTTTGTAGTGTTATTCACTTGCTGCACTATGAAATTTTTGGTCCTCCATTGTTCTCAGTCATCTCTATGTATTCATGTACTTTACACTGGACATTTGTGAAAACGGGCATTTCTGCTCACATGTCTTTCCAGTACATAAATAAAGATTGATTAATTGATTGATTGACTGATTGATTGAAAATACACCAGTTTTTTTCTTAAAATTCTAGCCCTGGCAACTAATTCATAACTAATTCAGTCTTAGTCTCCCTTCTTTTTCCAGTTTTCTTGAAAACATTGTTTGGAAAATGCAGCAAAATGTTAATTTCTCCCAAATCTTTAATTAATCCCTAAGAGAGGTCAGAAATGGATAGTTCTTGGCAGACATTTTTGGTAAACAATCTCTGCATGTGTTCTTGATTTTTTTTTACACCCCTCGGGATGTAATACTTTTTTATACCACTCGAGTTTTTTATGTAGTATCACAAACCTTGGGGTAAAAAAAAAATCTTATAACATAGTGACATCCCTACATTACTCTGCATATCATAGTGAGACCTGGGTTTGCCTTGCATTACTGACTTCCAGTCCCTGTCTGGTGAAGTCCTGGGACACAGACTCTGTGAGAAGGGTTGTGCTCCACATGTTGAGCAAGAGTCTTTGGACTGGAGGATAACATTGACATCACCCGTGACCAGGTGATGCCCTCTGTGCACCCCACATTGGGTACAGGGTGGTTCCTTAATCAGCAAAATCCTGACTGCCATTAATGATGGCCTTCCATGGGTCTGCCTTAGTGACAGTCTTCCCCCAACCCCTTATCATGAACGTGTGATCCCAGAATAGGCTTCTATTCCCCTCCAAGTGAAACATACCTCTCTACTTGGGGGGAGTTGTGATGCAATGGAGGTGGTGTGGACCAGAGCAACACATACACGTACACATGCCTGTGACTTGATGGGAGTTGCTCAGATGGAAGATAGTTGAGGTAAGCACAAGCAATAGGGAAAAAATGAAAATAAACAAAAAATACCCTTAGTATTTATAGTCACATTCCAGGTATAATTTGTCCCAGCATGTGAACAGCACAGCCTGATGCAGATATGACTGTAACTTTCAAAAAAATTGTGTACATACTGTACTGGTTCTGCCTAACAAAATTAACTTTAATAAATGGTTAACCACTTTAAATCATATGCTCCCTAAAAATCAAACCATTTTAAATATTATACACTCATTCAGAAACAGCTGCCCTGGTCCCACCCAGGAGTCTATTTTGATGCTGACAACTAGTGGTGGGCGAAGTTCCTAAATTTTGCTACGCGGAGTATTTTACATATAACTCGAATTTTGCAAAATACTCCGCAACGCGTTAAATTCGCCATTTGTATTGCTCTTTAAGGTGAATTTTGCAGTGATTCATGGGATGGCAGGTCACATGGGCTCTAGATTGTCTTGCACAGCCTCAGTTCAGCGTAGTGTGTGTAGTAGAAAGCTGGAGACAGTTTGCTTTCAGAGGTCTGAGAATCAAATAATTGAAAAACCTTTAAAAAAGCATTTTTGTGACAAAATTTTGCATCATTTAGTACATCAATTGTAGGAAACCCTTGTGTGTTTATATCATCGAGCATTTATTGATTTTGTGTGAATATTGAATGTTAATTTAGTACATTCAGACTGTCACTGTAGAAGTGTGCTTTAGGGGAAGGGCAGATCTATGGTGAAGGGAAATTCACAGTGAGAAAGGCAGTCTTTCCTACTGTTGTTGGGTGCTGTTTTAGTATTTGTGTGTTCATGTACACACAATAATACTTCTAGTAAGTTTTCATCATGTGTTGCTGTTTGCTGTGGTGCTTTGCATTTTTTCAGTCTATTTAAAAGACTAGATTGTAGTGTACCAAATTGTTAAATTTTCTGCCCATTACCTTTAGTGTGTGTGCGCATACTGTCAAGTCACATACATTTTATTGTGGCACCGTAATCGTAGTACTCTTAATTTCTTGGCCCGTCTGCATTATTGTTTACTGCTTTTGTCTAGGCACTGCTGTACCTCCCACAAAAGAAGGTATTATTTTTCCAGTTTTGGCTTGCTAACCACTGGTTAAGGTGTTGTTGTGCTTGTGTGGCTGCATCTCTTTAGTGCACAACCTCCATCTGTCTGTACTGCTGCATCTCTTTAGGGCCCAATCTCCATCTTTAAGTCACACTTGTTGCTTTTTGGCTTTCTATCCTCCCAAAAGTGCCTAAATCTAAATTTGTTGCTAATTGTCTGTGTAATCCAAAAAAATGCCCGTGAAGAGACGTGCATGCAAATATGTTTCTGGCCGTGTCACTGCTGACAGTGCCAAGAGTGGCCATGGGTGTGGTAGTACACAGCAGAAAGAAATAGTTGATGCAAGCAAAGGGATTTCTATTACTGTGGTTTCACAGTAAAATCAGTCACTTCAATGATGGTTGGAGATGCTGTTGTCCCTGCTGGTGGTGATGGTGGTAGTGAAGTTAGTGACGGGCCCAGCCTGAGTATTGCTCCAAGTTCAACCCATGCAAACTTATCTGGGTGCCAAAATGTTGTGGAGTCTGAAGACATGATTTAGAATGTAGTTGAAGTCACACTGCCCATCCCCACATTAGTTGAACATGATTCTGATCATGACGATCACTCACAATCTCATGTTTCCAGCAATGTTGCGGTTATGCTGGGCCATTCAAATATTCAGATGTTGACGAAACAATTGTGGATGGTCATACTGCATCTGTGGTTGGAACATGTTCACCACAGGAAAGCATCCAAACTGAATTTGTGGATGGGGATGATGATTATGATGATGATGCTAGTGACCCCAGTTGGGAACTGGAGAAAAAGAAACTGAAGGTGGCTGTGTGTAAACAGTGTGTTATTAAATCACCCTCTCCTCAAAGTTCTGATGTAGCTGTGTCTGTTGATGATGATGATGATGATGATGATGATGATGATGACAATGATGACCCAGTAACAGTCATAGATTGTGATGTTCAGGCAGCGTCCAAGTGTGCCCAACAACATAAATCATGCAGTACACCACCCATTTCAGTGCCACAAAAACTGGAGTCCAAAATGCAGCATCAGCAACATGTGAAAAGTAGGGCATCAAAATCTCTAGTGTGGGATTTTTTCATACAAGATGAAAGTGATGAAGCAGTGGCAATCTGCCAGCTTTGCCAAGTGTGTGTGAGGCGTGGTAAAAAGGGTAACCATCTTGGCACTGGGGGCCAGCATACACATCTGAAGAGCAGGCACATGGCACTGTGGCACCAAATGGGAGCTAATGCTGTAGTGGGGCATTCATTCTCATCCACCTTAGTGAGCATGGCATCCCCTTCCTTGACCGTTAGTAGCCAAACTAGCCATGACTGTAGAAGTGGTGAAATAACACCGGAGTATTACTACAGGCATGAGGTGGAGGATTTTGAATTGACAAGTAGTGGTCACAGCAGCAGTGGTGGTCCACGTAGTAATTCTAGTACATCAACCCAGTGCTTAAAACAGGTAACATAACCTCATTTGTTGGCTTGTCATCTGTGCACCCCCCCATCACACATCAAAAGCACCCCATCCATGGCAGTTCACAGAACAGAGTCATTTGGCACGCCATGTGCAAAACGGGTAACAATGCAGCCCACATTGCGCAGTCTTTTTTTCACAACACATGAAATACCCACCAAATCATGCAGTTGCATGTGAACTGAATGCTGCTGTAGTGGAAATGCTGGCAATTTACCTTTTTCCCTTCTCATTTGTGGAGAATGCCGGATTCTGGCACTTTGCAGCACGTGCATATCCCAAATGGAAAATCCCATCTAGGACCTACTTCTCCACCCATGCTGTCCTGGAGTTATATTGGACTGTGAGAGAGTCTGTAAGACATGCCCTTCAACATTACTCATCACCTTACATTCATTTAAGCATGGATATGTGGACAAGTGGCAAAACAGCGGGCAGTTCCTATCTGTGTATTACTGCACATTGGGCACAGGTACTGGGGGTTGTCTGCAATGGCAGGATTGGAAAGCAGTGTAATAAGTTAGACTGCAGTGGTAGTAACGTTCATGGCGTTAGACAGCATTCTCCATGTGACCTGCGGACTGTCAGACATGTGGTCTGTGTTCTGTTTTTTACAGAATTCGCCTTCCTGAAATGCAACCCGAAGTTAAGGCGAAGTTAGCAATGTGAAGTTAATTAAAGGTGAATTTCAACCTTTTATTAAAAACTTTGCGTACTTATCCGCAGATTCGAAGTTGCTAACTTCACCTGAACTTCGCATTAGTAGCAAAACTTTGCTGCATCTCTACCAATAGCCTGTGTCTCTGTTCCTGTTGATGTGGCTGTATGTGTTAGCTGTAGGAAGAGAGTAATGCAAATAATAAATGTACTTTAGCTTATACTAGAACCATTTGTGTGGGGGGTTCAATTAAGTGGATCGCAATACCTCATGCATCCAAATGTGCTGGAGGACAATGCAATTGTTTGGATAGATCAGGATCTGGATAAGCAAGAGCACTTTACAATGAAGTCTGTTAAGCTAGGAGACATACTACAGTTTTGGATAACTGACAGTTTTGGTTAAGTGAGGTTTGGATAACTGGGTTTTTACTGTATTAGGAACCCTTTGTATGTGTGGGGTACAATATGAGGATACCTTTGAGACGGTGTAGGGTGTGATATGAGTAACCCCATGGGTGTGTAGAATGCAGTATGAGAAATCATATAGGTGTCAATGGGGAGTGATATCAGGAACCCTTTGGGGGGTGGGGGCTGATATGAGAAAATTGTGTGGGGTGCAGTAAGACATCATTTAAGGGTGTGGGTGCAATATGAGGAACCCTTTGAGGGCATGTGGCATGTAATATTTGTGTGTGTGTGTGTGTGAGGTGTGACATGAGGAACTCCTTCGGTGTGTTGTGACCCCTTATCATCTAGCAATAAGCACTCAATATTAGATGTTTTCAAGGAAATTAATTATGCAACTTCTGAAAAAAAAGGCACAGCGCTTCAGCTTGATCCATCTCTGTCATTTTTTTTTAATTTAAATTCCATTTCTTTATGCTCTTTGCAGCATCAGGTCACACGCCCAGTTCCTCCTCCAAACCCAATATACACCTTTCAGTGTATCTGCCCCTCCCAAACATACTTTCTGTTGTGGTAACCATCACACAGATCACGTGTGGTCAACTACAGGTGAGAGTGAGCAACCCAATCACCAGGCTACAAGGTGACCCACCAGTGTGTACAACCCTGACACTCAACTGCCCTCCTTGAAGTTCCCCAGTGGCTGTTTGTGGAAAAATCCAGCATACATAGATACATAGACACTGCCAGCAGATAAGGGCCTATGGCCCACCCAGTCTGCCCATTTGAGCTTATACGTTCCCTTTACGTTTTTCTAGAAGTCTGTTGCCCCTTTCCCCTGAGCTGCAGAATTCCCTTATGTCTATCCCATGCATTCTAAAATCCCATGATTGTTTCAGCCCCACCACATCCTCTGGCAGGGTGTTCCACTTGTTCACCACCCTTTCTGTGAAGAAATTCTTCCTCACATTTCCTCTGAATCGCCCCCCCTCCAACTTCATCCCATGACCTCTAGTCCTGGAACATATTTTTTGCTGGAAAATAGTGTACTCCTGCACCCTGTTCCTCCCTTTAAGGTACTTGAATATCTCTATCATATCCCCTCTCTCCCTCCTCTCCTCCAGGGATTACATATTCAAGTCCTTCAGCCTGTCCTCAAAGGACTTGTGGTGCAATCCTTGTACCATCTTTGTGCCCTTCTCTGAACATTCTCTACCCTGTCTATGTCCTTACGTAGGTAAGGTCTCCACAACTGTACACTATACTCTGTACTCCAGGAAGGGCCTCACTAGTGTCTTGTATAATGGAATTATGACCTACATAGAAACATACATAGAAACATAGAAGTTGACGGCAGATAAGGACCGCAAGGCACATCCATTCTACCCATTTCTTTTTCTACCTTATAAATGTTCCATTGGCCTTTGCTCTGTCAATGGCCTAGCTATTCATACTTATCTGTATTGCTCCCTTATGCCTATCCTATGACTGTTTGAAGCCCTGCACTGTATTCATATCCACCACTTCCTGATGTAGGCCGTTACATGCATCCACCACCCTTTCTGTGAAAAATAACTTCCTCACATTACCCCTTAATCAGCCTCTCTCTAATCTCATGCTGTGTCCTCTTGTCCTGCTATTTTTCTTATATTGAAACATGTTAGACTCTTTCACCTTGTTAATGCCCTTTAGGTGTTGGAATGTTTCAGTTATATCACCTCTCTCCCCTCCTTTGCTCTAGGGTATACATATTGAGCTCAATTAATCTGTCCTCATATGTTTTCTGATGCAGTCCCTGCACCATTTTGGTTGCCCTTCTCTGGACTGCCTCAATTTGATTAATGTCCTTGTGAAGGTGCAGCCTCCAGTACTGCACACAGTACTCCAGATGGGGCCTAACCAGTTTCTTGTAAAGAGGGATTGTTACCTCCCTTTTCTGACTTGTGATACCCCTACTAATACACCCCAACAACCCCCTAGCTTTATCTACTGCTTTAGTGGTCTTCTTGGATGATTTCAGGTCATCGGTGATGATGATGCCTAAGTCTCTTTCTTCCCTTGTGACTGCCAGCAACTCCCCTCGCAGCCTATAGGTGGCCTCAGGGTTTCGCTTCCCTATGTGCATGATCTTGCACTTCTTTGCATTAAACCCCCCAGTTGCCACTCTTCTGACCATTTTGCTAGTTTATCCATATCTCTTCTCATTCTGCCCACCCCATCTGGATCATCTACTCTGTTGCAGATCTTGGTGTCATCTGCAAACAGACAAACCTTACCCTCCAGTCCATCTGCAATGTCACTGATGAAGATATTGAAGAGGACTGGACCCAGGACTGATCCCTGATGTACCCCACTTGTGACTTGCATCTCTTCTGACTGTATACCATTTACCACCACTCTCTGTTTTCTGCCCGTCAACCAGTTTGCCACCCAGTTGATCAACTTCTGACCCACCCTGAGCCTATCCAGCTTATTTATCAATCTTCTATATGTGGAACAGTATTGAAAGCTTTGCTGAAGTCGAGGTAGGTGACATCAACTGCTCCCCCTTGGTCCACCACTCTGGTACCCAAAGAAATCTATGAGATTAGTTTGACAGGACTTTCCTTTTGTAAACCCATGCTGTTTTGGATCATGTGCCCCTATGGATTCCAGGTGTCACACTATCTTTTCCTTAAGGAGTGCCTCCATAATCTTGCCCACTACTGAGGTAAGACTGACTGGTCTGTAGTCCCCCGCCTCCTCCCTGCTACCACTCTTGTGGAGCAGGATCACATGAGCCCTTCTCCAGTCTTCTGGGACCTCTCCTGTGCTCAGAGAATCACTAAACAGTTCTGATAATGGCTCTGCTAGTTCCACCCTTACCTCCTTAAGTACCCTGGGATGTATGCCATCAGGTCCCATTGCCTTGTCCACCCTGAGATTATCGAGCTCTTGTAGGACCCTTTCTTTTGTGAAGGGACTAGCGCACACCTCCCTCCACCCTGTGTCCATGGTGCTGAGCTGTGGGCCCTTCCCTATCTTCTCTTCAGTAAATACTGAGCAGAAGTATCTATTTAGGACAGACACTTTTACATGGTCCTCCTCCTCACACGCATCCTTATCTCCTTTGATCTTAGCAATACCCCCTCTGGACTTTCTCCTTTCACTAATGTATCTATAGAAAGTCTTGTCACCTTCTTTTACTGTTTGTGCTTGTGTTTCCTCGGTTTGGGCCTTTGCCTTCCTTACTGCCTTATTGCCTTCCCTGCTTCCCTTAGGGAAGTTTGGTATGCCTCCCTGTCTTCATCCCACTGTGATCCCTTATATTTCCTCTGACCTTTTCTGCTACTGTTTTTAAGAACCAAAGTGGTTTCCTTCTTCTTTTGCACTTCCTTTTCTCTCTAACACAATGGGATGTTGCTTCAAGTATTGCATCCTTAATGCCTGCCCACTTTGCCTGTACCCCCTCACCTGTATTTCTTTTTGCCAGGGCTAGCTTAACTCTGTTGGCCATATTATCAAAGTCAGCTCCTCTGAAGTTCCATATTTGTGCCTTGGAATGGGATGATTTAGTTCTAGTGGCCAAATTGAACCATACCATGTGATGGTCACTGGCCCCCAGGTGACCTTCTACCTGGAGATCTGTGATCCTTTCCCTGTTAGTTAGTACTAGATCTAGGATAGCCCTGTCTCTTGTGGGTTGTTGTAACAATTGTTTGAGGCCCTCCCCCTGCAGGGAATCCACCATGTGTCTAGTTCTGGCAGATGTTCCTGCTGGCATTGACCAATCTGTATCTGGAAAGTTGAAGTCTCCCATTATCAGAACCTCCCCTTTAGCTGTCATGTTTTGTATATCTTCTAACAGTAACGTGTCTATGTCCTCCCCTGGTCTGTGGGCTTGTAGACAACTCCAGTTCGTATGGCTGTCCCATTTCCTGTTTCCAGGGTGACCCACAGTTCTTCTGGCTCCTTATGGGTGTCCTGAATTTCTGTAGCTTTGATATTTTCATTGACATACAGGGCCACTCCGCCCCCCCCCCCCTTTTTGCACCTCGGTCTCTTCTGAACAGTACATAGCCAGATACTGAAGTCTCCCAAGTGTGGTTACTGGTAAACCATGTCTCGCTAATTGCTACTATGTCCAGTTTAGCCTCTGTCATTATTGCCTGCAGGTCTGGGATCTTGTTTCCCAGACTGCGAGCATTTGTGTACATGATTTTCCATTGGCCAGATTTCAGTGTGTTAGTTGTTGGGTGAGTTCTGGTGTTTCCCATGTGCGTTGTATGGGGAGCTGGACCTTTTTCCTTACCTGGTGAGGCAAATGAACTGCAAACATGCTGAACTGGTGTTTGACCACTAGCTGAGGGGGGAAGGGTGTTCTTCCCATTCGACGTATGGGGTGCTGCACCCCACTCCCCATTTGCTAGTTTAAATATTCTGCAAAGACATCAAACTTCTACCCCAATGCACTGACTCCCTCCTTAGTCAGATGCAGTCCATCAAATTTAATGAACTTTCGCTCCCAAAACTGTTGCCAGTTCCCTACAAATGTGTGTCCTTTCTCCTGGCAACAGCCCTTGAGCCACATGTTTAGCTCCCCTATCTCCCCTACCCAGACATTCCGTCCATCTTCCCCCCTCTCCCAGACTGGCAGGATCTCAGAGAAGGAGATGCCGGATGAAATGGATGATAGTTTGTCACCCAGCCTGTTCAGGTGTTCCTTGGTCTCCACAACTGACCAGCTGGCGAGATCATTAGTCCCTATGTGTACCGGAATGTCAATGTTTTCTCCTGCTTCCTGAACAATTTTAGCAATGCGGTCAGTGTCTCTCCACACTGATGTACCTGGGAGACATTTGACCATTACCTCTGGCTGGAGATAGGTATCAACTCCCCGAATCATGGAGTCTCCTTTGATCAGAAGTTTTTTGGATTTCCTTTTTGCTTTTTTAGTTTTGGTTCCTGTTTTAGGTGAGTTTTGTTGTGCTAGCTGCTGTACTGCAGTGTCCTGCTCTGCAGTGTCCTCTGCTCCTTTGTTTGATATCAGAGATAGAGGCAGATACCTGTTTGTAGTTTTTATATGGTTTTTGGAGATACTATGTTGGAGTGCACCAAGTGATGGGGCACCCGATTTGCCCCTTCTAACCAACTGCCAACCTCCCAGACCAACTACCCTCTGCGGTCAAGGTGCTTCTGTTGGATGAAGGGGAAATGGTGGATGGTTCTTATAATATATTTTCTCTTGAATATGCAATTTGAGGCACGCAATCTCTGCCCATGCTGCCTGGAGCTGAGCCCTTAGATCTCCAATGGCCCAGCATGTAGGACAGTGTCCTAAATCCTGTAAAACCATCCTTCTGAAAAGTGTTCCACAGTACCTGCAGTTAATGATATCCATTCCAGATAAGTTGCTGGGTTTAGAACCTGGTCAGAGTAATTAGAAGGAAGAAAATTAAATCAAAAGTTTGATTTTGTATTTTGTTTGTTTTTGTATAACTTGTTATAACAAGTTAAATTACTAGTGCCCCTGTGAATGAGGTCACCTTGTGGATACCACACTGATCCGCCCCTTCCTGCTTTGCCACAGGAAATGTCACAACTGTGCTACCCTCTAAAAGGAGTGTAGTGTGGGGTGGTTGGGGATGGGGGTGGGTGGTTGGGCAGTTCCCCTGCCAAAAAAGAAGAACGATGGATGAAATAAACAAGGAGGTAAGAGCAGAAACAATCAGCCTGCAACAAATGCAGTAGCCCTGAAAACGTATCCTAATGATAGATAAAACTGTAAAACCTGTAAAGCACCACCTGCAATAATTTCACAGAAGATATACCCCATAAGAAACACTTTGCTACAGAGAAAAATAAAGCAGTAAAAGAAGATATACCTTGCAAAAGACAATTTGAATCAGAAGATTACAGCAGTAATCTGTTAGCACACACCTGTAGGCACACCCTGTAATAATGCAGCAAAAGGTATACCCAGCAACAACAATTTGAATCAGAGAAAAATAAAGTAATAAAATGTTAGCAACAAACAGTAACAGTCCCTGTGAGTAAAAAATAAAAATAACAGCACACAGTAAATCTGCCTAGCCAAAAGAAGCCTTAATCCTTTCCCTTGCTCTGGTATGGTTCTTTGCTCTGTCCTTTTAAGCAACCTAGAAGGAAAGAGCTCAGGTGAAGCTAGGTGCCTTGGCCAGCAAACCTAGTCTTCCACCTCCCTTTTCCTGCTGGTGATGCCCCTGCCTATGCATCCCAGCATCCCATTTGCTTTACCTGTTGCCTTGTCGCACTGTTTCCCTACCTTGAGGTCATCAGAGATGATAACCCCAGGGTCCCTTTCCTGCTTGGTGCATGCTATATCCTCACCCCCCCAAGTGATATGTTGTTCCAGGATTTTTGTGCCCAGTATGCATTATCTTGCACTTCTTTGCATTGAATTTCAGCTGCCAAACCCTTGACCATTCTTCAATCTTCTTCAGGTCCCCCCTCATTCGGTATACACCCTCTGGCGTGTCTACTCTGTTACAGGGCTTTGTGTCATCAGTAAACAGTGAAATTCTGCCTTCTAGGTCCTGCACAATGTCATTGATGAAAACATTGAATAGGACCAGTCCCAGCACTGATCCCTGTGGTACCCCAGTGGTACCTCTTCCCTCTGTGGAGTGACAGCCATTTACCACCATCCTCTATCTTGCCACCCAGCCAATTACCCACTGCACTACTGCCCTTCCCAATATCATATTCCCCAGTTTGATTAATAGCCTTCTATGTGGCATAGTGTCAAAGGCCTTCCTGAAGTCCAGATAGGCCATGTACACTGCACTCCACTGATCCACCTCCCTAGTCACCCAGTCGAAAAATTCAATGAGGCTGATCTGGCATGACCTCCCCCCCAGTGAGACCATGCTGCCTTGGGTCCTGTAGTCCATTGTCTACCAGATGTTCCACCAATCTCTCCTTCAGTAGTGCTTCCATGATCTTCCCCACTACTGAGGTCAGGCTGACTGGTCTGTAGTTCCCTACTTCCTCTTTGTTCCCACTTTTGTATAAGGGGACTATATCTGCTGTCCTCCAGTCTTTGGGTACCTCTCCTGTTTCCAGTGACTGGCTAAACAGGATTGCCAGAGGTTCAGACACCACCTCTCTTAATTCCTTTAGGCCCTTGCGTGCACCCCATCTGGCCCCATTGCTTTATCAACTCTTATTCCTTCCAGTTCCTTTAGGACCCTTTCCCTTGTAAAGGGACTTGTGTCCATTTCTGCACTGCTCCCACCCCTTGTACTTCCTTAAGGCCCATTACCCTCCTATTCCTCAGTAAAGACTGAGCAGAAATATCTGTTCAGTATGTCAACTTTACTGATGTCTTCCTCCACACTACCCCCTTCAGTCTCACTATCCCTCCCTTTGCCTTTTGTTTTTACTTATGTACCTGTAAAAGGTTTTGTCCCCTCTACCACTGATTTTGCAATGCGCTCTTCTGTCTGAGCTTTGGCTTCCCTTACTGACCTCCCTACCTCTGTTTGCTTCTCCTGGTACTTCTCCCTATCCTCTTCTGCCTGTGTCTTTTTGTATTGCCTAAATGTGATCTTTTTGGCTTTCACTTTCTCGGCTACCTCCTTGGAAAACCATAATGGCCTCCTCTTCCCTTTCCCCTTGCTAACCTGCTTAATGCATAATTCTGTTGCTCTTGTAATCCCTGTTTTAAATATTGTCCACTGATCCTCCACCCTGGATTCCCTCCACATTCCTATTAGTGCCTCTTTCAAGCATATCCCTATTTTCCCAAAGTCTGCACTCCTAAAATCCAGGATACATGTTTTTGTGTGGTTTGGTTCTGCTCCTTCTGTGATTTCAAGTCACAGTGACCAGTGGTCACTGTTTCCCTGGTGCTCCCCTACTGTTACCCCATCACACGGTCCCCATTTGTGAGCACAAGGTCCAGTATAGCCTTCTGACAAGTTGGTTCCATGACCAGTTGCATAAGGAAGGCACCTTGAAGTGAGTCCAGGATAAATCTGCTATTGGTTGATGCTGCTGCTGGGAGAGGCTCCAGTCCACGTCTGGAATATTGAAGTTTCTAACCAGCACCACCTTCCCTTTGTCTGCTATCCTTTGGATGGCTAGCATTAACTCCATATCTGTCTCTTCCTCCTGGACTGGTGGTCTGTAGACCACCCCTGTGCGGATAGCTGATCCCATTTTCTTTCCAGCTTAACCCACAGTATGTCTTCCCCCATTATGTTCCTCCTGGATCTCTGTGGCCTTCATGCCATCTTTCACATAAAGTGCCACTCCTCCTCCCTTCCTGCCTGCCCATGTCTCTTCTGAATATGTTGTAGCCAGAGCTGGGCACAGTACTCCAGGTGTGGCCTCATCAAAGATCTATACAGCGGAAGTATTACCTCCCTATATTTCTGCCATCAGAGCCCCTCCCGATACATCCAAGTATCAGTGAGTCTCTGGCGTGGCTGACCCTGTTGTTTAACTCATTACCAGGGTGGCCATTTTGTGTCAGGTAAACAATGGATAATTCGGACTTCATAAGGAGCTATTGAGTAATGAGTTAACCCTTGATGGTCTGTAGAGCTTTATTTGCATCAGGAGATTAGGAGCTAAAATTGCCTAAATGTTATCCAGCATTGTTGAAAGCAATCCTCTGCTTCCTGGATTGCACCAATCTGGGGAACTCCCCTTCTCAAGGCTCATAGAATCATAGAAACATAGACAATGATGGCAGAAAAAGACCAAAGGTCCATCCAGTCAGCCTGAGTTCCCTATTTAGCCCTGGGCCTACTGTTCCTCCAAGGTCCTAGCATTCACTACCCCCCCATTCTTCTCCCCAATTCTGATGCCCTGAGCAACCATTATACCTGTCATTTTGTCCCAGCCATGCTTAAAATGACTACCAGTTTTTTCACCCACCACCTCCACTGGCAGCCTGTTCTAGAGCTCCACCACCCTTTTCCTCGCATCCCTCCTGAACCTCCCTCCTTTTAACTTCGCTCATGACCACATGACTGTGAGCTGATATTCATATTAAATAGTTCCCTGCAGTTCACCATGTTAATTCCTTTTAGGAATTTGAAGGCCTCTATCATATCTTACCTCTCCCTTCTGGTCTCCAGCGATTGCATGTTAAGTACCTTGAGGCGCTCCTTATAGGACATGACCTACTGGTTCTGAATCAGTTTTGTTACCCTGTGCTGCACTGTCTCAAGCCTATCCGTTCTGAGGTGAGGACCCCAGAACTGGGAACAGTACTTCAGGTGTGGCCTCATCAAGGATTTATACAGCAGAATTATTACCTCCCTTTATTTCTGCTATCAGTGCCTTTCCTGATATAGCCAAGTATCCTCTTTTCCTTGCTATAAGCCTTGTTACACTGACTCAGTTGCTTTAGGAAGTCACTGATAATAACTCCAAGGTCTCGTTCCTCAGCTGTGGTACTGAGTCTTACCCCTCACCCCTCCCATCCCGTACTCTATTCTAGGATTCCTGTTCTCTAGGTGCATCATCTTGCACTTTTTGGCATTGAATTTCAGCTGCCAAACCCTTGACCACCCCTCCAACTTTTGCAAGTCTATCTGCATTTCCTTTATTCCCTCGTCACTATCCATCCTTCCACAGAGCTTAGTGTCATCTGTGAAGAGACACAGTTTGCCATGGATCCACTCACTAATGTCACTGATGAAGATGTTGAAGAGGACTAGGTGCAGGACAGAGCCCTGTGGAACCCTGCTCATGACCTTCCTCTTCTGTGATTTAATCCCTCTGACCACTACCATTGGATTACTCCCCTTTAGCCAGTTACTTACCCAGTTTACCATGCCCTTGGCCACCACCCAGATCCTCCATCTTCTTCAGCAAGCATCTGTGGGGTATCAAGTCAAAAACCTTGTTGAAGTCAAAGTAGAGCAAATCCACAGCATGGCATCTATCCAATTTCCACATCACCCAGTCAAAGAAAACTATAGGTTAGTCTGATGGGGGGGTGCATGTGCAAGCTGCTGAGGAAATAGCAGCCTGGCACAAAAGCTCTTCAGCCATGGTTATAAACTTTGTTAATTATGCCATCTTGAGTGCTCGGGGATCACATTACTCACATATTCCGATAGACAATATTTTTTCTACACAAAGATACCAGTCTTACTTTTATTGGTCAGTTGGCTGCAGTGTAATCATTGAAATAAGCTTTCCCTCATTCGATTCCTCATAGAGCAGCAAATGGCAGCAGTGACTGTGTCAGCTCCAGCGGAGGCAAATCAACAGAGTGACATGGAGGAGATCAAGGAGATGCTGCAGACACTCCTCCAAGTTATCCCTAATCTCAGAGCTTCAGTATCAGACTTGGGGCAAAGAGTAGAGGCCATGGAATACAGGGTGGCAGATGCCGAGATGGACAACCTCAGGATGGACACCCAAGTCTCTATTCAAACAGACAGGATGGCCCAACTGGAGCAACAGATTAACTTTCTCTGGGCCAAAGTGGACGGCCTTGAAAATCGAGGTCGTAGGAACAATATCCAGATAGTTGGGCTCCAGGAGGGTACTGAAGAAAAGGATATGTGCCTATTCCTTAAAAAAATGCTCCCAAAGATGCTTGACTTTTACCTGGATGGCCTTCTAGAAATAGTGGGAGCCCACTGTACACTTAGTCCAAAACCATGAGTAGGCCCCCATTGACCCATCCTGATATATTTTATATGGTACAGAGTGAATGAGCAGATACTTTGCCTGGCATAAGATGGGGCATATTGAAATGGAATGACCAGCTGGCTCCATGGTCAATCAATCAGCTTTATTTATAAGTAAGCACCTTTCAAAAACCAAGGCGCTTCTACAAAATTCACTAAAACAATTAATAAAACTATGATAAACATATAAAATCCCATGGATACAATACTAATAATTGGCATATGCCCTAGTAAAAAGGAAAATCTTTAATGCTGTTTAAAAACTTTGGACGGTCGGGCAATCTCGGACCTGATGAGGTAGAGAATTCCACAGTGTTGGGGCTGTAAAACTAAAAGATCTGGCCCCAGATGGCTTCAAGCTAACCCTGGGAATCTCTAGCAAGCCCTCATCAGTGGATCAGAGAGAGCAGGAGGGACAGTAGGGATGAAGGAGATCTTGCAGATAACCAGGTCCCTGATCGTGTTGGGCCTTATAGGTCAGCAAACTGACCTTGAAGGTGATCCACCACCGTACTGGCAGCCAGTACAGTCCACGAAGCACAGGCATTACATGACTGGACCTAGAGGAACCAGTCAATAGCCTGGCTGCCGCATTCTGCACGAGCTGCAGGTGGTGGATATCAAGCCCCGGTAACTCAAGGTAAAGGGAGTTACAACAGTCAAGGCGGGAGGTAACAAAGGTGTGGACTAAAGTTGTAAGACCGTCAGAGGGAACCAGGTGTTTAACCCGGGCGATATTCCTCAGATGGTAAAAAGAGGTTTTGACAACTTCCACCACCTGCTATTTAAGTGTCAAGCAGTCATCAAACATAATGCCCAGGTTCCGCACCAGGTCTGAGGTAGTTAGCTGTACACCCTCAAGCCATAAGCCTGAAGGTGATCCAGCCAATAAACCCGCCTCCCAATGACCTGGGTCCACAACCAACACCTCAGTCTTTTCTGGGTTTAACCACAGCCAACTCCTATTCATCCATTCCTGGATTTCGGTGAGACAGTTGTTAAAGACAGAAATGGCAGCATCCTGGTCGGGCACAAAGGACATGTATAGCTAAGTGTCATCTGCATAGCAGTGAAAACTCAAGCCATACCACCTAATAATCACTCCCAATGGCAGCATATACACCACAAATAACATGGGTGCCAAAATGGAACCCTGCGGCACCCCACAGGATGGGGGAGTGATGCCGAGGAAAATATACCAGACACCATCCTCTGAGTCCTACCCTCGAGGAAAGATCAAAACCATCTGAGGATCGTACAAGACAGTCCGCAGATGAACCGCAGGCATCCCAATAGCACCTCATGGTCTATGGTGTCAAATGCCACAGAGAGATCAAGAAGGACCAAGACAGAATGGGTCCTTAGATCTCTCGCTATTAGGAGGTCATTAAGTACCCGGACAAGAGCTATCTCGGTACTATGTCTCTTCCTAAATCTGGACTGGAGAGAATCATAGACATTGTGACTGGTCAAATGACCATCCAGCTGTGACGCAACCACTTTCTCAATATCCTTACCCACAAAGGGAAGCTTAGAGACAGGTCTGTAGTCAGCCAGACAGTCTGGGTCCAAGGAGGATTTTTTAAGAAAGGGCCGAACCACGGCCTCCTTTAGAGGATCAGGAAAGATCCCCTTCTCCAAGGACATCCAGACTATCTCAGCAAGGACCAGACCGATTTTATCCACACAGCCCACTAAGAGACATGTAGGGCTTGGATCCAAACTACAGTTGGTTGGACGCAAAGACTGAATGATCATCACAATGTCACTGATCATGGGGAGGCTGAAGTCACACCACAAAAACTCGGCATCTGACATCTCCTGCCGACCACTGCAGCCCCCGTTAGGGAGGGACAAGTGGATACTCGACCTGATTGCGGCAACCTTATCTGAAAAGAATCGAGCAGACTCCTCACACCGTTCTTGAGAAAAAGCACTTCCAAACAGAAGACAGGTTGGACTGCACAATCTGTCCACAGTCTGGAAGAGCTCAGCCAGTTGATTCTTTGTAGCAGCAATCTCTCCGAACAAGAATACTGCCTTCTTATGGGTAATTGCTGATTGATAGACCACATAATGGTCCATCAAACTAAGTCTGTTGCACTCCAGACCGGATCTCCGCCAGTGCCTCTCTAGCCTTTGTCCCACTCTCCTCAACTCCCTGAAAGCCTTATCAAACCAAGGAGACTTGGGGTGAAGAGTGAGGGGACAAACCTGAACAGGAGCAATGCAATCCAGGGCCTCTACCACTGCCTTGTTATAGGCAAGTACCAGGTCCCCTGGATCCATGCATTCACTCGGTAAACCCGATAGGTCAAGCACCACCATCAGGCCATCTGGTGAAACACCCCTCAGAAGGCGGTACCAGACCATCTCCATAGAGGCTGGCCTGCTAGGGGTGGCCTCAAAACTGAACCCAATGGTGTGATGGTCAGACCATCTGACTGGTTCCACCACCAAATCGAATATCTCCATCCCCAGGAGAAATACCAAGTCCAATGAATGACCACCAATATGGGTCAAGGAGGAAATAACCTATGCGAAGCCCAGCAAAATCATTAGCTGGAGGAAGTACTGACCAAACTGTGGGAGTTCATCGTTGACCCAGGTATTGAAATCCCCCAGAACAAACCATCTGGGAGATCCCAGTGTCAGGTTGACAATGAAGTCTGCAAATTCCCACAGGAAAACATTCTCATCTTTGTTTATTTTTTTATTTATGTAGTTGTTTAACCAGGTATAGCACACTAAGCTGAAAGCTTTTTTACAGGAGCGACCTGGGAGCACAAGGAGGTTAAGTGACTTGCTCAGGGTTACACAGTATGCAAGTGGAAGCTGTGGGATTAAAACCCAGGTCTGGTCTGCTGGATGTCACCAAATTTGCAGCTCAGAGCCTTAGACCACTGCGCTATACTGCCTCACAGTATGGCTGCATACTCATGGCATCTTGGCTGAGCGCACCTCCTGGTGGACAGTAGACTAGAAGTATCCTGCACCCCACATCCTCACCCATGATACATTCAAAGGAGTTGGTAGTTCCCATTGGCACTTCCATTAGGCCCAGATCAGATCTAAAACTGATGGCAACACCCCCATCCCTATGATCCATCCTCCGGCAGTGTATCACCGAATACCTGGCTGGAACTGCTGTTGCCAACACTGGGCCAGCATTTTCATCCAGCCAGGTCTCGGTGATGCAAGCCAGGTTTAATGATCCAACAAGATCTCCTATTACTGTGGTCTTGTTCTTAATAGACCTGGTGCTGGGCGATGGGGACCGCCTGGCACACTGGCAACACAGGTTCATGCCCAAGCCAGGGAAGACAGGAGTGGAGGCCGGCAGAGAGGCGCCGAGGGTCTGAGCCTGCACCACACTTGGGTGGCTCCTGGTTGCACGTAGCAACAGAGCACATTTGCTGTGTGGATGACCATGCACCGCAGGTGCTCTCAGCCAGGATGCCATGAGTATGCAGCCATACTGTGAGTGCGGGGCAGCACAAACTGTGGCCAACTAGATAATGGCACCCGGCCCCCCATGCGTCGTGAAGCCAGGAGGTGTCCAAGCTGTACCCCTGCTGTACCCAGTGAGGATTGGAGCACCTGCTGGGCAAGTCTCCCCTCCAAGTTCATGACCCCGGGAGGGGGGGCCCCCCAACAAAGGGATATGTCAGGTAGACTGGAGCACTGGCAGAAATGGGGGCAGAGAGATGGTGAGAGGGGGGTTCAGTGGGGCCTTGGCCATCGAGAGAGTGGCTGGCAAGGAGGGCTTGGGAGGGTAAAAAGATCAAGCAAAAAAAAAAGAAATGGAATGGCCACCAGATTTACTTGTTTCAAGATTTTTCTCGGGAGGCAGTGGACCAGGGGAAAGCATTTGGCTCAGTAATGATGGAGCTAGCTAAGATAAATATCCCCTACTGCATCAGGCACCCAGCTACACTGCAAGTACTGTGGGATGGGAAAATACTGTCCTTCAATCACCCTGGAGAGGCAGAACCATTCTTAACCAACTCTCTAAAGAAAAATGGGGATCACACCACACAAATGTCCCAGTAGTGAATGAACAAAAAGCATCTCACCACCCTAATTTGCAGCACTCAACAGCTAAAGAACTTTTCCAACACCCACCAGAGAACGATCAGAGGGACTCATGGCTAACAGTTAAGCCAAAGAGGTCTCAAGCAAGAGGTAGGGATCAAACCCCCAAATCAACAGAGGAGAGAGCACACCAGCAATCAAGGGATCAAGGCTCATGTCATTCAACTCCAGAATCCTGCCCACCATCATCCAAGACTGAGCCACCAAATAAAGTTACAAGGGACACTCAAGGGAGAAAGAGACAGCTGTATAACCCAGCATTTCAAGATCAGTTTGAGATGGTTATTATGAATATGGACTGCATGGCTTCTATTCCACTGGATGAAGACATCTCTCTCTCTCTGCCCAAGTTGGGCGAGTGTCGAAGAAGGGACAAACAGCACATTGAGACACCTCCACAAAAGCGGACAACTGCTACCCCTCACGGAAAATATCAGTGCAGGCTCCGCAGTGCACTACCTGATTTCCTTTCTGGACTACAAGAGACTTTATTTTATGGACTGATTTAATAATATTTCTATTTACTTTTGCCTCTATTGTTCCTCCTCCCTGACACGGAATAGCTGTACACCATCCTGAGGCTGCCAGATGCAAGAAGTGTCTTTTCCTTTTCTTGAACACATTATTATGGCAGGGCACGATTTGTCTAACCCCCCTGAGATTGGAAGGGACATGGAGATGGGGAGTAACATCTGTGAGATAGTGATGGCACAGTGCAGGGAGCAGTCCACAGAGGTAAGACTGGAGCGGGGACGTGCACAAACATGATGGCGACCCCCAAGTGCCAGGTCCACAGGTTGTTCACAAGAAAATGTGACATCTAGAGAGGATGGTGAAAGGTATTAAATAGTCCATGTTCTCCTGTGAGCTTCTGTTACACACAGAAGGCCCTATTCACAAAAGGTGTGGATGGGATATGTGCCGTGTAACCCCGACGCATATCCCACCTGCACCTGGCCATGCACACTGTGCCACCACATGCTATTCATGTCCCTGCTATGCTCCTCCTATGTGGCTGGCACACCTTCCGAATGTGCAGCTCTGCGTAGGGGGGACCAGGGCCCAGCACAGGAGTGTGTCCGCACTCTGCGCCATTCACAATGGTGTGGGTGCCTTGCATGGGGGGTGATGGCTATGCCTTCTGAAAGGCAGCTGTCAGTGGTACATGCCCTCCCGGATGCTGCCACTGGTCACGGTAGGGATGGCGGGGGTCAACGGACCCCTCATTGTGGCCACCCCTGTCATTGGGGCACATTGGGAGGGTGGGGGACTGTCGTCTGGGTGTCCTCCACTCCTCGGTGCTGTGGGTGCCATCGCGCCTGTCAATGTCATGGTGCACAATGGGTGCAAGGGATCCAGCGAGGGTCCTGGGACAGGCAGCCGATTGGCTACCTGCCTGGGTCCACAGCTCCGTGCCCGCCCATATGAACCTGCATGCCAGGGGGGCCAGGGCCATGTAAGGGAGCCGGGTGGGGACCAGTGATTGTGAATGCAGTTCCCATGTGGATCTCCCATGGGTGCAGGGGGATATGTGCCATTTGTGCATACCCCCTTCCTCGTTAGTGAATAAGGCCCAGAGTGAGTGTTTTCCTGCCTTGCCACTCAGCAAGCAGGACTGCTGATGCTTAACACTAGCATGAGCTATTTCCAGCCCTTTCACTCATCCTGCAGTGTCAATCAGTCACACAGCTGAAAATGTGTAATGTTGCAAATCTGCGGAGGTAGGGGGTGGGGGGCCCACAAGGGTGGGACTTTTAGCTTAAAAACCAGGGATCCCCTCCTACTCACTTGATTGCACAGCAAACTATATGAAGTTAGCCTGTAACAGTCTTCAGTACCCTGATGTGCTCATACAGTAGAACATCTCGCTCCAGCAGATAAAATATTTGTAACTGCTGCTTCTCCCCAGTAGATCTCTCACTACAAAGCACTGCATCTGTTTTCTCTGGTGGAGCGAATGACAATATAGGCAGCAACTCACACTCTGCTGAACACAGTCAATCCATTCCCCATAGGGAGCCTCATGGAGAGTATTCAGTAACCTGCAGACAGGAACATGTGCTCCTACAAGCCAGATTACATTATCACAAAGCATGTGGATGGCTCTGGGCATGGGCAATATAATGGCAGGACATGGGGGGGACCCTGACAGGGGACTTGAGGTCCTACGGTAAGCAGGAGCTGGGGGGAGCAGATGAGCTCAAGTTGTGTTCAGATCTTCATTACACTGTGTGGGCAAGAGACTCGCTAGGAAACAAAGTTAATGGCAAAAATATAGCCGACGAGAAAATCAGGATCGCCGTAGCGGGTGAAAAGAGAGAAACCCACAATAGCATGGTCAAAACCGCGATGTCAAAATAGCGAAAACTAATACAGCAACAGGGATAGTATAGAGCAGGTCAGGTTAGCACTATCCCTGTCACTGTATTACTGTCGGGGAGAGGAGGAGAAAGGGATAAAGGCTGTTCTTGTTTGGGTTCTACCTAGCAGCTGCTGTGGTGCAGAGGACAGAGCTACAGGCAGGGACAATGGCAGCACATTGGTGGACCTCAGTTCAATTCCTGGAGCTTCTGCTTTTTTTGTTTTTCTCTCCCCCGCTCATCTTAATTTTTTTTCACCTGCTCAAAAATTCCACCCCTCCCCCCTAAGGTTTGTCTGCATCCCCAAGTTGCCTTCCTCTCAGAGGTAGTTATTTTTAGTAGGAGGGGGTCAGGGAGCAAAGCACCCCATAATTGGGGATGCGGGGGGTAGACCCCCACCCCATAAATAGTCATTGTGGCACGTTTCCCTGTGATCACTCTGGTGGCAGTCTGTGTTTTTTCCCCATTCCCGAGTTGCATCCCCCCTCCAGAGGTAGTTATTTTAAATTGGGGGGTTTGGGGGCAAAGCCTCATGTAACCAGAAGTGAGGGGTGCAGAGCCCCCTGCAAAAACTGAAATTACTGTTTGTTTGTTCTTGCCATGGTAGTGTCATGGACTGCTACCATTGGTCCTATTGTTGAGGTGCCATTTTTCTGTGGCTATTTTGGGCTGCGCTGTTGTGGTTTTCGCGATCCTAACCTAGTGCCCAGGATCACAACCACTACAGATGTATCCTCCCATCAGTGCAAGCCCTTCACTCCCTGTCAGTGTGAGTAAAAAACTGTAGCTCGCATAGCCTAGAGGGTGCAATGCCACAATGACACAGTGGTTGGGGGGAAGGGGCTTTCTATGATCAGTAGTCTACAAATTAAATGCCAGGACTCCCCAAACTGTTCAACTGCCTACAGAGACAACCAGCACTGGAAGGGTGGGCCAACAATCATGGTCTAATAGAGGGGGGATCGGGTTTCATCTGTCCAGTTGTTGATAGTCACACAATCGTACAGGTTGAATGTGCAAACTACTGGGGAAGGGCAATGTGATAACCAGAAATGGGGTCAGGGGTTGATACAGCTTTTACCTCAATGCTATAACAGTTCCCAGACTGAGGTAGGGGAATATATGTAATCAATGCACACCATGGTTACTTCCCTGGCAGAAGAGCATCCAAAGATGCACAGGCTGTATATGCCAATCAAGTCATACTCAACTCTTATAGAGGTGTTTGTTTCTCAAGTTATGACCCACTGGAGGAGCTGGGGACATTATCCAGGTCTTAGCCGTAGCATAAAAGAAGTGCACTTTGCTTGCTCCCCTAAACGGTGATATGTTTTATTTACACAGGGCAGAGGAACTGCTAGAGAAATTATTGGGGTTTTATCCCCCAGCTGTGGATCTACTACACCCTCTTTAAAACAGGATTAGAGAGCAGGTGTTTCTGGCACTGGTGGGAACCCAGATTGTTGCCCTTCTATAGTGCTATACAGGAGGTGCTGCTTAGGGCTAAATTGTCTCATCCTCTCCCTTGATGTCCTCATTGGACATGGGTCCATTGAAAAGGATTATGCTGGCACAGGTGCATAGACCGGGAGTAGCCAAGCATCTTATCTCCTGCACTCAGGGGAGTCTGGTACCCTGGAGCAGTCTAGATTCATGAGAGAGTTGGCTGGGTTACAGCTATAGCTAGTCCTCAAAATCCATACAAAGTAAATTGCAGTTCAGCACCATTAAAGGCCGCAGTGTCCTCCTGTATGATGGCACTCTCTTCAGTGATACCAGAAAGGGCTCAGAAGTCCTCCAACAAGGTTTTTGTTTTTTTGTTATGATTGTGACACTCTCTACTCCTCCCCCCCCCCATTCAGGGATTTGGGTCCAGATGAATTGCAGTGGCTATGGACTGAGGACATCCCCCCCATTCGTGTCTGCCTCTAAACTGACAGCTAATACCTGGGCACTGGACACTACGGCACAATAATTTCAGAGAGAGATACCCCTGGAGTATACAGTGATTTTAATTAGTACAACAAGCAACATGCTGATTATCAGGTTGCACACTTATCAGTAGGAGAGAGAGGTATGGATAGAATGGTGATGGGAGTAGGCAGCTGGATGGCTGCCCTTCAAACAAACTCACCCTTTGGATTGACCTTCAGGTGTTTGTTACAATATTATTTCTTTTTGTTTTTTCTTTGTTTCCACTTATATCAGAGTTTACACTGGTAGTGTCGACATTCATTCTATCAACAGATCTATGTTTGTACCAGGCTGGTGTGTTGCAGTAGACAGATGGAGCCCTGATTTCTAACTTTGTATTTCTCTTGCTACAGACCTCTTTTCCTCTTTGTGCCTGTTATATACTCGACTCTCTCTTTTCTATTTGTTCACATGGGCTGCACTACAAGGAAACACGGTACTGGATCAGAGTGGGATCTGGCCCTAGTATGCCAGGTAAGGAGGAGTTAAGTGGGGGACCTACAGGTTGAGGTGCTCACTACCCAATAGGAAAGCTGGCTAACATTAACTGTATATCGTGGAATGTCCGGAGGTTGAATCACCCAAATAAACATAAGAACATTTTGTCTTCGCTCAAGCAATTACAGTGTGATATAGCCATGTTGCAGGAAATGCATCTCCTTAAAAAGGTGGTGACTAAACTAAGAAGGGACTGGGTGGGAGCTGAGTTCACCAGCTGTTTTTCAAAGTGGTGTAGAACTATTGGGTTTGGATTCGTAGGGGGTTGGGGCAACATGGGATAACAAGAACCTCTACTCACCAGATAGGCTTCACCTGAGCAAGAAGAGTTCCTGTGTCCTGAAACAGAAAGTGGGAGAGTTCATTACAGCCAAGTGTAATTTAAACTAACTAAGGGGGGAAGGGCTTACACTGGGCAGCAGCCGGAGCCAAAAGGAGAGGGAGGCAATGTGCCTCCGCCAGTTAGCAAGGAGGGAAAGGGGGGCAATCAAAAAGCAGAGGAGGTAGAGAGAAGGGGAGTATTGGGGTAAGCAGGGGATCCAGCTGGAAGGTGGTGTCATTAAATGAAAGGAGCTTGGGGAACAAACTACCTGAGCTCCAAGCATTAATAGCAGAAGGGGAGGTGGATTTAGCTGCCATCACCAAGACATGGGCCAACCAGCACCATGACTGGGACATCATGTTATTGGGATTCAGACTGTATCACAGGGATAGGACAAAAGGGAACGGTGGAGGGGTGGCTTTACTTGTGAGGGAAGGGATAGTGAGTAGTATGGAAGAGGAAGGCGAGGGAAGGCTGGAAGCCTTATGGGTTCAACTACAGAACAATAAAGGTAAAAGGGTCAGACTGGGGGTTGTGTACAGGCCACCCTCACAGTCAGAGGGCATCGATAGAGAACTGGCAGATCAGTTATGGAAACAATGTGGAAGGGGTGGCACTGTGGTGATCAGGGATTTCAATCTACCAGTGGTGGACTGGAAAACAATGTCTAGCACAAGCGCTAGGGAGCAGGTCATTCTGGAAGCATTCCAGGATGTATTCCTGTCACAAAAGGTGAAGGAACCAACAAGGGAGCGCAACATCTTGGATCTTGTGCTGACTAATGGAGACTACATGCAGGGCATATGGACTGAGGACCCCTTAGCAGGTAGTGACCACCGAACAGTGTGGTTCTCCCTAGATATGGGTAGAGAGGGGACATCTACAAAAACCAAGACAGTGGACTTCAAAAGGGCTGACTTCTGCAGGATGGCTGACATCCTTAGGGGGCATTTGGCTAGCATCACCCCTGACATGGTTACCATCCAGAAATGGGCCATCCTGAAGGAAGGCCTGTTAGCAGCCACAGACATCTGCACAAAGAAACACAGTAAGAAGGCAGGGACCAAGAAGCCATGTTGTTGGTCAAAGGAGGTGCAGATAAGGGTGAGGGAGAAAAAGATGGCCTTCTGAAGATGGAATGGGTCCAAAAGAGAGGAGGATAGGGAGAAGTACACAAGGAAAACCATGGTTGTGAGGGTTGCCAAGGCTTCAAAGGAGCTAAGGTTAGCAGAGGGGAATAAGGAGGGGGACAAGGCCTTCTTCAAGTATGTCAGGGAGAAGAGAACTGCAAGGAGCAAATCACCAGGATAAAAAAGAATGGAGGTTGGGTAGAGAAGGAGGTTGAACAGGCAGAGGTGCTGAATGAGTATTTCTGCTCAGTTTTTACCAAAGAGAGAGATGGGCCAATGCCGTAGGGGCAGGGCAACACTGGCATGGGAGAAGACAGGATAACGGATGGGGAAATCCTTGTGAGCAGAATGCTTAAGGGCCTTAAGTCACTGAACATGGACAAGGCTCCAGGGCCAGATAAGCTGCACCCTAGAGTCCTGAGGGAGTTGGCTGAGGTCCTGATAGCACCACTGGCAGACTTCAATCAGCTGCAATCCAGGGTGCTAGCGGCACACTCAGGCAGACATTGATGGACCGTGAGGTCTGTTTCTGCTGGCAGATTCTTACATTCGTATGTTCTTGTTCAATACCTCCCTGCTGATGGGGTTCTTGCCTCAGGACTGGAGGATGGCACATGTGGTACCTCTTCACAAGAGCGGTCCCAAGGATGAGCCTGGTAACTATAGACCAGTCAGTCTGACAACCATTGTGGGTAAGCTCATGGAAACAATCCTAAAGGAAAGGTTGGTGACCTTTCTGGAGGTGAACGGTCTTATGGATAACAAACAGCATGGGTTCGTCTCCAGGAGATCATATCAAACAAACCTGGTTCACTTTTTTGACTGGGTGACAAAAGAACTAGACACCAGTCAGGCCATAGATTTCCTGTATCTGGACTTCAGCAAGGCCTTTGACTCATTACCGCATGGCAGATTAACTAGTAAATTGAGGAACCTAGGAGAAGGGGAGAAACTGGTTAAGTGGGTTGGTAACTGATTGGGGGACAGACATCAGAGGGTGGTTGTGGGGGGTAACTTTCAACTCATAGGGCAGTCACCAGCGGGGTCCCACAGGGTTCAGTGTTGGGGCCGGTGCTGTTTAACATCTTCATAGCCGATATAGCAGTTGGAGTTAAGAGCAGAATCAGTCTGTTCGTGGATGACACCAAGATAGGGGCAGTTGTGGATGGAGTAGAGGGAGAAAAAGGCATTCAAGAAGATTTGGGAAGGCTTGAGCAGTGGTCAGTCACTTGGCAGCTGGGTTTCAATGCTAAGAAGTGCAAGGTTATGCACTTCAGAGTGAGGAATCCTGGGTACTGTTACCATATGGGAGGGGTTCAGCTGTCCGTCTCTGAGAAGGAAAAGGATTTGGGGGTAATGGTCACAAAGAATATGAACCACTCGTCTCAGTGTGGGAAAGCAGTGGCAAAAGCCAATAGAATGTTGGGGTGCATTGCTAAAGGAATTAGCTCTAGGTGGAGGAAGTTATTCAGCCACTGTTCAGGTCACTGGTGAGGCCGCACTTGGAGTACTGTATACAGTTTTGGAACCCATATTTAAAGATGGACATCAGGTTACTGGAGGGGGTACAGCAGAAGGTGACTAAAATGATCAGAGGTATGAAGGGGAAGCCTTACAAGATAGATGGAGGGGCATCAACATGTACTCATTGGAGGAGAGAAGGGAAAGGGGTGAGATGATCAAAACCTTCAAGTACTTAAAGGGCATCAACAGGGTTAGTACAGAGGGCATGTTTTGATTAAAGGGAGAAGGGATTACTAGGGGGCATAGTCTGAAGTTGGTGGGGGGTAGAATCAGGAGGGAGGCGAGGAAGCATTACTTCACAGAGAGGGTGGTAGGGGGAGGGCATGCTCTTCCTGAAGAAGTGGTATCTCTTAAAACAGTGGAGAACTTAAAAGGGGTGGATAGGGTTAAGGGCAAGATACCAGTCAGTGGGAAGATGAGGGGGGAAGAGAGGGGGGCCAAAGGTGTGGGAGGGGCAATAGTCTAACCTCTGTGCTACACAATTGAGCAGACATGATAGACCATTTGACCTGTATCTGCTGGCAGTTTTGTATGTTCGTAAGAAAGAGTGGAGTTTACATCTTAATGAAAAGAGGGTCACCATTCCAGGTTCAGGCAGTAGAAACGTATGGAGAGGGTAGATGGGTGTTGATATGAGGAAGAGTGCAGGACGGGGACATTACTTTAGTCAACATCTACATGCCAAATGAGGATAATGCAGACTTCTTTCATCATGGCATAGAAGGTAACAGATAACTAAGCTTTGGGAAGTCTTTTTCTCATTGGAGAAGATTTTAACCTGGTGGAAGACCCTCTTCTGGACACATCCATGAGAGAACAGGGGCATCCGGTGCACAGCAATGCAAGGCAAGCTCTACAGAAATTGTGTGCAGACTTAGCCCTACAAGATATCTGGCGGATACAGCACCCAACAGAGAGGGACTGCACATATAGGTCACCTCACTTTACTTCCAAAAGCAGGCTAGATTATTTTTTATTGAGCTCAAATGCTATTGCAGAAGTAATAGGTGTGGAGATTCACCCGATAGTAGCCTCAGATCATGCACCAGTCTCTCTCTTTCTCTCTCTGATCCTGGCCACAACCACACCCAAATCCCCAAGATGGAGAATGAATCCATTCATTCTTAAATCTCTGGAATTTGGAACCACACCCAAATCCCCTAGCTGGAGAATGAATCCATTCATTCTTAAATCCTTGGAATTTGTGATCTGGCTAAAGAAAGAAATAACATCATATTTTGAGGTAAATAGACAATCGGAGATGACAGAGCAGATCCTATGGGATACATTTATTCAGTTAAGCTAGCAAAACCAACTAGGCTAGAAACTGCTAGACTGCAATCTCAGCTTCTGTATTATACACCCACAGCCACAACACTGAGGCAGTGGTGTCAAAGGTCATCCAGTTAAAGCAGCAGAATTAGATAAAAAATAATCAGATCTTTTGCAACAGTTTGTTCCTTGTGCTCTGTTGAGTACTTACATGGTAATCTTCTTTGATTTCGTTGTACTATCACCCCATAATTTGCTCTTTGTTCCATATTTCTTTGTTTTTGTTCACATTTCTCTCACTCACCGTGTTGAACTGGAACCCTCTACTGCCAAACATGTATGCGCATAACTCACAGTACTACACAGGGACAGTGGGAATACACAGCACAGGGTCTCACAGAAGAAAACAAAAGATGTGATGCAACATGAGGGGGGAACTTAGCTGCAAATTAGGCACCAGACATTTACTGTGGATCCACAACAATGGAAATAAATTTTAAATATCTAATAAACTAAAGATCACTAGAATAAAATATTTACAGATATCAATTAATCAGTTCATTGATCAGCTATATAGCCATTACAATGTCAAATTATAAATATATTAAAAACAGCAGGTACCATACAGAATTCTTAAAGTGCTTATACTGTATATACACACATATATACTGTATTTATATCTATATCTATATATATATTTATACAATAGGAGTGAAGGATAAATGAGTGTGATAAAAACATGTATTTTCACTGTGGTGACATAACCACAAGAGATATTTCATGTTGTGACATCACGACTAGAGATAAATCATGTTGTGACATCACCATTGTGAGTGATATTTCACTGCTGCCTGCAGCCAACTCAGTTACCATGGCAAAACATTCTCAGGTGTTTCCTATACTCTGACTCACTCCCAACCCATTGCTGTGATACTCTCAGCTGACGGCAGCCAGAATTCTAAAGCAGACAGCTTCACAAAACAGTTTCTTTCTCACTGCTGCCTGCAGCTAATTCATTTACCATGGCAAAATATCATCACCTGTTCCCCACATGCTGTCTCACTCCCAGCCCATTACTGTGATGCTCTCAGCTTGACTGCAGCCATAATTTAAAGCACACAGCTTCAGAAACAGTATCTTTCTCACTGCTGTCTGAAGCTACTCTTAGCATTGTAAAACACACTCAGCTTTTCCCACAGAGTTTGTAACACTGCCAGCCCATTGAAAATCTCACACACAGAAACAGTAACACAGAAATAGCAACAGAACACAAAAATCATAACAATATTTGAAACTCATACCCCTATTGTATAAATATAACACATGATAGCAGATCTGTTAACATGGAAAAATAACTGCTCCTGCATCTGAGTCAGATACTCTCACGTGCCTTGATGGTTGTGAGTATCCAGTGCTCACTCTGCAGGAGTGAAGATATTTTCATATCACACTCCTACCCATCATGTATCCTATACATACATACATACACACAGTACATATATATATATAGGGATACATGATGGGCATGAGTGATATGGATAGTTGTCACTCTGCAGAAGAGTTTGGATATCTCACGAAAGTCAAGGCAAGTGAGATATCCAGGCTCACGGCGCAGTGGCGGACAATATTTGCCATAAAGACACGATATGCCCATCATGTATTCGAATATACAATAGGGCCAAGAGTTTCGCAGTTTTGTTATGCTGTCTTGTGTTCTGTTCCTGTTAATGTGTTTGCTCATTCTGTGTGTGAGCTTTTCTGAATGGGCTGGCAGTGTTATAAACTCTGAGATACATATGAGTGTGTTTTGCAATGCTAAATGAGTTAGTTTTAGATAGGAATGAGAAACATACTTTGTGAAGCTGTATTGTTTAGCAGTCTGGCTGCAGTGAAGTTCAAAGCATCACAGTAATTGTAATGAACTGAGAGGTAGAGTGTCAGAACAGCTGATACTGTTTTCAGTGGTATTGGTTAGCTGCAGGCAGAGTGTAGAGTGTTCTGTGAAATTGTGCCTTTAGAATTCTGGCTGCAGTGAAGTTGAAATTGTCACTAATTGTAATGGGTGAGAATCAGAGTTTGAGGAACAAGTGAGAGTGTGTTTCAGTGGTAGTTGAGTTAGCTGCAAGCAGTAGTTTAGACTGTTCTGTGAAGCTGTGCTGTTTGGAATTCTGGCTGCATCAAGTTGAGAGCATCACAGTAATGAGCTGGAAGTTGGGGGATAGGTGTGTTTGTAATGCTCACTGAGTTAGCTGTAGGCAGCAGTGAGACCTCTCAGGTAGTTCTGCATTTGTGTCTATGGTAACAGCACAGGTGTTTCTTTCATGCTGAGGGAAGCTGCCTAGGGTGATGATATCAGTGACCTTTGTGACCTGTGCGTAAATGTCTCATATCATCACAGTAGAGCAGAGGGTAAAAATATCACACTGCAGTGGATCATACACTGTTTTATCTCACTCATTTACCATCACCCTATTGTGTGTGTATATATATATATATATATATATATAGGATATGATGGACAGATCATGGAATATTCTCACTCCAGAGTGAGCTGTATTCTCACGAGTGCCGAAGGCACGAGTGAAAATACACAGCTCACGAGGCAGGAGTGAGAATATTTTCCATATGCCATGATCTGCCCATCATGTGTGCAATTTATACCACAGGGGTGAGAGCTGCAGTAACATTTTTTCTGAGTCTGTGTGTTTCCTGCTCATTCTGTGTGTGCTGTCAGTGTGTGTGTGTGCGTGTGTGTGTGTGTGTTCTGAATGGACTGGGAGTCAGAAACACAGGTGAGCGTTTTGCAAAGCTAATTGAGTGAGTCAGAGGCTCAGTGAGAAAGACAAACTGCAGCAGGTAGCACTGAGAAACAGAACCTGCTTTGTAAAAGACTTTCATTTAGAATTCAGGTTGTTTTGAAGCTGAGATCAGCACAGTAATGGGCTAGCAATGTTAGAAACACAATGGGACATAGGCGAGAGTCTTTTGCAAAGCTAATTGAGTAAGTTGCAGTTTCAGTGAGAAAGAGAAATTTTTTCTGAAGCAGTGTCCTTTAGAATGCAAGCTGCAGTGTATTTATCCTCACTCTGGTGACATCAGCAGAGTATGGGTAAATGTCGATATCCCACTCTGCTGATGTCATCAGGATTTATCCTCACTGCAGTGGAAATGACACAGGTTATCTTACTGAGAAAGCTCTCACCCCGTGGTATAAATATATTTTTTATATATATATATATATATATTTATAAAATGGGGTGGTAAAATCATAGAAATTCCACTAACATGATTGGACAGAATGCATCACATGACCGTGCATTATTTCCCAATGACCGTGACACACACCTCCATGCCACCTCCCAAGACACCTGAACTACATTTTATCCTCCAAAACCTTCTAACCAGTACTCATATCATTCCACATCTATCACAGATAGTCACCCACAAGCCAAAGTTCAAACTAACACTGACTAGAAAAAAAAAGAGCTTTGTATTCCTATTTCTTTTCAGTTACTATTCTTACAATAAAGCCGTCCTCTTTACAGGGAGGAAAACGAGTGGGGACCACTTTCACTTTTATTAGTGACATGTAGTGTGACCGAGCGTGGTCAATAACGGTACCTAATAACCACCCAGACACTGAAAGAATGTCCCTCAGTGTGAAGAAGGAAAGTAACTGTATTTTACCTTATTTTTATTCAGAATTGTGTAAAAGAAGTAGCCAGCTCAAGCGAGTTGCAGACAGGACTTTCAGTTTTATCACTGACGTGTAGTGTGACCAAGCATGGTGAAAAGTGACACGTAATGTGCAGCCAAACAGTGAAAGTAAGTGACACTCTGTAGTAGAAAAGCAAAGAAACTCTGCATTTCAGGTTATTTAAATTTAAAACCATGTAAAAAAGCTGCCATGTGAAGCAGTCGGAGAACTAGCGCAAACCGAGAGTGTTGGCAGCGTCCGAGACGTTACGCAGGACAGAGCGAGTGTTCCTCTAGCAACAGTTGTTCTTAGTGTAGGAGTCGTATTTATTTCCTGTGGGAAAGAGATTTTTATTGTTAGATCAAGTTGGGGGGGTGCAGTGTGGTATTGTGGTATCTTACCTTGTATAATCGTAAAGTTAATGGTCTTCGCTTGTATTGATGGTCTGTAGAAGCAAGTTCCCAGGATGTCTGAGTAGTTCTCTGGTATTGTTGTTAGAGGTGGTTATGGGGCTGAAGCAGGTATAGGATGTAACTGTGAAGTTGAAGTGGTAAGTTGTGGGTTGTTGGGTGCACTGCTAAGTATGTTAGAAATATTTTTCTGTTTTTCTTCATTTATTTTGGAGTAGTCATTCAAGCTCTGTACTTGCTTGTGGCCAGAAATCTGTACAATGTCTGTTGGAGGTATGCCACACTCTGTGAGTTTCTGAATAAGGTGCTTTCATACTGAATGGTTTGTTAGTCTTTTGTCAGTGTTGATAGTTGATTTTGTGATCATAGTTTTGACAATAGATGACAGTTTGTGGATTCCTACTGGTTGGTTCTTGTACCAAGCATTAGGTGGCCCTTCTTTAGCATGGAAGTTAGTTGCGAGGAAGAATGGGGAGTCTTCGGAGAGGCATTGAGGAGGACTTTTGTGTTGATAGACAATGTAGTTCTGCACTGGGCATTTGTGAGGGTTATTGGTGAGCTGGTAGGCTTTAGGTTTGATGTTATGGCAGTCTTTAGGATTGGTTCCAGTGCTGGTCTCAGTTTGTCTTTCCTGGTCGAGCCGAATGTATCTTTGGCCATTTTTATCAGTTTTGAGGACTATGTCTCCCCATTTGAGGTTTCTCATCTCTGTGTTTCCCTGAAGGCTGAAGTGCATGCTGGCTATGAGCCACGTGGTATTTAGAAGAGACTCAGGGTTGTAAGGTCCTAGCAATTGCTCGTCATATAGTTTTTGTATCGCAGAGTCTGTGAGCTCATCTGCAGCTTTTGGTTTGGACCCCTTGCCTTGGCTTTTTAGATTTTTTTGCTTAGATAGGAGTACTTACCGTGCCTTTTCAAATGCTGGGGAAGTGAAGAGAGACTCAGTGTAGCCTTTTGTTTTTAAGAAGCGTTCGACACTTTGAAATGTTGCCGTGAGGGTGAGGGGTTTGTAATCTGTGCTATCTTTTTCTTAAGTAGTTTATAAAACAGTGGCAGAAGTAGCTGTTTAACTGTGCTGGAGGAATGTCCTGAAGGTGGCATTGTTCATCGTAGTTTTTGGTGAGGTAGCTATTGAACATTTTAGTGTCTATTTGTTTTTTTTTGGGCTGTATTAATGTTCTGGGCTTTTTCAATGTATAGGTCTATGTTGTCTTGGTCTATTAGGTCAGCATTGGTAATTGCTGGGTTTCCAGTACCGCTTGTGGAGGGTTGAGGTTCTTTGTGTTGTCCTGATGGTACTGATACTTCAGAGGTTGCTAGTTGTTGTTTTTCTGTTCCGGCTGGGTCTTCCAGTGGTTCAAGGTAATTCTCCAGCTGTGTCATTATTTGTTCCATCTCTATGTTGAAGTTTGTAGTGTTTTCTTTAGTTTTTTCCATTTTTTCCGGTCATGAGGTTTAGGACCTGAGGTATATTGCCATAGTTTGCGTTTACCGTTTGTATGGAGAAGGGTGGTTTCTGTGAGAGCTCGAGGTGGAGTTTGAGTGTGCACCAGGTTTTGGTGCTTGGGATGGTGCTTGATTTGTGTTAGGTGTGCTGCACAGGTGCATAATCTAGGGCGATGTCTGATTGTGGTGCTGGTTGGAAGTAGTTTGGTCATTGTAAGGTATGATGTAATCACTGTACAGATAAGTGGGGTGTAGCTTAATCACTATGGGAATAACTTCACGTTATTCTCATAGTGATTATGTCATGGTCCTTTATCTGTACAGCGTCTTAAATAAACATTTTTATGCAGCAGTATTTATCCTGACACCTATTGCATAAATATATATACATATACATACAATGGAGAGCTGTCAGATAAATGATTTATCTGCACAAGTGCTGTTTGACCTCAGGTAACCTCACGAGTGGCATATGCCACGAGTGAGGTGTCCGAGGTCAAACAGCACAAGTGTAGATAAATCATGTATCTGACAGCTCATCATTGTATATTTAATTTATGCAACAGGGATGCTTTCTGTCACTGCAGGGACATTTGCTTTTGAACACTTATCTTGTTTTTGCATATGTTTGTCAAAAAGTGAACAAAAAATTGCATTTTCTGCTCTTTCTTGCTAATTATAAAAAAATCTATAAGGCATCTATAAATGAAACACCACTCATTTTGTAGATAATTTTGTGCTGAACAACTTTCATACTCGCAGTACCATGCTATCTTTTTTCGTTTTAAAGGTATTCGCATTTGAATATGGGTAGTACTGCTACTGAGGCTGAACATTCTAAATGAGATCCAGAGTGATTGTGACATAGCTGCTATATGGATAAATTTTTAGAAAATGGCAACATGGAAAGCTTAATTCTGATTGACCAATAGTGCCAATCAGCCGGTCAGGTATGAGACAACAGAGACTGGGAAATATCTAGTACCAGTCCTCATTGCCTCATATAGTTCTATAAATATTGGGCCAGTAGAACTCTCAAAATGGCAATTGCAGCCATGTTGTCTCTCTCGCTTAGCGAGACTGAAGCAATCAGCCGATGTCCTCGGCACAGAAACCAGTAAATGAATGTGAGTGCCCCCCTGCATAACAGCAGCAGGAAATCCATGCAAAAAATCACACCATAATAAATGAAAAAGTGCACCTTCAGACTTCATCCACATACTGCTGCCAATACTCACTTCTGCATGGCGATCTTTCCACCCCCGCCACAAGCCTTCACCCACCACCAACGTACATAGCTGTCCCGATCATGGTCCATGCTGATGATTGGGGGAGGGACTGTAAACTGCCTCTTTATTTAAAAAAAAAAACAAACAGTAATTTTCATTCCTTAGCTCTGGAGACTGGAGACTTGTGCTAAACTTGAAAGTAAGAAGCAGTTGTTTTAAACTTCCGGTCTTTTTGAGACTGTGCTCTCAATCTCTGTAGCAGCTCACAGCAACTCCGGGGTAGGGCAGGAGAAGAGAACTGTCAGCAAAATCTTTTTGTAATGCTGTTTTGTCAGCACTGATTACACATCAAAACTGGTGGCAGCTTTTTAAAAACGTCTGTTCCTTTTGAGATTGCAATCACTGTTCACATAATGGGGGGGGAACAGTGACAGCGATTCGGGATGTAGTCTGTGAGCGAGAACCACAAGCCCCAAAATACAGTGTTCAGTTTTTCTCACTTGTTACTGGTGTGTGTGTGGGGGGGGGTGCTTTTCATTAACATACTGCTAAGAAACAGAAAAACACAAGTGAAAAAAAAACAAGCAAATGTAAATAGCAGCAGTGCCCTTTGCTGGAACTAATGAAGGAACTACTTTACAGCAAGAATGTATTTTCATTGTTTTTAACTTCTTTATAATTTATGTATTTATTTTTAAAATATTTTATATAACTTTACCTATAGCCCATTTTCTAAGGCAATAATACTCTCAAGGTGGGTGGTGACTGTGCTATGAGACCACTTCAGGGCTATAAGGCCCTCCACCTGTGGCATCGGGCCTCATTACACCCTAGGTGCTCTGGTACAGCACAATACCACACACCCTGTTGGGTATCATTGCTTACTCAATGGCTTCTGAGTCCACGCCTATTGCATAAAACAAAATATATATATATATATATATATATATATATATATATATTACACACACACACAATGTACCATTCTCATAAAGTGCAATTTATATTTATATCCCCCTTAATGAGTCTTGTCTACTTTACAGCAGTCTATATCCTAGCATAACTTTCAAAATTATTATACCACCTTTAGTTTTTGTCTAATTTTAGTAATTGCCTGGGAATACTTTGCAAGTCCCTTCAAAGACCACTGGTCCTCTGTATGCATAAATATTGATGTTAAACTAGCTACCTTTGTGTCATAACCAGTGTTAATAAAGGGACTCAGCCAATATTTTCTTTCTTTGGCATACCATGGAAAAACCCAGAGTACATGAATCAAATTCTCCTTTTCATCTATATAGCAATCATATCTATCTGACAGATTGTGATCTTTATTATGCTATGCTAGCAGAACGTTACTTGCAAAATGTTCAAATTTATAGGTGATAAAACTATTACACAGCGTCGGACTCTCCAGGATTTCTAAGTACTGTTTAAATCCAAAGTCTTGGTTATTTTAGCATACCAACTTGAGTAGTGTGATTTTTTTTAATGGTTTCTAAATCAGATTTACTCCAGAAGTTATTTATTTTCTTTGAGATACACTTCCTATATTGTTTCCACTGCTCTTTTTAAGGGTGTCAATTTATGTTTTACCATTAATGTATTGAATGCTGTACACCAAAATTTGGATGTAAAACCAAGGTTAAACCAAGATTCTTTTTCCTTCAGACAGGACTTTGCAAGAGACAAGTCTGACAAGTTCATTAAGCACAACCAAAAATTAATTTTGCAAGCCTCAATTACAGCAGATACGTTAGTTAGTCCAGTTTCTGCTCTAATATAAACAGTCGGGCAGGAATGGCCAAGTTTTAAAATGTTCCTTAACATTTTAAAAAGAGGGCTCATTAAGGAGTTAATGTTATTAGGTTCCCATATCTCAGTGCCATTTAGAATCAAATTTAGATTTTAATGCTGCTATAACACCTCTAACAGAGTTTCCACCATATTTATAATTAAATCTTGTCAGTCCCCCTATTGTTTTAATAAGTTTTTCCCTAGTCATATCAGTATGTACTTTCCCTTAAAAATTAGTTGTCACCCTTCTACCCAGGTACTGTAAGTATATGCAGAAGTAACCTCCACCTTTTTGATTGCCCAACCTCCAAGATCCCTTTGGTTTCCTACTGCCAAATACCCTTATTTTGCTTTTATATAGATTGATTTTGAGGCTCAGTTTTTCTGAGTGCTTGCTAAGGAAGTCCATTTTCTGTTGGAGACCACTCCTGGACAATGAAAAAAGAACAATATCATCAGCGTACGCTAATGCCGGGCAGATCATGTTCTGAATTTTAGGGGAGTCTGACTGTAACTCCATCATATCCTTCAATAACTTATCCAGATACAGAGACAATAGGAGAGGGGCTAACATGCACTCCTGTCTAACTGCTTTATTTGTCTTAAAGGGGAAGAAGAGCTCACCATTATTCCCAAGTCTAATTTGAGCCCAAGTGTTAGAATAAAGGGATGAAATTATTATCAATCAATCAATCAATCATTCAATCAAAATCTTTATTTATTCAGGCGAACATCATTGAGCATAGCTCATTTACAAGATGGACCTGAGTGGTCATAACAATAAAAGGTTACAAATTTTACACAAAACCATGGTACTGAATAAACACAAATACATCAGATACAAATTATCATCAGATTTCTATCCATTCCTCTCTCTAATAACAATGTCCAGAGATAGTTTCTTGTCAGTGAATCAAAGGCCAAGGTGTAATCTACAAAAATTATATTTAATTTTTGTTTTCTTAAAAATACATGCTTCTCAATAACGTGTCTTAAGACAAAGATATTATCAAGTGTAGAATATTGTGATCTAAAACCTGCCTGTAATTCAGATAGACCCCCCTGTGATTTCTACTTGCTCTTTTAATTTCTCCAGAATTATTTTTGAAAAAAATCTTAAGTTAATGTCCAAGAGGCTTAGAGGCCTGTACAACATGGTGTCCAAATGATTCCCTTTCTTGTGAATTGGTATAATGTTTGATCCATGCCATGTACATTGAAACTGATTTGAAACAATACATTTGTTGTACAGTATGGTTAAAACACTACACCACATCCTAGTTTCACATAAATAAACCTCTGCAGGAATCCCATCCAGGTCAGGGGCCTTATTCTTTTTTAAGGTATTGCTACCCCTATATACTTCTTCAGGGGATACTGTATATATGTGTATATATATATATATTTTTATGAAATGGGCATCACAAAATGAGAGCTCTGATTGGCTGCTAGGTATGTGATATTCATTCTCATGCACAGGAAAAAGTACAAGCACTGCCCTGTGGGCGTTGATCTAGGTGATGCTGCCCACTCAGAACCTTAAGAAAATAAAATGCTGCCATCTTGTTTATGCCACAAGTGGTGCCAGCCTAACTGTAAAAAATAAAATAAGTACTGCGTTGATCCTGCAGGTCCACTCTAGATAATCCAAACTCCCTCATAAGAATAATTTTAGTAGTTGTTTTCCTTCTTGAAAAATGCGGGGATTTCTGACCGAGATTGAGCGCAGTTCAGTAACCCCAGCCGAGAGCAGAGTGTCAACAGCGCACTTTACTGACTGTCGTCTACTCTCGAGCTCGAAACATGACGAATATAAAACTTCACTTTAGAACTTGTTTTCCATCTTTTCGGTTGGTGCTTCATATCCCTGCACACAGAAACATTTCAAACTGCCAGAAGAATTCAGGTAGAAACGGACCCGCAAAACATACTCGCTTGGCCGTCTGCACGCTCCCTGTCCCAATCATAGGCTGACTTGCCACTGCTGACAACTTCCCTCACAAAGTCTCCTAATGTTTTCATTATTTAAAACAACTCTGGTTTATGTTCTCTCTTTAGAAACCTCACCGTCTGCTGTGCCGTTCCTCACTTGACATTCGCTCCCATTTTCATTTGCTCGCTAGCCCGACTGCTCCCTCGCTCCATCCTCATCATAGGCTGAGTATTGCTACCTGTTACCATAAGGTAGAAAAATTCTAAAAAAAGACAGGGTAATCTCCTGTTCAAACTAAATGAAGTAAGACTATTGCTGGGGGGGGGGGTTACCATAACAACTACACATATACAAGTAAGGATGCCTTAGCAGCTCAAAAGTCCTGAAATAAAAAAAAAAAGGCGGAGGAACTATTTTATTAAAAATTAAGACAAACATGTAAGTGTTTCACTATTAAATATTATGTATTTTAGTTATGACATACATCTGTATTTTAGATAGCCATTTCATAAGCGCAATAAGCCACTCCAGGGTGTGCGTTAGACACTTTAACACATGGCTAGGAGGCTGGACGCACTCGGCTGGTGACCTCGTGCCTCACTACGCTGCCTAGCTGTGTGTTAAAGTGTCTGATGCACACCCTGTCGTGGCTTATTGCTTACATATATGTATGTATGTATGTATTAGGCCCACCTTCAAAGAAGTAATTGGTTCTTCTATGTTTTGATCAAAAAAGATACCCTTAAAGTAATATACCCATGCATGTTCTGGGATACAAGTGTCTATTACTGATTTATAATTATTTGTGCCCCTGGTAACTAATGTCCAGAACTTTTTAGCATTCTTTGTTATTACAGTGTCCAATAAACAGGCCCACTGTTTAGTATAATGAGCTACTTTTTTCTCCTTAATCATTAATCTATATTCATTTTTTTATTCTTTAAGAGTAATTTAACATCTCTATTGTTTTCTTTCCTTCTTTGTCTCAGTAACTTATTTATTTCCAATTTTATCATCTGACATTCATTATCGAACCAGTTATTATCTCCTGAGCTCCAATTAGTTTTTAATGGGATAGTCAAACTCTTTTTTATCTCAAGAAAGAGACTATCCAATTCCAACCTTAACTGATCCAATTCTATTGCTCTCAAGCTAATCAGATTATTATTTAACACAGAACTATTTATCAAAGGGGTAATTTTTATCTCAGAATTTTGTTTCCAGATAATTATCTTATAGGATCTTATTTCTATATGGTGACTGGAACTATGGCTGCATGCTTCTGGCCAAAAAGCAGAATTCTGATAATCACTTCCTCATTGTCCAGTACTGGTGCTTTAAATTATCAGCTAAACACTTTATTCCAACAGTAGGCTGATAATGCATTGTTCTACTTATAGCAGCATTGCTGGGAAGGAGGAGAAAGAGCTTCCAAACTGCTAGCATACAGGCTGTGACAGGAAGCAGTGCAAATGCATATCTCTCATATTCAATACAGCCCTAACGCAGTTACTTCAGATCCTAAACAGATTAATGATGCTTTCAAAAAGTTCTATGAAATACTATATACAAGCAGAACAAAGCTTTCCCTGTGAGTATTGGTAGCTTTCTCGGAGATCTAGGCATGCCTAGGATCCCTCTAGAAATGAAGGAAAAGCTGGAAGCCCCTTTCACCATTTCTGAAATAGAAAATGTCATTACGGCATTGGCTAAAGATAAAGCTCCAGGCCCAGATGGCCTTAGCGCCGAGTTTTACTAGGCCTTTTTTAAGGAGTTAATACCTCATGTATATCTTACATTTCAGGTCATGCGGAAGGGGAAAAATTCCCAATACTATGCAAGAGGTTACCATCACGGTGTTGACGAACCCAATAAGGACAAAACAAAACAAAACTGAATGTTCTAGCTACTGACCGATATTGTTAATTAATGTAGACACCAAGATCTTGGCTAAAGCCCTTGCTAATAGGCTGGAGAATGTGTTCCCTAGCATCATTTGCCAGTATAAACAGGGTTCATCAAGGGGAGACAGGGGGCGGTAATGTTAGGGCATTGATCAACTTGATCAAAATAATGCAGAAAATACATGACACAGCAGCACTATTGCCGACTGATACCGAGAAAGCCTTTTATTCGGTGGAGTGGGACTATTTATTTGAAATCATGACACATGTAGGCATCAGACCTCAATTTCTTTCATATGTGAAAGGTTTATACTTGGACCTAAAAGCTTTGGTGCTTACAAACAACCTTCTGTCACCCATGTTCTCATTCCACCGAGAGGTGAGGGAAGGATGCCCCCTATCGCCTCTGCTCTTTGTGCTGGCCATGGAATTCTTAGCTGCAGCTACCCAGATGAATCCAGACATTGGTGGTATATGAGTAGGTAGTCAGCATCACAAGTTACTCCTATATGTGGATGACTTGTTACTAACCCTGTCACAGGTCATTCAGTCAGTCCCAGCAACACTGGATCAGATAACCACTTTTGGAATGCTCTCAGGCTTACAAGTAAATTGGTCAAAAGATAAATTATTGTTAATAGTGGGCTGTTCAGACCCAACCCCCACCTTACTGGAGACCAACATATCACTGGCATGAGAAGAGATTAGATATATGGGAATCCAACTCTCCCCATATATCAGAGACTGGCCTGCAAAAAACCTGCAACCTCTGTTGTCTGAACTTGTGTTGGACATGGATAGGTGGAACAAACTCACCCTTACCCTCCCAGGTAAAATTTTGACCATTAAAATAACTATTGCACCACAAACCTACCCATGAAGCTAACAGAAAAATGGTGGCAGAAAATGAAGCACTTGTTTGCCTCATTTTTCTGGGTACAGCAACCACCCAGATTTGGGAAACACCAGCTTAGTGCCCTACAGAGACTGGGAGGCAGGAATGCTCCATGGCTGTGGACTTACCACCTGACCTAGGAGATAAGGAATAGCCTTGAATGGTTACAACCGCAAGGTGACATACCCCTGTGGGCCACCACAGAACAGCCTCTGCATGGCACCCAACCCTTTCAAGTAGCACTTCCGGCAAAGGACACCAGGGATATGCAGTCTTCCCAGCCCATACAGTTCACAAGATATGCTATCCAAAAGCTGAAGGCCAAGTCACACTGGAAGACTTTATCCTTGGGGCTTTCCGAATCCCTCTGGTACAACCCAAAGCTCCAGACAGCAGGCCAGATGATACATTGACCTATATGGGCCAAGCAAGTGATTATAATACTAAAATACATTATCTGTCCTTTCACTGTGACTCTGAAACCTTTTCAGCAAATCAAGGAGGAATATTGATTGATTGACTGATTGATTGATTTCAAAAGATTCACCTGGAAAGACATACTGAGCTAGTAACAGCTCATTTCCAGATGCGTCCTGGGGGAAGGGGATGGGAAATATCATATAAAGCATTTACATAAGTAGAAAGAGAATACAGCAATACTACTTAAATGAAAAAATATTAAAACTTTAAATACAACTCTGAATGACATATGCGTAGGGGAAGACAGGTAGGCAGGGTAAAGCTAGCCAGGGGGCAAAGAAAGAGGGTCAAGAACAGCTGCAGGAGATGGGAAAAAAGTAATGAAGAAGATACTTTAAGGAGAAGGCCAAAGAGGCAGAGTGAATAGACAAGGGAAGGGAGGACCAAAATTTACAAAAGTGATAAGAGAAAGCAGACTGACCAGCAATAGTTTTTCTAGAAGGAATAGAAAGGGAATGAGAAACAATATTACAAAAAGGATGGTAGGAAGCTGAGGGAGAGGATAAGAGGGAAGTGAGGTAGGAAGGAATGGAACCAAACCAGAATTTGGATATAAAGGAGGCAAAGTGGGGAAAGTGCCTGGCATCAAGAGAGAGGAGAGAAAAAGCAGAGTAGAGTGAATAGTGGTGACTACGTAGGGAATAATCTAAAGCAAATCGACAAAAGGAGTTGAGAGTCAAGTCTGGCAAGTGTGGATTTGGGAGCATCACTGTAGACTATGTCACCATAATCAAAAATAGGGAGGATCATTTTTGAAAAAAATCTCACAGCATATAGGAAGCGGGATACCTGATTTGTTCCTGTAAAGTGCACCAAACTTGGAGTGAAGCTTTTGGTGAATGGCATCAATATGAACAGAGGAACAAGATGACAGCCAAGCTATCTCCCAAACACAGACCATTGAAGATTTCCCCAGCTGTGTCAAGCTCTGAGGACCTGGTTAGGCCTGGAGCTCAAATATCAACCCAGCGCTACAGCAGAAATACTAAACCAATGATCAGTGTCAAACGATAAAAAGGGCAAGCTCATTTACAGCTACATACAACAATTATAACTCCCTGACTGGGATCCACACAGGCTCAAATGTGAGGCAGACTTATGAATAGTGACACAGTTAGAAACATGGCATAGATGCTAGACCCTAGCCCATACTGGCACACTGGACCCAAAGGCCCAACTCATTCAAAAAAAGGTGCTTGGTATGTGGCATCGTACCCCAGATAAATTAACCAGGATGGGGGTTTCGAGTACGAATGAATCTTGGAAATGTCACTCTTCACCGGGACATATACTGCAGGTCACATGCTATGGTTGTGCCCGCTGGTGAGACCCTTTTAGCAGTGTGTCCTGGACAAGGCCAAGGGTCTACTTGAAAGGGGCATACCTTTGTCACTGGTGCTATGGATCCTAGAGCCTATGGCACTATTCACAGGCCAGCCAGCCAAACACAAACCCTAGTCTACACCATGGCCATGGAGGCTACACAGCTACTGTTAATGAAGTGAAGGCAGCCCAAAGTGCCCTCTAAAACAGAGTGGAAACTGGCTGCTACAAAAACAGCCTCTTTCATTCGAGTACTGTACAACTACTGGGGGAATGCCTCCACTTCTGAAAGGGTCTGAGATCCATGGATAAGTCAGGGACACTAAAGGGTTGGCATAGGCTGAAGGAGAGTAGTGACGGGCCTTTTGAGGAGGAGGGCGAGGTAGGGGTAGGAATGGGGACAGTGGATCAGGACCAGAAAAAGATACATATGTTAGATATTCCACACGATGGTCTTTTCCACCTTCCCTCCCTTCCCCCCATCTTCTTTAAATCCTACACTTCATAAATTTTCACCCTTTCACACTCACTCACTTCAGAAGATTGCAGGACTATGTTATTTTTCTTAAGGACACCAATGGGATACGACCCTAAATATTGGTAGCAGTCAAATTATCATAAAGACGTCTTCCATTCTAACCATTATTTCTAACTCTTTTCTTATTAACAGCCACCAGAGCAGAATGCACTGAGAGCTAAACCTGTCTAACCGGTACACCTGTGGTTAAGTAAGCTCCATGAGAGACAGTAACAGGTAAGTGATTGTTCTCAGATAGAGTATTGTTGGTGATATAGGATGAAGTATTCTTGTTCTAGTTGTACAAATTTTATTGTCACTGTAAATACATCAACAAACAAATTTTTTGTCCTGTATTAGTAATTTTAAGAAAGCCTGTAGTTAACTTTTATGGGTGTTTTAAAGTCAGTTCTTCTTTTATAGTTACTGAGGAAAAGGGTATTTACTAATAACTTTCATTTATTAATTATGTTATTTACTATTTATTAGTAGTCATTAAATGTTAATACATTTTTATGTTTGCTTGCACGCATGTGCAAGAAACATATTTGGGCAGCTTGCTTCAGTAGCGAGTTGTGGAGGCACGGCAGTGTTGTTGCCAATACCAACAGCCCATTTTGGGGCTAGTCTGTGTGGCACCAATAGAGGATCATGCTATCCATGACTGCAGTAGTGTTGCTTGCCACCAACTTGAAACAAACTCGCCGCTGCAATCAGGGAGCGCCCCATCATCAGCAATTAGCCATTTTTGCTGTCGGCAGTCCCTGACTGCAGCAGCCAATTACAGTTGCAATGTCTGGTGCCCCCTTTCAATAAACATGGTGGCGGCTTCTCCGTTGGCCTCTCACAGTCCCCACAGAAGCCAATGGACAGCCGCTGTCTCTCACAGTCTCTGCTAAAGCCAAAGAAGGTGCCCAATCCCCCTGTCGGCATGCCCCTCCTCAGTTTATTTGCCAGTGGGGTAGCCCAATCCCCATCAGCATTAATGTGCTGCCCCCCATCTGTTGTGTACCAAGGGGGGTGCCCAATCCTCCTCATCTCACGTGCCCCCCCAAGCACACTGTATGGCTGACAGGGGTGCCCAATCCCCATTAGCTCCAGCCCTCCCTGCCAAAAAACACCCAGTTGGCACACTGGGAGCCCATCCCAATGTGCCAAAAGCACCCTGCATTGTCTTTTTTTAACCCTGTAAAAAAAGAAAATAGTCCCTTGCTGTCTGTCATAGCCCCTCCCCCAATCTGCATCCACCCTCTGATCACCCCACCTCCCCACACACCCCTCACCCCATACTTACCTCCGGAGTGCAGCGCGATGATCTTCGGTTGACCAGGAACATGTCTGCACTCTTCAATGCTGACCGCAAACTGAAGAAATGCAGGTAAGCTGTATAATGGCATAAATGGGTTTTTTTTCAAATTATGTGGCTATCGCAGCCATTTTTTTGACTTTTGACACCAAATTTTCAACATGGAGTTCTTGGGACGCCTCCTCATGAATTCACTCTCATGGCGTTATTCAGTCACGAAAGGTGATTTCTCCGTCACTGCGCGGAATCACCTTTCAGGACGAATTAACAAAATGACAGTGTCACTGTTCATGAGGTAGCCTCTCAAAAAGCCTATGTTGCAAATTTGGTGAAAACATTCCAAAAAATGACTGTGTTATGAGCATGCATTGTGCAGATTACACGCACACTTGTAACTTCGCAAATTTGTAATATTTTCACTCCAGATTTTCAACATTGGCATTTTTCACACCTCCTTATGAACAGTGCAGCTGTCATTTTTCATATCTTGGCCAAAATGTGTTTCTGCACTTCCGGCGCAGAATAGTGCGGTCACTGCAGGAAATCAGTGTTTGGTACAGATTAAGAAAATCACAGTGACACTGTCCATGAGCAGAGGTCCTAAAATGCCTATGTTGAAAATCTGGTGACAAAAGTCCATGAAATGACTATGTTACAAGCGTGCATTGCACAGTTTCCACACACACTCGTAACTTCAAAAATGTGTAATATTTCCACTCAAAATTTTCAACATTGTCCATTTTGCACACCTCCTTATGAACAGTACAGCTGTCATTTTTCACATGCTTCCCAAAATGTGTGTTTGCACATTAGGCGCACAATGGAGCAGTCGCAAGGGGAAATCAATGTTCAGGACAGATTAGGAAAATCATAGTGACAGTGTTCATGAGCAGATGTCACAAAATGCCTATGTTGAAAATTTGGTGAAATAATTCCACTAAATGACTGTGTTACAAGCATGCATTGTGCAGTTTCCACATACGCTCGGAAGTTCGAGCATTTTTAATATTTTCACTCCAGATTTTCAACATCGCCATCTCTTCACACCTCCCTATGATTGGTACAGCTGTCATTCTTCACATCCTGCCCGATCTGTGTTTTGGCACATCTCACGCAGAATGGCACAGTCACTGTGGGAAATCAAAATTCAGGACACATTAACAAATTCACAGTGACACTGTTCATGAGCAGAGGTCCCAAATGCTTCCATGAGGTGGGGGTCACAAAAAGGCAATGTTAAAAGTTTGTAGTGCAAATACCAACAAATGCCCAGGGCATTAGGGTTTCTAACCATAATGTCCCACCCTGTACAGACTGACAGGCATCAGGGGTGTGCCTTTGGATTGCCGGCTGTAATGCTCATGCCATTTCACACCCACCCTGAAGCCAGTGACAGGCATCGAGGTGTGCCTTGGACTCTTCGGCCCCAGAGTTCACCCTATTTTCCTATTCTGCGCCCATTTCAGCATATGTCCTTATGAAATGGGGTGACTGTGAAGCTGAATACCCCAAGGCATGCCTCAAAACTTGTCAGTGTCTACAGCTGGACAACCTTCCTGCGATTAACTCTGCTTCCCCTCCCCATCTCCATCACCACTACTCTCCACCCACAGACCAGTGGGTCTCCGGGGCAGTGGGGGTGTTGGGAGGCCTCTTGCTGAGCTGATGATGCAGCTAAGATATTTCTATCCTTGCTGCCACTGGAGCTTCACCAGATGGGGCAGTGCCACATCCTCCAGAGCATATCTCTAGAGAAGAGCTCCCTGCAGCAGGTGCAACTGACTGCCTCATCTCTAAACCCCATCCCCATAAAGACCTATACTAAGCAAATTTTTAATGTAAGTCATAGAGCTCACTCAGATGGGGTCTAGCCTAGCTGTTAAGCTCAGCTACAGCACATACAAACAGGGATAAAACAAAACCACCTTGTAGTGCACACCCAGATAGGGTGTAGCTGCAGGCTCGGTTATAACACAAAATAACAGGAGTTAAAACTGATGATGCTCTGTGTGTTATAGTATATACTCTAGCTACTCTATACAGCTGGATTTTATGTCTTCTCTACATGTCTTATCAATTACACAACATTTATAATTTCATACCTCAAGATAACTCAAAGGCAGCCTTTGTTAGCTGTAGCCAACTCTTGTTTCTTCTTGTTGCAGCAGTTCTACTTCTTATTCAGTTCCTGATCAGAATTGCACTCTACTGTACAGTATATATAAATGAAATACATGAAAAAGCAACATATGATTCAAGACAGGGGGAAGTAAATAAACAATACAGTATTTGTGTTGAGTAATTATGTAGCGTGATCCCAAAGTATGAGGAAAATATGTAAAATCCAGACATCATTTGCCCTTAGGTAGAAAAGGAAAGGAAGAACACAATGTACCTACTTTTAAGAGAAGGAGCTAGCTTATTAAGGATTGTAAGGACTAATTATAAGAGAAATATTCCGCTCATCACACTGCTATTGCAACAGAATTGTATTATGCATTGAGTTTATAACTGGCCACCTTCTCAACCAAAGTTCCTCTCCAATAAGTTTAATCAAAGCAGGTGAACTTGAAATAAATTGCTTAAATGATTTCACATATCATAAAGTAAAGTAAAGTAACATGCTTGGTAATGTACAGTATTTTAACATTGTGTATTTGTGGAAAGAGGTATGATATTTAATGGATAGTTGTCCCTGCTCTGAGGTATGATACACCTAGAATTTAGTACAAAGAAAAATGTAACTACATTACCAAACACGCTTACGTAAAATGTATCTGTTTTATTTTATAATACGTATAATCAATTTATTAATTTTATCAGATCCACCTACGTTGACAAAGCTTATTGAATTAAATGCTGGTTGAGGAGGTGGCCACGTATAAGTTCAGTGTAGGAACAATTGTTAAAATAGAGGTGAGCTGAGCAGCCTGTTTCTCTTTCTTTAGTTGAATAATAAAACACATAAAGTGAGCTTTTATTCATCACAGCGTTGGTAAGAAAAATAGGAACACACAGCATGGTAGAGAAACTGGGAAGGCATTGAAACAGTGATAAGACAAGACTGCAGGGGTGAAATTATATACAGCAGAGCCCTTTTAAGTGTACACCCTTGGGATAAAAGTGTTTTGTGCACTTAAGTGGGTTATGCATTTAACCAGAAAACTACTTCCAGGTTCATTTCACTGTTTCTCTAATGGGCTTTATTAAATACTTAGGTGCTCAAGTTAAAATGACATTACTGCAACACAGCACTACTTACAACAATCATTAATCTTCTTTTGCTTTGTATGTTTCAGTGTAGGACTCAAAAGTAAACAGAAGGCTAAAGTCAGTCTTTTCTTTTGGCAAAATTAATTTTCTTACTGTGGCTATGCTAGACAGCACCACGAGTATAGTTAAGATGTTAAGATGGACTATTTAAGGTGGTACTGTACAAAATGTGCACTTAAAGCTGGGTTGGATTGAAAATCAATAGGAAAACTAACAAAAAAATTTACATTTAACTGAAATGTGCACTTACATGTAATGCACTTAAGAGGTACATATAACACTGGATGAATAGGGAAAAAATGAGCATTTAAACGGGATGTGTACTTATCCGATATGCACTTAAGTGGGCTCCACTGTAATTGGAGGCCATTACCATAATAATGCATAACAATCAGACAGTATCTTTGAAAATAAGGTGCACTGGGGTGGCACATTCATGCAGTGGCAGGAGTGTCACGAATCCTGTGACCCAAGCTGAGAAATGAGCCTGGGGTGTTGGGGAGCTGGACACGGGAAGAAGGATTGAGCATTCCAGAAGATGCTGTCCTCCTTGAGGAGGGTAGACAATGTGCTATGCCCAACTACTATCATCTTGGAGTCACCAGGTGGAGGTGCAGCTGGAGCCGCCACACAAGGCAGGGGGGATGCTGCCTACAACTATGCCCCACATGTACACATGTCCTGATGCCCTTGATGTCAATGTCTCAGGAATGGGAGAAAATTTGAGGAAAGGCACCTAAGGAAAAACACCCAACCAACATCAAATGACAGCCAGCCACCAGCAACCTCTGCACCATCAACCAGGCATCCTCCTCCACTGGATCCATACTGTGTTGGGCTTGGCCACTCCAGACATTCCTACATTGGGAGGTAAGCCATAGAAGCACAGAGGCTGGGGTAAACCCTAGAGAAGGCAGGTGATGGAGCTGGAGGGTCCAGTTGGTTACAGCAGGAGAGAAAAATCTTGATTGGAAAAAGAAAATGAGGTGTGTAGAGGATGCAAATAAAAATGGTGTTGCACTTTTTATGTACATCATTCAAATTTGGGGAGTGGGATTAGGAGGAATGCCAGCTCGTTTTCTGTTTGTGCAGGGTTTTTCAGACTTACTGTATATGTACACTATTTTGGCACTCATTATTTAGATATGTTGATGATAAGACTGCCAAAGGACTGCGCTCCACTCCTAGTAATACTGAGGTTTTTTTTTTTATTTGTTGATGTGTTTGTGCTACCCTAACATCAAAGTTGCCCAATGTTTTGCGAAATGTACTACTTTTTCAAGGTTTGTGGTAGTCATTCGAAATAAAAACATACACAATTATAATAGAATTCAAACTGAAAAATATTCAAGGTTATTTTCAGTGGAAACCAACTCCACTACCAACTTAAATCATGTGATTAAAGAGAATATGATTTGGCTTGGTGGCAGAGTTGGTTTCCATGTAGAAATAACCTTACGTATTTTTCCATTTTAATTCTTGCATAATTGTGAATATCATGAATTATATAATTTTTATTTTAGATGACTACAGCAAAACTTGAAAAAAAAGGTACATTTCATGAAACGTTTGTTAGCTTTTCTTTTTGGGGTAGCACAAATACATCAATAAACAAAAAAAAACAAATCAAAATTTCTGGGCTTGGTGCTCAATTTGTTTGCTGTATATTTTGATAGATATAGACATATAAAACAAGATATTTAGGGTAGTGGCAGCCAGATATCAACAAACACTTTTCCCTGCTATTTTGATTACAGCAATTAAAAACGGGAATCCAAAAACAAAACAAAATTTTACAAAAGACATTCTTAATACAAGTAAAAAGTCAGAATCCAATGCCTCTTAGCTGATCAAGACTGTCACTGTGTAACATCTTAGAGTTTCAGAACAGCTCAACAGTTCTGGAACCCTTAGAAGTCATTGAGATGACACTCCCGATTAGCCAAGAGCTATCCAAAGCTTGACATTTACTTATAGGGACATTTATGCTAATGCATAGTGATTTCAAACTGGTCAGTATCACAGTTCTGATCAAACTATCAGCCCAGTGTTTTTTTGAAAACCAGTGAGCATGACTACCCACCACATGAGATGCAGTGATGCACTCATGGAAGCCCATATAACAATTGAAAATGTGTAAAATGGATTTCTAGGAAATGTTATACAGCTAATTAGATTCAATACTTGGTGAAACAACATATTAGAAAGGAACATGGTTCAATAGCCTTTCCCCCAAAAAATGTTTTCTATTTTTATATTTCAATGTTTGCTGAATAGTGTATAGTGCTTGTGAATACTTAACTTTAGTCCTTCTCTATTTCCACCCTCAATAGAGGAGACTGGCGGTGATAGGGAATGGAAGACCCAGTACTAAGGATGAGAAGGATGCCAGAGGAGGGGGGGGGGAGGATAGAGGGAGTTCAAAATGCTCTGAGTGATGATTGCTTGGGGGAGGCTATATTTATAGGAACAATGGGAAGATTTTATTCCCCCACATTGAACCTTGGGCAAAGCCCTCTTGTTCAATGTTTGGGGAATAGTGTATAGTGCTTGTGTGTGCTTAACTTTGGCCTTTCTCTCTATTCCCACTCTCAGTATTTAGATTCTGTGCTACCATAGTTAGGGTTGAGGAGCCATTTCTATGTTAAACCCCAAAATTTTGCACCTTAATAACTTTGCAACCGTTTGATGGATTTGCCTGAAATTTGGAATTTATGATCAAGAACCATAGGCCTTGGGATCTGCCAAGCTTTGTACTGGTTGGATATACGGCTGCGGAGTTATTAAGTGTGATCTGTGCGTGCGTTTACGCTTTTCTGGAATTCTGTGGTCGCGCCTACAGGTCGTACGGTTTGTGTGACCAGCCCAAAATCTTCAGGGAACATACAGCCGAGGTCCCCAATGTGCCTTTCAAAGATTTCATGAAAAAATATTAAACGGTTCAAAAGTTATTCAAAAAACAGTTTCCCATTATAAGTCAATGGGAAAAGTTAACAAAAAAGTTCAACACTTTCGCAAATGCATTTTTACTTTCACAAATGGGCCTGTTACTTTTGCAAATCGGCCATTTTGTTTTCAGTTGGTGATCAGAAAAATGGTTGGCATTTAAATTTGGGACCCTCTAGCAACCTAATTTTTTTTGTATTCACCTAGTCGGGCCCTGAGGATGCTTGCCATGTCTTTATTTTGTAGAAACACCCCAGAAATATGTTTTCAAATTTCTGGAAAGAGTACTTCCTTAAATTACTGCTCACGAAAGTGCCATGACTTTTACGAAAGCTTTAAGTAAGTGCGACAGTAATTTTCTAGTCTATGGAAAATGACAGCAATTCTTTGGCACTGCACTGCAAAATAACCATTGGGAGTTTTGGGCTGAAATTTGGAGGAGCATGCCGACATCTCACAGATGTGCCTTTCAGTGTTGTATTGAAAAAATATTACAGGCGGCAAAGTTATGGCACTCAAAGTTGACATTTTCCCATAGGATAACATTACGGCGCTCAAGCATTACAGGAATCTTTTGGCACCCTGCTACAAAATAACGGTTTGGTCTTTTTTCCTGAAATTTGGAGGAAGACAGCCAACAGTACACAGATGTGCCTTTCAGTAGTTTGGTGAAAAATATCACATGGCGGCAAAGTTACAGCACTCCAAAATTGACGTTTTTCCATAGGATAACATTACTGGCGTGACACTTAACAGAAATCATTTGGATCCCTGCTGCAAAATAACGGTTTGGTCTTTTTTCCTGAAATTTGGAAGGAAGACAGCCAACAGCCCACAGATGTGCCTTTCAGTAGTTTGGTGAAAAAACATTACAGGGAGGCAAAGTTATGGTGCTCCGAACTTTTCTTTTTTTCCCATAGGATAACATTACGGCATTTGCCGCACCTTTCAGGGCCCGTATCTCGGAAACGGTGCGAGATACGGACTTTTGGTTGGAAAGCTTCTTAGCCCCCTAATGGGGCTAAGATTGAAATTAGCCAGGACAGTTGTAAATAATATGACTTTTAATTTTTTTTTCTACGTCGTACGGTTCCTGAGATATAATGTATTTAGTATTCCAAGATCTCATTTTCTGCGCCGATACTCATTATTTTGCATACATTATTTGTACTCACTGTCTTTCTCAATGCAGGTTTTGGGGAAAACCAGCCTGTGCACTTACATTACTGTTACTGTTGCCCTTTCCGCTTGCGGATCCGTACCCGTTTCACTTACCATTGACGCCTGCGCCACCATGTGCGTTATCCTTTGCGTTTTCATTTGCGCTTGCGTTTCTGTTATTTTTTGCCATTTCTTTCTACAGTACTGTTTATCTTACTGTTTCACTTTACATCACCATGCCCATTGACATTTCTGTTTGCAGGCACCATGTTATTATGTGACAACACATCATGTGGCAGACCATTCCTCGCTCACGCCACCATGTGCAAGCATCTTCTGTTCTCATTCGCTCTGTGTTACCATGTGCACCACTGTTAGCATTTCTGTTTGTGTTGCTGTCCCTGTTAGTATGCCACAACACATCATGTGGCGGGATCGGGGCCCTTTGGGCCCCGTGCTCCCGCCGCTGCATTACATTCACTATTTCTCGTTATCATTCTCAAAAAGAAGGGAAATTAGAGGCAAAAACTTGGTTTAATGCATTAGTTAGGGTTGTTCCACAATGACAAAGTGAGAAATTCGCTGTTAGGGTTAAAACCCCCTTGGACCCCTCCCACCCCAACTGGCATTGGGGTGCGCATTGGGATAGTGGGTCTAACTCTCACCATTCTCCTATACTTCTGCTGCTTTACACATGTCATGGGGTGAGAGTTAGGGCTGATGATCCCAATGCGCACCCAATGCCGTTGGGGGTGGGTGGGGTCCAAGGGGGTTTCAACCCCAACAGTGAATTTCTCACTTTTGTCGCTGTGGAACAACCCTAACTAATGCATTAAATGGAGTTTTTGCCTCTAATATATATATATATATATATATATATATATATATATAGAGAGAGAGAGAGAGAGAGAGAGAGAGATGATATAGATATAGATATAGATATAGATATAGATATAGATATAGATATAGATATAGAAATAGATATAGATATAGATAGATAGAGAGAGAGAGATACATAGATACATAGAATGTGATGGCAAATAAGGGCTGCTGGGCCCACCCAGTCTGCCCAATTATGATTGATTGATTGATCATTCTAATACCCTCTACCCTACCCCATGATTCCCTTGTGACTATCCCATGCATTTTTGAAACCATTTACTGTTTTTGCCCCACTACTTCCTCTGGAAGGTTATTACAGGTATCCACCACCCTTTCTGTGAAAAAAGTACTTCCTCACATCCCTCCTGAATGTAACCCCTTCCAGCTTCATATTATGTCCCCTTGTTTTACAGCACCTTTTCCTCTGAAAGATACTCTCCTCCTGTACCTTATTGCCCCGTAAGGTATTTAATGGTTTCTATCATCTCCCCCTTCTCCCTTCTTACCTCCAGTGTGAACATATTTAGCTCAAGTTTTTCCTCGTATGGCTTTTGATGCAGACCCTGCACCATTTTGGTAGTCCTCTAGACTGCCTCCACTCTCTCTATGTCTCTTCTAAGATGTGGTCTCCAAAACTGTACACAGTACTTAAGGTAGGCTCTTACAAGTGATTTGTAGAGAGGCATAATCACCTTTCTCTTCCTGCTGGACATACCCCTATCTATGCATCCCAGCATCCCACTGGCTTTCCCAAATGCTTTATCTCATTGCCTGGCCACCTTAAGATCATCTAATATGATAACCCCTAGGTCTCTTTCCTGCTTGGTCTTTGTCAGTATCACTCTGCCTATCTTGTACTCCACTCCCGGGTTCCTATGGCCAAGATGCATTATTTTGCAGTTTTTCACATTAAAACCCAGCTGCCATACCCTTGACCACTCTTTCAGTGTGATTAGATCCCTGCACATTCTATCCACCGACCCAGGTGTGTCCACTCTGTTACAGTCACCTGCAAAGAGGAAGACCTTCCCTTCCAGTTCTTCTGCTCTGTCGCTTATAAGGATATTGAAGATGACTGGCCCCAACACTAATCCCTGTGAAACCCCACTGGTCACCCTCCCTTCCTTTGAGCAAATTCCATTCACTACTACTTTCTGTGTCCTATCCGCCATCCAGTTTCTAATCCAGGTTGCCACCTTAATATTTAACCCCAACGTATTCAACTTGCCAACCAGTCTCATGTGGAACAGTGTCCAAAGCCTTGCTGAAATCCAGGTAAGCCCCAACTATTGCACTTCCCTGATCTAGCTCCTTGGTCACCCAGTCAAATAAGTCTATTAGATTTGTTAGCATGGCCTTCCCACAGTAAAACCATGCTGCCTTGGGTCCTGCAATCCATTGAATACAAGATATTCTGCAATCCTTTCCTTCAAATGTAGAGGAGCTGCGTGGCAATATTGAATGAAAGGCCCAAAAACAAAGTGATTACTTCTTCCAACTCACAGTGTGATCAGTGGCATGCAGGAGAGGAAACCCCCCTGTGGAGGAAACCTCTGAGGACCCATGGCTACTGAACTGCCCGTCCTCTGGGCATACTAAGAGGAGATGATCCTAAAGTTTGTCAGTTTCTTTATGTGACTGATTGAGGCATGAAGTGGTCCATTTTCCAGAGTCCTGGTGACATAAGCTGTTGCAGATGCTGCTTTGATGTCTTGAGGATGTATTAGAACTCAGTCCAGACTATTGTGGGAGTGATCCTGATGCTCCATAGACTATTGTTGTATGATTTTCAGAAGTCAAAAGGGGTGGAGAAAACTTGGAGCAACTGGAAGGCCAAGTTGTCAAAAGAGTTGCTCTGCACCAGTTCTTATGAATTGGAAATGTTCATTCTGAACTCCTTTGTGGAATCTGTTGGTCTTTGAATTAGAATAATCTGATTGGTTTCTTATGGAGGTAAATATGGGGTTTTAGCAGGAGGAAGCTGGTGCAATAATTGATTCCTGAAAATGCAAAAAGCTAGATAAAGGATGGTAAGACCAATATTTGAATAAGAAGATCTAAAAGGAACACAGTAAGTCCAGCAAGCATGAAACTATGACTCCCCAAAGAGGAATCGCTAGAAGTTTCAGTGGATGATGTTATATGGATTCCAAGTAGAAGGGGGTTTAGCTGAGGTTTGAGGGTTTAACCAAGGCAAGAGATACACAGAATATGTGGATGCATTAACAGAGATTGCAGCCTAGATATATTGCTCTATGGTCCTCGTAATGATATCGAGGTTGATGGTGATAATTTAGGAGGAACTGATTATGGATTGATTGGGTGATGAATAGGGAGACTTCTAAGCAGTGATAGGAATAAAGGAGGACTATGTGGAAGCTTGGTTTGCTTTGAGGATTGATGACAGAGAATATGAATTTGAATACAGATTCATGATTTGATAGGGACTGCATGGCATTTAAGAGAAAGGCTTCTTGAAGCAGAGACATGCATTTCTTAGAAACAGGAAACAAAATGGATCACATGAAGGCTCCAGCTGCTGCCAATCATATAACACATCATGAAGATCTCCATGACTCTAGGCTGTTGAAGTATGGATGTGACAGATCCTGGAACTGATAACAATAAGCAGGTCACAGTAAGATTTTTAAGTGATGACCAAGTCTGCCTCCACAAAGACTGACATTATCAACTATGTCTATGGATAATTGATTATTTGAAGATTGAGATGGTGGCAATTCAGGATGTCTTCCACACTTCCATATGGAGGACTTCAGTAGAGCAGATGGTGCTGAGTCTTGAAAGTTTGATGTCAGGTGACCTGGAACGGTTCTTTAGGAATGCTCAGAGTAGCAAGAACTAAAACTGCTTGCTATTCTCAGTACTGCTTTTGAGGATGACGTAGCTTGATTTATATTGAAGTAAGCCTAAGCTGCAGAGAAGCTTCAGAGGAGGACAGGTGCTAATCAGGAGTGTGACGCTCATATTGGTACCAGAGGTATGAATATGAGTCCGGTTCCTCAAGTTGGAACTGAATCATAATAGGAAGGAGTGCTTACTTATGGCTGGCAATGCATGAATACAGTGTGATGGCTGTTGGAGAGACCACAGGTATGGCAAGGCTGGAGGCTGAAGTAGGTAACATGAGCGGAGCTTGAATGCATCAATTTCCAGTGAGGCAGCAGTATGAAAATGGATGTGAGCCTGTGGATGTCCACAGAGAACCCTGAGGACCTTCTTCAAATTCTGATGATGAAGAACCAAGAGTGGATGAGGCTTGGTAGAGTAAACTAATGAGGATCTTGGAAGATGAATACCTTTTGAAGAAATCCAAGGAGAATTCTAAGGACTTTCTTTGGATCCAATGATGTAGAACAAGTAGAAGCTTCATGGAGCATGAATGTGATATCTTCAAAGATTGATACATGTTAGAGGAAGTCTGAAGGGTACTCTGAGGACCTTCCTCGAAATCTGAGGCTTCATGGAAATATATATATATATATATATATATATATATACACACACACACACACACACACTATACACACACTTGCGTGGTAGTGCAGGTATAGTTAGGGTTGGAAGGATACTTTAATGTTACACCCCAATGTTTGCACTTTAATAACTTTGCAACTGTTTGTCTAATTTGCCTGAAATTGTTCATGCGTGGCGTCCAACCATAGATATCTGGATCTGGAATGTTTTGTTTCAGTCAGATGTACGGTTGTGGAACTGTAGAGTGTCAATAAAGTGAAAAGTAATCAACTTTTGTGCATTTTTTGGTCAGGCTTAAAGGACAGAAAAATGCATCTGAGTGGATTCAGATTTCATGTCTATATGTGACCTGGGTTAAACTGGTGCCTTTTGAAGATTTGGTGAAAAAATCTTAATCCGTTCAAAAGTTATGAAAGTTTTTCATGTCCCATTTTAGCCTATGGGAAAATTTATATGTGCACTATGAAAACTTTCGTGATCACATTTTTGCTGTCATGCTCCCAAATTTTGTTTTCGTGCTGCCACCATCTAGTTTTCAGCTAACAAGAGACAAAAAATGTTGTAACTTGAAAACTAATGCCCTTTGGTAAATACCAACAGTTGTCTTTGTCTAATTGGGCCCTTAGGAACATGCCCCTGGCATTAATTGTTCAGCAGGTGGTCTGGAAATATGTTTTTCAAAGTTTTTCCACCATTTTGTTGTCATGACAACATTTTTGTTGTAGCGGCAGTGACTGCAATCAAAAAAAAGAGGAACCTAGACATTTTTCTGTGTGGGAAAACATTCCCATTATAGAGATAGGCGTGCTGCGAACACATTAAAGTTATCGTGAAAATACTGCATGAACACATTTTCCCATGTGTTGTTTTCTTTGTCACTTCATTGTGCCAAGACGGATTGTGCTTTTGGGGTGAAATTTGCAGGGTGGCAAACCCTGGTCCCATAGATGAGCCTTTTGGGGGTTTGGTCCCAAAACATTCAACGAGCCCATAGCTACCGTGTTCCGAAGTTGAGAAATTTCCCATAGGATAACATTGCAGCACCCATGGTGCCTTTCCGCTCCCATAACTTGGAAACGATTCGAGATACAGATTTTTTGCTACCGACAGCATAGTCCACCTTAGGTGGACTAAGCATACGTGGAGGTTTTGAAGTCATGATTATAATTGCAGTGAAATTTTTTTCCCTAGTTGCTACAGTTACTGAGATATTGCTAAATAAGTGTTACAAGGGTTACCTTTCAGTACTATGGGGCTGCTGTATGATTCCGTATTTATGTGTAAGTGGGAGTGATCATGCAAAAATGGGCAATGTTAAGGGAGCACAGGGCCTGGAAGGTTCACGCTCCCACAAACACATATCACAAACCACTTGCATTACACTTTCTCATAAAGAAGAGAAATTCATTGCAAAAAACTGTTAATGCATTAGTTTGGGTCTATGTCACAGCAACAAAAGTTTGGAAATTCAATGTTAGGGTTACCACCCCACTCCACCTCACCCACACTACAGGCACCAACAGGCATTGGGGCATGCCATGGGGTCATCAGACCTAACTCTCACCCCATTCTCCTATACTGTAGAGTGTCAGCTTGTTTACATATGGAATGGGGGGACAGTTGGGCCTGGTGACCCCATGGCACACCCCAATGCCTGTTGGTGCCTATAGGGTGGGGGGTGGTAGGGGTGGTATCCCTAACATTGAATTTCCAAACTTTTATCACTGTGACATCAACCCTAACTGATGCATTAATTGAGTTTTTTGTAATGTGTAATTACATATATATAAAGATCTTGCGATAGGAATGCATTTTGAAGAAGTCCAAAGGGAACCCTGGGGACCTTCTTTGGTTCTGATGATGTAAAACTAGTAGAGGATTCTGGAGTCACGCTATGAGGGTTTTGAAAATGGATACGTGCCTGAGGAAGTCCGAGTGGAACCCTGAGGACCTTCCTTGAAATCTGAGGTTTCATGGAGTAATGTATGAAATTCATACAAGACAAATATATTTTGAAGTAGTCTGAGAGGAATCCAGAGACCTTCTTCTAATCTGATGATGTATAACGAATAGAGGCTTTGAATAGCATGGATGGGAAGATCTTTGGGTATGAATGCATGCCTGAGGAAGTCCAAGGAGAGCCCCGAGAACCTTTCTCTGATGTATCGAGGATGGTGAAGATCTGTGCTAAACAGACACATGTCTGAAGAAGTCTGAGGGAAATCTTGAGGACTTTCTTTGTTTCTGAGGATGCAGCAGTGGAAGAGATCAGAACACCAATATAAACTGCATTATAATTTGGTAGATAACTTTCTAGAAATATGAAGGACAGATGATATACAGTTTTCATAAGATCGAGGGGAGGCGTCACTCTGGTGTTGTGGGAAGAGAACAGAATGGCCAGATACTATTCATGCTGTGGATGTAAACAGCTCTAGAGGGGCTGGATTCTTTTAATAACTGCGGTGGCAGAATCCCGTATTGTAGACAAAGACAAGCCCTAAGTTGTGATGAATTGAAGAACTGCTTGGATTGAGAATTGAGAATAAAATCAAATATTGCTGATGATTAGTTGATTTTAAGAAGGGAAATGAATCCCAGGCAGTTAGGGCCGAAGCCGGAGACTGTCAAGGATGAAAAACAGCTCCAGTGGATTATGGTAGCATGGCAGCTTTGTAAGTTGCAGAATTATCCCTTGGCAGGTGAGTCAAACCCTTATATAGATAATGTGAATCTTCCTCAGGAATATGCACTATATACATTTTTGGAGCATATGTAGGATGAAGAAATAAAAACAAAGTAAAAATGTAATTTCTGAGACTGTCAGTAGTATTTGTGCATGCAAGAGCTCAGTGAAAATGTAAATAGCTGTGCACAAAATAGTTAAAAACCAGAATGATCTGCACTCACATTGCTATGTAACTGATATAGTCATTGTTTTTAAAATAATCAGACTGTATCCTATGAGAGGTATGCAATGGTACTATTTGCAAAACTATGTACTTAGGGGATTATACTTGTTTACATACAGAACATGTAAATTAAGAGAAGTAATGCAGAAATGGTGGAGGTTGTGTGGCAATTATTGTATGTTCAATAACAAATATGGCAAGTATGAAATTAGTTGCTTTTAGACTAAGTCATTATATAATGCACGGTTTATAAAATTGCATACCGATGTGTTGAAAATTTGCTCTTGAACACTTTTATGCGAGTTCAAGACAAACATAATTACAAAGTATCATTAGGGAAGATAATGACAAAGAGTGAGGAGGAGATGGGAGATTAGTTGGGAGATGTGGAGGACAGAAATAAAAATTTAAATACATGCATCTCAGGTACTGCGGAACACTTTTCAGAAGGGCACTTTTACAGGATTTAGGACATTGTCCTACATGCTGGGCCATTGGAGATCTTAGGACTCAGCTCCAGGCAGCATGGGTAGAGATTGCATGCCTCAAATTTCATATTCAAGAGGAAATATATTATAAGAACCACCTACCATTTCCCCAACATCTAACAGAAGCACCTTGACTGCAGACAGTAGTTGGTCTGGGAGGTTGGCAGGTGGTTAGTAGGGGCAAATCGGGTGCCCCATCACTCAGTGCTCTCCAACATAATACTTCCACAAACCATATAAAAATTACAAACAGGTATCTGACTCTATCTCCGAAATCAAACAAAGGGGCAGAGGACATTGCAGAGCAGAACACTGCAGCACAGGAGCTAGCACAACAAAACTCGCCCAAAAAAGGAACCAAAACAAAAAAAGCAAAAAGGAAATCCAAAAAACTTATCATAGGAGACTTCATGATTTGGGAAGTTGATACCTATCTCCAGCCAGGGGTAATGGTCAAATGTCTCCCAGGTGCATCAGCGTGGAGAGACACTGACCACATTGCTAAAATTGTTCAGGAAGCAGGAGAAAACATTGATGTCCTGGTACACATAGGGACTAATGATCTCACCAGTCAGTCAGTTGTGGAGACCAAGGAACACCTGACCAGGCTGGGTGACAAACTATCATCCATTTCATCTGGCATTTCCTTCTCTGAGATCCTGCCAGTCTGGGAGAGGGGGGCAGATGGACGGAAGGTCAGAGAAGGGGAAATAGGGGAGCTAAACATGTGGCTCAAGGGCTGGTGCCAGGAAAAAGGACACAAATTTGTAGGGAACTGGCAACAGTTTTGGGAGCGAAAGTTCTTAAATTAGATGGACTGCATCTGACTAAGGAGGGAGTCAGTGCATTGGGGCAGAAGTTTGATGTCTTTGCAGAATATTTAAACTAGCAATGAGGAGAGGGTGCAGCACCCAATGTCGAATGGGAAGAACACCCTCCCCTCAGCTAGTGGTCAAACAGGAGTTCAGCATGTTTGTAGTTCATTTGCATCACCAGGTAAGGAAAAAGGTCTAGCTCCCCATACGACACACAGGGGAAATGCCAGACCTCACCCAACAACTAACACACCGAAATCTGGCCAATGGAAAATCATGTACACAAATGCTCGCAGTCTGGGAAACAAGATCCCAGACCTGCAGGCAATAATGACAGAGGCTAAACTGGACATAGTAGCAATTAGTGAGACGTGGTTTACCAGTAACCACACTTGGGAGACTTCATTACCTGGTTATGTACTTTTCAGAAGAGACCAAGGTGCAAAAAGGTGGGGTGGAGTGGCCCTGTATGTCAATAGAAAATATCAAAGCTACAGAAGTTCAGAATACACGTAAGGAGCCAGAAGAACTGTGGGTCACCCTGGAAACAGGAAATGGGACATCCATATGAACTGAGGTTGTCTACAGGCCACCAGACCAGGGGGGAGGACATAGACACATTACTGTTAGAAGATATACAAAACATGACAGCTAAAGGGAAGGTTCTGATAATGGGAGACTTCAACATGCCAGATACAGATTGGTCAATACCAGTAGGAACATCTGTCAGAACTAGGCACATGCTGGATTCGCTGCAGAGGGAGGGCCTCAAGCAACTGGTACATCAACCCACAAGGGACAGGGCTATCCTAGATCTAGCACTGACTAACAGGGAAAGGATCACAGATCTCCAGGTAGAAGGTCACCTGGGGGCCAGTGACCATCACATGGTATGGTTCAATTTGACCACTACAACTAAATCATCCCATTCCAAGGCAAAAATATGGGACTTCAGAGGAGCTGACTTTGATAAGATGGCCAACAGAGTTAAGCTAGCCCTGGCAAAAAGAAATACAGGTGAGGGGGTACAGGCAAAGTGGGCAAACATAAAGGATGCAATACTTGAAGCAACATCCCATAGTGTTAGAGAGAAAAGGAAGTGCAAAAGAAGGGAAACACTTTGGTTCTCAAAAACAATAGCAGAAAAGGTCACAGCCAAAAAGCTGGCCTTCAGAAAATATAAGGGAACACAGCAAGATGAAGATAGGGAGGCATACCAAACTTCCGTGAGGGAAGCAGGAAGGCAGTAAGGCAGGCAAAGGCCCAAACCAAGGAAACACTAGCACGAACAGTAAAAGAAGGTGACAAGACTTTCTATAGATACATTACTGAAATGAGAAAGTCCAGAGGGGGTATTGCTAAGATCAAAGGAGATAAGGGTGTGTGTGAGGAGGAGGACCATGTAAAAGCATCTATCCTAAATAAATACTTCTGCTCAGTATTTACTGAAGAGAAGGTAGGGCAGGGCCCACAGCTCAGCACCATGGACACAGGGGGTAGAGAAGTGAGCACTAGTCCCTTCACAAAAGAAAGGGTCCTACCAGAGCTCAATAAGCTCAGCTTGGATAAGACAATGGGACCTGATGGCATACATCCCAGGGTACTAAAGGAGCTAAGGGTGGAACTAGCAGAGCCATTTTCAGAACTGTTTGGTCAGTCTCTGAGCACAGGAGAGGTCCCAGAAGACTGGAGAAGGGCTCATGTGATATTGCTCCACAAGAGTAGTAGCAGGGAGGAAGCAGGGAACTACAGGCCAGTCAGTCTTACCTCAGTAGTGGGCAAGATTATGGAGGCACTCCTTAAGGAAAGGATAGTGAGACACCTGGAATCCATAGGAGCACAGGATCCAAGACAGCATGGGTTTACAAAAGGAAGGTCCTGTCAAACTAATCTCATAGATTTCTTTGACTGGGTAACCAGAGTGGTGGACCAAGGGGGAGCAGTTAATGTCGCCTACCTCAACTTCAGCAAAGCTTTCGATACTGTTCCACATAGAAGATTGATTAATAAGCTGGGTAGGCTCAGGTGGGTCAGAAGTTGGTTAACTGGGTGGCAAACTGGTTGGCGGGCAGAAAACAGAGAGTGGTGGTAAATGGTATACAAGCAGAAGAAATGCAAGTCACAAGTGGGGTACCTCAGGGATCAGTCCTGGGGCTAGCCCTCTTCAATATCTTCATCAATGACATTGCAGATGGACTGAAGGGTAAGGTTTGTCTGTTTGCAGATGACATTAAGATCTGCAACAGAGTAGATGATCCAGATGGGGTGGGCAGAATGAGAAGAGATCTGGATAAACTAGTAAAATGGTCAGAAGAGTGGCAACTGGGGTTTAATGCAAAGAAGTGCAAGATCATGCACATATGGAAGAGAAACCCTGAAGCCAACTATAGGCTGGGAGGGGAGTTGCTGGCAGTCACAAGGGAAGAAAAAGTCTTGGGCATCATCACCACCACAGATGACCTGAAATCATCCAAGCAGACCACTAAAGCAGTAGGTAAGGCTAGGGGGCTGTTAGGGTGTATTAGTAGGGGTATCACGAGTCGGAAGAGGGAGGTAATAATCCCTCTTTACAAGATGGTAGTTAGGCCCCATCTGGAGTATTGCATGCAGTACTGGAGGCCACACCTTCACAAGGACATTAACCAAATTGAGGCAGTCCAGAGAAGGGCAACCAAAATTGTGCAGGGACTGCATCAGAAAACATATGAGGGCAGATTAACAGAGCTCAATATGTATACCCAAGAGCAAAGGAGGGAGAGAGGTGAAACATTCAAACGCCTTAAGGGCATTAACAAGGTGAAAGAGTCTAACATGTTTCAATATAAGAAAAATAGCAGGACAAGAGGACGCAGCATGAGATTAGTAGGAGGCCGATTAAGGGGTAATGTGAGGAAGTTCATTTTCACAGAAAGGGTGGTGGATGCATGGAGCGGCCTACCTCAGGAAGTGGTGGATATGAATACAGTGCAGGGCTTCAAACAGGCATGGGATGGGCATAAGGGAGCAATAAAGATGAGTATGAATAGATAGACCATTGACAGAGCAAAGGCCGATGGCACATTTATAAGGTAGAAAAAGAAATGGGCAGACTGGATGGGCCTTGTGGTCCTTATCTGCCATCAACTTCCATGTTTCTATGTTTCTTACTAATTTTATTCTTTGTTTATGTAAATTTTTAGTAAAAGGGATCGGGTTGCAGGAGAACTAATGAGCAAGGTTAGTTTAGCTTTCATAGCAGGATAAAAGATGTGCAGGGTATGTATATTGTTCCATATACAGAAAAAGAACAGGTAACTAGAACAAACATTTGTCAGTGCTGTATGTTTGTGTGTATGGTGTGTGTGGCAGGCATGCATAGTGAGATAAGTAATTTGTGGTGGATCCTAACTTCCTACTAACTGTAGGTCTATACCTGCATTCCAATTTAAAACTGTCAATAAAAATAAACATGTAAACAGTGTTGGGTAAGTTACTTTTAAAAAGTACTCAGTTACAGTTACTAGTTACTTTCAAATAACTGTAATCAGTTAGCTACTTATTATTTTTATATAAAAGGCAATTAGTAACTGTAATGCATATTACTTTTCATATTACTTTGGATAACATGGTTGTATTTACTTATTGAACAAAGATACGTGCTCATGAAACCCAAGAAGTGTATAAAAGAAATAAAACAAGTTCTAAAGACAATGCATATGTTAATTTACAGTATAACGCAGTACCCATCTGACTTTGTCAACCACAACAATCCCTTTACATTTCCATAAATAAGAGCCTCATAAAAAATAAACACTCAAACACACACCTTGTATCTATTATTGCCTTCCGCAATCTTTTCCCCCCACAGCTGAATCCTGACTTTGCCAGCCACTACTGTCCCTGACCTTTTTAATTTCCATAACACCCACAATCACCCTCCAACACACACACACACACACACACACATACACACACTCTCCCTCTCTGTATCTACTGCCAGTGCCCTTGGCGATCTTTCCCACACAGCTGTATATCCTGACAGTGCCAATCACAACTACCCCTTTACATCCTACCCTCACCTCACTGCCACACACACTCTGCTGCATCTTCTGCATTTTCCCACATCTAGCCTGTATTCTCCTCCTGACTATGCAAGAGCCACAACTTCCCCTTTAAATTTCCATAATAAAATCCCATCCTCACATAACTCCCCCTACACTCACTCACACACCCTGTAGATCTACTGCCCTTCCTTGCCTTGGTAATCTTTCCTCATTTCTCCACAGCAGCCTGAATCCTAACTTTGTCATTGCTAGCCACAGATCCACCCCACATCGCATACAATAAATTCCACCAGCACACACCTGCTTACCCCAACACACAATTTAAACACTCTTTCCCACAGCTGAACCTTGACTTACCACTGCCACTGAGACACAGTTATAATTATAACTAAACTTTCAAAATATCAGGTGCGCTCAGGAGAAATTCTTGGTATAGAGCAGGGATTGCTAGCCCACCATAAACAGAAAAATTAAGCTCTGCACTCTTACCACAATAATTCACCAGGCAATAAAAGGTTTTAAATAAAGTAACACATTTACTACTGCAGCAAGGTGCCCAGGACAAACACCCTACCTCCCCAGCGCTTTGGCCCAACACAAGACCTTCCTGAGGAGGCGGGTGCTGGGGATGTAGGGTGTTGTTTGTCCTGGGCAACTTATTGCTATAAAAAAATGTGTTACTTTAAGACCTTCTATTACCTGGTGAATTATTGCGGTAGGATAATTATAACTAAGTCTGCCATGACTGTTATGCAACTGCCAGTAAGACACAACTGATGTCAGACAGTTTCACTTACAATCAAATTGTCACACAACACAACACACTTGTTTCACTCCAGTACATTCCCCTTCAATAAGGATTTTCTTTGAGATGGATTGGGTGATGGTGATAGACTTGGCAGGTGGGCAGGCGGATGGACAATCAAGCAGCCTGCTGTAGCAATTTGGCACATGTGGTGTTGGTGAAAATAGGCCCTGAGCCCTGCCTGCAGACAGACTACTTGTCTTTTTCCCTACAATAGTTATGCTGGCCCTGATTCTCTCGGGGTTCACAATGGCTACTATAGAGGGCAACAACTGATGACAAGCAGGGGTATAGCTAGCAATCTATAAACTGTACATCAAATGGCCAATCTGTTGCCCTTCAAACAAATTTAATCAATTTTATAGTGATTCTTAGCTGTACAATGTAGTAGTGCATAAGTAGTATAATTTGTATGTCAAATGTTGCAAAGTGATATATTTAATAATAAACCGACAAATAAAATGGTGTTTTCTGACTTTCATTTGCACAGCACATGTTACAGATATAGAACAAAATGATAATATTAAATGCATGGTGAACATAGAAAACTGAGTTAGAATCGATGTGTCAACCATAGGTCTTCATCAGGAATTATCTAAAAGAGAAAAAAAGCAGGTAAGGGAAATAAGAGAAATATATTTGAGGAAAGAAAATAGGAAGAGGCTGTAGGAGAAAAAGTGGTAATAGGTAAGGTAAGACTAGAATCTGGAAAATGAAAAGGTGGTGATGGGTATGAAAAGGCATAATAGAAGTGAATGAGCTGAGGAGTCCTTAAGTGGAGAATAATTAACAGGGCCTGGTAAGAAGGATGAATGGTGAAAGCTATGTGTACACACTCACTTTCATTTTCTACAGATCATGGAAACACTCAAACTGAAGGGACCAGTGATTCACACCGGATATGCGACAACTGGTACAAGGACATGCAGCACAACAACACCTCACCAGAGCCATTCAGCCTAACAACATTTTCTGCAATGAGACAACTGACAAAAACAACCCCAACACCCACCGGCAGTGGGACTGTAATCATGTAGAAAGCAGTGGCGTGATAAATGAGGCTACCTTGTAGTCATAGCCACCATATTAGAGCACAGATCTCGTAGGGCAAGCCAGTATTAGGTCATAATTCCTAGGATAAACGTCACAAGGCTGCATGTCTTTGCTCCAGTTGTTGTGCCACAGGTTTACACCACCCCCATAGCTCTGGCAGCTCATAACACCTAGACACTGTGACTGCACAAACCTGAATATCAGCAAGGCTACCAAAAAGAGCACCTCACAGTCATGAAATGTTGCTTACACTTTTTATTGTGAAAAAAGGCAAAAAATGGTAGGCAGCTTGCATTCAATGTGCAAGCTGAAGATGTTGGGTGTTGACGCAATTATTGCCAGAAGGCAGGGTTTTTTTTTTTAGCTGGATGTTGTAATAAATGAAGCACGCAGTCAGCTGAGCAGCCTTTGTTTACACTGAAACCTGAATATCAAAAGACACCTGCACAATCTCCGGATTCCTGTGATGTCATAAACCTCTTGAGCTTTGCTCTTAAAGTTTGCAAAGTCACAGGAACCTCTTTATGGTTTACAGCAACCGTAACAGATAGATGCCAATCTGTTATTCTGTTTATTTTACAGTAACTAATTACTTTTAGGGAAAAGTAATATCAAGACAGTTACTTATTACTTTATTTTAAAAGTAATTCATTACTATTACTAGTTATTTGGAAAAGTAATCAGATTACAGTTACAGGTAACTAGTTACTACCCAACACTGCTTGTGAAAGTAATATCTCAATACGTGCACAGTATACATTTAGTATGAACATTTGACAGATAATGTAATGAAAAAGATTTTTAAAAACTGCAAGTGGCGGCAATCTTTAATGATTTGAGTCATTATTTACAAAATCAGCCATAAAAGCTACTCTAAGATTATCAAAAAAATACACTGAGAATGACGCTAAGGATGAAAGAAATGCATTTTTGCTAACAAAAAAAACTTTATGATGACTTTTTTTAACAAATGCTGCTGTTTTAACTAACCATGTAAACTACACTGAAATGGGTTTAGTCCCGTAGAATTATTCCAGAAATAGTTATAAAATGAAGGCGCTCTCACTTACAAGATAACCTCAGCTGTAGTTTACAGTTTAACGAAAGATGTGTGGTCTAGTGCTTGACCACGGGACTGTGAAACATAAGCATGACTGGATGTGTCTGTGGCCACCAGCTCACTCTATGACCCAAAGCAAGTCGTTTGTTTGACCTCCCTATGATTAATCCTTCTCAGATCTACAACTTGGTGGAAGCAACAGGACTAAAACCAATATGTTACATCTTGGTCAGGCTATCTGGCTTAAATCAGTTGCAAAAAATAAATATTTATTAACAGATTTATGATAACCCATAAGAACACATAATAAGATGTTTGCCCTAAATCGTAAGCAGTTTCTTTCTGGATAAACTGCAGCATATTCATGGATTACAGATTTTGTTTGGGCAGTTGTTCCAGTGAAATACTACAAATATAAACCCGCAGTTCATGTAAAAAATGTTTTAGATAACTGCACTTCATCAGGCACTCCTTTTCAACCCTTGCATGTTGATCCCTGCTATTCAGTTTGGTTTCTAAGTCCATTTATGTGGTCTATCTGAAAGAACTTCTGGTACCCTACTGCCCTGGTCGATCACTCCGCTCGGCCGATGAGGGGTTGCTAGAGATTCCAAGTGTGAATATGAAATCATCTGGTTCTAGAGCTTTTTCATATGCTGCACCCACCCTTTGGAATTCTCTACCCCATCAGTTACGGGAGTGCACTTCTGTGGAGGAATTTAAGAATGGTCTGAAAACTTTTCTCTGGCAGAAAGTCTGTTCGGAGAATTGAACTAGTTTATCTGATTATGATTTTTAGTTGTGTTGAATATTATTAGATGTTATATATGGTTGTTTTAATTGTTATAAATTGTAAGGCACCTTGGAAGTAGAAAGGTGCCATATAAATAAAATTATTATTACTATTACTACATTTTATATACACTATGTTAGACAACAGAGAATAATGCCTGTGGAGGCGTGTGTTATGAGGAATTTCACACACCCAAGTTGCGTGATAATCCATAAACTCCAAGAGTGAAGCCGAGGGTGTACATAGATACTGATGGCAGATAAGGGCCTTTGGCTCACTTAGTCTGCTCAATTGCACATGTAACTTTGCCTCTTCAAGCTTCTCTTGAACTACATTGTCCCCTTCCCCTAACTGCTAGGATCCCCAATGCCTATCCCATGCATTCTTGAATCTTGTAATCATTTCAGTCCCCATCACCTCCTCTGGCAGGGCGTTCCACTTGTCCTCCACCCTTTCCGTGAAGAAATACTTCCTCATGTTGCCTCTGAACCTACCTCCCTCCAATTTCATCCCATGACTCCTAGTCCTAGAACATCTCTTCCTCTGAAAAATAGTGCTTTACTGCACCTTGTTCCTCCCTGTGAGGTACTTGTATGTCTCTATCATGTCCCCCTTCTCCCTCCTCTCCTCCAGGGAGTACATATTCAAGTCCTTCAGCCAGTCCTTGTAGGATTTGTGTTGCAAACCCTGTGCCCTCCTCTGAACTGTCTCCGTCCTCTCTATATCCTTACGTAGGTAAGGCCGCCAGAACTGGACACTGTACTTCAGGTGTGGCCTCACTAATGTCTTGTACAGTGGAATTATGACCTCCCTTTTCCTGCTGGTGATGCCCCTGCCTATGCATCCGAGCATCCTATTTTCTATACCCACCACCTTGTCGCACTGACTCCCAACTTTTAGGTCATCAGAGATGATAACCCCTAGGTCCCTTTCCTGTTTTGAGCATGCTATATCCCCCGCTAATATGTTGTTTCAAGGTTTTGTGCCCCATTTGCACTATTTTGCACTTTTTTGCATTAAATCTCAACTGCCACACCCCTGACCATTCCTCAAGCTTGTGTAGGTCTCTTCTCATTCTTTCCACTCCTTCCGGTGTGTCCACTCTGTTACAGAGTTTTGTGTCATCAACAAATAAGGAAATTCTCCCTTCTATCTTATCTGTAATGTCTTTGATAAAGATGTTGAAGAGAACTGGACCCAACACTGATCCCTGTGGCACTCCACTGGTGACCTTTCCCTCAGCGGAGTGACAGCCATTTACCACCACCCTCTGTGTCCTGGCATCCAGCCAATTCCCCACCAAATGCACTACTGTCCCACCCACACCCATATTGCCCAGCTTGTTTAACAGCCTTCTATGGGGCACAGTGTCAAAGGCCTTACTGAAGTCCAGATATGCCACATCCACTGCCCCACATCGATCCACCTCCCTTTGTCACCCAGTCGAAAAATTCAATGAGGTTAGTGTGGCACGACCTCCCACCAGTAAAACCATGCTGCCTTGGGTCCTGTAGACCATTGGCCACAAGGTGTTCCACTAATCTCTCCTTCAGTAGTGCTTCCATAATCTTCCCAACTACTGAGGTGAGGCTGACTGGTCTTTAGTTTCCCACATCCTCTCTGTTCCCACTCTTGTATAAGGGGACTACATCAGCTGTTCTCCAGTCTTTGGGCACATTCACCTGTTTCCAGTGATCGGCTAAACAGGGTCACCAAAGGTTAAGCCACCAGTTCTCAGAGCTCCCTCGGCACCCAGGGGTGCACCCCATCTGGGCCCACTGCTTTATCAACTCTTATCCTTCCAGTTCCTTTAGGACCCTTTCCCATGGAAAGGGACTTGTATCCATTTCTGTGCCCTTTTCCCCCCTTTGTACTTCCTTCTTGCCCACTACCTGCCCCTTCTACTGTAAAGAATGAGCAGAAATATCTGTTCAGTATGTCTGCTTTACTGTTGTTATCCTCAAAACTACTCTCGCCCTCACCCTTTGGCCTCACTATCCCTCCCTTTGCCTTCCTTTTCACTTACGTACCTGTAAAAGGTTTTATCCCCTTTAACCACTGTTTTCATAATGCATTCCTCTATCTGAGATTTGGGTTCCTTACTGCCCTCCCAGCCTCCCTTTGCTCCTCCTGGTACCTCTACCTATTCTCATAAAATAAACATTGCACATGCATTATTTTTTTATAATAGCTTGTGCAAGGTTTCAACAGAGAACAAAAACTGTAAGCTGAATTTGTGGGAGCGAACGTGTCCCTGAGCAGCATCCCTACTAACACAAATACGGTGAAGTGAGAGTGCAAGGAAGAAAATGCCATAATAACCTACTGTTGAGTTATTACGAAACTCAGTGGATTATTATGGCACTTTATCAGGACTGGATATCCAGTCATTATAGGGGGTGACCAGTTATTATATTCGGTTATATGGGCTGGAGTTAGTTTGGGTGTCCCCAATGTCCTACAAGGTCAGGGAGCAGTGTCTTTTGTCTGCTTCATTATCTTAATCACAAGAAAAGTTATGTTCAACTATGGATGTTCAAATACTATACAGCTGAGAATTTTAAAACATTGTGATAGAGATACAGTATTTAACCTCCTTCAGTAAGACACAGGGATACACCTTGAATCTCAGAGGTGGTAAATATAGGGGTAAGGTAAAAAGCACTTTTTCTTCCAGAGGGTAGGGAACCTTTGGAACAGCTTACCAGTGAGAACAAGGGCCCATGGACATGAAGACAGTACAGGCCATCAAAGAGTACAAATTGGGCTCAATGTCCAACCCTTGAGCAAAGGAGGGAGAGAGGTGATATGATCAAAACATTCAAACACCTTAAGGGCATTAACAAGGTGAAAGAGTCTAACATGTTTAAATATAAGAAAAATAGCAGGACAAGAGGACACAGCATGAGATTAGAGGGAGGCAGATTAAGGGAGAATGTGAGGAAATTCTTTTTCACAGAAAGAGTGGTGGATGCATGGAACGGCCTACCTCAGGAAGTGGTGGCTATGAATACAGTGCAGGGCTTCAAACAGGCATGGGATAGGCATAAGGCAGCAATACAGATGAGTATGAATAGATAGGCCACTGACAGAGCAAAGGTCGATGGCACATTTATAAGGTAGAAAAAGAAATGGGCAGACTGGATGTGCCTTGCGGTCCTTATCTGCCGTCAACCTCTATGTTTCTATGTTTCCCCCCAAGCCCCGTCATGTAGCCTACCTTGTAAAGAGTTACATAATAGTTCCACAATTTTTAAACTACTGTGTTTAATTCTGGATTCCGAGCAGCTTGGCCACTTGATCTCTTCCCCTTCCTACTTGTAGTTTGCAAAACCTCCATCTCTGTGCCACCCAGCTCTCAGATATTTTGTGACATCAAGGTTTAGAAAGTGTGGAGGCGTGCCCCATTGAAAACTATAATTGCATTTTTTAAAGCAATTTTTTTAATATACTTTAGATGTTTGTTTGACTAAACTTAAACCCACTATCCAACTAACCAGGCTAATAATAATAAAAAGGACTATTTTGCATTGTTCACTGCATATTGGCTGCAGCTGTTTAGCCATCACCATTTGGAGCATCACCATTTATTGCTCACAACCCTCAGGCTTTTGACCTACTCGTCTGGAGTAGATGTGACACTGGAAAAGTGTTTCCTCAATGAAAGAGAACTTCTACTGCAATCATCTTAGCACTACTGGCTGAGTGAATCACCAGTGCATTGAAACGTTGGACTTTAATTCTATGTAGCACTACTGGTACCATTGCTTTTGTAACTGAGACTTGGAGACATTTAGAATCAGCATTTTTATGCTTTGTTGGTAGGAGGAGAGTATTCCAGAACTGTTCAGCCAAGCTACAGAAAGCCCTCGCCTATGTCAGTGACCCAGCCTTACATATCCCAGATTGAAAATCCTCTGGTGTTCAGCAGAGGTGTATATCCTGCAGACCAAATTCTACAACCTTTTCGCAGGAGTACTGACTGACTTTGGGGAAATCCTTTGCAGGCCACAAGGTCAGAGGGTTTTGGGGCACTAGAAAAGTCCCATCAGAAGTAGAAGAGAAAGACTAAGAACGTACACTTAAAAAGAAGCTGAGCACTCACCACCAAAAGGAAAAGTCCAGAGGAAATCTTTGATTTTACTTCATACTTTGCTCATAATGCAAGCAGGGGTAAAAAAGTGCAAGTAATTTCCAGACAAAAGTGCAAACCCCACAAACATGGAGGGTGCGTTGTCTGACATGTTTCACATCTCAGTGATGCTTTATCAAAGAACTGCTGAAGTTCAGTGCACTCCTGTGGGAAATGACACATACCTTGTGACTACTGAAAGTTGCCAGGTGGCTACCTGGTCAATAATAGTCCAAAATAACTCCAGTCCTTAACGTGACTGAAAGAAGCATTCATAAGCAGTTTTGTAGTATCAATAAAGTTTCATTATTATGAATGTACACAAAAGTAGACACAAAAAAAAGAAACAGCCAAATCACTGACCACACTTACCCCAGCACTTCAGGTTCAAACAACCCTTCCTCAGGGGACTTTATCAAAGGCTGGACACAGAGTGATGATGCTGTAATTTATATTAAAGAGTTCTTAAGGTGACAGTGCACTATTAATATGCATCATGACCTATTGACCTCCATATGACAAAAAAGTGACTAGTGTGGTTCCATAAATATGTAAGAAAACAACATCAAAGCATATTAAAAACAAGAGTTCATACTGTAAGTGTTGTAAATATAGTGAGAGCTGTATAACCACTTAGGCTTGTAACTTAGGGTAATAAAAGATTGTTTTTTAATTTGCTACTACTGTTACTGAGTGTTGTGTCTCAGAAGTAGCGTAAAAACTGGGACAGAATTCAAATTTCTCCTTTTAGTACGGATGCTGCAGCAACATTCCTTTCCTTACAGCATAAAATGTAACTGTTTGGTTGTCACTAAAAGAGAACATAAACACAATTGATCACTTCTCATGTTATAAGCATAGCTTCTCAAAATAGAACAAGTTAGCAAGCCTTTATCTTAGATGTGGAGTCAAATCAAAGCCTTTATTAAGGCTTGGCTATTGTGTGGCACCTAAAGTGAAGATCCAGAAGGCTTATTTTTTCAGTACTGCATCATCATAGTTACCACCCCTGAGGTTTGGTAATGCTTTGTCAATATCCATGAATTTATATGCATGGTATTTGGTCCCTGGCTAGCAATGTGTTATGCAGTTGCAAACTCAGGGCCCCCTTTTGCAGTAGCTCTCCAATGCTCATCTACTCTCTTTCTGAATTGTCTAATAGTTTTCTGCATGTAAAATGCACCTCAGGTGCACGTGGCAAGGTAGATAATGCCCATGTTGTCGCAAGTGATGAGATTACAAATCCAATAAGTCTTACCATCTTTAAGGCTTTGAAAATTGTTGCCCTTCTCAATCACTTTATAGTAGCTGCACCTGTGGTATGGGAAGCATCCCTTACTAACTTCATGTACCATGTTTCATTCATATTGTTACACTGCCTTCTATGTATCAGTTGCCATTCTTGGTGGTTGTGCTGACATTTCCCTGAGCCCTTCCACACATGCAAGTACTGGCCAATGTTTTTTATTCCTTTCCACCATTATAGAGTGTGCTGAGAAGGTGGTAACAAAAATCTGGTAACTCTTCTGTTGGCATTCTGCTTCGCTTTAATGAGTTCTGCCCTATTCTGATTAGTGGCAAAATCACAAGCATTAGTATAACATTCATGTTGTACCTTCTTCTCTACAAATTTGTCTGTCAATGCTCTTGTTCCTTTTTCAGAGCTTTCTTGTGTATCACAGTATCTTTTTACCCTTAAAAATTGGTCCTTAGGAACGTTATTAACTGTGCAGAGGTACAGTGGGGTTGACTGGGAGGTGTGCGCAGTGCAGGCAGTGTGGGTGGGCTGCTTGCCACCAGGGAGTCTGGGTGGCACTGGGACAGGTGCTTAGTGGGTGGGTGGTGCCACTGGACACCAGGGACATCTTTATAATTCTGGCGGTGGGTGGTCAGAGGGCAGGGGTGCTGTTAGACACCAGGGACAACTTCATATTTACGGTGGTAGATACTCGGGGGGGGGTGCCACTAGACACAAGGGACAACTTCCTACTTATAGTGACAGGTGGTTGGTGGGTGGAGTGTGCCACTGGACACCAGGGAGGACATGTCAGTTATGAGAACAGGTGTTTGTTGTGGAGAACATGTCAGTTATGGGAACAAGTGTTCAGGGTGTAGGGGGCACTTGCCACCATGCTTGATGTGTTGGGTGGCCACTGGAGGGACACAAACCTGCTGCAGCTTCCCATGCAAATGAGTCCATAATGGGCATGCATATGGCCCTTAGCACCTTGCATGCCCAACCTTATTTGCATCTTGCCAGCTGAATATCACAGCATGGCTCCCAACACTAACATGACTGGGGGCACAGTTCCCTTCATTTTCTATGGGCTAAATACAGCTCAGAACCATGTCAGAACAGTACTACTCAACTTTGTGCCACCCTGACAGCCCTATATTCTGTTGGAGTTGGATAGTGTTGGTGCACAATCTGAATGAAATTAGCATCCTCAGGGTCGGGCACAAGGGCAAGCACAGCACAAACCTTTGTGCTCCATTTTTGCCTAATACTTAATATCTGGCTCCTGGTCATGTCTGTGCAAACATATTTTGCACCCATCATTCAGCCTGATGATAGAGGACAGCTATCAGGACTGTGCCATGTTGATATTTTATTCTAGGACCTCCAACAGCCATCAACTCTTGGTACCACACCATTTCACCTACCATCAGACATGCAAAATCTGTCACCTTTGTGTAGACTTTGCTACTAATGCACATGCCCAGAGTCATGATTTCAACTTTCAAACATGGAGTGAAACAGGTTAGAGCACTTGTTTTTAGATCAGATTAACTCTGTCTTCTGTAGTGTCCATACTACCAGGCAGTCTGTTTATTGAACAGAGAGAAAAAAATTGGAACTCATCCATCAATGTGTTTGCCCGAGGCTCGGGGCACTCTGGTGTTCACGGACACACTAGAGCATCGGTGGCTGGATATCAAGGCAGACCGCTCAAGAATTCATTTTAGCTCAAAAAATCAAAACTTAGCAAAATTATGAACACCTGTGTCACTGATGCATTACTTAGTGCTTCTTATGTCAGCAGGATAACTTAACTGCAGACATGCACTTTGAAAGTTCAAATAAGAACTGACAGTGTCCCTTTAAGGATGCATTCACAAGCTTCCTTCAGAAGCTTATTTTCTTTGCTACTCTACTATTGCTGGGTTTGCTGCAGTACTGGTGCTGGGGCTCTTGCCCCCGCCCCATACCACCTGATTCCTCTGCTTCTCCAATGCCTAGTATAGTTGTTTTTTTTCAGTTTGGGAGACTCTAATTCATATTTACTGTCTTTAATAGTTTGCAATGGTCAACATAATTTTTCCTTCATTTGTGTCTGTATCTTTAGTAGTAGCTGCATTAAAATGCTCTATTTATTTATTTTCACCCCATTTTATTTATTTATTTTTACACACAAGACCTTTTAGGCTGAGCCTATTTTCAAAGGGTCTAAGGTCGAAAGAACAGAGAAAGCAATACAAAGGAGATTCAACATATTTGAAAATACATGGTATAAAGTTCACAGTAGGAATTAGGTAAGTACAAATGAATAAGATACTTTAAGTTAAATAAGCTGTAATCACCATGTCAGGTGAAAATAAATAGTGGGATATACTATAAATGCACATAATGATAGCAACAGGGTCTAGTGGCAAAAGGTTTAAAGGCCAGAGTGGCCTACAGGGACTCGGGGGGGGGGGCGGCAAGTGATTACCAAAAGCAGGCACATGGGTGAGGGGAGTGAGTGATGTTAGATATGATTTAAAGTTGGTTACGGAGTCAGTAACTTTGAGGAATGGGGTAAGGAAGTTCCATAATTTGGGGAATCTGATGGAGAAACAAGCCTGTCCCAGCGAGATTTTCCTGTGAGAGAGCACCAAGGAGTTGTTTTTAATACCACACGTGGGGTAACTGGTATCAACGGGGCACAGTAAGGCCAGGACCACAGGAGAGAACAGTCCTAGCAGGACTTTTTTGCCAGTGACTAGTGTACCATATTGTAATCCTCAATCTAGATTCATCCACCCTAGATTATTATATAGTGTGCATGTATGAAGATCCTGCCTTAAGTTGAGTACGTAGCAGCAGGCTCTGTTCAGCAAGCCTCTGACCCCAACCAACACTCTGTCACAGGCAGCACCATAGACCACGAAGCCATAATCAATGAGACTGAGAATGTAGCATCTGACTAGTAGATGCTTTACTTCAGGGAGGAACGCATTCCTGTGCCTATAAAGCAGGCAGAGTCTGGAGTTGGCTGCCTTAGTTAGCACATCCACATGCACTGTGTAGGTTAATCCAGAGTCTAGGGTTAGCTCCAAATGTTTAAAGGAGCACACCTGCTCAATAGGGGCACCTAAGGTGGAGGTAATATCTAGGGAAGGTGAGGTAAGGGATTTACTCTGGGCAAAGAAGAGCATAGATTTTTTTTTTTTTTTGTATTTAGGACACGTAAATTGTCAGTGAACCAGTCTTAGACTGCTGAGAAATCAGATTGGAGGTTACGCTGGAGTTTGACTAGGTTACTATCCATTGAAGTGATAACAGCATCATCCGCATACAGGAGGAGTTTAGTTGATTTGCAGGCTACTGGAAGGTAATTGATGAAAAGACTGAAAAGAAGGGGACCAAGGATAGATCATTGGGGGAAACCCACTGTTACTGACTGATAGTCTGAGAGGGCGCAAGGTATTTTACCGCTGGCATTCTATCTGGTAGGCAGTTCGTTAGCCACTGAGTGGCATCATCAGAGAGGCCTATCCTAGTTAATTTTTGGCAGAGCAAGGCATGACTGACAAGATTGAATGCCTTGGTGAGGTCAATGAAAATGGAGCCTACTAGCTCCCCTCTGTCCAGGGCACTGTGAAGGTAGTCAACGTTTATTCTAACAGGGCAGTTAGGGTACTGTGGTTCTTATGGAAACCATGCTGCTCACTAGGCAGCAGCTCATATTGACTCAGGTACTGAGTAAGCTGGCCATTTATGATTTTTTCCAATGTTTTAGAGAGGGGGTCAAGATTGAGATGGGATGGTAGTTAGTAGGGAGGTCTTGGGTACATCCTTTGAAGACAGGAGTGACATGAACCATTTTCCAGATCTTGGGCACTTGCGCAGTGGAGAGTGACAGGTTAAAAATTAGTTGGAGGGGGTGTGTGGCCTCATTTAAGGCCAATTTGAGGAGTTTCATATCAAGGTAATCAGGACCAATTGGTGTTGACATTCCTGTTTGGGCTAGATATTTGGGGTGTCAGCCCAAGTTAGCCTCTTAATGTAGAATTTTGGATGCACAGGATGGGTTGGAGTGCAATTGTCTTTAGCAGAGTGGGTGGTATGTGGGGGAATGTAGGTGGATAGGTCACTAAAGGTTTTGTTAAAAGTATTGGCTATGTTTGTGTCTCCCTCATCCGTAAGCCCATCCATTTGGATTGAGTGCAGAAGTGGTTTTCTAGTATTGCCAAGAATATCATTAAGTCCACTCCATAGACATTTTGGCTGGTTAAGGAGGGCAAATTGCTAGTTTTTAAAACATGTCCCATTAAAACATTTATGTTTGACTCTTAGTGTGCACTTACAGCGGAGCCCACCACAATGCAACAGAGTGTCTCAGGTTACTGCATGACAAAAGGAAAGTGCCATTAAATTAGGGGTGATGAGATTCTCTGGAATCTATTACATGAGCAGAAAGTCGGAATTTCGGAAATTCCATAGCCGAATCTGCATCCAGTCTGATTCTGAGGAAAGTTTCAGGGCTGCCACACCTGAAGCAGCTGCTACAAATGTTCTCTACTTTACTTCAGGATAAATCGTAATCCTGATGCCCGTTCAGCATTCAGGTATAATCTTTGTGCATTTTTCTGGGCTAAAGCCTTCATAGCAAGGGTTTATTAAGTTCTAGAGCAAGTGAGCAGCACCCTACGGGGTGGAAGTCTCAACAGAACTGAAAGAGATGACAGCATTCATCCCAGTAGTTCAGCGGTGCCTGACAGGTTCAGTATCACACTTACTTAGATTTAGCAGAATCATTAGTTCCTTCCAACTGGAGTAAGCATTTCTGGCAACAATATAATTAAATTAAAATTATGCTAGGAGGAATCATACATGATCCAAGGTCTTGGATTTTCAAGGGCTTCCTCCGCAAGTGAGTTTTCCTCTTTTCGATGCCAAAGTTCAAAATATAAATATTTACGTAAATAGTTTTTAATTAAAAAATTCCACCATGAGTTGGGATTGGATGGTAGCTCCATCATACTATTCATTCATCACCTTTGCTAATTAACATCAGTCAGTCAATCCCTCTCTTCTCACAGTGAGTCATGCTTCAGTCAATAAATGTTTCAGTCTCACCTTCAGTTCTGATCTTTGGGCTCCTTCCCTAATGTACCTTTAATATAAAGGAACTTTGTCCCCATGACACCTCTAGTGGTCAAATCCTCCTCAAGAGGGTTCATGTGCCTTGCTGTTATCCCAAAAAGGTAGTAGTCTCAAGCTCAGGACAGAGACCACAAATAACCACAACTACATTGCATAAGCATTCAAATTTCTGTCATACAAAGATTTTCATTTACTGGTATCCTGCCAGAATATCATACTATGTTGTACAAGCACCATTTTATCTGCCTATACTTAGTTGCTTGCTGACTCTGTGAATTCAAAGACTATAGCTTGGGGCTTACTGCAGCAGTGAGTGATGCTCATCACACCCCCTTCCAGGGCAATGTAAGGGTGCATGCTGAAGCTTACTCCAAAAGGTTATTTATTTTCTTCTACTATCCTCATATCCACCTCCAACAGCTCATCTCTATCTTTATGGGCCTCTTCCTATACCTTTATCCTAAGGAACCTTGCTCTCATGGCACCTCTAGGGGTAGAATGCTCCTCAAAAGGCTTCCTGCTACTTCCTGGTACCCCAAAAGGGTGATTGTGCCAGTCCGGGCAAAAAGCAGGAACAGCCACAAATACATTGCATTAGCATTTAGACAAATTGCTGCCATACAAGCATTTCAGTAACAAGTATATTACCAGAATTACACACACTGTTGGACAAGCACCATTTTGTCTATGTGAAGGTGTGGGAACAGACAGATGCAACAGTGGATAAGGTGCATAAAAACGCAGGATATGCGTTGTTCTTTTTATTTAGGTAAACCAAAACAAACAAAAAAAAAATACTTGTACAGAAAAGAAAAACCTTCAAGGTTAGTTAGTTCCAGCAGTTTTCTTTGTCAGGATAAACAAATTTGGCATCAGCACCAATAGGAGACATGAAAGCAAACACACTTTCCCAGTAACTTCTCTATCTGGCAAACTGCAATGAACTGGAAACTCATCTCACCAGTCAGCAGGCAACTGACTTCACTGAACTGAAGGCAAAACTGATCTCACCAATCAGCAAGCAGCTGACATCACTGAACTGAAGTCAAAACTGGTAGGATCTGTTATGTCTTAGTGGGGGGGCTTATGTATATAAGCATGGAGTGACATCACAGACATGTAATCCACCTTTTACAAAAATGTTTGTAACTTCTTTGTTATTATTGCTTTTTATCAAGTAACATGCTTTAAATAGAGATATACATATAATATTTACACAGTATCCTTTCTCTACATAATACCCATGAGAAAACACTTAATTTCTATGTGCATATGAAATAGGTGTAATGAAGGGGTCTAGCTCCACCCTCTACTGTGACATCACTCTCTGAAAGCGTATGAAAAAGTTCAGTTTGTGGTCTGGCAGCCCTTAGAGAGATTATATCATACAGCTTGCAGCTTCCAGGTAAGGAATTAATATGCATTTTAAAGCTGAGTTCCCTTTATGTATTTCTTTTGTATCAAACTCTTAGCAGTTGATTTTTAAGCAAAATATGTTGCTGCAAGTACACAGGAAAAGTTTCTGTACGGTTACAAGGGAAAACTTTTCATTTGGGCCTACTCTCAGCCTACAGCCTGCTCTTTACAAGTGCTTCTACTTGCAGGCTAAATATTTGCAGTTTCCAACAAGATATGCTTCTAAGCTGCTATTATTTGAAAAAAAGGGTGAATTCAGAATACAACTACAGCCAAGTCTTAATCTTTTTTTAAGTGTGTAGGCCTCTCATACATTTTAGGCCTCCTGCGTTAACAAACAGGCAATTTGATGAAAAGCTAAATGACTATGGAGCCCCACTTTCAAGTAGCCTTTCAATTTCTTTCATTGCTACACAATTTAAACAGTTTTAACATCTCTCTTTTACATTTTGGAAAAACTCTTTCAAGTTCCATAAGAAATATAAATACTGAGCACATTTAAAGGGGCACTGTCAGCCTTGTCCCTCGTTTTATTAACACAAAACATCAGTGTGCCTCTGTGGACACAGTGATCACATATGGTCCACAGAATACCCCTACATATACCATAATCGAGAATTCTTACCAATTTTTGTAATTTTCACAATATTTTACTTTCCCTCAGGTTCCCCAAAAGTACACTGTGCACTGGAAGCATAAGCAAGATGAGAGCACGCATGGGACACTGTGCGCCGGCACAAACATCAATTTTGCACATGGCCATAGTGAAAAGTTAAACGCAGCATGTATTTTCAAATGCTGTACTAGAGTTGCCATTTTTTAACTGAAACTAAGCGCTGGGAAAGACAACAAATGCATTTGAAAGGAGTCGCTGAAATCTCGCGCATGCGTGAAAATGGGACAGCAGCACAAATCCACACATGCATGATAGCGTCTCGCTTTCGCACATGCGCAAGATTTCGGCGACTCCTTTTAGATGCATTTGTTGTCTTTCCCAGCGCTCGGTTTCAGTTAAAAAACAGCAACTCTAGTACAGCATTTGAAAATACATGCTGCGTTTAACTTTTCATTATGGCCATGTGCAAAATTGATGTTTGTGCCGGCGCACAGTGTCTCATGCGCGCTCTCATCTTGCTTGTGCTTCCGGTGCACAGTGTACTTATGGGGAACCAGAGGGAAAGTAAAATATTGTGAAACTACAAAATTGTAAGAAATCTCAGTGTAAGGTATGTGAGGCTTCTGTGGACCATATATGATCACTGTGTCCACAGAGGCACATTGATGTTTTGTGGCAATAAAACAAGAGGCAAGACTGACAGTGCCGCTTTAAAGGGACAGGCATCACTTATAATGGAAATGAATGATACCCTGCTATTTTAACACTTAGGACCAATTTATAGTTGCAAAAGATACCAGAAAGCACTGCAGGTGGCCAGCCTAAGAGTTAGGAGAGAAAAATAGCACAGTAGCATGAGAAAAGAGAAGAGAAGTACTGTTGCAACAGTTTTTGATAGAAAAAATGGAGTTATTGAAAGAATAACACATAAACAAATAGAAGAGACAAGGGGTTTATAGAAATATGGTCCTAATACTGGAATATGGGAAAGCCTATAACAATCTACCATACTTATTTGCTCACTGGCACAGTAAACTGGTACTTTAGATTGTAGTTGAGTATAGCTGATTGGAAGGGGAGTGTAGGTTTCAGTTGCTGGACCCATTTCAAATATTTCCATGGGGCGGTAACTGTTAGAGCTTACAGGAATATCCCACTTCCCCGCACCCTTTGAAAAACAAAGGATAGGAAGCCATCTGAAATCTGTATTATTTTAACCTACAGTACATGGATAGAACAATTATTTAGAAGAAAAGAAAGAAATCACTAGCATTTAATGTCTTCTTTGAGTTTAGTATCAACCAAACTGTGTTACTCCTGGTCTTCTATCCTAAACTTCAGTCTAACCGGGGTGAGTAAACCTGTATTAAAGTCAAGAGGGCTCCGGGTTTCTATATCCAGAAGACAGAGCAATTTAAAAAAATACGCAGAACAGCTATATGTTTCCCATGCCTTATGTGTCAAGCAAACCCATAAGATAAAGTTTAAAACTATATACAGACTATTATTTATTGTACACAAAGGCTCAGCTTTTTGTTGGCACTTACTAATTAGAAAGATATGGGAATGTGACAAGGACACTTTGTGGAAATTTGGCTAACGCTAAAGACTGCAGACTCAGAAATCACCATAGATGGATATACTCTTTTCAGACAGGACAGGCCCAGTAAAAGGGATGGAGGTTGTGCTATTTATCTGAAGGATAACCTACAAGGTCATGCTGTTCCCTACCCATGCACAGGAAGTACTTTCCAAGCACTGGCAGTCAAGATCTTGCTAGTTGTCCACAACAAGGCACTCACCGTGGTGTCTATTTATATTCCCCCTAAGGATCAGGCTAATGGCTTTAAATGGGTCTTTGACTACCTAAGCAATCTTCACAACAACTCTGAAGTAATAATAGCTGGTGACTTTAATATGAACTGGCTGTCCCCAGAAGCAGCCTCTTTTGAAGATGCTCTCTCCTCCATCTGTGTAACTCACATGGTTGACTCACCTACTAGAATCAGCTATCAGACTGACACAAGTACTCTACTGGACTAGCTGCTTACCAGCCATCCAGAGAGAATCTTGAACACCATGGTCCTCCCCAACTCACTTAGTAACCACTCCCCCATCCTGTGTTTCTGGTCCAACAAAGTTACTAAACCTCCAGCTAAAACTATAATTGGCAGAATACTAAAAAAAGGGCATCTTGAACCATTAAAATCCCACCTTAGGCAACAAGACTAATCCCCCATTAACATCTCTGATAATGTGGACCAAGCCCTAGACCATTTTATTGAGGTGTTCAATGTGGCCTGTGGTCTACATACCCCTATCAAGAAATGCAAGATTAAGGGAGCTTGCAATTCATGGATCACACCGCCCCTTCTCAAACTTGGCTGATAGGGATAAACTCTGGCACCGGGCTCATGCCTTCAGGCAAACAGGCCGACAACCAACAATACAATATAAGCAAGCCAGGAATGCCTGAATGCTTGCTATCTGCATGGCCAAAAATGTTGGCATTTTAAAAAAGAACTTGCCAACTCCTGGGGTGATAGGAGAAAATTTAGGGACAACTTAAAGGAACTCATGGGGAAAACTGACAAAGCCTCACCATCCATGTTGGACATCAATGGTGTTATTGCCCAAGACCCCAAAGTGATTGCTGGTGCTTTCAACATGACTTTCACAGACCTCAGTAGTATACTCCCCGCAGACTACTTCAAGAAAGAAGATAGGATTAACAATAATGGTACAGAGGAAAACCAACCCCAGAGCGCCCCCCCTTTTTACTTTATAGTCATCTCCAAAAGGGAAGCCAAAAAGTACCTGCTATGGTCCATAGAGAAATCCCAGTCTAGTGGTGACTCACCTGACCTTAAACTTATCGCCCTTACCCTTGATGTCATACTTGCCCTGCTTACATATAACTTGAACCTGTTGCTATGTTTTGCCCAATTCCTGCAAAGATGTAAAATGCTGTAGTTACCCCTGTCCATAAAGGCGGGGACAGAACCATGCACATTAACTACTGCCCATCTCCATTCTTCCCCCTCTCTCCAAGGCGTTGGAGCACATAGTGTCTGACCAACTTGTACAATATCTTGATAAATATCAGATTCAATGTCCCCGACAGCACAGGTTTTGAAAATCACACAGCACCACCACCGCACTCGTTGAATTCACTAGCTGTATACATATAAGGCTCTTGACCATGGTCAGATAGAGGGGACTGCGTTTATCAACCTCACCAAGGCCTTTGATATGGTAAACCATGCACTGCTGCTGGACCAGCTGTCCATCTCTGGCCTCTCCGGCAGCACAGTGAATTGGTTCAAAAGTTACCTTGTGAATAGAGTGCAACAGGTAAAGATAAATGGTGTACTCTCGGATAGATGGGAAGTACGTACTGGTGTCCCACAAGGTTCCATTTTGGGTCCCTTGCTTTTCAGCATATTTCTCAGCCATCTCCCCTTAGCCTGCCCGGACAGAGTTCTACTTTATGCGGACCATGCTGTGATCTATACCTGCAACATGGACCCATTACCCCTGCAAAAACAACTTCAGCTGAATTTCACTAGCACTGAGAATTGGTTCCTGAAGTAAAAGCTGCTCATGAACTACAAAAAGACCAAAGTTATGACTTTCGCCAAACCCCACAACAAGCACAGAACATTCCAGCTCACAATTCTAGATAGTCTCAACACCCACGTGGACCGGGTCCACACTAAATGGCAGATTGAAGTATCAGACCAGCTTACTGGCTAAAAAAACCTCCCTGGACCTAACTCCTCCCAGTCTTCAGAACTTAATATGCCAAGCATCCAACCCTCATCATACCAGCGGTACTGACAAATTTATGTTCAAGATCCCCTTTTGCCATGCATCAGAGGGGCCAAGATCTTTTACATATTGTGGACCCTCTGGCTCAACTCTATTTGCAGTGACTTTTTGTCTGAGTCAAAGACTGGAACTTTCAAATGCAAGTTACATGAATACCTCTTAGCGCTCTGTGGCTGTGACTGCCCAACCTAACTGGTACATGATGGCTGTGCCATAAAATCCCAAAGTCGCACCTGATTCTATGTCCATCTGAGCACTTAACAGCTCGCCTGCCTGCCCCTCTGCTCCTTCTGCTTAACCCACCTTCTTTACCATCCCTTCTCACCCCTTCCTCCCCTTACTCCCTTATTTTACCCTCCCCCTCTTACCCCTTTCAGCTCTCTCCTGCGCCCCTCCTCGATACCCTACCCTTGCTGTGGCCTTGCTTCTGGTTAGGCCTCACCCCTTCCCTCCCCCAAGCTCCCTAACTTTTCCTCATCCTACTACCCCTCTCAGCCTTCTCCTCTCCCTTCCACGTAACACTCCCCCTTCCCTTGTGGTATTTGCCTTTGGACAAGGCCTATAGGGCTGACTCCCTCTATCTTGTTTATCTTATAACGATATTGTGATTTACCTTAGAGCCTATGATTGTTAGACCTTGCTCACTATAGGTGAATGGTTATGTAACCATGCTCCTTTCCTAACCTGTCACTCAGTGTAATTATTTTGTCATCTCATTGGTGCATTCATCTTTTTTTTTTATGTATGTAGTGTTCCTGTATGATGCAGAACCTTTGCAAAAGAGCTCTTAGCTCAAAAGTGTTTGTAATCCAAGTCTTAAATAAATAAATAAAATTAAAAAAAAACCTTTTGAACAGAAGGGGGAGCTACAGGTTTGCAAAATGAGCTATATCTTTAAGCTGCTTTTACATTAATACCTACTAACTGTTGTAACACATGGCACTTCTGAACTTCTGAACTCATGCCAGGGGAACTCTGTAACTGATGCCATGGCACGCCATTATCTAAACAATGCAGGAAATGGCACTGAACTGAGAGGGTAAGGTTTGACAGGTGTCAATGTTTGGCAGCTCAGACTGTGCTGCATGTCAGAACAGTACTGTTAACTGTTGAATCTAGACTATAAGGAGGCTTTTGGCCTAAAATTCCGTTACGGAACAGATTAGAGGAACTCAGTTAACCCAAGTGGTTTCTGTCTACCCCCCAAATTACATGTTATTTAGCAGGAGTAATAAAGATAACAGGGGCAAGGCGCTAGATTTGACGTAGACAAATTCATTTATTTATTTAAGACTTTGATTATCGGGTAGGTGCACTGATCCAGGGGACTGTTTTCAGGCACAACCTAGGCCAACAATATGGCACAGTAAAATACATACCAGAAAACAAATTATACAGAAAGTAAACAGGACAGTCTAACAGTATAAATAGCACAGTGTACAAAGTGTTGGGGGAAATTAATGTAATATACTACATATTACAAAAATCTGGGGGAAAGGGTGACAGTATACAATTACATTTTGAGCAAAAATTCAGGGACCAAAGCATTGGAGTCAAAGTCAAAAGTAACAGGCAATAACAACTGGACTAGCGAAAAAGAGGTTAGTCACAGAATGATGTGTTAGACAAGGCAACTATAAGAGCTGGGTTGGCAGCTAAGGTAGGCGAGATAGGTAGAAAGTTGAAGAAGCTTACCCCGGAGAGTACAGGCATTTTGCCTCTTTCAGTAGCCAGGCTTTGAAACAGTGTTTGAAAGAGCTGTGAGTGTCTACAGACTGGAGTGGGGCAGGGAGTCTGTTCCAGAGAGAGGGAGCAGCAACTGACGTAGCTTTGCCACCCATTACCGTGGAGACATTAGGGACTTCTATAGGGGGAACCAACGATATACGCAGGCTTCTAGGAGCAGCTCTAGCCTTCAGGTAGGATGCATAAGGTGAAACACCGCCAGCTATTTCACAGGCAATTCACACTATTTGGAAAATGTAGTGTCCATCTTGCCCCATAGTATTCTGTAGATCAAAACCCTCATTGTCCCACATAAGAGATCATTTGGCAATATACTGCCGTATAATGCAGATAATTTATTAGGATACTGACCTGGATAACTCATCATCCTCAGCCAAATAAATCCAGGCCGAAAACTGTCATATCCAGAGTGTGTGAACATCTACTGTATATAAAGGAAAACAAACCCAGATGAGAAAAAAATTATCTCAAAAATCCTACCTGGAGCAGATGTACTCCAAGAAACCAACGATAATCAAAATGTCCACCTGAGCACAATAACTCTTAAATAGATGATAACCTACATGAGCTTTCTATTGGGCAAATAACATTATTATATGTGATATTCCTTAATGCCTTAAATTTAAACGAGTGGGTTCCTGAGCCCCAGCCTTTGAGTGAGCCTTCAAGCTGCATTTTTGCATGTAGCTTTGCAAGTTGTGTTATATAATGCACCATACTTCTAAACCTTTTGTCACTGAAATAACAGTGTGATAACACTCAAAATGTGGTAAAATGTGGTGGCACTGGCCTGACCTGTTACAGTCTCAAGAAAGTAGTGCTATTATTTGTATAGTTTTAGTATGAATGATTTAGCTTATTATGAAGTTCTGCTTTTATGTGACATAAAAGCAGGAATTCACAACTGCTCAAAACATTCAAAATTCAGTGCTGTACAAATAACAACACCGTCAGTTTCCACAGTGATCCGAGCTTCTAACAACTTGAGGGCCACAGTGTCCCACATTTACATCTTGAGTTTCAGTGTCAAAAGGTTGTGAGGCATTATATCTAACCCAGACCCCCGCCCCAATTACACTCACATACACTGCTAATGCACAGTGATCCTATGTTTAATGTTCCAAGATGTTTTGTGATTTTGTGGGTGCTTTGGTTGTCTGGTGAATTGTTTATTACATGGTAGATAGCAATATTTGAATGCTGAAGTGCCAATTTAAAAAAGAATGTATTAAATTATGCACTTGCACTCCATTTGGATTCCGTAATACATATTGTTGGGTACTGTAGAGTCTGTGTTATATTTATTTATAGGATGCAGGGCAGCATCTTATGGCAAATAAAAAATACAGAATAGTACCCATGCAGTTCTGTGATGGAGACTGTTAAAAAGCACCAGTTTTGGTGCAATCAAAAAGTCCTTCTGAGATGCCTTTTCCTGAATTTTTAGACATTTCCCCACAGGAAGAGTCTGTAATTTGGCTCCATAGAGTTGGTATATTATCCTTTTCCCTTCCTATTTCAAGCACCTGCTTCTGCACTCCATTTTATGATGTCAAAGTATAGAGAGCACAGGGCACATGCTATTGAAAAGATGTTGGGCGTCTTTTAAAAGACTATTTGCAATATCTTTACAGTCTGTTTGGGTTTAATAAAAGCCAACACTCAACTAACAGGGACTAGACATGTGTTCTTTTTTTTTACATATACACTTTTTGATATTTTCCCCCTGGTTTTGTGCCCATCCCCTCCTCTGATGCACATGCATGCATGTGGAGGCACATGCACACCATGTTCTGAGGTGCCATCCCGCTACTAGTCACCTCCTCTCAGCTACGCTGCCATCGGACCTCCACTTGGTGGCAGTAGAACTACGGGGGCAGTGAGAACCTCCCCAGGAGAGAAGAGTTGCCATTAGGCTGCTCAATCCTGCTCCCTCCCCCTCTCCCATGCTGACTCCCCAACAACCTGAGGTCATTCCCGATCCTGGGTCACCATGATGCAAGGTAAAGCATAATGCCTCAGCCCTCTGCACCACTGGGCCAGTGAGACATATGTTCTTTAAAGTTCAGAAAGGCATTCAGCTACATAAATAGCCCTATTTATTGAATTATTGTGTGCTCATGGCTTGCTCTGCCACTCACAATTGGAGCCAAAAAATATCTTGTTCTTTTTAGTAGTGATTTTTAAAACTGTTTGGCATGATCTAATGCAATATATGGAAAAAATCAGCAATTTAGAGACATAGATGTCATGCCTCCCCCCAAATTGTGGAACCAAACTAGAGAACCTTGAATCTAAGACCTTAAAGAGCCAAAACCTAAAATTATGGGAAATCATTTCATAATTTGGGAACTTGCACTTTTTTTTGTAATTTCAGGTCATCCTTAGTCTGGGCATGGGTTCAAATTATAAATTTAGGAGGGGCTAGGAGGAGGAGGAGTATCACTATCCTCTGCCCACATGCCCTCCAGAGCTGCCGCCTCCTGATTCCACAAAGGCCACGCAGCAGCTGAGGGTACTTCAGGTAAAACATGTGATTCTCCAACCACTGCCTGAAAAAGTGTCCATAAAGTGGAATTCCACCCTGCACATGTTCGAATGGCTGTTTGAACAATACAAAGCCCTCACAGACTACACCATGATACACCAGGACCATGACACTGCATGCCTCTCCTTTTCTCTGGCTTAGTGGAGGATGATGGACAGACTGATTCAGATCCTACAGCCCTTGGAACATGACACCCAAGTGTAAGTGCTGCAAATGCAAACATCAGCCAGGAATTACCACTGCTTTGGGTTTTACGAAGGCTCTGTTGAGCATCTATGGGCAGTCCAAGCTGGATGCCAATGTGACTGTTATTTGATGGAGCAGATGTCAGAATATGTGACAACAGACAGGAGTTATACAGCATACTGGAGTCTGAGCCCTTTGTGGTTACAACCATGCTTGATTTGTGCTACAAGCATGGAATGGTGTCCCTTCTTGAGGGAGGCAAGGAAGAGCTGGAAAAGTGCATCTTGCTGATGACATGAATAGTGCAAAAAATGTACGGTGGCAAATCAGCATCAATCAAACCAAAGTGAACATGACCAAGAGCAACTGTACCCCAAAAAAGTGACGTCTGCAGTACAAGCAAGTTCCTCCACAGTATTCTAATCAGACTCAGTAAGGAACACAATCTCCTTTAAAGTGGGTCAGCAAAAGCAAGTCACCAGTTCTAATCCACTGTGGTCTGTTCTCTCCCAGGTGGGAGTTGCCACCAAAAAAGAAGTGCAGTCCCAGCCAGAGCCAGTGTGGTGCAGGCATTCGTTGATGACCCAAAACAGCCAAGGGGTGATGAATTCCTGTTGTGTTGACAGTCAAAGATTGGCTGAATGCTGTTACAATATGCCATACCTCCTTTTCCAATAGCTAGTCTGAGCTTGTTTGAGCTCTGTGAGTGTTCAATGCAGAAGAGGCGATTATCACTAACCAGAGAATCAGTCTGTCCAGCCATAATGTTGAAATGCTCACTTTCATCAAAGTGAACAAAGAGAATACATACTACATTCTACCCAATTACAAAATTAGTGAAGAATCCTAAATGTGTAGCAGAGGTCCCGTAGAACAAGTCTGTTAGCATGCACAGCACAGTCACAGAAGGCAAATCCTACCTCATTCCCAGATATGTATTTAAAAGTGCAAACAGGTTTCCACATACTGAATAGACAAAACATGCTTCAGTTTTTTCTGGCTCAGTTGCCTAAATCAGTGGACAATTTTCAACCAAATGTGGACCCCCTCCCCCGGTCATTCCTCTGCAAGAGCCAACAGACGTGCATAGCAGTTATGCAGCACCTGCACCAGCTGACTTTTTAGTATAATGACACCTTCATCAAAGTTCTGATGATGGCAACATTAGGCTGAAATGTAATATAACCTATTAGAATTCATTTTTAGCATCAGAAAGGGATATAAGAATGCTGTAATGCAGGATGGCTATTGGCTAGCCACACATGAGGCTATTGCCTTTCTCGTGATTACCTTTTTCTGTTTCTCTCTCCCTCTATTTTACATACACTAGCCATCTCCTCTGCTCAACCTGATTTCTTCATGTCTTTTCATTTGCAAATCAGGATTCCACATGGGTAAATATTTTCCATTTAATTTGTACATTGTTTTTTCCTTTTCCAGGTTTTACGATGTAAATTAATTATTATTTCTCTCATTGCGAAGTCTGTAACCAGGCCTTCACCCCTTCCTGTATAAGCCTGATCACTAACAGGCAATGTGTAAACAGGGGCCCTGAGTCCTGGAAGTTTACAGGTGCTCTTTCACATGCCTAGATCCCAGGTACCTTCTGAAGAAAGCACAATGGTAATAAAAGCAGTAAAAATACATTTATTTGACCAAAACTGGTTCAGAAATGGGCAAGTTACTGTCATACGTAAAAGTGTTTTGTTTTTGCAATTTGTTTTTCTAGCCCTAAGACTGAAACAAGCATGTGAGAAGCTGTTGGGGGCCTCATCCGAAGCCCCAACACATTTGAATGCCATCAAGTGATTGGTGGAGAAGCCCAGCTGAGGTCTCCCCCACAAATGAGCAGCAGAGGGTTAAAGAAGACCTGCATGCTGTCTGCATGCTCAGAGAGGTGCCTGCTTATGGAGAAAAGAGAGGAAGAGGAACCCTCGTGCAAATCACTGCAGGATGATTGCAGACCTTGAGAGAGCAGCATGGCTTGCCATGGGACATCCAGTTGATCTACTGGGAGCACCACCACCAGAGTTCATCCCCACCCTGATGAAGACCAACAGAGGAAATCACTAAAAGAATATGGCTGCCATTGCTGCAGAAGGGCTCCAGGTGCTGTACCCCATCCACATTCCTGAGCGTGAGTGTTCTAACCAGTGTGTGCACTGCAATAACCAAGCCCCAGCACAAAAAAGTACTGTGACATTTTTGTTGTGCAGCACCACTTGACAGTCAGGGAAAGGAGGACTGTGAGTAGGACTGTAGGGGCATTGATTTGTGAGTGTGTAATAAGGGACATTGTCATCAGTCTGAGTAGGCATAGAAAAGCACACAGAAACAGCGCACATGAAATCAGAAAATAGCTGGTAGAGTACCAGACGTTATTTTGAGCATGCTCCACTGCTTTCTAGCGCTGAGTCAGCTTAACAAGCCAGCCATACCAGCCTAAGAACAATAAAAAGGCAGTGGTGTGAACTGTACACTGTGTCATCAGAAAACAAAACCCACCAGACTTTCTTGATCAGCTATTACAGGGGGGAGAATAGAAAGCCAGCTGCCTATGTTAAAGGAGTCCTGTAAAGCAAACTCACTCAGTGACACCCTACCAGCTAGTCACTGTATACCCCACCCCAGCTGGCATAGTACCCCAGCAGTCTTCAATTCCCTGCAGGCAGTCCTGTTGCAGAAGAACCCATGCTACTACCACAGAGTTCCAAGTCAAGTGGCAGGAGTTAGCCTGAATCTTTGAGATCACAAAAGAAGAAGAGGTAACAGAGAACTGCAGAGACCAAGCCTCTACTGACAGAGCCACATGGACCTAGAAGAGGGCTGGCCAGCAAGCCACACAACCTGAGCCTTGGGTATGTCACTATATTGTGAAAAATGGCAGTGGCACCCATCATTTGATTGATGAATAGTGAGATGCCTGGAGTGATAGCATTTCGTTTATACCTCCATGCCAGAACAAACCATTCTTAAAGGACGTTGAGCCCCATGTATCTTTTTTCAGTACTGCCACCAACCTCCCCTGAAGCAGAGGCAGTAGCAGTGCCAGATCCCAGGGGCCCCTGCCAGCCTATGCCCCAGCTCCATAATGGAGCAGGTCTGCACTTCCAGCTTCTGCCTCAGCCATCATCCCAGGGTTGGGAGCCCCATGTGTAAGAAGAGAGAGAATATCACAGGAAATGTTCAGTGCCCAGTTGATTATGTGGGGGGGGGGACTGAAGCCATGTGGATCCAGAAAATGGAGTTGGGTGACTGTAAAGACATGGAGAGGAGCACACACCTTACACCTTTAAGGCACCAAAGTAACACACCAAACTGGGTCAGAAAACAAAAAAAGTGCATGTGTGCACACACCAAGCTGAATGATAATGCTTGCAAAATGTATTGCCAGATAAATAGTGAGAGATGCCCAGCTAACACCCCTATGTACCACCTTAAACAAGACTTTATCAGGGGGTGAGTTAGACTGTAGTTGCACCCTTAAATACCTCACATCATTAGTGAAAGATGTAATAACATGCTCATTAATCACAAGTGCATAACATACAAGAGTGCTGCACAATTAAAAACTTTAGTGCTTAGTGACTAATCACATGTAAAAAGTACAAACAGTGTTTATGAATCTACAATATGGATTGTTTATTTGCACTGTTGTCCCAGCTTGTGCAATAAAATTTATTGGCAAGCTTACGAGTCCAGCCAATAGAAAATCATGTTTGAATGACTAGCCCTTTATTATATTCAAAAGTTTCAGATTCTAAATAGCTGGGTTCTGAAACAGGAAAGTAATAATATTATAGGATTCTAAAGATGTAGAAAGCACGAATAGTGCAAAATTGCAAGTCAGTCTGATTACTGAAGAGAGGACATATCAAAGAGAGCTAGATTTAGAATTTCCTGTAACAAGTGCCTATGCAAACCCTAGACAGACATATACTTGAGTTTTTTTTGTTTTTTGGTTTTTAGATTATACTACCACTGATACTACAAAGATAGAGGGAAGGTCATAAGAGATTCAGAATCACAGCAACTTCATACTGAGATGTAGATCAGTTTTGTTGAAGGCATACATCAGTACAGGTAATAGATTTGTTATTTTATCATAGATCAATTTTCAGGTGATGTAAAGCAGTCATTCAGACAAATCTTGCCACATTCAAAGGAAGGGCCTAAAATCAAAAGTTGGTCTTTTAGACAAGGGTATGTAGCTTGCTATCCAATTAGTTTCCCTTTGCAAGAGGACCTTGATTTGATCCTCTCCATGAGATAGTAGACATACCTGTTCCAGAGCACAAAACCTTAGGCCTCTAGTATTGGAATCATGAGATCCCTTGGAGTGTACACCCAAGGCATTATCCATTTTTAAAAAAATTTTTTTTAACTCTGCCCCCTGATAAAACGTTGTTTGAGGAGATACATTGGGGTGTTAGCCTGGTGTCTGTCATTGCTTATGTGGCAATAAATTTTGCAAGCATGCTCATCCATCATGGTGTGTGCACAGTTTTTTTTTCTGACTTGGGATGGGAGAATGATTGGGAATTTGGGTCACAGCAGGAGCTGTTGTGTAGCCCCAAGAGGCCGAAGCCTGGGTGAGTTGTCCCTTCTGAAGGGCCTACAGATGAGAAAGAGGGGCTGGATGACCATGGAGGACATTTCAGGTATGTGGGCCCCAGTGGAACTCTCCCTTGCTTCCACATGGACCAATGTAAGACTGGTGGTGCTGATTTCATCAGAGAAGGCACCAGCCCAGATAGCAGCTTCCAAAGTATCCACTCCTGAGACCCCAGTTGCACCCTCCCCTCAGCAGACTTTACCAGCCAGTTCAACTGAATCAGGTGAGCCACCTAATACAGCATGAGATGTCATCGATGAACCAGAAGTAATTCATAGAACTCATAGAATTGAATAAGCAAAGAAGGCCTTGTGACCTATATGATGCTCGCCTCTTTATGCAAGGGGGGAAATTCGTAGTGTCCCTTGCAAAATATTTGTCACTGTGTCCTTACTACCCACCACTTTATGCAGTAAACTGTTCCAAATTACAATCACCCTCTGACTGAGCCAAGGCATACAAAAAAAGCACCGTCTTTAGCACATGGTCAAAATATTTTTACAAGTGCGGTGTAGAAAACAGCACTTGTGTGCCACCATTTAATGCCTTAGTTACCTCAACTGTGTGATCCCACTGCGGATCCACCTCTGAACCTTAGGGTGTAATCCATGGAAAACTGTATAAGGTCAGATTTTTTTAAGTCTTTAGGGTGTAAACAGCACAGACCATCTAAACCCAAGAATGTTCAAAGTGCAGTTCAGATCTTAGTTCCATGTCAATAAAAAAATGTTAATGGTATTAGTGGTGATGGGGATATTGCTTTTTATGTGTCAACTAATGCTCTTGGATTAGTTTCCGCAGCAGTCTCACTGTACGATGAACTTGATGACATGCCCCCCTCCCCACCCCGTCCTGGTTTACGATGCTTTGTCACTATATTAACTGTGTCCACTGCTATTTCAAAATGTGGAGAACAAATGCCAGACTGTGGTCACATATTGATCTGGGTTAGGGGACAGGCAAAGGATATTTCTGTTCTCATAGTGAGCATGCAGGAAATGGGACCTGATTTAGGAATAGAACCACATTGTATGTATGCCAATATCATATTTACAACTTTCACCACTCAAATGTCCACCACCATTTCAGACATCCCTTGTACTTTGTTGGATAATTTTGAGAAACAAACAGAGACATGTTGGGAGAGGTAAAATGAGGGCTGCATCCAATAATGTGGGATAGTTGCAAGGTTTAAGCAAATTTGATGAAACATGCCAGTAAAGTCAATTCATGAATCTAGGGCTGTAGTCAGTACCAGTGACTTCCTTGTTGCGGGGGGGAGTTGGGGGGGGAATGCAGGCAACCAATTTAGCCAGCGATGCAAACACTTTAATAATCACTTTGTTACAGCTTACAGTGCAGGAACAGCATTCAGTGGGATTAGTAGTAAGCACTATTTTTCAGTTAACGCTGTTTTTATTTTAGCTGGTTCTCTGATGTGCGGTTTTGCTTTGCAGTGCTTGGACTATTCTGCTTTTTATTGCGCTATTTCATATTGTGCTGAATTGACATGGAATCCTGTACCAAGTGGCCCTGCGTATGGTGTTGCATATTTCTCCTTTTATCAGTAAACTCTGTGCTCTTGTATTGTAATTTTGTTCCTTTAATTCAAGGCCTGGACAGTCCCAGAGATCACTGTTTGGAAATGAGCCAAAGAGTAGACATAGGTCACTCTTTTAGTCTCTGTATTCCAGTGTATACAGACCCATGGTTCTCAACCTGTCCTTGTAGCTCAATCCTCTTAACCCAGTAACCATTCTAGATGCATTTCTCTGAACCCTTTCCAGAATATTGATCTCTGTGTTGGTGCTTGGTGACCATAATTGAGTGCAGTATTCTAAGTGTGGCCTCACCAGAAATGAAGAGAGCGGTATCATCAAACTACTGCCCCTGGAAGTGATAAGCCTTCTGATGCTATTTAAAATTGGATGCAGTTGTAGCACTAGAGTGGCACTAGCTCTTGAATTTTAAGTCATTGGTGATCATAACACCTAAGTCCCTTTCCTCTACTGTATCCTTAAGAATTTTTCCATTTAGTACATTAATTGCCATTAAGCTGGACCTACCAAAGCACATTTACTGTATCTAAACTGAAACTTAGTTTGTGGTTATTAGCCTATTCCTCTAGTCTGAGCAAGTTATCCAGCAATTTGACTGCCTCCTGTGGTGTATTAACCACATAACAAATTGTAGCATCATTTTAGCAAAAAGAAATAAAGCCATAAAAAAATGGAGGATAATGAGTACCAATGCCCGTAGTCTAGGTAAACAGCTCCCTAAAATGGTGGCCTTGATGGAAGAGGGATGCCTGGATATTGTGGCAGTCACAGAAACATGGTACACAGAGAACCATGACTGGGATGTCAACATACCAGGGTACATAATCTACAGAAAGGACAGGGAGGGAAGAGGAGGAGAAGTAGCTCTCTATGTAAGGGAAGGGATCAAAGCAACAGAACTAAAGGGTAAACAGGGAGGAAAGAAGGCACTGTGGGTCACCCTGGAGACTGGAAATGGCTCCACAATCCGCACAGGGGTTGAATACAGACCCCCGTCTCAGGGGGAGGAAATGGACAAGGAAATGATAGAAGGTATCCTTGGGATGGCAGAAAAAGGGGAGATATTGCTGATGGGGGACCTGAATATGCCAGATATTGACTGGAGTACCTTTGTTGCAGCCACATCCAAGAGCAGGGCCATTCTCGATGCCCTACAGGGGGGTATGCCTCAGACAGCTAACTTTGGAACCCACTCGGGAGAGAGCAATCTTAGACCTGGTACTCTTAAATGGGGACAGAGAGAGAATCTCTGATCTTGAAGTGGGTAGCCATCTGGGAACAAGCGACCACCAAACAGTGTGGTTCACAATAAACTGTGTACATCAAGCTACACAAAAGTGAAGGTACTGGACTTCAGGAGGGCTGATTTTGTCAAAATGGCAGAGTACCTCAGAAAAGCACTAACAAACAGAAAAGAAGGTGGGGTGGAGCAACAATGGGGAAACATCAAAACCGCCATCATAGAGGCAACAAGCCAAAATGAAAGGAAAAAACACTATGGTTCTCAAAAGAAGTGGCGGGGAAGGTAAGGGAGAAAAAGACAGCATTCAGGAAGTATAAGGAAACACAGAAGGAACAGGACAGAGAACTGTACCAGTTTAAGCAGAAGGAAGCGGGTAAGGCAGTCAGAATAGCAAAGGCCCAAACCGAGGAAAAGATAGCCAACTCGGTTAAGAAGGGGGATAAAACCTTTTATACGTACATTAGGGAGCAAAGAAAGACAAAGGCAGGGATACTGAGGCTGAACAAAATGGAAGGTGGTTTGGCAGAGAGCGACATTGAAAAAGCAGGGATACTGAACGAATACATGTGCTCAGTATTCACAATGGAAAAACAGGTGGAAATACCTAATCTAGTCAATAGAAGCACTTTGGATGGGGGGTTGATATTAGTCCTTTCACAGAAGAAAGGGTTCCGAAAGAACTCTTAAAACTGAAGGTGGATAAAGCAATGGGGCCTGATGGGATTCACCCCAGAATCCTAAAAGAACTAAGGGAAGAACTAGTAACACCACTGACTACCCTTTTTAATAAATCATGGGAGGATGGTGTGGTACCTGAGGACTGGAGGAGGGTGGATGTGATTCCTTCACAAGTGGCAGCAAGACAGAGGCAGGAAACTACAGACCTGTCAGTTTGACCTCAGTGGTAGGGAAAATGATGGAATCACTTCTGAAGGAAAGAATTGTTGAGTACCTAGAGGCCAGTGGGCACAGGACCCAAGGCAGCATGGATTCACAGCAGGAAAGTCATGTCAGACAAATCTAATTGATTTCTTTGACTGGGTGACCAAAGCAGTAGACCAGGGAGGGGCTGTGGACATGGCCTACCTAGACTTTAGCAAGGCATTTGACACAGTCCTGCACAAAAGATTAATAAACAAATTAGCCAGCCTGGGAGTGGGTCCCAGTGTGGTAGCCTGGGTAAAACACTGGTTGGACAACAGGACACAGTGGGTAATAGTAAATGGAGTCCACAGTGAAGAAAGGAGGGTTACTAGTGGGGCACCGCAGGGTTCAGTACTGGGACCAGTCATTTTTAAGGTCTTTATAAGTGACATTGCAGAGGGACTGGAAGGGAAAGTATGTCTCTTTGCAGATCACACAAAGATCTGCAATAGGGTTGATACGCAAGGTGGGGTGGAAAGGATGAAAAGGGACTTGACAAGGTTGGAGGAATGGTCAAATGTATGGCAGCTTAGATTCAATGCAAAGAAGTGCAAAGTAATGCACCTGGGAAATAAAACCCAGGGGAAGAGTACACAATGGGGGGTGAGATACTGACAACAACAAAAATGGAAAGGGACCTGGGGGTAGTCATATCAGATGACCTAAAGGTGGGCCAGCAATGTAAGAAAGCAGTAAGGAGGGCTGGGGGGATACTGAGATGCATAGGGAGAGGCATCGCCAGTAGAAAACAGGAAGTTGTTGGCCCTCTGTACAGACAGTTGGTAAGACCACATCTGGAGTACTCTGTACAGTTCTGGAGACTCCATCTCCACAAAGACATAGACAGGGTGGAGGCTGTCCAGAGGAGGGCAACCAAAATGATGCAGGGTCTGCATCAGAAGACATATGAAGAAAGACTAAAGGAACTTAAGATGTATAGCCTCGAGGAAAGGAGGGAGGGGGGGACATGATAGAAACGTTCAAATATCTCAAGGGAATCAACAAAGTCCAAGAGGGTAGCATCTTTCAGAAAAAGAGATGTGCAAGAACAAGGGGGCACAATTTGAAGATAGCGGGGGACGGCTCAGAGGTAATGTGAGGAAGTATTTCTTCACAGAGAGGGTTGTGGATACATGGAACAGCCTTCCTGAGGAGGTTGTAGAGTCAAAAACAGTGGGGGAATTCAACAATGCATGGGACAGACATAAGGCAATTCTAGTGGGGGGTAGGAGGAAGTAGGCTGTTGGTTAACTAGGATCTGCAGCTTATCCGTTAGGTAGGGAAATGGGCAGACTAGGTGGGCCAAGCGGTTCTTATCTGCTATCAAATTCTATGTTTCTGTATCATCAGCAAATTTAGATACCCAGATGCCATCCCCAGAGTTCATTGAGGCAACACAAAAATTAAACAAGGTTGGTCCCAGGACCAAACCCTGGGAAATCCTGCTTGTTACATTTGTCCAGTTAGAGGCAACTCCATGGATCACCACTTGTTGCTTCTTATTGAATAGCCATGATTCAATCCAGGCCACAATATTATCACTGATGCCTGCCTTTGCTATTGCCTCCACTAACTCATAATGTGGCACAGTATCGAGTGCCTTGCTGTAGTTCAGATAAACAACATTCACTGATTGCCCCTTGTCCAGTGCCTTGCTAACCTTGTAAAATTCTAATAGATTGGTTAGACATGATCTTCCCTTGACAAAACCATGGCGTGTATGATCGGTCATGTTTGAGTCCTTAAGATATGTTTCTATTTTCTCTTTTATTAGACTTTAAAGAACTTTGCCGATAACTGGTGTCAGGCTAATTGGATGATAATTATTCACCTGACTTCTTTTCTATTTCTTAAAAACAGACCTCCAGCATTCTACCACATTGCCCATTTTGAGGGAGGTCTGAAATGAAAAAGTGATTGGTTCTGCCGATACATCAACCAGTTCTCTAATGACTCTAGGGTGGATACCATCTGGACCAGGACCCTTATTAGGGTCGATCCACTGCAAACTGGTTCTAATATCACTCACCTCTAACCATAGTCCCTGCACTATAGGGTCCACACTCAAGGGGATTGTTTTATCAGTTTTTTTTGTTGAAAACTGTACAAAAGTAATAATTCAACATCTGAACCATTTGCTTAGTGTCTCTTACTAAATGACCTGTGTCATCCTGCAATGTGCCGGCCTGTATGTTGTTGCCTCTTTAGTGATTAATGTAATTATAGAATTTTTATAGTTATCCTTTACATCCCTAGCCAGGCGTTGTTCATAATCATGTTTAGTGACTCTAATAATGTTTTTGCAGATTTTCCCTTTGGACTTATATTTGGCCCATGCACAAGAAGTGTTGACCCTCCTTGCCATAACAAAAGCTCTTTTTTTTATTCTTTTTATTACCCTGCTTACTTTCTGATCCATCCATTTAGGAATTCTTCCTGAGTTATTGTATTTTATATGTTCATGTACATATTTACTTACTAGTTCATTCAGTTTGCTAGCTAATATTTCCCACATGGCATTTTTCAATTCAATTCAATTCTTTATTTTACCAGGAGAAAAACGCCATTGAGCAGATTCATTTACAAGGTGGTCCTGGGAGTACATGGATACGCAGGATTACATAAAGGCAATATAAATAGAGTAGACAGTCAGTGGTGCACAGGAACAAGACTTAGTAATGCAGTATACACAAAAAACATAATGAACAGTATAAAAAGGAGGATTAACATTGGTTGTAGATATGCGGATATTCAGACTAGAAGAACAAAAACAGTCTAGTTGAAAAAAAAAAAGAAAAAAATCAACTGCCATCTATGACCAGCTGGTCTATTAAAGTAAGTGCTGAGGGTAATCATGATTCAACAGTGGAGTTTTTTGCCATCATACAGGGGTAACTCTAGCTTGGGTGGGGTAGGATGGTTGGGTGGAAAGCAGGGGGAAAGCAAAAGGGGGGGCAGGGGTTAGGGAGCACATGCTCTTGGATTAGTTTCAGGTTGAGAGGCATGATAGAGAAGTGGAGGGATGGTAGATGTCTGATCGAGGGGGAAGGGAAGGATCCGAGTTCCTAAAATCTTCTTCACAGTTCCAATATCTAAGGTCTTGTCTCATTGTGTTGAAATTACCTCTGTTAAAACGTTTAATCTTGGTACCACCTTTTACTTTTGTTGCAGCCCCAATGATGTCAAATCAAACTGTAGAGAAAGTAACAGATGAATGGTCTTAACTTGCTGGAGCAGCAGCAGACATTGCCCTTTATTATTGGCCCTGAGGGAGGAGTTAGTCATTGCAGTACCCTCTCCTCCAAGTGAACCTTTACTAATCAAAAAGAGAATGGCTGAGTGGTGGAATAAAATTTGGTTACCCTGTGTAAAGGTGATAAAAATCACCTACCCAAACTGTGTAAAGCAGATGGAGTCATCAAAAGAAAAGTAGAGATAGAATACGGGTACTACTTTCTTATATGCCTGCCTGGTTTTAGTAAGAAATGGAAAGGGGCCAGGGGCAGGGACCTTTTGCAGGAGCCAAAACATTTCCTCACAGGAGGGAACAACTGGGTCTACCCAACTTTCAAGGTGGAAATACTGTAGAACTACTTGTTTTCAGTCTTGTTTTATGTCACCCTATGTCATCAACTGATTCATTACTGGGTAATAATTTTGTGCCACTGAATATGCTCCTATCATAAAATGACACTGTCCTTCTGCTTATTGTACAAAATGTTATCAAGGAGCTTCAGGTGCCAGTCCACCCCTGAGTAAAAAAAAAAAGCACTGAGAGGATGTTTCTTAAAAGGCTTCTGTCTGATATGGGTTTGGGAACCATGCCAGAGATAATGCAGTGATGAGCGCTATCAGGGTATTTGAAAGCAAACATGGAAATAAAAATTATGAATCAACAATAGGCAAATTTAAAAGGGACTGCCTAGAGAAACTAAGAGAAATTTACTACCCAGGTAAAAGCCTTCACATCTTGCCAACAAAGCTCAGGGGGAGGAAGACACTGTTACTGTCAGAGATGGAGGAAGAATTAAAAACAATTATTCAAAGCCTCAGATCAGGAGGCGATGTTGTGAATGCCTGAGTAGTGATTGCCATAGCTTGTGGTGTTAAGTACCATAACACAATGTTATTGGAGGAGGATGATGCCAACCTCTCTTTTCTCAGCAGCAGGCTTGGCTATTTCTCAACAGAATGGGGAAGACAAACAGAAAGAGGAAAAGAACTGGGAGGAAAACATCGGATGACTTTGAGACTTTTCAGTCCAGTTTTCTGTGGCATTTGGCAACAGCTGCATGTCACAAGTTTATCCCTGCCGAGCTGCTTAGCAGCACCAAAACATGCCCTCCCTATGTGCCTTTCCTGGTGAAGCCCTTCATTTAACATGGTGGAGCTGACTGCCACCGCGCAGAGAGCTGACTTCAGGGGTGCCCAATCCCCCTGTCAGCATGCCCCAACCCACATTATTTGCCGACAGGGGAGCCCAACCCCGTCATTAATGCACCCCATTTCATGCTGCGGTGCCAAGGGATACCCTATCCCTCAGCATCATGCCCTTCCCAGTTTAATTTGCCAATGGGGGAGCCCACTCCCTGTTGGCATAATGTCCCCCCCATTTGTTGTGTGCTGACGGGGGTACCCAATCCCCTGTCAGCTACAGAACACACCCCAATAAAACACTCAGGTGGCACGCTGGGAGCCCACCCCAGTGTGCCAAATGCCCCTGTAAAAGAAAACCATCCCGTAATTTATTTTTTTTAAACATGCAAAGCAGAAAATGGTCCCTCGTCAACTCTGGTGGCCCTCCTCCCAACCAGCGCCCACCCTCTGTGCACCCTGCCTCCCCACACCCCCACACCCCATACTTACCTCTGGAGCACAGTGTGATGATCTTCGATGGACCAGGAACACGTCTGCACTCTTCAAAGCCGACCGTGAACTGAAGAAATGCCGGTAAGCTGTATAATGGCATAAATATGTTTTTTTCAACTTTGGTGCATATCTCAGGCATTTTGGGAAATTTTGGCACCAAATTTTCAACATGGGGTTATTGGGACCCCTCCTCATGACTTCAGTCACTTTCATGGTGTTATTCGGTTCCGAAAGGTGATTTTGTAGTCACTGCACGGAATCACCTTTTGGAGCCGATTAATGAAACAACAGGGCCACTGTTTATTATGGGGGTTCTCAAAAAGCCTTTGTTGCAAATTTGGTGAAAAAAATCCAAAAAATTGCTGTTTTACAAGCATGCGTTGCGCAGTTTCCACACATGCTCATAACTTTGTGAATCTGTAATATTTTTACTCCAGATTTTCAAAATTGGCATTTTCCCACACCTCTTTATAAACAGTATAGCTGTCATTTTACATATCCTGGCCAAAATGTGTTTTCACACGTCCGGCGCAGAATAGCGTGGTCGCTGTGCGAAATCAGTTTTCAGGACAGTTTGAGAAAATGACGGTGACACTGTTCATGAACAGAGGTTCTAAAATGCCTATGTTGAAAATTTGGTGATGAATGTCCATAAAATGACTGTGTTACAAGCATGCATTGCGCAGTTTCCACGCACCCTAGTAACTTCGCAAATTTGTAACATTTTCATGCCAAATTTTCAAAACTGGCAATTTTTCACACACCCTTATGAACAGTACAGCTGTCATTTTTCACAGCCTGCCCAAAATGTGTTTCCGCACCTGTGGCGCACAATGGCGTGGTCGCTGTGGGAAATCAACTTTTGGGACAGATTAACAAAATTGCAGTGCCACTGTTCATGAGGGGAGGTCCAAAAATGCCTATGTTAAAAATGTGGCAAAAAAAATCCCAAAACGTGTATTGCGCAGTTTCTATGCATGCAATTGACTTCACCAATTTCTCATATTTTCATTCCAGATTTTCAACATTGCCATTTTTGTACACCTCCTCATGAACAATACAGTTGTCATTTTTCACATCCTGCCCAAAATGTGTTTTCATCCCTGTGTCATCAAATGGCATAGCCACTGTGCAAAACAACCTTTCAGTTAACAAACTGTGCTGCTCTTCAAGAGGTGGGGTCACAAAAAGCCTATGTTGAAAATTTGGAGTGAAAATACCAACAAACGCCTATGGCGTTAGGGTTTCCAACTGTAGCACCCCACCCTGTAGAGACTGCCAGGCATCAGGGGTGTGACTTGGGATCATTGGCTGTAATGCTCAAGCTATTCCACCCCCACCCCCACCCTCACCCTGCAGCCAGTGGCAGGCATTGAGGTGTGCCTTGGAGTGTTCGGCCCTAAAGTTCACCCCATTCTCCTATAGTACACCTGTCTCAGCATATTTCCTTATGGAATGGGGTAAGTATAAGGCCCAAAGACCCCAAAGCACACCACAACACTTGTCAGTGTCTACAGGGTAGGGCGAGGCCCATTCTCCTATACTGCACCCGTCTCAGCATATTTCCTTATGGAATGGGGTAAGTATAAGGCCCAAAGACCCCAAAGCACACCACGACACTTGTCAGTGTCTACAGGGTAGGGTGAGGTAAAATGGCATGAGTGTTACAGCTGACACCCCAAAGGCACACCCCAACGCCTGTCAGTCTCTGCAGGGTGGGGGTGGGGTTGGCATCAGTTCAATACTTCACTACCATTCCTATTATGCATTTCTAACTCCTGCACTACCAGTGCCAATGCCAGCGAGACAACATTCAGCACTGACAAATGCTTGTTGTTCCTTCCTCCTGCACTGATCATCTTCAGCCCCTTGGCCTAACTGTAAATAAACTTTTTAAAAGCTTCCTGAAAGATCAGTTTACAGATTAGTATGCCAGCACTGTCTTCATACAGCTTTACCAAGGCACATCAGTATCAACTGTTGTAGCTGACCTTAGTATGACATCACTAAAAACAAAACATGCACTGTGGCTTGTCTTGGCGTTCGAGAAGCTATACATGCACCAAGATAGTATGATCCATGGATTTCAACTTGAGCGTCTCCTTATGTCTGAATATTCATAGAACATGACGGCAGAAAAGGGCCGACTGGACCATCAAGTCTGCCCATCTCCCCACTATTCCTCCCTCCCTCTCGAGTACCCCCACCTTGTAGCCCCATGTGCCTGTTCCATGCGCTCTTGAAGACCAACACTGTTCCAGACTCCACAACCTCCTTTCAGAAGCTTATTCTATGCCTCCACCACCCTCTCTGTGAAGAACTGTCCTCTCACATTGCCTCTGTAACTTCCTCCTTGTAGTCTCAACCCATGCCCTCTCATTTTAGAGCCTTCCTTTCTGTGAAATAGATGCCCCAAACACACCATTTATCTCTTTGACATGTTTAAATGTCTCAATCATGTCCCCCTTCTCCCTTCTAGTCTCCAATATACAGAGTACCAATTCCCTACACCTCTGTTCGTACGGTTTGTCATTCATCCCCTGAATCATCTTAGTCACATTTCTCTGTACCCTTTCAAGCATATCTATGTCTTTGTGCAGCTATGGCTTCCAGAATTGAACCCCATACTCAAGGTGCAGCCTCACCATGGCCTGGTATGGGGCAGCAGGACTTCCTTCCTTCTACTACTGATTCCCCTGCCTATACATGCCAGCATCCCGTATGATCTCCCTACTACACTGGTTTCCAACCTTGAGAATATCAGTCACCACTATACCCAGATCCCTCTCTTGCTCTGTAACCCTGACCCCCCCCCACCCAAGTGTGTACCCTGCCTTCGGGTTCCCGTGCCCCAGGTGTATGACTGCACACTTCTTGATGTTCAGTTTAAGTTGCCAGGTCTCTGCCCACCCCTCCAGTGCCCTCAGGTCCTGCCTCATGTCCTGAACACCCTCTGTGGAGTCCACTCTATTACAGATTTTCACATCATATCATCTGCAAAGAAGGACACCCTTCCCTTCAGTCCTACCACTATATCACTGATGTAGATATTGAAAAGGAGCGGTACCAGGACTGACCCCTGGGGGAACCCACTCATCACCCTCCCTGTCCCAGAGTGCACCCCATTAACTACCACCCTCTGGGTTCTGTTCATCAACCAGTTATCTACCCATCTAACAATTTTGTTCCCTACCCCTATAGTGTCCAGCTTGTTGACCTGCCTCCTGTGGGGTACAGTGTTGAAAGCCTTTTTTAAGTCCTGGTAGGCTGTGTTCTCTGCCCCCCCCCTCCGGTCGATTACCTATGTCACCCAGTCAAAGAACTCAATCAAATTGGTCTGGCTTGATTTACCTCCTGAGAACCCATGCTGTCTGTTGTCCATCAGTCCATTTTTCTCCAAGTAGTCCATCACCCTCTCCCTGATGAGTGCCTCCATAACTTTCCCCACCACTGCTGTGAGACTGACTGGGTGGTAGTTTTCCCTCAACTCCCTGCTCCCTGCCCCCCATATATCAGTACCATGGTCGCCTTCTTCCAGTCCTCTAGCACCTGACCAGAATCCAGAGAGAGGTTGAACAGCCTCTACAATGGAGCCACCAGTTCCTCTCTTAATTCCTGGATCATTCTCGGATGCAGTCCATCCGGACCCATGGCCTTATCCACCTTCAGCTTGCCTTGCTCCTCCCATACAATTTCCATACTGAAGGGACTCATGTCCACCCCTATGCTCCTTCCCCTCCTCCTTAGCTCAGGGCCCCTCCCCTCTCCCTCCTTCGTAAACACTGAACAAAAAAATGCCTATTTAGTTCTTCTGCTTTGTCCCTGTCCTCTTCAAATGGCTTTCCACCCTCTCCCCACAGCCTTGAAACTCCCTGTCCACTATTCCTCCTTTCTCCTACATACCTAAAGAATGTTTTGTCCCCCCTCTTGGCCTGTTTTGCTATTTTTCCTCAGTGTTGGCCTTTGCCCTCTGCATCACTTTTCCTGCCTGCCTCCTCATTTCCATATAAACCTCTTTGTCTCCTTCCTTTTGTGTTCTCTTATATTCTCTGAAAGCCCTCCTCCTGCCCCCAACCACTCTTGCGACTTCCCTCATGAACCAGAGTGGTTTCCTTCACCTTACACCCTTCCTAACCTTCCTAATACATGTATGCGTGGCCTCCTTCACCAGGTCCCTAATAGTTCCCCATAACTCACCCACATTGTTTATCTTTTCCATATCCCCAATCCCCTCCTTCACTATCCTTCTCAACATGCCGAAGTCTGAGCCCCTGAAGTCCAGCACTGTTGTGTTTGTACAGTACACCTCCCTTCCTGCTCTTACCTTGAACCTGACAGTCCTGTGGTCACTTTTTTCCAGTTTCTCCCCCACCACTACCTCCTTCTCACTTTCCCCATTCATTAAGACCATGTCCAGTAGGTTGTTTCCCCTAGTTGGCTCCTTGACCAACTGTTGCAGGAACACCCCCTGTAATGTCTCCATAATCTCTCTGCTTCTAGCCGAGGCCACCACCGGGTTGGTCCAGTCAATGCCAGGAAGGTTCAGATCCCCCACTAGAATTGTTTCTCACTTAAGAGCCACCCTCTCGATCACCTGCATCATCATCATCCTGTCCTGCTCTTCCCCTTGGGTCGGTGGCCTGTAGACGACCCCTAGTCTCAAGGATTTCCCTGCCCTTCTGCTCAGTGTTACCCAAAGTAGTTCAGTTTCACCTTCCCCCTCCTGCTCCTCTGTAACCTTTATGTCCTCCCCGATGTATAGTGCCACCCCCCCCTTCTTGTCCCTCCTGAACAATCTGTAGCCAGGGCTAGCCATCTCCCACGTGTGATTGTTTGACCACCATGTTTCTGTGATCGCGATTATGTTCAGGCCTTCATGCGCAATGATGGCTACCAGTTCCTCCGTCTTATTTGCTATGCTCCTGGTGTTGACCACTAAACCCCTCCACCATAGTTCTCCTTCCCTTCCCCTACCCCATTCCTTCCTTGGGGGGGCCTAGAGCCCCCCTTTTCAGCTGTGGTTGTCTGTAGTTTATCCCCAGACCTTCTCCTTATTTAGTTTAACTTGTACATTTTTTTTAAAGAACTCCCCAGTCTACATTTTAGTCTGGCCGCCTCTTCTCTGTTTAGGTGCAGCCTATCGGGGCAAAGCGACTCTCATCATCCCACGTTGACCCCCAGTCCCCCACCAACCCATACCCCATCTGCTTACACCACCCAACCAACTACTTATTGAATTCCCTAACCCTTTGCTTTTTCTCTGTACTGGCTCTGGGCACTGGCAACACCTCCAAGAATGCTATAGATTTGAAGCAGAGTTCACTGCACAACCTAGCCAAGGCCCTAAATCTCGCCTGCACTTCCAGATCGTTTGTCTCTAGATGGAATACTAGATGTGATTTCTCATCCTGTTCCCTACCCCATGAGGGAATATGGTGGATTACCTCCAGTTCCATCATTCCCAGTAGGCACTCCACCCAAACTGCACAGTTTCTGCTGCCCCAGTTTCTTGATACCCTTTATGATCGAGTCTCCGATCAGTAGTACCTTGCCCCTTTTTTCCTTCTGGCCTACCTGCCAGACAGTTTTCCTCCCGCGAGTCACTGGCATCTGTTCTACCCTCCTGTCCCTCACTACCCCCCTGCCAATGTCATGCCTTGAGCCCTCCACTCTTCAACCACTTCAGCTGCCCCCACACCTACTCTGTTGCCATTTAACACTACTCCTGTTGCCCCTGCCCCTAGCTCCCCGATCCCCCACCCCACAGTATGCCTGCCTCCTGCCATCGATTCTCCAGATAGCCTGAAACAGTATGTAGCCTTTTTCAACCCTTTTTCCTTGTGATCCTCAAGTCTAGAGCTACCCTGAGTCTCCCTCTGCTCACCTTTGTCCCCCTCACCCCTCCTCCCTACATTTAGGATCCTGTGCCCCCCACTCTGGCTCCCTGAAGCCCCTGTTCTGTCTGGGTTCCATCATTGCACCTCTTCCCCTTCCCCATATCCCCTACTGTATTCACCCCTTTCACACCCTCTGTTGTACCTTCCTACCCCCCACACTTTTGCCCTCCCTGCTCCTTGTGACTGCATCCCACCGCACAACCTCCCCCCTCTGATAACTCTACCGTCCTGGTGTCCGCCAATGGCACGTACCTGTTTGAGACCAGAATCCCCCAGCCTGCTATCTTCTTTCATCCCCTGCCAGAGAGTTGCCTCCCCCTGCCCTGGTCCTTTGTAATAATTTACCACTACAACCAGCAGTTCCCAGTCTCTGCCATCCATCCATCACCCACCTCCCCTTCCTGTCTCCAAACTCTCCCCCTTTGACGCCCCTCAGCGTGGCCTACCCTCCCACCGTTCTAGGTGACCCTGCACCTTGTAGCAGTAAACCCCTTCTATCCCCACCCAGCTTCTAAGGTGTGCCCCCCCTTCCCTTATCCTCAGTTCCTCCCACCACCTGATCAATTCATTCCTGAAAATGTGCACCTCAGTTTCTAATTTCCTTAACCTGGCACATACTGGGCAGCATCCTAGTCTCCACAGTGTATTCATGGCCACTGGAGCCCCACAGCCACTACATCCCACCAGGCGCCCCCCCCCAAAACATTTGCCAAAGTCCTCCTCCCTGCCCAGTACTGTCCCTGCACAGGCCTGCTTTCCTCTTAGCATTTATGAACTACCCTCCTTCCCCACCAAGACCCTTGCTCCCCTGTATCCCCCACCTAGTACAACCATTTGTACCCTGTTATGTGCAGTGTCAGTGCTTTATGATTGCCTGTAGCCTTCTGCCCCCCTTCAAGGTCAATAATTGAGAGCTCAAACAGCAAAGAATAGGATCTAGGACCCTATATAATATAATAAAGAGTAGAAACTAGGACCTTAACAGTTTTAGCCCTCTTTCAGTATAAATCCTCAGCAAGCAGAACTAGCAAGGTAAATATAACAAGATAGTATAAGCTTGGACATTAATTAGCATAGTCTTCTTTCAGCATGAACCTCCAGTTAGCTCATACGCAATGATTTCCACCAACCCTTCTAACCAAATAGTGACCCTCCTTAGAGCCCCAACCCCCTCCCAGTTCCTCACAGCACAATGGCCATGGGTGTCAAAGAAGTCTAACCACACACAGTACGGTGCTTTAGGGTACCTTTCTCCAGCCAAAGAAGTCTCCTGAGCTTCCTACCACCTCCTTGGTATGCTCCTCCTCCTGCCTGCTCCTAATTGGCTAGCCACTTCTGGGAGTGGTTAGCTAGCGAATTTAATTTCAGTGGTGATGCAGGGTGATGATGTGGGAGAAAAAACAACAGGGATCAGCTCCTCTGAGAAATTGTTATTGCGACTGGGCTATTTAAAGGCCCCCAGCGCAATTTGAAAATTGTGCCTTGTCCCTCCTGGCTCTCCGATTGGCTGTAGGGAGAGCTAGGTCAGTTCAGTCCCGCTTGGATTGCTGCCGATGTGGCTGGAGTTCTGACCGCCAATTGCAGTGTCCTTCTCCTCTTGGCTAAAACACAAGAAAGGTGCTGTGCCCGGAGCAGGGTGCAAGTGTAGGGCAACAGTCCGTAGAAGCAACAAAAAACAACTGAATAACCCCAATGAAGGTATGCGGCACAAATGTCAGTATAAGATGAAACGAGATTTATTGCTTCCAGTTAGCTTAAGTCAGCAATTCAGATGCACAGCATGTCTCTGTGAGGCCAGGTGCCCCGGCGCTTCACCAAGTAAGGCTTCATCAGGGAGCGGTTACCTGGCTTAATTGTTAGCAATTTATACCATTATATCTATGACATCATGAATTAAGTATATGTAAAGAATATTTTTTTTGTAATAATCTACATTAAACATATGGCAAACAGGTTGTAAACAGATGATGGCTTACTAGCTCAATTCATTCTGCTAAATTATAAAAACTAATCTGCAAATTCAAACACTAAACATCAGACTGGATGATTTTAAACTAATGAGACCTGAACTAGTAATAACACTGAATGTTAAAGCCATCAAGAAAGGAAAGCAAACCATACCATACCAAAAAGCTGTATAGTCCAATCAAAAACATGTTTCTAATACTAGATTGTACATAATGAAACAATAACAGTCCGCTCTCTGATATTTAAGAGATGTATGCTTATGATGCCAGATCATGTAGTAGTAGGGAGCTAATCCAATTGTAAATAACATCAAAAAATGTTATACGTTTTGTGGTGCAGGAATACCTGTGCTCACTATCTATCTCCTCCTGGAACAAAAAATATGATTGAAAAACAAATGAATATGAATCAATATCACAGTGTCATACCTTGACACAAACATATAATCACTGGTCCATACTAGAACTTGATGAGAATATTCAAAACACTGACTTTAAACCTGATTATGAGAAAATAATTGCATATCAAATCAAATCAATTTTTATTTATATGGAGCCTTTCAATTGCCAAGGCGCCACACATAACAGTTAAAACAGCTACAGCGTATGATCACAAGTATTATAAATAGTATAAAATGGGGAAAAAACAATAAAATAGTATTCCAATTATTTCCCAAACACTTGAACCCATAAAAAGGTTTTTAGGGTCTGTTTAAATCCCTCCACAGTCGTGCACTCACGTAACTGACAGGCTAGAGAATTCCAAAGGGTAGGGGCTGCGTGTATAAATGCATGGGCCCCGGAAGAGTTTAAACAAACCCTTGGAATCTCTAGCAACCCTTCATCAGTCGAGCAGAGCGATCACCCAGGGCAGTAAGGGACCAGGAACTCCTTCAGGTAGTCTGGACCCTGTCCATGTAGGGCTTTATAAGTCAGAAGTATGACCTTGAAGGTGATTCGCCACTGTACCAGCAGCCAGTGCAGTTTGCGCAGCACCAGAGAAATATGACAGGACCAAGAAGTTCCTGTCAATAACTGGGCTGCTGCATTCTGCAGCAGCTGCAAGTGGCGAATGTCCACCCCCAGGAGCCCTAGGTATAGGGCATTGCAGTAATCCAAGCACGAGGACACAAAGGCATGGACCAACGTAGGAAGGTCACCAGACGGAACAAGAAGCTTAACTCCGGAGATATTCCTCAGATGGTAAAAAGAGGATTTGAAGATGGCCAACACCTGCAAATGCAGTGTCAGTCCCTCGTCAAAAATTACCCCCAGGTTTCACACCTTTTCAGAGGTTGGAAGTGGCAGACCCCCAAGAAAAAGTCCAGAGGGTGACCCCACCCCCAACCCCCCTATCTGGCGACCCGGGTCCACCACCAGCACCTCAGTCTTTTCCAAGTTCAACCTCAATCAGCTCAAACTCATCCACTCCTGGATTTCCATGAGGCAGTTATTAAATACTGAGAGAGCTCTATCCTGGTCAGGTGCAAAAGAAAGGTAGAGCTGGGTATCATAGGCATAGCAGTGAAACCTCAGCCCGTACCTTCTTACAATGTCTCCAAGGGGTAGCATGTACACTGCGAACAGCATGAGGGACAACACCAATCCTTGAGGAACACCACATGATAGCAGAACTGGGTCAGAGGAATAAATCCCCAACACCACCCTCTGAGTTCTTCCGGTGAGGAAAGATGAAAACCACCTGAGGACTGTACGTAACAGGCCACAGATGAACCTCAAGTGGTCGAGCAGAACTCCATGGTCCACAGTGTCAAACACTGAAGAGAGATCAAGAAGAACCAAGATGGAGTGGTTCTTCCGATCTCTAGCCATCAGGAGATCATTGAGCACCCAAACCATCGCCGTCTCAATACTATGTCTTTTTTGAAACCGGACTGGAGAGGCTCATAGATATCATGGATGGTCAAATGATCATCCAGTTGTATGGCCACTACTTTCTCGATTAACTTCCCCATAAAAGGGAGGTTCGAGATTGGTCTGTAGTTCGCATGGCAGTCTGGGTCCAAGGTAGCTTTCTTCCGGAGGGGTGTCACTACCGCCTCCTGCAGGGAGCTAGGAAACTCACCTGTTTCCAAGGAGCACCAGACTATCCATGCTAGGACTGGGCGAAGGATGTCACCACAACCCAAAATCAGGATAGCTGGTCCTGTATCCAAACTACAGCACATAGGATGCATACCCTGGACACTCCACATGATGTCCACAAGCTCAGGCTGGCTGAAGGTACTACAGGAAAACCGAGGGGCAGTGCCCAAACACTGGTTCAGAGCAATGCCCATAGAATGTGCTGGTTGGAGTACCACCCTGATGTCAACCACCTTAGCCGAAAAGAATTGCGTGCACTCCTTGCACTCAACTTGCAAAAATGCTTTTTGGACCTGTAGACAGGCTGGGTTGCACAGTCTGTCCACAGTTCAAAAAAGCTGAGCCAGTCAGTTCTGAGTGGCCACAATCTCCCTGGACAGGAACTCTGCCTTCTCACGGGTGATTGCGGATTGATAGGCTTGATAATGGTCCATCAATCTAAGGTGATTGGCATCAAGGCCGGATCTCCACCAGCAATGCTCTAACCTTTGTTCTAGTCACTGCATCTCCCTCAAAGACCCATCAAACCAAGGGGACTGAGGGCAAAGGGAGAGAGGATGAACTCAGACAGGAGCAATGACGTCCAGGGCTGTAGATATGGCCATATTATAGGCCACCACTAGGGCTTCTGGGTCATTGTTTGCCAGTGGAAGGACCAATAGGTCAAGCACTGCCACCAGGCCTTCAGAGCTTATATCTCGTAAAGGTCGGTACCTGACCATCTCTACAGGGGTAGGCCTACGAAGGGGGCACAAAAACTGAACTGCAGGGTGCAGTGATCGGACCATCCAACTGGTTCCACCCCCAAATCCGAGGCTTCAACCCCCAGGAGGAAAACCAAGTCAAGAGAATGACTGAGTTTATGGGTAGCAATAGAAACAATCTGTGTGAGGCCCAGAGATGTCATCAACTGGAGGAGGTGCTGACCAAATTGCGAGAGTTCATCATCAACCCTGGTGTTAAAGTCACCCAGGACCATCAGCCTGGGTGACTCAAATGCCATGTCAATCATGAAGTCCGCCACTTCCTGAAGGAACCTCTTATCATCCCCAAGAGGACAGTAGATGAGGGCGATCCTACAACCTACACCTGCTACCACAGTACATTCAAATGACTGGGTCTCCCCAACTGGTACACTCGTGAGGACCAGTTCGGTCTTGAAACAGACCGCAACCCCCCCCCCGCAATCCAATCTCAGGCAGTGAATCACTGAGTACCTGCCGGAGTTGCAGCTTCCAATATGGGACCAGAGTTCTCGTCCAGCCAGGTCTTAGTGACACATGCCAGGTCCACTGTTCTGACAAGGTCTGCAATAATTGCCGTCTTGTTTTTGATTGCATAACACTGCCTGAGTTGGATGAACTTCCAGGGCCATCCGAGCCACCTGCCCACCAAGATTGGTGGTGCCCTTGGGTATGGAAACCAAATATGAAGGACCAGGGTCTTGATTCTATTTCACCCCAGGGCGTCTCCTGGATCTCATAACCCTGATGTGATGGTCTCGCTCAGCATTGTATAACCCATTAACTGTAACCATGTCAAATACTTAGATCTATTCAATCAAATTTTAAACTTAGCAAAGTGGACATAACTTATATGAAAGAAAATGTTTTTCTATATTTAGATATTTAGTATTACATACAGAAGAGTTAATTGTAAGTATGAGGGCCTATTTTAATAAAACAGAATGAGGGACAGCGGATGGGGGGAGTTGCAGCTTCCAATATGGGACCAGAGTTCTCGTCCAGCCAGGTCTTAGTGACACATGCCAGGTCCGCTGTTCTGACAAGGTCCGCAATAATTGCCGTCTTGTTTTTGATGGACTTGGCATTGCATAACACTGCCTGAGTTGGATGAACTTCCAGGGCCATCCGAGCCACCTGCCCACCAAGATTGGTGGTGCCCTTGGGTATGGAAACCAAATATGAAGGACCAGGGTCTTGATTCTGTTTCACCCCAGGGTGTCTCCTGGATCTCATAACCCTGATGTGATGGTCTCGCTCATCATCATTTAACCCATTAACTGTAACCATGTCAAATACTTAGATCTAGTCAATCAAATTTTAAACTTAGCAAAGTGGACATAACTTATATGAAAGAAAATGTTTTTCTATATTTAGATATTTAGTGTTACTTACAGAAGAGTTAATTGTAAGTATGAGGGCCTATTTTAATAAAACAGAATGAGGTACAGTGGATGGGGGTGTTTATTTATTAGGGATGAAAGACTGCCTTTGGAAGGGGGGACAGAAAGAAAGGGCTTAGAAATGGATGTGTTAGAATACAGGATCACATCAGAGATATTAAAAACTCAGATATGGACAGTCCGGTAGCACTATATTTCTTAGAGAAACATCATAGTGATCCCAAATCTTTTAGATTCACTGGTTTAGAACAGGTAAGTGTGGGGGGATCATCTCAACAGACTCTCCCAACGTGAACGTTTTTGGATTTATTCCTTACAAGCCCTTATACCAGATAGAGTAAACCATGCTTGGGATTTTAAATCCTATTTGTAGATCCTTACCACACTATAGTAAATTCAGTATAAGTTTCTGTATTTAATCAGACTGTGTTTGCATTTAAATAAATGTAATACATCCATTTCTAAGCTCTTTCTTTCTGTCTCCTCCCCCCACCCCTCCCAAATGCAGTCTTTCATCCTGTAATAAATACACCCCCACATCCCCTATTCCTCATTCTGTTTTATTAAAATAGGCCCTTATACTTACAATTAACTCTTCTGTAAGTAAGATTAAATACAGGAAAACATTTACTTTCATGTAAGTTATGCCCACTTTATTAAGTTTAAAATTTGATTGAACAGATCTAAGTATTTGACATGACTACAGTTAGTGGGTTATATGTAATTATTTTGTCATAATCAGGTTTGAAGTCTGTGTTTTGAATATTCTCATGAAGTTCTAATATGGACCGATGTTTATACATTTGTGTCAAAGTATGACACTGTGATATTGATTCATATTCATTTGTTTTTCAATCATATTTTTATTCCAGGAGGCAGATGGTGAATGCAGGTATTCCTGCACCACAAAACGTATAACATTTTTTTGATGTGATTTACAATTGGATTAGCTCCCTACTACTACGTGATCTGGCATCATAAGCATACATGTCTTAAATATCAGAGAGCGGACTGTTATTGTTTCATTATGTACAATCTAGTATTAGAAAAAATGTTTGATTGGAACTATACAGCTTTTTGATATGGTATGGTTTGCTATCCTTTCTTGATGGCTTTAACGTTCAACCTTATTACTAGTTCAGGTCTCATTAGTTTAAAATCATCCAGTCTGATGTTTAGTGTTTGAATTTACAGATTAGGGGGCTCAAAGACTGACTCACACGTGTGATCTGTACTATGAATCAGGCTGGTTGAACCTATCAAATCATCTTATTTATCTCACCTGCACAATGGAAAAAAAATCTATCTTGGGACTGACTCCATTATGTATTCAAAACCTACTCCGACTGAATCCTGGCTCACGACCCTCCACCAGATCTGAACGCCAGCCTTTCCTGGTTCCGAGATGCCGGACTGCACAGGGACAAAGATCTTTCGCATACAGGGCCCCGACATGGTTCAATGCGCTTAGTCCACCTACTCTATCCTCAACCTCGCTTGAAGCTTTCAAATCCATGCTCTATGCCCACCTCACCACCACTAGCAACTGTGACTGCGCTAGATAAAGACTACTACTCCTCATGTCCATCCTCACATCTGAGACCTTTTCCTCCCTGACTAATGAACCCTCTGGTACCTCTACTACTTCCTGTCTGCCACCAAAACTCACTCCCCCCCTTTTTTCCTGTCCCCTCTCACTTACTCTCCCGCTCACCACCTTTCCCTCCTCTCTAGCCTCCTTTTGGCCTAATGATCACCCTCTCCTGGAAGTTTCTTAACCTCAAATTGTCTACTCGCTTGAACCTGTTATAGCTTGTTTTCCTATGAAACTTAAAAACGTTACTGCCTTAAACTGTTAATAGCAAATTTATGATGTAACTTTCCTGTCTGGTTTTACCTGTAATGTGTATCGTGCTTTGTTAAATGTTCTTTGTGATGTGGAACCTTTGTAAAAGAGCCCTGGCTCAAAGGTATTAATTCCTAGACTAATAAACTAAACTAAACTAAAACTAGTTTTTACAATTTGGCAGAATGAATTGAGCTGGTAAGCCATCAACTGTTGACAACCTGTTTGCCATATGTTTAATGTTAATTATTATAAAAATGATTCTTTACATATACTTAATTCATGACATCATAGATATAATGGTATAAATTGTTGACAATGAATCCAGGTAGCCGGCCCCTGATGAAGCCTTACCTGACGAAGTGCCAGGGCACCTGGTCTCGCAGAGACATGCTGTGTATCTGAATTGCTGACTTAAGCTAAACTAGAAGCAATAAATCTTGTTTCATCTTATACCAACATTTGTGTTGCATACCTTCATTGGGGCTATTCAGCTCCTGGCTCTGGTGTACAAGTGCTGTTGTTTTTTGTTCCTTTCCTCTTGGCCCCTGTCTCTCCTTGCCTGCCAATGTGGACCCCTGCTGTCTGTTCCTGCTGCCGTTGCGGCTCCCTGATCCTCTGACGCAGCTGTTGCTGATACAGCTCCACTCCCAGAAGGGATCAGCTCCTCTGAGAAGTTGTTACTGCGGCTGGGCTATTTAAAGGCTCCAGTAACAACTTCTCAGAGAAGCTGATCCCTTCTGGGAGCAGATCCACATCGTATTGTATCTAATATTGATCTGAAACTGACAAAAGCTAATATACTACAGAACAGTAAGTGTAGCCGAAAGTTGCTTAATTGACTAAATGAAAATTGAACTATGCTGCATAAGATATGGATTTACAGGACACTGACTGTGGCTTGTCTTTGATCCATCAACCCATATGTTTGTCATTTAATTGCCCTACTTTGATTCAGCCCACTACATTTCACATCAACCATTCACATATTGTTTTGTTATGAAACTGGTGACAGGGGAGGGCACACTCACCAAAGACTGATTTCCTGGTGCTACCCGGGAAGGCCTACATGGGAAAGTCAAACTCAGTAATATTAGCTTCATTCTCAAGATCTATAATTTCATCTCAACCCTTAATGAAAATGCAACCTTGCTGTGTATGGTTGCCCATACTTTATTCTATGTGTAACATTACTGTATCTGACAATGCTATCTTCAGTACAGTGTCACTAAAGTAATACAAGTCAGTCATACCAACAATACAGAACCACAATCACATGAAAAGAAACATGATGAGCTCTTGGTATCCAGTTTATGAGAACATAGTAAGTAATAATGCAGATTGTGTGGGAGGAAGGAACCTGTCATAGAGCCAGAAGCAATGATTGAAATGAACAAGCATAGCACACATTTAACTACACTGTTTAAGAAACAACACGGGGGAAGGGGGCATTACGACTGTCCAGTGCACACATAATATCAACAGTAGTTCCTTGCCACCAGTCATCATCACACCAATACCATCACATGCCCTGCCATGTAGCTAATTACCTGGCTAAGATTCTTAAGGGCAGGTAAATAAGATCAGACAGGCGAATGTCACAGGATACATGAAATCATTAATGGAAGGACCTTCAAGAACAATTAGTGTTACAACTTGCAAATACTCACCATCCAGACTGACATCACTGGGAGTGGTCCTCATCTTCATGTCATTATAAAGGACATAATAATGGAGCACAACCTGTTTACACAACATATATTCTGTCTCGGCGTACGAAGTGCAACATAATCTGACAAGATGGCACTAAAGTCCTTTCCATCCACAGCTAAATTTAAATAATCATTTACACATTACATAAATTTCATATCAGTGACTAAAGGTTGGGTAGGAGAAGAGCAGTCTGCTCTTCAGCCACAAAATTGACAGGGGCCACTGCTGAACCATCCCTCCCACCAGTGAATCCTGAGGGTTCTTCAGCTCTTCTTCACTGCCTTTTTCCTGCTAAGATTAACACATGGCTGCTGACAAAAAAGAGAAGGATAGCATCAACAAGACAGTGGAAATGCTTATTTTTCAATACTACAGCATTCATATAAACATAAAGACATTTTTCATACTCAGTAAATTTTTTTTCAACTAGCTAGGCTGCCTGAAAAAAAAAAGCTGGGAGGTGCTCATTACTGACACAAGGCAGACCTAACAGGCAGATAGAGTTTCCAGTGCCAAAGCTGCGCAGGTTGGTCATGGAGGTGTCGCCTTCACAAGTTTTCTTTCTACATAAGTTAACCATTGGCCATTGAAAAGGTGCCATTGGGATGCTAGTGGGAGGAAAACTAAGAAAATTCACCAGGGTAACCTTCAGACACACACCCTGAGGAAGACTCGGGTTTGAGTCGAAGTGCTGGGGAGAGAGTTCACTCTCAGCCATGCGCTTCTACAATCAGACCTTGAAATATGAATTTGTTACTTTGGAATGAAGGCTGTGTGTTTCTTATTCTATGTTGGAGGTGTATTACTTGCACTTATTAAAAATTAATCGAGCACACAACCTGTGACTGATCTTGGGATTAACATTCAGAAAGATATTCCACTATGGGCTAGCACTGCAGATATGGGTCGTAGTGTTAGTGGTGTATTAGGAGGGAGGTCGTATTGCCACTGTATAGGTCTTTGGTAAGGCCACATATGGAGTACTGTGTCCAGTTCTGCAGGCCACACCTTAGAAAGGACATAAACAAGCTAGAGACGGTCCAACAGACAGCGACAAAGATGGTTAAGGGGCTGCATGAGTAACCATATGGGAAGAGGCTGAGAGAGCTTAACACGTACTCCCTCGAGCAACATAGGGAAAGGGGGGACATGTTCGAAACCTTCAAGTACCTCAGAGGTATTAACAATACGCAGAGACATAACCTTTTTCAGACCAAAAATAACAGCAAGATGAGAGGTCATGATATGAGACTAATGGGGAGAAAGTTCAGGGGTAACACAAGGAAGTTCTTCTTCACAGAGAGAGTGGTGAATGCATGGAACAGCCTCCCCTAGGATGATGTTAAAGCCAAAATGATCAGTGCATTCAAGAGAGCATGGGATAAACACAAATACTGTATATCCTAACTCCTGCAGAGTAAATAGGGATGGGGTAGCTTGTTGGGTAGACTAGATGGATCAGGTGATCCCCATCTGCTGACATTTTTTCTATGTTTCTATGAATGTGACTGGGGAGCCTTCAGAGCCAGGCCAGGGGGCTAGGTGGGTGGTACAATGAATCACACTTGACTTATCCCTCACATTCTCGGACCACATTGATTTTCTGAGTAAAATAATTCGCCAAAATTGGGTTTAGCATGCAGAATAAAGAACTTTATGACACCTGAAGTTCACCTCACCATTACCAAAAGTACTATGCTGCCTATATTAGATTATGCATCTTCCATTTACTCACAAGCCACAGCAAAAGACATCTCCCAGCTAACCGCAATTCACAACAGCATATGCTGATTTGCCTCATTGGCCCCTTTTAGAGCACACCAATGTGACCTTTACAGTAACCTTAGCTACTCTCCCTACAGGCATGCAGGCACTTCACCCTCTGCCGCTTGATTGATTGAAGTAACTGAGTGGATGAAGTCACTCTGCACCACTAAACTCTCTGCCCTGTTGAGGTTCCTAAGGCGCCTCTCTGATAGCCTTCTGCTTGAAGTACTGTGGGTAAATTCTAACATGGGCAAAATGGCTTTCTCCACTGCTGGCCCATCCATCTGAAACACCCTTACATTGGGACTTAGAACTGCCCCCACCTACCCGCTGCTTAAAACACAGCTTTTGGGACACTTATTAAGTGGATCCCACTGCAACTGTTCAGCTTAGACTGGCTCTTTCCCCACCCACCACCTCATTGCCAGTCCACACCACCAGGAGCCCTCCGACAGCCAATTGGGCAGCTTGTGCCAAGAACTGAGGGCAGGGCTCTCCATCTCATTTTCTGCTGAATCTTGTGGTCCCACTGCTACAGTCCTCACATGAAGGATGAGCACAAAGGACATTGAGAGTCTGCCTGGGCATCAGCAGTAGAAGCAGCCAGCAGCTAGTCACTCTGCCCGATCCACGTTTAGCATGCTTCATTGTAGTGTCCCGCAATACAGCTCTCCTGGACTACAGGTACTCTAAACTATTGCACTGGTGTACCACTGAATAGATAGATTGATTCATATAAGCCAAGCCTACTAATCATTGATGTATTACTGCTTCTTTTAATAGACACTGGGCTTCCTTGCACTGTATAAACATTTACTTTCTGTCGCTACTGCTAACTGTCCACTAAAACAGGTGTCCTTAGCTGTTCTGACCATTGTTCTATTAAAGTCATAATATAGTCTACAGGCTCCTTCCTTATCCATACACTAATAGGCTTATGTGTCTCCTAACACTGCTCACTAGTAAAGGCCTAGTCTGTCTCACTACAGTTGACTTTTTTTTACCCCAGGAACAATTACTGCCTTGATGTTTGCACCTATTTCATGTTCCTTATAATGGCTCATTTGAGACACTGTAGGTTAGGCTTGTTTCATTGTAGCTGTATTTTCCTAAAGGTACTCCTTGCCCTACTCACATGGACACTGTTATCCCCTACACTGTCAGGTTTTGCTTCCTCCCTCTGTCCTTGAAGTCCCTGACCCAGCATCAGTAGGCTTAGTGTCCCTTGTTAGAAAGTCTGTAAACTCCTGCCCTTGGTCACCTTACATTATAACCCTGAAGGACTTATTAAACCCTATCTGCATGGTCAGTGTGCCCCTATCCTTTTTTACTGATCTATGTCAGATACTTTAGCTCTTATCTCCTTCTCCCCCCTTGATCCTGATCTCAACACAGGGGACCCTCACTCCTTGAATCATTAAGCATCACTGTCTGAATATTATTATCACCCTTGCTAATATTACACCCAAATACTCCACTTACTATGGAGTGCAAAGGCTCAGTCCTTTCCCTATTCTGCCAAAGTTTCATGGTACTAACAGACAGACTAGTGTTGGAATTCTATGTTCCTACTCCATGGGAGCCATCACACGCACCAGACTTACACCAAAACCCAACTTGCCTTTTCCCCAGCTTCTATGAATTTGTACAATGGGAAACAGGAAGGTGTTAGCTACCTGCTGTCCAGGCATCTGCTGAAAACACTTAACCTTAGTACTGAAACATTTATCAGGATCTTATCCAAATCATCCCTGTTAATAATTTTACAAGCTGTAGGAGGACATAGAAGCAAATCCCATTTCTTGTCCCACCAGTTCTTGAATCACATCCCCTTCCCTCTGACCCAGTCTGGTCACACCCAAGGGTCTCAAATTAGCTCACATGAACATCAATAGTTTAAGGTCAAAAATTCATGAGCTCAAAGCATGGATGAATTTTTATAGCTTTTACTGTGTATATTTATGCCAATTTGATGTATATATTGCTGTTTGATTCGTTTGTGTTTATTGTTCTTTCACTGACACGGAACCTTTGTAAAAGAGCTTCTGGCTCATAGTTCTTGTAATGCAAGTAATAAATAACTAAAATAAATAAATAAATATGCTACCCAATATCCTTGCCATCTCTGAAACCTGGCTGAAACCTTCTGTTCTGATGAATGAAACAAATTTCCATGGCTATAATACCTATAGGAAAAACCAAACTGAAAAAAAATGAGGGGGGAGTTATTCTCCATGTCAGGAACACCCCGTGCACTACCAAAGTCTCTATACCTCCACTAACCCTTCTTATGAATGTGTCCTAAAGTAATCCTACATAAACTAAACCCCTATATGTAGGCTGAAACTACGGACCTCCCACAGTAACCAGACTGGCCCTGGATAAGCTCCTGGGTTGCACTGGGGAGCTTACTCTTGGTGAGCTTATCCTACTGGGAGACTTTAACCTCAGCTGGAGAGACAAAGGCCCATGTACCTTTGAAACTTTAGTCAGGGACTCTAATCTGCACCAAGTCTTTGGGGAGCCCTTACATCTTAATGCCAAATCTGGGAGACGGTCCTTGATTGACTGGATCCTGGTTAGTAGATAGACTGTGTATGCATAGCAGGTAACTTTTCTGATGCACTGAGTGACCACATCCCTGTGTACTGCACTAAAGGCAATGCTTTCCCTAAGATCCCACCATGAACCATATTTACTAGGGATTACTCCAAAATGGATGACACTTCCTTCCTTGAAGATCTTGCCAGAGTAAGCTGGGAGGACAATGGGTCTTCTGTGAATCTTAACCTTGCAGTGGACTTTCTTATTAATAACTTCACTAATGTGGTGAACAAGCATGCCCCCCCCCAGTATACCAAAGGGATAAGGACACTTGCTGCAAATGGTTAACCCCAACATTGCGTAACTTAATAAAACTGAGAGATCATCCATGGGGGTTCACAAGTCCTCAGACCATCTGCAGGTCTGGTTTAGGTGCAGGTGACTCAGAAATTTGTGTAAGACTGAATTAAACAAGCATTTGTCAATGCCGAATGTTTGCTTGCTGGCATTGGCATTGGTAGTGTAGGAGTTACAGAGCTGCATAATAGGAATGGCAGTGAAGTATTGAACTGAAGACAACCCCATCACCACACTGCAGATAGTGACAGGCATTGGGGTGTGTCTTTGGGTCATCAGGCATAACGGCCGCCATTTCACCACACCCTACTGTGCAGACACCGACAAATGTCGTGCCTTGGGGTCTTTGGCCCTTATCTTTTCACCCCATTCCATCAGAAAATATTGTGAGATGGGTGCGGTATAGGAGAATGGGGTGAACTTTGGGGCCGAAGAGTCCAAGACACACCTCCATGCCTCTCAGCAGCTGCAGGGTGTGGGTGGGGCTGGAATGGTATGAGAATTGCAGGTGACGATCCCAAGTCACAGCCCTGATGCCTGTCATTCTCTACAGGGTGGGGTGTTATGGTCGGAAACCCTAACGCCTCAGGCATTTGTTGGTATTTTCACTCCAAATTTTCAACATGGGTTTTTTGTGACCCCCACCTCATGAACAGTGGCAATATCAGTTTGTTAGCCAAAAGCTGCTTTTGCACAGCGACTACGGCATTTGTCACCACAGGTGCAAAAACACATTCTGAACAGGATGTGAAAAATGACAGCTGTACTGTTCATGGGGAGGTGACAGCTCCAGCAGGCATCGAAGAACTGGCGCCGTGCCTGCATACACACTGACTGAGTTGGAAGAGGGCTGCCACACCTCTGAAAACTCGGATGATGGCACTATGTTTCTTGCACATGCGTGTAAGCAAACATAAAAAGGCCAAAATAAATTACCTGAAGGGCCTATATTCTGACAATCTGCAGAATGCAAAACACTTCTGGAATCAGGTTAACAGTCTCCTCAAAAGGTGGACAGGAGCACATGACCATGAAATCCAACATAATGCTGATATACTCAGTGACCCCCGGCAGATTCCAGAAGCATTCAATAAATTCTTCATAGACTTGGATGCCTATAAGGGCCCTCCTGTTCCCACTCCAGGATTCCTAACTGCTGACCCAAACTTTCACTTCCAGCTAATTACAAAAAGAGGTCCAGAAACAATTACTAAACATTAAAATAGACAAGTCTGCTGGACATGACAATCTTGAACTTAGGCTTTTAAAAATCACTTCCCTGGTTCTGGTATACCCCTTGATCAAGCTATTCAGTCTTTCCCTGCTTCAAGGGGTTGTGTCCTGAAAATGGAAGGTAGCATATGCGGTCCCAATCCACAAAGGAGGAGGCAGTGAACCCACAGAGAATTACCGTCCAGTCTCCATACTTTGTGCCCTGTCAGAAGTACCATACATAGAAACTTAGAATTTGATGGCAGATAAGGACCGCTTGGACCACCTAGTCTATCCATGTTTCCCTATCTACTGTATCACTGCAAACCCTATTTGATCTCTGGCTTATCCTCTTCCTGTCTTATCACTAAGGTTCCCCTATGCCTGTCCCATGCTTTCTTGAACCCCGTTAAAAGTTTTTGCCCTCACCACCTCTGCTGAGAGGCAGATCAAGCCATCCACCACCCTCTCCATGAAGAAGTACTTCTTTACATCTCCCCTGAGTCAACCCCCTTCTAGCTTCATAGCATGGCCCTTTGTCCTTGAACATCTTTTTTTCTGAAAAATGCTTCCCTCTTGAACCTTATTTATACCTGTGAGATATTTTAAAGTTTCTATTAAATCCCCCATTCCCTCCTTTCCACCAGTATATACACACAGTACTAAGGTTCTTCAGTCTTCCCTCATAGGGCTTTTGATGCAGACCCTACACCATTTGGGTTGCCCTCCTCTGGACCACCTCCACTCTTTCTGTGTCCTTCCAGAGATGAGGCCTCCAGAACTGGACAAAGTACTCCAGGTGAGGTCTCACAAGTGATTTGTACAGGGGTAACACAACCTCCCTCTTTCTGCTGGTGATACCTTCCCTATGCACCCCAGCATCCCGCTAGCTCTCTTGACTGCCTTGTCACACTGCCTAGCCACCTTTAGGTCATCAGATATGACAACCCCCAGGTCTCTTTTCTGTCATCAATAATTCTCCTACCAATTCATACTCCTCCCCCCCCCGGGTTTCTGTGACCCAAGTGTATGATTTTGCACTGTTTTGCATTGAAGCCCAGTTGCCATACCCTTGATCAATCCTCTGACCTTTTGAGATCTCTTCTTATTCCCCCAGTGTGTCTACACTGTTGCAGATTTTAGTGTCATCCACAAACAGGCAGACCTTTCCATCCAGCCCCTCTGCAATGTGGCTAATAAAGATATTAAAAAGGACTGGTCCCAGTACAGATCCCTGTGGTTCCCACTGGTCACCCTCCCTTGCTTGGAGTTAATTCCATTTACCACCACCTTCTGTTTCCTATCCATTAGACAATTTCTTACCCAGTTTACCGCCTTTGGTCCCACTCCTAGGCTACTCAGCCTGTTTACTAATCTCCTATGTGGAATGGTGTACAAGACATACTAGTTTATAATCAGCTCCTAGCCTATACTGCATCACACTATCATCTCACTAATGTCCAACATAGCTTTTGCAAACACCACAGCATTGATATTGTACTGGTGCACCTCACCTCAGATGTCCAGTGGGCCACTAATGACAGAAAACGTGTAGGACAGTATTCATAGATCTAACCAAAGTCATTGACCTAGTAGACCATGAACTCCTCCTGGTCAAGTCAATGAACTTGGGCCTTGACGGATCCATGACTGGTTGTCAACAAAAATTTTGTCGAACGACCAGACAGTGAAACCAGCAGGTTGACCGCATTTTGTAGTCAACTGCCAGTTTCAAAGAAAACTAAGTGTTTTCTTTGGGGGGCTTTGCCCTCCAAACCCCCCACATGGGGGTCTGTGCTCCCCGCACCCCCCCACTAAGGATTATCAACTGCAGGTTGGAGCTGATTTGGGGGGGGGGTGCAGGACCCCTGACAGACAGTGCCGGGTTACAGCGCGGACACTGCAGTGATGTGGCGCTGTAGTCACTGTAGTGTCACATGCTGTCGAAATGTCATGGTCGAGGTGGTATACCGTCTTGACCACCTTTCTTGCAACTTGTTCAAGAACTACCACTCGGGCCACACACAGTTAGTCAAGTGGGGAACCTGTCTCTCCTTCCAATGTAGGATTATAGCTGGTGTACCACAGGGCTCTATCGTGGGACCACTTCTCTTTTCAATATTCATCAATGAACTCCCTTCCAACTGCAATGAAGCTGAAGTGCTTCTCTTCGCAGATGGCGCAGTGCTTTACAGAAATTACCCTGATCCCAACATCATTAATTCTGAACTCAACAAGGACTTTAAGGAACTAGAAGCGTGGTTCACAACAAATTGTATTGTCCTCAATGCAAACAAAAATCAAAGCCATGCTACTTGGGACAAGGAAATTTGGCTCCAACTGCAGGGAGCTCCAGCAGATCACTACTGCAAAGGCTACCCAGTTAGAGGTTGTAAATGCTGTAAAGTACCTTAGTGTTTGGCTAGATCAGGACCTGTCTTTCAAATCTCATACTGAATGAGTACCCGAGCTACTCACATAGAAGCTGGTCGTACTTTATAGGCTCAAGACTTATCTCACTACTGAAGCCCAACTGGCTGTAACCACCAGTGTTTTGCTCCCCACACACCTGTATGGTGTCCCTATACTCTCCCCTCTAAAAAGCACTGAACTCTACAAGATGAATTTGTTATACCACAGAATCAGTAGATTCGCTCTGGGTGCCTGCAATAGAGAACACCATTGCAATGTCCTTGCCTCCCTTAATTGGCCCCCCGAAAGACAGACTTAACTATTCTACCCTATGTCTGACCACAAGATCCTAAATGGCTACTTCCCTAGTGTTGGAGATGTCTTCATCTGTAAGCCCCAAAGAGGGTACCTCCACAAATCCTTTCTTCCACTACTGGAGATCCCTAGGGCCCTGACTAAAGTAGGTCAATGCATATGCTCCCACAAAGCCTCCTAGCTTTATATCAAGCTCCTTCTCCCTATCCAAAGCAGTATATCACTCTTATCTTTCAAATGACAACCCAAAGGACAGGCCCCCAAAATAGCTGTACTTGCCTCCGCTGATTTTCCTGTCAGTTCACATCTCCTAATGATCCTGCAAGTCATCTTATATACAGTAGTTTGTGAATGTTGTCTAATTTCCATCCATTGACCTGTACTATGTTAGATTATTTATACTGTGTTTCTCAGCCACAGAGAATGTATATCTGTTACTACCACTGATACTACTGCTGCTCTTCATTTATATAAGATGCTCTCATTTGTTAATACCATTGTTAGTATTGTCGATCTTCATTTCTTATGATGTATGATGTCATCCACCTTGTTGCTGTGTCTAATCTCTGTACTGTATGTAATTAATCCTGGTCGCTCCTGAAAAACGGACATACATCTTAGTGAGTCTGCCCAGTTAACAAAATCCAATAAATAAAAAAAAATATACTAGGTACTGTCTTGTCAGTCTATATGTGCTTTGTTAGCACCACTAGTACTCACTACACTACAATAGCACCAGTATTTCATTCTTACAAAACGCAGAAAACAAAAATGTTGTAGGTGATTTTTTATTGGACTAACAAAATTGTTTTTAAGACTAGCTTTCAAGAGTTATACTCTCTTTTTCAGGTGAGTGAAAGCAGAGCTGAATAACATGTCAGATTTAGAAGTTGGATGTGGATTAAAGATGCGACATGGTGTAGCTTGTTTAAACGTCAAAGCACTACAAAGTCAGCTCACATTCACAACAAGTTCTGGCCAGAGGCAAAACGGTTTGTAATGCATTAATCTGACAAGGTATATTATATAGAGAAGTAATGTATGGATTGGATTGTAAGTGAATAGTCTCTTTCACAAACACACTCACACGCACGCACACACACACACACACAATATTCTTTTAGTACCACACCATATGATGAAGAGAAGTGAAATTTTTTTACAATCCTGTCTGAAAGATGATTTTGCAGAGAGACTGCAGAAACATGTTTAGGAGGAGCTTTGAAGAAATACACCTGCTTTGTTCAGGAGGTGGGTTAAAAAAAGGCTATGTTAGCCAGCCCAATGGTATGGTGGTAGCACTGCCACCCACCACACTGGTGACCTGGGTTCAGTAATGACCTTGGGTTGCTGGGGGGCCAGCTGGGGGAAGAGGATTGAGCATCCCATGGGCTTCTCTCCTCTCCCAAGGGTGGAGGCATGCTGTTACCACTGAATGACTGCAACCAGGTGGAGGCCTGGTGGTAGAGCGGGTCAGATGAGTAGAATTGAAGGGATTTAAGTTTAAGTTTCAGGTTTGTTTATTTGGGATAAAATCACTGAGCAAATAACTCATTTACAATGATGTCCCATTATAAAAAGGTACAAGTTGCATATAAAATACATACATAAACATACATCTTAAATAACTTAGAGGGTATTATCAACAGAAACCTAACAACACACAGTATATTATACATAAGGACAATAATTCCACTAATTACCCCAAATTTCCATTGCAAGGAAGCCTCATTTTACACATAAAGTTTAGAGAGACCATAAGAACATTGTCTACCTAGGATGTAAAATACAATTGTTGTACATAGACATACCTAGGATTTAGAACAGACTATATTACACATAAGGACACAGTTCCACAAAAAGTCCCTACATAACCCCTATTGTGAGATGACTACATCTCTCGCAGTGAGCAATAGCAGACAAAAACCATGCCTTTATAGCTGCATAAGATGGAAATCTTTCATCTCTCAAGCGACATCTAGCCAGCAAAGAATTCCATTTGCAAGGGATCAAGTAGCTAAAAAAAGTATTTGCCCTTAGTGTATTGTATTAGACCTTGGGATTACCAGCTCAACTAAATTTCAATTCCTTAAGGATCCTTTCCATACACTATAATCTAAATGTTCTACCAGATAGTCAGGAACATTTCCCTGAATGCTTTTCAATGCAAACAATATTTTATGTAATCAGCACTTTTCATACAAAGAAGTCCAACCTACGAACATATGAAATTTGCCAGCAGATAAAGGCCTAGAGGTCTATCAAGTCTGCTCAAATGTGCAGCTAGCACCCCTTATTCTGCAGCTGCCCCTCTCTTCCACCCTTCCCCTTCATTAACCCTCCCCCTTGTCCTGTCCCATCCCCTTTTGAAGCAGTCCACTGTTCTACTGGATACCACTTCCTCAGGTAACGCATTCCACCCAGCCACCACCCTCTCTGTAAAAAAGTGTCTCCTCATCTCCCTTCTGAACCTTCCTCCCTCCAGTCTCATATCATGGCCCCTGGTGTCCCTCCCCTCCCTTACTTTGAACAGCCCCTCTGTACCTGTCTTGTTTATTCCTTTCATGTATTTAAAGGTTTCAATCATGTCCCCCCCGTCCCTCCTGTCCTCCAGTGAGTACATGTTCAACTCCCTCAACCTCCTCTCGTATAACAAGTCCCTCAGCCCCTTGATCATCTTTGTCACCCTGCGCTGCACCCCCTCCAGTAACTTAATGTCCCTCTTCAGATACAGGTGCCAGTACTGCACGCAGTACTCCAGGTGTGGTCTAACTAATGACCTATGCAGTGACAGAATCACCTCCTCCCTCCTCGAGGATATACCCCTTGCAATACAACCCAACATTTTGTTGGCCTTTGCAGCTGCCTTCCTACATTGTGCCGAGTTGTTCATTGACCCTGTAATGAGCACCCTAGATCCTTCTCCTCCTCTGTCTGGGCTAGCTGCACTCCCTTCAGCTGGTAACTCCTCCTTGGGTTCTTCATCCCAAAATGCAGCACCTTGCACTTTTTGGCATTAAACCCCAGTTGCCAGGTGTCTGACCAGGTTTCAAGCTTTGCCAGATCATCCTGCAACCCCTGCCAACCCCCTAGGTCATACACCACCGCTCCTACCTTGGTATCATCTGCAAACAGACTGATCTTGCTCTTGATGTCCCATGATATGTCTGCAATGAATCTCCCAAACAACTCTTGTCCCAACACCGAGCCCTGTGGAACACTGGTCATCACTACCCTTGGGTGTGAGAGCTCCCCACCCACCACCACCCTTTGTTGCCTTCCCTGAAGCCAGTTTCCTACCCATCTCACCAGCTTTGCACCTGCCCCTTTGCCTACTAACTTACTTCCCAGCCTTCGAGTTGAATGCCTTACTGAAGTCCAGATACAGGACATCCACTGCATGGCCCCTGTCCAGTTGCCTAGTTACCCAATCATAGAACTCCACCAGGTTGGTTTGGCAGGATCTGCCCCGTATGAAGTCATGCTATCTGCTGTCCTGTAGTCCTTTGGCCATTAGGAGGGCCACCAGCCTCTCCTTCAAGATAGTTTCCATTAGCTTACCCATGATGGATGTGAGGCTCAATGGTCTGTAGTTTCCCGGTTCCTCCTTGGGGCCACTGTTGTGGAGGGGCACCACATGAGCCATCCTCCAGTCCTGAGGTACACACCCCTAATGTAGTGAGGCATTAAATAGGTCTGCCAAAGGTCCTGCAAGGACCTCTGCCAGCTCCTTCAGTACCCTGGGGTGGATGCCATCTGGGCCTGGCACCTTGTCCACCCTCTGTGCCTTCAAACCCTCCCAAACTCTGCCCTCCATGATTTCCCCATCTCATTTTCCCCAACCTAAATAATTATATAATATATATCCATGAGCATCATTCGAACCACAAAAGATGCTATCCTTTTATGAAGTATATCCAGCTTTCTAAGCTTATCCTTTATACAAAACTCATACACAATATCTGCATAGTCTAAAATAGGGAAAATTTGAGACTGCACTATCTTTAATCTAGTCTCTCAATCCAAACAGCCCTTTATGTAGATGTAATGTTCCTAAACATTTACCAATCTTATTTATCAATTTTGCTACATATAGATTTCCTTATCCTGTCATACCCATCCAGTACCCCAAGTACCTGTGATCCTCTACCTGTTCTAATTTTATACCTTCCAATGTATAGCTATCTACTTAATTATTAATAGGGTTATTCAGTTTATCTGAACACACAATCAACATCACATTTTTCTCAGCTGAGTTCAATTTCAAATGGGAAATCTTAAAAAAAAAGTCTGAAGTGTATCAAACATTTGTTGTAGTTTCGACTGGACCTCTTTAATAGAGACATAAGGGGGCATGAACCACAGTATCACCAGCATGTAGCTGGTAGCCTATCCCTCCAATGTAACTCACTAACCCCCTCAAATATATTGTAAAAAGAAGAGGCTCCAAATCAGATCAATGTGGAACTCCCCATTTAATATTTATAACCTTAGAATGACATCTGTTCACTATTGTACTTTGTTGTTGCCCAATCAAATAGTTTTGAAACCAAGTTAATGCCTCCAATCCCAGCCAAATCACCCAATTTTTTTAGCAGTATTGAATGATCCATCATGTTGAAGGCCTTAGAGAGGTTAACAAAAATGGCCCCAGTAACTTTCCCAAGTTCCATGGTTTTGGTGATGTCAACTATTTTGTTGACAACATTGAAGGGAGGGTGCTGCAGGACTCTGCAGCGTGTATGTGTTTCCCAATTAAAGTTGCATACCTCTGGATAGACACCTGTATTCTTCCAGAGGTATAAAACCTGTATACAATGGAAAAACATCCTCCTCCAGGTCACCTGACGTACTGCAGGATACAATACCAACCCCTACAGACCTGCACAAAATGTAGTAGGAGGCAACCCTCATCCTCCCCCCAGGAGAATGGCAAGCAAATACAGTAAGCAGCAACCTTCTCCCTCTCAGACCTGCAAAAAAGGACAGTTAGGCACCAGTAAGTAGCTGTAGAATGAGGGGCACCTGCACTAACTGGTTAACAGGGGATTCATTAAATCTTATGAAAACTGGGGATAAGCACTGGAATATGTTTAAAGAGACCAATGAAGTTGCTCATTTGAATAACTAGTGCAAACTGTGGAATGCCTGGAAAGAGGGTATTAGGAAAAATATTCGTGAATACTGAAAACAGAAACCGGAAATAAATCTGACCAATCCAAAATTATATATTAGGTACTGAAGGGAGAGTAGAAATTGAGGAGATCCAAGCTGATGGTAAATTGTATTTAGATATTAACATAATGTTTTGAATGAAACATTTACAGATTTGTCTGCATATAGGAATTTATCTCAGCCTGGTATACTGTAAATGTATCTTCTAATTCAAATGCTTGTGATGCCTCTCCTTTTCATGGTGACAATGCCAGGCCACTTTTTTTTTCATTTAGAGTTCTTCAGGTGCTTAAAATTTGAAGAGGTTAGATCCAATCAAAAGTAGTGGTTTTGATGAATTGGTGCCCAAACGGTTAAGGTTGGCAGCAGTATCTCAGAGCCAATATGGCTGCAAAGTGATGTTACTGATGATGGAAATAATTTTTATCATGGAAATATTGACTTTCTCATATGTGACGGTATAAGGATGCAAATATAGTTCTGTAAGAGTAGTTCTGTAAGAGGACTCGCAGTCAGACACTGGGTCAGCAATACAACATGGACAACACACTAAGGAATATACATCAGTTAGCAATAAAGGCAATTTTATTTCAGGAGGTACAACGGTACAAATATTATACATCAGTAGCCACCTTGCGAGTACCAGAAAAAACTCTCATGAGGGTAAGACCAGGGGTCAGACAGATCCTTTATTCTGTACAGGTATGTATTATAAAAAAAAAAACATTGGAGTGCAGACCTTTTTATTCATGTACACACATCCACATATATATTTTCAAAGATAATCCTGGATTTAGGATGATGGTGAGTAGCTATACTTTACTGATATCAAAATGGATTTTCAGTTTAACTTGTTTACTTTTATCTGCTGCAGTATTGAACAAACTGCAATAGGAAGTGCCATGACCCCAAAACTTATGGTTGCTGTGCTTGATTTTTGGTCTTTCATTCAGACTGTCTGAAAGAGATTTTTAGTACTGTATTTGTTGTACAAATAATCATTAGGAATAATTGCTGGAAGCAGTTTGCAAGAAAACACTATTAGCAGCTGACGTTATTCTGTCATATTATTACAGTACAAGCTTCTATAAACTACTGAATCCCTGCATTATTATAAGATATAAAAAAACATAAAAAAATGTATAAAAAATAAACATTAGGAATAATTGCTGGAAGCAGTTGCAAGAAAACAATATTGTGAAAAGGACGTCTCCTCTGATGTTTAAGAAAAAGAACTCTGGCTCTCCAAATGAATCCGTATGCTAAATCCAGTACTGGCAAGTTTCTATATTTATTATTCCATTTTGTTTGTAATGTATTATAGTTAGTTTAATAACTGTGTAGCACAATCACATTTGGCACTTTTCTCATTCAGTTCATTTAAAAGTTCCTTTGTTCAACCAGTTGAATTGCAGGTCCATATTTTATCATATATGTAAGTAGTACAGTATGCATTTATTAGCAGGCGATGTTATTCTGTCATATTATAACAGCACAAGGTTATAAAAACTACGAACTCCCTGCATTATTATAAGATGTAAACAAAAAAGTAAGGTAGACTTTTTTGGACCTCTGCATTCTATACCTGTTTAGCAGCTGACCAGTGTCAGGGGCATTTTTTAATGTTATAACCTCAGGCTCAAGCTCCAGATATGTGTTGATAGACTGCTGTGAAAAATGTTTTGAAATGCATTAATTTTGAATCAGTCTTTCCTTCCAATCAGAACCTTCAATTTTTCTAAAAAGTAATGCAATCGAGTATAAATCATATCCACATGGGGGACCCTTACAGGCCCATGAGTTCACATAATTGAGGAATTCCTTCTTAAAATCATTGGACTATTATTATTTCTTTATATACTGTATCCCTTTACAATTGGATATGATTCCTATGATACAATATGGCAGAAAATCGAGACCACTATTAGAGTGTGCTAATATCAAGTTTGTATATACTTCATTATAACCATTAGATTATTGCGACAACTATTTAATGATTCCCATGATACAATATTGCAGTACAATTGGCACTGTCATCAGATGGTATGAGTAGCATGCTTGCACATACAATATCAGATCATTGCCAGCATACCAATAGAGAAAGGGCATTATCGCGCTTGGAAGCCCCAATCTATGCAGCAGTTGCTGCTTTTCATAAGGCTAGTTCATCTTTAGAAAATGGCAGACTGGCTTACTCGGTTGTGAAAAAGTTAACTTCTCAAGACGCAGAGCTCTGGCTGTACAAATGGGTGGGGACTGGAAGCATAGAGAAAGCAGCATAACCAGCCTAACCAGAAGATGTAAGTTTGAATGTAAACCAGTTTGCCGTGACAGAGAAGTTTTCATTTGCAGAAGCAACTGTGTGAAAAGATTATGTGCAGTTCATGTATGTATGTATGACATTAAAAATAGGAATGGGCAGATACTAAAATACTCGACCACAAGACTACCCGTGGGTACCCCAAGTGAACCCTAAAAATACTCGGATGAAAAATGAGTAGTCGGGTTAGGTCGGGTAGTTACTACCCGACTCGTTCTACTACCCGATTACCTGACCCTGACCATAACACAAATCATGTGAAAGACATTTTTTTGGACTATTAGACTGTTTGTTAGGTGCCCCAAGCCAAAGTATCCATAGGGGGCATTGCTGAGGCAGGTACGAGAGGTGCAGCTGCTGTTAGCGAGCCTGCTTGTGTTTCAAAAATTTATACCCATGGCGGGCATTGTTCAGGCAGGTAAGAGAGGTGCAGCTGCTCTTAGTGAGCCTGTTGCTGTGTCCAAAAATTATACCCATGGTGGGCATTACTGAGGCAGGTATGAGACATGCAGCAGCTCTTAGTGAGTCTGCTGCTGTTTCCAAAATGATACCCATGGAAGGAATGTCAGAGGTAGGTATGAGAGGCACAGCTGCTCTGACTGAGCCTGGTGCTGTTTCCAAAAATGATACCCATGGCGGGCATTGCTGAGGTAGGTTTGAGAGGTGCAGTTGCTCTTAGTGAGCCTGCTGTGGTTTCCAAACATTATACCAATGGTGGGCATTGCTGAGCTTGGTACGAGAGGCACTGCTGCCGTGAGTGAGCCTGCTGCTGTTTCCAAAAATTATACCCATGGCAGGCATTGCTGAGGTAGGTATGGGAGGCACAGCTGCTCTGATTGAGCCAGCTGCTGTTTTCAAAAATTATACCCGTGGTGGGCATTGATGAGGTAGGTATGAGAGGTGTATCTGATCTGAGTGAGGCTGCAGCTTTTTCCAGAAATTATACCCATGGTGGGCATTCATCAAACCTACATAATATAAAACTGATGAACGACAACAGAAAACTAAGAGTAGTGTGGCACATGTGGCTGGCATGGTGGCAGTGGTAATGGTTCTATTCATTTCGTACACAACCTTGTCATCATATTCAGCATCAGTGTTTGCAGGCTTTTGTTCATGTTCAGGGTCAGACTTGCATAATTCAGTGTTTGTGGCAACTGGGAAATTGTCAGCATGCATTCTGAGACATGTAAGCCATTACACATTTGCAGGACTTAGCAGTGCTTTGTGGTCAGTGACTATTCCTCCAGCTGCACTTAATATGTATTCTGAATGTACACTTGAAGGTGGAGAACTGAGGTACATTATTGCAAGATTTGCTAGATCTGGCCATATTGTTCTCTTTTGTTTCCAATCTCGAGTAGTGGCTCTTCCTCGAGATCAATCACAGTATAGTCTGCAAAATGCTCCAGGATCATTGTGCTGCATTAGACGGTTTCCAGTCTGGCAGCTGAACCAGCTGCACTTTGTTTACAGGATACTAGTCCATGTTGTTGCAGGCAACTCAGAAGTGGTTTGCCTTTCTGACCTTGAACATTGGATGCCTGAGAAGTAGCTGTAGATGTCCTTTCCCTCGCTGATGACACCGGTGATTGTGAAGAATTGATAGATGTGCTATTGTCTGCACCAGAGGAGCACTGTAATGGTTCAGCATGGTTTGACTGTGGTACTCAGTTAAAGGGACACTGTCAACCTGTTTTTCATCATATTATTTCTAGTTAAAAACCTACATTTAATGATTGCTTACTTTCTCTAAAATTAATTGATGTTGTTTGTTTTGTCTGTCTCCTTGTTTAGTAGAACTGAAATGCATGGTAATGTATATTCATAAACAACCTTGTTTTGTTTACAATCCTGGATCTGTTCTTTCTGGATACATTCTGAGTACTAGAAACACACCCAAACAGTGCAGTCACTCATGAGGCAGTAACCTCCTAAACTCCCACTACATCATGAGGGGCTAGACTGGGTTGACGGTGCTCCTAAGACCAGGAAAGATGCATTTGCAGTTGATCAAGGAATATAAGCAAACCTGTGTTTGTGTGGTAACACCAGTATGGTGGACAGTCTGTTTTTCACTTTTTTTTAAGAAAAAAAAGATTCAGAATCAAACTACCAGCTACATCAGCAATTTTTACAGAATGCTGGCAATCATAAAATGTACTTTTTAAATTAGGGACACTTTGAGACCTAAGGGGGTTGACAGTGTCCCTTTAATAGTGTTTGTGTGGCAATGTCACATTTGGTTAGCAGAATATCTCTCCAATACTCAATGTCTTCCCTTACAGAAAGGATGGATTCAATGTTACACTTAAAATGGGTCTCTGGCATTCTTAAACATGATATTTAGTCTCTGATCTGTCAACAGTCTGAGACTGAAGTCATCTGCCAGCATAACAGCGGTGGTGTCGTCTTTTGACTAAAAGTCTTTATGTCATCAAGAGAAGAGTGAAGAAGTCTGATTTGAGGAAGAATTTCACACAGAGTTGCACTGTCCACACTGGTATCACATGTGGCAGCCTTAAATGGCTCCACTAAGGTGGCCAAAGATTCCAGTAGAGTCCAGCTGCTGGAACTGAACATGATGTCTACTTTACCTACTTGATTCTGCATGGTGTAGTCATGCACAGCTTTTTTTCTATTCAAGAAGCCTTTCCAACATGTAAAATGTTAAATTCCAGTAGGTTGGAACTTCCTGCTTTAATGTATGCAAAGGTAAGTTGTTTGACCTCTGCAACCCCCTCAGGATTTTTGTGCTTTCACAGATTGGATGAAATGCCCACATATTTTCTTAGCAAGACATAACAGGTTTTCAACATTTCTATTTCCATTTAAGAAACTATGGATGAGAAGATTTAAATAATGTGCAAAACAAAGTACGTGTTGGTAATTGCCATCTCCAACAGCCTTGACTATGTTGGCACCATTATCTATCTACACTATGAACCTTGGAGATAAGGAATATGGGGTAAGCCATTTCTGGAATTGATTTTGCAGCTCCTGCAAAATATTCACAGCAGTGTGGTTTTCCTCAAAAGTGGTGACACACAATGCAGCCTGTTTCCTACTACTTTTGGTAGAGCAATTATTACTGTCAGACTGAAAATTTGCCCAGTTAGCTGTAACTGTCATATAGTCAATTATAACATGGGCATGTACATTTGAGAAAGATAACTGGACGAAATTGGTCATATGACCATTCATTAATTACTAGTAATTTTATAGTAACTGGATGTGATGAGAAGTTGCGGAGGAAGAATGTCAAGAACTGCACAGCACTTACTGTGCACCCGAGTTAAAGAAAACTGAAAGCAGTCCTATTGTTCTCTAAGTAAGCGATAGATCCCACCCACACACCCAATGGACACTGTAAATAGTAGCCGAAGTGTTATAGCAGGGACCATATAAGTGCAGCAAGTAAACTCCATAACCTAGTACTACAAATGACAGGGAAATGCAAACTACACAAGTTAGCATCCAAACGAGAGACACACGGAGGTTAGCGACTGCACCATCACTCTGTAAAGCATTCTAAGGTATCCATACAGAGCAGTAGCGACATACCATTCGATGGGTTCTAGCAACAAAATTAGTAGGAATAAGATCCCCATGTCACTGCAACAAGTGAAGTTCTGTGCAGTATACGTACCCAGGCCTAACAGTGCAGAAACATCATGTAGATGTGGTGGTTGTACCACAGCTAGAGAATCTTAGGCACAGAGGAGGAAAACAGAGAGATGGACCAGATAATCCAGTCGGGAAGTGCGTGCGCTGTCACCAATGGCAAAGTAGTTAGTAGGTCTGCGAAAATGTAACAGGAGCAGTCCACATGTGGAAATGTCGTTAGCAGTGAAATGTGTGTGGGAGATAGGCATCGGATTCTACTAGTTGAAAGAAAGACAATCCGTGGTGCTATCGTCACAACAGACAGTGAGTGATCAAAAGCTAAGAGCCCCAAGTGCTAAAAAATGGTACTGCCAACATGTAGTAATGGATCATGGCATATGTAGTTGTCTTCATGCAGCAGTAGAAGCTGTTTAAGTGCTCCCTCATTATACAGTGTTATCTGTTTGGTGACTGGGGGGGTGGGGGTGTAAGTTTTGCAGTGTGTTTCTCAGTGCAAAGCAGCCCAGGCCATGAACGGACCATGACAGAGCTCTGTATCTGTGTCTCTGTTCCCCTACCTCTGTACTATTATGTGGGGTATGTGCAATGTATGTAACAAATGTAAATTAGGAAAGGGAGATGAGTGTGCCCTTTGATACTACAATGTTAGCCTGTTTACCACAAACTTCTCTGAGAAGCACTATTTCCCTGTGGCAGAACATAGATGGATGTGGTACTATGGCCAAAAGTAATGTAGGAACACTAACTAGTCCCCATTGTTTTTCTCCTGCTGATCCACAAGTTTTCATCCATTTCTCTCGATATGTGGCCCATGTTATAAGCACAATAAGCCACTCCAGGGTGTGCATTTATTGGGGATTAATCAACACCCCGGGTGCTGTGAGGACACTTGGCCTGCAGCCTTGTGCCTCATAACGCGCCAGGGGTGTTGGTTAATCCCCAATAAACACACACACTGTCGTGGGTTATTGCTTACTTGTTTGGTTGCTGATCCATATATTTGTGGTTATGTGAACCTGCTTCACCTCAGAGAGTTTCAACTGCTTAGTAACTGCACTACACACCAAGTCATGCAACTGTGGAATAGCCTTTTTTAAGAAATATGTTAGACAGGGAACAGTGTACTGTGGTTCAGTCCAGTTCATGAACTTGAAGAAACCTTTCTGGACAATAAAAGCAAAAGGGAGTTAAGAATAAGCAAACAGCTCTGCAATGGCTCTATTGAACAAATCGCTTGTTAGATGCTTGTGGGTAAATTGTGATGTCCTCCCAAAAGTTTCTTTTAATGTTAGTTGACAAGAATTAAAAGATATTTTTAATTTTGGGGGGAAAGCCTTTTTCATGTGGAGTAGTACTGTGGGATTTTGCAGTACTTCATGGTGTCAGAAAAAAACAATCTATATCTGTCTGGGAAGACTGCATGGACACATCAAGTGATTCAATGTCGGTTCCTGCTTTCAGTTCATTGTCACTATGGTCACCGCCACCACAATCGCCCTCTCCGATCCTCCAATGAGGGATTGCTAGAGATTCCCATGGTTTGTCTTAAAATATCTGGAGCTCGTGCTTTTTCATTTGCAGCACTAACCCTGTGGAATTCCCTACCTCGTCGGTTAAGAGAATGCCTGACCATCAGCAGTTTTAAATCTATGCTGAAAACATATTTATTCTCTTTGGCCTTCCCTGATTAATTAATGGATTGATTTTAAATAATTGTTACATTGTCTGTTTTTATACTGTAACTTTATACTATGTACAGCGCCTTGATTTTGAAAGGTGCTATAAAAATAAAGATTTGCTTGCTTACCACCACCTCCACTACCAACCACACTGTCCCTTGCCCAGCCACACTCAATTGGGTGTTTTGCTTTTTCATGTCGTATCATTACTGATGTTCCAAAATGTCCTGCTTTGCCACCATGACTGACACACTTTTAGCACAGACTGCATACAGTTTGTGAGTTGTTTGCAGGGTCAATATAAAACAAATTCCACACTAAAGATTTACCTTTTGTACTTTGTACTTCAATGCCTCTACTATTTCTTGTGCAGTAAAGGGACCAAGAGGAAACCCTACACTGTCATTTCCTAGTTCACATGAATTGTTCTCATTCATGCTCATCTTCTTATTGTTACATTTAGCATATGATTTTTTTTCTGCACTTGCCTCTCCTGCCTTACAGTGGCATCCTCTCCTACCCCCCATCAAAACTACAGACCACATTGCCACAAGATTCAGAAAAACTGGAAGTGATGTCATCATCATATGGAGCATCCCATTCCCAGTTTCCACTATCACCACCATCTTTATCAGGATTTGCTGCCTCACCATCTGAGCTTATATTTGAGGAGGATGCCTTCTTGTCCTTGCATGCTGCTTCAGCAGCTGGAAGTATCCTGGCACATGTGGCAAAATGTTCAGTACTTCTATGAGTAACTCCTGTCAGTTCTTCCCGAAACTATATTATAATTTCATTGCTAACATGCTTTTTTGGTTCAGGAGGACATTTAGTGCCAGTCCTGGTGATGTTGTTATTATTGTCACTATGTTCTTCATTAGTACTAGGATTCATATTGTCCACATCATTTTCAGTTGCACATGCAGCAGCACTGTGCTTTCTTTTAGTAGACTTAAATTGGGAAATACGAGATGTAGTAGACATAGCCATGGCTTTCCCTATGCCACAGAGAGATGTCACATACAGTGTAGCTATGGCAGGGCTTGGGACACATAACCAGCTAATAGACAGTGTAATACAGTCTAAATGGCTTTTGCTATGCTGCAAGAGCCATCACACGCAGCGTAACTATAACAGGGCACGGGGCATCTAACCAGCTAATAGTGTAATACAGTTTAAATAGCTTTCGCTATGCTGCAGAGAGACGTCAAACACAGTGTAGTTATGACAGGGCCCAGGGCACCTAACTGGTTAACAGACAATGTAATACAGCCTAAATGGCTTTTGCTATGCTACAGAGAAACGTCATACACTTTGTAGCTATGACAGGGCAGGGGACACCTAACCATCTAATAGAAAGTGCAATACATCCTAAATGGCTTTTGCTATGATGCAGAGAGATATCACGCACAGTGTAGCTATGACAGTGCTCGGGGCACCAAATAGGCTAACACACAGTGTAATACAGCCTAAATGGGTTTCACTATGCTACAGAGAGACGCCACACACAATGTAACTATGACAGGATTCAAGGCACCTAACAGGCTAACCGACAGTGTAATACAGCCTAAATGGCTTTCGCTATACTGAACAGACACACAGAGTAGCTATGTCACAGACAGGGTTTGGGGCACCTAACAGACACTGTGTAATGCAGGCTAAATGGCTTTCACTGTGCAGCAGAGATATACACACACAGTGTAGCTAATATCACACAGACAGGGCTCAGGGCACCTAACAGACAGTGCAAGACAACCTAAATGGCTTTTGCTATGTTGCAGAGAGATGTCACACACAGTATAGCTATGACAGGGCTCAGGGCACTTAACAGGCTACTGAACAATGTAATACAGCCTAAATGGCTTTTGCTATGCTGCAGAGAGACTCAGATTAGCTATGTCACAGACAGGTATCAGCGCACCGAATAGACAGTGTGTAATGCAGCCTAAATGGCTTTCACTATACTGCAGAGATGCATAGAGTAGCTATGTCACAAACAGGGCTCAGGGCACCTAACAGACAGTGTGTAATAAAGCCTAAATGGCTTTCACTATACTGAAGAGAGACACAGAGTAGCTATGTCGCATACAGGGCTCAGGGAACCTAACAGACAGTGTATAATACAGCTTAAATGGCTTTCACTATCCTGCAGAGACACACAGAGTAGCTATGTCACAGACAGAGCTTGGGGCACCTAACAGACAGTGTATAACATAGCCTAAATGGCTTTCACTATATTGCAGACACACACAGAGTTGCTATGTCACAGACAGGGTTCGGGGCACCTAACAGACAGTGTGTAATGCAGCCTAAATTGCTTTCACTGTACTGAAGAGACACACAGAGTAGCTATGTCACAGACAGAGCTTGGGGCACCTAACAAACAGTGTGTAACATAGTCTAAATGGCTTTCACTGTACTGGAGAAAGACACAGAATAGTTATGTCACAGACAGGGCTCTGGACACCTAACAGACAGTGTGTAATACAGTCTAAATGGTTTTCATTATACTGCAGAGCGTACAGTAGCTATGTCACAGACAGTGCTCTGGGCATCTAATAGTGTGTAATACAGCCTAAATGGCTTTCACTATACTGCAGTGAGACACAGAGTACTAGCTATGTCACATACAGGGCTCATGATACCTAATAGACAATGTGTAATACAGCCTAAATGACTTTCAGAATACTGTAGAGAGAGACACAGAGTAGACAGGACTTGGGGCACCTAACAAACTGTATGTAATACAGCCTAAATGACTTTCACTATACTGCAAAGACACACTGAGTACCTATGTCACAGACAGGGCTCCGGGCACCTATCAGACATAGAAACATAGAAACATAGACTTTGACAGCAGATAAGGACTGCTTGGCCCACCTAGTCTGCCCATTTCCCTACCTAGAAGATAAGCTGCAGATTCTATTTAACCAACAGCCTAGTTCTTCCTACCGGCCACAAAAATTTCCTTATGCCTGTCCCATGCATTCTTGAATTCTCCCACAGTTTTAGACCCCACAACCTCCTCAGGAAGGCTGTTCCATGCATCCACCACCCTCTCTGTGAAAAAAAACTTCCTCACATTGCTCCTTAGCCATCCCCCCTCTATCTTCAAATTGTGTCCCCTTGTTCTTGCACATCTCTTTTTCTGAAAGATGCTACCCTCTTGGACTTTGATTCCACTGAGGTACTTAAACATTTCTATCATGTCCCCCCTCTCCCTCCTTTCCTCAAGGGTATACATATGAAGCTCCTTTAGTCTCTCCTCATATGGCTTCTCTTGCAGACCCTGCACCATTTTAGTTGCCCTCCTCTGAAGTGCCTCCATCCTGTCTATGCTCTTGCAGAGATGGGGTCTCCAGAATTGGACGCAGTACTCCAGAAGGGGTCTCACCAACTGTCTGTACAGGGGGATAACAACTTCCTGTTTTCTGCTGGTGATGCCTCTCCCTATACATCCCAGTATCCCTCAGCCCTCCCTACATCCTTCTCACATTGCTTGCCAACCTTAAGGTCATCTGATATGATTACCCCCAGGTCTCTTTCCATTTTTTTTGTTATTACTACCTCCCCTCCCCCACCGTGTAATCTTCCCCTGGGTTTGTGTTTCCCAGGTGCATTATTTTGCACTTCTTTGCATTGAATCCAAGCTGCCATACTTCTGACCATTCCTCCAACCTTGCCAAGTCCCTTCTTATCCTTTCTGTGCCTCCTTGTGTATCAACCCTGTTGCAGATCTTTGTGTCATCTGCAAAGAGGCATACTTTTCCTTCCAGTCCCTCTGCAATGTCACTTATAAAGACATTAAAAGGACAAGACCCAGTACTGAGCCCTGCGGTACACCACTAGTAACCCCTTTTTCTTCAGAGTGGACTCCATTTACAATTACCTTCTGTGTCCTGTTGTCCAGCCAATGTTTTGCCAGGCTACCACCCTGGGACCCATTCCCAGGCTGGTTAATTTGACTATTAATGTTTTGTGTGGGACTGTGTCAAGCGCCTTGCTAAAGTCTAGGTAGGCCATGTCCACAGCCCTTCCTGGTCTACTGCTTTGGTCACCCAGTCAAAGAAATCAATTAGATTCATCTGACATGACCTTCCTGCTGTGAACCCATGCTGCCTTGGGTCCTGTGCCCCAGTGGCCTCTAGAGTGCACAACAATTCTTTCCTTCAGAAGTGATTCCATCACTTTCCCTACCAGAGGTCAAACTGAGAGGTCTGTAGTTTCCTGCCTCTGTCTTGGTCCCACTTTTGTGAAGGGAATCACATCTGCCTTCCTCAGTCCTCAGATACCACCATCCTCCATGATTTGTTAAAAGGGTAGTCAGTGGTGTCACTAGTTCTCTCTTAATTCTTTTAGAATTCTGGGTTGAATTCCATCTGGCCCCATTGCTTTGTCCACCTTCAGCTTTAGGAGTTCTTTCAGAACCCTTTCTTCTGTGAAAGGACTGGAATCGACCCCCTTATCCAGAGTGCTTCTGTTAATTGGATTAGACACCTCCCCCACCTCCTCTTTTGTGAATACTGAAGAGAAGTATTCATTCAGCATCCTTGCTTTTTCACTGTCCCTCTCTGCCCACACACTGTTCATTCTATTCAGCCTCACTATCCCTCCCTTTGTCTTTCTGCACTCCCTGATATACCTATAAAAGGTTTTATCCCCCTTCTTAACCGAGTTGGCTATCTTTTCCTCAGTTTGGACCTTTGCTATTCTGACTACCCTCCCTGCTTCCTTCTGCCTTAACTGGTACAGTTCTCTGTCCTGCTCCTTCTATGTTTCTTATGCTTCCTAAATGCTATCTTTTCTCCTAACCTTCACATAACCTCTTTTGAGAACCATAGTGGCTTTTCTTTCATTTGATTTGTTTATTGCTTCATACAAAGGTTTGTTGCCTCTGTGATGGCAGTTTTGATATTTCCCCATTGTTGCTCCACCCTCCTCCTAGCCTGTTTGCTAGTGCTTTTCTAAGGCACTCTCCCATCTTGCCAAAGTCAGCCTCCTGAAGTCCAGAACCCTTACTTTTGTGGCTTGACTCTGTAGCTGAGTTTATCATGAACCACACTGTTGGTGGTCACTTGTTCAAATGGCTACCCACTCTAGATCTGAGATCCTCACTGTCCCCATTTGGAGAGCACGAGGTCTAAGATTGCTACCTCATGAGTAGGTTCCAAAACTAGCTGTCTGAGGCATGCCACCTGAAGGGCATTGAGAATGGCCTTGCTTTTGGATGTAGCTGCAGCAAAAGTGCTCCAGTTAACATCTGGCATATAAAGGTCCCCCATCAACAGTATATCCCCTTTCTCTGCCATCCTAAGTATGCCTTCTATCATATCCTTGTCCATTCCCTCCCCCTGACATGGGGGTCTATATACATCCCCTGTGCAGATTGTGGTGCCATTTCCAGTCTCTAAGGTGACCCACAGTGCCTCCTCTCCTCCATGTTTACTCCTTTGTTCAGTTGCTTTTATCCCTTCCCTTACATAGAGAGCTACTCAGCCCCCTCTTCTCCCCTCCCTGTCTCTCCTGTAGATTGTGTATCCTGGTATGCTAACATCTCAGTCATGGTTCTCTGTGTACCATGTTTCTGTGACTGCTACGATATCCAGGCATCCCTCTTCCATCAAGGCCACCAGTTCAGGGAGCTTGTTGTCCAGACTATGGGCATTAGTACACAGTACCCTCCATTTCTTGATGGCCTTACCCCTTTTTGCCCCATCCCTGTCCTTATTGCATTTGTCACTTTCTCCATTTACCCCAGCGCTTCTCCCTATCAACATTTCTATGTTGGTGTCTACCTCATTTAGTACCCTGATTTTTTTGAGGGGGGCTAGGATTTCCCTGCTCCTCTCCAGTGCCTCCCCCCCCCCTTGGCTTGTTTAAATGCTTTCCAATGAAGCATTTAAACCTATCACCTAGGACCCTGATTCCCCTCCTGGACAGATGCAGACCATCATGCCAGTATAAGCCTGCATACCTCCAGGTGGACCCCCAGTCCCCAGTGAAGCCAAATCCCTGAGCTATGCACCACTTTTTCAACCACTGATTGAATCCCATGGTGTGGAGCACCCTAGCCTCATCCATGCCATAGACAGGCAGCACCTCAGAGAAGGTTACCATGCGCGCTATTTGTCTAAGGCCCCTCGCCATCTCCACAAATGCTTTTTGCACTGCTGTGATCACTTTCTTAGCCAGGTCATTTGTCCCTAGGTGGACAGTGACATTCAGCTCCCTCCCCTGTGCAGCTGCTCCTGCGATCCTGAGGATTCGCTCCCTGTCCCTCCAAGCCATGGTGCCAGACACTGTGTAATACAGCCTAAGTGGCTTTCATAGCTGCTGCCAGCAATAAGGGCCTCCCCATCCTGTTATCCTTCTCTCCCAGTCTAATCACATCACATACTTGGCCACAGCACAAGATTCATGTAGTGAATTATTAGATGCTATACAAATTACATGTAGTTCCAAATGTGTTTACTTCTTCATTTGTGTGCTTTATTTGTCATGAGATGTCTAAATGTGTTTTTGATCTCATTGAAGCTTGGATGCATTCTATGAGATCTGGCTCAGTGAATGATTTAACGTCATCTGTGCTATTTAAAGAGTGGAACACCCAGAAGTTTTGAAGTAGTTTAAAGGATACAGATTAAATTACTTAATAAGATTCAGCCTTACCAACTATGGGCTTTTTTATTCTGTGTTGAAAGGAACAGAAATATATTGTGTGAACATAAACAGTGTTGTTTTTGAACTGGAACTGTGCAACTGAAATGTAGAACTGATCACTCAGTGATGTTGTATATGATTAATGAACACCTCAAGACATTGCTTTGTGTGATAAGAATGAAGTAATTAATTGTGGTCTGTATGCTGGATTAAAAATACATAGTTTAAATAATGCTGTACTGTTCACTTTCTAAATTTAGAGCTGTACTGCTGTAAGTGTAGATTTGGATACCCAGTAGTGGAGTGAGTTGAGCCCGGGAGCAGAGGTAGGAAATCTGTCATGTTTCACCGGAAAAAAAAAAAAAACATTCAAAAAGACCAGCGCTACTGAGGTCACAAGTATGAAGATCTGCATTCCTGATCTTCTTGAATTTTGTGCTGGATGAGCTGAGAAAGGAGAAGCTGTGGAGGAGGGCTGGTTGTGCCAGTCTGGACTGTTTCTTTTTCTTCCTTTTCATTTTTTTTAAACACCAGTCCCTTCAGTCGGGACAAAAAAAAACAGTGCAGCAGGACAGGGGGAGAGAGAAAAAATAGTATGGTGTGGGAGGGGGAGAAGAGGCAAACACATTTTATTGAATGGAGAAGGCCTGGACAGATTTGCAGGAAGTTGTGCTTTGATTCCACTCCGATGTAACAACACAGCTGTGCTGCGTTAGGAATTCCGGTGGTCAGACCTTTTCTTCTGATAGCAATATGTCAGCACTGTGTCATGATGCAATGCAGCCGAAAAAAGCAGACAGGAAGAATCCCATTGTCATTTATGACTGCCTGCTGCAGAGAAACATCATGATCAAAGTGATAGTTCCATTTTGGTCTGGGAGAAGGGAAATAAAAGTGATGGTTCGAGGATGAAAGGAGAAACATTTAAAGCATTCTTTTTCTTTGGGTGGTGGGGTGGATATGAATTTATTTCTGGTAATGAGTCACAATGCCAACATCTTTATTGAGTACTTTTCCTTTAGTGATAAAAAGTTGGATCATTTTCACTTCAAATGTTTGTCGTTACTGAATATTCTTGAAATTATCATTTAATGCTCTGAAAGTAAAATCACTGATGGCATGGCCTGGTCTTGAGTAATGTTCCACTGTTGGTTTATTCTCTTCTTTGTGGATGATTATAAATCTGTGGTGGTTCATCTCATTTTGAGCTTCTCTCCAGCTTCACCAATATAGCAGCCATTCTCACATTTTGTACACTGTATGGTGTATACTACACTGCTGGGAAAACAGGAATATGTGTTTTGGATTCCAAATGTTTTTTCATTGCAACTGACTGATGTCTCAGCAGAGATGTGTGTTTATAGTTTGCAGCAAGGTGTTTTGCACCTTGATACCGAGCTGGAGCTCTATGGGAGGTTTGCTTCACATGAGATTCTGCTTCAGGCTTGGTGGTTAGCAAAATGCAAGCACTGGACCACATTTCTTTATTCTTACAAAATTAATTGTTTAATTTATGTTTTTTTGTTCCACTTTGTTGAAACTGTATCCAACTTTCTTATATTGTTTTCATCTATACTTTTAGTTACTCTAGAGAATGTATTTCCCAGCTTGTTTATAACTATGTTTCTTTTATCTCTACCCTTTTCTTTGTCTACCTGGGCCTGAGCCCATTCTGAAAAAGGTCCCTTGGACCAGCGTTTATCCTGCCAATAAATAAAATAAATAAATAAATAGGTGGTGGAGCAAGTGCTGGATTATAAAAAATAGTGAAAACTCAAAATGCAGGAATAGAAGAGAAAAAAGTAGCAAGAAGGCCAGGCTGCATCCAATGCCAGCTCATCAAGCCCAATAAAAGGGACAACACGGCACACGTGATGGTGACCAATTAGACTATGGTGACTATAACTGATGGAGCAGCAACTGAAGGTCAGAACAGGGGCAAATATAAATATTCTCATGGACAAGAAATAAGGGATAGGTACTAAAGCAGCAGTAGGGCATTACCAGACAACAGCCAGCAGTTTCACCACTGCTTGCTACAATATATCAGGACCACCACCTCACAATCAGTTGTACCTCAGTAGCCAGTTAAACAATTTTCTTACAATGTTAAATGTTTAATATTACCAAAAGAAGAAAGTTTAGTTAACACTCACCAACAACAGTGCACCAGCATTTCCATCCTCTGGACTCGGTTACCACGCACCCAAGGGTTTCAAGCATGTGTGGCTCTCAGCTCTGCATGTTGTCCTACCTGTGCTTTAACTGTTTTACAGTTCAGCCGCTTCTCCTGCACCATTGGCTGCAACACCACTGTCTATCCAGATCTTCTCATGGTCAAAGAATGGCAGCCTGTTTGCCCCAAACAGCGGTGTGTCATATTTTGTAACTTCAAAGACCAGTATTCTGGTTTCCTTTGAATGGAAGAGTTGAACCAGGCCCTTACTAGGACTGGCCTGAGTGCCTTCTAGGAGTGGAACCACGGGACTCACTGGAAGGATTTAAATGTTATTTCAGTGGACATTTAAACTAGCTGAGAGGGGTGGTGGAAGAAAAAGGGGAGGCAGAATCTGCCCACCTCCACTGGCTGAGATAGAGAATAGGGAGATCCCGAGGGGAGAGAGTCCCCCCAGGGTGCAAGTTAATCAAATAAACAGGGTGCTAGCAGAGGAGGAAGAGGGGATAACAAGCAGTCAAAAGAGAAGGATGAAGGAGTGGGAACAAAAGGAACAAAATCTGCAGCGAGCTCTTACATGCAGCATGGCTGTCAGAGCAGCGGCAGGTCACAGAGTGGCAGTGGTGACAATGGAGCACCGTGGAACGGTGGCAAAGCAGCAAAGGTTTGTGGCAGAGCAGCGGTTGACACTTACAAGATGGCGGCAGGGGCGAAACTGTGCATGCGCGATACTCATGCATGCACAGTAATGCCGGAAGTACACTCGCAAAGAAGTGCACCATGGGAAGGGGCAACCATGCTGCAGAGGGACGCTCCATCATGGAGAACAGTGCCTATGGCAGCAGCGCTGTCCTGACGTTGCTGCATCTCTGTAGGAGAACATAGGGTCGCATTCCAGAGCAGACCCACTGTTCTCCTACAGTGATGGCATAATGTCTGCGGAGCTCCACCCACACAGCCATAAAAAGGGGGGGGCTGCAACAAGCATAGAGCTAACAAACTCTGGAAAGCCATGTGTGCTAATGTTAGCAGTCTGGAAAATAAGATCCCAGATGTAAAGGTCATTATGGCAAAGGCCAGTCTGTATATTGTGGCCATTACCAAATCATAGTGCACTGACAAACATGACTGGTACATAGCCATACCAGGCTACAGGTTCTTCAAAAAATATAGAGTGAGAAGGAAAGGAGGAGGAGTAGTGCTTTATGTGAAAGACAGCATACAAGTAACCAAGATACAGTGAATTCGGGGGGGGGGACAAAGGTGTTGTGGGTCACCCTTGAGTTAGGAAATGGAGCCACTATTTGGACAGGCATGATCTACAGGCCTCCAGCACAAGGGGAGGAGTTAGATAAGGAAATGTTGGAAGCAATTGGCAAAAAGTCTGAAAAGGGGGAAGTGTTGCTGGTGGGGGACTTCAATCTGCTGGATGTAGACTAGAGCTTCACAGCTGCAGTTTCAGCTAGAAGCAGGAACATTCTGGAGTCCTGGCAGAGGGTTTTCCTTGGGCAACTAGTCAGTGAACCCACTCATGATGGGGCAATACTGGAGCAAGTGCTTACCAACGGAGGCAGTGTTGCTGACATCAAGATGGGAAGCTATCTGGGGACCAGTGATCATCGTACAGAGTGGTTCAATGTAGGAACAATTGCAGAATCCAACCACACAATGGCATGGGTCCTGAACTTCAGAAGGGCAGATTTTATAAAGATTGGCGACTGCTTCAAAAATAACCTAAAAGGGGGAGATGGCATGAGGTGGGTGGAGGAACAGTGAGCCAAACTAAAAGAGAGCACAGTGAAGGCAACAAACCTCTGTGTCAAGCAAGCAAGCAAAAGCAGAAGGAAGAGAAGACCACTATGGTTCTTGGAAGAGGTGGCAGAAAAGGTAAAGTCTAACACAGTAGCATTGAAAAGGTATAAAGAGACCCAGAGAGAGGAGGATAGGGAAGTGTATCAGGTAATACAGAAGGAGGCAGGGAAAGCAGTAAGGAGCACAATGGCACAAACTGAAGAAAGAACAGCTCAGGCAGTAACAAAAGTGGACAAGACATTGTTTAGGTATGTTAGCAAAAATGGAAGACAAAGGAAGCAGGACTTCCAACTTTTATGAACCTTTGTGGGTGCTCACTGCCCTTAGGTATTATTTTTCCCAAGGCCATGCTCCCTAGTAATCCTTTCTTGCAGGCTTCCCTCAAAATATTGAGCATGCTTGAGTCTACTTTGTGGGTGTATGAGCACCTCATCATCCATGGAGTCGGCACCTGTAAAAGGGAGGGATTGTAAGGTTAAAAATGGAGGGAAGGGCTGTATAGAGGGAAATCAAGAAAAAGCAAATATCTTGAACAAATACTTCTCCTCTGTGTTCACAGTGGAAGGGGATGGACAGTGAAAAAGCACCCAGAGCTTTGATGGGAGGGAAATGGACACACGTCCTTTTTCAGGGGAGAAGGTCTGGAAAGCACTCGCTAAGCTGAAGGTGGACAAAGTGATGGTGTCAAATGGGGTTTATCCAAGGGTGCTGAGAGAGCTCAGGGATGTACCAGCTGCACCTCTGACAGACCTATTTAATGGATCACTGGAGACTGGAGTGGTCCCAGGGACTGGAAAAGGATAGAAGTAGTCCTACTTCACAAAAGTGGTAGCAGGGAAGAGGCAGGAAATTATAGGCCTGTCAGCCTGACATTGGTGGTGGGTAAGTTAATGGAAACACTGCTAAAGGAAAGGATTGTAAATGTCTTGAATCCAATGGGTTTTAGATCCGAGGCAGCATGGATTCACAGGAGGAAGGTCATGCCAAGCAAATTTTAATGATTTTTCTGACTTGGTGACCAAAGAATGGGCTGTCCTACCTGGATTTCAGTACAACTTTTGACAGCGTTCCACATGGGAGACAGGTAAGCAGGTTGGGTAGATTGGGGGTGGACAATAAGGTGGTAACTTGTGTAAGAAACTGGTCAAGGGATAGGAGATAGAGGGTAGTGGTAAACAGAGTCCGCTCTGGGGAAGGGTTGGTGACCAGCAGGGTACCTCGGGGTTCAGTGCTGGGACCAGTCCTATTTAATGTTTTTATAAGTGACACAGCAGAGGAGCTGGAAGGGAAGGTCTGCCTCTTTGCAGATGACACCAAGATCTGCATCAGAGCGGATACTCAGGAGGGGGGTTTGAAAGAATGGGCAGGAGATCACGTGATGCAGGGTTCCTGGTAGCAGCACTGAAGCGGAGCTCCAGGACCTCGTTTCTCTGTCTGTTTAATTTTAGAGAAAATAACCTCCTGCGAAAATGATTGCAGCTATTTCTGCTCTGTCTGGAGGGGTAGCGTTAAGCTATTGAGGCAATTAGCCCGGTGGTTGCTTGTATTAAAGAGATGGAATCCGATATGAAGCAGGCCTTGCCCAGGCATACTCCACCAACTTCGCCGGAGAAGCTGTCGAAAAAGCAGCGGGCTCAAGGGGCTAGCACCGGGAAAGTGGTGCCCCCATCTTCATCTACTGCTCCATTAATGGGGGATCGCTTTCTACAGGAGATGCTTACATTCTGAGAGACTCTTTCCGACATCTCCTCAGAGTTGAAGTCCCTACGCAGTGATTTCACTGGCCTTGCAAGAAGGATGGGGGATACTGAGGCCCGAATGGCTTCGGTGGAGAGGAGGAAGGAGAAAGCTGAACCCGATTTAACACAGCTGCACCAACAATTACAAAGATTGCAGTTGAAGTGTGAGGATTTGGAAAGCAGGAGTAGACGGAAAAACATAGTGATTCTTGGCTTGCCTGAATCGGAAGAAGGGTCTAATATTGGGGCCTTTTTGCAGAGGTTTCTACAGAAAGTTGTGGGCCCTTCCCCAATAAGTGCTAGTTACCAGATCGAAAGGGCACATCGCTCCCTTAGGCAACAACCTCCACCAAATGCCTTGCCAAGACCAATCATAGTGAGGTTTTTAAGTTTTGTGGAAAAACAACATGTGATTGACAAATCAAGGGCGTTACAAAGCATTAAGTGGGAGAATGCTACCTTAAGAATCACCCAGGATCTGCCTCGGGAGACTCGTATGAAACGAGCCGCGTTCCATGCCACAGTTAAAAAGCTTATTGCAGTGGGTATCCCCTTCCGCATGCAGTACCCAGCCAAGCTCCAAGTTTCAGTTCAGGGATCCTGGTCCACGTATGATACGCCGGAACAGGCCTCTTCGGATCTTTCAGCAAAGCTACCTAGTTTGTTCAAGGATGGATGAACTTTTAATAAAGACTTTAACAGTCTGAATGTTCATTCAATTTATATTTGGAGTGGATTATCTGTTCTGTCTGCTTCTTTGGGGGTGGTGTTGGTTGTGCTCAGTGGGTATTCCAGGGGCTGGATGCTTGGGGGGGCACGGTAGAGTGAGGGCCGAAAGCGCTTCTGGCCACTAGAGGGTACATGGGAACTTTTGCCAATAGGGACCGTTTCCTAGGGGATAATATTCTGAGTCCGCAGGGTGTATCCTCTTTACTCTTCCCCCAATTAACCCATGCGTAGGATGGTGTGCTGGTTCAGGTCTGTTTTCCTACAGTATTTATTGTTTTAGGAGGTTTTACATTATTCTGTTGAATTAGTGCCAGGAGGGGAATACTAAAGTTTTTGGATTGCTCGTATCAGTGTAAAGTATCCTCCAATGTATGACGCTGATCCTTGGTTGCTAGTCAGGTTGGAGTCCCCTCTAATTAACACCTTGTGCTGGATTCAGGACAGCTGTTGACCATAAGTTACTCTAGACAGGCTGTGGGGGGCTAAGATGCTGCATAGTCGCGGGGGCTAGGAGCACGAGGCACTATAAGGGATGCTGTTTAGTTTTTCTTGAGGCTTGGATTGGGAGTGCGGGCCTCATGTTTCAGGTTGACTTTCCACCCTTAGAGTGCCTGTTCTATTCAGGGGGTGGGGGGTGTGGAGGCTCCGACCCGTCTGCAGTCAGGGAATGCTGCTAGACATACTAGGTTGGGGGGGGATGGCGTCTGGATTATTTCCTACATGTGTTTTATTTTACTTAAGGACCCCTTAGAGCAAAATGCGAGGGTCGCTCTCAGTGTTCCATATGGGGCAATAACTTGGCACGTGGCCTTTATAGTTTTACAAGCTACAGTTAGAGCCATCGGGGTTTTGCCATTCATACAAGATTCATTTTGGCAGGCAGTTATTCCTATTTGGACAGGATGGCCTATTGTAAATAGTTACAGGGGGTTGCGGAGGGTGGGTGGTGGGGTTTTGAGGACATTACCAGTTTGGATCATTCTGCGTTATCTTCTGTGGAACATTGGACTTATTGTTCTAAGGGTATACGGGGTGAACGATCGCAAAATTTATTTTAAGGAGCTGGATTTAGTATCACGGATCAGGTTTGGGGGATTGGGGGGGCTGAGGATGAGAGAGCATACGGGTTATTTGAGAAGTTTTGGTTCTGTGTAAGGACAGGTTTTTACGTTTCACATATTGTTTGGGGAGGGCTGGTGGGGGGGAGGGCTGGAGTGTGCCTTAGGGTTCTGAATGGGGTTACGCCTAACTCTTTAAGATCGACACAAGCACCTGGTATTAATAATGGCTAGCTTTCCAACAAAAATAATCACTTGGAATGTAAGAGGAGCAAGGGACGTCTTGAAAAGTTTGCAAATACTTCAACACTGTGTTCTCTTAAATGCAGATATTATACTGCTTCAAGAAACCCACTTGACTAACTCAGAGTCATTATCCTTACGTAGACAGGGAGTGTCTCAGGTTTTCGCAGCAGGGTATTCACCCTCTAGTCGAGGGGTGGCTATCTTAGTCAGAAGGAATGTTGCATTTAAAGTAGTCATAACGTTTACAGACCCTGGTGGGAGATATGTATTAATCAAAGGTATTTTAAATAATACGACGGTGGTCTGCGGTTCAGTATATGGCCCGGTGGGAGGGGATCCAAGTTTCTTGATGGACCTGGCCAACAAGTTGGCAATGCTCCTACCTGCCCCTGTGATTTTAGGGGGGGACTGGAACATTCCTCCAACTCAAGATCTGGATAGGACCTATAGGCCACTGAAGCCACTTTCACCTTCACAGAATGCCCTGAAGGATTTTATGACCATGCTGGGGCTGGGTGACCCGTGGCGCCTCCTAAATCCCACACAACAGTCCTATACATTTTATTCAAATATTCACCAGACCTGGTCCAGATTAGATTATTTCCTAATTAGTGGTTCTTTTATGCCGGGCCTATACCAGGCTGGTATAGAACCTATAGTAATATCAGACCATGCGGTGGTATGGGTGGCCCTATCGGTAGACCCCCATACTCGGAGGGAAACAATTTGGAGACTGAATACCCAGTTGTTAAGAGATGAATCTTTGATCTCTCGTATCAAAGAACTCATTGCCGAATTTATGGGACACAATAGTGAGTCAGTACAGAGATATGACCTCCTTTGGTGCTCTTTGAAGTGCTGTCTTCGGGGAGAATTTATTAAGGTTGCCTCCAGGAGGAAGAAGATACGAGATTTTAATGCTTTAGCTTTACTATCCCAGATTAAAGAGAAAGAAAATTCTTTGTCTCCTGCTACTTCTAGGGGTGCCATGGAGGAGTTGTTAGGCGTAATGTGTAATGACCATGTGGAGTTATTAAGGGAGAAGGCAGAATATGCCCTTATAAAAACTAAAGCTAAATATATTGACCAGGGGGAAAAGGCTGGGTGGTTGCTGGCTTTACGTTTACGACAGCTGGAAAGCTCCCATTTAATCCCGTCTATAAGGGCCGCTGATGGCTCTATCAAAACAGAGCCATGTGACATAGTTAAGGTCTTTGAGAATTTCTATCAGTCGCTGTATGGGAAGTGCCTCACTGAGTTAAACCCACAAGACATTGGCAACTATTTAGATTCTTTAAATCTCCCAGTGTTGGAGGACTCATGTCAAGCTTCCCTAACTTCGCCAATCTCCATTGCTGAAATAGAGATAGCTGTTAACAGTCTTAGTCCCGACAAAGTGCCAGGACCGGACGGCTTCCCTTCAAACTTTTATAAAACTTTCTCTAAAGAAGTAGCCCCCCTCTTGCTTAAATTATACAGTTATATGTTTACAGCGGATAAGTTAGATCCGTCGCTTATGGATGCTACGATTATTCTCTTACATAAGCCAGATAAATCCCACCTGGACCCAGCTAATTATAGACCAATTTCTCTTTTAAATTGTGACATTAAAATTTTAGCGAAACTGCTTTCATTTCGGATAAAAGCATATTGGACCTGATTACTAAGCCTAGAGCAGGTAGGGTTTGTGGCAGGATGCTCCCCAGCAGACCATCTCAGGACACTTTCACATATTTTCCAGATAGCCCAATCATCCCAGCTCCCAATGGCGGTAGTTTCTTTAGATGCCGAAAAGGCTTTCAATAGTTTGCTCGGAATTTTTATGGTCCACTTTGCAGAAAATGGGCTTCCCCCCCCCAATTTATTGGAATGATACAGTCTCTTTATGCCTCCCTATCTTCCAGGATTTATTGTAATGGAGTGTTTTCCAGGAGATTCCTACTACATACGGGTACCAGATAAGGTTGTCCCCTTTCACCCTTCTTATTTAACTTTTACCGGGAGCCATTACTTCGGCATATTAAACAGTCCCTTCAAATTATGGGCATCCCTGTTCATACTCAGGTTCTTAAGCTCTCTGTCTATGCGGACGATATTCTTCTTTACTTAACTCATCTAGCTTCCTCACTAGAGCAAGTTTTAAAGGTGGTTAAACAATACGGTCAGCTTTCCAATTACAAATTAAACATCTCTAAAACCAAGATCTTCCCTCTGAACGGCTTTGCCTTAAAATCTGAAGTTACTCACTTAGGCATCAAATGGTCCCCACAGACTCTTAAGTATTTAGGTATTTATTTAGCCAGAGACCCTACTATGGTACAAAAGCTCAACCTTGATGATCTGGTTAGAGTTATCCAACAGACCTTATGATAAGTATAATTAAGATGAACATTCTTCCACGTCTGTTTTATCTTTTGAACCTACTGAACTTATGGCTCCTGGTTTCCTTTTTTAAGCATTTGCATGCTATGATTTCTAAATTTATTTGGCTGGGTAAACACCCCCGTCGAGCCTTCCATAAGCTTAGTGCCCCCAGACCCCTGGGTGGTCTTCGTCTTCCGAATTTCCTTTCATATTACTGGGCTAGCCATCTAACTAAATTGGGTAGGTGGATACCTCAGGGTCACATAGAGTACATGCCGATTTGGCTTCAGATTGAGAGAGATCTCCTAAAAGCTAGTAACATTAACCCCCTTTCAGTTTATTATTTAACAAAACGTTCATTGCCAAAGGATTTACGAGACTCGGTGATTGATACCTCTTTGAATGTCTTTTCTCAATGCTGTTCATACCTTAAGATACCCCTTAAAGGTGATACAGGGCAGCTGGTTATTTCAAACCCCAACATCAAAATTGGAGGAATGAATCTTTTACCCCTATGGCTCCCACAGTTAAGGTATGTATCTGTGGAAGACTTATTTGCCCAGGATAATCTCCTCTCTTCACCCAAAATCCTTAGCAAGTATGATATCCTGAGTTCGATGATTTTTAAGGTATACCAAATGAAACATATTATATGTACCCTGTTTGGAGCCAACGGCCGGCCTCCCTTAGTCAGACCTTTGTTAACTCAAGTTAGCAAATGTTCTATAAAACCACATGCTGTAGCTGCAGTGTATGCCTTTCTCTTGACCTTTATTTGTACTGACTCATTACCTGGTTCATCAATTTGGGAGTCCTTGTTTCCTGGGGTGAACTTGGACTGGGTTAAGATCTGGAAAGACCTTTATATCTATCTCACCCAAGATAGACTCAGACTTACGCAATATCATATATTGAATAACATGTATTTCACTCCCCTGAGATTGGCCAGACTAGGTAGGATTTTAGATACTACCTGCATAAGGTGTACCAAAGATGAAGGGAATATGGTACACATATTTTGGCACTGCGAGAAGATAGCTCCACTCTAGCAGGAAATTAGAGCTAAACTGGACCCCTGTTTAGGGTTAGAGGACCTGTTTACAGTAGAAGTTTGCCTCCTGGGATGCTATGAGGATATTAAGGTCAAAGAGCGTAAATATCATATGGCCCTAATAGCCATTATTGTCAAAAAACTAGTCCTGAAACATTGGAGGGACCAGGTGGTAATATCTTATAAGGATTGGTTAAGGGATATGTCCTGCTTTTTTAGAGCTGAACGGTTAATAGCTGGTTTCTGGAATAACATGGCAGGTTTTGATAGGAAATAGAGGAAACTATATGCGGTCTATCTGCAATAAGTGAGTGTTGAGTAATTAACATATGTAGTGTCATAGGATAGTAGACGCCTCTTCTCCTCATATATATAATAAACTTGGCACACTCAGAAGGGTGGGGGTTGGTGTGGGAAGGGGTTGGGGGTGGCTGGGTGGGGGGTTTAGTTAGTTGAACTATGTATAGATTAGGATAATTCTGTTATCCAGCTGTATGCTATGTATATTGGCATCTGATATGCTTATGGTTGGATGTGCAAAATCAATAAACTTTGAATTTAAAAAAAAAAGAAAGAATGGGCAGAGATCTGAAAGAACTGGACAAGTGGTCAACGGTATGTCAGCTGGGTTTTAATGAAAAAAGTACCAAATGAGAACTTGGGCCACAGAAACACGGGGACAGAGTACAAAATGGGTGGAGTGATACTGACGATGACCGAGCAGGAAAAGAACCTGGGGATAATCATACTGAATGACCTAATGGTGGCCAGACAGTGTGACAAGGCAGTCAGGAGGGCTAGTGGGATGCTGTGGTGCATTGGAAGGGGTATCACCAGCAGAAAGAGGGAGAAGGTGTTGCCCCTATTTAGATCGCAGTTGGACCCCAACTTGAGTACTGTGTCCAGTTCTGGAGGACACATCTCAGAAGGACATACATAGAGTGGAGGCGCTGTCAAAATAGTGCAGAGTCTGCATCAAAAGATCTATGAGAAGAGGCTAAAGGAGCTCAGTATGTACACCCTGGAGGAAAGGAGTGAGAGGAGGGGTATGACAGAAACCTTTAAATATTTCATGGGGGTTAATAAGGTACAGGAGGGGAGTATTTAAAAAAAAGTGCTCTAGAACAAGGGGACATGATATGAAGCTGGGGGGGTAGATTCAGGAGAGATCTGAGGAAGTACTTCACAGAAAAAATGGTGGATTCCTGGAACAGCCTTCCAGTGGAGGTAGTGGGGGCGAAAACATTGGTGGGGTCCAAAAATGCATGGGATAGGCACAAGGGAATTGTAGGGGTAAGGAAGGTGGAGAAGAGACAATGCCATAGATCAAGCAGGGTCTGCTGCAAAAATGAAGGTAGAACAATATGGGCAGACTGGGTGGGCCAAGCAGCCCTTATCTGCCATCAGATTCTATGTCTCTATATTCTATAGCAGCCAACTCAAATGTAACATATTTCTCAATTACCATATATACTTGCAAATAAGCCAATCCGGGTATAAGCTAATCCCCACCCCCAATGTGCAGCACACATTGGGAAAAATCATATGACCCGCATATAAGCCGAGGGTATTTTTATTAATGCCAAATAAGACCAAATAGTGCTAGAACATATAGTGCAAGAACATACAGTATAGTGAAAATCAGTAATTAATAACGACACAGTAAACACACAGTAATCCATTGAAATGTTGCACTCACAATCCTGTCCCCATAACTGCCAGCATGTCATCATCCTCTTCTTCAAGTGCCTCCGATTCAGTATCTGAAATCCCCAATGCATGCATATTCTCTGCCAGGTATTTCTCAGTAACTATGACTGAGGTCATAATATCCAATTCCTCATCCTCATCTGCTGCTCCCTCTGTCTCCTCATTGTCCTCCTCATACAGTGCATCATCCTGTATGTCGTCCGTGTTGTTGCTGATCCCACACTTCAAAAAAGACTTTATGACCATGTCTTCTGGGATTGATTCCCAAGCCCTCATAATCCATTCACAGATAACATCCAGCTCTGGTCTCTTTAAATTCAACCGCTTTCGTCACCCCTCCGGCACCAGAGCACATCCACTTGCTCCATTTCCTTCTCACACAATCCTTGAACGGCTTGTTCAAACAGATATCCTGTGGCTGTAGGATTGATGTCAGACCACCATGTATCACACACAGGTCTGTTTTTATTTTTTAGCACATTTTTTTACCGGATCAGTGAGATGCATCCTAAACATATCCCACACCAAAAGTGAGCACTTAGAGCGAAGAGCCCCAGGATGTGTGTGCCAGACTTTCTGCAGCCACAGTTGAACAAGGGACTTGTCCACCCAGCCATTTGAATGTGGACAAACTAGCACACCCACTGGACATGTTATTTTTGTTGGGGAGGGTTTTTCTTTTAAACACCACAAGGGGTTTTAATTTTGTTCCATCTGCTAGATAGGACAGAATAATGGTGAAATGTGTCTTTTCGTAGCCAGTGGTGCGAATCAGAACAGTCTTGCTACCAAGTGGATTGACAGTTCAGTTGGATGACAAGTCAATCGTCATAGGTGTTTCATCCATGTTACTGATTTGTTTTAGCTCATAGGAGTGTTGGGTTCTCATTTTCAAAACAAACCGCTGAAAGCTATCCACTTTTGTCTCAAGATCTGGTGGAAGCTTTTGCGATATCTTTGTTCACTACCAAAATGTCAGCCCATGGAGCTCCATGAACCTGGAACACCACACAGCAGATGCTAGGAAGGATGCCATACCTGCACAACAGTAAACATAGAAACATAGAAACAAAGAATTTGACGGCAGATAAGGACCGCTTGGCCCACCCAGTCTGCCCATTTCCTTACCTAATGGATAAGCTGCAGATCCTAGTTAACCAGCAGCCTACTTGTTTCTACCCCCACCCCCTAGAATTGCCTTATGACTGTCCCATTCATGCTTGAATTCAACCACTGTTTTTGACTCCACAACCTCCTCTGGAAGGCCGCTCCATGCATCCACAACCCTCTCGGTGAAAAATACTTCCTTACATACCTCTGAGCCGCCCCCATCTTCAAATTGTGCCCCTTGTTCTTGCACATCTCTTTTTTTGAAAGATGCTACCCTCTTGGACTTTGTTGATTCCCTTGAGGTACTTGAAAGTTTCTATCATGTCCCCCCTCTCCCTCATTTCCTCGAGGCTATACATATTAATCTCCTTTAGTCTCTCTCCATATGTCTTCTGGTGCAGACCCTGCACCATTTTAGTTGCCCTCCTCTGGACAGCTTCCATCTTGTCTATGTCCTTGCAGAGATTGGGCCTCCAGAACTGCACACAGTACTCCAAATGGGGTCTCACCAGCTGTCTGTACAGAGGGATAACAACTTTCTGTTTTCTACTGGTGTTGCCTCTCCCTATGCATCCCAGTATCCCCGCAGCCCTCCTTACTGCCCTCTCACATTGCTTGCCCACCTTTAAGTCATCTGATATGACTACCCCCAGGTCCCTTTCCATTTTTGTTGCTGTTAGTAGCTCACCCCCATTGTGTACTCTTCCCCTGGGTTTTTGTTTTCCAGGTGCATTACCTTGCACTTCTTAGCATTGAATCTAAGCTGCCATACATCTGACCATTTCTCTAACCTTGCCAAGTCCTTTCTCATCCTTTCCACCCCACCTTGTGTATCAACTCTGTTGCAGATCTTTGTGTCATCTGCAAAGAAACATACTTTTCCTTCCAGCAGTGCTCATAAGATGCAGATCTTATGACTTTGTACTTTTGATCCTTTGCCATGTGTAGTGCCCTCATTCATATCACCAGCCATGTTACAATGTAGCCGCTCTCTCGGCACTGTAATACCCAGCTGTTCATGTCAGTCTCCAGCAAGTTAAAGGCTGCACGGTCACCACTGCATGCTTGTTTAGATTTAGGCATTTCACTCGATGCCTGTTTCTGTTTTCTCCACTCCCTCATTTGTCTTTCGTTGACAGTGCACTGCTAAGCAGCAACAGAGTTATTAGTTGGTTCGGCACACTCAACAACATGCAGCTTGAATGCTGCATCTTATGATCACCGCTTCCATTTCACACTCATTTCGCCTGTACTGAAAGACAAACTGTAAGTGCTGTACCGAGAATGAGCTTCATAGTGCTGAACTGGGTATTACAGAAGCCAACCTAGACTTGATCATTAATTGATTAATTGGCATGACCCATGTATAAGCCAAGATACTTAAAATGCCAATCGAGTTTAGGTACAAAAATCTCAGTTTATATGCCAGTATATTTGGTAATCTAGCACTCAGCATCTCACACTTCTTCCTCTCTCAAATCTTACATTCTCTACAGTAAAACTAAAACATGTACACATGTGCTAAACCACAAACTTTGAACCCACTGATTAACTGGTATTCCATGATTTGCATAGACAACTCTTTCAAAACCGCAGGATGATATTGCAGCACTTTCACGCAGCATCTTTAAAAATAAAGTACACACAGAATATTTGTCTGTAGATCCTGTAAAAAAAAATGGCAACACTAGATCCACAGAGAAACATTATATGGGTTTACAATTGTGCAGCCACAGCGTTAAAAACTTTACACTGAATCACAAACCACCATTTCAAATACAGTTTCACAAAATGCTTTTGGAATTCCATGAAACTGCTCCACAAATTCTGAAATGTATTTTAGAAATGGAATTGCCATTCTGCTGCAGTCCTGCCAGTAGCATTGTGCATATCACACAGGACTACTACTAAACATCTAATGTCTGCATTGAGGAGGCCTGTGTATGGAATGGCATTGTAAATTACCAGTGTTGCATACAGATAACTTCTTATAATGGAAAACTGCAGAAACAGATTCCCCATTCTGCCCATATGAGGCAAGGCAAGAGGAGTAGTTTCCATTTTATCTGGTCCCCATTACCCTTATGGCACAATGATATTCCTGCATGAACAAATAATATTTAAACTGACTTTTTTAGATTATTCTGCAGTATAACTTATGAAACATATTGACAGTAAGATGTATTCCTCCCATTCATGTAAAGCTGCTCTTCTGACTTGCGTTTGGTGAATTAACTATTGCAGTCTGTCTGTTTAAATAGAGGTGCAGTGGAGAGCACGTGATGCAGCCAGGCTAACCGCAGCTAGGCTTCTGTAGCTCAGTCCCACAGATTATGTATTTTCTTTTTGTCCTTCTCCAGATCAGCCCTTTCCCAGTGTAGTTGGTGGGTTTCACGTTCCAGTGATGCTGTGATGTCAGAAGGTGATAGATTGGGTGCCTTAGCAAAGGAAAAATACAGGCTTTCTGCCTCTCTGCCAATTTGTGCTGAAGGGCCTAGCAGTATGGCCCAGGCACAGGTGGAGTGCAAGACTGAGGTGGGCCTCATGGTTTGGGAACTTAGTGAAATAAAAATTTCATGAGTGCCATTTGTGTGGCTATTAACAACCTGTCGGTTACTCCTACAGTAGTGAGGATTTCTGTTGAAGCCTTGGGACACCACATTGAACAGACAGAGACTCGAATTGGGCAGCTTCAGGACTGGGCCTGTCCATCTGAACAGTGACTGGGATTAGTTGAGAAGGAGATGAGCCTGCTTTGGGAGCAGTTGGACGACTAGGAGACCCGAAGTCGCCAGAGCAATGTTAGACTTTTTGGTGTGCCTGAAGGGTCTAAGGGCAGTGATATGCTTCGATTTTTATAGAATGCCCAGCCTTGGTGGTTCAACTGGATGACCTATATGGTGGTGGAAATTGATAGAGGGTAATACACCTCAGGGGACTCAGTCTTCTTTGGCTCCTAAGCCACAGTGAGTGCAGTCTGCTTCGGCATCTTAGCCTGCAGAAGGGAAGAAGAAAACCCATGGTTCACCATCTCACTCTCCTCGGTTTGGGATGACTCTATGTACTGAAGGTTTACTGTTTCTTCTAGACAGTGGTAAGAGATAGCTTCCTTTCCCATCTATGGAACTGCTGGTTTGTATGTATCTTGTTTTTTTTTTTTTTTATCTTCGGCCTGTTATTTTGTTGCTGTGCTGTCAGTGCCAATTTATAGGGTTAATTCTTTCTGGTTGGCTCGATTTTTGTAAACATAACAGCCACTAGAGTATTATTTGTATTCCTTTTTCTTTGTTATTTTGTCAGGATCCCCATGGAGGCGCTGTGGCTTGGCTAACTGGGAGTGTTAGATCCTGCTGGGCGGCCACCTTGGGTTCCATTGTTTGTTTGCTGTTTGGTGTTTACTGGGCTCCTATTGTTTATACCTTTGCTTTTTGTGTTTTGTGTTTTTCAGTGACTCTAAAGTAGATTTTTCGACTTTGCTCTTCTGGCTGCTATGTGTTAGAGAATGTGGTAGGGCAGGGGTAGATGCAGACAAGTGGGGTTTATTTTTCTTAGTATCTGGATAGCTATTATTGTGCAGTCTCCCTGGGGCATCTCTTACTACTGGCTTCTGTGTTGTTTTCCTTTGTTTGTCCATTAGTAGGAGAGTCTTGTTTTTGTGTTTGTGGCTTTCAGCTTCATGGGTGGTGTCTGCATTTTGTACTTGATGATTTCACTGGATGGTTCAGCCGGGTGGGGGGGGAATGGGGGTTATTACACTCAGGGTAATTCTTTAGGTGGAGCGAGGACAGTGGCTCCACGCATACCCACATGGATGTTATGAGATCTTCACCTTGTGCTACCTCATTTATGTCTTCTTTGCACTGGTTAATAGTTTGTGTCATTATGGTTGTTACGTCTGGTTGTTTTACTAATTTATGGTTACAGTTCTGGTGGTTTGTTAATTTTATGCTGCTGCTGGGAACACGGTGAGGGACCAGGCATCAGCCGAGGGAATTTGATGCTGGGTGATTATGCCATCTAAGGTGGTCTCTTGGGTTGTGTGCGGGATAGATGAGCCTATCAAACATAAATGGGTATTATATTAAAAAAATAAGGGGACAAATAGTGTTTTTGCAGGAAACCTATTTACTTAAAAAGTAAACATACTGTAGTTTCAGAGCTGAATGAAAGGGGTAGGTATTTGCAGCCTCGTATATATCTAAAAAGCAGGGGGTTATGATTTTGCTCATTAAGGATGTTAACTGGGTTACTCAGTCAGTTGTTAGGGATCCTCAGGGACAGTGGATCCTAGTGGTTGGCACTTTAGATGGTTCTGAATATACTTTAGTTTCTATATATAGGACCTGTAGTGATGGTACCCCCTTTTTGCACAAACTTTCACAGCTCCTTCATGGTAACGGCAAGGCAAAGCTCATACTCTGCGGGGATATGAATGAAGTTTTAGAATCTAAAATCCTGTCTGCTATCACTGTGGTATTCCTGCTAGTCTCAATACTCCAAGTTCTAGGGCTTTACATAGGCTTCAAGATAACCATGGGCTCCAGGATGTATTGAGGTTAGCTCATCCCATTGCTAGGGACTACACCTATTTCTCTTCCTTACACCAGACTTATAGCAGGATAGATTTTATTCTGGTTTCCCATGAGTTAATTAAAGGAAAACTTGTAGCTACAGTACAATTGAGCCCATGATCATGTCTGATCATTGCCTTACTACTGCCACATTCCAGCAGGAAAGATTGGGTATTGAGGATAAATGCTGGTGCTGTAACACTGGCCTATTGTGTGACCCTCAGTTCAGGGAGTGGATTCGCAAGGAAGTTTGTGACTATCTTTCTAATAACAGTACAGAGCATATTGCAGCCAGATGGGTGTGGGAGGGTCTTGGGGCTCATCTTTGTGGTAAAATTATATCATGTACATCAGCTCACAAGAAAGAGTGGCACTCAGTTACAAGCATTAGAAAAGCAACTGTTAGCTCTTGAACAACTGCATAGGGTGGGTCAGAGAGACCCCTTCCTTATCCACCACAATAGAGGCCTTAGATTTCAAATTAATTCTTTAAATACACAACAAGCACCAGCCTGGTGGCATTGAGGGCTGAGGTGCTGGAAGCCTGACCTCGTGTCACGCCAGTGACCTGGGTCTGGGAACGAACCGGAGTCGTCTGGAGTCAGTGGGAGGTGAGAGGGAGTAGGATTGCGCAGCCGTAAGGTAGCTCTCCTCTCCTCTCCCAGGGAGGAACCCTGTTACCCACTGTAGTTTCACTGCCCCTGGGTAGAGGCCTGAGGGTAACTTAGGCTGGCAGGCATCAAGCAGAGGGAGGGTGTCTCAGAACCGCAGCATGCATGTGCCTCCATGTGCATGCAGTCAACACAGAGGATGGGGGGAAAAATGGGTACAAAAAAAGCCTAAAAAAATATAAATTAAATAAATTACGAGCAGAATTTGGCCTTTATAGGACCAGGCAGGCTTATTGGGAGGGAGGTGAACAAGCTGGTAGTTTGCTGGCTTACCAGTTTAAGCAGATGGAAGCATCTAGTAAAATTCACGGGATTCCCTGAGGTGATACTCTGCTTACAGACCCCAAGGGGAATCATTTAGCTTTCAGAGATTATTACTCCCAGCTGTATGCATCTAGAAGGCCACTGGGGGCCTCACTCAGGGATATTCAGGAGTTTTTGGATTCCCTTGCTCTTCCATGTCTTACTGATGAGCAGTGGTAGGAGTTGGATGGCCCCATTATGCCATGTTGTGGTTAAACAATTAAGTGGTAGTAAAACTCTGGGGCCCAACAGGTTTCCTATTCAGTTTTATAGAGTTATAGGGGATCTGGTGTATCCATTGCTTGCTGAGACTTGGCAGACAGAGGAGCTCCCATCGACTATGTATGATGCAGTTATTATGGTCTTAGTCAAAAAAGATAAAGACCCTTACCAATGTTCTAGTTACTGTCCTATCTCATTGCTCAACATAGGTTATAAGCTTCTGGTGAAGATTTTAGCTAATCGGTTAACTAAAAGTGTTACCGTGTTTGATACATACTGACTAGGGTGGTTTTGTGGGGGTGGTGGTGAGATGGGGTGGATCATATTTGCAGATTAATTGATCTAATATTACAAACATAGAAGTTGATGGCAGATAAGGACCGCAAGGCCCATCCAGTCTGACCATTTATTTTTCTACCTTATGAATGTGCCATAGGCCTTTACTCTGTCAATGGCCTACCTATTCATACTCATCTGTATTGCTCCCTTATGCCTATCCCATGCCTGTTTGAAGACCTGCACTGTATTCATATCTGCCACTTCCTGAGGTAGGCCGTTCCATGCATCCACCACCCTTTCTGTGAAAAAGAACTTCCTCACATTACCTCTTAATTGGCCTCCCTCTAATGCTGTGTACTCTTGTCCTGCTATTTCTGTTACATTGAAACATGTTAGACTCTTTCACCTTGTTAACGCCCTTAAGGTGTTTGAATATTTTGATCATATCACCTCTCTCCCTCCTTTGCCCTAGGGCATACATATTGAGCTCCGTTAATCTGTCCGCATATGTTTTCTGATGCAGTCCCTGCACCATATTGGTTGCCCTTCTCTGGACTGCCTCCATTTTGTTAATGTCCTTGTGAAGGTGTGGCCTCCAGTACTGCACGCAGTACTCCAGATGGGGCCTAACCAGTGTCTTGTAAAGAGGGATTATTACCTCCCTCTTATGACTTGTGATACCACTACTAATACACCCCAACATCCCCCTAGCCTTACCTATTGCTTTAGTGGTCAGCTTGGATGATTTCAGGTCATCTGTGATGATGATGCCCAAGTCTGTTTCTTCCCTTGTGAATGCCAACAACTCTCTCCCAACCTATAGGTGGCTTCAGGGTTTCTCTTCCCTATGTGCATGATCTTGCACTTCTTTGCTTTAAACCCCAGTTGCCACTCTTATGACCATTGTGCCAGTTTATCCAGCTCTCTTCTCATTCTGCCCACCCCATCTGGACTGTCTACTCTGTTGCAGATCTTGATGTCATCTGCAAATAGACAAACCTTACCCTCCAGTCCATCTGCAATGTCACTGATGAAGATATTGAAGAGGACTGGCCCCAAGACTGATCTCTGAGGTACCCCACTTGTGACTTGCATCTACCGTTTACCACCACTCTCTGTTTTCTGCCCGTCAACCAGTTTGCCACCCAGTTCACCAACGTCTGACCTACCCCGAGCCTACCCAGCTTATTAATCAATCTTCTATATGGAACAATATCGAAAGCTTTGCTGAAGTCAAGATAGGAGACATCAACTGCTCTCCCTTGGTCCACCACTCTGGTTACCCTGTCAAAGAAATCTATGAGATTAGTATGACAGGACCTTCCTGTTGTAAATCCATGCTGTCTTGGATCCTGTGCTCCTTTGGATTCCAGGTGTTGCACTATCCTTTCCTTAAGGAGTGCCTCTATAATCTTGCCCACTAGTGAGGTAAGACTGACTGGTCTGTAGTTCCCTGCCTCCTCCTCCTTGCTACTACTCTTGTGGAGCAGGACCACATGAGCCCTTCTCTAGTCTTCTGGGACCTCTCATGTGCCCAGAGACTCACTAAACAGTTCTGATAATGGCTCTGTTAGTTCCACCCTTAGCTCCTTTAGTACCATGGGATGCATGCCATCAGGTCCGATTGCCCTGTCCACCCTGAGCTTAGCAAGCTGTTGTAGGGCTCTTTCTTTTGTGAAGGGACTAGTGCTCACCTCACTCGCCACTGTGTTCATAGTGCCGAGCTGTGGGCCCTGCCCTACCTTCTCCTCAGTAAATACTGAGCAGAAGTATCTATTTAGCATAGCTGCTTTTCCTTGATCCTCCTCCTCACACTCCCCTTATCCCCTTTGATCTTAGCAATACCCCCTCTGGACTTTCTCCTTTCACTAATGTATCTATAGAAAGTCTTGTCACCTTTTTTTACTGTTTGTGCTAGCTTTTCTTCATTTTGGACCTTTGCCTGCCTTACAGCCTTCCCTGCTTCCCTTAGGGAAGTTTGGTATGCCTCCCCATCTTCATCCCGCTGCGTTTCCTTATATTTCCTGAAGGCCAATCTTTTGGCTCTGACCTTTTCTGCTACTGTTTTCGAAGAACCAAAGTGGTTTCCTTCTTCTTTTGCTCTTGCTTTTCTCTCTAACACAACGGGATGTTGCTTCAAGTATTGAGCTTCTGCTTCATTGTCTGAGGCCACCGCAGCAGTGGCCCTGGACACAAAGAATGCTTTCAATTCAGTCGAATGGCCATATCTATTTGCAGTTCTGTGAAAGTTTGGCTTTGGCCCTAGCTTTCTTCATTGGGTTCAGGTTATTTATTCCTCTCCTCGAGCGGGGTTCCTCACCAATGGTAGATTATCCCCTACTTTTCAGTTTGGCAGGGGTACACATCAGTGCTGTCCCCTGTCTCCAGCTCTTTTCCTGCTTGCCATTGAGCCTCTTGCTCATAAAATATGTGAATCCCCTGATATTCAAGGGTTAGAAGTGGTCCGGACTATCTATAAAACTTTATTTGCTCATGACATTCTTCTTGCTTTGAAGAACCCTGTTTCTTCTCTACCCAGCCTTATTAAATTGTTAGTGTCTTTTTCTTCCCTGTCTGGTTTAAGGAATAATTGAGGTAAAATGGAAGGCTTCCCATGAATACTCCCTGTCCTGCTCATCTGGTGCCTGCCCTGTGTTTGAACTGAGCTTTTCGTCCTTTTAAATATTTGGGTATTAATATCTCTTCCATGCTTCAGGAGTGGCCCTCTTTGAATTTTACTCCACTTCTTAGTAAGTTTAAGGAGGATATGGCTAGATGGAATCATCTTCATTTGTCTGCTTGGGGCAAACTGCAGGCTTAGCAGATGATGGTTCTTTCCAAAGTTTTATGTTACTCAATATTTGCCACTTATAATTTCTGATCCATTGTGAAGGCAATTTTCTGCTGCCACTTTTGGGGTTTACTGGGAGGGCAGCAAGCCTTGTCTTTCCTTTGCACAGCTAGTTGTCTTGTATACTAAAGTGGGGTTTCGATCTCCTTGGTTTAAGGGTTACTATGTTGCTTTTGGTCTTCATCACATTTGGACGTGGCTTCATGCAGAGAATCTCAGTTCCCCACCCTGCTGGTTATACTTTGAAAGGGACATGGCTGGCAACTTCCCTACAGAGAGCATCCTCTTGGATCCTAAGTCTGTATCTGGGCCCTTCCCTACTCAGGAATATGCTTTCCATGTCTGGAAGGCCACCAAGACATTTCTAGGCACCCAGTGGGATATTCCTCTGTATCTTTGTCCCCTCTGGTTTAATTCTAGATTATGTATAGGGGGCATGCCCATGAATTAGCCATTGTGGTACCAGGGGGGTTGAGGTGGTTAAGTGATTTTTTTTTCTCCTCTTAGTATTTAAAATCTTTCAGTGAACCCCAGAGAAAGGCGTTCCTACCTCCTCGCATTTCTGGCAGTACTTTCAACTTCAACATCTTTTATTGTCGAAGGTAGGGTCGCTGCTTAAGTTGCCTGCTCCCAGGAGATGGGAGGAAATCTTTGGGAATTCGTATAAAGAGGGTCACTGCCTTTCTCCCCCTAAACAGGGGTCATTTATCGAGTCTTATTGGAGGAGTATACCCCGAGTACAAGTCAGTTAAAGACAAGGTGGGTAAGGATGTTAGGTTATGCCCTCTCCAATGAGGAGTGGGCTCGAAACCTGGCACCTGCAAAGACACTGTAGGCCGATTGATACACTTGAAAACTTTACTATTGTGGTACCATACCCCTGCTTCTTTGTATAATATGCAATTAGTACCAAATTTTCATTGTTGGCATTGTGACCAGGCAAAGGGTACTCCGTTCCATCTCCTGCTGGAATGTCCTAAATTATTGAATTGGTGGAATCAAATAGTTTCTCATTTGGAGTCAGTTTTGGGATTTGCTTCTTTAATTGTGGTAGATAATACTATGAGGCTTCCACTGGCAAACAAGTTCCAATGGTAATGGTTCATGGCTGCTATTATGGAAGCCAAGCGTCTTCTTTACACAGGTGGTGTAAAACTAATATACCATCTTCAGATGAATGTGTGGATGGAATGTTTAAATTTGGCAGGGTTTGAGAGGCTGTCATATCCTGTGGCAGGTAAACTTTGGCGTTTTTATCAAACTTGGCAGCATTTCTTCTTCCGCTTTGGGACTAGTTTAACCCCAGGGAGGCTTTTTATTCCACGCCACACATGATTTTTCTCTTTTGTGGCTTAAGATACTATTATTAGTTTGGCTTGTTGGTGGCTAATGTTATCTGAAACTGGTGTCAATTGGCCACTGCCACTCACTTCCATCTCTCCCGTTTTTTCTTGTTGCAGCAATGTTTTCCTGTTCTCTGTTGTTAATATTTATAGATAGACAAGTTTAGATACTATATATGTATTGTTGAGATGCTGTTGGAATTAGTTTGTCTGGTTTCTTTATTTAAGGATTATTTTTGTGTCATATGATGTATTTGACTTCTTAAAGATTGTAGTTGATTTTTGTAGGGGGTGGGTATATGTTTTTCTATTGTCTATTCTATTTTCTGTATCGATATTTAGCTATCTACAGTATTTGGACTGTAACTTTATGTTGTACATTCCAGTTAGATTTTTGGTGAGGTATGTTGTTTGTACTGATTGTTATCTGTTTAAAATGTTTAATTATAAAAACTAAATTGAGGTGTAGTGTTTTGTTAAAGTATGTATAGACGCTGTTACTTATGAATTCTTTATTTTTGTCATGTTTAAAATTCAGGTTTCAGAATGATTTTGTATTTTATTGTCTCATTCACAGTAATTTTATTCCATAAGTCTATACATTCTTATTGGAAATTTTGGCTGGCTCCAGTTTGTGAGGGACCGAGAAGATGGCAGACGAGATTCTTGTAGATGACAACATACAGCGTCATCTCTGATGAGACTTCTCAACCTCAATCTTTAGATGTGGTAGTTTTTTGGAATAGCAGTAGTTACACATTGCTCCGGAAGGGGGGCTTGGGGGGGCTTTGCCCCCAAAATACAAAAAAAAAAAACACTGTTTGTGTTGGGGGGATGGAGGGGGCACAGCCCCCGATCATATATATTACACTCAGAGCACCAGACTGGTATACAGTTGACTGTTGCCTAGCAATGGTCGGCTTACATACATCCAAATCTCGGCCGCCATATTTGTCCCTCACAAACTGCAGCCACTCCAAAATTTTAATAGAACATTTTTTTGAAAAAGAAAGCATGCAAATCATGCTCAATCTAAAATAAAATGCCCCAAATACTCTCAGAGGAGCCTTACCTCCAAATAAAGCAGCATAGATGATGGGAAGATTTTTAGTTCAAGCATTTAAGGAAAGGAAGATGTATTTTGGCTCTGTTAAGTCGACAGCCCACTCCCTCCAATTTCTCAATGCTGTGCCCCACCCATATGCTGAGATTTTTTTTCTGAAGTTGAAATCTGGAGAGTACTACAATGGAGCCCCTTTTTTCATAGCATTTTATATTTAAGAGTGCTTTTTGTTTAAAATCAAAGCTACCATTCAACTAATAAGAGCTTTTTATGTTTGCTTGCACGCATGTGCAAGAAACATAGTGCCATCATCCGAGTTTTCAGAGGTGTGTAACCCCTCTTCCAATTCAGTCAGTGTGTTGGCAGGTGCGGCCCCAGTCCTTCAATGCGTGCTGGAGCTGTCTATGACAGCTCCAAAATGCAGTAGCGTGCAGTTGAAAGGGGCTACGCTTCAGTGAGCAGCGATCAGATATCGCGCCCGCGCGCAGCTCCCCCTAAACATGCACACATGCACTGACACAAGTGCATGCCCCCCATGCACACACTGTATAGCTGACGGGGTGCCTAATCCCCATCGGGCTGTGCTGCGCCCCCAAAGCCTTCCATGCCACGCTGCGCCCACCCAGCATGGCAACTCATGGTATAGCGGACGTGGGTGCCCAATCCCCCGTCGGCTCCACTGTCCTCCCCTCCAGAGTACAGGGTGCCACGCTGGGAGCCCACCCCAGCATAGCAATAGATGCTATGGCCGACGGGGGTGCCCAATCCCCCGTCGGCTCCACTCCCCCCCAACCAGCCATCTCTGTGCCACGCTGGGAGCCCACCCCAGTGTGGCAAATGTCCAGCCGTCATCATTTAAAAAAACAACCTGTAAAGAAAAACGGTCCCACGCAGTCTCCCTCGCCCACAACCCGCACACCACCCACTGCGCACCCTGCCTCCCCACACTTCTTACCCCATACTTACTCTCCGGAGTCTGGCGAATGATCTTGTGGATCGGGAACACGCTACACTCTTCAAAGCCGACCGCGAACTGAGGAAATACCGTAAGCTGTGTAATGGGATAGATAGGGTTTTTTCAACTTTGTTGCATATCTCAGGCATTTTTTGGAATTTTTGCGCCAAATTTTCAACATGGGGTTTTTGGGACCCCTTCTCATGAATGCTGTCACTGTCATGGCGTTATTCGGGCCCGAAGGGTGATTTCACACTCACTGCATGAAATCACCTTTCAGGACCAATTAACAAAACGACACTGCCAATGTTCATAAGGTGGGCTCTCAAGAAGCCTATTTTGAAAATTTGGTGGCATCAAAAACTTGTGTTCTGAGCATGCATTAGCGCAGTTCCACGCGCGCTCAGAAGTTCGCAGAATTTCAATATTTTTCTCCAGATTTTCAACATTGCCATTTTACTACACCTTCTTATGAGTAGTACAGCTGTCATTTTTCATATCTCACCCAAAATGTGTTTCTGCTATGTAGCGCACAATGGCGCAGTCGATGTGCGAAATCAATGTATGGGACACATTAAGAAAATCACAGTGACACTGTTCATGAGCAGAGGTCTTAAAATGGCTATGTTGAAAATTTGGTGAAAAAATTCCTTAAAATGACTGTTTTACGAGCGTGCGTTGTGCGGTTCCTATGCATGCTCGTAAGTTTGCAAATTTAATATTTTCACTCCAGATTTTCAACATTGCCATTTTACCACACCTCCTTATGAGCAGTACAGCTGTCATTTTCACATCTTGCCCAAAATGTGTTTTCGCCCATGTAGCGCACAATGGCCAGTCGATGTGCGAAATCAATGTATGGGACACATTAAGAAAATCACAGTGACACTGTTCATGAGCAGCGGTCTTAAAATGGCTATGTTGAAAATTTGGTGAAAAAATTCCTAAAAATGACTGTTTTACGATCGTGCGTTGCGCAGTTCCTATGCATGCTCGTAAGTCTGCGAATTTAATATTTTCACTCCAGATTTTCAACATTGCCATTTTATTACACTTCCTTATGAACAGTACAGGTGCCATTTTTCATATGTAGCCCAAAATGTGTTTTCGCAAATGTAGCGCACAATGGTGCTGTTGGTGTGCTAAAGCAATGTTTGGGAAAGATTACGAAAATCACAGTTACACTGTTCATGAGCAGAGGTCTTAAAATGGCTATGTTGAAAATTTGGTGACAAAAGTCCATAAAATGACTGTGTTACGAGTGAGCATTGCGCAGTTTCCACGCACCTCGTAAGTTCATGACTTTGTAATATTTTCAGTCAGATTTTCACCAGTGGTATTTTCCACACTTCTTATGAACAGTACAGCTGTCATTTTTCACAACATGGCCGAAATGTGTTTTCACACTTTCAGCGCAGAGATGTGTGGTCGCTTTGGAAATCATTGTTCAGGACAGATAAAGAAAATCACAGTGACACTGTTCATGATCGGAGGCACCAAAATGCCTGAGTTGACAATCTGCTGTAAAAAATCCCGAACCTAATTATATTACGGGTGTGCGTTACACAGTTTCTATGTACACTCGTGACTTCACCAGTTTTTTTATTTTTACTGCAGATTTGCAACATTGCCATTTTTTACACCTCCCCATGAACAGTACAGCTGTCATTTTTTACATCCTGTTTGGAATGTTTTAGCACCTGTGGTGCTAAATGCCGTAGTCATTATGCATAAGCAGCTTTCGGCTAACAAACTGATATTGCCACTGTTCATGAGGTGGGGTCACAAAAAAACCATGTTGAAAATTTGGAGTGAAAATACCAATGAATGCCTGAGGTATTAGGGTTTCCAACCATAACACCCAACCCTGTAGAGAATGACAGGCATCAGGGGTGTGACTTGGGATTCTTGCCTGTAATGCTCATACCATTCCACACCCTGCAGCCAGTGAGAGGCATCGAGGTATGCCTTGGACTCTTCGACCCCAAAGTTCACCCCCATTCTCCTATATCGCACCCATCTCACCGTATTTCCTAATGGAATGGGGTGCGCATAAGGACCAAAGACCCCAAGGAACACTGTGACACTTGTCAGTGTCTGCAGGGTGGGGCGTGGTGAAATGGCGTGGCCGTTATGCCTGACGACCCAAAAGCACACGCCAATGCCTGTCACTCTCTCCAGGGTGGTGGTGGGGTTGGCTTCAGTTCAGTACTTCACTGCCATTCCTATTACGCAGCTCTGTAACTTCTACACTACCACTGCCAATGCCAGCAAGCAAACATTCGGCATTGACAAATGCTTGTTTAGTTAAGCTGTGACATGGCTTTTCAAGAAAAGGCCCTCTAAACTATAAAAAGCATGAAGAGGCCAACATTTTCAACCAGCTCTCCAAAGTTTACCATCGGTAAAATGTCTCAGTGTCGGGGGTTGGGGTGCTCACTAATAGGGAAGTGTTAAGGATGTGACTGCCAGCTCAGGGAGTCAAACTAGAACCCTAGAATCCCTTTGTAAATGCTTAAAGAGAACAGTCTGCCTGTCCTTCCATAATGAGATGTAAGGTTCCTTTGCAGACAGTATATTTAATTCAGAGCACAATCAGTGATCCTGAGCATGAGGAGTACTCTTTGAAACGCAGGTGTCCTGAAATACCATGATTCATGTTAAGGACCCTTGGATCATCAGTGTGAGAAGTCATCATTCTGCTTGCTAAAAGCATCAGTACAGTATTAACAACTGAAAATTACACAGCGTGCTGCTTTTATTGCTCAAAAAATCCATTGGCATCCTACCTCATTTACTGAAACAGAAAATGATGGTGGCAAACACTTAATAACTGTGTAGTTGCTTTACAAAATGCAGTTTGGTATCAGTCTTGTGGGGGGCAGAGTAAACATAAATGACTTCAGCATTAATAAAAAAAGTAATTGTTAACATTACCTCCTCTGAGCTGTGATTTTTCAAATATCTGTAGTAATGACTCAGTAGTTTTTATGATCCTAAAGCAGCTGTAGGACTTAAAGGTTGCCTGGGTTTCCATGTCCTTCTAAGAATTATGTACCCAGATGAAACGTTTAGTCACTTATTATAACTTGTCTCTCTTTGTCTCTCTTCATTCCTCTAAAGCATAGCAGAAATTGTCTGCATTATATACAGTCTAGCTGGAGCTCTCAACATTCCATTCAGAGTTAAAATACCACACAGCCAGCAGTGCACACTCACTGGTGGCTGTTTGTTAGCATATTGTTAACTTAAGACTAAGGGAAGAATTCTATTCTTCATCATTTTTTTGCAGTGTTTGGTTTCATATCATAGAAGACTCGTGTGAAGTAATTGTTTTTCAGTAGGAGGTTTGGAGGCAGAGTTCTCTTGCTATTTAACCCATTCTGTTTCTTAATTATATGTACACCAGGTATCTCTATGAGTTCACACTTACAGTATGCACACAGCAGCAGCAAGTTAATTAAAACAGAGTATGTGACTGTTGAACCACTGCCTTTAAAGAAAGTAGCTAGTAGTTATATATATATTTTTTTATGCTCCTACCTCCTGGCTGGCCCTCCCTCCCACCAGTCCTCCTAGCCCCATCATCCTGGCTTCTCCCTGGACTCATCTCTTTTGTAGCCCCCAACTGCTTGCCCTCCATGGCAGGGTGGCAGGGAATCCCTCAACCTGCCGTGTCCGGAACCAGATTCTAGGAGGAGCTTCAGTCACCAGGTTCAGGGCCCGTGGAGGACAATGATCATCCTTACGGTGGCCAGGGTGTTTTCCATCCCCATGGGAGATATGGTGTAAAATGATGTCATGGCGCATGTGCCGATGTCTGCCATGCCTTCCCAACCTTCTAGCACAGGCTGCCTGTCCCTCAGTATCTGCCAGGGGCCAGCTGAGCACTGGGATCTTCCCCAGTCTCTCAACCCTGAAGGAGGAGAGCACTATGCTCCTGCCCCCCCGGCCGACCCTGCAACACCCTACATAAGAACGTAAGAATTTGCTGGCAGAAGGAGACAGTGTGGTCCATCTAGTCTGCCTGGGTTTTCTACCCCCCACTGTCAATTTGTCTTGCTAAAGTGACTGACTATACCGTCTATCCCATGCCTGTTTGAATTCACTGATCGTTCTGACTGCCACTGCCTCTGGTGGCAGGCTGTTCCAGGGGTCCACCACCCTCTCCATGAAAAACTACTTACTAACATTTGTTTTGAATTTACCTCCCACCAGGCACATGTTGTGTCCTCTAGTATATGTAGCCCTGTTTTCCCAGAAGAAGTTCCTGTTTCGTACTGTGTTGATCCTTTTAACAAATGTAAATGTCCCCATCACGTCTCCTCTGTTCCACCTCTGCTCAAGGCAGAATAAATGTAACTGGCTGAGCCTAGCTTCATACATTTTGTGGTGCAGACCCTGCACCATTTTGGTGGCATGTCTCTGCATGGTTTCCAAATGGTCTCTGTGTTTTTTTAGGTGAGGTTTTCAGAACTGCACCCAGTACTCCAACTGAAGTCTCACCAGAGACCTGTACAGTGGAAGGATTACATCACACTTCCTACTGGTAAAACCCATACCAATACATCCGAGGATGCTGCTTGCCTTTAGTGCCACTTTTTCACATTGCTTCCCTACCTTTAAATCATTTGAGATCATGACATCAAGATCCCGTTCCAGTTTTGTTTCTTCTAGTAGCTGCCCCTCCAGGACATATTTCATGCATGGATTCCTTCTACCCAAGTGCATGACTTTACATTTTTTGGCATTGAATCTCAACTGCCAGTTCCTGGATCCAGTCCTCTAGCATCCTGAGATCTGCCTCCATTTCTGCGATCCCTTCCTGTGTGTCCACCCTGTTGTAAAGCTTCATATTAACTGCAAAGAGGCAGACTTTCCCTTTCAGTTCTTCAGCGATGTCGCAGATGAATATGTTGAAAAGGATGGGGCCCAATACTGATCACTGTGGCACACCCCATGACACCTTCCCCTCTTGGACAGGGTGCCATTTACCATAACCCTCTGTGTCCTGCCTTGAAGCCAGCTTGTGATCCATTTAACTACTTTGTTACCGATGCCAGCTTGCTTCAGTTTGTTGGCTAGCCTTCTGTGCGTGACTGTATCAAAGGCTTTACTAAAGTCCAGATAAACCACATCCATTGCTGCCACCTGATCTACTTCTCTTGTAACCCAGTCGAAGAATTCTATCAAATTTGTTTGGCATGAGCATCCGATGTGAAGCCATGCTGCTTTGGGTCAAGTTGCCCACTTGCTTTCAAGTAGTTCATTACCCTTTCCTTAAGCAATGTCTTCATTATTTTACCCACCACTGAGGTCAGACTTACTGGGTGGTAGTTTCCTGCTACCTTCCTGCTACCACTGTTGTGCTGTGGCACAACCGTGGCCCTTTTCCAGTTCTGTGGTACTATCCCCTGTTCCAGTGAACTGTTAAACAGTTCAGCAAGTGGGTTGGCAAGTTCATCCCTAAGTTCTTTTAGAACTCTTGGGTGTATTCTGTCAGGGCTCATTGCCTTGTCCACCCTTATTTTAGACAACTCCTCAAGGACCCTTACTTTTGTAAAGGGGGATATGTCAGCTCCCTTGATATAGGGAAGTGTCCTGGGTGGTGCCGGACCATTACTAATGTCTTTCTGTGTGAAGACCGAGCAGAAGAATTCATTGAGAACTTCTGCCTTGTCTTTGTCGTTTTCCACCAGGTGTACTTACTTGTTTGCTATCCATGTTATTCCTCCTTTGTTCTTTCTTTCTTTTTTCTCAAATGTATCGGTAAAATGTTTTGTTTCCCTTTTTCACTTCTTGAGCCAGTTTTCTTTGGTCTGGCCCTTTGCCACCGTAATAGCTTTCCTGGCTTCTTTGAGTTTCTTTCTGTAGGTTTCTCTATTCTTTTCAGACTTGGTCTCCTTGTACTTCTGAAAAGCTTTTCTGTTTTCCCTAACTATATTAGCTACCTCTTTGGAGAACCAGAGGGGTTCCTTGCCCTTTGGACTTGCGGATTTGTTTAGCGCATAGTGCTGTGACTGACGCTATAGCGTCCTTCAGCTTTGTCCATTTGTCCTCCACATTCCATGTGGTATCTGTTGCCAGCAGAGGCTTGATCCTTTCCCTCATTTTAGGGAAATCTGCTTTCCTGAAATCAAGCACCCTGATTCTGGAGTGGCAGGGGACCTCAGTCTTGCTAATGGAGAACCAGATTGATCTGTGGTCACCAGTACCCAGATTGATCCTCACTTGTATGTCTGATACCCTGGCACTGTTAGTGAGTACCAGGCCCAGGATAGCTGATTCTCTGGTGGGAGAAACCACCATTTGATTCAGTCCTGCCCCCCTCACAGTGATAGGAAGTTTTTACTCCTCTCCAAGGAGGCAGTGAAGGTGGACCATTCTACACCTGGTAGATTTGAAGTCCCCAACTAGCAATAACTCGCCTTTGTTGACCATCCTCATTATGCCTTCCAGGAGAACCTTGTCCTTTTCGATCTCCTTGTTTGGGGGTCTATAGATAACTCCAACCCTGATAGTGTTCCTGTTTAGAGCTCCAAGAGTGATCCACAGGGCCTCTGTCTTGTCTTGTGTTCCCTGGGTCTCAGTAGCATTTATCCCTTCCCTGATATAAATAGCAACCCCATCTTACCTATGCGGTCTCTCCTGAACAGAGTGTAACCAGGGATGGCAATGTCCCAGGTATGGTTTTCTGTGAACCAAATCTCTGTGACAGCAACCCAGTCGAGGTTGGCCTCGGCAATCATTGCTATGATATCTGTGATTTTGTTTTGAAGGCTACGGGCATTGACACACATTGCCTTCCAGTCTTGGTTTTTCCAGCTTGCTGCATGATTTTTCCACTTGTGGTTTGTGTCCCTAATGTTTTGAACATCCCTATCATGTTTGGAACACATATGTGGAGTTGTGATGCACGTGGTGCTTCTGATGCCCTGTTTCAGTTCCCTAGACTCACTTCCAAACCCAAGTTGCCAGCATCTCAAGTGGTAGCATTACCATTGCATCGGCAGACCGGCTCAGTTATATTTTTCTTTTATCAGTTAGATTTTTTTTTACCTAATGACACTAGTTGTGAGGTGAACAAGAGGGGTGGGATTATCAAAGGGCTGAGAGGGGTAGCACAACTCTCCAGTGGGGAAAGAAATGCTTTGCACCGGTGACCTGCAGACAAATTGCTATTTTTAGTGTTTTTTCCACCAGTGCAATGATTTTTCTGCTTGCATGCTTGTATTATTTCTGGCCATGCCATGTGTTACATGTACACAGAAAAAAATGTCTGCAAGCTACAATAAAGGAGTTAAGATCACAAAATGGCACCCTCTTTGAAAACGTCATGCTCATGGCAGGAATTGCAGGAGTGTAATTTAATTCCCAATTGCTCAATATTCCCAGCTGTATGTGCATGATTTTAGGTGCTTTAAAATTGGGTCTCTGCACTGTCTGAAAACTGACATATCCAGCACTATTTCTCTTCATTCCACATCAGCATTACAATGTCACTCATTGTGGCATCATTAGTGACCTACTGGGCAAAAAGTGAATGGCTCTTGTTAGTTGTTCATGAGGTTATAATCAGTAAACTCACAATATTTATGACATAAGAAGGAGAATAGCGCTATATATGTCAGATTCCAAGTAGAGTATTGATCAATTCATCACCCCAGTACTCTCTGGTGAAAAAACAAATTAGCAAAATAAAATAGAAAAAAATACTTCAAGGGGAACTCTCAGGTCCAAACACAAACCATAAACAAGGATCACTGTGAGGTCAGTGGTGCTCTCAGTAAAAGGCAGTAACAGTGAAAACAAAAAAAACAGGCATAATCACCCTGCCATCCTTGACTGGGCAGTCAGTCCCTGGGACTTGCACGCTTGCTGTTTGTACAATAAACATTATTTCAAAACTTAAGTCAGCTAAAGACATTTAATTTGGTCTGGTAAGGTGATAATACCAGTTGTTTTGTTTTCATGAACTCTCAGGTCCCCTAAACTTATGTGCTGAGACATAGATTTGCCGGATTAGACATGTTCAAATGAAAATGAAAAACACTGTTTAATTATTTATTTAGCCTGGGTTTTTATTATATCTGGTTGATCCACCCACCACCCACCATGCTGGCAATTCCAGGGGCCACAAAAATGACACACAGCTGTTTGGGGCAACAGGCTGCTGTTTCTTGACCATGAGAAGACCTGGGCAGAGACTGATGTTGCAGCCAGTAGTGTGGGAGAGAGACCTGAACTGTGAAACAGTTTAATTTATTTCTCGCTACAATTTGTGATCTAAATTGCTTAGCAATGGCTAATACTGCACCTAAAACATTTAATTGTCATCTCAATTGTTCCTAGTTACAGGATTTACAATACTAGGGAAAGGAAGTATGTCCAGGAAGAGTTGGGTCCAACCATGTGAGCCTATAACTTAGCGGTCAGAACACTGAGATGGTATTCTGGGGCCTGAGTTCAATTCCCAGCAGGTCACATTATTTTTTTCTCACTACAATTTGGGACAGAAAGGAAAGGTCACACATGCTTGTAACCTTTGGGTGTGGGGTGACCATGTCCAGAGAATAGAATTGCCAGTGCACTGCAGTTGGTGAGTGTTACTGAACTTTTTTCTTTTGGTCATATGAAATATGAAACATTTAATATTTTAAGAAGATTATATAACTGAGCACTAAGGCACAACTGATTGTAAGGTGGTGGTGTTGTACTGGTGCATTGTAGCTAGCTGTGGTACAACTGCTGGCAGTTGTCTGGCAATGTCCTATTGCTGCTTTGGTGCCTATCCATTATTTCTTGCCCATGAGAACAGTTATTTTTGTTGTTCTGGACCAGATCCATTCTGGAGTCTTTTCTTGACACTTACTGGACATGGCTAACAGTAAAGTTTTTGAGCTTGATCCACAGTCGCTAAATGTGGAGTTGCAAAATGGGGTGCAAACAAGCACCCTGTTGTAACTATACACCTAACACCTGTCAAAAAAGGGCTGGCAGTTCTCAAGGGCAGGAGTTCCCCTTGTGATTTTAAAATTTTGTATGTTGTACAGAATGTTTTGATTTGTGTGTGTAGTCCTGGTGTGTCCTTCCCTTTGTTTGCTATTAGGATTTTTTTCTAAATTAACCTACTACTTATATGGTTGTTTTATGAACCCCCCCCCCCGGGATCTCCATCTTAGCATAGTTTATTGCTTTTCTTTTTCCTACAATGCCTCCTGTCCCATGTGACAGTGATGCATCCTAGACCACTGATTCAGCAAGTACTAGAGATAGGAGCCTATTGGCTCCTGGCCTCCACTAAATTCAATATTTTTGTTTTCTATGTGTGCATCAGGTCTAGCCAGTAGGAGTAAATATTTTGTTTTTAAAACTTTTCATTTAATCAAACTACACACAGGCACAAAAAGTACATAAATCATCCCAGATCATCAGTGATGTAATTAGTTCAAGTTTATTGACAGGAAAATTCCATTGAGCAGGCTCATTTACAAGGAGGACCCGGATATTTCCTGATGCCACATAAAGTGTTTTTGCATAATTTTTTCATCTTCTGGTGTGGTCACTTCTAAAAAATGCCTCATTTACAAGGAGGTCCTGAGAGGACTTATATAATTTGAGTACAGAGTAAAAAGTGATAGTACAATGAGGATATGGGTAGATACAGCATCATTATCATTACCAGTGTCAGTGGCTCAGTAGGTAGCACACTCGCCTCTGAGGCCCGGGAGATCAGAGGGCTGTGGGTTCAGTTCCCACATCTGGCACTTGGGTTAATATCCCAGTACTGACACTGTAGTGCAGCATGAGAGGGGTGCTGCACTTCTGAGGTGCCGTCTTTCGGATGAGATGTTAAACCGAGGTCCCATCTGCCTGGATTGGTGGCAGTTCAGGTGGATGTTAAAGATCCCATGGCACTTATCGAAAAAGAGTAGGGGTAACTTTATTGAAATAAACACATAAGAAAGAAAACACAGGAACATTTAAACACTAAGAACCTTCATAGCGAAATAGTAAGCAATATAAAATAACAATACAAAAAAGGAAATCATAAAACAAATATATTCACCATATACAGAGGGAAAAATTAAAATGCACATAAGGAACACACAACAAAAAAAAAGATACTCCCGTACATTAGTTTATAAGCCCCAAGGTGTAATCCCCAACCTAATACTACAAAGATACTATGTACAGTATGGAGACACCATCTAGATGATATAACCACATTCAATGACCTATGAGACTAAACTAGTGAATAAAAGATAACACCCTCTAATCTATTTATATTTAATGATATCGAGACCTTTCCACCAGAACTGAACCTTTTTCCATTATACAACTGTAAATCAGAAAGAAATACCTTATGCAGAACATTAGTAACATATTCTTTAAAGCCCTTAACTAAGGGCTTCCTTTGATATAGGACCCACTGGCATCTTGTCTGCCATAAGCAATATCTTAAACAAGCAATAAAGACCACAAAGTCCCTTTATTATATTGATGTAAGAAGGAAGGAAAATTCCAGTCACCAGGATATCATAAGAAGGCCTGGCTAACCATGGAAGATTCCAAACCATCGCTAGATGTTCCCAAATTTTAGAAGACACTGAACACTTTAGAATGAAATGATCCATTGTTTCTTCTTGATTTATACAATCTATATGAGGACAAGATCTCTTCCTTAGCCTTATATTTCCTGACCCACTTTACATTTAATTTCCCATATAATGCTAACCATTGGTTTTCCCACATATAAACAGGTAATCTTGGGTTATTCAACTGCTGTAATATAGCATCATTCTGATCACTAGGACAGTTTTAAAACATGGTACTATCGAGTAGTGTGCAGCCATCAGTTCTTTATAAAGCGTCCTTGATGAACAACTTATAATTTGTTGTTTTACTATGTTCCACTTAAAAGTTTCTGTGCTGCGGTTTAAAGTATTCCGGCAAAGAGAACGTCCAGAAAATTTAGGGGCACAATGTAACCACGTCAGAATATAGCGTCTCAATAAACTTTTGAAAAAGGGAACCTCCGGACTGCTAGATCCACTTAAAACATTTTTTAACGACCTGGAAAAAAAAATCGCAAAACAAAAGACAACTGGCTCCACCATTCCCAACCCCCCTTTATTTTTCTCTAAATATGTGAAACACCTCTTAACCGGGTTAAGTCTATTCCCCCACAGTAATTGAAAGCAAATACTGTAAAGCCTAGTATCAAATTTAACTGGTAATGGGAATACTGCTGCTACATACTGTAAACTAGGTAATATAAATTGTCTCAAAACCTGAATTCTTTTCATTTTGGAAAATCTATACCTTTTCCATCTATTTACTTTACTTTCTAACTTATCTAACACCAGTTTCCAATTATCTTCTGGACAATTTTGTGGACCAAATTTTATACCTAAAATAATTAATGGTTCGAGGTTATAGAAATAGAATTCCAAATGGTGGGGTTTGAAAAAGTCTGTCCTATGATTAGACCCTTAGTCTTATTCCAATTAAGTTTAGCATTAGCTACAAGGCATATTCTTCAAATTTAACAAAAACTTTGAAGTTGTGAAATGTCGGAAAAAAAGGCAGACATCATCTGCATAAGCTTGAATAGAAATTGACGAATTGTCTCTGGGATACTAATCCCTTGCCACAAAGGGCCAAACTTACAGCTCTTAATAAAGGTTCCAGTGAGAAAATATACAGTAGAGGGCTAAAGGGCAGCCCTGTCTCACCCCACACGTTACCTTAAAACCCTCCCCTTTCACCTTTAATGTATGGAAACACATTACCAGAACTATATAGATTTTAATTAAATTCAATAACTGCATTGGAACATGAAAGAATTCCAAAGTGGAAAAGAAATAAATGACTGACTCTATCAAACGCTTTTTCCAGATCCAAAGTCACTAGGAAACCATGTTCACCTGAGTCATTAAGCTTTTCTATCATATCTCGAATTAAGCACAAAACTGACTGAATACTGCAGTCCGGAATTCCGCAATGCTGCACTTGTATAAAACTACGTTTTGCTAACTCTTTAAGCCTAGTATTAAGTAAAGTTGTCAAAATTTTATAATCAGAGTTTAGTAATGTAATAGGTCTCCAATTTTGAAATACATTTCTATCACCTGATTTAAAAATATAAATTTGTAAGCCATCAGAAAAGGAATGTACTATTACTCCTGTGTCCAGAAAAAAATTGAAAACTTCAGTTAAACAATCAATAATTTCTAGTTGAAGCGTTTTATAAAATAAATTGGAGAGACCATCCGGTCCGGGGGCCCCATTTGCTTTAAGTGAGGAAATAACTGTCCTAATTTCTTCATGAGTAAAGGGTTGTTTGAGCTGTTGAAGAAAATCAGGCTCCAATTCAGATGTGATGGGGGGGCCTAATAGGTTAGTAATCTGAGTTAAAGAAGGCATTTAGCGTGCTTCTAAATCCCTAAAATGTCTGATAATTATTTCCCCTATGCCTTGAATGGAAGAAACTGTGACATCACCCTGCTGTAGGGAGTGTAAAGACACCTTTTCCTTAATCCCTTTACATAACTCAAACGGGTCACCGATTACTGTTTTCCCCATGTGATTAGACATAACCACATGTAAGGTTTTGGCTCTATCATATTGAAAGGTTCTCATTTCTGTTTTGATTTCTTCTATTTGTGAGGAAAAGTCACCCCTGGATGTATTAGCTCTAGTAACAATAATTGTAATTGGGCCTTAACTTTAAATAATGAAAAAATTTAGTCTTCTGACTTACTTTACCATATTTTTTAGCCACTGAATACAATCTTCCTTTGTTCCTGCCACCATACCCCAATATCCTGATATAGAAATCTTACGGACAACCTTGCCTGTAATATGAATGATATTGATGTTTGAACTTTAGAGTTCCTCAAAACAGAGGTATTCAGCTTCCATCTCGATCTCTGCTTCCCACTACCAATTACAACCCCTATATTTACCATTAACAAAGCGTGGTCAGAGAATTCTACGAGTATATGAGAATTACTATAAGAAATATGCTTGGAAAGAAAAAGATAATCTATAGTGTAACTTTTTCCTTTCGAAAAAAAGGTACCAGTCAGCCCTGAAACTTCTCGATCCATACAGGACCTCAAGTCTGCCTTTTTAACAATGTCTGTTAAACATAAGGAATCACAAAAAATTTTGTTACCTCTCCCTAAACTATTCCTGCTTTGTGCCAAACTACAATTAAAATCCCCTCCCCAAAGGATGGGGATGGTAGTCACTAAAAAAGTTGAATGTGTTTCATGCATAATACCTGCCCCTTGGTTTGGGGATTATAAATGTTTATTAAGCAAGGGTGACGTAAACCACTGTCCCTCTAAAATCAACGTTCTTCCTGGACTCAAATCAATAAGCTTATGAAGAACAAAGTTATATGAGCTAAAATGAATGCCTACTCCATCTGCTCTCCTCCCAAAGGACTAATATGAAGGCCCCACGGCCAGTCCTTTGAGAAAATATTACCCTGGTGATTAGCAAACATCCAAGTTTCTTGCAAAAAAATAATTGAGATTTTCAAATCATGAAGTAATTGAAAAACTGCTCGTCGTTTTTGAGTGTTTAATAAACTATGCGTATTTAAGGTAGCCCAAGTGAATGTGTGGGTCATATTTAAGCTGACTAAAACTCACGAACCCTATTTTTTTCTTCTTTTCTTCTTTTTCCCTTTATAATCTTCTCTAGCCGGCAAATGACCATCTTGAATTGAGACCTGGGAATCCGTATCTGCTATATCTAGTTCAGAATCACCCCATAATAAGACCTCATAAGAGTTTTTAGAGGCAATACCTTCCGGTTCTAACGACAACTGAGGTTTAATGGTTCTACTTGAGCGTCTAGGAGCCAGAGGAGGTTTTATAGGTGATCCTGACTGATCCGGTAAAACCCCCGGTAAAACCCCCTTTGCCTCAACATAACAAACAGGTTGCAACAAATCAGGATTAAGACTAACCAGTTCTGTCCCCTTTAAATCTGATAGGCTGTTGACTGTAACCGTAGTGTCCAACACAGGCATGGAATCTGATTTTTCCAACAGTGATGTTGCCAAAGGCAGTCCCAAAATCTGATTAGTCTCAGTTTCCTGAGCTTTTGAATAATTAATTCCGCATTACCCACATTTTTGTTTTGTGCAGCCAAGGACAATCCTAAAGGCGTGATTATATTCCTCACATAGGTCACATTTAACAGCATTAGAACAAAACATGGTTACATGACCCACTTCCCACAATTGTCACACCTCGTCTGATCACAGGAGCTAGATAAATGAGATTTTGCACCACACCTATAACAGGCCCTCGGCTGTCCGCTGTAAAAAACCACACCGTCTCTTCCTAACAAGAAAAAATTAGGATATGTTCTATACCTGCTGCATTTTGTCGTAATTTCACCTTAAATTTCCACCCACCAGTCCAAAACCGTTCTGCATCTAGAATTGGTTCAGGGTCACTCTGTACCTCACACTTCTGAGACAACCAAAGACAATATCCTCAACGTGTACCCCTCATTCAGAACATAACTGTAATAAACTTAATTAAGGGTTTTGTCAAGGAATGACTAAAAAGGAGTCCACAGAGGGAAATTTAACTTGGTTATATCTATCCCAGAATAGTTCTAATAAGGCAGGGGATCGAAAACTGACATCAAAATTATCCTCCCCTGAGATGTGGATGGAAGCAAACACATCACGGGAGAAAATTTCAAAGAATCCTTTAATAAAGATCTCCCAACAAAATATCTATCAGGCCGTTCCTTCAATCCCCTTTGTATCTAATCTGAACTGCATTTCTCCTGGGGCTGCTTCCTTTTGCACTGAGTAAAAGGCTGGACATAAGAGGTTTCTCAGGCCTGTTTACCTCTGCCTTCCCTTCTAATACAGGACTACTCTGCTGCATATTATTCTCCCCAATACATTTGTGTAAGGACTCATTCATAACCACTGAATTTTCAAGCATTACACCTGACTGTAAACCCCCAGGTTTCCAGTTAGGACCAGATTTATTTATGTCCAGTGAACCGTCCCAAGCTGAGTCTGGTGTCCAAATTCCTTATTCTGTTTTTTTCCACCCCGCTGCCGATAACGCTGCCTGTGGGGACCATGTTCCATCTTGACCCAAGTTTTGAAAATCAGAAGAGGCCTCAGATACAGTTGTGCCCATTGTCTTAATAGAAACAGGAAGAGCTCTGTGGCCCTTTTTATTTTGTGCAAATGAAAAATCAGTCACCCCGTCCTGCACACCAGGCTCCGTTTGGTAAACTACAGGGGTTAATAGAGGCTCTCCCACTGAGTCTCATGTGGTATGTTTAAAAACAAAACCAGACTCCTTAGACAGTTGAAATGTGGGGCAATGAGTGAAAAAGTGCTCTGTACTTACAATCCTCTCAGAGGACTCCGTGCTTTTTCCGACGATCTGTTCTGTATCAGACTCAGTCTTGCTTTGCGGTCACGCTGCCCTCAAAGCCCCAGTACGTTTATGTGCAGCAACTTCCCAGTTACAGAGTTCTGTCCTGCGTCTCCTGATACCTGCCTCCTCCACTGCCGCTAACGCCAAAGACGCCAAGCGCTCCACTGACTTCCGGGTACTGCTTACTGCCGGCATATCGATTACCGACTCATGTTCATCCTGCATCAAAGGTGTAGAAGCCGACTCACAATAACCCTGGGATTCTCCGCTAAGATAGCCACTTGAGAACTCCCAGCCTCAGCTGAAAACTGCCATCTCCCATTTAACAATGATACCGACTAATCACATCAGCCATCGGCTCAATATCATGCCGCAAAGCTGTCGGCAACTGTGGAACTTGCAGAACGCTCCAGCTCTGTAACGCCATCAACCATCACCTCCTCACTCCACATCGTAGTAGTGGCCAAGTCCGCCCTCACACCCCTACTGGCCGCAGTTAGCAGAGTAGGGAATTTCCCCGGTGTCCTGGCCAAATTACCCTCATTCACTAAAAATACCACCAACAGCTTAATGTGGTTCAAGGTTAGTTGGCATTCATCTGTATCCCCCTCCCCCGGGTCGTGCCTGAAAATAGGCAGAATTTGTCTAGTGCACTTACCCAGTCAACAAAAGCTAAATAAATAAATAAAATAAATAAATTATATACAGTATTATTTACACAAGAAAGTATATACAGTGTTATCTACAAGGAAAGATGTATAACTATATACAGGCACCTCTATGCACGCGTAGTAAAGACTCTAGCTGTTTTCTTACAGAATAACCTACTCAGTTAACCCTCAAGTATTAGCTAAACTGTAAATGTAGTCATTAGTGCTCACTGGATATGAAAAGTTACTTAATATCCTAGATCTGCTGTTGTAAAACCGACTCTAAACCAGTACTTGCTGAATCAATGGTCCTGGATACATCGCTGTTACATGGCATAGGAGACATTGTAGGAACAAGAAGATCAATAGACCATGCTAAGATGGAGATCCCCAGGGGCCATAAAACTACCATAACACTAGTAGGCTAATTTAGGGAAAAACTAATAGCAGACAAAGAGAAGGACACACAAAGACTACACACACAAATCAAAACACTGCACAACATATGTTTTGCACATTCTGACTGTAGTACTCTTGTAAGTCACAATACAAACTAGCCCTTAATGACCTTAATGTACATAATTACACCCAATTAAGCTCACTGACCAATTTCTATAGATGGTGACGCAGCACTGGTCCCATGACAGTATGTCATCCACAGAGGCTATGGGCAGAGGCTTTTCTGCCAACATGTTCCTTCCACCTACCTGGCTACTACCTGGTGTAGATTCTATCTAGTAGGCCGCAGCCAAACTGTCAAATGTAGCACTGGCCACTCCCCATACCAAGCAATCACTGATCAAGTCCCACAGGGGTCAATTCTTGGTCCACTGCTCTTCTCCCACTTTATTAATGATTTACCATTCAACTGTGGGGAAGCAAAAGCACTCCTATATGAAGATGATGCTGTCCTGTACAGGGATGGTAATGTCATTCCAAACATAGAACAAAGGCTTACCAATGACTTTGCCATACTAAGTAGATGGCTTTCATCTAATCACCTTGTGCTCAACATCAGGAAGACAAACGCTGTACTCTTTGGACCCAGAAGACTGGGGGGCTGACAGAACCAAGCTCCTAAGGGTAATTGATACCAATGGAACAAAGCTAGAAGTCGTTTACAGTTTAAAGTACCTCATAATGTGGCTTGACCAGAAGCTCATGCTAAAACCACACATTGAACACACAACTAAAATAATGCACCAGAAACTAGGTCTGTTGTACAGGCTAAGGACATACCTTACCAGTGAGACTTGACGAACTGTGGCTAACTCTATCATACTCCTAACACTCCTCTACGGAGCCCCAGTACTGGCATCCCTGAAGGAAAATGAACTTAGCAGGCTGCGCATGCTTTGCCACAAGGTCTGCAGATTTGCAACTCAGGCTGACAGAAAGGAACATCATTGCACATCACTGTTGTCTATAAACTGGCTCCATCTAGACAACAGGCTTAAGCCTCCCTCTCTCTGCCTCACGTACAAAATCCTGAACTGCCTGCCTCACCTCCCAAACCTAGTGGTACATAGGCAGCATGTAAGAACACTCCACACAACTTCACAACCTGCCCTTGTGGTACTAAGGGTGCACACAGCAATTGGACAAAGGTCACTTGCATATAGAATAAAACAGTTCTGGAATAAGCTTTCTCCTGCCTTGCAGAATAGCCCCTTGCTCCCTACATTCAAGCACTCACTAAAACTTCACCTCTTCACCCAAAGCAATGTATACTGTATATAATTAGTGCCTGTACGCACTAAAGGGCATCCTTTCTCAAAAATACCTGAGTCTGTCTAAAGCTCCCCTGAGCATAACTTCTTGCACCTTAAAGCGAATACTTGCACTATTAACAAATGTAAAAAAAAAAGTGTTGTCATTGTCTACTGTTGATCTTACTGTTGTACTGCAATAACTAATGACTTGTTCCACACAATATACTGTGGTCTGCAGTGTCTCTACACGTATATGTGAACATGTATAGACCTAAATGTTTTATTTTTTTTTCTTGCGATTGTTGATTGGATTTCTGGACTATGTATGATCAATGTACTGTGCTTTCTTTCAGGTAACTAATCCCAGGTCGCCCCTGAAAAAGGGACCCTTGGTCTCAGTGGGCCTACCCAGTGAACAAAATTCAATAAATAAATAAAATAAATAAACTGACCCAGAAGGCTGCATCTGAGCTTTGATGTTTCCTACAATATCAGTCCCTCAATGGACTTTCTTGGTGGTTCAGTCCATTGGTACCACCCCTTTCATACTCTAGCCACGGTGTCCCTAGTGTCCAATACATCCCCCTCCCTAGCCTCATTCCTTTGTGCATGCCATGAACTCTGTGATTCTTTGCTGATTTGTGACTCTTGCCAGCTCCTCACTGACTGGTCATATCCTTAAATTAACAACACCCCCACCAACTGCCTGTAATTACTTGCACAGGCAGGGGTTGTTGCTAAAGATGTTAATAGCATTGTGGGAGTGACCATGCTTTGTTGATGGTGCTGTGGGACATTTTTATGATGGTCCTTACCCACTTCCCTATGCAGTTGCTGCAGGCCTACCAGACACATGGAGAAAGGCAGGGACTCCCGCTGTAAATGACTCAAATGGTTCCAATCAAGGTGTTGCTGCTAAAATCATGACAATTTAGGTGATGATCCCTTTGCAGCTGTGACTCTATCATGTTTTTCCTCTGAGCCTATCCATATATTTAAAGGAAGCACAAACCCTGCTGTTTACATTTTTTTATGTAATTGTTAATTTCAGCTTTTGTGAAGTCTGATTAGTAACCCCAGAACATTGTTTTATATGTTTGTTTTGAAGCACTCCTATTTCTTCAATATTTAGAGCCCCTTGTAAATGCAGGCTTTTTGCTGCTATAGACTCACTTTTTATGATTGCTTGCCAAAGGCTAGCAAACATTATTATCACTCTGAGCTGTGAGATGGTTTTTGAGAATTAGCCATGTTGCGTGTATCACAGTTTTTAAATCACCAGCCTCTGCAAAAAATCTGCCCATTCTCCCTTTATGCTGCTTTTTGTTTTAAATTACTTTGCCAATCAGAAGGCTGGAAAATGCAAGGTGGAAGGCGATTTTCTTGTGCAGTTTGTAGTTCATATGAACATATAAAATTGCCAGCAGATAAAGGCCTTATGGTCTGTCAAGTCTACTTGATTGTGCAACTAGCAGTACTTACACTGCAGCGGCCCCTCTCTCCCCACCCCCCTCCAGTGACCCTCCCCCTTACCCTGTCCCATCCCCTTTTGAAGCAGCCCACTGTTCTACAGGATACCATTTCCTCTGGCAATGCTTTCCACCCAGACACCACCCTCTTCATAAAAAGTGTCTCCTCATTTCCTTCCTGAACCTTCCCCTTCCAATCTCAAATCATGCCCTCGAGTGTCCTCCCTCCTTAATTTGAAAAGCCCCTCCATGCCCATCTTATTTATTCCCTTCATGTACCTGAAGGTTTCAATCATGCCCCCCCTTTCCCTCCTCTCCTCCAGGGATTACATGTTCAACTCCCTCAGCCTGCTCTCGTAGGGTAAGTCCCCTAGCCCCTGGATCATTTTTGTTGTCCTGTACTGCACCCTCTCCAGTAATCTAATGTCCTTCTTCAGGTACAGTCACCAGAACTGTGTAGTACTCCAGGTATGGTTGTCATAGGCAGTGGGAAAATTGATGGACACAGATACAGACTGAAGAGGTGACAAGGCTTTACTACTACCAAGCCAAACTTTTATTTTCCAGGATGATAAAATAAGCAAAATTAACAGTGGACTTGGTACGACAAATAAATCAAAATAATAAATTCAGGTAAACCAGAATGCTCTGTTTTCTTAGGCAATCATAGCATAAGGCCGGGCTGGAAATGGGCATAGACTAGGTCTGTACAGACATCGCAGACCTTTCCACTTTGGATCAGTAGCAGGCTGATCCCACAATGAATCTGAAGTGGATCCCCAGATGAGCTCTCTTTATACATGGGAGCCATCAGGTGACCATTTCAGGCTCCTGCCCAAAACACTTTAAGTAGCAAAATCGACTTTATTATGTACTTTATTATTTTCTGTAATCACCATAATATTTTATACATACAACATCCCAAAATATGCTTCTAGAAGGAATTCATGCAGTAAACAGAAAATAAAACAAACAATTCAGAGGTTGGCCACTCACTCTACCTGTCTACAGTATAACTATGGAGGGAAGTGGGCCGGCTGGCTCCTAAGTAAACATTTGGAGTGACAAGAGCAGGTAGCTGCAGTGGACAATAGTTTATGAGGGCACAGAATCCCTTCTATGGTAAGCTTATACCCTTACAAATCTCTTCCTGTAAGAAGATACTAACAACATAAATAAATAGAAGTTTTTTAGACAATTATTTCTGAAATGTGTGAAACTGTGCACATTATTTGTCCAGAAGTTCTCTTCTATTTCAGGTCTGTTTTAGCAAACATCGCATAGCACAGATGAACAGAACGGAAGATTACTGAGTGAATCCCTAAGACTGTCACTCATTTTATCTGTGCTACTGCGACCTTTGCTCAAGTAACCCAATTGTATTTTACAACTTTTTTCCAAAATAGAAATTCAAATAAAAAAAAAAATCATTTGGGAGCGTTACCAGGGGCACTCAGGTATCTCAGTCTAGCAACAAGGCTCTCAGGGATTGGGCGACCGGCAGATTACTTCTGAAATCTTTTCTTTGGTCTGCCATGGCCCAAACATATAATAAAAAGATAATTCTACAATTTTGAAGTCTCCCCAACTTCTAGCTAGTGCGAGGGGGAACAGTAGGGAGGAATGCAGCACTTCTTGAGCTCTCAAAACAGAGTGTCATGTGGGGCTATCTGCACAAATGTAACCTGAGAAGCGCTGCCCAAAACACACTCCTGCATCACCCTCGTCCTACTCTGCTGGGCGTATTTGTAATTCACTGTTAATATACTGTTGTGCAACACCACGCTAAAATGCAACCCAGGTTATCTGACAAAAAAATATCACTTTCAAATGGCATCCTCTCTTTTTTTTTTGGGGGGGGGGTTGAGAACTAAGACTCCAACTGAATGACTGCTGGAAATGAGAAAATAAAAGGGATAAAGCTATAGAAGAGAACCTGTTTTTTAGGTGGCCTGCCTGGAAAAAGGGGAAGACAAGGAAGAAAGAGTATAATACAGCAAAGGGTATTACTGCAGTAGACTTAAAGGCAAGGAGAATAGCAGGTGTTCATAGGGGTCACCAGCACTCTTTCACAATGGTCTAACCAGTGACCTGTATAGCGGCAGGATCACCTCCCCCCTCTTGGAGGATATGCCTCTGGAAATACAACCCAGCATCATGTTGGCCTTTGCAGCTGCCTTTCTACACTGTGCTGAGTTGTTCATTGCTCCTGTTATGATCACCCCCAGATCCTTCTCCTCTTCCGTCTTGTCTAGTTGCATCCCCCCTAGCTGGTAGCTCCCCCTTGGGTTTTTTGTACCGAAATGTAGCACCTTGCATTTCTTGGCATTGAACCCCAGCTTCCAAGTGTCTGACCAGGCCTCTAATTTTGCCAGATCATCTTGCAACCCCTGCCACCCTTCTAAGTCATCCACTACTGCTCCCATCTCGGTGTCATCTGCAAACAGACTGATTTTGCTCTTGATGCCTACTGAGAAGTCTGCTATGAAGATCCCAAACAACACTGGCCCCAGTACAGAGCCCTGTGGCACCTCACTTGTCACCACCCTTGGAGATGAGACCTCCCCTAGCACCACCACCCTCTACTGTCTCCCTTGCAGCCAGTTCACTACCCATCTCACCATCTTTGCCCTCACCCCTGTGCCTTCCAGCTTACATCCTAGCCTCCCATGTGGCACTGAATTGAATGCCTTACTGAAGTCCAGGTACAGGACATCCACTGCATGGCCCCTGTCTAATTACCTGGTCACTCAGTCATAGTACTACACCAGGTTGGTCTGACAGGATCTGCCTAAGACAAAGCCATGCTGTCTGCTGTCATGCGGCCCATTAACCTCTAGGCAGGAAACCAGCCTCTCCTTCAGGATTGTCTCCATCAGCTTTCCCACGATGGATGTTATGTTTACCGGTCTGTAGTTTCCTGGCTCATCCTTGGGGCCACTCTTGTGGAGGGGTACCACATGTGCCATCCTCCAGTCCTGAGGTACACTCCCTGAGTCCAGAGAAGCATTGAACAGGTCTGCCAAGGGTTCTGCCAGGATTTCTGACAGCTTCTGGGATGTGTGCCATCTGACCCAGGTGTCTTATTCATCCTTACTGCCCTCAAGCCCTCCAGTACTCTGCCTACTGGGATTTTCCAATTTGTCACCTCCTCCCTCCCAATATGGGTAATATTTCCTGTGCTGTTTGTTCCACTTAAGTGATTGTGTCCAGTGTTTTGTTTTTTTGCCTCATGGGAATGGCAGAGCTTTTTTCTGTATGCAGATCAGGAGTTTGACCTGCCATGCCACTCGGCAGTACTTGGTCTACCTCCACCCACCCTCCCTTACTAGTAGCACATTTAGCAACCTTTGTTTTTCCTCTTTCTTAATCACCACCCAATGCACTGTAGTCTGCATTCGCAGAGCAGGGCAAGATCTTTGTTGGCTCTAAAGCATGGAGCACAGCACTTCAAAGCCCCTCCCCTGAGCCACCGTCCAACACCAGAAGCAAATGCTGGTGATATCAGAGGGAAAGGGCACCTAACTGCTAATCACACAACTCCCCACTGGAACAGCTGGACTCCAGGATGCCCACACCTAGTGCTACTACACAACCCCCCTTGCCACAGTGCAACACTGCAGTGCCCAGCCACCAGTGTTACTGAACCCACTCCCCCACCACAGCCCTACACTGGGGTGCCCAACCCCTGGCTTCACTAAACATACACACAAATGCCCCTCCATCTAAGTCCTGTACAGGGGTAACCAGTTCCAGTGATGCTAAACAAATGCACCAACACTGGGGTGCCCAATCCACAGTGCTGGGTGCCTGAAACAAAACCACCCATCATAATTTTTCATGTTTTTACCCTGAAAAAAATCCATTGATGTCTTTTCTAGCCCACCCAACCCCCTCTCAGAACCCACAACCTAACACACACTCCACACAAACAAATAGGGACTGGCTACAAAAATGCAAAGAGTGGAAAGAAATAGAAAAAAATAGCTACCTGGCTGCATTTTTAGGAGGAGATCCACTATCCCACATGGATGCTATGTATTTTGTATTGTGCAATTACAAAAGGTACCCCTGCAATTGTCCAACTGGCAGCTCATGACACACATGTATAACAATACGTAATAAATACAAAATAGGAAATGTTCCTAGGCTGGGCTGCATTCAACATTCTGAATGTGTTGTACAGGGTGCTAAAGTTCAGTCAGAAGAACAGCATGAACAAAGAAGTGTGGTTATGGTTAACTGTTTAGCTTAACAACAATGTAACAACTATGCCTGGTCAATAGGTCATGTCAATACTCATATAAGAAAGTTTGTCTAGTCAGTAAAACTGTTGGCAAAGGGAGGGATTCATTATGAAAGACAAATTTTATAATGCTTGAACTTATACAAAGCTATTGCTTGTAAAGACCTGTGCTGCCACATAGGTGCATGAATGATATATTTGATGAATTGCTACAAACTGTAATGCTGTAAAATGTGTGCTAGCATTACAAATATTATTTAGGCATTTTCAAGGATATTGAACAAACAGAGGAATAAGTAAGCAGGTTGTGTGCGTGGGTGCCTATTTCAAACTCCACACAAAAATCAAAGCATAATTTAACCTCCAACAGTATTCCAACGCCAATTGAATACTCATATCACAAGGCAGAACAGCTTTATAGGTAAGCCATGTAACAGCAGTAATCAACTGTGGTATTCAAAGGGTTAGTACACATCATCAACAGACAGTGCACCAGGCAGTGCAGGAGTTGAACTGTAAGGGGGAGGAAGAAAAGAGGGAGACAGGGGAGAAGAAGACCAAGACACAGATTAAAATCATACAGCAGACCTGAAACACACCTGCAGCTAAATTTAGGGGTAGAGAGATGAAGGAGATGATATCAGGATCTGAAAGAGATAGAAAAAGGCTAAGATCAAGGCCCAGAAAAAGATAAATGGGGCAGCAGAACAAGTGAGAAACTCAGCAAGCAATAAGATATGACAAGGTGTGTATTAGACAGTTCTAATACACAGCCAGGGACATAGTAAGGTAGGAGGCCAAAGGTAGTGTGCCTTCAGTCCCCACCTGTAAGTTAGAACTGTCTAATCCACATCCCTGGAGTGTCTTGTTGCACTTATAAAATGGATAACTAGTTAGGTTAAAACAAATAAAAATGCTTTCAGAATATGTAAAGTTACCCCCTCTGCCAGTTTGTGCCAGTAGGGGACACTGCCATGGTCTTGTATGTTTGTTTTTTCTAACTATGCAATCCCCCCAAAATAACAATTCCTGTCAGTTTTAATATGTGGCCAAAGCCGAGAGCAGGTTGAAACTAGAGAGAGAGGCAGAGAGAGTGAGTCTCTGAGAGTGCTGTTTCAGTTGGAAGTTGGGAATGGAGAGCGAGCTGCCAGAGAGAGCAAGTTGTTTTTCTGTCAGAGCAGATCACAGGCTGGCAGAGGGAGAGGTGTTTTTGGAGACAGACAGACAGTAAAAATGAGAAGGAATGCATCAAATGAGAAGAAAGTCATGCATCCCTCGACTTTAGGTAGCCCAACTTTTGCCTGTCCCTAAGCAGCATATCATTGCAGTACTTCGGGAGAGGGTGAACCAGGAGCATGAGCACTTGAAACACTGGAAGCTGAAATACTTTTTGGAAAAAATACTGCAGTTAGTTAATACCGTACAGTGTAGGGCTGTTTTTTTATCTGGTTTAGTTTGTATTTGCACCTTGGAAGAGTGAGTGGGTAGGCAAAGCCAATTTAGACTTCTATTTTTTTCAGCTTGAGGCAGTGAGAAACAAGTAAGTAAGCAGAAGACGGTGGTGGTGGCACAGCCAGGCGGGTGAGTGGGGCACCATGGATGCTGTGCAGTCAAGAGATATTTGATAATTGTAAATAAAATAGTACTATGGCAAGCACAGTCCATCACATGTATCATAAAGCTGTAGGAGAGCATTAAAGATGTGCAAGATACATGCTTTACGTCTGTGATGTTGCTCAGGTTGTTAAAATACCAAGCAAATTAAACAATGTAGTGTGTGCACATTGATTTCATGTCTGTACTGTGTTCGGGCTGGCAGTACTTGTGTAATCCCTAGGTGGCGCCATCCCAAGGGCTACTACCCCCTGCCTGCTTGGCTAGTAGCAAGTTAAGGGGCCTGAGTTCTAAAATGGGTGCCTCCACCCAGAGATCAGGGTTAGTAGTGATCAAGCTAACCTGGGCACAGCCCTCCAGGACACTGTAACCCCCCCCTTTCCTCTTTAGTGGCCTGAACACTGTACAGTAATCACTTTCACAATACCCCGGTACACCACACAAGTACCCACACTGTTTGCACTTACCACCAGGGCTGGTTCCTCTGGCTCAACCCTGGGGACCCCCTGTTAAACAAGGATATGCACAGCAAATAGCAACAGTACAGTACTTTGAGCACAAACTGGAACCACAGTTAGATTACATGCAGAAAAAGTTAGATCTGATTTATTCAGGGGACTTGAACAAGGGAGGGGGTAAAATCAGGTTAATTAGCTTAAAGGTTATATCAATCAAGCAGTTATGCATGTGCTTTGAGTCACCCCACACAGTCCACCTCTTGATACCCAGGTGGAGAAGAGATGGGCTAGCCAGGACCATTGCCCGGGGTTGCAGCTGATTGGTGCCCTGTGATGGAAAACACAACATGCACAATACACAATATTTGTAATCCGGAGCCTGAGGGCTCAGTTCATAAAGGAAATGAAACAACAAGGCAATCAGATGACACAGTCAGATGAAGCTGTTGTTGCAGGGAGCTACCCTGGTATTTACTCACAATACCCAAGACTGGACACAGGCCGGACAAAAATCAAGACTGCAGGTGGTTGATCTGGAATGCCAGGAGAAGCAGGGCCCACATGAGCTGCAGAGACATCATTCCTGTTCAAGCGTGGAGCAGGGAGCTGATCCCCAGGCAGGTCTCTCGTCGATGGCTTCTCTGTGCAGTGGGTAGTCTGGCTGGGCCAGTCTGGCAAGGCCCAGACCGCATGGCGACAAATTCGGATGCAGTCTGTTTTGGGCTTGATACAACTTCCAGAAAGCAGAACACAGTTCACACAGTGGGGGACTAACTCACGACCCACTAGCAGCTCATAGTACATTTACATGTAAGGGAATTCTACTGTACCAGGCAAAGCGCTCCCCGGTCACAATCGCAAAGTCTCTGCACACAGCGGGAGCTTAGGGGTAGCTGGAACTCCTGAAAGGCCAAACACATTCAGCAAAATCTTCGGTCTTCTTCTGGTTGAGCCTGGCCCACTTCAGTAGCTTACTTCAGTCACGCAAACTTGGATTTAGTCCAAAATAATTCTCTTCTCTCCCTCTCAGGAGCAGCACACAGACATGCAGGCCAAAAACTTAGCCTTTTCAGAGTTCTCCCATGCGAATCCACTCAGGATTGCTGCTCAGAATCACTTCAGTTTATTCTTGTTCAGCTTCCAGCTTAGATCTAACTGAAAACTGCAAACAGCCTGGGACTTCCCCAAGATCCAAAAGATTTGGTTGGCTGATTTGGCTGTCAGTCAAAGCAAGAGCTCCCCCTTCAGCAGCAAAAAAGGCGCAAAAAGTTCAAACTACAGTTCCTACAGATTTTGAATTCAGACAGCTCCTGTAGTCCGGCTACATTTTAGGTCCCACCAGTACTGATTGGTCCAAATTGCAGTCCAGAACCAAGATAGTGGAGAGAAACAAACAGTCCTTGCTACAAAGAAAGCAGGTTAGACAAACTACATTATCATCATCACTCTAAATGATTTTCAGTAAATACATCTTTCAACAGAGCTCCCTCTCAGATTACTTAAGCTGCAAACAGGCAGCTCTTAAAGAGACAGTATACAGTGGCTATACAGTATCTGGTAATCACATTTAAACTGCTAAACGCAGGACACCAGCCTGGCAGTGAGCATTTAGGCAAGCTCAAGGAAGAATCTTTGGGAACCCCCATTTGTAGGGGGGTTACACTTGATTTTAACCATGTTCTGCTTGCTGGGAGTTGTATCAAGCCCAAACATTTTAAATGCACAGCTAATGACCAATCAGGACTCAGTAGTTTCCCTTCCCATTTTATAAAGGAAAAGAATAAGACATGAAGAACATTCACAGAGCATAGCTCTTGGGTAGAAGACAATGCTAGACCAGTGCCCAATAAGGTAAAGTGGGAGGTGAAAGAGGGAATGATGCTGGCTGTTTCTCCCTTCCCCACTACCACCACCAAAGAGTTCTAGAGGGTGACAGAAGAGCAATATAATCTCAGATTTGGGCTTTAGTTACTTTTCCTGTCACCCCCACTTTTCCAATCCCCCTTGCCCATGCTCCTGCCAAAAGTCAGTCCTCTGCACCACCCTTTTACTTCCCCCATTCTCCCCTAAAAGTTGTACTCACCAGTGCCCTGCTTACTCTACATGTAAGCCCTGAGTAAATGTGGGGCATACACTCCCACTGTTAGGCATCCTTCTCCTACCCTCCCAAGCTAGGAAATGGGTTTAGTGCTCTGGGGGATATGGCTCTGGATGACTCAAGGTGACAGCCGAGAGTGGGGAAAAAAGGGTATAAAAAGGGGCAGACAGGAAGTAGTGTGGCCTTTCCAGCCCAGGCATTAGGCCTGGGGCTGGAGGGGGGAGGTTGGAAGAGTAGCATCAGGACCAGAATAGGTGGGCAAGTGAGGAAGCGTGGTGGTCCAGGAGGGTGAGTGGGGAAACCCCCCATAAGAGTGCAATCAGGATGGTTTATGCACCAGGGCCAATGAGGAGTGGGGGTATGGAGCTCTGTTGGAGAAACAGGTAGTCAGGTCCTGTGTCGTTGGGGGCTAGGGCATTAAAAGGCTTTAGAAAGCCTGGAAGAGAGAGGTAAGAGCTCTTTAGGAAGCTTGTTTGTGTATACCCAGGTTGCCAGGGCTGGGAGGGCTGTAGTAGGGCCCTCTCATGATGGAAACTGATGGCAGAAGTTTCCCCCAAACGTTGTGTGGCAGGGCAGCCTGGGGGGTTGAGGGAGCCAGGCAGCCTTTCACCCAAAGCAAGGGACCTGTTTGGAGGTACTGGTTCTGGGGCACCAGTCCATTTAAAGTCCGGGTGGGTCGCAGGCCAAAAAAATGGTAGATCTTGGAGGGTGGTCCCCATGTGGCAATGTGGCCTGGGGGGTCAAGGTAGCCAGGGAGCCTTTCACCCAAAGCAAGGGGCCTGCTTGGAGGGACAGGTCCTGGGGCACCAGTCCATTTAAAGTCCGGGCAAGTTGCAGGCCAAAGAAATGGTAGACCTTGGAGGGTGGTCCCTGTGCTGGAACTTAAATCAAGCCCAGGTACAGAAGTAGGGATGTGGGCCTGGCTGGGATTCCCCATAGGAAGTAGGGACCAGCAGAACCTCCTGGAGTGAATTGGGGGCCATGGAGTGCTGAGGCAGAGACAAGTGATTATGGCAGGAGTGGCCTCAGCCTTGTACATCAGTGCCAGCCATTTTGGAAGGTGGGTCAGGGCCTGGGTTGTCAGGAAAATTCTTAGATACCCTTGTGGCTTGGACCAATGCCCAGGGGTCCAGGTGGGGAAGGCAGTTTGCTTTCCCACGCCAGTGAAAGGGGAATGACCAGTGCCAAAGTAAAAGGGACCCATAGAGGAAAAAGAAAGGAAGGTTGGCTTACCAGATCCATTATGCCAGGAGATTGCAGGGATCTGTGTTCCAGTGTCTTGGATAGAGCACCTGAGAGTAGAAGTGGTAGAAAAAGAGAACCCTTCTCTGTCTGATAAATCCATGGTCTCTGCTGTTTATTAGGTCCAGCCCAAATTGTAAAACATTATAGCCCCATGGGGCTGCTTATTTATTTATTAGGAAAGAATGGTGACCTCTGTATCACTGGAATCATTTGCCATGCAGTGAATATAAAATGTCAGTTGGGGAGAAACGGTGGTTTGTGCCATATTTAACTGTAAGGGGGGGAGGTTAATGAAATCCTGTTTCCTCCCTCATATTTGCAGTCTAAATCATTTTCCATGAGTTTGCATTTCAGGGGCTGAATCCAGCCTGGTTGGGCTACAAGGGGTTTCCTGAGACCTCTGTAGGAAGAGGGAGATTTTGGCCCAGTGGTCCACTCAGGGCAGAGATCCGATGCTGAGATGGAGGAGGCAAAGTGCACAGTTATGAAGATGGTGTGCAGGTAGGAGGCAATTTGTTTTCCCTGCTTTAGTACTGTGTAAAAGGTCCTGAATGTTAGTGCTTTGAGTGCTCCCTTCTTCCTGCCTGGAAGACCTGAGATGTTTAAAATATGCCCCAGATGGGGCAGGAAGGGGGGTTACACTATGGGGGCTCCTCCAGGATGTTCCCAAAACCCTAAAGTCACCGCCAGACACCTAACCTTGCAATTCATGGCATGTCAGGCTTCCCAGCCTAGTTGGGCCCTGTGGCGCACTACAAAATTGCTGTGGGGTAGGCCTGGAGCAGGCATTTGCCCTGTCCTGTTGGTGTGATGTGCACTCATGACTTGCTGGTCACGTGATCCTTGTGACGCTTGTACAGCTGGTTCTGATTACTCTATGATTTTTGTAAAATAAAAATGTGTTACTGAGTGTCTCTCATGAAACATGCTGAGACAGCCTGTGGGTTAACATCCCCCCCCCCCCACAGGTTTCAGCTAAATGATAAAAGCCAGGAGATAATTAAAAGCTAGAAGAGACCTAAATTAAGGATCTCCTGTTTATCTAGCTTAATTGTAGCTTCCAGCTGCTAGGCTGGAAATCATAAACTTTTATGATGTTTAGACTAGAGGGAGAATACAGGTTATGTCCAAGGCCACTGATTTAGGGGGATTAAAACAATTACATTCCATTTTCAAGACATCAGATTCCTGAATTGTACTGGTGATTGTTACTCTAATTTCTGGATTTTACCAGGATTCTGCTGTTATTTTTTTAGTATGTGCATAAATAATCAAAATAAAAGAAGGCTTAATATACAGAGCATTAAATAAAGCAAACTGAAAATAGTACAGGAAGGAATTATAAGAAAAATACAATTTTTTTTGTAGATTTACTGATCTGATATAAAATACCAGATTCCATGAAATCTTTGTTTTTGCTGGTGTTCAGGCAGCTCTAATTCTGGAATTTTACCGGGTTTTCTGGTAAAAACCGAAAATCAGTGGCTTGGTTATGTCACTTAGGTGCTACATCATAAATGCTCTTTGATGTCTGTGAAAGAGCGGGATGCTGCTCATGGATGAAAGAAAGAACTTGGAAAATTACAGACTTGATTGGTAAGTCATGTGGGGACATGAGTTTTTGCTGAGGTCACCTTTATTAAGTTACCTCCTGTTTGATAAGACATCCTGATTGTATAATTTTTAATAAACAGAGGAGAAGCTGGGTGACATAATGGAAAAGGCAGGCTCAAGACATTTGTTTTAATTATGCTGTGACTGTCCTTTAGAGACACACACATGTTCAGACTCTGAAGCTACAACATCTTTCAGCACTGTAAGATTAGAAGAATACATTAGATAAGTCTAAGTGTATGGCTGGTAGGAAATTGCACTTTTAAAACGTTATTCTTTTAAAGTAAGTGTACATTTTGTGATATATTGTTCTGTATTTATGTTTTACATCATCTATTTTTAAGTAAACATGTCATTTAAAGAGACTACTTGGTGTACCTTTGAATTATTTTTTTTGACAAGTGAAGCATATATGGTTAAAGCTGACACTGTACAAAGCTTACTGATTTTACCAAACTGGGAAAAAGGTAAGAGTTTATCTGAGGTCTTTAATAAGAATGATTTAGGGTTTATTTTGTACACCTGGTTAGGTGCCCGTAGGCAAAAGATATCTGCCCCCCTCCAAAGAGCAGAATTATCTGAGCCTGTACATTGGGTGCACTAGCAAGAGGTTCACAGTTTGAATCCCTCCAAAAACTTGAGACCGAAGGTTGATTCAAAGCCACAAAACAGACAGGAGGGTTACCCTGTTTCTATTTCCTGTTCACAAGACTGTGCTCGGAGGTTGACACTGTGGGAACAGAGGACCTGACCTGCTGAGTGGGTTTGTGACAACCCTCAGATGGGGTCCTGATTGGAGGATGGGTGAAAGGGAGGTATAGCAGCTGCACGAAGAAGCACCATCTTGGGGAATCAGAGCGAGTGGAACTGAGGGAGTGAGACCAGCAGTAGCAGAACAAAAAAAGGAAATAACAATAGCGAGAGCAGAGCAAAAGAGACTATTTCTAGAGTGCATTATCAGAGCAAGTAAGTGAACTGGATTGCATATTTTTGGAGTTAAAGAACTGTGAGTTCCTTGTGAGTGTGGGACGGGGAGGAAGGAAAATCAAGCACAGGCATCCACATGGATTGGCAGCAAGGGGTAGCAGGGGGAGATGCAGAGAGACCTGAAGCACCCCCTCAGGAGGAACCCCTGGCTACAGTTCCTACCTCCCTGCTCTTCTGGCTCTGGAAAGCTGGGGGAAAATGCAAAGGACATTATTGCTACGTGAGGTGTGGATTTATGGGGGAGGCAGTAACCAGGTTGCCTATATGCCCTTATTGCTTAAGCAGTCCACCGATACCATGTAGGGTGATGTATGCTCCCAGTTCCACCGCCACCTTATTTATCCAGTCATCACCAGCCAGTGGGGATTCAGAAGGGTTTGACAGACTGTCCCTGGGAGACAGCACCCATGTCCAGGGTGAGGAAACCTGAAGTGAATCCCCAGATGTGATAGTGGAAGCTGTTGAAGAAGAGGGTGCAGGTGCACCAGAGAGGGACAAAGGTGACAAGGAGCACAGCTGTCTGCTCAGCTTTCCACCACTGGCTACCAGCTATCCCACAGGTAGATGGAGGGACAGAGGCCTCAGACAACCAGTTCGGGATCCTCCAGGGCCTGGGGGACCCTCATCGTGGCCCCTGTCCGGCGGTAGCCCACAGATTTTATCCAGCAAATTGGAGCCTGTCTTGGAAGCCTGGCACAAAACCAGATCCATAGAGAGTGGCCCAGAGCCTGAGCCTGCACCAGTGTCAGCCAGAGGAAGATTTGGTGACCCACCATATTTCTGGGAGCTGGATGAGGAAACATATGTCGGCAGCCAGTTCCAGTTCCAGGATCATAGTGGTTAGGGCAATCCCTAGGCCCTACCACAGCCCAGTTATCACTTTTGGTGATACCACTCCACAGCTCCTGGTTCGGGCTAAAACCCTCCAGACCCAGATGGACGAGTTAAACCCAAAGGACCCATTGAACCTAAGATATTGATGAGGGATATGGCTGCCAATGGGACAAGCCAGGAGAACCAGCGTGAGGGACCTGCCCGAGTGGAGTCAGGTTGAAAGGTGGGTTCACAGGAGGCTGTGGGTAGACTATCCCAATCTGAACTATCCATATGTGCCAGAATGAATTTGGGACATTATTGAGGAGATGCGGGAGGACTGTATTTTCAAGGAGCAGTTGGAGAGGCTGAAGAATCGTCCAGAAGGAGGAAGTGCCCAATCTCAACAGTTGTTCCAGCAGGCACAGTCGATGTGCTACACAGGGACTTGGTCTGGACTAACTCTGTTTAAGCATTTCGCTATGGTCCAGTACTTAACTGGAACTCGAACCAAGTACTACCTTTTGGACCGAGATTCTTTTGGAGAGGTGACCACTAAGCCGGATTCAGCGTATTATTTCCCTCCAGGTGGGGGGCCTGCAACCTAGGCCTCTTGGTCTGAGACTTGTGGACTGCGCCAGGACACTTGCTCCACAGAGATGATATGGTGACTTTAATTTAGTTATGCAAATCAAGCTCTCAAACTGGAAAAAAAGTTTTATGGTTACTGTTTTATGATCATGATAAAGTGTGTTTCGAAAGATTGGTGAGAGAATGTGTGTGTGCATGTGTGAGTGAGTGGTTTGGGGTTTGTACACAGATAAACTTATTTTAAAATGTTTAGTGGGGGGTATCTATGGGAATGTCTGAACAGATTATATCTCATTAATGTTTACCAAAAGCTTAAGGAACATTTTTCAAATGCTTAATCATCATGCAAAGTAATTTATATTACTATTTTGCAAGAAATAATGATGGTTGTGACTAGCACTTTAGATTTACTGTATCTTCTGGTGCAGGTAGGGTTTAGGAATTAGCTTTTAGGATATAGTTTGGGTTAGGTAGGCAAGTTGGGTGGTGCCTGGTGGCCAGATATGATGTGTTCATTACCAGAAGGCTGGGGAGTGTGCATACTCAGTCTGATGGGAGAGAACCATCACTGGACCAGTTGCTGAGAACCTTTCATAGGGAATTGCTGGGCAGAGGAATTGAGGAGTTATGAGTCTAATATGAAAGGATGGTGGTAGGATTGCAGGTCCGGCCCATCCTATGGGTATTAAGGAACTTTGGTTGGACACAGGCAGTGGAGAATGGGAGCTATATGACTGTGCTGATCAGATGCATAGTGGTGGTTTATCATTCTGTGCTGCTGGGTAGTTAGAAGGGGGGAGTGAAATTAAGGGTATGAGAGAGGCAAGGATGGCCAGAAATAGAGTAAGCATAATGTTATTTGTGGTTTTGGTTGGTTGGGGTACCTGATATAAGACAGAATGCAGAACAGCGGCCACTAGTGGTGGAGGGGGATACGCTGCTAATGGGGATGTTGGCTGATTATTTCTTGGCCACAAGTGTGCACCACTATATAAGGAAATGCTCACCAAGGGTGGTGGTGGGGGTGGGGGAAAACCAGCACAGTGAGAGAGAGAGAGAGAGAGAGAGAGAGAGAGAGAGATGTCCGTGGCTCAGCACGTCGTAGTTACCTTGCTTGTGTGAGATCGGGAGAGGGCTGCTTCGGGGCCTTCGCAACCATCTGAATGGCACAGGGGGCTGAGGATCTGTAGAGAAAAAGAATATCAGTGAGAAAACTTAAAGCAAGGTAAAGGGGCAGGACAGAAGAAAATAAAAAACAAAAATGGGAGTAACTGAGAAAACAGGGCGGGTTTACTGAGCAGAAGTGGGAGCGACTGGCTTGGGGCTCATTTACAAGGAGCATTGAGGGATCAGTTTACAAGCTTATTATACTCAGTCAAAATGCTCAGGTTACAAGCTTGAACTGCTCACAGTCAAATTATATAGTCTAAAATCTGCTGAAAATCAACTTGATTGTAAACATGTTTAAGCCAGCAGTATAGCAGCTTTTAAATATCATACAATAAGTCAGCAGTACAGCAGCTTTAAATTTCATACAGCAACTCTAAAATCTGCTGAAAAATCAGGTTGATTAAAAACGTGATAAACAAACATGACTAAGCCAGCAGTACAGCAGCTTTAAATTTCATACTGCAACTCTGAGCAGCCTGTGCTCACGTTGAATTACAGCCTGCAGGAAATCTTAAGGCTAGCAGGTTTGCACTACGTTAGGTGCCCTCCAGAGTTAATTTGCAGTGACTGGAACACTAGCTGCTTAAAGCACTTGTAAAACTTCACAATTTGAAGAACATACACTGATCTTAAGGTAACAAGCAGTAAATAATAAGATTGTTGATAATGCTACATTAGTCAGGGTAAATAAAAACTATCAGTAGACCTATGTCAATTTATGTTAAAGTTCAGTCCGGTGAGATTTGAAATTGAAATGACGCCAAAACCAGCACAGCGAGAGAGAGAGAGAGAGAGAGAGAGACGTCCGCAACTCAGCATGCTGTAGTTACCTTGCTTGTGTGGGACTGGGGAGGGCTGCTTCGGGGCCCTCGTGACCATCTGAATGGCACAGAGGGCTGAGGATATTGCTTGTGTGGGATCGGGGAAGGGCTGCTTCAGGGCCCTTGTGACCACCTGAATGGCACAGGGAGCTGAGGATCTTGCTTGCGTGGGATCGGAGGAGGGCTGCTTTGGGGCCCTCGTGTCCACCTGAATGGCACGGGGGCTGAGGATCTTGCTTGTGTGGGATTGGGGGAGGGCTGCTTCAGGGCCCTCGCAACTACCTGAATGGCACAGGGGGCTGAACATCTTGCTTGTGTGGGATCGGGGGAAGGCTGCTTCGGGGCCCTTGCGACCACCTGAATAGTACAGGGGGCTGAGGAAGTAGATACCAGCAGAACCTCCTGGAGTGAATCGGGGGCCATTGAGTGCAGAGACGGAGGCGAATGATCATGGCAGGAGTGGTCTCAGCCTTGTACATCAGTGGCAGCCATTTTGGAAGGTGGGTCGGCACCTGGGTTGTCAGGAAAATTCATGGATGCCCTTGTGACTTGAGCCAATGCCCAAGGGCCCAGGTGGGGAAGGCTGTTTACTTTCCCATGCTAGTGAAAGGGGGGTCGACCAGTGCCAAAGTAAAAGGGACCCATAGAGGAAAAAGAAAGGAAGGTTGGCTTACCAGATCCATTATGCCAGGAGATTGCAGGGATCTGTGTTCCATTGTCTTGGGTAGAGCACCTGAGAGTAGAAGCGATAAAAAAGGAGAATCCTTCTGTGTCTGCTAAATCCATGGTCTCTGCTATTTATTAGGTCCAGCCCAAATTGTAAAAAGTTGTAGCCCCATGGAGCTGCTTATTTATTTATTAGAAAAGAATGGTGACCCCTGTATCACTGGAATCATTTGCCATGCAGATGAAAATAAAATGTCATTTGGGGAAACATGGTAATTTGTGCCTTATTTGACTGGGGGGGAGGTTAATGAAATTAAATCCTGTTTTCCCTCTCATATTTGCAGTCTAATTAATTTTCCACGAGTTTGCATTTCGGGGGCTGAATCCAGCCTGGTTGGGGCTGCAAGGGGCTTCCTGAGACCTCCGTAGGAAGAGGGAGATTTCAGTTTGGTGGTCAATTCAGAACGGAGATCCAGTGCTGAGATGGAGGAGGTAAAGTGCACCGCTATGAAGACTGCACACAAGTAGGAGACAATTTGTTTTCTCTGCTTTAGTATTGTGCAAAAGGTCTCAAATCTTAGCACTTTGAGTGCTCCCTTCTTCCTGTTTGGAAGAACTGCGATGTTTAAAGTATGTCCCTAGATTGGACGGGGTGGGGGGGTTTTATATAGTTTCCGCTTCCATCTGCACTGTTTTGCTATACTCACCTGTTCTTTGTTCCCATGACAGTTTGGCAGCCATCTGCAGTTTATTGTACAATTTTTACTTGTTACTGTTTGTTACAATGTACTGTTCTGATTATTGTAACCTATTTGTTGTAACTTATTGTTGTACTCTCCACTCCCCCCTTCTCCCAGGATGCATCTGGAAATGAGCAATATCAGCTCAGTATGTCTCTCCTAGTAAATCTTTTGAAATAAATAAAATATAAGGAATAATGTATGGGCAACCATGCACAACAAGCCTGTGTTTTCATTGAGTGGTTGAGATAACTGCTTACTGACCTCGAGAGAGAAGCTGGAGAGGTCCATGCTGTCATCTCAACCCCAAGATGGAAACACAAGTTGTGTGTGTTCATCCATATTTTAATTATTATAGAAACATAGAAACATTGAAGCTGATGGCAGATAAGAGCCACATGGCCCATCCAGTCTGCCCTTTTTTGTTGCATTGCTTACACTGTAGACCGCTCCAGGTCTACAGTACTTTCTCTTCCACCCCCTTACCTATCCCTTATGACACCTTTTTGCTTATCACAGGCTTTCTTGAATCCACTGTTTTCACCCCCACAACCTCTACTGGAAGACCATTCAAGGTATCCACCACCCTTTCTGTGAAGAAGTATTTCCTCACGTTTCTCCTAAACATAACTGCCTCAAGCTTCATATCATGGCCCCTTGTTCTGGAGCATCCTTTCCTTGAAAAGTACCTCCTACATGTACATTATTTACCCACGAGGTATTTAAAGGTCTTGATCATATCCCCTCTCCCTCCTCTCCTCCAGGGTGTACATGTTTAATTCCTTTAGCTTCTCCTCATAGGACATTTGAGATAGACCCTGTACCATCTTGGTAGCCCTCCTTTGGACGGCCTCCATCCTGTCTGTCCTTCCAGAGATGTGGCCTCCAAAACTAGACACAGTACTCCAGATGGGGGTCTTACTAAAGACCTGAAAAGTGGCAGCACCACTTCCCTCATCCTACTGGTAATACCCCTACTTATACATCCTAGCATCCCACTAGCTATCCTGATCACTTTGTCACATTGTCTGGCCACCTTCAAGTCATTCCATATGATTACCCCCAGACCACTTTCCTGCTTGATCACAGCTAGTATCTCTCCCCCCTTCCATTTTGTACTGCACCCCTGTGTTTCTGTGACCCAAGCACATTATTTTGCACTTTTTTGCATTAAACTTATTAGCTGCCAAACTTTTGACCACTCCTCCATACGTTTCAAGTCTCTTTCATCTTTTGCACCCCTTCTGGAATGTCCATCCTGCTTCAAATCTTAGCATCATCCACAAAGAGGCAGACCTTCCCTTCTAGTTCATCTGCTATGTCACTAGTGAAGACGTTAAAGAGGACTGGTCCCAGTACTGACCCCTGCGGTACCGTGTTGGTCACTCTCCCCTCCTCAGAGTGAACTCCATTTACCAGCATTCTCTGCCTCATATCCCATAACCAGTTTCTTAACTAGGTTACCACTTAGGCCCTGTACACACTAGGGACCAATTATAAAATGTTATTAAAAATGATTTTTAGATGAGCCCCTTGCACGGTTGTCGGAGCGTCCACATTATATTCCAAGAATCTTGCTAGTTGTAGTGGGTTCCCGGGCATGACCGTGGCACCAACTCAAAGCATTATCGGGTTGGATCAGGGTGGCATGGACATGGCCTGTTTGGACTTCAGAAAGGCCTTTGACACCATTCCACATAGGAGGCTCGTAAATCATTCCACATAGGAATGGTAAACTATTCCACATAGGTGTCCTGTCATGCCACAATGCATGACAGGATGCCCGTGAATGGGAACCAAAACCGATCGGCCCAAAAATACATTGCCAGAACCAGGGGGTTTTCATCTGCTTGGTGGTGTCAGTAAATACTTTTTTTTTAACATTCTGCAGCTGGCAAAATGGGTTCTCTCAGAGAATGGGTTGCCTTAACCCATGTTACAGCATGGTTTGCATACACACAGCTGTTAACACGGATAAAGGCAACTGTCTTCAGCTAAAACCATGCTAAAGACTACCTCTCTGGGGGGGTCTTAGCACAGTTTTATAACATGGTTGTAACACGGTTTTAACCGTGTTATAGTCAGGAGCTTAAAATGGTTTAAGGCAGTAAAACCGTTTTGAGCTCCCAAGTGTGTACAGGGCCTTATTGCCCACAGCCATGCTACCCAACTTGTTTACCAGCCTTCTATGTGGAATTGTGAAGGTTTATCTAAAGTCCAATCAGGCCATGTCCATGCCCCCCCCCCCAAATCCAACACCCAGGTAACCCAGTCAAAAATATCTATCAGATTTGTTTGGCATCCCCTCCCTCCCCTCTCATCTGTGAAGACATGCTGCCTTGGGTCCTGTAGTCCATTGGATTCCAGGTGTTCCATGATTCTTTCCTTTAATACTGTTTCCATCAATTTCCCTACTACAGATGTCAGACTGACAGGCCTGTAATTTCTCACCTCCTTCTTGCAACCATTTTTTGTGAAGTGAGACTACATCCGCCCTTCTCCAGTCTTCCGGGATCATGTTGGTCTCCAGTGAACTGTTAAACAAGGCTGTCGGGTGTAGCTAACACCTCCACAAGTTCCTTTAACTCTCTTGGATACACCCCGTCAGACCCCATGGCTTTGTCCACCCTCAGATTAGCGAGTGCTTTCCTGACCCTCTTCTCAGAAGAGAGAATAGTGACCATAGCCCACCCCCCAAATCTCTTGGTACTTATTTGGTCCCTCCCTTTCCCCGCCACTGTGAATACTGAGCAGAAATATTTGTTTAAGATATTTGCCTTTTTTTGTTATTCCTCAGTGTAGCCTTCTGCTCCTTTATTAACTGTGCAATCCCTCCCTTGGTCTTCTTTTTCTCTCTGCTATACCTGAAAAATGTCTTGTCACCCTTCAATACTTTCTGAGCTATTCTTTCCTCAGCTTGTGCTTTTGTGCTTCTTACTGCCTTGCCTATCTCCCTCCATTTCCCGAGATGCATTTGTCTGTCCACCTCTCTCTGGGTCTCCTTTTACCTTCTGAATGCCAGAGTTTTTGCCCTTACCTTTTCTGCCACTTCCCTCAAGAACAATAATGGTCTCCTCCTCCTTCTGCTTTTGTTTATTTGCCTGATGTACAAACGTGTAGCCTTTACTATACTCTCCTTTATTCTGGCCCATTTTCCCTCCACCCACCCCTGGCATCTCCTCCACCAGGTCTTCTCAGATGCATTCCCCCATCTTTGTAAAGTCAGCCCTTCTGAAATCCAGGACCCTCAATGTTGTGCAGCTGGATTCCGCTGTCGTTCCTATATGAAACCATACTGTGTGATGGTCACTGGTCCCCAGATGACTCCCCACTCTGGCGTCCACCACACTGTCCTCGTTTGCAAGTGCCAGGTTCTGTATAGTCCCAACCAGAGTGGATTCACGGACCAGCTGCCTAAGGAATGCCCCCTGCAAGGAGTCCAAGATGTCTCTGCTCCTAGCTGCTGCTGCAACAGGTAGGTTTCACTCTACATCATGCAAATTAAAGTCCCCCAACGGCACCACCTTCCCCTTCTTAGCCATTTTGCCTGTGTCTTAAAACCATCTCTTTGTCTATGTCCTCTCCCTGTGTCAGAGTAGGCCTGTATACCACTCCCATGTGAATGGTGGCTCAATTTCCAGATTCAAGGTTGATGCACAACACCTCAACCCGCCCCCATTCTCCCTGTACCTCTGTCACTTTTATGTTTTCCTTAAAGAGCTCCTGACGCCTCAAAGAAATCTTTAAAAAGCATAATAATTAGGTACAATTCTGCATGCATTCCATTTATATTTTATATCTTTCTCCTCCCCATCATTTATTACTAAGAAAATGTGCATGAATATATGATCTTTATCCCTTAGAGTTCCTTTAGAATCCACGTGCCTCCATAGTTTACTCTCTACTACAAGTTATAATCCTCTGTTGTGACATCACAATCTGTTGCCATGGGAGTAACTGTGATATCGCAAGCAGTGCTCTGTGACTTCAGGTAGGGAGAAAGCAGCAGGAATAGACAAACTCTTCGGAAGCAAAGATCCTGTTTTCATTCAAATGACCTCAGTAAGCTGGCCCGGTGGCACTGAGGGCTGAGGCACTGGACACCTTACCTTGTGCTACACTGATGACCCATGTTCAGGAGCGAGCACGGGCCACTGGGGTTGGCAGGGGAGGAGAAGGATTGAGCATCCAGTGGACTGCTCTCCTTCTCTGGGAAAGGGGGTCACCAGCTGTCAGTGTTTCACATGCCCCTGGTGGCTGGGGGGCAGTGCACCAATGCTGCAGAAAGGGGAGGAGATGGGGCAGATGCCTGGAGGAGCACATGTGGATGCGTGTGCACTCTATCCGCCAGCGTCATTGCATGCCCCACATCCTAAGGGGGAGAAAAGTGGAAAAAAGGTCCTGGCCACACAGCATGAAGCTGTCCCTTGCAGGTGCCGCCCCCAAGAAGGCACCTCCCTGGCTGGATCCATGTTGGATGAGTTGAGACGCTCCCCACCGCCCTGCCACGAAGGGTAAGTTGTGGGAGCTTAAGAGAGGGGGTCTGATCCTTGGAGGACAGTGCTGGGGGGGACAGTGGATAGGGTAAGGAGTGCTGGCCAAGACAAAGGAAGAAATACCAGATAAAAAAAATGACTTCAGTAATAAATAATGGGGAAAAGGAATATAGCACTAATGGGAAATATAAGCTGGACTGTGTCTAAACATTAGGTTTTGTCAAAGTTTTCCTGAACATGAAACCAGTTCTTTAACATAAAGCATCACTCCCCCACCTTTCCTTCCTACCCTGTCCCTTCTAAACATTGTGTAGCCAGGTATGACCATTTCCCAGTCATGGTTGTTTGTGCACCATGTTTCGGTGATGACCACAATATCCAGGCCTGCCTCAGCCATGGTGGCCTTCTGGTCTGGTATCTTATTTCCCAGACTTCTAGCACTGGCACACATGGGTGTCCAGATTTGGTTAGCCCTACTCTTGTCCCTTATCATGTTGTCTACTTGTTCCACCTTTTTCTCCTTTGCATACTGCCTGCTTCTCTTCCCACTTTTTCCCATGCTGATATCTTGCACCCTCGGTTGTCCTTCATTTTGGTGGGAATCCTTTCCCTCAGAAATTCTCTATCCTCCATCACAAACTGAGGGGGGTAGTTCCTGCACCTCCCCGGCTACTTTAAATGCGTTAGTATGTGGTTTTAAAATTGCTAGTCACTATCCACCCACCTGCCTCCACTCTGCTCACTGTGGCGTTTTGGTTTAGTCTACCACTAAAAGACCATTACCTTCTCTCTGGTCTGCCAGACCCATCTGTTGCTGCTGGTGAAGACCCCTTGCTGGACCATGTGAATAAACTGATGGACGCAGAAAATAATGACTAAAGGTATTTATTCTGTACTGTGGACATGTTCTCTTCCTGAGGTCTAGCCCCCAGACTGACAATTTATCTGACTGACAGGCATTACATGGCACTGCCAGGCAGTGCAACAAATTGTTACATGCAGGTTCTAAGTGCTCTTAAGAGGGCGCAGATAACAACATTAAGCCCCATTCTTAATGTGTACTTCACATCACTCCCGGGTTCATGAAAGTGAGTACCACTTGAACAAGCTATAACACTATAAACAATTCTCTAAGAAATATTTAAGGCACAAAAATATTTTTAAGCATTAGAAGGCATTACATTTAAAACAAAACAATACTCCACTGCAGGGAAGTGGGAGAAAAGAATCTGGACTACACTGGAGACCAGTCAGAGTAGCACCAAGGGAGGGAAACACCATAGCACTTGAAGCTTGGTCAAGCCACAAGCACTAAAGTGTGGTGGAAGGGAAAGGGAAGGGAAGAGAGAGAAGGGTAGCAGCTGGAGGATACCCAGAATGTAGAGAAACAATGCAGTTGCAGAACATTAATAACAGGTGGACTGTCCATTTGAAAAGACATTTCTAAGGTGGGGAAGCATTAGCATTTAGAAAGTTCAAGACCTCTGTTGACTTTTCCAGTCAGTGGTAATGAAGGCTTGAGTGAATTGCACCCAGTTCCTGACAGGACGGGATCAGGTCATTAAAAGCGACCCAGAGTTCTGCCCACTGTCAAATCCGCACCACTTGACTCTGTAAGTCCAGGATCCATTTCTGTACTTTCTCCTTAAGATCTTCTCGATCTGGTACACCAGTGCGTGTAGAAGAGAGTCCTGAGAAGAAGAAGAAGGCTGAGAAGAAGTCCCAGGGAGATCATCTGGCAAATCAGGCAAAACAGTATTCGGATGGAGAGTGTCAGGAGTGGGAAGAGCTGTAGAAACCGGTTGCAAGTTTTCTGAAGGGATCTCAGCTTCAGAGAGGATGGCAGGCTCAAGTGCAGCTTCATTGTTTGGTGGACTGGGGTCATCTGGAAGGGTGTTGCTCAGGTACCCATGTTTCAGTCATTGGTGAGGACTCAGTTGTATACCAGCTTTCCATCAGACTTGTGGTGTAGACGAATGTGCACAGGAGGAAACTTTTCTACAATGTAGAAGGGACCAGTCTAGGGATGAAGCAGTTTCTTGGTGGTGCCCGGAACAAGGACAGTTCAGTACAAGTACACAATGTCACCAATGGAGAATGAAGGCTCATGTGACTTGGCTGCTGACATTTTCTGCATTGTAGATTTTCTCTGGTCCAACGTGGTGATTACAACACATCTGGCAAGTTCGAGCTGTTCCAGCATAGGAATAATGAAAGAAGAAGCTGACTTAGGAACTTCTAGCAGTAAGAGATCTCTGTCCAGTGGAGTTATTGGGTGATGTTTATGGACTAAGAAGAATGGTGTGTATTCTGTACTGTCGACACAAGAACTGGTATTGTAGGCAAATTGCACAAAGGGAACAAAACGGTCCTGGGTGTCATGAGTTTCATCCAGGTACTTGGAGAATGTGTTGATAATGGTAGACATCATTTATTCACCTTGTCAGTTGCATTGTGGGTGATAACTGGTTGTGTGAGTCTTTTTGATGTCAAGAAGTTAGCAAGTTTCTTGGACAATGGTTGAAAGATTGTTAGTGCCTCTGTCTGAATGGAGGTACGATGGGGTACCATAACGACAAATGACTGGGTTGAGGAATGCACTTGCCACTGTGGCAGCTTTGATGTCTTTTAGGGGGATTAGTTCCAAATATTTTATTAGGTAGTCCACAAAAACAAGAACGTATTTGTTGCCAGTCAGAGCATGTAGGTAAAGGCCCAAGAATGTCTGTGCTGACTCTTTGGAATGGTTCAATGGCTACAGGCATTGGAATGATGTGTGCCTTTGTCAGTTTGGCAGGAGGCTTTCTTTGGGAGCAGGGCTGGCAGGATTTTACAATTCGGACAATGTCCTTGTTCATATGACTGCTCGTCGTCCAATGTCCTTAAACCAACCAACCTTTTCTGTGACTTCAACCTTCTCTGTACCTATAGGACCGGTACATCTACCCTCGGTCCATTCCATGAGGACACTTTTAGACATAGGGTCCCCCCACAACCTGTCTGCGTTGGGCATTTGAGGTCCTGCTCCCACTGGGGTCAATTCCTTGCATCCTTCTCAGTGTTCCTCTCTCCTCAGGTAAAACGCATGGGACTTACCTCCCACAGGAGATGCCACAAAGTCAACATCAAACTCCTTAAGGTATACCTCTGTAGAATAGCCCTACTGCTACTCTTTATCTCAGGGAGTATACATCCCAATCCTGGCCCACCCCCCAAGAACATCACGGACCAAAGGAAGGCTACCTCCCTTACCTTCACATCTATCAACATTTGCAGCCTCCTTGCTAAACTTGATATCCTCCAAGTTTGGATCACACAACACAACCCTGGTGTGTTATCCATAGTAGAAACCGGGCTGTCACCCAACGTACCTGACGCCTCCATCACAATACCCAGGTACTCAGTTTTTGAAAGGATAGGCTCTCCAAGCATGGAGCTGGCAGTGCAATTTTCATCAGAGACAGCTTGCAGAGCTGTACCATGCCCTTACCCAGTACTCAATCAATCAATCAATCAATCAATCAAAATCTTTATTTATCTAGGCGGGCACTATTGAGCAGGGCTCATTTGCAAGATGGACCAGGTCATATAAAAATCATAGTACAGTAACTTGGTAAAACACAATGCAATATTATACAAAGAAGAAAAATATACATATGTACATCAACATTTAAGTGAGAGGACCTTTACAACAGATAGGCTCATAACTGGGTACAGCTGGAATGTTCACTTAAAAGGAGAGAGAAAGGCAAGAAGAGGGATATCAGCTTAGGAAGAAATTACGGGGTTGGAAAAGTTAACTGGCATACTTCAGGGAAGGGGGTGGAACTTGGCCATGGCTAAAGAGAGGCAGAGAAGCTGGTATTTTGGTAGGGAGAGAGAGGCAGGGGCAGAGGCAGGGCGGGAGGCAGGATGGGCAGGAGGAAAACTGGAAAATAGGTGAGCTAGCAATGTGGGAAACATTTGCAGGATTCCTTCATGGAGCGGTCATAGAGCGACTTGAAAATATTCAGGCTAACAGGACAGCTCAGCTTCAAGTTTTTGCATATTGTTCCACAAAGGAAGGCAACGAGAAACTTATGGCGGCCTCTGCCGAATGAATTTGACTCTTAGGTAATTGCAAGGCAATTAGGAATAGCTTCTTAGAGCATAGGCAATCATCACACTCAGGGAATACAGTCAGAGAAGCATAGGGGGAGCTTGTTGGTAACCGCTCTGAAAGCCCATAGAGCGGCATTTCTATTTCTCCTATAACGAAGGGAAATCCAGCCCACCGCAGTGTACAAGGAGCAATAGTGTGTGGAAAGTGGAAGGCCCGTTATGAACCTGATTATTCTGTGGTATAGAGTGTCCAACTTAGCCAGGGCAGAGGCAGTACAATGGCTATAGAGAAGGTCTGTGTACTCTATTAATGAAAGAAACGTGGCTTGAACCAACTGCTGCTTGGCATCCCTAGTAAGGAAGTGGTTAATTCAGTAGAATAATCCTAGTCTTTGTCTTAGTTTCTTCTGTAGTTCTTCGAGATGTTCAGAGAAGGAGAGTTTGTGATCGAGCCATACACCCAGATATTTGAATTTTGGCACATACTCTAGATTTTCTCCAAGTACTGTGGTAATCTGAGGGATAACCCCAATGTAAATGGGGTTCACCACATAGGAGGAAGGGGAAAAGAGCATCTCTTTTGTTTTTTTTTCACATTAAACAGAAGCTTTTTGCTTATGAGCTGGTACTGCAATAGGTTAAATTTGGCTTGGAGGTCTTCACAGGCTGCTTCTGGCATAGGACGACTCAAATAAAGTACTGTGTCATCAGCGAACAAGTGGATATTGGCCTTATTGATGTTGTCATTGATGTTGTTAATGTAAACCGCAAACAACAGGGGACCAAGGATAGACCCCTGAGGCACACCTCTCTGTAGTGGCAAAAGATCACCTTCAGCTTTAACCTGCTGTTTCCAATCTGCGAGGTAGTCAGCAAACCAGCACATAGAGTTAGGATCCAGACCTAGGTTACATACGGAGGAAAGAAGCAGGCTGTGGCCGACTGTGTTGAAGGCCTTAGTTGGATCCAAAAAAAGGCACAGACAAAATTCCTATTGTCAAGGTCAAGGAGCCAATCATTAGTCACTTTTGCTAGGGCAGTCATGGTGCTGTGCTTTGCTCTGAATCCAGACTGCACTGGGTTTAACAGACTCCTGGATTCAAGGTACACCCTTACTGACCACTCACTATCTTTTCCAATAATTTAGACAGAATGGGGAGGAGGGAGATCGGTCTATAATTATTAAGGTAGCAAGATTCACCTGATTTGAGCAGAGGGATGACATGGGCTACTTTACATTGCAAGGGGGGAGGCTCCCCTGGGATAGTGACAAGTTGAAGAGGTGCATGATTGGCACTGCCAGCACATGGTATGCACATTTCAGAAAGTAAGGCTCTATAGAGTCTGAACCTGCACCCTTCTTGATATCCAACTGCAGCAATAGATCTTCAACCTCTTTTAGAGAGGCAGGCAGGAAGGAGAAGGCCTCTTTGGTAGCAGGAGACTTGTGAAACAAGCATTGGCAGGTAGTACCAAGTACTACCAGGTACTGGTGACAGTATGCAAGCCATCGCAGTCAGGGTCCTTCTTGGTGCGCATAATAAAGTCACCACTATCCTATCGGGCTTACATCCCACCCAGACACACTGATGCTGGCTTCAAGGCTCTCATTGGTTGCCTAGGCTGTCTAAGCCCCAATTCTGAGGTCATTCTGCTTGGTGACCTTAACATTAACTGGCTCTCACCCAATTCAAATCCTTTCAAAGATGCTGTCACTGCTCTCAACTTCACTCAGATGGTCAAATCTCTCACACGCATGAATTATAAGACTGGTACCAGCACCCTTTTGGACTGGGTTCTCTCAAATCATCCTGGACATATTTCAGATACCACTATCCTCCCGGACTGCCTAAGTGACCACTCTCCTGTCTTGTTCACGTGGTCCAACAAGTTCTCTAAACCCCCAGCCAAAACAACAAGCAGGGTTCTAATCAGAGGCGACCTTGAACTATTGAAAGCTGACCTTTACCACACTGACTGGTCTGTTATCTACTCTACCAAGAATGTGGATCAGGTACTTGACCAATTTATTTCCCTTTTCAACACTGCGTGCGATAGACATGCCCCTCTTAGGAAACAGAAAGTCAAAGACCTCTCCAACCCTTGGCTCACTTGGGACATTCTCAAACTCCTTAAAAACTGTGACTGCTTGTGGCATAAGGCACATGCCTCCAGTAATCAAGCAGACATACAGGCATACAAGGAGGCTAGAAATGACTGCACTAGGAAAATAAGGGTAGCAAAACACTCATATTATAAGGATGCCCTTGCTCGATCTTGGAACAACAGCAGACAGTTTTGGAGCAATCTCAGAGATGTTACTGGTAAGGACCCCAAAACAGCTCCTGACATGCTCAGCATTGATGGGCTCCCCTTCCTCGACCCCAAGCTCATCGCAAACACATTTAATAATGCATTCACTAACCTCAGTGGTGTTCATCCCTATGATTATTTCAACACCCCTGCACATAGCCTCTGTGCTGGTAAAACTGAGCAGCACCAAACTCAACCACCTTTTTACTTCAGATCAATCAAAGTAAATGAGACCAGGAAATATCTCTCGAAGGTTCTGGGCAAAGGGCGGTACAGTAGCAACACCTTGGATCTCAAGCTTGTCTCTCTCATCCTGGAAGAAGTACTGGCACCCTTAATGCATATCATGAACCTTTCCCTAAGATAACACTCATTTTCCTCAAAAATGGAAGTCTGCGGTAGTTACCCTTGTCCATAAGGGTGGAGACCACACCTTCCACGGAAACTACAGACCCATTTTCATCCTCCCCCACTCTCTAAAGCCCTGGAGAAAATAGTTGCTGATCAGCTTGTTGATTATGTGGGGAAATATCAACTACTCTGACCTCAACAGTATGGTTTCAGGTCCAGGCACAGTACCACCACTGCCCTGCTTGAATTTGTGGGTTTCATCCATAAATCCCTCAACCAAGGTCAGCTGGTTGGCGCAGTATACATTGCTTTAACCAAGGCATTTGACACAGTTAATCATGTCATCCTGGCTGACGAACTAGCCACTCTTGGTCTCTCACCTGAATCTGTTGCCTGGTTCAACAGCTACCTCCAAAACCGTTCACAGCAAGTAAAAATAGGTACTGTCCTCTCAGACAGTCAGCTTGTTCTGTCTGGGGTCACTCAAGGCTCTATCTTGGACCTCATTCCGTTAAGTGTGTTCCTGAATACCCTGCCCCTCTCCATCCAGGTACGCATCCTTCTCTATGCGGACGATGCCATCCTGTTCTCCAGTGGCCAACACCCCAAAGCTCTCGAATCAGAACTTCAATGAAACTTTGCTGCTGCAGAAAGATGGTTCAACAACTACAAATTAATCCTAAATTATAAGAAAACAAAAACAATGTTATTTTCCAACCCACAAAGCAAGTATAAACACTACCCCCTCTCCATAGTAAATGATGTTGGAGTCCCCCTGGCGCTAGTCTCTAACTTTAAATATTTTGGGATCACGATGGACAGTACCCTCTCATGTACTAAGCATATCGACAATATTTCCAAGGCAATTAATAGGCAGATAGGGCTCCTGCATAGGCACAAGCATTGTCTGACCCCCATAGCCCTCCTCACAGCCATTCACAGCTCAGTGGTATCGCTGGTAGACTATGGGCTCATCATCTATGGATCGGCCACTGACACATCTCTCAAGCACTTAAAAATGGCACTCAGCAAGGCCTGCTGACTCCACACTGCTACAGACTGGCTGACCCATACCTGTGACTTGTACTCACAGGCTAATTGACTACAATTCAGTAGCAGACTTTCCTACCAGACCTGCCTCATAGCTAAGAAAATCAGCTGTAGTCTTATGCCCCCCAGGGTTCAGGAGCTCCTTACTGCCACCACTGAAACTTGGCACACAAGAAGAGCTGGCTGCTCCTCTTTTAAAATCCCATGCTGTCTCACCTCACATGGTCAGAGGTCCTTTGCCTACCATGCCCCCCCCCCCCGGTTCAGCTCTATTATCTCTGACATATCATCTGCCAAGACCTTGGATGCCTTCAAAGGATGCTAAAAGTGGATTTGGTATCTAAGTCCAGTTGTGACTGCTACTGCTAACCCCATACTGGTATTAACATTTTTCATTACTTCCTGGCACCCTGTCTCTTTCATCAGTAACCCCATACACCCCTGTCCCCCACCCACCCTCCCTGCCTCACCACATTTCTCTCAATCTTGCACTCTCCATTCAGGTAACCACCCTTCTCCTGGGACCGCCCCTGATATATATCTAGGTGGATGAGTTCCATTGGCCTGCTTGCTCCTCAATCATCTTGCTATATAACCTGGCCTCTGAGGCTGATCTCTATTCCCCCCCAGGACCAGAGCATCTACTGTCAGTTTGCTCCATGAGGACACTCTCCCCCCCCCAGTGCCTCCCATAATATTTATCCTGTCCACTCTGTACCATACCCGGCATCTGCCACCATCGAACTGCCCCTCCTTTACCTCTTTATTAACTGATGAGGCCTTTGAGCTGATTCCAGTTTCTTCTACTTGTTCCTCCCTCTCCTCCTACCCCCTTTTGTTACTTCTGTTCTTTGTTTTCCTTTCTAGCACTTAGTTATTAGTGTTCATACCCCTAGTGTACTTAGTAACGCACCCAGAAATAACCCGTTCTGCATGTAATACTCCTCTCCCATACTTTTGTCTAGGAATTACTCCACCTTGCAATGTATCTAGTGTTGATGTTGCTGCTGTAGCTATCCTCCATAACCTCTCCTGTTGTTAATCCTTCAGATCTCCACTGTTAATTGTCCTTGTTCATTGTTATTTGACGTGGAACCTATGTAAAAGAGCTCTGCTCAAAGGTGTAATCCGAATTATAATAAAATAAAAAAAAAAAAATGAGGCCAAAAAAGTGAAGCCTTGTCTTTTCGAGAGTTCTGTGGATTCCCATATGACCTCCAGAAAGTGGAGAGGCATGAGTGGAGAGAAGAACTTGATTGATTAGAGAGGCTGGCACAACTAGCTTTATATGAGTTCTATCCATGCGATGGCCCTTGCCTTTCTTGGTCCAAATGCGGAAAAGCACACCCTCATTGAGGGAGTATTGCAAAGCAAAGTATATCCTGGCAATGTTTCTTTTGTTGATGTAAGGTTCCAGACTCTAAGTATGCAATTATGTCTGTGAATTGAGGATCAGTTCTTTGTTGCGTTTTGACCGTTGCCAGGGAGAGGTCAGAAGTAGAGGAGGTGAGAAGTGTTTCAGCTGCTTGCAGTAATTGAGGATTTGTGTGTCTTTCTGTAGAAGCAGTTGGTAGCAGCAAAATAACTTGAGGTGCTATAGGAGTGTCCACAGGAAGCACTTCTGTGGCATGGAAGGGAAGAGCTTGTAAGCAGGATTCTTCGTATGTTGAGGATGATGCAGAGGGATATCGTCTCCGGGTTACACGATCCGCATTTGAGTGAACTCGACTTGGTCGGTACTGAATTTCAAAGTTGTAGTTTTGCAACATGGTGATCCATTGGGTGAATTTACCTACTGACTTCTTCATTTCAAATAACCATCTGAGGGCAGAGTGATCAACGATAGCTGTAAAGGAGGAGCAGCGAAGGTAGCAGTCAAATGTCTTTACGGCAAATACCATGGCTAGACATTCTTTTTCTGTGATGCCATAGTTCTGCTCAGCAGAGGAAAGGGAGTGCCCAGCATAGGAAACAACTCGTTCTGTTCCATCTTGAATTTGACAGAGCACAGCACCCACTGCAAAGGAACTAACATCTGAGTAGAGCTTGAAGGGCTGGTCGAACCTTGGAGAAGATATTAGGCCTTCTTTCAAGGTTTCAAAGGTATCTTTGCATTCAGAAGTCCATGTATAGTCACATCCCTTTTTGGTGAGGGCATACAGTGGAGCTGCAATCTTGGCATAGTTGTAAATGAACTTTCGGTAGTATCCAGACAAGCCCAGGAAAGCTCGAAGGTCTTTGAGATTGTTAGGTTCTGGATAGTCTTTGACTGCTGAGAGCTTGTCTAAATCTGGAGTGATGCCTTGAGAACTAACAACATGTCCCAGATAATGAATTTGATTCTGTGAGAAACAACACTTCTCTGGGCGAAGCTTGAGATTGGCTTGTCTGAGATGTTCGAACACTTCTTTGAGATGTTGGAGGTTCTCTGGCAAGGTTCTGCCAAAGACAATTACATTGTCCAGATAGACTAGGCAAGATTTCCAAGACAATCATGTAGTACAGCTTCCATAACACGCTGGAATGTGGCTGGACTGTTCCGAAGTCCCATAGGCAGATGTTTGGATTGAAAAAGTCCTAAGTAGCAGCACTGTGCTGTGTATGGATGAGAAGCTGGATCAATGGTAATTTGGTAGAACCCACTCTGAAGGTCTAAAGTGGTGAAGTAAGCAGGACTGGCCACACCAAGACTCTCTAAAGCATCTTCGGTTGTAGGTAAGGGATGAGCATCCTGCACCATGTAGGCATTGAGTTTTCTGTAGTCTACCACGAAGCAATACCCTTTGTCTTTCTTCACCACCAGCAGGCAAGGTGCATCCCAGGGACTTGTAGACTCTTCAACAATGTCTTGTTCCACCATGTCTTTAATTATGTCCTCTAGGACTTGTTTTTGTTTGTGTCCCAGTTTGTGGGCTCACTGATGGATTGGTTTCTGGTTGGGCTACACCTTGATGATGTGTTGCAGGATATCACAGCATCCGAGCTTGTTATCTAGACCCACAAAGACATCTGGGTAATTCTCCAGGAATTTCAAAAGTTGCTGCTTTTCTGTTGGAGATGCTGGAAGTTTTGAAGAGGATAGTCGCTGACTGAGGGGTAACTCTGTTGAAGCTGAAGTGGTCATGATAGTACTGACTGACAGGATTAAAACTGGTGGAACCAGGCTGAGGTTCTTGCATGAGATGGAGCTGGTCCCCTGAAGACAAGCAGACAAACTTTCTGATGTTGGCACCCTTTGAGATGACTACAGGCTCATCTGTGATGTTGCAGCATTTGTGGAAGACTGCATCAATAAGGTGTTTCCTGGAAGGAGACCTGACGAATGCAATGCGGAGATCCTGTGACGATGCCAACAACACTTTGTGGAAGTGGTTCACCTCGAATCTTGGCAATCAAAACCATCTCTGACTGAGGCAGCACAGTGACTGAGTCTATAGCTGCAAGTGCCACCGAGGATCTAGTGACAGTTTGTTTGAGGCAAAGTCTAGGATGGCTTTGTGAACTTTGAGGAAATCCAGGCCAAAAATCACTACTGGTTATTGGTCAGGTTCTAGGTAAACCTTGACAGTAGCTTGCTGTGAGTCAAAGTGGAGCTTGAGATGGACCATGCCTGTGATAGGTACTGTAGCTGTACTTGCTGTGATAATGTACTTTATGTCAGTTGGAGAGACACGAAGTATGTGATGAATAGCTTGGTTTTTCAGAATACTGCTGTTGATAACTGATATTGCTGCTCCAGTGTCGACCAAGGCATGCATGGACCAATCTCCGATGGTTATAGGTACATAGTTTGCTAGGAGAGGTGATCAGATGACAGGTACCTTTGCCCCTGGAAGTGAGAGTGTGCCTGAGTTAGCAGTTAGAGGGTGTGGGTTGTTTGAATTGCAAGAGTCAGAGTTGCAGTCAGTTGCTGTGTTCCCTTGATCCTGGTAGTAGTTGTGGTTATCTTGCTGATTGTGTGGCGGTGGGAGCCTTTGGTTCTCTTGATTTCTGTTGTGGTACTGTGTAGCTTTTGGCAGACAGCAGCAGTGTGTCCCCTGAACCACACCACTGGCAGGTCACTGGTTCTCGTGAAGGAGGGGTGGTTCAGGTCACTGTCAAAGTGGTCGAAGAGCATTGACAGAAGTTGTAGAAGAACCAGCTGAGCTGAGGTGCAGACTATTGACAGTTGTGGTGAGCATCTCTATCATTGATTGCTGCTGCTGGACACATGTTGTGAGCGTGGCTAACTGTGATGACTGAGGTGCTTGTACACTGGTGGCCTGGGACATTAATATGGACTCTTGTGCAAGTCATGCAGCTTGGATTGTGTCCATCCAGATTGTTGGTTTCTGTTTGATTACATAAAGATGGAGTTGAGGAAGCAATCTCCAGGCAAAGGTTATGATTTTCTCTTTTTCAGGTTTCTGCAGACATCTGCACCATGACTCGGGTGTCCACTATGAAGGCCTCTAGAGATTTACAGGGTTGCGTGATACATTCCCACAGCTGTTGTTCCAGTACCCAGGGTGGATGTGCTTGGAGAAAATGGTGTTTGAAAGTTGCATATAGGGTGGCAGTATCTCCTTTGACTTGTTCTGGAAGTGTGCTGAACCAGGAAATTGCAGTCTCTCTCAGAAACAAGTGCAAGGCATTGAAAATACGCAAAGGATCAGTCCAACCATGTAAGAAAATCCAGGCTTGGAATGGTTCGAGCCAGTCGACAGCATCTTCATGAGGCAAGGCAGAGAAGGGTACTGACTGTAGGCTGGTATGGACCATGGACTGAGATGAAATAGTTTTAATGTAGGCAAGGTCATCTTGAATGGCTTGCATAGCTGGTGCTCCTTGAGCTGAAATAGAAGACTGGATATCATGGAGGATGGTTTCGATTTTGTAGCCAAATACCCTTGAGGTGGGTGAAGATCACACTCTGGGCCGGCCCAGTGGTGCTGAGGGTTGAGGTGCTGGATGCCACACCTCGCGCTATGCCCGTGACCCGGGTTCGGGAGTGAACTCGGGCACCGGGGGTCGCCAGGGGCAGGTTGAGGATTGAGTGCCTGGTGGGGTGCTCTCCTTTTCAGGGGGAGGGTTGGGGATTGCCCAGCATGCCAGTGGCTCCCGGTGGAGACTGGGGGGCACTGCAACATGGAGGGCAGCACGAAATCAGCGTGGCTGATGAAAGGCAGGGTTGCCATGTGCCGTTGCATCAGGGCGTGTGCCACACACAGGGGGGTGAGCACCAGAACAGGGAAAAACCCAGTCCATGGAGTAGGCAACAGCACCTGCCCCCATGTCCATAACCGGGTCCACCCTGCCTGGCCTTCCAGATTCTTCCACCTGGGCTCTTATCCACATGTTGGAGTCTGTCTGTAAAGTGTGCCAAAGAGGAGGGGTGGCCCCACCCCGGAGGGGTTAATCTGGGGGTGCTGACTATGGATGAGAGAGAGGAGAGAGGAGGCTCAGGGTAGGAGGACTTCAGGTTGGACAGGAATAGGCAGGATGCCCGAGAGAGGCCCAGTGGACTGTGACCAGGAAGGAAAAATAGTTGGAAAAAAAAAGATAGCTCTCCGGATGCTCCAGCGCCCATATCAGTGTCTTCGTTGGACATTGTGGTTGGAGACAAGCCTCGTTTCACAGAATGAAGGTCATAAGGATGAGAAGTTGCCGTTATGCAGGAGACGGGACGTCGTGGAGTAGATGAAGTGCCGAGAAGAAAATATGTTTGTAGACAAAAGTACAATTATTTGTAAGCAAAGTTCACCAAATGACATCTTATTAAACAATTCCCACTCAATTTGGTGTTGTCTGTTATTTAAATACTGTAAAGGTTTTGTTGCAAAAATGAGCTATTTGTTGCAGTGTCCATTTATTTTCAATAGGATTGCCATTGATTTCTATGGAGTGAGGTCTTTTTAGTGCCCTTCACGAGATGAACTTTGACATACAATTCCTGTGTTTGACTGTAGCAAGATGACCACCTGCAGGGGGGTTAAGGGTCCCTTCCTTTCTTGCACTGTAAGCAAAGATGGCTGCTTAGACATAAAGGAATTCTAGAGGTCAGGGGTAAGGGGAAATAGACTTCTAGGAAAACAAACTGAACTTACAAGCTCAAATGGGCAGACTAGGTGGGCCATAGGCCCTTATCTGCCGACACTGTCTATGTATCTATGTATCTATGTATCTATGCTTCAGGACACAAGGCTGCTGTGATGTTTAACACTGATTAAAATGGCATTTCCTGCATTGCTGTCCTTCCCCATGAACTGGCACAGAAAATGGCGGGCTCTCTGATTTTTGTGGTGAGTCAGAAGTTGAGGGGGAATTTACTATTTTTATTGGATTTCTTTCTGTTTTTTTGGTTTTTTTATTATTATGCTGCCTTTCTTTCCATTTGTCTCCCAGGGTTGTGCTTTATTTATTTTAGGTTCTGCCCCCAGGTTTTGTTTACTGTGCCTCTTGTTTGAAATCTGTGGCCCTGTTCGGTTGATTATTTTAGTTTTTGCTTGTTTTCTCTGTGCAGCCTGCATGATTCACTTTGCTGCATTGGGGGACAGTCTCCATTTATTTATGCTGTGCCCTGAGCGAATTTTCTGCTGCGCTTTGCTTAGTCTGCTCCCTTTACTGAAGCGTGACCAGGCGGAGAAAAGGATTGCTCTGTGCAGCTGCAGGGCAAAGGGAGAGCTACAGTGTGTTTGTAGGGCAGTTGGAGAATCAGGGAGCTGCATTTGCGAGGAGGGTAGGAGAGAGATGATTGCTGAGCTCTGGGTTATGTGGAATGGCTTTGAGGGAGGGGAATGTACATTGCTGAGCCTCGTTGAAGAGCAAGCTAGAGGGCCTTGAGGCCATGACGGTGGCTCCCTGTGACTTCAGAAGTGAGCTGCAACTGTTCGGCAAGGTAGCAGGCCAGTCTGAATCCCTAGTGCAGCTGAGAGAAATTGTGTGCCTGTACAGAGGAGCTGAGCTGAGCCGTGAGTAGGAAGCGGAGGCTCCATTGCAGTCCTGGTTTAGTTTTATCTATTTGTTGTTTGGCCGAGCAGGGAGAGGAAACACAGAGGTTCCATGTGGCTGCAGGGGCAGATCGTGAGAAGCGGAGCCACAGTACTTGGGAGTGGGGAGGCTTTGCAGAGATGGCAGAGAGTGGTGTGTGAAGCAACCAAAGGGTGCTGGATCCAGTAGTAGAAGGCCGAAGAAATTGCAGAGCGCGGTTTCTTGTATGGCTCCCTGCTGTGCCTAAGGTGCTTTTACTTTAAGTGCTCAGACTAGGCTTCCACAACTGTTTTATTTAATATTGACCAGGCCTATTTTGTAACATGGCCAAGCCGGGAGCTGGGACTCTGAGTCAGGAGCAGCCGTGTTCAGAACTGTCTGAGCAGGTAGTATGCTGCTGGGTGGACAAAGCGCTGTCGGTGGCTCCGTGTGGCAGGGGAGCTGAGTGGCTTGTGGTTGTGTGCGAGCAGCCACAGGGGAAAGATAGAGGAACTGCAGCATATTGTTAAATAGTGTTCTCCTCTTGAGTTTTCTTTACTGGAGATGCAATCCCCTGATGAAGAGGTACTGTGTCTGATGCTTGGAGGTGCTTGTCAAAACAGAGCAGTTTAAACAAGCCCTGCCACAAGGTGGGAACTAAGGAGGGGTTCAAGTTCGCAGCTCCGTGGAGCATAGGGCTTGTAGAAATTAAGTTGTAACAGTTCTGTCATTGGGCTGCTGGCCAGCAGTGTTCAACAGTTTTACTTTGTCTGGTTACAGTAGGAGGGCTGCAGGTTGCTGTAGAACAGAACACACTTCATAGCTTTATCTCTCTGCAGCCAAGGCTGTGGTATAGGTAGCATTCATTACTGTCAAGGCATGCTGGGGTGATGACTAGGGATACCCAACAACACAAACAAGTGAGATGGGGTCTGGACAGAAGAAGGCTCGCATTCTCCACCATGTGTGGTGTTTTGGTTTGGTCTGCCACTAAAAGACCCTTACGTTCTTTCTAGTCTGCCAGACCCATCTGTTGCTGCTGGTGAGGACCTCTTGCTGGACCATGCGAATAAACTGACTGACGCAGAAAATAATGAATAAAGGTATTTATTCTGTACTGCGGACATGTTCTCTTCTTGAGGTATAGCCCCCAGACTGACAATTTCTCTGACTGGCAGGCATTACATGGCACTGCCAGGCAGTGCAACAAATTGTTACATGCAGGTTCTAAGTGCTCTTAAAGTGGTGGCAGCTAACAACATTAAGCCCCATGCTTAATGTGTACTTCACATCAGGGAGAACAGCAATATTTTTACAAGTCATATAACCACAGATGGTAGTGAGCAAACTTTTAACCAACTGGGAGGCATTATTGGGTAGAATCCATTTTATAACTATTAATAACTGGTTGGGTGATACAAACTGCTCCTAAATGTTTCCAATCTGAAATCAACGGTATTCACTTAAAAAAATATTAGACCATTTCACTTTTCCTTCAATATCTATCCTGGTCACAAATTCAGCTACTGATCATGTCACTAGCTTAGATACTTTGATCTGCTGATCAAGCTGCCAAATTGAATTTCAAAGGTCATCCTGGGTAAACAGGCCATTTCTTGACATCTCACTCTCTGACATGGCATGCTAGTGCCGATTTCTTTTTTATTCCAAAATGTAGATTACCCGTAGTTTGGTCATGCCCTACTTTGAATATACTTATGATGTTTTTCCCACAGCAGCTGTCTCTAACTTAAACAAATGCAAAACTCTATAATTGCGTTTTAAGATTTATTCTGTGTGTAAATGGAGCTGTACACACGTGTACAGTTCTTGCAACCTTAGGTGGACTCCCTTTCTTGACCAGGCATTCAGTCCATACATAGAAACATAGAAACATAGAAGTTGACGGCAGATAAGGACTACAAGGCCCATCCAGTCTGCCCATTTCTTTTTCTACCTTATGAATGTGCTATCGGCCTTTGCTCTGTCAATGGCCTATCTAGTCATACTCATCTGTATTGCTCCCTTATGCCTATCCCATGCCTGTTTGAAGCCCTGCACTGTATTCATAGCCACCTCTTCCTGAGGTAGGCTGTTCCATGCATCCACCACCCTTTCTGTGAAAAAGAACTTCCTCACATTACCCCTTAATCAGTCTCCCTCTAATCTCATGCTGTGTCCTCTTGTCCTGCTATTTTTCTTATATTGAAACATGTTAGACTCTTTCACCTTGTTAATGCCCTTAAGGTGTTTGAATGTTTTGATCATATCGCCTCTCTCCCTCCTTTGCTCTAGGGTATACATATTGAGCTCCGTTAATCTGTCTTCATATGTTTTCTGATGCAGTCCCTGCACCATTTTGGTTGCACTTTTCTGGACTGCCTCAATCTGGTTAATGTCCTTGTGAATGTGTGGCCTCCAGTACTGCACACAATACTCCAGATGAGGCATAACCAGTGTCTTGTAAAGAGGGATTATTACCTCCCTCTTATGACTTGTGATACACCTACTAATGCACCCCAACATCCTCCTAGCCTTACCTACTGCTTTAGTGGTCTGCTTGGATGATTTCAGATCATCTGTGATGCTGATGCCCAAGTCTCTTTCTTCCCTTGTGACTGCCAGCAACTTCTCTCCCAACCTATAGGTGGCTTCAGGGTTTCTCTTCCCTATGTGCATGATCTTGTACTTCTTTGCATTAAAACCCAGTTGCCACTCTTCCGACCACTTTGCCAGTTTATCCAAATCTCTTCTCATTCTGCCCACCCCATCTGGATCATCTAATCTGCTGCAGATCTTGGTGTCATCTGCAAACAGACAAACCTTACCCTGCAGTCCCTCTGCAATGTCACTGATGAAGATATTGAAGAGGATTGGCCCCAGGACTGATCCCTGAGGTACCCCACTTGTGACTTGCATCTATTCTGACTATATACCATTTACCACCGCTCTCTATTTTCTGCCAGTCAACCAATTTGCTGCCCAGTTGACTAACTTCTGACCCACTCCAAGCCTACCCAGCTTATTAATCAATCTTCTATGTGGAACAGTATCGAAAGCTTTGCTGAAGTCAAGGTAGGCGACATCAACTGCTCCCCTTTGGTCCACCACTCTAGTTACCCAGTCAAAGAAATCTATGAGATTAGTTTGACGAGACCTTCCTGTTGTAAACCCATACTGTCTTGGTTCCTGTGCTCCTACGGATTCTAGGTGTTGCACTATCCTTTCCTTAAGGAGTGTCTCCATAATCTTGCCCACTACTGAGATAAGACTGACTGGTCTGTAGTTCCCTGCCTCCTCCCTGCTACCACTCTTGTGGAACAGGATCACATGAGCCCTTTTCCAGTCTTCTGGGACCTCTCCTGTGCTCAGAGACTCACTAAACAGTTCTGATAATGGCTCTGCTAGTTCCACCTTTAGTTCCTTGAGTACCCTGGGATGTATGCCATCAGGTCCCATTGCCTTGTACACCCTGAGCTTATTGAGCTCTTGTAGGACCCTTTCTTTTGTGAACAGACTAGTGCACACTTCCCTCCACCCTGTGTCCATGGTGCTGAGCTGTGGGCCCTGCCCTATCTTCTCCTCAGTAAATACTGAGCAGAAGTATCTATTTAGGATAGATGCTTTCACATGGTCCTCCTCCTCACACGCCCCCCCTTGTACCCTTTGATCTTAGCAATACCCCCTCTGGACTTTCTCCTTTCACTAATGTATCTGTAGAAAGTCTTGTCACCTTCTTTTACTGTTTGTGCTAGTGTTTCATCGGTTTGAGCCTTTGCCTGACTTACTGCCTTTCCTGCTTCCCTTAGGGAAGTTTGGTATGCCTCCCTATCTTCATCCCACTGCATTCCCTTATATTTCCTGAAAGCCAGCCTTTTGGCTCTGACCTTTTCTGTTACTGTTTTTGAGAACCAAAGTGGTTTCCTTCTTCTTTTGCATTTCCTTTTCTCTCTAACACAATGGGATGTTGTTTCAAGTATTGCATCCTTAATGTTTGCCCACTTTGCCTGCCCCCATACCTGTATTTCTTCTTGCCAGGGCTAGCTTAACTCTGTTGGCCATCTTATCAAAGTCAGCTCCTCTGAAGTCCCATATTTTTGCCTTCCCAGAGGGAAGTGGAGTGTACACTTCCATCTTCAGTCTTATTTCAGTGTTATTTCAGTCCAGACTGACAAAGCACTGCTTTTCATCAGTGCACTGTTAATACACTGCACTGACTTTCTGCTACACTGTTGTACCACTGCTCAATCTTTCTTATGTTTTGATGCACACTGTAAGAGCACTGCAAATAATTATTAGATTTTCATGCACACTTCTTTAGCACTGTATTTTCTTCACTAATATTTGCTGCACACTAGAGTAGTACTGCTTAATCTTTCTTATTTTTTGATGCACACTGTAAGAGCACTGCAAATAATTATTAGATTTTCATGCACACTTCTTTAGCACTGTATTTTCTTCACTAATATTTGCTGCACACTGCAGTAGTACTGCTTAATCTTTCTTATTTTTTGATGCAGACTGTAAGAGCACTGCAAATAATTCTTAGATATTCATGCACACTTCTTTAGCACTGTATTTCCTTCACAAATTTTTGCTACACACTGCAGTAGTACTGGCAACACTTTATAATTTTTATCACACTTCTTTAGCACTGCATTGTCTCAGCAATCTGGTTACCCTTACTGAATTTGTCACAATGGCATTATAGTGGTATAGCAATGGCAATACTGTGGTCAGCTGAAAAATCCACAATAGTACTACCCAGTGGTACTCTGGTATCACAGTGATAGGAGATATATAGATTTTCCTCTGTGCATTGGTAGTGCACTGGCAGAATGGTATCCCTTTGGCATTTTTTACCATTTTCTCTGTCTCTCACATATACACTGGTAATACAATGGTATCATGAAATTTTGAGATTTTTGTCAGCTCCCACAAATACTGGTACACTGGTAGCACAATGGTACTGGCGTTATTTTGACATTTCAGTATCTGGTACCTCTCACAGCAACCCTAGACTCATGTAGTAGCACAATGGTACCAGTATTAATCTCATCATATTCTGTACTGTAACGCATTGTTAAGATAAATTACATTATCAACCTCATGGAGAACAGCTCTCAATTTCATATTTGTATTTGTTCACTTGTCTTTATCTTACTGGTAATGGATTGTTATTGTTCACATAGACCAGAACGTTCAAAAAGCATTTTCTATCACTAAATGGGTAAGTGACTCTCAAACAATACTTTGCACTCCAAAAATAGGGTAGGATCACAAAATATCTTGAATAACATAATTAGTGAGTCTCTGACCAGTTGGTAAATGGTTCTAAAAGATGTTGCCTCCCTAAACTAGATAGTATCACCTCTGTCTCCTACCACTGCCCCGTTGAGCTCCCGCCATCAGTAATATCACACTTCCCTTGGTGTTCAGTGGTGCTGCTGTCCATTCCATACATTGGAAACTGCCAATATCTACCTGCCCACCCAGTCCCACCACTTGCACCATTCATGGCCCCCACCATATGTTTACGCACTCTCCCTACAGTGGCAATTGGCACAGACACTCTGCTAACCTCTGTGACCAAATGAGGACAGAATGCCAGTTTTGCTCTCATGGGCCTATTGTATAAACAGCTGTGTACATTTAGCACATGATTGTGAACTATCATCCATTTTGTGCCTGATCAAAGAGCTGAGAGGATGGTCTGTGCCAAATGTGGAAGAGTGTCAAATATATAAGCTGGGGACCAGGGGTAGTATTGCTGTAAGAACTAACTGGGTCACGGTGGGGACTTTGGATATACAGAGGCAAGGACTTTCCTCAACACACCACTGCTCACTCTATCAGACCCTGGGCTGGCTTCCCATCAGCCCAACAGACCTATCTCCTGGCCAGCACAGTCAATAAGGCCATCCAAAACCGAACTACCTCTCCGCAATCCCACCTTCTTTGGCCAAAAGTGTTTGTTCTAGAGCTCTGCCTCACTGCTGGCCCCATGCTTGAGTGCCCCCTAGTCTCCACCATATGGGTAAATGTGCATTCTCATCTGCAGCCCCTTTCCTTTGGAACAACCTGCCCTCCACTTAGCACCACTGACTCTCCAGGACTCTTCCACTCTCTCCTTTGATCTCACTTTTCTGTCCTCCACTACTTGCTCCTGCCCTCCAACTTATTATCATGCCTCTCTTCCCTTCCTCCTTTTCCTTCTTGGTCCATACCTACACTGCCATGATGCACTTTTCCTTTACTCATCTCAGATCACGCCTAATTTGTATTACAACTTGGCTACTACTGTGCCTGCTATTGTCATAAATGTTATTTATCCATTGCGCTGCAAGTTTATATATATCTTCATATAAATATCCTGTATGTTTTTATTACTGTCTATTGTATGCCTTGTCCCAGCCTCCTTTGTACTTGCTTTTATTCCTGTACCATCCTCAATGGCCCAGGTCATGCCTGAAAATGGTTCTCGGACCAGTGCACCTACTAGGTAAACAAATAAATGAATAAATAAATAAATGGGAACCACTGAACATCCGGGATAGTAACAATCTACTGTATACCTGCGGGGTGATTGTAGGATGGGGTAGGACTGGAAAACAGGTAAATTAAGAACCTGGACCTGTGGGATAAATAGGGGAGGGGGCCCAATGGACGCTGTTTCCCAGGAGGGCTCTTTGGTGGTGTAACTCCCAGGATACATTTTGCCTGGTGCTGTAATGTGGCCTGTGCTGTAGTCGGCATCAGCAACATGGCTGTCACACCAGCATGGGTGAACCCTTTCTCCACACCCTCCTGAGTGTCAGCCATATAACAGGTTTTGGTGGCATCTGCAAAAAGACTTACCTTCTCATTCAGTTATTCTGCAATTTCACTTATGAAGACACTGAAGAGGCCCACTCCTAGTACTGAGCCCCACCTTGCACCATGCCTTTAACCAACTGTTGAAAGCTGTGTGGAGAATCCTATCTTTTCCCAAGATGTATATAGGCAACTTTTTGGCAAAAGCCACCATGTATGCTTGAGGACCCTCCGCCATCCCTGAAATTTCTCTGCACTATCCCTACCCCGTCCCTTGCTAGGTCATTTGTCCCCAGGTGGACAATGACATCTAGCTCCCTCTCATCTCCTGCTGCCTAATGATCCACTGTATCTGCTCTCATCCCTCCAAGCCAAAGTACCTCTCAGGCATTTCACCTCCCTCTCCTTTACCCCACCCTGCTCGCAAGTCTATCCCCCTAATTAAGTCCCCCACCAGCAGTTGCTTCCTACTCAGCTGGGGGCCTCTTCCTCCCTCCCTGTAACTGTGAAATGGTCCATGGACAGTGCTTTCCTTGGGGAAGGTTTCTCCAGGAGCCAAAAGGGTGGTTCAGCTGCAGGGAGAGTTGTTGGCTGGGTAGGGCCCATTTCAGATGCAGGGAGAGTGGTTAGTAAACAAAGCAGGTGAACTGAAACTCTGACAAACAAACTGGCAAAGGGGCAGAAAATGCAAGCCTCATAGGAAAGAGCACAGTGAGGGCTACAATAGATCATTTACCAGAGAAGTCTCAGGTCAGGGAACTACAGCTGAAGAGAACATAGAGAACAGGTAGGCATCAGAAAATGATGCATGGGGGCAGAGGACAGACGTGGACTCATGAAGGCATGCATAGGAACTATGGATGCCAATGCAGGGTTAAAAGCCAGCTTAGGTAGGTGGACACTGACCTGTAGGCAGAGTGCACAACACAGGGACCCTGCATCCCTGCATGCTGGACAGCAGGGAAGTGTACCATGGAACATAGCCCCACTGCAGCACAGTAGCTGATAGGGGCACAGGACACTGTGGACACAGAACTTGAATGTGACCATGGTGTGCAGCACAGCCTTGAAGCACTGGGACTGTGGGCAGACAGTGGCACTACAGTACTGGTACAAACCACCCACAGACAAGTAGCAACTGCCACAGGTGTGGCCCATGGAGTGTGATGTGCAAACGAAGTGCAATCACACCCGCATGCCTGAGCTGGAACCAAAGCCGGTCATGTTGCACAGTCCTCTGGCACAATGGAGGACAGTGTGGAAGCCATGGAGGGACCAGGGTGCTCAACTGCAACCCCAACAACATGGACAATCTGTGAGGTGGTACCATCCAGGAAGGGAAAGTCCAAGCTAAATGTGAATGGCTTCCTCCTGGTCCAGGAATGGACCTGCAATGAGACAGTGTACTGTTTTTTTAACATATCATATTTTTCACCTGCTGCGGCACACACTCCGGCTTGGGGCATCCAGCAACCAGCTCCACCCACCTGGAGAGCTGGGTAGCTCAAACTGCACCCAGGAGGATCAGAGACGGGCCATCATGCCATCTTGCTGGAGAGCTCCCCCCCTGCCTCTACCAGCCAGGACAGCCCCAGACCCTCCTCAACAGAACTCCACCAAAGTCCTCCAGGTGGCTCAGAGCACAGCCATCAAGCTGAAAGGTCATGCCCAGCCATTTTCCTTCTATTGGCCCCAGTAGCATGGACGTGCAATGACATCCAGGAGCAACATACCAACATCTGCCGTGCTCCCCATCTAGTGTCACTGACACTAGTAGTGCCCCTGAGCATCCCCAGAGGGCTGCTACAGCACAGTGAAATTCCCCAGCCCACCCCAGGACTGGGAAAGCAGTCTGTGGATGTTCGATCCCAGTCCTCCCCTGCCGACCCCCTGACGGCCCAGGCTCAATCCTGAACCTGGGTCATTGGCGTGACACAAGGTATGGCATCCAGCGCCCAACCCTCAGCACCACTGGGATGGCATGAGACAGTGTAACGGTGCTGCCAGCACCATAAGTCCAAGTCCTGCCTCGGCCAGGCCATCACACTGCTCCAGGATGGCCAGCACCACCTAAAGAAAAAGAGTGAGCACAGTCATGCTCTGGAGGTGACAGATGCTCTACCAGCACAGGTGTTGGCAGGCATCAAGTAGAAGGCACACAGCACTGTGGCTAGCCCCGCATAGCTACTGCAGAGTGAAGCAACTGCAATGACCACTAAGCTGTGGCAACAGTTGCAGCAAGAGAGCCCTGCTGCAGATTGTGAACAGAGACCCGCTCTATGACCTCTAACCAGAACCAGTGACACTGGCTGACCTCACTATCCCCAAGCAGCTACAGACGGTGACTGAATGGCCATGGTACAGCAGGATCACCGCAGCACCACCCACCAGGTCCTTCTACTCACCACAGAGACACATCAGGGACCCTAGCACAGGCACCCTTCTGGATGATGGATGGTATGTTCAAGACTGTGCCACACCTGTTCACTCATTGTACACCATCCATGCACCCATGGGGATGGGCCCTAACAACCTCATTATGTCATTGGTGTATACGCTGATGACGGCAAAGAGCCTGCAGTGTTACTGCACCTTGTTCCAGGAGCTGAATAAATATGCAGTATACAGTCCTGCACCCTCAAACCACCTACGATCATCACTGACTTTGAGTAGGCTGTGATCAATGCCTGTAAGATGGAATTTCCACAAACTATAAACAAGGGACACCTGTTCCACTTTGGGCAGATTGTGTGGTAGAAGGTCCAGAGCTTTGGCCTTGCACCACAATACAGAAGTGACCCAGACTTCAGCCTGAAGATCCATGAACTCGTGGCCCTTGCCCATCTCCTGGCACAGGACATTCCAGCAGCATTCAGCCTCCTGAAGTCAACCATTCCACCTAATGCCACCACACTCTTCTATTATTTCGAGCAGACACATGTGCTGGGCAGGATATGACTGTACAGTAGGGTGACCAAGGTGCCCACGAGATACAACCCCATGTTCCCACTCAGCTGTGGTTGGTTGCAGATCTCAATGAGCGAAGTATGCCGTGGACCCAAAGCAATGTCAAGACCTGGCACTGCCATCTCCATGCCCTGCTCAGGAAGGTGCATGTAGGGTTCATGACAATGCTAGCAGAACTCCACAGGGAACAGCAATGGATCTATGTCACCAGGGAAGGCATTTGTTGTGGACTGCCATGGACACCACCAAAAGAGCTATGAGGAGTGGATGGATGGTACTAGCATCCAAGGACAGGGCAAGCTGCTGAGAGTTCCTCTGTGGCATGGTACCCAACACACCACCCTGTAGGGTTTCCATGGTGACTTGGCACCCTGACAGTTGTACTCACAGTACCATCATGCACAGCCACCAAGGTTGCCACTGTGGCCCCTACTGTTGAATAAAGTTTCACCCCCACATTTAACATGCACCCCAACTTGGTGGTGATGTCTCATCACAACACTGCTGGGTATCGCCAAGCAGCCCACTGCACACTGCCACATCTGCACTGTGTGTCACATGTCGCACAGGTCTGAAGCTGTGTGAGTGCCCACCAATCCTTCCAGCTGTGCAACTGTGTGGTAACAGCATTTCCAAAATGGGCCCTGTGGAACCTCCAACAACACACCTGGCAGCCTTCATGCCACAGTGGGCTCCTGTGGCACAAGCCCCCAAACACCTCAGACTTTTTCTGTGTGGTTTACTGCAGGCCCATAGTGGGCTAGCATGACACGGCCACATGCGCAGATTGCACAGCTGGTGCGATGGCATGCTGCTCTGTGTCCTGGCATCCACATGTGGTGTTGCTGTGGACAATTTCCTGGTGCAGCTATCCTTGCTCTCGCTGTGCCGCTCTGCTGTGTGCCTGCAGTGTCATGCATGCACCAACCAACAGGCATGGCATTCCAATTCCTTCATGTATGCCTAGCTGGCTGGCTGTCAGCTGACATAATTATGCATGCAGGGATGCATGGATAATCTGCCATGCTGCCTGGGATGGCTGGTCAACACACTGGGGCATGCACGGCTATTTGTTTCATCCCTGTCTCACGGATGGTGAGACAGTCATCCTTACCAGGGGGTCTGTGATCAGGTCAGTGTGTCCTCGGAGGGTGCACCACATAGGGGGTGGGTGTTTTCACATTGTCTGTGCTGTTCAGTAGTGTCTCAGGTCCTGGGATGGGAGGCATAGATTGGGATTGGGTGCTTCATGTGATTGTGGAAAATCCACTCAACAGCTGCACAGCATCCCAACCTCCTCTGGCCTGACAGTGTGTCAGGCGCTGTCCTAGGTCGGGCCACTGTGTGTTGGGCTGCTGGGACTGTTGGGTTGTTGTGTGTGGGATGCAGCATGTCAGACTAATAAGCGTTGGGGTTATAAAAGGGTACCTAGCAGGGCAGGGTTTTCTATGTGCAAGCAGAGTGGTCAGTGGTGGGATGGGCAACTGGTATCTGGGCAAGATGGGTAGAGTGGGTGGGTCCAGCTGCAGAAAGAGTTGTTATCTAGAGGGTGCTGGTCCAGCTCTAAGGAGGGTGCTTTGTTTGATGAGACTGGGAGGTTGGTCCAGCTGCAGTGAGGTGGTCTACTGAGGTGGGGAGGCAAGTCTGGAGGGTTCCATCTGCAGGGGGATTGTGTCTGAGGGTAGGAAGGATGGCCTGGAGCAGCCAGCTACAGCGTGGGTGATCATTGATGGGGAGAGGCTGGTTTGGGGCTTGTAGGGTGGACTAGCTGCAGGCAAGGTACACAACTTGGGAGAGGTCTATTGGGATGTTGATATGGTTGCACAGCTGGGTGGTCATCTGGGCAGGGGGTGTTCAAGATGTGAGTGGTCATGGGAGGTGCAGGCCCAAAGGGCTGTACTTGGGAACCCTCACTGAAGTCAAATACTAAATTTAGTATTAAAGCATTCATTAATTTGCCTTCAAAGACTAATTTTAGTCATTTTTAATAATCTTTAATCATCATTCAAAAATACAACCGCTAAGAATACTAAATTCTAAAGTATTTCAGCAGACTAGTTGTTCAAGAGTAAGTTATTGCTAAATGAGGATTAGAAATAGATCTGCAAGGCTCTTAAAAGTACAATTTTTTTAAATACAACTGAATCATAAATGAAGATTACAGTCAGCAGAGTAGTTTTAGGATTTAAATTAGCCAATCAAGGCTGGGTACATTACAGTGCATTACAGTTCTACTAAGCAAGGAGACAGATAAAACAACCAGCAACACTAATGAATTTTAGAGAAGGTAAGCAATCATAAAATGTGGGGTTTTTGCCTGGAAATAATATGGTGCAAAACAAGTTGGCAGTGTCCCTTTATTAAAAGTCTATTCTAAACTACTTTTCCCATAAGTCTACTCAGTCAGAGGCCTACATTTCCCAGCTCTCTTCCTGTCTGTGTTCAGTCTGATGAAACTGCACGAGTTCTGTGCTCTGTGGTCTCCATTTTTGAACAACTGAGGTTTCCAACAGCTAAAGATTTACATGTTAAGGTAAGAGCTATGTTTAAAAGTACATCTTTTAACTCCCTAAAATGCTAAATACAGTAAAGGAATTATCATCAGGTGTTTTTTTTCAAAATGAAATGTTGTACAGTTTCACTTTCAATGTGTTGTCTTGAAAACATTTCTTTCTCTGAACTCTTGGCTAAACTTTGAAATACATTTATTTTCAATCAAGCCCCCCCCCCCAAAGTGTTTAGGATGTATTGTGCCTCTAGATTACTTGTTATTTGTGGAATTTTTGATGATTTAGTTACTTTAAAGTAGTGTTGGTGGGGGCAGGAGAATGAACAGCAAGGAGATTGTATAACCGAGCAAATTCAGACTGCATAGAGAAAAGATTACAATTTTTTTAATTTGAGAAAATCGATTACCCTAAAAGGAAAATTGTTTACTGCAGATATTTGGAGTGTATATGTAGAAACTGTTTTCGTTTAATATTTGTTATTACAACAGTTGCAGCGTGTTAATCCATTTTGTAATCTGGGATCAGTGCATTTTTGCTTATATTGCTGAAGAACTGCATTAAATAATATTTATGTTTATTTTGTTTTTGTTGACTGACTAAGTGCACTAGACAGATTCTTGCCTAATTTTCAGGCATGACCCAGAGGAGAGGAATACAGATGAAAGCCAACTGACCTTGAACTAGATTAAGCTGTTGGTGGTATTTTTTAGTGAATTGGGAGTGGGGTGGAATATGGCAAGGCACTGGAGAAAATTTCCCTGCTTTTCAGAAGTGCCATGGGATCTACCCCACCACCCCTGAACTCACCAGAACAGGCAGATGGGACCTTCGTTTAATGTCTCATCACGAAGACAAGTGCCTCAGGAGTGCAGCCATCCCTCATGCTGCACTACAGCATCAGTAATGGATATTAACAAAGTGCCTGGTATGGGAATAGAACCCACCACCTTCTGATCTCTCAGCCTTGAAACACTGTGCCACTGTTGAGCCACTGCTGACAAAATCCAATGTTAGTGTCACTAATTATTTTTTTTTTTCAAATACTCGTTGATATGAGGTCCATGGTTGAGGAATGGTGATTGGGGATCTAGGTGTAGGAGGTTCTGCTCTGGATGGTGGTGTGTCCAGCTTTTAGAAAGGATGTCCAGCTCTGGGGAGGTTACTCAACTGCAGAGGAGGAGGCTAGTCTGTGGGTGGAATGAACCCAGGGGTCTAGCTGCAGGGAGGATTATCTGCTCAGGGAAGGCTAGTCCAGGGCATGAAAAAGTGAGCCAGCAGCAGGAGGGTGGCTGGTGGTGGTGGTGGTGGGGATAGTTCAGGAGGTTGGAGTGAGGTCCAGCTGCAGGGTGGGTGGTTGGATGGTGAGAGCTGGTAGAAGGATGTCTGAGTGATCTGGCTGTAGGTTAGAGTGGTTAGGTGGGGACTGCTGGGTCCATGGGCTGGAGGACAGCTTAGATATGTAAGTCTGTTAGAGTGGAGGTTTGGGAGTGGTGCTCCAGCTACATGGAAGTTGTATAATATGTACTGGGCTGGTCCAGATGTAGGGAGGTGGCTGGCTGGGTAGTAGCCTGACCCGGAGCCTGTGTAGTGCTCTAGCTCAGTGCTCATTATGTGAAAGGCTGGGGCTAGAAGAGTTGCCAGCTGCATGCAGGATAGTCTGGTGCCTGGAAGGACTGATCAGGACCCTTTCCCCAATCAATAACAATCCAGCTTCTAGTGTTCCATTTTTCCCAATCTAGACTTGTCCTCCTCCAAGCTCCGCCTCACCAACCATTTAATAGAGGTCAGGCCAGGATAAGTGAGTGTGGAACAAAGAACAGCTCTCCTCCTCCGATTGCGGCTGGACTATTTGCCTTTTATGGCCCAGTCACACAGTCAAAGGTTCATGCCCTATTCACTGATTGGCCGCTCCTTCCTGAGTCACCGGCTTGCAAAGTTGTGGCTGATGTGGACCCGGTATGCATTGCCTGTCTCCCGCCAGCAAGAGCTTCCTTGTTGATCACCAATGTGATCCCATCTTCTCCCACTGCTGATGTAGCCCCAGAATGCCTGCCCAGACCACTTCCAGCGACAAGCCCGGTCTGGAAAGAACAGCTCTCCTCCCTGATTGGAACTGGGCTAATCTTGCTATAGATATTAAAAGGATGGGTCCTAGCACCAACCTTGGGCTACACCCACCACCTCTGGAATGCACCCATTTGCCTTACCACCACCCTCTGGTTTCCAGTCTTTGAACCTGTTCTCCACCCACCTTGTTATTTTGTGTTCCACCCCTAAGCCTTCCAGCTCATTTACCAGCCTTCTATGTGGCAAAGTGTCAAAGACATTGCTGAAATCTGAGTAGGCCACATCCTACTCCATCCACCTTCCTTGTTACCCAGTCATAAAACTCAGTTAAGTTTGTCGGGCACAACCTGTCTCTCATAAAAGGAAACTGCCTTGGGTCCTGGAGGTTTTATAGCACATTGGGTAAAGGCTCTGAGCTACAGATCTGGAGACCTGGGTTTGAATCCAACAGCCATCTAAGTGCATACTGTGTGATTCTGAGCAAGTTATTTAATTTCTTTGTGCTCCAGGTTGCATCTGGAAACAAGCTTCAGATTAGTGTGCTACTCCTGGTTAAACAATGTTCCCTTCCCCCACTTCCCCTATAGACCATTGACAACCAGGTGCTCCACTATTCTTTTCTTAGCAGTATTCCCATTACTTTTCCACTGTTGTGGTCAGGCTGACCAGTATGTAGTTCCTGCATCCTCCTGTTCCACTTTTGTATAGTGGGACCACATCTACCTTCTCCAATCCCCTGGGCATGTCATCAGTTTACAAAGATAGGGTGAACAGGGTGATCGGGAGGCCCTACTAGCACCTCCCTTGGCTCCCTCAGTGTCGAGGATGCATCTGTCTGGCCCATAGCCTTATTGCTGCCAGTTCCATGAGGATCCTTTCTTTTGCAAAGGGAGCTGTGTCCTTTTCTATGATCTCTCCATCCTTATTAATGCTAGCCCATTTCCTGCCCCTTCCATTGTAAAAAAATGAACAGAAGTATTTGCTCAGTATTTCTGCTTTTTGTCGGTCATCTTTTACCCTCCCTCCATCTACCCTTTTCAGACACTCAGTATCTCCCTTGCCTTCCTTTTCTCCTGATGTACCTGCATGTAAAGGTTTTGTCCTCCTTACCACAATATCCACTGGCTGGCTTGTGTCAAGGTCCCACATAAGTGGGTCTGGTGCCAATGTGCACTTTGCATGTGGAAACATTTTGGTTTGCCTGCTGTGTGCTGTAGCGTAGTGGATTATGATGACTGGTTTTGCTGGATTCTGCACTGACAGCTTCATTTACAGGATCCTGGAGTTCTTTGCAGTGGGAGATTGTCCTACAGTGCATGTTAAGAGTTTATATAGGCTCTCAGCTTTGGTTTACTTGGCCCACTGAACTCCTGAGCTAAGTTCTGTCACAAACTGACTTATCCTCTGGAGAAGAGCAAGTGGAAAACATCTGATAAGAGATTGTGTATGCTCAAAATTGCACTGCAGGCTATTGGAACTTCTATTGCCTGTTGCCAGCTGCTAGGAGTTCTGGGACTGGTTGTGTCTGCATATATCTGCCTAGAGATGGTCACAGTTGGCCTGCTGCGGTGGCTATACTGCAATGGATGGTAGTTGAAATTCCAAATCGGTTGGGGACTTAGAGGAAGGATTAGAGTGCTTCTTCACTGAGAGGGTGGTGGACAATGAGAATGGGCTGCTGAGGGGAACTGGTGGAGAGGGTTCACGGGGCATGGGATAAGCACAGAGGGCAACTGGCACAGGGGACTACAGAAAAGGCCTAGTGGATATCTAGGGGAACTGGGAAGACTAGGTGGGCTTATGGTCCCTTTATGCCATCACATACCTGTGTTCCTGTGTATTCTACAGGCAGATTGGGAAAGGAGGTGGGATCACTTACACCACCAGGAAGCATTCATTGTGCCTTGAATAGCTGTTCCTTGGTGTCTTTATCCTACCCTGTGTTGGTTGATGTGGCTGAGCAACATGAGCCTACCTCCAAAAAGATCAGTTCTAGGGGCACGAGCAAGGTCCTCCTCCTCCCTCCCCAACCCTGACATCCCTGGTGACCAAGTCCATTCTAAAGCCAGGTTGATTGTGTGGTAGGTCAGGCATCTCCCCCCCAACCCACTTTTTATTTTAACCCTCTACAGAGCCTTCCTAACTGACCCAGCTGATCAGTATTTCTATTTTCATACTGACCCATTTTCCTTTTATATCTACAGGTCTGACAGGACATTGACTGGGAGTAGGAGGACACTGACCATATGTATCAGATAAAATTGTTTTTTTTTTACCCAATATTGTTTGTCATATAATAGTTCATACGAGCTGCAGATCCTTGGTAGCCCATTGCTGTTCTTGTTTTACAGAGTGAACGAATGGCTGCTATGGGAGGCACTGGGTTGGAGCTGTACCTTGTGCTTTAGAAATGAGATTATGTGCTGGTTGGGGGTATGGGATGGGCATCAAGGTTGGGAACTCCAGGGAACACCACACAATCAATTTGCCAAGACTCGTGAGGCTCAAACCCTGTTTTTCATTTTCTTTTTTTGTGTCCCTTGCATTCTAATGCCTGAATTAATGTAGTGTTTTTGTTTTGCAACAAGTACTATGTGTGTGTGTGTATGTGTGTGTGTGTGTGTGTGTGTGTGTAATAACCCACTGTAGGGTGTGCGGTCACACTCTGATATACGCACACCTTGGTGTGTGTTGTTGCACATGAGGCCGCAGGCCAAGTGCATCAACCACCCAAGCTGTGTATATCATCATGCTTCCACACACCACACAGTGGGTTATCTATCTTTAAAATGTCAAAATTGTTTTGGAGGGGAGTAATAGTGCAGGTGTGTGGTTGCACTACGATATATGCACAGTCACCTAATGGTGTTTGTCCAATGCGATTTGATAATCCCATTATAGAGATAGATAGAGATCTATATAGAAATATATATAATATATAGAGAGAGAGAGATACACACACAGACACACACACATATGCATATACACACACACTTCACTCGAACAGCCCCTTGATACCGAAAATAATTTTCCACACTGTGCATGTGCTCCCAGTCCGAAGAGGCTCTCTTCTCCTTTTGAAGATAAACCTGGAAATACTGGTGAGGACCTGCATATCAGGGAGGCTCCCATACCATTTTCTGCAAACCAGAACGATTGTTGGTCATTCCTTTACCTAAATGTCCACCCCCTTCCTTGTGACTTTGAGTCAAACATGGGGTAACAGACTTTAGTACCTCCTATAGACATAGCCCCCAAGATCTCCATCTTCTTTGGAATTCACAGATGACTTTATCACTCAGGAACCCTTAAACAAAGCTTCCTCTGCTGAGGTTGCAGATACTTGCAGATGAATACTGTTTTGTTTTTGTTGAATTTTATGTGACGCCATCTTTAATGCAGCCTAATACACTGAAACAGAACTACAACACTTCTAACAGGAGTGCTACCAAAATCACACTGCACACTGAAGTGCACTACAGGTCTTGATGCACTGCTAATTAACATAATTCGCACACACTGAAAAAGCAATGCAACACTGCTTCAGGCAGTGTTGAAAACACTGCTAATTGCAGTACTTTTGCAGTGTGAGTACAGTGCTAATTAACATAATTCTCACACACTGAAAAAGCAATGCAACACTGCTTCAGGCAGTGTTGAAAACACTGCTAATTGCAGTACTTTTGCAGCGTGATTACAGTGCTAATTAACATAATTCGCACACACTGTATCAGCACTGCATGTACACCAAAAGAGACCTGAAGATGCACTGATTAAACACTGATGGGCTGCATTATGAAATGAAGTGTGCAGGAAGTGTACACTGCTACTGTAACACTGAAATAACACCATATAATGACTGTTTGAACACTTCACTTCCCTCTGGGTGGTGTAGATAAACAAGTAGAGACACCAGCCCTGGTGTGCTCCCCTACAGGGATGTGTGATGGGGTCCCCCTACTCATTGAAACCAACGCCCACATGTTTGGGAGGTTAGCGCAGTTGTGCCAAGAGAAATGAGACCAACAGACTGGCTGGGCAATGAGAATTCCAGCTCTGATCAAGAAAGCTTATGACCTGCAGAGGCAGTCTGTGGCAGAAGACCAGGACGAGCCCATTGGAATTGTCTGGTAGAAGGACCCTGATTCCTTGGAAGTGCCACCCAATACTCAGTATACTGTTCATGAAGAAGTCCGTCTTAGGAGAGACGTGAAAAACAAAATATTAATACTGGATGCATCAGGTGAAGGAAAGTTGCCGGAGGGCCTAATGGTCAAGCCCAGTATCCTACCTGCCCATGCCCATGCCTGTGCGTGCCAAGTGATGGTCCAAATTAGAAAAGTGTCAGATCAGAAAGTCCGTGTGAACAGGGGATGTACACTGGCTACAGTACACTGCACAGACACTGCAGTATTACCCAGTAACAAGCACTATGGTGAAAAGGAGAAAGTGACCCCAGACCTATTTGATTTGGGTGATTCCCCCTTGTCTGCCGAGTGGAAAACCTGAATTAGCAGGAAACCTGCCCAGAGAGACCAAGTGTTCTCACTAAAAGAGTGGGACGTGGGATGTGTCCATGGTGCCGAGCATAACAGACGCCTGCATGATGACTGACCATTCCAAGAGAGGTCCCGACACCTTGCTTCAGCTGACATAGATGATGTCAGGAGGCACCTAGAGGAAATGCTTGCTGCTGGTATTATTCAAGAATCAAGAAGCCCCTATGCATCCCCCATTGTAGTTGTGTGTAAAAAGAACGGATCCATGAGGATGTGTGTGGATTATCGGACCCTCAACCGACGGACTGTCCCCGATCAACACACCATGCCATGCATACAGGATGCCCTGGACTACCTGAATGGGAGTCAGTGGTTCTCAGTACTTGATCTCTGCAGCGGATACTATCAAATTCCAATGGCCCCCAAGGACCATGAGAAAACAGCCTTCATCTGTCCGCTGGGGTTCTACAAATTTCTGAGGATGCCACAGGGAATCTCAGGCACCACTGCCACCTTTCAGAGATTGATGGAGTGTGCGGTAGGGGATATGAACCTGCTGGAGTGCCTGGTGTACTTGGACAATGTCATCGTATTTGGGTGCACGCTGGAGGAGCATGAGACCAGACTCATCAAAGTCCTTGACTGATTGGAGAAATTCGGCCTCAAGTTATCCATAGACAAGTGGCAGTTCTTTCAAGCATCTGTGAAATATGTGGGGCATATAGTGTCTGCTGAGGGGATGCAGACAGATCCTAGTAAAGTAGAATCCTTGACCACCTGGCCCCAGCCCACCAACCTAAAAGAACTACAGTGTTTCCTGGGGTTCTGCAGCTACTACCGCTGATTCATCAAAGACTATTCAAGGGTGATACGGCGCTCCTTAATCTTACCCAAGGCTATCCCCCTACCAACCGCAGATACAAAAAGGGGTCCATTAAGGAAGAAGAAAAGGTGTACTTCCAGACAAGTGAACCCTTTGGGTCTCGGTGGACTCCCTAGTGTGAGGCGGCTTTCTTTGAAGTCATCTATCAGCTCACCCATGCCCCCGTCCTTGCCTTTGCTGATCCCACCAAGCCATACGTTCTGCATATGGATGCCAGCTTGAAAGGGCTTGGGGCTGTGCTCTACCAAGAATACAAGGATGGCCTGAGACCTGTGGCTTTCACCAGTTGCAGTCTGACCCCATCAAAGCGTAACTATCCGGTCCACAAGTTGGAATTTCTTGCTCTAAAGTGGGCCATTGCCAACCAGTTTCATGAGTACCTTTATGGTGCAAAGATATTAGTGAAGACTGATAACAACCTTCTGACGTATTTGCAGACCTCAGCTAAGTTGGACGCCACTGGGCACCGGTGGCTTTCTGCCTTGTCGACTTACAATTATGCTGTTGAATACAGGCCTGGACTGAATCACATTGATGCTGATGCCCTGTCATGTAGACCAAATTCTAAGGACAATAGGGTGAGGTGGTCTGAACCCTCCATTAAAGCATTATGCCAAAAGTTTGATAAAGATGAGCCACTGTCTGCAGACACAGTGGACTGCCTGGTGGGTTGCTTGGGGCCCCCTGATACCTGCATACCGGCTGCCTATTGCCATTTTTCTGCATTAGATATTAGTGCACTGCCTCAGTTTGATAATGACAGTATTCAGTGGGCTCAATCCCAGGACCCCATGATTCAATCCGCACTTGATGCCCTGTGTGCGGGGAAAGATGTGTCCAAGTTCTGTTCCACCAATTTGCAAACTGCTTTATTATTCAAGGAAGGCCACAGGTTAAAGTTGCATGATCAGTTGTTATACAGAGATACAGTGGATCGCCAAGGTCAAGTGGACAAGTAACAGCTGGTCCTACCCACGGCCTTTAAACAGCTGGTATTGAGGTCCCTCTACAACCACATGGGACACCTCAGTATTGATTGAACTCTCGACCTAGTATGAATCTGATTCTACTGGCCAAAGATGGGGCAGATGTTGAGTATCACATAAAGACCTGCAGTCAGTGCCTACAGGGAAAAACCCTGCCCCAGAAGGCTGCCACACTAGTCAGTATCATTACCAGTGCCCCTATGGAGCTAGTTTGCATAGACTTCTTGTGCTTGGAGCCTTACCAAAAGAACATTGGCAATGTAGTGGTGGTAACTGATCATTTTACTCAATATGCACAAGCTTTTCCAACCAAGGATCAAAAGGCCTCTACAGTGGCCAAGGTGCTAGTGGAAAAGTTATTTGTCCATTATGGTGCCCCTCAATGTATCCATTCTGACCAAGGCATAAATTTTGAAAGTAGACTGATCAGAGAAATGCTTTCCCTGTGTGGGGTGCAAAAGTCCAGAACCACTCCCTATCACCCGCAGGGGGACCCTCAACCAGAACACTTTAATCGAACCCTTCTGGACATGCTGGGCACTCTCCATCATAAAGACAAGCCTAAGTGGAGTCAGCAGATTAGCACCTTGGTACACACTTACAATTGCACCAAAAGTGATGCTACTGGATTCTCTCCCTATCATCTCATGTTCGGGAGGGAGGCCCGGCTGCCCATTGATGTTTGCTTTGGGGTCTCTCCGGATGGAATCCGATCTGAGAATTATTTGCAGTACGTGCAGAAACTGAAAGATCAATTGAACCATGCATATCAGCTGGCATAAACTATGGCTGCCAAATGAAATCTTGCTAACAAAGAAAGATATGATTGATGAGTAAAAGCCCAAGAATTGTTACCCGGAGATAGGATACTACTGCGCAATTTTGGACTGCATGGGAAGCACAAAATCGCTGACAGGTGGCACCATCTTCCCCACATAGTAGTTGGTAAACTGGATGACCTGCCAGTGTAAAAAGTGTGCCCTGAGAATAACGCTAGAGCTGTCAAGACCATGCACCGCAATCACCTACTGCCCATCGGTCAAGTGATCATTGATGTTGAACCAACACCCGACACTTCCCCCGGGCTGGTGACTCATGCTGCTGACAAAAAGAGACAGAGTCAACCTGCCCCTGTTGTTCCAGACCTAAGGTCCCCCCCCCCCGGCAGGCCCAGGATGATGATGACTGTCAGTCCATTTCTGATGAAAGTGAATGTGACAATGCCTACTATCCTTCTTATGAACTGAGCCAGTTGTTTCGAGGCAATCCTCTGCAGAATCAGGGGGATGAAGCTAGGCCTTCAGAGCTGCCTAATGCCCCAGCTTCTTCCCTGGAACCAGTGCCCCCTGAAAGTAAGGTGCAGAGTATTACGTTTGAAATAGCAGACTCCTTGTGCCTAGTGGAACTGTTGAATTACCTGAGGAGGAATCTGTTATGGAAAATCTCCCTGGTGACACACCAGAACCTGCAGAACAATATGACAGTGTTGACAGCACCCCTTCAGTGCCACAAAATTCAATGATCCAGGAGTTCCTTCCTTGCACCCCTAGCACCTTACCTGTCATATTCCCTCAACAAGGCCCCCTGGCTGCACTGTCTCCCGCCCTCGGCCACCTCCACCCCGTATCTCCACTCCTGCCTCACCCCAACCACCTCCTGTACTCCTCACCCCCTGCACCCCTTCCCTCAATCTCCTACCCTCACTTCCCCCACCACCTACCACCCCTTCCCTTGTCTTGCTCATAGCTCAGTTCTTTGTACTGGTTATTACATGTCTGTAAGTCAATGACTATATGTTTGTAACTAAACATGACGACTGTTGTACACGCTGACATGGAACCTTTGTAAAAGAGCTTCGGCTAAAAGGTATTGTAATCCCAGATTGAAATAAATAAATAAATAAATAAATAAACGGATGAGCAACCTGGGCCCTCTTCAGGAGACAATAATGAGTAAGGTATTGTGGAAGCAGTATCTGCCATGCAAGGAGCTAATAATTTTCTGCTACTGGAAATTTCGCCTAGTGCAGAGGTACCCCTTTCTACTGAAGAAGAGACTGATGCAAATGCTGGAACTCCTGAGACTATACTTGTTGCCCCAAGGAAGTCTGGGAGAGCGGTTAAACCCGTAATACATCTAAGCTATGACTCCCCTGGAAGACCAATAGATCTTCCTTTAAATGTTGTCCACAAGGGTATTTATGTTTCAAAGAGCTCATTGCCCAATCTGAGCCTTTCTGCTACTTCCAAGTTGATTGTCCATCCTTCAGGACATGGTGTCCCTGCCCCATATAGCCCCAAGTTAGCTGATAGGGATGGGACCCCATCTATGTTGTTTAGAATGCAAGAAACTAGAACATGAATGAGTACAGTAATATTATTGTGTGAATCATAGTGAAATAATTATTGTATGTATGAAAACTGCATAACTGTTGCCATTTTATATATATATATTCATATGTATTAGCTATTTTGGATACATATAGTAATGGTAATGAAGCATATATTTTGTATAAGTATATTGTCTTCAAATAACGTTGTTGTGAGCATGGACTTGACGTGGACGCCAAGTTCTTTCAAGTCAGGGAAGGGTGTAACCCCCAATAAATGGGGGTTCCCAAAAGCCATCCTTGGGTGTTCTTAAATGCCCACTGCCAGGCGGACGTTCTGTGTCTTTACAGGTGTAAAAGTGCTTGCATGCGAGTGCCCTGTTAGCCTCCGTGCCTGTCCCTTTAAGAGACATTATTTTTGTATTGTATAATTAATCTGGGTAGGGGCCGAGTGTTTCCAGGCTCGAGTCCCGCCTGAGCTGCAATAATATTGCTCTGTTCTGCCATCGCTAATTGTACAGAGGGAGCTCTGTTAGAACTGGTAATTGTTTGTTGATTAGCTGCTCTAATAATAATAGTATTATAGTTTGTCTAACCTGCCTTTCTTTGCAGAATAGACATTTCTGTATTGCACCAATCAGTACCTTTTGAGGACCTTAAAATGAAGTCTGTCCCCAGGGGTCTTGTGTGAGTGAATTTCTGTAGGAATTGTCATTTTTTTTTCATTTTGGCACCTAAATAGACCTGGAGTGGGAGCCCTTGCTTTGACAGACAGATGAATCAACTAACCGAACCCTTTTTGGATCAGAAGGAAGTCCCGGTGCTGCCTGCAGCAGAGAATCAGTCTGAGTTTGGAGTTGAGAGAGTGAACTGCTAAAGAGATTCAAGCAGCTGGAAACTGGTGGGAAGGCTGTCTGGCCTGCCTGCTTCATCTTCCCTTCTGAGGGATCTGCTAGTGAAATTAATCGGACTGAATCCGAACTGGCTTCTGACCAGAAATATCGAATTGTGACTGCCATGTTACCTGAAGAAGACCAAAGATTTGCTTCACGCGATTGGCCTGCCAGGAGGTCTGAAATAACCACAGAGTGTACAGTTTGCACAGACACTGTGATTGCGAACGGACTGTCATCTGAACTGTGGTACTGCTTTATATTTACTATAAGTGGGCTGAATGTTCTCAGTGGGTTGTGATTTGGTTCCCCACTTTCCAATTGTGTCACACTTGCTGGAAACTGAATCCAGCACTACCAGACTGCCATCCGAATTGTTCTCCTGGCCTGGGCTCTGCCACCTTGGCCCAGCCAGCCACTCACGCTGCAGAGAAGACCATCGGCGAGAGACCTGCCTGGGGATCAGTCCCCTGCTCAGCGTCACGAACAGAAACGACACCACAGTGAATCATGTAGGTCCTGCTTCTCTTGGCAAACCAGCAAGTCATTCTGCAGTCTCCATTTCATCCATCCTGCATTCTGCACTGAGTAGCATGAGTAAACACCAGGGTAGCTCCCTGCAATATCATCTAAATCAAAGTGTGTCATCTGATTTGATTGTTTTGTTTGATTACCAGGAACTGAGCCATCTGGCTCCAGATTACAAATTGTGGGTTACTGTGCATGACTCTTTAGTCCCATCATTAGGGCCCCGACCAGCTGCGACGCCAGCCTACCCTGGGCAATGCATCAGGTTAGCCTGCATCAGCAACTGGGTACCCAGAGTGTGTGTGTGACTGTGTTGAGGGACTCTAAAGTGCATGCCTTATAGCCTGATTGAATCAGTTGCTAGACCAATCGACCTGATTATGCCCCTCCTTGTTCAATCCCCCTGAATAAATCAGATCTGACTCTTTTTGCACTTAAACTGTTTGTGGTGCATCTCTGTACTAATAGCACTGTATTGTTGTTGCTGGCTGTGTCCCAATCTTGTTTTACAGGCAGTCTCCAGGTTCAGACAGGTAGAACCAGCCCTGGTGGTAAGTGCGATCAGAGTGGGAATATATTTGTGGTTTGGGGGCTATTGTACTTGTGTATTCTGTTAATTGTTTAGGCAACTAGAGGGGAAAGAGGGGGGTCACAGTGTCCCGGAGGGCTGTACCCAAATCAGCTACACTACCACCAACCTGGTCCTCCGGGTGGAGGCACCCGTTTTCAGTACCCAGGCCCCTTAACCTGCGACTAGTCACGCAGGCAGGGGTAGTAGCCCTTGGGATAGCGCCACCCAGGGGTTACATAAGAACAACCGTGGGCAAGCAGTACATGGTGAGCTCCTTTATCGGGCTCAGAGCTGGCCTGAACAGACATTTCAACCGTGTGGATCTAAACTTGCAGGAGAACACAGTGTGTGACACAGAGTTCATTGCCACAAATAAAGTGTTTGTAGCACTGCTGAAAAATACCAGAGGGCCAGGCTCGACATGGCAACACACCACCCCCAGATCACGAATGCTGATCTCCATGCCATCTGCACATGCCCCAAACTGAGCACAGACACTGCATATGGACTGGTTCATTGGCTATAGTTCGATCTACAGCTCAGCCTAGCTCAACGAGGCAGAGAGGGTCTGACAAAGTTGCGGCACAGCTCTTTTACCCTTGTGGCAGACGAACATGGGCAAATATTTATCACACTCTCATTTAATGGGGCAGTGAAGAATCACAACATGATCAATGAAAAAGATAGGGACACACTGCATGGGGTTGTTTTCCCAGGCTAATAACCCAGATTGCCCCATGCAGATGTTCAAAAAATATGTGTCCAAGTGCCCTCCAAATGCCCCTGCTTTCTACCTCCACCCCAGGAAGCTGTCACAACACATTCTTAATCAGCATCAGTGGTGTTACGGACAACAGCATATGGGGAGAATTACCTCTGCGAACTAATGTCCCAGATCTCTAGTGATGCCCAGCTAAGCCGCCGCTATGCCAATCACTCCATCTGGAGTACAGCTGTGCATCTTCTCTTAGAAGTGGGGCTGGCATCATGGGAGATCATGTCAGTGATTGGACATTGCTGTGAGAGCAGCCTTCACAACTACTGGACAGCATCCAGTAGTGATCACCAGAAGTGGTCAAACATACTGAGTAGCAGCACAAAGACTTCTCCCCCAAGCAGCAGTGCCAGCAGGCATGCCAGTGACAAACAACCAGAAACAGCACACAACAACGCACACCCACCAGAGACATCAGACCCTAAGCATTGCAGTAGCGAACTAGGCAGAGAAAACTCCACCACACCCAGTGAACCAGGCAGACACAACCCAACCCCACCCAGCATGCCAGCATGTAACCCCTTTCATCTGGAGCATTTCATCATCAATGGCACTGTTAAGTTCTGCTACTACAATGCACCAGTGTATCCCTCCTATCCCTCAAGTGGCATAGGGCGGGGGCGGGGTCTAGCTGGGAAAGAAGATGGTCGCTTGAAAGGAGAGCTCCTCATCCATCTATTTAAAACACTTCATATCCTGCCGCAACTAAGCCTATTTTTGCTTTCTTTGTGCTTAAAGAGCCTACATAATGCCCTCTACTTCAAAATCTTCAAAGACTCAGGCAAAAATAAACTTTAAACTGTCCAGAGACATCTAAAGGAATGCAGGCCTGGAGGCCCCAGCCACACAGGGTAACACGCGCTCTAACCAGGAAGGAGAGTAGCCTGACATAGATAAGAAAATGGCAGGCAACTCCTCATATCAGATACTGGAAAAGATATTTAGGGACCTGAAATACGAACTCAATATGGAAATGCAAGCTGGGTTTGAAAATATGCCTTCCCAGCTCCAACACCTGCAACAGATGGTTAATTCTATCTCTGAAATGGTTGATCAGCATGACCACCGTCTGCTGGAGTTGTGAACTAGCACCCAAGAAGACAAATTATCTAGAGTAGTGGTGGATCTGCAATGAGCGATGAATGATATAGCCCTTCTCAAACACATATTAGATGATCATGAGGATAGGGAGAGGAGATGTAATGTGCGACTGATGGGCATGCTGGTGGGATCAGAGGGGGTAGACTGTGCTACTTTTCTACAGAAATGGCTGAGACAAACCTTGCAAATTCCTGACCACATCTCACTGGAAATCCAGTGATCCCACTGATCCCCTGGCCTCAAACCCTCCCCTGCTCAACGTCCAAGGTATATAATAGTAAAGTTCTTGAGATATCAGGACAGGCAAGCAGTATTGGACATGGCTAGAAAACTGGGCAATTTAATGATGAAAAAAGCAAGTGTGAGTATATTTCCTGACTTCTCCAGACAGCTTCAGAGCCACAGGTAGGCTTTCCAGCCCATCAAATGGAAACTACATGACCTCAACTGGCCCTTTACCTTGGTGTATCCAGCATGCCTGATAATTAGGAAACCCGGGGTTAAGCAGAGAGCTTTTCTAGACCCAGATGCAGCAATGGCATACATAAGAGAGGAAGGACAACAGGGGACCCTGAAGGAAGAACTTGAGCAAGAAGAACTGGAACAATGATTTAACTTTTATCCCAAAGGTACTGTGTTTCATGTTTATTTGGGGTGGCAGCATTGGGGGGGGGACTGTCAGGTTCACATCTCGCAACACGGATGTGGCCTATAAGGTTGGGGCCGCGACACTTTCCCCTCCAGACTCGCCAAATCTGAGTTGGGGCTGCTCCCAGGATCCATGGGCAGTGTCAACCTCTCATGGCTGCTGTATGCCATTGTATTTTGACCCCTACGATTCGGGACTAGAGACAATATTTACAGAATACTTTATCGCAGAGAGTGAAGCTCCACTGACTATTACAGTGGTTTCTATCCCACTCAAATTTCACTAGTACTCTCCTGGATTGTGTGAGTTTGCACCCTCTGCCATATTCTGTGTAGGACAGAAATAGGCCCAGTCTGGGATTCTGAGACTGCCTTGGGCCACTGATTGTGGAGAATAATATCATTATCATAAAACATTAAGTGAAATACTAATATAAAAAGCTAAATTGTATGTGTTGTGTGACGGTTGTGGGGGGTGGGGAGGGGGAGCTATGACTTGAATATTAACACATGGGAGCCAAAGTTAATCATGCTCTTTTATACCTAACTACAAGGTCGAAAGGTAAACCCAGCCCAGGAAAACTTGAGAGAAGGGGCGGGGGTGATGTGGGATGAAGGGAAATATAAAAAAGCAGCACTATTGTATCAAATCTGTGAAAGCATAAAATTCAGGGGGGCTGTGTTTCCAAGGGCGAACTCAGTCGTAAAAGACACATGGCCTCACCTGGGGGGATCTCGTCCTGCAAAGCTCCCAGCTACCTAGAAATGTGCAAGTCCAATGTTGTTGTGTGCTCCCTGTCCACAAACTCAGACCAATATGGCAGGAGCGAAATACAAAGACCTGATCACAGCGGTGTCAGGAGATTAAGGAATTATATATTTTACAAGGATGGATGGCCCAGCTCCATCCATGAAGGAATGTGGGTAAGAGGGTGCCTATTTTTTTAGTCAAGGGAGGGACAGGGAGGGGGACCTCCACTTGGAGGTTTACTTTGACTAATTTTGTCATTTGGGTTTTAACCCTAGGGGTCATGGGGGGAAGGTTATTCAGAAGGGCATATGGGGATTGCTTTTCACATCAAAAGGATGGTCTGAAGTTTAAGGCGCCTTGCAGAGTGATGGGGAAATGTTTCAGGTTTCTCTTTGTGTTGGGGAGGGCAAATAGGCCCGAGATAGGGTCCTAGGGATATTTCTCTTAGCTGTTGTGGGTTTGTTGTTGAGGGTGGGCTACAGGGAGGGGAGAGGCACCATGTTTGAAAAAGGGGAAAAAAACATCAGCGAAAGTGGAGACCGGAAGAGTTATAATATGTGTGTTTTGGAGGGGACATGTGATCACTTATAAAAAACATATTTTATACTATGGGGAGCCTAAACTTCATGACATGGAATGTCAACAGGCTTAGAACAGTGGTGAAACATAAAAGGGTTCTGACCTATATCAGGAAAACAAAGGAGATATTATTTTCCTACAAGAACTTCACATGGCCTTGTGAGGGCTGCCAGGGTAGCCTCCTCTTGGTGGAAACAATCTTTACGTCCGAGGGCTAGAGGGGTAGCAATTTGGATTGCTCTCTCTCAGAGTAGAAACCCATAATGTCATAGCAGACAAACTGGGAAGATATATAATTGTAGATGCCTCAGTAGACCAGGTACGTTATACCTTAGTGTCCCTCTATGGTCCAAATTTTGACTCCCCAGATTTTTTCTACCACCTTTCGATAGCCTTAGCTCCCTTTACTGGGACTTCAATAATTGGTGGGGACTTTAATACATATTGGGACCAAATTCAAGATTACTCGGGTACCCAATATAGATTGCAGGCCTGGAGTGCGGGGGCTTTGGGGGATATGATGAGGGAGAGAAATCTAACAGAAATCTGGAGATATAAACACCCCCAGGACAGAGAATATTCTTTTTACTCTCACTCTCATAGAGTTTATACCAGACTTGATTACATTTTCTGCCCAAAGGTTGCCCTGGGGGGAGTGATTGAAGCAAAATATGGACCCATACTGATCTCCAGTCACGCCCCACTCGTAGTTACCTTGCAGATTAATAGGGAGATCCCCCAGCCCAAACTTTGGAGGATGGGTCCCACACTTTTAAATGATGAAACATTTGTGAACTCCATCTCCCAAAATCATGAGGAATTTATAACCCTAAACTTAACAGGTGAGGTGGCTATTCAGACGGTATAGGATGCTATGAAGGCTTTTAATAGAGGTGAGGCCATTTCATTTGTATCCCATGTAAGGAAAAAGAAGCTCCAAGAAGAAAAGTTGCTTGAAAAATAAATTCTGGACTTGGAGAGGCAGAACACGACACAGGGAAACATAGATACGAGTGCCCTAGGTCTTTTAAAGGGAAAACCAATTGCCATCTAGGCGACTGAAGAGAGATTTATTGATCTCTCACTCCCATGCCTACTTCGAAGGAGATAAAGCAGGAAAATTCCAAGCTTGGCAAATTTAAAAAAAAAAAGCTGAGAGGACTATCCTAGAAACAGAAAAGGAGGACAGTTCCACTACTGAGAACCAACAAGAGATTAGCGCAGCATTCAGGGATTTCTACCAAAACCTGTATACCTCCCAGGCTCTCCAAGACCCCCCACCAGCAGCCTTTCTGAACATGATTAAGTTACCACTGTTGTCTCCTGAATAGGTACACCAGCTAGCAACCCCATTTCAGACGGTGAACTGCGTAAGGCAGTATGGTCATCTAAGAGAGGAAAGGCACCTGGGCCAGATGGTATTCCATCTGAGTTCTGTAAACAGCTCTGGGACACTCTGGGTACACTGATGCACAAGATGGTGTGCACAGCTTTTGAGGGGGTTGCCCTCCCATGATCCTAACTATTGGCCACTATCACGGTTCTGCCAAAACCGGGCAAGGACCCCCGAAAGGGCAGATTGTATAGGCCAATATATACAGTATGCTGAATGCAGATTACAGAATTGTGGCTAAGCTTCTGGCCCATCGCCTTGAAGGGGTCCTCCCAGGATTGGTGCATCCAGACCAGGGTGGCATCGTGGGGGGGGGGAAGACTGGCTAAGCACAACTTATGACGTGCCATGAACATTGTTTACCATTGGTCAAGGTGGGGCCCGGGAGGGAACCAGAGACTTCTGGCGCTAGATGACAAAAAGCTTTCGACCATGTTGAGTGGCACTTTATGTTTGAGGTCCTTAAAAAATTTCAGTTCAACCCAAATCTTATGTCCTGGATATCATCTTTTTACACCACCCCAAAAGCTCAAATATTGACAAACGACACAATGTCTTTACCTTTTACACTTAACTGGGGCACCAGACAGGGCTGCCCCTTATCACCCCTCCTGTATATTCTCACCATCGAGGCACTTGCAGAGGCAATACAGAACCACAAGGACTTAGAGGGCTTTAAACACAAGGGAGGGAACCATATCATTCCCCTCTTTGCAGATGACATTTCGTTGTTCGTCGCAAAGCCGGAGAAAGCACTAAAGGCCCTTACAGATTTATTTTCTCTCTATGGTCCAGTGTCTGGCCATAAAATTAACTGGAGCAAATGTGAATGACGCCCTTTGGGAGACAGGAAGGACACAGTGGAAATGGAGGGGGGGGGCTCAGTTATAACCATCTACAGAGGTTAAGTACCTGGGTATCAAGCTAACAAAGAAAATTTCCAAGTTAGTTGAGGCTAATTATAAACCCCCTAGTTCACAAAGTGAAGAAGGATTGTCTAAGATGGCAGGCTCTCACCCTTACATTAATGGTTAAAGTTAATCTGGCTAAAATGTGTATTTTACCACAATATTTATATCTCTTTCAGTCTGTTCCCATCCAGATCCCGTTAAAATATTGACGTGCCCTGGAAGGTGCCATAACTTCCCTCATTTTGCAGGGCAAACGCCCCAGAATTAAAAATGAAGCATTGTGGCCCTCAGTGAAGAGGGGAGGCCTGAGCCTACCCAATCTGCAATTATATTATCTGCAAACCACAATAAACCGCACTCACGACTACTGAGTTCCCATTCATTTTGAAAATTTTAAAGGTGCCGCCAAACATAAAATGCACCACTGGCTCTGAAACCCCCAATCGATTTCGTGAACTAGCACGTCCCCCTGATGATGTGCTAGCTCACGAAACCGGTAGGGGTTTCAGAGTCAGCGGTGCATTTTATGTTTGGCGGCACTTTTAAATTTTCTAAATGAATAAATGAATGGCAACTCAGCAGTGGTGAGTGCGGTTTATTGTGGTTTGCATGTTAAAATATTTTTACCACACTACCTGTCCAGTGGAGCTGTTTTTGTTGTGCGTTTTAATTATATTATCTGGCAGCTCAGTTGGCCTTTTTTGAAGATATAAAACCATGTAATACCATTAAAAGGGCATGGACAACTTTGGAAGTGGTAGAAGCGGGTATATACCATTCCCTTTTTGGCCCCAAGTCTGCTACTCCAAAACTTCTCCTGGATCAAGAACCAACTTACTAGAAGCTTGGTTAAAGCTTGGGCTAAAGCACAAAACATTTTAGGATTAACAGTTACACTGTCCCCAGAAGCCTCTATAGAGGTGATCATGAAGCAATGGGGAGTGGGAACAGTGGAGGATGAGAGGATCTTGAGAGAATGGTCTGGGGCAGGGCTTTCCCTCCTTTCTCATTTATAGGAAGACAGTAATCTGATGAACTTTCCGCAGCTGAGAAGAAAGTATAGACTGGAAGTCTCCAATTTTTTTAACATATTGCAGATTAAGATCTAAGCTTCTAGATGGAGGAGGATTTAATGAAACCACCCATACACCTCTTGAGGAAATCTTTTCATCAACCACCTTGACTAACAAGGTTGAACCACTAAGCAGCTGTTACAAGGTGCACAGCAGGACCCGCTTTCCAGATTAAAGCGGAAGTGGGGAGATGAACTGGCACCGGGCAGCTTAATGGGAGGAAACTGGGAAAGGCTTTTTAAACAAGGTATGGAATGCTTGGTCAATAACAGATTGAGAGCCATTCACTTGAACTACCTATACAGAGTGTACTTTACCCCTGAAGTTGCTCATAAAATAGACCCCTCAACCCCAAACTTATGCCCAAAATGTAAAATTCACCCAGGCACTTTTTACCACTTGGTTTGGGCCTGCCCTCAGGTGATACCATTCTGGGCTGAGGTAAATAAGATCTTGTCTCACACCCTCTCAATCCCTGCAGCCCTAGATCCAATTGGAATTTTGCTAGGAATGCCTAGAGGGGATGCCCGTAGGAAGAAAGGAAACAAAGGCCTTTTGGCATTGGGATATGTAATTGGTTAAAAGATCTTAGCAGTGCACTGGAGTTCTGATACTATCCCCACAATAGCTCAATGGGCCAAAGCCCTGCTCCACTGTATGCACTTGGAGCATACCCAGTATGTGGTCAGAGGTCAACTGAACAAATTCCACTCCATCTGGGAGTCCATTGAGTTAGCCATACAAAACTATTTGTTCCCCAGTCATTAAATAAGCTCAAGAGTTTAGTTTAAACACCCAAAGCTCTTGACTTCCAGGATAAACTAGTTTCACTTGACCCATGGTGCACAACTGAACACAAGTTATGAGAAGAAGAATGCCACTGATAGTGCAAGTTAATGTTACTAACTTTTATATAACAAGTATGTGTATGGACTGCTGTGTGTATCACAACTGTCTCCTTTTATCATATGTATGTATGGATTCTGTACTCTGTTTGGTTTTAAATAAAGTTTACAAAATAAAAAGTGGCACAGGGCTCAGTTATACCCAACAACGTCCTGCAAGTGCATTGTTGTATGAGAGCTCCAGCTTGTGTGTCATACCTGAGTCTGCCATGTGCCTGTAAATTGGACAACGTCCTGCAAGTGGATTATTTTCTTCGACTTCAGTTGGTGCACCCAACAGGCAACTCTAAGTTGTAATCACCTTCTTAATGTAGTAGACTGTATGTGTGCAGTCCCTTCCCCGTGAGCCACAGAAGGTCTCAAAACTGAACTATTTTCTTTTACTTTGACTTCCAGCAGACAGTGTATGGCAAGTCACAAAAGTGCAGCCCACATGTAGACCCTACTTGTAATCCCCTCTTCAATGTGCTGGCACATATCAATATCCCTGCAAGCTGCACACCACGGCTTTTGTCAGACTGCTACAGCATCCACCTGTTCTTCTTCCCCAAACGCACCCTCCTAGTAATGACAGTTGGACTTTGATGTTACCGCTGTTCAATTTGTCTTGCATGTTCATAAAAGTCACAGTTTAGTGTTACCAGTGTTGAATCTCACTTGAATCTTCACAGTGCCCTCTGACATTCTGTTGTTCTTTTGGAACAGTCTCAGTTGCAGTACTTACTTGCCGTGAGTATAACTTGCTATCTCAGTTCCTCAATAAAGGTTCATACAGTATAACCAAGTCCCACATCTCTACCCTCTCTGTCAACTTGTAATCCTGGGCTTACGTTGTCCCTGGCCATGGTATAAGTGAATTAACCCAATCCAGAGCATGGGTTAACTGGGGAATTAATCAACAACACCCCCCAACATGCTCAGCATGGATTAATTCCCCAGTAATCCACACTCTGTTGTGGGTTAATCCTTATTTATGTCAGCTTGTTCAGCTTTCAAAGACCATCAGTTGCCTGAACAGTTTTATGTTTACCCAGAAGTTCTTTACAGTTTTGAACACAACTGCACTCATTTTTTTTTTACAATTTAACAACTTTATTAACTTTTCAAAGATACAACAACAAAACAGAACACCTGGATCAGAACAAAGAGAAACAAACAAACATCACCACCCCAACCTACCCCCCAAAATAACCCATACCCTCCCACCACCCTATCCCATGCAGCACACCATCAGACCCACCACACAATCATAAAACAGTAAGAAAAGCCAAGTAAAAGCTGCTAACTGGGCATCCAGAGGAGGACCCTCAAGGGGGACAATTGAGGGAGACCACAACTTAGGGAGTCTGAGGAGGGGCCGAGATAGTCAACAGGGCATACAATGGTTCCCAGTGTGATTGAAAGGGGAAACAGCCGGCCATTATGGTAGGCAATATGACTCTCCATCTCAAGCGCCATCAGAACCTCCTGATGCCATTCCCAGTAAGTCAGGACAACATTGTCCAACCAGTGTCTGCAAATGATCAATTTCACCATTATCAAAATCAGGGACATTTAGGCCTGGCAAGGTCTAAACAAGGCTGCAGGGAAAATGCCGACAAGGCAGACCCTGGGGGTAAAAAAAAGAGTTTAGTCCTAACAAGGGGTCGAGGGAGCACCGAATAGCTGACCAGAAGGGAGTGACTTTCGAACTGCATTAATTTTTAAGAGACTTCATTTACCCCCTTTTTAAAATTACGCAAAGGTCAAAAGTGCCATAGATGGAGAAAAATGCTGCAGACAACAGATGACACCGATGTTCTAGTGTCAGCCTGTTATCCATAATAATACCCAAGTTCTTTACCCTATCAGCAGCTCATAGCATGGTGCCATTTAGAGATAGCAACAAGGCATCATCAATATTCATTGCCATTGCCAGAGTCATTTGACCTGGTTTCACCAGTAGCACCTCTGTTTTCAAAGAGTTTAGTCTAAGCCAGCTTCCAGTCTTGGATTTCTACCAGAAACTCATCTAGCACACCTGCACATGACAGATGGATCTGTGTATCATCTGCATAGCAGTATCATACTGCCTGATGATCTCTCCCAGTAGCAACATGTACACAGCAAATAAAACAGGGGTGCAAAATTAACCCCTGAGGCACTCCACAGCTGAGAGCAACAGCAACCGAGATGTTTATAACCAAAGTCACCTGCTACACTCTGCCGGATAAACAGGACAGGAACCACCGCATCACCATACCCAAGAGTTCTACATAGTGTCTCAGATGGGACAACAGCACTTCATGATGTAGTGTCAAATTTTGAGAACAGATCCAGCAGTACAAAGATGGAATGATGACCATTGTCTCTAGCCTGTAGAAGATCTCTGAACACCATAATGAAAACAGCCTCTGTACTATACCGAGGCCTAAACACAGACTGAAATTGTTGAACAATCTCATAACATACCAAGCATCCTTAAAGCAGCATCGCCTCTACCTTTTCAATAGCTTTCCCTAGAAATGGGAGGTTTGAGACAGGCCTGTAATTTACGAGATCATCAGAGTCCAATGTTAGCTTCTTCAGAAAGGGCCTTGCCACCACCCTCTTTAGACTAGTGGAGAACACACCATCCCAAAACAAACACCTGACTATCTCAGTGACAAGTATAACCAGGGTCAGCCAGCAACTTGACAGTAAACTGATCAGCCCTAGGTACAAAATTCAGTACATGGTGTGCAGTCCCAAGACCACTCAGGAGACCTCCTCAACCAGGATGGGTCAAACTCTTCCCAGGGAGACAGTGCTCAAATCTCTTGCCTCATGAACACTGCCAGCCTATGACAGGCCACCTGAGGAAACTCCAGCACGAATGGACAGCCTGCAAAGGAAAAATCAGTTGAACTCATTGCACTTTACTGCTGTAAATATTCCTCCCAAGTGCAGAGAGCAAGGCTTTAACAATTTGCAACAGACTGTACTTGGCCTTCGCCTTTAGGGCCCCCCCCAATGGCTCAGTGAAATCCCTGTGCCCATTCAAACCTCTGTATGCCTATCTCACTTCAAAACTGGCCTAAGGCAACACCTTTTATCCAGCACAGAGTGTGACTGCTTGTGAAGGCCCTTCCTCCCACCCCATGCTCCCTTGGATACTCTTATGGCAGCCAGCTGCACCCCTGCTCCTCCAGCTAGCAATTGCTAGCAACTGCTCCTCTTAGAAGCTTCTCCCCCCACCTGGTGTTCTCCCCCACCTCCCCATGGCACCCACCTGCCACCATTATCCGTCCTGCTCCCTGACAAAGCTGTAACTCAAGGCTGCTCTCCATTCCCCTGACTCCCATCTGCTCTCTCCACATATCTCGTCACTGCTCCTAAACCGTACTGGTGCTATACTTCACATGGTACTAGGAATAACATTGTAATTATTGAAACCTAATGTATGTTATGAACCAGCTAATGTATTATGTATGTACGTATGCATGCCTACTTGTTTGTTCAACTGACGTGATACCTTTGTAAAAGAGCCTGTGCTCAAAGGTCTTTTTTGAATCCTTAAATAAATAAAACATAAATAAATAAATGTGTTCACAGTGTTGAAAAGCTGAGCCTGTCAGTTTTTACCTTCAGCTATCACATGTGACAAGAACGCTGTTTTTGTCAGTGTGATAGCCCACCGATACTCACCATAGTTGAGCATTCAGTGTCAATTTGTCCTCCTGAGAGCCAGATCTTCACCAGGAATGCTCATCTCCACCCCTCACTCTTCAATCACCTCAGATCAGCATCAAACCAGGGTGATCTGGTGCAGAATGTCAAGGGGCAAACATGATAAGGCACCAGAGTGTCAGAAGCCACCGTAAGGGTTTATTATAACCGGCACTGCATTTTTTGCACCCCTGGTGCAAGCTGATGCCTGAATTGCCAGGAGATTAGTTGGCTCCAGATTTTTAACAGGACGATATCTGACCATCTCCATGGGGGAATTTCAAAAGGTGGGCCCCACAATGAAACTGTATGGCATGATGATCTGAACACCTGACCAGATAAACCCTGATAATATTAATGTCAAGAACCAATACAAAAACCGAGTAGATTAGTGTAGCTGCAGTGGCAACAGCCTGTACTTGGCCCAGTGATGACATAAACTGGAGGAACTATTGTCCAAAGTAGGTCTGTCTTTCATAATCCAAGCACTGAAATTGCTCATCACTAGCAGGCTGGATTAATGCACCATCAGTTTGGCCATGAAGGTCTCCAGCTCCTGCTGAAAATCTACTTCATGCCCCAGAGGATGGTACACGAGGATGATTACACAGAGGGATAAATGCCTCCAACCCAGGGCCAGAGTGTATCCCATGAATATAGTGAGTGAAAAAGAGCGACTACACAACAGCGAGTCAGTAACAGCGAATCCAAGTTGAGTGACACTGTTTTAACACTGCATGGTTTTGTTAGTGAGGTAGGCAGTAGTATAGTTTAGTGACGTAGTCCAGCCACTGTGGGGAAGAGACGATACTGCCAGAGTAGTTTACAGGTTAGAGTCACTGCTTGTGTGTGCAGTTGCTACATGGCACAGATCCAGATTCAATACTTTTTGGTGTTGTAGTGTTACATTTGTTTCCCTCCTGACTTTGTCCTTCTTCCCGAGTTCAGCCCCACTCCCAGAGTTAGAATAGTAAATTTACCCCTTCCTGACTGTGTCCACCTCCATGAGTTCAGCCCCCCAAAGTTAGATAGTAAATTTACCCCCTAATGACTTTACCCTCCCAAGTTCAGCCCCCCACCCATAGTGTGCTTTCCATTATTGCACCGTTTATGTTTTTGCACAGTTTGATGTGGTGTTTGCTGGTTTGGTGCTCACTGTTTTTCCGATCGCAGTTTTTGTCGGCGCTGAGGTTGAGTCACTCATTTTGGTCGGCGCAACTTTTTATTTGCTATTATCACACAGAACCGGGCCATAGTCATCACCTAGCCAGGTCTCCATGATGCATACAGGTCCACTGAGGAATCTGCAAACAAAAAAAAAACAGGTTGTAACCCGATGTTATGCCCTTCCCCCTGCCAGCCCCTGCAGTTTTCTCCACTAAAATCGGAGCAGTAAATGAAGTTGTAATTCGACTCAAAGCCGTCCCCCCATCCAGCCAACATAAATTCTTACCTGTTGTCTGTTGTCTCCTTCCTTCACAGCAGTGGTTCATAGAGGAGGTTGTGAGGGCCTGGACAGGTCGCCCTCCCCCAACCCCGAAACCATCAGGTACAACACCAGAGCTGACGCCACGTGGAAAAGCTCCATCTTGATTCACATTATACTGTCTGTGTTGTGGCCCCACCGACGCTAAAGTGTCAGCTCCCCAGGGCCCCCACCACCATCCTTGGTGTGCTCTCCCTTATATAGGGGCTGAGATGCGCGGCTGAACCAATCAGCCTACTTCACCATTGGCAGCCTATATCCTTTTGCCACTAGAGGGCATTGAGCCTGCCTCAGCAAGTTCTTGATTGTCCTTTGGTCCTCTGCATCTGATATCATATTTCAACATGCTTCTCTTAACCCTCTCTCTGTCCTCTCTGTTCCTCCCTGTATTACACCCTACTTATGACACTGACTACCACTTAGCTGTCTATCAGTTACCCACTATTGTGACTCCGGCCTTCCTCCCTACAATCACTCCTAATGTCCACCGCCCTAGTCGCACCACCCTATGTGCACACTACTACCACTATAAACATCACCACCAAATACACCTGCTAAAGTCACCCCGAGGCACACCTCGGACCTTTCTCCTGGCTACCCCCTCATACTTAACCTCCCCATTCCTACATTCTTAACCCCGAAAGGGCATCTTGCCCACAAATCCCGCTGACTCAAAAAGTTGACCTGGCACCCTGTCCTCGGGTGCCACCTCCTCCTTCTCATGTCTGGTAACATACACCCTCACCCCGGACCACTTGCACCCGCTACTCCAACACACTCCCGATTCCGGCGGACTGCGCATTGCCTCCCTTAATGTCTGCAGCCTATTAAAAATGTGGGACTCTTTCCAGGGCTGGGTCCTGCAACATCAGCCCGATGTCATTGCTGTGGGTGAAACCTGACTCTCTCCCATAATTCCAGACTCGTCAAGAACCCTCCCGGACTACAACATTCACTGAGCTGACCGTGAGGTAGCAGCGGGGTTGAATTGCCATTACACCAAGGCCACACTACACAGAGAGCTACTTCCACCCACTAAACTGGAACCAGGACCCCAGGCCTTCACACTAAAACTCTCCCTGGGACGCTCACAAACCCCCCTTCTCATCACTGCTGTATACATAACTCCCAGGGATCAGAAGGCGGCCTTCCACTCAGTACTGTCCTACCTGCCTACCCTCCCATCCCATATGGAAAAGATCATACTTGGGGACTTCAGTATTAATTGGTTAGGTAAATCCGCTGTACCATTCATTGATGCGGCCACTGCCCATGATCTAACGCAAGCAGTCACATCACCCACCCGAATGAACTAGAGCACAGGGTCTTCCTCGCTGCTGCACCTGTTTTTCACCAACCGATCTCACAAAGTCACTAGCACTTCCGTCCTCCCAAATGCCCTTAGTGACCACTCCCCAGTGCTCTGCACCTGGACCAGCAAAGCACCTAAATCTCCTCCCACAATAATACATCTTTGCCAGTTTGGCCCCGGAAAGCTTGCCCTCCTCAAAGCGCATCTCGGTAATATGGACTGGTCCTTTGTAATGAATACCCCTGACCCTGACAGAGCCCTCAACCTCTTCATTCATTCCTTTAATACTATATGTGACAAGTTTTCCCCACTCACTAAAAGGATGGTCAAAGGGAACCCCACACCTTAGATCTCGAACCACCTCCTGACACTTATGCAGACTAGAAACTCTCTCTGGCATCTCTCCAATGAGTCCCGCCTGTCGACCGACAGACAGAAGTACAGGGAGGCCCAAAATAAATGCACATGGGCTTTGCACAGAGCCAAAGCTGAGTATTTTAATCCTCCCTTACCTCCACCTGGGGCTCAGGGCATAATTTCTGGAACATTAAGAATATCTGTGGCAAAGTCCCCTAACACTGTTCCCTACACATATAGCTACAGCCTTCAACGACACTTTCACAAACCTCAGCCAGATCCTACCTCCTAATTTCTTTGACCCACCCTCAACTAGCCCCCCTTTCCCTCCACAGAAGACCCCCCTTCCAACTACGCTGCATTACTCTGAAGTCTGCAGAGCCATACCTCAGAAAAGCCCTCGGCCACTCCCGCTATAGCAGTGACTCCTTAGATCTGAAACTCCTACGACTCACCTTACAGGAGGTACTCAACCCCCTCACACATATCCTAAATCACTCATTGTGTCAGGGAAAATTCCCTGGAAATCTGCCTCCATTACACTGGTATTTAAAAGCGGGGACCATACTAGCACCAACAACAATTGCCCCATCTCCATTCTCCCTCCCCTCTCCAAGACACTAAAGCGGATTGTCTCTGATCAGCTCACCGACCACCTCAACAAATACAGCCTTCTCTGCAAACAGCAACATGGCTTCTGCAAGGGGCACAGTACCACTACTGCCCTCCTGGAGTTCACTGCCCATACTCACTCTGCCTTAGACAGGGGCCATATCACTGGTACTGTCTTCATTGATCTCACTAAGGCGTTTGACACTGTCAACTACTCTCTCTTACTAACCACACTTTCCAACTTCGGTTTCTCCCAGGACGCCCTCTGCTGGTTCACTGACTACCTCTCAAACAGATTCCAGCAGGTCAAAATAGGTAACACCGTGTCCAGTAGACTGCCCATTCTCTCCGGCGTAACCCAGGGGTCCATTCTCGGGCCACTGCTGTTCAGCTTCTTCTTTAACTCCATCCCCATGTCCTGCACAGACAACCAGCTACTTTACGCAGATGATGCTGTCCTGTACTCCTCCAATTCTGACCCCATTCAACTCCATCACTCCCTTCAAACCTCCTTTAGTGGTGCTGAAAACTGGTTCTCCTCACAGCACGTCATACTGAACTATAAGAAGACGAAAGTTATGATCTTCTCCCACCCACAGAACTCCCAGAAGGAGCACTGGCCCCCTCTACTAATGGTCAATCATTCCCCTCTCGAAATAGTGCACTCCTTTAAATACCTGGGCATTACCTTAGACCCAGCGCTAAGCTTCCATCAGCATATACACCTCCTATCCACCACCCTCAACATTTGTCTTGGGATACTGCATCACTTCAAACACTGTCTTACTCAAGATGCCCTTAGACTCGCTGTCTCCTCTTCGGTCCTCTCCCTACTTGACTATGGCTTATTTATCTAATGCGCAGTGAGCACCTCAGCCCTTTCCAGACTCCGGCTTGCCCTTAATAAAGCCTGCCACCTTACCCTGGGTTGTGACTGTCTCACCCACATTTGCACGCTATACAATACCACCAACTGGCTCAACCTCGAAAACAGAATCAGATACCACGCCTGCCTCATGGCAAAAAAGGTTACCCTTGGCCTCGCCCCCCGGGGCTCACCCCTCTGATCCACTTGGCCCTGGAACTTAAGCGCACCTGAAGACCTGTTAAGCAGCTCCTCACAGTACCCCACTGCCGTACCTCCCAATTCCAAAGGTCCTTTAGCTATAGAGCCCCATCTTGGATGAATGGCCTACCCACCTCCCTTGCTAACAAAAACCGAATTGGCACCTTCAAAACTCAGCTTAAGGAACACCTCCAGTCCTCTAATTACTGTGATTGGCACTATTACCTTCCCTTCCCTGACTAAGGCTTCTGGCCGGCTTATTTCCCACCCCCGTTGAGTCTCCAGCCTAAGTCTTTCAGGTTCAGCTTGTTTTCTGAGTAGTATTAACGTATTGTTTAAGAACTGTTTATTATTCCTAGCATCTAACTGTTAGCCTTTTCCCTGCTCTATGTTTATTGCTTGCGTTGTGCCCTGATGAAGGTGAATTGCCATGTAATGTCTGTTTTGTATCTGATTTCTGTGACGTGGAACCTTTGTAAAAGAATCTGTGACTTAAAGGTACTTTTCCAAAACCTCAATAAATAAATAAATAAACTAAGAGCAGCAAGGAATTAAAAATAAGCTAAAATCTAACAAAATACTCCAGGTTCAAGAGCACTTCAGATGGACAGCCCAGCACAGCAGCCATCTTTTTTTTTTTTTTTGAAGCAACCAGAACTCATAATCCACAAAAAAGATGACAAAGTTAATTCTATACACAGAAACACAGAAGTTGTCAGCAGATGGGGACTTTATGATCCATCAAGTCTGCCCTTGTTTTCCTACCCCTCTCACTTAGCTGCCTGCTTGAGTATCCCACAATGCCTATCATATGCCCGCTTGAATTTCCCCACCATCTTCTTCCCCAGCACCCCCTCTGGCAGGCTATTTCATGGTTCAACATGCTCCGTGAAGAAGAATTTCCTCATATTGCCCCTGAACCTACATCCCTTGAGGTGAAGGTTATGCCCTCTTGTCCTGCTATGGTCTTTTATTTAACGAGGTTCTGCACCTGTACCTTGTTCTTGCTTTAAGGTATTTAAATATCTCTATCACGTGACCCCAATTACTGCGCTGCTCTAGGGAGTATAGATTGAGTTCACTGAGTCTAGCTTTGTACGGTTTCTGGTGCAAGTCCTGCATCATCTTTGTTGCTCTTCTCTGCACCGTCTCCAGCCTATCTATGTCCCTCCTGAGGTGTGGCCTCCAGAACTGGATGCAGTATTCCAGGTGGGGTCTTACCAGGGATCGATACAGAGACATGATCACTTCATGCCTCCTGCTTGTGATGCCCCTTCCTATGCATCCCAGGATGCCACTAGCTTTTAGTGCTGCCTAATTGATGGAGAACTCCAGAATAATATAAATAATATATTGCACACATATGTTTTACAGTTATATCACTTACATCAACAGTCCCCCATAAAATGACAACATATGATAGCAGTAAACAACAGCACTGTCTTCATGTGAGATAACAGGATTGTAAGTAGTCAAATCAGGGCCATCCTTTATAATGTGGGACAGTTGAGTGATATAGTGGCACAAGAGATTAAAATGACATCAAAGTACCAGTGGTACTAAAGGTGCCAAGTAAGGTCTATAAAGTGTAAAATAATTAGGCATTAAAGTACAATATACTGTGAGCTTAACTGGATTCAAACCATTAAACATTTGCCTTCTTAGTGAACACATATTCAGTATGCCACTGAGCTGCAAGTATGGGAACTTCAGTTCCTGTAGAGTAGAGATTAAGTCACAACCCAGAAAACAGGTGACTGAGGATCTAATCCCAGCAGGTGATTTACCTTCACGGATTGTTGTTCTTAGCTAAATTTACTTGTCACATAATTTACTATTCCAATGCCACAAAACCATGAATTCTCACTAAAAGTGAGTTTCCAGCTTATAAAAAATGTTTGAAAAAAGTCTAAATCTCTGCCAGGTTTCAATCTGCTGATCTCTTGCCTGCTAAGCGGACACATATTCAATGTGCTCTTAAGTTCCTGGAAATAAGTCACGTTTCCTGTGGTATAGAGGTATGGCACAACCTGGAAAGCAGATGACTTAAGATCTAATCCCAGCAGCTGATATACATTCACAAATTGTGGTTTTTAGCTAAATGTATTTCTCATATAATTTTCTATTCTACCTCCACACCACCATGAATTGCTACTCAAGTGAGTTCCATCTTGCAAAAAATACTGCAGCAAATGTTTAAGGCCCTACCAGGATCTGAACCACTGATCCTTTGCCTGCTAAGTGTACACACATGTAGTGTACCACTGAGCTACAGGTAAGTGAAGTACAGTTCATATGGTGCAGAGTTTATGTCACAATCTGCAAATAAGCAGCTAGGGATCTAATCCCAACAGGTGATTTATCTTTACAAATTGTTCTTCATAGCTAAATTTACTTCTCATATAATTTACGTGTCCTACTCCACACCACCATGAATTGCTACTTATGCGAGTTTCTATCTTGCACAGAAAATCTGAAAAAAAAAATAAAGTCCCTGACAAGATTCAAACTATCTGTATTTGATTCACAATTTTTTTTGCCTCCTAAGCAAACACATATTCAGTGCGCCACTGAGCTACAGATATGTTACTTGTACTTCCTATGATGCAGAGGTTATGTCACATCCTGCAAAACAGGGGACAGGGGATCTAATCCCAGCAGGCAAGTTACCTTAAAAAATTATTCTTCTCAGCTAAAATTACTTCTCATATAATTTACTATTCCAGCTCCACACTACCATGAATCACCACTCAAGTGAATGGCCATCTTACAAAATAATTTGAAAAATAAATGCTTGAGTCTATATCAGGATTTGAACTGCTGATACATTGCCTGTTATATAAACACACATTCAGTGTGCCACTGGGCTGTAGGTTAATGAGCTGGAGTTACTATGATGTAGAGGTTATGTCGCACCTGCAAAACAGGTGACTGGGGTCTAATCCCAGCAGGTGATTCACCTTCACAAATTGTTGTTAGCTAAATTTACTTCTCATATAATAACATACGTAGACGAAAGCATATGAAGAAGCCAGCACATGCTTGGTCTATTAAGTCTGCCTATATTGCAGGGTCCACATCTTGAGCTAATGTTTCTGCCCTCCCCTCCCACTGCCATCCTCCCTACCCATGATCCATACCTTCCCCCTGTGCCTATGCCAGCCTCTCTTAAAGCTGCCCACTGTCTTCAACGAGATCATCTCTTCCGGCAGTGCATTCCAAGTGTCCACCACCTGCTCTGTGAAGAAGTGTTCCCTGACCTCCCTCCTAAACCTCCCACCTTCCAGATTAAGACTGTGCCCCCTCATGTTATGGTTGTCAATCAGCCAAAAGAGACTCTCCTTATCAACCTTATTTATCCCTTTCAATTTACTATTTACTATTATTATATTATTATAATTTAGTATTCAGCTCCACACTGCCATGAATCACTAATCAGCTGACTGTCAATCTAACAAAAAAGTTCAAAAAAATTTTATAGCTCCTGCCAGGATTCAAAGTATGTCTACCTGAATTTAAACTACTGATTCTTTGCCTGCCAAGCAAACATACGTTCAGTGTGCCACTGAGCTACAGTACAGGTAAGCAAGTTTCATTTCCTATTGTGTAGAGTTTACGTCACAACATGCAAAACAGGCAATTGGGAATCTAATCCTAGCAGGGCATTCACCGTCACACTTTGTTGTTCATAACTAATTTTGCTTCTTATAGAATTTACTGTTCCAACTCCACAGCACCAGGAATCACCATTCAAGTAAGTTTGCAACTTTAAAAAGATGCTTAAGCTCCTGTCAGGCCATACGAACTTACAAAACTGCCAGCAGAAAAATGCCATTTGGTCTATCGAGTCTGCTCTATTTTGCAGCTACCTGTAGAACTCCTACTCTGCAGCTGCCCCTTCCACCCTGCCCCCCTTCCCACGACACTCCCTTTTCCCTTATCCCAGCCCCTCTTGAAGCATCCCACTGTTTTACAGGCCACCACCTCTGCAAGAAATGCCTCCTCATTTCCCTCCTAAACCTTCCACCCTCGAATCTCATGTCATGACCCCGAATGTCTCTCACTACCCTCCCCTTGAATAGTCCCTCCATGCCTGTCCTGTTTATTCCCCTCACGTACTTAAAGGCCTCAGTCATATCCCCCCGTCCCTCCTCTCCTCCAGAGAGTACATGTTCAACTCCCTCAGTTGAACCTCATATGATAACTCCCCCAGACCCAGGATCATCTTTGTTGCTTTGCGTTGCACCCCTTCCAGCAATCTAATGTCCCTCTTTAGGTAAGGGTGCGAAAACTGAACGCAGTACTCCAGGTGGGGTCTGACCAGCGATCTGTATAACAGCAGAATCACCTCCTTCCTCCTAGAGGTTATACCCATTGTAATACAACCCATCTTGTTGGCCACTGCTGATGCTTTCCTACACTGTCCTGAGTTGTTCATTGCTCCTGTAATGAGCACCCCCAGATCTTTCTCCTCCTCAGTCATGGCTAGCTGCATCCGCCCTCCCATATGGTAGCTCCTCTTTGGATTCTTTGCCCCGAAATGCAGCACCTTGCATTTATTGGCATTGAAACCAAGTTGCCAGGTGGCAGACCATGTCTTCAGCCTTGTTAGATCTTCCTGCAATCCCTGCCACCCCCCTTGGTCATCCACTACTGCTCCCATCTTGGTGTCATCCACAAATAGACTGATCTTGCTATTTACGCCTACCGAGATGTCTGCAATAAATACCCCAAATAACACCGTCCCCAGTACTGACCCCTGTGGGACCCTGCTTGTCACTGCCCTTGGGGGTAATTCTCCTCCCACTACCACCCTCTGCTGCTGTCCCTGCAGCCAGTTCTCCACCCATCCCACCACTGATCCTTCGCCTGTTAAGCAAGCATACATTCGGTGTGTCACTGAGCTGCTGGTAAGTGAGTTGCAGTTCCTATGATGTAGAGGTTATGTTACAACCTGCAAAACAGGTGACTGGGGATCTATTCCCAGGAGGTAATTTGCCTTCACAAATTGTTGTTCTTAGAAACATGGAAACAGAATTTGATGGTAGATGAAGACTGCTTGGCCCACCCAGTCTGCCCATTTTTCCCTACCTACAGTATCACTGCAGACCCTACTCTATCTCCAGCTCATTCTCCCCCCCCTTTACACTAAGATACCCTTTAGCCTATCCCATGCATTCTTGAACTCCACCACTGTTTTTGGCAACACCATCTCCACTGGAAGACTGTTCCAGGCATCCACCACTCTTTCTGTGAAGAAGTACTTCCTCACACCGCCTGCATTTACCCCCCTCCAGCTTCATTGCATGTCCCCTTGTTCTTGAGCATCTTTTTTTTTCTGGAAAATATCCCTCCAGTGCCTTATTTACTCCCATGAGGTTTTTGAAGGTCTCTACCATATCCTCCTCTCCCTTCTCTCTTCCAGGGTGTATGTATTGAGGTCCCTTAGTCTGTCATTGTAGGGCTTCTGATGCACATCCTACACCATTTTAGTTGCACTTCTCTGGACAGCCTCCACTCTATGTCCTTCAAAGAGATGTGGCCTCCAGAAATGGACACAGTACTCTAGGTGGGGTACCATCAGCGATCTAAACATAGGCAACATCATCCTCTCCTTCTGCTGGTGATACCCCTCCCTGTGCACCCTAGAATAACACTGGACCTCCCAGCTGCCTTGTCACACTGTCTGGCCACTTTTAGGTCATCAGATATAATTGCCTGTTGGTCTCTTTCCTGTTTTGTCATCATCACCACCTCTATTTCCATTTTGTACTCTGCCCCTTGGTTTCTGTGTCATAAGTGTATGATTTTGCACTTTTTTCACATTGAAACCCAGCTGCCATATCCATGACCACTCCTTGTGCTTTCTCAAGCTTCTGTGCATTCTTTACCCCCCCCCCGGAGTGTCCACCCTATTTCAGATTTTGTTGTCATCCGTAAAGGGGTAGACCTTCCCTTGCAGCTCCTCTGTAATATCACTTATAAAGACATTAAAGAGGACAGATCCCAGTACTGATCTTTGAGGCACATGCTGATCACCCTCACTTCTCCAGAGTGAACTCCATTTACAAAGCCTTCTGTCACCTATCCCTTAACCAATTTTTTACCCAATTTACTACCTTTGGACCCATCCCTAAGCTGCCCAGCTTCCTTATGAGTCACCTATGTGGAACGGTGTCAAAAGCCTAATGAAACCTAGGTAGGCCATGTCCACAGTTCCACCCTAATCTACTTGCCTGGTCAACCAGTCAAAGAATTCTATCAGATTCATCTGACATGACGACCCCCCCCCATGAATTCATGCTGCCTCAGGTCTTGTAACCCATTGGATTCAAAGTATTCCACCATCCTTTTCCTCATCAGTGATTCCATGAACCTTCTCACCACTGTTGTTAGGCTAACTAGCCTATAGTTACCAGCATCCTCACTGCTTCTACTTTTGTAAAATTGGAATACAGTTGCCCTCCTCCAGTTCTCCAGAATTACTCTTGTTTCCAGTGAACTGTTAAATAGGACTGTCACAGTGGCAACCGGTACCTCCCTGAGCTCCCTCAATACCCTTGGATGCACACCGCCTGGCCCCGTCACTTTGTCGACTTTCAGATTTGTGAGTCCCTTCAGGACTCTCTCCTCTGAAAAAGGACTAGTGTCCACCTCCCTCCCTCCAGTGCTACTATTTTTGTGGCCCCACCCTTCACCTTTCTCTATGAACACTGAACAAAAGTATTTGCTCAGGATATCTGCCTTTCCCTGGTCCTCATCTGCATAGCCCCCATCCCTTCTTAATCTTACAATCCCTTCCTTGGTCTTCCTCTTTTCATTTACATACCTAAAAAAATGTCTTGTCCCCTTTTCTTACCCCCTGTGCTATCCTTTCCTCATTTTGTGCATTTGCACTCCTTACTGCTTTTTCCTGCCTCCCTGTTTCTCCTGATACACCTTCCTATCCTCTTCTCTCTGTATCTCATTACACCTTCTGAATGCTACCATTTAAGTCTTTACCTATTTAGCCACCTCTTTTAACAACCATATAAGTCTCTTTTTCCTCTTGCTTTTGCTCACTTGCTTGGCACAGGGGGTTGTTGCCTTCACTATGCCCTCATTTTGTTTCACCCACTGTTCCTTCACCCCACTCAGGTCATCCCCCCACCCCCAACACAAACACACACAGATCATCCCTGAGGCATTCACCAATCTTTTAAAAATCTCCCCTCCTGAAGTCCTGGAGCCTTGCCCTTGTTGGATTCAATTCCTCTGCCATCCTTATGTTGAACCAAACTGTACAGTGATCAGTGGTCCCCAGGGAGGCTCCCACCTTGACAGCTGCAATACTGTACCTGTTTGTGAACGCCGGCTCCAGTATTGCCCAGTCATGAGTGGGCTCCCTGACTAGCTGCCTGAGGAAAGCCCTCTGCAGGAAGCCAGGATTGTCCCTGCTTCTAGCTGAAGCTGCAGCTGAGAGGCTCCAATCTACATCTGGCAGATTGAAGTTCCCCCACCAGCAGCACTTCCCCCTTTACTGCCATCTTACCAATGGCTTCCATCAGTAGCTTATGTAAAGCGTTCTGCTATGCTGGAGGTCTGTAGATCACACCAGTGTTAACAGTGGCTCCATCTCCCATCTCCAGGGTGAAACACAGTACCTCTTAGCTGAATTCCAACTCGACACCACCGTGAATCACCACTCAATTTGATTGCACTCCACAAGAGTGGTAGCAGGGAGGAGGCAGGGAAATACAGACCAGTCAGTCTTACCTCAATAGTGGGCAAGATTATGGAGGCACTCCTTAAGGAAAGAATCCGTGCAACACCTGGAATTCATAGGAGCACAGGATCCAAGACAGAATGGGTTTGCAAAAGGAAGGTCCTGTCAAACTAATCTCATAAATTTCTTTGACTAGGTAACCAGAGTGGTGGACCTAGGGGGATCAGTTAATGTCGCCTACCTTGACTTCAGCAAAGCTTTCGATACTGTTCCACATAGAAGATTGATTAATAAGCTGGGTAGGCTCGGGTGGGTCAGACGTTGGTCAACTGGGTGGCAAACTGGTTAATGGGCAGAAAACAGAGAGTAGTGGTAAACGGTATACAGTCAGAAGAGATGCAAGTCATAAGTGGGGTACCTCAGGGATCAGTCCTGGGGCCAGTTCTCATCAACATCTTCATCAGTGACATTGCAGATGGACTGGAAGGTAAGGTTTGTCTGTTTGCAGATGACACCAAGATCTGCAACAGAGTAGATGATCCAGATGGGGTGGGCAGAATGAGAAGAGATCTGGATAAACTAGCAAAACGGTTGGAAGAGTGGCAACTGGGGATTAATGCAAAGAAGAGCAAGATCATGCACATAAGGAAGAGAAACCCTGAAGCCAACTATAGGCTGGGAGGGGAGTTGCTGGCAGTCACAAGGGAAGAAAGAGACTTAGGCATCATCATCACCGATGACCTGATCATCCAAGCAGACCACTAAAGCAGTAGGTAAGGCTAGGGGGATGTTGGGGTGTATTAGTAGGGGTATCACAAGTCAGAAGAGGGAGGTTATAATCCCTCTTTACAAGACACTGGTTAGGCCCCATCTGGAGTACTGTACTGCATGCAGTACTGGAGGCCACACCTTCACAAGGACATTAACCAAATTGAGGCAGTCCAGAGAAGGACAACCAAAATGGTGCAGGAACTGCATCAGAAGACATATAAGGACAGATTAACGGAGCTCAAAATGTGTACCCTAGAGCTAAGGCGGGAGAGAGGTGATATGATCGAAACATTCAAACACCTTAAGGGCATTAACAAGGTGAAAGAGTCTAACATGTTTCAATATAAGAAAAGTAGCAGGACAAGAGGACACAGCATGAGATTAAAGGGAGGCTGATTAAGGGGTAATGTGAGGAAGTTTTTTTTCACATAAAGGGTGGTGGATGCATGGAACGGCCTACCTCAGGAAGTGGCGGATATGAATACAGTGCAGGGCTTCAAACAGGCATGGGATAGGCATAAGGCAGCAATACAGATGAGTATGAATAGATAGACCATTGACAGATCAAAGGCTGATGGCACATTTATAAGGTAGAAAAAGAAATGGGCAGACTGGAAGGGCCTTGCGGTCCTTATCTGCCATCATCTTCAATGTTTCCATGTTTCTATGAGTTTCCATCTTACAAAAAAAAATCTGAAAATGTGTGTCCCTGCTCAGATTTTTTAAATAATTTTTATTGAATTTCAGTAACAAGAACAGAGATGTAACCATTCAGTTGTTCTGAAATTTTACATAGAGTGCACAGATACCTGGATAGTAGTCCAAATACACTAAAGGTTAACTAATACCAGTAATATAGATAGACATCAGTGATATATAACAATAGCAATATAATAATCATGGTGTAATGTCTGGATTGACCTCAGATTAAAAAAAGACCCATCTATACCACAATTCCTCCACTTTTTCCTGGCATCCCTGCATTGTATAAGTACATAACTCAGTTCTGCATAGGGTATTAACCATTGTATGCCAAGTCCCCCTTGTCGGAATTTTATTCAACAATCAGAGATGAGTGATTACTTCTTAGTTGCCACTATTAATGTTGGTAATAATTTCAAGGTAGGTCCCCATACTTTTGCCCCAGAACAGCCAAAAGAGCCAAAGTTGGGGTCATCAGATTCAATTGTGAAAAAAATATTATTTAAATCTAAATTAACATGATACCAGAATTCTGTCAAATGGGATGCATGACCAGAAAATATATGTGTGATTCATCTTACCACCCCCACACCCTCTTCAACAACAACATCCATTTAAAGGCCCATATACTGTATGTAGCCAGGATAGCAGGAGTACAAAATTAGCTCACCCAGCACTTTCAATCAAAGTCATGCCATTGGGTGGAGACTGTAATTCTATAGTTAGATGTTGAATATTTCAGCCAAAGGTCTAGTTCATGTGAAGTCTGCAATTCGGCATTCCACTTTTCCAGAATTGAGATGGTATGTTCCAGGGTTAGTTCTAACAAACCTCGATTTTTTTTTTCAACTTTTGTGTGGCGCTATTCTCAGTGTGATTCGTTGCACTTTACATCATATTAAAAACATTTAAAATACAATACATATAAACAAATGGCATATAAAATAATTGTGACACCAATAAATATTAAACATAGTCTGGGAAAGCTTGTCTGAACAAATGGGTTTTAAGCTCCCACTTAAAATGGTCCACAGTCAAACTTTCTCTGATGTAACGAGGTAGAGAGTTCCAGAGGGTTGGAGCTGCATAAGCAAATCAGCGTGCACTGGATGTTTGTAATAGGACCCTCAGAACCTCCAGCAATCCCTTATCAGTGGAGCATAGTGGGCAAGAAGGACACAGGGGGTCTTGCAGGTAGCCAGGCCTCTGTCCATGTAGGGCCTTGTAGGTGAGCAAACCGTCCATGAAGGAGATCTGCCACCTAACCAGCAGCCAGTGCAGATAGCACAGCACAGGTGTAATATGACACGACCTAGATAGGCCAGCCAACAACCTGGCCACCACATTCTGCACTAACTTTAGGCGGCGAAGATCTACCCCCAAAAGAAATATAGAAACATAGACTTTGACGGCAGATAAGGACCGCTTAGCCCACTCAGTCTGCCCATTTCCCTACCTATTGGATAAGCTGCATATTCTAGTTAACCAACAGCCTACTTCCTCCTACCCCCCCACTATAATTGCCTTATGTCTGTCCCATGCATGTTTGAATTCCCCCACTGTTTTAGACCCCACAACCTCCCCAGGAAGGCGGTTCCATGCATCCACTACTCTCTCCATGAAAAAAAATGTCCTCACATTGCCCCTGAGCTGTCCCCCCTCTATCTTTAAATTGTGCCCCCTTGTTCTTGCACATCTCTTTTTCTGAAAGATGCTACCCTCCTGGACTTAGGTTTGGGGCATTGCAGTAATCCAGGTGAGAGGTCACGAAAGCATGAACCAGGAGGATCAGATGTTTAATCCTGACGAAGTTCCTCAGATGGTAGAACGAGGTTTGGACCATGGCTGACACCTGCCATTTAAGCGTCAGCCCACCATCCAAAACAATGCCAAGATTTTTTTACTCAATCCGAAGTGAGCAACTGCCATAGCCCGGAGACCTGACCAGATTTCCCCCTCACCCCAGGCAACCAGGTTCCAGCACCAGTACTTCGGTCTTGTCTGGGTTCAGCTTCAACTAGTCGGCCCTCATCCAGTGTTGAATCTTAGTATGGTAGCTATTAAACACCGAAACTGGCTCCTGCTGTTCGGGTGCAAAAGACAGGTATAGCTGAGTGTTATCTGCGTAAATAAAACTCAGCCCATACCATCTTATAATGTCCCCTAGTGGTAGCATGTACACAGAACAACATGAGGGACAAGATGAGCCCGCTGGGTACCCACACAGGGGCAAAGGGTGCCGGGGAAAAAATCCCCGACACCATCTCTGCGACCTGCCAGTAAGGAAAGATTTAAACCAGTTTAGGACTGCACCCACCAGTCCACAACAGACCCACAGGTGCTCGATCAGAACCCCATGGTCGATGGTGTCTTATGCCACCGAGAGATCAAGGAGAATCAAGATGGCATGACTCCCTCAATCCCTCGCCACGAGGAGATCATTCATCACCTGAACCAGGGCAGTCTCAGTGCTATGCCTTTTTCTGAAACCAGACTGGAGAGGATCATAGATGCTGTGAGCTGTTAAATGGGTCTCCAGTTGAGCAGCCATCACCTTCTCAATAACCTTACCTACAAAGGGTAGGTTAGAAGGTTACAGACAGGTCTGTAGCTTGCCAGGCAGTCCGGGTCTAGTGAAGATTTTTAATAATAATAATAATAGCTTTATTTGTTAAGCACCTTTCAAATTATCAAGGTGCTTTACATAAAATAAATAAAACAAAATAAAATGAAACAGCAGTATAAAACAGTTAGTAAGTAAAATTCAATATTTAATATACTCAAACAGAATAGACTTGGTGCCACAGGTAGGTTTTTAATGCCTGTTTAAAGCCCCCCAGGGTCGCGAACTCCCATAGCTGACGGGGTAGAGAATTCCAAAGGGTTGGGGCCACATACATAAATGCATGGGCCCCTGAAGATTTTAAGAATACCCTTGGAATCTCTAGCAACCCCTCGTCAGCCGAGCGGAGCGATCACTTGGGGGAGTAAGAGGACAGAAGCTCTTTCAGGTAGTCCAGGCCAAGTCCGTGTAGGGCTTTGTAAGTAAGTAATCCAACTTTGAAGGTGATCTGCCACTGAATCAGCAGCCAGTGCAGTTCGCACAGCACCAGTGTGATACGACATGTCTGGGGAGTCCTGTCAACAACCAGGCTGCTGCATTCTGCACCAGCTGTAAGCGGCAGATATCAACCCCCGGTATCCCTAAGTAAAGGGAGTTGCAATAATCAAGGCACAAGGTCACAAAAGCATGGATCAGCATGGGGAGGTCACTGGACGGAACTAGGTGCTTGAGCCTAGCAATGTTCCTCAGATGGTAAAAGGACGACTTGATGACTGCCGACACCTGAGATTGCAGTGTCAGCCCATTGTCAAGCATCACCCCTAGGTCCCGCACCAGTTCAGAGGCAAGAAGCTGGGAGCCCCCAGGAAAAGCCCCGTGGGCTGAACGGCCCCTATCCTAATCCAGCATTTCAGATCCACAACCATCCATCACCTCAGTCTTTCCAAGTTCAACTTCAGCCAGCTGAAATTCATCCAGTCCTGGATTTCAGCAAGGCAGTTATTGAATACCGAGAGTGCACTAACCTAGTCAGGTGCAAAAGACAGGTAGAGCTGGGTATCATCAGCATAGCAGTGAAACCTCAGCCCATATCATCTTACAGTGTCTCCAAGGGGCAGCATGTACACCACAAACAACATGGGGGACAGTACTGAGCCCTGAGGGACCCCACATGACAGACAGAGAGGGTCGGAGGAATAAATCCCCAACATCACCCTCTGGATTCTGCCAGTGAGGAAGGACTTAAACCACCTAAGGACTGTACCAGTCAGGCCACAGATGAACCTCAGGCGCTGGAGCAGCACCCCATGGTCCAGAGTGTCAGATGCTGAAGAGAGACCAAGAAGCACCAAGATGGAACGACTTTTCCGATCTCTCACCATCAGGAGATCATTGAGCACCCGAACCAGCACAGTCTCAGTACTGTGTCTCTTTCGAAAACCAGATTGGAGGGGTTCATAGATATTATGGATGGTCAAATGGTTCTCCAGCTATACAGCCACTACCTTTTCAATCACCTTCCCCACAAAGGGGATGTTAGAGATAGGTCTGTAGTTAGCAGGGCAGTCTGGGTCCAGAGAAGCTTTCTTCAGGAAGGGTGTCACCACCGCCTCCTTCAGGGAGCTAGGAAACTCACCTGACTCAAGGGAGCACCAGACTATCCATGCCAGGACCAGGCCAATGATGTCACAACACCCCATAATCAGGGAAGTTGGGCCCAGGTCCAAACTACAGCACATAGGGCGCATACCCTGGACAATCCACATGACATCCTCAAACTCCGGCCAGTCAAAGGTACTCCAGGAAAAATTGGGGATAGTGGCTGAGCGCTGATCAATACCATCCCCCCACAGAGTGTGCCAGTCAGATCTCCGCCTTAATGTCAGTCACCTTATCTGCAAAGAACCGAGGAAGCTCGTCACACTCCAATTATGAAAAGGCTCTTCGAGGCTGCAGGCAGGCCGGCTGCACAGCCCGTCCACAGTTTTAAAGAGCTGAACCGGTCAGTTCTGAGCAGCAGCAATCTTCCTGGACAGGAACTCTGCCTTCTTACCGGAGATTGTTGATTGATAGACTTGATAATGTTCTAACAATCTAAGATGATCAGCCTCCAGGGCAGATTTCTGCAAGCAATTCTCCAACCTTTGTCCTAGTCGCCGCATCTCCCTCAAGATCCCGTCAAACCAAGGGGACCGAGGGCAAAGGGAGAGAGGACGAAGGTGGATGGGAGCGATAGAGTCCAGGGCCATGGCAACAACCTTATTATAGGCCAGAACCAAGGCCTCTGGCCTTCTGCTTGCCACAGGAAACTCCAATAGGTCAAGAACTGCAACCAGGCCTTCAGGGCTCACATCCTGTAACGGCCGGTATCTGATCATCTCCAGTGGGGCAGGCCTACAAAGTGGGCACAGAAATTGAACCCCATGGTGTAGTGATCGGTCCATCCAACAGATTCCACCTCCAAATCAAAGGCTTCCATCCCCAGGAGGAGAATCAGGTCAAGAGAGTGATCGTGTTTATTAGTAGCAGAGGTAAGAATCTGTGTAAGGCCCAGTGATGTCTTCAACTGGAGGAAGTGTTGTCCAAATTGTGAGAGTTCATCATTGACCCAGGCATTGAAGTCGCCCAGGACCATCAGCCAGGGCAACTCAAACACCATATCGATCACAAAGTCCGCTATTTCCTGAAGGAATCACTTCTCATGCCCGGGTGGACGGTAGATGAGGGCTATCCTACAGCCTACACCTGCTACCACAGTACACTCAAATGACCCAGCTTCCTCAACTGGTACACTCATGAGGCCCAATTCAGTCTTGAAACAGACCGCAACCCCCCCCCCCCCTGCAGTCTAATCTCAAGCAGTGTATCAATGAGTACCCGTCCAGAATTGCAGCCTCCAATGCAGGGCCAGCATTTTCATCCAGCCTGGTCTCAGTGATGCAAGCCAGATCAGCTGTCCCAACAAGATCTGCAATAATTGCAGTCTTGTTCTTGATTGATCTGGCATTGCATAACACCGCTCGAGTTGAACGGGTCTCCAGGGCCACCCCGACTACCTGCCCACCAATAATGGTGGTGCCTTTGGGTATGGAGACCAGACATGGAGGACCACGTTCCAGAATCCATTGCACCCCAGGGCATCTTCTGGACCTAACTACCTCGATGTGAGAGCCCTGCTCATTCATCCTCCGCCGTTCACCCCCATCCCACCCCTCCTATGGGCAATGTCCAATGCTCTGCAGCACTGATAGGTTGAAAATTTTAAAGGGGAGGAAAAGGGCAGAGGGTGCGGAGTGCAGAGGATGAATAGCATACGATCCGAGGCAGGCCTCCAACACATATTACAGGCCCAAAATGAGTAGAATACACCAAGCCAAAAAAGAAAAGAAAAAACTCTCATAAGGCAAAACCCAAAATAAAATAATGCAATTCACTACTCCCACAACTCTCATTTGAGGGAGCATAAAACACAATAAAGACAAAAAGCAAACGAACAACCAAATATTAACAATTAAATTATTCCCCCTTTTTGAAACTCCCCCCCTCTCTCTCTCACCGAGAGGAGAGATTCAAACAGTTAAACTAAATCAAACTATCCACCCCCCTCCCACACATACAGTAAATTACAATACAATAAAAACTATAATAAATTAAAATTATGAAAACCACTCAAAGAGGATTTGGTTTTTCAGGCCGAACGTTAGAGTCTCGGACGAAGAGATAATTCTGCGTGAGGAGTTTGAATCCAGGGGAGAAAATAATGTACCACCACAAAGGGAGCTTCCCCTTGAAAAAGTTCAGGTCACAGAAGGAAATAAATACTGACCCGTGTAAACTGTAACTTAGAACCATCAAATTTAGAAATGAAATCTCTTAAATACATCTCTCACTGAGGTATAAGAAATCAAATAATGCCACCACTGACCACCCTTTTTAACAAATCATGGGATGATGGTGTGGTACCTGAGGACTGGAAGAAGGCTGATGTGATTCCCCTTCACAAAAGTGGGACCAAGACAGAGGCAGGAAACTACAGATCTGTCAGTTTGACCTCTGTGGTAGGGAAAGTGATGGAATCACTTCTGAAGGAAAGAATTGTTGAGTACCTAGAGGCCAGTGGGGCATAGGATCCAAGGCAGCATGGGTTCACAGTGGGAAGGTCATGTCAGATGAATCTAATTGATTTCTTTGACTGGGTGACCAAAGTAGTAGCCCAGGGAGGGGCTGTTGACATGGCCTACCTAGATTTTAGCAAGGCATTTGACACAGCCCCACACAAAAGATTATTAGTCAAATTAACCAGCCCGGGAGTGGGTCCCAGGGTGGTAGCCTGGGTAAATCATTAGCTGAACAACAGGACACAGAAGGCAATTGTAAATGGAGTCCACTCTGAAGAAAGAGGGGTAACTAGTGGGGTACCGTAGGGTTCAGTACTGGGTCCAGTCCTTTTTAATGCCTTTATAAGTGACATTGCAGAGGGACTGGAAGGAAAAGTATGCTTCTTTGCAGATGACACAAAGATCTGCAACAGGGTTGATACACGAGGTGTGGAAAGGATGAGAAGGGACTTGGCAAGGTTGGAGGAATGGTCAGAAGTATGGCAGCTTGATTCAATGCAAAGAAGTGTAAAGTAATGCACCTGGAAACAAAACCCAGGGAAGATTACACAATGGGGGAGGAGGTAGTACAACAGCAACAAAATGGAAAGGGACCTGGGGATAGTCATATCAGATGACCTTAAGGTTGGCAAGCAATGTGAGAAGGCGGTAGGGAGGGCTGGGGGGATACTGGGATGTATAGGGAGAGGCATCACCAGCAGAAAACAGGAAGTTGTTATCCCCCTGTACAGACAGTTGGTGAGACCCCATCTGGAGTACTGCGGCCAGTTCTGGAGACCCCATCTCCAAAGGACATAGACAGGATGGAGGCAGTTCAGAGGAGGGCAATTAAAATGGTGCAGGGTCTGCAAGAGAAGCCATACAAGGAGAGACTAAAGGAGTTTAATATGTATACCCTTGAGGAAAGGAGGGGGGGGGACATGATAGAAATGTTGAAGTACCTCAGTGGAATCAACAAAGTCCAAGAGGGTAGCATCTTTCAGAAAAAGAGATGTGCAAGAACAAGGGGACACAATTTGAAGATAGAGGGGGATGGCTCAGGGGCAATGTGAGGAAGTATTTTTTCACAGAGAGGGTGGTGGATGCATGGAACAGCCTTCCTGAGGAGGTTGTGGGGTCTAAAACTGTGGGATAATTCAAGAATGCATGGGACAGACATAAGGCAATTTTTGGGGGGGGTAGGAAGAAATAGGCTGTTGGTTAAATAGGATCTGCAGCTTATCCTCTAGGTAGGGAAATGGGCAGACTAGGTGGGCCAAGCGGTCCTTATCTGCCGTCAAAATCTATGTTTCTATGCAGACAGTATCAGATGGAATTCAGACCCTCAGACCCTCTCACTACCTGGGGGATCCAAGATAAAACAGACACTCTCACTGCCCAAAAACAGAAATCACTGAAATAAGAAAATTTGAGGTTTGATCATATGTTTTTTGTGGGCACACTTCCTTTGAAAAAGATCCTCCGGTGATAATCCAACTCTACCAGGTGATGACAAGAGCCTGAAAGCCCTATCTATGAGGGCAGCTGCCAGAAATGTCTGCCCCCACAACCTAGACTCCCCGCCAGCACCAGCCCACCAGCTGACCCTGCAGAGAGCCTTGGAGAACAACAGGTCTGCCAGTTGGCTCCCCGACCAATCTAAGGCCTGGTGCTCCCGAGCAGTAACAGACTCCGGCAGCTGAACCACCCACTAATATAGGGTTCTCCTACTGTCCTCACACAAATCTGACCAAAATCCAGGTAGTTTCGGCACCATCTCCAGTTAACGACACCACCTCCAGAAGTCAACGACTCAGTCAGAAAACACAAGCTCGAGCCACAACTAGATCCTCTCAGACTCTGCCAATGTCATGAGTCTCTCTCATCCGGAGACTCACTCCACTCCACGGCTTCCTCTCTCCACGACTCTGTCTCCCAGCCACAACCACAACAGAAACAACAAGAGGGCAACAGCAGTCCATGGAATAAATGGACAGGCAAGTCACTTTTTCTCTCTCAGTCAGAGCAGCAGCAGGACCGATCAAATGGCCCCAGCAAACACTTCGAGGATGGCCAAATGTCCCAATAATGCTCTAAAGCTAAGTAAATCACTAATTTTGCCCTCTCTAACTAAAATTAAGACAGTTTAACTATTCGGGCAGGGAAATAAGCAAATAAGAAGCAGGCAAAAAGAACACAGTCTAGCTGCCAAAAGAAGTGTCTATCAGCACACCCAGTCCAGTGGCCATCATCTCACAACCACCTCCTTCAGGGGTTCCGGAAAGACCCCTGTCACTAGAGAACACTGGATTATCCTGGCTAGGACTGGGTCGATGACATCAATGCACCCAATAAGAGGCCTATTTGTCCCAAATCCAATCTACAGCAGGTTGGTCATAATCCCTGGACGACCCTCACAACATCCACAACAGCCAACTGGTCAAAGTCAGACCAGACAGAACAACTGCCCATGATCTCAAGCCCATTACTGCAAAGCCCATTAGAGGGCGCTGACTGGATTTCTGATCTGATAGAGGCAATGTTATAGGCAAAAAACAGAGCAAACTCATCACATCTAGTTTGTGAAAAGGCTCCTCTGGACTGAAGACAGGCTGGACTGCACAACCTATCAACAGTGCAGAAGAACTGAGCTGGTCTGTTGGTTGTCACAGCAATCTCCTTGGACAGGAATTCTGCCTTCTTACAGGAGATTGTTGATTGATATTCTCTATAATGGGCCATCAATCCAAGTTTGTGCTCATCCCGACCGGTCCTGCACCAGTGTCGCTCTAACCTTTGACCCCTCATCATCATCTCCCTGACAGTCCCATCAAACCAGGTGGACTTCTGGTGCAAGGTGAGGGGTCGAACACGGACAGATGCAATAGAGTCATGGGCCTCAGTGACAACCCTATTATAGGTCAGCACCAATTCCCCCAGCTCCTCGCATGCATTCATCAAACCTGATAGGTTTAGCACCGCCATCAGACCTTGTGGGGTCACACCTCTTAAAGGGTGGTACTGGACTTCTCCATAGGGGAAGGTCTATTAGGGAGGCCTCGAACAAGAACCTTACAATGCGGTGGTTGACCACAGGACTGGCTCCATCCTAAGGTCAGAAACCTCAGTTCCCAGCTGGAAGACATGGTCCAGCGAATGGCTGTGAATATGGGTTGCAGAGATAACAACCTATGTCAGGCCCAACGAACACATAAGTTGGAAGAAGTCTTGACCAAACTGTGAGAGTTCATCATCGAACCAAGCATTGAAGGCTCCTGGAATAATTCATCTGGAGGACTCCAACACCAGCTCGGTGACAAAGAGCGCGACTTTATGCAGGATTTCCCTCCCATCCCCCAGAGGCCGGTAGATGAGAAGGATCCTGAAACCTACACCTGCAAACCCTTGGTCGGCTAGATATTTGAAGGATCTCACTGTTCCAACTGGGATGGCTGTGAAGTTCAGGTTCGACTTAAAACATATTGCCACTCCCTCACCCCTTCGATCCACTCTTGGGCAGTGTACCACCAAGTACCTGGCTGGAACAGCCAATTCCAACACAGGGCCGGCACTTTCATCCAGCCAGGTCTCGGTGATGCAAGTCAGATCAGATGATGCAACAAGTTCAGCAATAAATGCTATCTTGTTCTTAATATATCTGACATTGCATAACACTGCCCGAGAGGGATAGGCAAATGAGGCTGGTCCAGCATCTTGCCCACTAGTTGTGAAGCCCTTGGGTATGGGAACAAGGCAGAGAGAACCCCTTTCCAGGACCCATTTCATCCCAGGGCGCCTCCTCGCTCCCACTACCCCAATCTGCACCTGCCCCCTCCACTCCCTTCCCCCCTTTCAGGCTCCATGAATCTCCATTTTCTCCCCCTAAGCATTATCCCCAGTGCCCTACAGTGCCCATAAACCTCAGCTGTTAACAGGGGACACTCAAAAGGTCAGAGATCACAGAGCCTGGAGTGGGAATAACACCTTACCTTGGGAGTGATCGACCAACAGATCCTAATTTTGATTCAACTTCACTAATACAGCTATATTAAACTTATAATCCAATTTATACTTCACTATTTCCCAAATTTTAGAACAAAAAATAACATTTCCATTCACATCTACACATATACACATATACAGTAGCATTCACACCCACTCACACCACCACCTGGACCCCCAAACCCCAACCCTCCCAAAATCAACTATTACAGAAAGATTTTCTTCCTTTCACAGAGTCCATAGAACAGTGAAGCAGTTTTGATAATACTTTCTAACCTTAAATGGCTTCAATCTCAAAAGGCACTCCCTCTCTCACAGGACTACCTCATGATCACTATAACCTTCGAGGAGAGCAAATTTTCAGAAATAGGGCCACCAAAAGGAGACCAAAAATTCTTAGACCATCTAACAACAGTCTGCTTAGGACTCTCACCTCTAAGGTCCATTCTGTTTCTTTTTTATCTAAGGACACAGGGGGACCCCAAACCCTCTCACTGAACGGGGTTCCCTTCTAGTCGAGTAGAGGGGTCTTTGGCAGAGCAGGCAACTGGTCTTGTACTGGGTGGCTGCCAGCTGATGGCCTGTGAATGGGTGCGAAGTCCGGATGTTATTTTTGACAAGGGACTGACCCTGAAATCTCAGGTGTCATCCGTTGTCAAGACCTCATTTTATCATATGAGGAATATCGCCCGGACTAAGCTCCTGGTTCCGCCCGACAATCTTCCGACATTGGTTAATGCCTTTGTGACCTCTCGCTTAGATTACTGTAGCTCCCTGTACCTAAGGCTTCCGGGGATTGATATCTGCCAACTGCAGCTAGTGCAGAATGCAGCAGCCAGGTTACTAACTGGGCTTTCATGATCTAGCCATATTACACCTGTGCTGCACGAGCTGCATTGGCTGCCAGTTCAATGGAGGATCACCTTCAAGGTCAGCTTGCTGACCTATAAAGCCCTACATGGACTGGGTCCGCCTTACCTGCAACAGCTTCTGTGCCTCTATTGCCCCCCCCCCCGACTGCTCCGCTCAGCCAGTGAGGGATTGCTGGAGATTCCCAGGGTGTGGTTAAAGACATCCAGGGCTCATGCATTTTCTTATGCAGCCCCTACCCTGTGGAATTCTCTACCTTGTCGGGTTATGGAGTGCCTGACTGTGGAGAGCTTTAAAGCTGCACTAAAATCGCATCTATTCAGGCTTGCTTTTCCATAATTTGATGTATGTTTGCTGCTGCTACTACTGTATTCTGATTATCTGTGGTTTTATATTGCTTTTATGGTGCTTTTATTGTAAAACACTTTGATATTTATGAATTGAAGTTATTATTATTATTAATGAAACCGATACAGATCAAATTCCAGTCCCACCCCCGGTATAGGCCCTCTCACAGCCCACCATATACCTGACTCAGTTCATAAGCCTTTTTTTTCTCAGTAGTGACTCCAAGTTCAGACAAAATGCAGCCTCTCAGTTTTACAGTCAACTTCTCTTACCGCCACTAGCCTGGGGAGTAGCTTTTCCACAGTGCCCAGCCAGAAAACTAAATTCCAGATGTAAAGCACAGTCCCGGCCTCACCGCATCCATAATACCCACAGATGGTATATGCTGAAACAACTTTAGCAGAAACCCTTCGATGGTACAGTGGTTTCTATTCTCCCATCCTGCATATGCAAGACATGGGAGACACAGTCCGCCCCAACGATAATTCAGACAAACTCTCCACTGCTCAGGTGTCAGTCAGCTGCTCGCATCTGGCGAACAGCCAATTCCTCAGTCTCTACTGGCTATCCAACAAAGGTCTCAGTCTGCCGCTATGGCTGAACCAGTCGATTCTAACTGCTCCGGTCGGTCCTTTCAGCCATGGACACCCAGAAGACTGCTGGCTCTATGTACTCTCCCGGCTTCTCTCTCAGTGGCTCTCCAATAGAGACCACAAACTCCACAATGCACTCTAAGCCGGGCACCACCACCACTGCTTTCCTGAGCAGGACCTCTCATCAAAAGTCACAGGTGTGTAGAACTGCTTCACAGTACAGACCTCTCTCAAAACAAAAAATCTTTCTTCTAACACTTCTTCACTTCTAGCCCTATCTATCACTCCCATCCCTAAGCTCAATCCACTAACTAAAAATAATTTAAAATACTTTAAACCTTGCAATTCAAGCAAAGAATCAGACTCCCCTCATAGATGGCAGTCCAGCATGGCTGCCATCTTGGATGTCGATACAGAAACCTATCATATGGGACCAGTTCATCCCCCTTTGAGAGTCCCAGGATACAGTATATAAAGTGAGTGAGATTCAGGGATGCATTGGAAAGCTGGTCCTTTTCCTGTGAAGTAGGACTTCAGTTGCAAATTTCTAAAAAGTGTTGTCCTAGGGAGAGAGAATTCCTGTTGCAGTTCCTGGTTGGGGTGGATTCCTTGTGTAGTAAAAAACTTGTACACATATTTTAAGCCTGTCACCACCCAATGTCTGAGACTTGCAACAATGGCATTAGGTGAGAACCTAGAATTATATGCTACAGTCCTAAGTCATTCCACATCCTCTTTGTGAAGATACTGCTTACAACAAATTCTCTAATATTTCAAGAGAATGGATAAGTACTGGGCTCAATTGGTTAACAGTAGATCTGCTAATGAATGGGAAATTAAATATTTGTCAGTAGTATCTAGACCATTCAATGTGAATTCTATGAATTTCCAATGCGCTTGGTAATGTGGATTTATCTGGCAACATACTATACGCATTTGGGCAGCTAGTGCATAGAAATATATGAGAGGAAATTAAGATCACTTTGGGACTTGGGAAGTTGAGCACTGAAAATTTTACATGGGCCCCCCACCCCCCCACCCCCCACAGGAATCAGGAAATAATAGTATTCCAGTGTTGGAAATAACTTTTGTCAGGTACTATTGGCAAGGTCTCTAGGAAGTAAAGCAACCTGGTCAACATATGTTGTCGAATAATGTTGATTTTAGATAAAAAGGGAAGTGGGAGCTGCCACCATTATTAAAAATATTCCCATATCTGCTGAGGTATAAGCTCATAATTCAGTAATTATAAATGGGAGAGATTTTTGGGAATTGTTACCCCCAAATATTTTAACACTCCTCTGTTCCACCTAACTGGGAAACTGGACTTTAATTCTAATGAGGGGGTAAAATTCAATACCAACAGCTCTGTTTTAAGCATATTTAATATAAAGCCCAACAGGATCCCACATTCTTCAATAACCGCCCAAGTTTCAGGCAATAAGTCTCCAGAGATGGGAGGGTTAAAATCACATAATCAGCAAATAATGCCATTTTAAATGGCTAAAAATGATGGCTTTTATCATCTTCAAAATATCAGCTGGATTAAGTCCCTTGTCCTGCTTAATGACCAGGCCATACTAGTACATGTGTTTGTGACTTTGAGGCACGGCTACTGCAATGCTGTGTACCTTGGGATCAAGGAAGGTGACACAGCTGCTGCAGAATGCTGCGGCCCACTTTTTGACGCATCTTTCTATGTCCTGTCATGTGTCGCTGGTGCTATGCGAACTGCACTGGCTGCTAGTGAAGAGGCATATCTCCTTTATAGTGGGTCTGCTGACCTACAAGGCCTTAGATGGGCTGGGCCCAGGCTACCTGTTAGAACTCCTGCAGCTTTATGCTCCAGGACGTCTACTCTGCTATGCCAAAGAAGGTCTCCTGGTAGTCCCAAGAGTGAGACTGAGATCATTCAGAGATCAGGCATTTCAGGTGGCAGTCTCAGTCCTTTGGAATTCATAACCCAGGACTCTGAGAGAGGCCCTCTCGGTAGAGGCCTTTAAACATGGTCTGAAAACATTTCTATTTATGTAAGCATTTGGAAATTAGCTAAAGTTGATTAGCTATACATATTTATTTTGGGATTCTTTTACTTGTATTTATGTATTGAGTACAGTTAGGGTAGTTGGGTATCTTTTTTGCATTTTGTGCTATTTTTGTAATGGCACCCTGAGCCTCCTGGGAATGGAACCACAAACAAATAAAGACTACTGCTACTAAAATGAGTGACCCCCTAGGGGAACCCCCCACCCTGTCTGTTTGCCTAATAACTGTTGCCAATGGTTCTATATAAAGAGCAAGTAACAGTGGGGAGAGAGGACACCCCTGCCTTGTTCTCCTCAACACAGAAATGGGGATAGAGAAGGCTCCATTAGCCCTAACATATCCTTTAGGTTCTGTGCATAAAATCTGTAACATTTTTATTACTTCCTCAGGGAAGTTGATGTTTAACAGGGTGCACCATGAAATAACCCAGGACACCCTGTCTAATGCCTTTTCGGTGTTCATACTTACCACAACCATGGTGATTGGGCATTGTATGGCATAGTCTATCAACAGGAGGGTGGAACAAACATTGTCATGGGTCTGTCATTTGTGGATAAACCCCGCCTGGTCCTTATCCAATAAGCCAGGCAAGACAGCATCCAATCTCCTGGCCCAAAGCCCTCTGAAAAGTTTATAGTCAATATTTAATATTAATATAGAAAGATAGAAGGAGAGGTTTGCAGGGTCTTTCCCTGGCTTCAGTAATGCTGATATAGATGCATAGCTCCATGATGGGTAGGTGGAACCTCCATCTTTAACATATGTAAATGCCCAGTGTAGGATAAGCAGAAATATTTCATGAAATTTTTTATAAAAAAATCCACCGGTAGCCCAACAGTTTTTGAGTTTTTAATCCCTTCTAGCACATCATCCAGCGTGAGAGAAGCTAGAATGTGAGCCAGAAGCTCACGTGACAATTTGGAGAGTTGGAGCTTATCCAAAAACTATTTTATGGCTGCTGAAGTGGGAGGAATCCTGGGTGTATAACTCACCACACTAATCTACCAAAATCCATCATATAGTAGCATGGTCCCTAGTAAATTGCCCAATAACCAGGTCTCACAGTTAGTAGATGCAGGCCTGTTTTTTCTGAGAGCGAAGTTGCCTGACTAACCTATGTGCACCTCAAGCACCCCCCTCATAATAGTACTGCTTAAGGCAAAAGAGGGCCTACTTTATTTGCTGGTCCATAAGAAGCTGTAGGTCCCTCTTAACCCAGGCAATGTAATAGGTCATTGCTTTATCCCCAGGGGTATATAAAAGCTGAAAATGTTGTTATCGCCTCCTGCAATTTCTTATATTTTTGCTCCTGTTGTTTCTTTTTATGGAGGAATATTCTATAAAAACCCTCTGAGGACCAATTTCACAGTATCCCACACCATAACTGGTGAAACATCACACTTATTATTGTCCATTTGAATTGTAGATACTTTCTCCATAACCAGGGCTGGCAGTTCTTGGTCTTTAGGCAGGGACAGATAAACCTCCACATGGTGTTTTTTCTCTGATTCCCCAGTGACTGGTGCATGGAGGAGTAATAGGTAAACACATGAGTTTTGTGAAAAGGTGGTGACAGACATCCAAATACCTGAATTGACTACTAATTTAAAATATTTTTGAGCTGCTGAAGCTCAGTGAGCTCCAGGGGCAGAGGCATCCAAAAACAGCCACAGTACCAAATTCAGACCACCACCCATGATTAACATGCCCTGGGAAATGTCCAGTAGTGTATTTAAAAAGTATTTCACCACTGCTTTGCTCAACCCTACCCAACACTAACCAAAGTTACCAATTTGTCATATAAATGGCCTATCAGTATAGCAAATTTCTCTCAGTGAATTTATCCTGCATGATGAAGGTGTGTGCCCCGGGAGAAGAAGATAGCCATGCCTCACCATCTGCTGCTTTCATGGGAGGAGGTCTCTACAATATTGAACCCCAAATATCAAGAATGTTTGGTGTTCGGCAGGGGACAGGTGAGTTTCCTGTAACAGCAGAACCTCTGAGTGTTCACATTTAAACATCTGCAGTAATCTATAACATTTAATAGGGTCATGTACCCAGTTCACATTATATGAAAGAATCTTAGTGGGCTCTACTCTATTGGTAAAACGGGAGCAATAACCCAATAGTATTCACCCATGACCCTACATGGGCACCAACAGCTTGGGGAAATAACCTACACCTAATCACAGGAGTGATATATTCAGTTCCTGATCTGCATCTACCAACATTTGTGGTAACAACTGAAGAAAAAAGTAAGAAGTCAACAAGAAAGAACATGAGTGAAACAGTATAAAGGATAGTGGCCAACAGGGCCAGATCCATGGAATAAACAGAACAGTAGGAACGCCAGGCATTTGACATGCAGCTGTAACCCCCAACAGAGGGAGTGGGGAATGTGCCAATTCTCCTATCCAGCAGGTCTAATGGTAGGTGTGTGGGTGGGTGGGAGGGAAATCCAGTTAGGAACTGGGCCCCCTACACAGGCTGACCTGTGAGGTGAAGACGTCACCTGTGAAACACATCGTACCAAACTACAGGGGAATAAGAAGTTGATAATACAAAACAACACACAAAAGGGGGAAGGAGTGATAATACTCTCAGGGTGAGCCCCAGAATGGCAACCTTACCTTCTTCCATACCAGAAAGATCTGCAGAGTCAGATGATTTAATAACAGTGTGACCAGTCCCAGCCCCTCGTATCAAACATGACATGCTAGGAGGTATATGCATCCCTATCCTCAGCGAGAAAGGAGAGCCCCCAGAGTGGAGAGTAAGCCACCCTAGCGCCTCAGCAAAAATGTGTACCTACTGCCTGCCCCAAGTGATGCTGGAGCCAGTATTTCACCCAGGCCACCACTCCACTGCAGCCACATGCTATCGCATACCACTAACTGATGTACTCCCCAGACTGCTCAATTCTCATTCCAAGGACCAGCTGCCGTTATTAAGTTTGCCAGGATTCAAACTGTGCCCACCTGAATTTAAACCACGTATCCTTTGCTTATTAAGTGAACACACATTCAGTGTGCCACTGAGCTGCAGATAAGTGAGTTGCATTTCCTATGGTGTACAGGTTATGTCACAACCTGCAAAACAGGTGACTGGGGATCTAATCTCAGCAGACAATTTACCTTTCCAAATTGTTGTTCTTAGCTACATTTACTTCTCATATAATTTACTATTCCAACTCCACACCACCATGAATCGCCACTCAAGAGAGTTTTCATCTTACAAAAATAATGCCTGCCAGGATTTTAACCACTAATCATTTGCCCACTAAGCAAACACATATTCAGTGTGCCACTGAGCTACAGCTGCAAAGAGAGCTAGCAGAACCTCTGGCAGCCTTCTTCACAGAGTCACTCAACACAGGAGTGGTACCAGGATTGGAGGATGGTACATGTGGTCCCTCTAACACAAATCTGTCAGTAAGGAGGAGGTGGGAAACTATAGGCCAGTCAGCCTCACCTCAGTAGTGGAAAAGATCATAGAGGCACTGCTTAAGGAAAGGATAGTGGGACATCTATAAGCCATCGGTGCCCAGGACCCTAGGCAGCATGGTTTCACAGTGGGTAGGCTGTCTCAGATGAATCTGATAGATTTTTTTGACTAGGTGATGAAGAAAGAAAATTGGGGGAACAGTGGACGTTGCCTACCTTGACTTCAGCAAAGCCTTCAACACTGTCCCACATAAGAGGCTGGTTAACAAGATGGGTAGTCTGGGCATGGGAGACAAGGTGGTAAACTGGGTTAGTAACTGGCTAACAGACAGGAGTTAGAGGGTGGTGGTAAATGGGATACAATCTGGGGAGGGGGGTGGCCAGTGGAGTACCTCAGGGATCAGTCCTTGGGCAGTCCTGTTCAATGTCTTCATCAGTGACATTGCAGAGGGGCTGGAAGGAAAGGTCTGCCTGTTTGCAGATGACACCAAGATCTGTAACAGGGTGGATACTCCAGGAGGGGTGGAGAAAATGAAGAACAAAAAAACATACGAAAAACACAAGCAGAAAAAGGCATTATGGTCTACCAAGTCTGCTCGGTTGTGCAGTTAGCAGGTCCTATTATGCAGCTGCCCCTCCCTCCATTGCCCCCCTCTCCCTTGGCCCTCCTCCTCTTGCTCTGTTCCATCCCCCTCTTGAAGCCCCCCACTGTTCTACTAGCTACATCTGCCAGCAGGGCATTCCACCCGGCCACCGCCCTCTCCATAAAAAAAGTGTCTCCTCATCTCCCTCCTGAACCTTCCACCCTCCAGTCTCCTATCATGGCCCCAGGTGCCCCTCCCTTCACTTAGTTTGAAAAGCCCCTCCATACACGACTTATTTATCCCTGTCATGTACTGCACTTGAAGGTTTCAATCATATCTCCCCTCTTCCTCCTCGGAGTGCATGTTCAACTTCCTCAGTCTACCCTCGTATGGTAAGTCTCCCAGACCTTTGATCATCTTTGTCACCCTGCGCTGCACCCCCTCCATTAGCTTAATGTCCTTCTTCAGGTACAGGCACCAGAACTGCATGCAGTACTCCAATTTTGGCCTAACCAGCGATCTATACAATGGCAGAATCACCTTCCCCCTCCCTGAGGATATACCCCTAGCGATACAACCCAGCATCCTGTTGGCCTTTGCAGCCGCCCTTCTACACTGTGCCAAGTTGTTCATTTCCCCCATAATGAGCACCCCGAGACCCTTCTCCTCCTCCTCAGTCACCGCCAACTGCACACCACCCAAATGGTAGCTTCTCTTCAGGTTTTTAGCCCCAAAATGCAGCACCTTGCACTTTTTGACATTGAATCCCAGCTGCCAGGTGTCTGACCAGGACTCTAGCCTTGACAGATCCTCCTGGAGCCCCTGAGAACCTCCTGGGTCATCGACCACCGCTCCCATTTTGGTGTCATCAGCAAACAGACTGATTTTGCTCTCGATGCCCACTGAAATGTCTGCAATGAATATCCCAAACAGCACTGGTCCCAACACCGAGTCCTGTGGAACTCCACTTATCACCACCCTTGGGGATGATAGCTCCCCACTCACCACCATTCTCTGCTGCCTGCCCTGCAGCCAGTTCCCTACCCAGTCTACTATCTTTGCTCCCGCCCCTGTAGCTTGCAGCTTTCTTCCTAGTCTCCCATGTGGCACTGAGCCAAATGCCTTACTGAAGTCCAGGTACAGGACATCCACTGCGTGGCCCTTGTCCAGTTGTCTTGTTACCCAATCATAGTACTCCACCAGGTTGACCTGGCGTGATCTGCCAGTAACAAAGCCATGCTGTTTGCTGCCCTGTAGCAGACTGGCCTCCAGAAGGGTCACCAGCTGCTCCTTCAGGATTGTCTCCATCAGCTTTCCCACGATGGATGTGAGGCTCATCGGTCTGTAGTTCCCTGGTTCATCCCTGGAGCTACTCTTATGAAGAGGTACCATGTGAGCCATCCTCCAATCCTGAGGTACACACCCTGAATCTAGTGAGACATTGAATAGGTCTGCCAAAGGCCCTGCTAGTACCGCATACAGTTCCTTCAGTACCCTGGGATGAATGCCATCCGACCCTCGTACCTTGTCCACCCTCAATGACTCCAGCACCCTGTCCTCTGTGATTTCCCTGTCTGTCACACTCTCTCCATCCTTACCTGCCTTCCATCCCCCCATGGGCATCTCTCCCCCCTCTTCCTTAGTAAATACAGAGCAGAAGTAGTCATTTAGCGCTTCTGCCATTCCCCCCTTCTCCTCCACCCATCCACCTTTGCTCTTAATCCTTATTGTACTGTCCTTACAGACCCTTTTCTCCCTGATGTACCTGAAGAATTCCTTTTTTCCCCTCCTTAATGCCCTGTGCCAGCCTGAGCTCCCTTGACGCCTTTGCCATCCTTACTACCCTTGTCACCTCCTTCACTTCCTTCAGATATTCCTCCCTGTCCCCCCCGTCTTCTTGTACCTCCTAAAGGCAGCTCTTTTCTTCCTTATCATTTTGATGACTCCATTGGTCACCCAGCTAGGTTTCTTTGCTCTCACCTTCTCAATCCTAGCCTTGATGCAGGTCCTCATTGCCTCCACTACCCCCATCTGTGTGAACTCCCACCTCTGGTTAGTGTCCATACTTACGTCAATCTTGGTCATGTACTCCTTTAATATTTCCCACATCCTCCCGAAGTCAGCCCTCCTTAAGTCCAATACCCTTGTGTCTGATGCTACTCCTTCCTTATCCATATCCAATGTGAACCATACTGAGTGGTGGTCACTCCCCACCAGTGGCTCATCCACCCTTAGTTCTCTCACAAACTCCCCATTTGCCAGTACTAGGTCAAGGGTGTTCCTTTGACTGGTAGGTTCGATGACCATCTGCACCAGGAAGTTGTCCTGGAAGGAGTCTAGCACTGCCTGCTCCCTTCTGTTATTTCTGGCTGTACTCCAATCCACTTCCGGTAGGTTGAAGTCCCCCACTAACACCACACTCCCCTTTCCGCAGGCCTTCCTGCTTTGTCCCGCCAGTTCCCTGTCTAGTTCTTCAGTCTGGGAGGGTGGCCTGTAAACTACTCCCATCCTGACCATCTTATTCCTTGAGTCCTGGATTTGCACCCATAGTGACTCGGTACTACCCTCCTCCCTCTCCTCACGCACACACTACATTTCTCACCTCACATACAACACCCCCCCCTTTCACCTTTACTCTATCCTTGCAGAAAATCCTGTACCCTGATACCGCCTGGTCCCAGACATGGTACTGGGTGGCCCATGTTTTGGCAATTGCCGCTATGTCCACCTCCCATTCCACCTTGAGGGTCTGAAGCTCCGCAGTTTTGTTCCCCAGGCTTCTAGCATTTAAGATGACCACCTTCCACCCCCTTACTTTCCCCTCTCTCTCTCCCCCCTTCCTCCTCCTTCTTCCAGTAACCTTGGTAGTACCTGCCCCAATCTCTTGTCTCTGTCATGGGGGGGCTAAGTTCATATGACTTCCCTTCCTGTGGCCTCTGCTTGCCTCCTGCCCACTTGCCACCCCCCACTTCTAGTTAAAATGTATTTGTTTATTTTAGATCTTGATAACTGAGTAGGCCTACTAAGACCAGAGGTCCCTTTTTCAGGGGCAACCCAGAAAATATCTAGCCTCTTCTATATAATCACTTATCCCCTTTTTCAACACTCTCTTGTCCCCCCTCACCTAAGTGGAGTTGATCCTTCGAGTAGAGACTGCTATCCGTCCAGGTCCCTCCCCATTCCCCACTAGCCCATGCCCCCTTGCCTGACACCAAGTTCCTAACCATTTATTAAATTCCTATATCCTCCTTTTTCTTTCAGTGCTCACCTGGGAACAGAAAGTATCTCTGAGAAGGTTACTGATCTTCCTGCTCCCTCGCATAATATTCTGGTTTTATGTGATAAGGGCGCCTCCTGAACTGTGCTTTCCAAAATGGCGAATATAAAATGGTGACCTCCGCATGGGCGACTGGAATGGAATGCCGAATGGCAGAGAGCGACTTCAGCAGGAGGCAGCTGGAAGGGCACCGCACATATGGTGAGCGCCGCAGGGCAGAGGGGGCAATGGAAGCAGTGGCAAGGGCTGCTAGGGAAGGGTGACATGAACTGAGCGGTGGGCAATGGTCGCATCCCACACTGCGAGTGGACAGGGGCATTGGGCAGGCACCGCCACCCAGGAGGGCTACGGACAGGAGCATGGGTACATGCGTGGCACGTCCAAGGTGGTACCATGGCACCAGTAGCATAGGGACCAGGTACTGAGCAGCAGAGTGGCCTGCACATGCAGCACAGGTGGCAGGGAGGAAAAAGTGTGAGCACAGCCAGTGGGATGGACAACTGCATGCCGGGCAGAGGCAGAGAGCCTGGAAGGGGGAGCATCCGGACTGGACATCCCACCAACGGCTGTGCTGCGACAATGCTGTGCAAGCATGGGTCAAAAGGGAGACTGTAGGGGATGCGGTGGAGGTGCAGGCACCCATGGTAGGGTGACACCGCAAATGGGTGTAGAGGGGGGTGGAACACTGTGTGCCCTGTGGCGCCGCATATGGCCATGTAGCCCAGCAATGGAAAGGGGCCCACAGGGGCGGTGCATGCAAGGGGTCATGAAGCAGATGGTCACACATGGAAAGTGAAATTGTGTGCCAGGCCACGTAGGTAGGCATAGTGGCTCCTGGTGCTGTACTCTGCCACGATCACGCAGATCCGGGTGTCCAGGTCATGGTAACTATGCCAGGGCTGTGGTGCCTCAGCCCCTGACACCAGCATCTCAGAACGAATAGCGGTCAGACACTCCTCCTCCCTGAGGCTCTCTAGGAGGTGCCAGATGCTGGGGTGGCATGCTCCAACCCGGGTGTAAAAGGCCTTGTGCCACCCCTCCACTGCATTGTTGGTATGAGCCAGGTCCTGGAGGGTCACCTCATAGCAGTTCCACTGCTCGATGGGGAAGATGGCATGTCAGTGCCCCGAGCACCCGGTGGGGTGACCAATCCAGTTGTCCTCGTAGTCCAACATGGGCTGCAGTACCTCCTTGTTCACAGCCACATACTCCCACTCCCGCAGCTCAGCTCCTGAAACACAGCTGGCACATCCACAGGTGGGAATAATGCTAGTGCCATCAGCATCTTCACATGCAGGGTGAATTCAGGGTTGGTGGAGTACCGTGCCAGGACGTCTGGTAGCTGTTGCACCCTGCGCCACAAGGCCTGCGAGTAATGGAAAAAGCATCCCCAGACGCGTGCCTCTGGGAAGACGATGCCAACCCAGCACCTGCTGGCACGCTCAAAGTCGAGGAGGACCGTGGCAGGTGTGAGGTCTAGGTTGTGCAGCTTCAGCTGGCCCAGCAGACGGACGTAGATCTGTGCCCGCCTGGAACACGTCAGGACATACACAGCGGGTAGGACCATACCGGACTGGATGGCGTGCTTGGTGTATAGCTGGCTGAACAATGTGGGGCAGGCCCTGAACATGCCATCCATGAACCAGTCCATACAGCTGGCCAGCTGCTGCAGACCTCAGTCCATGGCATACACCAAGATGTGGTCCCTCTCCATCCCACTGTCATAGAGGAGGGAGTGTGTGCCATCGCTGGAGAGGGTGTACTCCTCTGGGATGTTTAGGTCCTCAACTGATTGAGGGGTGGTTGGCCAGTTCCACGCCACATGCCGCACCCATTGTACTGTCCACTGCAGCAGCCGCACTCTCGACAGACAACTGGCCATGGCCGCAGGGATGCCCAACATACTTCCACAATGACCTGTGATGCTATGTCCATTGTCTGCCATGCCCTGTCCCGTAGTGTTCCTAGGACGCGCTGCACACCCATGTCAGCTGCATTAGTGGCATGGTTGTGGTCCCTGATGGTGGCCACCACCGTGTCCTCCACTGTGTTCAGGCGGGCTAGGCAGTGTTACCTGCGCGCCTCTGCACATCTCCAGTACACCTTTTCAGGCCCTTCTTTATCGTGCCTATAAATGTAGCCATTGTGGACAGCCATTGGATTGACCTTTTGGCTGGGAACATAGTGAACCTCCATGCTGGGTGCTGCATTCCCATATGACAGCACTGCTGTGGATGGCTGTCTTATGCACTCTGTGAGCCCCACCCTGTGTGCACATGCCCATGCCCCCTTCCTGCACCTGGGGACCATATCTGGCAGCGTGGGGCTCTGCCCCTCCCCCATGTCCTTGTGCCCTGTGGGCTACCCTCACTGTGTTACAGCCATGCTGTCCATCATGCACCTTGTGCCTGTGCACTGCCCTGTAGTACTGTACCTGCCTGTCATGTACCGGCTTACGCGGATGAGTTGTTGTTGCCTATGCTGCCTATGGCTTTGCTGTGAGATGCTGCGGGGTGGAATGAGGGCTGTGGCTCCTGTGCTTGCTGTATTCTCCCTTGATGGCTGCGGGGTGGTGTGGCCTCACACTGTCGCCCCTCTGTCCCTGTCCGCCCTTGCACCCCCTGTGTTCTCCGGCAGTGGCGCCACCTTCGCTGGTGCCCAATGCTTGTGCCTGCTGCGGCCTTCAGTTCTTGCCGACCTGTGCTCACTGTTCTGGTCAGCCTGTGTTTGGGACTCGCCTCCCCTGTGGGCCAGCCTGCTGGTACTTGTGGTCCTTCCACTTGTTTGCTTTGGCTGCACCCTTACTGTGTGGAAGTGCTTTTTGCTCTTCCACTGTCTGGCTGCCTTTCTGTGTGCTCGCTCTTTAGGCGGCAGCCCTTTCAGGTTCACCCCCACAGACCGCGCTGTTGTCGGAGCGCTCTTCCTGGCTGCTACCTAATATTCCTAGCTCCTCAAACCTCCTCTGTACTTCATTTACCGTCCTATCAACCAGGTAGTTCGTCCCCAAATGCAAAATTAAATGAGGTTTTACTCTACCCCTTCTAGCAAATTTCAGTACAGATTGCCCCACCTGTGTGCTTGCTCTTTAGGCAACAGCCCTTTCAGGTTCACCCCCACAGACCGCACTGTTGTAGGAGTGCTCTTCCTGGCTGCTACCTAATATTCCTAGCTCCTCAAACCTCCTCTGTACTTCATTTACTGTCCTATCAACCAGGTAGTTCGTCCCCAAATGCAAAATTAAATGAGGTTTTACTCTACCCCTTCTAGCAAATTTCAGTACAGATTGCCCCACACTCTCCACTGTCATTCCCGGCATGGCCTCCATCTGTACGTGGCTATGCCTCTCCCCCTGCTTCCCCATCTGACTCCCCTTAGTATTGAGTCCCTTAACACCAGTACTCCACCCCAATTCTGAACCACGTGTTCCCCACCCTTCCCTCCCCTATCCTTCGACGCCTCCTCTTCCTCCTGCATATTAGTTCCCCCTTCCACCCCGTTACACTTTCCCCATCCATCCTTCCCCGCCCCCATGCCACTCTCATCCTGGCTAACCACAGCTGCACCACCTGACTCATCCCTTCCTCATCTTCCTTTCCCCCCGGGTTGCAAAATGATTCTTTGCCGACCCAACTCTTAGGCTTACCTCTGGCTCCCCCATGCTTTCCCATCCTTCCCTTCTGCCTCCTTGACTCTCACCTCTTCCCTGTCCCCCCCTTCCACCTCCATGTTCATCCCTCCTCCTCCTCCTCCCTCCTGTTTCCATGAGCAGCTGAACCACAACCCGTTGCAGTCCGCTGTGCCTTCCACAGCTCCTCCTGCAGTCCCATGATCTCCTCTTTGAGCTTCCCCATTTGGATGCATACTAAACATCCCCCCACTCTCCATGCAATTTTAAGAAAGATTGGTGCTCCGCAGCTGTTACAGCTCACCACCCATCCCATTTGTCTACTTACCCACCAGCACCCCCCTCCTGTACCAAATGAAGGATCCCCCTCCAGCCTCCTAGCCATCCCCTTTCTTCTTCCACCAAACTTGGACATGTTCCTTCCTGTTCTCCCTTCCTTTCTCATATGTCCTTTGTTTATGATGGTTTGAGCAGCTGTTTCCAGGCTCCAACCCTCCTACTCCACTAGAGCTCACAAAACCTGTAAAGGCTACCTCTTACCAAAAACCTGTAGAGCCTCCTATTAACCATCTTGCCTGATCCTACAATTATACTTCAGCTCCTTCCCCACCGTGTCCCAATGCGAGGTGCTAACACCTAGTGAGCAGCCTCCTTTAAGTGTCCCCTCTCCCTCTTCCAGTTACAGTCACTAACACCTTCTGATCCACCCCTTTAAAAGTCCTATCTCTCACCACCACACTTAGAGACAAAATTAGCTCACCTTCATGTTTAGAGCTTAATGTAACATAAAATTACAGTATTTATTTTATTTATTTATTGAGATCTTGGATTAACACCTTTGAGCAGAAAGCTCTTTCATAGGTTCCTCGTCAAGTATGACACAAACAAGAATACAGATATGTTCCACAGATACAGATACAGCAAGAAACAATTGAAAACTGTCTCCAGGCATAAATTCAAACAATAGTTATGCAATCTAAGCACATGCAGGGTGCAGAGTCAAAACAAAGGATAACGTTTCACTAGGTAATGGTAACATAACATGAGGACGCTTGTTTAAAAAGGAGAACTGTACAACTAACAACATAGGCAGATAATTGGATTGTGCCTGAGTCAAAGAAAGAAGGAATGTCTCGTACCAGTAGAGAGGGACAGGGGAGGGAGGAGGAAAGTGCAGGGAGGGAGAAGACAAGCAGAGGTGGGGGGTAGGATGGGGATAGATAGGAGGGAAAGGGAAGAATAGCTATGTAGTCAAAGTGGAATAAAGGGGGAGGAGGGTAGGGGGAAGGAGGGGTGGAGGAGAGTCAGGAGAAAGAGGTGGTGTTGGTAGTGGGGTGATGATGAAGGTGCATTAAGGTGGTAAGGAGGAAAGAGGTATGGCATGACAGAGGGGCAAAAAAGGGAAGAGGAGGTGGAGGGAGGTAGGAGGGAAAATAAATAATTTAGGCAGGGGTAGAAAGCCCATGAAAATGTTAACTTGACCAGGGGGCCGAAGAAATGAACATGAAGTGTAACATTTTACTAATCAATACAGATCACAGAGATTGCAAATGGTAGGAGCAAGGTAAAGGCAAATTAGCGGTAGCAATCATAGGTTGCCAGTGAGATTAGATGCTGATGGAGTTTTTTCTTAAAGGAGCCCAGCAAAGTAGCATTGGTTATGTCGGGGGGGGGGGAGTTGTACCACAGCAGAGCTCTGTATGTGAATGCACGTTGTCCAAAGGCGGTGCGGCACTATAGGATTCTGTAAACCTGTTTGCCAGAGCTTCTGGTACTTTGTGGGTTACGTGCAGGGGAAAGAAGGGCTAGTACACCAGGGGATAGCAGGCACAATTGGTATTTGAGCTTGCTGTCAAATTGTAACCAGCTAACCTGGGCATAAAGATCTCAGGTGAGTGTCAAGCATGCAGCACCAGTAAGAAGGCGGCATGCTTTATTTAAGGCCATTTTGATACGTCGGAGAGCAGTGTCTGTAGCCGCACCATAAATGACAATACCATAGTCCGTGAGAGAGAGAGCACAGAACTGTGGATGGCAATGTTCAGTGCTTCAGGAGCGAGATTATGTTTGTTCCTGTATAGAACTCCTAAACGCTGGTTAATAGCTTTGGCTGTTCAGTCGATGTGCTGGGTGAAAGACAGGGTAGAGGCAATAGTTATACCCAGGTACTTGAAATGGTGAACCAGTTCAAGAGGGGAGCCAGTGTCATTAATGATGGTAAGCGGGAAGATTTTGTGTCTGCTTTGGGAGGTCGAAAACAACATTGTCTTAGTCTTGTTATAATTAAGAATGAGCTTATTTTCCCGAAACCACTTCTCTGCAGTTGTAAAGGATTGCTGAAGTTGGTCCTGGAGAAGGTGAGGGTCCATGTTGCTGATAAAAAATACAGCATCATCAGCATATAGAAGTATGTGGTCACAGCAGGATCCTGGTAGTGGATTGAGGAAGATGCTAAAAAGCAATGGATCCAAAATAGATCTCTGTGGGACTCCAGAGCATACAGGCCGACTATCGAACAAGGCGTTACCAATTTTTACCTGCTGCATTCGGCTGCATAAGTAGCTGGAGAACCAGCTTGTAGTGTCGGAGGAAAGACCAATGGAGGAGAGTTGCTCTGATGAGGAGATTGTGGTTGACAGTGTCAAAGGCCTTGGTAAGGTCTATGAAAGTTGCCCCTACCAAGAGCTCTTGTTCCAGAGAGTTACTGATAAAGCCTGTAAACTCCAGGAGCACAGCAATGGTACTATGCCCACGCCTAAACCCATGCTGTTGGGGACATTGGAGTTGGTAGTTATCCAGATACTCTATGAGATGGTCGGCCACGATGCACTCCAGGGCCTTAGAGATCAAGGGAAGAATTGAGATTGGGCGGTAATTTCCCAGCAGTGCTGTCGCCACTCTTGTGCACCAGGTGACCACTGCTGATTTAGAAAGATATGAAAATTGTGACTGAGAGAGTAACTGATTGTTTTGGTAAGAGGTGTGAGGATTTCCTCGAGGGTAAGAGCAACAAACTTTAAGTCCAAGCAGTCCCCACTGAATCTAGCTTTCCCCAGTACCTTCTTAAGATAACATCTAGCTTCATTTATAGACACTACTTTGAAGTAAAATGGTGGGTGGTCTCGGGGTAGGTTCTGAACTGCAGAGTTCATACCTGAGGGGGTAACCACGAAGTAGTCAGGGGGAAGAACATTGCTAAGATCTGTAAATGCTTTGTTGAAAGTGTTCGCGATGGCTTTTGGATCCACGGTAGGGGTGACATCGATGTTCAGCATGTTCGGGGTAGTTTTGGGGTCTTTACCAGTGATGTCTTGGATGTTCTTCCAGAACATCCTGCTATCATTCCAGGAAGGAGAAAGGGCTTCTTTGAAATACTGGCTTTTAGCAGAATGGATAGTATGGGTACATTCATTTCTCACTGCTTTGTACCTCTGTAGGTTAGCTTGTGTCCCCAGCGCTCAAGAGATGTGCCAGAGGTGATCCTTGTGTTTTAGTAGATCAAGAAGAGCAGGGGTGATCCAGGGATTATGGGTTTCCTTGATTTTTGTAGTTTTGATGGGGGAATGCTTATCGCAGGTTGCATTAAAGAGGTCAATGAAGAGTTCTAATGCAGTGTCAACATTGCTGGCTGTTCATACGTTAGACCAATCAGTGATCCTCAGGTCAGCTTCCATTAGCTCGAGGTGTCCCGGAATGAGGACCCGGCTAGTGACAGTTCTGGCAGGGGGCTTGTGGTAGTTATTGAACCAGTAAAACATAACAGGGGAGTGATCACTAATACAGTCAGGTAGGACAAAGGTGCCCTTGATATTATCCAGCCGGTTAGATAGCACCCAGTCCAGGAAGATATTGGTCCCAGTTTTGTAGTTCCTCCTGGTTGGGGCTTCTACAAGCTATAAAAAGTGGATTGCAGATAATGCACCCTTGGCATCAGTGGCATTAGGGGAGAGCCAGTTTATATTAAAATCTCCAAGCATTAGAAATTCTGAATTAAAATTAAACTTACCAAGTTTCAACCACAGGTTGACTCACAACTAAAACTCCACTCTTAGAGCTTAATGTAACACAAAACTAAACTTATCCCTTTTCAACCTCAGGTTGACCCACAATCACACAGGGTCTGCCCACAATTAGTTCACCCAATATAAACTCAATTACACCTTGTATATTAACATTTATCTGCCACAGGTTGACCTACAACTAAACAGGGTCCACCCACAATTTCTCCATAGGTCACCCACAAGAAACGCAATTTTTTAACAATTACCAAGCATAGGCCTACAAATGCTAGTTTCACTCAATATAATTTGAATAATCAAGGCTGTCAAACAAATGTAATTTCCCCCACATAGATGGAATTTTCAAACATAGCCACAGTACCTTATTCCTGATGAAAATTCTCTCTCTTCTTTTCCACTTCTTGATGTACCGCCCTATGTCCGCTCCTCGTTGGCTAGACCCCCAGCTGGGCATGGTTCCCAAGACCATTTAATTAGGTGGTGATGTGGGGAAGGTGGGAGGGAGAAACAATAAATCAAGTAAGCTGGTCGACTGGGCTCCTGCCTTTTAAGGCCCAGCCACCACTTTGACTTTGGTGCCCTTAGCCCTGGTTGGCTCCTGTTGAAGCCCACTCTCCCCAATTGGCTCATTCAATGAGCCCTCGCCACTTGCTGCTCCTGCCACCTCCCCCCGCTGCCACCGGTCGGCTTTTCTTCAGCCACGATTGCAACCCTCCTCCCAAGCCGCAGGTTCGGCCTCTCCTGCTCTGCTGAATGACTCCCTCCCAGCCCACTGCCATGGTTGCAGCCCGACTGCCCATCCCCTCAGTGCCATGGTGCAACAACAAATCAAGTAAGCTGGTCGACTGGGTTCCTGCCTTTTATGGCCCAGCCGCCGCTTTGACTTTGGCACCCTTAGCCCTGGTTGGTTCCTGTTGGAGCCCCCTCTCCCCGACTGGCTCCTTCAATAAGTCCATGCTGCTTGCAGCTCCTGCCATCTCCCCCCACTGCCGCTGGTCAGTTTTGATTCAGTCACAATTGTGGCCCTCCTTCCAAACCTCAGGTGCGGCCTCTCTTGCTCTGCCGAACAACTCCCTCAAAGCCCACCGCCACGGTTGAGACCTGACTGCCCATCCCCTTGGTGCCACGGTGCAACAATAAATCAAGTAAGCTGGTCGACTGGGCTTCTGCCTTTTAAGGCCCAGCCGTTGCTTTGACTTTGGTGCCCTTAGCCCTGGTTGGCTCCTGTTAGAGCCCCCTCTCCCTGATTGACTCCTTCAATGTGCCCTCGCTGCTTGCAGCTCCTGACGCCTCCACCCACTGTTGCTGGTCGGCTTTGCTTCAGCCACGGTTGCGGCCCTCCTTCCGAGCCGCAGATGCATCCTCTCTTGCTCCAGGAAGGCCCTGGGTAGCTTGAGAAATGGTCTGAGAAGTGGCAACTGAGGTTTAAGTCAAAGAAATGCAAAAGTATGCACCAGAGGTATAGAATCCCTGAAGAGAGTTACAGGATGGGGGGGGGTTGCTGACAGTCACCAAGGAAGAAAGGGACCTGGGGGTTATTATTTCAGATAACCTGAAAATGTCAAAGCAGAGTAAAGGGGCAGCAGGGAAGGCCAGTGGCATGCTGGGGTGCATAGACAGTTGCATCATTAGCAGAAGATGGGAGGTAGTGATGCCATTATATAAAACCCTGCTCAGGCCTCACATGTAGTACTGTTTGCAGTTCTGGAGGCTGCACCTTTGAAAGGACATTAACAGGCTGGAGAAGGTCCAGAGAAGGGCGACTAAGATGGTATGGGGCTTGCACCACAAAATGTATAAGAAGAGATTAAGGGACCTCAATATGTACTCGGTGGAAGAGATGAGGGAGAGAGGGGGCATGATAGAAACATTCAAGTACCTCAAGGGCATAAACATGGTGCAGGGGGGAAACAACTTCCAATACAGGAGAAGTACAAGAATGAGGGGGCATGACATGAAATTGGAAGGTAGTAGGTTAAGAGAGAATGTGAGGAAGATTTTCTTCACAGAAAGGGTGGTGGATGCATGAAATGGTCTACCACAAGAGGTGGTGTGAGCAAGCACTGTGGCTGGATTTAAACATGCATGGGACAGGCATAGGGGAACCAAAGAGGTAAAGCAGAGGGAGGGTCAAAAGCCGTTATCAAGTATGGGGCTTATGGGCAGACTAAATGGGCCTAGCAGTCCTTATCTTCTGACAATTTCTATGTTTCTTTGTAAGTGAGTTGCAACTCCTATGGTGCAGAGGCAGAAGTTATGTCACAACCTGAAAAACAGGTAACTCAAATTGTAGTCAAACATAGACGAGCCTCAGCCAGGACTAATTTAATTGACCACAATTAATTAGTTAATTTGCTCTCACCTACATCTAGAACTACCAACCAGAAGACTGAGTCCCTACATTTGCACTAGGTTATCTCTGAGCCCACCCAGCTCAATCCTCATGCCACTAATCATACCCTGTTGGAGTGGGTTCTGTCTTCCCACCCCCACCGCATTGCAGCAGCAAGTATTTTACCTGATGTGTTCAGTGACTACTGCATGATGTTCTGCATCAAGAAACTGCCATCCACCCTCTGCTCCTAAATACATCTGTAACCCCAGGGCCGTGGTCTAACTGAGGGCTACTACCCCTGCCTTTTGGTCACAGTCAAGGTTGAGGGGCCTGGGCTCTGTACGGTATGGTCTGGGAGTTCGTTTCCAAAAGATTGCATAAATAATGCGGTGCCTCTACCCAGAGTATTTTATGGACCAGAATGGTAAATTGGGTACAACCAGCTGGAATGTTGTAACTACCCACCTCCCTTCCCAAACGACACCCCACACACAGAAATTCACTTTACCTTGCACTTCAATAATCAACATGCACTTTAAGGAACTCTCTAATAATATGCTCATGGACACAGTGGTAAAGAATAAATAACAAATACAGATTTATTTATAAGGGGAGAGCAAGAATAGGGAGGGGATACCTGGAACAGGGAGGTACACAGGGTTGGTTCTGATTGGTTTTGGCAGAAATCAATGCAACAGCAGGTAAAACAGTAAAACATTTAAAACGATGAGCATATAAGAAAACAACAATTTCCCAACCTCCCACCAGCATACGACAATACCACACACTCTCCTGTCTGGTACCAGACCCTCTAGCTCTATGCTGGGGTACCCCAGACTGATGCAGGCCTGTGGTTGCCACGGGTTGGCTAGCATTGGTGCACTTAAACTTTAATAAATAAAATGATGTAACTGTGGCTAAAACTGGTTATTCCAATTGTACAGTTTCCATAAATATTTGCAGGGCCCCTGGTCCTGCTTACTCACGGCTTGTTGAACACTTAGGTGGATACAAACAGGCTGGAGCTGAGATTTTGGTGGTATTGGTTCTCTTGTTTTCAGCGCCGTGAGGTTTCAGTGATAGTTGGTGGTGCACCACATCAGCAAGCAGCTGGATGCAGAGAGCAGAAGTGGCAACATGGGGTTGCAGGGATGAAAGATGCTGGTCTTCACCTGTCAAGCCTTTCCATGCTTCACTGAGACAACCTTTGTAAACAGCGTTCACTTGACAGACCTGTATCTTCTTCTCTTCGACGACCCTCAGGATGGGGGGTGGCAGATAGCTGCAGTCACCCTGCAGGCTTTACTCAATACTGCAGTCTCACCCTGCTGGCCAAGCAGCAACCAAAGGGTGGACAAGGCTGAAGATTCCTCTCAGGAAACAGTCTCAAGCTTTAGATTTTAATTTTAAAAGTCACCTGGATAAATATTTGCAGGGCAGCCCTGCTTACTCATGGTTTGTTGAACACTTAGGTGGATACAAACAGGCTGAAGCTGAGACTTTTGTGGTATTACTTCTCTTGTTTTTAGCACATGGGGTTTCAATGATGGTTGGTGCTGCACCACATCAGCAGGCATCAGGATGCAGTGAGCAGAAGCCACAACATGGGATTGCAGGGATGAAAGATGCAGGTCTTCACTTGTCAAGCCTTTCCAAGCTTCACCATGATGGCCTTTGTAAATAGTAAACATATACAGCCCATGATGCCTTGCCTATTGGGAGTATGTGTGATTTTGTATTTCTTTGAAACTTGGCTTCCCGGCCATTGCCCCTTGGGGTAACCCTTGCCTCAGTGCGTGTGTACTAAGGTTCTTTGTCTTTGTAAACAGTGTTCACTTGGCAGGCTTGTATCTTCTTCTCTTCAACCCTTAGGATGGGGGGGGTAGGTAGCTGTAGTCACCCTGCAGGCTTCACTCAATACTGCAGTCACTCTGCTGGCCAAGCAGCAGCCAATGGGTGGACAAGGCTGAAGATTCCTCTCAGGAAACAGTCTCAAGTTTTAGATTTTAATTTTAGAAGTCACCTGGATACTTCTGCAGGCAGGCATAACCTTTGTAGAAATGTCCCTCAATGCCAGAAGACACCAGGACAGGGTGATCCCCTCAGGAACAATCAATTCTGAGTGACTTTTTTTTATCAGAAGTTGAGAAGAATCACTTCATTGACAGGATTTATCTGGCAAATCCTGTCACAACAGCAACAGGCAGGCTGATTCTTCTCCTCAAGGTTGGAAAAAACTCTTCTTTTTCAGAAAATTGCTTCACAAGGCTGGAGATCAGCCAGGAGCCCCTCTGACAGGCTTGAGGGCTCTCCTCCAATTGTCACAGAACAGTCTCTCACTTCACACCCTCGAGAAGCAAAAGCCTTCAACTTCTACATTCTTTTCCCTCCTCCTTAAAACAATTGGTAGCCTCTGATTGGTCGAATGGGCTGTCCATACTGATTCTGGGTGGCTGATTGGTTGTTGTGTTGCCACCAAGCACATTGACCACTCCCCTCTCCCACAAGCCATTTCTCAGTTCCTCGGGGCTTCTGCGAGATCTGATTGGTTTAAACTGGTCACAAGATTTCTGTTAAGATGGCTGCTGGCAAAACAGTGTATGGCAGTTCCTTCCTCTAGAGTCTCTTGAAGCCAAACCATTAGGAGTTGAAAGATAATGATTAGTGGGCTTGATAGCCCATACTGTGCCCTTTCAAGTGACTATAAGATTGTGGGGGTGATGGCAGCCATTTGGCTGTTACATCTCCTGTTTTGGGGCCCCCCAGGCACTCAGCAGGCTCCACAGTGCCTGGGACTACATTTTCCAGCAGCCTCAGCTGCTGGGGCCCACTATTTATGACAAATAAACATTTTAGGTGCCCCCTGCACATCTGGGGCTCTTCCCTCGTGTCTCCAGAACCCAGTTAGCTGAGTCAGAGGTCCTGATCACGGGGGCGGAACCTCAATTTTTGCCACAATGTGGCACTTCTGACAATACGCATTATGCATGCACGACCTCGCCAGCTCGCACTCGTAAGTGCGGCCACCCGACGGGTCACGTCTTTTGCTCCTCCAGCCCCGCTTTCAGCAGAAAACTCATGCAGGGGCCGGTAGGAGACTTGGTGGGTGCCTCAGGACTCGGGCTGATAGCAGGAGTGATCGGGAGTTCCGCAGGGTGGCAACAGGTAAGCCCCACACTTGGGGGGGGTTACACTCTCCCATGCCTTAAAATCTTGGCATCCCCGCCAAGCCCTTAACCAGGTCCTGGCACAATTAACTATTTCTATAACACATTTACATTACAAGTTTATCTAAATGAATACTCTCTACTATTATGTACAACAAACAGTATTGGCTAGATAATTGATTCCTAATCTAAATAGCAGACAGACATACATTAAAGAAAATACTAAAGGCATTTAGATTTAAGCTTTAAAATTTTGTACCAGCTGGCTTTTTTTTCCAGTTTTCAATTTAAATGCGGTAGCATGCAATCAACATTTCTTAGAGCTCTAAACATTGACAGTTTTTAAATAAGCATCCCAACTGTAAAATGTTTTGCTTTCTTAACTTTGTTAACCTCCCTTGGTAACCTTTGGGGTTGTACCCGGCCTGAGGGATTTAAGTTCTGGAGGGCATAAGACAATTCTGGGTAAGGATCTGGGTGTAACATAAATCCGTTTGTGCACCACAAACATTGGCAGATTGGCTGGATCTCTTGGGGTGTCATATGTGAACTTTAGAATAGGTTTGTGGCTTCGTGCAGAGTGTTGCACTGGCACTATCTCTTCTTCTACAGCTTCAAGAGGCATCCCCCTTGTCTCATCGTCCAGCAATGAGCTATACAGAGTTGAAAAAGTTTCCAGTACCTCCTCTGGGAGTTCTATAGATTGTTCTGGTTCTTCACATTCTGGTTTCTGACACAAACTCAATGACTTCCTCAGTGCTTGTCTCACTTGCCAATTCAGATATAGGCCCTTCACTTGAGGTTTTGATTTCATACAGTTCAGGGATAACATTTGTTGGGTTTAACTCTGTTGCAGGTGCCAAGGTTGCTTGGTCAATGAAACTGTCATCACTTTGAAACATTTGAGCCAGATCTAGCGCAGGATAGTACACTTCAATCTCAGTATCCGAATCAGAATTGTCTTGTTCTGTAGCTTTCTCTATTGAACGGGCTTGGATTCAGGGAGTTGCTCTGGACTCTTGTTCTGATGTCTGCATGAGGCAGGTTGGGTTACAGGAGGTTCAGCTACAACACTATTTGTGATTGACATTTGCCCAATAGGAAGTAAGTGATTGTGGTGGACAGTCCACTGTCTATTCTTAGTTTCTTCTTGCTCAGTTCTGTACACTGGCATCTCTTGCATTTTCTCCAAATCAACAGAAGGGATACTGGACCATCTGTCTGATATCTTATGCTTGCCTGGGATGCCCAAGTTTCGTAGGAGAACACGGTCTCTGGGACGCAGTTCTTGCACTTTATCTTTCTTATCATGTCTATCTTTATTAAGTTTGTTGTGCTTAGCAGCAGTTTCTGTGGTTATCTTATATGCAGCATTAAGCTGATCTTGCAGTCTCTGAACATAATGCAGATACGTCTCTGGCCTAGACCCATCATCTGAGACACCGAAACACAGGTCGACAGGTAATCTGGCTTCCTTGCCGAACATGAGACTGTAGGGTGAAAACACAGTGGCATCACTTTTGGTACAATTGTATGCATGGACCAGGGCACTGACTTGCTGGCTCCACTGGCGTTTGTCTTTTGGGTCTAAAGTTCACAAAATATCAAGGAGAGTCCAGTTGAACTGTTCTGGTTGAGGATCACCTTGAGGGTTGTAGGAAGTCATTCTGGACATGTGAATGCCCCACAAAGACAGTAATTATTTTATTAAGCAGCTCTCAAAATCTCTGCCCTGGTCACAGTGAATTTGTTGTGGAGCTGCATAATAAATAAAAAACTTTTCTACTAGCCTTCTGGTCTTTAGTGGGATACACTTGTACACAGTGAGAAAAATTATCTGTGACCACTAAGATATTTGCAACATTCTTGGAATCAGGTTCTAGACTGAGAAAGTCCATGCACACCAGCTCCATGGGAGCACTAGTGGATATGTGTGCTAAAGGGACAGCCCTCTGTGGTTGTGCTTTCCTCTGTACACATTGACTGCAGGTCTTGCAATACCTTTCTATAACACTTGCCATATATGGCCACTAGAAACGTGATCTGGCCACGTCCAGTGTTCGTTCATTGCCAAGATGCCCCATTTTGTCATGTAAGGTATGTAAGACAGTCTGTTTAAACTTTGAGGGTAAGACAAGTTGTGACTTAGTGAAACCTTGAAGAGCTTGTATTTCTCAATACAGCAGTCTATTCATTATTTTCAATTTGGACCATTCTCGCATCATCAGTTTTGCATCTGGATGATTGGTTGTGACTTGGCTTGCATCACCTCCATTTCTAAAGTACAGAGAATGTCTTTGATGATTGCATCTGCCCTTTGCTCTTATTGTAGGTCTTGATTTGTAAGCAGTTTCAGTGAGCTGATATCAATGGCAGAAATGTTGCAGTAGGCTGTGGGCAAACATTCTGCTGAAGCACCAAGGGTGTCGATTAGTCAATTTGAGTTAGTTACTGAGGGTTGCTCATCAGTGTCAAATTTCTTACAAAGAGATTTCACTGTCAGTTCAGGAATTTTGATCCAAGTTGCATTGTTCTGAGAGGTAGTTGGTCTTCTAGATAATGCTTCTGCATCAACATGGTTCAACCCTGGTCGGTACTCAACGCTGTAATCATAAGTAGACAAGGCTGATAGCCATCAGTGCCCGGCTGCATCCAACTTTGCAGCGGTCTGTACATATGTCAAAGGGTTATTTTCTGTCTAGACGGTGATTTTTTTCTCCATGGAGATACTCGGACTGGTCCACAGTTACCCACTTTAATGCCAAGAACTCTAGCTTGTGAACAGGGTACTTCTTCTTTGTACTGTTGAGGCTTCTGCTGGTGAAAGTCACGGGTCATAACCCTTCAGAACAACTTTGGTAGAGTACAGTGCCTAACACACTGAAACTTACATCCGTGTGGAGTACATACAGTTTCTCTGGATCACAGTATGCCAGGACAGGGGCATGCTTCAAACAATGAATAATGTCTCTAAAAGCTTTGTTGCACTCGGACATCCATTGAAGTCCAAATGGTTCTGACTACTTGTAGTAGAACTTGGGGTCATCTTTCTTGACTGGTGAGTTTTTCCTTTGCTGGTGGGTGGATAGCTTTGCATGGGGTTCAACAAAGGTCTGACTACTCTGCTATAGTCCTTCATGGATCTTCTGCAGTAACCACAAAACCCAAGTAAATGCTGCAACTCTTTCAGAGTGGCTGGTTTGGGCCATGTCGTCAGTGCCTCCACCTTACTGGGGTTAGTCTGGATCCCATCTGCAGAAACAATATGGCCAATGTACTTAACTGAGGTCTGGAAGAACTGGCACTTATCAATCGACAGCTTTAATCCAAATTCTTCTAGACAATCTAGCACCTTGAGAAGCCATGTTTCGTGCTCTTCCAATGTTTTGCCAAAAATAAATACATCATCCAGATACACCAAACACTGAAGTAAATTCATGTCACCAGCAGCCTTCTCCATGAGCCTTTGGAACATAGCTAGGGCACCGGAGATCACTTGTGGCATTCTTAAGAATTCATAGAACCCCAGTGGATAAATGAATGCGGTCTTTTCTCAATCTTGAGGAACCATGGGTATCTGATAGTACCCACTTCTTAGATCTAGTACAGAGAACCATTTACTGCCATTTAACATAGAAACATAGAAGTTGACGACAGATAAGGACCGCAAGGCCCATCCAGTCTTCCAATTTCTTTTTCTACCTTATAAATGTGCCATCGGCCTTTGCTCTGTCAATGGTCTATCTATTCATACTCATCTGTATAGCTCCCTTATGCCTATCCCATGCCTGTGTGAAGCCCTGCACTGTATTCATATCCACCACTTGCTGAGGTAGGCCGTTCCATGCATCCACCACCCTTTCTGTGAAAAAGAACTTCCTCACATTACCCCTTAATTGGCCTCCCTCTAATCTCCTGCTGTGTCCTCTTGTCCTGCAATTTTTCTTATATTGAAACATGTTAGACTCTTTCACCTTGTTAATGCCCTTAAGGTGTTTGAATGTTTCGATCATATCACCTCTCTCCCTCCTTTGCTCTAGAGTATACATATTGAGCTCCGTTAATCTGTCCTCATATGTTTTCTGATGCAGTCCCTGCACCATTTTGTATGCCCTTCTCTGGACTGCCTCAATTTGGTTAATGTCCTTGTGAAGGTGTGGCCTCCAGTACTGCACGCAGTACTCCAGATGGGGCCTAACCAGTGTCTTGTAAAGAGGGATTATTACCTCTCTCTTATGACTTGTGATACCCCTACTTACACCCTAACATCCCCTAGCCTACTCTACTGCTTTAGAAGTCTGCTTGGATGATTTCAGGTCATCAGTGATGATGATGATGCCCAAGTCTCTTTCTTCCCTTGTGACTGCCAGCAACTCCCCTCCCAGCCTATAGGTGGCTTCAGGGTTTCTCTTCCCTATGTGCATGATCTTGCACTTCTTTGCATTAAACCCCAGTTGCCACTCTTCCAACCATTTTACCAGTTTATCCAGATCTCTTCTCATTCTGCCCACCCCAACTGGATCATCTACTCTGTTGCAGATCTTGGTGTCATCTGCAAACAGACAAACCTTACCCTTCAGTCCATCTGCAATGTCACTGATGAAGATATTGAAGAGGACTGGCCCCAGGACTGATCCCCGAGGTACCCCACTTGTGACTTGCATCTCTTCTGACTGTATACCGTTTACCACCACTCTCTGTTTTCTGTCCGACAACCAGTTTACCACCCAAGTGACCAACTTCTGACCCACCCCGAGCCTACCCGGCTTATTAATCAATCAGTATCGAAAACTTTGCTGAAGTCAAGGTAGGCAACATCAACTGCTTCCCCTTGGTCCACCACTCTGGTCACTCAGTCAAAGTAATCTATGAGATTACTTTTTGACAGGACCTTCCTTTTGTAAACCCATGCTGTCTTGGATCCTGTGCTCCTATGGATTCTAGGTGTTGCACTATCCTTTCCTTAAGGAGTGCCTCCATAATCTTGCCCACTACTGAGGTAAGACTGACTGGTTTGTAGTTCCCTGCCTCCTCCCTGCTACCACTCTTGTGGAGTGGGATCACATGAGCCCTTCTGCAGTCTTCTGGGACCTCTCCTGTGCTCAAAGACTCACTAAACAGTTCTGATAATGGCTCTGCTAGTTCCACCCTTAGCTCCTTTAGTGTCCTGGGATGTATGCCATCAGGTCCCATTGCCTCGTCCACCCTGAGTTTATCGAGCTCTTGTAAGACCTTTTCTTTTGTGAAGGGACTAGTGCACTCCTCCCTTCCCACTGTGTCCATAGTGCTGAGCTGTGGGCCCTGCCCTACCTTCTCTTCAGTAAATACTGAGCAGAAGTATCTATTTAGGATAGATGCTTTCACATGGTCCTCCTCCTCCTCACATACACCCTAATCTCCTTTGATCTTAGCAATACCCCCTCTGGACTACCTCCTTTCACTAATGTATCTATAGAAAGTCTTGTCACCTTCTTGTACTGTTTGTGCCAGTGTTTCCTCGGTCTGGGCCTTTGCCTGCCTTACTGCTTTCTCTGCTTCCCTTAGGGAAGTTTGGTATGCCTCCCTATCTTCATCCCGCTGCGTTCCTTTACATTTCCTGAAGGCCAGCCTTTTGGCTCTGACCTTTTCTGCTACTGTTTTTGAGAACCAAAGTGCTTTCCTTCTTCTTTTGCACTTCCTTTCTCTCTAACACAATGGGATGTTGCTTCAAGTATTGCATCCTTAATGCTTGCCCACTTTGCCTGTACCCCCTCACCTGTATGTCTTTTTGCCAGCACTAGCTTAACTCTGTTGGCCATCTTATCAAAGTCAGCTCCTCTGAAGTCCCATATGTTTGTCTTGGAAAGGGATGATTTCGTTCTAGTGGTCAAATTGAACCATACCATGTGATGGTCACTGGCCCCCAGGTGACCTTGTACCTGAAGATCTGTGATCCTTTCCCTGTTAGTCAGTAATAGATCTAGGATATCCCTATCTCTTGTGGGCTGTTGTACCAGTTGTTTGAGGCCCTTCCCCTGCAGGGAATCCACCATGTGTCTAGTTCTGGCAGATGTTCCTGCTGGTATTGACCAATCTGTATCTGGCCTGATGAAGTCTCCCATTATCAGACCCGTAATGTGTCTTTGTCTTCCCCCTGGTCTGGGGGCCTATAGACAACCCCAGTTCGTATGGCTGTCCCATTTCCTGTTTCCAGGGTGACCTACAGTTCTTCTGGCTCCTTATGTGTACTCTGAATTTCTGTAGCTTTGATATTTTCATTGACATACAGGGCCACTCCACACCCCCCTTTTGCACCTCGGTCTCTTCTGAACAGTACATAGCCAGGTATTGAAGTCTCCCAAGTGTGGTTACTGGTAAAACCACATCTCAGTAATTGCTACTATGTCCAGTTTAGCTTCTGTCATTATTGCCTGCAGGTCTGGGATCTTTTTCCCAGACTGTGAGCATTTGTGTACATGATTTTCCATTGGCCAGATTTCGTGTGTTAGTTTGGGTGAGGTCTGGCGTGTTTCCTGTGCGTTGTATGGGAAGCCAGACCTTTTTCCTTATCTGGTGATGCAAATGAACTGCAAACATGCTGAACTCCTGTTTGACCACTAGCTGAGGGGGGAGGGGTGTTCTTTCCATTCGATGTATGGGGCGCTGCACCCCCTCCCCATTTGCTAGTTTAAATATTCTGCAAACACATCAAACTTCTGCCCCAATGCACTGACTCCCTCCTTAGTCAGATGCAGTCCATCAAATTTAAAGAACTTTCGCTCCCAAAACTGTTGCCAGTTCCCTACAAATTTGTGTCCTTTTTCCTGGCACCAGCCCTTGAGCCACATGTTTATCTTCCCTATCTCCCCTTCTCTGACCTTCTGTACATCTTCCCCCCCCTCTCCCTGACTGGCAGGATCTCAGAGAAGGAGATGCCGGATGAAATGGATAATAGTTTGTCACCCAGCCTGGTTAGGTATTCCTTGGTCTCCACAACTAACTGGCTGGCAAGATCATTAGTCCCTATGTGTACCAGGACATCAATGTTTTCTCCTGCTTCCTGAACAATTTTAGCAATGCAGTCAGTGTCTCTCCATGCTGATGTACCTGGGAGACATCTGACTATTACCCCAGGACTGGGAGATAGGTATCAACTCCCTGAATCATGGAGTCTCCTATGATCAGAAGTTTTTTGATTTCTTTTTTGCTTTTTTTGTTTTGGTTCCTGTTTTGGGTGAGTTTTGTTGTGCTAGTTCCTGTGCTGCAGTGTTCTGCCCTGCAGTGTCCTCTGCCCCTTTGTTTGATTTTGGAGATAGAGGTAGATACCTGTTTGTAGTTTTTATATGGTTTGTGGAGGTAATATGTTGGAGAGCAATGAGTGATGGGGCACCCAATTTGCCCCTCCTAACCACATGCCAACCTCCCGGACCAACTACCCTCTGCGGTCAAGGTGCTTCTGTTGGATGTTGGGGGAAATGGCAGGTGGTTCTTATAATATGTTTCCTCCTGAATATGCAATCTGAGGCAATCTGAGGCACGCAATCTCTGCTCATGCTGTCTGGAGCTGAGCCCTTAGATCTCCAATGGCCCAGCATGTAGGACAGTGTCCTAAATCCTGTAAAACTGCCCTTCTGAAAAGTGTTCCATGGTACCTGCAGTTAATGATATCCATTCCAGATAAGTTGCTGGGTTTATAACGTGGTCAGAGTAACGAGAAGGAAGAAAATAAAAGCAAAAGTTTGATTTTGCATTTTCTTTTTGTATAACTTGTTATAACAAGTTAAATTACTAGTGCCCCTGTAAGTGAGGTGGCCGTGTGGATACCCCACTGATCCACCCCTTCCTGCTTTGCCACAGGAAATGTCATGACTGTGCCACCCTATAAAAGGAGTGTAGTGTGGGGTGGTTGGGGATGGGGGTGGGTGGCTGAGCCCTTCTCCTGATGAAAAAGAACCACGGATGAAAGAAACAAGGAAGTAAGAGCAGAAACAATCAGCCAGCAACAAATGCAGTAGCCCTGAAAGCTTATCCTAATGATAGATAAAACTGTAAAACCTGTAAGGCAACACCTGTAATAATTTCACAGAAGATATACCTTGTAAGAAACACTGCTACAGAGAAAAATAAAGCAGTAACAGAAGATATATCTTGCAAAAGACAATTTGAATCAGAAGGTTACAGCAGTAATCTGTTAGCACACACCTGTAGGCACACCCTGTAATAATGCAGCAGAAGGTATACCCAGGAACAACAATCTGAATAAGAGAAAAATGAAGCAATAAAATGTTAGCAACAAACAGTAACAATCCCTGTGAGTACAAAATAAAAATAACAACACACAGTAAATCTGCCTAGCCAAAAGAAGCCTTAATCCTTTCCCTTGCTCTGGTAAGATTCTTTGCTCTGTCCTTTCAAGCAACCTAGAAGGAAAGAGCTCAGGTGAAGCTAGGTGCCTTGGCCAGCAAACCTAGTCTTCCACTTCCAAGATATCTAAAGTGTCTTGGATCCTTGGCATGGTGTAAAAAGAGATGTGCAAAAACAAGGGGACAAAATTTGAAGATGGGGAGGATGGCTCAGGGGAAATGTGAGGAAGTATTTTTTCACAGAGAGGGTGGTGGACACATGGAACAGCTTTTCTGAGGAGGTTGTGGGGTCTAAAACTGTGGGAGAATTCAAGAAAGCATGGGACAGACATAAGGCAGTTCTTGTGGGGGGTAGGAAGCAGCTGTTGGCTGGACATCGCTTACCATTAGATGCACGCTTCATGCTGGCATTTGGACCCTAAAACTTCTCCTGAACAAACTTCCAAGTTATTTAACAGCTCTCATCCATACCTCCCATAGTCCTTATTCCCTCAGAAAAGCAGATTTTATCCTACTTGACATTCCCAGGACTCGCACCTTCTTTGGCAGAAGAGTCATCTCAATTGCCCTACCAACTATTTGGAACCAGCTGCAATCTACTCTGAAACTATCCAGTGTAGTCTCTGTGAATTTCTTCAAAAGATTAGTGGCCTCAATAATAAAGTATACCTGTAACTGCTTTTAATCCCCTTCCTCATCCTTCCCCACTCCCCCTATGCTTCCTCTTACTACACTGCTATTTTTGAACTTTTGGAAGTTGCACTAGATATTTTTGGACTCTGATAGTGGACCGAGTTATTTTTGCAGGACCTAGTCTGCCTTTAATGCATTGTCATGCCTTTACCTATATGTATCATGTATTTCACTTGTAAATATGTCCTTAATGCATTGCTATGTTATTTCCTATATGTATTGCTTATTTTGCTTATAAATGTGCCCAGGACTTCCTTGTGAATGAACTTGCTCAATGGAGTTCTCCTGTAATAAACTTGAACTTGAACTTGAATAGGCTGTTGGTCAACTAGGATCTGCAGTTTATCATGTAGGTAGAGAAATGGGCAGACTGGGTGGGCCAAGCGGTCCATATCTGCCGGCAAAGTCTATGTTTCTATGTTACTAATCAGGTGTTGTTCTCTTGTTAAGGGTGTGGTAATCCATGCATATCTGTACAGATCTGTTCTTCTTCCTGATGACCACAATGGGAGAGGCATAGGGACTTTTGGATTCCTGAATAATCCCAGCAGCCAATGGTTCTTGAAGATGGCACTGCACGTCATCGATATCTGCAGGGGCTAGTCTTCGTAACCCTTCACGGAATGGTCAGACGTCATGTAATCTTATTTGGTGTTCTTCATCATCCACACATCCCACATTCCATTCGTGAAGTGAGAACATTTTAGTGCACTCAGACAGTTTCTTGCTGATTCATCTTTTCCAGGCTTCAGGACCTGGAGAGTTTCCGAAATCAAAGAGCTTGGCATCTAGTCCAGTACTAAGATCTTCATCTTCAGTAAACGGTTTCACAGCAGTGTCAGCACAGTACACTCTAGCAAGGGTGTGCCCTCGCAATATGGTCACCTCTCTACCTGTGATGTTCTTCACATGGACAGTCACTCTTCTAGCATAGGCATGTGCTTACACTGGAAGGACACTGGGCTTCACAAGTACTCCCTCAGGTAGTCCATGCTCTTCTGGAGTGTCTAGCATCAGCAATTTATTCTTGACCTCTTCTCTGATACGAACCATGCCAGTTATGCCACATTCAGCATTTGGGGGTATCACAATTTCTTCAGCATCCTTCTTCCACATAACGCCCACAGGATCATCTTGGGTCTCTTGAGCAGATTCTGACTGTTTCTGATAGGCTTGTCTAACTATTGCATGTACACTCAGTGTTTAGCCCCTTCTCTTGGCTTCTTCCTCTTGGCACAGTTGAGCCAGTCGGCTGAAGAAATAGGCATTTTTTCCAATGAGCACAGGCACACCTTCATACAGGTCAGATTCTGGACACACAAGGGCAAGTGTCTCAACAGGATCTCCTACACCAGTGATCTGTGACGGGAAAGCTATCCACTGTCTGATGTATCCCAAATAGGAGTATGTTTTGTCACTTAGGCCCCAAATATTCAATCCATCAATCAGCATCAGGGGGATGTGAGATAAGTTCCAGTAATACCATTCTTTAAAAATTATGGTCACCTGCGATCCACTATCTAGGACAGCTCTGGTCTGCACTCCTTCAACGGTAATAGTAGCTCCCATGGTAGGACCAACAAGTCTATCTACTTCTGTCTGTGGAAGTCCAAACTTTCTTGCAGACAACTAGCCTACTGATGGGTTCACATTTTGTCTAGCTGTATTACCAGGAGGATTTCTTTGCTTTTGGCGCTCTTCAATCAACCTGGTATTGACCCTGCACAAATCTTCTGGAGACTGACACTGTCTATTCAGGTGGCCATCTTCACCACAGTGGTAACAAAAGATGCCTTCTTGAACTGGTCATGAATTAACTGGTCCAGCAGAGGGCTGGGGAGTACTTGTCTGATTTCGTCTCTCTCTCTCTGACAGGTCGATATGCATCATTACTTGCAGGAGGTCCTCCATTATTATTTTCATTCCTTTGATATGTCATAGGTGCTGGTTTACTTTCTTTTGGTCATCCACAATGGTTTTTTGTTCCTGCAACTGGCTCTGGAATCAGAACCATTAGTAGACTTAGCTAGTTAGGCTGTGGTGCCCAGCACAGACAAGTTGTGGTCAGAAGACATGTCCGTGGGGTTCTGCTGTACTTCACAGCTTTGACTTGAAGGTGCAGTAACTTTTGGAGTGGCACTCACCTCTCTGAGCTCTTGCAAAAGTTCATGGAGTTCACAACTATCACTACTTAAGTCTCTTTCACTCTGAGAGGACACTGTGGTTATCTCAGCATTGGATTCCCAAAAGTCTGTCACATTTTCAGCCTCTCTCACTTCCTTTATTAGTACACTGAAGATGAGTGGATTGTCTTTCAATCCTTAATGCCCAGTTTTAACAATGGCAAACTTGAGTATCAAGCCACTTTGAGTACTTGGTTGATTCTCACTTTGTCTAGATCAGAGGAAGCTACACCTCCTTTACGTAAAACTTGTTGCAACACTCGCTCGAGATGAGTTAGAAAGTCAAATAATGTCTCTCCTCTGCACTTGGTTGCTTTGTATTTCCAGATGAGCTCTTCACCTGACTCAGTGCTTCCAAACACATTATCGAGAGCATTCAAATAGTCTTGCACAGTGGCATCAGGCTTTGAGGCCCTTAAGGAACAAATTACATTGCGGGCAGACCCTCAGAGACTTTCTCCTATTCCTTTATGCTTTTCTGCCTCTGGACACTGCCGGTTTTGAACCAATGGAGTGGCATAATCCATCCAGGTGTCAAGGTCTTCCTCCCCTGCTGGAGTGGGTTTGATCCCGGAAAAAATACGTAATCTTCTACAGCAAGGATTCTCAGACCTTGCCATGGTGAGCCTCCCCTACTGGACTTGAAAAAATTCCAGGCCTCCCCATGAGTCGTGACCACATTTGCATACAGCAGTAAGCGCATAAAAATGGACCATTAGCACACCACACTAAATTGCACTTCCGGTCACCTTTTGCACAATTACCACTGTACCTTGCCAGATACAAGTAATGATGAATAACAGACTCACAAAAGCACACACAGACACTGTTAAATAAAGAAAATAAGAAAAGCAAAAAAGCAGTGTGCCATTCGACCCCACACAACCAAGAGACATCATATATGCTCCCCAGATGCAGGCCCTTTGTTTCCATTTTCACCACAGAGATATTTGTTTAATTTTTAAACCCACCCAAACATATAACCCCAGATGCAGGCTCATTATCCACCCCACACCCCCACCATGAGGAGCCTCCTTTTCTACCCCACCCACACAGCCATTTCAATTTTAAACCAGATGTAGGCCCATTATCCACCTCCTCACCATTATGAGCCTCCTTTTCCATCCCACCCCACACAGACATTTCAAAACCCAACCATGCCCCAAGATGCAGGCCCATTCTCATCCCCCCCAACCATGAGGAGTCTCCGTGGTTTTATTTTTTATCAGAGACATGTGCCCCCAGATGCAGGCCCTTTACCCTCCCCCATGAACAGTGCACTTTTTCCCACCACCAGACAGACACCATAAATGCCCTCCACCATTTCAAACCCTTCGCTTGATTAGAAATAACATTATGCTTTTTGGCTTAAATATACCCCATCCTTACCAGCCCTAAAGGAAGAAGAGGTCCTGGAAAGGTCCGGTCGGCCAGAGATGGTCCGAGTTCCTGGGCGGTGTGGATGTGTCCCAAAACTGGCAGCGGAAGGTCCGATTTTGCAGCAGGAGGTTCAAATGTCCGATTTTGTGGTGGGAGGTCTGATTTTGCGGCGGAGGTCCGGGTCGGTGGCTTCAGGAGTCGGGAGGTCGGAGTCAGGATCCAAACTTCAGCAGCAAAATAAACAAGATGAGGATCCCCCTTTCCATGCTCCTTTATTGCCGGAACTCAAGACCTCAACACTCAGTGTAAGGCAGGTGATTGGCTACGGAACCTTGCCCCATCATTGGCTGATAGCACTGCCACCACGATGGGCTACAACAGCTTCCCTCTCATTGGTCCAAGATCACCTCCTTGTGATTGGTTCGCTACAGAAAATCTCTTGGTTTCCAATTGGCTGGCTTATGATCCCTTCCTAGCCCCAGTTTAGCTCAAGTGTTTCCGTGCTGGTCAAGACTTTAGTCCGGGATTTGTGTGAGCTAGGAGGAAGAGGGGCGGGTTCTGCTACTTGTTCTTTAGGAGGAGTAAGTTCACCAGCCAGCCTGAATCCACATCGCTTAATCGACATGGCAGCAGAAGAGGTGGGGCACTGAATTGCTTGTTTGAGCATTGTTACAGGTACAGAGGGGGGGAGGGAGTGAGCGGGGGGATGGCGCACGCTAGGTCGGAAAATGGAGGCGTATTCAGGACAGCAGAGTCTTGGCCACTACTGCTTTTGCTGCGCAAACTGTTTTACAGCATTTTTTTTTTTTTTTTTTATGACAGCCAGAGTCACATTTCAGCCCAGTTTTCGCGCCCCCCCTGAAATGGGCTGGCGCCTCCCCTGGGAGGCGCGCCTCACCACTTGAGAACCCCTGTTCTACAGAAATCATGCATAGCATGCGATACATAACTTGGCACGCCTACTGGAGCTCGAGGAAAATTACCTTCTAGCACATCAATTACTTTTCTAACTTCATCAGCAGACTTCCCTTCTGCCAATAACAAAAGATTCAGTTTCTCTTGAAAACCTTCAGCTTTTTGGAGAATATTGGGCTTGGGTGCCTTACACCATGGGGCACCAAAGTCCAGGCAGAGTGGGAATCTTCAATGGTCACACAGTCTGGCACTTTAACAACATCTACAGTCTCTCTGCATTTAACAAGGACAATCAGTGTCTTGGTGGAGTGGTCTCTCACTTGCCCTCATACTGTAATTTGACCTATATCTGTTTTTTCAGACAGCACCTCTTTGATTTGTCCATTACCAGTCCAGGGGGAAACTCCTAAAATTAACAGTGCTTTCTTGAAATCTATGCCCTCACCATCACACCAGTCCAGTAAATGTTTGTACACCTTTGTGTCAACCATCATTTTAGCTTTGGAGATTGCGCCATCTGTTGTTTGGGCAAGTAACTCCATGTGGGTGCATTTCGTAAACAGGAGGTCTTAGGTTCAAATCCCAGCAGTGCCTACAAGTTGTGTAACCCCAGTGCCATGGTCTAATTCAGGGCTACTACCCCGGTCTTTTGGTCACAGTCAAAGTTGAGAGACCTGGGCTCTGTACAGTATGGTCCGGGAATTTGTTTCCAAAAGATTGCATAAATAATGTGGTGCCTCCAAACAGAGTATTTTATGGGCCAGAATGGTAAATTGGGTACAACCCTCTGGGATGTTGTACGTACCCACCTCCCTTCCCAAATGACACCCCACACACAGAAATTCACTTTACCTTGCACTTCAATAACCAACATGCACTTTAAGGAACTCTATAATAATACGCTCATGGACACAGTGGTAAACAGTAAATAACAAATACAGATTTATTTATTGGAGGACAGCAGAAATAGGGAAGGGATACCTGGAACAGGGAGGTACACAGGGTTGGTTCTGATTGGTTGTGGCAGAAATCAGTGCAACAGCAGGTAAATCATTTAAAACGATCAGCATGCAAAAAAACAACAATTTCCCAACCTCCCACCACCATGCAACAATACCACACACACACCCTCCCATCTGGTACCAGACCCTGTAGTTCTATGCTGGGGTACCCCAGACTGATGCAGGCCTGTGGTTGCTGCAGGTTGGCTAACGCTGATGCACTTAAACTTTAATAAATAAGATGATGTAACGGTGGCTAAAATTGGTTATTCCAATTGTACAGTTCCCATAAATATTTGCAAGGCAGCCCTGCTTACTCACGGTTTGTTGAACACTTAGGTGGATACAAACAGGCTGGAGCTGAGACTTTTGTGGTATTGGTTCTCTTGTTTTCAGCACATGGGGTTTCAATGATGGTTGGTGCTGTACCACATCAGCAGGCAGCAGGATGCAGAGAGCAGAAGTGGCAACATGGGGTTGCAGTGATGAAACATGCTGGTCTTCACCTGTCAAGCCTTTCCAAGCTTCACAGAGACAACCTTTGTAAACAGTGTTCACTTGACAGGCCTGTATCTTCTCCTCTTCGACGACCCTCAGGATGGGGGGTGGCAGATAGCTGCAGTCACCCTGCAAGCTTCACTCAATACTGCAGTCTCACCCTGCTGGCCAAGCAGCAACCAAAGGGTGGACAAGGCTGAAGATTCCTCTCAGGAAACAGTCTCAAGTTTTAGATTTTATTTTAATTTTAAAAGTCACCTGGATACTTCTGCAGGCAGGCATAACCTTTGTAGAAATCTTCCTCAACACCAGGAGACAACAGGACTGGGTGATCCCCTCAGGAACAATCAGTTCTGAGTTACTTTTCTTGTCAGAAGTTGAGCAGATTCACTTCACTGATAGGATTTATCTGGCAAATCCTGTCACAATAGCAACAGGCAGGCTGATTCTTCTCAAGGTCGGAAAAAAACTCTTCTTTTTCACAAAAATTGCTTCACAAGGCTGGAGATCAACCAGGAGCCCCTCTGACAGGATTGAGGGCTCTCCTCCAATTTTCACAGAATATATTCTCACTTCAGACCCTCGAGAAGTAAAAGCCTTGAGCTTCTACATTCTTTTCCCTCCTCCTTAAAACAATTGGCAGCCTCTGATTGGTTGATTGGGCTGTCCATACTAATTCTGGGTGGCTGATTGGCTGTTGTGTTGCCACCAAGCACACTAATTGCTCCCCTCTCCCAGAAGCCATTTCTCAGTCCCTCAGGGCTTCTGTGAGATCTGATTGGTTTAAACTGGTCACAAAGACCCTGTTAAGATAGCTACTGGCAAAACAGTATACGGCAGTTCCTTCTTATAGAGTCTCTTGCAGCCAAACCATTAGGAGTTGAAAGATAATGATAAGTAGGCTTGATAGCCCATAATGTGCCCTTCCAAGCGACTATAAGATTATGGGGGTAATGGCAGCCATTTGGTTGTTGCAGCTCCCATTGTGGGGCTCCCTAAGCACTCAGCAGGCTCCACAGTGCCTGGGACTACAATTCCCAGCAGCCTCAGCTGTTGGGGCCTACTATGTATGGCGCTTAAGAGCACTTTTAAAATAAGCATTTTTGGTACCCCCTGCACATTTGAGGCTCCTCCATCATGTCTCCGGACCCTGATTAGCTGAGTTGAGGGTCCAGGATCATGGGGGGGACCTCCATTTTCACCACAATGTGACACTTCTGACAATGTGCATTGCACATGTGCGACCTCACTGGCTCACACTCGCAAGTGCAGCCACCCGGCAGGTCATGTCTTTTGCTCCTCTGGCCCCGCTTTCAGCAGAAAATATGTGCAAAGGCCATTAGGAGACATGGTGGGTGCCTCAGGACTTGGGCTGGTGGCAGGAGGGATCGGGAGTTCCGTGGGGTGGCAACAGGTAAGCCGCACACTTTGAGGGGGGTTACACATCTGGTCCAGATGCCTCCACTCACTGAACTTCAATGCTCTCCTGAGCAATCTTGCTGCATTTGACTGGTCAGCCACCCCCCAGGCCTCCAAAATTAATGTTGTCCTCTCCCTTTTTTATTTCCAAATTCTCCTCAGTCTGGGACCTGCATGCTCCCCTAAGAAAATCCAGGGTTAAATCATCCCATCTCCCCTGGATCTCCTCTGAAATCATTGATTTGTGAAAGTCCTGTGACCTTGCTTGGGCCAAATTCAGATGTATCCCTCTCCTTTCCTGATCTTCTCCATTATAGGGCCTTGACAAAAAAATGCACCATGGCTGTCAGGGCTGGAAAATCAAATTATTTCAAATCCAACTTCCAGTATACCCTTAACTCCCCAGCCAGATTCTAGAAAGCCATCCACACTCTTTTTGTTCCCCTGACCCAGTCTGCTACCCCTGTTCTCAAGGTTAATGCATCCCAGATATCTGATCCTTCCTCTGTTGCTACTCATTTCAATGAGTTTTCACCACTTGTGCCCTCCCATTTCCCCCAACCCCAGTACTGGTTCTACTCCTTCACCTCCTGCACCTTGCTCCTTTCCACGTCAACCCACTTTGGGTTTCCATTTTCCTCCCATAACCACTCCTGAAACACTGCTTGCCCACTTCTCCCTTAATCAGTCTAAGTCCGGTCCTGATGGGCTTGATCGTAAATTCCTCCACATCTCCACTCCTGCGGTTGCTCTTCCATTCTCTCACCTCATTAACCTATCACTCTTTCTCAGCTCCACTCCCCAGGCCTGGAAGATTGCCAAAGTTCTTCTGCTTCCTAAAGGGGGGGGACACCCTCCTCTCCTGGTAACAACTGCCCTATTTCCCCCTTCCCTCCTTTACTAAACTGCAAAAGAAGCTAGACTACTCCAGACGTCTTGACTACCTTACCTCCTCCAGTCTCCTCTCTCCGTTTCAGTCTGGCTTCCTGAAAGACCATTCCACCACTTCTTCCCTTCTGCGTGTCACTGACTCATCCTCTCTGGGATGGATCAGGGACATGCCACAACTGCCATTTTCATCAGTCTGGCCAAAACCTTTGACTCAGTGTCCTATTCGTGCCTCTTGGATAAGTTCAGCTTGGCCGGCCTCTCAACTCCAGCTACTGACTGGTTCCAGTCCTACCTACCTACCTACCTACCTGGCTGCCAGCAGTCAGTTCAGGTTGGAAGGATGTTACCACCTCCCTTCTCCATTCAGGCTAGAGTTCCACAGGGTTTTATATTAGGCCCCATCCTGTTCTCCATTTTTCTGAATGATCTCCCCTCTACCTGTGTCAACTCACATATACACATGTATGCACATGATACAGTCATCTTCTCCTCTGGTTCGTCTACAGTTTCAGTAGAAAACCAACTCCAACAGGACTTCAACAATGTACTTCACTGGTTTCATTCCAACCATCTTAAGGTCAGCACTAAAAAAAACAGTGTCTATGATCTTTGGTACCAGCCAAAAATTGGGCAAGCTCTCGAGACCACTAATCTTCCCTATACTGAATAGCTCCCCTCTTGAAGTGGTCCCTTCCATCAAGTACCTCAGCATGTGGCATGATAGTAAGCTTGACTTCTCTTCCCACATCAATGCTGTCCATGCAAAACTCCACCCTAAGCTTGGTTCTTTATACCACAATAAAGACAGTCTATCACTGCCGGTCTGCTGTGAGTTGGTCACCAAAATGATGCAACTGCTCTTTGATTATGCTGATGTGATCTAAGGGACTGCCCCCTCCACTTCCTTAGCCAGACTAGACACCTTTTGCAATGCCTTTTGTTGTTCTGTGACTAATCTCGCTCCACATACACACCACTGTTCCCTCTATTCCTCCCTTTCCAGCTTCCCTCTTCTCTTCCCTTACATCACCAGTTACACAACACTTTATTCATCTCCAAGTACTGGCTTGGCTTCCTATCATCCTATCTAACCTCACTCCTTTCTCCAGTCCCTCCTGCTCCATTCTCCCTCCATTCAAGGGACCAATGGACCTTCTCCATGCCTCACCCTCATTCCTCTGTTGGAGAATCTGCCTTCTCCTATTGTAACCCCTAGGTGGCGCTATCCTATGGACTACTACTCCTGCCTGTCTGGCTATGCACAGGTTGAGGGGCCTGAGTTCTGTGATAGGGTGCCTCCACCCAGAGAAATGGTATTGGGATAGCTCAGTTGCTCTGGTATAGCCCTCTGGGATGCTATAACCACCTACCAACCCTTCTAGTGGCCTAGACAATAACACAATGGTGCATTCACATTCAGTAGATAACAGTAATAATATGCTCACACCCCTTTCACTTACCACCAGGGCGGGATCTGCTGCAACTGCCCTGAGGACCCCCTTGAAAACAAGATCAGCAATGCAATAATACTCTTTTACCACTATAACACAACTAAGAATATGCACACTAGCCAGGTTCAACTTAAAAAAAGATAATCAGATTTATTTAGGGGCAGTGAATTAGGAAGGGGCGTGAATCTAGCAGAATGATTAGTGATCTGATTAGAATCAAGATTGTTTGGCATGCACTGTAAGTCCCACTTAGACAGTTCAACATTCCTGAGTACCCAGTATGTCATGCAGGCTAGCCTGAAGGGTTGCCCAGGGTGGCCGGCATTGTAGCTGTTGGGGCCCTTAGGAAAGGAAAGACAGTTAAACATGCACACAAACCAATTATTTGTAATCCAAGCTGGGTGGCTGTCTGTTTCAATAGCTCAAAACAAGAATCAATTAGATGGTTACACAGTGATTGTTGCGTTTGTTGCAGGGAGCTACCCTGAATTGTACTCACGCTACCCAGATCAGGATGAAAGATGAGCGAGACGCCGACCTCGTGGTGGTAATCAGGAAGACCAGGGGAATCAGGGCCAACATGACTCCCCTCCAGGTGATCGCTACCTGTTCGATGGTGTTGAGCAGGGGGCCGAATCCTGAAGCCAGTCTTTCACCGAGTTGGTCACTGAGGTGGAAGTAGCAGCCTGGGCCAAGGTGGCAGGGCCCAGATAAGATAAACAGTTCAGAAATTGTCCGTGAGCTTCTGCTGGTGAAGCCTCTAGCTGGTGTAACAGATTTGCCTGTGGGGAACCAAATCACGATGCATGAGACACATTCAGCACATTTAAATCACTAAATTCTCTAATCAACAGTTCTGATACAGTCTGGTTCCAAATAACAGATTCACTGCGCAAACCTTCCAATGCGAGCAAAGTACTCTCACAAGCTGGACCGATCACTTCTGTAGCACATCTTCGGTCCAAATCACAAGCTGCAATAACAAACTTCTTTCTTCTGCTGCAGATTCCAAACATGGAAATCAGAACCAGATCCAGCTTCTGCAAAAGACAGTTCACTGGCAGGAGAACGTGGCAGGCAGGCCAGCAAAGGCTCTTCCCGCCAATTCCCCTACACTCCTTCTGGGAGCAGCTGCTCGAAAGCTCACACTGTTCACTCTTCAGCCTCCAACTCTAATTGAACCACTGCTTCAGGCAGTCCTGATTATTTCCTTTGTAATCCAAAAGGTTCTGTTGGCTGAGGGAAATGTCAATCACAGCAAGGGCTCCCCCTCCAGGTCCATTTGGGAACCAAACTCTTAAAACTACAAAAACGACAGAATTCCTTCCCACAAGACCCCTGGGGACAGTCTCCATTTTAGGTCGCCAATGGTTTGATTGGTCCACATACTGGAAGTCCAGAACCTAACATGGTGGCTCCCATCCAAATGTTTGAGTTGCAATAAAAGCAGGTTAAACAAACTTCTCTATCTTTAGCAATTCAAAAGTCCCGCACTCACCACCTTTGAAAAAAGCTGCTTACACCATCTGCTCTTGTGCAAATGAATCTTTATTGGTGCAATAAAAAACACCACTTCTTATGCTTCGATGCATTTCGGATCAATATCTTTTTCAAAAATGCTTTTTGGAAAAGATATTGATACAAAACACGTCAAAGCATAAGGAATGGTGGTTTCTATTGCACCAATAAAGATTCCTTTGCACAAGAGCAGACGGTGTAAGCAGCTTTTTTCAAAGGTGGCGAGTGCGGTGCTTTTGAATTGCTTGAGTCTTCATGTTTGCCTCAGCACCACCGACCAGGTTCAGTTGTATTATGGCCTCTGAGCCTTCTTTATCTTTACTATAACAGCAGATAAACAGTAAACAATCACATTTCCTAAGCAGGCTCCCTCTGCGCAAATAACGACTGCAGAATGGAGCAGAATAACAGACTGTCTGGCTGGTCGCAAGCCTTAAAACACTCTGACCCAGCCCAGACTAATTTCTAACACAGATTAATCATTTTCTTAAAGATGCAGGTGTGGAGGCTCACTAGGGCACTCTCACACAAATAGATGGAACTACTTTAAGAAGAAGAAGAATCAGCAATTATATAGCGCTTTTCATACACAGTAACCCAAAGCGCTTTACAAGCAATGCTAGACTGGTAGTGAAGTGACTGAATGTGTGGTGGTGGCCATATCGCACATCATCACCCACACACAGCCTGGATAATTGCATGAACCAGTTTATAGGAAGGGGAATGTTGGCCAGGACACCGGGAATGTTCCCTGCTCTTTGCAAAGAGTGCCCTGGGTTCTTTTACTTCCACCTGGACAACACCAGGATGGGCAGAAGGGACCTCGGTTTAACGTCTCATCCGAAGGACGGCACACCCCAGCAGTACAGTACCCCCCAATACTGCACACAGATGCCAGCAATTTTTAGGTGCAAGTTCAATCCCAGTGTGAGACGAGAACCCATGACCTTCTGGTCCAGAGGCGGATGTGCTACCAACTGAGCCACGCTGACACGCTAAGACAGGACACCAGCCTGACAGTGGGCATTAGGGAGCCCAGGAAGACATTATAGTAAACCTCAATTTCTAGGTGTGTTACACTATCATTTATCATTCATCAGTCTACCTCAGTAAGGTCTCTTAGGCATTGGCTGTCTCCTTATTCTACCCTCTTGCATCCATTTTGACTGACTTTACATTGCTTGTTGCCAATCAAAATGTTCTACTTGCACTTGTGCTTGTACTACTTATTTTAGACTTTATCCTTTTTCTGTGATTGTACCAGTTATGTAGTTTGCTGCTGTCTGCACATTATTTGCTTCATGTAAATATTATACAGTTTGTTGTCTATTCCTGTAACCCTTTCTCCAGGTCGCACCTGGAAACGAGCCTTAGCTCAGTGTGCCTTTCTTGGTGACCACTTTGAATAATAAATGCAGCATACTATAGCACTATGTTTAATTATCTGAACGTCTGCTATTTAACTCTGCTGAGACTCTTCACTACATCTGCAATGACATCTAACAATTTCTCTCAAACAACAAAAATTATAGAGAGAAAGAAAAAAATTGTGCAATACAGGTGATCAGAACTAGACTTAGGTCTGAAAATTTATGCCAAGAACTACAAGCCCCATCACTGACATCATCAATGACATCATGCAGCTAAATCACTCACACTGAATGTAACCTTAAACTTGATTTAATGCACAAAAGAGTATACATGACCACAATCAGTCTTAGCACCTATACTGTTGACATGTAAAAAATGTCCACTGGTTGGTGTAGTTATATGTCTTGTAAGACCCATAATCTCCTGCTGCCCTGGACAAACACACCACACCAGTCTTAGAAAATAGCTGTAGCTATATGTTTATTAACCAACATATTAAATTATCAGTGTGATGTGTGCAGCTCAGGGAGTCTCATAAAGTCAACCTCAGACCTCAGCACTCCTTCCTGTGAAGGGTCTTATCCATGTGCACACCAAGGGAATTATGTACCTCTCTGAGTTGTAACCCAAACCTCAGTGAGTAGGTGGGTCATATGGCCAGGTGGCAAGCAACCACCCCCATCTTGTGGCACTGCACCTGCAGGCAAGCCTGATGAGGTTGGCTGCAACCTTCAAAACTGGGAACCGATTCCTACGCCCCCACCTCATGTCGACTTGAGAAGACGAGCCCTTTGAAAGAGTTCAACACTCTCCCCTTTTTCTCTTGTCACAGAAATGACTTTCATTTCCTCATGGCAGGCAGCTGGTGATCTGTGAAATAATAGGAAAGGAATAGGCATGAAAGAGCATTGAAACTCCTTTGTAAAGTGTGCCATCCAGTGGAACACCTGCATCATTGTCGACATCAATCAACATTGACTGTAGTGTAATTTTCAACCACCTCACTGGTTCACTGCCTGACATGCCTCAGAGCGTGCTTTTCTCCACTACAACAAAAGCAGTATGCTAGATTTGAATCTGCAATCAAAGATAAACATTTGTCAATGCTGGACGTTCGCCTTTGCCATTGGTATTGCTGTTTGAGGCTTCCCTCCAGTGCAATTTTGTTTTCATTGTTTAAAAACAAAAAAAATTACTGTAACCTGCCACCTGAAAAAATAGTCCCCAACCAAGAATGGCAATCTGACTGCTGTCATGCACATACAAATGTAAGAAATAGTGTACTGATATAATTTCTAAATATCCTTTCTGAGACAGCTGCTCTCAGTGGGGGATGTTCAGGTTGGATTTCTCTCTGTCTCTCCCTCTCATTAACGAACAGCAAGAAGGCATTTGACACAGTCTCACACTAAAGATTAATAAACATGTTAGCCAGCTTGGGAGTGGGTCCCAGGGTGGTAGCCTGGGTAAAACATTGCCTGGACAACAAGATGCAGAGGGCAATAGTAAATTGAGTCCACCCCAAAGAAAGGGGGTTACTAGCGGGGTACCGCAGGGTTCAGTACTGGGAATGGTCCTCTTTAATGTCTTTATAGGTTACATTGTGGAAAGACTGGAAGGAAAAGTAAGCCTCTTTGCAGATAACACAAAGATCAGCAACAGGGTTGATACACAAGGAGGGGTAGAAAGGATGAGAAGGGACTTGGCAAGGTTGGAGGAATGGTCAAACATATGGCAGCTTAGATTCAGTGCAAAGTAATGCACCTGGGAAACAAAAACCCAGGGGAAAAGTACAGAATTGGGGAAGGGGACGTACTAACAACAACAAAAATTGAAAGGGACCTGGGGGTAGTCATATCAGATGACCTAAAGGTAGGCAAGCAATGTGAGAAAGCAGTAGGAAGGGCTGGGAGGATACTGGGATGGATAGAGAAAGGCATCACCGGTAGCCAACAGGAATTTGTAAACCCTCTGTACAGACAGTTGGTGAGACCCCATCTGAAGTAATGCATGCAGTTCTGGAGACCACATCTCTGCAAGGACATGGACAGGATGGAGGCAGCCCAGAAGAGGGCAACTAAAATGGTGCATGGTCTGTACCAGAAGCCATACAAAGAGAGACTAAAGGAGCTTAATACTGTATGTATACCCTCGAGAAAAGGAGGGAGAGGTGGGACATGATAGAAACTTTCAAGTACCTCAAGGGAATAAACAAAGTCCAAGAGGGTAGCATCTTTCAGAAAAAGAGATGTGCATGTACAAAGGGGCACAATTTGAAGATAGAGGGAGGATGGCTCAGGGGCAACATGAGGAAGTATTTTTCATGGAGAGGGTGCTGGACATGTGAAATGGCCTTTCTGAAGGGGTCGTGGGGTCAAAAACAGGGGAATTCAAGAATGCATGGGACAGACATAAGGCAGTTCTAGAGGGGGGTAGGAGGAAGCAGGCTGTTGGTTAACTAGGATCTGCAGCAAAATAATGTGTAAAATAGAGGGACTTACCTGCAGCAGGGGGCCAGAGTAGGAGTCCAAAGGGGTGATACTAGTGTACCTGTAAAATAAAAGATAGAAAAGGGGTCACACTACACACCATGCTGGGAATGAATTTCATAGTGCTATTATTAATTCACTGTATATTAAGGAATCCATGAATGTTTCTGTAAATGTGTAAACATTGGTGACTTATATGTATAGAAGTTGAAAACTTAATAAAAAGAAGAATTATAAAAAAAAAAAAAAAAGAAAAGGGGTCACAAAGGATCGCAGCTCTTAAGGGGGGTCCAGCAGCAAAAGAGACAGGATAGAAACAAAATTCTACTTATCTGATGTAGGTAGGAGCCCTCATCCTGCCAGACCTGTGGAAATAAAAAAAAAAAATAAAATAGGTTAGGAAAGGGAGTGAGGTTTGGGGAAGGGGGCTCAGCTAAAATCCCTTGCCCCCAGTGGTGGCCAAGTGGCCAATATTTTAGTTAGTAGCCCAGGTGGGCTAGTGAGAGGCTGGTAGCCCTTTTGTTAAATAAACTAGGCTTTGGTGGTCAGTGGGGCTTGGAAATTACCTCAGGGGGCCACAATGTTAAACGATAACCCTGATGGTCTAGTGGACTACCACCCTATTAGCTGAGGCCAGCATTCATTTTAAAACAATTTAAACCCTTTCCTGGGGTCTAGTGGGGGCTTCCTGAGCCCTTGTATGCTATGGGGATTGATTTTGATGGTGGCAGCGAAAAAGAGCAGTGTGGGCTGCCGCGCAGCCAAAGGCAGCCTGCTTCTAGTGTGACCATACTTAAATGAGAGTCCATATGGGTACTCAGAACTCCCAGCCCACATGGAGCTCAGGCTGCGCCTACTCTGCACGGGTGGGAGATGGGGGAGCAAAGTGGAGCCAGCAGGAGGTGGAGGAGGCAAGGAGTGAAAGTGCCTCCCTCACACCTTCCCGACAGCCGCTCCGGCGGCAGAATTTTCAAATGTTTATGCCGTGCAGGGCTCAAGAGGAAGCAGCCAGGGGGAAAGAGCAGCAAGGGAGTTTCTATTTTGTAAAGCTGCTTAATGGCAATAGGAGCAGGCAGGGAGAGTGCGCAGAGTGGAGGAGCTGTCAGAACTGAAAGCCACATCGCGGCTAATGCAAGAGCCAGGGGTGCCTAAAGAATGCACTGGGTGGAGGAGATGCTGGTTAGTAATGCCACACCACAGCCTATAATGTAAGCTGGGGGGGGTTGAACAGAGAGAGTAGTGAGGAGACAGAGCAGCAGGTCCCATAAATGGAAAGCTGCACATGCAACCCCAATGGAGTATGGGAGTAGTAGTCCACTCCTTGATCACAGAATGCCTGCCTTTCTCTTGGTGGGGAGGGGGGGAACACAGCACTGGCACCTCATTTTCCATAATGGGGCAGTCGGGCAGAAGTGCCACAGGATGGGGCCATGGTGAAAGAGGAGGCAGAAAAGAGCTCAGCAGGGATATCATGGAGTCAACTATGCACACATAACCCAGTTAAGATACCGACAAACAGGGCGGTACAGGGAATGGAACTGAAGGTAGAGAGAATGGGTGAAAGGGGCGATCAGCTGTTTGCTGGGCATTATCTTGACATCAAAGAAAAAGCCACCATTTGATTGGTGCGGCTTTTTCTTCACACGTAGAGATGTTTCCAACCAAGAAAACAGAAAAACATGTCACAATTAGCCTGCTTGCTGATTGGAGTGGCACTGTCTCGCCCCTTGCAGAGCACTCTGCATTGGACAGACAGTGTCACACCCCTCCAAAGTCACTCTATAGCAAGAAGTTTGCTGCATGTGCATGCATGGTGAACTTAACAAGGAAATAAACTAAAACTGCAGATGAATAAAAGTTTCATAACAAGCAAATGTTTGGCAGAGCAAAACTGGTACATCCATCTTGCCAACCACAAGGAGTGATAGATACGTTTACCTAGGTATACCTAATACTTTGTTGCTCATATACTCTCTACAAAACCACATGAGAGTGTTAGCATCTGGAGGAGCCTAGCAGGTCCTGTTTGAGTAGATAATATTTGGACCAGCATATTTGTGTTTTTATTATGGCAGAAGAATCTTGGATAGGAAGAGTAAAGTTGAAACCGCTGGAGTTGCCTTAATGCAGGAGCTGAACTTATCCATTTGATTCATTTTAAATCCACAATGTCAAAGATTCCTGAAATAATTTTAAGATTTACTTTTGATGGCATAATCTTCACCAATGTAATTATTGGAATAATATGTATGTATTTATTGTTTTTTATGTTTGCTTGTGCACATGTGTAAGAAACATTATGTGGCAGCTTAGGAGAGAAGGGGGTTTCGGAGGTGTGGCACTGTGGTGGCCAATGCCACCACTGCATTCTTAGGCTTGGCTCTCATTTCCCAATGCAGTGGCAGGCTGCTGCTGACACTAGTTCAGCAAGCATGCCACCAATTTGAAAGGAATTAGCCACTGCAATGAGGAAGCAACTCGTCTTTGCAGGGCGGTGCCTTGCCTGGTGTAATATTTAAAAAAAACATGGCAGCGGCTGCTGCTGTCTGCTGCTCACAGTCCCCATAAAAGCTGACAGGGGTGCCCAGTCCCCCTGTTGGCATGCCCCCTCCCCAGTTCATTTGCCAATGGGACAGCCCAATCCCAATCGGCATAATGTCCCCCCCACATAACAGTTATGTATGCCGAGGGGGTGCCCAATCCCCCTCAAAATCATGCACCCTCCCAAACAGACACATTTTATGTGCCGACAGGGAGCCCAATCCCCATCGGCTTTAGTTGCCCTCCTCAAACAACACTGGTGGCACAGTGGGAGCCCACCCCAGTGTGCCAAAAACAAACCTGTGAAGGAAAAACCTTCCCGCAATGTTTTTTTTTTTTTCTGCCCTGTGAAAGAAAACAAGCATTTGTCAATGCTGAATGTTTGCTTGCTGGTATTAGCAGTGGAAGTGCAGGAGTTAGATGCAGTATAGGAATGGCATTGAAGTATTGAACTGATGCCAACTCCACCCTCACTCTTCAGAGATGGACAGGCATTGTGGTGTGCCTTTGAGTCGTCACCCATGATAGTGACGACATTTCACCTCACCCTACCCTTCAGACACTGACACTGAGGCCGGGAGATCAGAGGGTTGTGGGTTCAGTTCCCACATCTGGCACTTGGGTTAATATCCCAATACTGACACTGTAGTGCAGCATGAGAGGGGTGCTGCACTTCTGAGGTGCCATCTTTCAGATGAGACATTAAACCAAGGTCCCATCTGCCTGGACTGGTGGTAGTTCAGGTGGATGTTAAAGATCCCATGGCATTTATCGAAAAGAGTAGGGGAATGTCCCCAGTGTCCTGGCCAAATTTCCCTCATTCACTAAAAAATACCACCAACAGCTTAATCTGGTTCAGTTTCAGTTGCTTACAATCTGTATTGCCCCCTGCCCCCGGCCGCCCCTAAAAAAGGGACTTCTAGGCCCAGTGGGCTTACTGGGTCAACAAAATTCAACAAACAAACAAGTGTTGAGGTGTGCCTTGGGGTGTTTTGCCTTTACATTCACCTCATTCCATAAGGAAATACTGTACACTGAAATGGGCGCAGTATAGGAGAATGGGGTGAACTCTGGGGGCAAAGGGTCCAAGGCACACCTCGATGCCTGTCACTGGCTGCAGGGTGGGGGTGAAATGGCATAAGCATTACTGTCGATAATCCCAAGTCATGCCCCTGACACCTGTCAATTCCTACAAGGTAGGGCGTTATGGTTGAAAACCCTAATGCCCTGGGAGTTTCTTGGTATTTTTACTTCAAGTTTTCCACATGTTTTTTTTGTGAACTGAAGAAATGCCAGTAAGCTGTATAATGCAATAAATGTTTTTTTTTTCAACTTTGGTGCATATCTTGGTCATTTTGGGGAATTTTTTCACCAAATTTTCAACATCAGGTTCTTGGGACCCCACCTCATGAATTCGGTCACTGTCATTTCGTTATTCGGTCCTGAAAGGTGATTTTGAGGTCACTGCGTGGAATCACCTTCTGGGACTAAGTAATGAAACGACAGTGTAACTGTTCATGAGGTGGGCTCCCAAAAAGCCTATGCTGCAAATCTGGTAATTCCAATCAATGACTGTGTTACAAGCGTGCATTGCGCAGTTTCTATGCACGCTTGTAACTTCAAGAATTTTTAATATTTTCACTCCAGATTTTCAGCATTGCCATTTTTTCACACCTCCTTATGAACAGTATAGCTGTCATTTTTCACATCCTGACCGAAATGTGTTTTTGCACTTGGCGCACAATGGCTTGGTCACTGTGGGAAATCAATGTTCGGGACAGATTAAGAAAATTACAGTGACACTGTTCATGAGTGGAGGTCCCAAAATGCCTATGTTGAAAATTTGGTGAGAACATTTCAAAAAATTACTGTGTTATGAGTGTGCATAGCGCAGTTTCCATGTTTGCACGTAACTTCGAGAATTTGTAATATTTTCATTCCAGATCTGCAACATTGCCATTTTTGCTCACCTCCTTATGAACAGTACAGCTGTCATTTTTCACATCCTGCTCAAACTGTGGTTTTGCACATCTGGCACAGAATGATGCAGTCGCTGTGGGAAATCAATGTTCGAGACAGATTAACAAAATTACAGTGCCACTGATCATGAGCAGAGGTCCCAGATGCTTTCATTAGGTGAGGATCGCAAAAAGGCCATGTAGAAAATTTGTAGTGCAAATACCAACAAACGCCCGGGGCATTAGGGGTTTCTAACCATAACGTCCCACCCTGTACAGACTTGACAGATGTCAGGGGTGTGCCGTTGGATTGCCGGCTGTAATGCTCATGTCATTCCACCCCCACCCTGCAGCCAGTGACAGGCATTGAGGTGTGGTTTGGACTGTTCAGCTCCAGAGTTCACCCCATTCTCCTATACTGCACCCATTTCAGCATATGTCCTTATGGAATGGGGTGACTGTAAAGCCGAACACCCCAAGGCACACCTCAACACTTGTTGGTGTTTGCAGGATAGGGTGAGGTGAAATGGTGTGAGTGTTATGGGCGATGACCCAAAGGCATACCCCAATGCCTGTCTATCTCTGCAGAGTGGAGGTGGGGTTGATGTGAAGTTCAATACTTCACTGCAATTCGTATTCTGCATCTGTCTAACTCCTGCACTTCCATTGCAAATACCAGCAAGCAAACATTCAGCATTGACAAATGCTTGTTGAGATTGTGACTGTTAGACTGCTTTATTAATAGCTTATCTGTCTCTGGCCACCTTTTTATGTTGGCTCACGCTTGCGCGCCAGCCAACATATTGCAGTAGTAACAGATTTGGAGGTGCAGTCACTGTGGGCGAATGCAGGGCACGCATCAGTAGGTGAGTCCCTCATTCCCCAGTAATGCAGGCGCTACACCAGCAACACGTAATGTGGCGAACACATCTAAGAAAAGGTCCGCTGCAATGAGATCCAAGCTTGTCACGCAGCGGCAGCTCCCAACGTGCCTTTCCTGATGAAGCATTCTAGTAAACATGGCGGCAGTGACTGCTGCCACTGCCTGCCACAATGCCGACTTCGGGGGAACCCAGTCCCCCTGTTGGCATGCCCTGACCCAGTTCATGTGCCATCAGGGGTCCCACACCCCGTCAGCATAATGCTCCCCCATTTGTTGTGTGCTGAGGTGGGTGCCCAATCCCCATTGGCTCTAGCCCCCCCCTTCGGTATGTGCCAACGGGGGTGCCCAGTCCCCCGTCGGCCAGCCCCCCCAAAAAACACTCAGGTGGCACACTGGGAGCCCACCCTAGCATGCCAAATGCCCCATAAAAAAAAGTCCTGCAATGTTTATTTATTTACTTTTTTTAACCTGTAAAAGAAGAAAATGGTCCCTCACGGTCTGTCCTGCTCCGTCCCCCAACCCGCGCCCACCCTCTGCGCACCCTGCCTCCCCACACCTCCCTCACCCCATACTTACCTCTGGAGTCCAGCACGATGATCTTCGGTGGACCGGGAATATGTCTGCACTCTTCAAAGCCGACTGTGAACTGAAGACATGCCGGTAAGCTGTATAATGGCATAAATAGGGTTTTTTAAACTTTGGTGCATATCTCAGGCATTTTTGAATTTTTACACCAAATTTTCAACATGGGTTTATTAGCCCTCTTCATGAATTCAGTCACTGTCATGGTGTTATTCAGTCCCAAAAGGTGATTTCACGGTCACTGCGTGGAATCACCTTTGGGACTGATTAATGAAATGACAGTGCCAGTGTTCATGAGGTGGGCTCTCAAAAAGCCTATGTTGCAAATTTGGTGAAAAAATCCCAAAATGACTTTTTATGTGCGTGCTTGCACAGTTTCCACCGCATCTCCGTAACTTTGTGAATCTGTAATATTTTCACTCCAGATTTTCAACATTGCCTTTTTCCACACCTCCTTATGAACAGTACAGCTGTCATTTTACATATCCTGGCGAAATGTGTTTTCCATTCTGGCACAGAATAGCTGTCACTGTGCTAAATCAGTTTTTGGGACAGTTTGAGAAAATTACAGTGACACTGTTCATGAGCAGAGGTCCTAAAATGCGTATGTTGAAAATTTGGTGATGAAAGTCCATAAAATGACTGTGTCACAAGCATGCGTTGCTCACTTTCCACGCACCCTTGTAATTTTGCAAATTTGCAATATTTTCATGCCAGATTTTCAACACTGGCATTTTTCACACCTCCTTATGAACAGTACAGCTGTCATTTTTCACATCCTTCCCAAAATGTGTTTTTGCACCTGTGGCGCAGAATGGCGTGGTCGCTGTAGGAAATCAACTTTTGGGACAGATTAACACTACTGTTGATGAGGGGAGGTCCCAAAATGCCTATGTTGAAAATGTGTCTCTTCAGGGTGGGGGTGAGGTTAGCATCAGTTCAATACTTCACTGCCATTCCTACTATGCATCTCTAACTCCTGTACTACCAATGCCAATGCCAGCGAGACAACATTTGGCATTGACAAATGCTTGTATAATTTAGCTTTAATATAGGCAGCTGAATTTTTAGTCATACTCTATGCAAAGTAAAGAATAGTTTAAAAATGTATGTAAGTCACCAGTTAGATACCTTCAGTCCGCATTTACTTTTCAAGTATAAAGCAGAGAATGACAGCCCCAAACCTTAACAAACCATGATTGTCTCAGAAATGATCGGCTGTGAATACAAGATGAAAAGCAAGTGCTATTTCTTTTTGCTTTTGTGAAGCAATCAGATAAGTCCCAGTTAATTAGTGAAAACACTTCAGCCTAAAGGAATTTCAACACCTGCAACTGCTAGTTCAAATGAAACAGCAATTTAAGATTGCAAAGCGCTATTGATTAATCAGTCTTCCTACTGATGCATTTAGCCAAGGCACTATATAAAATACAGTTAGGGCTGAGTTTTTATTTGCATTGAAACAGTTTTGTTTTTTTTGGCTGGTTATGTCTTGATGATCTTTGTCCCCATGACTGTTAAATTTAGCGTTCCCCTTCCTAAAACTAAGGGCAATTTGTTTTTTGGTTTTTTTGCAAGTTTGGCAAAAATTGGTTTGGTGGCTCAAAATGTATTAGTCACATTACATAAAATACAGTACCTCAGATTTGTTAGCTTTTTTAACACACAGTTAGTGAAAAAACTAAATGAAGTATGAAACTTACAGGTTATTTCAAATGTATGCAAGGGAAGTGCCTTTGAGGGGTTAAAAACATTTTATTTCTAAGTTATTTACATTTTAAAGTTTGAGCATTTGCAAATCAAACAAACCACCCAAAAAAATAGTTGAAATAATACACCACTTTTTTTCATTTCATGAATGACCTTTTCAAGTCAGTCACAAACAAAAACCAGCATGTCTGATGCCACTGGAAAACAACCCCAAACATGATGGGCTGATGGAATGATGCTAAAGTCAATCATGAATGAAAAAAATAAATAAATAGCATTTTGTTTTCAATACTTTACACTGGGAGTCCAATCCCATTGTTGTATACCACCCAAACACTTTTCCCATTAAAAAGAAACCAGCAGTGGGTGCCCAGTACTGCTGTCAATACCCCCTCCCACCACCTTGATCTTTAAAAGACATCCAGCAGTGGGTGCGCAGCCCACCATCTGTAACCCCCTTCCACCCACCCAGTTTGTAAATATACTTTCAGTGGGTGCCCAACCTGTAACTATCCTGACTGTGGTGCACAATCCTCGCAGTGATCTCACCCTCCCCTGCTTGATGATCCACAACTCTGGTGCCTCTAATGCACAGTATCTCCCTCTAATGAGGGGGACTAGGAACTATTTTGCCACTGTAGTGGCAGTGAAGATGGGTGTTACCATCTGCTAAGGAGGACCAGGAGCTGATCTGCCACTCTAGCAGCTGAGAAGTACTGTGTCCCTCTCTGGATAGGGGGAGTGGGAGCTGACCTGTTGCTCCATGAATTCTAGAGCATGGTGTCCCACTCTGATGAGGGGGCAAAGTTGATCCGCTGCTCCAGAAGCTGTGGAGCACAATGTCCCCTCCAATGAGTGGGGCTAGGAACTGATCCACCTCTTTGGCAGCTGTGGAGCACAGTGAAGCCCTCTGATGATGAGGATGCAGAGCTTATCTGCTACTGAAGTGGCTGGAGAGCAGTGTCCAACTCTAATGAGGGACTGGGCCCTGAACCACTGCTCTGGTGACTTTGGAGCAGGGCCTGCCCTTCTAATGAAGACTTCGAGCTGTCTGCTGCTTCAGTGGCTGTGGGGCAGTGATCAACATCTGATGAAAGGATTAGATGCTGATCCACTGCTCCAGCGACTCTGGAGCATGGTATCTACCTCCAAAGAGTGGGGCCAGGTGTTGATCTAGATCTCTGGCTGCTGAGAAACATAGCATTTCCTACCAATGATGGAGACCAGGATACCTAGTGCTCCAGTGGCTGAGGAGGATGACATCCCTCTCTAATGTGGGGGATCAGGAGTTGATCCACTGATCCAGTGGCTGTGGAGTATGACTTTCCCCTCTAATTAGGGGAACTAGGAGTTAATTCATGGGTCTGGCAGTTGTGGGTCACAGGGTCTCATCTGATGAGGGGGACCAAAAGCTGATCTGCTACTCCAGCAGCTCTGTAGCATAGTGCCCCCCATTTCCACTCACCCTCTCTTTACCTGAACCAGCAGCAGGTGCTCAACCTGCTGCTGATACCCCCTTCCCACTCACATATTTAAAAAGTATCCTTCTCCCACCCACCAGATGTTTCAATGCACCTAGGATGGTTTTCCAGTCCTGCCACCATATCCCTCATTCCAGCCTGCCAGTCATCACATGAAACAGAGGCACCTTCTGAACCACCATGTATTAAAACATAACCCACCCTTTCCCAACTTATAGCACCCATGCCATTCTCCTTCTCCCAACAGTGCTCAAAGTCAGGACCCTCATCACAAATCTTATATGTCTTTCAGTGTGATTTTCCAGTGTCACTTCATAAGCTATTCTACTTGCAGGGACGTGGGGGGGAACAGAATAAAATCAAAGTAAGAAAATGCACATACTGTACATGTGAGGAAAGGGCTTTGCGGTCCAGTTTTTTTCCTTTTGTCATACCTTGGCCATTTTGAAGAATTTTAGTCCCAGAGTTTTAGGATGGACAAGTTGGCACCTCAACATAAAACTACATAAGTGCCACTTTGTTAATCTAACCTGAAATGTTTTGTTTTTTTTTGGTGGGGGATGAAATTGTTTTTGACAGCTTACATCTCAGTGGTCTTAGACCCTGGAACAAAGAAACATTGAAACATAGACAGTGATGACAAAAAAAAAAAAAAAGAAAAATAATCCATCCGGTCTTCCTGTAACACACTGTCTTAACTTGAAGCATTTTATCAATATGAGTTTTTTGTCTACACTATCCACCCCTTGCTCCCTGTTTTATTACTACCCCCCAAGTAACTATTAAGCCGTTAATTATATCCCATCCTTACTGAAATCATTATCGGTTTTGGCACCTACCAACTCACCTGGCAGACTGATCCATGGCCCAACCACTCTCTCTGTAAAATCAAACTTTTTCATGTCCCTTCAGAACTTCCCCCACCGATCAGCTTTCACTTGTGTCCTCGTGTTCTAGAGTCACTACTCCTGTTGAGTAGTTCCTCACAGATCATCTCGTTCATTCCTTTCTGGAACTTGGAGGACTCTATTATGTAACCCCTCTCTTGTCTGCCATCAAGTGAGTACATGCTCAGGGGGACCAGAAGACCTGGCACTTTAGCAGCTGAGCAGCATGACATACCCCTCTAATAAAGAGGACCAGGAGTCGATTCACCACTCCAGAAGCTGTGGAGTATGGCTTCCCCCTCTAATGAGGAGAGCAAGGAAGTGATCTGACATGCTGGTGGCTGTGGAGAGCAGCAAGTGCTGCATCACCCTCGAATTTTAAGGGGGCTAGTAGCTGATTCTGGAGCTGTGGAGCCCATGGATCTCTTGTGATGAGGGGGAACAGGGTTGATCTGCTGCTTCAGCAGCTGTGGAGCATGATGTTCTACTCTGAGAAAGGGGCCCTAAGCTACTCCTTGCAGGATCTGCCTTGATGGCCCTGTATCATTCTGGTTACCCATTGCTGCACCATCTCCAGCCTGACCTTGTCTTTCCTCAAGTGAGGACTCCAGAACTTGGTACAGTACTCCAGGTGTGGCTTCACCAGTTATTTATAGATAGGCAATACTACCTCTTTCCTCCTTCTGTCAAAACCCCTACTGATGCACCCCAGTGTCCTGTTTGCCTTACTGCAGGCCTTCTTTTACTGGTAAGATTGTTTAAAGGAGTCACTTATGATGGCTCCTACAGTATGTCCCTTTCCTTAGAGGTAGTACACAGCTTAATCCCTCCCATCCAATACTCCATTGTGGAGTTCATTTTCCCTATGTGGATCACGTTGCACTTTTAGACATTGAATTACAGCTGCCAAACCTTGGACCACCTCCTTAACCATTGCAAGTCCCTCTGCATCTCCCTTACCCCCTCCTCATTGTCTACCACACCACAGAGCTTAGTGTCATCTGTGAAGAGAAACATCTTGCCCTGCATTTCTTCTCCAATGTCACTGATGAACATATTGAAAAGGACTGGACCCGGGACTGATCCCTGCAGCACCCCACTAGTGACCTCAGTCAGAAAATGCACCTCTTGCCTCACATCCACATTGTAGCTGCTGTGTCAGGCAAAAGTAGGTATCTCATACTAAAAAAAAGATTCTCACGACAGGGCTTATAAAAGTGTTCAAATATTTATTGTGCAACACAAAAATCCCATGCCACAATCCTGGTGCTCGGAAGCACTCTGCCACTTCATTGGAGGGGTCTGGTGACCTACCTCTCCTCAGCATTGACTTCATTTACCACTCCCCTCTGCTGTCTCCCTTGCAACTAATTTCCCACCAATCTAGCCATGTCCTTCACTCCACCCAGTTCTTCTATCTTCTTCAGCATCCTTCTGAAAGGCATTAAGTCGAATGCCTTTCTGAAGTTGAAGGAGAGTACATCCACTGCATGACCCTTATCTACTGTCCTAGTTTCCTGGACACAACCCCTGCAAGGCACAGCAAGGCAAAGGCAAGAGACCTGTATTTGTTAGGTGCTTATTCAGTGCTCTGAGTGCCGTACAAGTGGGATAAATGTTTCAAATAACACACACCAGAATGCAACAGGTCAGGAAATAAAAAGGGGCAAAGATTCAAAATAAACCACCTTAATTTATTTTGTTTAACCACCCATTAAACTCCTCAGTCTCTGCCTTCCTCACCCTGTCCTTCCCATTCTCCCTACCCCACTCAGAGAGGATGTCAGAATAGGCCAATGAAGAAGAGTGAACCTCTGTCTGTCTCAGTCTTCAAAAATTACACTTCACTGCCTCCATAGGCTGGTTTGCTAGATCATTGGTACCCAAGTGTACCAGCACACAGAGCTCCCCCACACCCTTCTCTACCTTCCTCCCTATCCTATCCATATCCTGAATGGCCAATACTCCAGGACTGTAAAATTTGGTTTGCACAGCCTTATTGGTTAATTGTTTGGCAAGTTTAGCCAAAATCAGTTTGGTGGTTCAAAACTTATGAATTTGTGAAATTATGCAAAAACCCACAAATTCAACATTTGTTATTGCTCACAGCTAGCAAAAAAAAACCTGAATGATTTAACTATGAAACTAGCAGGTTTGTTAGAGTTTAATCCAGTGATATGCCTTGGTGGGGGTGGTGGTGGGGGGTTACAATTAAATATTATTTTCTTTTGAAATTAAAAGGTTGTAAAGCTCAAGCATGCATGGACAGTCATTCACAAATTGAGAAACAACTGAAAAATGTGACCTTCTCAGAATCAAAGCTAGACACAGACAAAAACTTTAAAAGATAAAAATGTAAATAAATTCTTAACTGAAGGTAGACAGTTGCGTGTTTTTTTAAAAAGAAAGTCTAACAAGACATCTGCGCTGACTTTCTTAAAACAAATGAATTATAGTTAGTATTTTAACTGAAAAAAACCTTGAAGATTGCCTTGAAAAACTGCTGAGACCCATACATTAGCATTAACAAACTCAGAACATGCATAACAAATAGCACGTTAGCTTGCTAATATATTATGAAAACACCCCACCAAAATAAAAGCAGCCGAGATCATGACCAAAAAAATAGAAAAACATGCCATTTTTTTATGTTGGCTCGCACTTGTGCACCAGCCAACATGTTGCAGTAGTAGCAGATCTGGAGGTGCGGTCACTGTGGACGAATGCAGGGCACGCATCAGTAGGTGCGTCCCTCACTCCCCAATAAGCCAGCATGCAGGCGCCAACAGCAGCAACATGTAAAGTGGCCACCAGATCTAAGAAAAGTGCCACTGTAATGAGAGCCAAGTTCATCACGCAGTGGCACAATAGCACGCCTCCTGACATAGCTTTCCTGGTGAAGCAGTTCAAGAAACATGGCGGCACTGAATGCCACCACGCAGAGTGCCGAATTCAGGGGTGCCCAAACCCCCATCGGCATGCCCTGACCCACTTTATTTGCCAACGGGGGAGCCAATCCCCTTTGGCATAATTCCCCCCTCCCATTCCAATTCTGTGCTGAGGGGATGCCCAACCCCCCTCGGGATCATGTGCCCCCCCACAGTCTTTTTTTGCCAACGGGGCCCAGTCCCCATCAGCTTCCGTCCCCCTTGCTCAGTCCAATTTGCCAACAGGGGAGCCCACTCCCCTACAGCATAATGTCCCCAACTCCAATTTGTGCTTGTGCTGAGGGGGTGCCCATTCTCCCTCGGCATCATGCGCACCCCCCATACATTTCTGTGCTGATGGGGGGCCCAATCCCCATTGGCTGCAGTCCCCCTCCTCATAATGCAGGTGGTACACTGGGAGCCCACCCCAGTGTACCAAACAAAAACCTGCAAGAAAGAAAACCAACCCTCGTCTTTTTTTTTTCCCCTGTAAAAGAAGAAAACAGTCCCACGGGGTCTCTCCTGCCCACTCCTCCAACCCATGCCCACCCTCTGCGTACCCTACCTCCCCACAACTCCTTCACCCCATACTTAAATCCGGAGCCTAGCACGATGATCTTCAGTGGACAGGGAACATGTCTGCACTCTTCAAAGCAGACCACGAACTGAAGAAATGCTGGTAAGCTGTATAATGGCATAAATATTTTTTTTTTTCAATTTTGGTGCATATCTTGGGCTTCTGAGAAATTTTGACACCTAACTTTCAACATGGGGTTATTGGGACCCCTCCTCATGAATTCAGTCATTATCATCTCCTTATTCAGTCCAGAAAGGTGATTTTGTGGTCACTGCACAGAATCACCTTTTGGGCCTGAATAACGAAATGACAGTGCCGCTGTTTATGAGGGGGGCTCTCATAAATTCTGTGTTGCAAATTTGGTGAAAACAATCCAAAAAATTATTGTTTTATGAGCATGTGTTGTGCAGTTTCCATGCATGCTCGTAACTTTGTGAATTTGTAATATTTTCACTCCAGATTTTCAACATTGGCATTTTTGTACACCTCCTTATGAACAGTACAGGTGTCAATTTACATATCCTGGTCGAAATATGTTTTTGCACTTCTGGCACAGAATAGCATGGTCGCTATGTGAGATCAGTTTTCGGGACAGATTAAGAAAATGACAGCGACACTGTTCATGAGCGGAGGTCCTAAAATGCATAGGTTGAAAATTTGGTGATGAAAGTCCATAAAATGACTGTGTTACAAGCATGCGTTGCGCACTTTCCACGCACCCTTGTAACTTCAGAAATCTGCAATATTTTCATGCCAGATTTTCAACACTAGCATTTTTTCACACCTCCTTATGCACAGTACAGCTGTCATTTTTCACATGCTGCCCCAAATGTGTTTTCACACCTGTGGCGTAGAATGGCATGGTCGCTGTGGGACATCAACTTTTGAGACAGATTAACAAAATCACAGTGCCACTGTTCATGAGGGGAGGTCCCAAAATGCCTATGTTGAAAATGTGGTTAATAAAATCCCAAAAATAATTGGGTTACGGACATGTGTTGCGCAGTGTCTATGTATGCTCATGACTTCACCAGTTTCTCATATTTTCACTCCAGATTTTCAATGTTGCCATTTTTTTACACCTTCTTATGAACAATACAGTTGTCAACTTTCACATCCTGCCCAAAATGTGTTTTCATGCCTGTGTTGCCAAACGGCATACTCGCTGTGCAAAACCACCTTTCAGCTAACAAACTGATAGTGCCGCTCTTCATGAGGTGGGGTCAAAAAAAGCCCATGCTGAAAATTTGGAGTGAAAATACCAACAAATGCCTATGGCGTTAGGGTTTCTAACTGAAACACCCAATCTGTAGAGAATGACAGGTGTCAGGGATGTGACTTGGGATCATTGGCTGTAATGCTCATGCCATTCCACCACCCCACCCCACCCTGCAGCCAGTGACAGGCATTGAGGTGTGCCTTGGAGTGTTCAGCCGTAAAGTTCACCCCATTCTCCTATACTTCACCCATCTCAGTGTATTTCCTTATGGAATGGGGGTAAGTATAAGGCCTAAACACCCCAAAGCACACCACGACACTTGTCAGTGTCTACAGGGTAGGTTGAGGTAAAATGGCATGAGTGTTATAGCCGATGACCCTAAGGCACACCCCAACATTTGTCACTCTCTGCAGGGTTGGGGTGGGGTTGGCGTCAGGTCAATACTGCACTGCCACTCCTATTATGCATCTCTAACTCCTGCACTACCAATGCCAATGCCAGCGAGACAACATTCAGCATTGACAAATGCTTGTTATACACTACTTGCTGTTACTCCCTAATAAACTGTAATGGCTGCCAGGGTATACGGCATTTATGATAAAGGAGACAGATGTAAACCTGTTATGATAATGGCTGTTATCATAAAAGATTTACAACTAGCAGCTCTTACGTACAAATGCTAATACTGTAACAGCCAGTGTAGAAAGTTTCTTGTTAACAGTATCTGATAACTAACAGTGGACTCAAACAATGCTGGGTTTTATCATGGGAGCTAACTTCAGCTTCAGAAATAGTTCTAGAACAAAGAGCTTTATAAAGTGGGGCCCTGTCTGAATATTTAATAGTAATGATAGGCATTTAAACTGTCAACACAGATTCGGGCACTAACACCAGCCTCATTTAGAATGACTCCACCAGCTCTCTTTATAATTTTACTTCATTTATTGAAAAAAAAAAAAAAAATGACACCAAGACAGGGTAATGTTTGACGTGTTTCAGGTCTCCCTAGACCCTTTCTCAAAAGGGTCTCTAAAAATATGTGTATTTAAACTACATTTAATCTCCTAGTAGATATAATCCAAAAGATTTATATGATAAATGAACAACAAAAATAATTAGTGTATAGCACTGTGCAGCAGCTTAATGTTTATTTTTTCTTAAAATATAGTGGTGTTGGCTCTGTGGTTATGAGTGATGGGGATCACTTGGGCATGCTTGTGACCTGGGTTCATAGTCCAAGCCTTGGATCTCAGGAGTGGAGGCCGACAGGAAGGGTTCAGAGCATCCTTGGGATGCTATCCTTCAGGGGAAGGCTGCTTGCCACATCACTCTGCAGCAGCTCCTGATGATAACATAGAGGTGGTGCCTTTAGCTGCCTGGGTTACTACTCATCATCAGACACTTACTCCCTAGCCAGTCACAGCTGTGATTGTGCAAGACTGAGGGAGTGCATGGGGGTGGGTACAACAGGTGAAAATGGTGCACTGTTATGCTGGAGGATGGTTTTGTAGTCCACCCATGCTAACAGAACACACCCTCCCTGCAGCACATCACTGAAAGGAGCTCCTCAGCCAGCATCTCCCAAGTGTTTGGTTCCTCCTACAGGTTTTGGGAAGGCCCCAACAGGGACAAGCAGGAACACTGGGAAAAGGAGAGAAAGGAATAACAGGAAATTCTCCTCCACAATGACCGCAAGGACAAGCCAGCTCCAAGATGACTGGCTGAGGTCTGGTTCAGGACTCTTGACAAATAATAGTGATGGATGAGTCTGGAGGATAGTTGGGGGAGGCACTGGAGGCCTGGAAGAGTGAGATGACAGCAGTGAGCACAGAAGGTGGAGATATAAATCAATCACAAAATGTGTTATTTATTGGAAATTTTATTAAGAAGACATTCATGCACCTGATTCCTAACTCCCTACCTGATTTTTTTACATAAAATCACTGTTAGAGATGCTCTCGATATTATGGTGTCTTGCATATGTTTAGGGACGTTAATGAGGTTAAAGCTAATAAAGTGGACTTCTGCTTATGTTATGTCTTGGCTAGTGGTGTAGGAAAAGAGGTGGAAGACTAGGTTTACTGGCAAAGGCACCTAGCTTCACCTGAGCTCTTTTCTTCTAGGTTGCTTGTAAAGACAGAGCAAGGAACCTTATCAGAACAAGGAAAAAGAGTAAGGCTTCTTTTGGCTAGACAGATTTACTGTGTGTTATTTTTTTCTTTTGTACTCACAGGGATGGTTACTGTTTGTTGCTAACATTTTACTGCTTTACTTTTCTCTGATTCAAATTGTTGTTGCAGGGTATACTTTCTGCTGCATTATTACAGGGTGTACCTATAGGTATGTGCTTACAGATTACTGCTGTTACCTTCTCTGATTCAATTTTTTTTTACAAGGTATATCTTCTGTTACTGCTTTATTTTTCTATGTAGCAAAGTGTTTTTTTTACAGGGTATATCTTCTGTGACATTATTACAGGTGGTGCTTTACAGGTTTTACAGTTTTATCTATCATTAGGCTAAGCTTTCAGAGCTATGGCTTTTGTTGTTGGTTGATTGCTTCTGCTCTTACCTCCTTGTTTCTTTCATCTGTGGTTTTTTTTCAGCAGGGGAAGGGCCCAGCCACTCACCCCCATCCCCAACCACCCCATGCTACACTCCTTTTATAGGGTAGCACAGTTGTGATATTTCCTGTAGCAAAGCAGGAAGGGGAGGATCTGAAAGGTATCCACACAGTGACCTCATTTATAGGGGCATGAGTAATTTAACTTTTTATACAAAAACAAACAAAACACAAAATCAAACTTTTGCTTTCATTTTCCTCCTTCTAATTACTCTAACCAGATTATACACCCAGCAATGCATCTGGAATGGATATTATTAACTGCAGGTACTACAGAACAATTTTCAGAAGGGCAGTTATACAGGATTTAGGACACTGTCATCCATGCTAGACCATTGGAGATCTAAGGGCTCAGCTCCAGGCAGCATGGGCAGAGATTGCACACCTCAATTCACATATTCAGGAGGAAATATATTATAAGAACCGCCCACCATTTCCCCAACATCCAACAGAAGCACCTCGACCACAGAGGATATTTGGTGTGGGAGGTTGGCAGGTGCTTAGGAGGGGCAAATTGGGTGCCCCATCACTCAGTGCTCTCCAATGAATCACCTCCACAAACCATATAAAAACTACAAATGGGTATCTGCCTCTAGCTCCAAAATCAAACAAAGGGGCAGAGGAGACTGCAGAGCAGGACACTTCAGCACAGGAGCTAGCACAACAAAACTCACCCAAAACAGGGACCAAAACAAAAAAAGCAAAAAGAATATCCAAAACACTTCTGATCATAGCAGACTCCATGATTCGGGGAGTTGATACCTACCTCAAGTTGGGGGTAATGGTCAGATGTCTCCCAGGTACATCAGCGTGGTGAGACACTGACCGCATTGCTTAAATCGTGCAGGAAGCAGGAGAAAACATCAACATTCTGGTGCACGTAGGGACTGACGATCTCACCAGCTGGTCAGTTGTGGATACCAAGGAACACCTGACCAGGCTGGGTGACAAACTGTCATTCATTTTGTCCTGCATCTCCTTCTCTGAGATCCTGGCAGTCTGGGGGGGGCAGATGAACGGAAGGTCAGAGAAGGGGAGATAGGGGAGCTAAAAATGTGGCTCAAGGGCAGGTGCCAGGAAAAGGATACAAATTTGTAGGTAACTGGCAACAGTTTTGGGAGAGAAAGTTCTTTAAATTCGATGGACTGCATCTGACTAAGGAAGGAGTCAGTACAGTGGGGCAGAAGTTTGATGTCTTTGCAGAATATTTAAACTAGCAAATGGGGAGAGGGGTGCAGCACCAGATACATCAAATGGGAAGAACACCCCTTCCCCCTCAGCTAGTGATCAAACAGGAGTTCAGCATGTTTGTAGTTCATTTGCATCACCAGGTAAGGAAAAAGGTCTGGCTTCCCATATGACACATACAGGAAACACCGGACCTCGCTCCCAACAACTAACACACTGAAATCTGGCCAATGGAAAATCATGTACACAAATGCTCGCAGTCTGGGAAACAAGATCCCAGACCTTCAGGCAACAATGACAGAGGCTAAACTGGACATAGTAGCCATTAGCGAGACATGGTTCACCAGTAACCACACTTGGGAGACTTCAGTACCTGGCTATGTACTGTTCAGAAGAGACCAAGGTGCAAAAAGGGGGGGGGTGGAGTGGCCCTCTTATATCAATGCAAATATCAAAGCTACAGAAATTCAGAATACATATAAGGAGCCAGAAGAACTGTGGGTCACTCTGGAAACAGGAAATGGGACAGCCATAAAAACTGGGGTTGTCTACAGGCCTCCAGACCAGGGGGAAGATATAGACACATTACTGTTAGAAGATATACAAATCATGATGGCTAGAGGGGAGGTTCTGATAATGGGAGACTTCAACATGCCAGATACAGATTGTTCAATACCAGCAGGAACATCTGCCAGAAGTAGACACATAGTGGATTCACTGCAGGGGGAGGGCCTCAAACAACTGGTACAACAACCCACAAGAGACAGGGCTATCCTAGATCTAGTACTGACTAATGGGAAAAGGATCACAGATCTCCAGGTAGAAGGTCACCTGGGGGCCAGTGACCATCACATGATATGGTTCAATTTGGCCACTAAAACTAAATCATCCCATTCCAAGGCAAAAATATGGGACTTCAGAGGAGCTGACTTTGATAAGATGGCCAACAGAATTAAGCTAGTCCTAGCAAGAAGAAATAAGATGTGGGGGTACAGGCAAATTGGGCAAGCATTAAGGATGCAATACTTGAAGCAACATCCCACTGTGTTAGAGAGAAAAGCAAGAGCAAAAGAAGAAGGAAACCACTTTGGTTCTCAAAAATAGTAGCAGAAAAGTTCAGAGACAAAAGGCTGACCTTCAGGAAATATAAGGGAATGCAGCGGGATGAAGATAGGGAGGCATACCAAACTTCTCTAAGGGAAGCAGGGAAGGCAGTAAGGCAGGCAAAGGCCCAAACCGAGAAAACACTAGCACGAACAGTAAAAGGAGGTGACAAGACTTTCTATAGATACATTATTGAAAGGAGAAAGTCCAGAGGGGGTATTGCTAAGATCAAAGGGGATAAGGGGGAGTGTGAGAAGGAGGACCATGTAAAAGCATCTATCCTAAATAGATACTTCTGCTCAGGATTTACCAAGGAAAAGGTAGGGCAGGGCCCACAGCTCAGCACCATGGACACAGGGGGGGGGAGGAAGGTGTGCACTAGTCCCTTCACAAAAGTAACGGTCCTACAAGAGCTCGCTAAGCTCAGGGTGGACAAGGCAATGGGACCTGATGGCATACATCCCAGGACACTAAAGGAGCTAAGGGTGGAAATAGCAGAGCCATTATCCTTCCTACTGCTGCTTTTGTGCAGAGGGACCACACCAGCCCTCCTCCAGTCCTCTGGAACTTCCCCCATCTCTACTGAGGTGCTTGAAAGCACTGCCAGAGAGGCAGCCAGCATAGTACTCAGTTCCTTTAGGACCCTTGAATGAATCCCATCTGGTCCCATTGTTTTATTCTCCTTTAAGGCTTCCAATTCATTCTGGACCCTCTCCTCCAAAAATGGACTTGTGTCCCCTCTCCCTGTCATTTACCTCAGCATGCTATTCCAACCCCCCACCCATTACCTTGAAGACCAAGCAGAAGTGATCATTTAGTATTTCTACTTTATCTTGAACTTCCTCTGTGCAGCCCTCCCCTACCCTCCTGGTTAGAGATGTTGCAAAGTGTTATGTCACCAGCTAAGTTCCAGCGAAGGTACCAATTTCATGTTCATGAACCAATTCACAAACCTTTTTCATCAGCTTGTAAATTTGCCTGTTAACTTTGTCAGTGACTTAGCCAGTAACTTCACAATTACGACAGGTGAAGTCTGTTCAAAACGAGGCTAATGGTAACCAAGTGCTTGAGGTCAATGAAACAACTACTGCAGGTCACATGCTATTGTTCTATGTACTGACTCATCCTTAGTTTCACTTTTCAGTCTGATTTAGTCAGTGGAAAGAGACAGATCGTAAATCCTTGTTAAAAAAACATGTTTTTCAGCTTTCTTTTGCTTGTTCTTCATCTTATTTTTACTGTACAGTTTGGAAGTCTTTGTTTAGTTGTTCTTTAGCTGTCATTTTCTTTATATTGCTTCCCCAAACTATGGCATTGTCTCCCCCTCTCCATCTGCTCTGCCTCTTCCTTACCCTCTCTTTCCTCTCTTCTCAAGTTCTCCTCTCACTCCAGCAACTGCACCTGACACCCCTCTGTACCTCTTTTCCCCTCCTTCCTCTCTCTCCACCACCCCCAAGCCTTGTCTCCCCCCTCTAACTGTAACTCCTTGCCCTAGCTCCAGCTGCCAACCCCCATTCCCCCCTCTTCAAATAGACTCTTCTTGAATATCGGCTGGTTAGCTTGGCTACCACCTGCCTGCATTATCTGCACTTTACACTTAATTTGTATCTTCTTGTTGTCCTTAGGATGCATCCTGCTATATCCATGCCAATGTACATATTTTGCTTAAATGTCTTCGATGTTGCTTGTTATGTGATGCTTATATGATGTTTAATTAGTTTTTCATCTGCTATGTAAATACTGTTCTGTTTGTTATTCACGAACCTCCTCGACCCCCAACCTCCAGGACACATCTGGAAACAAGCTGTTACCAGCTCAGTATGTCTTTCCTGGTGAAACTTTTAAAATAATAAATAAATATTGAACACTTTTATATGTGCTATTTTTCATCTCTTTTAGTGTGTGTGTGTTTTTTTACTCTTGCCTTTTTACTCTGCTTTTTGGGGGCTTTAAAATGAGTGGGAATGGTAAGGCGGGGTGTAGGCAGCAGATGGGAGATGTGTACTTTTTCATATCAAGAGGCCCATGGCACTGGTAGTAGGAGACAGCAGCTGCATCCAACTCCCCCCCCCCACCCACAGTGCAGTAGTCCTGGCAGCAAGATGTGGCAAGGGTACCACTAAAAACAGCAAAGGAAGCTCCAGCTCAGCCAGCTGTTGTACCACCATCACCACCACCACCTGAGCACATTGAGGAAGAGAAGACACAGGCAGGACCACCTTGCTCTTCCCCTCACTGGCAGCAGCCAAAGTCCCTTGTTTGGGACTTTTTTGATAATGACCCCACCAACAACAGTGTAGTCGCCTGTAAACTATGCCACATTATTGTTTCAGCATGGGAAATGGGGGAGCCATTTGGGGACAGGTGGGCAGCACACCCACCTTAGAACGAGGCACCACAAGGAGTGGGAGGAGCATCTGCAAAATAAAGTTGCTGAGAGGGGTGGAGGTGGTGCCACCCCTACTGGTTCTTCTCTGTGGGGCAAGAGAAAGAAGCATGGTGTGCTGGTGCAGGAGGGGAAGATGGAGGGGACCTGCAGTCAGACTCAGGTGCTGCGGGAGGGGGCATCTGAGAGACTGGCCTCAGATCCTCCTCCCATATCCACCCATGTGGAAGTACAACAGCTATGCAGGGAGGTAGGGGAGCTCTTCCAGCAAGTTGCGGGCATGAAGGAGTTGTTGGGAGTGGTGCTGCAAAATCAGCATACCGTTCTGGAGGGTCTGGCCAAATTGCAAAGTGGTGGAGCACTCCTGTCCCCAGGCCACAGCCCTCTAACCCAGATATTTTCTTTTATCTTTCTGTTTTACCCTCTGTTAAATCCTAAAAATGAAAAAAAAATTTGAAAGGGTAAAAAGGAAAAAAAAATGTTCACCTGTCCTTATTTCTTTCTGCCTGTCTGTATTTCTTTATTTCTGTTACTGCTGCACTGTTAAACCCTAAAACTGAAAATAAAATGTTAAACTGAAAAAGAAAAAAAAACATTCATCCATCTTTATTTCTCTGTGTCAGTCTGTATTTCTTGATTTCTGCTACTGCTTTGTTCCATCAATTGAAATTCTTCTGTTCTCATCCATTCAAAAGAAAAAATCTGATTTCAACTCTGTTGTTGTCTTTCTTGTGCAACTGTACAGTCCTTACACTATCATTAAAACTGTTCTCAACTACTGCTGCTACATGGTGCTGCACTGTGTGTCCCCATCGCCACAGGCTGACCTTCCTGTAATTCATTGCACAACAGTAGTGCAAATGTTCCAGAAAAACAAACTAGGCTGAATTTGGTACTCTCAGAATTATGTGTATGCTGCGGCTACATGGTGGCGCGCTGTGTGTCTCACTCCCCCCCCCCACCACCACCACCACAGTCTGCTCTTCCTGTAATTCACTGCATAACAGTAGTGCAAATGTACCAGAAAAACAAAGTAGGCCAAATTTCAGTACACTCAGAATTATGTATATGCTGCTGCCACATGGTGCTGCGCTGTGTTTCATTTTCACTACCCTCCCCTCGCCACAGGTTGCCCTTCCTAACCCTATGATTCTTCTGTGTAATCATGCACAATGTGGTGGAGAAGATGGTTGATGATAGCTTGCTTGCTGGAGGAGGCAGCAGGACTGGAGGACACCTGTAAGGAGTACACCTGTAAAGAGAACAAAAAATAAATTATTTAGACTCTGCCCAGCTTGCCACTGTGATCACACAGTAATGGCATATCCATTATCCACTCCCATTCTTACTGTACCACTCACCTGTGAATAAAATGAGAAATTATTCAGCCTCCCTTTGGCCACTGTGGTGGCTGCATGGTATATCTGTTGTGCATTCCCATTCTTACTGTACCTGTCCCCTGTGAATAAAAATGAGAAATTATTTAGCCTCCCTTTGCCAGTGTGGTGGCAGCATGGTATATCCGTTGTCCACTCCCATTCTTACTGTAACTGTCACATGTGAATAACAAGCATTTGTCAATGCCGAAAGTTCGCTGTTGGTATTGCTGTTGTACATGCCACCCATATTTTTCTGTGTATATTCTTCTGCCTTGCATTTTAAGGCATCACTCTCAACACAAATTTCTTATGTTCTTCCAGCACTGGTTCACTTCACTAGAAAAACAAGCATTTGTCAATGCCAAATGTTTGCTTGCTGGTATTGGCATTGGTAGTGCAGGAGTTAGAGAGATGCATAATAGGAATGGCAGTGAAGTATTGAAGTAATGCCAACTCCCACCCCCACCCTGTAGAGACTGACAGGCATTGGGGGTGTGCCTTTGGGTCATCGGACATAACACTCATGCCATTCCACCTCACATACCCTGCAGACACCCACAGGTGTCATAGTGTGCCTTGAGGTCTTCGGCCCTTACGCTTACCCCATTCCATAAGGAAATAAGCTGAGATGAGTGCAGTATAGGAGAATGAGGTGAACATTAGGGCTGAAGACCCCATGGTACACCTTGATGCCTGTCAGTGGTTGCAGGGTTGGGGTGGGGATGGAATGGGGTGATCATTATGGCCGATGACCCCAAGTCACACACACCCCAACGCCTGTCAGCCTGTACAGGGTGGGCGTTACGGTTGGAAACCCTAATGCCCCAGGCATTTGTTGGTATTTTTGCTCCAAATTTTCAACATGGGCTTTTCGGGATCCCACCTCATGAACAGTGTCAGTATCATTTCATTACTCAATCCCAAAAAGTGATTTCACACAGCGAGTTTGCCATTTGGTACCACAGGTGCGAAAACACATTTCAGGCAGGATGTGAAAAATGACAGCTGTACTGTTCATGAGGAGGTGTGAAGAAATGGCAGTGTTGAAAATCTGTAGTGAAAATATGAAAAAGTGGCAAAGTTACGAGTGTATGTAGAAACTGTGCAACGCACACTCGTAACGCAGTCATTTTTTTTGATGTTTTCATCAAATTTTCAACATGGCTTTTTTGGGACCTACCCTCATGAACAGTGGCACTGGGATTTTATTAATCTGTCCCAAAGGTTGATCGCACAGCGACCACACCATTCTGCGCCACAGGTGCAAAAACACATTTTGGGAAGGATGCAAAAAATGACAGCTGTACCGTTCACAAGGGTGTGTGAAAAAATGGCAATGTTGGAAATTTGGAGTGAAAATATTAAAAACTGATGAAGTTACGAGCATGCATAGAAACTGCACAATGGACACTCATAACACAATAATTTCTAGGAGTTTTTTCACCAAATTTGCAACAAGGGACTTTTTAGACCCCACCTCATTAACAGTAGGCACTGTCATTTCATTAATGGTCTCAAGGTGATTCCGTATAACGACCACAAAATCACCTTTCGGGACGAGAAATGAAATGACAGTGACAGTGTTCATGAGGTGGGGTCCCAAGAACCCCATGTTGAAAATTTGGGAACAAAACTCCAAAAATTGGCTGAGATATCAACCTAAATTGAACCCCCCCCCCCAATTGACTGCCATAATAGGGCTTACTGTCATTTCTTCAGCTCCTGGTTGGTCTTTGAAGAGTGCAGACGTGTTCCCGGTCCACAGAAGTTTGCTGCTCCTGACCTGTGGAGGTAAGTATAGGTGAAGGTGTGTGTGCATGAGAAGGGGGCAGGTTGAGGGAGGGGAGGCCTGCAGGAACGACAAGGGACCATTTTCTTTTTTTTTCAGGTTTAAAAAAAAAAAAAAGAAAACCATGTGGGACTTTTTCCTCTTTTAAAGGTGAAATATTAATAAAACAGATTTCAGCACACTTGGGTGGGCTCCCAGTGTGCCAGAGTATGGGGGAGGGATCAATGCTGACCTGGGGATTGGGCACCCTGAGCTCAGCTGAGAATATAGGGGCGTGGGGGGGGTGCATCCAATACCGGGGGTGATCATCCCAGTGTCAGAAACATCAGAGGTAGTTTTTTGGCACACTGGGGTCAACTCCCAGTGTGTCACATTAATGGGGGAGGGGGGATACGTGCTGACACAGAGATTGCGTACCCCATTGTCAGCAGGTGGGGGGAGGAAGGATCTGCTAGCACAATCGCATTTAAAGTGAAAGTGCCTTTGGGCACTGTAAACTCCCAGCCCGCATGGAGCTTAGGCTGTGGTCTACTCCATATACGTGGGAGAAGAAGAGCAAAAGGAGTCAGCGGGAAGTGGAGGAGGCATGGGAAAAATGCACCTTCTCCCACCTTCCAGAATCACCGCTCTGGCAGCACTATTGTAAATTTATTTATGCTCTACACTGCTTAAGGTGTCAGCAAGGGGTGCAGGGGGCTAGAGAGGGAAGGGACCAGTGGGGTGGCAAGGTGGAGGTGAAGATATCAGCCAGGCTGATTGGGACGCAAACAGCTGTTTGCTGGACGGTGACCTGCAGATGAAAGGAAAAAGCCACCACATGATTCGTGCAGCTTTTTCTTTTCAAGTGCAGACCACTTTAGGCAAAATAGCATCATGATCAGCCTGGCTGATGATTGGTGTGATATTGTCGAGCCCCTTGCAGAGCACTCTGCATTGGACAGACAGTGTCACACCCCTCCAAAGTCACTTATCACAAGAAGTTTGTCACGCATGCGCGAACTTAAAAAATGAGAAACTATTTATCTGTCCTTTTGCCACTGTGGCACACTATGTACCTGTGAAAAAGAAGAACAAAAAAGAAAAAGGAAAAAAAGACAATTATAATGATACTTACTGTTGGTGTAGGAAGACGTCCCGCAACTCCTTTCTCTTTCTTTAAGTCTGTCTGGCTTTGCAACAGCCTTTGCCAGTCATCCCTGTGAAAGGTGAAACCTGCAGGTAGACAAAAGGAAAGAAAGAAAAACATTTTGATGTCTTTCTGAGTAACGTGGAAGGGATTTCATCCTCTGTGAGGCCGAGGAATGTAGTCAACCACCACCAGTGAGGGAGGGATAAGGACAAATAAAACTTGTTACCTACAAAAGCGCTGAATACTACTGTGATACTGTCAAACTCACATTTCTGATTTGAGACATTTCTCAATTTGACTTTCAGTGTTATTGAATATTCTGTTTGATACCACCTAATTTTTGGGTGCAACCCTGTTTATTGAAATGGGGCTTCCCTTGCATTCTTGATTCTACTGCACATACCTGTAGAAAGAGAGTCTCCTAGACTAACATGATACATAATCCCATATATAGTTTGTGAATGAGTAAAGGTGAGCAGTTAATATTGGATAAAGTTTGTAAATGTAGAAGTATGGCTTTCTCATTTAACTAGCTCCCCACCAGTTACCTGCACATTGGTTGGGGACCACACCTTAATTAAGCCCATTTTAGGCTGATGCGCCCTATAAAGGTAAACCATTTGAGGCAGATGCAGTTTAGAGTAGGGACCCAGTCGATGGTTGGTCTACCTCAATGTTGGTAGATAGGTGACTTCACAACAGGACCCTGAGGTGAATACCAAGAGACCCCCACTCCTTTTGAAATCAAAATAGTAAGTTGCCAATCCAGGCTGAAAAACATGCTTATTGTTACATGTACCCTTTTTTTTGGGGGGGGGTCAGGGTGTGCTCTAATTTGTTGTTTTTGTTGATGTATGCCATATACAGTAGCACCCCTCATTTAGAATCCCATTTATAGTTTGTGAATGAGCAAGGGTGAGCAGTTAATATTGGAAAAAGCCAACATGATACAGGCTTTGAATGCCTGGTGTCTCATTCTTTAGAGGACTGTGACTTGCAGTATGCTCTGTGTTTCAGCACAAAATTACCTTTCTAATGGTGGTATGCAATTAATTCAAAGCAATGAATGTTTTTCACACTTGCCCCCCAAAAGACTGATTTTTTTATTAAAAAAACAACTTAAACCTTTTTTTGTGAAAACTATTAGACATATCAACACCAAATTACAAATCCATACATTACAAACATTTAGTCAAGTAATTGTGTACTATAAATGAATCTTTCTAATACAAATAAAAAAAAATAAATTTATAATTATAGTTACTATTACATTAGTGCTGCTGGCCGTGCTGTTTGCTGGCTGGTGTGTGCCACTGAGATGGTGTAGGAAGATGTCACATAACTCCTCTCTGTTCATCCCTGTGAATGATGAAACCTGCGGGAAGACAAAATGGAAGAAAGAAAAACATTTTAATGTCTTTCTGAGAAACGTGGAAGGTCTTTCATCCTCTGCAAAGCTGAGGACTGGAGTCAATCACTAACCAGTCAGGGAGGGATAAGGACTGTGAACAACAATGAAAGTGATTTACCATCACAGCAGACAAAGATAGGCCATGGTGGAGCTGAGGTCTTGCTGACTTGATGAGCTGGCTAGCTGGAGGATCGGCTTGAGGGCTGGCTAGTGGGCTGGCTGGTAGAAGACCTGGCTAATGGCATTTTTATGCTGCATCAGTGTAGAGGTAGTGGCCCATGCTGTTTGTGGCTGTGTAGGATCCAAGCAGGCCAGAGGAGGAGGAGGCAGTGCCATGTCTTGGTGGCTGGAGCAGGCATGCTTCACCTAGCTGGTAATGGCAGTTTTATGCTGCATAATTGCTGAGGTGGTGGCCCATGCTGTTTGTAGCTATGTAGGACCCAAGCAGCCCAAAAGAGGAGGAGGCAGTGCCATGTCCTACTGGCTGAAGCAGGCATGCTTTGCCTAGCTGGTAATGGTATTTCTATGGTGCAACAGTGTGAAGGTGGTGGCCCATGCTATTTGTGGCTGTGCAGGACCCAAGCAGGCTAGAAGAAGAGGAGACGGTGCCATGCCTTGCTGGCTGGAGCAGGCATTGTCTCTAGACATCACATTAAGGTGGTGGAGGCAGGTAATCGATTAGGCACAAGGAAACAGCAGCATAACAGTTGGGGATAGGGAACAGTAAAATGACTGAAAATAACAGAATTGTGAATCATAAAGTAAAGGATTATACTGCTAAAAGGAAAGGAGGGAGACAACATATCTTTTTTATGCTTCAACCTCATCGAGGAAGCAGCCCTCACAGTCTTCCAGACTGGAGTTGTCACCAGATGAGAATTCTCTGTCCATTACTGCTTCATCCACCTCGGTGGTAGAAGACAATTTGCTAATGCCGACAACACTTTGCGCTTCATCTTCACCACCACCACCACCTTCATGTGGTCGGAACATGGACATGATTTTCTTGTGCAGAATGTGCCCCTCATTCATTTTAATAAATGTTAGCAAGCCAACATTTGTTGGCGACAGACCAGTATGCCTGTCCCGCACAATGGCCTCAGCCGAAATGAATACACACTCCACACTGACACTCAAGGGTGGGCAGCTGAGGCATTTCATTGCAACTGAGGTCAGTACTGGCCACTCAGTGGCCTTGGTGCTCCGGTGTAGCAAGGGCTTGTTGGTGATGGTAAGATGCCTTGTGTCCTCCAAATATGCATCTACCATGCATTGCGATGCCCGCAGTTCTGCTGTCTAACCAGCCTCCTCCTTTTCTGCCATGTCTTCAACTCCCTTCTGACATAAAACATCCCAAATGGGATTTAGCATTTTCTGTTTTAATTTGCATGTTTTCTCAGCCCATTTCCCGTGTGAGGTGGTGGTAGCAACACCTAGTTTCTGTGGAGTTTCATGTTCTGCCTTAGATAAATGTGTCTTTAGCATCTGTGCCTCATGTACCCTTCTTCTTACAGTAAACTTCTGGACCTGCTCATGCCTACCTTCAGTTATTGATGCAAGCCCAACTTTATAGCATGGGTCCAGCATGGTGGTAATCTCAAAATCTTCAGACTGTAGTATGACGAAAATATCTGTAAAACGTGCAGCACGTATTCCATTAAGGCACAACTTCCACTATCACCACCTGCCTCCAGTACTTGCTGTACATTCACCAGTATCTGCCTCAGCACACATAGTAGTGGAATGGTCTGACTGATGCAGGCAGTGTCCCCACTCACTGCCTGTGTTGCATATTCGAATAGCCTGAGAATCATGATCAGGCTGTCCATTTGGTGTCACTGCTCTGTTATCAAAGACATGGATACTCCAGCACTGTTACAGCTTGTATGTAGCAGCAAATATTCAGATATGACTTTATACTGCTCATACAACTGCTCAATCATGTACAGCGTCAAGCTCCATCTGGTGACAACATCCAGCTTCATAGAGTGCTGGAGCAGTTTGTTTTGTACCTGAAGATGATGGAGCTGGTCACAGGCCTTTCCAGAATGGGCAAAGTGGACATTGATGTGACAGGTCACAGTCAAAATGGCCTTTATATCAGAATGGGTTATGATCTGCTGCACAACAAGATTAAGACAGTGTGCCAGGCATGGCACCCTGACAAACCCCCCATCACTGATGCATGTCACAACATTTGAGCCATTATTGCTCACAATGAAACCTGCTTTCAGTGAATGGGGGTGAAGTCACTTATCAATCTTGGTAAGAAGCACTTTCAGCATTTTCTCACCCATTGCTGTGTCAGTGGCTCAGCAGGTTACACACTCACCTCTGAGGCTGAAAGATCAGAAGGCTGTGGGTTCTATCCCTACACCAGGCACTTGGGTTACATCCCAATACTGACACTGTAGTGCAGCAGGAGGGGGCTGCTGCACGCCTGAGGTGCCATCTTTCAGATGAGATGTTAAACCAAGGTCCCGTCTGCCTGTTCTGGTGGTTGTTCAGGTGAATGTTAAAGATCCCATGGCACTTCTCGAAATGAGTAGGGGAATTTTTATTGTAAATCACATAAAAAAAAATACAAATTATACAAAAGCATAATATTTCATAAAGATCATATAAATCATAGCATATATATATATACCGTATATATATATATATGTATAAATCCAAAGATAAGGTACAATAGGGGGAAAAAACTTTTGTTCTCTGTTTTTGTTTGACATGAAGTTATGTTTCTTGTTTCATTTTTTAAAGTGAGTTACAATAAAAATCCCAGGGAAAAAACTCTACATCAAAACTTTACCCTATATTTCCCATATCTCAGGGTTTTATTTCTGTTTCTGACTTTCTGTCTTTATTTATACTTAATAAACCCATAAAGCCCTTTCCACCATTTCCATATGATATTATCAGGTTGTTGAGATATATCTTTTTTATATGCTGTAGACATTGCTTGTTCTACTAATACACTGAATGTATCATATGTCATCACCTTTTGTTGTAATGTCAATTGACACCTTGCCTGCCACAGGTAATATTTTAAGCAGCAGAAGAAAACCATTAGAGTACCATGATTATATTTACTTATTAGGTGAGGGCAAGTTCCTAGAATTAACATCTCATAAGATAGGTTTGTAAGCCATTTTAAATTCCATCTATTAGCTAATGAAAGCCATAAAGGTTGAACCTATGAACAAGTGAATAAAAAATGTTCCATTGTTTCCTCCTGATTTATGCAACCATTATAGGGGCAGTTTCTTTCTTCTAGGGCCTTATGTTTTGCTTTTCCTCTAAGGTTTAGGCAACCATACACTGCCAACCACAGTATCTCCCACATATGTAGGGGATTTCTGGGGTATGTTAATTGTTTCAAGACCCTCTTCCTTAAACTAGGGGGGCAATTCTTGAAATCTGGTTCCAATGGATGAATTTTTGACATAACTAAGTTGTATAAATGGGGTCCAGAAAGGCTGCATATTTGGGACTTAGTTTCCATTTATGAATTCTTAATATCACCGATCTCAAAAATGCTGGAATGCTCATTTTAAGGAGCAGTTTTGGAGGGTTATCCTCTTTCCAAGCTATCAAATATTCCCACAGGTTGTTTCTCAGCCATATAGAATGACAGGTTTGAGAGGGTGTCAACCCTATCTTGAAATTCTAGGAGATAAATAAGGTTGAGAAAAAAGTGACTGGGGCCACCATACCAAGTCTGCCTTGTGCTTTAGAAAGGTAAGTATAACACAGTTTAATCAGTTTAATCTAATACCCCAAAGAATCTGAAAAAAACTCGCATAAATTCTTGTTTCTAATATCGTGGGGGGGGGAGATCATTGCTATGTACAACAGACATGGAATAATAAATGTTTTAATGATATGTGTCCTTTAAATTTTCCAGGACTTCCACCTGTTTACTTTTAATTCTACGCTTTGCAATGCTGACTCCCAATTTTCTAAAAGTAGGTTTCTGAGTCCGAAAAGAATACCTAGTATTTTTTTTGGTTCAGATAAAATATATGTCTCATTTATGGTTACTGGTTCTTGGAATGGGGTGCCTATGATCAAGCCTTTACATTTCCCTACGTTTACTTGGGAATTTGAGATCTGTGTGTTTTCTTGCAATTGACCTAAAAGGGCTGGGATTTGTTCATATTTTGTCATAAAAATGCAGATATCATCTGCATATGCTTGAATTTTCATGCAATCCTGCCTGGAGGGTCCTTGTATACCTTCCCAAATCTGTGAGGTGGCTAACCTTCTAATTAATGGATCTAGATAAAAGGTATACAGCAAGGGGCCGAGGTAGTGGCCTTCCTTTTATAATGGGGTGCACTTTTGCACCAGAGTATAGTAATTTTATCATGTTAATGAAACTGCAGGGGATACCATATTGTTGTAAAGTCTGGAATAAAAATGGATGATAAACTCTGTCAAAAGCCTTTCTTTGGTCCAAGGTCAAACTACAACCTTGTCTCCTTTCCTTTACATAATGTGTTATTATATCTCTAATAATCATTAGTGCATGCTGTATTTTCCTCTCAGGTATGCAGCAAAATTGAGCTGGGTATATTAATTTTGATGCTACCTTCCTTAATCTATTATTCAATGTTTGTGTTAAAATTTTAAAATCTGAGTTTAACAGTGATATGGGTCTTCAATCTGATACGTCTATTCTGTTACCTGATTTAAACAAAAGAAATCAGGAGGCCTGCAGTAAACTGTGGGGGTTATTCCTGTTTGAAAGAAGTAAGAACAAACTTTTTTTAGGCAATGTGCCATAATGTTTGGAAAAGTTTTATAGAATTCATGGGGTATCCCATCTGGGCCTGGGGAAGTTCCCAGTTTCAGTTTTTTTTTTTATCACATATTCTATTTCTTCGACTGATAAGGGGGAATTTAGTTCTGAGGCCTCTTCCTTTAGGGATTGTATGTGTAAGGATTTTAAAAATGTATTTATTTTTCTTGGAGAGGGGTTGATATTGCATGTGATCTTATGAGTTTTTGTATTATTTGGTGAAGGTCTGATTCTTTGTCATTCTATTATTTCATCTGCTAAGCACTGGAAAGCCATTTTCTCCTTCTTTGCTTTGCATGCTTCAAAGAGGTCCCCAATAGGGGAATTTTGGGTCCCATACTGTAATTCTGCCTTTATGTTTTTTGCCCTATCATATTGATATATTTTCATTTGTTCCTTTAAATGTTCTATTTGTTTCCCAAAATCCTGATGTAGATTCCCAGGTGTATAGATTTTGTAGTTGAGTACGTAATTTTTTTTAAATAGTAAAAAAAAAATTATCTTTCCATGTTTTTCCCATGTTTTTGGAACCATACTGTGAAATCTTGCTTTGAATCCATCCACCACTCTCCTAGATCATCATATATATCACTTATTGACGTTCTAGCCCAAATTAGGGATGTTATCCCCTCCTTTACCCAGGTATCTGCTAAGGTGGAGGTGTTCAGTCTCCATCTTTCATTTTTTCCATGAGAGGAAAGGGGGGGGTTGGAAAGAGATTTGTAAGAGTAAATTATCTAAAAAGTCTGATAGTAAAGTCTGGAAAATGCAGAGAGGGGAATGTTTTGAGATAAAATTGTGGTCTATTATGGAAATTAGTTTCCCTTTCTTATATGTATACTTGGGACCTTGTGTTTGGTACTGTGTGCACTCTATTAAGTCTGCCTGTATAATATACCTTTTTAAGGCATTTGAGGCTTTGGTCTGGGCTCCGTATACATTGATCAGCCTGTATGGTCTTTTTTCCCAATTTCAGTTGATAATAAGCAAATGCCATGGGATCAAATCAATAAGCTTTGTTAATGTAAAGGAAAAGAAACTAAATTCTATCCCTAGCCCATCCACTTTGTCAGCCCCGAAAGACCAGTAGGATGAACCCCACCGCCATTCTGCTTGAAATGCCCTAAGTTGGTCCAGTGAAAACATCCAAGTTTCCTACAAAAAACAAATACTGAGTTCTTGGTCTACAAAGGATTGAAACATAGCTTGTCTTTTAACTGGGTTTAATAGACTGTGGCAGTTTTGTGATCAAGAATCAATTTACTATCACCATGATTTATTCAGGGCCCTTTTTTCCTTTTCTTTTTTTTCTTCCCTTTATATTCTGTTTACTCCAGTTTCCCTCCAAGTTTCTGAGAGGGGTAAGGGTCTGGATCTGCTAGATCCATATCAGATTCTTCTTCTAAAGGCACTAAGGCTACAAAGGGGTTTGCTTCCTCTAAGTTTGGGGGTTTTGTTGGAGGCTTAGTATTCCTGGTCACTCTCCTTCTAGAGAGTAAAGGTTTTCCTGGTGGGGGGGGGTGGCTGAGGAGAGGATAAGGTTTTTTTTCCTGCTACTGTTATGTTAGGATTATCTGAATAGCAAACTGGGGGGAAATCATCCCATTGAGGCTGGGAGAAGGGTGGTTCTTCCTTTTCCTGTTGATTTCCTTTCGTGTCCTGTGGGTTTGGGGGGTTCTGTCAGATTCCATATGACATAGGTCTGGGGGTTTGGGTTTTGTATTTTGTGCATCTTGTGCCTGTTGAATGAGAAATTCTGGGCTTATTACTGTAGCTTTACTTTTTGCTGCCCATGGGCACTCTGAAAACACATGTCCTGTTTCCTCACAGAGACCACACTTGGTCAAATTCACACACTGCATATTGAAATGGCCCACCTCTCCACAACTGTCACATCTTGACCTGTCACATACACTTGAGAGGTGGGTCTGAGACCCACATTTGTAGCAAGCTCGGGGTTGTCCTGAGTAAAAACATACCTTCTGTCCCTTCCCAGCATAAAAGAATTTGGGATGTGTTCTATTTCATTTTCAGACTGCCTCAGTTTCACTTTATATTTCCATCCCCCAGTCCAGAATAATTCAGAATCTAGCAAAGCCTCAGGTGCACTTAAAACTTTGCATTTCTGCAACAAACAGTACGTAATATCTTTCACATGGACCCATTCATTATGAAACATTACTGTTACAAACCTGATTAGTGGTTTTGTGAGGGGGGTATCACCGTAAAGGGGGACCACAGAGGAGAAAATTTCTCATTGTTGTACTTTTGCCAAAACATTTCTAAGTCATAAGAAGATCTAAAGCTCACATCAAATTGTCCTCCCCCGCGATATTAATGAACGCGAAAACTTCACTTGAGGAAAAGTGTAAGGACTCTTTTAAAAGTTTTTTACCCACGAACTGCCTATCAGGCCTTGCATCTAGGCCTCCTTTATATCTGATGTGAACAGCATTTCTTCGAGACGCTGCATCTTTTTTAGATCTAGCAAAAAGTTCTCATAATAAAGGCCTCTGTGCAGGGAGTGGATCTTCAGGATGTTCCCCCTCTTGTTGTTCTTGGTTTCTTTCTGGTTTCTTAGTGTCTTTCAAGTTTTTGTCACTTAGTTCTAGAGGGGGGTGGGTTGTAATCTTGGTCTGGTGAAGGTGTTGGAACCTCTTCATTTTGATTATGGTTTTGTGCATGGTTTTCTGTTTTTAATTTTTGTGGTTCCTGAGGTATAGTTACTATGTCATTGGGTGCAGGTACCTGAGGGTCTTTTGTTGGGTGCCATTCTGGAATTTGCTTTGAAAAAGGAACCTGTGGGGACCATTCTGGATCCGGTAGCCACTGGCCACTGGGCATTTTTTTCCACCCTGCTTCTTTGAGTGCTTTCTCAGGGAACCATGTTGAAAAGGGGTCCAAACTTATGGGTTGTACTGTAAAAGGTTGTTGACTAGCCTCTGCTGTAGGGAGGCCTTGTCTGGTCCCTTCACAAATTGTATTTGTATTATCAGTTTGTTTATTAGCCTTAGTAGGTGCCTGAATTACTAAGTTCCTGTTGGCTAGGGTGAGAGCAGCTTGTTTATTTTTAATATCTTCTTCAGTGCCCAATTTTTGTGTCTGGTTTATGGCCAAAAAAGAAAAGACTGTTGCTGTTTCCTGATAGTCCATTTTAGTTTGAAAGACAATTTGTTTAGCATTTTTTTCTGTTATTTTTGGGGTCTTAATCAGTTTTTCCTGTGGGTCTCCACAATTCTTAAGTATCCCTTCATTTCCCAAGTTTTTATTGCTGGACGCAATTTTGATTTTGTTTATGTTCTTAGCTTTACTATTCATTTTATCAATGTGTGCTGTATCATTTCCCTGTTCCATCACCCGCTCCTTCGATATATTTTCAGCATTTATCTTACGTGGCTCTAGGCATCCGCTCTCAGCGTTTCTACTGCCAGCCATCACATCTTACCAGAAGTCTGTAATGTTGAAAAAGGAGTTTGCTTTACCTGGAGAGCTGTCTGTGGCTGTCGGGTGGTATCTCCATTTGATGCTACTGCATCATTACCCCCGCTGTCAAGCAGGCTGTGCCCAGTGTCAATCGGATCTGTAGTTTTAACTTTAGCTAGCACTGCTCTGATTTTCTCCATGTGTAGCATATGCCTGCGATTTTCTTTATCCAGTTCTCTCAGCATTTGTAGTCGCATTTCCTCCAAAGATAGCATTTTGATTTGTGTCTTGTTAGGGTTTTCAAAAATAGGTTCAATACTTAAGTCCTCAGTTGAAAGGAAAACATCCTCACTCATGTCTTTTTCGCCAGTAATGTCCCTTTTCTTGGTAAGCTCCAGAGCCCCTTGCGTTTTGAGGTCAGGGGAAGAGGCTTGATCCCCTGCCTCAAAGACATCCATCTTCTCCACCTTTCCATCACAAGTGGCCATCTTGGCAGATGGCCAAGGGTTCCCCCTACAGACAGAGTAGGGGAATTTTTTATTGATCAAAAAAAAAGACAGTAACAGAAAAGAAAAAAATTAATCAAACAATATATACAACAATTTCAATATACTTGAATAACAAATTAAAATCTATAGCACATTATAGTTGATTTACAGCTCAAGCATTCATTCTTTCCAAGTAGAAGACCATAAAAAATTCCTCCACAAATCATGTGCCAATGTACTATTTTTTTTCTTCTCAGTGTCATAAATCATCCATTAAATTTTGTGTCACTTGTAACAAAACCTGATGTGTGCTATATTCTTTTTGTTGCAACACCAGGGCGCACTTAGCAAGCCAAAGGTAGAATCTGCAAAGAGAAAAAATAATCTCAACGTACTGGGGTTATATTTATTTAGGCATGTGGGAAATAATCCTAAAACTATAACCTCACAGGATACAAGAGAAAAGTCCTTGATACCCCATGCAGACATAATGGCAGACCAGAATTGCTGAGTGTAAGGACATAACAAAAGAAAGTGCTCCTGGATTTCTAAAACACCTGGACAAGTGATTCTAGGGTACATGTGGTCCTATAACTGTTTATGCTTGTGTGAGTTTCTTACACCTAACCTGCCATGACAGGAAAGCCACGTTGTGTCTCAGACTTTAAGTGGAAGGTGTTTATCCGTTAGCTGTTTAAAGATATTAGAAAGATGTTCTTCGTACTGCAATAATTTCAACGGCATTTCCAAAAAGTGTTCTGACAAAATTAAGAAATAAAGTGACCTTCTAGAATTACCTGCAAGTTGCTGGGTGGAGATATTACATCCTTTAATTTTGTTGCAGGTGGATATTAAAAGGACAGGGATTCTAAATTTCTTTAGAGATCTGGGAATACCAAGGGATAGATTCCAGCACATCAGAAATTCATGTAATACACTTCTCGTGTTATTCAACCATGCTGGACATGGTATGGATAACAAGGGAACTATATTCTGGCTAGTGAAAATACAAAAGAAAAATAACATTGGGTGTATCATTCTTGCTCCCCCTAGACCATAATCATGATAAGCATGTGACGTTTTTATGGGGTTTAACCTACTCCCCCAGAATCCACGGAAGAATATGTTCATCATTCTCACTTCTAAGTATAGTGGTAGTGGGAAGATGTGGGCCACATGTAGGAGAACTGGAACAATTAAAGTATATAGTAACGAAGCTCGCTTCCTTTTTGCAATTATTTTGTTTTTCCATGATGCTACCGTTATCTTCACTTTCTGTAAAACATATGACCAATTCAGGGAAGCATCATCTTGACTACTGAATTTTAGCCCCAAAATTTGTACTGGGTCTGATGATACCACAATATTAGCAAATGAAGCAGGATGGTTAACGTTTTGGGTACTGATAGAGGGAATAACTATCCCCTTGCTCTTTCCATAATTTAATTTTGAGCTTGAGGATATTTTGAACTCAGAAATTACCCTTGTGAGGGCTGCCTCATCCAACTCAGTAGTAGTGCATGTGCAAGTACATATATTGTCTGCGTAGGCACAGACATTCAGGGCTGAACTTCCATCATTTAACCTAATTCTAGGGATATTTGTGTGGTTCAGAACTTTTCTTAAAAAGGGGTCTATCTGAAAAACATATAATAGAGAGCTCAATAGACAGCCCTGGTGCATCCCCTTCTGCCTGATAAAGGGAGTTCCTGGTATTCCATTAATAAACAGAATTATAGAATAAGAAGCATAAAGCAGTGTTACCCATTTAATAAAAACTTCTGGTAGCCCATATCTGTGCAGTACTTGGAATAAGTAAAAGTGATTCACCCTGTCGAAAGCCTTCTCCTGGTCCAACGTGAGAAGAAGGCCTTGAATATTACTATCCATCCTGTAAGCTGAGATCCCTTAAAAGCACCAAGTTATGATAAATGGACCTATTTCGGATAGTACAGGTTTGTGCAGGACATATAACAGTTTCTGCAACCAATATTTAAAAGAACAGTACCCAATATTTTATAATTGACATTTAGTAGACTTATAGGTCTCCAGTTCTTTGATTCACACTTATTGCCCTTTTTATGTAATAAAATAACAAGGGCTTGAGATAATTCCTTAGGGAGAGATTGAGATGTCAAAATGTCTGAGAAGACAGTGAGAATAGGGACCAACTATTTAGTGAATGCTAAATAAAATTCAACAGACAAACCATCTGGACCAGGGGCCATGTTTTTCTTTAATCTGGACAGAGCTTTAAAGGTTTCATTTAGAGTAATAGGAGCTGAAATAGAGGAGACTAAAACTGGGTCCAGGTCAGGGATATCTAAGTCACTAAAGAAATTGCTGTCCCATTCTGCATTTGAGGGAGTCCTAAATATATCCTTAATAAGATTTTTTGTGCTAAATTCTGTACCTGATCAGGGTCTGAGGAACATGCCATCGAGGAGGGATCAATATCCTGGTCTAACATCATGTTATGTACCCTATTCTGGCAGCTTTTATATATGTCTAGCGATGGTTTAGATCACTGTTTACCGAATTGAGCTTCCTTTTTCAAGGATCAGCTCTATTATATTGTATGTGGGCCACCTCTGTTTTAATCCTGTGAATTTCAAATGTTAAATCAATACCCAACTCATTAGAGCATGATATTAAAGAAAATAATTTTTTCCTTAAACTTAAATATTTGGATTTCAAATTCTTTGAGGCAATATCAAGGAAGAAAGATTTGCATTCTTGCTTTGTGTCCACCCACCATTCTCTAATTGTGTTAAATATCTGGCTGATAGTAGACAAAAGTTGATTATTTAGCTTCTACCTAGGATACCTAGGTTTACGGGAAGGAGTGCTAGAAAAAGGTTTGCAATAAACTGAAACAGCCAAGTGGTCTGAAGTTTCGCAGGGGATAGTAAGGGCATGAACCGGTATGAGATTTTTTGAAAGAAAAATATAATCGATTCTTGTAGCCTTTAGGCTCTAAGGGGCCTTTTGTAAAAGTTTTTGACCTGGTGGTATGACGTTCAGTATAACTATCTTTAAAATCAGCTGTCTTTAGAATAGAATATAAACAGTTAGTGTCACCAAAAAGTTTGGTTGTGCGACCTCCTTTATCCATTAAGGATAGCGGACAGTTGAAATCACCCCCTAATACCACGTTTGTTTGTGTGCAAGAAAGGCTGTAAAAGCTTAAACAGCTCTGTGCGGGATGCGATACTTTGAGGTGCATATACATTAATAAGTCGAAGGGATAGTGTGTCTAAGCATCCATCCAAAAGCAAAACCCTTCCAGGACAAGTATCTAGAATTCTCTGAATTGAAAACTCAAAGCTTCATAAGAGGATTCCCACCCCGTTGCAGGCCTCAGGACCCTGTGACCAGAAGGAAGGAGCTTCATGACAGGAGTTTTTTGCCTGGCGTACTTCCTGCAATGTTTTTAGTCTGGTGTCCTGTAAGAACATAATGTTGTTTGGAAGATTTCGCAACATCTGGAATGTAGTCATCCACTTCCTCTAATTTGTTATGCTACATACATTTAGTGTAAGGACAGAAAGCCAATGATTACCTCCCATATTTAGCTAAGAGAGAGATTTATCAAGAACCTTTCTTGTGACTCAATTCCTTTTGCTTAGCTACACAGGTTTCCTGAGAATCTGAAAATTGATCTACCCTGGTGGAAGAAGAGGAGGAATCAGAGTCCCCCTCCTCTACCATATCACTCCACTGCCATCTTTTGGCAAGGGCCTGAAATTTATTTCTTGTTACAACTGAAGAAATCTTGGGAGGAGTGCACTCTGCCTTCCTTTTACTCTTTTTTTTTTGAACTTACAGGAGTGAATTGTGAATTAGCAGGAGGTGGGGGGGGCAACACAGAACCTGAGCTAGTTTCTTCAGGGTCTGGGTTCATGGAACTAGAATCTTCTTCCTGTTGCTGGATATTGTTTGGAGGGGGGTCTCCTTATCTTCTGAGCCAGTAGAAAGCACTAGCATAGAAGACAGAGGAATTCCAGTATCTTGGGGAGTAAAATCACTAGCATTTTTCCTAGCTTCCTGAGCGCGACATTTTTCAAGTAAATGTGCTGGATCCTGCTGAGCTCTATCTATTCTGCTTCCTTACGATCATGGACATCCCTGATAAGAGTGACCCTCCTCTTCACAGAGGTTACACTTGAGGGGGGGTTGGATATCCTAAGCTGATGTGGCCAAATTCTAAACAGAGGTTACACCTAGGTTTATCGCATACCGAGCTGAGATGGGTGTGAGCTCCACATTTGTGGCAGGCCCTGGGTTGACCCTGATAAAACATAAACCTCTATCTTTCCCTATAAGGAAACTTCCTGGGAGATGAACAGTACCCTGCTCTGTATGTTATAGTTGGACTTTAACGTTCCAATTTCCAGTCTAAACTAAATCTTCATCTAGAATGGGGGTGGGGACCTCTAGGATAGTACAGTGTTGACTTAGCCAGTATTGTACATCTGAGATATTTACTCCCTTATTCCTGAATAACAAGGTAATTGTTTTTATTGTAGGTTTGGTTAATGGGATAGGAAAAAAGGACCGTCATGAAGTAAAGTTAGAGACCTGAGGGTACATTGCCCAAAACCTTTCCAAAGATTGATTAGTTTTAAACCTCAAATCATATATAGGTTTTCCTCTTACATGAATCACAGCAAACAATTCATTTGGTTGAATACCCATGCCTTCCTTTAACATTTTGTGCAATAACATCTTTCTATCTGGTGCAGGATCTACGTTTCCAGAATATTTTAGCCACACAGCGTTCCAACACGGTGCAGGCTCACCTACATTTTAAAACAAGTCAGCCATATGGAGTCTCTTAGGTATGTTCTCACTGTTCCATGAGGCTTGCTCCTCTTCTTGTCCTGGGACAGAGTTTTGCTGAGCCGAATCGGTGGAGGTGGAATCCGTATGCTCTCTAAAGCTGTCCTGGATGTCAATTTGCATTCCTGAGTCTATATCCAGTGTTACCATCCCTTGAGCCTTTTGAGTGGAAAGATTTGACTTTTCTGCATTACAGTTCTATTTAATCTCCTCTGCTGAAACCAGATGGGAAGAAGTCCATCCAAGCTGTCCAGCATCGCGTTTCCACCCTGCAGCCCACAGAGCTGCTTCTGGTGTCCATTTAATAGCAACTTGCTGAGAATTCTCTGAGTGGCCTTTCCACAGTAAGGTTGATGTACAGGCCGAAGGTTCTTCATTTTGACTGGGTTCTAGAGCCTGGGGAGGGTTCCCTGTATCTGAGGTAGGGAACTGAGAAGGTATAGCCAGTGCAGGAGAGCAGGACTCACTGTTGGAAGAAACATTGTTCATAACTTGTGTAGATATTTCCTCTTCAGATAACAACTTGAGCAAATATTCTCTATTTGTCAGGAGTGCAGATCTAAGTAAAGTTTCTTGAGATGACATATCTGTGTCCAAATCCATGGGTAAATTACTTTTAGGAGTAAGATCATCAGTTTTATCCACATCTGTATTATTTAAAGGTCTTTGTACCTGACAAGTGGCTTTGCTCTGCAAATCATTATTAACTGAGGTGGAAGGAATCAAGACCGTCTCATCCTCTTTGCTGGTCAAACTTTCTTCTTGTGAAGCCATTCTTGCCCTGCTAACTGTTGTTCCTCCATCTCCAAGATGAATGTCTTCCATGTTGGATTTGTGGGCAAGGGTTCTCCCTACTGGCTAGTAGGGGAATTCCCTCCATTGTCCTGGCCAAATTTCCCCATTCACTAAAAATACCACCAAAAGCTTAATCTGGTTCAATTTCAGTTGATTATATGCAAAAAAGAAAGACTCTCAACCCCAAATTTTCTTTTTTACTTAGATTTTATATAGTTTCTCCATAAATTGTTTTTTCACTTTGGTTTTCAAAAGTTGTATTCCACTTTACTATCCAGCAAAGAAATTAGAAGTACTTGTCAAGAGCGTAAATTTCTAATTAGAGATTTCATCATTTGTAGTACAGACCACGTCCTCTACTGTGTAATCTGCCCATGCTCTCTTTATCACATAGGGGAACCTACCAGACCACTCAAAACACGGATAACAGAACACAAGAGCAACATAAGAAGAGAGAACATCTGATCTCCTCTTGCAAAACATTTCCTGGAATATGGCCATCAAGTATCAAGTTTAAAACTTCTGGGAACAGAGAAAGTAGCCAAACCAGAAGGAGGTGGAAACTGGGAAACACAGTTACTCAAGAGAGAAGCATGGTGGATATACACACTTGAAACACACATAAGAAGATATAGGTTAAATGAAAATTTAATATGGACCAGTTTCCGATGAATCTGAAGAAGATGGACAATTTAATTGATTACAATGAACAACATATTAAGGACCAAGGACATTTTTAAGATGAAAAAACTCTGAATAAATTCAGAAGAATATGGATTATTAGATTTGCTATAATGGACAGTACATTAAGGGCAATGGACATCATGTATTTGCAAAAGCTCGGTATATATCAAATAATAGGATTGGAGCAGTCGTATAATATTATTCATCCACCTTTAACTTTCCCTCCCTATAGTAGCACAAAGTAGTCTAGTACCACTCTACTTGTTACAGTTAAACATAAAATATTGTATCCCAGTATGATTTCTCAGTATTTAGAATATAATTTAAATATGTTATGCTCATGCAGGAATATTCCTCTATAGGAATACATAAATTAAATCTTCAAATAACATGTTCCTTTTAAATCACCCCTTCAAAAATTTCCATTAATATCCAATCTATGGAAATATTCTTATAACTTCACTCCCCCAATGACTTTCTAAATTCCCCCTCATAATGCATTAAATACTTATTTCACTTCTAAGTTACAGGTAGATAAAGATGTCACACAGTTACTGTCCCAGTAATGAATAAATTAAAAGAGTAAGCAAGCAGTTTTCAGTTGCTTTTCATTTAACCAAAGAAGCTAAGTCAGGAACTAGAGGGGGACTGATAAAGCTTTGCGAATGTCAGTTTCCTCTGTGACTTGGCCACCAAGCACATCACAACAGTGATACAATCACGCCCAACGAGGAGCATGATAACAGATGGCCCAGTCTCTCATGTTCCCATCCTTAGAAATAGAGGAGAGTTGGTGTCCTTAGTAATGATGGCAGGAAAGTGCATTTAAAACAAAAAGAGGATTACCATAGCCAACCACGCTGCACGAGCCCTGACATTTTTGATCCCTTAACGGAATAAAATTTGCAACACACTTCAGTGGGTAAGACTAATCAAAAGGTTTAAATAATGTGATGAGGTTTAAATACAAAATGGACATTTTACAGTGTGATTTCTTACACACATGCAGAATTAGAAGATACTGAAGAAGATACGAGTTGAAACATATAAATCTACAAGCACTCACTAAAAAATCAAGATAAAAGGTCTGTTAGATAACTTTGAAAGTTAGTCAATTCAAGTAGGAATTGCATATGTAAGACGGTATTCTTAAAGTAAATACTGTCTAATTTTTTAGGGTAACAGAATAAAAGCCCTTTAAAGAAACACAAGAGAGCGTGGAGATGTGAGAAAAGGTAACAAATATAAACACACTGAAAAATGCACTTACAGTACAATCTACCTTACTACAAATATTAAAAGAACATGATAAACATAATATTAATATTTTACCAGGGTGTACCAAAGACACACAGAACAATTTTAGATTTTAAAATATCCTGGATATAAATACAGGTCAGTTCCCCCTGTTAATCAATCAATCAATCGATCACTTTATTTAACCAGGCATAAAAACCTTTGAGCGAGCTCATTTTCAAGGTGGTCCTGGGCATTAATACAATACAGTACACTTCATAAGATTACAATTATGGTGGACAGCATTGTAAAAAAAACAAATAAAAAAACATTGTGAAGGTGCCGGTCAATATGGGCCCATACATACCAGTCAACATAATTAACATGCAAAGGTACATAATGATAATCTTTACTAGAATGAGAAGAGACAGCAATCCCATATAGTCTCCGCTAAGTAGGAGCTCATACCTAAATGATAAAAAATAAGGAGGTATTAAGGAATAGGGTAGAAATTGGGGTGAAAGAGTAGGCAGCCAAGAGGGAGGCCAGAATAGGTAAAAGGTAGAGAATAGGCAGGGCCATCTCGGATTAAGGGAACTAGACTTGTAGGTCCTAGGTTACTGTTGTTATGAATGTGGGGTGGATGAGATACTTAGGCATAGGATTTGAGAGTGGCACCCGGGGCTTAGGGGTCATAGGCGTCTGAAACAGTTGCATGATTCCTTCAGATAATCCATTAATAGAGCTTTGAATGTGAAAATGCTTGGAAGTGAGGATAATTTTAATGAGTCTTGCATAGTGTTCCAAAGTGATGGAAGTGAGAAGTTGATTGCTGCCGAGCCAAGGGTAGTTTTCACTCTAGGAATCTGGAAGCAGATTATGGAGAAGTGTCTCAGGCCATAGAAACCTTTAGCCCATTTGAAGAGGTTCGAGATGTATGCAGGGAGGTTATCAGATAATGCTCTAAAAACCAGAGGAAAGCATTCCTTTTTCTCCTAGTTGAGAGTGAGGTCCATCCTGAAACCTGGTATAGATGACAGTGATGTGTACCACGGGGTAAATTTAGGATAAATCTTAAAGCCCAGTGGTAAAGGATGTTCAGTTTGTTTAGCATCGTTGATGGGCAATGACTGTAAAGGAAGTCAGCGTAGTCCAGTATAGGTAGGAATGTAGTTTGTACTAGTCTCATTCTGGCTTCTAATGTAAGTAAGTGTTTAATGCGATAGAATAAACCTAATCGCTGTCTTAGTTTCTTCGAGATTTCATTTAAGTGGCACAGAAAGTTGAGCTTGTTATCCAGCCAGAACCCTAGGTATTTAAAGGTATCAACTACTTCAAGGGGTCCATCTAAGAGTGTTTGGATCTGTGTGATATGTGGACATCCAGAAGTAGACTTTGGTGAGAGAATCATTGCTTTAGTCTTTTTGGCATTGAGGAGGAGCTTATGAGTGATAAGGTTGTATTGGAGGGTGATGAAGTCTTTCTGTAAGTACTCATGAGCCAAATCCAAGGATGAATTTGTGGTATAGAGTACAGTATCTTCTGTGAATAAGTGCACATTGGCTGTGCCCAGCTGTGAGTCCAGATTATTGATGTATATTGCAAAGAGGATAGGGCCCAGGATGGAGCCTTGTGGGACTCCTCGTAACAAAGATTTATGTGGGGACAGATCTCCTATGGCTTTGACTTGTTGTAACCTATTGGTTAGGTAGCTGGTGAACCATTTAATGGCAGAACTATCAAGTCCAATGTTACTCAGTGCAGTAAGCATGATGGTATGATCCACAGTATCGAAGGCCTTACTTAGATCAAGGAAGAGGGCAAATACATGTTTCTTTAGAGTCCAAGGCCATTTGCCAGTTCAGTTACTTTGGCAAGAGCCGATATTGTACTGTGTTTATTTCAGCCGGACTGAGCCGGGTTTAGCAACTTTTGTGAATCTAAATGTTCTCTAAGTTGGATATTGACAATTTTTCCAAGTAATTTAGAGAGGACAGATAGTATAGTATAGAAATAGGCCGATAATTGTTCAGATCACTCGGATCCCCAGTCTTGAATAACGGTAGGATGTGGGCAGTTTTCCACGTGACAGGTAGCTCACCTTGAATCCAAGAGGTGTTGAATAAGTGTGTAATGGGGCGGTCAGATAGGTATGGCCAGGTTTTAGGAAGTAAGGTTCAATATTATCTGCACCCACACTCTTTTTTGTATCCAAAAAAAGGGGAAGGAGGTCCTCCACTTGCTTGAAAGTAATTGTGAGGAAGCTGAAGGGGGTGGGATGCAGTTGGTTATGGTTGCGTTTATCAGTGAAGCCAACAATGTAGTCTCTTGCTGGGCTAAGTTTGCTGATAGGTGAGGTGTCAAAGGCAAGCCCTGCAGTGGCAAAGTGATCATTAAACTTCTCTAATATATCAGCTTTGTCCATATAGGTGGTACCATCAGACACAATTTTGTTTGGAAGGGGTGTTGCAGTGGACTGACCTTCGACTTCTTTGAGGATGTTCCAAAATTTGGCAGAGTTGTTTTTATTGTCTTCTAGTTCTTTTTGGAAGTACCTAGCTTTTTCTGACCTAATTAGCTTGGTACAAGCATTCCTAGTGGTATGGAATGCTAACCAACAGCCTCCAGGTGGGATTTCCTCTCTTTTTTCCACCATTAGTCCCTATCCCTAAGTGCTTTCTTCAGGATGGGAGAGAACCAGCCAGGAGTTTTATTTTTTGATTTGATCAGTCTTAGTGGGGCATGTTTGTCTATTAGCCCCAGTAAGAGGCTATGAAAGATGTTAAATGCCTCGTTAAAGGTGGAGGCTAGATAGAAATCCTGCTAACGAATGTTGCTTAGATCTTTCAGGAAAGTGTACTGGCAGAACTTTTTCAGGTATCTTTTCAGTTTGAATTTGGAGGCCGTTTTTATTTGGGAAGGATGTCTGACGCAGGCAGTAGCGCAATGGTCACTTATATCATTGAAGAATACTCCAGTATGCGAGATATTGTGATGTTTGTTTACTAACATAAGGTCCAGGAGGGTGCTGCGTTCAAGGTTTTTTCTGTTAGGTCTGGTTATAGCAGTCGCCATTTGTAACAGACCATTAACATCGCATAGATCCTTCAATTTCTTAGAGCTGTCATCATTCCAATTTAGATTGAAATCCCCCATTAGAATACATTCAGTATTAGCAGAGTTAAGAAGGTTTTGAAGGTGTGGCAGAAGTGCCCAGCCACCAGATGGTGGTCGGTAGCATGCTGCCATAAGGAGTGATTTCTCGCTGGAAAGTAATAGTTTTAGAGCCAGGCATTCAAATTCCTTAGCCTTTGAGGTACAGTCAAAGACTGTGACCGTGAATTTGCTTTTGACATATATTGCAACCCCTCCCCCTCTAGTCGGTCTATCACAGTGGTAGAGGATATATCCGGGTACATTGATAGATTTGTCCGGGGTCGAGGGTGTGAGCCAGGATTCAGTTATCATGAAGAAATCAGGAGATGCATGTAGAGCCCAGGTCTGTATAGAGTCGATCTTCTTTAGCAAACTACAGACATCAATATGGAGAAAGCTAATCCCTTTATATTGAGGGAGGTCCGCAGGGGCATCCAGAGAAATAGATGGGCCTGGGTTTAATTCATCATTTCCCGAACAGAGTAGGAGAAGCAGTAGTAGTTTTTTAAGGTGGTGTCTTAGCCTGCTAAATAGTCTTTTGTTACTCCTTCTAGCATACATTGGTTTAGTGGTGGCTGTGTTATGGACAGGATTGCTATTTGCTAGGGATAAAACATAGAGAACTGATAGGGCCGATACCATCCTTGGGAATTGCATGCGTTCTATAGTTATGACCTGGTGGGAGGAGGGGCATGACCATAGAGCAGACATCCCTGATGTAGGATGCCATGGTCTAATGTGGGAGGCTATATCTTGGTAGATGATAGAGGAGAGAAACTGGCCTTTGTCTGAGTTGCAAATCGAAATTTTGGGTAGACCACAACTTAGTAACTCATAGTTACACATATCTATTAAAAATAAATGTGTTTACTTTGTTTAAAAGATCAAAGAAATTTTAAAGGGATTTTTGTGTTCATTATTTTTCAGCTTTCTTTATTTAAGTCTGATGAAGAGACAGGATGGTCTTGAAACGTTACTAAGTGGAAATTTATTTTTGAAAAAGTGAAATACATAAATCGAAAGCTGCATAGTAAATTGGAATACAACTTTTGGAAACCAAAGTGAAAAACAATTTATGGAGAAACTATATAAAATCTAAGTGAAAATGAAGATTTGGGGTTGAGAGTCTTTCTTTTTTGCATATAACACATGAATTTTCACCGGAATTAGACTCCCCCCCTTTCAAATCCTCATTTTGTCTCCAGTCTTCAAGGAAATACATTTTTCTAAAAAGGAAACCGTGGGGGGTTCCTTTCTAGACTGTTCAATTTCAGTTAGTTACCATCTGTATCTTCCCCCCACCCCACCCCCGGTCATCCCTGAAAAAGGGACTTTTAGTCTCAATGGGCCTACCGGGTCAACAAAATTCAATAAATAAATAAATAATGTATTATCCAGGTATACTTTTCATTGTCAGTGTATCATGCTGATGAATACCTAGAATGTTGCTATCACCACAATTGGGCTTAGTGCAATTTTTCCCTCGTCCAGAGTCAAATACTACCCCAGGTACCTGTGCCCAATGTGCTGTAATGCACAAGTAGGAGCTACCAGCTGTTTGGCCAATGGTCCACATACCCATACTCAGATGTATGTATGGTGATACTGAATGCTTCAGCGCATGGTTTACTGTCTGTGGCACTGTCCCATAGAGTTCAGGGATAGCACATTTATAAAAAGTATGGCTCACTGCAATACAAACAGTAATGGCAGCTCACAACACAAAGTGTGTACAATACATATATGCAGGACTGATAGCAAAATAAGTTTAATAGACAACATTCCGCTCAGTGGATGCAAGGTCAGCATATCTTGAAATAAAAGTCAGAAAAAAAACTCTTACTAGCTTGTAGATTTATTCAGAAGTGAGCAGGTGCCTTAGCACAAAATCAGGCATAATTCGGTATGGCTCACCTATACGCAGCTCTGGGATTCGGTAGAGGAGGGAGGGCAGAGAGGACCATAAGAAAAGCAACAAGTCTTCATATTGTACAGAGTGCTGAACTGCAACAAGGCAACAGTGCCATAAAAATGATTGTTCTCAGTGTTTTCAGGTCAATGTAGCTTAAGAAACTGAACCAATAACACTAAAAAAAACAAATTTGACAGTTCTCTTCACTCTCGTTCATGCTGACACATGCCATGGTGGTTGTACTAGATGCTTAAGTATCAACATTCCAATGCCATCATCTTCAGAGCATGATGTGTCTCCAATAAAAAGTGTCTAAAAAGGCGTCTCTTAAAGATACAGCTCACAGTTGGAGGTGCAGGCAATAAAATATAAAGTGTGTAAACATGTCCCATCTGCCAAACTGCTTTGAACTCCTGCATGGTAACCACACTGTAGCCTGCTCACTCCAAGGGTGATCTGCCAGCAACTTGTTTTCTCCTCATCTGCTTTTAACTTAGTATGCTTGGTTATTTTCACCAGACTCATCGGACTTTTGGATACAAACTGAACTGCTAATCTTTGTCTACTCCCTATCTGGTTTACCTTGTTCTTTTATTTTTATACTAAGGTTCGTACTAAGGTAATAGGAGCAAAGAAGGTATTAGCCCATGATAGCTCCTTTTGGTATTATAATAATAACGCAACTGTGCATCATTTAGGATCTAGTCTGGCCTTAAACTGCATTTTATTGTTGCTTGAAATAATGTCCATAGGCAGTGAATTCCAAGGGTGTATAAATCTTTGGGTATAAAAATATTCCCTCGTATTTGTGTGAAACTGGTGCCTGATATATTAAAGAGGATGACCTTGCATTCCATTGCTGTCGTTTTTGAATTCATTTTGCAGCTCAGTTATTGAGTATGGGTCTTTGCAGATATCATACACAAACAGTAAGTCTCCTCTTAGTCTTCTTGTTTTGAGGGATATAACATTTAGTTTTAGTAATCGGTTTGCATAAGGTTAATTTTTAAGCATATAAATCATTGTTGCTGTCCTTCACTGAACTCTCTCTACCATATGGACATTTTTCCTTTTAAAAGGACACCACAACTGGCTTCCATAGTCTAGGAACAGTCTCACCTATGCCATATAGAGTGGCATACCACTTCCTCTTTCCTACTGCTGAAGTTCTTTTTAATAGTCCACAAGACCCTGTTAGCTTTAGCAAGAGCTGTAGTGCATTGGTCAGTAAATTCAATATTCTTATCTATAACTACCTCTAAGTCTTTTTCAGTATGCACAGTTTTTTAATACAGTATTGCATAATGTATACAGATATGGAACTTGTTGGTGCCCAAGGTGCATAATGTAGCATTTATCGGTGTTAAATCTCATTACCCATCTGTAAGCCCATCTACAGTAGATATACAATCAAGATCCAATTGCATAGTTTCTATTTGTGATATGTTAGACACAGACACACCTAGCTTGCATCATCAGCATATTTATTGGCCAAGTTGTGCATCTTGTTAAACATATCTGATACAAATATCTGAAAGAAGATGGGACCAAGCACCGACCCCTGTGGGACCCAACTTGTGACTTGACCCAGACCAGAATAGTGACCCTGAATGCTCACTTTCTGTATTCTGTTCTCTAACTGGGATGTAATCCAATTAGTGATATGTTTATCAATATTAAGATTGTTTAGTTTTTCTATAATTGCCCAATGTGGTACGGTGTCAAAAGCTTTTGTGAAATCTAGAAAAATACAGTTCACAGATATACGCTTGTCCAATAAATCGGATACTTTTTCATAAAACCTCAATAGATTTGTCATGCATGACCTTCCTGTAATGAAACCATGCTGTTTGAGACCAACTATGCTTGTGGTTGCAAGATGTTTGTTTATTTTGCCTTTTATAATGGATTCAAGCATTTCACTGAGGATTGAAGTAAGACTTGCAGGATGATAGTTTTGGAAGTCTGCTTTGTTTCCCTTTTTAGGACTGCAGTGGGTGGAGCCCTGCAGACATTTTGCTTTTTCAGAAAAAGGACTCTGCATTCTTTCCAAATGAACAACATGTTGGACTTGCATCACAGTTGCCTCCATGTTCATGAAGCAGTCTGCCCATGTTGTGCCTATCAGTGCAGCACTGCACTAGAGTGTGAGCAGTCACAGCAGAACATGGCATACTCCGTCATGTCCAAGATGGCTGCTGCAGTCTACTATGCATGTGCTAGCAGTCGCACATGTGCAGTAGAATACAGCAGCCATCTTGGTCACAGCAGAGTGGGCGTGACCACCTATTGTAGTCATTTATTTATTTATTTTTTATTATAAAAATTCCCCCCACCCAACCTTTCCTCTCAGCATCCACCACCCCACACACACACCCTCTCAAAACATAACTGTGACACTGAGGATGCCCAGTCCCCCAGTGTCGTGATTGGGGATCATCTGTCTTTTTTGTGACACTGGAGATGCCCAATCCCCCAGTGTCACAATCAGGGATCATCCATCTTCTTTTACATGTTTTTTTTTCACTTGTAAAACAAAAAATCCATCAATGTCTTCACCCACATAACTGTGACACTGGGGGTGTCCAATCCCCCAGTGTCATGATTGGGGATCGTAGGTCTCTTTTTTCTTTTTTTCACCTGTAAAAAAAAAAATGGTTCATCGATGTCTTTTCCGGCCAGTTCTTACCCCCCCCACCCAATACTTCCACTCAGCATCCACCACCCCACACTCCCTCAAGCCCTTACTTACCCATTGGGGGTTCAATGCCATAACCATCTCTGGACAGTAGACACGTCTTTACTCTTCAAAGCTGGACTGCGAAATGAAGGCGCAGGTATACAGTTCAATGTATTTCAATGGGGTTTTGAACTTAGTGCCTTAACCTGGGCATTTTTACATATTTTTGACCTACATTTTTAACTTGCCTTCTTTGGGACCCCACCTCATAAACAATGTCACTGTCATTAGGCAGATCTGTCCCAAAAGGTGATTTAGCAGTCCCTGCATGAAATCACCTTTCAGGCAGGAGTTGAAAATTTCCTCTGCCCTTTTTCATGAGGTAGGGTTATAAGAAACCTATGTTGAAAATTTGGTGTAAAAATATTGAAAAACAACAAAGTTATGAGCCTTTGTTGAATTTTGTGAATGCAGGCTCTTACCTTTGGTACTTTACAATATTTTACTCCAAATTTACAACACAGCCATATCTTTACAGCACTTCATGACTGTGATAGCTGTCATTTTTCAAATCCTGTCCAAAATGTTTTTTTTATATCCTGAAAGGTGATTTTGTGGTCCCTGCGTGAAATCACCTTTTGGGCACCAGCTGAAAATGTTCTCTGCCCTTGTTCATGAGGTGGGGTAATAAGAAGATTATGTTAAAAATGTGGTGCAAAAATATTAAAAAACAACCAAGTTATGAGCCCACGTAGAATTTTGCAAACGCAGGCTCATAACTTTGGAAATGTTCAATATATTTACTCCAAATTTACAACATAGTCATATCTTTACAGCACCTCATGAATGTGATGGCTGTCATTTTTCAAATTCTGGCCATTATGTTTTTTACATCCTGAAAGGTGATTTGTGTTCCCTGCACAAAATCACCTTTCAGCCAGGAGTTGAAAATGTTCTCTGCCCTTGTTAATGAGGTTGGGCCATAAGAAAATATTACTTACCATAGTAATCTTGTTTCTTCTAAGATAATTCTACTGTATTCTGACATATGCAGTATTGTTTCCCATTGTACTGCCCCGGAGATGAAATGGTTAATAGAACCTATGCTAATGATGGAATGCCAGGCTCATGCTCGGTTTTCAAACCACTATCCCTGGTAAACATTCTACAGCTGTCAGATTCTTACGGAGTGTGAATATTAACAAGTTATCTGTACTAACTTTAAAAATTAACTAAATAAATGACAAATATAATCAAATACAAACAATTTTCTCTGGAAACTGGACAATGCCCTGCCTTCATAATAGTGATAATCCCCCTAGATACAAATGACTAACACCCCAGTGAATATTTAGACATTAAATGTGAATGGACTACATTCCCCTGTTAAAAGATATAAAATTATGCAATATCTGCATAAGCAGAAAGCAAATTTATTTTTCCTACAGGAGTCTCACCTCTCCCTGTCAGAACACTCTAAGTTACATTGGGGGAGCAGATATCAGGTGTTTGCCTCCTCTCATCCAAAGAAAACATAAGAGGGGAATGGCTATTTTGATACCAGCCTCTACCCCATTTGAAGTTCTGGATTCCTTTTCGGATCCACAGGGTAGATTTGTGATTCTAACCAGAAGAATTTATTCACAGACTGTAACTTTAGTTAATGCTTATTTACCTCCACAGACTCCACTTCCGGTTGTTCGATCATTCCTTCAAAAGGTGATGGAAAGATATAAAGGAATTTTGATCATGGGAGGAGATTTTAATGTGACATTAGACCCCGATATAGATTCATCCAATCCAAATCCGAATAGATTACCCAATACAGGAAAATATTTAAAAAAACATTTAGCATACTTAGGATTCGGAGGAGGACTTTCCCAACAGTCCTAGGATATACTTTTTTTTCAGCACGACATAGAACATATTCTAGGCTGGATTACTTTTTTGTTATGGGGGAACACCTTACATTAGTTCAGGATATGATAATTGAACCAAGAATATTATCTGACCACAATCTGGAACCCATCCTACTGGATTTAATACACAAAGATCAGGCGGGCTTTGTGAAATCAAGAAGTACTTCAGACAGTCTCCGTAGATTATTTCTTATTATGGAACATCTTCAGGCCCGCAAGATTCCCTCTATTATAATGAGCCTTGATGCAGACAAAGCATTCGACAAGGTGGGATGGGATTTCCTATGGGCTACCCTGTCCAAATTTGCATTTCCAGATTCTTTTTCAACATGCCTTAAGAATATATACTCGTCTCCTAAGGCCTATATTTGAATTAATGGCTCATTGTCCCAACCAATAGCTATACAAAGAGGAACAAGACAGGGATGTCCTTTGTCCCCCTTACTATTTGCTCTTTATGTTGAACCTCTAGCAGAGCTAATTCAGAGAAATGTAGGTGTGGAGGGGGTCCCTATGGGTCAGAGGGAATACAAGGTGGCTTTATTTGCCGACAATATTTTGGTTTCAGCCCTCTCTCCAGAGACTTCCCTCTCAGCCCTGTGGGATTCCCTGACACTTTTCTCTGAGATTTAGGGATTTGTTTTAAATATAATCAAAACAGATTTGCTGGCTTTAAACTTTTCCCCAACCCAATCATTAAAGAACAAATACCCCTTAAAATGGTATAAAACACAAATTAAGTACTTAGGTATAATAATCCCAAAAAATTTAGAAAATGTGGAGTTGCTAAATTATGAACCATGGTTGATACAAATTCAATCAGAGTTAACAACTTGGTCAACTTTACCCTTGAGCTTTTTTTCAGAGGACAGAGTCCATTAGAATGATCATCCTACCAAAACTGTTATATCTGTTCCAAAATATTCCAATGTTCCCTGCTAATTTTTACTTCAAGTCATGGGATAGAATCATTTCCAATTTTATCTGGCATGGCCAGAAGCCTTGGGCAAGGATGTCCTTGCTGCAGCTTCCACAGACAGAGGGAGGTGCAAACCTTCCCAATTTAAAGCTGTATGCCTTGGCATCTTTTATCAAGATCCTAATACTGTGGCTCTCCCCATCTTTCGAGGCTCCTTGGAAAGATTTGGAGTTTGCCATTAACGATTTATACAATATTTTGAAAATAACCATGGCTTCAGCAAACATGGCCCCACAGCTGAGGGACTTTACACCCTTCACAGCTCAAGTTTTATCACAATGGTACTTTCTAAAGAAATATAAATGTTTTAAAGAATTTTTTTTCCTATTTACTCTGATCTCAGGGGATGGTTCTTTCATCCCAACAACATTAGATCACACCTTTATTAGATGAGGAGGGTGGGACTTCAATTCTTTAGACAATTTATAATGGATAAGGGCATTGTCCAGTTTGAAACATTACAGAGTGACTATGGTTTACCTGAAGGGGACATCTATAGATATACCCAGGTTAAAAATTATCTTCTAAGACAAAGGGATATAACACCTCAATTGCCCAATCCAGTTCCAATTGTTTGGAAACTCCTAGAAGATGCTATAACTGGTCAGCTGTGGGAACATCTGGTGGGCCACATTTACCAGATCCTACGCCAGGGTTTGGGTGACTCATCACTTTCTATCATGAGAAACCGGGGTAGAGATTTGGAGACTGAAATGTCTGAACAGGAGTGGCTTTGAGCTTCTCCTATGGCTTGTAAGATAACTCATTCATGTATTTGGAGGGAATTTGCCTGGAAATGCAGAGTATGTTTTTTCCAATCTCCAGCCACTCTAATTAAATATCTCCCTTCCTCCTATGGCAGATGCTGGAGGTCTTGTAGATGCCAGATTGCTGGTCTTGCCCATATTTTTCAGACATGCCCCCTAATAATGCCATATTGGTGAAATCTTCAACAGGCAGTGTCGGAATGTTTGGGAGAAGAGATAGAATTGACTGCTGAAATTATTCTCCTGGCAATATTTCCCCCACATACCCCAGCCTGGCATAAAACTTTGTTACCCATTTACATAGCAGCTGCCAAAAAGGCCATAACAAGACGCTGGATGTCAGAGATAGTTCTGACCATAGGAGACTGGAACAAGATAGTATCCAGCATCTATCATTTGGAGACTATTATGGCTAAATTACACAACAAAGCCCCACAGGCTGAGTTATTATGGAGACCATGGGTATTTTACATTTCCAGCAGAGACCCTGATTTTGTACATTGACGATGGGAGGTGAATGAGATAGGAGGCGGTAAGGAAGAGGAAGCCCCGAACCAAGATTTGGAGTTTCTCCCCCCCATGGGCATCAAGGGGAAATGCAAGGGGTTTATATGAATGTATGTTTTTATCAAAATGTGGACAGAAAAATTAGAAAAAGACAAACTAACAAAGTAATTGTCTGTAATGCATTGTGGTCACAACCTCTCTTTTTTAACGAAAAGAAAATAAAAAAACTCTTCAGATAGATGTCTGGCTTTGATTTATTGACTGCTTAGCTTTTTAATGTTATTATTTGTTCTGTAAAGCAATATATAATGTGGTTTCTTTTTAGTTATGAAATCTTTCCACATGCTGGTTGTATTTACTTCTGTTTGAAACGTCAATAAAAATCTATGTTAGAAAAAAAGGATTACTTCCCCTACTCTACTGCCCCCCCCATGCAACATGGCATTTTGTAGTCCTCTTCACAATGGCTGCTCATTGCTTGTTATGCTTGACACGAGGAGCGGGGAGGACCAGAAATCCAAAAACAAGTTAAAAGGAATCAGAAAACCGACCACGCGCAAAATATATTTGAAGTAGAAAAACAAAATGCTTACAGTTGAATTATAACTAACAATTTGATTTACTGTCCAAGGGAGAGGATTAATATCCAGTGAGACCTTTCACTTCCTGACCACAGAAAGCTGGGAAGAAGAATGTTTTCTTAGCGTGAGGCCATGACAAGGCTTCATACTACGAAATATAGAGTAGAGGGAAGTTATAGTACCCATATAAACTACTCCCCACTTCTTAGTGGTAGTGGCATTTGAAATCACCACACAGCAATAGGTTAGCCAGATTTTGCTTAAAATAGTTGTTTGTTTCACATCCAACTTCATATTCTGGAAGACCATTCCAGACTGCTCTCGGAGAATACAAAAACTTTCTCCACTCAGTTCTAAAAGATTTTGGTTTAATTTGGAACCTACCTTATATCCCCAAGTACTCTGGTCATCTTTCTTTATTCATGTATTTATTTATTTATTTATTTCAACACTTTCACCAGGAGAGATATACTGAGCTGTAAACAACTCATTTAAAGATGCATTCGGGGGGAGAGAGTAGAAGGGAATATATACATGTGCATTTGAAGTACAAAATATTTACAAAGTATAATAAAAACACAACCATGTACATCATACCATAAGCTAAACATCAATAATATACACTTAAAGGCTCAGAGCATTTACAAAAGATTATTTTACAGAAATGAAGTAACAGTAGTAAAATAACAGTAGCATTCAAGAATGGGGAGATAGGACCCAAGTGGGGACATAGCAGCCAAAAGGGACAGCCATAAGGGGAGAATAGTTAGAGAGGAGGAAAAAAGAGAAGGAAGAGCAGAAGGAGAAGAAGCAGAGTGTCAGGAGGAGGCCAGAAGGCATGAGATAAGGTAGAGGAAGGGTGGAGGAAGAAGTAAAGGGATAAGGGGGTGGAGGTAAGGAGGGAGAAAGGTAGGAGAGAGATCTGAGAATTGGAAACAGGAGAGAGGGGGGAGAGGTAGAGCAGAGGGAAGAGGGAGAGGACTCAGGGGCAGTTACAGCCGGGAGCAGTATATTAATGTAGAAGATTGGAGAAGGAGCAGATGGAGATGGCAGAGCAGATAGGGAGAGGGAGGGAATTCCAGAGTTTGGGAAGATGGAAGGAAAAGCAGCTTGACCAGCCGAGGTCCACCTAAGCAGGACAGTTAGAGTGCGGCAGTTAGCGCTATGGAAGGAGTAGGAGGAGTTAGAAGGAGAGGAGAGAAGAGAGGTAGGATGGGAGGGAACTCAGCCAGTGCTTAGCAATAAGGGAGGAAACATGAGCAAGCCATCTGGCTTCAAGAGAGGGAAAGGACAGAGAGGTGTAGAGGTGGCAGGGGTGGGTCCAGGGGGGAAATCCATGGCAAACCTACAGAAGGAGTGGAAAACAGGGTCCAGTCTGGCCAGGGTAGACTTGGGAGCACTGCCATAGACAGTGTCACCATAGTCGAAGAGGGGGAGAATCATTCTCTGTACAATGACTCTGCGTGCTGGCAGGGATATACATGCACAGTTCCTATACAGCACACCAAGTTTAGGGTGGAGATTTTTATGCAAGGTGTCCACATGAGCACAGAAGTCTAGGTGATGGTCAAGTCACACCCCTGGATACATGAAGGATGAGACATCTTCAAGGATAGACCCATCCAGTGTATGGTAGGTGGGCCGAGCTAAGAGTCTAGAAAGTTTTTGCCTAGTACAAATGTCATAGAGACTGTTTTATTTGTATTTAAAGAAAGCTGATTAGAGTGGAACCAGTGCTGGACATTGGTGAAGTCCAGCTGAAGTCTGTTCATCAGATCAGTGAGGGAGGAGCTGGAGACAAATGTAACAGTATCATCAGCATACATATGTATGGATGCAGATGAACAGGCACAGGGGAAGCTATTTAGAAAGATGGAGAAGAGGATGGGTTCAAGCACTGAGCCTTGGGGGACACCAGTGTGCATAGGAAGGGGGGGCAGGGAGTTGCCAATTTTAACAGTTTGCATTCTATCCAGGAGGTAAGAATGGAACCAATCTGTGGCTTGGGTGGAGAGTCCTGCAGCAGATAGCTTGGCTAGGAGGAGGGGGTGAGCTACTGTGTCGAAGGCTTTGGCAAGGTCAACAAAGACAGCAGAGGTGATCAGGCCTTGATCCATTCTGGTCAGAATGATATTAGTCAGCCTGAGGAGGGAGGTGGATATGGAGTGGGATATGTGGAAACCAGAATGGAAAGGGGTGAGGAAGGAGGAAGAGTCAAGAAATGGAGAGAGTTGTGAGAGTACCACATGTTCTTGGAGTTTAGCAAGGGTAGGAAGAAGAGAGAGATGGGGCGTTATTTTTCCCGGATCTGAGGGGTCACCACCTTTAGGGAGGGGAATGACAGTGGCTAGTGACTCATTCCCTTCCACAGCATATATATTCATTGCAAAAAATGCTGTTAATACACCATTGGGGTTGAACCATTAAAAGTAGGGAAATGCGACCTTAGGGTTCCCAAGTGTATGTCCGCACCCCCACTGTGCATGCAGGAACATGTATGACAGATGTGTTTTGGTGTTGTGAACCCTAATGCTGACCCCACTATCCTAAATTGTATCTATCTTACCTTAGTCATGGAACAGGGTGAGCATTAGGGTTCAGAGTGCCAAAACATATCTGTCAAGCGTGTTCTTGCATGAACAGTGGAGGTGTGGTTTTACGCTTGGGAACCCTAAGGTCGCATTTCCCTACTTTTAATGGTTCAACCATAATGGTGCATTAACAAAGTTTTTTTTTTGCAATGAATTTCCTTACTTTTTCAGATAGATTACATCCATAACTGTCCTTATGTCACCGGGGAGCGCCATGCTCCATGATATTCCTTATTTCACTGTGGGAGCACAGGGTCCTTTGGATACAGCACACCCATCTCTCTGTAGATGCATGACCAAAGTATCAACATAGCCATCTTATTACACCAGCACATGTTCAACATAACCTTCTTATCACCTCAGTGTATGTACCCAGTACAAAACATTTTCAAATCCCTGCCAAAACTGCGCAGCCACAATGCCATTCTACACCATAGGCATGAAACCACATTTTGGCCAGGATTTGGAAAATGACAGCTGTGACTTACATGATGTGGGGTACTAAGAAGACTATGTTGAAAATATGGGGTGAAAATATTGAAAATTTCCACATTACAAGTGTGAGTAGCGAGATTGCAATGAATGCCCATAACACAGCCAATTTTTACATTTTTACACCAAATTTTCAACACGGCCTTTTTGGGACCCCACCTCATGAACACTGGTACTGTCATTTCATTACTCTGTCCCAAAAGGTGATTTCACACAGCAACTGCACCACTGCACACCACAGGTGTAACAGCACATTTCAAGCAGCATGTGAAAAATGACAGCTGTATGTTCATGAGGTGGTGTGAAAAAATGGCTATGTTGAAAATTTGGCTGAAAAAATTAAAATTTCCAAAGTCATGCATATGCATAGCAAACTGTCAATGACTGCATGTAACATGGGCATTTTTGGTTATTTTTGCACCACATTTTCAACATGGGCTTTCTGGGATCCCACCTTATGAACACTGGTACTGTAATTTCATTACTCAATCCTGAAAGGTGATTTCATACAGCAACCATGCCATTGCATGTTCCACAGGTGCAAAAACACATTTGATGCAGGATATGAAAAATGACAGCTGTACTGTTCATGAAGTAGTGTGAAAAAATGGCTATGTTGAAAATTTGGAGTGAAAATATTAAACATTTCCAGTCACACTTGTGCATAACAAAATGTCAGCAACTGCATGTAACTTGGGCATTTTTGGTTACTTCTGTACCAAATTTTCTACATGGGCTTTTTGGGATCCCACTTCATGAACACTGGTACTGTAATTTCATTACTCAATCCCAAAAGGTGATTTCGCACAGCAACTGCACCATTGCATGCCACAGGTGCGAAAACACATTTTAAACAGGATGTGAAAAATGGCAGCTATACTGTTCATGAGGTGGTGTGAAAAAATGGCTATGTTGAAAATTTGGAGTGAAAATATTAAAAATTGCCAAAGTTACACACATGTGTAGCAAAATTTCAATGACCACAAGTAACGCAGGTATTTTTGGTGAATTTCTGCACCATATTTTCAACATGGGCTTTTTAGGACCCCACCTCATGAACACTGGCAATCTCATTTCATTAACTGGTCCTGAGGTGATTCCGTGCAGCAACCACAAAATCACCTTTTAGGACCAAATCATGAAATGACAGTGCCAGTGTTCATGAGGTGGGGTCCAAATAAGCCCATGTTGAAAATTTGGTACAAAAATACCTAAAAATGGCAGTGATATCAGCATAAGTTCAAAACACAATTGATAGCCATTATACAGCGCTTACCATGATTCTTCAGTTCACAGTTCGCCTTTGAATAGTGCAGACGTGTCCTAGTGCATAGAAGATAACAGCCGGCAATCTCCAGTGGTAAGTATAGGGCAAGAGGCGGGTGTGAGGTGGTGGATCACTCAGTGGGAGGGTTGAGAAGGGGGAAGGGGACAAGGGAGATGACGAGGGACCATTTTCTTCTTTGCAGGATGTTAAAAAAAAGATGTTGGGGGACTGTTTTCTTTTTTATTTACAGGTACATTAACCAAGATTTTGGGACACTGGGGATGGGATCCCCAGTGTCCCACAGTACCAGGGGGTGGAAATAACTGTGGACAATGGGAGTGGGCTCCCCAGTGTCCCTCACTGGTGGGGGGAGGGTCTAGTGGTGATACAGGGATTGAGCACCCCGATGTTGGCAAAAAAAAAAAAAATACTAAACATATGAATATTTTGGGACACTGGGAGTGGGCTACCCAGTGTCCCACACTGCCGAAGTGGGGCTATCATCGTCAACAGGGAGATTGGGCATCCCACTGTTGGTGAATTAGGAACTGTAATATCCTTCAAACTTAGTCTGGAACACAGGGTCAGTCACTGCCGAGCCAGCTGTTGGCTCCAGTAGTGATGAATGACCATTGTCAAAGAAATTGTAACTGTTTTTGAAAACAATTAACACAACACAGCTGGATTTCCATATTTTTCATTTTGCCAGAACAAAATAAAATGAATTATGTGAAAGTTTGGACAAATAGAGGCTTGATAAAAAAATTATTTAACAATATTAAGCCCCTGTGACAATCTGTCCCCTTCCTGTGGCTACAAGATGCCTCTATTTGAAAACAAAGTGCCTGTCCACAAAACAAGAGTGTTTTCGCGTGGTACATCTATTTTTTTCCAATTTAATAACTTTTAAGGGATTAATATTTTTTTCACCAAACCTTCAAAAGGTACATCTGTGTGGCAAAGGCTTTCAACCCTGCAAATTTCAGACCACAGCCAAAAGCCATTTCCGAGAAACGGCTGTCAAAAGAAACTAGAAAAATACATTGAAAAAAACATTAAAATTTAGCGTTTTATACCTCTCAGTATCTCAAAAACCACAAAAGGAATTCACACAAAATTTGGCAGGTCAAGAGACCTGCCCCTAGAAGCAAAGTATGTCAAATTTGGTGCAAATCTGTTGAACAGCTACAAGGTTATTAAAGTGCAAAATCTGATGTTTGACATTAAAGTGCATGGTCAACCCTAATATACTGGTGCTATCATGCCAGTATAATGTGTATGTATGTATGTATGTATGTGTGTGTGTGTATATATATATATATATATATATATATATATATATTACTAGTATGATAGTACTACTTAATTAAAGGTTAATTACCCTTTTAAGGTTAAATGGTGAAACTTTTGCACCTTAATAACTTTGCCACCATTTCAACGGATTGCCTGAAATTTGGCAGGCTCAGGCGCAATCATAGGTCTTGGGATCTGGCAACTTTCATTACTAGTCAGATATACAGCTGCAGGAGTTATAAGCAACATTTGTGCATGCAATTACGTATTTTTATGCATCTTTGCCTTTTTCACGCCACAGGTTGCACGCATTATGCGACTGGTCCAAAAACTTCAGAGAACATGCGGCCAGGGTCCCTGATGTGTCTTTTGAAGATTTCATGAAAAAGTATTAAACAGTTCAAAAGTTATTCAAAAAACAATTTCCCATTATAAGTCAATGGGAAAAGTTAACAAAAAGTTTGAAAGTGTCGCAAATGTACTTTTTAGTGTCGCAAATGGCCCTAATAGTGTTGCAAATCTGCCATTTTGTTTTCAGTTACTGTTCACAGAAATGCTTGGCATTTAAAATTGGGACCATCTAGGTACATAATTATTTTGGTGTTTACCTATTCGAGTCCTGAGGATGCTAGCCATGTCTTTATTTTGGGGTTAAACACCCCAGAAATATGTTTTTCAAATTTCTGGGAAAAGTAGTGTCACAATTGCGACACTTTTGCAAATTTTTGCGAAAGGTGTTGCAAAATTACAATACTATTTTCTAGACTATGGCCAAAATGACAGGAATTCTTTGACACCCTGCTGCAAAAAACAGTTTGGTCTTTTGGGCTGAAATTTGGAGGGAAGGCAGCCAACATCTCACAGGTGTGCCTTTTGGTGGTTTGGTGACAAAAAAATATTGCACGGTTGCAAAGTTACAGTACTCCGAAGTTGAAGTTTTTTTTCTCGTAGACTAACATAGTGGCATCCGTCATGCCTTTCGGGGCTCATATCTCGGAAACGGTGCGATGTACGGAATTTTCGTCAGTGAAAACCTGGCCAGGAAACTCATGAATCATGTGAAATTTTAATTTGTTTTCTACGTCATACGGTTACTGAGATATTACCATTTCAGTATTACAACTGCTCGTTTTCTACTCCGAGGCCCATTATTATGCATACATTCTTTGTTTTCACTGTGTTTCTCAATGGAGCTTTTGGGGTAAAATACGGTGTGCACTCTAGTTACTGTTACATGTAGGCTTTACACTTGTGTTTCCGTGCCCGTTTGTATTAGCGTTCCCGTGTATGCCACCATGTGTGTTACCCTTTGCGTTTCCGCTTGCGTTTGCATTATTGTTACCATTTCTGTCTCCACTACTGTTTGTGTTTGTGTTTTGCTTAGCATCACCATGCACATTACCATTTCTGTTGGGGGCCACCCTTCCGTTTCTGTTTGCTTTTGTCTTTCGTTTTGCATCATCGTTGTTCTTACCATTACCATTTGTGTTTCCAGTTGCGTTCCCGTGCACGTTGTGGTGTGCATTTCCAGATGTGCTTGCATTTGCATTTCTGTTTCCTTTGGCGTTATTGTTGCTGTTACTGTTAACATTTCCATTTTAGAATTGCGGTACCATGACTGTGCACATTACGGTGTCGTTCCCGTACGATGCTTGCATTTCTCTTTCCTTTCAAGTTATTGTTGATGTCACAGTTATCATTTGCGTTTACAATACGATTGCCATGACCGTCGCGTTACAGTTACATTTCTGTAATAAACGTATATCCGTTGCGTTACTTTTCACTTTGGCATCACTTTGCCGCGTTTCTATTAACGCTTGCTTTACAATTTATGTTTGCGTCACCATGTGCGTACCATTACCGCTTGCGTTTGTGTTGCTGTTACCGTTACTATGTCAGAAAAAATCACATGGTGAGCCCCGCGATCCCACCACCACATTCCATTCACTATTTACAGTCCTCATTCTCAAAAAGAAGGGAAATTAGAGACAAAAAAGCTCCATTTAATGCATCAGTTAGGGTTGTTCCACAGTGACTTAAGTGAGGAAATTCAGTGTAAGGGTGGAAAACCCCCCTTGCACCCCCTCAGCCCGCCGCACCCAACCGACATCGTTGGGGTCGTCGGTCCTAACTCTCACCCCATTCTCCTATGCCTCAGCTTGTTCATGCATGTGATAGGGTGAGAGTTAGGGCCGATGACCCCAATGCACACCCCGATGTCGGTTTGGTGGGGCGGCCTGAGGGGGTACAAGGGTTTTCAACCCTAACACCAAATTTCCTCACTTTTGTCGCTGAGGAACAACCCCAACTGATGCATTAGACAGAGTTTTTTGCCTCTAATTTATATATATATATATATATAAATATAAATATATATACAGTGACTTGCAAAAGTATTTAACCCCCTTGAAAGTTATCAGATTTGTCTGGATTACAAATGAGACTTACATATATTATTCCAGTCAGTATTTTTATTGCAAACTCATATGCTCTAACAGTATATTGTCAAAGTCAAAATTAATTATCCGTCAGCAGATCTTTTAAAAGAAAATTAAAAACTGGAAAATGCTGCTTGCAGAAGTATTCAACCCCTACACATTAGTATTTGGTAGAGCCACCTTTTGCTGCAATAACAGCTTTAAGTCTTTTGGGGTAAGTATCTACCAGCCTTGCACACTGTTCGGGAGTGATTCTTGCCCATTCTTCTTGGCAGATTTGTTCCAGGTTGTTCAGGTTGGTTGGGTGACGCTTGTGGACCACAATTTTCAAACAGTGCCACAGATTCTCGATGGGATTGAGATCTGGACTTTGACTTGGCCACTGTAGGACATTCACATTTCTGTTGTTTAACCACTCCTGTGTTGCTTTGGCCTTGTGCTTGGGATCATTGTCCTGCTGAAAGGTGAAGTTTCTCCCAAGCTTCAGTTTTTCAGCAGACTGAAGCAGGTTCTCTTGCAGTATCTCCCTGTATTTTGCTCCATCCATTCTTCAATTTTAACAAGATGCCCAGTCCCTGCTGATGAAAAGCATCCCCACAGCATGATGCTACCACCATACTTCACTGTAGGGATGGCGTTTCTCGAGGCATGGGCAGTGTTAGGTTGCGCCACACATAGCGCTTTGAATTTTGGCCAAAAATCTCTATCTTGGTCTCATAAGACCACAAAACCTTGTGCCACATCTTAGCTGGGTCACTCTCATGCTTTCTGGCAAACTCCAGACGTGCTTTGATATGGTTCTTTTTGAGTAATGGCTTCTTTCTAGCCACCCTCCCATACAGGCCAGTATTATGCAGAGCTCTTGATATTGTTGACTGGTGCACCTTCACTCCACTCTCAGCCACTGAACTCTGTAGCTCCTTCAAAGTGATTGTTGGCCTCTCTGTGGCTTTCCTCTCTAGTCTCCTTCTTGTTCGGACGCTGGGTTTTGAGGGACGGCCTTGTCTAGGTAGTGCCTGGGTGGTGTGATGCAGCTTCCACTTCCTCACTATTGATCAGACAGTGCACACTGGGATATCCAAACACTTGGATATTATTTTGTACCCTTTTCCTAATTTATGCATGTCTATTACTTCATCTCTAACTTCCTTAGAATGCTCTTTAGTCTTCATTTTCACACCCTTCCTTCAGATTCACAGTCTGACCAATGGTCATTAAACTGGGGGGTTATCCAGAAAATGTGAGCTACTTTAATGTTTCGAGGTGATGCCAATTGTAAGCCAATTGTGTCCTCATTAGGGCAATATTTTTCATCTGTGTAAACTTGGAGCTTCCAGAGCACAGGGGTTGAATACTTATGCAAACAGCATATTTCAGTTATTTATTTTTTTTTTAAATATTTTCTAACATAAAACCAATGTCATTTTAAAATAATTATTTTGAGGGTCAGTCTTTTTAAATAAAATATTACACAGAACAAAATCTCAGTGTATCATTTGTCATTCAGACAAATCTGACAACTTTCAAGGGGGTTGAATACTTTCGTATATGAGTTGAAATTAAATGGTCTATGCTTAACCTTATTCAGAATGGTCACCTTGAACTGAATGAGTTAAACGAGAACTATGCTGAACCTGCAAGTAATTTTTGCAGTAGAAGCTGTTTTAAGAACTGGTTCCAAGCTGGCCAGCTGACACAGCAGTAACGATACCGCTTGTGCCGACGATGACCCAAGGTCGAGAGCAACCTCGGAGGTCAGAGGGTCGGCCAGTGTGGAGGAGGATTGAGCATCCCAAGGACTGCTCTCCTCCACTGGGGAGGGGGAGGGGATCAGTGGCCAGCGTTAGCCTGGCCCCTAGCAGTGGTTGGGGGTTAGCACACCAACACTACAGTGGGGGGGGGCAGATGCCCAGTGTACTGCACAAGGGAGCACGCGTGGCACCGCCATTGATGCCACTACACATCCCTTCCTCCGCACCAGGGGAGAAATCGAAAAAGCTGCTGACTGGAAGGATGACGCCGGTCTCCCACAAGCTCTGCACCTGGCTATTGGGCTCATCCTGAACCAGGTAAATCCCAGAGGATTGCGGGGTGACAGGGCAGGGGGGACCAGTGGATCTGAGCCTGTCAGCAGGGGAAGTATAATGTACATTCAATTTACACTCTGGTGGTAAGTACCCTTTCAGAACTGTATGATGTAGTTTATGTCCCTTCTAGCCACAGAGGTCTATAGTAGAACACTGATGCTTTGTGCCCACAACAGAAGAGCACAGCAAGGACATAAACTATATCATAACAGTTTTAAAATGGTGGTTATCAACTGTGTGTCTCGGAGACACTTACTGGCATAACTAAACGGCTTGTATAGAGGGAATAATAATAGAATTTGAATCAATATTTAAAATCAGCTTCTATTGGGGAATAATGAGTTACAGATTCAACATAGTTCTCCTTTAAGTTCAATGCCTAGTTTTTTGAGTAATACTGTATTTTGTTGTATGTTACAAGAGATAAATAATAGGTCTCTTCATAATCTCCTTCTTTCCAGATTCATTAGATTCAATTTAGTTACTCTTCCCTCTAATGAAAGTTCATACAAGGCCCTGATTACAGTTGTTGCCCTACAATGGACTCTTTCAACGTTTGTAATATATCTTCATATATGCAGTGCCAAGAACTGTGAACAGTAGCCCAAATGATTCCTGACATTGCATCTATACAGAGGACTAAGGACCCCATATTCAGAAAGTTAACATGTCACTAAACATGTTAGTAACCCTCTAACCAGGTGTTGTGCAATCAGATATGGTAGAGACCTTATTCAGTGGCCCTCCATGCACAGTGCAAAGAGGACAGCATGTATTTGCCAAATATACTGCTGCTCCCAAGTGAATGAGAAATTTCTCCTGCATACAGGGTGCAGCAATATGTTAGAAATCTGAAAGCACTTAACAGCCACTGAAACAGTGCTGTATTTTTTCAATTGTTGTTAGCCAGGTAAGGCCTGGTTCCATGTCAAAATACCAATCGAAAAACAGCGAGTATATATCGCTGAAAATCAAATCGGCGATATACACTTCAAGGCAACTCGACATCCAGAATATTAAAAAGTGTTTTTGCAGGGTACCTCTTCACCTCAACTCCAAGGGGGTGGGTGTATGTCGGGGAGGGGGCAAAATCCGGATTTCACTAAAAATTAAGTCCCACAGCTGTAGGCAGCTGCAAAATTTACTCGCTCCCAATCCCAACCCCGAACCCAGTACCTGCTGTGCCAGAGCTAGCCACCCAAACCACCACACCACATGACTAGCTCAGTAGCAGCAGGTACCTCCATCCCCTAAAGCCCCTTCCATGTCCCTCCCCTTCCCCTTGCTATTCCCCCCTTCCAGTTGCCCTTCCCCATGGTCGCTTTCCCATACGGTCATTAGTTTACAGGGTCATCTAGAATGATAGCGCAGAAAATGAGTCGCTGTTTTTGTAGTCACTCATTTTCACTCACTATCATCACTGGATACTGTAAGGCCCACTTGCCACAAGGCCTGTTTTCAGGGGCAACCCAGGAGCACTAGAATGATTAAATGACTTGCTCAGGGTCACATAGAATGCAAGTGGAGGTTGTGGGAATCAAACTCAGGTCTGCTGGATGTACCAAGGTCAGTCACAGCTCGTTACTCTAACCTTTAGGCCATACTGCCAGTCAAATTACTTAACAGTTTAACATGCTCTGTTTAACATTTTTAACACCCTAATCTAATCATAGCACAAACTGGTGCACAAGCACCTGATCCATCCAACCCCTCTGGCAGAGTGCTGGTTAGTAGACTGACAGTAAGAGCTGTCAATCCCTGCTATTGTCCCTCAATCACCAATCCAACCCCTGTAAAGTTACAGTTACTTATTTCCTGGCAGTCTAGTGCCCCCACCCCACACCTGCCCAGTTTCTGTAGAATGCCTCTCCTGACACACCCACTCAGCACCCACCTTCCCCCTCCCCACACTGTCACTTAACTCACCTCTAAAGTAGAATCTAAACATCGGCTGCCAACCAGAGATGGAACATGGCACAGGTCCTCTGCTCATCACCTTGGCCAGCCACTGTCTGAGCGTCAGGGAGTAAACATTCCCTACCATTTACTGATGCTTTGGGAATGCTCTTTGTCAAATCAGAGCTGAATGATGACATGCTGTTATGCAGTTCTTTAGATCCCTACATGATCTGCAGCACTGTAGTATAATTACAGTTGTACAGTCATATCCCACTTAATGGCGATCCTGTGGCCTCAGCAAATTGGGTAATTTACCTTTCCCAGTTTTGTCTACACCCACAGCTCACTCTTTACACTGTATGGACAAAAAGTCTGCTTTTTTGCTCCCCAAAGAAGCCTTAAAAATTGGGGTTGGGGAGCCAAGTCCCCAAAATAAATTTCTTAAAATCCTTACTGTTGCAGCATCATGAACCAGAAGAAATGAACTGAGTGGCACATTAATCATCTTTGTTCAGTGAGGATACATTTGCTTAGCAGACATCCTGTCCTAACCATTCAGCTTTGCTTTGATTGCATTAAATGGGAAACAGACTTGTAGCACAGTTTGTCAAAACAATTTCTTACCATGTACTAAGGCCCTGTGTTGACTACTTCAGTATATCATTGACTCAATAAAAACTACGAAATACATTTTGGGACAGCTTAAGCCCGAGGTTCAATGTTGGGGAATAGCTCTCACATCCGATTCAAAAATCTGCCTCTTCCAGCAGCCCAGCGCTTAGTGTGTTCAGAAACGTTTGGCATTCCAGTGTTTCTCACCCTGACTCCTGAGTGGCATGTGCCTGTGCTTTTTCTGCTTTTTTGTTGCTCCTCGACTTTCCTGTCCTGCTGTGCTTTTCTGTATCCTCCTGCTTCTTTGCCTTCTCTCCTCTTGTTTGCATTGCTTGTTATCTCCCCTTCCCCCTCGGTCCTCTTTGTGGCTGCCACCCCCCTCCCATCCTCCATCTCCCTTGTTTGTGCTCTCTCTCCTCTCCATTGCCATGCCTCATTTATTTATTTCTTTTGGGGCTCTGAATCCAGCTTCCCTTGTACAACGTCCTTGTTGCCGCAGTGCAGAGTTTCACACTCCATCCTATTACTGCATACCAGCATTTCCTGCCGTGCTGTAAATGTTTTAGTTTACATTTTATTATTATATACAAACCCTTGCACTGTATTTGTCTCTTCATCGTTTAACCTCTCAAAGCTGCTACCTGGTAAATATTCTGCATTGTGACTCCTCTGGAGCACTAATACTAAACAGACATTTGCTATCACTTGATTCATTCTAAGCAATCCCCACAATGACCTCTCTCCTAGTCAATTCCTGCTGCTGGTGACACCAAAGCTTCATTTTTACAGCACATTGCTGCATCATTTCCCCTCCTTTATCTTCCTCACCATTTAACTGTTGTTTATTTTACAGCTACTGGAACCTCACTACATCCATCGAAGGGTTTAGTGGAGATCCCTCAGCAAAGTCAACACTTCTGGGTTGCGAGTGCGCTCTGTGCTCTTAAAGAGACAGGCACTATAGATACACTAACAATAGGCATCATCTGTAGCAGACATATATCTCTTATAAATTGCACACTGTGGTGAGCCTCTGCCATTTCATACCCTTTCCGTTCTCTCATTTATATTCTGATCATTATTTCCATTTCATTTATACACTCCTGCCTGTTTTATTGTTTCCAGTACCTCATCACTTGTGTTTTACTTTGTACTACGATGTCTGCTTTCTAATCAAATACTTTCAAGTATTCCTTATCCATCCAATACTCATACTCCTTAAACTCATTTCAGTACTGTAGCTCCTGCTGTTCCGTCTTGCTCAGAATATGCCAGCAGCCTCATAGCTTCCATCCTTAACTCTGCCTAGCTGGTATCATGTGCAGGTAGGCTTGTCCTGTCTACCGGGGATGGGAGTCCTGTTCCATCAGTATTCAACTAAGTTGTCATTCTGCCTGTCTCCATCCTAAATTCTACCTAGAGGTACTGAGTGAAGGTAGACTTGCCCTGTCTGCCGAGGATGGGAGCCTGAGTCTTTCAGCTCAACCCATTTCCTTCAGTTCTACAGTCTCTGTCCTTAACTCATACCTTGTCGGTATTTGAGTGCAGGTAGTTTTGCCACATCTACCAGGGATGGAAGTTCTGTTTCATCCATTCCACCCCTGCTACCAACCATATCCAACTATTTCAGACTTATACAGTTTCCTTCCCTCCCTCATAACTCCAGCGGTATTGAGCATCAGTGGACTATCCACAGCTACTGGGATTGGGAGTTCTTCTCCTTTCTGTCAACCATTCTACCCATTACCAATGTGTTTCCAGTTGATATCGTAGTAGCATTACATCATGCTTGCCAACTCCATCTGGGATAGAAGTTTTATTTTTAACATGTAGTTTTCTTCCAGTTAATGTCCCTCTAATTTTATCCTCTCGATTCTGTAGGAGCTACTGTCTGATATGGCTTCTCCTACTCCACTGGACATTGCAACTCCTCACCTCAAAGTTAATCCTCCTCAGTCTCCTCGACCTCATTCTCCAGCTCCTATGGCTCATAAGTGCACTTCCAAGACCAAACATTCTATCAAAGACTGGGATGTGCCCCACCTAGTGGCTGAAATTCTTAAACAAGGTATCCACTACCCGGCTTCTGCCCACAAGCAAGAACTCTATGATTTATTCCTAGCCTCGTTGTCTTGCCTAGTTGAAAACCGTGGTACCAGTCAACCTGTTCCTCAACCTAAATCTTGGTAGATATCCAAAGTCCTAGACTTTATGCCTCAACTGGCATCATCTTTATGCCTCAACTGACATCATATGCCACAGGCTAAGGAGGCTTGAAGAAGAGGTTCAGTGGCTTGGCAGGGAGTTGGGGACATTGAGGGGTGAGGGGAAGGTTGCACTAGTAGAAGGGCTGACATCTGAGTGTATCAGGGGGGCACCACAGAGAGGTAACAATCGGTCATGGGACGGCTCAGGGAGAGGGGGCAAACTAGACAGGAAGCCCGTTGATGAAGGGTAGACTCTTGTAGGGCCTAGCAAAAGAGGAGCAACAGCAGGCAGAAGGCAGGAGAAAACACATTGTAAGGTAAAGAGGGTAGGGAACATGTTTGCTGTACTAGCTACGCATGGGGAAGAGGACGCAGGAGGAGATTGCACAAGGGATAGTACTCACAAAGAGGAGAACGTGAGGGCATTACTAGTGGAGAGACTGAGCATGGCGTGGCAGGGGGAGGAATAATACTCAGAGAAGTGAGGAGGGAGAGGGAGGTTGGCAGTCAAACAGGAGGAGGAAGGGTCTCAATTGGGAGGGGCAGGGGGAAAGACACTGGGACAAATGGTAAAAGCACCATCTTGAGTGGCCCTAGGAATGAGAACGTGGGTGGGGGGTGGCGACAGACACAAGGAAAGAGGAGGGGGGTGTACTGGTGTTGGGGGACTCCATACTCAAGGGGATCAGATGGGGCAGCAAGGGGAAGAGGTACAGTTGGATATGGGTGGAGTCCATACCGGGATTAAAGGCAGACAAGGCAGGACAGGCATTCTTAAGGTGCACAAGGAGAGGTAGGAGGAAACCATACATTGTGGTACATGTGGGAACAAACGACTTAGTGGAATAAATGGTGGATGTAATAAGGGAGAGGTCTGAGGAGTGGGAAGGCTGTGCGAGGAGACTGGGGAGTCTGTGGCCTTCTTGGAGGTGCTCCCAGTACCCTGCACAACCACAGTGAGAAACGAGAGGATTAGGGAGTTGAATGCATGGTTGGTAGAATGATGTCAAACTAAGAGGTATGGGGCTGTGGGTGGCTGGGACAGTACCTGGGATAATAATCTGTTTGCAAGGGATAGGTTGCACCTGAGTGGGGAAGGGAAGGAGATGTTAAAGCAAAGACTGGGGAGGTTTATTGTGACAAATGTGGATTTAAACTAGACAGGGGGGTGACAAGTGGACAGCAGGTAGGCAGGGATCCGATAGAGTGGAGTCACAGCTTAGCCCAGGCCAGCAGGGAAGGACTCGGGACGGCCGAAAAGCAAGGGAGTAGAAGAGAGGAGATGGAGGGCAATGAAGGGAAGGGGGCAAGATTGAGGGTGGTCTCGCTGAATGCAAGAAGCTTAGGCTACAAATAAGCTGAGCTACAGGCACTCTTGGCAGTGTGGAGGGTGGATATTGTAGCTGTCACTGAGACATGGGCTACTGAGCACCAGGGCTGGGATCTGACAATCCCAGGGTACAAATTATACAGGAAGGACCATAAGGGGAGGGGGGTGGGTGGCAGTCTATGTGAGGGATGGGATCAAATGCACAAGGGATGAGGGGGAAGAAAGGAGAACAGAGGCAATCTGGCTGCAGCTTCTAGACTCAAGGGGTTGGAAACTGAGGTTTGGGGTGGTATACAGGCCACCGTCCCAGTCTGAGAGCTTGACAGGGAACTAGCGGGACAAATCAGAAAGGTATGTAGAAATGAGAAGGTGGTCATTGTAGGGGATTTCAACTTGCCAGGAGTTGACTCAAACATTCCGGTCACCACCAGTGCTAGGGAGCAAGAGCTCCTGGACATGATCCAGGAAGGTCTCCTGACATAGTTGGTCAGTGTACCTACTAGGCTAAAGAACACTTTAGATCTGGTATTGTCGAATGGGGGAGGCAGTAAGGGAAATAAGGTGGAGGACCCACTAGCCGACAGTGATCACCAAACAGTGTAGTTTAATATCACTATGAGTGGGGAACCAGAGAAATCAGTAACCCGGGTGGTAAACTTCAGGGGGGCAGACTTTGGGAGGATGTGGGAAGTACTGAAAGGGAAACTGGAGGGCATAAAGCAGGAGATGGATGTGGAGCAGAAATGGGATATTATTAAATGGGGGATTACAGAGGCAACAGAAGCCTGCACCAAGACACAGAATAAGAGGAGCTGAGCAAGGAAACTATGTTTGTTAAACAGCGAGGTAGTGGAGGTGGTGAGGGCAAAACGAGAGGTGCACCAGAGGTATAGGAGGACGGGGAAGGAAGGGGACAGGGAAGAGTACGCAAGATGGCCCAGGGAGGTGACCAGAAAAGTCAAGGCCCAGAGGGAGCTGAGTTTAGCACAGGGAATTAACGGGGAGGGGGGGTACTTTTTCAGATACATCAGGGAGAAAGGAAGTGCAAGGAGACAACAGTGAGGATAAAAAGAGTGAGGAGTGGACAAAAAAGAGGGAGGAACAGGTGGAAGCACTGAATGAATACTTTTGCTCAGTGTTCACGGATGGAAGAGGGGACTGCTACCACCATGGGCTGGGAGGGTGGGGACAGGGGGAGAGGAGGCGACAGATGGAAGAATTGAGGGAGGTAGAGTCCTAGAGGGACTGAGGGCACTGAGGGTAGACAAGGCACCAGGGCTGGATGGTATCCACCCCAAGGTGCTGAGGGAGATGGCAGAGGTGTTGGCGGAGCTGCTGGTGGATCTGTACAGCACCTCTCTGGAGTCAGGATGTCTGCCATTGGACTGGAGAATGGCACATGTAGTGCCATTACACAACAGCGGACCAAGGGATGAACCAGGTAATTATCGTTCAGTAAGTCTCACCTCCATAGTGTGCAAACTCATGGATACGATACTAAAGGAAAGACTGGTATCATACCTGGAGGACAACGGCCTCAAGGATGTGAGGCAGCATGGGTCCGTTTCCGGGAAGTCTTGTCAAAACAACCTGATACAATATTATGACTGGGTGACAGGTGAGCTGGATAAGGGTCATGCAGTGGATGTTCTTTACTTGGACTTCAGCAAGGCCTTTGATTCGGTGCCTCATGGGTGGCTTGGGGGGAAGCTAACTGGTGCAGGGGTAGGAGCAAAAATGTCAAACTGGATTACAAGCTGGCTGAGCAGGAGGCTGCAATGGGTGGTGGTAGGAGGGGAGCTCTCAACTCCAAGGCCGGTGACAAGCGGGGTGCCACAGGGTTCTGTGCTGGGACCAGTAATATTTGGGCTCTTCGTATCAGACATTGCACAAGGGATGGTGAGCAAGGTAAGTCTGTTTGCAGGCACACCAAAATAATGGAACAGTGGTGGATGGGGGTGGAAGCAGCTGCAGGGGACCTAAGCAAGCTAAAGGAATGGTCGAGAGGTGGCAGCTGGGGTTCAAGGCAAAGAGGTGTAAGGTTATGCACTTCAGGGTGAGGAACAAGGAGAAAATACTGGCTGGGGTGGGGTTAAGCTGGGATCACACAGGGAGAGAAAGGTCCTAGAGGTAATTGTAACAGGGACAATGAACAACACTGCCCAGTGCAGGAGAGTGGCTGCAAAAGTGAACAAAATGCTGGGGTGCATAGCGAAGGAGTTTTCATCCAGATGAAGAGAGGTGATCTTGCCCCTCTACAGGTCACTGGTAAGGCTCTCTTTGGAGTATTGTGTGCAGTTTTGGAGGCCATACCTGAAACATGATATCAGGCTACTGGTGGGGGTGCAGAGGAGGGCAGTGAAGATGATATGTGGAATGGAGGGGACAGAGACTATGTGAGCAGGCTGGGAAACCTGAATATGTACACCCTGGAGGATAGAAGGGATGGGGGGACATGATAGAGACATTCAAGTATCTGAGGGGAATCAATAAGGATGGGGCAGATGGGGTCTTTAAGCTAAGGAGGGGGAGGGACACCAGGGGGCATGGGCTAAGAATAGCGGGGGAAGATTTAGGAGGGAAATGAGGAGACACTATTTCATGGACAGGGTGGTAGCAAAATGGAACACACTACCAGAATGGGTGGTATTATGTAAATCTGTGAACAGCTTTAAAAGGGCATGGGACAGGGAACAGGGGAGAGTGAGGGTGGGGGAGCTGGGGGCAGCAGTGGGATGACAAAAGGGGGGGTGGGGCAGCTGCAAACTAGGGGTGCTAGCTGTACCCTCGAGCAGACTTAGATAGAATGGGTGGTCTGTTTCTGCTGGCACATTCATATGTTCGTTTCTGTTTCAGATCTGCAATCACGCATGTCTTCCCTCAAAGCCCGCATTCCAGTCCAGCCTCTTCCACCTGCCAAGCCATCAATTTCTGATGCTATCCCATCTACCAGCAACGTTCTTACTATTCTTCCTCCTCAAGATACTGTTCCTCCCATTGATATTCTGCTTCCTTTGATTCCACCTCCTCTCCTCACCTCAAGTACATCATCCTCATTATCTCCTCTATTCATTTCACCCATTCAACTTGTGCCGGCTCACCTCCCAAGGACATTCTTGATGGAAAGGACGTCAGTTTAGTCTCTCTTCTCATCTCTTCATATGACATCATGGACAATGGAATTGTTGCTTGTGGTGACATGTCAGTCATATTGAAATTTAAGGATCTCCGCCTCCTTAACAAGATTACAGTGTCCGAATTTGTCTGGGTTTTTAGCCTCTTCAGCGACATCATTTGTTCAGCATTTCCTGCATGGTGTGAAAAACTGGACACTTATTTATACCACTTGGTTAACTTAAGCATGCGCCATGGTGGAACTCATTTTTATAACTATCATGGATCTTTTTCAGCCAAAGATGCAGACGCCTTGGCCCACTATAATACTAATTGAACTGGGCCATACTGGATAATGAACTCTTTTGTTGTCACTTCACTGGTCAATGTGCCTATTCCTGTTCCCTTTGTGGTGCATTCGGTCATTTTGGTCCTCTTTGTCCACTAACAGTGACTCTTTCCTTTTCCTCCACCTATCCAACTAGGACAACTCAACCATCGAGCTCTCCTCCTATTTCACTCTCAGGATTAACTCGTACAATCTCCAACCCTTGTGCTCACCTGGATATGCACGGACATCTAATTAAGACTGCTGGGGGTAAGTCCACCTGCAATAACTTCAATGAAAGGGGTTCCTCCACTACCAGCTGCTCATTTATGCATGTCTGCAGTTTCTGTGGTGAAGCTCATGCATGCTATATTTGACCGAAGGCTCCCAAACCTACCCAATGACAGACAGTTCATCCTTCTACTCCAGTCAGTGTACCAGCCCTGGCTAATCTCCTGGCTTTTCATCCTTCTTGTGCATTTGTGCATCAACTTCTGCTCAGGTTCACCCATGATTTTCACACTGGTATCTCCATGCTCCATAACACCTCCTTCCATTGTAGTAATCTTCAGTCCGCCATTAAAGAAACCAGTGTGGTTCGGCTACTACTGCAGAAGGAACTTCAAAAAGACTTCATTCTGGGGCCTTACCCATGCCTGCCATTTCCTACCTATTGCATCAATCCTGTGGGCATCGCAACCAGAATATTTTCCAGTAAGAAGCGACTCATCGTTGATCTATCCACTCCTTGTTACTCCTCCATGCCTAGTATTAATTTCCCGATTCCTGCCGATGAATATTCTATGTCATATGCACGTATCGATGATGCTATCACAATTATAAAATGCTTCAGCCCTGGCTCCTGGCTTTCCAAGGCCGATATAACTGACGCCTTTAAACTACTGCCCATTCATCCATCCCTCTGGCACTTGCACAGCATGTTTTGGGAGAACCATTATTACTTTGCTGTCCATCTTACATTCAGCTGCTGCAGCAGTCTCAAACTCTTCAGTTTGCTTGCCAAAGTACTTTGTTGGGTGTTACTTAATGTCTGTCACCGACCAGCAGTCATCCACTTACTCGATGGATTTTCTCCTGATCGATCTACCTAATTCTCCTCCAGCAACTGATATTTCTGCTCTTGTCCAGCTCTTCCACAAACTGTCAGTTCTTTTGGCCACAGAGAAAACAGTAGGACCAGCAACAACCCTAGAATTACTAAGCATAATCTTGGACACTGACTGCATGGAAGCCCATTTACCTCTCAACAAACTGTCTAGGATTTAAGCATTAGTGCAGCCCTGTTCAAGTAGATCCTCCTGCACAAAGTGTGAACTTCTTTCTCTCCTGGGATACCTCAATTTTGCCATGAGAATAATTCCACAAGGGCGATCCTTCATTTCATACCTCTTGACCCAAGCTTCTTCAGTTTCCAAATTGCATCACCATGTCGAAATCATAACCAAAGCAAAATCTGACCTAGCCATGTGGTCCCTATTTTTAACCAAATGGAATAGCTGTTTGATGTTCCACAAGTACCCCTCTGCAGACTTGTATACCAGAATATACACCGATGCTTCCCCTGCTCATGGCTATGCTGCCATATTTCAGCAATCCTGGATTGCCACTCCATGACCTCCAGATATTTCATCACTCCGTGACTTTTCCTCTACATCTCCTCTAATTGAGTTTTCCCTGTTAGTAGCAGCCACATTCCTCTGGGGTCAACACTGGTCCCTTCAATCAGTTTCCATCTTTTCCAATAACCAAACAACCAAGGCTATCATTAACAAAGGACGATCCTTATCCCATTCCATCATGCAGTTCATGCAGAGGCTAACCTGGCTATCACTTATTCATAATTTTACACTTACATGTCTTCAAATTTCCAGGTGTTGCAAACGCAGCAGCTGATGCAATATCTTGATTTCAGTTTCAGGCATTTCATTGTCTCTACTTCTCAGCAGATCCAGTAATGACTCCTCCACCTTCCTTCAGCAGCATAATAATAATATGGAGTATTATCGCCAGCAAGCTACCTTCATCATGTGGGCTACTCTAGCTCCATCTATTAGAGCTACTTATACAATGGCTTGGAAAAAGTACTGTTGCTTTTGTCCTTTGCAATCCTCCCATTCTAATTCTGTCTCCATGGACCGTGTTTTAGCATTTCTGACATATTGCCATCAAGCACTGCACTTATCCCATGGAACTATCAAGCAATAGCTATCAGGGATTCAGTTCTTTTCCTCACAATCTGCTCCATCCCTGCCATCTCTATTTTCCATTCCATCAGTCAAACTTCTTCTACTGGGTCTTCAAAGATCGTCCACTGCACATACTCCCCGCCATCTTCCCATAGAGACCCTGATTTTATACCTTGAAGATGGGAGGTGAATGAGATAGGGGGCGGTAAGGGAGAGGAAGCCCCAAACTAGGATTTGGAGTCCCCCCCCCATGGGCGTCAAGGGGAAATGCAAGGGGTTTATATGAATGTATGTTTTTAGCAAAATGTGGACAGAAAAAATAGAAAAAGACAAACTAACAAAGTAATTGTCTGTAATGCATTGTGGTCACAACCTCTCTTTTTTAATAAAAAAAGAAAATAAAAAAAACTCTTCAGATAGATGTCTGGCTTTGATTTATTGACTGCTTAGCTTTTTAATGTTGTAATTTGTTCTGTAAAGCAATATGTAATGTGGTTTCTTTTTAGTTATGAAATCTTTCCACATGCTGGTTGTATTTCCTTCTGTTTGAAACATCAATAAAAATCTATGTTAGAAAAAAAGTTACTTCCCCTACTCTACTGCCCCAATGCAACATGGCATTTTGTAGTCCTCTTCTGATTGCTTGTTATGCTTGACATGAGGAGCGGGGAGGACCAGAAATCCCCAAAACAAGTTAAAAGGAATCAGAAAACTGACCACGCACAAAATGTATTTGAAGTAGAAAAACAAAATGTTTACAATTGAATTGTAACTAATAATTTGATTTACTGTCCAAGGAAGAGGATTAATATCCAGTGAGACCTTTCACTTCCTGACCACAGAGAGCTGGGAAGAAGAATGTTTTCTTAGTGTGAGGCCATGACAAGTCTTCATACTAAGAAATATAGAGTAGAAGGAGGTTATAGTACCCATGTAAACTACTCCCCACTTCTCAGTGGTAGTGGCATTTGAAATCACCACACAGCAATAGGTTAGCCATATTATGCTTAAAATAGTTGTTTGTTTCACATCCAACTTCATATTCTGGAAGACTATTCCAGACTGCTCTCGGAGAATACAAAAACATTCTCCACTCAGTTCTAAAAGATTTTGGTTTAATTTGGAACCTACCTTATATCCCCAAGTACTCTGGTCATCTTCCTTTATTCATGTATTTATTTGTTTATTTCAAAACTTTCACCAGGAGATATGTACTGAGCTGTAAACAACTCATTTAAAGATGCATTCGGGGGAGAGAGTAGAAGGGAATATATACATGTGCATTCAAAGTACAAAATATTTACAGAGTATAATAAAAACATAACCATATACATCATACCATAAGCTAAACATCAATAATATACACTTAAAGGCTCAGAGCATTTACAAAAGATTAATTTACAGAAACAAAGTAACAGCAGTAAAATAACAGTAGCATTCAAGAATGGGGGAAGAGGACCCAAGTGGGGACATAGCAGCCAAAAGGGACAACCATAAGGGGGGAATAGTTAGAGAGGAGGAAAAAAGAGAAGGAAGAGCAGAAGGAAGACAGAGTGTCAGGAGGGGGCCAGGAGGCATGGGATAAGGTAGAGGAAGCGGCAGAGGAAGAAGTAAAGGGATGAGGGGGTGGAGGTAAGGAGGGAGAAAAGGGGGAGAGAGATCTGAGAATGGGAAACAGGAGAGAGGGGGAGAGGTAGAGCAGAGGAAAGAGGGAGAGGACTCAGGGGCAGTTACAGCCGGGAGCAGTATATTAATGTAGAAGATTGAAGAAGGAGCGGATGGAGGTGGGAGAGCAGATAGGGAGAGGGAGGGAATTCCAGAGTTTGGGGAGATGGAAGGAAAAGCAGCTTGACCAGCCGAGGTCCACCTAAGCGGGACAGTTAGAGTGCGGCAGTTAGCACTATGGAGGGAGTAGGAGGAGTTAGAAGGAAAGGAAAGAAGAGAGGTAGGATGGGAGGGAACTCAGCCAGTGCTTAGCAATAAGGGAGGAAACATGAGCAAGCCATCTGGCTTCAAGAGAGGGAAAGGACAGAGAGGTGTAGAGGTGGCAGGGGTGGGTCGGGGGGCAATCCTCGGCAAGCCTACAGAAGGAGTGGAAAATGGGGTCCAGTCTGGCCAGGGTAGACTTGGGAGCACTGCCATAGATAGCGTCACCATAGTCGAAGAGGGGGAGAATCATTCTCTGTACAATGACCCTGCGTGCTGGCAGGGGTATACATGCACAGTTCCTATACAGCACACCAAGTTTAGGGTGGAGCTTTTTGTGCAAGGTGTCCACATGAGCACAGAAGTCTAGGTGTCGGTCAAGTCACATCCCTAGGTACATGAAGGATGAGACATCTTCAAGGATAGACCCATCCCGTGTATGGTAGGTGGGCTGGGCTAAGAGTCTAGAAAGTTTTTGCCTAGTACAAATGTCATAGAGACTGTTTTATCTGCATTTAAAGAAAGCTGATTAGAGTGGAACCAGTGCTGGACATTGGTGAAGTCCAGCTGAAGTCTGTTCATCAGATCAGTGAGGGAGGAGCTGGAGACAAATGTAACAGTATCATCAGCATACATATGTATGGATGCAGATGAACAGGTACAGGGGAAGCTATTTAGAAAGATGGAGAAGAGGATGGTTTCAAGCACTGAGCCTTGGGGGACACCAGTGTGCATAGGAAGGGGGGACAGGGAGTTGCCAATTTTAACAGTTTGTGTTCTATCCAGGAGGTAAGAATGGAACCAATCTATGGCTTGGGGGAGAGTCCTGCAGCAGATAGCTTGGCTAGGAGGGGGGGGGGTGAGCTACTGTGTCAAAGGCTTTGGCAAGGTCAACAAAGACAACAGAGGTGATCAGGCCTTGATCCATTCTGGTCAGAATTACATTAGTCAGCCTGAGGAGGGAGGTGGATATGGAGTGGGATATGCAGAAACCATAATGGAAAGGGGTGAGGAAGGAGGAGGAGTCAAGAAATGGAGAGAGTTGTGAGAGTACCACATGTTCTTGGAGTTTAGCAAGGGTAGGAAGAAGAGAGATGGGGCGGTAGTTTCCCCGAGCTGAGGGGTTACAACCTTTAGGGAGGGGAATGACAGTGGCTAGTGACTCATTCCCTTCCACAGTATATATATATTCATTGCAAAAAATGTTGTTAATGCACCATTGGGGCTGAACCATTAAAAGTAGGGAAATGCGACCTTAGGGTTCCCAAGCGTAAGTCCGCACCCCCACTGTGCATGCAGGAACATGTATGACAGATGTGTTTTGGTGTTGTGAACCCTAATGCTCACCCCACTATCCTATATTGTATCTATCTTACCTTAGTCATGGAACAGGGTGAGCATTGGGGTTCACAGTGCCATAACATATCTGTCATGCATGTTCCTGCATGCACAGTGGAGGTATGGTTTTATGCTTGGGAACCCTAAGGTCGCATTTCCCTACTTTTAATGGTTCAACCCTAATGGTGCATTAATGAAGTTTTTTTGCAATTAATTTCCTTAATTTTTCAGATAGATTACATCCATAACTGTCCTTATGTCACCGGGGAGCACCATGCTCCATGATATTCCTTATTTCACTGTGGGAGTACAGGGTCCTTTGGATCCAGGACACCCATCCCTCTGTAGATATGTGACCAAACTATCAACATAGCCATCTTATTACACAAGCACATGTTCAACATAACCTTCTTATCACCTCAGCGCATGTACCCAGTACAAAAAATGTTCAAATCCCTGCCAAAACTGTGCAGCCACAATGCCATTCCATGCCATAGGCATGAAACCACATTTTGGCCAGGATTTGGAAAATGACAGCTGTGGCTTACATGATGTGGGGTACTAAGAAGACTATGTTGAAAATATGGGGTGAAAATATTGAAAATTTCCACATTATAAGTGTGAGTAGCGAGATTGCAATGAATGCCCATAACACAGCCAATTTTTACATTTTTACACCAGATTTTCAACATGGCCTTTTTGGGACCCCACCTCATGAACACTGGTACTGTCATTTCATTACTCTGTCCCGAGGTGATTTCACACAGCAACTGCACCACTGCACAACACAGGTGTGAAAGCACATTTCAAGCAGCATGTGAAAAATGACAACTGTACTGTTCATGAGGTGGTATGAAAAAATGGCTATGTTGAAAATTTGGAGTGAAAATATTAAACATTTCCAAAGTCACAAATGTGCATAGCAAACTGTCAATGACTGCATGTAACGTGGACATTTTTGGTTATTTTTGCACCATATTTTCAACATGGGCTTTTTGGGACCCACCTTATGAACACTGGTACTGTAATTTCATTACTCAATCAAGAAAGGTGATTTCATACTGCAACCACACCATTGCGTGCCACAGGTGCAAAAACACACTGTAAGCAGGATATGAAAAATGACAGCTGTACTGTTCATGAAGTGGTGTGAAAAAATGGCTATGTTGAAAATTTGGAGTGAAAATATTAAAAATTTACAGTCGCACTTGTGCATTACAAAATGTTAGCAACTGCATGTAACTTGGGCATTTTTGGTTATTTTTGTACCAAATTTTCTACATGGGCTTTTTGGGATCCCACTTCATGAACACTGGTACTGTAATTTCATTTCTCAATCCCGAAAGGAGATTTCGCACAGCAACCGCACCATTGCATGCCACAGGTGCGAAAACACATTTTAAACAGGATGTGAAAAATGGCAGCTATACTGTTCATGAGGTGGTGTGAAAAAATGGCTATGTTGAAAATTTGGAGTGAAAATATTAAAAATTGCCAAAGTTACACACATGTGTAGCAAAATTTCAATGACCACAAGTAACGCAGGTATTTTTGGTGAATTTCTGCACCATATTTTCAACATGGGCTTTTTAGGACCCCACCTCATGAACACTGGCAATCTCATTTCATTAACTGGTCCTGAAAGGTGATTCCATGCAGCAACTGCAAAATCACCTTTTAGGACCGAATAATGAAATGACAGTGCCAGTGTTCATGAGGTGGGGTCCAAATAAGCCCATGTTGAAAATTTGGTACAAAAATACCTTAAAATGGCAGCGATATCAGCATAAGTTCAAAACGCAATTGATAGCCATTATATGGCACTTACCATGATTCTTCAATTCACAGTTCGGCTTTGAATAGTGCAGACACGTCCTAGTGCATAGAAGATGACAGCCAGCAATCTCCAGTGGTAAGTATAGGGCAAGAGGCAGGTGTGGGGTGGTGGGTTGCTCAGTGGGAGGGTTGAGAAGGAGGAGGTGGACGAGGAGACAACAAGGGACCATTTTCTTCTTTGCAGGATGTTAAAAAAAAAGATGTCGGGGACTGTTTTCTTTTTTCTTTACAGGTACATTAACCAAGATTTTGGGACACTGGGGCTGACATTCCCAGTGCCCCACAGTACCAGGGGGTGGAAATAACTGGGGACAATGGGAGTTGGTTCCCCAGCGTACCTCACTGGCAGGGGAGGGTCTAGTGGTGACACAGGGATTGAGCACCCCAATGTAGGCAAAAAAAAAAATACTAAACATATGAATATTTTGGGACATTGGGAGTGGCTACCCAGTGTCCCACACTGCCAAGGGGGGGAGCTATCAGCGTCAACAGGGGGATTGGGCATCCCACTGTCGGCAAATTAAGAATTGTAATATCCTTCAAAGATAGCCTGGAACACAAGGTCAGTCACTGGCAAGCCAGCTGTTGGCTCCAGTAGCGATGAATGATCATTGTCAAACAAATTGTAACTGTTTTTGAAAAAAAATTAACACAAAACAGCTGGATTTCCATATTTTTCATTTTGCCAGAACAAAATAAAATGAATTATGTGAAAGTTTGGACAAATAGAGGCTTGATAAAAAATAATTTAACAATGTTAAGCCCCTGTGACAAACTGTCCTCTTCCTGTGGCTACAAGATGCCTCTCTTTGAAAACAAAGTGCCTATCCATAAAACAAGAGTGTTTTCGCATGGTACATCTATTTTTTGCCAATTTAATAACTTTTAAGGGATTAATATTTTTTTCACCAAACCTTCGAAAAGCACATCTGTGAGGCAAAGGCTTTCAACCCTGCATATTTCAGACCACAGCCAAAAGCCATTTCCGGAAAACGGCTGTCGAAAGAAACTAGAATAATACATTGAAAAAAACATTCAAATTTAGCGTTTTATACCTCTCAGTATCTCAAAAACCACAAAAGGAATTCACACGAAATTTGGCAGGTCAAGAGACCTGCCCCTAGAAGCAAAGTAGTTCAAATTTGGTGCAGATCTGTTGAACAACTACAAGGTTATTGAAGTGCAAAATTTGAGGTTTAACATTAAAGTGCCTGGTCAACCCTAATATACTGGTGCTATCGTGCCAGTATAATGTGTATGTGTATGTGTGTGTATATATATATATATATATATATATATATATATATATATATATATATATATGGTACACGGTAGTGCTACCATCGTTAGGGTTGAGTACCCCTTTTAAGGTTAAAAGGTGAAACTTTGCACCTTAATAACTTTGCCACCATTCAATGGATTTGCCTGAAATTTGGCAGACTCAGGGCGCAATCATAGGTCTTGGGATCTGGCAACTTTCGTACTGGTCAGATATACGGCTGCGGAGTTATCAAGCGACATTTGTGCATGCAATTATGTATTTTTGCACATTCTTTGCTCGCACCCACAAGTCGCACGGTTTATGCGACTGGTCCAAAAACTTCACAGAACATGCGGCCAGGGTCCCTGATGTGCCTTTTGAAGATTTCATGAAAAAGTATTAAACAGTTCTAAAGTTATTCAAAAAACAATTTCCTTTTATAAGTCAATGGGAAAAATTAACAAAAATTTCGAAAGTGTCGCAAATACACTTTTTAGTGTCGCAAACGGCCCTAGTAGTGTCGCAAATCCACCATTTTGTTTTCAGTTACTGATCACAGAAATGCTTGGCATTTAAAATTGGGACCATCTAGGTACATAATTATTTTTGTGTTTACCTATTCGAGCCCTGAGGATGCTAGCCATGTCTTTATTTTGGGGTTAAACACCCCAGAAATATGTTTTTCAAATTTCTGGGAAAAGTACTGTCGCAAAGTAGTGTCGAACTTGCGACACTTTTGCAAATTTTTGCGAAAGGTGTTGCAAATTACAATACTATTTTTCTAGACTATGGCCAAAATGACAGGAATTCTTTGACACCCTGCTGCAAAAAAAACAGTTTGGTCTTTTGGGCTGAAATTTGGAGGGAAGGCAGCCAACATCTCACAGATGTGCCTTCTGGTGGTTTGCGGACAAAAAATGTTGCACGGCTGCAAAGTTACGGTACTCCGAAGCTGATGTTTTTTTCCCATAGACTAACATGGTGGCATCCGCCGTGCCTTTCGGGGCTCATATCTCAGAAACGGTGCGAGATACGGAATTTTTGTCAGTGAAAACCTAGCCAGGAAACTCATGAATCATGTGAAATTTTAATTTGTTTTCTACGTCATACGGTTACTGAGATAATACCATTTTAGTATTACAACTGCTCGTTTTCTACTCCGAGGCCCATTATTATGCATACATTCTTTGTTTTCACTGTGTCTCTCAATGGATCTTCTGGGGTAAAATACGGTGTGTGCTCCAGTTACTGTTATACGTAGGCTTTATACTTGTGTTTCCGTGCCCGTTTGCATTAGCATTCTTGTGTACGCCACCATGTGTGTTACCTTTTGCATTTCCGCTTGCGTTTGTGTTATTGTTACCATTTCTGTCTCCACTACTGTTTGTGTCTATGTTTTGCTTAGCGTCACCATGCACATTGCCATTTCTGTTGGGGGCCACCCTTCCGTTTCTGTTTGCGTTTGTCTTTTGTTTTGCATCATCGTTGTTCTTACCGTTACCATTTGCATTTCCAATTGTGTTCCCGTGCCTGTGCACATTACAGTTTGCGTTTCCAGATGCACTTGCATTTGCATTTGTGTTTCTGTTTCCTTTGGCGTTATTGTTGCTGTTACCGTTACCATTTCCATTTAGAATTGCGGTACTGTGACTGTGCGCATTATGGTTTGCATTTCTGTACGTGCTTGCGTTTGCATTTCTGTTTCCTTTCAAGTTATTGTTGCTGTCACAGTTATCATTAGCATTTACAATAGTGGTACCATGACCGTGCGCGTTACAGTTGCATTTCTGTATGCGCTTGTGTCTCCGTTTGCGTCACTTTTCACTTTGGCATCACTTTGCACCTGCGCTTCTATTAACGCTTGCTTTACAATTTATGTTTGCGTCACCATGTGCGTAACCATTATCGCTTGCATTTGCGTTGCTGTTACCGTTGCTATGTCACAAAAAATCACATGGTGGGCCCCGGGCTCCCACCACAACATTCCATTCACTATTTATAGTCCTCATTCTCAAAGAAGGGAAATTAGAGGTGAAAAACTCCAGTTTAATGCATCAGTTAGGGTTGTTCCACAGCGACAAAGTGAGAAATTTGGTGCTAGGGTTGAAAACCCCTTTTACCCCCTCAGCCGCCCCCCCAACCCGGCGTTGGGGTCGTCAAACCTAACTCTCACCCCATCACGTATGCCAGAGCAAGCAGGCATGGGAGAATGGGGTGAGAGTTGAGTACCAATGACCCCAGCGATGCGGGATGGGTGGGGTGGACTGATGGTGGGGTTTCAATAACATAAATTCCTCACTTTTGTCACTGTAGAACAACCCTAACTGATGCATTAAAGAAATAGAAAAAGCTGCTGACCGGAAGGATGACACCAGTCTCCCACAGGCCCTGCACCTGGCTATTGGGCTCATCCTGAACAAGGTAAGTCCCAGAGGATTCCTGGGTGACAGGGCAGGGGGGACCAGTGGATCTGGGCCTGTCAGCACGGGGAGTATAATGTACATTCAATTTACACTCTGGTGGTAAGTACCATTTTAGAACTGTGTGATGTAGTTTATGTCCCTTACAGCCATAGAGGTCTATAGTAGAACATTGATGCTTTGTGCCCACAACAGAAGAGCACAGCAAGGACATAAACTACATCATAACAGTTCTAAAATGGTCGTTATCAACTGTGTGCCTCGGAGACACTTACTGGCATAACTAAACAGCTTGTATAGATGGAATAATAATAGAATTTGAAACAATATTTAAAATCTGCTTCTACTGGGGAATAATGAGTTGCAGATTCAACATAGTCCTCCTTTAAGTTCAAAGCCTAGTTTTTTGAGTAATACTGTATTTTGTTGTATGTTACAAGAGATAAATAATAGGTCTCTTCATAATCTCCTTCTTTCCAGATTCATTAGATTCAATTTAGTTACTCTTCCCTCTAATGAAAGTTCATACAAGGCCCTAATTACAGTTGTTGCCCTACAATGGACTCTTTCAACGTTTGTAATATCTCTTCATATATGCAGTGCCAAGAACTGTGAACAGTAGCCCAAATGATTCCTGACATTGCATCTATACAGAGGACTAAGGGCCCCATATTCAGAAAGTTAACATGTCACTAAACGTGTCAGTAACCAACTAACCAGGTTTTGTGCAATCAGATATGGTAGAGACCTTATTCAGTGGCCCTCCATGCACAGTGCAAAGAGGACAGCATGTATTTGCCAAATATACTGCTGCTCCCAAGTGAATGAGAAATTTCTCCTGCATACAGGGTGCAGCAATATGTTAGAGAATCTGAAAGCACTTGACAGCCACTGAAACAGTGCTGTATTTTTTTAATTGTTGTTAGGCAGGTAAGGCCTGGTTTCATGTCAAAATACCAATCGCAAAACAGCGAGTATATATAGCTGAAAATCAAATTGGCGATATACACTTCAAGGCAACTCGACATCCAGAATATTAAAAAGTGTTTTTGCAGGGCACCTCCTCTCCTCAATTCCGAGGGGGGGGTGTATGTCAGGGAGGGGGAAAAATCCGGATTTCACTAAAAATTAAGTCCCACAGCAGTAGGCAGCTACAAAATTTATTCGCTCCCAGTCCCAGCCCAGAACTCAGCACCTGCTGTGACAGAGCTAGCCACCCAAACCACCACACCACATGACTAGCTCAGTAGCACAGGTACCTCCATCCCCTAAAGCCTTCCATGTCCCTCCTTCCTTGCTATTCCCCTTCCAGTTGCCCTTCCCCCATGGTCGCTTTCCCATACAGTCATTAGTTTACAGGGTCATCTAGAATGATAGCGCAGAAAATGAGTCACTGTTTTTGTAGTCGCTCATTTTCGCTCACTATCATCACTGGATACCATAAGGCCCACTTGCCACAAGGCCTGTTTTCAGGGGCAACCCAGGAGCACTAGAATGATTAAGTGACTTGCTCAGGGTCACATAGCATGCAAGTGGAGGTTGTGGGACTCAAACTCAGGTCTGCTGGATGTACCAAGCTCATTCACAGCTCGTTACTCTAACCTTTAGGCCATACTGTCAGCCAAATTACTTAACAGTTTAACATGCTCTGTTTAACATTTTTAGCACCCTAACCTAATCATAGCACACACTGGTGCACAAGCACCTGATCCATCCAAACCCTCTGGCTGAGTGCTGGTTAGTAAACTGACAGTAAGAGCTGTCAGTCCCTGCTATTGTCCCTCAATCACCAATCCAACCTCTGTAAAGTTACAGTTCCTTATTTCCTGGCAGTCTAGTGCCCCCAACCCACACCTGCCCAGTTTCTGTAGAATGCCTCTCCTTACACACCCACTCAGCACCCACCTTCCCCCTCCCCACACTGTCACTTAACTCACCTCTAAAGTAGAATCTAAACATCGGCTGCCAACCAGAGATGGAACATGGCACAGGTCCTCTGCTCACCACCTTGGCCAGCCACTGTCTGAGCGTCAGGGAGTAAACATTCACCTACCATTTACTGATGCTTTGGGAATGCTCTTTGTCAAATCAGAGCTGAATGATGACATGCTGTTATGCAGTTCTTTAGATCCCTACATGATCTGCAGCACTGTAGTATAATTACAGTTGTACAGTCATATCCCACTTAATGGCGATCCTGTGGCCTCAGCAAATTGGGTAATTTACCTTTCCCAGTTTTGTCTACACCCACAGCTCATGCTTTACACTATATGGACAAAAAGTCTGCTTTTTTGCTCCCCAAAGAAGCCTTAAAAATTGGGGTTGGGGAGCCAAGTCCCCAAAATAAATTTCTTAAAATCCTTATTGTTGCAGCATCATGAACCAGAAGAAATGAACTGAGTGGCACATTAATCATCTTTGTTCAGTGAGGATACATTTGCTTAGCAGACATCCTGTCCTAACCATTCAGCTTTGCTTTGATTGCATTAAATGGGAAACAGGCTTGTAGCACAGTTTGTCAAAACAATTTCTTACCATGTACTAAGGCCCTGTGTTGACTACTTCAGTATATCATTCACTCTATAAAAACTACGAAATACATTTTGGGACAGCTTAAGCCCGAGGTTCAATGTGGGGGAATAGCTCCCACATCCGATTCAAAAGTCTGCCTCTTCCAGCAGCCCAACGCTTAGTGTGTTCGGAAATGTTTGGCATTCCAGTGTTTCTCGCACTGACTCCTGAGTGGCATGTGCCTGTGCTTTTTCTGCTTTTTTGTTGCTCCTCGACTTTCCTGTCCTGCTCTGCTTTTCTGTATCCTCCTGCTTCTTTGCCTTCTCTCCTCTTGTTTGTACTGCTCGTTTATCTCCCCTTCCCCCTTGGTCCTCTTTGTGGCTGCCACCCCCCCTCCCCCCGTCTTCTATCTCCCTTGTTTGTGCTCTCTCTCTCTCTCTCTCTCTCTTTCTCTCTCCTCTCCATTGCCATGCCTCATTTATTTATTTCTTTTGGGGCTCTGAATCCAGCTTCCCTTATACAACATCCCTGTTGCCACACTGCAGAGTTTCACACTCCATCCTATTACTGCATACCAGCATTTCCTGCCGTGCTGCAAATGTTTTCGTTTACGTTTTAATTTTATATCCAAACCCTTGCACTGCATTTGTCTCTTCATTGTTTAACTTCTCGAAGCTGCTACATGATAAATATTCTGCATTGGGACTCCTCTGGAGCACTATTACTAAACAGACATTTGCTGTCACCTGATTCATTCTGAGCGATCCCCACAATGACCTCTCTCCCCTAGTCAATTCCTGCTGCTGATGACACCAAAGCTTCATTCTTACAGCACATTGCTTCATCATTTCCCCTCCTTTATCTTCCTCACCATTTAACTGTTGTTTATTTTACAGCTACTGGAACCTCACTACATCCATCGAAGGGTTTAGTGGAGCTCCCTCAACAAAGTCAACACTTCTGGGTTGTGAGTGCGCTCTGTGCTCTTAAAGAGACAGGCACTATAGATACACTAACCATAGGCATCGTCTGTAGCAGACATATATCTCTTATAAATTACACACCGTGGTGACCCTCTGCTATTTCATACCCCTTCTATTCTCTCATTTATATTCTGATCATTATTTCCGTTTCATTTATACACTCCTGCCTGTTTTATTGTTTCCAGTACCTCATCACTTGTGTTTTACTTTGTACTACAATGTCTGCTTTCTAATCAAATACTTTCAAGTATTCCTTATCCATCCAATACACATACTCCTTAAACTCATTTCAGTACAGCAGCTCCTGCTGTTCTGTCTCACTCAGAATATGCCAGCAGCCTCACAGCTTCCATCCCTAACTCTGCCTAGCTGGTATCACATGCAGGTAGGCTTGTCCTGTCTACCGGGGATGGGAGTCCTGTTCCATCAGTATTCAACTACGTTGTCATTCTGCCTGTCTCCATCCTTAATTCTACCTAGAAGTATTGAGTGAAGGTAGACTTGCCCTGTCTGCCGAGGATGGGAGCCTGAGTCTTTCAGCTCAACTCATTTCCTTCAGTTCTACAGTCTCTGTCCCTAACTCATACCTTGTCGGTATTTGAGTGCAGGTAGTTTTGCCACATCTACCAGGGATGGGAGTTCTGTTTCATCCATTCCACCCCTGCTACCAACCATATCCAACTATTTCAGACTTATACAGTTTCCTTCCCTCCCTCATAACTCCAGCGGTATTGAGCATCAGTGGACTATCCACAGCTACTGGGATTGGGAGTTCTTCTCCTTTCTGTCAACCATTCTACCCATCATCAATGTGTCTCCAGTTGATATCGTAGTAGCATTATCTCATTCTTGCCAACTCCATCTGGGATAGAAGTTTTATTTTTATCATGTAGTTTTCTTCCAGTTCCTGTCCCTCTAATTTTATCCTCTCGATTCTGTAGGAGCTACTGACTGATATGGCTTCTCCTACTCCACTGGACATTGCAACTCCTCACCTCAAAGTTAATCCTCCTCAGTCTCCTCGACCTCGTTCTCCAGCTCCTATGGCTCATAAGCGCACTTCCAAGACCAAACATTCTATCAAAGACTGGGATGTGCCCCACCTAGTGGCTGAAATTCTTAAACAAGGTATCCACTACCCGGCTTCTGCCCACAAGCAAGAACTCTATGATTTATTCCTAGCCTCGTTGTCTTGCCTAGTTAAAAACCCAGGTACCAGTCAACCTGTTCCTCAACCTAAATCTTGGTAGATATCCAAAGTCCTAGACTTTATGCCTCAACTGGCATCATCTTTATGCCTAAACTGACATCAGATGCCACAGGCTAAAGAGGCTTGAGGAAGAGGGTCAGTGGCTTGGCAGGGAGCTAGGGACGTTGAGGGGTGAGGGGAAGGTTGCACTGGTAGAAGGGCTGACATCTGAGAGTATCAGGGGGCACCACAGAGAGGGAAGAGTAGGTCATGGGAGGGCTCAGGGGGAGGGGGGAAACCAGACAGGAAGCCAGCTGATGAAGGGTGGACTCTTGTAGAAGTTGTAGGGCCTAGCAAAAGAGGAGCAACAGCAGGCAGAAGGGAGGAGAAAACACATTGTAAGGTAAAGAGGGTAGGGAACATGTTTGCTGTACTAGCTGCGCATGGGGAAGAGGACTCAGGAGGAGATTGCACAAGGGATAGTACTCACAAAGAGAAGAGAGTGAGGGGCATTACTAGTGGAGAGATTGAGCATGGTGTGGCAGGGGGAGGGATAATACTCAGAGAAGTGAGAATGGAGAGGGAGGTTGGCAGTCAAACAGGAGGAGGGGAGGGGTCTCAATTGGGAAGGGCAGGGGGAAAGACACTGGGACAAATGGTAAAAGCACCATCTTGAGTGGCCCTAGGAATGAGAACCTGGGTGGAGGGGTAGCGACAGGCACAAGGAAAGAGTGGGGGGGTGTACTGGTGTTGAGAGACTCCATACTCAAGGGGATCACATGGGGCAGCAAGGGGAAGAGGTACAGTTGGATATGGGTAGAGTCCATACCGGGATTAAAGGCAGACAAGGCAGGACAGGCATTCTTAAGGTGCACAAGGAGAGGTAGGAGGAAACCAGACATTGTGGTACATGTGGGAACAAATGACCTAGTGGGATAAACGGTGGAGGTAACAAGGGAGAGGTCTGAGGAAGTGGGAAGGTTGTGCGAGGCGACTGGGGAGTCTGTGGCCTTCTCGGAGGTGCTTCCAGTACCCTGCACAAGCACAGTGAAAAACGAGAGGATTAGGGAGTTGAATGCATGGTTGGTAGAATGGTGTCAAACTAAGAGGTATGGGGCTGTGGGTGGCTGGGACAGTACCTGGGATAATAATCTGTTTGCAAGGGATAGGTTGCACCTGAGTGGGGAGGGGAAGGAGGTGTTAAAGCAAAGACTGGGGAGGTTTATTGTGACAAAGGTGGATTTAAACTAGACGGGGGGGTGGCAAGTGGACAGCAGGTAGGCAGGGATCCGATAGAGTGGAGTCCGGCTACCCCAGGCCAGCAGGGAAGGACTCGGGACGGCCAAAAAGGGAGGGAGTAGAAGGGAGGAGATGGAGGGCACGAAGGGAAGGGGCAAGATTGAGGTGGTCTCGCTGAATGCAAGAAGCTTAGGCAACAAATAAGCTGAGCTACAGGCACTCTTGGCAGTGTGGAGGTGGATATTGTAGCTGTCACTGAAACATGGGCAGCTGAGCACCAGGGCTGGGATCTCGCAATCCCAGGGTACAAATTATACAGGAAGGACCATAAGGGAGGGGGGTGGGTGGCAGTCGATATGAATGATGGGATCAAATGCACAAGGGATGAGGGGGAAGAAAGGAGAACAGAGGCAATCTGGCTGCAGCTTCTAGACTCAAGGGGTAGGAAATTGAGGTTTGGGGTGGTATACAGGCCACCGTGCCAGTCTGAGAGCTTGACAGGGAACTAGCAGGACAAATCAAAAAGGTATGTAGAAAAGAGAAGGTGGTCATCGTGGGGGATTTCAACTTGCCGGGAGCTGACTAGAGTCACCTCCAGTGCTAGGGAGCAAGTGCTCTTGGACATGATCCAGGATGGTCTCCTGACACAGTTGGTCAGTGTACCTACTAGGCTAAAGAACACTTTAGATCTGGTGTTGTCGAATGGGGAGGCAGTAAGGGAAATAAGGTGGAGGACCCACTAGCCGACAGCGATCACCAAACAGTGTGGTTTAATATCACGATGAGCGGGGAGCCAGAGAAACCAGTAACCCGGGTGGTAGTCTTCAGGGGGGCAGACTTTGGGAGGATGTGGGAAGTACTGAAAGGGAAACTGGAGGGCATAAAGCAGGAGATGGATGTGGAGCACAAATGGGATATTATTAAATGGGGGATTACAGAGGCAACAGAAGCCTGCACCAAGACACACAGTAAGAGGAGCAGAGCAAGGAAACCATGCTGGTTGAATAGCGTGGTAGTGGAGGTGGTGAGGGCAAAACGGGAGGTGCACCAGAGGTATAGGAGGACGGGGAAGGAAGGGGACAGGGAGGAGTATGCATGATGGCCCAGGGAGGTGACCAGAAAAGTGAGAAAAGTCAAGGCCCAGAGTTTAGTGCAGGGAATTAACGGGGGAGGAGAGACTTTTTCAGATACATCAGGGAGAAAAGGAAGTGCAAGGAGACAATAGTGAGGATAAAAAGGGTGAGGAGTGGACGGAAAAGAGGGAGAAACAGGCGGAAGCACTGAATAAATACTTTTGCTCAGTGTTCACGGATGAAAAGACGCTACCACCATGGGCTGGGAGGGTGGGGACGGGGAGAGGAGGCGACAGATGGAAGAATTGAAGGAGGTGAGTCCTAGAGGTCTGAGGGCACAGAGGGTGAGACAAGGCACCAAGGCTGAATGGTATCTACCCGAGGGTGCTGAGAGAGATGACGGAGGTGTTGGCGGAGCCGCTGGCGGATCTGTACAGCACCTCACTGGAGTCAGGATGTCTGCCACAGGACTGGAAGATGGCAGACGCAAGTGTCATTACACAAGAGCGGACCAAGGGTTGAACCAGGTAATCATCGTTCAGTAAGTCTCACTTCCATAGTGTACAAACTCATGGATACAATACTAAAGGAAAGACTGGTGTTGTACCTGGAGGACAACGGCCTCAAGGATGTGAGGCAGCATGGGTTCATTTCCGGGAAGTCTTGTCAAAACAACCTGATACAATATTATGACTGGGTGACAGGTGAGCTGGATAAGGGTCATGCGGTGGATGTTCTTTACTTGGACTTCAGCAAGGCCTTCGATTCCATGCCTCATGGGCAGCTTAGGGGAAGCTAACTGGTGCAGGGGTAGGAGCAAAAATGACAAACTGGATTACAAGCTGGCTGAGCGGGAGGCTGCAACGGGTGGTGGTAGGAGGGGAGCTCTCAGCTCCAAGGCCAGTGACAAGCGGGGTGCCACAGGGCTCTATGCTGGGACCAGTATTATTTGGGCGGCTCTTCGTATCAGACATTGCGCACGGGATGGTGAGCAAGGTAAGTCTGTTTGCAGACGACACCAACATGGGAGCAGTGGTGGATGGGGGGGATGGAAGCAGCTGCAGGGGGACCTAAGCAAGCTAAAGGAATGGTCAGAGAGGTGGCAGCTGGGGTTCAATGCAAAGAAGTGCAAGGTTATGCACTTCATGGTGAAGAACCCAAGGAGAGAATACTGGCTTGGGGGGGGGAGTTAAGCTGGGATTCACTGAGGAGGACAAGGACCTAGAGGTAATTGTAACAGGGACAATGAACAACACTGCCCAGTGCAGGAGAGTGGCTGCAAAAGTGAACAAAATGCTGGGGTGCACAGCGAAAAGGTTTTCATCCAGATAAAGAGAGGTGATCTTGCCCCTCTGCAGGTTGCTGGTAAGGCTGTGCTTGGAGTATTGTGTGCAGTTTTGGAGGCCATACCTGAAACATGATATCAGGCTACTGGAGAGGGTGCAGAGGACGGCAGTGAAGATGATATGTGGAATGGAGGGTAGAGACTATGAGAGCGGGCTGGGAGGCCTGAATATGTACACCCTGGAGGATAGAAGGGACAGGGGGGACATGATAGAGGCATTCAAGTATCTGAGGGGAATCAATAAGGATGGAGCAGATGGGGTCTTTAAGCTAAGGAGGGGGAGGGACACCAGGGGGCATGGGGTAAGAATAGATGGGGGAAGATTTAGGAGGGAAATGAGGAGACACTATTTCATGGAGAGGGTGGTAGCAAAATGGAACACACTACCAGAATGGGTGGTATCATGTAAATCTGTGAACAGTTTTAAAAGGGCATGGGACAGGAAACAGGGGGTGAGGGAGCTGGGGGCAGCAGTGGGATGACAAAGGGGGGGTTGGGCAGCTGCAAACTAGGGGTGCTAGCTGCACCCTCAAGCAGACTTAGATAGAATGGGTGGTCTGTTTCTGCTGGCACATTCGTATGTTCATATCTGTTTCGGATCTGCAATCACGCATGACTTCACTCAAAGCCCGCATTCCAGTCCAGCCTCTTCCACCTGCCAATCCATCAATTTCTGATGCTATCCCATCTACCAGCAACGTTCCTACTCTTCTTCCTCCTCAGGATACTGTTCCTCCCATTGATATTCTGCCTCCTTCGATTCCACCTCCTCTCCTCACCTCAAGTACATCATCCTCATTATCTCCTCTATTCATTTCACCGATTCAGCTTGTGTCAGCTCACCTCCGCAAGGACATTCTTGATGGAAAGGACATCAGTTTAGTCTCTCTTCTCATCTCTTCGCATGACATCATGGACAATGGAATTGTTTCTTGTGGTGACATGTCAGTCATATTGAAATTTAAGGATCTCCGCCTCCTTAACAAGATGACAGTGTCCGAATTTGTCTTGGTTTTTAGCCTCTTCAGCGACATCATTTGTTCAGCATTTCATGCATGACGTGAAAAACTGGACACTTATTTATACCACTTGGTCAACTTAAGCATGTGCTATGGTGGAACTCATTTTCATAACTATCATAGATCTTTTTCAGCCAAAGCTGCAAATGCCTTGGGCCCCTATAATACTAATTTGAACTGGGCCATACTGGATAATGAACTCTTTTGTTGTCACTTCACACGTCAATGTGCCTATTTCTGTTCCCTTTGTGGCTCATTCAGTCATTTTGCTCCCCTTTGTCCACTAACAGTGACTCTTTACTCTTCCTCCACCTATCAAACTAGGACAACTCAACCATCGAGCTCTCCTTCTAGTTCACTCTCAGGATTAACTTGCACAATCTCCAACCCTTGTGCTCACCTGGATATGCACAGACATCCCATTAAGACTGCTGGGGGTAAATCCACCTGCAATAACTTCAATGAAAGGGGTTCCTCCACTACCAGTTGCTCATTTCTGCATGTTTGCAGTTTCTGTGGTGAAGCTCATGCACACTATATTTGACCGAAGGCTCCCAAACCTACCCAATGACAGACAGTTCATCCTTCTACTCCAGTCAATGTACCAGCCCTGGCTAATCTCCTGGCTTTTCATCCTTCTTGTGCATTTGTGCATCAACTTCTGCTCAGGTTCACCCAAGATTTTCACATTGGTATCTCCATGCTCCCTAACACCTCCTTCCATTGTAGTCCTGGCTTCTGGCTCTACAAGGCCGATATTACTGATGCCTTTAAACTACTGCCCATTCACCCATCCCTCTGGCACTTGTATGGCATGTTTTGGGAGAACCAATATTACTTTGCTGTCCATCTTACATTCAGCTGCTGCAGCAGTCTCAAACTCTTCAACATGCTTGCCAAAGTACTTTGTTGGGTGTTACTTAATGTCTGTCACAGACCAGCAGTCGTCCGCTTACTCGATGATTTTCTCCTGATCGATCTACCTAATTCCCCTCCAGCAACTGATATTTCTGCTCTTGCCCAGCTCTTCCATAAACTGTCAGTTCCTTTGACTGCAGAGAAAACAGTAGGACCAGCAACAACCCTAGAATTACTAAGCATAATCTTGGACACTGACTGCATGGAAGCCCATTTACCTCTCAACAAACTTTCTAGGATTCAAGCATTAGTGCCGCCCTTTTCAAGTAGATCCTCCTGTACATAGTGTGAACTTCTTTCTCTCCTGGGATACCTCAATTTTGCCATGAGAATAATTCCACAAGGTCGATCCTTCATTTCATACCTCTTGACCCAAGCTTCTTCAGTTTCCAAATTGCATCACCATGTCTAAATCATAACCAAAGCAAAATCTGGTCCCTATTTTTAGCCAAATGGAATGGCTGTTTGATGTTCCACAAGTACCCCTCTGCAGACTTGTATCCCAGAATATACACTGATGCTTCTCCTGCTCATGGCTATGCTGCCATATTTCAGCAATCCTGGATTGCCACTCCATGACCTCCAGGTATTTCATCACTCCGTGACTTTTCCTCTACATCTCCTCTAATTGAGTTTTCCCTGTTAGTAGCAGCCATATTCCTCTGGGGTCACCATTGGTCCCTTCAATCAGTTTCCATCTTTTCCAATAACCAAACAACCAAGGCTATCATTAACAAAGGACAATCCCTATCCCATTCCATCATGCTGTTCATGCAGAGGCTAACCTGGCTATCACTTAGTCATAATTTTATGTTTACATGTCTTCAAATTTCTGGGTGTTGCAAATGCAGCAGCTGATGCTCTATCTTGATTTTGGTTTCAGGCATTTCATTGTCTCTATTTCTCAACAGATCCAGTAATGACTCCTCCACCTTCCTTCAGCGACATAATAATAATATGGAGTATTATCGCCAGCAAGCTACCTTCATCATGTGGGCTACTCTAGCTCCATCTATTAGAGCTACTTATACAACAGCTTGGAAAAAGTACTGTTGCTTTTGTCCTTTGCAATCCTCCCATTCTAATTCTGTCTCTGTGGATCTTGTTTTAGCATTTCTGACATACTGCCATCAAGCACTGCACTTATCCCATGGAACTATCAAGCAGTAGCTATCAGGGATTCAGTTCTTTTCCTCGCAATCTGCTCCATCCCTGCCATCTCTATTTTCCATTCCATCGGTCAAACTTCTTCTACTGGCTCTTCGAAGATCGTCCACTGCACATACTCCCTGCCATTTTCCCATAGAGATGCATGTTGGATTTATTGGACTCAGGGCCATTTAAATCTACCTCCAATCTCATGGTTGCATCTGCTATTAGTTTAGCTTTCTATGGATTTCTCCATCCAGGAGAATTCACTGTGCCACCATTCCACTCTACCAACTTTCTTAAGATTATCAATCTGCAGAAAAGAGCTGATCATTATGATCTGGCATTATCTTCATCAAAAACTGACAGACTGCATATGAGAGTCATCATAACTTATTACCCTTCATCGAATGCTTGGTGCCCAGTAGCTTAACTGAAAAAGCTTATGCTCTTCCACGCAAATTCAAATCCATCATCTCCCTTGTTAACTTCGGGCAATCAGTCACCCATGACTACAAAATTGTTCGTAGAAGAAGCAAGACAGAGAACTGTATCAGTTAAAGCAGAGGGAAGTGGGGAAGGAAGTCAGGATAGCAAAGACCCAAACCAAGGAAACAATAGCCAGCTCATTTAAGAAGGGGCATAAAACCTTTTATAGATACATTAGAGAGTGTAGAAAGACCAGGTATGGGATAGTGAGGCTTAATAAAGGGGAAGGGAGGTGGGCAGAGAGTGACAGTGAAAAGGCAGAGATACTGAATAAATACTTTTGCTCTGCATTCACAAAAGAAGAGGGGGAGGTAGCTAAACCAAACAACAGAAGCACTCTGGGCAGGGGGGTCGATACCAGTTCATTCACAGAAGAAAGGGTCCTGAAAGAACTCTTAAAACTCAAGGTGGACAAAGCAATGGGACCTGACAGGATTCACCCCAGAATTCTAAAAGAACTAAGGGGACACCTAGTGACACCACTGACTACCATTTTTAACAAATCATGGAAGGATGGTGTGGTACCTGAGGACTGGAAAAAGGCAGATGTGATTCCCCTTCACAAGAGTGGGAGCAAGGCAGAGGCAGGAAACAACAGATCTGTTAGTTTAACCTCAGTGGTAGGGAAAATGATGGAATCACTTCTGAAGGAAAGAATTGTCGAGTACCTAGAGGCCAGTGGGGCACAGGACACAAGGCAGCATGAATTCACAGCGGGAAGGTCATGTCAGATGAATCTAATAGATTTCTTTGACAGGGTGACCAAAGTAGTAGACCAGGGAGGGGCTGTAGATATTGCCTACTTAAACTTTAGCAAGGCATTTGACACAGTACCACACAAAAGATCAATAAACAAATTAGCCAGCCTGGGAGTGGATCCCAGGGTGGTAGCCTAGGTAACAAATTGGCTGGACAACAGGACGCAGAGGGTAATAGTAAATGAAGCACACTCTGGAGAAAGGGGAGTTACTAGTGGGGTACCACAGGGTTCAGTACTGGGACCAGTACTCTTTAATGTCTTTATAGGTGACACTGCAGAGGGGCTTGGATTCAATCTAGTATCTAAAGGCAGCTTAGATTCGGTACAAAGAAGTGCAAAGTAATGCACCTGGGAAACAAAAACCCAGGGGAAGAGTACAGAGTGTGGGGGGGGGTGGTATTAACAACAACATAAATGGAAAGGGACCTGGGGGTGGTCATATCAGAAGACCTAAAGGTAAGCAAACAATGTGAGAAGGCAGTAAGGATGGCTGGGGGAATACTGGGATGTATAGGGAGAGGCATCCCCAGTAGAAAATAGGAAGTTGTTATCTCTCTGTACAGACAATTGGTGAGACCCTATCTTGAGTACTGCGTGCAGTTCTGGAGACCACATCTCTGCAAGGACATAGAATGGAGGCAGTCCAGAGAAGGGCAACTAAAATGGTGCAGGGTATGCAACCGAAGCCATACAAAGAGAGACTAAAAGAGCTTAATATGTATACCCTTGAGGAAGGGGAGGTGATAGAAGCTTTCAAGTACCTCAAGGGAATCAATAAAGTCCAAGAAAGTAGCATCTTTCAGAAAAAGAGATGTGCAAGAACAAGGGGACACAATCTGAAGAAAGAGGGAGGACAGCTCAGGGCAATGTGAGGAAGTATTTTATCATAGAGAGGGTGGTGAACGCATGGAATGGCTTTCCTGAGGAGGTTGTGGGGTGAAAAACAGTGGGGGACTTCAAGAATGCATGGGACAGACATAAGGTAATTTTTGTGGGGGTAGGAAGAAGTAGGCTGTTAGTCAACTAGGATCTGCAGCTTATCCAATAGGAAGGAAAATGAGCAGACTAAGTGGGCCAAGCGGTCCTTATCTGCCATCAAAGTCTATGTTTCTATGGCTGGAAGGAAAAGTATGCTTCTTTGCAGATGACACAAAGATCTGCAACAGGGTTGATACACAAGAAGGGGTGGAAAGGATACAAAGGGGCTTGACAAGGTTGGAGCAATGGTCAAGAGTATGGCAGCTTAGTTTCAATGCAAAGAAGTGCAAAGTAATGCACCTTAGAAACAAAAATCCAAGGGAAGGGTACACAATGGGGGGGGTACTAACAACAACAAAAACAAAAAGGGATCTGGGGGTACTCATATCAGACGACCTTAAGGTAGGCAAGCAATGTGAGAAGGTAGTAAGGAGGGCTGGGAGGATTCTGGGATGCATAGGGAAAGGCATCACCAGTACAAAGCAGGAAGTTTTTATCCCTATAGACAGACAGTTGGTGAGATCCCATCTGGAGTACTGCATGCAGTTCTGGAGGCCCCATCCCCGCAAAGACATAGACAGGATGGAGGCAGTCCAGAGGAGGGCAACCAAAATGGTACAGGGTCTGCACCAGAAACCATATGACGAGAGAGACTAAAAGAGCTTAATATGTATACACTTGAGGAAAGAAGGGAGATGGGGGACATGATAGAAACCTTCAAGTACCTCAAGGGAATAAACAAAATCCCAGAGGGTAGCATATTTCAGAAAAAGAGATGCACAAGAACAAGGGAGCACAATTTGAAGATAGAGGGGCGACAGCTCAAGGGCAACATGAGGAAGCATTTTTTCATGAAGAGGGTGGTGGATGCATGGAACAGCCTTCCTGAGGAGGTCGTGGGGTCAAAAACAGTGGGGGAATTCAAGAATGCATGGGACCGACAAAAAGCAATTATAGTGGGGGGTAGGAAGGGGGAAGGAGGAGGTAGGCTGCTGGTTGACTAGGATCTGCAGCTTATTCAATAAGTAGGGAAATGGGCAGACTAGGTGTGCTAAGCGGTCCTTATCTGCCATCATAGTCTACATTTCTAGAAGAATTTTGCTCCAAAGACTTGGACTCAGGCCATATTCATATTCAGGCAACTCATTCCGAATTGGAGCAGCTACTTCAGCATCAAGAAATAATATTCCAATTCATATCATCAAGAGACTTGGAAGATGAAAATCATCAGTCTTCAAATCCTACAGTACATCCCAAACCCAGACATAGAACTAACTCAGACAAGCATTTTCAATGATTTTTTCGGAGTTTGCAGAGAGGACAGGCAGATCAGTAGCCATGGGTCATCAGAGGCTTTCCCCCTCAAGGTTTTTTTTCCTCTCCTAACATAGAAACATAGAATCTGTCAGCAGATAAGGATCATACGGCCCACCTAGTCTGCCCATTTCCCTACTCACTGCTGCAGCCCCAGATCCTATTTGATCTGCATCTCTCCTGTTCTGCACATCTCCAGGATACCCTTATATTTATCCCATGCACTCTTGACCCTCCATATTGCTTTTGCCCCCACCACTTGTGCTGGAAGGCTGGTCCATGGTTCCACCACCCTTTCAGTGAAAAAGTACTTCTTAACATTACCCCTGAGCTTTCTACCCTTCAGCCTCATATCATGCCTCCTTGTTCTTGCGAAGGGTTTTCTCTGAAATATGCTTTCCACCTGTACCCTGTTCATTCCCCTAAGGTACTTGAAAGTCTCTATCATATCCCCTTCTCCCTTCTTTCCTCCAGTGAATAGATATTAAGATCCTTAAGTCTTTCCTCGTAGTGCTTCTGGTGCAGTCCTTGTACCATCTTCGTTGTCCTTCTCTGGACTGCTTCTATTTTGTCAATATCCTTCTGGAGATGTGGTCTCCAGAACTGAACATAGTACTCCAGCTGAGGCCTCACCAGTGATCTGTACAGTGTCATCACCACCTCTCTCCTCCTGCTTGTTATGCCCCTCCCTATGCACCTCAACATTCCGTTTGCTCTCCCGAGGCCTTTTCACACTGTTTGGTCACCTTCAGATCATCAGATATGATAACCTCCAGGTCTCTCTCTCCTGACTTGTGGTGATTCGAATTGCCCCACCCATCCTGTACTCCTTGCTTGGATTCCTGTGACCCAGGTGCATGATCTTGCACTTTCTAGCATTGAAACTCAACTGCCAGACACCTGACCACTTCTCTAATAGGCTTAGGTCCTTTCTAATTCTTTCCACCCCCTCCTGTGTGTCCACTCTGTTGAAGATCTTGGTGTCATCTGTGAAGAGGCACACCTTTCCCTCGAGATGCTCTGCAATGTCACTAATGAAGACATTGAATAGGACTGGCCCCAGCACCGACCTCTGTGGCACCCCGCTGGTCACCTCCCTCTCCTCAGATTTCATGTCATTTACCACCACACTCTGAGTCCTGTCCCTTAGCCAGTTTCCAACCCACTTTCTCACCATAGGATCCACTCCTAGGCTCCTCAATTAATTTAGCAATCTCCTGTGTGGGATGGTGTCAAAGGCCTTGCTGAAATCCAGGTAGGCCACATCCACCACCCCTTCCTGATCCACCACCCAGTGAAAGAAATCTATAAGATTCATTTGACAGGACCTTCCATCTGAGAATCCATGCTGCCTTGGATCCTGTGTCCCGTTATCCTCCAGAAACTTCACAATCCTCTCCTTAAGTGAGGTCTCCATTACTTTCCCCACTACTGAGATCAGGAATACAGGCCTGTAATTGCTCCCTCCTCTCTGCTTCCATTCTTGTGGAGAGGGACCACATCTGCCCTCCTTCAGTCCTCAGGTACCTCCTCCATCTCTAGTGATGTGTTACAAAGGGCAGCCAGTGGTTCTGCCAGCACTTCCCTGAGTTCTTTTAGTACTCTGGAGTGGATCCCATCTGGCCTCATTGCCTCATCTGCTTTTATTTTCCCCAAGTTCTTCTAGGACTCGTTCCACCGTGAATGGACTGGTGTCTACCTCCCTTCCCTGAATACCCCTCTTAATGAGTCTTGGTCCTTTACCCTACCCTTCCCTGGTAAATACTGAGCAAAAGTACTTGTTCAGTATCTCACCCTTTTCTAGGTTGTCCTCCACCCTTTCTCCTCACTCCTTTTGAGCCTATCGATCCCATTTCTGGTCTTTTTTCTCTCTCTAATGTATCTGAAGAAGGTTTTGTCGCCTTTCTTAATAGCCTGGGCTGTACCATTCTCTGTCTGTGCCTTAGACCTTCTAATTGTTTTCCCAGATTCCCTCTGCTTCTCCAGATATTGTTCTCTGTCCTCATCCTTTTGTGATTCCTTGTATCTTCTGAAGGCTATTCTCTTTTCCCTTACTTTCTTGGCCACTAACTTCGAATACCATAATGGCCTTTTCTTTCTTTTATTCTTGCTATGCATTTTGATACAGTGACCTGTTACTTCTGTTATGACTCTCATGAATGTAGACTACTGTTTTTCCAATCTCCCCCTGTACCTCCTTCTGCTAGGGCTCTTTTGAGATTTCTACCCATCTCCTTAGTTAGCCTTCCTGAAATCTAGGACCTTTATCCTTATATGGCTTGCCTCCTCCACTGTGGTTACCTTAAACCATTCTGTCCTGTGGTCGCTTGTAATAAGGGGACTGCCCACCTCCTGAGTGCTTCTGGTCACATGCTCCGTGAGCTGAAGGAGGTATCCTTTTTGAGCCCTCTATTCCCTACAGCTACCCAGCTTAAAATCTACCAAGGGTGGGAACAGAGAAAGGCCAAAGGTTCATAGGTATACACAAGTACTACATATTCACCAATCATTGAAGGGGAGGGCCTAAGCCCGAGGTTCAATGTGGGGAAACAGCTCCATTCAATTCAAAAATCTGCATCTTCCAGTATCCCAATGCTTAGCACATTTGGAAACACCCACCATTCTCACCATCCTTCTCCTCCTCAATGCTGGGCCCTCTATTCCCTACAGCTACCCAGCTTAAAATCTACCAAGCGTGGGAATAGAGAAAGGCTCAAAGTTCATAAGTATACATGAGCACTACATATTCACCAAACATTAAAACTGCACTTACCTAAGGGTTAGGTGGTTTTAAGATCTGTCCTATATTCAGATTTCTTTGAAGTGCTCTGATTAAGTGCTCTGGGACAAAAGACCAAGGTTGACAAAGGAATGACATCAACCTAAAAACATGTTGTTTCTGTCTGTACTGCAGTCAGTGTGTCAGAGTTCAAATCCATAGGTCTGGACTGGTATTATACCAGGATAGTTCACATCATCTGCATTAATGAGAAGGGGTTGGTAAAAAATGTTTAAAACCATTATGCTCATAGTAATTGCACTTGTTCTCTAGGTTTTGGGCTTCTTTCCAACATCAGTCTTTTAAAACAGCAGTGCAATGAAAAATGTTTTTCCAAAAAAGCTAGTTTCATCTACAATTAATTAACATATTAGTATACTTTCCAGATCTACTTTTCTAGGTACCTCCTATGCTGTGCACCATTAGTTTTGTTTTGTTTTTTCTTGATCCTAACCCTTACCAACTTTGCAACAGTATTTCTAAGCAAAATGTGGTGGCCATCTTTTCTTCTTGAGAAAAAAACGAAATTAAAACATTTATAAAATATTCACATTTTGGTGAAATGAGAAAATGTTACCACAAAATAAAACTGGAAGATGCCTGGAATCTTTTATAGTGAAAAAAAGATAGGGTCATATTTTTTGCCAAATTTCATTGCACTGTTGCTTTAAATCAACAGTACATGTTATAGTGAAAATTTCTGATCTATGCCTTTTTATTCCAGACTGCAATCTTTCTCCTGCCCTATAAGATTCCCTTTTTCCCTAATCTGAGTTTGTTTTAACATTTATTTTATATTTGAAAGAATTAAAAGGAGCACACCCTTTTCAGTGGTGTAGCAAGATATTTCTGTTTTGTACACACTCTCTGCAGCTGCTGTTCCCATGAAAAAAAAAAGTACACGTCCTCTCAAACTGTTGCCCCCCCTTCCATTTTAAAACAAATCAGGTTATTAGATGACTCATCTAATCTCCAAACAGGTTGTACACACATGTATATATATCTATATATCTTAAACAATAGAAGTTTAAACAGATACAGACACTACGTAGTCTACACTAACTCAAATACTCCAGTTTATACTGATAGTTGTAATAAAAAGGCATTTGCTTGGGACAGGTACTCAAAAATACTGCACACAAATGTGTACATTGAATATGCTTGCCTACACCCTTGCTTTCATTATTTCTTACCTCAGATTTCTCACCAGTATTCTTGGCTGATTTTGAAAACCCATAGTTAAACAATAAACATTAAGTTTTAACATTAGTTAAAAATTAGGAGGCAGTATGGCTTAGTGGTTAAGGGCACTGAGTTGCATACCTGGAGATCTGGGTTTGAATCCCATCAACCCCACTTGCATGCTGTGTGACCCTAAGCAAGTCACTTAACTTCCTTGTGTTTCCAGGTCACACCTGGAAACAAGCTTTAGCTTAGTGTGCCTTTCCTGGTTAAAAAATGTCTTCTTTCCCTAAACATAAATTTTATTATGACTCAGGTGAACTAGCATGTAACTGACACTGCTTCCTGACTTTATGTGTCAGTAGGTGTCAGAAACTGCTGAGAATACTGATGAAAACATGGTTATAGTACTAGTAAAAGGAGTACCCCTTTAAATTACTTAAAACCTGAAAAAAAATGCTAAAGCAGTTTCAAACTGATGAGAAAAGGGCATTTTATGAAACAGGAGGACAAGGGTGACCTAAAAAGGAATAGCAAGGTATGGGTCAAAATTTTCATTTTATCATGCACTGCTGTAGTAAATATTTCACATTACAAAATGGGTTAGGAGATTTCTGCATCCTGATTGCCTAAGAGGTGCCAGTTGCCATGTCCTTATCAGGGCATATTGTGCCAAACTGGCATCTCTTCAGTCACTCAGGATGCATTACCAAATAAATCACTGTGCCTCAGTCTGCCAGCTGAACCTTCCTGCCCGGGCTGCAGAATAGTCACTACCCTGCCTCGCCTGCTGAACATTCATAGCCGAGCTGCAGAACACTCAGTATCCCACCTTGGCAGCCCCCCCACACACACACACACACACACACACACTAGTACAGCGCATTATCTTTTGAAAACTAATAAAATGATCCAAAATAAAACTCAGACCTGTAGTTCTGCAAGAAAAGCAACTGAAACTAAACCAAATGATGCTGCATGCTGCTACAACCCGTCTTCCAGTCAAAAGTCCAAAGCCACTTCTCCACTTGCTGTTTTATACACCGTTTTTTTTAACTAAACCAATTATTTTAAAACTTCCACATTTTCATCATTATAACAGAGTGAGCACCCAATGTTACAACCTGCTATTTTACAAGCGGTAAGTACAGCACCTGGCAAGAGACAGGCTCAGTCTGAATTAAAGGGGACACTCGCTGTAAAAGAAACGCCCACTCTGCTCAGTAGCAGAGACATGCTTATTTAAATTGGGTATGTGCCAGTGAGGAATACAGTGTAAGGGCAAATGGAACAACAACCTGCCCAGTATCTGTGTGTGTGGTGGTGGGAGGGGGGCAGTGCCCTGTACTGGACATCAACAATTATCAATAGGGGGACTATTTTTTTACTGTTTCTGTATCAAACCTGTTTTTTTTTACATTTGTTTGCTGTTTTTTGTTCTTTTTTTTCTTCTTAAATAGTTACTTGGGGGACTCATTTTATAAGTGCAATAACACACTCCGAAGTGTGGGTTATCTCCTGATAAGAGCAACGTCCAGGTGCATAAAGCACTTGGCGCAAGTGCCTTGTGCCTTATAACACACCTGGGCATGCTCTTATCAGGAGATAACCCACACCTCGGAGTGTGTTATTGCTTGCTTAAACACTTCTTTCAAAAACACCTGACTGTCCCCAACTGGTTTTACAAGTGCTATGTTTATAACATGCACTGTGAAGGCAGATAATACAAATGAAGGCATTTTATACAGATTCATTGGAAAAGTTAAAAAAATTTACTGCAAAACCAGGGAAAGGTAAGTGAAAATGAAAAAAGTTGCCCTAGAATCAGCTGTAATAGTTGAAAATAAAACGGTTGTGAAATAACGGACATAATTATCAGGAGCAAGATTCACAAAAGCTTGGGACCCTATCATACTAGACAAAATCTACGCAAATCATCCTTGAAAGCTCTCTCTCCTAGTCCTACCTACCTACTGCCTATCCTGGACTATGGGTCCTTGCTATGGGAAAGGGCTTCATTTAAGGTCCAGCAAAGGAAATAAAAGGTTTGCAGTTTGGAAGCTGAGGTTTACCATTTTTGCATTGGAGAGTGCTGAAACATAGTTCATACTATGAAGGTGGAGGGTGTTTTCAAATATTTATTGATGAAAATAATACATCATTAGGACTGATGTGAGATTAAGGTATCAAGGTGCCACTGCCAACATACCGTACAAAGTAAGCAATGCAATTATGGTATGTAATACAATACTTTCGAGTATTCAGATATCCCTTAACAACTATCCAATTCTAATCCTGAAGCATTCACTGTAAAGTGATATTGTAGGGAGAAGACATTAATGAAGTGGGTGAGATCCAGTTCATCTTCTTTAACCTTTCTGAGTGTATCTTATAGACCAGGGTTGTTTGTATGGAATTCATCAAGCCAATTTGATTAATGCTTATTTAATTTCATTGTATTGGCTGTGAGGTTCATGAATTGTGTGAATTGAACCTATACATTTACCTGCCTTGTTTAGAAAAGTAAACTTCACTTTATTATTTTCTTGCAAATACTTATGCTGTTTGACACAGCTTTTATGCAGCTGGAAATAAAGACTTGAGGCCTCATATTCAGAGCTGTCCATTTGCACCGCACTCCCATTAGCAGTGCATGTGAGATAGTGCATGGCCAGCCTGGGGGTCATATTCAGACAGGTAGTGCACCCTGACCAGAGCACACTGCTTGTCTAAATGTGGAACTGTGTTAGCACCATGAGCAGAGAGTGTGTGTGGCACTAACACAGCCCCCTGTGGGAATATGGCCCACAAGAGGGAATGGAAATATGGGATATCGCCATGTGCTTCTTTGGGATATATTCAGTGGCCTGCATTCTGATTTTTATTTGTTTGAAACATATTTTACCAGATAGGCAAACAGATCCCATGAAGGCTCGTTTCCAGTTGTGACCTGGGAGTGGGAGGAAATTTATATATACATAGTGCAACAGAGATACAGTTGCATTACATTCCTGTAAGCTAAATCATATATACATATTGTAACAGAAATGCATTTACATTTACATTGCACTCCCATTTGGTACATAGTGCAGATAAGCTAATGAATACATATGGCATGCAAGGTACTTAGGGTCCATTAGCATGCCATTATGTGTTCATTAGTGGCACCACACAATGACAACATGCAAGAATCAACCAACCAATCAAACTTTATTTAACCAGGCAGTTACATCATTGAGCAAGCTCATATGCAAGATGGTTCTGGACACACAGAACAATATCCATTTACAGTTTACGACAACATGTCAAGGCATATCATACAGGAAAAAACAATATAAACATAACAAACATTACAGGATAATATGATATCGGGAATAAGTCTTGATAGCAAGGCAGTATACATACACAGATACTACATCATAGGATGCTTCAGGTCAACAAAGGAGCGAGGCATGAGAGGACGGTAGCGGTACATAGGGTACAGTGGGAAGTAGAATAGAAGCACATGAGGGGAAGGAGGGATAACCCTGCTATGTTGGAGTCCCCCAGGAGGGTTGCCACAGGGAGGGAAGAGGGGAGGAAGCTAATGAAGGGGTAGTTGCCCTAAGGGGCTGCTGGTCAACAGGGGGAGTAGGGAGGCCAGGAGGATCCATAAGCTAAGGATAAATTCAAATTGTGTGCCAATGATTACCGGAAACAGTCGCACACAGTTTTCAGGCAGCTGAAAAGCAGTTGTTTGAGTACATAAGGGCTTGGCAGGCAGGAAAGGTTAAGATCTTTTTTTGAATTATTCCAAAGTGATGGTAGGAAGGAGCTGATGGCAGCTGCGCCATGGCACATCCTTGCTCGTGGTAGCTTGAGGAGGACAAGGGAGGAATTACGTAGGCCATATATGCCAGTTGACCGTTCCAACAGATCACAGATGTAGGGTGGGAGTTTGTTGGAGAGCACCCTGAATATCCACATAAGGGCATTTATTTGCCTCCTCAGAGGGAGGGATGGCCAACCTATTGCCTGGTACAACAGGCAGTGATGAGTCCGGAGTGGAATATTGAGTATAAATCTCAAGGCTCGATAGTAGAGTGTATCAAGCTTCTGAAGTGCATACTGGGGGCAATGGCTGTACAGAAAATCTGCATAATCAAGCAGGGGTAAAAAGGTTGCTTGAACCAGCCACTTCCTGGCTTCAAGGGTGAGAAGATGCCTTATGCGGAAGAATATGCCAAGGCGCTGTCTGAATTTTTTTGTTAACTCACACAGATGTGCGCTGAAACTAAATTTATTATCCAGCCAGACTCCCAGATATTTGAATTTATCCTCTATTTCCATGGATTCACCAAGGAGGGTGGTAATCCGGGGAGGCCAGATGTCCCCAAATTATGAGGAGAGGGTGGGGAGAAAATCATGGCTTTTGTTTTTTTTGCATTGAGCAAAAGCTTGAGATTCAACAGATTATATTGGAGGGTGATAAAGTCTTGCTGTAGTTCCTTACGAGCAATATCTAATGAGGGGTTGATTGTATAAAGGACTGTGTCATGTGCAAAAAGGTGAACATTTCCTGTTAGGAAGCCAGAGTCAATGCGGTTTATGTAGAGTGCGGAGAGGATGTGCCCCAGGATGGAACCTTGCGGCACACCTCAGGGCAGAACTTTAAGTGGGACAGTTCCCCTTGTGTTTTAATTTGTTGTCTTCTATTTGTGAGGTAACAATGGAACCACTTTAATTCAACAGGGGTTAAGCCAATGTTACCCAGAGAATCAAGCAGAATGGAGTGATCAACCATGTCAAATGCTTTGCTGTGATCATGGAAGAGAGCATAGGTGTGCTGTTTGCTGTCCAGGGCTTTTAACCAGTCGTTAGATACTTTGGCAAGAGCCGACACGGTGCTATGCTTTGGTCTAAACCCTGATTGGGCTGGGTTGAGGATGTTTTCGCGATCCAAGTGCTCCCTCAATTGTGAGTTGATGATTTTTTTTAATAGTTTGGACAGTACAGGAAGAATCGAGATTGGTCTGTAACTGCTCAAGTCTGTGGGGTCTCCTGACTTGAACAAGGTGACAATATGCACAATTTTCCAGCTAGATGGTAGCTCCCCTTGCATAAGTGAGCAATTAAATAGGTGAGTGATTGGAGCTGTTAAGATAATAGAACCCAGCTTTTAGAAAGAAGGGTTCTAACGAATCTGCACCAACACTCCTTTTGGTATCCAAGGAGAGGAGAAGGTCCCTCACCTGCTTAAAGAATACTGGCAGGAAGTTGAAGGGACAGCAGCCGGTGCCAAGGGCAGAGGCAGGGCTGGTACCTATGCTAGTGGCGCTTGGGGCACATAGTTTGCTGACAGGTGAGGCATCGAATGCAAGGCCTGCAGTAGCAAAATGATTATTAAGCTGATCGAGGATCTCAGACCTGTCCGCGTAAGACTTATTGTTCGCAATAATCTTGGCCAGGATTGGGGTGGCAGGGGAGTGTCCTTCGACCTCTCTCAAGATTTGCCAGAACTTGGCAGAGCAATTTTTGTTTTCCTCAAGGGCGGACTGAAAGAACCGTGATTTTTTGGCCCTGGCCAGTTTAGTGCAGGCATTCCTGGCTACCCGAAAGGAAAGCCAGTCTGCATCAGTCTGTGACTTTCTTGCCCTTTTCCATAGAGTGTCTCTGGACTGCAAAGCCCTTTTCAGGGACGGGCTGAACCAGTCAGGTGCCTGTTTTCAGTATTTGACCTTTTCTAGGGGAGCATGTTTATTTATTACCCTTATTAACAGATCCTGAAAGTTGAAGAAATCTTCAGTCACAGAAGGTGCGAGATAGCATTCCTGCCACATGGTATTCCTAAGATCTGTCAGTAAGGCAGGGAGGCAAAAATGTTTTAGACTGCACTTTAATTTGAAGGTAGAGGTGGAAGGGAGGTGTGGGAAACACCTGATGCAGGCGACAGCGCAGTGGTCACTCAGATCATTATGAAAGACCCCTGTATGGGAGAAGTTATGTGGCTTATTGATGAGCATAAGGTCCAATAAGGAACTACGACCAGGGTTTTTTTTATTAGGTCGGGTAACCTCAGGGGTGAACTGAGTTAACCCGTGCTCATCACAGAACTCCTTAATACTATTGGCACAGGCATCATTCCAGTTGAGATTTAGGTCCCCCATAATGACACATTCAGTGTTTGTAATTTCCAGGAGGGAATGGAGATGCAGCAGTAGACTGTGACCAGCAGCAGACGGCCTATAGCATGCAGCTACCAATTGGGCCTCTCCAGGTGATAGTGTTAACCTGAGGGCAAGACACTCATATTCTTTGGGCATTGATGTGCAGACAATGTCCATAGTTAGGAATTTGTCCTTGACATATATGGCAACACCATCACCTCTAGTCAACCTATCACACCTGTGTAGGTTGTAGCCAGGGATGTTGATTGTTTTGTCAGATACATTACTTCTAAGCCATGTTTCGAAGAATATTGCTACATCAGGGATAGCATGTAACACCCAGGCCTAGACCTGGTCAATTTTGTTGACTAGGCTACATACATTCATAAGCAGGAAGCTCAAGCCCTTTAACTGTGAGAGCTCCCTGGAGCCACTAGCAGATTGGGGCGGGTTTAATTCCATACTGCCTGCACAGAGTAACAGCAGGATTAGCAATTTCCTGAGCTATTTTACAAGAAACCTCAGGAAGGCTTTGCTAGATTGCTTAACGTGGACATTCCCTGGGGCAGCAGAACAAGTGTTGGAGGGGCAGGGAGTGGTGGTCATAGTAAGTATCGCTATCCTAGCAGAGAGATAGAGGGGTATCTGCTTGAGGGGTGTTGGGCAGTATGGAATATGGAATATTCTGCTAGCATGCAGATTACTGTCTTTAAAGGGCAATAACTGAAAAGCTAATAGGTCAAAGCACGCACTAAATATAAAATAAAAATGCCTACATGCCACATAAACACAGCAAGTAGGCAACCCTGCAATAGTGAGCCATGCATCAGGGGTCCCGCAGACCCCTGTGCCATGCATTAAAGGGGCATGCGCCACTTCCACACTTGTTCCCTGGCCATTTATGCTGCTCTGTGCACAGACAGTTCAGAGTGTGCCCAGGGGCTGTTCCCACACTCTGTGACATTCACACAGGTGCAGAGTGCTGGGAGAAGAGAAAGCAAGATATAGCAGCAGGAACCCTGCCATATCTATTGTGTGTCCCCCACCACTGTTCTGCCCAGCCCTCTGTTCAGGTAGGAAGGGCTGTGGACAGCCATTCAGCACTCAAACAACTGTTTTACATATTTCAGTGTAATCCCCATTCCGTGGGGTTACTAGAATCCCATTAGCATCAGTGTTAGGAAGGGAAGGCAGCTAGTGATTATCTAGTTAAATGGATTTTCACTCTGTCCCTCTCTGCTGCTTGGTTTCAGCTGAGAGCTGATGTCATTTAGAACTCTCACTGCAACATAAGCCACAGCTTATGTGAGAGGGGGAGTAGCTTTAGAATGTTCAGTTAGTCTGTAGTATGAGTTCAGTGCCAGAGCTCAGAGCTCAGAGAGTGAGCAGTGTGGGCTGTGATGAGTACCGTTTTTTTCTCACCCAAGTGGAGGACAGTCTTTCCTGACTAGTGGAGTGGTGGAAACCATCTCCAGGGATTCCTTTGTCCCATGCGGGATGAAGGGGACTGCAGAGGATTTTAGGGGCAATCCCCGGATCCAACTTTGGTGAAGCTGCCTGTGTGTACAACTGTGAGTAGATTTCTGTCTGAGAGTTACCCAGAATATGTACCTGCCTTTTTCTGTGGGGTGACTCTCTGCTAAAGGGACAATGTCACCTATTTCTGTGAGGATTCCTTCAAGAAGTTTGTGTTTTAAGGATCTCTGACAATAGTGGACATCCCATGTGTGGCTTGCCCTATGTTCGGGACTTTAACCTTACACCCTTGTGGCGTTCCTGATGCTAAATGTGATAAACATTTCAAGACAGCATCAGTTACTACAGTTTCAGTACTTGTGAAGTGTAACTCTGTAACTCTGAAAGAATGGCTGGGTATGTACATGGAAGCAAAGGGTGGGAGACCTCCTCATCTGGAGTGACCAGTTCAGCACTTTGGGTTCTGTAAGGGCACCTCTTTTCTTCTAGTGTATGTGGCCAGTGCCTGAAGAAGTTTATCCCTCGTATGTCAGTTTCTCCAATTCACCCCTTGTATGTGGGTTTTGCAAGTGTTGAGCCTTGAGTGCTCCATCATGGCCCATGTGCCACATTCCTATCCTATGCCATATGGGAAATGTGCTGAGTACTAGCCTAGTGCCACCTTTCCAGAAGAGCTTGTGTGTTTTCACAGTGTCTAGTTCCACAATTTTCTAGATGTCTAATCCTATGTTATATGGAAACTGTTGTAAGTACTGGCCTAGTGCCATTCAAGGAGAAATTGTGTGTGTTCTCTGTGGCTAGTTTCACATTCCAGATGTTTAATCCTATGCTATATGGGAGGTTTGAGCTCGGTTTCTACAGGTGTGTTCTGTATTGCCTTGTGCCAGTATAAACCCTTGGGGGGACCATCTTTGCTTCTGCGTTTCCAACTGTGTTTTCAGAATAAAGCCACACTCTAGAATGCCAGCCTGGTGTGGACAATCTAGTTAATGCTTCCTGTGTGGATTTACTGGGTACCCCAACCCAGAAGTGCAAACCTAGCATAGCCCTTAGCAAACGTTCTCTCCTTAGGACCTGGGTTTTGTTATAGGTCTGGTTGTGTCTAGTATGTACACACACCTTGTGTTTTTCTACTACATCTACAAATGAATAATGCTTTGTACTCCCACCCCTCTCTTTTCCCCTAGACTATGAGAGGTGTGGCTACTAGTTAAATAAGGACCTGGTGGGGGGGTTACAAAAATTGGGGCTCATCCGTCAATGTTGTTTAATTTGGGGAGAAAACAGGAGATTGTTTGCTTAGGATATGGTTAGCTTTTTGTCTGTCTGGCAGTGTGGTAGCCCAAGATCAGGAAAGGGAAGCTTTGCACAAAAGGATCTGCATAGGATAGTGCCATCCTTATGCGCCTCTGTGTGCCTGCTGTTACAGTGCTGTTGTGTGTTTGTGCCAACTTTACAATGGATTATAAAGCCAGAAAGTATATGTTCTTGTCCCTGCATCTAGGACATTTTACAGAACATTTAATCTCAAGTTTTAACTGCCAAACGTATTGTCAACTTTAGGAAACAAAGAGAGAAATGTGCCCTGCATGCTTCATGTGCTTTGTGTGCAAATTTGGGGAGTCGCTAAAGAAATTGCCAAGTTCTGTGAGTGAAAATGATCAAGAACGGCGCTCCCGCCTTGAAGTTTCAGCCAAGAAAAAAAAAATACAGTTTACAGTTTAAATTTGCCCTGCTCGACGATCGCCATGGAGGAAGAGCACGAGGAGAGAGAGAGAGAGAGAGACTCATTTGCATGGCATTCAGTGATTGGTGCGACTGCAATCAGTCCCGCCCCCAACCAGCTTCAAAGTGCAGCCCATTGTTCCAAGAAGGAGAGAGTAAGTGACATACGAGCTGGTCAGACCAGGATTAACCATCGAGGGGGCTTGTGAATGTTCTAATCTGTGAAATACAGACTTTTACTGTTAAAATTCAGGCTCAACCCATTACCCGACTGACTGGAAAGTGAGCATGGCGCTCGTGATAACAATTGGTGGGATCAGCAGCCCGTTTCTCCCCAGAGGCCTTCCAGGATCAGCACCAGGCCGAAAAATTTACACCAGAGAAACCAGCTACTGATTTCAGGGAGTACAAACCCTAACCAACTGTGCATCAAACTGTGTTGTGATTTTCAAGCCAGCTGAATCTGTGTGCAAGCAGTGAGATTGTTTTGCAAAGAGGGCTGTGAGTTGCAAACAGCAAGTGCAGCAAACAAAATTCTGAACATAGACTGTAAGCATTTATGATGGGTTCAGCAACAGTAAAATGTTCTTATAGCAAGTGAGAGACTGAGTTGTATAATCCTGCAGCAAACAGGCAATCCTGTGTAAAAGAAACACTGTGGCTTGCAAGTGACTTTAAGCATGTGTAAATAGTTGATTCGTGTGCTAATTGTTAAGTCCTGTAAAATCATATGAATGTGCTGAGAGATATACAAACAGTGCAATCATTACAGTTTGAGCAAAATCAGTAGCAGAAAGGTCGGATGCACAGTTATTGAGTCAGAAACAAATCTGATGCATGAGGAGAGCTGCCACCGCAATTACAGGGTGGGGCTAGCAATGTAAACACAGCAGCAGGGAGCCATTTTGCGAGACTGTACTGAGATTTGTAAACAAGTATTAACAATTAACCTTTATGTGTTTTAAGTGCAGACATGGCTTTGGGAACATTCCGCTACCCAGATCATGCCCAAGCTATGATAGCAGAGGAGATGATCACACTAAAGGGAAATAGAACTTTCTATGGTGAAGGATTGCCTCCAGACGTTGCAATCCCTAGTTATCCAGTGAGATTATGCATTATGTGCCTCAGGGCTGGAAGGAATGTGTTTCTGATACCACACTGTTCAAATTGCCTTGTGAAGTATGTTATGAGCAAGGATGCACAACCAGAGAGGGTATCACAAATCCGATTAGCTCCCACTTGGACCAAAGTAGGAAACCCTGCAAGCAGCAGCACACAGCACCAGGTTGAACCTGTTGGGGAGGCCCCATAGAGTGTGGCACAGAAGGAGAGAGTATGGATCTACTACAAGGGCAAACACTTAGAGATGTTTCCATGCCTGTGTCCCAGCTGGGCAGTGCGACAGAAGGATCCGTGGACCCATGGATGGAGGGTCCTAGTCCTAGCCTGGCAGGGGAGGACAAACTTCAAGAGACATTAAACTGGGAGGTGTCTACCTCCACACCCAGTGAGGAGTGGACTGTCTTGGGAGTGAGGATGACTGCTCACTCCTGGGCTCAGATTTTGAGTGAGGAAGAGGAGGATGAAGAGATGTATCTTCATGTTGAGGGTCCCAGTTTGCGGCCTCAAGCTCTTGCCTCGGATGTTCCAGAGAGAGAAGAAGATGGCTCCACTGTCCTGCCCACAGAAACTGTCGGGGACAAGTTCTTTCATTTGTTAAGTATGTGGCACTAGCTTGACCAGAACTGGCCACCCCCAAGCCGAACCATGGGCCATACACTTGTGAAGAATAGCAAGGAGGAGAGACTGGTACGTAGGAGGGCTGCACCATATATGGGAGGTCATTTCCTAGTAGAGTCTGGGAGGAAACTGAACAGAACAGGCAATCCTGGTTATTGGAAAAGGCAAGTAAAAATCTGCATCTTGGTGCAGCACCATGTGTTAGAGACAGTCATTGGTGATAGACTGAAATTCTGGAAATTGGGCAGAACTTTGTTTATGGACACTGTTCGAATTGTGGACAAGGCAGGGAATGAGACATTCCACCGCATCAACTTTGAATGTCCAGATGGTGTCATAGTTCTTGCACCTCAACCCGAGTGGTATTACCTTTAATGGTGCCACTCCCTGAAAATATGCCTGGCCTACCCTGAGGGAAGCAAAGCAGTGGCAGCACAGTGTCTGTCATCCAGTAGCAGCAGTATCCAAGGAGGAAGATGCAGCTCTACTGGTGTTACAGGATCCAAGGTGCATCCAGATTCGTCATCCCAGCAGTGTTTTCCCATTTTCATCACCTGGCCTTCCAGATAATCTCTTCCCAGTTGTTTTCCTGATTCATCGCCTGGTATCCCAGATGACATAAGTCCAGCTGTTTTCCTGTTCCATGGTTCGATTTCCAAGATGACATCAATCCAGCTGTTTTCCTGTTTCATCACCTGTTTTCCCAGAGGACATCAACCCAGCTGTATCCGAAGATGCTGTCTGGTGGGTGAGAGTCTTCAGCTTGGAGAAGTAAGGTGATCTTGTTTCAGTATTCAAGGAACTGGTAAGACCCATCTTTTCTATGTTTTACTGACTTTGCACAACACACCCTACATCTGGCAGACTACCACAAACTGTTTGAACTGTCCTCAAAGACTCTCCCCATGGATTGCAGTGCTTTTCAGGCCCTGCCCTGTTCTAGGACTGTTTTTCAGTGGGCTCCAGCCCAGGAGAGACTCTTTTATGGACCTTGCCCTTGGGCAACAACATTATATCCCTAGTGTGGGACATTTAGGGCATTCCATCCCCCAAAATGTGTTGTATAATGTCTGTTTTTCTAGTTTTCTACTTTTGTACTTTTCTAAAAAAATATTTTTGGGGATTCTTTAGTGTTCAGGTAGAGGTTTAGACACTGTGTGGTATGCAGAATGTGTTTTTTCTTCTCTTTCAGGTGTTCCTGACAGTAGAGTTTAGAATTGCTATTGTTAACAGGTGTTAACATGTTTTTCCTTCACAGGTATATGTGGGAAAAGTGTGGGAAATGTAATGCATAGTAATGTATTGTTTCCTGGTGTTTTGATTTGCAGGTACACTGGGTTTGGGGGGAGGTTCCCCTTTGGGCATCTTGGGCAGACAGATTTTCCCTACAGGGCTGGGGGATAGACAGGCTATGGTCCTGATCTGCAGTAGGGGCCCCAGTTCTGGTCTATTAGGGCATGCTTCAGGTCATTCTTGGAGCCACTGATCTTCCATAGATAGATCGTAGAGTAGGGGCTGAAGTTTCAGCCATTGGTCTGTGTGCCTTTAGTGTTGCCTGCCTGTGTCTGGCACATGGTAGGGGAGAAGTAGCGCTACCTCCCTGTAGGTAACACAGAGGGTAAGATGGCCTGTTGCTGGGTACAGGAATGACTGCAGACAGTCATTTACCCAGCTAGGGGTGAGTGTAACCTCCCTGTACCCTGGGGTTACTAGAATCCCATTAGTGTCAGTGTTAGGTAGGGAAGGCAGCTGGTGATTATCTAGTTAATGGGATTTTCACTCTGTCCCTCTCTGCTGCTTGGTTTCATCTGAGAGCTGAGAGGTAATGTCATCTAGAACAGTCGCAGCAACATAAGCCACAGCTTGTGTGAGAGGGGGAGTAGCTTTAGAATGTTCAGTTAGTCTGTAGTAGGAGTTTAATGCCAGAGCTCAGATAGTGAGCAGTGTGGGCTGTGTTGAGTACCAGTTTTTTCTCACCCTAGTGGAGGACAGTCTTTCCTGACTAATGTAGTGGTGGAAACCGTCTCCAGGGATTCCTGTGTCTTTATCCCATGTGGGATAAAGGGGACTGCAGAGGATTTTAGGAGAAACCAGAACTTTGGTGAATCTGCCTTTGTGTACAACCGTGAATAGATTTCTGTCCGAGAGTCAGCCAGGATATGTACCTGCCTTTTTCTGTGGGGTGACTCTCTGCTAAAGGGACAATGTCACCTATTTCTGTGAGAATTCCCTCAAGAAGTTTGTGTTTTAAAGATCTCTGACAATAGTGGACGTCCCATGTGTGGCTTGCCCTTTGTTCAGGACTTTAACTGTACACCCTTGTGGTGTTCCTGATATTAAATGTGATAAACATTTCAAGATAACATCAATCACTACAGTTTCAGTATTTGTGAGGTGTTACTCTGAAAGAATGGCTGGGTATGTACATGGAAGCAAAAGATGGGAGACCCCCTCATCTGGAGTGACCAGTTCAGCACTTCAAGTTCTGTAAGGGTGCCTCTTTTCTTCTAGTGCATGTGGCCAATGCCTGAAGAAGTTTACTCCTCATATGTGGGTTTCTCCAGTTCACCCCTTGTATGTGGGTTTTGCAAGTGTTGAGCCTTGAGTGCTCCATCGTGGCCTATGTGCCACATTCCTATCCTATGCCATATGGGAAATGTGCTAAGTACTGACCTAGTGCCACCTTTCCAGAAGAGTTTGTGTGTTTTCACAGTGGCTAGTTCCATAATTTTCCAGATGTCTAATCCTATGTTATATGGAACTGTTCTAAGTACTGGCCTAGTGCTATTCGAGGAGAAATTATGTGTGTTCTCTGTGGCTAGTTTCACATTCCAGATGTTTAATCCTATGCTATATGGGAGGGTTGAGCTCTGTTTCTACAGATGTGTTCTGCATTGCCTTGTGCCAGTGTAAACCCTTGGGGATCCATCATTGCTTTTGTATTTCCAATTGTGTTTTCGGAATAAAGCCACAGTCTAGAATCCCAACCTGGTATGGACAATCTAGTTAATGCTTCCCATGTGGATTTACTAGGTACCCCAACCCAGAAGTGCAAACCTAGCATAGCCTTTAGCAAACGTTCTCTCCTCAGGACCTGGGTTTTGGTATAGGTCTGGTTGTGTCTAGTACTGTATGTACACACACCTTGTGTTTTTCTACTACATCTGGAAATTAATAATGTTTTGTACCCCCACCCCTGTCTTTTCCCCTAGACTATGAGAGGTGTGCCTGCCAGTTAAATAAGGGGCCAGTGGGGGGGGGTTACATCAGGACTCACGTCGTCCCACAGACCCCATTCCGCATGGAGCATGGGATCCACTAGCAGACCAGGATGGGCCTCTCACGTGTACCCTGTACCTTTTGGTCCATAGCACCAGAGGTATGGAGCCATGAGTCACTCGCTCTGTTCCCCCCAATAAACTGTACTGGCCTTCATAAGGTTGTAATTCAATACTTCCTGTGTGGCAGTAACAGTACAGATGATCCTTTGCATGCTACAATTATTTGCCCATTTTATGACTCTGAGAGGAATTTATGTTTTGCGGAATTCCTAGCTAGAACATATGGACATCCAAATAAGTTGCTGATAAGATTAATGAATACTACCTCAGAACACATTATAAGAAGGATGGTCAGATTTCTAACCTTTCTAAATCAGAAAATGGTGTGGTAATGTTCGGTTGTTTGAGCCCTGATAAAGGAACTGGGAATCACATAATTGTTAGAGCTGTTGGAAATTTTAATGTTTTTAACACAGATTTTGTATGTATGTATGTATTTGTAATGACTGATATAACTGAACAATAAAGCTGCATTGATTGATATTTCCTGGTCATCTAGGGCCCCCCCCCCAACATACCAAGTTCTACATACTTGCAGTTCCATACTCCCTGGTGGTCTAGTGCTCCCTGCCTGGCCACTGTAGAACCCCTGTTCCAACCCGCTCATTCACCACCTACCTCCGCCCACTCTCCATTGTCACCCAACTCAACCCTTAAGTAACTGCTGCCAGCTGAAGGTGGCAAATGGCACAGCTCCTTCTATTACCACTCTGGCTGGCTGCCATCTTAGTGACAGGGAGCACGCATGCATCTACTGCATGGCAAGCATGCGCTCACTCCGTCGCTCAGATGGTGACAAACCATAGTGGTGAGAGGAAGGTCTGTGCTGACTGCCATCTCTGGCTGGCAACAGATGCCTGTGTACTGCTTCAGGGCTAGGACAGCCGGCAATGGATGGGGTAGGTGAGTGCTGAGTGTGTGGCAAAGAGGGAGGTACTACAGCAATTGGGTGAGGGGAGAGGACCACAATATTATGAGGTAGTATGGAACTCCAAATATACAGAAGTGAATACAGGGAGCAAGTGGTAAGGGGACAATAGCAAGGAGTTACAGCTCTTGTTTTCAGCATTCAGAAGGAGAGGGGTGAGCTGGGTGTTTACATACCATTGTGTGCTGTGATAAGGGTAGGGTAGGGTTTTGAAAATGTTAAACAGTGCTGCATTTGCAGCTGATTAGCATTTTCAAATCCTTTGCATAAACTGCTGTGCCCTGTATACAAGAGAGATCACTCCTTTGTGTGGGTGCAGAAATGTTTTCTGTGTGTATGCTTTGCACCACATACCTGAGGCCTCTGAATATAGCTCCCACATGTCAGATTAGGCAAAACCTGGTTAGCACATCACTAATGTGTTTAGTGACATGATAACCTTCTGAATATGGAGCCCTTGGAGTCCACCAGGTCTGCCCTGGAACTCTACCTGGAGCTACTCAGAGATGGTTACTTCTGACCCTACCCCTACACCCTTCCCAACCACAGTCCTCCTCACCCTCCCATGGTTTATAATCTCTTTGTAGCGATACAAGCCATTTTTAAACACAGCAATAGTTTTTGCCTTGACTACTGCAAGGGGCAAGCTATTCCACTTATCTACCACCCTCTCTGTAAAATTACACAAAAATGTAACCCCTTTAGTGTCCAGTATTAATGTTATAAAAATATATACAGTATAGGTGATTCTATAATGCTGGCGGCAGCAGACTGGCTATGTGGCGCTCCCATAGACAAGTGAACATTTTCTGTATTTTTTTTCTAATTTTTAAATATCTATTTTGTGTGCTGTTGGTGGATTGAGGAGAAGGGTTTTGTTGCCAACAGGAAGGGGTGGGATTTGTGTGTTTGATTTTGGTTGGGAGCAGGACAGTCACCACATTTATTCTGTGGTGAATCTCTTCTAGTGTAAATTTGATTTTAATTTTTTACAGTTTGGTAGTTTGTTTGCACCTTTTGTGGGGTTATACATGTCACCAAGATTAGCTGACTTGTTGCAGTGGTGGCCTATAATTTATATGATACTATGATTTTGTTTGTCTGCTGATGTAGCTAGTAAAACTTTGGAAAACATAATATTTAGACATAGTTCAGCCTGTATTTCATTTACCTTCTATAAACTCCCCCCCCATTTATTTCTGAGGAAGTTCCCACAAAATAGGACCTGTATCCATTTGAGCTCAACTGCCCAGCAGCTTATTCCTTAGTTAAAATCATAATGCTCTGTTGTGATGTCACAGTTGGTTGCCATGGGAATAACTGTGATTCCACAAGCAGAGTATTATGATATCAGGTTGGGAAGAAGCAGTAGGAGCTGATGAACCCTCAAGGAGCAAAGATCCTGTTTTCATGCAAATGACCTCAGCAATAAATTATGAGGCGGTGGGAATACAGAGTTAATGAAAAATATAAGCTGCATTGTCTCCAAATATTACACATTTCAAAGTTCTCCTGGAGGTGTCAGTGGCTCCTTAACTGCTGATTGCTTCTTGTTTTAAAAAATGCACTTTAAAAAAAGCATTTTTAGCCAGAATACAGCTGTTGCTAAGAAACAGCTTTCCTGGCACATTGTTCTTATTCTGACAGAACATCTGAAGTAGCAGCCCACTCAGTTCTAAAATACTGAGATTTGCTCTTAATTATTTGGAAGGTACAAGTGAAATAGGTATTTATACATTTGTGTATATGTATATATGAACATATGAATCTGACAGCAGAAACAGACCACCCGGTCTATCAATGTCTGCCCAAATGTGCGGCTAGTCTACTAGATTGCAGCTGCCCCAAACCCCTCCCCATCTGTATATGTGACTGGTTTTTATGTTTGCTTGCACGCATGTGCAAGAAACATAGTGCCATCATACGAGTTTTCTAGAGGTGTGTCAGCCTCTTCCAATTCAGTCAGTGTATTTGCAGGCGCGGTTGCAGTGCGCCAATCACTGCTGCAGCTGTCTATGACAGCAGGAAAATACAGTGGCATACAGCTGAAGGAGAGCTCCCACTTCCAGTGAGAAGAGCTCCCCCCTCAACCATGCAGCATATTGCGTGCTGGCCACGCACATAGTGTATAGCCGACAGGGGTGCCCAATGCCCGCTGGCTCCACTCCGCCCCCAAACAGCTTTACAGCTGCCACGCTGGGAGCCCACCCCAGCGCGGGCACACCTCCGCATGCCGACGGGGTGCCCAACCGCCGGCTCCAACCCCCAAACAGCTTTACAGCTGCCACCCTGGGAGCCCACCCCAGCATGGCACAAGCTCAGATGGCCGACGGGGTGCCCAATCCCCTGTCAGCTCCAGCCCCCAAACAGCCTTCCAGCGTGGCAAAGCGTCCCGCTCGTCTTAATACTAAAAAAAAAAAAAAAACTGTAAATTAAAAACGGTCCTCGCAGTCTCCCTGCCCCCACCCCACCACGACCACTCACTGCGCACCCTGCCTCCCCACCCCCTCACCCCATACTTACCTCTGGAGTCCGGGCGCGACAGTCTTGGTGGACCGGGAACACGTCTGCACTCTTCAAAGCCGATCGCGAACTGAGGAAATGCCGGTAAGCTGTATAATGTAATAGATAGGGTTTTTTCAACTTTGCTGCATATCTCGGGCATTTTTTGGAATTTTTGCACCAAATTTTCAACATGGGGTTTTTGGGACCCCTTCTCATGAATGCTGTCACTGTCATGGCGTTACTCGGGCCCGAAGGGTGATTTCGCAGCCACTGCGCGAAATCACCTTTCCGGAATGATTAATGAAATGTCGCTGCCAGTGTTTATAAAGTGGGCTCTCAAAAAGCCTATTTTGAAAATTTGGTGGAAAAATTCCTAAAAATTACTGTTTTATGAGTGTGTGTTGAGCAGTTCCTACGCACGCTCGTAAGTTCACGAATTTTCAATATTTTCACTCCAGATTTTCAACATTGCCATTTTACCACACCTCCTTATGAGCAGTACAGCTGTCATTTGTCACACCTCGCCCACAATGTGTTTCCACCCATGTAGCCCACAAAGGCGCAATCGGTATAGTGAAATCAATGTATGGGACACATTAAGAAAATCACAGTGACACTGGTCATGAGCAGAGGTGTTAAATGGCTATGTTGAAAATTTGGTGACAAACTCCATAAAATGACTGTGTTACGCAGTGAGCATTACGCAGTTTCGCACCCTCGTAAGTTCATGAATTTGTAATATTTTCAGTCAGATTTTCACCAGTGGCATTTTTCCACACCTCCTTAGGAACAGTACAGCTGTCATTTTCCACAACATGGCCGAAATGTGTTTTCACACTTTCAGCACAGAAATGCGTGGTCGCTGTGGGAAATCATTGTTCGGGACAGATAAAGAAAATCACACTGACACTGTTCATGATTAGAGGTCCCAAAATGCCTGTGTTAACAATGCCGCTCGTGACTTCACCAGTTTTTTAAGATTTTCAGCAGATTTTCAACATTGCCATTTTATACCTCCCATGAACAGTACCTGTAATTTTCACATCCTGTTCGGAATGTGTTTTTGCACTTGTGGTGCCAAATGCCGTGAAGTAAGCTGTGCAAAAGCAGTTTTCGAGCTAACAAACTGATATTGCCACTGTTCATGAGGTGGGGTCACAAAAAACATGTTGAAAATTTGGAGTGAAATACCAACAAATACCTGAGGTGTTAGGGTTTCGACCATGCGCCCCACCCTGTAGAGAATGACAGGCATCAGGGGTGTGACTTGCGATTCTTGCCTGTAATGCTCATACCATTCCACCCCCACCCACACCCTGCAGCCAGTGAGAGGCATCAAAGTGTGCCTCGGACTCTTCGGGCCCAAACTTCACCCCATTCTCCTATACCGCACCCATCTCACCGTATTTCCTGATGGAATGGGGTGCGCATAAGGGCCAAAGACCCCAAGGCACAGTGACACTTGTCAGTGTCTGCAGGGTAGGGTGTGGTGGAATGGCATAGTCGTTATGCCTGATGACCCAAAGGCACACCCCAATGCCTGTCACTCTCTGCAGGGTGGTGGTGGTGGGGTTGGCTTCAGTTCAATACTTCGCTGCCATTCCTATTATGCAGCTCTGTAACTTCTACACTACCAATGCCAATGCCAGCAAGCAAACATTCAGCATTGACAAATGCTTGTTAGTATTTGAACTAACCAAAGTTAAGGAAGGTCAAAAGGAAGGAGGGAATTGGAAAACACCTTATTTAGGGAAGGATGTTAAAGCCAGCAGTTCCAAGCGATTAAGGCAGGTAGATATTAGTGCAGGAGAGGGTGTATTACACTGTAGGAAAGAGGTATTAAATACTGAAGGAGTGGTAACAACAGGCAGTATGGAATACAGGAGCAGAATGAATATAGCCATCTGCAAGGACTGTGGGGCACTAGCCCAATAAGTCGGAGATTTGTGGAGCTCTGGATACAGCTGCTAGAAGCATGGGAAGAGATACAGTATCTATGCTGTGTCACCAGCTGGGATGGTATCCAAAGTCACACCGAACACCACAATTACGCTAGGGGCTCACTGGCATGAGGAGCTGGAATGTGGTGAGAAGGGGAAAGGGTGACAGAGGCAGTCACAAAAAAGTCGTTCAAATTCTCCAAATCCTGTCTGCAAATTGTTTTGCACCACAGGAGAAGGAACAGGTACCTCACTCCTATGGGGGGGATCTGAGTCAGTTGGGAAGGGTGAACAGTATGACTTGGTGGCATTCAAAGGAGATAACAGGGAGAAAGCTGCAACGAGCATCCAAGTAGTAGGAGACTCTATGATTAGAGGGTGGAAAAGGTATGAGAGGAGGGAACTGGTCAGATGCCTTCCAGGAACATCAGTAATCCAGAGTATGGATAGGATAGGATAGGATAGGATAGGATAGGATAGGATAGGAAGGATGGTGGAGAAGGGGAAGGGCAGCTTGAGGTGCTGGCGCAATTAGGTGCCAACGATCTTACAAATCAGATGACTAAGACAGTGAAGCATAACTTTCGAAGGCTGGGGGACAAATTAAAGGCCCACTCAGTTTCCCCTGACCTCTTCAGTAGTCCTCCCTGTGTGGAGCAGGGGGCATAAGAAGGATAGGGTAAGGGAGGAGGAGGAGGAGAGTGAAGAATTTAATGGGTGGTTGAAGGAATAGTTTCAGGAGGAGGGATCCCATTTTATGGGAGATGGGGAGGGTTGGGATAGAAGGCTCTTCAAGGGTGACAGCCTTCACCTAACAAAAGAGGGCACCAGTGTACTTTGACAGAAGCTTGATGTCTACATAGGTGGACATTTAAACTGGGGGGGGGGGCTGAGGTTGGGGGAACCACAGAGGGCAGAGAGCAAAAGGTAAGCCTAGCTAGTACTACCCCACAAATGGGGTCTAGGAGCAATGAGGATGAAACAGCGAAGCAGGGGTCCATAATCAGTTTTTGGATCAAATTCGAGCTGCAGTGCGGCCGAACATGGAGAAATAGAGAATTGCCAATTAAAAGGGGCCTGTATAAGTGTTTCAAATTAAGATGTGTTGATAAACAAGAGCCTGAAAAGAAATTATATGGACCAAGGCTGATCTAAAGTGGAAAGTATTGATTCATAGTAAAGTTAGGATGTTTTCAAAAGGCACCTCCTAAGGAAGCCAATATTTTATTGGCGAAACATAGAGGATGTGGGCCAATATTTAAAATAAAAGAAACAGATGATTGAAATACAGAAGTGTCTATGTGTGTGAGTTTTGTGTTGCGACCTTCCCCCGTACATGTGGGGTTCACAGAAATTGGTTAGAAGACACATCTGAAGAGGCAGTAGAATTAAGGACTTACAACAATATATATTTACATTTCCCGTGGTTCACCAGGATTTCTTCCTGGACTTTTTTGAAGTAAGGGTGCCAGCAGGAAGCAAGAAAACCAGGACATTAAGGAGGGAGGGGAGAGGACAGATGCAGAGGAGATCACAAGAGGGTAAACAGCACAGGCACAAGCTAGAACACAATCTGCCTAAATGCCAGGAGCCTGGGAAACAAAATTAGTGAGCTCCAGGCAATGGTGGTGGATGCAGGATTAGACCTTGTAGCCATTACAGAAGCATGGGCTACCAGTAATAACAACTGGGACCTGGATGTACCAGGGTATATAATGTATACAAGAGGCAGGGGTTAGGGAAAAGGAGGTGGGGTATCCCTCTATGTCAAAGAAGGCATATCGGAAGTAGAGGATGGTGAAATACAAGGAGAAAATAGAGAAGCAGAATCACTGTGAGTACAATTCATGACAGCATCAGGAAAGGAGCTGCACATAGGGGTGGTCTATAGGGACATGTGGTGTATAGGGAATTAGGGACAGAAACTGAGAAGCTGGCCTGCAAAGGGGGTGATAGAAGCTGTGGGGGATGTCAATGTACTAGACATAAATTGGGATATTTTAGCAGGTAAGAGCATCAGATGTCAGGCTGTTTTAGATATGCTGCAGGAAGCCTGCTGGTACAGCTGGTCAGGGAACCTAAAAGATAGGCTGCCATTCTTGATGTGGTACTCACCATCTTAGAAAAGGTAGGTGGAGAGTGGGTTGGGGAACCAGTGGGATCCAATGACCATAACACCATATGGCTTGAATTGGCCAGCCCATGGGTAGCAGTATACCCTAGTCAAAAGCTGTAGTTCTGGATTTCAAACAAGCTGACTTTGATCAGATGAGGGGACTAGTCAAAAGCAGGTTAGTTAGAGTGGACAAAAGGGAGTGGAGGAAAGGTGGTGAGAAATTAAAGGGAACATTCTCGTAGCAACCAAACAATATCTCAGAAGAGTTACAAAGGGGAATAGTCACAAGAGGTCAATCTGGTTCCCTAAGAAGGTCAGGGAGGCAGTTAGGGCCAAGAAAAGACCATTTATTGACTACAGGAAGAAATAGGGAGATGAGAAATGGAGCAAATATCAGGTAAAGACGAAGGAGACAAAGAAGTGAATTAGGGATGCAAAGGTTGACACAGAACTACGTATTGCATGGGGGAATTAAAGGAGGGGGAAACAGTTCTTCAGGTACATAAGTTAAAAAAGAAAGATGAGAGGGGGAATTGTTAGGCTGATGGGGGGGCAAGTTAATAGAGCAGGACAAGCTAAAGTCAGCCATTCTAAATAGCTACTTCTGCTCAGTATTCACAGTGGAAAACAGTGACCCTCTATCAGACAGTGGCATGAAGGCTACAGCAAAGTGGATCCCAGAAATGGAACAGGTGGTAATTACAGCAGAATGGGTTAGCAAAGTGCTTGCAGCCCTGAAAATGGACAAGGCTCCGGGGCTAGATGGGATACATCTCAGGGTGTTCAGAAAATTGGCATTGCAATTGACTGAACCCCTGGCAGGATTAGTCAATAGCTCACTACAGATGGGAGTGGTTTAAAAAAATTGGATGATAGTAGATGTGGTGCCGCTCAACAAGTGGGTGGGAGGTGAGACAGGGAGGAACCTAAAACTTTCAGGCCCATCACTCTTACCTCCATTGTAGGTAAACTGATAAAGACACTAGTTAAAGAGGACTTAGTGGACTACCTGGAGAGAAATGGACTCCAGGATATTAAGCAGTATGAGTCTGTGGAAGGGAGGTCTAAGGAAAAATAAGTAGATTTACTCTTTTTTGACTTTAGCAAGGTATTTGACTCAATGCCACACCGGAGGTTGTGGAAGAAATTAGAGGATTTGGGAGCAACAAAATACATAGTTAAATGGTTGGAAAGTTGGTTGGGAAGACAACACAGGGTGGTGGTAAACAACATCAAATCAGGGGAAAGGGAGGCCATGAGTGGGAAACTTCAGGGGTCAGTCATGGGGCCACCAGTCATTTTCAACACAGTATGTTCATCAGCTACACAGGAGAAGGAATATAAGGTAAGATGTGTTTCTTTACAGATTACATTACGTTCTGTGGCATGGTAGACAGTGAAGAGGGGGTAAGGGAATTGCAGGGGGACTTGCAAAGGTTAGAGAGGTGGTCCACAGTCTTGTTGTTGAAATTCAACACCAAAAAGTGCAAGGTGATGCACACAGGGAACAAAACCCCCAGGAAGGAATACTGATTGGGAGAGGTTAAGCTGGTCACTACTTGAGAGGAAAGAGACCTGGGGTCATCATAAGTGACTCCCTAAAACAATTTAGCCAATGTAATAAGGCTTTTAGAGCAAGACAACCAGAATATTGGGGTTTATTGGGAGGGATAGCAGGAGGAAAGAGATAATATTATCTCTTGATCACTGGTGAGACCCCATCTAGAGTATTACACCATACTCTGGAGTCTTCACCTGAGGAAAGAGAGACAGGCTGGAGACAGTGCATCGTAGAGTAACCAAAATGATTTAGGGCCAACAGAACAGATCTCAAGAGGAGTGGCTTAGGGCACTGAACATGTACTCGCTGGAGGCCAGAAGGGAGAGGGTGGGCATGGTAGAGATCATCAAGTTCCTGAAAGGAATAAACTAGGTAAACTGTGAGGAACTATTAAGCAGGAATGGTGGGTCAAAAGCAACGGGACATGAATGTAAGCTGGTGGTGGTGGGGGGATTTAGGCAGGATGCTGAAAAGTTTTACCTTAACGAGAGAGTGGTTGAATCCTGAAACAGCCTACTTGCTGAGGTAGTGGGTGCAAAAACCATCAATGGGTTTAAGCACAGCTGGGACAGAGTAAAGGGTTTAATAGGGTCTCAGGGGAGTAGCAGTAAGGCAGGTAGCGAGGTGAGGAAGATGAGGGCGAAAACCCCATCTGGATAACAGATCATGAGGTACAGTAGGGTAAAACTGGGCAGACTGGACCAACATTTTTTTTTTCTTCTAACATTGTTTTTCTATATTATGTATTTTATGAAAAGGTAATTGTTTTTAGGTCACAGGCAGATTCTCACAACCAAGCTTTAGAAACAAAAAAAACTGTGATAATAACAAACCCGTTATTCATGGCCATTGTATAATTTGTAAATCAAATGACTGCATTTTGTGTCAAATGAAGCACGCCGATAAAGACTATATTAGTAATATAGCGGTTCTGATTTATCAGAAAATCTTCAAGTTTCAAAATATGAGGAAACGACATTCCTGCCAGAGAGAAAAGATGATATGCTAGCGTCTTCTAATTTTAGTTTTGAACTGTTCATAGAATCATAGAAGCTTGACGGCAGAAAAGGACATCCAGTCTGCCCCCCCTCCCAACACCTCTTCCTCCCTGCCAGCCCCTACCCTCCCCCAATACTCAGCCCCATATGCTTGTCCCATGCCCTCTTGAATTCTTCCACCAGTTTAGCCCCTACCACTCTGTCTGGTAGTCTATTCCAGGGCTCCACCACCCTCTCAGTGAAGAAACGCCCTCTCACACTGCCCCTGTATGTTTTTCCTTGCAGTCTGAGGCTGTGCCCTCTAGTTTTGACTTCCTCCTTCCTCTTAAGTAAACCCTCTTCTCTCACTTTATTGAGACCCTTTACATATTTAAAAGTTTCAATCATGTCCCCCCCTTTCCCTCCTTGTCGCCATCGTGTACAGATCCAGTTCCTTACACCTCTACTCATATGACTTTCCCTGCATACCCTGCACCATCTTGGTTGCCCTTCTCTGAACCCTCTCCAACACATCTATACCCTTGCAGAGATGTGGCCTCCAGAACAGAACCCCATACTCCAAGTGCGGCCTCACCATGGCTTTGTAATGGAGCATTATTATCTCCCTCTTTCTGCTAGTAATGCCCCTACCTATGCATGCCAACATTCTATTGGCCTTTCCCGCCACCCTGCCACATTGGATTCCTACCTTAAGGTTCGAGAAGACTATGATCCCCAGATCCCTCTCCTGTTCTGTTACTTTAATTTCCTCCCCACCTAAGGTGTACCCTGCTCTTCTGTTCTTACTCCCCAAGTGAATCACAGTGCACTTCTTGGCATTAAATTTCAGCTGCCACGCCCCAGACCATTTTTCAAGTATCTTTAAGTCCTCCCTCATGTCCTCCACTCCCCCGGGGTGTCCACCTATTGCATATTTTTGTATCATCAGCAAATAGGCACACCCTTCCCCTCAAACCCAGAGTAATATCACTGATGTAGATATTGAAGAGAAGCAGACCCAAAACTGACCCTTGTGGCACTCCACTCTTCACCCTCGCTGTCCCAGAGTGCACCCCGTTTAGCACCACCCTCTGAGTTCTTCCTGACAGCCAGACCTCTACTGAGCTTGTTTTACCACCCAACCCCAGACTTTGCATCTTGCTCACCAGCATCCTATGGGGGATGTTGTCAAAGGACTTACTGAAGTCCAGATAGGCCACATCCACCCCCACCCCGGTCTATCACCTGAGTCACCCAATCAAAGAACTGAATTAGGTTTGTCCGGCAAGACTTCCCCTTTGTGAAGCCATGCTGTCTGCTGTCCCGCAAGCCACTCTCCTCCAGGTAATCCACCACCCTCTCCTCGATTAATGCCTTCATTACCTTCCCCACCACTGATGTGAGGCTGACAGGTTGGTAGTTCCCCTTCACCTCCTTACTACCGCCCTTGTGTAAAGGCACTATGTCTGCCCTCCAGTCCCGTATGCAGGAACAAGTTCAAGAGTCTTGTCAAGGGTGCAGCCAACTCCTCCTTCAATTTCCTGATCACCCTGGGGTGTAACCTGTCAGGTCCCATTGCCTTGTCCACTTTCAGTCTATCTAGCTCTGCCCTAACCCTATACACAGTGAATGGGCTCAGATCCACCCATTTGCCCTCCTTCCCATTCGACTTTAGAGCAGGTCCCTTATCATCCTCCTCCTCCATGAATACCGAACTAAAGTACTAATTTAATAACTCTGCTTTTTCACAGTCCCTTTCTAATTTTTTTTTCCCCTCCCTCTCAGCCTAGTAATCCCCTGCCTTGCCCTTTTCTTCTCCCTCACATATCTGAAAAATGTTTTATCCCCCCTTTTGGCTTTTTTTGCTATTTTCTCCTCAGTATCTGCTTTTGCCCTTCTGATCTTCTTCTCTGCCATACTCCTCTTTTCCCTATACTCTTCCTTATCTTCCTCGCTGAGTGTCCTCTTAAATTTTCTGAACCTCCCTCCTCCTTTCCTTGGCTGCCCCTGCAACCACCTTTGTAAACCAAAGCGGTCTCCTCCCCCTTTTGCTCTTCCTAACCTTTTTTATGCACATTTCAGCAGCTTTCAGTACCCCTCCCTTGATAGCTTGCCATAACTCCGCCACTGCCCCTATATTCTCTGTACCCTCCATTGTCTCCATTACTATCCTTCTCATCTTGTCAAAGTCTGTGTGTCTGAATTCCATGACTGCAGTACTGGATTTACTTGTCTCCCTCCCTGCCCTGACCCTGACCCTTACTGTGCTGTGGTTGCTGTTGCCCAAGGCTTCTCCCACCTGAACCTCCTCCACACTCTCCCCATTTGTCAGGACCACATCCTGCAGGCTGTTGCCCCTAGTCAGCTCCCTGACTAGCTGCTGAAGGAATATCCCCTGAAGTGCAGCTAGTATCTCCCTGCTCCTCGACGATGCTGCATCCGGGATTTCCCAGTGTACATCTGGGAGGTTTAGGTCCCCTACCAGCAGTAGTTCTCGTCTTAGGGCCAGCCTTGTAACTGCCTGAATTAACTGTTGATCACCCTCCTCCCCTTGCATAGGTGGTCTCTATACCACCCCAGTCGCAAGGATTCTCCCGTCCTCCTGCCTAGCGTTACCCACAGTAGCTCAGTCCCCCATCCTCCTCTTGTCCTTCAGTTACACTTATGCCTTCCCTGATGTATAAAGCAACTTCTCCCCCCTTCTCACCCTCACTAGCCCTTCTGTACAGTCTGTAACCTGGGACAGTCGTTTCCCAGGTGTGCAGCTCTGTCCACCAGGTCTTGCTTCTAGCTAATATATCTAGTCCTTCATCCCCCACGATGGCCTCCAAGTCCACCATCATATTTGCTAAGTTCTGGGCATTGGCTGCTAAGTCCTTCCACTAGGTTTCCTCACCATCCCCCCTTCTCTATTTTAACACTATCCTGGGGGAGGAGACTAGTAGCCCCCCATTTCTTCTGCCTTGTGGTGCAGATTTTTCCCACCCCCCATCTAGTTTAAATTGTAGGTTTCTTCTATGAACTCTCCTAATTTGCTTTTTAGCACTGCTGCACCCTCCCTATTCAGGTGCAGTCTGTCTGGAGCAAATAGACTCTCATCCCCCCATGTGGATCCCCAGTCCCCTACTAACCCATACCCCATTTGCTTCCACCACCCTACCAGCCACTCACTGAACTCCTTAATCCTCAGCCTCCTATCAAAACTTGTCTTTGGTACCTCAGAGAAAGCCACTGATTTGAACCCCAGAATGCTGCAGTATCTAGCAAGTGCTTTGAATCTTGCCTGTGCCTCTAACAGGCTTTTCGCCGCCAGGTCATTTGTTCCCAGGTGGAACATCAGGTGTGTTTTCTCATCCTGCTGTTTTCCCCTTGAGGGGATATAGTGAATGACCTCTGCCGCCATCATGCCTGGCAGACACTCAACCCATACTGCGCTATTCTTGCCCCCCCCGCCCCACATCTAATTCCTTTTATTATAGAGTCCCCAACAAGTAGGACCCTGTTCTCCATCATCTTCTTTTTGCATTTCCCTTCTATCCTTCTCCCAACCCCTTCCATTTCATTTCCACCTTATTCTCACTGTCCCCTTTACCCGTTTCATCTCCTGGTGTACTGTCTAGGATGCCCGCCTCTGCCCCACCATTCACAAGCTTTTTCCTTCCCCTTTGATTTGCCCCTAGCCGTGCCATGCTTGAATTCCCCAGAGAACTTTCCCCTTTCCCAGCCCCGTCTAACCCTAGCCCTTTTGAACCTGAGCTCTCTGTCTCCTTCCCCCCTTTGTGGGTTTGTCCTTTCTGGGGTGTGTTCACCCCTGCATTCCTATCCCTATGTTTAGTATCCTCCTTGTTCTTTCCAGAAAGGGCATATTCCTTTTCCAGTTTTCTTTCATCTTCCTTCGTACTTGCTTCTCCTATGTCCCCTGGATATTCCTCAACTCCACTTTCCTGATTTTCTCCCCCATTTAGTGCCCCTAGTGGAGCATATCTGTTTTTCTGCTCCAAGCCCACTGTCTGTATCCACCTGGCCGGGGCTCCACCCCTTGCTTCCTCCTCCCTTGCCCTCTGTGTGGGCTTTGGACCTTTATACTTAACCTCCTGCTATTCCCTCTTGTTTCCCTTGTGTACCTTGCCACCTCGATCTGGGATTCCTGTAGCCCCACTACAGCCATCCTCCAGCCCTTCTACCCTGCTTCCATATTCCCTTGTTTTCCTCCACTCCCTGTGGCATCCTCCTCTGCCTATTTCTGTATTTGCTCCTTATCCCCTTATAGCTCCCCTTTTAACCATTCCTTGTCCCCCCACAGCTCCCCTTCTAATCTCTATTGCTCCCTCAGCGGAGCCCCTCCTGTCCTCCATTAAACTCCTCTCTGTTTCCCAGTTTAGCATCCATCTCAGCCATCTCACCTCCTCCCTCAGCTGTACAGCTGCCTATATACTATGCAACCCCCCACTTTCAAAACTATATCCAGTACCATGGCCGACCCACAACCAGTGCACCTCACCATCCTCCCAAAGATGCCCCCAGCCATTTTAGCCTGGGGACCATGCCTCAGACCTGCCCCATTGACCCCTCCAATTTGTACACCCCTCCATTTTCCCTATGGCTTATCACAAGCTTTAGTTTTCAGGCCCTGGTGTAAAAATTTCCACCACTTGAAATATCAGTATCCAGCCCCTGTGACTTTAGATTCCAGACCCTGAAACTCTTGCAGCTAGGATTTCAGGCCCCGAAGCAACTTTCAAGTTCTATGTACTGGAGAACCAAATAAACAGTACCATAAATACACACTGCTTTGAGCTTTTTAGATCCCAGACCCAGAGATATCCTTACAAACAGTGCCCTAAAAACACAGTACTTGAGCTTTAGATTTCAGAAATTCACACAATTTTCCCCTGGTTTCTCAGAACCATTTATAACCATAGAGGCCCCATAAATGTCACAGGACCTTAGTTTTTGAGGATTATGAGCACCAAAGAAGTCCCAATTATACCACAGCACCCAAGTTCTGCTCCAAGAATGCCACAGCACCTTAGTTCTGAAGTTTTGAGCAGTCCCACAAAATATGCCCAGAAAAATATATGCACAGCAGAAATTTAGCTCTGATAAGAAAAATATGCCACAATACCTTTGCACAGAAGAAATTTAGCTCTGGAAGAACTCCAAAGTGTCACAGCTCCTTTGCAGATGTTTCCATGCCACCTGCTAGCAACAGAGATGCCCCTTTCCCAGCCCCCTTGTCTGCCCCTTTTTGTTTCTTTCCTTCTTATTTACTGTTTACTTTACAGCTCTGTACTGTCAATAGACTTTAGTGGTATAATGTATCAAGCTTTACGTTGTTATTTATTCTCATCTTAATGGGAGATACCCACTTTACAAGGTACTATCATTAATATACGCAGCACCTATTACATTTTACTCAAGGCCAGATTTTTTAATTTCACTGGTCCATATGAGAGTTTTCAATGCATTTTGCCAACTTATACTTGAACTCTATAAAAAAATAAGGAAAATAGTCTGGTCCCAGGATGCATTTACTTCAGACATTGCAGTCTTTCCCACGTCACTAAACTGTGGTGCCACACACACAGTAACTGTGAGGTTAGCTGTTAAAAATCAAATGTTAATAGTCACACACTCAATAGTTACACAGGGGGAAAGTATTGCAGTAAGCCATGTAGCAAGTGGGAGGGAGGTGAGGGTAATAACCCAGCTAAACATGATGTCCCAGGATCGGATGGGGTAAAACAGGGCAGACTGGATGGACCAGTGAGTTTTTTTTCTGTTGACATTATTCATGTTGCTATGTTTCCATGATTTTTAAATGCACTGTGGAATAAGTAGCTTATGCAAAATATCTGAATGATCAATGATTAACAAGTTAGCAGATGAACTGAATACCCTTAGAGAGGAAATCTAATGCTACAAAACAAGGACATTTGAGAGAGACATCAAAGGCAACAACGACTGCAAAGTGTATAATTGGAAGGTTAATCATTCTTTTGCTGGAAGAAACAAATGACTAGTTTCAAATGTCTTGCTTGATTGGCACCAATACCAGTAACTGCTGAACCTTTTTTGGGCTGTGGGCGGAGCCTACAGTCATTTTGCAAAAGCTCTGTAGCTCTGAAAATGGCCGATCGCAGAACCCCTTCTGTTGGACTTTTGGAAGTATCCTTCTGAAAGCCCAATGGAGTTTAAACCCCTTCACTACGATCGGCCCACGGAATAACAGCTGCACTATTTCAGCTGTTACTTCCATATTCCAGTGCGTGAACTGTGCATGCGCACGACTCGTGCACATGCACAAAGTCGTGAGTATGTGCAGTCCTGTGGGTGCCACCATGTTGTGAATGGCAAAATGCCATTCAGTATTTTCTGTGCCCCCATCCCCAAGTCAAGCCAGACATCTCATGACACAATGGAAGCCCACCCCATTGTGCAGATTGTTTTTTCTGTAAATTAAAAAACATCCCTCACCAAGTTTTTTCCTGGTGCCCCCCTGCCCAAGTCATGCCCGACATGAGGGTGCAATCCCCATGTCGGCATTCATGTACTTTTACTAGAACCCTACCCCAGTGTGCCAAAATGTTTTGTTTTTTTTCGTTTGCTGAAAATTAGAAAACAGTCAGGTTTTTCCTGTGAAACTGAAAATGGTCCCTCATCATCGCTGCAGTCCCCCTCCCCTCCCCACCTCCCACTGAGCACACACCTCCCCACACACCCTTACCCCATACTTACCTCCAGAGGTCAGTGCTGTCATCTTCTCTGAACCGGGACACGTCTGCACTCTTCAAAGCCCAACTGCGAACTGAAGAATTAAAGATAAGCATGCTATATAGCCATTCAGTGGGGTTTACAACTTATGCTGGTACCTCATCCATTTTGGGGGAATTTTGCCCCAAATTTTCAACATGGGATTCTTGGGACCCCACCTCATGAAAACTGTCACATCATTTTGTTAGTCCATCCTGAAAGGTGATTTCATGGTCACTGTGCGGAATCACCTTTTGGGATCGATTCACGAAATGACAGTGCCACTGTTCATGAGGTGGGGTCCCATAAAGCCCATGTTGCAGATTTTGTGTAAGAAATTCCAAAAAATGACTGCATTACGAGTGTGTGTTGTGCAGTTTCTACGCATGCTGCTAACGTCACCAATGTTTAATATTTTCACTCCACATTTTTAACATTGCTATTTTTGCACACCTCCTTCAAAACAGTACAGCTGTCATTTTCCACAACCTGCCCAAAATGTGTTTTCACACCTGTGGTGCAGAATAGCGCATTTGCTCTGCACAATCACCTTTCAGGACAATTGAACAAAATGACACTGGCACTGTTCATGAGGAGGGGTCCAAAAAAGGCCATGTTGAAAATTTGGTGCAACACCTCCAAAAAATGGTCAAGTTACACCTGGGCGTTGAATCATTTCTATGCACATGTGTAATTTTCATCAGTTGGTAACCCTTCACAGCCCTATCGGCTCTGGCTAGAGTTTGTTTTTATTAGAGACAGGTTACTTTAGAGACAACTTACTGAGATCAACACAGGACTAAGGGCAGGTAACGTCAAAGGACTGTGAGGTGGGTTTCCTAGGGTCCCCTAGCCTGCATACACTGTTAGAAAAGAGGATCAGCCATGACAGCAATTGCCAGTTTAAAATCTAAATGAGGTTAAGTGAGGGCTGTTCTTAAGTTATGCAACTCTTCATAATTTAGAAAAGTTCTAGAGGGAAAAAAACATTAAACCTGGGACAAACTAAATATTTTTTTTTTTGGACAGGGTATGCACATAGAAGTGATAAGAGCTAACCCTAGGAAAGCTAGGAAACTACAGGTAAAATATAACTTGAGTGCAGAACTTAAAAACAATCTGGCCAGTTTATTCAATGCCCAGAAACAGGCACTTACTAAAAGTTTGCTCCAAGAGCAAATTAGTGTTTGAAGCAAACAACAGGTAATTGAAAAATGCTTGATGCACATTGTGAGTGCAAAAACATGTTCCAATATACCTGCTAATAGATGTTGACAGTAACACATTTGTTCCTCGAAAACAGTAACTCCCTGCTGACCACATGAGGTACGTGTCCAATTGGGAGCTATGCAGATGCGAGGAGCAAATAAGTTGTTAGTGCTCGTAAACGGTGATTACTCCTGTGGAACAATCTACCATATTCGAACATCCCATGCAAATAACCCCATAGCACAGGAAAGGTGCAATGTGGTCATCTGCAACCCATTATGGCCTCATTCTAGGCTGAGGAGCAAACAAGCACTCCCTGGATGGTGCCCTCCCCCACCCCAGCCCAATCACTGTTCCAGTGCTGTGAACCTTTTCCTGGTAGTCTAGTAGCACCCCACCCCCCACCCCTGCCAGATCACTTGTCCAGAAATGTAAATGCATGACCCTGCTAGCCTAGTGGCACCCTACCTGACTGTTTTTCCACTTACGTAAATCCATGTCCCTGATAGTTTAGTGGCCCCCCCACCCAAATCCATACCTTGGTGGTCTAGTGGCCCCACAACTCTGATTCCCCTGCCAGCATACTCCCCCATCATATCACCAAGATAACAATTGACACTTACCCACCACTCACCACCACTGCTGGCCACTGTATGCTTCACACAGCCTCTGTGAAAGACTGAGTCTGAATGTGGACTTATCGTGCATGTGCATGGGCTTAGAAATATTCCAGTCCACCAGTGTACTAACTATATCAATAGAACCATATAGCAAAATGATATTAAACCTGGAGGGTATCCTAGATAGTACCACATCTCTGGGGATACCGCCATGAGCATAGTTAATACCAGCACAGCACTAATGACTGGTTACTGGCTCACAAACCTTTTGAGTCTGCCAGAGCACCAGTATACAAGGCACAGCCATGCAATTTGCATAGGCACCTGGCATAGTTTAGCACTGCTTGTTAATGGGTTTGTGACTCACTAACTGTGCTTTTGAATATGGTACATTTACTGATTCCCTGCATCCCAAGCACAGAACAAGATTAATGAGGCAATAACCCTGTTAGTGCTGTGCTAATTTCATTGACTACCTTGGTCTCTCTCTCTCTCTCTCTCTCTCTCTCTCTCTCTCTCTCTTCACTCTCTCTCTCTCTCTCTCTCCCCCTCCCTCTCTCCTGCTCTTACTCTCCTAGTAAAGCAGCAGAGCACTCTGTACGTTCTGCAATAAATGCATCTTATCCAATCCAATTCATTTTATTTATAAAGCACCCTTCCTAGAAGACCCAGAGCACTTTACATAAAAGTGAATAAACAATGAAAAAAAGTATACAAATGTAACAAAATACTAAACATTTTTTTGTTTTCTTTTGTTTTACTCAAATATAATGCAGGGTCTAACAGCAGCAACGCAGGGGAAATTCATGAGGTTTCAAAGGCCACAGAGAACATATTTTGTTTTTAATTGGGATTTGAACATGCTAATGAGGGAGCTGAATGAATGGTATGTACTGCATAATGTAGTGCATTCCATAGTTTAAGAAGACACTTGTCTGCCATTCATCAAGCTTTCTCAATTCCCCCTTCATCTTAAGTTGCTTAACAATTTTTTTGACAGAAGACAGAAGGGAGGAATATTCTTAATGCTTAGTGCCAACTGGGTAAGCTTGCCAGTGTGAGGTTACCCTTTTAAAAGACTGTGTGTTTATACTATCAAAGATTCAGTTTGGGTTGCATTTCTCTATTTATGTATTTGCAGTGTTTACTATCTTTACTTGTAATTTCTCTAGCATATAAAGAACATCCCCATATGTAACTTGTACAACTTGTGCATTTTGTAGATATAATTAAACATTTTACATTAAATCGATTTGTGAGACAGCTTGCTTTAAAAAAGGTACAGGCAATTTATGTTACTGGGTAATCTGGAGCATGCTTCCAAAAGAAAATGAGTCTGCTTTGAGTGCAAAAGTCTGGTCAGGGGTGCTCAAAGTGATCAGGGATTCCTATGTCCATGTCTTGTGTTCTGTTGTGTTGTGTGAGTATGTGCATATGAGAAAGATGAGTATGAGAAAGAAATGACCCAGTGGTGAGTTCAAAACAAGCTAGTGGCAGCGAAGGTATAGCGCCCCAAACCAGTTCTTAGTAGGCATTAGGGGTGTGTGGGTAATGAATAATATTTCTTGAATACTACGAATAATAAGCTACTCGTTACTCAGAAAGAAAAACAAATAATCTGAACTATTCAGCGTTTTGCTGTTCTGTGAGAATTTAAGATCTCATAAGACTTCCTGCCCAATCAGAGGCCACTTTAGAAGCTCACTGAAGGCAAGAGAAATGATCCAGCACTCATAGAAGCTTCAGGCAGGAGAGACAGATGACTTCAGCTGCTGCAAAGAAAGAATCTGTTTCCATCTACTTGTTAAAACTAAACAAAAATCAGTACCAGTATGGAATCAGCTGATGCCAGGGAAAAAAAATAAAAGTACCATTCAGATTACTAGTAGTGCTGCTAAGAGGACACTGCAATTAACTACTGCCACTGATACTACCAAAGGTGAATGTGTCCTCTTCATCCCTTGCCACTGCCACCAATACCATCAGTACATGGATATCCTCCTTAATAACCACAACTGCTCTGATATATCACCCATCTACTGGGACTACTAGCATTCCAACACCTGCTGCAACAGTGGCCCTGCCAGTCACTCCTGCCACTGTGACTGAGACCACTCTTGCCTCTGTGAACCTGCTCACTCCTGCCACCGTGATCCAGACCACTCGTGCCACTGTGACTGAAACCATGCCTGTCACTTTAACCATGGCGACCACCAGTACTGCTATGCTGACACCAGCCACTACAGCCACTGTGGCCACAGTTAGTTGCACAGCTGTTTCTGGTACTGTGTCCACCCCTACTGTGACATCTCTTGTTTCTTGGCCTGTCTCCAGCACTTTAGAAGTTGTCAGTGCAGATGAGGAGGAGGCACACTCTTCCAGGTCTGAATACTTTCTACCATGAGATTTGGCCACGGATACATCATCTGAGGAGGCTAACCTAAGCAGCTTTGATGATGAAGCACTATATGGACAGTACTTTGACGGCCATGAAGCAAGAAAGTCAGGTGGCCTAAAAACCTCAACCTCTTAAGTTCACAGTGAAAGGAAAAAGAAGGATATGGCTCCTCCCCCCCAACAAAACTTGGCAAGCTACCCATCAGCACTTTGTTCAGCAGGCTCCATCCCAGCCTGAACAGCCAAGTAGAGCAGGAGCAGGGGCACCAGTGATGTCAGGGAATCACCCGCACACACAAGCCCAAACACGAAAGGCTAGTGGGGGCCAAAAGAATGGTGGCAACACTGGTGACACTAGCTGCATGAGCGGTGTCAGAGGCAGTAAGAGCATGGTGTGGTTGCATTTCACATTACTAAAATAAGATAACAGAAAGGCAGAGTGCACACTGCACAATATGACTATTAGCAGGGAGAAATCCATGGTAAATTTAACAACCACCTCCTTAATGAAGGTTTTTAAAGTGTCATGGTCTATGCCTGTGGTTCCATCAGACCCATCTCATGGTGATGATGCAGGCAGTGGTGCTGGTGGAACTGGCAATGCCACAAAGGGTTTTGCCTCTAAAAAAAATGCTGTTGTGCTTGTTGCTACTACCAATCCTTCTCGCTCAACACCAAGGAGTCCTCCATGCACCCACAGCACTCCCTTCCGGTACCAGTCCCCTGCTATTTGCACACCATCTGGCAAACATGAAACATCCCCCCTCCAAGGTCAATGCCAATAGTGGAAATCTTCCTGGACAGTACTAAGTACCAGTCATCCCATTCAACAGCTCAGTACATCACACAGTTCATGGGGAAATGATGGCATTGGATCTGCAACCCCTGTTCATTTGTGGAAGACACTGGCTTTTATAGAATTTTGCAACATTTACAGCCATGGTACCAGCTCCCATCATGTTCCACATTGTCACGCACTGTGGTGCCAAAGATATATAACGGTGTGAGAATGGCAACTGCCACACTATTCTTAGAGGCAGTGGGTGGAATTTTCCACTGCATATCAGACATCTGGAGCAGTATAAACTCTGAGTGCATGTCTCTCCTTGACCACACACTGGTGTGTGCAAAATCCTGTTTCATGTTGCACATTTCTCCTCCTCTCCCTGTGTCACTGGCTCTCCCTTCATCCTTCCACAATTAGGCTGACACTCCAGGTCTGCTCTTCTAAATGTTGGGCTAATGGAGAAAGACTATATGTCCTGGCTTAGTAAACGCCTGTTTGCTCCCTTCTGCCCTGGAGTCCCTGCTATGCTGTGCGTGTATGCTTCAGTGTCCCTTCACGTCTCCACCCTTCTTCTGTTACTTGCAGGGGGCATCAAGCTTAATCCTGGGCCCTCTTGTCCCACCCCAGCTTCATACCCTGGTGAAGCATCTCAACCCCCACTGAAGGGCCAGAGAGTTGCCCACATGAATGTTCAAAGTATCCGACCTAAGATGGCTGAACTTGAGGCCTGGGTTAATCTGAAGTCTCCTGACATCCTCTGCATCTCTGAGTCTTGGCTCAAGCCTGCTATTAAACAGCATGAGGTGGCACTATATGGGTATACCTGCTTCAGAAAGGACCAGCTATGTAAAAGGGCTGGCGGAATTATGATATACACTAGGGCTGACGTAGATGTAGCTGAATTGCCTGTACCTGCTACAGAATCCCCATCAGTGGAAGCCCTGTTCCTCTCCTTGACTCTTGGCAATGTCAAGAAGATAATTATTGGTTACGCCTACCTGCCCCCCAGTACAGCCACCTCTAGCCTTCTTCCCTTCATCTCATCGCTTGCCAATCTCCCCAACATGACCTCATACTATGTGGTGATTTTAACAATGACTGGCTTAACCCTGCTGCTGATAAAGTTTGTGCTTCCCTAGCTGACTCCAACCTAGTACAGCTCATTCTAGATCCAAAGCACATCAAAAAGTCTGGCAAGGACACGTTATTGGACTGGATTATCACCGACTGTCCTCTGATGGTCCGATATGCAGGTGTACTATCGGACAGTATAAGCAATCACTCTCCCACTATGTGTGTCTAGAGGAATAACTGCCTTAACCCCCCACCTAAAATTACCCTCGTCCGGGATACATCCAGGTTTGAAGTTAACAGCTTTATTACCTCCATCCACAACATGGACTGGAGCCCCATCTCGACTCTCCCCAATATCAACCAAGCCCTAGATTTTTTTATAACTACCTTTACTCATATTGTTGATACCCATGCTCCCCTAATAAAATGCAGATCTAAGGGTCTTAAAGCTCCTTGGCTCTGCAAAGAGCTAAGGAAACTTATGTCTTCTTGTGACCGGGTTTGGTGGTCCTTTAAAAAAAGTGGCTTACCCTCTGACTGGATCCTCTACAGGCAACTTAGAAATCAATGTAAGAACTCCCTTCATAAAGCCAGATGCCATCATTTTAAAACTTTACAAATGGAACATCTTTGTAACCCAAAAGACTTCTGGCGACAGGTTAATTCCCTGATCAAAGGGAAGGCCACAGAACTCCCAAACTCCCTTATTGCCCAGGGCACCTCCTTCACCAAGCCCCTATCTATTGCCTCTGAATTTAATGAATTTTTTACTGATCTACTCAAATATACCTCACTGTTTCCTCAGTCTCCCAACCTATCCTCATCACCTACATCTGAAGGATACATAGATACTCGTCCAGCCTTCCATCTGAAACTGGCCACATGCAAAGAGGTCCAGAGACTCTTTGCAAACCTAAAGGCTGAGAGTTCTCCTGGACATGACTCCCTGGAGCCTAAATTCCTAAAACTTGGTGCTTCTGCTCTTGCTTGCCCCGTGCATGACTTATTCAATCGCTCTTTCCTGTCTAGCACTGTACCAGACAAATGGAAAGTTGCAGTAGTTATACCAGTGCACAAAGGGGGGGCCTAATACCATGGTTGAGAACTTCAGACCAATCTCTATTCTCTGTCCTCTTGCCAAGATCCAGGAGCGTATTGTCTACAATCATCTCCAGGATTATTTGGAGCACTATAACCTGTTGTCACTCTATTAACATGGCTTCAGAAAAAGACACAGCACTCTCACTGCCTTGTTGAAAGTAACTTCAGATATTTACCATGCCATGGATCAAGGTTCTGCAACTGGTGCCACTTTGTTGACCTGACTAAAGCATTTGACTTTGTGAATCATGGTCTATTGCAACAACAGTTGCAGGCTACTGGCTTGGATTCCAGTACCCTTCTCTGGGTCCGTAGCTATCCAGATGCTCTCTCTGGCTTTAAACATATTTTACCAAGGTGACCCTCAGGGCTCCATATTGGGCCCACTGTTGTTCTCTCTATTTATAAATGATCAACCTAGGCATTGTGGTGGGGCCTCTGTGCACCTTAACACAGATGATGATATTATTTACTGTTCCTCTCCTGATGTCACCCTGATCAGTAAGGAACTTGCCTCTGACTTCATGGACCTTGAAGATTGATTTAAGTGTAACCAACTAGTCCTCAATACTAAAAAAAACAAATGTATGCTCTTTTCTCATCATCCTTCCTCCTCTTTGCCCCTCTAACCTCTCCATATCATCTCCCATAATGGTGACACACTTGAGTCTGTCCCCACCTTTAAGTATCTGGGCGTCACCCTAGATAGCTCATTATCCCTTACTGCCCATGTCTCCATCCTGGTCAAAACACTGAACCAGAAGTTGGTACTTCTTTACCGTATCCACCCCTTCCTCACCTCTACCTCTTGTATCAAGATTGCCTCCTTGTCTCTTCTTTCTTTTCTTACTTACGGTGCACCCTTACTACTGTCTACCAACGCGTCTAACATGTCACTGCTTGCCCAGGCCTACCATAAGGTGGGAAGGTTTGCTCTTGGGGGCATTAACCATTATCACCACTGCAACGTCCTCTGTCTCCCCGGGGATGGCTCCCTTATGAATCCAAACTAAGGTACTCGACCTTAAGTTTTGTGTATAAGCTTGTTCACAACTTTAACCCTCCCTGCCTAAGGGAGATTATTGACGTTAGGAAAGTGGCACGTGCCCTCCGCTCTGCCACTCTATCCCTTCTCGAACACCCTAATCTGAGGCTTGCAATCACTCATAAGTCCTTCTCCTTCCCAGCAGTAACCAACTAGAACTCTCTGCCCCCTCCAGTCCTTTCCTGTACCTCTACCCAAGTTCTAAACCACATTACTTGCCTTCCTTTCCTCCTCCACTCACTGCACCTGTTTCCGCAGACTTATAAGCGACTCTCTCACTCCACTTTCTCCTCATTTTTATGTTGATTGCACGCATGCGCAAGAAACATATTGCGGCAGTTTGCTCCAGATGCAGGTTGTGGAGGTGTGGCACTGTTGTGGCCAATGCCCCCACTGCCTTTTAAGGCTTGGTCCCTATCCCCCAATGCCGTGGCACGCTGCTGCTGACACTAGTTCAGCCAGTGTGCCACAACCTTGAAAAGTTTCAGCCGCTGCAATCAGGGGCCACCTCGTCATTGTGGCGTCATCTGCTGCAATGAGGGAGTGACCAATCATTGCAGGGCAGTCCCCTGCATTCCCCCCATCCAGTTTGCTGACAGGGAGCCCAGTCACCATCGGATTCTATTACTGTGTGCCGAGGTGGTGCCCAATCCCCCTCGGCATCATGTCCCCCCTTCCATCTTTGCCGACGGGGTTGCCCAATCCCTGTTGGAATGTTCGCCTCCCCCATTTCTTGTGTGCTGAGGGGGTGCCCAATCCCCCTCGGCTCATGAGCACCCCCAAGTATGTGACGACGGGGATGCCCAATCCCTGTCGGCTCCAGTGACCCCACCCCAAAACACACAGGTGGCATGCTGGCAGCCCACCCCAGTGTGCCAAAAGTACCTGTAAAAAGAAAAAACATCCCGCTATGTCTATTTGTTTAACACCTTGAAAAGAAGAAAGCGTTCCCTCACTGTCACGCCCCTCCCCAGCCCAAGCCCACCCACTCGTACCCCACCTCCTCCCAACCCCTTTGCCGCACACTTACCTCTGAGCCCGGCACGATGATCTGTCGTGGACAAGGAACACATCTGCACTCTACAAAACCAACTGCGAATTGAGGAAATACCGGTAAGCTGTATAATGGCATAAATAGGTTTTTTTTTCAACTTTGGTGCATATCCCAGGCATTTTTTTGAATTTTGGCACCAAACTTTCAACATGGGTTTTTTGGGATCCCTCCTCACGAATTCAGCAACTGTTATGGCATTAATCGGTGCCAAAAGGTGATTTTGCGGTCATTGCATGGAATCACCTTTCGGGACCGATTAATGAAGTGACAGTGTCAGTGTTCGTGAGATGAGCTCTCAAAATGCCTATGTTGCGAATTTGGTGGAAAAATTCCAAAAATGACTGTGTACGAGCGTGCATTAGCAGTTGCTATACTGCCTTCGTAACTCTTGAACCAATATTTTCACACCAGATTTTCAACACTGGCATTTTCTCACACCTTCTTATGAACAGTACAGCTGTCACTTTTCACATCCTGGCCAAAATATGTTTTTGCACTTCTGGAGCAAAATAGCATGGTCGCTGTGGGAAATCAGTGTTTGGGACAGATTAAGATCAAGCGAGTGAGAGGCGGAAGTGACCGAGCTCAACTGAGCTCCGTCAGGACTGCTGCGGATTTCTCTGTGGGCAGAAAAAAGACCACAGTGCAGGCAGCAGCCCAGTACAAAAGGGCAGCCTGCAGCGGTGGGAGAAACAGAAAGAGCGAATGAGAGAGGGGGAGTGAGTGAGCTCAACGGAGCTCTATCAGGACTGCTGCAGACTTCTTAGCGGGCAGAAAAAGGTGCCAACGCAGGCAGGAGCCCAGTACAAAAGGGCAGCCTGCAGCACCAGGAGAAATAGAATGAGCGAGTGAGAGAGGGGGAGTGAGAGACCTCAACGGAGCTCTATCAGGACAGCTGTGAACTTCTTTATGGGCAGAAAAAGGTGCCAACACAGGCAAGAGCCCAGTACAAAAGGCAGCCTGCAGCGCCGGGAGAAACAGAATGACTGAGTGAGAGAAGGGGAGTGAGTGAACTCAACGGAGCTGTGTCGGGACTGCTATGGATTTCTTTGTGGGCAGAAAAAGGCGCTAACGCAAGCAGGAGCGCAGTATAAAAGGGCAGCCTGCAGCGTTGGGAGAAATAGAACAAGTAAATGAGAGAGAGGGAGTGAGCGAGGTTAAAGGAGCTCTGCTGGGACTTTAGAGTTGCCCACCCTCCTGCCCTGAGTCCACTGTTGTCCTATATTACAGCAGGGTCTCTGGAGTGGAGGCAAAGCAATGATTGGATACTTTCAGGATTGTTGTAATAATACAGATTAAGTTGTTCTGTTTATTTCTCTTACTAAGCTAAGTATTGAGCTATAGTGTTATGATTGCTGTAATAATCCATATTTATTTTACTGTTTATTTTTCTAACTAATCTGAGTAGTAAATTGTGAAAAAATCCCCAAAAAAATTATGTTTTAGCGTGCTGCTTGCAGTTGCTATGCACGCGTAACTGTGCAAATTTGCAATATTTTCACTACAGATTTTCAACATTGGCATTTTCCACACCTCCTTATGAACAGTATAGCTGTCATTTTTCACATCCTGGCCAAAATGCATTTTCGCACTTCAGGTGCAGAATAGCGTCGTTGCTGTGGGAAATCAGTGTTTGTGACACATTAAGAAAACCACAGTGACACTGTTCATGAGCAGAGGTCCTAAAATGCTTATGGTGAAAATTTTGTGATGAAAGTCCATAAAATGACTATGTTACGAGCGTGCGTTGTACAGTTTCCACGAACCATTGTAACTTCGCAAATTAGTAATATTTTTACACCAGATTTTCAGCACTGGAATTTTTTCACACCTCCTTATGAACAGTATATCTGTCATTTTTCACATCCTGGCCGAAATGTGTTTTCGCGCTTCAGGCACAGAATAGCGCAGTTGCTTTGGGAAATCGGTGTTTGGGACAGATTAGGATTGAGTGAGTGAGAGAGGAGGAGTGACCAAGCTCAATTGGGCTCTGTCAGGACTGCTGCAGATTTCTCTGTGGGCAGAAAAAGGCGTCAATGCAGGCAGGGGCCCAGTACAAAAGGGCAGCCTGCGGCAGTGGGAGAAACAGAATGAGCGAGTGAGAGAGGGGGAGTGAGCGAGCTCAACAGTGCTCTATCGGAACTGCTGCAGATTTCTTTGTGGGCAGAAAAAGGTGCCAACACAGGCAGGAGCCCAGTACAAAAGGGCAACCTGCAGCGCAGGAAGAAATGAAACGAGCGAGTGAGAGATGGAGAATGAGCGAGCTCAACAGAGCTCTGTCGGGCCTGCTGCGGATTTCTTTGTGGGCAGAAAAAGGTGCCAATGGAGGCAGGAGCCCAGTACAAAAGGGCAGACTGCAGCGCCAGAAGAAATGGAACGAGCGACTGAGAGATGGAGAGTGAGCGAGCTCAACAGAGCTCTGTCGGGACTGCTGCGGATTTCCTTGTGGGCTGAAAAAGGTGCCAATTGAGGCAAAAGCCCAGTACAAAAGGGCAGCCTGCAGCGCTGGGAGAAGCAGAATGAGCAAGTGAGGGAGGGGGAGTGAGCGAGCTCAACAGAGCTCTGTCGGGACTGCTGCAGATTTCTTTGTGGGCAGAAAAAGGCACCAATGGAGGCAGGAGCCCAGTACAAAAGGGCAGCCTTCAGCGCCAGGGGAAACAGACTGAGCGAGTGAGAGAGGGGGAGTGAGTCATCTCAATGGAGCTCTGTTAGGACAGATGTGAACTTCTTTGTGGGCAGAAAAAGGCGACAACGCAGGCAGGAGCCCAGTACAAAAGGGCAGCCTGCAGCGCCAAGAGTAACAGAACGAGTGAGTGAGAGAGGGGGAGTGAGAGAGCTCAACAGAGCTGTGTCAGGACTGCTGTGGATTTCTTTGTGGGCAGAAAAAGGAGCCGACGCAGGCAGGAGCCCAGAACAAAAGAGCAGCCTGCAGCATCAGGAGAAACAGAACAAGCGAGTGAGAGAGAGGGGGGGAGGGAGCGAGCTCAATGGAGCTCTGCTGGGACTTTAGAGTTGCCCACCCTCCAGCCCAGAGTCCTCTGTTGTCCTATATTACAGCAGGGTCTCTGGAGTGGAGACAAAGCAATGGTTGGATACTTTTAGGATTGCTGTAATAATACAGATTAAGTTGTTCTGTTTATTTCTCTATCTGAGCTAAGTACTGAGCTATAATGTTATGATTGCTGTAACAATACATATTTATTTTTCTGTTTATTTTTCTAACTAATCTGAGTAGTAAATTTGGTAGAAAAAAATCCCCAAAAAATGACTGTTTTGCGAGCTTGCGATGCGCAGTTGCTATGCACGCTCGCAACTGTGCAAATTTGCAATATTTTCACTACAGATTTTAACATTGGCATTTTCCACACCTCCTTATGAACAGTATAGCTGTCATTTTCACATCCTGGCCAAATGCATTTTCGCACTTCAGGTGCAGAATAGCGCAGTTGCTGTGGGAAATCAGTGTTCGTGACACATTAAGAAACCACAGTGACACTGTTCATCAGCAGAGGTCCTAAAATGCTTATGGTGAAAATTTTGTGATGAAAGTCCATAAAATGACTGTGTTACGAGCGAGCGTTGTACAGTTTCCACGCACACTTGTAACTTCGCAAATTAGTAATATTTTTACACCAGATTTTCAGCACTGGCATTTTTTCACACCTCCTTATGAACAGTATATCTGTCATTTTTCACATCCTGGCCAAAATGTGTTTTCGCACTTCAGGCGCAGAATAGCGCAGTTGCTTTGGGAAATCAGTGTTTGGGACAGATTAGGATTGAGTGAGTGAGAGAGGGAGAGTGACCGAGCTCAACTGAGCTCTGTCAGGACTGCTGCGGATTTCTCTGTGGGCAGAAAAAGGCATCAATGCAGGCAGGGGCCCAGTACAAAAGGGCAGCCTGCGGCGGTGGGAGAGACAGAATGAGCGAGTGAGAGAGGGGGGAGTGAGCGAGCTCAACAGATCTCTATCGGAACTCCTGCAGATTTCTTTGTGGGCAGAAAAAGGAGCCAAAGCAGGCAGGAGCCCAGTACAAAAGGGCAAACAGCAGCGCCGGAAGAAATGGAACAAGCGAGTGAGAGATGGAGAGTGAGCGAGCTCAACAGAGCTCTGTCGGGACTGTGCAGATTTCTTTGTGGGCAGAAAAAGGGGTCAATGCAGGCAGGGGCCCAGTACAAAAGGGCAACCAGCAGCGCCGGAAGAAATGGAACGAGCGAGTGAGAGATGGAGAGTGAGCGACCTCAACAGCGCTCTGTTGGGACTGCTGAGGATTTCTTTGTGGGCAGAAAAAGGTGCCAATGGAGGCAGGAGCCCAGTACAAAAGGGCAGCCTGCAGAGCTGGCAGAAGCAGAATGAGCAAGTGAGGGAGAGGGAGTGAGCGAGCTCAACAGAGCTCTGTTGGGACTGCTGCAGATTTCTTTGTGGGCAGAAAAAGGCGTCAATGCAGGCAGGGGCCCAGTACAAAAGAGCAGCCTGCAGCATCAGGAGAAACAGAACAAGTGAGTGAGAGAGAGGGAGGGAGGGAGCGAGCTCAATGGAGCTCTGCTGGGACTTTAGAGTTGCCCACCCTCCAGCCCAGAGTCCTCTGTTGTCCTATATTACAGCAGGGTCTCTGGAGTGGAGACAAAGCAATGGTTGAATACTTTTAGGATTGCTGTAATAATACAGATTAAGTTGTTCTGTTTATTTCTCTATCTGAGCTAAGTACTGAGCTATAATGTTATGATTGCTGTAACAATCCATATTTATTTTTCTGTTTATTTTTCTAACTAATCTGAGTAGTAAATTTGGTGAAAAAATCCCCAAAATGACTGTTTTGCGAAGTGCTGCTGCGCAGTTGCTATGCGCGTCAAGAACTGTGCAAATTGCAATGTTTTCACTACAGATTTTCAACATTGGCATTTTCCACACCTCCTATGAACAGTATAGCTGTCATTTTCACATCCTGGCCAAATGCATTTTCGCACTTCAGGTGCAGAATAGCGCAGTTGCTGTGGGAAATCAGTGTTCGTGACACATTAAGAAAACCACAGTGACACTGTTCATGAGCAGAGGTCCTAAAATGCTTATGGTGAAAATTTTGTGATGAAAGTCCATAAAATGACTGTGATACGAGCGTGCGTTGTACAGTTTCCACGCTTGTAACTTCGCAAATTAGTAATATTTTTACACCAGATTTTCAGAACGGGCATTTTTTCACACCTCCTTATGAACAGTATATCTGTCATTTTTCACATCCTGGCCAAAATGTGTTTTCGCACTTCAGGCGTAGAATAGCGCAGTTGCTTTGGGAAATCAGTGTTTGGGACAGATTAGGATTGAGTGAGTGGGAGAGGGAGAGTGACCGAGCTCAACTGAGCTCTGTCAGGACTGCTGCGGATTTCTCTGTGGGCAGAAAAAGGCATCAATGCAGGCAGGGCCCAGTACAAAAGGGCAGCCTGCGGCGGTGGGAGAGACAGAATGAGCGAGTGAGAGAGGGGGGAGTGAGCGAGCTCAACAGATCTCTATCAGAACTCCTGCAGATTTCTTTGTGGGCAGAAAAAGGAGCCAAAGCAGGCAGGAGCCCAGTACAAAAGGGCAACCAGCAGCGCCGGAAGAAATGGAACAAGCGAGTGAGAGATGGAGAGTGAGCGAGCTCAACAGAGCTCTGTCGGGACTGCTGCAGATTTCTTTGTGCAGAAAAGGGGTCAATGCAGGCAGGGGCCCAGTACAAAGGGCAACCAGCAGCGCCGGAAGAAATGGAATGAGCGAGTGAGAGATGGAGAGTGAGCGAGCTCAACAGCGCTCTGTTGGGACTGCTGAGGATTTCTTTGTGGGCAGAAAAAGGTGCCAATGGAGGCAGGAGCCCAGTACAAAAGGGCAGCCTGCAGAGCTGGGAGAAGCAGAATGAGCAAGTGAGGGAGAGGGAGTGAGCGAGCTCAACAGAGCTCTGTTGGGACTGCTGCAGATTTCTTTGTGGGCAGAAAAAGGCGTCAATGCAGGCAGGGGCCCAGTACAAAAGGGAAGCCTGCAGCGGTGGGAGAAACAGAGTGAGCGAGTGAGAGAGGGGGAGTGAGCAAGCTCAACAGAGCTCTATCGGAACTGCTGCAGATTTCTTTGTGGGCAGAAAAAGGCGTCAATGCCGGCAGGGGCCCAGTACAAAAGGGCAGCCTTCAGCGCCAGGGGAAACAGAATGAGCGAGTAAGCAAGGGGGAGTGAGTGATCTCAATGGAGCACTGTCAGGACAGATGTGAACTTCTTTGTGGGCAGAAAAAGGCGCAAACGCAGGCAGGAGCCCAGTACAAAAGGGCAGCCTGCAGCACCAAGAGAAACAGAACGAGTGAGTGAGAGAGGGGGACTGAGAGAGCTCAACGGAGCTGTGTCAGGACTGCTGTGGATTTCTTTGTGGGCAGAAAAAGGTGCCGACGCAGGCAGGAGCCCAGTACAAAAGAGCAGCCTGCAGCATCAGGAGAAACAGAACAAGCGAGTGAGAGAGGGGGAGGGAGCGAGCTCAATGGAGCTCTGCTGGGACTTTTAGAGTTGCCTACCCTCCTGCCCAGAGTCCTCTGTTGTCCTATATTACAGCAGGGTCTCTGGAGTGGAGACAAAGCAATGGTTGGATACTTTTAGGATTGCTGTAATAATACAGATTAAGTTGTTCTGTTTATTTCTCTATCTGAGCTAACTACTGAGCTATAGTGTTATGATTGCTGTAATAATACATATTTATTTGTTCTGTTTATTTCTCTAACTGAGCTGAGTAGTAAATTTGGTAGACAAAATACAGAAAATGACTGTTTTACGAGCATGCGTTGCGTAGTTGCTATGCACACTCATAACTGTGCGAATTTGCAATATTTTCACTACAGATTTTCAACACTGGCATTTTTTCACACCTCCTTATGAACAGTACAGCTGTCATTTTTCACATCCTGGCCAAAATATGTTTTTGCACTTCTGGAGCAAAATAGCATGGTCGCTGTGGGAAATCAGTGTTTGGGACAGATTAAGATCAAGCGAGTGAGAGGCGGAAGTGACCGAGCTCAACTGAGCTCTGTCAGGACTGTTGCGGATTTTCTCTGTGGGCAGAAAAAGACCCCAGTGCAGGCAGGAGCCCAGTACAAAAGGACAGCCTGCGGCGGTGGGAGAAATAGAATGAGCGAGTGAGAGAGGGGGAGTGAGCGAGCTCAACAGAGCTCTATCGGAACTGCTGCAGATTTCTTTGTGGGCAGAAAAAGGCACCAAAGCAGGCAGGAGCCCAGTACAAAAGGGCAACCTGCAGCGCCGGAAGAAATGGAACGAGCGACTGAGAGATGGAGAGTGAGCGAGCTCAACAGAGCTCTGTCGGGCCTGCTGCGGATTTCTTTGTGGGCAGAAAAAGGTGCCGATGGAGGCAGGAGCCCAGTACAAAAGGGCAGCCTGCAGAGCTGGGAGAAGCAGAATGAGCAAGTGAGGGAGGTGGAGTGAGAGAGCTCAACAGAGCTCTGTCGGGACTGCTGCAGATTTCTTTGTGGGCAGAAAAAGGCGTCAATGCAAGCAGGAGCCCAGTACAAAAGGGCAGCCTTCAGCGCCAGGGGAAACAGAATGAGCGAGTGAGAAAGGGGGAGTGAGTGATCTCAATGAAGCTCTGTTAGGACAGATGTGAACTTCTTTGTGGGCAGAAAAAGGCGACAACGCAGGCAGGAGCCCAGTACAAAAGGGCAGCCTGCAGCGTCAAGAGTAACAGAACGAGTGAGTGAGAGAGGGGGAGTGAGAAAGCTCAACAGAGCTGTGTCAGGACTGCTGTGGATTTCTTTCTGGGCAGAAAAAGGTGCCGACGCAGGCAGGAGCCCAGTACAAAAGAGCAGCCTGCAGCATCAGGAGAAACAGAACAAGCGAGTGAGAGAGAGGGAGGGAGGGAGCGAGCTCAATGGAGCTCTGCTGGGACTTTAGAGTTGCCCACCCTCCTGCCCAGAGTCCTCTGTTGTCCTATATTACAGCAGGGTCTCTGGAGTGGAGACAAAGCAATGGTTGGATACTTTTAGGATTGCTGTAATAATACAGATTAAGTTGTTCTGTTTATTTCTCTATCTGAGCTAAGTACTGAGCTATAATGTTATGATTGCTGTAATAATCCATATTTATTTTTCTGTTTATTTTCTAACTAATCTGAGATAAATTTGGTAAAAAACTCCAAAAAATGACTCTTTATGAAGGCGTGCTTGCAGTTGCTATGCACGCTCGTAACTGTGCAAATTTGCAATATTTTCACTACAGATTTTCAACATTGGCATTTTTCCACACCTCCTTATGAACAGTATAGCTGTCATTTTTCACATCCTGGCCAAAATGCATTTTCGCACTTCAGGTGCAGAATAGCGCAGTTGCTGTGGGAAATCAGTGTTCGTGACACATTAAGAAAACCATGGTGACACTGTTCATGAGCAGAGGCCCTAAAATGCTTATGGTAAAAATTTTGTGATGAAAGTCCATAAAATGACTGTGTTACGAACGTGCGTTGTACAGTTTCCACGCACCCTTGTAACTTCGCAAATTAGTAATATTTTTACACCAGATTTTCAGCACTGGCATTTTTTCACACCTCCTTATGAACAGTATATCTGTCATTTTTCACATCCTGGCCGAAATGTGTTTTCGCGCTTCAGGCGCAGAATAGCGCAGTTGCTTTGGGAAATCAGTGTTTGGGACAGATTAGGATTGAGTGAGTGAGAGAGGGAGAGTGACCGAGCTCAACTGAGCTCTGTCAGGACTGCTGCGGATCTCTGTGGGCAGAAAAAGGCGTCAATGCAGGCAGGGGCCCAGTACAAAAGGGCAGCCTGCGGCGGTGGGAGAGACAGAATGAGAGAGTGAGAGAGGGGGGAGTGAGCGAGCTCAACAGATCTCTATCGGAACTCCTGCAGATTTCTTTGTGGGCAGAAAAAGGAGAAAAAGCAGGCAGGAGCCCAGTACAAAAGGGCAACCAGCAGCGCTGGAAGAAATGGAATGAGCGAGTGAGTGATGGAGAGTGAGCGAGCTCAACAGAGCTCTGTCAGGACTGCTGCAGATTTCTTTGTGGGCAGAAAAAGGCGTCAATGCAGGCAGGAGCCCAGTACAAAAGGGCAATCTGCAGCGCCGGAAGAAATGGAACGAGCGACTGAGAGATGGAGAGTGAGCGAGCACAACAGAGCTCTGTCGGGACTGCTGAGGATTTCTTTGTGGGCAGAAAAAGGTGCCAATGGAGGCAGAAGCCCAGTACAAAGGGCAGCCTGCAGCGCTGGGAGAAGCAGAAATGAATGAGGAGGGGAGTGAGCGAGCTCAACAGAGTCTGTCGGGACTGCTGCAGATTTCTTTGTGGGCAGAAAAAGGCACTCAATGCAGGCAGGGCCCAGTACAAAAGAGCAGCCTTCAGCGCCAGGGGAAACAGATTGAGCGAGTGAGAGAGGGGGAGTGAGTGATCTCAATGGAGCTCTGTCATGACAGATGTGAACTTCTTTGTGGGCAGAAAAAGGCACCGACGCAGGCAGGAGCCCAGTACAAAAGGGCAGCCTGCAGCACCAAGAGAAACAGAACGAGTGAGAGAGAGTGGGAGTGAGAGAGCTCAATGGAGCTGTGTCAGGACTGCTGTGGATTTCTTTGTGGGCAGAAAAAGGTGCCAACGCAGGCAGGAGCCCAGTACAAAAGAGCAGCCTGCAGCATCAGGAGAAACAGAACAAGCGAGCGAGAGAGGGGGAGAGAGCGAGCTCAATGGAGCTCTGCTGGGACTTTTAGAGTTACCCACCCTCCTGCCCAGAGTCCTCTGTTGTCCTATATTACAGCAGGGTCTCTGGAGTGACGACAAAGCAATGGTTGGATACTTTTAGGATTGCTGTAATAATATACATTAAGTTGTTCTGTTTATTTCTCTATCTGATCTAAGTACTGAGTTATAGTGTTATGATTGCTGTAATAATACATATTTATTTGTTCTGTTTGTTTCTCTAACTGAGCTGAGTAGTAAATTTCGTAGACAAAATCCAGAAAATGACTGTTTTACGAGCAAGCGTTGCGCAGTTGCTATGCACACTCATAACTGTGCGAATCTGCAATATTTTCACACCATATTTTCAACACTGGCATTTTTTCACACCTCCTTATGAACAGTACAGCTGTCATTTTTCACATCCTGGCCAAAATATGTTTTTGCAATTCTGGAGCAAAATAGCATGGTCGCTGTGGGAAATCAGTGTTTGGGACAGATTAAGATCAAGAGAGTGAGAGGCGGAAGTGACCGAGCTCAACTGAGCTCTGTCAGGACTGCTGCGGATTTCTCTGTGGGCAGAAAAAGACCCCAGTGCCGGCAGCAGCCCAGTACAAAAGGGCAGCCTGCAGCGGTGGGAGAAACAGAATGAGCGAATGAGAGAGGGGGAGTGAGCGAGCTCAATGGAGCTCTATCAGGACTGCTGCAGATTTCTTAGCAGGCAGAAAAAGGTGCCAACGCAGGCAGGAGCCCAGTACAAAAGGGCAGCCTGCAGCACCAGGAGAAATAGAATGAGCGAGTGAGAGAGGGGGAGTGAGAGACCTCAACGGAGCTCTATCAGGACAGCTGTGAACTTCTTATGGGCAGAAAAAGGTGCCAACACAGGCAAGAGAATAGTCACAAAAGGCAGCCTGCAGCGCCGGAGAAACAGAATGAGTGAGTGAGAGAAGGGGAGTGAGTGAACTCAACGGAGCTGTGTCGGGACTGCAGTGGATTTCTTCGATGGCAGAAAAAGGCGCTAACGCAAGCAGTAGCGCAGTATAAAAGGGCAGTCTGCAGCGTTGGGAGAAATAGAACAAGTAAATGAGAGAAGTGGAGTGAGCGAGGTTAAAGGAGCTCTGCTGGGACTTTAGAGTTGCCCACCCTCCTGCCTTGAGTCCACTGTTGCCCTATATTACAGCAGGGTCTCTGCAGTGGAGTCAAAGCAATGACTGGATACTATTAGGATTGCTGTAATAATACAGATTAAGTTGTTCTGTTTATTTCTCTTACTAAGCTAAGTACTGAGCTATAGTGTTATGATTGCTGTAAAAATCCATATTTATTTTTCAGTTTATTTTTCTAACTAATCTGAGTAGTAAATTTGGTAGAAAAAAATCCCAAAAAAATGACTGTTTTACGAGCGTTCGTTGTGCAGTTGCTATGCATGCTCGTAACTGTGCAAATTTGCAATATTTTCACTACAGATTTTCAACATTGGCATTTTTCCACACCTCCTTATGAACAGTATAGTTGTCATTTTTCACATCCTGGCCAAAATGCATTTTCACACTTCAGGTGCAGAATAGCGCAGTTGCTGTGGGAAATCAGTGTTAGTGACACATTAAGAAAAACACAGAATGCTTATGGTGAAAATTTTGTGATGAAAGTCCATAAAATGACTGTGTTACGAGCGTGCGTTGTAGAGTTTCCACACACCCTTGTGACTTCACAAATTAGTAATATTTTTACACCAGATTTTCAGCACTGGCATTTTTTCACACCTCCTTATGAAAAGTATATCTGTCATTTTTCACAACCTGGCCGAAATGTGTTTTCGCGCTTCAGGCGCAGAATAACGCAGTTGCTTTGGGAAATCAGTGTTTGGGACAGATTAGGATTGAGTGAGTGAGAGAGGGGGAGAGACCGAGCTCAAATGAGCTCTGTCAGGACTGCTGCGCATTTCTCTGTGGGCAGAAAAAGGCATCAATGCAGGCAGGAGCCCAGTACAAAAGGGCAGCCTGCGGCAGTGGGAGAAACAGAATGAGCGAGTGAGAGAGGGGAAGTCAGCGAGCTCAACAGAGCTCTATCGGAACTGCTGCAGATTTCTTTGTGGGCAGAAAAAGGCGACAACGCAGGCAGGAGCCAGTACAAAAGGGCAACCTGCAGCGCCGGAAGAAATGGAACGAGCGAGTGAGAGATGGAGAGTGAGCGGGCTCAACAGAGCTCTGTTGGGACTGCTGCGGATTTCTTTGTGGGCAGAAAAAGGTGCCAATGGAGGCAGAAGTCCAGTACAAAAGGGCAGCCTGCAGCGCTGGGAGAAGCAGAATGAGCAAGTGAGGGAGGGGGAGTGAGCGAGCTCAACAGAGCTCTGTCGGGACTGCTGCAGATTTCTTTGTGGGCAGAAAAAGGCGTCAATGCAGGCAGGGGCCCAGTACAAAAGGGCAGCCTACAGCGGTGGGAGAAACAGAATGAGTGAGTGAGAGAGGGGGAGTGAGCGAGCTCAACAGAGCTCTGTCGAGACTGCTGCAGATTTCTTTGTGGGCAGAAAAAGACGTCAATGCAGGCAGGGGCCCAGTACAAAAGGGCAGCCTTCAGCGCCAGGGGAAACAGAATGAGCGAGTCAGCAAGGGGGAGTGAGTCATCTCAATGGAGCTCTGTCTGGACAGATGTGAACTTCTTTGTGGGCAGAAAAAGGCGCCAATGCAGGCAGGAGCCCAGTACAAAAGGGCAGCCTACAGCGCCAAGAGAAACAGAACGAGTGAGTGAGAGAGGGGGAGTGAGAGAGGTCAACGGAGCTGTGTCAGGACTGCTGTGGATTTCTTTGTGGGCAGAAAAAGGTGCCGACGCAGGCAGGAGCCCAGTACAAAAGTGCAGCCTGCAGCTTCAGGAGAAACAGAACAAGCGAGTGAGAGAGGGGGAGGGAGTGAGCTCAATGGAGCTCTGCTGGGACTTTTAGAGTTGCCCACCCTCCTGCCCAGAGTCCTCTGTTGTCCTATATTACAGCAGGGTCTCTGGAGTGGAGACAAAGCAATGGTTGGATACTTTTAGGATTGCCGTAATAATACAGATTAAGTTGTTCTGTTTATTTCTCTAACTGAGCTGAGTAGTAAATTTGGTAGACAAAATCCAGAAAATGACTGTTTTACGAGCATGCGTTGCGCAGTTGCTATGCACACTCATAACTGCGAATTTGCAATATTTTCACTACAGATTTTCAACACTGGCATTTTTCCACACCTCCTTATGAACAGTACAGCTGTCATTTTTCACATCCTGGCCAAAATATGTTTTTGCACTTCTGGAGCAAAATAGCATGGTCGCTGTGGGAAATCAGTGTTTGGGACAGATTAAGATCAAGCGAGTGAGAGGCGGAAGTGACCGAGCTCAACTGAGCTCTGTCAGGACTGCTGCGGATTTCTCTGTGGGCAGAAAAAGACCCCAGTGCAGGCAGGAGCCCAGTACAAAAGGACAGCCTGCAGCGGTGAGAGAAACAGAATGAGCGAATGAGAGAGGGGGAGTGAGCGAGCTAAACAGAGCTCTATCAGGACTGCTGCAGATTTCTTACGGGCAGAAAAAGGTGTCAATGCAGGCAGGAGCCCAGTACAAAAGGGCAGCCTGCAGCACCAGGAGAAATAGAATGAGCAAGTGAAAGAGGGGGAGTGAGTGATCTCAATGGAGCTCTGTCAGGACAGATGTGAACTTCTTTGGCAGAAAAGGTGCCAACGCAGGCAGCAGCACAGTACAAAGGGCAGCCTGCAGCCAAGAGAAACAGGAAGAGTGAGTGAGAGAGGAGTGAGAGAGCTCAACGGAGCTGTGTCAGGACTGCTGTGGATTTCTTTGTGGGCAGAAAAAGGTGCCGGCAGGAGCCAGTACAAAAGAGCAGCCTGCAGCATCAGGAGAAACAGAACAAGCGAGTGAGAGAGGGGAGGGGAAGGGAGCGAGCTCAATGGAGCTCTGCTGGGACTTTCAGAGTTTCCCACCCTCCTGCCCAGAGTCCTCTGTTGTCCTATATTACAGCAGGGTCTCTGGAGTGGAGACAAAGCAATGGTTGGATACTTTTAGGATTGCTGTAATAATACAGATTAAGTTGTTCTGTTTATTTCTCTATCTGAGCTAAGTACTGAGCTATAGTGTTATGATTGCTGTAATAATCCATATTTATTTTTCTGTTTATTTTTCAAACTAATCTGAATAGTAAATTTGGTAGAAAAAAATCCCCAAAAAATGACTGTTTTAGGAGTGTGCGTTGCGCAGTTGCTATGCACGCTCATAACTGCAAATTTGCAATATTTTCACTACAGATTTTCAACATTGGCATTTTTCCACACCTCCTTATGAACAGTATAGCTGTCATTTTTCACATCCTGGCCAAAATGCATTTTCGCACTTCAGGAGCAGAATAGCGCAGTTGCTTTGGGAAATCAGTGTTCGTGGCACATTAAGAAAACCACAGTGACACTGTTCATGAGCAGAGGTCCTAAAATGCCTATGGTGAAAATTTTGTGATGAAAGTCCATAAAATGACTGTGTTAAGAGCGTGCGTTGTGCAGTTTCCACGCACCCATGTAACTTCGCAAATTAGAAATATTTTTACACCAGATTTTCAGCACTGGCATTTTTCACACCTCCTTAGGAACAGTATATCTGTCATTTTTCACATCCTGGCCGAAACGTGTTTTCGCGCTTCAGGCACAGAATAGCGCAGTTGCTTTGGGAAATCAGTGTTTGGGACAGATTAGGATTGAATGAGTGAGAGAGGGAGAGTGACCGAGCTCAACTGAGCTCTGTCAGGACTGCTGCGGATTTCTCTGTGGGCAGAAAAAGGCGTCAATGCAGGCAGGGGCCCATACAAAGGGTCAGCCTGCCGCGGTGGGAGAAACAGAATGACCGAGTGAGAGAGGGTGGAGTGAGCGAGCTCAACAGAGATCTATCGGAACTGCTGCAGATTGCTTTGTGGGCAGAAAAAGGAGCCAAAGCAAGCAGGAGCCCAGTACAAAAGGGCAACCAGCATCGCCGGAAGAAATGGAATGATCGAGTGAGAGATGGAGAGTGAGCGAACTCAACAGAGCTCTGTCGGGACTGCTGCAGGTTTCTTTGTGGGCAGAAAAAGGTGCCAATGGAGGCAGGAGCCCAGTACAAAAGGGCAGCCTGCAGCGCTGGGAGAAGCAGAATGAGCAAGAGATGGAGGGGGAGTGAGCGAGCTCAACAGAGCTCTGTCGGGACTGCTGCAGATTTCTTTGTGGGCAGAAAAAGGCGTCAATGCAGGCAGGCCCAGTACAAAGGGCAGCCTGCAGCGGTGGAGAAACAGAACGAGTGAGTGAGAGAGGGGAGGAGAGAGCTCAACAGAGCTTGTCAGGACTGCTGTGGATTTCTTTGTGGGCAGAAAAGGTGCCGCGCAGGCAGGAGCCCAGTACAAAGAGCAGCCTGCAGCATCAGGAGAAACAGAACAAGCGAGGAGAGAGGGGAGGGAGTGAGCTCAATGGAGCTCTGCTGGGACTTTAGAGTTGCCACCCTCCTGCCCAGAGTCCTCTGTTGTCCTATATTACAGCAGGGTCTCTGGAGTGGAGACAAAGCAATGGTTGGATACTTTTAGATTGCTGTAATAATACAGATTAAGTTGTTCTGTTTATTTCTCTATCTGAGCTAAGTACTGAGTTATAGTGTTATGATTGCTGTAATAATACATATTTATTTGTTCTGTTTATTTCTCTAACTGAGCTGAGTAGTAAATTTGGTAGACAAAATCCAGAAAATGACTGTTTTACGAGCATGCGTTGCGCAGTTGCTATGCACACTCATAACTGTGCGAATTTGCAATATTTTCACTACAGATTTTCAACACTGGCATTTTTTCACACCTCCTATGAACAGTACAGCTGTCATTTTTCACATCCTGGCCAAAATATGTTTTTGCACTTGGAGCAAAATAGCATGGTCGCTGTGGGAAATCAGTGTTTGGGACAGATTAAGGTCAAGCGAGTGAGAGGCGGAAGTGACCGAGCTCAACTGAGCTCTGTCAGGACTGCTGCGGATTTCTCTGTGGGCAGAAAAAGACCCCAGTGCAGGCAGGAGCCCAGTACAAAAGGGCAGCCTGCAGCGGTGGGAGAAACAGAATGAGCGAATGAGAGAGGGGGAGTGAGGGAGCTCAACGGAGCTCTATCAGGACTGCTGCAGATTTCTTAGTGGGCAGAAAAAGGTGCCAACACAGGCAGGAGCCCAGTACAAAAGGGCAGCCTGCAGCACCAGGAGAAATAGAATGAGCGAGTGAGAGAGGGGGAGTGAGAGACCTCAACAGAGCTCTATCAGGACAGCTGTGAACTTCTTTATGGGCAGAAAAAGGTGCCAACACAGGCAAGAGCCCTGTACAAATGGCAGTCTGCAGCGCCGGGAGAAACAGAATGAGTGAGTGAGAGAAGGGGAGTGAGTGAACTCAATGGAGCTGTGTCGGGACTGCTGTGGATTTCTTTGTGGGCAGAAAAAGGTGCTAACGCAAGCAGGAGCGCAGTATAAAAGGGCAGCCTGCAGCGTTGGGAGAAATAGAACAAGTAAATGAGAGAGGGGGAGTGAGCGAGGTTAAAGGAGCTCTGCTAGGACTTTAGAGTTGCCCACCCTCCTGCCCTGAGTCCACTGTTGTCCTATATTACAGCAGGGTCTCTGGAGTGGAGGCAAAGCAATGATTGGATACTTTTAGGATTGCTGTAATAATACAGATTAAGTTGTTCTGTTTATTTCTCTTACTAAGCTAAGTATTGAGCTATAGTGTTATGATTGCTGTAATAATCCATATGTATTTTTCTGTTTATTTTTCTAACTAATCTGAGTAGTAAATTTGGTAGAAAAAAATCCCAAAAAAATGACTGTTTTACGAGCGCAGCTATGCAGTTGCTAAGCACGCCAAACTGTGCAAATTGCAATATTTTCACTACAGATTTTCAACACTGGCATTTTTCCATACCTCCTTATGAACAGTATAGCTGTCATTTTTCACATCCTGGCCAAAATGCATTTTCGCACTTCAGGTGCAGAATAGCGCAGTTGCTGTGGGAAATCAGTGTTAGTGACACATTAAGAAAACCACAGAATGCTTATGGTGAAAATTTTGTGATGAAAGTCCATAAAATGACTGTGTTACGAGCGTGAGTAGTACAGTTTCCACACACCCTTGTAACTTCACAAATTAGTAATATTTTTACACCAGATTTTCAGCACTGGCAATTTTTCACACCTCCTTATGAAAAGTATATCTGTCATTTTTCACATCCTGGCCGAAATGTGTTTTCGCGCTTCAGGCGCAGAATAGCGCAGTTGCTTTGGGAAATCAGTGTTTGGGACAGATTAGGATTGAGTGAGTGAGAGAGGGGGAGTGATCGAGCTCAACTGAGCTCTGTCAGGACTGCTGCGGATTTCTCTGTGGGCAGAAAAAGGCATCAATGCAGGCAGGGGCCCAGTACAAAAGGGCAGCCTGCGGCAGTGGGAGAAACAGAATGAGCGAGTGAGAGAGGGGGGAGTGAGCGAGCTCAACAGAGCTCTGTCGGGACTGCTGCAGATTTCTTTGGGGGCAGAAAAAGGCGTCAATGCAGGCAGGGGCCCAGTACAAAAGGGCAGCCTGCAGCGGTGGGAGAAACAGAATGAGTGAGAGAGAGGGGTGAGCAAGCTCAACAGAGCTCAATCTGGAACTGCTGCAGATTTCTTGTGGGCAGAAAAGGCACCAATGGAGGCAGGAGCCAGTACAAAAGGGCAGCCTCAGCGGCAGGGGAAACAGATTGAGCGAGTGAGAGAGGGGAGTGAGGACTCGAATGGAGCTCTGTCAGGACAGATGTGAACTTTTTGTGGAAGAAAAGCGCACGAGGCAGGAGCCCAGTACAAAGGGCAGCCTGCAGCACCAAGAGAAACAGAATGAGTGAGTGAGAGAGGGGTGAGAGAGAGCTCAACAGAGGTGTGTCAGGACTGCTGTGGATTTCTTGTGGGCAGAAAAAGGTGCCGACGCAGGCAGGAGCCCAGTACAAAAGAGCAGCCTGCAGCATCAGGAGAAACAGAACAAACGAGTGAGAGAAGGGGAGGGAGCGAGCTCAATGGAGCTCTGCTGGGACTTTTAGAGTTACCCACCCACCAGCCCAGAGTCCTCTGTTGTCCTATATTACAGCAGGGTCTCTGGAGTGACGACAAAGCAATGGTTGGATACTTTTAGGACTGCTGTAATAATATAGATTAAGTTGTTCTGTTTATTTCTCTATCTGAGCTAAGTACTGAGTTATAGTGTTATGATTGCTGTAATAATACATATTTATTTGTTCTGTTTGTTTCTCTAACTGAGCTAAGTAGTAAATTTCGTAGACAAAATCCAGAAAATGACTGTTTTACGAGCAAGCGTTGCGCAGTTGCTATGCACACTCATAACTGTGCGAATTTGCAATATTTTCACTACAGATTTTCAACACTGGCATTTTTTCACACCTCCTTATGAACAGTACAGCTGTCATTTTTCGCATCCTGGCCAAAATATGTTTTTGCACTTCTGGAGCAAAATAGCATGGTCGCTGTGGGAAGTCAGTGTTTGGGACAGATTAAGATCGAGCGAGTGAGAGGCGGAAGTGACTGAGCTCAACTGAGCTCTGTCAGGACTGCTGCGGATTTCTCTGTGGGCAGAAAAAGACCCCAGTGCAGGCAGTAGCCCAGTACAAAAGGGCAGCCAGCAGCGGAGGGAGAAACAGAATGAGCGAATGAGAGAGGGGGAGTGAGCGAGCTCAACGGAGCTCTATCAGGACTGCTGCAGATTTCTTAGCGGGCAGAAAAAGGTGCCAACGCAGGCAGGAGCCCAGTACAAAAGGGCAGCCTGCAGCACCAGGAGAAATAGAATGAGCGAGTGAGAGAGGGGGAGTGAGAGACCTCAACGGAGCTCTATCAGGACAGCTGTGAACTTTTATGGGCAGAAAAAGGTGCCAACACAGGCAAGAGCCCAGTACAAAAGGCAGCCTGCAGCGCCGGAAGAAACAGAATGAGTGAGTGAGAGAAGGGGAGTGAGTGAACTCAACGGAGCTGTGTCAGGACTGCAGTGGATTTCTTCGTGGGTAGAAAAAGGTGCTAACGCAAGCAGGAGCGCAGTATAAAAGGGCAGCCTGCAGCGTTGGGAGAAATAGAACAAGTAAATGAGAGAAGTGGAGTGAGCGAGGTTAAAGGAGCTGTGCTGGGACTTTAGAGTTGCCCACCCTCCTGCCCTGAGTCCACTGTTGTCCTATACTACAGCAGGGTCTCTGGAGTGGAGGCAAAGCAATGACTGGATACTTTTAGGATTGCTGTAATAATACAGATTAAGTTGTTCTGTTTATATCTCTTACTAAGCTAAGTATTGAGCTATAGTGTTATGATTGCTGTAATAATCCATATGTATTTTTCTGTTTATTTTTCTAACTAATCTGAGTAGTAAATTTGGTAGAAAAAAATCCCAAAAAAATGACTGTTTTACGAGCGTCGTTGCGCAGTTGCTATGCACGCTCGTAACTGTGCAAATTTGCAATATTTTCACTACAGATTTTCAACATTGGCATTTTTCCACACCTCCTTATGAACAGTATAGCTGTCATTTTTCACATCCTGGCCAAAATGCATTTTCGCACTTCAGGTGCAGAATAGCGCAGTTGCTGTGGGAAATCAGTGTTCGTGACACATTAAGAAAACCACAGTGACACTGTTCATGAGCAGAGGTCCTAAAATGCTTATGGTGAAAATTTTGTGATGAAAGTCCATAAAATGACTGTGTTACGAGCGTGCGTTGTACAGTTTCCACACACCCTTGTAACTTCACAAATTAGTAATATTTTTACACCAGATTTTCAGCACTGGAATTTTTTCACACCTCCTTATGAACAGTATATCTGTCATTTTTCACATCCTGGCCGAAATGTGTTTTCGCGCTTCAGGTGCAGAATAGCGCAGTTGCTTTGGGAAATCAGTGTTTGGGACAGATTAGGATTGAGTGAATGAGAGAGGGGGAGTGATCGAGCTCAACTGAGCTCTGTCAGGACTCCTGCGGATTTCTCTGTGGGCAGAAAAAGGCATCAATGCAGGCAGGGGCCCAGTACAAAAGGGCAGCCTGCGGCAGTGGGAGAAACAGAATGAGCGAGTGAGAGAGGGGGGAGTGAGCGAGCTCAACAGAGCTCTGTCGGGACTGCTGCAGATTTCTTTGGGGGCAGAAAAAGGCGTCAATGCAGGCAGGGGCCCAGTACAAAAGGGCAGCCTGCAGCGGTGGGAGAAACAGAATGAGTGAGAGAGAGGGGGAGTGAGCAAGCTCAACAGAGCTCAATCGGAACTGCTGCAGATTTCTTTGTGGGCAGAAAAAGGCACCAATGGAGGCAGGAGCCAGTACAAAAGGGCAGCCTTCAGCGGCAGGGGAAACAGATTGAGCGAGTGAGAGAGGGGGAGTGAGTGACCTGAATGGAGCTCTGTCAGGACAGATGTGAACTTCTTTGTGGGCAGAAAAAGGCGCCAACGCAGGCAGGAGCCCAGTACAAAAGGGCAGCCTGCAGCACCAAGAGAAACAGAATGAGTGAGTGAGAGAGGGGGAGTGAGAGAGCTCAACAGAGGTGTGTCAGGACTGCTGTGGATTTCTTTGTGGGCAGAAAAAGGTGCCGACGCAGGCAGGAGCCCAGTACAAAAGAGCAACCTGCAGCATCAGGAGAAACAGAACAAACGAGTGAGAGAAGGGGAGGGAGCAAGCTCAATGGAGCTCTGCTGGGACTTTTAGAGTTACCCACCCACCAGCCCAGAGTCCTCTGTTGTCCTATATTACAGCAGGGTCTCTGGAGTGACGACAAAGCAATGGTTGGATACTTTTAGGACTGCTGTAATAATATAGATTAAGTTGTTCTGTTTATTTCTCTATCTGAGCTAAGTACTGAGTTATAGTGTTATGATTGCTGTAATAATACATATTTATTTGTTCTGTTTGTTTCTCTAACTGAGCTGAGTAGTAAATTTCGTAGACAAAATCCAGAAAATGACTGTTTTACGAGCAAGCGTTGCGCAGTTGCTATGCACACTCATAACTGTGCGAATTTGCAATATTTTCACTACAGATTTTCAACACTGGCATTTTTTCACACCTCCTTATGAACAGTACAGCTGTCATTTTTCGCATCCTGGCCAAAATATGTTTTTGCACTTCTGGAGCAAAATAGCATGGTCGCTGTGGGAAGTCAGTGTTTGGGACAGATTAAGATCGAGCGAGTGAGAGGCGGAAGTGACTGAGCTCAACTGAGCTCTGTCAGGACTGCTGCGGATTTCTGTGGGCAGAAAGACCCCAGTGCAGGCAGTAGCCCAGTACAAAAGGGCAGCCTAGCAGCGGAGGAGAAACAGAATGAGCGAATGAGAGAGGGGGTGAGCGAGCTCAACGGAGCTCTACTCAGGACTGCTGCAGATTTCTTAGCGGGCAGAAAAGTGCCACCCAGGCAGGAGCCCAGTACAAAAGGGCAGCCTGCAGCACCAGGAGAAATAGAATGAGCGAGTGAGAGAGGGGAGTGAGAGACCTCAACGGAGCTCTATCAGGACAGCTGTGAACTTTATGGGCAGAAAAGGTGCCAACACAGGCAAGAGCCCAGTACAAAAGGCAGCCTGCAGCCCGGAGAAACAGAATGAGTGAGTGAGAGAAGGGAGGAGTGAACTCAACGGAGCTGTGTCAGGACTGCAGTGGATTTCTTTGTGCAGAAAAGGTGCTAACGCAAGCAGGAGCGCAGTATAAAGGGCAGCCTGCAGCGTTGGGAGAAATAGAACAAGTAAATGAGAGAGAGTGGAGTGAGCGAGGTTAAAGGAGCTGTGCTGGGACTTTAGAGTTGCCCACCCTCCTGCCCTGAGTCCACTGTTGTCCTATATTACAGCAGGGTCTCTGGAGTGGAGGCAAAGCAATGACTGGATACTTTTAGGATTGCTGTAATAATACAGATTAAGTTGTTCTGTTTATTTCTCTTACTAAGCTAAGTATTGAGCTATAGTGTTATGATTGCTGTAATAATCCATATGTATTTTTCTGTTTATTTTTCTAACTAATCTGAGTAGTAAATTTGGTAGAAAAAAAATCCCCAAAAAATGACTGTTTTACGAGCGTGCGTTGCGCAGTTGCTATGCACGCTCGTAACTGTGCAAATTTGCAATATTTTCACTACAGATTTTCAACATTGGCATTTTTCCACACCTCCTTATGAACAGTATAGCTGTCATTTTTCACATCCTGGCCAAAATGCATTTTCGCACTTCAGGTGCAGAATAGCGCAGTTGCTGTGGGAAATCAGTGTTCGTGACACATTAAGAACACCACAGTGACACTGTTCATGAGCAGAGGTCCTAAAATGCTTATGGTGAAAATTTTGTGATGAAAGTCCATAAAATGACTGTGTTACGAGCGTGCGTTGTACATTCTCCACGCACCCTTGTAACTTCGCAAATTAGTAATATTTTTACACCAGATTTTCAGCACTGGCATTTTTTCACACCTCCTTATGAACAGTATATCTGTCATTTTTCACATCCTGGCCAAAATGTGTTTTCGCGCTTCAGGTGCAGAATAGCGCAGTTGCTTTGGGAAATCAGTGTTTGGGACAGATTAGGATTGAGTGAGTGAGAGAGGGGGAGGGAGTGACCGAGCTCAATTGGGCTCTGTCAGGACTGCTGCGGATTTCTCTGTGGGCAGAAAAAGGCGTCAATGCAGGCAGGGGCCCAGTACAAAAGGGCAGCCTGCGGCGGTGGGAGAAACAGAATGAGCGAGTGAGAGAGGGGGAGTGAGCGAGCTCAACAGAGCTCTGTCGGAACTGCTGCAGATTTCTTTGTGGGCAGAAAAAGGCGTCAATGCAGGCAGGGGCCCAGTACAAAAGGGCAGCCTGCAGCGGTGGGAGAAACAGAATGAGTGAGAGAGGGGGTGAGCAAGCTCAACAGAGCTCAATCGGAACTGCTGCAGATTTCTTTGTGGGCAGAAAAAGGCACCAATGGAGGCAGGAGCCAGTACAAAAGTGCAGCCTTCAGCGGCAGGGGAAACAGATTGAGCGAGTGAGAGAGGGGGAGTGAGTGACCTGAATGGAGCTCTGTCAGGACAGATGTGAACTTCTTTGTGGGCAGAAAAAGGCGCCAACGCAGGCAGGAGCCCAGTACAAAAGGGCAGCCTGCAGCATCAGGAGAAACAGAACAAGCGAGTGAGAGAGGGGGAGGGAGCGAGCTCAATGGAGCTCTGCTGGGACTTTTAGAGTTGCCCACCCTCCTGCCCAGAGTCCTCTGTTGTCCTACAATACAGCAGGGTCTCTGGAGTGCAGACAAAGCAATGGTTGGATACTTTTAGGATTGCTGTAATAATACAGATTAAGTTGTTCTGTTTATTTCTCTATCTGAGCTAAGTACTTAGCTATAGTGTTATGATTGCTGTAATAATACATATTTATTTGTTCTGTTTATTTCTCTAACTGAGCTGAGTAGTAAATTTGGTAGACAAAATCCAGAAAATGACTGTTTTACGAGCATGCGTTTCGCAGTTGCTATGCACACTCATAACTGTGCGAATTTGCAATATTTTCACTACAGATTTTCAACACTGGCATTTTTTCACACCTCCTTATGAACAGTACAGCTGTCATTTTTCACATCCTGGCCAAAATATGTTTTTGCACTTCTGGAGCAAAATAGCATGGTCGCTGTGAGAAATCAGTGTTTGGGACAGATTAAGATCAAGCGAGTGAGAGGCAGAAGTGACCGAGCTCAACAGAGCTCTGTCAGGACTGCTGCGGATTTCGCTGTGGGCAGAAAAAGACCCCAGTGCAGGCAGGAGCCCAGTACAAAAGGACAGTCAGCACCAGTGAGAGAAACAGACTGAGCGAATGAGAGAGGGGGAGTGAGCGAGCTCAACAGAGCTCTATCAGGACTGCTGCAGATTTCTTAGCGGGCAGAAAAAGGTGCCAACGCAGGCAGGAGCCCAGTACAAAAGGGCAGCCTGCAGCACCAGGAGAAATAGAATGAGCGAGTGAGAGAGGGGGAGTGAGTGATCTCAATGGAGCTCTGTCAGGACAGATGTGAACTTCTTTGTGGGCAGAAAAAGGCGCCAACGCAGGCAGCAGCCCTGTACAAAAGGGCAGCCTGCAGCGCCAAGAGAAACAGAACGAGTGAGTGAGAGAGGGGGAGTGAGCGAGCTCAACGGAGCTGTGCCAGGACTGCTGTGGATTTCTTTGTGGGCAGAAAAAGCTGCCGACGCAGGCAGGAGCCCAGTACAAAAGAGCAGCCTGCAGCATCAGGAGAAACAGAACAAGCGAGTGAGAGAGGGGAGGGGAAGGGAGTGAGCTCAATGGAGCTCTGCTGGGACTTTCAGAGTTTCCCACCCTCCTGCCCAGAGTCCTCTGTTGTCCTATATTACAGCAGGGGCTCTGGAGTGGAGACAAAGCAATGGTTGGATACTTTTAGGATTGCTGTAATAATACAGATTAAGTTGTTCTGTTTATTTCTCTATCTGAGCTAAGTACTGAGCTATAGTGTTATGATTGCTGTAATAATCCATATATATTTTTCTGTTTATTTTTCTAACTAATCTGAATAGAAAATTTGGTAGAAAAAAAATCCCCCAAAAATGACTGTTTTAGGAGCGTGCATTGTGCAGTTGCTATGCACGCTCGTAACAGTGCAAATTTGCTATATTTTCACTACAGATTTTCAACATTGGCATTTTTCCACACCTCCTTATGAACAGTATAGCTGTCATTTTTCACATGCTGGCCAAAATGCATTTTCGCACTTCAGGTGCAGAATAGCGCAGTTGCTGTAGGAAATCAGTGTTCGTGACACATTAAGAAAACCACAGTGACACTGTTCATGAGCAGAGGTCCTAAAATGCCTATGATGAAAATTTTGTGATGAAAGTCCATAAAATGACTGTGTTACGAGCGTGCGTTGTACAGATTTCCACGCACCCATGTAACTTCGCAAATCAGTAATATCTTTACACCAGATTTTCAGCACTGGCATTTTCCACCCTCCTATGAACAGTATATCTGTCATTTTCACATCCTGGCGAGAGCGTGTTTTCGCGCTTCAGGCGCAGAATAGCGCAGTTGCTTTGGGAAATCAGTGTTTGGGACAGATTAGGATTGAATGAGTGAGAGAGGGAGAGAGACCGAGCTCAACTGAGCTCTGTCAGGACTGCTGCGGATTTCTCTTTGGGCAGAAAAAGGCGTCAATGCAGGCAGGGGCCCACTACAAAGGGTCAGCCTGCGGCGGTGGGAGAAACAGAATGACCGAGTGAGAGAGGGTGGAGTGAGCGAGCTCAACAGAGATCTATCGGAACTGCTGCAGAATTCGTTGTGGGCAGAAAAAGGAGCCAAAGCAAGCAGGAGCCCAGTACAAAAGGGCAACCAGCATCGCCGGAAGAAATGGAATGATCGAGTGAGAGATGGAGAGTGAGCGAACTCAACAGAGCTCTGTCGGGACTGCTGCAGGTTTCTTTGTGGGCAGAAAAAGGTGCCAATGGAGGCAGGAGCCCAGTACAAAAGGGCAGCCTGCAGCGCTGGGAGAACCAGAATGAGCAAGAGAGGGAAGGGGAGTGAGCGAGCTCAACAGAGCTCTGTCGGGACTGCTGCAGATTTCTTTGTGGGCAGAAAAAGGCGTCAATGCAGGCAGGGGCCCAGTACAAAAGGGCAGCCTGCAGCGGTGGGAGAAACAGAACGAGTGAGTGAGAGAGGGGGAGTGAGAGAGCTCAACGGAGCCGTGTCAGGACTGCTGTGGATTTCTTTGTGGGCAGAAAAAGGTGCCGACGCAGGCAGGAGCCCAGTACAAAAGAGCAGCCTGCAGCATCAGGAGAAACAGAACAAGCGAGAGAGAGAGGGGGAGGGAGCGAGCTCAATGGAGCTCTGCTGGGACTTTTAGAGTTGCCCACCCTCCTGCCCAGAGTCCTCTGTTGTCCTATATTACAGCAGGGTCTCTGGAGTGCAGACAAAGCAATGGTTGGATACTTTTAGGATTGCTGTAATAATACAGATTAAGTTGTTCTGTTTATTTCTCTGTCTGAGCTAAGTACTGAGCTATAGTGTTATGATTGCTGTAATAATACATATTTATTTGTTCTGTTTATTTCTCTAACTGAGCTGAGCAGTAAATTTGGTAGACAAAATCTAGAAAATGACTGTTTTACGAGCATGCGTTGCGCAGTTGCTATGCACACTCATAACTGTGTGAATTTGCAATATTTTCACTACAGATTTTCAACACTGGCATTTTTTCACACCTCCTTATGAACAGTACAGCAGTCATTTTTCACATCCTGGCCAAAATATGTTTTTGCACTTCTGGAGCAAAATAGCATGGTCACTGTGGGAAATCAGTGTTTGGGACAGATTAAGGTCAAGCGATTGAGAGGCGGAAGTGACCGAGCTCAACTGAGCTCTGTCAGGACTGCTGCGGATTTCTCTGTGGGCAGAAAAAGACCCCAGTGCAGGCAGGAGCCCAGTACAAAAGGGCAGCCTGCAGCGGTGGGAGAAACAGAATGAGCGAATGAGAGAGGGGGAGTGAGGGAGCTCAACTGAGCTCTATCAGGACTGCTGCAGATTTCTTAGTGGGCAGAAAAAGGTGCCAACACAGGCAGGAGCCCAGTACAAAAGGGCAGCCTGCAGCACCAGGAGAAATAGAATGAGCGAGTGAGAGAGGGGGAGTGAGAGACCTCAACAGAGCTCTATCAGGACAGCTGTGAACTTCTTTATGGGCAGAAAAAGGTGCCAACACAGGCAAGAGCCCTGTACAAATGGCAGTCTGCAGCGCCGGGAGAAACAGAATGAGTGAGTGAGAGAAGGGGAGTGAGTGAACTCAATGGAGCTGTGTCGGGACTGTAGTGGATTTCTTTGTGGGCAGAAAAAGGTGCTAACGCAAGCAGGAGCACAGTATAAAAGGGCAGCCTGCAGCGTTGGGAGAAATAGAACAAGTAAATGAGAGAGGGGGAGTGAGCAAGGTTAAAGGAGCACTGCTAGGACTTTAGAGTTGCCCACCCTCCTGCCCTGAGTCCACTGTTGTCCTATATTACAGCAGGGTCTCTGGAGTGGAGGCAAAGCAATGATTGGATACTTTTAGGATTGCTGTAATAATACAGATTAAGTTGTTCTGTTTGTTTCTCTTACTAAGCTAAGTATTGAGCTATAGTGTTATGATTGCTGTAATAATCCATATGTATTTTTCTGTTTATTTTTCTAACTAATCTGAGTAGTAAATTTGGTAGAAAAAAATCCCCAAAAAATGACTGTTTTACGAGCGTGCGTTGCGCAGTTGCTAAGTACGCTCATAACTGTGCAAATTTGTAATATTTTCACTACAGATTTTCAACACTGGCAATTTTCCATACCTCCTTATGAACAGTATAGCTGTCATTTTTCACATCCTGGCCAAAATGCATTTTCGCACGTAAGGTGCAGAATAGCGCAGTTGCTGTGGGAAATCAGTGTTAGTGACACATTAAGAAAACCACAGAATGCTTATGGTGAAAATTTTGTGATGAAAGTCCATAAAATGACTGTGTTACGAGCGTGCGTTGTACAGTTTCCACACACCCTTGTAACGTCACAAATTAGTAATATTTTTACTCCAGATTTTCAGCACTGGCATTTTTTCACACCTCCTTATGAAAAGTATATCTGTCATTTTTCACATCCTGGCCGAAATGTGTTTCAGCTTCAGGCGCAGAATAGCGCAGTTGCTTTGGGAAATCAGTGTTTGGGACAGATTAGGATTGAGTGAGTGAGAGAGGGGGAGTGACCGAGCTCAACTGAGCTCTGTCAGGACTGCTGCGGATTTCTCTGTGGGCAGAAAAAGGCATCAATGCAGGCAGGGGCCCAGTACAAAAGGGCAGCCTGCGGCGGTGGGAGAAACAGAATGAGCGAGTGAGAGAGGGGGGAGTGAGCAAGCTCAACACTGCTTTATCGGAACTGCTGCAGATTTCTTTGTGGACAGAAAAAGGCGCCAACGCAGGCAGGAGCCCAGTACAAAAGGGCAACCTGCAGCGCCGGAAGAAATGGAACGAGCGACTGAGAGATGGAGAGTGAGCGAGCTCAACAGAGCTCTGTCGGGACTGCTGCGGATTTCTTTGTGGGCTGAAAAAGGTGCCAATGGAGGCAGAAGCCCAGTACAAAAGGGCAGCCTGCAGCGCTGGGAGAAGCAGAATGAGCAAGTGAGGGAGGGGGAGTGAGCGAGCTCAACAGAGCTCTGTCGGGACTGCTGCAGATTTCTTTGTGGGCAGAAAAAGGCGTCAATGCAGGCAGGGGCCCAGTACAAAAGGGCAGCCTGCAGCGGTGGGAGAAACAGAATGAATGAGAGAGAGGGGGAGTGAGCAAGCTCAACAGAGCTCAATCGGAACTGCTGCAGATTTCTTTGTGGGCAGAAAAAGGCACCAATGGAGGCAGGAGCCAGTACAAAAGGGCAGACTTCAGTGGCAGGGGAAACAGACTGAGCGAGTGAGAGAAGGGGAGTGAGTGATCTGAATGGAGCTCTGTCAGGACAGATGTGAACTTCTTTGTGGGCAGAAAAAGGCGCCAACGCAGGCAGGAGCCCAGTACAAAAGGGCAGCCTGCAGCACCAAGAGAAACAGAACGAGTGAGTGAGAGAGGGGGAGTGAGAGAGCTCAACGGAGCTGTGTCAGGACTGCTGTGGATTTCTTTGTGGGCAGAAAAAGGTGCCGACGCAGGCAGGAGCCCAGTACAAAAGAGCAGCCTGCAGCATCAGGAGAAACAGAACAAGCGAGTGAGAGAGGGGGAAGGAGCGAGCTCAATGGAGCTCTGCTTGGACTTTTAGAGTTACCCACCCTCCAGCCCAGAGTCCTCTGTTGTCCTATATTACAGAAGGGTCTCTGGAGTGATGACAAAGCAATGGTTGGATACTTTTAGGACTGCTGTAATAATATAGATTAAGTTGTTCTGTTTATTTCTCTATCTGAGCTAAGTACTGAGTTATAGTGTTATGATTGCTGTAATAATACATATTTATTTGTTCTGTTTGTTTCTCTAACTGAGCTGAGTAGTAAATTTCGTAGACAAAATCCAGAAAATGACTGTTTTACGAGCAAGCGTTGCGCAGTTGCTATGCACACTCATAACTGTGCGAATTTGCAATATTTTCACTACAGATTTTCAACACTGGCATTTTTTCACACCTCCTTATGAACAGTACAGCTGTCATTTTTCACATCCTGGCCAAAATATGTTTTTGCACTTCTGGAGCAAAATAGCATGGTCGCTGTGGGAAGTCAGTGTTTGGGACAGATTAAGATCAAGCGAGTGAGAGGCGGAAGTGACCGAGCTCAACTGAGCTCTGTCAGGACTGCTGCGGATTTCTCTGTGGGCAGAAAAAGACCCCAGTGCAGGCAGTAGACCAGTACAAAAGGGCAGCCTGCAGCGGTGGGAGAAACAGAATGAGCGAATGAGAGAGGGGGAGTGAGCGAGCTCAACGGAGCTCTATCAGGACTGCTGCAGATTTCTTAGCGGGCAGAAAAAGGTGCCAACGCAGGCAGGAGCCCAGTACAAAAGGGCAGCCTGCAGCACCAGGAGAAATAGAATGAGCGAGTGAGAGAGGGGGAGTGAGAGACCTCAACGGAGCTCTATCAGGACAGCTGTGAACTTCTTTATGGGCAGAAAAAGGTGCCAACACAGGCAAGAGCCCAGTACAAAAGGCAGCCTGCAGCGCCGGGAGAAACAGAATGAGTGAGTGAGAGAAGGGGAGTGAGTGAACTCAACGGAGCTGTGTCAGGACTGCAGTGGATTTCTTCGTGGGCAGAAAAAGGTGCTAACGCAAGCAGGGGCGCAGTATAAAAGGGCAGCCTGCAGCGTTGGGAGAAATAGAACAAGTAAATGAGAGAAGTGGAGTGAGCGAGGTTAAAGGAGCTCTGCTGGGACTTCAGAGTTTCCCACCCTCCTGCCCAGAGTCCTCTGTTGTCCTATATTACAGCAGGGTCTCTGGAGTGGAGACAAAGCAATGGTTGGATACTTTTAGGATTGCTGTAATAATACAGATTAAGTTGTTCTGTTTATTTCTCTATCTGAGCTAAGTACTGAGCTATAGTGTTATGATTGCTGTAATAATCCATATATATTTTTCTGTTTATTTTTCTAACTAATCTGAATAGTAAATTTGGTAGAAAAAAAATCCCCAAAAAATGACTGTTTTAGGAGCGTGCGTTGCGCAGTTGCTATGAACGCTCGTAACTGTGCAAATTTGCTATATTTTCACTACAGATTTTCAACATTGGCATTTTTCCACACCTCCTTATGAACAGTATAGCTGTCATTTTTCACATGCTGGCCAAAATGCATTTTCGCACTTCAGGTGCAGAATAGCGCAGTTGCTGTAGGAAATCAGTGTTCGTGACACATTAAGAAAACCACAGTGACACTGTTCATGAGCAGAGGTCCTAAAATGCCTATGATGAAAATTTTGTGATGAAAGTCCATAAAATGACTGTGTTACAAGCGTGCGTTGTACAGTTTCCACGCACCCATGTAACTTCGCAAATTAGTAACATCTTTACACCAGATTTTCAGCACTGGCATTTTTTCACACCTCCTTATGAACAGTATATCTGTCATTTTTCACATCCTGGCCGAAACGTGTTTTCGCGCTTCAGGCGCAGAATAGCACAGTTGCTTTGGGAAATCAGTGTTTGGGACAGATTAGGATTGAATGAGTGAGAGAGGGAGAGTGACCGAGCTCAACTGAGCTCTGTCAGGACTGCTGCGGATTTCTCTGTGGGCAGAAAAAGGCGTCAATGCAGGCAGGGGCCCACTACAAAGGGTCAGCCTGCGGCGGTGGGAGAAACAGAATGACCGAGTGAGTGAGGGGGGATTGAGAGAGCTCAACGGAGCCGTGTCAGGACTGCTGTGGATTTCTTTGTGGGCAGAAAAAGGTGCCGACGCAGGCAGGAGCCCAGTACAAAAGAGCAGCCTGCTGCATCAGGAGAAACAGAACAAGCGAGTGAGAGAGGGGGAGGGAGCGAGCTCAATGGAGCTCTGCTGGGACTTTTAGAGTTGCCCACCCTCCTGCCCAGAGTCCTCTGTTGTCCTATACTACAGCAGGGTCTCTGGAGTGGAGACAAAGCAATGGTTGGATACTTTTAGGATTGCTGTAATAATACAGATTAAGTTGTTCTGTTTATTTCTCTATCTGAGCTAAGTACTGAGCTATAGTGTTATGATTGCTGTAATAATACATATTTATTTGTTCTGTTTATTTCTCTAACTGAGCTGAGTAGTAAATTTGGTAGGCAAAATCCAGAAAATGACTGTTTTACAAGCATGCGTTGCGCAGTTGCTATGCACACTCATAACTGTGCGAATTTGCAATATTTTCACTACAGATTTTCAACACTGGCATTTTTTCACACCTCCTTATGAGCAGTACAGCTGTCATTTTTCGCATCCTGGCCAAAATATGTTTTTGCACTTCTGGAGCAAAATAGCATGGTCGCTGAGGGAAATCAGTGTTTGGGACAGATTAAGATCAAGCGAGTGAGAGGCGGAAGTGACCAAGCTCAACTGAGCTCTCTCAGGACTGCTGGTTTTCTGTGGGCGAAAAGACCCCAGTGCAGGCAGGAGCCCAGTACAAAAGGGCAGCCTGCAGCGGTGGGAGAAACAGAATGAGCGAATGAGAGAGGGGAGTGAGCGAGCTCAACGGAGCTCTATCAGGACTGCTGCAGATTTATGAGCAAGTGAGGGAGGGGAGTGAGCGAGCTCAACAGAGCTCTGTCGGGACTGCTGCAGATTTCTTTGGGCAGAAAAGGCCAATGCAGGCAGGGTGCAGTACAATAGGGCAGCCTGCAGCGGTGGGAGAAACAGAATGAGTGAGAGAGAGGGGAGTGAGCAAGCTCAACAGAGCTCTATCGGAACTGCTGCAGATTTCTTTGTGGGCAGAAAAAGGCACCAATGGAGGCAGGAGCCCAGTACAAAAGGGCAGCCTTCAGCGCCAGGGGAAACAGATTGAGCGAGTGAGAGGGGAGTGAGTGATCTCAATGGAGCTCTGTCAGGACAGATGTGAACTTCTTTGTGGGCAGAAAAAGGCGCCAACGCAGGCAGGAGCCCAGTACAAAAGGGCAGCCTGCAGCACCAAGAGAAACAGAACGAGTGAGTGAGAGAGGGGGAGTGAGAGAGCTCAACGGAGCTGTGTCAGGACTGCTGTGGATTTCTTTGTGGGCAGAAAAAGGTGCCGACGCAGGCAGGAGCCCAGTACAAAAGAGCAGCCTGCAGCATCAGGAGAAACAGAACAAGCGAGTGAGAGAGGGGGGGAGCGAGCTCAATGGAGCTCTGCTGGGACTTTAGAGTTACCCACCCTCCTGCCCAGAGTCCTCTGTTGTCCTATATTACAGCAGGGTCTCTGGAGTGAGACAAAGCAATGGTTGGATACTTTAGGATTGCTGTAATAATACAGATTAGTTGTTCTGTTTATTTCTCTATCTGAGCTAAGTACTGAGCTATAGTGTTATGATTGCTGTAATAATACATATTTATTTGTTCTGTTTATTTCTCTAACTGAGCTGAGTAGTAAATTTCGTAGACAAAATCCAGAAAATGACTGTTTTACGAGCATGCGTTGCGCAGTTGCTATGCACACTCATAACTGTGCGAATTTGCAATATTTTCACTACAGATTTTCAACACTGGCATTTTTTCACACCTCCTTATGAACAGTACAGCTGTCATTTTTCACATCCTGGCCAAAATATGTTTTTGCACTTCTGGAGCAAAATAGCATGGTCGCTGTGGGAAGTCAGTGTTTGGGACAGATTAAGATCAAGCGAGTGAGAGGCGGAAGTGACTGAGCTCAACTGAGCTCTGTCAGGACTGCTGCGGATTTCTCTGTGGGCAGAAAAAGACCCCAGTGCAGGCAGCAGCCCAGTACAAAAGGGCAGCCTGCAGCGGTGGGAGAAACAGAATGAGCGAATGAGAGAGGGGGAGTGAGCGAGCTCAACGGAGCTCTATCAGGACTGCTGCAGATTTCTTAGTGGGCAGAAAAAGGTGCCAACGCAGGCAGGAGCCCAGTACAAAAGGGCAGCCTGCAGCACCAGGAGAAATAGAATGAGCGAGTGAGAGAGGGGGAGTGAGAGACCTCAACGGAGCTCTATCAGGACAGCTGTGAACTTCTTTATGGGCAGAAAAAGGTGCCAACACAGGCAAGAGCCCAGTACAAAAGGCAGCCTGCAGCGCGGAGAAACAGAATGAGTGAGTGAGAGAAGGGGTGAGTGAACTCAAGAGCTGTGTCAGGACTGCAGTGGATTTCTTCGTGGCAGAAAAGGTGCTAACGCAAGCAGGAGCGCAGTATAAAAGGGCAGCCTGCAGCGTTGGGAGAAATAGAACAAGTAAATGAGAGAAGTGGAGTGAGCGAGGTTAAAGGAGCTCTGCTGGGACTTTAGAGTTGCCCACCCTCCTGCCCTGAGTCCACTGTTGTCCTATATTACAGCAGGGTCTCTGGAGTGGAGGCAAAGCAATGACTGGATACTTTTAGGATTGCTGTAATAATACAGATTAAGTTGTTCTGTTTATTTCTCTTACTAAGCTAAGTATTGAGCTATAGTGTTATGATTGCTGTAATAATCCATATTTATTTTTCTGTTTATTTTTCTAACTAATCTGAGTAAAATTTCAGAAAAAATCCCAAAAAATGACTGTTTTACGAGCGCGCGCTGCAGCAGTTGCTATGCACGCTCGTAACTGTGCTAATTTGCAATATTTTCACTACAGATTTTCAACATTGGCATTTTCTCACACCTCCTTATGAACAGTATAGCTGTCATTTTTCACATCCTGGCCAAAACGCATTTTCGCACTTCATGTGCAGAATAGCGCAGTTGCTGTGGGAAATCAGTGCTCGTGACACATTAAGAAAAGCACAGTGACACTGTTCATGAGCAGAGGTCCTAAAATGCTTATGGTGAAAATTTTGTGATGAAAGTCCATAAAATGACTGTGTTACGAGTGTGCGTTGTACAGTTTGAACGCACCCTTGTAACTTCGCAAATTAGTAATATTTTTACAGCAGATTTTCAGCACTGGCATTTTTTCACACCTCCTTATGAACAGTATATCTGTCATTTTTCACATCCTGGCCGAAATGTGTTTTTGCGCTTCAGGCGCAGAATAGCACAGTTGCTTTGGGAAATCAGTGTTTGGGACAGATTAGGATTGAGTGAGTGAGAGAGGGGAAGTGACCGAGCTCAACTGAGCTCTGTCAGGACTGCTGCGGATTTCTCTGTGGGCAGAAAAAGGCGTCAATGCAGCAGGGGCCCAGTACAAAAGGGCAGCCTCACGGCGTGGAGAAACAGAATGAGCGAGTGAGAGAGGGGAGTGAGCGATCAACAGAGCTCTATCGAACTGCTGCAGATTTCTTTGTGGGCAGAAAGGCGCAACGCAGGCAGGAGCCCAGTACAAAAGGGCAACCTGCAGCGCTGGAGAAGCAGAATGAGCAAGTGAGGGAGGGGAGTGAGCGAGCTCAACAGAGCTCTGTCGGACTGCTGCAGATTTCTTTGTGGGCAGAAAAGCGCCAATGCAGGCAGGGGCCCAGTACAAAGGGCAGCCTGCAGCTGTGGACAAACAGAATGAGCGACTGAGAGAGGGGGAGTGAGCAAGCTCAACAGAGCTCTATCGGAACTGCTGCTGATTTCATTGTGGGCAGAAAAAGGCACCAATGGAGGCAGGAGCCCAGTACAAATGGGCAGCCTTTAGCGCCAGGGCAAACAGAATGAGCGAGTGAGCAAGGGGGAGTGAGTGATCTCAATGGAGCTCTGTCAGGACAGATGTGAACTTCTTTGTGGGCAGAAAAAGGCGCCAATGCAGGCAGGAGCCCAGTACAAAAGGGCAGCCTGCAGAGCCAAGAGAAACAGAACGAGTGAGTGAGAGAGGGGGAGTGAGAGAGCTCAACGGAGCTGTGTCAGGACTGCTGTGGATTTCTTTGTGGGCAGAAAAAGGTGCCTACGCAGGCAGTAGCCCAGTACAAAAGAGCAGCCTGCAGCATCAGGAGAAACAGAACAAGCGAGTGAGAGAGGGGAAGGGAGGGAGCGACCTCAATGGAGCTCTGCTGGGAATTTAGAGTTGCCCAACCTCCTGCACAGAGTCCTCTGTTGTCCTATATTACAGCAGGGTCTCTGGAGTGGAGACAAAGCAATGGTTGGATACTTTTAGGATTGCTGTAATAATACAGATTAAGTTGTTCTGTTTATTTCTCTATCTGAGGTAAGTATTGAGCTATAGTGTTATGATTGCTGTAATAATTCATATTTATTTTTCTGTTTATTTTTCTAACTAATCTGAGTAGTAAATTTGGTAGAAAAAAATCCCCAAAAAATGACTATTTTACGAACGTGCATTACGCAGTTGCTCTGCACGCTCGTAACTGTGCAAATTTGCAATATTTTCACTACAGATTTTCAACATTGGCATTTTTACACACCTCCTTATGAACAGTACAGCTGTAATTTTTCACATCCTGGCCAAAATGCATTTTCGCACTTCAGGTGCAGAATAGCGCAGTTGCTGTGGGAAATCAGTGTTCGTGACACATTAAAAACCACAGTGGCACTGTTCATGAGCAGACGTCATAAAATGCTTATGGTGAAAATTTTGTGATGAAAGTCCATAAAATGACTGTGTTACGAGCGTGCGTTGTACAGTTTCTACTCACCCTTGTAACTTCACAAATTAGTAATATTTTTAGACTAGATTTTCAGCACTGGCATTTTTTCACACCTCCTTATGAACAGTATATCTGCCATTTTTCACATCCTGGCCGAAATGTGTTTTCACGCTTCAGGCGCAGAATAGCGCAGTTCCTTTGGGAAATCAGTGTTTGGGACAGATTAGGATTGAGTGAGTGAGAGAGTGGAAGTGACCGAGCTCAACTGAGCTCTGTCAGGACTGCTGCAGATTTCTCTGTGGGCAGAAAAAGGCATCAATGCAGGCAGGGGCCCAGTACAAAAGGGCAGCCTGCGGCGGTGGGAGAAACAGAATGAGCGAGTGAGAGAGGGGGGAGTGAGCGAGCTCAAAAGAGCTCTATCGGAACTGCTACAGATTTCTTTGTGGCCAGAAAAAGGCGCAAATGCAGGCAGGAGCCCAGTACAAAAGGGCAACCTGCAGCGCCGGAAGAAATAGATCGAGCGAGTGAGAGATGGAGAGTGAGCGAGCTCAACAGAGCTCTGTGGGGACTGCTGCGGATTTCTTTGTGGGCAGAAAAAGGTGCAATGGAGGCAGGAGCCCAGTACAAAAGGGCAGCCTGCAGCGCTGGGAGAAGCAGAATGAGCAAGTGAGGGAGGGGGAGTGAGCGAGCTCAACAGAGCTCTGTCGAGACTGCTGCAGATTTCTTTGTGGGCAGAAAAAGGCGTCAATGCAGGCAGGGGCCCAGTACAAAAGGGCAGCCTGCAGCGCTGGGAGAAACAGAATGAGCGAGTGACAGAGGGGGAGTGAGCAAGCTCAACAGAGCTCTATCAGAACTGCCGCAGGTTTCTTTGTGGGCAGAAAAAGGCACCAATGGAGGCAGGAGCCCAGTACAAAAGGGCAGCCTTCAGTGCCAGGGGAAACAGAATGAGCGAGTGAGAGAGGGGGAGTGAGTGATCTCAATGGAGCTCTGTCAGGACATATGTGAACTTCTTTGTGGGCAGAAAAAGGCGCCAACGCAGGCAGGGGCACAGTGCAAAAGGGCAGCCTGCAGCGCCAAGAGAAACAGAATGAGTAAGTGAGAGAGGGAGAGTGAGAGAGCTCAACGGAGCTGTGGCAGGACTGCTGTGGATTTCTTTGTGGGCAGGAAAAGGTGCCGACGCAGGCAGGAGCCCAGTACAAAAGAGCAGCCTGCAGCAACAGGAGAAACAGAACAAGCGAGTGAGAGAGGGGAAGGGGGAGGGAGCGAGATCGGTGGAGTTCTGCTGGAACTTTTAGAGTTGCCCACCCTCCTGCCCAGAGTCCTCTGTTGTCCTATATTACAGCAGGGTCTCTGGAGTGGAGACAAAGCAATGGTTGGATGCTTTTAGGATTGCTGTAATAATACAGATTAAGTTGTTCTGTTTATTTCTCTATCTGAGTTAAGTACTGAGCTATAATGTTATGATTGCTGTAATAATACATATTTATTTGTTCTGTTTATTTCTCTAACTGAGCTGAGTAGTAAATTTGGTAGACAAAATCAAGAAAATGACTGTATTACGAGCATGCATTGCGCAGTTGCTATGCACACTCATAACTGTGCGAATGTGCAATATTTTCACTACAGATTTTCAACACTGGCATTTTTTCACACCTCCTTGTGAACAGTACAGCAGTCATTTTTCACATCCTGGCCAAAATATGTTTTTGCACTTCTGGAGCAAAATAGCATGGTCGCTGAGGGAAATCAGTGTTTGGGACAGATTAAGATCAAGCAGTGAGAGGCGGAAGTGACCGAGCTCAACTGAGCTCTGACAGGACTGCTGCGGATTTCTATGTGGGCAGAAAAAGGCCCCAGTGCAGGCAGGAGCCCAGTACAAAAGGGCAGCCTGCAGCGGTGGGAGAAACAGAATGAGCGAATGAGAGAGGGGGAGTGAGCGAGCTCAACGGAGCTCTATCAGGACTGCTGCAGATTTCTTAGCGGGCAGAAAAAGGTGCCAATGCAGGCAGGAGCCCAGTACAAAAGGGCAGCCTGCAGCACCAGGAGAAATAGAATGAGCGAGTGAGAGAGGGGGAGTGAGAGACCTCAACAGAGATCTACCAGGACAGCTGTGAACTTCTTTATGGGCAGAAAAAGGTGCCAACACAGGCGAGAGCCCAGTACAAAAGGCAGCCTGCAGCGCGGGAGAAACAGAAAGAGTGAGTGAGAGAAGGGGAGTGAGTGAACTCAACGGAGCTGTGTCGGGACTGCTGTGGATTTCTTTCTGGGCAGAAAAAGATGCTAACGCAAGCAGGAGCGCAATATAAAAGGGCAGCCTGCAGTGTTGGGAGAAATAGAACAAGTAAATGAGAGAGGGGGAGTGAGCGAGGTTAAAGGAGCTCTGCTAGGACTTTAGAATCGCCCACCCTCCTGCCCTGAGTCCACTGTTGTCCTATATTACAGCAGAGTCTCTGGAGTGGAGGCAAAGCAATGATTGGATACTTTTAGGATTGCTGTAATAATACAGATTAAGTTGTTCTGTTTATTTCTCTTACTAAGCTAAGTATTGAGCTATAGTGTTATGATTGCTGTAATAATCCATATGTATTTTTCTGTTTATTTTCTAACTAATCTGAGTAGAAAATTTGGAGAAAAATCCCAAAAATGACTGTTTTTACGAGCGTTGCACAGTTGTTATGCACGCCATAACTGTGCGAATTTGCAATATTTTCACTACAGATTTTCAACATTGGCATTTTCCACACCTCCTTATGAACAGTATAGCTGTCATTTTTCACATCCTGGCCAAAATGCATTTTCACACTTGTTGTGCAGAATAGCGCAGTTGCTGTGGGAAATCAGTGTTCGTGACACATTAAGAAAACCACAGAATGCTTATGGTGAAAATTTTGTGATGAAAGTCCATAAAATGACTGTGTTACGAACGTGCATTGTACAGTTTCCACGCACCCTTGTAACTTCGCAAATTAGTAATAGTTTTATACCAGATTTTCAGCACTGGCATTTTTTCACACCTCCTTATGAACAGTATATCTGTCATTTTTCACATCCTGGCCGAAATGTGTTTTCGCCCTTCAGGCTCAGAATAGCGCAGTTCCTTTGGGAAATCAGTGTTTGGGACAGATTAGGATTGAGTGAGTGAGAGAGGGGGAGTGACCGAGCTCAACTGAGCTCTGTCAGGACTGCTGCGCATTTCTCTGTGGGCAGAAAAAGGCGTCAATGCAGGCAGGGGCCCAGTACAAAAGGGCAACCTGCGGCGGTGGGAGAAACAGAATGAGCGAGTGAGAGAGGGGGGAGTGAGCGAGCTCAAAAGAGCTCTATCGGAACTGCTGCAGATTTCTTTGTGGGCAGAAAAAGGTGCCAATGGAGGCAGGAGCCTAGTAGTAAAAGGGCAGCCTGCAGCGCTGGGAGAAGCAGAATGAGCAAGTGAGGGAGGGGGAGTGAGCGAGCTCAACAGAGCTATGTCGAGACTGCTGCAGATTTCTTTGTGGCAGAAAAAGGCCTCAATGCAGGCAGGGGCCCAGTACAAAAGGGCAGCCTGCAGCGGTGGGAGAAACAGAATGAGCTAGTGAGAGAGGGGGAGTGAGCAAGCTCAACAGAGCTCTAACAGAACTGCTGCAGGTTTCTTTGTGGGCAGAAAAAGGCACCAATGGAGGCAGGAGACCAGTCACAAAGGCAGCCTTCAGCGCCAGGGGAAACAGAATGAGCGAGTGAGAGAGGGGCAGTGAGTGATCTCAATGGAGCTCTGTCAGGACAGATGTGAACTTCTTTGTGGGCAGAAAAAGGCGCCAACGCAGGCAGGAGCCCAGTACAAAAGGTCAGCCTGCAGCGCCAAGAGAAACAGAACGAACGAGTGAGAGAGGGGGAGTGATAGAGCTCAACGGAGCTGTGTCAGGACTGCTGTGGATTTCTTTGTGGGCAGAAAAAGGTGCCGACGCAGGCAGGAGCCCAGTACAAAAGAGCAGCCTGCAGCATCAGGAGAAACAGAACAAGCGAGAGAGAGAGGGGGAGGAAGTGAGCTCAATGGAGCTCTGCTGGGACTTTTAGAGTTGCCCACCCTCCTGCCCAGAGTCCTCTGTTGTCCTATATTACAGCAGGGTCTCTGGAGTGGAGACAAAGCAATGGTTGGATACTTTTAGGATTGCTGTAATAATACAGATTAAGTTGTTCTGTTTATTTCTCTGTCTGAGATAAGTACTGAGCTATAGTGTTATGATTACTGTAATAATACATATTTATTTGTTCTGTTTATTTCTCTAACTGAGCTGAGTAGTAAATTTGGTAGACAAAATCCAGAAAATGACTGTTTTACGAGCATGCGTTGCTCCGTTGCTATGCACACTCATAACTGTGCGAATTTGCAATATTTTCACTACAGATTTTCAACACTGGCATTTTTTCACACCTCCTTATGAACAGTACAGCAGTCATTTTTCACATCCTTGCCAAAATATGTTTTTGCACTTCTGGAGCAAAATAGCATGGTCGCTGTGGGAAATCAGTGTTAGGGACAGAGTAAGATCAAGCGAGTGAGAGGCGGAAGGACCGAGCTCAACTGAGCTCTGTCAGACTGCTGCGGATTTCTCTGTGGGCAGAAAAGACCCCAGTGCAGGCAGGAGCCCAGTACAAAAGGGCAGGCTGCAGCGTGAGAGAAACAGAATGAGGAATGAGAGAGGGGAGGAGGAGCTCAACGGAGCTCTATCAGGACTGCTGCAGATTAATTAGCGGGCAGAAAAGGTGCCAACGCGGACAGGAGCCAAGAACAAAAGTGCAGCCTGCAGCTCAGGAGAAATAGAATGAGCGAGTGAGAGGAGGAGGAGTGATCTCAATGGAGCTCTGTCAGGACAGATGTGAACTTTTGTGGGCAGAAAAGGCGCCAACGCAGGCAGGAGCACATTACAAAGGGCAGCCTGCAGCCAAGAGAAACAGAATGAGTGAGTGAGAGGGGAGTGAGAGAGCTCAACGGAGCTGTGGCAGGACTGCTGTGGATTTCTTTGTGGAAGGAAAGGTGCTGACGCGGGCAGGAGCCCAGTACAAAAGAGCAGCCTGCAGCATCAGGAGAAACAGAACAAGCAAGTGAGAGAGGGGAGGGGAGGAGGAGCCCAGTGGAGCTCTGCTGGGACTTTAGAGTTGCCCACCCTCCTGCCCAGAGTCCTCTGTTGTCCTATATTACAGCAGGGTCTCTGGAGTGCAGACAAAGCAATGGTTGGATACTTTAGGATTGCTGTAATAATACAGATTAAGTTGTTCTGTTTATTTCTCATCTGAGTTAAGTACTGAGCTATAGTGTTATGATTGCTGTAATAATACATATTTATTTGTTCTGTTTATTTCTCTAACTGAGCTGAGTAGTAAATTTTGTAGACAAAATCCAGAAATGACTGTTTTACGAGCATGCGTTGTGCAGTTGCTATGCACACTCATAACTGTCTGAATGTGCAATATTTTCACTACAGATTTTCAACACTGGCATTTTTCACACCTCCTATGAACAGTACAGCAGTCATTTTTCACATCCTGGCCAAAATATGTTTTTGCACTTCTGAAGCAAAATAGCATGGTCGCTGTGGGAATCAGTGTTTGGGACAGATTAAGATCAAGCGAGGGAGGCGAGTGACTGAGCTCAACTGAGCTCTGACAGGACTGCTGGATTTCTATGTGGGCAGAAAAGGCCCCAGTGCAGGCAGGAGCCCAGTACAAAGGGCAGCCTGCAGCGGTGGGAGAAACAGAATGAGCGAATGAGAGAGGGGAGTGAGCGAGCTCACGAGCTCTATCAGGACTGCTGCAGATTTCTAGCGGGCAGAAAAGGTGCACAACGCAGGCAGGAGCCCAGTACAAAAGGGCAGCCTGCAGCACCAGCAGAAATAGAATGAGCGAGTGAGAGGGGGAGGAGAGACCTCAACAGAGATCTACCAGGACAGCTGTGAACTTTTTATGGGCAGAAAAGGTGCCAACACAGGCGAGAGCCCAGTACAAAGGCAGCCTGCAGCGCCGGGAGAAACAGAAAGAGTGAGTGAGAGAAGGGGAGTGAGTGAACTCAACGGAGCTGTGTCGGGACTGCTGTGGATTCCTTTCTGGGCAGAAAAAGGTGCTAACGCAAGCAGGAGCGCAATATAAAAGGGCAGCCTGCAGTGTTGGGAGAAATAGAACAAGTAAATGAGAGAGGGGGAGTGAGCGAGGTTAAAGGAGCTCTGCTAGGACTTTAGAATCGCCCACCCTCCTGCCCTGAGTCCACTGTTGTCCTATATTACAGCAGAGTCTCTGGAGTGGAGGCAAAGCAATGATTGGATACTTTTAGGATTGCTGTAATAATACAGATTAAGTTGTTCTGTTTATTTCTCTTACTAAGCTAAGTATTGAGCTATAGTGTTATGATTGCTGTAATAATCCATATGTATTTTTCTGTTTATTTTCTAACTAATCTGAGTAGAAAATTTGGCAGAAAAATATCCCACAAAATGACTGTTTTACTGAGCGCATGCACAGTTGCTATGCACGCTTGTAACTGTGCGAATTGCAATATTTTCACTACAGATTCAACATTGGCATTTTCCACACCTCCTTATGAACAGTATAGCTGTCATTTTCACATCCTGGCCAAAATGCATTTTCGCACTTCATGTGCAGAAAAGCACAGTTGTTGGGAAATCAGTGTTCGTGACACATTAAGAAAACCACAGAATGCTTATGGTGAAAATTTTGTGATGAAAGTCCATAAAATGACTGTGTTACGAGCGTGCGTTGTACAGTTTCCACACTGCCTTGTAACTTCGCAAATTAGTAATATTTTTATACCAGATTTTCAGCACTGGCATTTTTTCACACCTCCTTATGAACAGTATATCTGTCATTTTTCACATCCTGGCCAAAATGTGTTTTCGCGCTTCAGGCTCAGAATAGCGCAGTTCCTTTGGGAAATCAGTGTTTGGGACAGATTAGGATTGAGTGAGTGAGAGAGGGGGAGTGACCGAGCTCAACTGAGCTCTGTCAGGACTGCTGCGCATTTCTCTGTGGGCAGAAAAAGGCGTCAATGCAGGCAGGGGCCCAGTACAAAAGGGCAACCTGCGGCGGTGGGAGAAACAGAATGAGCGAGTGAGAGAGGGGGGAGTGAGCGAGCTCAAAAGAGCTCTATCGGAACTGCTGCAGATTTCTTTGTGGGCAGAAAGAGGTGCCAATGGAGGCAGGAGCCTAGTAGTAAAAGGGCAGCCTGCAGCGCTGGGAGAAGCAGAATGAGCAAGTGAGGGAGGGGAGGAGCGAGCTCAACAGAGCTATGTCGAGACTGCTGCAGATTTCTTTGTGGCAGAAAAAGGCCATGCAGGCAGGGGCCCAGTACAAAAGGGCAGCCTGCAGCGGTGGGAGAAACAGAATGAGCTAGTGAGAGGGGAGGAGCAAGCTCAACAGAGCTCTAACAGAACTGCTGCAGGTTTCTTTGTGGGCAGAAAAGGCACCAATGGAGGCAGGAGACCAGTACAAAGGCAGCCTTCAGCGCCAGGGAAACAGAATGAGCGAGTGAGAGGGGCAGTGAGTGATCTCAATGGAGCTCTGTCAGACAGATGTGAACTTCTTTGTGGGCAGAAAAAGGCGCCAACGCAGGCAGGAGCCCAGTACAAAAGGTCAGCCTGCAGCGCCAAGAGAAACAGAACGAACGAGTGAGAGAGGGGGAGTGATAGAGCTCAACGGAGCTGTGTCAGGACTGCTGTGGATTTCTTTGTGGGCAGAAAAAGGTGCCGATGCAGGCAGGAGCCCAGTACAAAAGAGCAGCCTGCAGCATCAGGAGAAACAGAACAAGCGAGAGAGAGAGGGGGAGGAAGTGAGCTCAATGGAGCTCTGCTGGGACTTTTAGAGTTGCCCACCCTCCTGCCCAGAGTCCTCTGTTGTCCTATATTACAGCAGGGTCTCTGGAGTGGAGACAAAGCAATGGTTGGATACTTTTAGGATTGCTGTAATAATACAGATTAAGTTGTTCTGTTTATTTCTCTGTCTGAGATAAGTACTGAGCTATAGTGTTATGATTACTGATAATACATATTTATTTGTTCTGTTTATTTCTAACTGAGCTGAGTAGTAAATTTGGTAGACAAAACCAGAAAATGACTGTTTTACGAGCATGCGTTATGCGTTGCTATGCACCTCATAACTGTGCGAATTTGCAATATTTTCACTACAGATTTTCAACACTGGCATTTTTCACACCTCCTATGAACAGTACACGCAGTCATTTTCACATCCTTGCCAAAATATGTTTTTGCACTTCTGGAGCAAAATAGCATGGTCGCTGTGGGAAATCAGTGTTAGGGACAGAGTAAGATCAAGCGAGTGAGAGGCGGAAGTGACCGAGCTCAACTGAGCTCTGTCAGGACTGCTGCGGATTTCTCTGTGGGCAGAAAAAGACCCCAGTGCAGGCAGGAGCCCAGTACAAAAGGGCAGGCTGCAGCGGTGAGAGAAACAGAATGAGCGAATGAGAGAGGGGGAGTGAGCGAGCTCAACGGAGCTCTATCAGGACTGCTGCAGATTAATTAGCGGGCAGAAAAAGGTGCCAACGCGGACAGGAGCCAAGAACAAAGTGCAGCCTGCAGCTCCAGGAGAAATAGAATGAGCGAGTGAGAGAGGAGGAGGAGTGATCTCAATGGAGCTCTGTCAGGACAGATGTGAACTTTTGTGGGCAGAAAAGGCGCCAACGAGGCAGGAGCACATACAAAGGGCAGCCTGCAGCCAAGAGAAACAGAATGAGTGAGTGAGAGGGGAGTGAGAGAGCTCAACGGAGCTGTGGCAGGACTGCTGTGGATTTCTTTGTGGGCAGAAAAAGGTGCCGACGCAGGCAGGAGCCCAGTACAAAAGAGCAGCCTGCAGCATCAGGAGAAACAGAACAAGCGAGTGAGAGAGGGGGAGGGAGGGAGCTCAATGGAGCTCTGCTGGGACTTTTAGAGTTGCCCACCCTCCTGCCCAGAGTCCTCTGTTGTCCTATATTACAGCAGGGTCTCTGGAGTGCAGACAAAGCAATGGTTGGATACTTTTAGGATTGCTGTAATAATACAGATTAAGTTGTTCTGTTTATTTCTATCTGAGTTAAGTACTGAGCTATAGTGTTATGATTGCTGTAATAATACATATTTATTTGTTCTGTTTATTTCTATAACTGAGCTGAGTAGTAAATTTGTAGACAACATCCAGAAATGACTGTTTTACGGCATGCGCTATGCAGTTGCTATGCACACTCATAACTGTGCGAATGTGCAATATTTTCACTACAGATTTTCAACACTGGCATTTTTTCACACCTCCTATGAACAGTACAGCTGTCATTTTTCACATCCTGGCCAAAATATGTTTTTGCACTTCTGAAGCAAAATAGCATGGTCGCTGTGGGAAATCAGTGTTTGGGACAGATTAAGATCAAGCGAGTGAGAGGCGGAAGTGACTGAGCTCAACTGAGCTCTGACAGGACTGCTGCGGATTTCTATGTGGGCAGAAAAAGGCCCCAGTGCAGGCAGGAGCCCAGTACAAAAAGGCAGCCTGCAGCGGAGGGAGAAACAGAATGAGCGAATGAGAGAGGGGGAGTGAGCGAGCTCAACGGAGCTCTATCAGGACTGCTGCAGATTTTTAAGCGGGCAGAAAAGGTGCCAACGAGGCAGGAGCCCAGTACAAAAGGGCAGCCTGCAGCACCAGCAGAAATAGAATGAGCGAGTGAGAGAGGGGAGGAGAGACCTCAACAGAGATCTACCAGGACAGCTGTGAACTTCTTTATGGGCAGAAAAAAGGTGCCAACACAGGCGAGAGCCAGTACAAAAGGCAGCCTGCAGCGCCGGAGAAACAGAAAGAGTGAGGAGAGAAGGGGAGTGAGGAACTCAACGGAGCTGTGTCGACTGCTGTGGATTTCTTTCTGGCAGAAAAAGAAAGCAACGCAAGCAGGAGCGCAATATAAAAGGCAGCCTGCAGTGTTGGGAGAAATAGAACAAGTAAATGAGAGAGGGGAGGAGGTTAAAGGAGCTCTGCTAGGACTTTAGAATCGCCCACCCTCCTGCCCTGAGTCCACTGTTGTCCTATATTACAGCAGAGTCTCTGGAGTGGAGGCAAAGCAATGATTGGATACTTTTAGGATTGCTGTAATAATACAGATTAAGTTGTTCTGTTTATTTCTCTTACTAAGCTAAGTATTGAGCTATAGTGTTATGATTGCTGTAATAATCCATATGTATTTTTCTGTTTATTTTTCTAACTAATCTGAGTAGAAAATTTGGCAGAAAAATATCCCACAAAAATGACTGTTTTACGAGCGTGCGTTGCACAGTTGCTATGCACGCTTGTAACTGTGCGAATTTGCAATATTTTCACTACAGATTTTCAACATTGGCATTTTTCCACACCTCCTTATGAACAGTATAGCTGTCATTTTTCACATCCTGGCCAAAATGCATTTTCGCACTTCATGTGCAGAAAAGCACAGTTGTTGTGGGAAATCAGTGTTCGTGACACATTAAGAAAACCACAGAATGCTTATGGTGAAAATTTTGTGATGAAAGTCCATAAAATGACTGTGTTACGAGCGTGCGTTGTACAGTTTCCACACTGCCTTGTAACTTCGCAAATTAGTAATATTTTTATACCAGATTTTCAGCACTGGCATTTTTTCACACCTCCTTATGAACAGTATATCTGTCATTTTTCACATCCTGGCCGAAATGTGTTTTCGCCCTTCAGGCCAGGAATAGCGCAGTTCCTTTGGGAAATCAGTGTTTGGGACAGATTAGGATTGAGTGAGTGAGAGAGGGGGTGACCGAGCTCAACTGAGCTCTGTCAGGACTGCTGCGCATTTCTCTGTGGCAGAAAAAGGCGTCAATGCAGGCAGGGGCCCAGTACAAAAGGGCAACCTGCGGCGGTGGGAGAAACAGAATGAGCGAGTGAGAGAGGGGGGAGTGAGCGAGTTCAAAAGAGCTCTATCGGAACTGCTGCAGATTTCTTTGTGGGCAGAAAAAGGTGCCAATGGAGGCAGGAGCCTAGTAGTAAAAGGGCAGCCTGCAGCGCTGGGAGAAGCAGAATGAGCAAGTGAGGGAGGGGGAGTGAGCGAGCTCAACAGAGCTATGTCGAGACTGCTGCAGATTTCTTTGTGGCAGAAAAAGGCGTCAATGCAGGCAGGGGCCCAGTACAAAAGGGCAGCCTGCAGCGGTGGGAGAAACAGAATGAGCTAGTGAGAGAGGGGGAGTGAGCAAGCTCAACAGAGCTCTAACAGAACTGCTGCAGGTTTCTTTGTGGGCAGAAAAAGGCACCAATGGAGGCAGGAGACCAGTACAAAAGGCAGCCTTCAGCGCCAGGGGAAACAGAATGAGCGAGTGAGAGAGGGGCAGTGAGTGATCTCAATGGAGCTCTGTCAGGACAGATGTGAACTTCTTTGTGGGCAGAAAAAGGCGCCAACGCAGGCAGGAGCCCAGTACAAAAGGTCAGCCTGCAGCGCCAAGAGAAACAGAACGAACGAGTGAGAGAGGGGGAGTGATAGAGCTCAACGGAGCTGTGTCAGGACTGCTGTGGATTTCTTTGTGGGCAGAAAAAGGTGCCGACGCAGGCAGGAGCCCAGTACAAAAGAGCAGCCTGCAGCATCAGGAGAAACAGAACAAGCGAGAGAGAGAGGGGGAGGAAGTGAGCTCAATGGAGCTCTGCTGGGACTTTTAGAGTTGCCCACCCTCCTGCCCAGAGTCCTCTGTTGTCCTATATTACAGCAGGGTCTCTGGAGTGGAGACAAAGCAATGGTTGGATACTTTTAGGATTGCTGTAATAATACAGATTAAGTTGTTCTGTTTATTTCTCTGTCTGAGATAAGTACTGAGCTATAGTGTTATGATTACTGTAATAATACATATTTATTTGTTCTGTTTATTTCAACTGAGCTGAGTAGTAAATTTGTAGACAAAATCCAGAAAATGACTGTTTTACGAGCATGCGTTGCGCCGTTGCTATGCACACTCATAACTGTGCGAATTTGCAATATTTTCACTACAGATTTTCAACACTGGCATTTTTTCACACCTCCTTATGAACAGTACAGCAGTCATTTTTCACATCCTTGCCAAAATATGTTTTTGCACTTCTGGAGCAAAATAGCATGGTCGCTGTGGGAAATCAGTGTTAGGGACAGAGTAAGATCAAGCGAGTGAGAGGCGGAAGTGACCGAGCTCAACTGAGCTCTGTCAGGACTGCTGCGGATTTCTCTGTGGGCAGAAAAAGACCCCAGTGCAGGCAGGAGCCCAGTACAAAAGGGCAGGCTGCAGCGGTGAGAGAAACAGAATGAGCGAATGAGAGAGGGGGAGTGAGCGAGCTCAACGGAGCTCTATCAGGACTGCTGCAGATTAATTAGCGGGCAGAAAAAGGTGCCAACGCGGACAGGAGCCAAGAACAAAAGTGCAGCCTGCAGCTCCAGGAGAAATAGAATGAGCGAGTGAGAGAGGAGGAGTGAGTGATCTCAATGGAGCTCTGTCAGGACAGATGTGAACTTCTTTGTGGGCAGAAAAAAGGCGCCAACGCAGGCAGGAGCACATTACAAAAGGGCAGCCTGCAGCGCCAAGAGAAACAGAATGAGTGAGTGAGAGGGGGAGAGTGAGAGAGCTCAACGGAGCTGTGGCAGGACTGCTGTGGATTTCTTTGTGGGAAGGAAAAGGTGCTGACGCAGGCAGGAGCCCAGTACAAAAGAGCAGCCTGCAGCATCAGGAGAAACAGAACAAGCAAGTGAGAGAGGGGGAGGGGGAGGGAGCGAGCCCAGTGGAGCTCTGCTGGGACTTTTTAGAGTTGCCCACCCTCCTGCCCAGAGTCCTCTGTTGTCCTATATTACAGCAGGGTCTCTGGAGTGCAGACAAAGCAATGGTTGGATACTTTTAGGATTGCTGTAATAATACAGATTAAGTTGTTCTGTTTATTTCTCTATCTGAGTTAAGTACTGAGCTATAGTGTTATGATTGCTGTAATAATACATATTTATTTGTTCTGTTTATTTCTATAACTGAGCTGAGTAGTAAATTTGGTAGACAACATCCAGAAAATGACTGTTTTACGAGCATGCGTTACGCAGTTGCTATGCACACTCATAACTGTGCGAATGTGCAATATTTTCACTACAGATTTTCAACACTGGCATTTTTTCACACCTCCTTATGAACAGTACAGCTGTCATTTTTCACATCCTGGCCAAAATATGTTTTTGCACTTCTGAAGCAAAATAGCATGGTCGCTGTGGGAAATCAGTGTTTGGGACAGATTAAGATCAAGCGAGTGAGAGGCGGAAGTGACTGAGCTCAACTGAGCTCTGACAGGACTGCTGCGGATTTCTATGTGGGCAGAAAAAGGCCCCAGTGCAGGCAGGAGCCCAGTACAAAAAGGCAGCCTGCAGCGGAGGGAGAAACAGAATGAGCGAATGAGAGAGGGGGAGTGAGCGAGCTCAACGGAGCTCTATCAGGACTGCTGCAGATTTCTAGCGGGCAGAAAAAGGTGCCAACGCAGGCAGGAGCCCAGTACAAAAGGGCAGCCTGCAGCACCAGCAGAAATAGAATGAGCGAGTGAGAGAGGGGGAGGAGAGACCTCAACAGAGATCTACCAGGACAGCTGTGAACTTCTTTATGGGCAGAAAAAGGTGCCAACACAGGCGAGAGCCCAGTACAAAAGGCAGCCTGCAGCGCCAGGAGAAACAGAAAGAGTGAGTGAGAGAAGGGGAGTGAGTGAACTCAACGGAGCTGTGTCGGGACTGCTGTGGATTTCTTTCATGGCAGAAAAAGGTGCTAACGCAAGCAGGAGCGCAGTATAAAAGGGTAGCCTGCAGCGTTGGGAGAAATAGAACAAGTAAATAAGAGAGGGGGAGTGAGCGAGGTTAAAGGAGCTCTGCTAGGACTTTAGAGTTGCCCACCCTCCTACCCTGAGTCCACTGTTGTCCTATATTACAGCAGGGTCTCTGGAGTGGAGGCAAAGCAATGATTGGATACTTTTAGGATTGCTGTAATAATACAGATTAAGTTGTTCTGTTTATTTCTCTTACTAAGCTAAGAATTGAGCTATAGTGTTATGATTGCTGTAAAAATCCATATGTATTTTTCTGTTTATTTTTCTAACTAATCTGAGTAGTAAATTTGGTAGAAAAAAATCCCAAAAAAATGACTGTTTTACGAGCGTACGTTGCACAGTTGCTATGCACGCTCGTAACTGTGCGAATTTGCAATATTTTCACTACAGATTTTCAACATTGGCATTTTTCCACACCTCCTTATGAACAGTATAGCTGTCATTTTTCTCATTCTGGCCAAAATGCATTTTCGCACTTCATGTGCAGAATAGCGCTGTTGCTGTGGGAAATCAGTGTTCGTGACACATTAAGAAAACCACAGAATGCTTATGGTGAAAATTTTGTGATGAAAGTCTATAAAATGACTCTGTTACGAGCGTGCGTTGTACAGTTTCCACACACCCTTGTAACTTCACAAATTAGTAATATTTTTACACCAGATTTTCAGCACTGGCATTTTTCCACACCTCCTTATGAACACTATATCTGTCATTTTTCACATCCTGGCTGAAATGTGTTTTCGCGCTTCAGGCGCAGAATAGCGCAGTTGCTTTGGGAAATCTGTGTTTGGGACAAATTAGGATTGAGTGAGTGAGAGAGGGGGAGTGACCGAGCACAACTGAGCTCTGTCAGAACTCCTGTGGATTTCTCTGTGGGAAGAAAAAGGCGTCAATGTAGGCAGGAGCCCAGTACAAAAGGGCAGCCTGCGCCGGTGGGAGAAACAGAATGAGCGAGTGAGAGAGGGGGAGTTAGCGAAGCTCAACAGAGCTCTCTCTGGACTTCTGCAGATTTCTTTGTGGGCAGAAAAGGTGCCAATGGAGGCAGGAGCCCAGTACAAAAGGGCAGCCTGCAGAGCTGGGAGAAACAGAATGAGAAAGTGAGGAGGGGAGGAGCGAGCTCAACAGAGCTCTGTCGGGACTGCTGCAGATTTCTTTGTGGACAGAAAAAGGCCAATGGAGGCAGGGTGCAGTACAAAAGGGCAGCCTGCAGCGGTGGGAGAAACAGAATGAGCGAGAGAGAGAGAGGGGGAGTGAGCAAGCTCAACAGAGCTCTATCGGAACTGCAGCAGATTTCTTTGTGGGCAGAAAAAGGCACCAATGGAGGTAGGAGCCCAGTACAAAAGGGCAGCATTCAGCGCCAGGGGAAACAGAATGAGCGAGTGAGAGAGGTGGAGTGAGTGATCTCAATGGAGCTCTGTCAGGACAGATGTGAACTTCTTTGAGGGCAGAAAAAGGCGCCAACGCAAGCAGGGGCCCAGTACAAAAGGGCAGCCTGCAGCGCCAAGAGAAACAGAACGAGTGAGTGAGAGAGGGGGAGTGAGAGAGCTCAACGGAGCTGGGTCAGGACTGCTGTGGATTTCTTTGTGGGCAAAAAAAGGTGCCGACACAGGCAGGAGCCCAGTACAAAAGAGCAGCCTACAGCATCAGAAGAAACAGAACAAGCGAGTGAGAGAGGGGGAGGGAGGGAGCGAGCTCAATGGGGCTCTGCTGGGTCTTTAGAGTTGCCGACCCTCCTGCCCAGAGTCCTCTGTTGTCCTATATTACAGCAGGGTCTCTGGAGTGCAGACAAAGCAATGGTTGGAGACTTTTAGGATTGCTGTAATAATACAGATTAAATTGTTCTGTTTATTTCTCTATCTGAGCTAAGTATTGAGCTATAGTGTTATGATTGCTGTAATAATCCATATTTATTTTTCTGTTTATTTTTCTAACTAATCTGAGTAGTAAATCTGGTAGAAAAAAATCCCAAAAAAATTACATTTACGAGCGTGCGTTGCGCAGTTGCTATGCACGCTCGTAACTGTGCAAATTTGCAATATTTTCACTACAGATTTTCAACATTGACATTTTTCCCCACCTCCTTATGAACAGTATAGCTGTCATTTTTCACATCCTGGCCAAAATGCATTTTCGCCCTTCAGGTGCAGAATAGCGCAGTTGCTGTGGGAAATAAGTGTTCGTGACACATTAAGAAAACTACAGTGACACTGTTCATGAGCAGAGGTCCTAAAATGCTTACGGTGAAAATTTTGTGATGAAAGTCCATAAAATGACTGTGTTACGAGCGGGCGTTGTACAGTTTCCATTCAGCCTTGTAACTTCGCAAATTAGTAATATTTTTACAAAAGATTTACAGCACTGGCATTTTTTCACACCTCATTATGAATAGTATATCTGTCATTTTTCACATCCTGGCCGAAATGTGTTTTTGCGCATCAGGCGCAGAATAGCGCAGTTGCTTTGGGAAATCAGTGTTTGGGACAGATTAGGATTGAGTGAGTGAGAGAGGGGGAGTGACCGAGCTCAACTGAGCTCTGTCAGGACTGCTGCGGATTTCTCTGTGGGCAGAAAAAGGCGTCAATGCAGGCAGGGGCCCAGTACAAAAGGGCAGCCTGCGGCGGTGGGAGAAACAGAATGAGAGAGTGAGAGAGAGGAGAGTGAGCGAGCTCAACAGAGCTCTATCGGAACTGCTGGAGATTTCTTTGTGGGCAGAAAAAGGCGCCAATGCAGGCAGGAGCCCAGTACAAAAGGGCAACCTGCAGCACCGGAAGAAATGGAACGAGCGAGTGAGAGATGAAGAGTGAGAGAGCTCAACAGAGCTCTGTCGGGACTGCTGCGGATTTCTTTGTGGGCAGAAAAAGGTGTCAATGGAGGCAGGAGCCCAGTACAAAAGGGCAGCTTGCAGCGCTGGGAGAAGCAGAATGAGCAAGTGAGGGAGGGGGAGTGAGCGAGCTCAACAGAGCTCTGTCGGGACTGCTGCAGATTTCTTTGTGGGCAGAAAAAGGCATCAATGCAGGCAGGGGCCCAGTACAAAAGGGCAGCCTGCAGCGGTGGGAGAAACAGAATGAGCGACTGAGAGAGGGGGAGTGAGCAAGCTCAACAGAGCTCTATCGGAACTGCTGCAGATTTCTTTGTGGGCAGAAAAAGGCACCAATGGAGGTAGGAGCCCAGTACAAAAGGGCAGCCTTCAGCGCCAGGGGAATCAGAATGAGCGAGTGAGAGAGGGGGAGTGAGTGATCTCAATGGAGCTCTGTCAGGACAGATGTGAACTTCTTTGTGGGCAGAAAAAGGCGCCAACGCAGGCAGGAGCCCAGTACAAAAGGGCAGCCTGCAGCGCCAAGAGAAACAGAACGAGTGAGTGAGAGAGGGGGAGTGAGAGAGCTCAACGGAGCTGTGTCAGGACTGCTGTGGATTTTTGTGGGCAGAAAAAGGTGCCGACGCAGGCAGGAGCCCAGTACAAAAGAGCAGCCTGCAGCATCAGGAGAAACAGAACAAGCGAGTGAGAGAGGGGGAGCGAGCTCAATGGAGCTCTGCTGGGACTTTAGAGTTACCCACCCTCCTGCCCAGAGTCCTCTGTTGTCCTATATTACAGCAGGGTCTCTGGAGTGAGACAAAGCAATGGTTGGATACTTTAGGATTGCTGTAATAATACAGATTAAGTTGTTCTGTTTATTTCTTCTGAGCTAGTACTGAGCTATAGTGTTATGATTGCTGTAATAATACATATTTATTTGTTCTGTTTTTTCTAACTGAGCTGAGTAGTAAATTTGGTAGACAAAATCCAGAAAATGACTGTTTTACTAGCATGCTATGCAGTTGCTATGCACACTCATAACTGTGCGAATTTGCAATATTTTCACTACAGATTTTCAACACTGGCATTTTTCACACCTCCTTATGAACAGTACAGCTGTCATTTTCACATCCTGGCCAAAATATGTTTTGCACTCTGGAGCAAAATAGCATGGTCGCTGTGGGAAATCAGTGTTTGGGACAGATTAAGATCAGCGAGTGAGAGGGGAAGTGACCGAGCTCAACTGAGCTCTGTCAGACTGCTGCGGATTTCTGTGGGCAGAAAGGCCCAGTGCAGGCAGGAGCCCAGTACAAAAGGGCAGCCTGCAGCGTGGGAGAAACAGAATGAGCGAATGAGAGAGGGGAGGAGCGAGCTCAACGGAGCTCTATCAGGACTGCTGCAGATTTCTTAGCGGGCAGAAAAAGGTGCCAACGCAGGCGGGAGCCCAGTACAAAAGGACAGCCTGCAGCACCAGGAGAAATAGAATGAGCGAGTGAGAGAGGGGGAGAGAGAGACCACAGCGGAGCTCTATCAGGACAGCTATGAACTTCTTTATGGGCAGAAAAAGGTGCCAACACAGGTAAGAGCCCAGTACAAAAGGCAGCCTACAGCGCCGGGAGAAACAGAATGAGTGAGTGAGAGAAGGGGAGTGAGTGAACTCAACGGAGCTGTGTAAGGGCTGCTGTGGATTTCCTCGTGGGCAGAAAAAGGTGCTAACGCAAGCATGAGCGCAGTATAAAAGGGCAGCCTGCAGCTTTGGGAGAAATAGAACAAGTAAATGAGAGAGGGGGAGTGAACGAGGTTAAAGGAGCTCTGCTGGGACTTTAGAGTTGCCCACCCTCCTGCCCTGAGTCCACTGTTGTCCTATATTACAGCAGGGTCTCTGGAGTGGAGGCAAAGCAATGATTGGATACTTTTAGAATTGCTGTAATAATACAGATTAAGTTGTTCTGTTTATTTCTCTTACTAAGCTAAGTATTGCGCTATGGTGTTATGATTGCTGTAATAATCCATATTTATTTTTCTGTTTATTTTTCTAACTAATCTGAGTAGTAAATTTGGTAGAAAAAAATCCCAAAAAAATTACTGTTTTACGAGCGTGCGTTGTGCAGTTGCTATGCACGCTCGTAACTGTGCAAATTTGCAATATTTTCACTACAGAGTTTCAACATTGGCATTTTTCCACACCTCCTTATGAACAGTATATCTGTCATTTTTCACATCCTGGCCAAAATGCATTTTCGCACTTCAGGTGCAGAATTGGGCAGTTGCTGTGGGAAATCAGCGTTTGTGCACATTAAGAAAACCACAGTGACACTGTTCATGAGCAGAGGTCCTAAAATGCTTATGGTGAAAATTTTGTGAAGAAAGTCCATAAAATGACTGTGTTACGAGCGTGCATTGTGCAGTTTCAACGAACCCTTGTAACTTCGCAAATTAGTAATATTTTTACACCAGATTTTCAGCACTGGCATTTTTTCACACCTCCTTATGAAAAGAATATCTGTCATTTTTCAAATCCTTGCCAAAATGTGTTTTCATGCTTCAGGCGCAGAATAGCACAGTTGCTTTTGGAAATCAGTGTTTGGGACAGATTAGGATTGAGTGAGTGAGAGAGGGGGCGTGACCGAGCTCAACTGAGCTCTGTCAGGACTGCTGCAGATTTCTCTGTGGGCAGAAAAAGGCGTCAATGCAGGCAGGGGCCCAGTACAAGAGGACAGCCTGCGGCGGTGGGAGAAACAGTATGAGCGAGTGAGAGAGGGGGAGTGAGCGAGCTCAACAGAGCTCTATCGGAACTGCTGCAGATTTCTTTGTGGGCAGAAAATGGTGCCAAGGCCGGCAGGATCCCAGTACAAAATGGCAAAATGCAGCGCCGGAAGAAATGGAACGAGCGAGTGAGAGATGGAGAGTGAGCGAGCTCAACAGAGCTCTGTCTGGACTGCTGCGGATTTCTTTGTGGGCAGAAAAAGTTGCCAATGGAGGCAGGAGCCCAGTACAAAAGGGCAGCCTGCAGAGCTGGGAGAAGCAGAATGAGCAAGTGAGGGAGGGGGAGTGAGCGAGCTCAACAGAGCTCTGTCGGGACTGCTGCAGATTTCTTTGTGGGCAGAAAAAGGCACCAATGGAGGCAGAAGCCCAGTACAAAAGGGCAGCCTTCAGCGCCAGGGGAAACAGAATGAGCGACTGAGAGAGGGGGAGTGAGTGATCTCAATGGAGCTCTGTCAGGACAGATGTGAACTGCTTTGTGGGCAGAAAAAGGCGCCAACGCAGGCAGGAGCCCAGTACAAAAGGGCAGCCTGCAGCGCCAAGAGAAACAGAACGAGTGAGTGAGAGAGGGGGAGTGAGAGAGCTCAACGGAGCTGTGTCAGGACTACTGTGGATTTCTTTGTGGGCAGAAAAAGGTGCTGACGCAGGCAGGAGCCCAGTACAAAAGAGCAGCCTGCAGCATCAGGAGAAATAGAACAAGCGAGTGAGAGAGGAGGAGGAAGGGAGCGAGCTCAATGGAGCTCTGCTGGGACTTTAGAGTTGCCCACCCTCCTTCCCAGAGTCCTCTGTTGTCCTATATTACAGCAGGGTCTCTGGAGTGAGACAAAGCAATGGTTGGATACTTTTAGGATTGCTGTAATAATACAGATTAAGTTGTTCTGTTTATTTCTCTATCTGAGCTAAGTACTGAGCTATAGTGTTATGATTGTGTAATAATCCATATTTATTTTTCTGTTTATTTTTCTAACTAATCTGAGTAGTAAATTTGGTGGAAAAAAATCCCAAAAAAATGACTGTTTTACGAGCGTGCATTGCGCAGTTACTATGCACACTCGTAACTGTGCAAATTTGCAATATTTTCACTACAGATTTTCAACATTGGCATTTTTCCACACCTCCTTATGAACAGTATAGCTGTCATTTTTCACACCCTGGAAATGCATTACCAAAACCTGGCTTCGCACTTCAGGTGCAGAATAGCGCAGTTGCTGTGTGAAATCAGTGTTCGTGACACATTACGAAAAACCTCAATGACACTGTTCATAAGCAGAGGTCCTAAAATGCTTATGGTGAAAATTTTGTGATTAAAGTCCATAAAATGACATTGTTACGAGCGTGCATTGTACAGTTTCCACGCACCCTGGTATCTTCGCAAATTAGTAAAATTTTTACTCCAGATTTTCAACACTGGCATTTTCTCATACCTCCTTATGAAAAGTATATCTGTCATTTTTCACATCCTGGCCAAAATATGTTTTTGCACTTCTGGAGCAAAATAGCAAGGTCGCTGCGGGAAATCAGTGTTTGGTACAGATTAGGATTGAGTGAGTGAGAGAGGGGAAGTGACCAAGCTCAACTGAGCTCTGTCAGGACTGCTGCAGATTTCTCTGTGGGCAGAAAAAGGCGTCAATGCAGGCAGGGACCCAGTACAAAAGGGCAGCATGCAGCGCTGGGAGAAGCAGAATGAGCAAGTGAGGAAGGGGGAGTCAGCGAGCTCAACGGAGCTGTGTCAGGACTGCTGTGGATTTCTTTGTGGGCAGAAAAGGGTGACGACGCAGGCAGGAGCCCAGTACAAAAGAGCAGCCTGCAACTTCAGGAGAAACAGAACAAGCGAGTGAGAGAGGGGGAGGGTGCAAGCTCAATGGAGCTCTACTGTGAATTTTAGAGTTGCCCACCCTCCTGCCCAGAGTCCTCTGTTGGCCTATATTACAGCAGGGTCTCTGGAGTGGAGACAAAGCAATGGTTGGATACTTTTAGGATTGCTGTAATAATACAGATTAAGTTGTTCTGTTTATTTCTCTATCTGAGCTAAGTACTGACCTATAGTGTTATGATTGCTGTAATAATACATATTTATTTGTTCTGTTTATTTCTCTAACTGAGCTGAGTAGTAAATTTGGTAGACAAAATCCAGAAAATGACTGTTTTACGAGCATGCGTTACGCAGTTGCTATGCACACTCATAACTGTGCGAATTTGCAATATTTTCACTACAGATTTTCAACACTGGCATTTTTTCACACCTCCTAATGAACAGTACAGCTGTCATTTTTCATATCCTGGCCAAAATATGTTTTTGCATTTCTGGAGCAAAATAGCATGGTCGCTGCGGGAAATCAGCGTTTGGGACAGATTAAGATCAAGCGAGTGAGAGGCGGACGTGACCGAGCTCAACAGAGCTCTGTCAGGACTCCTGCGGGTTTCTCTGTGGGAAGAAAAAGAACCCAGTGCAGGCAGGAGCCAAGTACAAAAGGACAGCCTGCAGTGGTGAGAGAAACAGAATGAGCGAATGAGAGAAGGGGAGTGAGCGAGCTCAACGGAGCTCTATCAGGACTGCTGCAGATTTCTTAGCGGGCAGAAAAAGGTGCCAATGCAGGCAGGAGCCAAGTACAAAAGGGCAGCCTGCAGCATCAGGAGAAATAGAATGAGCGAGTGAGAGAGGGGAAGTGAGAGACTTCAACGGAGCTCTATCAGGACAGATGTGAACTTCTTTATGGGCAGAAAAAGGTGCCAACACAGGCAAGAGCCCAGTACAAAAGGCAGCCTGCAGCGCCGGGAGAAACAGAATGAATGAGTGAGAGAAGGGGAGTGAGTGAACTCAACGGAGCTGTGTCGCGACTGCTGTGGATTTCTTTGTGGGCAGAAAAAGGTGCTAACGCAGGCAGGAGCGCAGTATAAAAGGGCAGCCTGACTGTTTTACGAGCGTGCGTTGCGCAGTTGCTATGCACGCTCGTAACTGTGCAAATTTGCAATATTTTCACTACAGATTTTCAACATTGGCATTTTTCCACACCTCCTTATGAACAGTATAGCTGTCATTTTCACATCCTGGCCAAAATGCATTTTCGCACTTCAGGTGCAGAATAGTGCAGTTGCTGGGAAATCAGTGTTCGTGACACATTAAGAAAAGCACAGTGACACTGTTCATGAGCAGAGGTCCTAAAATGCTTATGGTGAAAATTTTGTGATGAAAGTCCATAAAATGACTGTGTTACGAGCGTGCGTTGTACAGTTTCCACTCACCCTTGTAACTTCGCAAATTAGTAATATTTTTACACCAGATTTTCAGCACTGGCATTTTTTCACACCTCCTTATGAACAGTATATCTGTCATTTTTCACATCCTGGCCGAAATGTGTTTTTGCGCTTCAGGCGCAGAATAGCGCAGTTGCTTTCGGAAATCAGTGTTTGGGACAGATTAGGATTGAGTGAGTGAGAGAGGGGGAGTGACCGAGCCCAACTGAGCTCTGTCAGGACTGCTGCGGATTTCTCTGTGGGCAGAAAAAGGCGTCAATGCTGGCAGGGGCCCAGTACAAAAGGGCAGCCTGCGGCGGTGGGAGAAACAGAATGAGCAAATGAGAGAGGGGGAGTGAGCGAGGTCAACGGAGCTCTATCAGGATTGCTGCAGATTTCTTAGCGGGCAGTAAAAGGTGCCAACGCAGGCTGGAGCCAAGTACAAATGGGCAGCCTGCAGCACCAGGAGAATTAGAATGAGCGAGTGAGAGAGGGGGAGTGAGTAATCTCAATGGAGCTCTGCCAGGACAGATGTGAACTTCTTCGTGGGCAGAAAAAGGCGCCAACGCAGGCAGGAGCCCAGTACAAAAGGGCAGCCTGCAGCGCCAAGAGAAACAGAATGAGTGAGTGAATGACGGAGAGTGAGAGAGCTCAACGGAACTGTCTCAGGACTGCTGTGGTTTTCTTTGTGGGCAGGAAAAGGTGCGACGCAGGCAGGAGCCCAGTACAAAAGAGCAGCCTGCAGCATCAGGAGAAACAGAACAAGCAAGTGAGAGAGGGGGAGGGGGAGGGAGCGAGGTTAGTGGAGCTCTGCTGGGACTTTTAGAGTTGCCCACCCTCCTGCCCATAGTCCTCTGTTGTCCTATATTACAGCAGGGTCTCTGGAGTGGAGACAAAGCAATGGTTGGATACTTTTAGGATTGCTGTAATAACACAGATTAAGTTGTTCTGTTTATTTCTCTATCTGAGTTAAGTACTGAGCTATAGTGTTATGATTGCTGTAATAATACATATTTATTTGTTCTGTTTATTTCTCTAACTGAGCTGAGTAGTAAATTTGGTAGACAAAATCCAGAAAATGACTGTTTCTGACATGGCTATAGTTGCTATGCACACTCATAACTGTGCGAATTTGCAATATTTTCACTACAGATTTTCAACACTGACATTTTTCACACCTTCTTATGAACAGAATAGCTGTCATTTTTCACATCCTGGCCAAAATATGTTTTGCACTTAGACAAATTAGCATGGTCGCTGTGGAAATCAGTGTTTGGGACAGATTAAGATCAAGCGAGTGAGAGGCGGAAGAGACCGAGCTCAACTGAGCTCTGTCAGGACTGCTGCAGATTTCTCTGTGGGCAGAAAAAGGCCCCAGTGCAGGCAGAAGCCCAGTACAAAAGGGCAGCCTGCAGCGGTGGGAGAAACAGAATGAGCGAATGAGAGAGGGGGAGTGAGCGAGCTCAACGGAGCTCTATCAGGAATGCTACAGATTTCTTAGCGGGCAGAAAAAGGTGCCAACCAGGCAGGAGCCCACAAAAGGGCAGCCTGCAGCACCAGGAGAAATAGAATGAGCGAGTGAGAGAGGGGCGTGAGAGACCTCAGCGGAGCTCTACCAGGACAACTGTGAACTTCTTTATGGGCAGACAAAGGTGCCAACACAGGCAAGTGCCCAGTACAAAAGGCAGCCTGCAGCGCCGGGAGAAACAGAATGAGTGAGTTAGAGAAGGGGAGTGAGTGAACTCAACAGAGCTGTGTCGGGACTGCTGTGGATTTCTTTCTGGGCAGAAAAAGGTGCTAACGCAAGGAGGAGCGCAGTATAAAAGGGCAGCCTGCAGCGTTGGGAGAAATAGAACAAGTAAATGAGAGAGGGGGAGTGAGCGAGGTTAAAGGAGCTCTGCTAGGACTTTAGAGTTGCCCACCCTCCTACCCTGAGTCCACTGTTGTCCTATATTACAGCAGGGTCTCTGAAGTGGAGGCAAAGCAATGATTGGATACTTTTAGGATTGCTGTAATAATACGGATTAAGTTGTTCTGTTTATTTCTCTTACTAAGCTAAGTATTGAGCTATAGTGTTATGATTGCTGTAATAATCCATATTTATTTTTCTGCTTATTTTTCTAACTAATCTGAGTTGTAAATTTGGTAGAAAAAAATCCCCCAAAAAAGACTGTTTTACGAGCGTGCGTTGCGCAGTTGTTATGCACGCTCGTAACTGTGCAAATTTGCAATATTTTCACTACAGATTTTCAACATTGGCATTTTTCCACACCTCCTATGAACAGTATAGCTGTCATTTTCACATCCTGGCCAAAATGCATTTTCGCACTTCAGGTGCAGAATAAGCGCAGATTGCTGTGGGAAATCAGTGTTCGTGACACATTAAGAAAACCACAGTGACACTGTTCATGAGCAGAGGTCCTAAAATGCTTATGGTGAAAATTTTGTGATGAAAGTCCATAAAATGACTGTGTTACGAGCGTGCGTTGTACAGTTTCCACACACCCTTGTAACTTCACAAATTAGTAATATTTTTACACCAGATTTTCAGCACTGGCATTTTTTCACACCTCCTTATGAACAGTATATCAGTCATTTTTCACATCCTGGCCGAAATGTGTTTTCGCGCTTCAGGCGCAGAATAGCGAAGTTGCTTTGGGAAATCAGTGTTTGGGACAGATTAGGATTGAGTGAGTGAGAGAGGGGGAGAGACCGAGCTCAACTGAGCTCTGTCAGGACTGCTGCGGATTTCTCTGTGGGCAAAAAAGGCGTCAATGCAGGCAGGGGCCCAGTACAAAAGGGCGCCTGCGGCTGTGGGAGAAACAGAATGAGCGAGTGAGAGAGGGGGAGTGAGCGAGCTCAACAGAGCTCTATCGGAACTGCTGCAGATTTCTTTGTGGGCAGAAAAAGGCGCCAACGCAGGCAGGAGCCCAGTACAAAAGAGCAACCTGCAGCGCCGGAACAAATGGAACGAGCGAGTGAGAGATGGAGAGTGAGAGAGCTCAACAGAGCTCTGTCGGGACTGCTGCGGATTTCTTTGTGGGCAGAAAAAGGTGCCAATGGAGGCAGGAGCACAGTACTAAAGGGCAGCCTGCACAGCTGGGAGAAGCAGAATGAGCAAGTGAGGGAGGGGGAGTGAGCGAGCTCAACAGAGCTCTGTCGGGACTGCTGCAGATTTCTTTGTGGGCAGAAAAAGGAGTCAATACAGGCAGGGGCCCAGTACAAAAGGGCAGCCTGCAGCGGTGGGAGAAACAGAATGAGCGAGTGAGAGAGGGGGAGTGACCAAGCTCAACAGAGCTCTATTGGAACTGCTGCAGATTTCTTTGTGGGCAGAAAAAGGCACCAATGGAGGCAGGAGCCCAGTACAAAAGGGCAGCCATCAGCGCCAGGGGAAACAGAATGAGCGAGTGAGAGAGGTGGAGTGAGTGATCTCAATGGAGCTCTGTCAGGACAGATGTGAACTTCTTTGTGGGCAGAAAAAGGCGCCAACGCAGGCAGGAGCCCACTACAAAAGGGCAGCCTGCAGCGCCAAGAGAAACAGAACGAGTGAGTGAGAGAGGGGGATTGAGAGAGCTCAACGGAGCTGGGTCAGGACTGCTGTGGATTTCTTTGTGGGCAGAAAAAGGTGCCGACGCAGGCAGGAGCCCAGTACAAAAGAGCAGCCTGCTGCATGAGGAGAAACAGAACAAGCGAGTGAGAGAGGAGGAGGAGGGGCGACCTCAATGGAGCTCTGCTGGGAATTTAGAGTTGCCCACCCTCCTGCCCAGAGTCCTCTGTTGTCCCATATTACAGCAGGGTCTCTGGAGTGGAGACAAAGCAATGGTTGGATACTTTTAGGATTGCTGTAATAATACAGAATAAGTTGTTCTGTTTATTTCTCTATCTGAGCTAAGTACTGAGCTATAGTGTTATGATTGCTGTAATAATACAGAGTAAGTTGTTCTGTTTATTTCTCTATCTGAGCTAAGTACGGAGCTATAGTGTTATGATTGCTGTAATAATCCATATTTATTTTTCTGTTAATTTTTCTAACTAATCTGAGTAGTAAATTTGATAGTAAAAAATCCCAAAAAAATGACTGTTTTACGAGAGTGCGTTGGGCAGTTGCTATGCACGCTCGTAACTGTGCAAATTTGCAATATTTTCACTACAGATTTTCAACATTGGCATTTTTCCACACCTCCTTATGAACAGTATAGCTGTCATTTTTCACATCCTGGCCAAAATGCATTTTCGCACTTCAGGTGCAGAATAGTGCAGTTGCTGTGGGAAATCAGTGTTCGTGACACATTAAGAAAAGCACAGTGACACTGTTCATGAGCAGAGGTCCTAAAATGCTTATGGTGAAAATTTTGTGATGAAAGTCCATAAAATGACTGTGTTACGAGCGTGCGTTGTACAGTTTCCACTCACCCTTGTAACTTCGCAATTAGTAATATTTTTACACCAGATTTTCAGCACTGGCATTTTTTCACACCTCCTATGAACAGTATATCTGTCATTTTCACATCCTGGCCGAAATGTGTTTTGCGCTTCAGGCGCAGAATAAGCGCAGTTGCTTTGGAAATCAGTGTTTGGGACAGATTAGGATTGAGTGAGTGAGAGAGGGGAGGACGAGCCAACTGAGCTCTGTCAGGACTGCTGCGGATTTCTCTGTGGGCAGAAAAAGGCGTCAATGCTGGCAGGGGCCCAGTACAAAAGGGCAGCCTGCGGCGGTGGGAGAAACAGAATGAGCAAATGAGAGAGGGGGAGTGAGCGAGGTCAACGGAGCTCTATCAGGATTGCTGCAGATTTCTTAGCGGGCAGTAAAAGGTGCCAACGCAGGCTGGAGCCAAGTACAAATGGGCAGCCTGCAGCACCAGGAGAATTAGAATGAGCGAGTGAGAGAGGGGGAGTGAGTAATCTCAATGGAGCTCTGCCAGGACAGATGTGAACTTCTTCCTGGGCAGAAAAAGGCGCCAACGCAGGCAGGAGCCCAGTACAAAAGGGCAGCCTGCAGCGCCAAGAGAAACAGAATGAGTGAGTGAATGACGGAGAGTGAGAGAGCTCAACGGAACTGTCTCAGGACTGCTGTGGTTTTCTTTGTGGGCAGGAAAAGGTGCGCGCAGGCATGAGCCCAGTACAAAAGAGCAGCCTGCAGCATCAGGAGAAACAGAACAAGCAAGTGAGAGAGGGGAGGGGAGGGAGCGAGGTTAGTGGAGCCTGCTGGGACTTTAGAGTTGCCCACCCTCCTGCCCATAGTCCTCTGTTGTCCTATATTACAGCAGGGTCTCTGGAGTGGAGACAAAGCAATGGTTGGATACTTTTAGGATTGCTGTAATAACACAGATTAAGTTGTTCTGTTTATTTCTCTATCTGAGTTAAGTACTGAGCTATAGTGTTATGATTGCTGTAATAATACATATTTATTTGTTCTGTTTATTTCTCTAACTGAGCTGAGTAGTAAATTTGGTAGACAAAATCCAGAAAATGACTGTTTTACGAGCATGCGTTGCGCAGTTGCTATGCACACTCATAACTGTGCGAATTTGCAATATTTTCACTACAGATTTTCAACACTGACATTTTTTCACACCTTCTTATGAACAGAATAGCTGTCATTTTTCACATCCTGGCCAAAATATGTTTTTGCACTTCTGGAGCAAATTAGCATGGTCGCTGTGGGAAATCAGTGTTTGGGACAGATTAAGATCAAGCGAGTGAGAGGCGGAAGAGACCGAGCTCAACTGAGCTCTGTCAGGACTGCTGCGGATTTCTCTGTGGGCAGAAAAAGGCCCCAGTGCAGGCAGAAGCCCAGTACAAAAGGGCAGCCTGCAGCGGTGGGAGAAACAGAATGAGCGAATGAGAGAGGGGGAGTGAGCGAGCTCAACGGAGCTCTATCAGGAATGCTACAGATTTCTTAGCGGGCAGAAAAAGGTGCCAACCCAGGCAGGAGCCCAGTACAAAAGGGCAGCCTGCAGCACCAGGAGAAATAGAATGAGCGAGTGAGAGAGGGGGCGTGAGAGACCTCAACGGAGCTCTACCAGGACAACTGTGAACTTCTTTATGGGCAGACAAAGGTGCCAACACAGGCAAGAGCCCAGTACAAAAGGCAGCCTGCAGCGCCGGGAGAAACAGAATGAGTGAGTTAGAGAAGGGGAGTGAGTGAACTCAACAGAGCTGTGTCGGGACTGCTGTGATTTCTTTCTGGGCAGAAAAAGGTGCTAACGCAAGGAGGAGCGCAGTATAAAAGGGCAGCCTGCAGCGTTGGGAGAAATAGAACAAGTAAATGAGAGAGGGGAGTGAGCGAGGTTAAAGGAGCTCTCTGGGACTTTAGAGTTGCCCACCCTCCTGCCCTGAGTCCACTGTTGTCCTATATTACAGCAGGGTCTCTGGAGTGGAGGCAAAGCAATGATTGGATACTTTTAGGATTGCTGTAATAATACAGATTAAGTTGTTCTGTTTATTTCTCTTACTAAGCTAAGTATTGAGCTATAGTGTTATGATTGCTGTAATAATCCATATTTATTTTTCTGCTTATTTTTCTAACTAATCTGAGTTGTAAATTTGGTAGAAAAAATCCCCAAAAAAACTGTTTTACTCGTGCGTATGCAGCAGTTGTTATGCACGTAACTGTGCAAATTTGCAATATTTTCACTACAGATTTTCAACATTGGCATTTTTCCACACCTCCTTATGAACAGTATAGCTGTCATTTTCACATCCTGGCCAAAATGCATTTTCGCACTTCAGGTGCAGAATAGCGCAGTTGCTGTGGAAATCAGTGTTCGTGGACACATTAAGAAAACCACAGTGACACTGTTCATGAGCAGAGGTCCTAAAATGCTTATGGTGAAAATTTTGTGATGAAAGTCCATAAAATGACTGTGTTACGAGAGTGCGTTGTACAGTTTCCACACCCTTGTAACTTCGCAAATTAGTAATATTTTTACACCAGATTTTCAGCACTGGCATTTTTTCACACCTCCTTATGAACAGTATATCTGTCATTTTTCACATCCTGGCCGAAATGTGTTTTCGCGCTTCAGGCGCAGAATAGCGTAGTTGCTTTGGGAAATCAGTGTTTGGGACAGATTAGGATTGAGTGAGTGAGAGAGGGGGAGTGACCGAGCTCAACTGAGCTCTGTCAGGACTGCTGCGGATTTCTCTGTGGGCAGAAAAAGGCGTCAATGCAGGCTGGGGCCCAGTACAAAAGGGCAGCCTGCGGCGGTGGGAGAAACAGAATAAGCGAGTGAGAGAGGGGGAGTGAGCGAGCTCAACAGAGCTCTATCGGAACTGCTGCAGATTTCTTTGTGGGCAGAAAAAGGCGCCAACGCAGGCAGGAGCCCAGTACAAAAGACAACCTGCAGCACCGGAAGAAATGGAACGAGCGAGTGAGAGATGGAGAGAGAACGAGCTCAATAGAGCTCTGTCGGGACTGCTGCAGATTTCTTTGTGGGCAGAAAAAGGCGTCAATGCAGGCAGGGGCCCAGTACAAAAGGGCAGCCTGCAGCGGGAGAAACAGAATGAGCGAGTGAGAGGGTGAGTGAAGCTCAACAGAGCTCTATCGGAACAGCTGCAGATTTCTTAGAGGGCAGAAAAAGGCACCAATGGAGGCCAGAGCCCAGTACAAAAGGACAGCCTTCAGCGCCAGGGGAAACAGAATGAGCGAGTGAGAGAGGGGGAGTGAGTGATCTTAATGGAGCTCTGTCAGGACAGATGTGAACTTCTTTGTGGGCAGAAAAAGACGCCAAAGCAGGCAGGAGCCCAGTACAAAAGGGCAGCCTGCAGCGCCAAGAGAAACAGAACGAGTGAGTGAGAGAGGAAGAGTGAGAGAGCTCAACAGAGCCCTGTTAGGACTGCTGTGGATTTCTTTGTGGGCAGAAAAAGGTGCCGACGCAGGCTGGAGCCCACTACAAAAGAGCAGCCTGCAGCATCAGGAGCAACAGAACAAGCGAGTGAGAGAGGGGGAGATAGGGAGCGAGCTCAAGGGAGCTCTGCTGGAACTTTAGAGTTGCCCACCCTCCTGCCCAGAGTCCTCTGTTGTCCTATATTACAGCAGGGACTCTGGAGTGGAGACAAAGCAATGGTTGGATACTTTTAGGATTGCTGTAATAATACAGATTAAGATGTTCTGTTAATTTCTCTATCTGAGCTAAGTACTGAGCTATAGTGTTATGATTGCTGTAATAATCCATATTTATTTTTCTGTTTATTTTTCTAACTAATCTGTAGTAAATTTCGTAGTAAAAAATCCCCAAAAAATGACTGTTTTACGAGCATGCGTTGCGCAGTTGCTATGCACGCTCATAACTGTGCAAATTTGCAATATTTTCACTACAGATTTTCAACATTGGCATTTTTCCACACCTCCTTATGAACAGTATAGCTGTCATTTTTCACATCCTGGCCAAAATGCATTTTCGCACTTCAGGTGCAGAATAGCGCAGTTGCTGTGGGAAATCAGTGTTAGTGACACATTAAGAAAACCACAGAATGCTTATGGTGAAAATTTTGTGATGAAAGTCCATAAAATGACTGTGTTACGAGCGTGCGTTGTACAGTTCCCTCGCACCCTTGTAACTTCGCAAATTAGTAATATTTTAACACCAGATTTTCAGCACTGGCATTTTTTCACACCTCCTTATGAACAGTATCTCTGTCATTTTTCACATCCTGGCCGAAATGTGTTTTCGCCCTTCAGGTGCAGAATAGCGCAGTTGCTTTGGGAAATCAGTGTTTGGGACAGATTAGGAGTGAGTGAGTGAGAGAGGGGGAGTGACCGAGCTCAACTGAGCTCTGACAGGACTGCTGCAGGTTTCTCTGTGGGCAGAAAAAGGCGTCAATGCAGGCAAGGACCCTGTACAAAAGGGCAGCCTGCGGCGGTGGGAGAAACAGAATGAGCGAGTGAGAGAAGGGGGAGTGAGCGAGCTCAACAGAGCTCTATCGGAACTTCTGCAAATTTCTTTGAGGGCAGAAAAAGGCGCCAACGCAGGCAGGAGCCCAGTACAAAAGGGAAACCTGCAGCGCCGGAAGAAATGGAACGAGCGAGTGAGAGATGGAGAGTAAGCGAGCTCAACAGAGCTTTGTCGGGACTGCTGCGGATTTCTTTGTGGGCAGAAAAGGTGCCAATGGAGGCAGGAGCCCAGCACAAAAGGGCAGCCTGCAGCGCTTGGAGAAGCAGAATGAGCAAGTGAGGGAGGGGGAGTGATCGAGCTCAACAGAGCTCTGTCGGGACTGCTGCAGATTTCTTTGTGGGCAGAAAAAGGCCCCAGTGCAGGCAGAAGCCCAGTACAAAAGGGCAGCCTGCAGTAGTGGGAGAAACAGAATGAGAGAGGGGGAGTGAGCGAGCTCAACGGAGCTCTATCAGGACTGCTGCAGATTTCTTAGCGGGCAGAAAAAGGTGCCAATGCAGGCAGGAGCCCAGTACAAAAGGGCAGCCTGCAGCGCCAAGAGAAACAGAATGAGTGAGTGAATGACGGAGAGTGAGAGAGCTCAACGGAACTGTCTCAGGACTGCTGTGGTTTCTTTGTGGGCAGGAAAAGGTGCCGGCGCAGGCAGGAGCCCAGTACAAAAGAGCAGCCTGCAGCATCAGGAGAAACAGAACAAGCAAGTGAGAGAGGGGAGGGGAGGAGCGAGGTTAGTGGAGCTCTGCTGGGACTTTAGAGTTGCCCACCCTCCTGCCCATAGTCCTCTGTTGTCCTATATTACAGCAGGTCTCTGGAGGAGACAAAGCAATGGTTGGATACTTTAGGATTGCTGTAATAACACAGATTAAGTTGTTCTGTTTATTTCTCTATCTGAGTTAAGTACTGAGCTATAGTGTTATGATTGCTGTAATAATACATATTTATTTGTTCTGTTTATTTCTCTAACTGAGCTGAGTAGTAAATTTGGTAGACAAAATCCAGAAAATGACTGTTTTACGAGCATGCGTTGCGCAGTTGCTATGCACACTCATAACTGTGCGAATTTGCAATATTTTCACTACAGATTTTCAACACTGACATTTTTTCACACCTTCTTATGAACAGAATAGCTGTCATTTTTCACATCCTGGCCAAAATATGTTTTTGCACTTCTGGAGCAAATTAGCATGGTCGCTGTGGGAAATCAGTGTTTGGGACAGATTAAGATCAAGCGAGTGAGAGGCGGAAGAGACCGAGCTCAACTGAGCTCTGTCAGGACTGCTGCGGATTTCTCTGTGGGCAGAAAAAGGCCCCAGTGCAGGCAGAAGCCCAGTACAAAAGGGCAGCCTGCAGCGGTGGGAGAAACAGAATGAGCGAATGAGAGAGGGGGAGTGAGCGAGCTCAACGGAGCTCTATCAGGAATGCTACAGATTTCTTAGCGGGCAGAAAAAGGTGCAACCAGGCAGGAGCCCAGTACAAAAGGGCAGCCTGCAGCACCAGGAGAAATAGAATGAGCGAGTGAGAGAGGGGGCGTGAGAGACCTCAACGGAGCTCTACCAGGACAACTGTGAACTTCTTTATGGGCAGACAAAGGTGCCAACACAGGCAAGAGCCCAGTACAAAAGGCAGCCTGCAGCGCCGGGAGAAACAGAATGAGTGAGTTAGAGAAGGGGAGTGAGTGAACTCAACAGAGCTGTGTCGGGACTGCTGTGGATTTCTTTCTGGGCAGAAAAAGGTGCTAACGCAAGGAGGAGCGCAGTATAAAAGGGCAGCCTGCAGCGTTGGGAGAAATAGAACAAGTAAATGAGAGAGGGGGAGTGAGCGAGGTTAAAGGAGCTCTGCTAGGACTTTAGAGTTGCCCACCCTCCTACCCTGAGTCCACTGTTGTCCTATATTACAGCAGGGTCTCTGAAGTGGAGGCAAAGCAATGATTGGATACTTTTAGGATTGCTGTAATAATACGGATTAAGTTGTTCTGTTTATTTCTCTTACTAAGCTAAGTATTGAGCTATAGTGTTATGATTGCTGTAATAATCCATATTTATTTTTCTGCTTATTTTTCTAACTAATCTGAGTTGTAAATTTGGTAGAAAAAAATCCCCCAAAAAAGACTGTTTTACTAGCGCTGCGTATGCAGTTGTTATGCACGTCAGAACTGTGCAAATTTGCAATATTTTCACTACAGATTTTCAACATTGGCATTTTTCCACACCTCCTTATGAACAGTATAGCTGTCATTTTTCACATCCTGGCCAAAATGCATTTTCGCACTTCAGGTGCAGAATAGCGCAGTTGCTGTGGGAAATCAGTGTTCGTGACACATTAAGAAAACCACAGTGACACTGTTCATGAGCAGAGGTCCAAAATGCTTATGGTGAAAATTTTTGATGAAAGTCCATAAAATGACTGTGTTACGAGCGTTGCAGTTTACAGTCACACACCCTTGTAACTTCACAAATTAGTAATATTTTTACACCAGATTTTCAGCACTGGCATTTTTCACACCTCCTTATGAACAGTATATCAGTCATTTTTCACATCCTGGCCGAATGTGTTTCAGCTGCCAGGCGAGAATAGCGGTTGCTTTTGGGAAATCAGTGTTTGGGACAGATTAGGATTGAGTGAGTGAGAGAGGGGGAGAGACCGAGCTCAACTGAGCTCTGTCAGGACTGCTGCGGATTTCTCTGTGGGCAAAAAAGGCGTCAATGCAGGCAGGGGCCCAGTACAAAAGGGCGCCTGCGGCTGTGGGAGAAACAGAATGAGCGAGTGAGAGGGGGTGGCGAGCTCAACAGAGCTCTATCGGAACTGCTGCAGATTTCTTTGTGGGCAGAAAAGGCGCCAACGCAGGCAGGAGCCCAGTACAAAAGAGCAACCTGCAGCGCCGGAACAAATGGAACGAGCGAGTGAGAGATGGAGAGTGAGAGAGCTCAACAGAGCTCTGTCGGGACTGCTGCGGATTTCTTTGTGGGCAGAAAAAGGTGCCAATGGAGGCAGGAGCACAGTACTAAAGGGCAGCCTGCACAGCTGGGAGAAGCAGAATGAGCAAGTGAGGGAGGGGGAGTGAGCGAGCTCAACAGAGCTCTGTCGGGACTGCTGCAGATTTCTTTGTGGGCAGAAAAAGGAGTCAATACAGGCAGGGGCCCAGTACAAAAAGGCAGCCTGCAGCGGTTTTGAGAAACAGAATGAGCGAGTGAGAGAGGGGGAGTGACCAAGCTCAACAGAGCTCTATTGGAACTGCTGCAGATTTCTTTGTGGGCAGAAAAAGGCACCAATGGAGGCAGGAGCCCAGTACAAAAGGGCAGCCATCAGCGCCAGGGGAAACAGAATGAGCGAGTGAGAGAGGTGGAGTGAGTGATCTCAATGGAGCTCTGTCAGGACAGATGTGAACTTCTTTGTGGGCAGAAAAAGGCGCCAACGCAGGCAGGAGCCCACTACAAAAGGGCAGCCTGCAGCGCCAAGAGAAACAGAACGAGTGAGTGAGAGAGGGGGATTGAGAGAGCTCAACGGAGCTGAGTCAGGACTGCTGTGGATTTCTTTGTGGGCAGAAAAAGGTGCCACAGGCAGGAGCCAGTACAAAGAGCAGCCTGCTGCATGAGGAGAAACAGAACAAGCGAGGTGAGAGAGGGGGGGGAGGGAGCGACCCCAATGGAGCTCTGCTGGGAATTTAGAGTTGCCCACCCTCCTGCCCAGAGTCCTCTGTTGTCCCATATTACAGCAGGGTCTCTGGAGTGGAGACAAAGCATGGTTGGATACTTTTAGGATTGCTGTAATAATACAGAATAAGTTGTTCTGTTTATTTCTATCTGAGCTAAGTACTGAGCTATAGTCTTATGATTGCTGTAATACAGAGTAAGTTGTTCTGTTTATTTCTCTATCTGAGCTAAGTACGGAGCTATAGTGTTATGATTGCTGTAATAATCCATATTTATTTTTCTGTTAATTTTTCTAACTAATCTGAGTAGTAAATTTGATAGTAAAAAATCCCAAAAAAATGACTGTTTTACGAGAGTGCATTGGGCAGTTGCTATGCACGCTCGTAACTGTGCAAATTTGCAATATTTTCACTACAGATTTTCAACATTGGCATTTTTCCACACCTTCTTATGAACAGTATAGCTGTCATTTTTCACATCCTGGCCAAAATGCATTTTCGCACTTCAGGTGCAGAATAGCGCAGTTGCTGTGGGAAATCAGTATTCGTGACACATTAAGAAAACCACAGTGACACTGTTCATGAGCAGCGGTCCTAAACTGCTTATGGTGAAAATTTTGTGATGAAAGTCCATAAAATGACTCTGTTACGAGCGTGCGTTGTACAGTTTCCTCGCACCCTTGTAACTTAGCATATTAGTAATATTTTTACACCAGATTTTCAGCACTGGCATTTTTTCACACCTCCTTATGAACAGTATATCTGTCATTTTTCACATCCTGGCTGAAATGTGTTTTAAGGCTTCATGCGCAGAATAGCGCCAGATTGCTTTGAAATCAGTGTTAACGACAGATTAGGAATGAGTGAGTGAGAGGGGGTGACCAAGCTCAACTGAGCTCTGTCAGGACTGCTGCGGATTTCTCTGTGGGCGGAAAAGGCGTCAATGCAGGTAGGGGCCTAATACAAAAGGGCAGCCTTCAGCGCCAGGGGAAACAGAATGAGCGAGTGAGAGAGGGGGAGTGAGTGATCTCAATGGAGCTCTGTCAGGACAGATGTGAACTTCTTTGTGGGCAGAAAAAGGCGCCAATGCAGGCAGGAGCCCAGTACAAAAGGGCAGCCTGCAGCATCAGGAGAAACAGAACAAGCGAGTGAGAGAGGGGGAGGGAGGGAGCGAGCTCAATGGAGCTCTGCTGGGACTTTTAGAGTTGCCCACCCTCCTGCCTAGAGTCCTCTGTTGTCCTATATTACAGCATGGTCTCTGGAGTGGAGACAAAGCAATGGTTGGATACTTTTAGGATTGCTGTAATAATACAGATTAAGTTGTTCTGTTTATTTCTCTATCTGAGCTAAGTACTGCGCAATAGTGTTATGATTGCTGTAATAATACATATTTATTTGTTCGGTTTATTTCTCTGACTGAGCTGAGTAGTAAATTTGGTAGACAAAATCCAGAAAATTACTGCTTTACGAGCATGCGTTGCGCAGTTGCTTTGCACACTCATAACAGTGCGAATTTGCAATATTTTCACTACAGATTTTCAACACTGGCATTTTTTCACACCTCCTTATGAACAGTACAGCTGTCATTTTTCACATCCTGGCCAAAATATGTTTTTGCACTTCTGAAGCAAAATAGCATGGTCGCTGTAGGAAATCAGTGTTTGGGACAGATTAAGATCAAGCGAGTGAGAGGAGGAAGTGACCGAGCTCAACTGAGCTCTGTCAGGACTGCTGCGGATTTCTTTGTGGGCTGAAAAAGACCCCAGTGCAGGAAGGAGCCCAGTACAAAAGGGCAGCCTGCAGCGGTGGGAGAAACAGAATGAGCGAATGAGAGAGGGGGAGTAAGCGAGCTCAACGGACCTCTATCAGGACTGCTGCAGATTTCTTAGCTGGCAGAAAAGGGTGCCAACGCAGGCAGGAGCCCAGTACAAAAGGGCAGCCTGCAGCACCAGGAGAAATAGAATGAGCGAGTGAGAGAGGGGAAGTGAAAGACCTCAAGGGAGCTCTATCAGGACAGCTGTGAACTTCTTTATGGGCAGAAAAAGGTGCCAACACAGGCAAGAGCCCAGTACAAAAGGCAGCCTGCAGCGCCGGGAGAAACACAATGAGTGAGTGAGAGAAGGGGAGTGAGTGAACTCAACGGAGCAGTGTCAGGACTGCTGTGGATTTCTTTGTGGGCAGAAAAAGGTGCTAACGCATGCAGGAGCGCAGTATGAAAGGGCAGCCTGCAGCGTTGGGAGAAAAAGAACAAGTAAATGAGAGAGGGGGAGTGATCGAGGCTAAAGGAGCTCTGCTGGGACTTCAGAGTTGCCCACCCTCCTGCCCTGAGTCCACTGTTGTCCTATATTACAGCAGGGTCTCTGGAGTGGCGGCAAAGCAATGATTGGATACTTTTAGGATTGCTGTAATAATACAGATTAAGTTGTTCTGTTTATTTCTCTTACTAAGCTAAGTATTGAGCTATAGTGTTATGATTGCTGTAATAATCCATATTTATTTTTCTGTTTATTTTTCTAACTAATCAGAGTAGTAAATTTGGTAGAAAAACATCCCCAAAAAATGACTGTTTTACGAGCGTGCGTTGCGCAGTTGCTATGCACACTCGTAACTGAGGAAATTTGCAATATTTTCACTACAGATTTTCAATGTTGGCATTTTTCCACACCTCCTTATGAACAGTATAGCTGTCATTTTTCACATCCTGGCCAAAATGCATTTTCGCACTTCAGTTGCAGAATAACGCAGTTGCTGTCGGAAATCAGTGTTCGTGACACATTAAGAAAACCACAGTGACACTGTTCATGAGCAGAGGTACTAAAATGCTTATGGTGAAAATTTTGTGATGAAAGTCCATAAAATGACTGTGTTACGAGCGTGCGTTGTACAGTTTCCACACACCCTTGTAACTTCACAAATTAGTAATATTTTTACACCAGATTTTCAGCACTGGCATTTTTTCACACCTCCTTATGAACAGTATATCAGTCATTTTTCACATCCTGGCCGAAATGTGTTTTCGCGCTTCAGGCGCAGAATAGCGAAGTTGCTTTGGGAAATCAGTGTTTGGGACAGATTAGGATTGAGTGAGTGAGAGAGGGGGAGAGACCGAGCTCAACTGAGCTCTGTCAGGACTGCTGCGGATTTCTCTGTGGGCAAAAAAGGCGTCAATGCAGGCAGGGGCCAGTACAGGCGCCCGCGCTGTGGGAGAAACAGAATGAGCGAGTGAGAGAGGGGGAGTGAGCGAGCTCAACAGAGCTCTATCGAACTGCTGCAGATTTCTTTTGTGGGCAGAAAAAGGCGCCAATGCAAGCAGGAGCCCAGTACAAAAGGGCAACCAGCATCGCCGGAAGAAATGGAACGAACGAGTGAGAGATGGAGAGTGAGCGACCTCAACAGAGCTCTGTCGGGACTGCTGCGGATTTCTTTGTGGGCAGAAAAAGGTGCCAATGGAGGCAGGAGCACAGTACTAAAGGGCAGCCTGCACAGCTGGGAGAAGCAGAATGAGCAAGTGAGGGAGGGGGAGTGAGCGAGCTCAACAGAGCTCTGTCGGGACTGCTGCAGATTTCTTTGTGGGCAGAAAAAGGAGTCAATACAGGCAGGGGCCCAGTACAAAAAGGCAGCCTGCAGCGGTTTTGAGAAACAGAATGAGCGAGTGAGAGAGGGGGAGTGACCAAGCTCAACAGAGCTCTATTGGAACTGCTGCAGATTTCTTTGTGGGCAGAAAAAGGCACCAATGGAGGCAGGAGCCCAGTACAAAAGGGCAGCCATCAGCGCCAGGGGAAACAGAATGAGCGAGTGAGAGAGGTGGAGTGAGTGATCTCAATGGAGCTCTGTCAGGACAGATGTGAACTTCTTTGTGGGCAGAAAAAGGCGCCAACGCAGGCAGGAGCCCACTACAAAAGGGCAGCCTGCAGCGCCAAGAGAAACAGAACGAGTGAGTGAGAGAGGGGGATTGAGAGAGCTCAACGGAGCTGAGTCAGGACTGCTGTGGATTTCTTTGTGGGCAGAAAAAGGTGCCGACGCAGGCAGGAGCCCAGTACAAAAGAGCAGCCTGCTGCATGAGGAGAAACAGAACAAGCGAGTGAGAGAGGGGAGGAGGGAGCGACCTCAATGGAGCTCTGCTGGGAATTTAGAGTTGCCCACCCTCCTGCCCAGAGTCCTCTTTGTCCCATATTACAGCAGGGTCTCTGGAGTGGAGACAAAGCAATGGTTGGATACTTTTAGGATTGCTGTAATAATAGAATAAGTTGTTCTGTTTATTTCTCTATCTGAGCTAAGTACTGAGCTATAGTCTTATGATTGCTGTAATAATACAGAGTAAGTTGTTCTGTTTATTTCTCTATCTGAGCTAAGTACGGAGCTATAGTGTTATGATTGCTGTAATAATCCATATTTATTTTTCTGTTAATTTTCTAACTAATCTGAGTAGTAAATTTGATAGTAAAAATCCCAAAAATGACTGTTTTACTAGAGTGCATTGGCAGTTGCTATGCACGCGTAACTGTGCAAATTGCAATATTTTCACTACAGATTTTCAACATTGGCATTTTTCCACACCTTCAATGAACAGTATAGCTGTCATTTTCACATCCTGGCCAAAATGCATTTTCGCACTTCAGGTGCAGAATAGCGCAGTTGCTGTGGGAAATCAGTATTCGTGACACATTAAGAAAACCACAGTGACACTGTTCATGAGCAGCGGTCCTAAACTGCTTATGGTGAAAATTTTGTGATGAAAGTCCATAAAATGACTCTGTTACGAGCGTGCGTTGTACAGTTTCCTCGCACCCTTGTAACTTAGCATATTAGTAATATTTTTACACCAGATTTTCAGCACTGGCATTTTTTCACACCTCCTTATGAACAGTATATCTGTCATTTTTCACATCCTGGCTGAAATGTGTTTTCGCGCTTCATGCGCAGAATAGCGCAGTTGCTTTGGGAAATCAGTGTTAACGACAGATTAGGAATGAGTGAGTGAGAGAGGGGGAGTGACCAAGCTCAACTGAGCTCTGTCAGGACTGCTGCGGATTTCTCTGTGGGCGGAAAAAGGCGTCAATGCAGGTAGGGGCCCAATACAAAAGGGCAGCCTTCAGCGCCAGGGGAAACAGAATGAGCGAGTGAGAGAGGGGGAGTGAGTGATCTCAATGGAGCTCTGTCAGGACAGATGTGAACTTCTTTGTGGGCAGAAAAAGGCGCCAATGCAGGCAGGAGCCCAGTACAAAAGGGCAGCCTGCAGCATCAGGAGAAACAGAACAAGCGAGTGAGAGAGGGGGAGGGAGGGAGCGAGCTCAATGGAGCTCTGCTGGGACTTTTAGAGTTGCCCACCCTCCTGCCTAGAGTCCTCTGTTGTCCTATATTACAGCATGGTCTCTGGAGTGGAGACAAAGCAATGGTTGGATACTTTTAGGATTGCTGCAATAATACAGATTAAGTTGTTCTGTTTATTTCTCTATCTGAGCTAAGTACTGCGCAATAGTGTTATGATTGCTGTAATAATACATATTTATTTGTTCGGTTTATTTCTCTGACTGAGCTGAGTAGTAAATTTGGTAGACAAAATCCAGAAAATTACTGCTTTACTGAGCATGCGTTGCGCAGTTGCTTTGCACACTCATAACAGTGCGAATTTGCAATATTTTCACTACAGATTTTCAACACTGGCATTTTTTCACACCTCCTTATGAACAGTACAGCTGTCATTTTTCACATCCTGGCCAAAATATGTTTTTGCACTTCTGAAGCAAAATAGCATGGTCGCTGTAGGAAATCAGTGTTTGGGACAGATTAAGATCAAGCGAGTGAGAGGAGGAAGTGACCGAGCTCAACTGAGCTCTGTCAGGACTGCTGCGGATTTCTTTGTGGGCTGAAAAAGACCCCAGTGCAGGAAGGAGCCCAGTACAAAAGGGCAGCCTGCAGCGGTGGGAGAAACAGAATGAGCGAATGAGAGAGGGGGAGTAAGCGAGCTCAACGGACCTCTATCAGGACTGCTGCAGATTTCTTAGCTGGCAGAAAAGGGTGCCAACGCAGGCAGGAGCCCAGTACAAAAGGGCAGCCTGCAGCACCAGGAGAAATAGAATGAGCGAGTGAGAGAGGGGGAGTGAAAGACCTCAAGGGAGCTCTATCAGGACAGCTGTGAACTTCTTTATGGGCAGAAAAAGGTGCCAACACAGGCAAGAGCCCAGTACAAAAGGCAGCCTGCAGCGCCGGGAGAAACACAATGAGTGAGTGAGAGAAGGGGAGTGAGTGAACTCAACGGAGCAGTGTCAGGACTGCTGTGGATTTCTTTGTGGGCAGAAAGAGGTGCTAACGCATGCAGGAGCGCAGTATGAAAGGGCAGCCTGCAGCGTTGGGAGAAAAAGAACAAGTAAATGAGAGAGGGGGAGTGATCGAGGCTAAAGGAGCTCTGCTGGGACTTCAGAGTTGCCCACCCTCCTGCCCTGAGTCCACTGTTGTCCTATATTACAGCAGGGTCTCTGGAGTGGCAAAGCAATGATTGGATACTTTTAGGATTGCTGTAATAATACAGATTAAGTTGTTCTGTTTATTTCTTACTAAGCTAAGTATTGAGCTATAGTGTTATGATTGCTGTAATAATCCATATTTATTTTTCTGTTTATTTTTCTAACTAATCAGAGTAGTAAATTTGGTAGAAAAACATCCCCAAAAAATGACTGTTTTACGAGCGTGCGTTGCGCAGTTGCTATGCACACTCGTAACTGAGGAAATTTGCAATATTTTCACTACAGATTTTCAATGTTGGCATTTTTCCACACCTCCTTATGAACAGTATAGCTGTCATTTTTCACATCCTGGCCAAAATGCATTTTCGCACTTCAGTTGCAGAATAACGCAGTTGCTGTCGGAAATCAGTGTTCGTGACACATTAAGAAAACCACAGTGACACTGTTCATGAGCAGAGGTACTAAAATGCTTATGGTGAAAATTTTGTGATGAAAGTCCATAAAATGACTGTGTTACGAGCGTGCGTTGTACAGTTTCCACACACCCTTGTAACTTCGCAAATTAGTAATATTTTTACAAAAGATTTTCAGCACTGGCATTTTTTCACACCTCCTTATGAACAGTATATCTGTCATTTTTCACATCCTGGCCGAAATGTGTTTTCGCGCTTCAGGCGCAGAATAGCACAGTTGCTTTGGGAAATCAGTGTTTGGGACAGATTAGGATTGAGTGAGTGAGAGAGGGGAGTGACCAAGCTCAACTGAGCTCTGTCAGGACTGCTGCGGATTTCTCTGTGGGCAGAAAAGGCGTCAATGCAGGCAGGGGCCCAGTACAAAAGGGCAGCCTGCGGCTGTGGGAGAAACAGAATGAGCGAGTGAGAGAGGGGGAGTGAGCGAGCCTCAACAGAGCTCTATCGGAACTGCTGCAGATTTCTTTGTGGGCAGAAAAAGGCACCAACGCAGGCAGGAGCCCAGTACAAAAGGGCAACCTGCAGCGCCGGAAGAAATGGAACGAGAGAGTGAGAGATGGAGAGAGAGCGAGCTCAACAGATCTCTATCGGAACTGCTGCAGATTTCTTTGTGGGCAGAAAAAGGCACCAATGGAGGCAGGAGCCCAGTACAAAAGGGCAGCCTTCAGCGCCAGGGGAAACATAATGAGTGAGTGAGAGAGGGGGAGTGAGTGATCTCAATGGAGCTCTGTCAGGACAAATGTGAACTTCTTTGTGGGCAGAAAAAGGCGCCAACGCAGGCAGGAGCCCAGTACAAAAGGAAGCCTGCAGCGCCGGGAGAAACAGAATGAGTGAGTGAGAGAAGAGGAGTGAGTGAACTCAACGGAGCTGTGTCAGGACTGCTGTGGATTTCTTTGTGGGCAGAAAAAGGTGCTAACGCAAGCAGGAGCGCAGTTTAAAAGGGCAGCCTGCAGCGTTGGGAGAAATAGAACAAGTAAATGAGAGAGGGGGAGTGAGCGAGGTTAAAGGAGCTCTGCTGGGACTTCAGAGTTGCCCACCCTCATGCCCTGAGTCCACTGTTGTCCGATATTACAGCAGGGTCTCTAGAGTGGAGGCAAAGCAATGATTGGATACTTTTAGGATTGCTGTAATAATACAGATTAAGTTGTTCTGTTTATTTCTCTTATTAAGCTAAGTATTGAGCTATAGTGTTATGATTGCTGTAATAATCCATATGTATTTTTCAGTTTATTTTTCTAACTAATCTGAGTAGTAAATTTGGAGAAAAAATCCAAAAAATATGTTTTACTTAGCGCATGCTGCTTAGTTGCATCGCCATAACTGTGGAAATTTGCAATATTTTCACTACAGAGTTTCAACATTGGCATTTTTCCACACCTCCTTATGAACAGTATAGCTGTCATTTTTCACATCCTGGCCAAAATGCATTTTCGCAGTTCAGGTGCAGAATAGCGCAGTTGCTGTGGGAAATCAGTGTTCGTGACACCTTAAGAAAACCACAGTGACACTGTTCATGAGCAGAGGTCCTAAAATGCTTATGGTGAAAATTTTTTGATGAAAGTCCATAAAATGACTGTGTTACAAGAGTGCGTTGTACAGTTTCCACACACCCTTGTAACTTCGCAAATTAGTAATATTTTTACACCAGATTTTCAGCACTGGCATTTTTTCACACCTCCTTATGAACAGTATATCTGTCATTTTTCACATCCTGGCCGAAATGTGTTTTCGCACTTCAGGCGCAGAATAGCGTAGTTGCTTTCGGAAATCAGTGTTTGGGACAGATTAGGATTGAGTGAGTGAGAGAGGGGGAGTGACCGAGCTCAACTGAGCTCTGTCAGGACTGCTGCGGATTTCTCTGTGGGCAGAAAAAGGCGTCAATGCAGGCTGGGGCCCAGTACAAAAGGGCAGCCTGCGGCGGTGGGAGAAACAGAATAAGCGAGTGAGAGAGGGGGAGTGAGGAGCTCAACAGAGCTCTCATCGAACTGCTGCAGATTTCTTTGTGGGCAGAAAAAGGCGCCAACGCAGGCAGGAGCCCAGTACAAAAGGACAACCTGCAGCACCGGAAGAAATGGAACGAGCGAGTGAGAGATGGAGAGAGAGCGAGCTCAATAGAGCTCTGTCGGGACTGCTGCAGATTTCTTTGTGGGCAGAAAAAGGCGTCAATGCAGGCAGGGGCCCAGTACAAAAGGGCAGCCTGCAGCAGTGGGAGAAACAGAATGAGCGAGTGAGACAGGGTGAGTGAGCAAGCTCAACAGAGCTCTATCGGAACAGCTGCAGATTTCTTAGAGGGCAGAAAAAGGCACCAATGGAGGCCAGAGCCCAGTACAAAAGGACAGCCTTCAGCGCCAGGGGAAACAGAATGAGCGAGTGAGAGAGGGGGAGTGAGTGATCTTAATGGAGCTCTGTCAGGACAGATGTGAACTTCTTTGTGGGCAGAAAAAGACGCCAAAGCAGGCAGGAGCCCAGTACAAAAGGGCAGCCTGCAGCGCCAAGAGAAACAGAACGAGTGAGTGAGAGAGGAAGAGGAGAGCTCAACAGAGCCCTGTTAGGACTGCTGTGGATTTCTTGTGGCAGAAAAGGTGCCGACGCAGGGCTGGAGCCCACTATAAAAAGAGCAGCCTGCAGCATCAGGAGCAACAGAACAAGCGAGTGAGAGGGGAGATAGGAGCGAGCTCAAGGGAGCTCTGCTGGAACTTTAGAGTTGCCCACCCTCCTGCCCAGAGTCCTCTGTTGTCCTATATTACAGCAGGGACTCTGGAGTGGAGACAAAGCAATGGTTGGATACTTTTAGGATTGCTGTAATAATACAGATTAAGATGTTCTGTTAATTTCTCTATCTGAGCTAAGTACTGAGCTATAGTGTTATGATTGCTGTAATAATCCATATTTATTTTTCTGTTTATTTTTCTAACTAATCTGTAGTAAATTTCGTAGTAAAAAATCCCCAAAAAATGACTGTTTTACGAGCATGCGTTGCGCAGTTGCTATGCACGCTCGTAACTGTGCAAATTTGCAATATTTTCACTACAGATTTTCAACATTGGCATTTTTCCACACCTCCTTGTGAACAGTATAGCTGTCATTTTTCACATCCTGGCCAAAATGCATTTTCAGTACTTCAGGTGCAGAATAGCGAGTTGCTGTGGGAATCAGTGTTCGTGACACATTAAGAAAACCACTGTGACACTGTTCATGAGCAGAGGTCCTAAAATGCTTATGGTGAAAATTTTGAGATGAAAGTCCATAAAATGACTGTGTTACGAGCGTGCGTTGTACAGTTCCCTCGCACCCTTGTAACTTCGCAAATTAGTAATATTTTAACACCAGATTTTCAGCACTGGCATTTTTTCACACCTCCTTATGAACAGTATCTCTGTCATTTTTCACATCCTGGCCGAAATGTGTTTTCGCGCTTCAGGTGCAGAATAGCGCAGTTGCTTTGGGAAATCAGTGTTTGGGACAGATTAGGAGTGAGTGAGTGAGAGAGGGGGAGTGACCGAGCTCAACTGAGCTCTGACAGGACTGCTGCAGGTTTCTCTGTGGGCAGAAAAAGGCGTCAATGCAGGCAAGGACCCTGTACAAAAGGGCAGCCTGCGGCGGTGGGAGAAACAGAATGAGCGAGTGAGAGAAGGAGTGAGCGAGCTCAACAGAAGCTCCCCTCTCGGAACTTCTGCAAATTTCTTTGAGGGCAGAAAAGGCGCTCAACGCCAGGCAGGAGCCCAGTACAAAAGGGAAACCTGCAGCGCGGAAGAAATGGAAGCAGCGAGTGAGAGATGGAGAGGCCAGCTCAACAGAGCTTTGTCGGGACTGCTGCGGATTTCTTTGTGGGCAGAAAAGGTGCCAATGGAGGCAGGGAGCCCAGCACAAAAGGGCAGCCTGCAGCGCTTGGAGAAGCAGAATGAGCAAGTGAGGGAGGGGGAGTGATCGAGCTCAACAGAGCTCTGTCGGGACTGCTGCAGATTTCTTTGTGGGCAGAAAAAGGCCCCAGTGCAGGCAGAAGCCCAGTACAAAAGGGCAGCCTGCAGTAGTGGGAGAAACAGAATGAGAGAGGGAGTGAGCGAGCTCAACGGAGCTCTATCAGGACTGCTGCAGATTTCTTAGCGGGCAGAAAAAGGTGCCAATGCAGGCAGGAGCCCAGTACAAAAGGGCAGCCTGCAGCACCAGGAGAAATAGAATGAGCGAGTGAGAGAGGGGGAGTGAGAGACCTCAACGGAGCTCTATCAGCACAGCTGTGAACTTCTTTATGGGCAGAGAAAGGTGCCAACACAGGCAAGAGCCCAGTACAAAAGGCAGCCTGCAGCGCCGGGAGAAACACAATGAGTGAGTGAGAGAAGGGGAGTGAGTGAACTCAACGGAGCTGTGTCAGGACTGCTGTGGATTTCTTTGTGGGCAGAAAAAGGTTCTAACGCAAGCAGGAGCGCAGTATAAAAGGGCAGCCTGCAGCGTTGGGAGAAATAGAACAAGTAAATGAGAGAGGGGGACTGAGCGAGGTTAAAGGAGCTCTGCTAGGACTTCAGAGTTGCCCACCCTCCTGCCCTGAGTCCACTGTTGTCCTATATTACAGCTGGGTCTCTGGAGTGGAGGCAAAGCAATGATTGGATACTTTTAGGATTGCTGTAATAATACAGATTAAGTTGTTCTGTTTATTTCTCTTACTAAGCTAAGTATTGAGCTATAGTGTTATGATTGCTGTAATAATCCATATGTATTTTCAGTTTATTTTTCTAACTTATCTGAGTAGTAAATTTGGTGAAAAAATCCAAAAAATGACTGTTTTCACAGTGCGTTGCGCGTAGTTGCTATCATGCCATAACTGTCGAATTTTGCAATATTTTCAATACAGGTTTTCAACATTGGCATTTTTCCACACCTCCTTATGAACAGTATAGCTGTCATTTTTCACATCCTGGCCAAAATGCATTTTTGCACTTCAGGTGCAGAATAGCGCAGTTGCTGTGGGAAATCAGTGTTCATGACACCTTAAGAAAACCACAGTGACACTGTTCATGAGCAGAGGTCCCAAAATGCTTATGGTGAAAATTTTGTGATGAAAGTCCATAAAATGACTGTGTTACGAGAGTGCGTTGTACAGTTTCCACACACCCTTGTAACTTCGCAAATTAGTAATATTTTTACACCAGATTTTCAGCACTGGCATTTTTTCACACCTCCTTATGAACAGTATATCTGTCATTTTTCACATCCTGACCGAAATGTTTTTTCGCCCTTCAGGCGCAGAATAGCGCAGTTGCTTTCGGAAATCAGTGTTTGGGACAGATTAGGATTGAGTGAGTGAGAGAGGGGGAGTGACCGAGCTCAACTGAGCTCTGTCAGGACTGCTGCGGATTTCTCTGTGGGCAGAAAAAGGCGTCAATGCAGGCAGGGGCCCAGTACAAAAGGGCAGCCTGCGGCGGTGGGAGAAACAGAATGAGCGAGTGAGAGAGGGGGAGTGAGCGAGCTCAACAGAGCTCTATCGGAACTGCTGCAGATTTCTTTGTGGCCAGAAAAAGGCGCCAATGCAGGCAGGAGCCCAGTACAAAAGGGTAACCTGCAGCGCCAGAAGAAATGGAACGAGCGAGTGAGAGATGGAGAGAGAGCGAGCTCAACAGATCTCTGTCGGGACTGCTACGGATTTCTTTGTGGGCAGAAAAAGGCACCAATGGAGGCAGGAGCCCAGTACAAAAGGGCAGCCTTCAGCGCCAGGGGAAACAGAATGAGTGAGTGAGAGAGGGGGAGTGAGTGATCTCAATGGAGCTCTGTCAGGACAGATATGAACTTCTTTGTGGGCAGAAAAAGGCGTCAATGCAGGCAGGGGCCCAGTACAAAAGGGCAGCCTGCAGCGGTGGGAGAAACAGAATGAGTGAGTGAGAGAAGAGGAGTGAGTGAACTCAACGGAGCTGTGTTGGAACTGCTGCAGATTTCTTTGTGGGCAGAAAAAGGCACCAATGGAGGCAGGAGCCCAGTACAAAAGGGCAGCCTTCAGCGCCAGGGAAACAGAATGAGCGAGTGAGAGAGGGGGAGTGAGTGATCTCAATGGAGCTCTGTCAGGACAGATGTGAACTTCTTTGTGGGCAGAAAAAGGCGCCAACGCAGGCAGGAGCCCAGTACAAAAGGGCAGCCTGCAGCGCCAAGAGAAACAGAATGAGTGAGTGAGAGAGGGGGAGTGAGAGAGCTCAACGGAGCTGTGTCAGGACTGCTGTGGACTTCTTTGTGGGCAGAAAAAGGTGCCGACGCAGGCAGGAGCCCAGTACAAAAGAGCAGCCTGCAGCATCTGGAGAAACAGAACAAGCGAGTGAGAGAGGGGGAGGGAGCGAGCTCAATGGAGCTCTGCTGGGACTTTTAGAGTTGCCCACCCTCCTGCCCTGAGTCCACTGTTGTCCTACATTACAGCAGAGTCTCTGGAGTGGAGGCAAAGCAATGATTGGATACTTTTAGGATTGCTGTAATAATACAGATTAAGTTGTTCTGTTTATTTCTCTTACTAAGCTAAGTATTGAGCTATAGTGTTATGATTGCTGTAATAATCCATATTTATTTGTTCTGTTTATTTCTCTAACTGAGCTGAGTAGTAAATTTGGTAGACAAAATCCAGAAAATGACTGTGTTACGAGCATGCGTTGCGCAGTTGCTATGCACACTCATAACTGTGCGAATTTGCAATATTTTCACTACAGATTTTCAACACTGGCATTTTTCCACACCTCCTTATGAACAGTATAGCTGTCATTTTTCACATCCTGGCCAAAATGCATTTTTGCACTTCACGAGCTGAATAGTGCAGTCGCTTTGGGAAGTCAGTGTTCGGGGCACATTAAGAAAACCACAGTGACACTGTTCATGAGCAGAGGTCCTAAAATGCCTATGGTGAAAATGTTGTGATGAAAGTCCATAAAATGACTGTGTTACGAGCGTGTGTTGTACAGTTTCCACGCACCCTTGTAACTTCGCAAATTAGTAATATTTTTACGCCAGATTTTCAACACTGGCATTTTTTCACACCTCCTTATGAACAGTACAGCTGTCATTTTTCACATCCTGGTCAAAATGTGAGCTTCAGGCTGAGAACAGACAGTTGCTTTGGGAAATCAGTGTTTGGGACAGATTAGGATTGAGTGAGTGAGAGAGGGAGGACCGAGCTCAACTGAGCTCTGTCGGGACTGCTGCGGATTTCTCTATGGGCAGAAAAAGGTGCCAACGCAGGCAGAAGCCCAGTACAAAAGGGCAGCCTGCAGCGTTGGGAGAAGCAGAATGAGCAAGTGAGGGAGGGTGAGTGATCGAGCTCAACGGAGCTCTATCGGAACTGCTGCAGATTTCTTTGTGGGCAGAAAAAGGTGCCAGCGCAGGCAGGATCCCTGTACAAAAGGCAGCCTTCAGCACCAGGAGAAATGGAACGAGTGAGTGAGAGAGGGGGAATGAACAAGCTCAACAGAGCTCTATCAGGACTGCTGCGGATTTCTTTGTGGGCAGAAAAAGGCTCCAATGGAGGCAGGAAGCAGCTTGCAGCGCCAGGAGAAACAGAATAAGCAACTGAGAGGGGGAGTGAGTGACCTCAACAGAGCTCTGTCGGGACAGCTGTGAACTTCTTTGAGGGCAGAAAAAGGCATCAATGCAGGCAGGAGCCCAGTACAGAAGGGCAGCCTGCAGCGCCGGGAGAAACAGAACGAGTGAGTGAGAGAGGGGGAGTGAGCGAGTTCAACGGAGCTGTGTCAGGACTGCTGCAGATTTCTTTGTGGGCAGAAAAAGGTGCTAACGCAGGCAGGAGCCCAGTACAAAAGGGTAGCTTGCAGCATTGGGAGTAACAGAATGAGCAAGTGAGAGAGGGGGAGTGGATGAGCTCAATGGAGCTCTGCCGGGACTTTAGAGTTGCCCACCCTCCTGCCCAGAGTCCTCTGTTGTCCTATATTACAGCAGGGTCTCTGGAGTGGAGACAAAGCAATGGTTGGATACTTTTAGGATTGCTGTAATAATATCGATTAAGTTGTTCTGTTTATTTCTCTAACTGAGCTAAGTACTGAGCAATAGTGTTATGATTGCTGTAATAATGCATTTCTCTGTGGGCAGAAAAAGGTGCCAATGCAAGCAGGAGCCCAGTACAAAAGGGCAGCCTGCAGGGTCTCTAGAGTCGAGACAAAACAATGACTGGATACTGTAGGATTGCTGTAATAATACATATTTATTTGTTCTGTTTATTTTTCTAACTGAGCTGAGTGATACTTGGAGTGCAATAGGATTTCTAACTGGGCTAAGTGAAACTATATGAGAGTCGAGAACAAAAAGTATGGTAGCTGAGGGGTGAAAAATGGACAAGGAGGCTTTAGGATTGCTACACAAATACAGTATCTAACGGATGAGATTTGAGACTGAATTACCCTGGTGGGCAAGGGGTCAGTAGGGGGACTAGTGTGGGGGGGACAGGAATTTGACTAAATAGGGGCCTAACAGTTGTAGTAGGGTACAGAACCTGGGAGTAAGAGCCTGTAACATAAGATGGGGGCCCAAATGGGGCAGGTGCCACATGTCAATAGGGCGGGTATCTTTGGAAGGGTGGAGGGGTGTACAATGTGGGTGTGTCATGATCCTGGAATGGGCTTGGAGGATGGGGGGGTGTATGGTCTGTAGATGACTGGCTAGTTTGAGGGAGGAACTGTGGAGGTTAGGGAGGAGTGTAAGTGGCAGGGCAGATGAGTATGGTAGGCAAGGCATCCTGAGGGGGGAATATGGGATGGCAAAGGGGGAAGGAGGAAGAATAACTAGGGACTGAAACTGACCCCAGTATCAGAGGCACTAGCAGAAAAGAGAGGAGAAGGGATGGGGTGCCCGAGGTGAGGGCGGGGGGTCTCCTGATGGGGGAGGAAGAGATGATGAGGATTACCAGGGGAGAACAAGTGGAGAGAGCTGATGGCTGTGGGTATGGTGGGACCAGGGGTGGCACGGAGGGGAGCACGTAGGAGGGGGGAACTGATAGGGGGAAGAGATGTAAGACCAGTATCGACTACAAATAGATTCGAACCTCTGCTATGAGACAGAGAGGGTGAGCAGGAACATACTGAAGGAGGGAGGACAAGTGGGGCACGAGAGGGATGGCAACAGGTAGGGGAAGAGATAGCGAGGACAAAAGGGTAGAAGGGGGCTAGTAAGGAAGAAGGGGTGTGACTGAAAGAGAGAAGGCTATGGGAAGGGGGAGGGATGGGAGGGGCATTACTATCGGGGTAGAAGGGAATGCGGGCTCTAAATCGACAACAGTGTGTATAGGAGAGGGGTTGGAAATCAGCAGGGGAGGAGGGGAGGTTGACATGGGAAGCCCAGTAGGAAGTAGTCAGGCTGGGAATGGGTTCAAGGGGGATGGGAGGAATAAGGCAGAGAAAAGGGGTGAGGCAGAAGTAGGGGGTACAGATAAAGAAGTCACAGGGACCACCAGGGTCACTGCCGTTGCCTCAGAGGTTGCCAAGAAAGAGGAGTAGTTGGACCACAGTGGGCTCAGGGATGGTGAGGGTGGTGGAACAGAGGCTCATCCCTCCAGTTGTACCTCTCCACAATTTCTATGCTGTTCTGGAAAAGTGTGGTTCCTCTATGGAGGCACCCACAGTGGAGACCAAGGAGGATGCTGGGAACCTCCACAAAGGAGACCCAAAGGAGGATGGTATGGGACCCCACAGGGGAAGGAAACAACTCCTGGTGGGGGACTCCATTGTTAGGAAGGTAGAACTGGGGGAGGAAGGGGAGAGGGAGGTAAGGTGCCTGCCTGGCGCCATGGCTTGGAGACAGGAGTAATCCTCAGGATCGCAGGAGCAGCTGCACAGGGAGGGAGCTGGATGTCATTGTCCACCTAGGGACAAATGACCTGGCTAAGAAAGGATCAGAGCAGTGCAAGAAGCATTTGTGAGATCGAGGGCCTTTAGACAAATAGTACACATGGTAACCTTCGGAGGTGCTGCCTGTCAATGGCACGGTGAGGTTAGGGTGCTCCCACACCATGGGATTCAATCAGTAGTTGAAAAACTGGTGCAGAGCTCAGGGATTTGGCTTCATTGGAGACTGGGAGTCCACCTGGAGGGATGCAGGCCTATACCGGCATGATGGTCTGCATCTGTCCAGGAGGGGAACCAGGATCCTAGGTGATAGGTTTAAATACTTCATTGACAAGTATTTAAACTAGCCAAGGGGGGAGGCACTGGAAAGGAGCAGGGAAATCCTAGTCCCCCCCAAAATATCAGGGTACTAAGTGAGGTAGACACCAACATAGAGATGTCTATAGGGAGAAGCGCTGGAGTAAATGGAGAAAGTGACAAATGCATTAAGGACAGAGATGGGGCAAAAAGGGGTAAGGCCATCAAGAAATGGAGGGTAATGAGTACCAACGCCCGTAGTCTGGGCAACAAGCTCCCTGAACTGGTGGCCTTGATGGAAGAGGGATGCCTGGATACTGTAGCAGTCACAGAAACATGGTACACAGAGAACCATGACTGGGATGTTAACATACCAGGGTACACAACCTACAGGAGAGACAGGGAGGGGAGAAGGGGGAGTAGCTCTCTATGTAAGGGAATGGATAAAAGCAACTGAACAAAAGAGTAAACAGGGAGGAGAGGAGGCACTGTGGGTCACCTTAGAGACTGAAATGGCACCACAATCCGCACAGGGGTTGTATATAGACCTCCATGTCAGGGGAAGGAATGGACAAGGATATGATAGAAGGCATACTTAGGATGGCAGAGAAAGGGGAGATACTGTTGATGGGGGACCTTAACATGCCAGATATTAACTGGAGCACCTTTGCGGCAGCCACATCCAAAAGCAGGGCCATTCTTGATGCCCTTCAGGTGGCATGCCTCAAACAGCTAGTTTTGGAATCCACTCGTGAGGGAGCAATCTTAGACTTCGTACTCTCAAATGGGGACAGTGAGAGGATCTCAGATCTAGAAGTGGGTAGCCATTTGGGAACAAGTGACCACCAAAGAGCGTGGTTCATGATAAACTCTGCTACAGAGTCAAGCCATACAAAAGTGAGGGTTCTGGACTTCAGGAGGGCTGACTTTGGCAAGATGGGAGAGTGCCTTAGAAAAGCACTAGTAAACAGGCTAGAAGGAGGGGTGGAGCAACAATGGGTAAATATCAAAACTGCCATCACAGAGGCAACAAGCCTTTGTGTGAAGCAAATAAACAAATCAAAATGAAAGAAAAAGCCACTATGGTTTTCAAAAGAGGTGGCGGTGAAGGTTAGGGAGAAAAGGTAGCATTTAGGAAGTATAAGGAAACACAGAAGGAGCAGGACAGAGAACTGCAAAAGTTAAGGCAGAAGGAAGCAGGGAGGGTAGTCAGAATAGCAAAGGCACAAACCGAGGAAAGATAGCTAACTCGGTTAAAAGGGGATAAAACCTTTATAGGTATATCAGGGAGCGTAGAAAGACAAAGGGAGGGATAGTGAGGCTGAATAGAATGGATGGTGGGTGGCAGAGAGTGACAGTGATAAAGCAGGGATACTGAATGAATACTTCTGTTCAGTATTCACAAAAGAGGAAGTGGGGAGGTGCCTAATCCAATTAACAGAAGCACTCTGGAGAGGGGGGTTGATACCAGTCCTTTCACAGAAGAAAGGGTTCTGAAAGAACTCCTAAAACTGAAGGTGGACAAAGCAATGGGGCCAGATGGATTTCACCCCAGAATTCTAAAAGAATTAAGCAGAGAACTAGTGACACCACTGACTACGCTTTTTAACAAATCATGGGAGGATGGTGTGGTACCTGAGGACTGGAAGAAGGCGGAAGTGATTCCCCTTCACAAAAGTGGGACCAAGACGGAGGCAGGAAACTACAGACCTGTCAGTTTGACCTCTGTGGTAGGGAAAGTGATGGAATCACTTCTGAAGGAAAGAATTGTTGAGTACCTAGAAGCCAGTGGGGCACAGGACCCAAGGCAGCATGGGTTCACAGCGGGAAGGCCATGTCAGAAGAATCTAATTGATTTCTTTGACTGGGTGACCAAAGTAGTAGACCAGGGAGGGGCTGTGGATATGGCCTACCTAGATTTTAGCAAGGCATTTGACACAGTCCCACACAAAAGATTAGTAGTCAAATTAACCAGCCTGGGAGTGGATCCCAAGGTGGTAGCCTGGGTAAAACATTGGCTGAACAACAGGACACTGAAGGTAATTATAAATGGAGTCCACTCTGAAGAAAGAGGGGTTACTAGTGGGGTACCACAGGGTTCAGTACTGGGTCCAGTCCTTTTTAATGTCTTTATAAGTGACATTGCAGAGGGACTGGAAGGAAAAGGATGCCTCTTTGCAGATGACACAAAGATCTGCAACAGGGTTGGTACACAAGGAGGTGTGGAAAGGATGAGAAGGGACTTGGCAAGGTTGGAGGAATGGTCAGAAGTATGGCAGCTTGGATTCAATGCAAAGAAGTGCAAAGTAATGCACCTGGGAAACAAAAACCCAAGGGAAGATTACACAATGGGGGGGAGGTAGTAACAACAACAAAAATGGAAAGAGACCTAGGGGTAATCATATCAGATGACCTTAAGGTGGGCAAACAATGCGAGAAGGTGGTAGGGAGGGCTGGGGGGATACTGGGATGTATAGGGAGAGGTATCACCAACAGAAAATGGGAAGTTGTTATCCCCCTGTACAGACAGTTGGTGAGACCCCATCTAGAGTACTGCGTCCAGTTCTGGAGACCCCATCTCCGCAAGGACATAGACAGGATGGAGGCAGTTCAGAGGAGGGCAACTAAAATGGTGCAGGGTCTGCAAGAGAAACCATATGAGGAGAGACTAAAGGAGCTTAATATGTATACCCTTGAGGAAAGGAGGGAGAGGGGGGACATGATAGAAACGTTTAAGTACCTCAGTGGAATCAACAAAGTCCAAGAGGGTAGCATCTTTCAGAAAAAGAGATGTGCAAGAACAAGGGGACATAATTTGAAGATAGAGGGTTGATGGCTCGGGGGCAATGTGAGGAAGTATTTTTTCACAGAGAGGGTGGTGGACGCATGGAACAGCCTTCCTGAGGAGGTTGTGGGGTCTAAAACTGTGGGAGAATTCAAGAATGCATGGGACAGACATAAGGCAATTTTTGTGGGGGGTAGGAAGAAATAGGCTGTTGGTTAAATAGGACCTGCAGCTTATCCTCTAGGTAGGGAAATGGGCAGACTAGGTGGGCCAAGCGGTCTTTATCTGCCGTCAAGTCTATGTTTCTATGTTACTACAGAGGGTGCAGTTGGCGGTGGTAAGGGACAGGAAAGAATGAATACTGGGGTGATGGAAGGGGCATTAAAAGGGAAAGGGGGTAAGGGACAGGCGGTACTCATCCTGGGGGATTCTATACTGAAATGGGTGAGATGGGACAGAAAGGGGGAAAGGCACAGCCATATTTGGGTTGAAGCTGTCCCCAGGTTTATTGCAGGAGAGGCAGGGCAGGCACTGCTCAAGCGTGCTCCAAGGGGGAGGAAGAAACCTCATTTACTGTTGCATGTGAGTACAAATGACTTAGATTCATAGATTAATAGAAGTGTGACAGCAGAAAAGGACTGACAAGGCCCACCGAGTCTGCCCATTTGTCCAGCTATCTGCTTGGACCTGTGCCCCCCCCACCCATAACACTCCCCTGTGGTCATCCCATGCCCTTTTGAATCCCTCCACTGTTTCTTCTCCGACGACCGCCTCCAGGAGTCTGTTCCACTTTCCACCACTCTCTCTGTGAAATAGTATTTCCTAATGTTACCCTGAACTGTCCCCCCACCTGCAGACCATGCCCCTCGTCCTCTGATTACCCTTTATCTGGAAGATGCTTTCCACTGGCACTCTATTCACACCCTTTATGGTACTTGAAGATCTCAATCATGTCCCCTCTCTCCCTCCTCTGTTCCAGGTAGTACATGTTCAGATCTCTCAACCTTTCTTCATAGGATTGGTGGCTTATCCCTTTTACCATCTTTGTTGCTCTCCTCTGAATCCACTTCAGCTTCCCCATATCTTTTTGAGGTATGGCCTCCAGAACTGGACTCCGTACTCCAAATGAGTCTAACCAGATGGGTGTACAAGGGTACTCTGACCTCCCTATTTCACTGGTGATCCCCCTTCTGATGCATCCTAGCATTCCACTGCCCCTAGCCACTGCCCTCCCACACTCCCTTTCCACCTTCAGGTCCCCCAATATAGTGATGCCTAGTTCCCTTTCTTGTTCCATTACCTCCAGATCTCTGCCCCCCATACAGTACCCTGCACTCTGATTCCTGATTCTGCACTTTTCTGTATTGAATGCAAGCTGCCACCTCTTTGACCACTCCTCAAGCCTCCCCAAATCTCTCTGCATTTTTTCTACCCCTTCCTGTGTGTTCACCCCATTGTAGATTTTGATATCGTCCACAAACAGACTCACACCTCCCTCAAGGCCCTCCACAATGTCCCCTACAAATATACTGAATAGTAGGGGCCCCAGCACTGATCCCTGAGTAACCCCGCTTGTGACCTTGCCCTCTCCAGATGACACCATCTATTGTGACCCTCTGCCTCCTGTCCCCCAGCCAGTTTCCCACCCATTTAGCTACCCTCTGCCCCTGCCCCGGCCTGAAAATTTACACAGCACTCTCCTGTGGGGCACGGAGTCAAACGCCTTCCTGAAATCCAAATAAGCCACATCTACCACCCTCCCCTGATCCAGTTCCTTGGTGACCCCGTCAAAAAACTCTGTCAAATTTGTTTGACAGGATCTGCCCCTAGTAAAACCATGTTGCCTTGGATTCATCAGGCCACTTTCCTCCAGGTAGCTGGTGATCCTGCCTTTTATTAGTTTCTCCATGAGCTTGCCTACCACTGATGCCAAGCTCACGGGCCTGTAATTTCCCACTTCCTTCCTCCTTCCCCCCTTATGCAGCAGGACCACATTTGCCTGCCTCCAGTCTTCCGGCACCACCCCAGTCTCCTGGGACTGATTGAAGAGTGCAGTCAATGGTACTGCCAATATCTCCTTTAGTTCCCTTAACACCCTTGGGTGCACCTCATCCGGCCCCATTGCCTGGTCCTGGAGGAGAAAGGGTACGGACTACTGGGAGCACGGACACAGGCCAAGGAGGAGAAGAGTGAGGAGAATGAAGGGTACAGATGGAAGGTGGTCTGACTTAATGGATAGAGAACTGGTTACAGGGAAGGGTGCAGAGGGTGGTGGTGGAGGGGTAGCTCTCGGCACCCATAGCAGTGACAAGCGGGGTGCCACAGGGCTCAGTGCTTGGCCCAATGCTATTTGGGCTCTTTATGTCTGATATAGCACACGGAGTGGGGAGCAGAGTTAGTCTGTTCACACATTTTTTTTTTCTCAGAAGAAGCCAGAAGGGGAAGGAAGGAAACATATTCAATTCAGTGCTTTAGAATAACTGGTAATTGCTATTTTCCTTTTCAACTTAGATTGTGGGCTTTTAGTGACACTATACTTTCGTTGTTGTCTTTACTTATAATTGTTTTGGGCTGTTGAAAATTTAAAACATAGTGGTGGTGTAATTCTGTGCTGTCTTTAATTGCTGCAAATTTTATCTTAGCTTGTCTGACTGCCCGTAGTTGGGTGTGAAGGTGTTAATGTCGGCCTCTGACCTCAGCTACGCGTGATAACTGGAGGTGGGGCTTAGTCAGAGTTGAAGTAGCAAGTAGAGTTTATTTTCTCGGAAGAAGCCAAGGGGAAGGAAGGAAACATATTCAATTCAGTGCTTTAGAGTAACTGGTAATTGCTATTTTTCTTTTAAACTTAGATTGTGGGCTTTTAGTGACACTATACTTTCATTGTTGTCTTTACTTATAATTGTTTTTGGGTCTGTTGAAAATTTAAAACATAGTGGTGGTGTAATTCTGTGCTGTCTTTAATTGCTGCAAATTATTGCCCCGCCTCCTTCCCCTTCCCCCAACTCTTAATTATATGCCCTGTTAAATCTGATTGACAGGAGCTAAACACAGGGTATAGTAAGGGGTGTGAAGTAGGAGGGGCATAAGTGGGAAGAAGCCCACCCTCAACACAACAAGTGTTTTAATTCATTTATTTATTTATTGGTTTCTTTTTCTTTAAAAAAAAAAAAAATTTATCTGAGGATCAGTGGCAGGATTTTTAGGACAGTAAATAAATAAAAGGGAACTAAGAGAGGTTAGTAGACAAGTAGTGGAATTGCAGTATAATGTGGGGAGTGGTGCAATGCAGTGGCTGTGGGGCAGCCATATTCAGGCAGACCTTCTGGACACTGAGTGCTGCCCTATCTGCATGCATCTCTCTGGACTGTGGGAGGAGGTAGCCAGACTCAGAGCGGGAGTAAACTGGGTCAGGAGTACCATCACCCCTATCCAGGGACCACCCAGTCCAATGCAACTGCCTCAAAGGATGCCGAGAACGAGGAGCACTTGGATGACAGTGGGCTCAGGGAGATTAGAGCGGTCAGGCAGAGGCACATCCCAGATCCTATTCCACTCAAGAACTCTTGCCACACTGGCAAATGAGGACACTAAATAGAGGTACCCAGAGAAGTGGAAGGAAAGGATGTGGAGGTTAGCCAAGGAGGTGACCTCAGTGGGAAAGCAGTGGACCCCGAGGAGGAGGAAGCGAATCCTGGTGGGGACTCCATCATAAGAGGGATCCAGCTAGGAACACAGGAGGGGAGGACAGGGAGGTGAGGTGCCTACCAGGTGCCACGGCATGGAGGGGATGGAAGGAAGATCCTGGGGATCACTGGGAAGGCAAGATGGGAGGGTGAGCTGGATGTCATTATCCACCCAGGTACTAATGACCTGGCAAATGGGGAGCCAAAGGAAGTTCAGGAAGAGTTTAGAAAACTGGGAGGGGTCTTAAGCAAGTAGCTCCTTCTGTCACTTCTCAGAAGTACTACCTGTGAGAGGCAAGGAGAGAGTGCATGCACCAGGAACCTTTAACTCATGGTTGAAGAACTGGTGCTGTGAGGAAGGGTTGGATTCATTGGTGACTGGGGACCCCACCTGGAGGGATGGAGGTTTGTTCAAGCCTGGCGGTACTGCATCCATCCTGGAGGGAATCCAGCACTCAATGATAAGTTTAAATGCTACATTGATAAGCATTTAAACTAGCAAAGGGGTGGCAGCCAGCAAGGAGGGTACCTACTTGCTCACCCCCACAGCTAGCAGTGGAACCAGTGAACCAGAGGAGGGCTATCTCTGCAAAGCAGTGTGCAAAAGATGGAGATTAGTGCCCAAGAGGTGGATAAGCAGAAAGGGGCAAAATTCAGCAGAAGGGCAGACAGCAAGGAGAACCAGGATAAATGACAACAGGGAAGGGGCTGGAGTAGAACAGTGAAACAGTCTAGGAGGTCAAATCATGAAGCCATGTGTGCAAATGCCAGGAGCCTTAGCAACCAGATGGAAGATCTGAGGCTGTCATGGTGCAGTCAGACTGGACATTGTGGCCATCACTGAAACCTGGTGTAATGATAACCACGACTGGGAGATGGCCATACCTGGCTACAACATATTCAGAAGAGACAGAGCAGGCAGGAAGGGAGGAGGAGTGGCACTGTATGTGAAAATGACATAAGGGCCACAGAGATCCAGGAGGAACAAAATGGGGAGAGATACTGTGGGTTAAGCTGGAAAGGAAAATGGGACAGCTATCCGCACAGGTGTGGTCTATAGACCACCAGCCCAGGAGGAAGAAACAGATAGGGAGTTGATGCTAGCCATCCAAAGGATGGCAGACAAGGGGTGAGATAGTACTGGTTGGAGACTTCAATATTCCAGACGTGGACTGGAGCATTCCAGCAGCAGCATCAACTAGGAGCAGATTTATCCTGACTCCCTTCAGGGTGCCTTCTTCAAGCAACTGGTCATGGAACCAACTCGCAGAAGGCAATACTGGACCTTGTGCTCACAAACAGGGACAGTGTGATGGGAAGTGACAGTGGGGAGCACCTGAAACAGTGACCACCAGTCATTGTGGTTTGAAATCAAGAGAGAACCAAACCACACAAAACACGTATCCTGGATTTTAGGGGGCAGACTTTGGGAAAATGGGAGATACTTGAAAGAGGCATTAAGGGGAATGGGACAGGAATCAGGGGTTGAGGAACAGTGGGCAGTATTTAAAATGGGGATTACAAGAACAACAGAATTATGCATTAAGCAGGTTAGCAAGAGGAAAGGAAGAGAGACCATTATGGTTTCCAAAGAGGTAGCAAAGAAAGCAAAGCCAAAAGATTGCATTCAGGCAATACAAAAATACACAGGCAGAAGGGATAGGGAGAAGTACCAGGAGAAGCAAAGGAGGCAGGAGGTCAGTAAGGAAGCCAAAGCTCAGACAGAAGAGCACATTGCAAAATCAGTGGGTAGAGGGGACAAAACCTTTTACAGGTACATAAGGAAAAAGAAAGACAAAGGAGGAAGTGAGACTGAAGGGGAGGATGGGGGCTCGTGGAGGATGACAACAGTAAAGCTGACATATTGAACAGGTATTTCTGCTCAGTCTTTACTGAGGAAGAGGAGGGTAATGGGTCTGAAGGGAGTACAAGGGTGAGAATGGTGCAGAAATGGACACAGAGTCCTTTACACGAAAAGAGTCCTGAAGGAACTGGAAGTAATAAGAGTTGATAAAGCAATGGGGCCAGATGGGTGCACCCCAGGGTCCTTAAAGAACTAAGAGAGGTGGTGGCTGAACCTCTGGCTATCCTGTTTAGCCGATCACTGGAAACAGGGAGGTACCCAAAGACTGGAGGACAGCAGATGTAGTCCCCTTATACAAAGTGGGAACAAAGAGAAGCAGGGAACTACAGACCAGTCAGCCTCACCTCGGTAGTGGGAAAGATCAGGAAGCACTACTGAAGGAGATTGGTGGAACATCTGGTTGTCAATGGACTACAGGACCCAAGGCAGCATGGTTTCACCAGGGGAGGTCATGTTAGACCAACCTCATTGAATTTTTGACTGGGTGACTAGGAGGTGGATCAGAGAGGCAGTGGACATGGCCTATCTGGACTTCAGCAAGGCCTTGACACTGTGCCACATAGAAGACTATTACACAAACTGGGGAATATGGGTGTGGGCAGGACAGTAGTGTGGTGGGTAGGTAACTGGCTGGGTGGCAGGACACAGAGGGTGGTGGTAAATGGTTGTCACTCCCACAGAGGGAAGAGTGACCAGTGGGGTACCACAGGGATCAGTGCTGGGACCGGTCCTATTCAACATCTTCATCAGTGACATTGTGCAGGACCTAGAAGGCAGAATTTCACTGTTCGCTGATGACACAAAGCTCTGTAATAGAGTAGACACACCAGAGGGTGTAGACAGAATGAGAAGCGACTTCTGCAGAAACTTGAAGAATGGTCAGGGTTTGGCAGTTGAAATTCAATGCAAGAAGTGCAAGATAATGCATATGGGGCACAAAACCCTGGCACAATATATCAGTTGGGTGGTGAGGATATAGCATGCACCAAGCAGGAAAGGGATCTTGGGGTTATCATCTCTGATGACCTCAAGGTAGGAAACAGTGTGACAAGGCAGCAGGTAAAGCAAATAGGATGTGGGATGTATAGGCAGGGCATCACCAGCAGGAAAAGGGAGGTCTTAATTCCGCTATACGACACTAGTGAGGCCCATCTGGAGTACAGTGTACAGTTCTGGAGACCATACCTACATAAGGACATAGACAGGGTAGAGAAGGTTCAGAGGAGGGCAACAAAGATGGTACATGGATTGCATCACAAGTCCTATGAAGACAGGTTGAAGGAACTGAACATGTACTCCCTGGAGGAGAAGAGGGAGAGAGGGGATATGATAGAGACATTCAAGTATCTTACAGGGAGGAACAGGGTGCAGGAAAACACTATTTTTAAGCGAAAAAGATGTTCCAGGACTAGAGGGCATGGGATGAGGTTGGAGGGAGGACGATTCAGAGGAAACATGAGAAAGAATTTCTTCTAGAACGGTGGTGGACAAGTGGAACACCCTGCCAGAGGAAGTGGTGGGGCTGAAACAATCACGGATTTAAGAATGCATGGGATAGACATAAAGGAATTCTGGAGGTCAGGGGTAAGGGGCAACAGACTTCTAGGAAAACAAACTGAACTTACAAGCTCAAATGGGCAGACTGGGTGGGCCATAGGCCCTTATCTGCCGACACTGTCTATGTATCTATGTATTATACCAAATCAAAAGCAAATAGTTATAGTAGCAGAGCCCCCCCACACACACACACACATACTTATACACTCCCCGAAAAGCTCCTTAAAAGCCTGCAATTCATTCAAATCAGTTCCATTTTCTTACTTACTTGGGGTTCAATGCCAACAAGTGTAAAATCATTTACCTAGAGCATGGGAACCCCAATGCTGGGTATAGGATGGGGGAGGTACTGATACTCACTAGACATGAAAAGGTCCTTGAGGTTATTATATCAGAGGACCTCAAGATGGCAGTACAGTGTGACAAGGCTATGGGCAGGGCAAATTGGATTCTGGGGTGCAGGAGTGGCATCTCCAGTAGAAGGAGGAGGGATGTTGTGCTACCATTGTATCACTCCTTGGTATACCCCCAGCTGGAGTACGGTGTCCAGTTTTAGAGTCCACAATTCAGAAAGGACATAAGGTGGAGGTTTCCCAGAGAAGGGCAACTAAAATGGTTCAGAATTTTCACAGGAATCCCTACAATGACAGGCTGAAGAATCTCAACATGTACACTCTGGAAGAGAGGAGGGTGAGAGGTGACATGATCAAGACCTACAAAGTACCTCACAGGGGTAAAGAGGGTACAGTTGGGGAGTTTCCTTCAAATGAGGATGAGCACCCAAACCAAGGGACATACAATGAAGCTGGGGGGGCATTCAGGATAGATGTGGAGAAATATTTCTTTACTAAAAGGGTGGTAGACGCCTTGAACAGACTGCCAAGAGAAGTGGTGGAAGTGAAAATGGTAGGGGGCATGAAGCATGCATGGGTTAAACATAGGGGTATATTAGAAAAAGGGGAAGGAGAGGGTCAACGGAGATCAATAGGGCTATGGAAGTGGACTAGGTTCAAGTTCATTGCAGGAAAAATCCATTAAGCAAGCTCATTCACAAGGAGGTTCTGATGGACACAGGCAGAATAAGACATGCAGTAACATATACAGGCAGGAGTTACAAGTAGGTAGAGAACACTTGGGCAGACTGGGTGGGCTGAGCGGTTCTTTTCTGCTGACAAATTCTATGTTTCTATGGCATCATGTGTTAATTCAGGTGCAGTGTTTATTCAAAGTTGGGCCTTCCATATATCCAGATGTAAGGTACAGTAAATTATCCAATTAGATGCAGCCCACTTACAGTACAATAAACAGAACCCCAGTGCTTCGAGAAGCCTTTACTCTTCATAAGGCTGCTTAAAGAGCTGGGATTCTATTTGCAGTGTCCACACCAGTATGCTGATCTTAAAATCGGCCACATCTGAATGAGTACTTGATTCTTCCTCACCATTTCTTCCCACTTTGAAAACTGCTTGTCCTGAGTTAGTTTTGGCTGCAGCGCCTGCCCTGTGTTGGAAGATGACCAATAAGTGGCACTGAAAGACGTCTAGACTTCACAGACTGTGAAGGCAGCTGCTCACAGACAGACATAAGGCAATTCTACTGGGGGGCAGGAGGAAGTAAGCTGTTGATTAACTAGAATCTGCAACTTATCCATCAAGTAGGGAAATGGGCAGACTAGGTGGGCCAAGCGGTCCTTATCTGCCTTCAAATTCTATGTTTCTCACCCACCATCTTGGCAAGAAGAAGGCTGCAGCTGTGGCCACTGATGACTGTTCGGGTGTGGGGATCGGGGGACCAAAGGGGACAGACCTAAGAAGATAAAATCATAATAAAAATTGTGAGACCTTCACCAGCTTTCCAAAACGCTTACCAGTAAAAGAACTCTATGAAGTTTTTCAAATGCCAACACAAGCTGGTGAGCCCTCTGTCTGCCATCTGACACCAGGCATCAGCCAGCATAAAATTGCCTAAAGAAGGCAGTGTGGTCCTGTGGTTACTGAAATACTGGAGAGTACAGATTTATAAGAACAAAAGAATATCACACAGAAGCTGGCACATATGCCTATAGCAGCTGTCTCCTGCTTCTCAGTACTTATATTTATACCCTTGAGGTACTTGAATGTTTCTATCATATCCCCTCTTTCCCGCCTCTCTTCCACTGAGTACATATTGAGGTCCCTTAATTTCTCCTCATAAGTCTTGTGTTACAAGCTCTATACCATCTCATTCGCCCTTCTCTGGACCATCTCCAGCCTGTTAATATCCTTACGAAGGTGCGCCCTCCAGAACTGCACATAGTACTCCATGTGAAGCCTGACCATGGTTTTATATAATGGCATCACTACCTCCCTCCTTATTCTGGTGATACCCGGCCTGTGCATCCCAGCATATCACTGGCCCTCCCAGCTGCCTTACCACTTTGACATTTTCAGGTCATCTGAAATAAGAACCCCAGGTCCTTTTTCCTTCTTTGTAACTGTAAGCAACTCCTCCCCCATCCCATACCTTTCCCCAGGGTTTCTGTGTCCCAGGTGCATAATTTTGCACTTTATTTGAATTAAACTTCAGTTGCCAGTCCTCAGACCATTTCTCAACCTTCCCCCAGATCCCTCCTCATTTTCTCCACCCCCTCTGGGGTATCCACTGTGTTACAGATCTTGTTGTAATCTGCAAACAGGCAGACCTTTCCCTTCAGCCTTTCTACAATGTCACTAATGAAGACACTGAACAGGACTGGCCCCACGACCAATCCCTGCGGCACCCCACTGGTCACCCCCTCTCCTCAGACTGCACCCCTTTTACCACAACTCTCTGCCTCCTGTCTCTTACCCAGTTTTTAACCCACTTTACCACCCTTTCCCCTATGCCCAGCCTACTCAGCTAGTTTATCAGCCTCCTATGTGGGACAGTGTCAAAGGCTTTGCTTACATCAAGGTAAGCATTGTCCACTGCCCCACCGTAATTTACTTCCTTTGCCACCCAGTCAGAGAGATCAACCAGATTTGTCTGACATGACCTCCCCACTGTGAATCCACGTTGCCTACAGTCCTGTCATCCAATGCCTTCTAGATGCCCCACTATCCTTTCTTTAACCAATGTCTCCATGATCTTCCCCACTACTGAAGTGAGGCTGACCGGCCTATAGTTCCTCGCCTCCTCCGTACTGCTGGATTTCTTTAGAGGGACCACATGTGCCCTCCTCCAATTCTCTGGTACCACCCCTGTGTTGAATGACTCACTGAACATGGCTGCCAGAGGTATTGCTATCTCACTTCACAGTTCTTTTAATATCCTTGGGTGTATGCCATCTGGTCCCTTCACTTTGTCCACCGTTAATTTACTCACCTTCTGCAGGATTCTTTTGCCTGTGAATGGACTATTGTCCACCTCTTCATGCCTTTGCAATTGCTGTGGCCCTTGCCCTTCCCCCTCTTCTGTGAATACTGAACAGAAGGACATAGTGGACTTCTTGGGGGAGGCACATGATAGTTCTTAGGCATGGTACTTTCACTTCCAAATACCTAAACAGCACATATAAGCAATCAACATTCGGCACTGACAAATGCTTGTTACTCTATCCCCTTGTCCTCTTCCTCCTGTACCCTCCTGTCATGTTTTCCAAGGCTATCTCTCTGAATCATTTTGGGTCTTGATTTTGAAACCATGGTAACGTGAATAAACGTGACTGTATTTATCCATTCTACTTATTTTATTTCTATGTATAATTTATTGTAATTCTCCTGTGGGCATCGTACCCTCTGTATAATATGTATATACCTAATGGTTTCATTTGTTTTTACCTACATTGTATTGTAAATATCTATAGTAATGTTTATTAGGCTTTCACTCTATTCTAAATGTGTTTCTACCCTATGTACTTGTCTGATCTACAACACTGTTCTTACATAGTGGCTTTCTGCGCATTTGCTATACTGTAACCTACATTGAACTGCATTCAAGTGGCCTTCAGCTCTCAAGTTTTTGCTTTTGTATTTTGAATCTCTTAAAGTTAACCATTGTATTGTCTTTTTATTGCTGTTTCCTTCCCGGGTCGACCCTGAAAAAGGGACTGTGATTGTCTCAGTGGACTTACCCGGTTACCAAAATTCAAATATAACAAATAAAAAAAATAAAAATGTCACCAAACATCCTGGCATTCATTCAAGATATGCTGTAATCATGGACAATTGGTACCACTCTACATGTTCTTTTTCTCATCATGGATAACAAGGCAAATATGGTGAAAGCAGTAGCTGATGGAAATTTTGCTAGCGTTTGTTGCTTTGCCTACATCTTGAATCTAGTGGTCACATTTGCGATATGTCACAGTGCTGAGGCTAGCAAGACTGTCTCCGCAGCATGCTCTGTCTGTGCTCATTTTCATCACTCTGTAAAGGTGACTAAGAGAAGTGTAACAATGCCTTGGTACGTCTCTGCATCCCCTGATACAGGATGTCATCACCAGATGGAATTCATCATACCTGATACTGTCTAGACTGCTAGAATAGAAGTGTGCACTTTATGACATGGCAATGGAGTACGACATTGGGGGAGTCCTACGCCACCATGAGTGGTCCTTAGCTGACACCATGGTGAGAGTACTTGGACCATTTGAGAGAAGCACCTATGACCTAAGTGCAACCAGTGTCACTCTGAGTCAGGTGATCCCAGCAGTGCATATACGGACAGCATCCATGGAGAGATATGTAGAGGAATATGAAGATTCCAGATGGGGCAGCTGTGCATGTTAAGCATCTGCAAGCTGAACTGGATGCAAGGTTTGCAAAAGTGCTGAATAGTCTCAGCCACATTTTTGCAACCATGCTGGATCCCAGTTCAAATGTGAGATCCTTCACATGGCTATAGTCACAGAGTGATTCATTTTCGACATTTTGTTCATTTTACTGTTGCATTCACTGCCGGGATGAGTGGAAGATAAAGGGCAGACCAAAACAGTGAACAGAAGCAACACCCTAGTATGGTACATGTACAAAGGGGAACAACAAACAACGAAAGGGGTTTAACTAAAAACACAATACCAGGGGTAAAGAATACACAAGGGACAGATAAAATGCAAAAGAGTACGCCAAAGTTGGAAATAGAAGAAACACCCTAGCTAAGGTGGGTGTACAAATGGGTATAACAAACTAACAAAAGAGGAAAAACTGGAAACACCCTGTCAAGGATAAATTTTTAAGTGAGGTACCGGGTCAGTATAGCGCTGCCAAAACAGTGCATGAAAAACCACGCAGTCTATAGTGCAAAATGCTTTACAGTGACAGGGATATAATAGCAGTAGGACACTATCGCTACCCCTGTCACACTGTACGAACTAGAGGAAGGTCTGAAGAGGACACAGGAGCTGTGCTTGGTTGAGCCGCTCCCATGGAGGAGTGGCTGCGGCACATGCACCTGGTGTAGTGGTGTCCTGGGGATCGGGGTTTTATTCCCCATTCTCCAAGATTTTTTTGGTGTATTTTTATCAAAAAAAAAAAAAAAAATGACCCAGTGGTGCAGAGGGCTGAGGCGCTGGACGCCACACCTCAAACCACGCCGGTGACCTGGGTTCAGGAACGGACTAGGGCACCAGGGGTCAGCAGGGGAAGGGGTAGGATTGAGCATCCATGGGACTTCTCTCCTCCCCTGGTGTGGGTTGGGGATGCATGGTTGCTCTGCAGTGTCTCCTGGTGGAGACCAGGAGCATAGCAGAGAGATTGCACTAAGGGAAACACCACAGAAAAGCGGAAACTGTACTAGGATCAGCTGGATGATGGTGGCCATCCCTGACGATACCCTCGAGCAATCACGGCAGAGTAACATCCGCCTCAACAGCACCCAGGCAAGAAAGAAAATAGTGTGCTGGAGTCCTCCGGCCGGTGCCTTCCCTCTCAAAGGAGGGGGACTCTCCCAGTAAAGGGATATGCCAGGCTAACCTGAAGCAAGGCTGCAAATATGAGGTAGACATCTCTGGGGGAATTGCAGGAAGGGGTCGCTGGTGGTACTAGGTGGCTTGAAGGAGGAGCAGGTCCCAGTGTGCGATGGAGGGGAAAAAAAAAGATTACTCAAAAAAAAAAAAGTGCCCCCACTCCAAGTATTCCCTTCTCCCCTCAGTCCATACCCCCCTCGGAGTTAGTTATATTAGTTTGGGGGTGTGGGGTGCGGATGGCATAGTCCCGCACATAAACAAATGTTCCTTATTATTCCTAATGGTGTGCGCATTCGTAGTAAGGTCAATATATTTACCAGACCTTATTGTGCCACACACTGTTTTCTGTGCTGCATTGTTGTGATGTGTGGTTTTGACCAAGACATTATGACCCCATGCCTTTAACTAATATAGGAAGAGTAGGAATTGGGAATGCTGGGAGTGGTGCAGTGCAGTGGCTGTGGGGTGGCAGTCTTCAGAGAGACCTTCTGGAGACTGCGGTGCTGCCCCATCTGCATTCACCTCTCTAGGTTGATGGAGGAGGTTGCAAGACTCCAGACCAAGTTTGCTAGGATTCGGGGACCTTCTCCCCAACCCAGTGACCACCAAGTCTTTCACTGTTACCTCAGAGGAAGCGAGGAAGTGGAAACAGCTGGGCTATGGTGGACTCTAGAGGGGTGGGGTTGGGGAGCTTTGGAAGGCAGGGGGTTGTGGGTTGGAGGCACATTCCTCAACCAGTATCACTACAAAATTCCTGTTTCTCTGGTGGGACGGGACTGCCAGGAGGCACATGTGGCAGTGGCCAGGGAGGATCTGGGGGTCCTATGTAGTGGACATCCCAAGGAGGGAGGGAGAAGACCCCAGAGGAGGAGGAAGAAGCAGCTCCTGGTGGGGGACTTGATTGTCAGGGCAATATATTTGGGAATAGGAAAGGAGGCAGAGATGAAGGTCTGGTGTCTACATGGTACCGTGGCACATAGGGATGGAAAGCAGACTGTGGGGATCGCTAGAGCAGCAGGATGGAAGGGAGAGCTGGATGTCATTGTCCACCTGGGACCAAAGAACTTGCTAGGGATGGAGCTGAGGTAGAGTAGGGGAAGTTTAGGGAGCGGAGGAGTGGTCTTAGGCAGCACGCTCATTGGCTGTCTCTGACATGCTGCCTATCTACGATGGGGGGAGGAGAGGGATCACAGCACCAGGAGCTTCTTATTTACATTTTATACTCCTCCTTTGGGGGGTCAGAAGTGACTCCAGCCCCTCCCTTGGAGGGGGTTCATCTCTCCGGCCAGGCACCACCCGCACCAGTCCCACACAGTAAATCCCCCACAGGTTGCCCCCCACCATGACAGGGCCAGGGGCAAGGCACGTCGACTTCTCCCCAACCCCGGAAGCCAACATCCAGATTCCAGGGGGCTGGTACGGATGCTGCTGGCCATCATGGAGCCTGCCAGCTCTGTTTTTCCTCCAATTTATGCCCCAAGGCTCACGAATGTGCAATGAGCAGGGTGACTGTATCTGCCTCTGTGGAGGTAGTCTTACACCCTGGATGTCAGCCCACCCCATTCTGGGAAGCATGACTGTGCCAACCCCCCAGCCATGGCTGGGTGTCAGTCTAGAGCAAGCTTCACTGCCCCCCCTCCCCTGAGGAAGGAGAGCTGTCAGCAGATGCTCAGTCCTTCCTCATCTCAGCCGACCCCCGAGTGACCCGAGTCCATTTCTGAACCCTGGTCACCAGTGTGGTGTGAGGTGTGGTGTCCAGCACCTAAACCCTCAGTGCCACCAGGCTAGCATAGGGAGCACCAGGAGCTTCAACTCATTGTTGAAGGAATGGTACACAAAGGAGGGGTTTCGCTACACTGGGGACTGCAGCTCTACCTGGACACCTGGACAGATTAGGGCCCATATAGGAGTGATGGCCTGTATCTGTCCAGGAGGGGAACAGCAGTCCTCAATGGACAGTTTAAATTTTACTTTGAACATTTAAACCTGCTGAGGGGGAAGCGGAAAAAATCAGGGAGGCAAAAACTGCCCTCCCCCACAGGTTGAGAAAGACAGTAGGGAAAACCCAAGGGGAGTTTTCACCCCAGAGTGTGTAAATTAAGGAAGGAAGTGGGGTGACAGAGATGAAGAAGGATGGAAACAGGAGCATTAAAAAGAGAAGAGGGAAGGAGGGGAGGTGAAAAGGGGGGTAATAAGAAGAGTGCTAACAAAATCTGGAAGGCCGTGTGTGAATGCTAGATGTCTAGGAAATAAGATTCTGGACCTAGAGACCATCATGGCAGAGGCCCACCTGGATACTGTGGCCACTACCAAGTCATGGTGCATTAAAAACCATGACTGGGACATGGTTATACCAGGCTATACTCTGGTTAGGAAAGACCAAGTAAGAAGGAAAGGAGGGGATGTCATGCTTTATATGAGGGAAAGCATAAAAAAGACAGCGCTACAGGGAATATGAAGGGGCAGAGGTACTGTGGGTCACCCTGGAAATGGGGAACGGAGCCACTATTTGCACTGGCATGATCTACAGAAGTCCGGCACAGCGGGAGGAGATAGATACGGTACTGGTGGAAGCCACTGGCAAAATGACAGAGAAGGGGTGGTGCTGCTGGTGGGGGATTTCAGTCTGTCAGGTGTAGATTGGAGCCTATGAGCTGCTGCTTCCGCTAAGGGCAGATACATCCTGGATTCCCAGCAGAGGAGTGTTTCTCAGGCAACTAGTCAGTGAACTCCCTCATGATGGAGCAATACTGGACCTGGTATTCACAAACAGGAATAGTGTTGCAGATGTCAAGGTGGGAGGCCACCTGGGGGACAGTGATCACCATACACTGTGTTCAATGTAAGGACAGCTGCAGAATCACAAGGGCAAGGATCCTAGACTTCAGGATTGCAGAGAATATAAAGAGGGGTGAATGCCTCAGGGTTGATCTGGCGGTCGGGAGATGACATCGGGGGGAGTGACAGAACAGTGGGTGAAGATAGAAAAGGCCATAATAAGGGTAACAAACCTCTACATCTAACAAGTGAACAAAAGCAAGAGGAAAAAGAGACCATTATGGTTCTTGAAAAAACTGGCGAAAAAGGTAAAAGCTGAAAGAGTACCAGAAGGTATAAGGAGATGCAGAGGGAGGAGGATACGGAAGTATACCAGGGAAACAGAATGGAGCAGGAAGGGCAGTTAGGACAGCAAAGGTGTAAATGGAAGAGAGAGAATAGCCCAGTCAGTAATGAAAGGGGACAAGACATTTTTTAGGCATGTTAGTGAAAATGGGAAGATCAGGAGTGGGATTGTAAGGTTAAAAAGAGAAGAGTGGGACTGTGTAGAGGGGTACCAAGAAAAGGCAGGCATCCTGAACAGATACTTTTGTTAAGTGTTCACAGAGGAAGGAGAAGGGGAGTGGCCATAAAAAAGTAATAGGAGTATTGGAGTGAGGGAAGTGGACACTAGTGCGTTCTCAGAGGAGGGAGTCCTGAAGTGGACTCCCTAATCAGGAAGTGGACAAAGCAATGGAGCCAGACGGGGTGCACCGAAAGGTACTGAGGGAGCTCAGGGAGGTACTGGCTGCATTTCTAACTGCCCTATTTAACAGATCATTGGAAACCAAAGTGGTTCCAGAACACTGGAGGAGGTCGGATGTCATTCCACTACATAAAAGTTGTAGTACAGAAGTGGCTGGCAATTATAGGCCAGTGAGTCTAACATCAGTGATGGGAACGTTAATGGAATCACTGCTGAAGGACAGGATTGTGGAATATCTTGAATCCAGTGGGTTACAGGACCCAAGGCAGCATGGATTTATGAGGAGGAGGTCACATCAAACGAATCTGATATATTTCTTTCATTGGGTGATCAAGGAACTAGAGCAGGGTGGAGTGGTGGATGTAGTCTACAGTACCTTGATTTCAGTAAGGCTTTCAACACCGTTCTACATAGGAAAATTTGTAAGCAAGCTGGGTAGCTGCTGATTTTGTCTAAATAAGTATTTTTTACACTACTCTGGTGTGTGCTGCATGTTTTATGTTCTTCTGCTATTGCTGACTGTTTGCACAATAACTGCACCCACTCCTGTGAAGTGTGCAGGTATCTTTGTACTGTACTTCCAAGCTAGAAGGGAAGGTTTGACTCTTTGCAGATGTCTCCAAAAATGTGCAATAGGGTAGGGACTCCAAGAGGGTGCAAAAGATAACCAGTGGCCTCAGAAAACTAGAGTAGTGGCCAGGAGTATGGCAGCTGGGTTTCAATGCAAACTAATGCACTTTAGGCACAGAAACCCGGGGGTATAGTTCAAAAATGGGTGGGGTGATACTGACAACCACCAAACAGGAAAGAGACCTCGGGGTAATCATATTAGATGACCTAAAGATGGCCAGGCAGTTCGACAAGGCAGTTGGGAGGGTTAGGATAATGCTGGGGTGCATAGGAAGATGTATTACCAGCAGAAAGAGGGAGGTGGTGTTGCCTCTGTATAGATCGCTTTTAAGACCCCCACCTAGAGTACTGTGTCCGGTTCTGGAGACCACATTTCCAAAAGGACATAAACAGAGTGGAGACAGTCCAGAGGAGGGCAGTTAAAGAGGTGCAAGGTCTGCATCAGAAGTCCTACGATGAGAGACATAAGGACCTGTATATATACACACTGGAAGAGAGGAGGGCAAGGGGGATTTCACAGAGACCTGTAAATGCCTAAAGGGGATAAGTAAGGTACAGGAGAGTATTTTTCAGAAAAAAAAGATGCTCAAGAATAAGGGGGCATGATATGAAACTGTTGGGGTAAATTCAGAAGAGATTGGCATATTCCTAAAAAAGCCTTTCAGTAGAGGTGGTGGAGGCAAAAACAGTGGTCGATTTCAGAATGCATGGAATAGGCACAAGGGAATCTTAGGGGAAAGGAAGGGTTGGGATAATGGACTGGAGATCAAACAGGATCTGTGGTGATACTGTAGGCAGGGAAAAATGGACAGACTAGGCCACCAAATTCTAAGTTTCCATGTTTCTATGACAACAGCCATGTGATGAGCTGACTGATTTCATGCTTGGACTAGTGATACTGGTGGCTGGTGCAGAAAGTCATGCAAGACAGGGAATTCCATTTGGCAGGTCTGGTTCCACAGTGGAGATGGGAATGAAATATCTGTTACTGACAGTAGCACTAATGGGAGTGAGTGGGCATTGCTCAGCATGTTCTTGCATCAAGAGCAACAGAAGAGGACAATGACACGGTCACAGCCTTTTTCTGTGGAAAATATCTTGAATGGCTATTTAGTGGCATCTCTTGAGCCAATTCAGGTTTATCCATTAGGCTACTGAGCACAAAAGATATGTTCATCTCCTCACTTGATGCAACTGGCTGTGAGATACATGCGTTGCCCCGCTCCCCCTCCCCCCACGAGTATGCCATCTAGAGGATGTTTAGCACCATTGGTGATGTTGTTGAGCCTCATCATTCAGTACTAGACCCTGAACATCAATGTATGAGAAGTTCAGCTACATATCAAAACCCTCTGTAAAACTCCAATGTTAGGAAATCATAAAAAACATGATTTATTTAAAATTTAAGGTACATTATACAATGGCAAGAAAAAATCCTGGACTCTGATTGGTCAGTCTTGGGCTGGACCCGTGATGATAATCAGTACAACATCACGGGTGTGATGATAATCAGTACAACATCACGGGTGTGATGATAATCAGTACATCATCACTGTGAACCTGCTGATCAGCATGAGCATGCTGCGCATTTGCTTGACTGTTTCGTCTGCTCTTAAAAAACAAAAATATTTGTCCACACAAAAACATCTTTAAAATTATTTTTTTTTCTGTATAACAACGAGCCATTGTATAATAGCAATAATGCCCTGCAGGGTGTGTGTCGTTTGGGATAACGTCACGCCTCAGTTGTTGGACGCACTCGGCCTGTGGCCTCGTGCCCAACCACCTGAGGCGTGACGTTATCCCAGCACGACACACACCCTGTCGGGCATTATTGCTTAATTAGCACCCCCTCACTACAACAATGTCAACGTTTCTCGTCGCTCTAATGCTTTATCAAGCCTATGATGTTGTTGAGTCTCATCGTTCAAAACTAGACCCTAAGCATCCAGCAGCTTGTTTTCATCAAGATTAACTTGCCATTACTTGAGTAGAAATATGAGTTACCCCCATGAAAACAGAAATATAATCTCTCAAATCTGCTTTTGCTGACTGTTTTTCTTCATAACGTTAACCTGTGTATTTATCCCACTATGCTTCCTTCCTGCAGTGTTTAATGTACACACCTTCATTGTAATATAATTAAATACATTACATTTTTCTGAATCAGATATAACGTCTCTTGCTGTTGTTGTAGTACGTTACTATCATGTGTCTTAGAAACAGCAAGGATGCAAAAGAAAAACACAGCTATAACAGCCCCAGGGTAAATCAAAACCCAGTGAGTGCTAATAACTTGCTTCTCATGCTATGACTTCATAACAGTGAGGTTGTGAAACTGGGTGCACTGCACAGTGCACCACTCACTACTCCACTTTTGCATAAAGCTTACAAAGACAACATCTCAAAATCTTTTTACTTGCCAGTTCCCACTTTGCCCCAATGATTCGCAGATAGGGCTGGTTTAGGGGACTGTTTCTGCCAATTTCATCATTTTGCAATCCATTTCTTGTTTGCAATTATTTATGTCACAAATAAAAAAAGTCTGCCTGCTTGTATTGCTCTTCTAAAATACTTTCATTTTAGTTTGTTTTTCGCACATTCATTTTCTCAGCTGCCAGCCAGCACCCAGCTTACACTAGGGTGCCATGGCAGTCCCATGAGGGGGCACTGTTTGTGCCCCCACTTCCTGACAGAAGAGCCATCCTTGGGTGCTCAGTCCTCTCTCCCCTGGCTAGCCCCCGACCAACCAAGATCCAGCAGAAACTCGATTCTTTAGAGTACTTAGCAGTACTGACGGTAAGGTAGCACTACAGGGTTGGCTCTTTCTTTTCATTTTAAGAAACTAAAACATTGTTTTCTTTTTAACCTATTATTTCCTCTCCTGCTGTCCATCTGTGATACACCCTGTAATCAGATGGGGATGTACCCTCAAAACAGAGGTAACCAACTGCTAGGGCACTGCGTTTAGGACACCGTGTCAAGACAGCGCCAAATTTCAGCGACTGTCACTGTGCCCCCCTCCCCGATGTCTGCCCACCCAGTAGGTATATTTAGTTATGGGGGGTGTGGTGGGCACAGACAGAAAGGCCACTCTAAATAACAGTCACTGTTATCTGGCATTATCTTGACGTGGCGCCCTAAATGCGGTGCCAAGATGTGGTAGTGCCGAGACAGCACCAGATTTCGGGAACTGTCATTAAAGAAACTTCACTGTGCCCCTCCCCGAGGTCCACCCCCTCCCCAGGAGTTGGTATATTTAGTTAAGGGGGTGTGGGAGGCACAGACAGGTCACTCTAAATGACAGTCACCGATATCTAGCGCTGCCTTGATACGGCACCCTAAAGTTGGCACAGAGATGTAGTAGATCCCAACACAGACAGGGATTTATCCTGCCCTGTAATCAGACAGGGAATGGGATATTTCCTGCTCAGTCTCAATGAGTCTTCATTGACACAGCAGGCAGTTTAGTTTTTTTTCTGTTAGAAGTCAGTTACACCACACGTCGCCCGTCCATCTTTGCTCTTCCTGAATCTGGCCCATCAGGGTGTCCACACAACCAAACAATTTTAACTGCTCCATGTTAGTCTCCTAGTTGTTTGTAGATCCCTGCAAAGAGACCAACATGCTGCTTTATAAAAAAAATGTTCTGGAAGCCTTGCCCTTGGGCCCTCCTTGAAAATGCAATGAAGGCAGTTGCCATAAAAAACTGGCTCAGTGGTTCAGAGGGATGAGGCATTGTGCACATTACCTCCTTCGACATCAGTGAACCAAATTCGGGAATGATCTCGGATAACTGGGTGTCAGCCAGGGGGTGGGGGAGAGGATCGAGCATCCTCTGGACAGCTCTCCTCTCCTGGGATGGGGAGGGACAATGCCTTGGTCCTTGGCTGCCACCTGGTGGAGGCCGGGTAGTAGCGCCACAATTATGAGCAACGTAGTAAGGGAGGGGCCACAGTTCAATAGTGTATGTGTGTGTGTGTGTGTGCCTACACGCACACATGCTTACATGCCACCATGGCTGTGAACTTGGGGAGAAAATAGAAAAGTTTGGCACAGGCTGAGTGAGGCCCTGCCCACCTATCCCCCACATCTCCACCTGGACCACCAGTCCCAGTTCTGGATCACAGACACTGGGTGAAAGGGAATGATGGCCTTCCCCTTCGTGATCCTACCATGGGGGCCAATCTGTTGGGGAAGCATGGACAAGGTGAGTCTGGGGGAGGTAGATACCAGGCAGGAGAGGCGGGGACAGGACTGAGTAGCTCACCTGTGTTGAACCATGGGAGAAAAACCTTCATGACAAAAAAAGAGCCATAAAAGCAGACAACCTGTTTTATCTGTGTGATAAATAAATTATGACAAGAAAGGGATAACAAAATGATGGTAACAGTAAAAACACTCTCCTAAACAAGACATACTGGTGAAACCTTTGGGTTAATATGTGTGGTTTTAATGAAACAAAATGTCAAACTTGATACTGAAAAAAGTTCTGTTATATTTTTGGCTTTGTACAAATTGCAGCTGCTGACTGAATGAGTGGTTTCTCTGCACTACTACACCTCATGAGATTTTCCTTATCAGTATGCCAAAATAAGGGGGATTTGCACCAGGATTATGATAGATTCTTGCTTGCGGAGCAAAAACAGGCCTGACCTAGTAGTACAACTATTTTTTTTTCACTTTTTGGGGAAAAAACACTTTCCTAGCAGTTTTCCTGAGAAACACTGAAAATTTAAATTATCGTATATACAATAAGTGTGAAAAAATGTACCCACTCCTCTAGTTTGGGATTTAGAAAAGGAACAAAACGGTCAGGATTTCTGCTTTTGGCTAATTTTAACAACTAGAAAGTAGCCTGCTCTTTCACAATAAATAATTGCAAATAAGAAAGGGACAGAAAAATGATAATAACAGTAATACTACCCTAAACAAGCCCTACTGGACAGGCTGTGACTGATTGTTTTTGCTTGCAGAGCAGAAACATGCTTGGTATTTAGGTAAAAAAAAAACCCACTCCTAGCAGTTCTCCTGAGAAACATTGAAAGTTAGCACACAAACATGTGACCAAAAAATACCCTCTCTAGCTTGGGATTTAGAGTGGGAACAAAAAATGTTAAGATTTCTGATTTTTGTCTAACTTTATCAAGTGGATGGAAATAGATTCTTTCTCTGCAGCAGCTCAAGTCATCTGTTTCTCCTGCCTGAAGCATCTGTGGGTGTGGGGTCTGCCTTCAGGGAGCTTCCAAAGTGGCATTTGATTGGACAGAAAGTCTCAGGAGATCTTGTAGTCTCATGGTCAGTTCCAGTGGCTGAATAATTAAAAACAAAGTACTAATAATGAATAATTGGGACCCCAGAATATGAGTGGTCAATGAACTTTCAAACCAGAGTATTCACATATGCCTAGCATACATGATCCACCAGAGTGAGAAACACAAGACGTTTTTGTGTAGTGTGCAAATATGGTACTGTTTGTTGACCAACCCTGTAAAACAGATTAGCTCAAATCATTGGCATGTAATACAAACAAATATTGTTTTGAGAAAAATATGTCAGTCTCTACCACTGTTTTCTTACAAAAGGGACACTAATTTGAAAGACTGCTTAGTGCATAGTGAATCTGATATGAGAGTACACCAAAGAAACATAACTGGAAGATCACTGATAGGTTATTATAACTGTGGACATTATCTGAATAGGGTCCTTACTGGTTTTGAATTTTCCCCCACAGACCAAACTTACATACAAAATATTTGAATGTACAATGAATGTACAACGTGTTTCTATAATCCAATGAACTGTCTTTTGTGGAAATATTAATATAGTAGCTCTTTAAAATGTAACAGGATTGTTTAACTTTTTGCTCTAAACCGCTGAACTGCGTGATTTGTCTGAATACTACCTTTTTTTGCCCTGTACAATATGACATGGAACCCTTGTAAAAGATGTCCACTCAATGGTGTTTCTGAAAATTAATTAAATAAATAAATATTTACTCCTTTCCAAAGACCTATATCCAAGCTAATGGACATCTCTCTGATGGTTTTTAGCCGGGGCAAGGAACCCGACAGTGTAGCCCGTTGTCCTCAGTACTTTTTGTCCCGTATATAGAACCTCTGACACAAATGATATGTCTGGATAAAGGGAGTTCAACTAACATACGGGAACAGAAATTAGGACTGTATGCGGCTGTCATCCTAGTTTGCCTCACCGAGCCTTCTAACTCCCTACCTAGACTGATGGACTTGATAAGCTGATTCTCACAATTGTTGGGATATACACTAAACACAGAAAAAACTGAGATTTTAATGCTTTCTTATGTGCCCCCCCATGAAATCCAGAAGCAATTCCTGATGAGATGGGGTTTCCATAAGCTTAAATATTTAGGCACCTATTTAAAGGAGAACTACCAGCAGAGGTGAAGCCCAGATCGCTGCACAGATTGGGGCTTCACCTCTCTGGTCCCCACTGCAGGCACCATATGGAATTAATAGTTTTATTACATGAGCACTCGTAAAAATATTCAAAACCTCCAGTGGAGCTGGCATTTTAACTATGTCACTCCTCAATCCCACCAGGATCTCGCTGGTAATATTGTGAGAAAATGACGCTGCACTGCCTTTATGCACATTGCCTGGCTGAAGTTTTACAGTCTGAAATGGAGAAAGATCCACCATCAGATGAGTGAAGGGCACAGGAGGAGAGAAGTGGAGGAAAGGAGAGAGGAGAGGTTGTTGAGAAAGGAAGAGAACTAGAATTAGACAGGAAAGGTGAAGCAGTTAGAGAGGTGCCTAGGCTTGAGGGAGGGTAGAGAGGGTCTAGATAGAGAGAGCAGCAGTAAGAACAAGGGGCAGTTGACAGTAAAATGACAGAATGATTGGAAGAGGGGATTCAGCCTGCTAAGGGTAGATTTATGGGCAACACTGTAGACCACATCCATATAGTCAAACACCAGCAGGATCATCCTGAAGATGATTTCACGGCAGACCAGGAGTGGCAGGCAAAAATTGTGAGTGTGCCAAGCTTAGGGTAGAGCTTTTTGTGCAAGACTTTAATGTGGGTAGAGAAATCAAAGTTTCAACCACACACCAAACTACTTGAAGTGAAGGGCTTCTTCAAGGGTGCACCAACCAAATGTACGCAGCTTACGTCATTGCCTCAGTAAGTTCCAGGCTAGAAGCCCTCTATAAGGCCAATAAATGCATTTAGCCTCATGTCTCAGCACACACCAGACTTCCAGCAAATGCACTCTGTCATGTTATTGCCAACTTATATGAAATACACTACATTTTGAGTTATTGTTAACTTATTCTAGTGATCACTTGAAATTTAATGTGTTATGTTGATTTATTTTTAGTTGCCATGCAACACAGTTTGCATAGGTCTTTAAAGAGCCACTGACACCTCTAGAAAAATTGTGGAAAACCTAATATTTAGACACAGTTCAGCTTGTATTTTGTACATCTTTCATAGATTTCTCCTCCCCTTTTTTCATTACTGAGGATATTTATACAAAAACTGGATCTTCATCTCACAGAGTTTATCTTTCCTTATAGCTTATTCCCAACCTGAAATCATAATCTCTGTTGTGACAGCAGTCTTTTGCATGGGAATAATTGTGATGTCACAAGCAGAGTATTATGCCATCTGGTAGTGAATAAACATTAGGAGCTGGTGAACTCTCAAGGAGCAAAAATCCAATTTTCATGCAAAACAACCCTATTAAAAATAAAGAGGTGAGGAAGACCTGAACTAATGTAAACTATAAACTGAATTATGTCCAAATATTCTGGTTTTCACAGTTCTCCTGCAGGCAACAGTGGTTCTTTAAACTTTATATAACATTAATAAGTTTTAACTTTCAGACAAGTTGTTTTTAATAGCAAGTAATTTTCTGTCTCTGTGTTATACCTTTTCTCAGATGGAGACTGGTGGATACTGCCTTTAAGTGGTGGCTGAAATGTTCTTTCAAGGCTGGGACAAGTCCTTAAGTAAACCAATGGCCTAATGTTTTAGATAAGTTGCAAGCTGTCTCTTAGCAACATCCTGAGGCTTGCAATAAATAAGCACTTGACATTCACCATGTTTTGGCGTGGCTGTGGTTCCCATGCATAGTGTGATACTTTGCTTGGGAAACTCTAAAGATACTCATACCATTGTAAACCAATGGGCAACTGCTTAAAGGAGTGGAGTTTTGTCCTATGACACAGTGAAGACAATTGAAAAAAATACAGTGGAATTACCTAGCATATACTTTACGTTGCATTAGACTTCAGTTTAAAGGTAGCCCTTTGAGCCACCAAATGTTATTGAGTTTTCAAAATGTGGGTTCCATGAAATCAGAAAATGTTCTTATACAGTACTATACATCACTGACAGCTCAATTCCCTTCCTTTGCTTCCCTCTGTTTCCCCTGATACACCTCCCTATCCTCTTCCCTCTGTGTCTCCTTATACCTTTTGAATGCTACACTTTTTGCCTTTACTTTTCAGCCACCTCTTTCTAGAACCATAGTGATCTGTTTTTCTTCTTGCTTTTGCTCACTTGTTTGACACAGAGGTTTGTTGCCTTAACTATGCTCCCTTTTGGCTTTTCCCACTGTTCCTCTACCCCTCCCATGCCATGCCCCCCTGCCAGGTCATCCCTGAGGCATTCACCCATCTTCATAAAATCTGCCCTCCTGAAGTCCAGGATCCTCGCCCTTGTGTGGCTCAATTCTGCAGGCACCCTTATATTGAACCACACCATACAGTGCTCACTGGTCCCCAGGTGGCCTCTACTTTGATGTCCGCAATACTGTCCTTGTTAGTGAGTACCAGGTCCAGTATTGCCCCCTCACGAGTGGGTTCACTGACTAGTTGCCTGAGGAATGCCCCCTGCAGACAGTCCAGGATGTCCCTACTTCTAGATGAAGACACTGCTGGCAGGCTCCAGTCTACATCCAGCAGGTTGAAATCCCCCACCAGCAGCTCCTCCCCTTTTCTGCCTTCTTGCTAATGACTTTCACCATTGCCTTATCTAATTCCTCCCACTGTACTGGAGCTCTGTAGATCCCTCCAGTGCGAACAGTGACTCCATTCCCCATCTCTACGGTGACCCACAGAACTTCTGCCTCCCCCTGTATTCCCTGTATGTCTGTTGCTTTTATGCTTTCCCTCACATAAACTACCATACCCCCTCATTTCCTTCCCACCCTGTCCTTTCTGAACAGAGTATAGCCTGGTATGGCCGTGTCACAGTCATGGTTTTCAGTGCACCATGACTTAGTAATGGCCACAATATCCAGGTCGGCCTCTGCCAGGATGGCCTCTAGGTCCATAATCTTATTTTCTAGACTTCTAGTATTTGCACACATGGCCTTCCAGATTTTGTGTCCATTCTGCTTGTTGCCCCCATTTTTTCCTTTTTGCCCTCCTCCTCCTTCCCCCCTCTCTTTTTAATGCTCTCATTCCCTCCCCACTCTACCTCTACCACCTTGCTTCCTTTATTAATTTGTACCCTGGGGGATTCTACTCCCATCAGGTTCTCCTAACTCTCTACTTCAGCCTTTGGGGGGGGGCAGTTTCCGCCTCCCTGATTCCTTCCACCACCACCCTCAACCAGTTTAAATGTTCAATGAAGTAACATTTAAACCATCAACTTCAGTTTGCCTCCTGGATAGATACAGGCCATCACCCCTGTATAGGCCTTTATCCTCACAGGTGATTCCCCACTCCCCAGTGTGGATGAACCCCTCCTCTTGGCACCATTCCTTAAGCTGTGAGTTGAAGCTCCTGATGTGGAGATCCCTTTCCTTACCCCATCATAGACAAACAGTACCTCAGCGAAAGCCACGAGCGAGCTGTCTAAGACTCCTCCCCAACTGCCTAAACTCCCCCTGCACTATCCCAGCCCTGTCCCTAGCCAGATCATTAGTCCCAGGTGGACAGTGACATCCAGCTCTCCCTTCTGTCATGCTGCTCTAGCGATTCTCAGGATCTACTTCCCATCCATCCGGGCCATGGCACCTGATAGGCATTAACCCTAACCCTCTCCCACTTTCCTATTCCCAGATCTATTCCCCTCACAATCAAGTGCCCCAACAGAAGTTGCATCCTCCTCCTCCTCTGGAGTCCTCTACCACCCTCCTTGGCATCTCCACTATGAAGAGCCCCCACATCTTCCCTGGTCACTACCATGGGTGCCTTCTTTCGACAGTCCCACCCCACCAGAGCAGTGTAGGAATTACATAGTGGCACCAGTTGAGGAATGTTCCTCTGTCCCATCACCCCCACCCTTCCAGAGCCTACCACAGTCCAGCCATTTGTGCTCCGTGGCATCCTCTGAGGTAACAGTGGCTGACTTGGGAGCCTCTGGGTGGGGGAGGAGGTCCCACGAATCCCAGCCAACTCTGCCTGGAGTCTAGCAACTTCCTCCTCCTCCCTCAACCCAGAGAGGTGTGTGCAGATGAGGCAACACAGCAGTCTCCAGAATGTCTCTCTGAAAACTGCTGCCCACAGCCACTGCACTGCAACTCTGCAAAGGCACCTCAATGAGCAGGGCCATCCTATTCTGCTGGGTCGCAAAACAATTCCACAGGACTAGTCACTGCAAATACCCCACATGCAGATTCAACCACCAACAATCGATGTACACCTCCAAGAATCAGGGCCCAGCTCTTGTGCCCCAAACAGCTCAAAAACTACAGGATTAGGTCTTTCAGTTCTTGCAAGTCGGAAAAGGCATATTCGAGCATTAAGCTCTTTCACTCCCTCTCCGTGGCTGGTCATAACACTGACATTTACAGAGCCAAAAGTAAAAGGAAAAAAGGCACAAACAGAGAATCTCCCTGCCCTTAAACACTATGCTGCATGTTGCTCTGAAGATACAAGGCATGCAAACCTGCCGATGGGGATGTATACATGGGCTGCTAAAGCCCAGGAAACTAGATTGGACCTGCTCCACACGATGATGTACTTCAATTACACATGTTCATTCAAACTAGGCAATAGTAATAGACTGCATCACTCAAAAACTGATAATTTCGCAGTTCTCCCAGGGGAGCTCCTCAACCTGGGACCCGGCTGCTCCATTACTACTGCCTGCTGTCAATGCAGAAGGGAAGGGGGTCCACACCAAGACAAACTACTTGCACACTAACAATGCTACCCCCTCCCCAACTGCTCTGCATTGCTGCCCTGGACGCAGGTGCATTTCACTGACTAGCTGCTCTCTCATGGCAGGACTTGGGTCTGTACATTCAGAACTTTATTGTTAACATGTGCACTGATTTAGTAGTGTCATCAGCTATTGGAATGTTGTATAGAATGTGTGAGTCCTGCTAGTATAGCTTCTCATAGTGAGGAGCAAGGGCTGTTTGCAATGTTCCCATTTATACTACCCTGGACCTCGACATCGCAGGTACCCACTAAGTGGTAGACCTAAGGGTGCAATACTCCCTACTGGAGCACGACATGGGCATCGGTGGTGCTTACCTAATATCAGTACTCTAACATTGGCCACTGCAACCTGAGTAAACATATAGCACAAGCATGACCTAGCATTACTCCTACCAGTGACAGGTAAGCTGAGCCTGCTTCCACCCTGTAGGTATACCTTTCACAGCCCTCTGGACCTATGTCATATGTAACGGTGCGCCACATGGAATCAGGTCGCAAATCCAGGGCTGTACCCTTTTTTATATCTTTGAGGATCCTCCACGTCTAATCTAGTGTGGTAAAAGTTGGATTGATGGTGCACTAGGGGGTCAGAATATTTCCTAGAGTGTGCATAGCAGACCTCAGACATAAGGGTGACCTGGAGAAGTGGAGACTCAGGGTGCACATCACCAGCTCTTATACTACTGCATCTGGGGATGCCTGGATGGCAATGGTGGCACTGAAAAGGAATTCCACTTTTAATGTTCTACCCTGAAACAATCACTGGCTCCGAGGTACCACAACACAGTGTTTTGCCCTCTGACCTCATTCATACCCACTGCCCTAGGGGTTTTGCAGCATGCTTGGCATTGCCCTAATACACCTTCAGTTAGTAGTAAAATACCTTGCGTCTGCTCCCAACACCAAAAATTCTTTTTACTCCATTTTTGTAGAAGTAAAAACATATCAATTTATTTGTCTCACTATAAAAAAACACATTTTATAAGCAGAAGTACAAACCCCCAAACAGTGGTACAAGAGAACTCCCCGACACCAGTTTCACACCCCTGTGGGTGCTTTATCAAGGGTCACCCTCCCATGACACCTTCTGAGGATATCAGCAACAAGATCTTGCCCCAACTACCAGCTCCCAGCACCCTATCAGTCCCTCCTACACAAGGGACCTTCTACCTATGCTACCCACCTCCCCCAGGAGGACTATTTGCTCACAGTGGTCTATTTACATAACAAACCTCAGTCTGGACTGCCCTCTGCAAGCCACTCCAACTCACTCCCACCATATCATTTTTATGTTGCTTGCACGCATGTGCGAGAAACATAGTGCCATCATCGGATATTTCGGAGGTGTGTCACCTCCTCCTCCAATTCAGTCAGTGAGCTGGCAGGCGCGTCCCCTGTAAGCCAATGCATTTTGGAGCTGTCTATGACACGCTCCAAAATGCAGTGGCATACAGTTGAAAGGGGGAGCTATGCCCAGTGAGCAGCGATAGCGAGCCCCCACATGCAGGCGCAGCTCTTCATGTGACTGTATAGCCGACGGGTGCCCAACTCCCCGCCGGGCTGAGCTGCCCCCCTCAGTAGGTGCCACGCTGGGAGCCCACCCCAGCGGCAAGCAGTCCTTGGCCATGGGGGTGCCCAATCCCCGTCGGCTGAACGCCCCTCATCTGTGCCACGCTGGGAGCCCACCCAGCGTGGCAAACGCCCCACGACGCCTTTTTTTAAACCTGTAAACAAAATGGTCCCGCCATGCTGCCTCCCGACTTCCACAACCCCGCACTCCACCCACTGTGCACCCAGCTTCCCCACACCCTCCTCACCCCATACTTACCTCCGGACCGCGCGACAATCTCGTGGACCGGAACACGCCTGCACTTTCAAAGCCGACCGCGAACTGAGGAAATGCCGGTAAGCTGTATAATGGGCTAGATAGGGGGTTTCAACTTTGTTGTGATATTCAGGTATTTTTGATGCACTAATTAACATAGTGGATTCCTTCATGAATGATAGTACGTCATGGCGTTATTTGCTTGAAGGGTGATTTCGCGCAGTGACCGCTAAATCACCCTTCAGGCCTGAATACCACCATGACAGTGACATCATTCATGAGAAGGGGTCCCAAAAACCCCATGTTGAAAATTTGGTACCAAAATTCCAAAAAATGACTGTTTTACGAGCGTGCGTTGCGCAGTTTCTACGCAGGCTCATAAGTTCACGAAATTTCAATATTTTCACTCCAGATTTTCAACATTGCCATTTTACCACACCTTCTTATGAGTAGTATAGCTGTCATTTTTCACATCTCACCCAAAATGTGTTTCTGCCCATGTAGCTCAGAATGGCGCAGTCGGTGTGTGAAATCAATGTATGGGACAAATTAAGAAAATCACAGTGACACTATTCATGAGCAGAGGTCTTAAAATGGCTATGTTGAAAATTTGGTGAAAAAATTCCTAAAAATGACTGTTTTACGAGCGTGCGTTGCGCAGTTCCTATGCACGCTCATTAGGTCGCGAATTTTCAATATTTTCACTCCAGATTTCTGACATTGCCATTTTATCACACCTTCTTATGAGCAGTACAGCTGCCATTTTTCACATCTCACCCAAAACGTGTTTCTGCCCATGTAGCACACAATGGCTCAGTCGGTGTGCTAGATCAATGTACGGACAAATTAAGAAAATCACAGTGACACTGTTCATGAGCTCAGGTGTTAAAATGGCTATCTTGAAAATTTGGTGAAAACTTCCAAAAATTACTGTTTTACGAACTGCATGCTTGTACAGTTCCTATGCACGCTCATAAGTTCGCGAATTTTTAATATTTTTACTCCAGATTTCCAACATTGCCATTTTGCCACACCTTCTTATAAATAGTACAGCTGTCAATTTTCACATCTCACCCAAAACGTGTTTCCAACCATGTAGTGCACAATGGCGCAGTCGGTGTGCGAAATCAATGTACGGGATAAATTAAGAAAATCACAGGACAGTGTTCATGAGCAAAGGTCTTAAAATGACTATGTTGAAAATTTGGTGAAAAATTCCAAAATGACCGTTTCTGAGTTAGCTATACAGTTTCACGCACGTTCATAAGTGTTCATGCGAATTTTCTATTACTCCAGATTTTCAACATTGCCATTTACCACACCTTCTTATGAGTAGTACAGCTGTCATTTTTCACATCTCACCCAAAACATGTTTCCACCAATGTAGCGCACAATGGCGCAGTCGGTGTGCGAAATCAATGTACGGGACAAATTAAGAAAATCACAGTGACACTGTTCATGAGCAGAGGTCTTAAAATGGCTATGTTGAAAATTTGGTGAAAATTCCCCTTCAGGTGTATAGCAATATTACTAATGAAGACATTGAACAGAACTGGCCCCAGGACCGATCCCTGCAGCACCCCACTGGTCGCCCTCTCCCTAGACTGCATACCATTTACCACCACTCTCTGCCTCCTGTTTGTTAGCCAGTTTCTAACCCAGTTTACCACCCTTTCCCTCATGTCCAGCCTACCCAGCTAGTTTATCAGCCTCCTATATGGGATGGTGTCAAAGGCTTTGCTGAAATCAAGGTAAGCGTTGTCTGCTGCCCCACCCTGATTCACTTCCTTTGTCACCCAGTCAAATAAATCAACCAGATTTATCTGACATGATGTCCCCACTGTGAATCCATGTTGTCTATGGTCCTGGGTTCCGATGGCATCTAGATGCCCTGCTATCCTTTCTTTAAGCAATGTCTCCATGATCTTCCCACTACTGGAGGTGAGGCTGAATGGCCTATTGTTCCCTGCCTCCCTGCTGCTGACTTGTGTAGAGGGACCACATGTGCCCTCCTCCAATTCACTCATGTTGAATGACTCAGTGAACATGGCTGCCAGAGGTACTGCTATCTCCTTCGCAGTTCTGTTAATATCCTTGGGCTATGCCATCTGGTTCCATCGCTTTGTTCACCTTCAATTTAGTGAACTCCTGCAGGACTCTTTTGTCCACCTCTTCACCCCCTTGGCAACTGCTGTACTGCTGTGGCCCTTGCCCCTCCCACTCTTCTGTGAATACTGAGCGGAAAGACACAGTGGATGTCTTGGGAGGAAGGCATGAAACTGTCACTTCCAAATACCTAAACAGCACATACAAGCAAGCAACATTCGGCATTGACAAATGCTTATTTATTCTGCCACACACATCTGAAATACCCCTCACTAGCATCAGATTTTAAAACTGACAGTGCCTTACTGTCCAGGAAACCACAAGCTCAACAGACTAGGTTTCCAGGGAATAGAGTGAAGTCTATCGGCCCACCCATTTACTTTACGATAATGTCCATGAGAGTGAGTTGGATACCTAGAGCCACCACCAGGGGTCTGGTAACACCCGCAAAGCCTCAGGCTTTGAGGTCACTGTACATAGTTCTTTGGAGTGTTTACTTTTACTGGATGTTGTTGGTTGATTAGGAAACAGTTCAGGGTTAGCATCTCCCCCACCTCAGGGTATGCATCAAGAGCTTCAAATAAGATAGTACTACTCAGAACCCTTAACTAGCTCCATAAACAGAGGGTTTTGTGGGCCTAATACATATACTTTCAGATCCACTGTCCTCCTTGTTCCTTCTACACCTGCTCACAGTCCAGTGAAAAGCACCAATCCCACCCACCCCAATGGTTTATTTACGACTCCATAGCTGGAATGTCAGGTTTGAATTTGCCAGTGCAGAGGAAACAAGACTTAACACATCTCAAGCGGTTGTGCACCTAAGTAGTCCTAACTACAGGAAACCAAGCTTCTGACCCAAGATGTAAAGAAGTTTAACACTGAGTTGAAGTAGAAGCACACAGCTCAAAAGTTAAGAAGATGGGAGTAGCCATTCTTGTACATAAGTCTCTGCACTGGACAGTAAAGGACCACTGAAGATCCCAAAGGCAGATGAGTTTTAGTCCTCTTTGACACCCCCTCAGGACCCCTAATAATAGGCAACTTATATATCATATCAACTTTATTTGTGAGTGCTATTCAAAAAAGACCAGAGCGTTGTACAATAATACTAAAAACCATATAATCACAGTAAATAGAATTACAAATCTCAGATTTTAAAAGATAATCATGAATATAAACTTAAAATATACTAGCTATCATTAAAATCAGGAAAAGTAAGGCGAAACAAATGCATTTTCAGGGCTATTTTAAAACTCTGGATGGTCAGGCACTCTCTAACCCAATGAAGTAGAGAATTCCACAGGGTAGGGGCCACAAAAGCAAAAGAGCCTGGAAATCTTTAGCAATCCCTCATCAGAGGAACAGAGTGAGTGGAGGGGGCACTAGGGGCATAGAAGATCTTGCAAGTAGCATGGTCCCTGACCATGTAGGGCTTTATAGGTCAGTAACCCGGCCTTGCAGGTGATCTGCCAATGTATCAGCAGCCAGTGCAGCCTGCGGAGCACAGGAGTAGCATGGCAAGATCTTGATAAGCCAGTCAACAACCTGGCCACCGCATTCTGCACTAGCTGCAATTGGCAGATAGCAACCCCTGGTAGCCTCAGGTATAGGGCATTGCAGTAATCAAGGTGTGAAGTTACAAAGGCATGGACCAATGTAGGAAGATCGCAACTTAAGAAAAAAATTCTAAAATATGAACAAGAATTAATTATTAGGAAAAGCACCAAGTTACAGAGAGATCGGAATGACTATAATAGAGGTGATATCTTAAAATGGAGTAAACCTCGCTCTTTGAGCCGTGGGAGATCGAGAGTAAGATTTCAAACACAGGACAGCAGTAACCAAGGTCAAGACAAAAAAACAGCAGCAGATGTTAATGATAATACAAGACCGGGCTACCTTTTTCAGAAAAGACAGGATACAAGGGACAAAAAAAAAAAAGGAAATGAAAAACAAGGTGAGGTTGCAGAGGGGGCAGGAAAACACATAGGAATAGAGAGGCCCCTGAGAGATCGCAAGAAAACTCCAACTTACAGATATTAAATTTGTCCCACCTTATTCTGACTGCAGATCAAGAAAAGATACTAAGGAGAGGTTTAAGTTTCATACCCACACTAGGTATCAATGAATTTTCAGTGATCTTGGACCTCAAGCAATTTTTTAGGAAACTCTATCTGAAATTACATTTCTCGAGAGATAACAACAGGGAATTATCTGACTTTGACTCTGCCAATATGGGCTTCACATCGGACTTACAGTTTGAAGATATAGATTTGATCTTGCAAGAGATGAAGGGAAATACTGGTAATGATAAAACAATTTCAAATATTGAAGGAACTGAGCTGGTTAATTTTACGCTATATGAAACAGGTGTTTCTGAACTGACTAATAGCGATTCCAGTACTTTACTAGCTTTAGAGGAAATGTATGATGAAGTGTGTATGTTAGGAGGAGAACAAACATCAAATAAAACTGGTTTTAGTATACTGGGGCGAGCACTGATGTTAAGAACGTTGGGAAAAAATTATTCAGGCCTAAATCCACTTTCTGTCCAAGAACTTATAACACGGTGTTAGAGACCTATGAGAGAACAGTTACTAACCAAGTAAGGAGTTTAATTAAATCACATACTAGGACACCATACCATAACATTACCAATAAGGAGAGAAATGCTTTAGCAGAATTATCTTGAGACACTAGTATTGTCATTAAGCTCTCAGATAAAGGTGGGAACATTGTAATTTTAGATGGGGATCACTATAGAGAGATTGTGAGAGACCTCCTAGAGAATGAGATGCATTACAAATGTCTATCAAGTAATCCAATAATGCATCAGAAAAAAGTCTTGCTATCAATTCTCTCAGAGGCAGTTAGGACAGGCAGTATCACTGAAGTGGAATATGGATTTATATGGGAGGAATTTCCAACTATCCCCAGTTTTCACGTTTTACCTAAAATTCATAAAAACAAAGAAAGGCCACCAGGCCGCCCCATTGTTTCAGGGGTGGGCTCCCTAATGCAGAATTTAGGGAAATTCATTGATTTTTTCATGCAGTGACTACATTAGAATCTTACATAAGAGATGCTACAGATTTACTAGAAAAATTAAATGGGGTTGAGAGGAATTCAGAGTATAAATGGCTTGGGATAGATGTAGAATCTCTTTATACTTCTGTCAAATACGAGCATGAACTGGCAGCAGTAGAATCTTTCCTTAGAGATAAACCAGCTGACTCAGGAGCCCCAGTGAAATTTTTACTGGAAGCATTAGAATTTATCCTTAAATATAATGTGTTTGAATTTGAAGGCAATTTCTATCAAGAAGCATGTGGCACGGCGATGGGTGCCGCTATGGCACCGAGCTATGCCAATTTATTTTTGGGTAAATGGGAAAGGTATTTTGTGAGGAATCCTTTAATAAATCCCTATTTCAGCAACATTAAACAGTGGTTTCGCTTTATAGATGATATACTGTGCATTTGGGATGGCAGCACAGTAGAAGCCGAAGCTTTTTTGAGGTGGCTCAATGAGAATGATCTCAATTTAAGATTTACATATGATTTGGATGATCAAAAGCTTAATTTCTTAGATCTTGAATTGTTTATTGACACTGCTGTGAATGGAGACTTGAGAATTCAGACTAAGACTTATAGAAAGTCCAGTGCCACTAATTCTGTTTTGCATTTTTTAAGTGCCCATCCCCCTAATCTAAAGAAATCCATTCCTTACAGTCAATTATTGAGACTAAGGAGAAATTGCAGCCAGGAGAATGACTCTGAGTCTCAGGCAGAGGAGTTGATAGGGAGATTTGAACAGAGGGGTTACAATAGAGTAACCTTATTAAAAACAAAAGAGAAAGTGGCCAATACCCCCAGAAATTCACTCTTTGGTCAAACAATAAGGGCTGAATCTCACGATGCACAATGCACCTTTATAACAGAATATAATCATCTTGCAGGACAGATTGGTAACATTGTATATAAGAACTGGCCCATTTTGACTAGTGATGAGAATGTAAGTTCTGCAGTGGGACCAAACCCAAGAGAGACATTTCGTAAGGGAAAAAAGACATCAAAGACATCAAAGACAAATTGGTCCACACACACCCCAAGAAAATGAGCACTTTAAATGCAAAGAAGACTTGGCTCCCTCAGAGAACCAAATGATTTCATAGATGTAAGAGATGCAATATATGCAAATTTGGACTAGAGGGAGACAGCTTTGTACATCTTAGTAGACCAGAGGTAACAGTAGAGATCTGTGATCTCATTACTTGCGATACCACACATATAGTTTATGCACTCTGGTGTGACTGTGACCTTGTCTACGTAGGCAAAACAGTAAGGCCTCTTAAACAGCGCATACAAGAGCATGTCAGATCGATCGTAAATGCCAGGAATGATACCCCTGTAGGTACACATTTTTTTCAGCATCATAATTCGAAACCAGAGTACTTGAAATTTCAGGGCATTGATTGTGCATTATTTAACACATGGGGTGGCGACAGAGCAAATAAATTACTACAAAAGGAGAGTGTGTGGATTTTCAAATTGGATACAGTGAAACCTAAAGGTTTAAATAACAACTGGGACATCAAGCCTTTTTTACATAAGAGGAGCTATTAATGTTTATATATCTGTGTTTACAGAAAATATTAATGTAATAGTAAAATTAATATGTTTTTTTCTCTCAGGTGTCACTAAACCCATCCTTGCTGGGCTCCTACCTACCCGGTTGGCACTTGCCATAATGGAGTTTGGCATACTAACTGCTTGATAGTCCCAGGACTTGGAATTTTCTAGGATGTGGCAGAGTGACATTTCTTTCTAATTCTTGATGCTTTTTTCTATCTATATTAAGATTTCTCGTAAGGAATGTTTATTCAGAAATATTTGTCTAGGCCCTTATCAGGACTTTCTGTCCTGTTTTATTCTTTATGGTTGAGGTATACATGAAAAGATGAAATGTCAGTGTCAATTGTTATTTTTATAAAAGACAAAATATTTTTGAGATTCTACTTGACATTTTTCCTGAGAATATGAATCTTTACCATACAGATTAAAGGTGTTTTCATTTTTATAGTTTGGAATGTAAAACCATTAGATCTTAGATTTTGTAGAGATTTTTTGTATTGGTGGGTAATAATGAGAATGTATCTTATTAAGCAGTAACCTTATTATGTACATGCCTCTTTAAGTAGAGTTAGCTTTGTAAGGTAACTAGCACTGTCATTTAAATTATGATGTATGCACTGATTAGTTTAATAAGGTTTGGTTTCATCTGTGTGGCTTAACCCCCCCCCTTGAAGACTTTTGTGGTCGAGGAGCTAGGGGCTACCACACTTCACGTTTCTGCAGCTTGCATTTTTTGTTTTCACTTTTATTGCAGTAAAAATATTTGCTTACTGGCAGATTTGCGTTCTGTGTTCCTTGCGCACCACATATCCTTGGATTGTGCTATTTTGTGGAGGTTGGCCGCCTCAGTAGTGGTGCTCGCAGATGACTGCTTAGTTGGAGTGCAGAGGAGTTCTGTTTGTGTGTTAGGAAAATCGCCAGGCAGGACCAGGCGACTGATACAGGCGATGTTCTTCAGATGGAAAAAGGATGTCTTAACGACAGCAGACACCTGAGATTTTAATGTCAGGCTGCTACCGAACACAATTCCCAGACTTCGGGCCCGATCAGAGGTAAGCAGCTGGTCGCCCCCGAGTCAAAGCCTGGGAGGCTGGCCTGCTGACAACCCCGAATCTTGCTGACCTGAATTCACCACCAACACTTTGGTTTTGTCCGAGTTCAACTTCAGCCAATTGGCACTCATCCAGCCCTGGATCTTGGAGGGGTAGCTGTTAAATACTGAGACCATTCCACTCTGCTCGGGTACAAAGGACATGTAGAGCTGAGTGCCATCTGCATAGCAATGAAAACTCAGCCCATACCACCTTTTAATGTCTCCCAATGGCAGCATATACACTGCAAACAACATGGGGGACAGAATGGTGCCCTGCAGAACACCACATGACAGAGGGAGAGGGGCTGAGGAATAAATCCCCGACACCATCCTCTGAGTCCTGCCAGAGAGGAATGATTGAAACCATCTGAGAACTGTACCAGAGAGCCCACATAGAATCTGCAGGCACTCCAATAACACCCCATTGTCTACAGTTTTGAATGCTGCAGAGAGAGATCAAGAAGAACCAAGATGGAATGGATCCCCTGCTTCCTCGCTATCAGAAGATCATTTAGTACCCGAACAAGGGCAGTCTCGGTACTATGCCTCTTCCTAATCCCAGACTGGAGAGGATCATAGACATTGTGAGATGTTAAATGGTTGTCCAGCTGCCCCGCAACCACCTTCTAAATAACCTTGCCCACAAAGGGCAGGTTTGAGACAGGTCTACAGTTTGCTAAACAATCCGGCTCGAGGAAGGATTTCTTCAGTAGGGGCACCACTACCGCCTCTTTCAGGGGATCCAGAAACACTCCTGTCTCCAATGAACACTGGACTATTTCAGCAAGGACCAAGCCGATGACTTCAATGCAACCCACTAGGAGGCTTATTGGGCCCGAATCTAAACTACAGTAGGTTGGGTGCATACAATGGACAACCTGCACAGTGTCTGCAATCATCAGCCAACTGAAGTTGGACCAGACAAACTGAATACTTGCAACCTGTTGCCGATCTCTGCAATACCCATTTGAGGGCGCTGAACAGATCTTGGACCTGATGGCAGCAATTTTATCAGTAAATAACTGAGCAAACTCATCACACTTTTCCTGTGAAAATGCTCCCCATGGCTGAAGACAGGCTGGATTGCACAACCTGTCGACAGTTCGAAAGAGCTGAGCTGGTTGATTCCTTGCTGCAGCAATCTCCTTGGGCAGGAATTCTGCCTTCTTACAGGAGATTGCTGATTGATAGTCTTTATAATGGCCTATCAATCTAAGTTTGTTGTCCACCAGGCCTGATTTCCACCAGCGCCGCTCCAACCTTCAGCCCTCTCACCTCAACTCTTTCCAAACCCCATCAAACCAAGGGGATTTCAGGCAAAGTGTGAGGGGGCGAACATGGACAGGAGCTAGGGTGTCAAGGGCCACTTGCACCTAACGAAGACAGACCTTCCATTTTCCACCAGCTTTCTGATTGGGTAGCCCAATTCAGTGAAGATAATACCCAAATCCTCCTGAGAAGGGATTTTAACCTGGTGCTAGACCACTTAGTTGATCGCAGCCATGGCTCCGTAGAATCCCACATTAAAGTGGTGCAGGCAATAAAGTTATGAATGACTGACCAGGTGCTTTCAGCTGTCTAGTGTCTGTCCAACCCCTGAACCCATGACTACATGGCTCACCAGTTCTAGAGCAGACTGGACATGTTGCTAGCCTCTCAAACACTCCTCCACATGGTGATAGCAGCCAACATCCAGCCTCTTATCATTTTGGATCATGCACTGTTACAGCTAGACCTGGTGTGGGGACCACCCTCCTAAAAATCCCTATCCTAGAGACTAGACCCACTTCTAACACATGACTGGCAATTCAAAGCCTGAATGCAGGAGAAAGCTGCATCATATTTCTGTATAAATGACAATAAGGAAACCTCCATGAGTATCCTATGGGAGGCCTTTAAGGCTACCATGAGAGGACTGATAACTGGCTACACAGTCTGCCATAGGAAGGAAAGAGTCTCAGCACACACAATTGAAGTCCTCACTGCAACAGAAAAAGATCGTGTTCAAGGCCTTACCAAGGGGCACTACCAACCCCCCATGTGGAGATATTCATGCTGTGCATGAAAGCAGACTTACTGCTAGCCAGAAAGGTAGAATTAGCCCTGCTGAGATGCCAGCGGGAAGTGGTGCAGTAAGGTACTGCCATACCACCTGAAAAAGCAACAGGCAGAATGCCATATTGCAGGGTTCAGGGACTGTATGCACCCAAGAAGTACACATCAGTAACACAATGAGAGACTACTACAAGGCTCCGTATAGTACAAACTCAACCTTCATTGCCTCTCAGATAGAGGCCTTCCTGAGCACTCTCCAACTGCCCAAACTTTCGCCTGAGCAGGTTCAAACGTTAGAGACTTCAGTCATCGTCACAGAGACTGGGGCTGTTCTAAAGGTGCTCAACCCTTGTAGTGTTCCTGGAGGGGATGGTTTCCCTGTCAGGCTCCTACAACTACTCACGCAGACAATCTCCCCCATACTGTACAAGCTTTATGAGGAGTCTACTGCAGTTGATATGTTTCCCCAAACCATGAGGACTGCAGTCATCACAGTTTTCCCCAAAAAAGGCAAAGACTCCACTGACCTGACTAGTTACAAGCTTCTCTCTCTTATCACAGTAGACAGCAAAGTATTCACCAAAGCTATGGCCCTGAGGTTAGAATCTATGCTGCTGACCCTCAGTCACCCCTCCCAGGTGGGCTTTATCCATGGACAGGTTAGTTCTGATCATATCTGTACACTATTAAACCTGATCCATCTGGCCAGAGATGCCACCACTCTGACTGCAGCCATAGCTATAGACTTTGATAAAGTGTTTGATTCAGTAGAATGGGGGTATCTCTACACTGTGTTAAAACACATGGGATTCGGGCCCCACTTCCTTACAATCATACAGACCATATACTCTAACCCCTTGGCAAAGGTACTTACCAACTCCACCATCTGCAACACTTTCCCACTAGGTAAAAGGACATTGGAAGGATGTCCACTCTCACCTCTACTGTTTGTACTTGTCGTAGAGCCCTTAGCAGGGGCAGTTCAAGCAGACCGTCAGATCAAGGGGATCAAGATGGGAAAAGAGCATTACAAACCTTTGCTATATGCAGATGATTTGCTGGTGCTCATGAGTCAGGTCCCCACTTCCACCTCCTGGCTCCTGAACCTACTCTCCTCCTTCACTGCCATCTCTGGTCTTAAGATCAACAGTCAAGGAAAGTTTATTTATAAAGTGCCCTTTCCCAAGGGCTCAGAGCACTGTACATAGTTTAAATTATAAATATAACAAACAGATCCAAAACTGAAGTATTACCCCTGAACCCCACTGTGTGGCCCCCTTGATGCAACCTCTTGGCTTAAAATGGGCTCCAGAAATGATCCAATACTTGAGCATCAGGATTGCCTCAAATTTTTACAGAACGTATGACCTAAACCTTGCACCACTTTTAGCAGAACTGCGAACAGAGTGCGACAGATGGAAACCCCTGCACCTCTCAATGGCAGGAAAAATTGAGGCCATCAAGATGATTACAGCCCCTAAAATATTTAATCTCCTTGCACATTTGCTGGTACACATCCCTAATATGTGTTTCGGGAATACAGACAGAATGTTTGGGTAATTTCGTATGGGAGGGCAAACTGCTCAGATACAGCCGTGTGAAACTTCAATCACACTGGCCCAAGTGGGGCTAGGAGTTGCCTTGGTTTAAAGCTTACTAACGGACTTTCAGGATAGCCCAAACCTTTAAATGATTTGCATCCCCAAGTAGGAACCCCCTCTGTAGTTGAATATTGAGGCCTTCCAGATCACTGGTGGGATGCCAGCAGCCTGCCTCTACTCAACGCAAACCAAATTTCCATGCTCACAGCCTACCATTGGTCACTCTGTGAATGTCTGAAAACATATGTAATGCCAGCTGAGTTTAAACCTGTCCCACCCTACTCGTCCTCCCATATGGGATAACCCCAACATTACCATAGTGAAGTTGCCAGTAAAATGGGAGCATTGGGCCAGCAGGGGCATCCACCAAATAAGAGACCTGCTCATTCCTGGCTGCACCACCATGGACTCCTTTCAAAGACTCCAGTGCAGATATCAACTAGACAAGAAGGCTTTCTGGTGTTTTCTGCAACTCTGCAGTGCAGTGGGTCCCACTTTGACTCACCTCAGGGAGGTGGACAACTCCACCCCACTGCACCCACTACCGGGCTGGCTTAAGTTAACCAAAGGGAGGGCGGGTAATATCTACCAGCATCTCAGAAATAGCCTCCCAGATCAAACACTTAAGGCACAGTCCCAATGGGCCAAAAGTCTGCCAAACCAGCCACAGACAGACTGGGCTGCATGCTGGAGGATGGCACATACAGCTGTTAGGTACCCCAAGTCTAGACTGACTCAAAACAAAGTATGCCATCTCTGGTACAACACACCAGTGGTGCTTCATGCAGCAAATCTTATTCCTGACTCCAACTGCTGTAGATATGGATCTCCTGAAGATGACCTATACCACATAATCTGGTAATGCCCAAACGTGCAACCTTCTGGGAGCAGATCACACTCTTCCTGACCCGGGTTTTGTCTCAGCCTATAGATATGTCACCAGAGCTGCTTATTCTGGGCTCCCTGAATGGAGCACCATACCTGCAGACAAGAATGCAGAAGTGGATTCTTGCAGTTTCGGTGGAGGTAAAGCACCTCCTACTGAAACAGTGCTGTACCAATGAAGTACCCTCACTCAATGAATTACTCAACAACCTGATCCAGCCAGCCAAATTTGAAAGGCTCACTCATCTGAGTAGTAATACACTAGACAGATATGAGGCCATTTGGGCACCTTTCCTGACTCGCTTGGGAATCACTGTGCCAGTAATCCCTCCCACAGCCCTGCCACTTAAGACAAGGACTGGATAACCCAGATGAAGCTCCTCTCCAGATTAGGCCAGTTGGGAGTGACTACTGCAAACTTGCCAAGTACACACATCTACAACTAGTGCTAGTCTTTATTTATTTATTTATTTATTTTTTACCAGGAGAGACACACTAAGCTGAAAGCTTGTTTACAGGAGTGACGTGGGAGCACAGTGAAGTTAAGTGACTTGCTCAGGGTCACACAGTATAAAAGTGTGGGCTGTGGGATTCAAACACAGGTCTCCAGGTTTGCAGCTCAGAGCCTTAAACCACTGCACTATACTGCCCTCTAAAGAGTCATAGCCCTTTTATCTGGAATTCGAGGCTCAACCAACCATAAGCCCCCCTTCAGTACTGTTTATGTTTAGTGTATATAGTTGTCTTCTGATTTCCTACATCTGTCAGTTACCCTGGGTTGGTGGGGTGACTCATCCCTTCCCCCCCAACTAAGTTGCAATAAGGAATCACCCAGTACTGGGCTATTAAATTACAGTATTACTTGTAAGGTACTGTTTTCTTTTTCTAATCACAGTTCCAAAGGATGTGTTTATTCATTCTAATGTACTCTACATTTTCCTGGTCAGTCATTCTCATTGTATCCTTATGGAATGTTGGACCCCATACATTGTATTTGTGTTGATCAATTTTGAATAAAAAAGATTAACTACAAAAACAGTCCACCCACAGTCTGGTAGGGCCTGGATCAAGAAAACAATAGACTGGAATAACTCTACAGCTCTCTAATATGTACTGTATCTTCAATTGGAATAGGCAGGAATTCTTCCCAAATAGGCAAAGTACCTATGTCACACTATGCAGATTAGCTATGTAGCTGAATAAACCAATTTACTTATTAGAAATGTACTGGGTCACCATAGGCAAGGCAAGTTGTTTTTTTTTTTAGTGTCTATAAGAGGCTCTAAGCACCATACAGACAACAAATTAAAACAATGTTTAAGACAAGAAATAGGTTAGGTACAGGTGGTAAAACATAAAACAGAACCAGTCCAGATCTTAAACATTAAGTTGTCAAAAATGCCTGATGAAAAAAATTGGTTGTCAGCAAACCCTTAAAGCATTCCAGAGAGGGGGCCCTCTAATCATAGCTGGAAGTGAGTTCCACAAAACAGGAGCTGCAACACAGAAAGCTCTATCTCTTAAAGATTCTTAATGGGAGTGTGGAACCGCCAGGAGTCCTACCTTGGAGGAAAAAAAGAGAACGGACAGGAGTATACTCGGTCAGAAGGTCTTTCAGGTAGCCTGGACCCAGATCACACTGGGCTTTGTAGATTAACAAACTTATCTTGAAGCTGATGCACCACCTCACTGGGAGCCAAAGAAGTTCCCGGAAAACCGGCTTGATATGGCTGGATGGGGATGCCCTGGCTACTAGCCGAGCTGCAGAGTTCTGCACAAGCTGCAAGTCACACACCAGCCTCGCAGACAGCTCTAGGTAAATAGCATTGCAATATGTAAGGCAACAAAAGCGTGTACAAGTGTTTACAAATCAGGGTGAGCAAGATAGGCTCAAATTCGGGTGATATTTTGCAGATGGTAAAAACAACTGCAAATAACACATGACACCTGATATTCTAGCATCAGTCCACTGTTCACAATGATGCCTGAATTCTTTACCCTATCAACAACTCGTAGTGTGGTGCCATTTAACAATGGCAACAAGGCATCAGCACTATTCATTGCTGCACCCACTTGACCTGGCTTCACCAATAACACATTTTGTCTTCAATGAGTCTAATGTGAGCCAGCTTGAAGCCAAGCAATCCAGGATTCCAACCAGACACTCATCTAACACAGCCACTGCATTAACCCGATCAGGTGTACATGGCAGATATAGCTGTGTATCATATACATAGTAATGAAAACCCAGACCATAGCACCCGATGATCTCCCCCAGTGGCAACATATACATGACAAATAACAGGGGAGCCACGATCGACCCATAAGGCACCCCACAGTACACAGCAGCAGCACTAGACATATTTCCACCTAAGTCCACCTGCTGCGCTCTGCCAAATAAGGACTCAAACCACTACATCACTGTACCCGAGAGTCCTACATAGTGTCTCAGATGGGTCAACAGCACCATGTCAAATGCCGAGGAAAGATCCAGCATTACCAAGAAGGAAAACTGACAGCTGCCTCTTGACAGGAGAAGTTCACTGAACATCATGACTAGCACAGTCTCTGTACTATACTGAGGTCTAAACCAAGGCTGAAGAGGGTCAAAGATCTTGTAACATTCCAAACGGTCCTGTAACTGTGCCGTCACTTTCCTTCTCAATCACCTTCCCTAAGAATGGAAGGTTTGAGACAGTCCTGTAATCTTCCAGATCATCAGGGTCCAGTGATGGTTTCTATAAGAGGGATTTCACTACTTCCATCTTCAGTTCAGTGGGGAATACACCTTCTCAAAGCAAACACATGACTCAGTGATAATCGGAGCCAGGGTCGACCAGCAGCTTTAGAAAAAGCTGGTAGGCCCTGGGTCCAATATGCAACACGTAGGGTACAGCCCAAGACCATTTGGAAGACCTTCTCCATAAGTACGGGGCCAAACGTTGCCCACAGCAACAGAGTGCTTAAGTCACTCACCAAATGTCCACTGCCAGCCCATAACAGGCCACCTGAGGAGGTGCTGGCTCTGATAGAAGACACTTTGTAAGGGAAAACTGGATAAAACTCATTGCACTTTTCTGCTGTAAAAATTCTTCCCAACTGCAGACAGCATGGATTTCTCAATCTGTCCACAGTGTTGAACCAGATGAGTCTTCCCTTCAGCTATCACACATGATGGGAATGCAGTGTGACAGTTAGCTGATACCACAGTGGGCACTCAGTGCCAGTTTGTCCTCCCCTGATCAAAATCTCAGCTAGGAGCATGCCAACCGCCACCATTTAGTCTTCAGCTACCTCAGATCATCATCAGACCATGGTGACCTGGGGTGAGACATCACAGGGTAAACACAATAGGGGGCCAGAGAGTCGAAGGCCACCATAAGGGTTTTATTATAACCCTCCGTAGCATTCTCTACACCTCCAGCACAAGCTGATACCATGCTTGATATATCCAGAATCGCGGCAAGATTATTTAGCTCCAGATTTCTAACAGGATGATATCTGACCATCTCCACAGAAGGGGTTTGAAAACAGGGGGCCACACAACAGAACTGTACAGTATGATGCTCTGATCACCTAACTAGATCAACCCTAACATCATTACTGTCAAGACCCAATGTGAAAGCTATGTGTAAGGCATGCTGTTTTTGGTGGGTCATGCTGGCAATTGCCTGCACTGGGCCCACTGAAGACATAAACTGGAGGAACTGTTGACAAAACAGACTCTTCATCATTGATCCAAGCACTGAAATCACCTAGCACAAACAGGCTGAATGGGTCCATAATCAGGTTGGCCATGAAACTCTCCAGTTCCTGCAAAAATTCACCCCCGTGCCCTGGAGGACAGTACACAAGGATGATTCTGCGACCTTGTGGAGGAGGCACCATGCAAATTACATCTGAAAAAGGGTAATGTATTGACTATAGACTGTCAGCACATTACCCCTGCTTTACTGGTTCAGACACAGTTGTGGGATTTGTTACCCAAAGATGTTAAATTAAAATTTAGATGTAATTTGTATTGTACCTCTTCCACCCAGGGAAAGATTAAAGTTGCAATATTTCTAGCATCTTACCTTAATTTTATATGTGCAACTAATCTGAACTTTGCAGGACACCACTGAAAATAAGCATTTGCTCAATGGTCCTTGCCTGACTAATAACTTATTTTACTACTATTTTGCTACTAGTCATGCAGATCAGGTCCTTTAGATACAGCTGTGGCCTCAAGACCATCAACTTACCTGCCAGTGCATCATCCCCATCACTATGGGCCAGCTACTAGGCAGCAGCATCTGGTGGTAATAGTGCTCTGGACATTGAGTTGTAATTCTGGGTCAGTAGACCCCTTCAGTCAGAAATAAGGCAGAGGATTTGAAATGTTCTGCAAATCCTCCCTTCTCTGGTTTTCTCTCTGTCATCTTCTCCTTCTTGGCTGTTAAAGCCCAGCAGTCACCTCCTGTTTCCAGTCTAAGGAAGCCCTTCAGGCAGGCCTCCAAAAGCCATCCAGATTAGACAGTAGCTATGCTTGCAAGTTGCCTTTCACACAGACTGAAGCAGATTTAGTTCTGGAACAGCCTCTAATATTCACTGGAGTATAGAGCCCCTCCATTGATCAGTCTCAGTGTTACTTGATGCCTTATTGGCTGAAAATGGTGGGCAAAATCAATGAGTCTTCCAGTGTCCTATAAACCTCTGTTGCTCACTTTCCAGGCTCTGGAGTTTGATTTGCTGTGGTGCTGACCCCTGACTGTATTTTCCATAGTGATGGGGCCTAGGGTTGACAAAGACAGTTGCTGCCCTTGTAGTCTTTTGAGGGATGTGACCACAAAGTCCTTAAGGGAAGGGCTCCTACCCTTAAACATTTATGGTGCACTAGAGTGATTGTGGGAACAACTGCACTACACTCCAGTCTCATCAAACAGTCAAGCATCCTTTGATGCATGACAGGAGGCGTGAAACAGAATGGTGCAGGAGGCATTTAAGATTTCCTACTCCACTTGCATTCCAGTCCCCACAGTGGCAATCCATGTCCTTTGGGCTGGAGAATACTAGAATCAGGATGGCTGATGCTGGCTGGGGCTCTGTGAAGCCAGGAAAGTCCCACAAAATTGGTGGGTTATCATCTCCACTGTGTAAGCACTCAGTGTCTGAAGCAAAGTTAAACACTTTGACGATCTGCAAAGCAATCAACACTGACAGTCTATCTAGAGTCAACAATTTTTTCCTAGCTTGTGTAGGCAAACAATGACATTCTGTCTTTACAACTCCTGTCTAAGCATTATGCAATAGAACTATTGTATACAGGTCCCACAGTTATTCAGCACTTCTTCATTGAGCACCATCTGAGGATCCTTGGAGCCACAGTCCTCCTCGAGACTTGCTCCCTAACATGACTGAAGGTTTTCTGCCCCCCAGTTCTCCAGTGGAACTGATCACTTATCTTTTTCCAGTCCTTGAGGGATTGGCACATCGTAAGGTGTCAATGTCAATGTCAATTTTATTTAAAAAGACGCCCAATCCCAAAGGCTCTGGGCGCCGCACAAAACTATACAGTGTGTCATACCATATACATTCCTTAAAACAACATACATAAAATTCAATTCCCAAACGCCTGCATAAATAAAAAGGTCTTCAGACGGCTCTTGAAAGCCTCTATACTAGAGGCCTCTCACGCCCAATGGCAGCGAGTTCCATAATACTGGAGCAGCAACTCCAAACGATCGGTCTCCAGCTGATTTCAATCTCGCTCTCGGGATTTTGAGGAGGCCGCTATTGGAGGAGCGGAGATCACGGACAGAGGTGAACAGTTCCAGGAGATCAGAAAAGTAACCAGGGCCCTGTCCGTGTAGGGTCTTATAGGTGAGACAACCCACCTTGAACAATACTCTCCACCTGACTGGCAGCCAGTGCAATTCGCGTAATACTGGAGTAATATGACTGAGCTTACTTTGTCCAGTCAAAAAATGGGCAGCTGCATTTTGCACTAGCTGCAGTCTGCGAAGAGAAGTTCCAGAGACCCCGAGATAGAGGGCATTACAGTAGTCAAGCCTAGAAGTGACTAAGGCATGTACCAAAGTAGGGAGGTCCAGAGCCGGAACCAAGGGTTTAATCCTGGCGATATTTCTCAGATGAAAAAAACAGGAATGAACCACCGAGGATACTTGAGCCTCCATGGACAAATTCCTGTCAAAGATCACACCAAGATTTCGCACCCATGGAGAGGCCATCAATGACACAGCTCCTAGCACAATGCCAGTCACAGAGTCAGAGGCCATCTCATCACGAACTCTGTTCGACTCCACTACTAATACCTCAGTCTTGTTAGGGTTCAGTCGCAGCCAGCTGGAAGACATCCAGTCATTTATCTCAGCCAGACAGATATTTAACACATTCACTGCATTTGATGTTCCAGGGGCAAAGGAGAGGTATAGCTGAGTATCATCAGCATAGCAGTGAAAACTTAAACCATACCTCCTAATGATCTCCCCAAGGGGCAGCATGTATACTGCGAACAACATAGGAGCCAATACCGAGCCCTGAGGGACTCCACATGGAAGGAGGTGGAGTGGAGATGGGTGGAGATGCCCATACTGCATTTCGGCCCATGTGGTAATAGTTCATTGAAGTAGCACCTGACCCTTGCCTCTCCTGGGATGGTCCCCACATAGCACATCACTAGGCCACCTCATCACAGCATTTCTCTTAATAGGTTCCTTTGTGGTTTAATGCCAGAACTGCTTATCTAGGGGCCTCTAACCCTTACATCTTTGCTTAGGACAATCCCCATATAGCACTTTTCCAGGGGGTCTAACTACAGTGGATCCATGCTAGGTAGGTCCCTCCTCATGTACCTTTACTGTCAGTGAGTTGCTGTTTCAGTTTCAGAGCTCATTCACTAGCTCCCTCGATTCAGTGATCAGGGCATGTAGCCCTTCCTTGCTTGTACACAGGCACTGACAGACAAGGCACACTCTGTGGCACTTGGGGTATCCACTCATAGGACACAGCAGCTTCCAGCTCATGTACCTCTTGTACAAGCTTTCCATAGAACAGTAACCGTTTCATATGATTGCTCAGACTGGTCAAAATCTGATCAGTGTTCACTGCACATTAGCATACCTACCTCTGCTCAAACTTTGTCCATGCCCACTACATACAGTGTTCCTTCTTTGTGCACCTTCTGTACGAAGGACACCACTCACATTAAGAATTCCAAAAGCATATATTCCTCTTGATGCTTGGTAGACAGCCGTGTTTCCTTCACCATTTTCTGCCCACTCTCTAATACTCCAAGGAGACCGCTCTGGTCACTTCAGAGATTCCAGTGGCTGCTACAGTAATATCCTCTTTTTATCCATATCCCCATTATGATGCTAGCTCTCAATTTCCAAGAAATCTGTTTTTTGAAGTGTTATGGGTAGGTCCCAAAACTCTTCCCAACTTTTATATAGGTCCTAGGGGATGTCCAAGTGGTAGCAAGTGATCCCAATGCTGCCTCCAGAATATGTAGTGTGTTGCCGTAGATTGCCAATACACTACCCCTGCTTTATGGGCTCAGATAAAGATAAGCGGCATGACTTGTTAACTCCTGTAGAGAATCATCATCCAAAGATGATATATTAAAGTTCAGATGCAATTTGCATGGTACCTCCAGCTGGAGAAAGATTAAGGGACTAGGTTGCAATACAGTACTACCACCTAATAGTTCCCATCCACTGTAGTCCCCAGTGAAACAGCCCTCCATGCTCCTACACAATGCAAACACAGTTGTAGCAGAATATAAAACTTAAGACTCTATTATTAATATTCTCATGACATAAGGATTCAACTAATAACAATGGGATTTATTAGTAAGCAGGATCACGGTTCTGGGAAAGAAAAAGTTAATGTAAGTATACAGTGACTTTGACTTACTAGTAGGCCTTACCTGGCTACAAGTCCACCTGGAGCTGTGTGCTTGACTATACTGTTGTGAAAATACCCTAATCCATATTGGCACCAGTATTATTACTTATAGTTATTAGGGCGCTCCCCCAGTGCTACAGTGAGTACTCAGCCTTTAGACTGGTGCAGGCCCATCGCATGTGGCTGCCCAGCATTTGTGCACTTACACTAAAATTCAACAACCCAAATGCAATATTTGTAAATTCTGCCTTATTTCATTTAATAATGCCAAACTGTGACCTTGTCCAAATGAAGAGGTTGGTGCAGAGCCCAAAGGCCCTGATATGTACTTATGGAATATTGGCCTGTGAGGCTTATAGATGCTGAATCCTCTCTGAGTTTGATCTTGGATCAGCTCTTAAAGGGAGGGTTCCTGCCCTTAAACATTTTTTGTGCCCTCAGAGTGGCAGTGTGTGGGATCACAATACAGTCCAGTCAGGAATCAGAAATCCCCAGTTGAGCATGAGCACCAGTCAAACTCTCTGTCAATGGCAGTAGAGCAACAGGTGATGTGTGGCAGGAATCATGAAACTGCATGTCAGGATATGTCAAATAGTTCCTCCTTCACCACTTCTGCTCCGGTCCCCATAGCGGCAGTCCAAGATTTGAGGCTGGAAGAGAGCAGCAACAGGGTGGCTGACACTGGATGAGGTGCCATGAAGACAGTCAAGCCCCAAACTGTGAGGGAGGTGGATTACAGAATAATTCCAAAACTTTTTGACAAATGCACTGAATGCCAATCTATTCAATCATCTCTACAATATTCTGTATGATAATTTAACAACTGTTGTGTGCAGTCCTAGTGAAAACAGAGCCAACAGAAAAAAATGACAGTAAGTCGGACAGAATTAATTCCTTCCCGTAGCACTCCATGTTGTCACTTGTAAGTTAGAACAAATGGGTTCTAATAAGCAGTACCCAGAAAATGTTGGGTGGGAGAGAATATTGGCATAAATCTTACAAGGACAGTTCTACTGTCTGACCTCTGCATGGAGCAGTTTGGACCTAAACACTGCTTCAACCTAAGTTTGAAAATCAAGCCTGTCATGCTTGAAAAAATCTGTAGGGCAGACCATATGTTTGCCCTGCAAGTTCTGAAACAGAAACCACTGCTTTCAGCCCAGGATGCTCAAGGATGACCATGTCCTAGTCAAAGCTGACTAATCGGGTCTGAAGTCATATAAGCTTTTGTTATACAAACTTAAATTCATCTAGGCGAGGTGACCAAGGAAACCATCTGTCCTTTCTTAGTAGTTTTGAAGAACCTGATGAAAAATATGGAGCAGAAAAAAAACACGGACCTTAGTAGGTTAGTTTTGAACATTATGCACACAATAGAGTTTGTGTTAAGAAACTTCCTTAGGGTTCATCAGCTTAGGACTAAAGCAAAAGCATCATGCCGCTTAGTGGACTGTTTTGGAAGAGGAAAGAATACAGTCCTGAGAACACCTTTGTTGTGGTGAAGAAGAAATAAGATTCAGAGAGGAAAAACCTGAAGCTTACAAGTTATCTGGCAGAACAGACAGCTAACAAGAAAAGCACATATGATGGCACAAATCTCTATGACTACAAATGGCAAAATATTCTAAGAAAAATATTCATACAGTATTGAGCTTGGACAGTCAGCTTATAAACCCCATGAGGCAATGGCAACCAGAATGAGAGCTTGAGTGTTGTAACTGCTAAGAAAGCAAGTTAAGTCCAAGTATGTTGCAAATTAAGAATGATCTATGAGGACAGACAGCACCAATGCTGAAAACTGGGCCCGAGGGGTGGTTAGGGCTGGGCCCTAACTACTCCAGTGTATAGAGAAACACATAATCTAATTTCCAAGGGTTTTCTTTGGATTAAATCCTACAATCTTGTGCCCAAAAAAGGAAATGATGTTCTAGACCTTCTCATATGCAGATGACATAGACATTTTTTTTTAATTCTTTGGTAATCACGTAAGGCCCACTAGGCACAATGCTTATTTTCAGGGGTAGCCCAGGAACACTGGAGAGGTTAAATGATTAGCTCAGGGTCACTCAGTATGCAAGTGGAGGTTGTGGGAATCAAACCCAGGTCTACTAGATGTACCAAGCTCATTCACAACTTGTTACTCTAACCTCTAGACCATATTGACTGCCCCATTACCTGGAGGAAAGGATCATATCCACCACCCTCAACAAGAAAGAAGGCTTAAGCAGCATTCTCCTTTCAGCAGCCAAGCTGGGAATTGCAGATTCTCTGAATTCTGGTTACAAATTGGGGTACTGCCCCAGCTGGTCTCTGTGAGGGGGAAGCTTATGCAGTTCCTGGGTCCATAAATTTACCAAATCTGAGAAACAAGGCATTCTATGTCACCTCCTGAATACTGGGAGGAAGTTTCTTCTTGATGCCTGTGTTTTTAGGGTACATTTGCAAGCAAAGCTGGTGGAGGAAAACTGGTAGTTCCACCTGGATTTTCATGTCTGGGGATGCACATCCATGATTTCTGCCTGTGGACACCTTAAGTGGCTAAGAAACCTGAGAACTTGAGCCCTCTGTCTGGAGGAAAGCAATCAATCTGCAGTACCATGAAGTGCCACCTCCCGAATGCAAATCCTTTGGGGTTAAGACCACTTGCAAAAGTGCACCACCAGGTGACTGAAGCAGCCTGCCAGTACAATAAGCTCTCCTGGCAGAGCAACAGCTGATAAAAATGTAGTTCTCTGCCTCTTAGGGCTGCTGAGAGCATGAACTCTTCCTGTGCTTCCTTGACTGTTTAAGTATCTGTCACTGTACTGTGTGAGTGTACCTTAACCTCCTGGAACCTGATCTGTTCAAGCAACATGGAGGAGACTAGTTCAGTACCGGGGCCCCCAAAACAGTAAACACACTTCTGCCAAGACAAGTATCTACAAAGAAATAACAGAGATAGTAACCACCTACAGGAAGGAGTCAAATCAGACTATGAAACTGCTCCAAAACTGGAGGCCAATTAAAGAGGGGATACAACAGTCAAAAACTTCAACTAGACATGAGCCCAAAGGGATCAGTAGTATCATTGCTGCCGTTAGCTCCAACATCTAAACATATTGGTGTGTCTAAGATATTAGTTGTCGGATGCCTTGTCTGAGATTCTCTACCCTAGTGAGGGAGTGAAGAACTGAAGTCATTCTGCTCAAAATTAACACACTCCTAGGCATACTAGCCTCTGAGCTAGCTGTAGAAAACTCCCTTTCGCAAGTACTAGCCTGCCAAGTTGCTCTAGGGTTCAAGCTGTTTCAACAGCCAAGGTTCTGGCTAACTCTTTTGACAGTGCTCTGGGGACATAGGCTGGCTCTTCAGCCTTAAGGGGGCCACATGGTTTGTCTGTATTTTTGCCCAAAAAAAATCTGGGGCCAAGGCAAGACTGAGACAGGAGCCTGGTGTTTGAAAAGCCAGTCTTGAAGGAACCAAAACTGTGGAGTTGCTGATGAGCATGACATAATGAAATAAGGAAGATAAACATCCAGCAGGGCAGTATAGGTCAGAAAATTCCCCTTCTGAGAACAGTTCTTATTATGGAGTGGCGGTACCCCACCTGAAAGTTGTTCTGTCTCACAAACTGCTTTGGAAATCTAAAATCAGATGAGAGGATGTGAGATCCAAACCCCTCTGTTAAGGGGTATGTGTAAGTATTATTGCTCCAGTCTAGGTTTAGTGGGCCAGGATCTAGTCCATTACCTCTTACTGTATTTTCTGGAGATGTTTGACCCGGGAAAGAGAATAACAGTCCTCTGGAGGACAACGTAGAAAAACTCAGTAGCATTGTCATGCAACATGATCTCCCTTAACTAGAAGTCTGTTATCAGTTGGACCCATCTTCTGTGAAACATCTGAAAGCATCCTGGACATTGAGGATCCAAAGGGTGGTACTAAATGGGGAGCTATCGGGGGAAATGGAAGTCATGAGCTAAGTACCCCAAGAAAAGATTCTAGGACCAGTTCTGTTCAACATATTTATCCATGATATGTGGGAGGGAGTCCAGTGAAATATATGACACTATGCTGACAACACCAAAATCTGTGGAAGTGTGGATACTGAGGAAAAGAGAAGGGCCATGAAGAAAGATCTGGATAATCTGAATAAGTGGTCAAGGGTGTGGCTGCTGAAATGTAGCATGAAAAAGTACAAGGTACTGCACGTAGCAGCCAAGAATCTGAGAATATTGTATAGGATGAATACGGTGGTAATAGAGATCACGCCCAAAGAGAGGGAACTGGGGGTGTTAACAGTGGAGAAAATGAAGGCATCAGCACAATTCAGAAGGGCTGTGCATAAGGCAAACTGGATGCTGGTGCAAACAGTGTGAAGGATGACTAGCAAAAGGAGGGAGATAATACAGTCCCTGCTTATCTATAGAGCCCTGGTTTGCCCTCACTTGGAGTACTGTGTACAGTTTTTAAACCCACATTCAAAGAAGGACAGGGACAGATTAGAGGCAGTGCAGAGACAAGCCACCAAAATTATACAGGAGCAACAGGGTAGGTCCTACAGAACAAAAAGTGCTTGGAGGATCTTTACATGTACATTCTGGAAGACTGGAGAAGGAAGGGTGATGTGCTTGAGACAGTCAAGTACCGCGGCAGCATAAACAAGATGAATGGCAGTGAGCTTGTACAATATGAAAATAATCAATAAATGTACATACACTACATACCTTAGCCCTCAGAAAACATAAAATCAAAAACAGTTACACATCTGTTAGTTCCTTAAAAATTGACTTTTGAAATTCACTAACAGGATTCAATAAAAACTGACTTTTGAAATTCACTAACAAAATTCAGTGAACAGGTTTTCACTGAGATGCAGTTCCAGGAGCCTGCCACACTTGCTTTAAGGGTCACGGATCCGAATCTTGTGACAGTTCTGCATAAAACCATGTTTATGTGCCTTACTTCCCTTTGTGGATATTTGGTGTGGATCTGTATACTTTAGTTTAATAATTCATTCAATTGGTGTGATGGTTCTGGACATACTGTAGGATTTAAAAAAAAATGTAACCAGTGTAGCTCTCTTCTAATAGACGTGATTACCAATTAAGCCTGTTATACAGGTGGTAATGATGAATGTTTGGTTTATATTAGAAGAACAAATATTGCTATTTTGTTGTACAGTTTGTATACTGTAGTAGAATAATATTGTTAGCATAATGTATAACACTAGTTCCATTATCCAAGACAAGTATAAGTAGTTGTTGGGGTATCTGTTTTGCTTCTAGAGGTACAAAAAAAGCCAACTTTGATGTTTACCAAAAACAATTTCTAAGTATTTATTTTCTGTAATGTTAGTGATCATTGACTCCTCCCTTGATTTAATTTTCAAGCCACCATATCCTTTAATCATTTTTTATGCCAAGACAGGAAAAGCATACACTATGTTTTATGTGCATCAGATTCTATAGCAGTCATAACCTAGTGAACCACCCCTGAAGGGCATGCACAAAAATCTTGTTAAAGTTATTGTAATAATTTGCCTAAAGTGTATGTCGAGGCCACAATGACTGAATCAGCAGCATACATTCTAATTTCCGTCTGTACTAGGTTATTAGACACATTGTTTATAAAGATGAGAAACAATAATGGTTCAAAAAGACTGACCGGCATGTGCCTATCGCAAGCCCTCTTGGCCTAAGTGACCCACCTGAGGATTGGGTGTCTTCACAGGTGGGTCCTGCAGTTCTTTGTCATGAATAGACCAAATTTAGGAAATGAAGAAGGAAATGGTGTAACTAAGGTTTGACATTGCCAATGAATGAGCCAGCTGTACCTTTCCCCATGAAACCTGTGGACTATATGTTGGGAGCCAAAATGTTTGCACTTTGTTCACTGGAGCAAGAAGGGTAAATGCACAGAAGAAAGAGTACCTCTAATCCAAGATCCCATGCGTTATACTTAAAAGAAAAGGTGGCCTGTGAAAACCCAAGGTGCCAAAAAGCAAATATATTTGTACCAATAATGGTCACCCAAAGAAAATGAACTTTTGAATTTGCAACTAAGTTAGAAACTGAGAGTAACATCCAGTTGAGCCAAATCTGCTGCACAAGTGATGTAAAAAGCCCCATTTTTGTGGGCAAATCCAATACAAGCATGGTCTATGGAAACCAAAAAAAAGCAGACAGTGCAACAAATAACCAAGATTGTGCCATGCACTGAGACCATCTGAGACATCACCCATAGGTATAGCAGTCACTTGTGGGATGCCTCTCCCACATGGCTGAAAGCATTCATCAGTTGGTTGTCTACCCCCAACATGGACCATGACCAGATCTGTGAGCATGGAACAAACCACAGAGCATAGCCACATCACCTACTGTCACAGAGTCAAGGAGTACGTGCCATACTGTTTGTTCTTGTAGAACATGGTGGTCATATTGTTCATGTTGACCTGGAAAAATTGATCCCTGACCACTGAAAAAACAATTCAAAGGCAACAAAAAGTGACTAATGTAAACAGTGTTCAGTGCCCCTGTGAAAAAAAATCAAAAGGCAAAGATTACAAAGAACAGGATCATATAAAGTCTGGTCTAGTCATTAAACCACAGTTCAGTTTAAAGTTGAAATATATTTTATTAAGGCTAAAAAGCAGCAATATTGGGTGTTCAAGGGTCGGCAGGGGAGGAGAAGGATCGAGCGTCTGTAGGACTGCTCTCCTTCTCTGGGGAGGGGGGGCGGACGCCTTGGTAGCCTAGTGGCCTCTAGTGGTGGCTGGGGGTGATGGCAGGTCTTGAGCAGACTTGGAGGGACGTGCTGTGGCAGATGCCGGGATGGGGCGCATGTGGTAGCATGCGCACTCCTGTGCCTTGGCATCATTGCATGCCACAGATGTACGGGGGGAAAAGGGAAAGAAAAACCTCGACGTGCTACCTGATGGCTGGCCAAGTGGCACCACCCAGTTTCAACCCTGAATGCTCCCCCTGATCTGGACCCCCTCGGATCCCGTGGTGGTAGTTATGTACCCACCATGGTGGATCACTGTGCAGGAGCAGAGGTAAGGGGTACAGCTTGGGACGTGGGGGCAAGAGCAGAGGCTGGGAGGTTGGTCCGGACTGGGGGGGAACCATAGGCAACACCCCCCCAGCTGCAGAAGAACTAAAGTATACAGAAAAAAAGCAATTCAACACTCACCCCCACGGACACCAGCGGGCATGAGTGTTGTATTGCTGCTTTTTAGCCTCAATAAAACATTATGTTTTTAAAATATTATGTTTCAACTTTAAACCAATTTTCATTTATTTTCACAAACCAGCCACACAATCCTTTTCCTTTTTGTGTATTTATTTGTATTTTTTGTAACCACTTGAACCCTGATCTTGCCCAGCGTTTCACCCGGCTGGGCTTTTTCAGGGGCTTATGATCTATATTAAATATATAGCATGTAGTTAGTAATTCCATTTTTGTATATACATTTATTTTAAATAAACTTCTTTTTATGGCAACTTATCTTTCTGTCCATTGCATTCCTCATTTAGTTGTGTGCCTTTATATTATCAGACTACCAATTTATATACACAGTTTTAAATATACAGATCAAACAGTCCATGAAAGAGCAGTGCATAACACATCCTCTTTTTCTTTTTTGTAACATTGTCTGTTCTGTATAACTTACATAAACATTTCAAACAACATTAAACATTTCAAAACATTTCAATAAATAAAAAATGTATCATACAATTTCTCGTTCATTATATCACATTTTATACTATACCTCTGGTTCTGTGTTATGTACAGACTTTAGATACAATTTCACTATCAGCAGTTTTTTTTCTTTCTTTTTACCTCATATCATGCTTGTTTTAGTTTCTAAGACATATACAGTATATACATATATAAAATGAAACTTTCAGTTAGCTATATTGCAACATCACATTCTTCATCATGCCTGTTTTTAAAGTTTAACTCATGCTCTAGTTGTCCCTGCTTGCTTAGCCAGCCAAGTGTTATATGTCTTCACCCATGTTTGCACAGCTTTACTTACATACTTGCCCTCTGCTGTTAAGTTCACAGTATCTCCATCTATCCTTACTGTATTATACATAACCATTACATTTCATTCACACTTTTACTTGCTTTACCCATTTTTGAGTTATTAAAATTACTTTTTCCTCATTTTATGTTCATTTCACAGTAACTTTCTTTCTTTTATACAAATGTTTCAATGTGTTCTATTTATAATGTGTGTTTTTAACCACAGGTTCATTCTGCAAAGCGTACCTAATTTCAGTCTGTTTTGTTGAGAAAATCATCAATGGTGACTGATTGCTTCAGTCAGAACCCACTGGAGTTGTGAATTACAAATGTTTGTTAGTACCAGCTTTTTCGCAGTACCTTTATATTGCTCACTGTGGACCCTATCCACAAATGGTGTGGATAGATTACACGCTGCATAAACTTGGTGCATAGCCCACCCACACCTGGCTGCGCACACTATGCCCCTAGTGCCCATGCACAATCCCGGTACACACCCCCACATGCCAGGCACACCAGCCGAACATGCAGCTCCATGTGGGGGTGGACCAGGGACAGGTGCAGGAGGCATGGTAGCACTCCATGCCGTTCACAATGGTGAGGATGCCATGATGGGGGGGTGATGGCTGCACCTTCTGGAGGCAGTCGTAACCATTACAAGCCCCCCTGGATGCCGCTGCTGTGATCGGCAGAGACTGCAGGGGTCAACAGACCCCTCAATGTGTCCGCCCCTGGCTGTGGGGCACATTTGGGAGAGTGGAGGATGTGCAGCTGGGGTCCCCCACACCTTGGGCCACTGTCCACCTACATGCCTCTTGGCAACATGGTGACCAATAGGCGCAAGTGATCCACTGGAGGTCTTGGTCTGGGCAGTCGATTAGCTGTGTTGCTGGGCCCACAGCCCCACACTGAACCTCCCCCCAGGGGTAGCTGTGCACTGGGGGGTGTGGGGCCATGTAACGGAGCTCGGGGACTGCAGTTTGTGAATGCAGTCCCCACACAGATCTCCGGTGGGTGTGGGGCTGCATGTGGGGACATATGTGCAAATCATGCATATCCCCTCACCGTTCATGAATAGGGCCCTATGTTACTATCACTGTTTTTACCTTGTTTTATACATTCGTCTTCTCACAAGACGGTTCTTGTAGCTCATAAGCCTTGAGTTATTAGTGCTGTATTATTGCAAGCACTCTTACTGTAAAATTAAGCACAATATATTAAAGCCTCTGTTGCTAGCTCACTTTAACACTACAATGTGCATACACTTTTCTTGGACTGCTTAACTTTGCTTATTTAGTATTGCTTACCTTCATGTGCTTTCTCATTTCATTTCTCTGGGCTTTCAGAGCATACTATGCTTAATGCTGATTATTTCCTGGTTTTAAAGCCAAAGATAGAGGGATGATCTAATGGACAACCAATTATTATCTGCCAAATCTTTGACTGACAGCTGCCTCCTTGGCAACCCATTAGTGGCTACTAACAGCCAGAGATCACATGGTATGATGAATTAGTAGAGGCTACTGTAGGTCACCATGTCCTGTGTGTCTCACACTCCCTATCTTTAGCCAGTGTATTTCAGTGTTAGAATGAACTTGTTGATATGAGAGTTGCTAAACAGGGGTGTAAGGGGTGCCAGCCCAATGACCAGCGGTGCTACAGGGGTTGATCTCTGACCGGCACATCAGCAGGCAGTGTTCTGGTGACTATTTTGCTGAGGGGGCAGGTCTCAGCAAACATTTCAAAGGACAGAGCTGACGCCGCACACGGCTCTGTTCTTTGAAATGCAAGCCCTTCAGCTGCAGCCCCTTAGTGTGTCTCTCTGTTCAGCAATTTCCCTGTACGCTGAAGCTCAGCACATCTCTCCTGGTGAAACAATTCCCCCAGTCCCTGCAGCCCCATAATGTGTCTTTCCTCGTTAAACAATTTCCCCGGTCAGTACAGCCCCATAGCATGTCTTTCCTGTTTAAAAATTTCCCCAGTTAGTACAGCCTCATAACGTGTCTTTCCTGGTTAAACAATTACTCCCTCTCTGCGGCGCTATAGCATGACTTTCCTGGTTAAACAATTTCCCTAGTCCATACAGCCCCATGTGTCTTTACAGGTTAAACAATTTCTTTTCAACATTGGATGCCCACTCCCGATGTCAGGTGCACTTCAGATATATCTTGTAACTAACAACGGGTGCCCAATTCCCCTGTCGGCAATGGCACACCCACACACACACACAATATTATGGACACTGGGAGCCACCCCAGTGGGCCTAAATGCTTTAAAAGTAAAATCCTGTAAAATAAAGTCCAGCTGAAGTCTTTTTTTAATCATACCTGTAAAAAGAAAACCTTCCAGCATTGACTCCCCAGTCCCTCCCCAACCCCAACCCTCCCTCTGTGCACCCTACCTCCCCACCCCCACTACCTACACCTCCAGAGGTCGGAGCTGCAATCTTCACTGGTCCAGGATACATCTGCACTCTTCAAAGCCAAACTAGGAACTGAGGAATTGGGTAAGCCTGTATAATGTGACTCAATGGGGGGGTTAAACTTAGGTTGATATCTCAGCCATTTTTAGGAATTTTGGCCCCAAATTTTTAACATGGGGTTCTTGGGACCCCACCTCGTGAACATGTGAGTGTTATTTGGTTTCTTGGTCCCGAAAGGTGATTTCGCAGTCACTGCGCAGAATCACCTTTCAGGACTGATTACCAAAACGACAGTGCCACTGTCCATGAGGTGGGGTCCCAAAAAGCCTGTGTTGCAAATTTGGTGGAAATTTTTTTTTGAATGCCTGCATTATCAGTGTGCATTGTGCAGTTTCTATGCACGCTCGTAACTTCGCAAATTTTTTTATATTTTCACTCCAGATTTTCAAAATTGTGATTTTTTCACATCTCCTTATAAACAGTACAGCTGTCATTTTTCACATCCTGCCCAAAATGTGTTTTCGCACATGTGTCCCAGAATGGCGCATTTGGTGTGCGAAATCAACTTTCGGGATGGATTAACAAAATCATAGTGCTACTGTTCATGAGGAGAGGTCCCAAAAAGGCCAAGTTTAAAATTCGGTGAAAAAATCCCACTGAATGCCTGCATTATGAGCATGTGTTGCACAGTTTCTATGCACGCTTGTATCTTTGCCAGCTTTTAATATTTTCACTCTAGATTTTCAACATTGCCATTTTTTCACACTTCCTTATGAACAGTACAGCTGTAATTTTTTTGCATCCTGCCTGAAATGTGTTTTTGCACCTGTGGCACAGAATGGCGCGGTGGCTCTGCGAACTCACCTTTCAGCAAGAATGAACAAAATTACACTTTTCATGAGGTGGGGTACCACAATGCCATGTTGAAAATTTGGTCACACAACTCCAACAAATGGCCAAGTTTTACCCAGTCATTCACAATTTTCTACACACTTGTGTAACTTTGGTCATTTTCAACATTTTCACTCCAAATTTTCAATATAGCCTTTTTATCACACCACCTCATGAACAGTACAGTTGTCATACAACTTTCTATTGGTCATTATCAATAAAACTCTTCCTGCATTACTACACTCTTACACACTTCCTTATCTTTATGCATGACAAACTTTCGGCATTGACAAATGCTTGTTATTTCTTGTCACTACTGTTACAATCACTTTATACCTTGTCCTCTCAAGGAGTTTTTCTTTAATGTTTGTCAAAGCCCTTGCTCTCCATACTGCTACCCTCATTTTGTTAAAGGTTTTTCGTTGTTTTACATGATTTTACATGTTTGGGGAGGGGGGTCGTAGATGGCCAGAAGTGCCAAAGCGAGGTGTTGGGGAAAGGAGCACATGAAAAAATTACTCACCTTAGTTTCTTCTAATGGAGTCTTGCTGTATTCCGACAAATGCAGTATGACTTACTAGTTCAGCTGCCCCGGAGAACAATGAGCTAAACTCTATGCAAATGCATAGAACATTGAGCTTGAGCTCGGTTTTCAAACCGCCATCCTTGGTACATTCTAGTAATGGATCAGATTCTTATGAAGCTAAAAATAGCAACCCATTTAAACTACTAAACAGATTTAAATGCCACCAAGGGCAACACAACAATAAGGTGGGCAAAAAGGAAGACTCAAGCCACTGATGCCCAAGAAAAAACACCTACCCACTGGTGGGTGAACATTTCTGAGATTAGAATCAGCCTTAAGACCCTCTAGGTTCTGTAGGGGAGGCTGGTTGGGAGGTCAGAATACAGCAAGACTCCATTAGAAGAAACAACATTATTATGGTGAGTAATTTTTTCTTCAAACAACATGAAGTCTTGCTGTATTCTGACAAATACTGACTACCAAGCAGTGCCCTTGGGAGGTGGGCACAGAACCTACTTGGGGAATAGGCTCTGCAACACTACCATGCCAAACCTGGCATCACTCCTGGCCTGGGTATCCAGGCAGTAGTGCTTAGTGAATGTGTGAACAGTTTTCCAGGTAGCTGCTTTACAGATATCCAACAAGGGGCTATCTCTGGCTGCTGCCACTGAGGCTGCAGTACCCCTAGTGGAATGCGCCCTCAGACCTGGAGGGGCATCCTTCCCTAATTTGCCATAGCAGAACTGAATGTAAACCACAATCCATCTGGCGATGGTCCTTTTTGTGGCTGGCTTACCTTTACCTACCTCCCCATAGGTAAGGAACAGCTGGGTAGAACCCTGTCTGTGTTCCTTTGTCCTATCCATATAGTAGATGATGGCTTTCTTTACATCCAGACTGCGCAGCCTGCGTTCACCAGAGCTGGAATGATCTGTGAAGAATACAGGAAGAGTAATAGACTGATTGAGGTGGAAATCAGAGACCACCTTTGGGAGAAACTTCTTGTTGGTCCAAAGGACAATCTTATCCCTATGAGGGGTAATGTAGTTGGGCTCCATTGACAAAGCCTGGAGCTCACTAATCCTCCTAGCAGAGGTGATGGCCACCAAAAACACAGTCTTCCAAGTCAGAAACTTAAGCTCTGCTGAAGACATGGGCTCGAAAGGAGGCTGCATAAGTTGGCCTGTGCAAATATTGAGATCCCAAGCTGGAGTGGACTCTCTTGGGGGGGGTGGAGATGTGATAGCCCCTTAAAGAATTTCTTAAATATGTGATGAGCAGTTAGGGAAGGGCCCTTCCCTGCTGACAGGTATGCAGAGACAGCTGCCAAATGTATCTTCAAAGTGGAAGACTGCAAATGAAGAGACTGCAAATGTACCAGATAGTCCAATAGTACTGGAAGCTCAACCTGTTGAGGATCCAGTTCCTTGTGGGAACACCAGATAGAGAATCTTTTCCATTTGGAAGAATAGGTTTTCCTAGTTGAAGGCTGTCTGGAGACCCTCAGAATATCCAAGACACTTTCTGAGAGATGCAAGTCTGCATACTCTAGGTTTTCAAGAGCCAGGTCTTGAGGTGGAGGGACTATAGATTGTGGTAGAGGATTCTCCCCTGAGATGATGTCAGCAGGTTGTGCCTCCTGGGAAGATGAATGGGACTGGCCACTGACAGAGACACGAGCACTGAGTACCATGGTTGCCTGGCCCAGTCTGAGGCTATATGAATCATGGTTGCAGGCTGAGACCTGAGCTTGACCAACACCCTGAGTATCAGGGAAAAGGGAAGAAAAGCATACAGGAACCTGCTTGTCCAATCCAGAAGCAGAGCCTCCAGGGGCACTGATCCCCAAACAGGAGGCATGCAGCAGAACAGAGGCAAACTGATGATTGTCTGGGGCTGCAAAGAGGTCTATCTCTGGAACCCCCCCCCCACCTCCTGAATACTGACAGGAGGACTTGTCTGTTGAGGGTCCATTCATGATGGCCCAGGCTTATTCTGCTGAGAGCATCTGCTAGGACATTGTCCTTCCCTGGTAAATGGATTACTGACAGGGAAATGTTCAGGGAGTAAGCCAGAGTCCAAATCTTCATGGATTCTGTGCAAAAGAGGGAGGACCTTGTTTCCCCCCCTGCTTGTTGATATAATGAATTGTAGTGGTGTTGTCTGTTCTGACTTGAACCACTGTTCCCTGTAGATGATTGGCAAATGTCTGAATAGCCAGAAACACTGCCCTGAGCTCCAGGAGGTTGATGTACGAGAGAGACTCCTGAGGCCACCAGTTCCCATGAGCTGTGTGCTCCCCCAGGTGTGCACCCCACCCCAAGAGGGAAGCATCCATTGTTAGTACCAGGGAGGGTACCTCTGGAAGAAAAGGTACTCCCACCCTGAGATTGTCCATGTCCTGCCACCAATGAAGGGCTTGCAGGAGAGTGGGGGACACTTGGACAAGCTTGGACAGAGAGTCCCTTCTCTGAGACCAAAAGGCTCTCAAGTGGAACTGAATGTCCCTCATCTGAAACCTTGCCCCTGGGACCACAGCAGTTGTGGATGCCATGTGGCCTAGGAGTTGCAGGAAATGCCTTACTGGATGAGGAACTCGGAGTTGAAAAGAACCTGCCAACTGAAAGAGTGCCTGAACCCTTCCTGGAGGCAAGACGGCATTTGCCTGGATGGTGTCCAGTTCTTCCCCTATAAAGTCCAGCACCTGAACAGAAGTCAGTACTGACTTTTTGAGGTTTACCAAGAACCCCAGTGATTGGCGGATTACCTGAGTGAGCTCCAGAGATTGTTGTACCTGTAGAGAGCATTGGCCTACTAGTAGCCAGTCTTCCAGGTAGGGATAAACTGAAACCCCTTGCTTTCTGAGAAATTCCACTACCACTGCCAGGCATTTTGTGAACATCCTTGGGGCAGAGGTCAGCCCAAAGGGCATGGCCCTGAATTGGTAGTGGCCTGAAGGTAGCCTGAATCTGAGGTACTTTCTGTGGGACTGCCTAATGGTTATGTGAAAGTAGGCATCCTTGAGGTCTAGGGATGCCAGCCAGTCCCCTTGTCGCAGAATGGGTAAGATTGTTGCCACGGTTGTCATCCTGAACTTTGGCTTTGAAAGGCGCCTTTTCAGGTATCTGAGATCTAGGATGGGCCATCACTCCCCAGTTTTCTTTAAAGCGAGGAAGTTCCTGGAGTAAAACCCCTTTCCCCTGTGCTGAACTGGCACATGCTTCACTGCCTTTGAGAGAAGGAAAGTGGAAACCTCTGCCTCTATCAGGGCTGTTTCTGAAGGATTGCAAGGTCTGAAGGGTCTTGCTCCCAGGCTGGGGAAGGATTTGAAGCCGAGAGCAAACCCTTGACCCACTATCTCCAGGACTCACTTGTCTGAGGTGGTGGAATGCCAAACCTGAAGATAGTGGGTCAACCTGCCCCCTACAGAAACTGGGAAGGCGGCCCAAGCAGACATCTCAGGGTGTCTGCTTGTCAAGAGTAGAGGGGTGTGGGGTGGAAGCAGCATGGCCTGCACCCCTCCTTCCTTGTCTCCTGAAAAATCCCCTTGGTTGTTGACAGGAAGGGAAAGCCATTGCCTGATGGAAGGGCCTAGGGTAAGGTCTGCCCCTGCCCCCTCTGAGGGGTGGCAGACTTCTCCTTGGCAGAGGCACTCTTGTATGCCAACTGAAAACAAATAAGAAACAGACAGTGAAACTGACGATTTATTTACTCTTTAGACTTAGAAGAAGAGGAGCAATCTCTGTCACTGGCAGGCGGAGTAAAGAGTCTGATCAGTTACTAGAACATACCGAGGATGGTGGTTTGAAAACCGAGCTCGAGCTCAGTGTTCTATGCATTTGCATAGAGTTTAACTCATTGTTCTCTGGGGCAGCTGAACCGGTCGGTCATACTGCATTTGTCAGAATACAGCAAGACTTCACATTGTTTGAATGTATTTTTTCTGTGTTATTATGGCTATTTCCAGCTATGCACATATATAGGGCTGGATATTCAAACTGCGCCATTCTGAGGCGCAAGCCCTTGCGCTGCGCAAAATAGTTGCGCAGGGGTGTGGCCTGGGAGATATTCAAAGGAGTTGCGCTATTGAGCAACTCCTTTGAATATCACCCCCCAGCCACAGCCACTGTGCATGGCGCAGTGGAACTTGCGCCACCGCAAGTTGTCAGAGTGGAGCATTCAACTTGCGGTGGCCAAGTACCATTGTGCCATGCGCAAAATCACGATATTCAAAAGGTGACATGCAAATGGGGCCATAATTCATGCAAGGCGCAGGGGGGGTCATTTGCATCTGATTATGGCCCCATTTGCAAGCCATTAGCATGTAGGTGCGCCGATCCCCAAGGACTTGCGCCTGGCGTCCTGCCAGGCAGCAGCCGTCAGGGACCGATGCACCCTGCAGCCCGATCGTGGGCAGCAATGTGGCTCCCCCACCTCCTCCCGTACATATCCCTGGTGGTCCAGTGGACCGAAATGCCCGATCGCGGTGGTATGTTTAATAACCCCCTCCGTTCACATCCCTGGTGGTCCAGTGGACGAAATGCCGATCGGCGGGCACTAAGTAGATTGAAACCCTCGCCTTGTACTTACGATCGCGGGCAGAAAATGCATCGAAACCCCTCCCTTGTGCTTTCGATCGCGGGCAGAATGTAAATTGAACCCCGAACATGTCCCATGTGCCCGATCGTAGACAGTAAGTAAAAGTGACCCCCCACCCCGGGCGCCTCCCTGGTGGTCAGTGGACGAAATCCCGATCGTACGGGCAGAATGTAAATTGAACCCCCAAACATCTCCCTGGTGGCTAGTGTCCCCCCCCACCCACCCACCGCCGCCCTACCCGCTTTCCCCGGCGGCGGCGGTCAACAGCCTCCCACCTGCCACCCGCGCCGCCCGATTGACTTTGAAGTAGACTGCATGCCCATTGGTGCAGAGCAAGAGCCAATGGGCGTGCAGCCCTCTAATCATTCCACAAATCTGGACTGTCATATGACGGTATGGGCTGCCGCCCATTGGCTCTTGCTCTGCACCAATGGGCGCGCAGCCCTACTGGGCAGTCAGTCGGGCGGGTGGCGGGTGGCAGGTGGTGGATGCTGCCACCCACCGCCGCCGGGGAGCGGGTGGTGGGGCTTCAGGTGGTGGGGTGGGGGGACACTAGCCACCAGGGAGATGTTTGGGAGGGGGTTCAATTTACATTCTGCCCTGATCTGGCATTTCGTCCACTGACCACCAGGGAGATGTTCGGTGAGAGTCACTTTACTTACTGCTCTGCGATCGGGCACATGGGACATGTTCGGGGGTTCAATTTACATTCTGCCCACGATCGGGCACAAGGGAGGGGTTTCACTTACTTAGTGCCCGCATCGGCATTTTCGGTCCACTGGACCACCAGGGATGTGAACAGGAGGGGGAGTTATTAAACATACCGCCCTGATCGGGCATTTCGTCCACTGGACCACCAGAGATGTGAACGGGAGGGGGAGCCACATTGATGCCCGCGATCAGGCTGGTGGGGGAGTAATGCCCGCGATCGGGCCATGGGGGGCACAGGACTGAGTTAGCCAGCCACAGGTGGCAGCTGCTGTGTTGCGCCCCTGCAATACTGCAGCTCACCTGTGGGTGGCCCCGACTTAAGCCTTTTTGTTTGGCTCAAAGTCCTGCAGGCTCAGGTTGGGGGTTGCACCTGCACAACTCTGCACAGCCCGGCTGAATATCGGGCTGTGCAGTTTATGCATGGTTCCTCCCCCTCCAGTTGAGCATGCATTCATTTGCATTGCGCTGTTGCTCAGCCTGTTTTCAGTGGCGCAACTGCCTCCTGCTGAGTATCGCAGAATGGCGCAATTTAGGACTTGAGCATGCGCAACCCTGTTGCACATGGCGCAACCCTTTTGAATATCTGGCCCATAGTGTATAGTGGAGTGTTGTTCTGCATAGAATTCCATCCCTTTTAAAATGCTGTTGTACCACAGTTCAAAGGTCATGGAATGTGATTCTACCCTACTGTGGTAGAACAGCATTCTAGAACCTCTAGAGACTGCATGAGTCAGTTTCACTTTGAAAGCAAAAGAACTCACTAACACATATTTCACACAGTACTATACACTATAAAAAATACAGGATGAGCAACTCTATGCATAACCAGTGTGTTTGGCCACCTCGGGGTTCTGATTTCCAGAGCCCTCTCAAGCTTCTCTCTCAAGGACAGGGTGAATCAGAACCCCTCTGTGGCAGAACACACTGGCTGTGCATAGTTGCCCATCCAGTATTCTCTATGTATCCTATATTTTAACTGTTCCTGACCATTCTGTACTTTTCTTAATTTTGCTTATCACTTATTTTGTTAACCATCTCTCTAATGATTCTATCTGTTTTTGTTTATTTTTCACTGACTCACTATTCTGATGTCATGTACTGTTTTTTTTTCTGATTGGTTACCAGCAGGCTGCCCAATTTTCTTTTTCATTGATGCCCAGCCTGTCATCTGTGGCATCAAATGTGAAGATCCAAAACATCTCCTTCCTCTCTACCACTTTGCTCCAGTTCCCTCCTCTTACTGGTGCATCTATCTTTTCAACTCCCCAAAATTTTAGGGATGTTGTTGTGTGTTTCTCTTTTGCAAAGTGTACTGCCACTGGGCTTGTTTCTGATTTTGTCCTTATTTTGCTTTTATGTTCGCTGATTTGGTATTTTAATGGACTTGTTTTTTTCCCAATGTAGTATTTCGAACTTGGACAAATTAGGACAATAGACCACATGGTCAGTTTTACATGTTATATGCAAGTTAATTTTATATTAGGTATTGCCATTTGGATGGATTTTTTCAGATTTCTTCGAAGTATTATTGCAGTGGGCACAACATCCGCATGGATGCATACCATTTTCTAAAGGCCCCAGTAACAACTGTTGGCCACTTGGTGGTGTCTGAGCTTTAAGTTCAGAGTGTATTAATCTGTCTTTTAAGGTTTTAGTCCTTTTTGAAGCTATTATAGGCCTGTTTGTAAGAACTGGAATGCCAGTTGGTTGTAAAGTATTCCAATGTTTGTGAATTATTTCTCCCATACTTGTTGTGAGTGTAGAAAAATCTAGCGACAAGACCATTCTGTTTAGATCTGTTTGTTCTGCTTCCTTTTGCCTTTCATCTCTTTGTTTTGCTTTGGTCTTCACCTGTTGTACTGTATTTTGTCTGTAACCTCCTTTTATGACTCTTTCTGCCATGTTTTTAGATTCTGTTTCTCTCACATCTCGCTGGCTGTAATTATGTTTCACTCTTTAACATTTGTGAGAATGGAATGCTTTCAGACAGGGCATTTGGATGGAATGAAGTAATGTGCTTCTATTTGTGTCTTTTCTGTAAACCGTGGTGTTGAGTTGTCCATTTTGTTTGTACTGTACATTAATAAATCTAAGAATGAAATTTGTTCCAAGCTTGCTTCCATGGTGAATTTTAGATTGTTTGTAAGTGTATTTATGTACTCATAAAACTCATCAAGCTGTCCCTGTGTCCCGGTCCAAAAAATTTGAATATGGTCAATAAAACGTTTGTATTCTTGTAAGTATTTGTAATATGGATTGTATATTGGATTAAAAATAAATTGCTGTTCAAACTAATCCATACATAAATTAGCATATGTGGGGGCAATAATGCTCCCCATTGCTATACTTCTTTTCTGTCTATATTATTGCCCCTCAGACCTGAAATAATTTTCATATAAGACTAATCTTGTTAACTTCAGTAACATACTGATTGGTGGCATTTCTTCCACTTGGCTCCTTTTTTAGGCCTTCTAGTCCCTTTTCATGAGGGATAGATGTTTATAGGTCTTTCACGTCAAAACTACAGTTAGTGTTTGCTTCATTCACTTCCTGTATCAATCTGAGCACATCTCCTGTGTCTTTAATGTAACTACTCATAGTTGCCACCACTGGTTGAGCAAATGAATTTACAAAACCAGATAGTGGTTCCAGGATAGATTCATTCCCTGAAACAATTGGTCTCTCAGGTGGGTTGTTTACATCCTTATGAATTTTAGGAATGGCATAAAAACAGGGATTATTAGGAATTCTCACTCCAATAGATCCCTCTTCCGTTTCTTAAGGTGTTTCAATTCCATTGCTTCATCCAGTATTTCTCTGATACTGGATGTTAATCTTGATGTTGGGTCTTCTTTCAAGGGTTCAGAGTTATCTGTCACTTGTAAGAGTGCATTACACATATTAACATATTGTTGCCTTGCCATAATGAAGACCTCACCCCCTTTGTCAGCTCTTTTATGATTATTGTATCATCCTCTAAATTCTTAAATGCTAATGACTCTTTCCGGGTTAAGTTCTACTCTGGTGTAACCACTGTATTTTTAAAAAGTGTCTGAATGTCCATATTGACAGAGGAAATGAATGTCTTGACACTGTGGTTCCTGCCTTTTGGGTGGGGAGTTATATTTTGTTTTGTATTTCACTGCTGTTCTACTTTCTCAGACATTGGAATCCTGTGGGGCTTCTTGATGGAATTGTTCTTTTAATCTTATGTTGTGAAAGAACCTTTGTGTATCAGCCTTTAACTCAAATTTGTTGGGATGTTTTGCAGTTTTCAACTTTAAACCAAGCCATAGTTTAATGACTAGACCAGAATTTGTAAGGCCCTGTTCTATGTAGTCTTTCCCTGACCAGTGTTGCAAACTCTGCTAATGCTAGGCAAACTTCATGGAGTTAAAGCAGACTGATGTTTCAATCTGTGACCAAAAACTGTGTGCTCTGTGGTCCAACAAAAGTACATCCAGCCCACTAGCAATGCATCTATCATAAGCATGGTAGAGGGTTCCACTTGAATTAATGGGATCCCTTCCAAAATGTCCACTGGGGACAGCCACCAACAGATGGAATTCAGCATCAGTTGAGTCATCTGGACTAGTTAATTCACAGTTGCATGTGAATGGGACCACTGGCACTCATTGGATGGTTCTCATGCACCAGAGGGCCCAGTGCACCACAGTCATGTGTAGGCCATGAAGTCCAGATGCCAGAAGAAATTCTGAGCCACATCCAAAATGATCAGGCACAGAAGGATAGGTCCTTCACTCTTTCTGGATGCAGATGTTCTCTGGATTGCAGGGAGTCCTACTCCACTCCAATGAACAAAACCACTTGCTATGGGGTTAGCGTGGACTTGACCAGGTTGACTAACCTGCCAAGGACACGGAGTGTTCCACATTTCTACCTTGAGCTGCCCATGATGAGCCAGCCAATGAGGTACAGAAATACCTTGCCCCCCCCCACACCTGGGGAAGGCTGCCATGACTGACAGGAACTTAGTGAACACCATGGTCACCACTGACACACCAGTTCTCATGGTTTAGAATTGATATGGTTCTTTCCACCAAAAATGGAAGCACTGTCTGTGGGACAAACAGATGGGAATGTGGAAGTTGTGGGCAATAGAGGGACACATATTTTCAGGTCAAGTTTGAACTTAAATTATAGACCTGCTCACTTAATGGAAGTATTACTTCAACTTTGTTCACTATTTTCTGCAAAAGTCAACCTGTCATTTCTGTAGGTTGAAATGGCTGTGTACTGTTTTCTACATCTAGTGTAAGATACAATGCCATCTCAAAACTTGTTTAAGAACAGACCAGATAAGTGACACAGAATGGGCTGTATTCATGAAAGCATGAAAAATGTGTGCAAATGTGACATAATGTGGGCACGCAGCTGCACGACCCCACCAGCTGAAAAAACATGTGGCATTCACAAATGCACAGGCAACAGAAGCTAAGGCAGAGGCATGGCCAACAGATGTACATAGTGCCATGCACAGGAACAGCAGGGCAGCCCCCCTTGACCACACTATATATAGGTATGTGACTTTTGTTCTCCATGAAAGCTGAGGGACTCAGCGCCGGGCCACTCACGGAGCAGTATTTTGGGGGTGAGGCATGCCTCTCAGTTCAAAAAGCTTGTGCTTCCCATTCAAGTCTACAGCAACACTACAGGGTTTCTCAGGTGAGAGCTGAGAAGCTGCAGTACAAACATCTTGTGCCAGCCGAGTGACTTAACGACTAGATATTTCTGCTGAGTTTGCTGCTTGCTGTGTGACTGGGTATGCTGATGAACTGCTACCTGCTACTTGCTATATTTGCACAGTGGCTTTTGTTCTCCATGAAAGCTGAGGGGGCTCAGTGACGGACCACTCATGAAGCAGTATTTCGGGGGCAGGACACACCTCTCAGTTCAAAAAGCTCATGCCATGTGTAAGTCGGTGGAGAAAAAACTGTTGTAAGTTTGAATGAGTGATTACAATCTTGTTTGTTTTGTTTTGTTTATTTTTTATCATGGGTCCATCTTTAATGGTATTGGTGTCTATTTTAATGTTGGGTTGTTTAAAATGGGAAGCATTGGGAACCCAGTTGTGGTGGAAAATTGGCATAAATGGAAAGGATTTGACATGCCCCAACGCAGGAACTTTGTGCTCCTATGGAGCTAAAGCTTTCGATAATGGATTGCTGATGTCCCAGATTAGACGTAGAGCATTGCTACACTGTTGTACAATAAGTTTTATCAGTAACTGTTTATCAGGTACTAGGGCCGGGGAAATTGTGGGTTATGATATTGGAAAGTGCCATTTTGGAAATGTTTGTACTATGTCTCTGTGTGGGGGATTATTAACTCGGTTATGCATCACATTGTTATTGTTACAGAGTGGTAACATTTGCCCAAATCCTGGCCCTCTATCCATAAAATCAGTAAATCATAAGGGCTTACTATTTTGGCATACAGATGTTAGAAGTATTATCCCTAAAATGGATTTGTTAAATGAGTTTATGGTTGAAAATGAACCCGATTTTGTGGTCTTATCTGAGACATGGTTAAGTAAAAGTCATGAAGATAATTTGGTTAATGTCCATGGCTATAAGTTTATTCAAGCTGATCAGAATAAAAGAGGGGGTGGGATATTGATTTATTTTCTAGACAAACTGTGTCCTACTAGGACTTTTTTTAGACTTAGATACACCATCTTGTGAATATTTGGCACTTAAATTTAAATTGTATTCAGGTAAACCTTTATTGCTGATAGGGCTGTATAGCGCCCTCAATCATCTTTAAATATTCTGGATACATTACATGATGTTCTACTACCATATTCTCACTCTCATGATCTATTATTAATTGGTGACCTAAATTTAGATTGGTTAAATCCTGTAAAATCTAAAAAGCTAAAAACTATTGCTCTTGGTTTGAGGTTGACTCTATTATTAGCTGAACCTTCACATATTAATATAAAAAAATCTTCAGGACTCTACCTTAATTAATTTGATCTTTACAAATAGTCCCCATCAATTCCATTCAGCTGGGGTTGCCTCAGATTTATTTAGTGACCATAATATGATATTTTGTATTAAGGGACAGTCAAGGAATAGGGGACCTTCTAGAACAGTAAGTTCTAGATCCTTTAAACATTTTGATTATTTTGAATTTGTTGCTGACCTGGAGAGGGTCAAATGGGACCATTTGGAACTTATATTAGACTTGAATTTGGCCTACGAGTTCTTTTTGGGAGAGCTACTCCAGGTTTGCAACAAACATATGTCTCTTAAATCAAGAAAGGTAAAACATAATTCAGCCATATGGTATAATTCATGGTTAAAGAAACAGAAACAGGAAAAAGATAAACCTTGGGAGAAGGCCAGACAGTCTGGTAAGCCTGAAGACTCGCAAACATATTAAACAGTAAGAAATGCATATGTTAAGGGAGTTCGGGACACTAAACATAACTTTTTTTAAACTAAGTTGTCCAAATCAATGGGTGATTCAAAAAAATTGTGGAGGCTTGTTGGGGATTTGAATGTACAATCAAAAATGAGTTCAACCATTCAACTTTCTAATCAGGAAACATACTTAAAAGAGCTTCTTGTTAAAGCGCATATGCACGAAACGTGTGAAACAAAGTTTTTTTCATGGGTCTATATGGCTGTTTTAAGGGCCTTTTTCACATAATAAAGTATGGCAAAATCTTGCACAAATACCTCCTGAGTGCAATTATTTTTGTTTTGCAAATAATTCAGTGTGTGGTTGGTACGATGCACTGAGTGTCAGAAGCGGCCCTTTTTTCGGTATTCATACTTAAAAGACTGTCCACTACCGGATAGATTTAATAGATTTTTTATTGAGTCTAGTACATTTTTTGATTCTCCATCAACTCCTTTTAACAGGCTTCATACTAATATCAACAAGAACATCTGTTTTTTCATTTTCAGGAAATAGTACAGTACTTCGTATTAGACTTACTTCTTGCTTTAAAAGTAAGTAGTAGTTGTGGAGCTGATGTTCTTACTTCGACAATGTTAAAGTACTCTGCTACACACATAGCTGATCCTTTAACTTATCTGTATAATATATCTATTTTCTTGGGTTATTTTCCTAATGGTTGGAAATTGGCTAGGATGGCCCCTATTTTTAAAGGTGGGGATTCTGGATAGTTAAATAATTATCGACCCATTTCTTTGTTACCCTTAGTTAGTAAAATCTTTGAAACATTATTGGTCCAACAACTTACTTCCCTTTCAGAAGGTCAGAACTTGCTGGAGCAATGCCAATCTGGATTTAGAAAGCAACATGGGACAGTAGCTGCTGGGTCAAGGGTCTTGGATGACATTGGATCTGCAATGGAGTCCAAGAATTATATTGGTGCAATTTTGATTGATTTCTCCAAGGCCTTCGACACAGTAGACCATCAGCTTTTACTGTTTCAACTTTCTAAGGTGAGAATGGATGACTTAGCCTTGGACTGGTTTCAGTCCTACTTATCAGAAAGATGCCAGGTAACTACAATAAATGGAATAGTATTGTCCCTTTTGTTGGTGGATCGAGAAGTTCTCCCCTCTGGAGAACATGGATACTTATAGATACCTGGGCTATTAGTTAGATCAAACAGGGCCGGGTAATAAACATTTGGATTATCTTATTACTCAGGTTAGCAAGAGGGTGGGTTTTCTTTACTGACACAAGCATAGTATGGCTGTAGATACTTTAAAATTGATTGCCCAGCTGCAAAGTTTCCCCCTTATTGATTATGGTGATGTTCTGTATGGCAATTCTACTTATGATAGGATACACAGACTGGATATCTTACATAATTGATTGGCTAGGCTAATATTAAATTGCCCTAAACAAGTTCACCATTGTGAACTATATCAGAGGTTGGGCTGGCCCTCTTTAAATGATAGGAGAGAAACTCATTTGAGTATTTTCTCCTATAAATGTGGACTGGGTAAGGTCCCTGGGTATTTAACTCGTAACCCGCAGGGTAAAAAATAGTCAAACCCGATGGTTGAAAACTGACCTACTAGCTAAACTTAAGTTAAGGGACAAAAGCTGGCTCCGTTATAAAAACTCAAGGCTAGCCTCTGACCTCAACAACTACAGGGCTCTGTGAAATGCCTGCAAAAAGGACATCAGAAAAGCCAAGAATGCATACTGCAAAGACCTACTGACCAACTCCTATAGTGACCCCAAAATATTTTGGTCACATATTAAATTCTTTCTTGGTTCTAATCTTGCATCCACCCCTAATGACATGTCTCTTGATGGGGTATACTGTAATAATCCCAGAACCATTGCAAACTTCTTTAACTATAAATTCTCAGACTTAACCAACTACACCTCCTCTTTCCCTGCCCAACCAAGTGTATCTACCCGACCTATTGCAAACGGTCCTCAATTTCCTTTCAAGGCAATCACAAAATGTGAAGTGTTCAGATTGCTAAACAGTATCCTTGACTGCACAGCAGCTGGCTCGGACAATCTAGAGCCCAGACTACTTAAGATTGTAGCCCCTTTCATCGCTGCTCACCTAGCCAGTATTTTCATGCTCTTCCTGTGCCAGGGCCACATCCCGGACATATGGAAAACAGCTAGAATTACTCCAGTCTTTAAAAAAGGAGATCATAATGACCCCTCTAACTATAGGCCCATTGCCATCCTATCCATCCTGAATAAAATTCTTGAGAAGCTTGTAGCTGCCCAGACAATCGACTTCTTACAGAAACATGATCTACTCACAGTTTCCCAGCATGGTTTTCGCAAAGGTCATAGCACCACTACTGCCCTCCTCAAATTCACATCAGATACTCAAGTGGCTATGGACTCCAACCTCCTCACCAGTGCAGTTTTCATTGACATGACTAAGGCATTTGACTTAGTGGATCACTCCATCCTTCTAACCACCCTGGGATCACTAAGTTTCTCAACTAACGTTGTTAGATGGTTTGGAAACTACCTAGCTGATAGGTCTCAAATTGTGAAATACAACTCTACTCTCTCGGACAAAACCATCATAAATATCGGGGTGCCGCAAGACTCCATCCTTGGGCCCTTACTTTTCTCTCTTTTTATAAATAACATCTCCACTGACCTCCATAAGACAGCCTCCCTGCTATATGCTGATGACATTGTGCTGTATGCTGGTGCTAAAAACATTGATGACAGTAACAAACGACTCTCTCTTGATTTCCAGCTAATACAAAAGTGGCTATATACTCACAGACTTGTTCTAAACGAGTCTAAAACCCAAGCTATGCTCTTTGGATCAACTGCGAAACTAAAGCATGCCCATTCTCAATTCAAAGTCACCTCCTTAAATGGTTCAGTAGTTGGGGAAGTATCCTCATTTAAATGTCTGGCTATTACCCTCATCTAGCACTAAATTTCGACTTACACATCAATCTAACTTGCAAACAAGTACATGCCAAACTAGGAATAGCCTACCGAACCAGCTATATGCTCACTCCCTCTGCTAGGCTTGCCATTGCCCGTGGCATACTCCTACCATCACTTACCTATGAGTCTGCAACATATGTTTCTGCATGCAAATCAATCCTTAGGAAATGGGATGTTACATATAACATCTGTCGCTATGCCTCCTCCTCACACCAGCTGAAACACCACTGCCTCCTCTATACTGACCTGGGATGCCTTCCTCCTGCTGAACTAAGGCTACATACTTACGGCTGTGTCATTGACAACACGGTCCATCTACAAATCCCTAAATCCCTAGCAGGCCTTTTCCAAAACCTGATTCCGTGTTATGGATTGCGTTCCATGGTCCAGGTCCCTGTTTTCATTCCTAGACACTGCACCACTAAAGAAGCTATGCTTCCCTGCCATGCCCCAAATACTGGAACTCCCTTCCACTAAACTTGATGACAATCAACATCCCATGCTTTTAAAAAGGTCTACGTACTTATCTTGAAACTTCTCACAAATGCTCCTGTTTCAAACCTCCCTAGCCCTTATCACCCCAGTCTTACCTCTTCTTTCTTATCTGTCCCCAACACGCTAAGCACTTCTCCTTTACCTCCCCTTTGCACTTCTCCTTTACTTCCCCTTTCTGAATCACCTACTTCTATCACCTACTAATATCCCTCCCATAAGTTAACTCTTCAATCCCTTATTAGGGCTGAAAATGTTTTTATATCATGTTTCTCTCTAAGCAAACTGTGGTTGAATTTTGTGTTTGTACTGCTCCATATTTTTCTGCACTGTTACCATAACCTCCTTGTTTTTAGCTAATTCCTTGCAACCTACTTGTAAACTGGTGTAATGGTTTTGTTGTCTTGTGTTTGGAATGTCATCCCTGTATTTGTTGTTTTGTATCCTCCCCGGTCGTGCCTGAAAATAGTCATGACTATGGCTAGTGCACCTACCCAGTAAACAAAAACTAAATAAAATTTAAGGGATAGATTAAAATTTAGAGACTTGAGAAAAAGTAATCTTAAGGAGATGTCAGTTCCAAATACAAAATTAAAACAATCAGACAATTTTCTTAGCCAAATAATTCCAAAATACTGGAATAATCTTCCAGATAAATTTAGATGTAAATATAAAAAGGCACCCTGTATGTGTGTTGTAAAAATATATTTGTCCTGTCCTTCCAGGCCCTGTAACTGCTTTTAAAAGGACTGCTTGTATATGTATGTGTTCTAAGTGTTATATTATTGTATGATGTTTGTGACTTTGTAGTTACTGTACATTTTATCTTTTGTGTTGTATATTTGTGTATGCAAAGATCACCACTGTAAATGAGCATTGCTCTATGGTCTTAACCTTACAATAAACAAACAAACAAACAAAGTGCATTGCCCTGCGCAGACACACGGAAGCGAATACCATGATGGAGGAGCACACAGCAGTAGAATGTGGAAACAGAGGTACTGCACTGGTGGCACATGGCCCCCCACAAGTAGCCGCACACCCAGTCCATGGACCGGCCTAGGTTGTGGAGGGTGCACATTACACAGTACCACTGGATCATGGTCAAGCAACTTCATGGGTGGCCAGGTGGCAGCCATGGTGGTGGACATCCATCATCACTATTGAGTGTTGTGTGGCGCACAGTCCTTGAAAATCCCAGCCGTGGTCAAGGCACATATATGGCTGGATATCTAGGCCACTGTCAGTGCAGCCAGTCCAGAGGCATGGACACTTTCAGCTATAAAGTACAAGTGTCGTGACCTCTAGTTGGCTGTGAAATGAAAGCTGGCTGCCATTGAATGGGCACAGCATGGCACAGGCTGTGGCCTACCCACACAAGTGCCCACACTGTCACTCATTGAGAGGATGGTGGCCAACACTCGCACCGAGGCCAGCCTACACGGGCAGGTGGAGGGCATTGACACCTTGTCAGGTATACAGCACAATGCAGGAACACATGGTGGGAGGTATACGGCCAACGGCACAACCAGCATCCCTGTCTTGCACCCTGCAGATCAGGAGACCATGGCCATCACCTATGTGCCACCAGTGACCTCTGTGGAGGAGGAACCACAGGGGGACAGAGACACAGACAGTGCAGGTATGTGGACCACATCTTGCCCAGCTGAACAAATGTCAGTATCTGCCAGTGCACCAGCAACTAACTACACAATGTACTCTCGCCCACAGGTTCAGCGCAGGGGATATCGGACATGGCGGTGAAGATGGACACATTTGAGGACATGGACGTGGAGACTGTGCTGGAAACACCAGAGACCATGCAGGACCTGGCCCAGACACCCACCAGGAGCAAACAAATGCACTGCACCACCCTGACCCAACCCTACTGCCACCACACAGCTGGCCATCCGGTGCTGTGGGACTGTGCACCGAGGAGCAGCCATGACAGCCTTACATGCCCAGCCACACCGGACAACCTGCCATCCTAAACACTTGGCTTGGGGGATGCAGGGGGTCACCATGCCACCCCTCAAGGGCAAGCCGCATTTGGGGACAAGGGGCCCTCAGAACATTCAACCTGCTGGGCACGCAGGATGACACCACAGTCTGTCTTGCAGACCTATTATCCTGAACTGTGCCAGCTGGAATGTGACTGCCTGTAGGCATAGCAGGAAAACACTGAGGCCCTCAGGGACCTGACCGTGGAGGTGCATGGGCTCCGGTGTGCAAGTTAAAGAATAGGGAACATCCTAGAGTATATAACAGCCCATCTGCTATCTGAGGCCAACACAGCCAGAAAGGCAGTCCACATGACAGGCCAGGATTTGGCATCCCAGATGTCATCAGGAGGAACACAGGACACAATGCACAGCCACATGCCTCCACCCTACCAACACCCACAAGCACCCCAGATGCCGTGACACAGGGTACCGTCATGCAACCAGTAGACACCCACCTGCTGCACAGGCCCAGAGACATCTGTGCAGGGTGCAGACATGCAGGCATCCATCAGCCCACCAGGGACACAGAGGGAGGCCAGCACAGCATCCCAGGGGTCCAACACCACCTGCATGCTGATGGCCTGGGGGACACACAGGGCAGCAAGGACTGGGGCCACTCCTAGACCATGGGGGGACAAGGCAGAAGCAATGCCTTGCCACCTAGGCACAAGCTCCTTCGCACATCTGGGGGTAAAATATCCAGGAGGCTGTCAGGCAACCCACACACACTACACAGTGGCACTAATGCATCTGCAACTTCCCCCGACACAGCCCCACTACAGAGCCCTGCACACATACCCCTCCCCCATCCCAGTGCTCCTCCCAGGATAGCACTGTACATCTACGGCCCCCGCCCCCCAGGCAGGGGCCAGATCTATGAACCCTGGGGGCCACACCTATGAACCCCACCTCTGGGGGTGAAGGCCACACCTGTACACCCTGCCCCCCCCAGCGCAAGTGACCAACTGTTGTTGCCATCATAACAAGGCCACAGCCACATGTCCCCCCCATACAGTCCAATAGCCAGCTCACGATGCAAAGCACACCACCAACCCACAAAACACCCACTCACTGACACAGACAGTACTGCACAGCACACATTGGACAGGACACTCAGGACCCTTTTAATGGGCACACAGGATGTCTACAACTCATCCATCATTGTGCCACTATGGTGTACACCCTATGTCCTGAATGACCCATGCATGAGTGCATGACATGCCACTCAGCCAGACAGTGTCTCAGAACAGTGGTGCTGTGGGTCATCCCCCTCCTCACTGCCCTGTGGGACTACACCCTGGTGTTTGGGCATGGGTAAGTGTTTGCACACGGCCATGTTATACATCATGGTGCATGCAGTGATAGCTCTGCAGGCTCTCCCAGTGACCAGCATCATTGTGCCACCATTGTGATCCATGCAACGAAACCATATATTCAGCACCGCGATGGTCCTCTTGACAGCAGCATGTGTCCTCCTGTGCATCTCATTGTATGCCTCTTCCTCCCCACTATTTGACACCAGGAACAGCATATGGTCAGAGTTGGAATCTGTTGTCACATAGGCACTGGGTACAGAACGGACATGTTAGTGTCCCGTAGCAGTGCGCACAGCTGTGTAGCATATGTTACAAGTCCATACTCACCCAGCAGCCACCCATTGACACGCTCACATGCCTCAAGTGGCCACTCAACCTGGAGTAGTTGAATGTGTAGGCATCATGGATCGACCCAGGGTACTTGTCATTCACATTGATGATGATACCATCAGCACCACAAACTATCTGGCAGCTAATGCTGTGGAATCCCTTTCTGTTTCTGTACACCTCCTTGTCCATGGTAGGTACTATGGTAGCCACATGGGTACAGTATCTAGCACCCAATACATTGGGCATGCCATGCATGGCATGGAATGGCTCCTTTGTGGCATGGATTTCTGCATCAGATGTGGGGAACCATATGTGATCATGCACATGATGGAGTAAGGCATCTGTGACCTGGTGCAGGGCCCTTGACAGGGACAACTGGCTGACACCTGTGACATCCCCAGCAACCCTCAGGAAGGACCCTGTGGCATAGTATGACAGGGCACACAGAACCTTCATTTCCATGGACATGGTATGTGACCTACATGTCGTTGGTTCCAGCTGATTCCTGGACATGTGGCAGAGGCCAGAGATCATATCATGGTTCAGGAAGAACCACTGCATGCACTGTGTATCATGGAGCTGAGCCACAGTTGCACATGACTCGAATATCTGGGGCCTGTGTCATCTCCTCAGAGCCAATTCCCTCTCTTGTTCGTCCTCCCACAGGAGAATATCAATGAGTAGTCCAGAGCACATCCTGTGGACCCATGTGGTTGCAGCACCTCTTGTTCAGACAGCTACAACTCACTGTACACAGTGCCATGTACTGAATTGAGCAGCAGCTGCCACAGTCATAAGTCCCCCTTTAAGTGGTCCATGACCTGACACACCCATTGGGTCACGCATGTCGGCAGGCATCAACGCCCAGCATGCTATTCTGTGACTCAACATGGTGGCGGCAGAATTGATGTCTTTTTGCAGCATTTATGCACCAGAGGTGGGCCGGCATGGGATATACCCCCGCAAGCTACACAGGGTGTCCTCTACCACCTATACCAATGTTCCCCGGAGGGGAACAGCTGGGCAGTGACAGAGCCTGGGGAGGTAAGTGGATGTGTTCATATCCTACTGTGTGCTACTGTCTTGTGCATGTCCCACAAATATGGGCCATATGGGGTACCTGTGGTGTGTACACCTGTTAAATGTTGCACACCCTACAGCACTGTTATCCTTCTGCTGTCTACTGCAGGTGCCCCTGCGTGCTGTGACCTGTATGGTGTGACTACTGTTGGTGTCCATGTGTGTCCCGGGTGTTGTGTGTTGTGCTGCTAACTTGTTGCTCTCTCTTGTGTCTACAGGACTTCCATGGGCGGCTGGACATCATGGTCCTTAAAAAGTAGGAGCAGCCAGATGAGGCAGTGTCCCTGGTGGTGGCACCATGCTGGAGAAAGATTCCTCCCTATCTCCCCTACTTTCTCTCCTAGCAGGTGGGCACCTGCAATGTCCATTACAAGGACGTGCTGGTGGTGGAGTTATGAACCAATTGTGGAGCCCTCCAAGGTATGTTCTGCTATCGACTGTGGTGCATGTGTGTGTGTGTCTGCTGTTGTCAGCACTGTCCCACCATGTCTCCATCACTGATGGCTGTCCTCTGTCTCCTCTCTTCCAGGGGTATCATAGACCATACGGCACCTCATCCTCGAGCTGAGGGGGTACACTGCCACCATGCTACCTGTATCCAGTGGGGATTCAGATGACAATTTATTTATTTTATTTTATTTTATGTATTTATTTCAGTACTCAGAAAACCATTTGAGCTCAGAGTTCTTTACATAGGTTCCACATCAGGACATTTCAGTACAACAGATAGGTGAAATTATACAAAGGATTGCAGAAATACAAAGGTAAACAAGCAGGATTATATATAAAACACAGTACAGGTCACAGGAAAACAGACAATTTACAGTGCCCCATGGTGAAACCAGTCAGTTGTCAGCAAACAAGAGGTTGTTTGGAGCGTTGCTAAGTGCTAAAGAAAACCGGGGGTGAAGGGGAGGAGCCCAAGTGCAGTGTGCAAAAGGAGAGCGTAATATCAGTATAGCAGCAGGGATCGGAGGGAGGCGACTAGATTGGAGGCAGAGGGAGAGGGTGCTAGGTGTGTGGGGGGAGGAGGAGGAGGGCCTACTCAGGGAAGAGAGGTAAGGGTTGAGGGGGCAGGGGATAGAAGTAGTGATGGGGGGTGGAAGGGTGGTGCTAGCGATGGCAGGCACATCAAGATTTGCATATCATAAGGAGCTTCGAGTTCATTTTGAAAGTACCCAGTGTGGGCAGGTGTGCAATGTTCTCCTGGAGAGAGCTGAACCACAGCGGTGCACGGTAAGCAAAGGACCTTTGTCCATGAGATGTTCGACATTTCGGAGTTAGGAAGAACTGGTGTTCGGAGTTACGGGTGTGCCGTGGATTACTGCTGGGAACCAGAAGTTATTGGACCCCTGGCGGTAGCTGAGAATGAATATTGAGAGGGGCATGTTTGGCCTGGGGATGAGCGTGACCTGTGGGGACCGTTTTATTGTACAGACAATAAAAATGTATTTTCCTATGTACACTGGTGTCCTTATCATTCTGGCTGGTGGTGTGTGTCCACTGTTTGGGTCTCTGGTGGGGTGCAGGTCATGTAAATCCCTGCATTACACATCTCTGCTAGCAGCCCGCTGCACCTGGCACTCCCTGTGGGGGGATACCTGGGCATGCCACAAGGGGATGCACTGTCTGTGCATCCATCCCTTTGGTCTGTGCTGTGCTCATGCCATTGGAGTGCACTGGTGGTCCCTACGGTGGGGCAGATGTCCGGGTCAGGGGGGTGTCTCCATGTTTTTTATGGTGCTCACCATGTGTGGTGGCAGCCCACACTAGCTCTGTCCTGGGTCTGCATGTGGTCCACACACTTGTATTGATGGACGTATCTCTGACAGGGGGGCCCATTGCTTCCATGGTTTCTATTCTGCCACCCTTTCCTACATTCCAGTGACACTGTCCAGGTGCATGGGTGGGAGGGGTGCTACCCCCTCACCTATGGGTGCTGGCAATTCTGTGTGGACATCACAGTGTCCATGGTGCCCTGTGTGGCACTCCCTGGTATTTCTTGATGAATGGTGTGCCAAACTGCAGGTTTCATATTTTGTTTCTGTCTATTGCTCCATATTATACCAGTTGACCTGCACATTTACTGGTGCCAGTGTATGCCACGTCAACCATTGGGCACCCTGATAGGTGTTGGCCTGTGTCCTGCATGCTGTAGGATGTCCTCACAGCAGGTTCTGCCTGGTGCTGTGTTTATGGAGCTGTGCACACCAGTCATTTCCTGCTGCACCATGTGTGCTTATGTTACTCTGCTGAAGCTTATGGTTGCCTTCCACCTTGCATACGGCTGAGTGTCCTGGTCCATGCACCTCGGTGATGTAGTGCACATTCTGCATGTACAGTGCTGTGCACACACCGCTATGTAGCCACTTGTGTCTATCACATAGCTACACATCTGGTCTCCCTGCACAGGGCACACTGTCATTCATGAATGCCTAACATGGTGTAACATGCTGGGTATATTGTCATATACCATTTCACGTCACTTACATGCCACATATCTGCGGACAGGGCTTCATGAATAGGCTCTAATATGCGTAACATGCTTATCAAATGTTTCTAGCTAAAGTGTAAGCAAAATTCAGCCAAGCTATCTTAATGGCTGATGACGTGAGATGAAAAATATTTGCTCTCTAAAATATACTGTATAGAAATACTGTATGACCATTTTGAGAGATTTTGGTACTGCTTAACATCCAACAATGCCATCAACAATGGTATTCTGAACATCTCATGCCATCAAGAGATGTGGTATGTCTGAACAACACTATCAAGATTGTATTTCAATATCTAATGCCATCAACAGATGTGGTATTTCTTGATATCTAATCTCATCAACTATGGTATTTTGAACATCCAACACCATCAAGATGTTATTCTCAACATCTGATACCATCACCATGTCCTGTGTGAGTAATAAGTCTTTTTGCAGCAACTCAAAGTTATGGTACCTCAGGAGAAAGACAACAACATGTAGAATCCTGTGCAGTCTATCATGCCTCAAAATCATGAGGTGCCAAAGTTGTTCAGAAACACGACTTCCACCAGCTCCAAACATCTACACCAGATTAACCTTTAAAGGAGGGAATGCCAGCAAGAAAAAGTTACTTACCATAGTAACCTTGTTTCTCCCAGGGGATACTCCAATATTCATAACTCTTCTGCAGTATACCTTTAAGGTCAGATCTGCCCGGAGATAGAATGCTATGCTAATGACGGAATCATTGGCATGAGCCACTTTTCAAATGCTGCCACCTATCAACTGCCTACATTCTAACCCTTAGATTTCGTGGACGCCTGTAAAGACAGGGCCCAAAATTTAAAATATATAAAATTTTACTTCAAAATTCTCCACCCAGACTTCCAGCTGGAGGAAAATATAAACTTATCATAAACAATATCACAAGCTCCAATGTCAGAATCACCAAAATAGGAGAAAACAAAAGAACATGTTCCAATAAAAGTAGAATGTGGCATGCAAACACTAAGATACAGCATGGAATACAGAGGCCACTGGTTCTCAAACGGGGAGGCAGGGTGGGAGAGTTATGAATATTGGAGTGTCCCCTGGGAGCAACAAGGTTACTATGGTAAGTAACTTTTTCTTCTCACCCCAGGAATACTCCAATATTCCTAACTCTTCTGCAGACTAAAAAGCAGTACCTTAGAAGGTGGGAAGAACCTATTTTGGAAACAAGCTCTGCAGAACAGCTGTACCAAACCTGCCATCAGCCCTAGCCTGCATATCCAAGCTGTAATGCTTGCCAAATGTGTGTACTGTTCGACAGATTGCTGCTTTACAGATATCCACCAAGGGTACATCCCTAGCAGCTGCCAGTGTAGCAGCTGTACCCCTTGTGGAGTGTGCTCTAAGCCCTGCTGGAGCTTCCTTGCCCACCTTTGAATAGCAAAATTGGATACACTGGACAATCCAAGAAACTGACCTTTTAGATGCTGGATTTCCCTTTCCCACATCCCCATAAATGAGGGAAAGTTGTGTTCTGTCCTGCCTATGGAGCTTAGTGGCTGTCATGTAGTAGCTCAAAGCTCTTTTGACATCCAGGCTATGCAGCCTACGCTCACCAGAAGAAGAATGGTCAGTGAAGGACACTGGCAAAGTGATAGATTTGTTCAAGTGGAAGTCTGAAACCACCTTGGGGAGGAATTTCCTGTTTGTCTGTAGGACTACCTTATCCCTGTGGAAGGAAATATAGTTCTTTTCAATGCATAAAGCCTGGAGCTCACTAATCTTTCTAACTGAAGTAATGGCCACTAGAAACACTGTTTTCCATGTGACATACTTCAAAGGTGCTGAAAACATAGGTTCAGAGGGAGAGACCATGAGTTGAGCAATGCAGATATTAAGGTCCCAAGCTGGCACCGTTTCCCTCATTGGTGGATACATATGAGAAAGGCCCTTGAAGAACCTTTTAAATATGGGGTTTGATGCCAAAGAAACAGACTTGCCTGCAGATGCATAGACTGAGACTGAAGCCAAATGCATCTTTAGTGTAGAAGGCTGTAAACCTGTGGAATGTAAGTAAACCAGGTAATCCAGTACCAATGGCACTCCTGCCTAAGCTGGTACTATACTCCTACTAGAGCGCCAAACAGAAATCCTCTTCCACTTAGCAGCATAGGTTATTTTAGTGGAAGATTTCCTGTATCCTCATAAAATGTCCATAACTGGCTCCGAAATATATAAACCAGCATACTCTAGGTCCTCAAGAGCCAAGCTTTGAGTCTGAGTGACTTGAAGTTCAGATACAGGAGCCTCTCCTGATTGGAAGTCAGAAGATTGTGCCTCCTGGGAAGGTGGATTGGTTTGTCCACTGACATGGACAGCAACAGGGAGTACCATGGTTGCCTGGCCCAGTCTGGGGCTATCAGAATCATTGTTGCTGGCTGAGACCTGAGTTTCAACAGCACCCTGTATACCAGGGGAAATGGAGGGAATGCATACAAGAATTTCCCTGACCAATCCAGAATAAGGGCATCCAGAGGAACTGTGCTCACCATTGGAGGCCTGCAACAGAACTGTGGCAAGTGGTGACTCTGGTGTGAGGCAAAGAGGTCTCTTTCTAGAGTGCCCTACCTCCTGAATAAAGTCTGCACCACTTGCATGTTCAGGGACCATTTGTGATGGGCCTAGCTGATTCAGCTCAGGGCATCTGCCAGAACATTGCCTTTGCCTGGCAGATGAATGGCCTATAATGAGGAGCCAGTGAGTAAGCCAGGGTCCGAATTCTCATAGCCTCCATGCAAAGCAGGCTTGACCTTGTTCCCCCTTGCTTGTTTATGTAGTACATGGTGGTAGTGTTGTCTGTCATGACTTGTACTACCTTTCCCTGTATCAGTGGTTTAAAAGCTTGCATTGCCAGAAACTCTGCCCTGAGCTCTAACAAGTTAATGTGTAAAAGAGTCTCTGCACTTGACCAAGTGCCCTGGGTAGTGTGGTCTGCTACTGTAGATGAGCCCCCCAGCCCAAGAGGGATTCATCTGTTGTGAGAATTACTGAAGGAAGTTCTTTTTGAAAAGGAACCCCTTCCCTGAGGTTTGTTTCCTCTTTCCACCACTGAAGAACGTGGATACATGTTTTTGTTACAGGAACAAACTTTGACAGGGAATCCTTTCATTGGCACCAATGAGCTCTTAAGTGAAATTGGATGTCTCTCATCTGAAACCTGGAGCCTAGCACTGTGCCTGTTGCAGCTGCCATGTGGCCCAGAAGTTGAAGAAAATGCCTTTCTGGCCTTGGGGCACTGAACCTGAAAGAGTTTGCCAATTGCAGGATGCTTTTAACCCTGTCTCTGGGTAGAAAGGCTCTGCCCACTATGGTATTCAATTCTGCTCCTATGAACTGCAGAATTTGAGAGGGAAGAAGAACAGATTTTTCTAGATTTAAAAGGAAACCCAGCGATTACAGATGCTGCTGAGTGAGCTGCAAGTGTTCTGCTAACTGTAGTGGTGAATTTCCCTCCACCAGCCAGTCATCTAGATAGGGGAATACTGTGACACCTTGTCTGCGCAGATAAACCACTACCACAGCCAGACACTTTGTGAACACCCTTGGTGCTGAAGTGAGACTGAAGGGTAGAGCTAGAAACTGATAATGACCTGACAGGAGTCTGAACCTGAGATACTGTCTGTGAGACTACCTTATGGGGATGTGGAAATAGGCATCTCTTAGGTCCAATGATGCCAGCCAGTCTCTTTTTCAGAGTGCTGATTGACTCAGAGACAAAGTCACCATTTTGAACTTTGGTTTCGCTGGGAACCTGTTGAGGACCCTGAGATCCAAGATAGGCCGCAGCTCTCCATTTTTCTTTGGTGTGAGAAAATACCTTGAGTAAAGTCCTTTTCCACTTTGATGTAAAGGCACTGGTTCCACTGCTTTTAGTGAAAGAAGGTGCTTCACCTCTTTTTCCAGCCTTTCGCTCTCTGAGAAGGAAGCTGGTTTGAAGACTCTGATTTTTTGAACAGGGGGGACTTGAAACTAAAAGACAGGCCCTGACCCACTATCTCCAGAACCCACTTGTCTGTGGTGATGGTTTTCCAATTCTGGAAAAAGCGGGTCAGCCTACCCCCCTACTGGCAAAGGAGAGGCAGCTTGATTGTTAAAGTCAGGAGTCCTGCTTGGACTGGGGCTGAGACTGGGCACCACGCCTGGCACCTTTTCTGCCCCTACCCCTAAAATAGCCTTGCTGCGGATATTGGGGTGCCTGAGGAAGTACCATGGCCTGGTATGAAATTGTCTGCCCCTGCCTCCCCTATTGAAGGGTCTAGAGGAGGTGGAGGGTCTTTCCTTTGCAGAATTGCTACGAAAGGTGGCTTTATACTCATCCACCTTTTTCATATAGGCCTCTGTATGGCTGCCATATAGGGAAATGCCCTCCATAGAAAAATCCAGAGTCTTATTCTGGGTATCCTGTGTGAGGTTTGTGGCTCTCAACCAAGCAAACCTTCTCTGTGCGATGGTATTTGCCATCCACCTTGCAGCAGTTTCATTACTGTCTGCTGCCATTTGGACCTGGTATTTGGCAGCTTCCAGACCAAACCTTGCAGTTTCAGCTAGGTCTGCCGAACGAGGAGAAGGTGCTTTCTCAGCCATGTCCAGGACAGACTGCCAGAGAGCCTTCTGGTACTGGGCTGCATAGACCTGATAGTTAGCTTGCCTAATGGTCAGAGAGGCTGATAGGTAACCTTTCTTGGCCTTACTTTCAATTTTCCGGGTGTCCTTCTCTGGAGGGTGGGAAGCCAGAGGGACTTTTGCTTTGTCACAAGCTGCAGCTTGCACCACCCCTTGGTGGTCAGGGTGTGAAAATAAGAATTCAGCCCCTGTTCTGTCAAGCTGATACTTTGTATCCAATCATTTGTCCAAAGGAGGGACAGACCCAGGAGCTTGGAGGAGTTTTAAAATATCTCTTTTAAAGAACTTATTTATCGGGAGTGACAGTTTTTTAGTACACGTCAGCCCCATCATTTCCAGATATTCAGCCCCCTCCTCCTCATCCTGTACAGCTTCAGTGGTAGGGATGTCCAAGGCATCAGCAATTTTCCTGATGAAGGAAAAATGAGAAGAATAATCTTCTGTGGTCCTGGGAGGGGAGCCAAACTCCTGTTCAGGAGAGACCTCAGGCTCTATAGGCTCACCTTTTTCTTCCTCCTCCTCCTCTTCCTCACCACGCTGCTCAGGAAAAGAGGGTAGGTTGGAAGGTGCAGGGGTCTGGACTGGGGACTGAAACCACAGGCAGCAGACCCTGCAAGGTCTGCATTATTTTGATTGCTTGTGCAATCTCTGAAGGAGAAAGCACAGTGGCAGGCATCACTGAAGTCCCTTTTTCCACAGGGGGGGTCAGTGTGCTTTGCCTTCTTTAGTTTTTTAACCGGAACCAGAGAGCTAGCCAGTTCATAGGGTCTCTTTTTACCTGTATCGAGGTAGAAATAGTAGAAGTTGTGGTGTCACTCACAGACCCTGAGGGTTTCGGCTGGTGAAAGCCAGAGGGACCCTTTAATCTCTTATTTAATCTCTCCAGACATTTTTCCAATGTTTTTTTCTGAAAAAGATTTACAAATGTCACAATTAGTTTTCAAATGGTCAAAGTCAAGGCAGAAAACACAGAGTGCTTATCTGCCTTGGCAAAGACCTCACCACACTCAGAACAATTTTTAAAACCGGGTTCCCCGGTTCTCTTTTTAAGTTTTTCTGACATAATGAAGAAAAACCGCAACCGCAAAACACTAAAGGTTTTTAAATTCAAAAACAACAAATTTATTGGTTGCAGTCGGTTCAGGAACCAGTCGGAGAAACCGAGAGGAACCGGGAACCGATAGAAATAGAACCAGGATCAGCGGTTCGGAACCTAAGTTATCGGTTCTAAAACATAAAGATTTTAACACACAAAACTTATAGAAACTATGAAATAAATGGGGGAAAAACCCCAAAACTATCTAAAAGTACCTCGGTTCCTCAACAGTTATTCCGAACTGTGAGAAACCGAGAAAACAACACAAAACTATCTGAATAAACTAACGGTTATTAAAATAACACTGATGGGGGCGCCAGAGAGCCATCTTCCAGGTTGATAGTATTCTTCTTACTCTCTCCTCCATGTGGCAGAAAAATAAGCAAAAGCTATCATTTTAAAATATTTTTCTGAAAATCCAGCAGACTAACTTTATAGAGCAAGTGTTCCTGAATCGATTGATACCATAATCAACATGGGCAGAACGAAAATGCAGCAACCAGGACATCACAAAGATCTCCCACCAATCAACAGTAAGGCCGGAGAAGCCTCAGGTGGAAGTACCACTAGTAAAGAAGATCGTGCATCGGATCCCCCATGGCACACTCTACTGGAGTCCATGCGGGCCATGGACTCCAAAATAGAAAAAACGCAGACAAAGCTAGTAAAACATGGTGCTGCAATTATACAACTCTCAGACTCCTTAGCAGATACAGATAAGAGGGTGGTCACGACCCTGGCTACAGTGGAGACTATTATAAAGGAAAACGGACAGCTCCATGGCCGCCTTGAGTCCCTGGAAAATGAAATCCGAGCTGGCAATATCCGTATCGTGGAGCTTCATGAAGGAATGGAAGGATTGAACCTGCTGCAATACTTAACTGGACTGGCTGAAAGACAATCTAAACCTACCTGAAAACTTTCCATGGGCTGCACTCACTAAAGCGTATAGAGTTAATCCGAGGGTCCGACCATCATCCCCTAACCAACCACTTACTATCCTATTGAGAACTACAGGCTTGGAGATTCACAATCAGGTCCTACTTGCAGCAAGAACAATGCATCCCTTGGAGGTTGGTGAAAGGGACATTAAACTATACCCCGATCTCTCCTTTCAGACCCGTGCCAGGAGGAAGGCCTTCAATGCTGTAAGGCACAAGTTCGTGCACTTGGAATCATTCATTCCTTCCTACTTCCAGTGCGACTACGAGTGATTTATGGAGGGAAGACGTGGCATTTTAATACCCCTCAGGATGCCGGCAGATGGACAGAGAAGGTGGAAATAGAGTTTGCAGCAAGGAAGGATCCAGTTGATTCGCAGAGCTCCGATGTAGAGGACGACTGAGGAAATAACCTGAGGTATATATATAATAACAGGTCGGGACTTTCCTAACTGTTTCTCTGATGTTGGGACATTTTTGTGTGCACCATGAGACTCTATAGGGAACTGTGGATGTCAGGGTGTAGTTTATAAATGTTTGTTTTAACGAGGGGATTACAGAGGGGCCTTCTAATGATTGTCTCAATAGCCACTTGATGCATGCAGGATTCCCTACCATAACGGTGGCTCCGTGTGGTCCTCACGATCAGTTGAGATACAGGAGAGGTTGAGCCCGAGTTCTATACCATTATGTTTAATAAATAATTTTATAGTTGGAATTGTTTGGGTTGGGAGTTATCAAAATCATTACTGCCTACAGTTTAAAATGGGCAAATTCAAAATGTACTAATAAATGCTGGATTATAAGGATAGTTCTGCAAGGGAGTAGGGAATTCAAGGGAATCAAATTGTTTTCTATAACAAGTTCTACCTAATTGTACCAGGTTGAAATAGCAATCTTTTTAGATTGTGTCTAGTTCTCCCTTTCCTATTCTACCTAGAGGTTTCACCTTCACCATTGAAGAGGCTGGCAACTGTCAATAAAACTTGTGGATCTATATTGAGGGACTTATTGTCTGGGACTTACCCCCCATCCTTCTGTAACTGACTACAAGGGGGCCTTCTATGTGATTATCAAATATGTGTTATAATGTATATATATACCTTGTACGAGTATATATAAATTGTCTGTGAAAACAGAAAATTAATAAATATAAAGTTTAAAAAAAAAAATAACACTGATGAGAGGCAGCAAATGAAAATAAATGGAAAATACGTAAGCATTTGTTATTAATAAAGGCTTCTCTGACTAGATGATGAGGAGGAAATCTCCAGGCATCTGGTCTTGACAGGCGGAGAGAGAAATCTGAGGGTTAGAATGTAGGCAGTTGATAGGTGGCAGCATTTGAAAAGTGGCTCATGCCAGTGATTCCATCATTAGAATAGCAGTCTATCTCCGGGCAGATCTGACATTAAAGGTATACTGCAGAAGAGTTAGGAATATTGAAGTATTCCTGGGGTGAGAAGCCCCCCCATGAACCAGGTAAAAACAAAAGTTGGCAATGACTGTAAGCCCATTGCCAACTAAACTTCCCAGCAAACATCTCATTCTCATCTTTGGCAAGAGACTAAAAAGGGCTGGGAGTAAGATTTTACCTGGCGGGCTGCGGATTCATCAAGTGGCCAATGCGTGTGCATGTTTTGCAAACAATTGCATAAACTGTCATCATATGGACTGGTTATATGAAAAGCTGAAATCTGGACTCTTGTACTAAGGGTATCAGCTAAAGGAACTGTTCAAAGAACATACTTTTCCAGCAACCCCTTCCCCCCTTCCAGGGGAAGCCAAAAGACTGCCGGCAGTGTCATGTTCTTCTAACAATAGTGCACTGGTACAAATGTATTTGAAAGAGACAGTTGCTTAATTACTTGTTAATTGCTTATATGTCATCTTTTTTATTTTCAAGTCTGCTGCTTAAAATAAAACCTATTGAATGTATAGTATGGGTTTCTTGTTATCTGCTTGTCCTGTGAAACTCATGACATTATGGGATCTAAGTGAGGTCTCCTACACTGGGATTAAGATTTGCTCTTAGGCTAGTATAAAGTAAATCAGGTTGCCTCCTGCACATCTGGCTTTCATGTTTGGGTATGAGCAACTAAAACTGGATTATAACACTCACATATGTGGCACCCAACAAATCCTGGAGGTTCAGTAAGGAAAACCAAGCTCCTGGCTCCAGGAATGGAATGATCTGATTCAACGTTACATGCAAAACTTCCAGCTGTAAACAAATAGGTTCAGTATAACACAGGTACAGAATGGGGCACCAGCACCCTGTCTGTTTGTTTTCCAGAAAGTACCACAATAAGCCTGGTTTTCTGGAGCAGGCTCCATCATATGCCATTTCAGGAGCTGATTAACCTCACCCCACTGTGTGGGGAGAGACTCCAGCAAAAGTGATCCTCCAAAAGGTACTCAGGATTGTCAGGGGGGTGGGTTTGGTTATGAACTCCAGAGATAACCTTGATTCTACCACTTTCAGAACTCACTTGCACAGATTTATAGGGGGCTACTGAGGCAGGAAGTGTGCTGTGGCTCCTGACCAGGAGCCACAGCAGAAAAATAAAGATGGAGAGGGGTTGGGGCCCCCCATCCCACCACTTCTTGCTTTAGAAGATGTCCCCTAATGACTTGCCTCTGGGCAAAACACCTCTACTGCACTCATGATGGCCCTGTCCCACAGATTTATTGAATGATTTAGTTAGGCAGGGCTGCTGGAAATGCTGCTTCTGCTGCTGCTGGCCTTACAAGCCCAGTAGATGCCACAAGCCTTGTAGCTGAGGTTTAGGCTGCTGCTTTAGGTTAGTGATTGACATCACCAAATCCAGGGTCACACTGGACATCTGTTCACATGAGATGCTTCTCAACCCTTGGCCCAAAGAGAGCCATCCCCATAAATGGAATATCTGCCACCCTTTGTTGAATGTCCTGATTGAAGGGTGAAATATGCAGTCAGGAGCATCAGAGTATGAAGACTGCTACTGCCACTGCTTGGACTGACATGTTGGGAGAGTCCAAGGTGACCTGTGGCTTGTGCTTGGTTACTACCAGCTCAAGATCTCATATCTCACAAAGGTTTTGCTGGCTCTCCTTAGGGAGAATGACCAACAGGTTGGAGAGTGTCTTGAAGAACTCATGATTGCAGCAAGTCATCAACACTCCAAGCTGGCCTGGTAGATGTCAAGGGACACTGTAGTACAGTATATACTTTATGACCAAGGTAGCCCTGCTTCTTAGTCTCCTTGTCCTGTGGCCTGTGTGACTCACATTGTTCCTTTGCTTTGTGGAATGCCGCCATCTGTTATGGGATCCTCGAGAGATGAGTGTTCCAATAACCTGAATAACCTACAAAGGGGAATGCATAATTGTACTTAATACAGTATCTGAAAAGATGTTTAGAATATGGCCCAGTACTGCTGGGACAACTGGGAAGGCCACACCCTATGAGGCACTCTTTTCCAGGATGCCCAACAGTGGATAGGTCTCTTTCTTCTAGACCACCTTCAGTAGCATGCTCAGAGACATAGAGATGTAGTGCAGGAGGAAGGCAAACAAGGACTGGTACCCCAAGGGGGGGCTGTAAGTAGATTGGCTTCCATCCCATCAACACAGGGTCAATGGGATGGATGATGCATCTGAGTCCGGATAGAGAAGCATCGACCATCAACATGGAGTATGGATAACCCTCTCCATCAAAGTAACCACCACTGACCAGAGATGAGTAAGTCTGGACTCTGGCCTAGAGTCCTTCCCAGGAGTGCTCAGAATTGTTTATGAAGGTGGGTGTTCGAACAGCAACGTTTACTGCAGCATGGCTGGCAGAACCAGAGGTTGAGCCATAGGATGAGCAACCGAAGTTGGTGGTGAAGCGGCAGCCAAGGCTGTGTTGGGTCTGCTGGCATTGCTAGTTGACCTCAACTTTGGGGAAAATGCTCCATACATCCAATGCTATCAAGCTGCTTTCTCCTATTTACAAAAGACTCAATGTCGATGGTGGAAGCCGGATGACAATGATAGATCAACATGATCAACAAGCATTTAAACTGGTCAAGGGGGGGGTCCAGGAAGCTTAGGAGGTTAGGAGGCTTAGTACCCCCCATGAGCACATGCTCTACACAGGAACTCAAGGCAAAGACAGATTGGCAGAGGGCACTATTCAACATAAGGGAGGGGGACAGGGAGGACCAGGTAAGAAGGATGTCCAGGAAAGGGGGAGGCACATGTCAGCAAAGCAGGGGAGGGAAGTCACATTCTGGAGAGCCATGTGCGCTAACGCCCGGAGTATGAGTAACAAGATGGAGGACCTTGAGGCAGCCATGGCAGAGTCAGACCTGGACATTGTGGCCATCACAGAGACCTGGTGTAATGATAACCATGACTGGGAGATAGCCATACCAGCCTATAATCTATTCAGGAGGGACAGGGCAGACAGGAAGGGGAGAGGAGTGGTGCTTTATGTGAAGGATAATGTAAAGGCCACAGACATTCAAGGGGAACAAGGTGGGGGGGGATACTGTGGGTTAAGCTAGAAAGAAGAACAGGGTCAGCCATCCACACAGGGTAATATACAGACCACCAGCCCAGGGGGTGAAGATAGATAGGAGATGATGCTGGCTATCCAAAGAACGGTGTACAAGGGGAAGGTAGTGCTGGTTGGCAACTTCAGTATACTGGATGTAGACTGGAGCCTCTCTACAGCGGCAACAACCAGGAGCAGGTTTATTCTGGACTCCCTACAGGGAGCTTTCCTTAAGCAACTGGTCATAGAACCCACACGGGAGATGGCAATACTGGACCTGGTGCTCACAAACGGGGACAGTGTGACGGGGTCACAGTGGGGGAGCACCTGGGGAACAGTGACCACCAGTCAGTGGGGTCTGAGATAACTGAAGGGACGGAATCCAGCCACACAAGAACAAGAATCCTTGACTTTAGGATGGCAGATTTTGGGAAAATGGAGAAATGCTTAGAAGAGGCATTACTGTAGTTGGAACAGGGAGGAAAATAGGTGTGGAGGAACAGTGGGTGGTATTCAAATCTGGGATAACAAAGGCAACACAATTCTATGTAAAATAGGTTAGCAAGGGGAAAAGGAAGAGAAGACCATTATGGTATTCCAAGGAGGTAGCTGAGAAAGTAAAAGCAAAAAAAAATAAAATTCAAACAGTACAAAAAGACAGAGGCAGAAGGGGACAGGGAGCGGTACCAGGAGAAACAAAGGGAGACAGGGACAGCAGTAAAGGAAGCCAAAGCACAAACGGAGGAACGCATTGCAATATCAGTGGTGAGAGGGGACAAAACCTTTTACAGGTACATCAGTGAAAAAAGGAAGGCAATGGAAGGGATAGTGAGGCTGAAAGGGGAGGACAGGGGTAGAGTGGAGGATGACAACCACAAAGCAAGCATACTTAATAGATACTTCTGCTCAGTCTTTACAGATGAGGGGACAGGAAATGGTCCAGAAAGGGTAGGAAGGGCACGGAAATGGATACAAGTCCTTTTCCAAGGGAAAGGGTCCTAAGGGAACTGGAAGGAATAAGAGTCGATAGGGCTATGGAGACAGATGGGGTACACCTTAGGGTGCTGAGGGAGCTAACAGAGGTGGTGGCAGAACCTCTGGCAACCCTGTTCAGTCAGTTACTGGGAACAGGAGAGGTACCCAAAGACTGGAGGAGAGCTGATGTAGTCCCCCTATACAAAAGGGGAAACAGAGAGGCAGCGGGAAACTACAGACCAGTCAGCCTGACCTCAGTAGTGGGGAAGATCACGGAAACACTATTGAAGGAAAGAACAGTAGAACGCCTGGTTGCCAACAGTCTACAGGACCCAAGGCAACATGGTTTTACTAGACGGAGGTCGTTCCAGACCAGTCTCATTGAGTTCTTCGACTGGATTACATAGGAGGTGGACTTGGGGGGGGGCAGTGGATGTGGCCTACCTGGACTTCAGCAAGGTCTTTGACACTGTTTATTTATTTATTTAGGAAATTGGAATTACAACCCTTTGAGTCATAGACTCGTTTCCAAAGGCTCCATGTCAGAATAAAACATAGACATTCATACAGAACATACTGTACATAGAATAAATGTGGGTGAGCAATCATACAGAGTATAAATACAATGAGCACGGGTTAATGCCTATACATTTGGTAGCTAAAACAGGGCAGAGCTATCAACATATTTACCTAATGAGTGGATAAGACCTATACAACTGATAGCTAAAGCAATGCATGATATGAGTTGGTAGTAAGCCACCTCAGGGAGGCCTTGTCTTATACATAAAATAATGTTTTCACAGTCCAGTGCAACTATATGGTAACCAAGGGAAGTGAGGAGCCTATAGGCTAGAAATAGTGAGGGCTCTCCACTGCCTGGCCAAGGGCCACACTGTGCCACTTAGAAGGCTGTTAAACAAGCTGGGGAACATGGGAGTGGATAGAATGGTGATGAAGTGGGTAGGGAACTGGTTGGCTAGCAGGACACAGAGGGTGGTGGTAAATGGCTGTCACTCCACAAAGGGAAAGGTGACCAGTTGGGTTCCAAAGGGATCAGTGCTGGGACCAGTCCTCTTCAATATTTTTATCACTGACATTACAGAGGACCTAGAAGGGAAAATGTGCCTGTTCACTGATGACACAACGCTTTGCAACAGGGTGGACACGCCAGAGGGTGTGGATAGAATGAGGAGAGATCTGCAGAAGCTTGAGGACTGATCAAGGGATTGGCAGTTGAGATTCAACACAAACAAGTGTGAGATAATGCACATGGGGCACAAAACCAGGATATAAAATGCTCCAAGCAGGAAAGGGACATAGGGATTATCATCTCTGATGACCTCAAGGACGGGAGTTAGTGCAACAAGGCGGCAGGAAAGGCAAACAGGATGCTGGGATGCATAGGCAGGGTTATCACTAGCAGGAAAAGGGAGGTCAAAATTCCATTAAACAGGACATTAGTGAGGCCACACCTTGAGTACAGTATTCAGTTCTGGAGTCCTTACCTAAGTAAGGACACAAGGTGGAGGCAGTTCAGAGGAGGACAACTGAGATGGTGCAAGAATTACATCACAAACCCTATGAGGACAGGCTAAAAGACTTAAATATGTACTCCCTGGAAGAGAGGAGGGAGAGATCGGATATGATTGAGACATACAGTATAAGTACCTCACGGGGATTAACAAGGTGCAGGAAAACACAATTTTTCAAAGAAAATGATGCTCCAGGACTAGGGGACATAGGATGAAACTGGAGGGAGAGAAGTTCAGAGGGACTGTGAGGAAGTACTTCTTTACAGAGAGGGTGGTGGACAAATAGAATAGCCTGCTGGAAGAGGTGGTCAGGGCAGAAATGATTACAGGATTTAAGAATGCATGGGATAGGCATAAGGGGATCTTGGTAGTTGGGGGAAGGGGACAACCTACAGTAGTTCTAGAGAAGCTTGAAGAAGCACAGTTACATGCATAAATGGTCTGACTATATGGGGCGAAGGCCCTTATCTGCCAACAACATCTATGTATCTATGTAATGATAATTTCAGTGGTGATGTCAAGAGTTGGAGCGAGACCAAGATTGTGAACTTTTTTTGTTTTCAAAAATAGTTTATTGGGTTAAAGATGTGCGAAAGAAAAACATACATACAGCAAATTTCATACGATCTGTTGTCAGAGTACAAATGAAAGAAACCAAGTGCAGGGTGTAATACATTGCCTGTTTAACAGAGGCACACAGTCACATATCAAAATATGCACCATTATCTAGAAGCCTATGAAAACCAACCAGACATAAGGCCTGGGTAAGCACAGCCTAGGCACACTGATTAATTACATCACCAACTTTTTTACCCCTGCTCAAAATATTCAGAGTTTAAAGGTCAAACATAAAGGGAGGGTACAGCCCCACCACAGAAAGGGAAGGAAGGGGCAAGAGAAAGTGCCCCCAGGGCCTGCACCAGCCATAGAGTACATAATATTGGGAATACCCTGGGATGCTACTGCTGCAATCAGTGGGTGCCAGACCTCAAAAAACTTATGAAGTCTACCCAGTGTGCTCATCTGTGTCCTTTCAAGGGACATACATGACATAAGATTACCAACTCATCTAGCAACTGATGGAGGGGAAGAGGACATCCAAACTTGAGCCAGGGTCCTCCTAGCATTGATAAGTGCCAGCGACCAGAGGGGGTTGTTAGTCTCCCACTTGGGGTGAACTGGGTCCGCCCCCAATAATAACTCGAGAGGGGACTTTGCGGGAGCATAGCCAAGCATATGACTCATTATATTATGAAAGGAGTGCCAAGGGCGACCTGGGGACGTGTCAAGGCTAAATGGATAAAGTCATCGGCCTCTACTCCACATTTAGGGCATAGTTCAGATTTTGAACTGTCTATAGCATGAAGTCTGGTAGGAGTTATATAGGCCTTGTGTAAGAAATTCAACTGGATCTGGTGCAACTTACTGCTATATGAGCAATTTAGATAGTGGGAGCAGGCCAATTTCCAGGTATAATGATCTATGGGGAGGAGCAAGTCTTTGCTCCAATTAAGCCTACTGAAACCATAAGAGTTCTGTTGGTGCCCTTGTATAATTTGATAAAAGACCGAGAGGGGATTTCTGCCCCAGTTGGGGTCTGAAAAGTTCCTCCTCGAATGGGGAAGGAGCAGACCAACCATGAGCAGCAGAAAGCATATCACCACAACTCTGGTGAACCCGCAGATACACAAAAGTCACTAGGGTGGATCCCCCATTCCTTGCATATCATTTGGAAGGTTTTCATTGTACCTCCCTCATGTAACTGCTCTGCGGATACTAACCCCCTTCTCCTCCAGTTCCAGAGGTGCTGAATTATAGTGAGCATACAGGGGCCCCTGCATCGCAGTGCTGCCAGCAGGCTCACGTATGGTGATGCATTACAGTTGTGTCTAATATATAGGTGTACACAAACCCAGACCCCTAGGGAGGTATCCGTAAAAGGGTTGAGTAACTTCTCCCCTCCATGGGCCCCTAAGGCCCCCACCAAGGTATCATTCCTGAGATTACCATTTAGCGAGTCCTCCTCCAAGCCCAGCCAAGAGCATCCCGTTGGAGCTAAGCCGGTGGGCAGAAAGGCCAACTGCGTGGCCCAGTAGTAGGCCCTGAAATTAGGCAACCCAGAACCTCCCTCCTTAGGCAGCAGTTGTAGAGTGGCTCTATTAATTCTGGCACTGTCCCCCCCCCAGCCATAGGAACCTGTGGATTATAGTGTTAAGGTGCTTAAAATGGGTCTGGGGAACTTTAGTAAGGAGCGACCAGTATAGATAGGCACCTCAGCAAGATTGTCATCTTCACCACTCCAACTCTACCCAGCACTGACAGCAGTAAAGCTGACCATCTGTCACAGTCTTCTGCTATCTTAGAGAGGAGGGGTTTATAATTGAGAACGTATAAAGATCTGGTAGATGCTGACAGCTGGACACCCAGATATTTCAGTTGGGCTACCATTTGCAGCCCCCCTAGATCTGCTATTAATTGAGCCCTATCCAAAAGGCCCACCAGTAACAGTTCACTTTTAGTCCAGTTAACCTTATGGCCAGTAATGTCCCCATAGGATCTCATCAACTGATGGAGAGTCGGAAGGTCCTAAGTGGGGTTTTGTTAGTAAAGGAGCAGATCGCCTGCATACATGGTGATCTTATGTTCTCTCCCACCCCCCACCCCCACAAGCCCCTAATTCCCTCATGAGCTTTAAGAGCTGCAGCCAAGGGTTCCATGGAGAGAACATATAACAATGGAGATAATGGGCAGCCCTGACGGGTGCCACATCCCAAGATGAAGAGTCAGGACAAAGTGTCATTAACCGCTACCTGGGCTAGTGGCAATCTGTATAATGTACATACCCAATTACAGAAGATTGGTACCAGTCCCATTCTGCCAAGAGTCTCGAAAAGGTACCAACACTCCACACGGTCAAATGCTTTTTCAACATCTAACACTACTACAGCTGCACCATGTCTGCGTTTAGTCCGCCCCCACAGAAGAATAATATTTAGTGTGTGTCTTATATTATGTTTCCCCTGCCTTCCCTGCACAAAGCCTGACTGAACTTGATGTATCAAATTTGGAAGAAGGGTGTCAAGTCGAGAAGCCAAGGCCCTGGTCAAGATTTTATAATCAGCAGTTAAAAGAGAAATGGGCCTGTAGGAGGCACACTTTGTAGGGTCTTTACCCGTCTTTGGTAGAACTGTAATTATTGCAGACCATGTGGAAGAGGGCAATTCTTCAGCCTCCAGACTCTCAGTTAACATATCAAATAATGGCTCCAAAAGGGAAGCACTGAAAGTTTTAAAAAAGTCAATCAGGAGCCCATTTGGGCCTGGCGTCTTCCCTCCCTTAAGAGATCTGAGTGCAGATAGGATTTCCTGTATGGTCAAAAGGACATCCAATTGTTCTGCCGCTTCCTCATTCAATTTTTAAGATTGTGAACTTGACTGAGAATGTCTGCCCAAAGGTTGATGTGGCATGGGAGCCAACAGGTACTGAGGCTCCTGTGGAGGGTTCCTGGGCACCAGAAAGATGGAAGGCTGCATCGGGGTTAGAGCAATCGGCATAGGTTGAACCAAGGAAGGGCAACTGGAAGCTTCATCGACCCCGCCCCCAGTCTTAGGCTGGGCTGTGGTCAGCACTGGAGTCTGGAAAAGTGAAGATTTATCTCTTTCAAAGCACTCGTCCTCGACTTCAATGAGGTTGACTGGCTGATTGACCTTTATGGATTCCTTTGGCTGCCCTAGAGAGAATGAGGTACTCCATGGGTGGCCTGGTCTCCTTACAGGGAGACTAGCCATGAGGCCGAAAAGAAGGGGAGAGCACAAATAGCCTACTGACTAACAGCAATTCCATGACAGGCATTGACTCTTCTTGTGTCTGCAACACCAAGGTGGATACTCCTTTTTGAATAAGTGGAGGGACAGAAGAATGTTATGGAACCCTTTGACTTCGCTTAGAGAAGAAAGATCTATCACTTACTCCTCTCCCACCATCAACAAGTCTGGGACTAGAACATACTCACTGACCTGACAGTCCACCACTAAGGCCTGCAGCTACACTGCAGACACCACAGTCATTGACAGGCGACAAGAAGAAGGCTTGTTCTGCACCACCTGCAGATAGCACTTGTGGTGCACCTGCAGGGGTACAACACTGCACCATTGGCAATGCCCTATGTCATGGGTAATGCCCAGGCAGCACACGTAGGCATCACTGCTGTTTGTGATGGAAATGATGAACCTGCACACATCTCTTAAATCCTGATTTTCCCTTAATCCCAAATATCAACAGAGCAGTGAAGCGGAGATGAGGTGGGAATGATGAGTCAAAAACTAAATAAATGTAAAATGTTTTGTTCAGTATAGTCTGAAAACTAAGCAGAATCCTAATTTACTAGCAGTAACTGTGAGAGAGGAAACCGGTTCCTTCCAGACGAAGAAAAGATCTGAGTGCAGTGGTGCTGAACTGGATGACCACATGCAAGGGTGGAGGAGGGTCAAGCTTGAAGAATGTTCCAGTAACTGAGAACACTCAGTGAAATAATGCCAAGTGTGGACAGTGAACTGAATCTAGATAGTTAGAATTACCCTTTCCCTTCTTTGTTTCTGTTCACTTGACTGCCAGTACAAGGACTCCCACTGTAATTTGGGATTTCCCAGAAATTCTTAACTAGATCTGGATATCAGTAAGTCACATGATTTGAGAAACCTTCCTGCCTGAACCAACCCGAACAGCCTTTAGGTTTCCTCTGAATCAAAATCTAATGAAATAGTTCTCTTTTGTTGGTACTTTGTGAAATGAGAAACTTGAAATTCTTCAGAGTTAATTGGGCTGAAAATTGAAGGTCTGCACTCTTTGCCCTTTTGTTCAAGTCACAAACATCAAGCTTTTTAGAGATGGTGTTCTCTTACTGTGGATCAGTGTGAATTAGTACACTTTGTCACTGCATAATCTACTATGGTATTTTACCAATACGCTCATGTTCCAGTACACAAGGCCAGCCTTCTATTTGTTTTTTGCCTGTTATTTTCAAGTCCTCCTCACTGATTTAATTATCTTAGTAATCAGATTTATTTTTTTCTACTAGGAGCAAATGACCTGTGCAAGTCTTTTCTGAGGGGGCATTTTACTTCTTTAACCATCATGAATTTGAGCAAGTTATTGAACAGGTAAAGGGATTAATTCAAGAAAGAAATCAAAGTTTACTCTTAGCAACATAGCCTGAAGTTGGGCTGCTGTTCTTGCATATACCTGTGTATATATATATATATATATATATATATATATATATATATATACACATATATATATATTTCTGAGCTTGTGGTTGCTATGCTTTCATTTATTTATTAACCAGGAGAGAAACACTAAGTTGAAGCTTGTTTACCTGGGAGCACAAGGAAGTTAAAGGTCTTGCTCAGGGTCACACAGTATGCAAGTGGGGGCTGTGGGATTCAAACCCAGGTCTCCAGGTTTGCAGCTCAGAGCCTTAAACCATTGCACTATGCTGCCTCCATAGATTGTATCAGTACACGTACTTCTGATGTTGTGTTTGTTGTGCTTGTACATACCTGCACATATATTACTGAGGTTGTGGTTGCTGTTCTTGCATATACCTGTACTTCTGAGGTTGTGGTTGCTATGCTTGCATATACCTGTGCATGTACTTAGTAGGTTGTAGTTGCTGTGTTTCTGTACACCTGTTCTTCTAAGGTTGTGGTTGCCATGCTTGCATATACCTACACTGTGCTTCTGTTGTTGTGGTTGCTGTGCTTGCATATACATGTACTTCTGAGGTTGTGGTTGCTATGATTTGCTGTGCTTGCATATACCTGTGCAAGTACTTAGTAGGTTGTGGCTGCTGTGTTTGTGTATACCTGTCCTTTTAAGGTTGCAGTTGCTGTGCTTGCATATACCTGTACTTCTGTGGTTGTGGTTGTGGTTGCTGTTGCTGCACTTGCATATACTTAAACTTCTGAGGCTGTGGTTACTGGGCTTGCATATACCTGTACAGTACTTCCAAAGTTGTGGAAGCTGTGCCTACATATAGCTGTATTTCTGAAGTTGTGGTAGCTGTTCTTGCATATACCTGTACTTTTGAGGTTGTGGTTGCTGTTCTTACATATACAGTTGTAACCGGGTCATTGTGTAACTTATGGTTACTACCCCTGTCTTGTGGGCTCAACAAGGTTGAGGGGACTGGGCTCTGTTTCTTGTGCAAAAGGAGGGTTCTTTCCCAATTAGAAATTATATAGTGTGGTGTAGTGGGCCAGATGTATGTATGACACAGCCCCATGGGATGCTGTACCCACCCATCTCCCCTCACAGTCACCACCAGCATAGATTACCAACTTAAAATGTAACACTGTGAGACACATTCAGTTACAGACTGTAGCTAATAATATGCTCATAGGCAGGACTGAACAATAACAGTAAAAGACGTATTAATAGGGGAATGGGGGCAGAAATAAATAACAGTTGAAACATTTGATATAACTGGCAAAACCATAAGCAACAATAACAAACCCATCCCCAACAGCAACACCCAGAATTAGGCCCACCTCTCCACTGGTACCAGTGTCCCTCAAAAGTCTATCTGGGTACCCAGGAAGAGGGGTTGCAGGCCTGTTTCAGTGCAGCTGGTTGGCCAGTGTCGGTGCACTTGTAAAACAAACAGAGTCTTTGATAAAACTATGTTCACTCCCCAAGTCAGAACAGGCCCTGTGGTTACTCATGGTTCTGAAATTTAATCCCACAAGGTCTGACAGTGTCAGCAGGTCAGCCAGTCGAGCTAAGACTTTCTGCTGTACGATAAATGGCACCTTCTTTGGCTGTGGCAGGCTTGCCTGCAACTTGTCATCTTCTCTGCAGCTCTAGGAGCTTGTCACTTTCTCAGACGCTCTTGCCTCTTGCCACCCTCTGGACTTGCGGCCACAAACCTGGAGATAGACTATTACTGAGGACCAGGGCCACACATTCACCCTACACATCCAGGCATCTAACCCCCAGGGAAACATTGGGTACTTCCTAGCTGCAGCGTCACCTGGCCAATTCCCCAGACTGTCCCTCTGAAAGTGATTCCTATTCTGGAGTTTAGGATTCACAAAGTGTCTCATGTTCTGCGAGCAGCAGACATAGGTACCTCTGTAAACAGGACTGGTGTTCCCCCAGGCTGGTGGGGCAAACAGTTTCTACACTTTCAGGCTGCAGGCCTCAACAATTTTCTGGTTCCCCAGGCAATGGAAACTCAGTGGTCTTCTCCCAATGCTGGCCTCAGCAACTCTGGCAACAGTTCAGTCTTTAGAACACAGATCCAACCCCTGTAATAGCTGAGGGCTTTTCTCAGTATGCCAAAAATATTTTCTCCCAACTGAGCTGTACCCTTGAGTTCTGGCTCTCCCAGCTGATGGAAGCTTCAGGCATGTCTCCCAACTGTCGGCTGTGGAAGCCTGGGGCCGACTTCCAAAATGTCTCTATCGCTCACTCTCTGCTCTCCTGCTGTCCTCAGAGAGCCTCAGCAAGAGCTGCCATGAGCCGCGTTCCCCCCTCAACATCTTGGGAGAGGATCTGTCCTCCTGCATTAAACAACACAGCTGTCCATTAAATAAATTATTTTATAAAATGGGCAAATAAAATCACGAATGCTGATTGGCTGGAAGCCCTCTCCAGCCGTGTCCTTATCAGTGCATATCATGTCAACGCGCACTACTTCTGGCACCCAAAGCCCCACCACAGGGAGAAATCAATCCATAGCACCCGTCTCCCAATGCAGCTCGTCACATATGGTACCACAGGACAACAAGCGATTGCAGCGCTATACTGAAACAGCGCTCTGCTGCCACCAACAGAAAAACAAAAATCATGCCAGGAAATATATCCAACATCCCCCCTCCTCATCCTTCACAATATTTATCACTGTCATTTATTTGTCTTCGGTGCTGGGCTGCCCTGCCAAGTGTATGTATTTTAGTCCTAACCCCGCCAACGATCGGTTGACTCTTATCACACAAACTGACGATTCCATCTCCGCTTCCAGCATCACCAGCCTTGTTCTCCAGCCTCCCATCTTCCTGCCCTCCTAAGCAGCCATTCCCATCCATGTGAGCACATAAAAACTCAAACTCCTACTTGTAAGGGCAGTAAACACCAGAGGTTTCACTTTAGAAACCACTATGAAAATAGACCTGGCGGACCGGTAAGAGACATGCTCGCTCGTAATGAAGTGAGCCAGTGGCTGCAACAAAAAAGTGTAAAGAAAAGCAAAACCAAAAAAAGAAATAAAAAGAAAGAAGAGTTCAGAGACACACACAGTACAAGAAAGAAAACATACACCATATAGGAAAGCGCTATACGGAGTGCCCGGTGACATGGTGCTTCACAGTTAAGCTCATTGATGGCTAGAACAGAGAAAAAAAATCATGAACAACAGTAAAATAAATTCAGTAAAAACAACAAAGTGTTACAGTGTTGGGGAACACAGACAGTAGGAAACAGAAAGACACAGCAACACCCTGCAGTGGCAGCATTATATTATATAGTATGCAGTGCAGATGGACTATTTTTCTACATTCTTCATTTTTAACAGTTTTTAACCACTTTTATTTATTTAATTTTTTTTTATTGAGGAGGTTCATACCAGGGTCCCATTTTATAAGCGCAGTAAGACACTCTGAGGTGTGGGTTATCTCCTGATAAGAGCATGCCCAGGTGCATAAAGCACTCAGCGCAAGCGCCTCGTGCCTAACAATGCACCAGGGCGTGCTCTTATCAGGAGATAACCCACACCTCGTCGTGTCTTATTGCTTGCATATGCATAAGGCTGACTTGATGACTGACTGGCTGTCACTAAAGGTGACAAGAGCATTATAGTGTATAGTGGAATGTTGTTCTGTATAGAATTCCATCCCTTTCAAAATGCTGTTCTACCACAGTTCCGAGGTCATGGAATGTGATTGTACCCTACTGTGATAGAACAGCATTCTAGAACCTTTAGAGACTGCATGAGTCAGTTTCATTTTGAAAGCAAAAGAACTCACAAAACACATATTTCACACAGTACTATACAGTTTAAAAAATACAGGATAAACAACTCTATGCACAACCAGTGTGTTTTGCCACCTCAGGGTTCTGACTCCCATGGACCTCTCGAGCTTTGCTCTTGAGTTCAGAGGGAATCGGAACCCTTCTGTGGCAGAACACACTGGTTCTGCATAGTTGCCCATCCAGTATTCTCTATGTTTACAACCCTTACCCAGGAGCCATAGCTGCAGACCTAGAACTCCTTGATTACTGATTGGGTAAAACAGGGTCATGGGTTACCAAAATGGCATCCATATAAACAGTTTGTATTTGTCCCCAAGGTTAAAGTCTATTCATAGACAAACTAGCCAGATTTAAAAAATAACTGTCCTGTAGTTCAATAACTGGACCTCTCTACTGTAATCCGGTTGTGGAATGGGCTCTGATAAAGTCCTTATCTACCTGTCGCTAGTGCCGTAGAACTAAGGCCCCGTGCAACAGGCAAAAATTTATCCACTGAAGGGTCTGAGAATTTCTTACATAGATACATAGACAGTGTCGGCAGATAAGGGCCTATGGCCCAACCAGTCTGCCCATTTGAGCTTGTAAGTTCAGTTTGTTTTTCTAGAAGTCTGTTGCACCTTACCCCTGACCTCCAGAATTCCTTAATGTCTATCCCATGCATTCTTAAATCCCATGATTGTTTCAGCCCCCACCACTTCCTCTGGCAGGGTGTTCCACTTGTCCACCACCCGTTCTGTGAAGAAATTCTTTCTTATGTTTCCTCTAATCGCCCCTCCTCCAACTTCATCCCATGCCCTCTAGTCTTGGAACATCTTTTTTCGCTTAAAATAGTGTTTTCCTGCACCCTGTTCCTCCCTGTAAGATACTTGTATGTCTCTATCATATCCCCTCTCTCCCTCCTCTCCTCCAGGGAGTACATGTTCAGTTCCTTCAACCTGTCTTCATAGGACTTGTGATGCAATCCATGCACCATCTTTGTTGCCCTCCTCTGAACCTTCTCTACCCTGTCTATGTCCTTACGTAGGTATGGTCTCCAGAACTGTACACTGTACTCCAGGTGGGGCCTCACTAGTGTCTTGTATAGCGGAATTATGACCTCCCTTTTCCTGCTGGTGATGCCCCTGCCTCTACATCCCAGCATCCTATTTGCTTTACCTGCTGCCTTGTCACACTGTTTCCCTACCTTGAGGTCATCAGAGATGATAACCCCAAGATCCCTTTCCTGCTTGGTGCAAGCTATATCCTCACCCCCCAACTGATATATTGTGCCAGGGTTTTTGTGCCCCATATGCATTATCTTGCACTTCTTTGCATTGAATTTCAACTGCCAAACCCCTGACCATTCTTCAAGTTTCTGCAGGTCGCGTCTCATTCTGTCTACACCCTCTGGTGTGTCTACTCTGTTACAGAGCTTTGTGTCATCAGCAAACAGTGAAATTCTGCCTTCTAGGTCCTGCACAATGTCACTGATGAAGATGTTGAATAGGACCAGTCCCAGCACTGATCCCTGTGGTACCCCACTGGCCACTCTTCCTCTGTGGAGTGACAGCCATTTACCACCACCCTCTGTGTCCTGCCACCCAGCCAGTTACCTACCCACCACACTACTGTCCTGCCCACACCCATATTCCCCAGTTTGTGTAATAGTCTTCTATGTGGCACAGTGTCAAAGGCCTTGCTGAAGTCCAGATAGGCCATGTCCACTGCCCTCCCCTGATCCACCTCCCTAGTCACCCAGTCAAAAAATTAAACGAGGTTGGTCTGCCATGACCTCCCCCTGGTGAAACCATGCTGCCTTGGGTCCTGAAGTCCATTGACAACTAGATGTTCCACCAATCTCTCCTTCAGTAGTGCTTCTTAAAGCTATAGTGTGCACAAGACTGTCTTGGAAACAGGATTGTAAGATCATAATGACATTATCCTGTATAAAAAATAAAGTTTTACCTACCTACCTAGTACACACATAAACATTTATACATCTATTTACAAAGTCCATTTTCTTTCATTCTCAGGTATGTCTCTGGACCACTACACATGTTCCTGGATCCCAGGAGTCAGAACACACAAAAGGTGCTGATCTTAGGCTGCAAATGCAGAGTTAGCATGAGCACCGTAGTGTTTAACTGAACATCTGAGCAGATCACCTGCTTGCACATTCAAGCAGAAACCATCTCAAATGTGCACACACTGAGCTGTGCGGCAACTCACTGCTTCCCAGCACGAACTGCACTGTATCACTAGGTGATGAAACTTCAAGTATTTACACAACTCCTCCAAACCCCATAGCCAGCAGGCTCATAAGGGTTGCAGGAGCTTCTCAGGGGCACCCAGGGACCCAGGACTGGTGGGACCAGAGCAGCAGGAGTCAACCCTAGTAAGCCCCACCTGTTGGAGGGGTACATAGTACCTGTACATCTGAGGTTATGGCTGCTGTGCTTGCATATACCTGTACAGTACTTCTGATGTTGTAATGCCCATGCTTGCATGTACTTTTACATCTGAAATTGTGGTTGCTGGGCTTGCATATACCTGTACAGTACTACAGAGGTTGTAGTGGCTGTGCTTGCATATACCTGTACAGTACTTCTGAAGTTTTAGTGGCTGTACTTGCATATACCTGTTCTTCTGAAGTTGTGGTGGCTGTGCTTGCATATATCTGTACTTCAGAGCTTGTGATTGCTGTTCTTGCATATACAGTACTGTACCTATACTTCTGAGGTTGTGGTTTCTGGGCTTGCATATGCATGTACAGTACTTCTGAGGTTGTAGTGTCTGTGCCTGGATATACCTGTACTTCTGAGGTAGTGGTTGCTGGACTTGCATATACCTGTACAGCACTTCAGAGGTTGTAGTGGCTGTGCTTGCATATACTGTACAGTACCTGTACCTCTCAGGTTGTGTTTGATGTGCTTGCATATACAGTGCATTTATGTCTGATGTTGTTTTTGTACACATACTTCTGAGGTTGTGATTGCTGGCTTACATATATACAGTACCGGTAAGTCTGAACCTGTGGTTGTTGTTCTTGCATATACAGCACTTGTACTTAGTGTTAAAGACTAGAATCAAGGCTGGTTAACATCTGTCACTTTCATATATGTAACTGCAGGTAGATAGAATCATATATATGCCAGTCAGCTTGGCAATCCTGGATCATTTTCCCTGCTGTCCAACAGGAATCGTCATCCCCAACCAAGTGTCAACTGCAGCTGAAATCTCCACATGTGGAACCCCACACACATGGCAGGAACTTTGGCAATGGCAAGTGGACCGCCGTGCAATTTAGTGACCACAACCATGATGACTGGCAGCTCCCAGCCCTGCACTTTGACAGACAAAATGAGTGAAAGACAGACATATATTGCGGGAGTCCAGCGTGTCTCCCATTCACCTCCACCCTGGAACAGACGTCGATGCTTTGCTTGTCAGTCAGCAATGCAGGTTGGTGTCCTGCAGGCAAAGTGCCGGGTCCCCCCTCCATTCCCTGCAGAGCGAGTGACACAGCAACGGTGAGTGCCGCTTCTGTTGCTGTATATCCATATGTATGTGTAGGAGTCCAGTGTGTCTCCAATTCTCCAATACCCCCCTCCCCATGAGAGAGAGAGAGAGCGTAAGTGAGGTTGTCTTTTGGCGGTCGGGAGTAGAGATCAGCACTTGGCAGTCAGGAGTGCAGGTCGGTCACCCACAGGCAGAGTTCCCATTCCCCTGTCCCCCGCAGTAGGAGCACACAGCACATAGAGAGACAGACTGAGAAAATGGCAGCAAGTGTGCAGAGACCAGCACAGAGAAGTGCTGCAGAGGTTTCCTTTCACAGGTGGGGAGCGCAGGTCAGTTTCCCGCAGCAGGAGGAGTGGAGAGAGAGAACCAGAGGTGAAAGGAAAACTGAACCACTGAGAGGTAGCTTTGTGTGTGTTGTGGTGCAATCGGGGCAGAGACAAAAAGCAAGAGTGAGCTTCTGGGAAAGTGCAGTTTCTCATGCTATGTGTGCCACATTTACAGGAAACACCACTGCTTTTCTCTCTGTCTGTATGCCTCTGCCATGGAGGGGTGCAAAGTGCACCATTTTGGCAGTGTTCTCTTTGTTCTTTTGGAGAGTCCTCAATTGCAGTTGGTGTCAGTGGCCCCCTGTCACCTCCAAGCTGTCAGTGCACCGCTGCTCCCATTTGTCACCATGGTTTCATTCAGCATTGCTGCTGCACAGCAGAACAGGTTGACCAAGAGTGAGCGAGACAGAATTTTCTGCTGACTGTCTCTCTGTGTGACAATGTCCCAGGAGAGACATGGGGGGGGGGCAGAGTGACAGACAAGTTTCAGTGCAAGTTTCAGTACTGCATGTCAGTGTTCCTCAGTACTCTGCATGTGGACTGGGAGGCTACAGTAACGGTGTTAGGCAATGTAACGTACAGTATTATGCACAAGAAATGTCACAGGTCATCTCAGTAGTGCATGTGTGACATTTCTCTGTACATCAGGGCAATGCTGTATGCATTATTTGTTAGGGACTATTTTGCAAGGTGACAGGATACAGTACCTTTGTTGCTATTTAAACAGCCAAAAAAATGGCATGGGATCAAAATGCCACATACAAAAATAGCGCAAGCAAAATGCCAAAAGGCAAAATATTGTTGGACAAAACACCAACCAGCACACAATTTCACCCACATAATAAAAACGAATAGGGTGGCATTGGAGATTCTTTATTTTGCAGGGGGCTCTGCCCCCAACTCTCCCTGACATAGGGTGCTATGCCTCCCACGCCACTTGCACTTAATATAATCAACTCCAAGAGGGTGTGGACTTCGGAGATGGGGAAACTCGGGAGGGGGGAAATTTCTTTATTTAATAAAAAAAAATGCCAAGACCTGGAGACAGGGAACTGAACCGTGGTCCCCAGCTCTCCTATGCTGCCACATGCTGGTGCCTTAACCACTCCACCACAGGAGTGGCTTGACCAGGCACCACACCAACAGCAACTTGATTCCCTCCTCCTTTCAGCGGACTGTGACGGGGTAGTGGTAATTCCCTAATGCTGTTCTACCTCTGTTGCCATCAGTGTTTTCACCATTCTCACAACGTGGTTAATACCACACTGTTATTGCAGTGCTTAAATGACCTGGTACCAAAAAACACCTTTCTGGATATTTTTTTGCTGTTTAAACATAACCCATGTTATAAGTGCAATAACCCACTCCAGGGTATGGGGTTATTGGGGATTAATCAACACCCTGGGCGCTGTGAGGACACTCTGCCTACAGCCTCATGCCTCACAACACACCCAGGGTGTTGATTCCACCTAAAAGTGGACAAAGCTGCGGGTAGTGAAAAATCTGTATCTCGCATCATTTCCAAGATACGGACACCGTAAGTCGCTATGTGCGCCGCAGTGTTATCCTACGGGAAAAATCTCAACTTCATGATGGCATATCTTTGTAGCCAATTAAGTTTTTATCACCTAAATAGCATAATTCACATCTCTGGGACATCCCCTTTATACCCTGCAAATTTCAAGCCAAAAGACCAAATCGTTTGTTTACAGTGCAGTGGCAAAGTTTTTAAAATCCTATTTTGCGAGGTGTCAAAATCCCCTTTCACAAGGTCAATCTCCATTCGTGCACTGTCAAAATCCCTATTTACGAGTAATCCTTGATCATCAGATTTTGGCCATCTGGTCCCCAAGTCACGAAAAGGGAATTTTGTCAGCTTGCGAAATGGGACTGGCTGGCGAACAGGGATTTTGACAGCTCGCCAATGGGGATTTAGACAGCTCATGAACAAGGAATTGAAAAACCAATCCCCTTTTGCGAGCTGAAAAAATCCCTATTCATGAGCCGATCCCCTTTCGCAAGCTGTCAAAATCCCCATTCATGAGCCAATCCTCGTTCTCGAGAATGGCCATCTGGTCGTGAAAGGATGATCAAGGATTTTGTCAGCTCGCGAAAGGCAATTGGCTCGCGGATGGGGATTTTGTCAGCTCGCAAAAGGGAATTCAAAAACCCAATCCCTTTCCATGATGTGACAAAATCCCCATTCGTAAGCCAATTCCCTTTCACAAGCTGTCAGAATCCCCATTTGTGAGCCAATCCTCATTCACGAGAATGGTCATCTGGTCCCTAACTCGCAAGCAAGGATTTTGCTACCTCGCGAAAGAGGATCAGCTCGTGAACAGGGATTTTGTTACCTCACGAACGAGGATTGGAAGCGAGTTGTGAACAAAGAATTTTAAAATTTAAAACGGCTGTTTTTTGGCCAAAATGAAGGAAACTAAAGGTATAGTTTTGTACAGGGCATCACCCTGAACAAAAACACATGTCTTATTTCAACAAGAAGTCACCCATGGAGCAAGCTACAACATTTTGTTTGGGGGAAAAAATGAAAACAAAATAACGGCTCGCTCAATCCCTTTTCGCAAAACATACATATAAATCTTGTAGGGAACTGAGCATGCTCAGAATCTGAAACTTAAAAATTAAATAACTTTGAAACGGATTAATATTTTTTCACCAAACCAATGCTACATTGTTCTTTGACCACACCTCTTTCTACCCTGCAACTTTATCTACCAAAATGCCAAATGGTGTGGCCACAGTGCGATGGGCAAAAATCAGCAAAAGAGTGCCCAAAAAAGCGAAAAACATGTTTTTCAGTGCTTTGTTGCACATAAACCGCAAGTCCGATAGAAATGCAACTTGGCAAATCAAGAGATCTACCATACGAAACCATGCATTCCATATTTTGTGCAAATCCACTGAACGTTTGCAAAGTTATTAAGGTGCAAAATTTGGGGTTTAACATCAAACTGCTTACTCAACCCTAACTATACTGGCGCAACTGCACTAGTATAATATATAGATATATATATATTACAGCTGCACGGTAGTGTAACTATAATTAGGGTGGCCCGGCCACTTCTATGTTAAACCCCAAATTTTGCACTTGAATAACTTTGCCACCATATGACAGATTTGCCTGAAATCCTGCAAGCACGCTGGGGCACCACAGATCTCTGGATCTGGCAAGTTGTGTTACGGTCAGATGAGCGGTTGTGGAGCTGCAGAGCACCAAAAACATGCAAAAGCGGGGTTGTGTGTTTCTTTGCTTGTGGCTAAAGCCCACACAATCTATCCGACTGGTCTGAAATCTTCAGGGAAGATACAGTCTGGGTCACTGATGTGCCGTTTGAAGATTTGGTGAAAAAATATTAATCCGTTCAAAAGTTATTCAAATTTTAATTTTCCCATTATAGTCAATAGGAAAAAATATATGTGCCTCACAAAAGCTGCCACCAGTACATTTTACTGTTGCAAATGGCCCTTTTACTGTCATGCTGCAGCCATCTTGTTTCAGTCAGTAGTGAAGAAAAACATCTGTAATTCAAATTCTACTGCCCCCTAGGTAAACATTGATAGTTGTGTTTACCTAAACGGGGCCTGAATAACACAATGGTGCCATCAGTTGTTTTCTAGGACCCCTAGAAATAGCTTTTTTAAAATCGGGTCCCCCTTAGTGTCGCAAATCCCAACAGTACATTTGCGACACTGTCGCAAATCACAACACTGTCGCATCTGTACTGTCGCAATTTGTGACACTACTGCACCAAAAAATACCTTTTTTTTGCCACACCACTGCATCTAAATGGTTAGACTTTTTGGCTGAAATGTGTAGCTTGGCAAGCCCTGGCCCCACTAATGTGCATTTTGGTGGTTTGGTAAAAAAATGTAAAGCAGTTACAAAGTTACAGTGCTCTGAAGTTGAGAAATTTCCCATAGGATAACATTGCTGCACCAGTGGTGCCTTTCGGGGCCCATATCTTGAAAATGATTTGAGATACGGATTTTTCACTACCCGGTGCTTAGCCCACCTTTACGTGGGCTAAGCATATGTGGAGGTTTTGAAGCCATGATTACAAATACAGTGGAATTTTTTCATAGTTGCTACAGTACTGAGATATTGCCAAATACATGTTACAAGGGTTCCTTCTGAGTACTATGGGGCTGCTGTATGGCTCCATACTTATGTGTATGTGGGAGTGTAGGGCCCAGAGGGCCTGCGCTCCCACTAACACATACCAGTTACTATCCAAGTTGAGTGCGCACTGGGACAAAGGTGCTGCAGAAACTTACTCAGAGCTCATAGAAAAAAGCTTCAAGCACACAAAAACCCATAAGTGAATGTTGTAATTATTTTATTCACTTATATTAGTTTCACCCCAAAAGACGCTTTTTGGGAATTGGAAACTATTATGAAGTGAATAAAACGAATTGGAAAATGTCTGTGAGTCACAGAAATTGATTTTTATGCTCCACTTATAGGTTTTTAGGTGCTTAACTTCCTTCAATTACCAGTTACAGTGACAAAAGCATGGAAATGTGATGTTAGGTTACCCCCATCACAATCTCACCCCACCCTCCACCCTCACACACCAACAGACATCAGGGTGTGCCATGGTTCATCAGGCCTAACTCTTACCCCATTCTCTTATACTGTAGCATGTCAGCTTGCTTACATGGAATGGGGTGATAGTTGAGTCTAATGACCCATGGCACACCCGATGTCTGTTGAGTGTGTGAAAATGAGGGGTGAGGTAACCTAACCTCACATTTCCATTCTTTTGTTTTGTCGCTGAGCTATCAACCCTAACTGATCATTAATGAAGTTTTTTGCAATGACTATATATATATATATATATATGTGTGTGAATATATGTTGATAGTACATTTCACTTAATCAGGACACGGTTAAAGGGGACATACATTTTATTGGGATGTTCACTGGGGCACCGATTTTCTCTAATGTTATTCAATGATGTTTCAGTCCTCTTAATTGGGATGGGCTGCTGCTTAATTGGGACATTTGTGTCCCATTAATACCTGCTTAGTGCAGTACTTAATCACAGCTCTTAGCAGGTGGTCACCTCTGCTCAGAATGGCTGCCAGCAAGAGACTGGATCTCCCTCTGTCCCAGAAGCTGAAAGTTATCGAGGTACTGCAGGAGCCTAATGCTTCAATGTTATCAGTGGCAAAAACATTTGGCATTTCCAAGAGTCAGTCGGCCGAATAAGTCTCAACCGAGACAAAATTGTTTCTGACTAGCAAGTGAGCTTGAAACCAAATCAGAAAGGCAAATGGGAAGGAAAAGATACAGAAGTTAGGAAAAGATACAGACATCAAGGATGCTTTACTTGTATGGCTCAATCATGCCACAAGCAAAGGCACTCATATCTTTGGCCCTGTTTTAAAGAAAAATGCAAATTAATTGGCTACCCATTTAACCCATGGCTCCTTTGAGGCAACAGATGACTGGTTATCTCATTGGAAGACCAGGCATAACATAGTCTGTAAAAAGAGCATGGAGAGGGTGCCGATGCAGATTCTACTGTGCCTCTGCCTCAGACTGACTACAGTCTGCTCTCCCCACTTTTATGTCTAAGTACCCACTAGTAAACATCTCTAACACAGATGAAACTGAGTTGTTTTACTGGGGGTACCCAGATAGAGGACTTATACAAAAAGAAGTTGATCTAATTGGGAGAAAAAAGCAAAGGATGGGGTCTCTCTCTTAAGTCGCACCAACTTACTGGGGACTGAAAAGCTGCCTCTCTTAGTGATAGGGAAGAGCAAGAGACCACTGTGCCTCCCAAATGATTTGTCCTAGCTGACAGTAACATTTGTGAGCTCCAGTAATGGCTGGATGAAAGGCTCAATATTTTCTGATTGGCTAGCTGACTGGAACCAGCAGCTGAAGAGAAGAAGATGAAAAGTCCTGCTGTTCGTCAGCAATTGCAGTGCCCCCCACCCCGAATTAGTCAGCAAGTTCACTAACATCAAACTGGTGTTCTTGCCACCTAACACCACCAGCCTAATTCAGCCACTATAGATGGGGGTTATAAAAATTTTAAAGGGCATTACAGAGCACAGCTGAACCCTAGGATAGTCGGCATCATTGACAGCGGGTCCACTGTTTTGGCATCGGAGACTGCCCAAATAGTAAACCTCTTAGATACCATATTTATGATGCACAAAGCATGGACCACTGTCAAGGAGCTGATGATCGCAAACGGCTTTAGAAAAGCTGGGTTTGTAATTAACAAATCTACCGAACAGCTGCCAGAAATCAATGATGTGTTTGCTGACATCGAGTGACCTCAAAATATGATGAGGGAGGAGTTTGAGGCATTCGTTGATTGCAACATTTTACAGGAGACTGAAGGAGAGCTCTCCTTCAAAGATATCTGTGCCTCAGTGAAAATCGGCAACTCAGAAACTGAATCACAAGGCAATGCAAACATAGACTAACAAACCCCAAACCCAGTTTCGAACTCAGTGGTACAATTATACATAAGTGCTCTCTGTGACTGGTGCCTGCAAAAAAAAAAGAATCGTGGAGTGGGAGCAACTGTTTGAAATTGAGTAGCTCATTTTTAAAAAGACTGCAGCCAACACAAAACAGAAACAGATAATGGACTTCTTCCCAGCCATCTGAAGAAATGAAGAAGGAGCGAAGTTTATAATCACAGTTTGTATGTTTGAGCATCATTAAGGAAAGTAAAGCAGCCATCCAAACCCAAAAACTAATTCATAAAAGAGCTGCAAACACTGCTGTAATCATTACACAAACTACACTACACAAGCAGCTAACTACTCTAACTACTGTTTCTTTTCAGTTTGTGATGTCGACGTGCTACAGTACAGGTACTGTACGTGTATATATATTATACTGGCACGGTAGTGCCAGTATAGTTAGGGTGAAAGGTAACATCTATGTTAAACCAGAATTTGTGAACGTTAATAACTTTGGAACCGTTCAACAGATTTGCACAACATTTGGCATGCATAATGTCTAATGGTAGGTCTCTGGACCAGCCAACCTTTGTGGGAACCCGTTGTGTGGTGTCTGAGACATAGAGTGTTGCAAAAACAGAAAAATCTGTGTTTTTTTTTACATTTCTTTGTCCGCCTATATCTCAGAAACGGCTTTAGGTTGTGGTCTGAAATTTTAAAACACCTTTGCCCAATAGATGTGCCTTTTGAAGGTGAAAAAATATTAATCCATTCAAAAGTTATTAAATTTTAAAGTTTCCCATTATAGCCTATGGGGAAAAAATATATGATCTGAAAGTGAAAGCAGGTAAACAGCCCCTAAAAACAGTTTCTTTGCCACTTCATAGCAAGAAAACGGTTAGCACTCTTGGGCTGAAATTTGCAGGGTGGCGGGCCCTTGCCCCACACATGTGCCCTTTGCAGGTTTGGTAAAGAAATTGACCATAGTTACAGCACTCCGAAGTTGCGCATTTTCCCATAGGATAACATTGTGGCAGTAGTGGTGCCTTTAGGCGGCTATATCTCAAAAATGGTTCAAGACATGGATTGTTTGCTAAGCGCAGTCTAGGTGTACTAAGCAGAAGTGGAGGTGGTCAGGTCATTAACACAACTGTGAAGGAATTTGTTCCAAACTTGCTATGGTTACTGAGATATTGCCACATTTGCAGCACAAGGGTTACTTGAAATGCCTCTAGGCCTGCACCATGTGTCTGTACTTATGGGTAGGTGGCAGCACAGGGCCCAGAGGGCCATGCTCCCACCTATGCATACCTTTTATGCAAAGGTGGGAGCACTGGGCCCTCCTATGCTATGTTTCTACACTCATGGGTGGGTGGGAGAGAGCCAGCACTCCCACCTATGGATACCATTATGCAAAACTAAAAGCACAGGGTCTTCCTGCACTATGTCTCTATACTTATAGGTAGGTGGGAGGGCAGGGCCCAGAGGGCCCGTGCTCCAAAATATGCATCCCATTATGCAAAACTAGGAGCATAGGGCCCTCCTGTGCTATGCCTCTACACTGACTGGTAGGTGGATGAGAGCACAGGGCCTCGAGGGCCCACGCTGTCACCTAGGAATATCATATGAGTAACCTTTCACTTTCTCCAAAAAAAGGAAATTCACTGCAAAAAAGCTCAGTCAATGCATCAGTTATGGTTGATTCCACACCAATAAAAGTATGGAAATTCAATGTTAGGGTTGCCAACCCTACCCCCCATACCCCCCTACCATCCACAGACCAACTGGCACGAGGGTGTGCCTTGGGGTCGATGGGCCTAACTCTCACCGTATTTTCCTGTACTGTACTATCTCAGCTTGTTTACACATGGAATGGGGTGAGAGTTAGGGCCAACGACCCCAAGACACACCCCGGCACCTGTTGGTCTGTGGATGGTGGGGGAGGGGTAGGGTTGATAACCTAACATCAAATTTCCAGACTTTTATTGGTGTGGACTCAACCCTAACTGATGCATTAATAGAGTTTTTAGCAATGAATATAAATCGTCTTTACAAAAACTTCATTAATGCACTAGTTAGGGATGAAGTGACAAAGGTAGGGCTATGTGGCGTTTGGGTTTCCAACCCTAACACCCCACCCTCACCCTGTAGGCAGCACCAGGCGTGGGGTGTGCCTTGGGGTTGTCAACCCTAATGCTCACCCCATTCCATGAGTAAGTACACTAAGATGGTTATAGTATGTGAGAATGGGGTGAGCGTTAGGGATGACAACCCCAAGGCACACCTCCTTTCCTGTTGGAAACCCTAATGCCACATTTCCCTACTTCTGTCACTGCAGCCCTAAACAGTGCATTAACGAAAATTTTTGCAAAGACTTTCCTTACTTTTTGCTATAATGTAATTGTATCCTCATTTATATCAGGGCTCTACGCTCCCATCCCTGTTTAGATATGTACATATATGTTGCCCTGGAAGCACAGGGCCCAGAATGCCCTGTGCAAGCATTTGTAGAAAAACAAAAATGAAACTGGCAGCATAGCCTTCTTATTACCCCACTTCATGAACCCAGTTATGAAAATTTTATTACCGCTGCCAATATGGAGGCAGTATAGTGCAGTGGTTTTACTATGTTGTAGAGGAGCAAAAAAAGGCAGAGGCCCATAAATAAACTCCTTTTAGGATAGAATGTAGTAATTGAGGTTTTCACCACTGTTAATATATTTATTCAAATTGATTTTAAATTGGTCCTTGCTTGGACTACATATTATATTCAATGGTAATCTATTCCACAAATTTGCTACTCTTATAGTATAAAAATTATTTTGCTTATTAGTGTGGAATTTTTCTACCTTAATCTGAAGTGGATGTCCTCGTGTTCCAAGTCTGTTATTTTTGTATTCTGTGGGCTGGATATTCAAACTGCGCCATTCATAGGCGCAAGCCCTTGTGCTGTGCAAAATAGTTGTGCAGGAGTGTGTCCGGGGCGATATTCAAAGGAGTTGCGCTATTGAGCAACTCCTTTGAATATCACCCCCCAGCCACAGCCACTGTGCATGGCGCAGTGGAACTTGCACCACCACAAGTTGACAGAGTGGAGCATTCAACTTGCGGTGGCGCAAGTACCATTGCGCCATGCGCAAAATCCCGATATTCAAAAGGTGACAGGCAAATGGGGCTATAATTCATGCAAGGCGCAGGGGGGGCCATTTGCATCTGATTATGGCCCCATTTGCATGCCATTAGCATGCAGGTGCTCCGATCCCCGAGGACTTGCGCCTGGCGCCCTGCCAGGCAGCAGCCGTCGGGGACCGACGCCCCCTGCAGCCCGATCGTGGGCAAAACAGTGTAGAATCCCCCACCACCACCCCCCACTGGCCCGATCGTGGGCATGGTTTAATTCCCCAACAGCCCGATCCACGGGCAGCAATGTAAGCTCCCCACCCGAGTATCCCTGGTGGTCAGTGGACGAAAAGCCCGATCATGGGCGGTAGTGTAAATCCCCCTCCTGAATTCAGCCCTGGTGGTCTAGTGGCACATCGATCGCGGGATGTAAATGCTACTAAATCCCCCAACATTGCCCTGGTGGCTAGTGTCCCCCTCCCCACCCACCCACGAAGCCCCACCACCTCGCTCCCCCTCCACAGCGGCGAGCGGCAGCATCCCTCCGCCTGCCGCCCGCCCCCACCGACTGACTGCCGGTAGGCGCTGCATGCCCATTAGTGAAAGAAAGAGCCAATAGGTGTGCAGCCCCTGCCTCCACATGACAGTCCGGTTTATCGAATAAATCTGGACTGTCATATGCAGATCAAGCTGCACAATGCTGCCGCCCGCGCTGTGGGGGAGGAGGTGGGACTGTGGGTGGGTGGGGAGGGGGGACACTAGCCACCAGGGCAATGTTGGGGGATTTGTAGCATTTATATCCCGCGATCGGGATGTGCCACTAGACCACCAGGGCTGACTTCAGGAGGGGGAATTCTACACTACTGCCCGCGATCAAGCTTTTCGGGTCCATTGACCACCAGGGATACGCCCGGGAGCTACATTGCTGCCCGCATTGGGCTGGTGGGGATAAGCTAGCCCGCTGGCGGGGCTAGTGGGGTGGTGTGGGGATTCACAGTCGCCTGCCCTCGATCGGGCTGCGAGGGGCACAGGGATTGGCTGTGCCAGCCACTGGTGGCAGCTGCTGTGCTGTGCCCTGCAATGCAGCAGCTCACCTGTGGGTGGCCTCGATTTCACGCTTTTTTTGGCTCAAAGTTGTGCAGGCGCAGGTTGGGGTTGCGCCTGCACATTTCGCACAGCCCGGCTGAATATCGGGCTGTGCTGTTTATGCATGGTTCCTCCCCCTCCAGTTGAGCATGCATTCATTTACATTGCGCTGTTGCTCAGCCTGTTTTCAGTGGCGCAGCTGCCTCCTGCTGAATATCGCAGAATGGTGCAATTTCGGACTTGCGCATGCGCAACCCTATTGCGCATGGCGCAACCCTTTTGAATATCCGGTCCTGTATTCAATTCTGTCATGAGTAATGGATAATATAAAATGTCATTATACATTAATATGTCTCCTCTGTATCTTCTTTGTTCTAGTGTAAGTAGTTTTACTGTAGGTAGGGTACTCTGTCTTTGTAATCTAATTCTTTTAGGGTTGAAAATGATTTTGTGTAACACCTTTGGATTTTTCTAATTTATTGATTTCTGCTTTGGTGTAAAGACTCCATATCTAACTACCATAATCTATTATTGGCCTAACATAGGACAGATATAGTGGAAGAAGGAGCTCTGCCTTTCTACTCTTAATGTTTCTTTTTATTGACATAGCAGTTTTAGTCGCTCTAGAAATAACACAGTAACATTGTTCTTTAAAATTAAGGTTACAGTCAATTATGATTCCTAGATCTTTTTCAGAACTTTTTGATGGAAGAGCCTCGTTTTTTAATATGTATGTATGGAGAGGGTTGTGTTTCCCCATATGTCTAACGCAACGTTTGTCAATATTAAGTCGCATACCCCAGGAGTCGGTCCATTGCATGATTGTATTTATATCATTTTGTATGATGTTTATATGTTCATACATTCCACAGAAACCACATAACTTGGTATCATCAGCAAATGTGGTTACTGTGCACTTGATATTTTTGCCCAAATCTGCAATGAAGATTTGGAATAATAATTTTCCAATTACTGATCCTTGGGGTACACCACTTGTGACTCTTCCTTCAGTTGATTGGTATCCTCTTATTGATACTATTTACATTCTGTCATGCATCCAACTGTCTATCCAGTCAGCAATGTATATGTCAATTCCATATTTAGAAAGCTTGTTTTTGGTTGCCCAATGTGGAACCAGATCAAAGGCCTTACACAAATTGAATAGGACTATATCTACTGGTATACCATTGTCTAACATTCTATTAACAGTATCATAAAAATAGATAAGGTTTGTCATACAAGAACGCCGCTGTCTAAATCCAAGTTGATTTTGATCAAATAATGCAATAGTTTTAAGTTGCTCGTTCAATTGATTTTTTTTATGAGTGATTCTAAAATTTTACACGGAATGGCAGTTAGGCTTATTTGCCTGTAGTTTGATATGGTGGATTTATTTCCTTTTTTGAATATTGGGGTACCTCTGGATATTTTCCAATCGTTTGGGATTTGATTATAGTTCAAGGATTTTTCATATAGTGTTTTTAAGGGCAGCCATATTTGTTCTTTCGTTAGTTTTAACATTGGGGATGTGATATTATCGATACCTGGTGCGTTATTATCTTTTAATTTGGTTATCTGAGATGAGATTTCTTCCTTGGTAAAGGTGTGAGTCCCTATGTTTTATTGGAATAGGATTAGTATCCTGGTGTATTTGATTTGAGAAAACTGAACAAAAATAAGCATTAAAGATGTTTGTTATTTTGAGTGGCTCAGTAACGCATTCGTTGTTTACCATAATAGATGAAAGCTTCTTGTTACCTTTCTTTAGTGAATTGATATAACTATAACATTTCTTATTGTTTGATTTGTTGGTCGTTTTTGATAGCAAAACTACATAGTTTTTTTTGCCTTATTTATTTTATTTTTACATTTTTCTGGTATTTCTTTAAATATTGTCCAGTTTTTGCCAGATTTATCTTCCATAAACAGACAATATCATTTATTTTTTGTTTATTAACTTTTTTATGTTTCTGTTTATCCATTTTGGTCGTAAATCCTTCTTTCCATACTTCTTTATACATTTTACTTGTTTTTGCATTCTTTTATGTATTGTCTCCTTTATAAAGTACCATGAATCATTAATTGATTTTCCTTCTAGATTTTAGGCCCAGTTGATACTACTAAGGTCCTGCTTAATACCAGCTTCATTTGTTGTTTTATATAGATAAAACTTGGTGCATCCTTTTGTAGAATGTACTGTATATGGTGCTCAAACGTAAAGAGTATTGTAGAGTGATCGCTGGTACCTAATGGCGCCTCAACAGAGCAGTGACTAATATTAATTTCTTCTGATGTTAATACTAAGTCAAGTAGATTGTTAAGCTCAGTCGGGGATTTAACATGTTGTACTAAATTTTGCTCACTGCAGAGGTTCACAAATTCTCTCCCTTGTTTTGTGGATGCCATATGTAAATATTAGTCAATGTCTGGGAGGTTAAAATCTCCTGCCAGTACAATTTTCCCTGCTTCAAGTGCCATATAGATCTCTTTGATTAATTTTTCATGAGTTGCAAAATTGATGTCCGGTGGTCTATAACATATACCAAGAATATATGTATTGTTATTGTCTAATATTTTGAATCATATTGTTTCAGTATCTTCACAGGATTTTATTTTGTCTGCAATATCAATAAACGTGATACCAGTTGAAATATAGATAGCTACTCCCCCTCCTTTTTTATTTGTTTCTATTGTGGCATATTGAGTTATATCCTTCAATACTATAACCTCAATTGTCTTTGTCATCCATCCATGTTTCCATTAATAGAACAATATCTATTTTTTCAGTGTGTATCATGGCTTGAAGTTCATTAAATTTTGAATTTAGACTTCTTATGTTACTTAATAAAAATGTTGTAATATGTTTGTCTGGAAAAAATAGTTTTCTGGGTGGATTTAGTACACATGAGGAACAGTCTCATTCCCCTCACTGTCTAGTTTAAATATATGAATTCCATTGCCCCAGAGATAAAATAACCTAATAAACAAGCCCCTTCAGTACTTAAATGCAAGCCATCATTACAATACAGATTTCTTTTGCCGTATAATTTATCCCATGAGTCTATAAAGCATATTGACTCATTAGTGCACCAGTTTTTAAGCCTTGTATTGATTCTAGCTATAGTTTTATTCTTTTCTTTGACTGCTCTTGGTACAGGTAGTAGTCTGGATATAACTGGAAGGGCCCCCAGTTGTCTAAGATGAAAAGCAGATTCAAGCAAATCAGTGCAAATATCTTTCTGATGGTTTTTCCCCACATCATTAATGCCTGCATGTATCATAACTATATGTTTTTGTTGACACTCTGTTGTTTTATGACTTTAGGGATTTCATTTTTGATATCTGAAATTTTTGCTCCTGGATAACACAGAACCGTCCTGTGTTGTTTATCGGATTAACATGTGGTTGAATCACATTTCCTGATAATCGAATCCCCCATTACTGTGATTTCAGTTATGCTTTGATTGGGGGTTAATTTCTTCTATGGGTAGGCTGCTAAATCTATTATGTGTTGTTGTTTCATCAGATGTTAGTGCTCTGCGTCCCTTTTTTGCTGTTTTATTACTACCTTGTACCAAGTACCATTCTTCTTTTGAGTTTGGTGCAGAGTGTCTATGTTGTTTATTTGTGTTAACAATGGTTTCAAGTGAACTGGTCATGGTATGAGTCAGATGTGTTTTCCTCTCTACTTCTTTTCCTTGAAACAGATATATCACAAGATGGATGGATAAGGCAATTTTCATTAAAGTGGTTAACTGAATAGTGGGGACTGTGATTCAGGTTTGCATTTAAGGAAGGGCTGGACACTAGATTGGTTAATGATCCTGTATTAGGAACATTTAGGGTTTTGTTAATACCACACTGCTGTTCCAGATTCATAATATCCTTAAGGTTTGTGAGTTCTGTGAGGGTGTTGCAAGATCCTTCGGCCCTATCACCCTCTCCGCTCACTCCGTTTCACCGACGAGGGATTGCTAGAGATGCCCAGGGTTCGTCTTCAATCTTCTGGGGCCAGAGCTTTTTCTTTTGTGGCTCCAACCCTTTGGAATTCTCTACCTCGTCGGATTAGGGAGTGCCCATCCACAGAATCTTTTAAAACCGCTTTGAAGTGTTTTCTGTTTGTGTCAGCCTTTGATTAGTTAAACTGTGCTAATTTTTATCTGTGTTTATTTTAATTTCTATTTATACTAATGTTATGTTTTTATGTATCTGTGCTTTGGCATTTGAAAAGCGCAAAAGAAATAAATCTGACTTGACTTGACTTGTTGTTCAGTTTATATTGTACCGCCTCTAGTTGTCACACTTATTTCACTCTGTATCAGCTATTGTGATATCTGTAGTGTAATACATTTTACATTTCAGGCATCTTGCTAGTTTCCCTTCATTATACAATGTGCTGAATAGTTCTCCTACATTTGTGTCCTGCTCCATCTCAGTTTCAATAGTTTTAGTACTTAGGGCACAAAAACATTAATGTAGGCACTTACTTGTTTGATCATTTCTGGGCCACCTTACACCATAAATGCCAGACACGCCTGATATGCGCACACTTGTCTCGGCGTATGACGCCGCAGGGCCATGCGCTCACCCCACTCGAGCTCATTCCATTCACTCAGGAGTGAGACTATAAGCCTTCAAACCAAGAAATGAACCAGTTATGTGACTACTGGTTCCCAGTGCCGAGAATACCAGATTATAGCAGCAGTTGTTTTTAAAAATAGCTAAGTAGCACCCAACAAAGAGTATTTGTTAGATATTAACCTGTTCAGTCAGCTAGACCAAATAAAAGCAAGTCACAGATGGTTGCTGCTGGATGACTCAGCATGTAGTTCCTCCAAGGAGCATAAACTACACTACCCAGTGTCCTTTGCAGTACAGAGGTCCTGCACAATCTATTCAACAGCACTGACAGCACTAAAAAGTGCTATTACAGGTTTAAAGGGTCACAGTAAAACACCCTGCACACTCCTCTCATCCAAGGAGAGATTCTAGCACAGCTCCGCTTACTCAGGGGTGAGACTATAAGCCTGCAGACCAGGAAGTAAACTGGTCATGTGACCACCAGTTCCCAGAATACCGGATTATAGCAGCGGTTGTTTCTAAAAATAGCTAAGTAGCACCCAACAAACAGTATGTGTTAGCTATTAACCTGCTCAGTCAGCTAGACCAAATAAAAGCAAGTCACAGATGGCTTAACTGTTGCTGTTGGATGACTGAGTATGTAGTTCCTCCAAGGAGCATAAACTACACTACCCAGTGTTCTTTGCAGTACAAAGGTCTCTCACAAACTATTCAGCTGCCCTGACAGTGCTAAAAAGTGCTTTTACAGATTTAAAGGTTCACAGTAAAACATCCTGCACACTCCTCTCGTGCAAGGAGCAATTCTAACACAGTTCTGCTCGCTCAGGTATGAGACTATAAGCCTGCAGACCAGGAAGTGAACTGGTCACATGACCACCAGTTCCCAGTGCCCAGAATACCGGATTATAGCAGCGGTTGTTTTTAAAAATAGCTAAGTAGCACTCAACAAATAGTATTTGCTAGATATTAACCTGCTCAGTCGGCTAGACCAAATAAAAGCAAGTCACAGATGGTTTAACCGTTGCTGCTGGATGACTGAGTGTGTAGTTTTTCCAAGGAGCATAAACTACACTACCCAGTGTCCTTTGCAGTACAGAAGTCCCTCACAAACTATTCAGCAGTGCTGACAACACTAAAAAGCGCCATTACAGGTTTAAAGGTTCACAGTAAAACACCCTGCACACTCCTGTCATGCAAGGAGTGATTCTAATGTTCTGAGCTGCAAACCTGGAGACCTGGGTTTGAATCCCACAGCCCCCACTTGCATACTGTGTGACCCTGAGCAAATCACTGAACTTCCTTGTGCTCCCAGGTCACACCTGTAAACAAGCTTCAGCTTAGTGTGCCTCTCTTGGTTAAAAAAAAATGTCATTGCACACCACACGTGTGAAAACACAGTTTGGCCAGGGTTTGAAAAATTACAGCTGTCACATTTTTAAGGTGGTGTAAAAAAATTGGTATGTTGAACATTTCGAGTCAAAATGTTTAAAATTGCCAGAGTTACAAGAGAGCATAGAAAAATTTTAATGTATGCACATAACTTGGGCATTTTTACGTACTTTAACCCCAAAATTTCAACATTGCCTTCTTATGACCCTATCTTATGAACAGGGCCAGTGAAAAGTTTCAGATCCCGGCTGAAAGGTGAGTTCACCAAGCAACCGTGAAATTGCCTTTCCAGATGGATTTGCATAATGTCAGTGTCATTGTTCATGAGGTGGGATCCCAAAAAAGCCATGTTGAAAATGTGGGGTAAAAATATACAAAAATGGTTAAAGAGTTCCTGACACAATTGAGACAACTTTGGAAAAATGTAACATTCAGGCATAAATGTAGCTTATATGTGCATTATATTCTATAATTCTCATACTTATTTCCTTATTGCTAAGGGTATTTGCATGAATACAGTATATCTGCTCTTTTAGCTCTGGCTGCCTGCCTACACCTGACATCATAATTCTGTTTATGACATCAAAATATGTTGGTGTGGAGATAATTATGATGTCATAAACCGGATTGTGATGTCATGTCTAGAGAAGCAGCCAGAGTAAATATAGTCTAGGGGACAGGGATTTTTTTTCATGCAACAGTTTGCAGTAATAAATAAATGGGGACTTAATTACTGAAAATACATGAAGTAACAAAGAAAATGGGATGGAGTTGAATATAAATCTTACTTTTTTCAATGTTTTCCTAATGCTGTCTGAGGCTCTTTAAGTTATGCATCAAAAGTTGAAAACCCCATTGAAATATACTGAACTGCAGTTTCTCACATTGCAGTCAGCAGTTCCACATGGGTGACAGTGGCTACCCACTCAGGCCCTGGCTGCTCACCCCCTAGCAGCGCCCATAGTCCCCAGCTGAAGAGTGGTACAATGAGGCACACGCCAGCATGCGGAACATCTTTGAGTGTGTGTTTGGGATGCTGAAGGCACGGTTCCATTGCCTGGACAGGTCTGGCGGTGCCCTATAATACAGCCCCTCGAAGGCCTGCGGCCTATTCCTGGCCTGCTGCATGCTGCACAACATGGCCATTGATCGTGGAATAGCTGTCGAGACCGATGAGGGGAACAGCAGTGGAAATGACACGGGAAAAGGGCCGGGAGGTGGTGGGAAGCCCCCCCTGGGCAGAGGGATCCCCGGCTCATGCGGCTGGCATGCCACCAGCAAGACACAATAGTGCAGGAGCACTATGGTGCATGCAGGTAGGTGAACAGACGTGCACAGAACCAACACAGTGGCAGGGCACACAGCCATGTGTGGCCATTGCCAGGCCATGCACACACAGGTGCACTGCGGTGCAGTGGCAGAGCACTGCCACATGGCCACATGCAACACCACACCGCACGCCACTGCACAGCAATGCAAACACACACACACCCCCACACAGTGGCACTTGCATTCACATGACCGGTCGCCAGTGCATGGCATGGATCAGATGCAGGGTACCGGTGCTCATGCACAACCAGTGCTGTGAAGACATCATCACACACATGCAACACAGGCCAACAGCCAGGCAGGTGCACACACGGGCTGTGTGTGGAGCTACACACAGCTGCCATGACTGTGCCATGCACATACACACAACACCCACATGCACAGAGGACAGTGGCTGCAAACAGCTGACAGGGGAGCATGCACATCTGGTCTGCCATGCAGACACACGGCCGCCACAGACACAGGGACGGCTGCACCACGGCTGCCCAGCTGATGCAGACTGCGCAATGGCCACGGGGGGTCTGTGACCATCCCCCAGGGGTGGGACTGTGGGACCACATCCAGGTCCTTGCAGGGATCTGCAGGCCCCCAAAAAGGCCCAAGTCAGGCATGCTAGGGATGCCCACAGCAGAGCCCAGCATCGATACGGATGGGGTCGCCCAACGCCGGGGCCGTGGGGTGGACAGTGCACACCGCGGTGTCTGTGGTGGGCGGCCACACCCTCTGTCAACCAGTGGGCAAGGCCAACCATGATCGCACTGGCAATGCAGTCCAGGGCTGCGGTCGTGTCCTCCCGCAGGTGTTGACTGGCCTCCAGGGCCTGCGCAGTGCCCCTCTCATGCTGCTCGGCTGCCTGGTGCACCTCTACGCGGAGTGCCCGCACCACGGCCATGAGCAGCATCTGCTGCTCCATTAAGGCCCGCAGCAATTGGGTGTGCTTGGGCAAGTGATCAGCATCCTGGGGTACAGGGGCATGGTGCCATCCCACCGGTGATGTATGACCATGCTGCATGGCCCCCCACTCAGGTGGGTGCCGCACAGCGTGGTCCTCATGGGGTTGGGCAATGTCAGGTACCCCGGTGGTGGACGCGGTGCCCAGCCCCCCAGTCTCCAGCTGTCTGCTGCTGCTGCCCCTCCGGCCCCTGTGCACTGCCCAGTGCCTGTGTGGGTGCTCCGCCACCCTGCACCACTCTGCCTGTGCACACAGCAGGTCCAGGAGCAAAGGCGGGCAGCTGTGTCGCCACCAACAGGCCACCGACAAGCCCCCCGCCATCCAGGACAATGGTCTGTTTATCATCAGTGTTGGACACTGCCCTGATCTGTGTCTCTGCTCAGAGCACACCGTGGCTGGTGTCTCGCTGGAACACAGCCAGGTCCTAGTCCGCCACCACGCCTGGGACATTCGGCTGGACGGCAGTGGTGTTCTGCAGCCTATTGGGCACCCGGTTGCCCATGGAGGTGGATAGCTGGTCCTCCAAGGCTGAACGGGCTACCACAACTGCCGCAGTTGCCCCTGCCACCGCATGCTGGCGGGCTGGTGCTGTAAAGGAACACAGATGTGTTAGGGCTGCTGTCCCACCAGACCTCCCCCCGACTGCCTGCCATACCTACCATGCAGCGAAGGGCTCCCTCCAGTCTGAAAGCCACCACCCGGCACCCCTGCACCGCATTATGCTGCATGGTGGCTGCCACCATCTCCTCCTGTGCCATGAGCTGTGGCATGGCGGCCTGGCCCCCACCAGTGGCTGACCGTAAAACCCGGATGGCCACCACTTTCTCCTTTATCTGATGCCTGTCGGTGCCCACCTTCTTCCTGCACTCCTGTGCAGACCGCTGGTGGCTGCCCTGCTGGTTCACGGCCTCCGCCATGGCCCAGGCATGGGGTGTGCCTGTGGTGCAACTTAGCAAGGCTCCCTGTCAAGGTACGCCTCGAACAGGGCATCTGCCTCCACTCTCGTAAAGTTGGGCCTGCACTTCCGGGCAGGCCCACACTCCTCACCCTCCTTGTGCTCATACACGATGCTACCTGTGGACATGGACAAGTGGTTAGTGGCTGCAGCAGCCCTCCCTGGCCATCCAGCACCCTGTGCCAGCTATCCCCTTGGCAGGTGCAACCAACCTCTGTTGGTTGCAATACCGGTCCATGGCCTGTAATTTTGTGCGGCGCCTTTATAGTGCATCGCATGCAAATGAGCCGATGCGCAACCATAATGACATGCAAATGTCCCCATTACACCTCGGATAGGCTGAGTGATGAGCTGATTTGCATAGGCTGGCTGAATATCGCGTGTTGCGCATTACGCAATAGACTTGTGCTGGCACATGTCATTGCGCAATGCCATGACATGCGCAGTGTGTACCCACCAATGCACAAGTGCAATGGCATATGCTGCTGCCTATTGCGCGGCATGCACTGGGTGCGCTATAGGTACCATCATGCCCATGCATCATGGGCCCTATGGCGCTCGAGCGCCATAGGCCCTATGTGCTCGAGCACCAGTGGGCCTATGGTCCTCGGGTGCTATTGGGACAAAGGTGCTCGGGCACAATCGGGGCACTGGTGCTCGGGCACCATTGGGCCAATGGCACTCGGGCACTATTGGGACAATGGCACCTGGGTGCCATCGAGGCACTGGAGCTCTGGCACTATCAGGACAATGGTGCTTGGGCACCATTGGGGCACTGGTGCTCGGGTGCCATGAGGCAATGGTGCTCGAGTGCTATTGGTCCCATGGGGCGTGCCGCCTTCATGGCCCTATTGCACATTATGTGACATGGGCCCAATTGCACTCCCATGCACATTGTGCGTGTTGACCCCTGTCCCCTGCCGTGCCCTGTGCCCCCCAGTGTCCTCTGCCCCACATGCCGGTGTGGCCACACCCATGCCGCGCATCCCTGGAGATGCATAATTGCCACGGACAGTGCATCTCCGTGAGAGGCACACATCCTGTGCATGTTGTGCACGTGCGCTATTGGGCACCATTTTGGCATTCTACAGTGCTGCTTGAACATGCTGCATCGTGCAGTGCCCCATGCACACAACTGAAGCCAGGTCGAGCTCATGAACCTTGTGGCCCAGGTGGAGCCCCATGCTGCCGGCCTGTTTGGTCAGCAGCCACTCATAAGGCCCTGGACTGATGTGTGGCAGAAGATAGCCGATGGCCTTGTCCAGGCCACCAGTGTGCTGTGCACCAGGGAGCAGTGTCGCCACCGGTATGGGGACCTAGTCTGGAGGAACTTGGAGCAGCTGAGGGCGCTGCAGGTGCACGTCCGGTGGGGTGGCCATGCCACAGCTAGGTGAGTGGGCCTCAACTGCATCTGTGCAAGTCCAATGTTCCATGGGGCTGGCAGGACTGCATGCCATGTGGGAGGACTGTTGTAGTGTGCCCTGTGGCATGGCATTGCCAGTCACTGTGATATGCCCAGCAGCCCTGATGGGCTGGGATGCACTCTGTGCATGGGTGGTGGGGGCAGTGGGCCCATGTTGTAGCTGTGTTCTGATGTGTGCCTGTCTGTGTTCCCATCCTAGGACCTGAGGACTGGAGGAAAGCCAGGGCGGCTGGAGCACCTGGCAGTCTGCAGCAGGCCACTGCGGGCCCAGCGGCAGTGGGAGGAGGCCTGGCCAGGCATGTAGTGCCGGGACCAGTGTGCAGAGTGCCACAGGGAACAGGTAGGCATTTTGAGGTCCCAGAATGTTGTGCAGGGTGGGTGGCTAGGGTGAGGGCACGGCCTTGGTCCCTTGTGCCTTGTGCCATGGCAGCTGTGGTTGGCACAGGGTGCAGTGTGCGTGGTGCCATGGGGTGGCCACTGCACATGTGTGGCAGCTGTTGGTGGGCCGGGTGTGTGTCCATCCACCACTTGTGCCGCTGCAGTTCTACTGCAGCACCATGCCACCTGTCTGCCACAGTGCCGTCAGGTGACCCTTGGGCAGTGGATTCCAGCGCTGTGTACCACTGTGGCTTGTCAGGTTGGCAGCAGGTGTAGGCCCGCCCACTGCGGGTGGCTGGGATGCCACTCCAGGAGCATGTGCACCCACTGTCTGCTGTGCACAGGGGGGGCTGGGGTGCATTGGACTTGCACTGATCACCTGTCCCTTCCTTTGTCATAGGAGTCTGGAGGGTTCCAGGTTCCCGTTCTACTGCCATCTGCTGTGGCAGATCATTTTAATAACATCCCATACGATGGAGATGGCGGACCAGACCCGGTGGATCCTGCTCCGGGAACGGCGCAGGGGGAGGCGCCAGGCGCAGGCAGGCCGAGGACAGCCTTGAGGACCACCAGCCCCTTCACACCTCTGTCCTATCTTCCCCTTCCTTCCCCCATCTACCTGTACAGGCCCTGTCCCCTGACCTCTTCCCACCTACCCCTACCCTCCCCTTCATATTCTGTTACTGTTCTGCTGTGTTACTTTCAGACAATATATATGTTACTTGTTTACCCTTCTGTGTCCATGTCTGCTTTGCAGCTGGTGAGTGGGTCCATGCTGCAGTCATGTGGTGGGTGGCCATGTGGTGTGCCTGTGCCATTGGGCAGTGCATGCATGGTGCTGTCCACCCCTCAGTTGGTGGCTGTGCCATGGTGCGGCCCTGGGACAGCAGTTTGGGATGTGTGGCGTGTGTGTGTGGTGGGTGCCATGTGTAGAGGTGTGACTTGTTGTTGGCTGGGCGGCTGCCTGCCCTCCGGTGTGTGGTGGCCAGGGGTCCCTGCCCCTGTGTGGCAGTGCCACCTGTGCCCTGCGTCCACCGGGGGGGTAGGTGGGCCACCAGCTGTATGCTTGCACTCCCTGTGCAGTGGTGACCTGTGTGCTGGCTGTGTCCCTGCCAGTGCTCCTGGCCTGGTGCACCCACTGTCCTGCACTGTTCCCCCCATCCCCCTTGCCTGTCTCCCTGCTGTGCTTGTGGCTGTTCCTGCTGTGCCTTGACACATCTTCCTCTGCCCCTTGCGCATCCTTGGTTGTGCCATGGCGCATATCTGGTTGCTCCCTGGAGCACCTCACACTGCACCATGGCACAGGGCCTGCGATATTTAGCCATGTTGTGCTGGCGCATGTTGCGGTGCATAACCGTTAAATATCGCAGTCACTGCACCATTGCACAGTTGACTTGTGCTGCACTGGGGTTGCGCATGCCTTTGGCGCATTTCTAAATATCCCACCCACAGAGTTTAAAAGTCTGGCAGAATGCTTGAAAACATAATTGGACAAATACGAACAGGAGCTAATTAAAAAGAAACAAGCCAAACTAGAAAGGGATGAAAAAAATGATTATAAACTGGGTCATATCCTGTCCTGGCCAAGAAGGTCCAGATCATACAATACGGGCTGTTCTCAATCACAGAAAAAAGTTACGATTCAAAAGGAACAAGGAACAGATACAAGCCCAAAACCAGGAAACAATAAAAAACCTCTTTTAGACAAAGGGGCAACTTCAGAACAGAACCAACAACCTGGTAGAAACAGCAAAAAGAACAAGCATTTGTCAATGCCTAATGTTTGCTTGCTGGCATTGGCACTGGTAGTGTAGGAGTTAGAGAGATGCATAATAGGAATAGCAGTGAGGTATTGAACTGAAGCCAACCCCACCACCACCCTGCAGAGACTGACAGGCATTGGGGTGTGCCTTTGGGTTGTCAGGCATAACGGCCATGCCATTTCACCACACCCTACCCTGCAGACACTGACAAGTGTCACGGTGTGCCTTAGGGTCTTTGGGCCTTATGCTCACCCCATTCCATAAGGAAATATGATGAGATGGGTGCAGTATAGGAGAATGGTGTGAACTTCGGGGACGAAGAGTCCAAGACACACCTCAATGCCTGTCACTGGCTGCAGGGTGTGGGTGGGGGTGGAATGGTATGAGCACTTTAGGTGACAATCCCAAGTCACACCCCGATGCCTGTCAGTCTCTACAGGGTGGGGCATTATGGCCAGAAACCCTAACGGTACAGGCGTTCATTGGTATTTTCACTCCAATTTTTCAACATGGGCTTTTTGTGACCCCCACCTCATGAACAGTGGCAATCTCAGTTTGTTAGCCGAAAGCTGATTCTGCACAGCGACTACGCCATTTGGCAGCACAGGTGCAAAAATACATTTTGAACAGGATGTGAAAAATGACAGCTGTACTGTTCATTAGGAGGTGTAAAAAATGGTAATGTTGAAAATCTGGAGTGAAAATATAAAAAAAACGGCAAAGTCACAAGCGTGCATAGAAACTGCGCAATGCACACCCGTAATGTAATTAGTTTGGGGATTGTTTACAGCAGATTGTCAACACAGGCATTTTGGGATCTCCACTCATGAACAGTGTCGCTATGATTTTCTTAATGTGTCCCGAACACTGATTTCCCATAGTGACCACGCATTTCTGCGCCGGAAGTGCGAAAACACATTTTGGCTAAGGTGTGAAAAATGACAGCTGTACTGTTCATGAGGAGGTGTGACAAAATGCCAGTGTAGAAAATCTGTACTGAAAATATTACAAATTCATGAACTTACGAGGGTGCATGGAAACTGTGCAATGCACGCTTGTAACACAGTCATTTTATTGACTTTTGTCACCAAATTTTCAACATAGCCATTTTAAGACATCTGCTCATAAACAGTATCACTGTGATTTTCTTAATCTGTCCCGAACATTGATTTCGCACACCGACTGCACCATTGTGCGCTACTTGCGTGAAAACACATTTTGGGCAAGATGTGAAAATGACAGCTATACTGTTCATAAGGAGGTGTAGTAAAATGGCAATGTTGAAAATCTGGCGTGAAAATATTAAAAATTAGCGAGGTTACAAGCGTCCAGTAAGGTACTACACAATGCCGCGCTCATTAAACCAGTCATTTTGGGATATTTTTCACCAAATTTTCAACATAGGGTTTTAGGGCCTATCACCATGAACTGTGACACTGTTGTTTCGCTATTTGGTCTCGAAAGGTGGTTCCGCCGAAGTTACCACACAAAATCACTTTTCGGACTGAATAACAAAATGACAGTGCCAGAATTATGAGGAGGGGTCCCAAGAACCCCATGTTGAAAACTTGGTGAAAAAATTCCCCAAAATGCCTGAGATATGCATCAAAGTTGAAAAAACCCTATTTATTCCATTATACAGCTTACTGGCATTTTGTCAGTTCGCGGTCGGCTTTGAAGAGTGCAGACGTGTTCCCGGTCCACTGAAGATCATTGCGCTGGACTCCAGAGGTAAGTATGGGGTGGGGGTGTGTGGGGAGGCAGGGTGCGCAGAGGGTGAGCGCAGGTGGGGGGATGGGGTCAAGACAGTCAACGAGGGACTATTTTTTCTTACAGGTCATTTTATTTTAAGACAACGCGGGACTTTTGCCATGCTGGGGTGGGCTCCCAGTGTGGCAGCTGGAAAGTTGTTTTGGGGGGGCAGTGAAGCTGACGGGGGATTGAGCACCCCCCATCGGCCATATGGACGTTTGCCATGCTGGGGTGGGCTCCCAGCATGGCAACTGAAAGTCGGGGTTTTTTGTGGGGAGGGGGATACAGTGAAGCTGATGGGGGATTGGTCACCCCCATCATCATATGGAATTTTGCCACGCAGGGGTGGGCTCCCAGCGTGGCACCTGAAAACCTGTTGGGGGGACAGCGGAGCCGATGGGGGATTGAGCACCCCCGGCAGCCATACAGTGTGTAGGGGGACTTGAGACTGCATGAGCATGCTGGGGTGGGCTCCCAGCATGCTACATGGGTGTGTGTGTGTGTGTGTGGGAGCGAACTGTCTATGACAGTTCGGATGCAGTGGGTGCTGACATGTAGGCAATTTGCATACTGCCGACGGCAGTATGCAAATTGCCTACATGAGCCGCAGTGTTTTCCTTTCAACTGTACGCTACTGCATCTGAACAGCTGTCATAGACAGCTTGGACATTCACTGGCGCAGTGCAGCCACACCTGCAAAATGGAGCAGGGCATTGAAGTTGGGGCACTCATTAAAACTCAGATGGTGGCATTCTATGTTTTTGCACATGCAAGCAAACATGAAAGGCAAAAAACAGAAAACAAGGAGGGGTAGAAAAGGGAGGTCCAGAATGTGAGCTCAGCAGCAACACCAAGAAAAACAGAAAGTAATTAACCAATCCAAGGTAACATTAACTGACCTCCAGATTAAACTTTTACAAAAAGGTCTGAACTTTGCATCCTCTAGAGACACAGACTGCTTTAAACACACGTTGATATGTTCATATTGATCAGAAAGATCAGACTAAGAGAATATCACGGGAAACGAACATCTTAGAAATGTGTTTTGATATAGAACTCTCCATGGGGAGGGAGGAGAAACTGTGGACTTGGTCATGGTGAATTTACTAGCAGGTTTAAATGAAACTCAGGTGCATGCAGAATGTGAAAGTGATGTGATACAAAGTGACATGGAGGATAACCAAGTGCTAGAGAGTTTGATACAGGAGGGTGCTGTAAGTACAGAGAATAAAAGTGACTGGGAAGGGAATGATGAAGAACTACTCATAGGTAGCACATTGAAAGTAGAAAGAAAGACATTCTTCAAACCACTCTCACAGTTCTGCCCCAATACTAATAATCAACTGATTAAGAGTTTTGAGACTGTAGTGGTAAAATAGGTAGCTAGAACCCTCAGAGAATCAGATATTAGTAGGTGGAACAACCTTAGTGGGCCAGAAAGAAAAACACTAAGAGAATTATCTTTAATGAATGTGGTCATAAAGCCAGTGGATAAAGGGGGAATACAGTAATTATGGATTGTGAGGATTATGCTAGAAATGTACTAGAATTGTCAAGTGATGGTAACAAGTATAGAAAACTAAGAACAAATCCCACAGATGACTTTAAGAAGTAACTACTGGATCTACTGGAATGGGGAAGAACATCAGGTCACATTACTGTAAATGAATTAAAATTCTTGTGGAATGATAACCCCCTACACCCACCCTCAATGCATTACCAAAGATCCCAAGAGACTCCATAATCCCACCAGGTGCCCCACAGTATCCGGCATAGGATCTCTGGTCGACAACCTTAACCAATTTATAGAGTTCTTTCTTAAAAAAATGCCTAACTGGTGTAACCTCATATTTAAGAGACACCATGGATGTCCTTGATAAATATCAGGATTTTAAATGGGACTCTTAAGTACACATGGCTCTGCACAGATGTGGAGTCATTGTATACAAGCATTTTGCATAAAGATGGTATTAAAGCACGTGCACAGTTCATGACTGAAAACCCCAAGTGTTCAGAATTTCCCACAGAATTCATTCTGATTGCTTTGGAATTTGCCCTAACTCATAATTTTTTTTTATTTTGATGGGGAGTTCTACATACAGCTGCAAGGGACTGCGATGTGGGGTGGCAATGGCCCCCAGTTACGTGAATCTCTTCCTCAGATCCTGGGAGAAAACAAGCATATTTTCAGAAACTGAGAATCTCTTCTTTAAGAACATAAAGAGATGGAATAGATTTATTGATGATATACTTTGTATATGGGAAAGACCCAAGGAAGAGATAGCATTATTTATGGAGTGGCTAAACAAACAGAATGGAATGAACCTGAAGTTCACACACTGTACGAACAAAACAAATATACACTAAACCTAACACTATTCATTGATGAGAACAACAGTGTTCAGTCAAAGAGTTATAGGAAGTCCACAGTCACCAATAACATGCTAAGAGCTGATAGTGCCCACCCCAGTGCCCTAGTGAGGTCAATCCCCTATGGGCAGTGCCTTAGACTGTGAAGGAACTGTTCTAGGGAAGAAGATTTTAATGTTCAGGCATCAGAGATGTTTCAAAGATTTGAGAATAGGGACTACACTAAAGAGGTCCTTACAGGAGCACTGGAAAGAGCAAAAAATGAGAACAGAAAAATACTATTCAAACGAAAGAAACAGAGTGGAACAACCACACAAAAGAGTACAGACAACAAGCAGTCAGTCTCATTTGTGATCCAGTTTGGCAATCAAGCAGGTCAGCTTGGGGCAACAGTAAGGAAATCCTGGCCTATTCTATTAAATGACCCTATACTGGCCGATGAACTTGGAGGGAACCCCAGAATTACTTTCTCAAAAGCAGGAAACATCAACGACAAACTGGTCCATAGCAGATATTTGTCACCAAAAGTCAACACTAGGATGTGGCTACCTCCACCACCTGTAGGAATGTACAGGTGTGTGGGAGGTGCAATGTGTGAGTACTGTTGCCAAGGGAAGACATTCGAATTGGAGGGGCATGAATATTGTGAAAAGATAAAAAGCTTTTTGAATTGCAGCAGTACATACGTCGTATATGCAATTTGGTGCCCCTGCAATGTATTGCATATAAGTAGAAAAATCAGACCTATGAAACAGAGAATTCAAGAACATATCTGGAACACAAATGCAGGTCTGATTAATAAACCCCTTGGTACAGTAGGCACTATGCAGAGTGACATAACTGTAAAGTAGATGGTACAAAGATCATGGCTATTGAAGAAGCAGACCGCAACCTGTGGGGGACAGCTTTTGGATTTTTAGCTTTAATAGCTTGCAACCCAAGGACCTTAACACACGATGGGATTTGAAATGATTTTTGAAAAAGAACAAAGAAGAAATGAAACTATTGAACATTAATTGTAATGGTGTGTCTTGCTTCTCTCTCCAGTTCTATATGGCATATCTGACTGTGGACTGGTGAATCCCTCTAGAAATGGATAAGGAAAACACAAAAGGGAGTGATCACTTTCTTGGATATTTTGCCCATTCAGGACTTGAAAGCACAGTTAAGAAAGCCTCACTTTGAACTGAACAACAGTAAGAGAAAAAATGAGTATTGGCTTTAAATATGCATCCAGAATATTATGTTTGTGTTGAAACTGCCATGTTAGAAATCAGAGCTGATTATATTTATTTTAATTTTATATGGATGTCATAATCACAGAAGTAGGGTTATGAAATATATAGGAATTTAATATATTTTGAATGAGGAGGATAAAAGTAAATTTTAGGATGCTAAAAATGAAATGACTATCCTTAAAGTACATCTTAAAATGACTGATGACTAAGCAACCTCAATAGCATGCCATTAATGCTTATCTGTCTTCCTTTTTTATGGTTTAATTAATATAAAATAATGAAAATAGACAAAAATATATGTGAAATGTTGAACAATTGAATTTGATAATAAGAATGGCAGCTGGTTCGAATCCTCCCAGAGCCACTGAAAATCGGTAGTACTGTGATGTTATAATTGTTATGAACAGAGGCGGCACCCAAGCGTTCAAAAGAAAACAAATATGTGGCTATTTAAGGGAGGACTGGCCAAACAAACTCCGCCCCCTGAGAAAGATTACACCACTGGCTGAAGCACTGGGGAGTAAGTTTGGCTAGTGGAGGCACCAGCTCCACATGCATTTGAGAATGATTGTATATATGCAAGTGTATTTCTACCAAATAAATCTTTTTGGACTTTATTGAAATCAAACCTTCTCATTATTTGCACTTTGGAGTGCTGAGCAACGGTTTTGGAGCGGTTTCTGACTTTGGGGCTGCAACCCCGCTCTGCCCCACACACACACACAAACACTTCTAACAGCTGTGCAATAGTAAAGAGGGAGTAATATAACAACTGGAGAAAGGAGTAATATTTTTTCACCAAACAAGCAAAAGGCACATCTGTGCCCCATGTCCTTTTTACCCTGAAAACTTCAGGCCAAAATTCCAAACAGTCTGTCAACTAGGCCAGTTGACATCAAAGAAACAAAAGAATCAGGAAGCATCAGATAAATAGAGCAATATTTTTTCCTATTAAGCGAGTGACAATAAAAGAATCTAAATGCATAAAGACAAACAAAAAACAACATTTCAGGCCATTTACTAAAGAGTTAACTAGAATATAGTAACGGGGTCCAGATAAGCAACATACATGTGTTGCTTACACTGCAGAATGTCATTTTATAGGCTTTTTAAATTTGAATTTCATGTAAAAACTGAAAACAAGATGGTAGCCAAATGAAAAAAGATTTTCTGCAAATGAAACAAGATGATGTCAGTACGAAAAAATAATTATTTTTTCATTTCATACAGCTTTTTTTCGGTGCTTACTGAGCTTGCTCAGAACCAGTTATTCAAAATTAAATAACATTGGAAGGGAGTAATATTTTTTCACCAAACAAGCAAAAGGCATATCTGTAGGCCAACCTCTTTCTACCCAGAAAATTTCAGACTGAAGGTCCAAACCATCTGGGTGCTAACCAAGTTGACAGAAATCCCATTCAAACCAATGGGAACAGATCCTGAAAAATTCATTTTTTGCACTATCCGTACCTCAGAATCCACACATCTGACAGAAGGAAACTTGGTCCTTCCAGAGATCTACCATGAGACCATGCATGCATATTTTCGTGCAAATCCATTGGGTGACTGCAAATTTATTAAAGTGAAAAAATTGGGTTTTAACACACTGAAGTGCCCATACAACCCTAACTATAGGGGTGCAACCATGCATATATATATATATATATATTTACACTATATATATATATATATATATATATATATATATATATACATACACATATATACACTATATATATGTATATATTTTTTTACTGTTGCTACAATGTGATATTTGTACCTTGCCAGTCATGATGTGGCAGATGTTCATAAGGCCTTATGTGCTATATCAGGAGATTTTTATTTTTGAAAGACAGCTTCAGAAAAAAAGATAGTTGGTAGTTCATTTTAATGAAGACCAATGAACAATAACATGTAAATCAAAACAAATTAAAGCCTTGTTTAAAACTTTTTAAGTCTGCATTTTACCCTGGGATTCTGAACAGTTTGTACTGCAATAATACTGAGCTGCTTTAGAGGGTTGTGACCTGACTGCCTTTTCAAATGTACACTGCCATCTATTGTCTCTCAATAATAACCCAATCCGACTTAAAATATTTACCTGACAGCAGTAATGTTTGAGTTGGAAGGGAGGTTGGCAAGTTCACAACAGACATTTAAAGCAGATGCGTGACCCTATTAATCACAGTGACCTAGCAGAGCACAGTTGTATTCTACCAAACTTGTTCTGGTGCATAAAATGAATATGCTTAGTTGCTCTGCATTACAGTATGAATGTATGCATTTGCAACATTCTGTCTATGCAAGTATGATTTCAATAAAAGCAACCAAGGTTACAGATATCTGTTTTTGATATCACTGTAGTAGTAAACCACAACTGTTGCCCTTACAGTCTTTTCTGGGATCAACTTAAAAGTACCAATTTTAGCCAGAAGCCAATGCCATTACCACATCGTGTCTAGCCAACAGTAGATGCCCACATGCTATGTGGCCTGTGCAAAGCTCCCCCTTCATACCTGGTGTTCTGTACCCCTACCACTGGCCATGTGCACTGAAGATCTTCAGTGTTCTCCCAAGCAACATCTTGAGACTTACACGGGGACCAGGACACACCAGAGCAGCACACCCCGACAGAAATCTTGGGCAGGATTCATGCCCTGGCTCTAGATTCTAAACAGCAATGGCCACATAATCTCCCTTGTCCCCGGACACCATGGGCTAGCAAAAAGGGAGGCTGGGACCAGAAGAAGCAGGACTCCATGCTTTCCAGTCCCAGGGCAGGTAACCGAATGCAAAACAGTCAGTGGTGGAGCACCACAGGGTCCTGAACTCCAGTGCAGGCAGCAGAGTTGGGAATAGCCAGTAAGGAGTTCTATCAGGTGCAGAATGAGGTGTTTTCCGACCCCAGGGCAGAGTGTGGAGTTGGGAGCAGAGCAGCCAATGGTGCCAGAGCAATCTTTTGGAACAAAACATGTGTAGACACGTAGATACACTGCCTTGAAATCTGAATGATGGGATTTTATGCATTCATCTTTTGTCTATGCATGCTGTAATCACAGTACAACACAAGCATTCTACATGTGTTGGTATGTTCATGCATTCATCACATAATCACCAATGTTGTGAGTTCTCACAGTATAATATCAACACTGTCTACTTTGATGACTTCCTGATCATAAGTCTCGTCAATGACTGGTTAACTTTCTAACTCATCTAACTCCTCAGGAGTACATAAAGGTTAAAAAGCAGTCTCCTATAGTTGTACTCTAAGAAAGTGGATTCATCAGATGATGAATATTGTCTATGAGAAACATAGCAGTAATAGCACTGGTAATAACATTATTATAATAACTATCAATTTTTTCAATGGAGATGATCAGTTATTATTTGCTGTAATAACCTCCCCGTTATTACGGTATTCACTCATGCAGACAATGACATGCACTTTCTAGAGAAACTCTCACATGGCTCTTTCTGTTTCTCAAACTCAGTTTAAAAACACTCCTTGAAAAAAAGTAATTTCTACCTTCACAATAGTATAAGTTTTCATTTATAAAGTGATATTGAGAAAAGTATGTAAAATTTACCTTTACCTTCAATACACACCCTCAGTGTGTGATGATGTTATAAACCCCTCGAGCTTCACTCTTGGGCTGTACATAGCATCACACACCTCAGGTGTGTATTAAATTCTCGTAATGCACTCCATCCCATGCATTATTCTCTATGTAATAATAAGTAACCCTTGTTAACAACTGGTTTCCAAGTTGTGTTAAATGCCAATGTTTTACATATTTACAATAAACACAGGAATTCAAGTCCCTGTGTCATGATTAGTGTTTCCTGAAAATATCATGCTGTTTGGTTTTGTGGTTTTCTTTAAATCAGCATCTGTTAATGAGCTCTGCAGTAACTGAAAACAGTGAAGAAACAGTGAAGATTTTCGTCTCCTCATCAGTAAGTGATGACACCATTACTGTCCAGCCTGTTGCTGCAGCAATGAAATCCTTAATTGCCTGTAGTAGCTGTTGTATGGCCAGTCAGAGCAATCTGTAGGGCTAATTGTCTACTCCAAATGTGTTACCAACCCATCTGGTTTGTGTTTAGAGACGGATCAGTTTACAATTAATCATTCTGTTCTCAGAAAGAGTTCATCATTTGTGTTTCAGTGGATAACTGAAGTGGTATAAATGAATGTTTGTGAGAAATCTCCTGTCTGTATCACAGCTGAGTTCTGTCACATCAAAACTCTGCATTGTTTTTTGCCTATATAAACCCAGGGTTGTATAATGGATATAAATCTAAAGTTTAAGTCATAGAAGTAGTGTGTCCTTTATTTAGCCTCCATACATATGTTCATGTGAAAACAATATTGTTATGTCAGATTGACAAACAGATGTCTGCCACACTTTGCTATTTCAGGAACATGTACTGTATGAACTCACAAAATTCATTTCTCTGAGGGATTCTGTGTGGAAGTACATCATGTATGTGTGTAACTAGACATACTATATGTCATCCTGATGCCCCTGTCTCTTGCTCCTCAGTTGAGGATACTGCACCCTGCTTCCCTGTTCTCCGCACCACCCCCCCCGAGGGCCAATGCCACTTGTTCCATTCTCCACAGACAGAACTGCTGTGCTCTGCTAAGCCCTAGAGTCCCAGGGACTTTGTATCCACAGTTGTGGCTGCTGCACCATGCTGCCCAAGGCCTCTAAAGGCGGGACTTGTGCTGCACCCTGCTACCCACTTCCCCTGCCCCCAAATGGACAGGGCCACTGCATTATGTGCACTCTTGTCTCACAGTCAGGGCTGCTGTACCCTGATGCCATCCTTTGTCCTGCCATATGGTCAAGGCATCTGCACCATGCTGTCATCTGTCACCACATCCAAGGCTGCTGCACCCTGCAACCATGTTGACACAGTCAAGGCTGCTGTGGCCTGCTGTGCCCTAGAGCCCCATACCTCCACAGGCAGGTCTGCTGCACCTTGCTTCCCTCTGCCCCCACCAAACAGCACAAGATGAAAGTTTGTTTTTTCTTTCAAGCAGCATGGGTAGTGTACCAAAGGATCTGACTCTGATGGCAGGAAGCAGCATGGTACAGCAACCCTAACTGTGGAAGCAAGAGGCTCTATGGTGCAGCAGGGCACAGTGGTGGCAGGGGGCAGAGAACTGCTTGGTGCAGAAGTTTTGACTGTGGGATTGGACACAGTGGGGCATCAGGGTACAGCAGCTCTGACTGTGAGACAAGGTGCACATGTTGCAGCTACCCAGCCCATTTGGGGCAGTGCAGGGTGCAGCAAAATTCTCACCTTTTGGTGGACTTGTGTGACATGGTGCAGTGGCCCCAACTGTGGAGGCAAAGGCCCTGGGACTCTAGGGCTTAGTAGAGCAGAGCAGTCCTGTCTGAAGAGACTGGAACAGGGGGCATTGGCCCTTCCTGTGGTGGTGGGGGCAGAGGGAAGCCGGGTGCAGCGGCCTGAACTGAGGGGCAAGAGACAGGGGCATCAAGATGACATATAGTATGTCTAGTTACACACATACATGATGTATTTCCACACAGAATCCCTCAGAGAACTACATTTTTTGAGTCCATACAGTACATGTTCCTGAAATAGCCAAGTGTGGCAGACACCTGTTTGTCAATCTGACATAAAAATATTGTTCTCACATGAATATATGTATGAAGGCTACTCCAAAGACACACTACTTCTATGACTTAAACTTCAGATTTATTTTATATCCATTAAACAACTCTGTGTTTATATAGCCAAAAAAACAGTGCAGGGTTTTGATGTGAAAGAACTCGGCTATGATACAGACAGGAGATTTCTCACATTCATTTATACAACTTCAGTTAACCACTGAAACACAAATGACCAACTCTTTATGAGATCAGAATGATAGACTGTAAATTATACAATGGGCTAAATCTAAATGCCCAAACCCTGCAGTCTGATTGGTTGGCTGGCATCTTTTCACCGTGATAAATCCTCCAGTGTATCCATGGGAAAAGGTGCCAGCCAGCCTCATCAGCAAAAAAACACTCCAAGTCCCAAACTGAAACTGGAATTCTGCCATATTGCACTCCCGCTAAACACCGCTATCCAAACTGTGTGACTCCCATTAAACAGCGAGTACAAAGCAGGACTTTTAAACAAACGGCAATATAAAGCAGACCTCATGACTTCCCATGGGAACTATACATACAACCTACCTTTTTTTTAAAACTATTCTTGTCCCTGATGTACAGCATTGCTGCACATTTCAATAGTATAACCACACTTGACCCTTCGAGCCACCGTACTTTGCGGTTGGTCTCTGCTCCACTGCCACCTGCTCGCTCCTTCATCACAAGTCTTCAGTACAGTCCAATTTCCCTCTCCTGTCCCATAATGGTAAAAAGAACCACACATTGCAACTGGAAAAAATAAAAACTAGAACACAAATTGCCCACCGAGTAATGACCTTCCTCTCTGAGTGAAACCCAAAACCTGGAATGAACACTCTCCATCAGCATACCGCAGTCATAGCAACACCCTAGCAACCAGCACTATCTTTTGTAGTGCAACAACAAATGCAGTGAAAATAAATTAAAATACCCAAAAAACACTTTTTTCACTATTTTTCCTATCTCCTAAAAAAACAGTACATTGCATTATAGCAATATACCCCTCCAGGGAGTGGGCATATGGGTTGATTTACCACTTCTGGTGTGGTTAAGTAACTCAGCTGCACCTCATGACTGAACCACACCAGCCGTGGTAAATCCACCCATATATCCACTCCCTGGAGGGGTATATTGCTTAACTGAACTATCTAGACACAAAGCCAGATGGGTTAGTAACACACTTGGAGTAAAGACAATTAGCATGCCAGCCCACTGGGGCAGAGGGCTGAGGCACTGGATGTCTCACTTCGTGGCATGCCGGTGACCCGGGTTCGGGAGCGAGCCTGGGTCATCGGAGGTCGGCACAGGGGGGCGGGTGGAGCTGGATGGAGTGGCCGTTAGGCAGCTTTCCTTTCCGGGGATATGGGGTGGCATCCCTCACTCAAAGTTACTCCCTGGTGAAGGCTAAGGGGCTGCACAAGCAGGGTGCCAGTGATAGGCCAATGTGGCGGGCGGAGGAGGGCCATTACCAGGGCTTTAAGGCACATGCATGCCTCCACACACATGCGACTTTCTCCTGGGGTCCTCAGGAAAAATGGGGAGAAAACTGGAAAAAACAGCAGCAGGATAATGACTGACTCTTCGCAGGCACTGCTTCCGGAATGGGCATGAGGTAAGCCCCGGTAATTCCGGGGGACGGAGCTGGTGGAGCTGGTCATATGGGAGACGTACGGGGAGGAGAATAAATAGAAATACTAAAAAAAAAAAAAAAAGACAATTAACCCCACAGATTACTCTGACTGGGAAGTGCAACAACTGCAGTATGTCAGGCAATCAAGGATGTACTGTAATTGCTGCTGCAACAGGCTTGACAGGAATGAGGTCAACACTCACTGATGGAGACAGAAATATCTTCACTATTTTCAGTTACTGAAGAGAACATAAATAGATTTCAGAAAACACTAATCATGACACAGGGACTTGAATTCCTGTGTTTATCGAAAATCTGTAAAACATTGGCATTTGATCTTTAAATGTTGTAATAACCAGGTGTGGCATCACACCTGGTTATTACAGTATTTCAGTCTGATATTTTTTAACCACTTGGCCAGTAGTGCAAACTCACAGGGAAACCTCTGTCCATTTTTGCTCACTCTTGCTCTCACAGGTAGGCAACTTTAAAAAAAAAAAAGTTTAGCTCTCAAAAGAGCTTTTATGTAAATTGTAACTTGCTCCCACTCTCAGTTGTGCTCTCACTCACGCTTCAGGCCAAAAATCCCAGCACCAGTTATTACAAAAGATAAAACATAGACAAGTATTTGTCTATGAGATTTTTATGGCTGCGTAGGCAGAGCCTGCCATTATTTTGTGGTAGCTCTAAAAACGAGTGACAGTGGAACACTTCCATTTTGGAGTTTTGGACTGATCCTTCTGAAAATCCAAAACAGTCAGAAACAGTATGCGTTGGCTGTGATGCTCTGCCATCTGCTTATTATCATATTGTATAATATTTGTATTATAAACAAATGTGAATGTTTGATAAATAAAAACAGGCTAGCTGTTTCAGTGAGTGACCTTTGACCCAAGGTTTTAGTGGCGCTGAAAACAACAGGATGTTATAAACAGACCAGGGGAACCTAATTAAAAAAAGCCTTCCTTCCATAGGGACATTTTATTACCTTTTGTAACCTGCTCATGCTTTTGAAGTTGCTTCTCATGTACGTATTTATGACTTAGCAGGAAAAGAAGTAATTTGGCTGGTTCCTCTTATTTTTAGCACATAGCCGAGAATTAGTGACAAAGTGTGGGATTGCTAAGTTCAAAGAGATGTTTGATCAAAGACTGTCGTATTTGGGAAATGGCTTTTTGCTGATATTCACATTAATTAAAATGCATCCTTGTAGACAATTATGTCAAGAAGAGATGGAAGGATCTAACTGTGACCTCATGAAAGGGGGTGGGGAGATGGAGTTTGAAATGAAACATGCATCTGGGAATATGTGGCATATTCTTTCTGGACTCTGAGAGAGAAGAAACTCTCTGAACCTTTGAAAGCACTAAAGGGTAACATCTACAGTAGATAAGAAAGACTTTAAGTATTTGTGGTAGGAGATTATATTCTGTAACTTCTCATTTTTTATATGACTGTAAGATCTGTGATATAATTGTTCTGTATTTGATTTTTCCTGTTTTACCATTTTAGTAAACAAAATTTTCTCTAAAATACTGCCTGTTCTTTTCTCAGTTATTTTGCATGTGATGTGCTGAACCTGTGTTTAAGGCTGAGAGCTGTTAAAAGGCTCGAATGTGTTACTAAGCTTGCTTAAAAGGTAAGACTATACCTAGGTCTCATACAGAGTTGTAAGGATTCATTTTGGATACCTGGCTGGGTGCCCTTGGGCGAAAGATTATATTGCATCCCCCTGAAGAGAATATTATCTGAACCTATTAATTGGGTATGCTAGCATAAGGTTCACAGTCTGAATCCATCCAGAACTCAAGGCTAAAAGGTGATTCGGACCCAAAAACAGACAGGAGGGTTACCCTGTTTGTTACCTGTTCACACTATTGCACTTGGAGGTTGGGACTGTGGGAGCAGACGGCCTGATCTGTGGAGTGTGTTTGTGACAGATTTGGTCGGCTGTGGTGTGATTTAAAAGTATTTGGTAACACAAGCTTTAACAGTTCAGTGTGTAACCCCTTTGTTACCCGGGGTTACTAGAATCCCAGTAAGATCTAGTGGTAGGCAGGGAAGGCAGCTTGTGAAACTCCAGTTAAATGGGTTTCACACTGTCTCACTCTATCCTCAGTCACAGCTGAGACTTGAGAGATGACATCACCATAGAACTGTCGCAGCTGCATGAGCCACATTGGAATCTACAGCTCAGGGAGTGAGTTTAGAACTTTGGGAAAAATAAAGTCATTCTTCAGTTTGTCCTAAAGCAAACAGGAAGGAAGTCAGTCAGTCTTCAGTTTGTTTCAAAGAAGAAGGAAGTGTTCCTGTGTTTACCTTTTTTTTTAAAGTGGTGGAGACCGCTCCCCCGGTCTCAGTGCCCCCTCCCTCTGGGGGGGGAGGAAAAGTTCTCTGTGGGTTCCAGGGGCAATCCTCTTCTCCCACCATGGAAGAAAGCTGCCTGGTTTTATTTAGTCTGTTCTTGTATAACAGCAAAAGTTATAGTACTCCGCCTGTGGGGCACCTGAAACAAATGGGTGAGTGTTTGGCTCCATTTGAAGGGGCAAACAATTTGTTTTCTTCAGTTGGGAAATGAATGTGGACTGCTATTTGGGAGGACTATGTTTACTAGGACAAACAAGTGGAGCAGTCGAACAGTCTAAAGTTTTATTGGATTTCAAATAATGCTGTAGAGGGGGTGCTTCAGGTCATCCACCATTCAATCTACATTTTAAAGTTCTAAAGTTTTCTGTGTGTATCCAGAGAAATGGCCGGGTATGGGCTGTGGGAGCCGGAGGTGGGAAAACCCCCCCATCTTTAGTAACCAGGTCCACCTCTACGGATTTCTTCTGTGTTTTGCTACTTGCCTCATGCACTTGGCCAGTGATGGGGTGGGTACCCAGACGTGGGTCACAACTTGAAAATCTCTCTAGGAGTCGCAGACTCTAAGTGGTGTGGGGAGCCACAGGATGGGAAAATTACTCCTTGTTTGATGGGAGTTCGTTTGAAAGTAAGAAAACAAATCTCTCTAGGAGTCACAGACTCTAAGTGGTGTGGGGAGCCACAGTTTGGGAGTTTCCTTGTTTGATGGGATGTCTTTCCAAGTAAAGTTTGGGTTCATTCTTCAAGTGGACCATCAGTCAAGTGGCCGGCAGGGCAGCCGGGCCAGTCGGGCTATGTATCCAAAGCGCATGCAAAGTCTGGGCTGAGTGCCTGGTGGGTCCAAAGCCAGACAACTGTAGTAATGTGTTCATTCTTCAAATGGACCGCTTGGTTAACCTCTAATCTGCACATACAGGAACGTAGCCCTTTGGGGAACCATGCAATGCTTTGTTTATGTTCAGTTAGTTAATAAATAAAGCCACACTGAAAAATCCCAGTTCTGGTTTTGGACATTACAGTTATTGCTTCCTGTAGTTGGATTTACTTGGGTGCCCCTGTGCAGAGTAGCCAAACCTAGGTCCCTTGTGCCAGGTAACCTCATCCTCCCCGAACCCAGGTCCCCCACCAGGTATTGCTGCCAACGCCAACAGCATGCCACCTGTCGTTTTAGTAAAAAGGCAGGGGTGGGGATACCCTTACAGAAATGGAGGCACCGCTGTGGATTTGTTCGGGAAGGAAGGTGCTTGGGCAAGTGGGCTAGCGTTTTGGCTATCTGGCAGTCGGTAGCCCAAAAAAGTTGAAGCAATTTCCTTAGTGTGTTGCTGTGTGCTGTGAATCTTGTGCTGCTGTTTAAAAAATGCCAACTGTTTACCAAGGAGCTGTAAAGCCAAAGTGTGTGTCCTTGTCCTGCATCAAAATTGTTTACAGCATTTTTGTCAGTTTTAAAATGAATTTCTGTGAAGGAAAATATGGAAAACTAGGGGTAGCAACAGAGAAAATATGCCCTGGACGTTGGAAATGCTTTCTGTGCAAGGCTAGAGACTGCAGAGTTAATGGCAATGTTACATGGTTGAAATGGGCTCCTGCCGTGGAGTCAGTTGAGAAAAAAAAAAGTGCATTTTTCAGTTTAAATTTGCCTGCTCGACGATCGCCATGAGGAGAGGAGCCCTCGCGAGGAAGAAGAGGCTCATTTGCATGGCGTCGTGTGGTTGGTCAGTTTGCCATTAGTCCCGCCCCTCAGCCAGCTCTTCAGAGTCTGCTTCAGCATTCGAGAGGGAGACAGAGAGTAGTGCATGTACTGGCAGTGGAGGAACGTTTGTGAAGTAATCAAAGCGCTGTAAACAGTAAAAAAGAGACTTTCTAGTTAAAAATTGGGCTCAACCCGCATATCGATCATGGGATCAGTGAATTGTGTGTAAGGCGACGATCGCTGGAGATTGCCCGCTCTGTTGCATTCTCTGAGGCCTTTCAAAATCTGGGCTGCAGGCCGTTACCCCATCGCAGCAATCTGCTACAATAACAGTAAGTAAATAATTAAAACTGCTCAAATCAGTGATTTTCAGTAATGCCATATAAAATGTGTTATGCAGCTGTATAGTCGCTTTGCAAGTAGCGATTGTGTGATGTCCTGCTGGCAAGTGCAAGTCTGTAAAGCCATTAAATGTGTGCAAGCAATGAAAGTAGCCTCAGTTTAAAGTTTGTAGCCAGAGATAGACTGTGGGTTGTAAAATGTGCAACACTAGTAGAAGCAGGCAATCCTGTGCTGAAACCTGAAGTTTTAAAGGGACTGTAATTAAATGAATGTTGCCAGCAAGTGAAAAGTCCAAGGGAAATCCTGTAAATGTGTGAACAGCCAGAACAGAGCAAGTTGTGCAGTTTGAGTAAAAGTTATTAGTAGCTGATGTAAATCGGGTGCGCAGTGGCTTGACCCAGAGTCTGATTGTTCATGCACAGAAGTGCTGCCGCCGCCATTACAGGGTGGGGTGGTAAAGTAAACACAGCAGCAGAGGAGCCATTTTAAAGCTACAGAGTGTGTTCATTAAAGTGGGACTTTCAGTTACAGTGAACATTTGTTTATTTTTCTGCAGTTATGGCCTCAGGACCAGCTCGTTTCTCGGATCATGCCTGGGTTGCAGTAACAGCAGCAGTAAATAGATTGAGAGGTATTGAAAAGTGGTGTTATAGAGGGCAACTCCTCCTGATGTGGCAATTCCTAATTATCCAGTGCGTGTATGCCAGATGTGCTTGAGTGCTGGAAGGGATGTCTTCATGATTCCTCACTGTGCTGGATGCCTTCAAAAATATGGTTTGTATAAAGTGCCTCCAATTCGTTTGGCTCCCACATGGACAAAAATTCAAGAATCTGCAGTTGGCAGCACACAGCATCAGGCGGAGCCTGTGGAGGAAGGTCCCTCAGGGGAGTGTGGCACAAAGTTAGAGAGTGAAGAATTAGAGACTGAATCTGAAATTGAAGTTTTGGATGCTGGATCTCAGAAGGCAAGTTCAGATAAAGCAGCAATTGACCCCTGGGTGGGGGGGCCTAGCCCAAGTCTCAAAGGTGAAGATGAGATGTGGGAGGCCTTTGAATGGGAGGTGTCGACCTCTGCTCCTAGTGATGAATGGATAGTCTTGGGGGTGAGAACTACTGCTCACTCCTGGGCTCACATCCTCAGTGAAGAGGAAGATGAGGGGGAACCTATGTGGCCTTGTGAGAAAGGAACGGGTACACAGCCTCAAGCTCTTGCCTCGGAGGAATGTGTTCAAGAAGGTGGTGATGCCACCTCCCTGGCTTTACAAGAAGAAGAAGTCAGGGATCCTTTTTTAATTTCATTGAGGATGCAAAGCTGGCAGAACCAGGACTGGCCACCCCCAAGCCAGGCCAGCGATCTCAGATTGACCAAAGCAAGTAAAGAAGAGAGACTGGTTCGTAGAAAGGCCAATGAAATCTTTGGTATGACCTTTCCTACCTTTCCTCGGAGAGTCTGGGAGGAGATTGAGAACTACAGGAAATCCTGGATCTGGGATGAAGCAATGAAACATGTGCATCCTGGGGCTAACCAGCATGTAAAGAATAGACTGTTCCACGAAAAGTATGCACAGTGGAAGAGAGGCAGGACACTGTTTATGGACAGAGTGAGAATAGTGGACGGAGAGGGACGTGAAGTCTCCCACTGTGTGAATTATGTGCATCCAGATGGAGTAATAATTCAAGCCCCTGACCCCCTACTATTGGCCTCAGTGCAAGGACCTCCCAGTAATTAAGCCCGTGCCTACAAAATGGAGAGCCGAGCAGTGGTAGTCAATACTGCCACATCTAGACTGTGAAGTGCCCTTATTGATCCGCCAATATGAATAACCAAGGACTCAGGTGCTCCACATTAATCAGTCCACAGTGTACTGTCTTGTTCAGCAACCATCTACTGGCCCACCAGATGACTTCAGATCCAGAGAGAACACCAGCCCAGCTGTTTTCCTGTTCATCGCCTGGTAATCGGATGACGTCGGACCAGCTGTTTTCTTTTTGTTCCTGTTCTAAGGTTCCTTCTCCAGAGATGACATCAGCCCAGCTGTTTCCAAATGTGCCCTCCTGTGTTCCCGGAAGATGTCCGCCCAGCTGTATCAGAAGAAATGCTGCCAGGGAGAGTCTTCAGTAGGGACCAGGTTTGTGATGTTCGAATACTTCAAGAGGCTGGTAAGTCCAAAAAAACCCTTTTTCTATCTTTATGACATTGCAGTACACACCCTACACTACAGACTTCAAAAATGTGTGAACTGCCCGCAAAGACTCTCCCCTTCGGGATTATGGCCTTAAAGAACTATGTTTCACGGGGCTCTGGCCCAGGAGAGACTCTTTAATGGACTAGCCTTCGGGCCTTGTGGTCACTAGTTGGGACTTTTAGGGCACTCCATCCCCCCAAATGTGTATTGTTACCAATGTCATTATTGTACTTTAATGTAAATACTGTGTTTTTCTACCTTTTCTAAAAAAAAAAATATTTTTTCTTTGGGGGATTGTTCAGTGTTTTTTCTGTATGGTATGGGTTGTTGTTGTCGTTGTTGTTGTTTAGATAGACTGTGCATGCAGATTAGGATGTGTTTTTTTTGTTTTTGTCTTTTCTTACAGGTGTTCCTGGAAGACAGAAGAGAAGACAAGAAGAGGAGGAGGGGCTCATCGGAGTTCCTCGTCAGTGCTTATGGTGTAGAATTTAAATGTACTGTGTTATTATTGCTAATGGTTGTAGTTGCAGGCTGCCCAAGGTCGGGGAGGTCCCCAGGTTTTGTTTTTGCTTGGGAATGTTATGTTAGAGGCAGATAGGTTTTCCCTAGAGGGTTAGGGGGGATAGACAGGCTGTGGTTCTCAGTGGCCATAGGGACTGCAGTGCTGATCTATCAGGGCTATGCTCTGGATGGTTCTACCAGAGCGACTAGGTGTCCATAGTAAGTGGATAGAGTAGAGGCTGATGTGTCAGCTATAGGCCTCCAGGCTCTTAGTGTTGCCTACCTGTGCTTGCACATGATAGGAGGGAGCCTGATCACCCCCCTCTGCAGGTAGCACATAGGGTGGGATGGCCTAAGGCCAGGTGCATAATGACTGGGGACAGTTATTTTCCTGGTCAAGGGCGAGTGTAACCCCTTTGTTACCCGGGATTACTAGAATCCCAGTAAGACCTAGTGGTAGGCAGGGAAGGCAGCTTGTGAAACTCCAGTTAAATGGGTTTCACACTGTCTCACTCTGTCCTCAGTCACAGCTGAGACCTGAGAGATGACATCACCATAGAACTGTCGCAGCTGCATGAGCCACATTGGAATCTACAGCTCAGGGAGTGAGTTTAGAACTTTGGGGAAAAAAAAGTCATTTTTCAGTTTGTCCTAAAGCAAACAGGAAGGAAGTCAGTCAGTCTTCAGTTTGTTTCAAAGAAGAAGGAAGTGTTCCTGTGTTTACCTTTTTTTTTTAAAGTGGTGGAGACCGCTCCCCCTGTCTCAGTGCCCCTCTCCGGGGAGTTTCTGTGGGTTCCAGGGCAACTCTTCTCCCACCATGGAAGGAAGCTGCCTGGTTTTATTTAGTCTGTTCTTGTATAACAGCAAAGGTTATAGTACTCCGCCTGTGGGGCACCTGCAACGAATGGGTGAGTGTTTGGCTCCATTTGAAGGGGCAAACAATTTGTTTTCTTCAGTTGGGAAATGAATGTGGACTGCTATTTGGGAGGACTATGTTTACTAGGACAAACAAATGGAGCAGTCGAACAGTCTAAAGTTTTATTGGATTTCAAGTAATGCTGTAGAGGGGGTGCTTCAGGTCATCCACCGTTCAATCTACATTTTAAAGTTCTAAAGTTTTCCGTGTGTATCCAGAGAAATGGCCGGGTATGGACTGTGGGAGCTGGAGGTGGGAAAACCCCCCATCTTTAGTAACCAGGTCCACCTCTATGGATTTCTTCTGTGTTTTGCTACTTGCCTCATGCACTTGGCCAGTGATGGGGTGGGTACCCAGACATGGGTCGCAACTTGAAAATCTCTCTAGGAGTCGCAGACTCTAAGTGGTGTGGGGAGCCACAGGATGGGAAAATTACTCCTTGTTTGATGGGAGTTTGTTTGGAAGTAAGAAAACAAATCTCTCTAGGAGTCACAGACTCTAAGTGGTGTGGGGAGCCACAGTTTGGGAGTCTCCTTGTTTGATGGGATGTCTTTCCAAGTAAAGTTTGGGTTCATTCTTCAAGTGGACCGTCAGTCAAGTGGCCGGCAGGGGAGCCGGGCCAGTCGGGCAATGTATCCAAAGCGCATGCAAAGTCCGGGCTGAGTGCCTGGTGGGTCCAAAGCCAGACAACTGTAGTAATGTGTTCATTCTTCAAGTGGACCGCTTGGTTAACCTCTAATCTGCACATACAGGAACGTAGCCCTTTGGGGGACCATGCAATGCTTTGTTTATGTTCAGTTAGTTAATAAATAAAGCCACACTGAAAATCCCAATTCTGGTTCTGGACATTACAGTTATTGCTTCCTGTGGTTGGATTTACTTGGGTGCCCCTGTGCAGAGTAGCCAAACCTAGGTCCCTTATGCCAGGTAACCTCATCCTCCCCGGACCCAGGTCCCCCACCAGGTATTGCTGCCAACGCCAACAGCATGCCACCTGTCATTTTAGTAAAAAGGCAGGGGTGGGGTCACCCTTACAAGTGTGTCAGATTAATACTGCACAGCTCATGTGCAAAATAAGGCAGTGATTTATTTTTTAAAAAGTAAACAGAACTACAGTATATCATTGTACTTACAGTCAAAGTTCCTACCTGTCCCCCCCCCGAGTGCAAGTTAAAGTAGCCATAGTTAGGGAAGATGATGGCTTCCAACTACAGCGGGTACACTGCAGACTACCTGAAGCAGTTGTGCCAGGATAGGGGAGTCCAGCACGAGGGGAGAGCCAACAAGCAGAACCTTGTAGAGGCCCTCATGGCAGCAGATGCCCAGAGCCTTGAGTCATCTTTCGGATGAGATGTTAAACCGAGGTCCCATCTGCCTGGATTGGTGGTAGTTCAGGTGGATGTTAAAGATCCCATGGCACTTATCGAAAAGAGTAGGGGAATTTCCCCAGTGTCCTGGCCAAATTTCCCTCATTCACTAAAAATACCACCAACAGCTTACTCTGGTTCAAATTCAGTTGCCATTCATCTGTATCCCCCTACCCCGGATCATGCCTGAAAATAGGCAGGATTTGCCTAGTGCACTTACCCAGTCAACAAAAACTAAATAAATAAATAAATAAGCAGCCTGTGACTGAAAAGGACTGAACCCTGGGCATGGAGGGTCCAGAGTCCAGTGTAGTGTCTAGATCTGGTGAGGAGAACAGCAAGGCCAGTGCAAGTCAAGGGCCACAGCAGCAGGGGAAGGTCACCAGTATTCTGGAGCCAGAAGCAATCAGGCTACAGATGGCATTGCAGAGAATGGAGCTGGAATTTGAGCAGAAGAAGTTCCAGTTGCAGATGGAAAGACAGGAAAGAGAGAGACAGCTTCAGCGAGAGGTGGAGCGAGAACAGCGAGAAGCTGAGTGAGAACAACGAGAAGCTGAGCGAGAACAGCAGGAGGCTGAGCGAGAAAAACATGAGTGCCACAGGCAACATGAACAGGAGAATCTATGACTCCAAACACCAGCACGAGAGCAGGTAAGTGGCCTGGGTTTAACTGGAACTACAGGACTGCGTTACAAACTAAATTCTAAATTGATAGCTGAATTTAAAGAGGGGGAAGATATGGATGCCTTTTTAAATTCCTTTGAAAAAGTATGCATTCAGGGAAATATTCCTAGAGAGTCCTGGAGCTTCCAGCTATCCCCACTACTTACCGGGAAAGCTCGGGATGCATTGGGTCAAATGGACAATTAGGACAGTAATGATTACAGTAAACTTAAAGCTGCACTTTTAAAAAAGTATGAGCAAACAGCAGAAGCATACAAAGCTAAATTCCGTAAGCTCAGGAGAAGCCCTGACATGAGCTACGAGGAGCTACCCACGAAACAACATCAGTTTTTAAAACGTTGGTGGGAAGGAATTGAAGCAGACTCTGTTGAAAAACTTTAAAATGCTGTACTGTTAGAGCAGTTTTTTTGGGCATGCCCAGCAGAGCTGAAAACCTGGCTGGAGGGCTGAGATCCAAAAACAGTGCAAGAGACTGCTGAATTCTCAGACCACTATGCCAGGAGCATACCTGCTCTGAGAGAGAATGAGGCTGGCATGGCAGTGCAGAAAGGGAAAAGCGCGCTCTCAGTGCAGCTAAAACCCTTACTGCCTCCACTGAAATCAGGTTTCAAGGAAAAGATTTACCTGAGAAAAGAAATGAATGTTGGGTTTGCAAAGAAACTGGGCATATTGCCAGACAGTGTGCCAAAAGGACAAGCAGTACACAAAGTGGTGCTCGAAAAGAAGTGGGTTGTTTGTGAGTCCCTGAAAGCATGCCAGTCAACATGAGGGAACACATGCATCCAGCCACTGTGAATGGTGTATAGACACAAAGGTTAAGAGACACAGGGGCATCCCTGACTTTGGTAAAAGGGGATCTGGTAGAGCCTGGTCAGCTTATATCCAATCAGTCTGTGACAGTACAGGGATTCACTGGGGAGGAGAAAACCATGCCACTTGCTAGTGTCCTCCTAGACTGGGGTGAGACAGAGGGAACTGTGCAACAGGTTGCTGTAGCTGAAACTTTAGCAGCTGATGTAATTCTCGACAACAATCTCAAACAGGGGATGATGTGTGCAGTTACCCATAGCCAAGCAGCAAGGGAAAATTGTAGTTCCCTGGACCCTGTAGAAGCCCCTGTGGAAACCACTGAGAGGCTGTTTCCCCAGCCTGTGTCTCCTGATTTGGAGAATAATGAAAGGGGGTTAAAATTCTCCAGGTAGCAGTTAACCAAACAGCTATGGAGAGTTACTCTGAGGAAGGAGGGGTGACCCATTGTCAGAGGGTTAGGAATGGCAGTCGTCCTGAGTGCCCTGATGCTAGAGCTAGGGAACCTAGTTTAGACACTGAAGGGGACCCGTCCCATGCCTTGGGAATGTATAAGGAGTTTGCAGCTGCTCAGAAAAGTGATGCTAGTCTAGAGAAGCTGAGAGCTTGGGCAGACTCTGATGGAGCACAGGGAGGTGACGGGGAAACAAAAAGTTTATTGGGACAATGGACTGCTGTATACGCAGGATGCTAAGACAGAGGGAGGGGTGATAGGTAGGCAGTTGTTGTTCCCCAGGGGTATCATGAGGAATTGCTCAAGACTGCAGACGTTATTCCCATGTCTGGTCATCTGGGAATTGCGTGCACTATGCAGCAGTTGTTCCAGAATTTCTACTGGCCCAACTTCACCCAGCAGATGAAGGAGTATTGCAGGTCATGTCATCAGTGCCAAGAAATAGGGAAGGCGGGTAAGAAAACCCAAGCTGCCCTAATTCCTTATTCATAGTGAAGGAGCCATTCCAGAGAGTGGGAATGGATATTGTGGGGCCTTTAAATACCCCCAGCTCCTCATGGAAAAGGTTCATCCTGACTGTGGTGGATTATGCCTCCCGATACCCAGAGGCAGTCACCCCATCCTCACTGAGGACAGACAAAGTGGCATGATGCCTTACTAGGGATTTTCTCCCATGTTGAGTTTCCACAGGAGGTTATCACTGATCGAGGGGTTTCCTTCATGTCAGACTTGCTGAAATGTTTGTGGGAGAAGTGTGGGGTGGTGCAGAGATGCACAACACCATATCACCCACAAGTCAATGGGATTTTGGAAAGATTTAACAGTACCCTTAAGTCAATGCTTCAAGCATTTGCTGAACAGCATGGGAGGGACTGGGAGAAATACCTTCCCACCTGTTGTTCGCATACAGGGAGGTGCCCCAAGAGTCGACAGGGTTTTCCCTCTTTGAGCTCTTGTATGAACGCCGGGTACGTCAGCCCCTAGACTTTATCCAGGAGGAGTGGGAAGGCAAGCACGCCACCCAGGGAACTCCCATAGTGGATTATGTCCTTAGGTTTAGGGAAAGGCTGAAGGAGCTTATGGGGACAGCCCAGAGCAACCTGGCAGCTGCCCAACAAAAACAAAAAGTGTGGTATGACCGCAGAGCCAGAGCTCGCTCGCACACTGTGAGTCAGGAAGTCATGGTCCTAATTCCAGTCTGGAAAGACACGCTACAAGCCTAGTGGGCAGGACCGTACAAAGTAGTCAGACAGGTAAATGATGTTAACTACATTATAGAATTACCTGACAGAAGACATACACAAATAATGTACCATGTCGACATGATGAAGCCATGTGCTAATAGGGCTGACATGGTGTTTGCAGTGTGTAGTCCTGGGGAGGGGATGGATGAAGGAGACCCCCTTCTGGACTTGCTGGAAAAATGCGAGCAGGAGTCCTCTGTGGAGTCAATTCAATTGTCACCCCAGTTGGCCCTGGACCAGATCCAGGATGTAAGGGAGGTTTTAGCAGACTTTGTCCCACTGTTTAGCACCAAACCTGGACTAACCTCCTTAGTGACACATGATGTGGAGACAGGGACGCAGTCACCCATACGGTGGACAACATATTGGGTGTCACAAGCTGTCCAAAAGGACATTAGGAGTTAGGCAGATGAAATGCTGGATTTAGGGGTAATCCAGAAATCTCACAGCCCCTGGGCCTCACCCATAGTCCTTGGTCCCAAGCCAGATGGCTGTACTCATTTTTGTGTGGACTATAGTGGACTGAATGCAGTCACAAAGTCAGACACCCACCCGATGCCATGGATGGATGAACTCCTGGACAAGTTGGAAGGGGCGGCATACCTCACAACTATTAACCTGACAAAGGGGTACTGACAGGTAGAGTTAACTGCCAGAGCTAGGGAGAGGTCAGCCTTCATCATGTCGATAGGGTTATTTGAATATAAAGTAATGCCTTTTGGAATGAAGAATGCCCCTGCCACTTTCTAAAGGTTGGTGAATCAGGTGTTAAATGGTGCTGAGGAGTATTCTGTGGTGTACCTGGATGACATTGCTATATTTAGTGCCAGCTGGGAGGAACACCTGTCCCACCTTAGGGAAGTGCTGGGCAGGATACAGAGGGCTGGGCTCATTGTCAAAGCTGAGAAGTGCCAGGTGGCCATGGCTGAAGTGGCATACCTCGGGCATGTTGTAGGCCTGGGACAGCCCTGTCCTAACCAAGTGAAAATAGAGGCAATCAAGGCATGGCCCAAACCAGAAATGCAAAAGCAAGTCAGGAGTTTTCTGGGGACAGCAGCTTACTATAGGAAATTTGTACCAAAGTACAGTGCCCTGGCCCTCCCCTATCTGGCCTGTTAAAGAAAAGGATGCCTAAGAAAATTACCTGGGAACCAGCCTGTGAAAAAGCCTTTACCAGACTGAAGGAAACACTGTGCAGTGCTCCTGTATTGACAAGTCCAGACTACAGCAGTCCCTTTCTAGTCCAGACTGATGCCTCAGATGTGGGTATTGGGGCAGTGCTGAGTCAGAAGTCCAACCAAGGGAAAGATCACCCCATAGTGTACCTGAATAAAAAGTTACTTCCCAGAGAAGAGGCTTACTCTACTGTGGAAAAAGAATGTCTTGCCATGGAGTTGACCCTAAAGAAGTTGGAGCCATACTTATATGGGCAATATTTTGAGGTACAAACTGACCACAGCCCCCTGGTTTGGCTGGCACAAATGGGTAAAATGAATGGTAGACTATTAAGGTGGAGTCTCGCCTTGCAAGGGTATGACATGACGGTCTCACACAGGGCAGGGGCAGCTAATAAAAATGCCAATGGATTGTCACGTCAATTTGAGAAATGAACTAACTTGGGGAGCTCATCCCATGCAGGGGATAGAGCCCCCAAATTCAGTCTAGGTGGGGAGGACTGTGATGCTCTGCCATCTGCTTATTGTCAATTGTATAATATTTGTATTATAAACAAATGTGAATGTCTGCTGGATACAAACAGGCTAGTTGTTTCAGTGAGTGACATTTGACCGAAGGTTTCAGTGGTGATAAAAACAACAGGATGTTATAAACAGACCAGGGGAACCTAATTAAAAAAAGCCTTCCTTCCAAAGTGACATTTTATATATTACCTTTAATAACATGCTCATGCTTTTGAAGTTGCTTCCCATGTAGGTATTTATGACGTAGCAGGAAAATAAGTAATTTGGGTGGTTCCTCTTATTTTTAGCACATAGCCAAGATTAGGGACAGAGTGTGGGATTGCTAAATTCAAAGAGAAATGTTTAGTCAAAGACTGTCATATTTGGGAAATGGTTTTTTGTTGATGTTCACCTTAATTAAAATACATCCTTGTGGATAATTATGTCAAGAAGAGATGGGAGAGCCGGCGCAGTGGCACTGAGGGTTGAGGCGCTGGATGCCACACCTCACGCTACGCCAGCAACCCGGGTTTGGGAACAAGCCCGGGCTGTCGGGGGTCGGCAGGGACGGGGAAGGATTGAGCATCCTATAGACTGCTCTCCTTTCCTGGGGAGTGGGGAATCCACCTGTCGCTGCATGGCTGACCTCTAGTGGAGACTGCAGGGGGTTGAAGCTCGGTGGATGTCTTTTGGGGGTGCATGGGAGCGTGCACCTGCCGAGCTGGATGTCATTGCATGTCCGAGCTTCGGGGAGAAAAAGGAAAAAACCCAGCCATCGGGGATAGGCGATGGCACCACCACCCACCAGCCACACTGCACCAGCCAGACTTCCTCCCATCCTGGGCCGAGCCCAGTCCAGCCCAAAATTGTAGATAGAGCACCCTGGGTGGATAGGGCAGCCCTTCCTCAGGGAGCTCAGAGCCAGGGGGATAGCTGGACTGGTGCCAGGACAAAGAGGAGTTTCAGGTAAGGAGGTAGAGTTGGGGGTAGGTGGATGCCTGAGAGAGATTCCCGAGTGGCAGTGAATAAATAGACTGGTAAAAAAAAATAGAGATGGGAGGATCTAACTGTGACATCATGAAAGGGGATGGGGAGATGGAGTTTGAAATGAAACATGCATCTGGGAATATGTGGCATATTCTTTCTGGACTCTGAGAGAGAAGTAACTCTCTGAACTTTTGAAAGCACTAAAGGGTAACATCTAGATAAGAAAGGCTAAGTATTTGTGGTAGGAATTTGTATTCTGTAACTTCCCATTTTTTATATGACTGTAAGATCTGTGATATAATTGTTCTGTATTTGATTTTTCCTGTTTTACCATTTTTAGTAAACAACATTTCTTTAAAATACTGCCTGTTCTTTTCTCAGTTATTTCACATGTGATGTGCTGAACCTGTGTTTAAGGCTGAGAGCTGTTAAAAGGCTTGAATGTGTGTTACTAAGCTTGCTTAAAATATAGGAATATACCTAGGTATCATATAGAGTTGTAAGGATTCATTTTGGATACCTGGCTGGGTGCCCTTGGGCAAAAGATTATATTGCATCCCCCCCAAAGAGAATATTATCTGAGCCTGTTAATTGGGTATGCTAGCATAAGGTTCACAGTTTGAATCCCTCCAGAACTCAAGGCTAAAAAGTGATTTGGACCCAAAAACAGATACAAGGGTTACCCTGTTTGTTACCTGTTCACACTATTGTACTTGGAGGTTGGCACTGTGGGAGCACAGGGCCTGACCTGCGGAGTGCATTTGTGACACTGGCCGCCCACCATAGAGCCACCGCCACACTATTTCTTCCATCTTCTGCCACTTCCACATTGGTGCAGAACTGCGTGTGTCACGCATGCATAGTTCCATCAACACCATCATCTTGGGAATGGCATTATGCCATTCAACAGAATTACAGTTTTCTTGGCGTCATCTTCCCAGACACTCGTTTGAGCGGATATGACCCTTTGTTTGGATAAGTCCTGGATTTTGTAAGTCTTCACCCTGATTTGTGAGTCAGGAGATTGACAGCTGAGAGGTATGCATTGCCTCCATATACAAAATTGATCTGAGAGCATACGCAATAGTGCCCGGCGCATTGCTCAAATGTTGTAGCAAACCAGCATCATTCTTTTTGCAAAACCAAAATGCTCCAAAGAAACTGAAAGAAATGCAAATAAACTCAGAACCCTGGTGTAAAATAGCATTTTGTGTTGTTGGACATTTTAGTAACGTGCTGCTCTGGTCTACAAAATGGAGTAATTTTGGGGCAAAGAAAAAAATGAAAATCTACACAAAAAAAAGAGTGTGGGGGGAACTGGATCTCTCACTAAGTGAGAAAAAGAAAATGGCAGCTATTTAAAACTTAACATACACAGATACATAGATAGTGTCAGCAGATAAGGGCCTATGGCCCACCCAGTCTGCCCATTTGAGCTTGTAAGTTCAGTTTATGTTTTCCTAGAAGTCTGTTGCCCCTTACCCCTGACCTCCAGAATTCCTTTATGTCTGTCCCATGCATTCTTAAATCCCGTGATTGTTTCAGCCCCCACCACTTCCTTTGGCAGGGTGTTCCACTTGTCCACCACCGCTCTGTGAAGAAATTCTTCTTCACGCTTCCTCTGAATTGTCTCCTCCAACTTCATCCCATGCCCTCTAGTCCTGGAACATCTTTTTGCTTAAAAATAGTGTATTCCTGCACCCTGTTCCTCCCTGTAAGATACTTGTATGTCTCTATCATGTCCCTCTCCTCCAGGGAGTACATATTCAATTCCTTCAACCTGTCCTCATAGGACTTGTGATGCAATCCATGTACCATCTTTGTTGCCCTCCTCTGAATCTTCTCTACCCTGTCTATGTCCTTACATAGGTAAGGTCTCCAGAACTGTACACTGTACTCCAGGTGGGGCCACACTAGTGTCTTGTATAGTGGAATAATGACCTCCCTTTTCCTGCTGGTGATGCCCCTGCCTATGCATCTCAGCATCCTATTTGCTTTACCTGCTGCCTTGTCACACTGTTTCCCTACCTTGAGGTCATCAGAGATGATAACCCCAAGATCCCTTTCCTGCTTGGTGCATACTATATCCTCACCCGCCAACTGATATATTGTGCCTGGGTTTTTGTGCCCCATATGCATTATCTTGCACTTCTTTGCATTGAATTTCAACTGCCAAACCCCTGACCATTCTTCAAGTTTCTGCAGGTCCCGTCTCATTCTGTCTACACCCTCTGATGTGTCTACTCTGTTACAGAGCTTTGTGTCATCAGCAAACAGTGAAATTCTGCCTTCTAGGTCCTGCGCAATGTCACTGATGAAGATGTTGAATAGGACCAGTCCCAGCACTGATCCCTGTGATACCCCACTGGTCACTCTTCCCTCTGTGGAGTGACAGCCATTTACCACCACCCTCTGTGTCCTGCCACCCAGCCAGTTACCTACCCACCACACTACTGTCCTGCCCACACCCATATTCCACGGTTTTTGTAATAGTCTTCTATGTGGCACAGTGTCAGATGCCTTGCTGAAGTCCAGATAGGCCATGTCCACTGCCCTCCCCTGATCCACCTCCCTAGTCACCCAGTTAAAAAATTCAATGAGGTTGGTCTGACATGACCTCCCCCTGGTGAAACCATGCTGCCTTGGGTCCTGTAGTCGATTGACAACCAGATGTTCCACCAATCTCTCCTTCAGTAGTGCTTCCATGATCTTCCCCACTACCGAGGTGAGGCTGACTGGTCTGTAGTTCCCACTTCCTCTTTGTTCCCACTTTTGTATAAGGGGACTACATCTGCCATCCTCCAGTCTTTGAGCACCTCCCGTTTCCAGTGATCGGCTAAACAGGATAGCCAGAGGTTCAGCCACCACCTCTTTTAGTTCTTTAAGGACCCTGGGTGCACCCCATCTGGCCTCATTGCTTTATCAACTCTTATTACTTCCAGTTCCTTCAGGACCCTTTCGTGTAAAGGGACTTGTGTCCATTTCTGCACCATTCTCACCCTTGTACCCTTCAGACCCATTACCTCCTCTTCCTCAGTAAAGACTGAGTAGAAATACCTGTTCAATATGTCAGCTTTACTGTTGTCATCCTCCACGCGCCCTCATCCTCCCCTTCAGTCTCACTATCCCTCCCTTTGCCTTTCTTTTTCACTTATGTACCTGTAAAAGTTTGTCCCTCTACCCACTGATTTTGCAATCTGCTCTTCTGTCTGAGCTTTGGCTTCCTTACTGACCTCCCTGCCTCCCTTTGCTTCTCCTGGTACTTCTCCCTATCCCCTTCTGCCTGTGTCTTTTTGTATTGCCTGAATGCAATCTTTTTGGCTTTCACTTTCTTTGCTACCTCTTTGGAAAACCATAATGGTCTCCTCTTCATTTTTCTCTTGCTTGCCTGTTTAATACATAATTCTGTTGCTCTTGTAATCCCCATTTTAAATACTGCCCACTGTTCCTCAACCCCTGATTCCTGCCCCATTCCCCTTAATGCCTCTTTCAAGTATCTCCCTATTTTCCCAAAGTCTTCCCCCCTAAAATCCAGGATACGTGTTTTTGTGTGGTTTGGTTCTTCTCCTTCTGTGATTTCAAACCACAATGACTGGTGGTCACTGCTCCCCAGGTGCTCCCCCAATGTTACCCCCATCACACTGTCCCTGTTTGTGAGCACAAGGTCCAGTATTGCCTTCTGCCGAGTTGGTTCCATGACCAGTTGCTTGAGGAAGGCACCCTGAAGGGAGTCCAGGATAAATCTGCTCCTAGTTGATGCTGCTGCTCAGATGCTCCAGTCCACGTTTGGAATACTGAGGTCTCCAACCAGTACTATCTCACCCTTGTCTGCCATCCTTTGGACGGCTAGCATCAGCTCCCTATCTGTTTCTTCCTCCTGGGCTGGTAGTCTATAGACCACACCTGTGCAGATGGCTGGCCCCATTTTCCTTTCCAGCTTAACCCACAGTATCTCTCCCCCAATTTGTTCCTCCTGGATTTCTGTGGCCCTTATGTCATTTTTCACATACAGTGCCACTCCTCCTCCCTTCCTACCTACCCTGTCTCTTCATGAGCACATTCCATGAGCACAAAGATATTAGTAATCAGTTCAGTTGAGACTGGCACTTTTTTTACCCGGGCTTTATTGCCTGATAGATGCCCACCTTGCCAGGGCTATCAGCCAATCAAGGCCTGGGAATTTCTTTGATCATTTTCTAATAAGTTTTAAATAGCTGCCATTTTTCTCTCACTTAGCAAAAGATCCACCCCCCCCATACACACACACACATACACACAATTTGTGCCACATACTCATTGTTTCATATTCATTAACTGCTCCAGTTCATGTCACCATTTTTTTTCTCACTTAGTGAGACATACAGTCCCTCTGCAAAATGCTCATTTTTCAATTCAGTGCCAGTGCACCACGCCACTTTTACACACTGAAGGCTGCTAACCACTGTTCCTTCGCCCAGCCAGTCTGGACGGTTTTAAATAAAAAACCCTTTTGAATTAAAAAAATCCAACCTCAACACATGTACATAAGTAAGTACTGCACTGTAGTAGTCTGCCAGCTGATTGTCACTGCATCTGATCCAGCTCCCTCTGTACTTGCTGGGCACTTCCTTCCATTCTGACCATTATTCAGATGTAGCAGAGATAGACATCTTTAAAAAAAAACCTAACAAAAACCCAATTTTCCTTCACCTGCTCTCATGCTATCTCACTTGGTAGAACAATGCACCATGCTTCAAAGTCAGGTAACAGTCGGTATTATCGTCAAAGTGTGCCTCCTGCTCCCATTGCAAGAGCCATGCAATGGGTAGAGGGGTCATCAACACAGGATAAACTGAAGGGACTAAGCTGCCCAGCTTGCTGTAAAAAAAAAAAAAAAACTGGTGGCAACAATGGCTAAATCAAACAGGGAAAGCAGCAGTAGTGTGGGGGCAAGTTTCAAAAATAAACCGCTGTTCACGGTGCCACACTACAGTTATTCTACCGGCTCTGTCAGCAGTGGGAGTGGTTGCAGCTTAGACTGCTGAACTAAAACAGGAAACAGTACACCACCTTGTGTTGAAGGGTGAAGCGAAGGAAAAAGGTAAAGGTAAAAGATGTGTAAAGAGGAACAGAGTGTGGGAAGGTGTACCTATACGCCCTACTGTACTTTGTAAAAAAGTTGTTTCTGGCCCCATGCAACTTGTGATTCTGTTTTCTGGTACAGGTAGGGCAACTACTGATGGCAATATACTACTGGGAGGAGAGTTTACCAGAAACTTCATCACTTGTTCTGGTGGTGGGGGAGGTGGGTTAGTACAACAGAATGACTCTGTAACCTCTGTGTGTTTGTGGGGCAACAGGAGATAGAACAGCACACAAAGGAAGGGACTACTTTACCAAAAAAGTTGTATTCATTTTGAAAGCGACTTCCTCTGTTATTTTATTACATAATTAACAGTTAAACACATGCCCATTTCCTGAGTGCAATAATACCCTCCAGGGTGGGCGGTATGGGCAATACCAAACATTCCAGGGGCTATAAAGCCCTCCGCCTGTGGCGTCAGGCCTCATTACACCCCTGGGCGATCCGGTATTGGCTAATACTGCCCACCCTGTCAGGTATTACTGCTTATGTATACCACATTGTTGGATCGGCTGCCCTGTCTTGATGGCTATCACACTGCCATGCTGGCAGCTTTGGTTCAAGAGTGGACCTGGGTTGCTCGAATCTGGAGGCATGCCAGGCAGGGGCAGTTTCCACTCGACAGTGCTCCTCAGCTGGGGAGGGTTGCATTCCCACAGTGACCCCTGCTGTCATGCCCGGGAGATTGCTTCCCCTACTGAAGCATGCAGTGCAGGTGCCAGGCCAGTAAATGGTTGCACCGACACCAAGGGGAGGAGGGAGGACAGGTGGGGAGGAAGAGGATGTAAGATCTCAGCTCCCATGGAGGATGACAGCTGCCAGTGTGCCTGGGCCCCACACCACAGCTCCGCTGCCCACAACAGGATCTGGGCTGGGGAAGGATGGCCCTCCTGCCATGGAGGGAAGAATCATAGGGGCCTGTGGCAGCGGTGGGCTTAGTGGAGGAGGTGATAGAGAGGGTGCAGGGTGGTAGCTGGAAACAGCCTGAAGGTACAATAAGGCTGGAGGAGATCAAAAGTTTAAATAAATAAAAATTAGAAGGATCTTTTTGACGATTGTTTCACTGTGGACCTGGATGGGGAAGCTAGATGTCTTGTGAATTAGGATACAGCATGCTGCATTTGGTGAGAATCTTTTTGTGGATAGCACCAATGCTTCAGAAAAATCAAGGCTTACATCCAGCCAAACACTGAGGTATTTGAAGGAGGATACTTTTGTCAAGGGAGGAGCAATGCAGAGCTTTGAAGTCTGGGTTAATATTATACTCACTTCATGTCATCAAAGTGCTTAAACTTCCTTGCTTTTGTCATCGAAGTGATTTTACACTTGCCCTCCAGAGGTTCATGTCATCTGTTCTCAGCTGGTTTCTGAACTAATTTAAAGCATTTGAAATGTACGGCAATTTTTTGTGTTGCTAAATGTTCTTCAAAAGTCTTTTGCTTCTATACATTTTAAAGAACAATGTATGTGAATGTATTTTTAATGGGACCACTGAGAGATTACAAGGTTCTTCCATCATCTGTAGTGTATTCAAGTCGTCAGCAGAATCTCTTAGTAACGCTTTCACTCCATTATGCACACCTTCCCACCTGATGTTATGCAACTCTTAAGGTATTCAACATATAGATTCTGCTGCTGGAGCCTTATGCTGCATAAAGCTCTCATTAATACAGATGTAATTCTCAAACAGTCATTCACATAATTTTATGGTTTCCAGAAGTTTCTTTTTTTATGTTCCCTTCAGCTCTTTTGATTATTGGCTCCCTGTGTCCCCTGTTGTTTTTTCATACCTCTGTATATTTGACTGGACATTCCTAAATGTCTTCCAGGACTTGAAAACTTTTTTGTGTTTACATGTCCAGACTCTCAAAACACTTTAGTGTAACCTGGTGCGATATCTTAAAATGCAAAAGCAGGCATCTTTTTGTGTTAACCGCCAATGTGACCTTTTTTTGTGTAAATAAATATTTTTTCGGTATAGGGAATTTTTTTTCCCAGCTAGTTGCCTTTCGGCAGGGATACTATTTATTTGTTTACCGGGTAGGTGCACTGATCCAATAGACCATTTTCAGGCATGACCCAGGCCATAAAGATGGCACATGGGTAGTACAAATACAATTACATTAACTAACCTGGTGTCTTTGAGATACCCTGGTCAGGCTGCCAGGCCGAGGAAGCATTTGATTATAATGGAGATGACAGCCAGTGTATTTCAGCCTGCTCCCCCTCTTTTTTTTATCCTTCCCTCTACCCTGGGGCATGGTCAAAGGCCATTTCGGTACTGCACAACCCAGCCCACTGTGAGGGGAGCAAGCTTCCTGGCCACACACAGATGTTGCTGTGGTGCCAGAATCCAAGCTCTCCAGGACAGAATACTTTGCCAAGTGGCAGCCCTCAGCTACTTCCCAACGTGGCTCCCAAATTCCACTTCTGAACCTGGGTTGACTGTATGGCAGTGGGATGTGCTACTGCTCAACAATGGGGGGGGCCTGATGTGACCTGTTTTTGGCATCCCCACCACCACCATTACATTACAGTCAGGGTTACCATGGCTGCAGCCTTCCTCCATCTGGGAGGCAGAGTGGGCAACGGGCAGAATGGCAGCGCTCATAGCTGATACCGGTGCCATTATTTGGCTGCAGGGTGTGTGTGCTAATGCCTGATGGCATGTTCCCTCTCTTAGACAGAATGGAGCGCCTCACTTTGGTGATATATCTAGCCTCCAACCAGCCTCCCTGTGGGATTCTGGGCTTGCATTCAAACCCTGATCTCGTAAGCGGCAGCACTCCTGGGCCAACCTTCTATGTGTTTTTTTTTTTTTTTTTGCATAAAAACCTTTTTATTACAGTTGCAATACATACATATAATTGCTTACATTCTCTGGGCCGTCCCTTTATGGGACAAAAAACAATCATTATAATAGTTACATACATTATATTCAGTGCCAGTATATTATTCATTCCATGTACCTGAGGTCCTAAACTTCCAACCCATCCCACAGCAAGTTACTCTCAGACTGCGAGAGGTCCGCCAAGAGAGGTGCCCATTCCCTTGTAAACTGTTCCAACCTATCGTTAACCAGGAGCGTGATTCTTTCTAAGGCTAACATGTGCAGGGCAAGCGTTCACCATGTTTACACTGTAGGGGTAACACAAGAAACCCAAGTGTTTTGGATGCAGTGTCTAGCTACGATTAGTAGTTTACAAACCCATCTAGGAAGAGGATCCCAGTCCCCATCTTCCACTTCCATCCCAAATAGACAAATCAGTGGGTCCAATAAAATTACCCTACCCCACATCCTCCCCACCTCCCCTATCACTGATGTCCAGAAATACTGCAGGGTAGGGCAAGCCCAAAAACAATGCACATAGGTACCCAGTTCCTGATTGCACCTTCCACAATAAGGTGAGGTTGCAGGATGATATTTATGAACAATCACCGGTGGATTATATATCCGGTGTACAAATAAGCGGCTTCTTTGAATTTGTTGCAGATAAGCAGACCCATGTGCATATTCAGAAGCTCTCCCCAATTTCTGTCGTTTATCGGAAGGGCGAGGTCTCTTTCCCAAAGTCGCAGGACATTTCCCGACAAATCTGGTAGGCACTGCCTTGTGTTCCTTACTACTTTCCTCATAAACCCTCTGGTATCCCCCCAAGTATGCCTGTATCTGGGCTTCCATTTTCTGCAGTTCCCCCACCCCCAGGCCTTCCCTTTCCAACCCCAGCATATATGCTCTAGCCTGAAAATATTGGAACAATTGCCCTTCCCCTAAATTAAATCTCTGATGTATTTCTAAGAAAGAGCCCAACTGTCCCCTACCCTCAATTCCCCTACATTCCTCACCCCTTGCCTCTCCCAAACTTTAAATCCAGGATCCTCCCAACCCAGCAAGAAGTAGGGGTTCCTTACCAGTGGCATCAAGTATGTATCTAGCACTCCTACCCCCCCTCCGCATCTTAGCATCCTGTCCCAGCTATCCAGCGTAACCTCCACCAATGGGTTCCTGTGCTCCTGTCATTTATATGCTCCTCTGCCCCGCTTTTCTAAATATGCAGAAAGTTGTGCAGGATAACCCCTCTGTTCTAAGTCAACCCACCTGGCAACTGGGGGCTTATGGACCCAGTCACTCACATATCTTTGCTATGCTGCCAGATAGTATATGTTCATATCTGGGAAGTTCACTCCTCCCTTCCCTGTATCTGTTTTGAGGCGCCGCAGACTAATCCTCGGGCGCTTTCCCTGCCAGATGAACCCAGAGAACACTTCCTCCAGCCATTTTGTGTCTCTCTTGGAAATTCCCATAGGTAACATCTGTACCACATACAGCAATCGTGGGAATATATTCATTTCAATCAAATGTATTCTCCCCAGCCACAATATTGGTAGCAAGGTCCACCATTTCAGGTCGGCTGCTATCTTCTTTAGTATGGGGTCATAATTAAGTTTATACAGGGCCTCCATTGACCACCCAATTTTTATCCCCAAATATCTAAAATGATCTCCCACCTTCTTGAAACCCCATTCCTGTACCCTCCCTTCCTTTTTAGGGAGCCTCATGATCTCAGATTTGTCTAGATTTAATTTATACCCTGAGAAAACTGCAAACTTCTGAATTATCTGTAAAAGCCCAGGCATAGACTTTGCTGGATCTGTTATAAACAGCAACATATCATCTGCGTACATAGCAACTTTATGTTGCTCCCCTAATATCCCCCTCACCCCCTTAATGCTCTCCTCCTGTCTAATGGCTGCCGCTAGGGGTTCCATCACCAGAGCGAAGAGCAGTGGGGAGAGTGGGCACCCTTGCCTCATGGCCCTACCAAGACCAAAGCCCTCCGAGAGAGAGCCATTTACCAGGACTCTTGCTCTGGGTGACCTACAGAGGGCATGCACTCAATCTCTGAATGTCCCCCCCAGACCAAACCGGGACATCGCTTCAGACAAATATTCCCACTCCACTCTGTCAAATGCCTTTTCCGCATCCATGGAGAGGATACAGGTATCTATCTTTCTCTTTACCGCCCCTCAAATCACATTGAGAAGTCTCCTGACATTGTGATACGATAACAGTCCCTTAATGAACCCGGTCTGGTCTGGGCGGATCAAGTCGGGCAACACCCCCTCCAAACGGCCCGCCAAGACTTTTGCAAATATTTTAGCATCACAATTAAGCAATGAGATCGGGCGGAAGGATGCGCATTCCAAAATATTTTTCCCCTCCTTTGGTATTAGGCATATCACAGTGTCTGAAAAAGTACCTGGCAGTCCCCAGGCCTCCCCTTACTCCTGCTGAAATGACTCACATAGTGGCCCGACAATTGCCCCACTAAGCATTGATAATATTCCATTGGAAAGCAGTCTGACCCGCTCGCCTTTCCCACCTGCAACCTCTGAATCGCCCTCAATACCTCTTCCCTCTTTATCGGGCTATTAATATTTTTCCTCTGCTCCTCATTTAATTTGGGGAGTCTCAGGTTATCCAGAAAGGCTTTACCCTCTTCTTTAGCCCCTACCCCCCGCCCAGTATACCTGGTCATAGAAACTACGAAAACATTCTCTGATTTGTTTTTCTGCCTTATGTAGGACACCCCCTTTATCTTTAATCACTGAGATATAGGTTTGATCCTTTCCTTCCCGTATAAAGTGTACCAGCAGGGGCCCAGGTTTATTCCCCCATTCGTGCAACTTTTTCCACCCAAAGGTCCATGCTTTCCTGGCCTCCTCATTGAGCATAGTGTTTAAAGCTTCCCTCGCTACCTTTAGACTGTTCTGGTCCCCATCTTGCCCTCCCCTGCCACGCTCTTCTCCAATTCTCTCACTTTGCCCTCCAGCTCCACTCGCCTGGTGTGCTTCTGTTTCTTATGCCTTGACACGTACTTTATAATCATCCCCCGCATATATGCCTTTCCTGTATCCCACATCATCCCTTTACTAGTAGGTGAGGCATTACTTGTTATATAGCTTTCTCAACACTCCTTTAAGTACTCCTTAAAATTCTTATCCCCCAACAGGTAATTCGGGAACTTCCAGGGTGGAGGGCCCTCCCTCAGCCTATTCATCCTCATTGAAATTATGACCATAGCATGGTCAGATATGTGTATAGGGCTGAGTTATGTCATCTGAAGCCTTCGGTACCACTCCTAAGGGATAAAGAGATAATCTATCCTCGACCATGTACCATGCGAGTTTGAATAAGAAGTGTACTCTTTAGCTCCTGGATTTGCCTCTCGCCATCCATCTACCAACTCTAACTCCCCCATACCCCAGTGCCACTGCCGAATCATCTCATTACAACGGCCTCTGTTCTGTGAGTGGTCTAGGTACAATCTAAAGTACAATTCAAATCCGCCCCCCCCCCCGAAATCAGGCCCGGGAACTGCTCCCTTATCAGTAGTGAGAGGATTGTGCTGTAAAACAATGCCTCAAATACCGCAGGAGCATATATACTCCCAAAGTTGATTTGCTCTCCCCATAGCTCCCCTTCCACAAATACATACCTCCCATGACTCTGATCTCTAACCACCCGTTTTACTTGAAATGGGAGACTTCTGTGCAAAAGGACAACCACCCCTCTTTTGTGCGCTTTAAACGAAGTTGCAAAGCACTTCCCCACTCATCCCCATGTCAGTTTCATGTGCTCTATCGCAGTGAGGTGCATTTCCTGTAGCAGGGCCACCTGAATGCCCTGTCTCCTCATTGCTGTAAGAAGCTTAGTTCGCTTTACAGGCATCGCAATCCCTCGAACGTTCTAGGAGCACACCACTAATTCCTGCTTGTTAGCCATTAGTATAGTACTCATCAGTCCCTTCCCCTGTCCCCCAGTTCTCGTCCCAGCCTTCAGGGTGGTGTACAGCCCCCTTCATCCAATGGGTTTCCCTGGAAAAACATATCTGGTGCCCTCTCATTTTGTGCTTATATGTATGTATGCAGTAGATACATTTTAACAATAGAGCAACAGTATACACAACATGCATATAACATTCAAATGTTCCCCCCCAACTGTCCAAACACTCGGACTCAACACATCCCCCCCTCCACCAGTCTCTATAACTCGACTGGCCCCCTCTAGTATGTCAAAAGGACAACTTTGCTGCCATCCTCCCTCGCTGACATTATCTGCAGATCATGCATAAACATCATAAAAGCCCCGCCAAAATAGGCATGTCCCACCCCCACCCCGGAGTATCCATTATCATTGTCCTCTTGGTTCATCCCTTAGGTTTCTCATTTTATTTTTTTTCCTTTTCTTCTTCCCTTCCTTTCCACGCTTGATTTTAATCCTCCCCACTGCTTTTTGTCAACTAAACACATTTCCTATTAGGCAGCTTCATCCAGTTCTCTGGAGGATCATCCTTTCCTTACTTCCCACTTGGCAATTGTACTGACCCCCAACCTTGTACAACTTTCCTGCTACCACATATTACCTCCCTCCCTCCCTTGACCCTCGTTACCAGCTCTTGTCCATTGTCCCTTCTTTGTTTCAATCCATAGAGCTGTGGCCCTGGTAAATCCAACTGTCTACAAGTATTCGCTTCCATCTTGGCCCTGCACCTCCTGTGACTGAAGAGTGGGTTGGGGGCACACCAGGTCATACTTAAATCTTCCAGCACACCACATCACCCAGTCCAAACCCCTTCCTTTATCCCCTTTTTCCCACAAAAAAAAGGTTCCCAATAAAGACTGTCAAAGAAGAGTCAAGAAAACCTAAAGCCATATGAGCCTGGTAGTCTCCCAGTCCTGTGAGAGCAAAACTGCCAGCCCTTCCTCTGCCACCTGAGTTGCCTGCTTCATCCAATTTTCTGGTGCAGACTCTCCACAAACTTCGCTGCCTTGTCTGCCTCCCAGAATGGGTAGGTAGCCCCTTCATGCTTCACATTGAAAGTCACTGGGTATATTAGATAGTTCTCCACCTTCAGGGATCGGAGCAAGGCCATGGTTTCATTAAATTTTTTCTGCTTATTCAGTAGCCTCATGGAGTAATCTTGAGACAAGAAAATTAGGTGCCCTTCAAAAAGTAGCTGCCCTTTCTCCTGAAAGGCCCATAGCACTTTCTCCCGATCCTGATAGTTGTGAAAGCACATGATGATTTGGCTGGGCTGCTGCCCTGCCACAGCCCTATGCACTCGCTCGAGTTTTATCTTGCCATGCTTCGTCTCTATTCCCAGGAGCCTAGGCACAGTCTCCATGCAGAAATCCAAGGCATTTCCACCCTCTAGCAGACCCCTCAGACGTAGGTTGAGGCGGCGATGATAACTTTCCTGGTAGTCCGCTGCCTCCTTCATTTCTTCCAGCTCTTTTTGGATGGTCAGGATTTTTTCAGGCACCCCCTGCATCTCATCTTCCACCCGCGACACTCGCTCCTCTACCTCTGTGATCCTCGCTCCTTGAGCTGCCTGTTGGGTGAGGACCTCTTGCAGCCTGTCGTCTATGCAGGTCTCCAACTTGCACAAGCGGGGCTCCAAAGCCACTAACACTTGGCCCGTTAACTCGCGCCCCAGGGCGCTCACTTCAGCAGCAGACAGAGAGACTGTCTGCTGGCTTTCTGATGGCATACAGGCCGCTGCCTTTTTCGTCATTTTACCTGTCGCACGCTGACTTCAACCGGGCCCTGATGACAAATACTCATCCATGGTAGGTTACTACATGTCTCTTAGATGAAATCGCCCTTAAATGTACCAAAAGTTCACTTTTTACACTTAATTTTGCTCCGGAAATCAGAAGTGAGGCAGAAACTCGTCTTTCTTGTTAAGTGCTCAACAGCACCCTCCATGTGGTTTTTTAAACTTTTTAATTTTCATCTATCTGCTTGCCCTCATGCTGTCAACCTACTTCTGCATTCTAGTTGCTCTGTTAGCAACCCCAACTGCCACTCCTACCCCTGCTGCCTTGGTCAGAGGAGACTGCTGCAAGGTGGGGCCTGAGAGTGCAGAGTGATCATCATTTAGAAGACTCGAGGTACATAGGGTTTTACTCTGTGTACTTCCCCTTCCTTCCACCTGTGTGATGCAAGGTGGTACCCCGACAGGCCTCTCATACACAAATTGCCCCCTGTGGAGATGGAAAGCTCCCTGGCAAACTGCCAGAGTCACTGCAGTGGCCAAACTTGGCATCATCCCTCCCTGGTTGGAAGTACTGCACCTCCGGACAAGAGGGCATGACATGAAACTGGAAGGAGACAGGTTAAGAGGAAATGTGAGGAAGTTTTTCTTCACAGAGAGGGTGGTGGATCCATGGAACAGACTGCCACAGAAGGCATAGAGAAACATTGGAGGAGGGAAGAAGGGGGGACTAGCCACTGACCAGTTAGAGTCAAAGGCCACAAACTAGTGTAGGGTTAGGGCAGAGTAGATGGGCCTGGCAGTTTTTATCTGTCAACAATGTCTACGTTTCCTCAGCCCCAGGGTTGCTGCAGTAGCCAAACTTGTCATCGTCCCTCCCTGACTGGAAGTACTGCACCTCCTCAGCTCCCAGGGTCACTGCAGTGGCCAAACTTGTCATTGTCCCTCCCTGGCTGGAAGTGTTGCACCTCCTCAGCCCTCAGGATCACTGTTGTGGCCAAACCTGGTATCATCCAACCCTGGCTGGAAGCACTACACATCCTCAGCCCCCAGGGTAGCTATGGTGACCAAATGTTTTATTCTCCCTCCCTGGCTGGAAGTGCTGCATCTCCTCAGCCCCCACTGCCACCTGGCTGGCACTCTAGCCTTGAATTTGGGCCACTGGCATGGGAATGTGGCATGCTACCCACTGGGCCATCAGATGGTCAGGGGAAGCACTGGACTGATGACCTGAAACATTTTGTGTTAGCTGAGGGACTGCCAAGTTGTTTTGTTATAGCACAGTACATGCTGATGCACTTTATGAACAAAAGTAAGCTCCTATTTTTCTTAACACCATAGCATGTTTGTTTGTCAAGCAGTGGCCACCCTACCAATGGATCTCTACTGTAATTGTTTTGGTTTTACTGGCCCCTAAAACACAGATGCACTGATTTTTTACAGCTGCATAGACAGAGCCTGCAGCCATTTTGCGGTAGCTCTAAAAATGAGCAACTGTGGAATGCTTCCATTTTGGATCCTTCTGAAACTCCAAAACAGTCGGAAACAGTCCATGATGACCGTGCGTGATAGAGCCACGGCTGCATTATTTCTTCGGCCATCCACCACTTCCACATTTTGGTACAGAACTGTGCATGCGTGCATGTCTCGCATGCTCAGTTCCGTAGGCGCTGCCATCTTGGGAATGCCATTCAACAGAACTTGAGCATAGCAGGCTTAATCAATTAGTCTATGTGCTGCATCTGTGAAAGCCCCCTGTACTGCATTATTAAGTGGTATTCACTCGCACACACCTGCAACTTGATAGGTATGCTATACAGTTCAGAAAACGTATCCCCTACCAGTATAATTTCCCACCTAAGTTCAAGATAACAGCCCCAGAGGAACAGACAAGGAAGGTCCCACGCTATTTATTGCAGTGATCTGCCCCCAACTCATTTATTTCTGAAATAAAAAAATCTTCACTAGCTGCCTCCACTACTGTAGTCTGCAAGCAAATACATCATGCTGCTTCTTGCTCATTGGTCCTTCTCATTTTTACAGAGATGCTGTCATTGCTCCTCTGTTGACAGGTCACCTTCCCAATATTTGACTGAGCACTTCTGTTTATATCAAAGAGCATCTGCAACTGACTCGCTTAGTCCTCAAGGCTGCAGTTTGATTTGTCTTTGGTTACTCTTCAGTGATTGGCCAGCATGCTTCCAGAAAACTATTTTCTAATTGCCTTAAATTTCACCCATTCTGCCTTCTGATTGGCTATTTTTATAACATTGCTCTTAAGCTTTTGTTTTCTAATTGGTCAACTCTGCATTTCTCCCTATGCGTTGTGAGTGGTTGTTTCCAAGCGCCCGGTATCCAGGTAAGATGGCGTCCATAGCAGAGTGCTCAGACTGCTCAGTGGTTGGTCAGAGTCCCTCACCCTCGTCGAACATCCTGCAGGTAACTACTAATTCCACTTTTATCTGAAAAACTTTTCCACAACATGACAATTCATCTTTTTATTTCTTGAGGCTTCGGCACATCTCTCAGGCTTCTTCCACCCATGGCACTAAATGGACTTGGCCTGGTGGTGGCTGCTTAATAGTGAGCACCTGCACTGTATGGCTGGTTGATATCTGGCATGTGTGTATTGGTTTTGAATGCGAGTCTGCTGAATTGTGATACCTCTCATTCCGCATCTGTGGCCTGGATGGGCTGTATGTACACAATGAGTGAAAGCCGTCCAGCATCACATATGCATTCTCCAACATGACAAAGTAGCAGTAAGGCATTTGAAATAAATACCCATGCTGACTACATATTTTTACAATGTGCTTGCTACATTTTAACGAATTAAGAATGCGTTCAGGTACACTTGTATATTCCACTGTTTGAAGTATATGTTTGTTAAGGTAGAACATGGCTGCATAAGATGCATTGTTCTTTGGCGGTGGTGCTGTTTTTGCATTTTATTTTTCTTATGTGTAATTTTTGACCAGGAAATACAAACAAAGTTGTGACAGCTTTTTACTTGCCACATCCTGGGGGGGGGGGCACCACATGAACCTGTTTTTATTGAGAGGTGGATTGTTGGTTAGAAGTGGGGCATGAACCTGTTTTTATTGACAGGGGGAATGTTGGTTGGGACACGGGGGGGGGCATCTCTTAGGATAAATGCTGTGAGATCTTTATCTTCCAACTGGTCAGCCACCACAGATTGGCAGAAGGGACATTGTTTTAACATCTCATCTGAAGGAGAGCAACCCTGAATGGTGCACTACAGTGTCAGCTTGATGTATATTAGCCCAATTTCCTTGTGTGGGGCTGGAACTCATGAACTTACAGTCTTCCAGCTCCAGAGATGAGCATGCATCATATTGAGACAAGGCATTTTATGTGTTAGGTGCCCAATTCAGAAAGCTCTAAATGTTGTACAGTGAATGACACAAAGAAATACAATAAATTACAGAATATCAGGTTGCAAAATATACTTATGAATTTTGGCTATTTAAAAAATTTTAGTCAGACCCAAACATCATATTAAATATGTTTTTAATAATGCTTTTTAGAAGTATTCTCTGATCGAGGTTCCCAAATACCTGGGGGAAGAGCGTTCCACAATAATGGAGTAGCTACCCCAGAAGCTTGAACTGTGAGGTCCCTGCATTCAAATAGGCTGTGACATTCTGCACTACCTACAGGTGATTTATCTATCCCATCCCAGATAGCCCAGCTGATAAAGGTGATTGCAGTAATCCAGTCTTGAAGTAACAAAGGCATGGATCGGTGTCTGCAGACCAGATATGGTTTAACCCAAGTGATATACTGAGCCACTGGCATAGCAATTTTATATGAAACCTAGTGAAATAGTAAATTTAGGCTTGAAGGGACAGAAGGTGCATCAAATCCTCGCCTTCTCTACTTCATAAAACAGGGACCAGCAAGTATGCTGTGTAAGCATGGGCTAATTTACAAGAGATTTCACACCCACTTTACTACCTAGGGTATCATGATTCCATTAGTAGGCAGAAATGTGTCCTGGCTTACCTTGAAGGCCTGTACTGTCTTCATCTCCACTGTCTGTACTTGTTGGCAGCTCAGTTGGTTTACTACCCTCTGGGAGAAAGATGTCTCCTAAAGTTACCCCAGAATTTACCACCTTTGAGATTCAGGGCATGTTCCCACATCCTGCTGGAGCACACCACATCAAACTTTCCCATCTCTTCAAGTGATAAGAGATTTTCCCCCCTGTCCCTATACCACTGCTGCACCCTTCCTCTGGCTTGGTTTCCCGTCAACGGTGCGACGGGATCCGGGCGATGCAACTGGTTCACCTGTCACAGTGGCAAACTGGTTCTCGCAGTGCCCTGCAGGGAGAGTGCCGAATGAGAGTTGTGCCCCATTCCTAATGAACCTCCACCACAAAGGTAATTATAATATTTCGGGGGAGGGAGGCAAAAACCACCAATGTGCTCCACTGCATTTGGTGCACTCAGGATCGAGCAGCACAGTGCCTGGCTCTGCGATTGCCAGTCGGCATTGAACTGTTGCCCTGCTTACAGTTGGCAGGATTCCTGTTGTACCATAGTGGGTAAACCCTCTGGCTCAGAGGGCAGGTGAGCAGTTGCATTCACAGCTGATGCCCTTCTGCTTTGTTGGCTTGCTGGATGCGAGTGAAAGCTGGGTGACCTGTACCCTCCATAAGAATCAAGCACCTCGCTTCTGTGATGTCCTCAGCACCCAGCTGGCACCAGTGAGGGATTCCAGGGCCTCCACACACAAACCCCAGTTTCCCAAGTGGCAGTGGGATGCTCTGCCACCACACCTCTGGGCTATCCTCCAGACAGACTTTTTTCCCCATCTATATATGGCCTGCACAGGCTGTCTAACCTTCAAGCTTCCCTCAACGACCTCCCTGCCCTGCCTTACCTCCAACTTTTCTCTGTGAACTTTGCTTCCCTGGCAGGGTCTTTCGGCTAAGGGCATCCCTCACCTTTCCGAGAAACACAGATCTGGTGAGGAAGCTTGCTCATGCAGTGCCTTAGAGTGTACATGCTAGCTGTCATCTAGCAATCCGTCAGGGGAATTTATTCTTTCAATTTCATCTCATGTGCATGCAGGTAAGTACTTCTCCCTGAACACACAGACCCTCCCTCAGCATGCTGGTGGCCTAGCGGACAGCAGCAGCCAGGCAGATGTGCACCCCTGGCAGGGAGTAGGCTCCTTGGTTTACTGTGAGGGGGCTGCTACTACACCAGGTGTCTATATCAGTCTATCCTGGCTGGGCATACTGTCACAGGCAGCACTTTTTGCCAGTGCATCAGCCTGACTCCAGCATCCTGAGTGGGTTCCAAATCCCAAGTTGCCAGCAGGGAACCACAGCACTGGATGCTCTTTGGCTGGGCCATCAAGTAGCCCTTCACAGAGGCTTTTAAAGCAAAGAGGTCAGTTTGGAAGTGGATCCAGAAAGAATTGGTGAACTAGTGGAGGTCACTGAGAATAAGATGTGATCACACTTGTTAGTAGGCATCATCTGTGTTCTGTAGAGATTCAGGTCTTGAAAGTTTGATTGTAGTACAGCAAACAAAAGGGAGTTGCAGTAGTCTGAAAGAGGACAGAAAATTGTGGATGAGGATCTAGTTGTGTTAGTGGCAGCAGGTGGTGATGTGGGGATCCATTGGCGGGCAGTGCGATGGCAGTGGTGATGGCACTGGGGTGGCAACCACTGGCTGACCCAGGCGAGCTACATGAAGAGGTGAGCTTCTTATTTCTGTACCTGCTGGCCACATCAGAGGTGTGTGTAGTCTGGCAGTTTCCTTTATTCTATGACATAAAAGTTAGACAAAGAAAAACATTCATTTTGTGTGGAGTTCTGTAGTTCAAAGACAAAGCATTGTTGCATATGTAGGACCTTAGCCCAAAGGAGGCATTCAGTAGCCCACTGGTCCATAGGGGCAATATTAAATTTAAATAAGGCCACCCAGGGTGCTGCAGTGTAATCCTGAATACCCCCCATACTATTTATTTGTATCTATCTATGTTTCATTACATTTCTCAGTTTATTTCTCTATTTGATGTTTCTCATTTTTACTTTGAAATTGTACCTTTTCGTTGAAAAATTCCTTTTACTTAAATAACTATGCTCTTTGTGTAGCTCTTGTACCTCTATAACTCTTATCTGTCTACTCTCAGCACTATGTTTTCCTCATACTAACACATTTTTTCCATTATTTCTACAGGCCTGAAAGGACAGAGACCCCAATCTGACAGGAATCTCAGATAAGTATTGTTTTATGTTTAACATTTCCATCTGTTTTATATTGTTTTTAAAGAACTACAGATCCTTTGTGGCACCATTACTATTCTTATTTTACAGGTATGACTCCACGTCACCTCAAGTACCCCATCCCAGGCTTATCAGAACCCAGATAAGTGATCTGCCTATTATTTATGTTAGGTGGGTAAGCCATAATGGTGCAGTCACAAATGTTACACAGCGTCAACTTTTCCTTTTTTTTTTAAATCCGGCATAAGACTTCCATCTCCAGTACTGACTTTTCACTTTTTGAATGAGAACATTAGGAGCCTACCTCAAGTGTCAGCTTTCACTTTTTTTTTTAAATGGCCAAATGATGAGACTGGCAGCTACTGTAATTGAGGATTCTGAGGATTATTAACGGAAGTGCTTTGCTGATACGAGCAAAACCGTAAAGGCCTGTTTGACTTTTGCAGAGATTGATTTATTCCTGCATTGTGATTGTAAGGTATTTGTGGTCAGTGTGTCTGTGCTATATCAAAGGGATTGACAATTGTGCTCCAGAGTTCTGTATCTGGGGCTACTATAACCCAGCCTGCAGGAAGAAGCAAGGCCCCCCAGAAAATGGAATGTTCCTACTTAACTGTCCAGGGTAAATAAATTGTTTAACAAAAAAAAAAACACTTTCATTTTAGGGACCCCAGGAAATCACAGGTTTAAAACCTGCTAGACCCAAATACTCAGTGTGTGACACTTAGCAAGCCTCTTAACTTCAAGTGCTGCAGTCCATGCATCTGTAGAAATAGGTGGCAACAGAATCCCACTGCAAATTAGATGTTGCATCTCTGATTATCTATCCTGCACAAATAAATTGTAACTACACAAACAAAACACTGCCAGCAGTTGAGTTGCTAGCCTTTCCCGATGGGCGCAAGCCATGGAGTTGTAAGGAGGGCTGAAGGTAAAGGGTGATAGCCAGGGCCACATGGGGTAAGGCCAGTGAGGTGTACTAAACACTTCCCTTCACTAGCCCTGCTGGTATGTACTGGAGGCAAGCATTTTGTAATAAATACATCAGTGGGGCTAATGGAATATCCATAGTCACAGTGGATTGTCCCAGACACCTTTCCTGCTGGTTAGCACAAAAATTGTTAGTTTACACATTTCTCACTGCCCACAATACTAACATTTCATAGCTGTATTGGCTCTTGCTAGATTTTGTTTATTTTGATACACACCATCGGTGTGTGATGGCCCATAAATCTCTTTAGCTTCATTCTCGGGTGTTACACACCATCAGTGTGTGATGACCCATAAATTTCTCGAGCTTCGTTCTTGGGTGTGTAAAAAAAAAAACTCATAACATACACCTACTTATGCTTTATAATAGATTTTATACTGTGATATACACATTCAACACTATTAACTATTGACAAGTTTATTCCTGTTTCATACAGTTATCACAAACACTCGTAGATAAAGACAATACTTTAAATAAAATACATAAAATATTTAAAACATTTGACAAATATACTCCAGTTTGCTTTTAATAGCTTTGTGGAAGAGGCTCAGTGAAGGTTCACTTCTTGCTTTTTAACTGAGTCTACTCCAGTATTTGGCTGTATTATAACAAATACTTATCTCTCCATAGCTTCTGTTGATTTTTGGTATTTTTAATCTTCTCATTTTGGAAGTTTTTGTGGAGTAATGTAAGGACACTTACTGGTCCTGTTGCAGAAACTTGGAAAAGAAGTGTTGACTATTTTAATTTACCATTTTATAGCCCACTGCTAGTCATTTTATTTCCCTCCTGTTCTCATGGGGAAACCAATGTAATCTACTGTACATAGTGCAATGGTGGGTTATTATTTTACATATGAAAACAAAACATCACAATTTATTTCATTTGTGGAGCTTTGTCAGTTCCATAGTATTCATGTTCATAGAGATGCAGCTGCCACATTCAATCACAAGCAAGATTTGGTGATAGCTTATTTATTTATTGAAATGTTTCACCAGTAAAGGCACACTGAGCATCAAATTGCTCATCTCCCGGTGAATCCTGGGGGAAGGGGGAACAGGAAAGACAGCAAACAATACAATACAACACAATAGATCAAGTGAAGGCAGTAGTTACATTATGTACAATAGCTGTAGCATAATACAATAGATCCCAGTGTAAACTGCAGTTCATAATGTGCAATAAGGCAATACATTTGGGGGACAGAGGTATAATAAACACATCAGATAGGCAGCAGGCAGACTAAGATTGGGGAGTGGGTGTGTCTAGAGGGAGCAGAGACACTAAAAATGTGGGGAAGTGCAGAGAAATGGATAGATAAGGAGTACTACTGAGGTAGAGAAGAAGTGCTGGTCGTTAGATTGAGTAAAGAATAGGGAGGAACGTAATAAGGTCATATGGGGAGAGGGGCGGGGATAGGTATGAGAGGATGAGAAGAGCAGGAGAGGTAGGTAAGAAAACAATGGAGATGAGCAAGCACTAAATTGGAATTAGAAAGATTATGGAGGAACAGGAAATAGCAGTGTAGTGGTGTCTGAGGATAGGAATGAATAAGGTGAGCGAAGGGAGGATGGAAAACATGCTAGACGCAAGAGCAGTTCGGAGAGAGGTAGTTGTGCAGGGCAGTGGAGAGGGAGTACAGGGAGGAAGAATGTCTAATTTGAGATGGCAGGTGGTTCCATAGTTTGGGGAAGTGGTATAAGAATGTGGACTGGCCAACACAGATGACACAGCATGGGATAGCTAAAGTGCGCATATCGCTAGATCTGAGAGAGTGGGAAGGGGGGGAAGGGATGGTAATAGAGGAGGAGAGGTAAGATGGAAGACAGCCGAACCAGAATTTGGAGATAAACTTGACACAATGGACAATGCGCCAGTTGTCAAGTGAGGGAAGAGCAAGGGAATGGTAAAGAGCACAGTGATGAGTGGTGAGGGGAGAGTCCAGAGCAAAGCGACAGAAGGAGTTGAAAAGGGTATCCAGTCTGGATAAGGAGGTCTTGGAAGCGGCACTGTAGACTACATCACAGTAGTCAAAAATGGGGAGAATCATTTTCTGCACAAGTTCACGCCTTACCAGTAGAGATAGGCAACTACAGTTCCTGTAGCTATCTTAGTTCTGGTCTCCTGGGTAAGACAACCAGAAATTTTCCTTAATGCTCGAATCTCTTGTTTGCTGTTTGGCTAAGGATCATAATCTGGTTGTTAAATTGCAGTCAGCTACTGAACATAACACCCAGATACTTGTATTCATTCACACAGCTTAATCACAGACCACACTGATCTTTGATATTCAAGTCAGCATTTCCAAAAATTTGGCATATTGCCTTTGCCCAAATCTCATGCATCATGTCTTTTTAACACTCATTACTAGCTTGGACCTGGTGAACCACTCATGAACAACTCTAATATCCTCCTCCGATTTCTCTTTCAGACTTTCCCTGCTGAAAGTAGATACCACCAATACTGTATTGTTAGTGTACAGCCTGGTCCATGAGTGGTTCAGGACATCTGGGAGGTTATTTATAAAAATAAAAAATAGCAATTGGACGAGGATTGAACCCTGTGGTACACCATGCTACAAATTCTTGGCACTGGATACTTATCCCTTTACCTGGACACATTGTGAACTCCCAGTTAAATATGTCCTATACCACTCCAAGTTCTCAGGGTGCACTCCAATATTAGTCAGTCTGTCCACCAAATCAAAGGCTTTGGTCAAATCCATGAACGTTGCTCCAGTTTCTCTCCTTCTGTCCAAGGAGTCCATTATCAGGTTTCTGAAATCCCCTGGGCAGTGTCCATGGAGTGACTAGTACAGAAGCCATTCTGGTATGTAGTAAATAGCTTGTCTGCTTTGCTCTCAAGGTCGATGATGTAATTTCACCTCTCAATGAAAACACCGTCTTACCGTGTATGGTTGTCCATATATTATTCTCTGTGTTGTCTGTAAGATGCCAGTGAGATGTGTGTTGTCCCATTAACATCACTGAGTCCCAGCCACAACCCCATAACTCCCATCAGATGATGCTCAGGTGACAATTAGAGATACAGTAAATTAAACATTTGTATGCAAAGTTTGGGCCATTTTGGAAATTTCGTCATAAGCACAGCAGGGCAAAGTTTCCTACTTGAAAGCAGAATTCAATGTGCAAAGTGTTTTGTTTTGATTTGTTTTTTTTTGTGTCCAAAACAAATGTCTACATTTGTAAAGAATCAAAATTACTTATGTAATTATGAACTGGAATGCTGTCTTAACATTTGTAAAGAATCAGAATTACTTATATATTTATGAACTGGAATACTGTCTTAATATTTGTAAAGAATCATAATTACTTACAGTATGTATTTATGAACTGGAATGCTGATTTGAAGCCTTCTGGTTTCAGGTTTGAGTTTGTGTTTGGGGCTTTTCTTTAAGAACATTTTGCTGTTTTATTGAAAGTTGGTATGCAGGCGAAATAAACTGTAAATTCTTAAGTGGTGGCGTCAGCCCAGTGGTCCAGTGGTAGTGCGGATGCCTGCCATGCCAGTGACCTGGGATCAGAAGTGATCTTGGGTTGCTGGCAGCTGACTGGGTGGGAAAGGATGAGCATCTGAGGAACTGTTCTCCTCTCCCAGGGAGGGAGGCATGCTGTTTCCACCAAATGACTACCACCAGGTGGAGGTGGGCCTGCAGGGCTGCACATGGAATGAGGGAGCTGGTTGACTTTGCAACGGGCACTCATGCCTCCACAAACATGCACATCTGTGTACATGCACCAGCACAAGGATCAGGAAAAACTCAGGTGAAAAAGTGGTGAGGCAGGAGCAAATGACGCCCTGCATGCCAACCCCTACCCACTCCGCCAGCAGAAACCCTGGACAGCATATCAGTGGATAGGGACTTTGAGGGGGGGAGACAGTCCTTTTCCCTGACCCCACCACAGGGGGCAAACTGTGGGGGTCAACTGAGTGGTAAGTCCATGGGAAGGTGGGAGATGGTGGAGGCAGAGGGGGACGGCATCGAGAGGAGCCCTGCCTGCTTCAGCCACCAGGAGAAAACCAGCCTCACTGAAGAAATAAATTCTCAACTAGTAGCTGCAAGTGATGCACAAAAAATTCTTTCAACATTTCACCTAAGGAATCAAACTCTTTGTCAATAACCAGAGGTATTCCAAACACAGTGTTTTAAGCCTGGTAGAGTTTTCAAAATATTTGTTTAATAAATTGTGCATATTAGCTGTTCCTAATTCCTTGGCAGTTAAACATTTGGCTCAAACTGAAGACATACCTTGCTCAAATCTCTTCGATGTTTGTCTTTCAGAATTGTTTAATCCTCGGACTAAGCTTTGAACTGTCAAAGTGTGTTTTTGCTCTCAGCATCATGAATTTCTAACACCAGGAATCCATCAATGGTGCTTTTACAATAAGCATCATTTTCTGTAATTGTGTGATGTCCCACAGACAGAACTTACTGTAGCTAATTAAGGAATCAGAGCTAAGTTCAAACTCTGCACTGTAGTTACACTCCCTCTAGTGTTCTAACATCAGATTTGTTTCTCTGCCTGAGAAGAGCAGTTGCCTGAAGTACAGCTCCAGCCTCCTGGTCAACAAAACTTTTCTGCTTAAGTTGGATGTAATTTTATATTTTTACTGAAGTCTAGAAGTTTCTTCGGTTCCCAGGAACCAGAGAAGGTGGCACCATAATGCATTTCCTGTATGAAGGGAATCACCCTATTCAGTAAAGCAAATAAAAACAGATTAAGACATAAGTATTTTTCTTTTTTTGTTATGCTCAAATTAAGGACTGTTCCCACCTGAAGGGAACCAAATCAAATTCCTCTCTAATTTTTTAAACCGTTTAGATTAGTATTTCAAAGTGGTTTTCCTCATTGTTGAGGACTGGGCTCCAGATAAAATTTTTTGGGATGAGTACTTGCGCTGTTCATTTTGAAAGAGAGGTGAGTAAACCAAATTCAGATGGGTACAAATGTCTGGACAGAGTGGAGTGAGGAGAACATTTTTAAAAACAATGTAGTTTTTTTCTAGATAAGAATTTATCAAATGCCAGCAATGCTCTAGATAATGTTGGCAGGTAGGAGTACTTTACTCACCAGTTTTAAAATACAGTAAGAAAAACAAAATTGGGATGCATTTGAGTGCTGTAAATCTGGAAAATAACTATTCCTTTTTAATCACCAGTTGTGTTATGAAGCACTATTCTTTGGCGTGTGGGCTATTTATGAATGTTGGGTGAGTACTGGTACTCGTTAAAAAAAATTTCTGAAGAGTATTTCTTAAAATGAGGTGAGTACAACAGGTCGGTACTCCCCTTATCTGGAGCCTCGGTTGAGGAAAAGTATCATATCTTTAGAAGTGCTTTTCACTAGGAATTGAATTTGTCAATGAACGGGTCTTTCAGTGACACAACTAATAAACAATAAAAAGAGAACAGAATCCACAGGCTATAAAAATTGTACCAATTGTTTTCAGCTCCTGGCAAGGGCAGACTACCGTGAGCTTTGTTCAAGGTGCCTTGGTTCAGATCACGATCTTATCAATTGTGAGCTCTGTAAAAATTTCTGCCCTAAAACCCAAAAGAAATGGGCTAACAAAAAAAAAGAGAATTCATGGCTTCTCAGTCTACCTCTATATCAATAAACACAAGAAAAGCTCAGATGGAGTTCATAATGGTGGAAAGCACACATCAAAGAGTTTGTCTCCTCATAAACAGCAGCAGTCGTTGCCAAAGGGGACAGATAGAAAAGATAGAGCTGCACAGCCATCAGACAAACACTGTAAAAATGGTAAAGATACCAGGGTGTCTGAAAGGAGACCCTGATACCAGTGATGGCAAAAATACAAATGAAAGCACCTCAGAGCTGATACTGGAACCAGTGCCTGCAAAGAAAAACAAAAAAAAACAAAAAGAAAAGCATGTCTATGCCACTCCTTCTGCAAAGGAAAAGGAACAGGCAGGGAACCTAAGGCAAATGCCCCCAACAGAGGACATGGCCAAAAGAGGGAAGTTTTTCCACGCCTTCTTGGTTATGGGAAACTTTCTCAATATGCATTCCCCCTCCCCAGGCTCAGGTCAAGACCAGTTATCTGTGGAAGAGGAGGACATGTATTACGAGGATGAAATGGAGGGTGAACCTATAGAACCCAACAGTTCACTAGATCAAGAATTTGTCTCCCCTCCTAGGACTACAGAGGATTATATCTCTTACTCCTTTTTCATCAAATAGATAGTCAACATACCCTCTCATGAAACAGAAGAGGATGAAGAAGATATGATGGGGCTATCCCCTACAAGAAGGCTGCTAATCCCATTCCATAAATCACTCCAAAAAGCTACTTTAAAAAAACACATCAGCACCTAATTTAGCTGCTGGCATTGATAAAAAAGACAAAAAAAAAGTAATAGGTGGACAGAAAGGGGGTGAAATACCTGTATGCCCACCCTGATCATGAAGAAGTGGTCCAAGCAGCTGCTTGTCAGAAGGCTAAGGTACCCTTCTCAGGACAGCCTTCTGAGAAGGATTAAAAAAAAAATGGATACTATGATCAAAGAAGTGTATACAGCAGCTTCCCTGTTCCTGAGGCAGGCAGCTTATTTGGCTTACACAGCCCAGTACCAGAAAGCAATGTGGAATGCAGTGCTGGCACTGACTAATAAAACTGATGGTGAGGTGGCACAGGATCTTGCTGCCACAGCAAGGTCAGCCCTGGATGTCACTAAAAAACAGTTCCACATGGCTGTTGACACCAATGACTGCTTCACAGGTCTCAGCCCATGAAGTGACATTGTGGAGGTTTGCTTGGCTAAAGACTACCATCATTTCCCAGGATACCCATGCTACTGTAAGGCCATATATCTCTCCTTTGAGGGAAATTCCTTATTTGTTGATGAAGCAGAGGCATACATGAAAAAAATGGATGAGTACAAGACCACTTAAAAAATAGCACTGAAAAAGACAAGGCCTCCATGTCCTACAGACCATATGGAAGGGGAGGCAGGGGTAGGGGCTACTACCCAAGACCCTATGGCCCCTATGGGTGCCAACCCAAATAAGGTTGCTACAGAGTCTCAGGCTTCTTAGCCCATATTAGGGCTAGATTGTCTCCGCCTGTGGCTTCAATTACTGCTGCTGCTGCCCTGATGCCGACCTCCCAGGGATCAGCATCACCTGGGAGAGACCCCTCGATCACCGCCGCAAGCACCAAGCCACAACAGCCGAAGCTCCATCCCCAGTTCGAACCAGGCTGGTAGTTCATTTCCTCGGCTCCCTCCTGAAGGCTTCTTAGCTTGTATTAGGGCTGGATTGTCTCCGCCTGCAGCTTCAATTACTGCCGCTGCCAACCTGAAACCGACCTCCTGGGGATCAGCATCACCCGAGAGAGACCCCTCGATCACAGCCGCAAGCAGCAAGCCGCAAAAGTTGAAGCACTAATCCCAGTTCAAACCACACTGGTGGTTCGTTTCCTTGGCTCCTTCCTGAAGGTACAGTCCACTGCACAGCAGAGCCCAGTTTTACCCCCCCCCACCCCTATCTGGGCTGTTTCTTAGTAGCAACTCTCCCAAATGGTGCTCCATACCACCAAGTCAGACAGGAGTACTCCATAAGCACGCTGCCAGCTATTAAATCATCGGGTACTCTAAAGATGGGAAATCCTCAGTAATTTCTGTGGTTCAAATTGGATCTAATCTGCTAAAGAGAATTCTGGACTGCAGTTATTTCTGCAGTTCAAATTGGAACTAATTTGCTAAAAAGAATTTTGGACCTCAGGGTGTGAGGGTGGGCCATATGAGGCCAGATTGGAATGGCTGGAATTGTGGTCATTGGAAAGTAGAAGGGAAAGGGGGGACTTATTGGTATTATATAAGTCCCTGAAAGATGAGAATATTAGATCTGAGTTGGGATTGGTGTTCAAAGAAAATACCTACCAATTGAGAAGGCATGATAGGCAACTGAGAGAGGAATTGAGCAGGACTGAACAAAGAAGGATGGGTTTTAAGTGTAGAGCAATAAGGATATGGAATGAACTACCCCAGGAGGTGGTAGAGGCGGAAAGTCTGGATCTTTTTAAAAAAAGATTGGGCAAGTTTCTTGATGAAGTTGGTGACGTTCGCCACTATCACTGAATTGTGGAGAAAGACTATATGGGCTATGCCTTCTGACTTTCTTATTATTCCAGTATGAACTCCAGTATGAACCCAACTCTTCCAAGTCTACCTCAAAATGAACAATTCAAGCATATTAATTTCTCGAGGTATCATATTGACAGTACTACTATCCCTCGCTGGTCTTTATAACAATAATACCTCCAGACCAACTAAATACTATACTACCTGGGTCAATCTGAATGTCTATGGTACCACAAGCATTTCCTCTGGTTAGACCACATCAGTCTACCTTATCCATAGCGATGATAATAGGACAAAGCACCATCTTGGGCCACTGAATGGTTACCTAACGATATCTTTCTTCTCTGGCTCCATCACCTCCAATGAAACCACTAAGATTTGTCAGCACAAGAGAACACTGCAAACACTCAACACTAGATTTCTGAGGGACCACATTAGATGCCTTCTCCTAATAATCCTACTGCTGTCAGGAAATGTACATCCTAATGCTGGCCCTCCCCTTAACTCAAGCACTCAAACTAAAATAGCTAATGGTCTTACTCTCACTTCAATAAACATATGCAGTCTCCTCCAAAAAATGGACAGACTAAGTGTATGGGTCACTGGACACAACCCAGATGTGCTCCCTGTAGCAGAATCATGGCTAACCCCCCCAATACTGGATGAAGCCATAACACTTCCCAGGTACACAACCTTCGGACAGGACCATCTGTCAAAGCGAGGAGGTGGGTGTGTGCTTTATATAAGAGACTCCTTTCAGGCACATATCCTTCCCCTCCCTTCCGGGAGTGACAAACTGCAAATACTCATCGTTAAATTGCTATTGGGCACGCACAACAAGAACCTTACCATGATCTCAGTCTATATTCCACCTAAGCAGACTGCAACAGGTTTCGAGACCCTGATAGAATGCCTAAGTATACTGAGCCTAAACACAGAAACGGCTCTGCTGGAAGACTTCAGCATCAACTGGCTCTCCTTGGTCGCAGCCTCAGTCAAGGATGCTTTCTCAGCTGTTCTCTTCTCACAAATGGTTAAGGAGTCAACCAGACATAACTATAAAACTGGAATGGGGACACTACTGGACTGGATGCTCTCAAACTGCACAGAACATATCACAAACACCATGGTCCTCCCAGTCACAACGAGTTACCACTCCCTTGTTAAGTGCCTTTGGTCCAATAAATTCTGTAAACCACCGGCCAAATTGTGAACTAACTGGGTGCTTCTCAGAGGGCATCTCGAACTGCTAAAATCTGACATTAAGCACCAAGATTGGTCAAACCTGTATACCACAAGCGACGTGAATACTGCGCTGGAGCATTTCATTATCGAATTCAATACGGTCTGCGACAAACATGCACCCTTATGAATAAGGAAGATCAAAGGAGTCCACAACCCGTGGATCACACCTGACTTAATCTAGTTACTCAAGTCAAGGGACCAACTCTGGTACAAGTCACGGGCCCATGGGACCCAAGCCAACATACAGAGCTATAGGAAAGAAAATAATTAACGTACCAGAGCAATACAGAATGCCAAAAGCTCCTACTGCAAGGACACTTTAGCTAGATCATGTAATGACAGTAAATCATTCTGGTCCAACCTCCAAGATATCACAGGAAAGACCCCAGAAAACACCCTACAATGCTCAACATTGAAGGCACCCCAACACTGGATCCTCAACTCATAGCAAATGCCTTTAACAATGCATTTACAGACCTGAGTAGCATCCTCCCGTCTGACTTCTTAGACCCCACCACCCCAGCAGATCACCCAAGAGTGCCCAAACATACCCCTGGGCGTCCACCATTCTATTTCAAGTTGGTTACAAAATGAGAACCCAGAAAATATGTGAAAAAGTCCTAGGGAAGTTAAGATATAGCGGGGACTCACTGGACCTAAAATTCATACACCTAACCCTGGATGAAGTCCTTGAACCCTAGACCAAGATAATCAACTTATCCTTCTGCCACTCACAATTTCCCCAAAAGTGGAAGTCTGCAACAGTAACCCCTGTGCACAAGAGCGGTGACCAGACTCTGCACAGTAACTACAGTATAGACCAATGTCCATCCTCCCTCCCTCCCTCCCTCCAAGGTGCTTGAAAGAATAGTGGCAGACCAACTGTTTGAGTACCTGGACCACTACAATCTCCTAAGTAACCAGCAACATGGATTTAGGAAAGCACACAGTACTGTCACAGCCCTACTGGAGTTCACTAGCTTTATTCACCATGCTCTCGATCAAGAAAACCTGGTAGGGGCTACAATCATAGACTTACCCAAAGTCTTTGACACTGTGCATCATACCCTTCTTCTCGATCAGCTCACTGTCATTGGGCTCTCCACTGAGGCAATGAGATGGTTCGGCAGCTACCCAAGCAACAGGTCACAATAAGTCAAGATCAGCGACGTCCTCTCCGAACCCAGACCTGTCTGTTCAGGTGTTCCACAAGGGTCTATCCTAGGCCCGCTCCTTTTTAGTATATTCATTAACAAATTCCCAGAGTCCTGCCACAGTCACATACTCCTGTACGCAGACAATGCGGTCATTTTTACCAGCGACCCTCAGCCTGAACATCTGGAGGATGCCCTACAATATGGTTTTACTTCAGCTGAGAAATGGTTTGAGGAACACAAACTCATTATGAACTACAAAAAAAAACAAGTCCATGTTGCTCATCAGTTCACAAAGCAGACATAAAGCTTTCCCTCTATCCATTAAGAACAACAAGGGCTCCTCCCTCGATCTCGTACAGCGCTTCAAATATCTGGGCATTACTATTGACTCCAACCTGTCATACACCACACACATTGGCAATACTGCTAAAGTGACTAATGTGAGAATAGGCATGCTCTATCAGCATAAACACTGCCTTACACATGATGCCCAGAGCATGGTAGTACACAGCTCAATATTTTCCCTTCCTGACTACAGTCTGGTTGTCTATGGGTCAGCCACAGATGCAGCCCTTCGACGCAGTTCAACGGCCTTGAACAAGGCATGTCGACTTCTCACAGGTGCTGTACGTCTAACACACACCTGTGATCTTTACACTCAGGCAAACTGCCTTCAACTAAAGGACAGAATCCGCTACCAAACCTGCTTGATAGCTAAGAAGATCTGTCTCGATATGCTGCCCATGGGGGTCTGGAACCTTTTCAGTCCTCATAAGCCCACTCGAAACACCAGAAGCTCCAACAATCAAGTTTTCAATGTTCCTAGGTGCCGCATGGCCCTAGCACAATGTACTTTTGCCTATCGAGCTCCACTTTGGATGAACTCACTCCAGCCCAAAATAAGTTCTACCGCCACAATAGGCCCCTTCAAACGCAAACTACAATATCAACTTCTTACAAGCGCTACCTGTGATTGATACCGCTAAGCCCTCTGTGGCTCACAGTCAACCTGCACTTAGCCTGCACCCTCTGCTATCATCTAACCCTATAGGCCACTTCTAGCATTTACCTCCTCCTGCCCTTCTACCTCCTACCCATACATCTCAAGTGTCCCTCATTACGAGGGACATTCCTCATTTTGGCCCTTAAAATTGCTCTGTCCCTCATGGAAAAGGTGTTTTCCACACAGAAAATGTGCTGTAAATTCAGACTTTAAAGCAGAAACTCTTAATATTCTAAAATACTAAATCCAAAATAAACTTTGTACAAGTAAACACTATGGTTTTCACAGTGTTCTGAGTGTGTATCTCCATGTTTGAGGATGTGTCCCTCATTCTGAGGGTCCGTGTCCCTCATTTTGAGTGTCCAAAAATGTCCATGTCCCTCATTTCAGTGACAAAAAGTTGAAAGGTTTGCTTCTACACCCTATTCCTCCCTCTCACCCCCTCCTCCCTCACTACCTGCAACCCCCTTCTACCACCTTGGTAAGATCGTCCAGACCAGGTCCCTTCATCCTCTTCCTCCTCTGGCACACCTCTGACTGTCACTCAGTGCTACCTGACAAGGGTGTTCCTGTACCCTCCTGATGACTGCTATGTACCATTTGTCATCTCTGTATTTTGTTTTCTCTGGAAACGACTTGTTATAATTTACCTGTAACAATGAATTGCCTGTATGCACTGTACCTGTAATGTTCTGTTTGCACTGTACTTGTCCTTGTTGTGGAACATATGTAAAGAACTGTTGCTCAAAAGTATGAATCCTAGTTTGTAATAAATAAATAAGAGACTGGGGCTGGAGGGGCTCCAGACATGATGCTGCAGCACCAGTTCCCAAGCCACAGACAAAACAAAACCCCTGACAATTCTGCCCAGGTTTCCCGACCATTGTGAGTGGGAGGAAGGCTGAACCACTACTTCCAGGAATGGGCAAAAATTACCACAGACTAGTGGGTCCTGGAAGTAGTGGGTCAGGGATTGTCACTGCAGTGCAAGAGGTTTCCAAAACTGCCGAAACCCAAAACCTTTCCAGCTCACTCACCAACAGAAAGAATTCTGTTGCAACTGGAAGTAAAGAAACTGCTACAGGCAAAAACAGTGAGAAAGGTCCCGATCTCACAGTGGGCCATAGGCCTGCTCTCAAGATACTTTCTGACCCACAAGAAAAAGTGGGGAGTGGCGAACCATTTTTGACCTAAGATATCTGAACAAACATATAAAAAAAAAAAAAGATTCAAGATGGTCACACTGGACACAGTGATACCATCCTTAGAATCAGGAGACTGCCTGGAGTCACTGGATCTGAAATATGTTTATTTTACATTCCAGTCAGACCCACCCACAGAAAAAACCTCAGGTTAAGGCTGGGAAACTGCCAGTTTCAGTTTATATCCTTCCCTTTATGCCTCATGTCAGCACCAAGGGTCTTCCCAAAGTGTCTAGTCATGGTGGTAGCACACCTGAGAAGGCGTTGTCACACCTGGTGTACCACAAGTGCACGCACAGGTCTGAGAAGCCATACAAATGTACAGTGTGTGACAAGTCCTTTAAGCACCAGTTGCACCTTGTTTGCCACATGTACGCCCACTCCAGGGAGCACCTCCTCAAGTGCAACATATGCGAACTTCACTTTCAAGGAGTCATTCGAACTGCTCCATCACCAGTGCACCCCAGTTGGAGAAAGGCCTTACCGGTGTACAGAGTACAACAAATCCTTCAAGCGTCCCTCTGACCTGCGGCAGCATGAATGCACCCACAGTGAGGAGCAGCCTTTCAAGTGCAAGGTGTGTGACATGGGCATCAAACAGCAGTACGCTCTCATGCGGCACCATCACATGCACAAGGTGGACGCCCCATTCAAATACAACTTGTGCTACAAGAGCTTCCTTCAGTCCTCTCACTTGGCGTACCACCAGCACATGTACAGTACTGAGAACTTGTTCAAGTGCAACGTCTGCCAGAAGGGCTTCAATCAGTCCTCAGAACTCCTCTGACACAAGTGACTCCAGAATTCAGACAAGTCATTCAAGTGCAAGCTGTGCAACAAGTCCTACAAATGGTCATCTGCCTGCAAAAGCACTAGTCCTCACACTGCACCAAGTAGCTGCTGAAGTGCACCCTCTGTGAAAAACACTTGTTCTCCTCATTAGAGTTTGTACTGCACTGCTGTGACCCTGTCAGAGAGAAGCCCCTGAAGTGTCCTGACTGTGAAAAAAGGTTCAAATATGCGTCCATCTGCAGTGGCATCAGCTTTTCCACACGGGCGAGAAACCTTTCAAATGCATGACCTGCGATAAATGCTTCAAACAGAGAGAACATCTGAACAAGCACCAAATCATCCATGCCTGTGAGCAGCAGTTCAAATGCATCTGGTGTGGGGAAAGGTTCATGGACTTGACCGTGCTCCAGGAGCACAGTATCCAGCATAACAATGATGGGTCATATCAAGTCCTGCTCTGCATGCAGTAGATGTAAATACCTGTAGTGTAGCCCTTTCCAAAATTATCCATACAAATCTGCCGACCGTGGCAAACCACATATTGAACATATGTATTATATTACAGTATATACACAAATACGTGTGGGGGGGCACGAGTGTTATTCTCTGACTAAAGCTGGGGTGCAAATTGATGAAAGCAATATTGTGATATGCAGTGTCACAGTGGTATAAACTGGTGATGATTATTGCCCCAGCAAGGCAAGGAGTGGCATTTTTTGCCTGACTAAATGACTGGTTAGTCTCAGGGAAACTGACCAAGAGGCTAGGTGCTCTATCCAGAGAACCTGGGGTTCCTGATAAACCTGCAGAAGACCCAAACAAAACAGGTTCAGGTGCTGGAATTCATAGGTGCAGAGCTGTACACCCTGCAGGGGAAAGCTTTCCTTCCACAAGGAAGGATATCAGATTTGATTGCTACTGCAGCATCCTTTACACTGGTTCAACTAAGGCCAGCAAGGGATGTTCTGCAGTTACTGGATCACATGGCCTCATCCATAGCAGTGGTGCCATGGACCAGATTTCCAATGAGGGACATTCAGTATCACCTACGGGACTACAGGTCTCAAAAGTAGGATCACCTGTCCAAGCTAGTGCCAGTCACAAAGACCTTTGTGCAGGCACTAGAGTGGTGGAATGGGAAAAGACTCAGAGAGGGCATCCCCTTCCTCCAGAAATCCTCAACAAGGGTCCTCACAATAGATTCCTCACTCCTAAGGTAGGGCACCCACCTAAGGGATCTCACAGTAAGTGGCATCTGGTCCTCACAGAAGGCTCAGGAGCACATCAGTCACCTAGAGCTCAGGGCAGTATTGCTGACAATGCAGACCTTCTCCTCCCAACTACAAGATTAGTCTGTTCAGATTTGAACAGACAATATCACAATAATGTATTACATAAACAATCAGGAAGAAACAAGATCCACAAAACTGTGCACAGAAGCCATGGCGATCTGGGATATTGCCTACTTCCTAGATGCAAAAGAATCATGCTGTACATCTGCCAGACAATGACAGTGTCCTAGCAGATGTTCTAAGAAGAATCAGCCAGGGAACCCATGAGTGAGCCCTGAAACAACAAGTGCTGGCCTCGGTATTCAGAAGATGAGGCTTTCCAGAAATAGACCTTTTTGCCTTTTGGGAGAACACTAAACTCCCATGGTTCTGTTGCAGGCCACCAGCAAGGGGCACAATCCCAGAGGATGCCCTAGTTCTGGACTGGACAGGGAGATTCCTGTATGCCTTCCCACCATTCCCTTTCATACAGGGAGTGCTCATACAGCTTATGAGAGAGCCGGCAACAATGATTCTGATAGTTCTGGAGTGGGAGAGAAAGACTTGGTACTCAATACTTCTGACCCTGTCCAGTAGGACTCCAATCAACCTGTCACTGAGCTACAACCTACTGACCCTGTCTCAGGGCAGAATAACATTTCTAGACCTCAGAACATTATGCCTGAGGGCATGGTTCTTGAGGAGTTAGAATTCTCAAGTTTAAATTGTCAGAGGAGGTGCTACGGGTGTTGAAGGTTTCCAGGAAACCAGCAACAAGAAAAGCATACTCCTGTAAATGGAGTAGATTCTTATACTGGTGTGCCTTCAGAAACATAATCCCAGTGCAGGCAGGGTTGCTTACAGTTCTGGACTACTTAGTACACTTACAGTCACAAGGTCAGAGATCCTCAACCCTGAAGGTACATCTGGCAGTTGTGTCAGCCTGCACATCAGCAGGCAAAGACAATTCCTTGAGAGACCAGAAAAACAACTGGTGCTGCATTAAAGAGCTGGGCAGGGTGTGGGTGAGGGCTACAAGCCCAACAATCCACTGAAAACAAACAAATTACCACACACTCTAGAGCCAGGAGATATATTTTCTCCAGTGAAGAGGGCAAAAATCCTAGTAGATAGTCTAAATGAAAGAAAATTTCTAATTTATTTAAGCACAATGCTGTTGTACAGAAAGAAAGAAAATAGGGATGGCACACCAAAAGTTCACATGCAGGTGCCCTCGTGCTTCACCAATTAAGGCTTCATCGGGGGTAATCACCTGGGGCTGGACAAGCCCCTTTACACCAGCAGATAAATTCAAAAAACTTGATGTCATGCATTTTGACCAATCAGATTGCATACATAGCTTTTTTATCATTTTTATCACTTAGTACTGTAGTGTAAAGAGGAAAATATAAAATACTATAGTGTCACATTACAAAATACATGAAAATGATCAAATGACCCCTCTTATTTTCAAAATAGATGACTCAAAATGTCACTAGCCAATCAGAATGCAGGAAATTAAATCTATAACAAAACATGTTAAAATACTGGTTATTTCATGTTATGATAACGTCACATCTAAACCAGAAACCAGAAACACATCTTCAAACAAATCCAGTACTGATTTTTAGAATTTTAACATAAAACTACAAACTTTGTATATGTTTAATACAGTAGAAAAACCAGCGATGTTAGAAACAGTTCATAGGTATCGAGAGCCCACCAATGATCCAAGCCGTTTCAAATATAAGCAAGGTTGTTCATAGTTTGCAGGGATTCCTGCGTTCACAGATCTCCTGTACTGAGAAAGAACAAGAGAGAAGATAGAAAATTAGTTTGCTCGAAAACAATTTGATATATTTATTTCTTATTATTCTATTTGTATGGCTTTACAGTACATACCTAAACTACTATTGCAAACATCAAATAAGTCTGAAATAAATCAAATTCTACCCCTTCTCCTTGAGTTTGTGGAGACCTAATCATTATCAACATTTTGTTGTTTTCCAAGCGTCGAAAACAGTGGGACGAGGGGAATTAATTATGGGTAGCATCCCTAAAACTGCTCCTTCTTATAAATATGGTTTGGGATCCCATTCTTGACTGAGACCATCAGGGGTCAAAGCCCTCAAGACATAAATCCAATAGGTCTCCCTTTGTGACAGTCTGTTGAGTCTGTTGCCTCCTCTCCTGCCAATGCGTACCTGTTCTAAACCGGTGAAACGTAGGGTTTTAGGATCACAATTACGTTTTTCAAAGAAGTAAATTGCCACTGGACTGTTCAGGTCCACATTCTTTATATCCCTTATATGTTCTTGGACCTTACCTTAAATGGTCTCATTGTTCTGCCCACATATAGTTTCTGACACTGACACCAAAGAGCACAGACAGTGTGGTAACAAACAATATGAATTGTCTTATTTGTACTGCCCTATTGTTTGTTGGCAACAATTTTTTTTCCTTGTTGGCAATGTAGGCAAACATTACAGTTGTCACATTTGTGCATACTTGGGGGTTTTGTGGGTAGTCATATTACAGTTCTTGGTGAGTCCCTTACGAATTGGTTATTTACCAGTATGTCGCCTAGATTTTTCCCTTTGGTAAAAATATACTCTGGGTTTTGTGCCAATATGTTCATTTAGGAGAATGGGCCAGTATTTAGTCACAATGTTCCGAAGTTTACCTGCAACATTATTGAATTCTGTGACAAAACTGACCGTGTTAGAGTCTGAAGTATCTTTTACTCTTGGTTTTCGCAGATGATTTCTATCTAGTACTTTTGCTTTCTCTAAGGGCACTATCTAGGACTACACTGTCATAACCTCTTTCCAAAAATCTAGTTTTTAGACCCTCTGCCTGGGACAAACAAACATCAAAGTCACTACAATTGCGATGGATTTTTAGAAATTGACTAAAAGGAATAAAGTCCTTTAGTGATTTCGGGTGAAAGCTAGTAGTCAGGAGGAAATTATTAGTAGCTGTTGGCTCTCTGAACCCCCTGGTGGCAATTTGATTATTTACACCTCTTGATAAAACAATGTCTAAGAATTCAATTTCTTGTATGTTACTGTAACCTACCCCCACTGGCCCCCCTTGTTTAACTAGCAGGGCTGCTCCTCTCACCACATGGTGCCAAAGAGAAGGATGGGGGTTGTCACTACGGTTCAGTTTACTAGTACATCTACTTCTGAGCCTGCCATACACAGACAGGCCAACCAAGTGTGGCAGCTACCTGGCACATACCTGGTGGGACCATTTACCATGGTCATCAACCTGGGTCCCTGGGAGAAAATGTTTTCTCACAATTATGCTAGGTTTGCACTTCTGGTCAGGGGCACCCAAGTAAATCCAGACACAGTGGAAGCAATAACAGTACTGTCCAAAGCAGGTTGGGATTCTACAGTGTGGCTTTTATTCACATACACAGAGAATAATCACAAAGCAAAGATGGACCCCCCACAGGGCTACTCCTACTGGTAATGCAGATTACTGAGGTACAGAGAACACACACACAGCGAACCCTCAGGTTCTGACTTGAACAGCGAACACTCTGGTTCTGAATGAGGAGACTGGCACACACGGCCATTACTGGTACACTTCCCTTGACTAGGCACACACAGCCAGTACTGGTACACTTCCCTTGACTAGGCACACATGGCCAGTACAGAAGACTTTCCCATATTTCATGAGGAATTAATGGTGGCACCCTTGACCACCAAAGAGCACATACAGGCTCACAGAGAATCCAACCCACATGTAGGTAAACTATTTAATTCAGGCACTGGCCAAATGCACTGAGAGAAAACACAGGTGCCCAAACTGAACCCAGAGAGTAAACATGGTTACTCCAGATGGGGGGTATCCCACCATTTGCTTCCAAATTTATACTCGGCCATTCATCTGGTTAATAACACCCTCACAGAAAACTTGTAGATGCTATCTTGAAATGTCTTTCACATGTAACATACTACATTTTACACCTCTGAGGTGTCAGAAAGTTAAAAGTTCTGTAATTGGCATTGTCTCTTCACTAGACCCCAACTTTAGCAGACACTTTTAAACAGAAAACAGTCTAGGTGACAAGATCCCTTTGACTGAGAAAATTCACCACAAGGAATGCAGGTGCCCCAGGGCTTTTCCAAACAAAAGTCACAGGTACTCACAGAGCAGTATAATCTCAGGCAGCTTCAACACAGTCCAGACTGGACCAGGGGATTGCCCCTGAATCCTGGAATCCACCCCATCCCTCCTGGGATGGGACAATGTGAAAACCACTTAGCTTGGTTTCCACCACTAGGCTGTACTGGCTCACACTAGAGTGAGAAACAAACAAAAACACTACTGGTACCTCTCTGATGATCTAAAGAGAGAGGCTACACTAGCTGCAACCTCTTCCACTGACTCCAACCGCAGACTCTCTACACTCTAACTGAACATTCTAAAGCTAACTCCCTGCAGCCAGCTTCCAGTGTGGCTTATGCTGCTGCGACAGTTCCAAAGTGACATCATCATTCCAGCTCAGCTGAGACTGAAAAACAGTGTGATACTGTGAAATCCATTTAACTGGCATTTCACTAGCTGCCTGTCCCTGCCTGCCACTGATTCTAATGGGATTCTAGCAACCCCTGGGAACAAGGGGGTTACAATACTCTTATACATAAAGTGTAGATTCCGATCATTTACATTCAGCCACTCCATAAATGTCTCTATTTCTGCATCTGACCCCATCAATATGCACAGTACATCATCTATACAGTGAATCCACTTTGTTATTGAAAAAAAGGATTGGATGTTGCTTGAAATAGAACTTTCTTTTCCCAATATCCTAAAACAAGATTGGCAAATGAGGGGGCCATAGCTGCCCCCATTGCTGTGCCACATTTATGGAGGTAAAATTCCCCATCAAATTCAAAATAGTTCTGCTTCAAAACAAATTCTAAGCCCTGCAGTATGAGACTGACAGGCATTTGACCACACAGTGGAACTTGCATCAAAACATAGAATGCCTAAATTCCATCGGCGTGTCTTACAGATGTATATAGAGCCTCCACATATATTGTTAGCCACCTCATTCCATCTCACCATTCAAATTCCTGTAATTGTTCTAATACATGCATAGTATCCCTGGTGTATGAGTGTAAACTGTGGACACTTCATTTGAGAAAAAAAATCTATAAATTGACATAAATTTTCTGTTAAAGAATTAACATCGGATACAATGGGGTGCCCTGGTGGATCACTTATGTCCTTGTGAATATGTAGAATATATAAAGTGGGAGTCATTGGAAATTTTGGAAAAAGATAGAAAAACTCCTGTTCAGATATTTCGCCCAAATGTTTATCCTGTTCTAACACATACAGCAACTCAGTAAACATGCCCAAGGGATCACTGTTAAGTAATTGGTAATTTTGAGTTTCCCATAAAAGTTCCATAACCTTATTTCTGTAAAATTCTCTGTCCATAAAAACTAGATTCCCACCCTTAGTGGCTGGTTTAAATACTAGATTGTGATAATGTTTTAGTTTTTTCAAAGCTATACGTTCAGTTATGGATAGATTATTGCAATAAAATTTATCACTGTCTTGCAGTACTGCTTTCACCTTCCTCAGCGCTATATTTTATATGCAGTTATATCTGAGTTTAAATTCTGGGGACAAAAAGTAGACTTAGTTTTAAACATTCATTTTCTAATTATTTTTTAAGTTGGTAGCATTCATGTCATATAATTGAAAGTTCAGAAACCTACTTTGTTCCGGCTCTCCCTGCGACATATTTTCATTTAACAAGTCATTCAAATCCATGAAGTTTTGTCTGCCCAAACTATCCCATGTCTCTAATTCATTCTCTTCTATTGAAACATTAGAAAGATCTAATAAAGAAGCTCCTTCAATGGTGTTCTGTGTTGTCAAGTCCTCTTCAAGTGTCACTGGGAAGCCCATTGTATCCGTGGGTATTACTTGGCATTACAATCTGGAAACATAAAACCATACGATTTAATGGCAGATAAAGACTGCTTGGCCCACCTAGTCTGCCCATTTGTCCCAGCCTATACTGTCACCACAGACTCTACTTGATCTCCAGCTCTCTACCCCCGCTTCTCAATTAAGATTCCCTTGTGCCTATCCCATGCATGCTTGAAGCCCACAACTATTTTTGTCCCCACTACCTCCACTGGAAGTCTATTCCAGGCACCCACCAAGCTTTCAGTGAAGAAGTACTTCCTCACATTTGTAGTGTTTAGAAAAAAGTGGGTTCTGTATCCTTATATCAATTTAGTATTCACAGTGGCAGCAACTTCAGTAACATGTGAGACTCAGGATGTAGCGTTTAGGAATTCTGCAAGCTAGGGGCAGACACAGAGCAATGCTGGAAGTAGGAACACTCAGTTAATAAAGGGCCATAAAAGAATATTTGACTTTAGTGGTCTTGTTTTGAGCTAAACTATAGAGAACAGTACAAATGGCGATGAGAACAAGTACATAAGTTACAGAACCTATTAGGAAAATCTCAGAGCTCCAGGCTAACAGCTGCTGCCCGCAACCTTGCCTAAATATCTGCTAACTAGTATCAAATAAGTGTTCTACACAGTGAAAGTCAAAAGGAAGACCTGGTGGGTCACTGTTTTATATTGTTTCACAAAGGCAAAAATGTTTTTTGATTACCCTGCCTGAGTTTAGAATTGTCAGAAATAGAAGTTACTACAAGAAAACAACATAGAAGTGTTCAGTTTGAACACTGGTACAATGATAAACTGAGTGTATACAGAAGGAAAATACTGTAGTAACAGCACGTGGACAAAATGGTAGACGTGTCACAGGGCCTCCCCAAATTTGATACTTCAAATACCAATAACCTTGCCTATAACTGGAGGAAATGGATGGACTGGTTTGAAAATGTTATGACTGCAATGAGCACTACTGAAGCAAAAAAATTAAAACCCTTACTACTCCATTATGCCGACAGTGAGATGCATGATACTTGAGACGCACTCCCTGCCAGACTATAACACTTGCAAAAGATAGGTCTGATTACTTTAATGCTAAGCAAATTGAGAATTTGAGATATAAATTTCAGACAGCTAAACGGCTAACGAGGGAATCTACGGATGCATATGCCACTCCTTTACAGACTCTAGCACACACCTGTGATTTCTCAGTCGTGGACAGTGAGATCAAAACACAGATCATTGGTTCACGCAATTCTTCCTGAATCAGGCAAAGAGCATTAAGGGAAGATCCATCTCTGACTGAAGTTTTAAATATGGCAAGGGCATTAGAGATCTCAGATCATCAAGCTAAAACTATCGAACAAGGTATGGAACAACATCTAATGTGCAATGTCCGACCAAAAACTGTCAGGCCCGAAACTAAGTCTGTATCCTGCTGCTATTAATGTAGAAGGAACTATCCTCATGAAGGTAACTGCACAATAAAGGGTTAAACATGTCATAAGTGTCAAATGTTCAATCACTGCACTGTTATGTGCCGCTCCACACAAACTGTACCTCATCAGTGGTGACCCTCTAAAAAGCAAAGTGGTCAAAGAACAGATATGTAGAACAAGAACAGACCACAGAAGACTTTGTGCTCGTGACATCATGTAAAGCAGATGATTCAGTGGCGGGCAGCCTCACCACTGAAACTGATATGCTAAACACCAAACTTCAGTTTACTGTTGATTCTGGTGCCTCAGTAAACATTATGGACAAGGACAATTATGACAAACTAGAGGCTAAACCAAAGCTGACAAAAGTCAAAACAAATATTTATCCTTATACTGTAGTTCTAACTCAACTTTGGAATTAGCAGGGAAATTTGATGCCCTAATAGAGTATAAAGGCAAACTGCACTGCAATTTTCTTTATGATACATGGTAAAGGGAGATGCTTGCTGAGTTATCCAACAGCTAAAACACTGGAGCTTATCACTATTGTTCATGCTGTCACGAATAAAAACTTGCCAGAAATTGAAAGCATCATATAGTACAATTTGTCTTTATTTGAAGGAATAGGTAAACTAAAAGGTTGTCAGATATAGTTGCATGTAGATTAGTCAGTACGACCAGCGGCAGAGCCACACAGGTGAATCCCATTTCATCTCAGAAAACTAGAAGAGAAGGAACTACAGAACCTAGAGGACCAAGATATAATTGAGAAAGTTTCTGGTCCCACACCATGAGTGTTCCCTATAGTTGCTGTCCCTGAGGCAAAACAGCCAGCAGGATTAGAATTTGCCTAGACAGGCTTCCAAATACAGCAATACAGAGGAAATGACATACTTCACCTGCTGTACAGTGAACAATATTATTCTTTCTTTAAATGGTGTAACTGTTTTTTCTAAGCTAGACTTAAACAAAGGTTACCTCAGTTAGAATTAGCACCAGTCTTGCTACCTGATAACATAGAAATATAGAAAGTGTCAGCAGAAAAAGACCAGTAGACCCATCTAGTCTGCCCCATTTTCTCTGCCTAACACTAAATCCTGGACCCTACTTGGTCACAGCTGTCCCTCCCTCCTCCCTTACCTCTACTCATAATACCCATGTGCTTATCTCATGCATGCCTGCAGCACCCTGCTGTCTTCACTCCTACCACCTCTTCTAGCAGGCTGTTCCAGGCATCTACCACCCTTTCTGTGAATAATTTTCTCCCTCAAGTGTCATAACATGTCCATGTGAACTGGTGCTCCTCCTCCTTTGAAAGAGGCTCCCTCCTGCACTTTGTTCAACCCCATGAGGTACTTACAGGTCTCACTCTTGTCTCCTCTCGCTCTCCTCTCTTCCAGGGAGAACATGTTGAGCACCTGCAGCTTCCCCTCATGTGGCTTCTCTTGCAACGTGAACAATTATTAGCCCTCCTCTGGACTGCCTCCACCCTGTCAAGGTCCTTGCAGAGGTGTGACCTCCAGAACTGGATGCAGTACTCCTTGTGAGGTCTCACCAGTGAGTGACAGAGAGACAATATCACCTTCCTTCTTCAGCTAGAGATCACCCTCTCTAAGTATCCCAGCATCCAGCTCACCTTGCCTACTGCCATGTCACACTGCTCTGCCAGTTGAGCTCATCAGATATGATCACCCAAGTCCCTCTCTAGCCTGGTAACTGTAAATACCCCCCTCCCCCCATCTTATATGCAACCTCCGGATTACCCCAATCCTGGTGCATGACTTTGCAATTTTTCACATTGAAACCCACCTGCCACTCCCTAGCCAAAGTATTTATTTAAAATTTTAGCTTTTTCTTAGTCTTCCTCTGCACAGCTTTCCCACCCCAGTCTCCTAATCTTCACTCTATCACCCCTTTTCGTCCTCTCTTCGCTCACGTACCTGAAGAAAGTCTTATCCCTATTCTTGACCTCCTGGGCAATTCTTTCCTCAGTTTGGGCCTTTGCTGTCCTTACCCTACAAGCTGCCTCTATTTGTATCTCTAGATATACCTCCCTGCCTGCCTCTGTTTGCATCTCCTTGAATTTTATTGCCTTTTCTACCTCCTTTGAGAACCACAGTGGCCTCTCCTCTTATTCTTGCTTATTACCTTTAAACAGCTTGCCGTTACCTCAGTTATTCCCTTCTTTATTCTAATACATTGTTCTTCCACCCCCCTGGTCCCCCCGCTTCAAGGTATTTCCTAAGGAAAAAAAATGGTGCACTTACTGCTGCTGAAGTGCTGTGAAAGTTTATTCAAGCAACCATTCCATGGCAACACACCCCTACATAGCACCTTCTACAGGCTTCATCAGGGAGTGGTGCTTGGACATGGACCACATGATTATATTGCTAAAATTCATTAACATAAATACATATGCATACCATTTTGAAAAAGCATGTGATTCTACACAGAAGCAAAGACATAGAGAAACAAGTGTAATGGTGAACTTTCTTTTAAACAGTGACCATTCACACAATAAATACAGTAATAGGTTAGTTTAAAGTTCTGGTTATCACTGTTCGTGTCATCAGACATTGTGAGTTTAAAAAGACATTTTTACTCCTCATGCTACTTTTTAACAGTTGGATTTAAGCCCTGGACAAAGGCTTCTTGTCCTGGTTTTACATTCTCATTTCACTGTTATTCATAAATGTATTCTCCAGCAAAACCATAACTTTTTAGCTATTACATACAAAAGACATTGCACCTTCCAGATCTACCCACTGTAAATATATACTGTACACTCAAAGAGTGTTAAAGTGGAAGAAAAGAAAGGGTGGGTGAGAGGGTACCCAAACTTGCTTCCAAGAACAATTTAATTCTAACTTTTCATGATTTTTAAAATTTAATTGTCAGTTACTTGGAGAATATTCTTTTAGCAAAAAAGGGAGATTAATATTAAATGGTCTAAAAAGACCAGTACATTATTGCCACAATTTAAATTATGAAACATACATGTGTATTTAAAAAACAACTTAAAAAGCAGGCCATTCTCATGTGAATTTGTCCAACCTCCACTTGGTCACTTATGCAATCAAGAACAAGGAAGGGGTCATCCATGGGACAGTGGTGCAGGAGGTAAGATTCCAGTACACAAAAGCAAACAAGCCTCATGCTCACAATGCCTGTAGGAGAAAGATTAGACTAACGAGGCTAGAAGTACAAGTAAAGATAATTTATTATACTCACAATAACATTGCTAAAGTACTGGCCTTATAGCCAAAGGTATATTCCCCCATAATGTGCCATAAAAGTACATAGTAGCGTTTCTTACTCTTACAGTACTTTGTCATGGGTAACAATCGATTCCAAATGTACTCTTTTATATGTCGTAAAAATGTGACGTACTGTAATCACTACTTCCCAATCCTTATTTAAAGTGACCCTGTGTATTAAAAAAATTAACTATGAAGCCGGCCCATCGGTAGTGCTACTGCTCATGATGCTGGTGACCCGAGTTTGGAAACAAGCTTGGGTTGTTGGGGGACAGCTGGGGGGAGGAGGATTGAGTGTCCCAGAGAATACTCTCCTACTCCTCCTCCTCTGGGGTGGGAGGGTGACATCTTCTGTCACAATACTGGCACCTGGGCGACCACAGGTGGCAGTACAGATGGAAGGATAATGGGAGGGAGGAGACATCACTGACACTGGTGGCCGGACACATGCACAGTGTGGCTGTGGTCACCTTGGCATCCATGAATGCAATGTCTCCTGAGGTAGGGTGAAAAACAGGGAAAAATGGCCCCACACCTCCACAATGACAGCCTACAGGAGCTCCCTGGGCCTCTGGCTCGTGGTGCCTGCCTGATGAAGTGCACAATTACAGGGGAAGCTTCCCCACCAGGAGGGGAGGGGCGCAGCCAGAGCTCCATGGAGGTAGGTGTCCGTGACTGGGAAAGCTCGGGGGTTGCTTGCTCGGCCTGAGGGATTTAGAGGGGCTGTAGAGAAGGGGGCATAAACAGAAATAAAAATAAATAAATAAAAAAACATACATAAAACTAACTATAAATAGTAACATATCTTAAATCACATGAAACACAATCATATTAGTCAAAAGTCCATGGTCAAGATTTCATCCATCTTTTGAAGACAAGTCCACAGGTGATCGGTTAACTTCATAATTGCCCTACAGGGAGTTAAAGAGGTGTATTGTGCCAGCTGCTTTGGTCTTTGACTACCTGTCCTTGGTCTGGAAAGGCTCAATAGAACAGCTTGAGGTGTTTGTCAGATGCTTAGAAGCCTTGAATCTGAACCTTTTGTTCTCTCTAAAATATAGCAGTAACAGCACTGTTTTTTTAGCTCTGACAATCAGTAAAGGAAATAATGGGAATGGTAATACTGACCTGTTCAGAAAAGAAATGGATACTAATTCAGTACTGTTGCTTTCAAACTGCCACCCTCAGCACCTTATTAAAAATATTCCAAAAGAACAGTTCCTCCGTATCTTGAGGAATTGCAGCAGTAATGGATGTTTTGAGTAATGTGCGAGGGAGATGGAGACTCGATGTAAAAACAAAGGCTACGGACTGACTGATGTTATGGGGCTAGTAACTGAGCTATGCAACAGAATCAAACTGACTTTTTAACTCCCAGACAGCATGCCAGAGAGGCATCCACAAATGAGTGGGTTAAGTTTATAACCATGTACAATATGCATTCCAAAGAAGTGAGTGACACCTTAATGACAAATTGGCATATTGTACAAGCAGACCCAATACTACACAGGCATACCCATGACTCCCCTATGATTGTATATAAATGAGCAAAAGAAAAAAATTACTTACCAGAGTAACATTGTTTCTTCCAGGGGATCCCTCACTATGCTTAACTAATGCAGTTAGCCTGACAGGCTGAACTGCCCTGGAGAGTGGAATGTATGTAAATTATGGAACTCAGAATGTGAGTTCAAATCTCTTCCTTGAGGTGGCGCTGTGTTTTACAGCCTAATGTCAGATTTATTTTGAAGCCAATTGGCCAATAGCCACAAATTTTACTTACCTATTCTAAACTACACAAAAATAAAGAAATATCAAAAAGGCAATAAAAGACTGACCACCCAGGCCAAGCTATGGCAAACTAAAATAAATCCACAGAAAAACCATTTGTGAATGAACAAGTAAAGTACAGTTATGTAAGAACTTACGGTAACAGTAGATCTTCGAGAGGAGCTCTTGCAGCAGGCAACACCATTAGGACTATGCCGCCAGTTGTTAGGACCACACAGAAAACTTTTAGCTAGCAGTCATTAGGCATGTAGATGTTTGCCAGTGGTATAAAAGGGGCAGTCCCCAACCCATCCTCAGTTCTCCCGCCAGAGATCCCAGCATGCACAGAGATTAGAGAACCAAGGAGGTTCCTCATAACTGAGGAAAGGAGATTTACTGATATGAAGAGGCAGCAAACGGGGGGAAGGTGGGAAGGAAAGCTGTGCCTGCTGTAAGAGCTCCTCTCAAAGATCTACTGTTACAGTAAGTTCTTACGTAACTGTACTATCTTGCTTTGAAGGGACTCCTGCAGCAGGCAACACCATTAAGACAGAGTCCCAAGCAATGAAATAACTGACCCAGTCAGCTGGGAGGTGGAGTGAATCAACCATAGGGTGCTCTAAGACAGCAGGCCCTGGAGGACTGCAAGGCCAAATCTGGCTCTATGCCTAGAGGCAATGTCCAGACTGTAATGTTTGACAAAGGTATGGACATAACTCCAAGTAGCAGCTGCACAAATGTCAACAGTGGATACATTCTTGAAGGAAGCAGATAAGGCAGCCATGCCTCTGGTAGAATTTATTTTTATTTATTTTATTGAATTTTGGTAACTGGGTAGGCCCTCTGAGACAAGACAGTCCCTTTTTCAGGGGTGACCCAGGAAGTGCAGTACACTGATAGTGCATTCACTGATACAAGAAATTAAACAAGGAGTAGTCATACACACAGTAAGAGAGTACATCAATTACATTCAGCTATGCAAAATAAACAATTAAAAGCACAGTCAACAAAACCTTACTTACAGACATCATTTACAGTATTTTTTTTTCTTGGAGAGCAGGAGATAGAGTGGAAAGTTTTGTTAGGAAAATCATGCAAGGAGTGAACAGGGGTTAGGAGTCAGCGGAAGCAGGAGCAAGGTGGAGCGGTTAGCTGAGATAACAATGAACTTTGAAACTGAGAGAGGGAGGTACAGGCCAGTATAGAAGGAGGTAGAGAGTTCCAGTAGGACATAGCAGAAAATACAAATGATCTCTGAGCCATGGAGAGTCGTAAGTTTGGCACTGAGAGAAGTGGCAAGGAGGCAGATCTGAGGGCACGTCGAGGGAGACAACGCTGAACAAAATCAGCAAAGCAAGGAGTGAAGTAATGTACAAGCTTATGTATAAAGCTTAGTGTGGCATAGCATAATTTTAATTCATAGGGTATCCATCCCAGGGCAGACAGGACATTGCACCAAGCACTGGCCCCGAGAGCAAACCTGCCAACTCTATGGTAGGCCTGTGACAGGAGTGATAGTAAGGATGTGGTAGCAGAGAGTAGTAATGGAGCACCATACATAAGGAGGGGCAGGAGTGTGGCATCTGTAATCTTGCAGCAGGAGGTCAATGTAAGGAATAGACGGATGCGGTAGAGGACACCAATATTTTGGTTTATAGTTTTGGTGATGGCTGCAACATGTGCATCCAGGGTATGAGGGATCTAAGGTGGCTTCCAAGTATCTGAAGGACCTGACCGATTCAGGTGCATCCCCAGTACATGAGAGTACAGCCAGAGGCGGTGGGGAGGGTTGGTGCAGATGAGTTGGAGAATAACATGCTCTTTGTTTTTTTAGTATTAAGGACAGGCTGCTTCTGAAGGAACCAGTGGTGTGGAAATTGGAGGCTAGCGTTGAATTGAGACACCCAATATCAGGAGAAGAACGGTAGATGATAGCATCATCGCATATAGGTGAACAAAGGTCCCACCACAATTATTAGGGAGGTCATTAATATACAGCGAAAAAAGTAATGGGCCCAATATGAATCCCTGGGGGACACCATGGGTAATGGGCCTCAGGTCAGATAGGCAGCCTGCCCATTTTACTTTTTGGGTACAGCTATAAAGGTAACTTTGGGTCCAGGTCAGGGCAGTGGCATCAAGGCCAAGGACATGTAGTAATAGAAGGCCATGGCTGACCAAGCCAAAAGCCTTGGTCAAGTCTATGAAAATTGCTCCAGTGGCACAGCCATGCTCCATTTCATGGAATATGTCAGAGGTGACTTTAATCAGAGCTGTGAGTATACTGTGATTTTTCCTAAACCCATGCTGAGAAGTTGAGAGCAGATGGTGGAGGTCAAGGTAATCCTGTAGCTGGTCACAGATTATCCACTCTTGTATTTTTGCTAGAGGGCAAAGTATTGATATAGGCCATAAATTTTCCACTGTCGAGCTGGGACATCCCTTGCGGATGGGGACGACCACCGCTACTTTCCATTTTTCAGAGACGGTGCAAGTAAGGAAGGATCGATTAAATGAATCTCGAACAGGGTGGGCTAGGGCATCAGCTCACAACTTAAGGAATTTAGGCTCTAGAGTGTCATGGCCAGGTGAGCTGTCAACCTTTAGGTTCATGAGGAGATGTCGAACCTCCATAATGGTTGCGAGCTTTAGATGAAAGGCAGGGCGGTCCATAGAGTCGACTGACGGCAGGGGGTCAGGTTGGGGGGGAGTGGATGAGCTAGAAAATAGTGATGTGTACCTATCGAGATTGGTGAAGAACTCACTGAAGCCAGAGACGATGGAGGGGGGTCAGTGAGAGAGACCCCCTGGGCATCAAGAGAACTGGGGGTCTCAGAGGTGACAGGGCCTGTTAAAGGCTTGTCATATTTGCGGTAGCAATGAACAATGCAATTAGCCAACCATTTAGATAAACACTGTTTAGAAAAAGGAGCCCCTTGTCTTCTAAAGGCAAACAAGACAAACAACTGATCAGACAAGACAGGTATGGTCCAGATAAACCTAAGCTCCCGGTGAACATCAAGAGTATGAAGTAAGGCCTCCCCTTGATTAGTATACTCTGGATAATAAACCAGCAGGTGGATGGATTGATTTAACATGAACTCAAAACACCACCTTAGGCAAAAACTTAGGATTGGTCCACAACAGAGTCTGGAGCTTGGAAATCTGCTGAGCAGAAGTAATGGCACCCAAAAACAGCGCTTTCCATGGCAGAAAGCGAATCTTGTGGCTTTGGCTGGCTCAAAGGGAGGCAGAGTAAGTTTCTCTAAAACAAATAACAAATCCCATGGTGGAGCTGGGTCCCTAATGGGAGGCTTCAAGTGAAGGATGCCCCGCAGAAAGGTATGGGAGAGATCCAACAGGGCAACAGTCTTGCCCTCAACAGATGTATGGTATGCAGAGATGGCAGAAAGATGCACCTGAAGTTAGGAGTAACCCAGACCCGAGTCCAAAAGGGAAAGCAGGTACTCCAGGATGAGAGTCACCAGACAGCTGAAGGGATCCAAGTGCCGAGTGGTGGCCCAGATGGAAAACCACTTCCACTTCATGGCGTAAGGGACTCTAGTGGAAGGCATCCCAGTGGCCACTAAAACATCTGCCACCCAGGAGGAAACTATGAAGTGGGCAATGGTCTGCAGGAGCCAAGCATGGAGATTTTGAGACTTGAGGTCTGGGTGGACGAGGATGCCCTGTTCCTAAGTGAGAGGAGGTCAGAGCAAAGGAGAAGGGAAGTGGAGGTTCCACAGCTAGTTGCTGCAACAGTGGAAGCCATATCTGGCGTGGCCAGTAGGGAGCTATAAGGGTTATCTCCTCTCTCTGACTGCAACTTGAGAAGAACCCTCTGCAAGAGCATAAAGGGAGGGAAGTTGTACAGGAACCTCCCTGTCCAAGAGAGGAACAATGTGTCTCACCAGAAAGCACCAGGCTCTGGATCTAGCGAGCAGAAATTGGACAGTTTTGCATTGAGTCGGGGACTCAAAAAGGTCTATTTCTGGACTACCCCACCTGTCGAAGAGATCATCAACCACGGAGGGCAGGAGCTCCCATTCATGAGCCTTTGATCTGGACCAACTTAAGCTGTCAGCCAGGACATTTTGGATACCTGGAACATGTACTGCTGTCAGTTCCAGGTCATGCTGGATGGCCCAGTTCAATACTCTCATGGCCTCTCTGCAAAGAGGGTAAGAGTGAGTCCCCCCCCCTTGCTTGTTTATGTAGTATACAACGGACATGTTGTCTGTCTGAATCAGAAGAGGGCCAGGGAGCAGATGCATTCGAAAGGCCTACAGAGCATACAGGATTGCCCACATCTCTAAGACACTGATGTGGAGATGCTGCTTGTGCTGTGCCCAAGTCCCTTGAGTCCGATGGTCTGCAAGATGGGCGCCCCAGCCCAGGTTTGATGCATCCGTTGTAAGAATCTGCCATGGTGATTCCGCTCGGAAGTGAGCTCCCTCAAATAGACTGGAAGGGTTCAACCACCAGTTCAAGGTTCACCGCAGAGGGTAGGAGGCCAAGAATAATTGCTCCAAATCGTCCAAGCGTAGGTCCCATTGAACCCAAAGAGACAATTGAGACATCCTCGTGTGCAGGCGGGCTAAAGAAACAGTGGCTATGGCTGCTGCCACATGCCCTAGGAGTTGCACGAAGGACCTGGCTGGTACCTGGCGGGATGCAGAAACCAGACAGGTCTGCGCTTGTAAGCATTCCACTCTGTTCTGTGGGAGATAAGCCTTGCCCTAAGTTGAATCTAGTATTGCTCTAATGTACTGCAAGTGTTGGCCTGGCTGAAGGGAGGTCTTGGGCAGGTTTAGGGTGATGCCCAGGTTACAGAACAAGTGGAAGGTGGCCTTCATGGTTGGGATTAGCTGGTCTCTGGAGGGGGCTGTAAGCAGCCAATCATCTAGATACAGAAAGACATAATGGCCCTGCCACCTGAGGGCCACAGCCATTATGGTCAGGTTCTTGGTAAAGACTCTGGGAGCAAAGGAAAGGCCGAAAAGCAGGGCCCTGAACTGGTAATGGTTTCCCTGGAAGCAAAAGCGGAGAAACCTTCTGTGGGGCTGAAAGACCAGGATGTGGAGGTAAGCGTCCTGCATATCCAGAGAACAAAACCAGTCAGTCCCCTTGGTGAAGGGGGAAGCAGGCTGTGGAAGGTGACCATCCTGAAAGGCTTGTATTCTATAAACAGGTTCAGGTGGCTGAGATCTAGAATCAGTCTCAGGTCACCGGTCTTCTTTGGAACAGGAAGAAGTGTAAATAGAATCCCTTCCCTCGCTGGGTGGGTGGGACGGGTTCTACACCGTTTGTACAAATGTGCCTGAATCTCTTCCTGGATGAGGGCAATGTGCACCTGAAAGTAATGGGAGTGCAAGGCAGGGTTGTCTGAGGGAATTTCTAGAAATTCCAGGGTGTGTTTGTTTTTCCATCAGCTGGAGGACCCATTGGTCTGAGGTTACGTTGCGCTATCCTTCTAGGTATAGGGAAGAGTGACCCCCCCACACTGCCTCCCCCAAAGTGTCTGCTGGGGGAGAGGGATCAGACAGGGAGTCAGGCTGAGGAACCCGGGATGGGCAAAGTGGCCTGGGTGGCTCTGGGGCCCTAGGGGCTGAGGCTCCAGCCAGCTAAGAAGTAGCCTTATGTTTGAAGATACCTCTGGACTGTTGGCCCTTGGGCTGCTGTCTGTTAGGACGATGAAAGGACTGGCATTGGCTAGGCTTAGGCTGGGAACAATACATATACTGTACTGGCCTCAGTGCCTTGCCCGATTCCTGTAGGTGAGAGATAATGCTTTGGGCATCCTCGCCAAATAGGACCGGACCCCGGAAAGGAGCATCATGGATTTTGGCCTGCACATCCAGGGCAAAGCCTGACACTCTGAGCCAAGAATGGCAGTGAATACAAACACCAGTAGCTTCTACCCAGCCTGCAGCATCCGCCAAATCATAGGAAGCTCTGAGGACACGAGTACCCACATAAGAGTCTGACTTTAGGATCTGGACCAATTGGGACTTGGTAGGGTCTTCAGGAAGAGCTTGTACCAACTCTAAAGTTTTGTCTCACAGGGCATTCTTGTACTGAGCAAAAGATTCAAGTTAGTTGGAGCCACCCAATAAAATCTTTCCATAATGTTGTGTAATGTTTAGTCTTTTTATTATCTCATGTTTCGCTCTTATTTGAACTTGTTCACAGAGTGAATATATTTTCTTTCTGTTAGTATAATGAATATTTTTTGTTATTCAGTATTTGTTTTTACATATTTATATTCTTTTTATAGTTTTAAACTTATATACATGTATTTTCTGTAGTACATCATACCATAAACTGCTTTCTTTTCTGCCTTATAAATAACAGCTTTGATTTTTACTAGGCATCACATTTCAGCATTTTCTTATTCATCCTGTAAATAAAAATGTATTTGATTTCACTTTTCAATGTTGTAATTTCAGCTTATACATCTTTTTTATATATCACCGGTCCATGGATCCCACAAGATTCATTTTAAAGGCTGCATTATGTGCTTGACCCCCTTCATTACAAAATAAACAGCGTACCTGCTTTGTCAATTCGGCTTTATAAAGTTTTAAAATTTTTTTCTTTCAGCTCTGTTAGCACACAATATACCTACAACAGTAAAAATGTTCCATTTAGCATTTGGTTCATTTACACCAACTAATTCCTTTATAACATTTATTAGTGGTTGTTGGTTCCACTTTTCTTGTTTAGTGGCATAAAATGATTACATTACTTCCAAAATAGCCTAATGTGCAGGATATAATGTGTCATTCCAAAATGGTTGTCCGAATGGAGCAAGTCAGGATGCTGTCTAAAGCTTCCTCTTAAGCCCGTTTATCAAGATCCCGTGGGATGACATGGATGTCATCGTTGAGCACTCACTCCAGGGTGAGAACGGTTGCTAAGCAACCATACACTACCCTCCCCTGGTGTCAGAGGAGGTACGGGGCTTGGCAAACAGACTCTTAATCGAATAATGCACATATACCAGTGTTATGTTTTGTATTTGTTTATATAAACCATTTTCTTGTTCTCATTCTCAGAGCATACTATTCCCTGGTTTGTTTCAGTTGTATGCAGGTGAGTCGGAGGCTGCAGCTGAGTGCAGGGTCAAAAGGTCACAATGGGGATCGCGGAGCACTGGGGAATGGCCTGTGTATATTTATATGTTATTGCTGATAAAGTCTTTCAGAGCATTAGGTGGTCACATACATAGTGGCAAAATGTACCATTTATCCTTGAGGTCCCATCACCATAGTATTTCTGATTACTATAAGTAATTATTTTGTCTGATTGCTGTAAGTATTTATTTTGTTACTGAGAACCCACTTTTTTTACACTTTCTAGTGTTTTTGTTATGTGATGGCGTTTTGTGGACAAGTGATATCTTTTTTAGAGTTTTCACTTCAATTTTCTGAATACATTTATACAATCAAATTCGAAGAAGTTTCTGCTTAGTATTACCTCTGCCATTTCCTGTAATATTCTGGTTTTTGGTTGTGCATGGGCTCCCCTATTATCTGAGAGTTTTCCTATACACTCAGTTCCACCTAGGTGTGGTATTGATGTGTAGAGGTTGGCTACTTCTAATGTTACTAAATATGCTCCAGTCTGGATTCCTTGTCCTGATAAATAGCACCTAATCTTATATCAAACACACATCAATACACATGGAACATTAGGAAGATTAGCAGTATGGTAGGGCAGACAGAGCAGAATATTAATATGCAACTATAGCAGCTGGGTGACGGGAGACAACAGACAGAAAAACACATACATAAACATCATCTTTAATAGCATTGTATAAAAGGAAGGCACTGGTTGCAGAAAAATGAACATAAACACAATTGTATAAATGTACTCAGAAAATTGATGAAGTAGAAACTGTAAAAAGATATTACTTGTCATCAAAAGGCCATCACATAACAAAAACAAAAACACTAGAAAGTGTAGAAAAATTGGGTTCTCAGTAACACAATAATTGCATATAGCAATCAGAAATACTATGATGATAGGACCTTAAGGATAAATGGTACATTTTGCCACTATGCATGTGACCACCTAATGCTCTGAAAGACTTTGCCAGTAATAACATATGAATATATACAGGCCCTTCCCCTGTACTCCCCGATCCCCATTGTGACCTTTTGACCCTGCACTCAGCTGTGGCCTCCAATTCACCTGCATACAGCTGAAACAAACCAGGGCATAGTATGCTTGGAGAATGAGAACAGGAAAATGATTTATATAACCAAATACAAAACATAACACTGGTATATGTGGGCCATTTGATTAAGAGTCCGTTTGCCAAGCCCCGTACCTCCTCTGATACCAGGGGAGGGTAGTGTAGGTTTTCACCCAGGAGTGAGCGCTTGGTGATGATATCCATGTCATTCTGTGGGATCTTGGAAAACGGACTCAAGAGGTAGTTTTAGACAGCGTCCTGACTTGCTTCATTCAGACAACCATTTTGGAATCACGCAATAACATCCTGCACATTAGGTTATTGTGAAAGTGAGGTAGCATTTTATGCCACTAAACAAGAAAACTGGAACCAACAACCATTAATAAATGTTATAAAGGAATTAGTTGGTGTAAATGAATCAAATGCTAAATGGAGCATTTTTACTGTTGTAGGTATATCGTACGCTAACAGAGCTGAAAGAAAAAAAAGTTTTAAAACTTCATAAAGACCGATCCGAGAAAGCAGGTATTATGTTTATTTTGTAATAAAGGGGGTCAAGCACATAATGTAGCCTTTAAAATGAATCTTGTGGGCTCCATGGACCAGTGATATATAAAAAAGATGTATAAGCTGACATTGAAACATTGAAAAGTGAGATCAAATACATTTTTATTTACAGTATGAATAAGAAAATGCTGAAATGTGATGCCTAACAACAAAAAGCAAAGCTGATATTTATAAGGCACAAAAGAAAGCAGTTTATGGTATGATGTACTATAGACAATACACGTATACAAATTTAAAACTAGAAAATGAATATAAATATGTAAAAACAAATACTGAATGGCAAAAAATATTCATTATATTAACAGACAGAAAATAAATTCACACGGGGAACAAGATCAAATAAGAGCGAAACATAGGAGGACAATAAAAAGACTAAATACTACACAACATTGTGGAAAGCTTTTATTGGGTTGAGGCAACTTACTTGAATCTTTTGCTGTGACAAGTGCCTCCAGGAGAACACTAGAAAGAACAAAAAGAAAACAACAAAGATAAAGCTATTATTACCATTACCCATCTTGAATGATACTTTTGTACCATTCTGGTATGGAACCATGTGGGCTAGAAAATTCAAGGTTCACACAGTCAGGGTAGCAGAGGCATAAACTTTTCTTCTGAACTGGTCCACCTGGCGAGACTCTTTTTATAAGGAGGGTGGGTACTAAGGTGCCTGGGCTTCTTAGTACAGTCATGAGCAGCATTCTTAACCACCGAATCAGACTCCGGATGCTCCAGGTAGAAAGGCTTATCTTGGTGGCATGATAAAGGTGGTCTGCCTTCTTGGCTAAGGCCAGAGTAGAGGAGGGATGATTACACGTGGTCCTATTGACATCCTCAAATTAGTTGATAAGAGGAGGAATCACAATAGGAAGGGTTTCCTTCCGACACAGGAAAGTAGCAAGAAGCGGATGCTCGGGGTCTAGCTCCTCCGTGTCCCAACCCATCAGAGACTGAATGTGCCTCATAACATCCATGAAGTTGGGATCATCAGGAGGAGATCTGGGAGTGTTCCTTGGTTCCTCTGGCTTCTGACGGTAACCTGAAGTCCTCTGATTCGTCAGAGGAAGAAGATGGTGAATCTCCTATGGACGGCTCAGAATCTGGGACCAGCATCATTAAGCGATTACCCGGTCTGGGTTTGGCGGAGGGTCCTTGGAAGGTGGCGTGGGGAGTCCCCCTCAAGGAGTCCTTACTCCTCATGAACTCCCACTACACAGAGAATAATGTGTTGTAATCCAGGGGAGGATTCTGGGGAATTGGCACTGGGGAGTGCTTATCCGGCGTCAGCCCTGAGATGCTGGGTACCCTGGCGTTGGCCCTTGAGGTGCCGGGTTACCTGGTGTTGGCCCTTGTAGTGAATGATTGTCCAGCATCGGTCTAAGAGGTGTTGTGAGACCAGATGTCAGATCCTCAGGCATCAGCTGAGGGGCAGGGGACAACAGTGGAGGCATCTTCGGGACTGACATTGGTCAAACAGGTGAGGGCTGATGCTGGTCAGGCAAAACAGCTGACGCAGGCCTCAAAGGAGAGGTGTGTGCAGAGGAGCTAGCCCCTGATGGAGGAAGAAGAATTGCTCTTGCAGGGGAGGCAAGCACATGCTCCAGGCGTCGCTTGGAGGCGTCGGTTCCAGAACTCGAGACCAACATGGGCAACACCAAGACCAGGATAGGACTGGTCAAACCACCTGGCTGAGGACACACTGTAACTAAGGGCATGAGCTTCAAGGGCTGGGAGGCTGGGGACAGAGTTCGAAGCCCCGAAGAACCACTGCCCAAAATGGTAAGGAGGGAGGTTGAGACACCAGGAGCCCTGAAGGAGAAAGGGCTGCCGGTGGAGGAAAGACCAACCTCCCGCAGGAGGAAGACCCAGAATTGGCTGATGCTTTATGCAGTGACCTACAGCAGGAAGCTGACCGGGGCCATTCCCTATGTTTGTCCATGTGCCTGTGCTTTCCATCAGACTTCTTCTTCTAGGAAGGGGAAGAAGTAGAGGACCCGGAAACCAGGGAGGAAGAGATACTTTTTCCCTTGAGCTCCTTCATTTCTGCTGCAGCAGAAAACTCTGGAGGGTCTTCAACCGGCATCTCTATGTGGCCTGGTTGAAGTCCTGGCAATACTGGCAGGCCTCGGTGTCGTGTTCAGGCCTTAAGCAGAGCAGATAGGAAGTGTGGCCATTCTTGGAGGGAAGTTGTTTGCCACAAGCACACTTCGTCTGCCAGTCTGAAGATGTAGATGGAGAAGAAGACATGCAAGAATGATGAAACATCGAAAAAGGAAGAACTGTAGGAAAAGAAAAAATCGTGGGTAAAACATGAAAAAATGGTGGTCGACAGAAGCAGGCATCTGAGGAGGTCCGATCTGCGTGGGTCAACGGTGGGAAAAGAACTGAGGATGGGTAGGGGGACCACCCCTTTTATACCACTGGCGGACGTCGGCATGCCAACGTTGGGGGAAGCCCCCCACTAATGACTACTAGCTAGAAGTTTTCTATGTGATCCTAGCACCTTAGTTCTAATAGTGCTGCCTGCTGCAAGAGCCCCCTCGAAGTAAGATTGCTCAAGGAAGAAAACATAGACAAGTACTGATTCTTGTAGAACCTTTTCAAGGTTCTGGAAGGGGAGGCAGGATGGGAGATTTAAGCATAATGGGGGATCCCCTGGAAGAAACAATATTAGTATGGTAAGTAATTTTTTTTTTTAAACCCCATGAATCCCTCACTATGCTTAACTAATGTAGACTACAGTGCAGTACCTTGGGAGGCTGGATACTGAAATTGCTTAGGGAAAAGGTTCTGCAAGACAGCAATGCCAAACCTGGCATCTCTCCTGGATTGTACATCCAGGCAATAGCGCTTTGTAAAGGTGTGTAGTTTTCCAGGTAGCTGCTTTACAGATTTCTAGCAAGGGACTATTCCTTGCTGCTGCCACAGAGGCAGCAGTGCCATGAGTGGAGTGTGCCCTGAGGCCCTGAGCTGGCAACTTGCCAGCTTTGGAGTAGCAGAACTAGATGCAGGAGCCTATCCAGCAAGCAACGGTCCTCTCAGAAGCTGGACTGCCCTTTTCCACTTCACCATATGCAAGAAACAGCTGAGAGTGGGAAAACCCTAGGTCCTTAGTATGTTCCAAATAGTAGCTAAGTGACCTCTTAGCATCCAGACTGTGCAATCTCAGCTCACCAGAACTGGACTTTTCTGTGAAGAACACTGGGAGAGTAATGGACTGGTTTAAATGAAACTTGGACACCACCTTGGGAAGGAATTTCATGTTGGTCCTAAGGACTACCTTGTTTCTGTGAAATATAATGTAGTTAGGGTCAGTGCAGAGAGCTTGTAGCTTGCACATCCTCCTGGCAGAAGTTATAGCCAGTAGGAAAACTGACTTCCAGGTGACATACTTCAGATCTACAGTGACCACAGGCTTACATGGAGGTTCCATGAGTTTGGCTATGTATAGGTTCAAATCCCCGGGAGGGACTAGCTCCCTAAAAGGGGGATACAGATACAGCAGACCTTTAAAGAATTTCTTGAAAATGGGACGTGAAGGTACCATTTTCTCGTTACCTGCTGAAACATAGGCAGAAATACCTACTAAGTGAACTTTGAGGGCTGAAGGCCTGAGGCCCAATGCCTGTAAGTGCACCAAATAGTACAGAAGTATGGGCAGATCTGCCTGAAGGGGATTGAGATGTTATGGGGCACATCACAGGGAAAACCTTTTCCCTTTGGAAGCATATGTCTTTCTGGTGGTAGGCTTCCTAGAAACCCTGAAGACTCTGAGGAAATCTTCTGAAAACTGAAAATCAGAGTATTCTAGCTCTCAAGAACCAAGCCTTGAGGCAAAGTGACTTGAGGTTCAGAAATGTTATCCTGCCCTGAGACATGGTCAGTAGATTGTGTCTCACAGAGAGACGAATGGGCTGTTTGGTGGAGAGAGCCAGAAGCAGGGAATACCAGGGCTGTCTGGCCCAGTCTGGTGCAATTAGTATCATGGTTGCAGGCTGGCTACTCAATTTCAGGAGGACATGTAGCAGTAGAGGAAACGGGAGAAAACAAACAGGAACCTCCCCAACCAGTCCAGGACCAGAGCGTCCATGGGGACTGTGCCCACTGCAGGAGGACTGCAACAAAAGAGAGGAAGGTGGAAATTTTCTTGGAGGCAAAAAGATCTATTTCTGGTGTGCCCTATCTCTGGAAGATTGTGGCTAACACCTGCTTGCACAGAGACCATTTGTGATGACCCTGACTTATCCTGCTGAGTGAATCCACCAGGACACTGTCCTTTCCTGGAAGGTGTATTGTTGACAGCTGCACCTCCAGTGAGTAATCCAAATTCCATTGTGCCTCCCTGTTTGTTGAGGTAATACATGGTAGCAGTGTTGTCTGCCCTGACTTGGACCGATTAGCCCTTCATCTGGGAAGCAAACAACTGGAGGGCAAGAAAGACTTCCCTTAGTTCTAGAAGGTTTATATGCTTCCTGGACTCCTGAGGAGATCACACTCCACTTACTGTTAGGTTGCCCAGGTGGGCTCCCCAACCCAGAAGGGAGGCATCTGTTGTCAGGACAACTGTTGGAGCCTTTTGTTGAAAGGACACCCCCTCTATGAGGTTGTCCCTTTCTTTCCACCCATCCAAGGCTTATAGCAGAGTTTTTGTCACAGGTACCAGCCTTGACAGAGGGTGTCGCTTCTGGAATAAATGGGCCCTTAAGTGATACAGAATGCCCCTCATTTGAAATCTGGCTCCCTGGCACCACAGCTGTGGTGAAGGCCATATGCTCCAGAAGTTGAAGAAAGTTCCTTGAGGCCTGGGCTGGCCCAGGACAATGGAGCTTGCTAGATCCAGAAGGCTTTCCATTCTCTCTTGAGGCAGAAATGCCTTGCCCTGGAGGGCATCCAGCTCTGCTCCTATGAACTCCAGTACCTGCACTGGTTCTGTCTGGGACTTTTGTACATTTATGAGTAAATACCAATGTCTCCAAAGTGCTCCGAGTTAACTGGAAAGAGTCCTCGACTTGCTGATATGATTTTCCTGCAATTAGCCAGTCATCCAGATAAGGATAAACATCATTGCTTGCCTTCTGAGGTGTGCTGCCACCATGGCCAAGCACTTTGTGAACACCCTGGGAGCAGGCAAGAGACAGAAGGAAAGGGCTGTGAACTGAGAGTGACCAGCAGGCAGCCTGATCCTTAGGTATTTTCTGTGACTGGGTCTGACTTGGATGTGAAAATATGCATCTTCCAGGTCCGGGCATACCAACCGGTCTTCCTCCTGCAGGGACACTATCACTGTGGACAGGGTGATCTTCTTGAACTTGTCCTTTTTACAGGTGTTTGTTCAGGAATCTGAGGTCTAAAATGGGTCGCCACTCCCCATTTTTCTTGCGTGTGAGAAAGTACCTTGAGTAAAGGTCTTTTCCCCACTGGGAAGGGTGAACTCTTTCTGCTGCATTTGCCTGCAGCAACCTTTTGACCTCCAACTCCAGCAGAATCCTTTCTGCTGGGCAAGAGGTTGGAAGTGTCTATAAACTTGCAGCCTGGGGAATCCTTTGAACTGCAGGGTGAGACCATGGCTCACTACTTACAGGACCCACTTGTCTGTGGTGATGTTTTCCCACTTCTGGACAAAGTGATCCAGCCTTTCTCTCACTGGCGATGGGTAAGTGACCTGGACCAACACTTCAGGGGTTCTGCCTGGGCTGAGCCTTAGGAGCCAGAGCCTGCTCAGCTCATTTGGAAGCGCTTCTTCCCCCAAAGTAATCTCTTGTTTGAGAGTAATCATAGGGCATGGGCATAGGCATGAGCAAAAAAAGCATGAGGGTGATAACCCCTACCTCCCTTTTCATGAGGCCTGTAGGAAGTAAAGGTCTTTTCCTTCTCAGAATTGCTTTTGTAGGTGGTTTTGTACTCTTCCACCTTTTTCATGCATGCCTCTGCCTTGTTACCAACTAGGGAATTGTTCTCACAGCGAAAATCCATGGCTTTTGTCTGGGTGTCCTGGGAAAAATTTAGTTGTCCTTAGCCAAGTAAATCTTCTTAGGGAGCAAGCATGGTCCTTCACCCTGGAAGCAGTGTCACTGGCATCCACTGCCATATGGAACTTATATTTGGTAGCATCAAGAGCAGTCTTAGCTGTTTCCGCCAAATCTTGTGCAAGGTCCCCATGGGCCTTGTTGCTCATGGCCAGCACAGAGCTACAGAGGGCTTTCTGGTACTGAGCAGTGTAAGCCATATACAAAGCCTGCCTCAAGAGCAAGGAGGCAGAGGTCTACACCTTATTTCCCATACCATCCAGTTTCCTGGAATCTTTACCCAAGGGCTGGGTGGTGAGGAGAACCTTGGCCTTGACACAGGCAGCTACCTGGACCACACCATCATGAAATGGATGTGAGTAGAGGTACTCAGCATCATGTTTGTCCAGCTGGTACTTCTCAATTTTCTTGTCAATCCCTGGGGTAGAAGCAGGGGTTTGAAGTAGCTTACAGGTTGATTTCTTTTTTTAATTTATATTTTCTGAGGTTTTTGCCCCATTTTCTCCCCTGTTCACTGGTGCCCCAGCACACCAGCATCATGCGTGCGTGGAGGCGCATGCACACCCTGTGACTCTGGCTCAGCCCCTTCTGCCCCTCCCCATGGCTATCGTCGGAGCTCCCTCAAGTCGGCATCACCATCCGTCCTCCACTGGGTAGCGGCCAGTGACCAGGAGCCTCCGTCCCCCAGGAAAAGAGAGCGTCTTGCGGCTGCTCGATTTGCTCCTCGCCCTCCCCCCAGCTGCCCCCCAACAACCTGGGCTTGTTCCCGAACCTGGGTCACTGGCACAACCCAAGGTGTGGTGTCCAGTGCCTCAACCCTCAGTGCTACCTGGCCAACCTCAGGTTGCTTTCTTAAGGGACTTGTGGACAGGTAAAAGCAACCTCTTAGTTGGGGTTAACCTTATCATGTCCAGAAATTCAGCCTCCTCCTCCTCATCCTCCACAGATTCTTGGGTGGAGAGGTCAAAGGTGTTTACCAGTTGCCTCACAAAGGCATAGTGGGAGAAGAAATCCTCCAGACCCTGGGGAAGGGAACCAAACTCCTTGTCAGGGGAACCATCAGGTTCAATACGTTCCCCTTTGTCCTCTTCTTCCTCATAATAGAACTCGGTCCCCTGTTCCCCTGGAAAAGGGAGGGGGCAGAAACTTGAGGAGGAACCAGATACCCATTAGATTACCTATAGCTTGAAAATCCTGAAAAAATTGCCAAGCCTTATTTATGTCCTCCATAGAGGGCATCTTTGATTTGTCCACTGACGGCTTCTTTGCTTCTTCAGCAGGAGGGCAGTGACATGTTTTTCTTTTTTTAGGAACTGGTTCTGGAGCCTGCTCTGATGACCTTTTGTGCTTGGCATGATCAGAATTCCCCTTTTCAGGAATCCTGGAGTCAGAGGATACTTTAGAGGGCCTTTCCTTTGACTTACTATGAGAAGAAGGGCCCTCTTCCAAGTGTTTTGGTGTTGTAGAGGCTGAATGAGAAGCCATAACATCCTGCAAATTTTTGCTCTCTTTTTAAATGTTTTAGGGCAAAACTTGCTGCACAGTTCACAATTAAAAAAAAAATATGGTTAGGATCAAGGCACCTTAGACACAACTCGTGGCCATTCACCTTAGCCAAGAGACTAAAACACTTTAAAGAGCAACTCTGCACTTCAGCATGTTCTTTCACAAATAAGATGTTTTGGATGTAGTGATTTACTAGAATACATTTTCTTCATTTTTTTATATTCCTTTCCAAGATTTACAACACATCTAGGTAGTCCATCTAAAAAGTCTGTACAGAAAACATTTGAAAACACTTGCCTCTACCCTATTTACCTCACAGTGCGTTTGTTTATGGTATCATAGTGTTCACCATGACAACAGACTGCAATGTCACAAATACCAACTGTGTGGCTAGCAGGGGAGAGTCAGATACATTTTGAAAGACTCTGTGAAATAATTGCAGTATTATTGACAATATTTAGTAGACCAACAGCAGTGGAAAGTTAAAAGAAAAACTCAGAAAACAATAAAGTGAAAACATAACTGGTATAAATCTCATGCTTGCAAGCTTTTTATTATAATAGATAGTTGCTCTTTAAACAATTTTTAAAGCCTGTAGATCCCATTCTCTGTTTGGGTCTATCTGACATGCCAATGTGTCAGGAAAGACCAGAAATAGTGGTTCCCAAAAGGGAAAGGAAAAATATGTGGTCCAGTTCCAAAACAAACGTACTGCAAATTAAAACTTCTTTTTTTTTTTTTTTTGAAAGATACTCTCTAATACAGAAAAACATTTCCGTTCCTCTTGCCAGTGGAACCGAAGCAATAACTGTTGAAAAATATAAAATATAATATAAAAGGGGAAAAATAGGAGAGTAAAGTGCGGTTTGACAAAAACTGCCAAAATGGAACGAGGAGTTTCTCCAGTTCCTGGGAACTGTTGAGGTACCGGAGAAACTCATAAAAATTCGACAATAACTCCCAAAACTAAACTAAGCTGTAAGGCAGATAAATTAGATAAAATAATACAATCACTTATTCTTATTGAAAATAAAGAAGTGTCAAGCTAAGCTGCTAAAGAGAGTTCTTCAGGGTGACTTGCTACAGTAGTTCAGGCAGAGAAATAAATCTGATGTCAGGCTGTAGAACACAGTACTACCTTGATGCAGAGATTTGAATTCATGTTCTGAGTTCCATAATTTACATACATTCCACTCTCTGGGGCAGTTCAACCTATGGGGCTAACTGCATTAGTTAAGCATAGTGAGAGATTCCTGGGGTTTGAAATTAGGGAGATTTATTGTTTTTTTTTTCCTTTTAACCCACTAAGAAACAAGAAAAATGTACTTGGATGGGTCAGCTGCCAGTAGGAATTACACCATGTGGACAGAATTAATTTTGCAGACATATGAAATGGTGTAAAACTTTTTAGAGTAAAATTTCAGGAAGGGACTATTCCATTAGATAACTTACTACATGTGATACATCAGGAATTATTTACTCAGCAGAATGTATCTGTGGAGCCTATTAGATAGGAAAAAATATACACCTTTTCAAACAACATTTGGGAGAGCATATAAGAGACACAGATAACGAAAACATCTGAAACGTCTTAGCAGCCCATATAAAATTTACTAAGGGACATGGCATACATAATTGGGTGTTTTTTTGGGGGGGTATTGAAAAGTGACTCCTGGACAAGGAGGGGAGATCTGAATGTGGCATTGCTTGAGCAGGAAGCATTTTGGATGTACACACGGGGGGGGGGGGATTGGTAACCCCTGATTCAAACGAACATTTTGAAATATCTCTTTCCTGTCAAAAATATTCTGGTTAGGTTTCAGCTGTTAACTGTTCATCCAGCATCTCCTATTCTTACCTTTTTTCAGTGATTTTCCCTCTCCTGGAGATCTTACAGTATATGGAACTGGTGGAGCATTATTGTTACATATCTGACTAAAGTGTTTTGTTATCTGTTTGATCATTAGGAGTCGGGACCCCATTGAATATGTATAAAAAACTGATCCATGGTATCCAGAGACCAGTCCCAGTTTAAAGACTGAAGCAGTTTGTATGACACCCATGATGGACTCCCATCAGTGGAATTACAAAGTTAAATGATCACCTGTGGACTTCTCTAAAAAAAAATGGATAAAATCTTTACCATGGACTTTTAACTAATACGATCGTGCTTCATGTGACATAAGATATTTTGATCATGTATGTATTTTTTTATGTTACTATGTGTAATTAATTCACAGTCACCCCTGAAAAGGGGACATTTTGTCTCAACAGGCCTACCCGGTCAACAAATTTCAATAAATAATATTTATATTTTGTTGTATGTATAGTTAATTTTTTAATACATGGGATCACTTTAAAAGAGATTTGGGAAGTACTGATTATGTCACACTTCTATGACATATAAAAGAAGCACATTTGGAATCTACTGTTACCATTGACAAAGTGCTGTAAGGGCTCCAAACACATCGGGTACTTTTGTGGCATGTTGTGGGGAATGTACCTTTTGCTATTGGCCCAGTACTTCAGCAATATTATTGTGAGCATAAAAAACATTATCTTTACTTGCAGTTCTGACCTTGCGAGTCTAATCTCTCTGCTGTAGGCATTGTGAGTGTAAGGTTTGTTTCCTTTTGTCACTTACATAATCTAATAAACACAGTGGGTGGGGAGTCTAACCAGCAGACATACAGACCAAATTTACTTTAACTCCAAATTGAAAACAATCTGTACAAGTCTTGAACCAGTGATCACCTAATCCTCACAGACCTTAATAAATGTATGATGGATCATGGACTGGGGTGGATAACTGCACAAATAGGTAAAAATGTAATACATATTTAAGATACAGCTATACTTTTACAAGCTACCTTTCTCCTGAGTATATAGCATATGAAACCATTTTAACAGGAGACCTGAAAAGATATTCCCGTTACCTTATTTATCAATCCTATTGTTATTTTTGCTGAATATTATATTTAGAGGAACAGCGTGAAGTCCATGTCAGAATGCAAGCCTTTAGGACAGAGGCTTTGAATTCTAGAAATTCATTCCTTCTCACATTGTAATGGGATCTTTAGTCTATCCCCTCATCTTGGTTGCTGTAACACATGTTCAGTTGATCTGAATTTAAAAGAGGTGGTGGTGCAGTTGTGGAAATACTTGATGTGGTTTTTCTCCATTTCCCTTAATAACAGCACAAACGTGCCCCTGTACCCTTTTTCTTTAAGAGGGCATATGGTCCGTCCCACATAAACTTTTCCACAACTGCACCATCCCAAGCTGGCCTGCTGATGCAGCGGTGGTGCTACCACTCACGGCACTGATGACCTGTCTTTGGGAACGAGCATGGTGTGTCAGAGTGTCAGAGGGATGGGGGGGGGAGGTAGGATGAGTATCCCAAGGACAGCTCTTCTCCTTTGGGGGAAGGGTTGTGGTTTCCCGGCAAGCCAGCAACACCCGGTGGAGGCTGAGTGCATGATAGCCAGGGCCACTCTTCAGTGTGGAGGCATCGGTGGACATCTCTAGGTCAGATGTGGGAGCGTGCCCAGCCTGCACTGATATCACTGCACATCCACGCCTCCGGGGCCTTAAGGTAAAAAACCCTCTTGGCTAGCAGTACTGTGATGCCCTTGTACCTCTCCAAATGACATCACAGGCACAAGCCTGGGCTGGGGCCTCTGGCTGATTTCAGTCTCCACCCTTGGGAAGCCCCGCTGCAGGGTGCAAGCTGCGGGCCTCCTCAGTCCAACCTGTCTGGGTAGGGGATGCTGGGTGCGAGGTCCAGGTTCTGAGAAGGAGTAAATCCCCTGCCCATACCAGAGAGGAAAACAAAACTGCACCACTCCACATACACAACATATGGTATTTTGAAATTGATATATTCGTATAGATTAGGGGCCAGATATTCAAAAGAGTTGAGCCATGCGCAATAGGGTTGTGCCTGTGCAAGTCCGTAAATGCACCATTCTGCGATATTCAGCAGGAGGCAGTTGCGCCCCCCAAATCACGCTGAGCAACAGCGCAATGATAATGAATGTATGCACAACTGAAGGGGGAGGAACCATGCATAAATGGCGCAGTGCGATATTCAACAACATGCCTATGCGCAATAGGGGAGCTAGCGAAGTAGGCCATAGCGGAAATGAGCCAAAATATAAAGGAGCAAGGGAGAGGCGCAAGAACACTACAGGGAAGGCACATGAGGCTGAACTCTAGCAGGAGAAACTGGGCAGCAGGGACACACAGGGCAGGCCAGGGAAAGGGCACCTGGAACCCACAGGCTCAGGGGAAGGTGTGGAGAGCCACAGTGCAGAAGGGGGAAGTACTTGCCACACAGCAGTGAGGCCAGCACAGTCAGGTGTTCCTGGTGCAGGGAAGTAGCAGCCAGGACAGCGGGGAATACAGAAACAGCTGCTGGGGTGAAAACAAGCCAGAGACATGGCCAGTGCCACCATCCAGATGGAAGCAGTAATGAGGGGGTGAGAAGGTGGGCAGCAGGGGCGTGGCGTGGAAGGGCCCGTCGGCAGTATGCCCCCAACAGGCAGTACCCGAGCCCGCACCAGCTTCAGCTGTATAGTAATCACGGAGATCATGGACGCTCCGCCTGAATCGGGCAATTCTGAGGTGGCTCTGTGAGCTGTGCAGTGATGTGATGCAGACCCACATGACAGAGCCATGCTCTGTCAGTGGAGACGAAAGTGACAGCTCACATGTGCTTGCTCACCACGGGTACCTTCCAGAGACCAACTGGGGACACCATAGGCATAACCCAGTTGGCCACGTCACGCCACCTCACCCAATTCCTCAGCGCACCGCTGCCACATGCTGCGGAGTACATCCATTTCCCCAGCACACTGGCGGAGCACACAGCAAACATACAGGAGTTCCACAGGGTAGCATGCATGCCTGGCATGCTAGGGGCAATAGACTGCACCCATGTGGCCATCCGCACACCACCTGGCCCCAAGGGGGCCACATATATAAATCGCAAGGGCTATGCCAGCATCAACTGCCAGGTGGTGCATAATCAATGTCTGTGACACGCACCCTGGGGGAGCAAATGATGCCTTCATCTGGCACCAGTCGGCACTGTGCCACAGATTCAAGAGTGGGGATATCCCCACTGGCCACCTAGTGGGTGAGTATGCAAACCACACGGACAATCATAGTGCCTGGGGGGGGCATGGTCAGAGGTGACATGGGTAATGGCCTACATGGCCCGGGGCAGGGCGATGCTGATCACCAAACTAACCTCCACCCTCTACACACAGGTGACAGTGGATACCCACTCCGTCTCTGGCTGCTCACACCCTACCGGCGGCCCACGACCCCATTGCAGCAACGCTACAATGAGGCACACACCACCACACGTAATGTCATCGAGCGGGTGTTCGGGATGCTGAAGGCATGTTTCCGTTGCCTGGACACCTCCGGCGGTGCCCTACAGTACAGCCCCTCAAAGGCCTGTGGGCTATTCCTGGCCTATTGCATCCTGCACAACATGGCCAATGAATGTGGGATAGCTGCACAGGTCGAAGAGGGGGACAGCGATGGGGACAATGAGGATGCCGGTGACAATGGTGATGGGCAGCCCCCTTTGGGTGACGGGACCCCTGACTGCTCCGGCTGGCACAGCTGCACTGGGACACCATCACAGAGGAGCACTTCAGCCAACCCAGGTAAGTCATGGGGCCATGTGCAACCACCAGTGGCTAAGGCACAACCCACAAACACGCATGGACACACACCAGGGGTGCATGCCATCAAGGGAAATGGCCAGGCATGGAACCACACACACCACCAGGGATGGGTGAGGTCTAACATGCCACGTGGACACACACACACCCACACACACACAATGCACCAGACATGCACAAAGGGTAGGAGGCACACCGACCCAGAACGCCACCCCTAGTCACACACATGTCCACAGACCACCACGCCCACTGCCTGTCATTGTGCGTGTCAGATGCTGAGCACCATTGCACATTGGTGTACAGTGCAATGCAGGCATCATCATGCACATGCAACTGTGGACAGCAGCCAGGAGGGTGTGCACATGGACTGTGTGTCCGCGTGCAGGGCCAGGTACCCACCCGGTGCATTGCCCGCTGAATGACACAATGCACACAGGGCAGCACCAGAGAGTAGCTGTGTTGGGAGACAGGTCAGTCATGCACCACAGTGCCCCGGCCACCACGGATGCATGGGCGGCCCCGCCGAGACCTGCCAGCACTGAAAGGCTGACTACTGGCCTCATGGGGTGGCACTGATGGTCCCTCAGGGGTTCCACTGCGTGAACACGACTGTGCTCGTGCAGGGGTCTGCAGCACACCAAACATGTCTGCGCCAGGCATGCTCGGGATGACCACAGCTGAACCCGGTGTCGACAAGGATGGTGTCGCATGACGCCGGGAATAGAGGGTGGACAGTGCACTGCATGGTGTCTGCGATGCATGGGCAAATAACTGTGTGCCCATTGTGGCCATGACAGCAGTGAATGCCTGTGTCTGCCTGTCAATGGCAGCAGTCACATCCTTCCGCAACCAGTCCATCCCTGCCAGGATCAGAGTGGTGTCTCTGCTGCGACGCTCCTCTGCCCACTCCAGAGCCGCATGCAGTGCATCTACAGACGTCGCAAGCCACATCTTCTGGTTGACTGATGCTTGCAGTATGCGGGTGTGCTCATCCAAGAGGTCATCTGCCTCCTCGGCATCCTGTCCCTCAGGGTGTGCACAGCCCTGATGCTCAGTACCCCTTGAGGGTGGGCGCTGCACACCAGGACTAGGTCTGGGCATGTCCACAGGCGGTGCACTGATGCCGCCCCGACACTGTACCCCCAAGCCCATTGGCCGACTGCTGATGCTGCCCCTCCAGCTGCCGCTCCCCAGAGCTCACTGGTGCCACTGCAGTGGCCGCAACAGTCCCACTGTCCTGTACACACACCAGTGCTGCCCCACTGGTGCTGACATGGGACTGTGATGACACGCAGGCCTCCACGGCGGCACCACCCACAGCCATGGCCACGATGTTACCTGCTGTGTGGCCATCCCGTGGCACACACGTGTCACTGCCCATGGCGTTAGCGACATCATCATCGGTGACGGACCCAGCACCAGCTGGGACACGGGCAGGGCCTCCTCCGTACCTGTTCCAACAACATCAGTCTGGACAGCCAGGCGGGCCCACTGTCGCACTGAGCCGCATATACCTGTGGAGGTGGATGGGCCCTCCTCCATCTCCATCTCCATCTGACTGGCCTCAGTGGACAGGCCCACCACCGATGACCCACGCAGATGCTCAGGATCTGTAAGGGAAAATAAAGTCGCGTTACTGCATGTGACCTACCCTGCCCCCCCAATAGACAGACCATGACCTACCATGCAGTGACGGGCTACCACCCATCTGGAAGCCACCACCCGGAACACCCTCAATGGCAGAATGCTGCATGCTGCCAGCAACCCTCTCCTCCTGTGGGGTCAGGCGTACCACCTCCAGCTGTCCCCCACCTGTCGTAGCTCATGCTGCCCTGATGGCAGCCACCTTCTCCTTTATCCTCCTCCTGTCTGTGCCCATCTTCTTCTTGCACTCCTGCACGGAGCGCTGGTGGCTGCCATGCAGGTTCACTGCACGCGCCACTTCCTGCCATGCAGCAGCATGGGCCTGTGGTGTTCCCTGCGATCCGCTGAGAAGCAGCTCCTGGTCCAGGTAGGCCTCAAACAGGGTATCCGTCTCTGCCTTGGTGAAATTAGGCCTCCTCCTTCTCCTCCCACCACTCTGTTCCTCCTCTCCCACAACTCGTTCGGTCATGATTTAGTCTGTGAGAATGAAAGTTGTTACCTGTGACTGTGCAGTCCCATGCATGTCCCAAAATCCACAGTCCACACTCCCAAACAGCATGCAACTCACCAATAGACTGCAGTAACCGACTATGGCCAGTGCAGCCCAATGGCACACTTTTATAGTGCAACCCATGCAAATGAGGTGAGGTGCAACTTTAAGTGGATGCAAATTGCAGTGCTGCGCCACTGAATGGCTGACTAGCTGATTTGCATATGACGGCTGAATATTGCGCTGTTGCACTTTGCACAATTGTGTTGAATGTGCTGAGCCAAGGGCGCAATTCTGTGACATGCACAGAACACACCTCACTGCGCATGCCCGGGTTGCTGACGCAGGCGCCTGCTGCGCTGCTGACGTACTGTGCACGGGAGGCAATGCAGGGCATGGCCACCATTGTGCCAGTGGCACTACAGCGATGTTCACCTATGTGGCATTGTGGCACTAGGGCATCATAGGCACACTGGGGCCACAGAGCGGTAGGCCGCTACTGGAGGTAGCACACAGGCACCCAATCGCGCTACACACCTTGGGTTCCAATGGCGCTGTGCCTGTCCATGTGCCAGAGACCCTTGACCCTGTGCCCGACCTTTGCCCCCTAGGTGTCATGCATCAGGCATGGGTGCACCACTATCGCGCTGTTCGGTGACAGCGTGATAGGGAATGGCAGTGCTGTACCGTGCAGCATCTGCATGTGGTGGAACCGTGCTGCAGAGCGCCATTTTGAACCTGCTGAACAAGAGAGAGATGGCACAGAGGAGAGCTGCCCAATGAAGCCAAGTTGAAATGGCAAACCTGGTTGCCATTGTTGAGCCACTTTTTGGCCCACTGTTTGGGGAGGTACCCCTGGACAGGTCTAGGAGCCAGGTGTGGCAGGAGGTGGCCGACATCCTGGAGGAGGCCACAGGAATGGGGCGGATGGCTGAGCAGTACCGCCACAGGTATGGGGACCTGAGGCGGAGGGACCCGGACCTGCTTTCCCGCCTGCAGGCACGTGCCAGGAGGGGCACGGTGCCATGGCCAGGTAGGTGTAACGTCCACACACTTTTATCTTCCATATGGGTAACACGGTTGCATGTGTCCGGAACATGAGGGAGGGACCATCCGGTGTTGGTTGTGGTGGTGTTATCAGGGTGTGGGGTGGGTGGGTCTGACTGGGTGGGATTGCACACACATGGGGGCAGGGGACTTTGCTATAGGATTGTACTGATGTTCCTTTCTCCATGTTTTTACCTTAGGGCCGGAAGAGAGACAGCTGGCGAGGGAGCAGAGGCTCCAGCAGGAAGACAGGGCCAATAGGAGGGGCGTAGGTCCACAGCGCCAGAGGGACCGGCCTGATGATGGTGAGTGCCATACCTCCATGATTACTATTGCATGCTGTGTAACAGGGCGGGCAGCGGGGCATGGCCACCATCCATTGACACCACTGCCATGTATGCAACTTGTTACAGTCAGCACTGTCCAGTGGCACTGCATGTCTGGGAGTGCATCAATGGTGGTCCATGCGTGCACCGGGTACATGGCTGTGCCACTGCCTTCGCACCACATAGCCATGTCACTAAACAGCCACGGTGGTGCTGTGCAGGACTTGGCCGTTGGGTGTGTGCAGCAGTCCGCATGGCTGTATGCGCCTGGGTGGGCAGGTCTTGTGGACATGATCACTGTGGGTGGTCACACACCATCACAGAGGCATGTCCCACGGCTGTATGCCATGCACAGTGGGTGGGCTGTATGGGGCTGTGCATTCATACCTATTGATTGTGCTCCCTTGTCCTAGGTGTCCACCAGCTGCAGGCAATCCGGGAGGCACTGCAGGAAATACTCACCGTGGCGAGGACAAAACTGGAATCCTGCAAAGGATTGAGCAGCTTGGGGTCCGGCGGAGACATGGGAGGCGGAGCAGCCGGAGTGGGGAGCCGGGCTCCCACTGACCATCTATATGCCCCTGATTTCCCCTTCCCCCTGGACCCACCCTCACACCCCTCCTTTCCTGTCCCATTTGTTCACCCCTGCCCCTTACCCACCCCCACCTTGTTTGTGGCCCTCCTCCCAAACATTTGTACATAGTTGTAAATAGTTTTGTTTGATGTTTTTGATTACAATTCTTTTGATATGAATACTGTGGTGGTCTCTGATTTGCAGTGGGCTATAGGTGCTCAGCTGCAGTGGTGTGCATGGCGTCAGCGGTGTTGCAGTCATGGGTATGTGTGTGTGTGTCCGTGGGGAAGTGACTATGGTGTGGGAGTAGCTATCAGTCAGTGTCTGTGGTGTGTGTGTTGTTCCCTGTGCACTGGATGACTGTGTGCAGTGGTCCATGGTGCATGCTCTGTGTCCATGGTGCACCTGTCAGCCCATCCATGGCCTGTGCAGCTGACACCCTTGCATGTCTGTGACCTGCATGGTCTGCTGGCATGTCAGTGGTGGCTGTCCATGCAGGGCAGCCACTGTACCTGTCACAATGCTGGGTTGCCTCCTGTCACTGGTGTGGTGCATGTCTGCCTCGGGTGACACTGTGGCCTCTGCGGTTGTTGTCCCACCTCCATGCTGTGGTTTGTGTGTGTTGCAGGGGATGTGCACCACTGTCTGTGACTTGTGCTCCAGGGCAAATGATGGTGGCGTACAGGTCCACAGTGCCTGCGCAGGGTGGCTGGCACTCCTGTGCCATGGAGGACTGCTGGCCGTATGTACATGGTTTCCATGGGCCCATGCTGGGGGCTTGGTTGCTCCGCTACTGCATCCCTGTGTTGTTGTGCCCTTGGGTATGGGTGGGTGGTAGTCCATGCACTGTGTTGCATCCAGTGTGGTGCATGCTTCCACACACCACTGTGGGTGTCTGCGCTGGCTGTTGTGGCCAGTGCTGGGTCGGGGTGTGTCCTTGGGAGGGTGTGCAAGGTGCTGTACCACTGCTGGTAGGGTCCGGGGGCATGCCCTGTCACGTGTGGGGTACCTCGTGTGCCGACGCATGGTTGGTCTCTCAGCTGTACCTCGGGGGGGGCTGTGCGTGGTGGCACTGTGTATGCCATCGTTGTGTCGCTGTGTGCTGCCACCCACTGATGGGTGCTCATGGTGGGGCTGCCTTGCATGGTTCTGTGGTGCACAGGGTTGCATTGTCACAGTGGGGGTGGTGGCATGCATGGGGTATCCTGCAGTGGTGGACGCTGCTCCTGGGCAGGGTGTCTGGGGGTCACAGTGCAGGGTGTGCTCTGCACTGGGGGGATGGTGTGGCACGGGGTGGTCGGCCCTCCTTGTGTGCTGGTCACAGCTTGCCAGGGGGTGTGATGGGGCACCATGGTCCAGCTGTGGGTTGGTTGCTTGTCTCCATGGGCCAGTGGTTATTTCAGCCCTCCCCCAGTTGTGCAGTGCATGGGGTGTGGGGGGACAATGTCTGTTCTGCTGTGTGTTCCTCTGCCCATCTGTGGCATGGGTGGTGGGCCCCTGCATCCCTGGTTGTGCAGCTGCATTGCTGCCCTGCTGCTGGGGGGCATCCCTGGTTGTGCTATGGCGCCTCTGGACTGCTCAGCTGAACATCCCTTGTTGCACTATGGCGCATCAGATACGTTCAGCTTCCCCTCCCTAGTTGCGCTATGGCGCAGGTGGTGCGATATTCAGTCATCGGCTGTGGGCACGTCTTCGCCGGCTCAGTTTTTGAATATCACGCCTCTTGCACATGGGCGCAATGGACTTGCACTTGCTCCTGCTAATGCACACTTTTTGGGTGCAGTTTGAATATCTGGGCCCATGTGTTTTTTCCAGAAATAGGATTTACAAAGGTTTTATCTTCAGATGCATACTTGCAAACATTGCAGGTGTGACATGCAAAGAAATCCTGTCTTCTAATCGGCTTAGATATAGTACATTGTCGTCTACATATAACTATTTACTAAGTGGTCAGAGAGGCTCAAACCTCTTCTTTACATCACTCTTGGCATTTTGCTAATAATAGGTTCCAACTCTCTGTCCCCATTAGAATCTGCTATCTCCTCTTAATAATATTCTTGATGGCATATGAATTCCTATGGAAATTTGTCACAAATGTGACTTTGGATGGATCACAGTTCTCCACCTTTTGGGATCAGCAGGGTTTCTCTCCTTACATTATCAGCTTTGTTATGCACCACACAGTCCTACACACTGCCTCTCATTTTGCTTAGTCACCACCCTTTGATTCAGCCACCCTGCAATAGTGCAAGTCTGTCTCTTTAAATCTTTGTACTCATGGTAGGAGTTTGCACATGTGCGAGTATGGGGGGGGACTCCGAGCCTGCAAGCCAGCACATCAGCTGACCATGGTTCTGCACAGCTGATGTTATGTTGCACTTTCTGCGCAACCACAGTTCCCCGGGGCTCTCAGGTACATCACATGAGCCAAGTTGGGAGATGGGCAGCAGACTGGCAGGCACCAGTGTAGGAGCCAATGACAGAGGATGATTTCTCGAGTGAGAGCCCAGCAGCCCTATCAGTGAAGAAGCTACTGTTCGGTAAGACCCAGTTCAGTAGTCTGCTGCCACTTGAGGGTCTGCTTTTGGACAGTGCAGTTGTGACATCTGTAGGGAGCCAGAGTTGGCTGATGCATCGTTGGAACAGCTCCACACTAAAATCAGCTTAATTAGACTAAAAAAAAAATTTGAAAGTGGTAACTTTCTTTTCTGAAAATCTGCAGCTAGAACTATTTTGTGAGTGTGTGTGTGTGTGGGGGGGGGGGAGGTGGAGCAGCCTCCCACAGGACACCCAGGCAGCTCTGACCAGTTGCGAGCCTGTACAAAAGGTTGTATTTAAAAAAAAGAAATTGACTGGCCATCTGTAGTAAAAAAAAAAAAATTCAACACACTTGCATGTAATGGTTGTGGGAAAAGTAAAGGACACTGTAAAGCCAATTGCGGTGGGAAAGGACAGTCAAGGGAACAGGAGCAAGCCTGGGGCGACCCCCCAAAAACTAAAACCTTGCTCAGCTTGATAATTATATTAAGATCAGTGATTATTTGGTTTTGTAGTCACTGACTAGTGCCTCAGCCATTTCCGATTTCTGCTGAGTCCAATCATCGCTGTTCTAACAATTTGCCCGGGGTGTGTCCATCCTTCCTATGTGAACAAGTCTTGCTTTGACCTCCCAGTAACTGATATCAACATCAGCCATGTCTCTCCTGTTAATTTAAAAAAAAAACATTGTGCATGAGAAAAAAGAAGCCAGGGGCTCTACGTCAGGTGCCACCACTGGACCTGCTCTGCCAGCCATGTTCCTTGCTGTTTACTATGTTGTTCCCTTTCTTCCCTGTCTTCGTGTCTCTCCCTGTACTTTTAAAAAAAAAAATAATTTGTGCGTGAGGAAAAAAGAAGAAGCTTGGGGCTCTAGGTCAGGTGCCACCACTGGATCTGGACTGTCCTGCCAGTAAAGGTGTGAAGTGTCTGAACTAAGTGTTGCTTACTTCCTTTCCTCCCAGCAACTGTCATATTATCTCCCATTATTTTATTTAAAAAAAAAACTGTGTGTGAGACAAAAAAGTCCAGGGCTCCATGTCAGGTGCCACCACTGGACCTGCCCTGTCAGCCATGTCCCTTGCTGTTTGAACTGTGTTGCTGCCTTTGAACTGTCTTCATGTCTCTCCTTATACTTTGGCTTCATTGGGGACTGGGGTTCCACCTGGAGGGACACCAGCCTATACTGGCAGGATGGTCTGCATCTGTCCAGGAAGGGAACAAGTCTTTTGAGCAATCAGTTTAAATGCTTCATTGGCTAGCTTTTAAACTAGTCAAGGGGGGAGGCACTGATAAGCAGCAGGAAAATCCCAGCCTCTCCCTACAAAACAGGGTACTAAATGAGAAAAAGACCGAGGTAGAAAGGTCAGTGGGGGATGCTGCAACAGAAGGTAAAGCCATCAAAAAATGGAGAGCAATGAGTACCAATGCCCGTAGTCTGAGTAACAAGCTTCCTGAATTAGTGGCCTTGATGGAGGAGGAACATCTGGATATCGTGGCAGTCACAGAAACATGGTACACACAAAACCATGACTGGGATGTAAACATACCAGGATACACTATCTACAGGAGGACAGGGAGGGTAAAGAGGAGGAGGAGTAGCTCTTTACATAAGGGAAGGAATCAAAGCAACAGAACAAAAGGGTAAACAGGGAGGAGAAGAAGCACTGTGGGTAAATTTGGAGACCGGCAATGGCACCACAATCCGCACAGGGGTTGTATACAGACCCCCTTCTCAGGGGGAAGAAATGGACAAGGAAATGATAGAGAGTATACTTAGAATGGCAGAAAAAGGGGAGATATTGCTGATGGGTGATCTGAATATGCAGATGTTAACTAGAGTGCAGTTGCAGCAGCCACTTCTAAGAGTGGGTTATTCTAGATGCCTACAGGGGCATGCCTTAGACAACTAGTATTGGAGCCCACTTGAGAGGGAGCAATCTTAGACCTGGTTCTCTCAAATGGAGATGAAGAGAGGATCACAGATGTAGAAGTGGGTAGCCATCTGGGAACTAGCGACCATTGAACAGTATGGTTCACAATAAACACAGCAACAGAGTCAAGCCATACAAAGACAAAGGTACTGGATTTTAGGAGGGCTGACTTTGCCAAAGTGGGTGAGTGCCTAAGGAATGCACTAGCAAATGGGCAGGAAGGAGGGGTGGAAGAACAATGAGGAATAATAAAAACTGCCATCACAGAGGTAACAAGCCTTTGTGTAAAGCAAATAAAACGAAACGAAGTAAGAAACCACTATGGTTCTCAAAGGAAGTGGCAGTGAAGGTTCAAGAGAAAAGAAAGCATTCAGGAAGTACAAGGAATCACAGAAGGAACAGGACAGAGAACTGTATCAGTTAAAGCAAAAGGAAGCTGGGAAGGCAGTCAGAACAGCAAAGGCCCAAACGGAGGAAAAGATAGCCAACTCAGTTAAGAAGAGGATAAAACCTTTATAGGTACATCAGGAGCGAAGGAAGACCAAGGGAGGGATGGTGAGGCTTAATAAAGGGAGGGAGGGTGGGCAGAGGGTGACTGTCAAAGGCAGAGATACTAAACAAATATTTTGCTCAGTATTTACAAAGGAAGAGGAGGTACCTAAAACAAACAGTAGAAACACTCTGGATACAGAAGTTGATACCAGCCCATTTACAGAAGAAAGGGTTCTGAAAGAACTCTTAAAACTGAAGGTGGACAAAGCAATGGGGCCTGATGGATTCATCCCAGAATTCTAAAAGAACTAAGGGTAGAACTAGTGACACCACTGACTACCCTCTTTAACAAATCATGGGAGGATGGGGTGGTACCCGAGGACTGGAGGAGGGCAGATGTGATTCCCTTCACAAAAGTGGGAGCAAGGCAGAAGCAGGAAACTACAGACCTGTTAGTTTAACCTCAGTGGTAGGAAAATGATGGAATCACTTCTGAAGGAAAGAATTGTCGAGTATCTAGAGGCTAGAGGGGCACAGGACCCAAGGCAGCATGGATTCACAGCGGGAAGGTCACGCCAGACAAATCTGATAGATTTCTTTGACTGGGTGACCAAAGTAGTTGATCAGGGAGGGGCTGTGGACATGGCCTACCTAGACTTTAGTGAGGCATTTGACACAGTCTCACACAAAAGATTAATATACAAGTTAGCCAGCCTGGGAGTGGGTCCCAAGATGACAGCCTGGGTAAAGAATTGGCTGGAGAATAGGACACAGAGAGTAATAGTAAATAGAGTCCACTCTGAAAAAAGGGGGTTAGTAGTGGGGTACACAGGGTTCAGTATTAGGACGGTCCTCTTCAATGTCTTTATAAGCGACATTGCAGAGGACTGGAAGGAAAATATGTCTCTTTGCAGATGACACAAAGATCTGCAACAGAGTTGATGCACAAGGTGGGGTGGAAAGGATGAGAAGGGACTTGGCAAGGTTAGAGGAATGGTCAAATGTATGGCAGCTTAGATTCAATGATAAGAAGTGTAAGGTAATGCACCTGGGAAACAAAAACCCAGGGGAAGAGTACACAATGGGGGGTGAGATACTAACAACAACAAAAATGGAAAGGGACCTGGGGGTAGTCATATCAGATGACCTAAAGGTGGGCAAGCAATGTAAGAGGGCAGCAAGGAGGGCTGGGGGATACTGGGATGCATGGGGAGAGGCATCACCAGTAGAAAACAAGTTATTATCCCTCTGTACAGACAGCTGGTGAGACCCCATCTGGAGTACTGCGTGCAGTTCTGGAGACCCAATCTCCGAAAGACATAGACAGGATGGAAGCTGTCCAGAGAGGGCAACTAAAATGGTGCAGGGTCTGCACGGAAGACATATGAAGAGAGACTTAGGAGCTTAATATGTATAGCCTCGAGGAAAGGAGGAGAGGGAACATGATAGAAACTTTCAAGTACTTCAAGGAATCAACAAAGTCCAAGAGGGTAGCATCTTTCAAAAAAGAGTGTGCAAGAACAAGGGGCACAATTTGAAGATAGAAGGGGGCAGCCCAGAGGTAATTTAAGGAAGTATTTTTCACTGGAGAGGGTTGTGGATGTATGGAATGGCCTTCCAGAGGAGGTTGTGGAGTCAAAAACTGGTGGAATTCAAGCATGCATGGGACAGTCATAAGGCAATTCTAGGGGGGTGGGGGTAGGAAGAAGTAGGCTGCTGGTTAACTAGGATCTGCAGCTTATCCATCAGGTAGGAAAATGGGCAGACTGGGTGGGCCAAGCAGTCCTTATCTGCCGTCAAATTCAAATTCTATGTTTCTATGAAAAGAAAATAACTTGTGTGTGAGAAAAAAAAGCGTGGGGCTCTATGTCAGGTGCCACCACTGGATCTGTATTGCCCAGCCAGTAAAGGTGTGAAGTGTCTGAATGAAGTGTTACTTACTTCCTTTCCTCCCCAACAACTGTCATATCTTATCCCTTGTTATTTTATTAAAAAATAAATAAATAAATTTGTGTGTGAGACAAAAAAAGGCCAGGGCTCCATGTTAGGTGCCACCACTGGAAAACAAGTCTGGGGCTCCACAACAGGTGTCACCTCTGGACCTGCGCTGCCAGCCCTGTTTCTTGCTAACTGTTTTATTGTGTTGTTCCCTTCCCTCACAACAACAGTCTTCATGTCTCTCCCTTCACTTTTTTTAACAATTTGTGTGTGCGGAAAAAAAAAAAAGCATGGGGCTCTACATCAGGTGTTACTACTGCACCTAGACTGCCCTGCCAGTAAAGGTGTGAAGTGTCTGAATTAAGTATTGCTTGCTTCTTTTCCTCCCAGCTACTGTCTTATCTTGACAAAGGGGTAGCAGTGCCCTGAAGCTGGAAGGGCTGTGCAGCCTAAAAGCTTTGTATATTTCATGTGCATCACTTTTTGCTTACAGTTGTGAGTACTCAACTTTATTTATTTTTTAATAAATAAAAAATACTTTCCGTGAATTTTGGATCTGGAGTGCTGGATTTTACTTATTATTTATTACTGTCATATCTTCTCCCTTGTTATTTTATTAAAAAAAAAAATTTTGTGTGAGACAAAAAAAGCGTGGGGCTCCAGTCAGGTGCCACCACTGGATCTGTAGTGCCCAGCCAATAAAGGAGTGAAATGTCTGAACTAAGCGTTGCTTACTTCTTTTTCTCCCAACAACTGTCATATCTTATCCCTTGTTATTTTATTAAAAAAATAAATACATTTTTGTGCAAGGCAAAAAAAGACCAGGGCTCCATGTCAGGTGCTACCACTGGAAAACAAGCCCAGGGCTCCATGTCAGATGCCACCACTGGCCCTGCCCTACCAGCTGTGTTCCTTGCTGTTTACTCTGTTGTTCCTTCCAACAACTGTCTTCACATCTCTCCCTGTACTTTTAAATAGAAAATATTCTGTGTGTGAGAAAAAAAAAAGTTTGGGGCTCTACATCACGTCACACCACTGGATCTGGACTGCACTGCCAGTAAAAGCGTGAAGTGTCTGAACTAAGTGTTGCTTTCTTATTTTCCTCCCAGCAACTGTCATATCTTCTCTCTTGTTAGTAAAAAAAAAAAATTGTGTGTGAGACAAGACAAGTCCGGGGCTCCACGGCAGGTGCCACCACTGGACCTGCCCTGCCAGCCATGTTCCTTGATAACTGCTTGAATTGTGTTGCTGCCTTTAAATTGTCTTCATGTCTCTCCTTATACTTTTAAAAGAAAATAATCTGTGTGTGAGAAAAAAAAGCTTGGAGCGCTACATCAGGTGCCAACAGTGGATCTGGACTGCCCTGCCAGTAAAGGCATGAAGTGTCTGAACTAAGTGTTGCTTGCTTCCTTTCCTCCCAGCAACTGTCACATCTTATCCCTTGTTATTTTATTAAACTAAAGAAAAAATTGTGCGTGACACAAAACAAGCCCGGGTCTCCACGTCAGGTGTCACCAGTGGACCTGCCCTGATAGCCATGTTCCTTGCTGTTTGAACTGTGTTGCTTCCTTTAAACTGTCTTCACGTCTCTCCTTATACTTTGAAAAGAAGATAATTTGTGTGTGAGAAAAAAAAAGCTTGAGGCTCCAAGGTAGGTGCCACCATTGGACCTGCCCTGCCAGCCATGTTCCTTGCTAACTCATTGAACTATGTTGCTGCCTTTAAACTGTCTTCACGTCTCTCCTTATACTTTTAAAAAGAAAATAATTAGTGTGTGAGAAAATAAAGCCCAGGGCTCTACGGGTCAGGTGCCACCACTGGACCTGCCCTACCAGTAAAGGTGTGTTCCTTCCTAAGTTACAGTGTCTAAACTAAGTGTTGTTTAACCTCTTTCCTTCCAGCAACTATAATATCTCTTTGCTACACATTTAAAAATAAATAATTTTTGTGTGAGAAAAGAAAACCTGGCTTTTGTGTCACCCTGTTTGCCAGTGGATGTCACAATATTTTCTGCTGGCTAGCCTACACCTTCAGCTCGGCTGCATTTCACACAATCTGTTGCAGACAACAACAAAAATTTAGGGGGCCTTGTGTTCCACCAGCCGGTGAGAAGGCATCAGCTAATCTTAAGGGCAGCATCTGTTGTAAGCTGCATTTAGTTACCCCCAAAAAAACACTAGCTCTGGCCAGAGCTGATAAGGCTGCAGCCAAGGTAGTGGAAGAGGGGCCAGAAGCGCAGAAATGCAGAACTGCTTGCAGCCACACCTAGAATGGGTGAGCTGGTGGTCCGCGTATGCACGCGCAGCCATTTTCTCACCACAACAGTGGCACATCAGTAGCTCCCAGACTCCATGATCACTTAGCTGGGGTCCATAGACATGAGGGCTGTGGTGCAGAAGCCATAAAACTATTTGTTTAAAGAGTGCTAATGGCCACTCTGGGACTGAATATATACATAATAATGAGCTGCTCATGAATATGAATGGTTCATTAATATTCGTAAGCAGCTCATTATTATGTATACATCCAGTCCCAGAGAGGTCACTGGTGCTCTTTAAACAGATAGTTTCACAGCTTCTGCACTGCAGCCCATTGTGTCTCCAGATGCCAACTAAGTGATCTCAGGGTCCAGTAGCACCGGGGGAGCTCCTGATGTGCCACTATCATGGTGCAAAAATGGATGCGTGCCAATGCGCATGCACAGACTGCCAGCTTGCACATTCTTGGTGTGGCTGCCAGCGGTTACACATCTCTGCTCCTCCAGCACCTCTTTACAAGGAGAAATGTTATGTGGGGCTGCACAGAGACTGAAACACCATGAGGGACTCTTGCCAAAGTGGCAGTGAGGAAATGGCACAAACGGGACCTCCAAACAGCAACAAAATAGTGCCTATGAGAAGACGGCATTGACACGGCAAATTGCTTCACAGGCCGCTGAGGCGACTGTAATGCAACTCCTAAATTGTTGTTCACTCAGAGTGTGAGTCCTTTTTTGATCACAAGACATCTGCAGGGCTCCACCCACTGCAGCCGTAAAAAGAAAAAAAAAATGAAGGGGCCTTGTGTGCCACCAGCCTGAGTGAAAGCGTCAGCTTTATTTTGTAAGGGACAGCAGTTGTGTAGCTGCACTAGTTACCAAAAAATAAATAAATAAAAAAAGAATTAAGGGTCCTTGTGTGCCACTGACCTGAGTGAGGCATCAGTTTTATTTTGTAAGGGGCAGCAGTTGTGTAGCTGCACTAGTTACCAAAAATGAATTAAGGGGCATTGTGTGCCACCAGCCTGCGTGAGGCATCAGCTTTATTTTTTAAGGGGCAGCAGTTGTGTAACTACATTTTAGTTATAAAAGAAAAAAAAAGAAATTTAAGAAGGGGCCTTGCGTGCCACCAGCCTGAGTGAAGGCATCAGTTTTATTCTGTGAGGGGCAGCAGTTGTGTAGCTCTGCATTTCAGTTACAAAATAGAAAAAAAAATTAAGGAGCCTTGTGTGCCACCGGCCTGAGTGAAGGCATCAGCTTTATTTTGCAAGAGGCAGCAGCTGTGTAGCTGCATTTTAGTTACAAAAAAAAAAAAAAAAAATATTGGCCTTGTGTGCCACCAGCCAGTGAAGGTGTCAGCTTTATTTTGTAAAGGGCAACAGTTGTGTTGCTGAATTTTAGTTACAAAAGAAAAAAAAAGAAACACATTTAAAGGACTTGTGTGCCACCAGCCTGAGTGAAGGCGTCAGTTTTTTTTGTAAGAGGCAGCAGTTGTGTAGCTCTGCATTTTAGCTACAAAAAAAAATAAATAAATAACAGGGCCTTGTGAGCCACCAGTCAGTGAAGGCATTAGCTTTCTTTTGTAAGGGGCAGTAGTTGTGTTGGGTTACCAAAAAAAAACAAGAAAAGAAAAAAAAATGAAGGAGTCCTTTTGTACCACCGGGCTGAGTGAAGATGTCAGTTTTACTTTGTAAGGGGCAGCATTGTGTAGATCTTCATTTTAGTTACAAAAAAATAAAAAAATAAATTGGGGCCAAACTATTGTGTTCCAACCATTGCAAGATAACAGATTTCTATGTCATTCAGCCTGTCTCTAGCACAGTCCAGCTCTCTAAGTCAAGCAACCGTAGCATTACCAAGCTCTTGAGTTTCAAATAAAAAACAACCTAAAAATGTTATTGCAATAGCAAGTACGATGCAGAAACTAACAAGCTGTGATTTCAAATTAACTCAGAAATGCAAACATCCTGATGATCAAGATGCTAGTGCATCAGAGATCACAATGTCAGCCAGTCCAGATATCATTGTCCAAGAGACTCCCAGCACCTCCTGTAATAAAGATAAAAACACCTCTAAGCACAGAGCAACTGTTTTTTTATACTGGCTGGCTCAACAAATACAGTTGGCTACAGTATAAAGAAAACTATGGCATGTTTTGTGCGTTTTGCATCAAACATAAACAAATGCCCAAATCAGGAACAGTTTGGGTAATGACTGGGTGCAAAACATTCAGATGATGCAATAAAGAGGCACCCTAACAGTTCTGTTCATGTAACTGCTTCAGAACTAGAAGTTAACAGCAGGATTTCTGCTGAAAAGGGTGGTATACAGCAGGCAATGCAGCAGGCCCTGATCATGGAATATGAAGCTTTTGTGGCATCCCTTCATTGCATGTGCTGGTTAATAAAAAACAAGCATTTGTCAATGCCGAATGTTGATTGCTGGCATTAGCAGTGGAAGTGCAGGAGTTAGACAGATGCAGTATAGGAATGGCAGTGAAGTATTGAACTGACGCTAGCTCCACCCCTGCCCTGCAGAGATGGACAGGCATTGGGGTGTGCCTTTGGGTCGTCGCCCATAACGGTCACATTTCACCTCACCCTACCCTGCAGACACTTACAAGTGTCGAGGTGTGCTTTGGGGTGTTCGGGCTTTACACTCACCTCATTCCATAAGGAAATACACTGAAATGGGTGCAGTATAGGAGAATGGGGTGAACTCTGGGGTCAAAGGGTCCAAGGCGCATCTCGATGCCTGTCACTGGCTGCAGGGTGAGGGTGGGGGTGGAATGAGATGAGCATTACTGTCGACAATCCCAAGTCACACCCCTGACATCTGTCAGTCCCTACAGGGTAGGGCGTTGTGGTCGAAAACCATAAAGCCCTGGGCGTTTCTTGGTATTTTTACTCCGAGTTTCCAACACGGGCTTTTTGTGACCCCACCGCATGAACAGTGACACTATCAATTTGTTGGTCAAAAGCTGATTTTACACAGTGACTGCGCTATTTGGTGCCACAGGTGCGAAAACACATTTCAAACAGGATGTGAAAAATGACAGCTGTACTGTTCATAAGGAGGTGTGGTAAAATGGAAATGTTGAAAATCTGGAATGATAATATTACAAATTTGTGAAGTTACGAGGGTATGTGGAACTTGTGCAATGCACGCTCATTGCACAGTCATTTAATGGACTTTCGTCACCAAATTTTCAACATAGGCATGTTAGGACCTCTGCTCATGAACAGTGTCACTGTGATTTTCTTAATCTATCCTGAATACTGATTTCCCACAGTGACTGCGCTATTCTGCGCCAGAAGTGCAAAAACACATTGCGGCCAGGACATGAAAAATGACAGCTGTACTGTTCACAAGGAGGTGTGAAAAAATGTCAATGTTGAAAATCTTGAATGAAAATATTACAGATTCGCGAAGTTATGGTGTGCAGAAACCATGCAACGCACGCTCATAAAACAGTTAATTTTTGGATTTTTTTTCACCAACTTTGCAATATAGGCTTTTTGAGAGCCTGCCTCATGAACAGTGGCACTGTCGTTTCATTAATCTGGCCCAAAAAGTGATTCCATGCAGTGACCGCAAAATCACCTTCCGGGACCGAGTAACACCATGACAGTGGCTAAATTCATGAGGAGGGGTCCCAATAAACCCATGTTGAAAATTTGGTTGCAAAATTCCCAAAAATGCCTGAGATATGCACCGAAGTTGAAATAAATCCTATCTGGCACTGAGGGCCATAAAATGAGAATTGTTAAATGATTTTATTGGTAAATGATTTTATTAAAATATTTTGATGACTGCCTTACACAGCATCAATACTGTAAGTTAGGGAAGTCAAGTTACTACATATACAGGATTACCGTGTGCTCTTAATATAAGTTTCAAGTTTAGATTTTCAGTTTATATGCAGGAAGACACAATTGAACACACTCATTTACAAGGAGGTCCCTCCTAATATAATAATAAGGTGATATAAGCCCTTATGTGATTTATTTTGACATCTGAAATCTCAAGATGTAGCCAATATGTGATTGTGTCAGATGTAGTATTACCAGGGGTTAACTCTTCTGCCTATGTTTCTAAGAAACAACTACTTAAAAGCATTGCATACTACAACAAATTAGCATTTTTCACAATTCCAGTAGGGCAGTACCTGTACTGATCAATGCCTCATAGGATATTTCCCAGTTTGTAGAAAATCATTTTCAGTTTCCCACTGAAGAAGTAATAGTAAAAGAAATCCAGACTTCTGTTAATTTTTCCACCAGTTGACTGCATATAGAGCTATCTTTCGTTTATGTAACCCCCTTGTTCCCAGGGGTTACTAGAATCCCACTTAGAATTAGTGGCAGGTCGGGACAGGGAGTTTGTGAAATGCTAGTTACATGGATTTCACAGTGTCACACTCTGTTTTTAGTCTCAGCTGAGCTGGAGTGATGATGTCACTTTGGAACTATTGCAGCAGCATACGCCACACTGGAAGCTAGCTGCAGGGGGTTAGCTTTAGAATGTTGAGTTAGAGTGTAGTTGGTCTGCAGTTGGAGTCAGTGGAGGAGGTTGCAGGTGATGCAGCCTCTCTCTTTAGTGCTGTCAGAGAGCTACAAGTAGTATTTTTGTTTATTTCTCACCCTAGTGTGAGCCAGTACAGCCTAGTGGTGAAGTGGTGGAAACCAAGCCTAGTGGTTTTCACAGTGCCCCATCCCCGGAGGGATGGGGACGATCTCCAGGATTCAGGGGCAATCCCCTGGTACAATCTGGACTGTGTTGAAGCTGCCTGATATTCAACTGCTCTGTGAGTACCTGTGACTTTTGTTTGGAAAAGCCCTGGAGCACCTGCATTCATTGTGGTGAATTTTCTCTGTCAAAGGGAACCTGTCACCTAGACTGTTTTCTATTTAAAAGTGTCTATTAAAGTTGGGGTCTAGTGAAGAGACATTGTCAATTACAGAACTTTTAACTTTCTGACACCTCAGAGGTGTGTAATGTAGTATGTTAAGTGTGAAAGACATTTCAAGATAGCATCTACAAGTTTTCTGTGAGGGTGTTATTAACCAGATGAATGGCCGAGTATAAATTTGGAAGCAAAGGTGGGAGACCCCCCATCTGGAGTAACCATGTTTACCTCTCCGGGTTCAGTTTGGGCACCTGTGTTTTCTCTCAGTGCATTTGGCCAGTGCCTGAAGAAAATAGTTTACCTAGATGTGGGTTGGATTCTCTGTGAGCCTGTATGTGCTCTTTGGTGGTCAAGGGTGCCACCAGTAATTCCTCATGAAATACGGGAAAGTCTCCTAGTACTGGCCATGTGTGCTAATCTCCTAATTCAGAACCAGAGAGTTCACTGTGTAATTCAGAACCAGAGTGTTCGCTGCTCAAGTCAGAACCTGGGGGTTCACTCTGTGTGTTCTCTGTACCTTAGTAATCTGCATTACCAGTAGGAGTAGCCATGTTGGGGCCCATCTTCGCTTTGTGATTATTCTCTGTGTATGTGAATAAAAGCCACACTCTAGAATCCCAACCTGGTTTTGCTTCCACTGTGTCTGGATTTACTTGGGTGCCCCTGACCTGAAGTACATACCTGGCATAATTGTGAGCAAATGTTTTCTCTCAGCAACCCAGGTTGATGGCCATGGCAAATGGTCCCACTAGGTGTGAGCCAGGTAGTGGTCACACTTAGTTAGCCTGTCTGTTTATGGCAGGCTCAGAAGGAAGATGTACTAGTCAACTGAACTGTAGTGACAACCCCCATCCCTCTCTGTGGCGTCATGTGGCTCAGATCTTCTACCCCTGACAGGGAGGTTAACATCCCTAACTATTGGCTGTTCAGAGCCGACAGGCAGACTAGGGGTGATGGGGTAGCCATTTATGTCAAGGACAAATATACAGTCACTACCATTGACTCCTCCTCCATCGTAAATGGCTTTGAATGTCTGTCCCTTAAGGTTGAAACATCCCGCTCAACGGCTATCAGGGTTATAGGGTGTTACAGGCCTCCATCTGCTGGGTTCCAGCTCCTGTCTCACCTATCGACTATTATGGGACATGAGACCCTCAAAACTATTATTCTAGGGGATCTCACTTATGACTGGTTATCCAAGGCTTCCTTACCCCTCAAATCCTTATGTGACTCTCTTGGTCTCACACAACTCATTGAAGAACCTACGCATCCTAACAAGAAAAACCCCAAGAATAGCACCCCATTGGATGTCTTTCTTACAAGTACAAGCAAGCCACAGTCCTTTTCCTATGCTGGAATATTTTTCTCGGATATCAGCAATCACTGCTTCATCACCGGTGTAAGATCTGACTCCAATCCCCCCTCCACATCTAAGTTCTCCACCAGAAGGTCCAGATGCAACTTTGACCCATTTGCCTATATCGATGAGCTAAAATCGTCTGTACACTGGCAGAACTTTTACCTAGTCAAATCAGTCAGTATGGCATATAACATTTTTCATGAAATAGTGTCTTGTGCCATAAATAATCATGCTCCCTTGGTAAATGTCCACATAAAGACCAGAACTTGCCGTTGGTTCTCTGCTGAACTCAATGCTGCATTACTAGCGAGAGATAAACTCTGGAAAAAACCCCGCAAATCAAAAACCACCGAGGACTGGTGCCACTTCAGGAAGGCTAGGAATTCCTGCACCAAACTGGTTAGAGAGGCTAAGGCCAACTTCTACCATTCTGAGCTTGACTCTGCCTCAAGGCGCCCAGCTAAATTTTGGTCCACAATCAAACAGCTGTCTGGTCATATAGCTGGAAATGTACTTCCCTTGAAAATCATCTCTGACAATGTTACTATCAACGATAGCAATGAGATTCTCCAGGCCTTCAACAACCACTTTGCTACGGCAGGCCTAGCATTCGACAATTCACCAGCATCCGTGTTACATTCTCAGGTTAGTGCTCAGATTCCTGAATCTAGCACCATCAATGCGTCTTCTATTCCTTCCTGCTTCGTTGAAAGAGGTCAAAGACCTCCTTTCTACAGTTGGACACCAAGAAAAGCACTGGTGCTGACTCTCACCCTACTACTTAAAGATTGCATACCACGTCCTAGCTGTACCAATCACACACTATTTAACTTGTCCTTGTCTCAGGGGACTCTTCCACACCTATGGAAAATTGCCCACGCCATTCCTCTGTTTAAATCAGGGGATCCCTGAGACCTAAATAATTATAGGCCGATATCTCTCCTACCAATATTGTCTAAACTGCTGGAAAAATTGTGAATGCTCAGTTGAGAACCTACCTAGATAACAAGAACCTTCTAAACCCTATGCAGTCTGGTTTCAGAGCAAGCACAGTACCGTTACGGCTCTGGCCAAAGTGACTGATGACTGGCAACAAGAGTTGGAAAACAAAAAATTTGTATGTGCCATGTTTCTGTACCTTAGCAAGGCCTTCAACACTGTCAACCACTGCCTGCTTCTTTCCACCCTAAAAGTGATAGGTCTAGACCCAACCTCTCTGTGCTGGTTCAATAACTACCTTACAGATAGGCTTCAGCAGGTCAAGGCTGAAGAGGAGCTCTCTCCACTCAAGCCACTAAAAAGAGGTGTTCCACAGGGATCCATCCTGGGGCCTCTATTGTTTACCATTTATACAAACAATATTGATGCTGGCATCAAGGAGGCCAATATTCACCTTTTCGCTGATGATATGGTGTTGTACCTAAGCCGCCCAACTCCGGAAGCCACCTGTGGAGATTTACAAACAGAATTAAACTTGTTGCAGAATCAGCTCCTGAAGAAAAAACTCTTACTCAATGCCAAAAAAAACAAAAGCTATGCTGTTCTCTCCGGCTACTCATTCGGCAAACCCTGCTATCTCTGGCTCCTTACCTCCCATAAACACTTTACTAGGAGAGAGGTTGGAATTTGTTATGAAATTCAAGTACCTAGGGGTCTGGCTAGACCACAGACTCATCTTCATGGAGCATATTGAGGATCTGCTGAAAAAGTTGAGGCAGAGGCTTGGTCTCTTCTTTAGAATAAACCGCCTCCCGAACAAAGATGCCAAGATGCAGTTAGTTCGATCCACGTTTCTATCACTAATCGATTATGCCGATTTCATTTATAGTCAGCGTAATGCCTCCTGTCTTACTAAACTGGACACCTTATACCACAGAGCCTTGAGATTCATAACTGGCCTACTTATCACCACCCACCACTGCCCCTTATATGCAGCTGTGGGTGGACCTCTCAGTACAGAAGGAATAGAAATGCAGCTCTCTGGACTTACAGAGCTATTACCAACAAATTACCCCAACACATTTCCGACTGTTTGCCATTATACGTGGTAGGAAACTACACACTAAGAAGCTATTCTCTGCTTCTACTGAAGGTACCTAGGGCCAATACATGCTTTGGGAGAGCCGCCATAGGCTTTGTGTTGCCCTCACTCTGGAACAAACTACAGAAATCTATGAAACTGAGCCTCCCTGTTAGTCTTACCACCTTCAAGACCTTGTATGCCAAGGCTGTTAAGGAGCTATGCAGCTGTTTCTAGCATGCTTAGCGTGCTAGGGTGCCTACTGCTTACCTGCCCACTACATCTCCACCTAACTCGGCCCCTTGATTGTCTCCACCTATACCCCCCTTTTTTCTGCTAATCCACTACCTTTCTTACCCTCAGACTCCTATGTCCCCAGCCCATCTACCATAGCACCCCTCCTAGAACAGCTGCAGTCCTGTACCCCTTCCCTCCATATCTGCCCCTTAAGTTTGTATATGTCCTGACCAATGATATGCCGTGCTGTTTGAAAATGTTTTAATATGCTGGCTGTTTCAGAATGTTTTAATTCCCCTTCTCATACCATTCTCCCTAACCTTGTTAACCCTATACCTGAAATACTTGTTATTGCTCTGTGTATTTTTTTTTCTATTTCTGTATAATTATGTCTATTTATTATCTGTACATAAAAGTGTTATTCTTGACCTTGCGTAATGCAGGCCCACCTTGTAATTGAGCTTGCTCAATGGTGTACACCTGGATAAATAAAGATTGATTGATGTGGTAAGAGGAGCAGCCCTGCTAGTTAGACAAGGGGGGGGCGGTGGGGGTGGGTTACAAGTATAACTTCTCTGTCAAGTCACTGGGTGGGAATTAAAAAAAAAACATTCCTGAAGCCATAATGATCTGTACTGACTGGTCCAGCTGATCAACTGTCCACACTTCCTGCATGTGAGAAACACATAAGCGGAGTGCTGCACCACTTAGTAATTCACTGAGAATTGTAAATCTCTAGCTCTGTCAGTTCAGAGCTGACCCCACTGTAAAGAATGCAGCTGTCCCCTCTATGCACGCCTCTGTGTGTGAGAGAGAGAGATAGAGAGAGAGAGTAGGTGGGGAGAGGCTATGGGAGAAAACAGCTGCAGACTAATGTGTTTACAGAACACAGCTGATTGTGACTTGACTTTCTTTGAGCATAAAGGCATCTCATTAACTGGCCCCACTGAAGCAATGTGTTTCTTGCACATGCTTGCAAGCAACACAATGAGCTGCCTCACACAGCGAAATATGTCTCATTGCTGGATCTTGCCAAATCGTGGGGATGCAAACACCTGGACAATATATATATTGCAGATGATGTAAAATATTCTGATCAAACAATCAGAGAAATGGTTCTTTCACTGGCTGAGGTGGTTAGGAGATCAATTCTTACAGATTTGAAGCCTGCAAATTTGTTTTCTTATTTGATGGATAAAACAACTGATACTGCCATTCTGAAGCAACTCATTTTATATGGCATGTACTGCAAAGAAGGGGAAGCCAGAGTTTCTTTCTTAGAGTTAAGGAACTATGTGATGGCAGGGCAGATACAATTGTTACAAAAATGCAGTTCTCCGAAAACAATGGAATCTCGGTTGATCATCTTGCAGAACTGGGCAGTAATGGAGGAGCCCTTATACTGGCCAGGCCAGTGGCCTAAAAATTTAAAGAAGTCAGTCCCATGCTGGTCAAAAATCACTGTATGGCTCATCAGAAGGCCTTGGCTGCAAAGTCAGTAGCAAATGACGTGAATGCCATTAAAAAGTTTAATCAAACTCTGGATCATTTATATAGATACTGCTATGAAAACTCTGCTATTCACATGGCTGCTCTTCAAAAAATTCAGTAGGTAATGGAAAACCCTGTTTCAAAGCCAAAACATTCAAAAGCTGTTACTGTAGGTGGCTGTCCAATGATGAAGCATGTGACACACACTAAGGAAGATTCTTCCCTCAGTCATTTCATTCTTGCATAGAGAAGCCTCCAAAAGGAATTATCTTCAAGCTGTTGGCCTACAGAAAATGGTAGAAAACTTTTTTTCTATTCTATAAATGATGTGTGTCATACTTCTGCACCTCAGCATCTTATCTAAATGCTTTCAAACCTCAGCTTTGAATTTCACAGATATAAAAAAGAATATTAATTCAAGAGTAAAGATTCTTCAGGCACAACTGCTTGTACCTAGTCAGTACTTCTCCGCCGTATCTGCTGAACTACTACTCCTGAATGCCAATGGGCCCAACAAACCATTTACAGAAACACGGCTAAATAACTTCAGAACTTCTGTGCATGATACTTTTATAAGGGCCCTAATTGTTCAATTGGGGTTCCCTAGGGATCGGTGTTGGGGAGCCAGTCCTATTTAATGCATTTATCTCAGACATCAGAGTTGGAGTTAGAAGCAGGCTGATTCTATTCATGGGTGACTCTGGGAGATGAGACCTCCCCCTCCAACCATCACCCTCTGATACCTATCCATTAATCAATTCTCAATCCACCCTAGTAATTTCTCCCCTAACCCCAAGCTCTTCAGCTTCACCAACAATCTACAGTGTGGCACATAGTGCTCCACATATTCTCACCTACTGCATTCTAGGGTCAGAAATGTTTTAAGCATTATTGTACTGTAAAATATGGATCATGAAAATAATACTATCGAAAATGGTGCAAAAAATCCTTGTAATAGCTACCATTTCCCCATAATAGCACACTTCACTCCCAATAAACCACTCCCAATAATACTATCGTTCCAGGCTTTAGACGATAGTATTATCACTCCTACAGAAAAGCATAAGCGCACCTACTCAACGGCTCCTGCAGTCAGCTTCTTCAGCAGTCAGCACTTAAGAATTTAAAAACTGCTCAGGGGAAACAAACACCATAAAACTTTCTGTCGGCAATAATATCTCTTTGAAAGCCACAAACCGTTACCGAAAACAGGCTACAGTTCATCTCTGACCAAGAAAATCAAAATACCTTAAACAAAACAAAAAACAACCTTTAGCTGTTACTCTTACTAGAACTGTTTCCTTCACTTTCTTAATGACCTCTTCAAACAGCTTCCAGATTCCTCATTCAAGCCACGCCTCAGCCTACACAACACTCTAACAAGTAAGACCTCACCACCTTCTCCCATCCAAATATTACAAAAAATTAAAAATAGGGTACAGTGAATTACTTGGCTAAAATTCCATCTCGAGGTTCTGGGGACACAGAAACCTCTCGAGCTTCGCTCTCGAGGTTATCTATGTCCCCAGAACCTCTCGATGGAATTACAGCCTTGTAATTCACTGCAATCTATCTATTATTCTATTTGTTATGTTACCATGGCCTGTTACAGGTTTCTCACACTGCCTGTGTACCTAAATGTCTCTGCCGTGCACATACTCTGCACCTAGGTTAAATTTGTGTATATCTGTGTACCTGAATGTGTATGTTAAATCCATGTAAATACATGTCCTGTGTACCCCTTGTAGCCGTCCCCAGGTCGCATCTGGAAACGAGTGGCCCCCTGCTCAGTATGCCTGCCTGGTTAATCTTGTAAATATATAAATAAAAAGGTTTGCAAGCACAGAACTTTTGGATGCTTTCAGCATCTTTGACCACAGCATGATACCAAATGTTGATACAGTACTGATGAGTTGGAAGGCTATGGCAGGGACGGTCTTGACATAATTCTGGGTCATTATGTCACTTTTGTGGACAGGGCTCCAGATAAGGGGAGTACCAACATGATTTACTCACCTCATTTTAGGAAATACTCTTAAGAAATTTTTTTTAATGAGTACCAATACTCAGCCAACATTTGTAAATACTCCACACCAAAGAACAGCGCTTCATTACATAACTGGTGATTCAAAAGCAGAAAGTTTTTTCAGATTTACAGCACTCGTATGCATCCCAATTTTGTTTTACTCACTATATTCTAAAACTGGTGAGTAAATTACTTCTACCTGTCAACATTATCTGGAGCATTGTTGGCACTTGATCAATTCTTTTCTAGTAAAAAATGACATTGTTTTTAAAACTGTACTCCTCACTCCACTATGTCTAGACATTTGTACACACCTGAATTTGGTTTTACTCACCTCACTTTCAAAATGAAGAGTACAGTACTCATCCTAATAAATCTTGCCTGGCACCACAGGTTGTAGATGAAGATGTTTCTAGGCTGGAATTTGCTGCTGTGTGCAATCTCATGTACACTGAAAAGGGGGCCTTTAAGACTCTTTTAGATGTCCTTCACTGTTTAACTACTAAATATGTAGACCTGTATCCAAACATATCTGCTTTGATAAAACTGGCAATGATAATACCAATGTCAACCGCTGATTGTGATAGAGGCTTCTCAGCATTAAATTGAATAAAGACCCAGGAAAGAAAGAAAGTGTGCAAAATGTACTTGTCATTATCACCACTGAGGGTCCTGAGGTTGACAACTTCCCTTCCTTAGAAGCTGCTGGTCCACAGCATGCCGAAAGTAAGACCAGAGGGAGCTGGTCTAACTAGCAGTATGCGACGCACAGAAGCGAAAATCCTAATTGGCACCGGCAGAATGCCGCAAGCCCCGTGCACCGTATAATCAGCACACTGGAGCTTGCAGCATTCTCGGGTGTTTGAAAATCGAGCCCAGTGTCTTTAATTCATTGTTAGATGTACTTTTGGTAGCTGTGTATGTATACTAACATACTAAACTGCCAGCAGAATAGGTCCAGTGGTCTATCGAGTCTGCTTGAGTAACAGCCTACAGTCCACACACTGCAGCTGCCCCCTCCACCACTGTGACCCCTGCGGACCCTGTACATACCCCGATCCCCCCCACCTGGACTACACCCCTATGTCTGTCCCACCCTCTCTTGAATCCTCCTACTGTCTCCATCCCCACCAACTCTGATGGCAATGAGTTCCTGGGTGCCACCACCCTCTCAGTGAAGTAGTGACGCATCATCTCCCCCTTAAACCTCTCCCCCACCAATCTCAGGCTATGCTCCCTCGTGGCTCCGTCCTTCCTCAACTGTAGCAGTCCATCAGAGCTGCTCCGGTTAATCCCCTTCAGATATTTAAAGACCTCTATCATATCCCTTCATCCCTCCTCTCCTCCAGAGAGTACATGTTCAAATCCCATACTTTCTTCATAGGACAGGTCCCTAAGGCCATGAATCATCATTGATGCACTCCTTTGGACCCTGTAAAGAAGGGATACATTCCTCTTCAAATATGGGCACCAAAACTGCACACAGTACTCCAGGTGCAGCCTAACCAGGCAGTTGTACAGGGGCAATAGGACCTCTCTCTCTCTCCTCCTTGATGTTATCCCTCTGGCTATGCACCCCAGTATCCTATTCACCTTCGGAGCTTCCCTCCTACGCTGCTCAGAATTATTCATTTTGGCATCTATTGCCACCCTGAGATTCTTTTCTTCCCTGGAGACTGCCAGCTTTACCCCTCCAAGACTGTAGTCGTACCTGGGTTTCCTGGCCCCCAAGTGCAGTACACTGCACTTCTTGATGTTAAAGTGTGCAACCACTGTTCAAGTTTCTCCAAGTCCTCTTGCAGCATCCTACTCCCCTCATCTACCACTTCTCCCAGTTTGGAGTCACCCATGAATAGAATCAGCCTACTCCTAACTCCAACCCCGATGTCTGAGATGAATGCATTAAATAGGACTGGCCCCCCAACACCGATCCCTAGGGGACCCCACTAATGATCCTTCAGGGAGATGAGACCTCCCCCCCAACCATCACCCTCTGATACCTATCCATTAACCAATTCTCAATCCACCCTAGTAACTTCTCCCCTAACCCCAAGCTCTTCAGCTTCACCAACAATCTACAGTGTGGCACAGTTTCAAAAGCCTTACTGAAGTCCAGGTACAGGACATCCACCAGCTTCCCCTGGTCCAGAGACCTTGTGACCAAGTCGCAGAATTCAACCAGGTTTGTTTGACACAATCTTCCCTGGACAAACCCATGCTGTCATTCATCTTGGAGACCATGGGCCTCCAGAAACTCCACCATCTGTTCCTTTGAGATGGTTTCCAGCAGCTTCACCACCACGGGCATCAGGCTAACTGGTCTGTAGTTTCCTGGGTCATCCTGCAGACTGCTGTTATGGAGCAGCATGACATGTGCCTCCCCAGTCGTGGGGGGCCCATCCAGTTTGCAGGGAGGAGTTGAATAAGTCCTTCAGTGGTACAGCCAGGACATCCACCAGTTCCCTCAATACCCTGGGGTGAATCCCATCTGGACATGGAGCCTTATCACGCCTCAGGGACTTTAGAGCCCATGAGCGGACGTTTTGCTGCTGGTCAATTAGTCGTGGACAAAATGTAATGGACAAATGGTAGCCTGGACAAAATGTAGCAAGATAAAAAGCCGATATGTAATGTGGTCGTGAACAAGACAAGGCGAATTACAGAATGTTAAACAACGGACAAATAGTCGTGCGGTGTAATCCTGCGTGCTTATAAGTGGGCTTCACTGTACAGTTCAATAAATTTAAAGCCATACTGAATAAATAAAAATCAGTATATTTCATATGGTGAAAAACAAATACATGATTAGCTCAATTCTTTGGCACAAGCTGGCTGACAAGCATGGAAGTTCATTAAAAGACAAATTTATTGCTATTGGGGGGGGTTGTGGGGGCACACATGCAGTATCTGGTTCTGGGCCCATGTTATAAATAAATCTGCATAGAAGATGCAATTTAATTGAATTTTTTTCCCCGTATTTTTAAGATCTGTGATTTGGAGACTCTGAAAACAACTGTTGCTCATGGGAACTACATCTTCATCTGGCGATCAACAGGAAGCCGAGCTGAAACTGAGTTTCATGGGGACTTTACCAAAGAGCATGCTACTTTCTGCGCTGCGTACTCAGTCACTGGCTCACAGAACACAAGCACATACATGTTTTCAGTTACATTGCTACATTGCTTTCATAAAAAAGATTCCATCCATCCCTTAGCTGTTACATGCAAAACGAAAGGACTTAAGTACTCAGGTGCAATATTGTCCATTAGAAAGACATGGGTGATCTGCTTTGGGAGAAAAATAGATGAATTAGAGGTGTACACACATACACATTTGAAAAGGAATCTACTGTATAATCAGTATAAAGACATTAGAAGCATGTACATGATTGTTCTCTTGTTAGTCTGTTCTAACCTGTTCCTTTTAGAAACATAGACAAATGGTGGATGCTTATTTTTATGCCTACTCTTACGTACCAAATGTTGTCACCGGACAATTAAAACTCATATAGGATGAAATGTCTGCAACTACAGATCCAGCGATGACATGTCAGTTCGACATTTTAGACCTCAACAAATTGACCACGCCGATTTAAAATGCAACATTTTGACCATATGCCTTACAGCCTCTCTCACCTTCCTCAATGGTATCTCCCCATCTGTGAGTGCCTCCCCTGCCCCGTACCACATTCCACCTACCCCCTGTGGAGATGGTTCCTTCCCCTCTTTCCTAAAGGCCGAGCAGAAGTTCTCGTTGAGTACTTCCGCTTATTCCACCGCTTCCTCAGCCCACCAACCTCTTTTTTAACTTGTCAATCTGCACCCCCGTCGCTTTCCTCCCCTCCCTGATATACCTGAAAAAACTCTTCTCCCCTTGCTCGATCCCCTATGTCAACCGCAGTTCCTTCTCCACCTTGGCTACTTTCACCACCCTACCAGTCTGTCTGGAGAGCCTCCGGTACTCTGGTATATGTTGCCAGGCCTTTCTGGAAGTCCCTCTTCCCTGTGTTCTCTGCCGTGTACTTGAAAAACCGTGTCACTGCCCCTGTTGCTTCTGAACCACCAGCACAACTACTGATTCCTCAATGGTATTTGGCATTCCTCTTGTGGATGTAGCCATTTGCTACTTGTCAACATGCTAGAGTCAGCCAGTTAATGCCGAATATATAGCTTTATGGGGAGCATGTGGCAAATTTAGCAGCTTCCACATCTCTGATGCTCTGGGTGCCATGGATAAATGTACAGCTGAACCTCAGCTCACACATTGGAAAACAAAAAACAAGTCCGCGCACTCCAACAACCACCTAAGGTGCAACCACTACTCAGTATAACTGGTAACTCAAGAAAAGAAAAGACAAATGGTGCACATACCACTGCTGAAGGTGCTGCTGAAGTTTATTCAAGCAACCATTCCATGGCCAACACACTCCTATGTAGCACCTCCACAGTGGCCTCTTTCTCATCTTACCCTTGCTTACTACCTTTAAACAGCCTGTCCTTACCTCAATTATTCCCTTCTTTATTCTATTCCATTGTTCCTCCACCATCTCAGCTATCCCTCCTTCAAGATTATTTCCTAAGGCAGTCTCTCATTTCTCTAAAATCTGCTCTCCTGAGGTCCAGGACCATTATCCTAATGTGATTTTCCCCGGCCCAATCTGTATGTAAAACCACACTGTACGATGATTGCTTGAACCCAGGAGGCTACCTACTGTGACTTCTGCTATGTTGTCCCTGTTTGTAAGTATCAGATCCAGCACTGTTTCATCTCTAGTGGGATCTATAAGCAGCTGCCTGAGAAAAACCCCTTGCAGGGAGTCTAGGATGATCTTTCTCCTAGTTGTAGCTGTAGCCAGGATGTTCCAGTCCAAATCTGGCAGACTAAATTCACCCATGATTACTACTTCCCCTTTGCTTGCCATTTTGTCCATTTCCTCCTCCTAGGTTGGTGGCCTGTAAACCACCCTCACATGTTTTTTTTTTACAATATGCCTGTTCATCGACCGAGTCATTTTCCACTGCTTAGCTACTGCTTGTATAGACCTCACTTCATCACCTGTAAGTTCACAGCTTCTCTTTACCTGTTTGTACACTCTTGTACTCTTATTGTTTATTATTGTTACTATTTATCTGATGTGGAGCTTTCGGAAACAAGTCTACGACTTACAGGGTTGTAATTCCAATTTTCTTAGATAAATAAATACATGTTTAAAGGCCCTGGACCCCATTTCTACACCAACCCAAAGAAAGTCAAACCCCTCCCTTTTCCCGCTGGGTCCTTGTACTTCCATGGCCTTTACACCTTCTCTTACATATAAAACACTCCCTTTCCAACATTTTCTACCCATGTAGGCCTGAGACGCTACATGAGACTTACATTCAGAGTATGCTCAGCAGCTGAAAATTTTCAAGAGGTGGTCAAAAGGGTATACAAAATATTCCCAATGTGCCTAATTATAGTGATGATATTTTAGTCTTCGATAAAACTCAGATGGAACATAATCAAGCTCTCAGATCTGAGTTTGAGTGTTTGACTCCTAATAACCTAACATGGAATCAAGCTAAATGTGAATTTAACAAGACTACACTGGAGTTCTATGGTCACATATTTTCACACCAAGGAATAAAACCAGATCCAAAAAAAGGTAGAGGCAATGAAGAAGGCAGCAATACCAAGGTTTCCAATGACTGGCAAAATGTGTTGGATGCAAAAAATCATGTGTGTGCTTTGTTCCTTGACTTGAGCAAAGCTTTTGACATGGTGGATCATGATCTGCTCTTGGTCACTCTCAGACACACAGGATTAGACAGCACCATTTTGAAATGGTTCTCAAACTACCTTACCGGACGGCAACAGCAGATAAAGGCAGATGGAACCTTTCCCCTCTGAAAAATCTTTTAAGAGGCGTACCCCAAGGGTCTATTCTAGGTCCTGTACTATTTGCCTTATATATTAACAATATCGATTCAAGTATTAAATCAGCAAACTTACATTTGTTTGCTTATGACACTGTTCTTTATGTTAATAGACCCACCCCAGAACTTGCCTGCAGGGACCTCCAGCTTGAATTCATCCTCCTGCAGAAGAATCTCTTGCACCTAAATTTACTTCTAAATGCAAAAAAAAAAAAAAATAAAAACAAAGCTAGGCTCCTCTCTCCTTCCTTCTATGCGCCTAAACCAAGCTCTGATGGTTTTGTCCCTTGCATAACCACTCTGCTGGGTGAGTTCCTGGAATTCATGGAGAAATTTAAGTATCTAGGTGTATGGATTGACTTAACTCATTCTCTTCCAGTGGCCATTTTGGTTCGGGCTCAGCAATGGATGGTTCCAATGCCATATAGCGACTATGGGACCAAAAAAGTTAAAACTATCTTTTGTTGACCACATTGAAGAACTCCTGAAAAATTAAAGCAGAGACTTGGTCTTTTCTATAGGATTAAGCATCTACTTACCCAAGAATCAAAAATTAGATTAGTCCAATCTACTTTTATGCCGCTATTGGATTGCGCTGACTTCCTTTACAGCCAGGGCCAAAGTACTGCTTTACTAAGACTAGATACAGTTTACCACAGAGCTCTTAGATTTATTACTGCTGCGCTGTAGTCCACTCACCATTGCACTCTCTAAGAATTAGTAGGCTGGAGCTCACTAAGTTATGATGTCAAAGAAATGCTGTCTTCTGATATACAGAGCTATTATTAACAAACTCCCTCATTATATTTCGGACTGCCTGCCTCTTCGTGTTGTGGGTTGTTACCTCTTGAGAAACTACTCTTGTATTTCGCTTATCGTACCTAAGATCAGAACTCGCTATGGTAGCTCTGCAATAAGCCACGCCCTCCCTGTTCTCTGGAACAATATACAAAAAACTTTGAAACTTACCATCCCTGTGAAGCTGTCCTTCTTCAAAATCCTTTTTGGATGCAGCTTCAAGGAGACATGTAATTGCCGCTGCTGATGCCCCTCTGTCTGGGCATACCTTTTCTGCCTTCATCCTTTTATTGCGGCACCATTCATGGGTTATAAAGTCCTTGCCCTTATCAACCCCCCTCTGGCTACTATACCCTATTGCTACTCCTTCCTACCCTAGATCATTATCCCCTCACCCTATTTTAGCCATGTTGTACATATGTATATGGTTATGATGTATACTCAGAGTACTGTGTTGTTGTTATTATGTTGCAGTTTTTGTTCTGTATTGATGTAACTCTGTCACTATAAAACAGCGTTGTATTCTTGACTTGCCCAGGTCCACACTGTAAATGAGATCTCTCAATGGTGTTTCGCCTGGTAAAATAAAGATTGATTGACTGACTGAAAAGATGTCAGTGAAGTGTGCTCCTTCTTAGGAATGGCTAGTTACTGTGCAAGGTATATCAGAAACATTTCCACTATATGTGCCGCAATGAGGGAACTCACAAAGCAGAACACAGAATTTCAGTGGTCAGTTGCATGTTTTGTTTTGTAAACTTTATTTTCTGCATTCTCAATACAGTACACATAGCACAGCAGGTTGGATATAAACAGAACATAGTCAACCAATGGTTTGATGCATAGCTGCATCACAGAATGAGGACAAGTTATCCCAAATCACTTGAGAACAGTTTCAAAGACAATGTCTAATGGTTAAAATTCCCACCAACAATTAGTAACAGCAATTCCACCAGGTAACCGGGCAGCACAACCCCCCATTCCCACCTCATGCCCCCCACTTCTCTATCCTTATACAGTTTACATTGGATAACGTATATGGTAAACCATTACTGAGCCATGTTTCTTTTCCTCTCAAACCCTAACCATCAGGGAACCATCGAGCTTCCAAGGCCCATTCCAAGGGGTCCCATACCATATGGTATTTATTTGCTTGGTCCAGTACTTTATACTGAATGGGTCACCATTCACAATAGTTACAGATCATCAGGCCCTCATAACAATATTTGGCACCCGCAGTCCAAGATGTCAGCAAGCATTGAACGCCTTCAGAGTTATGAATTCAAAACTGTGCACACACCAGGAAAAGATTAATAAGCCATCAAACTATATTTCAAAGCATTCTTTGGAAGGCTCAGTTAACTTCACTGTCACCTGTAGAAGAATACATCAGCTTTGTAGCTACACATTCAGTACCAAAATCTTTAACCCTTAGAGATACAAGAAGCAACACAAACTGACAATACTCTGCAGGCTCTACTAGAGCTTATAAGGGCACAGATGTGGTACGAAATAACAACGACTAAGTTCCCAAACCCTGAAATTGATATATCTGCACTGACACTGTTGCAAACAGAAAACTGAACTGTCTGTTTTGGGTGATTGTCTAATTCTGAGTGGCAATAGGATAGTAACACTAATCTCATTAAGAGCTGAAACAGAGCTACAACAGTTGCAATAGCACAAACTGGGCACCTTCAAAAAGTAAGTACCAAGAAACTGCTGAGAGAGAAAAGTACAGTTTTGTAAGAACTTACCATAACAGTAGATCTTTGAGATAATCTCCTGCAGCAGGTCACACGTATAGGAACTTGTAGCCTTAGGCACTGTTTTCAGCTGGAGGATTTCTAAAGCAGTCGACCAGGGACCGTTCCCCAACGACACCACATGTCCTGTCCTGTCCTGTAAGATATAAATGTGGGCAGTCTCACATGCTCCTCAATTTTTTCCCCTGCTAGTGACCATATGTCACTAGTATGTTGTAAAAACATTTCCAAGGTGAACTGAGGGAAAATTAGGAGTGCCTCTCGGAGAATCAGAGAACTGAAGCAAGTTTCCCTCATAGAGCCGGAAGCAAGGGGGAAGGGGGGAGCAGCATGACTTGCTGCAATAGATTCTCTCGAAGATCTACTGTTAGGTTAAGTTCTTACGCAACTGTACTATCTTCATTGAGGCTACCTCTTGTAGCAGGTCACGTTTATAGGAATGAATCCCCAGCAGTTGGGAGGAAAAGCTGGGTGGAGGAAAGTGAAAATATACAAAAAGAAAATTATTAGGACAGCAGGCCTTTTAATACTGCACATCCAAAACTGGTTCTTCTTTTGGAAGCTATGTCCAGATTATAATGTTTGGTAAAGGTATGAATCTTTGATCAGGTTGCTGCTTCGCAAATTCCGTAGTGGAGATGCCTCTAAAACATGCTGTTGAGGTTGCCATCCTGCATGTGGAATGAGGTTTCACCACACCTGGAAGGGGTTTATCATATTTTTTATAATAGAAAGTAATGCAGTTAGCCAACCAAGTGGATGAGCACTGCTTTGTAACCAATTTGCCCTCTCTTCCTGGGGCGAAGGAAATAAAGAGTTGTGCTGTCTGGCGCTTTTCTTTTGTTCTTAATAGGTAATACCTCAAAATTCTATGTACATCTAATGTATAAAGTAATGTTCCCCTTGAATTAGTGGGTTCGGTATAATAAACTGGTAGGTGGATGGTTTGATTTAGGGTAAACTCTGACGCCACCTTTGGGAGAAAATTAGGATTTGTTCGTAAAGACACTCAGTCTTTATGAAAATACAAATAAGGTTCCTTACACATAAGGGCTTGTAACTCTGATATACATCTAGATGACGTAATGGGAACTAAAAAGAGAGCTTTCCATGACAGATACTTCATATCACAAGTAGCCACTGGCTCAAAGGGCGGCAATGTAAGTTTTTCTAGTACGAAGTTCAGATCCCATGGGGGATCAGGATCTCGTATAGGGGGTTTTAAGTGGAGAATTTCTCTTAGAAAAGTTTTCATAACCTCCAATTGAGTTAGAGGACGGTTCTCAACCTGAATGTGAAAAGCCGAGATTGCAGACAGATGCACTTTTATGGAAAAATATTTCAATCCCATATCTGAAAGGTATAGCAAGTAATCTAAGATATGTTGTGGTGGACAAGAAAGGATCTACCATTTTCTCCATAGCCCATATAGAGAAATTGTTTTCACTTCATAGCATACTGTACGTGAACCTGGTGGAAGGCTTGCAAGCTGCTCTCAAGACTTGGTATCTAGAAAATACTATGTCTTCAGGAGCCAAGCATTCAGGTGTAGGGATCAAACATTAAGATGATGAAGTTCCCCTTGCGCTTGGGTGAGAAGGGTGGGGCACGTGGTCAGAGAAAGTGGTTCCTGCATTGACTGTTGTAGTAGTGGAAACCAGACTCATCTTGGCCAAAGAGGCGCTATGAGAATCATGGTAGCTTGGTATCTGATTAGTTTGATGAGAACCCTCTGAATGAAAGGGAATAGAGGAAAAGCATGAAGAAATGTTCCTGTCCAGGAAAGAGATAATGCGTCTAGTGACACAACCCTGGGTCCTGGCTCTAGCAAGCAGTAATGAAGCAGTTTTGCGTTGAGCGGAGAGGCAAACAAATCTAGTTAGGGATGACCCCAACGAAGAAAGAGGTCCTCAACCACTTCTTGGAGTAACTCCCATTCGTGTGGTCTAGTCTTTGAGTGGCTGAGTACATCTGCAAGAGTGTTCTTGTCTCCAGGGACATGAACAGCTACCGGATATAATTTGTGTTGAATTGCCCAATATCATATTCTCATGGCCTCTCTGCACAAGGGATAGGAAGAAAAAAATTACTCGCCATAGTAATGTTGTTTCTTCTAATGGAATCTTGCTGTTTCTGACTATATGTGGTTAGCCCCAGCATCTGAACAGCTCTGGAGAGGAAAGGGTTAACTCTATGCCAAGTCATAGAACGTGGAGCTCGAGCTTGGTTTTCAAACCTCTGTCTGTGTTACTCTGAAGTCTAACCATCAGATGCTTATGAGCACTAAACTAACTAACTTACTAGTCAGAAATTGTTTCTAAAATGTTTAATACCAAAAGGCACCAAACAGATTTTTAGGGTCAAAAAGACTCAAATTGAGAATCCCAAAAAGAATATAAGCAGGTAGTGAAACAATCAAAACATTTATAATAAAAACCCTTACTAAGATAAGGCATGCCAAGTACACCTCTGGGGTGCAGCAAATGCCTGCCAGACCACATCCCAAAACTACCAGGTTTCAGGAGGGGAGGCAGGGAGAAAGGGAGGTCAGAATACAGCAAGACTCCATTAGAAGAAACATTACTATGGTGAGTAACTTTTTCTTCAAACAACATGAAGTCTTGCTGTATTCTGACTATATGCAGACTACCAAGCAGTACCCCCTTGGAGGAGGGAGTCACAGAACCTATTTTGGGAACAAGCTCTGCAGCACAGCTGTGCCAAACCTAGCATCACTTCTTGACTGAATGTCCAGAAAGTAATGCTTGGTAAACGCGTGAACAGTTTTCCAGGTGGCTGCTTTACAGATTTCCACTAATGGTATGTCTCTAGCTGCTGCGACCGAAGCAGCTGTATCTCTGGTGGAGTGAGCCCTCAGGCCTGAGGGAGGCTCTTTCCCCAACTTTTAATAGCAGAACTGGATACAGGAGACTATCCACCTGGCAATAGTTCTCTTGGTGGCAGGTTTGCCCTTTCCCACTTCCCCATAAGTGAGAAACAACTGAGAACAGCCAATTCTATGGGCCTTAATGTGTTCCACATAGTAACTAAGAGCCCTCTTTACATCAAGACTGTGTAATCTTCTCTCCCCAGAGGAAGAATGGTCAGTGAAAAATACAGGCAATGACACAGACTGATTCAAATGAAAGTCTGATACCACCTTGGGAAGAAACTTTCTGTTGGTTTGAAGTACCACCTTATCCCTGTGAAATGAGATGAAGTCAGGTTCCACTGATAAAGCCTGTAATTGACAGATTCTCCTGGCAGAGGTAATGGCTACCAGGAACACAATTTTCCAAGTCAAGTACTTTAGCTCAGCTGAGGACAGAGGCTCAAAAGGGGGCTGCTTAAGCTGTGTGATACAGATATTCAGGTCCCAAGAAGGGGTAGGCTCCTGAAAGGGAGGATTAACATGTACCAGACCCTTGAAAAATGTCTTAAAAACTGGATGAGATGCCAGGGAAGAGCTCATACCAGCAGAAAGGAAGGCAGTCTGAGGAATGCCACCACTACTGTGAGACACTTGGTGAACACCCTTGCAGCAGATGTTAGGCTGAAAGGCATAGCTCTGAAATGGTAATGGCCTGTGGGCAACTCGAACCTGAGGTACTTTCTGTGGGAATGTTTGATAGGCATGTGGAAGTAGGCATCCTTGAGATCCAGAGAGGCTAGCCAGTCTCCTGTTCTCAGAGGGGGAAGAATTACTCCCAGTCACCATCTTGAATTTTGGATCTGTTAAGTGTTTGTTCAGGTACCTTAAAACTAGGATGGGTCACCACTCCCCAGTCTTTTTTAAGGAAAGGAAGTATCTGGAGTACAGTCCTTTTCCCCGTGACAATGAGGTACCTTCTCTACTGCTTGCAGAAGCAGAAGAGAGGAGACTTCTGCCTTTAAGGCCTTTGTCTCCTAGGGAGAGGGAGGACTGACAGACATTGCTCTCATTTTTGGGAACCTTTTGAAACTGAGAGCAAGTCCCTGGCTCACTACTTCCAGGACCCATTTGTCTGAAGTAAAAGACTCCCAGGCCTGAGAGTAGTGAGCCAGCCTGCCCCCTACTGGAACTGGGGAGGCGACCCTGACCGACACCTCAGGGTTTTCTGTTTGGCAGGGGGCTTAGACTGCGTGGATGATGGGGTCCTGGTCATCCCACGCCTGCCTCTTCCCCTAAAGAACCCCCTCTGCTGAAAAGAAGAGGAGGGGGCCTGAGCTTGGTAGAAAGGCCTGTGAAAAGGCCTGCCCCTGCCAGCCCTAAATTGCTGCTTCTGAGGAGTGGCCTGCTTTTCCTTGGCTGCAGCACTCCTATAGGTGGTCCTATATCCATCCCTATTCTTCATGTAGTTCTCTGTTTGCTCACCAGAGAATTGCCAGTTACAGGGAAATCCATGGCCTTAGTCTAGGTATCCTGTGGAAGACTGGTACATCTAAGCCAAGCAAACCTCCTCATGGAGACAGATGTAGCCATGACTCTAGAATGCACATCATTTGAGTCCACAGCAGCAAGAAATTGCACTTTGGATGCCTCAATACCATCTCCAGCCACCTGCTCCAGCTCCTTGGCTAGCTGGGGAGGGGCATTCTTAGCCAGCTCCAGAACCATATCCCACATAGACTTCTGGTACCTGGCTGTATATGCCATGTAATTTGATTGCCTGAGCCTCAAGAGGATGCCAAGTACTGTTTCTTAGCCATGGCATTCACTTTCCTGGAATCCTTATCTGCAGGGTGAGATGCCAGGGGAATACTAGCCTTGTCATGGGCTGCAGCTTGCACTACCCCAACATGGCTGCAATGTGCTGAAAGGAATTGCATACCACAGCCTGATAAAGCATACCTCCTGTCCATTCTTTTATCCACAGGAGGGATGGATGTGGGAAATTGCATAATTTTTGTGTCTGTTTCCCCAGGGATTTGTGCAAAGGGATAGACACTCTCTTTGACTCTGGAACATCCATCATTTCCACTTAATCAGGCTCCTCTTGATCCTGATCAGCCTACTCCATAGGAAGCTGAAAAGTCTCAGCCACCTTCTTGTAGAACAAGAAGTGGGAGGGGGACTCAGAAAGCCTGGGAGGGGAAACATTGGAAGGCCTGTCTGGGGAGATGTCATGCTCTACTGGCTCATCTAGGCCTTCAAACTCTCCGTCTTCGTCATCTTCCTCCTCCTCCCAATTGCCCTCATAGTATGCCTCCGGATCAATATCTGAGCCAAAAACTTCCAACTGAACCGATAGCCTTTGAACCAATGTTGGTTCGGTTGAAACTGGGCAAAGCAACTGCACTATAGAGATCGCTTTCGCTATTTTCTCAGCGGTCGGAACATGAGGAGTTGGATCCGAACCGGCTGATTTTCTTTTTCTCTTTGACAGACCTGACACTGCAGAGTCAGCTCTCCTTTTGCCCAAAGAGGTATCACCCAGGTCAGCAGGCACCTCTTCAGGTTCAGTAGCAACCGAACTGGGCTGGCCATCCAGGTCAATGGACTTCTAGGTCTCCCTTTCCTTCAGCCTACTCAAACGTTTTTCAAGAACGACCTTAGGAAAGTTCTTACAAATTTGGCAGTCTACCTTGAGGTGGTCAAACCCAAGACAATGATAAACACATACGAGATGGGGATCAGCCTTAACAAAGGCATCCCCACACTTGGTACAGCACTGACACCCAGTGGGACCTGTTTTCTTTTTGGGTTTCTCAGATATGCCGAATATCAGAAAAAGTCACCCTTCTCAGCTTTCAAACCAGGTAACTAAAACCTATCGGTTCCAGCTGTGTCATGGGTCAATTAAGAAAATCCCACAAAAATCCAGATTTTTTTAGGAACCGATAAATACCGGAAAACCACAAATATTAGTACAGAGAATCAAAAAACAAATAGGTTTTGTTTCTGAACCGGACCGACTGGAAAAGAACCGGAGACACAACAATTTCTAACAATTTCAACAAAATACCACTACCTACTACTACAACTTACTGTTACCGAGACAGAGATAAGAATACCGAAGAATTTACGAACTGTGGTTGAAAAAACTAACCAATTTGAACTTTTACCGAACTGAAGCGCAGGAGGGATCTCCGGAGCGACTTCACAGTTAGGTGGAGTAAGAAATCTGATGGTTAGACTTCAGAGTTCCACAGACAGAGGTCTGAAAACCGAGCTCGAGCTCAACGTTCTATGCCTTGGCATAGAGTTAACCCTTTCCTCTCTGGAGCAGTTCAACTGCTGGGGCTAACTGCATATAGTCAGAATACAGCAAGACTTCATGTTGTTTGAATGTGTGCCTCCTTGTTTGTTCAAATAATGAACTACTGTGGAGTTGTCTGTTTGAATCTGGAGACACCCCTCCATTTGGGAAGTCTTGAAGGCCTGTATGGCATAGAGAACTGCCCTAATCTTCAGAATATTGATGTGGAGAGACACTTCCTCCAGGCGCCATATTCCTTGGGTTTGGAGATTGTTCAGGTGAGTTCCTCAGCCTTGGGAGGAGGCATTTGTAGTTAAGAGTGAAATGTGGAATTGGTTGTTGAAATGGTGCACCTTTTAACAGGTTGTCTCTGTTCTGCCACCACTTAAGGACTCGTACTGCAGGGGTTGAGACTAATACTGTCACATCTAGCTCATTTGTTCTTTTGTCCCACTGTACTCTTAGGGCCCATTGCAATATCGGCATGTATAAGTGGGCATAAGGGACTGTCGGGATAGCAGCCGCCATATGCCCCAATAACATGAGGTATTCTCTTCCTGTTCCTGTAATGTCTGTTGTTGCACAGGTATAATGCCTGATTGATTTTTTTTCCTCCTGGTCTTGGGGTAGGAAGGCTAGACCCACAGAAGTGTCCAGTACAGCTCTGATGTACTGGAGATGCTGAGTGTAATCCATCTTGGATTTTGGTATGACGACAGTGATTCCTGGAGACATGAACATCTCAAGAGTCTGGGTGAGTGTTATGGCCAGCTGAGGCATGGATGAGGCTTTCAGTAACAAATCATCCACGTAGGGAAAGACATAGTGGCCCGACCTCCTGAGAGTGGCCACAGTCACTGTATGATATTTTGTGAAAACCCTGGGAGCTGAGGCCAACCTGAAAGGAAGGGCCTGGAACTGATAATGTTGGTCTTGAAAGCGGATGCGGAGGAACCAGCTGTGTGCAGGATGTGTCATTATATGAACGTATGCATTCTTCATGTCTCGGGAACAGAGCCAGTTGCATTTGTTCAGCAGGGGCAAGAGAGTTTGCAAAGTAACCATCCAAAATTGTTTGTATTCTATGTACATGTTTAACTTTCTGAAATCTAGAATGGGTCTGAGATCTCCAGTCCATTTCAGGATCACCTTTTTGGTTAAAAGGGCTTGGATTTCCATTGCTATGACTTCCTTGTGGTTGGCAGGGTAAACAGAGGTTCTTGGTGGCATATCTGGAGGTGTGGCTGTCAAGTCTAAAGTATGACCTGACTCTATCAATCATAGGACCCAGGCATCTGATGTTATGTTTTGACAATCCTGTACATACAGGGAAAATTTGCCCCATACCTCTGTAGGCTGGAGCTGAAGGTCCACAGGCTCAAGCGGCGACTCAGGCTGTGGGATGACCCTGTTGAGGGCCAGAGGGGGAGGGCCGAGCTGTTTTATGGGCAGATCTGGGTCCTGGTAGGAAGACTGTGGCTTTGCACTTATTAGGTTGTTTAGCTGCAGTCCTTTGTCTATTGGCAGGCCCTCATAAATTCCCTCTGTAACAGGATTTTGGCTGGGTGTAAGAGACAGACTTCACTGACTGCAAAGTTCGACCGGAGGTCTGAAGGAACATCAAGATGTCCTGAGTTTGGGATCCAGATAGTTGATAACCTTTAAAGGGTGCATTCAAAATGGAATGTTGGACATCAGAAACAAAGCCAGAGGCTCTTAGCCATGAATACCTCCTTAGGCAAATTCTGGCAGTGGAAGCGTGAGCCGATGAGTCAGCAGCATCATAGGCTGTGCGAAGAGGATGCTGACCAACCGCTGCGACAGTCTTAATAGTGCAGGTAAGTTCTTCCTTAGGAACTGTGTCTGGGAGTGCTTGTACTGAGGCTTGAGCGGACTTCTATAATTCCTTTTGATATGTAAGTAGGTGACCCATGCAATAAATATTCTTAGTGTCATGGTGGATGAAGAAAACAATTGTTTCCCCATTGCATCTAACTTACGGGATTCCTTATCTGGAGGCTGGGCACTAAGATGATTTGGTCTTACTGACCTGTCATGAGCCGCATTTATCACCACTGAGTCAGCCAGCGGGGGAGAGGAAAAATAGGGATGTTCCACTGGGGTTTGATATGTCCTATCAGTCTTTCCTGGAGTGGACGGAATGTTAAAAGGTTGTTGTCATGCTGTTAAAATAGCATCCTCATATGTCTCTAATAAAGGAGGGATAACCAGAGAAGGACTTTCTGGTAGGCCCAAATAACTGGCAAGTTTACGTCTAGAGGTGTCTTGAGAGGTTTTCTGAAAACCAGAGGTTTTCTGAAGATGTTGCATAATGTCTGCAAATGTTGGGTTATCTGAAGTGGAACAAGCAAGGTTTGGAACTGGCTCTTCCACTAAGGAGAAAACTGAAGAAGCCGGGGAAGGAGAAAGTTCCCCTTGCTCCATACCATCATTCTGATCCTCCTGTTCACACTCCTACAAATAGGGATCTTCAATTTCGATATCTTGGGAAGGATTCAGGGAAGCTGGTGAAGCACCAGAAATTCTAGATGCAGAGGAGCATCTGGGAGGCACCACAATAGGAGCGGAAGTAGTCAGATCCAAAATAGTGTTGACTAACTGGTGAACATCCACCATGGCCAGCTAAGGTGCTTCAGTGGTAACAGGGCTACTTTTTGTTAACCCTATAGGAATGACCAACAAGAATGGTGTCAGGAGCAGCAGCAAATGGCTCATCGATGCTGTCATATGGGCCGTCGACAGGAACCCCATCGATGAGAGAGGGATGGACTGCACAGAAAAATGCCCATCCCCTGGGTTGACGGTCGTCGATGACCAGGTAGAACCCAATGGGGGGTTATATAAAGTACCCCTCAACAGTGGAGACAATGGAGGAAGCTGCAACTTTGCACACCTGCAGAGCCCTTCAATGAAGAAACTGTCAACAAGCGGGTGGGAAGAGTGAGGCTAGGCATCACTGAGGGAGTGGAAGATGAGAGAGTCACAGACTCAAAAAAAGTGGCTAGGCCCACCCTAGTGTTAAGTATCCTTTGTGACACTGAAGTAGTCACAGTGGTTGACGGTGAGGAGACTAGGGGAGAATGTTCACTCTTGCTAGAGTGTTTATGTTTCTCCTTCTTATCTCCAGTAGCCGTCGACCATTGGTCCCGTGAGGAACGATGGGAGCCAGAGTACAACGATGAAGAGCCACGTAATTCCTTTGACTGGTGTTCCCACTCCAGAAGGGCAACTTTCTGTTCCATGAGATGCTCTCTCAGCTGTTGCACTTGTTGATGTTTGGTGGCTTTATTAAATCACTGAACACAGGACACAAGCACGGGTATTGTGCTCAGGGCCCAATAACTTCACAAGCAGTTCACGAAGATCCTTGGTCGCTATCTTCTGGCCACAGGCACACTTACAAATTAAAGGGTCTGAAGACGACAGGAGAAGGGTGCGATAAGCTGGAAACACAACATGCCAAGTGATGTATATTGTATCTTCTTCTTTTCATCGACTGAAGCTAAACTCCGACTAGACATGAAGCCTTACAGGTCATGGCAGGAAATAAACCAAGGAGCATCTGAGATCGCCAACATTTATACCTCACAAAACAAAACACGTGGTGTCATTGGGGGTGGACCCTGGTCGACTGCTTGAGAAGACCTTGCGGAATCAGTGCCTACGGTTACGAGTTCCTATAAGTGTGACCTGCTGCAAAAGATATCCTCAATGAAGATGTATGGTTTCCCAACATAGACCAGTTTGTAGAGACCATGATAAAAAATTGTCCTGCATGCAAGGCAGTAACAAATGATGTACACACAGAATCGCTACTGATGTCAGGATTACCTGATACTGTATGGAACACTGCTGCAGGGGACATTCATGGGTCATTGCCTTGTCAGCAGTATATCTTAGTTGCTATATATAAATATTCAAGATATCCTGAAATAGAGTTCACTGCTTCAACTGCAGCCACTGCAGTATTGCCAACATTAGACAGAATATTCTCTGCTTATGGAATCCCAAGAGTGGTAAAAACAGACAATGGACCTCCGTTTCGAGGGTCTGATTTAAAATGTTTCACAAACTACTTAGGTTTCAGCCATAAAAAAATCATACCTTATTGGCCATAAGCTAATGGAATAGCTGAACGGTTTATGCGGACACTGGGCAAACAACTAAAGGCAGCTCAAGTGGAACAGAAATCCTTTAAATAAGAATTGTACAAGTTCTCAAGAAGCTACCGAAATGTTCAGCATACAGCCACTAACAGAACTCCTGCTGAACTAGTCTTCAACAGACCCATTCACACAGTTTTTTTTGCGATTAATACTGTTTTTCCTTCAAAGCCCAAGCCACCCTCCAGACATGGATCACCCCAGTCACACAACCTCATTTTTCCTCCGTGACTTACCTCTGTGCGGAGGCAGCATGGCCAAGGTATTCGACAGGGTGCACAGCTACTGGGTGGCTGGGGCCAGAGGTGGCTCGGACCTCCATCATTTCAACATTTTCTCCCCCAGAGAGGCAACGTGCAATGCCACCTAGACATTCCATGCTCGCCTCCATGTGTGGTGCATCAGCAGTTGTCACTGTCTCCCCCCATGTCATCAGTCCCTGCTTTCCTAAGCCCCAACAGATGGTACAGGCCAGATAAGAACCAGGCACTGAAATCCTCCCTCCCCAAGAGAGGAGAGCAGTCATCCCCAGTGTTGGAATTACAGAGGGGCTTGTCAGGGCTTGGCCCTGGTAGCTTTGAAGTGAGCCCCGGTAGCTCACACATCACTGCCACTGACTTATAATGGGAAGGGGGGGCTCAATTTAAAGATACAAACATACAAATTTGCCAGCAGAAATAGGCCCTTATGGGCCACCCTAGCTCCCAAACCTCATAAAGTGTAATTACAACACTTCTCCAGACACTCCATTCTCTCCCTCCCTGGTCCATTCACACACAGTTATCTGACACGGCCTCTCAAAAACCACAGAAGGATGGTGAAAGAGAAGACATAGACTAGAAGCTAAAGGCCAAAATGAAGCAATGCATGGGCAAGAGAAGAAAAGCCCTAGTCTCTTTTACAAAAAAGGAGACAAAGTAATTGTGCTTCACAAAAAGTCAAACAAAGCCTCACTTAACCTACATTCCAGCTCCTCATCACGTTGTAAGCAAGAAAGGCATTATGATTACTGCAGAAAATGCTGGTCACAGAATAACTCACAATGCGTCATATTTTATAGTGATCCTGGATACAACATTCACCTCAGAGGATGAATGGATTACTTTCAGACACCCAGATGGCAATTCTACAGAAGCTGTGCCAGACTGGAGCTACCCAAAGAGGGCTGTAAAGCCTCCTGTAATATTAACTGAGGAACATTACAACCAAAGACTGGTGTTTAGATGTTACATACAGTACAGTAACTAGTGTGAACTGAATTTCATAGAAAGGTTATATTAATGTTCTCAGTACTGCACAGATAAAGCAGGCTACGTTTGTGTTTCTGCTGTCAACAAATTTCAAGTTAATTAAAAAAAGGGGGAGATGTAGTGTTCAGAGAAATGTGGTTCTGTATGCTTAAACTGATCTTACTTAGTATTCACAGTGGCAGCAGCTTCAGTAACATGTGAGATATAGGATGTACAGTAGCGTCTAGGAGTGCTGCAAGCTAGAGGCAGACAGATAGCAGTCCTGGAAGGGACCCACGGTTAATAAAGTTTTGCAAAAGGAGACATGGCTACAGTGGTCTTGGTTTGAGGTAAATTATACAGAACAGTACAACATCTCTCCTAAATGTTCCCCCTTCTAGTTTCATTGCATGTCCCCTTGTTCTCGTGCATCTTTTCTTCTGAAAAATACTCCCTTCCTGTACCTTGTTCAATCCCATGAGGTACCGTATTTATAGGTCTCCGTCATGCTCCCCGCTCTCTTTCAGGGTGTACATATTGAAGTCCGTCAGTCTCCTCATAGGGCTCCGGATGCAGCCCTGCACCATTTCAGTTGCCCTCCTCTGGACAGCCTCCACCCTGTCTATGTGCTCCCCGCGATGTGATCTCCAGAAGTGGACACAGTACTCCAGGTAGGGTCTCATCAACGATCTATACAGTGGCAACACCACTCTCTCCTTCTGCTGGAGATACCCCTCCCTATGCACCCCAACATCCTACTGGCCCTACCTACTACCCTGTTGCACTGCTTCATCACCTTGAGGTCAACAGATATGATTTCTCCACGGTCCCTTTCTTGTTTGGTGACTGTCAATACTTCTTCCTCCATTTCATACTCCACCTCTGGGTTTCTGTGCCTTGAGTGCATGATATTGCATTTTTTACATTGAAACTCAACTACCATACCCTTGACCACTCCTCAAATTTTCTCAAGTCTCCGCACAGTCCCTTTATCTCCTCTGGAGTATCCACCCTATTGCAGATTTTTGGTGTCATCTGCAAAGAAGCAAATCTTCCCTTCCAGTACATCTGCAATGCTACTTATAAAGACATTAAAGAAGACTGTTTCCAGTAGTGAGCCCTAAGGTACCCCGCTGGCCACCCTCCCTTCCTGCGAGTGAGTTCTGTTCACCACCACCCTCTGCCACCTATCCATTAACTAATGTCTTACCCAGATTGCCACCTTAGGACCTACCCCTAAGCTGCCAGTTTCCTTATGGGCCTCCTACATGGTACTGCGTCGAAGGCCTTGCTAAAGTATAAGCAGGCTACATCCACTGCCCCACCTTGATCTATTCCCCTGGTCATCCAGTCAAAGAAATCTGTCAGGGTTTTCTGACATAACCTCCATCCCAAGAATTTGTGCTGCCTCAGGTCCTGTAACGCGCTGGATTCAAGATATTCCACAATCCTTTCCTTTAGCAGTGACTGTTAACTTCCCCATCACTGATGTCAAGACTGACCAACCTTTAGTTGGCAACCTCCTCCCTGCTACCACTTTTATGATGCGGGACTACATCTGCCTTCCTCCAGTCCTCTAGAACTACCCCTGTTTCTGGTGAGTTGATGAATAGGTCTGTCAGAGGTGCAGACAGTACCTCCCTTAACTCCCTAACACCCTTAGGTGTAGCCCATCCAGCCCCAAAGCTTTGTCCAGTTTCAGATCTGCAAGTCCTTTCAGAACTCTCTCCTCTGCAAATGAACTTGTTTCTACCTCCCTTCCCTCAGTGTTCCTGCAGCTTTTATGTGGTTCATCCCCTTCACCTTCCTCCATGAAGACTGAACAAAAGTATCTGTTCAGGATAACTGCTTTTTTCTATTCCTCATCTGTACAGTCCCCTCTGCCCATCTTAACCTCACAATCTCTCCCCTAGTCTTTCTCTTTTTACTTATGTACCTAAAAAAGGTCTTGTCCACTTTAGATACCCTTGGGCTATGCTTTCCAAAGTCTGCACCTTTGTGCTCCTCATCATTTTCCCTGCTTCCTTCTGCTTCTCCTGGAACCCCTTCCTATCCTCTTCCCTCTGTGTATCTTTGGACCTCCTAAATGCTACCCATTTAGCCTTAACATTTTTAGCCACTTCCCTTGAGAACCACTGCAGAGGTCTGTTGTCCCCCAGTATGCCAGCCCTTAACTTGGCCCAATGCTCCTCCAACCCCTCCACCGCCCACCGGGCCATTCCCCCCCCCCCAACTAGGTAATCTCTAAGGCATTCACTCTTTTTTTTCTGCCATCCTAAGTCCAGGACCCTCATCCTTTTGTGATTTCCTTCTGCTGTCATCCTTATGTTGAAGCACATTGTACAGTGATCATTGGTCCTAAGGTTGCTTCCAAACTTGACATCTGCAATATTGCCCCAGTTTGTGAGTGCCAGGTCCAGTACTGCCCCATCATGAGTGGGCTCCATGACCAGCTCTCTGAGAAATGCACCCTGCAGGTCTAGGATGTCCCTGGTTCTCTCTGAGGCTGTGGTTGGCAGGCTCCAAGCTACATCCAGCAGATTGAAGTTCCTCACCAGTAGCACCTCCCCTTTTTCTGCCATTGTGCTAATGACGTCCCATGGTGTCAGTGTTTGTAAAAGGTTCTTTAAAGGGCCTCAATCACATGTAACCCCTGTAAGGGATGCAGTCCCTCCATAGGACCTAAATATCTGTCTTGTCCAGCTGATGGAGGCTCCCTTGGAGGCTCTGGCTATTGCTGATTAAAATATGCCACATGGAAAACAGTTTTCCTGAGTACCATGACATCCGCCAGGAGGGTAAGCGAGCTGCAAGCCCTCTGTACAGACCCAAACTACACAATGTTCCAAATGGACAAAGTAGTTCTTAGGACCAGTAGGAAGTTACTACCTAAGGTGGTGTTGGAATTTCACCTGAACAAGTCAGTGGCCTTTCCTGTGCTATGCCCTGAACATTCCACTACAGATGAACAAAAACTGAACTGTCTAGATGTAAAAAGCCAGTGCACAGCTTTTTGTTGCCTATGGAGAGGTAGGCAAAGGAAAACCAGCAGCCAGAAGGACTCTCTCTCTCTGAATATTTTCCTGCATACAATTTTCTTAAGAAAAAGCTGGTGAAACACCTCTCAGAGGCCTAAGACCACATTCCACAAGGGGTACCTCTGCCTCCGTGGAAGCTACAAGGAACATTACCCTTATAGACATCTGTAAAATAGCTAACTAGCAAACAGTACATACTTTCAAAAAAGCACTGCTGCCTGGACATTCAGTTCAGGGAGGCCAGTTTTGGAACTGCTGTCTTGCAGAACCTTTTTCCTAATTAGGTTCTGGGCCCATCCTCCCAAGGTATTGCTAGAGAGCCTGTTTATTGTAAAGCACCACTTATGGAGTCTTGGTGTTAGAATGAAAAAACAAACCGCTCACCAAAGTAATGTTATTTCTTCTCAAGGATCCATCAATGTGATTTACAATCCCAGACCCAGCCTCCTCTTCCAGAACCTGAAAACAGGATCACGCAAGAATCAGTTCTTTTCTTATTCTTACTACAGTTCTTCAACAGCTGGTTACAGCAATTCACCAAGTTTGGGGGTGGGGTAAAAGTTTCTCTGTGAGGAAGCTTAGTGCAACAAAACCTACCAGGGTTAGTTTGATCATTTTATTTGCCTCCTGGTTCAGAAGGGAGGGATTGCATTTTTGCCTCAAGGGCTGCAGAGCCGATTCCTTCCCTTCCTGGTGCTCGCCCCACCCCTGCACTGGCATACGCTGTGACATATGCACAAGGAGGCGCATGTCCATGAGCCTAATTACAGTCATTGGGACAAATTTGTGATGCAGATTCTTATGTTTATCAGTAATTGACAGGTAATTGAGGACAGCGCTTGATTAACAATGGACTTGATAATCAAGCGCTGTTCTTAATTACCTGCCAACTACTAAGTAACACATATAAATGTGCACTACAAATTCATCTCACTGACTGTAATGGGAGGCGCTGTCCCGCACTTGCCTGGCATACATCATAGCATATGCCAGGGTGGAAGTGGGGCGAGTACCAGGAATGGAAGGGATCAGCTCGGCAGCTCCTTGGGGCAAACATACAATTCCTTCCCCCCACATCAGGTGGCAGATAAAAATTATCAAACCTACCCAGGTAGGTTTTCGCCAAACTAAGCTTTCTCACAGAGAAGGCAGAGTACAGACTTGGTAAATTGTTTTAAATGTGATCAGTTACATAGTTCATGTTGTCTGCTTTAAATCTGTTTGATAATTTAAAAAAATGTTTTAAAAATATTTTTCAAACAATTTGTTGGATGTCAGTGCTCCCCCTAGCTATACAAACAAATCTGACATTAGAGCACTAGGGGTAGCATGACCACAGTGCAGAATTTAAACTTGGTTCTAATTCCCTAATTAGCATAAGTTCTGTCTCTGGGCATTACACTCTTCCAGGAAGAATTATGTTTATAATCACACTGCTTGATCCCTGAGAAGATCAATATAACAATGGTGAGTAATTATTTCTTCTGAGCATGACATGTAGGTATCAAGCTCTATTTTAAGCCATTCAATAAAGTCAAATAAGGTGCCCATAGTAAAGCTCAGTTCTCTGAAACTTTAAATTTTAACTCTCCAGTCTTAGGCTAAGATTTCAGTTGCGGTTATGTTATTTGATGGGGAGTTTTTTGTTTAAAGAGCTTTGTCTCCACTTGCTTGGGTGAGAGGCTATCCCTTTCTGAGCCATTAGCCAAAGGATTCTTTTGGATTGATGAATACTGAAACCTCCAATCCTTCAGGCAATTTACCTGCACTGGTTATTGAAGCTGCCGTCCCAATTAAAGGAGAAGTCCACCCAAAACTTGAAAAAATATATGTTGTGCAGAATGTTTTAATTTGTATGTGAAGTTCTAGTGTTTCCTTCCCTCTGACTTGTATTATGAGTTTTTCCTAAATTAGCCTGCTAGCTTTATGCTAGTTTTACGACCTCTGGGGATCTTCATCCCTGACAGCTTACTTGTATTTCTTGTTTCCACAGTGCATCTTATCTTATGTGATAGTGACGTAAGAGAGACCCAACATTCAGCACACACACATGCCAAACAAACTAAATATCTTGGAAGTTTTACAAGCTGCGCAAAAATTACCAGCAGAAAAGTTCTTCAGGACAGTAAGACCTTTACGATGAGGGTGGTCACCAAGCTGAATTCTACAGATTTTAAAATATAGCCATCTCTACTGTTGTGAACTGATTGTAAAGCAATGCCTTCTTCTGGATTGATGGTCTCTTCTACATCACCATCACATGAAACAAGGTGCATTGTAGGGCAAAGGAATACAATTATGCCGTTTCATATGGAGATCTCCAGGGGTCGTAAAACTACCCTAAAGCTAGCAGGCTATTTAGAAAAAACTCCTAATACCAGTCAGAGGGAAGAAAACACTAGAACTTCACATACAAATTAAAACACTCTGCACAACATATACTTTTACAAGTTTTGGGTGGACTTCTCGTTTAATGCAGCCCTCTGCTGAGCCTTTCATGCATGCTGAAATAATATTCTATCAGTCCTTTCTTTACTGGGTCTTCTAGCCGGAAAGAAATGAGCAAGAGTTCCATGTGGATCCCCTAGAGATGCTGTCCTCTCCTTCTTCATGTTTCTCCCTCTTTGGTGGGGCCACTTGGACCCGTGGCATCTATGTAGTAAACTGCCAAGTCTTGTCTTTAGCAAAACCTGTCTCAGCTGTTCACAAAGCCCTCCTTCCTTCTGATCTATACCTTAACCCCTGTCCCACACAAAAAGTTTGTAAACGAGGCTATATTTTTGCAGCAAATTAAAAGCAAGTAACAACCTTTCCTTCCCTCTCCCTTACCATAGCTTGCCCTAATAACACAAAACAAAAATACATTTCAAAGAAATCAAACTGTGCATGCAATGGATTTAGGGTTTTAGGGCCTTATTTTTTATCTAATTGTTCCACAAAGCTGTGAAAAAAAACCAGGTTCGACCACATGCACCATTTGCTTTTTTTTTGTGGGGGGGGGTTAATTTTTTGTGTTTTTTTTTCCTTAACCCATACCATTTTTATTGTTAAAGTTTTTTTAACAAGTATGACAGACAGGGTGCGTATCATTCTGCCTCATGACCACATCATCTGCGCTTTTTAATTTGCTCCTCAAACACATTTTAGGGATGCCAGATCTGGCCATTTCTTTGAGTAAAAACCTAAATCCTTTTACATTTCCTTTCAGATTTACTTTTTTCTAAGCTTCTCCCCTTAGACATCTCATAGCAGCAGATGATGGTGACCGACTGATGTGGAAGCAGGGCTGTGCTAGCCACCCATGATGGGATTCAATAATTAATGTGTAACCCCCACCCCTGCCCTTTTGCAAAAATGACAGGAGGCATGCTGTTGGCGCTGGCAGCACTACCTGGTGGGGACCTGGGTTCGGGGAGGATGAACTTACTCGGCACAAGGGGACCTAGGTTTGGCTACTCTGCACAGGGGCACCCAAGTAAATCCGAACACAGGAAGCAATAACTGTAATGTCCGGAACCAGGATTGGGATTTTTCAGTGCGGCTTTTATTCACAACTAGCTGAACACAACAAAGCATAGATGGACCCCCATGGGGCTACGTTTACTGATAATGCAGATTAGAGACTACAAGGCGGTCCACTTGAAGAATGAACCAATTCTACTGTTTTCATGCTCTGGACCCACCAGGCACACAGGCCGGACTTGCACGCGCTTTGGATACACAGCCTGACTGGCCCGTCTCCTCTACCAGACACTTGACTGACGGTTCATTGGAAGAATGAACCCATTTTACTTGTTGTGGCTCCCCACACCACTTAGAGTCTGCGACCCCTAGAGAGATTTCCCATTTGCTTCTTCTGACTCCCATCTCACAAAGAGAATTTTCTTTACCCTTGTTATGGCTCCCCACACCACTTAAGAGTCTGCGACTCCTAGAGAGATTTTCCCATTTGCGACCCACGTCTGGGTACTTCCCTCATCACTGGCCAAGCACATGAGGCAAGTAGCAATCACAGCAGAAATCCGTAGAGGTGGACCTAGTTACTAAAGATGGGGGGTGTTCCTACCTCCAGCTCCCCCAGCCCATACCCGGCCATTTCTCTGGACAAACTGAAACTTCGAAATGTAGATTAAACGGTGGATGAACTGTCGCACCCCCTCTACAAGATTACTTGAATTCACACAGACTTTAGCTTTTGAACCTACTCCATTTGTTTGTCCTAGTACTATAGACCTCCCAAATAGTAGTCCAAATCCCAGATTTCTTCACATTTCCCAGGCTGAAGAAACACATTTTTGCCCTCTCATATTAGAGCAAACACTCACCCTTTTGTTGCAGGTGCCCCACGGCAGTACAACTCTTCCCACTTTCTAAGCACAAACCGAAACTGTAAAAGGCAGCTTTCTTTCTTCAGCAGAGATTAGGGGATTGCCCCTGGAATCTACATGGGGATACTTTACTTCCTCTACTCCCCCCCCGGAGGGAGGGGGCACTGAGACCTGGACAGTGGTCTCCACCACTTGAACACTGGACACTCACTCCTTCTCTTCAGAAGGTAAACAGGAAACTCCCTTCCTGCTTGAGGGCCTTTTATGCCTTCTTCAATGTTATTAATGAAGACAGTAAATAACAGTGGCCTAGGCACCGAGCCCTGTGGGATCCTGCTGGTGACTTCCCTAGAGCTTGAGCCCCCCCAATCCTGTCTTTCAGCCAGTAGGCTACTCATACAGAGAGTCTCTCACCTTCCCCCAGATTCTCCTTTTTCCTTTTATCAATCTCCTATGGGGTACAGAGTCAAAAGGCCATTTGGCCTTTGTCTACTGCTTCTGTGACTCTGTCAAAGAAATTAGTCAGAATTGTTTGGCAGGATCTCTCAGCCATGAACTCATGCTGTCGCTCAACCTGGTGTCCCCCATCCCTTCCCCCACTCCTCACAATCTGTGATACTGGACCATCCTTCTCTTTTGTAAAGACTGAACAGAAGTACTCATTCAATTCTGCTTTCTTGACTCAACTATCTTCCATGCACCCCTCCTCTCTCTGTAGCCATACTATGCTATGCCATATTTTTTATCTCTTTTTTCACTGACATACTTAAAAAATACTTTTCCCCTTTTTTAAACCCTTCCCCTAGTTGCAGTTCCTTCTTGGCTTTGGCCAACCGAACTACTTCCCTATCTCTTCGGCTTTAATCTGGTACTCCTCCCCGTCCTCATCCCTTTGGGTCCTTCAGAACTTTCTGTAGGCGGCTGTCTTGCCACTGACCACCTGAGCTACTCATGGCTAAGCCAGCTGGGTGCTTTATCCCTCAAGTCTTTCCTCTTTGGCATGACACACTTATTTTTGTCTGCAGCTACTCCCTCCTTGATCACTGTCCACTTCTGATCCACCCCAATCCATTCACTGAGGCCAGTCAGGTGACTCCTTACGAGACCCCCCCCCCCATCTTTCTGAAGTTCATCTTTTTGAAGTCTAGTATATTGGTCATGTTTACCTTCTCCCTTCCCATGTCCAACCTGAAACACACTGTGCAGTAGTCACTCCCTTTTAAGGGCTTCTCAACCTGGATGTCCTGAATGTGGTTCCCATTCATCAGTACCAGATCAAGGATTGCTCCCTCCTTAGTGGAAACCATGACACCTTAGGTCAGGAAACTGCTCTGCACCACATCCAGGATTTCCTGACTCCTGGCACAGGCTGTGATGGGGAATCTTTAAATCCTCCTTGGCCAGGTTCAAGTTCCCAACAATTACCACCTCACCTTTGCCCATGGCTGCCCTGATTAAAGACCTAGATTCCCTGTCCTTTTCCCTTTCCTCCTCCTGGTTAGGTGGTTTGTAAACAACCCCCCGCCTTAGCTTCTTTCCCCTGTGGATTGCAGCTGCACCCACAGCACCTCCTCCTTCCCCTCATATGCCTCCTCCCTCATACAGGTTATTCCTTGCCTTACATATACCACCACCCTCCCCTTTCCCTACCCTCCTTCCCTTCTGCACAACTTGTACCCAGGGATTGAGAGGTCCCAGTCAAGGTTTGGCGTAGCCCAAGTTTTGACTGATGCAATGTCCACCTTCTTCTCTGCCAACACTGCCTGCAGGTCATCCATCTTGTTACCAAAGCTTCATGCATTTAGGAACACCACCCACCACCATCATTGTGCCTCTCCTACCCAACACGGCTATCCCCCTTCTCGCGATCTGTTGCCTGCTTTTCCCCCCATTATTTGCACCCCATGTACCTTAGTTTGCCTAATATCTTATCCTCTTTGCACTTCTACATCTTGTAACCAGCCTCCCCTGCAGACCCCGCTCCTCTAAGTTACTGCCCACACTCTGTCCTAAACCTTACTCACAACTCAACCTGCTCTAATTGGAGGGAGGCCTGATGGCATGTGCTACGTGTTTTGTACAGCATCACAAGCTTTTATGGGGGCATTTTTGCAGGGCTGGCAACTTCTACCTGAAATCTTTGGGTGCTGATTGGTCTGTATGCAAATGCTCACAATCCTGCAATCAGTCAAACACTGTCTAGCTTTCTTTGTGCGCTTTTCATGTTGCTGCACCAGCTGCCTGTTACTTTTCACAGTCTATTAATCTGTATTGGCCTCAGTCTTATGGGAGCAGTCTCAGGTGCCCATATGATACAAAAGCACAAGCTTTCACAATTCCAATGCAAATCACAAATTCATTACTGAATCCAACTCCAAATCCCAAATGGGACCCCATGATGCAACCCCCCATCATGGGTTACACACACTATCCTGCATTACGGCCCTGGAATGGGGAGTGGGCATGGCCCAAGCATACTCGTGTGACTAGGGGTATCTTCGATTCCAAAAGCTCCTTTGAATTCCAGTGTTTTGACTGATGCTTTTTTGGGCTTAAAAGACATCTGTGGCACTCCTGTGACTCAGCCATGATGTAGTCAATAAGCATGCACATTTTTAAATGTCCACGCATTTGACATTTACTGTAAGGGTCCAACAAAGTTCATTTGTACAGGTAATCATAGATCCAGGGATCCCAATTAATTTGCTCTCAAATAATTCTCAAATGATAACTGGAACTGTCTCACATGGCGCCAGATAACCTCCCAATTCCACTCCCAGACACTCACGGATAAATTGCTTCTCTTCATAGCCTCCAGTTAGAATGGATGTTAACCTGTCTCATCCCCAGTGTGCATCCAGTTCCTCTGCTTTCTGTAATTAAGTGACACTCTCTATCCTGTTCTACAGTGCATTTTGCACTTCACAGATGGCTTCTCCATGCCCATCAGAGCATGGTTGTCCCAGGGGATGCCTAGTCCTCCTGCTGTACTACCTGACAGTATTTAGAGTGCATAGGAACTTAATATAGAAGGGGGCTCTGCTTTGTGATTTATTTAACTTCATACAGAATGCCGAATCTTTGTACACCTCTGTGAGTGTGAGCTCCTCAGATCCCAGCGGTAACATCGTTGGTCTGGCACTTTCCTTACAAGCACCCATGACCCTCCTAAGGCCTCGATCCCCGTAATGGCTTGCTGAATCACATCCCATACATGTCCATATTTGCTACCTGGTGAAACCCTGATCTGACCACTCCAATCCTTTTTGCAGAGGTAAGATTGTGTGCACTGCTCTATGGGGGATACAGTTTCTCTTTTTTCTTCTGTCTGGAGGCAAATCTCCTACCTCATGTTGCATCTTTAAATCTCAGAATATTTTGCCAGTTGTTGTCAGGTGCAATGACTCTGCATGGGCCAGTCACTGCGGTCGGCCCCCACCACAGGATAGTGGGTCACTGAGTAATGTCCTTTGAGGACCCCCCATTTCTGCACCCTTCCAGTGGTGCACTACTATTCCCCTCTATGTGAAGCACCTCCAACATGACCCACAGTGGCTTGAGATGTGCCCTTGAGGTCCACCCCTGGTAGCCACCAAGGCCTTGCTTATTGTTCACACAACACCCTTGAAGCTTTGAGGTGTCCTACACCTCTGCCACTCTTGTTGCAGCAGGAGCGGCCAGCACCCAGATTTTGCCTTTGCAGTGTGGCAGCAGCCTACCCCCCTCAGTGCCTCCTATGCCCCTGGCCTGCTTCCTTTAGCTAGCCACCTGGGTGCAATCTCTCTTAGGTGTAGTAAAATGAGAGTGGTTTGGTTATCACAAGTTAGTGCCCACCCTCCTAGGCACTCTGAATTGCATCGATGGTACCCAAAAGCACCCTGGCAATATCAGCGTTCTTGCTGGTCCAGAATAGCAGCACAGCCAAGGGTGTCCCTGTCTGTCCACTGCTGGTACCCTGAGAGTACCAGCCAGGCAATGGCACTGAATCAACAACTGCCTGGGTGCCACAAGTGCACTCTAATGCCCAGTGTCCCTGGTGGCATGAGGGCACCCTACTGTATCTGCTCTGTATCTCCCTCTCCCCATCTACACCCTCAGGGGATGATGCCAGAGCATCAGTCCCCCTGAGCTAATTCCAGTGAACAACCACCTACCCCTAATGTTAGAATGGGATTGTTACATGTATTTAACAGCATATTCGTACCATAAACAGCATATTCTTATTCATACCTGCTTATGAAGCACTGGGTGGACATGAAGAACCCAGAGTTCCTTCTGAGCTTAAAGGTGAACTGTCAGCACTGTGAGCTCCACACCCAAGTGTGGGGCTCATCACAATTTCCACTTTATGTGCAAAAACATTTGTTTTTACTGTTTACTGCAGTACAGTAGATTGTATCAGACTGTTTCTGCCGACTTCAAAGTAGGGTTGCTCAGATTCATTAAAATCCATTCTGTCTTGAGTCCATCAGAATTTCAGTCATTGTGATTGCATTCCTCTTCCATTTAGGCACCAGAATCTGAATTTTGAATCCACCTCTGAAATCCAGGCTGTGTTAAGAACATCATCTCCCACCCAGTGCACAGTAAAAAACCCGAGTAGTTTGATGTAACTCCCCCCATATCAGACTATCTCCCACCCTGACCATGCTCATTAAAAGCCCGTGAGCTGCATGATGTGACACTCTCCCCCATGTCACACTCCCCCTGACCCAGACCACGCTCCTGGTCCTTACCTTAGTGGGCTGCAGCAATGCCCACTGGCCTGCCCACTGCCAAATAACTGTCCAAGGCAAGCTCCCGACAAGTCGTCCCCAACTGTGTCAGTCCTGCTGTGTCCATCCAGTGTGGTCGGTCCATCCAGGTGAGAACCAAGACTGACAGCCTACTGGAGAGTGCCTCCCTCCTCCTGCCACCAACAGCATATATTTAACCCCCAATGTGCTGTGCCCTTCGTCACAGTCATTGACCACATCAAACCTGTCCAGGAGAATACTGGAGACAGACAGAGAGAGAGAGACCCCCTAAAACTCGGTGCTGGAGGAACACAAAATCATGGGAAGGGGGTTAGGTCACCCAGCTTACTGTGACAGAGTATGTGGGATCCTTTCCCAGGGCTTTTCTTTAGTAGGCCACTAAAGGATGGTTGGAGCCTGGTGGGGACAGGAGAAAAAGCATGATGGCAGAAGCAACATGGAAGGACAGGCAGGCACAGTGCAGAATGACTGATTTTGCAGAAGAACTTAAGTTTCGGTCTAGTGGGCCATTCAGTGCGGTCACTTACGAATGGTTCCAGCTTGGATCCTTTTCTTTTTGGGGCAGGCAGGAGGCAATTGGGGGTTGCAAGACTATGTTCCAAGTAATACTGTGTAGTGGCCTGCAGGACAAGTGGTGGAAGAGGACGGATGCACTACTTAGGAGTGGGACCACTGGACCAGTCATCTTCCCAGCCAGTCCAGGAAGTACCCCCAGGGCTTGTGCATCATCAGCAACCATAGCCAGGCGAATGCAGGGCAAGGGACTTGTGTGGCGGGTGAAGTTTTTTTTCCCAGTTGTAAAGTTGATGAAACTGGATAAGAAATCAGATTTTGATTACACATGCTATTTCACGTTTATTTAAATTTAGATTTCTGGTCTCAAATACTGGAATTCTGATAACTCTGATTTCATCATATGGATTCCAAGCAACCCTACTTCCAAGCTGACATTTTCTGTAACTACAAACTCCAGAATCCCCTGCAACTGACATCAATGCAGGGCTGCCACAGTGGGACGTTTAGTAGCCTGCAGTGCATCATGTTAGACTTTGAGCTTTATAAACTCTCATCAGATGTTTGCTGGTAAAGCTGTTCTCTCACGGCTAAATATGATATTCTGTGACTGTAACTTAGCCCAGGGACAACAGTGGGACCAGCAAACCAAAGATCAGAGCTTATGAAAACTCTAAGAAGCACTGCAGGCTATTGAATCTCCCACTGCTGCAGTCCTGCTCTGATGACAGCTACAAGGGATTCCAGTAATTTTTGCTACAGAAACTATCAGCTTGGAAGTCAACAAAGTCAATCTGATACAATCTACTATGCTGCAGTAAACAGTAAATAAAAGAATGTTTTTGCACACAAAGTGCAACTTAGGACCAGCCACACACTTGGATGTGGGGCTCTTAGTGCAGACTGTTCCCCTTGAAATGACTATGTTATATACGTATATATCCTGGTGCTGAAGTTTGGGAGGGGGGGCACTGCCAGCACCAGGGATAAGCTCCAAATGGGAACACCACACATTTACCAGGATTCAGATATTTTTGTGTTTTCCAGTGTAAACCATAAAATGACTCTGTTTTCACGACTATTCATTAAGTGGTTTGTGATGTTTTTCCCCCTAGACAGTTTTAATAAATGGGCTCATTTTTGTGTAGCGTATACTATAATCACTCATTCAAAGTTCAGTCAGTGGCTGGCCATGGTGGGGGGAGGAGGGCTGTGCCGGTCACCGGCTGGGTTTCATGATGGGGTGTGGGGGAGCGGGGTGGTAGGTAAATGTCTGCCAAGGTAGGAGGTCCACTAGACCACCGGGAAACTAGACACTTTTGTTGTTTGCAAGGGAGTGACATGAGTTACACTGGACATCAATAATAATTATATATTTATTGGGCAGGTGTTCGGGTTGGGGGGGGGGAGAGAAACCACTGGACTACCAGGAAGGAACCATTTCCTTTTACTCGGTACGGCGATCGGGGGCGGGACCACTGGACTACCAAGGAATAATGCTTTTTTCATATCAGGACAGCAATCGGAGAATGGGGAAGGGGAGAGACCACTGGACTACCAGGGAATAATTGTTTTATTATCGGGATGGCGATCGGAGAACAGGGAGGGACCACTGGACTACCAGGGAATTATTTTGTTCACATAGGAAGGGCGATCAGACATCGGGGAAGGGACCACTAGACTACCAGGGCACAGCTTTTTCTTTATAAGGGGATGGTGATTGGGGAGGGACCACTGGATTACCAGGGACACGGTGTTGCGAGTTGGGTGGGACCACCTTGCACTTCCTCTGACAACCACTAGGGTTGCACGGAGTTAATAGGAAGCTTTCCTCTGCGGTATTTTCTCCATGCAAGTGAACACCGCAAAATGCTCTTGCATGGAGTAAATACTTCATGAATAGGACTGCACTGAAATGCAGGCCCCCCCTACCCCACATTTGCACAGCAGACCCCTCAAACCTTTGCCCCATCACAAATGGCTTTTGTGACTACCACAGTGGAGCAAAACCCAGTTTGCATAGCGCAAACTGGGTTTGTGACGGGCTACAGTTTTGTGAATCTAGCTCCAGAACTTACATATACTTCAACGTGCACTTCAGGCTATTGAGCCTCCCACTGCTGCCTACTGCTCTGATGTTAGCTGCAGAGGATTCTGGGATTTGTAGTAATAGTAGATGTCAGCCTGAAATTAAGCAAAATGAGTCTGATACAGTCTACTCTACTACAGTAAACAGTAAGTAAATGAAAATGTTTTTGTACACAAAGTGCATATTGCGACCAACCCCACACTAGAATGTGGGGTCCGTGGTGCTGACGGTTCCCCTTTTGGCATTATTTCTTTATCCCCCCATGTGCTCCAGGACTCGCCACTCCTTTGGGCTGCCATGGTCTCCGACAACCCCTACTACTCTCACGAGCCTCCTTACCTCATACTGCACCCTTCCATGGGGTAACCTGCCATAACCCTTCGCCGGTGGGTCCCTCTCCTGCGAGGGGGAAGGCACCGGGGGTGGGCATCCAGCACACCCTCTATTTGGACCCAGAGCGCTGCTGAGGTGAACATGGCTCCATCAGGAGTTTCGGAGGAGTCAGCGGACCAGCTGCCATCATCCAGCCAATCCCGGAGTGGTTTCCGATTTTCTAGTGCTTTCCCTTATTGCAATCCTCATGCAGTGCTCCCGGTCTCCACTGGAGCTGCTGCAGAGTGATGCAGCCCTGCTACCCAACCCAGTAGAGGACAGCAGTCCTACGGATGTTCAATTCTCTCCTCCCCTGCCAACCCCCAGCACCCCGAGTCCGTTCCAAAACCAGGGTCACCGACCGGCATGTTGCGAGGTTAGGCGCCAGCGTCTCAGCCCTCTGTGCCACCGGGCTAGTGACTGTTCCCTTTTAATGAACAGCAAACCTTGTGAACAAGAAAGCACAAAATCATTTTCATAGGATGCTTATGAGTTTCTGTCTTGAAGAATTGATGAGGCATTCCACATTTTACGGGACAATACTCCACGTTTAGCTGGCAGACAAAAGATTGAGAGCTGCAGTTTGCCAATGGCGGATCTGACAGGAAACAGTGGTTGATTCCCATTTCAGCTACTGTAACAACCGTCATACCTCATCTGAAACTTCTGTCAAGGAAATGAGGGAGTCAGGCACTCAAAATGAGGGACACATCTTCAAATATGGAGATACAAGCTCAGAACACTGTGGAAACCAGCGCCTTTACTTACATAGAAGCATAGAATTTGATGGCAGATAAGGACCGCTTGGCTCACCCAGTCTGCCCATTTCCCTACCTAATGGATAAGCTGCAGATCCTAGTTAACCAACAGCCTATTTCTTCCTACCCCCAACCCCTAGAATTGCCTTATGACTGTCCCATGCATGCTTGAATTCCACCCGGTTTTGACTCCACAACCTCCTCCGGAAGGCCATTCCATGCATCCACAACCCTCGCTGGAAAAAATACTTCCTTAAATTACCTCTGAGCCACCCCCATCTTCAAATTGTGTCCCCTTGTTCTGCACACCTCTTTTTTGAAAGATGCTACCCTCTTGGACTTTGTTGATTCCCTTGAGGTACTTGAAAGTTTCTATCATGTCCCCCCTCTCCCTCCTTTCCTCGAGGCTATACATATTAAGCTCCTTAAGTCTCTCTTCATATGTCTTCCGGTGCAGACCCTGCACCATTTTAGTTGCCCTCCTCTGGACAGCTTCCATCCTATCTATGTCTTTGTGGAGATTGGGTCTCCAGAACTGCACGCAGTACTCCAGATGGGGTCTCACCAGCTATCTGTACAGAGGGATAATAACTTCCTGTTTTCTACTGGTGATGCCTCTCCCTATGCATCCCAGTATCCCCCCAGCCCTCCTTGCTGCCCTCTCACATTGCTTGCCCACCTTTAGGTCATCTGATATGACTACCCCAGGTCCCTTTCCATTTTTGTTGTTGTTAGTATCTCACCCCCCATTGTGTACTCTTCCCCTGGGTTTTTGTTTCCCAGGTGCATTACCTTGCACTTCTTATCATTGAATCTAAGCTGCCATACATTTGACCATTCCTCTAACCTTGACAAGTCCTTCTCACCCTTTCCACCCCACCTTGTGCATCAACTCTGTTGCAGATCTTTGTGTCATCTGCAAAGAGACATACTTTTCCTTCCAGTCCCTCTGCAATGTTGCTTATAAAGACATTGAAGAGACCAGTCTAATACTGAACCCTGTGGTACCCCACTAGTAACCCCCTTTCTTCAGAGTGGACTCAGTTTACTATTACCTCTGTGTCCTATTCTCCAGCCAATTCTTTACCCAGGCTGTCATCTTGGGACCCACTCCCAGGCTGGCTAACTTGTATATTAATCTTTTGTGTGGGACTGTGTCAAATGCCTTGCTAAATTCTAGGTAGGCCATGTCCACAGCCCCTCCCTGATCTACTACTTTGGTCACCCAGTCAAAGAAATCTATCAGATTTGTCTGGCATGACCTTCCTGCTGTGAATCCATGCTGCCTTGGGTCCTGTGCCTCTCTGGCCTCTAGATACTCTACAATTCTTTCCTTCAGAAGTGATTCCATCATTTTCCCTACCATTGAGGTTAAACTAACAGGTCTGTGTTTCCTGCTTCTGCCTTCCTCCCACTTTTGTGAAGGGAATCACATCTGCCCTTCTCAGTCCTCGGTACCACCCCATCCTCCCATGATTTGTTAAAGGGGTAGTCAGTGGTGTCACTAGTTCTACCTCTAGTTCTTTAGAATTCTGGGATGAATCCCATCAGGCCCCATTGCTTTGTCCACCTTCAGTTTTAAGAGTTCTTTCAGAACCCTTTCTTCTGTAAATGGGCTGGTATCAACTTCTGTATCCAGAGTGTTTCTACTGTTTGTTTTAGGTACCTCACCCTCTTCCTTTGTAAATACTGAGCAAAATATTTGTTTAGTATCTCTGCCTTTTCACATCACCCTCTGCCCACCCTCCCTCCCTTTATTAAGCCTCACTATCCTCCCTTGGTCTTCCTTCGGCTCCCTGAGTGTACCTATAAAGGTTTTATCCCCCTTCTTAACTGAGTTGGCTATCTTTTCCTCCGTTTGGGCCTTTGCTGTTCTGACTGCCTTCCCAGCTTCTGCTTTTAACTGATACAGTTCTCTGTCCTGCTCCTTCTGTGATTCCTTGTACTTCCTGAATGCTTTCTTTCTCTTGAACCTTCACTGCCACTTCCTTTGAGAACCATAGTGGTTTCTTACATTGTTTCATTTTGTTTATTTGCATCACACAAAGGCTTGTTACCTTTGTGGCAGTTTTATTATTCTCCATTGTTCTTCCACCCTCCTTCCTGCCCATTTGCTAGTGCATTCCTTAGGCACTCACCCATTTTAGCAAAGTCAGCCCTCCTAAAGTCCAGTACTTTTGCCTTTGTATGACTGCTCTATTGCTGTGTTTATTGTGAACCATACTGTTCGATGGTCGCTAGTTCCCAGATGGCTACCCACTTTACATCTGTGATCCTCTCTTCATCTCCATTTGAGAGAACCAGGTCTAAGATTGCTCCCCTCTCAGAGTGGGCTCAATACTAGTTGTCTAAGGCATGCCCCTGTAGGGCATCTAGAATAACCCCACTCTTCAAGTGGCTACTGCAACTGCACTCCAGTTAACATCTTGCATATTCAGATCACCCATCAGCAATATCTCCCTTTTCTGCCATTCTAAGTATACTTTCTATCATTTCCTTGTCATTCCTCCCCCTGAGAAGGGGTCTTATACAACCCTGTGCGGATTGTGGTGCCATTGCGGTCTCCAAATTTACCCACAGTGCTTCTTCTCCTCCCTGTTTACCCTTTTGTTCTGTTGCTTTGATTCCTTCCCTTATGTAAAGAGCTACCCCTCCTCCTCTTTTACCCTCCCTGTCCCTCCTATAGATAGTGTATACTGGTATGTTTACGTCCCAGTCATGGTTTTGTGAGTACCATGTTTCTGTGACTGCCACGATATCCAGATGTTCCTCCTCCATCTAGGTCACTTATTCAGGAAGCTTGTTACTCAGACTACGGGCATTGGTACTCATTGCTCTCCATTTTTTGATGGATTTACCTTCTGTTGCAGCATCCCCCACTGACCTTTCTACCTCGGTCTTTTTCTCATTTAGTACCCTGTTTTGTAGGGAGAGGCTGGGATTTTCCTGCTGCTTATCAGTGCCTCCCCCCTTGACTAGTTTAAAAGCTTGCCAATGAAGCATACAAAGTTTATTTTTAACTTCCGGCCTCTTTCTCCTTCCCACCCTGGCCAAGTTACAGGAACACCTTGTTCTTTCTCAGCTCACTTCCTACTTTGACTCCTCCTCATTCTTCATCCTTCTTCAGTCTAGTTTTAGGAAATCCCTCTACAACTCCACCTCCCTTCTCCGGCTCACTTACTTCATCCTCTCAGGTATGGACAAGGGACTCATTACCTCTGCCATATTTATTGATCTTGCTAAAGCTTTTGACACTCCTGCACAACCCTTCTTTCTGGACAGCCTTAAAGCAGCAGGCCTCTCTGACTCCTCAGTCAGTTGGTTCTGCTCCTACCTTGAGGGAAGGTCTCAAGCTGTCCTGATCAGAAGCTCTCTATCCTTCCCATTCCCCATCTGCTTAGGTGTCACTCAATGGCTCTGTCCTGGGGCCTGTTCTTTTTTCCATTTTCTTGAATGACCTCCCCTCAGTCTGTTCCTCTGTGCCATTCATATGTATGCTGATGATACAGTTCTCTTTGCATTTGACTCCTCTTCCCGTGGCCTTACTTCCCAGCTACAGCAGGATTTTTTTTTATAGAGCTTTTTGGTCCCCGTCACCTCCTCCCACCGACTGGGACACATATTTTTTCAGGTTTTCCCTGAGCTCCCGGGCCCCAGCACAGGGCTGTGTGAGAGTGGAGGCACCTCTGCACCCATGGTGCCAGCTCAGCTCCTTCCACCTCCTGACACTTTGCCGACCCCTCTCCACTTATGCTACCCACTTGACCTCCACCTGGTGGGAGCAGAACTATGGGGGAGGGGGGCACCCACCCACCTGCACCACCCTCAGAAGAGAAGAGCTGCCTGCTGGCATACTCAATCCTGACCCCCCCCCACGCCGGTACCTCGACAACCTGAGGTCATTCCCGAACCCGTATCGCCGGCATAGTTTGAGGTAAGGCGCCCAGCTACAGTTAGACTTTGACAACATTCAGCATGGGTTTCTGTCTAACCAAGAGGCCCTCAATGCGAACCCCCCCCAAAAAAAAAACAGTTTGTATGACTTTTGGCACTTGACATAGGCTTACCAGACTCAGCTCGCTCCCATTATTCCACTCTTGATGGTGTCGCAATTAATGATGTGTCTTCCTTAAGGGGTCTGGGTGGACTGCCTTCTTGATTTCTCGGTGCACTTTGATGCCATACACCATAAGCCACATCCCAAGCTTGGTGCACCGTACAGAAAAAAAGCAAATATCCCACTTCCTGCCCATTGAGAAACTGATTATATTTTTGACTATGGCGATATAGTTGACAGTGGAGCTCCCAAATCTCCCTTGCCAGACTGGACACCCTCTTCACCCTGTCATTTTGCCTTAGACTGGCCACCTTATACCCACCACCTGCTCGCTTTGCACTGCCCTTTCCCTCCCATCTCTTGACACCAGGTGCTTTTCCCATTGTGCTTCATTTATATCCAAATTCTGGTTTGTTTCCTTCTTACCTTCCTTATCTCCCTTACATCCTCTCCCCCTCCTTTCTCCTACCTGCTCCACAGCAATGTTACCCATTCCCTTTCTATTCCATCAAGGAAATCTACTGTTGGTCAAACTGCCTTCTCTTATTGCTTTCCTAAACTCTGGTCAACTCTGGTCTACCCTTCCAGTTAATTTGCTCTGCTACTCCTGTCTTATCCCTTATGTCTCTCCTTCATGACTTTTCAACTCCCAACTGCAACTGTTCATGATCCCTTACTTCTAAACATCTATCCTACCCCCACTCATAATGCCAGCCCATTTTGCTTCCCCTCCACCCTTATGCCTGTATGAGTAATTTCCCTTTGCCTACCAAAGGTCAGGTTTGTCTACTGCAAGAACCTGTTTGTTCTGATTTGCCATGCAATGTTGTATGCTCTTTGATGTACTGTATTTCATTTTGTTTTACCAGAAAAAGCTCGATTGAGATAAGCTCATGTGCAAGGAGGTCCTGGTTAGGACAGTAAAGTACAGAAAAATCACAGCAGTTACAAGGCTGCAAGATAAAGAATAGAGCAAAATTTACAAGCAGTATATACTCTGCTAAATCAAATAAAGATATGCAGTGTATAGTCTGATAAGCCAAATAAAGATATGCAGCAACGGAAGTAAATAAATGTAATATAAAACATGATATATTAAAACAGCAAGGTTGTTACAGCTGAGACAGCTTTAAAACAGCAATCAATTTGCAATGAATAGCAAAAGAGGGCCTTGGAGCAGGTACAACTATCAGTGCAATAGGAATTGATCAATATTGTGAAGGTATGGAGGCTCTCGATTTATTTCAGTTTGACAGAGGCCTGAAGTTTGTTTCAGTAAGTTGGAACTAGCTAGCTGAAAGCCATTATATCCTTTTGCAATTTTGAGTTTCAAGCAAAATATAGTTGCATGTGCTTAGGTTATATAAACTAGAAACATTGCAGAATAAGTCAGAGATACATTGTAGTATGACATGCCTAAGAGATTTGTAAGACCATAAATATAGGTTTTTCAGTCATCTAGTGGAGAGGGAAGGCCAACCAATAGATGCATGAAGAGTGCAGTGATGGATTCATGCAGGCAGCCCAGTGATGAATCTCAGTGCTTTATGATAAAGGAGTTCCAATTGGGAAAGTTGGCCAACTGCAGCATCTCTATACACTAAGTCCCTGTAATTAAGCAGGGTAAAAATGTAGCACTGGCTACGGTTTTACATGCATCCAAAGATAGACTGAACGTATTTTTATAATAAAAGCCCAGCCTTGGCTGCAGGTTCTTACGTAACTTTTCAGTAGGATTACTAAAAGAAAGCTTACTATCTGGCCATACTTTCACATATCTGAAATTCTTTATTAGCTCCAATTTAGCACCTAGGAGTGTAAGGATTCCAGGAGGGGAGGGGCCAGTTGACTATTTGCTGTTGGCGGCAAAAATCATATACTTCATTCTGACGGCACTAAGAAGGAGTTTAGAAGCACACAGTTTAAGTTGAAAAATACCGAAAGCAGATTGGAGGTCATTTAAAGCTTCTAGCCCATTAGGTCTGGTTGCATATAGCACTGTAACACCCACATAGCAGTGTAGTTTTACTTCCCCGATATCATCTCCTAGATCATTGGTACATATGGTGAATAACAGTGGTCCAAGGACAGACCATTGTAGGACTTCTCCAGAAATTTGTGAGCCGCAGGAGAGTAGACCCTCAGATTGAATTTGTAGTTGTCTACCAATCAAGTAATTTTTGAACCTGACTACAGAATGCTGACCAATACCAACAGAATTATTCACAAGTAATTGATGGTTAACCCTATCAAAAGCCTTCCTGAGGTAAAGAAAAATGGGAGCCCTTACAAGTGTTACCACCCAGTCCCTTGGGGTTACTAAAATCCCACCAGTGTCAGTGCTAGGCAGGGAAGGCAGCTGGTGAATAACTAGTTAAATGGGGTTTTCACCTACTCACTCTCTTGATTACTTGGTCTCAGCTGAGATGAGAGAGATTAGGTCATTTAGAACTCTCGCAGCAGCATAAGCCACAGCAGCTGGCTGTGAGTGGGGAGTTTTAGAATCTTGGTTTAGTTCTGGTCAGCAGTTGAAGTGAGAGGAATAACAGCTGCTATGCACTCTGAGAAGTGAGCCTATTTCTCACCCTAGTCCTGAAAGTCATCAGCCTGCCAATAGAAGTGGTGGAAACTGTTGTCTACAGCAGGATCTCCTGATTTTTATCCCCAGAGGGATGAAAAGGACTGCTTGAGAATGGATCCTAGGGGAAATCCCCTATTTGATCCAGGACTTTGAAGCTGCCTATGTAGTTCTACCTGTAAGTAGATCTGACTTTGTGCTTACTGAAGAAAGTAGCTGTGCTTTGGTGTTTCTCTGACTAAAAGAGAAAAGGTACACCAGCTCTGTTCTAAGTTTGAGACTTTTCTCAGTTTAAAGTTGATTGACAATTGTGGGGTCCAGAGGCAGACTAATGCACACTGTTCAGGACTTTAATTTCTGCACTCCTGGAGTAGTGTTATTCATATGCTGGATGTGAAAGTTCAATCCAAGATGCATTTCCTAAGTGTTTTTAAGAAGATTTAAGGTGTAACTCTGAAAGAATGGCTGGGTATGAATATGGAAGCGAAGGATGGGCAGCCCCCCATCTGGAGGAACCAGTCCAGCATAACAGGTTCCGTAAGGGCGCCTGGTTATTCAGGATATGCTGGCCAATACCTGAAGAAAAAAATACCCCCATATGTGTGTTGTGCTAGTAATGAGCCCTGTGTGTTCAGTTGTAGCCAGTGCCACTAGTAGAAATGGTCTAATTGTGGCCAGTTGCCACCAGCAGAAGTTTTAAAGTCCTATGCCATATGGGAGATGTGTGTGCTCAGTTTTGGCCAGTGCCACTAGAAGAAATCTGTGTTCAGGTAAGGCCATTGCCATTGAAGAGAATTCAATGTCCTATGAAATATGGGAATACGCAGAGTTTCTGTCAGATACAGTTGTTCTGCAATTGCCTTGTGCCATGATGTGTAAACCCTGAGGGTCCACCTTTGCTTTAGAGAACACTGTTTGGAATAAAGTCACACTCTAGAACCCCAGCCTGGTTTGGACATTCATGTTACTGCTTCCTGTGTGGATTTACTGGATACCCCTCCAGAAGTACAGCTTTAGCATAGCCCTAGCAAAACGTTCTCTCCTCAGGACCTGGGTAATTGGTCAAATAGTATTGCTTTTGTACACCCCACCTCTTTTCTGACCACTAGAAGTAGTAACGATCCTGGTATACATTCCCAAAGCTAGGGATGGTACCAATGTCCGAAGTGGTTTGTGCCTAGTCCAGGGTACCAAGGGGTAGCTGTGTAAAGTAGTGGGGGGGATTACAAAAACATAGGTTGTCGTCTGAAGATGTTGTTTAATTTAGGGAGAGACCCAGAGATTTTTTTTCTGAGGGTATGGCTAGTATCTCTCTGTCTGGTAGCATGGTAGCCCAAACAGAAAAGGAAGCTTTGGACAAGAGGATTTTGCCCAGAAAAGTGCCACCCGAATGTGCTGCTTGTGTGCCAGCTAGAACAGAAAAGAACAGAGTGCTGCTTGTGTTTTGTCAACTTGCAAAGGACAGTAAAGCCTTGAAGTGTATGTCCTAGTCTCTGCATCAAAAAACGTTTACAGAACTTTTAACTTGCAATTTTCAAATGCAAAAAGTAGTGTGGACTTTAGGAAACAGATCGAGAAATGTGCCCTAAAAGTTTTGTGTGCTTTGTGTGAAAATTGGGGGAGTCGCTAGAGAAACTGCCAGTAGAGAAAATGGTCAAAACGGTGCTCCCACTGCTGAAATTGCAGCCAAGAAAAAAAGTTACAGTTTGCAGTTTAAAGTTGCTCCTGCTCGACAATCGCCATGAAGGATGAGCAAGCGAGGAGAGAGAGAGAGAGAGGCTCATTTGAATGGCGTCGAGTGATTGGTGCAACTGCAATCAGTACCGCCCCCTGGCCAACGTCTGTGCACTGCAGAGTGTTCAAGGAGGAGGAAAGAGAAAGAGAGAGAGAGAGAGAGGCATGTGAGCTGGTCACACCAGATCAACCATCGAGGGGCTCGTGAACATTCTACTCTGTAGTAAACTGACTATTACCGTGTAATTTCAGGCTCAACCCATTGTCTGACCAACTGGAAAGTGAGCGCGGCATTAGTGGCTGCAATCAGCGGGACTGCCAGCCCTTTTCACCCCAGAGGACTTCCCATGATTGGCACCAGGCCGAAAATTTCCATCGGAGGAAGCCAGCTACTGAATTCAGTGAGTAAAACCAGTTAACTGTACAACAAACTGTGTGTGATTATCAAGCCAGCTGAATCTTTGTGTAAGCAGTGATTTTTTTTTGCAAAGAAGAACTGTGCGTTGTTACAGCAAGTGCAACAAACACAACTTTTGAGCACAGACTGTGAGCAGTGATAATGGTTTCAGCAACAGTAAATGTTTCTAAGCAAAAAGGGACTGTGAGTTGTATAGGGGAAGATGCAGCAAACAGGCAATCCTGTGCAAAGAAAGATTGTGGGCTTGCAAGTGACTTTGAGCATGTGTAAATAGTTCTCTGAACTGATGCTAATCGCAAAGTCAAGTTTAAAATTGTATGAATGTGCTAAAATATACCAGCAGAGCAATCGATTACAGTTTTGAGTAAATTCAGTAGCCAGAAAAGGTCGGAAACACAGTTTCAGCCAGTGAACAAAGTTTGATGCATGAGGAAAGTTACTGTTGCCATTACAGGGCGGGGTTAGCAATGTAAACACAGCAGCAGGGAGCTATTTTATGAGGCAGCAAATAGACTAGTGAGCAGTTCAGTAACAACAACTTTTGTGTGTTTGCTCTCAGACATGGCTTTGGGAACTCCCCGATATCCGGATCATGCCCGAGCTTTGATCGCACAGGAGGTAGCAGCACTAAGAGAAATACAGAGAACTTTTTATGGTGAAAGGTTGCTTCCAGATGTAGCAATCTCTAGCTATCCAGTGACAAGGACATTGGCAGGCATATGCAGTGTACGCTACTGCATAAACACTTGTCGGGGGGGGGGCAGCAATTGGAACAGTTTCAATGAGCTGCCACATAATCTGCATTTCTGTTTGCAGGTTCCTCATACGGCAACCCTGGACCCAAATCTGTTATTTCCGGGCGTCTGAGGGGGGGGAGGTTAGTATAGTAGGTGAATCCTGCACTGGAGGCATGACTGGCATGCCAGCTGGGGAAACCAAACAAGCCAATTGGCTATCAGCCTAGCCCATATTGAACCTGAGCTTGCCACTGATTGAGGGGCGTGGGGTGGATCCATGGGCTTTTCAAACAAAGAAACAATATATCCATAAAAAGGCTGTTTTTGAGCCTCTTGATCCCTTTCCTGAGATTTCTGTTTGGAAGACTCAGCAAGGCACGACTGGACTGGATGCGACCACCACCATCATTTCTGTGAATTGGTTGTGACCCCAGAAACACCAATGCAGCAGCTGAGAGACCCAAAGAGATAGGACAGCAATGACTCAGACTGGCAGCAGTGAAATATTTGCACTTGACATGCTGACTGGACGGACCCTCACTAGACTGCCTTGCTCTTTTGTTTTAATTTGAAGCTTCGAGCAACAATCAGTGGAATTCAGCGTGGCGGCAGCAGAGTACAGTGGACAAGTCTGGAATGGTCAAAGGATAGAGACTCAGTGAAGACTGAAGTCAAAGCAGGAGAAACAAGTCAGCACCAGAAAAACTACTTTGGAGGACTCGACAGTCGACTCCATCTCAAAGCAAGGGCCAGGCGGTGTGTTCATTGGATGACAAGTAAGAGGAGGACTGCATCAGAGATCGAGTCTTGGTCGGGCTCTTCATTTCTGTAAGAGAAGAAACGGGTGACTAATGCAGGTACTGCATGGTACCATTAATCAGATCAGAAGCACACTCTATTCCCAACTCAAAGTTGTTAGAACCCATAAAACACTTGGTAGGCATGCACAGGTTAATGATCAAGTGTAAAAGTTTGATTTATTATTCTTAGTGTTTAATTTCTTTGTTGTCAGGGTAATAAAAATTAAATTTTGAGCTCCAAAATTATGTCTCCTGTGTTTTGTTTTTTTTTAACCTTGTGTTTATACTCCTTATCTGTCTCCTCCCTCCACTCTCTCTGACGTCCTCCGTGGACCTCCCCAGACCCCGTCGTGATCTGTCCTTAGAGCGCCTCATCCACATACACTCCCTTGAAGACCCCCAGTATACCCCCCCATAGGGGTGGAGAGGGCATCCCCGGTGCTTACCTCTCTCCAAACCAGCACTCTATATGTGTACGTGGATCTGGCACAGCAGAGTCTGCCCGACGAGCCCTGGAGATGTCCAATGGAGGCGTCTTCACCTAGGAGGAAGCGAGGTGTTTTTCCTGATTCCTCCCCCCCTGACGTTGGCGTGCAATGAAGGGCTATGAGCTAGGAGGCATGCTGAGACATACCCCCTACTCCGCCCCTCTGCTGACCGTCACCCAATCTGCTTGTTGCTGCTCCGCCTACCGCGCTATACCGCAGGTGGCGGCATTGCAGCGGGAGCCTGCAGTTACCCCCCCCACAGAAGGAGAGCTGCCGTTGGGCGCTCTATCCTTCTCCACCCCGGCTGACCCCTGACAACCCGTGCTCGTTCCTGAACCCGGGTCGCTGGCGTGGTGTGAGGTGTGGCATCCAGCGCCTCAACCCTCAGCGTCACCAGGCCGGCTGTGTTTTTTAATACAGTACTGACTACTTCTAGGGCAAGTAAGAAAGTAAATAAGAAGGAGTATGTAAAGGAAGAGACTCTAAAATACATTTTAATCAAACACACTACCTATCTATCAGCAGTGAAGTCAGTACATCTGCATTTTCTGGTACAATCGGCTCCCACAGGTTTAGCTTTTCCGGTTAAAAGATGATCTCCCTAGAAGTACATTATTTTCACTACTGAATGAAATCCTTTTCAAGGCATGATAAAATCACAAGTTGGGAATGAAGCTATGTATAAATACAGTTTGTAAGCTTTTCACACATACGAGTGTTTGTCAGTTGCCGGCTGCGGGAGGTGGGGTGGGGGGACTTGGTGGGGGGGGGTTTAGCTCACAGCAGCTGGTGCATTGCATGGTAATTCACGTTCAGTTTTATCAACCTGACAATAATTACTAAGCACACTGATATATAATATTAATTTATTTAAAATGTATCATAACATCATAGCAAAATGTATCAGATCATATTATTTATTCTGGGAGTGTGTGCTGTACCTACTAGCGGACAGAGGTATAATTTAAAAGGAAAGTAGAACACCATTAGGTAAATACGAGAGTCTCTCTATGGGGTCCCAGATGGGGTGGGGGTTAGGGTATGTTCTAATGAGACGACAGCTGCCGATTTCATTGGAGATTTCCTTTTGCTCATTGTATATAACAGTGTTCAAAATCACACGTCACAGTAATTATGCATATAATAGCTGATTGCAGACTGTTAAAAACTGCAAGTATACTAAGTGTCCCTTACATGGTCTATGTTTGGGTGATAGTATCCAACCATAAAGGAGTCTGGTCAGTACGTGATTTACTATTTATTTATCGTGGATACATGAGAACTTTACAATGTTCCCCTTTGTCCATTCACTATCCAATGTGTGCATGCCTACTGGGTTGCACTTGGACATTTTTGTATTATTAATGTTATCTTTCATTACCATAGCAGTAAGACTATTTCATAACACATACTTACATTACCTAAACCCTATTCATTTTTCTCTGGCAAATTCCTCAGGCATAGACTAGACTGGACACCCATGTCAAAATGTCTAAATCAATTCAAACAGATTGTTGAGGGTGGGCTGTGTTTGACTGTGTGTGTGTGTGTTGGGGGGAGGGGCACAGCCAGCGAGAAGGAATGAACAGACAGCTACAAATGTGTCTGTTTATTTCTTTTCTTTAATAAATAATGGTTTGAACATGCTTATTTTTACTATCCTGGTGTATTTACTATGTTTTATGGACATTATTAAGGGACTACCTGTGTATACTGCATTATTGTTTAAAGAAAAACAAATACTAATAGATAAAACTGCACCTGTCTGTTCCTTCCTACATACCCGTCAACTGCAAAAATTACAGCTGTCTGTTCCTTCCTATGCACCCATTGGCCTCCCCACCCAAACACGCCACACCCTCAGCAAGGGTGTAGAAAGGCATACCCACCTCTATACACATTTTTGTATTTTTTTTTTCTAGTACCTGTCCCAAACTATATACCTTTTTGTTACCACTATCATTATAATATTACAATGTGTAGTACTTGAGTTGGTGTAGACCACTTCGTATCTGTTTAAACTTTTATTGTTTAGGATATATATGTGTGTACAACCTGCTTTGGAGATTAGTTAAATCATCTGATAATCTGATTTACTTTGAAACTGGGGGCAGGAGTTGGAAAGAGTGTGTACAGTTTTGTTTGTTTTTTTTTTAAATGGGGGAGGGGGGCAGCAGTTGGACGAAGTGTGTACAAAACGGAAATATCTGGCTCACCCCTGTCCAGTAAGACTGTGGATTATGTGTCTAAAGGCTGGAATGGATGTGTTTCTGATACCCCACAGTTCGGATTGCCTTGAGAAGTATGGTATGAGCAGGGGTGCAACGCCAGAGAGGGCATCACAAATTTGTTTGGCTCTCATGTGGACCTAAGCAGGGAACTCTGCATGCAGCAGCATGCAGCACCAGGTTGAACCTGTTGGGGAAAGTTCCACAGAGTGTATCACAGAAGGAGAGTGTAAAATTAATGCTGATCCACTGCAAGGGCAAGAACAAAGAGAGGTCTCCATGCCTGTGTCCCAGGTGGACAGTGCAATGGAAGGATCCGTGGACCCATGGAAGCAGGGACCAAGTCCTACTGTAGTGGGGGAGGATGAACTGCAAGAGACACTGAACTGGGAGGTGTCTACCTCTGTGCCCAGTTATGAGTGGAATGTCTCAGAAGTGAGGACATTTGCTCTTCTTGGGCTCAGATCACGAGTGAGGAACACAAGGATAAAGAAATGTATCTTCATGTTGAGGGCTCCAGTGAGTCACCTCAAGCTCTTGCCTCAGAGAAGCCAGAGAGAGAAGAAGAAAGCTCCAGTATCCTGCCCACAGAGATGGTCGTGGATAAAGTTCTTTCGTTCTTTAAGTATGCAACACTGGCTCAACCAGGACTGGCTACCCCCAAGCTGGGCCATGGGTCGCAGACTTGTGAGGAGTAGCAAGAAGGAAAGACTTGAACGTAGGAGGGCTGACGCCATCTATGGGAAGTCCTTTCCTACCTTTCCTTACTGAGTCTGGGAGGAAATCGAACAGAGCAGGCAAACCTGGTTGTTGCAAGAGGCAAGCAAGAATTTGTACTCCGGTGCAGCAGAATGTGTCAGGGACAGAGTCATAAGTGATTGATTTAAATTCTGGAAATTGGGCAGGACTCTGTTTATAGACACTGTGCAAACTATGGAGCAGGGAGCAGGGAATGAGACATTCCACAACATCAACTTTGAACGCCCAGACGGGGTCATAGTCCTCGCCTTACACCCTGAGTGGTACTACCCTTAATGGTGCCACTCCCTGTGAATATACCCAGCATGCCTAGAAGGAAGTGAGCAGTGGCAGGCCAGTTGCCTGTCAACCGGAGCAGCAGTATCCAAGGAGGAAGATGCAGCTCTTCTGGTGTTCCAGGATTCTTCAGGTGTATTCAGATTCGTCAACCCAGCATTGTGTTCCTGTTCCATCACCTGACCTTCCAGATGACATCAATCCAGCTGTTTTCCTGTTCCATCGTTTGGTTTCCAGATGACATCAACTAAGCAGTTTCCCGTTTCATTGTTTGTTTTTCCCTAAGGACATCATTCCAGCAGTATCCAAAGATGCCACCTGATCTGAAGTGAGAGACTCTTCAGCTTGCAGAAGTAAGATGATCCTTTATTTTCAGTCTTCAAAGAACTGGTAAGACCAAATTTTCTGTTTACTTTACTGACGTTGCACAACACATCCTACATTGAAGACTGTACACAGAACTGTAATGACTGTCATCAGACTCTCCCCATGGATTGCAGTGCTATACAGGCCCTGTCCTATCCAAGAACTGTTCTTCAGCTGGCTTGGTGGTGCTCAGGGTTGATGTGCTGGCTGCCACACCTCGCGCCATTCCGTCGACCTGGGTTCAGGAACGAGCCCAGGTCGTCGAGGGTCAGCAGGGGAGGAAAAGGACTGAGCATCCGATGGATTGCTCTCCTCTCCTGGGGTGGTTTATGCACTGTGTGGTATGCAGAATGTGTTTTTGTATTTTCTTCTCTTGCAGGTGTCCCTGAGGAAGAAAAGAAGAGAAGAAGAGGATGCTAGGGCTCAGCCGAGTTCCCCTTTTCTTAGTTTTTAGGATCGTCTGTGGTTAACAGGGTGTTAATATGTTTTTCTTCACAGGTGTGTTGTGGGGAAAGTTTTGGGAAATATAAGGCATTTTAATGTGCATTTTCCTTGTTTTTGTTCACAGGTACCCTGGGAAGTTAGGGGGTAGATTCCCCAGTGGGCAGCCTAGTCAGATAGATTTTCCCAAGAGGGCTAGGGGGCTAGACAGGTTGGGGTCCTGATCTGCAGTAGGGGCTCTTAGTTCTAGTCTATTAGGGCATGCTTTAAGCAGTTTTTTGGAGCCACTGAGTATTCATAGTTAGATCATAGGATAGGGGCTGAAGTGTCATCAGCCGGTCTCTGTGCCTTTAGTGTTGCCTGCCTGTGCCTGGCACATGGTAGGGGAAATGTAGCGCTACCTTTCATAGGTAACACAGAGGGTAAGTGAGTGTGCAACCAACCAGTCCCCTGGGGTTACTATAATCCCACCAGTGTCAGTGCTAGGTAGGGAAGGCAGCTGGCGAATAACTAATTTTTTTTCACCTATTCACTTTTGTTTACTTTGGTCTCAGCTGAGATGAGGTCATTTAGAACTCTCGCAGCAGCATAAGCCATAGCAGCTGGCTGTGAGTGGGGAGTTTTAGAATCTTGGTTTAGTTCTGGTCGGTAATTGAAGTGTGAGGAGTGAAAGCTGCTGTGGGCTCTGAAAGGAGAGCCTATTTCTCACCCTAGTCCTGAAAGTCATCAGCCTGCCAACAGAAGTGGTGGAAACCGTTGTCTACAGCAGGATCTCCTGATTTTCATCCCTGGAGGGATGAAAAGGACTGCTTGAGAATGGATCCTAGGGGGAAATCCCCTATTTGATGCAGGACTTTGAAGCTGCCTGTGTCATTCTAACTGTGAGTAGATCTGACTTTGTGCTTCCTAAAGAAAGTACCTGTGCTTTAGTGTTTCTCGGACTAAAAGAGAAAAGGTACACCAGTTCTGTTCTAAGTTTGACACTTTTCTCACTTGAAAGCTGGCTGACAATTGTGGGGTCCAGAGGCCGACTAATGCACATTGTTCAGGACTTTAATTTCTACACTTCTGGAGTAGTGTTATTAATATGCTGGATGTGAAAGTTCAATCCAAGATGCCTTTCCTAAGTGTTTTTAAGAAGTTTTAAGGTATAACTCTGAAAGAATGGCTGGGTATGAATATGGAAGAGAAGGATAGGCAGCCCCCCATTTGGAGTAACCAGTTCAGCACTACAGGTTCCGTAAGGACGCCTGGTTATTCAGGACATGTTGGCCAATGCCTGAAGAGAAATTGACCCCCTGGTGTGGGTTGTGCTAGTAATAAACTCTGTATGCTCAGTCATGGCCAGTGGCACTAGAAAAAATGGTCTAGTTGTGGCCAGTTGCCACCAGCAGAAGTTTTAAAGTTCTATGCCATATGGGAGATGTGTGTGCTCATTTTTGGCCAGTGCCACTAGAAGAAATGTGTGTTCAGTTAAGGCCATTGCCACTGAAGAGAATTCAATGTCCTATGAAATATGGGAATGCGTAGAGTTTTTGTCAGATACAGTCGTGCGGCAATTGCCTTGTGCCACAATGTGTAAACCTTGGGGGGTCCACCCTTGCTTTAGAGAACATCTTTTGGAATAAAGTCACACTCTAGAACCCCAACCTGGTTTGGACATTCATCTTACTGCTTCCTGTGTGGATTTACTGGGTACCCCTCCAGAAGTATAGCTCTAGCATAGCCCTAGCAAAAAGTTCTCTCCCCAGGACCTGGGTTATTGGTCAAACATTATTGCTTTAGTATGCCCCCATCCCTTTTCTGACCTTTAGAAGTAATGATCCTGGTATACATTTCAAGCTACCAACTGTCCCTATTTTCCCAGGACAGTCCCTATTTTAGGCAGCATGTCCCAGTGTCCCCACAAGTTTTGCAAAATGTCACTTTTGTCCCAGTTTTGTCCCCCCCTTTTTTTTTTGCTGACTGCTAATCCGTGGATGACAGTTATTTCAGCACTACTGTGGCACTGCATGGGCTGGACAGCAGTTTGCAACTTTAGTCTCTGCACCCATGTTGCACTGCAAGCATGTCAGTGGGGGCACAGCAAAGCATGTTCCTTCCTGTTAGACAGAGAAGAGACCGGCAGCAGGGAACTAAGGTACCAAAACCTGATCAGCTGTAGGGAAGTGTGTGAAAACAATCTGGTGTGGTGGTGGGAGTCACTGAAGTGAAGTTTGCTCAGCAAATGAGGTGAGTATAAACAGGTTGGATGGGACTGCCAGGAGGAGCAATACATGCAGCTCAAATGTCTGATCACAATTTAATGCAGGTTTGCTTCTAATGAACTTTCTGTATATCATGGTTTGTAACTTGCTGCAGCAGAATGATGTATTGTTTTAATCTGAATGTTTGCTACTGGTATTACTGTGGGGTGGCATGGCCAGAGCAAGCAGCAAAATTTAACCGATTGTGTGCAGCGTTGACTGCAGCAGTGTCCATGGGAGTGGCACTGTGCGCGGGGGGGGTCATGATCAGGATGAACTGTCCCAGTTTTAGACCATAGAAAGTTGGCAGCTTTATATACATTCCCAAAGTTAGGGACGGTACCAATGTCCGAAGTGGTTTGTGCCCAGTCAAGGGTACCAAGGGGTAGCCGTGTAAAGTGTGTGTGTGTGTGTGGGGGGGGGTGGTTTACACAAGCTTTGAAAGGCAATGAACCAATCGTTTGTGACTTTGATGAGTGCAGCAGTAGTAGTACTATGCAGATCCTGGGAACCAGACTGGGACAGAGTACTTAAAACTGGTGAGATACTCCTGAACCTGTTCATTGCTGTATCAGACCCTCCAACTGTACCGGTTTTGCCGGTACAATACCGTGTTTTAATCATTTGTACCAGGTACCAAGACATCTGTACAGTGTAGCAAATTTGGGGAAAACTTTTGCAAATCTCGTTTCGGAGCCGCTCCGGAACGAAATTTACAAAAGTTTCCCTCAAATTCGATACGTTGTACAGATGTCGAGCCAAGAAGCCGCAGCGTGACTGCCGCTAAGCAGCATTTATTTTTTTTAAACAAATTCAACTGCAGGGGTGGGTGAGCACAGCTTTATAACTGTTACTTCTCCAAGAGGTTCTTATTCAAACTTGGTATCAATCTGTAGTCATATTAGAAGAAACAAAGCGATATCTGGGTAATGGTGAACAATTATGTTAAACACAAACTCCTGAAGGGTGCTTCGAAATCCAATACAAACAAATAATGTCCGGAGTCTGCTGTTCCTTATAATGTTTTCTTTTTATTTCAATTCACTTCACCCCCACGTTTCACTCCTATGAGCTTGTTTCCCAAGGTATGCGGGCTATGGGGGTGTTAAAGTTATTATAACTTTTGTTATGTAAAGGCATAACTGCAGCTATCAGCATCTTTAAAATAAAGTATTATATTTTATACTTTCTTTTTAGGAAGAAGTTGAAAGTAATCTAAGCCTTGAATTTCAAAGTATCAAAGTTCATAGAAACATATTCGTCAGGTAGATATATGAAGTGGAAGTAAAATTACTTTAAAAAAATTTTTTTTAAATTTTTTTGAGACATGTAACTAAATATTTTGTTTCTGAATAGATATTAATGAAGCCCCGTGATCAAGCTCATAGGAGCGAAATGTAGGGGTGAAGTGAATTGAAATAAAAAGAAAACATTATAAGGAACAGCAGACTCCGGACATTATTTGTTTGTATTGGTAGTCATATTAGAGCCTGCATATTCGGACGAAAACCTTAAAGCATATTGTGGCTGTCAACTTAACCTTTTAGCCAATGACAAAATTCACCATACCTCTCAACCTTTCAGCATTAAAATGTGAAACAGTGGCCTTTAAAACGTGGAACAGGTTGCCAGTATGCATAGTACATTTACATTTAATGATAAATTCAAGACTAGTGGGTAGCAGATTCATAGTGTTAATGACTGTTCCTGTTAAGTTCGTCTTCAGTTTTTAACCGTTTGTATGTCCAGAAATAGCTCTAACATTATGAAAAACATCAGTAAATCTTCGGTGAGCTATGGTAAATATGAATGTAAAACACACGGCACTATGGAGAATGTCAGAACAAAAAACAAGGCGCTTGCTGAAAACTAAACGGTAATGTTAAATGCACGGTGAAACAGGAAAAAAAAGTTAGCATGGATGTTTCAACCATATAACTCCAGGAATCATGTAGAGAACCTAGCAAAGTTAGTGCAAAATGCATAGCGACGGAAGGCTATGTTCTTAGCCAAATTTAAACAGCACCACCAACTATTGAGATGCAGCCTGTGGAGCAGTAGCATGAGTGTTTTTTTTTTTTTTGTAACTAAAATATAGACTTTTTTAATTGAAAGGCTGTCTTGTGGCAGCTTATATATTGACTAGTGTAGACAGTAGCACAGGGCGAGATATGCTGCTTCTGTATTCTCGAGCAGTGGTCAAAGAAGATAAACAACAAAATAGAGGCATGTGGGAGATCAACATGATGGGACATTTTAAACATAGCCTTCATTTTAAAAAGGAACTACAGCAGTACTATAGCTGAGTAATTACAGAAGTAGCCATATGCTGCACTACCAGGTACCCCCCCCCCCTTTATTTTGATGTCTTCTTGTGGCTACATGTTTCTGCTCAGTATTTCTGGGGTAAAGCATTGTTATTAGGGGAGTCAGGTTTAGTGGCAGGAGCGTAAACTTCGATGGTAGCAATAATACTCTTTTAATTGAGAGTTTATGCTTTTCTGGTTTTGCATTGAGAATATTTTTCACTTGCTCTTTTTTTGGGTCAGAATGCAGTTACCCAAATCGACGCTGTCTTGGTTGGGGCTAGAAATTTAGTTTTAACTTGGTATTGCAGGTGGAATCCAAAATTCTAATTTTGTTTTTCCATCCCAAAATCTGATATACTGATTCAGGGTTAAATATAGTTCTATTGCACTTTTACATACATTGAAAAACCTTTTTGTTTATTTCGATTCGGATTAGTACCTTGGAGCCAGGGCTCATTTACAAAGATTCCAAGTCCGAGACAATGCAATACAATATATGGGTTACCGATCAAGTAGGAGGGATAATCATTAAATAAGAATGTTTGCTAGGATACAATTGTTGGCAAAGAACGAGCATATTACACAATTTCAAATGAAGCAGAGTTACCACTTGAAAGATATAGCAATAAACCATACTTATTCAGCGTGGTACAACTCTTGTGAAAGTGCCAGGTATTAAGGTAGGAGGGGCCTAAGGGTGAAGTGAAAAGAGGAGCAGGAGTAGCCAGAGAAGGCATTGTCATGGTACAGTCAAATGGGCAGGGCAGATTGTGGGTGGGAGGGACGGGAGGAGGTAGGAAGGGGGAAATAAGGGTGGGTAGGTCAGGTGTGGGAAGGGTGGTAAAGATGGAGTGGGGGTTGGCCAAAGGTAGCTGGTGGCATGTTAATAGCGAGTCTTTAGACTAGCTAATGTTATGTATTGTAGGAACAAGCATTTTCAAGCGCAAGGAGCGAGCGCAGCCCATATTTGAATTGACTTGAGTTTTTCACAGTCACGGAGCGCAAAGGGCAGGTTATCGAACCATTTGGGTCCTTGACATGAGCTGGATCTCTGAGCCAGTGTGGTGTGCTTGAAAGGCACTTTGTTCATCCTCCCTATGTTGTAATCCCTTCCCCCCCCAGGATGCTTCTGGAAACGAGCTGGTTACAGCTAATGTTGCCTTCCTGGTGAAATATTTTCAAATAAATAGGAGCACATCTTTAGTTGTGCTTCTAGTGTTGACACTGGAATGCCCGTATTTGAACAGGGAGCAGGTTGAGTTAGGGGTTTGGCAAAGTAAGGATTTTTTTTACCAGGAGGCAGCTCTGGTACTGGGTCCTGGATTCGAGGGGGAATCATTCATTTTTTTTTGAATAGGATGCAGGTATGGATGAGATGGTTGGCCCCAGGACCAGACTGCATGCCTTGTTGAATAGTGTCGTGACCTGCCTTAATGCAGTGTAAGAGCCAGCACCATAGATGATGAGGCCGTAGTCTACCGTGGGTAATACTGAGCAGCGTGTAACCAGCTTTAAGGTGTCTGGGGTCATGGACTCTCTGTGGCGATATAGGATGCCCAGTTTTGTGTTAGCCGTTTTAACCACGTGGTCGATGTGCTGAGAGAAGGTGAGGGTGTCGTCTAGGTGAACACCTAGATATTTGAAGGTGGATACTTGTTCAAGAGTGTACCCTTTGGAGCTACATTTATGCAACCCCTCCTTCACGTGGCGCACACACCTGCCTGCAGCACTGCTCTAGAATGGGGACAGGCATGGCTAAGATAAACCCCCATGTCTAGGGGTATCTTTTGCTCACCGAGAACTCCTTTGCACTCAGTCACTTGGGTTGCTTTCACACATTCTTAGGACAGGTGGATTTTGGGGCACCCTAACTTTGCTTGGTGGTAGCCGATCACATTGGCTCTTGAAAGTTCAGTCACATTTACTCTTAAGTATTTTGTCAGAGTTTATTAGTACACAGTGTTTCAGTTCTAGAGACCCTAATTCATCTCTTCATAATCAGCTTCAATACATTTCCCATATGCACTTCCAGATTTTTTGGTAGCCTCTTAGCTCCTTTACCTAATCTGTCATGGTCTGGTGTGACAGATGTTCACACCTGTCTTAACTCCATGCAGTTTCCATTTCTCTGTTTGCAATTTCATGACACTATTCCTTGTCTGCTGCACACCAAGGGTGCAATACAGACATCCTGTCCATAACCAGTCTGAGCATGACTGCCAGGTGATTCCCTATTCCGCCTCTGAACTTGGTCCTAGCTTAACCTTTACTTTGAGTAGGGGCTCTGCACTGCCATGTTGTTCACTTTGTGATTTTATGTATGCTGATCTGGCATCCATTTACTGAGGCTGAGCACCTTAACCTGAGGACACCTTCGATGGTTGGTACCTCCCCCTGCTAAAAACCTTCCAACCCTCCTTTAGCCAGATCCCAGTGTGTGTCCACTAGATCACATTCCACATGCAGCTGTGTGGGCTACCCGACAGACCCCTCATCCACCCTATTGGATCCCTTTCCTGGCTTGTCAGGCCATGGGCGCATGTCTCATATGGGTTTCCTTCCTCCCATATTGCCAGGAACCAGCTCTCCTGCCTGATCTGCTGTCGTGCCTGGTATCCGCTCTCACCTACTGTCATTAGGTGCTTGATGTCTCCGCATGTGTCAGTCTCTGGGCTGCTACCACCACCACCAACAGGATGTCCCTCATTCTCTTTGGAGGAACTTGCCACAGGCCTGAACGTCATCGTTAGGCCTCCCTTGGGGGGATATCTTCCCCTGGTGTTCTCAAACCCTCCCCAGTGGTCCCTCTGTACTCTCCACAGTAGGAAACTTCTTTGTGACTCAGACCTCTGATCCCATCCAAGTACTCGGGATCTGTCCCGGGTACCAGGGTCCTCCCCTGGTGACCTCCGACATATCTTTTGCTGTTCCACAATGTCCGCAAAGCCTTGATGGGTCCCAGACCCCCCCCGATGCTTTTTGCCCTGAAAACGATGCTGCCTGGCTTTTAAATAGTAGCAGGGAAGGTGAGGGAGAAAAAAGATAGAAGTCAGGAAGTATAAGGAAATACAGAAGGAGCAGGACGGAGAACTGTACCAGTTAAAGCAGTTGGAAGTGGGGAAGGCTGTCAGAATAGCAAAGGCCCAAACTGAGGAAAAGATAGCCAACTCAGTTAAGAAGGGGATAAAACCTTTTATAGGTACGTTAGGGAATGAAGGAAGACCAAGGGTGGGATAGTGAGGCTTAATAAAGGGGGGGCGGGCAGAGGGTGACAGTGAGAAAGCAGGACTGCTGAATGAATACTTCACCTCAGTATTCACAAAAGAGGATGAGGTGGAGGTACCTAAACCAAACAATAGAAGCACTCTGGATAGAGGGGTCGTTACTGGTCTATTCACAGAAGAAAGGGTCCTGAAAGAACTCCTAAAACTGAAGGTGGACAAAGCAGTGGGGCCTGAAGAATTCAGCTGAGAATTGTGAAATAACTAAGGGGATAACTAGTGACACCACTGATTACCCTTTTTAATAAACCACTGGAGGATGGTGTGGTACCGGAGGACTGGAGGAGGGTGGATGTGATTCCCCTTCAAAAAAGTGGGAGCAAGGCAGAGGCAAAAACTACAGACTTGTTAGTTTGACCTCAGTGATAGGGAAGACGGTGGAATCACTTCTGAAAGAAAGAGTTGTTGAGTACCTAGAGGCCAGCAGGGCACAGGACCCAAGGCAACATGGATTCACAGTGGAAAGGTCATATCAGATGAATCTAATAGATTTCTTTGACTGGGTGACCAAAGTAGTAGATGAGGGAAGGGCTGTGGATCTGGCCTACCTAGACTTTAGCAAGGCATTTAATATAGTTCCACACACAAGATTAGTAAACAAGTTTGACAGCCTGGGAGTGGGTCGCAGGGTGGTAACCTCAGTAAAAAATTGGCTGGACAACAGGACGCAGAGGGTAATAGTAAACGAAGTCCACTCCGAAGAAAGGGGGGTTACTAGTGGGGTACCACAGGATTTTAAATAACTGCAAAATTGATTAGCACTTTCATTGTAATCAATTGCGAAAACATATGTATATGCATTTTTTAGCAGTTTACGTTTACGTTGCTAAACAAATTGAGACACGAGCTATGCATTATCCCAACTGATTAGCAGTTTTACTCATGAAATTGCTAATCAATTTTGCAGTTACTTAAAACCCTGTTCAGTACTGGGACCGGTGCTCTTTAATGTCTCTTATAGGTGACATTGCAGAGGGACTGGAAGGAAAGTATGCCTCTTTGCAGACGACACAAAGATATGCAACAGGGTTGATACACAAAGGGGGTGTGGAAAGGATGAGAAGGGACTTGGCAAGGTTTGAGGAATGGTCAAGAGTATGGCAGCTTAGATTCAATGCAAAGAAGTGCAAAGTAATGCACCTGGGAAACAAAAACCCCGGGGCAGAGTGCACAATGGGGAGTGGTGAAGTACTAACAACAACAAAAATGGAAAGAGACCTGGGAGTAGTAATATCAGATGACCTAAGGGTAGGCAAGCAATGTGCAAAGGCAGTAAGGAGGGCAAGCAATGTGCGAAGGCAGTAAGGAAGGTTGGGGGGATACTGGGATGCATAGAGAGAGGTATCACCAGTAGAAAACAGGAAGTTGTTCTTCTTCTGTACAGAGAGTTGGTGAGACCCATCTGGAGTATTGTGTGCAGTTCTGGAGACCCCATCTCCGCAAGGACATAGACGGGATGGAGGCAGTCCAGAGGAGGGCAACTAAAATGGTGCAGGGTCTGCACCAGAAACCTTATGAAGAGAGGCTGAAGGAGCTTAATATCTATACCCTCGGAGAAAGGAGGGAGAGGGGGACATGACAGAAACTTTCAAGTACCTCAAAAATCAACAAAGTCCATATTGTATCTTCAAAAAATAGCCATAAAACTCACCACAGATCAGACTAAAACCTAGAGCATCAAAAGTGTGTTTTACCTTCAGTAAAAGCCCCCAAACTCACACAGAGCATCTAAACCCCAGAGCTTACCCCCCGCTGCTGTAATATGTCCCCAAAACCCCAACTCACTGAAACACAGAAGTGTACCTATTTTGACTAACGAAATGTTGGAGGGTCTGCTGTATAAGATTCCAGTTTCTTTACTGCTGTTGTTTACTATTTACTTTTTTGCTCCTCTTATACCACCTTCTATACCCTTACCCCCAGAACGCATCTGAACAGCAGCTGTTAGCTCAGTACAGTATGTCTTTCCTGGTACAACTTAGTAAATAAAATAAATATTTTAAATTTAAAATACTATACAGTTCTGCTTTAAAGTAAATTTACAGCACATTCTTTGTGTCGGAGGCACATATTCTATGAGGGACGCAGCAATTTTGAGGGGTAAAATGAGGGTCGTCCCTCGTTACCAGGGACAGTTAAGAGGTAAATGTGCTGTCGCGGCACAAGACATGGGCTGCCTCAAACGTTGATAAATTTACAGCAGTACGAAGTGCCAAGCCTGCATAATGCAAACTCATAGAAAAACATACCTAACATTAGAACTGAAAAATTAATCAGAAAGCTACACTGCAATGTTGTGGGACGTCTGCCAGTGCTAACTGCATGCCGCGAACACAAGCTGTTGTACTACATTGAAGTATCTCTACGGTGCCAGCTACCTGCGTTACAGCGCCCGTAAAACCCCTCCACAAACGTCACTTCCGGTTTCTCGGACCAAACGGTTAGGGCCACGGGGGATGGGCCATGCAGATCCCAATACGGTCTCTATGGGATGGGCTTGTTCTTGCACTGAGGAGCAGAACAGTAAGTACTTTTGGATTTCTAAACAGACACATCAAAGCAGGCAACGAATACTACTGATTTTTTTAAATGGGTAAAGACATAACTACGCGATCTTTCTTAACACAAAAGTGGTATTTTAACTACAAAACTAAACAGTATAAGTAGGATGTGCAAAATGACCAGGCTTATTTTGCTCGATTGAGATTTCCCGACGCCAGTGATATTGCAGTGCAGCCAGAAACAAGGAAAAAAGTATTGTCTGCTGCTGAATGAAAATCGACAGTTAATCTCTAACTTAATTGGGGCACTATTTTCCCATGATGCCATTTAGTTGGCTGTGTTCATTAGATCGGGAGGACGGTAGACGTGCAGAGAGAAATCTGCTGCGGCCCCCAGCTACAGTTCAGCTTCTCGGGGATACCTCGTCCGGCCTGGACCCCTAACAAAGTATCACCTGACAGCTTCACTTGTGATTCCAGTGAGGACCCTCTCCATCTCTCTCTGTGGTGATTTTTTTTTTGCCTGAAGTTGGATTAAAGGCATATAAATAATACTCCACTCTTGCAGTGTGGTGAGTGTCCATTGGGTAGACGTCCAGTTCAGGGGGCGCAGTGGAGTATTTTAACTTGCACCTGCATATCCCGGAGTCCTCCAGTTCACACATACACTGTAGTTCCCGCACATATTCGTACTTTGTATACAGTGTGCACTTTATGAGCTTTGTGAGACAGGGGGATCTGGAGGTCTTCTCTTTAAATTGAACCCTCTTCCCATCATAAGGCGGTGGCAGGGATGCATGAGCTACCGTTATGGAGCCCCCCATTCCGACACTGATTTTACATACACACATATTTTTTTTTTGGGGGGGGGGGCATCGATTTCTGTCTCACCTGCTACAGATCAGTGGGAACAGCCTATCACTTTCAATTTCTAAGAAAATATGATGTTGTTCCTACATACAGCTCCCGAGCCCTTAATTTCATAAAATGTTGCATCAATCAGTACAGGAGGAATCTTCAACTGCAGTTGTCTTAGCTCATGGTTGAATGGAAAATAACATTATATTTGGATGTTAAAAACAAGAACTGGAACCTTAACCTTACAGTTTCCAGTGTTATCAAAGTACTCTGTGGTGCTCAGGGAAGTTTAATTCAAAGTAATGCAGTAGTTTCTGTGCAGTGTGTATAATGTGATGTAGACCTTTGAAAATGACTTGGAGACTGCAGCTAAGTTGGCAGTCAAGTTGTTTGATCTAGAAAATAAATTATGCAGTTTGCCAGCCTTGATGTCATACTTCGTTGTTTGATTTTCCACAGACTTGATTGACTGACATGCTTCAGGTAACTTATTGAAAGCCTTTAGTGGATGAGTGGTTTATTACATGCTTGGCACAGTTCTTCAGGAACAGCACATAGCAACAGTGTCTGAAAGTGGGTGACAACTGACAGGCTAGGTTGTTTAGGAATTACTGTAAATGATGCTGATTTACAGACAGCATTTAATGTGTTCTAATATTGGATGTTGGAGAAAAACTGTAGCATATGAACAATTATTTGAAATTGAACAAGGTAATTAGTTGTTGGTACAGTATTACTTAACTGCAACTTAACTTGAAATTTTATCCAAGCCACCTGAATATATTCCTGGTTGGCGCGCTACTATTTTCATGGATAGCCTGAGTATCCTACAGTTATTTACATTTTCTGATTGGAAATCTTGCAGTTAGGAACAATTAAGATAGTAATTAGTGCTGAAATAGCCACTGATAAAAGCTGAAAAACTAATCGTATTTGTAGTAGGAAATGACTCAACTGAGAACTGAACCCAAGCCCCCTGAGTACCATCCCAATATCTTGGCTCTGCTACTGAATTATTAGGCTCACGTAGCTTTAGCTGTTTAAATCCATAAGATTTTGAAGATTTGTTGATGTGCAAGATTAATAATAATGATGCAGTTATACATTGAAGAGCAAGTATCTTCTGTAATGTGAACGTGCATAAAAATTATATAGGCCATGACAAAAGATATGTTGATCCATTGGATTTACTGCCTCTTAATTTTTAGGATTTCATTTTATTGCTTTCGCTGCATGGTGCACAAATAGTTTACTGGATCCTGATGTAACTGGAGATCAACACTGAGTTGTTTGCATCAATAAATATTTTTTTCATTTTAAGGCATTTTAAGCATGTAGAGGAAAAAAATTAAATAGTTTCCCCCTTGCTTCTGGAAATGCTCATAAGAATCAGAGGATCAGCAGTTTTTATTTATTTTTTATCTTACTTCAGCTGTTGTGGGTTTTTTTTTCCGCAGATAACTTTTTTTTTATTTCAGTTTCTACAAATTTCTCAACACGTTCTACCAATGTTTTCATAAAGTCTGTGTAGAAAGCCTCACATTAGAGTCTCTGGATTTATGGTATATGTAAATGACTTTGTAGTCCTTCTCCTGACGACCGCATGTGATGTTAAACTCAGCAGTTGTGGGGTCAGGTGTGGACAATCTGATCTTGTAAAACACTGAGCAATAAGTACTAGTTTATGTGAAAGACCAGTAATGAAAGGTTAGAAAGCATTAAAGTTTAAATGAAGTTGTTGAAAACATAAATGGTTTAAGTCTTTTTTTTTTTATTTTGGGAGATAGCTGAGGCAGTGCAGTCTAGTCTTGGTTGCACCATGTAACTAAGGAGGTCAAATGTCACTGTGTGACTGTGAGCAAGTTATTTGACCTTATACTGCAGTCCTACCAGTTGTAAAACCAGGTAGCATAAATGATTCTGCTTTAAATAAGGTACTGCTTCTCAGTTTGATAACCCTGGATAAGAAAATAGTAAAAATAAAACAATTGAAACTGATTAGCAGTATTCTCCTTTTCAGTCACTCTTTAGGTCATTTATGTCTTTCTTATTTCTGTAGGTACTTTGTGCAAGTACTAGTCCACCAACGAGTCACAAGTTTTGATTTTTTTTTTTTTTATACTAACAAACTCATTTTTTTCCCTACCAAAATAATATGGTTAAAAAACGTAAAATCTAAGTCATCTGGAAAAAATGTTGCTGTATGCTCCAAGTAAATGCAAGGGTACAGCCAGTCCAGTGGCAAAGAGGACTGAGGTGCTGTTGCGTGCCTTACCTTTTCCAAAGCCAGTGACCTGAGTTCAGGATCAGACTCGGGTCACTGAGGATTGTCTGGAGCAGAAGTGGATTGAGCGTTCAAGGGACTGTTGTGCTCCCCTGGGTTGGGAAACGCTTCAGCCCAGCATACGACTGCCAGCAGGTGGAGGCCTGCTATCCATGCAGGGTGGACAGCAAGAAGGGTGGGTCCCAAAGTTGGATGTGCACGCCTCTACGCACACACACAGTGCTCTTATGGCAGGAGGTGGGGACAGGGAAAACAGGGAAAATGGAGGCTTTGGCTTAGTCAAGCCCTGCCCGTGTCCCGACGGTCCGCCCTGCAGCTCTGGTTTGTGGCAACACTGGATATGTTTGACATGAGGGAGGATAGCCCCTCCCCCTCTTGCCTCACCATGGGGGGAATCCATAGGGGTACTCGACAACGACTGGAGAGAGGTGAGGGCCAACTGTCAGGAATGGGGACAGGGCTGATAATCTGCCCAAGACCTGTCAAGAAGGATAAAAACCTCTGTGGCAAAAGTTCTGTATGGGGGGGGGCACAGAGATTTATTCGTAGTCTGGAACAGTCTTTCTCTCTTGCTGTACCTCATTGAGCCCCCTCACCACCATTTTCAAATCCTGACTCTCAAAAATCTACTCTTTCTCTAGCCTTTGCCTCTTCTGAGTCTTCATTGCCAGCTTTGGCTGAGCACAAACGTGCTGATTACAAATTCTGTCCCCTGGTCATTGTTTTCAGCACTGCTGTGTAACCCCTTTCGTGATGTAAACCCGGGTATGAGGTTGGGCGTGGCACAGGGAACCTCTAGTGTCTCAGGATATTTCTGGCCCGCCAGGAGTCCCCATACTTCCATTTCTTTCATACATGCTCTCACTGGGTTGGGATGCTGTGCTTTACCCCATGACTGTTGTCCTCGACAGATCACAAATGCAAGTGTCTTTGAGTTTATCCATCCTTTACTGAATAACAAACTTCTACACGTGTTTAGGTAAGAGCCCAAGATCACAGTTCATTCTGCAGTAACCTATTGTTTCTGTGGGCTATCACTCCATAGAATTCCAGCCCCTCTTTCAGAGTTGTTTTTTTTTTTTTTTTTTCGTTTGTTGAGCTTCTGACTGCCCCACCTGGCTCTCATCTGCTTGGCTACCACCTAGCTCCATCCCGGACTTCATCTGCTGGCACTGTGGGACCCTTGGCTGTGAACAGTTGCCAGTGCCTCAGCTCTCCCACTGCCATCCCCGACTGGCTTGCACTACCTGAGCTCCTGAGTTTGTGCCTGTGCAGCAGGCAGCGGTCTTCCACTCACTCAAGGAGGAGACCTCCCCTCCAGCATCCTGGGTTCCTTCCCAAACCCGGATTACCAGCGTCCTGAGTGACAGACCGGCTGCTGCTGCTGTGACAGGCCAGCTAACAGTAAAGTATTGTTTTGTTCCTGGGATCCCAGGTTATCTTTCGACCCTGTTGAGAGGTTGATCTCAGCCAAGCTGATAGCCAAACACAGTCCCTTGCTGGGACACTTGTTCACTCTGTCTCTTCCCAGCGATTACCACTTTCTGAGCATTGCATAGCTACTGTTTGTTTAATTATTTTTGCTGCCTCAGCACTCCCTGCACTTTCTTCAGTTTCGTTTGCAATCCTGATAGTCCCTCTCCTCTGATTTTCTGTAGCACTCCACATTGTCAATGGGTTATAACAACAACCGGGGTATAGTGCACCCCTACCAGGGGAATGGCACAAACCAAGCTTTAGAATGTTGGGCACATGAGGATTCCAAGCAGCAGCAAGTTTAGCTGTGCCATTTAAAGGGGACAGAGCTACTTTTATCTTCTCTCAAGATTTTCCAAGTTTCAAGATTTCAAGACTTCTTTTGGGGCTGCGGTTGTGCTTAGCAGGTTGGGGCTGCCTATTCCAGGGAGCACCCCTAAAATCGTGCATGTTAAGCTGTGGCTTTCAAATTGACTAACCTGTCTTTATCTCATTCCTTGTGTGGATTGGGAGCCACTTCTGCCTTGTTAGGGTGTTTTTTAATGGTTTCCATTAAAAAAAAAAAAGAAAGAAAATGTGCCACATGTAGGTACAAAAATGTTATTTGTTGCTGGTAGTGTAGGGCCTCTGAAGGTCCCGGCTCTGGCATCAGTTCTTCCCCCCCCACCCCACCTCATGTTTTGTGTTTGGTGTATGTCTGTAGCTATTGTGTAACTTTTGTGTACTTCAAAGGTTTTTTGGTGTTTTTTCTCCACAGATCTCTGCTTTTCCGTTTGCGTGGCTGCCATTACTAGGGCTGGATGTGTGCTCCTCCTTCTACCCATTTTCCCACCTTTGTTTTAAGCGTACACCCATGGTACGAGCACTTGTACAGTGCAAGGAGCATTTGTGCAGCGCAGTACCCTATTAAATACAATGCGCTATTGCCTTTGTGCACTCACTGGTGCATGCTTGTTCGTGCTAGCGTGCCGCTAATCGCCCCTGCGGCGCGGTACTCTCTAGTGAGCTATGGGCACATCCATTTTAGTGCTTTTTGCACGCCAATTGCAGTACACAGCTCAGTGGGAGTTTTTTAGCCCAGCAAGCTATAGGGCTAATGGTTATTGTTTTATATATCTTTACCTGGTTTTTCTGTGGTAGCTTTAATTCTTGGCACCATGGCTTATCGGAGACCATTAATTATGAAACGATGTAAAACCTGCAAAAGGGTGATGAGGCCCGCCTCATGGGTTCCTGTTGCCCTCATTGTGTTGCTCAGCATAATATTTATTTCAGGGTTCTCCCCAGCTGGTGCTCCGAGCTTGGGACAGGGGCACTCAGTCCGTTTATCGGCAGTGTCAAAGCAGAATTGCAAAAATTACTTGTTACTCCTGGGTGAGCTTTTGGGCCCCGGAGTTCCACAGGACATCCCAGCAGATACACCTGACCCCAAAACAGGTCCCTCAGGTCAAGAGCGGCCCATCCAGGCACGTCCAGGTGCATCGCAGCAAGAAAAGATTGCAGAATCAGATGTGCAGTCAGACCCTGACCCTGACATCTTAGAAGGCCAAGATGAGGTTTTCAGGGATCTTGGGGAAGCTCTTTGCCTAAAAAAAATTGCCCTCTGATGAGGAGAACGTCTTCTCTGAGGAAGAGGAAGAGGAGTGGATGGAGCCCAAGTTAAGGATACCGATTTCCCCCGTTTGACAATAAATCCTTGTCCTTTTTGATAGCTGAGGCTTGTACAGTAGATTCTTACTGCTTAACGAGGAGCAGTCCGTGGAGACAGTGTATGTCAGTCCAATTCTGTCTGCGTCCTCCTCTGCACCAAAATGTTTCCCAGGTTTTATTCACTGTGACCAAATTATTGAGCAAGAATGGACAGATGTGGGTCAGAGAAAAAATCTTCCCAAATCAGAAACATGGAATTTCCTTTTATTAGGGGAAAGGCCTCACGGGTGGGAAGCTCCTCCTCTGGTGGACAATGCCATTTATAATTCAGTAAAACACACCACTCTTCCTATTAAAGGCTCTCTTTGCCCTAGCGGATTCTTATGACAAGCGGGTGGATACCGTGTGCAGGAAGGCTTTCGCCTCTAATGCCACAAACCTTCATACATTTTATGCTTCATTTTTTGATGCCAGCACCTTAAATATCTGGTTCACTACTCTAGCCAGATTCGTGCGGCCTGATATGGAAGGTGCGAGCATTTTGCAGTTGGTGGCCATGGTCTCCGCCTTTCTTGGTGACTCTGCAGTAGAGAACTTACGCATGTCAGCCCATTCAACCTTCCACATTGCTTCGGCCATGAGGGGCGTGTGGCTCAAACATTGGTCCGCTGATCAAGCTTCAGAAGTTTAACCTTCCTTTTAAGGGAGTCTTATTGTTTGGTTCTGGCCTGGAGTCTGTCTTTAAGGATCTTCAGGACAAGAAGGGACAGCTCCCAGGGTCTAAACAACGTAAGACCACAGTACCCCAAATGGGTTGAAGTGATGGCCGACGCAGGCAGTCCTGAATGTTTTTTTTTTTGTTTTTTTTTGTCCCTTTCAGAACTTTGGTAACCAGAAAAACTGAAGTGCCTATTCAGGTAATAAAGGTTACGATAACAGAGGAGCCTTTGCTAGGCACCATGGAGGAAGACGAGCACAAAAGCCTGGTGCCTTGCAGTGAAAGTATGCGGGCCCATCCCTGCGCCGCTTTCCTTGGTGGAAGACTTCAGGAGTTCTTCTCAAGATGGGCCCAGTCAACATAGGATGCAAGGGTTCTAGAAATCCTTCACCTGGGTTATGCCATAGAATTCTTAACGGTTCCTTTAAAGGGATGCTTCCTACCATCCCCAGTTTCCAAGCACATGGCAGAAGGCCAGGTAGTGTCAAAGACTCTGACCCACCTCATTCAAATCAAGACCATTGTACCAGTCCCACCAGTGAGCAAGGGCAAGGGGTTCCATTCGATCTATTTCATAGTTCCCAAGAAGTCCAGGGGTTTCAGATCCATTCTGGATCTGAAGCATCTGAACAGGTTAGTCCACCACAAAACGTTCAAGATGGAGTCCCTGAGGTTGATGACCCAGGCCATTCAGCCGGGGGACTTCTTAGCCTTAATAGATCTGACGGATGCTTATCTTCACATCCCCATCTATCAGTCCTACCAGAAGTAGCTCAGGTTCTCAATACTAGGTCAACATTTTCAGTACAGCGTGCTTCCGTTTGACCTTGCTACAGCCCCCTCCAGTTTTCAGAAAGATTTCATACCAGGATTTCACACTAGGAAGAAGTAGGCATACAGAAGGCTAGTGCCCATACGTGTATGTCTCCGGCATGGCTGGTGCAGGAACCATTTGTTTACAACAGGTAATTACTAAGTCTCTGTTTGAAAGTACCTTTAATATTAGATTGGAAAATAGAGTTAGGAACAGAATTCCATAATGGTATGATCCTTTGCGTGTAATAAGCCCTTATTTTTGATGTTTTAGGGAAAGTGAGCGCAGGTTGATGGGAATGACTTCTTAAAACACGATCTCTGTTATAATTCATGTTGAGCTGCTGTAGTAATTCTGGGTCTGTATGGATTTTATGCATTAATAACAGATCGCCTCTCTTCCTGCGTAATTCCAATAGACACATATCCAGCTCCTGAAGTCTAGTTTCATAGTCCTTATCCTGCATATTAGAGACCATTTTGGTTATTCGTCTCTGAACCCCATCCAACCTGCCAATGTCCTTTCTTAGACATGGTCTCCAAAGGGGAGAACAGTAGTTCAATTGGGGCCTAATGTATGCTCTATCCAATGGCATAATGCAACCCCTGTCACGAGTTGAAAAACTCCTCTTAATACAACCAATTAGTCTGTTTGCTTTGTTTGTAATATAATTACAGTGACTACCTGAGGTAAATTCTGAATTAACGATGACTCCTAAATCCTTGTGTTGGGCCACAGATGTTAATATGTGTCCATTCGATGTATATTTATTCAGTGTGTTAGCTAAACCAAAGTGCATAATTACACATTTATCTAGATTGAAAGACATATGCTTACTAAAAGCCCATGTCTCAATTTTACTGAGGTCATTACTATGTATTGCTACATCATCAGTAGTCTTAACTGGTGATGCTATTTTAGTATCATCAGCAAACTTTATAGAAAAACTGTTTTAAGTTGGTAGTTAAATCTGATATAAAAATGTCAAACAATAGTGGTCCCAGGACTGAACCCTGCTGCACTCCACTAGTGACTGAACATGGGTCTGATAAGTGGCCTCTTATACACACACGTTGTGTCCATCCTTTTAACAATTCTTCTACCCAATTTGTAATATTAGAATTTATGCCTAAAAGTCTCATTTTGTTAATTAGAGATTATGTGGTACTTTATCAAAGGCCTTTTAAAAATCCAAATAGACAATGTCCATTGGTATATTGTTATTTACGTTCTTACTTGTATGTTCATAAAACACTAGGTTACCAGTAAGGCATGATCTATTTTTTTTTTTGTTTAAATCAATGTTGAGATTTGTCTCTTAACAAATTTATTTCTAATTCTTGTTCAAGTTTGGTTTTTAACAATGTCTCAAAAATCTTTCCAATTATGTGTGCTAGGCTTATTGGTCTGTAATTAGATACTGTAGTTTGATCACCCTTTTTAAAAAATCGGTGTGACTGTTGCTTTCTTCCATTCATTCGGAATCATTTTACTTTTAAATGACGCATTGAATAGAATGTAAAGAGGTTGTAATATCCAATCCTTAAATTCTTTAAGTAGTTGTGGATGTAACCTATCAGGCCCCGGTGATTTATTTATATTTATTTTATTGAGTTGAATCATGATCTCTTCTTTGGTAAATATAAGATCTTTTATTTCAGGTACAGTTGGGATGTTAGTTGGTACATCTATATTTTTATTAAATACAGATGAGAAATAATTGTTGAAAACCTTAACCTGGTCATGTGGGACTATTATATCTCTAGTTTCTACAGTAATTGTACCTATTGTCCTAGATTTTTGTTGATGTATGTGTAAAAACCTTTCCCTTCATCTCTCCTGTAAGCTAGCCCATTTTCAAATCTCCTTGTTTCTAAGATTATTTTATTTTTACATTTTTTCAAGACGGTTCTGTACTTCCATTTATTATAGTCACTCCTGTCTTGTCTCATTAGTTTATATGCCTGTTTTTTTCTTTTTTGTTTAATTTTGTAATACTAGGTGTTAACCAGGGCGGGATCTTTCCTTTTTTATTGTGTATTATTTTATTAGGGACATATCTGGCCTCCAACTCTAATAATTTATTCTTAATTAGATTCCAAAGATCATCAGGAGAAGCTGAATCAGTGTTGTTGTTCCAACTGTAGAGATCTGATTTAAGTCGAAGCAAATCAGCATTGTTGTAATCTTTAACAATGATTATGCCTTTGCTATGTTTGATCTTAGTACCACAGATGAAGCTTATAGTATTATGTGTCATATGTAAGGGAGGTTTGACCCTGATGTTAGATATATTGTCCATGTTATCCGTTAATACTAGATATAAAATACTATTTTTCCTTGTTGCAACATTAATTAATTGCTGCAAACCATTGGATGAGCAACAATCCAAACATTGGTTTTCTTGAATATTAGTTCTAGTATTACAATACCAGTTTATAACAGGGAAGTTAAAATCTCCCATAAGTAATATTTCTTTATAATTTGTTTTGTTGCTTATACTAATAATTTCTTGGTTGCCTATTAAGTCTGTATCAGGTGGTCTGTAACAGAAGCCAATAAGACATTTTGATTGCCCCTCAATAACTCCACCCAAATAATTTCAATCGGATTTATTTTTTTGTATTTCAGGGATTTGTTTAGCATTGATGTCTTTCTTAATAAAAAGTGCAATCCCTCCCCCTATCTTTCCCTTTCTATTTCTATAGTATGTTACATAACTGGGAATGTTAAGGTTTCATTCAGTCATGTCATTCCACCAGGTTTCTGTTATAGCTACAATATCATATTTATCTTTTGTTAATAAAATCTGGAGTTCATCCATCTTTACCTTATTTAAACTCCTGGCATTACTGAGAAGAACAGTCAACCCTGTTTTATAAATTTTTTTTTGAGTTGTTATTTGTAATCACTGTGGTCTTATTAAAAGATTCTTGTCTATGTGAGTATAATGTGATTGGTTCCCTTAGCCCCAGTTTGCTTAGTTTTTTGTTTGGTATAGGACACTATGTACAGAAGAACTGAATAACCTAGAGCCCTGTCTACTTAAATGAAGTCCGTCATTCCCATATAATGCCGGATTGCTGGCAAATCTTTCCCAAGTTTTTAGACACTGGATGTTGTGTAATAACCACCATCTATGTAACCAATTATTGTAATGCTTAATTTGGCAATTTCTTTTATAGCTAGCCCTTGGTACAGGAAGAACTTCTGATACTATTGCTTTAAGCTCCTGAATTGTTTTAACTGCTGTTTCCATCTCTTGAACTATATCCCCCACCTCTTGTCTTCCAAAATTGTTTGTTCCGACATGTAATAAAACAGTTTTTGGTGCAGTAATGTTTTGTAAGATTCCTGGGAGTAATTGTATAATGTCCTTAAATAATGCTCCACTATAACTACAACTAGTTACATTTTCTATAGTATCTCTTGTTAGATATCTATCTATGTATTTTATCATTGAATTCCCCAATATAAAGAATTGCCTTAAACCTTCATGATTTTGTGCTAAAAAACTTTGATCTGAAGACTGCAAATCATTTAGTGTATTCTCATTGGCGTATTCGGGATGGGCCAAATTTTTGTTATGACTTGGATTGACAAGTTCTGGTTCTAGAGACAATACAGTGGGGCGGGTTTGATTTGTAGTGACATGATTAATAATCGTATCATTTTGTTCTATTTCTGGAACAGTATTTGATTGATCTGAAGCAGTGTTACCAGAGGTCATGACACTCTCATCTTCTGTTAATAGAATTAAGGGATCAAAATGATTGTATTAATTAAGTTGAAAAGCTTCAGCTTTTCTTCCCCTTTTCCTTTTTAGTGGTCTTCTAGATTGAACTTCATACCAGTCTTCATCTAATGACTCCTGGTTGTTATTACCCCTAACTCTTTTTTTAATTTTTTGTTGACATTGTGTTTGAACATACTGTTAAGTTTGTATTGTTAAGGATATTACAGTTATTTGGACAATTTGTGGTAATAGAGTCTCCTATATGTTCAAATAGGTTCCCAAGGGTGGAGTTTATAGTACTTGTAGGGTCATTGTCATGTGTGACTAGGGATGTATCATTACATAAGGTAACCTGGTCAGTAAGTAATTCTACTTGCTTGATTTTTTTCCATTACAGCTTGCTGACTAAGTTCCAGTGCCTTTAGTCTTGTATTAAAGAGTCAGATTTCCCTTTGCATATCTTCGTTCTGAATGCACTTCAAACAAAGGGTAAATCTATAATTAGAACTTTTGACAGTAAGTACATTTCACATCCTGTACATTATACCCCATTATGGTTTTTAATTACTACATCAAAATCCAAGCTGCCTTCCATCTTTGGCCTAAACAGGGAACACCAAACCTAGTGTTGAACTTACTTCTTTTCTACTGTATATGTCTGAAGTTCTCCGTCTTCTGTCGCACAACACACATAACATGCGCAGACGCACGTGTCTCCGCACGCCCTGCATGCGTTCGCCGTACTTGCAGCAGGGCATCTTAAACGCCTCTGTGTTAGCCAGAAGTGCTGCAGAGGGTCACGGAGCCCTCGAAAACAGATTTCGTTTTCTAAAAGTTTAAAACACCAGTTTGAGGTGTCACAGTAAATATGACACAGTGTAAACTCATAAAACAGCAAAATATTAAAGTATGCTAGTTTTTTGTGGGTTTTGTAGTTCACTATTGCAGCTAGAAAGACTACAGCCCCTCCTCTTCCTGCGGTCTGGCAGGGCTCAGTAATAATGTGAACAGTTTAAAATAATAATACAGGCACACACAGATTTAGCATCTATCTACTCGTTCCATCAAGTGTGTTACAAGTTTCATATGCACATATGCAAGATGTTGATAGTCCTGGTGGCTCAGCTTCGACAGGAAGGGCGTCGTGTCTATCCTTATCTGGACAACCTGCTCATTCGGGCACCAACATTTGCCTCTAGCAAATAGGTCAGTGCTCAGGACTCTGGAGACCCTGGAGTCACATGCCTGGGTGGTGAACTGAGAGAAGAGCTCTCTCAAGCCATCTCAGACCTTGGAACATCTGGGGGCAGTCTTCAACACGAAACTAAGGAGAGTTTTTTTTGTCACCTTCCCGGAATGGGACCTTATTGTCTGAGGTCCAGTGGCTCAGGAATCAGTCACTGGCCTCTACCCACAGTCTGCTGTGAAGTGTAGGCCTCATGGGGGCAGCGATAGACTTAGTCTTCCATATGCAGCCTTTGCAGCCTCTTCACATGGGTTTGCTGATGGCCTGGGATCCGTCATCGGAGGATTATCAGGCCAGAATTCCCCTCACCCCTCAGCTTCATCACCCACTGAATTGGTGGGTGAATGTACAGAATCTCAGCAAGGAGTTCCGCTGGAACTTCCCCCAGAGTTAATTCTCACAAAAGATGCCAGTCTGCACATGTGGGGGGTAGTCTGGACCAACTTCCCACTCGAGGGACGTGGTCAGTACAGGAAGAGCACCTCCACATAAATGTTCTGGAGAGGACAAGGCAAAGTTTATTTCTAAGGTGCCCAATCCTGTAGGCTCTGGGCGCCGTACATGCGGGCGGTTCGTTTAGCTCTCCTTCGGTTTCAAACCCTGCCGAAGAACAATGTGGTAAAAGTGAGGTCAGACAATGCCGTCACAGTGGCATACATAAACAAGCAAGGAGGCACAAAAAGCAGATAGATGCTTCGAGAGGCCTCCGAACTCCTAAGGTGGGCAGAGGAGAATCTTTTCTCTCTGTTGGCAGTACATCTGGTAGGGAAGTTGAACATTGAGGTGGACTGGCTAAGTCATGAAAATATTCACCCCAGAGAGTGGCAGTTGAACCTGGATGTGTTTGAACTCCTGAGCAACTAATTTGGTCGACCACAGATGTATCTGTTCACATCCAGCCACAATGCTCAGATCCAAAGGTTCTTCAGTCATTTCTGGTGTCCACAGGCAGAAGCTGTGGACGCTGTGACTCGAGAGTGGTCCTTCAGCAGAGCATAAGCCTTTCCTCAGCTGCCTCTCTTCTTCCAAAGGTCTTACAAAAAAATAAGTCGCCCAAGAGGATACTTTCTTCTAATAGCTCCAGAGTGGCTGAGAAGACCATGGTTCTCCGAGCTAGTGAACCTAGCTCAGCAAGTACCTTTTTGCCTTCCAGTGTGAAGAGACCTTCTGTTACAAGGTCCCATTCTTCACCCAAATCCAGGAGTAATGCAGCTCGCAGCCTGGCTCCTGAAAGAAGGAGGCTCCTAAAATTGGGTTTCTCCAGGAAAGTAGTTGAAACCTTGATGGCTGCCAGAAAGACTTCTGTGTCCACAGCTTATACTCTGATATGGACTACCTTTGCATCTTGGGCCAGGAAGAAGAATGTTAAGTCTTCAGAGGCCTCAGTTCCACAGATTTTGAATATTTGACTGGAAGGCATGGAAAAAGGGTTGGCATTGAGTATGTTGAGAAGCCAAGTATCTACTCTCAGAGCGTCCTTGGGTTTCTCACTAGGAACTAGTAGAGAGGTCATTCGTTTTTTATGTGTGGTTAGCAGGAGTCGTCCAGTGTTCCGGTCCCTCTGTGGGATCTTAATCTGGTTCTGAATGTGCTCTGTAAGGAGCCTTTTGAACCCCTATTATCCATATCACTGGATGCGTTGTCCTACAAGGTGTGTTTCTTAGTGGCTACGTGTTCAGCCAGGAGAATTGGTGAACTCCAGGCCTTGTCTCACAAGGAGCCATACCTTATGCATAAAGATAAGGTGGTACTCAGAACGGTTCCATCTTTTGTTCCTAAGGTGCCCACGGCCTTCCATGTGAACCAGAAAATATGCCTTCCACCCTTCTGTCCACAACCTTCTCACCCTGAGGAGAGCGAATTACACAAGTTGGCTTTACGATGGGCAGTTAAATGGACAGCTGAGTTCCAAAAGTCAGGTAGTCTGTTCTTTTTGGAGCAGCCAAGCAGGGTCAGAATGCCTCTAAGGCCACCCTAGCTAGGTGGGTGCAGACCTGCATTGCTAAGGCCTGTGTTAGTGAAAAGAAGAGGCCTCCAGCTCTCAAGGCTTGCTCGACCAGGCCTATGGGAACTTTATTGGCAGAGAGAGGTGAAGTCTCGGTTTTAGAGCTACTGTATGTAAGGCGGCTATGTGGTCTTCCATCCACACATTCACGAAACATTACAGATTGGATATTCAGAGTTCTGCTGACGCAGCATTTGGTCGCAGAATTCTACAGGCAGCAGTTTGTAAGTAATTCTGAGTGCTTGCATCTGGCATATGGGGTAATATTCTCCCTCTCCCGGTTTCTCTGGTTACTGCTTCTTAGAACCCAGTTATGGTTACCCATTGACAATGTGGAGTGCTACAGAAAGAAATGTCTTCATAAGTTCCTTTTCTGTTAGCTCCAACATTGTCAATGGGTAGCCTAACTCCTGCGGGAGAATCTTATCCGTATGCTAGGAGGGATGTCCTGTCTGATAAAATCCCCTACTTTCGGAAAACTCTGTTCTGCGCTGTATTCATACATACATACATACATACATGCGTGCGTATATACGCATGTGTGCGTGTGTGTGTGTGTGTGTGTGTGTGTGTATATGTGTGTGTGTGTATATATATATATATATATATATGTGTGTGTGTGTATACATGTGCGTGTATATGTACATGTGTGTGTGTGTGTGTGTGTGTGTATACATATATAAAAACACACAAAACACATATATTAAACAAAAACATTTTTTAACCAGTCTGCGTCTGCAGGTTAACAGATTTCATTATTATATCTTTAGGGTGTTCCTTGTTGCAGGTAGTCTTACTGAATGCAGTGTTGCCTGAAAGTTATGCCTCATTGTGTGGTAAGATTCAGTTCTCCAGATTAGTGACTAGTATGGCGCGTGCCTTGCTGCCTGATTGTACTTTCTTGCAGGGAAGACCAAATTGTCTAAACCTTTTGTCCAATGGAGAGGATTGTCTTTCTCTGTGTCTGCTAAAAAAGGTAAGCCAGCATTTATTTACAGTATTAAGGAATGTTGCATACAGGTAATTGGTTATAATGTAGGCAGATGTATAGCTATTATAGCACTGTGAGGTCAGTAGGGAGTGGGGAGTTGCTGCTGCTTGGAATCCTCATGTGCCCAACATTCCAGAGCGTGGGCTGTGCCATTCCCCCAGTAGGGGTGCACTATTGGTGATGTGTGCGAGTGTGAATAAAAATTGTACTTACAGTTTGGTGTCTTGCCTTTTTTTTCTTTTCTTTCCCCTGGTATGTTACTTTCAATTGATGACAGATTGGATGGACCTCAGAGGAGATGACAGGACTAGAGTATTCAGTTCAGGAGGAGTGGTTCATGTTCATTTTTAAAATAAATGAGAATGTGTGTCAGACTTGACAGCAAGCACAGACAGTCTTTTAAAAAGTTGTAGACTAAATGACTGGGCTAAAATAAACTTGTACCTTAAATCCTGGCCCCTTAAGAACTTTCCGGTGAGTGAAGTTGAGTCCATTCCAGCTCCCCTCCCAGCTGTGGGACCACCGAGGTCGCGAGGGCCCCCCGACGGCGCTCTCCCTGACGGACCAAAGCAAGCAAGCTCGCCTCCCAGCTGTGGGACCCCCGAGGTCACGAGGGCCCCCGACAGCGCTTTCCTTGATGGACCAAAGCAAGCAAGCTCCCCTTCCAGCTGTGGGACCCAGAGGTCGTGAGGGCCCCCGACGATGCTCTCCCTGACAGACCAAAGCAAGCAAGCTCCCCTCCTAGCTGTGGGCCCCTCGACGGCACTCTCCCTGATGGACCAAAGCAAGCAAACTCCCCTTCCAGCTGTGGGACCCCCAGGTCGCGAGGGCCTCCCGACAGCACTCTCCCTGATGGACCAAAGCAAGCATGCTCCCCTCCCAGCTGTGGGACCCTTGAGGTCGTGAGGGCCCCTCGATGGCGCTCTTCCTGACGGACCAAAGCAAGGAAGCTCCCCTTCCAGCTGTGGGACCTCCGAGGTCGTGAGGGCCCCTCCGGCGCTCTCCCTGATGGACCACTGCAAGCAGGCTCCCTTCCCAGCTATTGGACCCCCAAGGTTACGAAGGCCCCCCTGATGGCGTTCTCCCTGACGGACCAAAGCAAGCAAGGTATGGCATCCGTTGTAGCTTGGACGACTCGGGGAAATAATTTTGACGCTAAACGGACTTTTAAAATTTAAACTGCTGCTGCTACTTTAAACTTAGACTGCCGCCAATTAATGAAATAATATTGCGTCGGCATACAGATGGAGATAGTTTTTGTGTTTGTTTCCTTACAGTATGTACAATTATCCCCTTTAAAATGAGACTGCTGCTACTTTAATTAAGACTGCTATGTTTAAGTTTTCTTTACAATAGCCTCTGAATTGACCAGGTTGCTTAGGGAGCTAAGGGGAAATTCTTTGAGAAGCAGATAGGCAACTAAAAATGTTATAGTGCAACACTCGTTAATGTTAATACCAGGGAACCACTGTCTATTATTGCTACTTGCCACTGTATATTATTTGCTACTTGCAGAAACGCTGTCTCTCTGTTTTAGTCAGTTAAATTTAAACTAGGCACCCAGGCTATAAACTGCGCAGTAATCTAAACTTGAGATACCAATCCTGCCTTTGTGCTTCACCTGTACTAGCCCAACCAAAGTAAACGTAAACGCAGTTTCCTATTATTGGATCGCTTAAATGGAGAATCAGGTTTCGATGGTCTGCTTATAAAAAATCTTACCACCCCTTTGTTTTCTTCATTCTAGCTCCCCTTCCAGCTGTGGGACCCCCGAGGTTGCGAGGGCCCCCTGATGGCGCTGTCCCTGACAGACCAAAGCAAGCAAGGTACGGCATCCGTTGTAGCGTGGACGACTTGGGGAAAGAATTTTGTCCCCGCTGCCGCTGTGCGGCAGCTACCCCACCACCACCCTTGGTGAGCGATTCATTTTATAGTGAATGATCACATGGCTGCAGGAACCTATCAGCCCTTTTTCTCATCTGCTGCTTATCACTATCCCCCCACTAGTGGCTGCTAATCCTAAAACTAAGCTACACACTGACTGCTAGCCCCCTATCTACTCTGCCTGCCTCTGCCTGTCCCTGGGTCCATCTAACTCTACTCTTTATTTCAAATCCCCTTTTGAGTGGTGCTATTTTTTGGAATTTTTTCCATACCTCAGTTATGGCTCGAGGGACACTGCCACTGCTTATAATTGTGCTGGTGCTTTCTCTTCCTGCATTTCTCACTACAATTCACTGTGTCGAGCATGATACCCATATGAATTATGCATTGGATGAGTTTATTTTCTCCAGTCTACTAGTCACACAGTAGAAACACTGTGATGCATCTCCTCTACTACTTTGAACATTTTATCTCCTCATAGCTGCTGACTGTGTGCAACAACATGCCACAGGATAACTACGCTGCTGGTATTCCAAGAAAAATATGGTACGTAGTCCTACTTGTCCTACTCCTGTCAGGGGACATTTAGGCAAATCCAGGTCCCCATACCCCTCATGTAGACCAGAACATGGACTGGTTAAATGCAAAGGGCCTCCACATTGCTCAGCTAAATATCTGAAGCCTTGTCTGTAATCTGGTGGAGCTAGAGGCGTGGATCAGTACTTATAATCATGATATCCTGTGTCTGTCAGAAACTTGGCTCAAACCCTCAACCCGACTCATCGTGCCACATTCCCAACTATACGTTTCTTAGAATTGACAGGTTGTCAGGGAGGCGAGGGGGAGGAATTGCACTGTACTTTAAATGCAACCAAACTCTTGTGCCACACATAGTACACTCCACCTGTGAATTCCTTCATGCCCTTATCTTCCTTGGCACTATGAAATTACACATTATATTTGCGTACAAACCCCCCCAAAGGAGTTCTGTCAGGCTGTAGAGATGTGCTTGAACACGCTGCATTGGCTGCTGGGCAAAATGAAATGATGATTGTTGGCGACTTAAATCTAAATTGGCTGGGGAAAGATGAAAACTCTATAATATCACTAGTGGATAGCTACAGTATGCACCCGATGATAAATGATCCTACCGGGGGGCTCAGAACATGGCTAATGGTACACTGATTGATTGGATACTAACAAACCGACCTGATAAGATTACAGCCTCTGACATTCTACCTGATTCAATTACTGATCACTCCTCGGTCTTCTGCATCTGGGGGTCCTCAGTCATCATGACCCCCTCGCCACATTACATTACTTTCCAGGATTTTGCAAATCTGGATCATACAAACTTCCTAACAGACTTGTCTGCCACAAATTGGGACCCTGTCTTCCTTGCTCATGATGTTGAGACTGCCCTTGATTACTTTATTTCCACTTTCCTGTCACTCTGGGACACACATACGCCTAAACGTACCAGGCGAGTTTGGGCCAAACGAATCGGGTGGCTACACAAGGACCTCTTCTCATCCCTATGACTGTGTGGCAAATGCTGGCGACTCTTTACTCCGGGCATCAAGCGGACTATGATACCTACAGTGCATGGCGAAACTTGTGTAAGAAACAAATACGGCAGGCTAAGAGTTCATATTGTAAAGGCCTACTAAATGAAGCCGCTGGTGACCCCAAGAAATTCTGAGCGCACGTAAAATCCTTTCTAGGAACAAGCCAACCTCACCATAAAAATGACATGATCCTTGATGGAGTCCACTGCAGTGAACCTCAAACTATTGCTAACCACTTTAATAAGCTCTTTACAAACCTGTCGAAATACACAGCCTCATTTCCACCTAACCCAAGCTCGTCACCTTTCTCTGAAACAACTGCGCCACAACATCTTCCTTTCTATTTTAAGGGCATGTCAAAAGCTCTAGTCCTAAAACAGCTCGGTTCAATCTCGGGCAACACAGGGGTTAGCTCCGATTGCCTTAAGCCAAAACTTTTGAAGTTAGCTGCTGCTCTTACTGCTGCACCACTAGCCAAAATCTTTACCATGTCTCTCTGTCATGGACATGTCCCAGATATCTGAAAAATTGCAAAAGTCATCCCTATTTTCAGGAAGGGAGACAAAAAGAACCCTGTAAATTACAGGCCTATAGCCATTCTGTCAGTGCTCAATAAAACCGTAGAGAAGATAGTGGCCACCCGGGTCACGGAGTATCTCGCTAAACATAAACTGTTATCCCCCTTTCAGCATGGCTTCCGCAAAGGTCATGGCACTTCCACCGCACTACTAAAACTAACAAATGACATCCTAACTTCTGTGGACCTAGGATTCATGACCTGGGCAGTAGTTATTGACCTCTTCAAGGCATTTGACGTGGTGGATCACAATCTTCTGCTTGCCTGCCTATCATTTCTAGGTTTCTCTCATTAGTCTGTAAATTGATTCCATAGCTACCTAGCAAACAGAAGCCCAACAGGTAAATTTCAGTTCTGCTATATCTGACCCAGCTCTCATAAATGTTGGTGTTCTGCAGGGATCCATTTTGGGACCGCTTCTCTTTTCAGTTTTTATAAACAGTATATCCGAAAACTTGCCATTATGCCATTCAGTTCTGTATGCTGATGATCTTGTCCTATATACCTCATCAGCAGATATACAAGCTATAAATAGAGGTCTTACCTCTTCATTTATCTCCATCCAAGACTGGTTAAACAAACACAAGCCTGTCCTAAACATGGACAAAACACAAGATATGCTCTTTGGGTCCCCAGCCAAACTCGACTTAAACCGCAACCAATATAATGTCACTTGTACTGATGACTCATCCCTTATGATTGCTACCTCATTCAGGTACCTTAGTGTTCTGATTGATGAAGCTCACTGCTTTGATGACCACATTATGGCCACATGTAAGGCAGTAAATATGAAACTTGGTGCCGATTACAGGACCAGTCGTATGCTCACTCCCTCAGCCAGGCTGGCCGTAGCTAGGGGCATCCTCCTTCCCTCTCTGGCGTATGGAGCCCCAGAAAAGAAGCAAGGCATGTGTCTCTGAACCTTGATGCCTACCTCTCCTGTACTAGTTTCTTGAAGCATCAGGGGCGTACAGCGCAGAGCAGTGCAGTGACTCTGGAGCTCCCGACGTCCCAAATCTTAGCCGTGTTGACTAAGATTCAAACAACAGGGGACAAAACCAACAAAAGGTTGGCAGCCATTGAGGCCAAACTGTCCGAAACGGACACCAAAATTGCCAGCAGCTCGGCTTCAATTCTGAACTTAAAGGCAGCTAATGCCAGGCAAAATGCCACCTACGTTCGGGACCTGGCATTCCTGAGGAACAAAATTTGAGGGCCTGGAAAATTTACAGTGCCAAGCCAACGTCTGTACTGTTGGGTTTCCACTCTGATTCGGAGCGCAATCTGAACTCATGAAAGAAGTGAATCGGCTGATTTTTACAGACCTACAACTCCTACCTTCTGGCTTCTCAATATCCATTGCTAAAGCCTTTGGCATTCCCCAACATGCTAAATTATGAAGGGACCCTTTCAGGAGACCATTTACTGCTATTGTCACGCTTTCTCCACTGGAGGCCAGGATAGCCTTACTGCAGGCTGCATGACGATGAGGGTACATCGAATGGGAAGGCGGCAGGCTAACCTCCTTTCCAGACTTATCCACGTTGACCCAATCTCGGGGAAAATAGAACTTCAGAAGATTAAAAAAGACTTGGTGCAGCACAGGGTCAATGCACAACTTAACTATCCTGCTCGATTACAAGTGTGTCATGAGTCCAAAACGCATGTCTTCATAGACCCTGAGTCTGCTGTGCTGTTTGCGGAGAGACTGCTCACTAAAAAACACCATACTTGGCTGATTCCGAGAAGGAAGTGTGATGTACTGTTTGCCTGTATCTTGATTATTCAATGATCCTGCTTTTTGGAACTTATACCTCCAGTTTATAAGTAACATTAATCTGGGGTGCAAGTCACCCACAAGTGAGTGACCTATTAAGAGGGGGTTGTTCCTGTTGGTAAGGGCAGAACATAAGGGGCCGCTGTCTGTTGACACCTTTAGAAGTTAATATTACCTGTTATATAACACTGTGTTTGCTGCTCTAATTGTTATTTCAAACCCCAGGAAATCTTACTGTATTCTGACAAATGCAGTATGGTCTCACCGTAGAACAGCCGTGGAGCCGAATGGTTAATAGAACCTATGCTAATAATGGAATGTTGGGCTCGAGCTTGGTTTTCAAACCACTGTCCCTGGTTGCACTTCTGCAACCATCAGATCCTTTACTCCACTTGCCTCAGTAAGACGTCTCCGGAGAGCTCTCCTTCTCTTACTTGAAGAAGTTTATTTTCTCAGTTTTGTCGAAGTCCGTTTATTTATTTTGATTTTTGAAGCACTGTCCTTGGTTAACAGGTAGACTTGGTCTAGATTAGTGTTTATTTGGTAAATTTTTCGGTTCCTTATCGGTTTTTCGTAAACGAGAAGGAACTGGAAGTGTCCTTTAATTTCTGAGGTATTTCTCAGTCTTTCCGACTGATAAGGTAAGTTGGTTCTTGTTATTTAAAAAAAATAAATACATAAAAATTTACTGGGGTAACTCTCAGTTGTTCAGTTTTTACTGGCAAAAAAAAAAGTGTTAAATGTCACAGACCAAAAAAAGAACGGGTCCCACAGGTTTCCAACATTGTACTGAGTGTGGGGAATTGTTCGTTAAAACAGATTCTCATCTGATTTGTGTTTTTTTTTGTCTGGGGTTTGACCACCTCAAGGAGGACTGTGATATTTGTAAAAACTTCCCTCAGTTGACGCTTGAGAGGCGACGTAAACAACTGCAGGAGAAGATGTCTGAGAAATCCGCTGACCCGGTTACAGACAAACCAGCAACCAGCCAAAAAGAACCGGAGGAACAGCCCTCTGACAAGGGTGGCTGTCTGGTAAAAAATACAGCCTGCAGAGACTACCTCTGAACTGGCAACCGCAGGTGAAAGAAAGAGAAATGCACCACTCGAACCGCAACCAAAAAACACACTTGTTCCGACCGCTGAGGAGATAGTGAAAGCTATATCATCCAGACGCTTCAACCGTGTAGCCCGGTTCTGGTTGACAAGCGGCCGTGTACACAAATCTCAAGTTCTTTCTCTGTTCCTGGTTCATTGGAACAAGGGGTAGAACGTTTCGGAAAGGATGAGGATGAAGATGAGAACTATGGAGAGCCGACTGAACCAGACATCTCTCGTGATCCTCCCCATACTGATTTCCCTGAAAAAGGGACTGAGAACTATACATTCCACTTTGCTTTCATTAAGCTAGTGGCCCCGTTCTTGGACTTTCCTACCCAGGAGTTCACTGATGATGAGGAGGAGCAGGACTACATGGAGATGATGGATGTATCACTCTCCAAATGGTTGTTACTGCCCACCCACAAGTCCTTGAAAAAAACTGATGAACAAGGTCCTGCAGACTCCCACTTCTGTACCACATGTGGATAGGAAAGTGGACAAGAAATACTGGGTGGCCAAGGGTGGAGCCAAGTTTCTCTTTGGGCACCAAAGGTATGAAGGGGTGGTGCAGGCTGTAGCCTGTGATAAGGCTGACATATCTTTAACATCACACCCACCAGACAAAGATTCCAGGAAAATGGATTCCATTGCCAAGAAGGTTTACCTGGGATCGTCTCTGATTATCAGGCAGGCATCTTACATGGCCTATGTTGCCAGATATCAGAGAACACTGTGGAACACTGTTTTGGAAATAACAAAATCAGTTCCTGCCCCAATGACAGCTGATCTGGAAGAAGCTGTGAAAAGGGGTATAGAGGCATCTAAAGCCCAATTTAGGATGGCTGTGGACAATAATGACACTGCTGCCAGACAGATGGCTGCTGCTTTGTCACTTAGAAGATTTGCTTGGCTCAGAACTACCAGTTTGACCCAAGACACACAGTCCAAGGCTCTTGACTTCCCATGTGAGCCTACTTCTCTGTTCGGCGAACAGACAGAGGCTTATATCAAAAAAATGGATTACTACAAAACAGGCTACAAAAGTACTGCTGCGAAAGAGAAGGCATCTACTCCCCAGAAGCACCAAGCAAGGGGGAGTTAGAGGTAGGGGAAACTATAGGTCATTTTTCAGCCTCAAGTTTTTTCCCCAGTACCAACCACAGAGAGGTTACGTCAGGAGCAGGGGTAGAAGAGGCAACAACCAAATTAGCCCCAGCACCCAGACAGCAGCACAACCCAAGCAGACACCCTGAGGTGTCTGCTCGGTTTGCCTCCCCAACTCCAGTAGGGGGCAGGCTGGCCCACTACATACAAGAATGGCAGTCCATCACCACAAACAAGTGGGTCTTGGAGGTAGTGGGCCAAGGCCTGGCTCTCAGCTTCAAGTTGATGCCAAAGCTGAGGGCAAGGGTCTTCAGACCCTCTTCCCTATTAGAAACATTACAGTTAGAAGGGGAAGTATCGAACCTTCTATCTCAAAGGGCAATAGAGCCAGTTCCTTAGGCACAAAGAGGAAAGGGTCTTTATTCAAGATACTTTCTCACAGTAAAGAAAACGGGAGTGGCGACCCATACTGAATCTCAGACACCTAAACAGACATTTATTGTAACCAAAGGTCAAAATGGTGACTCTGACAACAGTCCTTTCAACCTTAAGACAGGGAGACTGGCTGGCATCTCTAGACCTAAAGGATGCTTATTTCCACATCCCCATCAGGCAGTCCCACAGAAAATATCTCAGATTCAGACTGCCATCAGGCCATTACCAATTCAGGGCAATGCCTTTCGGACTTACTTCTGCTCCAAGGGTGTTCACAAAATGCTTGACTGTGGTTGTGACTCAACTGAGGAGGTGGGGAGTGGCAGTACTCCCCTATCTGGACGACTGGATAGTCATAGTGCAATCCCCATAACAAGTAAGGGAGTCCCTGACGCTTATACGGGATGTCCTACAGTTATTAGTCAATCTGAAAAAATCAGTATTGGAGCCAGTGCAGCTCCTGGAATTCATAAGAGATGAACTGGACACTGTGAGAGGAAAGGTTTTCTTCCACAGGCAAGAGTGGACAGCCTGATGCAGTTGGCAAGTACCTTCAAACTGCACAGCCTAAGGCCTGCAAAGCACTTCCTACAATTGCTGGCCACATGGCAGCTCCACAGCAACAGTGTCGGGGGAGGGCAAGGTTCCAAATGAGAGATATTCAGTATCATCTCAAGTTGCACTGGCATCAAAAAAAGACTCTCTGTCAAAGCTGGTGCCAGACACAGGAACACTCCTGCAGGCACTTCAGTGGTGACTGGAGAAAGACAACCTCAGACGAGGTATACTGTTCCTGCAGGAAAACTCCTCTTTGGTGCTAACCAGGGATGCTTCCCTCCTGGGATGGGGAGCCATATCTAGAGGAGCATACTGCCCCCGGCACATGGCTCAAACAGGAGTCACTGTTGTACATCAACCTGTTAGAGCTCAGCGCAGTCTTGCTGGGACTACAGGCCTCTGCCAGTATGCTGCAGGGGAAGGTGGTAAAGGTCAGGACAGACAACACAACCACAGTGTACTACATAAACAGGGAGGAACAAGGTCAACCCCCCCTGTGCACAGAGGCCATGAAAATTTGGAGTCTGGCATATTTACTGGGAATTTCCCTTTCAGCAGTCCACCTGCCAGGGAAGGACAGTGTGCTGGCAGATGCTCTCAGCAGAATCAATCAGGATCACCACGAGTGGTCTCTGAAAAAGCAGGTATTACAGATTGTGTTCAGAAGGTGGGTCACTCCAGAAGTAGACCTCTTTGCAGCCCCAGACAACTATCAGCTTCCCCAGTTTTGCTGCAGGCCCCCAGTGAAGGGCTCAGTCCCACTGGACGCGCTGCTGTTGGATTGGACAGGGAAGTTCCTCTATGCCTTCCCACCATTCCCATTATTGCTAGGAGTCCTGAACAAGATCAGATCCCAGTCGGCGACAATGATCCTCATTGCTCCAGACTGGGCTGGGCAGCCCTGCTACTCCCTGGTTCTGGCGCTATCAGTTGCCAAACCGATCGGCCTCCCCAGGAAATGCAACTTGTTGACTTCTTCCCAGGGCAGGATCCTATACCACAACCTTCAGTCTCTCAGGCTCAAGGCCTGGTTCTTGGAGACCTAAAGTATGCTGACCTGCATCTCTCTGAAGGGGTCATGGAAGTCCTTAGGTTTTCTAGAAAGCCCTCCACCAGGAAGATCTATACGTCCAAGTGGAAGAGATTCTCCATTTGGTGCCAGAGCAAGTATCTGGACCACACTCGGGTGGGTTTGCCAGTTGTCCTGGATTACCTAACCCACCTTCATTCCCTTGGTCTGAGACCATCCACTCTAAAAGTGCACTTCACAGCTGTCTCAGCTTACCTGTCAGCTGGCAAGGCAGCATCTCTGGCTTTGAACCCAGTGTTCAGGAAGTTCTTTAAGGGGCTGTTGCATCTGCATCCCCCACATAGGACTCCTACCCCAGTGTGGGACCCAGACATATGTATTGCACAGCTCATGCAGCCACCTTCTGAGCCTATGTCATCAGCAGATCTCAAGTATGTAACTTGGAAAAGTGTGTTCTTAGTTGCAGTTGCCTCTGCCAGAAGGATTAGTGAGCTCCGGGCTCTGTTCATGGAGACTGACTACTGTATATTACATTCCACAGGGACTAGGTTGTCCTTAGGACCAACAATAAATTTCTCCCTAAAGTGGTATCTGATTTCCATGTTAATCAGTCCATTACACTGCCAGTTTTTTTCACTGACAATTCACACTTCAGGGGAACGTAGACTGTATAGCGTAGATGTAAAGAGAGCTACCACCTGGACCATATGAAAGGCCATAGAGGAGACAGCACCCAACTCTTCTTAACCTATGGGGAAGTAGGGAGAGGTAAACCAGGGACAAAAAGATCCAACGCACAGTGGATCATGGCTTGTATCCAGTTCTGTTATGGCAAAGAGGGAAAGCAGCCTCCACAGGGTCTCAGGGCCCACTCTACTAGAGGAACAGCTGCTTCCATAGCAGCTTCAAGAGACATTCCTCAGCTGGAAATCTGTAAAGCAGCTACCTGGAAAACTGTTCACACTTTCACCAAGTACTACTGCTTGGATACCCAGGCGAGAAGTGATGACAGATTTGGTACAGCAGTACTGCAGAGCTTGTTTCCTAAGTAGGTTCTCTGCCCACCTCCAAAGGTATTACTTGGGTAGTCTGTATTTGTCAGAATACAGTAAGATTTCCTGGGGTTTGAAGAAAACAGTACTTACCATAGTAATCTTGTTTCTTCCAAGGGAATCTTAACAGTATTCTGAGCTCCCACCCTTCCTCCCCTACTAGAACCTAGAGGGCACTGCATATCAGCTGTCTATATCTTATGGGAAACCTGTTTGGTATACCTGTTTATTTCTTGGGCATCTCTGACTTGTGTCTTGGAAAATGCCCTTAATGTTTAAAATAATTTTTTCTTTAAAAGGTTTTTTATTGTTATATTAGAGTAGTTTAGCTAGTTGTTTTAGTTTCTGCCTGCTTCGTAAGAATCTGATGGTTGCAGGAAGTGCAACCAGGTACAGTGGTTTGAAAACCGAGCTCGAGCCTAACATTCTACTATTAGCATAGGTTTTGTTAATCATTTCGGCTCTAGGGCAGTCCTATAGTGAGACCGTACTGCATTTGTCAGAATACAGTAAGATTCGCTAGGAAGAAACAAGATTACTATGGTAAGTAATGTTTTCTTTTGCCACAGGTATTGCTAGCAGAGTGGACCTGTTATCGATGGTGAGAATTTCACCTATTCAGTTGGTGAACTTATTGTATATCCTCCACTAGTTCTGTTACCCACAGGTTGCCTTGTCTTGCCTAGGACTGTGGGCTAACTGCACAACATAACTGAGCCCAGGCCTTCTTTTACTTAAATTTACTACTTGTGCTCAAGTTTAAGCTCCCTCCGAGCACTAGTTCTGCTACAGATATGTTATATAGGGCGGGGTGGTTCTTTCACTAAAGAGTTGGTGAGAAAGTAAAAGGCCTACCTAATAATCATATCGGAATGTACTCCTTGATTAAATGATTAGTTGGATTCCTGGGACTGTATGGATGTAATGACATGATAGATGACACTGTATATTTACTATATTTCTGTACATCCAGTTCAGGGGTCTACGTACCCTCCATGGTTATTTTACGTAATATTTAAGGTATATCATAAAATCTATAAATACAAAATTTAAAATCTACACTTCCCCTGCTTCCACAAAATTTTGAGATTATCATTAAACAGGACACTGGGCTGCATAGCCAGGGGTATTACGTCCGGAAGAAGGGAGGTGATCCTTCCTCTGTATAATGCCTTGGTCAGGCTGCAACTTGAGTGCTGTGTACAGTTCTGGAGACCTCATCTGAAGAAGGCTATAGTACTTCTGGAGAGGGTTCAGAGGAGAGCAACCAGGATGATTCAGTGCATGGAGGGGAGGCCTTATGAGGAGAGACTGAAAGAGTTTGGGCTTTACTCACTGGAGGAGAGGAGGGATAAGGGAGACATGATAGAGGTTTTCAAGTATGTAAAAGGAATAACTAGGAGTGGAACCAAGGAGCTTTTTAGGTTAAAGAAGGGGGGAACAACCAGGGGCCATGAGTGGAAGCTGGAAGGGGGAAATTACAGGGGGGAGCTTAGGAAGCATTCTTTCATTGAGAGGGTGGTGGAACCATGGAATGCGCTGCCCGGGAGGCTGGTGGAAGAGGGTGCAGTGGAGGGCTTCAAAAAGGGGTGGGACAGGTACAAGGGGAAACTGAAACAAATGACGACCCTCTTGGGGGCTGATGGGGATGGTAAGCAGGGGTGGTGTTAAGGATTTAGCATGGTGTGCTCCTCCTAAATAGAGGAGCACAGAAACTCTAAATTATACCCTAAAATATGCGCTCCTTTAAACCGTGGCTGTGCTCTTACCCATTTTCTTTTTAATTTACTAGTTCATTAACAACTTCTTGCTTATAATAAAGATTCTGAGTAATTTATATGCACTAATTATTTTGTTGCCCATTTCATAAGTATTATTGAGTTCTAACCACATGACAGTGTGACATCTTAGTGTGCGTTACTGATGCCATCAAGTGTTAAATGCACCCACACAATCACTACTACACACAATCTCCAGGCACTGTGGCCACCCACAAACAGATGAACAGACACACATACCACCGATTTCTTCATCCACCTCTGGCTCATAGTCCATAGCCACCTGTCCAGACCACTCCACCTGGGCTCCCATATCAGTTTAACATTTTCTTCCCTATAACTGTGGCATGAATTTTCCTGAATTGCTTTGTTTTCCCATGCAAACAATACAAGTCTAGATCTGAAACAGTTTCCTGTATACTGCTACCGTACATTTGTTTGTAAAATGTAGGGATCTATTTAAATCTTGGAGACCTGCACCACTTCATCCCATGTGCTGACCAGCTGCATTCAATAGAGACTCCAGCAAGGCTCCCAAGTTTACAGCTGTTCTTGTATTAAGTTAAATTGAGAAATAGTCTACAGGAAAATTGTGTTCATAGACTTGTGTTGTGTACACAGAGGTAAACAGAGCAATTAATCTGCTAGATCCCGGACGAGTCTTTCACTTTCACCATATGATTTCCAACAAAAGCATACATCAATTACGGATCATTCAAACTTTCGGTGGCCTACAGTTCAAAGCATAAAACAAAATATAGTCATTATTTCCCCCAAAGACAACCTGTTGAAATTGGGCAGCTTTAAAACAAAACAAAACGGAATTACCCATTTGGATTTCCTTCGATACATGCAGCAAACCATGACTGTTGGTCTCGCTGTCTTGCGACTTCTTCTAGCTTACCTGTCACAGTGATTTGTTTCATTTTATCCCTCTGTGATCTTTGTTCTTTCCTTCCTGTTTTCTGTCTTACTCTGGTCTTTCTGTCTCACCTTTGCTCTCATTCTTTCATCTTCTTCTGGCCAGAATTCTACTGTACCTGTTTCAACTGTTTTCTTTTCCCTTTCTTTTGTCTATGGAGTTTTAAAATACATTAACTTTCAGGCGACCCGGGGATGCTGAGGGTCGAGGTGCTGGACTCCACACCGGTGACCAGGGTTGGGGAACGAACCTGGATTGTCAGGGGTAGGCAGGGGGGTGAGGACATGGAGTAGGATTGCACTTCCGCGAGGCAGCTCTCCTCTCCTGGGGAGAGCTGAGGGATTTCCCCGGCCTTTGGCTGCCACCCAGTGGAGGGCGGATGGCAGTCTGAATGGGGGGGAGCTCAGCGATAGCCAGGGGCGGGGCAGAAGGGACTGAGCCGGCACCCAGAGTCCATGTGTGCCTCCACGCACGTGCACTGCCGTGATTGCCAGGGTCCCGGGCACTACAGGGAAGAAAACAGGGAAAAACTCTGAAAATGTATATACAGTATATAAAAAAAAATCTTTCCTTCTTTGCTTGTTCACCTACTTTTAATTCACCTGTGGTCAAATACACTCATTCCCTCTCAGTCATTCTTCCCACTTCTGTTTGCTACCCACCTGCAAACTTGCTGTAATCCACGCATGCTCAGTCTTTTCCCCAGCTGCCTAAATGTACATTAGACAGTTGTTCTCATGCTCTTTTTACTGCCTGCCTACCTGTGCTGGCTACCAGTACACTTGCTTGCCAGCATGTCGAAGTGCAAACTGCCTTGCTGGCTACCCACACACTTGATCCCTGGTGGTCCACCTATTAATGTAGCAGCTGCCTGCTTGCCCAATCATTTGCTGATCTAACTTTGAACTCCACCCAATTAATACAAAAAAAAAAAAAAAGCCTGATATGTATCCCAATGCCCCTGCTGGACTCTTCTCCCCCACCCACCCACACTGTCCCACTGCCAGGAACTCCCTCCCCTAACTGTGCTCCAGAAAGGCAAGAGGAACGCACATAACTGAATATTTTACAAACAAAATGTGCTCCTGTGATCACTGGCTGTGCTCAGAGCATGGAGCACACCCTTAACGCTATCCATGATGGTAAGGCGAGCAGCCATTAGGTTGCTGGCTTTCGAGCAGACGAGACAGACCATTTGGCCTATTCTGCTGACTGTTTGTATGTTAGTATGTTAAGTTGTGTAAATTGTTATTGGACCGACAGTTCCTGGATTTTGACTTTATTTGGTTCTGAGTACTGAAGCCATGTTCACATTCAAGTGCTAGCCATTGGTAGAACCACTGCAGTCTGATGAATCTTTTCAAACTCTGGAAACACACCTGCATGCTCTTTTAGTACAGCCTCGACAGGTGACGGATGTTTCCACCCTCGCTGCAGTCTATGAATTACTTAGTCTAAACAGTTTTTGTTTTTCCCCCACAAAGGCCAACTGTTAAGGCAGGACGTTTTGTCCCTTTGTTCAGGTAGGACTTTTTCCCCTTTCTTAGAGACTTTTGTTTTTTCCCCCTCCCCAATTATGCCCTAGGACTTTTGACCCAAACACTCTGCCCTTTGTTCCAAGACCTGACTGATCTGCAGGAGTCATGCCCTCTCTAAACTGTTTTTCTGTTCAGGCAGGATGTTTCACCTTTCTGTGAGCCTTGTGTGTGGGTTTTTTTTTTCTGCCAGATTGTGCCACAGACTTCCCCCCTCATACTCTGCCCTTAATTAGTTGAAGCCTGAATGTTCACACATTCCCCCCCCCCCTTTTTTTTATTTATTGTTCAGGCAGCACTAGCTTTTGTTTTCTGCAGAGCATTTGTTTTTCCCCACCAACTTATTGTGCCACAGGACTTTTCGTCCACACACTTTGCCCTTTGATCTAAAGAGGATGTTTTGCCCCTCCCTCATAATGTTTTCCCCTTTCTGCAGAGCTTTTTTTTTACCCTCACTTGTGCCACAGGACTTTTCCCCTCTCACACTCCGCCAAGTTTATTGCCTTTAGGCAGGATGTTTGCCCCTTAACTGTGTGTTCAGGCAGGTCTGTTCTCTGCAGAACCCTTAATGTTTTCTGGTTTTTTTTTTTTTTTTTTTTATCAGTTGTGCCACAGGACTCCCCGCCCCCAAACACACACACACACACACACACACACACTCAGTGTCTTTCTTTACCTTTTGAGCACCGGTGCTCATTTACAAATGTTCCACCTCAAATACATAGTGACAAAAAATATTGCAAGAACAATATAAGCGGTTCCAGCAGAAGTGCACTTGAGTTAGGCTCTAAGCACTTGAGGCAGAACAGTTATACAGATTTGAAAATCAAAATCCATACAGATTGCTGTATAAAAAGTCACAGGGTAGAGAGAGAGAAACCAAATAAGACTTGTTTACTGGTTAGAACTACATTAGACGTCATCTAATGATAACTACACTGTGGTGTTACCCACCTGTATTTTGGTCCTGCATGCCTCCTGCCCAACTTTTATTTTTTTTTCCTCAGCAACCTCCTCTTCAGCCCATGATAATCTCCTCCTTCCCACGCTCCGCTTCACAATTATGAACCTGCGTTTTTCTTGCCTGAATAAGCGCAACAGATCCCACAAGAAGGCTGTCTTCCTCCCTCCTTCTTCCCGCCCACCTTACAGCTTGCCTCAGCACATGAAGTGCTCACACACAGACTTTCCCTCCTCCCTCAGTGTTCCCTCTCCAGCAATCATGCGCTTGAGTGCCAGCCGTCACTGTGTTCAGCGCGTGTTGCGTTTTCATTTTTTAGACTCCCCTCTATCTCGGGCATGGCGCACGCACTACTGAGACTCTCTACTGCCACTGTAGCCAAATGGTCAAGCCAGCACACTGCAGCATGCATTTCCATGGAAATGCTGGCTGTAAAAATACATTGCCAGGGCTAGAAATGCCTTTCCATAGAAATCCAGAAAGGCTATATTTCAAGCCCTGCCCATGTGAGCACGCTAACGTCTTGCATGTGCCCACTAGTGAGCGCGCATGCCAGTTAGCGTCATTTGGCACTCTAATTACTGCAGTGGCTGGCAATGTGGCATAGAGTAAAGAGCTTGACATCCAGTAGTCCTGGGTTTGATTCCCACAACCTCCACTTGCACAATGTATGACTCTGAGCAAGTCATTTAATACAGCTCAGTGGAGAGTTTTTTTTTTTTTTTTTTTAGCCCAGCAGAGATATTAGGGCTAATTATTATATTTTACTTTACAATTATTTGGCACAATTTTCTCTCTCTCTCTGGCACCGTGATCGGAGACCATTAATCATGAAACGATGCGAGACCTGCAAAAAGGGTGATGAGGCCCTCCCCCATGGGTTTCTTTGCCCTTTGTGCTGCTTAGCACCCCCCCCCCAGCCGGTCCTCCGGCGTAGGGAAGGGGAGCACCTGGTTCTTTAGTTTGGAGTGGCAAGCAGAATTGCGAAAAATTACTTTTGTGGTTCCTGAGTGAGCTTGAGGCCCAGTGTCCCGCAGGACATCCCCACAGACGCACTGTAGGAGGTTAGTGGGATTCACTCACAAGGACACCAGGATGAAGAACCAAAGTGTAGCCTTTATTCAGCATTCAAATAAGTAAAGTAAGCGAACTTGTCGACAAAGAAATAAAATAGGAGCAAAATCCAAAATAAAAATATAATTCTGCAATACCAAGTTTTCACCACTAGGAGATACTAGTGTCAGGTATGGGTCAGCTCCTTGCTGATCCCTACGATGATCTGATCTTTTGACAGAAGATGTCCTTCTTATATAGTGCTAGCTAGTCACATGATGGGAAGTCTTCTCCCCTTTTGTATTTTTATTAACAAAACTTTTTAATTCAGGCACATATAACTAGTTATATAATATCAGGCATAATACAAGAATATAATGTTTCTGGTTAGTTCAGTTGTGATTTAACACATAAACAAAAATAGCAAAGAATGGGTTGTCCCAGTGTCCTACTGACTCCTCCCTTTAGCTCTCTGCCTATAAAGATGGTGTAAAAATGGCCCGCTGGCTCTATAGAGAATGAAGCAGAAGCTAAAGAGAATCTTATCAGGACTTTTGTAGGGTTTTTGGTTTACATAATCTCTATGACTGCTATCTGAAACTACTTCTTAACTCGAGCACAGTTACAGCTGTTTACAAGGCTGTGAAAGGTTCATTTTTTTCAACAAAACAAGGCTCAAACAGCCTATGCTCTTGTATTTAAACCCCACAGCGATTTCTAAAGGAAAAAGAAATGTTTTACTGAGCTGCGATAGCGCTAATGTGCATATTCTAGTGCACACGATCTCGCAGGCGAGAGTGCGCATGATCGAGGAGCAATACGTTCAAGGATCTGGAATTTGGATTTGAGACCACAAACAGTTCAGGGATAGATAGGACATCAGATAGGTGGCCTTCCTGTCTGATGGGGAAACCAGGGACTTAGAAAAAATAAAGAAAGAAGAATGTATGCTGTTGCAACAGTCTTTAAAGGGGTTTAGAAAAAGGGGAGGTCTCTGTAGCATCCAAATGATCCTTTCACACACACCCGACCCCAGTCGGGCCCCTCCAGGTCAGGGAAAATACACACAGGCATGTCCAGGTGCGGCGCAAAGAGCCTAGGCTGCGATGACAGATGGGCAGGCAGACCCTGACCCTCCCTTCTTGAAGGACACAATAACGATTACGGGGATCTTGGGGAAGTTCCTGACCTTAATTTAAAAAAAAAAAAAAAAGAAAGGAGGACGTTCCCTTCCCTCTGTGGAGAAGGAAAAGGAAAGGGAGTGGATGGAGTCCAAATCAAAGATTCTTTTCCTCTCCATTTTGATAATTAAGTCCTTGTCTTTTTTTTGATGGTTGAGGCATGTGGTTTCTTACAGCTGAAGAGGTACGGTCCGTGGAGACGGCGGATGTCAGTCTGACTCTTGTCTGCATCTTTTGGCTACTATGTGATCAAAATTATTGAGCAGATGATCAGAGAAAGTATCTTCCCAAACGAAGTCATGGACCTTCTATTCTTTAAGGGAAAGATCTTGCGGGTTGGAAGCTCCTCCACTGAAAGACAAGGCCATTTGTATTTCTGTTAAAGACACCACCCTGCCTATTGAAGGCTCTCCAGCCCTAACGGAATTTTATGTCAAGTGGGTGGATGCCACGTGCAGGAGGGGTTTCGCCTCTATCAGCACACAACAGTTGTATGTCTTATGCTTCTTTTATCATTGCTTGAGCCATCACCATATGGGTTACTACTCTGGCTAGTTTTGTTCCACCTCTCTGAAGGTGCAAGCTTTTTTGCAATTGATGGCCATGGCCTCCACCTTCTAGCTAGGTGGTTGTACACTGGAAAATTGCACATGTCAGTCTGCCCGCCTACTTCATGATTTTGGTTCATGAGGGCCCTGTGGCTTAGTCATTGTGTCACTGATCAAGCTTCATAAGCTAAGCTGTTTAACCTCCCTTGAGGGAGGCCTATGGTTTGATTCCACCCTGGATATTATGCGGTGAGAAGGGCTATCTCCAGTGTCAAACAACAGCGCAAGACTACCGTAACCCAGAAGGGTCAAGGTAATGGCCGGCGCAAACAGTTCTGAGGGGTTTTGTTCCTTTGGAATTTAACTCCAGAGAATGGAGGAGCCTACTTGGGTAACAAGGTTACAGTATCAGAGGAGCACTGGCCAGGCACCATGCAGGAGACCCAGAGCCAAAAGCCTGGAGTCTCACAAGAAGGCATACAGGCCCACACCTGACTTCTTTTCTTGGGGGAAGACTACAGGAGTTTTCCTCAGTATAGGCCGAAAACAATGTCAGACTCCTTAGTAGGGGATGCTTCTTCTGCCTCAGTTCTCAGAGACGTCGCAAAGGCCAAATGCTGTCAGAGACCCTGACCCCCTCACTCATTCGGGGACTTCGTACAGGTCCCGCTGATCAAATAAGTTCAAGGGTCCTGTTGGATTTATTTCATAGTCCCAAGGAAGCCGGAAGGGGTTTCAGGCCCATTCTAGATTTGAAGCACCTGAACAAGTTTGTGCAACACATACCTTTCAGGATGAAGTCCCTGAGGTCCATCACCAGGCTGCTCACTCAAGGGGTCTTCTTAAGCTCCAATACATCGGATGGATGCCTGCCTCTTCATTCCCATCCATCAGTCCTACTTAGAGTATCTTAGGTCCTTGATAGTGGGCCAACCTTTTCCAGTACAGGGTGCATCTTTTCACCTGTACATCAACCCCCACATCTTTCTTGAAGGTGTTGATAGTCCTGGTGGCTCAGTTTCGTCAGGAAGGGCATCATGTCTATCCTGATTGAGCGATCTGCTTTTTCATGCACTGACGTCCCAAGGCAGGAGGTCGGTACTCAGGACTCTAGAGATGCTAGAGTCGCGTGGCTGGGGTGAACCAGGAGAGGAGCTCTCCTGAGCGTCTCAGACTTTGGAATGCCTGGTGGTAATTTTTGGCACAAAACCAGGGAAGGTTTCTCGCCTTCCCGGGAAGAGATATTACTGAAAGAAGTCCACTGGCTCAGGAAGCTGTCATCGGCATCTGCCCTCAGTCTGCCGCAGTTTCTTGGCCTCAAGACAGGCAACGATAGTTTTAATCCCATGGGCTGGCTTCCAGATGTGGCCTAATCAAATGGGTTTACTGGCGGCCTGGGATCCCTCTTCGGAGGATTATCAACCAGTTTTCCCTTCACCCCTCAGCTTCATCACTCCCTGAGTGGGTGAGTAGATGTTCAGGATCTGAGAAAAGGTTCCACTAGAATTTCCCAGAGTTATGTCTCACAACCGATGTCAGCTTACACGGATGGGGGGCAGGCCGGAGATAGCCTCCCACTTGGGGAACTTGGTCAGTCTAGGAACAGCATTTCCACATCAATGCTCGGGAGATGGATGCAGTTTTCCTAGCTGTCCTTCGGTTTCAACCATGCTGCTAAGCATGCGTACATAAACATTAAGGTGGGACAAGCTGGGAGGTGTTTCGAGAGGTTGCCGACCTGTCGGCTGTTCACCTGGCAGGGGAGTTAAACCTTCAGATGGACTGGCTAAGTCACGAAAATGTTCACCCCGTGGAGTGAAGGTTGAACCTGGAGGTTTTCGAACTCCTGTGCAACCGGTTTGGTCGACCTCAGATCGATTTGTTTGCATCCAGCCACAATGCTTATATCCAAGAAGGTTCTTCAGTCATTTCCGTTGTCCACAGTCAGAGGCAGTGGTCGCTCTGCCTCAAGAGTGGGCCTTCAGCAGAGCATATGCTTCCTCTACTAACTCTTCTTCCAAGTCGTAAAGAAAAAAAAAAGGATTAATAAATATAAACAACTTTCTAAAGAGAGCTGCCTCTTATTAGCTGCAGAGTGGCTGAGAAAACTGTAGTTCTCGGACTTAGTAAATCTTGTTTAGCAAAGCACCCTTCCACTTTCTGGTGCATAGAGACCTGCTGTCAGGGTCCCATTCTTCACTGAAAAAATCTAGGAATGATGCAGCTCGCACCCTGGCTTCTGAGAGGAGGAGGAGGAGGAGGTGCCTCCCATATAAGACACCTTGAGGGCTTCCAAAAAATCCTGTATGTCTGCAGCCTATGCTCCGGTAGGGGCTACCTCTTTTTATCTTGGGCCGGTAGGGAAGGATTTAAATCTTTAACAGCCTCTATTCCACATAATTTGGATTTTTACAGGAAGGCATGGCACATGGGTTGGCATTAAGTGTGCTGAGAGGCTAGGCTCTCCCAAAATGCGTTAGGGCTTTGGGCACTTTCAGAGAAATCATTGAACAGCTTCTTAGGGCATAGGTTCCAGGCATATTGAGAGTCGGGCAGTCAACAATGTACTGCGGAAGTTTGCCAGTGATAGCTCTGTATGTCCAGAGAGCTGCAGTTTTATTTCGTCTATAGTGTAGGGAGGTCCTACCTACGACTGCATATAAAGAGCAGTGATGGGTAGGGAAGGGGAGACCAATGATGAAGCGCAGGGCTCTGTGGTAAAGTATGTCCAATTTACCGAGGTGTGAAGTAGCGCATTGGCTGTATATAAAGTCGGAGTAATCAATTAGGGAAAGGAACGTAGACTGACCTAGCTGTCTCTTGTTCTCTATAGTTAGTAGGCAGTTTAACCTGCAGAAGAGACCAAGTCTCTGCCTCAGTTTTTTTTAACAAATCCTCCAGGTGGTCTGCAAAGGAGAGTTTGAAGTCTAGCCAGACCCCCAGGTATTTGAATTTCGGCACAAATTCCAGGGTTTCTCCTAGGAGGGTGGTGATGGGGGGTAGAGCAGGGTAGGCTGCATGTTTACTAGGTGAAAATAGCATCGCCTTTATCTTTTTTGGCGTTAAGTAGCAATTTTTTACTAAGAAGCTGGTACTGAAGTATGTTGAAGTCAGCTTGCAAGTCGCTACAGGCAGTTTCAGGAGTTGTACGGCTTAGGTAGATCACTGTATCATCTGCTAACAGATGAATTTTTGCCTCATTGATGCCTGAGTCTATATCGTTGATGTAGACAGCAAATAGGAGTGGCCCCAGGATGGATCCCTGCGGGATGCCTCTTTTTAACAGATTTGAGGGGGAGAGTTCACCTTCAGCCTTGACCTGTTGGTGCCTATCAGAAAGGTAGTTGTGGAACCAACGCAAGGAGGTAGAATCTAGACCATTAGCTTTTAATGAAGAAAGAAGGAGGCTGTGGTCGACGGTGTCGAAGGCCTTACTTAGGTCTAGAAAAACGGCACAGACAAATTTTTTGTTCCAGAAGTTTTGATAGTACCGGGAGGAGGGAGATGGGCCTGTAGTTGTTTAGATCGCAAGGGTCTCCGGGTTTAAACAGAGTAACATGTGCGGTCTTACACAGTTTGGGAAGGGTCCCTTGAGAAAGGGACAAGTTAAATAGATGCGTAATAGGTACGGCCAAGACATGATAGGCAATCTTTAGGTAGTATGGATTGAAGGTGTTGGCGCCAGCACTTTTTCTTGTGTCCAACTGGAGGAGGAGATCTTCGACCTCTTTTAGTGAGGCAGGAGAGAATGAAAAGACTGCATCTGAGGGACTAGATTCTGAAGGTTGCGTGGTAAGTTGGGAGCGTAGGTTGCGTGCAGGTGAGTTATCGAAAGCTAGCCCTGCAGTAGCAAAGTGATTATTGAAGGCTTGTAGTATCTCTTTATTGCTGTTGATAGTTACATTGTCAGAAATAATTTTTGAGGGGAGAGTGTTTCCTGTGGTATTACCAGAAAGTTCTTTTATTGTGGACCAGAACTTGGTAGGGCAGTTGGAGGCAGTGTCGAGTTCTGAGCGATAGAAGTTGGACTTGGTTTCCCGAATTAGCTTTGTATAGTGGTTTCTGGCTGTTCTGAAAAGATGCCAGTCTTCAGCTTTGTGGGATTTGCGTGCTAGCTTCCAGAGCTTGTCTCTTTTTAATAGTGCTGCCTTGATGTCTGCTGTAAACCAACGGCACTTTCTAGCCTTTATGTGGGTTTTGACTAAGGGTATGTGGGTGTCAAGAGCGCGCTGGATACAATTTCGTGGAAAATGGTATATGCTGTTTCTACTGATTTGGCTAAATAAAAGGTCTGCCAAAGCAGGGAGGCTTTCAGGTCATTGTTATATGCAAGCGGGTCAAAATTCCATTTTGATCTTTTGGTAGAGAACTTTGCTGAGGCTGTTGGTTTAGGGACTGCTCTTATGCCAGCAATAAAGCAATGGTCACTAACATCGGCAGGAAAGATCCCAGCATGAGTGAAGAAATGGGGTTTGCTTACTAGAAGTACATCTAATAGTGTACTTTTCGTAGAGTTTTTCTTATTGATACGAGTAGGTTCATTAATAAGTAGAGTGAGCCTATGAGAGTCACAGAAGGATTTAAGTGGAAGAGATGCGCTTGACAGCCAGTCGTAGTTAAGGTCCCCTAGTATAATTGTTTCCATTGTGTCGGTACTCATAGTAGATGATAGGTGGGACAGGAGCTGTGACCCCGAAGACGGGGGTCTATAACATCCTATGACATGGAGGGCCATTGATGTAGATATTTCGATTTTTAAGGATAGGCATTCAAAGGCATTGGCAATTGATGTAGTATTGAGGGTAGCGACCGTAAACTTGTCCTTAACAAAGATGGCTACTCCACCACCTCTGGTTAGTCTGTCGGCTCTGAATAACAGATAGTTGGGGATATTGACCTCTTTGTCTGGCGTGGATGGACAAAGCCAGGATTCAGCCAATATTCCTTCACCCAGCAGGTAAAGAAATATTGCAGGTCTTGTCACTGGTGCCAACAAATAAGGAAGGAGGGCAATAAAACCAAAGCTGCCCTAATTCCCTTGCCCATTCTGGAGGAGCCATTCTAGAGGGTAGGAATGGATATTTTGGGACTTCTGAGTACCCTAGGCTCCTCCGGGAAGAAGTTTTATCCTGACTGTGGTCGATTACGCCACGTGGTACTCCGATGCGGTCGCCCTCTCCTCACTTAGGACAGACAAAGCGGCAGACGCCTTGCTAGGGATTTTCTCCTGTGTCAGGTTTCCGCAGGAGGTTATCACTGATCAAGGGGGTACCTTCATGTCGGACCTGATGAAGTGTTTGTGGGAGAAGTGTGGGGTGGTGCAGACACGTGTGATACCATATCACCCACAAGCTAATGGGCTTGTGGAAGGGTTTAATGGTACCCTAAAAGTGGTGCTCCAAGCATTTGCTGAACAATATGGGAGGGACTGGGAGAAATACCTTCTTCACTTGTTGTTCGCATACTTGGAGGTGACTCAAGAGTCGACAGGGTTCTCCCCCTTTGAGCTCTTACATGGATGTAGGGTGCGTGGGCCACTGTACTGGCTTCGGGAGAACTGGGAAGGCAAGCATGTCACCCAGGGAACTCCCATAGTGGAGTATGTCCTTAAGTTTAGGGAGAAGCTAAAGGAGCTTATGAGGGTGGCCCAAAGCAAACTGTCAGTTGCCCAGTAGAAACAAAAAGTCTAGTATGATCGCGGAGCCAGAGCTCGCACATACAGCGCGGGTCAGGAAGTAATGGTCCTAATCCCAGTCCGGAAGGACAAGCTGCAGGCCAAGTGGGCGGAACCATACATGGTAGTCCGATAGGTAAATGACGTAAATTATATTGTGGAATTGCCTGACAGGAAACATAGCCATAGGATGTACCATGACAATGTGATGAAGCCGTATACAAATAGGGCTGATTTGGTATTTGCAGTCTGTAGTCCTGGGGAAGGGATGGACGAAGAAGACCCCCTACTGGACTTGCTAGAAGAAAGCAGGCGGGAGTCCTCTGTGGAGACAATCAAGTTGTCACCCCAGTTGACCCCGGAGCAGACCCAGGAAGTGAGGAGGGGTTTAGAGGACTTTGCTCCTTAGTTTACGGCCAAGCCAGGATGTACCCCCTTAGCGACACACAACGTAGATACAGAGACGCAAGCATCCATCTGATGGACAGCCTACCGGGTGTCTGAGGCCGTCCTAAAGGACATTAGGAGGGAGGTGGAAGTAATGCTGGATTTAGGGGTAATCCAGAAATCCCACAGTCCCTGGGCCTCACCCGTAGTCCTCGTTCCAAAGCCGGATGGCTCTACTCGCTTCTGTGTGGATTATCGTGGACTCAACGCAGTCACGAAGTCCCAATGTCCACCCAATGCCACGGATGGAAGAACTAATGAACAAGTTGGGAGGGGTGACATACCTTACCACCATTGACATGACAAAAGGGTATTGGCAGGTAGAGTTAACTTCCAGAGCTAGGGAGAGGTTGGCCATCATCACTCCAGTAGGGTTATTTGAGTTCTGGGAATGCTGTTTGGAATGAAGAATGTCCCTGCCACCTTCCAAAGGTTGGTCAACTAGGTGTTACATGGTACTGAAGAGTACGCAGTGGCTTATCTGGATAGTATTGCCATCTTCAGCGCCAGTTGGAAGGAACACCTGTCCCACCTGAAGGAAGTTTTACGCAGGATACAGAGGGCAGAGCTCACTGTCAAAGCTGAAAAGTGCCAGGTAGCTATGGCAGAGTTGGCATACCTAGGCCATGTAGTGGGGCGGGGCAGCTTTGTCCCAGTCAAGCAAAGATCAAGGTGATAGAGGCATGAAACCCAAGCAGCAAGTTAGGAGCTTTCTAGGGACCGCCGGGTACTATCGAAAGTTTGTACCAAATTACAGTACCCTGGCAGCTCCTATATCTGACCTGCTAAAGAAAAGAAAGCCCAAAAAAGTTAACTCTGAGCCAGCCTGTGAATGAGCCTTTGCACAGTTAAAGGAGGCACTGTGCAGTGCCCCTGAGTTAGCCAGTCCAGATTATAGTAAGCCATTTATAGTCCAGACAGATGCTTCAGATGTGGGGATTGGAGCAGTTCTTAGTCAGACTTCTAATCAGGGGAAGGATCACCCAATAGTGTACCTGAGCAAGAAGTTACTTCCCCAGGAGCAGGCAGATTCCACAGTTGAAAAGGAATGCCTTGTACTGGTATGGGCCTTGAAGAAATTAGAGCTGTACCTTTACAGGAGACGCTTCAAGGTACAGACTGATCACAACCCCCTGGTGTGGTTGTATCAGATGGGTAAGACAAATGGTCATCTCTTAAGGTGGAGTATTGCTCTTAAGGTGGAGTATTAATGAAAAGTCATTGATCACTTAGGGTCAGTGACCGCATACAAGTTTAGGGCTTACAGGCAGACTAGATAGGCCTAGCGGTCCTTATCTGCTGACACTTTCTGTGTATCTATACGATGCCCTACAGGCCTATGACATGACAATTACCCACAGGACCGGCTCAGCCAATGCCAACGCAGATGGCCTATCTCGCCAATTAGAACAGTAACAGAATTTGTGAAAATCATACCATGCATAGGGATGGATTCCCGCAACTTCAGTCTAGAAGGGAGGGATGTTGTTAGCGATGCCCTTGCTAGCCATATGTACAAATATATGATGATGTGTTTTATGTGATTTCTGTGTATATTAAAATGCCAATAAGAAGAGAGGAGATTTTTCTTTTTAATGGCTGATAGTCCTGTAACCTGCAAAACAGCTTGCTTGGCAAGAAACTAATTGGCATTTCCTGACTAGCTGACCCAGAGATAATAAAATCAGCTCGTATAGTCATAAACCTTACAGGATCTTCCTTGTAACTTAATTGAAGGAAGCCGGTTCAAAGCCCAGGATGTTTTAGCCAGGATTTGAGCAGCAAATGACCATTCTGACAGGCTAATGTGAATTTTGTCTTACGGGTGCAAATTATCTACAGGGGACTTCAAAAGGCTTAAACTCTGAATGTCATATCCATGTTAATTATATGTGTCAGGATTTGAGTTTTGATATTTTTGGAATTTTGGAAACAGTGGAATAGTGACATCTCCTGGCCAGACGGAGTAGTTGCTCTGACTCACCTGATAGGTAAATAGACCAGTTTCTTTAGAACTGGGATAATGGATGACACTGCAAGTTACAGAAGGTATTTAAAGCCCTCAGCTTGGGGCATGTGCACACTTTACATCTGGACTCTCTCCTGAACACACAGAGAAGCAAAACTGCCAGAGACTAAGAACTAGAGAGTGCAGTTACTTTTTTTTTTTTTTGTACAATTCCACTTTTTTGGTTATTTTGTGACCAAACAGATTATTTAAACCTATTTAGTTGTAACTGTATGATTAGTTACTATTTAGTGAAAATATTTTGTTTTTTTAAGAGAACCGGCCTGAGTGAGATAGATATGTATACATACTTATGTATACATATGTATACATACTTATGTATACATATATATCATACTTATGTATACATATATACTATATGTATGTATACGTATACATATATATACATATATATATATATATATACATATATATGTATACATATATATATATATATATGTATACACATATATATATATATATATATATGTATACACATATATATATATATATATATATATATGTATACACATATATATATATATACGTATACACATACATATATACATATATATATACATATCGTGTATATATACGTATACGTGTATATATATATATACCTATATTTATATATATATATATATATATATATATACGTAAACGTGTGTGTGTATATATATATATATATATATATATACGTAAACGTGTGTATATATATATATATACGTAAACGTATATATATATGTAAACGTGTATATATACGTATACGTAAACATATATATACGTATACGTGTGTATATATATATATATACGTATGCGTGTGTATACATATATATATATATATATACGATACGATATATATATATACGTATATATATATACGATATGACATATATATATGTGTGTGTATATATATATGTGTATATATATATATATGTGTGTGTATATATATATATATATATATGTATATATGTACATATACATATATACACACACACACACTGAGGATGTGTTTTAGAAAAAAAAACTGCACATCACACACATGCTTTTTTTTTTTTATAATAACTGGTGCATTTTTTATTTTGTTTGAAAGGAAATGAATACAAGACTAAGGGGCACTGTCAGCCTTTTGGTTGAATTTGAGAGAGTACAAACAAAGGTGTGAGGACCTAGCTTTAGTAATGTAAAATGCATAAATACTCCTAAAATTTCCTTGTAGTGCATTACATTTATTATTGTTGTAAAAAATCACCTCACATGCAGTCTGTCTGAAATGTTGGCTCCACACGGCCACGAACTAGTGTGGCGCGGAGTCGAGGGGATGCATAATGTGCATGCTCGGAAGTACGGCTTTATTTTTTTGCAGACAAAATAAAACAAACTACAGCACTCGTTTAAGAAAATGAATATGTTTGTCCAACTGTTTGCTACATACTGCACCATGTGAGACCTTTTCTGAGTATGGCACCGAAAATAAGTATCATGGACATGAACGAGTGTCCCCTTGGCTCCATATCAACTCTATGTGATGCCGTATCAACTCGGTGTGACGTCACACTGGGTTGATACGGCTTTTGAAAACTTCAACAAGCGAGTTGATATTGGGAGTCTCCAGTTATTACAGAATTGTTATTGGCTAGGAGGGAGAATTTTTGGATTTTTAAATTGCAGGCAACAACTTTTCCCAGCTTGAATGACTGGATTGAGATACCCCCTTCTTAAGAAATACTGTGCATTGTGTTACCATTATTTATGTGATTATCATGACATATTGTTAGTGTTTGTTACTCTGGTATGCATAATGAAGTCTATCAGCCCAGTTTTATTGTAACATAATTATTCTAATACTTTTATGATCTTTTTTTGTATTGAATTAAGCTGATATTTATAAAAAGCTTTTTTAAATGCTGTAAATATTGTACTTATGCATGTTGAGCACAAACACACTCATTACACTGATTGTTTTTTGGTACTGCGTCTTTAAGAGAAGGCACTGTTTATGTGGTCTACTGGGGCGCTTTTTGTACTCCAGATGAAGCTGTAAAGTGAAATGTTGAGTGTTTTTCTGGTGCACTTTAATAAAGTTTTTGACACTTATCTGTAGTGTCTTTGCCATCTTTTCCTAGCTCTGGTGAGTGCTGCTTCTTTTGTTTGGCTTGCAGTTTACCGGTTGGCACCCATTTCCCGGTTGTGCCTTTTTTTGTTTCAGTTACAGTATATAGTACATCACTTAAGTTCCAGAGTTAATTCATGACTAGCAGAGGGGACAAAAACTGTAGCAGCTTTAGCACAGCAGAAGCAGAGTCTGACTCGGTGGAAACAGGAACAGCTGTGCTTAGGGGGAGGATGTCCTTTGAGTTGTTCCTTTGAAGGACTGATCTGTATGGCTTTCCTTGATAGGGATGGTGAACTCATTCCAGAGTAAGGGGACTTTGTAAAGGGGCTTTGTCAGAAAAGGACCATTGACTGAATGTGGTCCGTGTCTTAGGAACCTGAGGCAATGGTAGAAAGGAAGAGTGGAGATGCCTTCTTGTGGGCTTCAAGACCAGTACATCTCTGAGGTTGGGAAGGCAGTTCGTTAACATCTTATAGGCCCAGACAGAGGGATGGATAGTGAAGATGTTTCTCAAAAGGGGACCAATTTAGGGAGTGAGCAACATTTTAGTGATGTTCTCTATTCAATGCACCAGACACAAAATATGCCAGTTCTGTGATGCAGAGCTTTAAGCTTTGTTAGCTTTGCACCTTTCAGGGAGGAGGGGTTTGGAGCCCCATACAGTAGTGTAGGGAGGAGGGCACTGCTGGCTACAGAAAGCCGGGCTTCATTAGTAAGTTAGGTTTGAGCCTGTAGAGCAGCCCCAGCTTTTGGGAAAGAAGCTTGGCAATGCGTTTGGTGCGAGTCTTGAAGGAAGCGTCTGCTTGAGCCAGACACCAGGATACTTTAGTGTTTCAACCACCTCCAGTTTGGGTACCCATGGAGGTGGAGATCTACGAGAGTTCACTTTGGTTGGGGACCAAACTTCTGGATCCAAACTGCATGGGCGTGTGTTTTCTTCATCATTGAGAACAAGTCAGTTAGAGAAAAAACAAGTTTCAAGTTCATTAAAGTCTTTATTAAGTCCAACTTTGACAGCATTTATATTTAGGCAGGTTCTATATAGGACCTCTTCATTGGCGTACATCAGCACTTTTGCATCACCACAGTTGGAGGGTGGCTCATTGACAAAAAGCAAGAATAGTTTGGGCCCCAGGATAGAGCCTTGGGGGACCCCATCTAAGATCTCTCGCTGTGAGGAGAGTCAAGCCCCCCAATTAACTGACTGCCTATACCTTATGAGGTGTCTTCTAATCCATTGACAGGAGAGCTGCACTAAGCCCAGGCTTCTCAGCTTGAACATTATCAGATTGTGGTTAACCAAGTGGAAGGTCTTTGTTAGGTTGGCAGATATCGCCCCAGTAGGGTTACCATAGTCAGAGGCATGTAGGGCATCAATGGTGAAGCATACCAGGGCTGAATCTGTGCCATGGTGCTTGCAGAAACTCTGCTGAAAGTCCATAAGCAGAGAGTAGGTTTCTATGTAGGTCAGCAGTTGGTTATATCCAAATCTCTTTTGAACATTTGCCAGGGTGTTGAGTATGGAGATGGGTCGATAGTTTTCAGTCCGTTCCCTTGCTCCTTTGCTTCTCCTTTGTGCACTGCACATTACCTTCAACTTTAGGGTGACCCTGCCTTGAAGCAGGGACAAGTGATAGAGAGTAGCCGAAAGAAGAGCAAGAATAGTGGCAGCACTGATGAAAATGTGGTCTGAGCCATATTAAAAACAAAAGCACTTTTGTTATTTTAACGTAACAAACAGGAAAAAAGGGTACCATACAAGAACGATAAGGGGTAAAGCACAGTTCAACATTTTCACTGCTATCTTGCAGTGCTGCTTTAACAATAAAATAGGATCAGTCTACTTGACCACATCTGCTTTGCTGCACCTGAATTCATTTTTTTTCATTTGCACTTTTTTCCCTTCCACTGATACTGCCCAACTCTAGTGGCTCCCTTTCACTCCCCAAAGTATAAACATATCCCCAGCCACCCCATACATGCTTTAAATAATAGTCCCCCAGTAGGAGATCAACACAGCCCTCCCTCCTGTTCGGACAGTCGCTATCTTGTCCTCTGCTGTCCACGGCCAATCATACCTGTAAATGAAAAACAAGGAAAATAACACTCTCGCCCACCTTCAGACAGCCATACCACGCTCCACTCCCTACTCCTGCCACCCCGGTCCCAAGGAGGGCTCCCAGCACAGTTGTCCCTCGACCTTGGCTAGGTCATTGTCTTCTCAGCTATCTGCCACCAATCATACCTGCAAATAAAACGAACAAAAAAACCCAAAAAGGACACCTTTACCCACCCACTGGCAGCCATGCTACCTTCTCTTCCCCCCCCATGGCAACTCTGTTCCATACTTTAAATAAATATTTGTCCCACAGTCAGTGACTGGTACAGCCCTGCCACCACCTCTGTCAGTTGCCATCTTGTCTTCCCTTTCTGCTGTCGGTAAGTATCCTGTAAAAAGGAAAAAAACAAACAAAAAAAACCTTACCCTGTGTCTTCTACCCATGCCAACATTTTCTTCCCACACCCAAGTAAGCCTCTTCCCCTCCACTTTGCAGAAGTTCCCCCTTCCCCACCACCCTGCTCTCTCCCCACAAATAACCCCCACCCTCTGGCACAAATGCCAGCCTGTCCCGTCCTCAGGGCCACTCTGGCACATACCAGAAGGCTGGTTTCCCAGTGGTTGACCAGCACATCCCCTGTGCACCTTACTGCTCTGGTGTTCACCGCCAATTGGTCACTTATTTAAAAAAAAAAAAAAAAAACCCTACTGTGTGTCTTCAGGAACTCATTTTTTTTTTCTCTTAAAAGAAAGGTTTGAATTTAGTGTCCTGAAAAACGTATTTTCAGAGTCCAGTTAAAACCCATACTTATGTAGTCTTGAAGGAAGGGAGTAAGCATCCTAATACAAACAATCGTGCACTTGAAATGATAAGTGCATGTGCTGACCTGAGTGTCAAAAACGGCTTGTATGTCAAAAGCAAAAGAAGAGCCGCAACACAAGAGCTGCAGTGGTAAAACGTATTTAACTCAAGGTGAGCAGTGCAAAACAGAGCAGATTACTGTGCTTCAGGATGGGCCTCCTGAAGAAGAGACGTTGCTTCCTCAAAGTACCGGGGTTCTGCTTTTTTGGTAGCTCCTGTGTTTGCAACAGGGTTGGGTAAGACCCTGTCCCATTTGTTATGCAGAGAGAGTTAAAGCAAGGATCTATTTTGTCCTTCCCTATTCTGCCACTTGTCTCTATTCTGCCAGTTGTCTGTCTCTTGCCTGTCTGATTTCACAATCACATTTTTCCTGTGGCACCTAGGAACTGGCTACTCCGATTGTCCGACAGTTTCCTTCTGTTATTTCCCCTTTCTTCACTTACTGTTTCTTTTCTTTCTCTCCTTTCTTCTGTGTGGTTAAAATATACATGTGAATCTTTATATGAAACTGGAATCCCTTGGTTTGCAAATGTATATAATTATATTGTTGAAATGATTGCAGGAAGCATTTGGGTTTACTAGAAAAGATAATCTGGAACACAGGAGGTTGACTTTGAGATGCATTTTGACCTCCAAAAGCTTGTTTATGGAATTGTTAGCAGGGAACCAGCTCTGGGACAATCTGTATTATTTTGTTGCACCTTTTAAATCTAGATGTGCTCTTCAGGCTGGCCTCAGGAAGAAAATGACAAAGTTTTGATTAAAACAGGAGATATACTGTACAACAAGATGCAGGCTTTGAACTGCCAGGCAGAAACATCAGATATAAACAGAGCGATACTTTTCCAAGGAGAGATTGAGATGGAGCACATTTTTGTTTCTACTGCCTTTATGAAGAGCTATCCTGTACATTTTATTTTTCTATTTTATTGTTATGGATAATATAACACTACTTGTGAATTTTAGAACTTCTTCTGGTCGGCCTACGCTTCTTGATGTATGCCACTACTGTTTGAAGTGGGATTTATGCCGTGCATACTCTACGCTGTGTGTTTTGTGTGTGCGTACTAGACCTGGTACCGGAGAAGCATAGAGGAAGGGTATGGATCCTGCAGCAGCAGACCCAGGAGTGATTACTAGAAGAATGACAGCCAAACTAGAAGCAGAAACAAAAGTTCAAACTGAGATTGTACAGCCAGCACCAGTGATGAAGAAAGAACAGGCAGGGACAGAACCTGAAAGCATGTCTGCCTTCTTCAGATGGTGGCTATACAACAAAGAGAGATTGAGAAAACACAGGAGAGATGCACCGACAAGAACAGTGATGGCTGGAGATGCACCGACAGGAGCAGTGATGGCTGGATGCCGTGCAAGCTATCAGAGTTGGAAGATCTGGTACAGGTCTAGCAGATCAGTAAAAGACAAACAACTTAAAAGACATTCAGTTTACAAAGGTTGTGTCCCTTGTATGATATTGAAACATACCTGACAACTTTTGAAATGGTCGCTGGAGCCAGACAGTGGCCAAACAGCAATGAGCAATCAGGCTGGTACCTTATCTGACCGATAAAGCCCAGGTTGCCTACAGCAATATGGACACTGCACAGCCAAGAAACTATGACCTTGTGAAAAGAGAAATCCTTAAAAGATATGACATCTCAGGAGAGACCTACAGGCAGAGAATCTGGTCCCTGAAGTGCCACTCAGTCAGCAATCCTTAAGAAGCCTTCATCTGACTCGAACTCCTCATTAAATGGCTCCAACCAGAGGGCAGACAGTCCCACAGATCATTGACATATTTGCGAAGGAGCAGTTCATCAACATCTTTCTACAGGCATGCAGCTTTGGGTAAAGGAACACTGACCGGAAAGTATGAAAAAGGCTGTTTCTTTGACTGAGGACTGTCAGATGGCCAGACGGACACCGCAACAGCGAAGTAACAGCCAGGGAATGACAAGACCCTCTTTTTCCTGATTTAACTCTGTATCATATAAGAACTCTGATTGGGGTGCGGGGGTAACAAATCTGCATACAGAGTCTTTATTTGCTGTAACTGAAATTAGCCAGGCCATATTGCAAGAAACTGCCATGAATAGATGGAGGGTAACAGTGGAGCAAACTTGGTCTTAGCAATTGGGGCAAGTATTTAACAGATGTCAAGGTGGGGGTTAACACTGTGAAGGGACTTTTAGATTCAGGAAGCAGGCAGACCCTGGTGCATGGTGAAGTTCTGGGAAAAGACTGCGCAATGGGACCAGGTACTGGGGTCATCCACGGGGACACACAATACTATCCTACCTTCCAAGTGATGCTGAACATTAATGGGGTGTTGCAACAAATGAAAGTGGCGGTAGTACCAAAGTTACTTTAAAAGTAAAAAAGCAGCTCAAAGGGAATATTGGAGCACATTGGCAAAAATCAAGATTACTTATTGTACAACAGCCCTGGCTCACAAAAAAGCCGTAATTAAATTATGGTCCACACCGAACTGCAGTATAAATGATTTTTATTAAATAATCCAGGTAAAAACAGTGGCATTGTACAGTGGAAAAAACCTGAACATTTCACAACAATAATGTGTTTTGTCAAGAGGAAGATTCTTGTGACAAAAGTGCCTATATAGTAATGTGCTCCTTGTGAATGTGCACCTTGTGCTCCGTACCTATACTTCTGATAATCTAATAAAAATGTACAGTTACATGCACTTACAGGATACCTAACCCAGGTTTAAAAATGATCTTTTGTGGATGGCTGTCCAAGGGACAAGTGCAATATTCATTTTCACTGTCCCACAGAATTGTATCTGTCCTGCTGATTTTTGTTTACTAATCTTACATTTCTTTCCGAATACAAGCTAATAATAACTAGCGTACCCACTGGCTGGTGCAGTGCCCTGAAAAGGGCTTAACTGATGATGCCCTAAAAAGGGTTACTAAATACTACCCTCTGGCCAGTATATGGCCCTGAAAATGGCTTAACAAGTGTTCCCCCAGTGCACTGCCCTGATAAGGGCTTTTAATTTACTTCTCCTTCCTGCTCAGTAGTAGGCCTGACAAGAACCCTTAACTAACTCCCTTCTTTTCTACCCTGGCAAGTCAATAAGCTTTCTTTTTTGCTCCTGTGTATAGCTTAGACATTAAATGTCTCCCCCTGTTTAGTAACCCTGAGAAGGGCCTTTAACCTTTCTCCCCATCTCTTGTCTCTGGAGCCCTTCCTACCCTGACAGGTGGTTTTAAATGGTTGTCTCAGTCCTTTAAGTTTCTCTCCTAATCTCTAAATACTGTACCAAGTCTCCCCCTCTTTCTGCCTTGACTATCTGCCAGTGCTCCAGATGACATTTTAGGTCAGGAAGTAAAAACTTCCTAGTTTTCCAAGCTAGTAGTATTTCGGTATTCCAGGTAGTATTTTGTAATCCGGTCACACTATTCTGGTGGACAGCATGCTCTACACCAGACATTCGAGTTTGTGTTTTTTAAAACTGTTAACTGCCTGGCTGTTAAGTTAAAAAAAAAAAAAAATAAGAACATCTTAATCTGTAGTGTCATGCCTGTTTGTATTATTTCATCATTAAATAAGAAATGTATTGTTCATCATAGTCTATGATGAACAATACATTTGTTATTTAAATTATGAAGTAATATAATCAGACATGATATACTACAGATTAAGATGATTATGATTTTGCTTTTATTTTTAGCTTAACAGTCAGGTAGCTTACGTGGGGTGGGGGACTGTTTATCAACCACACAACACAGAGCACTACTACACATGCACACTAACACGAGTCATACCTGTTGGGTACCAAAGAATTAACCCACTCACTCTAGTAGATCTAGGTTTGATTCTCACAACCTCCGCTTGCAATACTGTGTGACTTTGAGCAAGTCATTTAACCTCATCACCCCACTCACTGTCTCCAGCAGACCTAGGTTTGATTCCCACAAGCTCCACTTGCAATACTGTGTGACTGTGACTCTGGCCTTACCCACCGATGCTCACACACCCACCTTGAATGGGGCAGTGTGGAGGACCAAGAGCTCAGGCTCATGGCAGCACATATCCAACGATCACATTCGCTCATTCCCTGCTATGCTCATCTTATCTCACCGTCCAAACACAGATACTGCAGCACTGGCTACTGGAGTGGACCCCCCCCCCACACACACACGCCTAACTTATTACACTGACATCTGCACATCACTCTTCCCAGTTTGCTCCCACCATTAATAGTTTTGTACAGATTTGTATCACAGTAATATTTTTTTTATTTTCAAGTACAATGCCAAATATTAGTACTGTGTACATATGCTGCCTGGCGGACACCTGCTCGCTGAACAGGCATATCACTTTAGGCGACTTCCCCTGTATTTCTAAATACCTGCATAATAATTATTTTTTATTTTCACTTAAGCACACAATGCCAAATAATGTACCGTAACATGTTAGCTTTTGTGTGCCTGTATCCCAGATTGAGCATGTGCTGGTGTTTTGCACTCTCACTCACCCTGTATGTCCGTTTCATTGCTTCCCAATGACGGGGGGGGGTTCTAAGCTGCATTTTTCCATGTCAAAAATACAGTGATAACTAGTAAACAAAATGTAAAGTCTTACTGGAACTTCAGAGAGAGAGTCAGAGACAGAGAGACAGAGAGAAAGTGAGTACAAAGCATTGAGTAGTTTGTGAGTCGGGAAACTGCTTCAGATGGGAAGGTGACTGGCTAATTAGACCTTCACACACACACACACCCCCCCCGCTGTACACCTCCATACTGTGTTAAAATTAAACAAACATAGAAACATAGACTTTGACGGCAGATAAGGACCGCTTGACCGACCTAGTCTGCCCATTTCCCTACCTACAGGATAAGCTGCAGATCCTAGTTAACCAACAGACTATTTCTTCTTACCCCCCCCCACAAAAATTGCCTTATGTCTGTGCCACGCATTCTTGAACTCTCACAGTTGTAGACCCAACCTCCTCAGGAAGGCTGTTCCATATGTCAGCCACCCTCTCTGTGAAAAAATACTTCCTCATATTGCCCCTGAACCTCCCCCCATCTTCAAATTGTGTCCCTTCGTTCTTGCACATCTCTTTTTCTGAGAGATGCTACCCTCTTGGACTTGGTTGATTCCACTGAGGTACTTAAAAGTTTCTATCATGCCCCCCGGTCCCTCCTTTCCTCAAGGGTATACATATTAAGCTCCTTTAGTCTCTCCTCGTATGGCTTCTCTTGCAGATCGTGCACCATTTTAGTTGCCCTCCCCTCGACTGCCTCTATCCTGTCTATGTCCTTGAGGAGATGGGGTCTCCAGAACAGGACGCGGTACTCCAGATGGGGTCTCGCCAACTGTCTGTACAGAGGGATAACAACTTCCTATTTTCTGCTGGTGATGCCTCTTCCTATACATCCCAGTGTCCCCCCAGCCCTCTCTACTGCCTTCTCACATTGCTTGCTAACCTTAAGATCATCTGATATGATTACCCCCAAGTCCCTTTCCATTTTTGTTGTTGTTACTACCTCCCCCCATTGTGTAATCTACCCATGGGTTTTTGTTTTTCAGGTGCATTATTTTGCACTTCTTTGCATTGGATCCAAGCTGCCATACTTCCGACTGTTCCTCCAACCTTGCGAAGGAGAATAAACATATACATCTTAGAAACTGAAAGATCCTGGGCATGGTTTGTGAGTATAAGGTAGAAAAACTTTACATGAGCAAATGAAATACTGCTGCTTGCAAACATCAGGAGCCGGAGGATTCATAATACAAGGATCGAAATAAGGGGGCACCGAGTGCTAAATAGCGCTACAAATGTGAAAGTCAGCACCTGCTTCTTGCTTTCAGTGCGAAGCAGGGGCGCTGCATTGGGCGCTGTGCAAGCCAGATCAGAGGGGAGTCTTGGCAAAGGCGCTGTCATTCAGCACAATCTCTTTAAATATTTCATTCAGTGTGATCTCTGAAGGGGGGTTGAATCCAGCTGCCATTCATGTAGAGCTGCACAGTGATTGGCCGTGGGATAGGGGGAGTGGCTACAGCAGGCTGTCGGTCTCTGTGTGTGGTCAGGTTTTAGAGCTGGAGGGTGTTCTGCTGATTCTTCGGAGTGACTTGGAGCCAGCATAAGCACACTAGTCATGATTAAAAAAAAAAAAAAAAAGATTGGGGAACAGTGTTTATGGAGCGAGTCTTATGGGATTGTGTCTTGGCTCAGACTGACTCCAGCATGGCGTTTCTGTGATGCTGCCTGCCACGTCTGTGCTGTAGCATCTTGGTGTCACTATGCGTTCGGTGTACAGCAGCCGACGGTGACAGTCCCATGGCAAGTTTCAGCAAACAATGAGAGCAGACACGAGATGCAGAGCAATACAGTGCTTCCCCCTCGAGACACATACCTCTCTCTTTCTGTCCTTAACTGTCCCAGTGTGATGGTCTTGGTTCCCCCATGCCATCCAGTGTTATGCAGTTGGGCCCTCATCCTTACCAGATTAGAGCTGATGCCTGAAGTGATCAGCAAGGTGTGTCCATACAGTAATCTCCTTGTCATGCACTGCTACCACCGAGGAGAAACAATTGTTTTCTCAGTAGCCCGAGTTGTATCAGTGGAGGTGGCTGTGATCCTGTTCCCGACCCCCAACCCCCAGCCCCTGCATGGCTGTCAGAACAATGTCATGTATGCCATGACAGGGAGTAGAGAGCGAGCACCAGAGCACAAAGGAAGAGAGAACGAGGAGCGAGTGGCAGACACAGAGCAACAAGTAGTTGCGAACATGCAGACTGCAGTTCCCACTTCCGTGCACTGCCACTGCTTATTTATTTATTGATGAATACAGCTGTGTGGCGATCCGGAGTCCCAGGCACCTGAGCCATACAGAGATACAGTGGTAGCAAGACGCATAGTGACACCAAGATGCATTGCCCATGCAGCCTCAGACCAGCGCACATATTCAGGCTGTAATTGTTAATTAAAAAAAAAAAAAAAAACACATTCTTCGTAATTCAGGTGAACAAGTGTCTGTTGTCACCTGACACTCCTCTCTGTATATCATGTGAGCAGCACCAGTTCAGTCTGTCAGGGTGGGGGCATGCAGATTCTGCCGTTTGGGACCTGCCCATATCTCACTTGACTGGCAGGTCATGACTCCGAACAATCCTGGCATCACATGATGGCTTATAGTGCAGGCCAATCTGGTGGCAATTTAACAAGTTATAGATAGTGTGTGGCAGTTCATTGGCTGACAGGCTCGTTACATATTATCTTTTAGCCAATGTGCTTGGAGGGTTGATCAATGTGTGGTGTATATTAAGAGGCAACTACTTGCCTTGTGTAGCTGAGAGAAAATCGTCGGAGAGACTAATTCTGTATTGTATATGAGATCAAACTGTAACTTCATGGAGAAATCTAGTGACTTTATATTGCTAAATTAAGGCACTCATTAGTGCTAAAGCAAACCAGCCTTTGTAGATTTGAAATCTTCCCTTTGCTTTGTGGAAACACATTATTAGTTACTGCTATGGGGGAAGGGAAGTAAGCAGCGTCTAAACTTGTTCATTTGATCACATAATTGGCACATTTTCCCTTGTTTTTCTGGAAGTAAAACGGCTAAAGTTTATTATTCGGAAAGGAGGGAGAGAGATCAGATAAGCAGTGTTTGGCACAAAAAAACTGATTGACAATTTAAGAACCCTCTCAAGTTATCATTTCTCTATTTTATTTTATTTCTGTTGGACACACTAAGCCACTTTTGTGCTGCTGAAATTCTGTCCTTAATAATTGAACACTGTTGCTTAGCTAAAATAAAAACTCAGATTACTTTTCAGTGTGTTTGTGAGCTAAGTTTCAGGTGTAACCAACTGGGTATTGGACTTTAAAGCTCCTCACAACTGAGTCCCTGAACAACATTTTTGTTTCCTTTTTAAACCTGGGAGATATAGTGCTTAACTGTTGCAACCTTGATTAAAAAAATATCTAGCCTTGATTAGTGGTCCCAGGACCCACTGAACATTAGCACGACTACATTACAGGGTAGTTTAGCCTTGTGTCTGCTTGTTAACTGTTGGAACCTTGATTAAAATATTATCAAGCTTGATTAGTGGTCCCAGGACCCCCTGAACATTAGCACGACTACATTACAAGGTGGTTTAGCCTTGTGTCTGCTTGTTAACTGTTGCAACCTTGATTTAAAAAAATTATCAAGCTTAGTTAGTGGTCCCAGGACCCTGTGAACATTAGCACGACGTATTATAAGGTTCATTGTTAGCCTTGTGTTCAGTGCTTGTTAACTATTGTAACCTTGATTTAAAAAAAAAAAAAAAATCTAGCTGTGCTAAAAACTGGTCCCTGCACCTCAGAGCATCAGCACGACTTATTACAAGGTTCATTTTAGCCTTGTGGTCAGTGCTTGTTAACTGTTGTAAGCTTGATTTAAAGAAATAAAATCTAGCTGTGCTAACTGGTCCCTGGACCTGTGAGCATCAGCACGACTTATTACAAGGTTCATTTTAGCCTTGTGGTCACAGTGCTTGTTAACTGTTGTAACCTTGATTTAAAAAAATTATCGAGCTTAATTAGTGGTCCCAGGACTCTGAGCATTAGCACAACTACATTACAAGGTTCCTTAGCCTTGTGGTCAGCTTGCTAACTGTTGTACACCTACCTTGATAAAAAAAAAAAAAATCTCTTCTTGTCTAAGTGAACCCAGGACCCTGTGAGCATTTAGCATGACTAATTACAAGGTTCATTAGCCTTGTGGTCAGCTTGGTAACGTTATATACCAGATAAAAAAAAAAAAAAAATCCCTGCATTGTAGTTTAACAAAAAAAGAGACAGAGCCAGTGAAGTCATTTTCTTTTTATTATACCCTCTGTCCTTCAACTACAACACAACATCTCAATTCATCACGTTCAGCGGTTGTAGTTAACATTTCTGAATTAATTACATTTAGGCCCAACCTATCTCCTTCCCGTGGTGGTAATCCTATCACTTCTAAGTTTCAGATTCAGCGCTTCTCGTAAATGCAAGCAGCCTGGACTGGATGAAACAGGACAACTGTCCTCCTCTTTGATACCATTGACCATAACACGAGATAGTACTGTCAGTGAGGCTGCTACCACAACTAAGGAAAAGAAAAAACAGGCCCTTCTCACCCCAGGAATTCTTTAGCATCTATTGACAGAAGCAGTATGCCAGTTGGGTTCAGCTGCCCCGGAGAGGAGGAGTCAGTGCAAATGAGGAAGGCATTGGCCAATCAGGATATAGTTAGAGTGCTGCCTGCAGTCAGCCTGAAGGACCTCAGAACTTTTTCTCCACTGAACTGGCAACACTGCCCTGGAGCTCTTCTCTTCAGAGATCTTCCTGTGCTATTTTCTTGATTTTTGAGTGCTGCTTTAAGGTATTTTGTATATTTTCTTTATTTTATCTATTTTTAACGCATCTGTGCTGGGTTCCGCGCAGCTGCTGGATTTTTTAGTTTTTTCCCGCTTTGGCGTGATTTTTTCCTGAAAGTAGAATTTTGCCCATTGCGATAAATTACGCATTTTTATTTAATTTGTTTGTTTTTGTACATTTGGTGGTTTTAATGCTTTTATGGTAAAATCATTGATTTGTTTTTTTTGTGCGTGTACATTTTTTCCGTTGCGCACTAGCGCAAATTCTTTGAACCCTTTTTTCTCTGTTTAAATTCAAAATGATTACTATTCGAAGGGTAATCCCCTCTCTTTTAGGGTGAGACTCTCTTGTTTGATGTGCAGTGGGCTTTAACAAGAAGAGGTGTGGAGGTGGTTCTGTTTTGTCCTCTTTGTGGAAAAAAAAATAAGAGAGATATATGCAGATATTAACATTTAAATATATATATATACAGTATATCTATGTGCATGATAAGTAAATAAATATCTAAAGTTTACCTTCAAATGCTGCACTCGCTGTTGTTCTTCAGTAGCATGTCAACAATGGTAACTAGAGCACCAGAACCTCATGAGGGTCAAAGTTGTAAAAGGGGCCCCTCCTGCTTGGGAGTTGGACCTTTTTTCCCAGGCTATTACCTGAAACTTAAAGGAAAATAGGGAACAGCAAATCTTTATCAATTTTCACAACCTGGGGTCAGGATGTTTCCTTGATTCAGGTCTTGCTTTTGCAAATGTAGGGGATTTTTCTTGTCTTCTTCAATACATTCTATGTTCTCAGTTCCTTAGTATGGGTTTTTGTCTCGGGCAGTTTTATTCCATGCCATTTAGACTGCCTCCAGAGTGTTCTCAGATACGGAGTAAAAATCAGGCTGTTCTCCAGGTATCTGGGTAGGTTGGTGGTGCTCCCCTGAAGACACAGAATCTCTGGTTTCCCTTATCAGAGGCTTGGCCGACCTTAGCCAGTTTCCCTTGACTTTGGTTTTCAAGCCCTAAGTCTGATGTTTTGTTTCCTACAGTATCGAGGGTTCTTTGTATCTACTAGAAAAAAGTCCCCTATTTAAATCTCTGCAACTCCTTAGGGGGCAATACTCATCTCTTGTCAGGGAAAGCTCTTTCCCTGCATGGGGTGCATAATTTTGTCATTGAAGTCCCAGAGGCTAGGCCTCTAGGTTAGATTCCAAATAAGAGAATTGTTTTGTGAAGCTTGAACCCTGTTACAAGCTGGACTGGTGTAAGAAAACAGTGAATTTCACACCTCTCCCCTTCAACTCTTCGGTACAGAGGCTTCCTTCCGGTTGGTGCTTCCCTTCGGGGGGCTTCCATCATTGGGTCTTGGTTTCTGAGAGAGTCCTTCTCTCTTCAGTTCCTGGAATCTCAGAGCATCTCTACCAGGCCTGCATTTTTTTCAGTCCGGAGGCCATTTAGTTTGATATCCCTGCCCTGTATCACACTAACGAGCATTTGGGACACAGGGCTTCCAATCTCTCTGCAATAGCTACGATTTGTTATCTCTAACTGGCTTCTTTGGAGGTGTCAGTCACTCATCCATCTGTCTGGCTAGGACAATACTTTGGCAGGGCCACCACAAGTGGGCCCTTTGGCAGATCCTCTGATCCACAATACTCAGGACCACCACAAGTGAGCCCTCAGCACACAAGTCCTAGCTACATCATTCAGGGGAAAGGTCGGGTCCAGATCTGAATTTTCGCCTCCAGCCCGAACCTCCAGTTTTTTCCTTTTTTCCTGTTGCAGGCCCCAGCTCGGGGTTCCATCCAATGGATTTTCTTATCTCAAGACTGGCCTGAGAAGTTTTCTCTCTCCTTATATCCCTTGTTTCCTAAGTACCTCTCTAGTCAAGGTATCAGCCACCACGAACTCGGTGGCTCGGGACAACCTTGGTACTTTCTGAAAAATCAGGTGTAGTGTTTTTCTCAGCTCTCAGTCTTTTCTTCTCAAGGCCTGGTTCCTGAGAGACTAGATCCGAGTCCCTGTATCCAAACAAGGCCTGGGATGTCTATGAGAAAAAAAAAAAAAAAGTTTTAGTATCACGAAAACCTCAGTTTTTTTAGGGGAAGTAGCTTTTCCCCTAGGTACAAGGACAAGAGCCTAGAGTTTTTCAGTCCTCTTTCCTCTCATGACTGGATTATTTAGTTCATTTCCAGGCATTACAGTCTTGGACTTTAAACTAGTTTGATCTTTGTGACTTGTTTCCTGTAAAAGTATAAAGGTTTTTGTTTTCCTTCCAACAGTGGGACAGTAGGCCTTTTTCTTTGGGAGTACATCTAACGGTTACTCGGATTCTTTTTCTGTCAGGCAAGAGAAATCTGTCTTTTCTCAGACCATTTCAAAGAATTCCGCAAAGGGCCAGCTTCACTTCCAGACCCTTCTAGGGACCGGAGTTTTTTTCCCATAAAACACAAACCTCTGTAAGTTTAGTTTCATGGGGTGTCCCTTTGAATCTGTGGAGAAACTGTCCTGAAGCAAGTAACATCGAAGACAAATTGTGTGCTTGTTTTCCTCTGTCAGACGTTTTTCAGAGTTTCAGGTTGTTCTCTTAGGCCTCATCCTCTCAGTACCTTTATGAAGAAATTAGTCTTCTGGACGGATAGAAAATCTTTTTCCCAAGTGTTCTACCATTTCCTTCATCAATCCCTTTTCTCTGCCTGTACTGCTGTCAGGCAAGTCCTGTCTAGGCTATCTCAACCTGCTTGGAAGGGGCATGAATTAGTCCTAGCAGTTCTGGTTCTGTCATGATCATATTTTCCTTTCCTGCGTTTTTACAGAAAAGGAGAAACCAGTGACCAAGAGTATTTTCCCATGGGACTGTTTTCCCATATTTCGGGTCTGCTTCAGTAAAGCTGACATTCAGCCCTTCTCGTGCTTAGGGCCTACTTACTGGAGACCAGCTGCCTCCTGGGCAGCGTTCAATGCTATATCCTCACCTGAAGTGTGCAGGCCACTTATTTAAAGTTTGCTTTTCACATTCAATAAGATCTTCTTGAGTGTTTAGTATGATAGGATGCCAATTTTGGCAGGATGGTACTTCAGAGCCTCTTCTTAATATAGGTTTTTGTGCCCTCCTCCCAACTACACTGCTTTGAAGTCTGCTTCTGTCAATAGATGCTAAAGAATTCCTGGGGTGAGAAGAAACAATTACTCACCGAAGTAATATTACTTCTTCCAGGGTATTCTTTAGCATTATTGACACTCCCACCCTTCCTCCCCTGGAAACCTTGTCTAAAGGCTCTGCTAGGGGATTTAGCCAAATTTGACGACTGTCATTCGTTCATGCGATTTAAAAAAAAAAAAAAAAAATTAAAATAAAATGTTTTCATAATAGTGGGTTAGAATATATAGTGGTTTATTGCTAACAGTTTTTGTGCCCCTAGTGGGCACAGTTTTTGCTCTTTTTCAGCTTCAAAATGCATTCTGAGGTCCTTCAGGCTGACTGCAGGCAGCACTGTACTCTAACTGTATCCAGATTGGCCAGTGCCTTCCTCATTTGCATTGACTCCTTCTCTCCGGGGCAGCTGAACCCAGCTGGCATACTGCTTCTGTCAATAATTCTAAAGAATACCCTGGAAGAAGTAATATTACTTAGGTGAGTAATTGTTTCATTCCTGTCATGTATCCACAGTGAGCTCATGGCAGTGCCAAAAGGAACATCCAAATTTGACATGGCTTCACTTTGAAGCAAAAGATGGTATTGCAACCAAGATTTGGTGTACGTTTTGTAGAGAGAAACCAGATGTATTCAAAAAGTGGGCAACTAGAGCTGGTAAAATGAACAATGTGGATTCGTACATCAGTGGAACTAACAATGTTAAAAAAACAAACTGTGAGAGGCATGCTGTATCAGAAGGCCATAAACAAGCAATGGCTGCTGCTTTAGTTGCTAATATGCCCTCAGGTGGTGAAATAGAGAAATGTATTTTAAAAGTGAATAAAAAATCTCTATACAAATTAGAGAAACTTTTTGATATTGCCTACTTCCTGAAATTCAAGGGACTAATGTCACTGGAAAAGAGACATGGTGTCGACCTTGGTGATGCTTATGCCAGTGAGAAAGCGTGTGCTACATTCGTCACAGCTATTGCCGATCACTTAAGAAAACCAGTTGTGAGGCATTTCACAGGAGAAAGCAACTCCATACAGATATCATTCAGTCTTTATGGATGGGACAACTGACAGGACCACCACAGAGAAGGAGATAAGTTTATGCCACAATTCTTGAGGATGGGCAACCTACTATGAAGTTCATTGGATTAATTGATGTGGAGTCTGCTGATGCAATTGGTTTGAGGTCTGCAATGACTACCACGTACTCTCGATTGTTGGGTCGGGACACGGTTGACCTAAAACAGTTATCCTGCATTGGCGCAGGACCAGACAGTGCGTCCGTCAATTTTGGACGTAATAAGGGTTTGATGGCAATATTGAAAGAAGAGTGTCCATGGCTTCTTGGCATTCATTGCGTTTTGCACAGGCTTGAATTAGCAGCCAAAGATGCTTTTAAAAACACCTATTTTCCCAGACCATTGACAACATGTTGATCTCAATATTCTATTTTTATGAGAACTCCCCAAAACGTTACAGAGAGTTAAAAAGAGTGGCTGATACCAATCAAACCACCTGTATCACATTTAAAAAATCACAAGGAACACGATGTCTCTCACATAAAAAGGATTCTCTCCATATTGTGCTTCATAATTTCAGCAGCATATTGGGTCGTTGGGATGAGCTTGTGTGTGACACCAGACGAGATATTCCACCAGTAGACAAGGCGAAAGTTAAGGGGTTTAGAAAACAGATATGCAATGTTAAATTTCTGCTACTCTCACACTTCTATTTTGACATACTCACAGGTCTTTCAACAGTCTCCCGTGCATTTCAGGATGCTCATATATCCCTTCCCATTGTAATGGACACTGTAAGTACATTACTCTCGGAAACAGAAAATCTAATGGCAGAGGATGGAACCACACTAGCCAAGTTCAGGAGAGATGCGGTTATCAATGAAGAAGGGACAGCAGTGCTTAAAGAAATTGTGCTCCAAGGGGCAATAGGAGATACGCTTTCAGCCTTTGCCAAGGAACGTGAAGTGATTGTAAACAGTGTAATGGACTGTCTCATTCAGCGCTTCTTGGGCTTTGCAGAAGATCTACTGTTAACGAATGGCATTGTCATTGACCCTGCAAATTGTCCTGACAATTCTAATGAGCTTTCTGAATTTGGAAATGAGGAGATCTAGTTTCTTATTAACCACTTCTCTCCTGTCTTGCTGCAGAATGGATGCGATGTGCATACTGCAATGACAGAATGGAAACTGTTGAAACAGAATATTAGCAAGTATCACAAGCAGCTCTCATTCCTTGAGGTGTGGCGTGTAATGTTCCAGAGAAAATCTCTATACTTCAGAAACATTCTTCATGTCATAGCTATAGTACTTTATATCCAGTATCTAATGCTACACTAGAAAGGGCATTTTCAGCTATGAAAATAAGTTTTTTCTGACTGTAGAGCTAACCTGAAGACCAGCACAATAGCTACTTACTTTTAATCTCCATGGAGGGCCCTGAACTACAAGGTTGGGAGCAAAACCTCACAAGTCCGCAGGCCAAAGCAAAGTCCCAGTACTGGAAGAAGTTCAGATCACATATTCTAGTGAAAGTGAGAATGAGGAGGACCTCCATCATCATTTTGAACAAAATTCAGATGAAGAATAACTTATAATTTGTGGATCAAGGATGGAAATAAGAAAGGAAAAGTGTGGCCTACTGGGATTTGAACCTCAGATCTCTGGTATGCCGTTTCAGCACTCTAACCATTAAGCTACAGGCTCACTGGTTAAAGTGTATGAGGAACTTCCTTTTTACAGCCACACATTCCTTTCTCTAGTGTTGCACAATCATGCAACTAGGAACCAATTTAGAAATAGCACTTCTCTCAGTGCAGTTTAACCCTTGCAAGGTATATATTTTTAAATCAAGGATGGAAATGAGAAAGGAAAAGTGTATACCTTGCAGGGGTTAAACTGCACTGAGAGAAGGGGTATTTCTAAATATGATTTGTGGGGAATTAGTAGCTTGTGATACTCACGTGGTTTTAAACTACTGTATTTAGACTCCCCCTAACCTTGAATTGCATTGCACAATCTTGAATGACAAAATTGTGTACAATAAATATGCAAAAAAAAAAAAATACACCACACAACCAACAACTATATTCTTTATTTAATGAGAGTCTGTCTCCTTGTGAAGTTTTAATCTTCCAAGCAGGTTTTCTAACTCTGTTCCTTTGCTCGCTTGCCTTCTACTCTGTCTCTGTCTGTCTTATCCCAAATCTTGTCTTCTGCTTTCTCTGTTCTCTCTTCCTCCTGGTACTATGTTCTTGCTCTGTCTAGTACTATTATGTGTTTATCCCTGCCAAGGCAAAAAAAAAAAAACACACATAATTAACTGACATTTTTATCATATGGACCTATTTTTCTTCATTTCTAGGCAATGACTCCTGGTCGGCCTGAGTAGCTCCTGGTTCACCAAAAATTGCCAACGACCAGGAGCTATTCATGGCTTCCCATTGGCAAACCTTATTTCTACCCCTGTAATATCGAAGTTTTCGCCACAGTCCTGCCTGCAGTGGGGGAAGCTATAGCCAGAGAATACTATGGCGCCAGCTTCCCGTACCGTGATGCACTATAGAAGGCTGCTGTGGGAGGAAGGGAGGAATTGGTAAGACAAACTTGATTGGGCACACCAGGCATAGCCTAATGATAGTGCCCAATTACTGCAACGTCTTCTGCCATCCTCTGCTTGCTCCATCCCCTTGACATGTTTCTCATCTGCCCTAATTCATCTGAGAATTAAAAAAAAAAAAAAAAGTCTGGCATGTGGTCCTGGAACCCCACTCCCACTTGCTCTCAATGAACAGTCTGTATCCATTTTGACTCGCGGTCTCTGCCAGAGCATTCCTAAAACAAATTTTGTGCATTTTTCCCCTTCTGGCAGATGTGAGTCCGATGTTGTGCTGTGCACGACACTGTTGACACACAGCATGGTCACTTCCAGGTTTCTGCCCCAGTTTCTTACAAATATCACAGCATACGGAGTTGAATTTACTGGAGGCCCTCATTAACTTACTATGTACAATTGTGCATGCACTAACTGGAGCAACACACAGTCGTAATGAGACAGCCCAGAAAAATGAACAAGACGTAAAGTGAGCAAAAACAGGCCTAAAATATGCCGATACGCCCCTTAACTGGACTACTGCTGTCTGCCCTGAAAAGGGCCTTCAAATACGGTTTTCTAGTCCTTACAATGGCTTTTAATGAGCCTTACTCAGGCCCCTCTTAGTTAATAGAGACAGCCCTGAAAAGGGTTTTTAATTTGCATTCCTAAAACCCTGCTGCCCTTGAGCAAGAGCTAGTCTTGGCTTGCTACTACAAGTACAGCACACAGAGAAATTAGGTGTGCAGTGCAAAAAGGAAAAGGAAGACGGGTAACTGCACATACATGAAGACAAGGGAACACTTGTGCAGTCTATTCCTACCATGGCTCGGTTTTCATTTCTGCTGCTTGATGAAACCACTGACTGTACAGAAGAGCTTGTCATGGGAACGTTGAGTTGAATGGACATCTTTCAGCATGTGACACCATGATGTTGGGGTGTCCATAGCCTAACCTTACAGATAGCAGCATCTCCTGGGATGTGGCATTAATGCTTTTTCACATGGTGCCTGTCCCAAGGACAGGCAGAGAAATGAAACCAACAGTCCCTGGGGAAAAACTGTGTGTCTGGGACAGGCAGACAGGTGGTTATTTCGACCCCTGCCTAAACCGTATAATTTAACCTACTCAGTTAAAAAAAGAAACACAAATTCTGGTCAGAGCCAACGTGGCTGCTTCAGTGAGGCAAGTCCAGGTGAAAAGTACTCTTGAGTTCCTGCCGTGGCTGATTTTACTGTGCTTGCGCAAGAAAGAGCTCGCCATGCTCAAGATGGCCGCTGTGACAGAAGTGCACATGTGCGATGCTCGCATGCACAATGAGGGCATGATGGACTCTCTTGTTTTGTCCGCAACTGCAAAACTGATGAGTGGAAACAAAGTAGTGCCCTCACGGGGGGGGGGGATGTTGTGCATCCTGCGGAGGGGAGGGCAGTGGAGAACTAACCCACCAGCACTGATGGCAGTACTATAGAAGCACAGAGCTGAGGTATCTGGTCACGTGCTTCTAGAGCCCTTTTCACTCTCCTAGCAAAATGTCTGCAGGGCTGTTTCCATGCAGCCGTAACAAAAAAAAGCAAAACAACAGCTTGATAGCCTTGCAGTGTAAAGGCTGTTTTTACATCCGTACTAAAACTGCATCTATTTGATTAGAGTAAATGCAGATCCGTAGTATTTAAAAAATTTAAACAGGCTTTCTTGACTCAGATTTGCTCCCTGTCCAACCATAAAATGACTGCCGACATGCAGCATGATGAGGTCAGTGAAGTGAGACTCGCAGAAGCAGCTAAAGCCATGCAGCAAGAAGTGCTGCTGTCATGTATAATAAACATGTGCAGGAAATGTGTCCAACAATGATTAAAGGGATTAACATAACACAAAGTGAGTTGGGGGAGGAAGAGGTAAAATAGGGGACAGTGGGGAGGTTGTATTCATGTCTTTAGTTGCCATACCATAAGGGGCAAAAGGGCAGAAAGCAAAAGAACCATTCACTTACTTCAAGAATAGTTTGTGTTATAGAATATATTTTAGTTTATTCAGTATTTGCATATTGTTTAATTTTGGTGGGTGAGCTTCTGTATTATTGAAATTAGTCTTACAGCACCCTGCTCATTAATATCTCCTTATATAGGGCTAAATTTAACTAGCATGTCTTTTCGTCTGTATGTACTTAGGGTTCGAATTGAATAAATAATTGTTTCCTGTTAAAATGTTTTGGGCCTTGTGAACTAATGAAGGCTATAGGGTAATCAAGAAACTGCAGTGAAGAAGAATCTTTCAAAGGGCATAATGATTCTCTATTAAGATGCTAATGGACTGAATTGAATCAGGCATTGCTGGCAATTGTATAAAGCATTTTTATTCTGTTAGCCTAGATTGATCAATCCCTAATGAAACGGAGTGCATTCATGAAATAGCACCAATTGGGAAATGTCAGATCTAACTGCTTTTAACTTTGTGTGTTTAAGTAAATTTTTATTAGATTATTAGATGTATAGGTGCTGAGCACAGGGTGCATATTCACGAGGTGCCATTGCTATATAAGCACTTTGGTCACAAGAATTTTCCTCTTGACAAAGCACTTTATTGTTGTGAAATGCTGAAGTTTTTTCCCATTGTAAAATGCTGCTGTTTTTATCTGGATTATTTAATAAAAATAATTTGTACTACAGTTTGGTGTGGACCGTAGTTTAATTACAACTTTTCTGTGAGCTAGGGCTGTTGTACAATAGGTAGTACCAAAGTTACTTGTACCCATGATTATAATCACAGATGGAGTAAACCCTACTGTTTTAGCAGCTGTGATAGCAAGAGCACAGGCAAAGAAAATCTCAGATGCTGGGGACTCTCTTGTTTTTGGTGACTTCGGTGTGGACTTGTTTGGGCCCAGCTCCAAGATCCAAGATCCAGAAGTCCAGGAAAGAAAGAAAGAAGACGCCTGAAAAAACAGTGGCAACAAAAGACTGATGGACATAAAGGGCTGATATATGATCATGCTGAAACTAAACTGATGACCAATTGTGATTTTGTTTCTGAGCAAACTAACTGTTTCTCTCCAAGGTTATTTTAAGTGGCTGGGAGTGAAACAAAAACAGGGTGAAGCAATGTTTAAAAAATTTAATGGGGTACTGTACAGAGTTTATGTTAATCCTCAGATGCAGAAACAGAGAGGACAACATTTCCCCCTGTGGAAATGGTCCAGTTCCACCCTTTGAGGGGTATTCAACCAGAGGGACTGATGGCGGAACTGGACATTTTGTCTGTGTTGGAAACTTGCGCTAGTGGTTTGGGAGAAGCAGTGACAGCCTGTAACACTGCTGTTGCTAGGGCCCTGGACTGTCTGGCGCTGATCCATGTACGCGTCCTTGTCTCACACCTTGGCTCTCCTTGGTTTGATGGGGAGCTAAGGAAGTTGAAGACAAGGGGGCAGAGGTTGGAGAGGCGTTGGAGGAAGACAGGGTCTTGGGAGGACAAGCTGGTTCTGATGACTCATTATGATGAGTATCACAATGCAATCGTCTAGAAAAAGGCAGCTTTTATGTCTAGGATGATTGCATCCAGGAGGAATCGACCGGCTCAGCTCTTCCGGGTTGTAGACAGGCTATTACATCCGGCCTGTCTGGAATCTGTTAGAGCTTTTTCAACCCACAAATGTGAGGATTTCACTCGATTCTTGTTGGACAGAGTGTCCCCTGTGAGATCCAGGATTGCTCCACACGGAATTCAATCCTCCAGTAATGGTGTTTCTCGTGTGAACGATTGCACTCAGCCGTCTTGTAAGTTCTGGCTAGTGACGATGCAGGAGGTCTGTCAGATAGTCCTCGGGCTGAAACCAACTTTCTGTGATCTGGACCCAGGCCCGATGCAGCTACTAGTTGGCTGCATCAAAGCCCTGGGCCTGGCCTTTGCTGGGATAGTTGGGAGTTCCTTGTCAGTGGGGGGGGGTTCAGAGTCTTTGACACAGGCTCTGGTTAAGCCCCTGCTGAAGAAACCATCGCTGGACCCTGACGTCCTGGTAAATTACTGGCCTATCTCAAACCTTCCCTTTTTGGGGAAGGTTCTTGAGAAGGTGGTAGAACAGCTAGAGGGCCGTCTTATAGACTTCCAAATTTATGAACCTTTCCTGTCTGGGTTTAGGGCCTTGCATAGCACAGAGACGGCATTGGTCAGGGTGTTGAATGACCTGCTCAGGGCAAGGGATCGGGGAGAGTATACAATTCTTGTCCTCCTCGATCTCTTCTCAGCATTTGATACTGTGGACCATGGGGTGTTGTTGGACAAGCTGAGGGAGTATGCGGGACTCACCGGCAAGGTCATCGGCTGGTTTGAGTCTATTCTTCAGGGCAGGTCTCAGAGGGTAGTGATGGTAAACCTGTTCCTTGAACCCGAGAGACCTGCCCTGTGAAGTTCCAGAAGGTTCTGTCCTGTCCCACATTTTGTTCACAGTGTATATGCTGCCCCGGGTGAGGTCATAAGACCGAGACGGTTTGGGCTGAGTTTTCATTGTTACGCTGATGATACTCAACTCTACCTGTCTTTCACATCTGGTAGACCTGACGCTGTCGATGTGCTGAATAAATGCTTGCCCAAGATCCAGGCTTGGATGGTGCCGAACTGGCTGGGACTAAACCCCAGGAAGACTGAGGTACTGGTGGTAGAGCTGGGTCGGAGGGTTGGGCTTGGAGTCTCTGGTGACAGGTTGGGCCTTTATATAGGTCCAACAGAACTGGAAGTTTCATCAAGGGTGAAGAATCTGGGCATTGTGTTTGACAGCGAGCTGACATTTGATGATCAGGTGTTGGCTGTTGTCTGGACCGGATTTTACCATCTCCAGAACATCACCCAGATCAAGCCCTTTGTCCTGCCCAAAGACCTGGCCACACTGGTCCATGCTTTCGAGACCTCGAAACTCAACTACTATAACGCCGTCTACCTCTGGGTCAGAGGTGGTGTGCTGTGGCACCTGCAGCTGTTGCAGAGTGCTGCGGCATGGGTGTTGACTGGTCATTCTAGATTCAGTCATATCACTCCAGCGCTGTACGAACTGCTCTGGCTGCTGATGCGCTGGTGCATCACCTTCAGGATAGCCCTTTTGACCTACAAGGCCCTACATGGTTGGGGTCCGGGCTACCTGAAGGATCTCCTGCGTCCCATCTCCCCCATATCAGCTACCGGTGTTTTGCTGAAGATCCCTAGAGTGAGGTTAAAGAGTTTTGGGGACCGAGCATTTGAGGTAGCTGCCCCAGCGTTTTGGAATTTGTTGCCGGGGCAGCTCCAGGAGGCACCTTCGGCTGAAAGTTTTAAATGACAATTGAAAACATTCTTGTTTATACAAGCCTTTGGGGTCTGAGGTGGGCCATTTAAGAATTTGAATGGGTTCAATTGTTTTAATTGTGTCTGAGATTTTATATGTATATGCTTTTATTACTGTTCCTGTTCTGTTATTTATGTATGTATGTATTTGTAATCCTACTGTAAGGGTGCCCTGAGCCTTTGGGGAAGGGTGTCCTAAACAAATAAAATCTACTACTACAACTGGTCATACCAAAGAAATATAGAACTGAGTTGTTAGCACATGATAGTCTTATGGTTGGTCACTTGGTGAGGGACTGCACACTTGCCAGGTTGTTATACAGAGTTTACTGGCCTGGGACTCATGAGGATGTTTGTCACCTATTGCAGTTCTCGTGCTGAATGTCTGAAAATAGCCCCAGTAACTAAACAAGACAAGGAGCCCCTGATGCCTCTACCCTTGATAGATGTACTTTTTGAGAGAATTGTTGTGGATGTAGTTGGCCCCTCAGACAAAAGTCAAAAGGGCAGTCTATTCATCTTGGTAGTATGTGAATACGCTACGTACAGTACTTGGAGGGGCAGATGGAGAGGATGGGAGGAATGGGGAGGGGAACATGATTTGTAGCTTAGGCTGTGGACCCTGCCATATAATCAGACTAGATAAACCAAATGGCCTTATTCTACTGGCTTCTTCATATGTTTGATACCCAGCAGCAGTTCCAATGTATACTGTGACAGACCCAAAAGTAGCAGCAGAGCTTGCCAAAAACTTTATGTAGGGTAGGCATGCCTAAAGAGATTATTACTGATCAGGGTAGTAATTTTGCTGCTGCATTGCTAAAAGAGCTGTTCCAACTACTAGGTATCACTGCCATAAAAACCTCCCGCTATCACCCTCAGACAGATGGTCTTGTTGAGCGTTTGAATCAAAGCCTAAAATGCATGTTAAAAAGGTTTGTGAAAGGTGAAGGGAAAGATTGGGACCCATGCTTTGCTTTTTGCTTACAGAGAAGTGCCATGAGCATCAACAAGTGTTGCACCCATTGAAGTGTTGTATGGTAGACAACCTAGAGGGCCACCAAATGTAATAAAAGAAACATAGGAAGACAATCCTGCTCAGAAGGAATCTGTTGCATCTTACATGTGTGCACTGAGAAAGAAACTGGCAACATTTCTTGAAATTGCCCACATTAGTCATGAAGACGCCCCAAAACAGCAGAAGATGTATTATGAACATGGGGTAAAAGAAAATGTTTTTAAGCCAGGTGAAAGGGTCTTGTTACTGTTACCCACAACAAAAAAACAAACTGTTCAATGAAGTGATAAGGGCCTTGTAACGTGGTTAGACGTACTGGTAAAGTTAACTATGAGACTGAGACACTAATAGGAAAAATCCTACCAAGATATACCATGCTAACCTCCTGAAGAAATGGATTGAAAAAAACACCAAAGGTCACTTTGCTGGTACTACCTGAAAATACTAAAGAAAATATTAATGTAGCTTATGATGGACTGGAACAAACTGTAACTTCTGATGCTGTAAAGGTGAGTGTTTCCTTAGCCACAGAACAAATGGCAGAAATTTGTAACTTGGTAAAGACATTTAAAAGTACTTTTACCACAGTGCCAGGCCGAGCAAAAAGGAGTTGTGCAGGTAAAAGTGACAGAGAATGCTCACCCTATCAGACAAAAGACATGTAGATTACCAGAGCGGTTAAGAGCAGATGTGGTTAGGGAAATTCAAAAAATGAAAAAGTTTGGTATCATTGAAGAAGCGAGAAGTGCTTGGTCATCACCAATGGTGACTGTAAATAAAAAAGAAAGGGGGTGTACGAATCTGCCTTGATTTTAGGAAACTTAATAAAGCTTCAGTATTTGATAGTTATCCTATGCCCAGGATAGATGATTTGGTGGATAGATTGGGAAGTGCCAAGTACATTACTGCTCTCAGTCTTACAAGGGTTACTACCAAATTCCCCTAGAGAAAGAATCCAAAGACAAAACTGCATTTTCCATTCCAGCTGTATTCTCTCAGGTCACCACTATACCGTTTGGTTTACATGGTGCACCCGCTACATTCCAAATCCAGTGGTACACTGATGTAATTCTATCCCCTCAAACTGGTTAGTGTGCTGCTTACCTAGATGATGATGATGATGTGGTGTACAGTCCAGACTTGAAAAGCCAACTGGAACACCTGCGAGCAGTTATCCAATCTATTAAAAACATAGTTCTGACCATTAATCCTACCAAGTGTGCATTAGGCATGCAGGACACCAGATATTTGGATTATATTTTGGAAAATGGAGCCGTAAAGCTAGAAATTTCCAAGATATAAGCTGTAGCTAACAGTCCTGTCCCTAAAACAAACATGTCAGATAATTTTTAGATCTGGCTGGTTAGTGCCAGGGATTTGTTCCCAGCTCTGCCCAGTTAACTAATCCTCTCACTGACTTCACGTAAAAACGGTGCCCAAATAATGTGAAATGGTCGCCAGAGTGTGATGAGGATTTTTGGGCCATCAAGGCTGCATTATGTTCAGCCCTTGTTTTAAGAAGTCCAGACTTTGAGAAACAATTTCTTTTACAGTCAGATGCACCAGAGGTAGGCAGGTCTAGGGGCAGTCCTGAATTAGGATGTAGATGGGAAGAAACATGCTATTTTGTATGTCAGTAGGAAACTGCACAACAGAGAGAAAAAGTACTCCACTGTTGAAAAAGAATGCCTTGCTGTAAAATGGACAATGGAATCTCTTAAGTTTTATCTGCTAGGAGCTGACTTTATACTTATAACAGATCACAATTCTCTCTGTTGACTTAATCAAAAGAAGGATAACAATTCCAGAATCACTAGGTGGTACCTGGTATTGCAGCCATTTAAATTCAGAGTGATGCACAAATCTGGAAAAGAGAATGTCAGTGCTGATTTTCTATCAAGATATGGTTTAGGGGGACTTCTGGTGATGTCATGCCTGGAGAAGCAGCCTAAAACTGGTTCCGTCTCGACTCTGGCAATATCTTCCCAAAAACGGACTTTTTTTATTTATTTTTACAAAAATTCACCTCACAGCTACCCAGAAGAGGTTACCAATGCTGGAGGACAGGCCAGTTGTACTCACTCACCAGCAGATTTGGTGGATGGTGATGGATTCCAGGAAGGTGGGAAGGACAATAAAGGGTCCCAGGCCTCCACTCTGCACAGCTGTTCTCGCACCAAAACTCCAGGGGTCAAAACTCTGCAGCATCAGATGACTCTCATACTCTCTGAACTGAGTCACTTTAGAGAGCAGATCGATTAACAAGAATGGCCTCCTTGACCGACCTCTGCAAGCCAGAAAAATACCAGGACTTAATGGAGAAACAATCCACCTCTCTAGATACCCACCTGGATAGCACCGAGTGGGTGATAGTCCAGTTGTATTAGACAGTGCAGACATTACAGGACTGAGCAGAAGACGCCGAATCATGGAACCGCCGCGATAATATTCTTATCTCTGGCTTGCCGGAGGGTGCAGAAAGGACAGTTTTCCTTTCATACAAAACCTCTGAACTGAACTGGACCTCCTGCCCTCCTACATGCTTGAAATTGAGCGTGCACACTGGGCACTTGGGCCCAAGCCAACTACACGTGGAAATCCTTACAGTGATGAAGGGGTTCCTTCTGCTTGCCAGGGATTTCAGCATTGCCCCGGTTCCCAGCTGGGGCTTTTCCAACCCTTCCCCACCAAGGCAGTCAGCAGCCCATAACATCTTTAAACGATTCACTCAGGAGGTGGGATGGGTGGCTACTTGGCATTTTTTACATCCCTGTACCTGCAATTATACACACTATTCAGCAGTACATGGCACATACTCCAGAATAGGCCACTGTTAAACCCAAATGAAAAACCTGCCACAGTAGGTCGGTTGTGAATTGAGTGACACCCACGCCCACTTCGACCATGCCCCAGTGATTAGCCAGTGAAATCTGGGCCTCGAGAGGTGTAATACCAAATGGAGGTTGAACCCCTATTATTTACAATGTAAGCCCTTTCAGGACTTCTTAAAAGTAAGATTGAGGAGATCCTCCAAGATAATGTCTCTAGAAACATCACACTGCATGCTGTGGGACACCCTAAAACAGTGCTCCAAGGGCATATAATAAAATAATACTTCCATCCAAACCAAACTGAGATGTGAGCATCAACAACAGCTGGAAGACGCATTGTACTCCCTGTAGTTGGCCCACCAGCAGGGAGGCACTTCGGTCACCCAGCGACTTAAGCAATTAAAGGCGGACCTGGATGTCCACGGTCTACAACAGACCAAAATAGCCTTAACCTTTCTCTGCCAGCACTACTATGAGGTCAGAGCTAGAGCTACTCGCTTTTTTGGAATACTAACTTCGTAGATGGGGTCGTACAGCGATTGTCACTGCAGTGCTCCATCCAAATTCTGTGGTTCAGTTAACAAAGCTCCCTTCCTTGTCAGAGGATCAGAGAACCCATCTTATGGGCCCAAATCAGGCAGAAGAAATTGATGACGCCGTTAGGCATGCTAAGACCCTAGGACTGGATGGATATGGAGCAGAGTTCTACAAAATAACCAAAGATCAAATCCTCCCTCCACTGTTCTAGGCGTTTAATGAAGTTGTGGCTGAGGATGTCCTCCCCCAAGCTTGACATATGCTGCTATCTCAGTAATCCCAAAGCCAGATAAAAACCTACAACTGTGCAGCTCATACCAGCCCATTTCGATTGTTAACACAGACTACAAATATTTTATGTCCATCATCGCCCACAGGCTGGATGGGATACTCCACTCTGGTAGGATTAGATCAGACTGGGTTTGTCCATATCAGGACAAATACTGACAACACCAGAAGAGCTCTGCACATTATCCACGAAATGCAGAAATACCAGGTCTCCTCAGTCCTCTCAGCTTAGATGCTGCAAAGGCATGTGACTGGGTCTCTTGGCCCTTTCTGTATGCAGTCCTCGGTAAGCTGGGTTTTCTGGATTCCCTGGTTCAACTAATATGAATTTATACGAAGATCTGCGGGCCTGTGTTAAGGTCTTGGACCACCACTCTGAGGACTTTCCTCTTTATCAGAGGACCAGACAGAGATGCTCTTTCACCACTGCTTTTTTGCACTATATATTGAGCCTGTGACCCAGGCCATTCACGGGTCTGCTAGCATAAAGGGGATACACTTAATGGGGAGGAGAAACATCGCATTGTCTTATATGCTGATGATATGCTTCTATAGTTAGATGACCCCAAAAGGTCCCCCTCCCTGCTGTGTTCCAGATCCTGGATGACTATGGAGTGGTCTCTTGGTACAAGTTAAACACACTGAGACTAAACACCTGTGCTGCCTTTATAAAGAGTGATCCTGTACAATGTTATTTTACTATTATTGATAATAAAATGCCATTTGTGAATTTTATAGCTTCTCCTGGTCTGCCTGTGCTTCCTGACCTATGCCGCCAGTGCTCCAGATAACTTTTTAGGCCAGAAGTAAAAACTTCCTAGTTTTCCAAGCTGGTAGTATTTTGTTATGCCAGGTAGTATTTTGCGATGTGATCACATTGTTCTGGTGGACTGAAGTGCGAATACGTGAAGTCCGTGGAAACACCTGGTCGTGACGATACTACCCAGGACTCTACGCAGGGCATAAAATGGGCAAAACTGGGCATAAAATACAGCAATACGCCCCTTAACTGGACCACTGTATGCCACTATGACAGTGTTCCAACTTCTTTTTCTTTTTTTCTTTTATAAGCACCTTGACTCCAGTTTGGGAAACAGAAGTTAAAAATTATAAAAAGTTATAGGTGATTTAACAACAAAAAAAAGCCCTCAAAACATGAACTGTCCATGTGCAAGTACCTAAGTTTTTTTCCACAGTTTTTTCTTTCCCTCACCCCCTCACGACCACCTAAGTGGCAACTTTGAGAGCTACCCCACTAATTTGCTATTTTGCTTGGGGCACTGTGCGAAGCAAATTGCTGGTTTGGTGCTGTGCCCAGTGAGTGTGCTGCTTCATGCAGGGCCCATTGGGCCCTATGTACAGAAAGCTGAATCAGTTAGCTATTGTACATCATCTTCAAAAAGTAAAGAAATAAATTGCAAAAAAACTATGTTAATGCATCTGTCGGGTTAGAGTGCACAATGCAGGGAAATCTAAAGATAAGGGAAACTCTCTAGGAGCCTTGGTGAACCTGTGATGTGCTTTTCCTCAGAGCTAAAACAATCTCATTACACAGCACTGATGTTACCCTAACTTCGACATTGTCTTGTTTTACAAAGTAAAATGCTTACACAGTTGTGCTTGCATAGAGGGTGGCAGGTTAGGGTAACATCAACGCTGGGTCAGTTCTCACACACCTATATTATACTGGCTTGGTAGCACCAGTATAGTTAGGGTTAATCGACCGGTTCTGTTTTAAACCCCTATTCTGTAGCACTCCACATTGTCAATGGGTAATTAACACATTTGGGTAATGTGCACCCCTACTACAGGAAAATGACACAGCCCAAAGCTGTAAACCAGCACAGAATCCTTGGCACACGAACATTTCGAATAGCAAGGACTCCCCAGTCTTTGCTGTGCCATTGAAGGGGAAGCAGCATAGAATATCCCTCTGAAGAAATTTCCTTGATGTTTTTCGATACTAAAAGGGCTACACTTATAGAGGGCAGGTTGGGGCTACCTGGTGACAGGGAGCACCCCAAAATATAGAACTCATGCCTTTTGAGCTGCGGCTTTCAGATTGACTAATCTGCAGATATTTTTCCCATTTCCATTGCCTTTCTCTTGTGCATGGATTAGGGGGGCACATTCTGCCACGCTATTTTTGGGTGTTCAATTCTCCATTTCTTTGTCTTACTTCCCTCTCATGGTGCCCTAGGTAAGTGATTTTTTTAATGTGTGTTTTGAATTACAGGGAGGACGTTGTCAGTTAGCTGTGGATCGGTAACTGTCTGTCTTTTATTTTACCCCAGTGCCTCTATTATTGTTGGTTTCCCTCTTTGTATTCACAACAACCAAAAAAAAAAAAAACCCAGTTTTTTTCTTGGCTGTATTATGCTTCTGAGGGTTTAGTTGCTGGAGCTCTGTTCTCTGTGGTGAGCTGTGTTCCATTCTTATTCTCTCCTGCTTTTACTTTGTTTGTGGGGGCACACCGTAGAGAAATAGCATTTTTTTCTAAGTAGTACTTAAGATGGCTTGCAAAACTGGAAGTAGTGATTCCCCCTCCTCAAGCCAGTTCTGGTCCCTGCTATAAGTTCAACCCACCCCCCCCCAAAAAAAAATATGATGTAACTTCCAAATGCCCAGTCCCAGGGCTGACTATGGGACTGGGTGAATAAAAACTTCCTGCACACACAACTGGCACATGGAGCTGGGGTGGGGGAGGGGAGGACAGGGAAGATAGCAATCCACAGGATAAAACAGCACAACCTACTATAGACAACATTACAACAGCACTATTTTTCTCTTTGAGTATACCTGCCCATTCAAACATTAAGTAAAGAAAACAATTATTAGTATTTTTAATATTTTTTATTACTACAAACAAACCATTGTATAACAGCAATAAGCCTTGTGCTTCAGCTCACCTGAGGTGTGACGTTATTGCATAACACACACCCTCTCACATCTTATTGCTTAATTAAAGCTCGTAGCTGTTCCAATAATATCACACATATTACAATCCATTTTAGTAGAGGTTCCAGAAAAATGTTTCTCAGAAATTAAAAAAATCTTTTTGAAATTTATCTGAAACACTAGGAAAAGAAAACAGGTATAGCTTGGAGCAAATTGTTTACTAAACATATCAGCAGGATTAGCATGACTAGGCATTAAAAATCTTTAATTATCCTGTGGTATAACACAAGCCCTAAACTGGGCATACCTAGGAAGTAAACAGTATCATTTAGAGGATTATATTCTTAATAAAAGCAAGACACAAACACTAGCAAGTAAGGAACATTGCTGTAACTCCAGATTTTCAAGAATGTCTTCTCCATAGGGCACCACTCTTTGATCTTGGGGTCAAATGTGCAAGGACTCGCCCAGAAGCAAACGTTTTCATTCAGGGCACGGTGGGCACCAGCAAAGGTGCTGGCTTAAGCACATGCATTACTCCACACATTTTGTTCTTAGATTTTGTTGTTGTTGTAACAGGTGAAATTAATGTAAATCTAAAAATGCTAATATGACTGTTATTGATGAGTTTGTAAACTCTGATGTATTGTTTTGTACTTTTCTGTAACCTGTATTGTTATAAATGTATAGTTATAATACTTTTGCATAATGTAAACAGGTAAGCCTTGTGAACAAGGATTTTTGGAACCCTAATGGCTGTATCACTGTATAAATAAAATTTTACCATACCACCATACCATGTCTTATAAGCGTTGCCGGCACTCTTAACTGCCTCAGTTATGTTAGCAAGGAGAGTGAAAACGTGACAGGCAAGCATTTGGTCGTAGTAAGGAGAAGAAAGTAAAAGTAGTGGTAGTAGTCTTTATTTATGGTGCCCTTCCCTGGAGGCCCAGGGTACCATTACAATACAACACAATTTAAAACCAACAAACAACCACATCAAACTCAAAATAAATAACAGTAAATAACTACATGGATTTAATCTAAAACAAAATAATAAAACTAATTGATAATTTGCAATGTGCTTAGAAAAGATGTTATGGGAAATACCCAGATGCTTGTAGGAACAAGTAAGTTTTAAGGCCCCTCTTAAAAGCCTCAGCTGAGGGGGGCCTTCCTCAAGGTTCTGGGCAGAGAATTCCAAAGGGTCGGGCCCGATCCCCTGAGGTCTTAAGCCTAGCCCCAGGAACCACCAGGAGGCTCTCCCCAGCTGATCGAAGCAGACAAGGATGTGCAGATGCAGGAACTCATCCAGGTAGTCTGGGCCCAGTCTGTGTAGGGCTTTGTAGGTTAACAAACGTACCTTAAATGAGATACGCCACTTCACTGGCAGCCAGTGCAGATCTCACAGTGCCAGAGAAATATGGCATGATTGAGGAAGACCCATAAGTACTTGAGCCACTGTGTTCTACAGCAGCTGAAGGCATCGCAGTGACTGTAGGCATTGCAGCATACCACCACTAACCCCAAGGTGCAGCGTTACAGTAGTCTAACCTGGAGGTTACAAACGCATGAATCAGTACGGCCAGGTCCTCAGGTGGGATAAAGGATCTGATCTGGTGGATATTCCAAGAATGGAAAAAGCCATTCAAACACCATGAAGTCTTGCTATATTATGACATATAGCAGTTAGCCACAGCACTTGAACTGCCCTGGAGAGGAAGGAGTTAACTCCAGGCTGACTGGAGTTCCAAGCGCGAGCGCCTTGCTGAAAGCTCTATCTGGCTAGTTTCAAATTGAAACTGTCAGATTCTTTACTCCGCCTCACTGAACAGTCGCCCGAGATCTCTCCTCCAGCTCGGCTCATTTCGCTCAAACGAGTGTTTCTCGTTCATTTTAACCGCAAAAGTAATTATTTTACCGCATTTCGGTTCAAAGCTCTATCTGGTAAACCGTAAGTACAGGATTTTAAAGTGTGTGTGGAAATTCATTATCGGTTCGGTTTGAACCGATCGGTTCTAAAAATACTAATTTTAAACAATAAATTGGGCTTTTAGAGTGCGGTTCCGGTTCTTATCGGTTCTAAAAACCTAACTTTTAAATTGGGTTTTCAAATACCCGTGACACGGTTAGAACCGATAAGGGTGTCTTGCCTGGCACTGCCATAAAAAGGCAAGTTTTGGATAGGCTGGCATTATGTCTGAGAAACCCAAAAGAAAACTGGCCCATTGGTTTCAATGACTGTGATGTTTGTGGGGAAGCCTTTGCTAAGGCTGACCCACACACCACATGTGTTTATTGTCTGAGGGCTGACCACCTCCTGTCAGACTGCCAGGTGTGTAAGAAATTTCCTGCAGCCACCCTGGAGAAAGATTAGGCCGGCTCAGGGGCGAGAGGCCAAAAGTCCGCTGACCGGATGGCCAGCCGGTCCAGCACCCACTGGACCAGAGGGAGTGCCCTCTGACCAGGGTGAGACTTCCTCGGGCAAAGGAAGGCTGGTTCTGAGGAACGGTCCCAGTAAAAATCTAAGAAATCAGCAGGTCTGGGTGCAAGATTGCCTCTCCAACTGCTGCAGAGATAGCTAAAGCCATACAGATTGTCCAGTCACTGTCTCAGGGACCGGCCGAACCACCAACAGCTGGCAAAAGTTGGTTTGTTCGGTTCCAGTGGTTCAAGAGTATGATGTTGAGGAATTTTATGAACCACAGGAGGGGGAGGAAGATTTTGATCATTATGTATGTGGCTGGGAGGGTCTGGACGTGCCCATTGAACTGGACATTTCTCCAGACAGACCATTAGAATCTCCCCCTATGCTGTCTGAGTCCCCTTCTCATTTTATGTTTTACAAAAAGGTTGCAGAAACCCTCCAGCTTCCCTTGGAAGAGGCTGTGGATGAGCAAGAGGAGCCTGATTATGTTGAGGTGATGGATATCCCAGAGTCTAGGAGGTTGTCTATTCCTTTGCATAAGTCATTTAGGAAGCAAACAACAAAATTTTAAAAATCCTCATTCTGTCCCTCCTGTAGATAAAAAAATGGACAGAAGGTATACTTTATCAGGCCCTGATACAGACTTCCTCGCTGAGCAGTGTAGTCATGTAGGTGTGGTACAAGCTGCGGCCTGTGACAAGGCTAATATCCCCCTGGCCTCACATCCTCCTGATAAGGATTCCAGGAAGATTGATGCCATGGCGAAAAAACAGTATATGGCAGCTTCTTTGGGACTCAGGTAGGCAAATTATATGGCTTATGTGGCTAGATATCAGAAATCTAGATGGGATACAGTGTTGCAGTTAGCCAAGCAGGCCCATGGCCAGCTGGCTAGTGAATTGGAACAGGTGGCTGCTGATGGCATTGAAGCCTCTAAAGTTCAATTTCATACTGCTGTAGATGTTAATGATGTTTCCTCTAGGGTCATGGCCACTTCTGTAGCTTTCCGTAGGTTGGCATGGTTCAGGTGCACTAATCTGTCACAGGATACTCAGTCAAAGGCTATGGATTTTCCTGTGGTGGGAAATTCCCTGTTTGGAGAGCAAACGGAAAATTATATGAAAAAGATGGATGAATACAGAACTATCTACAAAAGTGCCCAGGCCAAGGAGCGGCATGCCACTCCACAGAGGCACACCCCAGAGGCAGGGGCAGGCCTTTCCACAGGCCTTTTTATCAATCCCAAGCCTCCTCTGCTTTTGCACAGAGGGTTTTTTTCAGAGGCAGAGGTAGACGGGGCGCAGGTAAACTGTCCCCCACCCCTCAGCCTAAGGCTACTGCCAAGCAGGCACCCTGATGGGATGCCCAGGGCCGATTCTCCTGTACCAGTTGGAGGCAGGTTGGCTTATTTCAGCCAGAACTGGGTGTCCCTAATTTCGGACAAATGGGTTCTGGAGGTAGTAAGCCAGGGTCTGGTTCTCAGCTTCAAACAGTTTCCAAAGATGAGAGCCAGACATTTTCCACCTGCAAGCCCTTCAGAGGCCCTTGCTTTGGAAGCAGAAGTCTCTTCCCTCCTAGACTGCAAAGCAGTGGAAAGGGTTCCTCCTTGTCACCAGGGCAAGGGGCTGTACTCCAGATACTTCCTTACCCCAAAAAAGACAGGAGAATGGCGGCCCATTCTAGACTTAAGGTACCTGAACAAGCATCTTTTGAAACCAAAGTTCAAAATGTTAACTCTGGCAATGATTTTGCCCTCCCTCAGGCCAGGGGACTGGCTAGCCTCCCTGGACCTCAAGGATGCCTATTTTCATGTCCTGATCAGGCCTTCTCACCGAAAATACCTCAGGTTCGAACTGCCCTCAGGTCACTACCAGTTCAGAGCAATGCCCTTCGGTCTTACCTCTGCTCCAAGGGTATTCACAAAATGTCTAGCTGTGGTAGTGGCTCACTTAAGAAGGCAAGGGGTTGCTGTGTTTCCCTACCTGGACAACTGGCTCATTGTGGGTCAGTCCCCAGATCAGGTAAATCCACTTGCAAGTCACCCAGCAGCTTCTCACTTCCTGGGATTCCTGCTGAATTTACCAAAGTCAGTTCTAGAACCAGTTCAGGTACTAACTTTCATAGGTGCGGAATTGGACACAAAGTTGGCCAGGCATTTCTCCCTCGAAAGGGTAGAGAAGCTGATTGCCCTGGCATGCTCTTCACCCCGTGGTCTCTCGACCAGCAAGGGACTTTCTGCAACTTCTAGGGCACATGGCTGCCTCCACAGCGGTAGTGCAAGGAGCAAGATTCCAGATGAGAGACATTCAGTTTCATTTGAGGGCCTATTGGTCCCAAAGGAGGGACCCCATTACCAAATTGGTCCCAGTGACCCAAACTCTGATTCTAGCTCTTCAGTGGTGGCAGGATCAGAGCAATCTAAGACTAGGGGTCCCCTTCATTTCCATTTCTCATTCCCTCACCCTCACCACGGATTCCTCCTTGCTGGGGTGGGGCGCATAGGCGACCTTTCCACTCAGGAGTGTGGTCCCCCAGGAATCTCTGCTCCACATCAACCTGTTGGAACTCAGAGCTGTCTTTTTAGCTCTTCAGGTTTTCTCAGCATCTGTCCAGAACAAAGTAGTTCAGGTCAGGACAGACAATACCACAACAATGTGGTACATCAACAAGCAGGGGGCACTCGGTCATCAGCCTTGTGCACGAAGCAATGAAGTTGTGGTCTCTGGCTTACTCCTAGACACCTCCTAGTAGCAGTTCACCTTCCAGGGAAGGACAATGTCCTAGCGGATGCCCTCAGCAGGATTTCTCAGGGTCATCACGAATGGTCTTTGAATCCCCTAGTGCTGGGGTCAGTTTTGCCAGATGGGGCACTCCTCAGATAGATCTTTTCGCAGCCCCAGACAACCACCAACTTCCTCTGTTCTGTTGCAGGCCTCCTGGCAATGGGCTCAGTCCCCTGGATGCCTTTTGTTGGATTGGGAAGGAAGTTCCTGTATGTCTTCCCCCTTCCCTTCTCTTCAGGGTGTTAGTAAAATCAGATCCCAGCCCTGCAAAGTGATTCTGATTGCACCAGACTGGGCCAGGCAACCCTGGTACCACTGCTTCTGTCCCTGTCAGTCCACCCTCCCTGGGCCTTCCCAGGGTCCACAACCCTGATGACTTGTGCCCAGGGGAGAGTTTGGTATCCGGTCCTCAAATCCCTCACCTCAAGGCTTGGCTCTTGAGGAGTTAGAATTGCTGAATTACACCTTTCTCAAGGTGTCCTTGATATTTTAAAGGCCTCTAGGAAGCCTTCCACTAGGGCCACTTATAATTCCAAATGGAAGAGGTTCTCCATCTGGTGTTCTGGGAAGCAAATTGTCCCAGAATCTGCTGATTTGCCCATTTTGCTGGACTACTTGGTCCATCTTAATTCCTTAGGCCTCAGGCCAGCTACCTTAAAGGTTCATCTGGCAGCTGTCTCTGCTTTTGTATCAGCAGGAAAGCCTGCCTCCTTCTTCTCACCCTGTGTTTTCCAAGTTTTTAGGGGTTACTTCACACTAACCTCCTTTGGGACCCAGCCCCTGCCTGGGACCTTAATGTTTGCATTGCTCAGTTAATGCAACCCGCTTTGAACCTCTGTCTTCAGCAGACCTTAAGTTCCTAACTTGGAAAACTGTTTTCCTAGTGGCCATCACTTCTGCCAGACGCATAAGTGAGTTACAAGCCCTGTCAGTGGAAAAGGATTTTATTTCTTTTCACAGAGATAAGGTAGTCCTCAGGACTAACAGAAAGTTTTTACCTAAAGTGGTTTCAGATTTCCATCTTAACCAATCCATCTCCCTTCCAGTATTTTTCACTGAGCATTCTTCCTCGGGTGAGAGGAGATTGCACAGTTTGGACGTTAAAAGAGCTTTAAGCTACTATTTGGAACGCACCAAGGGTCACAGGTTCGAATCCCTCCAACTCTTCCTTACCTATGGCGAGGTTGGCAAAGGGAAACCTGCCACTAAGAGGACAATTGCCAGGTGGATTGTCTGTTGTATCCAATTTTGCTACCAAAAACTAGGTAGAGAACCCCCCTCAGGACTGAGGGCCCATTCCACCAGGGGTACAGCTGCATCTCTAGCGGCTGCTAGAGATATTCCCATTCTGGAAATCTGTCAAGCTGCTACCTGGAAAACAGTTCACACCTTTACCAAGCATTACTCCCTGGATGTCCAGTCCAGGAGAGATGCTCGGTTTGGCACAGCCGTGCTTCAGAGCCTATTTCCTAAGTAGGTTCTGACCCTCCTCCGTGGAGGTACTGCTGTGTAATCTGCTATATGTCCTAATATAGCAAGACTTCATGGTGTTTGAAGAAAAAATTACTCACCTTAGTAATTGCTTTTCTTCTCATGGAGTCTTGCTATATTATGACCACCCCCCCAACCTGCCCCTCTCAGAACTTCTACTTGGGTAAGGGGTTGGCAAATTGGTGCAAGCACTGTGTCATGCCATTATAGTTCTTTTTTCCTTTTTTCCCTTTTCTTTAGGATTAGGAAAACTAGGTATTTCTGTTTTACTTGTAGGTTTGGCCCCCCTCCTGGACTTGAGTCTTTTGGGGAGGGGGGGCCTAATAGTGCTTGTCAGGGTGATGTTGTTGTTGTTGTTGTTGTTGTTTCTGTTATTGTTATTTCTACTAGTAGGTAGCCATTTGGCTAGTGTAGAGTTTTTTCCACACAGACTTTTGCTTAGTGTTGGCTCCGTAAAGATCTGACAGTTTCAATTTGAAACTAGCTAGATAGAGCTTTCAGTAAGGCGCTCGTGCTTGGAACTCCAGTCAGCCTGGAGTTAACTCCTTCCTCTCCGGGGCAGTTCAAGTGCTGTGGCTAACTGCTATATGTCATAATATAGCAAGACTCCGTGAGAAGAAAAGCAATTACTAAGGTGAGTAATTTTTTCTTCCAGACTACGGCAGACACCTGTGCTTCTAGTGTCAAGCCTTTGTCCAGTATGACTCCTAGATTCTTCACCTTATGGGCAGCTAACAACCCAGAGTCACCAAGCTGAAGCCAAGTCTCTCTCTCACCAGCTGCCAGCCTCCTCCATGACCCAGCTCAACCACTAAAACTTCAGTTTTCTCAGAGTTGGGTCTCAGCCAGCTTGATGCCATCCAGTTCTAGATCTTGGCCAGGCACTTATTAAACACAGCAAGAGCACCTCACATCCAGACAGCGCAAAAGACATATAGAGCTGGGTATCATCCACATAGCAGTGAAACACAAGCCCATAACATCTAATAACCTTGCCCAGGGGGTCAGCATTGACGACAGGATCGAACCCTGGGGTATGCCACAGGACAGAATCAATGGTATGAGGAAGAACTTCCTAACATTACCCTTTGGGTTTTATCTTGGAGGTAGGACTCAAACCAGCGAATGCCAGTGAGTCCAGCGTACTCCCTGAGTTGGCCCAAAAGTAATCCATGGTCCACGGTATTGAATGCAGAAGAGAGATCAAGGAGGACAAAAATCGATTGTTCCCCTTTATCCCTCACCCTGAGCAGGTCATTGTGTACCTTGGCTAATGCTGTCTCCATGCTGTGCCTGGCTGTAAAAAAAAAAAGATTGGAGAAGCTCAAAGATGTCAGAGGACGCCAGGTGTTCCTAAAGCTTCAGCGCAACAACTTTCTCAGTAACATTTCTTCGAAAGGGTTGGTTAGAGACTGGATGGTAGTTCACCAAGACATCTGGGTCCAGGGATGTTTTTTTTGAAGTGGTTTCACCAGTGCACATTTAAATGCTACTGGAAGCATCCCCTCCGACAAAGAACACTGGACTGTGGCGAATACCGGGCCCAGATGCCCGGCACAACTCATTAGAAGTCACGTCAGGCCTCGGTCCAGATTACAGAATGTTGACCACAGCTCCAAGACCACCCGGCAAACCTTGTCCACTGTAACTCACCAAAATTCCCCCCAAGTCCACCAAATGCGTTCTTGACCCACAGGTTGTCCACTGCTGGGCTCAAGAGGCCCAGTTGGAGTAATCCTGGCCCTGATGGAGGACACTCTATCTGAGAAGAACCAAGCAGACTCCTTGCATTTTGCAGGTGTAACTGCTCTTACGGGCTGCATGCAGGCAGGGTAAAGAAGCCTGTCTACATTCTGAAAGAGTTGGGCTGGTTGGTTCCTCCTTTTGGCAATCTCTTTCAACAGAAAATCTGCCTTTTTCAGAATGATTGCCTTCTGATATTCTACATAATGAGAAATCAAAACTAGTTTGTCCTCCCAAGCCTTGGACCTCCTCCAACGACGCTCCAACCTCTGACCCCTGTTTTTTAACGCTCTCAGCTCACCATCAAACCACGGCGAGCCGAGATGTGACACCAAGCGACATACACAAACCAGTGGTAGGTGTTGAAGACCCCAGTGATAACCGTATTATAAGCTGCCACTGTGGCTTCCGCACCCCCAGCACATGCTGCCAACATTTCCAAGGTGTCCAGAACCAACATCAGTCCTTCAGGTCCGAACCTTCTCAAAGGTCGGTACTGGACCATCTCAACAGGGGATGAACTACAAAGGAGGGCCCTGAAACAGAACCTGATCACATAATGATCCAGTCAACTGACCGTATAATTCTAGGAGCATGGATATGTTTTTCATCCACACTTCTTGACATGTCCTCTTCCACTTTAAATCTTGCCGGAAGTCTTCAAGCTGGCTCCTCCCACCCACCTGAGTGGTATATACCTCGGCTCCGCCCCATGATGCCAGATCTTCCTTTCCGCTGGAAGATACAGGTTCTCTTGTGCTCTCAGCATTTAATAGGCCCTGGCTTTCAAATTGTCGGTTATACTGAAAATCAAACTCATTTGAGTTAGCAATCGTGTTTTCGTCGCATCGACTATGGAGAAAAAATCTTCCCCAGGAATTTACCGGTGTCCCTGCGGCCAGAAGATGTCGCGCACCGATCCCCACCTCACGTGCGTTTACGACCTAGGTGTCAGACATGACACCTCGTCGTGTGGTTTTTGTTTGGCCGTCCATCCCAATGTCCTGGACGACCGCAAGGCACGCCTGAAGCTAGGGAGACCGGAAAAAAGAAACCCGCTGGTGAAATCAAAGGAGGCTAGGTGGGTGGTTTCTGTGGCCGCGGGCTCCGCCGAACAGCTGGAACAGATGAAGGCATTCGAGGAGGAAGCAGCTCGTGCTTCGGGCAGTTGAAGCTTATTCATCCCACTTAACCTCGGCTCCACTTTTATGGGCTCCTTCGGGGAGATGTGCCAGTCTCTCCCCACTCGGGCTGAGATGCCCTCAGGCTTGCACTCCTCCCACTCTCGCAAGAGGGAGAAGGACCTGGTGTCTTCGTCCCGATGGAAACGCTCTTGGGACCGGGAGAGGTCCGAGTCCCAAGAACACGCGGTCTCGACCTCGGTCAAGATCACAACTTCGGCCGCTGGCTTTTCGGACCTTCCGTCTGGCTAAGGGACCGAAGAGGTGGCCGACGAGGTCGAAATTTTCCTCGACCCCATCAACCTCTTGTCGCCATCTGTGTCAGACGACTCGTTGGAAGGACTCCGGTCCTGGTCTTTCCGGATGAGGACACCCAGCCTACTGGTGTCCCCATCAAGGAACTGGTCCCAGACCCACAGGTCTTACCAATCCCGGTGTCTCCCGATCGACCGAGTCGGCCTCCCTGATCTCGGTCTTGTTCTAGGACCCCCTTGGATGATCGACCGAGGAAGAGCCATAAGTGCTCAAAGAGGCACTGCCACAGGTCCTCATCCTCCTCTGATGAGGAGAGGCTCCGGCGGAAACTCCGGTGCTATGAAGACCTTATGTGGCAGCAGCTGATCTTGACCGGGCAAAAGCCGTCTCTGCCGCGTGATCCGGCCATCACTTGAACCACGGTTCCTCCAACTGTGGGACCGGCCCATCTCCTGGTTCGGCCTACTCCGGTCTCTCCACCGATTCGGGTAGAACCACTGGCTAAACAGCCTGAGGGGGGGCACCCTCGAAAGAGGACCAACAGGACACCAGGCTTCCCCGACGTCTGTCGATAAGTCACCCAGACCGCCCTTGGCAGATCGAGGGTGACTTAGGCGGTAGACTGATGTATCATGACTCTTTGGACTTGGACGTCACCGGCTTGCACTCGCATCCTGGGGATGATGAGTCATTGGTCAGCGCAGGGATGGAGGGAAGGCCCTTCCTCTTTCCAGGGCATTCTCCGCCTCATCTCCGATTCCACAAGAATGCCCCTGGAGCCTATCCAGAAAATGGCGGAGTACCCTCTTACTGACATTCTTAAGAGAGAGGATACCCTGATGGAGGCCTTTCCAGTGGCCGAGGCCATTGTTGGCCCAGCCCTTGAACTTTGGCAGCGTTCTGCCTCCTGCCCAGCACCTTCTGCCCGCATGGCTCACAAGTACACAGTTCCCATGGGGTCCCTTGCGGGGTTCACAGAGCACCCTTCGGCCGAGAGCCTGGTGACCGCCTCTGTGTTCAGGCGTACTGGTAGTTCGGCCGACACTGACCGACCCCCAGACAAGGAGTTCAAGAATATGGACCTCACTGCCCGCAAGGTTTATGTGGCCTCTTCTTTGGGCCTTTGTCAGGCCAGCTTGGCTGTTATTATGGCACACTTCTCTCATGCCCTTCTGGGGTCATTAGAGGAGGTCCTCCCTCATCCCCCACGAGACATGCAGACCATGGTCAAGCAGGTCCGTGACCAGGACCGTGCTGTTTCAAAACAGCAGCTCCAGACAGCCTTGGATAACTGAGATTCTTGTGCCCGCTCACTGGCAGCCGCAGTTGCCTCTTGCTGCAGGGCTTGGCTGAGGCTTTCCTCCTTCCTAGCGGATACTCAGTATAAGCTTGCTGACGTGCCCTTTCTGGGTACCGACTTGTTTGGTCCAGGAGTGGCCGGTCACCTTCAACGTATAGAGCAGTCCAGTGCCACCTTGGATGCTGCTTCTGCCAAAGGTTCTTCAGGCAAGAACCAGCAGAAGAGAAAAAAGAAGCCATTTCGGCATTTTTCCCCTGTGGTGCAGGAGCCCTCTTATCAAGGAGGACAGCAGCATCAACAGCAGCAGCAGGCTCAGGCTTGGCGCCCTCGGCCCAAGCAGGGTCCTCAGCAGCCCCGAAAAGGAGGCCAAGGCTCAGGTCCTGGAGCCTCCTCCTCCTCATCTAAGCCTGTTCAGTGATGGGTTGATGGTGGGCACCCCTACACCCGTCATGCCAGCTCTGGGTCCTCCCGTGGAGGGTCAGCTCCACCACTTCCTTTCTGCCTGGTCCGCTATCACTTCGGACAGGTGGGTTCTCGAAGTGGTCGGTCAGGGACTGCCTCTGGAATTTGAGCAGTACCCTCCCAGCTGAGCCCTTGCCCCTCGGGAGGAACGGAATTCTGCATGCACTCAGTCGGCTCTTCGAGATGACGTGGCTCAGCTCCACCGCAAGGAGGCAGTAGCTCCAGTGCCAAATCCTCCGACAGACCCAGGCTTTGTTTCCAGGTACTTCCTGGTGCCCAAGCGGATGGGGGGTTGGCACCCCATCCTAGATCTCCACGACCTGAATCAATATGTCAGGTCCTGCACCTTTTGGATGGTCACTCTGAACCAGATCATACCATCCCTGGAGCGAAACATGTAGTTCTGTTCACTGGATCTAAAGGACGTGTTCTTTCACGTCCCAATCCGTCCGTCCCATCAGCGGTTCCTCCGCTTCAGGGTCGAGGGGACCCTGTATGAGTTCCGAGCCATGCCGTTGTGGCGGCCCATCTTCGGCGTCGAGAAGTCAGAATCTACCCTTATCTCGACAGCTGGCTCTTGGCAGGTTCCACCCAATAGGAGGTGGAGAGGTCCATGGATCTGGCCCTCCAAACCTGCTCCCAACTTGGCCTCCTGATCAACGAGGCCAAGTGGGAACTCGTGCCCTCTCAGGTGATGGGCTTCATCAGGGCAGAGCTTGACTTTTGTCAAGCCAGAGCTTGGCTTCCGGCGGACAGGGCAGACGTTCTTTCCTCCTTTGCCTGATCATTTCTGGTTGGGCATTTGCGCCCTGCCTGAGACTTTCTGCGCCTTCTGGGTTACATGGCGGCTTGCACCTCGGTGGTCCATTGGGCCTGGTGGCACATGCGGCCCCTGCAGTGGGAGCTGGCCGCCCAGTGGACTCAGCAATATGATCAATTCGACCAGCTGATCACTGTAACCCAGAAGATGGGGGACGCTCTCCAATGGTGGACCACCCCAGACTGGTTGCAGGAAGGGATCCCGTTTGTCCGCCCTGAGCCAATGGTTGTCCTGATGACCGATGCCACTCTCATGGGCTGGGAAGCCCACATGGGAGACAGCAGAGCCCATGGGTTCTGGACCCCCCGAGGAGTCCCGATGCCACATCAACCTGTTGGAGCTCAGAGCAGTCAGACTGGCACTGTCAGTTTTCGCTCCTCGGCTCCGGGGTCAAGTGGTTCAAGTCCAGACAGACAATACCACGACCATGTACTACCTCAACAAGCAGGGCGGCATGCACTTCTGTCTGCTGTGCAAGGAAGCACTTCGCAGCTGGACCCTTGTAAGCCGGTTGGAGGCAGATCTCCTAGCCATCCATGTGGCAGGAGCCTCGAACCAGCTTGCGGATGCTGGCAGCCACATAGGCCAGACATCCCATGAGTGGTCTCTCCATCCAGAGGTAGCTTACAGCCTGTTTTTCCATTGGGGCAAACCGATGGTGGACCTGTTTGCCTCCAGGGAAAACAACAAGCTGAGGCTGTATCATGCCCGCCCCCCTCAGCAGGGCTCGCTGCAGGGGGATGCCTTCTCGAGGCCGTAGACCCCAGGCCTCTTCTACGCCTTCCCTCTATTTCCCTTGATCCACAAGGTCTTACTCAAGGTGAGGAGGGACAAGGCAAAGGTGATTCTGGTAGCCCCAAACTGTCCGCACCAGTTCTGGCACCCAGATCTCCTCAGCCTCAGCTGCAGGCCCCCGAAGCGGCTTTGTACACGCCTGGACCTGATATCTCTGAATCAGGGGAAGGTATTCCATCCGGACGTTCAATCCCTGCACCTCACAGCCTGGTACCTGAGCGGCTAGAGTTCCAGGCTTTGGGTCTTTCCGAAGATGTCTTCACTGTGGTGGAGGCATCTCGAAAGGAATCGACCAGGAAATGTTATGCCTTCAAATGGAAAAGGTTTTCTGTTTGGTGTCAGGGTAAGAGTCTGGACCCCTCATCCTGTCCTGTGGCTAACAGTCTTGACTACCTTTGGTCACTCTCCAAAGGGGGTCTACGGTCATCGACTCTTAGGGTGCACCTGACAGCCATTTCTGCTTACAGGGCGTGGGTCAGTCAGCCGACATTGGCACAGGAGACAGTGGTCAGGCGCTTCTTCAAAGGCCTGGATCACATATTCCCTCCGGTGCGTGAACCTCCACCTCCGTGGGATCTGTTGCTGGTTTTGGTAAAGCTCATGGGCAAGCCATTTGAACCCATGCACAAATGTGAGCTCTCACACTTGTCGTGGAAGACGACCTTCCTGGTGGCTGTCACGTCAGCCAGAAGGACAGGGGAGCTCCATGCGCTTTCGGTGGACTCCCCTTATCTGGTCTTTCACAGGGACAAAGTTGTCCTGCGCCCCCACCGGAAATTACTTCCGAAGGTGGTGTCAGAGTTTCACCTTAACCAGGTGTTGACTCTGCCGGTATACTACCCTAATTAAACCTCGGATGCCGAATATTGGCTCCATACCTTGGACCTGAGACGTGCTCTCTCCTGCTACAAGGAGAGGATGGTGGAAATTCGTGGAGAGGTTCACCAGCTGTTTGTCACCTGTGCTGAAACCGCTTCTAGCAGACCTGCAGACAAATGGACCATAGCAAGATGGATTACATCTTGCATAGGTCTGTGCTATGAGTTGGTGGGCAAGGAGCTTCCCAGAGGGATAAGAGCTCATTCACCGCCATATACTGCTGCATCGGGTCGCTGCTTCCAGGGGACATCCCTATCCAGAAATCTGCCTGGCTGCTACCTGGAAGTCAGCAAACACCTTCATTACCCACTACCACATCGACCTTGAGTCATGCTGGGATGCTGGTTTTGGGGCCTTGGTTCCAGTCTTTATTTCCTAAGTATGGGGTGTGCACCTTGCCTCCCTCCCCCCAGAGAACTGCTTGGAGTCTGCCAAGAAGTGTGGATGAACAGGTTACTCACCTGTAAGAGTAGTTCTAGGAGTGGTATATGTTGTTCATCCACACGCACCCACCTGACCTCCCTGGCTTCGGGCGCACAACCTTGCTTCCAGCGGGCTAAGATCTGGCGTCATGGGGCGGAGCCGAGGTATATACCACCCAGGTGGGTGGGAGGAGCCAGCTTGAAGACTTCCGGCAAGATTTAAAGTGTAAGGGGACATGCCAAGAAGTGTGGATGAACAACATATACCACTACTTGAACTACTGTTACAGGTGAGTAACCTGTTCATCTTGAGCCTATTAACCTCAAGCCCAAGGGAGAATATTTGGTCTAAGGCGTGCCATGTAGGTGGCATGCGGTGGTAATCACCTGTGCTAGGCCCAGAGCTTCCATACTGTGGAGGAAATCAAATAAAAGAATGTTGTCAGTTGAAATGAACACCTGGATATAGATGACTGGCAAACTAATAGAAGACAGGAAAGAGATTCCCCCTCTAAGCAGTGTCCTCTAAGGAGAACAGTAGAAAATGCAAAAAAACATGCGGTATAGATAATCTGAGCAGAGGTTACAGAAGGCAAGCTTCAGGGGAGGGAGCAAATCCCCTAATAAAAAAAACAAGCTGTGCAGTGCCGAACATGTTTGCATGCATGCTGTTACAAGTTAGAATAACAGTTTCTTGAGGCTGTGGGCTGACCTTTTTTCCTCTAGTAGACGTTGTCTTGTGGACCTTGGGTTCCACTGAGCTAAGGGGCATAGAGCTGAAAAAATGGTGAACAGAATAAAGAACACCTTTATAAGTTCGGCTTTTATTTGTAACTTCTTGTGATCCAGACAGATGGAATTTTTTACATGCCGTCTGAAATGCGATTTCGCTGAGTGTCTGTGAAAATGTTTCAGAGGGGATTTAACATAAAAAAAAAAAAACAAAAAAAAAAACACCCATTCTGTTCATGAGGTGAGGTAACGTAAGGGCTATACTGAAAACAAGTAGTGTTGTTAGGATTCTTAGGAATATGTTCCGTTTGCAGAAATTGTAATTTTGGAAATTCTGATTCCATTTTGCCTCTGATTGAGACATTGCTGTGCAATTGGACGTGGATTCGGAAGTTCAAATTATGCATCTGACTCCACATCCTGTTACTCGAACAAAAATGTCTCCCACCCAGTACAGTCGGTGTGCCCTTAGTGGGCAAGAAAAAAGCACTCCCCCTCCCCACCACCACTTTTGCCTCCCTCCCCTTACCTTAAGTCACTATGGGAGGTCCCATTGCTGCTGTTCTCCTCGTTGTGCTGGGCAGCTATAGGTGGATGGATAGGGTCCCTCTGGTAACCAGTCCCATGTTTATTTACCATTTTTTTTTTTTTCTAAATCAGGCCAAGGAAACAAGCCCCATCCACCCTCCACAAAAAACAGTCTCTGCTCCCTCATAGTGCGACTCCTCCCTCGGCCATCTGATCCGATGTCCTCCTTCAAGATGGCGTCCGAGTAGCTGGACTCCCCAACTGCTTTTATTCACAGTTCTGGAGTTCTGGAAATGTAGCTTTAGGATTAGCATTTTGTGATATATTTTCTTTATCTCTCTGATTTAGCTGCCTGCCCTGCTGGCTGCTGTTGACGCCTACTCTGGAACTGGTGAGGGGGTGAGTGAGGGAGGTAGCCCTACTGCATTTTTGACCACCTCACACTTCCCCTTTGGTTTCCACTACAGCAGAGCTATTCCTCTCACCAAAGTGTGAGGAGGATGGGGATTATATGTTTCGCTGTTGGCTCACTGAACATGGGGAGTTTCATGGTGGCATCCTACACACAGTCAGCCAGCCAGACCTTTTTTTTTTTTACTCCTCTCTCTCCAGGTCCACCCTTTCCTCCGGGTCCCCAATGCACCACTCAGCTACGCTGGGACGGTCCGGAGGACGCTAGCCCCCATAAGTGCCCTGCTTCCAAGTGACCCTTTAACTCCCAGATAACCCCTCCGGGATGGGGTGGAGGAGGTCTCCTTCTATCTCCCCTGAGACCTCGGGGGGGGGGGGAGAGCGGACAACCAAAGCTGCATCCCTTGGCCCTCCCGGTCATTGGCGTGTGGTCCTTCTCCTGGCGTGGACCTGGGGCATTTCCTTGTTTCTGGTCCCGCCCCCTGCAGGCATCAGCGCTTGAGGAGAACCTGTGAGTCGGAGGTGCGCAGAGACTCACCTCCACTCTGGTCCTCGGCTGATGCCTGCCCCTCTCTAGTGATCCGCCTCCTCTGCTGCACTGGTACCACCTGTGGTCACCCAGGTAGTGGCAGTATCGCAGTGTGGAGAGTTGCCCACACCTCCCGGAAAAGGAGAGTGGCCCGTCGAGCACTCAATCCCTCTCCCTCAGGTTGACTTTCCGACAACCCTGGCTCGATACTTAACCTGGGTCGCTGGTGTTGTGAGCAGTAGCGCTACTTCTGCGCCGGCGGGCTGGCCCCAGCCAGACCTCCTAATGCCATTTTAGAGTCCCCATCTACCTACCAAACCTGGCTTCAGTCATGCTGACTTGTGTCAGGGGAGGCAGACATTGTGTGATTACCCGGGAAATCAAAGGTGGGATGGTTGACATGCTTCCTGGTTTGCTCTTTCCTATACTTCCCCTTCCCTTCTGATTCTGCTTCATTCTTAAAGTTCCCTGGCATTTACTAGGGTTAATTTGTTTTATACTTAAAAAAAAAATATATAATAGTTGCATACAGTAATTGTGTTAGACATTCTTCTTAAACTCTATAAATCAGTCTAGCCAGAGCCAATATACTGGTTCTCAAAAGAAAAACAGTACAGGCTGCCCAGTGGCCCAGTGGTAGCGTGTCATGCCTCACATGCTGGTGACTGAAGTTTGGGAGCTGGCCAGATGGGCTGGAGGGTTGGGAGGTGCTGCTGCCTGGTAGTAAATCCTGCCGGGGGAGGGTTCCACCACCACAGTGACCCCTGCAGTGGGACAGGGAGTGCTTCTCCATAGCATATGTGTGAGGCCTGTCAAGGCACAGTCTAGCACTGCGGGGTGTTGGGCAGGGAGAAAACAAACCCTGAAAACCCCTATGTCTAATGAGTCGTCTATATGATGGTCGTTGGTGCTCTCCCAGGCCCTGCCTGTACTATACAACCATCTTCTTAGCAGTTAATCAGATTGTTGCCTGTCTTCATTAGGGATACATTAAATACTGTTTGAAAGAAATGTTTTTCATATGGCTTTTACTTTTATTAATCCTGCTTGTGTTCATCACTTGGTCCGGTCAGTGGCTTGAAACCGGGGAGATGATGACAGCCTTGTCTGTGTTTGGTACAAACGGTGGGCTTCAGATGATGCTACTGTACTGTTTTAAATTTGTACTAGCTTGACATTGCTTGGTTAAAGGGGAGGCTGTGAAGGAACAGACGACAAAAGGTGTTGCAGTGCAGCTTGAACTTGTTGCAACCCTGCCACTGTTTGGTGTGGGCAGAGTACGAGGAGGCTATAAAGAAAGAAGCAGCACTTCTTTGTTCAAAAAGTCTTTTTCTTAATAGTTTTCAGAATGATGTCCCAATTGCTAAGATTTACTACAGACGATGGATGACATGGTGGCTAATTGGAGTAGTATAGGATAAAAATGGGGTGGGGGTATGTGGAGGTAAAAAGGCAGCTAATCAGAAAATTTATAGTGTAGAAACATAGAATGTGTTGGCAGAGAAGGACATCTTTCTTGGCCCACTCGCTCTGCCCAGATATTCTTTGCAGAGTCTGCCTCCACAGACCATGAGTGGTCTCTGGTGACCCACCCTCCTCCCTGCCTGCCTGTTCACTAATATTCCATTATGTCTGCCCCATGCATGCTTAAAGCCCCTTATTGTTTTTGCCTCCACTACTTCCACTGACAGTCTATTACAGGTGTCTGCACTCCTTAGGTGAAGTAATACTTCATCACATCTGTCTTTAATCCACCCTCACAGCTTCATCGCATGCCCTCTGGTCCTGGTGCTTTTCCTCCTTTGAAAGAGACTCCACTCTTGCACCACATTCACCCCCATGAGGTACTTGTAGGTTGATATCATGTCCCGTCTCAATCTTCTGTCTTCCAGGGTGTACATGTTGAAATCCCTCAGTCTCTCCATGTAGGGCTTTTGGTGCAACCCCTGCACCATTTTTAGTTGCCCTCGTCTGAACTGTCTCCTCCCTGTCTGTCATTTTGGAAGTGCTGTTCCAGAACTGGACACAATACTCTAGGTAGGGTCTCACCAATGGGTGATACAGTGGCAACACCACCTCCCTCCTCCTCCTGCTGGAGATATCTCTCCCAGTGCATCCCAGCATTGCATTGACCCTACGCACTGCTTTGTCACACTGCCCTAACACTTGGAGGTCATCAGATATGATAAACCCAAGGTTCGTTTCCTGCTTAGTGATTGAAAATACCTCCCCCATCCTGTACTCAGTTCCTTGGTTCCTAAACCATAGGTGCGTAGTTGTGCACTTTTTTCCAGGATTCCTACACATTATTTTTACCACCTACTGATTCTCCAACCTATTACAGATTTTGGTATCATCTGCAAAAAGGCATACCTTTCCTTCCACTTCATTTGCATTGTTACTTAAGAAGACATTGAAGAGGACCATTCCCAGTACTGAGCCCTGCAACACCCCACTGGTCACTGTTCCATCCTTAGAATGAGTCCCCTTAACACCACTGTCTGTCATTTATCCAATAACCAATTTCTAACCCAGTTCGCCACTTTGGATCCCACCCCTAGGCTGCTCAAATTCTTAGTCAGTCTCCTGTGCATCAGTGTCGAAGGCCTTGCTAATGTCCAGATAGACATGCCCACTGCCCTCCCCTAATCAATTTCCCTGATCACTCAGTCAAAGAAATCAAGTCTGGTTTGTCTGGCAAGACCTCCCCCCTGTGAGTCCATGCTGCCATTGGTCTTGCAGCCCATCTGATTCAAGATACTCTACCAACTTTTCCTTTAACAGTGTTTCTATTAATCACCCCCGCCCCACAGAGGTGAGACTCTACCAACCAGTAGTTGCTAGCCTCTTTCCTGCTGCTGCCGTTATGTAGAGAGACCATGTCCACTCTCCCGCGGTCCTCCGGAACCACGTCCAATTTCAGTGAGCTGTTGAAAAAGGCTGTGAACAGACAGTTAGTACCTCCCCGAGTTCTTTTCGTAAGCTTGGATGTATCCTATCTGATCCCACAGTCTCGTCGACTGTCAGAGCTGCAGGTCCCTATAGGACTTCTCCTCTGAAATGGAATTAGCCCCCCCCGCCCGCCCGCCCGCCTTGTTCTGCTGCTCCCTGGTGGTCTGTCCCCCACCTCCCTTCACTTTGAAGACTGAGCAGAAGTATCTGTTTAAGATGTCTGCTTTTTCTTGGTCCTGTTCTGTGCAGTCTCTCTCCCCTGTTTTCCTTATGCACACTATCCCTCCCCTTGCTTTCCTTTTCGCACGTGTGTACCTGAAGAAGTCTTATTCCCATTTTTTAACTCTTTGGCTATCCTGTGCTCTGTCTGAGGCTTTGCCCCTCTCACTGCCTTACCTGCTTCCCTCTATTTTGCCCGGTACACTTCCCTGTCTTCCTCCTTCTGTGTTTCCTTATAGCTCCTGAATATCACCTCTTTTTTTTTTTTTCTTTCAGTTGTGTGTAACCAGGATTGGCACACTAAGCTGAAAGCTTTTTTACAGGCATGGCCTGGGAGCACAGGGAAGTTAAGTGACTTGCTCAGGGTCACACAGTATGTAAGTGGAAGCTGTGGGATTCAAACCCAGGTCTGGTCTGCTAGATGTCACCAAATTTGCAGCTCAGAGCCTTAAACCACTGCGCTATGCTGTCTCCCTCCTTTTTCCTTCACCACTTCAGTACAGTACCATAAGTCTTTTGCTGACTTCTTTAAAGCGGAGGTTGGTTGCCTTAACTATGCCATCCCTTATTTTCCCCACAGTTTTTTTTTTTACACCTCCTGGCAGTCTTCTCCTACTAGATAGTAAAAACAGTCAGTGGTGACCGGCACCTGCAAAAGACCTCAGCCGTTCAATGTACACATTAATAAAATGCAGGAAACATACCTTATGTGGCATTCTTTTTTATTCAGCTGCAAAATGTATTACTCCAAGCCAGGCAATCGTCATTCTCAAAACAGATGACAAACCACGCTGGACATACCGCCATCCACTGTTACACACAGAGGCCCCTGCGTCTTCACCTGATGCATTTTTGCACTAAGGCACTGTTTTCAAAGGATGATGAGCAAGTAATAGTCCTCCTTATAAATGGCATGGCTTAAAGGTACAGTGTTACAACAGAGTGCAAGTAACCCTTGCCTCAGTGTTTGAGCACAGAGGTTCTTTGTCTTTTAAATAGAGTGCAAGTGCCTAATGAAGTTTAAAAATACATTAAAAGCATATCTGAACCTATTTAAAATCCACATTCAGTTACTTACTATTAAGGATGCATACAACCACATTCAAAAATAGAAAACTGAGACACAAGATTATTATTCAGTTATTTTCTCTCTGTCACCCATCTTCTAACAGATATGTAACTACACATACAAAAATATAAAAAGCAGAATCCTCTTAATTTAAAAGGATTGCTGCCAGGGAACCTCATGCCAATATAATAGTTTGCTGTGCAACCCCTAACATATTGTGTCACCGCAGTGGTCACAATAATGTTCCTTTAATGATGGCTAGTCCAGGGGTAGAAATTAGCTTTTTTTAGTGCTTGCACCACAGTGCATGTAGCCAAAAAGTTACATGCACCACAGCCAGGTTACCTGCACTGGTCAAAAAAAATAAAATCTGAAATTAAACTACAGAGATAGAAAAATGATAAAAACTGTAGTACTCTGCTTTTCTCATTTGACTTCCTGTGCCTAATTAACCACTAAGCATACTGGGTAAAGACCTCTGTGCCAGACATGTTACCCATTGTCCTTCACATACTTTTCTTCTCCACAAGAGCTCTATATGTACAGCATTGGTGATCTGTTTTCCGTCACGTGTCTCTTATTAAGACACTTCTGCTATCCTCAATTCTGGGCTCTAACTGCTGAATAGTATCTTTCACAAAGTGTTACCCAATCAATAGATGCTTTTCACAGCAAAAAAAACTGCTCTCCTGATTAGCCACCCAGCATTGACTTCTCAGCAATCACATGATCTCCTACTGCAAGCCATGCGGTTATTATAAGCAGCAGTGACAGTACTCTCACAATTTGTTGCTAGACAGCCTCCCTCTCCTCACACACACACACACACACTGCCCAGCCGCCAGTCACAGTGATAACCCACAGTCCTTGACTCTGTCACTGTGAGGTACGTGATTGAGAGCAGGTACTCTTAGTCTGAATCCTTCCTCTGCCCCATTGCCATGATTGGACCTGGCACACTGCAATTCCTCCTCTCTCTCTGCTCTCCCCTGTTTGCCACACTGAGTGACTTGCACAAGTAGTATTAAAAAAATTAAAATCGCAGCTCACACCCACTCCTAGCTTGGCCGCGTCATCACCTCCCCAGGCACCGTCTGCAACTTATAGTGTGGCGGCATTCCACAAGTACTGTGTGATAAAACAAAAAGAAACAACAAAATGCTTTGTCCCACTCAGTCCTGCATTCTTGCAGGTACAGTGGTTGCCAGCAATGCACCACAAGTCTCGGATACTTGGTGCAGTGTTACATGCATCGTGGTGCATGCAGGGGACAACACTACATGCGCTAGGCTAGCCTGTTCCTACTTGCACATGGAACAGGTTTTGTATGTTAATTTCGACCTCTAGGCTAGTCCAAAGAGTGCTTCAGTGGCCTCTAAGGCTAGTTAGGCAGGCCAGAAACAGAATCTGTAAAAGGAAAGCAAGGCAACTGTTAAAAGAATTAAGTAATTTGGCATCATTCAGATATTGAATCCAAGTCATTACATCATACAGCGTTAGACAAACTACAGCGGCCACCAAAATAGAAAGCTCAAGATATCTTTTTTCCTTCAGATTGTTACAAGTATGGCGCCTAATCTAATCTATCATTCAAATCTGGTCTTTTAGTGGCATCTAGTGAAAAAATTCAGTATTGTTCTCTTTTTAGTAATATGTTGTCATAATCCTCCCCTGCTTAACAGTTTTTTCTTTCCTATGCCAATAAAGGAAAAGCTATGTTCATTCCTGTTGTTGGAAGTATTGCTACATACAGCTAAAGCATTTTTTGGATCCAAATGTTCAATTCCTCTCATGTGCTCTTAAAAGAGAACCGGAGGAGAGGAGGGAGAGAGGGGATATGATAGAGACATACAAGTATCTCACAGGGAGGAACAGGGTGCAGGAATACACTATTTTTAAGCAAAAAAGATGTTCCAGGACTAGAGGGCATGGGATGAAGTTGGAGGGAGGACGATTCAGAGGAAACATGAGGAAGAATTTCTTCACAGAACGGGTGGTGGACAAGTGGAACACCCTGCCAGAGGAAGTGGTGGGGGCTGAAACAATCACGGGATTTAAGAATGCATGGGATAGACATAAAGGAATTCTGGAGGTCAGGGGTAAGGGGCAACAAACTTCTAGGAAAACATAAACTGAACTTACAAGCTCAAATGGGCAGACTGGGTGGGCCATAGGCCCTTATCTGCTGACACTGTCTATGTATCTATGTATCTATATGTTGACTCTATAAATCATTATTCCAGTAAAATTGTAATTTAAATACTAGTTCAAATTCTGTTATTGATGTAGCTATTTAGACTTTCTAGTTTAGCATACTGGATGTTTATGATTTACATGCTGGTAAGAACCAGTTTAGAACTGTATGATTTATAGTTTCTGTCCCTGTTCTACTCTTCTATTGTTGGCACAATGCATCCATATTCTACTATAGAACTCAGAAGTTGTTTGGGACATAAACTACATCATACAGTTCTAAAATGGTACTTACCGCCAGATGGTGAAGCAGGGAGCACTCACTGATGTTACAAAAGGCATGTATAGATGGAACAACAACAGAATTTTAACCAGTATTTAAAAAACAGCATCTATTGAGAAAAATTTCCTAACAGGTTTGGCACAGTTCTCCTTTAAGAAGGACACTTATTATATTTTTCCCTTTGAAGTAAGCCCCCCCCAAAAAAATTACAACCAGGCCGACCCGCTGGCACAGAGGCACGACCGCTGTCTGCGGCGCTGACGACCCAGGTTCGGGAATGGACCCGGGAGTTGGAGGGCCGGCTGGGGAGAGTAGGATTGAGCATTCGTGGACTGTTCTCTTACTCTGCAGGGAGGTGGGGTTGAGTGTGTCTGACCCACGATAGACTCTGGGCGAGGCCGGGGAGTTCCATCAGCACCTTCACGTTGACGTGTGCGGGTGGACGTGGTCATTGCACGTCCCCACCTCATGGGGTTTACAGCATACCAAAATGCCGGCCCCACCAATGAGCCGGCTCCATTGCAGTCCCCTCTGGCCACCAAAGTTCGCCTATCAGTGGTCCCTCTGGGGGGGTTGGGGGAGATAAGCCCGAGTATGAGGGGACGACTGACAGAGACTGGTGAACCTGCTCGGGGGCTTGGGGAGCCAGCACAAAAACAAACAAATTAAATTGCTTTTCTGGAAGCATGGAAGTGCAGAGCCCAGAGGGTCCTGTGCTTCCACACCCAGATGGATGTGTGTATCTATGGAGGGATGGAAGTGCAGGGCTCAGAGGGCCCTGCGCTTCCCGAGGCAAATAGCTACAGTCCCTTGGGACATGCATGAATGCGAATATGATTATACTGTCTCAAAAAGTAAGGAAATCCTATGCAAAAAAACTGTTAATGCACCAGTTAGGGTTCAGATTAAAGCGACAAAAGTAGGGAAATGAGGTGTTAGGGTTTCCAATCCTAACACCCCAACCCCACCCTCCAAGCAGCAAAAGGAATAAACATTACTGTTTTGCCTGTCCTAACTCTTGGAGAAAAACAGCTGGGGTCTTCCCTGGGGTTATACTAACATACCTAAATGCCAGCAGAATAGGCCTATCGGTCTTTTGCGTCTGCTTGTTTGGTCAGCCCGCACCCTGGGAACTGACCTTGCTGCCCCCTCGCCCTCTTAGACTTCTCCCTTCCCAGTCCCGGATATTCTCACTGCACTGGACTTTGCTTCCAGAACCCTTTCCCGGTACCTGTCCCACCCCCTTTTAAACCCCTCCACTGTCTCTGCCTCCACCATCTCCCCGGTCAGCGCATTCCATGGCTCCACCACTCTCTCAATGAAGTAGCACCTTCTCCTTTCTCCCCTGAATCTCCCCCCCTCCAGCTTCCACCCATGCCCTCTAGTTGCTCCCCCCCTTCCTTCAGAGCACCTGACTTCGCCTCCCTGTTCACCCCTCATGTACTAGAAGATCTCTATCATGTCCCCCCAGTCTCTTCTCTCTTCCAATGTATGCGTGTTTTAGCTCCTCGAGCCTCTCCCCATAGGTCCTGTCCCTCAAGCCCTAGATCATTTTGGTTGCCCTCCTCTGGACCGTCTCCAGGAGTTCAGTGTCCCTCTTTAAGTGTGGCCTCCAGAACTGCACGCAGTACTCGAGGTGTGGCTTCACCAAGCAGTTGTACAGAGGTAGTATCACGTCCCTCATTCTGGAGGTGATCCCCCTAGCGATGCATCCCAGCATCCTGTTGGCCTTGGCCGCTGCCCTCCTACAAGTCTCCGAGTTTTTCATGTTGACATCCACCACCACCACCCCCAGGTCCCTGTCAGCCATCGAGACTTGTTATCAGTCAGATCAAAAGTTGACAAGGCAATGGGACCGGATGGGGTTCATCTTAGGATACTGATGGATCTCAGAGAGGTGCTGGCTGCAACCCTGGAAGCTTTGTTCAACTTATTGCTGGAAACGGGTGGTTCTGAGAGACTGGAGGACAGCTGTTCCACCTCACAAAAGTGGGATCAGGGAGGAGGCAGGAAATTACAAACCTGTCAGCCTGAGTTAGTAGTGGGCAAGGTGGTGGAATCACTATAGAAGGTAAGGATAGTGGAATACCTCAAAACAAGTGGATTGCAGGATCAAAGGCAACATGGTTTCACAGGGGGTAAGTCTTGCCAGACAAACCTGATCGAGTTCTTCGACTGGGTGACTAGGGAAGCGGATCAGGGTAGAGTGATGGGTGTGGCCTACCTGTATTTCAGAATGCCCTTTGACACTGTTCCACATAGAAGATTGGTAAACAAGTTAGCCTGTCTAGGAGTGGGACAGAAAGTAGTTAACTGGGTTAGAAGTTGGTTGAGCAACAGGAGTCAGAGGGTGATTGTAAATGGAGTCCACTCGGGAGAAGGCAGGGTGACCAGTGGGGAGCCTCAGGGGTCAGTACTAGGCACAGTCCTCTTCAATGTCTTTATTAGCGTCATTGCTGAAGGGCTAGAAGGGAAATTCTGCCTGTTCGCGGATGTCACAAAAATCTGCAACAAGGTGGACACACTGGGGGGGATAGAAAAAATGAGGAATGATTTGTGGAGGCTAGAAGAATGGTCAAGTGTTTGGCAACTGGGTTTCAGTGCTGAAATATGTCAAATCATGCACCTGGGGCACAGAAACCGAGGGGCTATGTACCAGTTGACAGGGGAGGTAATAGCAAACACCAAACAGGAAAGGGACCTGGGTATAAAAATTTCTGATGACCTGATGGTAGCCAAGTAGAGTGAAAAGGCGTTGGGAAAGGTTAATAGAATGCTAGGGTGCTTAGGGAGGGGTATCACCAGTAGGAAGGAGGAGGTAATAGTAGCACTGTACAGGTCACTGGTAAGACCACACCTCGAGTACTGTACTGTGTACAGTTCTGGAGGCCCCATCTCCGGAAGGACAGAGATAGGATGGAGGCAGTACGGAGGTGGGCAGCCAAAATAGTGCAGGGACTGCCGCAAAAGCCCTACAAGGAGAGACAGAGAGAATTGAATATGTACTTGCTGGAGGAAAAAAGGGATATGATAGAAACATTGAAGTACTTAAAGGGTGTTAATAAGCTACAGGAAATAGTAGTAAAAGTAGTAAAAACTTTATTTTTAAACAGGAAAACAAATCTTTAGGCCGGTTGGCCTAGTTTACAAGATTGTCCTGTTTTCTACAAGTTACCTAAACATTAAAACATCAGGTACAAAGTACAAAGTGGGTACAAACATTCACAATTAATATATATGAATCACTCATTGAGGTTCAGTAACATTCTCCAGACTTCCTGTAATCCATTCTTACATTTCATCCAAAACATTGACATATGATAGAGCTTGGTGTAGTTAATTCCTGCTTGAAATGGCCATACAGTGGAAATGTACACACTAGGTTCGATAAAAGGAAGGTAGCATTTGCCGCAGAAAGACTCGGGGGACAAGGGGTCATGCTATGAAGCTAGAGGGCGGAGGCTCGGAGGGGAGTCGAGGAAATGTGTCTTCACAGAGAGGGTGGTGGAAAGCCTGGAACGGCCTCCCAGTGGAGGTGGTAGGTGCTAAAACAGTCGCAGGATTCAAGCATGCATAGGAAAGATACAAGGCACCTTGGAAGTAACACGGGTGGAGATGACTGGAGATCGTGATGGATCTGGGGTGGCACAGCAGGTAGGGAAAATGGGCAGACTAGATGGGCCAAGGGGACTTTATCTGCCAGCAGCTTCTATGTTCCTATCAACCCTAATGCTCACTGCATTTCATATAGTTTGCTCATCTAAGCATTTCAGGCATGATCTCTTGGTGTGCTGCAGTTAGAAGTCATAATCCTGGGTGACTTCTAACCTGGATTGGCTTTCAGACTCCTTCAGACCCTGAAAAACTCTGTGTGACTCATTCAGACTTACTCAGATTGTCTCAGAAGTGACCCATCCAAATAAAAAGAAACCAAATAAAAGCTCTCTACTAGACATTATTCTAGTAAACAAGCTGCACCTCTTCTCTCATTCTGGAGTCTTCTTCACTGATATCAATGCCCACTGCTTTATTGCTTGCACAAGAGCTGCACCCATGCCTATTTTTAATTCCAGGTTCACAGTCAGGAGATGTTTACTTAATTTAGTGCCATAATCCTTCCTTTCGGACTTACAAAACTCCTTGCTATGGCAGGACTTCTACCTAGCAAAGACAGTAGAGATAGCATACGAGACCTTCCATACTGTTGTCCGTGGAGCTATTGACAGACATGTCTCCCTGATCAAAGCACGTACCAAGAAAAAGACTCTCCCTTGGTTTACACGTCAACTGAAGCCAGCTTTGCTCAACAGGGACAAGCTCTGGGAGAAAGCATGTAAATGAAAGCTTCAGTTGGATTGGGCTGATTTTAGGGCAGCCAGAAACCTCTGCACAAAGCTTGTCAGAAACACTAAGGCTAACTACTTCCAGTCAGCAATGGACTACTCCACCAAGGTCCCTGCCAAGTTCTTGCAAACCCTTAGAGATGTTCAAGGACATGCTTTGTCAGGTTCTCTCCCTACCAAGATCTTCTACGAAGATCCCTCATTGCTGAGAAGACAGAAATCCTTGACTGCTTTAATAATCGTTTTATGGCCTTTGACATTTCACCTGCAAATAACCTAATTACCCAGTTCTTATCACAAGGACCAGCAAACCCTCCCCTCTGTCCACAGTACTCCTGTCACAGGTTTCTCCTTCCAACTGGTAACTTACAAGGAAGTGGATGACCTTCTCCTTCAGCTGGATGCCAGAAAAAGTGCAGGAGCGGACCTCATTGGCTCTTTTTTCCTAAAGCTTGGTCACCAAGTGCTGGCAGCTCCATTAACGCAACTCTTTAATATTTCCCTCAGCTTGGGTAAACTCCCTTCTGTCTGGAAGACTGCCCAAGTTTTACCACTCTTCAAATCGGGAGACCTCAGAGACCCAAATAATTACAGGCAAATCTCCTTAATTCCCACCCTGTCAAAACTGCTGGAGAAATTAGTGAATTGCCAACTTAGAAACTACTTAGAAACTACATTGATGCCTCAAATCTGCTAAACCCTGTGCAATCAGGCTTTAGGCCATGCCATAGCACAATCACAGCTCTGGCTGAAGTCACAAACGAGTGGCAGAGAGCCCTTGACTTAATGAATCACGTATGCTCTGTATTCCTTGACATAAGCAAGGCCTTCAATACCGTCAACCATACATTGCTCTTAGTTACTCTCCGCAACATTGGTCTGGATGCACCTTCCCTTAAATGGTTCTCATGCTACCTGGCAGAGCGGATGCAACAAGTAAAAGCAGTAGGAGATCGCTCCACTCTAAAACAGATTAGCAGAGGAGTACCTCAAACCTCCATCTTTTACTTTTCTCACTCCTCTGATGATGCCCAGCAGTTAGCTGGGTGAAACGTAAGTTTTTTTCCTGATGGCCACACCAGCCTTTTAGTCGTTACTGGTTGCAGTTTGCCACGGTGTAAAATAAATATTTATTGACACCAAACAAGTGTCTGGTTTAGTCCGTGTGATGGGTGCTTTTTCTGACTGTATGCTTTGTGATTAATATAGCACCATCCACAGTTGCCCGGTGCTCTTATTTTTTGCTTCGTTTGTCACTATATATCAACGTCGACCATGGAATCAAACTTTACAGTGTACATCTTTTTGCGGACGACATGGTCCTTTTCACTGCCAAGCCTACTCCCGAAAGTGCCTGGTCGGACTTATAAACAGATATCCTTATGTTGCAACAAAACCTCCTGAGTCAAAAGCTCCTACTGTATGCCAAAAAGACCAAGGCTATGCTGTTATCCCCAATGACCAAGTCCATAAACTCCCTTAAGCATGACAATATTCCCACTATCACCACCCTGCTTGGCGAGTCACTGTGGATTGACAACAGACTTTCTTTTGCAGATCGTATAGACGAGCTCTCAAAAAAACTTAGATAGAGGGTGGGACTTTTTTCCTTTTTTCAGAATCAAGCATTTGCTTACCCAGGAGGCCAGAAAAAGCTTAGTACAAACCACGTTCCTAGCTGTCTTGGACTATGCAGACTTCTTGTATGGCCAAGTCCCAAAAACTGCCCTATCTAAGCTTGACACCGTTTATCATAGGGCCTTACGTTTCATCTCAGGTGCAGCATATAATCCCCCTCACTGTGTACTCTATTCTACAGTAGGATGGACCTCACTTATGTTCACGAGGTAAAGGAATGCTGTACTATGGACCTATAGATCTATATCCAAGATGCTACCCTCTTACATTTCTGACGGTCTGCCCTCCTGCACCTTACGAAACTGTGCCTTGACAAGTCATTTGCACATCTCACTAGCTGTGCCTAAAGTCTTTTCCCGTTTTGGCAGTCTCCTTCAGCTATGTGCTGCCCAGCTGTGGAACAACATCCAGAAATCCATAAAATTGGTGCATCCTATTGGTTTTGCGGAATTCAAGTCACTCTATTCGAGATACTTCTCGGAGCCGTGTCAGTGCCCTTCCTGTCGCTAAATGGTAGCCATACATTGCTATTCTTATAGTCAACCCTCTACGCTTTCTATCCTCTCGTTATAGTTACCCTAAGCCATATTCCTGGATTCATCCTTGCTTTCTACTTGCTGCTGAGCCCCCAGCTTGCACTTTCACTAGCATTAACTCTGCTCTACTAGAGCTATCAGTGTCTAAAATCACTGGTTCGGCACATTGGTGCGGACTTGCTTCCACCTCCCTGCTGTACTGTTTACCGGCATGAGGCTTCACCTTACGACCGGGCCTCATTGATTATCCTTGTACCTTGTTTTTATTGCTATGTATTGTATTACTCTGCCCATTTTTGCTATATGTTCTGTTGTGCTACAGTATTTTTTATTCTGTACCTACCAGGCCCTCCTTGAAAATGAGCTTGCTCAGTGGAGTTTCACCTGGCTAAATAAAGATTGATTGATTGATTGATTGATTGATTGGATGGGAAGACTGCAGTCTGGTCATGAACTGTACAACAGGAGAGAAAAAAAAGGTGCTTTGATTTTTCTGGGAAGACATGTCAATGAATGGCACTGAAGTTGTGAGGGTGATTTTGTTTCTGGCCAGCAGGTAGGGCTGGAGGTTATGGAGTGGAACTGAGCGGAGTGGAGGGAGGGCGGGTGGTTTGACAGAAAGTATACCATGCACTGTCTGGAGCAGGCAGTTTAAAAAAAAAAAAAAAAATTTGTGTGGTCTAAGTGGGAATACAGTTACAGCCAAGAATAAGAAATATTAAATGTGTGTGCTAGGCTGTTACTTTGCTTTTTCAGTGCCAAGTGCTAAGGGGTTCTCTGATCAAGTCTTGCTAAGCGAGTAAAGAAATATGGCAACTTACCAGAACTTGGAAGTCAGTGGGCACATTGACATTTTTGCTGGAAGGGCAGGCTGGCACCGGGAGTAGTTCTTTCCCAGTCTGTGTTGGCACATAAATGTATCCTTGCCAGGGGTCTTAGCCAGTCAGAGGCTGAGAACTCTCCCTACCCATTTTCTAACAATATATAAATCAAAACTTGATAAAAACATGGCTAATCGAATTTATTTATTTGGTTTTTGGTGACCGGGTAGGTAAACTAGACAACAGAATTTCCTATTTTCTGGAATGACCTGGGAGAGAACATTGCACGAGAAACAGCAGGGTCAAAAGCATGGTATCGCATCACATGAACGAGTGCATTTGAGCAGGGTATGAAATTTGTGAAAAAAGTACATGCCCACTGGGGCATGAGAGCAATAAAAGTACATGCCCAAGAAACTTTTTACATGCCACCTCTTTTTTTCACATAATTTCAATTTTGGTGGCACTGGTGGTGGTGGCGGCACTAAGTGGCTTCCACTTGCACAGAGTAAGAAGAGTACCTCTCTGTTGGTTAGCAAAGGCAGGCTGAGGCTATACTACTCAGAGAGTGATTAAGAATTGAAATTGTCTGTCTTGTCAATAATAAATGCAACAGTGAAAACTGACTGTGTGTGTGTGATTTATTTCTTAATTGCTTTTTTTGCTCACAGTTGCCTTTATGGCTCCAAATAGCTTTTTTATTTAGATCTTAGGTGGTCCAAGTAGCTTTTAAAAAAGCTTTAAAGACCTTAACAGATCCTTATATTCAGATTTTAGGAAGCCCACCCAGAGCAGCTTGCAAATAAAAAGCTTTAAGAGAGGTTTGTGTTTTAACACATCATCCTTTGTATTTAGATTTTAGGTAGCCCACACAGAGTAGCTTCCAAAAAAAATGCTTAGAGGTTTTACAGACCCCACCTTGTATTTAGATTTTAGGTAGCCTACACAGAGTAGCTTGTGTTTAAAAAAAAAAAAAAAAGTTTGAGATTTTTTAACAGATCTCCCGACTTTTTTTTTTTTTAGATCTCCCTTTTATTTAGTTTAAGGTAGTCCACAGAGTAGCTTGTTGGATTTATTTAGATTCCTTATTTAGATTCTAGGTACTTAAGATAGAACAAACCTCTATAAAATTGACTTTGACTCCTTGGCCCCAAGTAGATGAGCTTTTGTTGAGGATGTTTGATGGTTTACTTTGCTTGTCTTCAATTAGGTGGGTAACAGACAGTTGTTTAGATAGATTTCCATTTTAAATTCAGTCTCCAGTAACTTCTATGGTGCTGCAGTCTTCAAACTCTGAAAATGGCAGCCTTCAACCTTTATTTATTTAGGTACTTTTAGTTGTATGTACTTATTAATTTTAGAACAGACAATAGCTGTAGCCTGTAGCTCCCTCCCCCAAGCCATTTTAAAGTGCACTAGCTCTGCTCCAAATCTTAATAAAGTAAAAGCTTTTTTCATTTGATGCCTGGCTTACTTAGCTTCCAGAAAGTAAAAGTAACACACACACCTTTTTATATAGACTGATTTTCAGCTATTTCAGTAAGCAACTGAATACAGAAAAATAGACTGCTGCAGCCTGAAAGTTGACTTAGAATGGCCCCTGGCCCTGAGGCTGTCTCTGCTGCTAGCTGCTTTTCAGTAGCACTGGCGGCCTGTTATTATTGCATAACTAGCTAACAGAATTAGGTAGCTTGCTTTATTTCTTTTCCCCCATGTCTGATCCTCCTCCTGGGAGAATACTTTCCTCCATGCTGTGAGAGACCTTCTCAGTGTTACCCGTTGCCCTCCTCTCCCACCTAAGTCTCCCATGCTCCTCGCGTATACGCCTCTGAAAAAGCACTCACAGCTCTTACAAGAGCTTTTTGCGTGGTTCTTTTTTTTTTTTTTTTTTTTTAATAACGGTTGTATCACGATCGTCTATCCCAATGCACTTGTAACCAAGTGCTCTCTCCGTGAAAGTGCGGCACGGCCTATCCATTCTAAGACAACTGGATAGAATGCCGTGCTTTGCAGGGGGTCCTCGTGTATTATGAGTAAAAAATGAATTTTAAAAGAATCTTACTCGCATTACATGGACTGAAGCGGCACATGGATTGAAGCAGCGGGTAAACTATTCTTATACAGTCCAATTGTTGTCTGAGCCTTAAACCCGCCTCCAGCAGTGACGAACGGACCCCTTTCAACTTGCGGTTGGCTGTGCCATGAAACAAAGGAACTTTCAGCCAACTCTTCGCGTCTGCCTGGGAGAAACAGTCATCTGGTGTTTGGAAGAGCTGTTCTGTGCACCTTGTGATCGCGTCTGGTGTCAGCGCCCTGTGCTTGCGCTTCTCTCCGCCCCCTGAAAATAAAGTTACAGCTCCCGTAGAAAAAAAAAAAAAAAAAAGTTCTAAACAAATGAGTGGCACTGAAGGAGGAAAAAACAGAGCTCTGCAGGAATACCTTAGGTGCCCCACTGGGCATGCACTAAGCAACAGTAGGTGTCTTGAGACAATAGTGCCTGCCTTGGGGCACCTAAGGTATAGGAATTTCGCACCCTGCATTTGAGCAACTCAATTTGAGTGACAGGAGACTGTGTGTCATTTTAGCGAGTTGTGTTTAATAGCGAATGTAATGTCAGTGAGGGTGACTTGTGGTGGGACAATATTTACCCTGCAGTAGTATTTAGTGTGGTCTCGGAGATGGTTATTAATAGTAAGGGTGGTTCGGTGGGCGAAGCCCCCCAATGGGGGCATGCAGGGTGCACAGCCCACTGCAGAAAATATAGTGTAGCGTTATACAAGTGTGTTAGATACTGTTGTTTATTTTTTTTTTAGTTTAACTTTTTGGTCCCAGTCGCATCCTCCCGCCAACTGGCAACGGGGACACACACATGTATTTTTTGCAGATTTTCTCCCCTGCCCCAAGGCCCTGGCACATGGCACATGTGGAGGCATGCTTCACACCCTGTGGCACCAGCTCAGCCTCTTCCACCTCCCAATACTTTGCCTCCCCCTCTCTGCCTCCGCTACCCACTGGACTTCATCCAGTGGGAGTGGAACTGAGGAGGCACTGACCCACCCACCACCCTCAGGAGAGAGAGCTGCCCGCCAGCATGCTCAATCCTGCCACCCCCCCCCCACGCCGACACCCCGAGGTCATTCCCGAACCCGGGTCGCAGGCATAGCATGAGGTAAGGCATCCAGCGCCTCAACTCTCTGTGCCACCAGGCTGGCTGTTTTTTTTATACTGAAGTCGATGTTTTGACGTTCGACGTTTTTGATATTTGCTGTATTTGCTCACGCTCATTTGTCTTTGCTCATGTGGTCTGCGCTGTTTTTCTTTTGCTCTTTTGACATGGAACCAAAGGCATAAGTACATTGAGTTGAACAAGATACAAATGTAGAGAGCTCGTAGTTCCAGGGCATGGGTGTGCACTGTTAGGAATATTGCAAGTTGACAAATAATTAGAATAATTAAATTAAGAATAAGGCAAGTGTGAAAATTTATAGTCAGGAACAGTACAATATAAACATATTACAAGAAGACAAATAATAGGTAACCAGGAACATTCTGAGGTGCGAGAAATGGGTTAAGCAATGCACAAGGAGTTGTGGTCGGGGGGTTGGAAACAGCTGCAGGTCATGGATTGGGTGAGATAGGACTTGAGGGTAGATTTGAAAGGGGACATGTTGGTGGAGCTGTGGACATTTGTGGGGAGAGAGTTCCAGTACTTGGGAGCAAACGAAGAGAATGCATTGTGAAAGAAACCCCTATCTTGTTATAGCGTGGTGTAGGTTACAGTTTTTAATTTGAGCTTTCTCTTTTTCTTCCACTGCTGCTAACTGTATGGTATTTCCTTGTGTGAATAAATGTTATTTTTCTTTGGTAACCGGGTAAAGCCCACTAGGCACAAACGCCTGTTTTCAGGGGCAACCCGGGAGCACCAAGAAGGTGAACTGACTTGCTCAAAGTCGCACAGTATGTAGGTGGAAGTTGTGGGAATCAAACCTTCCTCTGTTGGATGTACCAAGCTCATTCACAGCTCGATAGTCTAAACTCTTAAGCTATACTGCCAGCTCTAAATATTTTAAACCAAGTAGTATAGAGACTATGTATAGAAATACAGTTGGAACCAAGGGATTATCTACTCCGTTTGTATAGATTTTCTTTGATACCTGATATATTACTGTCTTTTTGACTATATATAATCTTGCAATATAATGTAACGTTTGTTCTAAGCACCTAACTGAAAATGAGCTTCATTCAATTTAGGTTATCCATATTCATGAAATGAATAAAATATACTACTGCTTCTTTACTGCTGCCTGACTTCCCTTTGTCCAGAAATTGGGATGGATTCCCCAGGTTAGGCATGCCTCCCATGTACTGTCTCCACTTTTCCCCGGCCAACTGATATAACAACCCTTGGTGGGGAATATCACCAGTTTGGTTTGAGACCTTGCAGTTTATAGCTTTGGATGCCTGGTACATTCTGCTCTCCTGGTTCACATTATTGTTCACTCATTTGAGGGCCTTCCTGTCACAGGGGCATGTCAGGAAGCATAGGCAAACCAGAAGTAGTTGTAAAATTTGCAAGTAGTGTTTTATTAATAATAAAATAAAGAAAATTAAATTGTACAGGATAGCTAATTATACAGGCAGTGCAGTCAGTCAGTCCTACAACTGAGGGTCTGTATAGAAAACATTGCTCTCTTTTTACAAGATGTCTTCTTGGCAGTTTAAACTCTGCATCATGATGTTGTAAGTTGCATCTCCCGTTTCTCACAAAATGTACCAGAATGTTGTCAGTTTCTTTCTTGAGGCCAGCCTGAAGAACACATCTAGTCTTAACAGGTGCAACAGAACATTCTCTCCCAGAGCTGGTGTCCTGTAGACAGTTCTGTATACAAGCTTGCAGACATCAAAATGCTCCTCGAGGTCGACCCCCTGTAGTACAGATTGTTATTTTTTTAAGAAACCCAAATAGCTTTCTGCAATTGTTTCAACAACATAAGTATATGCTTTTTTTTCCGCCTCCCCCAGACTGGCCCCCATCAGCCTGACCTGACCCAACCCAGCCCATCACCCGTCTTCCCTGGGACTTATCTGCAGTGGATGTTCCTCCCTGCTTGCCCCAGGGTGGGGCTTCAGAAGAAGGACCCCTTCCCCACCCGTGGGATCTCTATCTTGGTTCTCCAAGGGGGGGCCATAGTCGGTGGTGCAGGGCTTGTGGAGCACGGCAGGTGGCATCCTGCGGTGCTCCGGTGTTTTCCCCTTTTTTGTTCGCCTGGGAGATGTGGTGTGGAATGACGTCATGCTGTCGTTTGCCACGCTTCCCCAATCAGGCTGGCTCAGGCTGCTATGCCCCCATCTTCTACCAGAGAGCAGTCAGGTGCTGAGCGTTTCCCCACCCTGGCCCCAAAGGAGGAGAGCAGTCCATCTGATGGTCTGTCCTTCTCCTCACTTCTGGTCCTCCAACAGCCCGGGGTCACATCTGCATCCTGGTTGTCAGCGCTGTGAGGTAGTAGCTCTACCGTTGGGCCAGCAAGTATATACATTGTTTTTTTTTTCCTCTGGTCTCCATCCCCCCCAAAGCCAGAGGGTTCGGCACCCTGCTCTGCTCGCCTCCTCTCCATGCCCAGACTTACCCCGGCAGGAACACAGGATGTTAAGTCCTGCCTAACGCGAACTCTGGCCCTGACTTACCCCCCAGGGTGGGGCCACAGGAGGAGAACCCCTCCCAGCAAGCGTTGGTCACAGTGAGAATGGCGGCGGGGGCCGACATGAATGGAGCTGGAATTTTTTCCGGTATGCTGAGATTCCTAGGGCAGGGACATGCAATGATGCCAGCATCCACCCTGCCCCCGTTGTAGCGCCCGGCAGCAAGTGGTACCCCAGCCTCCACCAGGAGGTCCGCATAAGCGCAGGACCCTCCCGGAAAGGACAGCAGTCCCTGGGACGCTCGGGAAGGAGGGAGAAAGAAAGAATAGAAACAGCAAGTGAAGGACGGGAGATGACAGGAAAATTGTGGAACCATTGGAGTGGCCAGTTGGTAGCTTTCACAAGAAACATTTGATTGCACAGTCAGGCAAGAGACAGACAAAAGGAAGACTAGAAGAAGACAAAATAGATCATTGCTTTTTACCTGTCTCTGCATAGCAAATGGGATAGGGTTTTACCCAACCCTGTCACACTGGCATTCTGACAGATCAAGGGGAAGCTAGCATTCTGACAGGTCAGGGGGAAGCTAGTATTCTGACAGACTGGGGAAGAATTGTCATTCCGACAGTTAGAGGGGGGATCTGGCATTCTGACAGATTGGTTGGAAGCTGGCATTAACAGGTTGGTGGGTGGCTGGCTTTCCGACAGAGGGGAGGGAGCTTGCATTCCCACAGAGCAGTGGGGGAGATGCCATTCCGACAGATTGGGAGGCACTGGTATTCTGACAGGTTGTTTGAGGTAGCTGGCATTCTGACAGATTGGGGGGAGCTGGCATTTTGACAGGTGGGGAGCTGGCATTTTGTCAGGCGGGGGGGGAGCTTGCATTTCAAAATGTTGGGAGGCGAAGCTGACCTTCTGACAGGTCGGCGGGAGCTGGCATTCTGACAGGTTGGTTATGTGTGGTATTATTGCAGTAAGTTAAAAAAAAGTTGGGTTAGAGCTCTTTATGGTCAGTAGGCAGTGGGTTTGTTAGGGTTTTATGGGCAAACTGGATGGATCGATGGTCTTTTTCTGCTGTCACTGTCAGTTTGTGTTTAAAAAAAGTGCATCTTTTTTTTTTTTATATTGTGTTTCCACATTGACCCCGCCACCCAATTTCTAGACTGATCACCGGTGGAAAAGAATCGTGTCCCATTCAGAACCATCCACCACTTCTCCCAGGTGGCACCTCAGTCATCTGTGGAGGCAGGACCTAACATCTGCCCAATTCCAGACACTGCTACCAGCACAGCTGTTTCTACAGCTGGTGCATGCTTCTTACCTATCACTAACAGGGCAGTGCTTGTGGCCATTTCTGGGAACGGGCTTCTGCCAGGGCCTGCCACGTGATCTGAATGAGATGTCACCAGTGGAAGTGGGGGAGGGTTCTAAGTGGACGAGGACAGGGAGGGTGTTCAGAGTGGTGTGGAACTGCCTGGTGATCAGTAGGCTATACTAACAGGGATGGGATCTATTTCAAGTAGCTATTTTATATTCTCGATACAACACAATTTATCATATTTCATTTATTGCTTCATATTGTTTACAAAGTAAGATATATTGTTTTGTTATTGTAAACAGAAAAAAGTAAATATGAATAGCCTTTTTTGAGTGAAATTGATCAGACTAATCACTTTTACCTAAGTGCCCTCTTGCCTATTGAATTAATTTAGCTGAGATGACAGATGCACTTGACAGAGAACTAATATTTCTAACCCCAGTAATACTCAGGTATTCATAACTTTCTGTAGTAAGCCTTCTAGGTAGGACTGCCCGGAGAGAATAGAACACATACAAATGATGGAATTCTTTACATGTGACAACTTTTAAAATGCTGCCCTATACTAACTGCCAACGTTCTAAACTCCTCAGGTTTCACTCTCCGCCTGAAAAGTCTGGTCGCTCGGAGTGTCGCTCATCTGCTTTACCTTCTGATGTGAAGAAACTTATAAAATACTCATAAGTATCCTTTTATTTCATTTGCTTCTTTATACTTGTTTTTCGTAATTTAAACTTAGTTTAAGTAGTTATTTAGTTTTTTACTGGTTCCTCTCGGTTCGGTATAACCGGGGAGGAACCGGGTTAGATTATTTTAGTCAAGGTTTTTTGACTAAAATACCTTGTTATCTTACTTAATTTTAGTTTTAAAATTTGTTTTTTGTAACCGATTTTACTCGGATACTGAGCCGCTAATCCCGGTTCCTTTTTCTCTTCGGTTCGGTTCCGGAACTGACCACGACCGCTAAACTTTACCTAAATTTTATAATTTGTTTAGCGGTTTACTTCTTTATCGGTACCCGATAAAAATGTCAGAAAAACCTAAAAAGAAAACCGGTGAACCCGGTTTCAAAAACTGTTCCGAATGTGGGGAAGTGTTTGCTAAGGCAGACAAACACAATTTGTGTGTGGCCTACCTTGGTTATGAGCATCTTAAGGAGGAATGTGACATTTGTAAAACATTCCTTGAAAAAACTGTGGAGAAACACCTGGAACGGCTAAAGAAAAATCTTCCTCCATCTAGGGGTCCCTCCAGCTCTGACCAGCCGATACCCCCTTCTAATGTGGGTGAAACCACATCTATTGTTGCCTCTACCCCTGAGACGGGTGATAAGGGCACCAAGAGGGTTGCTGAACTGGCTGACTCTCCGGTTCCCTCTAAGAAACTACAACTCACAGAACCCCCAGCCACAAAAAAGGGGACTTCTGTGCCTGCCCTCACAATGGCTTCTTCCCAGGAAATTGCTCAGGCATTCAGGGTGATACAAGCCTTACAAGGCCTTGTGCACACTGATCTGCAGCCACCTGCCCAGACTCCTATGGTGCAGGCTGGCAGCACAGGGAGATCTGCCCTCATTGAAGAGGAAGAATATAGTTAATGTGAGGAGGAGGAAGGGGATCCTATTGAACCTGAGATATCCCCTGAGCAGGAATTTGGCTCTTCCCCAGAACCTCTGAGGATTACTCCTCACACTTTACCTTTGTGAGGAAGATGGCCGATGCGATGGACATCACCACAATGGAGGAGAACGAAGATGAAGAAGAGGCGGAATATGTCAAAATGATGGTGCTAACCCCCACCAGAACACTCCTCCTGTCTGTCAACAAGTTCTTTAAAAAAGATGCTCTAAAAATCCTCCAAACCCCTAATTCCACCCTCCAAGAGGATGGATAAAAAAATATCAGATGGAACGGGAAGGGGCAGAGTTCCTCTTTACCCATCCAGACCATCGAGGGGTTGTACAGGCGGCCGCCTGTGATAAGGCTAGGGTCCCTCTGGCTTCACACCCACCAGATGAGGACTCTAGAAAAATAGACAGTATGACAAAGAAGGAGTATTTGTCAGCTTCTTTGGCCTTACTGCAGGCAAATTTTCAGGCCTACGCTGCCCAGTACCAGACGTCCTTGTGGCAGTCTGTTTTGGCCATGGCACAGAAAGGCTGCTCACCCCTGTCTGACGACCTGGCAGAAACTGCCAGATTTGGGTTAGAGGCAGCTACATACCAGTTCCAGATGGCTGCTAATACAAATGACACTGCAGCCAGATGGATGGCAAATATGGTAGCCCAGAGAAGATTTGCCTGGTTAAGAGCCACAAATCTCACTCAGTACATTCAGTCAAAGGCTCTTGATTTCCCTCTGAAAGGAAATGCACTATTTAGAGAGTTAACAGTGACCTATATGAAAAAGATGGATGAGTACAAGGCCACATATAGAAGCAACTCTGCTAAGGAGAAGGCTTCACTATCCACTAAGCCTTATGGAAGGGGAGGTCAGGGCAGGTCCTTCCACACCAGGCCCTTTTTTTTCAACCAGTGGCCACACCACAGTACCAGCTGCACCCACAGCAAGGCTACTTCAGGGGCAGGGGTAGAAGGGGCTCTAGGCAGGGGTCACAAGCCCAGCCTCAGCCCCAAGCAAAACTAACACCCTGAAATGTCTGCACAGGCCGGCACCTCACTACCTGTCGGAGGCAGACTGTCTCACTTCTTCCAGGCTTGGTTAAGCATCACTACAGACAAGTAGGTCCTGGGGGTAGTGAGTCAGGGTTTGTCTCTGAACTTCAGATCCCTTCCTCATCCAAAAAAATGGGTTTTCAGTTCTCCCTCCTTAGCAGAAAAGAAACTGCTGGAGGCAGAGATTCGAAACCTGCTGCTGTTAAGGGCAGTAGGACCTGTCCCAACCCATCACAGAGGAAGAGGTTTTTACACCAGGTATTTTCTCATCACAAAGAAAAATGGGGAATGGCAGCCTATATTGGACCTCAGGGCTCTGAACAAACATCTGGAAAGGGCTCTGAACAAACATCTAGAAAAGCCAAAGTTCAAAATGGTAACTTTGGCATTGATACTGCCAGCACTCCAAAAAGGGGACTGTTTGGCATCACTGGACTTAAAAGACGCCTACTTCCACATCACCCATAAGGGAGTCCTACAGAAAATATTTCAGGTTCAGACTCCCATCAGGCCATTACCAGTTTTCAACCCTGCCTTTTGGCCTTTCTTCGACCATAGGGTGTTCACAGGGTGTCTGTCAGCAGTTGTGGTACACCTTCGAAGACAGGGGGACACAGTATTCCCATACCTAGACGACTGGCTGGTGGTAGGGAAATCACCAGACCAAGTCAGACAACATCTACAGACCACCCAAGGGCTCCTGGAGTCTTTGGGATTCTGGATCAATCACAAAAAATCAGTTGTCATACCTGTGCAAGTCCTGCAGTTCATAGGGGCAGAGATCAACACCCTGCAAGGCAGGGCCTACCTGCTTCTGGACAGGGTAAGAAATCTCCAGCTAATTGCAAACTCATTCGGGCTACACAAGCACAAAACTGCAAGAAGGTTTCTACAGCTGCTGGGCCATATGGCCGCAGCCACAGGCACAGTCCTGGGCTCCAGGTTCCAAATGAGGGACATCCAGTTCCACCTAAGGGCACACTGGAGCCAGGGAAGAGACCTTCTTTCAAAACCCATCCCAGTAACAAGGACTTTGTTACAAGCACTTGAGTGGTAGAAGGAGGAACCCAACCTAAGAGAAGGGGTTCCCTTTCAACGAGGGTCTCCAGCAGTTGTTCTTACAATAGATGCGTCTCTCCTGGCCTGGGGTGCTCATTTAGGGGATCATACAATCCAGGGTATTTGGTCAGCTGCAGAGTCCCTCCAGCACATGAACTTGCTGGAACTCAGAGCTGTGTTTCTGGCACTAAAAGCCTTTACAGCATTAGTGTAAGGGAAGGTGGTGCAAGTCAGAACAGACAACACCACAACAATGTACTACAGTACATAAACAAACAGGGAGGCACCGGGTCAGGTTCTCTCTGCACAGAAGCCATGAAAATTTGGACCCTGACTTACTCCTTGGGAGTATCCTTGCAGGCAATCCATCTGCCAGGAAAAGACAATACCCTGGCAGATGCCCTGAGTTGAATCAACCAGGCCCATCATGAATGGACTCTGACCTGGCAAGTGGTGCGAGTGATCTTCAGGAGGTGGGGCACTCCAGAGGTAGACTTGTTTGCATCCCACCAAAGCCACCACCTGCCACAGTATTGCTGCAGGCCATCAGATCGGGGTACACTGCCTCTGGATGCCTTGTCTCTGGATTGGTCAGGGAAGTACCTGTATGCCTTTCCTCCCTTTCCCCTGGTATTCAGGGTACTGTTCAAGCTCAGGTCCCATTCAGCATCTCTAATCTTGATAGCTCCAGATTGGCCCAGGCAGCCATGGTACACTCTTCTGCTCTCCATGTCTGTAGCCAAACCAATACACCTCCCTCGGAGGCACAACCTGTTAACCTCCAATCAGGGAACCTTGCTGTACCCGAATCTCGGGTCTCTCCATCTGAAAGCTTGGCTCTTGAGGACCTAGAATGTGTGAGTTTACACCTCTCTGAAGCAGTGCTGGACATCCTGAGAGGATGCAGGAAACCCTCCACTAAAAAACCTATTCTTCAAAATGGAAAAGGTTTTCTATCTGATGTCCGACCAGGGAATTGGTGCAAGTACAGGCAGGGGTCTCAACTGTTCTCGACTATCTCTCTCATTTACATTCTCTGGGACTGCAACCCAGCACCTTGAAGGTTCACCTGGCCACAGTATCTGCTTACATTTCTGCTGGAACAAAGGTAACAGTGGCTTCAGAACCTATCTTTAGGAGGTTCTTTAAGGGTCTGGCCCATTTGCAACCCCCCCCATAGGGAACATGCCAGCATGGGACCTCAGTGTATGCATAGCCAAACTCATGGGACATCCACTTGAACCCATGTCTTCTGCTCATCTAAAATATGCCACATGGAAAACGTTTTTCTTAGGGGCAATGACCTCTGCAAGGAGAATCAGTGAACTTCAGGCATTGAACAGGACTACATTTCATTCCACAGGGATAAGGTAGTCCTGAGGACAAACAGAAAATTTCTCCTTAAGGTGGTTTCTGATTTCCACCTTAACCAATCTGTTACCCTACCTGTCTTTTTCACTGAGCATTCCACCTCTGGCGAAAGAAGACTTCACAGTCTGGATGCCAAAAGAGCTCTTAGCTACTTTATGAGAGCCACTAAGGACCATAGGCAGGACAGAAAGCAGCTGTTCCTGACTTATGGGGATGTGGGAAAAGGCAGTCCAGCGTCAAAAAGGTCTGTTTCTCGATGGATAGTCCAATGTATCCAGTTCTGTTACACTAAAGTGGGTAGGGAGCCCCGAACAGGGTTGAGGGCTCACTCCATAAGAGGAACAGCTGCTACCTTAGCAGCTGCCAGGGATGTTACACTGGTTGACATCTGTAAAGCAGCTACCTGGAAGACAGTACACACCTTTACAAAGCACTACAACCTGGATATTCAATCCAGAAATGATGTTAGGTTTGGCATAGCAGTCTTGCAAAGTCTGTTTCCAAAATAAAGTTCTGTGCTCACCTCCAGTGGTACTGCTTAGTAGTCTGCAGAAAGTTATGAATACCTGAGTATTACTGGGGTTAGAAGAAAAAATTACTTACCATAGTAATCTTGTTTCTTCTCAGTGATACTCTGGTATTCATAACTTCAAACAACATGAAGTCTTGCTGTATTCTGACAATCTGCAGTTAGCTCCAGCCTTTGAACTGCCCCGGAGAGTAGAGGGTTAATTTTCTATGCAGTGCATAGAACGTTGAGCTCGAGCTCAGTTGAGGTCTCTGTCTGCAGCACTTTGAAACCCAACCGTCAGATTCTTTACTCCGCCTCACTGAACAGTCGCTCTGGAGATTTCTCCATTCTGCTCGGTTCAAAGTTAAAGTCTTTCTGAAATTATTTCCGCACTGTTGGTTCAGGCTCTGTCTGCGGTACCTAGAGTACTTTAGATAGTTTTTCTGTTTACTTTGTGGAAATTGTAAAACTGTATTTCAATTTGGTGTGGCTGAACCGATCCAATATATTGAATTCTTGTGTTTTCTTTAGTGTGTGGTTACCGGTCCTTATCGGTTTTAAAAAAAAAAAACGTGTTTTAACGTTTTTTTCCAATACCCGTAACACGGTTAGAAACCGATAAGGGAGTCTTGCCTGATGGTTGCCGAAAAAAGGGTAAGTTTGGTTAGGTTGGCCATGTCTGAGAAACCCAAGAAAAAAAACAGACCCACTGGGTTTCAACACTGCAGTGAGTGTGGGGAGGTTTTTGCTAAGGCTGATCTCCACACCACCTGTGTTTATTGTCTGGGGTTTGACCACTTCGATACAGACTGCCAAATTTGTAATAACTTTCCTAAGTCTACCCTGGAGAAAAGATTAGGCAGACTTAGGGAAAAGGAGGCTGAGAAGTCTGCTGACCTGGGATGGCCAGCCCGGTTCGGTTCCGACCGAACCAGAAGGAGTGCCTTCTGACCAGGGTGATACTTCTTCAGACAAGAGGAGAGTTGATCCTGAGGGATCGGTTCCTACGAAAAGGAAATGTAAATACAAATCAGTGGGTTCGGATCCGGAGGTTCATGTTCTGACCGCTGATGAGATTGCCTGAGCGATTCGGATTGTTGAATCGCTTCGCCCTGTTCCGTCCGATCTGGCTCCGTTAGCTAGGGGTTTGGTTTGGTCGGTTCCTCCGGTTCAGGATTATGCCCCTGAAGATTTTTTATGAACCGGAATTTGGGGGATTATGAGCAAGATGATGAGTATGATGGAGCAGAAAGTCTGGATGTGCCCATTGAACCGGACATCTCCCCAGACAGACCTTCTGGTTTTTTCCCTCCTAGGCTCTCCGAGTCCCCTCCCCACTACCTGTTCTACAGTAAAGTAGCTGAAACTCTCCAGCCCCTTATGGAGGAGGCTACAGAGGATCAGGAGGAGCCTGATTTTGTTGAAATGATGGACATCCCAAAGTCCAGGAGGCTGTCTGTTCCCCTGCACAAATCATTTGGGAAACAGACACAACAAATTTTGAAGTCTCCTAATTCTGTACCTCCTGTTGATAGAAGAATGGACAAGAGGATGTCATCAGCATTGTGATAGATTGGAGTGTTAAAGATGGCGGTCACGCTGGACTAGCCTTCACTTCGCTTTTACTGTGTCTATTTTAATTTGTTTTTATTTCGTTTTAATATGCTTTTTTACGTTTTATCTTATTTGAGAGTTTTTTTTTTTTTTTTTTTTATTTGCTTTAGTTGTGTTAGTCGTCCTATTTGTCAGCTTCGCCTTTTTCGGGCGTGGTCACAGTAGAAGGACGGTTAGTGGGGAATCATTCCCCTATACGAGCTGACTGCCGTTCTGCCTCTTTTGCAGCATCGTTATTAAATATTATACCTTTGCCCTGTTTCGGAGAATCTGCAAGCAACTTTTATTTGGGATTTATTTGTTATACTAGTGTCTTCGTTGACTGCTATCGCGGTGTAACTGTGTGTGGGAGTCTGGGATACTAGCGAGTCAACTCCAGCCGGGATCTGGTTTCCGTAGGAGTTTTTTCGGCTCCTGTCCCTGGGATTACTGGCTCTAGCTGATACAGGTCGTACACGCTGGATATATTGGGAACATCTCTGCAGTGTTCTATTTTGTGAAAGACTTGGTCTAGTTGGTTTGGTTTGCTTTGACTGCCCTACGTCTTTTGAAAATAACTATGATTCCAGCTGTATTGTGAGTACTAGGACCTGAGTTTCCATCACTGTCCTTTGTTTATCTGGGACTTTAAATGTGACTTTAATGCTGTGTTAAAGCTTCTGGGGAATATTGCCATGGTGTTGGTTTTGGTTTTGAAAGACTATCCCCCACCCTTTTCATTCTTTGCCTGGGCGTTTGGTGTTGTGCTGTCTGGGACCAAGCAGGAGCCTCTCCTGTTTTCTTCAAGGACTTGGGGGTTACCGGGGGGGGGCTTCTAAGCTACTCTAGGGCCGGCCTTATTCGGCTGGTCTAGGGGTATCTGAAGCTGTGGGTCTCAGCGGCATAACTGGGCCTTATTAGGCAGTTTTGGGGGTGTGTGGGGAGGGAAGCCTCCTGATGCCTTACAGCTAAATTGATCATCATCTCCAAAGAGCTACTTTCTCCTTCCATGCATAAGGTTGCACTGTGCTTGCATTTTGTTATACTTTGGATTTTGTTTTTATTTATCATCGATTTTATTGGATGGACAGTGTGTGTGCAGTGAGAGGGTCTCATTGTCCTTATATGTTTGGACTTCTTCAACATTATATTCATTGGCAGTGAGAGTGCCGAAAAACAGCTGCAATTTCTTTTTTGGACCTCACCTCATTATATAAAGGACAGTGGGTGCAGTGAGAGGGCCTCCCTGTCCTCTTATATTTTTATTTGGGTTTTTCAATAATTTGTTTATTGTTTCTTTGTGGTTGTGTAGTTAGTAGGTTGGTTTATGTTTTGGGTGAGTTTTTTTTTTTAGTATAAATGTAATTTGTGGGTACTTTATTTTTGTGATATTAGGATTTTCTTTATTTATTTGCTTGCAGTTAGTTTGTCTCCCGCTTTTGTTATGTGTTACTTTGCTAACCCGGTCGTGCATTATTCGTCCTCCGACCTCCACGCCCTCTGCCCTTTGCCCCCCCCTCCAACTTTTCTACCTACCAGCTTTGTCGGGCACTTGGTATTGCCTGTGGAGGGTGGGCGATGGGGTTGTGATATGGTAGGCTAATGAACGGACTGCTCGCATTGGGGTGGTTAAGCCCAGAAGACTGGAGCCTGGAACGTGGTTCTCCATGCCTAGTCTCCATACCCAAGGGCTCCTCCTATTTGGATGGGCAAGTAGTCGGGACGGCTTCGGATCCCTGTCCAACTCGGGTGGTGCTGTGCAATGCCAGATCTGTTAAAAACAAATCTGCTATTATTTCTGATTTTGTTGAGTAAGCAGATCAGCTTGCATCACCGAGACCTGGCTGGATGGAAATGCCGGCCTTTTTAGAGACGCCTGTTCCAGCTGGGTACTGGTGATTCACCGCCCGAGATTGGATCATGGGGAGTAGCGGTCTGTTTTAAGACCAGCTTAGCCAACGTGTGTACCAGTTGAGGAAGCTGAATCCTTTGAATGTACCATTGTGGCTGGTGTGGGTTGCAGGATAGCCCTTGTCTACCGTCCACCAGGAGACAAGAGATGATTCCTGCAGGAAGTGGCAGACTTCATCGCCGATATGGCGTTGGAGTCACAGACTGATGGTTCTGGGTGACTTTGATGCCTGGGTGACTGCGAACTTTCTGAATTGGTCAGCACTTCCTCCAGTTGATGTCATCACTGGGCCTTACACAGATTGTTTCCTCATTTACGCATAATCACGGTCACTCCTTGGATTTAGTTTTCTCCTGGATTGGGCCTCTGATTTGGTGGTGGAACCTGTCAGTTGGTCCGATCATTACACCGTGAGCTTCAATTTTTGTGCTCCCCTTCGTAGGTCTGCCCCTGTGGAGATGGTTCGATACCGCCCATTACGGGATGTGTGCCCTGAAGACCTGATGGTGGTGTTGAACCTCTCAGAGTTTCCGACTGCCAGCATGGGTCCAGAGGCTATGGTCTTGGCTTATAACCAGGCCATTTCCTTGGCCCTGGATGCAATTACTCCTGTCCATGTTCGTCCCCTCTCTCTTCGCCCTCGGGCCCCTTGGTTTGATGGGTCCTTGAGGGAGTTGCGACGTGTGGGTCGACGGTTAGAGCGTCGTTGGAGGAAATCTGCTCTGGATGCCGACCACCTTAGTTTGGAGGAGCTTTATCGGCTTTACCAATCAGAGATCTCCCATAAGAAGGCAGAATTCCTGTCCAGGGAGATCTCTGTCACTCAGAATCGACTGGCTCAGCTGTTCAGAACTGTGGACAGGCTGTGCAACCCAGCCTGTCTCCAGCTCCGTCGAGCCTTTTCACAGAAGGAGTGTGATGAGATCGCTCAATTCTTTGCGAATAAGGTTGCCGACATCAGATCTGAGATCTGTCCAACACACTCTTAAGGGGGAAGCTTTTGATCGGCGTTTGGTCACGAAAATCCTCTGTCTCTGGCGATCTACTTGAGGACACAGCTCTTGCAGCAGGTTACCCATAGGACTGAGCGGCAGGTGTCAGGACCCCACCGGAAAAATTCTAGCTAGCTATCTTCAAAGGTGGGACCGCCCCGGTACATCAGGATCCATACTCGACGTCAGGCGTAGTATATAAGGGGTGGTCCGCCAGATTCCCCAGTTCTTTTCCATGCGTCGACTTGCATGTCCTCGACCCTTGGTTTCAGTCTCTCTAGCAGCGGTAGCGTGGTAAAAGTTTTTTTCCTCTCGGAAGTCGTTCTCTACAATCAAGTTCTTCGCTGATGTCCTCTCCGACCTCTGGTCACTCCTCGAAGTGTGCTTGTGGGAAGCAGATCCTTTCAGGATCCGCTTTCGGCCTCGTCCGGTGCCTAGGCCCAGACCACGACACCTGGTCCTGCTCCTTTTGCCAGGGTTTTAATAGCAACCCGGATCCGTCAGCCAGAAGGCCCTCAGGCATTCCTGCTGAGAGAAGCTCAAGACCATGGCTTCCAAGGGATTCTTTGCAGAAGGCCCACAAGCATGCTGAGAAGCATAGGGAGAAGGCCCTCCAGGTCCCGTCAGGGTCTCCGACTCAGCGCAGCTCTGGTTCCAGATCCACTGCTCTCCTTCCGGACCAGCTCTCAACCTCCCCGCTCAGGTGAGAAAGTCTTCATCCTCTTCCCAGGCCTTCCTCGTCCTCCAAGGCCCTGGCCAAGTCGGGGGATCGCCACCATCACCATAAGTTGGGTTCCTGCCTTTCTGAACCCGACGTCAGGTTTGCTTCCTTGCCTCCTCGCAAGACCAAGGAGATCACCTCTCTGAAGAGGCCGCAGGACCCGACGCCGGTGCGTCCGTCTTTGACCTGTCGCCACAGGTCCCTGGAGCCGCCGTTGGCCAGAAGACCGCCGCTGGCCAGGCCAACGTCTTCACTGGATGCCGGTAGGGGGAACGGCGCCCGCTCCTATCGAGAAGAGGACCCCGATGCCTCCGACCGACGCCGGTCAGGAGACCATCACTGAGGAGGATTGACTCAGCCGAACCGAGGCCAGGCGACCCGGTCCTGCCGAGGCGCCCAGGAACCCTACGCCACTACCCGAGCCCCCTGTGGAGCCGACGCCGGGACCGGACGACCATCCACCGGCGCCCGGACCGTTGTCGGGCCTTTCCCTTTCAGAAGTGAAGGAGCTGTTTACTTACTGGTGGGACACCATAAAGAAGGACATGGTCCCCACTCCACCTCCTCTTCCTCCTCCTCCTCCTCCTCCTCCTACACCAGTTGCACCTCCGGTTCCTGCGCCCCCCTCTCCATCGGGGTCGGCAGGCCGGTTACCTCCTCCCCGGGAGCACAGAACACCTCCAAGGGGGAGACCAGACAAACAGAGACCTCCGTCCAAATCCTCTTCCAGGTCACCCAGCCCTAAGAGACCCAGAAGACACCGACGATCGCCTTCGACGGAGGACACGGGATCAGAGTTCTCAACATCCAGATCCCATCTCCTCTCCATCCCTTCTCTGGATCCAGCGAGATGCCAAAGTCTCCTCGGATGACCTCGTTCTCAGATATTATGAGACACATCAAGAGAACATGGGATGGGATCGGAAGAGCTAGACCCCGAAGCTCACGCTTGCAAAGTATCTTGGCAGAAGGACCCAAGCCTGTAGTGGTGCCACCCTTGGTAGACACACAGTGGACGTCACCAAGGCAGCGTGGGCGTCACATTCTCTCCGCGATGCGAAAGCTGATCGCTTGTACAAGGCTCCCAGGGAAGACCAGTACTTGACTCAGCATCCTCAGGCCGACTCTCTGGTCATACACAGCCTCATGGACCGGTCCCAGAGACCGCAACATTTGAGCACCCTGCCACGGACCCAGAGTCCCAGCAGCTGGGCGCCATGGTGATGGCGCCGTGTGCTTCCGCCACCTCGCCATCAGATCCCTGAATTATTTGACCCACATGGTGCAGTTCCAAAATGCCCCTGTGGGGCAAGGGTCTGGATGCGGCTGAGAAACTGCCGGAAGGTGAGCAGAAGGAGGAGATGCTACAGCTCCTTCAGTATGGGCTCGGATGTAGGAACCCAAGTGCTACGAGCAGCGTGTGACTCCACGGACTCCTCGGCCCGAGCAGCAGCTTCAGGCGTGTGCCTCCGGAGACACTCTTGGTTCACATCTCAGGTTTACCCAGGACGTCCAGAAGAATCCGTGGGCGCCCATTCGAGGAGAAGTTTTGTTTGGTAAACCCTCAGAAGATAATTACCAGACTCCAAGAGGCCGGGAAGGCGAGGTCGGTTCAGGCCATGTACCGACCCAAGCTTAGTTCCTTTCATAGGAACCAAAGCCGATTTCGTGGACAGACGCAGAGACAACAGTCCCACCCCGCTCCACAACAAAGGGGCTCCGGCTTTCGCAGAGCCCAGGGGAAACAACCCGCAGGCCGAAGCCAGCGTGCTCCTAGGCCGGTCCAGCCAGCGGGACCCTCAGCCGCCACAGCCTGACTCCTTTCCGGCCCCCGCCCCTCAGGATCAACGGGAAATCATGGTCGGGGGTCGCATTGAGAACTTCCTGCCGAGATGGCAGGCTATAACCACCGACAGGTGGGTTCTTCAGTTGGTCGGAAGAGGCCACTTTATAGAATTCGCAGAAAAGCCACCCCCGAGGCCTCCTTTGCTCTCCGGTACCGGGTCAGCACAAGTCACTGATCTGCAAGGAGTACTGCGCTTTGCAGAAGGGAGGTTAGAGAATCGCCCCGAGAACCAGAGAGAACAAGATACTATTCCCACTTCTTCCTGGTTCCAAAGAAAACAGGGGACCTCTGTCCGATTCTGGACCTCAGCGACCTCAAGTTGTCGGTCGCCTACAAGAATTCCGCATGGTGACTCTTCCGGGTCTCATTCCCATGCTGAAGCAGGACGCCTTCTTAGCGTCTCTAGACATGCAGGACGCATACCTGCATATCCCTATAGCTCAGATGCACAAGAGGTTCCTGCGCTTCGAGTTTCTCTGCCACCACCTTCAATTCCGAGCCCTTCCATTCGGACTGTCATCCGCACCCAGGGTCTTTACCAAATGCATGGCAGTCGTGGCAGCGTCTCTAAGGAGACAGGGCCATTATGTGTTCCCGTACCTGGACGATTGGCTTCTCATGGCCGCCTCCAGAGAGGCGTTGTTACAGGCGATCCAGAGTACCCAGGACCTGTTTCGATCTCTGGGCTTCCTAATCAACCACGAGAAGTCTCTCCTGGTACCGTTGCAGAAGCTGCAATTTATAGGCGCAGTACTGGACACCGTTCAGGGAAGAGCATTTCTTCCAGATGACAGAGCGGAGCGCATCAGATCTCTCATCAGGGAGCTTTCGTCGAACAAGACCGTCCCAGCCAGGTCGGTCCTTCACTTGCTCGGACACATGGCTGCGGCCATTCCTACCATCCCTTTCGCAAGGCTCCACATGCGGGTAACTCAGTGGATGCTCAAGGTGCAATGGGATCAAAGACAAGACCACATGCAGCATCCGGTCAGAATCACGAACACCGTGATTCGAGACTGGCAGTGGTGGCTAGACCCAGGGACACTCTCTACGGGCATCCCATTTATAGCGCCGTCCCCGGAGGTAATCCTCACCACAGATGCCTCAGGTCTAGGGTGGGGAGCACACCTGGACGGGGTGAAGTCCCAGGGATCGTGGACCTCGCAGGAGGTCCACCTCCATATCAACGTCCTAGAAATGAGGCGGTTCTTTGATGCCTGCAGGCATTTTCAGTCAGAGATCCCACTGAGTACTCTCCTGCTTCCAGACAGACAACAGCGGTGATGTATTACCTCAACAAACAAGGAGGCGCACACTCTTACCCCCTTTGCAGGGAGGCCATGAGGGTGTGGGATTGGGTAATCCGACACGGCGAATCTGATCACAGTACATGTTCCCGGGGTGGACAGCACAATTGCAGACGGCCTGAGTCGCTCCCAGGCCAGAGTCCACGAGTGGGAACTTCTTCAAGAGGTAGCAGAGGATCTGTTTCTTTGATGGGGAACTCCAGAGTTGGACTTGTTCGCTTCCCCATCCAACACAAAACTGCCCAATTTTTGCTCGCTAGATCCAGGGCCTGGTGTTTTCTGGCGAGACGCGTTGTCCCTCTCCTGGGCGGACAGATTCCTCCTGCTTTTCCTCCCTTCCCGTTGATCCAGAGGTTCTTCTCAAACTGCGCGGGAGCAGGCAACCATGATCCTTGTGGCCCTTCTGGCCCAGACAGATCTGGTTCCCTTTACTGATTCAGCTATCCAGGAACCTCCGCTCCCGTTGCGTTCAGCTCCATCTCTTGTCTCAGGAGGAAGGTTCACTGGTCCACCGGACTTACACTCACTGAGCGATACGCATGGCTCTAGTGACATAGCCATCTTGCGTCACGGGGTCTACGAAGAGGTTGCGGAAGTTCTTTCTGCAGCAGAAAGCCGGCAACGCGTACTTCAGTATGCCATGAAATGGCCCGTTTTTGTTTATGGGTGCAAGCACGCGACCTGTCCCCTTTAGGTTGCCCGGTGAAAGCGGTGTTAGAGTACCTGCTCTGCCTTTTCCGTTCAGGTCTCGCCTACTCCTCTATCAAGGTGCACCACTGTGCCATTTCAGCGTACCACCTCCCGGTGGGACAGCGCACAGTGGCACAACTAGATGCCTCTCGGGAATTTTTGAGAGGGGTGTTACATCTTAGGCCACCCATTAAGGACCCAGTGCCTCCATGGGAGTTGCTCTTTGTCCTGGAACAACTCACGCTTCCCCCCTTCGAACCTGCCGCAGATTGCGAGCTGCGTTTTCTGTCGTGGAAAACGTTGTTTTAGGTTGCTGTTACATCAGCGAGAAGAGTTTCTGAGCTTCATGCTCTCATGTGCAAAGAGCCTTATTTAATTTTCCACCGGGACAGAGTATCCCTGAGGACGAATCCTAAATTTTTGCCTAAGGTGGTTTCCACACTCACTCTCAATCAGGATATTGACCTGCCGGTCTACTTCCCAAATTACTCTAATAGAGGAGAGGCACTCTCCACACCTGGATGTTCACCGCAGCTTGAGGTATTACCTCAACAGAACTAAGCAGCTTCGTAATTCGGAGCAACTTTTCGTCTCCTTTTCTGAAAGGATGGTGGGCCAACCAGTATCCAAACAGTCCCTGTCTCGCTGGCTGGTCCAGTGTATCTCATACTGTTATGATATCAAACAAAAGCCCCCTCCCGGGATCATTCCGGGGTCATTCCACTAGGGGTGTGGCCACCTCCTTTGCAGCACTTCGAAACGTCTCCACTTCTGCCATTTGTGCTGCAACCACTTGGAGCTCTGTACATACCTTTATCAGGCATTATAGCCTGGACATCGCTTCAAGGCGAAGAGCAGGCTTCGGCCGAGCTGTGCTACAGGGTCTCCTGTCCTAGATTCAGGACCTGGAATGTTCCTCCTAGTTTCCTCCTCCCAGAGTGTTTGCAAACGCTACTGCTTGGGAATCAGTCCTAATGGTGTAACCTGCTGCAAGAGCTGTGTCTCGAAGTAAGACAGTACAGTTACATAAGAACTTACCGTAACAGTAGATCTTAGAGAACAGCTCTTGCAGCAGGTACCTTCCCGCCCACCTTCCCCCTTGGAGGAGGAGGCATGGCTTAAGCCTTGGTTAACAGGGAATTTTACCCTTTTGTCTTCTGACGGTGGTTCCTCGGTCTCCCATTTTGATGTCAGCTTGTGGCCGGAAGTCTCCGGCGGGAGAACTGGGGAATCTGGCGGGACCGCCCCCTTATATACTAGGTCTGGCGTGGGCCGGGACCCGACGCCGGGGTCCTCGCTGAAGATAGCTAGCTAGAATTTTTCCGTGGGGTCCTGGCGCCTGCGGCTTCAGTCCTAATGGTGTAACCTGCTGCAAGAGCTGTTCTCGAAGATCTACTGTTACGGTAAGTTCTTACGTAACTGTACTTTCCTTTGACCTGCTGACGTTCAGTGATATTATGTGGATCATCCAGGGGATGTGCCCTACGTGCCGTAGTTTAGATCCGGGCCCTACCTCCCTAATTTTGGGTTGTGTTGAGATCGTCGGCCCATTTCTGGTTCAAATAATCTGGTGCTCCCTAGAATTGGGTGAGTTTCCTAGCTCCCTAAAGGAAGCTGTGGTGACTCCCCTTTTGAAGAAGGCTTCTTTGGACCCAGATGTTTTTTCCAACTACAGACCGATCTCTAACCTTCCCTTTATTGGGAAGGTTATTGAGAAGGTAGTGGCAAACCAGTTGGAGGACCATTTGACCATCCATAATATCAATGAACCTCTCCAGTCTGGTTTTCGTAAGAGGCATAGTACCGAGACTGCTCTGGTTCGGGTGCTCAGTGATCTCCTGATGGCGAGAGATCAGAGGAACCGCTCTAGCTTGGTCCTCCTTGATCTCTCTTCAGCCTTTGACACTGTAGACCATGGGGTTTTGCTCGAACGTCTGGAGTCCATCTGTGGCCTGTCTTGTACAGTGCTCAGATGGTTTTCATCTTTTCTATCTGGGAGAGCGCGAGAGTTGTGTAGGATTTTTCCTCTGACCCTTTCCCTCTGCATTGTGGTGTCCCCAGGGTTGTGCTCTCCCCATGTTGTTTGCAGTGTATAGCTGCCCTCGGAGACATTGTAAGAAGGTATGGGCTGAGGTTTCACTGCTATGCTGTTGATACCCAGCTCTACCTTTCTTTGCCCGACCAGGTTAGTGCTCTCTCGGTATTTAATAGCTGCCTCGCTGAAATCCAGGACTGGATGAATGTGAGCTGGTTAAAGTTGAGCGCCAGTAAGACTGAGGTTTTGGTAGTGGATCTGGGGTGGGACAGGTGGGTTGGGGTCGGTCAGCCTCTGGCGTATTGCTGGGGGGATCTGATCCTTTCCTCTGAACGGGTGCGTAACCTGGGAGTGGTACTTGACGACGGGCTGACTCTTTGTCTTCAGGTGTCAGCAGTCGTTGAGTCCGCATTTTACCATCTTAGGAACATCGCCAGGGTGAAACACCATGTTCCGTCCAGCGACTTACCCGTGTTGGTCCATGCTTTCGTGACATCTCGCCTTGACTATTGCAACTCCCTTTACTTGGGGCTTCCTGGGGTTGATAACCGCCACTTGCAGCTAGTGCAGAACACTGCTGCAAGGTTAATGACGGGGGTGACTAGAAGGACACATATCACCCCTGTGCTGCGCAATCTGCACTGGCTGCCTATACAGTGGCGGATCACCTTTAAAGTAGGTCTTTTGACCTTCAAAGCCCTGCACAGACTCGGCCCTGACTACTTGAAAGAGCTTCTGGTCCCTTCCACTCCTCGACAGCTCCGTTCAACCCGACGAGGGTTGCTAGAGGTTCGAGGGTTATATTGAAGTCCTCTGGGGCTAGGGCCTTTGGGTTCGTGGCCCCTACCCTCTGGAACTCTCTGCCTCGCCGGCTTAGAGAATGCGCGACCGTGGAAGCCTTTAAGCGGGATTTTAAGACTTTTTTATGGAATAAGGCTTTTATTGACTGATGCTGTTCTGAATTGTTGATTTTATATGTATACTTTGATTTTATAATTTATCTGTACAGCGCCTTGGTATTTGAAAGGCGCTAAATAAATAAAGTGATTATTATTATTATTATTATTATTGTCAGGCTCAAGACACAGAGTTTTTCTATCAGCAATGCAGCTATGGGGTCGTGCAGGCTGCAGCCTGTGACAGGGCTAATGTTCCCTTGGCTTCACACACCCCCAGATAAGGACTCCAGGAGGATGGATGCCTTGGCAAAGAAACAATACATGGCATCCTCTTTGGGGCTCAGGCAGGCTAATTATATGGCCTATGCAGCCAGGTACCAGAAGTCCAGATGGGACACTGTACTGGCACTGGCTGAACAGGCCTCCCCGCAGCTGGCCAAGGAGCTGGAGGAGGTGGCTGCTGATGGAACTGAGACATCTGAGGTACAATGTCATGCTGCTGTGGACTCCAGTGATGTGTCATCAAGAGTCATGGCTAAATCTGTGGCTCTTCGGAGAATGGCTTGGCTCAGATGTACTAGCCTCTCACAGAACACCCAGGCTAAGGCCATGGATTTCCCTGTGGAAGGTAATTCTCTGTTTCGGGAGCAGACAGATAATTACATGAAAAAGATGGAGGAATATAGGACCACTTATAGGAGTGCACAGGCCAAGGAGAGGCAGGCAACTCCTCAAAGGCAGCAATTTAGGGGCAGGTCTTTTCATAGGCTTTTCTACCAAGCACAGGCCTCTTCTCCCTTTTCACAGAGGGGGTTCTTCAGAGGGAGAGGCGGAAGGGGGATGAGCAGGGCTGCATCCACTCCTCAGTCTAAGGCCCCTGCCAAGCAGACACCCTGATGGGCCTGCCCGGGTCGACTCTCCTATCCCTGTAAGGGGCAGGCTGGCTTACTTTGTCCAGGACTGGGTGTCTGTTACTTCAGACAAGTGGGTCCTGGAAGTAGTAAGCCAGGGACTGGTTCTCAGCTTCAAAACATTTTCCGAAGATGAGAGCCAGATCTTTTCCACCCGCTAGTCTCTCCGAAACCCTTGCCCTAGAGGCAGAGGTTTAATCTCTTCTGGTCTTAAGAGCCATAGAGAGAGAGTTCCTACCCTACACTGGGGCAAAGGTCTGTACCCCAGGTACTTCCTTACCCCAAAAAAGACAGGGGAGTGGCAACCCATCCTAGATTTAAGATACCTGAACAAACATCTTTTAAAACCAAGGTTCAAGATGGTGACTCTGGGAATAATTCTTCCTGGCTAGCCTCCCTGGACCTCAAAGATGCCTACTTTCACATCCCCATCAGGTGCTCCCACAGAACGTACCTCAGGTTCAAGTTGCCCTCAGGCCATTATCAGTTCAAAGCAATGCCCTTTGGTCTAACATCAGCTCCAAGGATTTTCACAAAGTGCCTGGCAGTAGTAGTTGCCTTTTTAAGAAGGCAAAAGATTTCAATTTTTTCGTGTCTGGACGACTGGCTCATAGTGGGTCATTCTCCAGACCAAGTCAAGTCAGACCTGCAAGTGACCCAGCAAGTGCTCACTTCCCTGGGATTTCTTCTGAACCTCCCCAAGTCAGTTCTCGAACCAGTGCAGCTTCTTACCTTTATAGGGGCAGAGCTAGATACTGTCAAAGCAAGAGCCTTTCTTCCCCTGGAAAGGGCAAGTGTTCTTATAGAACTGGCTTCTTCCTTCAGCCTTCAGGTGTCCCGACCAGCAAGGCACTTCCTTCAGCTCTTGGGCCACATGGCAGCCTCTACAGCAGTGGTCCAAGGGGCAAGATTCCAGATAAGGGACATTCAGTTCCATCTGAGGACCTTTTGGTCCCAAAGGAAGGATCCTCTTACCAAACTGATTCCAGTGACTCGGACACTGATCCTAGCTCTTCAGTGCTGGCAGGATCAGGACAATTTAAGACAAGGGTTCCATTTGTTACTCAGTCTCATTCGGTGGTCCTTACCATGGATGCTTCCCTTCTGGGGTGGGGAGCCCATTTGGGGGCTCTCACAGCCCAGGGACTGTGGTCCCCTCAGGAATCCCTTCTTCATATCAATCTCCTGGAACTCAGGGCAGTTTTTCTGGCCCTGCAGGCTTTCTCTCAGTCAGTGCAGAACAGGGTGTTTCAGGTCAGAACAGACAACTCCACCACCTTGTGGTATATCAACAAGCAGGGAGGCACTCGGTCCACGGCCTTGTGCACTGGAGCCATGAAATTGTGGTCCCTGGCTTATTCTCTGCAGACCCCTCTGATAGCAGTCCACCTTCCAGGGAAGGACGATGTGCTAGCAGATGCACTGAGCAGGTTCTCCCAGGGCCATCACGAATGGTCCCTGGACCCTTTGGTGTTAAACGTGATTTTTTCAAGGTGGGGCATTCCAGAGATAGATCTCTTTGCAGCCCCAGACAATCACCAACTTCCTCTGTTTTGTTGCAGACCCCCACTCTTGGGCTCAGTCCCTCTGGATGCTCTGATGTTGAACTGGGAAGGGAAATTTCTCTATGCCTTCCCTCCCTTTCCTCTACTGTTCAAGGTTCTGGTCAAAGTGAGGTCACAACCCTGCAAAGTGATTCTGATTGCTCAGATTGGGCCAGGCAGCCCTGGTACCCCCTCTTACTGTCCCTAGCAGTCCATCTTCCCCTGTCTCTTCCCAGAAATCACAACCTGTTAACCTCCTCTCAGGGGAGGATTTGATACCCCAATCTTCGGTCCCTCAATCTCAAGGCATGGCTCTTGAAGAGTTAAGAGTATGCAGATTTGCATCTGTCCCAAGGGGTTCTGGATATTCTCAAAGCCTCTCGAAAGCTAGCCACCAGAAAGACTTATGACTCCCAATGGAAAAGATTCAGCATTTGGTGTTCCAAGAAGCATATATCTCCAGACACTGCTGAATTGCATACAGTTCTCCATCTTAATTAATTTATTTATTTATTTAGTTTTTGTTAACCAGGTAGGTGCACTAGCCAGCAAGTGACTATTTTCAGGCACGACCCGGGAGGTACAATTACAATACAAATAGTACAGTGCAATTAATACAGTACATGGTAAGGTACATTGAAGTAAGTAGACAACTAATTACAAGTAGGTAGTGCAAACAGTGGGTACTGGTGTTAGGATAGACTTCAGAGTAGTGGAGAAACAAAGGGGGCATGATCAGGGAGAGGAGAGTGTCCGGGCCAGGCGAGGTGGCAGGCAATGGTAGGGTGGGACGAGAAAAAGTTACGGAGTTAGCGGCGGGAGGCTAGAGCCTGTAGCCGGGGTCATGGAACCGATTCACGGCTTGAAGAAATGGGAGGAGGGGGAACGGGGTAGAAGACTGTAAGAGGCTAACCGGCAATAGCGGAAGGCAGGGAAAAAGTGTCCGGGCCGCTGGTTCTGTGACCGGGCGTGGAGGTAGAGCTACTGTGGGAGTTGAGCTAGAGTTTGGCAACAACGAGCGAAATTAGCTTTAGCGGAAAAAGCAGGGGGCTGTGACCGGGCTCGTGGAACCATGAGCCGGCTGGAGGCAAGGGACTGTGGCCGGGCTCATGGCACCATGAACCAGCTGAAGGGTGTTATAAAGAGACAGTTTTGGTGACCTGGGCGTGCGAAGAGTACCCAGCCTCACGGTTTCTTTCATGGGTAAGGAACCAGCGAGGAGGTCGGCGATGGGGGTGGAGGGGGGTGAGGCGGATAGGCGGCTTAGGAAGCCTGGTTTTATAGCACGGCAGCAGGATAGACACAGTGCTAGGTATTGTGAAGTCAATGGGGGGGGGGGCACAAAACATGGTCAGGTTGACATTTAATGGATTAAGCTAGGTGAGGTCCCAGCGGAGTTAGGGGGTTTGAACTGCAACAGGGACGAAGCCCTTACTACTGCAAATAAAATTTAATAACAGGAGCCACGGAAACCGGGCGGGGTGAAAGAGGGAATTTATGGCAAGAGCGGCAGATTGCTACAATCTGCGTCCGGCTCATGGAACCGTACTCCGGCCGGGCGGGTGAGAGGACTCTGTCTCCGAGGTAGAAGTACGGCAAGAGGTGGCTTTAGCGGAAAAGGTGCGGAAGAGGCCCGGTCTTGTGGAACTGAAAGCGGATAGTATGTCTGGGCTAGTCGATTGTGTGTGTGTGGGGGGACAGGTGAGGCTAAGAGATTTAGGAAGAACCAGTACTTGATACAAAAAATATTACATCACAGATTGTGTAAACAGCAAGTTGAGAAACAGGCAAAAACAGTAAGGTGACTAGAAGCATTTGTCATACACATAGGCATTGGAAAGGCAAAAGACAGTTGAGCCATATAAAGTTTTAGCCTCAACATAAAAAGTGCAAGTAGTCCAACTGACATATAAGGCAAATAGGGGAGATGTAGACGTTAAGCATATACAAGGGATAAGGAGGTGAAAGTAGACAGGGGAAGGTTTAGAAAAAGTGGGCATGAAGGAAAAGCTTCAGGTAGGATCATAGCAGGCACATTGGTCCATAGAAGTAAGGTGGTTCCGTAGCTTTCGTTTGAAAATGTAGTGTGAGGAAGTTTGTCTTAGGTCAAGTGGTAGTAAGTTCCACATTTGTGGGGCAGCATGCCCAAACGCACCTGAGCCCTTTGAGGTGCGGCAGTGGGGAACTTTCAGGAGAGACTTGTCAGATGATCTCAGTTCACGGAGGGATAATAGGCTGAAACGGTTCCGATAGTGAAGCAGGTCTAACCACTCTGATGATGGAGTCTGAGAGGCAGCATAGGTAGTACAGTCTGGTGGCAGAGGGGGAGAGCCAGCCTAAGTCTTTGTACAGTCGGCAGTGATGCTTGAGACGGGGGGCCTTTGAAGCATATCGGCAAATGTTGTAGGTGATGTCCCATTTTTGCAGTGTTGTTTTGTGTGCCATAGTCAGGATGGGGCACAGTAGGTTAGAGTTGGAAGGAGGATTCCTCTGGCAATGGCCAGTTTGGCAGTGGGTGTGAGCATGTAGTTGGTTCTGTAGGCAGCCCCCAGTTTGCAGTAACCAGTTTTGCAGGTTTCTTGGATATGCAGGTTCAGGTCCAGGGATTGGTCGAGCAGTATGCCCAGATAGCAGAACGTGCTAACAACCTCGAGGGGTTCCTTCAAGGTTGAGTACATTTAAGGGAGATGAGCAGGATCTTAGTTTATGGGTCATACCCAGTAGCATGGCTTTTGTTTTGCTGGCGTTAAGGACAAGGCGATGAGTGCTTAGCCAGTGTTGAGCAGAATGGAAAGCAGATGTCAGAGTGGCGCTTAGATGGTCAGTACTACCTGAATGAGCATAGATGACCAGGTCGTCTGCGTAGAGTAGCAAGGCACCAGATACTATACTGCTGGGAAGATTATTTATGAACAGTGAGAATAGGAGAGGGCCTAGTATTGAGCCCTGGGGTACTCCAATATTGATAGTGGTGCTGTCAGAGATTGCAGAGTTGAGTCTGACAGCTTGTGTCCTGTCAGTTAGGTAGCTTCTGAACCAGTTCGTTACAGGAGATGAGAAGCCAAGATTTTAAGGTAGTTAGTAGTAGGGGTGGTCCACAAGGTCCGAAGCCTTAGGTGGTCGATGAACACAGCCCAGTAAGTTGACCTTCATCCATGTTTGTAAGAGTATCAGAGGTAAACTTTGCTAACGCAGTTGTGGTGCTGTGATGTTTCCTGAAACCATGTTGTGCTTCACAGAGTAAATTTGAGGATTCGAGGAATTCAGTGGCCTGGGTGGCTGCTATTTTTTTCTAAGATTTTGCTGAGGACTGAGAGAATGGCTATGGGTCTGTAGTTTGATATTTCGTTCTTGTTTCCTTTTTTGAAAATGGGGGTGATTCTAACAGCCTTCCATATGCCTGGGACTGTGCCAGTGGAGAGGGACAATGTGAAGATTCTGGCTAATGGATAGGAGATGAGATGGGCAGCAACTTTCAGCAGTCGAGGTTCCAGTGAGTCGGAGCCTGAGCTGGTGCTGTCGGATATGGTGTTTAATAATTTAAAAACTTGTTTTCTAGACACAGCTTTGAAATAAAAAGTTTTTGTTACTGTTGGTACAGGGTCATTTGTCGAAGTGCCTGCTTTCTCATTGGTAGAGAGGGGCTGAGGGACAGCTGATGCCGTTGTTAGGGTGGACGTATATCTGTAAATTGTTTAAGGGATTGCTTCATACAAATCCTCCCTTTAAGGATCCTTCCCCTGCCTGGGACTTAAATGTTTGCATTGCCCAACTTATGCAACCCCCATTTGAGCCTATGTCCTCAGCAGAGCTTAAGTACTTGACTTGGAAAACTGTGTTTTTGGTAGCCATTACCTCTGCCAGACGTATCCGTGAATTGCAAGCCCTGTCAGTGGAACCTGATTTTATCTCCTTTCACAAAGATAAAGTGGTCCTTAGAACCAATAGGACATTCTTGCCCAAAGTGGTTTCAGTCTTCCATTTGAATCAGTCCATGTCTCTCCTCCCTGTTATCTTCACTGATCATTCTTCCTCAGTAGAGAGAAGGCTTCACAGTTTAGATGTTAAAAGAGCCCTTAGCTACTACATAGAGCATACCAAGGGTCACATGTTTGATTCCCTCCAGTTGTTCCTCACTTATGGGGAAGTGGGAAAGGGCAAACCTGCCACCAAGAGAACTATTGCCAGGTGCATTGTTTCTTGTATACAATTCTGCTATGAGAAACTGGGAAAAATTTCACCCTCAGGCCTGAGGGCTCATTCCACAAGAGGTATTGTTGCTTCCCTGGCTGCTGCTGGGGATATCCCTCTGTTAGAAATGTGTCAAGCAACCACCTGGAAAACAGTCCATACCTTTACCAAGCATTACTCTCTGGATACCCAGGCTAGGAGTGATGCTCCGTTTGGCACAGCAGTACTTCAGGGCCTATTCCCAAAGTAGGTTCTGTCCCTCCTTCATGGAAGTACTGCTTGGTAGTCTGCAGATTGTCAGAATAGAGCAAGACTTCATGTTGTTTGAAGAAAAAATTAGTCACCTTAGTAACTGTGTTTCTTCTAAAGGAGTCTTGCTGTATTCTGACCTCCCTCCCTGCCTCCACTCTCAGAACCTGGTTTTGGGAAGTGGGTGGGCAGGTGCAGTGTTGCACCCCAGGGGTGCTTCATGCACACCCTCCTTTTTATCTGGGTGCTATTGTATTATGATCTTTTATTTTTGGATAGGTTTTGGTTTTGGGTTTCCTGACTTGAGTCTTCCTTTGGAATCCAAAACTTTCTGTTGCCAATTGGCTAGTTAAAATTTTTACAATATCCACATAGATAGTTAGTGAGTGTTTGCTCATAAGAATCTGACGGTTGGGTTTCGAAGTGCTGCAGACAGAGACCTTAACCGTGCTCGAGCTCAACGTTCTATGCACTGCATAGAAAATTAACCCTCTACTCTCCAGGGCAGTTCAAAGGCTGGAGCTAACTGCAGATTGTCAGAATACAGCAAGACTCCATTAGAAGAAACACAATTACTAAGGTGGGTAATTTTTTCTTCCCACCCTGCCTCCCTTTCCAGAACCTTTAGCCTTTGCACTCCTGCGTGCTGTGCTACCAGAGATATATACCACTTCAGAGTACAAGTCTGGCAAACAGGGTTCACATGTGTTTTCCCCCTCCTTTTTCAGGTGATTCTGACATTTTGGGGACCTTGTTGTGTTTCTCACTTCAGTTGGAGGGTTTTTATTAAGGGGTTATGGGTTTTAAATTCTTTATTATCTGAAAGTTATACTGATCATTAATACTTCTAGTTTTATGGTTCCAGGCTTCTAGGAAATCTGAGGAGTTTAGAACATTGGCAGTTAGTATAGGGCAGCATTTAAACAGTTGTCACGTGCAAAGAATTCCATCATTTGCATGTGTTCTATTCTTTCCGGGCAGTCCTACCTAGAAGGCTTACTGCAGAAAGTTATGAATACCGGAGTATCACTGGGAAGAAACAAGATTACTATGGTAAGTAATTTTTTCTTATATGTATTGTGTGATCTTGGCATAAAACTACATGCAGAGGATCTCCAAAGGACTTACAGGTCCTGTTTCTTAACCACAAGGTTGTACTTACACTGCTACTAGTAATTAAACTTTAACAAGGCCATATTTATTGGGTCAGTTTGCACTGGGGACTTGCCCCTGATGAAGAGTCCTTCGCCTGTCCTTGAACTGCCGAGGATCTGTCCTGCTACGGACGATTTTGTATCTGTACAGCTATTTCCACAAAGGTTTTTATCCTCCTATGTACGTCTGGGTGGCTGTCAGCCCTGTTCCTGTGCCAGACGGTCATCCTTGCCTCTCTTCTGATCTAGAAATAGGTACCCCCATGGAGTTCCCTCTGCAGCGGGGAAGGATCGTCCTTCTCCCTGCCAGACAAATTCATTGTGGCCTCTGGACTGGAGTGTTAAGGAGGACCTCTGGGGCACGAGCAGGGCTTGACGAAGCACAAGCCCTCCATTTTTCATTTTTTCTCCCTCAACCCCTGCCGCAGCATCATGTCAGTACGTATGTGGCCAACACCTTGTGACGGGCTGTACAGCTTTCCTTCACAGTGGATTGACGTGCGTGTCATGGGTTGACGGGGCCACATACTGCATCAGGAGACGTGGATTGGCTTAAAAATGGGTCTTGAAATTTTATTTATTTTTATTTTGGATTAACACTTTTGAGCGCAAGCGCTCATTTACAAAGGTTCCATGTCAGTGGTGGGAGGGTGACATACAGATACGGGAATATTACTGTAAACTGAAACAACAAAAAATAGTATAACTAAAACTATACATTGATAAAATACGTGAGAGGATAAATACAATTTAGTTAATAACAGTAGCAGAAATGACATAAGAAAACAGTACCTGGAATTGATAGTGTTGGATTCTCAAGTAAAAAATATATAATAAATAGTGGGTGAGAGAGGTTAGACAGGGGAGGTAGGATAGGGAAGTGTATAAGAGGAAGAGGTAAGGGGAGGCGCAGACCGTGTAAAGACAAACAAGCATACTCTAAGGGTGGGATGGGAGGGAGAAGGGAAAAGCGGGGTTACTATCAAAAAGAAGGGGATGTAGGGAGAGTGGGCATAAGGAGAACCAAGGACAGGATGAGGCAGCAAGGTCACTGAAAAGTACTAGGCAGACCCTAGGGGTGCAAGGGGCAGATATCAAGTGAAGCAGTCACAAGAATTGTTAGCCATGAGGGTCAGTTTTAGCTTGGTCTGGAAGGCACCCAGTTTTTGCAGTGTTGAGTCTTCATAGTCCAGCAAATTGAACCATTGAGGAACTCTGTAGGTGAAGGAACGCTGACCTTGTGATGTCTGACATCTAGGAACTAGGAGAGACTGGTGGGCAGCTGATCTGGTGATTTTAGTGGGTCGGGAGGGAGTAAGCAATACCGCCGTCCCGGGTGACATTAGTCCTAGGAGTGCTTTTATGACTAGTAAGCAGGTTTGATATTTAATCCAATTTTTCAGTTGAAGCCAATACGTCTGTTCGTATAAATAGCAGGTGTGAGTAAAGCGATCAGACCATGTAATTAACCTGCAGGCTTTATTTAGTGCAACAGTTATTCTGTGAAGCATGGTGTGTCAGTAGCCGATCCATAGATTACGAGACCATAATCAGTGGCTGAAAGGATGGAGCTATACACCACCAGTTTGAGGGCTTCAGAGGTTAGATTACGCTTGATGCGATATAGTAGACCAATTTTTATATTTACTGCCTTTGCTACAGCTTCGGTATGATGCGAGAAGGAGAGGTGTTTGTCCAATGTAACCCCTAAATACTTGAATTGTTCCACTACATCAAGGGGGACACCTTGTTGATTTTTTACAATGAGTGCATGCGCTTTAAATTTGTTTCTTGTGGAGCTGAACAACATAACTTTCGTTTTTTCGTAATTCATCACACGGTTTTGATTAGAGAACCCGGTTTCGACTTCATCAAAGCCACTTTGAAGATGATCCTCAAGTAGAGTGGGGTTAGGTTGGCTTGAGTAAATGCCAGCATTGTTGGCGTGTAACAGTGTGTGCTGGTGGCAATGGAGGGGAAGGTTGTTTACAAAAATACTAAAATGTAGAGGTCCAGAGCGGACATTTCTTTGGTCAGACAAGACATTGTAAATTTTTACATACTGAGTTTGATCATCCAGGTAGCTTTTGAACCAAAGCATCATTTCTTTTGACATGCCAAGCAGAAGCAGAGTGGCTGACAGTGTCGAATGCCTTTATTAGGTCAATGAAGTCTGCACCCACAAGATTCCCTTGGTCAAGAGCATAGAGCATGGTGTATGTATGCAGCAAGTTCCAGGAGGGCAGTAGAGGCACTATGCCCTTTCCTGAAACCATGCTGTTGTGGGCACTGAATGGAGTATTTTTCAAAGTATTCAATTAGTTGATCAGCAGCTAGTCATTCCAACACTTTGGACAATGAGGGGGGGATGGAAATAGGTCTGTACTTGGTATGTGAGGTCCGATCACCCGATTTGTGGATGGGGTAACTTGCGCGGACTTCCAAACAAGAGGGAATTGGGATAGCCTTAAGGAGAGGTTGAAAATACTTGTGATAGGGGCTGTAACCTCATCCAGGGTAAGAGAAGTACATTTTAAGTCACGGGAATCGCCACTGTTCTGAGACTTATCTAGGACCTTGCGCATGCATCTTTTAACAAGGGGGGATGGTTACTTTCTTAAAGTAGAAGGGTGGGATAGGGTTTCGGTTCCCATTGTGTTCATGAGAGGCCCCAACTGTTGATTGCTCAGGGAGAGGTGTGGATTGATTAGTCAGGTAGGAGGACACCACTAAGGTCTGTGAAATCGTTATTGAAGATATTTGCAATGGTAAGGGGGTCCATAGTTGAAACATCGTCTGTGTCAATCACCGAGGGGGTAACCCAGGGCTCTCAGTAGGATTTTTTTTGTTGAGGAGCCCCGGACGTGTGTGAAAAAAAAAAAATCGGGGTCTGGACCAAAAATCTGGGAAGTCCTCCTGAAATTTTTGGGGGTCCCCATTGAAATGAATGGAACGAGTCTGGAAAGTACATTTCAGTGTTTTTTATTCATATACCCATGTTTTTTATATTCCTGAGTCATTATGTTGCTAATATAATGCCAAAAAGTATTTTTTTTTTTTTTCAGCAGACAGTGTTGTTTTGCATTCCTACAAGGTACCAGTGATGGCTAAGTAACCACAGCAGTAAATGATCACATAAAAATAATCACCTGTGTGACTATTGACTGTTGTTCATTCATTTGTTCAATGTCTGTCACAAATTATAGTGAGAAAAATGTACTTACAGTTTTGCAGTTCTGGTACATTGAACTGGAATTTCTACTGCTGCAGTTGAGTGCAGTTGCCCAATTTATTTATTTGCCAAACTGCTACAAACAAAGTTTGCCATTAGATTAGGTACTGACAGTAAGAAGATGTAAACATTAATAGACTAACAGTCATTGCTGACAGTCCCTTATGTCTCCCAGTCCCTCACCTTCTGCCCAAAATATTTCTCCTTCGTTCTCTCCTGCACATTGACATTTTAGATGCTATTATAATCACCCCTCCCCCCATTTCAGACTCCCTGGCAGTGCCCAACCACCAAACATTGCAGAAACTTCCCTCCCAGCTCCCACCCACCAATGATGACTCTGGCTTAGATGACACAATCTAACATGATTGTGTGGTTGCTGGCCCTTGGCTTAGTGCAATTTTTTTAACTGGCTAAACCACACTGGCTACACTACATACTTCCTGCCCAAACTTAATGTTAGCACCAGTGGTGGTGCCATCTGAGCGGCAGGTAATTGCTGATTTGTGTTTTGACCTGGCATAAAAGTGATTATTTCTTCGCCTACACCCTCCTGCCCACAACTTCTCCTAAAACACCCTCCTGCCCACAACTTCTCCTAAAACACACTCCTGCCCACAACGTCTCCCTGCTACTGTCCTGCACAGAATCTTCGTAAATTTTAAGGATACCTCAACCTGGCTGTACCAGAGACATTAGATTTGACTGGGGTGACTGAAATCCCCCCACATTCCCATCCACCCCACCCTTTTAGCCTTGACAGCTGATCTGCTGTTAAGAAGAGACTGTGGCACAATCTGGTGGATATGACAACTGAGTCTGTAGTGTGTCTGCTTTCTGTGTACGTATGCATCATGGGTACTTCTATGCTGGCAGGCATTCTCTTAGCACCCCTCCTGTCCAATTAATGTCGCCACACAACTCTCCTGCCCATAACTACTCCGACACTCTTCCTGCACATTTCTTACCCACCCCACCCACAACCTACCTTGCCTCATCAAGTCTCCCAGATCTGTCCGGTTTAAAACAGTGGCACAGTGTAATCTGGTTGGTGGCATGAAATCTGCACAGTCTGCTTTTCTAGTGAACTTCCTTTTTCATGACATTAGATTGCCATTTTTTCTGTGGCAATTTCCTAACACCTCCAACCCTTAACTTCTCCTAAACACCCTCCTGCCCATAACTTCTCCTAACATCTCCTGCCCATAACTTCTCCAAAACCCTCCTGCCTATAACTTCTTTCTCCAAAACCCTCCTGCACATTTCTTAACTGTGTGTGTGGCACCTAAAAGAGAACTAGTGCCCGTGTTCATGACTGGATAGCACAGTGGGGTGACTAAAAAGCTCCCCCATCCTCATCCTCTCCCCCCACAATTACCTTGGCTCAGCAGGTCTCTCAATCTGTCTGGTGTGTGGCACAATCATGTGGTGCCTTGGTGGAATTATCTGCATGCGGCTGCCACACTGCAGTCTGCTTTTTTCTGTTTGAACTTCTTTTTCCATGGCATGTCATGTTTTCTATGGCAATATCTTCTCCTAACTTCTCCTAAAACGCCCTCATGCCCATTAACTTCTCTTAACACCCCCTGCCCATAACTTCTCCCATAACCCAACACCTCTCCATGCTGCACATTTCTTAACTGTTTTGTGTGTGTACTGTTGATGACAATAGAAGCCACTGTTGCAGACAGACTGTGGAAAGTGCAGAAAGGGTTAGGTAACTACATTTGACCATATAATCTCAGACTGTCCCCCCACTAAAAACAAAACAAAACACAGGGACTGCATTGGGGCCATAATAGTTTACCCCTCCCCCGCCACCTGATCATCTGAACTTGTTAGACTGTGATCCTCTACCAAAATCAAAATGACATTAAATTTAGCAGAATGGGGTAATGACTATCCATCCACCACCGGGCCAATCCCAGGAAATTTAAATCTTGATCTATTCCCTTGAGCAGGACCCCACCAAAAGTAGCATTGACCTTGGGGCTAAATTAAAAATTGTATTGCCCCCGTTGGAACAAAACATTTTGATACTTCAAACAACATGAAGTCTTGCTGTATACTGACTATATGCAGTTAGTCCCAGCACTTGAACTGCTCCGGCGAGGAAAGGGTTAACTCTGTGCCAGGGCGTAGAACGTTGAGCTCAAGCTCAGTTTTCAAACCTCTGTCACAGGTGGTACTCGGTGTAACTGACAAATTCTTTACTCCGCCTAACTGAGAAGTCGCTCCAGAGATCCTCTCCTTCGCTTCGGTTCGGTTCAAGTAAAAACCGGTCAGTTTTATCTACCATTTAATTATTTTTCAGTATTCTGATCTCTGTCCACGGTACAGTAAATGTACTTAGTAGGTAGTTTAGAGTTTTGTTGGTAGAAATTGTTTTTTGTTCAGTTTCTTTCCGGTCGGTTCTGTTGGTAACTGAAGCAATTCTGTATTGTTTATTCTGGTAATTTTTTTTTACCTTTTGTATTGTGGTTCTGTGTACCTATTGGATCCTAAAAAAAACAATATTTTCTTTGTATTTTTATTAATCGACCCATGACACGGTTGGAACTGATAGGTTTTTAGTTGCCTGGCTTAAACGCTGGTAAGGATAACTTATTAATTTTAGGCATGTCTGAGAAACCCAAAAAGAAAACCGGTCCCACTGGGTTTCAGCACTGCACCGTGTGTGGGGAGGCCTTTGCTAAGGCTGATCCCCACTTCGTCTGTGTATATTGTCTGGGGTTTGACCACCTCAACTGCCAAATTTGCAAAAACTTTCCCTAAGCCACTTTAGATAAAGTTTAAGTAGGCTGAAGGAAAGGGAGGCCGAGAAATCTGCTGACCCAGATGGCCAGCCCGGTTCGGTTCTGACAGAACCTGAGGGGGTGCCCGCTGACCTGGGTGATACCTCCTTGGGCAAAAGGAGAGCCGATTCTTTGGAATCGGTTCCATCTAAGACAAAGCGCAAGTCAGCCGGTTCGAATCCCGGTTCTCATGTTCCGACCGCTGATGAAATAGCTAAAGCGATTGCTATTGTACAATTGCTTTGCCTGGTTCTGACCGAACTGACACCAATCCAAAAACGGTCGGTTCAGTCAGAAGTTTCTGCTTCTGAATATGAGCCTGAAGCATTTTATGAGGGCGATTAGGAAGGAGAAGATTATGAAGGCCTAGATGAACCAGTAGAGCCTGACATCTCCCCAGACAGGCCTTCTCATGTGTCTCCTCCCAGACTTTGAGTCCTCTTCCCATTTCTTGTTCTACAAGAAAGTGGCTGATACCCTCCAGCTTCCTGTGGAAGAGGCTGAACGGATCAGGAGGAACCTGACTATGTTGAGGTGATGGATGTCTCGGAGTCCAAAAGGGTGTCTATCCCTCTGCATAAATCCCTGGGGAAACGGATACAAAAAATTCTTCAATTTCCAACATCCATAATCCCTATGGATAAAATGATGGACAGGAGGTATACCTTGTCAGGTCCTGGGATGGAATTCCTTACAAATCATTGCAGCCATGTTGGGGTAGTGCAAGCTGCAGCCTGTGACAAGGCTAATATTCCCCTGGCATCTCACCCCCCTGAGATGAGGATTCCAGGAAAGTGGATACCATAGCAAAGAAACAGTACTTGGCATCCTCTTTGGGGCTCAGGCAAGCTAATTACATGGCATGTACAGCCATATACCAGAAATCTATGTGGGATACAGTTCTGGAGCTGGCTAAGAATGCCCCTCCCGAGCTGGCCAAGGGCTGGAGCAGATGGCTGTTGATGGTATTGAGGCATCAAAGGTCCAGTTTCATGCTGCTGTTAACTCAAATGATGTACATTCTAAGGTTATGGTTACATCTGTCTCCCTGAGGAGATTTGCTTGGCTCAGGTGTACCAGTTTATCACAGGATACCCAGACCAAGGCCATGGATTTTCCTGTCATGGGTAATTCTCTGTTTGGAGAGCAAACAGAGGCTTACATGAAAAAGATGAATGAATACAGGACCACCTACAGGAGTGCTGCAGCCAAGAAAAAGCAGGTCACTCCTCAGAGGTAGCAATCTAGGGCTGGCAGGGGCAGGACTTTTCAAAGGCCTTTTTACCAAGCCCAGGCCTCCTCTTCTTTCCAGCAGAGGGTGTTCTTTAGGGGAAGAGGCAGGAGGGGGATGACCATGACTCCATCCTCCACTCAGTCTAAGCCCCCTGCCAAACAGACACCCTGATGTGTCAGTCAGGGTCACCTCCTTAGTTCCAGTAGGGGGCAGGCTGGCTCACTACTTCCAGGCCTGGAAATCTATTACCTCAGACACATGGGTCCTGGAAGTAGTGAACCAGTGCCCTCAGGCCACTACCAGTTCAGAGCAATGCTTTTTGGCCTAACATCTGCTCCAAGGGTGTTCACCAAGTGTCTGGCAGTAGTACTGGCCTTTCTCAGGAGATGAGGCATATTGCTGTTCCCTTACCTGGACGACTGGCTCATAGTGGGTGAGTTCTCAGACCAAGTCAAGTCAGCTCTAGAGGTCACTCAAAAGCTTCTGGACTCCTTAGGATTCATCCTAAATCTAGAAAAGTGTGTTCTGGAACCAGCCCAGCTTCACACATTTATAGGAGTGGAGCTGGACACTGTCCAGGCCAAGGCCTTTCTTCCTCTATCAATGGTTCAATCCTTCATCACCCTGGCTTCCTCTTTTCGTCCACTAGTGTATCAACCAGCCAGGCACTTCTTACAGTTGCTAGGCCACATGGCAGCTTGCACTGCAGTGGTGCAGGGGGCAAAGTTTCAAATGAGAGATATTCGGTTTCATCTAAAATCTTTTTGGTCTCAGAAAAAAGACCCTCTCTCCAAGTTGGTTCCAGTGTCTCAAACTCTGGTTCAGGCTCTCCAGTGGTGACTGGAGGAGGACAATCTAAGGCAAGGTGTCCCCTTCCTCAGTCAGGCTCCAACAGTGATTCTCACCACGGATGCTTTTCTACTGGGATGGGGAGCCCATCTAGACCAGCTTACTGCTCAGGGAACATGGTCTCCTCAGGAGTCTCTCCTACACATAAATCTTATCGAACTCAGGGCTGTCTTTCTAGCACTTCAGACATCCTCGAACACAATCGAGGGGAAAGTGGTGCAGATCAGGACAGACAACACCACAATCATGTAGTACATCACCAAGCCGGGGGCACTCTGTCCTCGGCCTTGTGCACCGAAGCCATGAAAATATGGTCACTAACTTATTCCCTGCAGGTTTCCCTGATAGCTGTGCATCTCCCAGGGAAGGACAATATACTGGCAGATGCTCTCAGCAGGATTTCTCATGGTCACCACGAATGGGCCTTGAATCCTCTAATTCTTCAGATCATTTTCAAGAGGTGGGCCACTCCAGAGATAAACCTCTTTGCAGCCCCGGACAATCATCAGCTTCTCCTTTTCTGTTGCATACCCCCTCATTTGGGGTCTGTTCCTCAAGATGCTCTCCTGTTGGATTGGACAAGCAGGTTTCTGTATGCTTTTCCTGATTTTCCTCTGATATTCAGAGTTCTGGTGAAGATCAGGTCTCAGCCTTGCATTGTGATTCTAGTGGCTCCAGACTGGGCCAGGCAGCCTTGGTACCTCCTACTATTGTCAGTGTCAGTGACAGTTCCAATTTGTCTTCCCAGACAGTACAATCTTCTCACCTCCTCGCAGGGGAGGATACTGTATCCCAACCTTCAGACTCTCAGACTCGAAGCTTGGCTCTTGAGGAGCTAGAATATGCAAGCTTGCATCTTTCCCAGTTAGTCTTGGACATTCTTAAGGTTAGTAGGGAGCTTTCTACTAGAAAAACTTACAATTCCAAATGGAAGAGATTTGGTTTCTGGTGTTCGCAGAGTCATATTCAGCTGATTTTGCCACTGTTTTGGACTGTTTGGTGCATCTTAACAGTCTGGGCCCGAGGCCTACCACTCTCAAAGTGTATTTGGCGGCTATCTCTGCCTTTCTTTCAGCTGGGAATGGCTCTTCCCTAGCCTCCCTTCCAGTTTTCAAGAAATTTTTCAAAGGTCTGGATGGGTGATGTTCTGGAGGATGGTTTGCTGGACAACATCATTGCCCAGTGTGGACCAAAAGGGGAAGGAGTGGTGTTGACCTTAATATGCCAGGTACAAACTGGGGAACCATGTCCTCAAAGGTGGCCAAGGAGCAGAGGCTGCTGGACGGCTTCCAGGATGTGTTCTTAACACAGCATGTGATGGAGCCCGCAAGGGAGGGGCATGTCCTGGAAGTGGTTCTGGCAGATGAGAATCTGGTAAGGGACCTGGTTGTAGAGGATCCCCTGACTGGGAGCGACCACAATACTGTCTGGTTTCAAATAAGCATGGGGGGAGTGGGGGAGATCTAGGACAATGGCAGTGGACTTCAGGGGGGCAGACTTTGTGGGCATGGGAAATGTTCTCAAGGATCACTTGAAGGAGATTACATCAGTGACATATGTGGAAAAGAGATGGGAGGTCATAAAACAGGGACTTCATGAGGCAGTCAGGACCTGCGCTAAGGTGAAACGTAAGGGAGCAAGGTCACATAAATCATGCTGGTGGTCCAGTGAGGTTCAGGTAGCAGTCAGAGAAAAGAAGGCGGCCTACAAAAAAAATATAAAACAACAAGAGGGGATAGGGACAAGGAAATGTACCATCTTGCAAAGTCACCCGGATGGTGAGTGGGGCAAAGTCCAGTAAACAGCAGAGGCTGGCACAGGGGATACATGGAGGGGAAAAGGCGTCCTTCCGGTACATTGAGGAGCAGAGAAAAACTAGGGCCATCTCAGCAGATTGAGATCAGAAGGAGGGTGGGTGGAAGAGGTGAGGGACCAGGCAGAGGTATTAAATGAGTACTTCGCCTCTGTGTTCACTAGGGAGGGGTATGGGATATCTACAAAGCAAGGCACGATGGGGATAGAAGCGGCAGTGAGTGGGATCAGGGGAGCAACAGAAATGGAGCAAGAGGGAGGGAGAGGTACCCCAGGGGTGTCACATCAGGATAAGGATAAAAAGGCCAGTAAGGTGGAGGGGACGGATGATGCTATCTCCACCGAAAGGGTGTGGTTAGCCCTCAAGACCCTAAAGAAAGACAGATCTCCTGGGCCGGATGGCATTCATCTGAGAGTACTATGGGAATTGGCGGACATACTGGCTGCACCCCTGGCGGAGCTCTTCAACAGGTTGCTTGAGACAGGGAGGGTACCTAAGGATTGGCGAGAGGCACATGTGGTGCCAATCCATAAAGAAGTCGAGGAAGTACCATGTAACTATAGACCCATCAGTTTGACCTCGGTGGTGGGAAAATTAATGGAGAGTATACTAAAGGAACGATTGGGGGTGTACTTGGAGGAGGTGGGAGGTCTGGATAGTCGGCAACATGGGTTTGTGCCAGGTAGATCATGTCAAACCAATCTTGTGGAGTTCTACGGATGGGTAACATCAGAACTGGACAGGGGAAAGCCTGTGGATGTATTATTCAAACACCATGAAGTCTTGCTATATTATGACCATATGCAGTCAGCCACTGCAGCTGAACTGCCCCGGAGAGGAAAGAGTTAACTCCAGAGAGTCTGGAGTTCCACAGCGCGAGGGCGCTATACTAAAGTTTCATCTGGCCAGTTTCAAATGAAACTGTCAGATTCTTTACTCCGCTTCACTGAACAGTCGCTCCGGAGATCAGCTCCTTCACATCGGTTCATTTCTCGGTTCGCCGAGTATTTTCGGTTCGCTTTGAACTGCCAAAAGTATTTATTTTACCGCATTTCAAGTTAAAAGCTCTATCTGGTAAACCGTAGTAGAAAATTTAAAAGTCTGTGTGAAATTCAATTATCGGTTCGGTTTTGAACCGATCGTTTGCTTAATTTAACGCTTTAAAGTGTGGTTGGGCTTTAGAGTGCGGTTCCCGGTTCTTATTGGTTCTAAAAACCTTGCTTTTAAGATAGATTTTTTCAAATACCCGTGACACGGTTAGGAACCGATAAGGGTGTCTTGCCTGGCACTGCCATCAAAAGGGCAAGTTTTTGGTTAGGCTGGCATTATGTCTGAGAAACCCAAAAGAAAAACCGGGCCCACTGGTTTCAACACTGTGATGTCTGTGGGGAAGCCTTTGCCAAGGCTGACCCACACCACTTGTGTTTATTGTCTGAGGGCTGACCACCTCCTGTCAGACTGCCAGGTGTGTAAAATTTCCTGCAGCCACCCTGGAAAGAGATTGGGCCGGCTCAGGGGCGAGAGGCAAAAGTCCGCTGACCCGGATGGCCAGCCTGGTCCAGTACCCACTGGACCAGAGAGGCTGCCCTCTGACCAGGCGAGACTTCCTTGGCAAAATGAAGGCTGGTTCAGGGAACCAGTCTCAGTGAAAAAGACAAAGAAATCAGTAGGTTTGGAGTCCAAAATTGTCTCTCCAACTGCTGCAGAAATAGCTAAAGCCATACAGATTGTCCAGTCACTGTCTCAGGGTCCTGCCGAACCACCTACAGTTGGTAAAAGGTTGGTTCGTTCAGTGCCAGTGGTTCAGGAGTATGATGTTGAGGAATTTTATGAACCACAGGAGAGGGAGGACGAATTTGATCATTACATGTGTGGCTGGGAGGGTCTGGACGTGCCATTGAACGGACATTTCTCCAGACAGACCTTTAGAATCTCCTCCTGTTCTGTCTGAGTCCCTTCTCATTTTATGTTTTACAAAAGGTTGCAGAACCCTCCAGCTTCCTTTAAAGGAAGCTGTGGATGAGCAAGAGGAGCCTGATTATGTAGAAATGATGGATATACCAGAGTCTAGGAGGTTGTCTATTCCTTTGCATAAGTCATTTAGGAAGCAAACAACAAAGATTTAAAAAAATCCTCATTCTGTCCCTCCTGTAGATGAAAAATGGACAGAAGATATACCTTGTCAGGCTCTGATACAGACTTCCTCACTGAGCAGTGTAGTCATGTAGGTGTGGTACAAGCTGCAGCCTGTGACAAGGCTAATATTCCTCTGGCCTCACATCCTCCGGATAAGGATTCCAGGAAGATTAATGCCATGGCGAAAAAACAGTATATGGCAGCTTTTTGGGACTCAGGCAGGCAAATTATATGGCTTATGTGGCTAGATATCAGAAATCTAGGTGGGACACAGTAGTACAGTTAGCCAAGCAGGCCCATGGCCAGCTGGCTAGTGAGTTGGAAGAGGTGGCTGCTGATGGCATTGAAGCCTCTAAACTTCAATTTCATACTGCTGTTGATGTTAATGATGCTTCCTCTAGGGTCATGGCCACTTCTGTAGCTTTCCGTAGGTTGGCATGGCTCAGATGCACTAATATGTCCCAAGATACTCAGTCAAAGGCTATGGATTTTCCTGTTGTGGGTAATTCTCTGTTTGGGAACAAACAGAAAACTATATGAAAAGATGGATGAATACAGAACTACCTACAAAAGTGCCCAGGTTAAGGAGAGGCATGCCACTCCACAGAGGCACGCTCCCAGAGGTAGGGGCAGGCCTTTCCACAGGCCTTTTTACCAATTTCAGGCCTCCTCTGCATTTGCACAGAGGGGTTTCTTTAGAGGCAGAGGTAGACGGAGCACAAGTAAACTGTCCCCCCCTCAGCCTAAGGCTACTGCCAAGCAGGCACCCTGATGGGGTGCCCAGGGCCGATTCTCCTGTACCAGTGGGGGGCAGGTTGGTTTATTTCAGCCAGAACTGGGTGTCCCTAACTTCGGACAGGTGGGTTCTGGAGGTATTAGGCCAGGGTCTGGTCTCTCAGCTTCAAACAGTTTCCAAGATGAGAGCCAGACATTTTCCACCTGCAAATCCTTCAGAAGCCCTTGCTTTGAAGCAGAGGTTTCTTCTCTTTGGACTGCAAAGCAGTAGAAAGGGTCCTCTCCTGCCATCAGGGCAAGGGCTGTACTCAAGATACTTTCTCACCCCAAAAAGACAGGAGAATGGCGCCATTTTAGATTTAAGGTACCTGAACAAGCATCTTTGAAACCAAAGTTCAAAATGTTAACTCTGACAATGATTTGTCCTCTCCTGAGTCCAGGGACTGGTTAGCTTCCTGGACCTCAAGGATGCCTATTTTCATGTTCTGATCAGGCCTTCTCACCGAAAGTACCTCAGGTTCGAACTACCCTCAGGCCACTACCAGTTCAGGGCAATGCCCTTCGGCCTTACCTCTGCGCCAAGGGTATTCACAAAATGTCTAGCTGTGGTAGTGGCTCATTTAAGAAGGCAAGGGATTGCTGTGTTTCCCTACCTGGACGACTGGCTCATAGTGGGTCAGTCCCCAGATCAGGTAACATCCTACTTGCAAGTCACCCAGCAGCTCTCACTTCCTGGGATTCCTGCTGAATTTACCAAAGTCAGTTCTCGAACCAGTTCAGGTACTAACTTTCATAGGTGCAGAATTGAACACAAAGTTAGCCAGGCGTTTCTCCCCTCGGAAAGGGTAGACAGACTCATTGCCCTGGCATCCTCCTTACCCTATGGTCTCTCGACCAGCAAGGCATTTTCTGCAACCCTGGCACATGGCTGCTTCCACAGCTGTAGTGCAAGGAGCAAGATTCCAGATGAGGGACATTCAGTTCCATTTGAGGGCCTATTGGTCTCAAAGGAGGGACCCCTTCCAAATTGGTTCCAGTGACTCAAACCCTGATCCTGGCCTTACACTGGTGGCAGGATCAAAGCAATCTAAAACAAGGGGTTCTTTCATTCCTCGCTTCCACCCCTCACCCTCACCACGGATGCTTCCCTGTTAGGGTGGGAGCTCACTTCATGACCCGTCCACCAGGGAGTGTGGTCTCCCCAGGAATCTCTGCTCCACATCAATCTTTGGAACTCAGAGCTGTCCTTTAGCTCTTCAGGCTTTTCAGCTCTGTCCAGAACAAAGTAGTTCAAGTCAGGACAGACAACACCACAACAATGTGGTACATCAACAAGCAAGGGGCACTGGTCATCAGCCTTGTGCACAAGCAATGAAGTTGTGGTCTCTGGCTTACTCCCTGAACACCTCCCTGATAGCAGTTCACCTTCCAGGGAAGGACAATGTCCTGGCGGATGCCCTCAGCAGGATTTCTCAGGGCCATCACGAATGGGCTCTGAATCCTCAGGTGCTGGGGTCAGTCTTTGCCAGATGGGGCACCCCTCAGATAGATCTTTTCGCAGCCCCAGACAACCACCAACTTCCTCTGTTTTGTTGCAGGCCTCCAGTGCTGGGATCAGTCCCCCTGGATGCTTTTCAGTTGGATTGGAAAGGGAAGTTCCTGTATGCCTTTCCCCCCTTTCCCCTTCTTTTCAGGGTACTAGTAAAAATCAGATCTCAGCCCTGCAAGGTGATTCTGATTGCTCCAGATTGGGCCAGACAGCCCTGGTACCCACTGCTTCTGTCCTTGACAGTCCACCCTGCCCTGAGCTTGCCCAGAGTCCACGACTTACTGGCCTGTGCACAGGGGAGAGTGTGGTATCCGGACCTCAAATCCCTCCATCTCAAGGCATGGCTCTTGAGGAGTTAGAATTTGCTGACTTACACCTTTCTCAAGGTGTTCTGGATATTTTAAAGGTTCGAGGAAGCCTTCCACTAGGGCCACTTACAATTCTAAGTGGAAAAGGTTTTCCATCTGGTGCTCTGAGAAGCAGATTATTCCAGAATCTGCTGATCTGCCCATTTACTGGACTATTTGGTCCATTTAAATTCCTTAGGCCTTAGGCCAGCTACCTTAAGGGTTCATCTGGCAGCTGTCTCTGCTTTTCTGTCAGCAGGGAAGCCTGCTTCCTTTTCTTCTCACCCTGTGCTTTCCAAGTTTTTTAAAGGGTTACTTCACACCAACCCTCCTTTTCGAGAACCAGCTCCCGCTTGGGACCTGAATGTTTGCATTGCTTAGTTAATGCAACCCCCCTTTGAGCCTCTGTCCTCAGCAGAGCTCAAGTTTCTGACTTGGAAAATTGTTTTCCTAGTGGCTATCACTTCTGCCAGACGATAAGTGAACTACAGGCCCTGTCAGTGGAAGAAGATTTTATCTCTTTCCACAGAGATAAGGTAGTCCTCAGGACTAACAGAAAGTTTTTGTTAAAGTGGTTTCAGATTTCCACCTGAACCAATCCATCTCTCTTCCAGTATTTTTCACTGAGCATTCTTCCTCAGGTGAGGGAGTCTGCACAGCTTTGACGACAAGAGCCTTAAGCTACTATTTGAAGGCACCAAGGGTCACAGGTCTGAATCCTCCAACTCTTCCTTACCTATGGCGAGGTTGGCAAAGGGAAACCTGCCACTAAGAGGACAATTGCAAGGTGGATTGTCTCTTGTATCCAATTTTGTTATCAAAAACTAGGTAGAGAACCCCCCTCAGGACTGAGGGCTCACTCCACCAGGGTACAGCTGCATCTCTAGCGGCTGCTAGAGATATTCCCATTCTGGAAATCTGTCAAGCTGCTACTTGGAAAACAGTTCACACTTTTACCAAGCATTATTCCCTGGATATTCAGTCCAGGAGAGATGCTCGCTTTCACAGCTGTGCTTCAGAGCCTATTTCCTAAGTAGGTTCTGACCCTCCTCCATGGAGGTACTGCTGTGTAATCTGTATAGTCATAATATAGCAAGACTTCATGGTGTTTGAAGAAAAAATTACTCACCTTAGTAATTGCTTTTCTTCTCATGTGAGTCTTGCTATGTCTCACCACTCCTCCTGCCCTCTCAGAACTTCTACTTGGGTAGGGGTGGCAAATTAGTGCAAGCTCTGTGTCATGCCATTTTAGTTCTTCCCTTCACCCCTTTATTTAGGGTTGAGGAATGAGATATTTCTGTTTTAAGATGTTGGCCCTCTTCCTGGACTTGAGTCTTGGGGGAAGGGGGGTCTAATAGTGCTTGTTAGGGAGAAACTAATAATACTATTATTCATTGTTATTATTATTATTGCTGTTTATATTGTTGTTTATATTGTTGTTATTCCTACTAGTAGGTAGCCACTTGGCTAGTGTAGAGCTTTCCACACAGACTTGTTGCTTAGTGTTAGCTTCGTAAAGATCTGACAGTTTCATTTGAAACTGGCCAGATAGAGCTTTGGTATAGCGCCCTCGCGCTGTGGAACTCCAGACTCTCTGGAGTTAACTCTTTCCTCTCCGGGGCAGTTCAGCTGCAGTGGCTGACTGCATATGGTCATAATATAGCAAGACTCCATGAGAAGAAAAGCAATTACTAAGGTGAGTAATTTTTTCTTCTTGGACTTCAGCAAGGCGTTTGACTCTGTCCCTCACAATGGTCTGGTGGAGAAACTGATAGGGTTGGGAGTAGGCCCTTTGATGGTCAGATGGATTGAAAACTGGCTAGCTGAATGCACCCAGAGAGTAGTGGTCGTTGGGGAGCTCTCAAACCCTAGAGAGGTTGGTAGTGGGGTACCGCAGGGCTCGGTCCTGTGTCCGATCCTGTTTAATGCATACATATCGGACATCAGGGAGGGTATAGGGTGTGAAATGAGTCTCTTCGCTGATGACTCCAAGATGGGAGCAGTAGTTGAGGGGGAAGAGGGGAGGTTGGCCCTGCAAGGGGACCTGGACACCCTGGAAAGCTGGGCTCACACATGGAAATTAAATTTCAATATCACCAAGTGCAAGGTGTTACATCTTGGGTGGGGAAACCCTAAACACAGGTACACCCTGGGAGGGGAGGCACTGGAGGCCTCAGTAGGGGAAAAAGACCTAGGGGTCATGGTGGATGCATGTATGAATAACTCTGAGCAGTGCAGGAGAGCAGCTAGCAATGCAAACAGGATGTTGGGGTGCATCGTAAGGGGGATCACCTCTATGAGCAGGGAAGTGATTCTGCCACTGTACAATGGACTGGTTAGACCACACCTTGAGTACTGTGTGCAGTACTGGAGACCACACTTGAAGAGGGACATACAGCTTCTGGAGAGGGTACAGAGGAGGGCAACTAGGATGATACGAGGACTAGGGGATTTGACATATGAGGACAGACTTGAGGAGCTCTGCCTGTTTTCATTGGAGGAGACGAGAGACGTGGGGACATGATTGAGGTCTTCAAGCACTCAAGGGAATAAATAGGGTAAACATGGAGGGATCTTTAGACTAAAGCAGGGAGGTATCACCAGAGGGCATGGTTTGAAGTTGGAAGGTGGAAGGGTGGGGGGAGAGGAGGAGGTTTTTCACTGAGAGGGTGGTGGACCTTGGAATGCACTGCCCGCGAGCTGGTTCAGAGATCCACAGTGGAGGGCTTCAAGAGAGGGTGGGACCGACACAGAAAGTGGATGTATCAGATGATTGCCTGGCCCGGGGGGTGGGGATGGATGATAGGGGTTTCTGGAACACAAGGGGGGGGAGGGCCTCGGCACCCAACTAGGGATCTGAGGTTCGAGCAGACTCGATAGACCGTAAGGCCTAATCTGCTGGCAATTAGTATGTTAGTATGTCTTGATGTAAAGAGGGCCCTTAGTTTTTATATAGAATATACTAAGGCTTATGGAAATGACTGTTCACAGCTATTTCTCACTTATGGAGAAGTGGGGAAAAGGTAAACCTGCCACTAAAAGAACTATTGCCAGGTGGATTGTTTCCTGTATCCAGTTCTGCTACTCAAAATTGGGGAAAGAGCCACCCTCAGGTCTGAGGGCTCACTCCACCAGAGGTACAGCTGCTTCGGTCGCAGCAGTTAGAGACATACCCTTAGTGGAAATCTGTAAAGCAGCCACCTGGAAAACTGTTCACACATTTACTAAGCATTATTCTGTTGACATTCAGTCAAGAAGTGATGCTAGGTTTGGCACAGAGGTGCTGCAGAACTTGTTCCCAAAATAGGTTCTGTAACTCCCTCCTTCAAGGGCGTACTGCGGTGGTAGTCTGCATATAGTCAGAATACAGCAAGACTTCATGTTGTTTGGAGAAAATATTACTCACCATAGTAATGCTTCTTCTAATGGAGTCCGGCTGTATTCTGACCTCCCTCCCTGCCTCCCCTCAGAGAATCTAGCTGTTTTGGGATGTGGGTTGGCAGGCACAGTGCTGCACCCCAGAGGTGTACCTGGGTCATCGCTTCTTTTAGAATGGTTTTTTTTTGTTGTTATAATTTTAACTATATATTATTAAGTTTACTACCTGCTTGGATTCTTTTTGAGGATCTCGACTTGGGTCTTTTAGACCCTAAAAATCTGTTTATTGCCTTCTGGCACAACATTTCTAAAACAATTTCTATTTAATAGTTAGTATAGTGCTCGTAAGAATCTGACAGTTACACTGAGGAGTACCTGGGACAGAGGTTTGAAAACCGAGCTCAACGTTCTATGCCCTGGCATAGAGTTAACCCTTTCTTGTCTGGAGCAGTTCAAGAGCTGGGGCTAACTGCATATAGTCAGAATACAGCAAGACTCCATTAGAAGAAACAACATTACTATGGTGAGTAATTTTTTTCCTATCTTCTAATCCTGTGCCCAAGTCTTTCCATCGTCCTGTCTCTGGGTCAGTGTCAGTCACTCAGATTGTCTCTGAAACTAAAAAAAACCAAAAACATTAAAGACAATTATTAAAACATTTTAAAATTTTAAATAATTATTTTCTCCGCAGTCTTATGGCCTTAAATTTCTTAAGTACTGGATGAAGGTCATAGTCTTCAAGTTCAGCTCCTTCTTGGGCAATCTGCATGAGTCTGCTCACAGTGTCAGCCTTTAGGGAACATCTACCTTTTGTTTTTATTTTGTTTTGTACAGAAAACCCTCTTTCACATGGCACTGATGTAACAGGTGACACAAGTAAAATCTTGGCCATTGTGACAAAATCTGGGAAAACATCCGAATAGTTCTCAATTAAGTCTTGGCAGGCACTACTGAGCAAAGTCGGTCCTTTTTTAGATTTCAGAACAACTTTGAATTGTCTGTAATCTTTCTCAGCCCTGTCTTGGTCAATAAGTGCTGGCAGTGTTTCTTCTCTGAAGGTTGTTCCTTGGAAATAAGTGCAAACATCCTTGAGTTCCTGCAGTCCATGGTCCATTATGTTGGAGTCATCTGGGAGACACTTTGGATTTAGAAGAACATTTAAGTTATGCAGCAGCTGCACTGAAGTTGTCTCAAATCTTGTGTGAATGTTTTCAATGAGTTGCATCAGATATCCCTGAGATGCCATCTAGAACTACATTCACAGTGATGGCTTGTCATTCACTTTTTGATCCTGCCACATGCCAGGACATTGGTCGAGTACCTGAAATGATTTGTGTAGCTCTACCCCATTCTGCTCTTTAAACTGCTGCAGTCTAGTAACTGTGGCTTCTGTCATACTGCTGGCCACCGAAATGTCAGCACTGTCCTGCTGCCTGACTAAAGACCGTTTATTCACCATATCTAAGACATCCATGAAAAATGAAGTGCATAAGATAAAGCAGACTGATTTCAGTTTTGTGTGAAGGCCCTTTGCTTCTGCCACACCTTTTGCTCCATCATGCGCTAGGGCTTGTAAAAGTGCAGGGTATGATCTATGAATTGCTTGAACTGCAGTATGCAGTGACAGCCACCGAAAACTTGCAGGTTCTTTTAGGGACAGATATATATCTGATATTTTCATCATTGAGTGTTTCCTGGATGAAACGCAAGGCATTGTACCATACTGCCGAGTTGCTGTAGTATCTGCACACAGTTTTGATGGTTACTTGGTATTCATTGAATACAGGGTTGTCCCAATATGCTTAACCAGCTGCTAGTGCCAGTCTGTGGGCAACACAATGAATCTGAATCAGCCTTGGGTTAACTTGCTGTCTTAACTTTGCACCCACCCCATTGAGCATTCCAGTCATGATGCTGGCACCGTCACTTGCTAATGTGATGATCTTGATAGGGTCAACTGCATTAGCAGAACACACACTTAACAGTTCTGCCACAGTTGTGTCTGCCCCTCCCATCAGGCATTGCAATACAGTCAATGAAATTAATTTTGGCCTGTGCTTTGTGTAGGCACTTTACATAAATGTTCAGTTTTTGTGAATGGTTACTTCAGTGGTTTCATCCACTATTACCCCAAGGAACTGAGAACCCGCTAAGTGAGCTTTGATTTCTTCCTGTAAGACTTTGTTTATGGAGTTGAGCATGTCATAGCTTGCATCCCAACCAGAGTAGATTGTGCCACTGTCTTGCAAGGCTGGACAACCATTTCGTTTTTGTGGATTGACAAACGCACCAACATTAGTGTCACTCCTCAAGCAACAGCTGCTGCCACCCTGTGCCCTGGCCCGAAAGATTCCATTCCTCACCAGTAGAGCTATCAGTGTTTCAAACTGATTGAGTGATTGCCCTTGTTTGGTAAGGTAGTAAATTGTCATTAACTGAGCAATATTACTGTTATCCCTTGCCTCAGGACCGAGATCTGCTTCTCAAATGCCACTGGCAGAGATCGTTTTTCTGCTGTTTTATTTCCAGTGTGCACCAGCAAATGTTCTTGGTTTCTTTCATGTCTGTAGAAAGCAGACACTTGCAGATTGGTTGTGCCAGTTGTGGCAAATGGCTTGTTTTTGCCACCTATTTTTACACCAACTGCGCTTCCCAACAATATTCCCCTCTACTTCCTCCTTTTCAAGCCATGGAAATAACTTTGTCCAGCTGTCCCACCACAACCTTAATTGTGGGGAATGATCTCTGAGGCACTCCACAAATCCTGACATCATGGGTTGTATACACCTGATAGGTTGTCTTGATGCACGTGTGACCTAAAGTAAATCCGACCCCCTTGTGTGGGTCACTACTGCTTTCTAGTCAGTTACAATTGTGCATCTGATCAAGGTTGTCGCACACCGACAGAGCTCCAAACATTCACACATAAGGTAAGAAACATTTACAATCCCTAAGTCAGATTTCACAGCATAAGACATGAATATTACTGTGTGCTCAGATTCTTACAGCAATTTGGATATATCAGAGCACTGCATCTATAACAACGTCGGGAACTTTATAACAATGGCCTCTAAGAGCAGATTAAGGAATTAGCACTACACTAGTAATGCATATCATTTCAAGCCTACTGAAACAGAATAACCTTACAAATTCGAAAACAAGAACTACTGGATTGGTGTAAAAGTTCTGCCTATAAAACTAAGGCACTGCTCTAAGTAACCATATCTTACTTGTTGATAAACACACCTACATCAGCATTTCATTTTTGGAATCCCTAGCAGCGATCCAAAATGACCGTACCTACTCTCCATGCGACCATTTCTCTCAATATAGGAGCAAATGCGGAGGGGAATGCGGACACAGTCTCTTACATGCTGCCACTCTTACCAGGATTGCGGCATGCTCTGGTCACCTCTTCAAGCGGTCCCAGACTCTTCAATAACTCGCAGCCCTCCTGGGTATCTGGCTTAAATAACAACCTTAATTTCTTGTTGCTTTTAGCAGATGCAGTCTGTTCAGACTGATCATTTTCAGTTTCAACATTCACAATGTCAACTGTCTCTGAGATGTGCTCAAGTCGCACTCAGAGGATGATGATGTTTGTTTCTTATCCTTTGGTGTGGAGGATTCTCCTCCACCAAAATAATCAGTAAGGTTTCGTTGAGACATGCTGCTCATGAGGCTTCCCCGCCCGTTTCTTCACTCTCCTCCTCCTCCTCTTCTGGGTGCAGTGCATTCCTGACTTGGCCCTGCACAAAGCACAAAAAAAGACACAGTAAACCCTAAGCTCACTAAACCATCGCCAGAAATAGTTGCGATGCCCTAAACTGCCTAAAATTATTGTAAATAACAAAATGTACCCTTTTGTGCTAAGTGTGACACTGGTGCCTCCAAGGAATGTGTGCAGCCTGCACCCTCACGCCTCTTTCCTCTGTTCGAGTGACTGGGCTTTCTGTCTGACCGCGCATTTGTTTTTAAACAAATTAACACTTTTTCTTTTCTCTGCCTTCTCGCTCTCTCTCATTCCTGCCACGTTTTCTCCATCGATGGCAAAATGGCTCAGGAGCCTGTCACTGAGCGCTCCTCCAGCTTTCTCCCCTGGCAGAACCAAGGCACAGGTGGCTTGAAGGGGGAAATGATCACGTGCCCCCCCACGAATACTGCTGCTGGCACTGTCTTCCTCCTCATTTCCCACATCCCACCTCACCTGGTGGTATGTGCCACTCTCCAGGATGCCGAAATCACCAGGCGGCAATGGGGAGTGAAGGGGGGAAAAATAAATCAACTGTGCATTTCGCGCATGCGCAGTACACGGCCCGCTCAGGACTCCTGGGGCCTGTACTGCGGAGAGTCTGGGGGACTCACTGGCCTGGTGGGCGAGCGTCCTGAAGCACAAAATGTGCATAAAGGACGCAGGTGCCCGCATCCCCGAGAACCCTGCAACCTTTGGGAGTTTTTCAGAGACATCTTTTAAGTTGGACCAGAAATTTCTACTATTACCCCATGATTAACACTATTTTGTTTATTCCTTTTCTAAAGGGACTTGCACCACCGAGGATACAATTTCACAGTCATAGAAAGGGAAATTCATTAAAGTGTCGTAGTGTAGACAATCTCACTGTTATAATTCTTTTTATTAATTTGTGCCTTTGTGCTAGCTGTACCCAAGAACTACATAGCAGATACAAGCAAGCAAATTCTTGGCATTGACAAATGCTTGTTTTCTGCTGTCAGTTACTTGACCCATACCTCTTACCTACTCTCATTTTGAGGGATGTCTCTCCCCCCCCCCCCCTCAAAATTACTCTGTCTCATGGCAAAGATGCTGCTCGCACAAAGTAGTTTCTGTTAATTCCGTAGAAATTCATGATATTCTGATTTGCTAAATCTAGCTCTGTTTGAAGTCCAAACCCACCCATTGCTTAACCTGATAACAGTAGGGCCACCCAGGGTACAAAGAGTTAAGCTTTGCAAAAACTGAGGATACTGGTGTTCACACTGATCTGAGCTTGCATATTCATGTTTTGTTATGTATCCCATAGAGCCAGTGTCCCTCATTGGCCCTCTTCTTGAGTGTTGGTGTTCTACTTCACAGTGTCAAAAGGTTGAGAGGCAGGCTGATCATTGATTTCTGGAAGCTTTATTAAACCTATGTTTTTTCTTTACAAGATGTATTTTCATCTTTACCCTTCAAAACAAACAAAAATAGGAACTGCTGGGCTAAATTTTACGTGTGCACCAAATGTTTTGTCAGGAGTGACTGGGATTTGGGGGGGGTTGCGGCACTGCCGAGCCCATTGCAGATAACACTAGCAAGGGCTCGGCAGTTTAAACCAATAACCACACACTAAGGTCCTGACACATTTCTCTGCTTCGTGGGCATAAACTTCATGTATTTCAAAGGACTGAAACCACTCTAATCAGAGATGGTTTCAGGCCTTTGATTTACTTTAAGCCGGTCAGCAAACTGCTGAGAGGCTCCTGACAACGTGAAAAGTCGATCAGCCTATAAAAACGAAAACCGTTCATCGCTGTCCGTTGCAGCCACCGCCATAACTGCCCCTCCCAGGCTCAACCCACGTTGTTATAATGGCACGGTAGTGCTCAATCCCCTGTGACAGCTGCTACCTCCACCCTGCCCGTTTTAGTTGCGCAGCACTGGGGAGCCCACCCCCAGTGCTGCCAGATATAACAGTGACACTGGTGGGTGCCCAGGCCCCCCGTGTCCGTCCTTCAACGTTTCTTTATTATTTTAAAACTGTAACAAAGAAAACCGTCCATCAGTGTCTGTTGCAGACACCGCCATGGCCATAACTTCCCCTCCCCAGCCCAACCCACGTTATTATTAGGGCAAGGGGGTGCCCTATCCCCTGTGCCAGCTGCCACTCCTCACCCTGCCTCTTTTAGTAATGCAGCACCAGGGAGCCCACCCCCCCAGTGCTGCCGAATATAACAGTGAAACTGGTGGGTGCCCGATCCCCCAAGTGTCGCTACCTGTAACAGAGAAAACTGTCCCTCATCGTGTTTTTTTTTTTAATTGTTTTATTCTGTAAACCTGTAAAAAAAGGAAACCATCCATCGATGTCTGTTGCGCTGTTATTCCACCCAACACCTGACACCCCCCCCCCCACTCAGCAACCACCACCTCGCACACACCCACCGGGGGTCCGACGCTGTAATTCTTCCTCGACCACAGACATGTCTTCACTTCTTAACGCTGGACCGCGAACTAAGGAAATCAGATATGCGGTTCTATGTATTTCAATGTAGTTTTGAACTTAGTAGCATAACCTGGCTGTTTTTCACTATTTTTGCTCCAAATTTTAAACTTACCTTTTTTGGGGACACTATGTCATGAACAGTGCAAGTGACATTAGGTAAATGTGCCCCAAAAGGTGATTTCACAGTCGCTGTATGAAATCACCTTTCGAGCAGGAGTTGAACATTTTCTTCACCATTGTTCATGAGGTGGGATCATAAGAAGGCTATGTTGAAAATTTGGTGTAAAAATATTAAAAAACTGAGTTATGAGCCTACATTGAAGTTTGTGAATGCAGGCTCTTACTTTGGTAATTTTCAATATTTTTCCCCCAGATTTTGAAAATATCCATTTCATCACTGAGCCTCATGAATGTGACAACTGTCATATTTCAAATGCTGGCCAAAATGTGTTTTCCCATCCCAAAAGGTGATTTCCCAGTTGCTGTGGGAAATTACCTTTTGGGCAGGAGTTGAAAATTTTACCCACTACTGTTCATGAAGTGGGGTCATAAGAAGGCTATTTTGAAAATTTGGTGTAAAAATATAAAAAAATGACAAAGTTGTGTGCCTACGTTGAAGTTTGCGAATGTAGGCTCATAACTTTGGTAATTTTCAATATTTTGACCCCAGATTTTCAACATAGCCATTTCTTCACAGCACCTCATTATTGTAACAGCTGTCATTTTTAAAATCCTGGCCAAAATGTGTTTTTCCATCCCGAAAGGTGAATTCACAGTCGCTGTGTGAAATCACCTTTCAGGCAGGAGTTGAAGATTTTCTCTGTACTTGGTTATGAGGTGGGGTCATACGAATGCTTATTGAAAATTTGGGGCAAAAATGTTAGAAAATACAATTATGAGCCTATGTTGGAATTTATGAATGCAAGCTCCTAACTTTGGTAAATTTCAATATTTTAACCCCAAACCTTCAACATAGCAATTTTTGCACATCACCTCATAAACATGACATGTCATGTTTAAAATCCTGCATGAGATGTGTTTCCGCACCTCTAGTGAGAAATTAAATTTCGGCCAGTATACTATAAGTGGTACATGTCATGCCTATAAGGCGAATCTTCAAAAGTTGGGGTCAAAACATTAAAAACAAAAAAGTTGTGTAACAAGCATCAAACATTCAGCATTGACAAATGTTTCTTTTCTTTTGCTTCTAGCTTTTGATCACTTCAACTTCAGGCCGACAGTAGCCAATCCACAAGAAATCTTGGAGTTTTCTTTAATTCTCTTGGAATTCTTGGAATCGTTGCCACAGTCCCTTTTTCTGGAACTCCAGATTCAAGTTTTCCTTTTTAACTGGAGAGGTTCATTTGAACCACTTGCAGCTTCCTCCCCTTCCAAGGTTGACTTTTTGTCTCCTTTGGGAATCCTTTTTAGATTATTAGAATCTCGAGTTCCATTTCTCTTTGTTTTAGGTCACAGAATTAAGCAATAAACCCGCGACAGGGTGTGGGTGAAGCTGGGTTTACCCACACCTGGCATGGTTCGGTCACAAGGCGCAGGCTGAGTGACCAAACCATCCAGGTGTGGGTAATTCCCAGCATCACCCACACCCTGGAGTGGTTTATTGCGATTATACAATGTCCTTTTTTTTTTTTTTTGTGAGAAGAGAAAGAAAAAGTAGATTTTTCATGCATTTGAAATGATTTTTGTTGCATTTATTGCTCCGCTAAAAAAAAAAAAAAAATGGTCCTAGGTTGCTAAGGAGGTTCTGTGTTGCTAGGGAGACCTTTATGTTTGAGAAGATGAATGGAGCACCCCCAGGTAGTAATATGCTGTGATTTTTTTTTGTTTGTTTAATAAAGAGAGTCATGGGCTGTTGATTTATTTACAAGTTATTAAGCCAGTTGATTGTTGGTTTGGTGTGAGTGGTAAAGGTCTGCTATCGCTGAGTGAGAGTATGCATCTGGTTTTAGTTTGCGGTCAGCAGGAAGTACAAGTGGTACTCTGGGAATATCTTTTATTTCTTTTATGAGGAAACATCTTTTGCTGGATGCTATCAGTTTGTTACAGACTGAAGGAATGTTCAGTGGCACAGTTCTGAGATCATTAGGAGATGCGATTGTTAGGCGGTTTGAGCAACGGAGTCAGCAGACAAAGTGTAGTGCTGCGGTAAGTGCGATGGACTGAGGAGGGAGCGAGTGTTGCAAGAAAATTATTGAAAACTTTTTTTTTAAACGCTGGGGCTGTTGAATTTGTTTTGAACAGTAATGGACTGTTCATTTATGGCAAATAGTGTTGAGTCTTTCCGTTCTGAATATGACTGCTTTCATGGGGAAAGAAGATGGCGGCTCGGAATGATTTCTGAATTTTTTGGGGGAGTTACTGAAATGTGGCTGGCTGGCACCTTTTGCGTTGGTAATGCTGAATTTTACAATGCTGTAAAGGTGCCAGTCTACCAATCACATATCTTGATTTTGAAGCATCGTTGTATAATACTCTTATAGTGTGTGGTTGAATGCTGTTGTACATGTAATTCCATGCTTGGTATAGGCTTGTGTTGCAGTGGTGATGTAACGTTGTTATTTACAATAAGGATGTCACTACTGCAGCACAACGCCATAGAATGTCATTGCACGTCTTCCTTCCTACATGCGCAGCACCAGTGAATGAAGACTTTTTTTCTCTTTTTAAATTCAGCCCGAAATATAACCACTCAAGCCATTTTGTTCCCACCCCAGCTTGGAGATGCTGACCGTTAGGCAGAACTGAAACATGCAGTAAGTGAGCTGGCAGCACCAGCAGCCTATAGTGGTGGTCATACCCGGACTGTCTGTCCAGTTTCTCAATTCAATGCTTTAGCCACAAGAAAGAGATCATAGCCTTTACTTATCATGGCAAACTGAGCCTTTATACATACATACATACGAACTTGCCAGCAGATAAAAGTGATTTGGTCTGTTTAGTCTGCTGAAGTGTGTAGGTCCCACTATGTTTCCAGAAGGACCTATTCCCTCCCCATTTCCACTGTGACCCCCCTCGAATACCCCTCCACTCCCCAACCTCTACCTGCAAATTTCCCTTCAGTCTGTCCCATCCTGTCTTGAAGCTAGTCACTGTTTTCAGGGAGACCACCTCCTCAGGCAACTCATTCTACTTGGCCACCACCCTCTCAGTGAAATAGTGCTTCCTCATCTGCCTGTTGAACCTTTATCCTGTGCACTTTAGGCTATGCTTCCTAGTGGATGTGTTCCTACGAAAGCTGAAGAGGCCCTCTATACTCACCCTGTTTATACCTTTAAGGTACTTGAAGGTCTCGATCATGCCCCCCCTTGCCTTTCTGTCCTCCGGAAAGTATATGTTGAGCCCCCTGAGCCTCTCCTCATAGGTGTTGCCCTGCTGGCCCTGGATCATCTTCATTGCCCTTCTCTGAACTGTTTCCAACAAGCTGACATCCTCCTTAAGATAAGGGCACCAATATTGCGCACAGTACTCTAGGTGCGGTCTCGCTAGTGAACTGTACAGCAATAATATGACCTCTACCTTCGTACTGGTACTCCCCTTGCTATGCAGCCCAGCATCCAAAATGCTTTGGTGGCTGCCCTCCTGCAGTGTGACGAGTGCTTCAGGTCACTCGTGATGATCATTCCCAGGTCCTTTTCTTCCTTTCACTTGGTTACCTGCACATCACCCAGCCAGTGTTTGGTCCCTGGCTTCTTCACCCTCAACTGCATAACCGTACACTTGATTGCATTGAACTTCAATTGCCAAATGCCAGACCACTTCTCTAGCCTAGCCAGGTGTTCCCTAAGTTCCTTTCTCCCCTCCTGCATGTCTGTCCTCCAGCAGAGCTTTGTGTCATCTGCAAACAGGCAGATTTTACCTTTGATCCCATTCAGTGTGTCACTGATGAAGATGTTAAATAACACCAGACCGAACATCAAGCCCTGTAGGACCCCACTGGTCACTGACTTAACTTCTGAGAATCCCCCCCCCCCAAAGACTGCCACCTTTTAACTTTTGTGTTGCAACCAGCTTTTCCCCATCTATCAAGGTTAGCCTCCACTCTGGGTCTTCCAACTTTCTGTCCAGTCTCCTATGAGGCACAGACTCTGAGGCCTTGCTGAAGTCCAAATACAGGACATCAACTACTTGGACCTTGTCTGCAGTCCTGGTCATCCAACTGAAGAAGTCAATTAGGTTAATCTGGCAGGACTTCCCCGACAAAAACCCCTGATGTTTCTTGTCCTGTAGCCGTTTTCCTCCTGGAAGCTCACCAGCCTTTCATTTAGGATTGTCTCCATCAGCTTCCCCACTATTGTGGTCAGGCTGACCGGCCTGTAGTTCTCTGGGTCATCCTTTTGCCCACTTTTAGGAGAGTTACCACATGTGCAGTACTCTAGTCCCAGGGCACACTCCCCTACTCAAGAGGAGTGTTAAACAGGTCTGCAGTGGACCCACCAATACCTCTGCTAGTTCCCTTGAGTGCATGATGTCTGGCCCTGGGGATTTATCCACCTTCAGGGTCCTTAGGCCATTATGCACCCTGTTATCTTGTATTATGCTGCCCTGAATTCCTCCACCCTTACCAGTTGCCACCCCCCTGCTTCCTTGTGGCACTGGTCTTTTCTTCTTTCTAGTGAAGACAGAGCAGAAGTACTTATAAAGTACCACTGCTTTCTCTTCACTATCCTCTGCCCAACCCCCCACCTTCTTTCATGTGACAATCTCATCACTAATGTCCCTCTTCTCATTTATATATTGGAAAAAGGTCTTCTCACCATTTTTACTCCCTCTGTTAACTGTACTTCTTTGTAGTCTTTGCCTCTATAACCACTTTGCTTGCTTCCCTTGTTTTAGCACAGTGCTCTTCCCTATCCTCCTCTTGTTGGGTATGTTTGTACTTCAGGAAGGCTTCCTTCTTGGTCCTTACTGCGCTTGCCACCTCCTTGATGAACCAGCTGGGATTTTTGACCTTAGATTTCTAGCTTTTAATTTTGGCATACTTGCTCATGGCCTCCATCTGTCCCTCCTTTATTATGGCTAATATCTGTTCCATCTCCATCTCCTTTCTGATTCCATCATGCTGCCTTATTAGAATTTTTCCCGTTCTACAATAATCAGCCCTCCTGAAGTCCAAAACCCTCATCTTGGTCCTGACCATCCCTCTGCCCATGTCTAAGTGGAACCATACTGTGTGGTGGTCACTTTCTACAAGTGGCACTTCCACCTTTACATCTTTAACATGTGTAGAGTTAAACAGGACCAGATCCTGTATAGCCCTCCCCCTAGCGAGCTGCATGACACTTTTTGTCAAAAAAACATTCTGGAACATATCAAGCAGTACTTACTCCCTGGTGCTGGAGGTAGCCAAGATTTTCCAGCTCACCCAAGGTAGATTGAAATACCTCATTATAACTACCTCCCCCTAGCTGGACATTTCCATGATTTTGTACCCCAAAACATTGTTCAAATCCTCATCCTGGGAAGGTGGCATGCCCATACACTATAAAAGACAATGTATAGGCAGCATACACAGACAAGCCTATGTTTTCATCTCCAGATTGTCATAGTAACCAAAACCCCTCAAGCTCAGTTTTTGAGGTTTAAGTGGTTACCATGTCAACCTCTCTGTGCCAGCACAAGCTTATTATATGTGGCTGCCCATACATTATCCTCTGTGTTAAGGCATTCCATTCCATTCCTGCAAAATAATGCACTTAGGACACACAAACCCAGGGGTGGAGTACAAAATGGGTGGAGTCACATTGACGACCACCAAGCAGGAAATAGACCTAAAGATAGCCATATTGGATGACCTGAAGTTGGCAAGGCAGTGTGACATGGTAGTTGGGAGAGCTAGTGAGATGCTGGGTGCATAGAGAGGGCTATCACCAGCAGAAAGAGAGGTGGTGTTGCCCCATATAGATCGCTGTAGGACCCCACCTTAAGTACTGTGTTCAGTTCTGGAGACCAAATCTCCAGAAGGACATAGAGAGAATGGAGGTGGCTCAGAGGAGGGCAACTAAAATGGTGCAGGGCCTGCACCATAAACCATACGAGAACAGACTAAAGGACCTTAGTTTGTACACCCTGGAAAGTGTGTGTGTGTGGGGGGTTATGATAAAGACTTTTAAATACCTCACAGGGGTAAATAAGGTACAGGATGGAAGTATTTTTCAGAAAAAAAGGGGTTCAAGTACAAGGGGACATGATATGAAGGTGGAAGGGGGTAGATTCAGGAGAGCTGTGAAGAAGTACTTCTTCACAGAAAAAGTGGTGGATTCCTGGAACGGCCTCCTAGCGGAGGTTATCAGGGCGAAGACAGTGGTGGGGTTCAGGAATGCCTGGGATAGGCATAAGGATATCTTAGTGGAAAGGAGAGAGGTAGAAAGAGTCTGAGATAGATTAGAGTCTGTAGTGATGCTGCAGGTAGTGAAAAATGGGCACACTGTGAGGGCCAAGCAGTCCTTATCTGCTGTCATATTCTGTGTTTGTGTTTCCATTCCTCCGGCTCTTTGTCGTTCTGTTTATTTTTCCATATAAAAGGAAAAGAAGTAATTCTTCATTCTGTAGTTTTATTTTTTCTCGCTTCTTGGTACAGAATAAACTGTGGCAGCTAGGGTCGGCACGACTACATATACTGTCAGGGTGTGTGGCACCATACTCAGTGCTGTGCTCAAGTGCCTGATGCAAACCAGCCACACAAGTTCCGACTCCCTTGACATCCTAGTGCCTCTGGCTCTGAGACAATAGTGTGGCTCTATGGAAAAGAGCTTCTTGAAGATCTGGAGTTATGGTAAGTAACTTTTTGTTTTCTTAGATGGGGGGAAAGAATTTGTGTACTGGTGTAAACTAATTGCAACCACAGTGGTGCACTGTTTGTTACTGGGGGTCAGCATTCTCAGTTTAATAGGAAACAGACCTAGCCCCACTTGCAAACTGCTGATGGTACTCCTCTCCTATTAGAAAGATAAACTACAGTAACATATGAACTACCAAAGTCCATGTCAATGGGAAGAGCAGCCCTCAAATGATTCAAACTGGAAACCTGCTTCGTACTAAACTAAGATAATTATTTTTTTGTGTCCAAACAGTGAAACTCTCAAACAGAATTTTGATGACATCTTTAGGACATTACTAAATCCAAATAGTGGGTCGGCCAGCTGGCACAATGGTAGTGTCTCCACTCGCAATGCCGATACCTTGGTATTGGATGTGACCTCGGGACTTGGGAGGACTGGTCTGGGGGAGGAGGAACGAGCGTCCCAAGGACTGCTCTCCTCCTCTGGGGTGGGAGGGTGGGAAGCCTCCAGCATGGTACTGACTCCTGACAGAGGCCAGGGGTTCGCTGCCAGGACCGTGCATAGTAGGAGAGGCATGCTGGGTGTTGGAGCTTGACTCCATTACGCCAGTGCATGCTATGCTTCTCGCCATGGGTTTAGCATCTTAAAATGTCGGCACCCACATGACACCTGCACTGTTGTTGGTCCTGCTCTGCCTGCGGTGGCTCTTTGATTGATGACTGAGACTTGTCACTCCAGCTGGTGGGGGGTGTCTTCTGTTGCCCTACCAGGGGGATAAGACAGGGTTTACCTTTCCCTTCTTTTAACATACTAACATACTAAAAGCCAGCAGAATAGGCCAAATGGTCTGTCTTGTCTGCTCGAAAGCCAGCAACGTAGTGGCTGCTCGCCACTGGGGGGGGGGGGTTAGCCTCGGCATGGATTGTCTTCAAGGGTAAATTCTGGGGGGCTGATGTTGGGATGGGTAGAGCGGGTGCTAAGCTCCTTCTCAGGGTGTGGGGGTCCCCAGCTCCAAAAAAAAAATCCAAATAGTGCCGCCTCCCAGATCGAGTGGCAGACAGGAGGACAGAGTGTGCACCTAGTGCCTAGTCACGAGAGTGCGCAAGCTAGATGTGTGAGCACTGTCTTCTTGTGCACCACTTAATCGGGAAGAGGAGAGAGTGAGCACTACTTGGATTTACTAATGTCCTGAAGAACTGATGGGATTTCTTTACTGTTTGAGGGTTTCATTGTTAGGGTGAAAAAAGGATCACCATGCTTTGGTAAGAAGCAGGCTTGTTTAAATTATTTATAATTGTTGCTTTGCCCGCTGACATAGTCCGTGCTAGCTACTTTTTAGTCCTCCGTTCAGTAGCCTGTGCTGTTTGTTGGGTGTGCAGATGAATGAATTTTACCGTCCTCCAGGTTGCAATTGAAACGAGCCTTGGCTCAGTGTGCTACTCTGTTACCAATTTTCAAATAAACGATGGTTGTGTGTGTGGGGGGGTGTTTCTGTGAAGCACTTGGTATGTGTTGTGGGTGGCTGTGCACCATGGTTTGCTCATCGGAGTGTCACTGCTGAGCACCATTTCCATGGCATGACTACTTGTCATGAGACAGCACCGCAGGGGGTTGCCACTGTATGGGTGTGGTTATGCCCTAGAGGGCACAGAACTATGGGTGCCATCTTGAATCGGCCCTCAGCCGAGCAGCTGGTGTTTTTAAAAAGTGCTTGCTTGCTGTGGGACAACACCGTAGACATGTACCGTGTGGATGTGATTGTGCGCTACAGAACATTTGACCATGGCTACCATACTAAACCAATGGCCAGCCTGTGACTAACCAAAAAAAAAACGAAAAAAAAAAAAAACAGCTGCTTGTCACTGTAAGAATTTGGTTATGCTCCTTAAGACAGAAAGAATTGTGGGCAGCATCCTAAACTGCAGATTGGCAAGTAGCTTCAAAAAAGTGTCTGAAAGCTGCAGGACAGCACCACAGGTAGGAACCTCTATACGGATACAGCTGTGTGCTGCCGGACATGAAACAACAGAAACCATCCAGAGTTGTTATTTAAATTTTGCAGCCGTTTGATAAGCCAGAATTCTAGGTCCATTTCCCTACAGTCCCAGCTTCCATGGCTGTTTTGGCAGTTGTGAAACAGCAGAAAACAGGTGGCCTTTACCAGCAGAATTTGTCAAGAAACCTAGTCAGTGGACAATTTATAGTAAAGCTCTTTCTAGGGACATGGATATGTTGTTCATCCACACTCATTGGCAGTATCCTTGCCGCTTTAAATCTTGCCGGAAGGTCTTCAAGCTTGCTCCTCCCACCCACCCGGGTGGTATAACTCTCGGCTCCGCCCCATGACGCCAGATCTTCCTTACCGCTTGGAAGCTCAGGTTCCCTCCTTAACGCTCTGCGTTTGTGACTGGTTCCTATTTCTCCGTTTGCGGATTTAAAAATAAATTTTGCAAAAGACTTCAGTCTTCTATCCCTCGCGGCTGCGATGGACAAATCGACTCCCGGATTTTGGAGATGCCCATGCGGGCAGAAGATGTCTCGGACGGATCCACACTCCACGTGTGTCTACTGCTTAGGCCTTGAGCACGACCCGCAGGCTTGCGACCTGTGCTCATCTTTCTCGGCCTACGTCCTCGAAGACCGTGCTGCCCGATTGCAACTGGGCCGTCCCGAGAAGCGTTTCCCTCCGGTGAAGTCCAAGGAGGCCCGGTGTTGCGGTGTCCAGGCGCGGGCGTCAGCGGATCAGCTCGAGCGGATGGTCGCCTCAAGAGGAGGCGGGCGCTGGTCGTATCTTCCTCGGCCGCGGCATTTATCCCGCTCTCTCTGGGTTCTTCCTACACGGCTTCTTTAAGGAGCTTTGTCTGTCCCTCTCCACTAAAGGAGAAGGGCCTGCGTCTGCTGGACCTTATTCTCGGTCCAAAAAGAGGGACAGGGTAAGTCCCTCCGTCGACGCTCTTGGGAGCGGGAAAGGTCCCTCTCCACGGGCCGTCGACCGTCGGCTTCGGTCGACCGCTCGGCTTCGGCCACTGGCCTCACGGTGTCCCCGTCAGGTCAGTTGACCGAGACTCCCACCGATGAAGTCGAGATTTTTCTCGACCCATTGGACGGGCTGTCGCCTTTAGTAGCCGAGATTCCCCTCTCCCCGGTTCCCCCGGGAGGAGTTGAGGATCCTGGCTCGCCTGTGCCTCCGGTTCCGGAGCCTCGGATGGACCATCCGAGCCGGCGAGTGCCGTTCCGGCCGACACCTCCCGCACCGACCTCGGAAATTCGGGACCTCGGTCTCGGTCTCGGACCTCTTCGCGGTCCAGCCGATCCCACCGTCATAGGCGGTCTCGGTCTCGGCACCGCGGTAAGCGGCGTCGCCGCTCGTCCTCGTCCTCCTCCTCGGATGAGGGGAGGCTTCGGCGTAAATTACGTCGATGGTACGAGGACCTTATGTTGCAACAGCTCCTCCTGGCCGGGAATAAGCCGACCCCGTCGCCTTCCCCGGCCATTAAGTGGCTGTCACCGGAACGGCCGACACAACCCCTCGACTTATCCGAGGAGCCTATACCCAGGCGCGTCCAGTGCGCCAAACCAGCAGCTCCACCGATTCGGTGGAACCTCCGCCTCCACAGCCACCACTGGGGCTCCGACCAAGGATTCTCGGTCGGCTAAGGGTCTACCCCATCGGCTGTCAGTTACCCTCACTCCCGACCGACCTCGGCAGGTGAAGGGTGGCTCAGGCCAGAGGCAGCTCTTCGAGGACTCTTCCGAGTCCGAAGATGATTCCTCCTTTTCTCCAAGCGACTGGACTTGGAGTCTTCAGGGAGGTCAGTCAATGGACGATAGCCGTCGTCCTTCCTAGGACTGCTTCGCTCATCTCGGACTACGGGATGGAGCTCAACCTGCTTTCCAAACGGGCCAGGTATCCTCACGGAGATTCTGGACCGAGGGATTCTCCGACGGAGGCCTTTCCGTGGCTGAGGCCATAGTGGGTCCGCACTGGAGCTTTGGCAGCCCTGCTTCCTGCCCTGCGCCTTGGCCAGGATGGCCAGGAAGTATGCGGTCCCCGGTTCCTTGTCGGTTTTCGGAACAACCCTCTGCTGAGGGGTTGTAGTTACCGACAGCGTTTTCCGGTAGCGCCCGGGGCATCGCCAGGGATGTGGACAAACCTCCTGACAAGGAGTCCAAGAAATTGGACTATGTCGGGCGAAAAGTCTACGCTGCGTCCTCTCTCGGCCTTCGTCAGGCCAGTTCGGCCGTCCTCATGGCACATTTTTCTCATGCCCTGTTGGGCTCCCTGGAGGAGGTCATCCCTCATCTTCCCGCCGATCTGCAGACTACGGTTAAGCAGGTGGGACCAGGGCAGGGCAGTGGCCAAACAGCAGCTCCAGACTGCTTTGGATATAGGGACTCATGTGCCAGATCGGTGGCGGCCGCGAGTGGCTATCGTCGGGCGGGCTTGGCTGAGGATATCCACCTTTACTGGATACCCAGCACAAGTTGGCGGATGTTCCTTTTTGGGACTGACCCTTCGACCCTGGGGTGGAAGGTCACCTGCAGAGGATCGAGAAGTCCAATGCTACCTTGGACTCGGTCTCTTCCGCTCAGAAGGACAAAGGCCGCAAACCACAGCCTAAGCTCTTTCGTCCTTCTGTGCCCCGCGCGCCGGCCCAGCAACGCAGGGCCAGCAGGCTCGCCTTGGCATCCCAAACCCAAGCCGGCTCCTCTAACAGGAGGCAGGGAGGAAAGGGCCCAGGAGGTCCCTCGGCCGGTCCCTCCTCCAAGCCTGCCCAGTGACGGGCTGAGGGGTGTCACCCCATCCCCGCCACTCACTCCCTGGGTCCCCTGGGGGACGGCTCCGCACTTCCGTTCCGCCTGGTCCGCTGTTACCACGGACAGGTGGGTCTTGGAGGTGGTGGGAAGAGGCCTGCCTCTGAATTCGGGAGCAGGCACCACCCTTCAGAGCCGCCGCCTCGGGGCTTCGGGATCCCCAGCTCACTGGTGGCTCGCCGGAGCCGATATCGCCTCCTCCTCCAGAAGGAGGTGGTAAGAGAGGTGGTGGACCCTCCTTCAGACCCAGGGTTTGTGTCCAGGTACTTCCTGGTTCCGAAACGGACGGGGGGCTGGCGCCCCATTCTCGACCTACACGACCTAAACAAGTTCCTAAGGTCTCGAACCTTCAGGATGGTCACTCTGGCTCAGATAATACCATCCTTGGAACGCGGCGTGTGGTTCTGCTCTCTGGACTTGCAGGACGCGTTTTTTCACGTCCCTATCCGTCCGTCTCACCAGAGATTCCTTCGCTTCCGAGCGGAAGGATCCTCTCTGAGTTCCAAGCCATGCCCTTCGGCTTGTCTCCAGCTCCCAGGGTCTTCACCAAATGCATGGCAGTGGTGACAGCATTTCTGGGCGCCGAGGGGTCCGGTGTACCCTTACCTGGACGACTGGCTGATAGCAGCTCCCTCCAGGAAGGAGGCGGAGTGGTCCAGAGATCTGGCCCTCCAGGTCTGCTTTCAACTGGGCCTCCTTATCAACGAGGCCAAGTCGGAACTCGAGCCGGCAGGTGATTCTATTCATCGGGGCGCAGCTCGACTCTCTTCGAGCCAGAGCGCGGCTCCCGGCGGACAGGGCCGAGGTTCTTTCCTCCTTTGCCCGATCATTTCTGGTTGGGCAATTGCGCCCTGCCCGGGACTTCCTGCGCCTCCTGGGTCTCATGGCGGCCTGCACCAGCGTGGTCCGTTGGGCCCGCTGGAACATGCGTCCCCTTCAGTGGGGACTGGCCAGCCAGTGGTCACAACGCTGCGATCCCTTGGACCAGCTTGTGTCGGTGACACAGGGGATGTGGAACGCTCTCCAGTGGTGGACCGTTCCAGATCATTTGCAGGAGGGCATCCCGTTCGTCCGCCCCGAGCCGACGGTCTCTCTATCGACCGATGCCTCTCTGATGGGTTGGGGTGCCCATCTGGGGGAACACCGGGCTCATGGCCTCTGGTCCCCGCGGGAGTCCCGATGCCACATCAACCTGCTGGAGCTCCGAGCGGTCCGCCTAGCTCTCACCGCCTTTGCTCCGTTCCTCCGGGGTCAAGTGGTCCGAGTCCAGACGGACAATACCACGACCATGTACTATCTAAACCGCCAGGAGCGGGACCTGCCCATGCTTCTATGCAAGGAAGCTCTCCGTTTGGTCACTGTGCGCGAGCCTGGAGCGATCTCCTAGCCATTCACGTGGCAGGAGCCTCCAACACCCTGGCCGATGCCCTGAGCCGGATAGGGGCTGCATCCCACGAGTGGTCTCTCCTGCCGGAGGTAGTACAGCATCTGTTCTCCCTTTGGGGCACACCTCAGGTGGACCTGTTTGCCTCCATGGAGAACGCGTAGCTGAGTCTGTTCCATGCCCGCCCCCCTCAGCAGGGCTCGCTGCAGGGGGATGCCTTCTCGAGGCAATGGACCCGCGGCCTCTTTACGCCTTTCCCCATTTCCCTTGATCCACAAGGTGCTTCTCAAGGCGAGGAGGGACAAGGCGCAGGTGATTCTGATAGCCCCAGACTGGCCTCGCCAGTTCTGGTACCAGATCTCCTCAGTCTCAGCTCCAGGACTCCGCGGCAGCTTCCAGCCTCGCCCGGACCTGCTCTCAGTCAATCAGGGAAGGTTTTCCATCCGACCTTCAATCCTCTGCACCTGACGCCTGGTTCCTGAGCTGCAGAGTTCCAGGCCTTGGGTCTTTCCGACGAGGTCCTCAATGTAGTTGAGGCGTCCCGTAAGGAGTCGACCAGAAAATGCTATGCCTTCAAATGGAAAAGGTTTTCCATTTGGTGTCAGGGCAAGGGCTTGGACCCTTCCTCCTGTTCCTTGGCAAGCATCTTGGACTATTTATGGTCCCTTTCTAGTCAAGAGCTTAGGTCGACGACCCTAAAGGTGCACCTGGCAGCCATCTCTGCTTACCGGGCGCGGGCCGGGAAGCAGTCAGTGGCGCAGGAGAAGGTGGTCTGGCGCTTTTTCAAAGGCCTTGATCACATTTCCTCCAGTCGGGAACCCCCACCTCCGTGGGATCTACTGCTGGCTGTGGCAAAGCTCATGGGCAAGCCATTCGAACCTATGCACAGGTGTGTTCTCTCTCACCTGTCGTGGAAGACCGCTTTCTTGGTGGCTATCCGTCCAGCCAGAAGGATGGGAGAGCTCCAGGCGCTTTCCATCGAGTCTCCTTACCTGGTCTTCCACAGGGACAAGGTTGTCCTGCGCCCCCACCCGAAATTCCTTCCGAAGGTGGTGTCGGAGTTTCACCTTAACCAGGTGTTGACTTTGCCGGTGTTCCACCCCAATCACACCTCGGAGGTTGAATATAGGCTCCATACTCTGACCCTAGAAGGGCGCCGCTTATTATAAGGGAGCGCACTCGTTGAAATTGGGAGAGGTTCGCCAGCTGTTTGTCACCTACGCTGAAGCCAGCGATCTGGCAGACCTGCAGCCAAGCGGACGATAAGCAGGTGGGTAACCTCCTGCATAGATCTCTGCTATAAGTTGGCGGGCATGGAGCCTCCCAGAGGGATAAGAGCTCATTCTACCCGCCATACTGCTGCAGCAGTGGCTGCTTCCGGGACGTCCCCTATCCAGGAAATCTGCAGGGCTGCTACCTGGAAGTCAGCAAACACCTTCATTACCCACTACCACATCGACCTTGAGTCACGCCGGGATGCTGGTTTTGGGGCCTCGGTTCTCCAGTCTCTCTTTCCCAAGTAAGTATATGGGGTGTGCGTCTTGCCTCCTCCTCCCGGAGAACTGCTAGGAGTCTCGAATGAGGTGGATGAACAACATATCCATGTCCCTAGAAATACAGGTTACTCACCTGTAACAGGAGTTCTAGGAATGGTATATGTTGTTCATCCACATCACCCGACCTCCCGGCTCGACGACAACCTGAGCTTCCAGCGGCCAGATCTGGCGTCATGGGGCGGAGCCGAGAGTTATACCACCCGGGTGGGTGGGAGGAGCAAGCTTGAAGACCTTCCGGCAAGATTTAAAGCGGCAAGGATACTGCCAATGAGTGTGGATGAACAACATATACCATTCCTAGAACTCCTGTTACAGGTGAGTAACCTGTATTTCATGGCTAAACACCAGTGCACCTAACAACCATGAACATCTTTATCATTTACAGTACATGCTGCCATTAGTGTCAATTTTTGATTTTATTTAGGCTAGCAATTTGTGTCGTTATGACTTTTTCGCTTGATATAAACTTGATTAGTGTGTCTCTTATGTTGGGTTTGTGTCCGGTAGGTGAAGAGTGGAGGTTAATCTTTGCTTACAAATTGCCTAAAGGTTCTGATGAAATAGTTTTAAAGGAAATCTTTAGTCCCAGCTAAACAACATGCATATTAGGATGTATGTTAATACCACAGCCGAGACCACTCTTAGGGTTGTGAGAGTGGTCTTTCGTGCATTCTTAGGGTTAAGAGAACCATGAACTGAAGGTGAGCAGTTCTGATACCCTAAGAATGTATGTGATGGCACTCTCACAACCCTAAGAGTGGTCTCGATGGCAGTATTAATAATATTATCGATCAAGCTTGAGCAATAATGTAGTCATACTTTTAAAAACCTTACCCAAATGTGACGGTTTCCAGTGCATGTGAGGCACTCTTCATAAAATAAGAGTGTCTCACATGCAGAGGAAGGGAGCACTGTGATTGGTTAGCAGTGCTCTCTCAATGTATAATGGTATTCGTTATTCTGTGTAAGACGTATGTGGCTTGACAGCATTCTTCTAAATGATCTCTAGTGTACTGCAGTTGTAGCTCCAGTCTCTGGTTGAGAGCAAAAGCTATTTTTTTAAATAAATCCTGCATCATTCAACAAACTTACCAGTTTTATATCCACATTAATTACAGAAGTGGGAAGAGAAAGTCTGGAACAAAAGTGCACTCTAGTGGTTTGCTAGAGAAAAGCATTAAAACTGGAGAATTACATAAAATGAACTAGCAGTTTTGCAGTACTTCTATTTGGTGGGAATCCTGTAAATGACACTGTGAAACCAGGGATAATTCCATCTGCTGTATTCCAGGAACTGATGTTCTTGACAGAAGAATAAAACAATTACTTTTATGTGCTGCTAATGAATGGTCTTTCACCCGATGACCAATAATTAGAAGCAAATCTTTCCTTGATTTCTGTAACATGGAATAACAACAAAGCAGGAAGGATTCATCTTTGGGGATAGTACTTAGTTTTGCTTTTGCTGCCTTGTTATCTTTCTATATGTTTTATTGACTGAATGTTTGTTTGTTTTTTCTATAACGTATATGCGCTTTGGTTTTGAAAAGTGTGTTATAAATAAAAGCTGATTGATTAATTGTTTGAAGCTGATTTGCCTCTCTGCCATTTTCAAAAGAAATGATACCAGGGTTAGAAATTCATTTTAAAAAGTGGTGTACCACACGGATTACCAGTTCCCCAGATTTGGTATTCCGTCCCAGAAAGTGGTATGCCACCCCCTTTTTTTGTATACCTGCTAGAAAATGTCACCAACCATCAGTACATTCTTGTTTGACTAAATAAAAGGTAATAAATGCAAAAAACAAGTTCTAAAAATTCTCCATTTATTTATTTCTGTCTGTATTTTTTTTCTTTTCTCTTTAGGTAAGGTTTTGAACTTCTACTTTATTCTGTGCATGTACAGAAAGAGTGATGCACAGAATTAAAAATATAGTACAGCCAGGCATTACATACATTTTTTCAAAGTGCTTTTGCAACACTGTCACTGACAGCAAATCTCATCACAGTAATTTCACAAGCAGCGAAAAAAAGAAAGTTTGTCTGAAATCCATGGCAGACCAGAGTAGACACTTACAGTGCAATTTAACCCAGAAATGCAGCACAAAATCCTGGACAGTCATTTTGCTTTCAGTGATGACAGTAGGTGTACAGTGAAATGTTCAAGCAGCAATTTACATTCATTGATGATTGAGTATTTTTTTGTCTTTTTGTCTACTCCATCAAGATGAGTTGCTACGAAAAAATGAATCTGCCAGTGTAAACAGAAGCTTTTGATTCATAACCCGACATGATTTGTTACAGCACTGTGACAGACTATGTGATAGTTTTATTATTGTGACATGACCAGCTGGCCAGATCTTACAAATTTAAAACACCTCGTTCCTAGATTCGTGATAGATTTTTGTAATTTTTATGTGAAATCCAGTTTTGCCAGAATGTTACTGTACCGTTCCCGTTATATGATATTTTGCTATTGTAACCCCTAGGTGGTGCTATCCCAAGGGCTACTACCCCTGCCTGCTTGGCTAGTAGCAAGTTAAGGGGCCTGAGTTCTGAAACGGGTGCCTCCATCCGGAGATCAGGGTTGGTAGTGGTCAAGCTATCCTGGGCACAGCCCTCCGGGACACTGTGACTCCCCCCTTCCCCTCTAGTGGCCTGAACACTGTACAGTAATCGCTTTCACAATACCCCTGGTACACCACACAAGTACCCACACTGTTTGCACTTACCACCAGGGCTGGTTCCTCTGGCTTGACCCTGGGGACCCCCTGTAAAACAAGATTATGCACAGCAAATAGCAGCAGTACAGTACTTTGAGCACAAACTGGAAACACAGTCAGATTACATGCAGAAAAAGTTAGATCTGATTTAACTCTGGGGACTTGAACAAGGGAGGGGCAAAATCAGGCTAATTAGCTTAAAGGTTATATCAGTCAAGCAGTTATGCATACGCTTTGAGTCCCCCCCCCCCACAGTCACATCTCTGGGTACCCAGGTGGAGAAGAGATGGGCTAGCCAGGACTGTTGCCCGGGGTTGGCCGGCATCGCCATACCTCTCAAGTGTCCCTGATTTTCAGGGACGTCCCTGATTTTGCCTCAAAATTTTCCTCTGTCCCTCGTAAAATTTGTGTGTTTGTGACAGAACAGTGGGGATTAAAAGCAGAAAATAATGTCAAACATTAAAGTAACATACTTCTTCAGAAAATGCATCTTAACACAAATTCCTTTATTCTGTCAGCCTTCTGAGTGAACAGCACCAGTTTTTAAGATGTGTCCCTGCTTTGGGGTCTTTGTCCCTGATTTTTTTAAGCCTTGTCCCTGATTCATGAGGCAAGAAGTTGAGAGGTATGGGCATCGCAGCTGGTTGGGGCCCTGTGATAGAAAACACAACAAGCACAGTACACAATATTTGTAATCCGGAGCCAGAGGGCTCAGTTCATAAAAGAAACGAAACAACAAGATAATTAGATAACACACTCAGATTAAGCTGTTGTTGCAGGGAGCTACCCTGGTATTTACTCACGATACCCAAGACTGTACACAGGCTGGACAAAAATTGAGACTGCAGGTGGTTGATCTGGAATTCCAGGAGAAGCAGGGCCCACATGAGTCGCAGAGGTGTCGTTCCTGTTCAAGCGTGGAGCAGGGGGCTAATCCCCAGGCAGGTCTCTCGTTGATGGCTTCTCTGTGCAGTGGGTAGTCTGGCTGGACCAGTCTAGCAAGGCCCAGACTGCATGGAGACAAATTCGGATGCAGTCTGTTTTGGGCTGGATACAGCCTCCAGCAAGCAGAACACAGTTCACACAGTGGGGAACTAACTCACAACCCACTAGCAGCCCGTAGCACATTTACATACCAGGCAAAGCGCTCCCCAGTCACAATCGCAAAGTCTCTGCACACACTGGGAACTTAGGGGTAGCTGGAACTCCTGACAGGCCGATCGCATTCAACAAAATCTTCGGTCTTCTTCATGTTGAGCCTGGCCCACTTCAGTAGCTTACTTTAGTCACACAAACTTGGATTTAGTCCAAAATAATTCTCCCTCTCAGGAGCAGCAGGCAGCCATGCAAGACAAAAACTCAGCCCTTTCACAGTTTTCCCATGCGAATCCACTCGGGATTGCTGTCCAAAATACACTTGAGCTATTCTCATTTATGCAACAGGGGTCAGAATAAAAACTGTAGAATAAAACCATTTATCTTTGCTACTATGGTAATAAATGTATTTATCCACATAGTAACTACATCATCACCCATTTATCCACACAGTAACTACATCACTAGCTCATTTATCTACACAGTTCTCTTCAGAATTCATTTAGAATGTTCGGCCTCAGAAGTAGTACTAACCATATTTAAATGTTAATTAATTATAAACGAAAAAAGATAACATGGTACTGTGAGCACAAAAATTGTTCAGCACAAAATTATCTACAAAATGAATATTGTTTCATTTATATTAACCCTGTATATTGTATATGATTAGCAAGAAAACAGAAGAAAATGTAATTTTTTGTTCACTTTTTTGACAAACAAATATAAATAACTTTAAAACAAAAAATGAGCATGGTACTGTGAGCACAAAAAATGTTCAGCTCAAAAATATCTACAAAATGAGTGGTGTTTCATTTATAGATACAATTTTGTTTTTTTATAATTAGCAAAAAACAGCATAAAATTCAATTTTCTTTTCCCTTTTTTGACAAATTATTTACACCTACCAAAATCAAAATGTTCACACAACATCTAAACCTGTTGCATAAATGGAATATGCAGCGGTTCAGTATGTGATAATGCATTTATTTTGTATAGTTTCCAGTGACCTCTCGTAACTCTCACTCGTGCCTTCGGCACTCGTGAGGTTTACTTGAGGTCACTGGAAACTGTACAAGATAAATGCATTATCACACACTGAACTGCTGCATATCCCTTATTTCACTTCCCAGCTCAGAACTAACTGAAAACTGCAAGCAGCCCGGGACTTGCCCAAGATCCAAAAGGTTTGGTTGGCTGATTTGGCTGTCAGTCAAAGCAAGAGCTCCCCCTTCAGTTGCAAAAAAGGTGCAAAAAGTTCAAAACTACAATTCCTAAAGATTTTGACTTCATACATCTCCTGTAGTCGGGCTACATTTTAGGTCCTACCAGAAATGATTGGTTCAATTTGCAGTCCAGGACCAAGATAGTGGAGACAAACAAAACAGTCCTTGCTGAAAAGAAAGCATGTTAGACAAACTACATTACCATTATCACTCTAAATGATTTTCGGCAGATAGTTACATCTTTCAACAGAGCTCCCTCTCAGATTACTTACGCTGCAATCAGGCAGCTCTTAAAGAGACAGTACACAGAGGCTATACAGGCTATGGTAATCACATTTAAACTGCTAAAACGCAGGACACCAGCCTGGCAGTGAGCATTTAGGCAAGCTCAAGGAAGACTTTTTGGGAACTCCCATTTGTGTGGGGGGGGGGGTGTTACACCCTGCTAGAGTGGTCCATAAGCCGCATGTCATGTTGGTGTAGCGGACTCCGATTATTTTATTGTAGGAGTCAGGGCTACTAAGAAGGGAAGAAAAATGAAGAAGGCTGAAAGATACTCTGTTCACATACTGAAATCTGGACTACTTGGTGCTCAGCTGTCTCCCTCAGATAAATTCCAGGCACATTTAGTTGTAAGATAAAATAGTACCTGATTGGTGCATTATTTTCAGCTCCTGCCTCACCGACTTGTACTTGACTGATGGACTGTGCTAGGACTGGCTATCTGCTGCTGCTCGACAAGTTAGCATTAGTCTACTACGCAGTCATGTCTGTTATAACAAAACTGAAATTAGTAGAACAAGGACTGAGAGAGCTCACGGAATGAGATTTGACAAATTAGACTGTACTGATCAACCTACCTGTGACTTGTAAATCTGGCACTGTGACCAGGCAAAATTATTTTTGCCACCAAAAACCTGGAGTGACACTAAAGTGGAATGCAGATTTAGCAATTATTAACTGTTTTGTAGGAAAAATGAAGACAATCCAAGCAGGACTCAACAGTTGGGTGGCAAAGAAAGACCAAACCTTAAATGTGGAGGACATGATCACAACAGATTTATGTCATCATCACGAGAGTACTCAGTGATGCAAGAATCCCCCCTCTCCCTACAGTTAAGTTTCCTGCAAACTAGTAGTACTAGGGCACAACACTGACATGGGAGTACATTCAGGTTCTTCATCAGTTGTAACATAAGAATCATCATCAGACAAAAGTTTTTCAGAATAAGTTTCAGATATGAAAGACTCATCTAAATCTCCTTCCGAGTCTGAGCTGTCTGTCTTTTCTTCCTCCTGCTCATTGCTTTGTTTTTTGTTCCTTGGACCATATGGCTGCAAAGGAGGCTTTTTTTTCCTGTCTACCACTTTTTAACCAGTACTCAGTGACTGGAACTGGATCAAATTCCTGTTCACGCGGTGTATGTAACGAGATCCTTATTAAGTCTATGAGGCTGTCCTCTCCTAATGAACTTCGCCAATCGGATTTTATTCTTTTCATTAGGCTCAACCCACATTCACAAACAGCTGTACTTGCTGGTAGAGTACGAATTAAGGTTACTAGTCCCAAAATGTTGTGGCATTTGTCTTGGCAAGCCTGATGAATATCTGGCCACTTTACTTCTACAGCATTGGCGTACTTTTTTTTTTTGGGGGGGGGGGGGACAAACATGTAATACCTTGACCTGATCTGCAGCCTGGCAGTATTGAGAATTTGCGATTGATAGTGGTAGAAGAAGAAATTCACCTTCTCTTTATGTGATTTTTTTATTTTGGCCCACTCTGCTACACACGTCTGGATCTATGTTCTGTGAGGACTGGTCTGAACTCCTCTACGACACCTGCTACTGCATCCTCCGCATAATCTGAAACAAATTGGAAAAAAAAGTCTCACCTCCCACCTCGCTAAGCTAAACATGATTCTCCCAGTGCCACCCAGTCAGAGTTATTTTCCCACCCTAACACACCTGTCAAGTCCATATGGCTTGTTGGCCACTGTTTAAAGTTTACAATGTGGTTCATGGCCACCATAATGGAGTCCAGCTGGTGCATGTCTTCAAACCTGTTTGTGACATTTAGGATCATGGCTGTCAGTAGTGTTTTTCTGTCAACGGAAAACTGGTCCGCTTTGTCAACAGATAGGGTGTGTCCACGGAGTTCGGGTCCCTCTAAGGCATCCAGATTTCGCAAGTGCTTTCCAGGTCTAGAAAACAAGAACAAAAGGAAAAACACAGAATTATCTCCCTGGCCTGATCTAACTTGTCCTGACAGAGATAAAGTTTTTTTGTTTTTTTTTCTGGCTAGGGTAAAGGGAAAATACTATAGTCTAGCTAAAACTAATCTGGAAAACAAAAATTACCTTGTTTTCAGCTTTACAAGGTCCTGAAGTGATTGAAACACCTCTCCCACTGAAGTAGCATTTGCTTGAAGAAGCAGGCTGACTTTTCTGAACTCTTCCAGGATGTCTGCCATCAGGTGAATGTAACGTAGACATCTCCAGGTCTGCATGGTCTTCAGGTAGCCCTTGGCCTTTGCTGCTTGGTCCCCTCGGGATTGGCCAAGTTGCATCTGAGAAGACAAAAAATGGCACAAGTTGTTGCTTTAGTAGTTCCAATTTTAAAACAAATCTAGACTGTGCTTAAAATGGAGTCTGGGACAGAATATACCTACCTGTTGGAAGTGCAACAGGATCCCGGGGTAGTCTGTGATGAGCGCTTTCAGTGCTGTTAATGTGTGTTGTGTCCATCTGGTTCCTCCCACTCTGGTTGGAATAAGGCATCTTACTCCCACTGCCTGACAGGACGCTCTCAGATTTTTACGGTTTAGAGGTGAAAAATGATAAAACAGATGGATCTCCAGCAGTAATTGGTCTATTTTCTTATGATACGTGATGTTTTTTAAGACATCCTTCAGGGCTAACTCCAGCCTATGTGCATTGCTGTGGACTGTGACTAGATGAGGACGATCCCTTTTCAGTAGTGCGGCCAGCCCCCCTCTTCTACCAGTCATCACTGCTGCCCCATCAGTGGTAAGCCCTACCAATTTGTTTTTCCACTCTGCTGACTCTGTCTGTGACAGCATGGCCTGATCGGTGCATGCCGTGATTAATGCTGCATCAGCTTTGTGTGGATTTTCCAGAGATGCAAAAAAAAAAAAACACCTGGCACCCCCTTGTTTACTGTTCTTATGTAAATTATTTCCTGCTCTTTTGTATTGGAATCTGTAGCACCATCTATCATTAAGGACATGAAGTCCGCATTCTTCACCACATCCACCAGCTTCTTACATTCCACCTCAGCGATATTACTAATGAACATGCGGCATGATTTGTCATCGTGATAGGTTTCCCCAGTATCAACCCCTTTACATTTTTTAAGGTCACACACCCACTGGAAGTCTGTATATGGCCTAGTGTGTTTGGCCAAGGCATGTGCATTTCGAATTAAGTTCTGCACATGATGTGCCACATTGGAACTGAGCATTTCGATTGCTCTGTCAACAGCAGATGCCTGCTGGGATTCGGCTACAAATCTGGCATCAGCGAGGGAGTGCTTCTTAGACTTGGCATGTTTTTGTAAAGACTGCTCAGTGAAATTATTGCAGCCCCCTTCATAATATGCTGATGTTGTGTCTGCAATATCTGGGAATTTCCTATATGCTTTACAAAACATTACGTTTTTCTCAAGGTCAAGCTCAACCCAAGCGTACTTTGTTACCCAGTGTTCTTGAAAAGTACGCACTCATTTACTTTTGTCATAAGGAGCATCTCTCTCCTTTTTTCTAAGAGCCTCCTTCACTGCTGTTATGGTCTTAGGGTTCTTTACTCCATTCCAGAAATGCCACATCTTGGCAGTTCTGGCAATTTCTTATAATTTGCCAGCAAAGAGGTACACCCTGACCAAACAGACAAGGGCCAGTGGATGCAGAACTAATGGGGATAAATCCACCCCGTGACACCCCAGAGAGAATGGGTCTCCGCGGCAATCGAGATAATTATGCAAGGTGAGTGTCAAGCAGACTTATGATCACAATTTATTTTTAGCCCTGGGGGGCCTCGTTAAAATGTTTTTACTGTGTTGCAGATTCAACCGCAGAAGGGAGTGAGTCACTATCGAGGTTTTGTTAAATTCATCCTCAATTCGTCTTGGCCAATTGCAGATTTGTTAACTGCCCAGAATCTAAACTAGTTTTCCCCCACAGGGTGAAGTCTGCCCAGAAAAGAAAATGAGCTGCACAAAATAAAGCTGCTTCAATGAAATGTTACGTCCTAATGTGTTTTTTCAATAAAACATTTAAAAGATGTCTGGTGTCTTTTTTTTTTTTGGGGGGGGGTACCAAGGGGAAACATCAGCCTTTTTTGCCTCACCAAATCAGGGAGATTAGGGCATGATTGCCTGTTATTTTGTGGCACAGTGCCCCTCCTTGAGTGAAACTGGGTAATTAATCTATCTCTGGGCTGGAATGTATGCCCTGAGTACTGTAAGGCAATTGGTTTTCCCTTGTTCTGTGCCAGGGAATCTGTGCCCAAAAAGGCTAATTTTTTTTTTCTGGCAGTGCCCTCCCTGTAAAAGTTTTCCCTTGTTGGCCTTTTTTGTTTATTTCTCCTTTTTTAGGCAGTCTGCCTAATTTTTGAAAACCGGCTAGTCTGCAAAACACATCAAAGTAAAATCTGGTACATTTGCCGTCCGGTATTCCAGACTCCACACCCGACTATTTCTTAAGCTCACCAACGCTCATTCAGTTGCAGAAAATCTTAGTCTCCCATATCCACCCTCCCTCCCAATAGTGACTATACTGTTCATTCCCTGCACCCTCCTGTTTCAGTCAGCTGCCCCCTCCCCCAATTAACCAGACCGGAGCTGCAGTGATGTCCAGAAAGAGGAGCCTGGAGCGAGGGAGTCCTGTCTGTGTGGTTGCTGCCCCGGGAGTGAGGGAAAGCATGTGTGCAATGGCTCAGCCCAAGACACGAGATTTCGATCGGTCTTGGGCTGGGCAGGCAGAATGCGGCATTCCGGTTGGCTGGAGCGTCTTAGAAGGTGCCAAACAGTCTCTGGAGCCGAAATGGGAGCAAAAAAAAAACAAACAAAAAAAACACATGTGGGTGCATGGCGGCTGCTCGAACCTCGTTCCTTAAAGCGGTATGCATCGCAGTTTACCGGAGCAGAATCTGGTGTTCCATGCTAGTTTTTTGGTTTTACACGGAACACAATTTTAATGGGAATTTCGAGCCCTGGATACTTACAACTACTGTCAGGCAGTCAGGCAAAAAAGTGACATCTAGCAGATGGAAAGTGCACTGATAATCAAACACAGTAATCCTGTGAGAAAGCCGTTAGATGAAACGTTGGTGTTTTTGGTGGCTGGATATGGTGGACTGGGGTAGGTTTGTTATTTGCTAAGATATTTTTGTGTAATAAATTGTCATTGAGAGAAGTATCAGAAGTGCTTGCTAGACTTATTTTTAAGTCACGTAACCAGCCTTGCTGTTCCCTTTCATTGTGTGTCCTACACAAAAGTTTGCTGTTATTATTTTGGATGCATGTCTGGATCCGGTAAGTGAGCATCCTCTCTAACTTTAATTCACAGAGTGCTGTCTTTTTTGACTTCATTCGGAAGGGTATTGTTATAGTAATGACCCTGTTTTTATTTTGCTGAGAAATGGACTGCCATATAACAGATACAGCAGCACTGTATTGTTCAGCTTAATTTATAAATTTAATATATGCCCAGGCATGCCCATTGTCCCATTTTGAAAGCACCATATGTATTTTGCAAATAAAACAGGAAAAAACAATATATTTGCACAATCCACATTTCTTTGCATAGCTCTGATTCCACACAAATTGATAATGTAACATTAAATGCACAGCCACAGAATTGCTGTCGTATGCTGGTGACCCGGGTTCGGGAACGGACTCTGGTCGGCTAGGAGAGGGAGGATTGAACGTCCCAACGGATGCTCTGCTCCCTCTGGGGTGGTATACCAGTGGTGCAATATGCACCCAACGTCCTGAGAGAGCCGGTGGGAACATGGGCTCTCGAGGGGTTGGCGGCTCCACTTCACGGAGTTGGGGAGGGGAGACGCGATTAGGCGCTTGAGAGAGACATGCGTCAGCATATTGCCTCTCTGGACGTATGTCCTTGCCCCGTCGTCTCAGGGGGCTGGGAAAGGGACCACAGAAAACGGAAAAAGCCCCTCGGCGGTCCTAGATGATGACTGTTCCGAAGTCACCCAGACCACCAATTCTGGGACAGACTCCGCTGTGTAGGAGAGAAGGAGGAAGAGTCACTCTAGGGGCAGATCCTGGGTTCGGGGGCTGGAGTGCATGAGCGGCGAGGAGGGGGAGGAAGGGGAAGGGGAGGAGGAGGAGGATTTTATTTATACAGAGAAATTTGCCATTAGGGTTCAAAAAGTCCCTATTTAGAAGGCAATCCTTGGACACAGAGGGTAGGAAGGAGGGATAAATATAAAGGAAAAAAAAAATTGCTGTTGTACACCGCAGTAAAGTTTGTCAGAATCAATCCAAACATGTGTTTTAAAAATTGAAACAGCATATATTTTACTCTGTAAATGCCTTGTTGGAATGTGTTGTATTCCTTATTATTGTAAAATGACAAGTTTGTGTATAGTTTATTTATTTATTTCAATTATTCAGAAAATACTTTTGAGCAGGATGCTCTTTTCCAAAGGTTCCGTGTCAAGGAAACACAGAAAGTACAAGTTACAAGATAGCAGAAATAACAGTAAATGCTACACAGTTTGTACAATGACAGTAACAGGACTCCAAAAACGAATACAAAAATGACACACAAAAAAATGCCAGGTGAATTACAGTATCAAAATTGAGTACAGGAGAAATGCAATTCTTAGAGTTGTTGAACACCCAGCTACAGACATCCAGTGGGAGACGTGTTCAGGGAGCCCAAGTGCAGAAGGGGGCAGCTGCTTGGAAGTCTGGCTTAGTCAGTGGTCATGGTGTGGGGGAGGGAGGGAGGTGCTGACCAAGCTAGTGGAGAGTAGGTAGATGTCATGGAAGCTGGTGCCAGGGAGGAAGGGATGAAAGATTGGAGCAAGTAGAACCACATGGTAAGGGGGGTGGAAAGGGGCAGGGAAGACTGCAAGGAAAGTGTTGGTGGCTCTAGTCATCCAGAACCTCAGTGTAAGAGCAAAAAAAGTTTGGGGGGGGGGAAACGAGAATTTTTTCTTAGCATACAGATAGTAGCCTGTCTACCTGCAGTTACTGGCAACTGCCTTGGAGAGATGCATCTTCAACTCAGTCTTGAAGGATGGTAGGGAGTTATTGAGGAATATATGCACAGGTATTTGATTTAGCCAGAGGGGAGCGCTGTACGCATAGGAGTGCTGTCCTAATGTCGTTTTCATGAACGGGACAGCCAAAGAGCACCTAGTCATTCCTCTGGTCTGGTGGCTTGAGCAATATGCTGAGAGCATCTCCTTGAGGCTTGAGGTGGATTTTCCTGGCAAAACTTAAATTCTCTTCCCTTCCCGGTCAGGTCACTTTTAAAGCTCTGTTAGCTAAATACCTTAAGGAAATGTGTAGCTGTTTTAAGTGACCTTGTTCCTGTAGCCCCTAGTATTGCTCCCGTATCTGACATCACTGTTACTACAACACTTCATCTCCATGCTTGGGGCGCCTAGCACTTATTAGTCTCTCTCACCTTCCCTCCCCCCACTCCCGCTTCATATACATGCTCCTCTCTTATCCCTAGTATTGCCTGTGATTCCTGTATCACTGTAACCCACACAATGTCACCTCCCCACGAGGGAGCACCTTGCACTTATTAGTCTCTCTCCTCTTCCCCCGTCCCCCCCTGCCCCTTTACATTTTTCTTTTCAAACAACATGAAGTCTTGCTGTATTCTGACATTGCAGTGATGTCCAACCTTTGAACTGCCCCGGAGATGAAAGAGTTAACTTTCCATGCCAGGCATGGAATGCTGAGCTCGAGCTCGGTTGAGACTCTGTCTGTTGCTGTTTGAAGTCAAACCGTCAGATTCTTTGCTCCGCCTCACTGAACAGTCACTCCGGAGATTTCTCCTTTGCTCAGTTCAAGTTGTCAGTGAAAGTACCATTTTTCTCGGTTTTCGACCAAATTTAATCCGTAACCTGTCGGTTCAGTCTCTGTCTGTGGTATTGTGAGTACTAGATAGGTGTATTTTCTTGTTCTTCTGTGTGGAACTTGTAAACGTGGGATCGGTTCGTTTTGAACCGATCAGGTTGTTCAAAAAAAAGTTTATTCTACTTTTAGAGTGTGGTAACCGGTCCTTATCGGTTCTAAAAAAAAAATGGATTTCGTTACGTTTTTTTCCACGACCCCGTAACACGGTCAGGAACCGATAATGGTGTCTTGCCTGGTGGATTGCCGAAAAAAGGGTAAGTTTTTGTTAGGACTGGCCATGTCTGAGAAACCCAAAAGAAAAACCTGGCCCACTGGGGTTCAACACTGTAGTGTGTGTGGGGAAGCCTTTGCTAAGGCTGATCCCCACACCACCTGTGTTTATTGTCTGGGGTTTGACCACCTCGATTTAGACTGCCAGATTTGCAAGAATTTTCCTGCAGCTACCCTGGAAAAGAGAGTTGGTAGGCTCAGGGAAAGGGAGGCCAAGAAGTCCGCTGACCCGGATGGCCAGCCTGGTTCGGTTCCAACCGAACTAGAAGGAGTGCCCTCTGACCAGGGCGAAACTTCTTCCGGCTAAAAGAAAAAGAAGGGATAAATCAGCCGGTGCAGATCCACAAATTCTTTCCCCGCCCGCTTATGAAATAGCCAAAGCGATAAGGATTGTTCAGTTGCTAACCACGATTCCGACTGAACCGGCACCATCGGGAAGGGGCTCAGTTCAGTCGGTTCCCCCGGTTCCAGATTATAATTTAGAAGATTTTTATGAACCGGAGGAGGAGGAAGGAGAGTAAGCACTCCTATAGGTGGTCCTGTATTCATCCATTTTCTTCATGTAGTTCTCTGTTTGCTCCCCAAACAGAGAATTACCCACAACAGGAAAATCCATGGCCTTAGTCTGGGTATCCTGAGACAGGCTAGTACATCGGAGCCAAGCCATCCTACGAAGGGCCACAGATGTAGCCATGACTCTAGATGAAACATCACTGGAGTCCACTGCAGCATGGAATTGCACCTTGGATGCCTCAATACCATCCGCAGCCACCTGCTCCAGCTCCTTGGCAAGCTGGCCAGGGACCTGTTTAGCTAAAGCCATTACAGTGTCCCATCTAGATTTCTGATATCTAGCTGTATAGGCCATATAATTAGCCTGCCTGAGTCCCAAGGATGCTGCCATGTACTGTTTCTTTGCCATGGCATCAATCCTCCTGGAGTCCTTATCTGGGGGGTGTGAAGCCAAGGGTATATTTGCCTTATCATAGGCTGCAGCCTGCACCACCCCAACATGGCTGCATTGCTGGGTAAGGAACTCCCGTATTCGAGCCTGAGAGAGTATACCTCTTGTCCATTCTCTTGTCCACAGGAGGTACAGAATTAGAGTCTTTAAAATTTTTATTGTCTGTTTCCAAAGGACTTATGAAGGGAATAGACAGCCTCCTGGACTCTGGGATATCCATCATTTCAACATAGTCAGGCTCCTCCTGGTCATCCACAGCTTCTTCCATAGGAAGCTGAAGAGTTTCAGGCACTTTTTTGTAGAACATAAAATGGGAAGGGGACTCAGAAAGCCTAGGAGGAGAAACCCCTGAAGGTCTGTCTGGGGAGATGTCCGGGTCAACAGGCACATCCAGACTTTCGTAATCACCATCACTATCTTCATACTCTCCTTCCTCCTCCTCCGGTTCATAAAAATCTTCTAAATTATAATCTGGAACCGGGGGAACCGACTGAACTGAGCCCCTTCCCGATGGTGCCGGTTCAGTCGGAATCGTGGTTAGCAACTGAACAATCCTTATCGCTTTGGCTATTTCATCAGCGGGCGGGAAAAGAATTTGTGGATCTGCACCGGCTGATTTATCCCTTCTTTCTTTAGCCGAAGAAGTTTCACTCGGTCAGAGGGCACTCTTCTAGTTCGGTTGAACCTCAACCAGGCTGGCCATCCGGGTCAGCGGACTTTTGGCCTCCCTTCCTGAGCCTACCAACTCTCTTTTCCAGGGTAGCTGCAGGAAAATTCTTGCAAATCTGGCAGTCTAAATCGAGGTGGTCAAACCCCAGACAATAAACACAGGTGGTGTGGGGATCAGCCTTAGCAAAGACTTCCCCACACACACTACAGTGTTGAAACCCAGTGGGCCCGGTTTTTCTTTTGGGTTTCTCAGACATGGCCAGTCCTAACAAAAACTTACCCTTTTTTCGGCAATCCGCCAGGCAAGACACCATTATCGGTTCCTGACCGTGTTACGGGTCGTGGAAAAAAACGAATGAAATCCATTTTTTTAGAACCGATAAGGACCGGTTACCACACTCTAAAAGTGGAATAAACTTTTTTGAATAACCTGATCGGGTTCAAACGAACTCGATCCCACGCTTACAAGTTCCACACAGAAGAACAAGAAAATACACCTATCTAGTACTCACAATACCACAGACAGAGACTGAACCGACAGGTTACGGATTAAATTTGGTCGAAAACCGAGAAAATGGTACTTTCACTGACAACTTGAACTGGAGCAAAGGAGAAATCTCCGGAGTGACTGTTCAGTGAGGCGGAGCAAAGAATCTGACGGTTTGACTTCAAACAGCAACAGACAGAGTCTCAACCGAGCTCGAGCTCAGCATTCCATGCCTGGCATGGAAAGTTATCTCTTTCATCTCCGGGACAGTTCAAAGGTTGGACATCACTGCAATATGTCAGAATACAGCAAGACTCCATTAGAAGAAACAACATTACTAAGGTGACTAATTTTTTCTTATCCCCCCGCATACTTTTCTTCTTAGTGTTATAGCTGATTTATACTGATGACTAAGTATTAAATGTTTTCCTCTTGAGTTTGCTAATTATGACCTTTTCAACTGTTAGCTATGTATGTATTGGTCTACTAGTTACTACTTCGCAATTATGTTTCTTATGTTAGTTATGTATGTATAGGCCTGAACAGTCCTCCAAATGTACTATGTCTTTTCCTTGTCTTCCCTATTTTTTGCCCTCGTTCTGTATTTATGTCCAGGACCATCTTGAAAACGAGCTTGCTCAATGGTGTCCACACCTGGTTAAATAAAGTTTGATTAATTAATTGACTCAAGAGGCATGTTTGATATTTTATTCTGTTTCTGAGACTGAGCCACACAGTTTGCTTGTAAAGTGAGCAGGAGTGAGCTAGATTGTCAGCTCCAAGGGTGAGTCTGCAGGTTTTATTGAGGGCCGACGATACCCGCTTGAGTGCAGTGTCAGTTGCTGCCCCCATATACTACCAAGCCATAATCAATGACTGACAAGATGGTAGAAGATGCATTCAAATGCAGGGTAGCAGGCGTAAGATATTGTCTGTGTCTGTACAGGACACCAAGCTTAGAGTGCACTGCTTTTACAACTTGTTCAATGTGTGGTACAAAGGAGAGTGTATCATCAATGATGACCCCAAGGTACTTGAAAGTCTGTACCTGTTCAAGGGGGTACGTCCTTGTTGTTTGTAATGGACAACACCGGGATGACTTCTTGTAGTTGAGAAGTAATTTCTGTGTACTGAACCAGTTCTGCAAGAGGGAGAAAATGGATTGCAGCTCCTGCTGCAAGTGATCCAGCTGAGCACTGCTGCTCATGATAACCGTGTCATCGGCATACAAGATAATTTTAGTCAAGCATGCATCCGGTAATTTGTTTAAAAACCAACTGAAAAGGAAAAGGCCCAGGATGGATCCTTGGGGAACCCAAGTGCTACTTCCCTAGGGGATGTGGTCATAGTACCAATTTTTACTCACTGGGATCTGTGGGAAAGGTAGTCCTTGAACCAGAGGACTGCATCAGGGGAAATCCCCAAGTTCACCAGTTGCTGTAGCAGGATGAGATGGGTGACGGTGTCAAAGGTTTTAGTGAGATCAATGTAGATAGACCCCACTAATTTGCCACCATCCAAAGCCTTGTATACAAAGTCTGAGAATTCCACTAATGCCATAGCCATGCTGCGGCACTTACGAAATCTGTGCTGCTGAGGGCACAGGAGATCGTATTTATGAAGGTACTCCGATATCTGATCAGCCACTATCCTCTCAAGGGCTTTTGACAGAGGGGAGAGGATAGGATAGTTAATTTACAGAGTTTGTTTAGAGAGAAAATAATGCTGCAAAACCATACCTTATAAGGTCATTATTAGGCTTGCATGACTACAGCTCCTTTCTGTCAGTTAGAGCAGGGTATACGCTGCAGGTGAGCGCCCTGCATACCAAAGGCCTGAATATGAATTTGGAAATTCACATACCTTACTGGTCCTAACGCTTAGCATGAATGCCGCAGCTGACTTCGCCCACCGCACATTCTTCACTGTGGTCCTTTTGAGCTGGATAGGTTGCTATGGTAACACCTGTAATGGCACTAAGGTCTGGTGCGTGCGTAGTTCATAGAAACATAGAACCGGTTTGGTTGGCAGAAAAGGAACGCTTAGCCCACCCACTCTGCGCAAATGTTCCCTGCCTATTTTGTTTCCACAGCCCACCTGATCTCTGGCAACCCTCTCTGACTGTTTACCAGTATTCCCTCTGCTTATCACATGCATACTGGAAGCCCCCTACTGTTTTCAGCCCCACAACTGCTGCTGGCAGACTGTTCCAGGCATCCACCACTCTCAAGTGAAGTAGTATTTCCTCACATCCCTCTTAAACTTCCTTCCTTCCAGGTTCATAACATACCCTCTTGTCTTGGTGCACTTCTTCATTTGCAGTAGACTCCCCTCTTGTAACCTGTTTGCCCCTGTGAGGTTCTTATAGATTTCTGTCATGTGATCCTCCCCCGGGTGTACATATTGAAATCCTGCAGCCTGTCCTTTTAGTGCTTCTCGTACAACCCCCTGTACCATTTTAGTTGCCTACTTCTAAACTGCCTCTACCCTATCTAAATCCTTACTGAGATGCGGCCTCCAGAACTGGAGACAGTATTCAAGGTGGAGTCTCACCAGTGACCTATATAGTGGTATCACCACTTCCTCCTCTCGCTATGAACCCCAGCATCCCACTGGCCCTGCCTACTGCCTTGTCACACTGCCCAGTCACTTTGAGGTAATCAAATATTGTAACTCTAAGGTCTCTCTCCTGCTTAATTCTCTTCTCCAGTTTATACTTGGCTTCTGAGTTTCTATGCCCTAGATGCATGATTTTGCACGTTTTGGCATCGAACCCTGATTGCCATACCATTGACCACTATTCAAGTTTTCTAAGGTCTCTACGCATTCTCTGCACCTTTTCTTGGTATCCACCGTATCACAGATTTTGGTGTCAAAGGCATACCTTCCCTACCAGCTCTTCTGCAGTGTTACTTATGAAGACATTGAAGAGGTTCAGTCCTAGTACATAACCCTGTGGGACCCCACTGGTCACTCTCCCCCCATGAAAGTGTGTGCCATTTACCACCACCCTCTGTTGTGTATCACTTAATCATTTGTTTACAACTTTGGATCGCATTCCTAGACTGTCTAGTTTCTTTATTGGTCTCCTGTGTGGCACAGTTTTGGAGACCTTGCTGAAATCCAAGTAGGCTATGTCCACTGCCTTTCCTTGATCTATTTTCCTGGTCACCTCGTTGAAGAAATCTACTAGATTCATTTGGTGTGGCCACCCCCCCATGAAGCCATGCTGCCTCTGATCTTACAACCTGTTGGATTCAAGATGTTGTACTAGCCTTTGTTTTACATAGAAACATAGAATTTGATGACAGATAAGGACAGCTTGACCCATTGAGTCTGCCCATTTCCCCTACCTACTACATAAACTCCAGATTCTAATTAATCTGTAGCTCACCTCCTCTTTCCCATTACTAGGGTAGCCTTCTGTCTACCCCATGCATTCTTGAATTCACCTATAGTTGCTGCCCCATGACCTCCGCAGGGAAGCTATTCCAAGCATCTACCACCCTTTCTGTGAAAAAAATACTTCCTCACATTGCCCCCAAGTCTCTCCCCCACCTCATATTGTGACCCCTTGTTCTTGCACCTCTCCTTTTTTGAAAGATGCTGTCCTCTTCAACCTTATTCATCCCGTTGAGGTACTTGAAAGTCTCTTCTCATATGCCCCTCTCCTTCCTTTTCTCCATGGTATACATATTGAGGTCTTTTCCTCGTATGGTTTCTGGTGTAGACCTTGCACCATTTTTGTTGCCCTTCTCTGGACTGCCTCCATTATGTCTATGTCCTTTTGGAGATGTGGTCTCCAGAACTGAACACAGTACTCTAGATGAGGTCTCACCAACTGTCTGTTTAGCGGTATCACAACCTCCTGTTTTCTGCTGGCGATACCTCTTCCTGTGCACCCCAGCATCCCACTGGCTCTCCCTATAGCCTTTTCACATTGTTTGGCTACCTTCAGGTCATCTGTTAGGATTACCCCTAGGTCCCTTTCTAGTTTGGTTGTTGTCAGTACCCCCACCCCATCGTGTATTCTTCTCCTGGATTTCTGTGCCCCAATTGCATGATTTTGCACTTTTTCACATTAAATCCAAGCTGCCACACTCTTGACCACTCCTCCAACCTGCCTAGGTCTCTCTTCATTTGTTTCACCCCCCTCAGAGAGGAACCCTATTGCAGATCTTAGTGTCATCCACAAAGAGGCCTGCCTTCCCTTCCAGCCCCTCCACAGTGTCACTTATCAAGACAATAAAGAGGACAGGGCCAAGCACTGAACCCTGTGGCACCCCACTGGTTACCCCCCCGGATTAAATTCCGGTTACCACCACCCTCTGTGTCCTATTGCCCAGCCAATTCTTGACTCAGTTTACCACCTTTGGACCCAAGCCCAGACTGCCCAATTTGTTTAGTAGCCTCCTGTGTGTCAAAAGCCTTACTAAAATCTAGGTAGGCCATATCCAACGCCCCTCCCTTATCGACTACCCTGGTCACCCAGTCAAAGAAATTAATCAGATTTGTCTGACAGGACCTTTCCGCTGTGAATCCATGTTGCCATGGGTCTTATGCCTGCTGGCCTCCAGATATATCACAATCCTTTCCTTTAACATTGATTCCATTATTGTCCCCGCCACTGAGGTCAAATTGGCCGGCCTGTAATTTCCAGCCTCTACCTCTACTCTTGTGGAGCGGTATCAAATTTGCCCTCCTCCAGTCCTCCGGTACCACTCCCTCTTACAGTGATTTGTTGAATAGGGCCATCAGTGTTACTCACTAGCACCTCTTTGAGCTCATTTAATATTCTGGGATGTATCCCATCAGGCCCCATTGCCTTGTCCACTTTTAGTTTCGAGAGTTCTTTTAGTACTCTGTGCTCTGTGAATGGACTGGTGTCCACCTCCCTACTTTACGTGCTTCTTCCGCCTAATTGTTGTCCCTCCCCTTCCTCTTCTTTTGTGAATATTGAGCAGAAGTATTAGTTTAGTATTTCTTTTTCCACGTCCCCCTCCGCCCACTCCCACTTCCATGTTTTAGTCTCTCACTATCCCTTCCTTGGCCTTTTTTCTTTAACTGATCTACCTGAAGAAGGTTTTGTCTCCTTCTTTTACTGACTGGGCTGCTCTTTCTTCTGTTTGCACCTTTGTGCTCCTGAATGCTTTCCCCGCTTCCCTCAGCTTTGCCTGATACAACTCCTGTCTCCTTCCCTCTGTGTTTCTTGGTACTTTCTGAATGCCATTTTTTTCTCTCTAACCTTCCCTGTCACTTGTTTTGAAAACCATTGTGGTTTTTTCTTTCTTTTTGCTTTGTTTACTTCACACAAAGGCTTGTTGCCTCTGTTACGGCTCCTTTAAGGATCTCCCACTGCTCTTCTGCCCCTTTTCCTTGCCAGCGTTTTCTTGAGGCACTCCTTCGTTTGTTCAGAGTCGGCACTCCTGAAATCCAGGACCCTTGCTTTTGTGTGGCTTGACTCTTCTACTGTCTTCACCGTGAACCACACTGTATGGTGATCGCTAGGCCCCAGTTGGCTGCCTGCTGATACATCTGTTATTCTATCACAGTTGGTGAGAACCAGATGCAGTAGTGCTCCCTCATGGGTGGATTCCACCATTAGCTGTCTTTTAACAGGGTTTCCATTAATTTTCCCACCCCTGATTTGAGACTGACTGGTTCATACTCCTCCTTGCTGCCACTGTTTTATAGAGCAGGACTACGCCAGCTCTCCTCCAGTCCTCTGGAACCACTCCCATTTCTGATGAGTTGTTGAATGAAGCCACCAGTAGTGCAGCATACTCTTCCCTGAGCACCCTTAGGTGTATTCCATCTGGTCCTATAGCCTTGTCCATTTTTAGGTTTGCAAGTCCCTTGAGGACGCTCCCCTCTGTAAATGGACTTGTGTTCACCCCCCTCCCCCCCACCGTGTTCCTGCTGCTTCTCGGTGGTCTGTCCCCCTCTCCTCCATTGTGAAGACTGAGCAGAAGTACCTGTTCAGGATGGCTTCTTTTTCTGATCCTCCTCTGTGCAGTCAGTCCTCCTTATCCTCACTATCCCTTCCCACACTGTTCTGACTTATATACCTGAAGAAAGTCTTGTCCCTTTGCCACCTCCTTTCCTCTGTTTCGCCTTTGCTTGCCTCACTGCCCCCGCTTCCTTTGTTTTACCTGGTACACCTCGTTATCCTTCTTTCTATGGTTCCTCCCCCCCCCTTCATTTTCGTGGTTACTTCCCCAGAGTACCATAACTCTTTTTTTTTTTCCCCTTCTGTTTTGCTCACTTCCTTGACACAAAGGCTGGCTGCCGTCACTATGCCTACCTTTAATTTTCTCCCTTGTTTCTCTACCCCTCCCTGGCAGTCCACCCCTACTAAGCAGCTTCTAATGCAGTCTCTCATTTCTTTAAAATCTGCCTTCTTAAAGTTGTAGACCCTTGTCTTTGTGTGGTTTGCGTCTGCACCCGGTTTGATGCTGAACCACATTGTCAGGTGGTCGGTGAGCCCCAGTGTACTGTAACGTCTGCAATACTGTTTCTGTTAGTGAGCATCAGGTCCATTATTGCTCCATCCCTAGTGGGTTTGCTGACTAGCTGCTTGAATAGCATCCCCTGCAGGGAATCGGGGATTGCCCTGCTTCTTGCCGAATCTGTAACTGTAAGTTTCCAATCCATATCCAGCAGATTGAGTCCCCAGCCAGCAGCATCTCCCCCCCCCACCCATTAGCCATCCTGCTGATGATTTCCCCTCATGCCTTATCCAAATCCTCCACCTGTGCTGTAGGTCTGTATAGCCCTTTAGTGCGAATAGTGGCCCCAGCTACTGTCTCCAGGGTGACCCACAGCACCTCCAGACCTTCCTTTACCTCTAGGTTCCTTTGCATGCCCATAGTCTTGATACCATACCTCACATACAGAGCCACTCCTTCTCCCTTCCCAATCTCTGCTAAACCTAGAGTAGCCTGGTACAGCCATATTCCAGTCGTGATTTTCAGTGCACCACGACTCTGACCACCAGGCCTAGGTCCACCTCCACCATCAGGGTTTGAAATTGGCACCCACCCACCCGACAAATGTGGGTGGATTTTACTTCGGGTGGGTGAAAGTGCCCCAGTTGAGTGCCCGGTGGGCACTTTTCCATTTTTACAAAGACTTTCTGCTGTTCCCCTGATTGCCTCTAGGGACCGCTGCCAAGCGCCACCGAAAATTGACTAAATGCCGCCGAAATGAGCTCCTGAAGACTAACCCACGCAAGAAAATGAGCTTTTGATGAGAACAAGGCAGCCCTATGCGTAGGAACTCCGTTTCTTGCTGGTGCTATCTCTAGCAGGCTTATTATCCAGTCGGGAGTGTGTCCATGCCGTGGAGTCGAGTTCCATGACCGTCCCGTGCTCTGTTAGCATCTTGAGAGGCTGGAAGTTGAGAGGGAGTGTCAGTGATCCAGAGAGGAATGGCGAGCCGAGAAAAACCCACTGTCAGACTCTGAAGGCCTGGGGGGAACGTGCTACTGGTGCTGCAGCTGCTCACAAATGGCTCAAGATCATCGCCAATCCCAGGAATGTCAGAGTCGTTGGGTGACTCCTGCTGCTATTTGGCTAAAATGCTACCCAGTGTTACCACAAACGGGTGAGGGGGGGGAAGCACATTACCATGGGGGGGCATGGGCAAACAAGCACAGCTGGGAGGAAGAACAGGAAAATAAAAATGCTGATATGCTGCATTTTCTTCCTCACCAGTCTATCATGTGGGAGCCCTGAGGTATAAATCTCCTCTGGAGGGACTCTGCCGGCAATAAGTTTACATGGATTGGAATGAACCCACTCCGTGCTGCTGCCCTGAGACTGAGAGACGGAGTTACAGCAGGACAGCAGCAGCAGATCAATAATTTCTGAAGCATATAGTGAATAATAGGGAGCAAGCAGAGTCTGCCACTTTTTGGTGAGTGACCAGCAAGCCAGGTTCTTGTGTTGCAGCTCTGCAGAAAACTTGGGTCATTTATTACAGCTATCAGATTGTGTGAGGATACAGAGGCATGATGATGGGGAACAGACTGTCTGATGTCTGAGCAATGACACCAGCAAGGCAGGGTATTATTTGCTAACTCAGAGATGCTGCAGCAACCCTGCCTTGTTGGTCTGACTGTCACTTGCTCATCAAACAGTCTGTTCCCTGTCGTGCCTCTGTATCCTCACACAATCTGATAGCTGTAATGACCAAGTTTTATGCAGAGCTGCAACACAACCTCCCTCACTCACTCACTCACTCAGTAGTGAGAGTCTGCTTGCTCCCTAGGCTACCATTCACTATATGCTAACTTGATGTTGTTCTTGTATGCTGTGCTGCATAATAGTTAGACATTACAACTGCCAGATCTTGTCATAGGGTTGATTGTCACTTGACGGGGGGCAGACTGGGCAGTCAGAGTGACCAGAACTTGAGTATTGCTTCGACGTTGGCTGCAGTAAAATATTTATTGCTCTGCATCTGTGTTGCCAATTATTGTGAGGATTTTTGTCTTAGTGGTGTGCCAGTGTACTTAACTTCATTAGTGCCAGATCTCTTCAATACCTCCACTGTTAGTAGGTCAAAAAGCCTGAAGCAGTTAGCTAATAATTACATGCTAGTGACACTCTCTGTGACAATCCATCCAGATGTATCGAGATTCACTACAGCTTAATTTAACTGCTTTTAATTTGCTTTGAACCTGAACTAATCAGCAGTGCAATGCCGGTATTTGAATGCTGGCACTAAATAAAATGTCAGTACCTGCAGTGACTGTGGAACTGACATTCTGTTTAGTCAGCCACGATATAATACTGGGTGCTGCACTGCTGATTCGTTAGGTTCAAAGCTGGTGGAAGCAGTAAAAATGCTAAAATCTACTCTGCAGATTCAGATGTCACTCTTCTTGATCAGACACTGACATGATGTGAATGTGTGCCACTTTTAGCCAGTATTACCTGCACGGATGATCCTTTGCCAGCAAATGAAGACAACAAAACACATTATTTTTGCATTAAAGTTTAATAATTGTTTATTGTTGTTGTACAGCAATAAAACGTGTATTTTTTTTTTTTTTAAACTGAATTTCTCATCATTTTTGTGCCGGTGACTATCCTTTCAGGCTGGTGGATTTTTCCAGTCACTAGCCCAACTGGCTAGTGGCTGAAAAAGTTAGTTTCAGTCCCTGACCATGGTAGCCTCCAGGCCTGGAATTTAATTTCCTAAACGTTTTGCCTTGGCACATACGGCTTTCCAAACCTTGCTGTCTCCCTGCCTGCAATCCCTCCTTCCTCCCCACTTTCTGACTGGGATATTTCCTGAAACTCCCCCTGACTCTCCCCTTCCCTCATTGCTCCTACTGTTTCTTGTCTCCTCTATCCCTCTCCTTCTGCATCCTTTTTACTCTTCTTCTTGTCACCCCCCCCTTCATCTGCTTCTCTGCCCTGGGGTGGAGTTTACTCTCCTCAGGCTCTTCCTTCTTGTTGCTTCTGCCGGCGAGGGGGGAGCAGTTTATACCTCCATTGGTAACAGAGCTTCCCCCCTGACTAGTTTAAATGCTCATCCAAGTATATTTAAACTTCCCATTGAGGATTTGGGTCCCTTTTCCTGAAGGATACAGGTTGTCACCTCTGTATAGGCCCATATCCTTCCAGGTTGGTCCCCAGTGAAGCCAAATTCCTGCACTGTGCCTTCAACCAGCTGTTTAAGTACCTGGCGCGTAGTGCTTTTCCTCCTGTTGGCTGTATACAAGTAACACATTGGCAAATGTCACCGTTCATGCTACTTGTTTAAGACCCCTCCTCAGTTCCCCGAACTGACCCTGCACTATCCCTACTCCATCCCTCACCAGGTCATTTGTCCCGAGGTGGACAATGATATCTAGCTCCCTCCCATGATGTGCCACTATAGAGATCCTTAGGATCCACTCTCCAGCCCTCCGAGCTGAAGCACCAGGTAGGCACCTTACCTCCTTCTCCCCTTCCTGCTCCCATGCCCAACCCCCTCACGATAGAGTCCCCCACCAGCAGCAGCTGCTTCCTCTTCTGCTGGATGCCACTTCCTCCCACCTTGGGGCCTCCTCTTCCGAGGAAACCCACATGTTGCCACCATGTTGGGTGCCTCATCCTGGCAGTCCTGTCCCATCAGAACAGTGAAGGAATTTCATAATGGCATAGACTGAGGGTTGTGTACTGTCTACCACAAAATTGTAACACAAAACAGCTCACCATCTCCCCCAAAACACTGGTACTAACACGTACTCAGAAAAAAGTTCATTTATTACAAAAAAATCAAATACTGGAACTAAAGTACATTACTTAACAAAACAGACAGCAGCAGACCACCACTAACAGCCAGCGTTTCATATAAAGTGCTTTATCAAGGTGTGAGTTTGCACTGTTTATTGACCATATTTATATTTGGCTATTAGTCACATAACTTACATAAATTATTTGTGATTTAAAAAATATAATTTAAAAAGGCTAATATAGATAACGTGTTAAAGAGAATCCATAATATTACACATTGCACTACTAAAAATCAATCCATAGTCATATAGAGTGCCAGAAATTTAAATAAATGGACAGTTTCTAATTAGTGAGCGCCATTAAATCCATCTGTTGGCTTGGCTTCTTATTTCACATTGCTGTCAGGTTTGGACTCTCCAGGAGACTTCAGTACTTTTCATTCATATATTGGAACACATTTGAAGAGCTGAAAACCGTAAACAACAGGAGATATTAAGTTATATGTGGCATGACAGCGAATCTGTCATTAAAGCCTAAAGGACCATTGACAGTATCCAGTTTAAACATCCACATAATTCATGTCTCAGCAGTGTAGTCTTGATGCTACCACCTCTTTTAGGAATCCAACACAGGTGTGTCCCCATAAAACTAAACTTATGAGTAGCATCATTCTCTTTGACATGTTTACCTAAAGCATTATCTGTATTCCCCCTCTCAGTATCACACAAATGCTTCCCTATGCGTACATTTAAATTTCCTGTTTGTTTTAACGACATACATGAAAGTGCAATTGTGTTGAGTCAAATATATGATATTCTGTGTTTCACAATTAAAAAAAATGTTTAACCATCCACAGATATTTTTTTTAAATAACTGTTAAGATTTTCAGTATTAACAGACTAAATCACATCCACAAATTTCCGACTATTTACACAAGCACAAGAAAAGAAAAGAAAAAAAATACATTGCAGGCAATAAAACACTTAATCCATAAAACATGACATTTATACACACATGTGCATAAAAACAAGATCTTCCACCCCCCATATAACATATAGTTCATCATACCAGTGTTATCTTCATGAATGGGGGAGGAAAGGGGAGAAAAGGAAAGAAAAACAAAAGGCATATGATACCCAGGATGGAGGTTCAAGATCGAGCTGGGAACTTTCCTGCCAGATACTCCTCCCCATTAATCCTGATCAGCTAATATTTCAGGTATGGTTCTATTCTGCTAAAATTGAAAAACGGAAGTCACCAGCCAATATATTTATCTTTTTGCATTGGCACTTTGGTCATTAGATGCTCCATGTCCATCCAATGTAAGCAGTTATCCATTCACACTGCCCATGTAGGCACAACAGGTGCCAACTACCTTTAAGTAATGCCCTTTAGGGCCGCAGCCACACAAATATGAAAGAGATACTTCTGTGCCCTAGTATGTAGTGCACCAGGCGGCAAGCCCAAAACCCATGTCTGAAAATCTAAGGGGGACCTCCACCCCAAAAATCCTCCCGACTGCTTGTCCCACCTCCCTCCATTATGGTTGAAGCGAGGGACATGTCCCAAAAAAATATGTGTATGAGTACCCACCACTGTACATCCCCTCAAGCATTCATCTGGTGGGTGGGCCCTGTAGTGTTTTGTAATGACAGGGGTACGAAAATCCCGTGCCACCACCTGCCATCTGAAATCCCTCCAGGATGGTGAGACCGAGGTGGAAAATACCCCTCGCCACACCCTCACCCATTCCGCCTCAGTAAGCTCCACTTGGGCCTCCTGATGCCACCTATCGTGAAGAGACTCCACTGTGTCTGTTCCCATGTCCATTAGTAAGCCAACAATCTGCAAAACTCTACCCCAATACTGGGAGACTCGGCCAAGGAGACAAGAAGTAGTTTTACAGGATTGGAAGGATCACTGAATTGGGGTCTACGGGTCTGATCTCCTAAGTAATGTCTAAATTGCAAAAATCGAAATAAATCTCTCCGGGTTAATTGAAATTCTTGACAAAGCTGCTGAAAGGATTTAATTACGTCCCCCATAAAAAAATGTCCTATTACGGATTGTCCCTGCCTTTCTCAGGCCCGATAACCCCCCCCCTCCAATTTAAAAGGAAAGAAGTACAGACAGGCCTGTAATGGGTGTCTCTTGCTAGATTCATGGGGAGTTTGTAGCTATTACAGATCTCCACCTAAGTATTTTGTAGATTTGCAGCCCACATACTTCCTGGAGTCCATAATCTAATATTGGCCACATCCATAAATAATAATCCCCCGTATTAGCTAATCCCCTAGCAGGTTTTTCCAGGCGAACCCACAATGGTGGATCCTCTGTGCATAGGTGTGGAATGAAATATTGTATTTTTGTAGCCCGGTAATATATTTTGAAATCTGGGAGAGCAAGTCCCTCCCTCCACTTAGGAGCTGTTAACATGGACCTTTTAACTCTGGGCTTCCTTCCCCCAAGATAAATCTAGCCAGGATGGACCTGAGAGTTTGCCAGACCAGGAGGGTTTAAAGGGGTCGACGAGAAAATAAACAGGAATCTGGGGAGCAAATTCATACGGACTGTTTCTGTTTTGCCAAAAAGAGATAAGAGAAGTTCTTTCCACCTCTTGCAATCTTCCTGTGCCTCCTGCAGCAATTTCAAGTGATTCATCTGGTACAATGTGGATATATCTCTAGGCACCCATATTCCTAGATATTGGAACCCCGTAGTAGCCCACCGGAGCCCGCCCAAAGCTGAGGGTAGTGGGCCTGAGTAAGGGCCTAGCGGGAGTAACTCTGTCTGGGTCTCATTCACCTTAAAACCCGACACAGACCCCAAATCTTTTAACAGCTCCAGAACTTTGGGCACCATTTGGGCTGAATTGGTAATATACAAAGCGTGTCATCAGCATAAAGCAAAATGCACAACTCTTCACCCCTACTCGAATACCTTTATAATCTGGGAATTGACAAATCAGTGCCGCTAAAGGCTCCATACTGAGGGCAAATAATAAAGGGGATAGGGGACAACCCTTCGGGTTCCTCTTCCAAAAGATGCAGAGGTTACCCCATTTACCTTGACCTGGGCGGTAGGTGACCTATATAGATTGGATATCCATAAATAAAATTTAGAGCCGATACCAAACCTCTTTAGAGTGTCATACAAGAACAGCCAGTCAAGGTGATCAAACGCCTTTTCTGCATCAGTCAAAATGACTGCATGGAGAACATTCGAAGGAAAGGATTTGGTGGGAGCTAGAACATTTGACAGGAGCCGATTATTGTCCTGGATGTGCTTACCAGGAATAAATCCTGTCTGATCTGTATGTACCAGGGCCGTATAATGCTCTGTACCCTTGCCCCAATGGCCTTAGCAAAGATTTTGGCATCTTGATCCAATAATGATATTGGGCCGATAGCTGGTACACAGAGTAGTGTCTTTGCCTGGTTTGGGCAACACAGACACCAGGGCCCTATTCCAGGAAAATGGTGTCTGACCCCCCTCATGAGCAATGTTACATACCCTAGTCAGAAGGGTGAACAAGCTCCCCTGAGAAAGCCTGATAAAACTCCACAGTGAACCCTCCCAGGGCCTTACCCTTGCTGAAAGATTTAATTGAAGCAAAAATTAGTGATTCAGTAAATGGTGATTCCAGAGTTTGCTGTTGCTCCTTAGAAAGCTTCGGGATAGTCACATTGTCAACAAATTAAGTGATTTTCTTAGAGTGGCCTTCGTGTCTCTCCTGGCTATACAAATGGGAATAATAACGGTGAAATTCCTTAGCTATATCCAAAGATGTGGTGATGAACTCTTTGACTAAGTCACTCGCCTTTAATTTCGAGCTGTGCCTATCCGCTTCTTGTTTTTTTAAGCGCAGTTTGAGTATTCTCCGCACTTTGTCTCTCCACTCATAATATTTCTGCCCTGTGAAACGAAGAGCGTTTTTTCTGTTTTCCATAGCAGCATTTTATTTAGTGTCTCCTTAGCTTGTTTTATCTTGGGTAGGAGGGCTGGGTCTCTGGTTCTCTTATGTTCTGAATCAAGCTGCCAGAGGTTGTCCTCCACTCAAGTCAACAAAGTCTAGTGCTGCTTCTGTGTATGCGAGGCCTAGGATATGGCCTGTCCCCTCACCACTGCCTTGAGGCAGTCCCATATATACTTAAGCGAGGTATCTGTGTCTCTGTTTTCTCTTAGAAAGTTTGTAATGACCTCCCTAGTAGATGTGACAAACACCTTGTCATGTAGTAGACTAATGTTAGGCCTCCATCCTCCCACAGAGTGTCCAGAACCTCACCGTATTTCACAGGCCACTAAGGCATGATCAGATAATGTGATGGCTCTGGTGCTGATATCATGGATAGTATGTGGCCACTTCTTTTGGGTATACAGTCTATCCAGACGGGAGTAGAATTGATGACCGGGAAGTAAAAAGTAAATTATTTTCCCTTAGGGTTCTGAAGCCTCCACGGGTCTACAACCCCCCCCCCCCCAATCCGTAGTAAGAGTGGAGCATGCTTTATGTCCCTTACCATATGATAGATTTCTGTTGAGGACTGCATCCTTCACACAATTCCAATCCGTTAAACACAGAATCTGTCCTTCAGAGAGGGATGACAAAAACTGAAATACTTGTCTAAAAAATTCCCCCGATGGGGGGTGGGTGCGTACACAGAGACAATATGGATAGATCGACCCCGCAGGATCCCTGACACGAAATAGTCTGCCAGATCCCGCAGAGTGTGCTTGGGTGATCTGAAAAGGTAACCCCCTGTGCACCAGAACCACCACTCCTGCCTTTTTAGCGTCTCGGTGGGAGTCCACATAGAAACTCTCCACCCACATCCTGCTAAGTTTTAAATGTTCAGCTGTAGATAACTTTGTTTCCTGAAGACAAACCACATCACACTTAGCCCACTGCAGCTCCTGTAGAACTCTGGCCCTCTTGACCACATTTTGATTCCTTTTGTAACATGGGAGCTAATGCTGCAAGAAGTGCAGCATGTCGATTCGTTGAAATACATCACCTGACTGAAACCAAGCAGGTATTAATGCACCAGTAGAGACCGCTTGGTATCAGGACTGCGGTAAAGAAAGACAGTAACTGAAAGAATCCGTGTGTGTCCCAACGTCTGTTTCTGTATGTGGTTGTCTGTGCCTGTAGATGGCGCTCGTAATGGAACATCAATACACTTGTCTTGTGTATGCTGCCGAGTCATCAACAGGCTTGGTGGTGTTCACAGAGAGAGAGAGAGCACGCGAGCTGTCGAAGTGCGGTACAAATTAAAATATATTCCACGGACTGATGCACCAACAAAACCACATAGTGTATAACAGTACGAGTGTAGAAAAATCTTAGCACATGGAGCCGTGCAGTAAAGTGGCAGAGTGCAGCGAGGATTGTTGCGCTCAACACAGAGAGAGAAAGAGCAGCAGAAATCAGTGTATCTAGTTTTCATAGTGTGAGTGTTTAGGTACACAAATGTCCCACACTGCAGTGCTGCTATGGATGATGGGAATCTGAGCCCGAAACCACAAAGCATAAAAACGGTCGCTACGAATTAGAGAATTGTACCGTAGTTTGTCTGTTTCACACAGTACTGGTGTCCTCGTCTCTGTTGAAAAATAGTGGACACTAAATAAATGAATGTGTATGCCGAACTGTGAACGCGCATATTGTCAGATCATGGCACTGTGTTAGAACGAAGAAAACGCTGCATAGTTTTGCAAGTAGGATTATTACTGTCAGAAACTGTTCTCTACTTAGAAGTCAGACACCACTCGCACAATATTCCCCTTGCACTTGCCATGTTACAAGCGCAGTAATACCCTCCAGAGTCGGGCTCTACTAGTGGATTAATGCCTGGTGCGTGGTTGGAAGCACTCGGCCTGCGGCCTTATGCATCACCCCCCACCAACCAAGCATTATTCTACTAGTAGAGCCCTCCTCTGTTGGGGATTAATGCTTACTTATATTCCATGAACCAATAATTAAATTATCCATGGCCAAAATTAGTAAGAATCCGTACTACTTGACTTAAATTCCTAACCCCACCCCCTTATAACCATGTCTCTAGGTGCAGGAAATAGTAATCATACTATGCTTAAGTTTATAACAAGAATAACATTGCCAACAAAAAACGAACAAAAACCCACACATTCCATCAAGCATTCTAACAGAACAAAACACTTATAACACTGAAGACATGTGTCTTCTCACAGCATTATCCGCCTCCTAGCAGAAAAGTTTTCCTCGAGAGAGCACCCTAAATAATGGGTATAGAGAGGCAAAGCGATCCAAGCCCCTTCACTTTTCCCTCGAGTGGGCTTCTGGGATCCTAGTACACCTTTTCCCTGGCATTTCACCACTACTGGGGGGAGGGGGGGGCCCCAAGATCAGGCATAGGCTGACAGGTATGCGTGCCGGGAGTAGTACAGGAAAAAATTCTCCTCACATTGCAACGGAACCCGTGAGGGATCCCCCCAACACCCCCCTTCTTAAAATGAACAAAAAACAAGCATTTGTCATTGCTGAATGTTCACTGTTGGTATTACTGTTGTAAATGCCTTCCATATTTTTCTGTGTATATTCCTCTGCCTTGCATTTTAAGGCATCACTCTCAACACAAATTTCTTATGTTCTTCCAGCACTGGTTTACATTGTTAGATGCCTGTCAGTCTGTACAGGGTGAGCGTTACAGTTGGAAAGCCTAACGCCCCGGGCGTTTGTTGATATTTTTGCTCCAGATTTTCAACATTGGCTTTTTGGGACCCCACCTCATGAACAGTGGCAGTATCATGTCAGTACTCCATCCCAAAAGCTGATTTTGCACAGCGAGTGTGCCATTCGGTGCTACAGGTGTCAAAACACATTTCAGGCAGGATGTGAAAAATGTCAACTGTACTGTTCATGAGGAGGTGTGAATAAATGGCAATGTTGAAGATCTGGGGTAAAAATATGAAAAAGTGGCAAAGTTACGAGTGTGCATAGAAACTGCGCAACGCACGCTCATAATGCAATCGTTTTTGAAATGTTTTTACCAGATTTTCAACATGGCCTTTTGGGGACCTCCCCTCATGAATGGTGGCACTGGAATTTCGTTAATCTGTCCCGAAAGTTGATTTCGCACAATGACCGTACCATTCTGCACCACAGGTGCTAAAACACATTTCGGGAATGATGCAAAAATGAGAGCTGTACTGTGCATAAGGGGGTGTGACAGAATGGCAATGTTGGAAATTTGGAGTAAAAATCTTTAAAATTGATGATGTTACAGCGTGTGTAGAAAGCTGCGCCGCGGACACTCATAACACCAGTGGATTTTGGAGTTTTCCTGAAATTTGCAACATGGGCTTTTGGTGCCCCACCTCATGAATAGTGGCACTGTAGTGTTGTTAATTGGTCCTGAAAGGTGATTCTGCACAACAACTGTGAAATCACCTTTCGGGACCGAGAAACAAAATGACAGTGACTGCGTTCACGAGGTGGGATATCAAGAACCCCATGTTAAAAATTTGGGACCAAAATTCCAAAAAGTAGCTGAGATATCAACCTAAATGGAGGCAGTATATCGCAGTGGTTTAAGGCTCTGAGCTGCAAATTTGGTGACATCCAGCAGACCAGACCTGGGTTTGAATCCCACAGCTTCCACTTGCATACTGTGTGACCCTGAGCAAGTCACTTAACCTCCTTGTGCTCCCAGGTCGCTCCTGTAAAAAAGCTTTCAGCTTAGTGTGCTATACCTGGTTAAACAACTAAATAAAATAAAAACAAGTTGAAACCCACCATTGATTGCCATTATAGGGCTTACTGTGATTTTCTTCAGTTTGTGGTCGGCTTTTGAAGAGTATGAAATGTTGCCGGTCCCAAAAGATCATCACTCCGACCTCTGGAGGTAAGTATGGGTGAAGGGGGAGGTGGGGTGCATGGAGGAAGAGTAATGGGTGGAGAGGGAGGCTGAGGGAACGACGAGGACCGCTTTTTTTCATGTTAAAAAAAAAAAGTCGTGACTGTTATCTTTTTACAGGTAAACTATTCATAACACGGATTTCGCACACTGGGGTGGGCTACCAGTGTGCCAGAGTACTGGGAGGGTACATGCTGACGGGATTGAGCACCCTAGTGTCAGCAGGTGAGGGATCCGTAGCTTGATGGCGCTTTTAGAGCGCATGCCTCGGCGCGATACTCCTAGCCCGTACAGAGCTTAGGCTGTGGCATACTCTGCATGGGTGGGAGAAAACGAGCAGAAAGAGTCAGCGGGAAGTGAGGAGACAGGTAAGGAAAGCACCTCCTCCCACCTTCCAGGAAGGGACCGTTGGGGAGGCAAGGGGGTGGGGGGCGGAGACGTCAGCCAGGCTGATCGTGATGCAAACAGTTGTTTGCTGCACAGTGACCTGCAGATGAAAGGAAAAAGTCGCTACATGATTGGTGCGGCTTTTTCTTTTCAAGTGCAGACCACTTCAGGCAAAACAGCATCACGACCAGTCTGACTGATGATTGGTGTGATACTGTCGAGCCCCTTGCAGAGCACTCTGCATTGGACAGACAGTGTCACACCCCTCAGAAGTCACTATCCCAAGGAGTTCGACGTGCATGCGTGAACTCAAAAAGGGATCGAACTCTCTTAGTGAACTGTACAGATCAGTTGAAAATGGCTGAGGGTGGGTAACCCCTCCTTACCCAGCATAAAAGTATGAAAGCTCTAAATCAACTATGCCCCCTTAATTTCCAATGCATCCCACCTCATTGACCCATTAACTGACCCCCTTCCCCCATCCCACAGCTTATTCAACCATATGTTTCAGATAAATTAAAGGAGGGAGCATTCATTCGGAGAGCCCAATAGCTGAGCAATCTGACATATATAGCCAGAACACATATAAGATAGCCGAATATTTAGCCCTTATCGCACCAACTAAAGTCTAAATCAGTCCATTATTACAGTTCCTTGTTGGACTCTACTCGAAGGCAGCTGACGATCCCCAATCAGATAACATTCTTAGTTTACACGGGCAGAGTCAGAATTGCTGGGAGGAGAGACCACAGAGATAACTATGGTCGTTACCTCAAGGAGAAATTGACTGGTTCAGTGTCCTGGACCAACAGGGATAAATAATCCCACCATTTTAAAAGTTCTCCGTCTGCTCCTGCTCTCTGTTGATAGCAGAAGCTACGGGGGTAAGTCCAGTCGCACAATGGCCCAGGGTTCTCTGAGATACCTCTGGCTGAAACAACGGGCCCCAAGGGAATAGTTCCTTTCAGACACATGTTCCACTATCGACTGTTGCTCCCAAACAGAAGAAAAAAAAAACAAAAAAAACTCAAGTTCCACAGAAGGCAGATAATTCAATAAAAGATGCAGCTTTGGCCCAACTGGGGTCACAGCAACAACTTAAGCAGACCCTTCATCGCGCGCCAGAAAGTCACAGAAAATTGCATTGGTTACCTCAGCAAGCTGTGCCTCCACTGGTAACAGGTTTTGGTTTTTTAAGCCATTGCGCCAGGTTGGAGTGAAGTGACAAAAGACCCCCAGGTTTCCGTTTTCCTTTAGCCGTGGTTGGGGACACTACTTCCCACATCAGCTCTTAAGTCTCCCTCTCAGCTAACTCTTCCTTTAGATCTGGTGGTACAATTCTGACAGATTTAAAAAAGGAGGCGGCAGCAATCAGGTCATCAAAGGTCTTCACGGTGTCCTTCTCCTGTACCCACAATTTGGCAGGGTATTGTATCTGAGGCTTCACCCCCTTGCCCTGTAACTGCTTAACCACTTGTAGCACTTTCTTTCGCTTCGCTAGCAGTAATGGGGGATAGTCCTGGTCCTCATAAACGCATTGTCCATCTAAACTGAGATTTTTTTTCACCCAGGCCAACTGCATAATCTTCTCCTTCGCAGGGTAGTTGAGGAACTTAATTATTATGGATCTTTTTGGGGCCACCCAAGTTTGGCTTCGGCACCAAAGCCCCGTGAGCTGTTTCTATGCCAGGCTCCGAGTCAGCTGAAAGATCCAATTCTTTTTGAAGCCATCATGCCATAAAACCAGCTATGTCTTCCTGTTCCAGTCCTTTGGGAACTCCAAAAATCCTGATGTTGTTTCACCTCGAGCGTGCCTCAGCATCCTCAGCATGAGCAGAGAGTTCCATTTCTCTTTTGTATAAATGAAACAGTGAGCGTCCGAAGGCCATATGTTACGACTGCAATGAGTCTACATGGGTCTCCATATGCAAAGTGCGTTGCTCTAGCTTTTGCAGGTTATTTTTAATTCCAGTCGCTTTGCCATCAATTTTGTGGAGCATCTTCATGATAGCTCTTGTATCGGCCCTTCCCATCATCGACCCCACCTCCAAGCCTAACTCTTCTTCATCCTCCCCAGAGCCCGCCGTGCAGGTGAAGGCATGAGAGACGACCGGGCTCCTATCTCTAGGCTGCGGTCTTGCTTGATCCATTTTCTGCAGCTTGGGAGTACCTTACCCCGAATTTTTCTTACTTGGCATTCAGGAAAGGGCTTGGGATATCTGTGGTGGTCCAAAATAGGCAAACTGATTTAAACCCTGGGTGGCGCTATCCCTAGTGTTACACCCCTGCCTACTACCCTGGACATAGGCTAAGGGGTTTGGGTTCACTAACTGATAACCATATTGTTTAACATTTGTTCACAAAATAAACATTTCTCCACACTTTAACATTTTGCATTTAAAGGCTCTCTCCAACAATATGCTCACACCCAATATTTCAACAACAATAACAAGAGATTTATTTAGGGGGTATAAGGAGTTAGGAATGGCGATGTGGAATAGAGGTTATTTGATTACTATTTACATATGTACACAGATTGTTTGGATTTTGCTGGTGGACCCTCCAGCTGGATGGCTACATACTAATAGGCATAAAGTAATCACAATTTACCATTCGACTTATGATACCCAGAGCCCTGGCTACCTAGCTGCTGGCAAATCAGATGTTACATAAGCAATTATCCTCCTTACCCACACTGGTACTAGTCCCAGAACAATATGAAACCCCGCAATCCCATACCATACTGGAATCCCAGATACCACAGTCCAAGATTTTCAAACAACATGAAGTCTTGCTGTATTCTGACAAGTGCAGTTAGCCCCAACCTTTAAACTGCCCCAGAGAACAATGGGTTAACTTTTCTATGCAGGGAATAGAATGTTGATCTCAAGCTTGGTTGATGTCTCTGCCTGTTGTATTTTGAACTGCAACCGTCAGATTCTTTACTCCGCCTCACTGAACAGTCGCTCCGGAGATTTCTCCTGCAGCTCGGTTCGAAGTCAGTTGAAGTGTCGGTTTTCGGTCCGTTTTCCACCGACATTTAGTTTCTGCATAGTCGGTTCAAGTCTCTGTCTATGGTACTGTGAGTACTAGATAGGTTTTTGTTGTGTTTTCTGTGTGGAACTTGTAAAAAGTGTGGATCGGTTTGGCTGAACCGATCGTTCAGGTAATTTGGGTATCTTACTTTAGTGTGTGGTTACTGGTCCATATCAGTTCTAAAAAAAAAAAAACCCAAAAATGGGTTTTAGTACTTTTTTTCCAAGACCCGTGACACGTCCAAAGACGATGAAGTCTTGCCTGGCGGTTGCGAAAAAAGGGCAAGTTTGGTTAGGTTGGCTATGTCTGAGAAACCCAAGAAAAACGGGCCCACTGGGTTTCAACATTGCAGTGAGTGTGGGAGGTCTTGCTAAGCCGATCCCCACACCACCTGTGTTTATTGTTTGGGTTTGACCACCTGGATTCAGACTACCAAATTTGTAAAATGTTCCCAAATCTACCCTTGAAAGAGATTAGGTAGACTGAGGGAAAGGAGGCCGAGAAGTCTGCTGACCGGATGGCCAACCCGGTTGGTTCGACCCGAACCAGAAGTGCTTCTCCTGACCAGGCGTGCCAGAGGAGATCTGATCCTGAGGGGTCGTTTCCAGCAAAAAGAACGCAAAGAAAAAATCGTCTGGTTCGGATCCAGAATCTCATACTCAACCGCCGAAAGAAATAGCCAAAGCGATTCAGACAGGGAATCGCCGCTCGTTCTGACTGATCCGGCACCTTTTGGCAGGGGCTTGGTTTGATCGGTTCCTCTCGTTCACGATTATACCCTGGAAGAATTTTATGAACCGGAGTTTGAGGAGGAAGGAGAGTTGGAAGATGAATATGGTGATGGAGAAAGTCTGGATGTGCCTATTGACCTGGACATCTCCCCAGACAGACCTAAAGGTGTTTCTCCTCCTAGGCTTTCTGAGTCCCCTTCCCACTGTATGTTTTATGAAAAGGTGGCTGAGACCCTCCAGCTTCCTGTGGAGGAGGCAGTGGAGGATCAGGAGGAGCCTGACTATGTAGAGATAATGGACATCCCAGAGTCCAGGAGACTGTCTGTTCCCCACCACAAATCTTTTGGGAAACAGACACAAAAAATTCTGAAGTCTCCCAATTCCATACCTCCTGTGGATAGAAGAATGGACAAGAGGTATACACTCTCAGGCTCAGATACAGAGTTCCTTTATCAGCAATGCAGCCATGTTGGGATTGTACAGGCTGCTGCCTGCGATAAGGCAAACATTCCCTCGGCATCACACCCCCTTCCCAGACAAGGACTCCAGGAAGATTGATGCCATGGCAAAAAAGCAGTACATGGCATCTTTCTTGGGACTCAGGCAGGCGAATTATATGGCCTATACAGCCAGGTACCAGAAGTCCAGGTGGGACACTGTACTGGCACTGGCTAAACAGGCCTCCCTCCAGCTTGCCAGGGAGCTGGAGGAGGTGGCTGCAGATGGGATTGAGGCATCAAAAGTTCAGTTTCATGCTGCTGTGGACTCCAATGATGTGTCATCAAGAGTCATGGCTACATCTGTGGCTCTTTGGAGAATGGCTGGGCTTAGATGTACTGGCCTCTCACAGGATACCCAGGCTAAGGCCATGGATTTTCCTGTAGTGGGTAATTCTCTGTTCGGGGAGCAGACAGAGAATTACATGAAGAAAATGGACAAGTACAGGACCACTTACAGGAGTGCTCAGGCCAAGGAAAGGCAGGCAACTCCTCAAAGGCAGCAGTCTAGGGGCAGGGGCAAGCCCTTTCAAAGATCTTTTTACCAAGCACAGGCCTCCTCTTCCTTTTCGCAGAGGGGTTCTTCAGAGGGAGAGGCAGAAGGGGGATGAGCAGGCCTGCATCCACCCCTCAGCCTAAAGCCCCTGCCAAGCTGACACCCTGATGGGTCTGCCCGTGTCGAGACTCCAATCCCAGTAGGGGGCAGGCTGGCTTACTTTGTCCAGGACTGGATGTCTATTACATCAGACAAGTGGGGCCTGGAAGTAGTAAGCCAGGTACTGGTTCTCAGCTTCAAAAAATTTCCAAAGATGAGAGCCAGATCTTTTCCACCTGCAAATATTTCGGAAACCCTTGCCCTAGAGGCAGAGGTTTCTTCTCTCCTAGCTTTAAGAGCTGTAGAGAGAGTACCTACCCTACACTGGCGCAAAGGACTGTACTCCAGGTACTTCCTGACCCCCAAAAAGACAGGAGAGTGGTGACCCATCCTGGACTTAAGATATCTGAACAAACATCTTTTAAAGCCAAAGTTCAAGATGATAATCCTGGGAATTATCCTTCCTCTCTAAGGCCAGGGACTGGCTAGCCTCCCTGGACCTCAAAGATGCCTACTTTTACATTCCCATCAGGTGCTCCCACAGAAAGTACCTCAGGTTCGAGTTGCCCTCAGGCCACTATCAGTTCAGAGCAATACCCTTTGGCCTAACCTCAGCGCCAAGGGTTTTCACAGAGTGTCTGGCTGTAGTTGTTGCCTTCCTAAGAAGACAAAAGATTTCAATTTTTCCATATTCGGACGACTGGCTCATAGTGAGCCAGTCTTCAGATCAAGTCAAGTCAGACCTGCAAGTGACCCAGCAAGTGCTCACTTCTTTAGGATTTCTTCTCAACCTACCAAAGTCAGTTCTCGAACCAGTGCAGCTGCTCACCTTCATAGTGGCAGAGCTGGATACAGTAAAAGCAAGAGCCTTCCTTCCTTCCCCTGGAAAGGGCAAGAGCTCTCATGGAGCTGGCTTCTTCATTCAGCCTTCAGGTGTCTCAACCAGCAAGGCATTTCCTTCAGCTCTTGGGCCTCATGGCAGCTTCTACAGCAGTAGTCCAATGCGCAAGATTCAAGATGAGGGACATTCAGTTCCACTTAAGAGCTTTTTCGTCCCAGAGAAAGGATTCCCTTACCAGACTTAATCCCAGTGACTCGAACCCTGATCCAAGCCCTGCAATGGTGACAGGATCAGGACAATTTGAGGGAAGGGGTTCCATTTGCCACTCAGTCTCATTCAGTGGTCCTTACCACAGATGCTTCCCTGCTGGGATGGGGAGCCCATTTGGGGGATCTCACCACCCAGGTAATGTGGTCGCCTCAGGAATCTCTTCTACACATCAGTCTCTTGGAACTCAGGGCAGTGTTTCTGGCACTGCAAGCTTTTTCCAAATCAGTTCAGGTCAGAACAGACAACACCACCACCATGTGGTACATCAACAAGCTAGGAGGCACTCGGTCTACGGCCTTGTGCACAGAAGCAGTGAAGTTGTGGTCCCCGGCTTATTCCCTGCAAACCTCTCTGATAGCAGTTCACCTCCCAGGGAAGGACAATGTCCTAGCAGATGCACTGAGCAGAATATTTCAGGGCCATTGTGAATGGGCCCTGGATCCTCTGGTGTAATAGGTGATTTTTTCAAGATGGGGCACTCCAGAGATGGATTTTTTGCAGCCCCATACAATCACCAACTTCCTCTTTTTTGTTGAAGACCCCCAGTCTTGGGCTCAGTCCCCCTGGATGCTCTGATTCTGAACTGGGAAGGGACATTTCTGTATGCTTTTCCCCCCTTTCCCTCTCCTGTTCAAAGTTCTAGTCAAGATAAGGTCACAACCTTGAAAAGTGATTCTGATTGCTCCAGACTGGGCCAGGCAGCCATGGTACCTCTTGTTGCTGTCCTTAGCAGTCCATCTTCCCCTGTCTCTTCCCGGAATTACAGTACAACCTGTTAACCTCCTCTCAGGGGAGGATTTGGCACCCCAATCTTCAGTCTCTCAATCTCAAGGCATGGCTCTTGAAGAGTTAGAGTTTGCAGATTTGCATCAGTCTCAGGGAGTTCTGGATATTCTCAAAGCTTCTCGAAAGCCTTCCACCAGAAAGACTTATAACTCCAAATGGAAGAGATTCAGCATTTGGTGTTCCAAGAGGCAAATCTCCCCAGATACTGCTGAATTGCCTACAGTTCTGGATTATATGGTCCATCTTAATAACCTGGGCCTCAGAACAGCTACTCTCAGGGTACACTTGTCTGCTGTTTCTGCTTTCCTGTCAGTAGGCAAGTCTTCCTCACTGTCATCCCATCCTGTATTCTGTCAGTTTTTTAAGGGATTGCTTCACACCAATCCCCCCTTTAGGGATACTGCTCCTGCTTGGGATCTTAATGTTTGCTTTGCTCAGCTTATGCAACCCCCTCTTGAGCCTTAGTCCTCAGCAGAGCTTAAGTACTTGACTTGGAAAACTTGTGTTTTTGGTAGCCATTACTTCTGCTAGACGTATCAGTGAATTGCAAGCCCTGTCAGTGGAACCTGATTTCATCTCTTTTCACAGAGATAAAGTGGTCCTTAGAACTAACAGAAAGATCTTCCTGGACTAAGTCTCCATCACTCATTCACACTAGTGATATAGCGCCGGAGGCACTAGAACCAAGCGGGAGCCTAAAGTTTTCAGAAGGGTCGGCGCTGAGAGAGGACCACGCATGTGCGGCATGATGAGACTAGCTCGTGCCTGTGTAGGCTATCTCAGCGCGACCCTCCAACCTACCAGTTCTCTTTTTTTCCCATTACGAGCGCGCTTTGATGTTTATCACTGGCTCGCCGGAGTCGAAATTTTCGCTCACGACAACAGCTCTTAATGTTTTAATGTTTTAAAGTAGTAATTTATTTATTTTATGAACAAGAAGACGATTACGAAGAAGAAGAAGAAAAAGAAATTCTTTCCTGCCATCAACAGAGTCGTCCTTAGACGGTAGTGGTGACGGTAGGAGGACTTCGTTTGTAAGTTTTTATGGCAGAGGGCTGTGTCGGTCCTTGCCCTTAATTAGCAGGGGGGTCTGACTACGGACAGTCTTGTTAACAAGGGGGAGGACAGTCCTCCGAAGCACAAATCTAATGGTTCCAGTGATCCTGCTCCGCTTGACCTTGAGCTCCTCTTCCTTGTTTGGGGAAGAAGAATCGGTGCTGCTCGAGGCTGCCTGTTGGTATGTCTGCACAAGGAATGTTCGTCGGGGGGGGGGTGATGGGCCTGAACCGACTTAGGTGGGTTCCTCTTGGCCCCGCTCCTAACGGCTGCTTTCTCGACTCCGAGCTCCATCTCTGTCCTCGCTGAAGCTCCGGTGGGAAGTTTCACCTTTGGGTCACTCCTGTGGAGCAGGGGGTTCGACTTTCCAGATTTCTTGGCTCTGTTCCTGATTTCGGGACCTCTGGGCCTCTGAGTCGTTGGACCGGACACGGGTCGATTGGATCACGTATGGCGAGGTGCCCTGTGGGTGCCTTTGCCATCGTGTCGACCTCCCCTGCCTACCCCACTCTCCAATTTTTCAAGCAGGGGCTGGCATGGGCACCACCTTTTTCCTTCTCCCCTTCTCAGGATTTCCATTGGCATTTTCCTTCGGCGCCGTGGCTCGGTGCCTTGGTCGGTGCTGTGCCTCAGAGCCGTAGCTGGGCGGGGCTGGTTGGCGCCGTGGTTCGGTGCCGTGGCTCGGTGCCTTGCCTTAGTCGGCGCTGTGGGTCGGCTCCGTCACTCTGTGCGACGCTATGGGTGCTCTCTTTGCTGCCACTGGTTATCGGCGCCAGTGGTGCTTGCACCTGTACATGCTGTGGGTGTGCCCGAGGTGCCATGGGTGCCAGGGATGACAGGGTAGCACCGGGAGCACCCGTGGGTGCCGGGGATGCTGTGTGCGCCCATGGGTTCCATGGACGCTTCAGGTGCCATGGGTGCCACCGGGGCCTTGGGTACCAGGGGTGACACCTGTGAGTGCCACGGGTGGCACTGCAGATGTCTATGGATGCCACTGGTGCCCTCAGGTGCCATGGGTGCCACTGGTGCCCTCGGGTGCCATTCTTGCCATGGGTGTCATGGGTGTCATTGTGCCATCGGTGCCATGGGTGTTGGAGGTGCCCCCGTGTGCCATTGCTACATGGATGCCGGGAGTACCTGCTGATACTGCCGTGGCTTCCCCTGGGTATCTCCTAGTTGACATAGGCACTGCTTGGTGCCCTCCTGTGCCACGAGTGGTGCTGATGCCACACGGGTGCTAGTGGGTGCTGTATGGCAGAATTAGTGGGACATTTTTCCTTTCGGACTCTTTTCCACAGAATTTGTGGCGGGATGTTGACCAAAGAATGATCTCCTGTTCTGCGGATTCTTTTTTCCACACATTTTAGTGAGTGGTGGTCTATTTGGGATCTTGTCATCCAGCGGTTTTCTGCTATGGAACTCTGCTGTACCGTTCTGCCAGCGAAATCTCATTCTGCTCAGCACTTTCTCTGCTCCCTACGTGATACCAAGCTCCTCGACATCTTTCCTGATGGCGGAGTCTCTAGTGGCTCTGATCTAGACCTTTCTTGGAGGTCCTTCTGGGGTAGAAGTGCATCTAGATGGGTCTTTCCCTGTTCTTCTGGTCAGTAACACAGCGGATGGCTCATTTATATACTGGAGGGCACGTTGTCTCTATCATCAGAGTCTGTGATGGAAAATCCTTTCAGTAGTTCCTCAGTAATGGGGTCCACTATAGTATTTCACACTGCATCCGTGGACCATACTCTTTTGCGTCTAGACTTTTTCAGTCGTCAAGACAGTTACACTCTGTGGAACATTTTAATTTAATGATCGGGAACTGCTCTGACTATTCCGCTCCTTTGATAGGGGTATATAGCCCCCTTGTGATATTGCCTCTTCGGTGGCTTCTTCGGCACAGGTGGTTAACTTCTCTCCAGCTGTGATTAGTAGTCCGGTCATGATTTCGGTATGGACACTCAGGCTCTTTCTGCACTCAGATGGAAAACATCTTCATCTTTTTGTATCAAGACAATCCTCAAAATAGCAGCCTGAAGGCCTTGTTAGGCTCAGACTAAAAAATATATATATATATATATATATATCAATATAGTTTTTATCACAGCACAGGGCCTAGCGAATTACCGGTACCCCTTTTTAGGGGGATCTGGTCGATTCCTCCTCAGCCCCTGAGGCGCTGCCTCGGATACGGTAGAGTACTTGATTTCTTCTTCCCCTACGGGGAGTCCGATCCGGCGACGATATGGGTCATCTCTTTCTTTGAGAGATTTCTCTCATTCAGAGACATTTCCTAGACCTAGGCGACTGCCCAGTCTGTTAATTCCTTTTCTTTTTTATCAGGCTTTCTTCTCTTGAACAGAGCCTTACAGCAGCAGAAGCGAGACTCCACTGAGTCAGAACTCAAGTTCCTACTTCCTTGCTTTCTTAATTTAACAGGCGATTTTCTCCTTCTTGACGGATGCTCAAGTAGGTCCCTTTTTCTGAGGAAGCTTCTCAAATATTCACACCTCTGGTTCCTGCACTCTGGTCCATGCCAGTCGCTCATGAAGCTATCCTCTTCAAGTGTGAGAGGGAGTGGTGATGTTTCTTTTTCAGCAAACAAACTAGAATCCTTTCCTACTCCTTTCAGGAAAGCCAGAGTGGGTACTGCCTCTTCGCATTGAGTCACTGCCTCTTTCAGTCACTTCAGCAAATGGGTTAGCCCTAACTTGGTCCTGCTGTGTCCCTCCTCGATGCACATCTGCCTCTATTGACCTTAGAAATCCAGCCCTTGTTTTTTTTCTGTCGGAATGTTTTTTTCCGCAGTGGACACGTCCTCCTGTACACCTTTTTCCTTTCTTCCCTGAGTTCAGAGACTGCTGCTACAGTTGTACACACAGGGGCAGGATCATTCCTCTTGGAATATGCAGTGGGTAGGATCTGGTTTTACTAGACCACCACGAGAGGCTTCTAAGTCGTGCTTGGCCTTCCATCAGGAAGATCCTGTGACTAAGTGGAGACCATTCTCCTTGATGGGCTAACCCCACCTGGACCCCCTTGCTCACCAAGTAGGGGTTCAAGTGCTTCTGGACCTGTTGCTTACAGGTCAACCATTTTGGATAGTGGGGGTTTCCATCTGCACTTTCCGGTCTACCCTGAACCAGTAGACTTTACCTCCGACTCTTTCAGTTCCTGAGGTCCCTTTACGTTACATTCGTACATGTCTTTGACACTATTAATTTTGGTCCTAGATCAAATTGTGAGGCCAGGTTCTTGCAGCTCTCCTAGAGTGGTCGCGGCTGCCTGGAAGGCTTTCATTTTGTTCCCATTGCAGTCATCGGCAAGGTGACGAGTTACGACTCGAGCGCTTATCTTGTAGGCACTATGTTCTAGATGCTCTTACAAGACAGCTCTTGTTATTAACAGGACAGTCATTGGCTGTCCTTTCTGAGTGAACCCTATCTCCTACCACCCTACTCAGGGTTGTTGGTTTTAGCTTGGTACTCTCCCACTAGTGTGAATGAGTAATGGAGACTTAGTCCAGGAAGATATGGAAATTACGTATTTACCGTAATTATTGATCTTCTTGGACAGTCTCCATCACTCATTTACATGCCCACCCACCATCCCCTGGGTTCACTCGTTTTCTTTCCTGGTCTTCACGGTCCTATGATTCAGACTGTGAGGACATTACTCTTTAGACTTTCTTGCAAAGGCCATCTGGGCCCTCTCAGGCCCAGAAACTCAGGATGAGTTATTCTCATTAGTTACGCTGCACCTCCTCGGTCCTAAAAAGGTACTGAGGCGGTTGGAGGTCGGCCGCTTGAGATAGCCTGCACAGGCGCGAGCTGTCTCGCAGTGCCGCATGCGCGGGTCCTCTTGGTGCTGACCCTTCTGAAAACTTTAGGCTCCCGCTTGGTCCTAGCGCCTCTGGCGCTATCCCACTAGTGTGAATGAGTGATGGAGACTGTCCAAGAAGATCAATAATTACGGTAAGTATGTAATCCCATTTCTTGCCTAAAGTGGTTTCAGATTTCCACCTGAATCAGTGTGTGTCTCTCCCTGTTTTCTTCACTGATCATTCTTCCTCAGGAGGGAGGAGGCTACACAGTTTGGATGTTAAAAGAGCCCTTAGCTACTACATAGAGCATACCAAGGGTCACAGGTTTGACTCCCTCCAGTTGTTCCTCACTTATGGAGAAGTGGGAAAGGGCAAACCTGCCACCAAGAGATCTATTGCCAGGTGGATTGTGTCTTGTATACAATTCTGCTATGAAAAACTGGGAAAAATTCCACTTTCAGGCCTGAGGGCTCATTCCACAAGAGGTACAGCTGCTTCCCTGGCTGCTGCCAGGGATATCCCTCTCTTAGAAATTTGTCAAGCAGCACCTGGAAAACAGTCCATACCTTTACCGAGCATTACTCTCTGGATATCCAGGCTAGGAGTGATTCTTGGTTTGGCACAGCAGTACTTCAGAGCCTATTCCCAAAGTAGGTTCTGTCCCTTCTCCATGGAGGTACTGCTTGGTAGTCTGCACTTGTCAGAATACAGCAAGACTTCATGTTGTTTGAAGAAAAAATTACTCACCTTAGCACTTATGTTTCTTCTAGTGGAGTCTTGCTGTATTCTGACCTCCCCTTCCTGCCTCCCCTCTCGGAACCTGGATTTTTGGGATGTGGGTGGGCAGGTGCAGTGTTGGCACCCCAAGGGTGCCCCCATGCACCCTCTGCTATTCATGGGGTGAGGTTTCATTTCAGTTTTATTGGTTTTTGTCTTTTGGGTTTCCTGACTTGAGTCTTCCTTTGAGACCCAAAAGATTATTTTTCTGCCATTTGGCTAGTAAAAATTTTACAGTTTCCACACAGAACACCTAGTGAGTTTTGCTCGTAAAGATCTGATGGTTGCAGTTCAAAATACAACAGGCAGAGACATCAACCGAGCTTGAGATCAACATTCTATGCCCTGCATAGAAAAGTTAACCCATTGTTCTCCGGGGCAGTTTAAAGGCTGGGGCTAACTGCACTTGTCAGAATACAGCAAGACTCCAATAGAAGAAACATAATTACTAAGGTGAGTAATATTTTTCTTGCAGACCTGGTGGACATTGCAGCTGGTCGAGATGGGTGGCTATTGATTTGAGGGAAGGGGCAACTTGGAAACAGATTTCTGCAATGGCTGCAGACACTATATACAATACAGGCAGGGATTGCCCTGCGATTAGCTGATTTGACCCTGTTGGTCAAGAAGAGCCAAGGATTGCCCTTCACATTATAGAACGACAGGGATTGCCCTCATTTACTGACTTCGGAAACATTTTAGGACCAGCTACTTGTATTTAACATCCTGAATATTCAACACAATATTTGAAAGTCCCATCCAATATAGATAGAAGCGGATACTTTTGCCAAGCATCCAAATTTCCTTGTTATGAAGTCACATCCAGTACATTTACTATACCAAAATAGGCTTCCAACCAGCCTAAGAAGACAGAGAGACTTTCAGCAAGCATCCTAATTTTAATTACTTGAAGTCACATCCAGTACATTTACAGTACTATACCAAAGACAACATTCTAAGAGAAAATCTCATCCAGCATGTCCGAACCTTTTTACACTTATGGCAAACGCTCTCAGACGACATCTGGATAAGACCACCGTAGATTCTCTTCAGAATCAATCAGATTGTGTGCTCTAGGGCCTCCTGTCCCGTGAAATGGTAACGCGGCTAGGCAGTCAGCTCCACAAGGGCAGGACTCTAACCCATAGTTACAACAACAATTTACCACACATTTATATGATTTACCATCAACGCATCTTGCTGCACCTGCGAATTAACCATTTGTGCCACAGACAAGATGCATCCATATTGACTTGAACTAAGTAGTCTGTGATGGGGTTAGTAGCCCAGACTGATAATTCAGTGATCTTGTCGCGCAGTAATAATATTTAGTAGCGAGGCTTGAGGCCCCCAGGATTGCTCTTAAATCTTCTCTCTCGCACCGGGGGGTACAGTGATATTCACTCAGGTTCTCCATGGGTCTCATCCGCAATCGAAGGCTTCCTGAATTCTTCTTCAGCTCACTCGCTGCTGAGTCATGGTTGATGGTCTTCTTTCACATCTTTCCCTGACGTGGGAGGGAGGGCTAGCTTCTGAAGGACATTTTTTGGCAGCTTCCAGACTAGCAGTTGCAAAACTAAATTTACTTTAAATGGTAACTGTAACTAAAAATAACATGCCACCTGATGACTGGAGGGGCTTAGCTTAAGTGGCCCAGGCCTGATGGCATGGCTGGAGCCTGATCCCTCACCAGGCTGGAGTCTGCTCTCCTCTTCTCACCCTGGCAGAAATCTCTCTAATCTGGCAAAATGTTGGCAGACTCTGTCTCTTATAGGGCTCCTTGTTCGATTCCTGATTGGCAGCAGAGATGGGGTGACAGGTCTCTAAATGGCTGAGGGAACTGTTAATCAGAACACTTGAGGCACAATTGGATTGTAGAAATGGTGCCTGAAGTAATGTCCCTGTAAGTCCCCACGAGCAGTTGGGTGGTTACCCATGAGGTGCAGTGAATGCCCCACAAGTCCCGGCTTTCTTTTTCTGGCTTTCAGTTGGCTGTGACTGATTGCAATGGCTGCTTAACCCACTGTCTTTACAGCAGATCAGACACAATCCTGAATAATGTCCTGGTGCGGCCATAAATAAATAATTATTTGCCCCAGTGACCCACAGTCCAGTAGCTCAGATGGTATACTTGCCATTGCTGCACAGATGAAGGGTGTGGCTCTGATAGTTTTTCTGTTGCTACTGCACTTAAAAAAGCTTCCCCTGCAGCAGCTGACAGGCTGTCACATACGGGTCCCAAAATGCTGGTAAAGGCAGGGAAAAAGTGTTTACTGTAGGCAAGTCAAGGAAGGATTTATTTAAAAGACGCCCAATCCTGGAGGCTCTGGGCACCGCACAAATATATAAACACATGTTTCAAAGATATATCAGTAAAACACAAAAAATAATTATTAAAATAAAATAATTCATATAAACATTAAACAAATAGCATATTCTCTGCATCTTTACACAAAGCAGTACTTATAGATTAATAGTAATCTGAAAAAGCCTGGGCAGATAGGAGGGCCTTAAGGCAAGTCTTGAAAACCTCCAAGGTGGGGCCCCCCTTAACCCCAGAGGGGAGTGAATTCCACAGGGCAGGGACAGCGACACTAAAAGCCCATTACTTTAAAACACTCTCCCCTCATGTACAGTCAGTTCCCACTATGCAGCAACAAGTTTCATTATTTAAACCACTTAATTTCTTTACTTTTTGGCAAAACCGTTTAGGGCTACCCTGGAGACAGCCAGACACTCTGTTATTTATTATACAGATGACCAGGGCCCTTCTCAGGCATTACTGCCCTGAGCCCGGTCAAACGTTTTAACTGGGCATCTGAACGGCCCCCCAGCAGGCTGTCCGTGGTCACTGGGCCCCAATTAGTGGAAGGGATCCTGGGACCCACGGCACAGTCCCCGAGGTGACCACAAACTGAACAGTTTAACTGAGGGCAAAATAGCACCATCGCGATTCCCACTGCCCTGGAGGCAGCATTTTTAACATGGGGCACTCGCAATGCTATTTCTGCTGCCCTGGAGGCAGCACTTTTACAGTGGTGCTCACGAGTGCTGTTTTTTTAAGCCCTGAGGGGACGGATTTCAATCGGGCTGAAGTCTGGGGCACTAGAGAAGAACTACAGGACCTGGGGGACCAGAAAAAATTTGGTGGCCAAACGGGAGATGCCCGGAAGACAGCAGGAGGAGAACAAAAGGTACAAGGCTAAGGTAAGCCCAAGCTGGCATTTTTAGGAACCCCCATTTGCAAGGGGGTTACACTAACAAAATTAATATGTCCATTTGCTACTGATTTTACCGCCGGGTACTGAGCGCTCCAAGATCAGGCGGCCATACTGACTGTGACATCACTGGAAGTCCACCGTCCACAGATATAGTTTCCCTTGGGGAGGGGAAGGGAGGGCAACCAGTGTCTGCATTTATTCTGGTCTTGTATTCCCTTCTGGCAGCTATGTGTTACCAGTCGGCTACTCTCCTTCCCTTAATGATACACAAAGTTGGGTGTTGTCTGGTAAATGATTTCAGCGTGTGATCTGTTTGCAGTATGTTCGTTTTTTTCAATAATGCTTTGCACCTTCTTGGGCTGAAAACATTGCACAATTCAGTTGTTTTTCTTACTGCTGGAGGAGAACATAACACATTATTGTTACTTTGAGCCACATTATCACTGACGTTATTTGTTTCCACATTCACACTTGATTCCACAACAGTATTTTCAGCCTGTGCATTTCTGTTATGGATTACATCTACTTTCTGGTTCCCTGTGCGTATAATATGAACTGGATACCCCCGATCCTGAAGTCTCTGTACTTTGTCTTTTGTGCATTGCTCCCTACCTGCAGCATCAGAACAGATCCAATTAAGAAACAGACTACATGGAATGTTAGATCTATAAAGGGTGACAACTGTCAAATCTCAGTAAGGCATTGCAATCTGTTTCTTTCCAAAATAAGTTTTTCAGTCCACCTTGTCCATTTTTGGACATCACACGATCTACAGTAAGTATTGAACGGTATGAATATCACTTTTGATAGGGAATTTTAAATTCTCATTTGATGATTCCAAGTACATAAATTCTTGCAGAAATGGGACTGGTCTCTTGCATATCATGAGTAGCATCATTCTCTTTGGCATGGTTAGCCAAAACGTTATCTGTATTCCCTCTTTCAGTATCTTGCAAATGCTCCCCTATGCGTAATTTAAATTTCCTGTTTGTTTTCCCTACATACATGAAACTGCATTTGCAGTGAGGCAAATATATGATATTCTCAGTTTCACAATAATAAAAAAAAAGTACACTGATGGGTGCTGCCCTTGCCCCTAAATATGCAAATATTTATATGAGGGAATGAGAGGATCAGTATATACTGTATGTGATCTAGATAATCCATATTACCAATACATCAACTTGCTGTCGCTGTATACTTGCTTCTGTTTATTTTAAATTTTAGTTTTTTCCACGAATGGACAAAGAACCATATTACTAATATGGAAGTGAATCATTGTGGATGTTTAAACTGGATACTGTCAGTGGTCCTTTAGGTTTAAATGACAGATTCAGTATCATACCACATATAACTTAATGTCTCCTGTTCTTTACAGTTTTCAGCTCTTTAAATGTGTTCAGATATATGAATGACATTGATGTAAAATAAGAAGCCAAGTCAGTAGATGGATTTAAATGCAGTCACTAATAATTAGTCTGTTCATTTATTTACTTTTTTCACACTATATGAATATGGATTGATATTTAGTAGTACAATGTGTAATATTATGGCTTCTCCATAACACATTTTGTAATTAATGCACTTCAGTACCTGTACTGGACTTTTTTTTGCAATAAATGAACTTTTTCTGAGTACTGGTTAGTACCTGAGCTTTTTTTGGGAGGTGAGCTGTTTGAGCTACAGTTTTGTGGTAGAGGGTGCTGAGTATAGGTTGATAGCCCCAGCACACTCAAGGGCAGCTATGTTGTGCAGTACCTGCGGATTTTGTACCCTACCCTCCACTCCCACCCTTCTGGAGCCCACCAAGGTCCAGTCATCCTTCCTATATCTAGGCATCCTGTGAGGCAAAGGTGTCATACTTGGTGGCCCCTGGGTGGGCAAGAGATGCTCTGCATCCTTACCAGCTCGGCTTTGAGTACAGCAACCTCTGCCCTCAGTCCAGAGAGGTGTGTGCAAAAGGTGCAGCATCTTAGTCTCCAGAATGCGTCCCGAAAGACTGCGGCTACACACCCATTACACTGCACCACTGCCAACATCCATTACCTGCTTGCCTTTTTTTAACTACTGAAAGTTAGTTCCATCAAAACTGGACATAAAGTAGCAGTAGCAGTATTTGTTAGGGACTGTGTTTTTTTTTTTTTTTTTAACAGCAATAATGTTTTTTTTCTGGCAAACACCTCAATATACCCATCTTTCTTCAAGTTTTCTTTTTTGTGAATTAAGATACAGAATTTTTAAGTTTTTAAATGTTTCAGATCTTCTTCGAGGATATGTCTCCCCATTCAACCACATCATGGAATTGTAAGCAGCCATCAACGTCAGGCCCACTCAGAAAGATTTTGCAGGCTGGAGCCGTCCACGTCAGTGTGCCGCGTTGGCACTTGCATAATGTTGGCGTCCCCAGTATGCCTCTGTTCTTTCTCCCTCCGTCAACCTCTCATTGATCCACTGCAGGTGAAGAATGGCATTGAACTTTTGCAAGTATCCAGGTGCGACAGGACCAAGTAGGAGAATAGAGAGAGGATGGGGGAGGGTTAGTACTCTGGAGGAACAGTAGGGTCCAGGGATTATAGGGAGCCTCGAGCAAACTGAATGGATCTCTGGTCTTTTTCTGCTGTCATTGTCGATGTTTCTATGTAAGTATTTTGCTGTTACATAGAAACATAGAATTTGACGGCAGATAAGGACCGCTTGGCCCACCTAGTCTGCCCATTTCCCTACCTATTGGATAAGCTGCAGATCCTAGTTAACCAGCAGCCTACTTCTTCTTACCCCCACCCCCCAGAATTGCCTTATGACTGTCCCATGCATGCTTGAATTCCACCACTGATTTTGACTCCACAACCTCCTCCGGAAGGCCGTTCCATGCATCCACAACCCTCTCTGTGAAAAAATTCTTCCTTAAATTACCTCTGAGCCACCCCCCTCTATCTTCAAATTGTGTCCTCTTGTTCTTGCACACTTCTTTTTTTGAAAGATGCTACCCTCTTGGACTTTGTTGATTCCCTTGAGGTACTTGAAAGTTTCTATCATGTCCCCCCTCTCCCCTCTCCCTCCTTTTCTCGAGGCTATACCTATTAAGCTCCTTAAGTCTGTTGCTGTATACTTGCTTCTGTTATTGTAAATTTTAGTTTTTGCCACGAATGGACAAAGAACCATTTTTCCTCTGTTGTTTCTCCATTAAAATTTATAAAGACAACCACCAGTCCATTTGCATCCTTTGCCTTGGCAAAGACTGTAACCTTAAGGCTTGCAAAATCTGTCTAAGGCTTTAACCAGGCAACAAGGAGACATTGCAGGAAAGCTTTAGAAAGCTTTCTGCTTGTTCAAGAAATGGAGAAACAGGCTGTGGTGAAGGTGGCTTTACTATCATCACCAGCTCCCATTCCTGGTTCACCGTCAGCTTGTTGATATCCAGGGTATGACAGGGTTGAATAAGACCCAGTCCCATTTGTTATGCAGAAAGAGCTAAAAGTACAGATCTGTTCTATTCTATCCTCTCCTTTTCTGTCTCTTGTCTGTCTGATTGTGCAATCAAATTTTCTTGTAAGACCTAGAAACTGATCACTCTGACGGTGTTGCAATCCCCACTCTGCAGTCTCCCTGCTTTCACTTGCTGTTTCTATCTTTCCCCCTTGCTTATCTGTGGTTATAAAAATATATATGAATCTTTGCGTGAAACTGGGATCCTTTGATTTGAAAAGTTATATTGTTGAAATTATTGCAAAAAGCTATTTGGAACTTGGGGGGGGGGTACTTTGAGATGCAGTTTGACCTCCACAAAATATTTTGCAGGGTTGTCAACAGGAGATTAGTTCTGGGACACCACCATGTTCTATTTTATTGCACCTGCAAGGAAAGAAATTGACAAAGCTCTGAATCATTTTTTGGGAAATCAAACAGGATATCTGTTAACGAGCTCAGGATGTAGAAATTAATTGCCAGGCATAGACTTTTTATAAAAAGAGCAGCAATGTTTGTTAAAGAGTGAGAGATATTCGAAACTGAAAAGAAGCCCTCAGATGAAGGACTTTGTTATCTCTGTTTGTACTGCCTTTGTAAATACCTATCCTGAACAATTACATTTTTTCTTGTTATTGAAAATAATAAAACGTTACTTGTAAATTTTATAACTGCTCCTAGTTTTCCTATGCTTCCTGACCTGTATTTCAATGACAGATGGTGTCAGCAGTGGGATTTACACCATGCAAAGTCTAAGCCAGGAGTTTTGTGTGTGGATACTAGACTTGGTACCAGGGAAGCATAGAAAAAAGGTATGCCTCCTGCAACAGCAAGCCCAGGAGTGATTACCAGAAGAATGGCAGCTAAAGTAGAATATACTGTATAAACATATGTACATATGAAAATGTCAGCAGATTAGGCCTTCGGTTCTATCACGTCTGCTCGAGATATAGTTCACAGTACAGTCACTGGTGCTGCCCCCTCCCTTCCCCCTCCCAAGCTTTTCAACCCTGAGTTCCCCTACTGGTCACTTCCCTTCCCTCTTGTACCTTGCCCATGCACCTTTCAAACAGCATGAAGTCTTGCTATATTATGACATATGCAGTGAGTCCCAACCTTCAAACTGCCCCGGAGGTGAAAGAGTTAACTTTCCATGCCAGGCATGGAACTTTGAGTGCGAGCTCGGTTGCAAACTCTGTCTGTTGTTCTTCAAACTCAAACTGTCAGATTCTTTACTCCGCCTCACTGAACAGTCGCTCCGGAGATTTCTCCTTCTGCTCGGTTCGTTTTGTTGGTTAAAGTATTACTTTATCGGTTTTTTGACTGAAATTAAACCGCAACCGGTCAGTTCAAGCTCTGTCTGTGGTATTGTAAGTAATAGATAGGCTTACATTTATATTTATTCTGTGTGGAACTTGTAAACGCTTTTCAGTTTGGTTTGAACCGATCAGGTTATTTTCAAAATTTACTAGTCCTTATTTAGAGTCCGGTTCCCGGTTCTTATCGGTTCTAAAAAAAAACGGATTTCATTCGTTTTCCACGACCTATTGACACGGTTGGAACCGATAAGAGAGTCTTGCTTGGCGGATTGCCATAAACGGGCAAGTTTGGTTAGGCTGGCACTATGTCTGAGAAACCCAAAAGAAAAACCGGGCCCACTGGGTTTCAGCACTGTAGTGTTTGTGGGGAAGCCTTTGATAAGGCTGACCCACACACCACCTGTGTGTATTGTCTGGGGTTTGACCACCTCAATGCAGACTGCCAGATTTGTAAGAATTTTCTGCTGCCACCATAGAAAAGAGAGTTGGTAGGCTCAGGGAAAGGGAGGCCAAAAAGTCCGCTGACCCAGATGGCCAGCCCGGTTCGGTTCCAACCGAACCGGAGGGAGTGCCCTCTGACCAGGGCTTATGCTACTGGCAACGAAGAGCCAGCTCTGAGGAGCCGTCTCAACTAAAAGGACTAGAAAGTCAGCTAGTGTGGAGCCAAAGTTCTCTCTCAACAGCTGAGGAAATAGCTAAAGCAATTCAAATTGTCCAGTCACTTTCCCGGTTCGACCGAACCGACACCATCAGGAAGCGCTCGGCTCGGCGTTCCACTGGTTCAAGATTATGATTTTGAGGATTTTTATGAACCGGAGGAAGGGAAGAGGAGTATGAGGAGAGATGTGGTTTTGAAAGTCTGGATGTGCCCATTGAACGGACATCTCTCCAGACAGACCGTCAGGGTTTCTCCTCCCAGGCTCTCTGAGTCCCGTCTCATTTATGTTCTATAAAAAGTTGCTGAAACTCTCAGCTCCCTGTTGAAGAAGCTGTTGATGACCAGAGGAGCCTGATTATGTAGAAATGATGGATATTCCAGAGTCTAGGAGACTGTCTATTCCTTTGCATAAATCTTTTCGGAAACAGACAGTAAAATTCTAAAACTCCTCACACTATACCTCCTGTTGATAAAAGGATGGACAAGAGGTATACATTATCAGGCTCTGATATGGAGTTCCTCACACAGCAATGCAGCCATGTGGGGGTAGTGCAGGCTGCAGCCTGTGACAAGGCAAATATCCTTCTAGCTTCGCACCCCCCTGAAAAGGACTCCAGGAGGATTGATGCCATGGCAAAGAAACAGTACATGGCAGCATCTTTGGGACTCAGACAGGCAAATTATATGGCTTATGCTGCTAGGTACCAGAAATCCAGATGGGATACTGTGCAGGCTCTAGCAAAACAGGTCCCTGACCAGCTTGCCAGGGAGCTGGAACAGGTGGCTGCGGATGGTATTGAGGCATCCAAGGTGCAATTTCATGCTGCAGTAGACTCTAATGATGTGTCATCAAGGATCATGGCTACATCTGTGGCACTTCGCGGAATGGCTTGGCTCAGATGTACTACCCTGTCACAGGATACCCAGACTAAGGCCATGGATTTTCCTGTTGTGGGCAAATCTCTGGGGAGCAGACAGAGAATTACATGAAGAAAATGGATGAATATAGGACCACCTATAGGAGTGCACAGGCCAAGGAAAGGCAGGCCACTCCTCAAAGGCAGCATCCCAGGGGCAGGGGCAGGCCTTTTCATAGGCCTTTTACCAAGCCAGGCCTCCTCTTCAGCTTATGCCCAGAGGGTTCTTTAGGGAGAGGCAGGCGGGGTGCAAGCAAGCCTGCTTCCACCCCTCAGCCCAAAGCCCCTGCCAAGCAGGCACCCTGATGGGGTAGCCAGGCCGATTCTCTCTACCTGTAGGGGCAGGCTGGCTTACTTTGTCCAGGACTGGAAGTCTCTAACATCAGACAAATGGGTCCTGGAAGTAGTAAGCCAGGGCCTGGTTCTCAGCTTCAAAAAATTTCCAAAGATGAGAGCCAGGTCCTTTCCACCTGCAAATCCATCAGAGGCACTTGCCCTAGAAACAGAAGTTTCTACCCTCCTGGCTCTCAGAGCTGTGGAAAGGGTTCCATCCTACACCAGGGCAAAGGGTTGTACTCCAGGTACTTCCTTACCCCAAAAAAGACAGGAGAATGACGGCCCATCCTGGATCTCAGATACCTAAACAAGCACCTTTTAAAACTAAAATTCAAAATGGTGACTCTGGGAATTATTTTACCCTCTCTAAGGCCAGGGGACTGGCTAGCGTCCCTGGACCTCAAGGATGCCTACTTCCATGTTCTTATCAGAAGCTCCCATCGAAAGTACCTCAGATTCGAACTGCCCTCAGGCCATTACTAGTTCAGAGCAATGCCCTTGACCTCACCTCTGCCCGAGGGTATTACAAAATGCCTGGCAGTAGCAGTTGCCCACTTAAGAAGGCAAAGATTGCCATTTTTCCTTACCTGGACGACTGGCTCATAGTAGGCCAGTCTCAGAACAAGTCAAACTACACCTTCAGGTAACTCTGCAACTGCTCACATCTCTAGGTTTCCTTCTCAATCTTCCAAAGTCAGTTCTAGAGCCTGTCCAGCTTCTCACCTTCATAGGCAGAACTGAACACAAAAGAGCCAGAGCCTGCCTTCCTCTGGAAAGAGCAAGGACTTTGGTCTCTGGCCTCCTCTTTCACCCTGCAGGTCTCTCAACCAGCAAGACATTTTCTGCAGCTCCTGGGGCACATGGCTGCTTCTACAGCAGTTGTGCAGGAGCAAGATTTCAGATGAGGGACATCCAGTTCCATTTGAGAGCCTTTTGGTCTCAAAGGGGAGACCCTCTGACCAAATTGATCCCAGTGACTCGAACCCTGATCCAAGCCCTTCAGTGGTGGCAGGGCCAGAGCAATCTGAGACAGGGGGTCCCATTCACCCCTCAGTCTCACTCCTTAATCCTTACTACGGATGCATCCCTCTTGGGGTGGGGAGCTCACATGGGCGATCTCACTACCCAGGGATTGTGGTCCCCTCAGGAATCTCTGCTCCACATCAATCTGTTGGAACTCAGAGCAGTTTTTCTAGCACTTCAAGTTTTTTCCACCTCTGTTCAGAACAAAGTTGTACAAATAGAACAGACAACACCACTACAATGTGGTACATCAACAAGCAAGGAGGCGCTTGGTCTACGGCCTTGTGCACCGAAGCAATGAAGTTGTGGTCTCTGGCTTATTCCCTGAACACCTCCCTTACAGCAGTTCACCTCCCAGGCAAGGACAATGTCCTGGCAGATGCTCTCAGCAGGATTTCCCAGGGCCATCACGAATGGTCACTGGATCCCCTAGTATTGGAGGTAGTATTTGCCAGATGGGGCACCCTGCAGATAGATCTTTTTGCAGCCCCAGACAATCACCAACTTCCCCTTTTTTGCTGCAGGCCCCCAGCGTTGGGCTCAGTCCCTCTGGATGCCTTCTTTCTCGGTTGGGAAGGGAAGTTTCTCTATGCTTTCCCCCTCTTCCCTCTTCTGTTCAAGGTGCTAGTCAAAATCAGATCTCAGCCCTGCAAGATGATCCTGATTGCTCCAGATTGGGCCAGACAGCCCTGGTACCCACTCCTTATGTCCTTAGGAGTCCACCTTCCCCTTTGTCTTCCCAGGAATCACAACCTGTTAACCTGTGCTCAGGGGAGGGTTTGGTACCCGAATCTCAAATCTCAAGGCCTGGCTCTTGAAGAGTTAGAGTTTGCTGACCTACACCTCTCCCAAGGTGTATTGGATATATTGAAGGCTTCTAGGAAGCCATCCACCAGGGCTACTTATAATTCCAAATGGAAGAGATTTTCCATATGGTGTTCTGGCAACATATTTCCCAGAATCTGCTGACTTACCCTCAGTCCTGGATTATATGGTGCATTTGAATACTTTGGGGCTGAGACCAGCTACCCTAAAAGTGCACCTGGCAGCCGTGTCTGCTTTCTTATCAGCAGGTAAACCCTCTTCTCTTTCGGCTCATCCTGTATTCTCCAAGTTTTTCAAGGCTTGCTTCACACCAACCTTCCATTCAGGGCCCCTGCCCCTGCCTGGGATCTTAATATTTGCATTGCTCAGCTTATGCAACCCCCTTTTGAGCCCTTGTCTTCAGCAGAGCTTAAGTACTTGACTTGGAAAACTGTGTTTTTGGTAGCCATCACTTCTGCCAGGCGCATAAGTGAATTACAAGCATTGTCAGTGGAACCTGATTTTATCTCCTTTCATAGAGATAAAGTGGTCCTCAGGACTAACAGAAAGTTTTGCCTAAGGTGGTTTCAGACTTCACCTTAATCAATCTGTGTCTCTCCTGTGTACTTCACTGACCATTCCTCCTCTGGCGAGAGGAGACTGCACAGTTTAGATGTCAAAAGAGCCCTTAGTTACTACATAGAACGTACCAAGGGTCACAGGTTTGACTCCCTCCAACTGTTCCTCACTTATGGTGAGGTTGGTAAAGGGAAACCTGCCATTAAAAGATCCATTGCCAGGTGGATTGTCTCTTGTATCCAATTTTGCTATGAAAAACTGGGTAAGGTTCCTCCCTCAGGCCTGAGGGCTCACTCTACCAGAGGTACAGCTGCGTCTCTGGCTGCTGCCAGGGACATCCCTATCCTAGAGATATGTCAAGCAGCTACCTGGAAAACAGTTCACATTTTTACCAAGCATTACTCCCTAGACATCCAGGCTAGGAGTGATGCTCGTTGCACAGCTGTGCTTCAGAGCCTATTTCAGTGAGGTTCTGTCCCTCCTCCATGGAGGTACTGCTGTGGTTCAGAGCATAAACAGAATATAGCAAGACTTCATGTTTGAAGAAAAATTACTCACCTTAGTAATGTTGTTTCTTCTAATGGAGTCTTGCTATATTATAACCCCTCTGCCCTCTCAGAACCTCTACTTTTGGGATGTGGGTGGGCAGTGCAGTGTTGGCACTTAGTAGATGCCCACCTTATTTTTCACCCCTCCTTTTTGGGGTGTTTGGATGTTATGTTTTTTAAATTTTTGGATCCCCTGACTTGAGTCTTTGTTTTGGGACCAAGAAAAATGTGTTCTTATATTTAGTAGCCAGTTGGCTAGTGTATGTTTACAGCTTCCACACAGACCCTTAGTGAGTTTTGCTGCTAAAGATCTGACAGTTTGAGTTTGAAGAACAACAGACGGAGTTTTCAACCGAGCTCACGCTCAAAGTTCCATGCCTGGCATGGAAAGTTAACTCTTTCACCTCTGGAGCAGTTCGAAGGTTGGGACTCACTGCATATGTCATAATATAGCAAGACTCCATTAGAAGAAACAACATTACTAAGGTGAGTAATTTATTTCATCTCATCCTTTCTTAAACCTTCCTACTGATTCCATTGAAATCACCTTTTCCAATAGCGCGTTCCAAAACACCACCATCCTTTCTGTAAAGTAATGTTTCCTCAGTTCTCTTCTGTACTCCCACCTCCTCCCACACCAGTTTTAGGCTATGACCCCTCATGGCCCCTTCTCCCTTCAATCTAAACAAACCCTCAGTGTTTACTGTGTTGATGCCCTTCAAGTATTCAAAGGTCTTGAGCATATCCGCTATGTCCCGTCTGTCTTCTAGGTAGTACATGTTCAGCTCCCTAAGTCACTCCACATAGGGCTTCTCCCCCAGTCCCTGGATCATCTTAGACACCCTCTTCCAGACTCTCTCTAGGAGCATGACCTCCTTCTTTAAGTAATGATGCCAGAACTGCACATAGTACTCCCAAGTGCAGCCTCACTAAGGATTTGTATTAGAAGCAGAAGGGAAAGTCCAAACTGAGACTGTACAATCAGAACCAGTGATGGAAAAAGAACATCATGCAGGGGCAGAACGTGAAAGCCTGTTTGCATTCTTCATATGGTGGGCTATACATCAGAGAGAGGAGCAGAGAAAGAAGAGATGCAGTGACAGGCGCAGCAGAGAAGAGAAAAGATGCAGTGACTGGAGCAGCGATGGCTGGAGGATCTTGCACAGGTCTAGCAGAGCAACAAAACAAAAACAAATCAAGAGAGATTAAGCTTGCATAGTTGTGACCTTCGGATGATACCGAAGCATACCTGACTTATGAAAGGGTTGCCGTAGCCTGCCAATGGCCAAAGCAGCAATGGGCGGTCAGGCTGGTACCTTACTCGGCAGGTAAATCCCAACTTGCCTACAGTAGGATGGACACTGCACAGCCAGAAAACTGTCATGGCCCTGTGAAAAGAGAAATCCTGAAAAGATATGACATCTCAGGAGAGACCTACAAGCAAAGATTCCGGTCCCTGAAGTACCATTGAGTCGACAATCCTCGAGAAGCCTTCTCTTGACTCCGAGAACAACCTATTAAATGGCTTCAACCAGAGGGCAAAACAGTCCCAGAGATCGACATATTTATAGTGGAGCAATTCATCAACATCCTTCCTACAGACATGCAGCTTTGGGTAAAAGAACACCAACCAGAAAGTGGGGAAAAGGCAGTTTCTTTGGCTGAGGACTATCAGATGGCCAGACAGACACCGCAGCAGTGAAGTTACAGCCAAGGACGGGTAAGACCGTCTTTTTCCCGATTTTAACTGCAGGTCAGATAAAAACTCTAAATCCAAACAATTGATTGCTGTGACTAACTGGTGCAGGGTGGTGCTAAATACTGGTTGGCAGCCAGCCCAAAAATGTAAATTAAAAGGTCCCAAAGTGTAGCACGCCAGAGCACAAAATGAAATAGTCCATAAACAGCAAGTGCAAATTCAGTTGTTTAGTTGACAAATAAGTTCCAAATGTGCAAAAGCTCAAGCAGTGGTTCTCTGCCCCTCAACTGTGCATTGGTAATGCAGGAAACCAGATATTTGGGTTATATTTTGGGAAATGGAGAAGTAAAGCCAGGTATTTAGAAGACAGAAGCTGTAGCTAACAATGGTGTCCCTAAAGCAAAGAAACATGGGTTATTTTTAGGTCTGGCTGGTTACTACAGAAGCCTTGTTCCCAGCTTTGCCCAGTTAGCTACTCCTCTCACTGAACCCATGAAAAAACGGTACCCAAATAATGTGAAATGGTCCCCAGAGTGTGTTCAGTCTTCTTGGGCCATCAAGGCTGCATTATGTTCAGCCCCTGTTTTTAAGAAGTCTGGACTTTGAGAAACAATATCTGTTACAGACAGATGCATCAGAGGTAGGCCTAGGTGCAGTCCTGAGTCAGAATATAGATGGGATGGAACATCCTGTTGTGTATATCAATAGGAAGTTGCATGACAGGGAGAGAAAGTACACCACTGTTGAAAAAGAATGTCTTGCTGTGAAATGGGCAGTAGAGTCCCTTAAGTTTTATTTGCTAGGAGCTCAGGTACTTATAATAGATTACATTCCTCTCTGTTAGCTTAACCAAATAAATGGATAAGAATCCCAGTATCACAGGGTGGCACCCAGTGATGGTGTCTAGTGATGTGAGCGAGTTTAATTTTTTCTGCTGTTTAAGTCAGTGTGTAAATGACAGTCTTTGTTTGCGACGGTCGCTTTGATATGGATCGCTCTTTTGGTAAGAGTTTTTTTCATTTGCTTAAGTTGCACGGTGAGATAAGACTCTCCCATATCACATGAAATCCCTAGCGATACAGCCGTTTAAATTTAAAGTGATGCACAAATCTGGAAAAGAACATGTCAGTGCTGATTTTCTGTCAAGATATGGTTCAGGAATTGAGAATTCAGACAGTTGAAAAAATGTGTGTGCTTAACCGAAATGTTTGCTGTAATGGATGTCATGAAAATAGGATACTGCATATACAAAGAACTGTAAATGCTGCAAGGTAATGTTGAAAGAAATTAAAAGAAGGTTTGGAAATCTGTTTTTAAAAGAAATGAAAAATGGGTTTCTCCCTAAAGAGGGGGAAAGGAGGGAATTTGGCAGGGTTGTTTAAGACCCCGTCCCATTTGTTATACAGAGAGCGTTAAAAGCAAGGATCTATTTTTTTTTTGTCTTCTCCTATTCTGTCACTTGTCTGATTGTGCAATTAAGTTTTCCTTGTGGAACCTCAGAACTGGCCACTCTGGTACCACAGTTTTCCTCGTTATCTCCCTTCCTTCATTTGTTGTTTCTGTTCTTTCTTTCACCCCTTGCTTCTCTGTGGTTAAAAAATATATGTGAACCTTTATGTGATACTGAGATTTATTGGTTTGCAAATATATATAATTATACTGCTGAAATGAATGCAGAAAGCTATGTGGGTTTATCTGGAACACAGGCGGTTAACCTTGAGAAACCTTTTGACCTTCCATAAGCTTGTTTGCAGAGCTATCAGCAGGAAAACCAAAATGTCTTAATTGGCTGTACCTGTTGAAGAGACTGAATGTACTGGTCACAGGAAAGAAATTGACAAAGTTTGGTTCATTGGGGGAAAATGGGATATAGTTTAACGAGAACAGGTTGCAGAATTTAATTGCCAGGTGAAAACATTTTAGAAAAAGTGAGCAATATTTGTTTTGAGAGTTGGAGAGAGGGATTGAGATTTAGATTTAGAGATGCACTCAGATGAAGGAATTTGTTTTGTTTGAACTGACGGTGTATGAGCTATCCTACACAACTGTATTTTTTATTTTATTATTGATGCTAATAAAACGCTACTTGTGAATTGTATGACTTCTGCTGGTTTATCTATGCTTCCTGACCTGTGTCTCGACTGCAATGTCACAGGCAGGGTACCGCAGAGATCTTTTCTGGGACCGGTCCTCTTCAATAAGTTCATTAGCGATATTGGTAAGAGTATCCAGGGCAGGCTGTGTTTCTTTGCAGATGACACTAAGCTCTGTGTGAGGTGGCTAGCAATGAGGGAATCCGAGAAATGCAGAGTGATGTACAAAAGCTGGGGGGGGGTTGTCTAAGATTTGGCAGTTGAAATTCAGTGCCAAAAAGTGCAAGGTAATGCACTTACATAACAAGAACCCCAGGACAGAGTACTGAATGGGTGGGGTAAGACTTAGAGCTACAGTTGAGGAATAGGGAGTTTTCATCAGCGATTCCCTCAGTATTGAACAAGGCATATATCGAAGTGAGGAGGATGCTGGGGTGTATCGGGGGTGGTGGTATTGATAGCAGAAGGGAAGCGGTAGTACTTTCTCTGTATAGATCCTTAGTGAAGCCACATCTGGAGTACTGCACCCATTTCTGGAGTCCTCATCTCCAGAAGGATAGAGATAGGATACAGACGGTGCAGCGCAGTGTAACACAAAATGATTCTGAGTGAACAGAGTAGGCCCTGTGAGGAGTGCCTCAAGGCACTGAAGATGTACTCTCTGGAGACTAGAAAAGAGAGGGGAGACATGATAGAGCTCTTCAAGTTCCTAAAAGGAATTAAAAAGGTGAACTGTAGGGAAATATTTAGCTTAAATATTGGTTCAAGGTCTTGTGGACGTGAGTGGAAACTGACAGGAGGGAGCCTAAGAAGGAACATGAGGAAGTATTATTTTACTGAAAGGGTAGTGGGAGTTTCAGAAGAAACCTGAGGAAGTATTATTTTACAGAAAGGGTGGTGGAGCTGTGGAACAGTCTGCCTGCTGAAGTGGTGGGTGATAGAACTGTTGGTGGATTCAAGCACGGTTGGGATGGAATGAAGGGTATAGTGGTTGCTTGGGGTGGCTGAAGCTGGGAGGGAAATGAGGGAAGGATGGGGAGGGCTAAGGCCCTGAAGCTACAGTAGGTCCCAGGGCTGAAGAGGGAACTTGGGCAGACTGGATGGATCGTTAGTCTCTTTCTGACGTCATTGTCTATGTTTCTGTGTTTCTATGTACTGTGTATTATTAAGGGAGACTGCTGCAGTATCCTGTGGTGGTGATCTTAAAAGCTGTGTATAGCAGCCAGAATAAACAGTGGTGTTTGGAGAGAGGGATAAATAAGGTTTTTAACTTGTTTCATTCTGTATTAACTCTTGTTTTAAACGTGGTTCATTTAGCACCAATGGACACACGCTCCAAGCTGAAGAAACACCAGTGTCAAGTGGCCTTATGATTAAAGTCTCTAGTCTGGTTGAGCAATTTATACAGAATGCTAAAGAAAATAGGGCTGTTTCTGGTCAACTTTCATTTCAGTCTTACTTCTGTGACTTTCTCCCTTGGAGATTAACTTTTCCTTCCTCACACAGGCATGTAGTTTCCTGCCGCAGGACCGATTGGCAGGTTATGTCGCAGGTGATGGCAAAGCAGCAAATAATGAAAAGAACGAAAGGTTCTTTTGTGCTTTTAAGTGTGCCTTGCCAGTCCATGATCCTTCACTGTGGCCATGTGGCAGAAAACAAAATGCCACTGGCTTGAACTCTGTGTGTTTTAAACAGTTTTTTTCCTTGTGGCTTGTGTTCATATAATAGCTGCTTTTGCTTTTTTATTAAATTCTCGGATTACAATATCTATGAGTCAGGAGATCCTTTTACAGAGGTTCCACGTCAGTCTGAACAGTGCAATACAAACAGTGAACTAATTAACACATCTAATACGCTTACATGTTACAGTTACGAAGGTTAATAATGTAAAAGACATTTGAGTGAAGACACGACCCACAGGTGCCACAGACGCACCCATAAGTGTGATTCCACAGCCTAAAGTGCTAGAAGGAGCAGGCAATAGGATGACCTTGTCAAGCAGAGGAGATTGGAAGCAGTCGTAAGTATCATACAGCAAGCGATATAAAGTGAACATTCTAGGCAACGGCATTGCTGCAGTTAGTTCATTCGGTGGGTACCTAGTGGACCAAGGGCCAGAGAGTGCACAAAGTCAGTTGCCCTTGTCAGAGCAGAGACTGCAGAGTAAATGGAAACGGTCACTAATGCCACAAAATAAGTGGGATGGGGCAAGGTAGAAGTGGCAACAGTGTCATCCTTGAGACTTTAAACTGATGGGAGAGTAAGTGGGAGGTGCATGGGGGTACAGCTGTCCACAGAGGGACAATTGTATGGCACTAGCTAGGGAATAAAGGAGGAGGATGTGTGCAGGGGTAGTGAGGTGACAGGGAGAGGTCATAATAGGAGGAGGATTATGAATTGCCACTTCAAATTTTTTATATGTTTGTATGTGTATTCCTTCATCATACCACTTTTGATTAAGGTATGATAATAGCAATAATAAAATAATGAATCTCTGGGAAGTATTTCTGATTTATCAAAAACATTACATATTTTATATCTAGCCTTATTATTCCTACTGCAGGAAGATCCCCTGTTCTCAAATGCTACAGCTGCTGCACAACTGACTTTAAACATTGCATTCAAACATGTGGAAGCTACAGACTCTACTGATTCAGCCTCTTAGCTTTAAGCTGTGACTGTGAGTACCTACATACTTGTATCTGGGTGTGTGAATGGGTGGTAGTTAGGTGCATATTCTTTTTTTTTTTTTTTATAATCTCCTTTTTTTATTAATGTTGCAGTGTAAATGAACTACATTGACATGAAAACAAGGCCTCGTAAATCTCTTTTCCATACAATTAAGTTAGCAATAACCCACGGCAGGGTGTGGGGTTAGTTATAGGGATTTGATGCATGCCTCGGGTGTGTTGTGAGGCATGAGACCGCAGACTGAGTGTCTTCACAGCACGCAAGGCGTGCATTAAATCTCCATAACCTCATTTCCTGGAGTGGGTTATTGCACTTATAACATGAGTTATTGGGAAACAAGGGAAAAACCACAGAAAGAGTTGTTCCCGTTTAAATAGCAAGACAGTGACTGTATCCTGCCACGTTGGAAAATAGCCCCCAACAATGAATGCATAGCTGATTTCTGCTATGCACATACAAGTGACCCAAATACATTACTGACAGGATTTATGACATTTGTTGTGCATGATATTCTGTGTTACTCTTCAAACGCCCCTCACTGTGCTGCCCCCCCCCCCCAACACACACAGACAGTCACAGGGCAATACACACTGCAGCTGTTGTCCCTTACTCTGCTGTGTGTGTGTGTGTGTGTGTGTGTGTGTGTGTGTGTTGGCAGCGCAGTGTATCTTGCTCTCTCTCTCTCTCTCTCTCGCACCTTCACATTAGAAGTAGCAACAGTAGCCTGCCAGCTCACTGCACTGACTGACTGAGCATCTGTCTTTCTCACATAGCCCCATTGAATAAACCCTCTCTCTCCCCCTTTCCCTACAGACCTGCTGTAACATTTCACGATACCAATGTCTTACATTTTTTTCCAACACAGGGTGAATGTACGCAGCACATGGTAGGTACAGGGCTGGGCGCGACCGGTGATCGTGGTTGCAGTCAGTGTTACACACAGAGGAGAGAGGACACAAACTGTGGGGAGTGAGTGGCATACCATGCTGCTACACCATCTGAATGGGGCACAACACTTTTGAGGGGGACAACTTCACCTTACTGCAGTCATTCCATCCCTCGCTAACTACCTTCCACTCGCTCCCTTCCTCTGCCTCTTACAACTATGGCTCAGAAGCACTGTCACTGGCCACCACACTGTATGTCTTTCTCTCCACCTCTCCATCAGCTGATGATTGGAAGCACAGTGATCGGGGCACAATACATGCAAGCAAGCACTTCTGTTGCTGGGCACACAAAGTCATTGCCCTCCTGCAGCATTTCATTGCTTTGGCTGCAGCTGGATTTTGCTCTCTCTCTTCCCATACCCCAGACTCTGTGGCTGCCACTGTCACTCTCCTTTGCTCCTACATCATTGGGGGGAATGGGCACAGGACATCTTGAGAGGAATACCCAGCTGCGAAGCCCACTGTGCTCCACTTGCCTGTGAAACTGCTGTACTGACTTGCTGTACGGCTGGGAGAGAAACACAACTGTTGCCAACCACACTACTGCCCCACAGCCTTTGCTCCAGAGCCCAGACTGTCACTGTTCCACACTCTCTCTGCTTTAGGAATTGAATATTGCTGACTGGGAGTGCTGCTGCACTCTGTACCGTGTATAGGTGGTACACTTTACTTTCAGCAATGCAGTTTCTGCAGCACGGTGGGGGGGGCTTTCATTCTCTGAAGCCACATACTCGCACAGTGAGGAGACAGCACTGCATCGGGGAGAGAGACAGCCACAGCTGATGCCACCAGGATGATGAAGAATTTTACAGTATTTGGACAGCTGGGCTCTCTTGCTTCCCTACAAGCTTTAATGGTTGCCATTTTGCTTTGCCTTACTCAAGCAGGCGACAAGTGCTAATGGCACTTTCATGGAGTCCTTCTGCAGAACCGTGCATTAAAAAGGGAATTTAATCCATGGCCATGCAGAGGGACTCCACCAGTTTAGTTGGATGTTTTCCACTACCCATGTTATACTATAAAATATTTTGTTGTTTTCTGTTTGGGACATCCAAGGAGGGCAACCATGGGGATCTATGCAAGTGTGTCCCCTATTAAACAGTAGTTCACACTGAACCATGTTACCAACATGCTGAGGCCCCTGAAAGGTAATCAGTGGTAGTAGATACAAAAATGAATCGTGCAGCTTAAAAAGGGTGATTGCCTCCCCATTCATTACACATAAGACAAGTATAAAATAGAATGTCTGAACAGCTGGGTCAGGGAGAGGAATGAACTTTCAAAAATGACAGCCACCAATTTCCTTATCCTGTTGCTGCATCTCCCATCCCTAGCTCCCAGACAGTTGTGAGCTTCATTGGAAGCAAAAGAATTTCCTATACAAACATTATGGCATTATATTATTCATATATATTGGTGCTCTGGCGGTACCCAATAGGGCTGTGTGGGGGGCCGAATAGTATTTCCTGAATACCACAAATGGTAGGACTTCTACATATTCAGGAGCCCTTTCCAAACAGGGCACTATTAATAAATTCATAGGTTGTATCAGAGCAAAGAAGACACATGTCCATATAACTCGCCAATTTCCTAGCAGTATCCATGTATGCCTTTATTAATCAAATAGAAATCCAGCCTGTTTTTAAAAGTATTCATAGTTGGACTTGTCACTACTTCACAAGGAAGTGTATTCCAAATTCCTGTAGTTCTTACACTAAACCAGTTTTCCCTCCTTTTAGTGTTGTATTTATCTTTTTGTAATTGGTAACAATGTGCTCTAGTATCATATGCTTGTTTCCTTAATTCCAAGTCTAGTTGGTTCCTTAGTTGGTCATCTTTGAGTGCTCTAAATATTTGGCACATGTCCCCACGTAATCTATGATACTCCAGTGAATATAGTCTGAGCTTCTCCAATCTCTGTTCGTAGTTCAAAGCCTGACCTTCCCTTGTGCCCTTAGTTGCCCTTCTCTGCACCCTCTCCAAGGCCTCAACATCCCTCCTATAGCCCGGTGCCCAAAACTGAGTACAATACTCTGTATGCGGGCGTACCAACGAGGTGTACAAGGGCAGCAGTACTGCTTTATCACGATTTTTAATATGCTTGCATATACAATGTTGTATTCCACTTGCCTTCCTAACCACCTGGTTACAATGTAATCCAAATTTTAGTTTGTTGTCAACTCTTATTCCCAGGTCTTTTTCATCCTGTACTATCCTCAACTCACTGCCACCTAGTTTATATTTATAGTGCATGTTGTTCTTGCCCATATGCATAACAATACATTTATCGGCATTGAATGTAGATCTCTTGGTCTTTGCCCATTCTTCCAATTTTGTAAGTGCTGTTTGCAGAATAATAGCTTCATTAATGTTATTGACAGAGTATCCCAGACGTGTGTCATCCGCGAACTTTGATAGCCATACCCCATCATTGACACTCACAGTAGAAATATATATATTTTAAAGAGGCATGGTCCCAGTACTGATCCCTGAGGTATCCCACTTGACACTTCCACCCACTCCGAACATACTCCTCTCACACATACTCTCTGCTTTCTACCTCTCAGCCAGGCCTCTACCCAAGAAGAAAGTTTATCATGGACTCCCACATCCCTGAGTGCTCCAGTTCTTCATGCAGCACTTTGTCGAATGCCTTTGCAAAATAAAGGAAAACAACATCCACTGAGTTACCTGTATCCAAGGCTTTGTTGACCTTACCATAGAACTCTAAAAGGTTGGTCTGGCAAGATCTTCCCTTAGTAAACCCATGTTGTGACCTATCAGTAACACCCTTGCTGCTTAGAGAGTCAAGGATTTGGTCCTTGATTATAGTCTCCAAGATCTTACCCAAGACTGAGGTTATGCTAATAGGACGATAATTTTCTACCTGCTATTTAGAACCTTTTTGATGTATTGGTATGACCAGTGCCTGTCTCCAATCAGCAGGCACCTCAGCCATATCCAGGGACTGCTGGAAGATGTAAGTAACTGGGCCTGCCACTTCTTGTGCCAATTCCTTGATAACTCTTGGATGCATTCAATCCGGTCCCTGTGCTTTATTTGGATTTATATCCAGAAGCCTTTGAGCTACATTTAGGATATTTAATCTAATGCTTGATCCCTGTGATATATTTCCCTGCTTAGTTGGTATACATTGCCCCTTATTAAAGACTGATGCAAAATATACATTACATAAATCAGCCATTTCCTGATTATCTGAGGTTAGTCTGCCAGCTGGATCTTTCAGGGAAGTAATACTTCTATTATTTCCCTTTTTAGAGTTAATGTAGGAATAGAAAGATTTATAATTATTTTGTACTTTGGTTGCTAGTTTATATTCATACTTCTTTTTTGCTAAAGTTATTGCCTTTTTGGTGTTTCTTAATTGTTCTTCATATAGCTCCCAACAAATCCTGTTATTACTCTTTTTTTGCCTTTAAGTAAGCTATATTTTTTGTTCAATTAATTTTCTAATGGGGGGAGTCAACCATGGGGGAAGAGATTTTTTGGAATCCATTATATTTCTTTTTTGTCGGTATATGCCTATGGACTAATGAACCTACTGTATTGCTCAATTCACTCCACATTTCTGTTAATGTTAGATTAACAAATTCGCTTTGCCAGTTCCAAGCTGTCAACTCATTTTTTCATTAACTTAAAATTTGCTTCATCATACTTGTAAATGATTGTACTACCTGAGTAATTTCCCAAGTTACCCGAGTATTCAAAGCTGACCATAGCATGATCTCTTGATCCCAGTGGAGGCAATGTTCTACAATTGTAAATGCTATTGCTCATATTGCTTAACACCAGATCTAATATGTGTTCCCCCCCAGTACTATCTAATATATGTTGATCTAGTCCAGCCAAACTGAAAATCTCTAAATATTTGGTTTCCATGAGTGTAAGAGTTTCTAATGTGTCCCAATTAATTCCAGGGAGATTGAAGTCGCCCAATAGTATTGCATTTTTTGCTGCAACCGTTTAGTGAAATCTAGTAATATAAGGTCATCAGAATTAACAATGGATGGTGGCCTATACACTAGACCCAAATTAATAATGTGGTCGTTGGGTGGGGAGATCTTAATCCATAATGTTTCAGAATTACCTCAGCTAGCTGTTTCTATATTTTCCGTTGATATACTATTCAAAATGTACAGCGCTACCCCACCTCCTCTGGAAAAGTTTCTATCCTTTGTGTATAGTGTGTATCCAGGAATTTCTCTACCCCAGGTATCTTTGTCATTCCACCAGGTCTCAGTTATAGCACAAATATGTATTTGGGAAGTATGTAATATTAATTTTAATTCGTCCAATTTGTTCGTAAGACTTCTGGCGTTAACTAGTAAAAATTTCCAGTGTGTCTGTGTATCTTTGTTTGAAGCAATGGGCTTGGGTTTTGTGCTACCCCCTCCCCCCTTTGGAGGCAGTTTAAATGAACATCTGTAAAGTATCTCAATTTTTGGGCTAGCATTCGTTTGCCATGTTTATTTAAATGCAACCCATCCTGTGCGAATAGATGAAAGTCTTGGAAATCCTGCCATTGATCTATGTATGCATGCCCTTCCCTATAACACCACCTCTTTAACCACCCATTAAGTCTCTGAATATCTTTATTTAACATGTCATTGGCCCTAGGGACAGATAATATTCCCGAGATTAATAAGTCACATCCTCTGTTTCGTAAGTAAGTGCCCACATGCTCAAAATTACTTTGAATTTCAGGTAGTCCGATTTTTTTCCAACATCATTTACTCCAATGTGTAATATTACAACAGGTGCAGTTGTATTCTCTAATAATACTGGTATCAGCTGTTTAATGTCCCTAGTACCTGCTCCTGGCAGTACACTAACTGTAGTGTATTCATTTCGATTTTTACATAATACGTTATCAGTGTTGCGCAGCATGGAATCCCCAATATACAATAAATCACGAGGAGAATTTTTTTTCCTCGGAGTTAGTGATATTTTTACCCTCTTCCTGAGCTGTGCTAATGTTGGTACAAATTATTTGCTGCACTTCGGGGATCGTTTGGTCAGTAAACTGAATCTTTTGCTCACTAACTTCTACCAGTGTAAGAATCTGGTACCTATTAGGGGTAAGTATATTTGAAGAGCCCCCAATATTCCTTCTTCCCTTTTTGCTGGTTTTTGATTTATCAGCTAAGCACCATTCCTCAGTTTCTTGTATTTCTAGACATGCTGCAGATACAGCTGTATCATGTAAACATGCTTCTACAGCTCCGTCTGCCAATGAATCAATAAACTGTTCCAGCGTTGTGATTTCTACTTGTGTTTTAATCCTCTGTTTGAGTATATCAGTTTCTAACCGAAGTTCCTCTATCAATAAACACTTTTCACACACATACTCATCTAGGCCTTCCCCTGATTTAAACATTTGGCACTTAATGCAAACCATTTTGTTTACTATTCTTACTTGTTGCAGTGTGTAATTCTTAATGTCCAGTCGTCCAGCAGAAACAGCCGACATGCGCCGACATGCGTGTCTCTGGGCGCGGCGACAGGTGCCCTGCTCACCCTGCTCGCTGCAGAGGCGAGTTTTATAGCCCCAGTGACCCGGATGTGACTTCCAAGGTCGCGCTGTCCCTCGCTAACAAAATAGTGAATTTTAAGACGAAAATTAACTAAAGTACTGCCCCAGTTCAAGTAATGAGGGCCAAAAGGTGTATAAGTGCAGGATTTAAGTAAAAAAGTGCAATTTGGCACGTTTGTAGTTCGAGCTGCTGCTGCACTAAACTACAGTGCCCCCTTCCTACTTCCTGCTAGTAGGGCTCCAAGTAAAAGTATACAACATACGCAGTACAGTATATTTTGTTATCAGGCTAATTATTTCCCAGGCTTAGCCCAGGACACACACAAAAGTTTGATTAAAATGCAGCTTTTCATATTTCATATTCAGGAAAGAGTATTTGGCCACTTACAAAATAAAATGAATAAATAAATAAATTAAAGGAACAGACTCCCTCCCTCCTTCCTTTCCAGCCCAAAACAGAGCAATATATAAATCCCATTCCCACCACCCTCTATCAGAAGACCAGTGCTGCCCTCCTCCTTTCCCCCCAGCACCCACAATTTATTTTATTTAATAACATAGCTCCCCTGATGGGCGACTGGTTCAACTCGACCACATTTAAGGCTGGCCGCCATCTTACTTAATATTCAGTGAGTGTTTGTGCTTAAAAAAAAAAAAAAAAGAGTAATTTATGACCCCCTCAACATTGGCACAGCACCACTCTGCTCCCATCCAGCAGTACCCAGTTCTGCTGAAGTGAAGTCGGGGAGTTGAGAAGATGACCAGTTCAGACCACACTCCTCCACAACTAGCCGCCTTCTCATGAATGAATGCAGTTGTGCACTTGCTATAGTAAAACTAAATCAGTTGGTTTTACTATAGTAAGCGTGAAAGCACTTCTATTCATGAGAAGACCGATGGCTGTGGAGGAGGGTGGGTTGAGCCGGTCACCTTCTCCACTCCCGTCCTTACTCCAATAGACTAGAGTGCTGCCGGGCAGGACTCAGATGGTGCTATACCAGGTTGGGGTGGTGGTGATGGAATAAATTACTTTTTAAGTGCGAACAAGCACTGTATATTAAGTATGATGGCAGCCAACCTTGGAGTAGGGAGGGCGAGCCAGTCGCCCATCATGAGGTTTTACCTTATTAAATAAAACCACATATTGTGGGTGCTGGGGGGCTAAGAGTGTGGCATTGGTCTCTTGATGGAGGGATGGGGATTATATTTTATTTGGTTTTGGGCTGGGGAAGAGGGAGGGGGTGTGATTCTTTTTCTTTTTTTTTCTTTGTCTGTGGCTGAATACCTTTTCCCGAATATTTGGCTGCTGAATATTCAGGGAAAGGTATTTGCACAGCCCTAGTACCCAATACTACCTTAGAAAAATTAATATGAAAATGGAGACAGGCACCAATATCCCTGCCATTTAATATTAAAAACAATGTGTATTATTCCTTGGGCCTCCTAGATACACTGTACATGTACATAGGTGGTTTTAATTAAGGTTTAGAGTACTGGTATTAAAAAAGGGTAGTAGTGCAATATAGGATGGCGGTAAAAGGCAATTTTGGAGGACTTTATAAAAACAAATTAGGCTGTTGGCTACAAATATAGGGTGGTGGTAAAAATATAGAGCGGGAGAAATTAAATATAGGGTGGTGGTTCACAGTGCTAAAATAGTGCATACCCCAGACTCTGTGGCTGCTGGTGTCACTCTCCTCTGCATCATTGGGGAAGGGCACAGGACATCTCTGAAGAAATACCCAGCTGCGGAGCCCACTGCGATCCTCGGCTGCTCAGGTACCTTACCTTTGCTTTCTCTCTTATTAGAAAATCAGCAGTGCAAACAAAAACAAGAGTCCCAACATAAAGAAGCCACAATGCCCACTATTACCCTTCATAGCCATTTCACTGACTCCCCATCCCTACCTACTGCATCAAACATGTAGCCAAACTGCTGTCCATGGAGACAAAATGATACAGTCAATAAAATAAAAATCTTTTAGTCTAGACTTTTCCTGTGGGCACATTACATACAATACTATAACACAGTAAGCTCATATTCCTTCCACTTAAGCAGTAACTGCAGAAAGCAGTATGTAGTTTCTTCACTTGGCTCCCAATCCTGAGTCACTGTCTACTTGCCTTACTGTCCTGATAACCATCTGAAATGTGGTGATCAGTTTTTCAAACAACATGAAGTCTTGCTGTATTCTGACAGTTGCAGTTGGCTCCAGCCTTTGAACTGCCCCGGAGAGTATAGGGTTAAAGTTCTATGCAGGGCATAGAACGTTGAGCTCGAGCTCGGTTGAAGACTCTGTCTGCAGTACTTTGAATCCAAACAGTCAGATTCTTTACTCCGCTTCACTGAACAGTCACTCCGGAGATTTCTCCTGTTGCTCGGTTCAAAGACTCGGTTAAAGTCTCGGTGTTCCAAATTATTTTACCGCGATTCGGTTCACTTTGAGGTACAGTAAGTACTTAGATAGTGTTTTTGGATTGTGGAAATTGTAAAAGTCCCGATCGGTTTGGCTGAACCAATCCTCTAAGTCTTTTGATTTAATCATTTTAGTGTGTGGTTACCGGTTCTTATCGGTTTAAAAAAAAACAAAAAAACGTGTTTTAGCGTTTTTTTCAAACACTCGTAACACGGTTAGAAACCGATAAGAGAGTCTTGCCTGGCTGTTGCCGAAAAAAGAGTAAGTTTGGTTAGGTCAGCCATGTCTGAGAAACCCAAGGAAAAAACCGAGCCCACTGGGTTTCAACACTGCAGTGAGTGTGGGGAGGTCTTTACTAAGGCCGATCTCCACACCACCTGTGTTTACTGTCTGGGGTTTGACCACCTCGATTCAGACTGCCAAGTATGTAAGAATTTTCCCAAGTCTACCCTGGATAAGAGATTAGGTAGACTTAGGGAGAAGGAGGCTGAGAAATCCGCTAACCCGGAAGGCCAGCCCGGTTACCACCGAACCAGAAGGAGTATCCTCTGACCAGGGCGATACTTCTTCAAGCAAGAGGAGAGCTGATCCTGAGGGGTCAGTTCCTACAAAAAGGAAAAGAATGAAAAAATCTGCCGGTTTGGATCCAGAACTCCATGTTCTGACAGCGAAAGAAATTGTCTGAGCGATTTGGATTGTGGAATCGCTTCATCCGGTTCTGACCGATCCGGTCCCGGTTGGTAGGGGATCAGTTCGGTCAGTTCATCTGGTTCAGGATTATGCCCCTGAAGATTTTTATGAACCGGATTTTGAGGAGGGGGACTGTGAACAATGTGAGGATTGTGATGATGAGTGCTTAGAAAGTCTGGATGTGCCTATAGAACCGGACATCTCCTCAGACAGACCTTCTGGTGTTTCCTCCTAGGCTCTCTGAGTCCCCTTCCCACTTTCTGTTTTACAGGAAAGTGGCAGAAACCCTCCAGTTTCCTATGGAGGAGGCTGTGCAGGACCAAGAAGAGGCTGACTTTGTTGAAATGATGGATATCACAGAGTCTAAGACTGTCTATTCCCCTTCATAAGTCTTTTGGGAAGCAGACTCAAAACATCCTAAAGTCTCTGAACTCCATACCTCCTGTGGACAGAAGGATGGACAAGAGGTATACTCTGTCAGGCTCGGATACAGAGTTTCTTTACCAGCAATGCAGCCATGTTGGGGTAGTGCAGGCTGCAGCCTGTGACAGGGCAGGCATTCCCTTGGATTCACACACCCCCAGATAAAGACTCCAGGAAGTTGGATGCCATGGCAAAGAAACAGTACATGGCATCCTCTTTGGGACTCAGGCAGGCTAATTATATGGCCTATACAGCCAGGTACCAGAAGTCCAGGTGGGACACTATACTGGCACTGGCTAAGCAGACTTCCCCCCAGCTGGCCAAGGAGCTGGAGGGGGTGGCAGCTGATGGGATCCAGGCATCCAAGGTTCAGTTTCATGCTGCTGTGGACTCCAATGATGTGTCATCAAGAGTCATAGCTACATCTGTGGCTCTTCGGAGAATGGCTTGGCTCAGATGTACTAGCCTTTCACAGGACAGCCAGGCTGAGGCCATGGATTTCCCTGTGGTGGGTAATTCTTTGTTTGGGGAGCAGACAGAGAATTACATGAAGAAAATGGATGAATACAGGACCACTTACAGGAGTGCACAGGCCAAGGAAAGGCAGGCAACTCTTTAAAGGCAGCAAGCCAGGGGCAGGCCTTTTCACAGGCCTTTCTACCAAGCGAAGGCCTCTTCTCCCTTTTCCCAGAGGGGGTTCTTTAGAGGGAGAGGCAGAAGGGGGATGAGCAGGGCTGCATCCATCCCTCAACCTAAGGCTGCTGCCAAGCAGACACCCTGAGGTGTCAGCCCGGGTCGACTCCCCCCATACCAGTAGGAGGCAGACTGGATTACTTCATCCAGGACTGGAAGTCTGTTACTTCAAATGGCTCCTCGAAGTGGTAAGCCAGGGACTGGTCCTCAGCTTCAAAAGATTTGCAAAGCTGAGGCCCAGATCTTTTCCACCTGCAGGCACCTCCGAATTCCTTGCCTTGCAAGCAGAGGTTTCATCTCTGTTGGCTCTAAGGGCCATAGAGAGGGTGTCTTACCTACACAGGGGCCAAGGTCTGTACTCCAGGTACTTCCTTACCCCAAAAAAGACAGGGGAGTGGCGACCCATCCAGAATTTAAGATATCTGAACAAGCATCTGTTAAAACCAAAGTTCAAAATGGTGACTCTGGGAATAATTCTTCCCACTCTAAGGCCAGAGGACTGGCTAGCCTCCCTGGACCTCAAGGATGCCTATTTTCACATTCCCATCAGGTGCTCCCACAGAAGGTACCTCAGGTTCGAATTGCCTTCAGGCCATTATCAGTTCAGAGCAATGCCCTTTGGCCTAGCATCATCTCCAAGGGTGCTCACAAAGTGCCTGGCAGTAGTGGTGGCCTTTTTAAGAAGGAAGAAGATTGCAGTGTTTCCATATCTGGACGACTGGCTCATCTGGCACTTGGGTTAATATCCCAGTACTGACACTGTAATGCAGCATGAGAGGGGTGCTGCATTTCTGAGGTGCCGTCTTTCGGATGAGACGTTAAACCGAGGTCCCATCTGCCTGGATTGGTGGTAGTTCAGGTGGATGCTAAAGATCCCATGGCACTTATCGAAAAGAGTAGGGGAATTTCCCCGGTGTCCTGGCCAAATTTCCCTCATTCACTGAAAATACCACCAACAGCTTAATCTGGTTCAAGGTCAGTTGGCATTCATCTGTATCCCCCTCCCCCGGGTCGTGCCTGAAAATAGGCAGGATTTGTCTAGTGCACTTACCCGGTCAACAACGGCTAAATAAATAAATAATAAATAAATTGTGGGATAGTCCCCAGACCAAGTCAAGTTAGACCTCCAAGTGACCCAGCAAGTGCTTACTTCCTTGGGGTTTCTTCTCAACCTTTCCAAGTCCATTCTCGAACCTGTACAACTTATCACTTTTATTGGAGCAGAGCTGGATACAGTCAAGGGAAGAGCTTTTCTTCCCACGCAGAGGGTTACAGCCATTTCAGAGCTGGCCTCCTCTTTCTGCCTTCTGGGCTCCCGACCAGCAAGGCATTTCCTTCAGCTTCTGGGTCACATGGTAGCTTCTACAGCAGTGGTCCAAGGAGCCAGGTTTCAAAAGAGGGGCATTCAGTTCCATCTGAGGTCCTTCAGGTACCAAAAGAAGGATCCTCTTACCAAGCTAGTTCCCAGTGACTCAGACTCTGATCCAGGCACTTCAATGGTGGCAGGGATCAGGACAGTCTCAGCCAAGGGGTTCCTTTCGTCAATCAGCCCCACTCTGTGGTCCTTACCACAGATGCTTCTCTGTTGGGGTGGGAGCCCATCTCGGGGCTCTCACAGCCCAAGGACAGTGGTCCCATCAAGAGTCCCTCCTGCATATCAATCTTTTGGAGCTCAGGGCAGTGTTCCTGGCTCTGCAAGCCTTCTCTCAGTCAGTGCAGAACAGGGTGGTACAGGTCAGGACAGACAACACCACCACCATGTGGTACATCAACAAGCAGGGAGGCACTCGGTTCATGGCCTTGTGCATGGAAGCCATGAAACTGTGGTCTTGGGTTACTCTCTGCAGACATCCTCAGTTGCAGTCCATCTTCCGGGAAAGGACGATATGATAGCAGATGCGCTGAGCAGAATCTCCCAGGGCCATCATGAATGGTCTCTGGATCCCCTGGTGCTAGAAGTGATTTTTTCCAGGTGGGGCACTCCAGAGATAGATCTCTTTGCAGCCCCGGACAATAACCAACTTCCTCTGTTTTGTTGCAGACCTCCAGTACTGGGCTCAGTCCCTCTGGATGCTCTGTTTTGAACTGGGAAGGTAAATTCCTCTATGCCTTCCCTTGTTTTCCTCTGTTGTTCAAAGTTCTGGTCAAAATGAGGTCACAATCCTGCATACTAATTCTGATTGCTCCAGACTGGGCCAGGCAGCCATGGTATCCCCTGCTGCTGTCCCTAGCAGTCCATCTTCCTCTGTCTCTCCCCAGGAAGTGCAATCTGTTAATGTCATCTCAGGGAAGGATTTGGTACCCCAATCTTCGGTCCCTCTATCTCAAGGCATGGCTCTTGAAGAGTTAGAATATGCAGATTTGCATCTGTCCCAAGGGGTTCTGGACATTCTCAAAGCCTCTTGAAAGCCTGCCACCAGAAAAAACTTAAAACTCCAAATGGAAAAGATTCAGCATTTGGTGTTCCAAGAAGCATATATCCCCAGACACTGCTGAATTGTCTACAGTTCTGGATTATATGGTTCATCTTAATGGTCTAGGCCTCAGACCAGCTACTCTCAAGGTACATTTGTCAGCTGTTTCTGCTTTTCTGTCAGTGGGAAAGTCTTCCTCTCTGTCATCTCATCCTGTATTCTGTAAATTTTTCAAAGGATTGCTTCATGCTAATCCTCCTTTTAAGGATCCTACTCCTGCCTGGGATTTGAATGTCTGCATTGCTGAGCTTATGCAACCCCCTTTTGAGCCTATGTCCTCAGTAGAGCTCAAGTACTTGACTTGGAAAACTGTGTTTTTGGTTGCTGTTACCTCTGCTAGATGTATCAGTGAATTGCAAGCTCTGTCAGTTGAACCAGACTTCATCTCATTCCATAGGGACAAGGTGGTCCTTGGAACCAATAGGAGGCTCCTACCCAAAGTGGTTTCTGATTTCCACTTGAACCAATCCATGTCTCTTCCTATGTTCTTCACTGATCATGCTTCCTCAGGAGAGCGAAGGTTATACAGTTTAGATGTTAAAAGAGCCCTTAGTTACTACATAGAACATACAAAGGGTCACAGGTTTGACTCCCTCCAGTTGTTCCTCACTTATGGGAAAGTTGGTGAGGGCAAACCTGCCACCAAGAAAACTATTGCCAGGTGGATTGTGTCCTGTATCCAGTTCTGTTATGAGAAACTGGGAAAAATTCCTCCCTCAGGCCTGAGGGCTCATTCCACTAGAGGTACAGCTGCATCTCAGGCTGTAGCCAGTGATATTCCCTTGTTAGAAATTTGCCAAGCAGCCACCTGGAAAACAGTTCATACCTTCACTAAGCATTACTCCCTGGATATCCAGGCTCGGAGTGATGCTAGATTTGGTGCAGCAGTGTTTCAGAGCCTATTCCCAAAGTAGGTTCTGTCCCTCCTCCTTGGAGGTACTGCTTAGTAGTCTGCAATTGTCAGAATACAGCAAGACTTCATGTTGTTTGAAGAAAAAAATTACTCACCTTAGTAATTGTGTTTCTTTTAATGGAGTCTTGCTGTATTCTGACCTCCCTCCCTGCCTCCCCTCTCAGAAGCTGTTTTTGGGAAGTGGGTGGGCAGGTGCAGTGTTGCACCCCAGGGGTGTCTTCAGCACACTTCCTGTTGGGTGCTTTAGTTTGGTTATTAAGAAATTGTTATGCTTTATTACCTGGGTTTTGTTTAGTTTTTGGGTTTCCTGACTTGAGTCTTCCTTTGGGAACCTAGACCGTTAGTTGCTAGTTGGCTAGTAGAAATTTTACAGTTTCCACATTCTGATAGGTCAGTGAGTTTTTAGCTCGTAAGAATCTGATGGTTTGGATTTAAAGTACTGCAGACAGAGTCTTCAACCGAGCTCGAGCTCAACGTTCTATGCCCTGCATAGAAATGGAATCCTATACTCTCCGGGACAGTTCAAAGACTGGAGCTATCTGCAATTGTCAGAATACAGCAAGACTCCATTAGAAGAAACACAATTACTAAGGTGAGTAGTTTTTTCGTCTATGTCCTTAGGATCGCTAAAAGTGTATATTTTTCTATCCCTCTGAAGATGTAGTTTAGGTGGGACCACAATAGTAAACAGAACAATGAGCTCCCTTGATTTCTTTTTGTTGCCTTCAAAGTTCTTATGCATTTTTGTTGCAAAGCTGAGATCTGGGTAAAGCTGAATTGCTGCCATCATCAACCTCTGCTTCTTGGACCCTCTGAGTAGAGTGCACAATCAGATCCCAACGCTGCAAAGCGCTTCTCCTCAGTAACAGTGTCTGCTGAACATTCTCTGTTGCCTTTCTGCATGATATCCTTCAAAGCCGTTCTACTGTTTAATTGGATTGGATTATCAAGTCTCAGCACCACCTTTAGCCTGGCTAATCCTGTCGCTACTGCCACCATTGCTGTAGCCCCTTTGAAACCCTCTCGTAAATCACTGTTACGCAGATTAAACTCCCATAACTGGTTCTTGGCTTGTTCCAGCTAAGAGTTTACAAGGCAGCTGTCCTTTACCAGGTTTGCCGAGACTGAAACTGCCTGGCAAGCCACATTCGTCTCCTCTGTGACCTCCTTGTGGGTAGCCTCCACCTTCTGCTTAACAATTAAGCATTAGTTGAGAAAAGCTATCAGACTTATTATTAAGGAGTACAAGCTTCTTGCACATTTGCTGCATTATATTTTGTAAGGATACCAAGGTTACCTCAAGCTCGCTGGTGCTTAGGGATTCTGCTGTTTTCCCTGTGTCTTTGTTGTTAGATTTGAGTTTTAAAAAGTTCTGAGTGGCTCTGACTATATTTTTTGGTGGGAAATGTCCCCAATTGTACCACATGATGTCTCAGTATTAATCCCACTCACAGTCCAACCAAGAAGAAAGTGAATGAAGTTGGATTTCTGTTTTTAAAATAATATAGTTCACTCTTGCAGGAGCTCATAAGAAGCAAGTCTGCAAGCCCCATTGGCTGGTTTCACCCTCTAAATATCCTTTTTATTCATGATGCACGTCATACAGGTATCAGTGTTTACACTTACATTTTCTTTTTTTTCTGAAAGTTAACATGTTTTATTAAAAGTAATCAATAAATATATTAAAACAAACCATACATTGGCTTGAGTGGCTCGTGTCAGCATTCGAGGGTCTACTTGAAGAGCAAATTAGTAAGGTTCATGTGGAATACATAAGTCATCTGTGTTCTCCATGCATTATTTTAGCACGGTGGGCCACCACCCTATAATTTTTTTCCACTGCTCTATATTTTTACCACCGCTTTATATTTTTACCACCACCCTATATTTGTAGCCATCGGCCTAATTTGTTTTTATGAAACCCACCCAAATTGCCTTTTACCGCCATCCTTTATTGCACTACTACCTTTATTTTAATACCAGTACTCTAAACCTTAATTAAAAATACCTGTGTACTTGTACAGTGTATCTAGGTGGCCCAAGGAATAATACATCTTTGGTCCCGATCACCACAACCACTACCCTCTATTTGCAGACTATGAGGAACCCTGGTCATGGAATCGTTGGCCTACAGTTCTGTAAAGAAAATTGTACATCATAATCATGATTATCTGACTCCCTATAACCCAGCCTTCTCTATCTAACATCCTATCTGTCCCTTACACTAAGTGCTAACAGTTTACATCATTTATACTGTAATTAGTACCTGCTCACAGCCAATTTCTTTTGATTATCTGCACAGTAAAAATGCTTCCCTGCATGTCTGCTTACTGTTAATTTCTTTTGTAATGGTATCTGAGAGAAAGCAGGTGCTTCTTACCCTGTCCCAAAAGCTCCTTACTGAGAAGCAGCTAGAGAACTGGGACTAAGCCTTGGTCCTGGCAGGGAAGTATAGAGTTAGTAAGTCAACCATCAGTGATATTAAAGTCGCAAAAGAAAAGCTGAGGGAATTTGCTCACTATGGAGACTACTCCTGGAACCAAGGCCACAAAAAAGAGGAAACCGTGTCTCAGTGATCAGCGTGACCCTATGGTTCTGGTAGGAACGTGAGAAGAGGACCAGATTTCTGGCCCCTTGCCTAAGGAAAAAGCTCTCCAATGCCACAAGAAGCTTGGCAACAGGGGTCCATCTGTCACTAGTGAGGACTGGCTCAGTCGATTTAAGAGGCGGCACAGAATAAGTTCAGGTTGTGCAGCGAGAGACTTCGTGCAGTGGAGGGGGGGGGGATTTCCCCTTCAGTTGAACTACTGTTTGGCACGATTAAAACAGGAGTCTGGTCCCAGAACAGCTGTACAGCGCTAATGATAGTGGCTTGTACTGGTGCTGTCTGCCTGACTGCTCGTCCACAGAACTGAGAAGGATGCTCAGGTTTTAAAAAGCAGAAGGACAAGGTTACAGTCCATGGGTGTGTAAACACATCTGGAGGCCACAAGCTAAAGCTCATGTTGTCGGCAAATTGCGTAAACCCAAGTGCTTCAAATACATGATCTCCACTGCAAGCTGTGCTACCCGTGACATGCAGGGGGAGCCCACACAAAGTGCACTTATCCTCTGGTGAAGATTCCCTGTGAATTGAAGTCTGGTGGCATTGGTGAGAGGCCTGGCTACCAGCTAAGATGCAAGTTTTGCACTGAGCACTTTTGTCTTTAACAGCCTTGCACTGCATTTTAAAAGTTGGTCATGCTTTAAACACTGTTAAAGTGATGCTTTATATTCTGTTACTCTGTGACTGATTTGAAATGAAAACACAGCATTATAGCTGGCCCACAGATATTTCAAGCAACAGACTTTTTTCTGATCACTGAATCGAGAGCTCCACGTTGTAGCATTTGGCTTCAAACACATGAACATGGCTGCCCTACCAGTGCATTGTGAAGCACAACACAGCGTGTGGATGGTGGCCCATATCTTCTCCCGCTGGTTCTCAGACCAGTTTGTGCCACAAGTGAAGTGCCACTTGTGCTTCCAGAGTCTACCATTAAAGGCAATTCTTTTGGTTGGCAGCTCCCCTGCTTACCCCAACATACCCACTGTGAGGACGAGGGATGGCGTAATCAGGTGTATGTTTCTGCCTGCAAACAGAATGTCCAAACTTCAACCCTGCCGTCTTGGAATCCCATTTATTTTTTAAAATGATCTGTCGCAAAGAACTGTTGCAGACAGTCCTATCTGAGGAGAATGAGAAAACTCCTCTGAATGTCATAAGTTAAACAGTATTCTTAAAGTATATGCTTTATAGAGCTTCAGAAGCGTGAGGCAGTTTATGGCTAGAGGCTATCCAAAAGTCTGGCAAAGTGCAGGATCAAAACAAGTTGTGCTGAATATCCACCAGAGGACATCGATACATCGGTCCAGGAACATTTGCAACCACCCTATTTTGCCCAAGACACTGCTGCACTTCTAAACAAGCTTTGCTATAAAATGTCTTTATAGCTGCCACTTAGCCCAGTTTCAGTTATTTGCATGTACTAATGTCACTTTTGTCATCTCTGCATAGCCATATGTATTATCTCGAGTACTGTCTGACTTGATCTGTATTCTAACCTACCTGTACTATATACTATGTAACCCCCTGCAAATGGGGTTCCCAAAGACTTCAGGAGCTTGCTGAATGCTCCAAGCCTGAATGGTGTTTGGCTTAAGCCATTTATCAGTGAGTGTTTTAGAACCTCTGGTACTGTCTCTTTAAGAGCTGTCTGCCTGCAGACATAATTAGTTTGTATGGGGACTGTGTGCTTCTCTGTTTGAGTACCACTCAGCTGCTGCCAATTCACTCCATTTTGCAGTCACTAGGAGTGCAAAGGAACCTATCTGAAAAATGTAACAGTTTGCCAGAAATCATTTACAGTAATAATGAAATTACAGTTTGTCTAACCTGCTTTCTTTGCAGTCAGAACTGTGTCTGCCTAGTTCCCATTCTGGTTTTGAACTGCTGAACTGGACCAATCAGTGTGGGTAAGCTAGCTCTAAAATGGTGCCTTGGACGAATCAGAACTTGGACTCATAATCTGAGCCAGCCACAAGAGGATTGTATGGGCAGTGACTCTGGGAGATGTAGTTTAGACTTGGAGCCTTTTGGACCAACAGCAGCAGTCTATTGTGGTGACAGCCAATCCAGTCAAGAACTGGGAGGAACTCAAAGGAAGTGCCGGTTTTGTCTGTTGGGAGTTTCAGTTGAGCTTTGGCAGTGAAGGAAAGGAACCCTGTGCTCCTTCAGTGCATAGTTTTAGTCAAAAACATTGTAAGGTCCAGAGTTCGGTCTGCAGCTTGTTAGGACTGAATCCGTCCTGTGAAGAGAATCAAAGGATATCTGAAGAGTAGAAACCAGGCTCACCCTGTAGAAGACTGGAGGAATTGCTGAAAATTGCACTCGGTCTGTCAGGAACTGAATCTGCTGTGTGTTCTCCCGGGTATTGTGCAGTAATTGCGATCGGGATACAGATGCAGCCTGCCTGGTATAGTGCTTTCTTTTTACCATATAAATGTGTGAAGAGGTTTGTGTACCTCAGGTGAATCCTGCTGCCATTAAGTGACTTTTGCCTGTGACTGTTTACCATATAAATGTGTGAGGAGTCTCTTGGAGCTCAAGAGTAGCCCTGCTGACATTGAAGGACCCTATCTTATTTGGAGGTCGTGAGTACTAATTCAGGGTCGCTCCCTGTTGAATTGCCACATTAAATCCAAATGGAATTACTGTACTGCTGACTGTTTAATTCTCCTTTTCTCTGTGTGAAAGGGCCCCTACCAGCTGCCACGGTTTGGACTAGCCACTAGGGCTTGGGTACCCAGGGACAGTAACTGATAGGGATAGGCCTGTGCACGGAGCCATAGAGTAGATGAGTAGAGTGATAAGCTAATTAACCTGATTTCCCCTTCCTTGTTATATCCCCTAAATAAATTAGAGCTGCTTGTTTCAGCAAAGTTATACTGCCTGAGGTATTTGTCTATGTTAAAGTACTGTACTGTGATTGTTGCACTGTATCTTATTTCACAGGAGGTCCCAGTGCGGAACCAGTCCTGGGGGTAAGTGTATACTGTAAAGTAATTCTGATGTATTGTGTGGGCCACTAGTGGGAAGAGGGGTTGCAGTGTCCCAGAGGGCTGTGACCAAGTTAGTTTAACTATTGCAAACCCTGACCTCTGGGTGGAGGCACCGCCATTGGATCCAGGCCCCTCAACCTGTTAGTGGCAAATCAGGCAGGGGTAGTAGCCCTGGGATAACGCCATCTAGGGGTTACATCTTGGAGGCTCACCGCTGGGATTGTGTGTCCTCTAGTGGCCATATTCTGAACCACTGTTAAGAAAAAATGGGTACCCGACAGAAGTGGCTGTGCACAGGCTGGTGGAGTGGTGTACTGGGGAGGAGATCGACCCCAAAATGCTATGCTTATCCTGGACATCCCCTGGGTATCAATCGGACACTGTGCAGGAGTACTTTCCAAGGTGGAAGGTTTACAAAACCCTGTGGTGGTGGGTCGGCATGCTAATCTGCTCACCCACACTTTCCTGGCCCTATTAGGTTTAAGGATCCCATAGATAGCTCCAAAGTGCCACAGACCATTACCCCAGAGGGAGCCCTCACTGCTTGGAGGTGATAACTAAGGACAGTAAAGACCGGGGAATGAGCCCCACCACTATCTGAAACTTTTGAGGAGAAATTTGCTAAATGGTTGCTGGGGAAGGGAAAACTGTGGAGGACTTGAAGAAACTATTCTTGCCACCTGGGGTGTTCCTCCCCAACACCTTCTCCGCTCCAGTGCCCGTAATGGTGGCTGAACCAATGTAGACTCAATTTCTGCACCTGCCATTAGTCACGACTCTTACCGAGGTTGAGGATCTTCTCTGGCACCCTCCCACCCCCAAGGGAGGATGACTGGAGAGACCTGGATAGACTATATTGCCCCAAGTGCTAGAATGGCAATGCTCGGAAGCAAGCGAAAGAGGTTAGTGAGAGCCTCCGAGGTCCTGCCCTGGCTACCATTCGTGCTAAACGGGCCAGTAACCCTGAAGTGACTGCACAGGCCTATCTTGAGGCCCTGGAGAATGTATGGGAGCCCAGATTCTGATGAGGACCTATGGTGGAGAGTAAGAGATGCACAACAGTACCAAGGGGTTGTTGTCTGTGTATGTATCTCGCTGGAAAAATTGTTGCAAGAATGCCTCAGAAAAGGTAGTTTGCCAGCGATTGAACTGGACCGAACCAGGCTGGACAGGATCCTTAAGTCTGCCCCTTCTCAGAACTGCTGTTGCTTCAATTCGCCTGGCAGGTGGAGCTGGATCCCCACCCTCCTATGATGAGTTAATGAGAGAAATTCGAGGAGTTGAGAAAAAGGCGACCTCGGGAGGGACCTGCACCAATAGCTGCGGCTCGACCGAGTGACTGAGGTGACCCATCAAGTGAAGTTCAGGGGCAGAGGTTGGCAGTAAATGAGTGCTCTGGCAAGGAAAAGATATGCCACAATGGGCGAACTGTTGAGAGAGATCCGAATTCAAAACAGTCCCTTTATGAAGCCACGCCTGCAATGCAGAGCCTGACCTATATCCGACTGCATCTACTATGGGGTGGGGGTACCCACCATGTATCTCCTGCTGATAACAGCTCCAAACTCAATTCCTTGACCATGGAAGTGGAGAAACTGATGAGATGTCTTCAAATGCTTATCACGCAGACAGAGATGGCACCCAGGTTTCCAGTTAGTACACCCCGCCCTGGCTCCCAGTGTGGCGCCTCGCCAGCTCAAACTCCAGAAAGTATGTTTTGCTATAATTGTGGGAAAGATGGGCACGTGAAAGGGAATGCCAGTCCCAAAAGACACTGACAAAGTTGCATATAGGCTACAAGGAGAGCTTGGAGAACAAATCAGTGGTTAAGAGGTGCGAAATGATCCCAGTGAGGGCACCAAAATACTAACTCCGTCCTTTTGTGGCAAGGTCAGTTGCCCAGGCCCCCACTACCGCCTCTCAGACTGGTCCAGAATAGTGGGTCCCTCCATGGAGACCACTGTAAGGTGAATGGAGTGTCTACAAGAGCTGTATTAGACAGTGGCTCCCAAGTGACAATTATGTTCCAAGATTGGTATCAAAGCATTTGTCAGGCGTACCCTTACAACCATTAGAAGGACTGCATGTATGGGGTTAAGTGAGAAGGCCTACCCTATTCGGGTATATCCGAATTTGGCTGTCTTTCTCCACCTCCGTGGCTGGAGTGGCGAACAAGTAGAGACCCTAGCCTTAGTGTGTCCCCCACTGGACTGTATGATGGTGTTCCTTTGTTGATTGGAACAAATGCTCATATGTTAGGAAGGCTGGCACAGTTGTGTTATGAAAAACAGGGGTCAAAGACTAGTAGAGCTTTAGAGTTCGGCTTTAATTAAGAAGGCCTATGAGGCACAGAGATGCTGAAAAAATAGAACCAGAGGAACCGGTCGGAATTGTATGGAAGAAGGATCCTGAGTCTCTGATCCTGGCGCCAAATGCCCAGTGTACCTTACAGGAGAGGTCCGTATCAGAAAGGATGTTAAGAATAAAATATTAATGTTGGATGCACCAGGCGATGGAAAATTGCCAGAGGGACTGCTAGTCAAGCCTAGTATTTTGCCGCTAGAGCCCATGCTTATGCCAGAAGGGTAATGGTCCAAGTTCATAATGTGTCTGAAAGAGACATTCGAGTAAATAGAGGTTGCACCTGGCTAATGTGCATTGTGCAGACACTGCAGTGCTACCAGCAGCAAGAGTTCAAGGAAGAATGACAGAGTAGCATACAGACTTGTTTGATTTGGCGACTCCCGCGCCAGCTGAATGGAAAGTGAGGATCAGTGGGAAGCTTGCCCAGAGAGACCAGGTGTTTTCTTTAAAGGAATGGGGCGTAGGATGCGTGCAAGGAGCTGAGCACAATATCCGGCTGCATGGCGAAGACCATTTGGTGAGAGGTCTCGACGCCTGGCACCTGCTGACATAGATGATGTGAGACGGCATCTGCAAGAGATGTTAGCTGCTGGTGTAATACAAGAATCCAGAAGCCCTTATGCTTCCCCATTGTGGTAGTGAGGAAAAAGAATGGAACAGTAAGGATGTGTGTGGATTATCGCACCTTAAACCGCGGACTATCCCTGATCAGTACACAATGCCCGCATTCAGGATGCTTTGGACTGCCTAAGCGGGAGCAAGTGGTTCTCTGTGCTGGATCTCCCAGTGGGTACTACCAGATCCTGATGGCCCCAGAGGACCATGAAAAGACAGCCTTTATCTGTCGCTTGGCTTTATGAATTCATGAGGATGCCTCAAGGGATTTCAGGTGCCCCAGCCACTTTTCAACGATTGATGGAGCGTGCAGTGGGGACATGAACTTACTAGAGTGCCTGGTATACCTAGATGATGTTATTGTGTTTGGCAGCTCACTGGAGGAACATGAGAGCAGATTATTTAAGGTATTGGACCGACTGGAGGACTTTGGCCTTAAACTGTCCATTGATAAGTGTCAATTCTTTCAAACATCAGTAAAGTATGTGGGACACATAGTATCCACCGAGGAATAGAGACCTACCAAGTAAAGTTGAGGCCTTGACCACCTGGCCAGCAAAAATCTAAAGAACTGCAAAGATTCCTGGGATTCTGTGGTTATTATCGGCGTTTCATCAAGGACTATTCAAGAGTGATCCGCCCTTTACTTAACCTTACTCAAGGGTATCCCCCAACCCACAAAAAATACCAAAAGTCAGCGTCCCTCAAGACTGAAAGAGTGTATTTTCATCCGAGTGAAGTATTTGGGGCCCGCTGGACTCCTGATTGTGAGACTGCTTTTCATGAGATCATTTATCAGCTTACCCATGCTCCAGTGCTGGCCTATGCCGATCCAAGAAAACCTTATGTCCTGCACACTGATGCTAGCTTGCAAGGGTTGGGGGCTGTGTTGTACCAAGAGCATGAGAATGGCCTGAGACCAGTGGCCTTTGCCAGAAGAAGTCTGACCCCATCCGAAAAGAACTATCCTGTACATAAGTTAGAGTTTCTAGCTTTGAAGTGGGCTATTGTTGACCAATTCCATGAGTACTTGTATGGGGCTAAAATACTAGTAAAAACTGACAATAATCCTTTAACCTATGTGCAGACCTCAGCTAAGTTGGATGCCACTGGCCATAGGTGGTGTTCTGCATTATCTACATACGACTATGCTCTCGAATACCGAGCAGGTCTGAACCATATAGATGCTGATGCTCTCTCAGAGGCCTGTTCCCCAGAATGATTGGGTCCGATTGGCAGAACCTGACATTGGGCACTCTCCGAAGTTTGACAGGGAGGAACAAATGTCCACGGACGCAGTGGACTGCATGGTGGATTGCTTGGGACCCTCTGAGAATTGCATACCTGCTGCTTATTGCCACTTTTCTGCAATGACATTGGTGCACTGCCTCAGCTGGACAATGACAGTATTCGGCGGGCTCAATCCCGATCCCATGATCAAAGCAGCTTTAGAAGCCCTCTATGCAGGAAAAGATGTGTCCAAATTACGCTCCACTGATTTGAGAACTGCACTGTTATACAAAGAAGGTCCTAAATTGAAACTGATCAATAAACTGTTATACAGAGAAACAGTAGACAGAGGGGGACAAGTAGACAAACAACAACTAGTGCTGCCCACTGCCTTTCGAGACTCAGTATTGAGGTCCTTGCACAACCACATGGGGCACCTTGGTATAGACAGAACACTTGACTTGGTGAGATCCAGATTCTGTTGGCCTAAGATGGGGGCTGATGTGGAGCAACACATTCGAACTTGTAGTCGCTGCTTACAGAGGAAAGCTTTGCCCCAGAGGGCTGCCCCCCTTGTTAACATAACCACCAGTGCACCCATGGAGCTGGTCTGTATTGATTTTCTAAGTTTGGAGTCAGATCAAAGAAATATCAGTAATGTGCTGGTGGTCACTGACCATTTCACGAGATATGCCCAAGCTTTCCCACCAAAGACCAGAAAGCATCCACTGTAGCCAAAGTACTTGTAAAACTTTTTGTTCACTATGGGGCTCCACAAAGAATCCATTCTGATCAAGGGAGAGACTTTGAGAGTCGTCTGATCAAAGAGATGCTTTCTCTGTGGGGAGTCCGAAAGTCCAGAACCACTCCTTACCACCCCAGGGGACCCACAGCCTGAGCGTTTCAACCGCACTTTGCTAGATATGCTAGGCACCCTGCACCAAAGGACAAGCCTAGATGGAGCCAACAAATTAGCACCCTGGTACATGCTTATAACTGCACCAAAGTGATGCCACTGGTTCTCCCCTACCGCCTGATGTTTGGAAGAAGCGCGACTACCAGTAGATGTGTGTTTTGGGGTCTCTCTGATGGGGTTCAAGCTGACAACTATTTACAGTATGTGCAAAAGTTAAAGGCCCAGCTAACTCATGCGTACCAACTGGCTCAAACCATGGCTGCCAAAAGAAATCTAGCCAACAAAGAAAGGTATGATAAAGGTGAAAGCACAGGAACTCCAGGAGGGAGATCGGGTATTGCTAAGAAAGCTGGGACTGCATGGCAAGCACAAGATTGCTGACAGATGGCACCATCTCCCTCACATTGTAGTGGGCAAACTAGATGATCTGCCAGTGTACAAAGTAAGGCCTGAGAATAATTCAAAAGATGTAAAAACAATGCATAGAAATCATTTACTGCCCATTGGACAAATCTTAATTGAGTCTGAGCCCCTAGAAGATGCCCCCTCTGGACCAGTGACTAGAGCTGCTGCTAAGAAAAGATCAAGAAAGTCTGCACCTACAGAAGCAAAGTTAAAGTGTCCCCTCCACAAGTCCCAGTTGAGCATGACTGTCAGTCCATATCGGAAGAAAGTGAGAGTGACTTTGAATACTATCCTTCTTACTGAACTGAGTCAATTGTTTGGGGCAATCCTAGTCAATACTGGAGATGAAGCTGGGCCTTCTGGACTGTCAAGCCCCAGCTTCATCCTGGAGCTCAATGCTCCCAGAAGTGAAGTGCAAAGCATCAGATCAGATGAAATGGAATCATTGTGCATGGTTGAACTGTTTGAGCTTTCAGGGAGAAAATGATAGATTAGGGCAGACTGGTGATACACCAGAACAAGAAGAAGTATTTGAGTGCCCTGACAGTCCACTGCCAGTGTCCGAAAGCTCTCCATGCGAGCCAAATGTTGTGGACTCAGAAACTGCAACTCCTGGAGCTGAAAGTGCTCCAAGTTCTAGCCTCTCTACCCCATGGAGACTCCCTGACAAGTGAGGACAATGCTGAAAATGAGGCTCAGAGTGCAGAGACTGTAACAGTTTCCCCCTAGAAAGACTGATCGAGCTGTAAAGCCTGTGGTGCACCTCAGTTATGATTCCCTTGGGAGGCCTGTGGATTTGCCTCTCAATGTTGTCCATAAAGGAGTGTATGTGTCCCCGAGCTCATTGCCCAAACTGGCGTCAGTGCTAACTCAAGTTACTTGTGTTGCCCTCTAAGTATGGTGCCCTTGCCCGTCCAGCCCCAAGGTAACTGATAGGAAGGGCCCCTCTCTTCAGGTTTCATGTACAAGAGGTAATAACTTGAGTTATGGTACAATGTGTGTGTAATACTGTGTAAAAGTGACATACTGCAATGTTTCAGAAATGTGTTCTTGGTAAAATGATATATTGACTGATGATTACATGTGTGAGCCTAATGCAAAATATATGGTTGCAGTTGAAACTTATTAGGGTACTTACTTGTGCGGACGTCAAGCTTTCCCAAACCAGGAAGGTGTAACCCCCTGCAAATGGGGTTCCAAAAGACTTCCAGGAGCTTGCTTGAATGCTCCAAGCCTGAATGGTGTTTAGCGTTTAAGCCATTTATCAGTGAGTGTTTTAGAACCTCTGGTACTGTCTCTTTAAGAGCTGTCTGCCTGCAGACATAATTAGTTTGTATGGAGGACTGTGTGCTTCTCTGTTTGAGTACCACTCGAGCTGCTGCCAATTCCTCCATTTTGCAGTCACTAGGAGTGCAAAGGAACCTATCTGAAAGATGTAACTGTTTGCCAGAAATCATTTACAGTAATAATGAAATTACAGTTTGTCTAACCTGCTTTCTTTGCAGTCAGAACTGTGTCTGCCTAGTTCCCCATTCTGGTTTTGAACTGCTGAACTGGACCAATCAGTGTGGGGTAAGCTAGCTCTAAAATGGTGCCTTGGACGAATCAGAACTTGGACTCATAATCTGAGCCAGCCACAAGAGGATTGTATGGGCAGTGACTCTGGGAGATGTAGTTTAGACTTGGGGCCTTTTGGACCAACAGCAGCAGTCTATTGTGGTGACAGCCAATCCAGTCAAGAACTGGGAGGAACTCAAAGGAAGTGCCGGTTTTGTCTGTTGGGAGTTTCAGTTGAGCTTTGGCAGTGAAGGAAAGGAACCCTGTGCTCCTTCAGTGCACAGTTTTAGTCAAAAAACATGTAGGGTCCAGAATTCCGGTCTGCAGCTTGTTAGGACTGAATCCGTCTGTGAAGAGAATCAAAGGATATCTGAAGAGTAGAAACCAGGCTCACCCTGTAGAAGACTGGAGGAATTGCTGAAAATTGCACTCGGTCTGTCAGGAACTGAATCTGCTGTGTGTTCTCCGGTATTGTGCAGTAATTGCGATCGGGATACAGATGCAGCCTGCCTGGTATAGTGCTTTCTTTTACCATATAAATGTGTGAAGAGGTTTGTGTACCTCAAGTGAATCCTGCTGCCATTAAGTGACTTTTGCCTGTGACTGTTTACCATATAAATGTGTGAGGGAGTCTCTTGGAGCTCAAGAGTAGCCCTGCTGACATTGAAGGACCCTATCTTATTTGGAGGTCGTGAGTACTAATTCAGGGTTGCTCCTGTTGAATTGTCACATTAAATCCAAATGGAATTACTGTACTGCTGTTTAATTCTCCTTTTCTCTGTGTGAAAGGGCCCCTACCAGCTACCAAGTTTGGACTAGCCACTAGGGCTTGGGTACCCAGGGACAGTAGCTGATAGGGATAGAGCCTGTGCATGGAGCCATAGGTAGATGAGTAGAGTGATAAGCTAATTAAACTGATTTCCCCTGTCCTTGTTATATCCCCTAAATAAATTAGAGCTGCTTGTTTCAGCAAGTTATACTGCCTGAGGTATTTGTCATGTTAAAGTACTGTACTGTGATTGTTGCACTGTATCTTATTTCACAGGAGGTCCCAGTGCGAACCAGTCCTGGGGTAAGTGTATACTGTAAAGGTAATTCTGATGTATTGTGTGGGCCACTAGTGGGAAGAAAGGGGGGTTGCAGTGTCCCAGAGGGCTGTGACCAAGTTAGTTTAACTATTGCAAACCCTGACCTCTGGGTGGAGGCACCCGCCATTGGATCCAGGCCCCTCAACCTGTTAGTGGCAAATCAGGCAGGGGTAGTAGCCCCTGGGATAACGCCATCTAGGGGTTACACTATGTACCTGTACTATATACTATGTATTGTATAATCTCATCTCATTTTACGTATGTATTCTCCTGGGTCGTGCCTGAGAATAGTCAACTTTGGCTAGCGCACCTAACCCGGTTAACAAAAACAAAATAAATAAAATAAATATAGATTTAAGCACTGGCTGTCTTACTACCCAATCTGCTTACTGAACAGGAGGTAAAACAGTGGGCAAAGAGATCAGGGTTATGAGCAGTTATCGGATGAGGTGATCATGGAAATGGAAACAGCAGCAGAGGACTCTGCTGACACAGGACCCCACCCCCCCAAAAAAAACTGTGCTGACTCCCTCAGAAGCAGTGGAGCTTTTTAGAAAAAACATGTGCTTTACTTGGAAAATCTGCATGACTGTGATCCTGTGCATGTGATACTGCTTCAAAACATGCGCTATCATGCCTGCAGGAAAAAGTATGCCTGCTTGAAACAAAAATCAGTGAAGGACTTTTTCACTGACATTTTATTTTTTATTCTTTACACTTTGTGTATAAGTTTTCTGTAGAAAAGCTTTTAATAAAGCTATCTTAGCCACATTCACTCTTTGCTCTGTAAGTTTGTTAGTCTTACTGCACTGCGGAGCTTTAGTATCCATAATAGTGCACATACTGTCTGTTATCCAACCTTTTGATTATCCAAACTCATCAGATGCCCCAAAGCAGTTTGGATAATCAAGGTGCAACTATAAAAATTTACAGATTAGAAGTCTTATGTACAAAGGTAAACAATTATAGCTTCCTGCAAACAGAATATCTAAATAACTACCCAGTATCTTATCCTGTTTTTTTTTTCCCCCTAGCAAAAGAAGTATCTATAGTATCTTCTTTGGGGGTATCTCAGTTATTAGGTCACACTGTAGGAATACCACCGTCAGTGAAGCAGGATCCACACGGAAGATTTTCCAGCAGTACCACTGGGGTCACCCACACCGGAGTCACCAACCCTATATAACGCCACGGTCTGGTTTCTGGGGGGGAACCTCACTAACACAGTGGTGGTAGACTTCAGGGGAGTGGACTTTGTGGGCATGGGTAGGATTCTGCGGGAGAGGTTGGACAAGATTAGGCCAGATATGGATGCTGGAAGCTTGTGGGAGAACATTAAAAGAGGGGTGCAAGAGGCTACTAGGTCCTGTACAAAAGTAAGGCGAAAACATGGTAGAACCTGCAAGCCATTTTGGTGGACCAGGGAGGTACAGGAGTTGGTGAGGGAGAAAAAGGCTGACTACGCACGTTTTAAGCTCTGAAGGGGGGACAAGGAGTGACGAGAGTATGAACTGGTGTCCAGGAGGGTCACCTGAGTGGTGAGGGGAGTCAAGGCAGGGATGCAGCAAAACTTTGCCAGGGATATCTTGGGGTGGGGGATTCTATAGATGCATAGGAGAGAAGAGATAAGCGAGGACACAGATCAGCAGGATTAAGGCGGGGGATGGGCTCAGGAAGCAGAGGAACAGGCAGAGGTGCTAAACAGTACTTTGCCTCAGTCTTTACAGAGGAGATGGGGATCCCTACAGCCTGATGGGAGGAAGAGAGAGCCAACAAAATCGAGGGGACCAGAGGACTGAAAGAGGCTAGGGTACAGGCTGGTCCAGACCCAGAAGGGGTTGTGCAGTTGCATGAGGGGGAGGACGGAGGGGGGGGGGAGAAATCACAGTGGATAGGGTGAGGGAGGCCCTTCGGAAGCTAAAAATGATAAGGCACTGGGGCCACACGGGCTACATCCGAGGGTTATGAAAGAAATGGCGGAGGAGCTGGCAGCTCCACTGGCTGCACTCTTTAACACCTCTCTGAAGACCTGATGGGTGCCCCAAGACTGGAGGGTGGCTCATGTAGTGCCTATCCGCAAGGGGGTGGGGGAGTCTAGAGAGGAAATGGGCAATTATTGGCCTGTCAGCCAAACGTCTGTGGTAGGCAAATTAATGGAGGGCATTATCAAGGAGAGGCTTGGGAGGCAGCTGGAAAGGTTAGGGCACCAGGATGATAAGCAGCATGGCTTCGTCCCGGGGAGATCGTGTCAGTCCAGCCTTGTAGAGTTTTATGACTGGGTGACGGGGAGCCCTGGACAGACATATGCCGGTGGACGTCCTATACCTGGATTTCAGCAAAGCATTTGATTCGGTACCCCATAATGGGCTGATAGCAAAGCTGCAGGAGATGGAGGTGGGAGGACAGGTGCTCAAGTGGGTGGAAAATTGGCTTTTGGGGCGAATACAAAGGGTAATGGTCAGTGGGATAGACTCCTCCCCCAGGAAGGTAATCAGTGGGGTCCCCCAAGGTTCAGTATTGGGGCCTCTCCTGTTCAATGCCTATGTCTCAGGTATAGGGAGGGCTGAGTCTCTTTGCAGATGACTCCAAACTGGGAGCACTGGTAGATAGGGAAGAAGCGAGAGAGACAGTCCAGGAGGACCTGGATACCCTGGAGGGGTGATCAAGGAGGTGGGGATTGAAGTTTAATGCTGGGAAATGTAAGGTACTTCAATTGGGGGTCAGAAACCCAGGCCATATATACACCCGGGGGGTGGTCACACTGCAAGCCACATTGGGTGAGAGAGATATAGGGGTGGTGGTAGATGTTAAAATGAATAACTCCGAAAATTGTAGAAGAACCACAGCCAAAGCAAACAGGATATTGGGCTGCATAGCCAGGGGAATTACATCCAGGAGGAGGGAGGTGATCCTCCCTCTATATAATGCCTTGGTCAGGCTGCAACTTGAGTACTGTGTACAGTTCTGGAGACCTCATCTGAAGAAGGACATAGTACTGCTGGAGAGGATCCAGAGGAGAGTGACCAGGATGATTCAGGGCATGGGGTGAGGCCCTATGAGGAGAGACTGGAAGTGCTTGGGCTGTACACACTGGAGGAGAGGAGAGACTGGAGACATGATGGGGGTCTTCAGGTATGTAAAAGGAATAACCAAGAGCGGAACCAAGGAGCTATTCAGGCTAAAGAAAGGGAGAACAACCAGGGGCATGAGTGGAAGCTGGAGGGGATGACAGGGGGTGTAGGAGATATTATTTCACTGAGAGGTGTTGGAGCCGTGGAATGCGCTGCCCGGGAGGCTGGTGGAGGAGGGCACAGTGGAGGCCTTCAGGAAGGGGTGGGACAGGTACAAGGGGAAACTGAGGCCAAAGAAGACCCTCTCTGGGGCTGGGGGGGGTGGGAAAGCAAGCACCCAATAGGTGGCTGGCTACTGAGCAGATATGACAGACTATTAGGCCTGTTCCCTTCTCAGTTCTTTCCTGCCGTTGACTCTATTTGCAAGGGTCTCTGCAGAAGCTCCATCGCAGTTCATGCCATTTTTGCCTATGAATTTTTTCCTTTACCCTAGCCTCAAGAATCTCTTTTAAACAAGAGATTCCTTTACCTTGTTTATGTTGAGAGTTACTCCTGCCACATCTTCCTTCCATCGCTGCAGCTGCAGAAAGAAGATTGCTTCTTCAGATGACCACAACCTCTGTGTCTGCTTTCTTGGGCCTGACCACGACATCTCTGACTGTGAGCTCTGCCAAAACTTTAATCTCACAACCCTTAGGCGACGTTAAAAGACTTTGTAGAAATTCCTTATGGCGCAAAAGATAGCCCGTTCTGGACATGGGTCCTCCGGGGTTCCTCCTTCCCAGTCGCTGGTGGGTTAATCAAACTCCCAGGCTTTGAAGGCCTGAGACGAGTCCTCAGTGGAGAAAAGTCACAAAAAAAGATTGTGAACGGGACCACTTCCTCCGGCGATGCTTCTGATCCCCAACAGCTTCTTCTTCCTCCTCTGGGGGCACTCCCATCAGCTGTGGCTGCACCAATGCACTCTGCTGTCCAAGGCCTCTGCTTCTCTGAGGCCCTTACCGACAGTGCCTCCTCTGTCACGGCCTGATGCTTCTCCGGGTCCTAGGATGTCTGGGCTCTCAAGACAAGGCAGATGGCTCATTGTGCCCTGTGCCGGCGACCCCTCCACTATCGACACACCTTTCTCATGCAGTTGACCTCAGTGGCATTTTGGCCAGGATTACCACAGCCCTGGTGCATCAGTTGGGCTGTTACAGACCTGGATCTCCGGCGCCGTCGACAGCCCCGTCATCGATGCTGCTTAGGCCTTCTCAGGCTGCACCCCATAGGCCCTCATCGGCCCTTTGATCGTTGGACCTTGAGTTAGAACAGGTCGACGTCAATGAGGAATATCACCCTGACCTCATCCTCCCCTGAGCTGCTTCTTCAGTGAGTGAGGACTCTGTTAAACATGCTCCCAGGTCCCCTACTAAAGATCCTCCTTTTTAATGTTATGAAGCAGCTGTCTACAGCTATGGGCTTCCATACTGAGGAAGACGATGCCACCAGGAGAGAACTGGTGTACTTCTTGGAGATCCCAGAATCTATCCCTAAGGTTATTTGCCCTGTTCTTCCAGCTTTGAGAAATGCCACTACTGCGGTTTGGCACCATCCATACATGGTTCCTGCCATTCCCCATCAGGGCAGATAAACTCTGTCATGCCCCCTAGGACCTGCCTTATTATGCTGCCCAACCCGAGACCCATTCCACATGTCATCAAAGCAGCGCATGACGGTCCAGGGTGCCCAAGCACCTTACCTCCCTCCCCCCTGACTGGGAACTGAGATGGATCTTCCTTTGGGGTAAGAAGGTTTATGCCTTCTCCACTGTTGGATTTGAATTGCCAACTATCTTATCACATATGGTCAACTACCAAAATACCATCTGGAAGAAGAGCAAGGCGGCTGCCCAAGCCCTCCCAGAATCAAGGGGTTCTCAAATCTTTGCAGGTCGCCGAGGACATTAGTAAGCATCTCCTCAGGGCTTTCTATGACATTTCTGATACTGGTGTCAGGGCTGCCTCCACAGGCATTTTGCCTTCGTAGGCACGCCTGGCTGAGTGTCTCTGGCTTTGCAGCGGATGTCCAACAGTGGCTTAAAGTTATTTGGGCCAGATTTCCAGGACATCATTAGTGATAACAGGCATCTGGCAGGGCTATTAGGTCTGTCCATTCACTCTACCATACCCAGTCTAGGAGCAGACAGCACCCGTCCTTTCGCATGGTGCCTCACAAGTCTGGAGCAGGCTCCCATCCCCAGGGAAAGAGAAAAGCCTCCTCGGCCCTACCTACCCCCAGCTCCTTGAGCTCAGCTGCTCCACGCATCCCAGAGGAAACGGGTCAGCCCTTGCGGCCGGATCCGCCTCTGCCTGACTTCTTGTCAGACAACCCTCTTCAGATCCCCGACCAAAAGGTGGTGGTTGGAGGTCGGTTCTGCCTCCATCTCAACCAATGGAGAACCATAACTTCAGATGCCTGGATTCTTCAGATTATAGAACGGGGTCACATTCTGGAGCTCAATGAACAGCCCCCAGAGACTCCTCCCGTATCCTCCACCTACTCTCAAGCCCATGTAATGGTTCTTTGGGAAGAGGTACAGTCACTTCTGCAGAAAAAAGTCATCAAGCCAGTGCCCAGGCAATAGAAGAACAGGGGTTTCTACTCCAGGTTCTTACTGGTCCCCAAAAGAACCGGAAATCTGAGGCCTATTCTAGATCACAAGGACCTCAGTCTTTATATCTAGTACAACAAATTCCTCATGGTCTCTCTGCCAGGCCTGCAGCCCCTACTCAAGCAGGGCCATTGGCTGTGCTCTCTGGATATGCAGGATGCTTACTTGCATATCTCAGTTTGTCCTCTGCACATGCAGTTTCTCTGATTTCTCTTTCCGGGTGAAGATTACCAATTCAAGGTGCTGCTCTTTGACTTATCCTCTGTGCCACAGGTCTTTACCAAATGCTTAGTAGCAGTAGCTACTGCCCTCCAGAGAGAAGGCCTGTATGTCTTCCCTTACCTGGATGACTGACTCCTTAAAGCTCCATCCAGAGATCAGTTCCTCCAGACCCTGGAGAGGACCCGACAGCTGTTTCACTCCCTGGGCATAACTGTCAGTCTGCCCAAGTCTGTCTTGATTCCGTCCCAGAGACTGCAGTATATAAGGGCTGTCCTGGACTCGGCACAAGGCAGGGACTACCTGCCCCAAAACAAAGCAGAGTGCCTCATTTCACAGGCTCAGGTAGTTGCCCAGAACCGTTGTGTCCCTATGAGAGTGTATTTAACGCTATTAGGCGTCATGGCTGTGGCCATTTCTGTGGGTCCCCTGGCCAGACTGCATATGCTTGTGCTCCAGTGGACCCTCAGGTGGAGTGGAAATAATGCACGGATGACCTGGAACAGCCAGTGCTAGTCTCCTCTCCAGTCCACAATGTTCCAGTGGTGGATGGACCTCCAGAACCTGTTGCAAGGAGTCCCATTCCTGATATCCTGTCCCCAGCAGATTCTTACTTTGGATGCCTCTGGTTTGTGTTGCGGTGTGCACCTGGGTCCTTTGCAGACTCAGTAGACATGGTCCCAGGTCGAGACATCTCTGCATATCAACATCCTCGAGATGTTGATGGTCCTGTATGCCATGCAGGCTTTCCCGAGCCATCTCCTTCCAGGCCAAGTGTTAGTCCAGTCAGACTACCTCAGAGTCGTCTAGTACATCGACAAGTGGGGGGAACATGTTTGTACCCCCTGTGCACGGAGACCATGAGAGTGTGGTACTGGACACTGGAGCACGACCTGGTCCTCACGGCAGTCCATGTCCCAGGCATGCTGAACACCATGGTGGACAGTCTCAGCTGGACTCAGTCCAGAATGCATGAATGGGAACTTCTGTCATCCATTGCTGAACATCTGTTTGACAGATGGGGTCACACAGAGTTGGACCTTTTTGCGTCTCCACTCAACGCAAAACTGACCATATTCATATTCCACTCACTTGATCCAGGGCCTGGAGTATTCTGATGAGACGTGTTATCCCTCTCTTGGAGTGGGATGTTCCTTTATGCCTTCCCTCCATTTCCTCTGATTCAGAGGGTGCTAATCAAGCTGCAGATGGAGGTGGTCAGCATGATCCTAGTAGCACTCTACTGGCTGTGACAGATATGGTTTCCCTTGCTGCAGCAATTAGTGGAGGAACCTCTGGTTCCTCTGCCCCTTTGCAGGAATCTGCTGATGAAGGCTCGGGGGACCCTGGTCCATCCATACCTCAAGTCCCTTCATCTGCGTTCCTGGCTCCTGTGGGCATAGCCGCCACCCGGTTTGGAGTATCTCAGAGGTGGTTGGTGTCCTCATGGCAGCTTGAAAGCCCTCCACTAAGGCCACATAAGTCATGAAGTGGAAGAAGTTTGCCATCTGGGCTGCCAAACATCTGGACCCTTTTACCTGTCTGGTGAGCCAGGTTCTGGACTACCTTCTCTCCCTGTTGGACTCAGATCTGCAGTACTCCTCCATCAAGGTGCACCTTTTCGCTATTTCTGCCTTTCACGTGCCCTTGGGCAGTTATACCGTGGCTCAGTTAGATGTGTCCTGTAACCTTTCTTAGGGGCATCCTGCGTCTGAAGCCTCCAATCCGTTCCCCTGTTCTGGCTAAGGATTTAAATTTTGTTTTGGAGAAATTGATTCCGGCTCCATTTGAGCCAGCCACGACTTGTGAGCTACACTTTTTCCTTTTTGGAAAATGTCATTTTTAGTTGCTATTGTTTCTGCTTGAAGGATTTCTGAGCTTCAGGCTCTCTGGTGTGAGGAGCCTTATTTGATTTTTTACAAAGACAAGGGTGTCTTTGCGCAAAATTCTAAGTTTCTTCCTAAGGTGGTGTCTGAGTTTACCCTAAACCAATCTATCTACCTACCAGATTTTTTTTCCGGAGCCTTTCAATCCAGGTGAAGCACTGCTCCATACTTTAGATGTGCGCAGAATTTTGAACTGCAGAAAGACAAAACAGCTTTTTATTTCTTTCTTCCCAGGAAGAGAGGGCACTAAGGTTTCTAAACAATGTTTGTCCAAATGATTGGCCCATTGTTGCCAGGGACGGTGACAAGCCCATTCCACAATGGGGCATAACTACCTCTGTGGCCTGTTTCAAAGGGGTCTCAGCCACTGACATTTGCAATGCTGCCACCTGGAGTACCGTCCATACTTTCACCAAGCACAACAATCTGGACATTGCTTCTAGAGCCCAAGCAGACTTCATCTGGGCTGTCTTGCAGGGCCTCCTGTTCTAGGCTTTAGTTGGGCTTCCTTTCAGACTGTCTTGCTGCACCTGTAACTGCTGGGGACTCATTCCTGAGATACCCCAAAGAAGATAGAACAGTTGTGTAAGAACTTACCGTAACAGTATATCATTGAGGGGATCTTGTCATCAGGTCTGCCTTCCCTCCCTCCATCCTCCTCTTATGGGGCTCTCTTCTCAGAACGACTCACTGGTGTATCCAGCCTTTTATTTTGGCCTGGGCACCTCTCTCTCTCTTCTTGGTTCCCCATTGCACAGGTTTTCTCCCTTAGTCTGCAGGGGAAAGAAGTGAGGAGGCATTGGGGCCGCTCACACCTTTATAGGGTTGGTGACGTTGACGTCAGTGTGGGCGGCCCCAGTGATAACATAGAAATTGTTGGCAGAGAAGAACCGCTAGGCCCATCCAGTCTGCCTGTAAGCCCTACACTTGTGTGCAGCCTCTGACCCTATCTGGTCAGTGGCTTTTCATCACTCGTCCCCACCTCAAGGTTCCCCAGTGCCTGTCCCAGGCATGTTTAAATCCCTCTGCTGTGCTCGCTCCCACTACCTCCTGTGGCAGACTATTCCATGTGTCTACCACCCTCTCCTTGAAAAATAACTTTTTCACATTTCCTCTTAACCTGCCCCATCCAATTTCATATCATGCCCCCTCGTTCTTGTACCCCTACATTGGAAGATGACTACCCTTGCACCTTGTTTATTACATTGAGGTACTTGAGTGTTTTTATCATACCCCCACGATCCCTCCTCTCCTTCAACAAGTACATGTGTTTTGTGGTGCAATTCCTATACCATCTTATTTGCCTTTCTTTGAACTGCCTCCACCCTGTCAATGTCCTTGTGAAGGTACGGCCCCCAGAATTGCACACAGTACTCTTGATGGGGCCTCACAAGTGTTTTATACAATGGCATCACCACCTCTCGCCTTCTGCTCGTGATACCTCTGCCTGTGCACCCCAGCATGCCACTGGCCCTCCCTGCAATCCTCTGAACTCTGCTTTGACACCTTTAGGTAATCTGAAATGATAATCCCCAGGTCCCTTTCTTCCTTTGTGATCATCAGCACCTGCCCCCCACTCCCCAATCCAGTAGCTCTCCCCAGGTTTCCCTCTGCCAAGGTGCATTATTTTGCATTTCTTTGCATTGAACCTCAGTTGCCATACCTCAGACCATTTCCAAATTTCCACATGTCTCTCCTCATTTTCTCCACTCCTTCTGGAGAATCCACCCTGTTGCAGATCTTGGTGTCCTCTGCAAACAGGCAGACCTTTCCTTACAGCCCTTCTGCAATGTCTGTAATTGGGGGCACAATTTGAAGATAGAGAGGGAGGGCTCTGGGGCAATGTGAGGAAGTATTTTAACATGGAGAGTGTGGTGTATGCATGGAACAGCCTTCCTGAGGAGCTCATAGGGTCAAAAATAGTGGGTGAATTCAAGAATGCATGGAACAGACATAAGGTAATTCTGGTGGTTTTGGAGGGGGGAAGTAGGCTGTTGGTTAACTAGGATCTGCAGCTTATCTAGTAGGTAGGGAAATGGGCAGAAAAACCATGACTGGGATGTAAACATACCAGGATACACTATCTACAGGAGGGACAGGGAGGGTAAAAGAGGAGGAGGAGTAGTTCTTTACATAAGGGAAGGAATAAAAGCAACAAAACAAAAGGGTAAACAGGGAGGAGAAGAAGCACTGTGGGTAAATTTGAGACAGGCAATGGCACCACAATCCACACAGGGTTAGATACAGACCTCTTCTCAGGGGAGGAAATGGACAAGGAAATGATAGAAAGTATACTTAGAATGGCAGAAAAAGGGAGATATTGCTGATGGGTGATCTGAATATGCCAGATGTTAACTGGAGGCAGTTGCAGCTGCCACTACGAAGAGTGCAGTTATTCTAGATGCTCACACGGGGCATGGTAGACAACTAGTACTGGAGCCCACTGAGAGGGAGCAATATTAGACTTGATACCTCAAATGGAGATGGAGAGGATCACAGATGTAGAAGTGGGTAGCCATCTGGGAACTAGCGACCATTCCAACAGTATGGTTCACAATAAACACAGCAATAGAGTCAAGCATACAAAGACAAAAGTACTGGACTTAGGAGGGCTGACTTTGACAAATGGGTGAGTGCCAAGGAATGCACTAGCAAATGGGCAGGAAGGAGGGGTGGAAGAACAATGGGAATAATAAAACTGCCATCACAGAGGTAACAAGCCTTTGTGTGAAGCAAATAAACAAAACAAGGTGATGTAAGAAACCACTATGGTTCTCAAAGGAAGTGGCAGTGAAGGTTCAAGAAAAGAAAGCATTCAGGAAGTACAAGGAATTGCAGAAGGAGCAGGACAGAGAACTGTATCAGTTAAAGCAAAGGAGGCTGGGAAGGCAGTCAGAACAGCAAAGGCCCAAACCGAGGAAAAGATAGCCAACTCAGTTAAGAAGGGGGATAAACCTTTATAGGTACATCAGGGAGCTAAGGAAGACCAAGGGAGGGATAGTGAGGCTTAATAAAGGGGAGGGAGGGTGGGCAGAGGGAGACTGTGAAAAGGCAGAGATACTAAACAAATATTTTTGCTCAGTATTTACAAAGGAAGAGGGGAGATGCGTAAAACAAACAGTAGTAACACTCTGGATACAGAAGTGATACTGCCCATTTACAGAAGAAAGGGTTCTGAAAGAACTCTTAAAACTGAAGGTGGACAAAGCAATGGGGCCTGATGGGATTCATCCCAGAATTCTAAAAGAACTAGGGTAGAACTAGTGACACCACTGACTACCCTTTTAACAAATCATGGGAGGATGGGGTGGTACCCGAGGACTGGAGGAGGGCAGATGTGATTCCCTTCACAAAAGTGGGAGCAAGGCAGAAGCAGGAACTATAGACCTGTTAGTTTAACCTCAGTGATAGGGAAAATGATGGAATCACTTAAAGGAAAGAATTGTTTGAGTATCTAGAGGTCAGAGGGGCACAGGACCCTAGGCAGCATGGATTCACAGCGGGAAGGTCATGCCAGACGAATCTGATAGATTTCTTTGACTGGGTGACCAAAGTAGTAGATCAGGGAGGGGCTGTGGACATGGCCTACCTAGACTTTAGCAAGGCATTTGACACAGTCCCACACAAAAGATTAATATACAAGTTAGCCAGCCTGGGAGTGGGTCCCAGGATGACAGCCTGGGTAAAGAATTGGCTGGAGAATAGGACACAGAGAGTAATAGTAAATGAAGTCCACTCAGAAGAAAGGAGGGTTACTAGTGGGGTACTGCAGGGTTCAGTATTAGGACCGGTCCTCTTCAATGTCTTTATAAGTGACATTGCAGAAGGACTGGAAGGAAAAGTATGTCTCTTTGCAGATGACACTAAGATCTGCAACAGAGTTGATGCACAGGGGTGGGTGGAAAGGATGAGAAGGGACTTGGCAAGGTTAGAGGAATGGTCAGATGTATGGCAGCTTAGATTCAATGCTAAGAAGTGCAAGGTAATGCACCTGGGAAACAAAAACCCAGGGGAAGTGTACACAATGGGGGGTGAGATACTAACAACAACAAAATGGAAAGGGACCTGGGGTAGCTCATATCAGATGACCTAAAGATGGGCAAGCAATGTGAGAGGCAGCAAGGAGGGTTGGGGATAGTGGGATGCATAGGAGAGGATCACCAGTAGAAAACAGGAAGTTATTATCCTCTGTACAGACAGCTGGTGAGACCCCATCTGGAGTACTGTGTGCAGTTCTGGAGACCCAATCTCTGCAAAGACATAGACAGGATGGAAGTTGTCCAGAGCAGGGCAACTAAAATGGTGCAGGGTCTGCACCGGAAGACATATGAAGAGAGACTTAAGGAGCTTAATATGTATAGCCTCGAGGAAAGGAGGGAGAGGGGGGACATGATAGAAACTTTCAAGCACCTCAAGGGAATCAACAAAGTCCAAGAGGGTAGTATCTCTCAAAAAAGAGGTGCAAGAACAAGAGGCACAATTTGAAGATGGGGGTGGCTCAGAGGTAATTTAAGGAAGTATTTTTCACAGAGGGTTGTGGATGCATGGAACGGTCTTCCGGAGGAGGTTGTGGAGTCAAAATCAGTGGTGGAATTCAAGCATGCATGGGATAGTCATAAGGCAATTCTGGGGGGTTGGGGTAGGAAGAAGTAGGCTGCTGGTTAACTAGGAACTGCAGCTTATCCAGTAGGTAGGGAAATGGGCAGACTGGGTGGGCCAAGCGGTCCTTATCTGCCGTCAAATTCTGTGTTTCTATGTTTATCCTTATCTGCCGTCAAAGTCTGTGTTTCTGTGCAATGATGACATTGAACAGGACTGGTCCAAGAACTGATCCCTGTGGTATCCTGCTGGTCACCCTCCTCTCCCCGGATTGGATCCCATTTGCCACCATACTCTGCCTCCTGTCAGTTAGCCAGTTCCTAACCCAGTTTACCACCTTGTGCCTCATGCCCAGACTACCCATCTTGTTAGCCAGCCTTTTATATGGGACAGTGTCTTAAGGCTTTGCTGAAATATAGGTAGGTGACGTCCACACCCCCCCCCCGATTTACTTCCTTTGTCACCCAATCTAAGAAATCTATCAGATTCATTTGACATGACCTTCCTGCTATGAATCCATGTTGCCTCAGATCGTGGGTGCCATTGGATTCCAGGTGTGCCACTATCCTTTCTTTTAGCAGTGCCTCCATGGTCTTCCCCACTACTGAGGTGAGGCTGACTGGCCTGTAGTTCCCTGCCTCCTCCCTACTACTTCCTTTGTGTGGAGGGACTACATGAACCTTCTTCCAGTCCTCCGGAACCACTCATGTGTTGAGTGACTTTGTGAACATGGCTGCCAGAGGCTCTGCCAGTTCCCTTTGCTGCTCCCGTAATATCCTCAGGCGAATGCCATCTAGCCCCACAGCTTTATCCACCTTCAGTTTTGTGGAGCTCCTTTGGGATTCTCTCTACTGTGAATGGACTGGTGTCCGCCTCTCCCCTCCATTGCATCTGTTGCCCAGCTGTGGTCCCTGCCCTCCCTCCCCCAGTGAATACTGAACAAAAGCATTTATTCAGTATTTCTGCCTTGTCTAGGTCTTCCTCCTTACACTCTCATTCTTCCCCTTTGAGCATTATAATCCCTCCCCTGGTTTTTATTCTTTTGCTGATATACCTATAGAATGTCTTGTCCCCTTTCTTCGCCATCTGTGCTAATCCCTCCTCAGTCCGCAGCTTTGCACTCCTAACAGTCTTCCCCGCTTCCCTTAGACAGACACTCTGTGTACACCACCCTGTCTTCCTCCTTTTGGGTTCCCTTACATCTCCTGAAACTCACCCTTTTAACTCTTTCTTTGTCTGCCACCTCTTTCGAGAACCATAGTGGTTTCCTCCTTCTCTTCCCTTTGGACATCACCCTGATGCATTGGTTCATCACTTCCACTATGGCTCCTTTTAGTTGCCCCCACTGCTCCTCGACCCCCCCCCACCTCACCTTTCTCCAGGGCTACTCTAATGCAGCTCCCATTTCCAGAGTCTGTTCTCCTGAAATCTAAAACCTTTGCCTTTGTGTGACTCAACTAAGTCCCTTTCTCCATACTAAACCACACTATGTGGTGGTCACTGGACCCCAGCTGTCCTTCTACCCGGGCTGCTTCTACATTGTCCCCATTGGTCAATACTACGTCCAGAATTACCCTGTCTATCTGGTGGGATCAAGCACTAGCTGCCTGTGACCTGCCCCCTGTATGGCATCTAGGATGCCTCTGCTTCTGTTTAAGCAACTGCCTGGGTGGTCCAGTCCACATCCATGCCGGTTATATGCTTAAACATATTGAAGTCCCCCAGCAGCAGAACTTCACCTTTCATTGCCATCGCGCATATTTAATCCATTAGTTCCCTGTCCCCTTCCCCCCCTTGTGCCCAGATGTCTGTAGATCACCCCTGTGCATAGTGCTGTGCCATTGCCAGGTTCAAAGGTGACCCACAGTGTCTCGGCCTCTCCCTGTTTACCCTGCACCTCTGTTGCCTTTGTCCCCTCTATGACATACAGGGCCACCCCCCACACACCTTTTTTAACCTCCCTATCCCTCCTGAAAGGAGCATAACCTGGTACATTAATATCCCACCCATGATTAGCAGTGTACCATGTCTCTGTTATTGCTGCTATGTACAGATGTGCCTCCATTAATGAGGCCTCCAGGTCTGGTATTTTATTTCCCAGGCTGCATGCATTTGTTACCATGGCCTTCCATGTTCTGCAGCCTATTCTCCTTCTGTTCCTATTTTTACTCTCCTGCTCCTTCCCCCCACCCCAGTTATCTTTCCTATGGGACCTTGATTCCTCTTCTAACCCCCTTCCTCTGCTTCTCCCTTTCCGCTTGCTTCAGTTGTCTGTGTCCTCAACTTCTTTTCCTGCATGAACCCACAGGGGGAGGGGGGGCGGTGATAATAAGCCTCCTGACCTTCCTGGGCCCCCTCACCCCCCATCCAGTTTAAATGCTTGCTGAAGCATTCAGACTTCTCACTTAGGATTAAGGTTCCTTTCCCAGATGATGCAGGCCGTCATTTTCATACATGCTTGCATCCGTCCAGTTGGGGCCCCAGTCCCCCATGAAGCCAAAACCCTCCTTTCCATGCCACTGCATCACACCAAGAATTGTGCCAGACTCTGCTGACCAAAGGCGAGGGCCTGTCGCCTTCGCACAGCTCCCGTTCCCATAAAAAGAATTCCAAGGAGTCGAGAGAGAAGGAGAAGTTTTGTCAACGTCGTTCTTGGGATCGAAAGAGATCCCATTCCTAGGAATCTCCAGTTTCGACTTCGGTCGAAATTGCGGCCTCGGCCGCTTGCTTCATGGTGCCTCCATTAGGTCAGTCGGCTAAGACACGGGACAATGACCTGGTCGAAATTGTTATTGATCCTGTTGACCTGTTGCCACTGGGTGAGGCCAGCAATTCCTTGTTCAGGACTCCTGTCCTGACCAGACCTACTGAGGAGGAAACCCAGCTTGCTGGAAACCTCCTCATAGTCCCTGACCCTGACTTGGAGGAGCCGCGGGTCTCCCCGGCTCCTTCCAAGCACTCCCATCGGTGCCCCCAGTGGTCAAGGTCTAGGTCTCTGTCAGCTTCAACTGACAGATCGCGGAAAACTCACAAACGCCATTCTGGGCCGCCGCTATTCATCCTCGTCCTCCTTGGAAGAGGAGAGGCTTCGGCGCAAGTTGTGCTGACGCTGCAGGATCTTTTATGTGCAGTTGGTGTTAGCCAGTCCAGTCAGCCCCGCTTCACACGGCCATCACATGGCTGACGCTCTCAAGATCGATGCCGATTCCTCCGGAGCCAGCTGACGCCGTCCCTCCGCCAGCAGAGCTGGTGAAGGCCCTACCGGCTCGGCCAAGACCGGCCTTTCTGCCTACCGTGGTGGAGCCACCACCTAAACAGCCTCCCTCCGGTGCTCCTGCCAAGGAGTCTCAGCCCGCTAAGGGCCTCCCACATAGGCTGTCGGTCACCATCATTCCCGACCGTCCGCGGCAGGTTGAAAGTGACTCAGGTGGCCGGCCGATCTGTTCGGAGTCAGAGGACTCCTCTTTGCACTACATAGAAACATAGAAGTTGACTGCAGATAAGGACCACAAGGCCCATCCAATCTGCCCATTTCAAACAACATGAAGTCTTGCTATATTATGACATATGCAGTGAGTCCCAACCTTGAACTGCTCCGGAGGTGAAAGAGTTAACTTTCCATGCCAGGCATGGAACTTTGAGCTACTGAGCTCGGTTGAAAGCTCTGTCTGTTGTTCTTCAAACTCAAACTGCCAGATTCTTTACTCCGCCTCACTGAACAGTCGCTCCGGAGATTTCTCCTTCTGCTCGGTTCATTTTGTCGGTTAAAGTATTAATTTTTCAGTTTTTAACCGAATTTAAACCGCAACCGGTTGGTTCAAGCTCCGTCTGTGGTATCGTAAGTACTAGATGGGTTTTACATTTATTTCTGTGTGGAACTTGTAAATGGTATTATCGGTTCAGTTTGAATTGATCAGGTTGTTGAAAATTCATAAAATCTGTCTTTTGGAGTGCGGTTCCCGGTTCTTATTGGTTCTAAAAAAAAAACGGATTTCATTACGTTTTTTTCCAAAACCCGTGACACGGTTTTGGAACAGATAAGAAGGTCTTGCTTGGCGGATTGCCATAAACGGGCAAGTTTTGGTTAGGCTGGCACTATGTCTGAGAAACCCAAAAGAAAAACTGGGCACACTGGGTTTCAACACTGCAGTGTTTGTGGGGAAGCCTTTGCCAAGGCTGACCCCCACACCACCTGTGTTTATTGTCTGGGGTTTGACCACCTCAATGCAGACTGCCAGATTTGCAAAATTTTCCTGCAGCTACCCTGGATAAGAGAGTTGGTAGGCTCAGGGAAAGAGAGGCCAAGAAGTCCGCTGACCCGGATGGCCAGCCCGGTTTGGTTGTAACCGAACCAGAGGGAGTGCCCTCTGACCAGAGCGCTTGAGACTTCCTTAGGCAAAAGGAGAGCCGACTCGTAGAAAGTCGGTTCAACAAAAAGAACTAGAAAATCAGCAGGTGTGGAGCCAAAATTTCCATCTCCAACCGCTGAAGAAATAGCCAAAGTGATTAAAATTGTCCAGTCGCTTTCCCCGGTTCCGACTGAACCAGCACCATCAGGTAAGCATACGGTTCGGTCAGTTCCACCGGTTCAAGAATATGATTTAGAGGAATATTATGAACCGGAGGAGGGGGAAGAGGAGTATGAGTATGAGGAGAGTGAATGTGGATTTGCAAGTCTGGATGTGCCCATTGAACCGGACATCTCCCCAGACAGACCTTCAGGAGTGTCTCCGCCTAGGCTTTCTGAGTCCCCCTCTCATTTTATGTTTTATAAAAAAGTGGCTGAAACCCTCCAGCTCCCTGTGGAGGAAGCTGTGGATGATCAAGAGGAGCCTGACTATGTAGAAATGATGGATATCCCAGAGTCTAGGAGACTGTCTATTCCTTTGCATAATTCTTTTGGGAAACAGACAGTAAAAATTCTAAAAACTCCTCACACTATACCTCCTGTGGATAAAAGAGTGGACAAGAGGTACACATTGTCAGGCTCTGATACGGAGTTCCTTACACAACAATGCAGCCATGTTGGGGTAGTGCAGGCTGTAGCCTGTGACAAGGCTAATATTCCCTTGGCTTCACACCCCCCTGACAAGGACTCCAGGAGGATTGATGCTATGGCAAAGAAACAGTACATGGCAGCATCCTTGGGACTCAGACAGGCAAATTATATGGCTTATGTTGCTAGATATCAGAAATCCAGATGGGATACTGTTATGGCTCTAGCAAAACAGGTCCCTGGCCAGCTTGCCAAGGAGCTGGAGCAGGTGGCTGCTGATGGTATTCAGGCATCCAAGGTGCAATTCCATGCTGCAGTGGACTCTAATGATGTGTCATCAAGAGTCTTGGCTACATCTGTGGCACTTCGCAGAATGGCTTGGCTCAGATGTACTAGTCTGTCATAGGATACCCAGACTAAGGCCATGGATTTTCCTGTTGTGGGTAATTCTCTATTTGGGGAGCAGACAGAGAATTACATGAAGAAAATGGATGAGTATAGGACCACCTATAGGAGTGCACAGGCCAAGGAAAGGCAGGCCACTTCTGAAAGGCAGCCTTCCAGGGGCAGGGGCAGACCTTTTCATAGGCCTTTTTACCAAGCCCAGGCCTCCTCTTCAGCTTATGCCCAGAGGGGGTTCTTTAGAGGGAGAGGCAGACGGGGTACAAGCAGACTTCCTTCTCCCCTCAGCCTAAAGCCCCTGCCAAGCAGGTACCCTGATGGGGTGGCCAGGGCCGATTCTCCACTACCTGTAGGGGGCAGGCTGGCTTACTTTGTCCAGGACTGGAAGTCTTTAACATCAGACTAGTGGGTCCTGGAAGCAGTTAGCCAGGGGCTGGTTCTCGGCTTCAAAAAATTTCCAAAGATGAGAACCAGGTCCTTTCCACCTGCAAATCCATCAGAGGCACTTGCCCTAGAAACAGAAGTTTCTACCCTCCTGGCTGTCAGAGCTATGGAAAGGGTTCCACCCCTACACCAGGGCAAAGGGTTGTACTCCAAGTACTTCCTTACCCCAAAAAAGACAGGATAATGGTGGCCCATCCTGGATCTCAGATACCTAAACAAGCACCTTTTAAAACCAAAATTCAAAATGGTGACTCTGGGGAATTATTTTACCCTCTCTAAGGCCAGGGGACTGGCTAGCGTCCCTGGACCTCAAGGATGCCTACTTCCATGTTCTTATCAGAAGCTCCCATCGAAAGTACCTCAGATTCGAGCTGCCCTCAGGCCATTACCAGTTCAGAGCAATGCCCTTCGGCCTCACCTCTGCTCCGAGGGTGTTCACAAAATGCCTGGCAGTAGCAGTTGCCCACTTAAGAAGGCAAAAGATTGCCATCTTTCCTTACCTGGACGACTGGCTCATAGTAGGCCAGTCTCCAGACCAAGTCAAACTACACCTTCAGGTAACTCAGCAACTGCTCACATCTCTAGGTTTCCTTCTCAATCTTCCAAAGTCAGTTCTAGAGCCTGTCCAGCTTCTTAACTTCAAAGCTGCAGAACTGAACACAAAAGAGGCCAGAGCCTTCCTTCCTCTGGAAAGAGCAAGGACCCTGGTCTCTCTGGCCTCCTCCTTCACCCTGCAGGTCTCTCGACCAGCAAGGCATTTTCTGCAGCTCCTGGGGCACATGGCTGCTTCTACAGCAGTGGTGCAGGGAGCAAGATTTCAGATGAGGGACATCCAGTTCCATTTGAGAGCCTTTTGGTCTCAAAGGAGAAACCCTCTAATCAAATTGATCCCAGTGACTCAAACCCTGATCCAAGCCCTTCAGTGGTGGCAGGACCAGAGCAATCTGAGACAGGGGGTCCTCTTCACCCTCAGTCTCACTCCTTAATCCTTACTACAGATGCATCCCTCTTGGGGTGGGGAGCTCACATGGGCGACCTCACTACCCAGGGATTGTGGTCCCCTCAGGAATCTCTGCTCCACATCAACCTGTTGGAATTCAGAGCAGTTTTTCTAGCACTTCAAGTTTTTCCACATCTGTTCAGAACAAAGTTGTACAGGTCAGAACAGACAACACCACTACAATGTGGTACATCAACAAGCAAGGAGGCACTGGGTCCACGCCTAGTGCACAAGCAATGAAGCTGTGGTCTCTGGCTTATTCCTGAACACCTCCTTACGGCAGTTCACCTCCCAGGCAAGGACAATGTCCTGGCAGATGCTTCAGCAGGATTTCCAGGCCATCATGAATGGTCACTGGATCCCCTAGTACTAGAGGTAGTATTTGCCAGATGGGGCACCCGCAGATGGATCTTTTGCAGCCCCAGACAATCACCAACTTCCCTTTTTGTTGCAGGCCCCAGTGTTGGGCTCAGTCCTCTGGATGCCTTCCTTCTCAGTTAGAGGAAGTTTTCTATTCTTTTCCCTCTTCCTCTTCTTTTCAAAGTGCTAGTCAAAATCAGATCTCAACCCTGCAAAATGATCCTGATTGCTCCAGATTGGGCCAGACAGCCCTGGTACCCACTCCTTATGTCCTTAGCAGTCCACCTTCCCCTGTGTCTTCCCAGGAATCACAACCTGTTAACCTGTGCTCAGGGAAGAGTTTGGTACCCGAATCTCAAATCTCTGAATCTCAAGGCCTGGCTCTTGAAGAGTTAGAGTTTGCTGACCTACACCTCTCCCAAGGTGTATTGGATATCTTGAAGGCTTCTAGGAAGCCTTCCACCTGGGCTACTTGTAATTCCAAATGGAAGAGGTTTTCCATATGGTGCTCTGGCAAGTACATTTCCCAGAATCTGCTGACTTACCCACAGTCCTGGATTATATGGTGCATTTGAATACTTTGGCTGAGACCAGCTACCCTAAAGGTGCACCTGGCAGCCGTGTTCTGCTTTCTTATTAGCTGGTAAACCTCTTCTCTTCAGCTCATCCTGTATTCTCCCAAGTTTTTCAAGGGATTGCTTCACACCAACCCTCCATTCAGGGACCCTGCCCCTGCCTGGGATCTTAATATTTGCATTGCCCAGCTTATGCAACCCCCTTTTGAGCCCTTGTCTTCAGCAGAGCTTAAGTACTTGACTTGGAAAACTGTGTTTTTGGTAGCCATCACTTCTGCCAGGCGCATAAGTGAATTACAAGCACAGTGGAGCCTGATTTTATCTCCTTTCATAGAGATAAGGTGATCCTCAGGACTAACAGAAAGTTCTTGCCTAAGGTGGTTTCAGACTTCCACCTTAATCAATCTGTGTCTCTCCCTGTGTACTTCACTGACCATTCCTCCTCTGGCGAGAGGAGACTGCACAGTTTAGATGTCAAAAGAGCCCTTAGTTACTACATAGAACGTACCTAGGGTCACAGGTTTGACTCCCTCCAACTGTTCCTCACTTATGGTGATGTTGGTAAAGGGAAACCTGCCACTAAAAGATCCATTGCCAGGTGGATTGTCTCTTGTATCCAATTTTGCTATGAAAAACTGGGTAAGGTTCCTCCCTCAGGCCTGAGGGCTCACTCTACCAGAGGTACAGCTGTGTCTCTGGCTGCTGCCAGGGACATCCCTATTCTAGAGATATGTCAAGCAGCTACCTGGAAAACAGTTCACACTTTTACCAAGCATTACTCCCTGGACATCCAGGCTAGGAGTGATGCTCGTTTGGCACAGCTGTGCTTCAGAGCCTATTTCCTAAGTAGGTTCTGTCCCTCCTCCATGGAAGTACTGCTGTGTAGTCTGCATACGTCATAATATAGCAAAACTTTATGTTGTTTGAAAAAAAAATTTCTCACCTTAGTAATGTTGTTTTTTGTAATGGAGTCTTGCTATATTATGACCTCCCCCCCGCCTGCCCCTCTCAGAACCTCTGCTCTTGGGATGTGGGTGGGCAGTGCAGTGTTGGCACTTAGTAGATGCCCACCTTGTATTTTTCACCTCTCCTTTTTGGGGTGTTCGGGTGTTGTGTTTTTATTTTTTGGATCCCCTGACTTGAGTCTTTGTTTTGGGACCAAAAAAATGTGTTCTTATATTTAGTAGCCAGTTGGCTAGTGTAGATTTACAGCTTCCACACAGAACCTTAGTGAGTTTTGCTCATAAAGATCTGACAGTTTGAGTTTGAAGAACAGACAGAGCTTTCAACCGAGCTCGTGCTCAAAGTTCCATGCCTGGCATGGAAAGTTAACTCTTTCACCTCCGGAGCAGTTCGAAGGTTGGGACTCACTGCATATGTCATAATATATCAAGACTCCATTAGAAGAAACAACATTACTAAGGTGAGTAATTTTTTCTTCTTTTTCTACCTTATGAATGTGCCATAGGCCTTTGCTCTGTCAATGGCCTATCTATTTATACTACTCTGTATTGCTGCCTTATGCCTATCCCATGCCTGTTTGAAGCCCTGCACTGTATTCATATCCACCACTTCCTGAGGTAGACCGTTCCATGCATCCACTACCCTTTCTGTGAAAAAGAACTTCCTCACATTGCCCCTTAATTGGCCTCCCTCTAACCTCATGCTATGTCCTCTTGTCCTGCTATTTTTGTTATATTGAAACATGTTAGACTCTTTCACCTTGTTAATGCCCTTAAGGTGTTTGAATGTTTCGATCATATCACCTCTCTCCCTCCTTTGCTCTAGGGTATACATATTGAGTTGAGTTAATCTGTCCTCATATGTTTTCTGATGCAGTCCCTGCACCATTTTGGTTGCTCTTCTCTGGACTGCCTCAATTTGGTTAATGTCCTTGTGAAGGTCCTGTCAGTTGCAGGAGTTTAATAGAGCAACCCTTCGATGATGGTTGCTCGAAATTCAGCACTTCTTAAGGAGCAGAAAATGTCTCTGTTGGAGAACCATGGGGCTCGTACCAAGGGCTTTCCCAGCTCTGGTTCTCATTCTCGGCAGGGTAAGGAGAAGGATAAACCCTCCTCTCACTCCCGGCCGAAACGCCCATTGATGGCAACTGTTTCTGTGCCTCCTCTATAAATGAAGCATCTTTTTACAGCTCCTTCATCGATGGGGGCTCACACCCTCTCATCAACGGCGCTTTCCAGCACTTTGAATGCTGTGCAGGCTTTGCGTGCTTCGTCGACGGGGCATATACCGTCTCGTTGACGACGCTATCTAGTGTATTTAGTATAGCCAAAAACACAGCTGCTCTGTTGACAGGGGCTCCTCTCCCGTCGACAACATCTGACATATTTTATGATAATCATTTCACGGGCTCATCGATAATGTCCCGTGTTCCGCAAGGCAAACCAATGGCCTTTGCCCTACAGAATGCCCCTCCACCCTCACAGGTGGCATTTTACAGGGAGCATGTGAACAGAAACCGGGACCTTGGTTTATTCTTCCCAGGGACGAGACCTGCTCACACTGCCCGTCCTATCCCCTCTATTGCCCTCATCGTTTCCCAGACCCTGTTTCTTACCCACCTTCCTCTCAAGAATGGGACATCACCAAGATAGTGACACAGGTCTTGCATACCATGCAGTATACCCTGCCTTCTGACCCAGGAGTGCTAGAGGATCCTTTCCAGTCTCATTCTCCTCCACCTAAAAGATTTCATAGTGACAGGAACGTACTGCCGCCCTGGTCACCTCCAGCTAATATGGAAGATTATTTGTCAGATGAACCCGACCTACCGGTGGATCTCTCCGGTGATATGGATGAAGAAAAGTTCCAAAATTTGGATTTCCTGAATCCGGAGTCTCTCTACTAGTAAGTCTCTTCCTTGGATGAGAACCTGCCTATGCCAGTTGCCACCTCTCCCCCTGATGACCCATCATTTAGCCAAATGATGGTCCAGATACAAAAAGTCATGGGGTTCTGTACCACAGAACATGACAGACAATGCAAGGATATGGCAGAATATCATGAACTGCCAGAGGAGCCGGCCTTAGTGGTGTCTCCACTGATTCCGACCTACCAGAATGCCGTGCTGGCTGCCTGGCATCAGCCGTCAGCTGTCACAGCTGTCCCCTGAAAAGTAGATCACTTGTATCAAGCTCCACTGGATTATCCTTCTAACCCCAGGAATCACTCATTATGATTAAACTTAATGCAGTCAGCCTCCTGTGTTGAACTGCCCGGTGAGATGGAATTTTATGTAAATTATTGAACTCTCAGTTGGCTCATGCCGCTTTCAAACTGCTGCCCTAGCAACTGCTGCACTCTGATTGCTCAGATTCTTTACTCTGCCTGCCTAGTAAGGACGTCCTGGAGAACTCTCTTTGAACTGTCTCTGACTAAAGTTTATCTGTAGATAAGTTCTCATTTTCAGTTTAATTTTAAATTGCTGCCTTAGAAACATTGTTTAGTATACTAAATTAGTGTTTTAGTAGTTTTTTATTTATATTCGAGGTTCCTTGGAACCGAGGGTTCCGTGCCTATTTTCAAGGTTTCTTATCTCAATTTATTATTATTTAGAGTGATTTAGCGATCGGTTCCCTGAACCGCTTTAGTTTTGTCCAAATTTAGTAATTTTCTCGGTTCCTTTTTCTTCAGTAACCGAATAGCGCTCGGTTCCAGGAACCGCTAGTGGTAGTTATTTTAAAGTAATCTCCGGTTCTGAGTTACGTTAAATAACGGTGTTTTGAAGTAATCTTTTTTTGCCTAGATTAAATGTCAGAGGTGCATTTGGATAAACCTAAAAAACGCACAGGACCCACAGGTTTTAAATGTTGCAACTCTTGTGGGCAACTTATAGCAAAAGCAGACAGACATTCTCTCTGTATTTCTTGTTTGGATACAAGTCACATATTTGCCAGTTGTGATATTTGTAAGACCTTTTGCCCAAAAACATTAAAGAAAAGGTCTAAAATTTTGGAAGAGATGGTTTCTGCTTCTGGGGATAATTCTGTTTCTTTCTCCTCCCACAAAAAGGATGGAGGTAAAGCCAAGGATCCTGACAGGAGTTCAGATAAATCTGAACACGGTGAAACAAAAAGGGCTGTGGAAACAGGCACTGAACCTGTTCCATTGAAGAAAAAGTGTAAAGAAAAACATGTCGCTGCCCCTCCGGCCAAGAAGGCTAAGGAGCTCCCAGCAGATAAGCATATTATGTCCTCGACTGAGGACATTGCTAAGGCATTACAAGCCCTACAGGGTGCAGTCCCAGTTCCTACACCGACTGCCCCAGTTTCTCCTACAGCCCCAGCAAGGCAAGAAGTGCTGGAAGTGTTTGGGGAGGAGGAGGAGGAGGATGATGACTTTTAAGGGGAACCTATAGATCCAGAGGTTTCTCCTGATCAAGAGTTTGGATCTTCTCCCAGGGGTCCTGAGGAATGTTCCTTCCACTATGCTTTTGTTAAGAACATGGTGGAAACCCTGAAACTTCCTCTTCAGGAGACAGAGGAGGATATGGAGGAGGAAGACTTTCTAGAAATGATGGGGTTAACCCCCATGAAACGTTTACTTCCGCCCATGCATAAATCTTTAAAGAAGGCTGCAGTGCAGATTTTTAAAACTCCAACCTCTATTCCTGGTGTGGATAAGAAAGCTGACAAGAAATACCAGCTGGACAGAACTACAGCTGATTTTCTATTTACACATCCTGATCCTGAGGGAGTAGTCCAAACTGCTGCCTGTGACAAGGCCAGGATCCCATTGGCTACCCATCCACCAGACAAAGATTCAAGAAAAATGGATGCTATGGGAAAGAAAGGGTACATGGCTGCCTCTTTATTAGTTCAGCAGGCCAGTTACATGACATATTCAGTGCAGTACCAAAAAGCTGTATGGAACACAGTTCTAACTTTGGCTGATAGGGTCCCAGATGAAGTGACTGTAGACTTACAAGATATAGCAAGGGCTGCATTTGATGCTACCAGGTACCAATTTCATATGGCAGTGGATGCCAGTGATACTGCATCCAGGTTAATGGCTTTGTCAGTTTCACTCAGAAGGTTTGCATGGCTTAGAGCCACCAACCTAACCTTAGACACCCAGGCCAAAGCAATGGATTTCCCCCTGCAGAAGAACTCCTTGTTTGGGGATAAAACTGAGGCATACATGAAAAAGGTGGAGAAATATAAATCCAGCTATCGGAGCAATTCCAAGGATAGGCCCTTCACCTCATACAGATCCCAGAGTAGGGGAGGTAGGGGCAGGGGTTTTCACCCCAGACTTTTCTTTCAGGCACAAGCCTCCCAGCCTCCGCAGCAGGCTAGAGGTTATTTTAGAATAAGGGTCAGGAGAGCCATGAGAAGAGCAGCTCCTGCACCACAGGTTCAGGCACAGCCTGCACAAAATCCCTGACGGGTTAGTGCAGGTCGCATCCCCTATTACAGATCCACCAGTAGGTGGCAGACTGGCTCATTACCTTCATGCTTGACAGTCCATCACCACAGACAAGTGGGTGCTGGAGGTAGTGAGCCAGGGCTTGGCACTCGGTTTCAAATCATTCCCAAAGCTGAGAACAAGAACCTTTGCTCCGCAACAGCTGCACACAGGATTTTGTTGAAGCAGAGGTAAAACATCTGCTGGCAATCAAAGCAGTAGAGGTAGTGCTCTAATAAGCAGGGAAAAAGGTTTTTATTCCAGATACTTCCTCATAAGGAAGAAAAACTGGGATTGGCAGCCTATTTTGGATCTAAGACTTCTGAACAAGCGCATTTTGAAACCAAAGTTCAAAATGGTCACTCTTGTCATAATCATTCCTTCCTTGCAAAAGGGAGACTGGCTAGCCTCCCTAGATCTAAGGGATGCTTATTTCCATATTCCCATCAGACCTTCTCACAGAAAATTCTTGAGATTCAGACTGGCTTCAGGCCATTATCAGTTTGCAGCTCTCCCCTTTGGGCTAACTTTGGCACCAAAGGTTTTTACAAAGTGCCTATCAGTGGTGGTAGAGTTTTTGAGAAAACAAGGTATAACAGTCTTCCCCTACCTGGACGCCTGGTTAGTAGTAGGACAGTCTCTACAGCATGCACTACAGTCATTGGCACTCTCAAAATCCACACTAGAGTCCCTGGGATTTCTGATAAACGAAGAAAAATCTCAACAGGTACCACTCCAGGTGCTGGAGTTTATTAGAGCAGAACTAAATACCAGACAGGGCAGAGCCCTTCTGCCACAGGACAGGGCAACAAGCATTCTGCAGATTGTAAAATCCTTTGTCTCTGGGAGACCCAGAACAACCAGAGAATTTCTCAGGTCTCTAGGCCACATGGCATCTGCCACGGCAGTGGTAATGGGCACCAGATTTCAAGTGAGAGATATTCAGTTCCATCTCAGACAGTATTGGTCTCAAAGGACGGATCCTATCTCCAAACTGGTTCCAGTCACAGAAAGTTTAGTCCAGGCCTTACAGTGGTGGCTGGACGAGCACAACCTCAGGGTGGGTGTGCCTTTTATAAGGGAACAACCTTCAGTAATCCTCACAGCAGATGCCTCTCTTCTAGGCTGGGGGGCACACATGTTAGAGCACACAGCAAGTGGCACATGGTCCCCCCAGGAGTCTCTGTTGCACATAAATCTCTTGACCTAGGGCTGTTTACCTGGCTTTGAAAACATTTGCTCCTTACCTCGTAGAAAACAGGGTGGTGCAAGTCAGAACAGACAACACCACAACCATGTGTTACATCAACAAACAAGGAGGTACCAGGTCACATCTACTGTGCACAGAAGCAATGAGATTGTGGTCCCTAGTATACTCCATGGGAGTACCCCTGTCAGCCATACACCTTCCAGGGAAGGACAATGTGCTGGCAGACTCTTTAAGCAGGATAAGTCAGGACCACCATGAGTGGTGCCTGAATACTCAGGTTCTCGGTACAATTTTCAGAAAATGGGGCACACCAGAGGTGGTTCTGTTCGCCTCCCCAGAAAACCACCAGCTTCCAATGTACTGTTGCAGGCCTCCTCTAAGGTGCACAATCCCCCTGGATGCCTTGGCCCTGGATTGGACAGGGAAATTTCTGTATGCATTCCCTCCTTGTCCTATGATATTCGGGACCCTACTGAAATTGAGGTTCCAACCTGAATATGCCAGATTTTAACTGGAGCACCTTTGCTGCAGGCACATCCAAGAGCAGGGTCATTCTTGATGCCCTACAGGGGGCATGCCTCAGACAGCTAGTATTGGAACCCACTCGGGAGGGAGCAATCTTAGACCTGGTACTCTCAAATGGGGATGGAGAAAGAATCTCAGATTTAGAAGTGGGTAGCCATCTGGGAACAAGCGACCACCAAACAGTGTGGTTCACGATAAAACACAGCCATACAGTCAAGCCATACAAAAGCAAGAGTATTGGACATTAGGAGGGCTGACTTTGGGAAAATGAGAGAGTGCCTCAGAAAAGCACTAGCAAACAGGCAAGAAGGAGAGGTGGAGGAACAATGGAGAGTAATCAAAACAGCCATCACAGAGGTAACAAGCCTTTGTGTAAAGCAAATCAACAAAACACAACGAAGGAAAAAAACGCTATGGTTCTCAAAAGAGGTGGCAGGGAAGGTTAAGGAGAAAAGGATAGCATTCAGGAAATATAAGGAAACACAGAAGGAGAAGGACAGAGTTTATCAGTTAAAGCAGAAAGAGGCTGGGAAGGCAGTCAGAATAGCAAAGGCCCAAACCGAGGAAAGGATAGCCAACTCTGTTAAGAGGGGGGATAAGACCTTTTATAGGTCACTAGGGAGTGAAGAAAGACCAAAGGAGGGATACTGAGGCTTAATAAAGGGAGGAATGTGGGTAGAGGGTGACAATGAAAAGCAGGATACTGAACTAATATTTCTGCTCAGTATTCACAAAGGAAGAGGAGGGAGGTACCTAAACCAAACAAGAGAAACACTTGAAGACGTAGGGTTGATACCAGTCCATTTACAGAAGAAAGGGTTCTGAAAGAACTAATAAAATTGAAGGTGGACAGTGCAATGGGGCCTGATGGGATTCACCCAAGAATCTTAAAAGAACTAAGGGTAGAACTAATGACACCGCTGACTACTCTCTTTAACAAATCATGGGAGGATGGGATGGCACCTGAGGACTGGAGGAGGGCAGATGTGATTCCTCTTCACAAAAGTGGGAGCAGGACAGATGCAGGAAACTACAGACCAGTTAGTTTGACCTCAGTGGTAGGTAAAATGATGGAACCACTTCTGAAGGAAAGAATTGTTGAGTACCTAGAGGCCAGTGGGACACAGGACCCAAGGCAGCATGGATTCACGATGGGAAGGTCGTGTCAGACGAATCTAATAGATTTCTTTGACTGGGTGACCAAAGTAGTAGACCAGGGAGGGGCTGTGGACATGGCTTACCTAGATTTTAGCGAGGCATTTGATATAGTCCCACACAAAAGATTAATACACAAGTTAGCCAGCCTTGGAGTGGGTCCCAAGGTGGTAGCCTGGATAAAAAATTGGCTAGACAACAGGACGCAAAGGGTAGTAGTAAATGGAGTCCACAGTGAAGAAAGGAGGGTTACTAGTGGGGTACCGCAGGGTTCAGTACTGGGACCAGTCCTTTTTAATGTCTTTATAAGTGACATTGCAGAGGAACTGGAAGGAAAAGTATGTCTCTCTGCAGATGACACAAAGATCTGCAACAGGGTTGATACACCAGATGGAGTTGAAAGGATGAGAAGGGACTTGGCAAGGCTGGAGGAATGGTCAAGTGTATGGCAGCTCAGATTCAATGCAAAGAAGTGCAAGGCAATGCACCTGGGAAACAAAAACCCAGGGCAAGAGTATACAATGGGGGGTGAGATACTGACAACAGTAAAAATGGAAAGGGACCTGGGGGTAATTATATCAGATGACCTAAAGGTGGGCAAGCAATGTGAGAAGGCAGTAAGGAAGACTAGGGGGATACTGGGATGCATAGGGAGAGGCATCAATAGTAGAAAACAGGAAGTTGTTATCCCTCTGTACAGACAGTTGGTGAGACCCATCTGAGTACTGTGTGCAGTTCTGGAGACCCCATCTCCGAAAGACATAGACTGAGTGGAGGCTGTCCAGAGGAGGGCAACCAAAATGGTGCAGGTTCTGCACCAGAAGACATATGAAGAAAGACTAAAGGAGCTTAATATGTATACCCTTGAGGAAAGGAGGGAGAGAGGGGACATGATAGAAACTTTCAAGTACCTCAAGGGAATCAACAAAGTCCAAAAGGGTGGCATCTTTCAGAAAAAGAGATGTGCAAGAACAAGGGGGCACAATTTGAAGATAGAGGGGGGACGGCTCAGAGGTAATGTGAGGAAGTATTTTTTCACAGAGAGGGTTGTGGATGCATGGAACAGCCTCCCTGAGGAGGTCGTGGAGTCAAGAACAGTGGGGGAATTCAAGAATGCATGGGACAGACATAAGGCAGTCCTAGTGGGGGGTAGGAGGAAGTAAGCTGTTGGTTAATTAGGATCTGCAGCTTATCTGTTAGGTAGGAAAATGGGCAGACTAGGTGGGCCAAGCGGTCCTTATCTGCCGTTAAATTGTATGTTTCTATGTTTCTATAACCAGCAAAAAAGATACTGGTGGTTCCGGATTGGGTGAGACAGCACTGGTACTCTCTTCTGCTGTCTCTGTCAGTGGTTTCCCCAATCCATCTGCCCAGGTGGCACAACCTGTTAACCTCCTCTCAAGACAGGATGCTGTACCCCAATCTCAAATCACTGAGGCTCAAGGCATGGCTCTTGAGGACTTAGAGTTTTCTAACCTTAATCTATCAGAATGGGTGCTGACAGTGCTTAGGGTTTCCAGGAAGCCTCCTTCTAAGAAGACTTATGCCTCTAAGTGGAAAAGATTTACAATATGGTGTACAGGTAAAGACTTGAGCCCTTTCCTGGCTGATTTGGCTATTCTTCTAGATTACCTTACACATTTACATTCCTTAGGCCTGAGGCCTTCCACTCTCAAGGTTCACTTAACTTCAGTCTCTGCTTACCTGTCAGCTGGTAAGGAGAATTCTATGTCTTCTCATCCGGTATTTAGAAAATATTTTAAAGGCCTTATTCTTCTGCACCCTCCCCTAAGGGAACCGGTTCCGGCCTGGAATCTAAATATTTGCATTGCTAAACTCATGGATGCACCATTCGAACCTATGGCAACCGTAGATTTGAAGTATGTCACTTGGAAAACTGTTTTCCTGGTTGCCATTACTTCAGCCAGAAGGATCAGTGAATTACAAGCCCTGTGCACGGATGTGGACTACATCTCATTCCACAGGGACAAGGTAGTCCTTAGGACTAATAGAAAATTCCTTCCCAAGGTGGTATCTGATTTTTCACTTAAATCAGTCTATCACTCTACCTGTCTTCTTTACAGACAACTCCAGTTCTCCAGAAAGGAGACTTCACTCCCTTGATGTCAAAAGGGCTCTCAGCCACTATACTGACAGAACCAAATCTTACAGGACAAGTCAGTCACAGCTCTTTCTCACATATGGTGAAGTTGGTAAGGGCAGAGCTGCAACACATTGTACAATTGCTCACTGAATAGTGGCATGTATACAGTTTTGTTATAGTAAGGTGGGTAAACAGGTACCTCTGGGCCTGAGAGCACACTTCACCAGGGGTACAGCTGCTTCACTGGCAGCTTCAAGAGAAATTCCGCTCCTGGAAATCTGTAAAGCAGCTACATGGAAAACAGTACACACCTTCACAAAGCATTAGAGCCTGGACTTGCAATCCAGAGGTGATGCTAGGTTTGGTACAGCAGTACTGCAGAGCCTGTTTCCAAAATAGGTTTTCTGCCCAACCTCCAAAGGTACTGGTTGGTAGTCTGCATTAAGTTTAATCATAATGAGTGATTCCTGGGGTTAGAAGAAAAAATTACTTTCCATAGTAATCTTGTTTCTTCAGAGGGATCACTCATTATGATTAAAGACCCTCCCTACCTCCCCTACTAGAACCTATAGAAGTTGCTCTGCATCCCTGCATTTGTTTTTCTTTCTCCTATATAGGTTAAGATAGAGACTCACTTTGTTTAGCCAGTTGGTGTCCAGGTGGTCTCAAGTTTCTTAGGTTTGTTGGTTAAGGATGTTTTGACCTGAAAGGGCCAAAAATATTATTTTTAAGGTTTGTTAATTTTTAGCTAGTGGGTCTTTTACCCAGTTAGGCTCCATAAGAATCTGAAGCACTTGGAGTGCAGCAGTTGCTAGGGCAGCAGTTTGAAAGTGGCATGAGCCAACTGAGAGTTCCATAATTTACATAAAATTCCATCTCACCGGGCAGTTCAACACAGGAGGCTGTCTGCATTTTTAATCATAATGAGTGATCCCTTTGACGAAACAAGATTACTATGGTGAGTAATTTTTTCTTTTCTGTCCACCATCCCAGAAGCGGATTCAGTGGTCATTACTGCCGCTCATGATGGTACTAAAAAACCTAAACACATGAGTTGTTTGCCACCTGATAAAGAATCCAGAAGAATTGACTACCTGGGGAAAAAGGTGTTTGCCTCAGGCACCATGAATATTCAGATCCTGAATTATATGGGTTATATGGTCAAATACTAACGCACCCTTGGTGCTTCGTCCATTGAACTGATCAATAAACTTCCTCCCTTCCTCTTAGGAAAAGGGCAAGTTAGTGGCCACAGTGTCCACTAGCAATTCTGTCTCCCGCCACCTGCCCAGGTCGGAATATGATGCCATTGTTACCTCAGCCTGACTCTCAGCTACTGGAGTCTCTCTGTGTTGCCATGCTTGGCTTTGCGTTTCAGGTTTTGCTCCTGATATACAACATAAAGTAGTTAACACACCCTTTAATGGGTTCAAACTGTTCGGGCCAGGTACTCAAACGTTGTTAGATGACTTGCAGACATCAGGTAGAACCCTTCATATGGTGCACTGCATGTATAACACTCTGCAGCCATCCTACTGTACACAATATTCCTCCTGTTCCAAAAGAGGTGGAAAATATAAAGCCTGTAACAGAGGTGGCTTTAGAGGTCATGCCCAGGCCACAAGAGGCAACGCCTGTGCCACCCATGGCTCCTGTGCCCATCCTTTGGGAGGGGCTGGGCAGCCCAGTACCCAGTGACCTATCAGGGTTTTCCCCTCCCATCCTCGACCAGACCTCGGAGGCTGTTGGGGGTCATTTTGCCCTCTATCTGGAGGCCTGGAAAACGATTACTTTGGACAAATGGGTACTTCAGATAATCCAGAACGGACACAATTTATTTCCATCCCACCCACCCTTAGGTAATCCATTACCCACCAGATCATGTCCCTATCCTTCAAGAAGAACTGAAGGCACTTCTAGCCAAACAGGCTGTCTTACTAGTGCCCCTTTCAGAACATCAAACAGGATTTTACTCCCACTTTGTTCTGGTACCCAAGCGAACCAGACATCTCAGACCAATACTAGACCTGAGACACCTGAATCGATAAATTCAGTTCAAACATTTTTGCATGATAACTGTAATTACCATCATGTCTGTCCTAAATCAAAGAGGCTGCTTATGTGCCCTGCATATGAGGGATGCCTAATTGCATATCCCTATCCATCCTGCCCAACAAACATTTCTGCATTTCCACCTTCTAGGTCAAAACTACCAGTTTCTAGCACTCCCTTTCTGCCTATCCTTGGCCCCTAGAGTGTTCACCAAATGTCTAGTGGTGGTGGCTGCAGCCTTAGGGGAAAAAGGGCACTTCGTGTTTCCATACCTAGATGACTGACTAATCAAAGCAGACTGTAAAGAAGCTCTGCTGGCCTCCCTAGCCACTACTCTGAGCATGTTCAAAGAACTAGGGAAAGCAGTCATCTGACCGAAGTCCATTCCAAACCCAACACAGTCTCTCCAATGTATCAGAGCTGTTCTAGATACGGTCACAGCCAGAGCTTACCCTCCACCTACTTGGACACTCTCATATCTCTGGCTTCGCGGATACAGGTTCAGAAAATAGTCATGGCCATACAAATGCTGAACCTTCTGGGTCACATGTCAGCCATCATTTTGACAGTGGCATTCACGCACCTTCATACGAGACCTGTCCAGTGGACCCTTCAGAATCAATAGTCTCAAAGAACTGACCAGTTCGACGACAGGATCAGAGTCGCTCCTTCCCTGAAGTCATCCCTTACTTGGTGGACAACCAAAACCAATTTGTATCAAGGAATGCCTTTCCACTCCCTCCCTCACAGATGTTAACCATGGATGCTTCCCTGGACGGATGGGGCACGCACTTAGGTCCTTATCACACCCAAGGCCAGTGGACTGCCTCCTCCCATCACTCTCGTATCAGTCTTCTCGAGATGAAAGTGGTCTGTCTAGCCCTTCAGGCATTCCCGCCTTACCTCAAGTCAGGACCATTGCTGATTCAATCAGGCAACACTGCAGTGGTGTTTTACCTCAGCAAGCAAGGGGGCATGAAATTGTGCACCCTCTGCATGGAGACCCTTGCAGTCTGGCAGGAAGCCATCAGACCGGGACTAACACTAATGGCCGTCCATCTACCAGGATGATACAATCAGTTAGCAGACCGGCTAAGCCACCAGTCATCTGCTAACGAATGGACAGTTAACAAAGAAGTACTCCAAGAAATCTTCAAGCTATGGGGAACTCCACAGCTGGATCTGTTTGCCTCCCCAGTCAGTCATTGGCTCCACAGTTACTTCTCCATTATCCTGAGCAACAAGGGATAATCTATAGATGCCCTGTCCCGACCTTGGACTGGACTCTACTTATTTGCCTTCCCCTCATCCCTCTCTTGCAACGGACTTTACTGAAACTTCAGCTAGAGCTGGCCACCATGATTCTGATTGTTTCAATGTGGCCTCATCAACCATGGTACCCTCTACTACAACAACTGTCAGTAAGGGAACCCATTCAGCTGCCAGTCAGACTGGACCTCCTGACTCAGTGTCACGGATCACTTCTGTACCTCAGCCTGAAGACACTTCATCTTCACACTTGACTCCTGAGGACGCATTCATAAATAGACTTCAAGTTTCCTCTTCTGTTGCCAACATTCTTTTGACTTCTCGTAAACCAGCAACCAGAGAAACATGTAATTCCAAGTGGAAACACTTTTCTATATGGTCTACCTCTCGCTCACTGGACCTGTACTTTTGTCCACTAATGAAGGTTCTACACTACCTGGCCTCATTATCAGAGTCAGGCTTAAGTTATTCCTCTGTCAAAGTCCACCTTGCTGCCATCTTGACCTTTCATGATCCTTTCGATGACAAACTCCTATACCAACATCATTTAGCCAAGATGTTTTTGAGAGGAATGATGCATATTAAGCCTCCTATTAGGAGACCCACCTCTCTGTGGGATCTCAATTTTATTATAGAAAAACTGACCCTTAAACCTTTTGAACCAGCAGCCACCTGTGATCTACATTTCTTCTAATTGAAAACGTTATTTCTAGTGGTTATTACTTCAGCTCGCCGTATTTCCAAGCTTCATACCCTCATGTATAGGGAACCCTATTTGATTTTTCACAAGGACAGGGCGGTCATTCATACCAACCCTTCCTTCCTTCTTAAAGTAGTCTCTGAACATACTTTAAATCAATCCCTGGAGCTTCTGGTTTACTACCCTGACTACTACAATCCTGGTGAACATCTATTACATACCTTAGATGTCTCTCGTATTCTACGCTATTAGACTAATCGTACCCAGTCGATTAGAAAAATGTCTCAATTATTCGTCACCTTTGCCGCTGGCAGAGAATGGACTTCCCGTTGCTAAACGGATCCTATCTTCATGGTTGGCTAATTGTATTACCTTTTGTTACAAAAAGTACAACAAGATTTTACCTGGACTTGTCCAAGCCCATTCCACTAGAGCTATGGCCACTACTGTGGCTTGCTTCAAAGGTGCCTCCATTTTCAGATATCTGCAATGCAACCACCTGGTCCACAATCCATACTTTCACACGGCATTACAATCTGGATATTGCCTCGAGATGTAGGACAGCCTTTGGCCGTGCAGTCCTACAAGGTCTCCTATCATACTTGTCTTCCCATATGGACATAACTGCTTGGGATTCTCCTAAAAGTAATGACTTACTGCAAAAGACCATTTTGTGGAAGGTGGTACAGTTACGTAAAATCTTACCGTAGCAGTAGATATTTGAGGAATGTCTCTTGCAGTAAGCACGATCCCGCCCTCCGTCCCCCTCCTTCTCTGATGGAGCAAATTCTGGTCCAGTGACTTAGGATTGGGACTACTTGTTACTTCGGTGTCCCCTCGATCCTCACTTTTGCGAGCTGAATCCGGCTGGGGAACTAAGGATGCAAAGGACCACCCACACTTATATAGGAAACAGGAAGATGATGTCATGTGTGGGTGGCCCCTGGTGAAAACTGCTAAAAGAGCTGCTGTGTGACAGCACCCTGTGCTGGAAACTCCCAAAAGTAATGACTTACTGCAAGAGACATTCCTCAAAGAACTACTGCTATGGTAAGATTTTATGTAACTGTACTTTCTAGCAGTGGTATGTGTTGTTCATCCACATTGACCCACCCGTGATTCAATGCACAATCACTGCTTCCAGCGGGCAAGATCTGGTGTCAAGGGGTAGAGCCGAAGGATATAACCCCCCCCCCCCAGGTGGGTTGTAGGAGCCAGCTTTTAGACCTTCCGGCAAGATATTTAAAGGGAAAGGACATGCCAAGAAGTGTGGATGAACAACATATACCACTCCTAGAACTACTGTTACTGGTGAGTAACCTGTGTTTCTCTCATCTGTTCTTAAAACTTTTGAGATTCTCATATGCTTGCACTTATATTTTTACCAATTCATGGCAATATGTTTTTTTGGTTTTCTTATTAGTACAGATATTTTGGAGGAAATTCTGTCTGTGATTTAATCTCTGTTGATTTTCTCCTGGGTCAAGAAAAACACTTAACTATCAGCTCCATTTATATTCCATCTGGATGTACTGGGGCTGGAATGGGTTTGGTAGCAACAGTGAAAAAATCCCTACCAGTAAACAGAGAATGGATAATACTGGGAGATTTTAATTGAGCTGTTGCTCAAAAAAATAATACGAGAGAATTATTCCTAGATTTAGGTGTTCAACAGATAATTGGAGATGTTACAAGATACAACTATAAAACTGTTAAGGGGACCACATTAGACTGGATTGTGGTGGTCATGAACCCACTCCAGAGGGTCAGGTCCACTGAGCTCACAGTGCCCACCCCTAAGTGCAATCCGTGACAGGGAGGGGGAAAACAGGGATACCCTCCTCGTGTCCTTCTAGAATGCTCGCTGAGGTCATGACTGAACACCTGCCACGAGGCCCCAGGGCTCCCTCTGTACTCTGGATTAGGGTACAATACCAGTCTCGAGCCTTGTAGCCAAACAAGAACCCTTTCTTGCTTGTTACACAAAGGGGGAAGATCCAGGTGTTACAATCTCTTTGGGGTAGCCTTGTAACCCTGATTTTGTCTTCTCCCACGGGCATGCAATAACCTGGTCCAAATCCCTACAGACTCTTCTTGAGACTTTTGTATTCTCCCTGTCTTTACCCAGATTCCCCGGTACAGACCCTTGTTCGAGTGATAGCTTATGGTGACACCCCTTAACAATAACAGTTTAGTCACAGATTGTTATTAAACGCTTCACAACTACACACAATATGAAAAATCTCACTCAGGCAGGTTTCTTAAAAACAAATGTTTTCACTAAAATAATTGATAATCATACAGTTATAACTAAAAGATTTAGAAAATGTTAGTCATAGAATAACACAAATAAAAGTGGAAAATATACATGAAAAACGCACTATAACCGTTATCTAAAGTTCTAGCTTAAGTTCATAGTAAACTGTAGTCCGGAAGAATAAGTGAAGTCTGAAAAATCCTTTCTTCCTTTTCAGCCACTGGCAGGTTGTTCTGTGTCTTGTCAGGAGAGTGTCCAAAGTGCATTACAATGAGCTTCTGTTTACAGCAGGTATTTATAGTCCCTCTGGCTGTCTGTAAAAAGTCCTGGTCTGGTCCTAACTTTTAGGCCAGTAGCTGTCACTCTTGTTCTTTCCAGATTTTAAGGAATTATTATTTATTTCTTTATTGGGGTCCTCATCATCACTTCCTGGCACTACTAAAAAAATGTTATCAGACTGTGCTAACCTTACTAACACCTCCTGTCTAAAACCATTTCTTTTTTTGATCTTAAAGGTTTACGACAGGGGAGATAGCTTCTCTCATCCTGAGACTTTATTACACCAATTAGCTAACCAAGGACTTCCATCCCCTTTGAAAATGTAATTTTCAGGTTCCTGACTAGTAGCTTTTTTCCTGGGTCACATAGGAATGTCACATATTTTGCAAGACCTTTTCTCTCTGCCTGTGACCTTTCAGTAACACTGGGCATTTTCTTGTAGCATTTAACTTATATAAAATCTCATAAAAAAAAAAAAAAGACAAATATTTCTGCAAATAATGACTGGCAGTTGGCTAGCTCGCCACATCCCTCCCTCCTAGACTGAATTTGTGGAAACACGCCCCCTACTGCACGATAAGGTTTTCACAAATTCTGTTACTTTTCTAACTGGCATGATAAGCTGTCTGTGTTGACATTGGCTGATCTGGCCCTGTGCGTAACTGTCATGTCGTAGGCCTGTAGGGCAATACTCCATCTTAAGAAACGACCGTTTGTTTTACTCATCTGATTTAGCCACACCAGGGGGTTATGATCGGTCTGTACCTCAAAGTGCCTCCCATAATGATACGGCTGTAATTTTTTCAGGGCTCATACCAGCGCAAGGCACTCCTTTTCCACTGTGGAGTATGCCTGCTCATGGGGAAGTAACATTTTGCTGAGGTATATGATTGGGTGGTCTTTTCCCTGATTAGATGTCTGACTGCGGACTGCTCCATTCCCCACATCTGAGGCATCTATCTGGACTACAAATTGCTTAGAGTAATCTGGACTAACCAACACAGGGGCACTGCACAGTGCCTCCTTTAACCGTGCGAAGGCTCGTTCACAGTCTGGCTCCCAGTCTACCTTTTTGGGCTTTCTTTTCTTTAGCAGGCCAGATAGGGGAGCTGCCAGGGTACTGTAATTTGGTACACACTTTCAGTAGTACCCTGGGGTACCTAAAAAGCTGCTAACCTGCTTTTGGGTTTCCCGTGTGGGCCACGCCTCTATTACCTCAGTCTTTGCTTGATTAGGGCTAAGCTACCCCACCCCACTACATGGCCTAGGTATGCCACCTCTGCCATAGCCACCTGGCACTTTTCATCCTTGACAGTGAGCCCTGCCCTCTGTATCCTGTCCAACACTTCCTTCAGGTGGGACAGGTATTCCTTCCAGCTGGCACTGAAGATGGTAATATCATCCAGATAAGCCACTGTGTACTCTTCAGTACCATGTAACACCTGGTCGACCAGTCTTTGGAAGGTGGCAGGGGCATTCATCATTCCAAAAGGCATTACCCGGAATACGAATAATCCTATTAGAGTGATGAAGGTCGACCATTCTGTAGCTCTGGGAGTTAACTCCACCTGTCAGCACCCTTTCAAGTCAGTGGTGGTAAGGTAGGTTGCCCCTCCCAACTTGTCCAGTAGTTCGTCCATCCATGGCATTGTGTGGGTGTCAGACTTTGTGACTGGGTTGAGTCCGCCGTAGTCCACACAAAAGCGAGTAGAGCCACATCCAGCTTGGGAACGAGGACTATGGGTGAGGCCCAGGGACTGTGGGATTTCTGGATTAGCTCTAAATCCAGCATTTCCTTCAGCTCCCTCCTAATGTCCTTTAGGACGGCCTTGGACACCCGGTAGGCTGCCTGCCATATGGGCGCTTGCATTCCCATGTCTACATCGTGTGTCACTAAGGGGGTTCATCCTGACTTGGCCGTAAACAAAGGGGCATAGTCCTCTAAAACCTTCCTCTCTTCCTGGGACTTTTCTGGGGACAAGTGGGGTGACAGTTTGATTGCCTCCACAGATGATTCCTGCTTGCTTTCCTCTAGCAAGTCCAGGAGGGAGTCTTCCTCATCCGTCCACTCCCTAGGACTACACACTGCAAATACCATGTCATCCTATTTGCATATGCCTTCATCATTTTGACATGGTACGTCCTATGGGTATGTCTCCTGTCAGGCAGTTCCACAATATACTGTAATTTACATCATTGACCTGTCGGACTACCTTATGTAGTCCCTCCCACTCAGCCTGCAGCTTGTCCTTCTGGAAAGGAGTTGGGACCGTTTCTTCCTGACATGCACTGTATTTGCAAGCTTTGACTCTGCAGTTGTACAAGACCTTTTGCTTCTGATGAGCAGCTGACAGGTTGCTTTGGGGCCAGCCCCATAAGCTCCTTCCACTTCTCCCTAAACCTAAGGACATACTCTCCACTATGGGAGTTCCCAGAGTTGCATGCTGGTCTTCCCAGTCTTCCTGAATCAAGTCTAGGGGCCCACGCACCCTACGTCCATACAAGAGTTTGAAGGGGGAGAACCCTGTCAACTCCTGGGGCACCTTCCTGTATGCGAACAAAAGGTGGGGAAGGTATTTCTCCCAGTCCCCCCCATGCTGTTCAGCAAACGCTTGGAGCATCAGTTTTAGGGTACCATTAAACCTTTCCACAAGCCCATTGACTTGTGGATGATAAGGTGTCATGCGTCTCTGCACCACCCCACACTTCTCCCACAAACACTTCATCAGGTCCGACATGAAGGTATCCCCTTGATCAGTGATAACTCAACACAGTAGAAAATCCCTAGCAAGGCGTCTGCCACTTTGCCCTAAGTGAGGAGGTGGTGACCGCTTCTGGATATGTGGTGGTGTAATCGACCACTGTTGGGATAAACCTTTTCCTGGAGGAGCTTGTGGTACTTAAAAGTCCTACAATATCCATACCTACTCTCTGGAATGGCTCCTCCACAATGGGTAAGGGAATTAGGGCAGCATTAGTTTTACTACCTGCCTTCCCTATGTGTTGGCACCAGTGACACGACCTGCAATATTCCTTTACCTGCTGGGTGAAGTTGGGCCAGTAGAAATTTTGGGCTAATCACTGCGTGGTGTGAGCGATGTCCAGATGTCCAGACATGGGGCTATCATGAGCGATCTGGAGCAAAGCTCACGGCACCCCTGGGGAATGACAAGCTGCCTGCTCATCACCCCTCCCACTGTCCTCATGTCTTGGGTATATAACAGTCCATTGCCCCAAAAAACCCCATGTCGTATGTCACCTCCTGGTGTCCCATCAGATTCTGCACAAGCCCTTAGCTTCTCCAAACTAGGATCCAGTGCTCTGAGCAGCTGCAAAATCTTCACATTTTCCCAAGGCATGGGACATGTCTCCTTCAGTTCCTTAACTGGTGTCCATAGCTCTAGCTTTAGGGCATTCAGGATCACTGCTGTCCCTAACCTTTGACCATTTGTTACTCCTTCCTCCTCAGAGTAACCTTCTGTAGCTGTTTTGTGAATGGTTACTTGGGGAAATCCTACATCACTTTCCATGTCAGGAGACACAGGGTAGGAAACCTGCCTCCTTTTCTGTTCCACAGGGGCTTCTATGGGGTTCAGGGAACTACAAGCAGCCTTTGCCATCTAACTGTGGGTAACCGAGCACACCACCCCCTTCTGGAGATTGTTCCCAATAATCACATCCAGGGCGAGGTTATCTGCCATTGCTACTTTTTGCACTGTCTCCCCTGTCTCACCTCAGTGCAAGAGAACACTAGCAAGTGGCAGAGTTTTCTTCTCCCCAGAGAATACCCTCACAGTGATAAACTGATTTGGTATAAGCTGGTCGGGCCCAACCAAATCCCCTTTTACCAGGGTAAGAGTCACCCTCGTGTCCCTTAACCCATGGGTTATCACCCCATTTACAGTAACCGGGTGCATGTGCTCCCTCATGTTTACAGGCATGCTTTCAGGGATACACAAACAACTCAACTCTTGTCGAGGGTCACTTTTCCCCCCTCTGTATCTTTTTAGGACACTGTCTAGCAAGATGCCCTGGCTGGTTACAAAACCAACATTCATCATCCTTCCGCCCCCCCCCCCCAAGACATCCCTTTTTGGTAACCTGGGGCTTCCCTCTTTCTGCAGAGGCTATGGGGGTTTTATCTGCCCTGAAGGCACGCTTTTCCCTTTCGGCCCTGGCACACCTGCCCCACTTCCTTTCAGATCAGGGCTGCTCCTGGCATAGCAGTCTGAGAGCTCAGCCACTTGCTGTGCTATTTTTGGATCTCTGTCCTCTAGCCAGGTTTTCAACTCTGCTGGACAAGCCCAAAAAAACTGCTCTAAAAGTACAACCTCGTGAAATTTCCCCACAGTTTTCTTCCACCCACCAACGTTTTAAAAACTGATGTTGATTTGTGGTGAGTTCCTCAATGTCATGTCAGGGCTTTTTCAGAGTTTATGGAATTTAACCCTGTAGGCCTTAGGAGTCCGTTCATACTTTTTAAGCAAAATAGCTTTAAGTTTCACATAATTGCTACTGTCCTGATTGTCCGTTAGACCTAGTGCCTCACGCCCTTTACCAGTAAACAACGGGGATAGGTGGAAGATCCAGGACTCCCTGAGTACCTTGGCATGGATACAGACCTTTTCAAACAAATTCAATTAATGCATCCATATCCTCCCCCTTTTTAAATTCAGCTATTAATTTTGAATTTAACTTATACCCCAGCCCTGGAGTTTCAGGTACACTCCTGCTACTTACCTCCTCTGGTGCTGGTCATTGGAGTTTTAGCTTCTCCAGCTCAGACTTCCTCTGTCACTGTTTTTCTTCCCTCTCAGCCTCTCTCTGAAGCAGCCTTTCCTTTTCCTGCATCTCCAGTTCAAACCACTTCTGCTGTCTTTCTTGCTGGACTTCAAACTTTCTCTGCTCTAGCTCCAGTTTCCTCAGCTCAAATTGTGGCCTGATCCCTTACAGCTTCAGCTCTGTGGTGGCTTTCCCCTGCTTCTGTGGCTCCGGGTTCCCTCCGGTCTCACTGTCCTCCTTCATGGGACTGGACCCTGCGATGGACCCTGGCACTCCCATGCCCAAGGTCTTGTCCCTTTCAGTCACTTGCTATGATTCGAGGTTCAGGACAACTGCTTGCTCATCAGCTGCCATGAGAGCCTCCACAAGATTATCTTTGGTTCAAACCTTGTACTGGACCCCTCTTTCCAGATACAGCTGCCTTATGTGGTCTGCAGTGTATTCGCTGTAGTTGGAAGCCATCTTCTTCCCTAACTACTACACTAGCTTATAACCAAAAAAAAAGAAAACCGGTAGTAAACTTTATACTGTAACCAAATTATTTTTTTCCAGGTCTCTGCCTTGATTGTGTGTTGATTGTTTTCAGTTTATCAATCTGATACACTGGCTTAGAATCCAGCTGTTATGCCTGTGCCACCAATATCTATCGAATCGCAACACTGTGCTACCAGATCTCTCAGATCCCACCACCGTGCACCAAATCTGTCAGATCCCAGCTCTGCGCAGCAAATCTGTCACAAACCCACTCCTAAGGATCAGGTCCACTGAGCTCACAGTGCCCACCTCTAAGTGCAGTCTGTGACAGGGAGGGGGAAAACAGGGATACCCTCCTCGTGTCCTTCTAGAATACTTGCAAGGTCACGACTAAACACCCACCACGAGGCCCCAGGGCTCCTTCTTTACTCCGAATAAGGGTACTGTACCAGTCTCGGGTCTTGTAGCCAAATGAGAACATTTCTTGGTTGTTACACAAAGGGGGAAAGATCCAGACATTACAATCTCTTTGGGGTAGCCTTGTAACCCTGATTTTGTCTTCTCCCACGAGCATGCAATAACCTGGTTCAAATCCCTACAAACCCTTCCTTGAGACTTTCGTATTCTCCCTATCTTTACCTGTACAGACCCTTGTTCAATTGGTAGCTTATGGTGACACCCCTTAACAATAACAGTTTAGTCACAGATTATTATTAAACATCCCACAACCACACACAATATGAAACATCTCACTCAGGCAGGTTTCTTAAAAACAAATGTTTTTACTAAAATTAATAATCGTACAGTTACAACTAAAAGATTTAGAAAATTTTGGTCACAGAATAACACAAATAAAAGTGGAAAATATACATGAAAAATGCACTATAACTGTTATCTAAAAGTCTACCTTAGGTTCGTAGTAAATTGTAATTCATAAGAGTAAGTGAAGTCTGAAAAATTCTTTCTTCCTTTTCAGCCACTGGCAGGTTGCTCTGTGTCTTGTCAGGAGAGTGTTCAAAGTGCATTGCAGTGAGCTTCTGTTTACAGGAGGTATTTATAATCCCTCTGGCTGTCTGTAAAACATCCTGGTCTGGTCCTAACATTTAGGCCAGTAGCTGTCACTCTTGCTCTTTTCATATTTTAAAGAATTATTATTTATTTCCTTATTTGGGTCCTCATGTCACCACTTCCTGGCAGTACTACAAAAATGTAATCAGACTGTGGTAACCTTGCTGACACCTCCTGTTTAAAACCATTTCTCCTTTTGACCTTTAAGGTTTACAGCAGGGGAGATGGCGTGTCTCATCCTGAGCCTTTATTACACCAATTAGCTAACCAATGACTTCCATCCCTTTTGAAAATTTAATTTTCAGGTTCCTGGCTAGTAGCTGTTTTCCTGGGTCACACAGGAATGTCACGTATTTGCAAGACCTTTTCTCTCTGCCTGTGACCTTTCAGTAACACTGGACATTTGCTTGTGGCATTTAACATACACAGAGCCACCTCAAAAAAGATGACAGAAATATATCTGTAAATAATGACTGGCAATTGGCTAGCTTGCTAGAGTAGTCTCTCACATTAATAAGATCACAAACTATGGTGTTTTGTCAGATGCGATTAGTGACCACTGTCCAGTCTGTTTTGAATGGTCAGCAAGAGTAGTGAAAAATCCCCCCAGGTACATTGAATCAAGAAATTTGAAAAGATTAAATCCTGAAATAGTTAATGAGGTTTGTATGGAAGTTGGTTGGGCTGTATTGGATTCCATTAAATGTATGGATTTACTGCTTGAAACATTTTCCAAACTATTTCATCAGGTAATTGATAGAGTTGCACCAAAAAAGAAAATGAGGGTAAAGGCTAATAAAAATAAATGGGTAGCTCAAGATTTATTAAAGTTAATGAAATCCAGAGATAAAATGTCTAGATTATATAAAATAAATAGGGAAATAATTTTACTGCAGAAATAATCAAATATCGAGGAATAAATGCATATCGGAAATTAGAAGAGCTAAAATGCAGTTTTATCTGGCCGAACAGACTAATTCTGTTGGTAATCCCCCCCAAAACATGGCAGGCTTTAAATAATCTGCTGGGAAGAGGAACCAAGGAAACAGCTATTTCTTTACAGGATGGAGATCACGTGGGTAGTGATCCAGTACAGCACATGTAGCTGAGATGTTTAACAATTTTTTTGGAGACCTGGATGCGTATAGAATTGATCCCACTGCTTCATCTTTTATGAACAAACAGCAACATTTTAGCGGTGATGTAATTCCTAAATTTTATTTTTAAAAAAGTTACATCTGAACAAGTTAAAACATATGTGTTAAGGCAGGATCCCAGGTCTTATGTTGGCCATGATGGAACTGACTTTAGAGTTATTAAAGGGGAAGTCTCCCATAGTTTCACACCCATATTTTCCCAGCTCCTTATGTGTAACTGTTGTGTTCCTCCTCTAGTTGCCAGCAGTCCTATTGCTGTCCAAATCTAGATTATAAATAACTTCTGGGGGCTATATATTTTTATCAATATGTTTGTCCTCCATTTTACCATCAGTGCTGCTGGAGGATGATGTCATCAGAGCAACAGATAATGGTGCTGCACTAAATGTTGTTCCACCAGTAAACAGAACCCACAATGTTTGGTCCCCCACTTGTGTAATGGGGGAACTCTTTAAGTGTTGTGCACATCCTGAAGTGCAGGTCTAACAAGGGACTAGGACCATATGAGTGTGATTCAGCACTGATGTGACATGTATATACAGTGTGCCTATAAGGAAGTGCCTGTATGTGCTGTGTTAATGTTTCTGTTAACAAAAACAGATTACCCAATAAATGGCTCTGGGTACAACAAGAGTCTTAAGTGGTATTATATAGCTGTTGTATTATGTTCTGTGTATGTTAGCATTCTCTGTTTTGATTGACACCAGCAGTGAGACACAATCTTGCAAAAATGCCCCTTTCTCTTTGTAACTAGGTAGTCAGTGATTGGATGGCTGATGAAAAGCAATAAAGAGTTCAGCTATAATAAGGAATAGGTTACCAGGACATCAGCTGCAGCATATGGAAGAAGGGTAATCTAGTGGTTAAAGCACAGGCACAAGAACTGGGAAACTCTAGTTCAAATCCTACTAAAGTCCCTTACTTTCTAACCCTTAACAAGTTCCCCCTCACCTCCTTGGGAACTGTGATGGCCCCTCAGGTCCATGACATTAACAGTGCCCCCATTCCCATTATAAATCATTAGCAATGATGTGTGAGCTGCAGCACTTCACTTTGAAGGTACTGAAAACAAGCTGTGGCAGCCCCCCCCCCCTTTGTAATGCCAGCATTTGAAGTAGGATGTTCCTCACAAATCAGATAATACACTTCAGCTGTTGTAGGTAAAGAAACTAATCAGTCTCAGTGTGTGTAGTACTCTGTATTTGCTTAGCTCATTCCTCCCATGTCATATGCATTCTGTGTCTTGGTATTTCCAGTCAGAACCCAGATGTAAGAAGCATTTGAAATGTAAAACAATGCACTTTATAAAGTAAGTGATCTAGCTCTCCACTTTCAGGCTGCTGAAAGGGGAGTGTATAATTTGTGCAAAGGAAGAATTCAGTCTTCTGTGATCCTTTGGGAAACTGCTCAAGCCTACCTTGTAAATGAATCCTCTCAGGGGTGTTCACCTGGTTCACTACAGAGTGACTGACTGACTGCTCAATTGATTGATTGGTTGGTTGATTGGTTGATTAACTGATCCAGTCTACTGCTTTCCACACCATGTTACAACTGTCTCACAGACAGAAATGAGCAGTACACAGGACCAGCTTTTGTTTCCTGTGAATGAAATACTATTAGATGTACTGTTATATTTGCTCTACACATGCAGTATTAAGGCTACAAGTACCACTCCCTGTGTGAGTTGCATGACATAACTGTCTTAAGCCATTGCAAACTTAAACTAAAATCAGGATAGACAGCATTGATCCTCTTATGATTTGTTCTGCACTGTTGCTGCAGTGATATCAAGGAATGGGAGGGGCTGTATTACAAGTGACTCATTTGCATGTAAATGGAGGCTTGCTTGACATTTTACTACCTTGTGTCAGAGCATCAAACTCTAGACGTGTTGCAACAGAAGAAATGGCTGATCTCTTATTGACATGTATAGTACTTGATGTAATGTATAATAAATACAGACATATCCAAATCATAAATATACAGGCGTCTTCTCCTTTAAATTAGAAATTCATTATTTTTCCCAGCCCTTGGCTACCATATTTAATTTTTCATTGTGTTATGGCGTCTTTCCTAATCGAAGGAAAATGGCAACTATTAAACCTAATCTTAAAAATGGTAGTCCAGTTATGTGTCTCACATTATCATCCAATCTCTCTAACACCTCTTTCAAAGATTCTAGAAAAAATATTTGATCAAACAGCCGATCATCTTAAAAAAGTCTGGTTTGCTTACCGAATTTCAACATGGTTTTAAATCCAGGCATAATACTGAAATGGCCTTGGTGGGGTTCACCGACTGCAGACAGGGTGCCCTAGACAGAGGGCATCTGTTGCAGCTGTGTTTGTGGACCTCACCAAGGCCTTTGATTTGGTAGAACACGGATTATTGCAAGGTACTCTTCGAGATTTGCATTTTTCTAATGACATGATTAAATGGTTTATTGACTATTTGAACGATAGAGCCCATAAAACCAGAATTGAAAGTAATTTATCTCATCCGAATATTATTAAATGTGGGGTGCCCCAAGGTTCAATATTAGGCCCACTTATTTCTTCTCTTTTTATGGATACTGCTCCAGACATTTGTAGCAAAACCTCTATTACCCTCTGTGCTGACGATGCAGTTATTTATAGTATAGGTGTTGAACCAAGGGGTGCTATGGAGAAAGTACAAATTATTTTCATCTGTCTCAAAATTGGTTACTTGCAAGATGCACAGTATTAAATGCAAAAAAAACCCCCAAAAAACTAAGGTTATGATTTTCATAGGCCCAAGAAAAAAGGTAGATATTTCTCCAATTGTTGATTTAAATGGTGAGGTTATTGAATTAATGGAAAGTTTTAGATATCTTGCAATAACCCTAGATTCAGATCTCACCTTTGAACTACATATTAATAATTTAAAGAAATCCATGAATCAAAGATTAGGATTACTTTATAGAATGAAGCTCTTGACTCCTGAGTCCAGGTAAATATTTACCCACAGTTTCTTACTGAGTGTTTTGGACTATGGACTTACTATCTATGTGACTACTAGTGAGAAAATTCTGGATAGATTAAAGGTTACCTACAGTAGCATCCTTAGGTTTATGACCAATTCATCCATTAAAACACACTGCTGTATTTTAATAAAAATGTGCGTCTGTCCTTCTTTTGAAAATAGGATTACAATTAAAATGGGCACTTTGTTATTTAAAGGGACTATTTGCTTTCTCCCAACCTCAATACAGGTTTTATTCCCAAGAATTGCTAATCTACTTGGGACAAGATCTCAAAGTAAATTTGTTTTTAAATTACCACTCAAAAATGTGATTGGACAAAAATCTCTACATACAGGGCTCCCCTCTTTTTCAGCTCCCTCCTAACTGAAATCTCTGTTTCACTGTCCGAACTTTTAAAACAAGATTGAGATTATGGCTTGATACCATGAATGAATGTATTTGTTTATCAACTTAGAATGTATATCATGGTTTAAGTAAATTTCATATTTGTTCACTTTTAAGACAATATTTGTTTTAATTGTGTCCGTTTGTATGTTTATTTGTTATTTATGTAAGATTTGTCACTTGTGAAAATGGGCAGCATTGCTCATCTGGCTTACAAGTATAAAACATAAAAATGAAACAATCTAGTTTAACTATCAAGGTTCACAGGGCTTGCTTTGGCTTTTTGTTTGTGCTGTTATGTTAACTAAGATGTTTTCTTTTGTGCCACTTGCCAAGAACAATTTATTTTGTGCTACATGTGATAATGACAAACAGTTTTTAAAATCACTGTTCAAGAAAAAATATCTGTCTCTCTCCTGTTACTGGTCGCACAACTGACATACCACTTGGATCTTTCCTATGGAATTCCATAGAGGATGGAAGTAGACTTTTGACAAAGGAGTACAGACTCGGTCACCTTTTAACTGTGCCAGTCTTACTCCATTCTCCAAGGAACAGGCAGCGCCAGATACAGATTACTTATCGTGGCAGCAGCACAGGCTATTGGCTTCTACTTTTCAGTAAAAAAAATAGCTCCAGTTCCAGGGTGCTACCTTGTACTAGAGAGCCCTCCTGTGTGGACCACCCCTACACTTTAAGCAGGAACCAGTGACCATCGTGATCACATGGCTAGAGTGCCATACATCACCATGCTGCACAGTCTGGTTTACACCTATCCCCACATCCTCTAAGAGAGAGCAATGATGAGATTGAGGAAGCAACAGCAGTGGAAGAGTGAGGGATCATTGACAATGCGTTTTGCAACAACCACACATCTGAGAGGATCAGGGAGCTGCACAGGACAGAGAAGCAGCTTATTCAAATTAATATTTGAGTTGGGTGAAAATTCCGGCAAAACAGTGCGTAAACAGGCACCAGGGAGGGGCTGAATTGACAGCTACTTGGCGAGAGGACATTAAGACATTACATACTCCAGGCTGCTTAAGAGGGGAATCCACGTCATGTTGTGAGGTGGTTGGCAAACCAGTCCCAACTTGCTGACTACCTGCTGTAGTCCTCACTAATTTCCTTGAGATTTGCTTGGCTCAGATGTACTAGCCTCTCACAGGACACACAGGCTAAGGCCATGGATTTCCCTGTGGTGGGTAATTCTTTGGGGAGCGGACAGAGAATTACATGAAAAAGATGTACAAATACAGGACCACCTACAGGAGTGCACAGGCCAAGGAAAGGCAGGCAACTCCTCAGAAGCAGCAGTCTAGGGGCAGGCCTTTTCATAGGCCTTTCTACCAGGCACAGGCCTCCTCTCCTTTTCCTCAGAGGCAGTTCTTTAGAGGGAGAGGCAGAAGGGGGATGAGCAGGGCTGCATCCTCCTCTCAGTCCAAGGCTCTTGCCAAGCAGACACCCTGATTTGTCAGCCCGGGTCGACTCCCCTTTTCCAGTGGGAAGCAGGCTGGCTTACTACTTCCAGGCCTGGAAGTCTGTTACCTCAGACAAATGGGTCCTGGAGATAGTAAGCCAGAGACTGGCTCTCAGCTTCAAAAAATTTCCAAAGCTGAGGGTCAGGTCTTTTCCACCTGCAAACATCTCCGAAACCATTGTCCTAGAGGTAGAGGTTTCCTCTCTGCTGGCTCTCAGAGCCATAGAGAGAGTTCCTACTCCACACAGGGGCAAGGGTCTGTACTCCAGATACTTCCTTACCCCAAAAATGACAGGGGAGTGGCGGCCCTTCCTAGACCTGAGATATTTAAATAAGTACCTAGTCAAGCCAAAATTCAGAATGGTGACTCTGGGAGTAATTCTTCCCTCTCTGAGGCCAGGGGATTGGTTAGCCTCCCTGGACCTCAAAGGTGCCTACTTTCACATTCCCATTAGGTGCTCCCACAGAAAGTACCTCAGGTTCGAACTGCCTTCAGGCCATTATCAGTTCAGAGCAATGCCCTTCAGACTAACATCAGCACCAAGGGTGTTCACAAAATGCCTAGCAGTAGTAGTGGTCTTTCTAAGGAGACAAAACATTTCCATTTTTCCATATCTGGATGACTGGCTCATTGTGGGTCAGTCTCCAGACCAAGTCAAGTCAAACCTGTAAGTGACACAACAATTGCTCACTTCTCTGGGATTCCTCCTCAGTATTCCAAAGTCAGTTCTCGAACTAGTGCAACTCCAGATTTTCAAAGGGATAGAGTTGGGCACTGTCCAAACAAAAGCTTTTCTTACTCTGGCAAGGGTAAAGGCCCTTACAAATCTGGCTTCTTCCTTCTGGTGTCTTGACCAGCAAGGCATTTTCTTCAGCTTCTGGGCCACATGGCAGCTTCCACTGCAGTGGTACAGGGAGTGCGATTTCAGATGAGGGACATTCAGTTCCATCTGAGGTCCTTTTGGTCTCAGAAAAAAGATCCTCTAACCAAACTGATTCCAGTGACTCAGACTCTGATCCAGGCTCTCCAGTGGTGGTTGGATCAGGACAACCTCAGACAAAGAGTCCCATTCATCACCCAAGACTCATTCTGTGGTATTAACCTCAGATGCTTCTCTCCTGGGATGGGGAGCTCACTTGGGAGCCCTTACAGCACAGGGAGTGTGGTCCCCTCAGGAGTCTCTACTTCATATCAACCTTCTGGAGCTTAGGGCAGTGTACCTGGCTCTTCAAGCCTTCTCGGACTCAGTACAGAACAAGGTGGTTCAGGTCAGGACACATCACACCACCACCATGTGGTATATCAACAAGCAGGGAGACGCTCTGTCTACGGCCTTGTGCACGGAAGCCATGAAATTATGGTCTCTGGCTTATTCCCTGCAGACAGCTCTGGTAGCAGTCCACCTTCCAGGAAAGGACAGCATGCTAGCAGATGCTCTGAGCAGGATATCTCAGGGTCATCACGAATGTTCCCTGGATTCCCCAGTGTTAAAAGTAATTTTCTCAACATGGGGCACTCCAGAGATAGATCTCTTTGCAGCCCCCGACAATCACCAACTTCCTCTCTTCTGTTGCAGACTCCCAGTCTTGGACTCAGTTCCCCCTGGATGCTCTACTTCTGGATTGGGAGGGGACATTTCTGTATGCGTTTTCCCCCTTTCCTCTGTTGTTCAAGGTTCTAGTCAAGATAAGGTCACAGTCATGCAAAGTGATCCTGATTGCACCAGACTGGGCCAGTCAGCCTTGGTATCCTCTATTGCTGTCTCTAGTAGCCCATCTTCCCCTATCTCTTCCCAAGAAACACAATCTGTTAACCTCCTCTCAGGGGAGGATATGGTAGCCCAAACTTCGGTCTCTCAACCTCAAGGTGTGGCTCTTGAAGAGTTAGAATATGCAAGTCTGCATCTGTCTCAGGGGGTACTGGATATTCTCAAAGCCTCTCGAAAACCTGCCACCAGAAAAACTTATAATTCCAAATGGAGAAGATTCAGCATTTGGTGTTCCAATAGATGTATCTCCAGATACTGCTGATTAGGTTACAGTTCTGGATTATATGGTTCATGTTAATGTCTTAGGCCTCTGGCCAGCTACTCTGAAATTACACTTGCAGCTGTTTCTGCATTCCTGTCAATGGGGAAGGCTTCCTCCCTGGCATCTCATTGTGTTTTCTGTAAATTCTTTAAAGGTTTGCTCCATACCAACCCTCCCTTTAAGGACCATACTCTTGCTTGGGATCTTAATGTTTGCATTGCTCAACTTATGCAACCCCCTTTTGAGCCTTTGGCCTCAGCAGAACTTAAGTACTTGACTTGGAAAACTGTGTTCTGGTAGCTATCACCTCTGCCAGGCGCATCAGTGAATTACAAGCTCTGTCAGTGGAGCCTGATTTTATCTCATTCCATAGAGATAAGGTGGTCCTTAGAGCTAATTGGAGGTTTTTACCTAAAGTGGTTTCTGATTTTTATCTGAACCAATCTGTGTGTCTCCCTGTGTTCTTCACTGATCATTCTTCTTCAGGAGAGAGAAAATTACACAGTTTGGATGTTAAGAGGGCACTTAACTACTACATTGAGCGCACTAAGGCACTTAGATTTTACTGTCTTCAGTTGTTTCTCACTTATGATGAAGTGGGAGAGGGTAAACCTGCTACTAAAAGAACTGTTGCCAGGTGGATTGTCTCTTGTATACTATTCTGCTATGAAAAGCTAGGCAAAATACCCCCTCAGGCCTGAGGATTCATTCGACTAGAGGTACAGCTGCTTCTCTGGCTGCTGCCAGAGATATACAGTCCCTTACTAGAAATATGCAAAGCAGCCACCTAGAAAACAGTCCATACATTCACCAAGCATTATTCTCTGGATATCCAGGCTAGGAGTGATGCTAGGTTTGGTACAGCAGTACTGCAGAGCCTATTCCCAAAATAGGTTCAGTACCCTTCTCCATGGAGGTACTGCTTGGTAGTTTGCATAATGTCAGAATACAGCAAGACTTCTTGTTGTTTGAAGAAAAAAATTACTTCCCTTAGTAATTGTTTCTTCTAATGGAGTCTTGCTGTATTCTGACCTCCCTCCCTGCTTCCCCTCTCAGAACTTGGTTTTTGGGAAGTGGGCTGGCAGATACAGTGTTGCACCTCAGGGGTGTTCTTGGCACTCCCCCATTGTAGAAGGGGGAGTGGGTTCTGTGTATGTTATTTTTTGTACTTATGTTGTTCACTACCTGGTTATTGTTTTGGGGTTCTCGACTTGGGTCTTTTGGGACCCAAAACAATTGGTTGCCTTTTGGCTAGTTAATTTACAATTTCCACCTAGAAGGTGTAGTTAGTATTAGCTTGTGTAAGAATCTGACAGATACACTTTGAAGTGCAGCAGACAGAGGTTTGAACCGAGCTCGAGCCCAACGTTCTATACTCTGGCACAGAGTTAACTCTTTCCTCTCCGGAGCAGTTTAAGTGCTGGGGCTAGCTGCTTAATGTCAGAATACAGCAAAATTCCATTAGAAGAAACACAATTACTAAGGTTAGTATTTTTTTATGTTGATTGTGTGCATGTGCAAGAAACATTTTGAGGCAGCTTTCTGCAGAAGCAGGTTGTGGAGGCGTGGCACTGTTGTGGCCAATGCCCCCACAGCCTTTCGAGGCTTGGCCCGCCTTTCCCAATGGGGTGGCATGCTGCTGCTGAAACTAGTTCAGCCAGCGTGCCACAACCTTGTAAGGTTTCAGCCGCTGCAATCAGGGGCCGCCTCATCATTGCAGCGTAAGCCATTCAACTGGAATGAGGGAGAGACCCGTTATTGCTGGGTGGAACCTTGCTACTGTGATATTGTTTGTGAAAATGACAGCGGCTTGCCGCCATGTTTACAAACAATATTAGTGAGCCCCCAGTGCCGAGGAGGTGCCCAATCCCCCTCAGCAGCATGTGTCCCCCCACAACAGTGGTTGTTTGCCGACAGGGGTCCCAATCCCCATCGGCTTCAGTCCGCTGCACGCGTTCAGGTTGCCGACGGGGGAGCCCACTTACCATCAGCATAATCTCCCTCCTTCCAGTTTGATTTGCCGATGGGGAGCCCACTCTCCGTCGTCATCATGTCCCCCTCGCGATGAAACATAGGTGTGGGCCGAGGGGGGTACCCAGTCCCCCTCGGCTATTGTGCCTCCCCCTCTATATGCCGACGGGAGTGCCCAGTACCCCTGTTGACTACAGTTACCCCCCCCACACAAGAGTAGGTTGGCATGCTGGGAGCCCACCCCAGCGTGACAAATGTCCATAAATGTCTCTGTTAAAAAAATTAAAAGTCCCTCAAATTTATTTTTTTTTAATCTGTAAAGCAAAAAAAATGGTCCCTCGTTGAGTCCGGCAGCCCCTCCCCAACCTGCACCCACCCTCTGTGCACCCGCCTCCCTACCCCCCATACTTACACTCAGAGCCCAGGCGCATATCTTGGTTCACCGGAAACACGCCTGCACTCTTCAAAGCCGATCAGAACTGAGGAAATGCCGTAAGCTGTATAATGGCATAAATACGCTTTTTCAACTTTGATGCATATCTCATGCATTTTTTTGAATTTTGGCACCAGATTTTCAACATGGGGTTTTTGGGAACCCTCCTCATGAATTCAGCCACTGTCATGGCGTTATTCGGCCCCGAAAGGTGATTTCATGGTCACTGTGCGGAATCAGCTTTTGGGACCGATTAACAAAATGACAGTGCCAGTGTTCATGAGGTGGGCTCTCAAAAAGTCTATGTTGCACATTTGGTGGAAAAAATCCAAGAAATGACTGTTTCACGAGCATGCGTTGAGCAGTTGCTATGCACGCCTGTAACTTCGCAAATTTGCAATATTTTCACTCCAGATTTTCAACATTGTCATTTTCTCTCAAGATTTCACGAATAGCACAGCTGTCATTTTCCACATCCCTGTCAAATGTGTTTCCGCACTTTGGCGCAGAATAGCGGTCGCTGTGGGAAATCAGTGTTTGGGACACATTACGAAAATCACAGTGACACTGTTCATTAGCAGAGGTCCTAAAATACCTATGTTGAAAATTTGGTGACGAACGTCCATAAAATGACTGTTACGAGCGTGTGTTGCGCAGTTTCCACGTACGCTCATAACTTCGCCAATTTGCAATATTGTCACGCCAGATTTTCAACATTGACATCTCTCTGGACCTCCGTATGAACAGTATAGCTGTCATTTTTCACATCCTCGCTGAAATGTGTTTTCGCAGTTCCGGCGCAGAATTTATTTATTTAGCTTTTGTTGACCGGGTAGGTACACTAGGCAAGTTATTTTCAGGAACAACCCGGGATAGCGCGGTCGCTGTGTGAAATCAGTGTTTGGAACACATTAAGAAAATCACAGTGACACTGTTCATGAGCAGAGGTGCTAAAATGCCTATGTTGAAACTTTTGTGACGGAAGTCCATAAATTGAGTGTGTTGGCGTGGGTGTGCAGGTTCCATGCCTTCATTAACCATAATGGCAATATTTTCACTCCAGATTTTCAACATTGCCATTTTTCCGCACCTCCTTGTGAACAGTGCAGCTGTCATTTTTCACATCCTGGCGAAATGTGTTTTTGCGCTTCTGGCGCTGAATAGCATGGGCGCTGTGAGAGATCAGTGTTTGGGATGCATTACGAAAATCACAGTGACACTGTTCAGGAGCAGAGGTCCTAAAATTCCTATGTTGAAAATTTTGTGATGAAACTCCATAAAATGAGTGTGTTATGAGCGTGCGTTGAGCAGTTTTCACGCACCCTTGCAACTTCGCAAATTAGTAATATTTTTGCGCCAGATTTTCAACACTGCCATTTTTTCACACCTCCTTATGAACAGTACAGCTGTCATTTTTCACATCCTGGCAAAATGTGTTTTCGCGTTTCCGGCGCAGAATACTGCAGTTGCTTTTGGAAATCAGTGTTTGGGACAGATTAGAATCGAGCGAGTGGGGAGGGAGACAAAACTCTACTGAGCGCTGTTGAGACTGCTGTGGATTTCTTTGTGGGCAGAAAAAGGCGCTAACGCAGGCAGGAGCCCAGTACAAAAGGGCAGCCTGCAGCGCCAGGAGAAACAGAACGATTGGGTGAGGGAGGGGGAGTGAGTGAGTGAGCTCAACGGAGCTCTGTTGGGGCTGCTGGGGATTTCTTTGTGGGCAGAAAAAGGCAGCATTGGAGGCAGGGGTCCAGTACAAAAGGGCAGCCTGCAACAGCGAGAGAAACAGAACGAGCGAGTGAGAGAGGGGGAGTGAGTGAGCTCAGCTGAACTCTATCGTGACTGCTGCAGATTTCTTTGTGGGCAGAAAAAGGCAGCAACGCAGGCAAGAGCCCAGTACAGAAGGGCAACCTGCAACGCCGGCAGAAACGGAGTGAGCGAGTGAGAGAGGGGGAGTGAGCGAACACAACGGAGCTCTCTAGGGACTGCTGCTGATTTCTTTTTGGGCAGAAAAAGGCATCAACAGAGGCAGGAGTACAGTTCAAAAGGCAGCCTGCGTACCAGGAGAAACAGAATAAGCATGTGGGAGAGGGGGAGTGAGCGACCTCAATGGAGCTCTGTCGGGACAGCTGCGGATTTCTTTGTGGGCAGACAAAGGTGTCAACGCAGGCAGGAGCCCAGTACAAAAGGGCAGCCTGCAGCGCCAGGAGAAACAGAACAAGCGAATGAGAGGGGGGGAGTGAGCGAACTCAACAGAGCAAAGCAATCAACATCCGGCATTGACAAATGCTTGTTCTTATGTGCTCTGCTGTCCTTTTCTCAATGATTCCCTGTATCTACCGCCTTCTCTTGGTGATTCCCGGCACCAGGCCCTCCCATGCTGTTTACATCCCCCCAGTTGCCAGTGCCGCCATGTCTTTATGATGCAGGTGCTGCCCATCCATGCATGCTGATACCCCTTGCCCAAGAAGGCCATTTACTTGGCAAGAAGTAGAAAACCCTTTCCGTTTGCCAAATACTTAGTCAAACATTAGCCTGCCTAATTGTCCCTTGCCGCCTTTTACTAGTCCTCAGGACAGGAAGGCTCTCAGAAAAGATCACCCTGAATACATTCCCCTTCAGGAACGTTCCTAGTTCTATGAATGACTTTCTCATGTCTCCAATACTTTTTGAGGTAGTTACAGTAACTGGTTTAGTATTTAAAACATATATTACTTGATTACTTACTCTGTCATGTCAGTTTTCTGTTTTTCTGTGCAGCATAGAAAATACATTTTCTAGGGACGTGGATATGGTGTACTATCCACACTTCTGGAAGTGTCATTTTCTCTTTAGGGTTTGCTGGAAAGTCTTTAAGCTATGTGCCAGCCCACTGGCGCAGAGGCATGGTGGCCATCTGCGGCACCGACGACCCGGGTTCGGGAATGGATCCGGGTGTTGGAGGACCGGCTGGGGAGCAGGATTGAGCATTCGTAGGACTGCTCTCCTGCTCCGGGGGAAGGGGGGTCGAGTGCTCGGTGCAGTGTGGCTCCCCAGCGGAGGTTGGAGGTACTACAAGCGCTCTGGCGCCTGCTGGAAGGGGGGGGCGGGGTGGACGCTGGCTGTCATTGCACGTCTCCGCCCCCGGGGAAAAACAACAGAAAAAAATTCCTTGGCTCCCCGCTAATGAGCTGGCTCCAGTACACTGACCCCTATGGCCACCTAACTCTGCTACAGCGGCCCCATTCGGAAGGGGTCAATCCCGAGCATGTGGGGGTCGGTGGCTGAGGCAGGGCGAACCCTGCTCGTGGGGTTAGGGGAAGCTGGGGTCAAAAAGAGAAATTAAAAAAAAAAAAAGGAAAGTCTTCAAGCTGGCTCCTCCAACCCACCTGGGTGGTAACTCACACGGCACCACCCCGTGACATCTGATCTTCCTTTCCACAGGAAGAAGAAGGTTCCCTCCTTACTGCTCTCATGCTGAGTAGGACCTTTGCTTGAAAAACCCTTTCACCTTGTGAAAATATTGTCTTCAGGCGATTCCTTCACCTCATCCATGATGGACGAGTCAAAATCAGCACTGGGATTTAAAAAAATGCACATGCGGGCAGACGATGTCCCGGATGGACCTGCACACCATGTGCGTGTACTGCCTAGGCCACTAACACGATCCCCAGGCATGTAGCCTGTGTCGCATCTTGTATCCTGCCACGTTGGAAGACCAGCACACTCGACTTCTTTTGGGGCTCCCTGATGAACGGGATCCTCCTGTTAAATCTAAAGATGCCCATTGGGTGGTCTCTGTGGCTTTGGGGTCCGCTGAACAACTTGCGGCGTTTGAAGAAGCTGCAGCCCAGACTGCAGAGCATGCTTCTTTGACTTCTGCCTCTCTGCCGCTTCCTATAGGTGCCACCTTTTCTGCGTCATTCCGTAATTTGTGTCAGGCCCTTCCTACCTTTTGGCAGGGCCCTTCATCGGTCTTTGAAGTCTATAAAAGAGACTAAGAAAAAGTCTCACCATTGATTGTGGGATCGCGAGTGCTCTTGGGCCTTGGATTCCCGCACTTCTGTGGAGGTTTCTACTACAGTCAGTCCTTTAGCCCAGGCCGCTGGCTCCACGGTCTCTCCATCGGGCCAGTTAGTTGAGATGCCTGTCGACCAACCTGCCGAGATTTTTCTCGAATTGGTCGACCTGTTGTCATCAGATGAGGCTTATACCTCCCTCTCTAGGACTCTGGTCCGGCCTATTACCTCCCAGGGAGTGTCTGACCAGAATGCTGATCTGCTTCCTCCTTAGGATCCGGTGAACCCGGAAGATCCATGGTTTTCGCTGGCTCCCTCTGAGACACTGTCTGCAGACCTGATGGTCGAGGTCCCAATCCAGAAGTCCTGAGTTGAGCAGTCCACATTGGCATCAGCGATCCCGCTCTCGACATTCTGGCAAGCAATGTCGCCACCTCTGCTCCTCCTCTTCTTCCTCCTCGGATGAGGAGAGACTTTGGTGCAAAATGTGTGGGTGCTGCAAGGAGCTTATGTGGCACGATCTCATGTTCTGTGGGGTCAAGCAGCTTCCAACTCCCGCCATTACATGGCTACCGCCACCCAGGCCTCAGCCTACTCTGGCTTGGCCGGATCCACCATGGCCTATTCTGGCCTCTCCACTGCCCAAACAGCCACCCATACACTAGGTCCTCCCCCTAAGGACGCCCGTACTGTCCCTGGGCTTCTGGGGTGGGTGTCAGTCACCGTGACCTCCGATGGGCCTTATTGGGTCAGCAGGGATTCTAGTGGTTGGTTGCTCTTGGATGAATCCTCTGAGTCAGAGGACTTCTCCTTGCACTCCCATCTGTTGGACGCCGAGTTGGCCGAGGATTTGTTAGTGGAGCATGGTCACACCTTTTTCTCCGGCCTTCTCTGACTCACCTCTGAGTCGATGGGTCCAGGCTAATTACCCACTAACCAATATTCTCGTCTGGGGTGACTCTCCTGGGCAAGTCTTCCCGGTTGCCATTCTTTGCCACGCACTGGAGCTTTGGCAACATCCGGCCTCTTACTTGTGCCTTTGGCCTGGATGGCCTACAAGTACGCGGTCCCTATCGGGTCCCTCTCAGGATTCACGGAACACCCATCAGCTGAGGGTCAGATGGCCGACTCTGTCTTCTGGCATAGTGGCTGTGTGGGGGACGTGAATAAGAATCCTGACAAGGAATCCAAGATATTGGATCACATGGCCAAAAAGGTTTATGCTGCCTCCTCTCTTGGCCTTTGGCAGATGAGTTCATCCCTTTTGATGGCCCACTTCACGTATGCCCTTTGAGGCACGCTTGATTGTGGTGCTTCCTCAACTCCCAGCCAACTTGCAGACTGTAGTCAAGCAAGTCTGGGATCAGGGTTGAGCTGTGGCAAAGCAGCAGCTCCAGACAGCCATGGACATTGCAGACTCTTGCGCCTGGTCTTTGGTGGCCGCGGTTGCCGTGTTGTAGGCCTTGGCTAAGAATCTTGACCTTTACTGCGGATACCCAGCATAAGTTGGCGGACATCCCCTTCTAGGGCACTGACTTGTTTGGACCTGTCAGGAGGTGTAAACCTCACTCTCGGGTTCTTGGCAATAATGGGCATGCAAGGAATCACAGATACGTTGCATGAGAGTAATAAAGCTTGTTTATTACTACCAAAAGGAGAATCACAGTTGCCCTAAGCCATTCTTACCAATAGGAACTGGAAGCCAATGCTAAGCGTTCCCTTTATCTCGCGGAATCTCCGTGTCTCCTGGGGTCTCCGAGGTAGAAGATGTAATGTCTTACATTATATACCTACGATAATTACCATGGTTACTGTAAGATAGAAACATTTCTAGTTACAGAGATGAGCCCTATTGGCTAAATTAGAGGTGACTCCTCAGTCCAAGATAACATTATGCACTTTTGTAGTAGTCATCACTTTGTAGAAACAAAGAGGTGCAGTTTTTACATAGCCACGTAGTAATACAAATCATCAGAAGATGGTAGTGCTGACTCGTATATCATAATCATTACAAGGACACAGATGTCCTAACATCTTCTAAGCAAGAAATACATGTGTATAATAATAATGTGCATACATATCCTGACATCTGTTCTTATACGGTAGTTGCCCTTAGCCCTATATGTTAGTACAACATATACCTAAATGCTAGCTGTCTGCGGTGTACCTGTGGGGGTACTAGTTAGGATGCATGGACCTCGTGTAACATTCCCCCCCTTGTTGCCTCAGAAGGGGCAACTCAAACAAGAGTAAGGAAGTGGATGGGGGTGTGGGTCGTTTACAGACCTGGCACGCAAGACTTGTAAAAGAACTCCAGCTGCTCACGGTGTTGACGTAATGTGCGCCATAGGCAGCAAAGCATAATAGTAAGAAAAAATATCAAAAATGATTGTATAATAACAAAACCTTTAAATGTAATCTCTAACCAAGTGTTAGTAAGTGCACTATTCATATCACCATCATTAATAAGTGCAAGGACAGCTTTGTTAGCTTTGGAGATATTATTGCTGATGTGGATGAGGTGGGTATCTATTCTCTCTAAAAGTGATTTTAAGGTCAGAGTGAGCGGATCAATGTGTGCATTAAAGTAAGGTAAATACTCTGAGAGAGAAAGCAGATAATCAGGGTTACCATCAATGATACCAACATCCATAAGGGGAACAGGGGTAATAACTGTGTGCCCAGTAACTAGTTAGTAACAACACAATATTCACCACCTGAGTTATATTGCATTTTCACTGTAGGCAGTCTCCATTTTTGCAACTGTACTGGGCAAGTATAAGTCTGTTTGGAAATCTGTGTTGACATGCAGTGAACCTCCTGCCTCTAAGACGTGTATAGTTTGGAATTGTCTGGAGCAGATGTTGTGTCCTGGTATTCTGTGCCATTAGTGGTGATGTCATCGTCCATGGAAAAGGACCAGTCGATACTGTCTGGTAAATAGCCACATACAGGTTTAATAACATCAAATACTGTACGTCACATCGACACAAATAAATATACCCTTTCTTCGCACAGCTGTCCGTGTGCAGCACTACCCTTGCATCCAGAAGAGAATGGAAAACCAATAGAGGAGGCAAATCAAGATGTTCTCTGTAGATGTCTTCATGAAGGTGCCCAATGGAGTGTACAGATGCAAGTTTATCAAATATAGCTATAGTAGGATCAAAATGTGGTAAAGAAACCGTGAAAGACACAAACATAGTATCCTTAATAGAACATCTCTTAGAAGTAAAACATGGACCAGTGTTAGGGTGCCTGGTCACAAAACCCAAATTCCTAGCAGTAGAAATTGGAATAGTTAGAGTCTGTAGCATATACATGGCAACACAGAAGATTTGCAATGAGGACAATACCATTTGGAGATTTGTCTGTCATGTATGATATCAGGGATTCTTCTGGATTCTAGATCATGGAAGAGATTGTTGATGGTAGTAATAATGTAAGAGCCATAGGCTGAGCATAATATCTCATGGGCAATGTGTTGCTTATCTGCTTCTTTATTGTTTTGTGCAATAACTGTGTTAATCTTATCCTTAGAATCTGAAAATGTCTTAGCAATGTCGTGCATATTGTGTACAGTGTATCTTTTTTCCTGACAAAGGCCATCCACACCATGCAATAATGGGGGTGTATTATCATTTACCAGACCAGTTTGGAACTTCTGGGAATGCGATTTGATAGCAGCAGTGTCAGTCTTGTTCCAGATGGACATTGCTGTACCAAAAGTGTCACGTGTATTACGATTATGACTTTGATTATCTGTATTAGGTTTTCTCCTAAAATTGCCTCTATGCTCGGTGGTGTATACCCCGGTGATAAGGTCCGGGTTACGGATTTGAAAAGCTGCTAAACTATCAAGTAACAAAGTACTATAAAACAATGATGTATTAGTAGTATGACACATACCAAATTATTTCATCTTCCAGTAAATCAAGTTGAACAAAACAGGTATATGCATAAATAGTAAGTTGTTAATAAGTGTGCCAGGTAAAGCAGTGGCTGTGAGGCCACTACGAGGACCAGGGGTCTGTTTTGGACATTCCAAAAGCTGTTTCTCAGTAGGGGGTAGCACAGATAAATATATGGCAGCTGAGGCCATGTTGTGTACAGCATTAAATTTCCTGGCAGAGTCTTTAGACAATGAATCACAATATGAAGGGTAATTTAAGGCAGTGATGATATATAAACCTCATATATATTACCTCACTGCTTCCAGCACCTGTGACTGCCACTCCTAGCCTGCTTTCCCATTCCACTTCATTTAGTCCTGCAATATCATGCTCAGCACTTACCTTCTCCTCTTCCTCACCTCCCTCCCCCCTCCAGCCCCACTGTTCAGAACTTCTTTATGTTCGACAGCCGTCTCTGGCTGCTCATACCTCCTCTGTCCCTCTTGTTTCCCCCTGAACTCCCTCCCCACCCTACCATTTTTTAACTTAGAAACTGTGTATGCTCACTTTATGTCATGTCTTTGCTGTGTATTCTGTCTGAAACTGCATTTACCTTGTAATGTACTGTATATTGTCTCATACTGACATGTAACCTTTGTAAAAGTGCCTCCTGTCAAAGGTACTTGTAATCCTAGAATGAAATAAATAAAATAAATAAAACAGAGCATCTAGGAGAGGTCTGGAGCAAGGACAAAGTACCATTTGGGGATAATTTTGCGTTGGGCCAAGCATGGAAAGTTCCCTTGGAGAGCTTGGCCACGGGGAGTATTTGTCCTTGAGACTTAGTTTGACACTCAATTTGTAGGGTAGATTTATCAGGAACAACAACCGAGGCACTGAGGTAGGCATCTGAACCTTCCTGGACAGTAATCAATTTTTTTTTTTTAAATTTATTTAGATCTAGGATTACAAATACCTTTGAGCCAAGGCTCTTTTACAAAGGTTCCACGTCGGTGGGTCAGGAATATTGATGGAGACTCCCTCTGGGGTAGTTGCTGGTGGATCAAGGTGAGGAAGGAGGTGCTTTGCCATGCCTTGGATGCAGGGGATAACTCCGGAGATGAGGAGAAAATGGAACAAGATAGCCATCTTGTCAGTGTATCTGAAAAGAAAAATCAAACATTAGTAAATTAGTGCTATTCCACCCAATGGGGTGAGGAAAAGTAATTATACTCCTTTATACAGTTTCAGCTGGTTTGCATGTAACCATTTGTCAGTCAGTTTGTTGTTTTGCATGAGTCTAACCTGACAGACTGCTGGACTGAGCTTGTTGACAAGGGGTAGGGTCCTTCCCATTTATTGGAGAAGGAATGTGTGGGATGTGCAAATCTGAGAACAATTACCTAATCCCAAACTTGCCAATCCACTTCTTGTGCGTGTTTGTCACCCTGGATTTTGGACTGTTGCTTGGCCTTGCCCATGCAATTAGCAGCATACAAATGAGTGTGTATGAGGTCTTGTCTGGGTTTTTCCACATATTGGTCCACTGAGACACGGTCTGCAGTGGGGGTGTGCAGGTCAAACAACAGGTGTTCAGGTAGTCTCATATTTCTACCAGTCATCACCTCAAAGGGTGTCAGCTGGGTGGTGGCTGAGGGTGTGCCCCTAATTGCCATAAGGAGTAATGGCACTAGGGAATCCCAATCCTTGGGATTGTCCTCAATGAATTTGGAAAACATCTGCTTAATCCATCTGTTGGCTCTCTCTACTTGACCTGAAGATTGTGGGTGGTAAGGTATGTGGAACTTCTGATGAACTCCAAGGAGTTCAAGTGCTTCTTTTCATCAACTGACCTGTAAAACTGGTTCCTTTGTCCGAGTCTACCTTGAGAGGTAGGCCCCACCTGGAGAAAATCTGTTCCACCAGGATTTTGGCAGTGGTTTTAGCAGTGCATGTCTTAGTGGGGAAAGCCTCAACCCACTTAGAGATCAGTGACCACAAGGGCGTACTTGTTGTTTCTGCAGTTATTGGTTAAGGGACCAATAAAGTCAATCTGTATGACGTGCTAAGGGCCAGAATGCCTTTGTGGTAATAGATTGGTGTTACGTTTGGTAGGGATGGGGTTGTTTTGGACACAAACAAGGCAGTTGTCTATGTACTGTTTGACATCCTTGGTGACGCCAGGCCACCAGGCGGTGGTCTTGAGCCTCTGGAGTGTGTTTTCCACTCCCTGGTGTCCACCAGTAGGGGTGTCATGCACTTGGTGCAGAAATTTGGACCTAAGATGACGAGGGACCACCCACAATTTGGTGGAGGTGTCATCTGGTTGATACCAGATGAGCTTGTCATCAGGGGACAGGTGTAACTTATCTTTATGCCTTCGGTAGGGGTGGTAAGTAGGTAGATTATTCTCAGTACCTTTGTCCAAGAAACGTGCTGGGCTTCTGACAAATCCCCCCCCCCTTGGGCCCCTTCTTTTGCAAGGGTGTCAGCAGTGTCACTGAAGGCATAATAGGGGTCGTGTATGGAGTGGGTCTTAACTTTATGTACATAGAGGTTGTGTACAAATTTCTGTGCCAGTGAGTGAATGTATATTACCAGTTCCTTATGTTTTACTGGGCTGCCATCAGAGGAGGTAAAGGAGTTCTTCCGCCAGAAAGGAAGAAATTCTGTAAGGGAATAACAAACCCAGTTAAGAATCTGTAAAAATGATGGTATCCTCGGTTCCATGATGGATAAACTCGAGGGCACAGGCCACCGCTGCCATCTCAGCATACTGTGATGATGCCACACTGCAATGCTTAGAATTCTTAACAGTGTTACCATAAGAGTAAATGACTAATATGCCCATTCCTGCTATCTGTTCTCCCTGGTAGTAGTTAGCTGAGCCGTCTGTAAAGACACGGCTCAATAAGGTGTTCTCAAGTACTTGTGGTGTAGCAAGAAGGAAAGGACCTGTAACTGGTAGATCAGGTGTCTGCAGTGTACAGTCTTGGAGTTCTCCTTGAAAAAGGAGGCCATGCACCAGCATAGATAGCATTTTGGTTGGGTGGACCTTAATATCTCTGTCCTAGAGAAGGAGGGACCAGTGTGTCAGCCTGGTTATTAGAAACTGACCCATTTTTTACTCTGCCTGATAGCAGAAAGGTTGTTGGGGTGTGGTTTGTGTTAATAATCATGGGGGAGTACCCAGTGATGTACAGAAAGTGCTTGACAGCCCTGTAGGTGGCCAGAAGATTCCTTTCACAAAGGCTGTACTTCTGTTCTATTGGGGTCAAGAGCTGTGATGCATATGCAGTGGGTCTCAGGGTGCCATGGACCTTCTGGGCCAGCACTGCAGGCATAGCAATGTCAGAGGTGGCACATTCCAGATGGAATGGCAAGGCTGGATTGGGGTTGACCAAAGCTGGAGCTGAGGCCAAGGCCTGTTTCAGTGACGTCACAGCTTGGGTGTGAATGGGACCCTAATTCCAGGAGACATCCTTTTTCAGTAGTTCATACAGAGGGGCGGCCTTCTGAGCAAAATCACAAATAAAATCTCTAGAATAGTTTGCCATACCTAAAAACCTTCTAGGGGTTGCCACGTTGGTAGGCAGTGGCAGATCTTGCAATCCTTGTATCGTCTTCCAGGTAGGGCTTCGGCCTTGATCTGTTATACTCAGGCCCAGAAAGAGTACCTCTTTCTGACATAGTTGTGCTTTTGTAGGGTTACATTTGAGGCCTGCCCTCTGGATGAGGGTCAGTAGTTCATCAAAGAGATCCAGATGTTGTTCCTGTGTGGCTGTGGCTCACAGGTCATCCACATACTGCAAGAGACACTGGGGTGTGGAGAAACCCTCAAGGGCGTCCATCATGTGTAAATGGAACAGGGATGGGCTGCTTGTGGAACTCCTGTGGTAAGCAGATCCACATTACTGCCTGCCCTCAAAGGTGAATACGAACTTATATTGACTTTTGGGGGCCAATGGCAATGACCAGAAACCATTGGAGATGTCCAGGGCACTAAACCATTGTCGGTTGGGGGATTAGTAGTCATAGCACGTCTGGTGCCGATGCCACAGTTGGAGCACAACTGGGGGTGGCCTGGTTTAGTCTCCTGTAGTCAATAGTAAGTCTCCAGACACCTGTGGGTTTTTTCACAGGCCACACTGGGGAATTTGCAGTGGAAACACATGTCCTGATTACGCCTTGCTTGAGAAGTGATTTAATTGTTTCTCTAAGAGAAGGCAAGGCCTCTGGTGGAAAAGGGTATTGCCGTTGCCTCTCATGTGCTGGGCCTGTCACTTCAATGACAGTGTGCATCCTGCCACAGTCATGTTTGTTGGTGGCAAATGCCTCCAGACGTCTTTGTAGAATGGGGAGGAGCTTTGGGAAAAGCTTGTGGTTCTTTAACAAATCTATGACATCATACTCTTGTTGTTTTCTGAGATTGTTGCAACCACATGTAAATCAGGGATCATGATGGTGTGAGTGTCCCTGAATTTGTATCAGTAACATGCTGGCTAGGTCTTCCACACAGCTATGTGGTGCCAAGAAGTCAGTTCTGATTATACTAGGGTGATCATGCAGTACCATTAACTGAAAGGTATGATAGGCCTTCAGGTGTCCCAGTGTCACAGGTAGTGGCAGGGAGCGGTATGCAGGTAACCTAGTTCTGTCTACACCAGACATATTGGTCCTCTGTCCGGTGGATCAAGGTGATGTGTCTGGGTGGTCATCCTGTAATACAGACACAGCCGTGCCTGTATCCAATAGTACTGTCGGTAGGCGGCCCCCGGCCACGACCTCTCTGCAGGGACTTCTGTTTGTATCCAAGACCAGCTTATTTACAATCCGGACTGGGACCTGTAATTGTCAGTCTATATCAGTGGAGGCATGGGGGAGATCTTGAGAGTCTGGGCCTGGTTCTTTTGAACCATCTCACCATGCTGCACTGATGCTATATAGGGAGACGCTTCTGGGTTCAGGCCTGTAAGGGCCTGAGAACCTGGACTTCCAGTGTCTCCATGGTTGATAAACTCTCTGTTTTCCGAAGAATATTGGCAAACCTCTCCATGGTGGGATAGGTGGTTGGCTCTACCTTTTCTCTTACTGCAGGGATCATGTTCCTAAGGAACAAGGTCTTGTATTCAATGAGGTCCACATCTGCGGCTTCTCCTGCAAGGTGCTTCCCTACTCAGTAGGCCATTCAGAGTCTCTGGTGGAAAGTCGCTGGGCTTTCTTTCGCCTTCTGTTTTACAGTGTATGCGAGCATCACTCCTACTACACCTGGGTTGTGTGCAGAAATGAGCTCAGATGCCACTTCATCAAACATGGCGTGGCTGTCCTGGCGGACGACATCGGGAAGTTTTGCCCACAGGCCAGGATCGATGGTCTGGTGTAGGATCTGGACCTGGTAGTCTGCAGCAAGACTAAGCATTTCACATTTAGCAGCACCTTTTCCAAGTGGCAGCTGAGGTTGTGGACGGACTCATCCGACCAATGCTGTCAGCTATTTATTGAACAGAGTAGGCCATTTGTAGGGGATTATTGGGACGATCAAGTGGAGTTAGATTACCTCGGGCACCCTCCAGGGCTGCCTGAGCCATGGTTTCAGCCACAGAACGAACCATGCCTTCTGGAGTACCAGCCTCGTGTAGAAGCTGCCTAATCTGGGTCTTGAGAACCCGTTTATTTTTCTCAGAGATGGGCACAGTGCCTAAGGCACACTCAATCATTTTCTCTATCTCCTGCCTGTCTTTCACATTTATAACGGCTATCGGTGGTGCCGTTGGGACTAGGCCTAGGCCTGCTCCCCCCATCATGGGGGTCGCCATGTTGGCGTCGCCAATGATGTGCGTTATCACGAAAATGACATGAGGATGTGGTGTCTTGTGACGGGGGTCTGCCTCTGGAATCTTGGCGGCCCCAACCACGCTGGCCACGCGCACGCCCACCTGGATGCTCTCTTTCTACCCGCCCTCCTGGTTCCTCAAGCCGGATTGCTGCTGAAGGACTCTGAGCCTGAGCGGCACTTCTGGAATCTCAGCAGCCCCTACTACGGCCACCCGTAGCCACCGCCCACCTGGATGCTCTCTTTCTACCCACCCTCCTTGTTCCCAAACCCAGATCGCTGCTGAAGTACTGCGCGCCTGAGCGGCGCCTCTGGAATCTCAGTGGCTCCTACTATGGCTACTCACGGTCGCCGCCCGCCTGGACACTCTCTTTCTACCCGCCCTCCTGTTTCCCAAAGCTGGATTGCTGCTGAAGGGCTCCGCGCCCGAGAGGCGCCTCTGGAGTCTCGGTGGCCCCTACTATGGCCACCCGCCGCCTGCCTGGACGCTTTCATTCTACCCGGCCTCCTGGTTCCCAAAGTCGGATCGCTGCTGAAGGTACAGTTGCTGTTTTGCTCACTTAAGCTGCTGAGTGATGGCTGTCTCCTGAGTGGTACAGTGCTGTGCTGCTGGAGCCTGATTGGTCCGGCCTGCGCCTCGGACTTCTCCTGATTGGAGCGCCTTTCTACCTTGCAACTCAATTGATTTTTTTGCTCTTCTACTGCTAAATTACTGTCTGGTTTTTTGAATTATAATTGCCAAGCTCTGTAGTGATGCATTTATAGTTATCTACCTTTTGCTTGTTTGTACCTGCACTGATTGAACCTGTGTAACCCTACTTTTGATACTGCTGACTGCTCTCTCAAAATAGATAAGCCTGAAAAGCTACTTTCTGAATTTCTGTTTGTATTTTTCGACCTTTGCTTCACTGTCTTTTCTGTCTCCCCTCTCCTTGATTATCTTCTGTGGCTTAACAAATCCTCTCTCCCATTCAAACAACATGAAGTCTTGCTGTATTCTGACATATTGCAGTGATTCCCAACCTTTGAACTGCCCCGGAGAACAAAGAGTTAACTTTCTATGCAGGGCATAGAATGCTGAGCTCAAGCTCGGTTGAAGTCTCTGTCTGGAGTGTTTCAAACTTAAACCGTCAGATTCTTTACTCCGCCTCATTGAACGGTCGCTCCGGAGATTTCTCCTTCAGCTCGGTTCGAAAGTCGGTTAAAGTTTCAGTTTTCATCGTCTTTTTAAACCAAAAAAGTTATCCGCATAGTCGGTTCAGTCTCTCTCTGTGGTGCCGTGAGTACTAGATAGGAATTGTTCTGGTTTTTCTGTGTGGAACTTGTAAAAGTGCGGCTCGGTTCGGCTGAACTGGCCATTTGATAGTGAAATATTGTGTTTTGTGTTTTTCACTTAGTGTGTGGTTACCGGTTCTTATCGGTTCTAAAAAAACGTGTTTAATACATTTTTTTCCAATACCCGTGACATGGTTAGGAACCGATAAGGAAGTCTTGCCTGGCAGTTGCCATAAAAAGGGTAAGTTGGTTAGGTTGGCCGTGTCTGAGAAACCCAAGAAAAAAATGGGCCCAGTGGGTTTCAACACTGCAGTGAATGTGGGGAGGTCTTTGCTATGGCTGATCCCCACACCACCTGTGTTTATTGTCTGGGGTTTGACCACCTCGATTCAGACTGCCAAATATGTAAAAACCTTCCCAATCTACCTTTGAGAAGAGATTAGGTAGATTGAGGGAAAAGGAGGCCGAGAAGTCCACTGACCCGGATGACCAGCCTGGTTGACCTGCCCGGTTCGGTTCTGACCGAACCAGGAGGAGTGCCCTCTGACCAGGGCGATACTGGCAAAGGAGAGCCATTCCGAGGGATCGGTTCACAAAAGAAAACGCGAAAGACAAATCCCACCGTTCGTATCCAGAGGTTCATGTTCGACTGCTGAAGAGATAGCCAGAGTGATTCAGATTGTGGAATCACTCCGTCCTGGTTCCTACCGATCCGGCCCTTCTGGCGGGGTTCAGTTCGGTTGGTTCCCCCGGTTCAAGATTATACCCTCGAAGATTTTTATGAACCGGAATTTGAAGAGGAAGGGGAATTTGAGGATGATGATGGTGCAAGTGAGGGTCTGGATGTGCCTGTGGAACCGGACATCTCCCCAAACAGACCTTCAGGTGTTTCCCCTCCTAGGCTTTCTGAGTCCCCTTCTCGCTTTATGTTCTACAGAAAGGTGGCTGAAACCCTCCAGCTTCCTATGGAAGAGGCTGTGGAGAATCAAGAGGAGTCTGATTTATGTAGAGATGATGGACATCCCAGAGTCCAGGAGGCTGTCTGTTCCCCTTCACAAATCTTTTGGGAAACCGACACAAAAAATTCTAAAGTCTCCTAACACTATACCTCCTGTGGATGGAAGAATGGACAAGAGGTATACACTTTCAGGCTCAGACACGGAGTTCTTATATCAGCAATGCAGCCATGTTGAGGTAGTGCAGGCTGCTGCCTGTGAAAAGGCAAATATTCCCTTGACTTCACACCCCCCAGACAAGGACTCCAGGAAGATTGATGCCGTGGCAAAGAAACAGTACATGGCATCTTCTTTGGGACTGAGGCAGGTGAATTACATGGCCTGTACAGCCAGGTACCAGAAGTCCAGGTGGGACACTGTACTGGCACTGGCTAAACAGGCTTCCCCCCAGCTAGCCAAGGAGCTGGAGGTGGTGGCTGCGGATGGGATTGAGGCATCATCTAAGGTTCAGTTTCATGCTGCTGTGGACTCTAATGATGTGTCATCAAGAGTCATGGCTCAGGGTTTTAAATAACTCTAAAAATTGATTAGCGTTTTGCTCATAAAAGTTCTAAAACATTGTGAAAATGCATATCACTTTCCTCACTGTGTTTAACAAACATGACACTTCTAGAAAACCTATATAAATGCTTTCTGTATAGTTAGTATTGTCCCAAGGAAAAAACTGCTAATCAATTATTTAAAACCCTGTGGCTACATCTGTGGCTCTTCGGAGGATGGCTTGGCTCAGATGTACTAGCCTCTCGCAGGACACCCAGGCTAAGGCCATGAATTTTCCTGTAGTGGGTAATTCTCTGTTTGGGGAGCAGACAGAGAATTACATGAAGAAAGTGGATGAGTACAGGACCACTTACAGGAGTGCTCAGGCCAATGAGAGGCAGGCAATTCCTCAAAGGCAGCAGTCTAGGGGCAGGGGCAGGCCTTTTCACCGAGCACAGGCCTCTTCTTCCTTTTCTCAGAGGGGGTTCTTCAGAGGGAGAGGCAGAAGGGGGATGAGTAGGGCTGCATCCACTCCTCAGCCTAAAGCCCCTGCCAAGCAGACACCCTGATGGGCCTGCCCGGGTTGACTCTCCTATTCCGGTAGGGGGCAGACTGGCTTACTTTGTCCAGGACTGGATGTCTGTTACATCAGACAAGTGGGTCCTGGAAGTAGTAAGTCAGGGACTGGTTCTCAGCTTCAGAAAATTTCCAAAGATGAGAGCCAGATCTTTTCTACCTGCAAATCTCTCGGAAACCCTTGCCCTAGAGGCAGAGGTTTCTTCTCTCCTAGCTTTAAGAGCCATAGAGAGAGTACCTACCCTACACTGGGGCAAAGGACTGTACTCCAGGTACTTCCTGACCCCCAAAAAGACAGGGGAGTGGTGACTAATCCTAGACCTACGATATCTAAACAAACCTCTTTTAAAACCAAAGTTCAAGATGGTAACTCTGGGAATAATCCTTACCTGTCTAAGGCCAGGGGACTGGCTAGACTCCCTGGACCTCAAAGATGCCTACTTTCACATTCCCATCAGGTGCTCCCACAGAAAGTACCTCAGGTTCGAGTTGCCCTCAGGCCACTATCAGTTCAGAGCAATGCCCTTTGGCCTAACTTCAGCCCTATGGGTTTTCACAAAGTGCCTGGCTGTAGTAGTTGCCTTTCTAAGAAGGCAAAAGATTTCCATTTTTCCATATCTGGATGATTGGCTAATAGTGGGTCAGTCTCCAGACCAAGTCAGGTCTCACCTGCAAGTGACCCAGCAAGTGCTCATTTCTCTAGGATTTCTTCTCAACCTTCCCAAGTCAGTTCTCGAACCAGTCCAGCTTCTTACCTTTATAGGGGCAGAACTGGACACACTCAGAGCAAGAGCCTTTCTTCCTCTAGAAAGGGCAAGGGTTCTTATGGAACTAGCCTCTTCTTTCAGCCTTCAGGTATCTCGGCCAGCAAGGCATTTCCTCCAGCTCTTGGGCCACATGGCAGCTTCAACAGCAGTGGTCCAAGGGGCAAGATTCCAGATGAGGGTTATTGAGTTCCACCTGAGAGCTTTTTGGTCTCAGAGGAAGGATTCCTTACCAAACTGATCCCAGTGACTCTGACCTTGATCCAAGCCCTCCAATGGTGGCAGGATCAGGACAATTTAAGACAAGGTGTTCCTTTTGTTACTCAGCCTTGTTCAGTGGTTCTTACCACGGACGCTTCTCTTCTGGGCTGGGGAGCCCATCTGGGGTCCCTCACTGCCCAGGGCTGTGGTCCTCCCAAGAATCCCTTCTCCACATCAATCTCCTAGAGCTCAGGGCAGTTTTTCTGGCCCTAAAAGCTTTCTCTCAGTCAGTACAGAACAAGGTGGTTCAAGTCAGAATGGACAACACCACCACCATGTGGTACATCAACAAGCAGGGAGGCACTCAGTCCACGGCCTTGTGCACAGAAGCCATGACGTTGTGGTCCCTGGCTTATTCCCTGCAAATCTCTCTGGTAGCAGTTCACCTTCCAGGGAAGGACAATGTGCTAGCAGATGCACTGAGCAGGATCTCTCAGGGCCTTCACGAATGGTCCCTGGACCCTCAGGTGTTGAAAATGATTTTTTCAAGGTGGGGCACTCCAGAGATAGATCTCTTTGCAGCCCCAGACAATCACCAACTTCCTCTCTTTTGTTGCAGACCTCAAGTCTTGGGCTCAGTCCCCTTGGATGCCCTGATTCTGAATTGGGAAGGGAAGTTTCTGTATGCCTTTCCCCCCTTCCCACTCCTGTTCAAAGTTTTAGTCAAAATAAGGTCTCAACCTTGCAAGGTGATTCTGATTGCTGCAGATTGGGCCAGGCAGCCCTGGTACCCCCTGTTGCTGTCCCTAGCAGTCCACCTTCCCCTGTCTCTTCCCAGGAATTACAACTTGTTAACATCCTCTCAGGGGAGGATTTGGTACCCCAACCTTTGGTCACTCAATCTCAAGGCATGGATCTTGGAGAGTTAGAATTTGCAGATCTGCATCTCTCCCAAGGGGTTCTGGATATCCTCAAGGTTTCTCGAAAGCCCTCCACCAGAAGGACTTATAACTCCAAATGGAAGAGATTCAGCGTTTGGTGTTGTAAGAAACATATTTCTCCAGACACTGCTGGATTACCTACGGTTCTGGATTATATGGTCCATCTTAATGGCCTAGGCCTCAGAACAGCTACTCTCAAGGTACACTTGTCAGCTGTTTCTGCGTTTTTGTCTGTGGGGAAGTCTTCCTCACTATTTTCTCATCCTGTGTTCTGTAAATTTTTTAAAGGATTGCTTCACACCAATCCTCCTTTTAGAGACCCTGCCCCTGCCTGTGATTTGAATGTTTGCATTACTCAACTTATGCAACCCCCTTTTGAGCCTATGTCTTCAGCAGAGCTTAAGTACTTGACTTGGAAAACTGTGTTCTTGGTAGCCATTACCTATGCCAGGCATATCAGTGAATTGCAAACCCTGTCAGTGGAATCTGATTTTATCTCATTTCACAAGAATGAAGTGGTCCTTAGTACCAATAGAAGGTTCTTGCCCAAAGTGGTTTCAGACTTCCATTTAAACCAGTCTATGTCTCTTTCTGTTTTCTTCACTGACCATTCTTCGTCAGGAGAGAGGAGGCTACACAGTTTAGATGTTAAAAGAGCCCTTAGTTACTACGTAGAGCGTACCAAGGGTCAAAGGTTTGACTCCCTCCAGTAGTTCCTCACTTATGGAGAAGTGGGAAAGGATAAACCTGCCACCAAGAGATCTATTGCCAGGTGGATTTGTGTCTTGTATATAGTTCTGCTATGAAAAACTGGGAAAATCTCCGCCCTCAGGCCTGAGGGCTCATTCTACAAGAGGTGCAGCTGCATCCCTGGCTGCTGCCAGGGATATCCCTCTGTTAAAAATTTGTCAAGCAGCCACCTGGAAAACATTCCATACCTTTACCAAGCATTACTCTCTGGATATCCAGGCTAGGAGTGATGCTCGGTTTGGCACAGCAGTACTTCAGAGCCTATTCCCAAAGTAGGTTCTGTCCCTCCTCCATGGAGGTACTGCTTGTAGTTTGTAATATATCAGAATACAGCAAGACTTCATGTTGTTTGAAGAAAAAATTACTCACCTTAGTAATTATGTTTCTTCTAATGGAGTCTTGCTGTATTCTGACCTGCCTCCCCTCTCAGAACCTGTTTTTTGGGAAGTGGGTGGGCAGGTGCAGTGTTGCACCCCAAGGGTGTTTATTGCTTGCATCCTCTTCCTTTTTGTTTGGGTGCTGATTTATTATTGTTATTTGTATTAGATTGGTTTTTGGGTTTCCTGACTTGAGTCTTCCCTGGGAATCCAAAACTTCTTTCAGCCAGTTGGCTAGTAGGAATTTTTGCAATTTCCACATAGAAGTTGTAGTTAGTTGGGTTCATAAGAATCTGACGGTTTAAGTTTGAAACACTCCAGACAGTGACTTCAACCGAGCTCGAGCTCAGCATTCTATGCCTTGCATAGAAAGTTAACTCTTTGTTCTCCAGGGCAGTTCAAAGGTGGGGAATCACTGTAATATGTCAGAATACAGCAAGACTCCATCAGAAGAAACATAATTACTAAAGTGAGTAATTATTTCTTTTAAGCTGGCCCATCCCTATCACCGATTCTTGGGACTTTCTTAGCTGGCTTCTTATGAACCTCTACCCCCCCAACCCTCTTGCCTAGTCTCTCTAAAACTGCTCTGACCTCACCTTTTATTGCAAACTAATCCCATTCCAATCTCTTTTCTCACCTTGGCTACCTTTTTGTTTTAATTGCTTGATTGCCCCCACCCCTGCCGCCTGGCTGCTGCCAGCCTCTCCCCCCCTCCTGCTGATATTATTTAATCTCCCCTTTCTTTGCTCCCCTAGGACTCCGCACCCAAGCGGCACCTCTGGAATCTCGGTGGCCCCTACTATGGCCACCCGCCGCCCGCCTGGTCACTCTCTTTCTACCCGCCCTCCTGGTTCCCAAAGCTGTATCGCTGCTGAAGGTACGGTCGCTGTTATGCTCGCTTAAGTTGCTGAGTGATGGCCGTCTCCTGATTGGTGCAGCGCTGTGCTACTGGAGCCTAATTGGTCCGGCCTGCGCCTTGGACTTCTCCTGATTGGAGCGCCTTTCTACCTTGCAGTTCTATTGATTTTTTGTTCTTCTACTGCGAAATTACTGTCTGGTTTTTCTCCCCCCACACCCCTCCCAGGCCACCTTTAAATTGTCTCCTAGCCCCGCCCTTCTCGTATAGCTCTCTTCTATTTGGTCACTTGCTCTGTCTCTCCTCCCTATACCTCTACAAATATCCTGGTAGGCTGGTTTTTACTTTTGGAATAAGGTGCTTGGTAGATCGATTTGTGTGGGCTACTTTCCAATCTTCCTCTTCCAGCCCCTCCCTGCCTTGCACCTACATCTCTCTCCTGCCATGCAGTCTCTTCTCTGATGGCTAGTGACTATCTGTGAGTTGCTGAATTAGTAGCTCTGCCCTCTCCACCAGTTTTTTCCCTGGTCACCTGACTTTTTCCTCGAATTTCCTGTTTATGCTACCTGGGCACTGAAAAATATTATCTCTTAACCACATAATCACACAATCACTGTTTCTTCTCCCAGGAGTACAACAGTTTTTTCAGGCATACTACCTTATCATTCTGGCCGGCTCATAATGACACAGTGCCTGATGCTGTTTTTCATTGTCTCCTCTATCCCATTACTCCACCTGCTGCTGTTAAATATACCCCCAGCTACACTAGTAATCCCTTCCCTCCCTCACCATGACTTCTATTTCTCTAACCTTTTAGTGGTGCCAGATGCACACTACGACTCCACCCCTTTTCTACTACATAAGGCATGGTTCAGTATTATCACTCATGCTCTCATAAATTACCCCCTTCGCTTACAGACGCTATACTCTTTCCTGCGCCTCAGACTTTGGTATCTACTCCTGATGGCAGTTCTGCTCTCTGGTGACGTACAGCTAAACCCAGGTCCAATTAACCTCACACCTAACCCTATTAGCAATGCAAAAGGACTAAAAATTGCTCACCATAATATCAGGAGCCTTGAGCACAATTTTTTTGAGCTGGAAGCTTGGACCTCCCTGTATTAGCCTGCCTAACTGAAACCTGGCTCAAACCCTCCACCCCTGACAGTGGGTGCTCCCTTCCATCCTACAATCTGCTAATACAGGACCGACCTGAAGCCAAGAGGGGTGGTGGCACAGCTATTTATTTTAAAAATCACCTTCAGCCCTCAGTTATCTTTTTTTTTAAATTCAAGTTTATTTTTTTTCCACAATGACAGAGCAAGTTGCACATGATACAATGATATCAGAAGCCATGTAGTAAAATGGAGTATACAACTTACTTCTCCCCATCCTCCACCCCCCTCCTTAGCCCCCAGTCTTGCATACATTCAGCTGTACACTTTCTCATAGATGTATCAATTGACTTAATACTATTGTAACTCCATGCCACGTAAATTCCAATAACCACTAATTATCTAGAAACAATCAAGAGAGCTTGTCAGGTATTTGAAGTAAATACAGAGTGTGGAAGGACTCCCAAATTCTGGAGTAACTTGGAAGACAATTTTTCAAGCTGGCTCCCATTTTCTCCATACTCAATTATATAGCAGTTCCCGAAGCCACTCAAGGTAGGTTATCGGTATGTTGTTAAGCCAATGCCTTAATACTACCTTTTTGAGCGAGGAGGAAATGGCAGCCATGTAATATCGTCTAGTCTTCACCTCTATTCTGCTGTAGTCTCCAATTAAGCAGATTTCCGGTATGAAGTATTTGTCTAGACCGAGTAATGGATCCACTTTGGACTTAATCTTGTGCCATAGAGCCTTCACTGGTGGGCAATCCCAGAAAATATGACAGAGGGTACCTTCATCCTGTTGACATATATTACATTTAGGACTGGGAGTTCTACCAATTTTATGAAGTTTGACTGGGGTCCAGAATAAATTATTTAATAACTGAAATTACATCAGCCTAAGTCGGTCCTGTGTAATATATCTGTAGGTGTTGTGCCAGATAGTGGGGCCAATTAGATATTCGTTCCGGGAATTGCTCTTCCCAGTATTTCGGGTTTTCTATCCGACCTGAATATGCTTGATCAAATAGAAGTGAGTACATTCTGGATACTGAATGTGGGTCCCATACTGTTTTGGATAGGGATTCAAAAAATTCCTCAGGGATTGGACGTATTTTAAACCCTCCTTGTTTTTGGACTAGTAAATGTCTTATCTGATAGACCTTGAATACTTGGTTGAGGCCTATCCTTTGTCGTGTCAGAATTGATTGCACTGAACCGCACACTCCTTCCTGAAATAAATCCTTGATCCTTACTCTCCCCAGTGAAGGAATCCAAGAATCAGTAATCACTTTGCCTCCGATTTTTAGGTTCGGGCTCCCACAAAGTGGTTGATTCCAGTCTTTGCTGGGGGAGTATTTGATAAAAGAACATAATTGGGCTTGAATTTTCAGGGATGAGGCTAATGGAGTGAGTGCCAGTTTCTTGGTAAGACATTTTTGATTGCAGTATAAAAGTGCAGTTGGGTCAAGGTCTGCCTTTTTGATCCAATTTCTAGTTTCACCCAAGAGGGAACGTAGAGTAATGTCCTTCCATCCTCTGGGTGCAGCAAACACTTTTAAGTATTTACTAGCCCAATAATATACAGTCAAAGCCGCCTATAACGGGCACATCTGTGTAAGCAGATTTTGCCCGCTATAGCGAGTGGACGCTATAGCCAAAACCACTATTTTTTTACTAAACCACTGCACTATCTGCTGTTCTGAGGGTCAATTAGGAGGTTATCTGCTCTCAGTCTCTGGTATTATCAGTCTCAGTCTCTGAGGAAGTAAAATAAAAAAAAAAGTCAGTTTACTGCTGTCGCATAGCGCTGTACAATGCGCCTGACAAAAAGTAGAGACTCACTGCAAGATGCGGTTCTCTCTATGTGGGTTAAAGACCGGTAGAGAGTCAGAGCTGCAAGGTCACTGGATAACAACCAGATGGAGTGTACAGCAAAAGCGAGCATCCAGCTGCTATGTCACAACTCCCCCCTCCCCAATCCTCACTGCGAGATGCGGTTCACGAACAAGGCAAGCACTCCTAAATGCATTTTTTTGGGGAACAAAAGGTTACAAAGAAGAGACTCACTGCGTGATGTGGTTCACACTCTGGAATTCACTACTGTCGCGCAAGATGCGATTCACTGAGACTGTATGTACACTGTGGCTGTAACATTCTATTCCCTTTCTATTCGGGCTGATTGGCCACTAATTAGACTCTAAGTACTGTGTTAGATCACAAACTGCAAATGGCAAACTTCATGCCGAAGTGTGAACTCGCACTAATTAGCGGCTAATCTGCCCGAAATAGAAGGCGAGCATGGAACGCTATAACCACCAGTTTTAACATTAGAATCTATGGCAAGGGCAAATGGTAAATGAGATTTGCCAGATTAAACCAACTGCCCGTCTAAACTGAGGACGATATAAGTGGAGTCGACTGTATTCCAAAATGAGGTAATCGTAACCCCCCCATAAATTTAGGAGCTACCAATTTATGATGAGCCCGGCGCGGTGCTTTTCCCTGCCAGATGAATTCAGAAATAATCGAGTGTGTATTAAGAGAACCATTTTAGAGGAAGCCAATAGTTGAGCATATTAATGGGATAGACTATCATGGGAAGGACATTCATTTTGATTAAATTTATGCGACCCCAGAGTGACATAGGAAGCTTCCGCTATCTGTTCAGATCTTGCTTTATGTCTTGAAGGACTGAGTCTAAATTAAGTTGGATCATTTTAGACTCACTTCTTGCCAAAATAATACCTAAATATTTTAGTGTATGTTGGCTCCATTGAAGACCCATACCTGAAATATCAGCTTTCTGTAATTTCCTATTTAAAGGAAAAGCTATAGTTTCCCCAATATTTATTTTGTAATTGGATAATTTACTGTACTCTTCTATAAGTCCTAAGACCACCGGGAAGGAATCTTGAGGTTTTCGGAGATGCAGGACGATATCATCCGCATAGGCAGATACTTTCAGCTCCTGATTGCCAGTCTGCACTCCTAGAATGTTGGGATTGAGTCTAAGCCTACAAAGAAGCAGTTCCAGATATATATTGAAGAGAAGAGGAGAGGAGACAAGGGACATCCCTGTCTGGTGCTGGAGGACAATGGGAGCATGGAAGAAAAAAGCCCATTGCAATAAATCCAAGCTGTTGGGTGATTGTATAGAGACGAGATCCACCTATTATAGGTAGATGGAAACTCGAGTCTATGCATGACCTCAAACAGGAATTGCCAAATTACCCTGTCGAACACCTTCTCCGCATCCAGTGACAGCAGGCCACAAGTAACATCCGAGTCCCTGGACACGGAGAAGACGTGGGACAGTTTACAGAGGTAATCCAAAGATGTTCTCCCCTTCATGAACCCCACTTGATCCGGGTGAATGATGTGAGGCATGACTTTGTTTAATCGATTTGAGAAAATTTTGGCTACAATTTTAACATTACAATTTATTAGAGAAGTCGGATGGTAATTACTAACTCTTTCCGGCTCCTTCTCCGGTTTGGGAATGACTATTATAAGGCCTTCCAGTAAATGACTATCAGTTGTGTTACCGTCAAGTGGACAGTGAATTAATCTCTTTATCCCAGGGACTAGATGTTGGGCGAAACAGTTACAAAAATTTGAAGTGAACCTATCTGGGCCCGGGGCTTTGTCTGGAGACAAAGATTGAATAGCCTCCAGAATTTCGGACTCTGAAATAGGAGAAACCAGCTCTACTTTTAGGTTGTCGGGGGTTACCGGCATCTGTATGGAAGATAGGTACTCCTTAACAGTGGCTGCCTAGGGTTGAGAGTTCATAGGTCTGTATAGTTCTCTATAGTAAGTTTCAAACTCCTGCACTATGTCTTTGGGGAGTAATTTGAGTGAGTCATCCCTCTGAGATCTGATACTTTATAATTTTGGATGACCCTACTGCCTTGAGTCTCATAGCCGGAGGCGGCCCAATTTTTCCCCTTGGTCCAAAATAGTTCACATTCATTTTGAGAATGGCATATTCAGCTTTATCACTGAGGATATCGTTATACTGACTTGTAAGACTTATCAGTTTCTCTCTAATTTCCTCAGGGGTAGTAGGCGAGAGAGTTTTTTCTATATTCCTAATTTGGTTTAAAAGGTCCAAGGCTTTCTTTTCCCTGTCCCTCTTTCTGGCTGCTGCGATTTTAATAAATTCCCTTCGTAATACACACTTGAGGGCTCCCCACTCTATGTCTCCTTTCTCTTTAGAATTGAGGTTGTCCGCGAAATAGAGATCTGGTTTTTGTTTGATGTCTTCGACAACCTGATTGGATTTAAGAAGCTGGTTGTTAAGCTTTCAAATGGACTGTTTGGGGAGATTGGGCCAAAGCCCGACCGTACATCTGACCAAGGTGTGATCTGAGTTTACCTTTGAGGCTATCACACAATCTGATAGGGTCGTCAGTAGAGAATTGCTAATTAAAAAGTAATCAATGTGTGATCTGGAGTTATGCACCTGTGAGATAAAGGTGAACTCTTTGAGAGTGGGGTGCAGTACCCTCCATGGATCTCATAGACCTGTCTGGTCAAACATATCTTGGATCGATCTCTGAGCTGGAGACAGTCCCTTCAGTCTTGTCTCCTGATCTGGACAAGGAAGGGAAAAGGGGAGGTTCCAATCTCCTCCCAGAATGATGTGAAGAGTAACAGAAGGAGACAAGACATTCAGCAGATTAATGAAAAATTCTGGTGAATCTTGATTAGGCCCATATATGCTACCCAGTAGTATTTTTGTTTTATCTAAAAGCCCAATTGCAAGGACATAGTGCCCCATCGGATCAATAATAGTTTGTTCACACAGAAGTGGGGTGGTCCTGGAAACCAGTATCGCTACCCCGCTTCTATTTGAGCTCTTCCCAGCCATAAATACTTGCCGTATGAACTATCTTCTAAAAAGGTTAGCTTCAGACTCTAACATATGTGTCTCTTGCAGGCATATTACATTCCGTTTTAGTAATTGTAGATGCTTTATAAGCTTATATCTTTTGCTTTTATTCCTGGAGTCCTTTATATTCCACAAAATCCATATATAGTTACTACCCATGCTGACATTCCATTTCTTGGTAATTATAACTGAGTGAACTTAGCATAAATTCTGTGTTCCCACAATCCAACGTGCTTACCCTCTGAAGTTGCTTTCAGTTCATTATCGAACTATATGCAAGACTCTCCCTCCCCTCCCTGCCATATCCCAACTTTTTGTTTTCCACCCATCTCGGAACTGTACCTGAGCATTGTACCCGTGTAAACCTGTCTCTTCCCCAGATCCCATATCGCCCTAATGTTCGAGTGAAAAACTACAGAAAGATAAATTTAGTAAAAAAAAAAAAACCCTCCCCCTCCCCACTCCCTCCCAACAAAAATTTTTCATAGCTTGTGATTCCCCAGGTCCAAAACTGTCCGCCTATCTCCACGCCATGCCTTCACCTTGTTAATTATTCCTACTTTGTGAAAAGATGGAAACTAATAGAGAGCTGAAACTGGTGACTGTCTGGTTGACAGCTCTACTTCGAAGTTTCAGCCCCCTTCCTCCTGGGTCCCACTACATGGGAGAACCTTTCCCTAGCTTGCAGTTTTAATAGGGGTGGGGAACCATTCCGACATAATATATACAGTGTGCCCCTATTTTAATGCAGTGAGGTAAACAGTTGAAACTACTTGAGCCAAACAGTTAAAGACATTATGGGGTAATAAATTCCCCCAAAGTCATCTCCTATCCTAAAGACTTCTAACCTCTACTTCAGTATTTCCCCTCAAATCTCCATCGAGCCTGTAATTCCGAATGTAATAACCCTCAGACACTATCTTGGGCTTTTTCTGGATCTTGGGACTTAACTTAGTACAAATGAAAAACATCGGAGCTCTGTTCCAAAACGTGTGCCACTATTTGGAGCACCATTTCCTTTTAACAGTTCGTTTTGTCAATACCCCATAGAAACTAACAAACAGGAGGGAACTCATAACTGGGTGCTAAAAAAGAAAAAAAAAACATACCCATACATGGTGTTTAGACATTGCACGTAGATGAACAGTATAGCTTGGACATATCTTCAGTCAAACCTCCTCTGTATTCTGATCCCCACAACCATTTAAAAGAAATAAAAGGGATTGCAGAAGTCCAACCACTATTTTTCACCTCTATCGCAGTAGGTGCATGCTACTTAACCATAAACTCTTAATTCAGAGTTCTTACTAACTTACAAAAGTTATTGTCAGATCCAAAACAAATAAAGTGAAGAGACTGTTCTCCCAATACTTGCAGTACAGTGAGTTCGTATAGCTTTGGTGCCCCTTTAGTGGAGATAACTGTTCATATCTTTAACACCTTAATGGGGAATTCAAACACCATGAAGTCTTGCTATATTAGGACTTCTTGCAGTCAGCCACAGCACTTGAACTGCCCCGGAGAGGAAACAGTTAACTCCAGAGAATCTGGAGTTCACAGCGCGAGGGCGCTGAGCCAAAGCTCTATCTGGACAGTTTCAAATGAAACTGCCAGATTCTTTACTCCGCTTCACTGAACAGTCGCTCCGGAGATCAGCTCCTTCAGCTCGGTTCATTCTCGGTTCAAAGCGGTATTTTTGATTCATTTGAACGGTAGAAAATATTTATTTACGCATTTCGATTTAAAGCTCTATCTGGTAAACCGTAAGTACAATATTGAAAGTCTGTGTGGAAATCCAATTATCGGTTCGGTTTTGAACCGATCGGTTTGCTTAATTTAACGTTTTAAAAGTGTTTTGGGGCTTTTAGAGTGCGGTTCCCGGTTCTTATCGGTTCTAAAAAAACCTTGAATTTTAAAAGGGTTTTTTCAAATACCCGTGACACGGTTAGGAACTGATAAGGGTGTCTTGCCTGGCACTGCCATTAAAAGGGCAAGTTGTTGGTTAGGCTGGCATTATGTCTGAGAAACCCAAAAGAAAAACCGGGCCACTGGTTTCAACACTGTGATGTTTGTGGGAAGCCTTTGCTAAGGCTGACCCACCACCACTGTGTTTATTGTCTGAGGACTGACCACCTCCTGTCAGACTGCCAGGTGTGTAAAATTTTCCTGCAGCCACCCTGGAAAAGAGATTGGGCGGCTCAGAGCGAGAGAGGCCAAAAGTCCGCTGACCCGATGGCCAGCCCGGTTCAGCACCCACTGGACCAGAGGGAGTGCCCTCTGACCAGGGCGAGACTTCCTTGGGCAAAAGGAAGGTTGGTTCAGAGGAACCAGTCCCAGCAAAAAAGACAAAGAAATCAGCAGGTCTGGAGTCCAAAATTGTCTCTCCAACTGCTGCAGAGATAGCTAAAGCCATACAGATTGTTCAGTCTTTGTCTCAGGGATCTGTCGAACCCCCTACAACTGGTAAAAGGGTGGTTCATTCAGTCCCAGTGGTTCAGGATTATGTTGAGGGTTTTTATGAACCACAGGAGGGGGAGGAGGAATTTGATCAGTATGTTTGTGACTGGGAAGGTCTGGACGTGCCCATTGATCCGGACATTTCTCCAGACAGACCTTTAGAATCTCCCCCTATGCTGTCTGAGTCCCCTTCTCATTTTATGTTTTACAAAAAGGTTGCAGAAACCCTCCAGCTTCCTTTAGAAGAGGCTGTGGATGAGCAAGAGGAGCCTGATTATGTTGAAATGATGGATATTCCAGAGTCTAGGAGGTTGTCTATTCCTTTGCATAAGTCATTTAGGAAGCAAACAGCAAAGATTTAAAAAAATCCTCATTCTGTCCCTCCTGTAGATAAAAAAAATGGACAGAGGGTATACTTTATCAGGCCCTGATACAGACTTCCTCACTGAGCAGTGTAGTCATGTAGGTGTGGTGCAAGCTGCAGCCTGTGACAAGGCTAATATTCCCCTGGCCTCACATCCTCCTGATAAGGATTCCAGGAAGATTGATGCCATGGATGAAAACAATATATGGCAGCTTCTTTGGGACTCAGGCAGGCTAATTATATGGCTTAGTGGCTAGATATCAGAAATCTAGATGGGACACAATTTTGCAGTTAGCCAAGCAGGCCCAGGGCCAGCTGGCTAGTGAGTTGAACAGGTGGCTGCTGATGGCATTGAAGCCTCTAAAGTTCAATTTCATACTGCTGTTGATGTTAATGATGTTTTCTCTAGGGTCATGGCCACTTCTGTAGCTTTCCGTAGGTTGGCATGGCTCAGATGCACTAATCTGTCCCAAGATACCCAGTCAAAAGCTATGGATTTTCCTGTAACGGGAAATTCTCTGTTTGGTGATCAAACAGAAAATTATATGAAAAAGATGGATGAATATAGAACTACCTACAAAAGTGCCCAAGCTAAGGAGAGGCATGCCACTCCACAAAGGCACGCCCCCAGAGGTAGGGGCAGGCCTTTCCACAGGCCCTTTTACCAATCTCAAGCCTCCTCTGCCTTTTCAGAGGGGTTTTTTCAGAGGCAGAGGTAGACGGGGCACAGGTAGACCGTCTCCCTTCCCTCAGCCTAAAGCTGCTGCCAAGCAGGCACCCTGATGGGGTGCCCAGGGCCGATTCTCCTGTACCAGTGGGGGGCAGGTTGGCTTATTTCAGCCAGAACTGGCTGTCCCTAACTTCGGACAGATGGGTTCTGGAGGTAGTAAGCCAGGGTCTGGTTCTCAGCTTCAAACAGTTCCCAAAGATGAGAGCCAGGCTTTTTCCACCTGCAAATTCTACAGAAGCCCTTGCTTTGGAAGCAGAGGTTTCTTCTCTTCTGGACTGCAAAGCAGTGGAAAGGGTTCCCCCTTGCCATCAGGGCAAGGGACTGTACTCAAGATATTTTCTTACCCTAAAAAAGACAGGAGAATGGCGCCCATTTTAGATTTAAGGTACCTGAACAAGCATCTTTTGAAACCAAAGTTCAAAATGTTAACTCTAGCAATGATTTTGCCTTCCTGAGACCAGAGGACTGGCTAGCTTCTGGACCTCAAGGATGCCTATTTTCATGTCATGATCAGGCCTTCTCACCGAAAGTACCTCAGGTTCGAACTGCTCTCTGGCCACTACCAGTTCAGAGCAATGCCCTTCGGCCTCACCTCTGCTCCAAGGGTATTCACAAAATGTCTAGCTGTGGTAGTGGCTCATTTAAGAAGGCAAGGGATTGCTGTGTTTCCCTACCTGGACGACTGGCTCATAGTGGGTCAGTCCCCAGATCAGGTAAAATCCCACTTGCAAGTCACCCAGCAGCTTCTCACTTCCCTGGGATTCCTGCTGAATTTACCAAAGTCAGTTCTGGAACCAGTTCAGGTACTAACTTTCATAGGTGCAGAATTGAACACAAAGTTAGCCAGGGCATTTCTCCCCTCGGAAAGAGTGGACAGACTCATTGCCCTGGCATCCTCCTTTACCCTGCGGGTCTCTCAACCAGCAAGGCACTTTCTGCAACTCCTAGGGCACATGGCTGCCTCCACAGCTGTCGTGCAGGGAGCAAGATTTCAGATGAGGGACATCCAGTTCCATTTGAGGTCCTATTGGTCTCAAAGGAGGGACCCCCTTACCAAATTAGTCCCAGTGACCAAAACCCTGATCCTGGCCCTTCAGTGGTGGCAGGATCAAAGCAATCTAACACAAGGGGTTCCCTTCATACCCGTTTCCCACTCCCTCACCCTCACCACGGATGCCTCCCTGTTAGGGTGGGGGGCTCACTTGGGCGACCTTTCCACTCAAGGAGTGTGGTCCCCTCAGGAATCTCTGCTCCACATCAATCTTTTGGAACTCAGAGCTGTCCTTTTAGCTCTTCAGGCTTTTTCAGCTGTTGTCCAGAACAAAGTAGTTCAAATCAGGACAGACAACACCACAACAATGTGGTACATCAACAAGCAAGGGGGCACTCGGTCATCAGCCTTGTGCACCGAAGCAATGAAGTTGTGGTCTCTGGCTTACTCCCTGAACACCTCCCTGATAGCAATTCACCTTCCAGGGAAGGACAAAGTCCTGGCGGATGCCCTCAGCAGGATTTCCCAGGGCCATCATGAATGGGTTCTGAATCCTCAGGTCCTCGGGTCGGTCTTTGCCAGATGGGGCACCCCTCAGATAGATCTCTTCGCGGCCCCAGACAACCACCAACTTCCTCTATTTTGTTGCAGGCCTCCAGTGCTGGGCTCAGTCCCCCTGGACGCTTTTCTGTTGGATTGGAAAGGGAAATTCCTATATGCCTTTCCCCCCTTCCCTCTCCTCTTCAGGGTATTGGTAAAAATCAGAACTCAGCCCTGCAGAGTGATTCTGATTGCTCCAGACTGGGCCAGACAGCCCTGGTATCCTCTTCTCCTGTCCCTGACAATCCACCCTTCCCTGAGCTTGCCCAGGACCCACGACTTGCTGACCTGTGCACAGGGGAGAGTGTGGTACCCGGACCTCAAATCCCTCCACCTCAAGGCTTGGTTCTTGAGGAATTAGAATTTGCTGATTTGCACCTTTCTCAAGGTGTCCTGGATATTTTAAAGGCTTCTAGGAAGCCTTCCACTAGGGCCACTTACAATTCTAAGTGGAAGAGGTTTTCCTTCTGGTGTTCTGAGAAACAAATTATACCAAAATCTGCTGACTTGGCCATTTTATTGGACTATTTGGCCCATCTAAATTCCGTAGGCCTTAGACCAGCTACCTTGAAAGTTCATCTGGCAGCTGTTTCTGCTTTTGTTTCTGCAGGGAAGCCTGTTTCCCTTTCCTCTCACCCTGTGTTTTCCAAGTTTTTTAAGGGGTTACTTCACACTAACCCTCCTTTCGAACCAGCTCCTGCCTGGGACCTGAATGTTTGCATTGCTCAGTTAATGCAACCCCTTGAGCCCCTGTCTTCTGCAGATCTCAAGTATTTAACATGGAAAACTGTTTTCTAGTGGCTATCACTTCTGCCAGACGTATAAGTGAATTGCAAGCCCTGTCAGTGGAAAAGATTTTATTTCTTTTCACAGGGATAAGGTAGTCCTCGGACTAACAGAAAGTTTTACCCAAAGTGGTTTCAGATTTTCATCTGAACCAGTCCATCTCTCTCCAGTGTTTTTCACTGAGCATTCTTCCCGGGTGAAAGGAGGCTGCACAGCTTGACGTCAAAAGAGCCCTAAGCTACTATGTGGAACGTACCAAGGGTCACAGGTTCGAATCCCTCCAACTCTTCCTTACCTATGGAGAGGTTGGCAAAGGGAAACCTGCCACTAAGAGGACAATTGCAAGGTGGATTGTCTCTTGTATCCAGTTCTGTTACCAAAAACTAGGTAGAGAACCCCCCTCAGGACTGAGGGCCCACTCCACCAGGGGTACAGCTGCATCTCTAGCGGCTGCTAGAGATATTCCCATTTTGGAAATTTGTCAAGCTGCTACCTGGAAAACAGTTCACACCTTTACCAAGCATTATTCCTTGGACGTTCAGTCCAGGAGAGATGCTCGTTTTGGCACAGCTGTGCTTCAGAGCCTATTTCCTAAGTAGGTTCTGACCCTCCTCCATGGAGGTACTGCTGTGTAATCTGCAAGAAGTCCTAATATAGCAAGATTTCATGGTGTTTGAAGAAAAAATTACTCACCTTAGTAATTGCTTTTCTTCTCATGGAGTCTTGCTATATTAGGACAACCCCAACCTACCCCTCTCAGAACTTCTACTTGGGTAAGGGGTTGGCAAATTAGTGCAAGCACTGTGTCATGCCATTTACTTCCTCCCTACTCCCCTTTTTCATTGGGTTAGGGAATTAGGTAATCTGTTTGTTAAGTGTATATGGCCCCTTCCTGGACTTGAGTCTTTTGGGAAGGGGGTCTAATAGTGCTTGTTAGGTGATACTAATAATAATATTACCTACTTTGTTGTTATTATTATTCTGTTGTTGTTGTTGTTGTTTTCCTACTAGTAGGTAGCCACTGGGCTAGTGTAGAGCTTTCACACAGACTTGCTTCTTATTTCAGCTTCGTAAAGATCTGGCAGTTTCATTTGAAACTGTCCAGATAGAGCTTTGGCACAGAGCCCTCGCGCTGTGAACTCCAGATTCTCTGGAGTTAACTGTTTCCTCTCCGGGGCAGTTCAAGTGCTGTGGCTGACTGCAAGAAGTCCTAATATAGCAAGACTCCATGAGAAGAAAAGCAATTACTAAGGTGAGTAATTTTTTCTTCTCTGTGCCGACCCAAGAACTGCCACTATTCACTTGGGGCTTCTACTCCCAACGGTATAGGGGAGAGCTTAAGCAGTGTCCTCGCCGATAAAGTGGAGTAATTGACGCTATATTGATGTCTGGAATTTCAAGATTCAGAAGGTGGAGCTTGAAGGGTATAGTTGTAATTTCTCATAGCAGTTCCGTTTCCCATCTTGACGACTCACATCTTCCCCATCACTTGCCGACCCCATCTATCCCTTTCGGGTTACATGTGTTCACTGATACTTGAACAGATCAGGATGGGCTACTTTAAGGACATCTGCCACAGAACTGGCATCTTTGTAGCTTTGCCAGGAGCCCGATAGGAGCACTTGCAGGCGTGCCGGGTACCCCATACGGAATCTTATGCTAGAGGCGATCAACTTAAGCACCAACAGGTGATAAGTAGCCCTCTTTGGCACACTGAGGCTGGCAGGTCTTGTGCTATTCTGATTGTGGCCCCTGCCCATTTCACCTCGTGGAGCTCTTTAAATTTGAATAGAAAATACTGCCTCTCAAGATAATTGAGAAAATGGAAGATGAAGGGGCACCCTCTGGAGGCATAGCTCTAAGCGCCCTATGAGCTCTTTCAATTGTGTAGTTAGGGCCGTAAGGGGAAGGGCCGACCAATTTGGTGATCAGTTTTTGTGTAAAAAGGATGGGATTATCTCCTTCCTCTCTCTCCGGTAATCCGATCAGAACTGCATTGTTCCGTCTACTCCGCCCTTCAAGATCTTCGATCTTACTTTCCATTTTGTTTAGTTTTTGTCGGAGCATTATAATATCTGGAGCTTGCTTTTGTGCCTTTTGCTTTAGTGACACCACTCGAGCTTCGGTATCACTAGCCCTTCTTAAGAGGTCATCTAAAGAGGAGGCTACTGCTTTTAGTTCTTCTAAGTTCGTACATAGCTCCTCCCGAAATGGTTTAAATTCCACTAAAAGTCTTGCCCAAAGTGAGCGGTTCATGCTCCGGTGCCGTCGGATCCATTTCTGGGCCACTGGTAGAAGATGAGGCCTTGAATTTTTTTACGGCCTTCACTGGCAATGGCGGAGGTTTGTGTTTAGGAGGAGATTTCCTCATCTGAGCTTCCATCGATCAGGGTCCCCAGTTGAATATTGTCCAGGTATAAACCTCAATCAGGTAGGAAGTAATTGTTCTATATGCCACAACTTTTCAGAATATTTGGACTTAATTGAGATGGATGGCTGGAGCAGATCTTCTCCTGCATCACGTGACTCCTCAGCTCTCAGTTACAAACTTGTCTCCCATCCTGCACTGTGAAGTGCTTCATGCCCGCCTCACTCTAGGATCCAAGATACTTCATATTGTCTGTGTTTACAGACCCCCCTAAAGATGGCCAAAGAGGCCTGGATGAGCTACTGACTCAAACCTCACTCCTATCTGGAAGAAATGAAGTTCTTATACTCTGAGACCTAAACATAAACTGGCTGGGAAGCTCCCAAGCCCTATCCCTATCCAAACTATAAAATTCAAACCTGCACCAACTGATCTCTGAACCTACAAGGACTGTCCCCCACTCCAATTCCAGTACATTACTGGACTGGATAATGACTAATCACCCGGAACACATAGTCCACTCAGGCATACTAGCTGACGCCATCACGGAGCACTCCCCCACCTTCTGTATCTGGGGTAAACAGAGGACAGAACTTACTCAGCCCAGGTACATCTGCTTTCGCAACTATGCCCATTTTGACTCTCAGGCTTTCTTAAATGACATTGATAGCATTGACTGATCCTCTCTCTATGAGGCTAGTGATACTCAGTCTGCTCTTGGTCTCTTTCTGACCCACTTCCAAGCGCTGCAGGACAAGCAGTGTCACAAAGTAACGTGTCTGGTAAAAAAAACAGGCAAACCAGATGGCTAAAATCTTATCTACTCTGTAAACTTCGCCAAAGAGATAAAAGCTGGCTCCGTTTCAGACGCACTGGCCTATCTGCTGACCTTATCACTTACAGGACTATGTGTAACACCTGCAAAAAGGAGATCAAACAGGCCAAAAGCTCCTACTGCAAAGACCTCTTAATGAACTCTTATGGAAACTCCAGGAAATTCTGGTCCCACATCAAATTCTTCCTTGGCTCAAACTTATCCTCCACCCCCAATGAAATGGTGCTAAATGGAGTCCATTGTAACAATCAACGCTCTATTGTCAATTTTTTCAGTGACAAATTCTCTCACCTAACTAACTGTACCTCTGCCTTCCCCTCCAACTTGACCTTAACATATTCAACAAATGCCACTGGACTCCTTTTTTTCTTTAAATCTGTCTCCAAACTTGATGTACTGAAATTGCTTAATAATATCTCTGAGCATACGGCTTCCGGTTCTGACAGTCTCGAACCCAAACTTCTTAAACTAGCTGCGCTGCTCATAGCTGCTCCCGTAGTCAAAATCTTTACTCTCTCCTTATGCCAGGGTCATGTCCCAGATATCTGGAAAATGGCAAGGATTACCCCAGTTTTTAAAAAAGACAACCCAAAGGACCCCTCAAATTACAGGCCAATTGCTATCCTGTCTGTTCTCAGTAAAATCCTTGAAAAGCTTGTAGCTAACCAAACTATCGAATTCTTCCAGGAAAAGGACCTATTAAACCCAGCCCAGCATGGTTTTCGAAAGGGTCATAGTACTACCACTGCTCTGCTCAAATTCACATCCGATGCCTTGATGGCCATGGACTCTGCTTCTCTCACAGGGGCCATTTTCATTGATATGACCAAGGCGTTTTGACCTAGTTGACCACCCCATCCTCATTGCCACTCTTCAATCACTAGGTTTCTCACCCATCGTTATGAACTGGTTCAAAGCTGCCTGACTGACAGAACACAATTTGTGAAGTACAACTCTACCCTCTCTGACAAGGCCACGACTAACATTGGAGTCCCCCAGGGGTCCATACTTGGCCCTTTGTTGTTCTCTATCTTTATAAACAGTACCACCTCAAACCTCATGAAAACCAGCTCCTTGTTGTATGCGGATGACATAGTGCTCTACACAAGCGCCAAATGTATTGAGGATATAAACCTGAAGCTCTGCCACGACTTCCAGCTAGTCCAGCAGTGAATGGTTATACACAAACTAGTCCTAAACGAAGCAAAAACCCAAGCTATGCTCTTCGGCTCAAATTTTAAACTTAAACACGCCCAGCACAAGTTTAAAGTCTCCACGGCTAGTGGCACCTCAGTAGAAGTTGTTAACTCTTTTAAGTACCTGGGGGTCACACTGGATCCACTACTAAACTATGATCTCCATATTTGGAGGACCTTCAAATCTGTAAACTCAAAACTTGGAGCTGCCTTTAGAACCAGGTATGGCCTCACCCCATCTGCCAGGCTTGTGGTAGCCCGTGGGATACTCCTACCATCACTTAAAACTATGGGGCAACCACCTATATTTCTGCAAGCAAATCAAGTCTTCACAAATGGGATGTCACCTACAATGGTATATGTCGCTGTGCATCCTCCTCTCATCGGCTGAAACACCATTGCCTCCTCTACTCTGACCCTGGTTGGCTTCCTCCGCAGGCGTCAAGGTTTTATTCTTGCGGCTCCATCATTGACAAAATAATTAGGACTCAAATACCTAAACCCCTAGCAGAACTCTTCCAAAGCCAGGTCTCCTGCTATGACCTTTGCTCTGCTGACAATGCCCCTGTCTATATCCCTAAATATGCTACCACCAAGGGCTCTAGTGATTTCGCCTGTCAGGCCCCCCCCAGTACTGGAAATCCATCCCGCTAGCCATTCGTCAAGTCTCTTCCCACACCTCCTTTAAGAAAGCACTGCACCACCATCTCATATCTTCTTGTAGCTGCTCCTGTTTCAAACCTCCATAGATGCAAGACTCTATTCTGACTCCACTTGCCACCCTCTTAGTTTGACCACATTTCTGCTTCAGCACTTTCTCTAAATTTGACAGGGTTGCTCCCTTACCCTGCTGTTGTTGCACTTCATCATCCTATTCCCTTCACACACCCCTCTATCTTTTTCCTTCACTGCAACTGGCTACTACTTACTTCCCTTACTTTCTTCTTTCTCCCAGACCTGCTCTGGTCATTGAAAGACTACCTGTACTTTCCTTCTCTCACCATTCCCTCCTCCCTAAGCTACCCAGTTATTGTCTGCTTAAAGAGACACTGCATTTTTTCTGTAATTTATTTCCTCCTCATGTTAATATTAGCCCTAATTATTATTGCAGTTGTCTGTGTTGTTTACACTTACCTGTGATACTGTGTTACCTAAGTTACTGCCTGCTTGTATGTACCCATTACTTTGACTACTTCAAAAAATTTACTGTTACTGTTAGTTTCAGAAGTTTGTTTTGTATTCTCCCGGGTCGTGCCTGCAAAATAGTCATTAAGCCCTAATTTTTTATTGCAATTGTCTGTGTTGTTAACACTCACCTGTGATACTGTATTACCTATGTTACTACCTGCTTGTATGTACCCATTACCTTGACTACTTCTAATAATGTACTGTTAGTTCCTGAAGTTTGAGTTGTACTCTCCCGGGTCGTGCTTGAAAATAGTCATTGCTATGGCTAGCACACCTACCCGGTAAACAAAAACTAAATAAATAAAATGTTGTAGATGGCGGGGAGGGGTATCTTGGCCATAGTAGGGATGTGACTGGGCATTGTACTGAGAGATGTCATCATCTGACTCCTCCCCTTCAGATGATGTCAACAAGGGAAGGACTATGCCTCCCATTGCCTTGACGTGACCAGCCAGTACCTCTCGCTGATGGTGCAGTTTCACCATTTTGGATTCACATTCATCATGACTCACTCTTGTGACATTTTGACCCACTTCATCCTGCATCTGCTTCTGTAACACTCTATACACAGCGCTCAATTTGCAATTGTCCCTAGTAGCTAAACCTAAGTCATGATGTACCTGGTTTATCTCGTCCTGTAACTCTCCCAACTCCTCACGCATTGGTTCATTCGTTCTACTTAAGTCATTCATTTGCAAAGCCTGCCCCTTGTCCTGTCTCAAACTTTCACACTCCTGCTTCAACATACAAAGTACCTGCTCGCCAGCCTGAGCAGAATGATGCAAAAGGGAATCCTTTTCATTTCGCAGAGTTTGGAGCTCAGATTCCAAATCCTGCTCATGTCTCACGCATTCATTTTCTAGCAACCCCATTTCCTGCTTAAGAGATGAAATTTGCAGTTCAAGGGATCGAAACCTCGCTTCGTAGGCTTCCAAAGCAGCATAGAAAGTCGCGACCAACAGCCCTTTAGCTTCACGCTTTCTGGCTGTTTGTCTCGTCTCGGAGTACTGTGTTGAAATCCCCAGCTCAGGGTTTTCGAATTGACTTGCGTCCTGCGCAAAGTCAGCCCATCCTCCATTGGAGGCAAGGAAGTTTGAGACATCGAGTCTCAGTTCTGCACAGATATTTGATACGGTGGCCACTGCATAGGAGGGAATGAAAAATCAAACTGTGAAAAGGTGCCGTGCTGTGCATCAATCCACAACAGGTGCACTAGTTCACAGTCTGGCTACTGTGCACCTGTAAGCTTACAATTCAGAACTGCTGTGGGGTGGGTGGAGTCAGCATTGACCACACCCAGTAAGCAATCAGACTTTGCAAGTGATTACAAAGTAGGTGAAAAACCGGATAGATGGTGCGAGAATACACACCTACATTCCCTGTTGGGAAGGGAAAAGGTTTTAGCAACAAGTGAAACTTTGCAAACACCAAATATTGCCTGCACACGGTTGCCAATTGTCAGGAGGTCTAAACCTCACTCTCAGGTTCTTGGCAATAATGGACATGCAAGGAATCACAGACACATTGAATAAGAGTAATAAAGCTTGTTTATTACTACCAAAAGGAGAATCACAGTTGCTCTAAGCAGTTCTTACCAATAGGAACTGGGAAACAATGCTAAGCGTTCCCTATACCTCGAGGAATCTCCGTGTCTCCTGGGGTTTCCAAGGTAGAAGATGTAATGTCTTACATTATATACCTACGATAATTACCATGGTTACTGTAAGACAGAAACATTTCTAGTTGCAGAGATGAGCCCTGTTGGCTAAATTAGAGGTGGCTCCTCAGTCCAAGATAACATTATACAATTTTGTAGTAGTCATCACTTTGTAGAAATAAAGAGATACAGTACATACATAGCCGTGTAGTAATACAAATCATCAGAAGATGGCAGTGCTGACTCATATATCATAATCATTACAAGGACACAGATGTCCTAACATCTTATAAGCAAGAAATACATGTGTATATTGGAAAGTAAAGTGTATAGCAATAATGTGTATACTTATCCTGACATCTGCTCTTATACGGTAGATGCTCTTAGCTCTATATGTTAGTATAATTAGCTCTATATGTTAGTATAACACGTACCTAAATGTTAGCTGTCTGCAGTGTACCTGTGGGGGTACCAGTTAGGGTGCGGGGACCTCGTGTAACAGGCCAGTGGTTAAAGGGCACCTCCTTTGTGTCGAAAAGTCCAGTGCCACCTTGAACTCGGTGACCTCTGCCCAGAGGGATTCCAAGGGCTCTAAGTCTCAAAAGAAGAAATCCTTTTGGCCCATCTCTGCTCCTGTGGCCATGCCGTCCCAGGCTGCAGCTGGGCAACAGGCCCAGGCTTAACATTCCTGGCTGAAGTATGTTGCTTAGGTCATCTGAAAGCCTGGAGGTTGAGGCCCTGCTGGTCCTTCAGCCTGTCCCTCCTCCAGCTCCAAGCCTACCCAGTGATGGGATGGCGGGTGCCTCCCTCATGCCCGTTCTGACTCCCCTAGGTCCTCCCATGTGGGACCTGCTCCACCACTTCCTTTCTGCTTAGTCTGCAGTTACCATTGACAGGTGGGTCCTCGAGATGGTTGGTGAGGGTCTGCCTCTGGAGTTCGAGGCTTAACTGCCTTGCTGAGACCGTGCCTCATGGGAGGACATGGTGTCTGCCAACATTCTGTCAGCCCTTCAGGAAGACACTGCCCAGCTCCTCCAGAAGGAGGTGGTGACTCCTGTCTCGGACCCTCCAGTACACCCAGGGTTTGTCTCAAGGTACTTCCTGGTGCCAAAATGGATGGAGGGCTTGAGTCCCATCTTAGATCTGCACGACCTGCACAAATCTGTTCAGCCATGCACTTTCAGGATGGTCACTCTGTCTCAGATCATACCTTCCCTGGAGCAAACCATGTGGTTCTGCTCTCTGGATCTTCAGGATGCGTTCTTCCACATCCCAATCTGTCCATCCCGTCACCGGTTCCTTTGGTTCTGGGTGGAGGGGATGCTATACGAGTTCCAGACCATGCCCTTCGGGCCCTCCTTAGCTCCCGGGGTTTTCACCAAATGCATTGTAGTGGTAGCAGCCTACTTGAGAAGCCAAGGGGTCCTGGTATACCCTTCTCTATGCCTTTCCTCCCTTTCCCTTGATCTACAAGGTGTTGCTCAAGGCCAAGCGGAACCAAGACATGGTTGATCCTGGTGGCGCCAGACTGGTCCCGCCAGTTCTGGTACCCCGATCGCTTCAGCAGCAGGCTCCTGAGGCGTCTCCCTCTGCACCCAGACCTGCTGTCTTGCAATCAAGGAAGGATACTTAATCAGGACCTTCAGTCCCTCCGCCTGATAGCCTGGTTCCTGAGTGGCTAGATTTCGAGGCTTTGGGTCTCTCTGATGATGTCCTCACTGTTGTTGAAGCTTCTTGGAAGGAGTCGACCTGAAAATGCTATGTCTTCAAATGGAAGAGGTTCCCCATTTGGTGCTAGGGCAAGGGGTTGGACCCTTTATCTTGTCTGGTGGCTAGCATTCTAGACTACCTTTGGTCCCTCTCTGTCGGGCCTTCGGTCTACGACCCTTAAGGTGCACCTGGCAGCCATCTCTGCTTACTGGGTGCGGGTTGGTATGCAGTCAGTGGCACAGGAAAAGGTGGTCTAATTTTTTTAAGGGCCTTGACCACATTTCTCCACCGGTGCGAGAACCACCACCACCTTGAGACTTGTTGCTGGTGTAGGCAAAGCTCATGGGCAAGCCATTCAAACCGATGCACAGGTGTGAGATGTCTCATCTGTCATGGAAGGCTGCCTTTCTGGTTGTTATCACGTCAGCCAGAAGGATCAAGTGAGCTCTGCCAGAGGTCCACATAGCACCGGGCACTTTTACCCCTTCCCCTGGAGAAGGAGAGCAGTCCCTGGGATGCTCAGTCCTTCTCCCCCTGGCTGTCCCTCCGACTCCTGAGTCTGTCACCGAACCAGGAATGTCTGCGCTGCAAGCGGACGCCTTGCTGCTGTGCTAGCGGGCCAGCTTAGTATTACCGCTTTTCTTCTGCTATCACTACTCTGCCTGATACATCCCAGCATTTTGTTAGCTTTGCTGTAGGCCTTGTTGCACTGGCTTGATTGCTTAAGTGAGTTGCTGATGATAGCTTCCAGATCCAGTTCCTCAGCGAAAGTGCCAAGTCTCTCACCTCCCATCCGGTACAAGTTCTTGTTCCCTAGGTGCATTGGTGTTGAATTCAGCTACCAAACACTTCACCACCTCTCTAGCTTTCATAAGTCTCCCTGCATTTCCCTTATTCCCTTATCACTATCCACCCTCCTACATAGTTTAATGTCATCTGCGAACAGACACGGTTCTTTGTTCAGTGTCACTGATGAACATGATGAAGAGGATCGGACCCAGGACCGATCCCTGTGGAACCCCGCTTGTAACCTCCTGTCTTCTGATTTAACCCTATTGACCACAGCCATCTGCTGCCTCCCCTTTAGCCAGTTACCCACTCAGTTTACTATGAGTTTAACTGCACTCGGGTCTTCCTTCTTCTTGCAGCAGTCATTTGTGAGGTGCCGAGTCAGAAGGCAAATGGCAAGGCAAATTTTATTTAAGAAAACTCCCATCCCGGAAGCTCTGAGTGCCGAACATATTAAAATATCATTATACAAATCTTAATAAATACATAAACAACATACTATAAACATAACCTACAATATTTCAACAATTAAAACACGATTTTATAAATACCACCCTCAACAGCAGCAACTAGAATCAAAATAATCACAGATTAATTTAAACCTAAAATTCTGAGACCAAGTGAGGGCTATAAAACGCAGTCCGGAAAGGTCTGATTATACAGGAAGGCCTTGAGGCGGGCTTTGAATACCTCAACAGAATGGGACTCCCTAATAGCTGGAGAAGACGAATTCCACAGGACGGGGGCGGCGACACTGAATGCTCTGTCACCTGCTGTTTTTAACCTCGTCCTGGGAATCGCAAGGAGGTCCCTAGAGGAGGAGCGGAGGGAGCGGACCGAGACAGCAGGTGTAGGAAGGTCCTTCAGGTAACCAGGACCCAGGCCATGTAGGACCTTAAAGGTGAGCAACCTTACCATAAAGAGGACCCTCCATCTAACCGGCAGCCAGTGTAGTTGACGCAGCACTGGAGTGATGTAGCAATACTTAGGCTGTCCTGTCAACAGCCTAGCTGCCGTGTTCTGCACCAGCTGCAGTTGGCGCAGGGTACCCCCAGAGACTCCGAGATAGAGTGCATTACAGTAGTCAAGCCTGGACATCACGAAGGCATGCACCAAGGTGGAGAGGTCCATCAGCGGAACTAGGGGCTTTAACCTGGTGATATTCCTCAGATGATAAAAATTAGTGCGGACAATGGACACCATCTGAAAGTCAAGTGTCGATCTGCTGTCAAGAATAACGCCCAGATCACGCGGCCTAGTGGAGGCCTTCAATGGTACAGAGCCAAGAAAAAGCCCTGTGTCTGCACCAGAGGCCAACCTATCGTGCCCTCTGTTCGACTCTTACCACCAGTACCTCTGTCTTATCTGGGTTCAGTCGCAACCAGCTGGAGGCCATCCAGTCATTGATCTCAGCGAGGCAGCTGTTAAGCACTTCTACTACGCAAGATGTTCCAGGGGCCAAGGAAAGATACAGCTCGGTATCATCAGCATAGCAATGAAAACCCAGGCTGTACTTCCTAATGAGCTCACCCAAGGGCAGCACATATGCAGCAAACAACATTGACGGCAAGACCAAACCCTGGGGAACTCCGCACGACAGGAGGCCAGAGGAGGAGAAATTCCCCATCACTACTCTCTGCCTCCTGTTAGATAGAAAAAACTTAAACCAGCAGATAAGTGTCTGCGAGTCCGCAGAATTCCCTTAGGCGGTCCAGTAACACTTGATGGTCAACCGTGTCAAATGCTGAAGAGAGATCGAGGAGAACAAGAATTATCCCCTCCCCTCGATCTCTAGCCCTAAGGAGGTCATTATACACCCGAACTAGAGCAGTTTCTGTGCTGTGCCTCATACGAAACCCAGACTGGAGTGGCTCATATAAATCATGGGCCACGAGATGCTCCTCAAGCTGAAGTGCCACCTCTTTCTCCACAATCTTACCCAAAAGTGGAAGATTGGAGATGGGATGGTAATTTGCTTTGACGTCAGGGTCCAACGATGATTTTTTCAGAAGTAGTCTCACCAGTGCCTCCTTCAAGACATCGGGAAAGACCCCCTCTGACAAGAAACACCAGACAATCAAGGCAAACACCGGGCCAACAGAGTTAACACATCCCATTAAGAAACGACTTGACAACGGGTCCAGTTCACAAAAGGTGTGCCGAAGCTTGGAAGCAATCTCAGTGACCTCAGCCACCTCCACCAGTCTAAACTCACCCCAGCCAGGCGGAGTGCTTTCCGGTCGCATGACCACTGTCAGCCAAACTCCGGCCTGCTGGCGGCACCTCAGCCTTGCTGAAGTTGAAGTACAGCAAATCCACAGCATGGCCCCATCTAATTCTTTCATCACCTAGTCAAAGAAAACTATCAGGTTAGTCTGACAAGACCTTCCTGCCACAAATCTGTGCTGTTTGTTGTCTTGGAGCCCGTTGCTGTCCAGGTAGTCTATGAGGTCCTCTTTGACCAGTTACTCCAGCAGCTTCCCCATGATAGAGGTTAGACTGACTGGTCTGTAGGTCCCTGTTTGCTCTCCTTGTGCAGTGGAACTATGTCCGCTGTCCTCTAATCCTTTGGAATTTGACCCATCCTAAGTGAGCCGTTGAAGAGAGCAGTTAGAGGTTCATCCAGCTCTGCTGCTAATTCACTGAGTATCTTGGGATGCAACCTGTATGGTCCTGGGGCCTTATCAATCTTTAGGACAGCCAGCCCCTTCAAGACCCTTTCACTAGTAAATATTGATTGTGTCATCTCGGTAACTCCCTTAGTGGCTGCTTTGATGCCATTGTATGGCAAGGACCCACCGTCCTCCATAGTGAAAACTGAGCCAAAGCAATCATTAAGGATGGCAGCCTTTGCCCATTCGCCTCTATCACCCTGCCCCCAACTAGCCTTACAATTCCCCCTCCTTTTTCCGTTTTTTCCCTCTAATATATCTGACAAACTGTTATCCTCCATTCTTGATCCCCTCCGCAGTACGCAGCTCTGTGTCTGTTTTTGCCTACCTAACGACTTTCTTTGCCTTCCTGTTTTTCTGTACGTAATCTTCCCGTTCTACATCCCCCTGCTTTTTAACACCTGTCTCATTTAAGAGGCCAAGAATTAAATGGACATGGAGTCTGCACTACCCTCTCTTCAGGGTTTTATTTAACTCTAAAAATGATTACGTTTTGCTCATAAAAGTGCTAAAATATTGTGAAAATGCATAGCACTTGCCTCATTGTGTTTAACAAAGATATCACTTCTAGAAAACCTATATAAATACTTTCTATGCAATTAGTATTGTCCCAAGAAAAAAACTGCTAATCAATTATTTAAAACCCTGCTCTTCTACGGGGTGGTCCTTACATGGCAGGGTTGAGGTACGTTGACTGGGCAGTGTGGGGAAGCTTGCACTGTGATCGCCCATGCTGTACGTTTTAAGTGGATAAATAGGGGTCTTCAGTTTCCAGTGCTGTCAATTCAGCAACATTCACAAGTACTAAATTCACACAGAAAAAAAAAGATGAAGATTCAGTCTGTAGTCTTAGAGATGGAGGCAACAGGACCCTGCAGGAACCAGAACTTTTATGTAGGCTCGATGCAATACCCACATGTCTACAGGGTATATAGCGGCACCAGTTCCAACTGACGGTTCCTTTCTTAGACGTTGTTGAAGAATAGTGTCTTTGTAGGGAACTAGAACAACAGTTTGCATACTAATAGTGTTCTAGTCTAGTTCATTGGGTTTCTGTCACTTTATTTAACCAGATTTTATGTTTCTGTATCAGTTTGGCTAGGTTTTATTATCAAGTTTTCTTAGAACCCTGCTTCATTTGACAAAATTAAAAAAAAAACTGTTATGGCTGGTATGATGCCAGACAAGGCAAGTTGCTTTAGTAGTGAAGTTGCTCCGCTTTAACAGAGTGTTCTGGTACTGGGAAATCTCTTAACCGAGAGGACATGTACTTCTTTCGTAGTCACAAAAAGAAGTGGTCCAGGGCCTGTTTATGCTTGGTGTCAGGGTCGGGATCATGGGGTTATTCGATTTGTATCTTGTCCTCTCATAAAAAGAGCAGCAAAGGCACAGGTCCCGGTGAAGTTCTTTTCATTATGATTATAAAGCATTAGGAGGTGGAGCACTGGGATGGGGTGCAATCCAGAAAAACGTATGATTAAATTTGAGCCAAGGTGGATGCACTCACCACTCAAACACACAGACAGTGAGATGTAAACTGTCTCTAATGAAGCTTTGAAGGCAGGGTGAAACGTAAGAACATCCAGGCAGCAGCACTTCTTTCTGCTTTAATTGATACAGTTCCCTGTCATGCTCCGTCTGTGATTCCTTATACTTTTTGAATGCAGCCTTTTTCTCCTTAACCTTCCCTGACACCTCTTTTGAGAGCCATAGTGTTTTTTTATTCTGCTTTGTTTTCTTTGTTTGTTTCACACAAAGGCTTGTTGCCTCCATGATGGCAGTTTTGATTTTTCTCCATTGTTCTTGCTCTTTTTCCACCCCTCCTTTCTGGCCATTTGCTAATGCATTCCTCAGGTATTCACTCATTATGCCAAAGTCAGCCTTTCTAAAGTCCAGTATGCTTGTCTTTGTATGGCTTGTCTCCATGGTTGTGTTTATTGTGAAGCACACTGTGCAGTGGTCTCCGAGCTTCCGGTAGGACTTTGAGGTCTGTGCACTACCTTTACCATACCATCCCAGGGATAGGAGCAGGGGTGCCTTTCACCCAGTTGGTATTGAGGGTGTTGCCCTCCCCCCAAATAGCAGGGCATGGGCAAACAGCAGGGGCCTTGCCAATCCCAGCCACTAACCCAGGTGCCCATTCAAAAGCACCTAGTGGTGGTGGAGCCAGTGGAGCTACCTCCACCAGCTCAGCCTGATTCCTTGTACACCTCTCAACCACCTTCACCTCCAGGTGTGGTTGTAGGGGGTTGCCTTTTCCTCCACTTAGGCCAGTGGAGGGAGGTGACTACTGATGCATGGATTCTGGAGATCGTAGAAAGGGGGCTAGCTCTAGAACCTTTGGACAACCCTCCAGATCATCCCCCACTTGTGACAACATATCCTCCAGGGCATCTGCCCTTATTGCTGGAAGAAGTACAGATTCTGGTCCAAAAACGGGCCATCGAACCTGTGCCTCTAGAACAGAGGAACACAGGTTTTTATTCCTGGTACGTTCTTGTCCCAAACTGGACAGGAGACCTGAGGCCTATTCTGAAAATAAGAGATCTAAACTTCTTCACAGAATACAAGAAGCTGAGAGTCATCATATTGCAGGCGCTCCTTTCCTTACTGCAGAAGGGGGATTGGATATGCTCCCTGGATATGAAGGATGCATACCTCTGTATCAAAATTCACAGGCATCACAGAAAATACTTGAGGTTGCCATTTCAAAGGGAACATTACCAATTCAGAGCATTGCCGTTTGGCTTGTCTCCTGCACCACCGGGTCTTTACCAGATGCTTGGCAGTGGTGGCAGCAGTCCTTTGCAGGGAAGGCCTGTATGTTTTCCCTTACTTGGACGACTGGCTATTAAAATCCCACTCCAGATACCAGCTGTTGAAGACTTTAGCTTGAACCAGACGGTTGTTCGATGTTCTGGGGGTGATGGTCAGCATATCAGAATCAGTGCTGATACCTTGCCAGCAACTGCAATAGATAAGGACAGTCGTGGATACAGCCCAGGGCTCAGGTTTTCTGCCTTGAACAGGGCTGACTGCCTGATTACCCAAGCACAGTTAGTGCCTGACAGCTGTTGTCTCAGCAAGGACATTCCTACACCTTTTGGGACTCATGGCGGCAGCCATTGTCACAGTACCACAGGCCAGGTTGCACATGCAGATTCCCCAGTGGACCCTAAGAGTTCATTGAGACTAGCTGACAGACAAACTAGAACCAGATGGTTCTAGTCACTTCACCTGTGTGCAAAGTACTCAAGTGGTGGATGGAATGTAGCAGTCTACTTAAGGGGGTTCCATTCCTGATTCCCTCCTTTCTCAGATCCTCACCATGGATGCCTTGGGGTTGACACATCAGGGTGTCTGCTTGGCAGGAGCCTTAGACTGGGAGGAGGATGCAGCCTTGCTCATTCCCCTTCTGCAACTCCCTCTGAAGAACCACCTCTGAGGAAAAGGAGAAGAGGACTGTACCTGGTAGAAAAGCCTGTGAAAATGCCTGCCCCTGCCCCTAGATTGCTGCTTCTAAGGAGCTGCTTGCCTTTCCTTGGCCTGTATTCATCCATTTTCTTCATATAATTCTCTGTCTGCTCCCCAAGCAGAGAATTCTCCATGACAGGGAAATCCATGGCCTTAGTCTGGGTATCCTGTGATAGGCTAGTACATCTGAGCCAAGCCAGTTTCCGAAGAGCCACAGATGTAGCCATGACTCGTGATGACACATCATTGGAGTCCACAGCAGCATGGAACTGGATTTTTAATGCCTGAATCCCATCAGCAGCCACCTCCTCCAGCTCCTTGGCAAGCTGGGGGGAAGCCTGTTTAGCCAGTTCCAGAACAGTATCCCCATCTGGACTTCTGGTATCTGGCTGTAGGCCATGTAGTTAGCCTGCCTGAGTCCCAAGGAAGATGCCATGTACTGTTTTTTAGCCATGGCATCCAGCTTCTTTGAGTCTTTATCTGGGGAGTGTGAAGCCAAGGGTATGTTAGCCTTATCACAGGTTGCAGCCTGTACGACCCCAACATGGCTACATTGCTGGTACAAGTACTCCATACCTAAGCCTGACAGAATATACCTCTTGTCCATTCGTCTGTCCACAGGAGGTAAAGAATTTGGAGCTTTAGGTAATTTCTGTGTCTGTTTCCCAAAAGATATATAGAGGTGAATAGACAATCTCTTGGACTCTGGGATGTCCATCATCTCCACATAATCAGGCTTGTCTTGCTCCTCAACAGCTTCAACCAGAGGGAGCTAGAGGGTTTCTGCCACTTTTTTGTAAAACATAAAGTGAGAAGGGGACTCAGAAATCCTAGGAGGGGAAAAACCAGAAGGTCTGTCTGGGGAGATGTCTGGTTCTATGGGCTCATCCAGACCTTCTAAACTACCATTATCGTAATCTTCATTCCCCTCCAGATCCGGTTCATAATACTCTTCTGGGGAATAGTCTGGAACTGGAGGAACCTACTGAGAGGTGCCGGATCGGCCGGAACCGGATGGAGCGATTAAACTATACTAATCACCCTGGCAATTTCCTCGGTGGTTGGACGATGCGGTTCTGGATCTGAATGTGATGATTTCTCTTTTTTTCTTTCTTTTAGCCGGAACTGACCCCTCAGGATCGGCTCTCCTTTTGCCTGAGTGAGTCTCGCCCAGGTCAGTGGACACTCCCTTAGGTTCGGTTGGATCCTGAACCGGGCTGGCCATCCGGGTCAGCGGACTTCTCAGTCTCCTTTTCCCTAAGCCTGCCCAATCTTTTATCTAGGATGGCCTTAGGAAAATTTTTACAGATCTGGCAGTCTGAATCACGGTGGTCAAAACCCAGGCAGTAAACACACAGGTAGTGTGGGGATCAGCCTTAGCAAAGGCCTCCCCACACTCACTGTAGTGTTGAAACCCAGTGGGCCCGGTTTTCTTTTGTGCTTCTCAGACGAAGCCATCCTAAAAACTTACCCTTTACTTGGCAAAAGCCAGGCAAGACTTTCTTATTGGTTCCTAACTGTGTCATGGATATTTGAAAAAAAACGTCTAAATACGTGTTTTTATTTTTTTTAGAACAGATAAGGACCGTTACCTCACACTAAATTCAGAAACATAAATAAACTTGAGTAAATAACAGACAATCGTTTCAGCTGAACCGATTGAAAATATTTCTTACAATTTCCACACAAAATTCACACTAGTCCACTACCTAAGTACTTCCTGTACCGCAGACAGGGATCTGAACCGAGAAAAACAAGAAATAGCAGTTTAAAACCAACATTTTTACTTTACCCAACCGATAGCGAAGGAGAGTTCTCCAGAGCGACTGTTCAGTTAGGTGGAGTAAAGAAACTGATGATTACACTTCAAAGTGTAGCAGACAGAGGTTTGAACCGAGCTTGAGCTCAACGTTCTATGCTCTGGTATAGTTAACTCTTTCCTCTCTGGAGCAGTTCAAATGCAGGGGCTAACCGCATAATGTCAGAATACAGCAAGACTTCATGTTGTTTGAAGCATAGCCGTCCTTCGAAGGAATCTGCTTGCCACAAGCAGACTTGGACTGCCACAGTTCTACAGACGAAGTTGTAGAGGAAGACATGCAGAGAAAATACTTAAGAAATTTATATTTTGTGGAAAATAATAAAGCACGGGTAATCGCGAAAAAATGGCAGTCGACTAAGGAAGAAGGTGTCTGTGGAGCCGATGTGCGCTGGTCAGCGGTGGGAAAAGAACTGAGGTTGGGCTGGGGGACCACCCCTTTTATACCATTGGCTGACATTGGGGGCAGGCCAACGTCAGGGGGCAGTCCCCCGCTATAACTTGGTCTTGGGCCCCCTCCTTTTCTCCCTCTTTATTAACCAACTCCCAGCGGCTGCAACTGACTGCAGTGCCACCCTATACGCAGATGATCTGGTTATTATGGCTCACTCCCAGGACATTGCTACTCTCAACCAGTGCTTGTCTGAGGACTTTAACAGTGTCCTGGCCTGGGTAGCTAAACATAAACTGATCTTGAACCTGAAAAAAACGCAGGCTATGCTATTTGGATCAGCAGCCAAAATCAAAGCCTTACCAGCCCCGCTGGGTATTACCAGTCTGGATGGAACTTCCTTCCCAATAGTGAACTCCGTCAAATATCTTGGGGTGACACTTGACCCACAACTTGACCTGGGGAGTCGCATTTTAAATGTCTGCAGGGCAGTGAACTGCAAACTGGGCCTGGCCTACAGGGCCAAATATAACCTCACACCTGCGGCTCGACTGGCCCTTGCGAGAGGTGTACTCCTTCCCTCCCTTAGCTATGGCCTGCACCAATTTGCTCGCTCCTCTAAAACCCACCTCACTCGGTGGCACACGATGTATAACATCTGCCGCTTTGTCTTGGCCGCCCCCTGTCTCACCCACCATTGCGAACTATATGATAAACTCTGCTGGCTCTCTCCAGCAAGGTACCTGGACTTTGTTGTAGGATGCCTTGGGGGCAAAGTGATTAGAACTGGCACCCCCCCGGGGCTGGCCCTGCTTCTACCACCAGCAGACCTCTCCCCCTACCAACTCAGGTCCCAGGCTCTGGGGATGCTAAAGGTTCCCCCCACTCGAACCCTCTTGGGAGACAGGGACTTTGCCGTATGTGCTCCCAGACTCTGGAACTCCTTTCCCGAGTATGTTCGCTCGGCCCCCTCCCATCAGTGCTTTCGCAAATCCCTGTGGAGTTTCCTGAAACTAGCCTCGGCATGTGATTGCCCCAAGCCTCCCTAGTGCAGCGTCTCCTGTCAACTGGACCCAAGTTGCTTCTCACAGGACCTGCCTGTTATACCTTGCTTGTCCCCATGATTCTGTCATGTACCTGTGCACTTGACTGTGTTTATAATTGTCTGTGACCACATATATTGGTTGTGCCTTAAATATAATGTGTTATAATTGTCTGTGACCTGTTACTCCTTGGATAATGTTACTCATTGTACTTCCACATGTTGTTGTGCTGTCGTGATGTACTTGTATTTTTTCTGTACCACTCTGTATCCCTGTGTTGTATTCTCCCGGGTTGTTCCTGAAAATAGGCATAATACTTGTCTAGTGTACCTACCCGGCCAACAAAAGGTAAATAAGTAAGTAAGTAAGTAAGTAAATAAATAAATAAATATAGACTGCTAGCTAGAAGTTTTCCTTTTGGTCCTGGCGCCTGCTGGCTTCAGTCCTTATGGTGTAGCCTGCTGCAAGGGATTAATTATGGAGTGTCTACGCTCGAAATCCCGACACCCAGGATCCTAAGCCCGACATCCCAACATTGTGTTTCCCTGATGGATCACCATCCTAATGGTGGAAAGCCGGACACCACAAATATGGCATTTCAGTAGGTGGGTGGGAGGCTCCGCTCACCGCAACTCCCAAATTAATGTAACCAACTCCAGGTCATTGCAAGTTTGGAGCTGGGCTTTCCACTGTCGGGATGGCAATCCGTCGGGGGAAACGCAATGTTGGGATGTCGGGATTCTGAGTTGCGTTTTTTCGTAAAGCTCCTGCTGCAAGAGCTACCCTCGAAGTGAGATCAGTTACATACTTACCATAACAATAGATCTTAGAGAAAATCTCTTTCATCAGGCCATGCCATCCCACCCTCCTTTCCCACTTCTGGGTTGCAACACTGGATTTTTGTGCTGCTATCTCCATTGTGAGTGCTGGGTTCTCTTCTGGTTCCCCTAGAGGGAGGTCCTCCAAGCATACTGTATCTCTGTCAAAGAATCGAGGAGAGGAGGAGCCATCCACATTTATGTAAATGCTGATGTCTGATGTCGTCGTTGGCGGCCCATGGCAGACTACTTGCAAAAGTTTCAGTGTGGTCCTAGAACCTGGCTCCTATAAGTTCTAAAGGTGTGGAATGATGAAAGAGATTCTCTCGAAGATGTACTGTTACGGTGAGTACACAACTGTTCTTTAATCACTCCTGGGTGTTGGCTTCAGCTTCTATAGGTCTTAGAGCTGGAAGCTACCAATCCCACATTTTGAAGTAAGAATATTTCTTATGGAATTGGCTTAGATCTCAGAGAGCACCTTTCAGAGTCTTCCTCAAGACAGAACATCTTGGCAGTTATTACACAAGGATTTGAGTCTGATAACCATCAGTTGAGGGTTGTTTGAATGCCTTTGTAACCAGAGGCATTCCGGGCTATGTACAACAAAGTATGCCTCCAGTGTCCAGCAGAAGATTATGAATTTTTCCTTTAGTGAAACCTGTCTCTTGGTCAGCATGTGGAGGAGTCGCATAATGAAGCCAATGAAAAGAAAACAACACTTAATATAAGGAACATCCAGGCCCCCCCGGGAGGTACAGTAGAGGATGCAACTTCTTCCACTAGAAACATCATTGTATGGCAAGCCTGCCCAACTATGCTCACACCAGCAATATAAGTCTAAGCCCTTCCACCAGCAGCAGAATCAGAAGCCCTCGGATGGGATGATAGCCCCATAACCATCTCAGCTGCCTGAGGTAAATCACTTCTCCAACTGGGGAGGTGACTAGCCCTGTAATCAGCAATGGGAAACCATTACCGTGGACATGTGGGTCCTAAAGATTATCTAGGGGGGTTACTCCCTTGAACTGTTAAGAGAAACCACTGGACCGCCCTGTAGGAAATCTGCATCATTTGACAGGCAAGTTGGCAGACCTTTTCATGGAAGTAGCAAGGTTCCTGCAAAAGAGTATGAAAGAAAGTTATGGACTCAGACCGGGTCAAAGGCTTCTGATTCAGGTGGTACTTTGTTCCCAAGAAGATGAGCGGCATGGCCCTAACCTTAGACCGCAGGCATCTGAACAGGTACATGAGGTGCACAAAATTCAGACTGGTTTTGCTGGGATCTTGACAGGATCTAGGGCCCTGTCCTGCATAAGCAGATTGGTGGAAAGTGACATCGCCATTACAAGGTCTCCCTTCATGGTGCCAGTTAAAGGTATCTGGTAAATACAGAATGGTGAACATAAAAGCACCTTGATGATGGCATAAAATAAAAGACTTACCTGTGTCCTGTAGTTACAGTCTGTTGCACAGCAGCATCTCTTTCTGTTCTGTCCTTCCTTCTGTCTTATTTTGTCCTCCTGCAGGATGGCCACCTGTAAGGGAAACTTCACCACTCTAACCAAACTTTCCATACTTTTTCCCCCTACTTTTTTCTTGCCACAGGCACAGGCTAGAATGGCCACAAAAGGTTAACAAGAGAGGTTATTACGAACATACGAAATTTGCCAGCAGATAAAGGCCTAGAGGTCTATCAAGTCTGCTCGAATGTGCAGCTAGCACCCCTTATTCTGCAGCTGCCCCTCCCTTCAGCCCTTCCCCTTCATTAACCCTCCCCCTTGTCCTGTCCCATCCTCGCTTGAAGCAGTCCACTGTTCTACTGCATACCACTTCAGCAGGTAACGATTCCACCCAGCCACCACCCTCTCTGTAAAATGTGTCTCCTCATCTCCCTCCTGAACCTTCCTCGCCCAGTCTCATATTATGCCCCTGGTGGCCCTCCCTCCTTTACTTTGAACAGCCCTCTGTACCCGTCTTTGTTTATTCCTTTCATGTATTTAAAGGTTTCAATCATGTCACCCCTGTCTCTCCTCTCCTCCAGTGAGTATATGTTCAACTCTTCAACCTCCTCTCGTATGATAAGTCCCCAGCCCCTTGATCATCTTTGTCGCTCTGCTGCACCACCTCCAGTAACTAATGTCCCTCTTCAGATCACGGACGCCAGTACTGCACGCAGTACTCCAGGTGTGGTCTAACTAATGAGCTACACAGTGGCAGAATCACCTCCTCCCTCCTCGAGGATATACCCCTTGCAATACAACCCAGCATTTTGTTGGCCTTTGCAGCTGCCTTCCTACATTGTGCCGAGTTGTTCATTGACCCTGTAATGAGCACACCCAGATCCTTCTCCTCCTCTGTCTGGGCTAGCTGCACTCCCCCTAGCTGGTAACTCCTCCTTATTGTTGTCTCCTGTTAGAATTTCAATGGCCGTTTCTGGGATAGGGGCACCAAATCTACACACAGTATTCCAGGTGTGGCCTCATCGAAGACCTGTACAGGAGTAGGATCACTGATTGCTGGTGATGCCACTACTGATACAGCACAACATCCAGTTAGCCTTCACATATGCCCTGTTGCACTTTGCTGATGACTTGAGGCTGTCACTAATGATCTCAAGGTCCCTTTCATCTGTTGTCTGATTTACACTTGACGCCCTCTACCCAATACTGTTCAGGAGTTTTTATTCCCAGTATGCATGAATTTGCATTTCCATGAGCTGCCAGATTCCAGACAATTTCTTCATTTTTGTCAGATTGTTCTTCAAACCCTCAGTTCCCTTCTCTGTGTCTACCCTGCTGTGTAGCTTTGTATTATCTGCGAACAAACTAGTCTTACCCTGATTTCCCACTCTTATGTCACAGAAGAATATGTTGAAGAACACTGGTCTGGGGACTGACCCCTGAGACATCCCGCTTGTCACCTTTATGACTGCTGAGTGACTCCCATTTAACACAGCTGTGTCCTATCACTGAGCCAGTTTCTAGTCCATTTGGTTAAGCCATCCCCCACTTGAAGGTTTTTCAATTTTTTCAACAGCCTATCATACTGTACAGCTGAAGACCAAATGCTGGACATCCACAGACTGCCCCTTGGCCACTAAAAGTCAATGAATTTTGTTTGGCATTATTTCACCCTTACAAAGCTATGCTGCCTCCCTTCATGCAGACCCTTTCTTTTCAACAATCCCACCATCTACAAGTCCACTGGCTACTCTTTGGTGATCATCTCAATCATTTTCCTCACTGTAGAGGCCAGATTGACCAGCCTGAAGTCACCTTGGTCCACCTTATTGCCTCCCTTGAATTGTGAAATCACATGTGCCTCCCTCTATTCTCTTGAATGTACTCGTTTTGCCAAGTAGCAGTGAATGGATCTGCTAGAGGACCCACCGCCCCGTGCCACCCCTACTTCTCTGAGTAACCTAGGCTGGAGCTCTTCAGGGCCCAGTGCCTTGTTTGTCTTCAGTTCTATGAGTCCCTTGAGCACCATATCCTCAGTGATTGGGTTTATATCCAGCCCCTGCCCCCTTCTGTCTAGCCCAGCTGCTGGTCTTACTGAGCACTTGGGGATGACGCAAAGTATTCATACAGGAGATCCTCATTTCCAGCATTTTCAGTCACTCATCCTTCCTCAGTCTATTTCTTCCTTCATATTTTTTCTCATCCTAATGTACCAAAGAAAGCTTTGTAATTTTGTTTGTCTCCTTGTGCAGTTTTCTGTAGTGTCTTGGCTTTGGCTGTCTTATCCCTGCTTCTGCTCATCTCATGCTATCCTGGTAGACTGACCTGATCTCCCCGTCTGTTTTTTTTTTCTGATATGCCCTAAAGGCCAACCTCCCCCCCCCCCCCACAGTTTCCTTAATCTACCTGGTGAACCTGAGAGCCCTCGTGCATTTCCTAGTTTTGCCTGCCATTCCCAAGCAGGTCTTATAGACCTCCAGGGTGGTTCTTTTATGGCCTCCCACTTTGCCTCTGCCCTCTCCACCCTGCTTACTCTCCTGAGTTGAATCTTCAGTAGATCACTCTTTTTCATTCTCATGAAGTCTGCTTTGATGAAGTTCAGTATCTACGTCTTCGATTTAGTGTGTCCTAACATGAGTGGAATGGAAAACCATACTGTTATGATTGCTTGTCCCTAGAGAGGACTCAGCCCTAATATCCAAGATGTCCAGATTTGTGAACACTTAATCTAAGATAGCTCCTTGTCTGGTGTGATCCCTAACCTGCAATGTTAAAAAGCAATCCTGGAATGTATCTGCCAGTGCCTGACTGTTTTGGCACCGATATGGCCCAGTCCATGTCAGTTATGTTTAGATTACCCATTGGGCTTATGTTCCCAATGCCAGCAGCTCTCTTGATCTCTCTTCCCTAAGGAGATGGTCATCTGCATATGACTGGTTTGGGGGCCAGTAGACCACTTTCAGACCTACTATTTATACCCCCTCCACCACCAACTGTATACACCGTTTCCATCCCACATTGTTCCACTATGGCTTGTTCCTCCATTCCTCTTTTGTGATTCCTTGAATATATCGCTACAGATAGTACAATTTTCCTTTCCTGTTTATGTGTCCCTTCTGGAGAGGTTATAACTTGGGATGGATATTGAGACCCCTGTCATTGTTTGATGATGTCTGGGTCTCAGTGACAGTTATTGCATCTTGCTCAGCTTCTGTAGGCAGTGCCTGCAGGTTGTTCCACTTGTTCCTAAGACTCTTAGCATTGAGGCTGACTGTCCTCCATGACAATTCCTCGTATTGATTTCTATTTCTTTCCCTTTCTTACACCTCCTTTGCTCCTTCTCCCTGTGTTTGTACTTTTCCATCCTCCCTATGTTGACCTGCCTCCCCCTGGTTAAGGAAGCACTAGCTAGGTTCTCTGTATCCTCCAACTTCTGAGAGGTATCCTGCACATGAGACCTCTCTATAACAAAAGAAAAATCTGTCACCAGTTGAGATTTCTGTTTAGTTTTCCATAAGGATAGGGTGGTAGTATGAACACATCCTAAATTTCTGCCAAAGGTGGTATTGGGAGTTCAACTAGATTAGTCTTTGGTGCTCCCAGCCTTCTTCCCCAAACTGGAGACCCCAGTGGAAGGTTGTGGTAAACTCTTCTTTGATGTGAGGAGATTCCTCAGTTTCTGCCTATGTGTAACCAAGGATTGTAGGCAAGCTTCTCAGTTATTTCTTTTGATTCATATTGAAAATAATTTCCTGTCTGCAAACAGTGCTTGTCAAATAGAATTGTTAGTTACATTCACCACTGCTGTACCTTAGCAGGGCAGCAGTTGGAGGGCTCTGTCCGAGCTCAGTACACCACAGCACTGCAATGGCTGCTTTGGTGGTGTGACTCAGTTTGGTCCCTGTTTCAGAGATTTGTAGGACTGCTACCTGGAGAAATGTTCACACCTTTACGAAACACTATGCTCTGGATATCCACTCCAGGAAACATGCATGCTTGGTATTGGTTGTATTACAAACTTATTCTCTTTGTGAGTTGTGGGTTTTCTACCTCACTAGTCCTGGGGACTTTTCCAATAGCTTGCTAGTCAAGACCAAAGAGTGTGACTATTAAGAAGTTTGATTCTGGAAAGATACAAAACTTAGTTACCATAACTGTAGACCTTCGAGAATATCTTCTTTATAAAGTACCACTCACCAATCCTCCATCCCCTGGACTCCCTTCAGTTTCGTATATGTTGTCTTTCCTCTTCTTGAATGGGTACAGGCAGTGAAGACACTTTTTGTTTGTTTCTGTTTCTTATTATACAGACCAATGGGATCCCTTGTGCCCTTGTTATTTGTTACTAATTTTCAGATGGACAACTTATCTCTTTCTCGGTAAAAAAGGTACTGAGGCAGTTGGGGCAGCTGTGTCCCAACAATACTGTGTGTTGGGGCTATTCACCAGCTCCTCCAGTCCCCAAATTCCTGGTTTCAGTGGGGTCCTGTAACCTCCAGCTCTAAGACCAAAGAGTGGCACTTAGTGGAGAAAATTTTTCTGAACATCTGAAGTTAAGGTAATTATTTTTTCTTATAGTTCAAAAGTCATGGCTGATCCTTTGTTCTCTTTTGTAGATGCTAGTGGCGATGAAGTGATGTGGTATGGATGGAGTAGTACTTGTCTTTTAAAGATTTACAACACTGAATTGGCCAGGTAAGAATACACTCACCTTTGACCGTCTGGTCTCTGGTGATCTGATTGTCTACGTAAGTTCAGTACTGTGTACGGCGAGTAAAATAAAAAACAAATATAGATTTTTTTTCATAAAATACCAGCTCTCCTTTGCTCCGTTTTAATTATATTTTTAGATATTTTATTTGAGACAAGAAAACATTGAGGGGCCAGCCCAGTGGTGCTGAGGGTTGAGGTGCTGGACGTCACACCGGTGACCTGTGTTCGGGAACTAGCATAAGCCATGGGGGGGGTTCAGCAGGGGAGGGAGAGGATCAAGCATCTGGAGGACAGCTTTCCTCTCCTCTTCCCTCCCAGGGAAGGAGGACTGGCACTCCTGTCGAGTGACTACCCCCAGGTGGAGGCCGGAGGGTAGTGCAGGTCAGAGGGGCCAGACGAAGGGAGGATGCTGTGGGACTAATGTGGACACGCCTTTACATGCGCACGTCCTGCGTGTTTGCCCCAGCAACAGGGAAGGGAGAAAAAGAGGAAAAAGACCTCTGGCTGCAATGTAATGTGAGGAAGTATTTTTTCACAGAGAGGATTGTGGATGCATGGAACAGCCTCCCTGAGGAGGTTGTGGAGTCAAGAACAGTGGGGGAATTCAAGAATGCATGGGACAGGCATAAGGCAGTCCTAGTGGGGGGTAGGAGGAAGTAAGCTGTTGGTTAACTAGGATCTGCAGCTTATCTGTTAGGTAGGAAAATGGGCAGACTAGGTGGGCCAAGTGGTCCTTATCTGCCGTCAAATTCTGTTTCTATGCAGGATGATGACCGACCTCCTGTAGGCTCTGCACATGGCGACCGGGCAAGGGTAAGTCCCAGTGACACCGGGGATGATGGGGCTGGGGGGGTCGGTCAGAAAGGGGGAGCCGGGGGCAGAAGGAGGATAAAGTGCATACAAAAAAAAAAAGAAAGCATTAAAAACTCTGAGTGTACTGTATGAAAAGAAGGGATACAATATTAGTCTAGCTGTCTATTTTCAGAAAAGGAATTCCAAGGTATATCTAACAAAAAACATATTCCTTTTAATCCCAGGAATCCATCAGTATAGTTTTACAATAGCAAAAGTCCACTGGATTGTGTTGCCCCGGAGACAGAACTCATGCTAGTTTTGGAATCTTAGAATTAGAATTATATTCAAAGGGCCAGATATTCAAAGATGTGTGTCGGGCGCAAACCTGTTGCGACAGAATAGCACTGGGTTTGTGCCCGGCTGCAGTATTCAAAAGGCCAATTAACACCGATGCTATATGATAGCGCTGACGCTAATAGTTAATGTATGCAGGGGAGGGAGTGAGGGGAGGGGCCATGAATGTCGGTACACCGGCATATTCATAAGAACAGTGCCGCACTATAGTATATTGCGTGACCTGTACCGCAGCACTGAATACTGCTACCAGAAAGCATGTGATAATGTCGGGCAGTCGGGGGAGGCAGTACTCCCGTCCCCCACGCATGCTAAAGGCATAGCACACAAGGCCATTAGGCTTGTAACCCCCCCCCCCCCCACCGGACCCTGACACCCATATGTCATGTCAGATACAACACATCCTGGTAGTCCTGTGCCCCTCCCCAGCACAATCCCTGACCCAAGTACACACAAGCCCAGTCCAGTCTAGTGGTCCCCCCCCCCATTACGAGCCATGAAAACCAATCCCCGACCCAAGTACACACAGAAGCCCGATCCAGTCTGGTGGCCCCCACATTATGATCCATGAACACCGATCCTGGGCACAAGTTGCAGGAGATACCCTCATCCCCGAACTCATATCACATTTATACATCCCTGGTGGTCCAATGGACTGTAGCAGCCCCAATCCTTCGTACAGTGCAACCCCCTTCCTTCATATGCTTGGTGGTCAATAGGAATTCCCACCCCCTCTTCCCCAAACCAAGCTGGCGATTAACTCAACCCACCGCTCACCTCCGCGGCCAGCTACCGAGTTATGCATGGACGCGTTCTGTAACTATGCTCTCATTCATAACGCAGTCGGCGGCTGGCTTCTGAGGTGAGCGGTGGACTGAGCCAGCTGCTGGCTCGGTTCCGGGATGGGGAGAGAGGAGTGACGTAAAACCCCACCTGCACTGTAGGCATGTTTAAACATCGCCAAAGCTGTCGTCCTATGAGTCGGTATGTACCTCAGTGCCATGTCGATGTTACTGCACTGTTTGTTCCCTATTCCATCCTCCCCAGTCTGCATCAGGAAACAGGCTGTGTCCACCTCAGTGTGCCCTTCCTGGTAAAACATTTGTAGGACATACGAACAGTATGACAATAGTATACTGTATATCTGTGACATTCTCATCTCACAGCTGCCCTCAGTATCAGATTCTGTGGCTTGCACACACTTTCATTACTGGTTTGCTTCTGCTGCAGATTTGCACTGCTGACAGTCAAGCCCTTAGGGATGTGATGCCCATGATACCCCCAGCCTCAGGATGAGGAGCTTGAAGCCTAATGTGGCATCGGGACTTTCTCTGTCACCCTGTTCTGTGCCAGTGCTGACCTTGGAACACAAGTACTATGCATCCAGCAACTTTTAAGGCTCAATCACTAACTGACACAAAAGCCCTGAATAATACACTCAGCAAAGCATTGTCATACAGAATCAAGAAATGCTGAACAATAGAACTGTTAGAGGCTGCGAGATTGAGTGACTGAAGGGAACAAACACCCCAGGACCTAGTGCAGGCAAAGACAGAGATACATGACTACAGCATATCAGCATGCATGTATATATGCAGTACCACATACCTCTACAGTGTCCCTCATTATGGGGGACACCCCTCCCTTTACCTCTCACTGTAGCCCCAACCCCGAGTCATTTCTTATGGGAGCAGGGGTGCACACATAGTGACTGTGCTGTACATCCAGACCGGAATGCAGTCGTATGTATTCTGTGGTGCTACATAATTGTAGCCTTTATACATACAAAGATATTGGTGCCCATGGTGTTCTGTGTTAATTTCCAGTGTTTGCGGCCATGTCCCTCCTTCTGAGGATCAGTAACCCTCATTGACCCTCAGTTTGCACGCCTGTGTCCGTCACTGTAGTGCTGAATGGGTGCAAGGTATGCAGTAAGTGAGCCTGCTGACACCCATTGCCTGTGGCGTCCTACCTGTACTCCCAGGCTGACCTACAGGTGGAGATGTGAGCGGTCCCAGCCGGCTCCTGTACTCTCAGGCCGACCTACAGGTGGAGCTGTGAGCACCACGGAGTAGCACTGGGCAAACTACATGTAAATGTATGCTAAGCAGCCTATCATGAGATGCAAATGTGGCTGTTTGCACACGGATTACCTAATATGGGCTTTCAATATTGCAAAATTTTGCCCCGGGCTAATGTGTTAGCCTGGGGGAAAGTGTTAGCGCCGGGCTAATGTGTTTGCCCTGGGCTTACCTGTCTCTTGTGCAGCATATTTCTGTGTGTGTGGCCTGCATTCACTATTGCTGTTGTTGTGCTTCACTCCATTACTATCACTCACATTGGCCTGCTACTGCAGCTCTGTCTTCCGCCTCTGTGTCCACTGAGAAGCTGTTGCTTTTTGCCCTTCCCTGGTGCTATATTCAGAGCTGTCTCGTTTCCTGGACTATTTTAGCACTGGACTCCCAGCCCTGTTTGCACTGCTTCTTTTGCACACTATATTTGGCAGGTTTAGCCCCGGAGCTATTCCTTTGAATACAGCGTTCTAATAGTTCTGGGCTAATTTAGCATGCCATGCAGTGCTAATTTTGCTCCTGGGCTTGAATATCTGGCCCAAAGTCTGCACTGTGGTCACACTCCCTCTAACAGATTCAAACCCCAGGAATCCCACATTTTGCTTAACAATAGCAGTGAATCTGGGAGGTGAAGCTGCCCTGGTGTGTGTGGAATATGTAAATTATGGAACGCTGAACGAAATTCAAACCTCTGCCTCGAGGTGGTACTGTGCTCAGCAGCATAACATCAGATCTATTTCTCCACCTGTACGATCAAGTCGCCCCGAAGAGTGCTCCTCAGCAACTTTGCCAACAGTTATTGTTTTCCACGGAAACCACGTTTATTTAATTATTTTTAAATCTCTGCTTCTTGTACATTATACTATGTATTTTTCTGTATTTTACGTTTTTATTTGGTTCCTCAGGTTTTAATAGGAACTGGAGACCCTACTCGTAGGCGGCCCTTTTTTCTGACTGCACACTTGTCTGTCTAAAAAAAGGAAAAAAATGACAGAAGGTTTGAGGATCGTTTTTGTAGTTCAGTCTGAGCTTTTTTCGTTTCGGTTTCACTGAGGTTTGGTCTGAAGGAACCGAGACATGTTGTCCCCCCCCCCCAAATTGGGGGCAGTGTGTTCTGTCTTCTGACTATTGGGCATATCATACATACCTAAGAAGTGAACAGGACCTACAGGTTTTAAAAAGCGCACCAAGTGTTTTCATTTATTGGCCAAGGTAGACTGCCGCGATTTGAGTTTAAAGTACCTGGGTCGCAATCACTTTCTCTCCAATTATGAAAGCTGCAGCAAGTTTTGTCCCAAGACCATTAACAAAAGGCCCCAAAAAACTGCAGGGCATGGCTTACCAGTCTACCTCTACATCACCTAAGCTTTCAGAGGAGGTTCTTTCCTCACACAGTAAACCCAGGGAAAGGCCCTCTAAAGATTCCTTCAACACCAGGGTTCCTGACAAGGGGAACCCTGATCAGTCTAAGCACAAAAGACATTCAGAGCAGGTTCCAGAACTGGGGCCTGCTTAAAAGTAACAAAAAGAAAAACATGTTGCTGTCTCTCTTGCTGAAGAAGCAAAGGAGCCATCAGTGAACAATATAAAAAATGCCCTCTGCTGAGAACATGACTAAAGCTTGGCAAGCCAGGCATTTCAAGCCATGGGAGCCTGAATGGGTTTCCCAGTTCCCTCTGCCTCCCCCCCCCACCAGTTCCGGGGGACCAGAAGGATGATTTTTATTATGAGAAGGAGGAAGAAGGGAAACGGATGGAACTAGACGGTTCCCCTGATCAGGACTCCGGTTCCCCTCCCTGTGGCATGGAGGACTAGTTCTCATATTTTGCCTTCATGAAACAGATGGTCAATACCTTTGCTCTCTCCACCCAGGAATCTGATCGGGATGAGAAAGAGGCTGATTTCTTGGACATAAAGGGGTTAACCCTTACTAAGAGGTTGCTCTTGCCTCTCCACAAAGCCTTTAAGAAAGCAACCTGTAAACTACTTCAAGCCCCTACCTCTATTCTGGGGCTTGATAAGAAAATTGAGAAGAAATGCCAGCTGGACAGATGTGACACTGAGTACCTCTGCTCACACCCTGACCATGAAGGTGTAGTCCAGATGGCTTTCTATGACAAAGCCAAGGTTCCCCTCTCCTAACAGCCTCCAGACAAGGACTCCAGGAAGCTGGATGGCATGGGGGGCGGAAAGGTGTGCATCTGCCTCCTTGTTCCTGAGGCAGGCTGCATACATTGCCTACACCACTAAGTACCAGAAAGCCCTGTGGAACCTGGTACTGGCCCTGAGTGATAAATTCTACGGGGACAGGTCGGGTGCAGGACTTGGCAGATACGTCTAGGACTGCCCTCGATGCTACCAAATACCTGTTCCATATGGCAGTAGATGCTAATCATACTGCATCCAGGATAATGGACAAGGCTGTCTCCCTAAGGAGATTTACTTGGCTAAGGATGACTAATTTTTCCCAGAACACCCAGGCAAAGGCCATGGACTTCCCCTCTGAGAATGATTTCCTGTTTGGTGACAAGACAGAGGCATACATGAAAAAGGTGGAATAGTACAAAACGATGTACAAAAGTGTTCTGAAAAGGAAAAGGCCTCTGCTTCCTACAAGCCTCATGGAAGGGTAGGTCGGGGTAGGGGTTACTACCTGCATACTTTTTATCCTATGCTCATGCCCTATGACTACTGCAGGACAAGATGGTACTTTAGAGGCAGGGGCAGAAGAGCTTCCAGAAGGGCCGATCATACTTTGACCTCTAGGGTTCAGCCCAAGCAGAACCCCTGATGTGTGTGTTCAGGTTGCCCACCCATTGCCAGTAGGAGGAAGACTGGCTCACTTTTTCCAGGAATGGAAAAATATCACCACAGACAAGTGGGTCCTGAAGGTAATGAGTTGGTCTCTCCCTGCAGTTTCAAAGTCTTCCCAAACTGCAGGTCCACAGAAGCTTTCCCCCCTCTACCCCAGAAGAAAATATTCTGCTGGAGCTGGAGGTCAAAAAGTTGCTGCAGACAGATGCAGCAGAAAGAGTTCCTCCTTCACAGTGGGGAGAAGGCCTTTATTCCAGGTACTTTCTCACTGGCAAAAAAATAATGGGGAGTGGCGACCCATTTTAGACCTCAGATTTCTGAACAAATATCTAAAGGAGGACAAGTTCAAGATGGTCACCCTGGCCATCGTGATCCCATCCTTGCAACCGGGAGATTGGCTGGGAACACTGGGCCTGAAGAACATTTGTAACATGGCAAAAATACTACTAGTGCAGGCAAGAAAGATGATTGGTCTAAGGGTGTCAGGTGGTACAAGAGCAACACAGCATTATGAGACGATAATGTCATGTTGCTTGTGTACTACTGAAACGAGCCACAGAGGAGAAAAGAGCAGTGTTTGAAAAGCAGAGACACAGAAGATGTAGTAAATGTTCTGTATCCCAGCGAGTGAAACAGTCACAGTACTCAGTGACACCGAGATACCTGTGCAAGCTGGTGAAACACAAGTAAACATGCCCGCAGAGGACATAGAAACAAATGTGGTGGATGTCACCAAGTGCACAAAGCAGCGACACTAGTCCTAAGGTAGAAAAACCGTGAGTATGAGTCCCTCACATCTCAAATGGTACGGCGGGCAAAGGCCGGAGCAGGGAAACCAGCACCGAGATAAAAATGTCTGCAGAGAAGAGAAGAGAATACGTGCAGACGTACGTGACCAGGAAATGACCAATGCCTGCAACTTTCAGTCATTCATGATTCTTTCACGGTGCATGGAACCGCTAATGATAATTACTGTTGCGCTCAGCATACCGTGGAATGAAGCGGATACAGAAGATTCGGCCAGAAGCAATAGGCATAATAAAATAGAATGGAAGCATTGAAGGGCGCAAAATCAGATAAAGGGGCAGGACCTACACACATAGACAGTATGCAAATTAGCCATGTAGCTAAGTTGCGGAGGAGAAAGACACCAGCACATGCTGGACCTCCCAAGCAGACGATTGCAATAATAGCCATGCAGATTTTCAAAATATAGTCAAAAGAATGTTAACGAACCCTTTGTCTGTCAATATGCAGGTTTTATTTTTTGCAGCATCTGCATGTAAATAAACAATTGTTCTCAGTTCCAAAAGTACCTGAGAAATTTCAAAACAAACAAAACTGTGTCTTCATACAGTTCTTGACATAATATCTGTATTTGTAACACAGGCAACTGTAAGAAAACCATGTTAGAAGTGCATTAATCCCCTCTGGAGGTGGCATCTAATGGGGAATTAATGCATGGTTGGATCGTTGTATGCACTCGGCTTCCGGCCTCGGGCCACAACGGTCCCAACCATGCATTAACTCCCCATTAGATGCCACCTTCAGAGGGGATTAATGCTTACGTATTTTCCCATCCCAATCAGACCCAGTCACAGAAAATACCTAAGGTTCAGGCTGCCCTCTGGCCACTATCAGTTCATAGCTCTCCCCTTTGGTCTCTCATCTGCCCCCAGGGTGTTCACACAGTGTGTGGCTGTGGTGGCAGCATACCTCAGAAGGCAAGGGGTGATAGTTTTTCCTTATCTGGACGACTGGCTAGTCGTAGGAAGATCACATTACCAGGTCAAGGACTCTCTCCAGCTAGTTCAGCCCACCTTGGAGATGTCGGGATTTCTCATAAACAAGCAAAAATCCCAAACAGAACCAGTGCAGGTGGTGAAGCTTAAAGAATCGCAGCTGGATGCTTTCCAGAGCAAAGCTTCCTACCTCTGGAATAAGTGGAAAGTCTCCTGGGTCTGGCACACTCCTTCGTCCTGGGTTATCCCAGGCCGGCAAGATATTTTCTCCCACTCCTTGGTCATATGGCCTCCACCACAGCTGTGTTACCAGGAGCCAGATTCCAAATGAGGGACGTTCAGTATCACTTAAGGGCCCATTTGTTTCAGAAGCGACACCCTCTATTATGTATGTACCTATGACGAAAAATGTACTGCAAGTCTTGGACTGGTGGAAGGAAAGGGACACACTCAGAGAAGGGGTTCCCTTTCAGCTGTGGGTTCCGACATTCATTCTGACAACAGATGCCTCCCTCTTGGGACGGGGAGCCCACCTGCACGACCTCACAGTAAGTGGAGTGTAGTCCCCCTCAGGAGTCCAGGCAGCACATAAATCACCCCAAATGAATTACGTTTTTTTCTTGCCCTACAGTCATTTCCCTCCCAGGTAAAGGGTCAGTCTGTCCAGGTCAGGACAGACAACACCACTACCATGTATTTCATCAACAAGTAGGGCGGAACGAGGCCCTCATAACTGTACAGAAGCCATGAAGCTTTGGAGCCTGGCTTACTCACTGGACGTGCAGCTGTCAGCTGACCATCTTCCAGGAAAAGACAATGCCTTGGCAGACTCCCTCAGAAGGATAAGCCAAGACCATCATGAAAGGTCACTGAACTGACAGGTGTTAGATACAGTCTTTCGATGATGGGGCACACCAGAAATAGACCTGTTTGCTTTCAAAGATGATTGCCAGCTCCCCTTCTTCTGTTGCAGGCCCCTGGCAGTGGGCACAGTCCTCTTGGATGCCCTGATTCTGGACTTGTCATGAAAGTTCTGTATGCCTTTCCTCCATTTCCTCTGCTGTTGCGAGTCCTCCTAAAACTGAAGAGCCAGCCTGCAACCATAATATTAATAGCTCCAGACTGGGCCAGGCAGCCCTGGTACTCTCTGTCACTGGTCCTTTCCGAGCAACTCATTTGTCTTCTCTCGAGATTGAACCCACTGACCATGTCTCAGGGCAGAGTGACCTACCTGAACCTCAGATCATTACGCCTCAAGGTGTGGTTCTTGAGGAGCTAGAGTACTCTTGATTTCCAATTTTCAGTGGAGGTCCTGAATGCCCTCAGGGTTTCCAGAAAACCTGTCACCAGGAAAACTTATGCTTCTAAATGGAAAAGATGTTCTCTCTGGTGTACTCCTAAGCAGGTCAACCCCCTACATGCAAACCTACCCTTACTTCTGGACTACTTGGTGCATTTCCAGGCCTTAGGCCCTCAACCCTTAAGGTGCACTTGGCAGTCATCTCTGCCTACGTATCAGCAGGCAATGAGAAAACAATGGCTTCTCGATCCATTTTCAAGAGATTTTTCAAGGGCCTGATCCATTTATATGCCGCTGTGAGGGAACCAGTCCCACCATGGGATTTGAACCTATGCATAGCTAAGCTCATGAAACCCCCTTTTGAGCCAGTGGTCACTGTGGATACGCAGTATGTCACCTGGAAGACCGTCTTTTTGGTTGCCTTAACTTCCACCAGGAGGGTGTGCAAGCTGAAAGCTCTCTGTGCTGATCCCAACTACATTGTATTTCACAGGGACAAGGTAGTCCTCTTAACAGGACATTTCTTCCCAAAGTGGTGTCCGGGTTTCATGTAAACCAGTTCCATCACTCTCCCAGTGTTCTTCACAGAAGGGTTCAGTCTTGGTGAGCAGATGCTGCACAGACTGGATGTTAAAAGGTCACATGAACACTATTTGGATCATACTAAGGACCTCGGATCCTCCCACTCACAGATGTTTCTCTCATATGGTGAAGTGGGAAGGGGCAGACCAGCTTCTAAGAGGATCATTGCCTGCTGGAGTTTTTCCTGCGTTCAGTTCTCTTACTCTAAAGCTGACAAACAATCACCTCAAGGCCTCAGGGCATGCTCCACTCGTGGCACTGCTGTTGCAAAGGTGGCTGCAAGGGAGATCCACTTGCAGGAAATCTGTGAAGCAGCTACCTGGAATACTGTACACACCTTTATAAAGCAGTACTGTGTGGACATACAATCCAGTAGAGATGCCAGGTTTGGCACTGCAGTACTGAAGAACCTTTTCTCCAGATAGGTCCTACACCCAGCCTCCCAAGGTACTGCTTTGTAGTTTGCAGTTGTTAAGCATTATGAGAAATTCCTGGGGTTTGAAGAAAAAATTGCTTACCATAGTAATATTGTTTCTTCCAGGGGATCCCTCATTTTGCTTAAATCTCCCATGCTGCCTACTCTTCTAGAACCAGGAAAAGGTTCAACAAGAATCAGTTCTTTTACTTTTTGCCTGCTTAAACATTAATTGTTGTGCCGGCCTAGTGGCACTGAGGGTTGAGGCGCTGGACTCCACACCTTGTGCCACACCAGTGACCCAGGACCAGGATTGAGCTCGGGTCATTGGGGGTCAGCAGGGGAAGGAAAGGATTGAGCATCCGGAGGACTCCTCTTCTCTCCTGGGGAGGGAGGGATGTGTCACCCGCTGCTCCAGCGGCCCCCAGTGGAGACTGGGGCGTCTCAGCAAGCGGGAGACCTGCTGACGGGTATGGAGATGATGACGGATGTCCTGCAGGCGGATGCGGGAGTGCACCCATCATGCGCTGGACATCATTGCATGTCCGTGCCTCCAGGACCAAGGATGAGTGGAAAAACCCTGGCACCTGGGAAGGTGATGATAGGACCCGCGGAGGACCCAACACGTTCTACACCAGACCTGCCTAGCTGGCCTCTGGTTCCCCCCTGTGCTCTGACAACATCCTAGATTGTAGATAGAGCGCCGGTCAGGAGTTGGCGACCCCACCTTGGGGGGGGCCGGGGTTCAGAGTCAGGGGGATGGCGAATTCGGGATGTAGAGGGGGAATGGCCCAGGATGGAGGCAAGGTGTGGAGGTCTCAGGTGAGCAGTTACAGGATCCTACCCAGTGTCCTGTCTGAGGGAGTCCTATGGGGCCAGTGAAGGAGTATAAAGAAAGTTCACACACACAAAAAAAGCATTACTTTTTGTTCATTCACAGCAGTTTTTGTGGTGATTGTCTGCTATAGCTTGGCCTAGTGGTGAGCTTATTTTTCCCTTCGAGGAGTTTTGTTTTAGTAGTTTAAAATAGGTTAAGTTCAGTTTGTGCCTTTTTTCCTCTATTGGCTCTAAAATAAATCTGACGTTATGCTGTTGAGCACAGCACCACCTCGAGGCAGAGATTTGAATTTTGTTCTGAGTTCCATAATCACATACTCCACACACTCTGAGGTATCTTCACCTCCCAGTCTCACTGCAGTTGTTAAGCATAATGAGGGATCCTGTGGCAGAAACAGTATTACTATGGTGAGTAATTTGTTATTTGTTTCTTCACTTGAAGAGAGCAGTCGCCCCGAAGTACAGCTCTACTCTTCTGGCCTCCAGAATGATGTAGCGATTTAATGTCTATATTTATTATTAGTTATTTCTTGATACTGTGTGCTAGTTTATTTGAATTTTGGTAACCAGGTGAGCTCGCTGAGACCATGCAGTCCCTTTTTCAGGGGCGACCTGGGAGACGATATGAAAAGGCACATTACAGAGTAAAACAACATAATAAATATTAAAATTTTCAAAGCTATATACAAATGTACCAAAGTTAATGTAGTAGATTCAACTGGGATATATTCAGTTTACTGTGGCACAATAGTGGTATTAGCATGAATGTAGAAGTGTGAACGAGAGCATGCTAGGAGAAAATGCACCTGAGACAGTTAAGAAGATAGTAAGTAGCATACAGAGTTGACGGGGATTAGCCTAAGCTCATGCAGGACGCAGGTTCGAGCAGGTGTGCAGCTAGTGATTTTTTAAAATGGTGACAGAGAGGGGCAAGAGAGCAGATGAGGCGGAAGCACATTCCAGGCCATGGTGGCAGAGTAAGCAAACGATCATCTACCAACGATACGGTGCGGTTTAAGGGTTCCTAGAATGGGCAAAGTGGAGGACCTTAGAGAACGCACTCCTTCTTTTCAATAGACAATATCCTTTAGATATGGCGGGTTGAAAATATGTACTAGCTTATAAACAGAGCATAAAGTGAGGTACCTTAGCCGTGCATCATAATCTGGCCAATGTAGGATAGTCAGGATTTTCACAGTGGTGTTTCCTAACATCAGCCCATTAGGCAAAGCGCCCTATTCTATGATAAAGTTGTCGGAGCCTGGCAACTGATATGGGTTGGGCGGAGCGAAGTAGCGGGGCTCCATAGCAGAGTATAGGAAGGAGTGATGTGGACATACCTCTCAACCTCCCTCATCACAAATCATGGACATGGCTTAAAATGATCAGGGACAAATGACCAAAATTAGGGACACATCAGAAAAAATAGTAACATTAGTTCCAGAAGCTGTGTGCAACATGCTTCTTAGTATGAATAGCATTTTCTTAATGAGAACTAGACTGTAACACCAATAGCTGGCATTATTTTGTGATTCAAATCCCTACTGTTCAGTGACAGAAATGCCAAATTTAGGAGGGACAGAAGAAATTTCTGAGGCAAAATCAGGGGCATCCCTGAAAATCAGGGACAGTTGAGAGGTATGGATGTGGAAGCAATTTTCTGGCAGGAGGTGGCAGATAAAAGGGGGTGGAGACTGTATAACAGACCTAGTTTCTGGTTTATAGTTTTAGTTAGTGAGGAGACGTGGGTCTCAAAGGAGAAGGCTGAGTCAAGGTTCAGTCCTAAGTATTTGAAGGGTTGGACAACTTCTATGGAATCCCCTGATAATGAACAGATATTAAGGGGATGTTGTGAACATATTTTAGCGGTTTTAGGAAAGGAATTATAAAATACCATGGCTTAGTTGTTTTTGGTATTAAGAATGAGTTGGTTGTGCCAGCCCAGTGGCGCTGAGAGTTGAGGCGCTGGATGCCACATCGGTGACCTGGGTTCGGGAACGAGCTTGGGTTATCGGGGGTCAGCAGGGGCAGGAGAGGACTGAGTGTCCGGAGGACTGCTCTCCTCTTCTGGGTGTGGATGAATGGGTCGGTGCACTCACAGCAGTATCAGCGGCCTCTAGTGGAGACTGGGGGCAGTGCAACTTGTGGTGCGCTCTTCCAGGGATGGGGGTGTTGGCAGACGACTTACACATGGGTGCGGGGAGCACGCCTGTCACATGCAAGGCATACTTGCATGTTCGCACCCCTGTGGGGACCCGGACAGGCAAAGGTGGGCCCAGTGGACTGCCCCCACGCCCACTGCTGGATCTATCCTGGCTGGTCTCTGTCTCCCTTCTCCACTCCCCGGCTGCCCTTCTAGATTATAGATAGAGTGCCGAAGGAGTAAGGCAGTCCCACCTCAGGTGGGGTAATCGGAGGCGTTCGATGGGAGTTCCTGGGAAGCAGAGATCAGTTCCTGGAGGACCATAGGCAGAGCAGAACAAGGCAGCTCCGATAGGCCTCACCAGCGAGAAGTCTAAGGGGCCAGAGAGCAGGAGGATAAAGAAAGTTGAAAAAAAAAAAATGAGATGGTTATTTGAGAGCCAAGATTCGAGTGAGTTGAAATCTGAGTTAAGGTTTTGATTAAGCCAGTCCATGTCATCGAAGGAGCGTAATTGAATGGCTTCCTCTGCGTAGAGTTGTATAGATGCACCACCTCAGGAATTGAGATGATCGATGATGAAGAGCAACAGACCAAGGATTAATCCCTGGTGTACACCATGAGTTATATGGAAAAATCTATTTCTAGCTTTCCAGGCAAATTCTCGCCAATAGGGGACTCCCAAAAGTCCCATTGAGAATTTAGTATACTTTTCTCAATCCTACTTTGATACCTGGAGTGGAAGCTCTTCATTCCAGGCATTCAGAATTCCCTGAGTAGAATTTTTTGATAATCCCCTCAATCCCCTATATATTAGTCCCACAAAGTGGGGCCACAGCTGCCCTCTCCCTGTGGTCATAGCTAAGGTAAGCAATGAAGGTGGGGGATCCGGGACCCTACTGAAGGCTAGTCCCCTCCGTTCAACGCCCTCTCTTAAGCTTGTATAAAGTCTTGTTGTGAAAGATTGTAAGTTTCTTGGAGTTTGGTAAATGAGAGGACCCCTCTGGTGTCCACCAAGTGGAATATAAATTTAAAACCCTTTTGTCGCCATTGAGTCAAAGTACCCTCCTGTTCCAGAGTGAGAGATTGGATTCCGAAATTTAATAGATTAAGATAGGCACCTACTGGTTCTAGCTCTTAAATGGATGAGTTTCTCCAAGTCTCTATAGTAGAATTTGTACTATAAATGTCTAGGTCTTTTATTTACTGGGTATACATCAATTGTAGAAGGTCGCCCCCCCTCACCCCATTAAGGGTAAATTCCAGGTTCTTCCAGGGAATGTCATACATTGGGTTGTTCCAATTAAAAACTCTAGCAATCACAGTGGCGTAAGCATACATCTGTAGATCAGGCAAATTTAAACCTCCCTTATTTTTTGGTAACATTAATGTGGACCACTTGATACGAGGTTTTTTCCCAGCCCAGACAAGTCTCGCCAGAGACTTATTCCAGGAGGGAAAGTACATTCCATTTGGCATCACCGGTATGGTCTGAAAAAGATATAGTAGCCGTGGGAGGATATTCATCCTAATAAGATCCACCCTAGAATATAATGATAAATGAAGCTGGGACCACTGATGTCGATCGGACTCTATTTTTTGTGTTGGAGTTCATAGTTCACCATAGTGAGGTGCATTAACTGGTTCGGTAAATGTATACCTAAATATTTTATCTTGATGCTGTTCCAGCGCAGAGGTGGACTGCTTTTCAGTGTTTGTGAGGGGTAGAAATGGAAGGGGAGAGCCTCAGTTTTAGAAGAATTTATTTTGTATCCAGAGAACTGAGCAACTTGCTCAAGTACCTCCCATATTGCTGGGATAGAGGACTCTGGATCCGATACTAACTATAAAATGTCATCCGCATATAAAGCCAACTTCCAAGATTGATTGCCCACCTAAATGCCCTTGATTTTTTTCTGAATTTCCAAGCATCATAGCCAAAGGCTCAATATGGATGGTGAATAGCAAAGGGGACAAGGGACAATCCTGTTTAGTGCCTCGCTGTAACATGATATGAGGTGTAATACTGCCATTAAGTTTTAAATAAGCCCTTGGTTCCGAATATATTTGCTCCAGCCAATTCACAAATTTCCTCGGAAACCCAAATGACATTAGTATTTCCCATAAAAATCTCCAGGACACCCTGTCGAAAGCTTTACATGCATCTAAACTGACTAAAGCCGAGGAGGTGGCTGAATTAGCCATACGATCCATCAAATGGATTGTTCTTTGTACATTATCTGCAGTCTGACGCATGTGCAGAAATCCTGCCTGATCTGAATGTATCAAGGTAGGTAATATAGTCTCCAACCTATGTGCCCATATTGCCCTATATAGCTTATAATCATTATTTAAAACCGAGATGGGTCTGTATGACTCTAAATTTAATGGATCCTTACTTGGTTTCAGGATAGCTGAGATGGCCGCATATGACCATGAGGGTGGGGCACCTCCATTCTGCACCTCCTGAAAAGTCTTTTGCATCGGCTGGATCAATTTTGAAAGAAATGTCTTATACCATTCGGCTCCGAAGCCGTCTGGGCCAGAGCTTTTTAATGTTTTAGAATGTTTAACTGCTCTTTGGATCTCTATAGTGGAGATCTGGTGTAAAAGTAAAGCCTGCTGGGACTCGGACAAGTGTGGAAAGTTAAGGGGGGGACAACATTTTTTTTATATTCTCCGGGGAGGGGTGTGTGTTACCAGAGTACAAATCTGCGTAATATTGCTGGAATGCTTTCAGAACTATAGGAGTTTTGTTAAGAATATCTCCTGTTAAGGGGTCGCTAATCTTTGTGATAGTGGCAGTCTGCTTAAATCCTCTAGTACGCCTAGCTAAATTTCTGGCACCTTTAGGGCCTCCCTTATAATAGAATCTTTTAAGATGTAGTAAGACATTTGGCGTCTTATAATCTAAAATGGATTGTAATTCCGATTGGATTTGTCTGAGCTCAATTTGTGTAACTGCTCCCTCTGTCTCTCATCTGCTGTAATTTTGCAACTTAACTTGTAATAATTTGTATCTGGATTCTCTCTGTTTATTTAGTCTGGAGGAATAAGAGATGATCTCTCCTCTAATCACAACCTTCAGAGTATCCCAGAGTACAGTAGCTGAAATAGAAGGGTCTGTATTCTCCTCTAGGGTTTGTGTGATACTGTCTACCATTCTGGTCTTAAACACTGGATCCTTCAAAAGAGAAAGCTTCAATCTCCATAAGGTTGTTTTATGAGTTTTGTTTAATCCCATCTTAATCAAGAGAGGTATATGGTCTGAGAGGAAGCGACCTTCCAGGGATATATCTTGAATCATATCCAAGTGCTCTGTAGATGTAAAAAAATAATCTGTTCTAGCTGATGTGTGATATCTAGGGGAGACAAATGTGTGTCCCTCCACAGAGGGGAAGAAATGGCGCCATACATCTGTAAGACCCATCTTGGGTATCTGGGTTTTTAAAAGTTTTTGAGTGGGAGTAAACCGACGCAGTTTAGGAAAAGTGGATTCTTTCTGTGAGGACATTATTAAGTTGAAGTCGCCTCCTATCAGCATTACCCCCTTTTGCTTTTCAAGCAGTCTATTAAAGAACTGTCTCAGTAATGAGGGAGGTGCTCCTGGTGGCAGATGCACACTCACCATTGTTACTTCAGTCTCGTACAAACGCCCTTGTACTATGACAAAATACACATTATTATAGAAACATAGAATTTGACGGCAGATAAGGACCGCTTGGCCCACCCAGTCTGCCCATTTCCCTACCTAATGGATAAGCTGCAGATCCTAGTTAACAGAGCAGCCTACTTCTTCCTACCCCCAACCCCTAGAATGGCCTTATGACTGTCCCATGCATGTTTGAATTCCACCACTGTTTTTGACTCCACAACCTCCTCCGGAAGGCTGCTCCATGCATCCACAACCTCTCTGTGAAAATACTTCCTTAAATTACCTCTGAGCTGCCCCCCAATCTTCAATTGTGCCCCTTGTTCTTGCACACCTTTTTTTGAAAGATGCTACCTCTTGGACTTTGTTGATTCCTTGAGGTACTTGAAAGTTTCTATCATGTCCCCCTCCTCCTCCTTTCCTCGAGCTATACATATTAAGCTCCTAAGTCTCTCTCATATGTCTTCCAGTGCAGACCCCGCACCATTTTAGTTGCCTCCTCTGACAGCTTCCATCCTGTTCTATGTCTTTATGGAGACTGGGTCTCCAAACTGCACGCAGTACTCCAGATGGGTTCTGACCAGCTGTCTGTACAGAGGATAATAACTTCCTGTTTTCTACTGGTGATGCCTCTCCTGTGCATCCCAATATCCCCCAGCCCTTCTTGCTGCCCTCTCACATTGCTTGCCCACCTTTAGGTCATCTGATATGACTACCCCCAGGTCCCTTTCCATTTTGTTGCTGTTAGTATCTCACCCCCATTGTGTACTCTTCCCCGGTTTTTGTTTCAGGTGCATTACCTTGCACCTCTTAGCATTGAATCTAAGCTGCCATACACTTGACCATTCCTCTAACCTTGCTAAGTCCCTCTCATCCTTTCCACCCCACCTTGTGCATCAACTCTGTTGCAGATCTTTTGTCATCTGCAAAGAGATATTTTTTCCTTCCAGTCCTCTGCAATGTCGCTATAAAGACATTGAAGAGGACCTGTCCTAATACTGAACCTCCTGGTACCCCACTAGTAACCCCCTCTTCAGAGTGGACTCCATTTACTATTACCTCTGTGTCCTATTCTCCAGCCAATTCTTTACCTAGGCTTGTCATCTTGGGACCCACTCCCAGGCTGGCTAACTTGTATATTAATCTTTGTGTGGGACTGTGTCAAATGCCTTGTAAAGTCTAGGTAGGCCGGTCCACAGCCCTTCCCTGATCTACTACTTTGGTCACCCAGTCAAAGAAATCTATCAGATTCATCTGGCATGACCTTCCTGCTGTGAATCCATGCTGCCTTGGGTCCTGTGCCCCTCTGGCCTCTAGATACTCGACAGTTCTTTCCTTCAGAAGTGATTCCATCATTTTCCCTATCACTGAGGCTAAACTATCAGGTCTGTAGTTTCCTGCTTCTGCCTTGCTCCCACTTTTGTGAAGGGAATCACATCTGCCCTCCTCCAGTCCTCGGTACCACCCATCCTCCCATGATTTGTTAAAGAGGGTAGTCAGTGGTGTCACTAGTTCTACCTTAGTTCTTTAGAATTCTGAGATGAACTCCCATCAGGCCCCATTGCTTTGTCCACCTTCAGTTTTAGAGAGTTCTTTCAGAACCCTTTTCTGTAAATGGGCTGGTATCAACTTCTGTATCCAGAGTTTTTCTACTGTTTGTTTTAAGGTACCTCCTCTTCATTTGTAAATACTGAGCAAAATATTTGTTTAGTATCTCTGCTTTTTCATAGTCACCTCTGCCCACCTCCTCCCTTTATTAAGCCTCACTATCCTCCCTTGGTCTTCCTTCGCCTCCTGATGTACCTATAAAAGGTTTTATCCTCTTATCTGAGTTGGCTATCTTTTCCTCGGTTTGGGCTCTTGCTGCTCTGACTGCCTTCCCAGCTTCCTTTTGCTTTAACTGATAACAGTTCTCTGTTCTGCTCCTTCTGTGATTCCTTGTACTTCCTGAATGCTTTCTTTTTCTCTTGAACCTTCACTGCCACTTCCTTTGAGAACCATAGTGGTTTCTTACATCATTTCGTTTTATTTGCTTCACACAAAGGCTTGTTACCTCTGTGATGGCAGTTTTTATTATTCCCAGGGTATGAAATCCGTGAAAAAAAGTACATGCCCACTTGGGCATGTAAGAAGAAAATATACATGCCCAACAAACTATTTACATGCCGCCCCTTAGTTTGCATAATTTTACACGTCATCTTCACTGGACCAAGCACTTTCATCACCACCACTAGGGCTGGCAGAAGCAGCATGCACTGACAGTGTTCTGGAGCCATAAGCTTTTGTAGTGGGCCTTCTTTTGCCATTTTTCCACCACAGTGGTATGGCACCTTCAGGGTTTTAGTCACTAAGTTGGGGTCCATTCAGAGATATAGACATTAGGTTGTGTAGGGTGTCTGGGCGTAATCCATCTCTTCAGTCATTTTTTATTCTTCCCATCAGAGAAAAGCCTCGTTCTGCAGCAGCAGTGTGACCAGGAATCAGGAGAATGATTCTGACAATGGCCAGCACATTTCGAAATTGTTGATCCAGCACATCCGCAAGAATCACTTTCTGCCACAATTTCAGAGACTTACAATTTTCAACAGACAGCAAGTGGAGTACATGCTTTTTAAGTCTAGCCACCACAGTACTAAAGTAACATCAACCCCACAAGACTCTAGGACTATTTATAGTGATCAACAATTGTTTGAATTGCTTGATCTCCATATGTTTGAAGTGCCTCTGTGGATGTTGGCCAGGACTGAAAATTTAAAGCTCTTGCAGCTAGTAGCACTTTATTGGTCGTGAAGGACTGAAAGCGAGATTCAATGTGCTGTGACGTTTTCTGAAGAATTTTTTTGATCTCTGAAATTGTGGCTTCTACAATGTCTGAAGGAGAACCTGATCTGTGCCTGCTAGTTTCATTAGTTAAGTCAACACTGTTGTACTGAGTTAGGTTCTCATTTACAGATGTAAGTGTTATGTGGTGAAGAGTTTTGATTCAGAGACCATTTAGTTTTTGAATTGTGCTTTCTACTCTGCTGTGAACTTTTTCAACAGTGGCATCCTCTTGCTGAAAGCACAGACTAAGAGCAGATAAATAACTAAAAAACACTTTCAGAAAGTTCATGTATATAACACATTTTAAAGTCTTAAGCACTTTAAGTATTCCTAGTGCTTTTTGGCCATGATCCTGCTTGTTTGTCAGTGACACATGTTCGAGGTGAGGCACTAATTTAGCCCAGTTCCTCTCAAGGGCAGAAATGGCCCGTTCTCTGTGTGCAAGCCACCTAGTGCCACCAGTGTTAACTGGTTTGACCACATTAATATTTAAAAGGGATCCCATTTCCTGTAGGCCTTTCCAACTTTTTGGTGACCTGTGGTAAACAAGTAAATGTTCAGCAGAAGTTGTTCTAATGACTTGTAAAAGGACAGTTCTGAACGTAACTTTACAGCAAGCTCTAAACGATGCACTGCAGTGTATGTCAATGAGGTGTGGGTATTGGAAATCTTGCTTTATTCGACTAAGGACACCTGAAGTGCTCCCCAACATTACAGCAGCACCATCAGATGCTGCACTTATCAGCTTATGTTTCCAACCACCATCCTTTGAACCACCTTCACCCTCTAAAGCATTAATTACAGTATTTAAAATGCTTTCTGAATTAGGGACAATGACTGGTTTCAGTGCAAGAAATCTTGTTACATACATAGATACATAGACAGTGTCGGCAGATAAGGGCCTATGGCCCACCCAGCCTGCCCATTTGAGCTTGTAAGTTCAGTTTGTTTTCCTAGAAGTCTGTTGCACCTTACCCCTGACAGGTAGGCCATTTTCAAAAACACGTACATAAATGCCCTCCTCCTCAGTCACACTTTTATCTGTGCATGAATCAACAAGAAAAGAAAAGAAGTCATTGTCTTGTAATAGACTAGCAGTAGTGCTTTGAATATCTTGGGCAATATAGTGAATGAAGACACGGCATTGCTTGTCACTACTGTGACTGTGACTCATAGCATCATCCCCATGATTTCTTTGTAAATCTGTCAACCCAGGAAAATCCCTGAAAGGCCTTTCGGTCCTGGCAACGTAATATGCAGTACAGAATAATTTACAAATTTGATCCATTTCTTTTTGTTCCATAAATTGTATGGATTTCTCTATTGGTCTTTCTCCAACTTTTTGTTTTATTTGTATTGTATGCCATCTCAGCATTTTGTGTGCTATGGACACTTCATGTGCTGAGATAATGTGTACTCTAAAAGTACTGCATCCAGTTCTGAAATTATTTTGCTTTGGATTTTATCATAATCTGTGACACCATGTACAGAACATGGCACATTTATCTGAGTCATAGTAAGCTACTTCCTGCCCTTTTTCCAGGATTCCTGAAATTTTCTTATCTGGGCCTTAACTTGGCTTTCAGTACAAGCAGTAGCACTTGAGGAAACTTCAGTGGTCACAACAGTTTCACTGTCTGGGCAAGGAGATGGTAGGGTTATAGCTGTGCCTGTAGTGGTCCTAGTACTTTGTGTTAGGGAATCCAAGTCAGCTCCCGCAGTCTCATCAAAACGCTTTCTCTTAAATCCAAATTGAAAAAGACTCATGGAGTCTGCCTGGCTGTTCGGAGCTGAATTTGTGAATACTGATTTTTGAGAATTTTTTATTTGTGTTACTCAGTATTAATAAATGCAACAAGCAAAAAAGTGTGTCTTGTCTTTTTTTTATAATAAACTTGACAAGAAAACCTGACTGTGTGTTGTCTGATTATTTATTATAACAGGTATTATAACAGGTATTCAGATTTTAGATAGTCCACAGACAGTGTACTGTAGCCTGTAAAAAGCTAGAGATTTTTATAATAGTATTCAGATTTTAGATAGTCCAACGAAAGTTTTTTTTTTAATAACAGTATTTAGATTTGATTGAGATAGTCAACTCCACCTAAAGTAGCTTTAGCTAGTAGAATAATAGTAGATCTCCCTAAGTCTTAGGTGCTCCAACAAGTTCACAAAAGCTTTTAGAACTTTAATTAACAATTACTTTTAATTAGATTTTCTTAGTTTGCAGGGTAGTTTTTTTGTTTTTTTTTTACAGATCCCTTTGTATTTAGAGTTTAGGTAATCCACCACAGATTATTTTAGGTGGTCCAAGTAGCTTTTAAAAAAGCTTTTAGAATCCAACAATTCCTTATACTGTATATTCCCTATTAGATTTTATGCAATACACAGCATACAAACTTATTAAAGCTTGTTAAGAGATTCTTTTAACACACAAAGTTTGTAAAACTATAATGAGCTTTTTTTTATATGGTTTAGTTAGGTAGAGTTTTTTTTCTTTGCCTCAGTTCAGTTCCCTTCCCAGCCAGTAACTGTGTGAATATAGTCACACTAGTGATGAGCTGACTACTAACTTGCTGCTAGTCCCCACTCCCCACACAGTATTTAGTATCTAATTTAGCCCTTTTTTTTTTTTTTTTATCGGAACTTCGAGCAGTGAACTGTCTGTCAATATCAGTATAGGCTGCTGACTGATCTTTATTTTTTAGTTAGCTTCAGTTAGATAGAGATAGTTTATTATAGGTTTTAAATTCAGTTCCCCCTGCAAGTTTAGCTGACAGCAACTGTGGCTGCAGAGATCACAGAATAGGTCCTCCTCCTCCTCTTTGCTGCAGTTGGTTTTTCCTACTGTCTGCCTCTCCTGCTTTAAATTTTTAACACACCCAGAGAATTAATATCAGGCACTAGGTTAAACTCAGTAGACTGCAATGCTCAAAACTGAATACTGTCTTTAAAAAGTCCTGTTCTTGACTTACTGAGTCTGCTTCTATTCTATTAACAATGTCAAATTGTATGATCTCTGTACAATGCCCGATTTCCCTGAGTCCTTATAGAAACCTGCAAGGTCTGACACTCACCCTCTGCCTCCTCCTCTCACTCCCAAGTCCCCACTCCCTGCCTATAAATGCTCCACACCTCTGACTGTACTAAAGAGAGCTCTTAAAAGAGCTTTTGGGTCTTTTTTTTTATAGAAATGCCAATTGCAGCAGCAGCACACTCGCAGTCTACAGCACTCAGCATGGACCTCTGTCTCCTAGATCGTTGACAGAATGGCACGCTGAGCTGCGTTCCAGTGTAACGGCGAGTTAAGGGGCGGGCGAACTCCCGAACACAGTCACCCCAATTGGTTCACGACTTCCCACCTGGTGCAGTGAGCAACCGACGCGACGGACCTAGGCAGGAGGCTGGCTGATGAGTGTGCCAGTCAAATCGGGCACGTTTCATTACTGTACTGTCAGCTGACAGTTACAGAGGCACACTCGTGATCGGCGCCTTCACTCCTTCAAAGGCTCCCCCCACCCTTCTGAAAATAAAAAAAACAAACACTACCACTAAAAAAACGTAGCTCTGCACCACAAATACCTTAGGTGCCCCAGTGGGCAGGCACAAAACAGTAGTAGGTGTCCAGAGGTAAAAGTGCCTGCCCTGGGGCACCTAAGGTATAGGAATTTCGCACCCTGATTATTCCCCATTGTTCTTCCACCCCTCCTTCCTGCCCATTTGCTAGTGCATTCCTTAGGCACTCACCCATTTTGGCAAAGTCAGCCCTCCTAAAGTCCAGTACTTTTGCCTTTGTATGGCTTGACTCTATTGCTGTGTTTATTAGAACCATAATGTTCGATGGTCGCTAGTTCCCAGATGGCTACCCACTTCACATCTGTGATCCTCTCCATCTCCATTTGAGAGAACCAGGTCTAAGATTGCCCTCTTGAGTGGGCTCCAATACTAGTTGACTAAGGCATGCCCCCTGGTAGGGCATCTAGAATAACCTCATTCTTCAAGTGCCTGCTGCAACTGCACCCAGTTAACATCTGGCATATTCAGATCACCCATCAGTAATATCTCCCCTTTTTCTGCCATTCTAAGTATACTTTCTATCATTTCCTTGTCCATTTCCTCCCCTGAGAAGGGGGTCTGTATACAACCCCTATGCGGATTGTGGTGCCATTGCCAGTCTCCAAATTTACCCACAGTGCTTCTTTCTCCTCCCTGTTTACCCTTTTGTTCTGTTGCTTTGATTCCTTCCCTTATCTAAAGAGCTACTCCTCCTCTTTTTACCCTCCCTGTCCCTCCTGTAGATAGTGTATCCTGGTATGTTTACGTCCCAGTCATGGTTTTGTGTGTACCATGTTTCTTTGACTGCCACGATATCCAGATGTTCCTCCTCCATCAAGACCACTAATTCAGGAAGCTTGTTACTCAGACTACGGGCATTGGTACTATTGCTCTCCATTTTTGATGGCTTTACCTTCTGTTGCAGCATTCCCACTGACCTTTCTACCTCTGTCTTTTCTCATTTAGTACCCTGTTTTGTAGGAGAGGCTGGGATTTTCCTGCTTATCAGTGCCTCCCTTGACTAGTTTAAAAGCTTGCCAATGAAGCATTTAAACCGATTGCTCCAAAGACTTGTTCCTTCCTGGACAGATGCAGACCATCCTCAGTATAGGCTGGTCTCCTCCAGGTGGAACCCCAGTCCCCAATGAAGCCAAACCCAAGTGCTCCACACCATTTTTTCAACCATTCATTAAACTGCATGGTGCAAGTACCCGCCTCACCCATGCATTGACAGGCAGCACCTCTGAGAAGGATACTGTGTGCTACTTGTCTTAGGCCCTCCCAACTCTACAAAGTCCTCCTGCACTGCTCTAATCTCATGATGAGCCAAGTCATTTGTCCCTAGGTGGACAAAGATGTCCAGCTCAGACTCCTGCAGCTGTTCTCGTGATCCTGAGGATGCGCTCCTGTCCCTCCAAGCCATGGCACCAGGCAGGCACCTTACTTCAGTTTTCCTGCTCCCCAGTTCTATCCCCACATAATTGAGTCCCCACCAGGAGCTGCTTCCTTCCTGTGGTGTCCTCTGCCTCCTTCCTGTGGGCCTCCCTTGTGACAGTTGTCCTCAGCCTCCTTAGTCTCCTCTGTGGTGCATCCATAGGGGAGCTATGCTCCCAGAATGGTGTATGGATTGTGGAGTGGAACAACTGACTGGGTGTGCCTCTGTTCCACCATCCTCACCTCCTGAGCCCACTGTGGTCCAACTGCTGTGCTTTCATGAACCTCTGAGGTAGTGGTGGTGGACTCTGGTGCTCCTGGATTGGGGAGGTTCCTTACTATTGTCCAGTGTGGCCTGGGGAAGGTTCCCTTACTATTGTCCAGTGTGGCCTGAAGACGGGCAACTTCCTCTCTCAGGGTAGAGAGTTGTTGCAAATAGGCAGCATCTCAGCCTCCAGAAAGACTCCCGGAAGACTGCTGCCCCACAGCCATTACATTGCACTCTACTTTTTTTTGTTGTGTGTGTGTGATTGGTTTGTTATATAGAAATATGTATAGAATATATATATATGTATTATACAATGTGTATGCTTATATTGTCAGTGCAGTGTGCTAGAGAGGATATGACAGTGAATTGCACTTGCATTCTTGAGGAAATTGTCAGAACCCCAGGTATAAAGGAACTGTTTCCAGGGGTGGTGGGTGAGGGGTGGAAGGGTTGGGCCTAAACTGTGCTCCTCACGAAACAATCAGCTAAAAGCTCTGACCCACCGCTATGATGAGTGCCTTCCTGTCAGCAAGATGCCCTACACAACAATTTGACAGAGAAAATACCCTGCTAATCAAACAGAGAAAATCCAGACATCCAAGTCAGACACAGGTAAACCTCCCAACCCCAAAACAGCCTGGTGGTTTGTGCCTGAAAGCAGTCAGCCCCAAAATAAGTCAGCTGTGCTTTAAACTCTTCCTGCACTGAAAATCTTAAGAATTGTAACAAAAGTAAAGCTAGATCCACCTCCATCTGTTGCTTGAAAGACTGTCTTTTCCTGATACAGTAATTCTAAGTTCCTTATTTCACCTTTCAGTTAGAAGTAGCCTCCACCTGCAGAATATCTGCTACAAACCAAAGACAATTGTAAGGTTCACCTCTCTCTGTTGTGAGCACAACTCGCTTTCTTGCAAATCCTATGTTCAGTATTGCAGCTTCCAGCCAGAGGTAGCTTCACCTGAAGAATATTAGCTGTTATCTGAATATACCTCCCCCTTAGTAAATGGAGTAGTAGCTGGAATCAAAATTGCCACTCCACGCCTTTTCCCCGACTTACTGGAAGAAGAGAAAACATTGTATCTGCCACCTGCAGCAAGCTTAACATGTTCACCTTGTGACAAATGTCTCTCCTGTAAATAGATGCAATCTGTGTTCTGCTTCCGCAGGTACTGTTGTAGTCTAGCTCTTGTTATGGGATGATTAATGCCATTAATATTTAATGACAGTATCCTAGTTGTTTCTAATACCATATTAGATTTTCATTTGATAAAGTATTACCGATTATTGCAATTTCCCCCCTCCACAACTCATCCCCCTTTCTCCATAAGGATCCATAAAGTCTCCTGAATATCCTAACATTGGTTCCACCAGAAAATGTCCCATCCTGTCTTATATATCCTGTCCTCTGACCGATGCTTCGTAATCTAACTAAAGTTTTTCTACTGTCCCTTATCAATCAACAATAACTTATTATCATGTACATAACAGTAATTTGCCACTATAAAATGCTAATGTATGTTGTTTATCCACTAATCTGGAAAGATAGCTGTCCAGTAATGATTAACAATAAATCATAAACATATATACATATAGATATTGCTTTTGGTAATATTCTATGCTGTATAATCTTTAGGACTTCCAAATCTGGGGAGAGAAATGAAAAACTTCACATTTCCAGTAGTGCTCTGGAGCATTTGAACTCTCCCTAAAATTGAAGGGAATCCCTTAACATTGTTGTTAGGGGCCTTCGAGGAGCCAGTAATCTGTTCCCCTTTAAATAAGGCAAAATCAGCAGAGGAAAGGAGTAGATAACTCCAAAGAAAAAATTTAAGGATGTCCCCCATAAGCAGCATAGAGCTCAAAGACTGCTCCTTTCCCCATTCCCTGTTCCCCGAGCTTTCTGAAAAATGTTCCCCCTTATATTACACCAAATATTGAAAGGAGAAGAAGAAGCCAGCAATTAACATGATCAAATAATTATATCTATAGCTTCTAGTCCACCATTAGAAGGCACTTAGGTTATTTAGGTACTGGCTGTTACTTATCTAGCAGTTTGTGTAAGGTAGTGTCTTTTCATCGTGCAGTCGCCTATACCAGGCTCAGAGCAGCTCATTAATGTAGAGCGCACACTTCAGGCCCGAAAAACAGATGGCGCAGCACAGATTTTCAAACCCTCTCTTTCCTGCTCACTCATGCGAACTAGCTTCTCCATAAGTTTCAAGTATTGTCACTTTTTGCCTTCCTCCGGTAAACTGCTAAGGTATATTTGACTGTTCCCAGTTCTTGCTGTTTTCCCTGTCATCTGTTCGAATTAGACTGCCAGCCTACTTGACATTTTTCTGGATTGTTGCCACCCAGATTTCGTTCGGAAAGTGCCAGACCATTTTTGTAAGTTCTTCTTTTGCCTCTTGAGCCATGGAGAACTCTTTCTTTCCAGAAGGTAGATGAACAATTAACCGTGCTGGATATGGGGTAGTAAATTTATGTTCTGCTGCTTTCAGTACTGGAAGTAACGGTAGATAGGCACGTCGCAGGTGAATAGTTTTTGGTGCATAGTCATGATCGAGATATATGCGAGTTGGGCCATAGAAAACTTTCTGGAGCTGCCATGCTGTGAGCAGAATGTGTTCTTTTGTTGCATAACTGTTGAAATGAAGAATTACTGACCTTGGCTATAAGTTTGCAGAGGTAGGTTTAGGTGCTAATGCCCTACACTCTTCCTAGGTGGAGGTTGAAATCTTTTGCCAGTTCTAAGGCTGTGAGCAGCAAAGCTTCAACAGATTCTTTAATGTTAGTCCCCTCAGAATCCTCTAGTAGGCAATAGATTCTGATATTTTTGCGTCGTGCTCTGTTCTCAAAACCTTCTTGGCAATCAATTATTTGTTCTTGCATCTCTTTCATCTGCTGTACCGCTTGTTCCAGCTTGTCTACTCTATTCTCAGTTGCCATTGCAGTTCTCTCTTGTTCGTCTACTCTCTGCTCTAATTGTATCACATCTCTTCATAACTCACTGTACATTTCTTTAATTTCAGCCTGAAAAGTAAGTATCTCTTGATAAATTAAATCAAGTTTTTCCTTCTTCGCTTTGGCTTTTGGTTGTTTCCGCTGAGATTTAATCAGGCCCCTTTTGAGATCTTCAGAGTCGTGGTTATCTGATGTGACTGAGGCCTCCGATTCGGTTCCCATAGCTATCTCCTCCATTGTGCTATGTTTCATTGCTAAATTCAGTCTCTCTAGTACTTTGCACTTTCCGCTGATACCATAATGAGAAATCTGTATGAGAAATATGGAGAATTACAGACGAAGTGTAGTTTTTTTTAGCTCGGGGTAGATGCAGTTCTTTCTCTCGGCTGCCATTACTCGGGGGGGGGGGGGCGGAACCCGAAGTCCCCACTCACAGAAACTTTGATGAAGGCACTAGGTTGGTGGCAGGAAGAGGAGTACCTCAGAGGACATTCCCTTCTTCCAGCATTCACCCGCAAGCATCATCATCATAAGACGTCACACTCCTAGGGTGGGGTATCCACCTGGAGGATCTCACTGTAAGTGACACCTGGAGCGAAGCACACAGCAAACCCAGGAACATATCAGCCTTCTGGAGCTCAGGGCAGTGTTTCTAGCAATGCAGGTTTTTTCGGCCCAGATACAGTCTGTCCAGATCCAAATAGATAATACCACAGCAATGTATTACATAACCAAGAAGGGGAGGAACAAGATCCTCAATGCTATTCCAAGAAGCCATGAAGATCTGAAACCTAGTATCTTACTTCTAGAGGATTCCTGCACTAGGTCATAATGTGTAGGACTGCGCCTTCTGGCATCAGAACCGCATGGCAAACTTTTCCAGCAGTGTCTGGTGGGAGACTACCCACCCGACGTCGTGTGATGGACGTCGGTGTGACCCTATATAGTGGGCGGTCCCCACGCCCACCTTCCAGTTCTTTCCCACCGTCGACCTGCGCTGGAACCTCATGGTAAACTTCCCTTAGTCGATTGCCATCTATTTCTTTCTTTCTTCAAATTCAGTCTGAATATTTGGCCCGTTTGTCTTCTCCACCTACTATTTTGAAGGCAAAGAAGAAGTGTGACGAGTGTGGGGCCCAGATTCCCCACAAGGATGGTCATCATCGCTGTCTCTTCTGCCTAGGCTCGAATTACGACACCTAGGCCTGTCCTGACTTCCAGCCTTTCAATCAGGCCACTCTCAAATGATGACAGGAGGCTCTGGAGGCCCATGTCCTAAAAACGAGAATGGCTACCCTTGAGGAGATGCAAAGACTTCGGGACACAGCTTCTTCCCCTTCTTCGGAGTCAAAACAGAAGAAGAAGAAGAAAGACAAAGAGAGGCACAAGGAAAAGGAGCGCCCAGATGACCGAGCCCGATCCTCTTCTAGTAGGCCTTCAACCAGCAAGGCCCTGACTCCACTGCCCACCCTCGTGGTGACCCAGGCAGCTTCAGGGACGACCCCCAGTGCTTCTGCTGTCTTCCTTCCAATCACCACTGGTAAGTCGTCTGCCGGCTCCTGCGGCGCATGCCTGCTACTTTCCGGTAAGTCAGACCCTGGCTCCTCCAGGGCACGCCTGGTTGTTGGTAAGCCAGACTCCCATCACAAACATCTGGAACTCCGCCCAACTTTGTCCAATAAGTTGTTCGAGGGTCCTCCCCTCCTCCGCCCGGTCCCTGTTTCATCCGGTCAGTCAATCGCCCGAGTTTCGGATGACTGCTCGGATGTCACTCACCCATCGAGGGCTGACGCTGTTATTCCCAATGTCCATTCGAGTGAGCTGGCTTCCCTTAGTCAGCCCTTCCTCCAGGACCCCCCTGGTTGGGAGTCTTCCTCTTTGCCTCCCCTGGTGGACCCTGCTGTCCCAGATCCTATGCCTCGGACGGAGGAGGAAGAGGGGCCCCTGGAAGTGGTCTTTTTTTTCTCTCACTCCAGTGGTGGTTCCCTAGGTCCCTCCCCCCAAGATGCCCTCACAAGGCTCCCCACATCTGATCCCCTGTTTTCAGGGCCCCTATACTTTTGTCCCTGATGCCGGGCCCTTCCATTACCCAGACGTCGAGGCATCTTCTGTCGACTGGCCCCTCCCTCTGACTCAAAGGGCACCATCTGATATCTTTCGTCAGCTCCCTCCATCGGGACCTTCCTTTCAACCCCTGATGCAGGGCCTGACGTCTGATCCTCAGACATCAGGTATTCTGACGTATACTCCCCTTATGTCAGCTCCTCCGATGATGACCATCCTGACCGACGTCAGCTACCCTATGATTGAGTATATTTTCCGGTCCCTCCAGTCCGCTGGGCCAAGTCCCCACGCTAGGTTTTACACATTCTCCAGATACCAGGCACCTATTTTTCCACCGTCCGGTCTGACAATGGGACCCTTCTCCCAGACCTACTACCCTGGGTACCAGACTTCGGGTTACCCCTATTACCAAGGGTACCCTCACCAACAATATCTGGGTTTGGGTGCACATTTTTACCCGCTGCCATCTAATCCGCCTCTCCCACCTCCTCAACAGGACTTTCAGTCACTGATCCAGTCCTGGTGGAAAGATGCCAGGTCCCAGCTGGTTCAGATTTAGAGCGCAGGCTTCCAAGTCCAGTGGTCATGCCTCCCCATTCCTTGTCGCCTGTCAGCTCATAGCACTCCACAGTGCACATTTTTATTTATTTATTTTTTTTAAATTACTATTTTCTCCTTCTTCCCAGCCTGCCATCTCCGACCCATCGGGAGATCCAAGACAGATGTGTCTCTGCCTCTCGCCCTACCCGATTGACCTATGGATCCCCATGGAGCCGTGGCTTACCCCTGAGTGGGGATGAGGTGGGGGCCCAGGGCACCCCTTAACTTATATTTCATTGGTCCAGGGACGTCGGGAGGGTGAAGGCACATTGAGGGCACGTCTCCAGAACTCCTACTCCCCGGTGATGGCAGGCTATTTTCCTTTGTTACTCCCCAAAATGTGGTGTGAACCCTTGACGTCATGATGCTACGCGCTGACGTCCACCACACGTCGTGACCTGCCCCTCCTGCAACTGCACTTGGAGGTCAGGTAAGCTGCAGGCTTTGGTCCCCTCCTTTCCCCCAGAGAAGGCGAGCAGTCATGGGACGCCCCAGCCTTCTCCCCCAGCCAGCTCTCCAGCGACCTGAGTTCACTCCCGAACCTGGGTCACCGGCGTCGCAAGCGGAACTCCAACTGATGGGCCGGCCTTTCAGTGCACATTTCTGGTGCCATTCCGCGGTAGGTCACCCTGCCGGACTTTGGGACCCCTGAAGGGGAGGATCCTCCTGACTCTTACCATGATATGTCAGAATCCTCCTCAGAAGAACTGTCTCCAGCACAGTGGTTGGATTTCCGCTTGCGCCGCGAGCGACCCAGGTTCGGGAGTGGACTCTGGTCGCTGGGGGGAGGCTTGAGCATCCCACAACAGCTCGGAAGGAAGAAGGAGAAAGCCACAGCCTGCAACTTGCGCGACCCTGAGCGGAGGCTCAAGGTATGGCAAGCCCTGATTTGCAGGGGAAGGCTAGCCATGATGTGTGGTGGACATTGGCGTGGAACGCCAAGATGTCAGGGCGCACACCACATGGGGGGAAGACTCGGAGGATGACAACCCTTCATCTCCGGGAAGACGGGGTACCAGGAGCGTGCCCTCGATGTGCCATCGCCTGCCCCAATGAGACAAGTAAGCATATGGGGTACACGAGCCCCACCGTGTTACTCGCCCAGGGGGTATAGCCGCGACTCTATGGGGTGCAGGGTGGTTCGCGGGCAGGGTGACTGGCAGAGGGATGACTCCCAGGTGCCCCTGATGAGTCGAAGACTGGGGACGTAAGGAGGGGGAAAATAGAACGTAAAAAAAAAAAAAAACTGTCTCCCCCCTTGGGCAAAGAATCTCCCAAATCACTTCCAGAGGATCCTTCCTTCAGTGAGCTTCTTCGTATTATCCAGCACTCTAACGGTTGGAATGCAGAGGAGCAGGATCCAAAGAGAAAGCATCTAACTGAACATTTAGACTTAGAGGCTGTCTCTTCCATCACGGTCCCTCCCTTGGACAGCTCCACATGAGGATTTAACTACCACGATCTGGCGGTTACGTCATTCTATCCCGGCTGTCACCAAGAAGGCGGTCCAAATTTATCATTGCCCGAAGGGGTCTCCTTCCTGGATTCCCACTGCAAGGCGGACTCTATTGTTATAGCCACCGCTCATCATTGCTCCGCCACCCCCAAGTCCATGAGCACCTCCCTCCAGATAAAGAATCCAGTCAATTGGACCAATTTGGGTAGAAGATGTACTACTCTGCTACGTGCGCTCTGTGCTCTTTAAACTATGTGGCATACATGCTTTCTTTTCTAAAGTCCACCATGGCCAAGCTTGAAGCCCAAATCATGGCCATGGAGGACTCTGAGCTCAGAGAGGAGCTTGCAAAAGAGCTTTGGCTGTCAAAAATTTCTTGCAGGCACACTGTACTGGCCACGTACGATTCAGTGGATGCGGTGGCCCCATCTCTGCTACTGCTGTTTGCCTCAGGAGACATGCTTGGTTGTGGATCTCCAGGCTCTCGATGGATGTACAAGCAGCTATACTGGACACCCCCTTCCGGAGATCTGTCTTGTCCAGAGGGGATACTAAAGATATAATCATGGACCTCCACGACAGCGGCCAGGCCCTTAGATCTGTTAGATCCATGTGTTGGGCAGGTTCTCAAAAGAAGAAGCCCTTTCGATGCCAGTTTAAGCCTCAAGGAAAGCAGCCATCCTCTAAGAAGCAAACCAAGAGGCTTGCCACGGGTTCCTCCTTTTCCTCTCCCCCAGCTGCTAAGTTCTGTTAAGTTAAGCTGTTAAGTTGTGCTATACCTGGTTAAACAACTAAATAAAAAAAAAAAAAATTCCAAAGAGCGGCAGGAGGGTCCTTACCCTCTCGTCCCTCAGCTTCCTGACTCGCACCGCCCTTCCTCTCCTCCACCTCTAAATGTGGAGCCAGTGGGAGGCAGGTTCACTCTCCACGTGCAGGAGTGGAAGGGCATCACAACAGATGCATGGGCCCTGCAGCTCATATCAGAAGGGCACACTTTGGAGTTCCTGGAGTTCCCTCCAGCCCTTCCCCAGGGTCGTTCATATTATTTTCCTGCACTAGACTCCTCTGGTCAAGGAAGAAATCGGGGCTCTGAGACAGAAGGCAGCTATAGAACCTGTGCCTCTGTCCCAGAGAGCAAAGGGGTTCTACTCCCACTTTTTCCTGGTCCCAAAAAAGATGGGCGACCTTAGACCCATCCTGGACCTCAGCAGTCTGAACCTTTTCATCGAATACAAAAGATTCTGCATTTTGACAATGCAGGGCCTCCTGCCCCTTCTGAAGAAAGGACCATTGGCTCTGTGCACTGGATATGCAGGATGCATACCTGCACATTCCGGCCTTCTCGAGCCACCGCCGTTTCCTGCAGTTTTGCTTCCAGGAGGAGCACTTCCAGTTTACAGCGCTCCCCTTTGGCCTTTCCTCAGCACCCAGGGTTTTTACCAAGTGCCTAGCGGTGGTGGCAGCGGTCTTACGCTGTCAGGGCATAGCAGTGTTCCCCTACCTGGATGACTGGCAATTGACAGCCCCGTCCAGGGACAGCCTTCTGGATTCCCTCTCTGTCACTCTGGACCTTTTCTTGCAATTGGGGATCAATGTCAGCCTCCCCAAGTCCTCTCTGACCTCCTCTTAGGAACCTTCAGTTCATCGGGGCAGTCTTTGATATGGTCCAGTGCAGAGCCTGTCTACCCCCAGACAGGGCAGAGACTCTTCGAGAGCGGGTCACCCTCATGGCCACTTCCAGATTTCTTCCTGCCAGGGCCTTGCTACGCCTGCTGGGCCTCATGGCAGCCTCCATCTGCATGGTACCTTTAGCCAGGTTGTATATGCGGATCACCCAGTGGACATTACGTGTCCAATGGGACCAGCACCTGGATGACCTGGACCATCCTGTTCTGGTCTCCAGTGCTCTCAAGAAGGATCTCCTATGGTGGTTAGGTCCTCTGAATCTGTCCATGGGACTTCTGTTTTGAAGTTCCCCACCTCCCCACCTCTTTGGACCCTGACAACAGACGCCTCTTGTCTGGGTTGGGGAGCGCACCTGGGGGACCATCGAACTCTGGGTTCGTGGTCCCAGTTGGAGATGTCCTTGCACATCAACATTCTGGAGATTAGGCGGTTATTTACGCCATTCAGGTTCTATTGGGAGGAACACTGCTGATCCAGACAGACAGCATGTCAGTGATCTGGTACATCAACAAGCAGGGAGGCACTCGATCATACCTCCTGTGCAGGGAGGTGATGCGGGTGTGGAGTTAGGCAGTCCAGCACGACCTGTTTCTTACAGCCGTGCATGTTCCAGGCATTCACAACGTCCTGGCAGACAGCCTCAGTCGGATGTCGTCTCTGCGCATGAATGGGAACTAAGTCAGGAAGTAGCAGATGCTCTCTTTCTGAGGTGGGGTCGCCTGGACATAGATCTGTTCGCCTCCCCATTCAACGCAAAGATTCCCAGCTTTTGCTTGCTCATTTCAGAGCTTGGTGCTTTCTGGAACGATGCGTTGTCACTACGTTGGACAATGAAGTTCTTGTATGCCTTCCCTCCCTTTTCCATTCTTCAAAGAGTGCTTCTCAAACCCCAGGCAGAGGGCGCACAGATGATCCTGAAAGCTCAGCTCTGGCCGAGGCAAATCTGGTTTCCACTAATGCAGCAGCTCATAGTGGAACTCCCAGTTCCTTTACCTCTTAGGCACGATCTGTTGACTCAGGATCAAGGCAGGTTGGTACATCTGGGACTCAGGACCCCTCATCTTCATGCATGACTCCTTCAGTCTGAATCAGGTCTCATTTGGGGGTCTCACAGAGGGTCGCCCAGGTCGTGTTGGAGTCAAGGAAACCCACCACCAGATCTGTCTACGCAATGAAATGGAAGTGTTTTTCCATTTGGGTGGCATCTAAAGATTGGGACCCCTTTACCTGCTCAGCTCCTCAGATTATGGAGTATCTGTTGCACTTCCCTGACTCTGGTCTGTCTTATTCTTCCCTTAAGGTCCATCTGTCGGTCATTTCAGCCTACCACGTCCTGGTGGAGGGGAAACCCGTGGCACAGTTGGAGATCTCTAAGACGTTCTTGAAAGGGATCCGCCATCTTAAACCTCCCATCCGTATCCCCACCCCGCATTGAGATTTGAATTTTGTGTTAGAGAAGCTTACGCTTCCTCCCTTTGAACCAGCGATGAGCTGTGACATGCGCTACCTTTCCTGGAAGGCGCTATTTTTGGTTTCCATTACTTCTGCTCGTAGGATTTCCGAGTTTCAGGCCCTGATGCATAAGGAGCCTTATTTGATTTTCCACAAGGACCGGGTGGTCCTTCGAACAAATCCTGAGTTTCTTCCCAAGGTGGTTTCTCAATTCACCTTAAACCAGACGATTGAACTTCCTGTTTATTATCTTGTTCACTCGAATGGGGGGAAGGCTCTCCTTCACACTTTGGATGTTCATAGAATTCTGAGGTGTTATGTCCACCGAACCAAAGAATCCAGAAAGTCTAATCAGCTCTTTGTTTCCTTCGCCCCCAGGTCCTTGGGGTTGGAAGTCTCTAAGCAATGCCTAGCTAAGTAGCTCGCTAACTGCATCTGCTTCTGTTATGAGAAGTACGACAAACCTCTTCTGGGAGAGGTTAGAGGTCACTCTACTAGAGGCATGGCTACCTCTACAGCATTCCGGAGGAATGTTTATTCAGCTTAGATTTGTGCGGCAACAACCTGGAGTTCGGTCCATACCGTCACGAAGCATTACAGTCTGGACATTGCCTCTAGGCATAGGGCCGGGTTTGGCCTCGCTGTTCTGCAGGGCCTACTGTCTTAGGCTGGTCCTGTTCTGTCTTTTCAGTTGCTCCTCCCCCTTCCGTGACACTCTCAGTCTCTCTGAGAGCGACTGCTTGGGATACAGTCCTACATGTTATGATCTACTGCAGGAACCCTCTCGAAGTAAGATAGTACAGTTACGTAAGAACTTACCGTAACAGTAGATCTTCAAGAGAGGTTCCTGCAGTAGGTTACCTTTTCCCTCCCTCCTTCCCCCAGTTTCTGCATTTCTTTCAGATTATTCTGAACTGGGCTCCAGGATTTTCATCCTTTTCTCCTGTCTCATCCTCCTTGGATCTCCAGCGGGAGAACTGGATGGCGGGCCGCGGGGACCGCCCACTCTATAGCGTCACACTGATGTCCATCACGTGACGGGTGGGCGATCCCCCACCACACACTGCTGGAAAAGTTTGCTGTGCGGTCCTGACGCAAGAGGGCGCAGTCCTACATGTTATGACCTATTGCAGGAACCTCTCTCGAAGATCTGCTGTTAGGGTAAGTTCTTATGTAACTGTAGTTTGTCTGGGCATGGAGCTGTCAGCAGTACACCTACGAGGAAAAGACAATGTCCTGGTGGACTCACTAAGCATAATCAGCCAGAGAAACCATGAATGGACCCTGAACCAGCAGGTGCCGGCATCAGTATTCAGATAGGGTACATCAGAAAAAGATCTGTTTGCTTACTGGGAGAACAACCAACTCTCACACTTCTGTCGCAGGTCCTCAGCAGTGGGGACAGTCCCAGAGGATGTCCTGGACCTGAATTGGACAGGGAAGTTCCTGTATACCTTCCTTCCATTTCCACTCCTGCAGAGGGAACTCATAATGCTTGGGAGGGAGCCAGCAACATTGATTTTGATAGCACCAGACTGGGTCAGACAGACTTGGTACTCCCTGCTTCTGACCCTGTGAAGCAGGTCTCATCAACCTGTCACTGAGGTACAACTTGCTGGCCCTGTCTCAGGGGAGGACATTGTTTCCAGACTTCAGAATTCTATGCCTGAGTGCATGGTTCCTAACAAGCTAGAGTTTTCTAGATTACATTTATAAGAGGAAGTGATGAGAGTGTAGAATGTTTCTAGGAAACCAGCAGCAAAGAAAACACATGCTTCAAAATGGAAGAGACTTTCATTCTGGTGTGCTCCAAGAAAGATAATACATATACAGGCAAGCTTGCCTACAGCTTTGGATTACCTAGTGCACCTACAGTCCTTAGGTCTAAGATCCTCCATGTGAAGGTGCATTTGGCAGCAGCTTTAGATTACACATCAGCTGGAAAGAATAAGTCTGTGACATCACAATCTATTTTCAAAAGGTTCTTCAAAGGCCCCAGTCATTTGTACCCTCCTGCTGTGAGGGACACTGTTGCTCCATATGACCTAAATGTGTGCGTTTCCCAGCTGATGGAAACTCCTTTTAAGTCTATGGCTACTGCTGACCTAAAGTATGTTACTTGGAAAGCAATATTCCAATTGGCTGTTATGTCTGCTAGGAGTGTGAGTGAGCTACAAGACCTCTGCACAGACCCAAAGTACATAATCTTCCATAGTCATAAGAAAGTCCTAACGACTAATGGGAAATTCCTCCCTAAGGTGGTGTTAGAATTCCACCTGAACCAGTCAGGTGCCCTCCTTGTGCTTTTCACTGAGCATTGCAGTGCAGGTGAACAAAATCCCCACTCTCTGGATGTAAAGAGGGCTCCAAACTAAACCTGGACCACATAGAAGTTGTCTAGCTAAATGGCACTCAGCTTTTTGTCACCTGTGGTGAAGAGGGAAGGGGTAAGCCAGTAACTGTTTCACACTAAATAGTCTCCTGCCATACAGTTCTGTTATGGAAGGGCTGGCAGGATACCCCACAGAGGTCTGCGGGCACACTCCACAAGGGGCAGCTGTTTCTCCATGCCCAAGGAGGGAATGCAGGGGTGGAGGTGTGGCCATCTGCTTTAGATCCAACCTGAACTTCTCTGTGCACCCAGTGGGTTCTACGTCATTGTTTTAATGCATGGCCATCTGTGTGGGTCCAGGTGCAGGCTAGAAAATCCTTCTTGTATACTGGCCTCCCGGGTGCGGGGAGGAATTTCTGCCGGAAGTTGTGGAATTCGTCACCAAGAAGGTGTTGGAGTCACCCAGATGGTTGATTCTGGGTGACTTCATTGCCGGGAACAATGATTAACTCTTGCATTTTGGTCTTGACTTGCTCCAGTTGGACTTCACTGGGCCTCGCACAAGTTACTTCTGAGTCCCACAGCCATGGTTATGCTTTGGACCTAGCATTCTCACTGGGGTTTGAGGTCACTGACCTCAAGATTGATCTGGTCATGTGGTCGGATCACTGCACAGTACAGTTCTCATTCGAGGCACTCCCTTATTAGTCCTTCCCCTATAGAGATGGTCTGCTGCCCTTTGAAGGTGTTTTCCCCAGAGGGACTGATGGTAATAACAGAACCTGTCTGGTGTGAGTGTTGCTTGTTCAACAGGTACGGGTGACGTGGTGGCAGCCTGTAATAGAACTGTCTCCAAGGCTGTTGACTCTGTTGCACCGGTCTGTAGATGACCATGATCTTCTTGCTTGAAACCCCTGTGGTTTGATGGGATTCTCAAGGAGATGAAGACCGCTGGTCAGAGGTTGGAGTGCTGGTGGCGGAAGTATTGATCCGAAGAGGACAGACTGGCTTTGAGAATTCACTATGGTGAATATCAGAGGGCAATCAACCATAAGAAGGCAGTGTTCCTGTCCGGGGAGATTGCTGCAGGAAGAACAGACTGGCTTTGCTTTTTGGACTGTAGACCTGCTACTCCACCCAGCCTGTCTGTAGCTGAAAAGCTTAATTCGCCGAGTGCGAGGCGTTCACTCTGTTCTTGTCTGACAGGGTGTCCTCTAATAGGGCTAGGATTTCTCCCAACGGGGCAGAAGCAGACCCGCAGTGGTGAGTTTTGCATTTCCAGAGGCACTCCTTTTGTCTGAAGTGAGTTTAGGTCAGTGGGGGTGATAGAGGTATGCAAGGTGATTTCAAAGCTGCAGCCCAGATACTGTGAACTGGACCCTGGCCTGACCTGTTTCTTAAAGGGATGTGTTGAATCCATTGGTACAGTGAATGGGAGGTGTTGAATCCATTGGTACAGTGTTTATTGAGATTGTCCAGTGCTCACTTTTCGAGGGACTTTTCCCCAGTGCCCTGAAAGGGGCGCTGGTGAAACCCCTCCTAAAGAAACCATCTCTCAACCCAGACATCTTGGCGAATTATAGACCAGTCTCTAACCTCCCATTTTTGAGTAAGGTTATTGAGAAAGTAGTGGCTTTGCAACTCGAGGCACACATTGCAGCCTATGACATCTGTGAGCCCTTCCAGTCTGGGTTTAGGTCTGGGCATAGCACTGAAACGGCATTAGTCAGGGTGCAAAATGATCTCCTCAGGGCGAGGGATAGAGAGGAACGGTCAGTACTCGTTCTCCTCGATCTCTCCTCAGCATTTGATACTGTGGACCATGCAGTGTTCCTGAATCGCTTAAGGGAGCTCTGTGGATTCACTGGTACTGACATCAACTGGTTCAAACAACATGAAGTCTTGCTGTATTCTGACTATATACAGTTAGACCCAGCACTTGAACTGCTCCAGAGAGGAAAGGGTTAACTCTATGCCAAGGCATAGAACGTTGAGCTCGAGCTCGGTTTTCAAATCTCTGTCTCAGGTACTCACCAGTGTAACCGTCAGATACTTTACTCCACCTCACTGTGAAGTTGCTCCGGAGATTCTCTCCTTCACTTTGGTTTGGTCGTGGTAAAATCGGTCAGTTTAGTAAACTGCTTCTTTATTTTATCGATCTTTACATCTCTGTCCCGGTACAGTAAGTGTATTAGTAGGTAGTAGTGTGGTTTGTAAAGAAATTGTTTTTGTTTTCGGTTTCTTCCCAGTCGGTCCGGTTGGGAACCGAAGTGATTATTTGTTCTATTTTTATAGGTGTTTTAGTGTGGTTTTCTGGTATCTATTGGTTCCTGAAAAAAATGTTGATTTCTCTGGTTCTTTCATTCGACCCGTGACACGGTTGGAACCGATAAATTTGGTAGTCGCCTGGCTTGAACGCTGGGGTAAGGGTGACTTTGTGTTTAAAGGCATGTCTGAGAAACCCAAAAAGAAAACCGGGCCCACTGGGTTTCAACACTGCACTGAGTATGGGGAGGCTTTTGCCAAGGCTGATCCCCACCTCATCTGTGTGTATTGTCTGGGGTCTGACCACCTCAAAGAAGACCGCCAAATCTGCAGGAACTTTCCTAAGGACACTGTTGAAAAACGTTTAAGTAGGCTGAAGGAAAGGGAGGCCGAAAAATCCGCTGACCCGGATGGCCAGCCCAGTTCAGTTCGACCGAGACTTGAGGTGCCACTGACCTGAAGGCGATACCTCTTTGGGCAAAGGAGAGCGATTCCAGTGGAATCGGTCCTGCAAAAAGAAAGCGCAGTCAGCCGGTTCGGATCCTGTTCCCATGGTCCGACTGGCTGATGAGATAGCCAGCGATCGCGCATTGTGCAGTCGCTTCGCCCAGTTCCGACCAAACTGACACTGACACAGAGAAGGTCGGTTCGGTCAGACTTCTCTGCTTCCGAGTATGACCCCGAAGCATTTTATGAGGGTGAGTGGGAAGGAGACGAAGATGATGAAGATGAGAATTATGAAGACCTAGATGAGCCTATTGAGCCTGACATCTCCCCAGACAGGCCTTCTAATGTGTCTCCTCCCAGGCTTTCTGAGTCCCCCTCCCACTTCTTGTTTTACAAGAAGATGGCTGAGACTCTTCAGCTTCCAGTGGAAGAATCTGAACAGGATCAGGAGGAGCCTGACTATGTTGAAATGATGGATGTCCCAGAGTCAAAAATTGTGTCTGTCCCTTTGCACAAGTCTCTGGGGAAACAGACCCCAAAAATATTAGTTTCCAACATCCATACCTCCTGTGGATAAGAAAATGTACAGGAGGTATGCTCTGTCAGGCCCTGGTACGGATTTCCTTGTTAACCATTGCAGCCATGTTGGGGTAGTGCAAGCTGCAGCCTGTGACAAGGCTAACATTCCCCTGGCATCTCATCCCCCCCAGATAAGGATTCTGGGAAAGTGGATGCCATGGCAAAAAAACAGTACTTGGCATCCTCTTTGGGACTTATGCAATCCAATTATATGGCATATACAGCCAAATACCAGAAGTCCAGGTGGGATATAGTTCTGGAGCTGGCTAAGAATGCCCCTTCCCAGCTGGCCAAGGAGCTGGAGCAGGTGGCTGTGGATGGCACTGAAGCTTCTAAGGTCCAATTTCATGCTGCTTTATGTACTCGAATTATGATCATTCTAGGGTCATGGCTACATCTGTTTCCATGAGGAGATTTGCCTGGCTCAGGTATACCAATTTATCTCAGGATACCCAGACCAAGGCCATGGATTTTCCTGTCAGTGGTAACACTCTGTTTGGGGAACAAACAGAGACGTACATGAAAAAGATGGATGAATACAAGACCACATACAGGAGTGCTGCAGCCAAAGAAAAGCAGACCACTCCTCAGAGACAGCAATCCAGGGCTGGCAGGGGCAGGCCTTTTCACAGGCCTTTCTACCAGTCCCAGGCCTCCTCTTCTTTCCAGCAGAGGGAGTTCTTTAAGGGAAGAGGCAGAAGGGGGATGACAAGGGCTGCATCCTCCTCTCAGTCTAAGCCCCCTGCCAAACAGACACCCTGATGTGTCAGCCAGGGTCGCCTCCCCAATTCCTGTAGGGGGCAGACTGACTCACTTTTTCTAGGCCTGGAAGTCTGTCACTTCAGACAAGTGGGTCTTGGAAGTGGTGAGCCAGGGTCTTGCTCTCAGCTTTAGCAGCTTCCCAAAGTTGAGAGCAAAGGCTTTCTGTTCTTCCTCAGAAGAGGAAACACAGGCCTTAGAAACAGAAGTTTCTTCTCTACTGCTGCTGCAGGCAGTGGAGAGTGTACCTCTCATTCACAGGGGAAAAGGATTGTACTCCAAGTACTTCTTTACCCTAAAAAAGACAGGGGAGTGGCGACCCATCCTGGATCTACGGTACCTAAACAAACACTAAAGGCAAAGTTCAAGATGGTAACTTTGGGAATTATTCTTCCCTCTCTGAGACCAGGAGACTGGCTAGCCTCTCTGGATCTCAAGGATGCCTGTTTCCATATACCTATCAGGCAGTCCCACAGAAAGTACCTCCGGTTCAAACTGCCCTCAGGCCATTACCAGTTCAGAGCAATGCCTTTTGGCCTAACATCTGCCCCAAGAGTATTCACCAAATGCTTAGCAGTAGTGGTGGCCTTCCTCAGAAGAAAAGGCATCCTACTGTTCCCTTACCTGGACGACTGGCTCATAGTAGGTCACTCCCCAGACCAAGTCAGATCAGCCCTTGGGGTCACTCAAAATCTTCTACTCTCCCTACAGTTCATCTTAAATCTGGAAAAGTCTGTTCTGGAGCCAGTTCAGCTTCTCACATTTATAGGAGTGGAGCTGGACACTGTTCAGGCCAGGGCCTTTCTTCCTCTATCAAGGGTCCAATCCCTCTCCTCTCCTGTCTGGCCTCCTCTTTTCGTCCACTTCTGTCTCGGCCAGCCAGACATTTCTTGCAGTTGCTAGGCCACATGGCAGCCTGCACTGCAGTAGTGCAAGGGGCAAGGTTTCAGATGAGGGACATCCAATTTCACCTAAGAGCCTTTTAGTCTCAGAAAAAACATCCCCTCTCCAAGTTGGTTCTAGTGTCTCTAACTTTGGTTCAGGCCCTCCAGTGGTGTCTGGAAGAGGACAATTTGAGGGAAGGGGTTCCTTTCCTCATTCAGGCTCCCACAGTGACTTTCACCACCGATGCTTCTTTGCTGGGATTGGGAGCCCACATGGATCAGCATACTGCTCAGGGGACTTGGTCCCATCAGGAGTCTCTCCTTCACATAAATCTTCTCGAACTCAGGGCTGTCTTTCTGGTCCTTCAGACATTTTCGACTTTAATTGAGAGGAAAGTGTTGCAGATCAGGACAGACAACACCACAACCACGTGGTACATCAACAAGCAGGGGGCACTCGGTCCTCAGCCGTGTGCACCAAGGCCATGAAAATATGGTCAGTAGCTTATTCCCTGCAGGTTTCCCTGATTACTGTGCATCTTCCAGGGAAGGACAGTGTACTTGCCGATGCTCTCAGCTGGATCTCTCAAGGTCACCACGAATGGGCCCTGAATCCTCTCATCCTCCAGACCATTTTCAAGAGATGGGGCACTCCAGAGATAGATCTCTTTGCAGCCCCAGACAACCATCAGCTCCCTCTATTCTGCTGCAGGCCCCCTTTGCGGGGGTCTCTTCCTCTAGATGCCCTCCTGTTGGATTGAACCAACAGGTTTCTCTGTGCTTTTCCTCTCTTTCTTCTGATATTCAGGGTTCTAGTCAAGATCAGGTTCCAACCCTGCACTGTGATTCTGATGGCCCTGGATTGGGCCAGGCAGCCTTGGTATCCTCTGCTATTGTCACTGTTAGTGACAACCCCCCATTGCCTTCCCAGACAGTTCAACCTCCTTACCTCTGCTCAGGGGAGGATATTGTACCCCAACCTTCACACACTCAGGCTCAAGGCCTGGTTCTTGAGGAGCTAGAATATGCAGACCTGCATCTCTCACAATCTGCTCTGGATATCCTTAAGGTCAGTAGGAAACCTTCTACTAGGAAAACTTATGATTTTAAATGGAAGAGGTTTGGGTTCTGGTGTTCCCAGAGGCACATTCAGCCACATTCAGCTGATATTGCCACTACCTTAGATTATTTGGTATATCTTAACAATTTAGGCCTTTGGCCTACCACTTTCAAGGTGCATTTGGCAGCTATTTCTGCTTTTCTTTCGGCTGGGAAGTGCGCGTCTCTGGCTTCCCACTCAGTTTTCAAGAAATTCTTTAAAGGTTTGGTTCACATCAGTCCTCCCTTCAGGGATCCGACTCCTTTGTGGGACCTGAATATCTGTATTGCACAGCTGATGCAGCCTCCCTTTGAACCCCTTTGCTCAGCTGAGCTCAAGTATCTGACTTGGAAAACTGTATTCCTGGTTGCTGTTACCTCTGCCAGGAGAATCAGTGAGTTACAGGCTCCATCAGTGGAACCTGATTTCATCTCATTCCTTAGGGATAAGGTAGTCCTTCGTACAAATAGGAAATTCCTCCCTAAAGTGTTATCAGACTTCCATCTGAACCAGCCTATGACATTGTCTGTATTTTTCACTGATCACTCCTCCTCCTCTGGATCGAGGAGATTACACTGTCTCGATGTAAAGAGGGTTCTGAGTTACTACTTAGAATCCACTAAGCCCCATAGAAACAACTGCTCCCAGCTGTTTCTCACTTATGGGGAGGTGGGTAAAGGCAAGCTTGCCACCAAGAGAACTGTTGCTAGGTGGATTGTCTCTTGCATGCAATTCTGCTACTCAAAATTGGAGAAAGAGCCACCCTCAGGCCTGAGGGCTCACTCCACCAGAGGTACAGCCGCTCCAGTCGCAGCAGCTAGAGACATACCCTCAGTGGAAATCTGTAAAGCAGCCACCTGGAAGACTGTTCACATGTTACAAGCATCACTCCTGGACATTCAGGCTAGAAGTGATGCTAGGTTTGGTACTGCAGTACTGCAGAGCCTGTTCCCAAAATAGGTTCTGTAGTTCCTCCTCCTTGGGGTACTGCTTGGTAGTTCAATATAGTCAGAATACATCAAGACTTCATGTTGTTTGAAGAAAAATTACTCACCTTAGTAATTGTGTTTCTTCTAATGGAGTCTTGCTGTATTCTGACCTCCTCCTGCCTCCTCCTAGAACCTAGTTGGTTTTCGGATGTGGGTGGGTAGGCGCAGTGTTGCACCCCAGGGGTATACTGGGGTGCCTCTTTTTAATTGAAGATTGTTTCTTGTCCCTTTGTTTTATTACCTACTTGGATTTCTTTTGGGGGTCTCGACTTGAGTCTTTGGACCCTAAAATTGATGTATTTTGCCCTTTGGTACAAAAGTTTTAAAAACAATTCCTGGGTTGTTAGTTGCTTAGTATAGGGCTCGTAAGAATCTGATGGTTACACTGATGAGTACCTGGGACAGAGGTTTGAAAACCCTGCTCGAGCTCAACGTTCTATGCCTTGGCATAGAGTTAACTCTTTCCTCTCTGGAGCAGTTCAAGTGCTGGGGCTAATTGTATATAGTCAGAATACAGCAAGACTCCATTAGAAGAAACACAATTACTAAGGTGAGTAATTTTTTCTTTGAGTCCTTTCTCACAGGCAGAATATAGAAGGTAGTGATGGGGAGTTTCTCCTCCTGCCCGAAGCCCCTGCCATGTGGAGTTCCCCATGGGTCGATCCTGTCGCCCATGTTGTTTGCAGTGTACATGTTTCCTTTGCATGAGATCATTAGACAGTACAACTTAGGTTTTCACTGTTCTGCAGATGACACCCAGTTATACATGTAATTTGCTCCTGGGATGAGTGAAGCCGTGGAGGTGCTTAATAAGTATCTGGCCGGGATCCAGAACTGGATGTCCTCTAGCTGGCTGAGACTCAGTCCTGGTAAGACAGAGGCGCTAGTGATTGAGCCTGGTCGCGTGAGCGATGTGGATGCTGCCGGGATGGGAACAGGGTTATTCCTTGGCCTTACTCCTTTGGCAGCATCTACTAAGCTGAAAAATTAGGGCGTTATCCTTGACGATGGACTGACACTTGAGGCTCAGATGTTGTCTGTCATCCTGAGTGTTTTTAACCACCATAGAAATATCGCCCAGATCAAAGCCTTAATTCCACATGATGACCTGCCCTCATTAGTACATGCCTTTGTAATAGACTCGACTACTGCAACACTCTTTACCTCTGGGTCAGTGGAGGGGTTCTCTGTTGTCTGCAGCTAGTGCAGAATGCAGTGGCCAGATTGCTGATGGGCCTTCCAGAGTCTTGTCATGCGACACTTGGTCCTGCGTGATCTGCACTGGCTGCTAGTGAGATAGAGTATCACCTTTTGGGTTGGCTTACTTACCTATAAGGCCCTATATGGATCAGGTCCTGGCTATCTGAGCAACCTCTTGACTCCAGTCCGCCCTGTGCGCTCACTCTGCTCCTCCACTGAATGCCTCCTGGTGGTTCCCACGGCCTGGCTGAAGACCTCTGGAGATCGATCATTTGATGTGGTGGGCCCGGCCCTGTGGAACTCGCTTCCAAGATCTCTGAGGGAGGCCCCATCAGTGGAGGTGTTTAAGTGGGGTGTGAAGATGCACCTTTTTAGAGAGATGTTTGCGAACTGCGTATAAAGCCTAGAACTAGTACATTGCTGAACTGTTGATTTTAAATAAGGGTTTTGCCTATGTATTGTTGTTTACTCATTTTTTTTTTGTATTATTTTATTTATTCAAACTTTTGCCTGTCTGGCCAGCACCCAGAGCTTCTGGGATGGGGCGCTACATAAATAAATTTTACTTACTCTGTGGTATCCACAAGGCGCATTTCACTTCAAGAAATTTGTAGTGCAGCTACCTAGAAGACAGAGCACACCTTCACAAAACAGTACTCTCTGGACATACAGTCCAGAAGGGATGCCATCTTTGGCACTGCTGTCTTGCAGAACCTCTTTCCTAAATAGGTTCTGGACCCAGGCTCCCAAGATACTGCTGTGGAATCTGCTATTGTAAAGTTGTACTGATGGATTCCTGGCGTGAGAAGAAAAAAATATCCACTTTAGTAATGTTGTTTCTTCTTAAGGGATCCATCAGTAAGCTTTACAATCCCTTACCCTGCATCCCCTTCTAGAACCTTAAGTCAGGAATCTTCTCTTTCAATTTGCTTGAACTTTACTTGTTATATTGCCTTTACAGATGTTGCTTAGTGGTCTGATCACACACATTTTTTCATATTTTTTTTATTCTGCCTTAACTTGATTGCTGTTTGTCAAAATTTGAACATTTTTTTTTAAAGTTCTTATGATAGCCATTTAGCTAGGTTTAGTGGTCACAGCACTCCCAGCTTTAGAAACAAATCTGACTGCTGGAGGGAGTGTGGCCACAGTGCAGAGTTTGAACTCTGTTCTGATTCCAAAATTAGTGTAAATTTCATCTCTGGGGCAGCTCAATCCAGTGAATTGATTGCTATTGTGAAGCTTACTAAGGGATCCCTTAAAGAACTGTGATCTGTCCAAACTCCCCACACCACAAAACCTCACCCCCTGACTATGCTTTTCGAAAGAAAAAAGTAAGTGTTTGAATTGACTGTCTTTTAATTTTGTAAAGTCTGCGATCAGGCAAGATGGCAGGTGCTATCTCATATTATAATGCGGTACCGTACTGCTTGATTGTATGCGCCTTCGTACAAGTGAGCAGTGCTGTGCTGCACTGGAATATGAGATGGCATAGTGCAGTGCCTGCCATGTTGCCTGATCGTGGAGTTTACAAAATAAAAGACAGAAGTTCAGACACTTTTCTTCAGAAAAGCTTAATCGGGGATGGAGTTTCAGTAAATCACAGTTCTTTAAGAAGAAACAGCATTACTACGGTGAGTAATTACAAATTGTTTAACAGTCGATTGCTCTGAACAGGATATTGTGAGTTATGTCTAGTAACTGGCATAATACAGTGCCCCTAGATCCAGTACATCAGAAATATCCTTTTGTTTTTTTATGTAACAGTGGACCTGTTCCAGTTTATAGAAATCCACCATGAAATTGATCCATTTATTCGAACTTGATGGGCTGAAGTCTTTCCGGGCCATTAGTATATACTTTTTAGCTATAATACATTCTAAGGAGAATAAATTCCTTTGTTCACTCATGGAGTAAATAACTAAGTGAATCAGTCATAACAGTATGTCCATAGAATGTCTGCTCCATCTAACTTTGGTAACCTATTCTAGTGTATTAAATGCTCAATCTGAGAATTTGCTTAGGGCTTTACATGTTAGGAAAATATATACTAAGGAACCTGAGCTATTTGAGCACCATAGGTATCTGTTGCTAGTATTATTGTCTATTTTATGCAGTCTAGTAGGAGTATAATAAACTCTGTGAAGAGCATTGAACTACGGTATATCTGCTAAATCAGTTTATGACTTTGCCTGTTTATTTCCTAAAGCTTCACTCAAACTCGGGTGAGGAAACACTGTATAGTCTACATGGGAAGAGAGCATTGGGTTACTATGTGGATAGAACAAAGAGGTCCATAATTGACAGCACACAGCTTTTTCTCACTTACAGTGAGGTGCTGCAGATAAAGGCACGCCAGCAGTTAAAAAGGCCTGTCTCATGATAGTATCTTGCAATAAGTTTTGCTGTTGTAAGGCTGGCAAACAACAACTAGAATGCCTTTGTGCACTTTTCATTAGAGCTACATCTTCCACTATGACAGCTGCAATTATCACTTTTGGAGATCAATAAAGCAGCTACCTGATAATATCTGGAAATCCACTCCTGTTGGGATGCCAATTCAGTATTTCATTACTTCAGAAACTTTTCCTTACATAGGTTCTAGACCCCACCTCCGAAGGTACTGCTTGGAGTCTGGTGAATTGAATGACACTAGTAAACTCTCAGCAAAAAGAAAAATTAGTCGTCATAGTAATGATGTTTCTTCTAGAGGGCTTACTAGTGATTCATACAAATCCTTCGCTTCCTCCCCTTCTGTTATCTTGTTAAAAATTGTTCTTTAGAGTAAATCAAATTTATCACTGCTTGAGAATTTTATTTTTGTAAACTCTATTGTTTTCACAGTTTTCTTGTTGAATTTCTAGCATTCTTTTTTACTTTACATTAGGTAAGAATACTTAACATAATTTAGATAGGAAGTCTAAGCTCTCTTCTTGACTTCAGTGACAAATCTGTTGTTAATTTTTGAAATGGGAGATTGCTCTGACAGTGACGTCAGAGCTACTTACCCAATTGAAGTGCGGAAAATGGGTGCTAAAAACAAACAAAAGACTACCTGTCCTTAAATAAGAGACTCCCAGACTCTCAGAAATTGGGTAGCGGATTGAAGGACTAGTGAGGGGCAGGAGCTGTACAGCTGGGACATTTCATTCTCACCTGTGGTCTGCTACTGCTAGGGATGGCATTGTAAAGGGGGTTCCCCTGAGCTCCAGGACAGCAGTGGCCCAGTCTGAGATAAAGGGTCAGGACACAGGGACGTCCACACGGCAGGTTGATCTTTTCGTCCATATAGGCAGTGCTTCCCAGCGGCTATTCGGGCAAAGTGGAAATGGCACTGGGGACTGCTGTAACAATCACCACTGCTTCCTCTGACTCTCAGCTCTCAGTACTAAGGTAAGGGGACTGAGACCAGAAGGCGGCACCAGGTTTAAACGTGGTGAAATTACCTTTTGGCTCATTGTTTCCCCCCCCCCTCCTTTTTGTTCATTTGTGCATTTTCTTTCTCTTTTCAGGAGGGGTTTCTCCCAACCCTCCCTCCCGCCCCCCATCCCACCCTCCCCATGGTCATCTTCTTATATAGGGTTGTGACCTATCCCTATTTCCTGCCTAAAGAACAGGAAGGGGAAGGATCTATGTGATTACAACAAAAAGACAAAAAAAAAAAAACAACCTGTTTCTCTTTCGTCCGGCTGGAACAGATAGTCTTCCTCTAAATTTGAATAATTGTGTACTCTTTCTTTCCGTCCACTGGTGTGCACATGGATATTATTGGCTGCCAACACTGGGGGACACCCTTCAGTGGTCACGTCGCCTGAAGGCAGGGCCGCTGTCCCGTATGCTCGGAGATGCGTCACCTCAGGGCTCAGCTGCAGGAAGCATGGGGTGAGATCAGCATCCTGCATAACCACCTACAGGGAAACATTTCTTCTAGGAGTGCACTTCCACATCGTCGACCCCAAACCAGCACACCTCTCCCCCAGAGAACGACCAGGCCTAAGGGATGGGAACTGGTTGCAGGAAAAGGTGGCAGAGCTCGGGCAACTCTCCCAAACCAACAAAGCACTCTAAACACAGCAAACAGGTATACACCTCTTGCATCCATACCATCCGAAACAACGGAGGATGTCTCTGGCCAAAGAAATACCAAATGCAACAGGATAGCAAAACAGCATCATAAACAAAACCTCAACAGGAAAAAAAAAAAACATAATCATAAAGGACTCCATGATTCACGGTGTGGACCCCCACCTGAGACAAAACAGACGTGCAGATGTGCAGGTCAGATGTCTCCCAGGAGCATCCACTTGGAGGGACACTGACTGAATAGTCAACATAGTTAAAAAGGAAGAAGAGGGCTCAAACATCCTAGTCCATCTAGGGACCAGTGACCATGCTAGCCGGTCAGTCAAAGAGGTTAAGGACCACATTGCACAGCTCTGCTAGAAATTTGTTTCATTTTCGTCCAGCATTACATTCTCTGAGATTCTGCCTGTTTGGGAAAAGGGAGAAAATCAGAGAGAAAGAGATAAGTGATCTCGACGCATGGCTCATAGACTGATGCCACACAAACGGGCACCACTTTCTTGGAAACTGGGGGAACTTCTGGGAAAGGGAGTTCTTCAGATTCGATGGCCTCCACCTGACTAAAGAGGGAGTCAGAGCACTGGGGCAGGAAATTGACGTCCACGTAGGACATTTAAACTAGCGGGAGGGGAGATGACGGTAGCGCTAGGAGAAGCGCACACAGAGCCTGCTGTCTCTTCCCCTTCAGCTAGCATCAAATCTACATACTCCAGGATAGCAAAAACAGATAGCCGGGAACATAAAACCCTTTCCAACTCTAGCATTGACTATCACAATGGAAAGGGAGGAACCATAAACAGGGAAAACTACAAAGGGATGAACAATAAGATCAAGGGAGGCATGACAAAGGGACACAGCAAGAGTGGTCAGCACTATGCTTCTGTGCATGCAGTCTGACTAACAAGATGACTGACCTCACTGCCACAGTAGCTGAGGCAGGACTAGACTGGGTGGCCCTGACCGAAACATGGTTCACAAATAATCATGGTAGGGAGGTGACTATCCCGGGGTACAACTTGTTTAGGAGAGATGGGACTGGGAAAATGGGAGGGGGTAGCTATTTATGTTAAGGATACCATCAATGCTACAGAAATGTAGCAGGCACTAGGGGAAACCGAGGATCTATGGATCACAGTAGGGGCCCGATGCCAGAAACCCATTTGGGTAGGAATAATCTACAGACCCCCAAATCAGGAGGAAGTCAGGGATAAGGAAATCCTGGAAACCATCCTTCAGATGTCAGGCAAAGGGGACATGGTGTTGGTGGGGGATTTCAATCTGCCGGATACAGATTGGAATACCCACAAAGTGGCATCACAGAAGAGCAGGGAATTCCTAGTCACACTACAGGAAGCAGGCCTAAGTCAACTAGTGACATCACTCACAAGTGGTAACACGGTTCTAGATCTGATATTCACAAATAACGATAGGGTTATGGGTGTCGAAATAGGGAACCACCTGGGCAACAGTGATCATAACACGGTATGGTTCAGGGTAAAAAGGACTGTAGACACCACACACTACAAAATGAAGGTCCTTGACTTTAGGAGGGCAGACTTCACAAACATGAAGGCCTGCCCAAGAGAGAAGCTTAGTAACTCAACAAAAGGGAGTGTTGAAGAATATTGGACAAGATTGAAGGATGCAGTAACCATGGTCACATCACAGTGTGCTTGTCAGGGTAATAAGAACAAAAGGGAAAAAAACACTATGATTTTCCAAGGAGGTGGCAACCATGGTGAGAGAAAAGTGCATGGTCTTCAGAAAGTGCAAGGTGTCGGGGAACGAGGCGGACAAAACAGAATATAAACAGAAACTAAAAGAGACAGGGAAAGTGTTAAGAAATGCAAAGGCTCAAACAGAGGTTAGGATAACTCAGGAAAGTTAAAAAGGGTAACAAAACCTTCTACAGGTAGATGCGTGAAAAAAGGAAGACCAAAGGAGGCATTGTTAGAATCACAGAAAAAGACTGACAAACAACAGAGCAAGATGTGAGAAGGCAGAGGCACTCAGTGAGTACTTCTGCTCAGTCTTCACACAGGAAGCAGACGGTAACGGACCAACAGTAGGCATACAGAAGTGTCCAACTGAAGGAATAGACACGGGTCCCTTCACAGAGGAAAGGGTCCTGGAGGAAATAGACAAGTTAAAGGTAGATAAAGCTACGGGGCCAGATGGGCTACACCCAAGAACACTGAAAGAACTAGGGAGGGAACTGGCAGCCCCCTTAGCAGTGCTCTTCAACAAATCATTAAGGAGCTGTGAGGTGCCGGAGGATTGGAAGAGTGCAACAGTAGTACCACTCCACAAGAGTGGAATCAAGGAACAGCCAGATAATTACCATCCAGCTAGTCTAACGTCAGTCATGGGAAAACTGATGGAGTCCCTGCTGAAGGAAAGAATCGTAGCTTTTTTGGAGCAAACTGGTCAGCTTGACAGAAATCATCATGGTTTCACGGCAGGGAGGTCCTGCCAGACAAACCTGGTTGATTTTCTCAATTGGGTCACCAAAACAGTGGATCAGGGTGGGGCAGTGGATGTGGTTTACCTGGACTTAAGCAAAGCTTTTGACTCCATTCCACACAGGAGACTAGACAAAAAACTGGAGAACATGGGAATTGGGCCCGAGGTTACAAACTGGGTCAGAAACTGGTTATATGGGAGAACTCGGAGAGTATTAGTAAATGGCACTCTGTCTGTGGAGGGGAGGGTGACTAGCAGGGTCCCACAGGGCTCAGTTCTGGGGCCGATCCTCTTCAACGTATTCATCAGCGACATTGTGGAAGAACTGGAGGGAATGGTGTACCTGTTTGCAGATAACACCAAAATCTGCAACAGGGTAGACACAACAGAGGGACAGCAAAGCATGGAAGCTGATCTCTGAAAACTGGAGGAGTGGTCCAAGACCTGGTAATTGAAATTCAGTGCCAAAAAATGCAAGGTTATGCACTTACTAGGTTTACTAGGTTTGATGGACAAAAGAAGGCTATTGCCTATCGAGATTGTCCTCCACATGTGTGGACCATTTATCATAATTCTAATTTAATAACCATTTATCAAGTTTATTTTTGAAAATCATAATAGTTTGTGAATCAATGATATCTTGGGGCAATGTGTTCCACAACCTAGGAGTTCTGATAGTAAAAAAGTTTTGCCTTTTGTTTGTATTTACTTTTTTAATATCCAATTGTTTATTGTGTAACCTATCCACAATTTTTCTGGTGGACAAAGTTATACCGCATTGTTCCATCAGAACAGTTGATTTCATAATTTTGAATAGTTGTTAAGAGATCACCTCTAACTCTTCTCTGTTTAACTGAATATAAACCTGTTTTCTGTAATCTAGTATCATAATCAAAATGCGTAAAATATGGAACAAGTTTTGTAGCCCTACGCTGGATTTGTTCAGTTCTGTTTATATCGGAAACCAGGTAAGGACTCCAAAACGGGGAGCCATAATCCATATAAGGTATAACATGAGACCTATACAAGGTCATAGTACATTGTTCTGACTTAGAGACAAATGTACTGTTTATCCTGTGAAGAAGAGCATTAGTTTTATTGGCTATTTTATTACAATGAGAAGATTAAGAAAGCTTATTATTTACTAGTATCCCAAGATCCTTTTCTAAACTAGATGCCCTAATAATAGTATTGTTTAAAGTGTATATTTGTTTGGAGTTATTTTTCCCCATGTGTAACACCGCACATTTTGTAACTTTTTTTTTTTAACACTCTGTTTCTTCACTGCAACTACGGGGAACTCTCGTAGGCATCCACCATACCCCCAACTCTACCTCCTAGCCTGAAACTCCCCCTGTATCCTGGCACCAGCCCAGCTATCCTCTCGGCTGTGAGCCCCCCCCCCGAGGAAGGGCTGCCCTATCTGCCCAGGGCGCTCTATCTACAGTTCGGGCTGGGCTGGGCCCGGCCCAGGACGGAGGTGTCCGCCTGTAAAGCGTGGCTGATGGTGGTGCCGTCGCCCGTCTCCGAGGGCAGGGTATTTCCATTTTTCCTCCGGTTTCTGGATGCTCGGGTCATGCAATGGCATCACTGGCACTATTGCTGACGCCCGCCGCAGCACCGCCCCCTCGCAATGCGTAGTGACGCTGACTCAGCATTCCTCTGGTCTCCACCAGAGGTCGCCCCTGTGCGACACATCCCCTAGAACCCTCCCTGGGAGGAGACAGCAGTCCTGCGGACGCTCGATCTGCTCCCTCCCCTGCTGACCCCCGACGACCCAAGCTCGTTCCGAACCCAGGTCGCCGGTGTGGCGTGAGGTGTGGTGTCCAGCACCTCAACCCTCAGCGCCACCGGGCCAGCTACATTTTGAACATTGAAGTGCATTTTATTTATATATGCCCAGTGTTCAATTTTTGCAAGGTCAGTTAGTTAGTAAGGTTTTTCTATTAACCTCATTATTAACAGTACCCCCTAGTTTTGTATCATCAGCGAATTTCATTATGATGTTAGAAGTAGAAATTTTCGTATCACTGATGAAAATATTAAAAAGAGTGGGCCCCAAGACAGAACCCTGGAGAACCCCACTCATTACCCTGCCCAAATCTGACAAAACGCCATTTACCCTTACCCTCTGAGTACGATTGCTCAACCAACTATTTATCCATGAAACTAATGTCGATGAAAACCCTAGATGACTAAGTTTTTTAATCAAAATGTCATGTGACACTTTGTCAAAAACTTTACTGTAATCTAGCAGGATGACATCACTTGGGAAAGTGTCACCCAGGAAAACTGTACTTAGTGGGAGGGGAGCAGCCAGTGGCTACCAGGCAGGAGCGAGACCTAGGGGTGATCATCTCAGATGACCTCAAGGTCAGTAGACAATGTAGAAAAGGCAGCACTAAAGGCTAGTGGTATTCTTGGATGCATAGGGAGGAACATCACGAGCAGAAGGCATGAAATAAGCATGCCCCTGTATCGGTTTCTGGTCAGGCCTCTCCTGGAATACTGTGTCCAATGCTGGAGGCCACACCTCAGGAAGGACATAGATAGGCTGGAGACAGTACAGAGAAGAGCAACAAAGATGGTGCAGGGCTTGCATCAGAAACCATACGAGGCAAGACTGGATGACCTCAAATTATACTTCCTAGAACAACGCAGGAATCGTGGGGACATGATAGAAACATTCAGATACCTTAAAGGCAACAACAGGGTGCATGTGCAGAACCTCTTTCAGGTAAAGGACTACAGCAGGACTAGAGGGCACAATCTTCGACTTAAGGGAGGAAAGTTCAGAAGAATACGAGGAAATTCTTCACAGAGCACATTGTGGAACCATGGAATAGCCTGCCGGAGGGGGTGGTGGAATTCAAGCGGGCATGGGACAGACACTGTGGGATACACAAGCAGGCAGCTAAGTAGGGGGGTAGGAAGTCAAGGGTAGACTTGATGGATCGTATGGTCCCCATCTGCGGACAACTTCTATGTTTCTATATTTCTGTCTGATGTTAGAACACTACGGGGAGTGTGAGCACAGTCCAGAGTTTGAATTTGTAATTTGCCTGGCTCCCATGGCTTTCAGAGGAGGCTTCATACCTCCTTCTACTCAGTCTGCCAGGGCAATCCCCATGGCATCCCATCCCCCTAGTTTCATCTGCTCGTAGGACCAGGAGTGTTTCATTTTTCCCGTTTTTCAAACAACATGAAGTCTTGCTATATTATAGACATTAGCAGTTTGTTCCAGCTCTAGAACTGCCCCGGAGTGAAATGGTTAAAACCATTCCAAAATAGAATTTTGGCACGAGAGCAGCTCTATCTGTGTCATTTCAAACTTGAACTGTCAGATTCTTTACTCCGCCTCAGTGAACAGTCGCTCCGGAGATTTCTCCTTCTGCTAGGTTCATTTTTCGGTTTAAAAAGTGTATTCTCGGTTGGATTAACGAGAATAGTTTTATTTAACCGAAAACCGTTCGTTCAAGCTCTATCTGTGGTAACCGTAAGTAAATGAAGGTTTTGTCTGTGGAACTTGTAAGTTATGTCTGTTTTGAACCGATCAGTGGGTTTAAACTCATTTAAAACTAAAAGTTACTATTTTAGAGTGCGGTTCCCGGTTCTTATCGGTTCTAAAAACGGTTTATTACGTTTTTTTCAATACCGTGACACGGTTAGGAACCGATAATGGTGTTCTGCCTGGCACTTGCAAAGGCAAGTTTTAGTTAGGCTGGCATTATGTCTGAGAAACCCAAAAGAAAACCGGGCCCACTGGGTTTCAACACTGTGATGGTTGGGGAAGTCTTTGCCAAGGCTGACCCACACACCACATGTGTTTATTGTCTGAGGTTGACCACCTCCAGTCAGACTGCCAGGTATAAGAATTTCCTGCAGCCACCCTGAAAAAGATTGGGCAGGCTCAGGAACTAGAGGCCAAAAGTCCGCTGACCGGATGGCCAGCCCGGCTGTGCCAAATGAACCAGAGGGAGGCCTCTGACCAGGGCCAGACTTCTCGGCAGAAGAAAAGCTGGTTCTGAGGAACCAATTCCAGTAAAGAAAACAAGAAAATCAGCAGGTCTGGAGTCCAAAATTCCTTCTCCAACTGCTGCAGAGATAGCAAAAGCCATACAAATTGTCCAGTCACTGTCTCAGGGTCCGTCCGAACCACCACTATCTGGTAAAAGGTCGGTTCGTCCAGTCCCAGTGGTTCAGGATTATGATATTGAGGAATTTTATGAACCAGAGGAGGGGGAGGAGGATTATGAACAGTATGAATGTGGCTGGGAAGGTCTGGTGTGCCCATTGAACCGACATCTCCCCAGACAGACCTTTAGAATCTCCCTATGCTGTCTGAGTCCCCATCTCATTTTATGTTTTATAAAAGTTGCTGAAACCCTCCAGCTTCCATTAGAAGAGGCTGTGGATGAGCAAGAGGAGCCTGATTTTGTAGAAATGATGGATATTCCAGAGTCTAGGAGATTGTCTATTCCTTTACATAAGTCTTTTAGGAAACAAACAATTAAAATTTTAAAAGCTCCTAATTCTGTGCCTCCTGTAGATAAAAAGATGGACAGAAGGTACACATTGTCAGGCCCTGATACAGAATTTCTTTCTCAGCAATACAGTCATGTTGGGGTAGTTCAAGCTGCTGCCTGTGATAAAGCTAATATTCCCTTGGCTTCACATCCTCCTGACAAGGATTCTAGGAAGATTGATGCCATGGCAAAACAGTATATGGCAGCCTCTGGGACTCAGGCAAGCAAATTATATGGCTTATGTAGCTAGGTATCAGAAATCTAGATGGGATACTGTTATGCAGTTGGCCAAGCAGGCCCATGGCCAACTGGCTAGTGAACTAGAACAGGTGGCTGCTGATGGCATTGAAGCCTCTAAGTTCAGTTTCATGCTGCTGTGGATGTTAATGATGTTCCTCTAGGGTCATGGCCACATCTGTAGCCAGAGGTTGGCCTGGCTCAGGTGTATTAGTTTGTCACAGGATACCAGACTAAGGCTATGGATTTTCCTGGTGGGGAAATTCTCTGTTTGGAGAGCAGACAGAGAATTACATGAAGAAGATGGATGAATATAGGACTACTTACAAGAGTGCCCAGGCTAAGGAGCTGCAAGCCACTCCTCAAAGGCATGCCCCAGGGAAAGGGGTAGGCCTTTCACAGGCCTTTCTACCAGACTCAGGCCTCCTCTGCCTTGCTCAGAGGGCTTCTTCAGAGGCAGGGGCAGGCGAGGGGTGGGCAGACCTGCTCCCACCCCCAGCCTAAAGCTCCTGCAAACAGGCACCCTGATGGGGTGCCCAGGGCCAGTCTTCTGTACGCAGTGGGGGCAGGCTGGCTTACTTCAGTCAGAATTGGCTGCTTTAACCTCAGACAAGTGGGTTCTGGAAGTGGTAAGCCAGGGTCTGGTTCTCAGCTTCAAAAGTTTCCCAAGTTGAGAAGCAGACTTTTTACCTGCAAGTGCTTCAGAGACCTCGCTCTGGAAACAGAGGTCTCATCCTGTTAGCTCAGAGCAGTAGAAAGGGTTCCTCCCTGCATCAGGGCAGGGTCTGTATTCCAGATACTTCCTTACCCCAAAAAGACAGGAGAATGGCGCCCATTTTAGATCTCAGATATCTGAACAAGCATCTTTTGAAACCAAAGTTCAAAATGGTAACTCTGGCAATGATTTTACCTTCCCTAAGGCCAGGGACTGGCTAACCTCCCTGGACCTCAAGGATGCCTATTTCATGTCCTAATCAGAAGATCCCATCAAAGTACCTCAGATTCGAACTGCCCTCAGGTCATTACCAGTTCAGAGCAATGCCCTTCGCCTTACCTCTGCTCCAAGGGTATTCGCAGTGTCTAGCAGTGGCAGTGGCCCACTTAAGGAGGCAGAGGATTGCTGTTTTTCCCTATCTAGACGACTGGTTCATTGTAGGCCAGTCCCCAGAACAGGTAAAATCTCACCTGCAGGTCACCCAGCAGCTTCCTCACCTCCCTGGGTTTTCTGCTAAACCTACCAAAGTCGGTTCTGGAACCAGTCCAGGTACTCACCTTTAGGAGCAGAATTGGACACAAAGCTAGCCAGAGCCTTTCTTCCCCAGAAAGGGTAAGGAATTTAGTGGTTCTGGCCTCTTCCTTCACTCTGCAGGTCTCTCGACCAGCAAGACACTTTCTGCAGCTCCTGGGGCACATGGCTGCATCCACAGCTGTTGTGCAGGAGCCAGAATTCAGATGAGAGACATTCAGTTTCACTTGAGAACCTTTTGGTCTCAGAGAAGAGACCCTTTCCAAGTTGGTCCCAGTGACTCGAACCTTGATCCTAGCTCTCCAGTGGTGGCAGGATCAGAGCAATTTAGGCGGGGGTCCTTCATTTCCCTTCTCATGACTTGACTCTCACTACAGATGCTTCCCTTCTGGGTTGGGGAGCCCACATGGGCGACCTTTCCACTCAGGAGTTTGGTCCCCCCAGGAATCTCTGCTCCACATCAATTTGCTGGAACTCAGAGCTGTCTTTTTAGCTCTTCAAGCTTTTTCTGCATCTGTCCACGACTAGGTGATACAAGTCAGAACAGACAACACCACAACAATGTGGTACATCAACAAACGGGGGGCATTCGGTCTTCGGCCTTGTGCACTGAGGCAATGAAGTTGTTGTCTCTGGTCTATTCCCTGAACACTTCCCTCATAGCAGTTCATCTTCCAGGGAAGGACAATGTCCTAGCGGATGCCCTCAGCAGGATTTCCCAGGGCCATCACAGATGGTCCCTGGATCCTCAAGTGCTGGGGATAGTTTTTTGCCAGGTGGGGCATCCTCAGATAGATCTTTTGCAGCCCCAGACAATCACAAACTTCCTCTGTTCTGTTGCAGGCCTCCAGTGCTGGGCTCAGTTCCCTGGATGCCCTTCTTCTGGATTGGGAGGAAGTTCCTCTATGCTTCCCCCTTTCTCTCCTATTCAAAGTACTAGTCAAATCAGATCTCAGCCTTGCAGGGTGATTCTGATTGCCCGGATTGAGCCAGGCAGCCCTGTTACCCCTCCTGTCTCTGACAGTCCATCTTCCCCTGTGCCTCCCCAGGAATCACAATCTCTTGACTTGTGCCCAGGAAGGGTTTGGTATCCGACCTCAAATCCCTCAACCTCAAGGCCTGGCTCTTGAGGAGTTAGAGTTGCTGATTTACACCTCTCTCAGGTGTTCTTGAGATCCTAAAGGCTTCCAGAAAGCCTTCCACTAGGCTACTTATAGTTCTAAATGGAAAAGGTTTTCCATTTGGTGTGCTGGAAAATATTTCCCAGAATCTGCTGAATTGCCCTTTTGTTAGATTACATGGTACATCTTAATTCCTTGGGTCTCAGACCAGCTACCCTGAGAGTTCATTTGGCAGCTGTGTCTGCTTTTGTGTCAACAGGAAAGTCATCCTCTCTTTCCTCTCATCCTGTGTTTTCCAAGTTTTTGAGGGGTTACTCCATACTAATCCTCCCTTTTAGGAACCGGCCTGCTTGGGACCTTAATGTTTGTATTGCCCAGTTAATGCAACCCCTTTTGAACCTCTGTCTTCTGCAGAGCTTAAGTATCTAACTTGGAAAACTGTTTTCTAGTGGCTATCACTTCTGCCAGACGATAAGTGAATTGCAAGCCTTGTCAGTGGAGACTGACTTTATTTCTTTCCACAGGGATAAGGTAGGTCCTTAGGACTAATAGGAAGTTTTGCCTAAGGTGGTTTCAGATTTCCATCTTAATCAATCTATCTCCTTCCAGTATTTTTCACTGATCCTCCTCTTTGGGTGAGAGGAGGTTGCACAGCCTGGATGTTAAGAGAGCTCTTAGTTATTATATAGAGCGTACCAAAGGTCACAGGTTCGAATCCCTCCAACTTTTCCTTACCTATGGTGAAGTTGGGAAAGGCAAACCTGCCACTAAGAGATCAATAGCCAGGTGGATTGTCTCTTGTATCCAGTTTTGTTATCAGAAAGTGGGCAGAGCCCCCCGGTTTGAGGGCTCATTCTACCAGGGGTACAGCTGCGTCTCTAGCTGCTGCCAGAGATATCCCTTTATTAGAGATTTGCCAGGCTGCTACTTGGAAAGCGGTACACACTTTTACCAAGCATTACTCCTGGATGTCCAGGCCAGGAGAGATGCTTGGTTTGGCACAACTGTTCTTCAGAGCCTATTCCTAAGTAGGTTCTGCCCCTCCTCCATGGAGGTACTGCTGTGTATTCTGCTAATGTCTATAATATAGCAAGACTTCATGTTGTTTGAAGAAAAATTACTCACCTTAGTAATGTTGTTTCTTCTAATGGAGTCTTGCTATATTATAGACCTCCCCCCCAACCTGCCCCTCTCAGAACCTCTACTTGGTGGGGTGCGGGCAACTTAGTGTGGGCACTACTTATGTCCTGTTAGCATTTTGTCTCCTTTGGGACTTTGGGGGTGTGTATGGGTACGCGTGTGTGTGTTTTATTATACTTATGTTCCATTTTCATATTATTAGAATGGTGTTAGTATTTCTGGTCCCCTGACTTGAGTCTTGGGTGTTGGGACCATCAATGGTTGTTATTATTTAGGTAGCCATTTGGCTAGTGTAGGTTACAGCTTCCACACAGACCTTAGTGAGTTTGGCTCGTAAAGATCTGACAGTCCAAGTTTGAAATGACACAGATAGAGCTGCTCTCGTGCCAAAATTCTATTTTGGAATGGTTTTAACCATTTCACTCCGGGGCAGTTCTAGAGCTGGAACAAACTGCTAATGTCTATAATATAGCAAGACTCCATTAGAAGAAACAACATTACTAAGGTGAGTAATTTTTTCTTCTCCCATTCTCCTGAGATGCCTGTGCTTAGGACTGACGTCCAGGCTTGCCGATGCACGCCGACAGCCACGCATGTAACAGTGTCCCCCCTTCCTGACTCTAGTAGAGCCACTGGTGCCCCCGAAAGCCAATGCATCAACTGGCTTCAGGGGCATCGGGTGCTAGATGCACCTCTGGTATCCCACCCCAGAGGGAGGAGAGCATCTGCAGGAACGCTCGATCCTCCCTTCCCCCACCGACCCCAGGCAACCTGAGTTCATTCCCAAACGTTGGTTGCCAGCATAGCGCGAGGTGTGGCGTCCAGCGCTCCAACCCTCAGTGCCACCGGGCCAGCCAGAGTTTGAATTTGAATGTTCGTGATCCTTTCTTTGGGACAACAGCTCAGGGCTGAGCTTGCTTCAGAATTATATGACTCAGCTGGCCCGCTGGTGCACAGGCAGGGCGCCCGTCTGCGATGTCGACGACCCGGGTTTGGCAGTGGACTTGGGACATTGGAGGGTCAACCAGGGGAGAAGGATTGAGCATCCTAGGGACTGCTCTCCTTCTCCTGGGGAAGGGATAGAGTGTCTGGCACAAGCATAGACCCCTGGCGGAGGTTGTGGGTGTCCTCCGTGCCAGCACTCATGGCTTGTATGGCGGGAGCGCCTGCAGGGGCGTCATTGCACGTCCCCACCCCAGGAGAAAAACAACATTCAAAAATTGCAACCACCATTATGATGCCCGCTCAGGCTCCAGTTGCTTCTGCTCTCCCCAACTGACCAATTCTGACATCTGTGGCTGTGGCGGCCACGAACCTCACCCTGGGGGAAAGCTGGGAAGCAATGTAGTAAATGGCGCTCCCATGACACCTTTCTCCTATCCTTAGGGGGTTCACCTGGCACTGTGGCCCCACCCTGGGATGTGGGGTCAGGGGTACCGACTAAGGACTGTAAGGTGGGGGTCGGGAGTTTGCGCGGAAAACGGAGGGGCGGTGTGCAGAAGGAAAAAAAAATATGACTCGTTAGTAACCTCCAGAAGAAATATGATTACTACACTGAGTAATGTTTTGTTCATGTATCCTGTGTCAGATGAGTAAGTGACAGAGAAGGGAAAGATAAGTTTGGAATTGAGTAGGGCAGATTTAGGGCAGCGTCTGCCAGTGTCTGTTTTTGCAGACTACCTCCTTGCTGAGAAAAGAGAGGACATACCAAAGTTGGTGGAGTCAGTGGAACTGTGCTCCATTTTAAATGTTAGTAAATGCCAAAGATACAGTGACTGGAACATGTTTTTGTTTGTTTTGTATCGCTCCACAAAGAGGGGTCTGAAAGATCCAGTGTCACTTTGCTTAGGTAGATTAGACATGCAGCATGAGTTCACATGGTAGCTCAACTGAAACAAACAGGCTTGCTTAATTTATTTATTTGAATATTGGTAACCGGAAAAGGCATACAAAGCCAAGGCTCATTCTCAGGTGCGACACAGGAGGAGAGAGAATGAGAAATACAATAATAAAAAGCATGCACATTATTAATGATTGCTGCAAAGTAAAGTATTATACAGAGTACAATTTAAGATGGTACAAGACTGACGAGGATCAGGTAGGGGAAATAAACAGGAGCAGATGGGGGCAGGGAGGAGTTTTAACTTGGGCCTAAGGGAGACTGGGGAGAGAGTGAGAGACGAAGAGAGGAAGGTAGCAGGTTCTGGAAGGAGAGGAGGTGATAGGAGAAGGCTGACTACCCAACATAGGGGTGAGGGTGGGGAAGGGAGATCCCTGGAGCAGATGGAGTTTGAGACAGAAGGGATGGGAGAGGGAGGTGAGGAAATGTAAGAGGGCAGGGACCCAGACCAGTATTTGGAGATGGAGGCGCAGTGGGACTGGCGATGTGAGGGTGGGGGAAAAAATAGAGAGAGCAGTGGTAAATACAAAGAGGGAAGTTGGTAGCAAAGTGACAAGGCATTTCAGAGGGTGTGTAGTCTAGCAAAGGAAGAGGATAGGCAGTGCCAAAGCCCATACCCGTATAGTCGAAGATCATGAGCACCATTTTGGTAACAAGCTTCTGATGGACCTGAGGAGACAAGCAGTCTTTGTTGTGGTACAAAGCACTGAGTTTGGGGCAGAACTTGGAGTCGATGGCGTCAATGTGGGCAGAGAAGTCCAGCTTATTGTCAAACCGCAGGCTAAGATACTTGAAAGAGAAAGCCACTTTGAGGGGGGTGCCATCCAGGCTGGAGAAGACCACGGGAGGGTTGAGAGCCTGGCCAATTTCTGGCTGATGCCAAAGGTCATGGACACTATTTTTTTTAGTGTTGAACCAGAATAGGTTGGTGTGGAACCAACACAAGACGTTGCTGGACCAAGTCTTCCACCACTTCAATTGAGGAATCTGAGGCGTAGGTAACTGTGTCATCTACATGCCTGAGAATATGCAAGTTGGCAAAGACAGAGGGAGGCCGTTCAGGTAAATGGAGAAGAGGATGGGACCCAAAATGGAGTCCTGTGGGGCCTCAGCTTGGGTGAGATGGGGAGGTGACAGGACGCCTCCTACCTGTACTGACTTGACAGCCTGTGAGGTAGGAACAGAACCATTCTATAGTGGGAATCGAGAGGCTGGCAGAGGTCGACTTATGCAGGAGGAGTGGTTGGACCACAGAGTCAAAGTTTTGGCCAACTCAGTGAAAATGGACACCATGATGTGTCCCTGCTCCATCCCAGTGAGGGCGGGTTCCGTGAAGTATAGCAGGAAGGAGACAGTGGAGTGGTGCCTCCGGAAACTGGACTGGAAAGGGGGGAGAAAGTTGGATGAGAAGAGTAGGTTGGAAAGCCTTGAGTAGACAGATTTCTCCTGCAGCTTTGCATAAGGGATGAGGAAGATAGATGGAAGTTGCCAGGGGAGGAGAGGATTAAGGGTTAAGATATATTTGACCAGGGCATTGGTAGTGCCCCCTTGGCAGAAAGAACAGAAGCTTCAGTATCTGAGTTATGCAGAGCAGATACTTGGTCTTACCTACATATAACAACTGATCACTATTTTGTTGAACCTGCAGTCACGGGGAGGCTCCAGCCTGTGGTTCCAGTATTTGAAAAAAACTGTTTCCTGAATGAGTACTAACATCCCCCTCCTGCTGTGCTCTGTTTACTACAGCTGTGTTTACTACTACTGCTGTGTAAAAGTAAAGTAAACAAGATGTGTCTTCTGCCAATGAGGCTGGCCTTGCGTGGCAGTGTTCTTGTAAATGGACAATGCAGAAATTAAAAGCCCCACATGCAGAGACAGGTTGGTATCCACTGAAACATAGGCAGCTTAAAGGACACCTAAATGGGGTTTTTACTGTTTCACCATTCCCCAAACCCTCCTGTGTATCAGTAGCCAAAAGGGACTCCTTTTGAATACTGCAATTAGTTACCTTAAAATATGTGGCTTTATATGTTTTCGACAAGTTAATTTTTTTCCCTGTAATAAGGAGGAGCTTTCTGAGTTCCATGCCAATCAGATCATGTGACCATTCTGTACATGGCAGCATGATGTAATTGAAGCAAAACATCTCATAGAAAAGAAATCTTACGGAGTTTTATACTTAATGTCCAATATTAGTGCTATATATTAACCTGATCACCTATATTGATATGTAAGTTGTGCATAAGCATAAATTTGATAATATGTTATATAGTTTCAAGCTTGCTTTTGATAGGTTCTTTATTTACGAAGTTGCCACTTTAGTCCTGTGTGCAGGATTGTTCTTAGCTGCTGTTTTTCAATATTATGCCTATTGTTGCTTGTATTAGGATCAGGTCTGTCTATATTAGAATTTACACTTTGAAGTGGGATTTGGTCCAGTTTTACTTTTTTTCTCATTGTGATTGTTTTGGGGGGGAGGGGGGCTGAGCTTTTATTTTATTTATTTATTTATTTTTTTAGTGCTTCATTTAGTAGAAACTTGATTTTCTAGGGACATGGATATGTTGTTCATCCACACTTATTGGCAGGTTCCTTGCCGCTTTAAATCTTGCCGGAAGGTCTTCAAGCTGGCTCCTCCCACCCACCCGGGTGGTAAAACTCTCGGCTCCGCCCCATGACGCTAGATCTTCCTTACCGCTTGGAAGCTCAGGTTCCCTCCTTAACGCGTTGCGCTTAAGACTGGTTCCTAATTCTTGAAAAGTTCGAAATTGAAAGTTTTGCAAAAGACTCGGTCTTCTCCTCGCGGCTCGCGATGGACAAATCGACTCCCGGTTTCGGAGGTCCTTGGAGCAGAAGATGTCTAGGGACGGATCCGCACTCCACGTCGCGCTACTGCCTGGGCCTTGAGCACGACCTGCAGGCCTGCGACTTGTGTCTCTTCCTTTTGACCTCGTCCTTGAAGACCGTGCTGCCCGATTACAACTGAGGCGCCCCGAGAAAAGAATTCCACCGGTGAAATCTAAAGAGGCCCGATTGGCGGTGTCTGCGGTGGCGGGCTCGGCGGATCAGCTTGAGCAGATGATCGCCCTCGAAGAGGAGGCGGCGCGGGCCGCTTCTACCTCGGCTGCGGCATTTGTCCTGCTCTCTCTCGGTGCCTCTTACTCGGCTTCTTTTAAGGAGCTTTGTCTGACCCTCTCGACCAAAGGTGAGGGTCCAATTTCTTCGGGACCTTCTTCCAGGTCCAAAAAGAGCAAAAGTAAGTCTCTCCGTCGATGCTCTTGGGAGCGAGAAAGATCCCCCTTCCCTTCTTGTCGACAGTCGACTTTGGTCGACCCCTCAGCTTCGGCCACTGGCTTCACGGTGTCCCCGTCAGGCCAGTTGGCCGAGACTTCCGTCGACGCGGTCGAGATTGTTCTCGACCCGTTGGACGGGTTGTCGGCTGGAGAAGCTGAGAATCCCCTCTCCCCGGTTCCCCCGGTGGGAGTTGAGGATCCCGTCGGCTCGTCTGTGCCTCCGGTTCCGGAGCCTTCGGTGGGATCGTCCGAGCCGAGGGGAGTGCCGGTTTCCGACACTTCTCCTCGCCTTCCTCAGCCTAGTCGAGACTCACGGTCTCGGTCTCGGACATCCTCGCGGTCAACGATCCGCCGTCATAAGCGGTCTCGAGTCTCGGACCGCGCGCGCGCGGCGCTCTTCTCGGATGAGGGAGGCTTGGCGCAAGTTGCGTCGGAGGTACGAGGAACTCATGTGGCAACAGCTCCTTTTCACCGTGAATAAGCCGACCCAGTCGTCTTCCCCGGCCATTAAGTGGCTGTCACCGGAGCAGCCGAAACAACCCCTCGTTGTAGTCGAGGAGCCTGTTCTCAGGCCGGTTGTTCGGCCAATTCCAGCTGCTCCACCGATTCTGGTGGAACCTCTGCCCCCACAGCCATTAGTTGGGGCTCCGACCAAAAATTCTCGGTCGGCTTTGGGTTTGCCCCATAGGCTGTCGGTCACCCTCACTCCCGATAAACCTCGGCAGGTGGAGGGTGGCTCAGGGCCAAGGCAGCTCTTTGAGGACTCTTCTGAGTCCGATGATGGTTCCTCCCTCTTCTCCAAGCGCATAGACTTGGAGTCCTCGGGAGGACAGTCAGTGGACGATAGCCCTTCGTCCTTCTTAGGGTTGCTTCGACTCATCTCGGAGTCCACCGGGATGAAGCTCGAACCCGTTTCTAAACGGGCCAGGTATCCCCTCACGGAGATTCTGGACTGAGGGGATTCTCCTACGGAGGCCTTTCCGGTGGCGAAGCCATAGTGGTCCGGCCTTGGAACTTTGGCAGCGTCCTGCTTCCTGCCCTCGTCTTGACCAGGTTGGCCAGGAAGTATCTCGGTCCCTACGGTTCCCTGTCCGGTTTTGGAACACCCTCGGCCGAGGGTTGGTTACCGACAGCTTTTCGTGCAGCGGAGCGCCAGGGATGTGGACAAACCTCCCGACAAGGAATCCAAGAAATTGGATTATGCCGGGTGAAAAGTCTATGCTGCGTCCTCTCTCGGCCTTCGTCAGGCCAGTTCGGCCGTCCTCATGGCACATTTTTCTCACGCCCTGTTGGGCTCCCTGGATGAGGTTGTCCCTCATCTTCCCCGAGATCTGCAGACTACCGTCAGGCAGGTGCGGGACCAGGGCAGTGGCTAAACAGCAGCTCCAGACTGCGTTAGACATCGGGGACTCATGTGCCAGGTCTGTGGCTGCCGCAGTGGCCATGCGTCGTCGGGCTTGGCTGAGGATATCCACCTTTACTTCGGATACCCAGCACAAGTTGGCGGATGTTCCCTTTTTGGGGACTGACCTCTTTGGCCCTGGGGTGGAAGGTCACCTGCAGAGGATCAAGAAGTCCAATGCTACCTTGGACTCGGTCTCTTCCGCTCAGAAGGACAAAAACAGCAAGCCACAGCCTAAGCCCTTTCGTCCTTCTGCGCCCATGCCGCGCCCTGCCCAGCAACGTCAGGGCCAGCAGGCTCGACCTTGGTATCCCAAGCCCAAGCTGTCGGCTTCCTCCAACAGGAAGCAGGGAGGTAAAGGCCCAGGAGGTTCCTCGGCCGGTCCCTCCTCCAAGCCTGCCCAGTGACGGGCTGAGGGGTGTCGCCCCCATCCCTGTCACCTCACCCCTGGTTCCCCCCGGTGGGGGACGGCTCAGACACTTCCTTTCCGCCTGGTCCACTGTTACCACGGACAGGTGGGTACTGGAGGGTGGTGGGAAAAGGCCTCCTACCTCTGGAGTCGAGGCAGGCCGCCTTCTTCAGAGCCGTCGCACCTTGGGGCCTCGAGGTCGCAGCCTCATCGCTCTCCTCCTCCAAAGAAGGTGATGCGAGGTGGAGGACCCCCTTCAGTCTCGGGGTTCGTGGTCCAGGTATTTCCTGGTTCCGAACGACGGGGGCTGGCGCCCATTCTCGACCTACCGACCTGAACAAGTTCCTAAGGTCTCGAACCTTCAGAATGGTCACTCTGGCGCAGATAATACCATCTCTGAACACGGCATGGGTTCTGCTCTCTGGACCTACAGGATCGTTCTTTCACGTCCTATCCGTCCATCGCATCAGAGATTCCTCCGCTTTCGGCGGAAGGATCCCTCTTGAGTTCCGAGCCATGCCCTTGGCTTATCTCCAGCTCCCAGGGTCTTCACCAAATGCATGGCAGTGGTGACAGCATTCTCTGGGCGCGCCGAGGGTCAGGGTGTGCCCTTACCTGGACGATTGGCTGATAGCAGCCGCCTCCAGGTAGGGAGGTGGGCGGTCCAGAGATCTGGCCCTCCAGGTTTGCTCTCGAGTTGGCCTTCTCATCAAGCGAGGCCAAGTCGGAACTTCGAGCAAAGCAGGTGATCCTGTTCATCGGGCAGAGCTCATCTCTTGAGCCAGAGCACGACTCCAGGCGGACAGGGCCGAGGTTCTTACCTCCTTTGCCCAATCATTTCTGGTTGGGCAATCGCGCCTGCCCGACTTCCGCCTTCTGGGTCTCATGGCGGCCTGTGCAGCGTGGTCCGTTGGGCCGCTGGCACATCGCCCCTTCAATGGGACTGGCAGCCAGTGGTCACAGCTGGATCCTTTGGACCAGCTAGTGATAGTGACCAGGAGATGTGGAGCAGCTCTCCAGTGGTGGACCGTTCCATTCCATTTGCAGGAGGCATCCCGTTTGTCCGCCCGTGCCGATGGTCTCTCATGGCCCGATGCCTCTCTGATGGGTTGGGGTGCCCATCTGGGGGAACACCGAGTGCACGGCCTCTGGTCCCCCGCGGGAGTCCGGATGCCACATCAACCTGCTGGAGCTCCGAGCGGTCCGCCTAGCTCTCACCGCCTTTGCTCCGTTTCTCTGGGGTCAAGTGGTCCGAGTCCAGCGGACAATACCACGACCATGTACTACTCTGAACCACCAGGGGCGGACACGCTCCATGCTTCTATGCAAGGAAGCTCTCATTTGGTCACTGTCATGCGCAGCCTGGAGGAGGATCTCCTAGCCATTCATGTGGCAGGAGCCTCCAACACCCTGGCCGATGCCCTGAGCCGGATAGGGCTGCATCTTCTGAATGGTCTCTCTCTGCGGAGGTAGTACAAGATCTGTTCTCCACTGGGGCACACCTCAGGTGGACCTGTTTGCCTCCAGGAGAGCATAGAAAGCTGAGCTGTTTCATGCCTGCCCCCTCAGCAGGGGCTGCGCTGCAGGGGATGCCTTCTCGAGGCTGTGGACCCCGGGCCTCTTCTCCTTTCCCCATTTCCCTGATTCACAGGGTGCTTCTCAAAGCAAGGAGGGACAAGGCGAGGTGATCCTGATAGCCCCAGACTGGCCCTGCCAGTTCTGGTACCCAGATCTCCTCAGCCTCAGCTCCAGGCTCCCGAGGCAGCTTCCAGCTTCGCCGGACCTGCTTTCAGTCAATCAGGAAGGTGTTCCATCTGGACCTTCAATCCCTGCACCTGGCGGCCTGGTTTCTGAGCGGCTAGGTTCCAGGCCTTGGGTCTTTCGCGAGGTCCTCAATGTTGTTGAGGCGTCCCGTAAGAGTCGACCAGAAAATGCTCGCCTTCAAATGGAAGAGATTCTCCATTTGGTGTCAGGGCAAGGGCTTTGACCCTTCCTCCTGTTCTGCAAGCATTTTGGACTATTTATGGTCCCTTCTAGTCAAGGGCTTAGGTCGACGACTTAGGCAGCACCTGGCAGCCATCTCTGCTTACCGGGTGCGCCAGGAAGCAGTCGGTATGCAGGGTGGTCGGCGCCAAAGGCCTTGATCACATTTCCTCTCTTGAGAACCTCCACCTCCGTGGGGATTTACTGCTGGTACTGGCAAAGCTCATGGGCAAGCCATTCAGACCAATGCACAGGTGTGATTTCTCTCACCTGTCGTGGAGAACCGCCTTCTTGGTGGCTATCACGTCAGCCAGAAGGATGGGGAGAGCTCCAGGCGCTTTGCATCGAGTCTCCTTACCTGGTCTTCCACAGGGACAAGGTTGTCCTGCGCCCACCGAAATTCCTTCCGAGGTGGTGTTGGAGTTTCACCTTAACCAGGTGCTAACTCTGCTGATGTTCTACCCCAATCACACCTCGGAGGCCGAATATAGGCTCCATCTATGGACCCTAGAAGGCTAACTTATTATAAAGACACACGGCTGAAATTAGGGAGAGGTTCGCCAGCTGTTTGTCACCTACGCTGAAGCCGCACCTGGAGACCTGCAGCCAAGCGGACGATAGGCAGGTGGGTCACCTCCTGCATAGATCGCTGCTATAAGTTGGCGGGCATGGAGCCTCCCAGAGGATAAGAGCTCATTCTACCCGTCATACTGCTGCATCGGTGGCTGCCTAGGGACGTCCCTATCCAGGAAATCTGCAGGGCTGCTACCTGGAAGTCAGCACACACCTTATTACCCATTACCACATCGACCTTGAGTCCTGACGGGATGCTGGTTTTGGGGCCTCGGTTCTCAGTCCATATTTTCCCAAGTAAGTATTGGGGTGTGCCTTGCCTCCCTCCTCCCGGAGAACTGCTAGGAGTCTGCCAATAAGTGTGGATGAACAACATATCCATGTCCCTAGAAATACAGGTTACTCACCTGTAACAGGTTCTAGGAATGGTGTGTTCATCCACACGACCCACCCGACCTCCCGGCTCGACAAGACAACCTGAGCTTCCAGCAGGCCAGATCTGGCGTCATGGGGTGGAGCCGAGAGTTTTACCACCCGGGTGGGTGGGAGGAGCCAGCTTGAAGACCTTCCGGCAAGATTTAAAGCGGCAAGGAACCTGCCAATAAGTGTGGATGAACAACATATACCATTCCTAGAACTCCTGTTACAGGTGAGTAACCTGTATTACTTTTCTTTACCCTTTCGCTGGCTGGTCATCATAGGGCCCCTTTCCTGTGGTCCGTGGCTTCCTCATATCCACCCAGTTTTGGGATTGGGCTAGAGGACTATCCGTATGGGGCCTATGTTTTGTTACCCCCTATTTCTTATACTATGAAGATTATTTCCTTTAATGTAAATGGTATTTCTAATCCGGGTAAATGTTTTAGATTGTTACAGTATTGTTGTCAACAACGAGCAGACTTGATTTAAACCCACCTAACACCTCAGGAGCATGATACATTTTTGAAACTTGGATTTGCTCATGTTCTCCATGCATCCCACCCTTCAGGGAAGACGTTGTGGAGTTCTTATTTTAGGTCATAAAGGACTCCATTATGAATCTTGTTCTACTTTAGTGGATCCGGAAGGTCAGTTTCTTTTGGTTATGGTGTTATTAAATGGTCAAGAGACCACGTTAGTCAACACTTGTTTTCCCCCGACACAAGAAAGGCGTTTTTTTGTACAGTTGTTTTCCCTTTTAACTTTGAATTTAAAGGGTGGGCTTCCATGGGGCGGAAATATGAATCTGACCCTTAATCCTGATCTTGATGCTTCGGTGTCTAAAGCTTTTCGTCATTCGAACGCATCTAAGTGTTTCAGTCGCACGATTCAACATTTGGGCCTGGTTGATGTCTGGCGTAATCTTCATCCTAGTGAGAGGGGCCTTTTTCATTACTGTGCTCGTCATGGCAGTTCAGCTCGTTTGGACTATTTCTTTTACTACTGCTGAGAATTTTGGGGAGGTTAGTGCCATAGAACTTGGTCCGCTCCATCATTCTGATCACTTACCAATTCTAGTTAATGTCAGTCACCCTAAAGGCGTTTGGAGTCCCTTTTGGCGTTTAAATTGTATTTATTGTTTTATTTATTGAACTTTCGGAATTACAACCTTTGAGTCATTGACTGCTTTACAAAGGCTCCACATCAGAGGGAGAACAATAGACAAAGGGTACAAAAATATACAGAGGTAAATATAATAACATAATACATGGATTGCACAATAAATTTGATTTATTTAAGGGATCAGTCACTAATGGCTGAATTGGATGACCAGATTAAATTATATTTGCAAAATAATGATCTTGAGGGGATTTCCTCCTGTAGACTTTGGGATGCTCCAAAGGCAGTGTTGCAGGCAATTTTATATCTTATGCCGGCTAAAGTATAAGAAGCAGAATGCGACTCTTTGGAGTTGCATAATGAGCTACAGCTTACTTCAGTTGGCAGTAATGGCGGGTGATAAAATAGTACATCCGAGACTATTACTGGTGAACGCAGAGATTCAGAAGTACCTGGACCAGAAAACTGAAATAGCCTTGTACTACCTTAGACAGTGTCTTCATTTTGGTGGGGCTAAAAGGGCTCATTATTTAGCACGGAGGTTTAAATCCTGTCAGGCTTCAGCTACTGTTCTTAAGGTTCGAGACCCCTCCACTGGGAAGGTGCTTCTTCATATTATTAATCTCTCTACTCACAGGAGGATGGGCCCATTCCTGTGGATAGGATTGTCACAAACGCACTACGCAGGTCAGGCCCTCTGCTCCCACAGTGCCAACCCTACAGCGCAATATTGTGAACAGGTGACAGACAGGGTAACCCTCTTGTCTGTTTTGGGTCCGAATCACCTATTAGCCTCGAGTTCTGGAGGGATTCAAATGGTGAATCTTATGCTAGCATACCCAATTAACAGGCTCGGATACGTACCCTTTTTGGGGGGATGTGGTACAATCCTTCACCCAGGGGCAACCAGCCAGGTTTTCCAAAATGTAGCCTTAGAACTCTATAAGAGACCTAGGTATTTCTTACCTTGAAGTAAGCTTAGTAACACCATGCAAACCCTACAGCTGTCAGATTTAATACAGGCTCAGCAATCTCATGCAAAAAGGACTGAGAAGATACAGGCAGTATAATAAAGAAAATGTTGTTTACTAAAAAGTTTAAAACAGATGAAATTGAACACAGAACAATTGTATCACAAATCTCACGGTCACACACAGAAAAAAGGAAAGTTACAGAATACAAACTCCTACCACAAATACTTAATTATTTTCTAAGTATTACCTTTAAGTGCTTTTTAAGTTCAGAGAACTATCTTTCTCAGATTCCGAAATCATATATCACCCATTTCCCCAGCTACAGTGTTTCATTTTAACTATCTCCCCTTTTGGTGAGTCAGCTAGCTCCTCCCTTAGAGTTCATTCTAACATAACTTATTCTAACATAATTTCTACAAGGAGGTAATTTAATTAATGTGAACATCAGTAAAAAGCCATTTCCTACATATGACAGTCTTTAATCAAACATTTCTCTTTGAGGTTTTACAACCCCACAATCTGTCACTAAGGTGTGAGAAAGCCAAGTGAAATCAGCCAAATTATGTCCTTTCCTGGTGTCATAAAATTCATATTCGGGAACCAGCATCAAAGCAGCAGCAGTTGATAAGGGGCTGTAAACTATCCCTCTGGAAGGAAAGCATTAATTAAGTTTTTCCCTGGTCAGTTCAGTGACATCCTCACTGACACTTTGAAGGTTAAAAGCCAAACTGTTAACTTGTGTGAGACAATTTCATACACAGACCATTGATTTATAATACAAATATTATACAATAACCATAAGCAGATGGCAGAGTGTCACAATCTTCCCCACCTAGACTGAATTTTGGGGCTGTATCCCCTGCATGGGATGAGCTCACCAAGTCGGTTCATGTCTCATATTGATGTAACAAGCCATCAGCATTTTCATTAGCTGCCCCTGCCCTGTGGGAGACTGTCATGTCATACCCTTGCAAGGGAAGACTCCATCTTAGTAGTCTAGCATTCATTTTACCCATTTGTGTCAGCCAAACCAGGGGGTCGTGGTCAGTTTGTACCTCAAAATGCTGCCCGTATAAGTATGGCTGTAACTTCTTTAGGGCCCACACCATGGCAAGACACTTTTTCTGCGGTAGAGTAAGCCTGCTCCCTGGGAAGTAACTTTTTACTTAGGTAAACTATGGGGTGATCTTTCCCTTGGTTGGATGTCTTGACTCAGCACTCCCCCATTACCTACATCTGAGGTGTCAGTCTGGACTATAAAGGGTCAGCTATAGTCTGGACTTGTCAATACAGGAGCACTGCAGAGTGCCTCCTTCAGTCTGATAAAGGGTGTTTCACAGCCTGGTTCCCAGGTAACTTTCTTAGGCATCCTTTTCTTTACCAGGACAGTTAGGGGAGCAGCCAGGGCACTGTAATTGAGTACAAATTCCTTATAGTACTCTGCTGTCCTCAGAAAACTCCTGACCTGCTTCTACATTTCTGGTCTGGGCCATTCCTTGATCGCCTCTATTTTTACTTGGTTAGGACAGAGCTCTCCCCGGCCTACAACATGCCTGAGGCATGCCACTTCAGCCATGACCACCTGGCACTTCTCAGCTTTGACAGTGAGCCTGGCTCCCTCTATCCTTTCCAGAACTTCCCTAAGGTGGGACAGGTGTTCTTCCCAGCTGGCACTAAAGATGGCAGTGTCATCCAAGTACGCCATAGCGTACTCCTCAGCACCATTTAACACCTGGTTCACCAACCTTTGTATGTGGCCGGGGCGTTCTTCATTCCGAAAGGCATTACTTTAAATTCAGATAACCTTATTGGAGTGATGAAGGCTGACCTCTCCCTAGCTCTGGCAGTTAACTCTACCTGCCATTACCCCTTTGTCAGGTCAATAGTTGTAAGGTATGTTGCCCCCTCCCAACTTGTCCAGGAATTCTTCCATTCATGGCATCAGGTGGGCATCTGACTTCTTGACTGCATTCAGTCCATGATAGTCCAAACAAAAACGAGTAGAGCTATCTGGCTTGGGAACAAGGACTACGGGTGAGACCCAGGGGCTGTGGGATTTCTGGATTACCCCTAAATCCAGCATTTTCCCCACCTCCCTCCTAATGTCCTTTTGGACAGCCTCAGACACCTGATATGCCATCTGCCGTATGGGTGCCTGCGTCCCTGTCTCCACATCATGCGTCGCTAAGGGGGTTAGTCCAGACTTGGGGCTAAACAGTGGGGCAAAGTCTGCTAAAACCTCCCTTACTTTCTGGATCTGGTCCGGGGCCAGCTGGGGTGACAATTTAATTGCCTCCACAGAGGACTCCGGCTTGCTTTCTTCCAGCAAGTCCAGAAGGGGGCCTCCTTCATCCATCCCCTCCCCAGGACTACACGCTGCAAACACCATGTCAGCCCTGTTAGCATATGGCTTCATCATGGTGACATGGTACATTCTTTGTGTATGTCTCCTGTCAGGTAACTCTATAATATAGTTTATGTCCTTTACTTTTCTGACTACTTTGTATGGTCCTGCCCACTCAGCCTGCAGTTTGTCTTTCCCGACTGGGATGAGGACCATGACTTCATGACCCACCGTGCACGAGCGAGCTCTGGCTCTGTGGTCGTACCACACTTTTTGTTTTTGTTGGGCAACTGCCAGGTTGCTGTGGGCTGTCCCCATAAGCTCCTTCAGCCTTTCTCTAAACCTAAGGACATAATCAACTATGGGAGTTCCCTGGGTGGCGTGCTTGCCTTCAAAGTCGTCCTGGATCAAGTCTAGTGGCCCATGTACCTGGCGTCCATATAAGAGCTCGAAGGAGGAAAACCTTGTCAACTCTTGTGGCACCTCCCTGTATGCAAACAATATGTGGGGAAGGTATTTCTCCCAGTCCCTCCCATGCTGTTCAGCAAACGCTTAGAGCATTGACTTAAGGGTACCGTTAAATCTTTCCACAAGGCCATTGGCTTGCGGGTAATAAGGTGGTGTTCATCTCTGCACCACCCCACACTTCTCCCACAAACATTTCATCAGGTCTGACATAAAGGAACCCCCTTGATCGGTGATAACCTCCTGTGGAAACCCAACAAGGGAGAAAATTCCAAGTAAGGCGTCTGCCACTTTGTCCGCAGTGAGGTTAGGGCGACTGCCTCTGGGTACCAGGTAGCATAATCCACCATAGTCAGGGTGAACCTCTTCCTGGAGGAGCTGGTGGTATTTAAAGGCTCCACAATATCCATTCCCACCCACTGGAATGGCTCCTCCACTATGGGTAATGGAATTAGGGCGGCTTGGGTTTTCTTACCCACCTTCCCTATTTCTTGGCACCGGTGACAAGATCTGCAATACTTCTTCACCTGCTGGGTGAAGTTGGGCCAATAGAAATTCTGGTCCAATCGATGCGTAGTGCGTACGATTCCCAGATGACTAGACATGGGAATATTGTGTGCAGTCTTTAGCAACTGCTCATGGTACCCTTGGGGAATGGCAAGCTGCCTGCCTATCACCCCTCCCTCTGTCTTAGCATCCTGAGTATACATCAGTCCATTGTCCCAATAAACTTTGTGTTTCCTGTCACCTCCCTGTGCTCCGTCAGAGTCTGCCCAAGCCCTTAGCTTCTCTAGACTAGGGTCACTTTTCTGAGCAGCTGCAAACTCCCTACACATTTCCAAGGCATGGGACAGGTCCCCTTCAGTGTCTAAACTTAGGGTCCCTAGCTCTAGCGTCCGGGCACGCAGGATCACTGCCATCCCAGACCCTCTGACAATGGGTCACCCCTCCTTCCTCGGAGTAACCCTCCGTAGCTGTTTGGTGAACTGCTGCTGGGGAAATTTCTACCCCCCTTTCATTAGTCTACATATCAGGGTACCGAGGCTGGGGAACCAGCCTCCCAGTGGTTTCCACAGGGGCTTCTACGGGGTCCAGAGAACTACAGTTTTCCCTTGCAGCTTGGCTATGGGTAGCTGCGCACACCATCCCCTGTTTGAGATTGTTGCTGAGAATTACATCAGCTGCTAAAGTTTCAGCTTCAGCCACTTGTTGCACAGTTCTCCCTGTCTTACCCCAGTCTAGGAGAACACTACCGAGTGGCAATGTTTGCTCCTCCCCAGTGAACCCCTGTACAGTCACAAATTGACTGGGTATAAGCTGACTAGGCTCTACTAGATCCCCTTTTACCAAAGTCAGGAATGCCCCGTGTCTCTTAACCTTTCTGTCTGTAAACCATGCATAGTGACTGGGTGCATGTGTTCCCTCATGTTTATTGGCATGCTTTTAGGGACACACAAACAACCCACTTCTTTTCGAGTACCACTTTGTGTACTGCTCGCCCTTTTGGGACGCTGTCTGGCCATATGCCTAGTTTCTTTGCAAACCCAACATTCATTTCTTCTCTCAGGGAAAATCTTTTCTTTGAAACCTGGAGCTACCTAGTTTCGGTGGAGGCAGTGAGGGTTTTAGCTGCCTGAAGGCACGCTTTTCCCTTTCTGCGCTGCCACGCCAGCCCCATTCGCTCTCAGAGCAGGTCTGCTCCTGGCATAGCGGTTTGAGAGTTCAGCAGCCTCTTCTACTGTTTTTGATTCTCGGTCTTCCAGCCAGGTTTTCAGCTGTGCTGGGCATGCCCCAAAAAACTGCTCTAACAATACAGCATTTTCAATTTTATCTACAGAGTTTGCTTCAATTCCTTCCCACCAGCGTTTTAAAAACTGACGTTGTTTAGTGGCTAGCTCCTCGTAGCTCATGTCAGGTCTTCTCCTGAGCTTATGGAAATTAGCTCTGTGTGCTTCTGCAGTTAAATCATACTATTTTAAAAGCACACTTTTCAATTTACTGTTATAATTACTGTCCTCATTGTCCATTTGACCCAATGCATCCCGAGCTTTCCTGGTAAGTATCGGGGATAGCTGGAAGCTCCAGGACTCTCTACGAATATTTGACTGAATGCAAACTTTTTCAAAGGAATTTAAAAAGGCATCCATATCTTCATCCTTTTTAAATTTGGCAATCAATTTAGAATTTAATGTGTAACCTAGTCCTGTAGTTCCAGTTAAACTCAGGTCACTTACCTGCTCTGGTGCTGGTCTTGGGAGTTATAGCTTCTCCAGTTCAAATCTCTGCTGGCGCTCTCTCTCCTCTTGTTCGGCCTCTCGCTGACGCTGTCGTTCATCTCGCTCAGCCTCGTGCTGTTATCGCTCACCTTCTTGCTGTTCTCGCGCCCTCTTCCCCTCTTTTTCCATCTGCAGTTGGAACTTTTTCTGTTCAAACTCCAGCTCCATCCTCTGCATCTCCATCTGCAGCCTGATTGCTTGTGGCTCCAGAATGCTGGTGACCTTCCCCTGCTGTTGTGGCCCTTAGCTTGCACTGGCCCTGCTGTCCTCCTCACTGGATCCGGACACTGCAGTGGACCCTGGCCCCTTCACACCCAAGGTTTGGTCCTTTTCAGTCACAGACTGTGACTTGAGGCTCTGGGCATCTGCTTCTATGACAGCCTCCATGAGGTTCTCCTTGTTGTCTTTCCCCTCATACTGGACTCCTCTGTCCTGGCACAGTTGCCTCCAGTAGTCTGCAGTATACCTGCTGTAGTTGGAAGCCATGTTCTTCTCTAACTACGGCTACTCTAACTTGCACTCGAAAAAAATAAAACAGGTGGGAACTTTGACTGTAAACAAAATTATATAGTTCTGTTTACTCTTTTAAAAATCATGGCCTTATTTTGCATGCGAGCTGTACAGTATTAATCTGACACACTGAACTGTTAAAGCTTGTGTTGCCAAATACTTTAGTCACACTGCTGCCAACCAGATTTGTCACAAACACACTACGCAGGTCAGGCCTTCTGCTCCCACAGTGCCAACCCCAGAGTGCAATAGTGTGAGCAGGTGACAGACAGGGTAACCCTCCTGTCTGTTTTGGGTCCGAATCACTTAATAGCCTCGCATTCTGGAGGGATTCAAACTGTGAACCTTATGCTAGCATAACCAATTAACAGGCTCAGATATATACCCTCTTTGGGGGGATGCGGTACAATCCTTCGCCCAGGTGCACCCAGCCAGGTTTTCCAAAATGTACCCTTAGAAATCTATTAAAGACCTAGGTATTTCTTACCATGAAGTAAGCTTAGTAACACCATGTAATCCCTACAGCTGTTGGACTTAATACAGGCTCAGAAGTCTCATGCAAAAAGGACTGAGAAGACACAAGCAGTATAATAAAGAAAATGTTGTTTACTAAAAAGTTTAAAACATGTGAAATTGAACACAGAACAATTATATCACAAATCTTACAGTCATACACAAAAAAAAAGGAAAGTTACAGAATACAAACTCCTACCACAAATGCTTAATTATTTTCTAAATATTACCTTTAAGTTCTTTTTAAGTTCAGAGAAGTATCTTTCTCAGGGTCCAAAATCATATATCACTCATTTCCCAGATACAGTGTTTCATTTTAACTCTATCTTTTCCCACCCACTTTTGGTGAGTCAGCTAACTCCTCTCTTAGAGTTCATTCTAACATAATTTCTATAAGGAGATATTTTAATTAATGTGAAGATCAGAAGAAAACCATTTCCTACATATGACAGTCTTTAATCAAACATTTCTCTTTGAGGTTTTACAACCCCACATTCTGTCACTAAGGTGTGAGAAAGCCAGGGAAAATCAGCCAAATTACGTTCTTTCCAGGTGTCATAAAATTCATATTCAGGAACCAACATCAAAGCAGCAGCAGTTATAAAGGGCCATAAACTATCTCTCTGGAAGGAAAGCATTAATTTTTTTCCTAGTCAGTTCAATGACATCCTCACTGACACCATGAAGGTTAAAAGCCAAACTGCTAACTTGTATGAGACAATTTCATACATAGACCATTGATTTATAATACAAATATTATACAGTAACGATAAGCAGATGGCAGAGCGTCACAAGGATTAAATCTTTTTTTGTCCAGTTGCTAAACTCCCACATTTATCTTCTCGTAAGGCAGAGACATTGTTGCAAGCAATTTCTTTAGGTCAACTACAAAGGGCGATATCACAGGCTAGCACTGGGAAGAGTTCTGGAACAGATGGACTTCCATCAGGTTTTTATAAAGTTCAGCAGCTTCAATCTATTCTGTGCTCTTTACGTCTGCGGGCAATGAGGGAAGTTCGGGAAGGTGACCACTTACCTCCATCCTGGAGTTATGAGACTATTGGTGCTTTGCTGAAACAGGGTAAGGACTCTTATGAGGGTGGAGTCGTATCGACCTATGTCAATGTTAAATTCAGATTACAAGTTCTTTATGTCAATCTGTGCTGCTAGGCTTGAGGGCCTTCTCCCGTCCTTGGCGGATTGGAACCAGGAGAGTTTTGTGTGCAAAAGGCATGTCCACGACAATGTTCCCATAACTTTCCTTCTTCTAGAATATGCTGCCAAGCGATCTTTCCCCCTGGTCCTGGCCTGCTTGGACGCGGAGAAGGCCTTTGACTGAGTTTCTTGACCTTTTTTGTGGTCTGCCTTACGTTGTTATGGGTTCCTAATAGCTTTTATTCTTATACTAAAAACTATTTACGTTCGACTGCGTTTGTTGAAGTACATAATGGTTTATCAGCCCCATTTAGGTTAATGAAGGGCACTTGTCAAGGATGCTCCCTTTCCCCTTTGTTGTTCGTTCTTTATGTAGAGCCTTTTGCTGTACATAAACGTCTTTCCCACAGCGTTGAGGGGATTCCATTGGGGGGAAGAGATTACAGAGTAGCTTTGTTTGTGGAAGATATTTTGCTTACGTTAACTAATCCTACCCTTTCACTTAGAGCACTTTCTTCATTATTGCCAGAATTTGAACCCTTAGCAGGGTTCCATTTAAATAGGTCCAAGACTAAAGTTATAGCTTATCACTATTCCCCTCTTAGGGATATCCTACATCTCTTCCCTGTGTGGTGGGATAGAAATCATATTAAATATCCTGGAGTTGAAATTCCTAAGATCTTACTTCAAGAGGGTTCATGCAGTAGGTCTTCACTTCTAGGACTGCGCCTCCTGGCGTCAGGACCACACGTCAAATCTCCAGCTAGCAATAATTAGCGGGGGACCGCCCCCGGCGTCACCTGCTCGAGCATCAGCGTGACAGTATTTAGGGGGCGGTCCCCACGCCCACCCTCCAGTTCTTTCCCGCCATCGACCTTAACTCGTCGGACCTCGCGGTGAACTAGCTCAGTCATCTGCAATTTCTTTCTATAAAGTGCAGGTTTTTTGCCCATTTTTTCCAATAGTCTTAAGTGTATGTCTTCGCTCAAATTGAAAAAAGTGCTCGCAGTGCAGCGCCCAAATCCTGCATGAGGATGACCACTCCTGCTGCGTTCTTTGCCTGGGCCCCAAACACCAGGTGGCAGATTGCGAGATCCACTAGGCCTTTAACCAGGCCACATGCACCCGACGCCAGAAGGCCCTCGATGCGCACCTTTTAAAGCGTCACCTGGCATCGATGGGAAAAGAGCTCCAGGAGCTGAAGGAATGCGCTTCTTCACCCACTCCAAAGAAAAAGCAAAAGGAGAAGAAGCGCAGAGAACGGGATCATCCTCCATCTCATCATCGTCAGACAGCTGACAACACAGCGGGTGAGGTCTCCACATTGGTGAGTACCCCACTTTCAGGATCTCCATCCGTTCCGGTGGATCAGATGCCTTCTCCCCCTTCTGCTTTAGTCAGTGAGCAATTAGGGGGTTCCTCTCCGGAGGATACTTCGGGTCCTGTCGTAGGCTCCACCGTTAAGTCCCCCCCCCCCCGGTTCTGCTGTCGGGAGCTTGGCCTTGGTTGCTCTGCCTGACTCCAGCACTTAGCTGTTGCAGGCCTGACCACCTCCTGTAAGTCAGATGTTGGCTCCTCCGATACCCGTCAAGTCTTCGCCGATAAGTCGGTCGTGGACTTGCTCGATGTCCGCCCAGCGGGTACCCTCTTGCCGGACACCCTTGTGGTCTCCGACGTTGTGCAGGGTGAGCCTCCAGGCCCTCCTTTGTTCTGCGAGGGTTCTCCTTCATGGGATTTACTGACCCTGCCCGTCTCCTCATTTTCCCTGAAAAGGAAATTGAGTGTGGCTGTCCTGGAGACCTGTCCTGCATCGGGCCCTCCTTCTGAGAGTCCAACCTTTGAGCTGGATCAAGTGATGGGGCTATCCATTCCTTTGCCCCCCTTTGCCTCCCTCAGACCAGACTTTGAGTCCCTTCCACCCCCCACCGACTCCAGGCCACTGCCCGGTCCATACACCACTTCCTGACATGGACCAGGGCTTTCCTGCCCAGTCACTGGAGTCACCTACTGGCCCATCTAGGGCCTCAGTAGAGACCCCAGGCCTGCCGATGGACCCTATGCAACCCAGTGGTCTCTTGGCACTGCCTTTCCCTGGACCCTCTGCCCCTCCTCCGTCAGGAACTTCTAGTCACTAACCCGGCTATCAGCCATCCCAGTTTCCATATTACCTGACACCAGGAGGGCCGTCACCAGGATACCTGCCGTCAGCTCCGATTCTGGGTCAGTAATATCAGGGACATCAACCGTACCAGTATTGGTACCAGTCTTCTGGCTACCCTCCTTACTCTGCAGGGTACCCAGGGTATCAGCTTCCGCCGCCCCCTCTGCCTCCCCCTCCCCAGTTGGAACCACTCACTACTATTACGGCCTGGTGGCAGGATGCAAAATCCCAACTCTTGCAAGAATTTGGACAACCCCAGATGGTCACAGTTCCCACCCTGACCCATAGAATCATTACCAGCAGCCCTTCCCTACTGGGCCGGGCATCTGATAGGGATTCAGGCAGGCATTTCTTGGAACCCTCAGAAGCTAGGGTGATGGAGATGGTCCCAGACGTTACACCTTTGCCCAGCAGACCGGAGTCCTCTGTGATTCAGGACCCGAGTCTGTTGGTCACTCGGAACCTCACTCCCTCATTGAACCCCAGCCCAAGGAGTCCCCAAAGTCTCCGCCAGAGGATCCATCCTTTGCAGAACTCCTAAGGTCCATTAAACAGGCCTGTGACTGGGTGTCTCATGAGTTGGACGTCAAGAGGAAATGTCTGGCAGAGCACCTAACTTGTAGGATATTCCGGACGAGGACCTCAGAAATTGGCTCTTGGAGAAGGTAAGGCTGACTAAGTCTTCTTGCCGCCATGCTTTTAGGCTAACTTATGACATGGTCAATTCAGTGGCTTGTTGCACTGCCACGGGGTGTTTGCTTGAGGCGCCTGGCTCGGCTCTGTTTTGTGGGACTGGCACAAGATGTCCAGAACACACTACTGGATGCCCCCTTTAGGGGCCTCATCCTGTTTGAGGGAGACACAAAGGATATTATCACACAGCTGCAGGAGAGCGGAAGGTTGCTTAAGGATGTCCGCTTTATGTACCGCTCGGGACAAAAGCCCAAGCAGTCCTTTCATCACCCTCAGAAGAGGTGGAACAGGCAGAACCAAGGTGGGCGACAGGGTAAGAGTCGCACCACCAATTCTGGCTCCCAGACCCCTCAGGCAAAATCCCAAAAGATCACCAGAGACATTAATGCGGCACTCCCCTTGGCGTCCTGATGCAAGGGGTCCCCCCCACCGCATCTCCCAAGGAACTAGTGGGGGGATGATTCACCCTCCACCTGGAAGGGTGGAAGACGGTAACCGAAGATGCTTGAGTCCTACAGCTAGTAGCAAGAGGACATTCGATTGAGTTCCTGGACAGACCTCCAGACAACTCACCAGGCAGGTCTCACTACCCATCAGGAGAGCCAGTCTCTGCTTCAAAAACAAGCCATAGAGCCGGTTCTGCCGGGGCAAATAGGAAGGGGATATTACTCATACTTCTTCCTAGTTCCCAAAAAAGACTGGAGATCTGAGACCAATTCTGGATCTTGGCCTACTCAGTCTCTTTGTAGAATACAAGAGATTCTGTATGTTGATGCTTCAGGGACTCTTGCCCCTGCTCCAACAGAACCAGTGGCTGTGCTCCCTGGATATGATGGATGCCTACCTACATATCCCTATCCCTATCCTCCAGGTCCACCACCACTTTCTGAAATTCTCCCTCAGTTCAAAGCCCTTCCCTTTGGCCTCTCCTCATCACCACGAGTTTTTACCTAGTGCCTAGCGGTGGTGGCTGCAGCCTTGCGCCGCAAGAGGATTTATGTGTTCCCTTACCTTGGATGACTGGCTGCTGTCAGCACCATGTCAGGACAGTCTCGGGGATTCTCTGTTCTCCACCCTGGACCTATTCTCCAGGCTTGGCATCACTGTGAATGTTCCCAAGTCTCAACCTTTACCCTCCCAGTGGCTCCAGTTTATCGGGGCAGTGCTGGATATGGTTCAGGGCAGGGCCTTCTTGACTACGGACAGGGCGGAAACTCTCTTGCAACAAGCAATGTTGGTATCCTCCTCTCGGCAGACCAGGGCACGCTCTGTTCTCTGCCTGTTGGGTCTGATGGAGGCTGCCATACCCACAGTCCCTTTGGCCAGACTTCACATGAGGGTGACGTAGTGGTCCCTCAGGGTCCAGTGGGATCAACCTTTGGACGATCTGGACCACATGGTCTTAGTCTCCAGCAGCCTGAAGAGTGATCTCCTCTGGTGGCAGGATCTTTCCAACCTTTTGTTAGGGATCCCCTTCCACCCCCTGCCCCCCTCCATGACCCTGATGATGGATGCCTTGGGTCAGTGATGGGATGCACACCTGTGACACCATCAACCTCAGGGAAAGTGGTCTCCACTAGAGGAACATCTACATATCAATATTCTGGAGATGAGAGCAGTGCTGTATGCTGTCCAAGCATTCCGGTCCCTCTTGATACCGGAAACACTGTTGGTCCAGACTGACAACACAGCTACATTCTGGTACATCAGCAAGCAGGGAGGCACCCGATTGTACCCCCTTTGCAGGGGGGCAATGCGGGTGTGGTACTGGGCAGTCCAGCATGGCATGTTTTTGATAGCGGTCCACCTTCCAGGAGTGAGCAACGTCCTGCTGGACAGTCTGTCGCACCGTTGTGTGGGCTGACGAGTGGGTGCTAAAGCAGGAAGTGGTGGAAGACCTCTTCCTCCAATGGGGTCAACCAGAGATAGACCTCTTCACAACCCCATTCAATGCAAAACTACTCAGCTTTTGCTGGCTTGTTCCCGGGTGTGGTGTGTTCTGGTGAGACGCGCGCTCTTTATCCTGGACAGGGAGATTTCTATACACTTTCCCTCCCTTTCCAATTCTGCAGAAGGTTCTGCTGATGCTACAGGCAGAGGGGGCTCACGTGATCCTCATAGCCCCCTTTTGGCCTTGGCAGATCTGGTTCTCTCTGCTGCAACAGCTGACTGTGGAACCCCTAGTACTTCTACCTCTCTCTCTCATGACCTTCTGTCTCAGGAGCAGGGCAGCCTGGTGTACCCAAGCCTCAAGTCTCTGCACATGCATGTGTGGCACCTTTGGACATAGCTGTCTCTCGTTATGGTATCTCTTCTCGAGTCGCCCAGGTTCTAGTAGAGGCTAGGAAACCCTCTACCAGTTCCATTTATGCTGTGAAGTGGAAGAGATTCTCTATCTGGGCCACAGCCAAGGGCCCGGATCCATTCACTTGCTTGGCTTCCCATGTCCTTGATTACCTCTTGTACCCATCTGATTTGGCCTCAGTTATTCCTCTCTGAAGGTCCACTTATCTGCGGTTTTAGCGTACCACCTTCCGGTGGGGGGCAAAATCATTGCTCAGTTGGAGGTCTCCAGAATCTTTCTTATGGGGATCCTCCAGCCTCCGGTCTGGAATCTGGTTCCCCCTGGGATTTAAATTTTATTTTAGAAAAACTTACTTTGCCCCCTTTTGAGCCGGCAGTAAGCTGCAACTTGCGTTATTTGTCCTGGAAAACACTCTGTTTGGACGCTATAACCTCAGCTTGAAGGATTTCAGAGCTTCAGGCCCTCGTCTGCAAGGAGCCTTATTTGATCTTCTACAGAGACCGGGTGGCTCTGAGGAATAACACTTTCTTTCTTCCGAAAGTTGTTTTTGAATTTACTTTGAACCAGAATGTTGAACTGCCGGTATTTTACCCATGTTACATCTCTAGGATCACAGAGGCTTGGAAGTCTGACCAGTTGTTTGTGACCTTAGCTAAAGGTTGGTTAACTGCGTCTTGTACATTTACCACAAGTACGAGAAGCCTCTTCTGGTGCAGGTGAAAGGCCATTCTACTCTGGGCATGGCTGCTTTGATGGCCTTTCTCAGGAATGTGTCCACTGCAGATATTTGCGCAGTGGCCACTTGGTCCGCTGTCCATACATTCACCAAGCATTACAGTCTGGGCATTGCCTCTAGGCATAGAGCCGGCTTTGGCCTCACTGTTCTGCAAGGCCTTCTTTTCTAAGTAGGCTTCTAGTTGGCAGGCGCGCCTTTCTCCTGGAACTTGGTCTCTGACTGCTTCATTATTTTTGACTGCTTGATATTCAGTCCTATATGTGAAGACCTACTGCAAGGAACCCTCTTGAAGTAAAGATGCAGGCAGTTACGTGGAGACTTGCAAGTAACAAGTAGATCTTAGAGTTCCCTGCAATAGTCTGGATTCCACCTTCCCCAGCTCCTGTTGTTTTATCCTTTTTTCCTTTACCAAGGCTTCATTTCCGGAGCCCAGGGCCTAAGGAGTTATTTTTATTTCTTTCTCCTGTTACCTCTTCGGAGGCCTGTGGCGGGAGAGCTGGAGGGTGAGTGTGAGGACCGCCCCCTAAATACTGTCACACTGACGCTTGATCAGGTGACGCTGGGGGCTGTTCCCCGCTAATGATTGCTAGCTAGAGATTTGCTTTGTGGCTTTGACGCCAGGGGGCGCAGTTCTATATGTGAAGACCTACTGCAGGAACCTCTCTCGAAGATCTGTTATGGTAAGTTCTTACGTAATTGTCATTTTTTGCCCCATATCGATGTAATGAACTTTGAACCCTTTACTGAACGAATTAGGAAGGCTTTAACATTTTGGTCCACCTTACCATTGTCTTTTATGAGCTGAATTGAAACTGTACATAATGATCATTCTGCCAAAGATTCTTCTTTTTCTTCAAACACTTCCTGTCAGTCCATCTTGTTTTTATCTTAAGGAATGGCAAGGACTCATGATGAATTTTGTTTGGAATGGAAAGAAGGCCAGGATACGAGCCTCTTTATTGTATTTGTCTCCGGCTCAGGGTGGCTTAGGTCTCCCTGATATTGCGTGGTATGCTCTCACCTCTCATTTACGCATCTTATGCTGGTGGACCAATTCTGCTTATCAGGCCTGTTGGAAGGATATTGACTGGGTGTTGAATGATTTGTGTGATATAGGTCGGATTTGCTGGTCCTCTTCAAAACGTAGGAAACTGTTATCTCGCTTTTTGTGCAGGTGAAGTTTTCAGAGTTTGGTATAACTATTCTAGTTCCCTTGTTGCTTCAGATAGGTTTCTGGTGACTTCTCTGCCGTGGGATGACCAGAATCCGCTTTGAAAGTCCAATATCTTTCTTCAGAGATGGGCAAAGCTGGGACTGGAATTTTATCACCAGTTATTTGATGATCGTGACTGGTTGAGCTTTGCGGCACTTCAAGCTGGGTGTGGTTTGCCTTTTATGGACCATTATAGATGCATACAGCTTAGCTTGTTTCTGCAGTCTTTAACTTTTATAGCATTGCTTCCAGATCGGTTAGGTTTCTTGGGAGTTGTGACCTTAATTGCGGCACAGCAAGGTGTCGGACAAGACCATTTAATAGGCGCACTCTATTCAGACATAAGGGAACTTAAATCTGATTCCACCCATTTGGTTTATCAGTGGTGGGTGTCAGAAATTGATGACTTGTGCTCTTTGGAGGAATGGGAAGCCTCAGCGTTATCTAGTTTCACTGCTTCTTTGTTGCCTTATTTAAGATTCTTCTCCTGGAAATGCCGAACTAGATTTTTTCTAACGCCTGCTCAAGTTGCGAAATATAAAGGTTCGCAGGCTGCTAGTTGTTGGCGTGGGTGTGGGGAAGTCTCTGCGGACCAGTCGCATGTTTTTTTGACTTGTCCAGCTTTAGTGGCTTTTTGGCAAGCTATTTCAGACGGTCTTAACCAGATTTTTAATGATTTCTTTAGTCTAAATTCCAAAACAGTTCTGTTATGGATACCCTGAGTTACTCCACAACTTTCCCATCCCGAAATAAACTTTTTTTGATTTTAATTTTGTCTGTGAAAAAAGCAGTAACTAGATGTTGGCATAAATCTCAGGTGCCTGACAAGGATAACTGATTTCAGATAGTTAATTTTATTTATGGCCTCAAGAAGAGCTTTTATAGGTCTCTGAATAAGTAAGCTATTTGGGAACCCTGGGTGACCTTTCAATTGGCAATTTTACCTTCCTTTGTTCCAAAGGGGGAGGGAGGGTTTTTTCCCCTTCCTCACAAATTTTTATTTTTTTTTGTTTTCTTTACTTTTCCCTTTTGGCTCGATGTTTAATTTTGGTTATTTTTCCAGCTTATTTTATAAATGTTGACCCAGTCCCTTCACTCTTCTCCTCTTTTAAAGAGGAGGGTTTTCTACTAAGGGTTGGGTTTTATTTTTCCTTTTTACGTTAAGCTGCGCGCATCGTGAAGGCGTTTGGAAAGTAGCACACTTGGAGTGTGCCTCTCCCATCAATGCACTGCTCCCTTGAGCAGGCGTGGCGATCCTGCACCAATGGGTGCAGGAGCTCAATATAACAGCGGTGTTCCTCTGCTTCAAAGGAAAACACTGCTGCCATACTGGCGCCACCGCCGTCCTCACTGTGTCATGTGCTCCCTCCCAGCGCGTCCGCGCTTCAAGCTTTCCTGCCATGCTGGGGAGCCCACCCCACCATGGCAAACATTGTTTGTTTGCCGGCGGAGTACCCAATCCCCGTTGGCTCTAAAGGCCCAAAGCCATCCTGCTGCCACTGGGAAGCCCACCCCAGCGTGGCAAGCGTCGTTGTTTTGCCGACTGGGGTGCCCAATCCCCTGTTGGCTCTCGCACCCCTCCACATCTTCTGCCACGCTGAGGCCCACCCCAGCGTGGCAACATCACGTGTCGTCTTTTTTTTAACCTGTAAAATAAAAGCGGTCCAGCAACACGTCCCAACCCCACAACCCGCCCCACTCACCCTGCGCACCCAGCCTCCCACCCCCACCCCTACTTACCTCCGGACTCCGGTAGCAGCGATGTTGGTGGACGAGGCTACGTCTGCACTCTTCAAAGCCGACCCGTGAACTGAGAAATGCCGTAAGCTGTACAATGGGCTACATAGGGGTTTCAACTTGTACATATCTGTCATTTTTGGAATTTTGCACCAGATTTTCAACATGGGGTTTTGGGACCCCTTCATGAATGATGTCACTGTCATGGCGTTATCCGGGCCAGCGGTGATTTCGCGGGCACTGCGCGGTCACTCGGCGAAATCACCCATCGCCTCTAATAACGCCTTCATGACAGTGACATCATTCATGAGAAGGTCCTGTAATTCCATGTTGAAATTTGGTGTAAAATTCAAAAATGACTGTTTTATGAGCGCAAGGCAGCAGTTCCTACGCAGGCTCGTAAGTTCGCAAATTTTCAATATTTTCACTCCAGATTTTCAACATTGCCATTTTATCACACCTTCTTATGAGTTGTACAGCTGTCATTTTTCACATCTCACCCAAAACGTGTTTCCGCCCATGTAGTGCACAATGGCACAGTCGGTGTGCGAAATCAATGTATGGAGCACATTAAGAAAATCACAGTGACACTGTTCATGAGCAGAGGTCTTAAAATGGCTATGTTGAAAATTTGGTGAAAAAATTCCTAAAAATGACTGTTTTACGAGCATGCGTTGCGCAGTTCCTACGCACGCTCGTACATTTGCGAATTTTCAATATTTGCACTCCAGATTTTCAACATTGCCATTTTACCACACCTCCTTATGAGCAGTGCAGCTGTCATTTTTCACATCTTGCCCAAAACGTGTTTCCGCCCATGTAGCGCACAATGGCACAGTCGGTTATGCGAACTCAGTATATGGGACACATTAAGAAAATCACAGTGTCACTGTTCATGAGCAGAGATCTTAAAATGGCAATGTTGAAATTTGGTGAAAAATCCTACAAAATGCTTTTTATGAGCGCGTTGTGCAGTTCCTCATGCGGCGCTCGTGAAGTTTGGCAATTCAATATTTTCACTCCAGATTTTCAACATTGCCATTTTACCACACCTCCTTATGAGCAGTACAGCTGTCATTTTTCATATCCTGCCCAAAGCGTCTTTCCCCATGTAGTGTACAATGGCGCAGTCGGTGTGCGAAATCAATGTATGGGACACAGTAAGAAAATCACAGTAACACTGTTCATTAGCAGAGGTTTTAAAATGGCAATGTTGAAAATTTGGTGAAAAAATTCCTAAAAATGACTGTTTCACGAGCGTGCATTGCACAGTTCCCACGCACGCTCGTAAGTTTGCGAATTTTCAATATTTCCACTCCAGATTTTCAACATAGGCATTTTACCACACTTCCTTATGAGCAGTACAGCTGTCATTTTTCACATCCTGCCCAAAACGTGTTTCCGCCTATGTAGCGCACAATGGGGGTAACAAAAAGGTCATGCTGACAATTTATTGTGCAAATACCAGCAATCGCACAGGGCATCAGGGTAAAGCACCATACATGCCAAACACCACTGCAAATACCTGCAAGCGAACGTTCGGCATTGACAAATGCTCGTTTATGATAACATATGTCAACAAAGTTATGGCCTTCTTTATTTTGTTTATGCCTATTGTGTTGAGTTTTGACTATGGTAACTTTTTATAGTCTTCACTTATTTGATTGATTTATTTGCTCCTTGCTATTGATTGTGATTTTGGTTTATTTATCTTGCTGTATTGCTTAATAATTCTGTTTATGATTATTTCTGCCATTGAAGTTTGATAAAATGTAAATTAAAAAAAAAGTTGTGCTTAAGCATATTATAATAACTGGTTTTCATTTTTTTCTGTAGAGAAAGCTTGTTGTAATTTTGTCATTATAACCAGCTGGTTATAAAGACAAACATGTGCCAGCTCCTCTGTGGAGCAGCGCGAGCCACTCTTATGTCAGAAACAAATGCTTGCGACTCACAAGTACAGTCTCCCTCATCTTAGGTACTGTCGGTCGCGCTGTCAGTTCCGTGCTGCATACTGAAGTAACCTAAAAAAAAAATCATACAAGGTAAAAAAATAAAAGGGGGGGGGGGGAGAAATGGAAGCTAGGTTTCAAATAGTCAATTCAGCTGTCAGAGAGCAAAACCGAAAGTGACCTCTCTTTCAAAACTGCTCACGTTATAAAAATTGACATCGTAGTGGTGGAAAAATGGAAACTAGCTATTATACAAAATAAAGAGTGGGTAGGTGTTCAAAACTCTGATTTTACACACCTTCGGTGTGGGATGCATTAATAAACCCCTCGAGCTTCGCTCTCTAGGTTTTGTGACATCCCAAAATCCTTGTATGGTGGCATGATAGAGCTGTACCTTGTTGTTTTGGTCATATTTCAAATAATTTTGTCTGAATAGCCCTCAGCATCTAGTGGTGCCATTTTATCTGGGTTCCTTTTGTCTCTGCAAGTCTACCCTGAGCTAATCTAGTTACAGCTAGTGGGGAGGGGACAACTGTGTCCAAACCAGGCCAAGATAGAGGCCATTGAGGCATGGCCTACGCTGGAGACCCAGAAGCAGGTCAGGAACTTCCTTGGGACTGCAGGGTACTACACAAAATTCGTACCAGATTATAGTACCCTAGCAACTCCTCTATCTAGATTGTTAAAGAAAAAGCAACCTAAGAGATTAAAATGGAACCCAGCATGTAACAGGGCCTTCACACAGCTAAAAGTCACACTGTGCAGTGCCCCTGTGCTGGCCAGCCCAGACTACACTAGGCCATTTGTGCAGATGGATGCCTCGGATATGAGGATTGGAGCCATCCCCAGCCAGACATCCCAACAGGAAATATCACCCCATTGTGTACCTAAGTAGGAAACTACTTCCCCAGGAGCAGGCATACTCCACTATGGAAAAAGAATGCCTTGCCCTTGTGTGGTCACTTAAGAAGTAAGAGCCATATCTCTGTGGGAGGCACTTCGAGGTACAGACAGACCACAACCCTCTGGTGTGGCTAAATCAAATGGGAAAGACAAATGGGAGAATCCTTAGATGGAGCATTGTACTACAGACCTACGACATGGACATTAAATATAGGTCAGGGTCTGCTGATGCCAATGCAGTTGGCCTATCCGCCAATCGGAGTAAGGGACACAACTGATAGAAACCGATACTAAAAAGGGGCGTGTTCCCCCAGATTCTGTTAAGGAAGGTGGCATGATACAGCCATACCTTATTGTTTTGGTCATATTTCATATCATTTTATGTTTATAATGCACCAGGAAATCTCATAAAAAGTCAGTTCAAGTTGCAAGGGAGCATGGGTACAAAGTACATGGGCCCTAGAATGATGTGGTTTCTTGTTACTAGGCAGAGAAGCGGTTTGTTGCTAGTCAGGGACTAGGGTTTGATTAAACCATTTAAAAGGAAACAAAAGGGGCTAATTAGGCAGGGCTGGAAGGCCAGACATACATTTGTGTCTGAATAGCCCTCAGCATCTAGGGGTGCCGTTTTGTCTTGGTTCCTTTTGTCTCTGCAAGTCTACCCTTAGTTGATCTAGTTACAGCTAAATGGCCTAGCATTTTAAATAAATATACTGAGTGTAGCTTAATTACAGCCATTTCAAAGGGAAGGATGCTGGATGTTCTCCTAAAATTCTGGTTTAGACTAGCTAACCTCTGAGCCCTTTTTCTCTCATATTCAGAGATGAACTTTTGTTGTTTGTAATAAAATACTAAAAGCTGATTGGTTATGTAGCCATGGAAATGGAATGCTAGCTAATTGCAGAGCAAGTCAGGATTCACCTGCTCTTCCCTTTGAGAAGCCCATAAAACAAGTGTGCAAGACTGTATGAGGACTGTTTGCCCTTCTGCTTCTGTCTGCTGCCTTTTGCCTTTTTTGGTCTTTGTGTAAGAAACTGCTTTCACTTGGGACCCTGTCCTGCTGAGCAAGAGCAGAGACATTTTCTCTTCAGGAACTTCTCCAGGACCAGGAGGCAAGATTTTCAACCATCTTTTTAAAGACTTTTTGCACTTCAAATTCAGCAACTAAGGACTTGGGGTAGAACTTTACTCAACTCAGCTCTTTTTGTTTATAAAAAGTGCGGTTCACCAAAGTATCAGAGCACTTGTACAGTAATTTAAAACTTTAAAGTTAAAATGTCAATAATAAAATACATATCTACATCACAATTCATCCAAACTAAGGGAAAGCAAGGTTATAAAGAGGTGTCTTTAGTACAGATTTAAAAGTCTCCACAGTCAGGCACTTCCTTATGCAATGAGTTGCAGAACTCCACAGGGTAAGGAACACAAATGCAAATGCCCTGGCACCTGAGGTCTTCAAACGAACCCTGGGAACCTGTAGCAATCCCTCATCAGTGGAGCAGAGTGGGCAGAGAGGGCGGTAGGGGCAAAGAAGATCTTGTAGTTAACATGGTCCCTGTCCGTGTAGGGCTTTATAGGTCAGCAAACCAACCTTGAAGGTGATCTGCTACTGAATAGGCAGCCAGTGCAGGCCACAGAGCACAGGCGTGACATGGCATGACTGAGATAAACCAGTCAGCAGCCTGGCAGCCGCATTCTGCACCAGCTTCAAGCAGTGGATATCAACCTCCCGGAAGCCCTAGGTACAGGGAGTTGCAATAGTCAAGGCGGGAGGTCGCAAAGGAGAGGACCAACATTGGAAGGTCATCAGGCAGGACCAGGTGCTTAATCTGGGCGATATTTCTCAGATGGCAAAATGAGGTCTTGACGATGGATGACATCCGAGATCTAAGCATCAACCCCTCGTCAAAAATAACGCCCAGGTTTTGCACCCGATCAGAGGTCATCAACTGGCTGCCTCCAAGCCAAAGCCCGGGAAGGCCGCACAACTGATAGCCCCTCTGCCCGATGACCTGGGTCCACAACCAACACCACGGTCTTGTCAAGGTTCAACTTCAGTCAGCTGGCACTCATCCAGTCTTGGATCTCAGCGAGGCAGTTAATTGAATATCGAGACAGCTCCATCCTGCTCGGGCACAAAGAACATGTATAGCTGAGTATCATCCGCACAGCAGTGAAAACTCAGCCCATACCACCTTACAGTGCTTCCCAATGGCATCATATATACCGCAAACAACATGGGTGATAAAACAGAGCCCTGTAGCACCCCACAAGACAGGGAGAACAGGTCAGACGAATAAATCCCCCGATACCACCCTCTGAAACCTGACAGTGAGGAAAGAATGTAACCACTTGATGACTGTACCAGACAGTCCACAGATCAGCCGCAGGTGCTCTAATAACACACCATGGTCCACGATATTTAATGCCCCAGAGAGATTAAAGAGAACCAAGATGGAACGGCTTTTCCAATCTCTTGCTATCCAGAAATCATTGAGTACTGAAACTAGGGCCGTCTCAGTACTGTGCCTCTTCCGAAATCCAGACTGGAAAGGATTATAGACATTGTGGATGCTAAGGTGGTTCTCTAGCTGCAGCGCGACCACCTTCTCAGTAGCCTTGCTCACAAAGGGAAGGTTAGAGACAGGTCTGTAGTTAGCAAGACAGAGAACACTCCTGTCTCTGACAAACACCAGATCATCTCAGCTAGGACCAGGCTGATAACATCAGCGCATCCCACTAGAAGGCGGGTTGGGCTGGGATCCAGACTGCAGCAGGGTGGCTGCAGGTCGCTCCTGTAAAAAAGCTTTCAGCTTAGTGTGCTATACCTGGTTAAACAACTAAATAAAAAAAAAAAAAAAAACTCTGGATGATCCTCACAATATCCGCGATCGCCACCCAGTCAAAGTTGAACCATACAAACTAAGGGGCTGCAGCCTCCCACCGACCATCTCTGAACCCATTGAAACGTGCTGCGCAGATATCAGACCTAATGTCAGCTACCTTTTCTGCAAAGAATCGGGCAAACTCGTCACATTTCTCCTGTGACTGTAATCTAAACATTCTTGGTGTGTAGGGTAAATAATAATAATACAGATTCTTTTGTCTCGGAGTCTGCCAAGAAACATTCGTAAACAAGTAAGGAGTGAGTACTAATAAAGTAGGGACTCACTACCCTTTTGGACAATGAACATGTCTTTTAGGACTTTAGTGTGAATTCCACAGGATGCAATTAAATCATGTGGATTTGTGAGGTATTCTGCCTCAAAAATCTGTTTAGGATTAGGTCTGCTGTAATTAAAACATACTGAATCATGCTGTTCAGTCAAGGTCTGGTGTTGAAACACCAGCACGTCAACTCTTTCAGTAATTACTTCAGACTTATCCCTAAGTTCCTTGTTTTAAAAACGTAAGGAATCAGTGTTACTAGCCAGAAAACCACTGGTTTGAAAAACAGTTTTTCTAACAAGTTTTGCATTTTCAGAATTATCTCTTAAGGCATGCGGGTCTTTGCAGCTTCTCTCATTAAAGCGAGACTCATTTACTAGACGGACAGACTCTAGCTCAGACTGTAGTCCAATTATCTTCTCTGTATTAGAAGCCCGTTTTAAACAAAGTTTCTGCTTGAAAGCAGCATTCTCCATTTTGCAAGCAATATACTCAGATTCCAAAACAGATATCTTATTTAGAACAGCATCAAAACAGTTAAACAACGTTGCAATTAATAATCCTTCATTGGTACCATTTTTTAGTCCCCCATAATGGGCAATGATATCCCTTAAAGGGCTACCATTAGATTCTGCTACTTTAGCAAAATCAAACCAACTACAGTTAGCAGTTTGGCTTGTTAAGGCATCCAGCCTCAACTCAGTACTGATATATTTTGACATCTCTTAAGATAAGAAACCCTTAGCTGTCAGTGGATCAAAAACTTTGTTTGCAATCAAAGTTCATGACAGGACACAAACAGCCTTTGGCATATGTGGACTCCTAGATGAGTATATAGCCATTAGGATTTGAATCCACAAGAAAGCAGTCTATACGTCTGTTTGGATTCTATTACAGCTGTGTTCCCACAGAGAAAGACTAGGAAAAAACAAACAAAAATGAAACAACTCATTACACAGAGATCGAATATCTGCCAAGAGATTGTTTTGTCTACACTGTAAAACACACAACAGACCAAAAAATTAAACATAAGACACTTTCTGCTTGTTTGTTACTAGGGATCTCTCACCCAGTGTTTTAATTTACAGAGGAAATTAAAATGAAACTTGGCAAACATCCAGACTTCACTCGCGGTCGCCATTTATGTAATCTAAACACTCTTGGTGTGTAGGGTAAATAATAATAATACAGATTCTTGTGTTTCGGAGTCTGCCAAGAAACATTCACAAACAAGCAAGGAGTACTAATAAAGTTTATTATACTACTTACGCCAATATGTGACAAAGAAAATGGTGCAGAACGCAGCAGCCAGATTGTTGACTGGGTTACCAAGAACTTGCCATATCACACCTGTGCTGCGCAAACTGCACTGGCTGCCAGTGTGGTGGAGAATCACCTTCAAGGTCGCGTTACTGACCTATAAGACCCTACACGGTCAGGGACTGGGCTACCTGCAAGATCTCCTTTGTCCCTACCGCCCACTCTGCTTCACTGGCTAGGGGTCGCTAAAGATTCCCAGGGTTCGTCTTCAATCATCTGGGGCCAGGGCTTTTTCTTTTATGGCCCCGACCCTGTGGAACTCTCTACCTCGTCAGATTAGAGAGTGCCTGTCCGTGGAATCATTTAAGAGGTCTCTGAAAAGCCTCTTATTTGCACTAGCATTTGGATAGATTATTTTATGGTCACTTTTATTGTTTTATGTTATTATTTATTATAGTTGATGTTTTATTCTTGTTAGTACTAGCACTTTGATTTATTGATAAGTGCTTTACAAATAAAATTTTGATTGATTGAAAACCACAAGGGAGATGGGTTTTTCACCACTAGCCTGAAGAATGTACGTAATCTCCAGGATTGTAGATTTTAGGCTCTCTAAGGTCTTGTGTTCTCTCCCCGTCCTCGAGCTCTCTGCCAGAGAGTACTAATTATTCTAGAGCTGAACTAGTAGTGTCTAGAGGAGCTACAGTGGGTTGGAGACAACTATATACTACAGATAACAGCATAACAACGGAGATTACAACATAGTTACAGATATGAGAAACAATATGTATTGGTCCTAAGTCATTCTCCATTGGAGAATGACTTAGGAGACAGAATTACTAATGAGTATCATATGAGTCAGAATATGCTTTCATTAGCATTATAACTTAGACAAAAGAAATGCTGACAGGTTCAAACTACATGTGACATTTCTTGCTTACGTACAGTATAAAATATAGAGACATAACAAATGCTTTCTGTCTTTGTCAGCTAGCTTAGAGACAAAGATAACTGCTGACAGGTCCCTATTACACGTGGCATACCTGCCTGAGTGTAAAATACACACTACATATAATTATACGAGAATATAAGTATACAATAATCACTGATGATCCCTCAGAGTCATCATATTAGTAATTAGGTAGATTATATATGGAATATTTATGAAAGATAAACTAATTTAGATAAATGTATTATAGTGGGGTATAATGAATCATATGTTAGCAGCAAAGCACATTCCTAGCACCCATACTTATATGATCGGTGCCCATATCTATATATTAGTGCAAAATAGCAGTATTACAGTACAATAGACTTTGAATACAGTGTGAGGTGTATGTGTGACTATAGGGGGCATAACCCATGCGTAACATGACAATGCTCTCTGAGACTGCAGACAGGCTGGATTGCACAGTCTATCAGCAGTTTGAAAGAGCTGAGCTGGTCGATTCTGTGTGGTGGCAATATCCCTGGTCACAAACTCTGCCTTCTTATGGGAGATGGTCGATTGATAGACTGTCTAATGGGTCATCAATCTAAGTTTGTCGAAATCAAGGCCTGATTTCCGCCAGTGCCATTCCAACCTTTGTCCCACTCGCTTCAATTCCCTCAGGATCCCATCGAATCAAGGGGACCGAGGGCGGAGGGTGAGGGGTCTAACTTGGACAGGTGTTATGGAGTCCAGAGCCTCAGTCACAGCCTTGTTATAAACCTGTAACAGATTATCTGGGTCCATGCTTGCACTCTGAAAATCCGATAGGTCCAGCACCACCACCACCACGCCATCTGGGGTCAAACCCTTTAAAGGGTGGTACTGAACCAACTCTGTAGGGGCAGGCCTATGGGGAAGCAGCCTGGAAATTGAACCTTATAATGTGATGGTCAGACTATCAGACCGGCTCCACCGCCAGGTCAGAGGTCTCCATAGGCAGTAGGAAAACCAAGTCTGAGTGACCATGAGTATGGGTCGCAGAGGTAATAACCTGTGTGAAGCCCAACTAATTCATAAGTTGGAGGAAGTCCTGACCAAATTATGAGAGTTCGTCGTTGAACCAGGCATTGAAGTCCCCCACAACTATCCATCTGGGGACTCCAACACTACATCGACGAAGAAGTCCATGACTTCCTGCAGGAATTGTGTCTTGCCCCGGGTGGACGGTAGACGATAAGAATCCTGCACCCCACACCTGTGCCTACGATGCACTCAAAGGACTTGGTCTCCCCCACTGGCACATCTACAAGGCCCAATTCCATTTTAAAACATATGGCTACACCTCCGCCCCTACGATCCATCCTCAGGCAGTGTATCACTGAGAACCCAGCCAGAATAGCTGACTCACCAGGTCTTGGTGATGCAAGCCAGGTCTGATGACCCAGCAAGATCTGCAATCACTGCTGACTAGTTCTTAATAGACCTGGCATTACATAACACCACCCGAGTAGGATGGGCCACCGAGGCCAGCCGTGTCATCTGCCTACCCAAAGTGGAGCCCTTGGGTATGGGAACCAGACAGGGAGGACCCCTCTCAGGAAACCATTTTGCCCCAGGGCGTCTTCTAGTCCCCACAACCCTGATCCACCTGCCCGGCTCCCCTGTACATCCAGGTCCATGGCCCCCACCCCTACAACTTCTCCCTACTATCCCCAAAGTCTGACATTGCCCATACACCTAAGTGGGCAAAGGAGGGCAGTTAAAAGGATAGAGGCTGTGGAGCTCAGAGGGAGAATAGTGCCTGACTGGGAGAGATCTCTGCCAGCACATACCTAAGGGAGCCCACCTCAGCAGCCAAACAGCAAATACACAAAAACAAATACAAAATAAAATAGGACAAATCCAAAACAAATGCATCAAAAACAAAAGCAACAAGACCCACAGTCTCCTTCTTCCCCAAAAGAAAACCAACCAATGTAAGGTCCACCCCCAAAAAACAATCCTGCGAAACTAAACAAAATCAAAATAAAATGCAAAAAACACAAAAACAAAACAATAAAACTAATAAAACAGTTCATTGTTAGTTAGGAGTCAGAGTTCCACTTAGGAGCAAAGCTCAACAGAGCTTCAGAATTGGATATAGGCAGGGATGGAGCTCTCACCCCCACTGTCTGCCAACAGAGTCAAGTCCACACTGTAGCACTCCCACTACTACAGCCAAAGTTTATCTGCAGTCATAAATGGCAAAAACATCGAGACTTTCTCACAACCTCTTTAATTCAAAGTATATGAACTTAAGTCTGCCCAATGCCACGTCACCTTGGAAAGAAGTCTGCGATGTCTTCAGAACGACCAGGTCCAAAATGAAAACAGCACCACTTGATTGTCAGCTGCAGGTACACTGACCACAGGGTTAGCAGCTGAAGCCAAATGACACCCCCCCCCCAGGAATTAGGGACTCTGAAACATGCATGTCCACCGACACATGGCCCAAGGAACCCACAAGGCAATCAGGGCTACACTACCCACCGGCAAGTGCCCCCTGATGCCTCCCCACGGGGCTCTCCAACCCAAACAGCTGCCCCAAGAACAGCAACCACAGACGAAATTTAGGAGGGTGACAGTTCCAGCAAAATTCACTGGAGGGGACCTCCACGCAAGCCAGACCCCGAAACACTGTCCCGGGAGATAGACAGCCCAGCCCAGGTCAGTCCTAGGACTAGGGCCCCAGAGACACAGTTGTCCTTCGACTGATGCATCTAGGCAGCCCCCAAAGTAGACAGGATCGCTGCGCCCTCTGGCCAGCACACCCTACTACCTCCCATGGGGAAACCTAAGCCGAACCGCCACCCCCAGTCAGGCAAACGGGCCACAAAAAGTTCACAGGATATTAATGCTGTGCACAATGCAAGGATCCAGAGTCTTTAAACTTGCAGGAATTGAAAGGGCCCAAACCACCACTGCTGAACAGACTCACCACCTCCCGATCTGCTCAAGCACATGGCACTCCCTGGGCTCCTACGTCCAGTTTTGACAGAGAATCCTCCGATGGCTCCTCCAGCGGCTTAAAGAATACAGGTAGTTGCAGCTTCAAAAGCGAACATTCGCTGGGCAGAGCGAAATGAAACAGTCATAACTAAAGCGAGTGACCAAACAAACTCCACAGACAAATAAAAAGCGAAAAGTAAAATGTGCTAGCTAAGTTAGAAAACTCCAGCAGTTTGGCATCCCGATATAAATGGACTTCTAAACGAACAAAACTGTGGCAAAATCACATTAATATCTAGCCCCGCAAAATGCAGGTACCTTACTAAATAACTCACTGCACTTTCCTAGCTATACTAACTCACATAAATTGTTAAAAACACAGTAAAACAAATAAAAATGAAAAGCTTCTAAGCTGCTGCTATAGCTGGCAGACCCACACTGGTCGCCATCTTGACCCCCAGAACCAGAATCTCACAGTTTAGGTTTTATTGTGTATGTTTTATTGTATATTTTCTATATCCTGCAACCAGTGTCTAGAATTATCTGTCTTTAAGTTATTTACTGCATTTATTAATTAATTAGTAAAGCCTTTGGCTTATTTTAAGATAATTCTGCCAGTGTTGTTGTGTGTGTGTGTGTGTGTGTGTTGGGAAGAGTTTGTTCAAACTGTACTACACCTGTTTGACTGCTAAGGGCCATACACTACCAAAGTAAAGTACAACAAGGGACTTTCTGGACCAAAGGAGGGGGAAGAATACGAAAAGTTTCAGGAGGGGTCTGTGAGGGTTTGAACTGGTCTCTGCATTTCTTGGGAAAGGCACATCTAGGGTGTTGTAGGACATTCCCCGAAGGCCTGTACACACCTGTGGCTTTCTGGTTCGTTGTGCAGTGTCCGAGAGGGTTCTTTCCCAGGAACACAGACTCAAGACTGTATTCTATATCCCCTCACCTGGAGAGAGGGAGCCTCGGGATCCTCTGGCGTACATTCAGTTGTGAGACAGCGAGCGTAGTAAATGGACAGAAGAGGGGTGTCCCTGACCCTGATCACAAGGGGATTCATTGTAGCCTAGGGAATTCCATCCCCACAGGAATGGGCTTGTGACAGTTATAACCACCTACTCATCCATTATTCTCTATATTATATAGCGGTCTCACTTCAATTACATCATTACGTTGCACATGCAGTGTGGTCCCTTGATCTAGATGGTGAGGTGCTCAGAAAACTCATCTTGATTATGCGGGAAAAATGAACTAGCCAAAAACTTATAAAGTTACATATTTTATGGTAACTAATAGCAGTATTCTGAAGTACTCCCTCTTGACTACAGATGCATAGGAGGGTTTTGGGAAAGATGAAAACAATTAAAACCCTATGTAAGTATCCCTTAACATTTAACCACCAAGACAAACATAGTCTAAACAGTGTAGATAGATTCCTCTTGGATTACAGCACAGAAGGACATTTGTCAGGAGGTAGCACTCATTGTAGTCTGAGTTGTGTACTCTCACTAGCTGTTACGATTAACAGCATGCTCATCCTCACAAAGTTTGCCAACCTGAGCACATACTTTTACAGTCTATGATAATTAACCACAGGCACATCCTTGCTAGCTTAACTTTTATTGACTTTTTTATGAACACTCAGCATGACAGCCATTACGTGTTATTTAGGACTGTTATAGGCAGCTAGCAAATAAAATAGAACAGCACCACGATTTGTTTTGCAGCATAAATCTGTCAAGTGTCTGACTGAACTCCAATCTTCCAGTGCAACTTCTGTAGCTAACGGTCACACACAGTTTTTTTTTTTTGCATAAAAAGAATTTTATTCAAAATAAAATCACGCACATACATTCACAGTCAGTTACAAAAATCCATTAGCACAGACCAGTGACAGTGTATCACACTATTAACTACAATCTCATAGCAGTGAATTTTTCTAAAGTGTCTCTTCCACAGCATGTGGCTATAAACAGATAAAATGCGCACAGATAAGGTGTTCCGGTACTACAGAAGTGTGACTCACACTCTCATATATCTATCCCATCCCAAAGAAGCACACTTTCTTGTGGGGTTAAATCCACCAGGAAGGGGGGCCCATTCTCTAGTGAAGTGGTCGAGCCTATCCTTAACAAGCAGGGTCAGTCTCTCCAAAACCAGGGTGTGTACTGCCAGTGTGCGCCAGCCTTGTACTGTAGGTGGGGCACATGACACCCACGTATTTTGAATGCAGTGTCTTGCCAGGATTAAAAGAATCCTCCCCCACCTCGGTAGTGGCTTCCAGTCCTCTCCTTCTTCTGATTCCACTCCGAATAGGCATGTCAGTGGGTCCAGCAGGATTACCCTGCCCTCATCCTCCCCACCTCAAGGGCCACTGCTCTCCAAAACTGCTGGAATACGGGGCAGGTCCAGAAACAATGGATTTCAAACAACATGAAGTCTTGCTGTATTCAGACATAATGCAGTTAGCCCCAGCACTTGAACTGCTCCGGAGAGGAATCCGTTAACTCTATGCAGCAGCATAGAATGTTGAGCTCGAGCTCGGTTTTCAAACCTCTGTCTGTGGTACTTCCCAGTGTTACCGTCAGATTCTTTACTCCGCCTAACAGTGAAGTCGCTCCGGAGATTTCCTCTGCTCGGTTCGGTAAAAGTAAAGCATTCGGTTGAAACCACATATTTTTTTTGTTATTTTCGGATTTCCAGCCTCTGTCTACGGTACAGGTAGTGTGTAGATAGGTAATGACTGTGTTTTATTTTTGTGAAAAAGTGGAAATTGTTCTTTTCCTTGGTTTCTTTCCGTCCGGTCTGGTTTGGATCCGACCTTGTCACATTCTGTTTAATTTTTAATTTTATTTATGGGATTAGAGTGGTGTTCTGGTACCGATCGGTTTCAAAAGAACCGGACCTTTTGCCGGTTCTTTTAAAGAGCCCGAGACACGGTTTGTAACCAATCGGTTATTGTATTACCTGGCTTGAAAGCTGCAATAGGGTAATTTGTTAGGTCGGCCATGTCTAAGAAAACCAGTCCCACTGGGTTTCAGCACTGTACTGAGTGTGGAGAGGCCTTTGCTAAGGCTGACCCCCACCTCATCTGTGTTTATTGTCTGGGGTTTGACCCCCTCAAGTCAGACTGCCAAATCTGTAAAATCTTTACTAAATCCACTCTAGACAAAAGACTGAGTAGGCTGAAGGAAAGGGAGGCCGAGAAGTCCGTAGATCTGGATGGCCAGCCTGGTTCAGTTGCGGCCGAACCTGCGGAGGTGCCTACTGACCTAGGCGATACCTCCTCGGGCAAAAGGAGAGCCGACCCTGAGGGGTCGGTTCCATCAAAAAAGAAGTGTAAGTCTGCCAGTTCGGATCCTGTATCATACTCTCCAACCGCGGATGAAATAGCCAAAGCGATTAGCATTGTTCAATCGCTTAGACTGGTTCTGTCCAAACTGGTACAGCCGGTTAGGCGGTCGGTTTGGCCGGATCCGTCTCCTCCGGATTATGCTATCCCGGTGATGATGATGGTGACGACGATGACCAGGGAGGTCTGGATGTGCCCATTGAACCGGACATCTCCCCAGACAGGCTCTCAGGTGTCTCTCCTCCCAGGCTCTCGGAGTCCCCTTCACATTTTTTGTTCTACAAAAAGGTGGCAGAAACCCTGCAGCTTCCCTTGGTTGAAGCTGCAGAGGAGGATGAAGAGCCTGATTTTGTGGATATGATGGACATCCCAGAGTCCAAAAGACTGTCTATCCCTTTTCATAAATCCTTGGGGAAACAGACACACACAATTTTACAAACCCCTAATTCAATACCTCCTGTGGATAAGAGAATGGACAGGAGGTATTTATCGGAAACTCAGCTAAGGAGTTCCTTTATAGTCATTGCAGCCATATTGAAATGCAGGCTGCAGCCTGTGACAGGACTAACATTCCTTTGGCTTCACCCCGGATAAGGACTCCAGAAAGTCGATGCGTGGCCAAAACAGTATTTGGCATCCTCTTTGGGACTCAGGAAAGCTACCCTATACAGCCAGGTACCAGAAATCCAGATGGGATACAGTTCTGGAACTGGCTAAACAGGCCTCTCCCCTCAGCTAGCCAGGGAGCTGGAGGAGGTGGCTGGTGATGGAATTGAGGCTTCCAAAATGCAATTTCATGCTGCTGTGGACTCCAGTGATGTGGCATCTAGAGTCATGGCTGCATCTGTGTCTCTCAGAAGACATGCTTGGCTCAGATGTACTAGCCTTTCACAGGATACCCAGACTAAGGCTATGGATTTTCCTGTAGTAGGTAACTCTCTGTTTGGGGAGCAGACAGAGGCTTACATGAAGAAAATGGATGAATACAGGACCACGTACAGGAGTGCATAGGCCAAAGAAAGGCAAACCACTCCGCACAAGCAGCAGTCTAGGGGCAGGGACAGGCCCTTTCATAGGCCTTTTTAACCAAGCCCAGGCCTTCTCTCCCTTCCTACAGAGGGGGTTTTTCAGAGGGAGGGGCAAGAGGGGGATGAGCAGAGCTGCTCCCTCCTCCTTTCAGTCTAAGGCTCCTGCCAAGCAGACACCCTGATGTGTCAGCCCGGGTCGACTCCCCATTTCCAGTAGGAGATAGGCTGGCTTGCTACTTCCAGGCCTGGAAGTCTGTGACTTCAGACAAGTGGATCCTGGAAGTAGTAAGCCAGGGACTGGCCCTCGGCTTCAAAAGAATGTCCAAAAAAGAGGGCCAAGTCTTTTCTACCTGCATCACTCTCAGAAACCATTGCCCTAAAGGCAGATGTTTCCTCTCTTCTAGCTCTCAGAGCTATAGAGAAGGTTCCTACTCAGCACAAGGGAAAAGGACTGTACTCCAGGTACTTCCTTACCCGAAAGAAAACAGGGGAGTGGCGACCCATCTTAGACCTAAGGTATTTGAACAAACACATTTCAAAGCCCAAATTCAAAATGGTAACTCTGGGAATAATCCTTCCCTCTTTAAGGCCAGGGGATTGGCTATCATCTCTGGACCTCAAGGATGCCTACTTCCATATTCCTATCAGGTGCTCCCACAAAAAATACCTCAGGTTCGAGTTGCCTTCAGGCCATTACCAATTCAGAGCTATGCCATTCGGCCTAACATCAGCTCCAAGGGTGTTCACAAAGTGCCTTGCAGTAGTGGTGGCTTACCTCAGAAGACAGGGTATCACCATCTTCCCGTATGTGGACGACTGGCTGTTAGTGGGTCAGTCACCTTTACAGGTCAAGTCAGCTCTTCAAACTACCCAGGACCTACTCTGCTCCCTGGGGTTTCTTCTCAATCTTCCAAAGTCTGTCCTCGAACCAGTTCAACTTCTCACCTTTATAGGCATAGAGTTGGACACTGTACAAGCAAAAGCCTTTCTTCCCCTGGCAAGGGTGAAGGCCTTGGTGGATCTCGCTTCCTCCTTTCAACCTCGGGTCTCCCGCCCAGCAAGACAGTTCCTCGAGCTGCTGGGCCACATGGCAGCTTCCACGGCAGTGGTGCAGAGAGCAAGGTTCCAGATGAAGGATATTAGGTTTCAACTAGGGTCTTTTTGGTCTCAAAAGAAGGATTCACTTACCAAACTGATTCCAGTGTCTCAGACTCTGGTCCAAGCTCTCCAGTGGTGGCTGGACCAGGACAACCTCAGACAAGGGGTTCCATTTCTCCCTCAAGTCCCATTAGTAGTTCTAACTACGGATGCTTCTCTTCTAGTGTGAGGAGCCCACCTGGGAGCCCTGACAGCTCAAGGGGTCTGGTCTCCACAAGAGTCTCTCCTTCATATCAGACTCCTGGAACTCTGGGCAGTTTTCCTAGCCCTTCAGAGCTTCTGAGATTCAGTCAAGGGCAAGGTGGTCCAAGTCAGAACAGTCAACAGTACCACAATGTGGTACATCAGCAAACAGTGAGGAACTCAGTCCTCAGCCTTGTGCACAGAGGCCATGAAGCTGAGGTCTCTGGCCTATTCTCTTCAGACTTCTCTGGTAGCAGTTCACCTTCCAGGGAAGGACAATGTACTAGCAGACACTCTGAGCAGAATTTCACAGGGACATCACGAATGGTCCCTGGATCCTCACATCCTGAAGGTCTTCTTCTCCAGTTGGGGCACTCCCGAGATAGATCTCTTTGCAGCACTGGACAATCATCAGCTTCCTCTGTTTTGTTGCGGACCTCCAGTCCTGGGGACGGTTTCCCAGGATGCTCTCATTTTGGACTGGAAGGGCAGGTTTCTCTATGCCTTCCCTCCCTTCCCTCTGCCGTTCAGAGTTCTGATCAAGATCAGGACTCAACCCTGCACAGTAATACTGGTGGCTCCAGATTGGGCCAGACAGCCTTGGAAACCTCTACTGCTGTCCTTGTCAATGTCACGTCCCCTGTCTCTGTCCAGGACATACAATCTCCTGTCCTTCTCCCAGGGGCGGATCTGGTACCCCAGTCTCCAGTCTCTCAATCTCAAGGCCTGGCTCTTGAAGAGTTAGAATATGTAGCACTACATCTCTCTCAGGGAGTTCTGGATATTCTGAAGGTCTCCAGGAAACCTTCCACTAGAAAAACTTACAACTCAAAATGGAAAAGTTTCAGTATTTGGTGCTCTCAGAAAGGCATCCTGCCTGATTCTGCAGACATTTCCACAACCGTAGACTATCTAGTTCATCTGAATGGTCTAGGTCTTAGGCCTGCCACTCTGAAGGTTCATCTAGCAGCTGTCTCTACATTCCTCTCAGCAGGGAAGGGCTCTTCCCTGGCATCTCATCCTGTTTTCATAAAGTTTTTCAAGGGCCTGGTTCACATTAACCCTCCCTTTAGGGAGCCCACTCCGCCTTGGGATCTTAATGTCTGCATAGCTCAGCTTGTGCAGCCACCCTTTGAACCTCTGGCTTCGGATGAATTGAAGTACTTGACCTGGAAACTGTGTTCCTGGTAGCTATTACTTCTGCAAGACGGATTAGTGAGTTTCAGGCTCTGTCAGTTGAACATGACTTCATCTCCTTCCATAGGGAAAAAGTAGTCCTAAGAACCAGTAGGAGGTTCTTGCCCAAAGTGGTATCGAATTTTCACCTGAACCAGTCTATATCTCTCACTGTGTTTTTCACTGATCATTCTTCTTCAGGTGAAAGGTTACACAGTCTGGATGTTAAGAGGACCCTTAGCTACTACATTGAGCATACTAAGGCACGTAGAAATGACTGTCTTCAATTGTTTCTCACTTATGGTGAAGTGGGGAAAGGTAAGCCTGCCACTAAACAAACTATTGCCAGGTGGATTGTTTTTGTATACAATTCTGTTATGACAAGTTGGGTAGAACGCCCCCTTCAGGCCTGAGGGCTCGCTTGACTAGGGTACAGCTGCTTCTCTAGCTGCAACCGGAGATATACCTTTGTTAGAGATCTGTAAAGCAGCCACCTGGAAAACAGTACATACTTTTACCAAGCATTACTCCATGGACATCCAGGCTAGGAGTGATGCTAGGTTTGGCACAGCAGTACTGCAGAGCCTCTTCCCAAAGTAGGTTCTGCATTCCCTCCTCCACAGGGAACTGCTTGGTAGTCTGCATTATGTCTGAATACAGCAAGACTTCATGTTGTTTGAAGAAAAAATTACTCGCCATAGTAATGTTGTTTCTTCTAATGGAGTCTTGCTGTATTCAGACCTCCCCTCTCAGAACCTAATTTTTGGGAAGTGGGCTGGCAGGTACAGTGTTGCACCTCAGGGGTGTACCTTGTACCCTCCCTCTTGGGTGGGGTGGATGATGTTTTATTTTTTTCTGGTGTTTTATACTTAAATATTGTCACTACCTTTCCTTTTTGGGTTCTCGACTTGAGTCTTTTGTGCCCAAAAAGAATCTTTTGCCCTTTGGCTATATGTTGAACAATTTCCATACTATAGTATGTTAGTTAGTGTGCTCGTAAGAATCTGACGGTTACACTGAGAAGTACCACAGACAGAGGTTTGAAAACCAAGCTTGAGCTCAACGTTCTATGCTTCTGCATAGAGTTAACTCTTTCCTCTCTGGGGCAGTTCAAGTGCTGGGGCTAACTGCATTATGTTTGAATACAGCAAGACTCCATTAGAAGAAACAACATTACTATGTTGAGTAATTTTTTCATATGTACCCACTTCCCAGCCACATCTTCCACACAGCGGGGACGTAGCAGGATGATATTTATGAACTATCGATGGGTTGTATACCCTATGTATAAATTTGTAAAAAGCCTCTTTAAACTTGTTACAGAGTAGAAGCCCCGTATGCATGGAGAGCAGTACTGCTCTTGTATCTGAATGCCCAAATCCCGCTCCCAGAGTTTCTGGATCTTGAACGAAAGATCCGGCATATAGTGCCTAAAGTCCCTAACAGCTCTCCCTATAAAACCTTTTGCTTCCCACTTTGAACCCTGAATAAGTAATTCTGTTTTCTTCATTTCCACCATTCCAGTCCCTTCTCTAGCCAACCCACCATATAGGCCCTAACTTGGAAGTACCTGAACAAGTGCCCTTCTCCCAGGTTTAGTCGCTGACATAAGTCCAGAAAAGAGCAAAGCCCTCCCTCACCACAGAAATCCTCCAGATTTCTTATCCCCCTTTTTTTCCCATGTCTTAAATGCAGGGTCTTCCAAACCAGGCAGAAAATAGGGATTGCCGGCAACGGCATCATATATTTATCCATGGCTACTGCCCCCCCTCCACATTAATAGTTTGCCCCAGCTATCCACAGCTGTCAGGACCAGTAAGTTCCTTGTCTCTTGCCCTCTATATGCCCCAAGACCCCGTTTCTCTAAATATGCAGAGAGCCTCACCTTACAACCCCGCTGCTCAAGGTCCAGCCACTGAGCTGTCCGAGGCATATGTATCCAATCACTGATATATTTCTGTTGAGCAGCCAAATAATAGTTCCCTATATCTGGAAAATTAAGTCCCCCCGTGTCTACCTTAAGATGTTGTAGGCTGACCCTTGGGCGCTTCCCCTTCCATATGAATGAGGAAAATGTACCTTCCAGTCTCCTGACATCCTTCCTAGAAATTCCCACATGCATCATCTGTATAATGTATACCAATCTTGGAAGGATACTCATTTTGATCAAATTAATTCGACCAAGCCAGGAAATCGGAAGCGCCATCCACCTTCGTAAATCAGCCTCTGTGCTCCTAAGTATAGGGATATAATTCAGGCCATAGAGGGAGCCCAGAGACCAGCCAATTTTAATCCCCAAGTATGTGAAATGTTCTCCCGCCTTCTTAAAACCCCATCCCTGATCCTGTCTCATTGTCTTGGGGAGTCTCATGAGTTCAGATTTATCTGGGTTAAGTTTATACCCTCAAAACCATGCAGATTTCCCCACCAATTGCAAAAGAATGGGCATGGAGACTTCGGGCTCTGTGATGAAAAGCAACATGTCGTCTGCATACATTGCAAGTTTGTGCTGCTTCCCTGAGATACCCTGCACCCCCCGAATTTCCTCTTCCTGCTGGATCTATCGCCAGTGGCTCCACCGCCAAAGCGAAGAGCAGTGGGGACAGCGGGCAGCCCTGCCTCGTGCATCTGCCTAAGCCAAATCTCTCAGAGAGTGTACCATTTACCAGTACCATTGCCCCGGGGGAATTATAAAGTGCTTGTACCCAACCCACAAATGTTTCCCAGACCAAACCGAGTTAATGTCTTGAACAAATAGCTCCATTTCACTTGATCAAAGGCTTTTTCAGCATCCATGGATATGACGCAGGTATCTTCTTTCCGCTTGTCCGCTCCCCAGATCACATTCAAAAGCCTCCTCACATTATGGTACGAGAGACGTCCCTTAATGAACCCGGTCTGGTCTGGGTGAACAATGTCAGGCAACACTACTTCCAGTCGACCCGCCAAGACTTTTGCCAAAATCTTGGCATTGCAGTTCAAAAGAGATATCGGCCTGTACAAGGCGCACTCTGAGATATCTTTCCCGTCTTTGGGGATCAGGCAGATCACCGCATCTGAGAATGTCTCCAGAAGCTTCTGAGTCTCCCCTTCCACCTGCTGAAAGGTACTCCACAGTGGCCCAGCGAGCTGCCTCACCAAACATTTATAATATTCTACCAGGTAGCCATCCGGCCCACTCGCCATCCAACTCTGCAGTTTCTGAATAGCCTGCACTACTTCCTCTCTCATAATAGGGTCATATAAAGCATCCTTTTTTTCCCTTGTCAGCTTGGGTAACTTCAAAGCATCCAGAAAGGCTTGCCCCAAATCTCTCGTCCCCCCTCCTCCTTCCATCATATATAGTTTTTCGTAAAACCTCCGGAAGCACCCCTGTATCTGTTGTGCCGACTTATGCAACACTCCCTGCCTGTCTTTGATTGCCGTAATATGAACTGGGCACCTCCCTTCCCACATCAGTCTTACCATCAGGGGACCTGGTTTGTTGCCCCATTCATATAACTTTCCCAAATGTCCATGCCTTTCTGGCCTCCCCACTGAGTAAAGCATTCAGAGCCTCCCTGGCTACATTCAACTGGGCAACTCTTACTACGTCCTCCTCCCCTCCTGCAGCACTCCTCTTCAACTCCCGCACTTGCCTTTCCAATTCCATACTTTAAGTTTGTTTTTCACTTTGTACTTTAGCCATGTATTTAATGATCATCCCCCTCATAAATGCCTTTCCTGCATCCCAGATGACAGCTTTACTGGTGGGTGAGTTTGCATTCGCTGCCCAATAGATCCCCCACTGCTCTTCCAGGTATACTCTAAAGGCTTTATCCTCTAGTAGGTAAGTCAGAAACTTCCAGGGGAGGGACTCTCCCTCGGCTTATTCATGATCAGGGACATAACCACCATGATGTGGTCGGAGATGTGGATAGGACTGTGTTGCACAGTCTGCATCCTCCCATACCAGGTCTGCGGGAGAAACATGTAGTCTATCCTTGACCAGGTGCCCGTGTGGATTAGAGTAGAAAGTATATTCTTTGACCCCAGGGTTCACCTCCTGCTATCCGTCAATCATCCATCGTTCTATCAGTCCCCTACGCCACTGGCGAATCACCTCATGCTGTCGACCTCTACCCTGGGAGTGATCCAGACTGGAATCCAGGGTACAGTTCAGGTCTCCCCCTAGAAGCAAGCTCAGGAACTGTGCCCTAATCAGGATGGAGATGATGGTACTGTAAAATGAGGCTTCAAATACCACTGGGGCATATATGTTATGAAACGTCACCTGTTTCCCCCCTTCCCCACAACTCTCCTACAACAAAAATTTACCTACTCCCAGTCTGGTCCTTAACCACCCGCTGCACCTGGAAAGGAAGGTGTTTGTGTAGGATAGCGACCCCATGTTTATGAGCCTTAAATGAGGCTGCAAAACATTTTCTCACCCAGTCCTGTACCAGCTTTACATGCTCCGCTGCCGTGAGGTGTGTCTCCTGTAACATGGCAGGTTGCACCCCCTGTCTCCGCAAGGCCGTGAGGAGGCTGGTACGCTTCGCTGGGGTCGCTATCCCTCACACATTCCACGAGCATACAGTTAGATCTCGTCAGTTAGCTATGGAAATTATATAACATTTTCACATTCACCCCCCTCTGCGCTCTGACACATGTTCCCACAATCCTATTGCAATGAACAGGAGACCCTTTCCATGTCCCCCCACCTCTCCTGTGCACTTGATGCACTGTGTTTTTAGAGCTGTATGCATGTGTGCAAAAACATTTAAACAGTAAGATAGTGAACACAAACCAACAAATTTGAAAAGATTCAACCAAACCCCCCCAACATTTCCCAAACCCAACTTAAACATCCCCAGCCCTTCCCCTTTTCCCTCAGCAGTCATTGTGTGCCATGTCTGTTCTACCCTCTTTGTTCCAGGATTCCAACTTCCCATCTCAATTTCCCCAACACTCCTCTTTGACACTATCTGCCACATTTGCTTAAATGTCAGTAAATTCTCCTGACTCATCCATGTCCCACCCTCTGCCCCCGGAGTATATGGTTCACTCAGTCTTCCATGCCCTTCCCTGTCTGTAATTGTCATGGAGATTACCCCAGGCTGCACACCCAGAGAGTGCATAACCGCCCAATCAGATCCAGTTAGCCATTTCCCACCTCCACTGCGTGCTCGGCTGCCGTCCGGGCCCCACGAGGCCCATTAAGATGAGTAAACCCAGCTTCGGGAGACGAACCCAAATGAGTCTCCTTTTGAAAGTGGGAAGAAACCACCCATAAGGCCTTAAAGCCACTCTCTGGCATGCAGGCCTGTCCCTCCGTCCTCAAGCCATAATCTATTAAAGTAGCAGGAGGAGAGAAGGGAGAAAATAAGAAATTCAGCCTGCCTCCTCTCCCAGCTGGGCTCCTACTTGTCAGTCCCTCCACAAATCTTAAACTCGAGGCAACCGCCCCACATATAACCAGTAGACTTTTACTCCAAACTGTTTCCCGACCATCCTCAGCACCCCCGCCAGCTCCCTGCTGATACCCCAGATATTATTTGTCTCTTCCATGACTCTCTTGACTCCCAGCAATAAGCAGCATCGTCCGCAAAAGAAAGGAAAAAATAATTTTCAGAACTAGGAGCCAAATAAAGGCAGTTGCAAAAGTCCTCATGAGTCCAACAGGCCCAACGAGGCCATATACAGGTACCCTGCGTCTCCTATCAGCGGAGTGCGGGAAGAGGGGGTAAGAGTCCAGCAGGAGATGTATTCCCAATGGGTGGAAAAGAAGATACACCACATACCTCCGATGAGCATCCCTGCACCTTTAACTTGCCAACCAACACAAAATTTCAGTGCAATTCCCCCATCTGTTCTCCGATATTAATGTCCAGGTAAAGATGCATCCCACTGGCAGCAGCTCGAAAATCTTCCCACTTTCTTTTTCAAATCCTCCGAAAACTTCGTTGCCTTGTCTGCTTCCCAAAAAGAATAAACTGCCCCCTCATGCTTGACTTTTAAGGTAGCAAGGTAAATCAAGTAATTTTCAACCTTCAAGGCCTGAAGTGCAGCCATAACTTCATTAAACATTTTCCTCTTTTCAGGAGCCTCGCCGAGTAATCCTGAGATAAAGAGTCTATGGCCGTCAAACATCAGCTGGCCCTTCTCCCGGTAAGCCCGGAGCACCGCCTCGTGATCTGGATAGTGATGGAACCTCATGATCAATTGGTGAGGCGGCTGCCCTGCAGGCGGCCTGGGCATGACTGCACGATGAACAAGTTCCAGCTTAAATCGCCCATTCTTAACCTCGAGATCCAACAGCTGTGGCAGGGACTCGGCATAGAAGTCCAAAGTGCTCCCTCCTTCCATCCCCTCTGGCAGCCCTCGGAGACCAAGATTAAGTCTCCGAGGATAGTTTTCTTGGTAGTCTGCCACCTCATTCATGTCTTCTAGTTCTTTTTGCAGTACTATTATCTGTGCTAGGACCCCATGCAGCTCGTCCTATAGTCTTGAAACCTGCTCTTCTGCCTCTGTAATTCAGGTAGCTTGATTCACCTGCTGTGTTAAAACCTCCTGCAGCCAGTCGTCAGTTTGTGTCTCCAACTTGCAAAGACGTGGCTGCAACACCGCGAGGACCTGGCCCATCAGCTCCCGCCCCAAGGCACTCACTTCTGCAGCTGAGTGAGAGACCACTTAATGGCTGTCGGCCTGCGCACAGGCTGCATTTTTCTTTGAGGCTTTTCCAGCCGTTCCTTGGCTCTTCCCCGCTCCCATGGTCAAATACTCATCCATGGTGTGTCAGTAGTCAGTCTTCTGTTAAAATCAACTGTAAGTCTGAGCGAATTAATACTTTTTATTCTTTATTTTACTCTGGTGAGGAGGAGCAAGGTATGGTCACATATGTTGCTCATTATCATCTCCCACACCCAGTTTTTAATTACAGTAGATAACAAAAAGAAGCTATGCTGCTCACCATCCCAAGAAAAACAAGCATTTGTCAATGCGGAACGTTGGTTGCTTGTTAAACAATTTGATGTTTTTCTAGAGAGAGGAGACAAGAATTGAGATTGCTTTTTGGTACTCAGGAGTAGAGCCTGATGGTGGGTGGCTGGGTTAAAGATGCTGCTACAGTCAGTCAGTGACAGTAGACTTGCCTCGACTGGGTCTGACCCTGCTGGGCTTCTGCTGGTTCTTGTCCTCTGATGGGTCACTTACTGGGCTGGCAGTGGGGCATTGGCTGGCTCTAGCTCAGCTGTTCTATTGGGCGAGGCCTGTGACTAGACCAATGACCACTACTCGACTCCAGGCATGCAGTAAAGTCCTTCTCTCTCTCTCTCTCTCTCTCTCCATGCGACTGTCACTCCTGGACTGGGCTGGGCCGGGCCTGCCTCACTGCTGCCTGACCTGGGCATCTATCCTCCTCTGCTACTGGTCTGGTTCTTCTTGTGGCACCATGTCCTGTCTCTTTCTCCTTCCTTGATTCTCGGCCTGCTTGGTGGCCTGGGCTATGAGTAGCATGGCGTGGATAGGTGTATTGAGGTGGGTGGTGCTGCGATGGCTCTCAACTAACAAATGGTCGGGAACGGTCTCAGTGCAGGCCGCGGACTGTGAGGCGATGTGGTTCTGCACTCACTGGTGTCTGGCCCTGGATGAATGAGGTGAGGGCTGCAGAGTGGAGGGTGGGCCGAACTGGCAGGATGGACTGCCGACTTGCTTGCTGGCACTTACTCTCAGTCTTGGAGCAAAAGTGCCGGCAGGTGCACTGCTGGGCATGTGTTTTCCCCGTCTTTCCAGTAGCCCTCCGCTTTATGCAAATCAAAGGACTAAAGCTGTTTCTGATTGGAGCGACTTCGGTCCTTTGAAGTGCATGACCGTTCAGCCCACCAAGCAGAGAATTGCATCAGGACCACGCAGAGTGGTCATTGGTGTAGACTGCCCATTCCGAGCCCCTAGTTTTGTGTACTGCAACGGGCTTGGCAGCGACATCCTGAAATCCCCTATTGCCACAATGCTTAGGCTTGCGCATGTGTGCAACCAATGTAAAAATGGGATTTAAGAGGTGTCTGGTGTGCAGATTCACAGTGCCAACCACTGAAGGCTGTAATGCCTGCTTGTAAATGTCTGGGAATTGCCTATGACATGGAGCATTGTTGCTGGCACCAGCTGCAGGTGTTGCAAGTCAAGCCTAGTTTTGTGCATAGCCAGTCAGTGGCTGCAGGGCTAGTGGTGCAGGTGCAGGCCCAGGTGGTGGACTTGAAAGCTGGGGAGGATTTTGCAGTCCTCTACTGCTGACTGTGGAGGAGGAGGAGGAGTATACGATGGCTCTTCCTACTCTTTCTGAAGATGAAGGGTTCCATAACTTTGTTTGTCCCTCCACTCATTCGAAGATGAATCACTGCCTTGGCACCACAAGCACAAGAAGAAGAGTTGACGATGGTTGCTGTCAGTCGAGGGACCACTTGTGTTGTCCCTTTCCTGAGGGCCTTCTAAGGAGGTCCCACATCCTGTGGAGCTACCACTTCATCATTGAAGAACAGTCCATTAAGCTGTCTCGAAACCCCAGTGCTGACAGTGGCCCCACCTGACGCCGAGTTGGGTGAAGCCGACTGAGCTCCCAGTTGGCTTTTAATAAGAAAAACAGAGACTGCTTCTGATGATTTAGTCTAAAATAATTTTTTTAAATTTGTATTATAACATGGGGTAGAGAGAGGGAGCTCGCTGATTTGTTGGTAGGGGGTCAGGCACAGTTAGGGTGAAGGGGTCTGGGGGAGATCTGTGGGCAGACCTGCACTTGTTCTGTAGGCGAAAGTAATTTTCCAATGGCAGCCATTTGTAATCCTCGGTAAGTGACTCCCACTGTAGCTGAACTACACAGAGGTGCCCTTTGAAAGTTATTGTCCTGTACAGAAGTGCAGGTGTGGTGTAGTATTAGACAGGGGATTATGTCTTACCCTGCTGTGACACCTATCCAGTATTTTTGTTGTCCTACCCACCCACCCTGTGGATCACTGCAACCCACTCTGAGTCTGAAACTGTGCGATCTCCCCAGAAGCTCTGGGGGTTTAGATGTTCTGTGGTGAGTTTTGGGTTTTTTATTGAAGATAAGAACACACTTTTGTTGCAGCTTCCCTACTTGTAATTCCAGGGAAAATTTTCCTGAAATCAGTGGTTGGGAATCAGAGGTAGGGAAGATGTAACAAAAGTATCTTCTGATCTTCAATAAAAGGGAAAAAAAATTCTTCCCCTTCCTCCCTTAGTTAGAGGTGTTGTAGACTCTGGCTGGCCTTTGAGTCTACAGCTGGAACTGGGGCTGTGCAACTGGCTGACCAACAATAAACACTTAACTACTGTACTAGTACTTTCTGGAAGGGGTATGGTGTGTTGTGACAGAAATGATTTTCGAAACACTGCACAAACAGTATAATGCTTATTGCTTTTCACTGAATTTATTGCTATACACTTTACTACTAAGAATGCACTGCATTCTGGAAGTTATTGAGCCAGAAATGCTTTTTAAATTGAAGGTCTGAAACACTGCACAGTTATCAATGATGACTATGACAACACAAAGCAGGAATGGGAAAGGAAATTTTAGAAAACACAGTGTCAGCCAGGTTGACAATTACTGGCAAAATTACAGAAAAAAGCCCCCCCATGGTTGCACCAAGCCAACTCACCCTAAATATGCATTTTAACTTTGTGTACTCTCTCTGTATGAACTCTGGAGAGCAAGCATATACTGCGACTGTCTGCAAGTGCTGAGTGAAACAGTGAGCAAGTGGAGTCAGACCTAGACTCCAGATGAGCTGCGCTCAGTTCACGGTGATAGTTCACAGACATGACGAGCGACTCCAACTGTGCGTCTCGCGGTGGTGGGAAGTGAGTGTCTGTGTCACACGAGTCCTGTCCCTGGGAGGGGGTGGGGCTTGTGCTGCATAGTCATGAGTCTTTAATGACTCACCCCACCTGCCTGCTCTGTCTCACTTGCTAGGAGCACAGCGATTTCCTCGATTCCGGCTGTGACTGCCACACTGCACTCTCTGGATAGAGATTTCAGAGGAGGGGGTTCGAACTTCGTCTGCAGGCACCCAGGAAGTCCTGTGGCTACTACGCCCCATGCCCCAGGGCTGGTGGAGCCCCTTCTGACTTCTTGCATGCATGCCTAAACAAACTAAAAACAAAAAAAAAATCAGAAAAAAAAATGCCAGCTCCTCAGGCGGGCCCCCCCCTCTGAACTCTGGGCCCGGGATGACAGTCCCGGTTGTTCCCCCATGATGGCGGCCCTGTGGGCAAGATGACTGCCATGTTTCTCGCACACCTCCTGCTACGATGCAGTCAACGCCATGGCGACTACTCTCATCCTGCACGCAAGACAGACACCAGCACCCCTCCATGGCAGATAGAGTGAACATCGGGAAAGTACAGTGAGCACACACACAAGGTATGACAGCTTATGCAGCTGTCATACCTTGTGTGTGTTTGTGCTCGCTGTGTATGATGTGGTTTCTTGTCTGTTGTGGTGGGGGAGAGAGAGAAAGAGACAGAGAGAGAAAGAAAGAGAAAGAGAGAGAGAGAGGGTGGGCGATGTGGTGTCTTTTCTGTTGGAAGGGAGAGAGAGAGAGAGAGAGAGACAGAGACTGCCACAGTGCCCGTTTGTTAACCCAGTCATGGAACTGTCCCCAAATCATACAGTGTTGTGTGTCTGTGTTTCTCATCAGCTGTCGCCCGTCCCCCATACCAGTCACAGTATCAGCCTGCCCCTGTGAGAGAGAGAGAGAGAAACACACAGGACAGAATGATGGCGTGCGCTCTCTGTCTTGACAGGAAACCCTGACTTTTTCCTACCATCCTGAGAGAGAGAGAGAGAGAGAGAGAGAGACGGAGTTCTTAAAAGTTACTGCAGTCTTTTCTGTCAGTGCGTCTCTCTCTCTGCAGACAGCAGCATGTTGACCCATTTTGTGCAGTGCCAGCACCTAATGTGTAAACATCTAAAGGTTGGTTGGGGTGTGTGTGAGAAAAATGCATCCAAGGATAATAAAGACAGTCCGCAGTGCTCTGCTAGTCCAGAGCGAGCAGCTTTCCTTAATAAGTGTGGCAGAGAGAGAGAGTGTCACAGGTGGCAGAGAGGGACTCCGGTGCTGGCAGTCGGCACACCGAGCAACGGGAGCAAGGAGTGTATGTCTGTCTCTGTTTTTCTGTTGCTCTCAACCAATCCATCATGGTGCAGTACAGCAACAATGCAGCAGCCGCTAGTCAGGGCATAGTAAGTGGCAGAGAGACAGTGAGGTTCGGGAGTTTTTGCCAGTGTGGGTGACGTTGTTTCTTGCAGATCCTCCGGGGGGGCAGTGTCCTTGGTGCCTTGGTGTGTGCCGTTCGCGGTCTGTATTGGGAAGTTAGTGGCAAAGTGAGCGGCGTGTGTGTGGCTTGCTGCTGGGACGGTGAGTAAGTCTCGATCGCATGCAGGCAGCACCAGCTACGGCTGGCACTCTCCTCGTCCTTTCAACAGCATTGCTTTGCAGAGACAGTGAGTTGGCTATGTCCGAGGAGGAGTGGCGGTGTCGCTCATGCACATACCCATCACACAGAAATAAGAATTGATAAAAAGAAATAAAAAAAAACGCACACTAACACTAATCCCGTGCGAAAGTAGCCACCATGTTCGCTACAAATGTAACCAATTCATCTTGCAAATCTAAGGACTGAAGCCCTCTTTGATTGGAGCATTTTTGGTCCTTTGAAGTGCATGACCATTCAGCCCATCCAGCAGAGAGTTGCGTCAGGACCACACCGAGTGGTCATTGGTGTAGACTGCTGAGCCCATTCCAAGCCCCTAATTTAATGTACTGCAACAGGCTCAACAGCAACACACACTCCAAAATCCCCCATTGCAACAATACATTGCCTTGCGCATGTGCGCAACCAACATAAAAAAGAGAATTAATAATCCAAGTTCTTCAATAAATCATCTGTTTTCACATGAAATATACAGAGAACCAAAGCATATTGGATATATCTAGTTGCCTCAAGCAGAATTAACAATACTTCCACAATTTGCCTCACTTCTGCTGTTAATTTTTTGATGAAAGGTAAGGGATTGTTGGGATTTCTGATAACAAAGCTCTTTTTTTATCCATTTATCAAGTACAGCATGGCACATGACTGATTTCCCTGTGCTGTTCCAACAGTGGACTTCAGTGCCAGCCTTCGAGGGCACATTTTCTGAGTGAGAGAGATCATCAGTTCAGCTCCGGTGCTCATTTGTTCTCAGCAAAGGATATAAACAATACCTGATCATATCAAACAGTGAAGAGTGGTGTGGTACTGATTTCAGTTGTGTAGTAGAAACTGAGCAAAGACAGTCAGACTCATTTAATTTTCAACCGTCTCTGGATTCAGTCTCTTGTTTTCTCAAGTTACTTCAGCATCTGCAAAGTAGCCCTCCCCACACACATACTCAAATAAAAGTGTTTCAAATGAGGCTTTTCTTTCCTTTCCTGGTTCCCAAGTAGGCATTGTTTAAACACACAAAAAAAACATTCTGTATGAAACCAAATGAAATAGCCTATATTTACTTCACTGATGCAGTAAAATCTACACTTCTAGGGACATGGATATGTTGTTCATCCACACTATCTGGCAGGTTCCTTGCCGCTTTAAATCTTGCCGGCAGGTCTTCAAGCTGGCTCCTCCCACCCACCCGGGTGGTAAAACTCTCGGCGCCGCCCCATGACGCCAGATCTTCCTTACCGCTTGGAAGCTCAGGTTCCCTCCTTAGCACTTTGCATTTTTCGACTGGTTCCTGATTCTTCGGTTCGTCCGAATTTAGTTTTGAAGTTTTCTAAACTTCAGCCTTCTTTCCCTCGCGGCTGCGATGGACAATTCGTTTCCCAGCTCTCAGAGGCGCTCCAGTGGGCGGAATATCTTCAGGACTGATCCGCACTCCACATGCATATACTGCCTCGATTTGGACCACGACCTGCAGGTCTGCGAGTTGTGCGGCTTTTCTACTAACGTCCTGGAGGATCGTGCTGCCTGATTGAGGCTTAGAGCGCCAGGTTTTCCCGCTGGTAACATCAAAGAGGCTCATTGGCGTGTCCGCGATGGCTGACTCGGCTGAGCAGCTCGAGCACTCTATCGCCCTGGAGGAGGCCGCATCTCCCTCCTCCTCGGTCGCGGCATTTATCCCGCTCTCTCTGAGTTCCTCTCATTCGGCTTCTTTCATGGAGCTTCGCCAATCCCTTTCCACGAAGGGAGAGAGGCCATCAGGACATTCCTCTCGGCCCAAGAAGAAGGAATCGAAGGGTAAGTCCCACCGTCGGTGTTCGTGGGAGCGGGAGAGGTCTCCTTCCCCGGACAACTGACCCTCGACTTTGGTCGAGGTTGCAGCTCAGGCCGTTGGCTTCACGGTGTCCCTGTCAGGCCAGCCTGCCGAGACTCCCATCGACGTAGTCGAGTTTCCTCTCGACCCGTCACCTGGGTGGTCAAATGGAAGAGCCATCAACCCTTCGCCGGTTTCCCCGGTGGAGGCTGAGGCTCTGCCCGCGCCTTTGGGGTGGCAGTCCTCGGTCAAAGCGTCCGAGCCAAGGGAAGAGTGGGTGTCCCCTGCTCCTTCCCAGACCCGCCCTCGGTCTCACCGAGGATCTCGGTCTCGGTCTTCTTCTCGGTCAAGTTTCTCCCGCCGACTTTGGCGGTCTCAGTTGGGGCACCGAGTTAGGTGACAACTCCGTTCCTCCTCGTCTTGCTCCTCGGATGAGGAGAGGCTTCGACGCAGATTGCGTCGACACTTCGAGGAGCTTATGTGGCAACAGTTGCTGTTGTCCGGGAATCAATTGACTCCGATTCATTCCCCGGCTACCAAGCGGCTGCCGCCTGCATGGCCGATGCAACCGCTCGCCGTAGTCGAGATGCCCACTTCCGGGCCAGTCGTTTGACCAAATCTAGCTGCCCCACCGATCGTGGTGGAACCTCGGTCAGGTCACGGCCTGCCCCGCAGGTTGTCTGTCCCCCTCACTCCTGCCCGCCCTTGGCGAGTGAAGGGTGGCTCAGGCCTGAGCCGGTTCTTTGCAGACCCTTCGGAGTCCGACGACGACGACTCCTCCGTGTTTCCCAGGCGGGTGGGCCTGGAGTCCTCCCGGGACCGGTCTTTGGATGACAGCCCATTGTCCTTCCTGGGTCTGCTTCGGCTCATCTCGGAGTTCACCGGGATGCAGCTCGAGCCCGTGTCCATACGGGCCTATTATTCCCTAATGGAGATCCTAGACCGAGGGGATTCACCCTCGGAGGCCTTCCCTGTGGCTGAGGCCATTGTCGGCCCAGCCTTGGAGCTTTGGCAGCGGCCTGCTTCCTGTCCTGCACCCTCGGCCAGGATGGCCAGGAAGTATGCAGTCCCTATCGGCTCTTTGCCCGGTTTCTCGGAGCACCCCTCTGCGGAGGGGTTAGTTACCGATAACATCTTTCAGCTTTCCGGAAACGCTCGGGATGTGGATAGGCCTCCCGACAAAGAGTCCAAAAGGATGGACTATGTCAGGTGCAAGGTTTACGCCGCGTCCTCCCTAGGCCTCCGACAGGCCAGCTCGGCCGTGCTGATGGCACACTTCTCCCACGCCCTCTTGGGCTCCCTGGATCAGGTGCTCCCTCATCTCCCGGTCGACCTGTGGACCATGGTCCGGCAGGTGCGGGACCAGGGTAGGGCGGTGGCTAAGCAGCAGCTTCAGACTGCTCTGGACATAGGCGATTCCTGTGCCAGGTCTGTAGCGGCCGCGGTGGCCATGCGCCTCAGGGCGTGGCTGAGGATATCCACCTTCTCGGGGGATACCCAGCACAAGTTGGCGGACATCCCCTTCTTGGGGACTGACCTCTTCGGCCCTGGAGTGGAGGGACACCTCCAGGGAATCGAAAAGTCCAATGCCACTGTAGACTCGGTCACCTCCGCCCAGAGGGACAAGGGCCGCCGGCAACCTCTGCGTAAGCCCCATCGTCCTTCGGCCCCTGCGGCACGACCGGCCCATCAGCACCAGCAAGAAGGCCAGCAGGCTTGCGCTTGGCATCCTGAACCCAAGCCAGCAACGTCCTCTAATGGGAAACGAGGTAAAGGCCCAGGGGCTCCCTCGGCCAGTCCCTCCTCCAAGCCTGCTCAGTGACCGGTTGGGGGCCTCGCCCCCGACCTTATCACCCTTACTCGGGTCCACCCGGAGGGACAACTCCGCCACTTCCTTCCGTTGGGTGTGGAGGTGGAAGGTGAGGGCCTGTCTCTGGTCTTGAGCGGGCCCTTCCCTTGAGCCGTCGCCCCGGGAAGCCACGGAGTCCGAAGCCTTGCTGTCAGCCCGCCGACGTTGCCCTGTGCCTCGGGATAGAGGTGATCAGGAGGGTGCGGATCCTCTTTCAGACCTGGGGCTCGTGTTCAGGTACTTCCTGGTCCCCAAATGGACAGGGGGCTGGCGCCCCATTCTCGACCTGCATGACCTGAACAAGTTCCTAAGGTCTCAGACTTTCAGGATGGTCACTCTTGACTCAGATATCCCATCCTTGGAACGAGGCGTGTGGTTCTGTTCCCTGGACCTCCAGGACGCATCCTTCATGTTCCAATCCGTCCGTCTTTTCAGAGGTTCCTCCGCTTCAGAGCGGAGGGATCCCTTTACGAGTTCTGAGCCATGCCCTTCGGCCACTTCCCAGCTCCCAGGGTCTTCTCCAATGCATAGCAGTGGTGACAGCATTCCTGCGGCGCCGAAGGGTCCGGGTGTACCCCTACCCGGATGGCTGGCTGATTGCAACCCCCTCTAGAGAGGAGGTGAAGCGGTCCAGAGTTCTGGCCCTCCAGGTTGCTCTCAGATGGGCCTCTTCTTCTACGGGGCCAAGTCGGAACTCATGCTGAAGCAGGTGATTCTTTTCATCAGGGCAGAGCTCGACTCTTCGAGCTAGAGCTCGGCTCCCCGGGGACAGGGCTGAGGTTCTTCCTCTTTTGCCCAACCATGTCTGGTTGGAATTCGCGCCCTGCCCGGGACTTCCTGCACCTCCTGAGCCTCGTGGTGGCCTGCACCAGCATGGTCTGTTGGGCCCGTTGGTACATGCGTCCCCTTCAGTGGGGGGCTGGCCAGCCAGTGGTCATAACGTTGCGATCCTTTGGACCAGCCCATGACAGTGACCCAGGGGATGTGGAATGCTCTCCAGTGGTGGACCGTTCTGGCACATCCGCAGGCGGGTATCCCGTTCGTCCGCCCCGAGCCGACGGTCTATCGACCGATGCATCTCTGATGGGTTGGGGTACCCATCAGGGGGAGCACAGAGTGTACAGCCTCTGGTCCCCTCGGGAGTCCCGATGCCAATTCTACCTGCTGGAGCTTCATGTGGTCCGCCTAGCTCACACCGATTTCGCTCCATTTATATGGGGTCAAGTGGTTCAGGTCCGGACGAACAATACCACGACCATGTGCTACCTAACCCGCCAGGACCGGACACGCTCCTTGCCGTTATGTAAGGAGGCTCTCCACATTGGTCTCATGCACATCCTGGAGGCGGTTTCCTAGCCATTTGGATGGCAGGAGCCTCCAACACCCTGGCCGATGCCCTAAGCTGGATGGGGGCTGCGTCTCACGAGGGGGTTCTCTCCTGCCGGAGGTAGCACAAGATCTTTTCTCCCTCTGGGTCACCCCTCGGGCCGACCTTTTTCCCTCCAGGGAGAATGCGAAGCCGAGACTGTTTTCATGCCCGCCCCCCTCAGCAGGGCTCGCTGTAGGAGGATGCCTTTTAGAAGCCGTGGACCCCGGGCCTTTTTTACGCCTTCCCCCATTTCCCTTGATCCACAAGGTGCTTCTCAAGGCGAGGAGGGATAAGGCGTAGGTGATTCTGGTAGTTCCAGACTGGTTCCGCTTGCTCTGGTATCCAGCTCTCCTCAGTCTCAGCTCCAGGCTCCCGAGGCGGCTTCCAGCCTGCCCGGACCTGATCTCTGTTATCAGGGGAAAGGTATTCCATCCGGACCTTCAGTCCCTGCACCTGACGGCCTGGTTCCTGAGCGGCTAGTTGCCAGGCCTTGGATCTTCCAGCGAGGTCCTCAACGTTGTTGAGGCGTCCCATTAGGAGTCGACCGGATAATGCTACGCCTTCAAATGGAAGAGTTTCTCCATTTGGTGTTACGGAAGGGCCTGGTCCCTTCTCCTGTCCCTCGGTGAGTACTCTGGACTTCCTGTGGTCCTTTCTTCTGCAGCAAGGGCTTCGGTCAACGACCCTTAAAGTGCTCCTGGCAGCCATCTCTGCCCTCCGGGCGCGGGCCGGAAGGCAGTTGATGGCGCAGGAAAGTGGTCTGGCACTTTCCAAGGCCTTGATCACATTCCCCCCTCCGGTGTGAGATTCTCTACCTCCGTGGGATCTACTGCTGGTATGGACTAAGCTCACGGGCAAGCCATTCGAACCAATGCACAGGTGCGATTCTCCCACCTGTTGTGGAAGAACACCTTCTCGGTGGCTACCACGTCAACCAGAAGGATGGGAGAGCTCCAGGCGCTTCCTTCGAGTCTCCCTATCTGGTCTTCCACAGGGACAAGGTTGTCCTGTGCCCCACCCGAAGTTCCTTCCGAAGGTGATGTCGGAGCTTCACCTTAACCGGGTGTTGACTCTGCCGGTGTTCTACCCCAGTCACACCTCGGAGGCCGTATATAGGCTCCATTTGGACCCTAGTTGAGCGCTCGCCTTCTTAGAGAGCGTAGGGCTGAAGTTCGGGGAGAGGTTCGCCAGCTGTTTGTCATCTACGCTGAAGTCGCACCTGGCAGACCTGCAGCCAAGCGGACGATGAGCGGGTGGGTCACCTCCTGCATAGATCTCCGCTATAGGTTGATGGGCATGGAGCCTCCCAGAGGGATAAGAGCTTATTTTACCCGCCATACCGCTGCATCGGTAGCTGCTTCCAGGGATGTCCCTATCTAGGAAATCTGCAGGGCTGCTACCTGGAAGTCAGCACATACCTTCATCACCCACTACCACATCGACCTTGAGTCACGCCGGGATGCTGGTTTTGGGGCCTCGGTTCTCCAGTCTCTATTCCCTAAGTAGGGGGTGTGCGCCTTGCCTCCCTCCTCCCGGAGAACTGCTAGGAATCTGCCAGATAGTGTGGATGAACAACATATCCATATCCCTAGAAATACAGGTTACTCACCTGCAACAGGAGTTCTAGGAATGGTATATGTTGTTCATCCACACGACCCACCCGACCTCCCCGGCTTCGACGCACAACCTGGCTTCCAGCGGGCTAGATCTGGCATCATGGGGCGGAGCCGAGAGTTTTACCACCCGGGTGGGTGGAAGGAGCCAGCTTGAAGACCTTCCTGCAAGATTTAAAGCGGCAAGGAACCTGCCAGATAGTGTGGATGAACAACATATACCATTCCTAGAACTCCTGTTCAAACACCATGAAGTCTTGCTATATTATAACAATAGCAGTCAGCCACTGCAGCTGAACTGCCCCGGAGAGGAAGGAGTTAACTCCAGAAGATCTGGAGTTCTACAGCGCGAGGGCGCTGTGCTCAAAGCTCTATCTGGCAGTTTCAAATGAAACTGTCAGATTCTTTACTCCGCTTCACTGAACAGTCGCTCCGGAGATCAGCTCCTTCAGCTCGGTTCATTCTCGGTTTAAAAGAGTAGTTTTCGGTTCATTTGAACCGGCAAAAGTCATTATTTTTACCACATTTGGGTTCTAAAGCTCTATCTGGTAACCGTAAGTACAAAAATTCAAGTCTGTGTGGAAAATTAATTATCGGTTCGGTTTTGAACCGATCGCTTGGTTTTTTCTGTCTTTTAAAACTGTACTGTGGGTTTTAGAGTGCGGTTCCCGGTTCTTATCGGTTCTAAAAACGAAATTATTACGGTTTTTTCAAATACCCGTGACACGGTTAGGAACCGATAAGGTGTCTTGCCTGGCACTGCCATCAAAAGGCAAGTTTTTGGTTAGGCTGGCATTATGTCTGAGAAACCCAAAAGAAAACCGGCCCACTGGGTTTCAACACTGTGATGTCTGTGGGGACGCCTTTGCCAAGGCTGACCCACACACCACTTGTGTCTATTGTCTGGGGCTGACCACCTCCTGTCAGACTGCCAGGTGTGTAAAATTTCCTGCAGCCACCCTGGAGAAGAGATTGGGCGGCTCAGGGGCGAGAGGCCAGAAGTCCGCTGACCCGGATGGCCAGCCGGTTCAGTACCCACTGGACCAGAGGAGTGCCCTCTGACCAGGAGACTTCCTCGGGCAAAGGAAGACTGGTTCAGAGGAACCAGTCCCAAGTAAAAGACAAAGAAATCAGGAGGTTTGGAGTCCAGAATTGTGTCTCCAACTGCTGCAGAGATAGCTAAAGCCATTCAGATTGTCCAGTCACTGTCTCAGGAATCTGTAGAACCACCAACAGTTGGTAAAGGTTGGTTCGTTCAGTCCCAGTGGTTCAGGATTTTGAAGTTGAGGTTTTTATGAACCACAGGAGGGAGGAGAATTGATCAATATATGTGTGGCTGGGAGGGTCTGGGCGTGCCCATCGAACGGGCATTTCTCCAGACAGACCTTTAGAATCTCCCCTATTCTGTCTGAGTCCCTTCTTTCTTTATTTTTACAAAAGGTTGCAGAAACCCTCCAGCTTCCTTTAGAGGAGGCTGTGGATGAACAAGAGGAGCCTGATTATGTGGAAATGATGGATATTCCAGAGTCTAGGAGGTTGTCTATTCCTTTGCATAAGTCATTTAGGAAGCAAACAACAAAGATTTTAAAAATCCTCATTCTGTCCCTCCTGTAGATAAAAAAATGGACAGAAGGTATGCTTTCAGGCTGGATACAGACTTCCTTATTGAGCAGGTGTAGTCATGTAGGTGTGGTACAAGCTGCAGCCTGTGACAAGGCTAATATTCCTCTGGCCTCACATCCTCCTGATAAGGATTCTAGGAAGATTGATGCCATGGCGAAGAAACAGTATATGGCAGCTTCTTTTGGGACTCAGGCAGGCAAATTATAAGCTATGTGGCTAGATATCAGAAATCTAGGTGGGACACAGTGTTGCAGTTAGCCAAGCAGGCCCATGGCCAGCTGGCTAGTGAGTTGGAACAGGTGGCTGCTGATGGCATTGAAGCCTCTAAAGTTCAATTTCATACTGCTGTTGATGTTAATGATGTTTCCTCTAGGGTCATGGCCACTTCTGTAGCTTCCGTGGAGGTTGGCATGGCTCAGATGCACTAATCTGTCCCAAGATACTCAGTCAAAGGCTATGGATTTTCCTGTAGTAGAAATTCTCTGTTTGGGGAGCAAACAGAAAATTATATGAAAAAGATGGATGAATACAGAACTACCTACAAAAGTGCCCAGACTAAGGAGAAGCATGCCATGCCACAAAGGCATGCTCCCAGAGGTAGGGGCAGACCCTTTTCCAGGCCTTTTTACCAATTTCAAGCCTCCTCTGCTGTCTCGCAGAGGGGTTTCTTCAGAGGCAGGGGTAGACGTGGCGCTAGTAGATCGTCTCCCTCCCCTCAGCCTAAGGCTGCTGCTAAGCAGGCACCCTGATGGGGTGCCCAGGGCCGATTCTCCTGTACCAGTGGGGCAGGTTGGCCTATTTCAGCCAGAGCTGGCTGTCCCTAACTTCGGACAGATGGGTTCTGGAGGTAATAGGCCAGGGTCTGGTTCTCAACTTCAAATATTTTCCAAAGATGAGAGCCAGGCATTTCCACCTGCAAGTCCTTCAGAAGCCCTTGCTTTGGAAGCAGAGGTTTCTTCTCTTCTGGTCTGCAAAGCAGTGGAAGGGTTCCTCCTTGCCATCAGGGCAAGGGGCTTTATTCAAGTACTTTCTTACCCCAAAAGACAGGAGAATGGCGGCCCATTCTGGATTTAAGATACTTGAACAAGCATCTGTTGAAACCAAAGTTCAAAATGTTAACCCTGGCAATGATATTGCCTTCCCTAAGGCCAGGGACTGGCTAGCTTCCTGGACCTCAAGGATGCCTATTTTCATGTTCTGATCAGGCCTTCCCACCGAAAGTACCTCAGGTTCGAACTGCCTCAGGCCACTACCAGTTCAGGGCAATGCCCTCGGCCTTACCTCTCGCCAAGGGTATTCACAAAATGTCTCGCTGTAGTAGTGGCTCAATTAAGAAGGCAAGGGGTTGCTGTGTTTCCCTACCTGGACGACTGGCTCATTGTGGGTCAGTCTCCAGGTCAGGTGAAATCCCACTTACAAGTCACCCAGCAGCTTCTCACTTCTCTGGGATTTCTGCTAAACTTACCAAAGTCAGTTCTGGAACCAGTTCAGGCCCTAACTTTCATAGGCGCAGAATTGAACACAAGGTTAGCCAGGGCCTTTCTTCCCTCGGAAAGGGTGGACAGACTCATCGCCCTGGCATCCTCCTTTACCCTCACGGGTCTCTCGACCAGCAAGGCATTTCCTGCAACTCCTCAGACACATGGCTGCTTCCACAGCTGTTGTGCAGGAGCAAGATTCCAGATGAGGGACATTCAGTTCCATTTGAGGGCCTATTGGTCTCAGAGGAAGGACCCCTTACCAAATTGGTCCCAGTTACTCAATCCTGATCCTGGCCCTACACTGGTGGCAGGATCAAAGCAATCTGAAACAAGGGTTCCTTCATTCCCATTTCTCCCTCCCTCACCCTCACCACGGATGCCTCCCTGTTAGGGTGGGGGCTCACCTGAGCCTTACCACTCAGGGTGTGGTCTCTCAGGAATCTCTGCTCCACATCAATCTTCTGGAACTCAGAGCTGTCTTTTTAGCTCTTCGGATCTTTTCAGATTCTGTCCAGAACAAAGTGGTTCAAGTCAGGACAGACAATACCACCACAATGTGGTACATCAACAAGCAAGGGGCACTCGGTCTTCAGCCTTGTGCACCGAAGCAATAAGTTGTGGTCTCTGGCTTATTCCTGAACACCTCCCTGATAGCGGTTCATCTCCAGGAAGGACAATGTGCTGGACGCCCTCAGCAGAATTTCTCAGGCCATCACGAATGGGCTCTGAATCCACAAGTACTGGGGTCCGTCTTTTGCCAGTTGGGGCACTCCTCAGATAGATCTTTTCGCGGCCCCAGACAACCACCAACTTCCTCTTTTGCTGCAGGCCTCCAGTACTGGGCTCAGTCCTCTGGATGCCTTTCTGTTGGATTGGAAAGGGAAGTTCCTGTATGCTTTCCCCTTTCCTCTCCTTTTCAGGGTACTAGTGAAAATCAGATCTCAACCTTGCAGAGTGATTCTGATTGCCCCAGATTGGCCAGACAGCCCTGGTACCTCTGCTCCTGTCCCTGGCAGTCCACCCTGCCTGAGCCTGCCCAGAGTTCACGACTTACTGGCCTGTGCACGGGGAGAGTGTGGTATCGGACCTCAAGTCCCTCCACCTCAAGGCTTGGCTCTTGAGGAGCTAGAATTGCTGATTTACACCTTTCAAGGTGTTATGGATATTTTAAAGGCTTCAGGAAGCCTTCCACTAGAGCCACTTATAATTCTAAGTGGAAGAGGTTTTCCATCTGGTGCTCTGAGAGGCAGATTACCCCAGAATCTGCTGATCTTGCCATTCTTTTGGACTATTTGGTCCATCTGAATTCCTTAGGCCTTAGACCAGCTACCTGAAGGTTCATCTGGCAGCTGTCTCTGCTTTTGTGTCAGCAGGAAGCCTGCCTCCTTTCTTCTCACCCTGTGTTCTCCAAGTTTTTAAAGGGTTACTTACACTAACCCTCCCTTTCGGGAACCAGCTCCCGCCTGGGACCTGAATATTTGCATTGCTCAGTTAATGCAACCTCCTTTTGAGCCTCTGTCTTCAGCAGAACTCAAGTATTTAACTTGGAAAACCGTTTTTCTAGTAGCTATCACCTCTGCTAGACGCATAAGTGAGTTACAGGCCCTGTCAGTGGAAGAAGATTTTATCTCTTTCCACAGAGATAAGGTAGTCCTTAGGACTAATAGAAAGTTTTGCCTAAGGTGGTTTCTGATTTCCACCTGAATCAATCTATCTCCCTCCAGTATTTTCACTGAGCATTCTTCCTCAGGTGAGAGGAGACTGCACAGCTTGGATGTCAAAAGGGCATTAGTTACTATCTAGAGCGCACCAGAGGTCATAGGTTCGAATCCTCCAACTGTTTCTTACCTATGGCGAGGTTGGCAAAGGAAACCTGCCACTAAGAGAACAATTGCAAGGTGGATTGTCTCTGTATCCAATTTTGTTATCAGAAACTGGGTAGAGTACCCCTCAGGATTGAGGGCCCACTCCACCAGGGGTACAGCTGCGTCTCTAGCGGCTGCTAGAGACATTCCTATTCTGGAGATTTGTCAAGCTGCTACCTGGAAGACAGTTCACACCTTTACCAAGCATTATTCCCTGGATATCCAGTCCAGGAGAGATGCTCGGTTTGGCACAGCTGTGCTTCAGAGCCTATTTCCTAAGTAGGTTCTGACCCTCCTCCATGGAGGTACTGCTGTGTAATCTGCTATTGTTATAATATAGCAAGACTTCATGTTGTTTGAAGAAAAAATTACTCACCTTAGTAATTGCTTTTCTTCTCATGGAGTCTTGCTATATTATAACCACCCTCCCTCCTGCCCCTCTCAGAACTCCTACTTGGGTAGAGGTGGCAAATTGGTGCAAGCACTGTGTCATGCCATTTTAGTTTTCCCCTAACCCTGTTTTCCTTTGGGTTAGGGATCTAGATTGTTCTTTTAGGTTATTTTTTATTGCCCCCTTCTTGGACTTGAGTCTTGGGGGGAAGGGGGGTTCATATGTGCTTGTCAAGGGTGGTAAAACGAACCATAATACCATCAATCTTTGTTATTATGGTTCTGGGTGTTTCTTTGTTGTTTATATTGTTGTTATTACTACTAGTAGGTAGCCATAGGCTAGTGTAGTTTTTCCACACAGACTTTTTCCGTCCTTTGATGTTGGCTTCGTAAAGATCTGACAGTTTCATTTGAAACTGCCAGATAGAACTTTGAGCACAGCGCCTACGCTGTAGAACTCCAGATCTTCTGGAGTTAACTCCTTCCTCTCTGGGGCAGTTCAGCTGCAGTGGCTGACTGCTATTGTTATAATATAGCAAGACTCCATGAGAAGAAAAGCAATTACTAAGGTGAGTAATTTTTTCTTATAGGTGAGTAACCTGTATTTTTCCTTGTACTTCCTTCATTTGCTGTGAATCCAAACGGGTCACGTTTACAGTACTTTAAACTTGATTTTATTCATTTCTGCTTGGTAAAAAAAACACTGCTGCCAAATTTGAACTTGGATAATCCTCTCACTCTCTAATATGTTCATAATGGTCAGATGTGGCATTTCTTTCTGCAATGTTGAGGAGAAAGGAAGCAATCACTTTTTTGTATAGTGATACTATGAAAAGCCCTTTATATGATCTCCTAATTGCATATTAATCCCGTTCTCACGTAGCCTTATCTAATGTTACATCAACTCCAAGGTATCCATCTCTCCGATGCAGTGAAGTATAGCTAGAGCCTTAAAAGCAGTTCCTGTAAAATGAGCATGGTGGCTTACCATATTGCTGTGCAGATGTTGTGACCCTCTGGTACTACAGGCGCGGTTAGTCTCAGTCCTCGAGACTCATCACTGTCTATCAGGTAAGGATTAGAGTTCACAGCATTGCAGTGACTAAGTTAAATTTTGACTGCCAAGCAGATGACCAGTTCTTGCATAGTAGTTTTGCTCTGAGGGATGGAAAAACTGCAGGTAGGGACAGTTGTAGACTAACTAGGTGTTCTTTACCATTCATTTTGCTAGACTAGGTTGCAGCAGTGGACTCCCTTTGTGGAGGAGTTTACATTAGTGTCACAGTGCTGTTGTAAGTGAATAGTGGCATTGTACACTGGTAATATGGGGTGGTTTGAACAAAGGAAGTACGGGTGGTATGGGATTCAGATGGGAAAATTATAAGACGTAATCTAAGATATATTTAGTGCCCCTGGCAGTTTGTGCCCTCACAAAAGTCACTTCAGAACTGAGATTATCAAAATATGAGACATGGCATAGGCTTTCTAAGTTGAGACATGAAATGTGGCATGTGATGCACTCTGCCCATTGCAGGACATGTACTTGCACAGAAGAACTTGGAATGCTTTTGAGTATGTATTAGTTGGGTCCTGTTGTGCACAAATGACATCACTTAAAACCTGAGCAGCAATAATCCTTCATTAATAATTCAGACCGCTTAGAGACAGTATCACATTAAAGAAAAATAACTCTTGGAGACAGTATGCCAAGCTTTCAGCTTTTGTTGCAGTTTCATGTGTTTGCTGTCGTCATAACAAAGGAATCTTGTGCAACAGTTAATTCTGAAAATATAGATTTTTATTTTAAGTACTAAGATACTGTTATTACGTCAATTTTGCTTGTTACTGTATCTTAACAGTTGGGTTATCGGTCTGTTGCGTAGGACAACTGATATGCTTTGTAGTGGTTTTTTTTTTTTTACATATTTCAAAGGTATGAATTATGTGCTGTAATTATTTTGAAATCCTTATTTGTATTTTAGTTGGAAGTAAATCTGCTTCACTCTTAAGAAAACCAACAGCCTCACTTATTCTTAGTCCTGATTTTTTTTTGTGGGGGAGTGCTGTGGAAACTGTGATCTCATAGAAGGATGAAGAAGGGAAAGTTCAACCAAGTGGATTTATAGAATATTTAAATAGGTGGCAGAAGAGTTGGTAACAGAAATGGCTAATCTATACCCTGAGTATCTGGTATTTTTACAAGGAGAAAGTTATCTTCAGGACTAACACACAGTTTCTTCGAAAGGTAGTGACTGCTTTCCATAGAAATCACTACATTAGTGTAACATGGCATCAATCACACACTTGAAATCGGCAGCAGCGATAGGCGGAACGGCATCACGGGACCCGAATCAGAGCGGGTATTAACGCGGGTATAGCCGTGCCACCGGTAGTGCCAGACACAAGCAGACCCCCAGGTTAGCAGCACTGAGTACTGTTGGCGAGCGAGCGCAACAGCGGCAAGAGAGGCGGAGCGGCAGCCTGACTAGCCATCCGAGGTCGGAAATGCGGAGCAGGGACAACAGCCAGGGGCGGACAGAGGTGAGAGGTAGGAGAGTGCCGAGGTGGGGGATGCCTGCGTCGGACTAGTCAGGAGGAAGTGAGCGCCGGCCGTATGCAAATCCCGACCGGAGCCCTGATCGCAGGCATTGAACAGTGCACCGCAGACCTCCAGCAGCGGGTATGATGCTGATACCCGCACAGAAGTGAAAATTTTCCGGGACAGTTATCTCGGCTGCAGTGAGCTCTGCCGTTGCAGGTAGTGCAATAGTTCAGAGCATAAGTATCTAAATGTTGTTCCTTAGCGTGATTTGAAAGTGCAGGAAAAGTTGTGTACGATAGCAGCAACTCCGATCGCTATGCTCCGGTACTCACAGTGGGCACCCTCCTGGCACTGCCACCGACCCGCAGCCCATGTTACAAGTGCATTAAGCCACTCCGGCGGTGGCATCTAATGCATCAATCCAGAATTAGATGCCACGTTCATCGTGGCTTAATGCTTACTTGTTCCTCAGTCTAATCAAAGGAAAGTAAGAGTGGCTTAAATAAAATGTAAAAGAACACTCGGTTACTATATCTCCCGATGGAAAGTATCATGCATTGCTCATTGTTATACATTGGCTGGGAAAGCACAGCCTAGTGGCCCACAAGATGATTTCACAAGGGTACAACCATATCAGCAGCATCTGAATGAGGTATTTCTCTAGGATCTTTGCAGTACAGCCTTTTGGTATCAACACATAACTTCACCTTACATTACTTCATAGATGTATAGTGCAGCCCAGAAGAGATGCTAGGCTTGGTGCCTCTCTATACTGCAGAATTTCTTCCCTAAATAGTTCTTAGTACCTTCCTCACCTGCATTGGTGGGAATCTGCAGAAAAGGGCCCAGGGAGTATATTCTGATTACTAACAGAAAAATTGACTCACATTTTAACTGTGTCTAAGCTAGAGGATATACCATCTGGGTCACTTCCTCCCATTTTAGGATAGGTTTAGGGTCTGTGTTATTTTAAATTCATCCCAATTGCATGCACTTTTAATAGTTTCTGTTTTATCTACTTATTTAATTGTTGTTAGCTTCTGTATTATGGTAAGTGAATGTCTTTCTGTATTGTTGCACATTGTCAGTGGGGAGTTAATACATATGGATAATGAACACCCCTAATGGGGTAGTGGCACAGCCCCCAAAGCTGTCAATTAGCATAGAACCTTGGGCATGTGAACATTCTGAGAGCCAGGATTCCCCAGTCTTTGCAGTGCCACTGAAGGGATAGAACAGCGTAGGAGAGCACTCTCAGAATTTCTTCATTCTCCAGTGTGTTTGTTGTTTTTATAGCCAGATTTATGCAACTGTGAAGCAGGTTGGGGCTACCTGTTTTCAGGGAGCACCCTCAGATTTAGAAATCGTGCCTGTTAAACTGCGGCTTTCAAAGCTAACTCCATGCACCCATTTTCACTGCCTTCTGTGCGTGAATAGGGCCACTTGCCACCAAGAGGATGTTCTGCCAGTCTCCTTTTTTCCCAGCCTGGTGTCTTTCAGGTAAGTGATTTCTTAAAAAGGGGTGACAGAGTTAATCCAGAGCATTAACAGTTTTGTCTTAATCAGTTCTTATTTTTTCCTCCCTTTGCATTCTCTGGTTAAAGGTCCCTCCCTTCCTTCCCACCCTCCTCTAGGGAATTTTGTTTCATCTCTGGCAGTTAGCTGTGTGATGTTGCTCTGTCAGTGGTTTGAGGCTTCTAGTACTTGGGACTGCCTGTAATTTTGCTTGGGGGCTCCTGCCTGACTGTTCAGAGCAGTTATTTTACTCTACTGGCTTATCTTTGTTTTTCTCCTCCTTTCTGGAGCCTCCAGCAGCACAGAAGCACTTGTTTTATTTAAAATCGCACTGTTTAGCTCCTTCTTATTGGTGGGGGGCAAACCACACACTTCCCCTCCATTGATGATACCCTACAAGTGAGTTTCCCACCTCCTCTACCTTGGCGTCTTTCTTGGCTACAAGTATTTGTGCCTTTGGTGGTTGGGCGTGTTCTTACCTGACATGGTAATGATATGCGCATGCATGTGACATCATCAAGGTCTCGCATGGCTGTACGCACACCTTGCTCATCCAGTGTAGTGACCGAGACAGAGTGTTTGTTCATTTTTCTCAGGCACAGCTATGGTTGTTTTTCTCTGGTTAAAAAAAAAAAAGACGAAGAAGAAGAAAAAAAAAAACAAAAAAAACTGCAATTGGGACAGATTCTTTGGGCAGCAGCACGACCAGCGGAGTGGCATGGTACAGGCCAGTGTAAGGCTTTGTTTATGTTTTTTAGGGGCCTCACAGCTCTGGGGGGGCCTTTTCCTACGTTTGGGAATACATAGGAATCTGCTCCCCAGATCACTTGCATACAAAGGGCAGCAGAAAGCTATAAGGGCTGTGTGGAGAGTTTGCAGTTCAGCTTAAGCAGGATTTCATTTGATGTTCTGTCATGTGGTGCTGTATTGGCTGTTACAACCTGGCACCATGGCTTATTGGAGACCTATGCTTTTTAAGAGATGTAAGACCTGCAGGAGAATGCTGAGAACCTCTCCCTTAGAGTCTTATTACATTAATTGTGTAACTCAATCTAACATGTCTATTTTGGTCCCCCCAACCGAACCCCTGAGCTGGGGGTGCACCTGGAGTACAGACTGGCAGTGGCAGGGCTGAGTTGCACAAATCCTTTTTGCTGTTCTTAAAGGAACTGATAGGCTCTGATGTTCTGCAGGTCATCCCTACCAACACACTGAACCCAAGGCGGGCTCCTCAGTTCGGGGGGGGCATACAGGCATGTCCAGGTGTACCAGAGCAGTGCAAAATTGTTCACCCAGATCTGCAGGCAACCCCTGACGTTGACAGCGTTGAGGGTCAAGATGAGGATGCATGGGGCCAAGGGGAAAATGCTGATCTGTATGTGATATTTGATGATGAGGAGGAACCCTCTGAGGAACAGGAGGAGGAGGGGGAGTGGGTGAAGCATAAGAAAATTATTCTGATCCTTCCCCTATTTGATGCAAAGTCTGTCTGTTACCTCAGACAAGTGGGTCTTGGAAGTAGAAAGCCAGGGACTGGCCCTCAGTTTCAGAAGGTTCTCAAAATTGAGGGTCAGGTTTTTTCCCCTTGCATCCATTTCAGAGACCCTTGCTCTAAAGGCAGAGGTTTCTTCTCTACTGGCTATCAGAGCTGTAGAGAAAGTTCCTACTCAGCACAGGGGCAAAGGTCTGTACTCCAGGTACTTCCTTACTCAGAAAAAGACGGGGGAGTGGCGGCCCATCCTAGCTGTAAGGTACAGTATTTAAACAAACACATCACAAAACTCAAAATGGTGACTCTGGGAATAATTCTTCCCTCTCTAAGGCCAGGGGATTGGCTAGCATCCGTGGACCTCAAGAATGCCTATTGCCGTATTCCTATCAGGTGCTCCCACAGAAAGTACCTCAGGTTCGACTTGCCTTCTGGCCATTATCAGTTCAGAGCCATGCCGTTCAGCCTAACATCAGCTCCAAGGGTCTTCACAAAGTGCTTTGCAGTAGTAGTTGCCTTTCTCAGAAGGCAGGGTATTTCCATCTTTCCATATCTGGACGACTGGCTAATTGTAGGTTAGTCCTCCGACCAGGTCAAGTCAGCTCTACAAATCACTCAAGACTTGCTCAGTTCTCTGGGGTTTCTCCTCAGTCTTCCAAAGTCTTTTTTTGAACCAGTACAACTTCTTACTTTCATAGGAATATAATTGGATATTATCCAAGCTAAGGCCTTCCTCCCGCTGGCAAGGTAAAGGCCCTCACAGATCTTGCTTTCTCTTTTCGACCTCTGGTCTCTCGCCCAGCAAGGCAGTTTCTTCAACTCATAGGCCACATGGCAGCTTCCACTGCAGTGGTACAAGGAGCCAGGTGTCAGATGAGGGTCATTCAGTTCCACCTAAGGTCCTTTTGGTCTCAAAAGAAAGACTGTCTCACCAAATTGGTTCTAGTGACTCAGACTCTAGTCCAAGCTCTGCAGTGGTGGCTGAACCAGGACAATCTTGGACAAGGTGTTCCATTGCTTTCTCAAGTCCCCTCAATGGTCCTAACCACAGATGCTTCTCTCCTAGGCTGGGGAGCCCATTTGGGAGCCCTCACGGCTCAGGGGGTTTGATCTCCACAAGAGTCTCTCCTTCATGTCAATCTGTTGGAACTCAGGGCAGTCTTCCTGGCCCTTCAGGCCTTCTCGGACTCAGTCAAGGGCAATGTGGTGCAGGTCAGGACAGACAACACCACCACAATGTGGCACATCAGCAAGCAGGGAGGCACTCAGTCCACGACCTTGTGCACAGAGGCCATGAAACTGTAGTCTCTAGTCTATTCCCTTCAGACTTCCCTGACAGGAATTCATCTCCCAAGAAAGGACAATGTACTGGCAGATGCTCTGAGCAGACTCTCCCAGGGACATCACGAATGGTCCCTGGATCCTCCTATCCTACAGGTTATCTTCACCAGATGGGGTGCTCCAGAGATAGATCTCTTTGCAGTGCCAGACAATCACCAACTTCCTCTATTTTGTTGCAGACCTCCAGTCCTGGGGACTGTTCCTCTGGATGCTCTCGTTTTGGATTGGAAGGGCAGGTTTCTTTATGCCTTCCCTTCCTTCCTTCCCTCTGTTATTCATAGTCCTGATCAAAATCAGATCTCAACCCTGCAAAGTGAGACTGGTGGCTCCAGATTGGGTCAGACAGCCTTGGTATCCTCTGCTTCTGTCTCTGGCAGTGGCACGTCCCCTGTCTGTTCCCAAGAGATACAGTCTCCTAACCTCCTCTCAGGGGAGGATTTCGTTTCTCAGTCTCCAGCCTCTCAACCTCAAGGCCTGGCTCCTGAAGAGTTAGAATATGCAGGCCTGCATCTTTCTCAGGGAGTTCTTGATATTTTGAAGGTTTCCAGGAAACGTTCTACTAGAAAAGTGTATAATTCCAAATGGAAAACATTCTGCATTTTATGTTCTTAGAAGGGCATTCTGGCTGATTCTGCAGACATTGCTACAGCTTTAGATTATCTGGTTCACTTTAATGGTCTAGGCCTTAGACCTGCAACTCTGAAGGTTCACCTAGCAACTGTGTCTGCATTCCTTTCAGCAGGGAAGGGCTCTTCCTTGGCATCTCATCCTGTTTTCAGTAAATTCTTCAAAGGTCTCGTTCATATTAACCCTCCCTTTTGAGAGCCTACTCCGGCTTGGGATCTTAATGTCTGTATTGCTCAGCTTATGCAGCCACCCTTTGAACCTTTGGCTTTGGCTGAGCTTAAGTACTTAACATGGAAAACTGTATTCCTGGTAGCTGTTACTTCTGCCAGGCGGATTAGTGAATTACAGGCCCTGTCAGTTGAACCTGACTTCATCTCCTTCCATAGGGATAAGGCGGTCCTAAGAACCAATAGGAAGTTCTTACCCAAAGTGGTGTCAGATTTGTGAAGAGGGACAGACAATCTTTTGGACTCTGACCTTTCTTCTTCAGGGGAAAAAAGGTTACACAGTTTGGATGTTAAAAGGGCTCTTAGCTACTACATAGAGCATACTAAGGCACACAGGCGTGACTGTCTTCAGTTGTTCCTCACTTATGGTGAAGTGGGAAAAGGTAAGCCTGCTACTAAAAGGACTATTGCTAGGTGGATTGTCTCTTGTATACAATTCTGCTATAACAAATTGGGCAAAACACCTCCTCCAGGCCTGAGGGCTCACTTGACTAGGGGTACAGCTGCCACTCTGGCTGCAGCCACAGATATACCCTTGCTAGAAATCTGTAAAGCAGCCACCTGGAAAACAGTCCGTACGTTCACCAAGCATTACTCTCTGAACATCCAGGCTAGGATTGATGCTAGGTTTGGTATAGCAGTATTGCAGAGCCTGTTCCCAAAGTAAGTTCTGCAGTCCCTCCTCCTGGGGGAACTGCTTAGTAGTCTGCATATTGTCAGAATACAACAAGACATCATGTTTAAAGAAAAAATTACTCACCATAGTAATGTTGTTTCTTCTAATGGAGTCGTGCTGTATTCTGACCTCCCTCCCTGCCTCCCCTCTCAGAACCTAGTTTTTGGGAAGTGGGCTGGCAGGTACAGTGTTGCACCTCAGGGGAGTACCTTGTACCCTCCCTCTTAAGGGTGGTGTAGTTGCTTTATTATTGTTGTTCTGTATGTATGTGTATATATATAGTCACTACCTTTTTTCTTGGGTTCTCGACTTGTCTTTTTGGGACCCAAATTGTTGCCTTTTGGCTATATGGTAAACAATTTCCATAGTTTAGTACTTCGTTTGCTCGTAAGAATCTGACGGTTACACTGCTAAGTACCAGAGACAGGTTTGAAAACCGAGCTCGAGCTCAACGTTCTATGCTTCTGCATAGAATTAACTCTTTCCTCTCCGGGGCAGTTCAAGTGCTGGGGCTAACTGCATATTGTCAGAATACAGCAAGACTCCATTAGAAGAAACAACATTACTATGGTGAGTATTTTTTTTCTCTTTGGCTTTGTGAATAGCCCAGGTGCATTTATTCTGTGCAGCTCTATAGTTCTGGTAGTCTGTCTGGGTACCGGAGTTCCTTGCTTTGTACCACAAGTCGTCTCTATTTTTCGTGAGGGCTAGTAGCTGTGGTGTGATCCAGGGGCTGTCATAGTCGCGGATCCTTCTTTTGGTATATGGGGCATAGACATTGCACACTTCATTGAATTTGCTTATAAAGCATTCTAGGGCAGTGCTGACATCTGTTTTGTGGTGAATAGAGCTCCAATCTTGGAGGCTGAGGTGTGCTCTTAGAGTTCCCAACTTGCCTTTCTTCAGAAGTCTAGCAGTAATAGTCCTGGCTGGTGCCTTTGTGGACTTATTTGACCATTTACAGATTACCAGGGAGTGGTCACTAAGGGAGTCTGGGAGAACCGTGATGGAGGATATTCTTTCTGGCCAATTTGTGACCACCCACTCGATTATTGGCCCCGTGCCTGTTCTGCTGTTATACCGAGTGGGGGAGTCTACCAATTGCACAAGGTTGAGAGCTGCTAATGAGTCCTTGTAGTGTACTGCTTTAGCGGAAGACCAGTTGATATAAAGTCTCCAACCATTATCAGCTCTGTGTTTGGGCCCCCTTCAGAGAGGTAGTTGATGACAGAATTGAAACCGTTCACTTGTTCCTTGGGAGGGATATAGGCCGAGACTACTGTTAGGGTTTTCCTGTTCTTGCCAGTTATTACTTTTATGGCCATCAGTTGAGCCCCACATTTGATGTCACATGGGTTAAGCATTTGGCCCTGAATGTGGTCTTTAACATATATAATACAACCTCTTTTACCGAGTCTGTCTAGTCTGAACGCAGCATATCCAGTGAGTTGTATAGCAGAATCTGGCACCCTAGGTGATAGTCAGGTCTCTACTGTCGCAAGAATGTCGGGCTGGTGCTGCTGGACCCGGACTTGAAGGATGTCCATTTTTGCTAGCAGGCTGCAGATATTTATTGATGCTATTGTTAGTCCATTCTGTTTCTTATGAACTGTTGCAGTGTATGTCATTGGGCCTGGGTTGGGATGAATATTACCTGAGATCAGTAGGAGCAGCCATGTGATCCTTATAGCTTGCCATTTTAGATCTGTTAGGGCCTGTGATTGTGTAATGCAGTGTGTTTTTTTTTTTTTTTGGCATGGTACATGGTTAGGTTAGGGGTACATCACTACCAGGTGGAGGGAAGGGATAGCCAGCCTGTCCACTGCTCATATAGACTCATGTAGTGGGGGGTACGATGTGGCATGCACATTTGTGGTTTTAGTGTTATCCAGGTGGTGATATTGTGGCACTACAGTCTGGAGGTGGAGAATTAATGTCCTCCGATATTCTGCAATGCGTCCTTGATGGGGTCATATTCGTACTGGAGGCAGTTAGTGAAGTGGTTGAGTGCACTGAGCTGCAAACCTGGAGACCTGGGTTTGAATCCCATCAGCCCCCTTTTTGCATACTGTGTGACCTTGAGCAAGTCACTTAACTTCCTTGTGCTCCCAGGTCGCACCTGGAAAAAAGTTCCGGCTTAGTGTGCCTTTCCTGTTTAAACAATTTCCCCTTTCCTGCAGCGCTCCACATTGTCAGTGGGTAGTAATTACAGATGGGTATTGTGCCCCCCTACTAGGGAAAATAGCACAGCCCAAAGGCTGAATCAGCCTAGAATGTTTGGCAATTGAGCATTCTGGGCAGTAGCAACTCTCCAGTCTTAGATGTGCCATCGAAGTGGAAACATCTGTCAAGCTTCTCTGAAGGAATATATCGGCTTCTAGGTCTTGGGGCTACCTGCTGACAGGGAGCATTACAAAATTAAAATCGTGCCTGTTTAGCTGCGGCTTTCAAATTGGCTAATCTGCTCTCCCCATTTCCACTACCTGTGCTTGGATTGGGAGCCACGTCTGACACTACATTCAGGGTGTTTTTCCCAAACAGGTCTTCGATTCCCTTTAAAAAAAGAAAAAGGAGGTACCACAGGTAAGTATCTTTCTGTTTTGGGATGTTTAGTCTAGGGCGTTCCTGGGGGTCTCCCTCCATCTTCAAGTGTTAGTCTCCCCTCCTCAGTTTTTAAAATATCGTCTTTTTTTTTAGTTGGCAGGTTTTTGTGTGCTGTTTTGAGTGGACATTTTTCACTTTAATTTTGAATACTTGTTTTTGTGAAGGACATTTCCCATTAAATTTTCTTTCCAGTCTCAGTTAACCAAAAAAAAATTAAAAATAAAACCTCCTAAAAGTGTAAAGAAGCAGCTGGAGAGAGAACTGTTGGGACCAGAGAATTTTCGGTAGGTTTTTCAGTCGTTTTCCCACCCTTCCCTCAGTTTGGTGGGTTGCTTTTCGGCTCCATTGAGCTGTAGAGATCTTCCCTTGTCAATCTTCACCATTCATTACTTCCTGGGTGTAAGCCGGAGGCGCGCACCCGCAGGTTTTTTTTTTTTTTTTTTTTTTAAAAGTCTAGCTAACGGCACCGCCCTGGAGAGTGAGCGTCATCGTCATGTGAATGCAGGGGCGCCGTTAGTAGCGACCGACTCCTCCTCCAACTCAGTTCTGTTTCTCCCGCCGAGGCAGCACCTGTTAGCGGTAGCTTCAGTTTAACTGCGTCTTAGGCCGACTCCTTTTTCTACACTCGGCGCCTACGGTAAGACTGTTCCTTTTTCTTTTGTCGCGGCGCGGTGTATTTCCGACTGTGTTTAACCTTGTTTATTGAGTTATGTCGGTTCTGGGCGAAGCGTTCTTCTAAGGCGGGCGTGCCCCTATCGTCGGTGCTCCTGCGGCGGCATTTCTCCGTCTCGGACGGCATGGCGTTTGCCGTCGTTGCCTGGGTCCCAACCGCGACATGGATTCGTGCGGCGCCTGTTTTCCATGGACCGCCGTGTCCTGAAGTCCAGCGTTCAAGCTCGGCAGACCCGCCGACCCTGAGGGGCGGCGTCGCTCAAGGGGCGCCCAGGTAAGGTCTCTTGGCCCTTCCCGGGTCCCCTCCAGGCTCTCTGATCCGTGGAGGAGGGTCTCCTAATCTTCTCTTGCCGAGGGAGGCCTTTCGTGGTGTCGGGGCGTCGTGGTCCCTCCGGGATAGCGGCGCCCACACACCTCGGAGTCACCTCTTGAGTGCAGGCTCCCGCCGTGTCGAGGCCCTCGACTGTTGGGCCTGGCTGGGTGGACCCTCGGCCGCTCGGCGCGTTTGAGATCAGCGCCGTTCGCGGTGCTGGTGATCGATCTCTGGCGCCCGTTTCAGCGCTATTTTGAATCCAGGCGCCATTGGCGCCCGGTGATCAGGCGGCGCCGTTGGCGGTTCGTTTTAACCCCGTGCCGTTCGCGGTGCCGTTAGAGCATCGCGGCGCCCGCCAAGCAGTGCCGCTTCGCCTCCAACGCGCCCGGCGCTTCCGGCCAGCCTTCCCCTCCCGGGCGGTGCCGGGCCTGCGGGCGCTGGGGGTGGTGGAAAGCCTTCCCTGCTGCCGGCGTGGGGGCAAGCGGCGTCGCGCAGGTACCGGGGCGTTCGGCGGCCCCGTGGCCTCGGGACCCTGGGGTGGCCAGCATCGAGGTCCTGCTGGTCTCGTCCCCTCGGGAGGATGATGACTCGGATGTGGACCCATCCTGGCACCCCATTCTTCGGAATCTGGGTCCTCGGTGGCTAGGGGTACCAGGCGGCGCAGCGGGCCCCTCCCTCTGTTCCCTTGTCCGTCTCTGAGGGTTCCTCGGCTGGGGTGGCCGGGTCCCGGGGCAGATGTGGGGTGGCCGGAGGAGGCTCCCCTCTCTGGAGAGCAGTGACAGCTACCCCCCGGGGTGCTGTTGCCTCCTCTAGGGACAGGGGGACGTTGCAGTCGAGGAGGAGGAGGGCCCTCTTGGAATCCGAGGGGTAGGTGGCCTGCTGCCCGGTCTTCTTTGGCCACCTCAGGGGGGGTGGCCAGGAGCCGTAGTGCAGAGCCCCACCCCTCCCCCCAGGGTTCTAGGGTGTCCTCTGGCGGCGTGTGTGCGGACTGCCCTTCTGGATCCATGCAGTCCCGGCGTCGTCACAGGGGAGTTTCTCCCCCAGGGCTCTTCCAGGCTCCGCTTCCCCAGAGTTCCGTTCTGCGGCCTGGTTTGATATCCGGAATCCCTCCTACTAGGGCTCCTTTCCCCGGATTCCAGAGCCCTCGCAGAGAGCAGTTGCCTCCTCGGAGGTGCCCCTCTCCCATCTCTCTGCCTTCACCACCCCCGCTCCCGGGCCATGTCGGTCCTACGGGTCCGTTATCCTGGGAGCAGTTCAGAGGTTCTGCGGCGGCCTTCCCCTCATATGTTAGATACATGCATGAGCGGGTCTTTCGACTCTCCCCACCGCCGCAGGAATCCTCTGGACATTCCAGTTCCCCATCATCCTCGTCTCCCTCCTCTGAGGGAGAGGAACCCTGCTCATCTGTCCTCCGATGCTGATTTCACAGAATATCAGCGTTTCCTCTCGAGGATGGTGAGGGATCTCCGGATTTCCTACGTTCGGAGAGACAATACCGAACGGGAGACGCGTGAATTCCTTGGTGAATTCAGTGCCCAGCATCTGGTGGTACCTTCCTGGCCTATCCCCTTCCAGGAGGCGTCTATCCGGTCCTGGCAGTTCCCTGCCGCTTCTTCCCCAGCCCCGGCGGACTGCCAGCGTAGGTATTGTGCCCCCTCTGAGTCTCTAGGTTCCCTTCCCAACCCGTCCTCAGGTTTGGTATACCTGGATACTCCTTCTGGGCGCCGTTGCCTGGCGCACGACCGCCCACCGGATTCGGACTCTCTCCAGTTCGAGCGGTGGGGGCGAAGAGTGTTCTCTTCTTCTCGTGCGAGTGCTTGTATTGCATCACATCAGGCTCACCACGCTGCCTACAACCGGCATCTGTGGTCGATGATGTCCCAGCTGCTGGCATCTATGCTTGACACGAGAGCAAACCAGACAAGCCGTTGCCCTCTCACGGTGTAGGCCTGGAGCTGGCAAGACACCAAGCAAGGGCATCTTATGGCGCCAATGAGGTGGCTTCCAGGCTAGCGGGACAGCGATCTGCATCAGGCGGACGGCATAACCCGTCTTTCCAGGTTGTCACCCCTGGCCGGCGTTGGGTGATGCGCTCCGCCTTCAGGGGACCGTCTTTCTCATCCAGAGCTAGGAGACTTTACAGGGGCTCCATCCATCTCCTCGTCCTCGGGAGGCACCTCCTAGCTCTTCTCCCACTTAGGCTTTCTGAATAAGCCAGGGTCTTCTCCTCCTGTTTCTCACCAACAGAAGGCTGGGGTCTTGTTCCCTCAGGGTATGGCCTCTTCCCCTCCAGGGGAAGGAGCTTAATACTCACCAGGAAGTAATGAATGGTGAAGATTGACAAGGGAAGATAGGAAAATTAGAGTACCTACCGTAATTCTTGATCTTCTCTTGTATCTTCACCATTCATTACTTACACCCTCACCATCCCCTCAGTGGCCTCTTCCTGTGGCTTCTCCACCTCCGTCTCCTTCCTCTCTCTGCATATAAAACAAAAAAAAAATTTTGTTCTTAAAATATAGGAAAGTTGCTTAATTTTTCAAAAAAAAATCTTTCTTTTGGAGGTTCTAATTTTCAGAAAATTACTTACTCTAAGATTCATGGGCCATCTACGTGGATTGCATTGGCGATCAGACTGCACAACTATCTCTTGCCATTCTTCTGGCAAGATACCTCTAGGGGTTTTTGGCCTGGCTCAGGCTATTCAGATTGATCCTGCAATTCCGTGTTCCAGATAGTTGCCCTGAAATCAAAATCCCCATTCTTGCCTTGCAGAGCAGAAGGCAGACGCGTCTAATCCTTTTTCTTTTGCAAAAAAATAAATAAATAAATAAATATTAAATGCTGAGGAACTCTCTTCGACTGTTATAGGCATCTTGGTATAGGGTCATGCATCTAGTCTAAAAAATTTTACCTAAAAAAAAAAGGAAAAATAAACAGGAAGGCAATGAGAAGGTAGGCTATCCTTCTCGCTAGTTGCTTATGGTTTTTCCTTTTAAGTGTCCTCCTGGACAATTTTTGCAGAAAACAGTGCTGACCATATCCGATCCCAGCCTGCCTAAAGCCTTGGCCTGCCTTGCCCAGTCAGTCTGAGTCCCATTTCTATCTTAAAACGTCCTGAAAGGCTTACATTTTCCATTTCTAAAACCCTGAGCAGCGCTCTCATGCTGCCTGGGTTTATTCTCCCTCCTGGGTTCCCTCCAGTTGAAGGCCTTCCGCGGCCAGGAGCCCGAGGTAGGTATCAGAACAATGGCATGTTGAAGATGAGGACTATGCCCTCCTGGGTCTGTCTAGCTGGTTGGTGAACCTTCTCTTCAGCTCTATCTCCGAGGATTCTTGCTTCCCCTTGTGAGCCTTCAGCTGTAAGCTAACTATGCTCGTTGGGCATTCTGGTCCTTCAACATCCCATCTCTCTTCTTTTCCTCTTCTTCTTCTATTTTCTCATTTCCTTTCTTATCTCTCCTCCCAGAGTCGCCCAGGTAATGAGGGCCCTGCAGTCCCTAGGCTAGGGATACTCTTATCTCCTCTGTCCTTCCTCCATCGGCTTATTTCTTTTCAGTTCATTCTTCCTTGCTTGCTATCCCTTGGCTATCTTGCCTCGCTATCTATATTCTCTGCTTTCTCTTTTGCCTCTCGGCTCACAGAACTGAGTTGGAGGGAGTGGGAGTCGCTACTGGCGCCCCTCGCGCATGGCGTCACTCGGGCGGTGCGTTAGCTAAACTTTTAAAAAAAAAAAAAAAAAAAAAAAAGCTCCGTGGCGGGTCTTCGCCTCCGGCTTACACCCAGGAAGTAATGAATGGTGAAGATACAAGAGAAGATCAAGAATTACGGTAGGTACGTAATTTTCCTTTCTCGCCGTTTCTCCTGCTCTACTGGCCATTGGGCACATGCCCTTGTGTTTGTTGGAGGCTCCTTAGCCTCAGCACGCCTTCCATGCACCCGTGGTTTGTGTGCTCCTCCCTGTAGCATGCCAACATCATGCTCCTGCACTTTTCCAGTGCGAGATGCAGCGGCTCTCCTTTTTCCCTCAGTTGCTCCTTGCCTTTTCCTTTCTTCGCTCCTGACAGCCAGCTTGGCTGAGGGGTGTACACCTTTTCTGGCTTTGTCGTTTTTTTCCCCACAACTGGAGGTGGGGATCTCGGCAGTAGTTCTATAGTTTTTTAACAGAAAAAAAAGAGGGGGGGAGAGAGACACTTTTACTTTTAGCCCAGGCACCTGCCGAGCTATTTCTCTTTGACACAATGGCTGATCAGAAACTTATAACCCTTAAAAGATGTAAGACCTGCAAGAGGCTAATGTGACCCTCTCCAATAGGTTCCCATTGCCCCCACTGTGTTACTCAAGCTAATATGTCACGGTCCCCCCCAACCCCGTCACACCTCTGAGTGGGGGAAGGTGCACCTGGTGTACCAGCTGGCAGTGGCAAAGCAGAATTGCATAAATCCTCAATCTTCTGTGAGGATCTCTCTTTCAGCAGGTCACACGTTTGGAACTTGAGCTGCCAAGCAGTAGGACCACACAGAAACATTTTGGCTAGCAGTCTGCTCGGGTTGCCCATGGCAATATTATCACGTCGCTGTACTCTGTATGTAGCCATGGCTGGCCCCGCACCCTCCTCAGATCTTTAGGGGTATCTCAGTCATCAGGTTACACCGTAGGAACTTAACTGTCGATGAAGCAGGATCCACATGGAAGATTTTCCAGCAGTACCACTGGGGATGCCCAAGCTGATGTCACCAAGCCTATAAAGGTGAGCCAGGCCCTGCTCCCTCCTCAGTTTCTTCCCGCCCTTGACTCTGTTTGCATAGCTCTCCGCTGAAGCTCTGACACAATTTCACTCCATTTTGCCTACCTCCTTTCCTTGTTTATGTCGAGAGTTACTCCCTCCAGTTCTCTCTTCTGTCATTGCCACTGCGGAAAAAGATCGCCTCTTCAGATGAGCATAACCTCTGTGTCTGCTGGCCTGGGCCTGACCATGATGCTTCTGACTGTGAGCTCTAGGCAACACGAAAAGGCTTTGAAGAAATTCCTCAATGAGCAACAGGTAGCCAGTTCTGGGCAGGTGTCCTCCATGGTCCCTGCTTCCAGGTCTCTAAGGCCACAGACAAGTGCTCAGGGAGAAGTCACAAAAAAGGCCACGAAAGGGACTGCCCCCCCGGCAGTGCTCCCTGACAGCTTCTTCTTCATCCTCCGGGTGTACCCCATCGGCTGTGGCTGCACCAGCATCCTCTGCTGCCCAGGACTCTGCTCCTATCAGGCCTGTAGTGGCAGAGCCACCTCCCGCTGCTCAGGGAGGCTGACCGTCTGCCCCTAGACTATTGACCCTCAGGCTCCTTGGGCTCTCAAGTTCCGATGGATAGTTCATCACACCCTGTGCCGATGACCCCTCCTCCTTCGACGTATCCCGCTCTCTTGCTGTGTACCTTAACTTGATTCTGACCAGATCACTGCAGCCCTAGTATGCCAGTTGGGCTCATACAGACCTGTATTCCTGGTGCCGTCGACGGCCCTATCATCATTAATGCCTCTTTTATTTATTTATTTCATCATTTGGAAAAAGACCTTTGAGCAAACCAGCTCTTTTTCAAAGGCTCCACATCAAAACAGGTAGGTCACATAACAAAATACAGTATAGTTTTACATTACAAGTGAACAGCACAGAGAGTAAAAGTATACATTTACTGTTAATGAAGTTCTTGAGAGCAGAATTGCAATTTATGTATATCCTTCATTCTGGTATGGTGCAAAGTGCAAGAAAACGAAGAATTAAGGATTGTATGAGGCAGCCAGGGTAGGTAATGTCAAGGGAAACATAGGGTGCAGAGTGCTAGACAACAAAGAATTAAGTAACAGATGAGGCAGCCAGGGTAGGCATTGTCAAAGGGAACAAGGATGGGAGAAGGGGGTGAGGGGGTGGGGAAATATGTTGGTTATGGGCAACGAGTGAAAGAAGGGCGGGGGGGGCAAAGTAGGGGTGAGCAGTGGGTAAATTGGTGTGGTAATGAAGTAGCTGGATTGACAACAGGACAGGAGGAGCAAATATTTGGAGGGGACGGTGGGCAAATGCGTTAAGGATCCATGGGTGGGGTTGGGTAGGTTGATACCAAGAGGATGTGTAGGGTATAGTGTGCACGGAAGGCAGTGGCCTAGCAGGCCAGAACAGCTGAGGGGGCGGCAGAGGAGGGCCCGGTAAGTGGGACCCCAGTGAGAAAGGTAGGGGAAGTGCAAAACCAGGGTACAGTGCTTGATAAAAGAACAGTGCAGTCCTCTTGAGCCTCCTCAGTCTGTGCCTCGTAGGGTGCCATCGGTACCCTGCTCATTGGACCTCGAATTGGAGCAGGTCGATGTCGAAGAAGAGTACCATCCTGACCTGATTATTCCTGATGAAGAAGATGAGGAGGAGCTTCTTTCCTCAGACAGGTCCACTGCATTTTCAGTTAGCGAGGACTCTGTTAAATATACTCCCAGGTCCCCTCCTGAAGATCCTACTTTCTTTACTGTAATGAAGCAGCTGTCCTCAGCCTGGGCTTTCACACTGAGGAGGAGGATGCCACCAGACGAGACCTGATGGACTTCTTGGAGATCCCAGAATCTCCCTCTAAGGTTATTCCTCCCATTCTTCTTGCCCTAAGGAATGCCACTACTGTGGCCTGGCATAGGCTAGACATGGTTCCTGCTATGCCCCGCCAGACTGATAAGCTCTATCATGCCCCTCAAGGCCTACCTTATTATGCTACCCAACTGGTAACCAACTCCGTGGTCATTAAAGCAGCTCATGATAGTTCCAAGGTGCCCAAGCACCTTTTCTCCCTACCCCTTGACAGGGAATCTAGGCAGATTGACCTTTTGGGCAATAGGGTCTATGACTCCTCCACCCTGGTGCTTTGGATTACTAACTGTTTTTTGCATTTGGTTAAGTACCTAAACACCATCTGAAAGAAGGGCTAGGTGGCTGCCCATGCCCTCCAAGAATGTAACCAGAAACAGGAGGTTCTCAAATGCTTACAGACCGCTGAGGATATTAGTAAGCATCTCCTCAGGGCCTTGTATGACATTTACAGCACTGGTGCCAGGGCTGCTGCCACAGGCATCTGCCTTTTGTAGGCATTCCTGGCTGAGGGTCTCGTGGTTTGCAGCAGTCGTCCAACAGAAAGTGCTGAGTGGCTCAGTGGCTCAAATTATTTGGGCTAGATGTCCAGGACATCATCGACAATGTATAGGCATCTGGTAGAGCTATTGAGTCTGTCCATTTACATTATCATATGCAGCCTAGGAGCAGGCCATGCCCATCTTTTCATAAGATGTCCCACAAGTCCGGAGTAGGCTCCCGCCCCTAGGGCAAAGGAAAAGCCACCTCCACCTTGCCCACCCCCTATTCCTCCTCTGGTGCTTCCGCAAAGTGACCCAGGGACAACAGATCAGCCCCAGTGGCTGGATCTGCCTCTGCTTGACTCCGTGCCAGACCCCCTCTCTTCCGGTCCCCCACCAAGAGTCGGAGGTCGGTTCTCTCTCCATCTCAGTCAGTGGAGAACCATCACTTCAGATGCCTGGTTTCTTCAGATTATAGGGAGGGGTCACACTCTGGAACTTGCAGAGATGCCTCCAGAGACTCCTCCAGTAACCTCCACCTATTCCCCGGACCATCTAACGGTTCTCTGGGAGGAGGTACAGTCCCTTCTGTGGCAACTTAGAAACATAGAATTTGACAGCAGATGAGGACCGCTCGGCCCACCTAGTCTGCGCATATTCCCTACCTGTTTCATATACTGCAGATCCCAAATGATCTGCTGCTTACCCTCTCTTTCCTATCACTAGAGTTCCTTTATGTCTGTCCCATGTGTTTTTGAATTTCCCTACCTTTTTTGGCCCTACAACCTCTGCCGAGAGGCTGTTCCATGGATCCACCACCCTTTCCTTGAAAAAATACTATCTCACGTTACCCCCAAGTCTGCCTCCTTCTGTTTTCATATCATGGCCCCTTGTTTTTGAACATCACCTTTTTTTTTTTGAAAGATGCTACCCTCTTGCACCTTATTTATACCCTTTCAGTATTTGAAAGTCTATCATATCCCCCTTCTCTTTCCTCTCTTCCAGAGAATACATATTGAGATCCTCCAGTCCCCCTCATATGACTTTTGGTGGAGCCCCTGTACCATTTTTGTCACCTTTCTCTGATCCGCTTCTACACTGTCTATGTCCTTCTGGAGGTGCAGCCTCAAGAACTGGACACAGTACTCTGGATAAGGTCTCACCAGTGTTATATACAGTGGCATCACTACCTCCTTCTTCTGCTGGAGATACCTCGCTGTATGCACCTCAGCATTCCACTGGCTCTCCTCACAGCCTTCTCACATTGTTTGGTAACCTTTAGATCATCAGATATGATTACTCCCAGGTCCCTTTCCTGTTTGGTGGCCGTCAGTACCTCACCCCCCCAATCATTTACTTCTCCCTGCATTTCTGTGCCCCAAGTGCATGATGTTGCACTTCTTTGCATTGAATCTTAGCTGCCACACCCTTGACAACTCCTCAAGCTCGCTTAGGTCACTTCTCTACCCCTCCTGGAGTGTCAGCCCTGTTGCAGAGTTCCGTTTCATCTGCATAGAGATGCACCTTCTCTTCTAACCCCAGGAATTCTTCAATATGATTAACTCTAGCAGTTAGCCTCCTGAGTTAAACTGCCCCAGAGATAAATGGAATGTCTACAAATGATGGAACATCTATTGGCTCGTGCCACCACTCAAACTGATGCCCTTACCAACTGCTGCATTCTGTAATGCTCAAATTTCATTCTCCATCTACCTTGTTAGATGCCTCGGAGACTGCTCTTCAACGTGACTGAGAAAAACATTTACTGTATGTTCATCTGTTTTAAGTATGTTTTTATTTTATTATATTTCTGCTGCCTTAATTTTTCATAGTTAACACTAGTTTTAGTAAAATTTTACTTCAGTTTGCGGTTCCTCATCGGTTCCTCGCAACTGTCGAGAAACCGGTGGGTTCTTTTTCTTTTTCTTTATTTTTAGCATTAAAAAGTATTATCAGAACTTAAGTTGGTTATCCTTTCAGGTTTGTAGCTGTTTCTTTTTATTTGTGTGACTTAGCATTTTTTCTTCGGTTCCGAAACTGACCGCTAAAATTTTGAACCGCTTGTTTGGGTTTCTCCCCTATCCAAACTTGGTTGGGAACCAGATTTAAGTTCTGTTTCTTGGTATTTTATAGCTTTATAAAATAAGTGGGTATGTCCGATAAGCCTAAGAAAAAAGACAGGGCCTGCTGGATTTAAGAACTGTGTCCAGTGTGGGGAAGTCTTTGCTAAAGCAGACAAACATGATTTGTGTTAATTTTGTGTGGGAGCTGATCACTTTCAGGCTGTCTGTGAAATCTGCAAAACTTTCCCAGAAAAAACTATAGAAAAGCGTCTTAAGCGCTTTAAAGAGAAAATGTGTCCTACGGATACTACTATGGATCTGGCCACAGAGAAACCGAAGGATGCCGATTCTACTACCCCTGAAAAAGGCGAAACATCCAAGCAAAAAAGAACTGGAGAACCATTGAAAGACCCGGTTCTGGCAAAAAAGAAAGATGAAAAGAAACACACCAAACCCCCAGCTGGAAAGGCAACAGGGGCTCTCAGTTCTGGAATCGACTATGCCTACTGTTAAGGCAGTGGCACAAGCTCTGAGGGTTTTATGAGCCCTTCAGTCTTTGTCTGTTCAACCTCAACCGGTTTTGGAAGAACCATCGGTTCTGGTTGTGGTTCAAAGCTCAGCTTCCTCGGTACAAGGCTTAGTTCCTACAATGTTTGAACCTTCATATGAGGAATATAAGGAGGAAGAGGAAAATGAAGAGCTTTTCGAGCCGGAGGTATCTCCAGAACAAGAGTTCGAATCCCTACCAGTAGTACCAGAATATTACTCTTCTTATTTTACTTTCGTAAAACAAATGGTTGGTGCACTAGACCTCACAACACAAGAGTCTGTGCAGGATGAGGAAGAAGCAGAGTTTATGGAAATGATGGGGTTAACTCCTACAAAAAGGCTTCTGCTCCCCATAAATAAATTTCTGAAGAAGCATGTGCTCAAGATATTGGAAACTCCACATACCATCCCACCTGTTGATAAAAAAGCTGACAGAAAATATCAGCTTGACCCATTAGAGGCTGAATTTCTGCTCTCACACCCTGATCCAGAGGGAGCTGTGCAAGCAGCAGCATGTGATAGGGCCAGGGTGCCTCTGGCTACCCACCTCCCTGAAAAGGATTCCAAAAAACTGGATGGCATGGCCAAGAAGGGATACCTGGCAGTGTCCCCAGGTATCAGGCAAGCCAATTAAATGGCTTATGCTGCCCAGTACCAGGAATCCCTTTGGAATTCAGTCATGGCCATGGCTGACAAGGCACCATCTTGTCTAGCATCTGATCTGATAGAGGCTGCTAGGTTTGGTTTAGAAGCCACATAGTACCAGTTTCATATGGCAGTATATGCCAGTGACACAGCAGCCAGGTGGATGGCCTTAACGGTGGCTTTAAGGAGGTTTGCTTGACTTAGAGCAACAAGCCTTACCCAGAACAAAGCTATGGACTTCCCTGTAGAGAATAACTCTTTTTGGGTATAAGACAGAGGCATCTATGAAAAAGGTGAATGAGTGTAAAACCACCTCCAAGAGCAACTCTGTGAAGGAAAGAGGTTCAACCTCCAAAAGAAGAAGGGGAGGTAGAGAGAGGGGTTACAACAGACCCTTCTTCCAGGCACAGGCTACCCCAGTTTACCAACAGCAGAGGGGTTATTTCAGGGGTAGAGGCCGGAGGGGCTCTATGCGAGGTTACCAATCCCCACACACTACAGCCCAAACAAAACAGAATCCCTGATGTGTTAGTCAGGGTTGCCTCCAGATTGCCAGTAGGGGACAAGCTGACTCACTAGTTCCAGACTTGGAAAACCATCACCACAGACAAGTGGGTGCCGGAGGCAGTGAGTCAGGCCCTAGCCCGCAGCTTCAAATCCTTTCCCTAAACTATAGGCAAGGGTTTTTCAGACCATCATCCCCCATAGAAAGAGTACTCCTAGAAAAGGAAGTGTCAAGTCTGTTGCTGGCAAAGGCAGTGGAACCAGTTCCCCTCACCCAATGGAGGAAAGGGTTTTACTCCAGATATTTCCTAATGTTAACGAAAAACAGGGAGTGGCGACCCAGTTGTGACCTTAGAGCTCTAACCAAGCACTTAGCAAAGCCAAAGTTCTAGATGGTAACCTTGGCAATGATTCTTCCCACACTTCAGCAAGGAGATTGGCTGGCATCACTCGATCTAAAGTAGGCCTATTTCCACATCCCCATCAGGGAATCACACAGGAAGTACCTGAGGTTTAGACTACCTTCAGGACACTACCAGTTCTCAGCTCTGCCATTCGGCCTTACTTCAGCTCCCAGGGCATTCACAAAGTGCCTGCCAGTAGTGAGTAGTGGTGGCACACTTAAGGAGGCAGGGCATCACAGTGTTCCCTTACTTGGATGACTGGCTAGTCGTGGGCAAGTCAGTGCAACAGGAGAAGGAGTCTCTCAAAGCCACTCAGTGCACACTGGAGTCTCTGAGGTTCTTAATGCTAAGAAATCTGTCTTCCAACCTACTCGGGTATTACATTTCATGGGGGCATGGTTGGTTAACCTGCAGGGGAGGGCATTCTTCCCACAGGACAGGGTAGACAATATTCTGCAATTGGCAGGTTCCTTCAGTCTAAACAGACTAAGGCCAGCAAAAACTTCCTGCAGCTGTTGGGGCACGTGGCAGCAGCAGCAGCAACAGTGCAAGGCTGCAGATTCCAAATGAGACACATTCAGTTTCACCTCAGGGCACATTAATACCAAAGGAGAGACTCTCTCTCAAAGTTGTTACCAGTTCCAGAGACATTGTTACGGGCTCTGAAATGGTGGCAGGACAGAACCAACCTTAGGGAAGGGGTCCCATTCGAAAAGGAGGCCCCTATCCTGGTACTCATTACAGATGCCTCCCACCTAGGGTGGGGGGGGCACATCTGGAAGAGCATACAGTGCATGGTATGTGGTCCCCTGCAGAGTCACTCCTGCACATAAACCTTGTAGAGCACAGGGCAGTGCTCCTGGCATTGCAGTCATTTGCATCCCTGGTAAGGGACAAGGTGGTACAGGTCAGGACAGACAGTACCGCTACAATGTATCAACAAACAGGGTGGGACAAGATTTGATCTACTGTGCACAGAAGCAATGAAAATATGGAGTCTGGTATACTCCTTACAGGTGTTCCTTTTGGCCATCCACCTCCCAGGGAAGGACAACACTCTGGTGGATGAACTCAGCAGAATTAACCAAAACCACCACAAATGCTCTCTAAACAGACAAGTGCTGGAGGTGGTATTTCACAGGTGGGGCACCCCAGAGATAAGACCTCTTTGCCTGACAGGAAAAACACCAGTTGCCCCTATTCTGCTGCAGGCCTCCAGCAAAGGACACAGTACCAATGGATGCTCTGGTGTTGGACTGGTCAGGGAGAAGCCTTTACACTTTCCCTCCATTTCCACTGTTACTCAGGGTCTGATCCAGCTCAGGTCCCAGCCAACTACCATAATATTGATAGCCCCAGATAGGACAAGGCAGCCATGGTACTCTGTACTGCTCTCTCTCTATCTGTGGTCAGGCCCATACACCCCCCTCACAGGCCCAACCTCCTGATCTCCTCTCAGGGCAGGATTCTGTATCCAAACCTCAGGTCTCTCAAACTCAAGACTTTGCTCTTGAGGACCTAGAGTACGTAGGACTACATCTTTCTGAGGGCGTACTCTGAGTTCTTAGGTGTTGTAGAAAGCCCTCTACCAAGAAAACCTGCACTTTCTAATGGCAGAGGTTCTCTATCTGGTGTAACTCCAGTGGAATAGTACCTTCTCAGGCAGGGTTACCAGTCCTGTTGGACTATCTTACCCACCTACACTCACTGGACCTACAGCCCACTACTCTTAAGGTCGACTTGGCATCAGTCTCATCCTACCTTTCAGCTGGCAGGGGTGCTTCTATGGCTGCCAGTCCTATTTTCAAGAAATTCTTTAAGGGATTAGCTCACCTGCATCCCCACTGTTGGGAGCTGGTGCCTTCCTAGGACCTCAGCATCTATATAGCCAAGTTAATGGATTCCTCATTCGAGTCCATGGCTACAGCACATTTAAAGTTTGTCACTTGGAAAGCCATACTCCTAGTGGCCATCACCTCAGAAAGAAGGATGAGTAAGTTGCAAGTCCTGTGCATAGAACAGAACTATATTTCTTTCGACATGGACAAAGTGGTCCTCAGTACTAGCAGGAATTTCCTTCCAAAGGTGGTTTTTGACTTCCATCTGAATCAGTATCACCTTGCCAGCCTTCTTTACTGTACACTCCAGTTCAGTGGAATGCAGGCTACATAGCCTGGATGTCAGGAGAGCTCTTAACTACTGTATTGATCATACCAAGGCCTACAGGCAGGACAGGCAACCTTTGTTCAAACCCCAGGAAATCTTAACTGTATTCTGACATATGCAGTATGGTCTCACCATAGGACTGCTCCAGAGCTGAAATGGTTAAAAGAACCTATGCTAATCATGGAATGCTAGGCTCAAGATTAGTTTTCAAACCACTGTCCCTGGTATACTTCCTGCAACCGTCAGATTCTTTACTTTGCTTGCCTAAGTAAGACGCCTCGGAGAGCTGTCCTTCATCTTTCCTGAAGATATTTATTTTCTCGTTTTTTTAAGTTACCATTTATTTCATTTCATTTTTTGAAGCACTGTCCTTGGTTTATAGGTAGATTAGTCTAGATCTAGTGTTGTTTCAGTAAGTTTAATGGTTCCTAGCTGCCGGGAAGGAACCGGATTTTCGTTGTATTTCTCTGAAAATATTTAGTAGTTAAATTACACTTCTCTGGTAGGCCATTTTCTTTAACATCTTTATCTTTGGTTTGACTGGGGTAATTCTCGGTTGTTGTTTTTGTCACTGAACTAACCGCCAAAAAAAAAAAATGAGTACCAGAGAAGTCCCTACTTTAAATTGTGTAAGTAGCTAAAAGCCCAGACTGGGGGGTTATGTTATGTCACAGAAACCCAAGAAAAGAACCGGCCCTATGGGGTTCCAACATTAAAGCTGATCCACACTTAATTTGTGTGTTCTGCCTAGGATTTGACCAACTGAACGCAGACTGTGAGATTTGTAAGAATTTTTCCCAGTCAGCGCTCGATAGGCGATTGAACCGACTGAGGGATAAAATGTCCAACAAGGCTGCTGACCCAGCCTTGGATAAACCAGCCACTACTCACAGTAAAGATAAACGTAAGGAACCGGAGGAACAACCCTCTGACAAGGATGAGAGTTCCTCAGGGAAAAAACACAGTGCAGAACCAGCCTCTGAACTGGCTACTGTGTCCAAAAGGAAAAAGAAAGAAAAGCACACAGCGCAGGAATTGCAACTAACAAACCTGCTGGTTCCTACTGCTCAGGAGATTGCTAATGCCATTAAAATAATACAGTCGTTACAATCAGGTTCTGCGACTGAGTTCTCATCAGACATCTGTTCAAACTTCAGGTTCCTCATCGGTTCCCGGTTCCTTTGAACAACTCACTGAAGTGTATGATGAGGAGAAGGAGGACAATGGGGAACCTCATGAACCGGATATTTCCCTGATCCTCAAAGCTCTGAATCCCCTGATAAAGGACCTGAAGATTATACCTCCCATTTTACTTTCATGAAGCAAGTGGCACAAACTCTGGATCTCCCCACTCAAGAGTCTACTGAGGAGGAGCCAGATTACATGGAAATGATGGCTGTACCAGCAACTAGAAAGCTGCTATTACCCAGCCACAAGTCCCTTAAGAGACAGGCCACAAAGATTTTGAAAATACCCACTTCTGTCCCACTGGTGGACAAGAAAATGGAGAGGAAGTACTGGGTTGCCAAGGGAGGAGCTGAATTCCTTTCTGGACATCCTAGCCATGAAGGGGTGGTACAGGCTGCTGCATGTAAGGCAGGCATACCTCTGGCTTCACATCGTCCTGAGAAGGATTCTAGAAAAATGTTTTCTATGGCCAAGAAATCTTATTTGGGATCTTCTCTGACCATTAGACAGGTTTCCTACATGGCCTACGTTTCCAGGTACTGGAAAAATCTCTGGAACACAGTCTTGGAGATAGCTAAGGCTGTTCCTGCTCCTATGGCATCTGACCTGGCAGAGGCTGCAAAAAGGGGAATAGAAGCTTCCAAATACTAATTTTGGATGGCAGTGGATGCCAGTGACACTGCAGCTAGACTGATGGTGACTTCAATGTCCCTGAGGAGGTTTGCTTGGCTAAAGACCACTAATCTGACCCAAGATACCCAGACAAAGGCCCTGGTTTTCCCCAGTGAGCCCACACCCCTGTTTGGTGAGCAGATAGGGGCCTACGTGAAAAAGATGGATGAGTATAAAGTGGCTCACAAGAGTGCAGCTACTAAGGAAAAAGCGTCCACACCTCAGAAGCACCAGAGTAGATGGGGTAGTGGTAGAACCCACTACAGGCCCTTCTTCCAGACTCAGGTTTTCTCAGTCTGTCAGCCACAGAGAGGGTGCTTCAGAGGCAGGGGTAGAAGGGGCAGTCGTGCTGGCCTGGCCTCAGTCCCCAGCCAGGTGTACAGGCAAAACAGAACCCCTGAGGTGCCTGTCAGGGTCGCCTCCCCACTCCCAGTAGGGGGCAGGGTATCTCATTACCTCCAGGCATGGCAGACCATCACCACAGACAACTGGTCCTGGAGGTAGTGAGCCAGTGCCTTGCACTCAGCTTCAAGGTCATACCCAGGCTGAGGGCAAGGTTTTTCAGACCTGTGACCCCATCAGAAACAGTTCTACTGGAGGCGGAAGTAGCCAGCCTCTTACGGAAGAAAGCAGTGGAGCCTGTCCCCTTGGCCTAAAGGGGAAAGAGTCTGTACTTAAGGTACTTCTTCACTCTAAAGAAAACATTGGTGTGGCGACCCATACTGGATCTCAGACATTTAAACAGACATTTGGCAAATCCAAAGTTCATGATGATTATTTTGGCAACTATTCTCTCAGCACTCAGGCAAGGAGACTGATTGGCATCACTGGACCTGAAAGATGCCTACTTTCACATTCCTGTCAGGCAATCTCACAGAAAGTACCTCAGATTCAGGTTGCCATCAGGCCATTATCAGTTCAGGGCCCTGCCCTTCGACCTGACTTCTGCTCCAAGGGTGTTTACAAAGTGCCTGGCAGTAGTTGTAGCACACCAAAGAGGCAGGGGGTGACAGTGTTTCCTTACCTAGATGACTGGCTAGTGGTAGGCCAGTTAGCTCAGCAGGTCAGAGATGCACTATACTTTCTCGATCTGGGTTTTCTCAATTTTATTTAGCCGGAAATTCCTGTTTTAGTAAAGGGGTGGCGATTCTTCTTAAGAGACATGTTTTGTTTATTAAGGAAGTGGCCCTCTCAGACCCAGAAGGGAGATTTATTCTAGTTAAAGGTAACCTAAATGGAGAAAAGGTGGTTTTTGGCTCAATCTATGAACCGGTGGGAGGGAACCCTGAATTCTTTATGACATTAGTGGATAAACTGTCCAACCTCTTGCCCACTCAAATTGTGTTAGGTGGGGATTGGAATGTTCCCTTTTCTCTGATGCTGGACAGGGAACCCCAGGATAGACGTACACCTACTTCGGCCCAGAAAGCCTTCTGTGAAATGGTCTTCTTGCTAGGTTTGGGCGATCCGTGGCGCCTGGCTAACCCTTCCCATCGTGCTTTTACTTTTCAGTCCCAGTCACATGGTACCAAGTCAAGATTAGACATGATATTAGTTAGTCTCCCTCTTCTTCCGAAGATCCCTTTGTCTGGTTTGGAACCGATTATTGTGTCGGACCATGCTATGGTTTGGATACAATTATCCCTTAACCCAGGCTATTCCCGTGACTCCATGTGGCGTTTAAATACTCAGCTACTAAAGGACCCCCAATGTGTCTCCAAAATTAGCTCTAAAATATCTCTTTTTCTGGCCGACAACAAGAGCTCTACCCCCAGGATAGATATGATATGGGGAGCCCTAAAGTGTTATCTCAGGGGTGACCTTATCAAAATGGCTTCCCTCAGGAAGAAAACACGGCTAGCTAGGTCTCTGGAGTTGGTTGGCAGGATTAGGGAATTAGACCATAGATATTCAATGTCTTCTTCGGTTTCAGATCTTAAAGAACTTCTCTTGGCTAAGAGTGAATATTCAGATTTATTGAAAGAAAAAATAGAATATTGTTTGGTGAAAACCGGGCTAAATATCTGGATTTTGGTGAAAATCCGAAACTACTAGCTGCGTTTGCGCGCCTGAGAGTTAAAGATTATTCCTCCTTGGTTTCCCCATCCAGTAATACTGTCTCTCGCCCAGAGATATTGCTCAGGTTTTTAAAGAATATTATTCAATCTTTATAGCCGTTCCTCCATCACCCTGTCCGATATCGGATATCAGAGAATATGTAAGAAGAACTGGTGTTCCGTGCGTATCGGAATCTCAGTGTGCGGGCTTATTAGCCCCTATCTCAATTGAAGAAATAAAGGGTGTTATAGCCTCACTGGTTTCAGACAAGGCACCAGGCCCAGATGGATTCCCAGCAAACTTCTACAAAGTCTTTGTTAAGGAGCTCGCGCCTATCCTTCTTGAACTATACAATTACTTCCTGGTCTCTCCAGAGCTTGACCCCGCTCTTTTCGAGGCCACCATAGTTTTAATACCCAAGGCAGATAAAGATCCCTAAGAACTGGCTAGTTATCTTAATTTCTCTCAGAATTATGATGTTAAAATACTGGCTAAAATACTACTTGAAAGGATCAAAATGATCTGGTCGGGTCTTCTGAGCCCTGAACAGGCCGGATTTGTCCTGGAAGATCGGTGGCTGACCATCTGAGGACTTTGTCCCACATCTTAATATGCCGGGCGCCTCAGGCCCAGTCGCTAATTTCTCTTGATGCCGAAAGCATTTGATCGGGTTGACTGGTCCTTCTTATGGACAGTACTGGAAGAAATGGGTTCCCAACTCCTTTGAATCTGATACAGGTTTCTACAAGTGCCCCTCTGCAAAAATTTATTGTAATGGTGTTCTGTCCCCTCTTTCCGTCTCTCTGCGGTGTACTAGGCAAGGATGTCCCTGTCTCCCTTGCTGTTTAATTTATATCTGGAACCCTTGTTGATTAACCTTAAGTCCTCCTCACAAGTGAAGGGCATCAGGCTTCAAAATCGGGAACTAGTTTTATCGGCATATGCAGATGATGTCTTGCTGCACTTGGTGGAACCAGTAGCTTCCCTAAAGACAGCTCTGGATATCATTAAGCAGTTCAGTTCCCTTTCTGGATATAAGTTAAATATCTCTAAATGTGAGATTTTTCCTTTAAATAATTATACCTTTAAGCCGGATTTTCATGCCTTTGGGATGAGGTGGACTTCCAGCTCAATTAAATATCTGAGGTTTATTTCTCTACTGATCTTTCTCTTCTCAAAAATTAAACTAACTAAAATTAAAGACTCGATTAGTCAAGACCTGCAACGTTGGACAGTGCTCCTATCTCCTTGTGGGGCAGAATTAATATAATTAAAATGAACGTCCTTCCCGAATCTTCTATCCGTTGAACCTTACTAACCTCTGGGTCCCCTTTCCTTTTTCAGCAGCTGCATGAGCAGATTTCCACTTTTATCTGGCGAGGGAAGGGGTTCGTTGCTCTTCACGGCACTCTATCGCTTCCCAAAGAGAGAGGTGGCCTGAGACTCTAATTTCCTATTGTACTACTAGGGCCCACCTGTCCAAGTTAGGAAAATGGTTCTCTGCTAACACAGACTGCCCTTACCCAACCTGGCTTCAGCTGGAAAGGCTTTTCTTTCGAACTTAAAGTGGATATCCGACCTTATTTTATCAAACTCGAAACTACTTTCTCAGCTGATCCCAGATGAAGCGGTGATAGTTTCCTAGAGTGTGGGCCCAATGTCTCAAATTCTTTCGGATTCCTAACCATCTGGACTTAGGGCAGCCGATAACTCTTAACCAATATTAAGTTAGGTAACTCTTGGATAGGTTCAAACTGGCTCCCACAATTCAAAGATCTTATGGTTGAACACTTGTTTGACCAAACCATGCTCCTTGATTCTAATGATATCATGGCTAAGTTTGGTATAGCAAGCAGAGCGTTTTAAGGTGTACCAACTCCGATTATCTGGTGAGTAGTAAGTTGGGTGACTTTCAAGCAATCGGTGGTCCACCCCTTTCTTTCTAATATTATGACTATGGCCTCTCAGCCCCATTCAATCTCGATGATCTATTCATATCTCCTGACATTTAACTTGCGCGAGGAAGCTGGGAGCCCCAGGATTTGGACGCATCTTCTCCCAGAGGACGTCCCGCTTTGGAGGAATTTCTGGCCTAATTTACACAGGTATTACACACAAGATAGGTTTCGGCTAGTGCAATACAATATTGTCAATAATCTCTATTATACTCCTGTTAAACTTTTCCAGCGTAATTTAATTTCCGCTTCAGACTGTTTCAGATGTTTGCAAGGGAGGGCAATTTAATCACATTTTCTGGACATGTTCTAAAGTTGCCCTCTGTGGTCCTTGATTCGGGAAAAGTTGGATCCCTTCTGGGTCTGAGTGGGTTCTTTTGTCCTGAAATTTGTGTTTTGGGGGAATTTTCCCATGTAGACAGTGTAGAGCGTAGATACTATATGGCCTTGATATCCATGGCAGTTAAGAAGCTGGTTTTACGACACTGGCGAGACCAGTTGATCTTATCATATGCTGACTGGTTAAAGGAGTTAATGTCATATCTTCAATCTGAAAATCTGATGGCTAGCTACAAGAATCACCTCGACCTATTTTATAAAAGATGGGGTAAACTCCAGTCCCTTTGTCTATCCTAGGGGATTAGGCCTGGTGACCCGAGCCCTTGACCCTCATGTCATACAGTATATTGCTCATTAATTTGATGGTTTTTTGTATGTCAAAATGGAGGTTGGACATGTTACTTCTCACTACATTTAATTGTGTTATTAGTTAGGACACCAATCTCTATGTGATGAGAAGATGATATCGGACTCTTATGGTTCTGTGCAGTAATTTGCTTGGGTGCACCCTGGGATGGGGGGTTTGGGAGGGGAGGGATTCTGTACATTTTGTTTAAGGGGGGTGGCTTGGGGGGTTATGGCTTACTGGTTTATATTTTTTCTGTTTTGCTTTGACTGTATTGTTTACGAAACTAATAAACTTAAACTTAAATTTCAAAAAAAAAAAAAAAAAGGTCAGAGATGCACTAACCACCACACAGGATACCTACAGTCCCTAGGGTTTCTGGTAAATCTGAAAAAGTCAGTGCTAAGACCTGTCCAGCTCCTGGAGTTTATAGGAGCAGAGTTGGACACACTAAGGGGAAAGGCATTCCTTCCTCGGGGAAGGATGGACAGCCTAGTGCAGCTGGCCAGTTTCTTCTAACTACACATTCCCAGGCCAGCAAGGCATTTCCTACAGCTGTTGGGTCACATGGCTGCATCAACAGCAGCAGTAACAGGATCCAGGTTCCAAATGAGAGACATTCAGTTCCACCTCAGATCCCATTGGTCCCAGAAAAAAGACTTCCTGTCAAAGATTGTGCCAGTCACAGGAACTCTTCTACAAGTACTCCAGTGGTGGCAGGAAAAGGACAAACTCAGAGAAGGTGTGCCCTTCCTACAACAGTCCCTGTCAGCAGTGATGACAACAGATGCTTCCCTGCTAGGATGGGGCGCCCACCTGGGGAAGCACACTGCACACGGTACATGGCTCCAGCAAGAGTCTGTACTTCACATAAATCTGCTGGAACTCAGGCAGTCTTACTGGGCATTCAGTCCTTTGCCACAATGCTGCGGGGCAAGGTGGTTCAGGTCAAAACAGACAATACAACCACCATGTACTACATAAGCAAGAGGGCACAAGGTCATTCCCCCCCTGTGCACAGAGGCCATGAAAATATGGAGCCTAGCTTATTCCTTCAGGATCTCCCTCTCAGCAGTCCATCTTCCAGGGAAGGACAGTGTCCTCACAGATGCCCTCAGCAGGATCAACCAGAATCCCCACGAGTGATCTATCAACAGGCAGGTTCTGCAAGCCATGTTCAGAAGGTGGGGCACTCCAGAGGTCAGCCTCTTTGCAGCCCCAGACAACCATCAGCTGCCACAGCTCTGCTGCAGGCCTCCTGCGGAGGGCACAGTGTCACTGGATGCACTACTGCTGGATTGGACAGGGAAGTTCCTGTATGCCTTCCCCCATTCCCTCTACTGCTCAGAGTGCTGAACAAGCTGAGGACTCAGTCAGCAGCAGTAATCCTCAGTGCTCCAGACTGGGCCAGGCAGCCCTGGTATTCACTGCTCCTGTCCCTGTAAGTATCCAGACCAATCTCCCTTCTGAGGAGGCACAACCTACTGACCTCCACACAGGGCAGGATCCTTTACCCCAGCCTCCAGTCCCTCAGGCTCAAGGCCTGGCTCTTGAGGACCTAGAGTATGCTAACCTGCATCTCTCTGAAGGGGTTCTGGAGGTTCTCAGATTTTCTAGAAAACCCTCTACTAGGAAGACTTACACCTCCAAGTGGAAGAGGTTTTCCATCTGGTTTCAGCAAAAGGATATAGACTGTAGCCAGGCTGGGCTTGCCAGTCATTTTGGATTATCTGGCACACCTTCATTCTCTCGGCCTCAGACCTGGCAGGTGTCTCTGCTTACCTGTCAGCGGGTAAGAGGTCATCCCTGGTTGCGAACCAGGTATTCAAGAAGTTTTTCAAGGAGCTGTTAACACTTGCATCTCCCAGACAGGGAGCCAGCTCCCACATGGGATCTCAATATGTGCATTGCTCAGCTAATGCAGCTTCCTTTTGAGCCTGTATCTTCAGCAGAGCTTAAATATGTTGACCTGGAAAACAGTGTTCCTGGTAGCAGTCACCTCAGCTAGGAGGATCAGTGAGCTCCAGGCCTTGTCCACAGAGCCTAACTACATTTCAGTCCATAGGGACAAGGTAGTCCTCAGGACCAACAGGAAGTTTCTCCCCAAGGTGGTATCTGACTTGCACATCAATCAGTCCATCACTTTGTGTGTCTTTTTCACTGACCATTCCAGTTCAGGGGAACGTAGCTTGCATAGGGCTAGCAGCTATTAGCTAGACCACACAAAGGATCATAGGCAGGGCAATACACAGCTCTTCCTGACCTATGGGGAGTGGGAAATGGAAAGCCAGCTGCAAAAAGGACTATTGCACGTTGGATTGTTGTCTGTGCTCAATTTTGTTACAGTAAGGTGGGCAAGGAGCCCCCGGTGGGCCTCAGGGCCCATTCTACCAGGGGTATAGCTGCCTCATTAGCAGCCACTAGGGATATTCCCCTGTTAGAAATCTGCAAAGCAGCTACTTGGAAAACTGTCCATACATTTACCAGGCATTATTGCTTGGATACCCAGGCAAGAAGTGATGCCAGGTTTGGCACAGCAGTACTGCAGCGCCTGTTTCCTAAATAGGTTCTGTGCCCTTATCCAAAGGTACTGCTTGGGTATTCTGCATATGTCAGAATACAGTAAGATTTCCTGGGGTTTGAAGAAAAAATTACTTATCATAGTAATCTTGTTTCTTCCAAGGGAATCTTACTGTTCTGAGCTCTCACCCTACCTCCCCTACTGGAACCTATGGGCACTGCACTCCAGCTGTCCACATTGTCTTTAAAACTTGTTGAGTTGGTTGTTTTCTGTGCATCTGTGACTTGAGTCTTAGTGATGCCCACACCATTTAAAAAGGGGATTGTTGATTTTTGGGAATGTTAGTTATTTTATTAGCATAGTTTAGATAGTTTTTTGCATACTCCGTAAGAATCTTATGGTTGCAGGAAGTACACCAAGGACAGTGGTTTGAAAAACGAGCTCAAGCCTAGATTCCATGATTAGCATAGGTTCTTTAAACCATTTCGGCTCCGGGGCAGTCCTATGGTGAGACCAGACTGCATATGTCAGAATACAGTAAGATTCCCTTGGAAGAAACAAGATTACTATGGTAAGTAATTTTTCCTTCCTCACCTATGGGAATGTGGGAAAAGGAAGACTGGCTTCTACAAGGACAACTGCATGATGGATAGTGCAATGCATTAAGTTTTGCTACAGTAAAGTTGACAAAGAGCCCCCGGTTGGTCTGAGGGCACATTCTAGAAGGGGCACAGCTGCTTCAGTAGCAGCAGCCAGAGACATTTCCCTATTAGAAATCTGCAAAGCAGCTACATGGATAACAGTATGTACTTTTATAAAGCATAATAGTCTGGACACACAATCAACCAGTGATGCCAGGTTTGGCACAAAAGTGCTGCAGAGCTTGTTCCCTAAATAGGGTTCTGGGCCCACCTCCAAAGGTACTGCTTCGTAGTCTGCTAGAGTTAATCATATTGAAGAATTCCTGGTGTTAGAAGGAAAACATTACTTACTGAAGTAATCTTGTTTCTTTCAAGGTATTCTTCAATATGATTAACTCGCCTATCGTACCTCCCCTTCCAGAACCAGTTAGCCTCTGCATTACAGCTGGTGTTTTATTGTTAAGGGTCTTACACTAGATGTTGTGTTTGAGAACCAGCTGGTCCTGTTTTTCCTTCTTATGGTCCTATCTGGCTTTTCCAGGGGGCAAGGCTAATAAAAAGTGGGGGTGTTACTGTGTAAAAATTTTTTACCATTAGGTACAGTGGATCAGTAAGGGGTCTACGCTTGCAGGCTCCAATGAATCTGAGCATTATAGAATGTAGCAGTTGATAAGGGCAGCAGTTTGAATGGTGGCATGAGCCAATAGATGTTCCATCATTTGCATACATTCCATTAATCTCCGGGGCAGTTCAACTCAGGAGACTGCTAGAGTTAATCCTATTGAACCTGTGGCAAAAAGGACACACAAACCAGTTTATCATTTTACTATACCTGGTTTTATCCAAGAACATAGTGCATGTAAAAACCAAAATACTAGATGCGGTAAAAAAGCACCAGACCACATGTACGGAGCATATCTAGTCGGTGGACAAACACTAACATTTCACTCGTTACCTAATGAGCTTCATCAGAGTCTCTGATGAAGCTCATGAGGTAACGAGTGAAACGTTAGTGTTTGTCCACCGACTAGATATGCTTTGTACATGTGATCTGGCAGTTTTTTACTGCATCTGGTGTTTTGTTTTTTATATGCACTACCAGGTATAGCAAAATGATAAATTGGTATGTGTGTCCTCTTTTTGCCATGGGTGCTACACATTTCTCATGACTGTTGCCATTTAGTAAAAGCACCGTGGTGGCATCCTGGTGCTGCAAGTTTTTGCTTTCTCTTAATCATATTGAAGAATACCTTGGAAGAAACAAGATTACTTCGATGAATAATTTTTTTTTCCAGCCCCTCTGCAATGTCACTTATGAAGACAAAGAGGACTGGTCCAAGCACTGATCCCTCTGGGACCCCGCTGGTCAACCCCTTCTCTTTGGATTTAACTCCGTTCACCACCACCCTCTGTGTCCTATCGCTCAGCCAGTTTTTGACCCAGTTTACCACCCTGGGATCCACTGTCTGGCTGCCCAGCTTGTTTACTAACCTCCTGTGTGGGACGGTGCCAAAGGCCTTGCTGAAATCCAGGTAAGTCACATCCACCGCCCCTCCCTGATCTCCTCCCTAGTCACCCAGTCAAATAAATCTATCAGATTTGTTTGACAAGATCTTCTTGCTGTGAATCCATGCTGCCTCAGATCCTGTGCCCCACTGGATTAGAGATATATCACAAACCTTTCTTTCAGTAGTGATTCTGTTAGTTTCCCCACCACTGAGGTCAGGCTTACTGGCTGGTAATTGCCAGCCTTCTCCTTGCTCCTACTTTTCTGGAGTGGGACTACATTCGCCCTTCTCCAGTCCTTTGGTACCACACTTGTTTTCAGCGAACTGTTGAACAGGGCCATCAGTGGTGCTGCCAGTACCTCCCTGAGTTCTCTTAATACTTTGGGATGTATCCCGTCCGGCCCCATTGCCTTGTCCACTTTCAGATTAGTGAGTTCCTTTAAGACTCTGTCCTCCTTAAATGAAATGGTGTCCTCCTCCCTCCCAGTGGTGCTTCTGTCACCTAACTTTTGTCCCTCCCCTATCCTTTCTTCTGTCAATACTGAACAAAAATACATGTTCAGGATTTCTGCTTTTTCTTGGCCCCCCTCTACACACTTCCCTCCTTACCTTTTTAGTCTCACAATCCCACCCTTGAGATACATTACAAGCCTTTCTTTTAGTAGTGATTCCATTACCAAACCTTTCCTTCGAATAAGGCCATCCAGCCAGTTGTCGGGTGCCAAAAGAACAGGGGATTTTATTCCTGGTTCTTCCTGGTCCCTAAAAAAACCGGAGATCTGAGACCTGTTCTAGATCTCAAGGACCTCAATCTTTATATCCAGTACAGAAATCTCCACATGGTCACTCTGCTGGCCTGCTGCCTCTACTCAAGCAGGGGGACTTGCTGTGTTCCCTGGATATATAAGATGCTTAAATGCATATCTTGGTGTGTCCACCACTCAAGAGGTTTCTCCGGTTCCATTTTCAGGGCGATCATTACCAATTCAAGGTATTGCCCTTTGGTTTACCCTCTGTGCTGTGGGTCTTCACAAAGTGCTTAGCAGCAGTAACTGTGGCCCTCCGGAGAGAAGGACTGTACATTTTTCCTACCTGGACGACTGGCTTCTCAAGGCTTCTTTCCAAGAGAAGCTCCTTTGGATCATGAAGAGGACTCTCCAGTTATTTCTCTCCCTGGGCTTCCTGGTCACCTGCCCAAGTCTGTCTTGACTCTGTCACAGAGGCTGCAGTATATAGGGGCGGTCCGGCACTTGCGGCAGGACAGAGCCTTCCTGCCTCTCAGCAGGGCGGAGTGCCTCATCACCCAGGCTCAGGAGGTTGCCCAGAGCCGTTATATTTTTGCGAGGTTATACCGGAGACTATTGGGATTTATGGCCATGGCCATTGCCATGGTACCCTTGACCAGTCTGCACATGCGAGTGCTCCAATGGAGACACTGGGTGCATTGGGACCAATGCACGGACGACTTAGAACAGCTTGTGGTGGTCTCCTTCCCAGTCTGCAAGGTGTTCCAGTGGCAGATGGACCTCCAGAACCTGTTTCAAGGTGTCCCTTTCCAGATTTCTTATCACCACGTATGCTCCAGTTCCCTTTCAGACTCTGGGGACATTTTCCCAGATGTGTCTGCATATCAATGTCCTGGAGATGTGGGCAGTCCTGTATGCTATACAGGTCTTTCAGAACCATCTCCATCTGGGACTAACTGTTGATTCAATTCAGCAATCTCAAGGTTGTCCACTACATCAAAAAGCAAGGGGGAACGCATTCGCACCCCCTGTGCAGGGAAACCATGAGAGTTTGGTACTGGGCACTGATCCACAGTCTGGTTCTCTCAGCAGCCTGTGTCTCAGTCGTGCTAAACACCATGGTGGACAGCCTCAGCCGGACTCAATCCAGCATGCATGAATGGGAACTTCTCTCACCCGTTGCAGAAGATCTGTTCGCCAGATGGGGGTAGCCCAGAGTTAGACTTTTTTGTGTCACCACTCAATGCAAAACTGCCCAGTTTCTGTTTGCTAGATCCAGGGACTGGAGTTTTCTGGTGAGATGTGTTGTCCCTCTCCTAGAGCAAGAGGTTCCTTTACGCCTTCCCTCCATTTCCTCTGATTCAGAGGGTGCTAATCAAGCTGCAGATGGAGGGGGCCAGCATGATCCTAGTGGCACCCTCCTGGCCATAACAGATATGCTTTCCATTACTGCAACAGTTAGCAGAGGAACCTCTGGTCTCTCTGCCCCTCTGCAGGGATCTGCTGAAGCAGATGCATGGCATCCTGGTCCATCCAAACCTCAAGTCCCTTTGCCTGCATGCCTGGCTCTTGTGGACATAGCCATCGCCTGGTTTGGGGTATATCAGAAGGTGGGGGGGGGTGTCCTCATGGCAGCTCGAAAGCCCTCTACTAAAGCCACTTATGCCATGAAGTGGAAGAGGTTTGCCATCTGGGCTGCCAAGCATCATCTAGACCCATTCACCTGTCCAGTGAGCCAGATTATGGAATACATGGTCTCACTGTCAGACCCAGGCCTCCAGTATTCTTCCCTCATGGTGCACCTTTTGGCTCTTTCGGCCTTTCACAAGCCTGTGGGTGTTCATACTGTGGCTCAGTCAGATGTGTTCCTTGCCTTTCCAAGGGGCATCCTGCACCTGAAACTTCAAATCCATTCCCCTGTCCTGGCTTGGGATCTAAATTTTGTTTTGAAGAACATGACCTTGTCTCCTTTTGAGCTTGCTACGACTTGCGAGCTGCGCTTTCTTTTCCGGAAAGGGTCATTTTTGGTTGCTATTAGTTCTGCTTAAAGGATTTCTGGGCTTCAGGCTCTATTGTGTGAAGAGCCTCATTTGATTTTTTACAAAGACAGGGTGCCTTTGTGCACGAATCCTAAGTTTCTCCTTAAAGTGGTGTCTGAATTTACCCTGAACCAGTCTATCCACTTACCACTTTAATTTCCGGAGTGTGCCAATCCAGCGGAAGCACTGCTCCATATTTTAGATATGCACAGAATTTTGAAATAGTATCTGCTTTGTACAAAGGACTGCAGAAAAACGAAACAGCTTTTTGTTTCTTTCACCCCAGGAAGAGAGGGCGCTAAGGTTTCTAAACAATGTTTGCCCAAATGGTTGGCCCATTGTATTGTATTTTGCTACAATGAGCATGGCAAAGAGTTGCCAGGGACAGTGAAAGCCCATTACACAATGGGCATGGCTACTTCTGTGGCCAGTTTTAAGGGTTCTCAGCAGCTGACGTTTTTGGTGCTGCTGCTACCACCTGGAGTACTGTCAATAGTTTCACCAAGCAGTACAGTCTGGACATTTCTTCTAGAGCCAGAGCATGCTTCGGCCGGGCTGTCTTGCACAGCTTCCTGTCCTAGGCTTTGGTTGGCCTTACTCCCAGACTGTCTTGCTGCACCTGTTACTGTTTGGGACTCGTTCCTACGCTGTGACCAGATGACTGAGATACCCCCGAAGAAGATAGAATAGTTATGTAAGAACTTACCGTAACAGTGTATCTTCTAGGGGATCTCAGTCATCAGGTCTGCCTTCCCTTCCACCATCCCCCTCTTATGAGGCTTTCTTCTCAGAACTGGCTAACTGGTGTATCCAGCCTTTTATTCAGGCCTGGGCACTGCTCTTCTTCCTCGGTCCCCCATGGCATGGGTTTGCTTCCTTAGTCTCTGTGGGGAAAGAACTGAGGAGGGAGAGGGACCGCTGACACCTTTATAGGGTTGATGACGTCAGCAGGTGATGTCATCGTGAGAGGCCCCAGTGGTACTGCTGGAAAATCTTCTGTGTGGATCCTGCTTCACCGAAGGTGAAGATCTTACTTCGAGAGGGCTCCTTCAATAGGTCATCACATATAGGACTGGCACCATCTGGTGTTGGGCTGCATGGCAGACTTTTCTAGTAATACCTGATGGGGGACCGCCCACCCGATGTCACATGACTGATGTCAGCGTGACTGTATATAGTGGGCGGTCCCCACGCATGCCCTCCAGTTCTTTCCTGCCGTCGTCTCGTGTCAGTAACATTGCAGACTTCCATATAGCGATCATCGTTAAAGTGCCTTGTGTCGGAGTTTCCTTCGCTAAAATTCTCAATTTTTATACTGTTTTCATTGATGTCTTCACCCAAGAAGAAGTGCTTATCGTGTGGCACGCAGATCCTGCACAAAGACTGTCACCTTAAGTGCGTCCTCTGTTTAGGCCCGGACTATCCTGTTTCCTCCTGCTCTGAGTGCCAGACTTTCAATCAGGCCACAAAGAAAAGGAGACAGCAGGCTTTGGAGGCCCATCTTTTAAAAGCCTGCCTAGCTTCCCTTGAAAAGAAGAAGGACCGGTTAAGATAGTCTCGCTGAAAAATCTTCTCCTATCCAGGAAGCGGGGGTACTCCGTGAATGACGCCGCAGCCTTGATGAAGCAAGGCCCAACCGCCCAGAAAAATTGGACAGTAAATCTGTTAAGACCGCATCAGGTCAGCCGGTCATCGGCTCCTCCGGCGAACGCACCGCTTCAGCCAGTAAGTCAGCCCCCGGCTCCTCTGGGGATCGTGCGGCGGCCGGTAAGCAGACTACTCAGCATATGGGTACTTGTCCGGCACCGGTTGGTAAGCTGGTTGGGGGCTCCTCCCCTGCCCACCTGACTCCACCCGCTAAGATGGCCATCCGTGACGGTCGCACGGGTGCGGTTCCCCCACCGGGGCCTAATGGCGCCTCACCTGACATCCGGCAGAACCAGAGGGAGAAAGCCCCTCTCCCTCCTCTTCCCTTGCCTGTAGCCTCCCCTTCTCCGGCGGGTACTTCTGGCGACAATACCAGAGAACCCCTCGACGTAGTCTGTGCTTAGGGGTCAGCTCTGCGTTCCCCTCTCGGGATCAAGGAGAAGGAGGCTCCTCCTCAGCCAGCAGGCCTTACCGTGGAGGCCCCCCTCCGCCGTCAGGTGGGATTCTGGCTCCTCCTCCGACGCCGGACGTCCCGACGACTTTCCCACAGCCTGGACTGGTCAACCGGCCTCAGCCATGGGCCCAGCCGCCGGATCAGGTCCGGCCCTGATGCTGGCCCCTCTGATGCCGGATCCCCTTCCAAAGCCAGATCGTGTGATGCTGGTCCTGCCGTCGGTTCCCCTGACGTGGGATGTTCCGACGCTGGACCCCCAGCCTATATATACAATGGCGGGTCCGACATGGGTACCCCCGATGCCAGATCTGACGATGGGGATTTACTCTAGACCCCGAACTGTCCCACATTACCTGCACGGGTTTCCTGGGGACCACTACCCAGCGGGTCCCCCTCCAGACTACAGTCATTTTGGACAGTTCTACCCTGGATTTAATCCCTGCTTTACTTACCAGGGATTCCAGGGTTACTACCCTCCACTGGTTATTCCTCCTCCCCCCCCCATCCTCTGCCTACTCCACCCCCTCCTCCAGTTGCTCCAGATTTCAAGGCTCTAATTCAGGCTCGGTGGCAAGGGGCACGGTCGGAGTTGGTCTCAGACCTGGAGACTAGGCTCCCACACCCACGGTCTCCCAGGTCCCCTTCTCTGAGCAGTTCCTCTATTGCTACTGTCCATGTCACGGAGAAGACTCGTCGGGATATTTCCCTTCCCGATACCCGACACCATCCTGTCGAGGAGGCGGATGATGACGATAGCTCAGAGGGGGCTGAAGACTCTTCAGAGGAGGTCCCAGAGGAGCCTGAGGGTCCGAGTGGCAAGGTTTCCCTGAAATCTTCACCAGAGGACCCTGCCGTTTTGGACCTTCTGAGGTCCATGAAGGATTATTTCGACTGGGAGTCTGAGGATCAGGATCCCATGAGACAGAGGCTCGAGGAACATCTCTATCTAGAGTCTCTGTCCCCGGTCCCCACTCCTCCTTGGATGGCACCTCACCACTGCTATTTGGCAGATGCTTCATTCCCTCCCGGCTGTCCCCAAGCGGGTGGACAGGCTTTACCGGGCGCCAAAGGATGCCCCGTTCCTGAAGGCTCATCCCAAGACTGACTCTGTGGTCATCTCTGCAGCTCATTATCGCTCCTCAGCGCCAAAGCACATGAGCATCTCACCTCCGGACAAAGAGTCGAGGCAGATGGACCAGTTCGGTAGAAAGATTTATTCGTCGGCCACATGCGCCGTCTGGTCCCTTAACTGTGGCCCACATGGTGTCCCACCAAAAGGCTACCTTGGCCAAGCTTGAAGTGTGAGTCCAGTCCATGGGCCTCTCGCCTCCAAAGGAGGAATTGCCAAAGATCTTCGCCTCTCCAAAGTCTCGTATAGGCATGCCTTACACGTCACTTACGACTCCATCGATTTGGTGGCATGAACCTCTGCAACTGCCGTTGCCCTTAGATGGCATTCCTGGCTTCACCTGTCTGGACTCACCAACGAGGTCCAGTCGGCGACTCAGGACGCCCCCTTTAGGAGCTTGGTGCTCTTTGGGGAGGACACCAAAGACAATTTCACAGACATACAGGACAGGGGCCTTGCGCTTAGGTCTTTGAGGTGAATGTACCGATCGGGTTCCCAGCTGCAGCAGCCCTTTTGGAAAAGAACCTGGAGGCAGTGAAAGAATGCTCTGGTGCGCTGCCAGGGAAAGCATAAGGCCACGGGTGCAGCCACCCTTCCTGTCTCCAAAAATCAGACACGTTCAGATGGTCCTCCCCCTGAATGCCCCACCACTTCTTGACTCCCTATCACCACTGCCTCCTCAGTCTCTCGATGGGGAGCAGGTGAGGGGGAGGTTTGCCTGCCACGTGCAAGAGTGGAGGGTGGTCACCTCCGACGAATGGGTCCTGCAACTAGTGTCCGTCAGACACACAGTAGAGTTTCTGGAAACTCCCCCGGAAACCCCACCAAAGAAGTCCTCTTACTCGAGGGATCAGGCCCTCCTCATTCGCGAAGAGGTAAACTCACTTTTACTCAAAGAAGCAATAGAGCATATTCCCGTCTGGCAAAGGGGAAAGGGGTTTTACGCCCACTTTTTCCTGGTTCCGAAAAAGACAGGGGACTTCAGACCCATACTCGACCTATGCCAGCTAAGCCAGTTTGTCGAGTACAAAAAATTTCGGATGCTGACACTTCAAATCCTCCTCCCAATCCTCATGGAGAATCACTGGCTCTGTGCTCTGGATATGCATGATGCCTACCTGCACATCCCCATCTTTCCTAGCCACCGCCGGTTCCTACGCTTTTGCTTCCAGGGGGAGCACTTTCACTTTTCCAGTGCTCCCTTTTGGTCTGTCTTCGGCACCATGATTCTTTACCAAGTGCCTGGCTGTGGTTGCAGCCTTTTTGCGCCGCAGCGGTATTGCAGTTTTCCCTTACTTGGACAACTGGCTGATTTCAGCCCCGTCCAGGGATTCTCTACAGGAGGCTCTTGCCTTCACCCTGGACCTCTTCAACAGACTAGGGATCACAGTCAGTGTTCCCAAGTCCTCCCTCATCCCTGCCCAGAGACTTCAGTTTATTGGGGCAGTCATGGATACGGTCCAGTGCAGAGCCTTTCTTCCTCCAGACAGGGTGGAGACTCTTCTCTGTCAGGCCTCCAAAGTGGCTTCTCTTAGGACCATCCTGGCTTAGGAGGTCCTGTGCCTTCTGGGTCGGATGTCGGCCTCCATCACAACCGTTCCCCTGGCAAGGCTTCACATGAGGGTCACTCATTGGTCCTTGCGGGTGCAGTGGGACCAGCTCCTGGACGACCTGGATCATTCGGTACTGGTCTCCTCAGCGGTTCAGAAAGAGTTGCATAGGTGGATGGATTCTCACAATCTTTCCTTGGGGCTTCCCTTCCAGAGCCCAGCACCATTAGCTTCCCTCACCACGGATGCCTCGAATATGAGGTGGGGAGCACATCTAGGGGAGCACCAAGCCCAGGGACTGTGGTCCAGCTTGGAGACTTCTTTGCATATCAATGTTCTGGAGATAAGGGCGGTCCTGTACACTGTACAGACCTTTCAGTCCCTCCTTCCCAAAGGATCACTGCTAATCCAAACGGACATGTCGGTGGTTTGGTATATCAACAAACAAGGGGGAACCCGGTTGTACCCCCTCTGCTGGGAGGCGACGCAGGTGTGGAACTGGGCAGTCCCATGGCTGTGCAGATTCCAGGCATTCTAAACATCCTGGTGGACAGTCTCAGCAGGTCTCGGACCCTAGCTAACGAGTGGGGACTGCATCAGGAAGTGGCGGAATCCATCTTCCAACGTTGGGGGTATCTGGAAATCGACCTGTTCGCCTCCGACTCCAACACAAAACTTCCCAGCTTTTGCTCACTCATTCCAGGGCCCGGTGCTTTTTAGAATGATGCATTGTCTCTCTCTGTTAGACAGGGAAATTTTTGTACACCTTCCCTCCATTTCCTATTCTACATAGGGTCTTTCTCAAGCTTCAGGCAGAGAGAGCAAAGATGATCCTCATCGCTCCTCTCTGGCCGAGACAAATCTGGTTCCCACTGCTACAACAGCTCTCCAGGGAGCCACCAGTTCCATTTCCAGTGACTCACGACCTCCTGACCCAGGATCAGGGTCAGTTATTACATCCCGGGCTCAGGTCCCTGCATCTTCATGCATGGCTCCTGCAGACATAGCAATTTCTCGCTTTGGGGTCTCCTCCCGAGTTGCTCAAGTCCTCATTGAGGCCAGAAAACCCTCTACTCATTCCACTTATGCCTTGAAGTGGAAACAGTTTTCCATCTGGGTGACTGCTAAGGGTTGGAACCCCTTCTCTTGCTCTGCCCCGCAAGTCATGGAACACCTCCATCACTTGTCAGACAGCGGTCTTTCATACTCTTCTTTGAAGGTCCATATTTCAGCTATCTTGGCGTACCACGAGCTAGTGGATGGTAAACCCGTGGCTCAGTTGGAGGTCTCAGAAACCATTCTGAAAGTGATTCTCCATCTGAAATCCCCTATCCGCAGCCCAACTCCGCCTTGGGACTTGAGCTTCGTCTTGGAAAAGCTCACCCTTCCTCCTTTTGAGCCGGCTATGAGCTGTGATTTGCGCTTCCTTTCCTGGAAGGTGCTTTTTCTCGTGGCTATTATGTCAGCAGAAAGGATTTTGGAGCTTCACGCTCTAGCCTGCAAGGAGCCCTATCTGATTTTCCATAGAGACCAGGCGGTCCTCAGAATGCATCCGAAGTTTCTTCCCAAGGTGGTGTCAGAAGCCACGCTGAATCAATCGGTAGAGCTTCCTGTATATTACCCATCCCCCTCTAACAGAGGTGAGGCACTCCTTCATACGATGGATGTTCATTGGATTCTCCGATGTTACACTCATCGGACCAAAGAATTCTATACCTGCGACCAGATGTTCTTTTCCTTTGCCCCTAGATCGAAGGACAAACCGGTTTCTAAGCAGGGCCTGTCCAAATGGTTAGGCAACTGCATCAGATACTGTTACCAGAAGTACGAAAAGCCTCTGCCGGGTCCTGTTAGAGGTCATTCTACTAGAGGCATGGCTGCCTCCGCGGCCTTCTTACGTAACGTTTCTGCGGCCGACATTTGTGCTGCTGCTGCTACTTGGAGTTCTGTCCATACCTTTACCAGACATTACAGTCTGGACATCACTTCTAGGTGGAGGGCTGACTTCAGCCTAGCCATCTTGCATGGCTTTCTGTCCTAGGCTGGGTCCATTTTGGATCCCATTTTTTTCTGTTGGAGTTGGTTCTCCTCCTCCCTAGTTTCTCTTGGTCTCTTCTTGGAAGGACTGCTTGGTACTCTGTCCTATATGTGATGACCTACTGAAGGAACCCTCTCGAAGTAAGATAGTACAGTTACGTAGGAACTTACCGTAACAGTAGATCTTTGAGAGAGGTTCCTTCAGTAGGTCATATTTTTGCCTCCCTCCCTCCTTCTCCTCATTTTGTGTTTTACAGGGACTCCAAATCCTATTTTCTCCTGATGTCAGGCCTCTTTCTGGCTCCGGCGGCAGAACTGGAGGGTGGGCATGGGACTGCCCACTATATACAGTCACACTGACAGCAGTCACGTGACGTCGGGTGGGCGGTCCCCCGTCAGGTATTGCTAGAAAAGTCTGCCGTGTGGCCCGACGCCAGGTGGTGCCAGTCCTATATGTGATGTCCTACTGAAGGAACCTCTCTCAAAGATTTACTGTTGCAGTAAGTTCCTATGTAACTGTACTTTCTACACTGTGAGCTGATGGCTGCGATCCCCTGAAAGATCTACTGTTATGGTAAGTTCTTACGTAACTGTTCTTTCTGTCAGTTGCTTTTAGCCAGTGTATGCTTGTTAGCTAGTGTTTTCCATTTTAAGGATTAGCTCTTCCGTCTGACCAGTACTTCCAACTTCAGTACCCTGTTGTACAGTACTTTGTTCCACAATTTATTCCTTGTAGCCACCCTAGTCCTATATGTCTTGGTTTTTTACTGCCTAGTTACCCTATTTTTTGCTAGCCAGTCACTACCATTGCTGCTGAGCTAGTTAGTATTTGTTACTAGCTTCGTTGGCCTTATTCTTCTCCCTCTTCTACGTCTGTCCTCACTCTCACCCTCCCTCCTCCACCGGTTTGTCCTCACACTCCCCCTCTCTTACCTTCCCTTACTATTCACTGGTCTCCTCTCCCCCCCGAACCTGGCCTTCCTTTGCTTTATTCTTCTCCCTCTTCTGCCCTGTCCCCCTCCTTCCTCCACCCGTTTATCCCCACACTTTGCCTCTCCCACCCTCCCTTCCTATTCACCCTGGTCTCTCTTCCCATCTCCCTGAACCTGGAGTTCCTCCAGCAAGTCATCCTTTCCCTTCCACGTGCTCCTCCCATTCTTTCTCCTCTCCATCCTACAGGGTGTAAGTCCCACTCCATCCTCCTACTCCTCTTCCTAGCTAGTGAAGTTGAAACCAACCCTGATCCCTACCCTCCTCCTTCCTCCCCCTTTTCACCTCCCAAAAGGTCCTAGCATTTTCCACCTTAAGACTAGGAGCCTTAACGTCTGTGTTTGCCTCTAGTAGGCAGTATAGTGTAGTGGTTATGGGCACTGAGCTGCGGACCTGGATTTGAATCCCACTAGCATACTGTGTGACCCTGAGCAAGTCACTTAACTTCCTTGTGCTCCCAGGTTACACCTGTAAACAAACTGTGGCATAGTCTGCCTTTCCTTGTTAAACAGTTTCCCCTTCAAACAACATGAAGTCTTGCTGTATTCTGACTATATACAGTTAGCCCCAGCACTTGAACTGCTCCGGAGAGTAAAGCGTTAACTCTATGCAATGGCATAGAACGTTGAGCTCGAGCTCGGTTTTTAAACTTCTGTCTGTGGTACTCTGAAGTGTAACCATCAGATTTCTTATTCTGCCTAACTGTGAAATCGCTCCGGAGATCCCTCCTGCACTTCGGTTCGGTTATAGTTCGAATCTGTCGTTTTTTTCAAACTGTTTCTTCAGTAAATCGGTATTCTTGCCTCTGTCTCAGTACCAGTAAGTGGTAGTTGTAGGTAATGGTTGTTTTAGTGTTTTCTTAAAAAGTTTTTTTATTTTCAGTTCTTTGCTGGCCGGTCCGATTCAGAACCGAAACCTATTTTGATTTGTGTAATGTATTTCTTGTGTCTGGTTTTTCTGGTACTTATCGGTTCCTAAAAAAATCCGACCTTTTAGGATTTTTTTAACCGACCTGTGCCTGGCTTAACCGCTGTATAGGGTGACTTTAGATTTGAAGGCATGTCTGAGAAACCCAAAAAGGAAACCGGATCCACTGGGTTTCAGCACTGTACCGAGTGTAAGGAGGCCTTTGCTAAGGCTGGCCCTCACCTCATATGTGTGTACTGTCTGGGGTTTGACCACCTCAAAGAAGACTGCCAGATATGCAAGAACTTTCCCAAAGCCACTCTGGAAAAATGATGGATTGGGCTAAGGGAGAGGGAGGCCGAGAAGTCCGCTGACCCAGATGGCCAGCCTGGTTCGGTTGCGACCGAACCTGAGGAGGTGCCCCTGACCTGAGTGATACCTCCTTGGGCAAACGAAGAGCCAATTCTGCGGAATCAGTTCCGGCTAAAAGAAAAAGAAAGTCAGCCGGTTTGGATCCGACTTCTCATGGTCCGACCGCTGAAGTGATAGTGAAAGCGATTTCCATAGTCCAGTCGCTTTGCCTGGTTTCGACCGAACCGGTATCGGTCCAAAGCAGAGCAGTTCAGTCAGAAATCTCTGCTTCAGACATAGAACCTGAAACTTACTATCAGGGTGATTGGAAGGAGGAGGAAGATTATGATGAAGAGGATGAGGGTCTAGATGGGCAGGTAGAGCCTGACATCTCCCCAGACAGGCCCTCTCAAATTTCTCCTCCCGGGCATTCTGAGTCCCCTTCCCATTTCTTGTTTTACTGGAAAGTGGCTGAGACTCGTCAGCTTCCTTTGGAAGAGGCTGAACAGGATCAGGAAGAACCTGACTACTTAGAAATGATGGATGTACTAGAGTCAAAAAGGGTGTCTATTCCCTTTCACAAATCCTTGGGGAAGCAGACACAAAAAATTTTACAGCTTCCTACATCCATACCTCCTGTGGAAAAAAGAATGGACAGGAAGTATACTTTGTCAGGTCCTGGGACGGAATTATTTACTAATCACAGCAGCCACATTGAGGTAGTACAAGCTGCAGCCTGTGACAAGGCTAATATTCCCCTGGCATCTCACCCTCTGACAAGGATTCCAGGAAAGTGGATGCCATGGCAAAACAAAGTACTTGGCATCCTCTTCGGGACTCAAACAATCAAACTACATGGCATACACAACTAGGTACCAGAAATCTACGTGGGATACGGTATTGGAACTGGCTAGGAATGCAAGGAGCTGGAGCAGGTGGCTGCAAATGGTATAGAGGCATCTAAAGTGCAGTTCCACGCTGCTGTAGATTCTAATGATGTTCATTCCAGGGTCATGGCTACATCTGTCTCCATGAGTAGATTTGCTTGGCAGGATACCCAGGCTAAGGCCATGGATTTTCCTGTAGCTGGTAATTCTCTTTTTGGGGATCAAACAGAGAATTACGTGAAAAAGATGGACGAGTACTGGACCACTTATAGGAGTGCTGCAGCCAAAGAAAAACAGTCGACTCCTCAGAGGCAGCAGTTTAAAGGCAGGGCAGGCCTTTTCACAGGCCTTTTTATCAAACTCAGACCTCCTCCTCCTCTTTTCAGCACAGGTGGTTCTTTAGGGGAAGAGGTAGACGAGGGGTAACTAGGACCCCATCATCCACTCAGTCTAAGCCCCCTGCTAGGCAGACACCCTGAGGTGTCAGTCAGGGTCACCATCCCAATCCCAGTAGGGGGCAGGCTGGCTCACTACTCCCAGGCCTGGGAGTCTATTACTTCAGACAAATGGGTCCTGGAAGTAGTGAGCCAGGGACTTGCTCTCAGTTTCAAGAGGTTCCCAGGAATGAGAGCAAGGGCCTTCAGTCCTCCCTCTCCCTTGGAGACAAAGGCCTTAGAGGCAGAAGTCTCCTCTCTTCTGCTTTTGCAAGCAGTAGAGAAGGTACCTGTTTGTCACAGGGGAAAAGGACTGTATTCAAGATACTTCCTTACCCCAAAAAAGACAGGGGAGTGGTGACCCATCTTAGATTTAAGGTACCTGAACAAACATTTGACAAAACTAAAATTCAAAATGGTAACTCTGGGAGTAATTCTTCCCTCTCTGAAACCAGGAGATTGGCTGGCTTCCCTGGATCTCAAGGATGCCTACTTCCACATACCTATCAAATATTCTCAAAGAAAGTACCTCAGGTTCAAGTTGCCCTCAGGCCATTATCAATTCAGGGCTATATGCCCTTCGGCCTAACATCTGCTCCAAGGGTGTTCACCAAGTGTCTTGCAGTAGTGGTGGCATTCCTCAGGAGACAGGGCATCCTTCTGTTCCCATACCTGGACGATTGACTCCTAGTGGGCCAGTCCTCAGACCAAGTCAAGTCAGCCTTAGAGGTCACTCAGAGACTTCTAGAATCCTTGGGCTACATTCTAAATTTAGAGAAGTCTGTTCTAGAACCATCCCAACTTCTCACCTTCAGAGGGGTGAAAATAGATACTATCCAGGCAAGGTCTTTTCTCCCTCTCTCAAGGGTGTAGTGACTGGTCACTCTGGCTTCCTCTTTTCATCCTCTAGTGTCTTGTCCAGCCAAACACTTGCTACGGCTGCTGGGCCACATGGCAGCTTCCACAGCAGTAGTTCAGGGAGCAAGGTTTCAGATGAGAAATATACAGTTTCATGTCGGATCTTACTGGTCTCAGAAAAAGGATCCTCTCTCCAAACTGGTTGCAGTCTCTCAAACTCTAGTACAGGCCCTCCAGTGGTGGCTGGAAGAAGACAATCTCCGACAAGACGACCCCTTTATCAGTCAGGCCCCTTCTGTGATTCTCACCACAGATGCCTCCCTGCTGGGGTGGGGAGCCCACCTGGATCATCTTACAGCTCAGGGAACTTGGTCTCACCAGGAGTCCCTTCTGCACATAAATCTTCTGGAATTGAGAGCTGTCTTTGTGGCACTTCAGACATTCTCAACTATTGTTCAAGGGAAAGTGGTGCAGATCAGGACAGACAATTCCACAACCATGTGGTGCATTAACAAACAGGGAGGCAGTCGGTCCTCGGCCTTGAGCACAGAGGCCATGAAGGTATGGTCTCTGGCATATTCCCTTCTGGCTTCCCTGCTGGCTGTGCATCTCCCAGGGAAGGACAACATTCTAGCACATGCTCTAAGCAGAGTTTCCCAGGGACACCACGAATGGTCCCTGAACCCTTCAGTTCTTAGAGCCATCTTCAAGAGATGGGGCACTCCAGAGATAGATCTCTTTGCAGCTCGGGACAATCATCAACTTCCTCTTTGTTGTTGCAGACCACCTCTTCTGGGCCCTGTCCTTCAGGATGCTCTTCTACTGAATTGGACAAGCAGGTTTATGTATGCATGTCCTCCTTTTCCTCTGATATTCAGGGCTCTGATCAAAATCAGGTCTCAACCTTGCAAGGTAATTCTGGTGGCTCCAGATTGGGCCAGACAGCTTTGGTATCCTCTACTGTTGTCACTGTCAGTAACACTACCCTTATGTCTTCCCAGACAACACAATCTCCTCACCTCCTCTCAGGGGAGGATTCTGTATCCCAACCTTCAGACTCTCAGGCTCAAAGCCTGGCTCTTGAAGAACTAGAATATGCAAGCTTGCACCTTTCCCAATCAATCTTGGATATTTTAAAGGTTGGCAGGAAGCCTGCTACTAGAAAGACTTACAACTCCAAATGGAAAAGATTTGGGTTTTGGTGTTCCCAAAAGCATGTCAAGCCAGAGCTGGCTTACATTGCCATGGTTTTGGACTATCTGGTGCATCTTAACAGTTTAGGCCTCCGGCCTACTACTCTCAAGGTACATTTGGCAGCTGTGTCTTCCTTCCTTCCTTCCTTTCTGCTGGTAAGGACTCTTCCCTAGCTTCTCAAAGCACATCTTCTTGACCTGGAAGGACACTACTTCTTTATTCAGCTGTGAGCTGTGTGGGAAATTCTATATTGCACTTGATATCTGCAACACAGTGCACTTTTGCTCAATTCTGTGGGAGGTGAAACTAACTACCCTTGGTAATTGCTTTTTATTTACATATTTATTTAGTGTTTAACCAAGAAGGGGCTTGCAAACTCTGTTTATCTTGTGAGTAACTTCAGAAAGATTTAAATACTGCATTTGGGTAGACCCTTGGAGGTAGCTAGATTGTCTACTAGGATTTTCTGACAGTTGAACTATTTGTAAATAAATTATAGGTGGCTGAGGAGTGAATAAGGAGCTTGCAAACTCTGCTTATCTTGGAAGTAACTTCACAAGGGTTTGAATACTGCATTTTGGTTGTCCCTTGGGGTAGCTGGATTGACTACTAGGATTTTGGGACAAACTATTTTTAAATAATTTACTGGTGCATATGATTTTGTGATAGTTAAACTATTTTTAAATAACTTAGTGGAGGTTAGTTGAATTTCTATAAAGGGCAGTACTCACCAGGGTGGTGAAGCAGTGGTGTATTTGATTGTTTCTAACAGTCACCTGTGGTTGTGGACTACCCTCCCTTCCCCACCCCCCCAGGTGTGGCATTTCCTTTATAGCCAAAGTTCTGACATCATTTCCTCAACAGGTCTTGGGGCAGAACTGTCATATTCTTAATAACCCATCACAGTGCGTAAAGGGTAAGTACACACCACCTAAAAAAATAAAAAATAAAAACAAAATTGATATATTACATACTGTATATTATAAGGGAGAGGGACATATGGGGAGTTGTGCAATGCACTGGCTGTGGAGCAGCAGTTTTCCGGGAGACATTCTGGAAACTGCGTTGCTGTCCTATTTGCAGGCAACTGTCAGCTCTGAGGGAGGAGATTGCCCACCTCCAGGCTGAACTGGCATGGACTAAGGAGGCCTCCCCCACCCAAAGAACACCACTGCCATAACCACTGCCTCAGAGGTTGCCAAGTATGAAGAGCAGTTGGACCACAGTGGGTTCTGGGAGGGTGCGGGTGGTGGAACAGAGGCGAAGACCCCTAGTTGTACCTCTACACAAATCATATGCCAGTCTGACAGCGCAAGGTTCCTCTATGATGGCACCCTCAGTGGAGACCAAGAAGAATGCTGAGGACATCCACAAGGGAGACCCACAAAAGGGTGGCAAGGGACACCACAGGGAAAGGAAACAGCTTCTGATAGGGGACTTAGTTGTTAGGGGGTAGAACTGGGGAAGGGAGAGGAGAGGGAAGTAAGATGCCTGCCTGGTGCCATGGCTTGGAGGGACAAGAAGCGAATCCTCACGATTGCAGAAGCAGCATCACAGGAGAGGGAACTAGATATCATTGTCCACCTTGGGACAAATAACCTAGCTAGGCATGGAATCATTGCAGTGCAGGATGAATTTGTGGAGTTGGGGAGGGGCCTCAGACAGGTAGCAAGCATGGTTACCTTCTCAGAGGTGCTGCCAGGCCATGGCAGGGGTGAGGCTAGGGTACTGCACACCATGCAGTTTAATGAATGGTTGCAAAACTGGTGCAGAACACAGGGCTTTGGCTTCATTGGGGACTGGGGATACACCTGGAGAGATGAAGGTCTGTACTGGCACGATGGTCTGCATCTATCCACGAAGGAAACCAAGCTCCTAAGTAACAGGTTTAAATGCTTCCTTGGCAAGCTTTTAAACTAGCCAAGGGGGGAGGTGCTGATAAGAGGCAGGAAATTTCAAGCCTCCCCCCAACAAAACATGGCAGGTAGTAAGGTAAACACTGAGGTACAGAGCTCAACAGAGGGCAGGACACGGGTAAATGGAAAAATAGACAAGGGCAATAAGAGCAGGGATGGGGGAAAAAAAGGATAAAGCCAACATTAAATGGAGGGCAATGAGTACCAGTGCCTGTAGTCTGGGAAACAAGCTTCCTGAGCTAGTAGCCTTGATGGAAGATGAAAATTTGGATATTGTGGCAGTCACGGAAACATGGTACACGGAGAACCATGACTGGGATGTCAACATACTGGGGTACACAGTCTACAGAAGGGACAGGGAGGGTAAAAGAGGAGGTGGAGTATCTCTATACATAAGGGAAGGGATCAAAACTACAGAACTAAAAAGTAAAGGGAAAGGACAAGAGGCACTCTGGGTCACCTTGGAGACAGGGAATGGCATCACAATCCGCACAGGGGTTGTATACAGACCCCTGTCTCAAGGGGAGGAAACGGACAAGAAAATGATGGAGCACATTCTCAAAATGGCTGAAAAAGGGGAGATACTGTTGATGGGGGACCTGAAAATGCCAGATGTTAACTGGACGACATGTACTGCAGCCACATCCAGAGCAGGGTCATTCTCGATGCCCTGCAGGGGGCAGGCCTTAGACAGCTAGTGTTGGAACCCACTCAGGAGGGAGCAATACTAGACCTGGTACTCTCAACTGGAGAGAGGATCACAAATTTAGAAGTCAGTAGACATCTGGGAACAAGTGACCACTGCACAGTGTGCTTCACAATAAGCACAACCATGGAGACAAGCCATACAAAAACAAGGATACTGGTCTTTAGAAGGGCTGACTTTGGCAAAATGGGTGAATACCTGAGGAATGCACTACCAAATAGCCAAAAAGGAGGGGTGGAAGAACAATGGAGAAAAATCAAAACTGCTATCATAGAGGCAACAAGCCTTTGCATGGGACAAATAAAGAAAACAAAGCAGAGTAAAAAAACACTGGGTTCTCAAGAGAGGTGGCAAGGAAGGTTAAGGAGAAAAAGGCTGCATTCAGAAAGTATAAGGAATCACAGAAGGAGCACGACAGGGAACTGTATCAATTAAAGTAGAAAGAAGTAGGGAAGGCAGTCAGAATAGCAAAGGCCCAAACCGAGGAAAAAATAGCCAACTCAGTTAAGAAGGGGGATAAAACCTTTTATAGGTACATTAGGGAGCATAGAAAGGTTAAGGGAGGCATAGTGAAGATTAATAAAGGAGAGGGGAGGTGGGCAGAGGGAGACGGTGAAAAGGCAGAGATGCTGAATGAATACTTTTGCTCAGTATTCACAAAAGAAGATGAGGAGGAGTTACCTAAATCAGACAATAGATGAACCTTGGGTAGGGGGGTTGACACCAGTCCATTTACAGAAGAAAGAGTCCTGAAAGAACTCCTAAAACTCAAGGTGGACAAAGCAATGGGGCCTGACAGGATTCACCCCAGAATCGTAAAAGAACTAAGGGAGGACCTAGTGACACCACTGACCACACTTTTTAACAAATCATGGGAGGATGGGGTGGTACCTGAGGACTGGAGGAGGGCAGATGTGATTCCCCTTCACAAAAATGGGAGCAAGGCAGAAGCAGGAAACTATAGACCTGTAAGTTTGACCTCTGTGGTAGGGAAAATGATGGAATCACTTCTGAAAGAAAGAATTGTTGAGTACCTAGAGGCCAGCGGGGCACAGGACCCACAGCAGCATGGATTTACAGCAGGAAGGTCATGTCAGACAAATCTAATTGATTTCTTCGACTGGGTGACCAAAGTAATAGACCAGGGAGGGGCTGTGGATATGGCCTATCTAGACTTTAGCAAGGCATTTGACACAGTCCCTCACAAAAGACTAATAACCAAGTTAGCCAGCCTGGGAGTGGGTTCCTGGGTAGCAAACTGGCTGCACAACAGGACACAGAAGGTAATAGTGAATGGAACACATTCCGAAGAAAGGTGGGTTACTAGTGGAGTACCTCAGGGCTCAGTACTGGGTCCAGTCCTCTTTAACATCTTTATAGGTGACATTGCAGAGGGTCTGAAGGGAAAGGTATGCCTCTTTGCAGATGGCCTGAAAGATCTGTAACAGAGTTGATACACAAGGGGGTAGAAAGGATGAGAAGGACTTGTCAAGAGTTGGAGGAATGGTCAGACATATGGCAACTTAGATTCAATGCAAAGAAGTACAAAGTAATGCACCTGGGAAACAAAAACCCAGGAGAAGAGTATACAATAGCAGGGGAGGTACTAACAACAACAAAAATGGAAAGGGACTTTGGGGTAGTCACATCAAATGAATTAAAGGTGAGTAAGCAATGTGAGAAGTCAAGTGAGGAGAGCCAGGGAGATACTGGGATGCATAGGAAGGGGCATCACAAGTAGAAAAAGGGAAGTGGTTATCCCTCTGTGCAGACAGTTGGTGAGACCCCATCTGGAATACTGTGTGCAGTTTTGGAGACCTCATCACATGAGGACATAGACAGGATGGAAGCAGTCCAGAGGGCAACTAAAATGATGCAGGGTCTGTATCAGAAACCATATGAAGAGAGACTGAGAGAGCTTAATATGTATACCCTTGATGAACGGAGAGACATGGGGACATGATAGAAACTTTCAAGTACCTCAAGGGAATCAACAAAGTCCAGGAGGCTAGCATCTTTCAGAAAAAGAGATGTGTAAGAACAAGGGGGCACAATTTAAAGATAGAGGGGGGACGGCTCAGGGGTAATGTGAGGAAATTTTTTTTCACGGAGAGAGTGGTGGATGCATGGAACCGCCTTCTTGGGGAGATTGTTGGGTCTAAAACAGTGGGGAAATTCAAACATGCATGGGACAGATATAAGGCAATTGTAGTGGGGGGTTGCAGGAAGTTGGCTGTTGGTTAACTAGAATCTGCAGCTTATCCAATAAGAAGGGAAATGGGCAGACTGGGTGGGCCAAGTGGTCCTTCAAACAACATGAAGTCTTGCTGTATTCTGACTATTGCAGTGATCACCAACCTTTGAACTGCCCCGGAGAACAAAGAGTTAATTTTCCATGCAGGGCATGGAACGTTGAGCTCAAGCTCGGTTGAAGCTTCTGTCTGCTGTTGTTTAAACTCCAGCTGTCAGATTCTTTACTCCGTCTCACTGAACAGTCGCTCCGGAGATTTCTCCTTCGCTCGGTTCAAAAAAGTCGGTTAAAGTGTCGTTTTTTTGCTCGGTTTCTACCAAATTTCTGCTACTGAACCTGTCGGTTTAAGTCTCTGTCTCTGGTACCGTGAGTACTAGATAGGTTTTGTATTAGTTTTCTGTGTGGAATTTGTAAACATTGGATCAGTTCGGTTTGAACCGATCAGGTTTGTGTTAAAAAAAACAAACTTCTGTCTTTATTAGAGTGTGGTAACCGATCCATATCGGTTCTAAAAAAACGGATTTAATTACGTTTTTTTTCCCCAAGACCCGTAACACGGTCAGGAACCGATAGGGGTGTCTTGCCTGGCGGATTGCCGAAAAAAGGGTAAGTTGTGGTTAGGATTGGCCATGACTGAGAAAACCAAGAAAAAAACCGGGCCCACTGGGTTTCAACACTGTAGTGTGCGTGGGGAAGCCTTCGCTAAGGCTGATCCCCACACCACCTGTGTTTATTGTCTGGGGTTTGACCACCTTAATTCAGACTGCCAAATTTGTAAAAGTTTTCCCAAAGCTACCCTGGATAAAAGAGTATGTAGACTGAGGGAAAGGGAGGCCGAGAAGTCCGCTGACCCAGATGGCCAGCCCGGTTTGGTTCTGACCGAACCAGAAGGAGTGCCCTCTGACGAGGGTGAAACTTTTTCGGGCAAAAGGAGAACCGATTCTGAGGCATCGGTTCCGGTTAAAAGAAAGAAAAGGGAAAAATCATCTAGTTCGGATCCACAAGTTCTTTCTCCGACCGCTGATGAAATAGCCAAAGCGATAAGGATAGTTCAGTCGTTAACTTCGGTTCTGGCCAAACCAGCACCATCTGTCAGGGGCTCGGTTCGGTCGGTTCCCCCGGTTCCGGATTATACTTTAGAAGAATTTTATGAACCGGAGGAGGAGGAGGGAGAGTATGAAGATGATGATGATGGTGATTATGAAAGTCTGGATGTGCCTATTGACCCAGACATCTCCCCAGACGGACCTTCAGGTGTTTCTCCTCCTAGGCTTTCTGAGTCCCCTTCCCACTTTATGTTTTACAAGAAAGTGGCTGAAACCCTCCAGCTTCCTATAGAAGAATCAGTAGAGGATCAGGAGGAGCCTGATTTTGTTGAGATGATGGACATCCCAGAGTCCAGGAGATTGTCTATTCCCCTCCATAAATCTTTTGGGAAACAGACATTTAAAATTCTAAAAACTCCTAATTCCATACCTCCTGTGGACAGAAGAATGGACAAGAGGTATACCCTTTCAGGCTCGGACACAGAGTTCCTTTCTCAACAATGCAGCCATGTTGGGTAGTGCAGGCTACTGCCTGTGATAAGGCAAATATTCCCTTGGCCTGCACCCCCAAGATAAGGACTCAGGAGGATTGATGCCATAGCAAGAAACAGTACATGACAGCATCTTTGGCACTCAGGCAGGCTAACTATATGCCTACACAGCTGAATACCAGAGTCCAGGTGGGACACTGTGCTAGCTCTAGCTAAACAGGGCCCTGAACCAGCTTGCCAAGGAGCTGGAGCAGGTGGCTCTGATGGGACTGAGGCATCCAAGGTGCAGTTTCATGCTGCTGTGATCCAGTGATGTTTCATCTAGAGTCATGGCTACATCTGTGGCCCTTCGGAGGACGCAGGCTTGGCTCAGATGTACTAGCCTATCACAGGATACCCAGGCTAAGGCCATGGATTTCCCTGTCATTGGTAATTCTCTGTTTGGGGGGCAGACAGAGAACTACATGAAGAAGGTGGATGAGTACAGGACCACCTACAGGAGTGCTCAGGCCAAAGAAAGGCAACCACTCCTCAGAGGCAGCATTCCGGGAAGGGCAGGCCCTTTCAAAGGCCTTTTTACCAAGCCCAGGCCTCCTCTTCTGCTTATGCTCAGAGGGGTTCTTTAGAGGAGAGGCGGACGGGGTGAGCAGGCCTACTTCCACCCCCTCAGCCTAAAGCCCCTGCCAAGCAGGCACCCTGATGGGTCTGCCGGCCGATTCTCCAATACCTGTAGGGGGCAGGCTGGCTTACTTTGTCCAGGACTGGAAGTCTTTAACATCAGACAAGTGGGTCCTAGAAGTAGTAAGCCAGGGACTGGTTCTCAGCTTCAAACAATTTCCCAAGATGAGAACCAGATCCTTTCCACCTGCAAATCCATCAGAGACCCTTGCCCTAGAGGCAGAGGTTGCTTCCCTCTTGGCACTCAGAGCCATAGAAAGGGTTCCTACCCTACACAGGGGCCAAGGATTGTACTCCAGGTACTCCTAACCCCCAAAAGACAGGAGAATGGCAGCCCATCCTGGATCTGAGGTATTTAAACAAGCACCTTTAAAGCCAAAATTCAAAATGGTGACTCTGGGAATAATTCTGCCCTCTCTAAGGCCAGGGGACTGGCTAGCCTCCCTGGACCTCAAAGATGCCTATTTTCACATTCCAATCAGGTACTCCCACAGAAAGTACCTCAGGTTCGAGTTGCCCTCAGGCCACTATCAATTCAGAGCAATGCCCTTTGGCCTAACATCATCCCCAAGGATGTTCACAAAGTGCCTGGCAGTAGTGGTTGCTTTCCTAAGGAGAAAAAAGATCTCCATTTTTCCATACTTGGACGACTGGCTCATAGTGGGTCAGTCTCCAGACCAAGTCAAGTCACATCTTCAGATAACTCGGCAACTGCTCACTTCCTTAGGATTCCTCCTAAACCTTCCAAAGTCAGTTCTCGAGCCAGTACAGCTCCTCACCTTTATAGGGGCAGAGCTGGATACAATAAGAACAAAGCCTTCCTTCCTCTGGACAGGGCAAGGACCCTTATAGAACTGGCCTCTTCTTTCACCCTTCAGGTGTCTCGACCAGCAAGACACTTCTTGCAGCTCCTGGGCCACATGGCAGCCTCTACAGCAGTGGTCCAGGGGGCAAGATTCCAGATGAGGGACATTCAGTTCCACTTAAGAGCCTTCTGGTCCCAAAGAAAGGATTCCCTTACCAAACTAGTCCCAGTGACTTGAACCCTGATCCAGGCTTTGCACTGGTGGCAGGATCAGGACAATTTAAGATAGGGAGTTCCTTTTGTCACTCATTCTTATTTTCTAATCCTCACCACAAACGCCTCCCTCTTGGGCTGGGGAGCCCACTTGGGGGATCTCACCACCCAAGGGCTGTGGTCACCTCAAGAATCTCTGCTTCGCATCAATCTCTTGGAACTCAGAGCAGTGTTTCTGGCACTGCAAGCTTTTTCCAAATCTGTACAGAACAAGGTGGTCCAGATTAGAAGAGAAAATACCACCACAATGTGGTACATCAACAAACAAGGAGGCGTTCGGTCAACAGCCTTATGCACAGAAGCAATGAAGTTTTGGTCTCTGGCCTATTCCCTGCAGACCTCTCTGATAGCAGTTCACCTCCCAGGGAAGGACAATGTCCTAGCAGATGCTCTCAGCAGGATATCTCAGGGCCACCATGAATGGTCCCTAGATCCCCTAATTTTGAAAGTGATTTTCTCCAGATGGGGCACTCCACAGATAGATCTTTTTGCAGCCCCAGACAATCACCAACTTCTTCTCTTTTGTTGCAGACCCCCAGTCTTGGGCTCAGTCCCCCTGGATGCTCTGGTTCTGAATTGGGAAGGGAAATTCCTGTTTGCTTTCCCCCCCTTCCCTCTCCTGTTCAAGGTGCTAGTCAAGATCAGGTCTCAACCATGCAAAGTGATTCTGATCACTCCAGACTGGGCCAGACAGCCCTGGTATCCACTGTTGCTATCCTTAGCAGTCTACCTTCCCCTGTCTCTTCCCCTGTCTCTTCCCAGGAATTACAACCTGTTGACATCCTCTCAGGGAAGGATTTGGTATCCGAATCTCAAATCTCTCAATCTCAAGGCCTGGCTCTTCATGAAGAGTTAGAGTTTGCTGATCTGCACCTCTCTCAAGATGTTCTGGATATTCTTAAGGCTTCTCGAAAGCCTTCCACCAGAAAGCCTTACAACTCCAAATGGAAAAGGTTCACTATGTGGTGCTCTAATAAGCATATTTCTCCAGAATCTGCTGGGTTGCCTACAGTCCTGGACTATATGGTTCATCTTAATGGCTTGGGATTTAGACCAGCTACACTTAAAGTGCATCTGGCAGCTGTTTCTGCCTTCTTGCCAGTAGGCAAGCCCTCTCCTCTATCAGCCCATCCTGTATTTTGTAAATTCTTCAAGGGATTGCTGCACACCAATCCTCCCTTTAGGGACCCTGCTCCTGCTTGGGACCTTAATGTTTGCATTCCTTAGCTTATGCAACCCCCCCTTTGAGCCTTTGTCCTCTGCAGAGCTTAAGTACTTGACTTGGAAAACTGTGTTTTTGGTAGCCATTACCTCTGCCAGGCGCATCAGTGAATTGCAAGCCCTGTCAGTGGAGCCTGATTTCATCTCTTTCCATAGAGATAAAGTGTTCCTAAGAACTAACAGGAAGTTTTTGCCTAAGGTGGTTTCAGATTTCCACCTTAATCAGTCTATGTCTCTCCCTGTTTTCTTCACTGGCCATTCCTCCTCTGGAGAGAGGAGGTTGCACAGCCTGGACGTAAAAAGGACCCTTAGCTACTACATAGAGCGCACCAAGGGTCACAGGTTTGAGTCCCTCCAGTTGTTCCTCACTTATGGAGAGGTCGGTGAAGGCAAACCTGCCACTAAAGATCAAAAAATCAATCAATCAAAATCTTTATTTATTCAGACGAGCATCATTGAGCATAGCTCATTTACAAGATGGACCTGATTGGTCATAACAATATAAAGGTACAATTTACACAAATACAAGATACAGATTGAATACAAAAAACAAAGACTTTATAAATGAACAGATGCAAGAATATTCACATATATACAAAGCAATGAGCCAATGAATCTGGGTTATAATAAAAAAGGAAAAAATAAACTACTGAAAGATTAAAGCGAGGGTGATGGGATTTTGGGGAAAAAGTCTGGTAAGAAATAGGTGGGTGAAAGCTAGAAAACAAATTACGGTGGAAGTGCAAAAGGGGTAGGGAAAAGGGGTATGATAGGACTAGGTCTTGTGGAAGCAGTTGCATGGCTCTGGAAAGAGACTAGTGTACAGCTTTTGAAGGATGTTATTGGAATGAGGGTATTCAACTTCAAGGTCTTTTGAAGAGAGTTCCAGATAAGTGCTAGAGAGTAGCTGATTGCAGCCCTCCCATACCGGTACAGGTAATAGGTATCTTCAGCATGATGAGTCTATTGTTCCTTAGGGCATATGGCCTGGATATGACCTGAGTAAAACAATCTGAAATGTAGGATGGTAGTTTGTTTGTTAGAGCTTTGTAGATCCATAAAGCAGCGTTTTTGTTTCTTCTATGATGTAGGGATGTCCAACCGACTGCATTATAGAGAGAGCAATGGTGGTGCTGAAAAGAAGGTCTGTAATGAATCTAAGAGCTCTATGATACAAGGTATCCAATTTATTTAAGTGGGAAAGGGAGCAGTGACCATATAGGAAGTCAGCATAATCAATGAGGGATAGGAATGATGCCAGGATTAATCTTTGTTTAGAATCTCTGGTTAGATAATGTTTAATCCTGTAAAATAGGCCAAGTCTCTGTCTGAGTTTTTTCAGGAGCTCTTCAATGTGGCTAGTGTAGTCAAGTCTATTGTCAATCCAAACCCCAAGATATTTAAATTTATCCACATATTCCAGACTTTCACCAAGGATGGTAGATAATTGGGGAAGGGTGTTTGGTGAGAGAGTGGAAGAGAAGCTCTTGGTGGAGAAGAACATAGCTTTCGTTTTCTTGGCATTTAATAGGAGTTTCTTTTCTAGTAATTTGTGCTGCAGCAGAGAGAACTCAGATTGTAAAAGTTCACAGGCCTTTGTTGGTGTAGGATTACTGACATATAGGTCAGTATCATCTGCAAAAAGGTGAATATTAGATTTGGTGAGATTGTTGTCATTGTTATTGATGTAAATGGCAAAGAGGATAGGACCCAAGATGGAACCTTGTGGTACACCTCTTAGGAGTGGTTTTGAGGTAGATAGGTCACCTTCATTTTTTACCTGCTGTATACTACCGGAGAGGTAGCATCTGAACCATTGAAGAGATTGAGTCGAGGCCTATGGAATGCAGAGAGGAGATTAGTAGTTCATGGTCCACAGTATCAAAGGCTTTGCTTAAATCCAGAAATACAGCACAGATATTATTCTTTTTGTCTAATTCAGTCTGCCAATCATTTGTAACTTTTGCTAAGGCAGAGATGGTGCTGTGCATGGATCTAAACCCAGATTGAGCTGGGTTAAGGAGGTTATTGGTGTCAAGGTAGGCACTTAATTGGATGTTCACTAATTTTTCAAGCATTTTGGACAATACTGGTAAGATGGATATGGGCCTATAGTTGTTGAGGTCCATGGGGTCACCTGCTTAAGTAGGGAAACACTTGAGCTGTCTTCCATATTGAAGGAATAGATCCAGTGGCTAGGACAAATTGAAAAGGTGAGTTGGGGGCTGCTAAGCGTGCAATGCAACTTTTAGAAAATAGGGGTCCAGAGAGTCTGCACCTGCGCTTTTAGTTGTATCCAAATGGAGTAGTAGGTCTTCTACTTTTTTAATAGTATTGGCTTAAGGAAAATGTGGAAGCAGCCTTTTGTCCCTAAGTAGACTGGAAGTTTAATTGTGACCGCATTAGATTTGCTGGAGAGGAGTCAAAGCTAGACCGCTGTAGTGAAATGATTATTAAGGCATTCAAGATTTCTTGCTTGTCAGTGATATCCACATTATTTAGGTGCATTTTGGGTGGTAAGACAGGGTAGAATCTTGTCCTAGGATCCCTTTATGGTCCCCCAGAATCTGGAAGGGTTATGGTAGGAGGCATCCAGTTCAGCTGTGTAGAAGGCAGCCTTGCATTTCTCACTTTTTTGTGCAGGAGTTTCTGGCTTTTCTGAATTGAAGCCAATCATATGGATCCTTGGTCTTTCTTGCCCTTTTCCAGAGCTTGTCTCTAGCAAGCAGTGCGGATTTAAGATCAGCAGAGAACCAGCGACAAGATTTGAGCTTGGTTCTGACACTGGAGAGAGGTGCATGTGTATTGAGGGCACTTATGATAATATCATTTAAGACCTGTAGAGCTGTCTCCATTGAAGCTGTGAGATAGAATTCTTGCCAGCGTGTGGTGTGACACAGATCATGGAGATATCCTATGATATTAAGGTTCTTTTTAGACCTTCTTGGGAGAAATTTAGCGGGGTTGGATGGCTTGATTGATGATCTTATACCAGCTATGGGACAGTGATCGCTTATATCACTGAATAGCACTCCAGCGTGAGAATACAGATGAGGCTTATTAACCAACATAATGTCCAGTAGTGTGCTGTTACTTTTGTTTTTTGGGTTAATCGTTGTGGTTCTTTAATTAATTGAGTGAATCCATGAGTGTCACAAAAGGATACTAGAGTGCGGATGCATTGGCTAGCCAATTTAAATTCAGGTAGCCTAAAATAATGGTGTCTTCTGGGCCTAATTTAATTATAGTTCCCAGGTGGGATAGGAGTTTAAGGCCTGCTGAGGGGGCCTATAGCAGCCAATCAATTGAAAGATGACATATTGGGAAGAGATATTTTAAGGGATAAGCATTCGAATTCCTTTGGCTGTGATGTAATATTGAGGCAGGATGCAGAGATATTTGCTTTAACATAAATGGCCACCCCACCGCCCCTGGATGGACGATCAGATCTGAAGAGCTGATAGTTAGGAAGATTTATTTCTCTGTCATTTGTTGCAGATTTGAGCCATGTTTCGGAGATTACCAGAAAGTCAGATCTATTGCCAGGTGGATTGTCTCTTGTGTACAATTCTGCTATGAAAAATTGGGTAGAACCCCACCCTCAGACCTGAGAGCTCACTCTACTAGAGGTACAGCTACTTTCCTGGCTGCTGCCAGGGATATTCCTATCTTAGAAATCTGTCAAGCAGCCACCTGGAAAACAGTCCATACATTCACCAAGCATTACTCTCTGGATATCCAGGCTAGGAGTGATGCTTGGTTTGGCACAGCAGTACTTCAGAGCCTTTCCCAAAGTAGGTTCTGTCCCTCCTCCATGGAGGTACTGCTTGGTAGTCTGCAATAGTCAGAATACAGCCAGACTTCATGTTGTTTGAAGAAAAAATTACTCACCTTAGTAATGTTTCTTCTAATGGAGTCTTGCTATACTCTGGCCTCCCTCCCCCCGCCTCCCCTCTCAGAACCTGGTTTTTGGGATGTGGGTGGGCAGGAGCAGTGTTGGCACCTAGAGGTGCCCCTTTCTCACCCTCCTTTATTTTGGGTGTGTATTGTGTTTTGTTTTTTGGGTTTCCTGACGAGTCTTTGCTTGAAACCAAAAAACCTTTTTTAACAAATTTAGTTGCCGGTAGGCTAGTGTGAGTTTTACAGTTTCCACACAGAACACCTAGTGAGTATAGCTCGTAAAGATCTGACGGTTGGAGTTTAAACAACAGCAGACAGAGGCTTCAACCGAGCTCGAGCTCAGAGTTCCATGCCCTGCATGGAAAGTTAACTCTTTGTTCCCCCGGGGCAGTTCAAAGGTTGGTGATCACTGCAATAGTCAGAATACAGCAAGACTCCATTAGAAGAAACAACATTACTAAGGTGCGTAATTTTTTTTTATCTGCTGTCAAAGTCTATGTTTCTATGTTTCTCATCCAGTTTTCAAAATTTTTTTCAAAGGTTTGGTTCATGTCAATCCTCCCTTTATGCAGCCCCCTTTAGAGCCTTTATCCTCAGCTGAGCTGAAATTCTTGACTTGGAAAACTGTGTTCCTGGTAGCCATTACCTCTGCCAGGAGAATTGGTGAATTAGAGGCTTTATCAGTGGAACCTAATTTAATTTCCGTTCACAGGGATAATGTGGTCCTCCACACCAATAGAAAGTTTCTTCCCAAGGTGGTGTCAGACTTTCATCTGAACCAGTCTGTATCATTGCCTGTATTTTTTCACTGATCATTCTTCCTCTGGGGAGAGAAAGTTACACAGTCTTGATGTAAAGAGGGCTCTTAGTTATTAAATTGAGCATACTAAGGCCCAAAGGAAAGACTGTTCTCAGTTGTTTCTCACTTATGGAGAAGTGGGAAAGGGCAAATCTGCTACCAAGAGGTCTGTTGCCAGATGGATTGTGTCCTTTATTCAATTCTGCTATTCAGAGATTGGGAAGGACCCCCGCAGGCCTGAGGGCTCATTCTACTAGAGGTACAGCTGCTTTGGTCGCAGCAGCTAGAGATATACCTTTAGTGGATATATGCAAAGCAGCTACCTGGGAATCTGTTCACACTTTTACCAAGCATTACTCTTTGGACATCCAGTCACGAAGTGATGTTAGTTTTGGCACGGCTGTGCTACAGTACCTGTTCCCAAAATAGGTTTGTGACCCCTTCCTCCAAGGGGGTACTGTTTGGTAGTCTGCATATAGTCAGAATACAGCAAGACTTCATGTTGTTTGAAGAAAAAAATACTAACTATAGTAATGTTGTTTCTTCTAATGGAGTCTTGCTGTATTCTGACCTCCCTCCCTGCCTCCCCTCCTGGAACCTAGTAGTTTTGGGATGTGGTGGGGCTGGCACAGTGCTGCACCCCAGAGGTGTACTGAACATGCCTTCATCTCTTAGGAGGTTTCTTTTAGTTTGTATTATTAAGTGTTTGGGTAAATCACTACCTTTTTTTGCTCTTTTTGGGTGTTCTCGACTTGAGTCTTCTGACCCTAAAAAAACTTGTTTTGACAATTGGCACAAAATTATGGAAACAATTTCTTCCTTTGAGTTAGTTAGTTTAGTGCTCGTAAGAATCTGATGGTTACACTTCAGAGTACCACAGACAGAGGTTTGAAAACCGAGCTTGAGCTCGATGTTCTATGCCTTTGCATGGAGTTAACCCTTTACTTTCCGGAGTAGTTCAAGTGCTGGGGCTAACTGCATATAGTCGGAATACAGCAAGACTCCATTAGAAGAAACAACATTACTATGGTGAGTAATTTTTTCTTTCCTTTCCTAGGTCTGCCAGCTCTTTCCTAACCTCTGCATTTCTGAGCCTTGGCTGTCCTTCAGGACACTTGACTCTTACCTGGCTAGCTTGGCTCTCCCTGACTAACATCTAGGTAGACAGATTTGTGGTGTTGCCCTCTGTCTTCCATAGCATCTCCTGCACTATTGCTCTCAGGGAATCAGTACCCTTCTCCCATGAGTTTCTTCTTGCTAAGTTCCTATTCGCTCTGCTTTACCGGTCTTCATTGGGTTTTTTCTTTTTGTGTGTGTGTGTGTGTTTTTTGGTTTTGTTTTGCTTTTACAATCAGTATTTATCCTCTAGCCCAGGTCTGCCCGATGGCATCTCCTCAAGACCCAGCCAGTTATCCATCACTTACACAGGACCCTATTTGGTGGGTGGCCATCCACGTTGGATGTGCGAGAGCATGTATGGTGTGCCGGAAAGTATCAGCCCAGCAATTTTACTCTGCTTTCTCTCCTGAGCTGGAGCATCAAGATGTGTACACCAGCATGTCATGCTCCAGCTCTGCCCCGTTACTGCATGCACTCCTGCTGCAGGGCCTCTGTTAGGTGGTAGTCTCTGCGGGGGGGAACTGGTGTCCCTGCTCCCTGAGGAGGGCGAGCTGCCATCAGGCACTCAATCCTCCCCCACCTTGCCAGCCCAACAAGCGATCCTGTCCATTCACAAAACTGAGTCACTGGCTTGGGGGCAGATGCGCAACCGCTGCTCTACTGGAATGGCTGGGGGTTTCTGGTGCCCCCTGAAATCTCCCTCTATTTGCTGGTTGACTCTCTCTCTGTCTCTCTGCTCTTGTCTCCTACTTGTCCACAGGTGATCACCTCCTACTTGTCTGCAGGTGAACACATCCTCCTTGGGGACTTTAATATGAATTAGCTGACCCTGGCCTCCAGGCCGACCTCCCACAGGATTGAGTCCCTTAGTCTTACTCAGCTAATTACTGAACACTCCCAGCTCAGTCCTCACTCTCCTAATCACTGCCACCTGAACTGGGTTCTTTCTTTTCACCCCTACTGCATCATTGCAGCAGGTATTCTGCCAGATGCCTTCAGTGAGCATTGCATGACTTTCTGCGTCAGGAAAGTCTGACTGCCTCTCCTGTCCCCCTGATGCATCTGGTCTGGATCCCTCCAGTTGCTTAAAATCAACATACTCCTAAATTATTTTGCTACAACTGAGTGGTCCACCATCCTCTAGCTGATACTGACGTGGCCTTCTACCTGTTCCATACTAAATTTCCTTCCTATCTACCTCCTCCCTTCTCTTGCAAAGCTGCTGGAGAAACTAGTCTATTCTAGGCTTGCTGAAGTCCTGTGCTCTTCCAGCTTCCTCTCCCCCTTACAGTCTGGCTTCCAGAAGCACAACTGCACTGTGTCCCTTCTAATGCATGTCATTGACGCCATCCTCATTGGGACAATCAGGGGTACATCACAGAGGAAGTTTTCACTGATTTGGCCAAAGTCTTTGACTTGGTGGCCTACCCACTCCTCGTGGGCAAGCTGAGCTCTGCCGGTCTCTCTGCTCTCACTGTTGACTGGTTCTGTTCTTGCCTAATGGCCGTCAACAGTCGGTACAGGTAGGAGGCACCCTATCACCTCTCTGTCTTTTTCTGGCTGTGGTCCTACAGGGCTCCATCCTGGGTCCCTTCCTTTCCTCCATCTTTCTGAACAACCTCCATTCTGCCTGTGACAGCTCACATATTCAGGTAGGAGGTACCCTGTCACCTCCCCATCCTCATCAGGCTGGAGTTCCACAGGGCTACATCCTGGGTCCCATCATTTTCTCCACCTTTCTGAACAACATTACTCTGCCTTTGCCAGCTCACAGATTCATATTTATGCAGATATCACGTTTATCTACACCTCCGGCCCTTCTATTCCAGTTGTACAAAGTTTGATTCATTAAGACTTTCACAACATCCTGCGCTGGTTCCATTCTAATGAACCATGTATCAACACTAAAAAAAGTGTTCATGACATTCGGCACTAGCCAGAAACTGGCCTAGCTTTCTCCCTCCCCATCTTTGCCACCCAGGGTGGCACCCCTCTTGGAATGGTTTCTTCCCTTAAGTACCTCTGTGTGTTGCTAGATAGTAGGCGTCACTTCTCTGCCCACATTGATGCCATTCACTCCAACCTGTGCTCCAAACTTGGTGCCTTGTACTGCAATAAAGACTACCCGTCTCCCCAGGACTGCTGATGGTTCTCCTGGGGGTTTTATTTTTGTGAACTTTATTTATCTCCGGCTACTTGGGGCATCTCTGAGGCATACCCCCCCCCCACTTTGGCACCTGAAACCCCCTGACTGAGAAATCGGGGACAGAGACACCCCACCCTGCTTCCCAGACCACAGCCAAGCCCCCTGATCTACGTCCCCTGGAGCGGGGCCAGCCAGTGCCTTACCTGGGTGTCCTGTCTGAAATCTAGACAGCTGGGTCGGGAGCAGACCGAGTGCTCGGGGGAGCCAGTCAGGAAAGTCCAGTGCTGGGAACGTGGGCTGCAGTCACCCGGACCACCATCGCCTCCTCCGAGAGCCAGGGTTTTTCCTTTAGCTTCCCCTGGATTGAAGATGTCATTGCATGTCTGCGCACGTTGCATGCTGATGCCCGCTGCCTCTTCAACCCCTGTAGCGGCACCGTTCCTTGTACTGCCTCCAGTCTCCATCTGGGGCCACTAAGGAGCGATGTGAGACCCACTACCCACCCCAGGACAGGAGAGCAGTCCTCCAGATGCTCATTCTCCTCCTACCCCTGCCAACCCCTGGCGGCCTGAATCTGTTCCCGAACCTGGGTCACCGGTATGGCACAAGGTGTGACGTCTAGCGCCTCAACCCTCAGTGTCACCGGGGCGGCTTTTTCTCCTGGTTTTTGACTGTGCGGATGTGGTGTGTGGCACTGCCCCTTCCTCTTCCCTTGCCAGAAAGGACACCCTCTGTAATGCCTTTTGCCACTTTGCTACTAATTCTCCTCCGCGAACTAACCACTGCTCCCTCTCCTCCTCCCTGTCCATCCCTTCTTGCCCTCATGTCACCAGTCCCAGTGCGCTTCCTTCATCTCCAGATACTGGTTTGATTCCCTTCCTTCATACCTCTCCTCACTCCTCTCTCACATCCCTTCTGCCTCGTACTCTCTCTGCTCCAGGGAGCCTCGTACCTTCTTCCTTCCCCACCCGCACTCCTCGGCTGGTCAGTCTGTTTTCTCCCATTGCCTCCCTTCCCTCCAGAATCTGCTACCATCTCTCTGTTTCTCCCCCTCTCCCCGCTCTCTCATAGGTGTCGGCTAAAACTTCTCCATGCCCCCCCAACTCCTGCCACAACTCTACCTGACCATCTCCTGTGAGATCTCACCATCCCTGTGTTTGCCTCCAACCAGGTTTCTGCCTCTACGTGACTTACTCTACTACCTACAACTAGTGCATTGCTTCTTTCTACCTACACAGGCATGTCATTGCACATCAGTGCTACTCATTGTACCGCTGCTTGGCTCCTTCCATTGTTATTGTACTTTCATTAATGTTAACTTGTACACTTTTTGCACTTTACCTTGTACCGTTCATTGATGCTGGGTACAGTGTATTATTATACCCCCCTTCCCCTTTGCTCTGGGTCACACCTGGAAATGAGCCTCAGCTCAGTGTGCCTTTCCCGGTTACCCATTTTTAAATAAAGAAATGGACCCAATCTTAGGAGCAAAAAAGGTACTATGACGAGGATGAGAACAATGTAACTAAACAACAAGTGGCGGGAGAGAGACCGTGGCAATGAACAAAATGTTTTATCAGATGCTTGAATATATTCCTATCTAAGCATTTTTTGTAACATTTAGTGAGGTTTAATCTAAAAGTTTTTTTTTAAACTTTGATTTTTCAATAAAACATGCCATACAGCACAATAGGTCTGTAAATACATCACAATGCCACAGTATAGTAATATGTAACGAAACACTCATTTTAGTACCAGGATCATATGATTTACAGAATTGATACCACACATGGGGGAATCTGCAGTTTTCTAAACCGGAGTAAATCCCCATATTTTTAACAACAAGCTGAGCCTTACAAAATAATAGTATGTGGAACAATATTAATATTTGATTCAAAAAGGATACTTTACGTAACCTAAAGAGTACTATGTCCTCAATGTATTATAGGACTAAGAAAATACAAGAGATTCGTTAGGCTTCACAGATATGACCCCAACACACACACACTCTTGCTCCCACTTGCAATTAAGCCGACATTAACTTCAAGCGTAAACAATTATTAGTTATCAAAACTAGTACTGACTCCACTAAAAATAATGGTTACCTTATTCAGTGTATGAAATAGTCCATTCTGTAAAGGAACAAAACATCAATACAGGGCTCAGAAGCCATCAATGATGTTGCAACCCCCCAAGTAAAAGATATCGACTGCATAGCATCCATATAAACTGTCCGAGCCACCAAACATGTGCATGCCGCCTTCTTAAGAAAACACGCAGGTATGAACGTCAAACAGTTCCGAGATCAGTAAAAGTTAAGTAACTCATAAACTACCAGCATAACACACACAGTGGCTTTTAAGAAACATTTCACCAGCCCTAAACTGCTCGAATCTGCAAAAGTTCAATCCATTTGTGCAGCAGCATCCATGTCAACACAGCTTTATACAATCAGGTTTCTACTCATGCTCCCTCAGTTTGGGTGTCTGAATTCTCAGTCTCTTGGTTTTCTGGTGCTCTTTGGAACTCCGCTGCTACCTTTAGAGACCATTTACCTGCATCTTTGGGGTCCCCAAACTGGTAGGTCTTCCCTCCCTATTGGACCCTGAGCCATGCTGGTGCCAGCAGTGAATGCATGATTCCCAGGCTTCTCAGCTGCTGCCGAGCTCCATCAAACTGTTTCCTCCTGTTGCGTGTCACAAACACCCAGTCTGGGAACATACAGACATCCTGATCCTCGTGTTGCAGTGGATGTAGTGCCTTGGCTACAGCAAGAAGAAAATCCCGAACTTCTATCCCAGCATTGCTCCACATTATTGTACGAGGTTGCGACTGGTTACTCAGCGGAGTACGTGGGTTTAGGCAGTAAGCTTGATGGAGGTCTGATCCATCTCAGGAGTCCTGTAAGTGCAGAATTTCTTTCAACTAGGTACGCATTAAATATAGGATATTTTCACCCTCTGCCCCTTTGGGGAGACCAGCTAGTTTCCCATTCATTGCTCTGGCCCCATTTTCAAGATATTCCAAGGGGCCTGTTGGTGGGAATTTCCTGTGCCAGTTTGGTGACTGCAGACAGGGTTTTTAAGGATGGATCGTCAGCTCCTTTTGCTGGGGTTGCTACCGCTTCTGTTTTGGCATCTTCTGTGTCCATTCTGTCAAGGATTCATTTATCTTGTGATCTGTTTCTTGAATCGTTTTAAAGACCGAGTATCAGGGTGGGGGTGGGGTGGGGCTCACCCGTCTGCTGTGGGCCGGTAGTCTGAGAGGTACTCAGCACTTCAGTTGGGGCCTGCAGCGAGTGTGCTCCAGATTTTTGACACTCTCCTCCTGCTTCTTTAGGGCAACCCATTCTGCTATAAATCAACCCTGAGATCCTCAAGATGATTCTTTGTCGAAATATGTGCTCACAGTTAGAAAATCTGTAAGTATTTATATGAAATTAAACTTTAGGAGCTGTAAGGTGGGCAGAGCTGGTGTGAAGCATGTCTGGTCTATAGCACCACCCAAGAGTTTGTTTTTTAAAGGAGTCTATTTCATAATCACAGTAATGCACTCCAGGGTGTGTGCTGTTGTGGGATTCACCCACTTCTCAGGTGGTTACAGCAACACACGCCCTGTCATGAATTACTGTTTAATTCTGTCATTCTGAACCAGCATTCTTGAACAGATTGCAGATGGACACCATTATTAAAAGTCTGCCTCTTGGAAAATATCACTTGTGACAGTTTTTGACAGTGATGTTTTATGATAGCAATATGGCACTCCCATGGGTTAGATTAGCAGTCAGTCACTCCCTAGGGGCAGTGTAGCACAAGGGGCACCCGTGGGGTGACCAAAAGACAGTTAACCTAACCCCTGTTCATGACCTATTGCTTAAAATTAAGTGGCTGTGGGGAGAGTTAATCCAGGGTCACAATCTGACACTCTTTTAACAACCAACTTCCCACCTCAAAGGGGGCTTTTTCAGAGTTTTAGGTCACAAAGTAAGAATGGATTAAAACTGGGTTACCAGGTTCACAGCTTGGCATGTGCCCCCCCCCCCCAAACTACCTCTGGATCACATAGTGAGTAAATGTTGGGGGAGTCGGACCTGGGTGTTCAAACTCACTGCTTGGTACCCAACCTCTCCCAATCCCCAAGGTGACTTGCTTAGAGTCACAGTCAGTAAATAGCAGTGAGGGAGGTCAAACAGAGATCTCCAGATTTACTGATAGGCACTAACAAAAAAATGACTTGTTCATGGTCACAGTGAGTGCTTTAAATAATGGAGTAGAAAGACAACAAGACCATGATATAAATGTAATATACTTCTGGGAATGTTAGTATTTGTGCTTAGTTACGACTGTTACACTGTATATAACCCTTGAATTGTAACTTGCAAATTACTGATTTGACCCCTCCCCAAAATTTTGAAAATGCTGTCCAGTTTTGCTTTTTGTTTTAGTGACATTGCCCTGAATTTATGAGGTTGATCAGTTAGGTTAACCTTTGTGCAGAAAGTTTAATTAACTTGAACTTTACTCCCTGGCATGCCTGCTTTTAATCCAGGCATGTGCTAGTGAAATGAATGCAGCCCCACATATTTACTGTTCAGCAGTGTTTCTGGTTGCACTTCACCAGTTTTTTTTCTTGCCAGTATCTTCTACTGACCTATCATGCGGCTGTAATAAAAAATATCAGCTGGGCTCCTTATTAATTTGTTTCACATTATAACATGGGTTGTCAGGAACATAGCAGCCAGTTGGTGTAGAGGCACTGCGTAGCCGTGCATTAAATACCCCTTTTAATGCACAGTTGCGCAGAGTGACTCAGAAACTGCCCGTCGGCACTCATTCCCTGCTTGAGAAAGCGGAACGGGAATGTCAGCCATTAAAATGGGGAGAGAGTGATATGCTCCAGAGGTGGCTCTCCCAAGTGGTTGTCAAGCTAGGTTTTACAAATCGGTGGCAGCCGCCCCCAGAGCACAGTCCCTTGCTTACTCACAGAGTCTGGCAACCCTTGTTTCAAAAGGCAGTGTTGGCTGCATCCCAGAACAAACAGTCTCCCGCTTACCCCAGTGTGTGTGGCAATGCATCTGTTGAAAATCAGTGGCACATCTGAGAAGAGACATTGCCTCAGTAATCGGCCGGCGGTGCTGTCCCGTTATGGTTTAGGTAAGCCCCTTGCTGCATTTCTCACCCCCCTCCCCTCGAGCAAATGAGTTTCACAGGCAAGTGGTGTACACTGGGCTTCAGAACTAAGTATCCCTTGCAAGATGTCCTGGGCCCCCCCCCCCCAAATGATGTAGTGGCAGAGGAGACAGACACTGGCAGCTACTGGGGTACGGGGAGGCAGAGAGCAAAACCGAGCTGCAGCCAAAGTAGTGAAGCGCTGCAGGAGCACCATGACTTTCTGTCCCGAGCAACAGAAGAGTTGGCTTGCAAGTGTTGTGCCCCAATCATTTTTGTCTGAGCATCAGCTGACGGTGAGGTGGAGAGAAAGAGACACACTGAGTGGTGGCCAGTGAGAGTGCCTCTAAGCTGTGGTTATCTCTGTCAGAGTTCTGTTTTTCCTTTTTTTTCCTTCAGTGTGCGGTGTTCGGACCAGGCAAGAGCGAAAGAGGCATCAGTGCAGCGCCCTGCACTGTGACAGAGAAAGACCCTGAGCATGACCTGCATATTATCACACTGCAGTCATGTGTTAATGCAGCCCCCCCCACGCTTGTAGTAATAGTTGCAATTACACTGTGGCAATGTTCTTGTTTTGCACAAGTACCCCTCTTTATGTGTGTCACAGTGTCATATTATCAGTTGCAGTTGTTTTGGGAGCTGCATGTGGACGTCTGGATGTGGGAAGGGGCTAAAGTAAAGGTGGTAGGCAAGGTAGTAGACAGTATAATGCACAAAAAATGTCACAAATCATCTGAGTAGTTTATGTGTGACACTTCTATGTGCACAACAGCAATGCAGTATGCATTATTCTTTTAGACATTGTTTTGCAAGGTGGCAGGGTACAGTACTTTCTTGCTCTTTAAACGGTGGAAAAAAAACTTTCTGTGGGGTTTTCCCTTGTTTTGCACATAACCCATGTTATATGTGCAATAACCCACTCCAGGGTATAGGGTTATAGAGATTTAATGCATGGCTAGAGTGCTGTGAGGCAACACACCCGAGCCGTGCATTAAATCCCCATAATCCCATACCCTGTCATGGGTTACTGCTTACATATCCTACATTAACATTTCCCTTTGGCATTGAGTTTTCAGTCTAACCACTTAGATTTTGTGATAACAGAAGCAGTACTCTGATTTCATGGTAGGACATGCTTATCTTTAAAGTTTTCACTACATTTAGTTATGTGCTGTTCTGTATGTATAAGATTGCTTATTTCTTCTGTTTTCATGACTCTGGATAGCTACCCTCTCAAAGTTGCACCCACCCACTTAAAGCAGCAGTATTTGTTAGTTATGTCATTTTTTTAGCAAAAACATCAATATACCAATTTTTTTCCTTTTATTTTCTTTCATTCCTGAAATGAGATAAAGGGATTTTAAAGTTTTTTTAAAAGTTCCTGCTCTCTTGCAGTGCCTCCCCAATGATAAAATTAAACATCTTTAATGTGGTGCACTGCTGTATTGTTTACCCTGAGGAACCCATGCATTCACAGTGCATGCATTAGTTACAATCAAAAGGTACCCTTAACTGATGCAGTTTTAAAAAAAATTGCAAGTGGCAGCCATCTTTAATGACTTGAGAAATTAATTTAAGCAATAAACCACAACAGGGTGTGGGTTATGCTGGGATTTGCGGCCAAGTGACCAAATCTGCACCAGAAGTGGGTAAATCCCAGCATAACCCACACCCTGGAGTGGTTTATTGCGATTATACAATATCCCCTTTTTTTAATTTTTACTGTAAAAAAAAAAAATGTTTTCTGTACTTTTAGTTGTTTTTAGGGCTTTATTACTCCACAAGAAAAAAACAGTCCTTTGTTACTAGGGAGAGCTAATCTCTCTACATCAGCATGTCCCTTGTAGTCACAGCTGTCAGCTGTGCTTTATTATAATTTATGTCTCTCACTTAGGTGTGAAAACTGGTCTGCCTGGTGCCTGCACAGAAATGAAGCAAGGACAGTTACCCCGCTGGCTGACGAAGTCAGATTGAAATATTACAGTGACAGTGTGCGGTCGCAGTGCTAAAGTCATGGGAGGCTCAGGCTCGCTCCCCATGGTCCCTGTTCAGCTACTAACATTTTTAAGTCTCTGCCGAATGCTGAACTGGGCAAAGGTTTTCTTTATTAAATTGAGGGCTACAAGTTATAGAAATCACAACCGAAAAGCAGAGCCATGATTTCTGTAAGTTGTAGTCCTCGTTTTTAATAAAGAAAGACTTTCACCAGTTCAGCATTTGGCAGAGACTCAAAATATGTCAGTAACTGGACGGGGATGGTGGGATTCAAGAATGAGCCTACCGGTGGGTTTAGCGCTGTAACAGTGTCACTTTACCGGGGAATGAAAGATGGCAGCTTGTGTGTTTTTTTTTTTTTTTTTTCCTTTTCTTTTAGGGGGTCGGAATGATTTTTGGACACAAGCAGCTGACTGGGTCTTTATCCATGAGTTATGCTGGAATATACTCACGGATAAAAGACCCTGTCAGCCATTAAGAATGCCTGATTTACAAGTGACATTGTGTAATACAAAATAGTTATAAAGTCTGTTTATCTTCTTTGAGGATATCTTTTCTCTTAGGCCACAACTTTGGTACTATACCTGCATCAGTGCTAGGACCACACGGAAGCTTTTGCTAGCTGGCGGCTGCCTACAACGACACCACACATCAGCGTCTACATAAACTGCGGCCTCATCTCTCACTTCCTTTCCCGCCATTGACTGTAGTCATCAGACCTGCTGTGGAAAATAATACAACTTACTGTCATCGTTTATTATTTTCTTGCAAAATTAATTACTGATAATTTAGTGATATTACCGCCTCTGTATGCTGCTGAAACCAATGATGTTGTTCTGGTACAGTTAGTGTGAAGAGAAAATCTACAAGGACGATGTACACAAAGTGTTTGCTTACTGTTTAGGCCTCTCTCACAACATAAAGACTTGTGAGATTTGCCAGGGCTTCAATCAGGCAACCAGGTGGTGCAGATAAAAGGTGCTAAAGAAGTTTTCATTAGAAACAAACTGTAGCAGCCATGGAAAAAGCCTAGGGTCAGAAGTCAGCGTCGCCAGCCACATTGACTGATTTGCTGTCATCGAAGGCAAAAAACACAAAAAGGACAGGTCATCAGGACATAAGCACAAACATAAGGATAGATTTGCTTCCCTGGTGAGATCTAGGTCGCCATTGCAGTCTGTAGGTAGCCAGCCTGCAGCGTCATCGTCTGCCCCGGCAGTTGTGATATCAGACCCTCCTCACTGTCGACCAGTCACTAAGGTCAGGGATTGGGTTAGGCACTACTGTACCTACTTCTGGTGGTACTCCGCCATTGTAGATGGGTCCAGGCATGCTGTCGACTCCAGCGGTCACTACCTCTGCCCAGGGCATTGTCGATGCACAGGCAGTACTGGCATCTTTTCAGATGTGATGTGGTGCATGCTTCCTGGCTTGCCTATGCGGACTGTACTGCCGTCAATGGTGGTTACTGTTTTGCAGACCCCATGAAACTCATCAGCTGGTACACAGCAAGCACCTCCTGAACAGAGGCCTCGGCATTGCCAGCAGGGTCCTCCATTCCCGTCCTTGTCGGAGGACTATAATCCAGACCTCATAATGGAGGAGGGATACAGAGAGCAGCTCCACTGTATCCTCTTACAGTGAGGATTCCGTAATGTATCCACCCAGATCTCCTCCTGAAGACCCTACTTTTGAATCAGTGATGCAGAAAATGCAAAATGCTATTGGTTTTGCTGTGGAAGAAGAGGATTCCACCAAAAAGAATTTGATGGATTTCCTGGAGGTTCTCTGCACTCCATCCATCACTGTTCCTCCAAACTATCCTGCATTGGAGGATGCCACCTTAGCTGCAGGTTGTAGGCCAAATACCATACCAGCTATACCCAGAAAGGCTGACAAGCAGTACCCTGCCTCTGCTGCTGAGCCTTATTATACCAACCAGCCAGAAACAGATTCTGAGGTCATAATGGCTTTCAGTGATAGATGCAGGACACCAAAGCATATGAGTACCTTGTCACATGTTAAGGAATCCAGGAGGCTTGATGTTATGGGGAGACATACATAATACCTCTGCATCATTGTGCCTGTGCATTGCAAACTATCAATCTCACATGATTACGTGTCAAAATAGCTTCTGGGTGCAGCTCTAGCACTTCCCAAGGGCACTGCCGTGAACTAATTGTTTAAAAATTAGACCGCTGGAGCTGAGGTAAGCAAACATCTGCTACGCTCAGCATATGTTGTCTCAGATGCATCTGCCAGGGCAGCTGCCACTGGTATTTGCATGAGAAGTTATTATTGACTCGGGTGGCTGGGTTTGCAACAGATTTGCAACAGTCAGTTCTGAATGCTCTTTTAGAGGCACTAAACTGTTTGAATACCATGTGGAAGAGGCACTGAGAGGCCATCAGGTCTCAAAAATGACTTTAAGGTCAGTTAAATCCTTGTACCCCACGCCTGGTAGAGGTCAAGGTAAGGAGCCTTTTGCCAGCCTGCTGCTAGAGGTTGCCACCAGGCCTACCATTAGCAAAGCCAAGGTGAGGGTAGTGAAGAATTTCCAGCACCCCCTCTCCCAGAAGTCCATTCTGAAGTCGGTGGTACCCCCACCGGCTCAGCATGACTCGTGTCGGACTCCCCCCAAACCAGTGCCATAAAACCTGTACCTTAATGCCAGAAAGGCAAAGGGTCCTACTCCAGATACTTCCTGGTCCGCAAATGGGCAGGAGCTCTCTGACCTGTGAGACCGAAACATCTACATAGACTACAAGTAGTTTTGCATGGTCTCCCTGTAAAATCTGATTTCCCTTGTGCAAACAGAGGAGTGACTTCGCTCCTTGGACATGAAGGATGCATACCTTCCTATTAAGATCAGACAATGTCACAGAAAATACTTGAGATTTGTCCTGGAAGGCGGAGCACTGCACTTCCAGTTCAGAGTATTGCCCTTTGACTTGTCTGCTTCACTCTGGGTCTTTACCAAGTTCTTGGCTGTGGTGGCAGCAGCCCTTCACAGGAATGGTCTGTATAACTTCCCTTACCTGGATGATTGACGATTGAAAGCCAGGTCCAGGAACCAACTCTTCGCACACCCTGTCCCACACAAGGCAATTGTTCAAAGACCATTGGACTACAATAAATGTACCAAAGTCAGTACTGTCCCCTTTGCCAGAGGCTGCAGTATATATGGGCAGTCTTGGACACAGAACAGGGCAGAGCGTTTCTACCCCTGGACAGGGCAGAACATCTCATGACTCAAGCACAACTGATGTGCGGCAGTCATTATGTCCCAGTTAGGACTTTCCTGTGCGTCCTGGGACTCATGGCAGTGGCCGTTGTGACTGTGCCAGTGGCTTGCTTACACGTGCAGATACCACAGTGGACACTGAGAGTGCAGTGGAACCAGTTGGTGGATGACATGGACCAAAAGGTGCTTGTCATGTCCCATTTACGCAAAACACTGACATGGTGGATGGACCGCAATAACCTCTTGAAGGGTGTTCCATTCTTAATCCCAACTCTGACTCAGATTCTCACCTCAGGTGCATCAGGATCTGGGTGGGAGGACATCTGGACCCTTATCAAACCCAAGGGTCAAGGAACCAGGTGGAAGCCACATTATACATAAATGTTCTGGAGATGTGAGCTGTCCTATATAGTCTCCAGGATTTCCAGGAGCATCTGACTCTGGGTTATATGCTAGTACAGACAGACAATGTCTGTTATACATTACAAAAACAAACAAGTAGTGGGGGGAGAATCATGCCTGTCCCCTGTGTTGGGAAGCAATGAGAGTGTGGTACTGGGTGCTGGAAAAACGGCCTGGAGTTATCAGCCGTGCAACTCTCTGGGGTCCAAAATGTCTTAGCAGACAAGCTAAGCTGGTCACAGTCCAAGATGCATGAATGGGAACTGCTGACCTCTGTGGTTGACAACCTCTTCACAAGGTGGGGTCATCAGGAGTTGGAACTTTTTGCATCCCCACACAACGCAAAACTGCCATGTTCTGCTTGCTGGCTCCATGGTCAGGGTTTTTTGGTGAGAGACATCCCTCTTTTGGAAGGGAGGTTTCTGTATGCATTCCATCCAATTCTATTAATACAGAGAGTATTACTGAAACTACAGATGGAGGTTGCGACCCTCATCCTCATTTCACATCTGTGGCCTCTACAAATATGGTATCCGCTGCTGCAGCAACTAGCAGTGGAGCCTCCAGTACCCTTGCCTCTGTGACTTGTTCCAAAGGTGTGGCCTAAGGGAAGAGATCTCGAAGAAGATAGAACAGTTACAGATCTTCGTTTTTGTGAATGACTATTACAGTATGCACTGCAAACCCATTGGTTCACAGTGTGGACCAATAGGCTTACAGCTGATACTGTAAGCTGTCATTCGTCAGGCAGCCGTGTGGTATACGGGCGGGTTTATGCTGCCCGCCCGATTGGGGGAGATGGGTGGGCAGGGGCGGTGGGGGTGCCACCTGACCACCAGGGACTACGTTACATTGGGTTTACCTGCAATCGGGGTTACAGGCGGGGTGGGGGGTGCCACTAGACTGCCAGGATTTATTTTAAGTACTATTACTGGTGATCACGGCTACGGAGAGGGAGGGGGCTACCACTGGACTACCAGGGATTTATTTGAATAATTATTACAGGCGATCGTGGCTACGGGGAGGGAGGGGGTGCCGCTAGCCCCCTCTGGCAGCACCACTCGCTGTGCAGTGCGCCATGCACATTTAGCTGGCCAGCCCTGCACGACTCATGCAAATGGGGCCATAATGACATGCAAATGGCCCCATTTGTGCCTTGCATACATTTTGGACCCATTTACATACTGCTGGTTGAATATCAGGAATTTGCGCACTGTGTAACTCTGTTGCGATGGCGCAGTTCCCATTCCTGGTATTCAGCCCTGTCTGGGGAGATGCTTAGAGCATCCTATTTGTGTAGTGCATTGCCTGCTATATTCGGAGGATGCACCATGGCTCATCTCCTTTAGATATATCATAGATTGCACTGGCGCAACTCAGTTGTGCTGCGCAACCACTTGCGCTTTTGCCAGGCGCAGTTCTGAATATTGGGGCCCATGTATATAAAAAGACTCTGCCCTTAACTTGGCATGATGCACCATAGCAAATCCTGCCTTCCACAGCTGGTCTACTAGGAGATCATCCTGAAGATGATCATACCGGTGTTTGACTACATGGATATGTCAAAATTTAAAGATTTAGAAAGAAAGTGTAAAAATAAGATTAACAGAGCAAAGTGGAATATAGAAATAAACCTAGCTAGAACTGCAGACAAAGTAACAGCAAACAATTTTACGCATACATAAACTCACTAAAGAAAATTAATAATGAGTTACTATCTATAATATCAGAGAGGAAACTAATTTCAGAACCCAAAGAAATAGCCAATACATTCAACACTTACTTTTGTTCTGTTTACAATACACCAAAAAATCAACAAGGAACTAAACAGAACCTAGACACAGGCAATCATGAAATAAGCCTTGCCGAAATAAAAAGTAAAATAAACAAGCTTAAACCACATGGGGCTCCAGGACCTGATAACATATCTCCACAAATATTACAGATAATGACAGAGAACATCATAATACCACTAAAAATATTATTTCAAAATCACCTAATAATGGGGAGGTACCACAAGTATGGAAATTGGCTAAAGTAACTCCAATACACAAAAAAGGCAGTAAACAGGATATAACGAACTACTGACCAGTAAGTCTCACTTTGGTGGTACAGTATGTAAAATAATCGAGTCAGTAATTAAGGACAAAAGCCACAAGGAATTTGAAATAAATCCATTTTTTGAGAGCAACCAACATGGCTTTAGAAAAGGGTATTCATGTCCAATCCAATTTAATTTGTTTTTATGAAAATGCAAATAAACACCTTGATAACTGCAATCCATATGATGTAATATGATTTGATTATAGTAAACCTTTGATTTAGTACCACACTGGGCAATTGAGTGAAAACTTACAAAATACAACATTGATTGACACATTATTTGTTGTGCATTAAACTGGTTAAGCCATAGAACACAGGTTGTAGCAATAAAGGGTCACTTGTCTAAAACAGGTAACGTGTTAAGTGGAGTTCCACAGGGTTCTGTGCTGGGCCCACTAATATTTCAATTGTTCACTGCAGACATGGACAACAATATTTATAATCGGGTTTGTAAATACGCAGACGATGTGAAGTTGGGTGGAGTGTGTGGCTCTAAAGAACAACTAAGTCTCATACAAACTGATAAAGACCAGTTGGTATTGTGGGTGAATAAATGGGGAATGACCTTGAATCAAGTGCTGCGTCCTCCATATGGGTCTACACAGTCCTAAGCATCAGCATTTCATAAACACAAACCCACTTCAACCAGAAAGTAACGATAAAGACTTAGGGGTTGTAATAGGTAAAGAACTAGGATTTAAGAACCAGCATACAACAGTTATTGCCAGAGCCAACAGGATAACCGGGGTAATAAAACAAAACATAAAAACTAGATCATGAGAAGTTATGCTACCTCTGTATTTGTCCTATGTTAGACCACACATGGATTACTGCAGTCAGTTATGGAACCCATACAAACCAGGGAAAATATCTCGTGTGGAAAGAGTACCGCATAGATATACACGGACATTTCGATCAATTAAAAGTTTGTCCCATCAGGAGCGATTACAGTCATTGGGATTACACAGTCTTGAGACCAAACGAACTCAGTGTGACCTTTTGTTATTCCACCATTATCCGTTGCTCATGAATAAAATAGAAATCGAATATAAAAACAATAATTCTAACACTAGGGGACACCCATTGCAAGTAAGATTAAAGAAATTCAGGACTGATAAAAGAAAGTATTTCTTTACCCAAAGAACCAGTAATCTTTGGAATAAAATACCAGAAAACATAATTATTAGCAATAGTAAACGAGCATTCAAAAATAACTTGGATAAGTACATATTATAGGGGGGAACATTTATGTATTATGATTGTGTTAAGGAACTATATTTGGGCCATGGCCTCTTCAGTTCCTGTTGTATCTAGTGAGATCTAGTGATGTGGCTTACATTGATGCCCCTCAAGCCCACCCTAGCCAAACTCTGCTCCCTTTTCCACTCATTCTTTCTGCCATTAGTGCATCTTCTCTCACCCATCACTGCTCTCTTTATGCAAATTTCTCTGTCACCTCTCATACTGCTCCGCCTTTTGCGCTCAATACTGGCATGCCTCTTGTTCCATCTTATCGCTGTCTTCTACTTACCTTCTTTATTCTTTTTTGTTCTTGGTCTGCTCTTATGATGCTCACTCATTCCATGTCCCTCTCTGCAAATCTGCGACTATTCAGTCTCTGTGGTCTTTCTACCCTGTGGAATAACAACCCTCCCACCATCAGTCTCTTTTCCTCACTCCACTCTCTCAAACCACACTTACTGGCCCAATTCTCAGATCCATGCACCTATGGCTAGCCTATTCCTGGCTTACGCTGGTACTGCTTCTTGTTGCTACTTCTCTTCATTGACATAACCAAGGTCATCATTGAAACTCTTGTATATTGTATATTTTTTTCGCTCCATTGTTATGATACATGCTTCTTTCACAGACACTTTTATCCCTTCTAACCCCTTCTCTGGGTCACCCCTGGAAACGAGCTCAGGGTCAGTGTGCCTTTCCTTCTCAGCACATTTAAATAAATAAATGGGAAAATAATACATTTTGACCTTTTATCTGAATCTCTTGCATTATAATATTTCCTCAGTGGAACATCATCTGTTCGTTTTGTCAACATAAGTGGGTTTCCTGTTGTAGTGAAGAAATGATGTTTTGCGATGGAGAGTTTGTCATTACCACTCCCTTAGTTAATAATTAGTCTGTGCCCGTGTGGTAGCTTCAGTCTGGTGCTTGCAGTTAGCAGCTGGTAAGTTCTGCACATTTAGCTTTTGACTATAAAGAATTTCCTGTTCTGACTTGAAATGCAATTGTGTTAATATATGTCTAGTGATCACCTGCATTTTATATTTGCAAGCCTAGATATGGATGGTATATTTCAATGAATTCAGTCTACTTAATTTTTTGACAGCAGGATCTTGTACATAGTAGATTAATATTTGCGCTTTGTTATGCGTTTTTACTTTAATTCTTTGCTAGTTCTGCTGTGTGGCTTTCTCTTTCTGTGTGTGTGTATGTATATGTATATATTGTGTGTGTGTGTGTATATATATATATATATATATATATATATATATATATATATATATATATACACACACACACACATATATATATTAGTGCAATAGTGACCTCTGCTGTGTAAGGCAGGATCATAGGAGCAGTGGGCATCCTCACTACTGTGCTGTCCTATGGCATATCATTTGATTAGCAGGTAGTCGAACAGAGAAGAGAGGAACATTTTGTTTCTTTCCATCTTCAAAGAAACACTCAGAATGACATTGTCTTCTCTAACAAGAGGAAACTCTCTGCATCTTTACTTGCTGAACTAGTTTCCATTCCACATGGGATTCAAGCTTACCTTGAATTACCTCCTGAAGTACAGTCTCCAATGCCCTCAGTAGCACGGCTTCCGTAAGAGCCACAGTACATCTACTGCTTTGGTCAAGTTCACCAACTTTGTCCATAAGTCCCTGGATGATGGCAAGCTTGTGTGGTCTATTTTTATAGACCTCACTAAAGCTTTTGATACAGTAAACCACTCCTTACTGTTGCAGCAGTTGCTGACTGTGGGGCTGTCTGCCCCCTTAGTCCTCTGGTTTCAGGACTACCTATTGCACAGATTACAGAGGGTAAAAATAGGGACAGCTGTCTGTCGCTAAAGAAGCCAATCTGGGTGTCCCCTCAAGAGTCTATCCTTGACCCTTTCTTGTTTAGTCTGTTCTTGAATGCTGTGCCAGAGGCCTGCACTAGTAAAATAATACTTTATGCTGATGATGCAGTCATCCTAAACAGCAATTCCCATATAGTCCAACTCCAAAATGACCTACAGTCCACCTTCAGCCTTTTAGAGGATTGGTTTAGCACGCAAAAACTGCTACTTATGTATATATAAAAAAAAAATAAAAAAACATGCTTCTCTCTAGTCATCAAAATAAGAACAACCCCATTCTGACCATCACTAACAAAAAACAGATCCTCTTGAACAAGCCCACTCTTTTAAATATCTTGGGGTCATGATTGAGGACACCCTCTCTCTTTTGCACAGCATATTGACATGTTGGTAAAAGCAGTCAATTCCAGACTTGGTGTACTCCATGGGCACAGGCAATACCCAACGCCCATAGCTCTTCACCTAACATTTCCAGCTCAGTACCATCGGTAATAGACTACGGGCTGGTGGTATACAGTGCAGCCTCTGACACTGCACTCAAATGGGTAGCTATGGTTCTTAATAAGGCCTGCAGACTTAACGTAGGTGCTGATAAGCTAACCCACTCGTGTACATTGTATGAACAAACTAAATGACTTAACCTGTATGACAGGATAAAGTTCCAGATATGCCTCCTTGGAAGTAAAAAAAAGCATTACTAGGCCACTTACCTCCCTGCATCCTAAATATTCTTCAAGCGACACACGCCCAGTACATCACAAGGGGTAAAGCTCGTAGTACACTCTGTGTCCCTTTCAGAAGAACCTCGCTTAGACAACGCTGTTTCGCATTTAGGGAACCCCTCTGGCTGAATGAGCTCCTGGTAGCAATAAATAATGCCATGAACCTTCCAACCTTTAAGCTAGACCTAGTCAAATCCAGTACATCCAATTGCAGGAAAGCAACCTGACCTTCAGTCTTTGCCCACAGCCTCCCACATATACCTCATTATATCTCTGTGTTTGAGAGAAAACATTTCACCCCATATCTCCCTGCTATTCACATCCTCTTCTAGTTCTATGCACTTAACCCCAAAACACTCTGCCAATGGCCCTCATCTTCCTGACTCACTGCCACCCTTAATAACAACTGGCTTTATCCTTTCTTATCCTTACCTCTTGTGCCATCTCCCTGCACTCCACATCTTTCTTCTACTCTTATACCTCCCTAAGCATCCTCAATGGCCCCCTCTGCCTTACCTTACTGCCACCCTTCGCCAACTATACGCTCTTTCCTTCTTTGACCTTACCCCTACTGCTCCCTACCACTAATCCCCCCGGCTGCTCCGCACCCTTTCCTGTATGTTTTACAACCCCACCCCCCCCCACTGAGCTTTACTAAAGTCCTACCCTCCCTCTCCCCACACACACACTTCTCTCTCCTCTTACTCACCCAGAATGTAAACAACTGACAGTGCCAATTTACCTGACTGCTCCTGTTTCTATTATGACTTAAAATCTATTTCTTGTTTTCTTATTTTATCCAACACCTTAGTAAATGTCATTTTAGTGATGTTTGTGTACTCTCTAGATAACACTCAATTGTGATTTGTACCAATGTAACTCTCTTTTGTCTATTTATTTATTTATTTATTTATTTATTGAAGAATCAGAATTACAAACCTTTGTGCTAAAAGCTCATTTACAAAGGATCCTCATCAAACGCGGTGAGGGAACAAGCTGAGGAGCTCGACCTGTTCTCACTGGAAGAGGGGAGAGATATGATTGAGGTCTTCAAGTATCTGAAGGGGGTAAATAAGGTATGCCTACATGGGATCTTTCAGAGGAAGGTGGGAGGGACCACAGAGGGCGTGGTTGGAGAGAGACTTGGGGGAAAGGAGGAGGAGATACTTCACTGAGAGGGTGGTGGATCCATGGAATGTACTGCCTGAGGAACTGGTGGAGGTGTCCATGGTGGAAGGGTTCAGGAGAGGCTGGGACAGGTACAGGAGAGGGATGAAGAGGAGGGCCGCCTGTCTGGGGAGGGGAACCCTGGTTGGGGGAAGGGGGATAGGGAGAGTAATCAGGGGGATGGTTGCGGTGCCCTCTAAGGGTATTGACTCTCAAGCAGACTGAATAGACCATTGGGCCTACTCTGCTGGCATTTTTAGTATGATAACATGAATTTAGGGGAAAAACAGTAGCATCTAATAGGCATTGTCAGTAAAACAGCAACTAGAGGACGTATTAAATAATGCATAATATATAATGCAAATAACAAATAATAGGATAAGGATAGGCAGAAACAAAGCATAAGCAAGTGCTTCGGTGCAAGAAATATATTGGAAATAGCCCCATGTAGGTATAGGTAATTGAGGCGTGAAAGTCAAACTATGTGCAATCTGCATGTCCACACACGTAGCAGCTATATAATAGGATAAGGGTAGGCAGAAACAAAGTATAGGCCATTGCTTAGGTGCAAGAAGTATGGGGGGAAATAGCCCCATGTAAGCATAGGTAATTCAGAGTCAAACTATGTACAAGCTATGGGCCCACACACATAGCAGCTATATGGCATTGTCAGTTCCTTGAAGGGACACCTGAAGGATCAGTCAGTGGAGTTACTATTGTCATGGAGGGGGGGCATGGGGGTTCATAGGTTAAGTAGGTGGGGTACATATGAAGAAAGGTAGACTGGTGTGGGGGAGTGGAGGGTGGAAGGGTTTGCAGTGAGAATGTGTGCCCTGCCTGTTTATATCTACAATTGGTGGTGGAAACTCTGGATTTAAAAAAATGTGTGCAGTCAGTTTTAGTGTTGCACCATTCATTTATCTTGACAATACTGCACACTTCAGCCTTGAACTTTCTGAGAGCTGCTCTGTTTCTTTGTTCCATCTTAAATGGTGTCACCCTGGAGCTGTGGATATGGTTAGGAATATAGGGGTCGCTATGGACTCCAGGCTTTCACTAGATAGCAATGTGCTAACGGTTGTACATAATGTCCTTGAGGGTCACTATGGACTCTAAGCTGTCACTAGATAGCAGTGTGTCAGTGGTTGTACGTTGTGTCTTTTTACATCTCCAAAACATCAACCAGAAACCATTTCCAGTGCCCGGAGACCTGGTGACGATAGTCCATGCCATTCAAACACCATGAAGTCTTGCTATAATTAGGACCATTGCAGTTAGCCCCTGGCTCTGAACTGCCCCGGAGTGGAAACGGTTAACTCCAGAGAGATCTGGAGTTCCACAGCGTGAGGGCGCTGTTCAAAGCTCTATATGGTCAGTTTCAAATGAAACTGCCAGATTCTTCTCGCTTTTCACTGAACAGTCGCTCGGAATCAGCTCCTTCAGCTCGGTTCGTTTTGGTTTATTTGGTTCATTGTGAACGGCAAATGTTTTAAAGTTACGCGGTTTTGGTTCAAGCTCTATCTGGTAACCGTAAGTACTAAAATTAAAGTCTGTGTGGAAATTCATTATCGGTTCAGTCTGAACCGATCAGTTTGCTTATTTTGACTTTACTGACTTTAGAAGTGTGGTTCCGGTTCTTATCGGTTCTAAAACCCTTTAATTTTTGGGTTTTTTTTTTCCAATACCCGTGACTACGGTTAGGAACCGATAAGGGTGTCTGCTGTACGGCCGTTTAAAAGGCAAGTTTGTTGGTTAGGGCTGGCATTATGTCTGAGAAACCCAAAAGAAAATCCGGGCCCACTGGTTTCAACACTGTGATGTCTGTGGGAAGTTTCCTTGCTAAGGCTGACCCACACACCACTTGTGGCCCATTGTCTGGGGGCTGACCACCTCCTGTCAGACTGCCAGGTGTGTAAAATTTCCTGCAGCCACCCTGGAAAAGAGATTGGGCGGCTCAGGGAAAGGGACGAGAGGCCAAAAGTCCGCTGACCCGGATGGCCAGCCCGGTCCAGCTCCTACTGGACCAGAGGGAGTGCCCTCTGACCAGGGCGAGACTTCCTCGGGCCAAAGGAAGGCTGGTTCAGAAGAACCAGTCAAAGTAAAAAAGACAAAGAAATCAGCAGGTCTGGAGTCCAATATTGTCTCTCCTACTGCTGCAGAGATAGCTAAAGCCATTCACATTGTCCAGTCTTTGTCTCAGGGACTTGTCGAACCCCCTATAGTTGGGAAAAGGGGGGCTCGTTCAGGTCCAGTGGTTCAGGATTATGATGTTGGGGATTTTTATGAACCACAGGAGGGGGAGGAGGACTTTGATGAGTGTATTTGTGACTGGGAAGGTCTGGAAGTGCCCATAGAGCCGGACATTTCTCCAGACAGACCCTTTGAGTCTCCCCCTTTGCTGTCTGAGTCCCCTTCTCATTTCAGGTTTTATAAAAAGGTGGCAGAAACCCTCCAGCTCCCTTTAGAGGAGGCTGTGGATGAGCAAGAGGAGCCTGATTATGTAGAAATGATGGATATTCCAGAGTCTAGAAGGTTGTCTATTCCTTTGCATAAGTCATTTAGGAAGCAAACAACGAAGATTTTAAAAAATTCTCATTCTGTCCCTCCTGTAGATAAAAAAATGGACAGAAGGTATACTTTATCAGGCCCTAATACAGACTTCCTCACTGAGCAGTGTAGTCATGTAGGTGTTGTTCAAGCTGCAGCCTGTGACAAAGCTAATATTCCCTGGCCTCACATCCTCCTGATAAAGATTCCAAGAAGATTGGTGCCATGGTGAAAAAGCAATATATGGCAACCGTTTGGGACTCAGGCGGGCTAATTATATGGCTTATGTGGCTAGATATCAGAAATCTAGATGGGACACTATATTGCAGTTGGCCAAGCAGGCCCAGGGCCAGCTGGCTAGTGAGTTGGAACAGGTGGCTGCTGATGGCATTGAAGCCTCTAAAGTTCAATTTCATACTGCTGTTGATGTTAATGATGTTTCTTCTAGGGTCATGGCCACTTCTGTAGCTCTCCGTAGGTTGGCATGGCTCAGATGCACTAATCTGTCCCAAGATACCCAGTCAAAGGCTATAGATTTTCCTGTGATAGGAAATTCTCTGTTTGGGGATCAAACGGAAAATTACATGAAAAAGATGGATGAATACAGAACTACCTACAAAAGTGCCCAAGCTAAGGAGAGGCATGCCACTCCTCAAAGGCATGCCCCTAGCGGTGAGGGCAGGCCTTACCACAGGCCTTTTACCAATTTCAGGCCTCTTCAGCCTTTGCACAGAGGTTTTTTCAGAGGCAGAGGAGGTAGGCGGGGCACAGGCAGGGCCCTCTCCTTCTCCTCAGCCTAAAGCTGCTGCCAAGCAGACACCCTGACAGGTGTCCAGGGCCGATTCTCCTGTACCGGTGGGGGCAGGTTGGCTTATTTCAGCCAGAACTGGTTGTCCCTAACCCGGACAAATGGGTTCTGGAAGTGGTAAGCCAAGGTCTGGTTCTCAGCTTCAAGCAGTTTCCAAAGATGAGAGCCAGACATTTTCCCCCCTCAAATCCTTCAGAAGCCCTTGCTTTGGAAGCAGAGGTTTCGTCTCTTCTGGACTGCAAAGCAGTGGAAAGGGTTCCCCCTTGCCATCAGGGCAAGGGGCTGTACTCGAGGTACTTCCTGACCCCAAACAGACAGGAGATTGGCGGCCCATTCTGGATTTAAGATTCCTGAACAAGCACCTTTTGAAACCAAAGTTCAAAATGTTAACTCTGGCAATAATTTTGCCTTCCTTAAGGCCAGGGGGCTGGCTAGCTTCCCTGGACCTCAAGGATGCCTATTTTCATATCTTAATCAGGCCTTCTCACCGAAAGTACCTCAGGTTGAACTGCCCTCTGGCCACTACCAGTTCAGAGCAATGCCCTTGGTCTCACTTCTGCTCAAGGGTTTTCACAAAATGTCTAGCTGTGGTAGTGGCCCATTTGAGAAGGCAAGGGGTAGCTGTGTTCCCTACTTGGACGACTGGCTCATAGTGGGTCAGTCCCAGAGCAGGTAAAATCCCACTTGCAAGTCACCCAGCAGCTTCTCATTTCTCTGGGATTCCTGCTTGAACTTTCCAAAGTCAGTTCTCGAACCAGTTCAGGTACTAACTTTTATAGGTGCAGAGTTGAACACAAAGTCAGCCAGGGCATTTCTTCCCTCGGAAAGAGTGGACAGAATCATTGCCTGGCATCTTCCCTTTACCCTGCGGGTCTCTCGACCAGCAAGGCACTTTCTGCAACTCCTAGGGCACATGGCTGCTTCCACAGCTGTCGTGCAGGGAGCAAGATTTCAGATGAGGGACATCCAGTTCCACTTGAGGTCCTACTGGTCTCAAAGGAAGGACCCCTTGCCAAATTAGTCCCAGTGACCAAAACCCTGATCCTAGCCCTTCAGTGGTGGCAGGATCAAAGCAACCTAACCAGGGGTCCCATTCTTACCGTTCTTCATTCCCTCACCCTCACCACGGATGCCTCCCTGTTGGGGTGGGGGCTCACTGGGCAACCTTTCCACTCAAGGGTGTGGTCCCTCAGGAATCTCTGCTCACATCAACCTGTTGGAACTCAGAGCTGTTTTCTTAGCTCTCCAAGTTTTTCAGATACTGTCCAGAACAAGGTAGTCCAAGTCAGGACAGACAACACCACAACAATGTGGTACATCAACAAACAAGGGGGCACCGGTCTTCAGCCTTGTGCACCGAAGCAATGAAGTTGTGGTCCCTGGCTTACTCCCTGAACACCTCCCTGATAGCAGTTCACCTTCCAGGGAAGGACAATGTCCTGGCGGATGCCCTCAGCAGGATTTCTCAGGGCCATCACGAATGGGCTCTGAATCCTCAGGTGCTGGGGTCAGTCTTTGCCAGGTGGGGCACCCACAGATGGATCTTTCGCAGCCCCAGACAACCACCAACTTCCTCTGTTTTGTTGCAGGCCTCCAGTGCTGGGATCAGTCCCTCTGGGCGCCTTTCAGTTGAATTGGGAAGGAAGTTCCTGTATGCCTTCCCCTCTTTCCCTCCTCTTCAGGGTGCTGGTAAGATCAGAACTCAGCCCTGCAAAGTGATTCTGATTGCTCCAGACTGGGCCAGGCAGCCCTGGTACCCTCTTCTCCTGTCCCTCACATTTCACCCTCCTGACCTTGCCTAGGACCCGACCTGCTGACCTGTGCACAGGGAGAGTGTGGTATCGGACCTCAATTCCCTCCACCTCAAGGCCTGGTTCTTGAGGAGCTAGAATTGCTGATTTACACCCTTCTCAAGGTGTCTTGGATATTTTAAGAGCTTCTAGGAAGCCTTCCACTAAACCACTTATAATTCCAAGTGGAAGAGGTTTTCCTTCTGGTGTTCTGAGAGGCAGATTGTACCAGAATCTGCTGACTTGGCTATTTTATTGGACTACTTGGTCCACTTAAATTCACTAGGCCTCAAACCAGCTACTTTGAGGGTTCATTTGGCAGCTGTTTCTGTTTTGTTTCTACAGGAAACCAGTTTCCCTCTCCTCTCACCCTGTGTTTTCCAAGTTTTCAAGGGTTACTTCACACTAACCCTCCCTTTTGGGAACCAGCTCCTGCCTGGGACCTGAATGTTTGCATTGCTCAGCTAATGCAACCCCCTTTTGAGCCTCTATCTTCGGCAGATCTCAAGTTTTTAACTTGGAAGACTGTTTTTCTAGTGGCTATCACTTCTGCTAGGCGTATAAGTGAATTACAAGCCTTGTCAGTGGAAAAGGATTTTATTTCTTTCCACAGAGATAAAGTGGTCCTCAGGACTAACAGAAAGTTTTTACCTAAGGTGGTTTCAGATTTTCATCTTAACCAATCCATCTCTCTCCCAGTATTTTTTACTGAGCATTCTTCCTCTGGTGAGAGGAGATTGCTGATTTGGACGATCAAAGAGCTCTTAGTTACTATTTGGAGCGTACCAAGGGTCATAGGTTGAATCCTCAACTCTTCCTTACCTATGGAGAAGTGGGTAAGGAGACCTGCTACTAGGAGGACAATACAAGGGTGGATTGTCTCTTGTATCCAGTTCTGTTACAAAAACTAGGTAAAGAACCTCCCTCAGGACTGAGGGCTCATTCCTGAGGGTACAGCTGCATCTCTAGCGGCGCTAGAGATATTCCTATTCAGAAATTTGTCAAGCTGCTACCTGGAAGACAGTCCACACTTTCACAAGCATTATTCTCTGGACGTCCAGTCCAGGAGAGCTCGTTTAGCACAGCTGTGCTTCAGAGCCTATTCCTAAGTAGGTTCTGGCCTCCTCCATGGAGGTACTGCTGTATAATCTGCAATGGTCCTAATTATAGCAAGACTTCATGGTGTTTGAAGAAAAATTACTCACCTTAGTAATTGCTTTTCTTCTCATGGATTCTTGCTATATTAGGACAACCCCTCCTACCCTCTCAGAATTCCTACTTGGGTATGGGGTTGGCAATTTAGTGCAAGCACTGTGTCATGCCATTTTAACCTTTCTAGTCCCCCTGTTTCATTTGGGTTGGGGAACTAGGTAATTCTGTTTTTGTTAAGTGGAAGATGGCCCCCTCTGGACTTGAGTCTTTTGGGGAGGGGCCTATTAGTCTTGTCAGGGGTGATCCTAACAATAATAGGTATATTGTTTTTATTCTGTGTTTGTTGTTGTTGTGTTTTGTTGTTCTACTACTAGTAGGTAGCTAATGGCTAGTGTAGGGCTTTCACACAGACTTGCTATGTTAGTTTAGCTTCGTAAAGAACCTGGCAGTTTCATTTGAAACTGACCAGATAGAGCTTTGAACAGCGCCCTCGTGCTGTGGAACTCCAGATCTCTCTGGAGTTAACTGTTTCCTCTCTGGGGCAGTTCAGAGCCAGGGGCTAACTGCAATGGTCCTAATATAGCAAGACTCCATGAGAAGAAAAGCAATTACTAAGGTGAGTAATTTTTTCTTGTATTACATCCAGACTGGATTATTGTAATACTCTTTACCGAAGGTTATCTGGGATTCTGCTGTAGTGCCTGCAGTTGGTCCAGAATGTTGCAGCCTGTTTGCTCTCTGGGACATCCCATAGAGATCATATCGCTCCGGTGCTATTCGAACTGCATTGGCTGCCTATTCAGTGGCATGTTGGCTTTATGGTGTGCTTGTTGGTATACATGGTCCTGACTAAAAGATCTTCCGACCCCAATTACTTCTGTTCTTCCGTTCCGCTCCACCGATGCTGGCTTACCATTGTTCCCATGGTCCACGGTGAAGCTTTCTGGGAACATATTGTTTAAGGTGGCTGCTCCAATCTTGTGGAGTGCTCTGCCTGTCCATATTAGATCTGCCAGCAGAGTGGGGAGCCTTCAAAAGAGCATTGAAATATCTTTTTAATCTTGCCTGTTGCCTGACCTAATTTAATTGGCTAGCAAGACACATGTTGTATTGTATTTGTTGGGAAGATTTGTTATTTGGACAGTATGGTTATTTATTTGTTATATTCTGTATTTTATGCTTTGCTTTGTAAGGCATCCTGAGCCTTAGGGAAAGAACGCCATACAAATAAAATTGCCATGCCTTGTCTTAGTGTATGGTTCTAGAAAAAACTTTGTTCTAAGCGGGCAGTTACAGTTCACTATCCACACTTTGGCATTTACCTGGAACAGGCTGATTCATCTTACGTCTTCAAGCTTAAGCTCCTCCCAGCACCCGAGTGGTACTTCGTCTGGCTCCACCCTGTGACATTAGATCTTTCTTTCTGCTGGAAAGGACAGGTCTCTGCCTTCACAGCTCTGCAGCGTCTGAGGATATCCATTTTCAAAGTGCTTACTTTGTGTACTTCTTTGACTTATTTCAAGTCTAGTCACTAAAATCCTCATCTCTGGCTCTTACTCAACAATGATTGATGATGGAAGAATGGAAACAACCAGGTTTCATGTTTTGTGTCAAGTGCTGGCAGAAGATGTCAGACACTGACCCCCACATTACTTGCCTCTACTGTTTGGGCGAGCAACACTATGTGGCGGGTTGCAGCATATGCCAGGTGATGCGTCCTTCATCATTTGAGGACTGGAAGGCAAGGCTCACCCTCAGTCAACCCTCGAAGCAGAATTGACCTAAGGACTATAAGAAGGCCTTGCTGGCTGCTGGGTCTGCTTTGCAGCTTGCAGCACTTGGGGAGGAGGTGGCTGCAGCCACAGTGAGTTCCTCGTCGATCTCGGTGCTAGGCCTCTCCGATGCTGTCTAGGGCCAGCGTCGGAGAGTCCTTTTCCAAAGACTTCCAGGAAATGTGTAAGGCCCTCTAGACCTTTGGGGAGAGCCCTTCTCTAGGGGGCAAGAAACACAAGTGCTGGCAGCGTAGGTTGTGGGATTGTGAGTGAAAACTTTCCTCCCACTCTCTTGACTCCTCTCACCACTTGAACTTGGTCGAGCTACCTTCAGTCAAGGGTCTAATCAAGGGCTCCTCGGTACCCCCATCAGTCTTGTCAACCTTGACTCCAGTTGATCAGGCAGTCGAGATATTCCTTGAGCCTATTGATGGGTTGTCAGAGGAGCTGACGGAAGAATCTTATCTCCAAGACCCTGGTGCTCCTGGTCCTCATGCAGGAGAATGTGGCTCAGTCAGTGTACCTTAGTGGGTCACTGCAGGTCCAGCCTCAGTGGGTGGTCCTCCTTCTGAAGCCTGTACTTCTGCATATAGCACAGCATGTGGCCTACCATGACCATCTGGAGGACCTGCCTCGACATCGGCCCTCAGGTCAGCAGTTGATATTGAGGTGCCACTCATGTTCTCGATCTCACTTGACTGGGGGGGGGGGGCGCCACGGTCTGTGCTTCTCAGCCTCCTCATCCTTGGGTGAGGAGAGGCACTGACACAAAATGTGTCAGCGCTACGAGGAGCTCCTCTGTCAGCAGTGAACCATTGCGGGGTAGGGTTGGGCTGTACTTTCTGGACACTCTGTCTCCTGACAGGTGCCAGTCATGCCCATGCTGGTCCTCCGCAGGCAGATATCCCCAGCATCTGCTTCTCCACCTTTGAGGGTGTAACCACCACCGCAGTCTTTGGCAGGTGCCCCTACAAAGAACTCCCGTGCTGTGGCTGGATTGCCAGGCTGCTTATCAGTGAATATCACTTGGTCAGAGAACACCGGGGTAGTCCATGGTGGTAAACAGTCACAGGCCAATTTTGAGGAGTCCTCGGATGACTCTCTTGTGGAGAAAAAACATTCAGTCGTGGCATGGTCGAGGAAGTGTCCATCAACAATGGACTGATGTCATGTTTGGCTTTACTCCGCCTCATATCAGAGTCCATGAGTGTGCCCTTGGAGCCAGAGCAGAAGAAAGCTACTGTAAATGCCTCTTCATTGACATCCTAGACGGGGATGGATCCCTGGTGTTGCCTTTTACGTGGCTGAGGCCATTTTGGGACCGGCCTTGGAGCTTTGGCAGCATCCAGCATCCTGCCTGGCACCCTCCACCTGCATGGTCTGCAAGTATGCGGTCCCTGCCTGATCCCTTTTGTGTTTCTTCAATCACCCTTTGGCCGAAGGGTGGGTCTCAGACTTAGCCTTCTGGAAATCCGATGGCCAAGGGGAAAAGAACAAGCCTCCGGACAGAGTCCAAAAGGTTGACCGTGCAGCTAAGAAGGTCTGTGCTGCTGCATCATTGTGTATCTAGCAGTTGAGCTATGTCATGATGATGGCTTCATGCCAGTTGTCTTTTCATCTGGACCTGCTGACCAGATCACAGGGAAGGTCCAGCACCCAGATCTTCAGTACCTGCACCTCACAGCCTGGTTCTTGAGTGGCTAGAGTTCCAGGCCTTGGGTTGCTCGTAAAATGTGCTCCATGTTGTGGAGGCCTCCAGAAAGGAGTGACTTTCAAATGCAGGACATTTAAACAGAAGAGGTTCTCGATCTGATGCCAAGGCAAGGAACTTGAGCCCCTTGCCTGCCCTATGGTGAGCATCCTTGATTAACTTTAGTCCCTCTCTGTCGAGCCTGAGAGTGACAGCCCTGAAAGTGCCCCTTGCAGCCATCTATGCTTATCTTGCGCAGGCTTGTAAGCTGACAGTGGCCCAGGAGAAGGTAAACAGGTGGTTTTTTTTTTGTTTTTTTTTAGGTCTTGATCACTTTTCCCCTTCAGTGCACAAACCTCCATCACCTGGGGACTTGCTGCTGGTGCTGGCTGTGCTCATGGACAAGCCATTTGAGCCTCTACACAGGTGTGAGATGTCTCACCTGTCATGGAAGACCGCCCTCTTGGTGACCATCACATGAGCCGGAAGGATTAGTGAGCTCCAGGCCCTCTGGGTGGAGTCTTCTTGTCTACTCATCCACAAGGACAAGGTTGTCCTTCACCTCCACCTGATGTTCCTCCCCATGGTGGGATCAGAGTTTCACCTTAACCAGGTGATTAACCTTCCAGTATACTTTACCTGTTCATCTTCGGAGACCGACCACAGGCTCCATACTTTGGACCTATGGTGAGTGCTCGCTTATTATAAGAAATGCATGGCTGGAGTTCGGGGTAAGGCTTGCCAGCTGTTGTAGAGAATGCACCATAGCTGTAAAGGTCTCCTCAGCCAAGCAGATTAAAGGAATCACCAAAACAGCCTAGCATCTGTTGTATGAGGGCATATAAAAAATATAAAAAATGGTGATGGAGTTAGAACCGAGTCTTGAGAAGTATATTTCTAGGGACATGGATATGATGTTCTATCCACACTTTCTGGCAGTTGCCTTTTCCTTTAATTTTGGCTGGAACTTCTTCAAGCTGGCTCCTTCCACCCACCCGGGTGGTAACTCCCTCGACTCCGCCCCATGACGCTAGATCTTCCTTTCCACTTGGAAAAAGCAGGTTTCCTCCTTACAGCTCTCACGCAGAGTAGGCCCTTGTGACTTAAATCTTCTGATTTACTTATTAAACATTTCAAAAACTTTTGTCTTCAACTCAATCATCGATCACGACCACAATGGACGATGACAAGTCCGCTTCCGGGTTCTGCCGGTGCCTTTGCGGACAGAAAATGTCCCAATCGGATTCGCACACTGCATGCATCTACTGCCTGAGGCATAAGCACAATCCCCAGGCCTACGACATTTGTCGAACTGTTCATTCTGAGGTTCTGGAGGACCATCTAGCCCGACTCAAGTTAGGCCAACCAAGCGAACGGAACCCTCTGGTCAAATCCAAAGATGCCAGTCGGGCAGTCTCTGTGGCTGCAGGGCCGCAGAACAGCTTGCGGCGTTTGAGGAGGTGGCAGCCCAGGCCACAGCTCACACCTCCACAGCTTCAGCCTTCATCCCGCTTCAGCTTGGTGCCTCATTTACGGGGTCTTTCAAAGAATTGTGCCAGGCTCTGCTCACCCTTGATCACGGCCCTTCTGGGCACAAATCCAGGTTGAAGAAAGGGACCAAAAAATGGTCTTGCTGTAGATCCTGGGATCAGGAGCGCTCTTGGTCGAGGACTTCAGATTCCTGTGCTTCTCCGGATCTGACTTCAGTCTAATCCTTGGCCCAGGACGCTGGCTCCACAGTTACCCCATCAGGTCAGTTGGCCAAGATGCTGGTTGATTTTCCAGCTGAGATTTTTTTCGAGCTGGTCGACAAGTTGTCAACTGAAGAGGCCGATACGTCTCTGTCCAGGACTCTGATCCTAACCCAGACTATTTCAGAGACGGATTAGTCTGCTTAGCCACTGCCTCTGGTCATCGACCAAGACCTGGTGGAGTCTTGGCACTTGCCAACTCCCTCTAAGCCCTGCTGCCATTCCCCCCGGCAGTCTCAATCCTTTTCCTGGGGGTTGAGCGGTTCCCACTGACATTGACGCTCCCGCTCTTAACGCGGAAGCAGTGCTGCCGCTACTCTTCATCCTCATCCTCCTAGGGTAAGGAGAGGCTTCAGCGCAATTGTGTAGACGCTACAAGGATCTCATGTGGCAGCAGCTGGTGTTCACTGGTATGAAGCTGGTTCGGCTCCTATGCCGGCCATCACCTGGCTCTCACCCAGCAGGCCAACGGCTTCTCCACCTCAGGAGTCGCCTAACACAGTCCCGGCTTGGCCACTCCCGGCAACTCCACTGATCCCTGTGCAGTCACCACCTGTACAGCCGACGTCCGGTGTTCCGACCAAGGAGTCTCAGCTGGCCAAGGGGCTTCCCCATTGGCTGTCGGTCAGCCATGACCGTCCACGGAGCATCAGCAGGGACTCTGGTGGTCAGCCCCTCTTTAATGACTCATCGGAGGGTTCCTCCTTGTATTCCCATCCGGTCGACTTGGAGTCAGTGGGGGATTTCTCGATGGACGAATGTCCTACTTCCTTTATGGGCCTTCTCCGCCTGATCTCAGAGTCCACCAGTTTGAAAATGGAGCCCGTCCAGAAATGGGCTCAATACCCTTTGACTGAGATCCTGGACTAGGGAGATACTCCTGGGGAGGCCTTCCTGGTGGCAGAGGTCATCCTTGGCCCTGCCTTGGTGCTTTGGCAGTGCCCCGCTTCCTGCCCTGCGCCCTCTGCCTAGATGGCGTGCAAGTATGCGGTACCTACCGGTTCCCTGTTAGAATTCACAGAACACCCCTCGGTCGAGGGGCTTGTAGGTGATTCTGTGTTTAGGCGCTCTGGCAGCACTGGGGACGTTGACAAGCTGCCCGACAAAGAGGCCAAGAAGTTGGAACGTGTGGCTAAGAAGGTCTGCGCTGCCTCCTGGCTTGGTCTTTGCAAAGCAAGCTCGGTCCTCCTTATGGCCCACTTCTCCCATGCCCTGCTGGGGCACCCTGGATGAGGTGCTTCCTCATCTGCTGGCGGACCTCCAGACTATGGTTAAACAGGTCCGGGACCAGGGCTGGGCTGTAACTAAGCAACAGCTCCAGAAAGCCATGGACACTGGGGACTCCTGTGCCCACTCTGTGATGGCTGCAGTGGCCATGTGCCACAGGGCTTGGATGAGGATCTTTACCTTCATGGCTGACACTCCACACAAGCTGGCAGATGTCCCTTACCTGGGAACCGACTTGTTCAGGCCCAGGGTTGAGGGTCACCTCAACCGCATTGAAAAGTCCAGTGCCCCTTGGACTCCGTGACAGCTGCCCAAAAGGACCCCAAGGGCGCTAAGCAGCAGCAGAAAAGGAAGCCCTTTTGGTCCACCTCTACTTCTGTGGTCAAACCAGCCCAGCCCCAGGCTAGTCAGCAGGCCCAGGCCTGGCTATCTTGCCCAAAGTCAGTGGCCTTGTTCATCTGTATGCCATGGGGAAGAGGCTCTGGTAGCTCTTCAGCTGGACCCTCCTCCTCCAAGCCTGCCGAGTGACGGGATGAGGGGTGCCTCCCTCATGCCTGTCGCACCTCTCCTGGGTCCTCCCGTGGGGGGCTGGGTCCACCACTTCCTTTCCACCTGGTCCACTGTTACCATGGACTGGTCGGTCCTTGAATTGGTAGGTCAGGGTCTGCCTCTGGAATTGGAGCAGTACCCTCCCTGCTGAGCCCACGTGCTACGGGAGGACTTGGTATCCGTGGACATTGTGTCGGCTCTTCACGACAACATTGCCCAGCTCCTCTGCAAGAAGGTCATGGTTCCTGTCACGGGTCCTCCAGAACACCCCGGGTTAGTCTCTAGGTACTTCCTGGTGCCAAAACAGACAGGGGACTGGTGCCCCAATCTAGATCTGCACAACCTGAACAAGTTTCTCAAGTCGCGCACCTTCAGGATGGTAACTCTGGAGCAAAACATGTGGTTTTGCTCACTGGATCTCCAGGATGCAGGGAGGGGGCCCTCTACGAGTTCCATGCCATGCCAGTCGGCCTGTCCTTAGCTCCCAAGGTCTTCAGCAAGTGCTTTGCAGTGGTGGCAGCTTACCTGAGGCACCGCGGGGTCCGGGTTTAACCCTACCTGGACGACTAACTGATCGCAGGCCGCTCCAGACTGGAGGTGGAGTGGTCCAGGGACCTGGCCCTCCAGATCTGCATCTCCCTTGGCCTCCTAGTCAACGAGGCCAAGTCAGAAATCGTGCCTTTGCAGATGATCAGCTTCATTGGGGTGGAGTGCAACTCTTGCAGAGCCAAAGCCCAGCTCCCAGCAGACAGGGTGGAGGCTCTCTCCTCCTTTGCATAGTCATTTCGGGTTGGGCAATTGCACCCTGCACAGGACTTCCTGTCCTGAACTTCAGTGATGTATGATTAGATGCTTACATTCTACCGAGGTCTGTATGAGCCACATTGTAGAGGCTTTGGGGAGAGTGAGAACCTCAGGTATAAGGCCTAATAGCCAAAGACCAGGATCTGCTGGAAGAGATGTCTTTAAGATAAGGGAACAATGTAGGATTACTGCCTCCCAATAGGACTTCAAAGGAGTACATGAATGCAGGATGTGAAGCAGATCCACGTCTGGGGCCTCACATCTCCAACAGCAGTCGGAGGAGAGAAGACCCACATTCTCTGGATGTTAAAAAGGTTTTGCGATTCTACATAGACAGAACTAAAGAGATCCGCAAGTCAAAGCAGCTTTGTCTCATTCAGCATGGCCCGGCTTGGTCAGCCTGTTGCCATCAGATGTGTTTCGGCATGACAGGTGGCATGTATTCGCCACTGCTGTTCCATGGCACAGGGTAAGCTGGAAAGCAGGGTATAAGCCCATTCTCCCAGAGCAGTCGTGGCATCTCTGGCAGAAATACGGAACATGCCCATTGCAGACCTCTGCAGTGCAGCTACTTTGAGCTCCGTGCACACTTTTGTGAAGCATCACGCTTTGGATGTCCATGCCAGACTGCATCAATCCTTTGGCAGGACAATCCTTAATGGACTCCTGTCCTAAGTAAGCTTCTCTCCCCTGCTGCCCTTTTCGGGGGATTATTTTAGCATGGTACTCTCCCATTAGTGTGAATGAGTGGTGGAGACTTTATGTCCAGGAGGATATGAAAATGATATACCTACTGTAATTCTTGATCTTCTTGGATGAAGTCTCCACCACTCATTCACATGCCCACCCTCCATCCTGTGAGCTCACTTACCTGTTTTTGGTCTTCACTCCCTTGATGGCTGGGCTATGAGGACTCTGTTGTGTTGACTCTTCTTGTACGGATCATTCGGACTGTCTTATGTCCGACATAAGTTAGTTTCGCTAGATTAGTTTATGCTGCACCTCCTCGGTAAAAAAGGTACTGAGGCAGTCGGAGGGTCGATGCTGAGGTAGCTTTTTTGGTGCTAGCCGGTTTTGCGGTGCCGCTTCCATGCGACCCTACCTCAACGCCAGCCCTCCTGAAGATTTTTGGCTCCCACTCGCTCCTAGCGCCTCTGGCTTAGTCCCATTAGTGTGAATGAGTGGTGGAGACTTCATCCAAGAACATCAAGAATTATGGTATGTATGTAATTGTCATTTCTAGGAGTGGTATATGATGTTCATCCACACAGACCCACCTGACCTTCCCTGTCTTTGGCACACAACACTGCTTCCAGTGGGCAAGATCTGGTGTCCTGGAGCAGAGCAGAGGGAGTTACCACCCGGGTGCTGTATTCCTGTGTAAAAATAGCTGTTTTCCTGAGCAGTTAGAATGTTCGGAACTAAAATGGTAACACTCTGACTTGGAGTATAAATAACTAAAAAAGTGTAACTCCTATCACAAAACTTAGAGCACGAAGTTTGCTCACAATAATACAATCTTTAAAATGAGGGGTCACACATGTTAATAGCATTAATGTTTTTTTTACAGAGCATGTAACAATGAAAATGTACATTTTTAATTTTCTTTAAAAAACCAAAAACACCTTAGAAGTAGCAAATGTCTGTTGTATGATGGTTTTCCATCACACCAACATCTTTGCATTACACTGCCACAGTTTAGAGTATTTCTGAGCTGTTTTACATAAAACGGACCATAAACTAAGGCATGTGCCAACACATAACGCCAGTAAACCAACTGAATTCGGAAAAATGCTCTGCACAGCTGCCCAGATGACGCACAAACCACGATAACTGAAAAAGTATGGCTCCTAGCCCCTAGTCACCTGCACAGAAAATCTTCACAATAATAAGAGCTTTAAAACGATGGATCACTCATGTTAGTGGCATTTGCAGATTTTTTTTTTTTTTTACAGTTCCTGAAATGATTAAAAAAAAGAACATTTTTTTACATTTTGTTCCCAAATAAAAACTCTACATCATAAAAAGTACACCTCCTAGACCCCAGACACCACATGGTAATTGTCCACATTAAAGATACCTTTCAAATGATGGGTCACACATGTTTCTAGCATTTACAGTTTTATTTTTTACAGTACCTGAAACTGAGGAAAATCACATTTTTACACTTTTTTTATCCCCAAAAAACTAAAACAAAAAAGTACACCTCCTACCTCCTAGCTCCCAGACACCAGCATACTGATTTTTCACAGTGAAAAGAGCTTTCAGATCAGGGATCACACATTTCTAGTAATGGAGAAAAAAATTGCATTTTCTTCACTTTTTAACCCAAATTAAAACCTAAAAAAAAGTAATTTACTCTATTTAACTCAGTGGTGACCCCTATCTGAAAGTCTGCATTCTGGTAGGTAGGAATGTTTCTTACCAACCTGCACTTTCCAATAAACTTATCCCTGATTGGTTGATCCAAAAAGTGCATAAGAAGTGCACGATGCACATGTGCGCTCTGGGGATGAGATGAAGTGAATACCTGACGCACATATGTGCCATGGGGACTAGAGGAATTTTCTCGATGATGCACTTATGCGCTATGGGGCTGAGTGAGTTAAAGGGAACAGTAACTGCCAGAAAGTGTGGATGAACATCATATACCACTCCTAGAGCTACTGTTACAGGTAAGTAACCTGTTTTTTAGTGGGGTGGGTGGTTTTATTTACTGAGCAGCTGAGCAGGTTTAAAATGTGACTTTTCCAGATGTACCCTTTAAATGATGATTTTTTTTTTATTTGGTCCACAATGATAGTTGCTGTTTTCCATGGAGGCATCACTGTAAATATCCTGAAGCTTCCCTGCTGTATGTTTTTAAATTAGGCCTTTACAGTTTTTTTTTTTTTTTTTTTATTATCTTCTAAACTTGTAGCTAAGAAGTAGCATTCAAGTATAAATCTTCTACAGTGGTTACCCTTTGACTTTTTTCCCCGAGTTAGTAATGTGACTCTTTTTCTTCTATAGATGATAAAAACAGACGTAACCGAAGCTTGCAAGAAAATGCCTTCCCAGTGGACGCGCAGCAACAGTGCAGAAAACAAGGTGCCTCATACAAGAATGGAGGATGAATCTGCTATCCAGGTACCAATGAAGTCAAACTAATCTGCATTCTAACAACCTGGATTAATTCATAGTCACACAGTTGTATAACCCCAGCTCTTGGAGTCTCACCTAGAACTATCCAATAGAATGTATGTTGTACCAGCCCCAACCTGCTGCCTGGTTCTATTCAACCATTACTTCTTTCTTTCCTGTGAGAGAGAGCGATCACCCTGAATCTTCTAACGCTTTTATCGGTACTTTATATCTTAAATATTTACCACTTCTGACCCCAGGAATCCCTCACTGTACTTAACTGCAGTCATTCCCGTAGTATGAGCTGTCCTTGACCCTAGAATCTTATGTTAATTATGAAGTCTTAGAATGAAAGTCAAAAATCTGCTGTCTTGTCACACTCCCTCTTGCCCACTAACATCAGATTTATTTCTCCGCCTGAGGAAGAAGTTGCCCAAGTCATCTCCAGTACTTTAGTGATGTTTATGCTTTATTTTTTCCCATTATTAGGGTCAGTGATTTCCGGATATGGACTTTCTCAAAGTTTGGTTATAAAAAGGGCAGTTTCGGATAAGTCTGAATACGGTATAGTAGTTACCATAGGTTCTTTATCAATAATCAGTAATCTACAGCAGTTTACATACAGTGCCACAGGGTGCAGAATTCCAATGACTAGGTTATCACAGTCCAGTTAAAACATATTACTGTGGCCATTGAAAATATATTTAAGTATGTTTGTCTGTGTGAATGTTATGCTTTGGGTGAGAGACGCTGAAAAATTCAGGCTCTGAAAGATGTAGGTTCACAGTTTTCTCTGATGTGTTCCACAGATGCTAAGCATCTTAAAAACCGATTCCTTTTTAAAAGTATACTTTACTGAATAAATCAATCATTGTACCAGTACAGGAAGCCAGACGACCATTAAACTGTCTGAACAGAAATAGTAAGGCTAGAACAAAGGTGTGAACTAATTCCCTTTCATCTTAAAAAGCAGCTTCTTAGTTAATTAGTAGCCGCTCCCTTAAACATATATCATAATTGACCTGGCCAGGAGTTGTTGGATAGAAATCTTTCTTCAGACTTCTTCCATTTTAAAACGTTATTTAACTCGTAATTTTATTGTCAGACTACGCTGATAAAAACAAAGCCACTTCCCTGTATTGGAGCCACGCCCCCATGCCAGAACACACAGTTCCATTTTGTGATGTCAGTAAATGAATGCTGCATGTGCACACTCCATTGATTTGAATAGGGGCTATTTTCTTATGTATATTATTACTATTTAGCATTGGGATTTTAATTAATCAAAGCGGCTGCTCAACTAACAGGATCCCTGTTAGTCGAGCAGTCGCTTTGATTAATTAAAAATTACAGTTCTGGAGGCCTCATTTAACAAAGGATATAGATGGGTTGGAGAGGGTTCAGAAAAGGACAACAAAGATGGTACAAGGTGTGCAAGAGAAGCCATATGAGACTAGATGGAGAGAATTAAATCTATATCCGCTGGAGGTTAGAAGAGATAGAGGTGACATGGTAGACTGTTAAGTACAGTATATGAAGGTAATAAATAAAGTGAATGATGGTAGCTTATTCAAAAGGGAAGTAGGAGTTAAAACAAGTCATAATTTAAGATTGGAAGGGGGAAGATTGAAGAGCAGTGTAAGGAGATGTTATTTCGCTGAGAGGGTGGTGGAACCCTGGAACAGATTACCTAATGAGGTGGTATGTGCAGAAACAGTGGAGGAATTCAAGAGGACGTAACACAGACTTAAGGGGTTGGCTGGTGGGTAAAGGAAAACATCCCTAGGAGGTGGTGACAAGTAGTGGTGGGTGGGAAATGGGCAGACTAGATGAACCAGGATGGTCCTTTTCTGCTAACACATTACTATGATACTATGCAATGTATAAAATAGCAGAGTCGGAGGCAAATGTTATGCATGCCATTGCAACAAAAGAAAATCTGGTTTTGGTGGTGCTCCAGCAAAACACTACAGATCTTGTTGAAAGTTACAAACCAGATATCCCCACACAATATGGATTCGGACTCTGCCAAAACTCTTTAAGTTCCAATTCAAAAGGAGTTGGAAAATAATACTCAAGAGTCAACTTACTACATCAACTTTGGATGAGTGCCCCGAGGCTGCAGGATTTATGGCCATCTGTTCACTTGTGATAATGTTAGATAAAGAGTCTGTAACAACCCAATACTCTACCCCCCCCCCACCTCTCAGTGAACAGAAGGTGGTTGAAAATGGAGCAAACAGCAAACAATTTTACAGCAGGAAGTCAGTAATTCTGAAGATTCAGATGAATCAGATTTTCCTGACAAATCTTTTGAGGATGAGGAGGGTGAAGAAAACTCTGAAATGCCAAAATGGGCATAACCAACAAAAAACTGTTGACTCTTACAAAGTTGGAACAGAAGGCGGCTCAAATATCTTCAATTATTTTTGATATTGTTGTGAGTAATTCTCAAACAAAAAAGGATCTGATGACAGTGCACCAGAAAGTATCGGAGTTGTCAAGATCAGCAACTACCAATGCATAGACAGATTGATGTGATGGAAAATATTCAAAACAAATTAATAGATTTAGAGTCAGCAGATTTAGAGTCCAGAGCAAGAAGAAAAAAATACATGAATAGTTGGAGTTTCAGAAGCATGGGAGCAAGATTCAGCCCTGCATCAAACATTCACAAAGATAGCTGGGCATATTTGGACACCACCCCGGAGGAGACTCTTTCGAAATAGACAGAATTCATTGATCCTTGAGATCCAGACTGTCGTTGAGGCACAGGTAAGTAAGCATAGGAAAACCAGGAGCAGTTGTAGAATTCCCCAAAAATATGTATTTACTGTATACTAGCTGTAACATAAAAAAATAAACTTGTTCAGTATAACTATTTACGAAGGCAAAATAGAAAAGATCCATCAGAGTTTTCTTTCAATCTCTGTGTCCATCTTTTCTCCTTTCTCTAAGCAATTGCAGCTGGGCTCTTATTATAAGTCCTTTCAATCCCTATTCTTAACAGGCATCCTATTCTTGTAAGTATCAGGCATGTGCTGCTAGAACGCAATGTCCCAGAAATGAAGCCCCTTTTTTACAGCTTTGCTACAAAAGACATAAAAATTTGCACTCGGGTAACCTCTTAAGTTTTCCAATAGCTTTTTGCAGTCATCTCAAACCACAATTATATACATTTCAAAATTTAACGTTATATAATTTCTAAACAAAGGGATCCCAATATCAGTTACATTTCCACATAATGATCTGCATATATTTTTATATCAGCAGACATGCAAGGGAGAAAGAAAGACAGCAAGGGAGACCTAGGGACAGTGATAGGCAAGGAATTGCGAGACTGTCGGGGTGATCAGATCCTAGGTCTCACAGGATAATTTTGGCTGTGCAACCAGACAGACAAGAGACAGGAAAGGACAGATCCTTGCATTTAAACACTTTCACCATAAAAAGTGGGACAGAGTCCTGTTCTATCCTGTCACATAAACCTACTGAAGGAACCCCTCCAACAGCAATAATTCTAAACATTTTCCATTCAGAGGATAAAGACTGATTGATGACACAGGTTTATCGGAAAATACAGATTTGTTTAATGGGGACTTCAATTTCAATTTTCAGTGATCTCACACCTGAGATTGTTAATGAAAGGAAAAAGTTTGACTTCATAAAAAATAAACTGTGGACCAGAAGCTACAAGTCCTCGATGTAATTTCCAGCGGAACTTTAAGTGATTATTGATGGAGAGAGATTAGTATTTGCTACACCAAAGGAAGCACTGGATATTTTAACAAAGTGATTTCCAGAAATTTTTCCTTAAAGGAAAATGCAATATTATATGATAGTACTGGGGGGGGGGAGTTAAGTTATTTAGAATGTTTCCAGTTCAGGTGAGCTGGATAGGGGTGAAAGTTTAGTATAGTTACATTTTGTCTAGTGGGTCTGGGATCATGGCTGCAGGGTCCGCTGAGCAACTAGAGCAAATGAAGTCCTTCGAGGAGGAGCCTCGGCCTTTGTCCTGCTTAAACTGGGCTCCACCTTTACAAGCTCCTTCAAGGAGCTGTGCCAGTCTCTCACGACTAAGGGGGAGGGCCTGTCAGCATCACACAGCTCATCTTCCTGAAAAAGGGAAAAAAGAGTCGAAGGAGTTGAGAGAAAAGAAGACTCATCATCGATCGTTCCCAGGAATCTCCAGTTTCTAGGGACATGGATATGTTGTTCATCCACACTCATTGGCAGGTATCCTTGCCGCTTTAAATCTTGCCGGAAGGTCTTCAAGCTTGCTCCTCCCACCCACCCGGGTGGTATAACTCTCGGCTCCGCCCCATGACGCCAGATCTTCCTTACCGCGTGGAAGCTCAGGTTCCCTCCTTAACGCTCTGCGTTTGCGACTGGTTCCTATTTCTCCGTTTGCGGATTTAAAAATAATATTTTGCAAAAAGACTTCAGTCTTCGATCCCTCGCGGCTGCGATGGACAAATCGACTCCCGGATTTCGGAGATGCCCATGCGGGCAGAAGATGTCTCGGACGGATCCACACTCCACGTGTGTCTACTGCTTAGGCCTTGAGCACGACCCGCAGGCTTGCGACCTGTGCTCATCTTTCTCGGCCTACGTCCTCGAAGACCGTGCTGCCCGATTGCAACTGGGCCGTCCCGAGAAGCGTTTCCCTCCGGTGAAGTCCAAGGAGGCCCGGTTGGCGGTGTCCGCGGCGGCGGGCTCGGCGGATCAGCTCGAGCGGATGGTCGCCCTCGAAGAGGAGGCGGCGCGGGCCGTATCTTCCTCGGCCGCGGCATTTATCCCGCTCTCTCTGGGTTCTTCCTACACGGCTTCCTTTAAGGAGCTTTGTCTGTCCCTCTCCACTAAAGGAGAAGGGCCTGCGTCTGCTGGACCTTTTCTCGGTCCAAAAAGAGGGACAAGGGTAAGTCCCTCCGTCGACGCTCTTGGGAGCGGGAAAGGTCCCTCTCCCCGGGCCGTCGACCGTCGGCTTGGTCGACTCGCTCGGCTTCGACCACTGGCCTCACGGTGTCCCGTCAGGTCAGTTGACCGAGACTCCCACTGATGAAGTCGAGATTTTCTCGACCCATTAGACGAGGCTGTCGCCTTAGTAGCCGAGATTCCCCTCCCGGTTCCCCGGGAGGAGTTGAGGATCCCGTGGGCTCGCCTGTGCCTCCGGTTCCGGAGCCCTCGGATGGACCTTCCGAGCCGAAGGGAGTGCCGGTTCCGGCCGACACCTCCCGCACCGACCCCGGAAATTCCGGGACTCTCGGTCTCGGTCTCGGACCTCTTCGCGGTCCAGCCGTTCCCACCGTCATAGGCGGTCTCGGTCTCGGCACCGCGGTAAGCGGCGTCGCCGCTCGTCCTCGTCCTCCTCCTCGGATGAGGGGAGGCTTCGGCGTAAATTACGTCGACGGTACGAGGACCTTATGTTGCAACAGCTCCTCCTGGCCGGGAATAAGCCGACTCCGGCGCTTCCCGACCATTAAGTAGCTGTCACGGAGCGGCCCGACACAACCCCTCGACTTGTCCGAGGCCTACACCCAGGCGGTTGTTCGGCCAAAACCAGCTGCTCCACCGATTCGGTGGAACCTCCTCCTCCACAGCCACCATGGGGCTCGACCGAGATTCTCGATCGGCTAAGGGTTTACCCATCGGCTGTCAGTTACCCTCACTCCCGACCGACCTCGGCAGGTGAAGGGTGGCTCAGGCCAGAGGCAGCTCTTTGAGGACTCTTCCGAGTCCGAAGACGATTCCTCCTTCTTCTCCAAGCGACTGGACTTGGAGTCTTCAGGAGGTCAGCCAATGGACGATAGCCCGTCGTCCTTCCTAGGACTGCTTCGGCTCATCTCGGAGTCTACCGGGATGGAGCTCGAACCCGTTTCCAAACGGGCCAGGTATCCCCTCACGGAGATTCTGGACCGAGGGGATTCTCCGACGGAGGCCTTTCCGGTGGCCGAGGCCATAGTGGGTCCGGCACTGGAACTTTGGCAGCGCCCTGCTTCCTGCCCTGCGCCTTCGGCCAGGATGGCCAGAAGTATGCGATCCCCTACGGTTCCTTGTCCGGTTTTGGAACACCCTCTGCTGAGGGTTGGTTACCGACAGCGTTTTCAGCCCTGCCGGCAACGCCAGGATGTGGACAAACCTCCTGACAAGAGTCCAAGAAATTGGACTATGTCGGGCGAAAGTCTACGCTCGTCCTCTCTCGGCCTTCGTCAGGCCAGTTGGCCGTCCTCATGGCACATTTTCTCATGCCCTGTTGGGCTCCCTGGATGAGGTCATCCCTCATCTTCCCGCCGATCTGCAGACTACGGTTAAGCAGGTGCGGGACCAGAGCAGAGGCAGTGGCCAAACAGCGCTCCAGACTGCTTTGGATGTAGGGGACTCATGTGCCAGATCGGTGGCGGCAGTGGCTGTCCGTCGGCGGGCTTGGCTGAGGATATCACCTTTACTTCGGATACCCAGCACAGGTTGGCGGATGTTCCCTTTTGAGGACTGACCTCTTGACCCTGGGGTGGAAGGTCACCTGCAGAGGATCGAGAAGTCCAATACCCTGGGCTCGGTCTCTTTCCGCTCAGAAGGACAAGGCCGCAAACCACAGCCTAAGCCCCTTCGTCCTTCTGTGCCCCAGCCCTTGACCCAGCAACGTCAGGGCCAGCAGGCTCGGCCTTGGCATCCCAAACCCAAGCCGCCCGGCTTCCTCTAACAGGAGGCAGGGAGAAAGGCCCAGGAGGTCCCTCGGCCGGTCCCTCCTCCAAGCCTGCCCAGTAGCGGGCTGAGGGGTGCGCCCCATCCCGTCACCTTACCTAAGGTCCCCCATTAGAGAGCGGCTCCAGCTCACTTCCGTTCCGCCTGGTCCGCTGTTACCACGGACAGGTGGGTCTTGAGAGAGTGGTGGGAAGAGGCCTGCCTCTGGGTCGAGCAGGCACCACCCTTCAGGCCGTCGCCCCTCGGGGCTCCAGGATCCCCAGCCTCACTGGCGGCTCGTCGGGCGACGACCGCTCTCCTCCTCCAGAAGGAGGTGGTAGAGAGGTGGTGGACCTCCTTCAGACCCAGGGTTTGTGTCCAGAGTACTTCCTGGTTCCGAAGCAGACGGGGGCTGGCGCCCCATTCTCGAACCTACACGACCTAAACAAGTTCCCAAAGGTCTCGAACCTTCAGGATGGTCACTCTGGCTCAGATAATACCATCCTTGGAGCGAGCGTGTGGTTCTGCTCTCTGGACTTGCAGGCCGCGTTTTTCCACGTCCCTATCCGTCCGTCTCACCAGAGATTCCTTAGCTTCGGCGGAAGGATCCCTCTTGATTCCAAGCCATGCCCTTGGCTTATCTCCAGCTCCCAGGGTCTTCACCAAATGCATGGCAGTGGTGACAGCATTCCCTGCGGCGCCGAGGGGTCAGGTGTGCCCTTACCTGGGCGACTGGCTGATAGCAGCTCCCTCCAGGAAGGAGGCGGAGGTGGTCAGAGATCTGGCCCTCAGGTCTGCTCTCAACTGGGCCTCCTTATCAACGAGGCCAAAGTCGAGACCTCGAGCAAGCAGGTGATTCCTATTCATCGGGCGCAGCTCGACTCTCTTCGAGCCAGAGCGCGGCTCCCGGCGGACAGGGCCGAGGTTCTTTCCTCCTTTGCCCGATCATTTCTGGTTGGGCAATTGCGCCCTGCCCGGGACTTCCTGCGCCTCCTGGGTCTCATGGCGGCCTGCACCAGCGTGGTCCGTTGGGCCCGCTGGAACATGCGTCCCCTTCAGTGGGGACTGGCCAGCCAGTGGTCACAACGCTGCGATCCCTTGGACCAGCTTGTGCCGGTGACACAGGGGATGTGGAGCAGCTCTCCAGTGGTGGACCGTTCCAGATCATTTGCAGGAGGCATCCCGTTCGTCGCCATGAGCGGACGGTCTCTCTGTCGACCGATGCCTCTCTGATGGGTTGGGGTGCCCATCTGGGGAACACGGGCTCATGGCCTCTGGTCCCCGCGGGAGTCGATGCCACATCAACCTGCTGGAGCTCAGGCGGTCCGCTAGCTCTCACCCCCTTTGCTCCGTTCCTCCGGGGTCAAGTGGTCCAGTCAGACGGACAATACCACGACCATGTACTATCTAAACCGCCAGGGGCGGGGCCGCGCTCCATAGCCTATGCAAGAAGCTCTCCGCATTTGGTCACTCGTGCGCAGCCTGGAGCGGATCTCCTGGCCATTCACGTGGCAGGGCCTCCAACACCCTGGCCGATGCCCTGAGCGGATGGGGCTGCATCACAGTGGTCTCTCCTGCGGAGTAGTACAGCATCTGTTCTCCCTTTGGGGCACACCTCAGGTGGACCTGTTTGCCTCCATGGAGAAGCAAGCTGAGTCTGTTCCATGCCCGCCCCCTCAGCAGGGGCTCGCTGCAGGGGATGCCTTCTCGAGGCAATGGACCCGGGCCTCTTTACGCCTTTCCCCATTTCCCTTGATCCACAAGGTGCTTCTCAAGGCGAGGAGGGACAAGGCGCAGGTGATCTGATAGCCCCAGACTGGCCTCGCCAGTTCTGGTACCCAGATCTCCTCAGTCTCAGCTCCAGGACTCGCGGCAGCTTCCAGCTCGCCGGACCTGCTCTCAGTCAATCAGGGAAGGTGTTCCATCCGGACCTTCCAATCCCTGCACCTGACGGCCTGGTTCCTGGCGGCTAGAGTTCCAGGCCTTGGGTCTTTCCGACGAGGTCCTCAATGTAGTTGAGGGCGTCCCGTAGGAGTCGACCAGAAAATGCTATGCCTTCAAATGGAAAAGGTTTTCCATTTGGTGTCAGGGCAAGGGCTTGGACCCTTCCTCCTGTTCCTTGGCAAGCATCTTGGACTATTTATGGTCCCTTTCTAGTCAAGGGCTTAGGTCGACGACCCTAAGGGTGCACCTGGCAGCCATCTCTGCTTACCGGGCGCGGGCCGGGAAGCAGTCGGTGGCGCAGGAGAAGGTGGTCTGGCGCTTTTTCAAAGGCCTTGATCACATTTCCCCTCCAGTGCGGGAACCCCCACCTCCGTGGGATCTACTGCTGGTACTGGCAAAGCTCATGGGCAAGCCATTAGAACCTATGCACAGGTGTGCTCTCTCTCACCTGTCGTGGAGGCCTTCTTGGTGGCTATCCGTCAGCCAGAAGGATGGGAGAGCTCAGGCACTTCCATCGGGTCTCTTACCTGGTCTTCCACAGGACAAGGTTGTCCTGCGCCCACCGAAATTCCTTCCGAAGGTGGTGTCGGAGTTTCACCTTAACCAGGTGTTGACTCTGCCGGTGTTCTACCCCAATCCCACCTCGGAGGCGAATATAGGCTCCATACTCTGGACCCTAGAAGGGCGCTCGCTTACTATAAGGAGCGCACTGCTGAAATTCGGGGAGAGGTTCGCCAGCTGTTTGTCACCTACGCTGAAGCCACATCTGGCAGACCTGCAGCCAAGCGGACGATAAAGCAGGTGGGTAACCTCCTGCATAGATCTCTGCTATAAGTTGGCGGGCATGGAGGCCTCCCAGAGGGATAGGCTCATTCTACCCGCCATACTGCTGCAGCGGTGGCTGCTTCCAGGGACGTCCTATCCAGGAAATCTGCAGGGCTGCTACCTGGAAGTCAGCAAACACCTTCATTACCCACTACCACATCGACCTTGAGTCCGCCGGGATGCTGGTTTGGGGCCTCGGTTCTCAGTCTCTCTTTCCAAGTAAGTATTGGGGTGTCGTCTTGCCTCCCTCCTCCCGGAGAACTGCTAGGAGTCTGCCAATGAGTGTGGATGAACAACATATCCATGTCCCTAGAAATACAGGTTACTCACCTGTAACAGGAGTTCTAGGAATGGTATATGTTGTTCATCCACACGACCCACCCGACCTCCCCGGCTTCGACGCACAACCTGAGCTTCCAGCGGGCCAGATCTGGCGTCATGGGGCGGAGCCGAGAGTTATACCACCCGGGTGGGTGGGAGGAGCAAGCTTGAAGACCTTCCGGCAAGATTTAAAGCGGCAAGGATACCTGCCAATGAGTGTGGATGAACAACATATACCATTCCTAGAACTCCTGTTACAGGTGAGTAACCTGTATTTCTTGGCCGCTGGCTTCACGGTGCCACTCTCAGGCCAGCTGGCGAAGACGCGGGACGACGACCTGGTCAAAATTGTCAACGACCCGTTGTCACTCGATGAGGCTGACAACTCTCTGTTTAGAACTCTGGTCCTGACTGAACCTAGCGATGAGACCCAGTCTGTTGGGAATCTCCTTACGGTCCCTGACCGTGACCTGGAGGAGCTGCGGATCTCCCTGGTTCCCTCCGAGCACCCTTGGCGGTCCCCCCAGAGGTTGAGGTCAAGGTCTCAATCTTCTTTGTCTGAAAGGTTGAAGAAATCTCACCAGCACCACTCCGGGCATTCCAAGAAGCGGCGCTGCCGCTATTCGTCCTCGTCCTTCTCAGAAGAAGAGAGGCTTCGGTGCAAGTTGCACCAACACTATGAGGATCGTATGTGGCAACAGTTGGTGTTGGCCGGTCCGAAGGTGACCCCGGCTCCCACACCGGCCATCACCTGGCCGTCACCTGTTAGGCCGACGCTGACACCTCTGGAACCAGTTGATCCCGCCCCTCCGCCTGTGGAGCCGGTGAAGGCTGGCTGAAGCCGGTCTATCCACCACTAGTGCTGGAGCCGCCACCTAAACAGCCACCCTCGGGTGCGCCGGTCAAGGAGGCCCACTAAGGGGTTTCCCCACAGGCTGTCGGTCACTCTCACGCCTGACCGCCCGCGGCAGGTCGAGGGTGACACAGATAGTCAGCCGATCTATGTGGATTCTTTGTGGTCTGAGGACTCCTCGCTGCACTCCTGTCTGCTTGATGAGGAGTCACTTGGGCTCTCGACAGAGGAGGGTCCCATATCCTTCATGGGCATCCTCCATCTCATCTCCGAATCCATGGTGATGCCTCTGGAGCCCATTCAGAAACAGGCTCAATATACCCTAACAGATATCCTGTACAAAGAGAATTCTCCCGACAGAGGCCTTCTCAGTGACCGAAGCTATTGTCGGCCCAGCCCTGGAGCTTTGGCAGCATCGTGTCTACTGCTCTGCACCATCAGCCCAGATGGCACATAAATACGCAGTGCCCATCTGCTCCCTTTCAAGGTTCATGGAACACCCCTCGGCTGTGGGGTTGGTGACTGTTTCCATGTTTCAGCGCTCGGGCAATAGGGGAGACTCTGACAGACCTCCCTTAAAAGAGTCCAAGAAATTAGACCACTTGGCCAAGAAGGTCTGTGCTGCCTCTTTGTTCGGTCTCCACCAGGCAAGCTCGGCTCAGCTGTCATCATGGCACACTTCTCCCATGCACTTTTGGGCTCTGTGAATGAGGTGTTTCCTTATCTCCCCACGGACCTCCAGACCACGGTCAAGCAGGTCCAGGATCAGGGTCGGGCTGTGGCAAAACAGCAACTCCAGACGGCTCTGGATATTGGGGACTCCTTTGCCCGTTTGGTGGTGGCCACAGTCGCTGTGCACCGCAGGGCTTTGCTGAGGGTTTTGACCTTTACAGCAGACACGCAGAACAAACTGGCGGATATACCCTTCTTGGGCACCGAACTGTTTGGTCCCGGGGTTGACGGTCACCTACAACGCATCGAGAAGTCCAGTGCCGCCTTGGACTCCGCTGCATCCGCCCAGAAGGGGAATCTAAAAGTTCCAAACAGCAGAAGTGCAAGCCTTTTCGGTCTTCATCCCCTGCAGCCAAGTCAGCCCAGTACTAGTCTGCACAGCAACAGCAGGTTCAGTCTTGGCGCCCTAGGCTCTAGTCAGTTGCTTTGGCGGTCTGAAAGCCAGGAGGGAAAGAACCCAGCAGCCCCTCGGCTGGATCCTCCTCCTCCTCCAAGCCTGCCTAGTGATGGGATGGGGTGACCACCCTTATGCCCGTCACGCCTCCCCTGGGTCCTCCCGTCAGGTCTGGTTCCGCCACTTCTAACCCCAGTAATGCTCAGGATATTCATAACTTTGTGCAGTGAGCCTGGAGGGATGGACTGCCCGGAGAGATGGAACACATGCAAATGATGGAATTCTTTGCACGTGAGCATCTTTCAAATACTGCGTCTGCCAACTGTAGTGTTCAGAGTCTCTGTCGCCCTCTCTCGCATAAGGAAAGATAATAAATCTTCAGTATTTAATTTCTTTTACTGCCTCTACTGATTGTCAGTTTAGATCTAGTTTATTATTAAAAAGTAGTTGTTTTTCTCGGTTCCTCGTGGTTCGGCATAACCGTGAGGGATCCGAGTTAGTTTAGGTTATTTAGGTTCTCTGACTAAAGAACCTATTTTATTTTCGCTAAATTTTGGTCCTTACAAAGTTTATTTGTAACCGTTTTTATCAGTTACAGAACCGCTGAACCGGTTCATTTTTTTCTTCTCCCGGTTCGGTTCCTCTGGTTCCTATCGGTTCCGGAACCAACCGCAAAAAAAAAAAAAATAAAATAAATAAAAACTGTTTAAATAACTGCAGCAGTCTCTGTTATTTAGCGGTTGGTGGTTTTCCTCTTTGCTTTTCACCATAGCAGAGAAACCTAAAAAGAGAACCGGGGAGCCCGGGTTTAAAAACTGTTTAAAGTGTGGAGATGTGTTTGCTAAGGCAGACAAGCACACCTTATGTGTAGCTTGTCTGGGTTTCAAACATCTGGACCAGGAATGTGAAATATGTCAAACTTTTCCAGATAAAACTGTGGAAAAGTGCCTTGAACGGCTCAATACGAAGTTTCCTAGGGGTCCCTCAATCTCTGACCAGGTGATACCCCAGTCTGTTGTGGCTGAACCCACAAGTGTTACTACCCCTGCCCCTGATACAGGCGAAAAAGTGGCAAAAAGAGGAAAAGAACCAGCTGAATCTCCAGTTCCCTCAAAGAAGGCAAAGAAACTTAAACATGCAGAACCCTCTCCTGTTAACCCAGGGACTTCTGTGCAGGTGTCTGCAATGCCTTCAGCTCAAGAGATAGCTCAGGCATTCAAAATTATTCAGGCTCTGCAGAGCATCATCCCTCAGCCTTCTGCCCATTCACAGGGTCCCCAGGTTGCTAATACTGTGTTGCCCTCTGTACCGGAGAAACTATTTTTTAAAGAGGATAATGAACCTTATGAGGAGGGCGAACCTATCCCTCCAGAGGTTTCCCCTGAGCAGGATTTTGGCTCGCCTCCCAGGATGTCTGAGGATTTTTCTTCCCACTTTTCCTTTGTAAGGAAAATGGCAGATGCCCTAGATATCACCACAACAGAGCAAGTGGAGGATGAGGAGGAAATTGAGTACCTGAATATGATGGGTTTAACACCCACAAAGGCCCTCCTCCTCCCAGTATATACATTTTTTAAGAAGGATGCTCTGAAGCTCCTGCAGACCCCTAATTCTATTCCTCCCATCGACAGGAGAATAGACAAAAAGTACCAGTTGGATAGAGAGGGAGCTGACTTCCTCTTCTCTCATCCAGATCACCAAGGGGTAATACAACAGGCAGCCTGTGATAAGGCTAAAGTCCCCCTGTCCTTACATCCACTGGACAAGGACTCCAGAAAACTGGACAGTATGGCCAGAAAGGCTATTTGTCAGCCTCACTGGCCATGAGACAGGCTACCTTCCAGGCTTATGTTGCCCAGTATCAGAAATCCCTGTGGCAGCTGCTACTGGCAATGTCCATGAAAGCCTTCTCACCCTTATCAGATGACCTGGCTGAAACTGCCAGGTTTGGGCTGGAGGTGGCTAAGTACCTGTTCCAGATGGCTGCTGATTCGAATGACACTGCAGCCAGATGGATGGCTAACACAGTGGCTCAGAGAAGGTTTGCTTTGCTTCGGGCTATAGACCTCACTCAAGATACCCAGTCAAAGGCCCTGGATTTTCCATTAGAAGAAAATTCTCTTTTTGGAGAGTCCATGGTGGCCTATATGAAGAAGGTGGATGAATATAAGGCTATGTATAGAAGCAGCTCTGCCAGAGACAGAGCTTCTTCATCCACAAGGCCCTATGGAAGGGAGGCAGAGGTCGGTCTTTCATGACAGGACCTTTTCTCCAGCCAGTAGCCATGCCCCAATACCAGCAGTACCCCCAACAGGGCTACTCTAGGGGTAGGGGAAGAAGGGGCTCCAGGCGAGGGTCTCAGACACAACCTCAGCCCCAGCCTAAACAGAACCCCTGAGATGCAGGCCGCCTCCTCCCTACCTGTCTGAGGCAGACTGTCCCATTTCCTCTATCTTTGGTCAACCATCACCACAGACAAGTGGGTGTTGGAGGTAGTGGGCAAAGGTTTATCTCTGGACTTCAGTTTTCTTCCTCAAAAAGATTCTGGGGTTTTCATTGCTCCTCCCCTAGTAGAAACTTCACTGCTAGAGGCAGAGGTTCAAAAGCTGCTACAGCTCAGAGCAGTGGAACCAGTTCCTACAACCCTGAGAGGCAGAGGTTTTTACTCCAGATACTTCCTAACAACAAAGAAGAATGGGGAGTGGCGGCCAGTTTTGGATCTCAGAGCTTTAAACAAGCATCTGAAAAAAACAAAGTTCAAAATGGTAACTTTGGCTCGGATTTTGCCAACAATCCAAAAAGGGGACTGGCTGGCATCTCTGGACTTGCAAGACGCCTATTTTCACATCCCCATAAAACAGTCTTTCAGAAAATATCTCAGATTCAGACTCCCATCAGATCATTATCAGTTTGCAACCCTGCCCTTCGGCCTTTCCTCGGCACCAAGGGTTTTTACAAAATGCCTAGCAGCTGTGGTGGTATTTCTTCGAAGACAGGGAGTGACTGTCTTCCCATATCTGGACGACTGGCTGGTGGTGGGCAAATCACCAGAACAAGTCAGAACTTCCCTAAAGCTCACTCAGGATCTTTTGGAGTCCTTGGGCTGCATAATAAACCAGAAAAAATCTGTCTTAACCCCTTCACAGACTTAACAGTTCATAGGGGCAGAGATCAGTACTCTACAGGCCAGGGCCTTTTTGCCACTGGACAGGGTGCAAAACCTTCGGTCCATAGCAAATTCCTTCAAGTTGCACATGCAAAAAACAGCCAGGCAATTCCTGCAGCTCTTTGGTCATATGGCTGCATCCACAGGCAAAGTGCAGGGTTCCAGGTTTCACATGAGAGACATCCAGTTTCATCTCAGGAATCATTGGAGTCAGAAAAAATACCCGTTTTCCAAACCTGTTCCAGTGACAAGGGCACTGTTACAAGCCCTTTTGTGGTGGAAAAATGAATCCAACCTAAGGCAAGGAGTCTCTTTTCAGAAGGAGAATCCTTCGCTAGTCCTCACAACAGATGCATCCCTTCTGGGCTGGGGTGCCCATCTGGGAGAACACACAACTCAGGGTATCTGGACAGAAGCAGAGTCCCTTCAGCTTATAAACTTGCTGGAACTCAGAGCAGTGTGGCTGTCACTAAAAGTTTTCTCTACACTGGTGATGGGCAAGGTGGTACGAGTCAGAACAGACAATACCACTACTATGTACTACATAAACAAGCAGGGAGGCACCAGATCAGGCCCCCTATGCACAGAAGCCATGAAAATCTGGACTCTGGCGTATTCCATAAAGGTGTCCCTGTAAGCAATCCATCTGCCAGGAAAGGACAATACCTTGGCAGATGCACTGAGTCAAACCAAGTCAGTCCCATCACGAATGGACACTGAACAGGCAGGTGGTACTGGTAATTTTCAGGAGGTGGGGCACTCCAGAGATAGACTTGTTCGCATCCCACCAGAACCACTAGTTTGCCTCAGTATTGCTGTAGGCCACCGGCCCAGGGCACAATCCCTCTGGATGCCCTGGTGCTGGACTGATCAGGCAAGTTCCTTTATGCCTTTCCCCCTTTTTCTCTGGTCTTCAGAGTACTACTGAAGCTCAAATCCCTCTCAGCTTCTCTGATCTTGATAGCTCCAGATTGGGCCAGGCAGCCATGGTACTCTCTTCTGCTCTCTATGTCAGTGAGCAAACCAATAAGTTTGCCTCTCAAGCACAATTTCCTGACCTCCAATCAAGGAACAATGTTGTACCCAAATCTCAAGTCCCTCCTCCTCAAAGTATGGCTCTTGAGGAATTAGAATATGCAGACTTAAACCTTTCTGAAGCTGTATTAACAATCTTGAAAGGTTATAGGAAGCCCTCCACTAAGAAAACGTATTCTTCTAAGTGGAAGAGATTTTCCTTTTGGTGCTCTTTTAGGAATTGTACCCCACATGATGCAGGAGTCTCAGTGGTGTTGGATTATCTGACTCATTTACATTTACAAGGTCTACAGCCCAGTTCTATCTAAAGGTACACCTTGCAGCAGTGTCTGCATATGTTTTTGCTAGGACAAAGGTGTCAGTAGTATCAGATCCCATTTTCAAAAGGTTTTTTAAAGGCCTGATACATTTACATCCTCCTCACAGGGCACCAGTGCCCTCTTGGGATCTTAATATATGTACTGTATAGCCAAATTAATGGGGGCTCCTTTCGAGCCCATGGCTACAGTCCATTTAAAGCATGTTACCTGGAAAACAGTTTTTCTGGTAGCAGTTACCTCAGCAAGAAGACTCAGCGAGCTCCAGGCTCTCTGTGTTGACCAGGACTGCATCTCCTTTTACAAAGATAAGGTAGTCCTCAGAACAAACAGACAGTTCCTTCCCAAGGTCGTTTCAGACTTCCATCTGAATCAATCAATCACTCTGCCTGTCTTTTTCACCGTCCATGTGAGCTCTGGTGAAAGAAGACTCCACAGTCTGGATGTGAAAAGAGCTCTCAGCTAATACATGAAAGAAACGGCTACAAAGGGGCCATGGGCAAGACAAAAACAACTTTTCCTTACATATGGGGATGTCGGAATGGGCAAACCAGCCTCAAGAGATCCATTTCTCAATGGATTATCCAGTGTATTCAGTTCTGCTACGCTAAAGCAGGTAGGGAGTCCCCAGCTGGGCTGAGGGCACACTCGACAAGAGGAACAGCTGCCAGTCTTGCAGCTGCTAGGGAGGTTCCATTATTGGATATTTGTAAAGCAGCTACCTGGAAATCAGTACACACCTTTACAAAGTGTTACAACTTGGATGTTTTGTCCAGAAGTGATGCCAGGTTTGGCACAGCAGTCCTGCAAAGTCTATTTCCAAAATAAGTTCTGTGCCCACTTCCAGTCGTACTGCTTGGTAGTCTGCACAAAGTTATGAATATCCGAGCATTACTGGGGTTAGAAGAAAAAATTACTTGCCATAGTAATCTTCTTTCTTCCCAGTGATGCTCAGATATTCATAACTCTTTCCCTTCCTCCCCTTCCAGAACTTCAGCCTCTGCACTCTGCATGCTAGTGCCACATAGCCATACCCTACTTGGTACACTTCTCTATACCGAATAGATTTAAACCATTTTTTTTCTGTCTCTCTTAATAGTTTTCTCATGCTGTTTGGTGAACACCATTGTTTATTTGATATTGTTCCTCCTTAGGAGTTTTTTTTGGTTAATTATCTTTATTAGGGTAGCCCTAAAAAAAAAAAAAAGATTAGCTGTTGGATTTTTTTCCTAATGCCTGACTTCCAGGCTTCTTACAAATCTAAAGGGGTTAGAACACTACAGTTGGTAGAGGCCGTATTTGGAAGATGCTCACATGCAAAGAATTCATTCATTTACATGTGTTCCATCTCTCCGGGCAGTCCATCCCTCCAGGCTCACTGCACTAAGTTATGAATATCTGAGCATCACTGGGAAGAAAGAAGATTACTATGGTAAGTAATTTTTTTCTTTCTTTCCACCTGGTCTGTTGTTACTACAGATAGGTGAGTTCTGGAGGTGATCTGCCAGGGTCTGCCTTTGGAATTCGAGCAGTACCCACCAAGCTGAGGCCGCACCACATGGGAAGAGAAGGTATCTGCAGACACTCGGTCGACTCTCCGAGACAGCATAACTCAACTCCTTTGCAGGGAGGTGGTGGTCAGAGTTGCGGACCCCCCAGTCAACCCAGGGTTCATTTGCAGGTACTTCCTGGTCCCAAACAAACAAGGGTCTGGTGCTCCATTCTAGATCTGCACGACCTTGACAAGTTCCTCAGATCTCGCACCTTCAGGATGGTAACTCTGTCCCAGATCATACCATCTCTCGAGCAGAACGTGTGGTTTTGATCCCTGGATCTACAGGACATGTTTTTTCACATCCCGATCCATCCCGTTGGAGGTTCCTCCGCTTCCAGGCCGAGGGAACCCTATACAAGTTCCAAGCCATGCCGTTTGGCCTGTCATCGGCTCCCAGGGTCTTCAACAAATGCATTGCAGTGGTGACAGCCCATCTTCGGCATCGAGGGGTCCGAGCGTACCTCTGCCTGGACAATTGGCTTATAGCGGGTCCCTCCAGGCAGGAGGTGGAAGTTCAGGGACCTGGCCCTCCAGACCTGCATCGACCTTGGTCTCCTAGTCAATGAGACCAAGTCAGAACTCGTGCCCTTGCAGGTGATCTGCTTCATCAGGGCAGAGCTCGACTCTTGCTGAGCCAGAGCCAGGCTCCCGGCGGACAGGGCAGAGGTTCTCTCCTCCTTTGCCCAGTCATTTCTGGTTGGGCACTTGCGCCCTGCCTGGGACTTCCTGCACCTTCTGGGCTACAAGGTGGCCTGCACCTCCGTGGTCCAATGGACCCGGTTGCATATGTGCTCCCTGTAGTGGGCAGTGGACTCAGCATCTAGGTCATTTCGACCAGCTGGTCACTGTGACCCAGAAGATGTGTGACGCTCTCCAATGGTGTACCGTCCCAGAACATCTGCAGGAAGGGATCCCGTTTGTCCGCCCCAAGCCGATGGTCATCCTGACGACTGATGCCTCTCTTATGGGCTGGGGTGCCCACCTCGGGGAACACAGGGTCCATGGGCTCTGGACCCCCGAGGAGTCCTGGTGCCACATCAACCTGCTGGAGCTCCGAGCAGTCCAGCTGGTGCTTACTGCCTTCGCTCTGTTTGTTTGTGGTCAAGTGGTTCAGGTCCAGACAGACACCACCACGACCATGTACTATCTTAACAAGCAAGATGGGATGCACTCCATGCCTCCAGTCAGCTGGCGGATGCCCTCAGTCAAGTGGGCAAGGCATCTCATGAATGGCCGCTCCATCCAGAGGTAGTACACAGTCTGTTCTCGCAGTGGGGCTTCCCTCAGGTGGACCTGTACGCCTCCAGGGAGAACGCAAAGCTGAGGCTGTTTTGTGCCCACCCCCTTCAGCAGAGCTCGCTGCAGAATGATGCCTTCTAGAGTCTGTGGACCCCAAGCCTCTTTTATGCCTTCCCTCCACTTCCCTTGATCCACAAAGTGCTCCTCAAGGTGAGGAGGGACAGGTCACAGGTGATGATGGTGCTGGAGTGGCCCCGCCAGGTTTTTTGGTACCCCAATCTCCTCAGCCTCAGCAACAGGCTCCCGAGGCATCTTCCAGCACACCAGGACCTGCTTTCCATCAATCTGGGGAAGGTACTTCACCCGAACATTCAATCCCTGCACTTGACAGTCTGGTTTCTGAGCAGCTAGAGTTCCAGGCTTTGGGTTTCTCCGAAGATGTTCTCACTGTAGTCGAGGCATCTTGCAAGGAATCGACCAGGAAGTGCTATGCCTTCAAATGGAAGAGATTCTCAATTTGGTGTCAAGGTAAGGGGTTGGACCCTTTGACCTGTCAAGTGGCTAGCATCCTAGACTACCTGTGGTCTCTCTCCAAAGGAGGACTTCGGTCGACGACCCTTAAGGTGCACCTGGCAACCATCTCTGCTTGCAGGGCATGGGCCGGTCAGCAGTCGGTGGTGCAGAAGAAGGTGGTCTGGCACATTTCAAGGCCTTGATCATATCTCCCCCCATGGTGCAGGAACCACCACCATGGGATCTACTACTGAGGTACTGGCAAAGCTTATGGGCAAACCATTTGAATTGATGCACAAGTGCAAGATGTCGCATTTGGCATGGAAGACTGTCTTCTTAGTGGCTACCATGTCAGCCAGAAGGATTGGGGAGCTCCGGGCGCTCTCAGTCGAGTCTTCTTTTCTGGTCTTCCATAGGGAGACAGTTGTCCTGCGGCCCAACCCAAAGTTCCTTCCGAAGGTTGTGTCAGAGGTTCACCTGAACCAGGTGATTACTCTAATGGTGTTCTACCCCAGTCACACCTTGGACCTGAGGCAAGCGCTTGCATACTATAAAGAGTGCATGGATGGAATACAAGGAGAGTTTCGCCAGCTGTTTATCACCTATGCTGAAGCTGCGCCTGGCAAGCTGGCAGCCAAGTGGACGATTGGCATATGGATTACATCCTGTATTGATCTCTGCTATAGGTTGGCGGGTAGGGAGCCTCCTGGAAGGCTAAGGGCTCATTCCACCCACCATACCGCTGCAAGGGTGGCTGCTTCTAGAGACATCCCTATCCAGGAAATCAGCAGGGCTGCTATCTGGAAGTCAGCAAACACCTTCATTTCCCATTACCACATTGACCTAGAGTCACACCGGGATGCCGGTTCTGGGGCCTCAGTTCTCCAATCTCTGTTTCCTAAATAAGGGAGTGTGCGCCTTGCCTCCCTCCCTCCCTCCTCCCGGAGAACTGCTAGGAGTCAGCCAGATGTTTGAATAGAACAACATATGCACGTCCCTGGAAATGCAGGTTCTAGGGACATGGATATGTTTTTCATCCACACTGTCTGGCAGATTCCTTGCTGCTTTAAATCTTGCCGGAAGGTCTTCAAGCTGGCTCCTCCCACCCACCTGGGTGGTAAAACTCTCGGCTGCGCCCCATGACGCCAGATCTTCCTTACCGCGTGGAAGCTCAGGTTTCCTCATTAACGCTCTGCATGATAGACTGGATCCTAACTCTTTGGTTCGTCCGAAACTCGTTTTAAAATTTTCAAGACTTCGGTCTTCCTTTTCCCTCGTGGCTGCGATGGACAAATCAACTCCTGGTTTTTGGCGGTGCCCTTGTGGGCAGAAGATGTCCAGGACGGATCTGCACTCCATGTGCATCTACTGCCTCGTCCTAGAACACGACCCGCAGGCCTGCGAGTCATGCTGTTCGTTCTCGGCCAGCGTCTTGAGGACCGCGCTGCCCAGTTGAAGCTTGGGTGCCCCGAGGAGCGCTATCCGCCGGTAAAGTCAAAAGAGGCCCATTGGGGGGTTACCGCGACGGCTGGCTTGGCTGAGCAGCTTGAGCAGATGATCGCCCTCGAGGAGGAGGCGGCCCAGGCCGCATCTTCCTCCTCCTCGGTCACGGCTTTTATCCCGCTCTCTTTGGGTACCTTGTATTCTGCTTCATTCAAGGAGCTTAGCCAGTTTCTTTCCACGAAGGGAGAGGGGCCATCGGGACATTCCTTTTGGTCCAAAAAGAAGGATTCCAAGGGTAAGTCCCATCGTCGGCGTTCGTGGGAGCGGGAGAGGTCCCCTTCCCCGGACAGCCGATCGTCGACTTCGGTCGAGGTTGCGGCTAAGGCTGCTGGCTTCACGGCGTCCCTGTCAGGTCAGCCGGCGAGACTCCATCAGCGGTGAGATTTTTCGACCCGTCGGACGGGTTGTCGACTGGTGAAGCCGACAACCCTTCTTCGCTGGTTCCCCCAGTGGAGACTGAGGATCTGTCTGCGCCCTCGGTGCAGCAGTCCCTGGTTAAGTTGTCCAAGCCGAGGGAAGAGCGGGTGTCCCCCGCTCCTTCCCAGGCCCATCCTCGGAAACACCGAGGATCTCGGTCTCGGACTTCTTCTCGGTCCAGCCAATCCCGCCGACATCAGCGGTCTCGGTCTTGGCACCGAGGTAAGTGGTGACGCCGCTCGCCCTCGTCTTCCTCCTCGGAAGAGGAGAGACTTCGGCGCAAATTGCATCGACGCTACGAGGAACTGATGTGGCAGCAGTTACTTTTGTCTGGGAGCAAGTCGACACCGACGCCTTCCCCGGCCATCAAGTGGCTGTCACCCGAACGGCCGAAACAACCTCTCGCTGCAGTCGAGATGCCCAAGCCTGGGCCAGTTGTTCGACCGAAACCTGCTGCCCCACCGATTGTGGTGGAACCTCCTCCTCCACAACCAAAATCGGGGGTGCCGACCAAGGACTCTCGGTCGGGTCAAGGCCTGCCCCACAGGTTGTCGGTCCCCTCACTCCCGACCGTCCTTGGCAGGTGGAGGGTGGCTCAAGCCCTAAGCAGCTCTTCGAGGACTCCTCAGAGTCCCACAACAACTTCTCCCTGTTCTCCAGGCCTGATGACCTGGAGTCCTCCGGGGGCCAGTCACTGGACGAAACCCCGTCGTCCTTTATGAGTCTGCTTCAGCTCATCTCGGAGTCCACCAGGATGCAGCTTGAGCCCGTATCCAAACGGGCCAAGTATCCCCTGACGGAGATACTGGACCTAGGGGATTCACCCACGGAGGCCTTTCCGGTGGCTGAGGCCATTGTAGGCCCAGCCTTGGAGCTTTGGCAGCGGCCTGCTTCCTGTCCTGTGCCCTCGGCCAGGATGGCCTGGAAGTATGCATTCCCTACTGGCTCTTTGCCTGGGTTTTTGGAGCACCCCTCTGCCAAGGGGTTGGTCACCGACAGCATTTTCCGGCGTTCCAGGAATGCTAGGGACGTGGACAAGCCCCCCGACAAGGAGTCCAAAAAGCTGGACCATGCCAGGCGCAAGGTGTACGCTGCGTCCTCCCTTGGCCTCCGCCAGGCGAGCTCGGCCATGCTGATGGCACACTTCTCCCACGCCCTCATGGGCTCCCTGCATGAGGTGATCCCTCATCTCCCGGCTGACCTGCAGACCACAATCCGGCAGGTTCGGGACCAGGGTAGGGCGGTGGCGAAGCAACAGCTCCAAACAGTTCTGGACATAGGGGACTCCTGTGCCAGATCGGTTGCGGCCACGGTGGCCATGCGCCGCAGAGCATGGCTGAGGATATCCACCTTCACGGCGGATACCCAGCACAAGTTGGCGGACGTCCCCTTCTTGAGGACCGACCTCTTCAGCCCTGGAGTGGAAGGTCACCTCCAGCGGATCGAAAAGTCCAGTGCCACTCTGGGCTCTGTCACCTCTGCCCAGAAGGACAAAGGCCGCCGACAGCAGCAGCGCAAGCCCTTTCGTGCTTCTGCGTCTCCGGCCCAACAGCACCAGGGCCAGCAGACTCGCGCTTGGCATCCCAAACCCAAGCCCGCGGCTTCCTCTAGTAGGAAGCAGGGAGGTAAAGGCCCAGGAGGTCCCTCGGCTGGTCCCTCCTCCAAACCTGCCCAGTGACGGGTTGAGGGGTGTCGCCCCCAGCCTCGTCACTCCCCCCTGGGTTCCCCCCGTGGGGGGACGGCTCCGCCACTTCCTTTCCGCCTGGTCCGCTATCACCACAGACCGCTGGGTGTTGGAGGTGGTAGGAAAGGGCCTGCCTCTGGAGTTCGAGCAGGCTCCCACCCTTTTCGAGCCGTGCCCCTGGGAGACGCCTCAGTCATGACCTCGCCATGGGCCGAGCGCGATATTGCCCTGCTCCTCGAAAAAGAGGTGATCAGAAAGATGGCGGATCCTCCTCCAGACCCGGGGTTTGTGTCCAGGTATTTCCTGGTCCCAAAACGGATGGGGGGCTGGCGCCCCATTCTCGACCTGCACGACCTGAACATGTTCCTAAGGTCTCGGACCTTCAGGATGGTCACTCTGGCTCAGATAATCCCATCCTTAGAATGAGGCATGTGGTTCTGTTCCCTGGACCTCCAGGACGCGTTCTTTCACGTCCCAATCCGTCCGTCTCATCAGAGATTCCTCCGCTTCAGAGCAGAGGGATCCCTTTACGAGTTCCGGGCCATGCCTTCGGCCTCTCCCTAGCTCCCAGGGTCTTCACCAATGCATGGCATTGGTGACAGCATTCCTGCGGCGCCGAAGGGTCCGGGTGTACCCCTACCTTGACGACTGGCTGATTGCAGACCCCTCCAGAGCGGAGGTGGAGCGGTCCAGAGATCTGGCCCTCCAGGTTTGCTCTCAGATTGGCCTCCTCATCAACGAGGCCAAGTCGGAACTCGTGCCAAAGCAGGTGATACATTTCATCGAGGCAGAGCTTGACTCTCTTCGAGCCAGAGCACGGCTCCTGGTGGACAGGGCCGAGGTTCTTTCCTCCTTTGCCGAATCATTTCAGGTTGGGCAATCGCGCCCTGCCTGGGACTTCCTGCGCCTCCTGGGCCTCATGGCGGCCTGCACCAGTGTGGTTCATTGGGCCCGCTGGTACATGCGTCCCCTTCAATGGGGACTGGCCAGCCAGTGGTCACAGCGCTTCGATCCGTTGGATCAGCTAGTGACAGTGACTCAGGGGATGCGGAACGCTCTCCAGTGGTGGACCGTTCCGGCACATCTGCAGGAGGGCATCCCGTTTGTCCGCCCCGAGCCGACGGTCTCTCTATCGACCGATGCCTCTCTAATGGGTTGGGGTGCCCATCTGGGGGAGCACAAAGCGCACGGCCTCTGGTCCCCTCGGGAGTCCTGATGCCACATCAACCTGCTGGAGCTTCGAGCGTTTCATCTAGCCCTCACCGCCTTCGCTCCATTTCTACGGGGTCAAGTAGTTCAGGTCCAGATGGACAATACCACGACCATGTACTACCTAAACCGCCAGGGTGGGGCGCGCTCCATGCCTCTGTGCAGGGATGCTCTCCTTATTTGGTCTCTCGTGCGCAGCCTGGAGGCGGATCTCCGTGCCATTCACGTGGCAGGAGCCTCCAACACCCTGGCCGATGCCTTAAGCCAGATAGGGGCTGTGTCTCCCGAGTGGTCTCTCCTGCCAGAGGTAGTACAAGATCTCTTCTCCCACTGGGGCACGCCTCAGGTGGACCTGTTTGCCTCCAGGGAGAATGCGAAGCTGAGACTGTTTCATGCCCGTCCCCCTCAGCAGGGCTCGCTGCAGGGGGATGCCTTCTCGAGGCCGTGGACCCCGGGCCTCTTCTACGCCTTTCCCCCAATTTTCTTGATCCACAAGTTGCTTCTCAAGGTGAGGAGGGACTAGGCGCAGGTGATTCTGGTAGCTCCAGACTGGCCCCGTCAGTTCTGGTATCCAGATCTCTTCAGTCTCAGCTCCAGGCTCCCGAGGCGGCTTCCAGCCTGCCGGACCTGATCTCAGTCAATCAGGGAAGGTATTCCATCGGACCTTCAATCCCTGCACCTGGCGGCCTGGTTTCTGGCGGCTAGAGTTCCAGGCCTTGGGTCTTTCGATGAGGTCCTCAACGTTGTTGAGGTGTTCCATAAGGAGTCGACCAGAAAATGCTATGCCTTCAAATGGAAGAGATTTTCCATTTGGTGTCAGAGCAAGGGCCTGGACCCTTCCTCCTGTTCCTTGGCAAGCATTCTGGACTACCTGTGGTCCCTTTGTCAGCAAGGGCTTCAGTCAACGACCCTTAAGGTGCACCTGGCAGCCATCTCTGCTTACCGGGCATGGGCCGGGAAGCAGTCGGTGGCGCAGGAGAAGGTGGTCGGGCGCTTTTTCAGAGGCCTTGATCACATATCCCCTCCGGTGCGAGAACCTCCACCTCCGTGGGATCTACTGCTGGTATTGGCTAAGCTCATGGGCAGGCCATTCGAACCGATGCACAGGTGTGATATCTCTCACCTGTCATTGAAGACCGTCTTCTTGGTGGCTATCACGTCAGCCAGAAGGATGGGAGAGCTCCCGGCGCTTTCCTTCGAGTCTCCTTAGCTGGTCTTCCACAGGGACAAGGTTGTCCTGCGCCCCCACCCGAAATTCCTTCTGAAGGTGGTGTTGGAATTTCATCTTAACCTGATGTTGACTCTGCCGGTGTTCTACCCCAGTCACACCTCGGAGGCTGAATATAGGCTCCATACTTTGGACCCTAGAAGAGCGCTCGCTTATTATAAAGAGCAGACGACTGAAGTTCGGGGAGAGGTTCGCCAGCTGTTTGTCACCTACGCTGAAGCCGCACCTGGCAGACCTGCAGCCAAGCAGACGATGGGCAGGTGGGTCACCTCCTGCATAGATCTCTGCTATAGGTTGGTGGGCATGGAGCCTCCCAGAGGGATAAGAGCTCATTCTACCCTCCATACCGCTGCATCGGTGGCTGCTTCCAGGGACGTCCCTATCCAGGAAATCTGCAGGGCTGCTACCTGGAAGTCAGCACATGCCTACATCACCCATTACCACATCGACCTTGAGTCACGCCAGGATGCTGGTTTTGGGGCCTCGGTTCTCCAGTCTTTATTCCCTTAGTAGGGGGTGTGCGCCTTGCCTCCCTCCCTCCCGGAGAACTGCTAGAGTCTGTCCAGACAGTGTGGATGAACAACATATCCATGTCCCTAGAAATACAGGTTATTCACCTGTAACAGAGTTCTAGAATGGATATATGTTGTTCATCCTATACCGACCTCCCGGCCTCGGCGCACAACCTGGCTTCCAGCGGGCTAGATCTGGCGTCATGGGCGAGCCGAGAGTTTTACTACCTGGGTGGGTGGGAGGAGCCAGCTTGAAGACCTTCCGGCAAGATTTAAAGCGGCAAGGAATCTGCTAGACAGTGTGGATGAACAACATATACCATTCCTAGAACTCCTGTTACAGGTGAGTAACCTGTATTTACTTGCCTGTAATAGTAGTTGTAGGAGTGGTATATGTTGTTCATCCATATGGACCCACCCGACCTCCCTGGCTTCGACGCACAACCTCTGCTTCCTTTGGGCAAGATGTGGCTTCATGGGGTGGAGCCGAGGGATATACATCCCGGGTGGGTGGGAACAGCCAGCTTTAAGACTTCCGGCAAGAATTAAAGGGGAAAGGATACTGCCAGATGTGTGGATGAACAACATATACCACTCCTAGAACTACTGTTAAAGGTGAGTTACCTGTATTTATCCTCTGGAATTGTGTGTGTGTGTGCCATGTAAATACACCGTAATTCGCTCCATATAATAGATACTGCCAACAGTTTCCTGTCCATCTTTTTTCAAAGGTATGACCGGTTGCTTTCACTTTTCCACTTTCTAGTAATTGCATTTTTGGCTGCTAAGATATACACCAGAACCATAGACCTTGAGGTAAGCACTATGTGGGGAGACAGTCAGAAGTATCGTAAGTGGAATATTTAAGTCCGACTGTGTGGATAAACATTCCATATGGATCTGAAAATCCGATCAAAATTCTGTTAGTTTAGGACATGACAAAAAAAAATGTGTACATGATCAGCTTCCGAAATACCACATCCCTCCATCACGTTGCCTGAGTTTGAGGTAAAAAGTTTGGATTTTCTCTGGAGTATAAAAATAACATGAGTGACATTTCCATGTGAACTCTCGCCAAACATTTGAAGAAGTTATCTTAACTGCTAAAGGAGCATATTTAAACCAATCCAAAGGTGATACCGAGATAGATCCTGGGTCCATTTTGCCAGTATAGTATGTGTTGAGTCAGACAAATATTCCCTTAAACCCTAATAGATGTGTGTTATCAAATATTCCCATTGTTTCCCTACTTGTGCATCCAGGAAAACAGTCAAAATTAACGGCTTTGGGTCTGGGAGCTGTGTTCTATCCTTAGTTTTATGTATTAAATAAATAGAAACCTGTAGATATCTAAAATGATCTCTACCCACCAATCCATACCTTACTTGGAGAAGTTCGAAAGAAAGCACCCCATCTTTATCTGAAAATTGGTGTATGTATGACAGACCAAGACTGTGATACCTAGTGAATGCCAGATCAAATCGGGAAGGAAAGAAATCTGAGAAATATGCTAATTTAGAGTTACTGTACAGGGATTTCCTGACTCTTAATGTGGAGGCTGTATAATAACTGAAGTCTCTCTATGCTATAACTCTCACAGGAACTTGAAAAAGCAACAATCCTATATCAGACAAGTCATATAATACAGATTCTATATGTTTCCATAAAGCATCACAAGACGGATTAAGCTGAAGATGAATCAATCTAAGATGTGCTGCATGCGCATAATTAAGCAAATGCGGAAGATTTACGCCCCCATTTTGTCATGAGAGTTGTAAAATGGAGTATATTATTCTTGGTCAGTGTCCCCCTCAAGGAAATCGAGAAGGTCTGCTATCCCAGTAGTAAGAGTATAGGGTAGTACTAGGCAACAATTGAAGTGTTTGAAATAAATATAACAAACAGGGCAAGATATTAATGCTTATTATTTTGATTTTGGAGAAAAAAATAATTAATGAAGCCCCTTTTACTAACTCCACAGTTATGGTCTGGGTAAGGGGTTCATAATTTAGGAGTTCTAAGTTGTTTAGGTTTTGTGGAATGATAATTCCCAAATATTTAATTTTAGTTCCTCTCCATTTAAAAAGAAACTCCTTCTGTAGAGCCAGCGAAGGAGCATAATTAAAGGTTAATATTTCCGTTTTGGATAAATTAAGTGAAAAACCTGAGAATGTACCGTATCTTTAAAGTATTTCCCGCACTGCCAGAATAGAGGAGTCTCGACTAAGCAGGGTAAGAAGGATGTCATCTGCATATAGTGCTATCTTAAATTCTTTCCCACCTACTGCAATTCCTTCAGTTCATGAAGATTGTGGAATGGCAAGGGCTAGGGTCTCTATGTGGGGCAAATAGGAGTGGGGAAAGGGGCAGCCCTGATATGTGCCCTGTTGGAGAGAAATTAGAGGTGTACGTGTTCCGTTTATTCTAATATAAACCTTAGGAGCAACATACAAAGTTCAAAGAATATTACAAAACTGTTGTGGGAAACCAAATGCTGACAAAGTGTTGCATAAAAAGGCCCAAGAAGCCTTGTCAAATGCTTTTTTGGCATCTAAACTAAGAGTTACTAATGGAATACTACTTCGAGTAACATGTGTGAAAAAACTTCGCTCTGCTAAAGCTAACTATTATATTTCTACTCTCGAACAAGCTGAAGGTAACCCTCATTAAATAAGGAAGACTATCAAAGCTATAGAAGGACGGCCCATGGCCCTCTCTGCCCCAACAAAGATAGCTGCAAGTGGCAAGATTGTGGAAAACAAATCCCTAATCCTGGAGGAACTTAACTCCCACTTTGCCACAGCTGGATTAGCTTTTGATTCGTCACCTTATGCTGGTGCTGCGGTGAGCCAGCACACCCCTCCCCACATCTAGTCCTGCACCCAGCCCTTCCAATTAGCGAGATAACTTATAAAGAAGTAGAAGATTCTCCTCTTAACTTAGACACCAAAAGCGCAGGGGGCGGTGGCTTGGAACCCTTTTCTAAGGTCAGGCTCGCCCATCTCACTGCCCCAATTCTCCACATCTTCAATCTTTCCATTTCATCTGCTACTGTGCGTCCCTGCTGGAAATCAGCACATATCCTCCCTCTATTTAAATCTGGTGATCCATGCGATGTAAACAACTATAGGCCTATCTCCATATTGCCTATCCTTTCTAAAGTTCTCGAAAAACTGATCCATATTCAATTAAAATCTCACTTGAAACCTTCTCTCTCATTAACCCAGCTCAATCTGGCTTCCAGGCTAATCATAGCACAATCACTGCACTAGCAAAAGTAACCAATGATTGGATCTCTGCTATAGATGCTAAGAAGGTAACTGGCTGATCTTTTGGACCTCAGCAAAGCTTTTGATACTGTTGATCACAAACTATTAGTCAATTGCCTTGCAAAGTTGGTTCCACATACCATACCACCCAGTGGTTCTCTAGCTACCTAACTGGAAGATCCCAAAAGTAAAGGCGAAGGCTTTTTCTGCTGCCTTGCCAGTTGCAAGAGGAGTCCCCAAGGATCCATCTTAGGCCCTATCTTGTTTTCTTTGTACATTAATGACTTAGATGCTAACATATCTACGTCCAATCTGCACTTTTTGCGGATGATACTGTGTTGTATACCTCTGGCTCATCGTTATCTGTAGTCAAGGGTGCTTCAAGTGGACTTCGCACAACGAGGCATAATCTAATAAAGGCAAAGCTTCTTGCTCAATGCTAAGAAAACTAAAGCGATGATATTCTCCGCAGTGCTGTCACAGGCCCCCAATACCCTTGCCCAAGACTTCATTGTCACCACGCTAAACGAGCCTCTGGAAGTTGTGACCAAATTTAAATATCTGGGTATCTGGATCGACAATAAATTATCTTTCAGTGACCACGTCGAAGATGTCTCTAGAAGGTTAAAAGCAAGGTTAAGTTTCTTCTACAGAAATAGGCCCCTTTTCCCCCTTGAAACTCGAAACAAGCTTGTACAGGCCACTTTTCTCCCCCTACTCGACTATGGCGATGTAATCTATTCCTCCACCACTCTTGCAAATCTAAGTAAACTGGACATCCTTTATCACCGTACGTTACGGTTCATTACCAACTTCCCTTACCGTTCGCATCACTGTGACTTATATGCAGCTGTTGGTTGGCTATCCCTTACAACTAGACGCCTGCTCCATGCTGGGCTATGGACTCTTAAACTGCTCCTGCAGAAATTGCCAAGCTATCTCTCTTCCCTTATTAATATCTCACATAGTGCATACTCGTTAAGAAAATCTGACTTTATTATGCTTGACATACCAAGGCGCGGACCTCCTTTGGTAAGCGTGCTGATTGCATATGCCCTTCCCTCCATTTGGAATCAATTACAAACCGTACTGAAACTAACTAGCACAGTTTCAATAAACTTCTACAAATCGCTAAGTTCAGCCAAAATAAAAGACACCTGTAACTGTCATTAGATCTCTTCCTTCCTCATGTATTGCCATATTTATCCACTGGTAAGGTATAGTTGCTTTGTCATATTAACTGCTTTCCCTTCCCTTCTACTCCTGGCTTTATCTGTGCTTCAGCTCCACTGCTACTCTATCAAATCACTCCCCCATATCAGTTGTAGTCTGTTGTTTGTTCTAGCTGCCAAAATATATGTATTGCACACCAGTCATCATGTTTCATTTATCAGTATGCAACCTGTAAAGTACAGCTTCCCTGTGTCATATTAATGTTTACCACCTGCGGTCACCCTATGTGGTACCCTGGTATGTATATCCAGCCTGTATCATATAACGTGCATTTCATGTATATACTGTTATTACCTAACTATGTTTGTACTTTAAGTGTTTATGTCACAGGACCTCCTTGTGAATGAGCTTGCTCAATGGAGTTTTCCTACAATAAACTTGAACTTGAACATGTTACAAGAGTAATAAAGTATAATGTATATTATTGGAAGTTTGCCTCTGCCTTGCAAATCTGGCCTGGTCTTTGTGAATTAGCTCAGAAAATATTGATGCCAATCTATAAGCCCCTATGGCCGCGTGAATTGTATAATCTACATTTAGGACTGATAGCGGTCTATATGAATTGACTGACGTGAGGTCTTGTCCCGGTTTAGGAATGGCCAATATTATGGCATATTGCCAAGAAGTAGGGGGAGGAATATCCTGTCGAGTGGCTTCGAAAAGTTGAAATGACAAAGGGACCAGATCTTTCCAAAAAGTTTTATACCACTTTGAAGGGTATACATCTGGACCAGGACATTTTTGTGCTTTAAGCTGTGAAATACTTGAGTGAATTTCTTCTAAGGTTATGGGGGCTTTGAAGTTGTTCCTTTTGAGACTCCATCAAGTGTGGTGTAGGTAAGGTTGTTAAAAACTCTTGTTGAGAAAAGTTAGATGGGAAGATTATCTCACTATACAGGTGTTGACAATAAGTCTGGAATACTTGAGGAATTTCAGGGAGCTTGTTTTTGAGTTGCCCTGTTGAAGGGTCTTTAATTTTAATAACTGTCTTTTCATTTTAATAACAGTTGAAGCTTTTTTTCTGTTATCGGATATGTCTCACTAATAGTCTTGTACCCCGTGTCCCACCTTCACAATGAGATTGACAATTGAAAGTTTTCATCATTAATATCTTTTCATGTATACAGTTTTGTAACTTCCATTTTACTTGTCTGATCTGAGCAACAACATCCTTTGCTTCATTGGAGAATAAGGTTTGAAGGATCTCTAACTGCTGCATTGTTATATTTCTCCTCTTGCTTTCATTTTTTCTATACAGTGTATTCTATAATTATACCGCTAAGGACTGTTTTGAGTGTATCCCATAACAATGGGGGTGTAGTATCTGGGCCTGTATTTTCCTGAAAAATTTGTGTGCAGCTATCTTTATGAAATTGCCAGAATTCTTCATCCCGTAACAATGGCACATTAAAACGCCACAGAATCTGTTTAGCTTGTTTCCCTAAGATTATCTTCAAGAGTAAGGGTTTATGATCTGACAAAACCCAAGCTCTGTGTGAGGTCATGAATTTGATGGTAATGCTTGCACGCTGTGATAAAATAGTCTAATCTGGAATGCATACCATACCTACAAGGAAAAAAGGTCTACGATGGTGTTGTAGGAAACCGAGTATGCCACACATCCACCAAGCCCATTTGGACTGTGTTTCTCTTAAAACAATTCTGTGCTGCTGAAGATTGATGCCTTAAAGGGTTAGTGGTGTCGAAAATCTGGGTTTAAAATCACAATGGATCCCCTCCTAATATTAATTTTCGCTGTAGTATGTCAGTGAGATAATTGAAAAAACGGATTACTGGGGTAGAAGTTTGAGGTGGTAAATATAAACTAACTAAAATGACCTCCTGGGAGTATACTTGTCCTTACAAAATCACATATCGGCCCTATGCATCGAAATAGCTGTCCTTTAAGCTAAGTGGTGTAGTTGTCAGAATTAAAATAACTGTCCCCCTTCGTTTACCCTTATGACAAGAAGAGGCATGCACCTAATGCTGCTAATTTTGCATGTTCCTGATCTGTTAGGTGCATCTCTTGAGGAAAAATCACATCTGTGAGATTTTTTCATAAATATTGGAAAAGTCTACTTCTCTTAATCAGATTATTTAATCCATTGATATTAATAGAAAAAATCTTAACTGGTTTAGTATCCATCCTGAAGTCAAATATACCATGTGGTTATCATGAAAGGTCTATGGCCCTGGTGCAGTTCCAGTAGACACCCCAGAAGTGTAATAAAGATGTAGCAAGAAATCTAACAGTATTGCAAATCCGATCTGCTCGGAGTTCATTAAAGAAGACAGTAATACAACATGAATGAGGTAAATTCGAACAAGAAGAACATAAGAAGAAACTAACTGGTAAACTAATAACCTTTCCAACCAAACCATGGCGTGGGGGGTTAAAACAGAGAAATGTATCCTCCGCTACTCCAAACCTTAGAGCAGTGGTGGAAATAACTATATATAGTAATACTTCCAGAGTAGGAGCACCAAGTGATATGTGCCCTATCTGCTCTACCCGATATCCCTCACAAAAGGGGAGCCGGTGTGAGCAGGAGAGAAAACCACAGTGCTTCTGGTATGAAGCCTCCCTTACAGAATCAAGTACCCCAAAGGGCTGGGAAACAGGGCAGTAGGGGAAGGTATAGGAAAACAAAAAGAAATTTTTTTTAAATTTGACATCAGAATGAGGCCAGCATCCAGTAGAAGCCCACGCTTCCCTGTCTTAAAATAAAAGTTCCCCAAACAGAATCAGCCTACCATGACACAACCCAAAATTAAATTGAGAAGATATTATCCTCCTAAATAATATAATGTCCCCTGCTCTTGTTGGCCATTATTATCTTAATCCAGAAATATGTGGACCCCTAAGGAAAATGCACAAAAGGTGAGGACCCCATCATTGAAACAGACTGTATCTTGGTCTGGATGTTACATAGTTAACCTAAAATAAAAATAAACATACTCTGTATGCAGGGCTTCAGTTAACTCCATTTTATGAGTATTTGATTTCTAAAAATAAGGCAAAATCTTCCAAAATAAAGAGGAAGGAAGTCATTGACTTCCAGATGTAAAACCAAAAATTAGATGACTTCCGATGACTTCCAAAATTCCAGGCTTGGAAGTCAGAAATGATGGATTTTTCTAAAACAAATTAAGTTTTACCACTAACACATTATATTGACATCCATAAACTTGTCCTTCCTGGAATATTGACTTCCAAAGGTGGGATTCTGGAAGTATTTTGACTTCCAAAAAATTGGAATGACTTCCAGATTTTGACTCCTGGAAGTTTTAGACTTCTACTGAAAATAAATTAACTGAAGCCCTGCATGCCATTGTTCCTCCTGAGTAAAAGCTGACAATGATGACAAATTATACAATAGCACCATCTAGTGGCCATGTGTAGAAAAAGAGCAGTATTATGTCAAAAAAAAAAAAATGTACTCCAATACGTTTACTTGATTAGTTCTTTTAAATACAGTAAAGATAGGGTAGAAACAAACCTCTCATTCACCCAGGGCAGGGAAGAGAGCAGGGTGAAAAGACCCCTCAGAACCTCCCCACCCGAGATATCAAACAGTTGACTTCATGTCCCGAATAGTAACTCCCTTTGAATCATATCAGGTCCATAACAAATCCTATTTTGGGGGTGATAACAGCCAGGAGAGACCAAAATATATATAGAGGATATGACATGGCGGACTGAAGATATCATATTTGTCTTCAGTCGAACAATGTCATCAAGATATCTCACTCATGAAGCCATGAGTGAGATATCTTGATGTCATTGGCCTCGAGTGAAGATAAATATGATATCTTCAGACAGGCCATGTCATGTTCTGTTTATATAATATATGTATATCTGGTTGATCCAGCCATTTAAAAGATTTATCTGGTTGATCCTGCCATTTAAAAAAACATATCTGGTTGATCTGCCTTTTAAACGACTTATCTGGTTGATCCTGCCATGTTCCGACTGGGTATGCCACAAGCACTTTCACTTTTGCTCTGCTAAAGTAGCATGACCGACCGGTGTGAATAGTGAACATTTCATCCTGGCAGATATTAATAATAAGGCACTCTCTGTCTAGAAAGTAAGGTAACAGTGTCTGTAACCTTCAGTCCACTTAGTTTTTGTTATAATGAAGTTGCCGGCAGTACAGAGAAGAGACCCAGCGAGTCTGTGGCTTCAGAGAAGTGGAAGCAAGTGTGACCCCCACCCCCCTGCCTTTTTGCAAATGACAGGTGATATGCTGTTTGAATCCGACAGCAGTACCAGGTGGGGGACTGGGTTCGGGGAGGAATAGGTTACTCGGCACAAGGGCTAGGTTTGGCTACTCTGCACAGGGGAACCCAAGTAACTCCGAACACAGGAAGCAATAACTGTAATGTCCAATACCAGGAATGGGATTCTAAAGTGTGGCTTTTATTCACATCCAAGCAGAACAAACAAAGCATAGACAGACCCCCATGGGGCTACACTTCTGGTAATGCAGATTAAAAAGAATCAGAAACACTTCTTCAACACTTCAGCCCTCAGGCTCTGAACCCACCAGGCACACAGCTCGGACTTGCACGCTGCTTTGGGTACACAGCCCGAACTTGTACACTGTTTGGGATTCCCAGGCTCAGCTCCCTTGCCAGCCACTCGGACACCTTCCATTTGTCATGGAAACATTTGTTGGTGGCTCCCTAAACCACCTAAGAGCACCTCAGCTCTATAAGAGAAACTTTCTTTTAATCCCACGTCTGGGTACTTTCCTCAGGCACTGGCCAAGTACCTTAGAGAAAGTAAAGGTGCCACAGAGCAAATCCGTAGAGGTGAATTTGGTTACTACTGATGGGGGGGTCTCTCACCTCTCGCTTCCGTAATTCATACCAGGCCATTTCTGTGGACATTAAACATCCCTTTCTGTAAAGCTTGGCAATGTAGATTAAAGGGTAAGTGTTGTCACATTTCCTCTACTTGTCTTGCTTTCCCATTGTGCTGGATTTGAACATACTTTTACTTGGCCTAGCCCATTGCTCTAGGCCTCCCACTGATTTAGCAGTCCAATCCCCACTTTACTTTACTCTTTGTACTGGACTTGAACCTACTTGAATTAACTGGCAATGTCTATTACACTAGACCTCCTACAAATTAAGTAGTCCAATCCCCACGTTTCAACAGTTCAGGTGAAAACATAGGCCCTCTGTCAGAGCGAACTCACCCTTTGGTTGCAGGTGCCCCACAGGCGATTCCTCACAGGAATTTATTTTCCCACAGCTTCTGGTGCCGCAGCACAACTTGAAATAAGGCAGCTTCTTCCTTAGCCGGAACCAGGAAGGTTGCCCCTGGAATGACAGGCAAACCTTTCCACCCCCATCCCCTCGGGGGTGGGGCACATGGACCAGTAACAGCGGTCTCCACCACTTCACAAACAGCTTACTGTGTTCCTCTTTTGGTGGAAACATACACCTCCCTTACAGTAGCTCTATGACAGAGCTTAAGGCACAGAGAGCCTGTTCACAGACTGCTGTGCTGCTCCTCTCTTCAAGACTGCACACAGACTCACTCACACTGTTCAAAAAATCCCCAACATTCTATCCTAACTTCCAACTGTAGATTCCAGTGTGGCTCATGCAGCTACGAGAGTTCTATGGTGATGTCATACCTCAGTCTCAGCTGAAACTGAGAACAGAGCGAGACAGTGTGAAATCCATTTAACTGGAGTTTCACAAGCTGCCTTCCCTGCCTACCACTAGGTCTTACTGGGATTCTAGTAACCCCGGGTAACAGGGGGGTTACACAAGCACGAGTGTGTGTTACTATGGCAAAACACAACTCCGAGACAGGTGCTGCAGAATACAAAGTTTATTGGCCAGCATGCATACGAAGTACAGCTTACCATTAATTGGGAGTCCAGAACCTCCGAACACCCGGGTGGTCATGTGTGAAACTCAGCAAACAAAGCAGTTAAATAAAGTTGTATACTGGAAGATAAGAAAGTTCATTACCTGGGTAATGGCTCATCTGCCCAGGAATAAAGCATTACCATTGGTCAGGTAGGTGGGTAGCTAATGCCCAAAACTGTTAGGTTTTTTACATACACATAGATAAGTAATTCTGCCGACTAGGACTACTTTTGGGTTACAATAGAGCAATTCAGATAATTGTGCCGATTCTTGTATTATAGCTAATAACAGTAGGTGGCGCGCTAAGACCAAAAAATATAATACTGCATAACACATTACAGCAAGCTAAATGAATACTGATTTCCCTTATACAGTATGATGGAAGGTCCACATGAGGGATTATATGTCAAGCAGGTCTACACCGCTCATCCAGCCTTGACACCCACCATCCCTGGGTCTTATCTGGTTCCAAAGAACCCCACGGATCACCCCCATTGGTGGGGCCAGGGGATGGAGGGCATCCTTCTCAGCCCCATTGACACAATTAAGATATTGGAACGAGAGCCAGGTTGGCGTCATCCTGCCTGCTGTGTTTTTCTCTTTTTTTTCCCCTCCCTTGTCTCACCCACCTCCCTAAAATCAGGCTGCGTCTGACATGACCTTGCGTGCTACTTGTGTAGTCTTGCAGTAGAGACAAGCTCACTGGCCCCTTGCGGGGATTTGAAAAGCGGCAGAGCCTGACACTGTCCCTTCCTGGCTGGGAGGGCTGCCATGCAGCAGCATCTCCACAGTTCTTGTGGCTGCCCAACTGGCTTCCTGGGCTTAATTCTGAACCCAGCTCACCAGCGTGAGAGAGTGCAGTGCTACTTACTGGGCCATTGGGCAGCCCCACAGCTTTGCACTCTTAACTATCGGTGTACACAGCCTTCTGGAAGCTGCATGGAACTGATCTGGGTCTTGGAAGGGGGAATTCTTCCCTGTCCTCTATTTGAGTGGGGTAAATATTGCATGAGTGGCCCGTGGCACAGTGGAATCTCATGAGGAGCAGTGGGCTACCTATCAAAAATCTGGCTTTCAGAATTAAAGAAGAAGATGAAGTTTAACAAACAGTAGTAAGTTGGAAAGCGGAAGAGTGCTTATTCTCCCAGTCTAAAGGATGAAACTTTTTTTCCCCACTGAATGAAACTGATAAACCTTACAGACAGTATTGATAAGAATTAATGGGATGGACATTAATCGTTATATCGAGCTTTACCCCCCTCCCCCCCAAATCAGATTAGACAAAACCTACACAGAGTTTTTTCTTCACCATTTTATCTGTTAACATTCTCTTTTTTTCTACAGCAAATCTACACATTTGGAAAGAAATTGGGACAAGGCAGCTTTGGCATAGTGTTTGAGGCAATTAAAAATGAAACAGGCAAGAAGTGGGCCATCAAGAAAGTGAACAGAGAAAAGGTAATTTCTTTTAAGTCTGTTTTTACTAGGGCAATTTCAGAACAGCAAAAGGAAAAAAAAAAAAGATGTACAGTAGCATCATATGCCGATCACCAAGAATTAATTTAGACTGGCTACGCTTTAAGCAGGACAGTAAGGGTACCTAATGACTTCACAAGCAATCCTTAAAGGCCAAGAACAGCAGGCCACAGATGCATGCGTGGCTCTTGTTAGGTCTTATGTGTGTGCTACAGCTGTCTCTCATGCCACGGACATGGAGTCAGCCAGCCAGCCACATGATGGCTGACCTAGGTCTTGGTGAGCCCAAAAGGAAAAAGAAATTTAAAGGGAGAAGAACCTCAATGCAAAATCACCGAATCGAGTGTTACTGTAAAAGTGCATTGGTTGTGAAGCTAAATGTTAAAGAAACACAAAATTAAGCATCCCTTTAAAGAGCTCCTGACAACATTTACCTTGTTTGTGGTTTCTGACACCCTTAGATCAGTTTTAACAATGGTAGCCCGGCATTAGTCTTTTATGGGTCATTTATACTCCCTTTTTACTACAAACTTCATACCACCCACAATCTGTGTAGTTTTCCTGCGTTTGCCAGCAGCTGCCAGGCTAAACCATAAGTGATGTAATTTGTAGGGCTACACTGAACCGCTGAAGAGACTCTGTGGCTTTCATCCCCAGACCCCCGGTTACTCGCACTCTGTAGTTGTTTCATCCATATCACTACTGCTGCAGGTAACAGTCGTTGTGTTCCTGAGATCAGGAATCCTATTTGAAAAAAAAAAAAGGAAAATCTGGTCGGAAACCAGTGTTTGCTGAGTCACTTTCTCATCCCGTCTGCCACTTTGTGAGAGTATGTGAAGTGAAGCAGCAGACTGTTACAATTTTGCATGCAAATGCATATGTGCAAACTGATCTCAGAGTGTCGGAAACCACAAGCAAGGTAAATGTTGTCTGGAGCTCTGTAATGCAAGGCATCATGTGCAATATGTAATAGATAATCTACTACAGGGTGTGCGGTCGTGTTCTGATATATGCACACCTTGAGTGTATTGTGAGGCATGAGGCCGCAGGTGAAGGGCGTTCAACTGCCCAAGGCAGAAGTATATCGGAGCACAACCTCACACCCTGTAGTGGATTATCTGACTTACAAAATGTCCAGAATGTTCTGAGGGATAACAAGAAGTGCAGATGTGTAGTCGCTGTGAATAGTGCACGGTCATGTTGTGAGTTTCATCCAGTCAGAAGACTGGATTTTCAACAGATTTGTCTTATCCATTTTATAAAGACAATTCACCAGAAAGGATAATATGAACTGTTGTAGCATACTGAGTCCTAGCAAGGAAGAAACACATCTGTGGTTTGCTGTTCCTTCACCTTTTCCAACTGTTTCTAAGGTCATTTGGCACTTTGTGTTCCTGTTTATAGCCTAGCTAGCTAGTCTAAATGCTTTAGTGTTTATATGCACATTTTACCCATGGTGCATTGCATTACTAGGGTATATGTACTTATGTGTTTCTGTGTTGTTCCGCATTATCACTGCTCATCATTTACTGCTGGGTTATATGGGCTCATCTGCTGTGGGCTAACACTCTCCAAAACTGTGACATCCTTGAACCCCTGGCTCCACCCAATTCCACGTCATTTAGCTTATAATCTTATATTATGGTATAACTAAGAGCTCTCCTGCTTGTAGACTTTCTTTGAAACCTTTGTTGTTTTTATGTTTCTTGAACGTGTGCACAAATGAACATATTGGTGCCACTCTGGCAGTGTAAGGGCTTGGGAAGTGTGTGCTGTAGCAAGCGATGCAGCAGAGCCTGTAGGAGGTGTGGAAGTGAACACTGAATGTTGGCAAGGCTGCTGTTGACATTACTTTGCTGGCTGATAGGTGGAAAAATCCCACATACGAAAAGGATGCAGCTGCACAGTGTGACTGCATCCTTTCATCCCATCAGGCAGCAAATCAGCGTCCCCCCCTTCTGGCCAACCCAGCTTTTCATTAGTACTGGCAGCGGGTGTTCAGTCCCGCTGTCGGTACCTGGGTCACCCTTGCCACCAATCCAGCTTCTTAAACACAGGCGGTGGGTGCACAATCCCACTGCTGGTACCCCTGCTCGACCCAGCAGTGGGTGCTCAATCCCACTGCCAGCATCCCCCTCTTGGCTGACCCAGTTTTGCAGCTATCTTCAGCAGTGGATGCTGAAACCTACAGCTGGTATCACCCATCTCACCAGGCCCAGCTTTCAGAATGTCACAGGCGGGTACTCAACCCCTCCTCTGGTTTCCCCCTTTTACCTGTACCAGCTTTCATAGAAACAGAAATACAGAATTTGACGGGAGATAAGGACCACTTGGCCCATCCAGTCTGTCCATGTCTCCCTACCTACACTATTACCATAGACTGTACCTGATCTACAGTTCTTTCTCCCTCCCCTCCTTCCTTTCCACTATGATTCCCTTGTGCTTATCCCATCCATTCTTCAATCCCACCACTGTTTTTGCCCCAACTGGAAGGCTGTTCCACGAATCCACTACTTATTCTGTGAAGTAGCACTTCCTCGCATATTTCCTGAATCTGATCCCGTCCAGTTCCATGGCATGTTCTCATGTTCTTGAGCACCTTTTGTTCTGACAAGATACTTCACTCCTGTACCTTATATATCCCCGTGAGATATATCAACCCCCCAAAAAAACTCACACATAGTCAGACTCCAGGGTGCCCACTGCACCCTCCCCATGCTGAGCCAAACGACAGCAACAGTGACGATGACTGGCACAGCCCTCTGCCCTCATTGAATGATCTGGGGTACTGTAGAAACAGCTGGTTCTATAGTACTGTCACTCGCTCATTGACAGTTAGATGGTGGTCGACTGAGATGGTGAGTGGAAGGCTATGCTGGTTGCAGTCAGTATTGCAGTAGTTCAGCTTAGATGACTGGGGCGAGGAGTGGGTCAGGTGCTTTTACTGGGGGTGGGGGGGCGCTAGATCACCAGGAATATTCAAGACAATTATATGTTGAGCGATCGGGGTTAGTAGGACCACTACACTGCCAGGAATATTCATGACAACTACAGGATGGGGAATTGGGGGGGGCACTAGACTACAGGAATATTCAAGACAGCTACAGGACAGGTGCTCATGGGTGGGGGTGCACACATGCTAATTAGCCCATAAATGGTATGCAAATGGCCCATGATGCCTTGCATTCCCAGTGGACTCATTAGCATGTTAGAGTGGAATATGGCCCACAGGAGCCTTGGCACTATCTTGTTTGGGCCACACTATGTCCATTAGGCTGCTGTGGGCCATATTCACTCTGGGATTGCGCTGACATGGCCCCATATTCAGACAGCACATTACAGTTGGAGCATGCTAATTGTCTGAATATTGCCCCCAAGCTGGCTGTGTACTAATTACGGCTCAGCACTCCTTCCAGCACAGCTCACATGGCTGGCTGTGAATGTGGAGTCCTATACCCCTTAGCCTGGTGGAACCCAAAGTCCAAGAGACAGTGGCTACTGGAGATAAGAAAGGTCTACCTGTAGCCTCAAGATACCACTGTTCTAACTTGTAACAGTGCACATGTTTGACATTGGCAAATGCTTGTTTCCTATTGTAACTCTCAGGAGAGAAGTCTGTTTTGTTTTGTTTTTGTTACGGACAGAATTTCAGAATTTGAAAGCTAGATGTTCTTCCAGATCTAAATGTATTCCCATACTAGTGTGGGCAAGGGAACACCCCTGAGCACAACGACCTGGAAGACTGTCAAGGAAGTACTACCCTTGCTGACCCTCAGAAGCAAGAAGAGGAAGGTGAATGGGTAGAGGAGAATCAGTCTTCTTTGATCCCTTTTCTGTTTTATCCAAAGCATTCTTCCTTCCTGGTCAAGGAAACTTGTAGGACTCTAAAGCTACTGGAAACCCAATCTGAAGCCGCCGTGCTAAATGTTACGCCATCTTGTCCTGTATAGGGAGCATGGCTAATTGCTTCCCTGAATTTGAACATTTTTCACAGATGGTTAAAGGTGATTGGGATAATATGGACAAAAACAAGCAGTTTTCTAAGTCACTGAGGAAATACTACCCATTCTTTCTTGCACTGGTTAAAAAAAAAAAAAGACAGGCTTCTCTTGGTATGGGTGCAGCGATCTCTCTTGTAGTCAAACAAAGGAGTACTGTCAAGATGTAGCTACTTTGATTACCCTAAAGATAAGCATGTACAAATTACCTTTAAACGTGCACACTATGGTCTCGTAAAGCCTTCGCATTAGTAGCATGAGCACTGTGTGAATGGTCAGCTGCAGTGGCAGATGAGGATTCTCCAGCCAGAGAGCTCCTTCCATTGGCACATATGCAGCCTCCTTTTTAGTGGATTTCGTGGTGGAGCTCCTTCGTGCCTCCGCGAGAGACTGTGCTGCAGCTGTGGTGGCTCTGTGTCGGTTTGGTTGAGAGATTGATTGGTAAGGCCGTGCACTGAAGTCTCACTCAGTGAGCTGTTCATGTTGTTTGTCCTGCAGTTGAAAGAGATCTTGAAGAGGCTAAAGGAAAAAACAGTTTTTTTCCAAGTTTGAAGAATCAGCAGCCCTTTAATAGTGACTTCAGAGGTCAGGCTTTCAGACGTGGTCACAACTGCAGTGCCACATTTCATGCCTCTTGAGGAGAAGCCAGCAAAGAAGTGGCACATTATACGGCTTAAAGTTCCTGCAGAATATCCCATAAATGCTTCAGGAAACCTACCCACCAGGGTAGTCACTCCACAGAAAGATTGAGACTCCATCTTTGCCCATAATCTCTGTTTGGACAGTTACAGAGATGTATTGACAGATTGGTCCAGACCACATTGGACACCTGAGTAATGGAGATAATTTTGTTGGGCTACACAGTAGCTTTCTTCTGTACCCTCCTGAGGGCATTTTTTCCAGTCCCTTTTTTTTACGACTCCCAGGAAACATAAGGCAGTTGACCAGACCTTAGTTCATTTGCTTTACAAGGCCAAGGTCAAGTTAAAGTTTATTGCTGGAAAACTCCATTGAGCAAGCTCATTCACAAGGAGGTGCTGAGGCATGTACAAACAAAGAGACATTACTTAAAACAGCAAACATTAATTACAAGTATATAAAAATGCACTTAGTACAGGAGGGGTGTTGCATAGCGAAAAACATCATTGTAAAAAGTGTACAGTGGTAGAACATTTGATACAATAGTAAGTCAGCAGTACAAGGTAGTGTATATAAATTTAACACTGGTATATGCAGTAAGTAAGCATCATATAATGATCATAGGCAAAAGAGACAGGCTATAGAGGGTAGGTAAGGTTAAGGGGAAGAGGATGTCTGGCAAGAGAAAAGGGGAGTAGATAAATAGATAGATGGCCACGGGGGGCAGGGTGGAGGAGCAGGTAAGGAAAACTTGTAGTGTTGGTCACGAATGCCTTTTGCAAGCAAGGAGATTTAAGTACAGAAAGAACTAGTACCAGTGAAGACGATAAGCACGGGCACACATATGGGTAGGAATAGGGCTTTAAAAGCAGTTACAGATATCTTTTATTTTGTTTGCGCTTAGCACTTTAAGGAAGTTAACTGGGGCTAGTTAATTTGAGAATGCATTGGAGATGATTCCATATAGAAGGAAGAGTATGCGAGATAGCTCTTTTACCAAAGGAAGTACGAGTCCTGGGATCATCGAGCAGGATGAAGTCTGATTTCCTGAGAGAATACGCACTGTGAGAAATGGAGATAAGAGATGTAAGGTAACTCGGTAATTGATGCAGAAGCAACTTAAGGGTCCATAACCAGGCATGGAGCAGGCATCTGGTGGTGAGAGATGTCCAGCCAACAGCTGCATACAGATCACAATGGTGCCTACGGTAAGGTGAGTTGGTAATGAATCGTAATGCACGGTGGTAGAGGATGTTTAACTTGCTTAGGCTTGAGATTGTTGCAGAGGAGTAGATTAAATCACCATAGTCAAGTAAGGGAAGGAATGTGGCCTGGACGAGTCTGGTGCGAGTCTCAAGGGGAAAAGAGACCTATTTCTAAAGAAGAACCCTAACCTGGCTTTGAGCCTCTTGGATAAGTCCTCAATGTGATCATTAAAAGAGAGTTTATTATCTATCCAGATCCTCAGGTATTTAAATTTAGTAATGACTTCCAGTGGCTCACTTAGGGAGGTCACAATAAAGTCTTTAGGTAGGTCAGGGGAGGTGTGAGAGAAGATCATTGCTTTGGTTTTCTTGGCATTAAGGAGAAGCTTGGCTTTTATTAGATTATTTTCAAGCTGAGCAAAGTCAGCTTGAAGCACATCCGTAACTTCAGATAAAGTAGATCTGGAGGTATACAGTATAGTGTCATCGGCAAAGAAGTGCAGGTTGGAGCTAGTTACGTTAGAATCTAGTTCATTAATGTACAGAGAGAACAGGATTGGTCCTAAAATGGAGCCTTGGGGGACTCCTCGGACAATCGGCAGAGAATAGACCATCCTCCTTGACTTTCTGGTTTCTCCCTGTAAGATAGCTAGTGAACCACTGTGTAGTGGAGGAAGTGGCACCTAGGTTAGCAAGGCAAGTGACTAAGAGGTTATGGTCAATAGTGTCAAATGCTTTACTAAGATCCAAGAAGACTGCGCCAGTAATTTTCTTAGCATCCACAGCAGAGATTCAATTATTAGTTACGTTGGCCAATGCAGATACGGTGCTGTGATTTGCCGGAAGCCGGATTGTGCTGGGTTAAGGAGTGAATAGGTTTCAATATGCATTTTTAATTGAGTATAGATCAGTTTTTTCGAAAACTTCAGAGAGGATGGGCAAAATGGAGATAAGCCTATAATTATTCTAGTAACATAGGTCCCCTGATTTGAATAGGGGGAGAATATGGGCGGATTTCCAACAGGACGGAACTGTGGCAGAAGTGATGGAGAGATTAAAGATATGGAGAATGGGGGCAGCCAGAAAGGCAGTTATCCTGGCTCCTCCCAAAGAAAAGAACTGGGGTTCTACTCCATTTTACTTCGTAGTTTCCAAAAAATCATGAGGATTCCATCTGATCTTGGATCTCTCCAGTCTGAATCAGTTTGTGAGACCTGTCTGGTTCAAGATGGAGTCCCCGAGATAAAACTTGGTTACAGCTCAGCCAGGCAATTTTCTAGGCGGAGTAAATTTTCTGCACATTCCTGTTCGGTGGTCGCACCAGATTTGCCATCCAAGATTAACACTTCCCAGTATTGGGTTCTTCCCTTGGGGTTCGCCTCCGTGTTGAGTGTGTTCAGGAAGGCCTTGTAGGAGGGACATCAGGTTTATCTTTACCTGGACTATCTTGTGATTTGGGCAGATTTGGAACAGTCGACTCACCCTTCAGTCTGCAGGATATTACTGAGCCTGGAGGAACACAGTTGGATAGTGAACCAGGAGAAAGGCTGCTATCAGCCTTTATCTCTGAAGCACCTCTGAGCATTCTCTAGACAGGCCTGGTGAGCATGTTTCTGTCATAGAGCAAAATGAACCACCTCATAGAACAGATTTGCCAGTGCAGGGTGCACAAGGTTTATGATGATTCCTTGACCAGACTACACCCGAGACCTCTTGATGTCTTCCCACAGTCTCATTTGCAATTACAATCGAAATGGGACCAGTCCCAATCTGGCTACTGAGGTAAGTGTGCCAGTTGTTTCACTGGTGGGAGAAACCTTAAAACCTGTTGCAAGGATCTCTGTTAGCTCCATCGGATCATCTTATGATCACTTATGTCCGTCTGATGGGTTGGGGTGTCGTGTTGGACCTAGTTCCAGCCCAGGGGCTATGGTCCCTGGAGGAGCAGAACCTTCAAATAAATGTCTTGGAGACCAGTGCCATCTTATTGGTCTTGAAGCACTTCCAGGACAGACTTCTTCAGAAATTAATAAACGTTTAGTCTGACAACGTAGTGTCAGTCACTTACATAAATAAGCAGCGCAGCGCAAGAAGCAAGACATGGTTGACAGAAGCATAAGCGTCTTTCTGTTAGCCAGAAACCAGCCTGGAACTCCTGTCAGCAGTTTATCTGTCAGGACAGCTTAATTCCCAAGCAGACTGGCTAAGCCACCAATGAGTGCATTTTGGAGAATCATCTCTGAATAAAGAGATATCTTCAGAGTCTTTGCCGCAGATTTGGGCCTACAGAGCTAGACCTGTTTGCCTTCAGAAACAATACTCTAGGTAAGATTTTACAGTTTGCAAAGATAGATGTCCAGTGGTGGAAGTGATAAATTCTGTATTCCAACTATGCATTTTCAGCAAGGTGTATCTGTTCCTGTCATATTCCTTACTTCTGGTGTTCCTCTGAAAGACCAGTTGCTTGTACAGTTGGTGACCAAAACTGCAAGGCATAGTCCAAACAGGGGTGGACATAAACCCTATAAATACCACCCAAATATGTTTCTTCCTGCTGGAGACACTACAACATATGTTGCACTTTATTTGCTCTTATTACAACAGCCTGGCATAGTTTTAAGTACAGTATTTTAATTCTTTTATTTTTATTATTTAACAATTTCTACCTGCAGCCACAGCCCTGCTTCATATCCAGCCACCGCTTCACCTGCAACCCCGAAGCTCGCATGCCCAGCTGGCAGACGCATCTACACCTGCGAAAGGGGCCCCCCCCCCGTAGCCCTCGCTTCCGGTGAGGAACTTGTTGGTTGGTCGGTGAAACTGCGGCCATCAAGCTGCTGCGGGCTTGTGCTGCCTTTTTCCCTTATCTCCCCAATGGAAGCATGAACGTTCCATGATGTCAGCACACTAGTGTGCAGACATCTGCCGTGCTTCCCCCACTAGGTACCCGTGCCTCTGTAGTACCTCCGGGCGTCCCCAGGGACCAGTAGAGCGTGGTGTACATCCACCCCTTATCCCCAGGACTAGGAGAGCTGTTGTCGGATGCTCCATCCTAGTCCGACCCCCGACGACCCAGGCTCGTTCCCCAACCCGGGTCGCCGGCATGGAACGAGGTGTGGCGTCCAGCGCCTCAACCCTCAGTGCCACCGGGCCAGTGTCAGTATTTTAATTCTTTATCTATGATAACGCCTTGGTCTCTTTCTGGATCTTTTACCTCGATTAGGTATTCTCTAGATAGTATTTATAGCTCCTGTTGTTATGCTTCATTTGTTACGCAGCACATTTCATGCTAGACTGTTTTGCCCTTGACATTAATATATTAAGATCATTCTGGATTCTGGAGCTACCTAAGCTGTCTGCCCACCCACCCACTAATTTTGGTGTTATCTGCATATTGGATAACCCAACTATGGATACCCTCATTCATATGCATTATAAAGATTAGAAAAAAGGATCGGTCCCAGTACAGATTCCTTAGGCAAACTACTGGTAATCCTTCCTTTGGTCGATAAATGTCTGCTTATGACTGCCCTCTGCATTCTGTGCATTAGGCAGGTTTCAGTACGCGTACACAGTATGGTTGTTCACTTTCATTTCAATGATACCCTTGTGAGAGACCGTGTCAAATGTTTTGCTTATGTCCAGCCGGACTACATCCACATGGAAGTCTTATCTAATACACTACTGGCCTTCTCATAGAAGTCCAGAATGTTCATTATGCATGCTGTACCTTTTTTTAAGCTGCCTTGGTACGTATATAACTGTTATGACCCTTGCCATGGTGTTACATTCACATGTACTGTATGTGTAACTTGCCTGCTAGCCAGTCCCCCCCTGCACATTTGGCTCAAGTATATAGCTGTTCCATGCTGCTTTGCACTACTTAATTGTTTATTTTATTATTTGCTTTTTACACACACACACACGCGTATGGAGATATGCTGCTTACATGTCAGTGTGGTATTTTGACCAAATATTTTTAAGAAATAGGCAAAAAATACCAGTGGCATCACAGCTAATGAACTTACTATCTTGGTGACAGGTGGAACAGCACCTCAGAGCACTAGTACCCTTTCAAGCCCTTCGACCTACCCTACACTTGACAAAAAAAACAAACTAAAAACCATCTTAGTGTGACAGCGATGCACTGGAAGTGGTCAAGAAAGTAATGTGGATTCATATAGCATTTTTCATCCAAACTGTATCCCAAAAAGCTTTACAATCCAGGAGAGGGAGGGATGGGAGAGAATGTTGCTGCCATTTTTAGCAAATATAGTAATTCAAAGAGCACAGAGATAGATTAGAGACAGATTACAGGAAGGTTAAGTGACTTGTCAGGCTTACACAGTGCATATGTGTTATTGCAATTGACAACACGGATCGGTTCGAGGACTGATGCTCTTCAGTGTCTTCTTGTGCAACATTGGAGAGAGAATCCAGAATATGGTGTGTCTCTTTTCTGATGACACTAGGATCTGTGGCAGAGTAGAAATAGAGGAGGGGAGTTATAAAAAGGGAAAGACACCTAGAGAAAAAAAAACCCTAACATGAACTACTGGATGAGGGGAGTGAGCTTGGTGCAGACAAACTGAGGGGAGAGGCCTAGGGGCCCTCATTAGTGACGAGGGATTCTCGGATTCTCTGGAATCCATTCGGTCGGTACCTAGTCAGAATTCTAGAAATTAACATTTCCGAGCCCGATGGTTTTTCGTCTCTGATTATGACATAGGAGTGGAATTGGATGTTCAGATTCTGCATCCGGCTCCACCGCTGTACAAAGACAAACTTCCCCATACTCTTATCAGTAAACTGACAGTTAACTTAGGGGAACAAAAAAATATTCCTCTCCTGTTATTGCCTCTCTCTTGTTATCTTAAGCTACGCCATGGCTGCTGCGCTGGTTGATGTCTCTGGAGGCTCAAGCAGCTGCAGGTGAGAGAGATGACCAGTGACTTAGCTGCCAGAAATACAGTTTGTCCTGTCCATTGGTGGTGGTTGTAATTGTAATGTCCACAGTAGTCTCCATTACATCACTTACTCCACCAAGATGTATATAGTCTAGTGGTGGCTGCTAACCCCAGGGCTTTGTTTTGTTCAGCCACCTCCCAGATCACTCAGGGAGAATCAGGGGCTTCCAGTGGGTGGTTAAGGCAGGGGAGAAACAGAGATGGGATAGGAATTGGACCACAGTTCTGGCACTTAGTGCATTTTGTGTACTTTACTGGCTTACCTTGAAGTTGCCTGTTGAACTTCGTCAACAGCCAGCTGCAGGATTGGGGGATGGTGTCCACATCTCTCGGGGTCAGGACTCAAGGTACTATGTGGGTTATGGAGGGGGTAGCTTAATGGACTGGCCCAGCAACTTACTAGAGTTAATGACATGAGGGATAGCATGCTAAAAGGGATATTTCAATTTCATCAACTGCTGGGCAGGACACATTTTTGGTAGCCGAGTCGCTGGATGTCTCACATCTATAGTCACCTGAGCCTTCAGCGATCACAGTCAGCCCAGCAGCATTAAGGTAAGGGGAGGTAGAGGGCATTTTACAACAGTACTGGGTGGGAGGGGGAGGGTTTTGGATATGGAATCAGTTTCTGATTCTGCATCCATCAAGGTTTTTCTTAATTCAATTTTTTTTTGGCCCTGAATACCGAAATTGTGAATTCTGAAAAAACACTTGGAAATCAATTTCATGATTCTGAGTGACCCTGTTAGTGACCGACTGAATCCCACTGTTCAGTGTATCAAAGAGTATGGAAAGACAAATAGAATGCTAGGATGTATAGGAAGGAGATCTGATAGTAGAAGGAAGGAGGTGATTTTGCCCCCGAACAGGTTCCAGGTGAGGACTACAGGCAGTTCTGGATTCCACACCTCAAGAAAAACAGAAACTGCATAGACACCACAGAAAAGAGAGACACAAAGATAATCCAGGGTAGTAGGGGAGGTTGAGGAGAGGATGGCTGAACTTAACATGTATAAACTGCAGGTAAGAAGGGAAAAGTGAGATGTGACTGAGATATACAAGTTATTAGAATGAACCAACAGGGTGGACTGTAAGGAGCTGTTCATGAGGAATACCATCTCATTGACTAGAAGGCACGAGTTGAGATGGTTGGGCAATTCAGTGGAACGTGAGGATGTTCTTCATGGAGGAGGTGGTGGACAAATGGAATGACTGCTCAGAGAGGCAGCTGAAGCCAAGACTGTGATGGGGTTTAATCTTGAGTGGGAAGGAATAGTGGGACCGACTCTCAAGGTAATAGTGGGACCCATAAGCAGAAGAGGGGAAAGGATACCTGGGGACGGGTGTGATGATCAAGCCATTTAGGCTATTGGATCTCTAAATCCAGCCCAGTGTTATGTCAAGCATACCTGATGGACCTCTGGATCTTTTTCTGCTGACACAATCTGTGATCTTCGGGGATATCTCTTCATTTAGGCCACACCTTTTGGAACTATACCCACATTAGGACTAGGACCACATGGAAACTTTTTGCTAGCCAGTGGCTGCCCACAACAACGTCACGCATCAGTGTGTATATATATATATATATATATATATATATATATATACATACATATATATATACATGTACATAGAGAGAGAGATATGGTGAGCAGCCCCATCTCTTCTCAGTTCATTTGCCGCCATCGATCATCCTTGTTGGACCTGCTGAAGGAAACGTCAACTAGCCATTGCTGTTTATCATTTATTTTTTATTCAAGTTTGTTTTGTCATCTCTGCATGCCACCAAAATCTTTGCTTTGATATTGTTAGCGCGGAGATAAAATCTACAAGGAAAACACCCACGAAGTCTGTGTGTATTGTTTGGACTATCTCACAGTGTGAGGACTTGTAAGATTTTCCAGAGCTTCAACCAGGTTACAAGGCAATGCCACAGGAAAGCTCTAGAAAAATGTACTTCTTAAAACAGTAACAGCCATGGAGAAGGACCATGGCTCAACATCGATATCTCTCTCCATGTTGGCTGAGAAACAGCTGCCAAAATCAAAGGACCGGGACAAGGAAAGATCGATGTCAAGGCCATCCTCATCACTGGGACACAAGCATAGGGATAAAGAAAGGTATTATTTGCCAGCAAGGTCCCAGTTGCTGGTGATACAAGGAGAATCACTTGCATCATCGCTCGCTCCGGTGGCGTTGACAACAGCCCCCACCCCCAACTGTCGATGAGACACCAAGGTTGGGGCTTGGAATAGGCGCTGCCATACCTTCCATGGACAGTATGATGCCATCATCATCGGACCAAGACTCCTTGTCAACACAAGTAGTCATGGCCCCTGTCCAGGGCATTGTCGACTCTCAAGCTGTGCTAGCGTTGTTTTCAGAAATGATACAGTGCATCCTGTCTGGCTTACCTATACAGAGACAGCTTTACCATTGATGGGCCTACAGGCACTCAACCCCCTTCGATGCTGGTTACCAGCACATTGCAGATTCCTGCCTCTCAGCCTCCACCAGTGTCATCAGCGCATTCTGGAGCTCCCGTTGTCAACAGAGACATTAATGAGACTGAATATAATCCTGTCCTTTATGCCATTGTATACTGCATTGGCCAGGCCAAAATTGGAGTATTGTGTACAGTTTTGGTCACCTTATACCAGGACAGAAATAAAAGCTCTTGAGGGGGTACAGTGCAGGGCGACTAAACTAGTAACAAGGATCAAAAACCAGACCTATGAAGATAGATTGGGAGCCCTGAATCTGTTTTCTTTAGAGTACAGATGCTTGAGGGGTGACCAATGTTTTCTATACAAGGCATTATTGGGCAATAATTTGTGGGAGTGCCTTGGACTTGAATTGAGGAACCAAATTCACAGTACTAGGGTACATGCACTTCAATTTAAAGGTGATAGAAATTTTACTAAGAAAACATATGTGTGGTTTAACCAACGAGTAATAACATTATGGAATTCTCTTCCACATGAAGTGGTGGGTAGCAGTACAATGAATGAGTTCAAATGCAAACTGGATGAACATTGCAAGGAAAACAATAACCTTGGCTATAAATGTTAGAAAATAGGCTAGCAGTCACATTTTTTTTGCCTTACTGTGCTAGTAGATACCTATGATGATATATGTGACCTCATGGTTTTAGAAGAGGAATATGAGGGAGAACACTATGTGGAGTCTCATTCTGGTTCTAGCCTCTCATCCTGCAGTGAGGGCTCTGTGGTGTATACCCCAGGCTCTCCACCTGAGGATCCTACTTTTCAAGCCATGATGCAGCAAATGCAAGCTGCCATGGGATTTGCTGAGGAAGAAAAAATTCCACAAAGAAGTAACTTGATGGCATTTCAGGAGGTCCCATGTCCCATGCTCCCCCTCTATAATAATTCCACCTATATATCCTGTATTAGAGGATGCTACATTTGCTGCATGGTACAGACCTAATGCACTGCCTACAGTTCTTAGAATGCCTGATAAATAGTATCTTCATCAGGGATATCACAGTGATTAGGTCACACCATAGGAACCTCACTGATGGTAAAGCAGGATCCACACAGAAGATCTTCAGCAATACAACTGGGGCCGCCCACGCCGACATCACTCATCGACGTCACCAACCCTATATAGGCGTGAGCGGCCCTGCTCCTTCCTGAGTTCTTTCCCACTGTCGACTCTGTTCGCATGGGTCACCATGGAAGCTCCGGTGCAGTTTTGCCCCTTTTTTGTCTACAGCTTAATGTTGTTTACAGAATCTCTTTTTTTCTAGAGATCCCCTTTTTGAGTGCTTTTATCTCCTTCCCTTGTTCATCACTGTTGGAGCGGACGGAAGGTCCTCTCCACAGATGAATACCTCTTTCTGCTGTATCTGCTGTCTCTGGCCTTCTCCAGCGGGTCCTCCGAGCTCATAGGTCCCCTGTGCCCTGGTCCAGCTCTTGGGGGATTAGTCATTTGAAGTGATCAGGTCCACTTCTCCTAGCATTCCTGCTCCCTGGCGGCTCCTTTTGCCATCAACGATGCCTTCTGTCATCCTCGACCTTAATGGTACTTGGCCCATTGTCAACTGACATGTTGACAACAATCCTCCTGTAGTGGCCTGATGTTTCTCCAGGGACCTGGGCCTTGGGCACATCTGGTTGTCAAGACCCATTGATGGGGTTGTCATGCCTTGTGCTGTCATCCCCTCCACTGTCGACTACGTCTTTCTGCCGTCATCGACCCTTATGGTACCTGCTCTGTTGCTGACTGATTCGTCAGGAGCAGCCCTCTTGTCATGGCTTGACACTTTCCCAGGGCCCGGGCTTTGGCTGTTCAGGCCCACCTAAGGGGTCATCATGGCTTAGGCTGTAGATCCCTCTGCTGTCGACGATGCTTTCTACTGTCGTCGACCTTAATGGCACCTGCTCTGCCAACAGCTGGTTTGTCAGGGACAGCCCTACCGTTGTGGCCTGATGTTTCTCCAGGCCCTTGGGCTGTGGGGTTCTCGGGCTCTCAGGGACTGTATTTGGGGTCATCCTGTTATCTGCCATGACTCCCCCACCATCGACGACGCCTTCTATCATGGTTGACCTTACTGGTGCCTGCTCTAGTGACGACTGGCTCGTCGATGACAGCCCTCTCTTTGTGGCCTGATGCATTCCCAAGGCCTCAGGCTTTGGGCTTTTTCGAGTTTTCAAGCCCTATTGACAGGGTTGTTGTGCTCTGTGCCACTGCTCCTCTGCTGCCGATGACTCATTACCATTGTTGTCAACCTTGCTGATACGCCTGGCCAAGTTCTCTTCTATCTCGATCCATCAGCTTGGCGCCTTGTTACCTGGTTCACTCTCGCCGTCAACGGGTTATTCTCCATGGGCCACTGTTGATGCCTTGTTTTTTTTAGATCCTGAACTTGAGCATGTTGACGTCTAAGTGGACTACCACCCGGACCTCTTGTTGCTGGAGATGGAAGAGAAGGAGAAAGAAACCACCTCTTCTGACAGGTCCACAGTCCCCTCAGCGTGTGAGGACTCAGGCGAGCATAATCCCAAGTTTCCTCCTGGGGATTTTACCATCCTTATTTCGTGGCCTGGTGTTATGGTCATTAGGCAGCTCATGATCGTCTAAGCTGCACAGGCACCGTAGCTCCCTCCCACCCAGTCAGGGAACCCCGCAGGTTTGTCCTCGGGGGCAAGAGGGTTTCCTTTTTTTTTTTAATTTATACTTTATTGCTCCTCTGCAGAGCTGATGGGTAGCTCCAGCCTTCCCTCAGAGGAACTTGTTCTCCGACCCGAATGTGTCAGGTCATCATGGACCCCATTGGCTCTCGGCCTTTTTTTGGTTTTCTCCCCAGGGAACCTGAGCCATGCAATGGGCAAGGCAGCTGCCCCAGCTTCTGTGGAAGCAGCCATATGCCCTGAACGTGTGCCCTCCCCTCTGCTGGGCGACGCACCTGTGCCGACACCCAGCCACCGCTGGGTGTCAGTCTGCAGTGTGCTGCACTGTCTCCCCTCCCTGACGAAGGAGAGCTGCCCACAGACGCTCAATCCTCCCTCCCCCTGCCGATCCCCGGGCGACCATAGTCCATTCCCGAACCTGGCGTCCAGCGTCTCAACCCTCAGCGACAATTGTCCAGCAGCAAGAGGGTTTCTGCTTTTTTTCTGCCTTGGCGCTGAAGATTGCCCACAACCTCTCCCACTTGGTGGACTGTCAGAGTACTGTCTGTCAGAAGGGCAAGGCGGCTGCCCCAGCCCTTCTTGTTTGCCCGCAAGACATGAGGTTTCCAGGCGCTTTCACGGTGCAGAGACTGTTTAGCCAGCACATCATCAGGGTGCTTTGTGATATCTCTGATGCAAGTGCCAGGGTTGCTGCCTCAGGGCGCTGCCTTCAGAGGCACCCATGGTTGCAGTCTCCAGTATCCTGGCTGATGTCTAATTGAGGGTGCTTGAGGTCCCTCTTTCAGTTTCAGCTTATTGGACCAATGTTCAGGACATCATTAACCAGTTGCAGGCATCTGGTAGGTCTATTAGGTCTGGCCATGTGCTCTGTCATACTCAACCTCTGAACAAACTTCACCCTCTGTTTCGTACGGTACCCCAATATCCGGGGCAAACTCCTGGCTCCAGGGTAGCCAAAGAACCTCCCCTGCCTTGCTGGCTACCTTCTCCTCAGGTTCAGCAGTCATGCGCCCTGGGAGTGACGGACCAGCACCTGATGCCTGTCCTGTCTCTGCCTGGCTCCTAGTGGAGCCCTTCCTTTTCTGGCCCTCGACCAAGAGATGGCGGTCAAAGCTCTGTTCTCCCTCCGTATCAATTACTGGAGAACCATCCCTTCAGATACCTGGATCCTTCGGCTCATAGAGTGGGGTCATACTTTGGAATTTGTAGAGGCACCCCCAGAGACACCCCCCCCAAACCCTCCACTTCCCCCTGGACAGGGCTTTGTGGCCCATACGGGATCTTACTGGTACATCCAGTTCCATATGGTCACCCTGCCGGGCTTGCTGTCCCGTTTCAAGAAGGGCGACTGGCTGTGCTCCCTGGATATGCAGGACGCTCACCTGCATTTCTCTGACTCTCCACCGCACAGAAGGTTTCTGCGGTTCCTCTTTCAGTGGGAGCTCTATTGATCATTATATAATGGCAAGAAACAATGCTGCGCTATGATAGGTTAGTCTGGAACTGGACCCGTGGTGGTATCCTAGTAAAACACCACGGATCTAGTCCCACCACAGAAATGACTGCATTAATAATAAAAATACAAATCAGTCAGCCATCAGCGTGGCTCGCATCACTGACCGCTCACCAAGCCATACACATACCACCTAACCAAAAGCTGCCTCTCTGATGGGCTTCGCAGCACTGGAAATCCCTCCCGAGTTCCACACCACAGAAATTAGTCGAAAGACACAGCTGTTTCACATTCCCATAAATCTCGAAATTATAGAAAAACTCACAGAGTGAAATAAATCAACTCAAGTTTCACAGACTGAGCACACCCGACCCAGCGAGTGAACGAGCAACTGAGCAAGCGCATCTTTCAACAATCACCGTGCAGCTCATTTTAGAGTCTTGCTCACTTTTTAACCAGCTGCTTCTGTTGTTTTTTAAACTTACACCATATGAAACCACTGAACAAACACTCTGCCTCCCACCTGCCCACATCCATACCTCGTTTCCTCTTCATTAATGAACATCCTCATGGCAGCGGGCGGATAGCAGTAGCGACAGGTAGGCAGCTTCAAACAGTGATTGCTACATAAAATCCCACTTCTACAAGGTCCCCATATAATGTTTTAGCACCAGAGAAACTATTCGGAAGATTCCCAAACAGAACAGTGAGTGAATGGGGCAACAAGGAAAACAATCCCATGAGATACAGACAAGCAGATACAAAACAAATGGAAACTCCAGCTGCTGTCCATACAGCTCCACCTAGAGGATAACAGGAAAAAGGAACTTCTTTTTAAATACATATACTTTTACACACAAAAATCAACTAAAAAACTGTTTAAAAAAAGATATTTATTTTTTTCTTTTAAAAGATTCGCCATTGTATAATAGGAATAATGCACTCCAGGGTGTGTGTCGTGCTGGGATAACGACACGCCTGGGGCATTGGACGCACTCGGCCTGCGGCCTTGTGCCCAGCCACCCCAGGTGTGGTGTTATCCCAGCACAACACACACCCTGTCGTGCATTATTTCTTTAATGTCCTGGAGCTGCGTCCGGTTTCTTAACACCAAGCAGACTTTTCGGAGCCATGTTCTCCAGGCTGCAGCTGTTCATCCTGTTGGACAACCACAGCATTGCTGATTACACCAGCCAGCACAGGGGGACCCACTCGTATTCCCTGTACAGGGAGATCATGAGAATATGATACTGGGCCATAGACCACAGCCTCATTTTCCCAGCGGACCACATCCCCGGCATACAACACGCTCTGGCTGTTTGCCTCTGCAGGACTAAGTCCAGCATGCACGAGTGGGAGCTCCTCTCATCTGTCACTGACATCTCTTTGCCAGATGGGATAGTCCAGAGTTGGACCCCATTTTGTTTTGCCTTCCCTCTTACTGCAAACTGCACAGTCTCGGTTTGCCAGATCCAGGGCCTGGAGATTTTCTGGTGAGACAGGTTGTCCCTCTCCTGGAACAGGAGGTCTCTTCATGCCTTTCCTTCATTTCAGATGGTGATAACCAAGCTTCTTTTGGAGGGGGCCAGCATGGTCCAGGTGCCCCTATTCTGGCCACAGCAGATATGGTTTCCGCTGCTGCAACAACTTGCATGGGATTCCTTTGTTCCTCTGCTTATATACAGGGACCTATTGAAGCAGGATCTGGGGACCTCAGTCTGTCCCAATCTCAGGTCCTACGTCGGCATGCTTGGCTCCTGAAGACATGGCTGTCGCCCACCTGGGCATGTCACAGAGGGCAGCGGGCATCTTCATTTCATCTCAAAAGCCCTCCACTAGGCCACTAGGACCACTTATACCATGAAGTGGTAAAGGTTTGCTCTCTGGGCAGCCAAGCATCCACTGGATGCCTTTTTCTGGACTACCTAGTGTCCCTTTTGGGCTCAGGTCTCCGTACTCTCCCATCAAGGTGTACCATTCTGCTATATCGGCCTTTCATGAGCCAGTGGGTTAGCGCACTCTGGCTCAGTTGGAGGTGTCCCATACACTCTTCAGGGACATCCTGCATTTTAAGCCCCAATCCGTTCTCCTGTTTTGGCTTGGGCTGTGAATGTTACTTTGGACAAAACTAACCCTGTCTCTCCCCCAAGCCAGCCATGACTTGCGGACTACGCTTTCTTTCTTGGAAAGTGTTCATTTTTAGCAGCTCTTTCCTACTGCTCTGAGGTTTTCCAAGCTTCAGGTCCTTTGTTGTGAAGAGCCTTGTTGATTCTCTACAAAGGCAAGGTGTCTTCGTGCACCAACCTTAAGTTTCTTCATAAGGTGGTGCCTGGACCTACTCTGAACCAGTCCATCCGCCTTACAGTCTATTTTTCCGAGCATGCCAATCCAGGGGAAGCACTGCTGAATATGTACTGTAGGTGTGCACTGAAATCTTCAAGTGTTATCTGCTTCGGACTAAAAGCGCACAGAAGTTGAAGCAGCATTTTGCTCCTTTCGCTCCAGGCAGAGAGGGTGCTCAGGTTTCGAAACAATGTTTGTCCAAATAGTCGGCACATTGTATTGTGCTTTGTTTCAATAAGCATGGCAACACGTTGCCTGGGATGGTGAAAGCCCATTCTTCAGGGGCCATTGCTTCTGTAGCCTGTTTCAAAGGGGTCTCAGCAGTTGGCTTTCATGCTGCTGTCCCCTGGAGTTGCTCTACAGTCTGGACATTGACTCTTAGGCCCGTGCAGGTTTTGGCAGGGTTGTGTTGTGAGGCCTCTTATCCTGAATGTCAGTTGGCCTTCCTCCCAGGCTGTTTTCCTTGCACTTGTAACTGCTTGGAATTCATTCCTATGGTATGACCTGATGACTGAGATCCCCCCGATGAAGATGGAATAGTTACATAAGAACTTACTAACAGTAGATCCTTGAAGGGATCTCAGTCATCAGGTCTGCTTTCCCTTCCACCATCCCCCCTTCAATTGCTTCTTTATAAATTGGTTTTCTGGTGTAACCAGCCTAATAATTTGGTCTGGGCACCTCTCGTTCTCTCTCCTTGGTCTCCTTTGACACGGTTGTGCTACCTTAGTCTCTAGGGGGAAAGAACTGAGGAGGGAGTGGGGCCCCTCACGCCTATATAGGGTTGGTGACGTCGATAAGTGATATCAGCGTGTGCGGCCCCAGTTGTACTGCTGAAAATCTTCCATGTGGATCCTGATTCACCGGTGGTGAAGTTTCTAAGGTGTGACCTGATGACTGAGATCCCTTTCGAAGATCTACTGTACTGTTATGGTAAGTTCTTACGTAACTGTTCTATCGTGCTTTATCTGCTAAGCCCTATTATGCTAACCAGCTGAAAACTGACACTGTCATCATCATGGCTGCTCATGATAAATGTAGGGCACCTAAACATTTGAGTGCTCTGCCTCAAGATAAAGGATGTAGGAGGCTGGATGTGATGGACAAGTGTACTTGTGCGTCTGCCTCACTAGGCCTTACGATTGCAAATGATCAAACCCATATGATCAAATACCAGAATATCCTCTGGAAAGCTGCCAAGACTGCAGCTCGGGCATTACTTGAAGACTCTGCTAAGAATGAGTTACTTAAAACATTAACTTAGGGTGCTGAGGTAAGCAAACATTTGCTCTGCTCAGCATATAATGTTTCTGATGCCTCTGCCAGGGCTTCAGCTTCTGGCATTTGTATGAGAAGATGGTCTTGGCTGAGAGTGGTTGGATTTGCCACAGATGTGCAGCAGGCCATTTTGAATGCCCCTTTTAGAAGGACAAAACTTTTTGGATATGATGTAGAAAAATCCCTAAGAAGCCTTCAGATATCCAAGATGACTGTAAGGTCTCTAAAGTTCCTGTATCCCACTCCTGCTAAAGGGCGTGGGGGAGGGGGGATACTTTCGTCAGCTTGCTTCCGGAGGTGGCCGTGGTTTCCATTCACAAGGCAAAAGGGAGCTGGTCCGCTGCTCGGTCCCCATCCTTAAGGTGCCCATACTAAAGTACCCAAAGCAGGAGGTGCAGTGGCATTGCCCCCATCGACTTAGCCTGACTGGTACCTGTACCCACTCCCACTTCCATGGATGCCTTCGGAGGTGGTTGTGGGGGAAAGACTCTCACTGCATCTGGCACAATGGAGGGAGATTACAACAGACGAGTGGGTCCTGGAGATAATTGTAAGGGGGCATGCTCTGGAGCTAACAGACACTCCTCCAGATCATCCTTCAACTCCTTCCTGTTATCCTCCAGGATGTCTGTCCCTTCTGAAGGAAGAAGTGCAGTCATTACTCCAAAAATGTACTATAGAACTAGTTCCTGCAAGACAGAGGAACAAAGGATTCTGTTTCAGATACTTCCTAGTCCCAAAATGGGCAGGGAATCTACGTCCCATGTTGGATCTCGGGGACCTCAACTTCTACATAGAATACAAAAAGTTTCAGATGGTATCCCTGCAAGCCCTAATTCCCCTTTTGCAGTCAGGGGACTGGCATTGTTCTCTGAATATGAAGGATGCTTACCTTCATGTAAAGATCAGGAAAGCACACAGGAAATACCTCTGCTTGTGCTGGAGGGGGAATTCTACCAGTTCAGAGTATTGCCCTTTGGCTTGTCCTCTGCGCCATGGGACTTTTAGAAATGCTTAGCAGCAGTGGCAGCAGTTCTGCGCAGGGAAGGTTTATATGCGTTCTCCTGTCTGGGCGACTGGCTGCTGAAAGCCAGCTCTAGGTAAGTTCTACAACATACTCTGTCTCAGACATGTCAGTTGTTCAACTTGGGGATCACAAAGAAAATGTGCCAACTTCTGTGTTGACTGCTTTCCATAGGCTGCAGTACGTTGGGTCATTCTGGACACAGAGAAAGAATTTGTTTTCTGCCTCAGGAGAGAGCAGAAAACCTGATTGTTCAAGCACAGCTAAAACATGGGAGCTGCTAGGTCTCTGTGAGAACAATGTTGCATCTAGTACTGGGTCTTATGGCTATGGCCATTGTGAGGATGCCACTGGCCTGCTTACATCTGAGAGTTCCCCGGTGAACACTCTGGGTCCTGTGGGATCAGTTGACAGACGGCCTGGACCAAATGGTTCTAGTTGCAGCTCAGGGATCGACAAATTTCAAAATAGTATGCTAGTCCCGGGCAACTGGTCTGGTCAAAAATGGTAGTCCCAGAGTTCCGAGTGGTAGTCCAATACGCTTATATGAAAATTTTAACCAAACATCTGTAGAAATAAATTACATGGTGTGTCTGGGTTGTACTATTGTATTAGGATGGATGTAGATGTAGAAGAACTGTGTAAATCGGGAAAAACAATATTGAGTGACTGACTCTCCATCCAATTCCTTTCCTTTCTAATACGGCAGGTCCAGGGTGGGACCGGTGTACCGTACCCCGTACCAGATTTTGGGATGCCAAAAAGAGGACACCTAGTTCCCCGATGAGCCCTGGTGCCACTGCCAGACCCCGAGTAAACAGGTTTAAAATCTCCACTTCCTTCCTTCACAGCTCATATACAAGGGGAGGTCCGTACAGTAGGAGAAGAGACTGAGAGTAAAAAAAAATCATTAAAAATAATAATAATACAACAGGATATTGAATTGAAGGTACATGAAGAATATTTGGCAGCTGGGAAAGAGGACATGTGCTTGTAAAAGAGGACATCTGGTGGTGACCCTAACTAACCATGTGTGCATGCAGGGCAGGCTGAAGTCTGTTTCAGAAGAGATTGGATAATTGTAGTGAAATGAAACCAAGGCCATCAATCAACAAGCCATTCTGTGAATATAGCATGACTGTCACATCAAGGAGTAGATTGACTAGAGATTGGGAAGACAGGAAGATGATGATGGAGCACTACTAGAGTACTCTGCATCGGATCATCATCACTCATCAGGAGAAGAACGGAAGCAGCAGACACCACCAGCAGTAGATGTAGCAGCAGTAGCGGCAGCAGCATGCCCATGAACATGTCTAGTTCCTGGACTACAGAGCAGCCAGTAGTTAATTGCAGGATCAGGATTAAATTCATGCAGTTCAGGACCTTCTACTGCTATCTGCAGGAGAGACTGTAGTGTGTCATCAGAAAGCCGTGTCCGTATTTTTGTTTTGATAAGGTTCTGGACAGAAAAAACTCTTTCACACTTAGCAGTTGAGACATTCATAGTTATTAGCATTTCGACTAAGTCAAGAATAATGTGCCCAATCTGTGGTGGTTTTTCTTTTAGTAATTTTGTGTAGACCTGCAAATACGGCTTGTCAGCTGAAGATTTAAGCAGCATTTTAAATGCAGCATACTCAGACTTTATATGTTCTTGCTGCTCTTCTGTGAAAAAATCAAAGTATTTAACCAGGTTTGCCAGTTCACAGGTCCCAAACACCGCTAGTTGGTCTCTTGGCAGATCAAACTGCTTGAAATCTAAACAGCTGAACCATTTGAGAGGCACCTCTGAGAAATTTTAAACCTCTACGTCTATATGCGTTATCGCTGCATCTATTAAATTCTGCAATTGTGCATCTGTTACAAAACTGACTTCTGGGCAGTTGCCTCTGAATGGGAAAGGAACAGTCCTCTCCCCCCCTTTGACACAACATACTCCATCCATTTCAGTTCAGGTTTGTAATGGCTAGGAAAGTTGCTATGTATTTCCTGGTGATGTTTTCAGCTCCGTAGCTGGAGTAGGCAGGTCTCAACAAGTTGTGGAACTTCCAGTATTACTATGTCATCTCTTTGAAACTGGAGTGACAGGTTTTTAGTATTGGCAGGAAGTCTTGTAGTATATATAGGGATTTTACAAACTGTACACTCTGTACTTCCTTTAAGAGGGCCTTTGTTCTAGAACCTTCATCACCAGCAGCAGAGGATGCATGTTCTAGGTGTTGAGCGACACTGGGTAGATTAACCTGAACTGCATGAACTGACCGTGACCTACTGGCAAGCCATCTCACTTGTTTTATAGCACTAAAGTGAGCAAGATCAGTATCCATGACATTAGCAATTTCTTTTAGTTCTCTCATTTTTTGGGGACTGTAATGATAAAACTTAAATATTCCCTTGAGAGTACTTTCAAGCTTTGAGACAAATGTATTTTTTTTTACCACATCAAGAACTGCCAGCTCTAACTTATGGGCAACACAGTGCATTGCAATTATTTGAGGACAGTGTTCCCGCAACTTTGCTATGGTTCCTCCTCTTTCACCCATCATGACACTAGCCCCATCAAAATTTGAAACAAGGAATGGCCCTGGATTGTGAACATTTTGTAGGTTACTTAGGGGAAGATTTACTGACTCAAGTGCAGTCGTTATTGCGTGAAATACACCTTCTGCATGTGCATGTTCCAGTGGCACAGCTTGGATAAGCACTGTACGCACCTGTTTTGAGTTTGGGTCAACAAACCGTATGAAAACATTTTCCCACTCAGTTATACTAGAATCTGTACTACCGTCAGCAAGAACTGTCACATATTTAACATCAGTAAGAGTCTGCATCTGGGTTTGGGATATAACTGCTGATATAGTACCACAGAAGTCTCTGGCTCGTTTATCATTGGTATAATTAGAACCAAGCGTTATCCCATTTCTTTCTTGCAGTTCACAGAGCCACTCCATGTCCGAGAAAGGGCGCAGATTTTTGGCAATGGAATATGCTGTGTTGAACAGGCGTTGCATCTTGATCTTAGTGCCTGATCCAACTGCGTAAATGCTTGATACAGTGGGGACTCAGTGATATCAAAATGTACCACACGCTGACCACTGTCCGCAATATGTTGATTCATGCACAGCAAATGTGGATTGGACTTGTCATGAGCACGAACTGACTCAATTCGAAAAGTATTTGAGCCAGTGGCAAAAACATTAGGTTTCTTTGAAAAGGCTGGTACTGCAATGGTTGGATATTTTTCACACACAGTGCAATACATCAGTTCTTTTTTTTCATCATATCTCAGCCAGTTATAAATGGCTAACCAATGCCTCTGAAACAATCGGGCCCTTTTCTCCTGATCATATTTCTTATCTTTATTTGGCCTCTCTGGCCTCTCATCCTGCTCATGGAGCACTAAAGTACATTTTTTAGGGAGTGGATGTAAACTTTCAGTTAAGCCGTCACTGCTTAATTCAAGACACTGATGATCAGCAGTTATATCTCCTGACACAGATATAGGCTCATTGTCATTGTTATTACTCTTATCTGCACTAGACACACTGACAGAGGTGGATTGTGTTTCTGTTTCAGGTGGTGGTGTATTGCTGCTGATGGAGTCTGTTACTCGTGAGGCTACTGACCAGAGAAAAAAAGAGTCTGCTGTTTACTACTCCTACTCCTGTTCTGCATATTGGGTGGCACTTATTTTCTTCCCCCAATGATAATAAAATATATTTTATTAATTAGGTGTGTCTGTGTGAGTTTCTTTTTTGGGTGGACTGGACTGGTGCTGGACGGCTGGCCTAGTGGCCTGGCAGACAGTGATGACACTGGGCGGGACCGGCGGGAGCCAGAAGGATGAGGTGCTTATTTGCCTAGCCTTTTCAATAAAGGTGATGGATCTTTGTTTACAAATGACCCTTCAGTTAAGTTGTGTTAATACTGGAACAACAAATGCACATTTGCACAGCACAAGCAGTATAATGGCACACTCTTTTTTTTTTTTTCGTGGCTTCTAAGTTGTGAACAAACTGAACACTCATCAACAGATTCAAGAGGCTACAGCTGAAACTAATGGAGTGGTTTGGTTTCCCACTTTCTAATCTACAGCGTTCTCCTTCTCAGGCTCTCGCTCGCTCTCCAGTCTCTATTTTTTGTTTCTGGCAATAGCATGGGCTAAGAAAAACAAACTGCCAATGCACATTTGCACAGCACAAGCAGTATAATGGCACACTCTTTTTTTTTTTTCGTGGCTTCTAAGTTGTGAACAAACTGAACACTCATCAACAGATTCAAGAGGCTACAGCTGAAACTAATGGAGTGGTTTGGTTTCCCACTTTCTAATCTACAGCGTTCTCCTTCTCAGGCTCTCGCTCGCTCTTCAGTCTCTATTTTTTGTTTCTGGCAATAGCATGGGCTAAGAAAAACAAACTGCCAATGCACATTTGCACAGCACTAGCAGTATAATGGCACACTCTTTTTTTTTTTTTTTTGTGGCTTCTAAGTTGTGAACAAACTGAACACTCATCAACAGATTCAAGAGGCTACAGCTGAAACTAATGGAGTGGTTTGGTTTCCCACTTTCTAATCTACAGCGTTCTCCTTCTCAGGCTCTCGCTCGCTCTCCAGTCTCTTATTTTTTGTTTCTGCCAATAGCATGGGCTAAGAAAAACAAACTGCCAATGCACATTTGCACAGCACAAGCAGTATAATGGCACACTCTTTTTTTTTTTTTTTTTGTGGCTTCTAAGTTGTGAACAAACTGAGCACTCATCAACAGATTGAAGAGGCTACAGCTGAAACTAATGGAGTGGTTTGGTTTCCCACTTTCTGCAGCGTTCTCCTTCTCAGGCTCGCGCTCTCCAGTCTCTATTTTTTGTTTCTGGCAATAGCATGGGCTAAGAAAACAGTTTTTGCCAGCTGCTTCCCCAATCACCAACCCTCCCCTGCCTGCCTGGCCACGCCCCACCTGCGATCTCAGCAACCTCCCACCAGTACCTCAGTCTCTCAAACTCTCTGAGTCCCTGACTTTTTTTATTTTAAAAAAAAATTAAAAAAATGCTGAGGCAAGACAAGTACTGTAGTTTACAGTACTGCACACTGCACTTCAAGTCTCCTCTCTCTCCAAAAACAACTGCAAAGTCTGCAAGTGCACACAATCCAGAAAGAAACAACGACTTAAGTGAACTGCTCTCTCTGGGAACAGCACGTACGTCCTTTCTCTGTAAAATGAGAAAGAGAGTGTGTGTGTGTCTAGATAAGCTCCCGCTAAGTCTCTTGAGGGAGCCAACTTTCATCAATACTGCGTCTTACCCCTCCGTGAGCCTCCCTTCCATTTGCTGCCACATATGCCCGTCTCTCTCGTCTCGGCTCCTCCTCTGTTGTCCTGCTTTCTTGGCACCCGCGCCGCGGCACTGTGACTACGCGTTCTGCACCCCCGCTCACGTGACTGCTGCTCCGAGGGTCAAATGACCCAGTACTCCCTCCAGTATCGCGCGCGACAGCACACCCAGTGGCAAAAGCCGGCAATGCAGGCAAATTGGGCATTTTTTTTTTTTTAAATGCTTGTCCCCGGGCAACTGGCAATCTGAGGCAGCGCTTGTCCCTGGCTGGAAAGTTGTAGCCCGGGACGTCGGGCTATCCTGTTTGTCGAACCCTGCAGCTTCACTTCGCAGAGCATTACTGTGGTGGATGGATCGCGAAAACCTGTTAAAGGGCATTCCATTCCTTGTACCAGCTCCTGTACAGATCCTAACCACAGATGCCTTGGGCTCTGGCTAGGTAGCTCATCTTGGCCATTATCAGACTTGAGAGTTATGGACCGAGGTGGGTGCCAAGTTACGTATACTGTAAATGTCCTGGCGATTAGAGCTGTCCTGTACGGCCTCCAGGCATTTCAGGAGCATTTGTGTCCCTGTCCTCTGTTAATCCAGATGGACAATGCCAGCGTGGTGCATTACATCAGCAAGCAAGGGAGCATTTATTCTTACCCACTATGCCGGAAAGCAGTGAGAGTATGGTATTGGGCTCTCTCTCACGGCCTACAGCTGTCAGCCGTGCATCTCCCAGGTCTCCAGAATGTCTTGGCAGACAGGCTAAACTAGTCATATTCCAGAGTGCATGGGTGGGAACTGTTGAACTCAGTGGTAGTCAACCTCTTTGCAAAAAGGGGTCCTCTAGAGTGGGACATTTTTGTGTCCCCACACAATGCAAAACTGCTGTATTTCTGCTTGCTTGATCCAGGGCCTGGAGTTTTCTGGTGAGATGCATTGTCTCTTTCTTGGAAAGTGAAATTTCCTCCAAGTCCTGTAATACAGAGGATGCTGATCAAGCTGCAGGTGGAGAGTGCCACTCTCATCTTTATTGCTGCATTATGGCCTTGCCAGATATGGTTTCCACTTCTACAACAGATGGCAGCGGAGCCTCCTGTACCCCTGCCTCTGTGTTGGGACCTGTTGTCACAGAACAAGGGGTTCCTGGTCCACCTGGACCGGAAGTCCCTACATCGGCATGCATGGTGCCTGAAAACAAAGCCATTGCACATTCCCCTAAAGTTGCTGATGTTCTGGTCAAGGCCAGAAAACCTTCTACCAGTCATACTCATTCCTTGAAATTTGTGGGCTGATTCCAAGAGTCTAGACCCTTTTACATGTCCTTTAAATGCAGTGCTGGAATACTTGCTGTCCCTGTCAGACTCCTGTCCGCAGTATTCCTCTCTTAATGGGCATTTGATTACTATGTCTGCTTTCCATGCCCTTATTGAGGGTTGTATAGTTGCACAACTGGAGGTGTCTCACACTTTACTGTGAGGTATTCTTTATATGAAACCTCCTATCTGCAATCCAGTCTCCCCTTGGGACTTGAATTTTGTGCTTGAGAAACTAATGTTGGCTCCTTCTGAGCTGACTGCGAGTTATGGCTTGTGTTTGCTATCATAGAAAATGATGTTTTTTGTTACAGTCACTTCAAACAACATGAAGTCTTGCTATAGTATGACATATGCAGTTAGACCCAGCCTTCGAACTGCTCCGGAGGTGAAAGAGTTAACTTTCCATGCCAGGCATGGAATCTTGAGCGCGAGCTCGGTTGAGAACTCTGTCTGTTGTTCTTCAAACTCAAACTGTCAGATTCTTTACTCCGCCTCACTGAACAGTCGCTCCGGAGATTTCTCCTGCTGCTCGGTTCATTTTGTCGGTTAAAAAGTGTAATTTCTCGGTTTTTAAACCGCATTTTGTCTATCTTTTAACCGCAACCGGTTGGTTCAAGCTCTGTCTGTGGTATCATAAGTAATAGATAGGTTTTACATTATTTCTGTGTGGAACTTGCAAACGATATTATCGGTTCGGTTTGAACCGATCAGGTTGTTGTTAAACTTTACTAAATTGCATTTAGAGTGCGGGTCCCGGTTCTTATCGGTTCTAAAAACTGATTTCATTACGGTTTTCCGCGACTCGTGACACAGTTGGGAACCGATAAAGGGTATCTTCCTTGGCGGTTAAAGTAGCGGGCAAGTTTTTGGTTAGGCTGGCACTATGTCTGAAACCAAAGAAAAGCCGGCCCACTGGGTTTCAGCACTGTAGTGTCTGTGGGAAGCCTTTGCCAAGGCTGACCCACACACACATGTGTTTATTGTCTGGGGTTTGACCACCTCAATGCAGACTGCCAGATTTGCAAGAATTTCCCTGCAGCTACCCTGGATAAGAGAGTTGGTAGGCTCAGGGAAGAGGCCAAGAAGTCCGCTGACCCGGATGGCCAGCCCGGTTCGGTGCCAACCGAACCGGAGGGAGTGCCCTCTGACCAGGGCGAGACTTCCTCGGGCAAATGGAGAGCTGACTCGGAGGAGTCAGTCCCAGCGAAAAGGACTAGAAAATCAGCAGGTGTGGAGCCAAAATTTCCTTCTCCAACCGCTGCAGAGATAGCCAAAGCGATCAAAATTGTCCAGTCGCTTTCCCCGGTTCCGACCGAACCGGCACCATCAGGTAAAGCGGTCGGTTGATCGGTGCCACGGTTCAAGAATATGATATAGAAGAATTTTATGAACCGGAGGGAGGAAGATTATGAAGAGTGAATGTGATTTTGAAAGTCTGGATGTGCCCATTGAACGGACATCTCCCCAGACAGACCTTTAGAGTGTCTCCCCTAGGCTTTCTGAGTCCCTTCTCATTTTATGTTTTATAAGAAAGTGGCTGAAACCCTCCAGCTCCCTTTGGAAGAAGCTGTGGATGAACAGGAGGAGCCTGACTATGTAGAAATGATGGATATCCAGAGTCTAGGAGATTGTCTATTCCTTTACATAAATCTTTTAGGAAACAGACAATAAAAATTTAAAAGCTCCTCACACTATACCTCCTGTGGATAAAAATGGACAAGAGGTACACATTGTCAGGCTCTGATACAGAGTTCCTTTCACAACAATGCAGCCATGTTGGGGTAGTGCAGGCTGCAGCCTGTGATAAGGCAAATATTCCCTTGGCTTCACACCCCCCTGACAAGGACTCCAGGAGGACTGATGCCATGGCAAAGAAACAGTACATGGCAGCATCCTTGGGACTCAGACAGGCAAATTATATGGCCTATGTTGCAAGATACCAGAAATCCAGATGGGATACTGTTATGGCCCTAGTGAAACAGGTCCCTGGCCAGCTTGCCTAGGAGCTGGAACAGGTGGCTGCTGATGGTATTGAGGCATCCAAGGTGCAATTCCATGCTGCAGTGGACTCTAATGATGTATCTTCAAGAGTCATGGCTACATCTGTGGCTTTTCGCAGAATGGCTTGGCTCAGGTGTACTAGTCTGTCACATGATACCCAGGCTAACGCCATGGATTTTCCTGTTGTGGGTAACTCTCTTTTTTGGGGAGCAGACAGAGAATTACATGAAGAAAATGGAGGAGTATAGGACCACTTATAGGAGTGCACAGGCCAAGGAAAGGCAGGCCACTCCTCAGAGGCAGCTTTCCAGGGGCAGGGGCAGGCCTTTTCACAGACCTTTTTACCAAGCCCAGGCCTCCTCTTCAGCCTGTGCCCAGAGGGGGTTCTTCAGAGGGAGAGGCAGACGGGGTACGAGCAGGCCTGCTCCCACCTCTCAGCCTAAAGCCCCTGCCAAACAGGCACACTGATGGGAGGGCCAGGGCCGATGCTCCATTACCTGTAGGGGGCAGGCTGGCTTACTTCATCCAGGACTGGGAGTCTTTAACATCAGACAAGTGGGTCCTGGAAGTAGTAAGCCAGGGACTGGTTCTCAGCTTCAAAAAAAATTTCCAAAGATGAGAACCAGATCCTTTCCACCTGCAAATCCATCAGAGGCTCTCACTCTGGAAACAGAAGTCTCAACCCACCTGGCTCTCAGAGCTGTAGAAAGGGTTCCTCCCCTACACTAGGGCAAAGGACTGTACTCCAGGTACTTCCTTACCCCAAAAAAGACAGAAGAATGGCGGCCCATCCTGGATCTCAGATACCTAAACAAGCACCTTTTAAAACCAAAATTCAAAATGGTGACTCTGGGAATTATTTTACCCTCTCTAAGGCCAGGGGACTGGCTAGCATCCCTGGACCTCAAGGATGCTTACTTCCATGTTCTCATCAGAAGCTCCCACCCGAAAGTACCTCAGATTCGAACTGCCCTCAGTCCATTATCAGTTCAGAGCAATGCCCTTCGGCCTCACCTCTGCCCCAAGGGTATTCACAAAATGCCTGGCAGTAGCAGTTGCTCATTTAAGAAGGCAAAAGATTGCCATATTTCCTTACCTGGATGACTGCCTCATAGTGGGCCAGTCTCCAGACCAAGTCAAATTACACCGTCAGGTTACCCAGCAGCTGCTTACATCTCTAAGGTTTCCTTCTCAATCTCCCAAAGTCAGTTCTAGAGCCTGTTCAGCTACTCACCTTCATAGGCGCAGAACTGGACACAAAGCAGGCCAGAGCTTTCCTCCCTCTAGAAAGAGCAAAGACCCTGGTGGCTCTGGCCTCCTCCTTCACTCTGCAGGTCTCTCAACCAGCAAGGCACTTTCTGCAGCTCCTAGGGCACATGGCTGCCTCCACAGCAGTAGTGCAGGGAGCAAGATTTCAGATGAGGGACATTCAGTTCCATTGGAGAGCCTTCTGGTCTCAAAGGAGAGATCCTCTAACCAAATTGATCCCAGTAACTCGAACCCTGATCCAGGCCCTACAGTGGTGGCAGGATCAGAGCAATCTGAGACAAGGGGTTCCTTTCATCCCTCAATCTCACTCCTTCACCCTTACTACAGATGCGTCCCTCTTGGGGTGGGGAGCTCACATAGGCAACCTCACCACCCAGGGATTGTGGTCCCCTCAGGAGTCTGTGCTCCACATCAATCTGTTGGAACTCAGAGCAGTTTTTCTAGCACTTCAGGTTTTTTCTGCATCTGTTCAGAACAAAGTGGTACAGGTCAGAACAGACAACACCACTACAATGTGGTACATCAACAAACAAGGGGGCACTCGGTCTTTGGCCTTGTGCACCGAGGCAATGAAGTTGTGGTCTCTGGCTTATTCCCTGAACACCTCCCTCATGGCAGTTCACCTCCCAGGCAAGGACAATGTCCTGGCAGATGCTCTCAGCAGGATTTCCCAGGGCCATCACGAATGGTCTCTGGATCCCCTAGTACTGGAGGTAGTATTTGCCAGGTGGGGCACCCCTCAGATAGATCTTTTTGCAGCCCCAGACAATCACCAACTTCCGCTATTTTGCTGCAGGCCCCCAGTGTTGGGCTCAGTCCCTCTGGATGCCTTCCTTCTCAACTGGGAAGGGAAGTTTCTCTATGCCTTCCCCCCCTTCCCTCTCTTGTTCAAGGTGCTAGTCAAAATCAGATCTCAACCTTGCAAGATGATTCTGATTGCTCCAGATTGGGCCAGACAGCCCTGGTATCCACTCCTTCTGTCCTTAGCAGTCCACCTTCCTGTGTCTTCCCAGGAATCACAATCTGTTAACCTGTGCCCAGGGAGAGTTTGGTACCAGATCTCAAATCCCTCAACCTCAAGGCCTGGCACTTGAAGAGTTAGAGTTTGCTGACCCACCTTTCTCAAGGTGTACTCGATATCTTGAAAGCTTCTAGGAAGCCTTCCACCAGGGCTACTTATAATTCTAAATGGAAAAGGTTTTCCATATGGTGTTCTGGCAAGCATATTTCCCCAGAATCTGCTGATTTGCCCACAGTCCTGGATTATATGGTCCACTTAAATACTTTGGGGCTGAGGCCAGCTACCCTGAAAGTGCACTTGGCAGCTGTCTCTGCTTTTATATCAGCAGGAAAGCCCTCTTCTCTTTCTGCTCACCCTGTATTCTCCGAGGTTTTCAAGGGATTGCTTCACCAACCCTCCATTCAGGGACCCTGCTCCCGCCTGGGATCTTAATGTTTGCATTGCTCAGCTTATACAACCCCTTTGAGCCTTTGTCTTCAGCAGGCTTAAGTACTTGACTTGGAAAACTGTGTTTCTAGTAGCCATCACTTCTGCCAGAGCATAAGTGAATTACAAGCTTTGTCAGTGGAGCCCGATTTTATCTCCTTTCACAGAGATAAGGTGGTCCTCAGGACTAACAGGAAGTTCTTGCCTAAGGTGGTTTCAGATTTCCACCTTAACCAATCTATATCTCTTCCAGTGTGCTTCACTGACCATTCCTCCTCTGGCGAGAGAGGCTGCACAACAGATGTGAAGAGCCCTTAGTTACTACATAGAGCGTACCAAGGGTCACAGGTTTGACTCCCTCCAACTGTTCCTCACTTATGGTGAGGTTGGTAAAGGGAAACCTGCCACTAAAAAGTCCATTGCTAGGTGGATTGTCTCTTGTATTCAATTTTATCAAAAACTGAGTAAGGTTCCCCCCCTCAGGCCTGAGGGCTCACTGTACCAGAGGTACAGCTGCGTCCCTGGCTGCAGCCAGGGACATCCCTATCATAGAGATATGTCAAGCAGCTACCTGGAAAACAGTTCACACTTTCACCAAGCATTACTCCCTGGACATCCAGGCTGGGAGTGATGCTTTCGGTTTAACACAGCTGTGCTTCAGAGCCTATTTCCTAAGTAGGTTCTGTCCCTCCTCCATGGAGGTACTGCTGTGTAGTCTGCATATGTCATAATATAGCAAGACTTCATGTTGTTTGAAGAAAAAATTACTCACCTTAGTAATGTTGTTTCTTCTAATGGAGTCTTGCTATATTATGACCTCCCCCCCTGCCTGCCCCTCTCAGAACCTCTGCTTTTGGGATGTGGGTGGGCAGTGCAGTGTTGGCACTTAGTAGATGCCCACCTTGTTTTTCACCCCTCTTTTTTGGGGTGTTTGGGTGTTGTGTTTTTATTTTTGGATCCCCTGACTTGAGTCTTTGTTTTGGGACCAAAAAATGTGTTAATATTTTAGTAGCCAGTTGGCTAGTGTAGGTTTACAGCTTCCACACAGAATCTTAGTGAGTTTTGCTCGTAAAGATCTGACAGTTTGAGTTTGAAGAACAACAGACAGAGTTCTCAACCGAGCTCGCGCTCAAGATTCCATGCCTGGCATGGAAAGTTGACTCTTTCACCTCCGGAGCAGTTCGAAGGCTGGGTCTAACTGCATATGTCATAATATAGCAAGACTCCATTAGAAGAAACAACATTACTAAGGTGAGTAATTTTTTCTTCTGCTTGAAGGATTTCAGAGTTTCAGGCTTTGTGCGAGTCGCCATATTTGATTTTCCACAAAGACAGAGTTCCTTTGTGTACAGATACTAAGTTTTTACCAAAGCTGTATCTGAGTTTACAGTGAATCAAACGGTACACTTTCCTGTCTGTTACCCTGAGCATTCCAATCAAGGTGAGGCACTGCTCCGTACTTTAGATATACATAGAATACTGAGGTACTATGTGAATCATACCAAGGACTGCAGAAAGTCCTCTCAGCTTTTTATTTTGTTCGCCCCCTCGAAGGAGGGTGCACTTGTGTCTAAAGAGTGCCTGTCCAAATCGGTGGCACATTGTATTATGTTCTGTTATAGGAAGCAGGGTTTTAAATAATTGATTAGCAGTTGTTTTTCTTGTGACAATACTAACTGTACAGAAAGTATTTATATAGGTTTTCTAGAAGTATTATGTTTATTAAACGCATTGAGGCAAGTGCTATGCATTTTCACAATGTTTTAACACTTTTATGAGCAAAACGCTAATCAATTTTTAGAGTTAAATAAAACCCTGGGAAGTACGGTAAGGAACTTCATGGTGTGGTTCGTGGTCTCTATACAAGGGGAATGGTTACTTTTGTTGCATATTTCAGAAATGTTTGGGCTGCTGACGTTTGTGCTACAGCCACATGGAGCACTGTCCACACCTCCACTAAACATTACCGTCCGGATGTGCTGGATTTGGGCTTGCTATGCTGCAAGGTCAGCTGTCTTGAATATATTGGGACTGTGCCAACCTCTGTCTACTGTTTTGGGACTGCTTGGGAATTGTTCCAAAGGTGTGGCCTAATGGAAGAGATTCTCTTCAAAATCTACATTACGGTAAGTACGCAACTGTTCTTTTGAAACTGAGGTCTTCAGGTTCGCACTGCTGCATGCTGACATTTACAGCAGGCCAAACTGCCTCCATGAACATCGCTGACCTGGAGTTAAGAACCATAGGCCAGATCTTTTAGACATTCAGTCCACTGGTGGGGGACCAGACAGATCTTACTTCGAGAGGGTTCCTTCAGTAGGTCATTACATATAGGACTGGCGTCTGGCTGCACAACAGACTTTTCTAGAAATCCCTGACGGGGGACCACCCACCTGATGTCACGTGACTGACATCAGCGTGGCTGTATATAATGGGCTGTCCCCACACCCGCCCTCCTGTTCTTTCCTGCCATCACCTCGTGTCAGTCGCCTTGCAGACTTTCATACAGCGATCGTCATGTTAGTTTGTGCTTCAGATTGTTTTTTCCTTCACTAAATTTTTTTTTTACTAATTCTACATTTGCTTAATGTCTTCACCCAAGAAGAAGTACTCATCCTGTGGCACGCAGATCCCTCATAAGGACGGTCATCTGAAGTGCGTGATTTGTCTGGGCCCAGACCATCCTGCTTGGAGTGCCAAACATTTAATCAGGCTACCAAAAAGTGGAGACAGCAGGCTTTGGAGGCCCACCTTCTAAAAGTCCGCCTAGCTTCATTAGAGAAGCAAATGAACTGCATTAGAGAGTCCTTTTCTGAGAAATCCTCTCCTCCAAGAAACACCACAAGGAGGAATTTCGAGAGGCGGAGTGCTCCACGGACGCCAGGGCAAACGCAAGGCCACGGGTTATGCCACTCCGCGTGACCTCCCAATAACCAGGGCGTTCAGGAGGTTCTCCATGAGCGTCCTACCACTTTCTGACTCCCTGTTCCCACTAACTTCTCAGTCTCACGATGAGGAGCAGGTGGGGGGGAGGTTCACCCACCATGCGCAGGAAAGGAAGCCGATAACCTCCGGCGCATGGGTCCTGCAGTTGGTGTCCGTTGGACACACTATAGAGTTTCTGGAAGTTCCTCCAGAATCTCTGCCAAAAAGGTCTTCTTACTCCAGGGATCAGGCTTTTCTCGTTCGAGAAGAAGTTCAAAGCCTCTTGCTCAAGGAAGCAATAGAGCGTGTTCCTCTCCAGCAAAGGGGCAGGGGGTTCTACTCCCATTGTTTCCTGGTTCCAAAAAAGACGGGTGACTTCAGACCCATTCTCGACTTGAGCAGCCTCAGTTGCTTTGTCAAGTACAAAAAGTTCAGGATACTGATGCTCCAGAGTCTTCTTCCACTCCTTCTGGAGAATCATTGGTTGTGCACTCTGGACATGCAGGATGCTTACCTTCACATCCCGATCTTCCCCAGTCACCGCCGTTTCCTGCGGTTCCAATTCCAAGGAGAGCACTTCCAGTTTCGGGCACTCCCTTTCGGTCTGTCCTCAGCACCTTGGGTGTTTACCAAATGCCTAGTGGTGGTGGTGACCTCATTACGCCGCCAAGGCATTGCGGTTTTCGCTTACCTAGATGATTGGCTAATTTCAGCCCTGTCCAGGGACACTTTCCTGGAGGCTCTCTCCTTTACCCCGGAACTCTTTGGCAGACTGGGGATTACTGTCACTATTCCCAAGTCATCCATGACATCGTCCCAGAGACTACAGTTCATTGGGATGGTTTTGGATATGTTCCAATGCAGAGCCATCCTTCCTCCAGACAGGGTGGAGACACTGATCCATCAGGCTTCATGGGTGGCTTCGTCCAGGACCATCCCGGCCCAGGAGATCCTCCGCCTTCTTGGCCTAATGGCAGCCTCCATCACTACTGTTCCCCTGGCGAGGCTTCACATGAGAGTTACTCAGTGGTCCTTGTGGGTGCAGTGGGATCAACTCCTGAATCACCTGGACCATCCGGTCCTGGTGTCGTCAGCAGTTCAGAAAGAATTGCTGTGGTGGAGGGACCACTGCAACCTTTCTTTGGGTCTTCCTTTCAAGAGCCCAGCTCATCAGGCATCCCTAACTACAGATGCATTGAACATGAGATGGGGAGCACATGTAGGGGAGCACCAAGCCCAAGGACTGTGATCCAGCTTTACAGGCATCATTACACATCAATGTTCTGGAGATGAGGGCAGTCTTGTACGCCTTCCAGGCCTTCCAGACCCTCCTTCCCAAGGGATCACTGCTGGTCCAAACAGACAATATGTCGGTAGTTTGGTACCTCAACAAACAAGGAGGAACTCACTCGTACCCCCTGTGCAGGGAGGCGATGCGAGTGTGGAACTGGGCTGTCCAACATGATCTGGCCCTAGTTGCCGTGCATGTTCCAGGTGTTCAGAATATCCTGGTGGACAGTCTCAGCAGGTCTCGGACCCTAACTCACGAATGGGAATTAAATCAGGAAGTGGCAGAATCTCTCTTCCTAAGATGGGGCATCCGGAAATCGACCTATTTGCCTCCCAGTACAATGCAAAACTTCCCAGTTTTTGCTCGCTTGTTCCAGGGCATGGTGCTTTCTGGCACAACGTGCTGTCTCTTTCCTGGACTGGAACATTTTTGTACGCCTTCCCTCCGTTTCCCATTCTCCAGAGGGTCCTTCTCAAGCTTCAGGCAGAGAAGGTAAGGATGATTCTCATAGCCCCTCTCTGGCTGAGACAAATTTTGTTCCCGCTGTTACAGCAGCTATCGAGGGAACCACTGGTTCCACTTCCAGTGACTCACGACCTCTTGACTCAGGATCAAGGTCGCCTTGATCATCCAGGGCTCAGAACCCTGCATCTTCACACGTGGCTCCTGCAGACATAGCGATTTCTCGCTTCAGGGTCTCCTCTCGAGTAGCTCAGGTTCTTTTAGAGGCTAGAAAATCCCCCACTCGTTCCACTTATGCCATGAAGTGGAAACGTTTTTCCATCTGAGCGACCTCCAAGAAGTGGAACCTCTTTTCTTGTTCTGCCCCACAAGTCATGGAATACCTCCTTCATCTGTCAGATTCAGGTCTGTCATAATCTTCCTTGAAGGTCCACCTTTCAGCAGTTTTGGCGTACCACGAGCTGGTGGATGGTAAACCCGTGGCTCAGCTGGAGGTTTCAAAAACCTTTCTGAAAGGGATCCTCCATCTGAAACCCCCCATCTGCAGCCCAACCCCACCTTGGGATTTGAACTTTGTGTTGGAGAAGCTTGCTCTTCCCCCATTTGAACCAGCCATGAGCTGTGACTTGTGTTTCCTTTCCTGGAAGACATTATCTTTAGTTGCCATTACATCAGCTCGAAGGATTTCGGAGCTTCACGCTCTGGTTTGTAAAGAGCCTTATCTTATTTTCCACAAGGACCGGGCGGTCATCAGGACAAATCCTAAGTTTTTAACCAAGGTGGTATCAGAAGCCACACTGAACCAATCAGTAGAGCTTCCAGTTTACATTCTGTCCCCTTCGAACAGAGGTGAGGCACTCCTGCACACCATGGACGTCCATCGGATCCTTCGGTGCTACACACACTGAACCAAGGATTTCCGTAGCTGCGATCAACTTTTTGTTTCTTTTGCCCCCAGGTCAAAGGGCAAAGTGGTTTTGAAGCAGTGCCTTTCCAAATGGTTAGGCAACTGTATTCGGTATTGTTACCAAAAGTACGAAAAACCTCTGCCGGCTCCCATCAGAGGTCATTCTACTAGGGGCATGGCTGCTTCCGCTGCTTTTTTGCAGAACATCTCTGCAGCTGATATCTGCGCCGCAGCTACTTGGAGTTCTGTCCACACTGTTACTAAACACTGCAGTCTGGGCATTGCTTCTAGGCGGAGGGCTGGCTTCAGCCTAGCTGTCTTGCAGGGCCTTCTGTCCTAGGCTGGGTCCATTCTGGTTCCCAGTTTCCGTTGGAGTTATTTCATCCTCCTCCCTTGTTTCTCTCAGTCTCTCTTTGGAGGGACTACTTGGAACTCTGTCCTATATGTAATGTCCTACTGAAGGAACTCTCTTGAAGTAAGATAGTACAGTTACGTAGGAACTTACCATAACAGTAGATCTTCAAGAGACGTTCCTTCAGTATAGGTCATATTTTTCCCTCCCTCCTTCCCCTCATTTTATTTCTTACACAGGGACTCCAAATGCTGTTCGCTCCTGCTGCCAGACCTCTTCCTGGCTCCGGCACTAGAACTGGAGGGTGGGTGTGGGGACTGCCCATTATATACGGCCACGCTGACATTGGTCATGTGACGTTGGGTGGATGGTCCCCCATCACGGATTGCTAGAAAAGTCTGCCGTGTGGCCCGACACCAGGTGGCACCAGTCCTGTATGTAGTGACCTACTGAAGGAACGTCTCTTGAAGATCTACTGTTATGGTAAGTTCCTACGTAACTGTACTTTCAGGTGAACACAAACAACACCATTGCAATGCCCCATGATGCCCTGCTACCGATGGGCAGGGGATCCACTGTGTGGCCAGACTATGCTTTGAATGCAAAGCCCCAACCTAAAGCATCATGAGATTGTTTTACCATCCATGCAGATCTTTTCAGAAACCTTTTTAATTTTCAGAAATGCTTTTACTGTGTCTTTTCTTGGACTTTGTCTGGTTATGCTGCATTTTGGTGTGCTGTACAGAATTTTTTGCCTTTCTGTTATTAAACGCTCTGTATTTTAAAACCCTGTATAAAAATACCTTTGTGCTAGGCTGGGAGTTCTGCAGTGAAGTTGCTTGAACGGGAAGTCAGCATCCTGAAGAGAGTGAACCATGAGCATATAATTCATCTAGAAGAAGTGTTTGAGACTCCAAAGGTAAGACTTACAATACCTATGAACAAGCCTCTTGTCTGGAGATTTGAAACATGAGGCTAGAGTTTTTTTTCTGCTGAAATCGTGGCAGCTAAAGAATAATTGCCAAGGGTACATTACAAGCAGCTGAGCGGCGTCGCAATCAACTGAATTGAGGAGACGTGCAGAAACAACTCCCTCCCACTGCCCAGTATCCCGCCCACCTCCCGATCCTTTCCCGTGCCCTGTCCGTGAATTATTGTACCATTCCCCTGCCAAGTATCCTTCCCAACTCCTGATCCTTCCCTGTGCACCATTCATGAAAAGAAAATACCCTTCCACTGCCATGTATCCCTCCCACCTCCTCATCCTTCTCTGTGCCCTGTTCATGAAAAGAAAATATCCTCCCACTGCCTGGTACCAGGTATCCCTCCCACCTCCTGATCCTTCTGTGTGCCCCATCTGTGAAAAGAACATACCTCCCACTGTCAGGTATCCTGCCTACCTCCCAATCCTTCCCTGTGCCCCATCTATGAAAAGAAAACATACCCTACCACTGTCAGGTATCCTGCTCACCTCTTGATCCTTCCCTGTGCCCCATCCCAGAAATAAAAAATACCTTCCCGGTGCCAAGTATCCAGCCCAACCCCTGATCCTTCCTCATCCGTGAAAAGAAAATACCTGCCCACTGCCAGGTATCACACCCTCCTCCTGATCCTTCCCCATTCGTGAAGAGAAAACACCTCCCACTGCCAGGTATCCTCCCCACCTCCTGATCCTTCCCTGTCCTTAGAAAAAATACCCTCCCACTGCCAAGTATCCCACCCACCTCCCGACCCTTCCCCTGTGCCCTGTTGGTAAACTTGTAAAAGAAGAAAACGGTTCAGCGATGACTTCTGCCCCTCACATCCACACAACCCCTACCCTAACCCCCCTTCCAGCACCTCCGCCCCATAGTTATCTGTCCAGCCCAGCACTGCTCCTTTCTATATATCCTGCTTCTTCTGAGCTCCACCCAGATATGACTGAAGACAGAGCAAGTTTGGTTAATGGCTTTTAAATGCATCTTGAGCTTTTACTGATAACTTTATCCTTTCTTAATATTTTTACCCCAGATTTTCAACATGGCCTTTACTTAACCCCACCTAATGAACCAGACTGGTGACATTTTTCAAATCTCCCAGAAACGGTTTTCGCAGTCGTTCTGTGAAATTACCTTTCGGACAGGATTAAAAAAAAAATAATCCCCTGTCTTGACCATAAGGTGAGGTACTACAAAGACGGTGTTGAAAATTTCAGGTCAAAATCTTTTTAAAAAAAAAAAAAAAAATGTTATGAAGCAACATTGAATTTTTCAATGTTTCTTCATAATGTTGCTAATTTTCTACATTTTGTCCCCACATTTACAACATAGTTCCCCCCCCCCCCCCATGAAAAAGGCAGGTATCATTTTTCAAATCCCCTCTGAAACGTGTTTTCACAGTCACTCCACAAAATCAGCCTTCAGACAGGACTTAAAGTTCCATTTGGTTTTGATCATAAGGTGGTGTTATAATAAGAATATGTTGAGAATTTGGGGTCAAAAAATCTCAAAAAATGACAGTTACGAAGAAACTGCAAAATTCTTTAAGTTTATTTCTAACTTTGCTGTTTTACCGGATTGTGACCCAACTTTTTCAAGATAGCAATTTTTGTACCTCACGTCATGAACATGGCATGTGTCATTTTTTTTCAAATCCTGCCCAAAACATGTTTTCACACTTGTACTGCAAAATGTCATTTTGAACAGGATTTATAAATGAGACCTCTCATGTTCATGAGGTGGTGTACTAAAAAGGCTGTGTTGAACATTTGAGGTCAAAATTGAAAAAAAGAAAATTATGAACAAACCTTGACATTTTTCAACATTTTCTCGTATCTTTGCAATTTTTGTACTTTTTTAACCCATTTCAACATACTTTTTTTTTATATATAATACCCCTGTCGAATGAACATGGCAGGTGACATTATCAAATCCTCCTTCAAAACCTGTTTTTGCGGTTGTTCCACAAAACAGTGTTCTGGGTCACATTTTATAAATGACACCTGTCATGTTCATATGCTGAGCAAAAAAAAAAAAAACCTGCAAAAAAGACTAGTAAGAAAATTCAAGGTCACAATCTAAGAAGACAACAACGTTATGTGTGAACCTCTTCGTTTACCAGTCATGACAGTTTCACACTATTAGAATTTATGTTATTCATTTAATTATTGCCTCTGCAATATCAATGTCAAACACATACACAACAAATAAAAGCAGGCAATCATTCAGCATTGACGAATGCCTGTTCTTATTGCCTTTGTAGCTAGCTTGAATCCCTCTCTCTGCAGCAGCTACTGCTGTTTGTTTTCATGCCACTTGAATGTTCTATGACATTAGTTACATAGTTCTAGGTCATGCGAGGAATCGCACCAAATGGCACGGCTTGTCATGGAATGTCTCAGAAATACGAAAAGAAAAAGCAGTAGAGACCAAAGAGTGGGATGTAGATTTGCAGGCACAGCAAAGCTGGATCGTTTATTTAGCAAAAATTGGCCAAAGGGTATCTGAATACATGATTGATATGGGAAGGAAAACAGGAGAGCATTTAACAGTGTTCAGTAATATGATTTTTTATCTCCTTTAAAGGGGTGAAGTGACAGCCCATGGGTGCTATTCTAACACTGGTAATACTGTAAAGGAAGGTTGAGATAACTGTTACAGTATGTCTGTCAACACTACTTGGGGTCAGTGCTCTCCAACTCATTCTGGGAATCAAACCTGGGACCCTGAGTCCCAAAGGCAACAACTGTAACTATTCAGATACAGGGACATTCCCCTAGTCTGGGAGGTTGGAGTGCTCCGTTGACATTTCCATATCTCCTGTCTTATGAACCACTTCTAGAGTTTGTATGCCCATCCTGATCATTAAGGAGTGGTACAGGCAGCTGTTTTCGAGAAGTCAAATGTGTCTCTCTCTGCCCAGCCTCCTGAGAAGGATTCAGTAAAACTGGACATTATGGCCAGGAAAGTTTATATGATGCCCTCTTGCAGCTAAGGCAGGCATCCTGCATGGCATATACAGCTCAGTACCAGAAAGCATTATGGAATGCAGTGGCCCTGGGTGAAAGAGAATGGTGAAGTGGGAGATGTCTTAATAGCAACTGCAAAGTCAGCCTTTGATGCCACTAAGTACCAGTTTCACATAGTCGTAGATGCCAACGATTCAGCTTCCAGAGTCCTGGCATGTTCAGTGGTCTTAAAAAGTTTTCTTAACAACTTACCTTACCCAGGGCACCCAGGCAAAGGCTATTGGTTTCCTTTTTTAGGCTAATTCCTTACTTGGTGACAACACAGAAGCATACAAAAAGAAAGTGGATGAAAAAAATCCACTTACAAGAGCCTGACAGAGAAGGAAAAGTCCTCCGCTTCCTACAAGCCTTATGGAAGGGGAGGCAGGGGTAGAGATTACTACTTAGCCCCAACTCTTGTTATGATTACCAGCCACAAAGAGGATACTACAAGAGTAGAGGTAGAATGGGGTCAGAGGTATGCTCCTGCACCAGCCCCCAAGCCACAGCCCAAACAAAACCCCTGACAGTTTTGCCCAGGTTGCCTGCCAGCCATTATCAGTGTGGGAGGAGTGACACACTACTTTCATTAGTGGGGAAAAAAATCATCGCAGACAAGTGGATCTTGGAAGTACTGTGTCAAGGTCTGTCCCTGCAATTTTGGTAATTCCCCAAATTGCAGAAACCAAGAAATTTCCCAGCTCACTCTTCAATGGATTTTTCTGTAAATACTTCCTAACCAACAAATAGAATGGAGACAAGTGACCCATTTTAGATCTGAGGTATCTAAACAGGCACATAAAAAAATGGAACCTTCATGATGGTGACACTGGGCGCACTAATCCCATCTCTGCAGTTGGGGACTAGCTTGAATCATTGGACCTAAAGGATGTATATTTCCACGTACCAGTCAGACCCTGTCACAGAGCATACCTAAGGTTCAGGCTGGAAACTGCCAATATCAGTTTACAGCCCTACCCTTTGGCATTACCTCAGCACCAAGGGTGTTCTCAGAGTGCCTAGCTGTGGTAGCAACATATTTGAAGAGGCAAGGCATAGTAGTTTCCCCCTATTTGGATGACTGGCTAGTTTAAGGGAAGACAAAAGAGGACACAGTGGGCTCCATCTCACTGGTAAAGAAGCTGGACTTTCTCATAAATCTGCAAAAGTCTCAGATAGTGCCAGTGCAGGTTCTTGAGTTCATTGGTGCAGAATTGGACACCCTGCAGGGAGGAGTATTTCTTCCTCTGAACAATGTGGCCAACCTAATTTCTTGTGCAAGTTGATTTCTTACAGGATAGTCAAGGCCTGCAAGAGACTTTCTGCAACTACGAGATCACATGGCAGCAACAGCTCTAGTGCCATGGGCACGCCTCCAGATGAGAGATGTTCAGTACCACCTAAGAAGGTACTGGTGTCAAATGTCATAGCCCCTGTCCTACCCAGGGCCAGTCACAGAACCACTGGTACAAGCACAAGCACTGGAGTTGTGGAAGAAAAAAGAAAACTTCAGAGCAGATATTCCCTTCCTTCAGTTGTCCCTTAGCCAGGTGCTCCCAACAGATGTCTCTCGCATGGTGTGGGGGGGGGGGGCTAGGGAATCTCACAGTAAATGACATCTAAAGCTCACAGGAGGGAACAAAGCACATAAACCTTCTCGAACACAGGGCAGTGCCCCTGTCAGTGTAGTCCTTCTCCCAGTCACAAGGTCAGACACTCCAGATTTGGATAGACAGTACCACAACAATGTACTACATAAATAAATGGGGGGGGGGGGAGAATCCTCAGAACTGTGTACAGAGGCAATGGGCATCTAGAATCTAGGATACTCTCTGGATGCCAAGATTTCTGCTGTCCATTTGCCAGACAGAGACAATATGCAGTCACATTCCCCATGCAAGATGAGTCAGGGCAATCATGAATGGTGTCTGAACCTGCAAGTGTTGACATCAGTTTTCAGAAGGTAGGGCACCTCAGAGATGGATTTTTTCCCCTCGTGAGAAAACAATAAGCTCCCAAAAGTCTATTTCAGGCCCCCAATTAAGGGGACAGTCCCAGAGGATGCCCTCTCCCTGTCATGATCAGGGAGGTTGCTGTATGCCTTCCCTTCCTTTCCCCTCATTCAGAGGGTGCTTAAGAAGTTTAGGAGGGAGCCAGCAACAATCATCTTGATAGCACTAGACTAGACCAGGCAGGCATGGTTCTCCATGCTGCCGACCCTGTAGTGCAAAACGTCCATTTTCACTACCATCAAGACACAATCTCCTGACCTTGTCTAAGGGCAGGATAGCTTTCCCAGAGCTCAAAATATTATCCTTGAGGGGCTAATTTTCTGGTTTGAACTTCTTACAGAAAGTGTTAAGAGGTACTAAGGTTATCCAGAATGCCAGCTACAAGAAAGTCATATGCCTAAAAGTGGAAAGATTTAATTCTGGTGTACCACCAAGAAATCATCCCTATACAAACAGGATGACCAGTAGTTCTGGAGTACATAATACTCTTACAGTCACTGGGCCTAAGGCCTTCAACACTAAAGATGAACCTGGCAGCTGGCAGCCTGCGCACCAGCAGGCAAGGAAAAGTCCCTGGCCTAACAGACTATTTTCAGAAGATTTTCCAAAGGTCAGAATCACCATAACCCCACTGTGAGAGAACCGGTTCCCCCAAGGGACCTAAATATATGCCTTGCCCAGCTAGTGGAGTCTACTGTTCAGGTAATGGCCACAGCAGACATGAAATATGTCTCTTGGAAAACAATTTTCAAAATCGCCATGACATCTATTGGAAGTGTAAGCAACCTGGCTCTGTGTATGGATCCAAACTCTATGATATTCCAAAGAAGAAAAGGAGGTGTGCAAAATACTTAGATACAAAAACATCGGGTGAATTATATGTCATAGGTGACTTTAATCTAAACTGGTCTACTCCCATCCTAACAAAGTGTGTAATGATATCAATACCCTCAACTTAACCAAGCTTATCCTCGATCCAACTCGGTTAAACCACAAGAGAAGAAACCACTTCGTAATTGAGTGGGCCCTCACCTCGCACCCCACAGGGTCATCAAATCGGGAGTACTAGCTGATGCCCTCAGTGACCGTTGTATGACCTTCCTGGTACACAAAGTTTATAAAATTAAAGCCCCTCATAAAACCTTACTAATCCGTTCATACAAATCTCTGAACATTGCCCCCCTCCTACTTGAACTGGACTATACTAACTGGGCCTCCATTGCATCCGCAAACTCATTAGACGCAGTGGCAGATTATTTCAGAGGCAAATTCCTCAAGGTCTGGAAACAGCATGCCCCAATTCGATGAATCAGGGTCCGCGGAGCCACATTTCTTGGATCTCGCCAGAACTCATAGCATGCCAAAAAGTGCGTGACCAAGCTTGGAAGATTCACAAAGGCTCTAAGCTTCTCAAAGACTATGAAGCTTACTGCTCCCTTAGAAATAAGTGTACGAAAGCCACACGTTTGGCCAAGGCTGTGTACTTCAATTCCACCTTCCATTCCAACCTTAATAATCTCTCCAAATTTTGGAAAATGATACTCTCTCTTCTCTCCTCCGGCTACCCCTCCCTCTCGCCTCTCCTCCAGCTGCCCCTCCTTCTCCCCTTCTCAATATAAACAACTCCCTATTTCCGACCACCCTAGTGTTGCTGCTGCTTTCAACAAGTACTTCACCTCTTGTGCCTCTGCTCTACTGACCACCTTACCAGCTTCGAGCCTGATCGCACCTGCCAACTCCACTTGCCTATCCTCTCTAACAAATAACTTCTCCTTCTCCAAAATTTCACTGACTGAATGTTGGAGGCTTTGTACGCCCTAAATCCTACCAAAGGTAGCTCATCTGATGGCCTGGATCCAAAGCTATTATACCTTTTCGCCTCAGCTATCTCAGTCCCCTTGTCTACTCTTGTCAACCTCTCATTTGACCTGGCCGCCATCCCCACTGGTTGGAAGCATGCTGTCATTCTTCATTTACCCAAGAGTGGTGATTCCTCTACACCAGGGAACTGTCACCCCATTTCCCCCCTTTCCTACCCTAGCTAAACTGCAAGAACTTCTGGTTCTAACCCAACTATCGTCTTGGCTCTCTAACTCTAATTTCTTCACCCCCTACCAATCTGGCTTTCGGAAACACAACTCCACCACTACCTCTCTGATTAGGCGTACTGATTCGATCCTATTAGGGATGGACAGTTGTCAAATCACAACTGCCATTTTTGTCGATCTTGCCAAGGAGTTCGACACAGTTTGCCACACCCTCTTACTCTACTCCTTTTCCTCAGCAGGTCTGTCTAACTCTGTCACCAATTGGTTTAGTGCTTACTTAACTGGCCGGATACAGTCAGTCAGAATCGCTGACTCTGTTTCCCCTCCACTCCCTATCAACACTGGTTTCCCTCAGGTGTCTGTATTGGGCCCTGTCCTGTTCTACATCGTCTGTAATGACCTCCCATCTGTCTGCAACTCATCTTCTTTACATATGTATGCAGATGATACAGTCCTTTTCACCTCTGGCCGGTCCCCTTCTGATGTTGCAAACAGACCTCAACTGGACTTCAGTAATGTCCAGAACTGGTTTAGCACTCATCAACTCTTCCTTAACGCCAAGAAGACAGTCTCCATGACCTGTGGCACTAGGCAGAGACTCTCAAGGCTCCCTTCTCTGCCCTCCTTCCATATCCATGATGGGACAGCTATTGAGGACACCTCATTCAGATATCTGGGTGTTTGGCTTGATCAACAACTCACCTTCTCTGACCACGTAAACGCCATCCTGAAAAAGTTGTGCCCCAAGCTTGGTGCTTCATACAGGAACCAGAACTGCCTCCTTCTCCCGGCAAGGCGTGAACTGGTCCAGATGATGATCCTGCCTATCTTCGACTACTGTGACATAGTTTATAGTGCCGCTCCCACAACTTCCTTAGCCAGATTGGATACCCTCTTCAACTCCTTCTGTTGCTTTGCTCTTGACTCTCCTCCTCTCACCCATCACTGTCAACTCTACCACTCCCTGGCATTTCCCTCTCTTGCGAACAGGCGCTTACACCACTGTGCAAACTTTGTCTCAAAATTCTGGTTTGCCTCACTCCCAACATATCTTACTTCCTCCCTAGCTATCCCTCCTCCACCTGCCTGCTCACTCAGATCTCACAACCACAGAACTCTGGTAGTCTCTTGACACTTCACCACTGTAGGCCGGTCTGCCTTCTCATACCGCTTCTCAAAACTGTGGAATTCGATTCCAAAACAGATTCGCCACTCGTCCTTGACCACCTCATTAACTACAGCACTTCACAACTATCTCTCTGTTAATTGTTCCTGTACCTATCTCTTTTTGAGCCTGCCCAGCTCCTAGCTATTATCAGCACATAAGTCACGGTAGTTACATTGGTTACTACTACTACAGCACTTATAATGAAGTATTATGATTTCTGCGAAGTGTATTCCTAAGTACTGTTTATTTCCTGTCAGTTTATCCGACCTCTGTGTATTTGTCAATTGTATGTTCATTCACACAGTCTTACTTCGTTAAGGTCTCTACCTGCTTTTTCATAATGTTAAGTACCTTATTTTTCATCAGTGTTGTGGATGGTTTCTGTTGTATGTGTTTATACTTCGTCAGTTGTGTCTCCCATCACCCTTCTCCCAGGACGCACCGTGAGACCAGCAACTTGTTGTTCAGTGTGCCTTTCGTGGTGAAACAGTTCAATAAATAAATAAAAGCCACATTGAAAAAGGCAGTTTATTGTGACAAAAAAAGGTGCAATTGAAAAACACTGGTACCCCTGCACTTCAGACTCCCGTGAGTTTCTCCTCAGGGGGCGGGGGCTTGGGTATCCCATGCTCCTTAAATTCTAAACATTTAAAGGGAAATTATTAAAATGTTAAATGAATGCATGCAGTAAATTGCCCCAAGCCAAAGCCATACAATTCCATAGTGTGTCTTACTGGAGGAACCATTCATAATAATGAAAAATTACTTAAAAAAAAGACTTTCACAAAATCAGGAAAATATAAAATTACAGAAAAGCATAAGAAGGGATATGGGAGACATATCTGATGGAACCATAGCAAACCGGGATGATATCTAGAGCAGGAACTACAAAAGGCACCATCAGCATAACAGAAGTATCAATCCAGGGATCAACTCATCTCATATGAAAATGTTTCATCTTCTGTTTAAAAAAAAATATAAGAGATAAATAAAAATCAGAACTTCCATTTACAACAGGTTAAGCATGTAGTAAGCTAAATTCCCAAATCAGAACTAGATACATACAGGTAATACCTACCCAGAATGCGAAAGTGCAGAAAAACATTTAATAGAGGATAAGAAAGGATGGGACAGCTAGAGCAAGAGAAGCAGAAAATCAAAACTCTGGCATGGAGCAGTAACAAGAAAATGTATAAAGTAAGGAAAAAATGTTTTCTGAAAAAAAAATAAAAATGTAGAGACCGCTTTTCAAATATAATTGAATTAAGATATGAGGAACCTTTAAAGAAAAGGAATAATATCCCATTAGTCACTGAAACTCTGGGGGAAGAGTGTCCCAGACTATAGATCAGTCTTTTTTTTTTATGTTGTAACAGCAAGGCATGTGATCTTGTCACAAAAAAATAGTTTTTTCTAAGGGCGAGGATGCAGTTCACTATCCACACTTTGCAGTGTACTGGAACACCCTATGCTGTCAGATCTAACTTTTCGCTGGAATGAACAAGTCTCCTTCACAGCTCTGCAGCATCTGAGGGATACCCTTATTCAGAGTGCTTTCTAGGTGAACGTTTTGACAGATTTCACTGTGACTCTTTGTGATAATTGACGATGGAAGAACGAAAATAACCTGGTTTCAAATTCTGTGTCTTAGTGCTGACAGAAAATGTCTATCACTGACCCCCTTATTACTTGCTTCTACTATTTAGGTGCGCAACATGGCATGTCAATTTGCAGCTTTTGCAAGGCGATGCCTCCAACTTCACTTGAAGATCGGAAGGCAAGGCTGTCCCTTGGTCAACCATTGGAGTGTAATTGACCTAAGGGCTACAAGGAGGTCTCAGTGGCTGCCGGATCGGCTTTGCGGCTTACGGCCCTTGAGCAGGAGGCGACTGCTGCCACAGTAACTTCCTCATCGATCTTGGCACTGCTTCTGGCAGGGGCCAGTGTTGGAGTGTCTTTTTCCTTAGACTTTCTGGAAATGTGTCGGGACCTGGAGACCATCTCATGGGGCAAGAAACACAAGGACCTTCGGTGCAGGTTGTGGTGGGATCAGGAGTGAACACGTTTCTCCCACTCCCTCGACTCCCCTGACTGTTCGACTTTAAGAGCTCCTTGGTACCCCTATCAGGCATGTTGACCTAAACTTGGGTCAGTCAGGCAGTCGATATTCCTCCAGCCTGTCAACCAGTTGTCAGAGGAGCTTGATGAGGAATCTATTTCCCAAACCCCAGTGCTTCCAGTCCTCATGCAGGAGGACATGGCCCAGCAGTGTCTACAGCTGGGTCACAGCAGAACCAGTCTCAGCCGGTGGTGGTGCTGCTGAAGCCCATGCTTCTGAAGATCGAAAGGCATATGATCTACCATGGCCCTCTGGAGGACCCTTCTCAATGTTGGCCCTCGGATCAACAGTTGAGGCAGTCTACTCAAGGCAGATGTCCCCAGTATCAGCTTCTCCACCACTGAGGGTGGAGCCACCACCACTGCAGCCTTTGGTGGGTGCCCCTACAGTGGAATCCCACGCTGCTGCTGGCTTGCTAGGCCGGTTATTGGTGGAAACCATCCAGTCAGAGGATACCAGGGTGGTCCATAGTGGTAAACAGTCGAGGGCCATTTTTGAGGAGTCCTCAGATGATTCTGAGGAATCATCCATGCTTTCTTCAAGGACTCATACTTTTAACTGTGGCTGTGTCAAAGAGTCCACCGACCATGGTGCTGGTGTCATTTGGGGCTTTACTCCACCTCATTCTGGAGTCCATTAATGTGCCCTTGGAGCCAGTTCAGAAGAGGGCTAAATACCCCTTCACTGACATTCTGGACAGGGACAGATCCCCGGCAGTTGCTTTTCCCAAGGCTGAGGACATTTTGGGACCGGCCCTAGAGCTTTGGTAACTTCCAGCATCCTGCCTGGCACCCACACCCATTTGGTCCACAAGTATACGTTCCCTACATGGTCCCTTTTGGAATTCTGTGATCACCCTTCAGTCAATGGGGTTAGTCTCTGATTTGGCCTTCCAGAAATCTGGTTGCCAAGGGGATGTGGACAATCCTCCAGTCAAAGAGTCCAGAAAGATTGACCGTCCAGCTAAAAAGGTGCACACTGCTACGTCTGCATCAGGCGAGTTATGCCGTGACGATGACCAATTTTGGGCACTTCCTTTTGGGAGTGCTGGATGATGTCCTCCCTCACATTCCTTCTGATTGTCAGCTGCAGGTGAAGTTGATTGGAGACCAGTGCCAATCTCTGGCTACAAACCAGCTCCAGATGGCTCTGGACATGGGTGACTCATGCGCCTGTGCCATGGCATTGGCTGTCGTGATGTATTGCTGGGTCTGGCTGCAGGTTTCCACCTTCACAGTGGAAACCAAGCACAAACTGACTGATGTCCCATTCCTGGGCAACAACCTCTTTAACCCCTGGGGTGGAGGGACATCTCAACAGGGCTGAGAAGTCCAGTGCCACCCTAGATTCTGTGGCATGGTCCCAGAAGAACCAGAAGGCACAGAAGCCTAATAAAAAGATCTTCCAGTACAGGTCCTTTCCACCTCAGCAAGTGCAGTTTCAAATCTGGCACCTGAAGCCCATGTTTGGTGGCCATGGGCCAAAAAGAGGCTATGGCGGTAGTGCCCCCCCGGCCCCAGTGGCTCTGTCCCCTCCAAAACTGCTGAGTGGCAGGTCAAAGGTGTCCTCCTCCAACCCATCCAGTCGCTGACCTAGCTCCCAGTGGGGGGGGGGGGTCAGCTGCACCACTTCTGGCCACAGTGTTCTGTCATTACTATGTACAAGTGGGTATTAGAAATTGTAGGCAAAGGGTTGCCTCTGGATTTTGAGACCCTCCCGCCTACCGACTTCATGCTCCTCAGGAGTCCAAGGTGTCGCAGGACATGCTGTCTGCCCTTAGTGAGGAAGTAGCTCAGCTCCTTGCCAAAGGAACTATAGCCTGTGTCCCCAATGCCCTGCCAAGACAGTGGCATGTGTCCAGGTACTTCCTGGTCCCGAAATGGACAGGGGAGGCTGGTGCCCCATACTGGATCAGCACGATCTGAATCAGTTCATGCAGAAGTGCAAGTTCTGGATGACCACTCAGAGCTAGATTATACCATCCCTGGGGCAGGTTATGTTGTTCTGCTCCCTGGACCTCCCAGATGTGTTCTAATGCATCCCAGTCTGTTTGTCCCACTTGCGTTACCTTTGATTCCACGCAGAAGGGGTTCTGTACCAGTTTCAAGAAAGCAAATACCCACACCAGGGAAATAGAGTGCAAATTTGGCTTTATTGAACAACTTGCCAAAGCACCATCAGCTTGGATAAAATCACAACCTCGACTGGTTTCACTCGGGTAAGCATCATCAGGAGGCTCTGATGAGTCAGCTAACAAACACCATTAAAACAGCTGTGTGTTTAAAGTGACAGGGTTTCTAAAAATTGCATAAATATGTACATAATATTTAACATTGATTAAGCCTATTTACCTTACTTAAAAAGTACCACCGCTATGTAATAATTTAATAATAGTGCCACTAACAATCCACACAATAATCATCCAAATCGGTGTAAACTTAAAAAAAAATATTTGTTAGTGTTTCTAGTGTTGCTCAAGGCAGCAGAGAACAATCACTATAGATTACAATTTTGATTTCTCCATCACCAATGTGGATGAAATCCAAAAGAGCTTCCACAGAGCTTCATACACCTAAAAAGAGGAAGGGAAAAGTATGGTTATTATGCATGTAAACCATGTGGAAATAAATTAGTTTCCCTTTTTACAGTGTACATTGTAAAGGTGCATTAATCACATAATGCCATAATGTTACTCAGAACCTAGTTCTTTTTCTTTTTAATCCGAGGCATGATGTCAATTTTATCATGTAAACCAGGCATTTTGAGTCCCCTTAGGTGAAGATCCAGTAGGCCTCCCTTTCTAAAAGTTTGGCATCAGTGTCACCCCTTCTAGGTCCAAGTTTCACATGTTCCAATCCACAAAACTTAGTTATGTACACAAATATCAACAGTCCCTCTCTCTCCCACATTCTCCCCCCATGTCCATTGTTTCTAAGGCAAAGAATAGCTAAAGCATTTGTAGTGTGCCCCCCCCCCAATGCTCTCAAATGTTCCTCAATCCTCTCTTTGAGGGGTCTGGAGTTTTTTTCAATATAAAATGCCCCACATGCACAAGTGGCAAGATAAACCACATTGTTTGTGACACAGCTGATAAAGTCCCCCATGTTATAGGTTTTGTGGGCAGTATTTATTTATTTAGTTGTGTTTTGGTAACTGGGTAGGACCACTGAGACAAATGCAGTCCCATTTTCAGGGTCGACCCTGGTTTGCAACAAGCAAACAGAGACAATACATAAACATTTATAGAAGCAGAGACGATAACAATAATTGAATATACAATGTAGGTACATATAGCAAATATAAAGATCAATAAAAAAGGTAAATACAGTTCAGAAGATATATACATTTCTGCAGAAGTAATCATGAGTTACAGGAGAATGCACCAACTTATGACTACAGTCCACAGAGACCAGAGTAACAGGATGAAGAGCATGGGGGAGTTGGGGAGGAACAAAGAAAGAAAGCACATGAAGGTAGGTGTAGGGGGAGAGCTACAGGCTAAGGTGTAGGGGTAGAGCTAAGGGCAAGGATGGAAAGTGTGGAGGAGCAAGGGGGGAGGAAACAAAGAAAGGAAGCACATAAAGGTAGGTGTGGGGGGGGAGCTAAGGGCAAGGGAGGAAGGAAGAAAAAATGCATTAACGGAAGCATGAGCTGATAGCAGAGGCAGAAAGGGAGGCAGCCAGATGGGTTTGGAACTTGGGAAGAGTGCAGCAGGGCAGTACAGAGGGGGGAAGGGAATTCCTGTCAGATACAACTGCAAAGGAGAAGGAACGAGGGGCAGTAGCCAAACGTGGTGCGGGCTTGACGAGGAGGGAGGGAGGCTGATCTGAGGGTTCTAGGGGCTCGTCTAAGGCTTATAGTCTTACGAAGGCAAGGAGGTGTGAACTTATGGACCAGTTTATGCACGAATCCTAGAGTAATGAACCTTAGTTTTTATTCATAAGGCAACCAACCCAGTGAGGAAAGAACGTCACAGTGGTGGTGATGGGCATCCACCCCCAAGGCCAGTCTACCCATCCTATGGTAGGCCTGGGAGAGGAGAGACATGGAAGAGGCATTAGTAGAGAGCAGTAAGGGAATGCCATACGTGAGGAGTGGAAGAAGGGATGAAGCTGCAGTCCTGAGGCAGGCGGCAAAAGTGAGGAAAGGAGGAATGCGAAACAGGAGTCCAAGTTTTTGGTCACGGGAATTTACGATGTTGGAAACATGTGCTCTGAGAGACACCTTGCTCTCTCTCTCAGAGAGAGAGAGCAGGGTGTCAAGGGTAATACCCAGGTATCTAAAGGAATAGACAGACTCAAGGGTATCACTGTTTGGGGGGAGAGGGCATGAGCTGAGGGGAGCAGGTGGGTAAATAGCATGCTTTTGGTCTTTTTAGTGTTAATGACTAATTGGTTACGTAGAAGCCAACCTTGAGGGGCAGGAAAGTCAAATGCCAGTTCACTGTTAATTAGGTTAATATCAGAGGATGAGCAATAAATGATTGTGTCATCTGCATAGAGGTGGATGGAGGAATCCCCACAAAACTAGGTAGATCATTGATAAAAAGAGAGAACATTGGACCCAGTATGGAGCCATGTGGGACCCCATGGGTTGTGGGTCTGAGATCAGAGATGGAACCTGCCCACTTGACCCGTTGAAGCCGGACAGATAGATAGCAATTGATCCATGTCAGGGCACTAATAGGAAGACCAACCGTATGGAGTTGTTGAAGCAGGAGACCGTGGTTAACCAGGTCGAACGCTTTGGTAAGATCGACAAAAATGGCACCAGTGGCAGAACCTTGGTCCATTGCCTGGAATATATCATCAGTAACTTTTAATAAGGCAGAAAGGGTACTATGGTTCCTTCTAAAGGCTACCCCCTGCCAAACCCCTCCATGGCCACCTCTGACTCTTACTCTGGCTACCTTCCCCGAGGTTTACGCCTACTCCACCTAAACGTTCGTAGCCTAGCCCCCAAACTGGATCTGCTCCAGGTTCTAGCCGGCCAACATGCCCCTGACATAATCATCCTGTCCGAAACCTGGCTAATCCCAAACCTCCCAGACCATACCATCACTATTCCAGGGTTCACCATCACTCGGCAAGACCGGCCCACCAAAGGAGGAGGAGTGGCTATCTACACCAGCTCAGCCCTTCACTTTTCGGTCTCTCTTTCAAAAGCTGAACCCAAAGCTTATGAGCTGCTTATGGTTAAACTGACCCCTCCCTCCTCTTCACCCATCTTTGTGGCTGGTATTTATTGCTGCCCTGGCACTCCAGCGACCGACCTTCTTTGCCAGCTCACGTCTCTTGCCCAGTCGGGCGAACTATATGTAATGGGTGACTTTGACCACAACTGGTTAGCCCCCACTTTCAACAAAACCCGAACCGGGATATCTGCCCTTAACCTTACCCAAACCATTACGGAACCCACATGGTCAAACCATAAGACCGGAAACCACTCCCTTCTTGACTGGTCGCTTACCTCCCATTCACACCGCGTCGTCAGCTCTGGCATCCTTCCTGACTCCCTTAGTGACCACCATCTAATCTACTTGGTCAGCAAAATCCACTGAGTCAAATCCCCTCCCAAATTTATATTCCAACAGTCATACAAATCCCTAAACCTCTCCCCTCTCCTGGAAGAACTAGCCCTCTCAAACTGGGACCCGATTTTAAGCTGCTCTAACATGGACGCTGCTCTTACACACATCCGGAACACCTTCCTTACCGCCTGGGACAAATACGCCTCCCTGCGCCGAGCTTGAGTCCGGGGGGTCTCACCTTCCCTGGATATCGCCCGAGCTGATAGCTTGCCAACAAGCCCGGGACAAGGCCTGGCGCACTTACAAATCCACGCTCCTCCCAGCAGACAATCTCACCTACCGCGTGCTCCGCAACAAGTGCACAAAGGCCATCCACTTAGCTAAAGCTGAATATTTTAGTAACACCCTAAACGCAAATCTTGGGAGGCCTTCTAAATTCTGGAAAGTCATCCACTCCCTTTTCTCCCCCCAAACTTCAAATCCCCCTGCTCTCCTCAGTGCCCAAGGGACCCTACTCTCCAACCCCCTTAAAGTAGCCTCCAAGTTTAATTTCTACTTCACCACCTGTGCTACGACCCTCCTAGTTTCCCTTCCTCCTGTAACCATACCCACTCCCCAGACAGCAACCCCCCTACTGCCTGGTCAGAACCTCTTTTCCTTCAGACACATCTCCCCCATCGAAACCCTAGATGCCCTCCCGCCCTGAATCCCTCTAAAGCTAAATCCCCCGATGGTCTCGACAACAAACTCCTCTTCCTATCTGCCCCTGCCATCGCTACTCCCCTCACGGCCCTGCTAAATCTTTCTTTCATCACCGAGTCCCTCCCCACTGAATGGAAGCATGCCACTGTCCTACCCCTCCCTAAAGGAGGTGACCCTACCTCCGCAACTAACTACCGTCCCATCTCCCTCCTCCCCACTCTCGCCAAACTCCAGGAACACCTAGTACTATCTCAACTCTCCAACTTTCTCTCAGAAACTAACTTCTTCACTCCATTCCAGTCCGGTTTTAGAAAAAAACACTCTACCACTACCTCCTTACTAAGACTCACTGACTCCATCCTCTCCGGGATGGACAAAGGACAAATCAGTGCCGCTATTTTCATCGACCTAGCCAAAGCATTCGATACGGTATCCCACTCCCTCCTACTATCCTGCGTATCAGGGGCTGGGTTAGCAGCATCCGCCACAAACTGGTTCAGTGCCTACCTTCAAAACAGAACTCAATCCACTAAGATAGCTGACTACACCTCCCCCCCCACCCCCTATTACCACCGTCTTTCCCCAGGGCTCAGTCCTAGGCCCCATCCTATTCTCCATCCTACTAAATGATCTGCCTAACTCTTGCTCCACTATCGCAATACACATGTACGCTGATGATACGGTCCTCTTCACTTCTGGCCGTACCTATGAAGAAGCCACCTCTAATCTTCAGACCGACTTCAACAAAGTACAAAACTGGTTTAACTCTAACCAGCTCTCCTTAAATGCCAAGAAAACTGTCTCTATGTCGTTCGGCACTAGACAGAGACTATCCAGACTTACATCCCCCCTGATCTTCCATACCCTAAATAACACCATCCTTGAAGAACGTGCACTCCTTTAGGTACCTGGTGGTTTGGCTTGATCTCCACCTCTCCTCCTCCCTACACATGGACGCTATCCTATCAAAACTGCGCCCAAAGCTTGGTGCCCTCTGTAGAAACCGGTCAAGTCTCCCGCTCCCTGTGAGACATGAAATAGTCCAGAAAATGATTCTACCATCCTTCAATTACTGCGATGTTGTTTACAGCTCTGCCTCTAAGTCCACCTTAGCCAGACTGGACCCCCTCTTTAATGCTTTCTGCCACTTTGCCCTCGATGCCCCCCCCTCCCGGACTCATCACTGCGAGCTCTTCCATTCACTGGCCCTTCCTTCCCTGAGTAACCGGCACCTACTTCACTGTGCTAAATTTGTTTCTAACTTCTGGCTCGGTTCCCTACCTCGTATCCTCCCTATCTTCCTCCCCCCACCCCCGCCCTCACCCTCAGGTCTACTGACTCCAGGCTATTAGCAGTCCCTCACAGAACAACCTCCACAGGCCAATCGGCTTTCTCTTACCTCTTTCCTAATCTCTGGGATGGCCTGCTGGCCCAAATCCGCCATTCCTCTTCCAAACACTCGCTATCCTCTGCCCTCACTAACTTCCTTGCACCGAATTGTACCTGCCCCTGACCTCCCTCCCCACTGATGGATTCTCTTCACCCACTGATCCCCTCCTTCTTACGTGCCTGACCAGCGGCTCAGCCTTCACCTATTTGTCTGGCTTATACACTGCCCCAACAACCAATGCTCTTACTGTCTCATTCCCCCTCCTCTTCCCCAAACCTCCCTCCTCCCTAAATACCCTAGTGTTTACTTTACAGCCCTGCCACCTCTCCTCTACCCCAAATCTCCTACTTCCATCTCCTGCTGCCAACTTGAAGTTCTTGCTTCAGTTAAATCTCTGTTACTGGCACTTATATATTCACGTATAATCCTAAATGTGTATTCAATTATGTATTACACTTACCTAGAGGCTCATGTTCTGTACTGTTCTCCTCAGGTAACAAGCTCGTATGTAATATCTCTCAATTATGTAACAATTGTTGTATTGCTCCATTCCATGCTCAACCTATTGACTGCTGTATGTATACCATCCTCCCATGTCCCCAAAGTCGCAACGTGAGACAAGCATCTTTTTGCTCTGTGTGCCTTTCCTGGTGAAACATTTTCAATAAATAAATAAATAAAGCCATGCTGATAGGGGATAGCAGATTGTGTTGCTCCAAGTAATTCTGGAGGTGATTATACAAAATGTACTCTTGGATTTTAGCCAGGGGCAGAGAATAGATATAGGCTGGAAATTTTAAACGATATTGTTTGGTCCTCCCTTGTGCACAGGGACAACTACTGCAACCTTCAATTTATCAGAGACCTTGCAGGAGAGAAAGGATCGGTTAATTAGGTCTCAAATAGGCCGAACAAGGGCTGCAGCACCTAGTTTAAGACATTTGGGCTTTAAGGTGTCATGACCAGACAAGCTCTCGGGTTTTAAGTTACTGAGAATTGACATCATGCCTCTGATTAAAAAGAAAAAGAAATAGGTTCTGAGTAATAGTATGGTATATTGTGATTAATGCACCTTTGCATTGTAAACTGTAACAAGCATTTGTAAATGCCGAATGATTGCTTGCTGGTATTGGCATTGGTACCGGAGGAGTTAGAGAGATGCATAATAGGAATGGCAGAGAAGTACTGGACTAACGCCAACCCCCCCCGTAGAGACTGACAGGTGTTGGGGTGTGCCATTGGGTCATCGGCCATAATGCTCACGCTATTCCACCTCACCCCAGCCTGCAGACACTGACAGGTGTCACGGTGTGCCTTGGGTTCTTCAGCCCTTTCGCTCACCCCATTCCATAAGGAAATAAGCTGAGATGGGCACAGTATAGGAGAATGGGGTGAATATTAGGGTTGAAAACCCCAAGGCACACCTCGATGCCTGTCAGTGGCTACAGGGTGGAGGTGGAATGGCATGAGCATTACAGCCGACGACCCCAAGCCACACCCCTGACACCTGTCAGTCTGTATAGGGTAGGGCGTTACGGTTGGAAACCCTAATGCCCCAGGTGTTTGCTGGTATTTTCGCTCCGGATTTTCAACATGGGCTTTTTGGGACCCCACCTCATGAACAGTGGCAATATCATTTTTGTTACTCAATCCCGAAAGGTTATTTCGCACAGTGAATGCGCCATTTGGCGCAACAGGTGTGAAAAGACATTTTGGGCAGGATGTGAAAAATGGCATCTGTACTGTTCACGAGGAGGTGTGAAAAATGGCAATGTTGAAAATCTGGAGTGAAAATATGAAGAATTGGAAAAGTTACGAGCATGCATAGAAATTGCGTAACACCGTAATTTTTTGGAATTTTTTCACCAAGTTTTGAACATAGCCTTTTTGGGACCTCATGAACAGTGGCACTGTGATTTTGTTAATCTGTCCCAAAAGTTGATTTTACACAGTGACTGCGCCATTCTGCGACACAGGTGCGAAAACACATTTCGGGCAGGATGCAAAAAAATGACAGCTGTACTGTTTATAAGGAGGTGTGAAAAAATGCCAATGTTGGAAATTTGGAGTGAAAATATTAAAACTTGGTGACTTCATGAGCGTGCATACAAATTGTGAAACGCACGAATGTAACACAGTCATTTCTTTGGAGTTTTTTCATTAAACTTGCAACATGGGCTTTTTGGGACCCCACGTCGTGAACATTGGCACTGTCATTTCATTAATCGGTCCCAAAAGGTGATTCTATGCAGTGACCGTGAAATCACCTTTCGGGACCGAGAAATGGAATGCTAGTGCCAGTGTTCATGAAGTGGGTCCCAAAAACCCCATGTTGAAAATTTGGGACCAAAACTCCCAAAAATAACTGAGATATCAACCTAAGTTGAAACCCCCCAGTGACTGCCATTATAGGGCTTATCGTGATTTTCTTCAGTTTGTGGTTGGCTTTTGAAGAGTGCAGACATGTTCCCGGTCCACAGAAGATCACAATGCCGAACCTCCGGAGGTAAGTATGGGGTGTGGGGAGGTGGGGTGCACAGAGGGAGGATCAGGATGGGGAGGGGCAGCGAGGACGACAAAGGACCGTTTTCTTTAGGTTTAAAAAAAAAAAAGACCTAGGAGGACAGTTTTCTATTTTACAGGTGAAATAGTATGAAAAATTCATTTTGGCACACTGGGGAGGGCTCCCAGTGTGCCAGACCAGTGGAGGGGGATCACTGCCGACCCGGGGATTGGGCACCCCAAGGTCAGCTGAAAAAAAGGGGGCATGAGGGCATCCCGGTGTTGGAAAAAGGAAAGAATTACTTTGGCACACTGGGGTGGGTTCCCAGTGTGCCACAATAGTGGGGTGAGGGGGGGGCATGCCGACACGGGGATTGTGCACCCTGTTGTCAGCAGTAGATATGTTCGGGCTTGGGGGGGGGACATGCCGACCCAGAGAATGGGCACCCCGTTCGAGCCACTCTTGTGGATAGTGACTGCTATTGCAGCGTTCCACTTACTTGGTACTGTACCTGAGCAGGAGGACTTATTGAACAGGTCGCACATGGGGGAGGCAATGACAGGAGCACCGATTTTTAAGAAGCGTGGCTCCAAGGAGTCAAACCCTGGTGAGCTGTTGTCCTTCAAGCACCTAAAGAGACGCAAGACTTTTTTCCGGTGGTAAATTTGAGATGGAAAGTGGCGTTATTGGGGGCAGCTATGCTGAGAGGGTGGACTTATGCTTTGAAAAGTCAGTGAAGACTTTATTGAACTCAGTGACAGTAGTGGTTGGGTCGGTGATCTCAGAGCCATTGAGGTGCATGGTGTTAGTTGTCAAGGAGGATTTGCCTTTTAAGAGGGAGTTTATCTGTCCCCAGAATTCCTCAGGGTTAGAGAGATGCTTAGTTTGTAGGGTTCGGAGGTAGGAGCATTTAGCTGAGTGCAGCTTGTTGTTGCAAAGATTTCTCAGGCATCTGTATGTCTGCCAGTCAGTAGACAGGCCAGAACTCTTGAACAACTTCCAAGCAGCATCTCACGTAGTTCCTTGGAGAACCATGGGGCACAGTCACCCTTGGATCTCTGCTTGGCTATAGGAGCGTGGAGGTTGACCATAGATTTGAAGGTGTTAGCGAAGTATTCTAAGGTTGAGTCAACGTCAGGAAGATGGTTGATCAGAGACTAGTCAGTCTGGGAGATTGAGATTAAGAAGGCTTCAGGGCTGAGCTTGGACATATCTCTAGATAACGAGACTTTAGGGGGAGGGTTAAGAAAGTTGTTCCTCCATACACAGAAGGTGGCAGAGTGGTCACTCGGCATGTCGGGGAATATACCAGCAGCTCTGATGTAAAGGAGTTTGTTAGTGAGGACCCAATCAAGGAGTGTATGGTGACCTGATTTGTTGTGCCTAATAGGTTCACTGATGAGTTGCGAGAGGTGAATGTCTAGAAGGGTGCTATGGACAGACCCCAGCCCAGATCCTAGCCAGTTGCAGTTGAAGTCACCACAGAGCACTAAGTCTGCAGGTGGGAGACAGGACCAAGATGTAAGGAGGGAAGTGAGGGATGTAGAGGAGCACTAAATGAGAGATAAATACAGCCAATGAGTAACTTCTTCACTTGCCCTGAACTACAGTAATATAGATGGACTCCACCATTAAGGCATCACGAGGGGGCAGCTCAGCTCAGATACAGTCAGGGTGGAGTAGTGTAGAAGACACGTCACCACTCATATTTAGAGGGCCGATCACACCTAAAGATGTTAGGGATAGAAATCTCATGGGTGAGGATGAATGGTTTAAGCCATGACTCTGAGATGGCCAGCACGTCAGGGTTGCAATGGCGTGTCCAGACTTCTAGCTCAGGAAGGTTGGGACCAAGACTATGTACATTCATATGGGCAATTTGCAGCCCTTTAGTGTTGTTCCACGCAGTGCTAGGTAAGGCTAAGGAGGGACATGGGGGTATGATTCAGTATCCCCTGAGAGAAGAAGCAGAGAAGTTAGGGGCAAGTAGATCAGATAGAGGTAAAGACCATGGAGCCACCTAAATGAGGAAGATCGAACAAGGCATAACCAAGAGCCAAGACGTGGGGTGGCACGTCTAGTGTGGAGAAAAGGTATACGAGCCTCTAGCGTAGCACTGCACAGTGGGCTGTGTGCAAAGCTAATAGCCATACAGCCTTGTGTTCCCATGTAGAATGGAGAAAAAGTGGCCTCTAGCGGTGAGTTGCAATAGGTTGCAAATGGGAGAGTAGGGAGATAGGAAAAATAATTACCAGTTCACATGACATGTCACGTGACCTATAGTGGCTATAACTTAAAGGCCAGCCAAGGGTGGGTGTGGCGGTACAACACTGTCCTGAGGCTGCTGGGACTAGAGCTCCGTACCTGCTTGGAAGCCTCTTGGGGGAACACTGGCTGTTCAGCTTGTGAGTCGGGGAGTGGGCTGAAAAGAGAAAGGTACAGGGGTAAAGAAGGAGCTGCACTTGGGGGAGGGAATGTAACAGGAGACAGAAGTAGGGAGACCTGAGAGAGAACAGGAGCCAGAGGAGAAATAAAATACAAAAACAAATAATTCAAGTGCAGTACTGAAAGGATCACTTTTTTAGACCTTTTTTAACACATCCTGGAGCTTGACCTGTACTGTAGGGCGCCTACAACCCCAGGAGCGCTGAAACAGTGGTAATACACTATAATCCTGGCTTAATGAAATGTTGCACAAAATAGCTGCAAAACGCTGTAAAAATACTACAGTATTGATTGTGCTGCTGGGAGTTAGTCCGAGTAGAGCAGGCAGAGCAGCAGACTGAGGGTATTTTGAAATTTTGAAAATGGCGCCAAGTCCACTGTCCTGAGGCTGCTGTGAATAGAGCTCCGTACGTAGACATAGAAACATAGACTTTGACGGCAGATAAGGACCGCTAGGCCCATCTAGTCTGCCCATTTCACTACCTACAGGATAGGCCGCAGATCCTAGTTAACTCATTCAGGCCTAGAGACGTCTGTAGGCGGTGTCTGAAAGCATAGCCCCTCAGGACAATAACGCCTATAGACGTACTCAACTGACTTTCACTCAGGCCCAGAAACGTCTGAGGAAGTCGGCAGTTTTTACCTAACTATTAAACAAACCAAATTGCTTAGAATTGAATGCATAGCACCGTTAGAAAGGCAATTTTGCTCTGAACAATTTTGCTGCAGATACTTTATGTCTGTCATGTATACTTTAGGGGTTATTCATATTTGTTTAAGGTACTGTGTGCATGGCTAACATTTGTCTCTCAAGCCTCACCTAAGCACCTTGAATAAATCTGAAAAAAAAACCAGTTGTTTGGTATTTCAGCTACTATAAAATAAAAACTAAATGGATTACAATTGATTGCATAGCACCATTAGAAAGGATATTTTGTGCTGAATAATTTTGCCACTGATACTTTGTGTCTACCACATATACTTTAGGAGTTATTTGCATTTGTTTAAGGTATGGTGTGCATGACTGACATTTGTCTCTCATGCATCACCTAAGCACCTTGAAAAAAATCAGTTGTTTGGTATTTCAGCTAGTATAAAATAAAAACTAAATTGATTACAACTGATTGCATAGCACCATTCGAAAGATAACATTGTGCTGAACAACTTTGCCACTCATACTTTGTGTGTAGCACTTACGGTTCAAGAAGTAGTCACATTTGTTTGTGGCATGCTGATTATGGCTTGATTTTGCTTAGAAAGGCCCAGGATGCAGTGCTAAGAGTATACAGGGCACAAGTGGCAGAAGTCTCAAAGAGCTCTTGCGGTGTGAATGAGTTAACCAACAGCTTATATCTTCCTGCCCCCCACAAGAATTGCTTTATGTCTGTCCCATACCCGTACTTGCTTGGAAGTCGCCTGGGGGAGCGTTGGCCATTCAGCTGCAGAGTTGGGGAGTGGGCTGAAAAGAGAAAGGTACAGAGGTAAAGAAAGAGCTGCACTTAGGAGACGGAATGTAACAGGAGACAGAAGTAGGGAGATGGGGAGCTGAGAGAGAACAGGAGCTAGAGGAGAAATGAAATACAAAAGCAAAAGATACAAGTGCAGTACCAAAAGGATCAATTGTTATGTGGAGGAAGAAATCCTGTTTGTTCGCCCAGAGCTGCCTATCACACTAATGACCGACGTGTCTCGGTGGGGAATGGAGCACACCTGGGAGACCACAGCACTCATGGGTTCTGGTCACCCCGGGAGTCCCATCACCACATCATCCTGCTTGAGCTCTGTGCTGTGCGGCTGGCTGTCACAGAATTTACTCCTCTGATCTGGGGTCAGATCATGCAGGTCCAAATGGACAATTCCATGACCATTTTCTACCTGAAGAGGCGAGGTGGAACGCACTCCCTTCCCCTGAGTTGGGAGGCTGTCTGCTGCTGGACACTCGTGCACAGTCTGGGTTCAGAGCTTGTCGCGGGAGTTCACTATCAATTGGCAGATGCTCTCAGCCAGGTGGGAGAGATTTTGCTTAAGTTATCCCTGCATCAGGAAGTGGTACGCCACCTATTCTCCCAATGGAATACCTCTCTGATGGATCTGTTCACCTCCTGGGAGAACAGACAGCTGAGGCTAATCCAGGACACTGCTGTGGGATACTTTCATGAGGCTCTGGACCCCAGGCCTTGTGTACGCCTTCCCTCCCTTCCCCTTCATCCACAAGTGGTGGTCAAGGCCCAGGAGGACAAGACACACATGATCCTGGTAGATCAGACTGGCCGAGACAGTTTTGCTATTTGGCTCTGTTCATCCTCAGCAGCAGGCCTGTGTGGTGGTTGCCTCTTCATCTGGACCTGTTGACCAGACAGTAGGGGACGGTCCTACACTCTGACCTGACATCCCTATACCTTTTTGCCTGGTTCCTGAGAGGCTAGAGTTCCAGGCCCTGGGTCTCAGATGTGCTCCATGTTATGCAGGTCTCCCAAAAGGAATCTACTTGCAAATACTATGCATTTAAATAGACCAGGTTTTTGAAATGGCGCTAGGGCAAGGAGCTTGGTCCCCTTGCAATTAGGGTCCTCCTCAGTCACGTTTGTGAACGATGGCCCTTAAGGTGTTTCTGGCAGCCATCTCTGGTTACTGGGTGCGGGCTGGTAAGCTGACTAGGTGCTTTTTAAAAAGCCTTAATTGCTAGTTCCCTCTGGTGTGCAAACCTCCTCCTCCTTGGGATTTACTTCTGATGCTGGCTCTGCTCATGGGCAAGCCATTTGAGCCTGTGCACAGCTGTGAGATTTCACCCTTGTCATGGAAGACGGTCTTCTTTGCACTTTTCATGGAAAACTGCCTTCTTGGTGGCTGTCATGTCAATCAGAAGGATTAGTAAAATCCAGGTGCACTTGGTGGAGTCTGCTTATCTGGACAAGGTCGTTCTTAACCCCCCCCCCCCCAACGCACTTAAAGTTCCTTTCAAAGGTAGTATTGGAGTTTCACTTTCACCAGGTGATAAACCTCCCAGTATACTTTATGAACCCATCGTCTGAGACTGATTATAGGTTTTGTACTTTGTACCTACGGAGACCACTCACTTACTATAACCCTTTGAAGCCTAACAACGGATAAGTGTGTTGCTTCTCCTAGTAAAGAGATGCACGTCTAGGCTCCAGAGAGTGCACAGGTGGACTTTGGGCTGAGGCTCGTCAGCTGTTTGTGACATACACTGAACGATAAAACTGCATATGGATACATATATATTTGCTCATTTTATTTTACTGTTTTGGAAACATTGTACTTTTACCCCTTTGTATGTTTTGTCTCCCCTCCCCACTGACATGGAACCTTTGTAAATGAGCTGTCTATGCTCAGAGGTATTGTAATCCAAGAATTAATAAAATAAATAAATAAAATTAGGCCGGCCTGGTGGCGCTGAGGGTTGAGGTGCTGGATGCCACACCGGCGACCTGGATTTGGGAACGAGCCCGGGCATCCGGAGGTCAGCTGGGGGGGGGAGAGATTGAGCGTCAGAGGACTGCTCTCTCTTCCCGAGGAGGATTGGGAGACAACTGCTTAAGGAGTGACCTCTGGAGGTGGCCGAAAGTAGCGTTGTGGCGTATGCTAGGGGGGTGGAGCCGTGGCAGTACGTTGCCTTGGCAGCCGGGCTCCACAGGGGTGTAACTAAGTAAGAACTGCCCCCCCCCCATCTCCCTCAGATAGGAGAAAGCGCCTCCCACCCACGAACCACACTCCCGTAGTCGGGCATGGCTCTCCTCGTCCTGTCTCCTCCGTGGCTCGGTGCTCTGGGCGGGGGTGGCCCTTCCCTTGCCCGGCTTCTGGGGAGGGGGAGAAGAGAGCTCAGGCCACGCAAGGAGGTAGAGTCCTTGGTGTTGGGTGGTCGCTGTAGAGAGTTCGGCGGGACATAAGGAGAGGGTGCAAAAAAATAGTATTAGAAAAATAATAAATAAAATAAGCTGCATCTGACAGACCAGCAGCAGAGTGGACAGTTGGCATGTAGATAACATCCTGCCTCGGTGGCTGCTTCTAGTGACATCACAGTATGGAAGATCTGAAGGGTTGCTACCTGGAGTAAAGCACACACCGTTATATAGAGAATAATGCATATGTATGGAGTTGATATGGAGTTTTTTTACACACCCAAGTTGTGTGATAATATATAAACTTCGAGAGCGAATGTTTTATTTTTTATAAGAACTGGTGATCCTAAAAACAATTCAATAGAACAGTTAACAATAAGAAGAGAAGCGAGGCAAAAACGCTATAATTTCCTTACTAGTAGGCACGCCCCACGCTATTCAAGGAATGACATCACATAACGTGCTAGCGTGGGGGCCGTGCCTACTAGTAAGGAAGTGCGAGCGTTTTGTTTTCATTTTGAATCTATTTACTCTGGAATGCGAGTGCTTCAGGCTTCTTGGCGCGACTTTTTACAGTACTCAAAAATGGGTTGATAACAAGGATCACCAGTTATTATATCATATTATAGCATAGACATTATGTCTTTTCGGGATGCTGCCTATGGGCCTCAGTTCTCCAGTCTCTGTTCGCCAAATAGGAAGGCACGCCTTGCCTGAGAACTGTTAGAGGTTTGCCAAAAAGTGGATAGTGAACTGTATCCATAACATTTATAAATATAGGTTATTCACCTGTAACCGTAGTTCTAAGAGTGAGATACGGTTCACATCCTCAGTCAGCCTCCCCGGGCAATGTTGCACCCGGATCCCTGCTTCCAGCATGCCAAGATCTGATGTCACAGGACATAGCCCGGAGGATATACTGCCCAGGTGTTGGGAGGAGCTTAGCTTGAAGACATCCAATGAATCAACCTGTTCCAAGGAAATGCCAAAGTGTGGATGTGAAACCACTCCTAGAACTATGGTTATAGGTGATTAACCTATAGTTCCTTACTTTATGAATTTTCTTATTACTACACCATACTAGATTTTTGATGTTCTGCTTCTCTTGCTCTGCCTGTCTTGTCCTTCATTCCTTGCTGCACTTTTGCTTTTGGATAGGCATTAACCTGTGTGTATCTAGTTGTGATTTTGGAATTTAGTTTACTCTATGCTTAGCCTGTTGTAACTGGAAGTTTTGATTTTTAATCTTTTATTCATCTCTCACATTTTTTTTAACATAAGATGAAACATTTTCATATGAGATGAGTTGATCTCTGGTTTGATACTTCTGTTATGCTGACGATGCCTTTTGTATTTCCTGCTGTAGAGATTATCCCAGTTTGCTTTGGTTCCACCAGATATGTCTCCCATACCTCTTCTTTTGCTTTTCTGTAGTTTTATTTTTTCTTTATTTTTTTCATTATGAATTGTGTATCTCTTTTTTTTTTTCCCCATTAAGGTTTTTCTGCTATGGACTGGGTGGTAGGCTACTAGCCGTGTCCCCGCTACCCCTGACCATCACCTACCTCCCCCAACCACCAGTATGTCCCCCATGGATTACACCCCCCTCTCCGCAGTTGAACTTGGAGGGAGAGGTCCATCCTCTGCCCTGATGCTGCCAAATCCAGAGTCTGGTAGTCGAGTGGTGATGTGGGCCAGAGGAGTGTGGGCCTGGCTTCATGAAGCCCGCCCCAGCCCCTTTTCCATTTTCAGGTGCCTCCCTTGTCGCTGGGGTTTGCACATTGGCGTGTGCATGTGGAAACATGCACGCACCGCAGATGTCCCACAGCTCCCTCCCTTCATTGCTGCTCCTGTCCTGTCCTACCTCAAAGCTTTCACCTGGTGGCAATCAGGCAGCAGAATAGGAAACCCTCCATCTTTGGGAGAGGAGAGCAGTGCTGTGGATGCTCAAAACTCTCCCCCCTCAGCCAGCCCCCTGCAACCCGAAATCGCTGCAAATCCCAGTTTGCCAGCGTGGTGGGCAGTAGTACTACCACCATGCCACATGGGCCAAATTGCATCTCTTTTAAGAGACACTATTGAATGGTATTGCTTTGGCTGAAGGCAATTTACTACATGTATTCACTTAATGTTTACCCCTTTAGATGCTCAGTATTTAAAGAGCATGGGATATCTGAGCCCCTCAGGAATAATTTGCAAGAGTTTGAAGTGTTGGTGTACCAGTGTTTGTCCATTGCACTTTTTATTTTTTTTTTTTGCTGCTATAAACTGCTTTTTTTCAGTGTGCCGTTTGATTTTAGTATTGTAGCTACTTATTTTGTCAACTCCTTTGCTGCTTTTGTGTGCGGTTCTTGAGGTTGCAGCAGTCCTGGTTTTCAGTGCGCCAGGGTCTTTCTGGTTTTGCTTATATAATATTCCATAAAGACATGGTAGTCCTAAGTATAAATAAGAAATTCCTACCTAAGGTGATGTCAGCTTTACCTGAACCATTCTGCTTCTTTACATATCCTTTTTCCCAGGACTTTCCAGCACAGGTGAGCAAAAGTTCCATTGACTTGGTGTGAAAAGTGCACAGGCTACTATTTAGAGAAGACAAAAGATGTCAGATCTGACAGTACAGAACTGTTTGTCCCCTGTAGAGAGGTTGGCATGGGCAAACCAGCTGCCAGAAAGACTGTCTCTCATTGGATAATCTATTATATCCAACTGTGCTATGAAAAAGCTGGTGAGCAATCTCCCAGAGGCCTAAGGGCACATTACACTAGGTGCACCTCTGCCTCTGTGGCAGCCCCAAGCGGCATTCCCCACTTCAAGAGATTTGCAGAGCAGCTACCTGGAAAATACTCCACACCTTTACAGGACACTGATGTCTAGACATACAGTCTTGGAGGGATGCCAGGCTTGGTACTGCTGTCTTGCAGAATATTTTTTCTAATTAGGTTCTAGACCCATTTTCCCAAGGTACTGCTAGTGAGTCTGTACTTTTTTAGTGCATTACTGTTGAATTCCATCTGTTGGAAGAAAAAATTCTCACTGCAGTAATGTTCTTTCTTCTTTGGGATCCAAAAATAAGCCATACAAACCCAGATCCTGCTTCCCCTTCTAGAACCTGAAAAGAGGTTTCCACAAGAATTGGTCCGATAATTTTCTTTTGTGCTTGAGCATTAACTGTTTTAAAATTTCCAGTTTTCACAAACTTAAAATTTGTTCCTGTGTTCAAGATAGTACTGTCCTCATTGGACTTTAATATTTGGGGGGGGGAAGGGTATGGCCACTAGAAACCAATCTGACATGTATCCAGTAGGGGGAGCATGACCACTGTGCAGTTTGAATAGGGTTATAAATTCTTATGAGCATTTGAATCCAAACTGTGGGACAACGCTCACCAAGGAGATGATGCACTTTTGTATGGCTTACTGTTAGATCGCATGAAGACAGAACATTACTATTGGAAGTTTTTCTTTTTACCTGTGTGTTTCCTCTAGCACTTCTTGCCATTGAATCTCAACTGCCCTATTTTTAACCACCTCTCTTTTCAGTATTTCAAGATTTCTCTGTGCTTCTCTTACCCTATGCTCACTGTCCTCCCTGCTCCATAGTGTCTTCTGCAGAGAGGCATACCTTGCCCTGTATAGTTTCTCCTGTGTCACTAGTGAACATATTGAATAGAACTGGTCCTAGGATGGCTCACTGTGGCACCTCACTCATGACCACCTTGTCCCCCTGATTTGACCCCGTTTACAACCCCCTTCCCTATTCCCAAATTCTCTAATGTTTACAGCAGCCTCATGTGTGGCACCAAATCTGAGGTCTTTGCTGAAATTGAAGTATAGCAAATCTGTTGCCTGCCAACTGTCTGCTGCCTTAGTGACCAAGTCTAAAAACATTATCAGGCTGGTCTCACATGACTACCTTGCCATAAACCCGTGCTGCTTATTATCCTGCAGCATGTTTTCTTCTAGGTCAGTCACAAGGCTTCCCTTCACTAGAGTATCCATCAGCTTATCCATAGTGGAGGTAAGACTGACTGACTTGCATTTACTCAGGTCCTTCCTATCACCTCCCTTGCAGAGCAGGTCCCCATCCCTGGTTTTCCAATCCTTCAACACCAGTCCAGACTGTAGTGAACCATTTGATAGCTTAGCCAGGGTCTCAGTCAGCTCTGAAACCAAGTCCCATCCTTGGGTGTAGGCCATCAGGCCCTGGTGCCTTATCTACTTTTAGGGCATGTAGCCCTTTTCACACCCTTTTGAGTGTGATCACTGTCACAAACCCACTCAGCAGGTCAGGCCCTCTGCTCCAACAGTGTCAACCTTCTTGCGCAGTATTGTGAACAGGTAACAGGCAGGGTAACCCTCCTGTCTGCTTGTGGGTCTCAATCACCTTTGGTCTCAAGTTCTGGGGGGATTCAAACTGTGAACCTTATGCTAGCGTACCCAAATGTACAGGCTCAGATAATCTGCTCTTTGGGGGGATGTCAGATATCTTTTGCCTATGGGCACCTAACCAGGTATCCAAAATGAACCCTTAAAACTCTATAAAAGACTTTAGGTATATTCTTACCTTTTCCCACTTTAGTAACACCATCAAGCTCTGAACAGTTTTTGTCAGTCTTAACTCTCTATATATCACATGCAAAAAAGAACTTCGAAGACACACCCAGGCAGTCTTTCAAAATAATATATTTACTAAAATGGATAAAAATATGTAAAATGTTAACACAGAACACTATATCATAAAGCATACAGTCACTTAAAAGAACGAGGTTAAAGTACAAAACATAAACTCCTACCACAATACAATTAGACGTTTTCTATCTAAACTCTACCACAATACAATTAGACATTTTCTATCTAATGTATTACTTCTTTATAGTGCTTAAGTTAGATCCGAGATCTTGTTTCTTAAGAGTCCAAAAAGATGCATCACAAAGATAAGACACAGGTCCTAGTTTAACTGTCTCTCTCTCACACACCCCTTCTGTGATGCCATCTAGCTCCTCCTTTTAGAATATAAAAATTATACAAACAGGATGTCCTATCGGGAGGTATATTAAATAAGGTGACCTCAGCAAAAACCCATTTCCCAAATTATAAGTCTGTGATCAAGCCTGTCCTCATTGATCTTGAGCAGTTCCTGTTTTCCCAAGGAATCAAAAGATTTTATAATCTTTTAGCACCATGGTGAGATGACATGTTTTTCCTCTAAGACATCATAAAAGTTTACAAGCCCTATATCTTTGCAGCTGGGTCTGTTCTAATTAAGATAGGAAAGTAGGAGACCATTGATTAAGTCTCTCTAGTCTTTTAATTACCTCCTGGTTTCAGGTTAATATATCCTGTTATTTCCATTAAAACCTGGGGGGGGGCACCAATAGCACAGGATGTCTCATGTGAGACACTCACATACCACATTCTATATTACAAATATCATAGAACAGTCATAACCAGCTGGCCAAGCTTAACTGTCCTCCCCACCTAGACTGAATTTGGGGTCTCTGTCCCCTGCATGGGATGAGCTTCTCAAATTAGTTCACTTTTCATATACACACGACATGCCATCGGCGTTCTGATTGTTCACTCCAGCCCTATGTAAGATCATCATGTCATACCCTTGAAAGGCAAGACTCCATCTTAACAGTCTACCATTAGTTTTTCCCATTTGCGTCAGCCAAACCGGGGGTTGTAGTCAGTTTGTACCACAAAATGCTGACCATATAAGCATGACTCCAACTTCTTTAGGGCCCACACTATGGCAAGACATTCTTTTTCCACATTAGAGTAAGCCTGCTCCCTGGGAAGTAACGTTTTACTCAGGTACACTACAGGGTGATCTTTCCCTTGGTTGGATGTCTGAAGCGTCAGTCTGAACTCTGAAGGGTGTGCTATAGTCAGGACTTGTCAATACAGGAGCACTGCACAGTGCTTCCTTCAGTCTGGTAAAGGCTTTTTCACAGGCTGGTTCCCAGGTAATTTTCTTAGGCATCTTTTTCTTTACCAGGTCAGATAGGGGAGCAGCCAGGGCACTGTAATTGGGTACAAATTTCCTATAGTACCCTGCTGTCCCTAGAAAACTCCTGGCCTGCTTCTGTGTTTCTGGGCCACGCCTTGATCACCTCTATTTTTACTTGGTTAGGACGGAGCTATCCCCGGCCTACAACATGCCCGAGGTATGCCACTTCAGCCATGGCCACCTGGCACTTCTCAGCTTTGACAGTGAGTCCAGCCCTCTGTATCCTGCCCAGCACTTCCCTAAGGTGGGACAGGTGTTCCTCTCAGCTGGCACTAATGATGGCAGTGTCATCCAGGTATGCCATGGCGTACTCCTCAGCACCATTTAACACCTGGTTGACAAACCTTTGGAAAGTGGCCGGGGCGTTCTTCATTCCGAATGGCATTACTTTAAATTCAAATAAGCCTATCGGAGTGATGAAGGCCGACCTCTCCCTAACTCTGTCAGTTAACTCTACCTGCCGGTACCCCTTTGTCAGGTCAGTAGTCGTAAGGTACGTCGCCCCTCCCAACTTGTCCAGGAGTTTGTCTGTCCGGGGCATCGGGTGGGCGTCTGACTTCGTGACTGCATTCAGTCCACGATAGTCCACACAGAAATGAGTAGAGCCATCTGTCTTGGGCAGAAGGGAACAAGGACTATGGGTGAAGCCTAGGGGCTGTGGGATCTCTGGATTACCCCTAAATCCAGCATTTCCTCCACCTTCCTCCTAATGTTCTTTTGGACAGCCTCTGACACCCGATAGGCTGTCCACCGTATGGGCGTCTGTGTCCCTGTCTCCACATCGTGCGTCGCTAAGGGGGTTAATCCAGGCTTGATGCTAAACAGTGGGGCAAAGTCTGCTAAAACCTCCCTTACTTCTTGGATCTTGTCTGGGGCCAGCTGGGGAGACAGTTTAACTGCTCCACAGAGGACTCCCGCTTGCTTTCTTCCAGCAAGTCCAGAAGGGGGTCTCCTTCGTCCGTCCCCTCCCCAGGACTACATACTGCAAACACCATGTCAGCCCTACTGTATTAGCATATGGCTTCATCATGTTGACATGGTACATTCTTTCTGTCTGTCTTCTGTCAAGTAACTCTATGATATAGTTCATGTCGTTTACCTTCCTAACTACTTTGTACGGTCCTGCCCACTCGGCCTACAACTTGTCTTTCCGGACCGGAAAAAGGACCATGACTTCCTGACCCACCGTGTATGAGTGAGCTCTGGCTCAGCGGTCGTACCACACTTTTTGTTTTTGTTGGGTAGCTGCCAGGTTGCTCTGGGTTGTCCCCATAAGCTCCTTGCCTTTCCCTAAACCTAAGGACATAATCCACTATGGGAGTTCACTGGGTGGCGTGCTTGCCTTCCCAGTCCTCCCGGATCAAGTCTAGGGGCCCACGTACCTGGCGTCCATATAAGAGTTTGAAGGGGGAAAATCCTGTCGATTCTTGGGGCACCTCCCTGTATGAAAACAACAGGTGGAGAAGGTATTTCTCTCAGTCCCTCCCATGCAGTTAAGCAAATGCTTGGAGCATTGACTTCAGGGTACCGTTAAATCTTTCCACAACCCCATTGGCTTGCAAGTGATAAGGTGTCATGTATCTCTGCACCACCCCACACTTCTCCCACAATCATTTCATCAGGTGCGACATGAAGAACTCCCTCAATCGGTGGTAACCTCCTGCGGAAACCCAACACTGGGAAAAAATCCCAAGTAAGGCATCTGCCACTTTGTTTGTCCTCAGTGAGGATAGGGAGACTGCCTCTGGGTACCGAGTGGCATAATCCATCACAGTCGGGATGAACCTCTTCCCGGAGGAGCTGGGGGTATTTAAAGGCCCCACAATATCCACTCCCACCCTCTGGACTGGCTCCTCCACTATGGGCAATGGAATTAGGGTGGCTTGGATTTTCTTACCTGCCTTTCCTATTTCTTGGCACCGGTGACAAGACCTGCAATACTCCTTCACCTGCTGTGTGACGTTGGGCCAATAGAAATTCTGGGCCAACCGCTGCGTCATGTGCGTGATTACCAGATGACCAGACAAGGGAATATCTCGTGCAGTTTTGAGCAACTGCTCACGATACCCCTGGGGAACGACAAACTGCTTGCCTATCACCCCTCCCTCTGTCTGCACAGCCGGAGTATACATCAGTCCATTTTCCCAGTAAACCTTATGTTTACCATCACTTCCCTGTGCTCCATCAGAGTCTGCCCAAGCCTTCAGCGTCTCTAGACTAGGGTCACTTTTCTGAGCAGCTGCAAACTCCTTACGCATTCCCAAGGCGTGGGACAGGTCCCCTTCAGTCTCTAAACTAGGGTCCCTAGCACTAGCATCAGGGCACTCAGGATCACTGTCATCCCTAACCCTCTAACAATGGGTCACCCCTCCTTCTTTGGAGTAACCCTCCGTAGCTGTGTGGTTAACTGCTACTGGGGAAAATTCTACCCCCTTTTCATTAGTCTCCCTATCAGGAGACACAGGCTTGGGAACCAGCCTCCCAGTGGTTTCTACAATGGCTTCTGTGGGGTCCAGAGAAATACAATTTTCCCTTGCTGCTTGGTTGCGGGTAACTGCATACACCATCCCCTGTTTGAGATTGTTGCCAAGGATGACGTCCACTGCTAAAGTTTTGGCCACAGCCACCTGTTGCACAGTTTCCCCGTTTCACCCCAGTCTAGGAGAACACTAGCAAGGGGCAATGTTTTCTCCTCACCAGTAAAGTCTTGTACAGTCACAAATTCATTGGGTATAAGCTGACCAGGCTCTACCAGATCCCCCTTTACCAATGTCAGGGATGCCCCTGTGTCCTTTAACCCTTGTGTCTGTACACCATTCACCGTGACTGGGTGCATGTGTTCCCTCATGTTCACAGGCAAGTTTCTAGGGACACACAAACAACCCACTTCTTTTCTAGCCCCATTCTGTGTATTGCTCGCCCTTTTGGGACACTGTCTGGCAATGTGCCCAGTTTCTTTACAGACCCAACATTCATTTCTTTTCTGAGAGAAATCTTTTCTCTGAAACCTGGGGCTGACTGGTTTCGGTGGAGGCAGTGAGGGTTTTAGCTGCCCTGAAGGCACGCTTTTCCCTTTCTGCGCTGCCACACCCGCCCTATTCACTCTCAGAGCAGGTCTGCTCTTGGTATAGCTGTCCAAGTGTTCAGCAGCCTCTTGCACTGTTTTGGGATCTCGGTCCTCCAGCCAGGTTTTCAGCTCTGCTGGGCATGCCCAAAAAAATTGTTCTAACAAAATAGCATTTTCAGTTTTATCTACAGAGTTTGCTTCAATTCCTTCCCACCAACATTTTAAACATTGACGTTGCTTCGTGGCTAGCTCCTTTTAGCTCATGTCAGGGCTTCTCCTGAGCTTACGGAATTTAGCTCTTTATGCTTCTGCAGTTAAATCAATCTTTTTTAACAGTGCAGCTTTAAGTTTGCTGTAATCATTACTGTCCTCATTGTCCATTTGACCCAATGCATCCCGAGCTTTCCTGGTAAGTAGCGGGGATAGCTGGAAGCTCCAGGACCCTCTAGGAATTTTTGCCTGAATACAAACTTTTTCAAAGGAATTTAAAAAGGCATCCATATCCTCCTTCTCTTTAAATTCAGCTATCAATTTGTAACCCAGTCCTGTAGTTCCAGTTGAACCCAAGCCACTTACCTGCTCTGGTGCGGGTGATTGGAGTCATAGCTTCTCCAGTTCATGTCGCCTCTGTCACTCACGCTCCTCATGGTCCACCTCTCGCTGTTCATGGTCCGCCTCTCGCCGTTCTTGCTCCCTCTTCTCCTCTGCAGTTTGCTGTTCTCACTCCCTCTTCTCCTCTGCGGCTCGCTGTTCTCGCTCCCTCTTCTCCTCTGCAGCTCACTGTTCTCGCTTCTCCTCTCTCTCTGGAACTCCAGCTCCATTCTGCGCAACTCAGTCTGCAGCCTGATTGCTTCTGGCTCCAGAATGCTGGTGACCTTCCCTTGCTTCTGTGGCCCTTCACTTGCACTGGCCCTGTTGTCCTCCTCACCGGATCTGGACACTGCACTGGCCAGTAGCCCCTTCACGCTCAAGGTTTGGTCCCTTACAGTCACAGTCAGTGACAATGCTCTGGGCATCTGCTGCCATAAGGGCATCCATGAGGTTCTGCTTGGTGGTTCTCCCCTCATACAGGACTCCTCTGTCCTGGCACAGCTGCCTCAAGAAGTCTATAGTGTGTCCGCTGTAGTTGGAAGCCATCTTCTTTCCTAACCATGGCTACTCTAACTTGCACTTTAGAAAACAAAAATAAAACTGGTAGGAACTTGACTGTAAACAAAATTATATAGTTCTGTTTCCTTTTTAAAAATAAATCACTGCCTTATTTTGCAAGTGAGCTGTACCGTATTAAGCTGACACGCTGAACAGTTAAAGCTTGTGTTACCAATTTTATCCGCACCGCTGCAACCCAAATCTGTCACAGACTCACTCAGCAGGTCAGGCACTCTGCTCCCACAGTGCCAACCTCCGAGTGCAGTATTGTGAACAGGTAACAGATAGGGTAACCCTCCTGTTTGCTTGTGGGTCCGAATCACCTTTGGTCTCAAGTTCTGGGGGGATTCAAACTGTGAACCTTATGCTAGCGTACCCAAATGTACAGGCTAAAATAATCTGCTCTTCGGGGGGGGATGCCAGATATCTTTCGCCTAAAGGCACCTAACCAGGTATCCAAAATGAACCCTTAAAAACTCTGTAAAAGACCATAGGTATGTTCCTACCTTCAAACAACATGAAGTCTTGCTGTATTCTGACATTATGCAGTTAGCCCCAGCACTTGAACTGCTCTGGAGAGGAAAGAGTTAACTCTATGCCAGAGCATAGAACGTTGAGCTCAAGCTCAGTTCAAACCACTGTCTGCTGCACTTTGAAGTGTAACCATCAGATTCTTTACTCCGCCTAACTGAACAGTTGCTCCGGAGATTTCTCCTTCGCTAAAGGTTCGGTCTGGTTTAAAATGTTGGTTATATCAATATTTTTTTCACTATTTCGGTTCAGATCCCTGTTTGCGGTATAGTGAGTACATAGGTAGTGGACTAGTTCTGAAAATTGTGTGGAAATTGTAAAAAAAAAAGTTTTTCAACCAGTTTGGCTGAATTTTCTTTTAGTTGATTTTAATGTGAGGTACCGGTCCTTATCGGGTCTAAAAAAAAAAAAAAACGTGTTTCATCGTTTTTTTTTCAAGCACCCGGAACACGATTAGGAACCGATAAGGGGGGGGTCTTGCCTGGCTGTTGCCATGAAAAGGGTAAGTGATAGGATGACTTCATCTGAGAAACCCAAGAGAAAAACCGGGCCCACTGGGTTTCAGCACTGCAGTGAGTGTGGGGAGGCCTTTGCTAAGGCTGATCCCCACACCACCTGTTTTTATTGTCTGGGTTTTGACCACCTAGAGTCAGACTGCCAAATATGTAAAAAATTTCCGTAAAGCCACCCTGGATAAAAGATTGGGCAGGCTTAGGGAAAAGGGAGCCAAGAAGTCTGCTGACCCAGATGGCCAGCCCGGTTCGGTTCCGACCGAACCTGAGGGAGTGCCCACTGACATGGGCGAGACTCCCTCGGGCAAACGGAGAGCCGATCCTGAGGGGTCGGGTCCAGCAAAAACAAAAAAGAAAGAAAAATCGGCCGGTTTGGATCCAGAACCGCATCGTCCAACCACCGAAGAAATTGCCAAGGCGATTAGCTTAGTGGAATCGCTCCGTTCGGTTCTGGCTGATCTTATGCCTTCGGGCAGGCGTTCAGTTGGGTTGGTTCCTCTGGTTCAGGATTATTCCCCTGAAGGCTATTATGAACCAGATTTGGAGGGGGTTGAAGATTATGATGATGATGATGATGGTGTGGAAGGTCTGGATGAGCCCATAGAACCGGACATCTCCACAGACAGACCTTCTGGTGTTTCCCCTTCTAGGCTTTCTGAGTCCCCTTCCCACTTTGTTTTACAGGAAAGTGGCAGAAACCCTCATGCTCCCTTTGGATGAAGCTGTCGAGGAGCAAGAGGAGCCTGACTATGTGGAGGTGATGGACATCCCACAGTCCAAGAGATTGTCTATTCCCCTTCACAAATCCTTTGGGAAACAGACACATAAGTTACTTAAGACTCCAAATTCTTTACCTCCTGTGGACAGGCGAGTGGACAAGAAGTATATGTTGTCAAGCCCATGGAGGAGGGAATCAAACCTATTTTGGGAATAGGCTCTGCAGTACTGCTGTACCAAACCAAGCATCACTCCTAGCCTGGATTTCCAGAGAGAAATGCTTGGCGAAAGTATAGCTTGTTTTCCAGGTGGCTGCTTTGCATATCTCTAATAAGGATATATCTCTGGCAGCAGGCAGAGAAGCAGCTGTACCTCTAGTCGAATGAGCCCTCAGGCCTGAGGGGGGCACTTTGCCTAGCTTTTCGTAGCAGAATTGTATACAAGAGGCAATCCACCTGGCAATAGTTCTCTTAGTAGCAGGTTTGCCCCTCCCCACTTCACCATAAGTGAGAAACAACTGGAGGGAGTCAAACCTAAGAGCCTTAGTATGCTCAATGTAGTAGCTAAGAGCCATTTTAACATCCAAGCTGTGTAATCTTCTCTCACCTGGAGAAGAATGATCAGTGAAGAATACAGGAAGAGACATGGATTGGTTCAGATGAAAATCTGAAACCACCTTGGGTAAGAACCTCCTGTTGGTTCTAAGGACCACCTTATCTCTATGGAAGGAGATAAAATCAGGCTCCACTGACCGAGCTTGCAACTCACTGAGACGTCTGGCAGAGGTAATAGATACCAGGAACACAGTTTTCCAAGTCAAGCACTTAAGCTCTGCTGAAGGCAAAGGCTCAAAAGGGGGTTGCATAAGCTGAGCAATGCAAACACTAAGACCACAAGCATGAGTAGGATCCCTAAAGGGGGGATTGGTATGAAGCAATCCTTTGAAAAATTTACAGAAAACAGGGTGAGATGACAGTGAGGAGGGCTTTCCCACTGACTGAAAAGCAGAAACAGCTGACAAGTGTACTTTGAGGGTAGCTGGTCTGAGGCCTAGGCCATTGAGATGAACCATGTAATCCAGAACTGTAGACAAGTCAGCAGTATCTGGGGATATATGCTTCTTGGAACACCAAATGTTGAATCTTTTCCATTTGGAGTTATAAGTTTTTCTGGTGGCAGGTTTTCTAGAAGCTTTGAGAATGTCCAGAACCCCTTGAGACAGATGCAAATTTGCATATTCTAACTCTTCAAGAGCCATGCCTTGAGATTGAGAGACCGAAGGTTGGGGTACCAGATCCTCCCCTGAGAGGAGGTTAACAGGTTGTGATTCCTGGGAAGAGATAGGGGAAGATGGACTGCTAGGGACAGCAACAGGGGATACCAAGGCTGCCTGGCCCAATCTGGAGCAATCAGGATCACTTTGCAAGATTGTGTCCTTATCTTGACCAGGACCTTGAACAGTAACGGAAAAGGAGGAAAGGCATACAGAAATTTCCCTTTCCAATCCAGAATCAGAGCATCCAGAACCAGTCCATGTCTCTTCCTGTATTCTTCACTGATCATTCTTCTTCAGGAGAGAGAGAAGATTAAACAGTTTGGATGTTAAAAGGGCTCTTGGCTACTACATTGAGCGTACTAAGGCTCTTATGTTTGACTCCCTCCAGTTGTTTCTCATTTATGGTGAAGTGGGGAAGGACAAACCTGCTACTAAGAGAACTATTGCCAGGTGGATTGTCTCTTGTATACAATTCTGCTATGAAAAGCTAGGCAAAGTGCCCCCCTCAGGCCTGAGGGCTCATTCGACTAGAGGTACAGCTACTTCTCTGCCTGCTGCCAGAGATATAACCTTATTAGAGATATGCAAAGTAGTCACCTGGAAAATGGTCCATACTTTCACCAAGTATTGGAGGCAATATAGCGCAGTGGTCTAAGGCTCTGAGCTGCAAATCTGGTGACATCCAGCAGACCAGACCTGTGTTGAATCCCACAGCTTCCACCTGCATACTGTGTGACCCTGAGCAAGTCACTTAACCTCCTTGTGCTCCCAGGTCGCTCCTGTAAAAAAGCTTTCAGCTTAGTGTGCTATACCTGGTTAAACAACTAAATAAAAAAATAAAAAAAAAAGTATTACTCTCTGGATATCCAGGCTAGGAGTGATGCTCGGTCTGGTACAGCAGTACTGCAGAGCCTATTCCCAAAATGGGTTCGATTCCCTCCTTCATGGGCCTGACAACATATACAGTCATGGCCAAAAATATTGGCGCCCTTGCAGTTTTTTCTAATAATGCACCATTCCTTCCAGAAAATTGTTGAAATTAAAAAATATTTTGGTATGCACATATGCGTTTCTTTGGTTTGCAGTGGAATAAAACACAAAAAGCAGAAAAATGTACTAAGTCTTAGCTTATTCCACACAGAAATCCTTAAATGGCCCGGACAAAATTATTGGCACCTTTTAGAAGTAGTTAGAAATAATTAGATATCAAGCAGGTGATTCTCCTTCACTTTGGAATTGAACTCACCTGTGGTGAGTTGCAGGTGCCTGCAATATAAAAATCACTAATTCAACCAGTTTGAATAGAGAAAATGACTCATTCTCCTGTTTTGTGTCACTGTGTGTACCGCAGTGAGCATGGAGGAGAAAGAAAGACAGCCAGAGAATTGTCTGAGGAGGTCAGACAGAAGTTTGTAGCCAATATGGACAATCTCAGGCTACACATCAATCTCAGAGACCTTGATGTTCCTGTTTCCACCGTGACGTAATGTTATCAGGATGTTTAAGGCCCATGGTACTGTAGCCAACCTCCTGGGCGTGGCGCAAGAAAACTTGATCAAAGATTGCAGCGCAGGATTGTTCGAATGGTGGAGAAAGCACCTCGATCAACTGCCAAACAGATTCAAGCTGACCTTCAGACACAAGGTACGACAGTTTCAACTCGCACCATCTGTCGCCAACTCAATGAAAGGGGGTTATATGGTAGGAGGCCCGGGAGGATCCCACTGCTGAGAGAGAGACATACGAAAGCCTGACTGGGGTTTGCCAGAACACACCTGAACAAGCCAAAATCCTTCTGGGAGAATGTCATGTGGACAGATGAGACCAAATTAGAGCTTTTTGGTAAAGCACATCATCTCTATGTTTACAGAAAACAAAATGAAGCCTTCAAAGAAAAGAACACCTTCCCTACAGTCAAACATGGAGGAGGTTCAGTGATGTGTTGAGGTTGCTGTGCTGCCTCTGGCACTGGGTGCCTTGAACGTGTGCATGGCATCATGAAATCTGGAGATTACCAGGCCATTTTGGAGCACAATGTTGAACCCAGTGTCAGAAAGCTGGGTCTCCGTCGACGGTCATGGGTCTTCCAGCAGGACAATGACCCCAAACACACTTCAAAAAGCACCCAGGAATGGTTCAAGACAAGACGCTGGACTGTTCTGAAGTGGCCAGCAAAGAGTTCAGCTCTAAATCCCATTGACAACTTGTGGAGAGATCTGAAAACAGCAGTTGGGAGAAGGCATCCTTCAAATCTGGGAGAACTGGAGCAGTTTGCACAAGAAGAGTGGGCCAAACTGCCAGGTAGAGGAGGTGCAGGAAGCTCATCCATGGCTATAGGAAGCGGTTGATTGCAGTTATTTTGACCAAAGGCTGTGCTACCAAATATTAAGTCTAGGGTGTCAGTAATTTTGTCAATGCCATTTCTTTTCATTTTCTGATTTAAAAGGATATATTAAATTCTGAATCAAAAACAAAGGTTCTGTAATATTAACAGAGAATTAAAGAATTGTGGAGACCAAATACTGTACTGTTGTTAGTTTCAACTTATGTTTAGAGGAAATTGTGAGTTATTTGAAAAAGTGCAAGGGCGCCAATATTTTTGGCCACGCCTATACTGTACCTCTTGTCCCCTCGCCTGTCCACAGGAGGTAAAGAATTTGGAGTCTTAAGTAACTTATGTGTCTGTTTTCCAAAGGATTTGTGAAGGGGAATAGACAATCTATTGGACTCTGGGATGTCCATCATCTCCACATAGTCAGGCTTCTCTTGCTCCTCGACAGCTTCATCCAAAGGGAGCTGGAGGGTTTCTGCCACTTTCCTGTAAAACAAGGTGGGAAGAGGACTCAGAAAGCCTAGGAGGGGAAACACCAGAAGATCTGTCTGAGGAGATGTCCGGTTCTGTGGGCTCATCCAGACCTTCCACACCATCATCATCATCATAATCTTCATCCCCCTCCAAATCTGATTCATAATAGTCTTCAGGGGAATAATCCTGAACCGGAGGAACCGAACGAACACCTGCTCGAAGGCGTCTGATCAGCCGGAACTGAACGGAGCAATTCCACTATGTTAATCGCCCTGGCAATCTCTTTGGCGGTTGGATGATGTTGTTTTGGATCAGAAACTGGACAATTTTTCTTTCATTTTTTTCTTTTTGCTGGAACCGACCCCTCAGGATCGGCTCTTCGTTTGCCAGAGGGAGTCTGGCACAGGTCAGTGGGCACTCCCTTGGGTTTGGTCGGAACCGAACTGAGCTGGCCATCTGGGTCAGCGGACTTCTCTGCCTCCTTTTCCCTAAGCCTGCCCAATCTTTTATCCAGGGTGGCTTTAGGGAAATATTTACATATTTGGCAGTCTGACTCTAGGTGGTCAAAACCCAGACAATAAACACAGCTGGTGTGGGGATCAGCCTTAGCAAAGGCCTCCCCACACTCACTTCAGTGTTGAAATCCAGTGGGCCCGGTTTTTTCTCTTGGGTTTCTCAGACAAAGCCATACTATCACTTACCCTTTTTATGGCAACAGCCAGGCAAGACCCCCTTATCGGTTCCTAACCGTGTTACAGGTGTTTGAAAAAAATGATGAAACATGTTTTTTAAGAACCAATCAGGACCGGTACCTCACACTAAAATCAACTAAAAGAAAAAAAAGATACGGACAACCGGTTCAGCCGAACCAGTTGAAAAACAGTTTTTTTTACTATTTCCACACAATTTTCAGGACTAGTCCACTACCTATGTACTCACTGTACCGCAGACAGGGATCTGAACCGAAATAGTGAAAAAAATATCGGTATAACCGACGTTTTAAACCGGACCGAACCATTAGCGAAGGAGAAATCTCTGGAGCGATTGTTCAGTTAGGTGGAGTAAAGAATCTGACTGTTACACTTCAAAGTGCAGCAGACAGAGGCAAGCTGGGGGGAGGCCTGTTTAGCCAGTTCCAGAACAGTGTCCCATCTGGACTTCTGGCACCTGGCTGTTAGCCCCAGCATTTGAACTGCTCCGGAGAGGAAAGAGTTAACTCTATGTCAGAACAAAGAACGTTGAGCTCGAGCTCGGTTCAAACCTCTGTCTGCTGCACTTTGAAGTGTAAACGTCAGATTCTTACGAGCTAACACTAACTATACCCCCACTATGTGGGAATTGTAAAATTTTTACTAGCCAAAAAGGCAACCAAATATTTTGAATCCCTAAAAGACTCAAGTCGAGAAATCCAAAATAAAATCTAGGTAGGGAACAAAATAATTGCCAAACCATATAAATAACCCACTCCCCCTGACTAAGGAGGGAGAGTGCCAAGTACACCCCTGAGGTGCAACACTGCGCCTACCAGCCCACTTCCCAAAAAACAGGTTCTGAGAGGGGAGACAGGGAGGGAGGTCAGAATACAGCAAGACTCCATTTGAAGAAACACAATTGCTAAGATGAGTAATTTTTTCTTTTCCCAGTTTACTAACACCATCGAGCTCTGAACAGTTTTTGTCACTCTTAACCCTCTATAAATCACATGCAGAAAGAACTTCGAAGACACACCCAGGCAGTCTTTCAAAATAATATATTTACTAAAATGGATAAAAATATGTAAAATGTAAACACACAACACTCTATCAAAAAGTATACAATCACTTAAAAGAACACGGTTAAAGTACAAAACATAAACTCCTACCACTATACAGTTAGACTTTTTCTATCAAATGTATACCTCTTTATAGTGCTTAAGTTAGATCCGAGATCTTGTTTCTTAAAGGGACACTGTCAGCTTTGCTGGGCAGTTTTTTTATGTATGAATGCAGCATGCCTCCTGGCACACACACACAACTTATTGCTCCCAGTATGTCCTTATGAGTACGAATCGTCATAAACTTTTTAACTTTTGCTTATTTTTGAATTAAAAGCTGGTCACCGGACGACATAAACTCACCGTGCGCGGAGCATTATCTCAATGAGAGCAGCGCAGCAGCTTCTGAGCGCGATCCGAAGTGTGATATTTTGGTGATCGAGGTGGAAAACACAATTAGTCTACTAGATCTGCCATTATTTAACTCTTGTTGCTGGATACCGCCACAAAACGAGCATGGAAAAAAGTAAATTGCTTTTTTAAAACCCGCTGACGAAATCCGCACATGCGCCAAGGTGATGGCATCGTAAAGATCCTGCACATGCTTAGGAGTATGCCACTGTAGCGCATGTGCGGGACTTCGGTCGCGGTTTTAAAAAGCAATTTACTCCTTTTTCCATACTCGTTTTGTGGCGGTATGCAGCAACAAGAGTTAAATAATGGCAGATCTAGTAGACCAATTGTGTTTTCCACCTTGTATCACCAAATATCACACTTCGGGACCGTGCTTGTAGCTGCTACGCAGTCTCATTGAGATAATGCTTCCAGCGCACAGTGAGTTTATGTCAGTCTGAGTGACCAGCTTTTAATTCAAAAATAAGCAAAAGTTAAAAAGTTTATGACGATTCGTACTCATAAGGGCATACTGGGAGTAATAAGTTGTGTGTGTGTGTGCCAGGAGGCATGCTGCATTCATACATAAAAAAAACTGCCCAGCAAAGCTGACAGTGCCCCTATAAGAGTCCAAAAAGATATATCACAAAGATCAAACACAAGTCCTAATTTAACTTTCTCTGTCACACACACCCCTTCTATGATGTCATCTAGCTCCTCCTTTTAGAATATAAAAAATATACAAACAGGATGGCCTGTCAGTAGGTATATTAAACAAGGTTACATCAGCAAAAACTAATTTCCCAAATTATAAGTCTGTGATCAAGCCTGTCCTCTTTGATCTTGAGCAGTTCCTGTTTTCCCAAAGAATCAAAAGATTTTATAACCTTTTAGCACCATGGTGAGATAACATGTTTTTCCTGTAAGAAGTCTTAAAAGTTTACGAGCCCTATATCCTGGCGGCTGGGTCAGTTCTGATTAAGATAGGAAAACAGGAGACCCTTAATTAAGTCTCTCTAGTCTTTTAATTACCTCCTGGTTGCAGGTTAATATATCATGTTATTTCCAGTAAAACGGGGGGGGGGGCACCCATGGCATAGGCTGTCTCATCTGAGACACTCATACCACATTGTATATTACAGGTATCATAGAACAATCATAACCAGCTGGCCAAGCGTCACAATAACCAGTCGCCTAATTTCCTGACACCCCCCCACCGATGTGGCTGCCTTGACCCCACTCTCTAGCAGAGGCTCTTATTACTCTACTGTAAGTGCCAAGCAGAAGTAATTGTTTAAAACATTTACCTTCTTCTTGATACCCTCCACTACCCCTTCCCTTCTCCTGATGTTAACCATGCCTTCCTAGTCTTCATTTTTCCTTAAAGCGTTAGAAGAATTATTTTTCTCCTCCTTTGATACTCTCGGCAATCCACAGTTCTGTGTCTGCCTTTGCCCTTCTGACTGCCCTCTTTGCCTCCTTTAGTTTATATAGTATACCCCAGCTCCTCCTCTTTTGACTCCTTAAACTGTAGTGTACCTTGTGAAGGCTGTTTTGCTTTTTTGTCCTCACTGTCTCCCTTACTTCTTTCAAGAATTACATCAGTCTTTTGTATTTGTTTCTTTTGGTGATCTTCCTCATTCCGGAGTAGGGCATCTCCAGAATGACCCCTTAACCACACCCAATTTTTCCTCTACCACATTGATCTGAACTACCCCCTCCAATTTTCTTTTACTGTTTCCCACATCTGGCCAAAATCTGCTTTTCTGTTGTGCAGAACAGCAGCCTTTGAACAGTGTCTGTCGTTTCCCATGACCATTTCAAACCATACCGTATTGTGGTCACTGGACCCCAGTAGTTTTCTGACCACTTCCCTGCCCACCATCTCCAAATTGGAAATCATCGAAATCTAGAATGGTATCTTGCCTCATTTGGTGCCCTGACTAGTTGCATCGGTAAGCAGTCCTATAGTATCAGGGAGTACCTGACTTCTGGTACTCTTAGCAACTGGGGTATCCAAGTCTGTGTCTGGTAGGTTCAGATTAGTACATAACATAGAAGAAAGTAATAATGTATCGGGTTTAGAAAAATGAGTAACTTAGAAAGTAATTAGTTTTTACAAGAGGGAGGCCCCCCACGAGACACAATCCAGATTGTGTGTGCAGTTCCTCCAGGTGGTAACACAGGCTTGCTGCAGGTGCACACACACACACACACACACACACACACACACACACACTGGACCATAGCTCCACCCTTCATTCTGTCTTCTTGCACTGCTGCCAAGCCTACACCTGGTGGCAGTCGACAGTGGAGAGACAAGTCCTCTCTCCCCAGGAGAGGAGAGCAGTTCCTGGGATGCTCAAACCTCTCCTCTCCTGCTAACCCCCAATGATAAGAACATAAGGACTTAAGAATTTGACGGCAGATGGGGACCGAGTGGCCCATCTAGTTTGCCCATGAACCTAACCCGCTCCCCTATATTTTGCTGTTTTTGTTCATACCGTAGTGCTGGTCCCTTGCATGTTTAAATGCATTCACCATCTTTGCTGCAACCACCTCTGGTTGCAGGCTGTTTCATGTGTCCATTACCCTCTCTGTAAAAAAGTACTTCCTGATATTGCCTCCGAGTCTTCCCCCTCTTAGGCGTAGGTTGTACCCTCTTGTACACGCCTCTCCATTTGCATGGAAGAGTTTGTATACCTGAACAGTGTAAAGATCTGAGTCCTTTCCCAAGCCTGGGTCACCGGTGTGGTGGCAGGTGAGCCACATGGCGCCTCTTCCCTCCACTCCACTAGGACATCTGTGAAACATCTATTTTAATTTTAGTGATTATCATCAGCATGCATGTAATGTAACCCATTTTTTTTTATTGATCAGAAATATAATAGCAATAAAGGCCTTTGGTAATTTTTTTTTTTGTTTGCTTGTTTTGTTTTATGTCTGTTACTGTTCATGATTTATTTGCCCTATGCTCTTAATTACTCCTGACAGTGCTTAAAGAGGGGACATTCATGTACAGAATCTGTAAGCCCATGACAAGTTATTTTTAATGAAGTAATGGGCTTACATATAGCTAGAAGCAGTGCAAATATGTAGTAGTCTACCATACATTGGTACTACGTTGTTAGCATTTCATGGAACATTGTGATGTCATGGATGAACAAAATGTGTCTACATTTGTAGTCAAGCACAGCTTATTCCTCCATGACATGACAAGAGTCCATAAAATTGTGGCAGTATAGATCAGTGTATGGTAGACCGAGTCAACCATATCACTGGACTGCTTCCAGCTATAGGTAAGTCTAGTACCTCATTTCTCCCCGTAATTCTCATAATTCCTCATTTCAGAACTTAGAGCTTTCAGACTATCTGGGCCACTGTACATGAATGTTTACCGTAACTGATCAAGGAAGAAACATTGATCCTTATTGCTTAATTGTCTGATTTCCTTCTTTGTTATAACATACATTGAGTTTAATCAAAACTAGCTTCGCAGAGAGGATTTACTGTATTCATTGACCTGAAATGGCTAAGCAAAATCATGTGAACACAAATATGTTAGACTTCAGTGCCAGTGTGGATTCACTGATCTTCTTTGAGGGTATCGCTTTCATCAGGCCGCACTTTTGGAACTGTACGCGTGTCAGCGCTAGGACCACATGGAAACTTTGCAAGCCAGGAGCAGCCCACGACGGTGTTATGCATCAGTGTCTACTTAAATGTGGGTGGTGCCGGCTCTCCTCAGTTTTTGTACTGCCGTCGATCAGACTTATTGGACTTGCCACTGGAAACGTTGCTCAAAAAAGCTGCCCTTTTCTGTATTTTTTCTATATAAAAAAAGCAATCACTTTCCTAGTGATTTTCGTCAACCTGCATGCTTCTGAAAGAACAATCCAGGCTTTCTCGGTATTGCAACTGCAGAGAGAAAATCTACAAGGACAACGTACACAACATGTGTGCTGCCTAGGCCTCTCTCAAAATGTGATCGCCTATGAGATCCGCTGGAGATTCAGCTCTGCTACCAGGGGACACTGGATGGGGGCATTGGAGAAATTCCTCCTTAAAAAGACCTTAGCAGTAATGGAACAGCATCTCCGGGCAGATCAGTCACCTGCCCTGTCGACCGAATCATGGTCACCGAAGTCCTGGGACCAACCCTCCTCAGGGTGTCGCAAACAAAAACACCGGGATAAGGATAGGGCTTTCCTCCGTGAGGTCCAGGTCACCACTGCAAACTGCAGGTACGTCCCAAACTATGACAACATGTGCTCTGGCGGCAGTGCCCCCCAACCCCCGGACTGTTGACCAGACACCAAGGACGGGGCTTGATGTATGCACTGTCAGGCCTATTATAGCTGGAACATTAGCATTGTCGCCAGAGAGTTAACGTCTGTCATCGACTAGTGTAGTCATGATCACTATGCGAGGCCTAGCTCTACATACAGTGGGCCCATTTACAGGGACTACCACTACAACTACTTCATCGGTGCTGCAATCTAATATAGTGCAGAATAAACCTCCTCAGCCACCATCACTGGCACAGTGATCCATTCCTGTTGATGAAAGATATGATGAAAGTGAATATAATCCTGACCTCATAGTGGAGGAAGAAGACTATGCTGAGGACAGCCAATATGTGCATGGCACCAGCTCAACAGTCTTTTCCTGCAGTAAGGACTCTGTAGTGAATACACCCAGGTCATGTCCAAAGGATCCCTCCTTTTTTGCCGTGATGCAGCACATGCAAGCTGAAGTGGGCTTTGCCTTGGAGGAGCAGGATTCCACTAAAAAGAACCTGCTGGAGTTTCTGGATATGCCAGAATCACCTTCTGCTATTGTTCCTTCCCCTGTTTCCAGCACTGGAGTATGCTACTTATGCAGTCTGGTATAGGCCAAACTCAATACCAGCCGTTCCCAAAAAGGGTGATAAAATGTACCATGCACCTTCTGATAAGCCTTGTCACACTAATCAGCCTGAGACTGGACTGATTCAGTGGTGATCACAGCTGCTCATGATAGATCCAGGGCCCCTAGACACCCGAGTTCCCTCCCTCCTAATAAGGAATCCAGGAGGTTGAATGTACTGGGTAAACATACCTATGCCTCTGCCTCTCTAGGCCTGTGTATTGCCAGTTACCAAGCCTATATTGTAAAATATCAGAATACCCTATGGAGGAAGACTAAGGCTGCTTCCCAGGCCTTGCCTAAGGGTACTGTCAGACAAGACTCAATCAGAACCCTTGCTGCTGGTGCTGATTTGGGTAAATACTTGATCCGCTCAGCATATTATTATGATGCTTCTGCCAGGGCTGCAGCCTCTGGCATTTGTCTAAGGCACTATGCCTGGCTTAGGGTAGCAGGGTTTGCCACTGATATGCAGGGGAAACTTCTCAGTGCCCAATTTAGGAGACAGAAACTGCTTGGTCATGATGCTGAAGAAGCCTTAAAAACCTTCAGTCATCTGGCAAGACTCTTCAGGTCATTAAAATGTATATACCATAACCAAGGTAGAGGTAAGGGCAGGGGTGATTTTTGCCAATCTGCTGTCAGAGACAGCTATCAGACATATAGACAGCAGGGAAGAGGTGGAGGTGCGTGGTCCTGGCCAGTCCTCTTCCCACCCCTAGGTGCCTGTGGAAAAGCACCTAGAGGTAGTGGAGCCGGTGGCTCTGCTGCCCAGCTCAGCATGACTCCTCATACACCCCCCAACCACCATAACCTCCAGATTCTGTCCACTTTTCAGTCGGTCTTCAGACTCAAATGTTCTACCCAAACAGCACTGCTTGATTTTCATAATTCTGTCTCCAGAGCTCTGGACAAAAGGTATTTAGTGGGTAGACTGGATGGGTCAAGCGGTCCTTATCTGCCATCAAATTCTGTTTCTATGTATTTTTGTGTGTTCTGTTTTCATTGATCTGTTAAAAGCTTTTGACAGGATAAACCACTTGTTGCTTCTAACTCGTCTGTCTTCCTATGATTTTTCTTTGAATATTACCAACTGGTTCTCCTCCTATATGCATGGGAGATCTCCATCTGTCTCTTGGAATGGCTGCCACCCCTCACCTCTTTCAAATTCTACTGTGGTCCCTTAGGGGTCTATACTTGGTCATGTTTTATTCAGTCTGTTTGTAGATTCTGTACCCTCTGTTGTAGATCACTGCTCAGTTGGACTTCATACTGATGACATTCCAGGGCAGTTTTGATAAAATTGTGAGCTGGTTCTCTGAGAACCTATTACTCTTAAACAGCAAAAAAGACTCAGTTAATGTTATTTTGGACTCGGCATTGTTTGTTAGCAAATTCATCTCTTTCAATTTTTTTAAATAATCACCCACTTGAACTTGTGAAGGAATTTAAATATCTTGGCCTTCATTTTTAATTCCTCTTTGACCTTTAAAACACACATTGGCAAAACAGTTTCAAAAGTGTGTCAACGTCTGGGACGCTTAAAACGCACCAGGCATTGTCTATCAAGTTCGGAGCACATTACTGGGCAAGCCGTTTTTTGCATCTTGGATTTATTATTTATTTATTTAACTTTGTAGACTGGGTGAGTGCACTGGCAGCGAGTGCCTTTTTCGGCATGTCTTGAGTGCAGAAACACAGGCAGTGGCGGAAGTACAATATGTTAATAGAGGATACATAAAAGAAACAGTGGTTTAGTAGTATGCATGAATTCGATAAATGTACAATAAGTTTGAGGAAGGGGATGGACATTTGGAGCTTATCATGGAGGGTACAATACACTAAATCGAAAGAGACAAGGCAGGTAACATTGCTGTTGCGAGGTAGTGGTCACTAGAGAGTGAGAGAGGAAGTGGGAGAGGAGATAGGAAGGGAAAAAGGTAGCAGTCTCTAGAGAGAGTGAAATGGGGGAAAGGAAAGAGGAAAACGGGTGGGGGAGGTAAGTGCATAGCTTGTTAGGGTAGGTAGGCGTGTGTAGGTGGGGGGGATTAGTGGAAGCAGTTACAGGTTTGAGTTGAGGAATAATGTGCTTTTTAAGAGCTTAGTACAGGCTGGGAGAGTGGATGATTTTTTGACAGGAGGGAATAAGGAGTTCCAAGTAGAAGCTGCTCAGTAGCTAAAGGAGCGTTGTCCCCTTTTGGTGCGAAATATAGGGTCTACAAGATTTTTTTTAGATGCAGAGCAGGATGAGGAAAGATCCATGAGTGAGATTTGTTTTTTTAGGTAAGCAGGGGCCCTAGATTGCAAGGTTTTCTTGATAAGTGTGGTGAGTGTCAGATTGGCTTTGAGGTCAGGAGGAAGCCAGTTTAAGGAAATTAGGGCCAGGCAGTGTTTGGTGTTAGACTTACTGCCCGAGGCAAATTTACTGATTTTATAGTATAGGGTATACTTCTTTTGTAATGTAGATTTTCTGGCAGTGTTGATGACAACCGAACCGTAGTCAAGAAAAGGGACAAGATTTGCCGTTGCAATACAGATTCTAGCAGCAGGTGTTAAGAACTGGCGAACTCTGTAGAGTATGGGGATACTATTTGCTGACATGCCTCTGCTTCACATCTTCTTCCTTTAAATACCATTTACCACCAGTTACTTCGTTTCATCCTAAAATCAAAATGGGATGAGCATCGTTGCACTTCACTGTGTCATTTAAACTGATTGTCACCTTCCTCTAGGCACACTTTTTCAAACAACATGAAGTCTTGCTGTATTCTGACATATGCAGTGATCACCAACCTTTGAACTGCCCCGGAGAACAGAGAGTTAACTTTCCATGCAGGGCATGGAACACTGAGCTCGAGCTCGGTTAAAGCCTCTTTCTGCTGCTGTTTAAACTCCAACCGTCAGATTCTTTACTCCGCTTCACTGAACAGTCGCTCCGGAGATTTCTCCTTCACTTGGTTCAAAAAAAGTCAGTTAAAGTGTCATTTTTTTTGCTCGGTTTCGACCGAATTTCTGCTACTGAACCTGTCGGTTTAAGTCTCTGTCTGTGGTACCTGAGTACTAGATAGGTTTTTGTATTAGTTTCTGTATGGAACTTGTAAACATTGGATCGGTTCAGTTTGAACCGATCAGGTTTAATATTAAAAACTTCTGTCTTTATTAGAGTGTAGTAACGGTCCATATCGGTTCTAAAAAACGCAGTTTAATTATGTTTTTTTCCAAGACCCGTAACACGGTCAGGAACCGAGAAGTCTTGCCTGGGCGGATTGTCAAAAATGGTAAGCTGTGGTTAGGATTGGCTGTTCTGAGAAACCCAAGAAAAATCGAGTCCACTGGGTTTCAACACTGTAGTGTGTGTGGGGAAGCCTTTGCTAAGGCTGATCCCACACCACCTGTGTTTATTGTCTGGGGTTTGACCACCTCAATTCAGACTGCCAAATTTGTAAAAGTTTTCCCAAAGCTACCCTGGATAAGAGAGTAGGTAGACTGAGGGAAAGGGAGGCCGAGAAGTCCGCTGACCCGGATGGCCAGCCCGGTTCGGTTCCGACCGAACCAGAAGGAGTGCCCTCTGACCAGGGCAAAACTTCTTTGGGCAAATGGAGAACCGATTCTGAGGAGTTGGTTCTGGTTAAAAGGAAAAAAAGGGAAAAATCATCCGGTTTGGATCCACAAGTTCTTTCTCCGACCGCTGATGAAATAGCCAAAGCGATGATAGTTCAGTCGCTAACTTCGGTTCCGGCTGTCAGGGGCTCTGTTTGGTCGGTTCCCCCGGTTCCGGATTATACTTTAGAAGAATTTTATGAACCGGAGGAGGAGGAGGAGGGAGAGTTTGAAGATGATGATGATGGTGATTATGAAAGTCTGGAAGTGCCTATTGACCCGGACATCTCCCCAGACAGACCTTCAGGTGTTTCTCCTCCTAGGCTTTCTGAGTCCCCTTCCCACTTTATGTTTTACAAGAAAGTGGCTGAAACCCTCCAGCTTCCTATGGAAGAAGCAGTAGAGGATTTTGTTGAGATGATGGACATCCCAGAGTCCAGGAGTTTGTCTGTTCCCCTCCATAAATCTTTTGGGAAACAGACATTTAAAATTCTAAAAACTCCTAGTTCCATACCTCCTGTGGACAGAAGAATGGACAAGAGGTATACCCTTTCAGGCTCGGACATGGAGTTCCTTTCCCAGCAATGCAGCCATATTGGGGTAGTGCAGGCTGCTGCCTGTGATAAGGCAAATATTCCCTTGGATTCACACCCCCCAGATAAGGACTCCAGGAGGATTGATGCCATGGCAAAGAAACAGTACATGGCAGCATCTTTGGGACTCAGGCAGGCTAACTATATGGCCTACACAGCTAGATACCAGAAGTCCAGGTGGGACACTGTGCTGGCTCTAGCTAAACAGGCCCCTGACCAGCTTGCCAAGGAGCTGGAGGCGGGTGGCTGCGGATGGGATTGAGGCATCCAAGGTGCAATTTCATGCTGCTGTGGACTCCAGTGATGTTTCATCTAGAGTCATGGCTACATCTGTGGCCCTTCGGAGGATGGCTTGGCTCAGATGTACTAGCCTATCACAGGATACCCAGGCTAAGGCCATGGATTTTCCTGTCATTGGTAATTCTCTGTTTGGGGAGCAGACAGAGAACTACATGAAGAAGATGGACGAGTACAGGACCACCTACAGGAGTGCTCAGGCCAAAGAAAGGCAAGCCACTCCTCAGAGGCAGCATTCCAGGGGCAGGGGCAGGCCCTTTCAAAGGCCTTTTTACCAAGCCCAGGCCTCCTCTTCTGCTTTTGCTCAGAGGGGGTTCTTTAGAGGGAGAGGCAGACGGGGTATGAGCAGGCCTGCTTCCACTCCTCAGCCTAAAGCCCCAGCCAAGCAGACACCCTGATGGATCTGTCCAGGCCGATTCTCCAATACCTGTAGGGGGCAGGCTGGCTTACTTTGTCCAGGACTGGAAGTCTTTAACATCAGACAAGTGGGTCCTAGAAGTAGTAAGCCAGGGACTGGTTCTCAGCTTCAAATAATTTCCCAAGATGAGAACCAGATCCTTTCCACCTGCAAATCCATCAGAGACCCTTGCCCTAGAGGCAGAGATTTCTTCCCTCTTGGCTCTCAGAGCCATAGAGAGGGTTCCTACCCTACACAGGGGCAAAGGATTGTACTCCAGGTACTTCCTAACCCCCAAAAAGACAGGAGAATGGCGGCCCATTCTGGATCTGAGATATCTAAACAAGCACCTTTTAAAGCCAAAATTCAAATGGTGACTCTGGGAATAATTCTGCGCTCTCTAAGGCCAGGGGACTGTCTAGCCTCCCTGGACCTCAAAGATGCCTATTTTCACATTCCCATCAGGTGCTCCCACAGAAAGTACCTCAGGGTCGAGTTGCCCTCAGGCCACTATCAATTCAGAGCAATGCCCTTTGGCCTAACATCAGCCCCAAGGGTGTTCACAAAGTGCCTGGCAGTAGTGGTTGCTTTCCTAAGGAGAAAAAAGATCTCCATCTTTCCATACTTGGACGACTGGCTCATAGTGGGTCAGTCTCCAGACCAAGTCAAGTCACATCTTCAGATAACTCAGCAAGTGCTCACTTCCTTAGGATTCCTCCTAAACCTTCCAAAGTCAGTTCTCGAGTCAGTACAGCTCCTCACCTTTATAGGAGCAGAGCTGGATACAATAAGAGCAAAGGCCTTCCTTCCCCTGGACAGGGCAAGGACCCTTATAGAACTGGCCTCTTCTTTCACCCTTCAGGTCTCTCGACCAGCAAGGCACTTCTTGCAGCTCCTGGGCCACATGGCAGCCTCTACAGCAGTGGTCCAGGGGGCAAGATTCCAGATGGAGGATATTCAGTTCCACTTAAGAGCCTTCTGGTCCCAAAGAAAGGATTCCCTTACCAAACTAGTCCCGGCGACTCGAACCCTGATCCAGGCTTTGCAATGGTGGCAGGATCAGGATAATTTAAGACAGGGAGTTCCTTTTGTCACTCAGTCTCATTCACTAATCCTCACCACAGACGCCTCTCTCTTGGGCTGGGGAGCCCACTTGGGGGATCTTACCACCCAAGGCCTGTGGTCACCTCTAGAATCTCTGCTTCACATCAGTCTCTTGGAACTCAGAGCACTGTTTCTGGCACTGCAAGCTTTTTCCAAATCTGTACAGAACAAGGTGGTCCAGATCAGAACAGACAATACCACCACAATGTGGTACATCAACAAGCAAGGAGGCACTTGGTCTACGACCTTGTGCACAGAAGCAATGAAGTTGTGGTCTCTGGCCTATTCCCCTGCAAACCTCTCTGATAGCAGTTCACCTCCCAGGGAAGGACAATGTCCTAGCAGGTGCTCTCAGCAGGATATCTCAAGGCCACCACGAATGGTCCCTAGATCCCCTAATTTTGAAAGTGATTTTCTCTAGATGGGGCACTCCACAGATAGATCTTTTTGCAGCCCCAGAAAATCACCAACTTCCTCTCTTTTGTTGCAGACCCCCAGTCTTGGGCTCAGTCCCCCTGGATACTCTGGTTCTGAATTGGGAAGGGAAGTTCCTTTATGCTTTTCCCCCCTTCCCTCTCCTGTTCAAGGTGCTAGTCAAGATCAGGTCTCAACCATGCAGAGTGATTCTGATCGCTCCAGACTGGGCCAGACAGCCCTGGTATCCACTGTTGCTGTCCTTAGCAGTCCACCTTCCCCTGTCTCTTCCCAGGAATTACAACCTGTTGACACCCTCTCAGGGAAGGATTTGGTATCCAAATCTCAAATCTCTCAGTCTCAAGGCCTGGCTCTTGAAGAGTTAGAGTTTGCTGATCTGCACCTCTCTCAAGGTGTTCTGGATATTCTTAAGGCTTCTCAAAAGCCTTCCACCAGAAAGACTTACAACTCCAAATGGAAAAGGTTCACTATTTGGTGCTCTGATAATCATATTTCTCCAGAATCTGCTGGGTTGCCTACAGTCCTGGACTATATGGTTCATCTCAGTGGCTTGGGACTTAGGCCAGCTACACTTAAAGTACATCTGGCAGCTGTTTCTGCCTTTTTATCAGTAGGCAAGCCCTCTCCTCTGTCAGCCCATCTTGTATTTTGTAAATTCTTCAAGGGATTGCTGCACACCAATCCTCCCTTTAGGGACCCTGCTCCTGCTTGGGACCATAATGTTTGCATTGCTCAGCTTATGCAACCCTCCTTTTAGCCTTTGTCCTCTGCAGAGCTTAAGTACTTCACTTGGAAAACTGTGTTTTTGGTAGCCATTACCTCTGCCAGGCGCATCAGTGAATTGCAAGCCCTGTCAGTGGAGCCCAATGTCATCTCTTTCCATAGAGATAAAGTGGTCCTAAGAACTAACAGGAAGTTTTTGCCTAAGGTGGTTTCAGATTTCCACCTTAATCAGTCTATGTCTCTCCCTGTTTTCTTCACTGACCATTCCTCCTCTGGAGAGAGGAGGTTGCACAGCTTGGACATAAAAAGGGCCCTTAGCTACTACATAGAGCGCACCAAGGGTCACAGGTTTTAGTCCCTCCAGTTGTTCCTCACTTATGGAGAGGTCGGTAAGGGCAGACCTGCCACTAAAAGATCTATTGCCAGGTGGATTGTCTCTTGTATACAATTCTGCTGTGAGAAATTGGGTAGAACCCCACCCTCAGGCCTGTGAGGGCTCACTCTACTAGAGGTACAGCTGCTTCCCTGGCTGCTGCCAGGGATATTCCTATCTTAGAAATCTGTCAAGCAGCCACCTGGAAAACAGTCCATACATTCAGCAAGCATTACTCTCTGGATATCCAGTCTAGGAGTGATGCTCGGTTTGGCACAGCAGTACTTCAGAGCCTTTTCCCAAAGTAGCTTTTGTCCCTCCTGCTTGGAGGTACTGCTTGGTAGTCTGCCTATGTCAGAATACAGCAGGACTTCATGTTGTTTGAAGAAAAAATTACTCACCTTAGTAATGTTGTTTCTTCTAATGGAGTCTTGCTGTATTCTGACCTCCCTCCTGCCTCCCCTCTCAGAACCTGGTTTTTGGGATGTGGGTGGGCAGGAGCAGTGTTGGCACCTAGAGGTGCCCCTTTCTCACCCTCCTTTATTTTGGGTGTGTGTTGTGTTTTGTTTTTTGGGTTTCCTGACTTGAGTCTTTGCTTTGAAACCAAAAAACCCTTTTTTAACAAATTTAGTTGCCAGTTGGCTAGTGTGAGTTTTACTGTTTCCACACAGAACGCCTTGTGAGTATAGCTCGTAAAGATCTGACAGTTGGAGTTTAAACAACAGCAGACAGAGGCTTCAACCGAGCTCGAGCTCAGCGTTCCATACCCTGCATGGAAAGTTAACTCTTTGTTCTCCAGGGCAGTTCAAAGGTTGGTGATCACTGCATATGTCAGAATACAGCAAGACTCCATTAGAAGAAACAACATTACTAAGGTGAGTAATTTTTTCTTATTGGCTGTCCCTTATTTACAAAACTGTAAGTAAACAGACCCCAACTTACTGAACTGAAAGAGTAACTACTCCAGCTCACAATATAGCCTCAGAGATGTGCCTTACTGTGGACTTTCCTTGCCTAAATTTGATACACACTTTGGTAATCAGTGATCTTCTTCGGGGGTATCTCAGTCATCAGGTTACACAGTAGGAACCTTCACGGTCGGTGAAGGGGAATCCACACGTAAGATTTTCAGCAGTACAACTGGGGCCACCCGCACTGACATCACTCGTCGACATCACCAACGCTACTGAGCGGCCTCACTCCCTACTCATTTCTTTCCCCCCAAAGACTAAGTGAGCACAACAGTGCCAAAAGTGGTGGGCATTAGACCTACTACCTGAAGCAAATTTACTATTTTTTTTGCATAGGATATGTTGTTTTTGTAATGTAGGTTTGCTGGCAGCATTGACAACAGCCGAGCCATAGTCAAGAGAAGGGAAAAGATTTGCCATTGCAATACTGATTCTAGCAGCAGGTGTTACAGTAATGACAATCACGCCACAGTAATGACAATAAATTCCTCAGACTTCTGTCCATCAACATCCGCAGTCTGTTGCCAAAGCTTGATAATCTTCAAGTTTGTGTTACACAGCATAAACCGAATGTTCTCTCACTATGTGAAACTTGGCCCTTGCCCAGGGTTTCAGGTAATGCTATTTCCCTTCCTGGTTGCACCCTATTTAGGCTTGACTGGATTGGGAAAAGGGGTGGGGCTGTGCGATACGCAGTAAGAACACTCTGAAAGGGTTGACCCTCCCTCATGTTAATCCAGTCAATAACTCGCAGGCTCTTGCCATTAAAATAATCCTTGGTTCTCAAGGTAAATTTCTTGTCATAATATCTGCCTTCATTCCACTACGCCCCAGGACAAATCTTCTGGATTCAACATGGTCCTTGATTATATTGAATCCCTCCCCAATCTACAGAGATAGTGGTCATGGGGGGGATTTCAGTTAGCTCGCCCCTGAAGCTGGCCAACTCAAAGACGCAATTCAAACAACATGAAGTCTTGCTGTATTCTGACAATTTGCAGTTAGCTCCAGCTCTTGAACTTCCCCGAAGAATGAAGGGTTAATTTCTAGGCCAGGCATAGAATGCTGGGCTCGAGCTCTGTTGGAAACTCTGTCTGTGTCCTTTCAAACCCAAACTGTCAGATTCTTTACTCCGCCTCACTGAACAGTCGCTCCGGAGATTTCTCCTTCAGCTCGGTTCTTTGCGGTTAAAGTTTCGGTTGTAGTCTGATTTTCGTTCCGTTTTTTCGGTTTGAGACTCTGTCTGTGGTACTATAAGTACTTAGCATTGTAGCTATGTGTGGAAATTGTGAAAATGTTCCGATCGGTTCGGCTGAACCGATTTTGTAATGAAAAGTTAGTGTGGTTACGGTCCGTATCAGTTTTAAAAAAGCGTAATTTTAGCGTTTTTTTCCATCACCCGTGACATGGTGTGAAACCGATAGGGGAGTCTTGCCTGGCGGTTGCCATATAAAGGGTAAGTTGGCCATGTCTGAGAAACCCCCCAAAAAAACAAAAAACGGGCCCACTGGGTTTCAACACTGCAGTGTGTATGGGGAGGTCTTTGCTAAGGTCGATCCTCACACCACCTGTGTTTACTGTCTGGGGTTTGACCACCTCGATTCAGACTGCCAAATTTGTAGAAATTTCCGTAAGTCTACCCTGGATAAAAGGTTAGGTAGTCTTAGGGATAAGGAGGCCGAGAAATCCGTTGACCTGGAAGGCCAGCCCGGTTCAGTTCGTACCGAACCAGAAGGAGTGCCTTCTGTCCAGGGCAATACTTCTTCGGGCAAGAGGAGAGCCGATTCTGAGGGATTGGTTCCTACAAAAAGAAAACGGAAGGATAAATCGGCCGGTTCGGATCCAGATCTGTGTTCCGACCACAAGAAATAGCCAAAGCGATTCGATTGTGGAATCGCTTTGTCCGGTTCCGACCGATCCGGCGCCTTTGGGCAGAGGTTCGGTTCGGTCGGTTCCCCCAGTTCAAGATTATTCCCCTGAAGATTTTTATGAACCAGAGTTTGATGAGGAGGGGGAGTTTGAAGAGGATAATTACGACGGTGAAAGTTTGAATGTGCCTGTGGAACCGGACATCTCCCCAGACAGACCTTCTGATGTTTCCCCTCCTAGGTTTTCTGAGTCCCCTTCCCACTTTCTGTTCTACAGAAAAGTGGCTCAAACCCTCCAGCTTCCTATTGAGGAGGCTGTAGAGGATCAAGAGGAGCCTGACTTTATAGAGATGATGGATATCCCAGAGTCTAAGACACTGTCTGTTCCCCTTCGTAAGTCATTTGGGAAACAGACACTAAAAATTCTTAGGTCTCCTAATTCTGTACCTCCTGTTGACAAAAGAATGGACAAGAGGTATACCTTGTCAGGCTCAGATACGGAATTTCTTTACCAACAATGCAGCCAGGGGTAGTGCAGGCTGCTGCCTGTGACAAGGCAAACATCCCCTTGGCTTCACACCCCCCAGACAAAGATTCCAGGAAGATAGATGCCATGCCAAAGAAACAGTACTTGGCATCATCTTTGGGACTCAGGCAGGCTAATTATATGGCCTATACAGCCAGGTACCAGAAGTCCAGGTGGGACACTGTACTGGCACTGCCTAATCAGGCTTCCCCCCAGCTAGCCAAGGAGCTGGAGGGGGTGGCTGCTGATGGGATTGAGGCATCAAAGGTGCAATTTCATGCTGCTGTGGACTCCAGTGATGTGTCATCAAGAGTCATGGCTACATCTGTGGCTCTTTGGAGAATGGCCTGGCTCAGATGTACTAGTCATTCGCAGGACACCCAGGCTAAGGCCATGGATTTTCCTGTAGTGGGTAATTCTCTGTTTGGGGAGCAGATAGAGAATTACATGGAGAAAATGGATGAATACAGGACCACTTATAGGAGTGCCCAGGCCAAGGAGAGGCAGGCAACTCTTCAGAGGCAGCAGTCTAGGGGCAGGGGCAGGCCTTTTCACAGGCCTTTCTACCAGGCACAGGCCTCCTCCTCTTTTTCTCAGAGGGGGTTCTTCAGAGGGAGAGGAGGCAGAAGGGGGATGAGCAGGGCTGCATCCACCCCTCAACCTAAGGCTCCTGCCAAGCAGACACCCTGATGTGTCAGCTCGGGTCGACTCCCCCATTCCAGTAGGAGGCAGGTTGGCTTACTTTGTCCAGGACTGGATGTCTGTTGCCTCAGACAAGTGGGTCCTGGAGGTTGTAAGCCAGGGGCTGGTTCTCAGTTTCAAGAGTTTTCCGAAACTGAGACCCGGATCCTTTCCACCTGCAAATACATCAGAAACCCTTGCTCTAGAGGCAGAGATTTTGTCTCTACTGGTTTTAAAGGCCATAGAGAGAGTTCCTACTCCATACAGGGGCAAGGGTCCGTACTCCAGGTACTTCCTTACCCCGAAAAAGACAGGAGTGACGACCCATCCTAGATCTAAGATACTTAAACAAGCACCTAGTAAAGCCAAAGTTCAAGGTGGTGACTCTGGGAACAGTTCTTTCTCTGAGGCCAGGAGACTGGCTAGCCTCCTTGGACCTCAAGGATGCCTACTTTCACATTCCCATCAGGTGCTCCCACAGAAAGTACCTCAGGTTCGAATTGCCCTCAGGCCATTACTAGTTCAGAGCAATGCCCTTTGGCCTAACTTCAGCTCCAGGGGTGTTCACAAAGTGCCTAGCAGTAGTGGTAGCCTTTTTAAGAAGAAAAAGCATTTTAATCTTTCTGTATCTGGACGATTGGCTCCTTGTGGGCCAGTCCCCAGACCAAGTCAAGTCAGATCTGCAGGTTACCCAGAAAGTTCTCACTTCCCTGGGGTTCCTTCTCAGTCTCCCCAAGTCAGTTCTCAAACCAGTACAGCTCCTCATTTTTATAGGAGCAGAGTTGGACACCCTCAAGACAAGAGCCTTCCTTCCTCTGGAAAGGGCAAAGGCCATCTCTCAGCTGGCCTCTTCCTTTCTCCCTGTGGTTTCTCGACCAGCAAGGCATTTTCTGCAGCTTCTGGGCCACATGGCAGCTTCCATAGCAGTGGTCCAAGGGGCCAGGTTTCAGATGAGGGACATTCAGTTCCATCTGAGAAGCTTTTGGTCCCAAAAGAAAGATCCTCTTACCAAGCTATTTCCTGTCACTCATACCTTAATTCAGTCCCTTCAGTGGTGGCAGGACCTGGACAGTCTGAGGCAGGCTATTCCATTTGTCTCTCAGACTCACTCTGTGGTTCTTACCACGGATGCTTCCCTTTTGGGGTGGAGAGCCCATCTGGGGGCTCTCACTGCCCAGGGACTATGGTCCCATCAGGAATCCCTTCTTCACATCAACCTTCTGAAGCTCAGGGCAGTATTCCTTGCCCTACAAGCCTTCTCTCAGTCAGTACAGAACAAGGTGATTCAGGTCAGGACGGACAACATTACCACCATGTGGTACATCAACAAGCAGGGAGATACTCGGTCCATGGCCTTGTGCACGGAGGCCATGGAAATATGGTCCCTGGCTTATTCCCTACAGACCTCTCTGGTAGCAGTCCACCTCCCAGGAAAGGACAATGTGCTAGCAGATGCATTGAGCAGGGATTTCCCAGGGCCATCATGAATGGTCTCTGGATGCTTTGGTATTGAAGGTGATTTTCTCAAGGTGGGGCACTCCAGAGATAGATCTCTTTGCAGCCCCAGACAATCACCAACTTCCTCTGTTTTGTTGCAGACCCCAGTCTTGGGCTCAGTCCCTCTGGATGCTCTGATTTTGAACTGGGAAGGGAAATTTCTTGATGCCTTCCCTCCCTTCCCTCTACTGTTCAAGGTTCTATTCAAGGTAAGGTCACAGTCTTGCAAAGTAATTCTTTCTTTTTTTTTTTCTACTTATTTTTTATCCACTCATACTGTCCTTCCAATCACCACTCCTTCCGTCCTACAAGGGTATGATTTACCTCTGGACCAGCTTGGTCTGCCCTAGAGTGCCACACTGCCATTGGGGGCACTTTTGATGGCCTGGATTATCCTCGGGCGGGCGGGAGAGGCCCCTTCCCTTCCCCTCGACAGCTGCACATTGGGTCTGCCCTGGTCGGAGGGGGGCAAGCGCGGCTCTGGAGGACTTCATCTAGCGACAGGAGGCATTTTCCTCTGAGTTGTCTTATTTCCCCTTAACCCACCCTCTGGGGCAGTAGCAGGGGGTCTGCGACGGCACGCTCTCTCAGCGCCCTAACGATGTCCCCCCTCCCCAGCTCCGGTAGGCGGGGCTGCCGTGTCCTCGGGAGTCGGTGTATCCACCCGACCCTCTCAGGACGCCAGGCGCCCAATGCGCCTGGCATCTCACCCGAGGGAGGAGAGCATCCGTTGGGACGCTCCATCCTCCTCCCTCGCCGACTCGACGACCGGGTCCGCTCGAACCTGGTCGCCGGCGTAGCGCGAGGTGTGGCGTCCAACGCCTCAACCCTCAGCGCCACCGGGCCAAGTTGCAAAGTGATTCTGATTGCTCCAGATTGTGCTAGGCTACCTTGGTACCCCCTGTTGCTGTCCCTAGCAGTCCATCTTCCCCTGTCTCTTCCCAGGAATTACAACCTGGTAACCTCCTCTCAGGGGAGGATTTGGTACTCCAATTTTCGGTCACTCAATCTCAAGGCATGGCTCTTGAAGAGTTAGAGTATGCAGATTTGCATCTGTCCCAAGGGGTTCTGGATATTCTCAAAGCTTCTCGAAAGCCTGCCACAAGAAAAACTTACAACTCCAAATGGAAACGGTTCAGCATTTGGTGTGCCAAGAAGCATATATCCCCAGACACTGTTGAGTTGTCTACAGTTTTGGATTATATGGTCCATCTTAATGGCCTAGGCCTCAAACCAGCTACTCTCAAAGTTCATTTATCAGCTGTTTCTGCTTTCCTGTCAGTGGGGAAGTCTTCCTCTCTGTCATCTCACCCTGTATTCTGTAAATTTTTCAAAGGATTGCTTCATACCAATTCCCCTTTTAGGGATCCTGCTCCTGCCTGGGATTTGAATATTTGTATTGCTCATCTTATGCAACCCCCCTTTGAGCCTAAATCTTCAGCAGAGCTCAAGTACTTGACTTGGAAAACTGTGTATTTGGTTGCTGTTACTTCTGCCAGACTTATCAGTGAATTGCAAGCCCTGTCAGTGGAGCCTGACTTCATCTCTTTCTATAGAGATAAGGTGGTCCTTAGAACCAATAGAAGGTTCCTACCTAAAGTGGTTTCTGATTTCCACTTACATCAATCTGTGTCTCTTCCCGTGTTCTTCACTGATCACACCTCCTCAGGGGAACGGAGGCTACACAGTTTAGATGTTAAAAGGGCCCTTAGTTACTACATAGAACGTACAGAGGGTCACAGGTTTGACTCCCTTCAGTTGTTCCTCACTTATGGGGAAGCAGGTAAGTGAAAACCTGCCACCAAGAGAACCATTGCCAGGTGGATTGTGTCCTGTATTCAGTTCTGCTATGAAAAGCTGGGGCAAAACCCCACCCTCAGGCCTGAGGGCTCATTCCACTAGAGGTACAGCCTCATCTCTGGCTACAGCTAGGGATATCCCTTTGTTAGAAATCTGTCAAACAGCCACCTGGAAAACAGTTCATATCTTCACCAAGCATTGCTGTCTGGATATCCAGGCTCGGAGTGATGCTAGGTTTGGCATAGCAGTACTTCAGAGCCTATTCCCAAAGTAGGTTCTGTCCCTCCTCCTTGGAGGTACTGCTTGGTAGTCTGCAAATTGTCAGAATACAGCAAGACTTCATGTTGTTTGAAGAAAAAATTACTCACCTTAGTACAGTCAAAGTCGCTTAATGCGTACACATCGGGACATGTGAAATGCGTCCGCGATTAGACAATGTCCGAGAGTTGGCCGATGGAGTAGAGTGCTTGTAATTTATAAAACTGTTAAGCAGCACATTTATGTGCTTTTATTAATGCTCTGCTTATACAGGGCAGGTGTGAGGATAGTGCAGTGTTGTGCAGGGTACTGAGTATTCTTTTTCACTTTTTTTGTGTAGGGGCTGTGTAGGGACTGAGGTTAAAAACAGATCTTTATTCATTCTTTTGCAGCTCCATGGCTCTGCGAAGTGTGCTCAAAGCTGTGCGCACATCACTGGCTGTTACGGTTAGGAGCTCCTGCTCATCGGGGTTGTCTTCTGGCTCTTCTACGTCCTGGTCCTGACTGCTCGCAAACTGCAGTCCCTCCAATACCCTTGCTATTTCGTCACCTGGTGCATTTTCATCATCTTGATCGCCGAGATGACATAGAGAAGCAAAATCTGTTCCTGTGAGTCCGGGGGGTGGCGGGATCATTTCTGCCTAATTGACAGCTTGAGGAACGTGTTAATTGCCCTTGTTAATCTCACTTCTGCTGTCCGTGTTTGCCGGCACACCAGGTCCACATTAAGGGGATAATTTAGTATATAACAGATAGATCATGGATTTGGTTTGGGAAATCTATCTGCGATACCCGATTGTCCACGTTATCCGTGTCCGCGCAAAGTTGCTTGGACTGTAACTGTATTTCTTCTAATGGACTCTTGCTGTATTCTGACCTCCCTTCCTGCCTCCCCTCTCAGAACCTGTTTTTGGGAAGTGGGTGGGCAGGTGCAGTGTTGAACCGCAGGGGTGTCTTTTCCCAACTCCTGTTGTGTGGGGTGCGTTGTAAATATTTCAAGAGTTTTTTGTTCTTATCTGGTTTTTGGTTCTTTGGGTTTCCTGAATTGAGTCTTTTGGGGAATCCAGAGTCTTTGTTGCCAGTTGACTACTAGGAGTTTTTACAATTTCCACATTTAGTCAGTGAGTTTTGGCTCGTAGGAATCTGACGGTTTGGGTTTGAAAGGACACAGACAGAGTTTTCAACCGAGCTTGAGCCCAACGTTCTATGCCTGGCATAGAAATTAACCCTTCACTCTCCGGGGCAGTTCAAGAGCTGGAGCCAACTGCAAATTGTCAGAATACAGCAAGACTCCATTAGAAGAAATACAATTGCTAAGGTGAGTAATTTTTTTCTTGCAGCCTTTGACTTAACCCAAGTGGTCACAACCCTCACTAGATTCAGTAATAGGACAGGTACCAGTTCCCACCTGGACATGATCCTCATCACCCACCCACACAGAATCGCCAGCACCTTAATCCTCCCTGATGCCCTAAGTGATCACTCCCTGGTAATGAGCCTCTGGTCAAACAAGGTGCCCAAACCCAAAACGAAAATCATCTATAAACACGTACTAAAGAAGGGCATGTTAGCAGACCTCCAGGCCCACCTGGCCCAGTGCCACTGGACCCCCTCTATACACTTACAGTAACATTGTTCATGCCCTAAACTTCTTTATAACACAGTTCAACAAGGCATGTGACCTATTTACTACCTTCCGTAGAAGCAAAACCAAGGGTCCCCTCAACCCTTTGATCACCCCAGCCTTGCTCGATGTGATGAAACATAGGGATACTCTCTGGTATCGTGCCACTGCCACTAAATAAAAGATTGATATGCAGAACTATAAAGCTGCACGTAACCTTTGCACCCGAGAAATGCACCAGGCTAAAATCAGATACTATCAGGGTGAACTAACACATGGGGTAATAGGCGGAAGCTTTGGGACAAGAGAAAAAATCTAGCGGACAAGCCCAACAAAGCATTCCCTACAATGCTAGTGGTTGACGGCATTACTACACAAGATTGCAAATAAATTGTGGTTACTTTCAACTCCGCATTTACCTACCTCAGTAGTGTCCTTCCCCCTGCCTTCCTTTCTAAACCTGACCTGCCAGAAAGAAGTCACCCAGCTGCCCCTCCTCCCAACATCCCCCCCCCCCTTTCTATTTTTGGAGGGTTACATCCAGTGAGTCCAAAAGATACCTCCAAAAAGTCCTTGGCAAAACGATGTTCAGTAGTGACGCACTGGACCTCAAACTGCTAAACCTCACACTCGATGTCACACTAAAATCTCTGATGAGAATCCTCAATCTATCACTTTCCCTGGGTCAATTCCCTCAGCAATGGAAGACAGCCATTGTTACTCCTGTACGTAAGAGTGGTGAGTAGAGCACAACGTAATAACTACAGACCAATATCCATCCCCCCTCCCCCTTCAACAGCCCTTGAACGTATTGTATCTGACCAGCTAACTACCTCCACAAGTACAATATTCAGTGCCCACAACAACGTGGTTTTAGAAAGGCCCATAATACAACGACTGCCCTCCTGTAATACACGGACTTCATTCAGAAAGCCCTGGATTGTGGTCACCTGGTCACGTTCGTATACATAGACCTTGCAGAGGCTTTTGATACTGTTAACCACACCTCACTCTTACACTGTCTCACTGCCATTGGGCTCTCACAAGGGGTCACTAACTGATTTAACAGCTACCTTGGGGGGAGAACACAACAAAAGAAACTCGGCAATACCCTCTCCGAAAGTCTTCCCGTTCGATCCGGGGTCCCGCAGGGGTCCATTATGGGCCCCCTACTTTTCAGTCTCTTCGTTAATGACCTCCCACAAGCCTGTAATAACAATATGATTCTATGTGCAGACAATGCGGTCCTGTTTTCAACTGACAGAAATCCACTTTCCCTCTTCAGTAAACTTCAGTCTAATTTCAACTTAGTTGAAACCTGGTTTGCTCAACATAAACTCCTCATGAATTATAAAAAAAACTTTCCTGTTTTCTCTTGCTCTTCTTAATGGACATTGTTAATATGGCCATTTAACACAGAATTTGACGGCAGATAAGGACCGCTTGGCCCACCCAGTCTGCCCATTTCCCTACGTAGTGGATAAGCTGCAGATCCTAGCTAACCAGCAGCTTACTTCTTCCTACCCCCACCCCTTAGAAATGCCTTATGACTGTCCCATGCATTCTTGAATTTCACCACTGTTTTTGACTCCATAACCTCCTCAGGGAGGCTGTTCCATGCATCCACAACCCTCTCCATGAAAAAATACTTCCTCACATTACCTCTGAGCTGTCCCCCCCAGCTTCAAATTGTGCCTCCCTATTCTTGCACACCTCTTTTTCTAAAGATGCTACCCTCTTGGACTTTGTTGATCCCCTTGAGGTAGTTGAAAGTTTCTATTATGTCCCCCTCTCCCTCCTCTCCTCGAGGCTATACATATTAAGCTCCTTAAGTCTCTCTTGATATGTCTTCCAGTGCAGGCCTTGCACCATTTTAGTTGTGCAGCTCTGGACTGCCTCCATCCAGTCTGTCTTTGTGGAGATTGGGTCTCCAGAACTGCACAGAGTACTCTAGATGGGGTCTCACCAGCTGTCTGTACAGCGGGATAACAACTTCCTGTTTTCTACTGGTGATGCCTCTCCCTATGCATCCCAGTATCCCCCAGCCCTCCTTACTGCCCTCTCACATTGTTTGCTCACCTTTAGGTCATCTAATATGACTACCCCCAGGTCTCTTTCCATTTTTGTTGTTGTTAGTATCTTACCCCCCATTGTGTACTCTTCCCCTGGATTTTTGTTTCCCAGGTGCATTACTTTGCAGTTCTTAGCATTGAATCTGAGCTGCCGTACATTTGATCATTCCTCCAACCTTGCCAAGTCCCTTCTCATCCTTTCCACCCCACCTTGTATATCAACTCTGTTGCAGATCTTTGTGTCGTCTACAAAGAGACATACTTTTCCTTCCAGTCCCTCTGCAATGTCGCTTATAAAGACATTAAAGAGGACCAGTCTTAGTACTGAACCCTGCGGTACCCAACTAGTAACCCCCTTATTTCAGAGTGGACTCGTTTACTATTACCCTCGGTGTCCTGTTCTCCAGCTAATTCTTTACCCAGGCTGCCATCTTGGGACCCACTCCCAGGCTGGCCAACTTGTGTATTAATCTTTTGTGTGGGACTGTATCAAATGCCTTGCTAAAGTCTAGGTAGGCCATGTCTTCCTTTTTCCCTTTCTTTTATACTTTTACAGGACAGAACACCCGGTTAGTATCGAGCACACTCCATTGGATGGGGATGATTGTTTAGCGTGTTAGGGAGGTGGGTAGGTTGGGGGGAGGGCAGTTTTCTTTGGTTGACCGGTTCATATTTCACTTGCTGTTTTTTATTCCTGTACTTGTTGAAAACTCAATAAAGTTTACTAAATTGCAAAAAAAAAAATGAATTACGAAAAAAACTAAGTCAATGCTCTTCTCCAACCCCAATAATAGATCTAAATCCACTTGTCTATCCATCCTGAACAATCATAACAAGCCCCTAGAGCAGGTAGTGGAATTCAGATATCTTGGCATTACACTTGACTCCGCTCTCTCCTACAACTGTCAAGTTACCAGGGTGATACGTTCTAGGATTGGGATCCTATACAGACACCACCACTGTCTGACACCTGAGGCTTTGAGACTGACAGTAACCAGCTCGATCCTCTCAGTCATTGACTATGGCCTTGTCATCTGTGGGGCCACCACAGATACCACCCTAAAAAGACTATCAGTCGCCCTAAATAAATCCTGCCGCTTGGTCTCTGGTGCTAACAAACGAACTCACACCTGTGACCTCTATGAACGCACAAACTGGCTTCATCTCAAAGTGAGGGTCAACTACCAGACCTGTCTTGTGGCACATAAGGTTAGACTAAGTCCTACTCCACCTACCACTGATGCGCTGCTCACTGTGGCACCTTCATCTCGGTGCACCCTTAGGATCTCCAGATCATCATTCCTAGTCTCTTTTTGCCAGACCTCTCAGGCCCAAAGGTCCTTTAGTTTTAGAGCACCTGCCTGGCACAGTGATCTTCCTCCTGACATCACCAACGAAACAAAGCTTGGCTCCTTCAAATCCAAACTGTGAACCCACCTCCTGACCCTCATCAAATGTAACTGCAACTAGGCAGTTTACACTGCTTATATCCATTGCCTCCTCTCGTCCTGTACTCCCCCAAACCTCCTGAACTCTCACTGCTCCCTTCTTCACTGAAGCATTAACCCCCCATACCATCACTGCTCTCTTCACACTGAAGCACTTACCTGACGGAGGCCATGTCCACACTACACCAGATCCACCCCTCTGTAGCGCTACAGGAGGTCCAAACTGTTACCCGCAACTATTTGCATTTACACCTGTAATGTTACAGGAGGCATTTCCGTAACCATTATCGGAAACCACTTGTGAGATGGTTTCAACAGCGGTTATGGGCAGGATCCACTGCTGTGCCGTTACCAGCTGTAGTGCGGACCGCGTGAAGCCGGTCCCCTGTAGTGCCCGTAGTGCAGCCGTAATGGTCACCTGGCTCCCACAGTGTGAGTCGGCAGTACTGGTCCTGTACCGGACACTGCTGTCAGAAATAGGACACACTGTACCGCTCCCCATCTGTAACGGTTTGTATCCGTTACCGGGTCGGAGCGGTGTAGTGTGGACAGGGCCTAAGTCTATCTTCTGACAGCTACCTTACCTCCTTTGTCTGTCTTGAGTGTCCTCTCTTGCTAACTCCTTGTGTAACCAGGACTTTTTTCCTTTTTTTTTTTTTATATATTTGTAACTATTTGTGGATATGTAACCCCATATTCTGTAACTAACTTGTGTTTGTATGTACATTCTCTGTCTAACATGGGGACTTTGTAAAAGAACCTCTGGTTCAAAGGTTGAAATCCTAGTATTCCAATAAAGAACTGGCAAACTCTGTAGAGTATGGGGATAATATTTACTGACATGCCTCTGCTTCACATCTTCTTCCCTTAAATACCATTTACCACCAGTTACTTCGTTTTATCCTAAAATCAAAATGGGATGAGTATCATTGCACTTCACTGCACCAGATAAACTGGTTGTCACCTTCCTCCAGGTACACTTTTCATTGGCTGTCCTTTATTTACAAAACTAAATAAATAGACCCCGACTTACTGAACCGAAAGACTAACTACTCCTGCTCAGGAATATAGCCTCAGAGATGTGCCTTACTGTGGACTTTCCTTGCCTAAGTTTGATACACATTTTGGTAAAGCGTGATCTTCTTCGGGGGTATTTCAGTCATCAGGCTACACCATAGGAACCTTCGCTGTTGGTGAAGGGGAATCCACACAGAAGATTTTCAGCAGTACACCTGGGGCCACCCACACTGTCTGCTTCCGTCGACGTCAGCAACCCTATATAGGCGTGGGTGGCCATGCTCCCTCCTCAGTTCTTTCCTGACATTGACTTGCTTTCATGTTTCTCCATGGAAGCTTTGCCACAGTATTCCTACCATTTTTCAGCCTACGGCTTCATTCACTTACCTTGTAAAATATATATTTTTTTTACAAGAAATGTATTCTTTTTGTTTATGTCAAGAGTTAATCCTTCTACTTCTCTCTTCTATCACTGCCGTTGTGGAAAGAAGATTCCCTTTACATACGACACTTGATTTGTGTCTGCTGTTTTGTGCCTGACCATGAAGTTTCTGACTGTGAGCTCTGCCAGAAGTTTAATCAAACAACACTTCATGACGCAAAAAGGCTCTTAAAAAATTCCTGAGGGATCAACAGGTAGCCAGGTCCAGGCAGGGGTCCACCAGGTCCCCGGCTCCCCAGTCACTTGCCGGTTCTTTGAGTTCCCAGGCCTCTGAGGCCTGAGAGAATTCCTCTGGGAAAAGTCACAAAGACTGAGTTCGCGACCACTCCTTCCAGCGTCGATCTCACTCCTGACTGTCTCTCCTTCTTCTGGGTGATCTTCGTTGGCTGCAGCCGCTCCGACAAAGAGAACTGCTTTCCAGATCTCTGTGCTCACCAGACCCATACTGACAGTGCCACCACCTGATTCACAGGGCTCCTGGCCATCATCCTCTGGGTCATTGGCCCCTCCATGGTCGACGACAGGGTTCGTCGTCAATGACTCTCCCGACGAGGACTGCCTCTTCTCCCACCAGGGCTGCAGGCTTGTTGGATTCTCGGCACATAGCAGGAGGGTCGTCGACACCTGTGCCACCGAACCCCCTCCCTCTGTCGACGCCCAGTGTTGACCAGAATGAAGTCTGGCTCAAGTTCACCATTGTGCTTGTGCAGCAACTGGGTGCCTTGAACAGGCCTCCAACACCGTGGATGACAACTTCGTCATCATCCTATCGGCCCCATGACCGTGGGCCATCAACGGCGCACTCGACACCAGACCCAGAGATTGAAGAGTTCGTCAAGGAGGAGTACCATCCATACCTCATTCTTTCTGATGATGAGGAGGAAGAACAGGAAGAGGTCCTGCTTTCTGACAGGTCTACTGCCTCCTCTGTCAGTGAGGATTCTGTGAAGCATACTCCCAGATCTCCCCCCGAGGTCTCCACATTTTTTAATGTGATGAAACAGCTGTCCTCAGCCATGGACTTCTACAATGAGGAAGAGGATGCCACTAGAAGAGATCTGGTGGATTTCCTGGAGATTCGTGAATCTCCCCTAAAGATCATTTCTCCAATACTTCCAGCATTGAAGAATCCAACCACAGCAGCCTGGCACAGACCAGACATGGTGCCGGCTGTCTCGGTCTCGGTCTTTCCTCTGCACAGGAAGTTTCTTCACTTTGCCTTTCAGAGTGAGCATTATCAGTTCAAAGTTCTGCCCTTTGGCTTATCCTCTGTGCCGCTAGTCTTTACCAGGTACTTGGCAGTGGTTGCAGCTGCTCTCAGAAGAGAGGGACTGTATGTCTTCCCTTACCTGGACAATTGGCTTCTAAAGGCCCTATCCAGGGAACAACTTTTGCTGACTCTGGAGTGTGCTGTCCAGCTCTTCCACTCCATAGTCATTACTGTTAGCCTGCCCAAGTTGGTTCTGCTACTGTCCCAAAGGCTGCACTTTATAGGGGTGGTTCTTGACTTGGCACAGGGGAAGGCCTTCCTGCCCCAAAACAGGGCAGAGTGCCTCATATCTCAAGCTCAGGAAGTCGCTCAGAGTTGGTACATTCCTGCCAGGGTGTACATCAGATTGCTGGGCCTAATGGCAGATACAATACCCACCGTTCCGCTGGCCAGACTTCATATGTGTGCCCTCCAGTGGACCCTCTGGGTACAGCAGGACCATCGCATGGATGAGTTAGACCAACCAGTCCTGGTCTCTTCTCCAGTATGCAAGGTACTGCAGTGGTGGATGGAGCCCTTGAATCTACTTCAAGGCATCCCATTCCAGATCTCTTCCGCCCATGAGATCCTAACCACAGAGGCATCAGATCTGGGCTGGGGAGCACACGTGGGCCCCTTCCAAACCCAGAGCTCCTGGTCCCAGTGGGAAGCCTCCCTGCACATCAGTGTCCTGGAGATGAGAGTGGTGCTCTACGCCATGCAGGCATTTCAGGAGCACCTTGCTACGGGCCAACTGCTGGTGCAGTTGAACAATTTGAGTGTAGTGTACTACATCAACAAGCAGGGGAGGATTCACTCGTACCCCCTTTGCTGGGAGGCAATGAGAGTGTGGTGCTGGGTGCTGGATCATAGTCTGACACTCTCTGTGGTCCATGTGCCAGGCATCCTAAACACTCTGGCGGACAGTCTCAGCAGGACTCAGTCTAGCATGCTCGAATGGGAGCTTCTCTCATCTGTTGCAGAAGACTTGTTCGACAGATGGGTTCATCCAGAGTTGGACCCTTTTGCGTCTCTACTCAACTCAAAACTGCTCAATTTCTGCTCGCTAGATCCAGGGCCTGGAGTTTTCTGGCAAGACGCATTGTCCCTCTCTTGGAGCGGGAGGTTTCTTTATGCATTCCTTCTGTTTCCTCTGATACAGAGGGTGCTAATCAAGTCACAGATGGAGAAGGCCAGCATGATTCTAGTGGCTCCATTCTAGCCTCGCTTGATATGGTTCCCTTTACTTCAGCAGATGGCAGAGGAACCTCCGGTCTCTCTTCCTCTTTGCAGGAATCTGCTGACCCAGGATCAAGGGACCCTGGTCCATCCCAGACTCAGGTCACTTCATCTGCATGCCTGGCTACTGAGAATGTAGCCATCACCGGGTTTGGGGTTTTAAACAGGGTGGCGGACATCCTTGTGGCCACCTGGAAGCCTTACACTCGAGCCACATATGCCATGAAGTAGAAGCGGTTTGCCATCTGGGCTGCCAGATATGACTTAGACCCTTTCACCTGTTCAGTGAATCATATCCTGGAATACCTGATCTCACTCTTCGACTCAAGCCTCCAGTATTCCACCCCATGGTCCACCTTTGTGCTATTTCTGCATTTCATGAGCCCATGGTTGACCGCGCAGTTGCTCAGCTGATGTCTCCTGTACCTTTCTTAGGAGCATCCTGTATCTGAAACCTACAGTCCATTCCCCTGTCCTGGCTTGGGACTTGAATTTTATTTTAGAAAAATTGACCCTGTCTACTTTTGAGTGAATTGCGATTTGCGCTTTCTCTCTTGGAAAGTGATGTTTTTAGTTTCAATTACTTCTGCTTGAAGAATTTCAGAGCTTCAGGCCCTCTGATGCAAGGAGCCTTATTTGATTTTTCACAAAGACAGGGTGTTTTGCCCACAAATCCTAGGTTTCCGCCTAAGGTGGTTTCAGAGATCACACTCAGTCTATCCACCTTCCTGTTTATTTTCCTGAGCGTGTCAATCCAGGGGAAGAACTGCCCCATATGGTAGATGTGCTCAGAACTTTGAAGTACTTCCTGCTTAGGACTAAGGAGTCCAGAAAGTCAAAGCAGTTGTTTGTTTTCTTCTCCCCGGGTAGAGCGGGCATTTGTTTCTCAGCAATGTTTATCCAAATGGTTAGCAAATTGCATTGTATTCTGCTACAGCAAGTATTGCAAAGAGTTGCCTGGTGCTGTCAAAGCTCATACCACCAGGGGAATGGCTTCCACAATAGCTTGTTTCAAAGGGGTCTCGGCTGCTGACATTTGTGTGGCTGCCACCTGGAGTACAGTCCATACTTTCACCAGTCACTGCAGTCTGGACATTGCCTCAAGATCCCGTGCAGGATTTGGCAGGGCTGTGTTACAGGGACTTCTGTCTTAGATTTGTGGAGAGCCCTCCTCCCAGATTTGTCTATTTGCACTCGTAACTGCTTGGTACTCGTTCCTTCAGTGTAACCTGATGACTGAGATACCCCCGAAGAAGATAGAACAGTTACGTAAGAACTTATCATAACAGTAGATCTTTGAGGGGATCTCAGTCAACAGGTATATTTTCCCTCCCACCATCCCCCTTCTTTAGGTTCTTGGCTAGGAACTGGCTGTCTGATGTATCCAGCTTTTTACGTAGGTCTGGGCATCTGTTTCTCTCCTCAGTCCCCCAGGGCAAGAGCCTTGTTCTCTTAGTCTCCGGGGGAAGGAGCTGAGGAGGGAGCAGGATCGCCCATGCCTACATAGGGTTGGTGATGTTGATGGATGTCGACAGTGTGGGCGGCCCTAGTTGTACTGCGAAAATCTTCTGTATGGATTCCCCTTCACCAACAGCGAAGGTTCCTATGGTGTAACCTGATAACTGAAATCCCCTCAAAGATCTGTTGTTACAGTAAGTTCTTACATAACTGTTCTTTTCTCACATGGGGCCTCTTTCTCATGAACTGATGTGTCTCATCCTTTGAGCCTGTGGAAGTGTGGATCGGGCAGAGAGGGACTCGTGTGACTAGCAACAGGAGCCCTCCCCCCTGCAAACAGCAGCACACACTACAAGAAACAGAGCGGAGCTAAGCAGATACACAGGGCTCCAGGTGGGAGCCAATCAGCGAGGTACCAACGCCCCATGCTCTCCAGGGAGCTAGTCAAGGGTGCCAACCCGAAGAAACAAGGAAGAAAAGGGGATTTAAAAACCCCACTGTTTTTTTTTTTTTTGTACTTCTCAGCCTGTAGAAGTGGCGATCGTGTAGAAGAGCAGAGAAAGACTCGTGCGACTAGCAGCAGGAGTCCTCCTCCCCTGCAAACAACAGCAGATACACACCACAAGAAATGGAGCGGAGCTAAGCAGCTACACAGGGCTCCAGGTGGGAGCCAGTCAGAAAGGTAGCTGCGCCCTTTGCTGTCCAGGGAGCCAGTCGAGGGTGCTGTCCCGACTCATCTACTTCCTTCTGCTACATATGGAAAAGGCTGTCAAGTGGCCCCCCGCTCTGTGGCCCACTGTGTTAAGGACTCCCAAGACAAGGATAGCACAGCGGAGTCTGCCAACCAGAGGCAGCCCACCGACCGAGACAGCTGGCAGCTGGACACTCTGCAGTTCAAGAAGCTGGCAGGGGAGCAACGAAGGAGTAAGACAGGTAGCAGGACATCAGGGTGGTGTATCCTACACCGGAGGTAAGCTTCCTGTTTAAATTCCTGTAACTGCTCACACATTGCAAGGAGGATCAGGGACATGAAAAAAGAAGGGTAAATGTAGGAGTAAGAAAAAAATGAGGGTAGTGGTAAGTTTGGGTCTAGCAATAGTTTGGTTATAGGGAAAACACCTTAGCTAGGGTAGGAGTAAATAAGGGTTTAAAGAGAGCAAAACAAAAACAGGCAGGTTAGAAGTGAGTTTGCATCCAGCACTAGTTTGGGCAAGGGGTTAAAAGAGTCTAAAGGAGGCATGCTGGGAGTGGTGCGTTGCAGTGGCTGTGGCAGTCTTCGGGGAGACTTTCTGGAGACTACGGTGCTGCCCCATCTGCATGCACCTCTCTGGGCTGAGGAGGGTGGTTGCTAGACTCCTGGCCAAGTTGGCTAGTTTTCAGGATGCCTCCGTCCCCACCCAGGAACTGCCAAGTCTGCCGCCGCAGTCTCAAAAAATGACAAGGGCAAGGAGTGGCTAGACTGCAGTGAGCTTGCAAAGGCTGAGGGTGGTGGGTCAGAGATATGTCCTCCACATGGTACCACAGCAAAATTCCTACACCACTCTGGCTAGGCGGGACTGTCCCGCGGAGGCACCTGCAGTACTGACCAAGAAGGATGAGGGGGTCCTCCACAGTGGAGACCCCAAGGTGGGTGGTAGAGGACCCCAGAGGAGGAGGAAGCAACTCCTGGTGGGGGACTCAGCTGTTGGGGGGGTTGGATATGGGGACAGAAAGGGAGGGGGAGATTATGTGCCTACCTGAAGCCACTACTCTGAGTGATGGGGAGCGGACCCTAAGAATCACTAGGGAAGCAGGACAGGGGAGAGAGATGGATGTTATGGTCCATCTCGGGACCAATGACCTGGCTCGAGATGAGGCTAGAATAGTACAGGAAGAGTTCAGGGAGTTGGGGAATGGTCTTAAGCAGGTACTGTAGCATTCTCAGTGGCTTTCTCTGAGGTGCCACCTTTCTACGACAGGGGGAAAGATAGGGTACTCCGTACCAGAAGCTTCAGCACATTGTTGAAGGAATGGCGCAGAGGAGGGGTTCGGCTATATTGGGAATTGGGGGTCCCACCTAGAAGGATAGAGGCCTGTACAGGGGAGATGGCCTGCATCCATCCGGGAAGGGGAACCATAAGTTCTCAAAGAATGGTTTAAATGTTAAACTGACTAGCATTTAAACTAGCCCGAGTTGGGGGGTGGCGGAAGGAAAAGGGGAGAGATAAACTATCACCCCCCCCCAAAAAAAAAACTAAAGTAGGCAGTAGGGAGACACCTAAGGAAAAGAAATGACCAAGGGTACCCAACAAAAAAGGAAACAACGTGGTAGAAGTTAAGAAAGATGGGACTGCAGAAGAGGGTATAAGGAGAGAAGGCAAAAGGGGATGGGGCTAATGACAAACAGGGTGGTAGCACATTCTGGAAGGCCAGACCTAGAGGCTATCATGGCAGAGGCTGACCTGGACATTGTCGTCATTACCGAGTCCTGGTACAATGTGAACCATGACTGTGGCATGGCCATACCAGGCTACACTCTGTTCAGAAAGGAAAGGGTGGGAAAGAAAGGGGGAGGGCTGACTGTTTATGTGAGGGATAGCAGAAAGGCTGCTGAGATGCAGGGAAATCAGGAAGGGGTGAAGGTACTGTGGGGCACCCTAACGACAGGGAAGGGAGCCTCTATTAGCACTGGCATGATCTACACACTTGGGGTTGGATATGGTTCTAGTGGAAGCCATCCAAAAGATGGCAAACAAAGGAGAGGTGCTGCTGGTGGGAGACTTCAGTTTGCTGGATATAGAGTGGAGCATTCCAGCTTCAGTTAGGAGCAGGGGCCTCCTGGACTCCTTTTGGGGTTATTCACCAGGCAACTAGTAAAAGAGCCCACTCGTGAGGGGGAGTACTGGACCTTGTACTCACCAATGGGGACAGTGTTGCAGACGTCATGGTGGGTGGCCACCTGGGGACCAGTGACTGCCATACAATATGGGTCAATGTAAGTACTGCCGCAGAATTGAACCACATAAAGGCAATGGTCCTCTACTTCAGGAGACCCAGTTTTAAAAAGATGGGGGAATGTCTCAGAGATGCCCTGGTGGGGGGAGTGGAGGCACAGTGGGCACATCTAAAAGGAGGGCTAGAGAAGGCAACAAACCTCTGTATCAGACAAGTAAGCAAAAGCAGGAGGAAAAAGAGACTGCTGTGATTTTTATAAGAAGTGGCCGGGAAGGTAAAGGCAAAACAGTTTGCATTCAGGAGGTATAAGGAGACAGAGAGAGAGGAAGATAGAGATGTGTATCAGGAGAAACAGAGGGAGGGAGGCAGGGAAAGCAATTAGGAGTACAAAGGCACAGATGGAGGAGAAAATAGCCCAAGCAGTGCAGAAAGGGGGACAAGATATTTTTCAGGTATGTAGGCCAAAAGAGATAGATCGGGGAGGAATAGTAAGGATTAGGAAGGAAGGAGGAAAGTGTGTGGAGGGGTGCCAGGAAAAAGCAGACATCTTGAACAAGTACTTTTTTTCAGTGTACACAGAGGAAGGGGAAGGAGGGGAACCATAGAACAGGGCCGGGATCATCGAAGGAAGGGAGGAAGACACTAGTCCATTTAGAGAAGAGAGGGTTCTGAGGGAACTCAAATCTGAAAGTGGACAATGCAATGGGGCCAGACTGGGTACATCCTAGGATACTGAGGGAGCTCGGGGAGGTGCTGGCTGCACCTCTGACAGCCCTGTTCAACCACTCAGTGGAGACGGGAGTGGTTCTGGAGGACTGGAAGAAGGCAGATGTAGTCCCACTTCACAAAAGTGGAAGCAAAGGGGAGGCTGACAACTACAGGCCAGCCGGCCTGACTTCAGGGCTGGGGAAAGTAATGGAATCACAACTGAGCGAGAGGACTGTGGAATATCTGGAATCCAGTGGCCTTCAGGATCTGAGGTAGCATGGATTCTTTGCAGGGAGATCTTGTCAAACAAATCTGATGGATTTGACTGGGTGACCAGGGAATTGGATCAGGGTGAAGCAGTGTATATGGCCTACCTAGATTTCAATAAGGCATTCGACTCTGTTCCACATAGGAGACTTGTAAACAGCCTAGGATTGGATACTAAGATGGTAAATTGGATGAGAAATTGGTTGGGAGACAGGAAACTGAGGGAGGTGGTAAACGGAGATCTTACTTCGAGAGGGCTCTTGCAGTAAGTATTCACATATAGGACTAAGCCGCCAGGCGTCAGGACCCCAGTGAAAAATTTCTAGCTAGTAGTCTGTGGCGGGGGACCACCCCGTCAGGTGACTGGCGTCATATGACGGTATAAAGGGGTGGTCCCCCACGCCCAGCTTCCAGTTCTTTCCCGCCGTCTGCTTGTGAAAGTTCCGTGCAGTAGGACAGTGTTTGTCAGTCATTCATCAGTCTCTTAAGTTTTCGAACGTTTCAACCTATTTTCTCTAATTTTCTACTTTTTTCTAAATGATTGCTGTGTATGTCGTCCCTGATGCCCTCCGAATCGCATAAAAACAAATGCGACTCGTGTGGTTCCCAACTTCCACACAAGGACGTCCACTCCTTGTGCCTCTTCTCTCTGGGCCCAGACCACCCCATGGAGAAGTGCCAGCACTGCCAGAAGTTCAACTCCGCTACCTGCTACCCCCGAGGCGGGGAGGATACGCGCCCCAGGGAACTCCCAGAGTGGCTGTCCCTCCTGCTCATAGGGAGCAGTCTTCTTCCTCTTCGTCATCTTCGGTCACGGACTCTGAGTCCGGCCACTCTGACCCTGAAGACAAGCCCCATACTCCAAAACGTCCTAGGCCGAGGGATCCTCTGAAGTCTCCTACGGAGGACCATTCTTTTCTGGAGTTACTGAGGAAAATCCAGGAAGTTCATCAGGGGCAATCAGTGGAGCCACACCCACATCGTAAAAAACTCACTGCTCATCTGGATCTGCCCGAGACCGCTCCTACACTGATCCCACTCTGGACAGAACCTCAAGCAGATCTTGTCTCTGCCATTTGGAAATGACCATGTGAGTCGGACCCCCTTCCAAGGAGGGCGGACAGGCTATGCCAGGCTCCTGATAGTGTAGACTTTCTTAGCCTTGACCCCAAGGCGGATTCAGTCGTCATCAACGCTGCTCACGGCTGCTCCGCCAATCCCAAACACCTCAACTCGGCTCCGCCTGATAAGGCATCCCGGCTTCTGGACCAGCATGAGAAGCAGATTTATTCCTCTTCTACCCTAGGCATCAGGGCCCTTAACTGTGTGGCACATATTGGGGATTTCCAGAAGACCTTCCTTAGCCAGGTGGAATCTAAATTGGACTCCCTTCCTGAGTCACAGACTAAACAGGAAGTGAATGACCTTGTCCATTCTGCTCGCTCGGCCTGTCGGCACATGCTATGTGCCACTTACGATGTGGTGGACATAGCTGGAAGGAGCTTGGCCTTCGCCGGTAGGCCTACGGTGTCATGCCTAGCCCCTCTTGTCAGGTTTGGTCCTTAAGGTACAGTCCGCTGTACAGGATGCTCTATCCAGGGGTTCGGTGCTGTTCAGGGGAGATGTCAAGGACATAATTACCGAACTGCAGGAGAAGGGTACTGCACTCAAGTCTGTCCAGACTATGTACAGACCCCCCGCAAAGGCAGTGGCCTCCTTTTTGTCGACAAAACCGACAAAGACAAAAACCACAGGGCCAACGTGCCAACAGATGTTGGGCCCCTCCAGCAACCAAGACTCACCCCAGCAAAAAAGCTGCAGGAGCCTTGGCTGCTGCGCTGCCCCACACCTCCTGACTCCCTGCCTCTCCCACTGTCTCTGGAGGTTCCAGAGGAACCAGTAGGGGGGAGATTCTCCTCCCATCTGCCGGGTTGGGAGAGGATAACATCAGACGCTTGGGTGCTCCAGTTGATATCGGCATGACACTTTAAATAGAGTTTCTGCAGAAACCACCCCGAAGACCACCCCCACAGTTGCCTTACTCCCTGCAACATCTTCCTCTGGTCCTAGAGGAAATCCTTTCCCTTCTCTCGAACGCGGTAGTACAACCAGATCTTACTTCGAGAGGGCTCTTGCAGTAGGTAATTACAAACAGGACTGAAGCCAGCAGGCGTCAGGACCCCATGGAAAAATTTCTAGCTTGCAGTCTCTGATGGGGGACCGCCCCCACGTCAGGTGACCGACTTCAAGCAACGTCAGTATAAAGGGGCTGTCCCCAACGCCCGCCTTCCAGTTCTTTCCTGCCGCTAGCTCGTGCAGCGACTCGCGGTTAAGTTCACTGCTTTGCAGTCAATTGTCGATATTTTTACCGCCTATTTTCTACTTTTTTCCTGATTTTCGGCTGCCTTACCTACAGCTGCCGTGTATATCGTCCCCAACTCCCTGCGAGCACAAAAACAAGTGCGATTCTTGCGGCGCTCAGCTTCGCATAAGGACGGATATTCCAGTGCCTTTTTTGTCTAGGCCCCGATCATCCTGTCAAGAAGTGCCAGCTCTGCCAGCAGTTTAACGCAGCCACCCGAAATTGGAGGCAGCAGTCCCTGGAGGCCCACGTTCTTAAATAAAAAATGACCTCCATGGAAAAGGAACTGAAAAAATGTTGTCGGGCTTTGACTTCTCCGGAGGGCTACCACATGAAGAAACACTGGGCTCCTCATCGGTCAGCGCGGCCTCGGCTGGGGTCGCGGTGCTGCAGGTAATGCCTCCCGGGAGGCAGCTCGTGATGACCATCTTGGAGGCTTCCAAGACGGCGTCAACCTACCCGTCGGGCTTGCGCTCGGGCCCCTCGGGTGCCTCCGGGTCTAAGGAGGCAGCCACTCCCAGTAAGGTCACCGCCATGCGGCCTTCTGGTTCGAGCGGCCCCGATAAGTTGGACGTCGGCTCCTCTGACACTCGTCCAGGTAAGGCTGTTAAGATGCCCAACCCTCCGGGGCGGCGCATGGCCTCCAAAGGGCCTGCCAAGGCCGTCCCTCCTTCACAGCCTTCGTCGGTGCTGGGTCCGATAAGTTGGATGCCGGCTTCTCTGACGTCCGCTTGGATCCCGTTGATAACACAGACGTTGGTTCCTCCGATGTTCGCTCGGCGTTCGAGCCGACGCCAGACCCTTCAGTCCTATCCGTCGTCTCGAGCTCACCGCAACACTTGTTGCACTCTGAGGTGCCAGCATCTCCTCTGCTGGATCCCATGGATGGTAACCCTTCTTCCTTGGGTGACACAGAGGAGGTGGGTGCGCTGCCGTCGGGTCTCCCTCCCGCTGGGCCGGATGACCCGACACTGGATCCTCAGACACCGGCGCCAACACCCAATATCCCATTGCCGGATGCCGCCCCTATGCTGGGCCTGCCACCTGCCAGGCCTCTTGTTCCGGGCCCGCCCGCTGGGTCATTTCTGGGGCCTTCTGCTCCTGCAGACCCCCCGGTACCTGGGTATCCAGTGCCGTCATACCAAGGCCCGCAGTATCAGGCACCCCAGTACCCGACACCGGCCTACCTGGCGCCACAGTATACAGTGCCTCAGTACCTGATGCCGGGCTTCCCACCATCGAGGTACAGATATGTGCCTTAAGGATACCCTCAGTATCCGTATCCCCCTCATTCTCCTCCTCCACCGCCCCCTTAGTAGCCGGTGGACTTGAAGGAGACTCTGGCTTCCTGGTGGGCTGAGGCCAAGGCTCAGCTCACCGGGGAGGTTGAGAGCCGTCTTCAGACGCCGGTCCCGGTTCCAGACCACCTACATTGGAGACGAGAGACCCCCTTCCCACCTCCGGATACCAGAGGCGAGCCCTCCGGTTCCAGGGTAGGGCAGGATACGCTTCCCCGAGGGTTTCCCAAGGGGCCCATTCCTCCCCCGCGCCGCGAGGAAGTGTCGTCTTCTTCCTCTTCATCCTCCTCTGAGAACTCTGATGACTCCGATGGTCATTCCACCCCTGATGACGAGCCATGCACTCCGGACAAGACCAGGCCAAGGACTTCTCCGAAGTCTCCTCCGGAGCATCCTTCCTTTATGGAGTTGCTGTGCAAAATCCAGGCAGTTCATCAGTGGCATTCCTTGGAGCCGGATCCACAGCGTAAGAAACTCGCTGCGCACCTGGATCTGCCCAAGACCGCTCCTACCCTGCTGCCACCCTGGATTGAGCCTAATGCCGACCTTGTTTCCACCATTTGGAAGCAACCGTCGGCATTAGCCCCCCTTCCTAGGAAGCCGGACAGGCTTCATCAGGCTCCAGAGGGTATTGACTCTTTAAATTCACACCCTCAAGCTGATTCAGTCGTGATTAGCGCCACTCACGGCCGGACGGCTAACTCCAAGCACTTGAGCTCGTCACCACCTGACAAGGAATCCCGCATTCTGGACCAGTACGGGAAGAAGGTCTACGCTTCTACCACTCTTCCCTGAATTACGTTGGTCATATGGGGTATTACCAGAAGGCGATCCTTAGCGAGGTGGAGGCTAAATTGGACTCCCTTCCTGAGTCTCAGATGAAGCAGGAAGTGGCGGATCTAGTCTGGTCTGTGCGTTTGGCCAGTTGGCACATGCTTCGTGCCACGTACAATGCAGTGGACGCTGCTGGTCAGAGCTCAGCTTTCTCCGTAGGTTTGCAGCGTCATGCCTGGCTCCGGGTGTCAGGTTTGGTCCCGGAGGTGCAGTCTGCTATCCAGGACGTGCCCTTCAGGGGTTCAGTGCTGTTCAGTGGCGATGTCAAGGACATCATCACCGATCTGCAGGAGAAGGGTACTGCACTTAAGTCGGTTGACTCCATGTACAGACCCCCCTCAGGCTAAGCGTCGTCCCTTTCGCAGATGTTCTCGGCAAAAGGCGAAACCTCAGGGAAAGCGGGCCAACAAACATTGGACCCCTCTGGTTGCTAAGCCCCCCTGCCCAAAAAAGCAGCGGGGGCTTCAGCTGTGACACTGCCTCACACCTCCTGACTCCTTCCCTCTCCCGCAGCCTCTGGGCCTTCCAGAGGAACCGGTAGGAGGGAAATTCTCCCTCCATCTACCGGGTTGGGAGAGGATCACTTCAGACACTTGGGTGCTCCAGCTGATTACAGAAGGACACTCAATAGAGTTTCTTTGGAAACCTCCTCAACCCTCCCCCCCGGTCATCTTACTCTCCAGAACATCATCTTCTGGTTCAGGAAGAAATATCCTCTCTTCTTCTGAAGGAGGCGATAGAGCCCATTCCTCCCCATCTTCGTGGGATGGGGTACTACTCCCACTTCTTCCTGGTCCCGAAGAAGTCAGGAGAAGTGAAGCCAATTCTCAACCTCAGCTCCCTGAACTTTTGTGGAGTACAAAAGGTTCAGGATGCTCTCTCTACAGAGTTTTCTGCCCCTTCTTCGTCCGGGACAGTGGCTGTGCGCCCTGGACATGCAGGATGCTTACCTGCATATCCCTATTTGCTCTTCCCACTGCAAATACCTGCGTTTTGTGTTCCAAGGGGACCACTACCAGTTCAAGGCCCTCCCATCTGGTCTTTCCTCAGCACCTCGAGTGTTCACCAAATGCCTTTCGGTGGTAGCGGCCTACCTGTGTACCCAGGGGGTGCAGGTTTTCCCTTACCTGGATGACTGGCTCCTGGCAGCCTCATCCAGGGAGGAACTCCTGCGCTTCTTTTCCCTTACCCTGCAGGTTTTTACCTGCCTGGGGGTTACCGTCAACCAGGCCAAGTCCCACCTGATCCCGTCCCAGAGGCTCCAGTTTATTGGGGCGATCCTGGACACGACCTCCGGCATGGCATTCCTGCCACTGGACAGGTCAGCCTCACTCCAGGCTCAGGTCAGCCTGTTGTCCAGATGCAGGTGGGTCAGCATCAGGTCGGTCCTTCGCCTACTCGGGCTCATGGCGGCTGCTATTCCGACAGTCCCTCACGCTCGGCTCTACATGAGAATCTCTCAGTGGACACTTTGGTCTCAGTGGGATCAGCTGGTGGACGACCTAGATCAACTAGTTCTGGTCTCCAGTCCTATGGCTCGGGACTTGCAATGGTGGATGGTTCAGGAGAACCTTTGCCAGGGAATTCCCTTCTGCCTCTCTCCCCCCTCCCAGACGCTGACTACAGATGCCTCAGGCAAGGGTTGGGGAGCCCATCTCGGGCCTCACAGGACCCAGTGCTGCTGGTCCAAGCTCGAAAAATCTCTCCACATCAGTGTGCTCGAGCTTCGGGCCGTGCTTTATGCTGTTCGGGTTCTGCATCTTTATCCGCTTCCCGGACATCTGGCTGTCCAAGTGGACAACATGTGCGTAGTCTGGTACATCAACAAAGGGGGGAACTCGTTCCTACCCTCTCTGTAGGGAGGCGATGAGGGTCTGTGATTGGGCAGCACAGCACAACCTTCACCTCATGGCCAGTCACGTCTCGGGTGTCGAGAACACGTTGGCAGACCACCTCAGTCGGTCATCTGCTCACACTCATGAGTGGGAACTAGATCAAGGGGTAGAAGACAGTATCTTCCTATGCTGGGGAACACCACAGGTAGACCTGTTTGCGTCTCCTCTCAACGCAAAACTTCCCACCTTCTGCTCGCTCACTCCAGGGCGCGACATTTTTGGGAGAGATGCTCTGTCTCTAGACTGGAAGGGAAGATTCGTCTATGCCTTCCCCCCGATCCCCTTGATTCCGAGGGTCTTACAGAAACTCAGTTCGGAAGGAGCTTGCATGATCCTCATCGCTCCTTTCTGGCCCAGGCAAGTTTGGTTCTCTCTTCTGCAACAGTATTCAGAGGACCCTCCTCTTCCTCTGTTGCAACTTTTGCTGACCCAGAATCAGGGGACCCTGGTCCTTCCAGACCTCAAGTCCCTTCAGTTGCACGCGTGGCTTCTGCAGACGTGGCTTAAGCTCGTTTCAGGGTTTCCCCTTTGGTCGCTGAGATTCTGGTGGAGGCCAGTAAGCCCTCCACTGGATCTACCTATGCCATGAAATGGAAACGGTTCTCTATTTGGGCCGCTTCCAAAGATTTCGAGCCATTCTCTTGCTCTGTTGGGCGGCTGTTGGATTACTTGCGCCACCTCTTTGATCTGGGTCTGTCATTCCTCTCTGAAAGTTCACATGGCGGCCATCTCTGCTTACCATGTTCCTTTTGGGGACAGGACTTTTGCACAGTTGAAAGTCTCTAAGACTTTTCTTAGAGGGGTTCTCCACTTGTGACCCCCTATTCGTGCTCCTGCCCCTCCTTGGGACTTAAATTTTATCCTTGAGAAGCTTACTCTGCCTCCTTTTGAGCTGGCAGCCTCTACAGACCTAAAGTTCCTTTCTTGGAAGACCCTCTTGCTAGTGGCCATTACTTCTGCTCGAAGGATTTCCGAGCTTCAAACAACATAAAGTCTTGCTATATTATGACAATTGCAGTTTGTCCCACCATTAGAACTGCTCCGGAGGTGAAAGAGTTAACTCCCATTCAAAGAATGGAACTTGGAGCGCGAGCTCGGTTAGAGAAGCTCTGTCTGGGTTATTTCAAACCTAAACTGTCAGATTCTTTACTCCGCCTCACCGAACAGTCGCTCCGGAGTTTCTCCTACTGCTCGGTTCATTTCTTGGTTTAAACAGTGTTTTCTCGGTTCAAATCAACCGAGAATATTATTATTTTAACCGCAAAACCATTCGGTTCAAGCTCTGTCTATGGTATCGTAATTAACAGTTTATTTTCTGTGTGGAACTTGTAAATGTTATCGGTTCGGTTTGAACCGATCAGCTTATTTAAAACTTGAATTGAAGGTTTTAGAGTGCGGTTCCCGGTTCTTATCGGTTCTAAAAAAAACGGATTTCATTACGGTTTTTTCCAAGACCCGTGACACGGTTAGGAACCGATAAGGGTGTCTTGCCTGGCACTGCCGTTTAAAAGGCAAGTTTTTGGTTAGGCTGGCATTATGTCTGAGAAACCCAAAAGAAAAACCGGGCCCACTGGGTTTCAACACTGTGATGTCTGTGGGGAAGTCTTTGCCAAGGCTGACCCACACACCACATGTGTATATTGTCTGGGGTTTGACCACCTCAATTCAGACTGCCAGATTTGTAAAAATTTCCCTGCAGCCACCCTGGATAAGAGAGTTGGCAGGCTCAGGGAACGAGAGGCCAAAAAGTCCGCTGACCCGGATGGCCAGCCCGGTTCGGTGCCAACCGAACCGGAGGGAGTGCCCTCTGACCAGGGCGAGACTTCCTCGGGCCAACGTAAAGCTGGCTCGGAGGAGCCAGTTCCAGTAAAGAAAACAAGAAAATCAGCAGGTGTGGAGCCCAAAATTCCTTCTCCAACTGCTGCAGAGATAGCAAGAGCTATTCAGATTGTCCAGTCACTTTCTCCGGTTCCGTCCGAACCGCCACTGTCTGATAAAAGGTCGGTTCGGTCGGTTCCACCGGTTCAGGAATATGTTGTTGAAGAATTTTATGAACCAGAGGAGGGGGAGGATGATTATGAACAGTATGAATGTGACTTTGAGGGTCTGGGTGTGCCCATTGAACCGGACATCTCCCCAGACAGACCTTTAGAATCTCCCCCTTTGCTTTCTGAGTCCCCCTCTCACTTTATGTTTTACAAAAAAGTTGCTGAAACCCTCCAGCTTCCATTGGAGGAAGCTGTGGATGAGCAAGAGGAACCTGATTTTGTAGAAATGATGGATATTCCAGAGTCTAGGAGATTGTCTATTCCCTTGCATAAATCATTTAGGAAACAGACAATAAAGATTTTAAAAACTCCTAATTCTGTGCCTCCTGTGGACAAAAAGATGGACAGGAGGTACACTCTGTCAGGTCCTGATACAGAATTCCTTTCACAGCAATGCAGCCTTGGTGTGGTTCAGGCTGCAGCCTGTGATAAAGCTAATATTCCCTGGCTTCACATCCTCCTGACAAGGATTCCAGGAAGATTGATGCCATGGCTAAAAACAATACATGGCAGCTCCCTGGGACTCAGGCAAGCAAATTACATGGCTTATGTAGCAAGGTATCAGAAATCTAGATGGGACACTGTCATGGCCTTGGCCAAACAGGCCTCTGGCCAGCTTGCTAGAGCTGGAACAGGTGGCTGCTGATGGCATTGAGGCATCTAAGGTGCAGTTTCATGCTGCTGTGGATTTTAATGATGTATCCTCTAGAGTCATGGCTACGTCTGTAGCTTTCGCAGGTTGGCCTGGCTCAGGTGTACTAGCTTGTCACAGGATACCCAGACTAAGGCTATGGATTTTCCTGTGGTTGGAAATTCTCTGTTTGGGGAGCAGACAGAGAATTATATGAAGAAAATGGATGAATATAGGACTACACGTAAGAGTGCTCCAGGCTAAGGAAGCGGCAAGCCACTCCTCAGAGGCAGGCCCCAGGGTAGAGGTGGCCTTTCACAGGCCTTTCACCAAACCCAGGCCTCCTCTGCTTATGCTCAGAGGGGGTTCTTCAGAGGGAGAGGCAGACGGGGTGTGGGCAGGCCTGCTCCCACCCCTCAGCCTAAAGCACCTGCCAAACAGACACCCTGATGGGGTGCCCAGGGCCGATTCTCCGTTACCTGTAGGGGGCAGGTTGGCTTACTTCGTTCAGAACTGGGTGTCACTAACTTCAGACAAGTGGGTCCTGGAAGTAGTAAGCCAGGGTCTGGTTCTCAGCTTCAAAAAGTTCCCAAAGATGAGAATCAGGTCTTTCCCACCTGCAAACTCTTTAGAGACCTTTACTTTAGAAACAGAAGTCTCAACCTCCTGGCTCTCAGAGCTGTAGAAAGGGTTTCTCCCTCACACCAGGGCAAGGGTCTGTACTCCAGATATTTCCTTACCCCAAAAAGACAGGAGAATGGCGGCCCATTTTAGACCTGAGATATCTGAACAAACACCTTTTGAAACCAAAGTTCAAAATGGTAACTCTGGCAATGATTTTACCTCTCTAAGGCCAGGGGACTGGCTAGCCTCCTGGACCTCAAGGATGCCTATTTTCATGTCCTAATCAGAAGCTCCCACCGAAGTACCTCAGATTCAAACTGCCCTCAGGTCACTACCAGTTCAGAGCAATGCCCTTGAGCCTCACCTCTGCCCCAAGGGTATTCACAAAATGTCTGGCAGTAGCAGTGCTCATTTAAGAGGCAAAAGGTGCTGTCTTTCCCTATCTGGACGACTGGCTCATTGTAGGCCAGTCCCCAGAACAGGTAAATCTCACCTGCAAGTTACCCAGCAGCTGCTCTCCTCCTGGGCTTCTTGCTCAATCTTCCAAAATCAGTTCTGGAACCAGTTCAGGTGCTCACCTTCATAGGTGCAGGATTGGACACAAAGCAGGCCAGAGCCTTCCTACCCTTAGAGAGGGTAGGAACTTGGTGGCTCTGGCCTCCTCCTCTCTGCAGGTCTCGACCAGCAAGACACTTTTGCAGCTCCTGGGGCACATGGCTGCATCCACAGCCGTGGTGCAGGAGCAAGATTTCATGAGGGACATTCAGTTTCACTTGAGAGCCTTTTGGTCTCAGAGAGACCCCCTCTCCAAGTTGGTCCCAGTGACCCAAACCCTGATCCAGGCCCTCCAGTGGTGGCAGGATCAGAGCAATTTAAGACTGGGGTCCCTTCATTCCTCGGTCTCTCCTTGACCTCTCTCACGGATGCTTCCCTCCTGGGGTGGGGAGCCCACATGGGCGACCTCTCCACTCAGGAGTGTGGTCCCCTCAGGAATCTCTGCTCACATCAATTTGCTGGAACTCAGAGCTGTCTTTTAGCACTTCAAGTGTTTTCTGTGTCTGTTCAGAACAAAGTGGTGCAAGTCAGAACAGACAACACCACAACAATGTGGTACATCAGCAAGCAGGGGGCACTCGGTCTTGACCTTGTGCACGAGGCAATGAAGTTGTGGTCTCTGGCCTATTCCCTGAACACTTCCCTCATAGCAGTTCACCTTCCAGGAAAGGACAATGTCTTAGCAGATGCTCTCAGCAGGATTTCCCAGGGCCATCACGAATGGTCTCTGGATCCTCAAGTACTGGGAATATTTTTTGCCAGATGGGGCACCCCTCAGATAGATCTTTTTTCAGCCCCAGACAATCACCAACTTCCACTGTTCTGTTGCAGGCCCCCAGTGTTGGGCTCAATCCCCCTGGATGCCTTTCTCCTAGATTGGGATGGGAAGTTTCTTTATGCCTTTCCCCCCTTCCCTCTCCTATTCAAGGTGCTAGTCAAAATCAGATCCCAGCCTTGCAGGATGATTCTGATTGCCCCAGATTGGGCTAGGCAGCCCTGGTACCACTCCTTCTGTCACTAGCAGTCCATCTTCCCTGTGCCTCCCAGGAATCACAACCTGTTAACCTGTGCACAGGGAGAGTTTGATATCCGAACCTCAATCCCTCAACCTCAAAGCCTGGCTCTTGAGGAGTTAGAATTGCTGACCTGCACCTTTCTCAGGGTGTTCTTGAAATCCTAAAGGCTTCTGGAAGCCTTCCACTAAGACTACCTTCAATTCTAAGTGGAAAAGGTTTTCCATTTGGTGTTCTGGGAAACATATTTCCCGGAATCTGCTGATTTGCCCATTGTTTTGGACTATATGGTCCACCTTAATTCCTTGGGACTGAGACCAGCTACCCTGAAAGTACATTTGGCAGCTGTCTCTGCTTTTGTTCAGCAGGAAAGCCTCCTCTCTTTCCGCTCACCTGTATTTTCAAGTTTTTAAAGATTACTTTATTCTAATCCACTCCTTTTGGGATAAGCCCCTGACCTTAATGTTTGCATTGCCCAGTTAATGCAACCTCCTTTGAACCTCTGTCTTCTGCAGAGCTTAAGTATAACTTGGAAAACGCTGTTTTCTAGTGGCTATCACTTCTGCCAGGCGCATAAGTGGGTTGCAAGCCCTGTCAGTAGAAACTGACTTTATTTCTTTCCACAGGGATAAGGTAGTCCTCAGGACTAACAGGAAGTTTTTGCCTAAGGTGGTTTCAGATTTCCATCTTAATCAATCTATCTCCTTCCAGTGTTTTTCACTGACCATTCTTCCTCTGGTGAGAGAGATTGCACAGTTTAGATGTTAAGAGGGCCCTAAGTTACTATATAGGCGTACGAGGGTCACAGGTTTGAATCCTCCAACTTTTCTCACTTATGGTGAGGTCGGAAAAGGGAAACCTGCCACTAAGAGATCCATTGCCAGGTGGATTGTCTCTTGTATCCAATTTTGTTATCAAAAACTGGGGAAAGTTCCCCCTTCAGGCCTGAGGGCTCATTCTACCAGAGGTACAGCTGCGTCTCTAGCTGCTGCCAGAGACATCCCTATCTTAGAGATATGGCAAGCAGCTACCTGGAAAATGGTACATACTTTCACCAAGCATTACTCCCTGGATGTCCAGGCCAGGAGGGATGCTCGGTTTGGCACAGCTGTGCTTCAGAGCCTATTCCTAAGTAGGTTCTGTCCTCCTCCATGGAGGTACTGCTGTGTATTGCAATTGTCATAATATAGCAAGACTTCATGTTGTTTGAAGAAAAATTACTCACCTTAGTAATGTTGTTTCTTCTAATGGAGTCTTGCTATATTATGTTCTCCCCAGCCTGCCCTCTCAGAACTTCTACTTGGGTATGGGGTGGGCAGCCTAGTGGCGCTAGTTATGCCCATTATATGTTTTCCACCCCTTCTTGGGGTTTTGGGGTGTGATGTTTTTATTTTATGTCATATTATTACTTATATTATATTATTACTTCTGGTCCCCTGACTTGAGTCTTTGTGTTGGGACCAGGAGTATGTCTTAATAGTCAGGTAGCCAGTTGGCTAGTGTAGGTTACAGCTTCCACACAGACCCTAGTGAGTTTTGCTCATAAAGATCTGATAGTTTAGGTTTGAAATAACCCATACAGAGCTTCTCTAACCGAGCTCGAGCTCCAAGTTCCATTCTTTGAATGGGAGTTAACTCTTTCACCTCCGGAGCAGTTCTAATGGTGGGACAAACTGCAATTGTCATAATATAGCAAGACTCCATTAGAAGAAACAACATTACTAAGGTGAGTAATTTTTTCTTCAGGCCCTCATGTGCAAAATCCCGTACTTGATTTTCCACAAGGAATGTGTGGCTCTTCATACCAACCCTAAGTTTCTCCCAAAGGTGGTAGCGGAGTCTACGCTGAATCAATCCATGGAGCTGCCTGCCTTTTTTATGCTGCACTCCAATCAAGGGGAGTACTTCTTGCATACTTTGGATGTTCACCGAATCCTGAGATACTACACCACAAGGACGGAGAATCTCGGAAAGATTGATCAACTGTTTGTCTCTTTTGCTCATAAAAGAGAAGGCAGTGCTGTTTCTAAGCAATGCCTATCTAAATGGTTGGCTCATTGTATCACTTTCTGTTATGACAAGTACAACAAGACCCTGCCGGGTCTGGTCAGAGGGCACTCCACCAGAGGGGTCGCTGCCGCCACTGCTTGTTTCAAGAATGTGTCAGTGGCAGACATCTGTGCAGCTGCTACTTGGACTTCTGTCCATACCTTTTACGAAACACTACAGTTTGGGCATTGCCTCTCACCGTACAGCGGGCTTCAGGTTGGCTGTTCTGAAGGGTCTTCTTTCCTAAGGCCTTCACAGCCAGAGGGTCTACTTTTGGGTACTTTTCCTCCTCCTGTTTGCTTCTGCTTGTATCAGACTGCTTGGGACTCAGTCCTATTTGTAATTACCTACTGCAAGAGCCCTCTCGAAGTAAGATGGTACAGTTACGTAAGAACTTACCGTAACAGTAGATCTTCGAGAGAGGCTCTTGTAGTAGGTAATACCTTCCTGCCCTCCATCCCCCTAAGCTTTTTCAGCCCCTTTTCCAGTGAAGAAAACATCCGCTTCTCTCTCTCATCTTGCCTTTTTTGGCCTTCGGCGGGAAGAACTGGAAGGCGGGCGTGGGGGACAGCCCCTTTATACTGACGTCAGTCACCTGACGTGGGGGCGGTCCCCTGCCCAGAGACTGCTAGCTAGAAATTTTTCCGTGGGGTCCTGACGCCTGCCGGCTTCCGTCCTATTTGTAATTACCTACTGCAAGAGCCTGTCTCAAAGATCTACTGTTACGGTAAGTTCTTACGTAACTGTACTTTCCCATCCGTCTTTGGGAAGCAGGTTACTATTGCCATTTCTTCCTAGTTCCAAAGAAGATGGGAGATCTGAGGCCTATCCTAGACCTTGGCTGCCTGAACATGTTCGTGGAGTACAAACGCTTCAGAATGCTCTCTTTGCAGAGCCTTCTACCACTGCTTCGGCAAGGACAGTGGCTATGCACTCTGGACATGCAGGATGCCTACCTGCATATCCCCATATGCCCGTCCCACTGCAGATTCCTTTGGTTTTGCTTTTGGGGGATCACTACCAATTCAAGGCCCTCCCATTTGGTCTTTCCTCGGCCCCCCAAGTGTTTACCAAATGCCTGTCTGTGGTAGCGGCCCACCTGCATACCCAGGGAGTACAGGTATTCTCGTACCTGGATGATTGCTCCTGGTGGCCCCATCCAGGGAGGAACTTCTGCACTCCCTTTCCCTTACCCTGCAGGTTTTTACCAGCCTGGGTATCGCCATCAGCCAAGCCGAGTCCCACTTGGTCCCATGCCAATGCCTCCAATTTATAGGGGCAATTCTGGACACGACCACCGGCAAAGCATTCTTGCCGCAGGACAGGGTAGACACCCTTCAGAACCAAGCTCAACTTCTGTCCGGGAGCGGGAGGGTCGGAGCCAAGTCAGTTCTCTGCCTCCTCTGGCTAATGGCGGCTGCCATTCCGACAGTCCCGTTCGCTCAGCTCTATATGAGGTTCTCTCAGTGAACGCGTCGGTCTCAGTGAGACCAAACCAGGGACAATCTAGACCAAGATGTACTAGTATCAGATCCCATGATCAGGACTTGCAGTGGTGGATGGTTCAGGAGAACCTGTGCCTGGGAGTTAATTTCTGCATCGATCCGCCCTCCCAGATGTTGACGATGGACGTGTCAGGAGAAGGCTGGGGTGCCCATCTGGGGTCTCACAGGACTCAGGGCAGCTGGTCCAAGTTTGAACAAAATCTGCACATAAATGTGCTCGAACTGAGAGTAGTTCTTTATGCTCTTCAGGCTCTACTGTCCTTCATCCTCCCCAGTTATCACCTCATACAATCAGACAACATGTGCATAGTCTGGTACCTCAACAAGCATGGAGGAACAAGTTCTTACCCTCTGTGCCACGAAGCGATGAGATTCTGGCATTGAGCAGCCCAACACCACCTTCACTTGACTGTGATTCACGTTCCGGGAGTGGAAAACACACTGGCAGACCAACTCAGTCGGTCCTCAGCCAGGCCCCACGAATGGGAGCTAGATCAAGAAGTCGTAAACTACATCTTTCAGCGATGGGGAACACCTCAGATAGACCTCTTCGCCTCTCTCCAAAGCATAAAACTGCCTTCTGTTTGCTCGCTCCAGGGCAATACAGTTCTTGGCGGGACGCTCTGTCTCGGTTGGAGGGACAGATTTGTTTATGCCTTCCTTCCCATTCCTTTAAATCCGATGGTCCTGAACAAACTCAGGTCGGAGGGAGCTCGAATAATTCTCATTGCTCCCTTTTGATCCAGGCAAGTTTGGTTCTCTCTTCTGCAACAGTTTTCAGAGGAACCTCCACTTCCTCTTCCTCTGTCACAGCAATTATTGACCCAGGATCAAGGGACTCTTGTTCATCCAGGTCTCAGATCCCTTCATCTCCATGCGTGGCTCCTGCAGATATAGCTAAAGCCCACTTTGGAGTCTCCTCTAGTAGCGGACATTTTGGTGAAGGCCAGGAAGCCTTCCACGAGGTCCATGTACACCATGAAGTGGAAATGATTTTCTATTTGGGCCAACTCGAAAGACTTCGAGCCTTTTTCGTGCCCAGTCAATAAAGTCCTGGACTACGTGAGTCACCTCTTCGATCTGGGTCTCAGCCATTCCTCGGTGAAAGTCCACATGGCAGCTATCTCAGCCTACCATATTCCATTTGGAGACAGGACTTTTGCTCAGTTGGAAGTCTCTAAGACTTTCCTTAGATGGGTTCTCCATTTGAGACCCCCCATCTGCATTCCTGCCCCTCCTTGGGACTTGAATTCTATCCTGGAGAAGCTTACTGTGCCTCCCTTCGAGCCAGCAGCTACAGCTGATTTGAAGTTCCTTTCTTGGAAGACACTCTTCCTAGTGGCCATTACTTCTGCTTGGTGCATTTCCGAGCTTCAGGCCTTGATGTGTAAAATCCTGTACTTGATTTTCCACAAGGAATGTGTGGCTCTACGCACCAACCCTACGTTTCTCCCTAAGGTGGTGGCTGAATCTACGCTGAATCAATCCATGGAGCTACCAGCTTTCTTTACCAACATTCCAATCAAGGGGAGTACCTTTTGCATACTTTGGATGTTCACAGAATCCTGAGATACTACATCACTCGGACTAGGATCTCAGGAAGACTGATCAGCTTTTTGTCTCTTTTGCTCACGAAAGAGAAGGCAATGCTGTTTCTAAGCAATGCCTATCAAAATGGTTGGCACATTGTATCACTTTCTGTTACGACAAGTACAAGAAGACCCTTCCGGATCAAGTCAGAGGTCACTCCACCAGAGGAGTAGTTGCCTCTGTGGCTTGTTTCAAAAATTTGTCAGCGGCAGACATATGTGCAACCGCAACTTGGACTTCTGTCCATACCTTCACGAAACGCTACAGTTTGGACAGCGCCTCTCGCCGTACAGTGGGCTTCGGGTTGGCTGTTCTACAAGGTCTCCTTTCATGAGACCCGTTCAGCCCTGAGGTTCCATGCTATGGATAACAGTCCTCCTCACGAGTGCTTTTTCTTGTTCCAGCCTGCTTGGGACTCAGTTCTGTATGTGAATACCTACTGCAAGAACCCTCTTGAAGTAAGAAAGTACAGTTATGTAAGAACTTGCCGGAACAGTAGATCTTCGACAGAGGCTCTTGCAGTAGATATTGCCTTCCCGCCTTCCATCCCCCTAAGTTTTCTTTGCTTCATTTCCATGGGGGGAAATATCCTCTTCTCTCTAGTCTTGCCTCTTTTAGCCTTTGGCGGGAAAGAACTGGAACGCGGCAGTGGGGAACTGCCTCTTTATACCAATGTCATATGACGACAGTCACCTGACGTGGGGGCAGTCCCCCACTAGAGACTGCTAGCTGGAAATTTTTCCGTGGGGTCCTGACACCTGGCGGCTTAGTCCTATATGTGAATACCTACTACAAGAGCCTTTCTCGAAGATCTACTGTTACGCTAAGTTCTTACGTAACTGTACTTTCACTCTGAGGAAGGGAGGGTGACAAGCGGGGTGCCACAAGGATCAGTACTGGGACCAGTCCTCTTTAATGTCTTCATTAGCGACATTGCAGAAGGGCTAGAAAGGAAGGTATGCCTCATTGCAGATGACACTAAAATCTGTAATAGGGTAGACACTCCTGGGGGTTGGGAATGAATAGTGATCTAGGAAAGTTAGAGGAGTGGTCAAGGGTGTGGCAGCTAGATTTCAATGCGAAGAAGTGCAAAATCACGCACTTGGGGCACAGAAACCCAGGGTAGAGTACAAATGGGGAGGGGTGGTATTAACCACCACCAAACAGGAAAGGGACCTGGGTGTAATTGTATCTAAAGACTTAATGGTGACCAGACAGTGTGACAAGGCAGTGTGGGGGGTTAGTTGGCTGCTAGGGTGCATGGGGAGGGGTATCACCAGCAGAAAGAGAAGGTGATGTTACCGCTGTATAGATCACTGGTGAGACTTCACCTGAAGTACTGTGTCCCGTTCTGAAGACCATATCTCCGGAAGGACATAGACAGGGCAGAGGTGGTCCAGAGGATGGCAACCAAAATGGTGCTGGGTCTGCATCACAAGCCCTTTGAGGAGAAGGAGAAGGACCTCAGTATGTACACCCTGGAGGAAAGGAGAAGGTGGATATGATAGAAACATTCAAATACCTTACTGGTATAAATGAAGTTCAAGAGGGAAGCATTTGTTAGAAAAAAAAAGATTCTCAAGAACAAGGGAACATGCTATGAAGCAGGGTGGGAAGACTCGGGGGAGATGTGAGGAAGTACTTCTTCACAGAAAGAGTGGTAGATGCCTGAAACAGCCCCCCCAGCGGAGGTGGTGGGGTCAAAAATGGTAATGGGCTTCAAGAATGCATGGGATAGGCATAAGGGAACCTTAGAGGCAGGGAAAGGGAAGGGGGAAGAGTAAAGCCACAGATCAGTTAGGGTCTGTGGTGTCATAGCAGGTAGGGTAAGAAAAAATTACTCACCTTAGTAATGTTGTTTCTTCTAATGGAGTCTTGCTGTATTATGACATATGCAGTGAGTCCCAACCTTCGAACTGCTTCGGAGGTGAAAGAGTTAACTTTACATGCCAGGCATGGAAGGCTGAGCTCGAGCTCGGTTGAAAACTCTGTCTGTTGTTCTTCAAACTCAAACTGTCAGATCTTTATGAGCTAAACTCACTAAGGTCCTGTGTGGAAGCTGTAAACCTACACTAGCCAACTGGCTACTAAATATAGAAACACATTTTTGGTCCCAAAACAAAGACTCAAGTCAGAGACCCAAAAATGAAAACACAACACCCAGTCACCCCAAAAAAGGGAGCGGTGAAAAAACAAGGTGGGCATCTACTAAGTGCCAACACTGCACTGCCCACCCACATCCCAAAAACAGAGGTTCTGAGAGGGGTAGGCGGGGGGGGGGGGGAGGTCATAATATAGCAAGACTCCATTAGAAGAAACAGCATTACTAAGGTGAGTAATTTTTTCTTCAAACAACATGAAGTCTTGCTATATTATGACATATGCAGACTACACAGCAGTACCTCCATGGAGGAGGGACAGAACCTACTTAGGAAATAGGCTCTGAAGCACAGCTGTGCCAAACCGAGCATCACCCCTAGCCTGGGTGTCCAGAGAGTAATGCTTGGTAAAAGTGTGAACTGTTTCCCAGGTAGCTGCTTGACAAATCTCTAGAATGGGGATGTCCCTGGCAGCAGCCAGGGAAGCAGCTGTACCTCTGGTAGAGTGAGCCCTCAGGCCTGAGGGAGGAACCTTACCCAGCTTTTCATAACAGAATTGGATACAAGAGACAATCCACCTGGCAATGGATCTTTTAGTGGCAGGTTTCCCTTTACCAACCTCACCATAAGTGAGGAACAGTTGGAGGGAGTCAAACCTGTGACCCTTGGTACACTCAATGTAGTAACTAAGGGCTCTCTTCACATCTAAGCTGTGCAGCCTCCTCTCGTCAGAAGAGGAATGGTCAGTGAAGTACACTGGAAGAGAAATAGATTGATTAAGCAGCAGAGACTGAAACCGGGGATTGCCAGAGCCTGGAAGAGGCCCTGAAGCAGCCCGCTCCCCTCAGAACTCAGCCCAGCAGCAGAGACTGAAACCGGGGATTGCCAGAGCCTGGAAGAGGTCAAGTGTCCTGCACTACAGCCTGACTGTTGTGAGGCAGTTCCCACCTGCCCTCCCCAACCACCCTCCCACCCAGGGTCGGCGCTCTATATATTGCTGCTGGCAGGTCACGTGATGTGACACGTGACCCACCCTCCTTTTACTAAGTGTCCACTTTCCCATTTGCAGGTTATAGGCACCAACCACTAGGGGTCACTGCACTTTCCACTCTAGCTCCTCTCTGCTCTCTATATCCCTCCTAGCTACTGCTGCACAGCTGTCCCACTAGAGGTCACTGCAGTTCCCTTGGATTCCTTTAACTACCTACTTTTTGCACTTATCCTATCTCTAAGCAACTGCTAGTATCAAACCTGGTACCCTTCTCTCTACATTCTACTGACTGTCATCTCAGCCAATGAACCAGGCCAACAACTTCCTGTATTTCTATGCTCTTAACCATACCTCACTCCCTCCTGCCCAGATTTAAAAAATTGGCCCTCTCTACTCTCTGTCCCTGAGCTGTGTTCAAACCCAGTGCACTTGTGGTCAGAGTCTGCTGCTCTGCCTCTGCACCACAGTGCCTACCTACTTTATTACTACTTTCTAAGCCTCTTAATCACTTACCTACCCAATCTGCCAAAATATAAGTTTACCTCTTCTTCCTGCTGCCTTTGAACCCTGCACCCTTATTTCCAAAGTCCACAGCTCCACCACTCACCTAGAACACCTGCATATTTTACTGCAGGATTGCATTACTATAAAGAACACACTAACCCTGTGACACAACTAAAGTGTTGTCTAGGTGCTTCTACAAAGCTGAGCCCAGCTCCCTGCTGCTGCAGCCACTGGTCTGGCTCTCTCCTATTGCTCTGATCAGGGCTTGAACCCAGTACTCTGTGCACTTCAGGCATATGCGCTGCCACCACACCATAGCAGCAACTAGACTCTGAGGTGATCTCTCACTACTATCTCCCCTCTTTCATCCTAGTCCCCCCATTCTTTCCTCACTTCAGCTCCACCAACCTTCCCAACTATGCACATGCATCCCCTGCTCACCAGTCTATCTCTTCTCCTCCTCCTCCCTTTGCCTTCCACATACCCTACTGTCCCTATGAACCCTCAACCTCACTACTCCAGTGTTCCTACCTACCCTCCTGTCCTCCCTCCTCCTTTACCACTGCTCCTACCCTCCCTCCTCCTCCACACATCCCATTTGCTCCTCTCCACCTCACCCCCTTCCAGACATCACCTGTCCTCCCCTTCAGCCCCTTGCACTTCTGATCACTCAGGCCTTCTCTGCCTGTGCTACCCTACCACCCTTGTGCAACCAAACCCCATTCCTTATTATATCGCTCCCGGCGTAAACTCTCCATCAGCCTCCCTCTGACCAGAGCACTTCTCCTCCTTCTACTCCTAACGGGAACATACACCCCAACCCAGGCCCTGCCTCCTCCCATCCACCCACTCAGCCCACTGGTCTTCGAGTAGCCTCCATGAACATATGCAGCCTGCTGAAGAAATTTGACGCCCTACAGTGCTGGGCCTTGGCTCACCAACCAGACATCATAGCCCTGGTTGAAACCTGGCTGTCCAAATCAACTCCAGACTCATTTGTCTCCCTCCCAGGCTATACCTTATACCGGGAGGACCGAGTAGGCAAACGAGGGGGTGGCTGTGCAATCTACACCAGGGACACAATACCTGGACACGCACTCCCCACCCCTGCCCTCACAAATGGGGCCCAGGCCCTTACCCTCAGACTCACCCCCAGACCCCTCTAGGAGCCCTCTCTATCTCACCACAGCCTATGTTCCCCAAAGAACCAGCACCCAGCCTAATATCTTTAACGGACTACCTGGCCACCCTCCACCATAAGGCAGAACAAATCCTAGTGGGGACCTTAACGTAAATTGGCTCCAGCACCTCCGCATCCACCACCAGAGACTCATTTGCGCCCAAGATCTGACACAACTCGTCACCCAGCCCATTCAGACTTAACCCTAAGAGTGGTACCAGCACCCTGCTGGATGTTATTATAACTAACCAATCCCATAAAATCCAATACATCCAGGTCCTCCCAGACTCCCTGGTGACCACTCCTATCCTATTCCACTGGGTAACCCCCAATCCCAAACCCAAAGCCCAGACCACCTCAGAGGCGCCTCCGCCCTGGTGGGCTGAAGAAACTAAGGCACTCCTCACCCAGATAGACTGGTCCCCATTCAGCGGGCAACCAACATTGATACTGCCCTCGCCTTTTCACTCACAACTTCAACATGGCCTGTGATCTCTTTGCACCCTTAACCAAAACCGGTCCAAAAACAGAACACCCTGGGTTAGCCCGGCCCTCCTACAATTACTTAGACAGGATAACCTCTGGCACCTTGCCACTGGAACAGGTCGTCTGTCTGATAGGCAAGCATACAATGCAGCCCGAAATAAATGCTCATGGGCCATCAGGAAAGCCAAGGCAGACCATTACCAGGCCTCCCTTACCTCCTCCTGGGGCTCTGCCGGACCTTCTGGGATAACATTAAGCAACTCAATGGTAAAGCTTGCTCCCAATCCCAGCTCACTAGAAATGGCACAACCTCCACCGAGCCTGCCACCATAGCTAACTGGTTCAACACCACTTTCACTGACCTTAGCTCAGTCCTCCTAGTAATTTCTTTGACACTCCCCCAGCCAAACTCCCCTGTCCTCCAGCACCCCAGCTTCCTCCTCGAAAGATTTCCACCGGAAGCCAGACCCATCCTAACCAAAGCTCTCAATGGCAACAATCCCGGCAGTGACTCACTGGACCCCAGCATCCTCAGGCTGGTGCTAGATGAAGTCCTTGCACCTCTCACAAGCCTAATTAACCAGTCACTCTGCCTGGGACAATTCCCACAGCTTGGAAAACAGCCATTATCACACCTATTCATAAAGGAGCGACAGGTCGTCGGCCAACAACTACCGGCCAATCTCCATCCTCCTCCCTCTCTAAAGCCCTGGAGAAAGTGGTGGCCATTCAAATCACTGATTATCTGGCTAAGCATAACATCTTATGCCCAGAGCAACATATGGCTTCCGTGCGGGTCACAGTACCAGCACTGCCCTTATTGAATTCTCCAACTTCCTACACTCCTCCTTGGATACCAGCTCCTAGCTGGTGCAGTGTTCATTGACCTCTCAAAGGCTTTCGACACTGTCTCCCATCCACTGCTGCTGAACGCACTCTGCCTCACTGGTCTCTCGGCTGGCCCCCTGGCATGGTGTGCTAGCTATCTTGACACTCGATCCCAGTGTGTCAAGATTAATAGCACACTCTCCGATACCCGATCCCATTCTCTCTGGGGTCCCCCAAGGCTCCATCCTGGGCCCCCTTCTCTTCTCACTGTATCTGAACACCCTGCCCAGTGCATGCTCTGGCAAAATCCTGCTGTATGCAGACGACGCTGTCCTGTTTGCCACCCACCATAATCCCATCTCCCTACAGGACTCCCTACAGCAGTCTTTCAACTGTGCCGAGGCTTGGTTTAAGGGCGCAGACTCATCATCAATCTCAAGAAACCAAAACTATGCTCTTTTCACACCCCCAAAACAAAGCTAGCAACCACCCACTCTATATCCTTCAAGCACCAACCAACCACTGGAACAAGTCTGCTCCTACAAATACCTTGGGGTTACCTGATTCAGCCCTCACATTTCACACCACCCGACACTAACATCCGCCACCAACACGGCTTGGCATCCTATTCCGCCATAAAAGCTGCCTTCCCCCAAATGCTCTCCGGCTAGCGGTTACATCGTCCGTTCTGTCCCTTGTAGACTATGGTCTACCAGTATACGGTGCTGCCGACACCACGGCACTAAACAAAATTCACCTAACCCTGAATAAAGCGTGCAGATTAATTACTGGTGCCCCCAGACTCACACACACCTGTCAGCTATATGTCGATGCTAACCTGCTTACCCTGGATGAACGGCTCCGATACCAGACCTGTCTCCTCACCAAAAAAACCCTACTTGGGCTCTCCCCCCCTGGGGTAACAGCATCCATCCACCAGAGCCCTCCCACCATTGCAACACGGTCTTCCTACAAGACCACTCTAAAGGTCCCCAGAACAAGAACCAGCCGTGGCCAGAGGTCCTTCAGCTATAGAGCCCCAACCTGGTTTAACTCTCTCCCTGCCACCATCACCAATGCCATCACCATCTCCACATTCAAAACCGCACTTCAGAACCACATCTTCAGCACTCGTAACTGCTCCTGTCTCTGAACATAGCCTCCACCTCTTTATTTTCTCCTGACAATGCCCCGGGCAGCTCTCCACCAACCATCCCTACACCACTTCCATGTCCACCTTGCCTAGGTTTAACCTGGCCAGTGCCAGCTGTTTCAATGTTTATCTACCAGAATTGCTCACTTGATACCAACTTGTTTAATACCTGCTATCGATTACATGTACCCTGTACCCAATTGTATCTGTCTGACCACAATGTGATGTGGCACCTCTGGTGAATGCCTACTGATTTTTGCAAATCTGTGCTATGTAACTGAAGCGCAATGTATGTCTTTATGTGACAAGTACCTTTGTAAGCGAGCCTCTGGCTCAAAGGTTGTAAACTGATTCTTAAATAAATAAATAAAAGGTGGAAATCTGAAACCACCTTAGGCAAGAACTTCCTTTTAGTCCTGAGGACCACCTTATCTCCATGAAAGGAGATAAAATCAGGCTCCACTGACAAAGCCTGTAATTCACCTATGCGTCTGGCAGAAGTGATGGCTACTAGAAACACAGTCTTCCAAGTCAAATACTTAAGCTCTGCTGAAGACAAGGGCTCAAAGGGAGGTTGCATAAGCTGAGCAATGCAAACATTAAGATCCCAGGCAGGGGCAGGGTCCCTGAATGGAGGGTTGGTGTGAAGCAATCCCTTAAAAAACTTAGAGAATACAGGATGAGCTGAAAGAGAAGAGGGTTTACCTGCTGAAATGAAAGCAGACACAGCTGCCAAATGCACCTTTAGGGTAGCTGGTCTGAGCCCCAAAGTGTTCAAATGGACCATATAATCCAGGACTGTGGGTAAATCAGCAGTTTCTGGGGAAATATGCTTCCCAGAGCACCATCTGGAAAACCTCTTCCATTTGGAATTGTAAGTAGCCCTGGTGGAAGGCTTCCTAGTAGCCTTCAATATATCCATTACACCTTGGGAGAGGTGTAGATCAGCAAATTCTAACTCTTCAAGAGCCAGGCCTTGAGATTGAGAGATTTGAGGTTCGGGTACCAACCCTTCCCTGAGCACAGGTTAACAGATAGTGATTCCTGGGAAGACACAGGGGAAGATGGACTGCTAAGGACAGTAGGAGTGGATACCAGGGTTGCCTGGCCCAATCTGGAGCAATCAGAATCACTTTGCAGGATTGAGATCTGATTTTGACTAACACTTTGAACAGGAGAGGGAAGGGGGGGAAGCATAGAGAAACTTCCCTTCCCAATTGAGAACTAAGGCATCCAGAGGGACTGAGACCAACACTGGGGGCCTGCAGCACAAAAGGGGAAGTTGGTGATTGTCTGGGGCTGCAAAAAGATCTGTCTGCAGGGTGCCCCACCTGGCAAATATTACCTCCAGGACCAGGGGATCCAGTGACCATTCGTGATGGTCCTGGGAAATCCTGCTGAGAGCATCTGCCAGGACATTGTCCTTGCCTGGGAGGTGAACTGCCGTAAGGGAGGTGTTCAGGGAGTAAGCCAGAGACCACCACCTCATTGCTCGTTGCTGCACAAGGCCGTGACCGAGTGCCTCCTTGCTGTTGATGTACCACATTGAGTGGTGTTGTCTGTTCTGACCTGTACAACTTTGTTCTGAACAGATTTGGAAAAAGCTTGAAGTGCTAGAAAAACTGCTCTGAGCTCCAACAGGTGGATGTGGAGCAGAGATTCCTGAGGGGACCAAAGTCCCTGGGTAGTGAGTTCGCCCATGTGAGCTCCCCACCCCAAGAGGGATGCATCTGTAGTAAGGATTAAAGAGTGAGACTGAGTGACAAAGGGAACCCCTTGTCTCAGATTGCTCTGATCCTGCCACCATTGTAGGGCTTGGATCAGGGTTTCAGTCACTGGGATCAATTTGGTTAGAGGGTCCTTTCTTTGAGACCAAAAGGCTCTCAAATGGAACTGGATGTCCCTCATCTGAAATCTGGCTCCTTGCACTACTGCTGTAGGAAGCAGCCATGTGCCCTAGGAGCTGTAGAAAATGCCTTGCTGGTCAAGAGACCTGCAGGGTGAATGAGGAGGCCAGAGAGACCAGGGTCCTTGCCCTGTCCAAAGGAAGGAAGGCTCTGGCTTCCTCTGTGTTCAGTTCTGCGCCTATGAAGGTGAGGAGCTGGACCGGCTCTAGAACTGACTTTGGAAGATTCAGAAGGAAACCTAGAGAGGTAAGCAGTTGCTGAGTTATCTGAAGATGTAACTTGACTTGGTCTGGAGACTGGACTACTATGAGCCAGTCATCCAGGTGGAAGATGGCAATTTTTGCCTTCTTAGGTAGGCAACTGCTACTGCCAGGCATTTTGTGAATACCCTTGGAGCAGAGGTGAGGCCAAGGGCATTGCTCTGAACTGGTAATGGCCTGAGGGCAGCTCGAACCTGAGGTACTTTGAGTGGGAGCTTCTGATGAGAATATGGAAGTAGGCATCTTTGAGGTCCAGGGATGCTAGCCAGTCCCTGGCCTTAAAGAGGGTAGAATAATTCCCAGAGTCACCATTTTGAATTTTGGTTTAAAAGGTGCTTGTTTAAGTATCTGAGATCCAGGATGGGCCGCATTCTCCTGTCTTTTTTGGGGTAAGGAAGTACCTGGAGTACAATCCTTTGCCCTGGTGTAGGGGTGGAACCCTTTCCATGGCTCTGAGAGCCAGGAGGGTAGAGACTTCTGCCTCTAGGGCAAGTGCCTCTGATGGATTTGCAGGTGGAAAGGATCTGGTTCTCATCTTTGGAAATTTTTTGAAGCTGAGAACCAGTCCTGGCTTACTACTTCAGGACCCACTTGTCTGATGTCAGAGACTTCCAGTCCTGGACAAAGTAAGCCAGCCTGCCCCTACAGGTAATTGAGAATCCGCCCTGGCCACCCCATCAGGGTGCCTGCTTGGCAGGGCTTTAGGCTGAGGGTGGAAGCAGGCCTGCTTGTACCCGTCTGCCTTTTCCTCTAAAGACCCCCTCTGGGCGTAGCTGAAGGGAGGCCTGGGCTTGGTAAAGGCCTATGAAAGGCCTGCCCCTGCCCCTGGAAGGCTGCCTTTGAGGAGTGGCCTGCATTTCCTTGGCCTGTGCACTCCTATGGGTGGTCCTATAGTCATCCATTTTCTATGTAATTCTCTGTCTGCCCCAAACAGAGAATTACCCACAACAGGAAAATCCATGGCCTTAGTCTGGGTATCCTGTGACAGGCTAGTACATCTGAGCCAAGCCATTCTGCAAGTGCCACAGATGTAGCCATGACTCTTGATGACACATCATTAGAGTCCACTGCAGCATGGAATTGCACCTTAGATGCCTCAATACCATCAGCAGCCACCTGCTTCAGCTCCTTGGCAAGCTGGCCAGAGACCTGTTTTGCTAGAGCCATAACAGTATCCCATCTGGATTTCTGGTATCTAGCAACATAAGCCATATAATTTGCCTGTCTGAGTCCCATGGATGCTGCCATGTACTGTTTCTTTGCCATGGCATCAATCCTCCTGGAGTCCTAGTCAGGGGGCTGTGAGGCCAAGGGAATATTTGCCTTGTCACAGGCTGCAGCCTGCACTACCCCAACATGGCTGCATTGTTGTGTAAGGAACTCCGTATCAGAGCCTGACAATGTATACCTCTTGTCCATTCTCTTATCAACAGGAGGTATAGTGTGAGGAGCTTTTAGAATTTTTACTGTCTGTTTCCCAAAAGATTTATGCAAAGGAATAGACAGTCTCCTGGACTCTGGGATATCCATAATTTCCACATAGTCAGGTTCCTCTTGATCATCCACAGCTTCCTCCATAAGGAGCTGGAGGTTTCAACCACTTTTTATAAAACATAAAATGAGAAGGGGACTCAGAAAGCCTAGGAGGAGACCTCCTGAAGGTTTGTCTGGGGAGATGTCCGGTTCAATGGGCACATCAGACTTTCAAATCCACATTCACTCTCCTCATACTCCTCTTCCCCTCCTCCGGTTCATAAAATTCCTCTAAATCATACTCTTGAACTGTGGAACCGGTTGAACCATACGCCATTTTGATGGTGCCGGGTTCTAGTCGGAACTGGGAAAGCGATCGACAATTTTAATCGCTTTGGCTATTTCTTCAGCAGTTGGAGAGGAAAGTTTGGCTCCACACAGCTGATTTCCTTGTCCTTTGCTGGAACCGACTCCTCTGAGTCAAGCTCTCCTTCTTGACGAAGTCTTTCCTTGGTCAGAGGCACTCCCTCCGGTTCGGTTGGAACCGAACCGGGCTGCCATCCGGGTCAGGGACTTCTAGCCTCCTTTCCTGAGCCTACCAACTCTCTTATCCAGGGTAGCTGCAGGAACATTTTGCAAATCTGGCAGTCTGCATTGAGGTGGTCAAACCCCAGACAATAAACACAGGTGGTGTGGGGGTCAGCCTTGGCAAAGGCTTCCCCACAGACACTGCAGTGTTGAAACCCAGTGGGCCCGGTTTTTCTTTTGGGTTTCTCAGACATAGTGCCAGTCCTAACCAAACTTGCCCGTTTATGGCAATCCGCCAACAAGACCCTCTTATCGGTTCCCAACGTGTCACATGGTCGAAAAAAACGTAATAAACCGTTTTTAGAACCGATAAGAACCGTAACCACTCTAAAAGACAGATTAATATATTTCAAAACAACCTGATCGGTTCAAACCGAACCGACAACCGTTACAAGTTCCACACAGAAAAATTAAATGTAAAAGCTATCTAGTACTTACAATACCACACAGACAGGCTTGAACCGAGCTAGTTGCGGTTTAAGTCGGTCAAAAAACCGAGAAAATAATACTTTAACTGACAAAATGAACCGAGCAGAAGGAGAAAATCTCTGAAGCGACTGTTCAGTGAGGCAGAGTAAAGAATCTGACAGTTTGAGTTTGAAGAACAACAGACAGAGTTTTCAACCGAGCTCGAGCTCAGCATTCCATGCCTGGCATGGAAAGTTAACTCTTTCACCTCCGGAGCAGTTCGAAAGTTGGGACTCACTGCATATGTCATAATATAGCAAGACTTTATGTTGTTTGAAATGAACAGACCAGGTGGGTTAAGCGGTCCTTATCTGCTGTCAATATCCATGATCTTCTTTAGGGGTATCTCAGTTATCAGGTCACACCGTAGGAGCTTCACCATCGGTGAAGCAGGATCCACACGCAAGATTTTCCAGCAGTACAGCTGGGGCCACGCATGCCAACATCACCTGCCAATGTCATTAACCCAATAAAGTCACGAGCAGCCCTGCTCCTTCCTCAGTTCTTTCCTGCCGTCGACTCCTCTCACATTGGTCTCCACGGAAGCTCCGTTGCAGTTTGCACCATTTTTGCCTACTGTTTCTTCAGATTGTAATTTTGGGAATCTCTTAATGAGATTCTTTTAACTCGTTTGTTGAGTCACTCCTTCCAGATCTCTCTTCCGTCGCTGATGCTGTGGAAGGAAGATTGCTTCTTCAGATGACCACAGTCTCTGTGTCTGCTGTCTTGGGCCTGACCACGACATTTCAGACTGTGATCTCTGCCAAAAATTCAACCTTACAACCCTAAGGCATTGGAAAAAGGCTTTGAAGAAATTCCTTATGTAACAGCAGGTAGCCAGTTCTGGGCAGAGGTTCCTCCGGAGCAGTCGCTGATGGGTTTGTCGAACTCCCAGGCTTCGAAGTCCCGAGACAAGCCCTCTGGGAAAAGTCATAGGAAAGACCGCTCCCTCCGGCAGTGCTCCTGTTCCCCGATGGCTGCTGCTTCTTCTAACGGGGATACCCAGTTGCCTGTGACTGCACTGACGTCCTTTGCTGTCCAGGCCTCTGTTCCTACCTGGCCCATACCAACAGCACCCCCTCCCGCTTCTCAGGGAGGCAGGCCATCAATGCTTGGGTCGTCAAGCACGGCCTCTCCATCAAGGCCTGATGCTTCTCCAGGTCCCCAGACTCTTGGGCCATCGGGCTCTCAAGACCTGACAGATGGCTCATCATGCCCTGTCCCAACGACCCCTCGGCCTTCGATGCAGCCTTTGCCTGCCATCGACCTCAATATCATTTTAACACATTTGACAACGGCACTTGTGTACCAGCTAGGTACACAAAGACCGATGTCCCTGGTGCCGTCGGGTGCCCCGTTGTCGTCAAAGCCTGTTCGTCCTTATCGGCCTGTGCCCTTTAGTGCACCATCGGTACCTCATTCATCAGACCCTGAGTTAGAGAGAATCAACGTCGAGGAGTACCACCCTGACGTTATTCTCCCTAAAGAAAAGGAGAAGGAGGAGGAACCTCTTTCCTCGGAGACATCTACAGTTTCTTCAGTGAGTGAGGACTTTATCAATCATACTCACAGGTCCCCTCCTGAAGACCCTACCTTTTTTAATATTATGAAGCAGCTGTCTACTGATATGGGCTTCCACACTGAGGAAGAGGATGCCACCAAAAGAGACCTGGTGGACTAGTTGGAGATCCCAGAATCTCTTCCAAAGATCATTCCTCCCATTTTGCCAGCTGTGTGGCATACCACCACTGTGGCATGGCACTGCTCTGACATGCCTAGGAGGGCAGATAAGCTCTGTCACGCCCCGCAGGGCTGGCTGAATTATGCTGCCCAACCTGAGACTGATTCGGTGGACATCAAAGCGGCACATGACAGGTCCAAGATGCTGAAACACCTTAGCTCCCTCCCCCTTCACAGGGAATCCAGAAGGATCGACCTTTGGGGTAAGAGGGTTTATGCCTCACCTACTTTGGGACTTCAGATCCTAAACTACTTATCCCATATGGCCAAGTACCAAAATACCATATGGAGAAGGACAGGGTGGCTGCTTAGTCCCTCTAGAGGGTTCCCAGAAACAGGAGGTTCTTATATCCCTCCATGCTGCTGAGGATATTAGCAAATACCTCCTCAGGGCCTTATACAATATGTCTGACACTGGTGCCAGGGCTGCTGCAACAGGTATTTGCCTTCATAGGCACACCTGGCTCAGAGTATCTGGTTTCATGGCAGATGTCCAGCAAACGGTGCTTAATGCCCCATTCAGTGGCTCAAAGCTTTTCAGGCCGGGTGTCCAGGATATAATCAGTGATTTGCAATCCTCTGGTACAGGCTCCAGACTCCAGGGGAAAAGGAAGACCAGCTCTGCCTTGTCTACCCTCTCTTCTGCAATGGATCATCCCCAGCAACTGGATCCGCCTCTACCTGACTCCTTGCTTGACCCCTAACCAAGAGGTGGTGGTCGGAGGTCAGTTTTCTCTCCATCTTGGTCAATGGAGAACCATAACTTCAGATATTTGGATTCTTCAGATCATAGAGGGGGCTCACACTCTGGAATTTTTGGAACAACCCCCAGAGATTCCTCCGGTATCCTCCACCTATCCTCCAGACCATGCAACAGTCCTTCGGGAGGAGGTACACTCCCCTTCTGTGGAAAAGGGCAATTGAGCCAGTGCACAGGTGGCAGAAGAAGAGAGGGTTCTGTTCCAGGGTTTTCCTGGTCCCCAAAAGAACTGGAGACCTGAAGCCTATTCTAGATTTCAAAGACCTCAACCTCTACATTCAACACAAAACGTTTTGCATGGTTACCCTCCCAGGTCTGTTGCCCCTGCTCAAACAGGGCAACTGGCTGTGCTCCCTCGATATGCAGGATGCTTACCTGCATATTTCGGTGTGCCCACCACGCAAGCAGTTCCTCCAGTTTCTTTTTCAAGGCAAACATTACCAGTTCAGAATCTTGCCCTCTGGTTTATCCTCTGTGCCGCAGATCTTTACAAGATGTTTACTTGCAGTAGCTGCTGCCTTTCAGTGAGAAGGCCTTTATGTCTTCTCCTATTTGGACGACTGGCTTCTAAAGGTCCCATTCAGGGCCCAGCTTCTCATAACCCTGTAAAGAACCCTCTAGTTGTTCTAGTCCCTGGGCATTGCTGTCAACCTGCCCAAGTCTGTTTTGACCCTGGCTCAAAGATTACAGTACATAGGGGCAATTCTGGACTCAACGCAAGCCAAGGCCTTCTTGCCGCCGAACAGAGCAGAATACCTTCTATCACAGGCTCAGGTGGCGGCTCAGAGCCGTTATGTATCTGCGAGGGTTTACCTGCAGCTCTTAGGCCCTACGGCTTCTGCCATTGCCACTGTCCCTTTGGCCAGACTGCACATGCGTGTGCTCCAGTGGACCATTCGAGTGCAGTGGGACCAATGCACAGACGACCTGGAGCAGTTGGTGTTGATCTCCTCTCCAGTCCGCAAAGTCCTTCAGTGGTGGATAGACCCACAGAGTTTTCTAAGGGGGGGGGTCCCATTCCTGACCTCTTCACCCCAGCAGATCTTCACCATGGATGCATCTGGCCTAGGTTGGGGGACGCACCTGGGTCCCTTCCGAACTCAAGGTACCTGGTCCCCCATCGAGACATCCCTCCATATAAATGTCTTTGAGATGAGAGTTGTCCTGCATGTCATGCAGGCTTTCCAGAACCACCTCTCTCCGGGGCAGTTGTTGATTCAGTCGAACAGTCTCAATGCAGTCTACTATAGCAACAAACGGGGAGGGACTCATTCCTACCCTCTTTGCAGGGAAACAGTGAGAGTCTGGTACTGGGCACTGGACCACAGCCAGGAGCTATCAGCAGTCCATATTCCAGGTATACTGAACACCTTGGCGGACAGCCTCATCCGAACCCAGTCCAGGATGCATGAATGGGAGCTTCTGTTGTCCGTCACAGAAGATCTGTTCAACAGGTGGTGTCATCCAGAGTTGGACCTTTTTGCATCTCCAATCAACTCAAAACTGCCTAGTTTCTGCTCACTAGATCCAGAGCCTGGAGTTTTCTTGTCCCTCTCTTGGAGCAGGAGGTTCCTTTTTGCCTTTTCTCCATTTCCTGTGATTCAGAGGGTGCTAATCAAGCTGCAGATGGATGGGGCCAGCATGATCCTGGTTGCACCCTACTAACCATGTCAGATATGGTTTCTACTACTGCAACAGTTAGCAGCTGAACCTTCAGTGCCTCTGCCCCTCTGCCGGGATCTGCTGACACAGGCTCAGAGACCCTGGTCTGTCCACACCTCAGTTCCCTTCGTCTGCATGCCTGGTTCCTGAGGACATAGCCATTGCCCAGTTTGGAGTTTCCCAGATGGTGGTTGATGTCCTAGTGTTGGCTAGGAAGCCCTCCACTAGGGCCATCTACACCATGAAGTGGAAGAGGTACACCATCTGGCTGTCAAGCACCATCTGGACCCTTTCACCTCTTTGTTGAGCCAGATCCTAGACTATCTGATATCACTGTTGGACCTTGGCCTCCAGTATTCCTCCCTCAAGGTGCACCTTTCAGCTGTTTCTGCCTTGCACAAGCTGGTGGATTGTCGTACTGTGGCTCAGATAGATGTGACCCGTACTCTTCTCATAGGCATCCTGCATTGGAAGCCTCCCTTCCGTACCCCTGTCCCAGTTTGGGATTTGAATTTTGCTCTGGACAAATTGACCCTGTCTCCATTTGAGCAGGCCACGTCTTGTGAGCTACACTTCCTTTCTTGGAAAGTGTTGTTTTTGGTTGCTAGTACCTCTGCTCAAAGGATTTCCGAGCTTCAGGCTCTCTGGTGTGAGGAGCCTTATTTGATTTTTCACAAAGACAGGGTATCTTTGCACACAAATACTAAGTTTCTTCCCAAGGTGGTTCTGAGTTTACCCTGAACCAGTCTAGCCACCTTCCTGTGTATTTTCTTGAGCATGCCAATCTAGGGAAAGTACTGCATCATACTTTAGATGTGCGCAGAATTCTGAAATATTATCTGCTCCAAACTAAGGACTGCAGAAAGACAAAGCAGCTTTTTATTTCTTTCGCTCATGGAAGAGAAGCCATTCAGGTTTCCAAGCAATGTTTGTCCAGATGGTTGGACAATTGTATTGTGTTCTGCTACAACAAACATGGCAAGGAGTTGCCGGGGCAGTGAAAGCCCACTCCACAAGGGGCATCTCTGTGGCTTGTTTCAAAGGAGTCTGAGCAGCTGACATCTGTGCTGCTGCCACCTGGAGTACCGTCCATACTTTCACAAAGTACTAGAGTCTGGACATTGTCTCCAGAGCTCAAGCAAACTTCGGTTGGGCTGTTCTTCAGAGCCTTCTGTCTTAAGCCTCGATTTGCCTACCTCCCAGACTGTTCTGCTGTGCTTATAAGTGCTGGGGGACTCATTTCTATGGTGTAACTTGATGACTGCGATACCCCTGAAGAAGACAGAAGTTATGTAAGAACTTACCATAACAGTAGATCTCTTGATGGGTCATCAGGTCATCCTACCCTCCCACCATCCCCCTATTTAGGGTCCTTATCTCAGACTGGCTATCTGGTGTATCCAACCTTATATTTCGTCCTGGACAGCGCTCTCTCTCTCTCTCTCTCTCTCTCTCTCTCTCTCTCTCTCTCTCTCTCCTTGGTCCCCCGTGGCACAAGTTTGCTCCTTTAGTCTCTGGGGGAAAGAACTGAGGAGGGAGTGGTGCCACTCATGCCTTTATAGGGTTGATGACGTCAGCAGGTGACATCGGCACGGGCAGCCCTAGTTGTATGCTGGAAAATCTTCTGTGTGGATCCTTCTTCACCGACGGCGAAGTTCATACGATGTGACCTGATGACTGCGAGCCCTCGAAGATCGACTGTTATGGTAAGTTCTTATGTAACTGTTCTTTTCTGTGCTTAGAAACTCGCCCTTCCTTGGAATTTTTAAACATGATTTGAAAAGATTACTGCTGCAGGAACAATCCATTTGAATTTATTAGTTGCCTCTGTATATTTTTGTCTTTGTTTTCATATTTGACTTGTGACATTCTGTAAACAAGACATTTCTCATAAAACTCATCCTGTATTTCTATGCAACTTTTGAATGAAAAATATATAAAAACAGGTGGTTGTGGTCCGGCCCAGTGGCGCTGAGGGTTGAGGCGCTGGGCGACACGCCAGTGACCCGAGTTTGGAAAACAGACTCAGGCTGGCAGGGGAGAGGAAGGATCAGTGTCCCACGGCTGCTCTCCTTCCTCTGGGGTGGGTTTGGGGCATGTGTTGTACTGCAGCAGTGCCTAGCGGAGGCTGGGCGCACTGTCAGTGTTGAGCATACTAAGGGGAGGGTTCATGGTGGACATCTGCATGCAGATGCAGTTGATGTCATTGCATGTCCGGCTCCCGTGGGGAACATAATGGCAGAAAAATTGCGGGGCAACTGTGTCAGCTCATGGCCGATCCCTGCACCCCGGGACACGAGAGGCGTGCCCACCTGTTTCCTGGTCACAGGCCCCCTGGGGTGGGGGGTCCCGTTAAGTTCATCAGATCCCTGTGTGTGTCTGAGTGTACACCAGATCTGGTCCTGGGGTGCGGCTGCTGGCAGCTGGCGGTCGTTGTGGCCCGCTCCGCAAAGGAGGAGGAGGAGTACAAATTGTTAAATGATAAAAAAAAAAAAAAGTGATTGTAGGGGGTTACCTCTCCCTCCATCTGGATCAGTGGAGGGTAGTTACCACACACGAATGGGTACTGGAGATTATAGAGAATAGTCATACTCTGGAGCTTCTGGACAAACCTCCAGTACATCCACCAGTTGTTACAACATATCCATCAGGCAATATGTCCGTGTTACAAGAGGAAGTACTGTACATACCCTGCTTCAGAAACGAGACATGGAACCTGTGCCTCCCAGATAGAGGCACAAAGGGTCTTATTCCAGATAATTTCTAGTCCCCAAGTGGACAGGAGACCTGCGGCCTAGTCTACATCTCGGGGACCTCAACTTCTTTATAGAATACAAACATTTCTGGATGGTTACTCTGCAAGGTCTCCTCCCCCTGCTGCAAACAGGGGATTGCATATGCTCCTTTGATATAAAGGATGAGAGTAATTATACATAGATGCATAGAAATCTGACAGCAGATAAGGACCACCCAGCTCATCCAGTCTGCCCATTTTTCCTTACCCACTGCTTATACTGCAGAACCTAATTGGTCTGTGGCTTAATAGTTACATGTTTGTTTCATGCAACTATATTGCAGTTGCAATGCAGTTACAGTGTAGTTACAAGGGAAGCAGGGAAAGCTGTTAGGAGAGCCAAGGCACAGACAGAAGAGGGTTTAGCACGGACTGTGAAAAAAGGAGACAAGACATTCTGTGGCTACATCAGTGATAAAAAAAAACCGGAGGGGGGGGATTGTGAGGCTCAAAGGGGAGGAGGGAGAGTGTAAGGAGGGGGATCTAGACAAAGCAGAAATACTGAACAAATACTTCAGTTCAGTATTCACTAAGGAGGGAGAGGGTCATGGACCACAGTTGGGGAGCAGAGGCAATGGGGGGAAGAAGTGGACACCAGTCCATTCACAGTGGAGAGAGTTCTGGAGGAACTCACAAAGCTGAAGGTGGATAAAGCCATGGGGCCAGGCCACATACACCCAAGGATGTTAAGGGAGCTGAGAAAAGAACTGGCAGTGCCTCTGGCTGCTCTGTTCACAGAGTCGCTCAAAACAGGCGTGATTCTAGAGGACTACGTGTGTAGTCGCACTGCACAAAGGTGGACATAGGGAAGAAGTGGGGAACGACAGGCCAGTCAGCCTCACCTCAGTGGTGGGGAAGATCATGGAGACACTGCTGAAAGAAAGGACAGTGGAATACCTGGAATCCAGTGGTGCCCAGGATCTGAGGCAACATGGATTCACAGTAGGAAGGTCCTGTCCAACAAATCTGAGATTTTTTTGATGGAGTGACTAGGGAAGTGAATCAGCGAGGGACGATAGACATTGCCTACCTAGATTTCAGCAAAGCCTTCGATACCGTCCAACACAGAAGGCTGGTTAACAAGATGAGTAGTCTGGGCATCGGCATAAGGTGATACATTGGGTTAGAAACTGGCTGATGGACAGAAGACAGAGGGTGGTGGTAAATGGGATCCAATCTGAGGAGAGAGGTGACCAGCAGAGTACCACAGGGATTAGTACTAGGACCAGCCCTGATCAATGTCTTCATTAGGGACATTGCAGAGCGTCTGGAAGGAAAGGTTTGCCTATTTGCAGATGACACCAAGATCTACAACAGAGTGGATACTCCAGAAGGGGTGCAGAAAATGAAGAGGGACCTGGAGAAGCTTGAAAGATGGTCAGAGGTGTGGCAACTGAGGTTCAATGCAAAGAAAGTACAAGATAATGCACCTGGGGAGAGCTACAGAATTGGGTGGGGGTGCTGACTGTCACCAAAGAGGAAAGGGACCTAGGGGTTATCATATCTGATGACCTTAAGGTATTGGAGCAGTGCGCAAAGGCTGCAGGGAGGGCCAGTGGCATGCTGGGGTGCAGAGGCATTACTAACAGGAGACGGGAGGTGGTGATGCCATTGTATAAAACACTGGTAAGGCCTCACCTGGAGTATTGTGTGAAGTACTGGAGACCACATGTGTAAGGACATAGACAAGGTGGAGGCTATCCAGAGAAGGGTGACAAAGATGGTGCATGGCTTGTATCACAAAACATATTAGGAGAGACTGAGACCTCAGTATATACTCACTGGGGGAGAGGAAAGAAAGGGGGGACATGTTAGAAACTCTGAAGTACCTCAAGGGCATAAACAAGGTGCAGGTGGTGTATCTTTTCCAATGTAGAAAATATATTAGAACGAGGGACATGATAAGAAATGGGGGGCAGATTAAGAGGTAACGTGAGGAAGTTTTCTGCACAGAGGGTGGTGAACGCTTGGAACAATCTGTCACAAGAGGTGGTGGGGACAAGCACAGTGTAATGGATTAAACATGCCTGGGACAGGCACAAGGGAACATTGGGTGGGATGACAGTGATGAAAAGCCAATGATCACTTAGGATCAGTGACTGCATACAAGTATAGGGCTTACAGGCAGACTAGATGGGCCTAGCAGTCTTCATCTGCCGACAACTTCTATGTATCTATGTAACTACAGTGTAGTTAACTGACACTTAAAATAAAGTGTAACCGAGGGATGCCTATCTCCATATCCTAGAATCATAGAATGTGATGGCAGATAAGGGCCACTTTTTAGCCCAGTCTGCCCCTTTCGTTTGCCCATTTTTTTTTTTTTTTTAACCTTCATTTTTGCTGGTGCAATCTCCAAAAAAAACATATTTCTCCTATACTCTCCTTGTGCCTGTCGCAGGCATTTTTGAACCCCTCGACTGTTTTCACCCCTACCACCTCTGCTGAAAGACTTTTCCAGGTATCCACCATCCTTTCTGTGAAGACGTACTTTCTCGCATCCCTCCTGAATTTACCCCTCCCAGCTTCTTAGTGTGTCCCCTTGTTCTAGAGACCCTTTTTCTCTGAAAAATACCCTCCCGTACCTTATTAAATTCCGAGAGATATTTCCTCTCTACCTACTCTCCTCCAAGGTGTACATATTTTGCTCCTTTAGCCTTTCCTCATAGGGCTTCTGATGCAGACCCTACACCATTTTGATAGCCTTCCTCTATACCGCCTCCACTCTGTCTATATCTTTCCTGCGATGTGGCCTGCAGAACTGGATACAGTGCTCAAGGTGGGGTCTTAGCAGTGCTCTATATAGGGGCAGCACCACCTCTCTCGTCCTGTTGGTGATACCCTTTCCTATGCACCCAGCATCCCACTAGCCCTTCCAGCTGCCTTATCACATTACCTGGCCACCTTTAGGTCATCTGATATGATTACATCCTAGGTCTGTTTCCTTCTTGGTCTTTGTCAGTAACACTCCACCCATTTTGTACTCGTTTCCCAGGTTTCTATGGCGCAAGTGCATTATTTTGCACTTTTTTGCCTTAAAATCCAGCTGCCATACCCTTGACCATTCTTCCAGTCTTTTCCCATCCCTATCCATCTTTTCCTCCCCTGAGCGTCCACTCTGTTGCTGATCTTGGTGTCATCCGTAAAGAGGCAAACCTTCCCTTCCAGTTCCTCTGCTATGTCACTTATGAACAGAAACACAGAATTTGACAGCAGATAAGGACCACTTGACCCACCTAGTCTGCCCATTTTCCTACCTAACAGATAAGCTGCAGATCCTAGTTAACCAACAGCTTACTTCCTCCTACCCCCCACTAGGACTGCCTTATGTCTGTCCCAATGCATTCTTGAATTCCACCACTGTTCTTGACTCCACAACCTCCTCAGGGAGGCTGTTCCATGCATCCACAACCCTCTCTGTGATAAAATACTTCCTCATATTACCTCTGAGCTGTTTCCTCTCTATCTTCAAATTGTGCCCCCTTGTTCTTGCACATCTCTTTTTCTGAAAGATGCTACCCTCTTGGACTTTGTTGATTCCCTTGAGGTACTTGAAAGTTTCTATCATGTCCCCTCTCTCCCTTCTTTCCTCAAGGGTATACCTATTAAGCTCCTTTAGTCTTTTTTCGTATGTCTTCTGGTGCAGACCCTGCACCATTTTGGTTGCCCTCCTCTGGACAGCCTCTACTCTATGTCTTTGTGGAGATGGGGTCTCCAGAACTGCACACAGTACTCCAGATGGGGTCTCACCAACTGTCTGTACAGAGGGATAACAACTTTCTGATCTTACTTCGAGATACAGCTCTTGCAGCAGGTTACACCATTAGGACTGAAGCCGGCAGGCGCCAGGACCCCACGGAAATTTTCTAGCTAGCAGTCTTCAGCGGGGACCGCCTCCGACATCGGTCCTGCCCCCGACGTCGGGCGTAGTACATAAGGAGGCGGTTCCCCCATAATCCTCAGATCTTACTTTGAGAGGGCTCTTGTAGTAGGTAATTACATATAGGACTGACGCCGGCAGGCGGCAGGACCCCACGGAAAAATTTCTAGCTAGCAGTCCCTGGCGAGGGACTGCCCCCATGTCAGGTGACCGGTGTCAGGAAACATCGGTATAAAGGGGCCGTCCCTGACACCCGCCTTCCACTTCTTTCCCGCCGTTAGCTTGTGCAGTGCCTCGCGGAAAAGTTTTTGCTTCCTCAGCCCTATCTTCGTTGGTTTTTTACCGAAAATAATTGCTTTTTCGACTAACATCAGTACAATCGTCGGTGTATGTCATCCCCTACACCTTCCAAGCACAAGAATAAGTGCGATTCGTGTGGCGCCCAGTTACCGCACAAGGACAGCCACCCCCTGTGCCTGTTCTGCCTAGGCCCCGATCACCCGGTTGAGAAGTGCCAGCACTGCCTCAGTTTCAACGCGGCTACCCGGAAAAGGTGGCAGCAATCCCTGGAAGCCCATATTCTAAAGAAGAAAATTACTTCAATGGAGAAGGAGCTCAAAAAACTGAGGCAGGTGTCCACTTCCCCCGAAGGCCATTGGAAGAAGAAGGAGAGGCACCGGAACAAGGGCTCCTCTACCGCTGCTTCCCTCGGGAGTTGCTGGGACGCAGGTAACATCCTCTCTGGGGACCGCCTTGGCCGCCCGGAGGTTTCTGAGGGCGTCGGCCCGCTCATCTGGCTCGCGCACGGGCCTTGTGGGTGCCTCCGGGCAGTTGGAGGCCTCTGCTCCAGTTCGGCTGCAGGCTTGTGGCCTACCACTGTGGGTGACTCCGGTCAGCTGGGCGTCGGCTCCTCTGACGTCTGCCTGGAGAGGGCCGGTAAGACGTCCGACCCTTCGGGGCGGCATGCGGCCTCCGCTCCACTGGACCAGACCGATCCCTCTACTCGACCTGCCTCCAGTGATGGCTTCATAAGTCGGATTTCCCCTCCGCGCCCGCCAGGAGCTCACCCTTGCCGACATACGCTCAGTCCGACGTCCGGGTTGGTGAAGGAACCGACACGGACCCCCCACGCCCATCGTACTTGGTTCCCTGCAGCTCGCTGCTGTTTGGGGAACCAGAGTCTCCCCAGCTCGACCCCGGGATTTTTCCTCCATCCCGGAGAAGCTGGAGATCTTCCTCCTCCGCCAGTCCTTCCGCCCACCTGGTGCGCCGGACCTGACGCCAGCTTCCTGACGCCGCCCTCCGACGCTGGGCCTCTGACGCCAGGCGCTCTGGCGTCAGCCCTGATGCCTGCTCTTACCGACTGGGAGACATCTCAGTTTCTGCTATCCTCCGGGCCCTCCACTATGGACCCGCCCATGAGGCCACCGGCCGGGCCTCCCTCTGCTCCAGCAGCCCCTCGCTCCCCGGTACCTCCGTCCTACCCGACGCTGGCATACCTGGGACCGCAGTATCCGCACCACAGTACCCGATGCCGGGCTACCCGCAGCCGGGTTTTGATACGCCCATACGGTTACAACCCGTATCCTTATCCCCGCCTCCTCCTCCTCCTCCACCGCCTCTCGCTGCCGGTGGACCTGCAGGAGACTCTGGCTCCTGGTGGCTGAGGCCAAGGCCCAGCTCACCAAAGAGGTCGAGCGCCTCCGCAACGGTGCCATCCCAGGTTCCCGACGTCCGAGGCGGCACACTCTCACCACCTCCGGATTCCCAGGGTTCTTCCGCCTGATCCAGAGAAGGGCAGGACACGCCTCGGGACTTCTCAAGGGTCCATTCCTCCGGGTCGGAAAGGAGTCTTTTTCCTCTTCATCCTCCTCTTCCCCTTTGGACTCCTCGGATTCTTCCGATGGTTGCTCCGAGAGAGACGACGAGCCACGCTCTCCGTCGAAGCCCAGGCCAAGGACTCCTCCAGAGTCTCCTCCGGAGGATCCTTCTTTTACGGAGTTGCTTAGGAAAATCCAGGAGGTTCATCAGTGGCACTCCCTGGAACCAGATCCTCAGCGTCTGAAACTCGCTGAACATCTGGATCTGCCCGTGACAGCTCCTACCTTGGTGCCACCCTGGATAGAGCTTCACGCCGACCTCGTTACCACAATATGGAAACAGCCATCAGCTCTAGTCGAACAGGCTATATCAGGCTCCACAGGGTGTTGATTTTCTGGATTCTCACCCTCGTGCCGACTCGGTCGTGATTAGCGCCGCTCATGGCTGGTCGGCAAACCCCAAACATCTTAGCTCGTCACCACCTGATAAGGAATCACGCCTTCTGGACCAGTATGAGAGAAAGATTTATGCTTCCTCCAAGCTGGGGATCAGGGCCCTGAAGTATGTCGGCCATATGGGGGACTACCAGAAGGCCATTCTGACTCAGGTGGAAGCCAAACTGGATTCCTTGCCTGACTCCCAAGTCAAGCAGGAGTTGGCTGATCTTGTCCACTCTGCTCATTCGGCCAGTCACCACATGCTTTGTGCGACATACGATGCAGTGGACACTGCTGGACGGAGCTCAGCTTTCACCGTAGGCCTACAGCGTCATGCTTCGCTCCACGTGTCAGGGTTGGTCCTGGGTGCACCTGTTATCCAGGAAGCACCCTTCCGGAGTCGGTGTTGGGATGATGTCAAGGACATCATCACCGATTTGCAAGAGAAGGGACGGCACTTGAGTCCGCTGATTCCATGTACCGTCCCCATCAGCAGCAGTGCCGTCCCTTTCTGCAGACGGAATCGGCCAAAGGCGAAACCACAGGAAGGCGGGCCACAAAACGCCGGGCCTACAGCTACTAAGCCCCCATCCAAAAAGCAGCTGGTGCTTCAGCTGCAGCTGCCCCACACCACCTGACTCCTTTCCTCTCCCACTGCCTCCGATTCCATGGAGGAACTGGTAGAGGGAGGTTTTCCTCCACCTTCCGGGATGGGAGAGGATAACCACAGATTCTTGAGTGCTTCAGCTCATAGCAGAGGGCACTCGATAGAGTTTCTTCAGAAACCACCCCACCCCCTCTGAAGTCGTCAGATTCACGGAACATCTTCTTTGGTCCAGGAGGAAATTTCGCCTCCTGTTGAAGCAACATAGAGCCCATCCCCCTTCATCTGTGAGGGACGAGTTACTCTTCCCATTTCTTCCTGGTCCCAAAGAAGGCTGAGATCTCAGACCAATTTTGGATCTCAGTTCCCTGAATCTTTTTGTAGAATACAGAAAGTTCAGGATGCTCTCTTTGCAGAGCCTTCTGCCTCTCCTCCGGCCGGATCAATGGCTTTGTGCTCTGGATATGCAGGATGCTTATCTGTGCATTCCCATTTGCCCAACTCATCGCAAATACCTTAGTTTTGCGTTCCAGGGGGACCACTACCAGATCAAGGCGCTCCCATCTGGTCTATCCTCGGCCCCCTGAGTGGTTACCAAATGCCTGGCTTTGGTGGCGGCCCACCTACGTACCAGGGGAGTGCAGTTTTCCCGTACCTGGACGATTGGCTTCTGGCGACCTTGTCCAGGGAGGAACGCCTGCATTGCCTCTCCCTTACCCAGCAGGTTTTTGCCTGCCTGGGTATTACCATCAACCATGCCAAGTCTCATCTGGTCCTATCCCAGAGAATACAATTTATTGGTGCGATTCTCGATATGACCACGGGCAAGGCCTTCCTGCCTCCAGACAGGGTGTCCACCCTTCAGACCCAAATCAGTCTGCTGTCTGACCGCAGGATGGTCTCTGCAAGGTCAGTCCTTCGCCTTCTCGGGCTTATGGCGGCTGCTATCCCGATGGTTCCTCACGCTCACCTCCACATGAGAATTTCTCAGTGGACTCCCATGCTCTCAATGGGATCAGCTAGTGGACGATCTAGATCACCCAGTTATGGTCTCCTCGCCGATGCTTCGAGACTTGCAATGGTGGATGGTTCAGAGAACCTGTTTCAGGAGTTCTTTTTCATCCTCCCTCCCAGACTCTAACCACAGACGCCTCAGGCTAAGGTTGGGGAGCCCATCTAGGCTCCCTCATCGGACCCAGGGCTCCTGGTCCAAGCTAGAACAAGCTTCCACATCAGTGTGCTTGAGCTTCGGGCAGGGCTGTATGCCTCCAAGCCCTTCATCAATACATCCTTCCCGCCACCTTGCCATCCAGATGGACAACATGTGCTTGTGTGGTACAACAAACAGGAGGGACTTGTCCTACCCTCTTGCAGGAGGCAATGAGGGTTGGGATTGGGTAACACAACACAAACTTCACCTCACTGCACCACGCCCGGGAGTCGACAACACCCTGGCAGACAAGCTAAGTCGCTATTCTGCTCTGACTCACGAGTGGAACTGGACCAAGGGTCCTAGACAATATCTTTCCCACTTTGGGAACACCACAGGCTCCACCTGTTCGCATCCCCTCTAAATGCAAAACTACCCATCTTCTGCTCGCTCATTCCAGAGCGAGGCGCTTTTTGGAGCGACACTGTGTCTCTAGACTGGAAGGACAGATTCGTCTATGCCTTTCCCCAATTCCACTTATCCCACAAGTCTTGCAGAAACTAGCTTCAGAAGGAGCACGAATGATTCTGATTGCTCCTTTCTGGCCCAGGCAAGTTTGGTTCTCTCTTCTACAGCAATACTCAGAGTATCCTCCTCTTCCTCTTCCCCTCTCTCGAGGTTTACTGACCCAGGATCAGGGGACCCTGGTCCATCCAGGCCACAGATCCTTTCAACTGCATGCTTGGCTCCTGCAGACTTAGCCCAATCCCTTTTTGGAGTGTCTCCCAAAGTGGCGGAGATTTTGGTGGAGGCCAGAAAACCCTCCACCAGATCCACCTATTCCATGAAGTGGAAAAGATTCACTGTCTGGGCTGCTTCCAAGAATGTGGAACCCTTCTCCTGTTCAGCGGGGCTTCTGCTGGAGTATCTATGTCATCTGTTTGGCCTGGGTCTCAGTCATTCTTCTCTGTAGGTACACATGGTGGCCATCTCGGCCTATCATGTTCCCTTCGCAGACAAAGCTTTCGCCCAATTGGAGGTCTCTAAGACCTTTCTCCGAGGGGTCCTCCATCTGAGGCCCTCATCCGCACTCCTGCTCCCCTTGGGACTTGAACTTGTTCTCAGAAACTTACTTTCCTCCCTTCAACCTGCAGCTTCAGTGATTTGAGTTCCTTCGTGGAAGACTCTCTTCCTGGTGGCCATTATCAGCTCGGAGAAGTTCCAGCTCCAGGCCTGATGTGCAAAATCCCATACTTGATTTTTCACAAGGAACGAGTTACCCTTCGCACGAATCCTAAGTTTCTCCCTAAAGTAGTAGCTGAGTCTACTCTGAATCAGTCCATAGAGTTGCCTGCCTTTTTTACGCAGTACTCTAATCTAGGGGAGTATTTACTCTATACTATGGATGTCCACTGGATTCTGAGATACTACACCAACAGGACGAAGGATCTCAGAAAGACTGACCAATTGTTCGTCTCTTTTGCTCATAAAAGGGAAGGCAATGTTGTTTCCAAGCAATGCCTGTTCAAGTGGTTGGCTCATTGTATCACTTTCTGTTATGACAAATATAACAAGACCCTACCAGGCCAAGTAAGAGGCCACCCACCAGAGCAGAAGCTGCCTCAGCGGCTTGTTTCTGTAGAACGTGTTCGCGGCAGACATCTGTGCTGTCAGCCACCTGACTTCCATCCATACCTTACTAAACACTGAAGTTTGATGTTGCCTTCACGAGAGCAGGCTTCGGGCTGGCTGTTCTGCAAGGTCTCTTGTCTTGAGGCTTGCACAGCTAGAACTGCTTTTTGGAGTAGTTTTCCTCCTCCCAGTGCCTCTCTTTGTTCCAGACTGCTTGGGATTCAGTCCTATATGTAATTACCTACTGCAAGAGCCCTCTCGAAGTAAGATAGTACAGTTACGTAAGAACTTACAGTAACAGTAGATCTTTGAGAGAGACTCTTGCAGTAGGTAATACCTTCCCGCCCTCCATCACCCTAGGCTTTTTCAGCGCCTTTTCCAGTGAGGGAAATATCCGCTTCTCTCTCATACAGCCTTTTCTGGCCCATGGTGGGAAAGAACTGGAAGGCGGGCGTCAGGGACCGCCCCTTTATACCGACGTCTCCTGACGCCGGTCACCTGATGTAGGGGCGGTTCCTCGCCAGGGACTGCTAGCTAGAAATTTTTCTGTGGGGTCTTGCCGCCTGCCGGTGTCAGTCCTATATGTAATTACCTTCTGCAAGAGCCTCTCTCGAAGATCTACTGTTACGGTAAGTTCTTATGTAACTGTACTTTCTTTTCCCACCGTCGACTCGCCAGTATCGGCCTCTTAGTCTCCTTTTCTAGCGGGCGATGACTGTAGAACTACGACGATTTTCGTCTTAATTTTGAATTTGAGCAACTGATGTCCTCTCCAACTACATCCTTAGAAGGTCACCACACGAAGTGCGCCTGCAGCAAACAGATCCCCTTCAAGGATCCCCATTCTGCTTGTGTGCGCTGCCTGGGCCCGGACCACGACACCAAGGCCTGCTCCTTTTGCCAGGGCTTCAACAGCTGCACCAGGATCCGCTGCCAGAAGGCACTTCAAGCATTTCTCCTGGAAGAGAAACTCAAAAGCATGGACCAGGAACCTTCCTCCTGGGGAGAGCCTCAAGCAAAACTCACAAACACCGGGACAAGCACCGGGAAAAGGCGAGGTCCAGGTCTCCTGCGAGGGCCTCTGACTCCCGATGTTCCGGCTCCAAATTGGACCGCTCTCCCTCCAGGGCTCGGTCGCTACCTCCCCCGGTCCAGGTCAGGTCATCTAGCGGTTCCTCCTCTCTCTAGCCTCTGAAGACTTCGAGGCCCTCGGCCTCCTCTACTCCTTCCAAGGACTCGTCGAAGTCGGGTGAGCGTCATAAATCTTCCTCGTGTTGCCGGGACACCGACACCAGGTCAGTCTCCCAGCCACCCCGAGGTTCGGATCCAGCGCCCCGCAAAACTAAAGACCTGACATCCCTCAAATGAATGTCGGACCCGACGTCGGCCAAACATCACCGGCGCTCACAGGAGCCGACGACACCCAGACACCCGTCGCCGGCCAGGCGTTCACCTCCAAAGACGTCGGCCAGGGGATCGACGTCGGCTACCCCGGAGAAGAGGACCGCACCCCCGTTGCCTGCGGACGCCGGTCAGAGGGACTCCACTGAGGAGGACGCCACACAGCCTGAAGACCAGGTGGGTGACACCGGAGACGCCGGGCTCCCTAGGGAACCTTCCCTGGAGCGGGAGACCCACAGGGACCAGACGCCCGACCCCGGCGACAGGCCCATCGTCGGGTATGACTCTTGCAGAGGTAAAGGAGCTTTTTACCTTCTGGTGGGACACCATCAAGAAAGATGTGGTCCCCGCACGTCCTCCTGCTACTCCGCCTCCACCTACTCCTTCACCGCCTACGCCCCCTTCTCCACCTAAGGGGCCCGTAGGATGACCTCCATCCCCCAAGGAGCAGACGCCACCTCCTAGGGGTAGATCTTCCGAAAGGAGAAGGCCTCCCTCCAAATCCCACTCAGGGTCACCCAGTCCCAAGAGACCCAGACGACGCTGGTACACTCTGTTGGGGGAGGATTCCAGGTCGGACACTTCAGAGTGTTCCAGATCACCTTCTCCTCTCAGCATTCCCTCTCCTGACCCACAACCTACCCAGGTCTCCTCCCGATGATCCCTCCTTCGCTGAGATCATGAGGCACATCCAGGAGAACATGGGGTGGGATGCTGAGGAGCTTGACCCCGAGCAACAACGCCTTGCCCGCTACCTTCGGCCAAAAGACCCGAAGCCTGTGGTAGTGCCGCCCTTGGTGGATACCTTCGTGGACGTCACCAAGGCTGCCTGGAAATGTCCACATTCCACTCCCGCAGTGCCGAAGAAGGCTGACCGCCTATACAAGGCCCCTAGGGAGGACCAGTATTTGGCGAACCATCCTCTGGCTGATTCCCTGGTCATCACTGCTTTGCATGACCGGTCTCAGAGACCTCAGCATTTGAGCACCCAGCCACGGACCAGGAATCCAAGCAATTGACGTCCTGGAAGGCGATCGATACACGGGCTGCTACTTGCGCCATCAGGTCACTGAACTGTCTGACCCATATGGTTCAGTTCCAGAACGCCTGTGGGAACAGGGTCAGACCTGGTTGATAAGATGCCCGATGGCAAACACAAGGAGGAGCTTTGAACGCCCTCCGCACGGGTTCAGTTGTGGGGACCAAGTGCTTAGAGTCGATATGATTCTATGGACTCTTCAGCCAGAGCTGCAGCCTCAGGCGTTTGTCCTCGAGACACTCTTGGCTCCATGTCTCCAGATTTACCCCGACGTCCAGAAAACATCCTAGCTGGCCCCTTATACGGGCGAGGTCCTGTTTGATGAAGCCTCTGAAGAGTAATCACTAAACTCCAGGATGCAGGGAAGGCAGTCCGATCTGTACAAGCTATGTACAGGTCTCGGCCTAGTTCCTTTTGTAGGAACCAGAGCCATTTTCGTGGCCGGCTACAAAGGCAACAGCAGCGTTCCAGTCAGCAGCAGAGGGCACTTTCACATGCAAGGCCCAGGCCAAGTCATCCTCAGGCAGAGGCCAATGATTTTCAAAGTTGGCCCAGCCTGCAGGGTCAAACGCTGCCACAGCATGACTCCTTCCCGGCCCCCGCCCCTCCCCAGGATCAACGGGAAAAGAAAGTCAGGGGTTGCATCGCGTGCCACTTTCCAGGGTGGCAGTGACCACCGACAGGTGGGTTCTGCATCTGGTCAGAAAAGGCCATTATATAGAGTTTGTAGGCAGCCCACCTACAACACCTCCCCTGCTTTCCCGTTATTTGGGCCAGCATGCCTTGCTCATACAGCAGGAAGTGCTCGTGCTTCTGGAAAAGGAAGCCTTAGAGCACGTTCCAGAGAAACAGAGAGGACTAGGGTACTATTCTCACTTCTTCCTGGTTCCAAAGAAAACAGGGGACCTCCGTCCAATACTGGACCTCAGCGACTCAACCTTTCTGTCGTTTACAAAAGCTTCCACATGGTGACCCTTCCGGGCCTAATTCCCATGCTGAAGCAGGATGCCTTTCTGGTGTCTTTGGATATGCAGGACGCCTACCTGCACATTCCCATTGCTCAGGTGCACCGGAGGTTCCTGCGCTTCGAGTTTCAGAGTCACCATTATCAGTTCTGAGCTCTTCTCTTCGGGCGGTCATCGGCACCTCACGTGTTCACGAAGTGCATGGTGGTTGTAGCCGCGTCTCTGAGGAGACAGGGCCACTACGTGTTCCTATACCTGGATGACTGGCTTCTCATGGCGCCCTCCAGGGAGGCCTTGATGACTGCTATTCACTGCACCCAGTCTCTGTTTCAGTCCCTGGGTATTCTAATCAACTATGAGAAGTCACACCTGGTTCCGTCCCAGAAGCTGCAGTTTATCAGAGCAGTTCTGGACACCGTCAGAGGGAAAGCTTTCCTTCCGACGGACAGAGCGGAACACATCAGATCCCTCATCAGGGAGTTGTCAGTGAAGAAGACCGTCCCAGCCAGACTGGTACTTTGCCTGCTCGGACACATGGCTGCGGCCACTGCAACAGTCCCGCTAGCCTGTCTCCACATGTGGGTAACCCAGTGGATGTTACAGGTACAATGGGCCCAAAGGCAAGACCATCTGCAGCATCCAGTCCGAATCACGAAAACTGTAATTCGAGATTGGCAATGGTGGCTACTTCCAGGGAACCTCTCTGCGGGAGTTCCCTTCACAGCGCCTTCCCTGACTCTGACTCTCTCCACAGATGCCTCAGGGCTCGGGTGGGGAGCACACCTCGATGGTGTTCGTTCTCAGGGCCTGTGGACAGCCCAGGAGTCTCATCTCCATATCAACATTCTAGAAATGAGGGCAGTGCTTTACGCTCTGCAGCCTTTCAGTCAGAGATTCCACCGGGTCCACTTCTGTTATAAACAGACAATTCCGCTGTGATGTATTACCTCAACAAACAAGGAGTCACCCACTCCTACCCGCTTTGTGGGGAGGCCACGAGAATGTGGGAGTGGGTATTGCAACACGGTGCAAAACCTAATTGCAGTTCATGTTCCCGGAGTGGACAACATCATCGAAGACAGCCTGAGCCACTCTCAGGCCAGAGTCCACGAATGGGAACTTCTGCAGGAGGTGGCAGAGGATCTGTTTCACGGATGGGGTACTCCAGAATTAGACCTTTTCGCGTCCCCGTCCAACACAAAACTGCCCAGTTTTTGCTCGCTAGATCAAGGGCCTGGTGTTTTCTGGCGAGATGCGTTGTCCTTCTCCTGGGCGGGCAGATTCCTCTATGCCTTTCCTCCTTTCCCGTTGATCCAGAGAGTTCTCTTAAAATTTCGCAGGGAGCAAGCGACACTCATTCTGATCGCACCCTTCTGGCCCAGACAGATCTGGTTCCCTCTCTTGCACCAGCTATCCCGGGATTCTCCAGTGCCTTTGCCAATCAGCTCCCATCTATTGTCTCAGGAGGCGGGTTCATTGGTCCATCCGGACCTACTTTCATTGAACCTGCACGCCTGGCTCCTAGAGACATAGCCATGATGCGATACGGGGTCTCGCAAGAAGTGGCAGACGTGCTCTCTGCCGCCAGAAAACTGGCTACCCACGCAACTTATGCCATGAAATGGCATAGATTCTGCTTGTGGGCTCAAGCGCGCAGCTTTCCGCCATTAGACTGTCCAGAAAAGCTGGTGCTGGACTACCTACTTTCCCTTTTCCACTCCGGCCTGGCTTACTCCTCGATTAAGGTGCACCTTTGTTCCATTTCAGCTTACCGTGCCCCCGTAGGTCATCGGATGGTGGCCCAGCTGGACACTACTCGTGCCTTTTTAAGGGGCGTCCTCTACCTTAGGCCTTGCATTAAAGATCCAATCCCTCCATGGGACTTACCTTTTGTCCTGGGGCTGCTCACGCTGCCACCCTTTGAACCAGCCGAGGATTGCAAGCTACGTTTTCTGTCTTGGAAAACGTTATTTTTAGTTGCAGTTACTTCTGCCAGAAGAATTTCGGAAATGCACACTCTTATATGTAAATAACCTTATTTGGTTTTCCACCAGGACAGGGTATCCCTAAGGACAAACCCAAAATTTTTGCCTAAGGTGGTCTCGGCTGTCATCCTTAATCAGGATATCGATCTACCAGTGTATTTTCCAAAATACTCTAATCGAGGAGAAGCCCTTCTGCACACCCTAGACGTGCACAGGTGCCTCAGATACTACCTGACCAGAACCAAACAGCACCGAAAGTCTGACCAACCTTTTGTCTCCTTTGCCCACAGGATGAAGGGAGCTCCTGTCTCTAAACAGTCACTTTCTATGTGGCTCATCCAGTGCATTACTTTCTGTTGCGAGAAGCACAATAAACTCTTACCGGGCGCGGTCAAGGGTCATTCCACTAGAGGGGTGGCTACTTCCTTTGCGGCGTTAAAGAACGTCTCCACCTCAGAAATTTGCGCTGCAGCTACTTGGAGCTCTGTGCATACTTTTATCAGGCATTACAGTCTGGACATTGCATCGAGATGAAGAGCGGGGTTCAGTCTAGCTGTCCTTCAGGGACTTCTGTTCTAGGCTCGAGTTACCTCGAGGTCTCTACCTTTCCTCCTCCCGATGGTGCATGATTGCCATTACTGCTTGGAAATCAGTCCTAATGGTGTAACCTGCTGCAAGAGCTGTATCTCGAAGTAAGATAGTACAGTTACGTAAGAACTTACCGTAACAGTACATCTTCGAGAACAGCTCTTGCAGCAGGTACTTTCCCTCCCACCATCCCCGCTGGAGGTAGGTTGGAGTCAAGCACCCATTTCATTAGATGGGACATTCCTATTTACTTGTTTTGCCATCTGATGGCGGATCCTCGGTCTCCCCGTCTGATGTCATCCAGCGGCCGGGAGTCTCCAGCGGGAGAACTGAGGATTATGGGGGGACCGCCTCCTTATGTACTACGCTCGACGTCAGGGGCGGGACCGACATTGGAGGCGGTCCCTGCTGAAGACTGCTAGCTAGAAAATTTCCGTTGGTTCCTGGCGCCTGCCGGCTTCAGTCCTAATGGTGTAACCTGCTGCAAGAGCTGTTCTCAAAGATCTACTGTTACAGTAAGTTCTTTCGTAACTGTACTTTTTCTACTATTGATGCCTCTCCCTATGTATCCCAGTATCACCCCAGCCTTCCTTACTGCCTTCTCACATTGCTTGCCCACCTTTAGGTCATCTGATATAATAACCCCCAGGTCCCTTTCCAATTTTACTGTTGTCAGTATCTCACCCCCCATTGTGTACTCTTCCCCTGGGTTTTTGTTTCCCAGGTGCATTACCTTGCACTTCTTTGCATTGAATCTGAGCTCCATACATTTGACCATTCCTCCAACCTTGCCAAGTCCCTTCTCATCCTTTCCACACCATCTTGTGTATCAACCCTGTTGCAGATCTTTGTGTCGTCTGCAAAGAGACATACTTTTTCTTCCAGTTCCTCTGCAATGTCTCTTATAAAGACATTAAAAAGGACCGGTCCCAGTACTGAACCCTGAGGTACCCCACTAGTTACCCTCCTTTCTTCACTGTAGATTCCGTTTACTACTACCCATTGCGTCCTGTCGTCTAGCCAAGTTTTTATCCAGGCTACCACTTTGGGACTCACTCCAAGGCTGGCTAACTTGCATATTAATCTTTTGTGTGGGACTGTATCAAATGCCTTGCTAAAATCTAGGTAGGCCATGTCCACAGCCCCTCCCTGGTCTACTACTTTGGTCACCCAGTCAAAGAAATCTATTAGATTCGTCTGACACGACCTTCCCATCGTGAATCCATACTGCCTTGGGTCCTGTGCCCCACTGGCCTCTAGGTACTCAACATTTCTTTCCTTTAGAAGTGATTCCATAATTTTCCCTACCACTGAGGTCAAACTAACTGGTCTGTAGTTTCCTGCCTCTGTCCTGCTCCCACTTTTGTGAAGAGGAATGACATCCGCCCTCCTCCAGTCCTAAGGTACCACCCCATCCTCCCATGATTTGTTAAAGAGAGTAGTCAGCGGTGTCACTAGTTCTACCCTTCTTGGGTGAATCCCATCAGGCCCCATTGCTTTGTCCACCTTCAATTTTATTAGTTCTTTCAGAACCCTTTCTTCTGTAAATGGACTGGTATACACACCCGTCTTCAGAGTATTTGACTTGTTTGGTTTAGGTATCTCCCCCTCCTCTTCCTTTGTGAATACTGAGCAGAAATATTCATTCAGTATTCCTGCTTTTTCATTGTCACCCTCTGCTCACATTCCCTCCTCTTAATTAAGCCTCAGTATCCCTTCTTTGGTCTTTTTTCGCTCCCTAATGTACCTATAAAAGGTCTTATCCCCCTTCTTAACAGAGTTGGCTATCCTTTCCTTGGTTTGGGCCTTTGCTATTCTGACTGCCTTCCCTGCCTCTTTCTGCTTTAACTGATAAAGTTCTCTGTCCTGCTTCTTCTGTGCTTACTTATATTTCCTGAATGCTATCCTTTTCTCCTTAACCTTCCCTGCCACCTCTGTTGAGAACCATAGTGGTTTTTTCCTTCGTTGTGTTTTGTTGATTTGCTTTACACAAAGGCTTGTTGCCTCTGTGATGGCTGTTTTGATTAATCCCCATTGTTCCTCCACCCCTCCTTCTTGCCTATTTGCTAGTGCTTTTCTGAGACACTATCTCATTTTCCCAAAGTCAGCCCTCCTAAAGTCCAATACTCTTGCTTTTGTATGGCTTGATTGTATGGCTGTGTTTATTGTGAACCACACAGTTTGGTGGTCGCTTGTTCCCAGATGGCTACCCACTTCTAAATCTGAGATTCTGTCTCCGTCCCCACTTGAGAGTACCAGGTCTAAGATTGCTCTCTCCTGAGTGGTTTCCAATACTAGCTGTCTGAGGCATGCCCCTTGTAGGGCATCAAGAATGACCCTGTTCTTGGATGTGCCTGCAGCAAAGGTGTTCCAGTTAACATCTGACATATTCAGATCCCCCATCAACAATATCTCCCCTTTTTCTGCCATTCTAAGGATGCTTTCTATCATTTCATTGTCCATTCCCTCCCACTGAGATGGGGGTCTGTATACAACCCCCATGCGGATTGTGGTGCCATTTCCTGTCTCCAGGGTGACCCAGAGTGCCTCATCTGCTCCCTGTTTACTCTTTAGTTCTGTTGCTTTGATCCCTTCTTTTACATAGAGAGCTACTCCTCCTTCTCTTTTACCCTCCCTGACCCCCCTGTAGATTATGTATCCTGATATGTTGACATCCCAGTCATGGTTCTCTGTGTACCATGTTTCTGTGACTGCCACAATATCCAGACAACCCTCGTCCATCAAGGCCACTAGTTCAGGGAGTTTGTTACACAGACTACGGGCATTGGTACTCATCACCCTCCACTTTTTGATGGCCTTACCCCTTTTAAGGACATTGAAGAGGACTGATCCCAGCACTGATCCTTGCAGTTCCCCACTGGACAACCTCTCTTCCTCAGAGCAAACTCCATTTACCACTGCACTCTGCATCCGATCTGCTAACCAGTTTCTTATCCAGGTTACCACCTTATTACTCACCCCCAAGTTACCCAACTTGCTTACCAGTCTCCTGTGTTGAATGGTGTTGAAAGCCTCACTGAAATCCAGGTAGGCCACATCCACCGCTCTTTCCTTATCCAACTCCCTAGTCAACCAGTCAAAGAAATGTATCAGATTTGTTTGGCAAGACCTTCCCCCTGTGAAATCATGCTGCCTTGGGTCCTGTAATCTGCCGAATACAAGACATTCCACAATCCTTTCTTTTAATAGTGTTTCCCTTAACTTACCACCGATGTCAGGCTGACAGGCCTATAATTGCCTGCCTCTTCCCTGCTACAACTTTTGTGAAGTGGAACTACATCTGTCCTGTTCCAGTCCTCTGGGACCACACTGGTCTCCAGTGATCTTCTCCAGTCTTCCCAGACCATCAGAGTCCAGAAGCCTCACAGGAAATACCTGAGGTTCCTGTTCAACAAGGAGCATTACCAGTTCAGTGTTGCCCTTTGGCTAGTCTTCTGCGTCACGGGTCTTTACCAAGTGCTTGGCAGTGGTGTCAGCAGCCTTTCAGAGAGAAGGCCTTTATGTCTTTCCTTACCTGGATGACTGGCTATTAAAAGCCCACTACAGGGACCAACTACTGCAGACCTAAGCTTGAACCAGACAGATGTTTGATGCCCTGGGCGTGACAGTCAACATATCGAAGTCTCTGCTGACATCCCTGCCGATGCCTGCAGTACATCGGGGCAGTCTGGATATGGTCCACGGTTCGTGTTTCTGCCACTGGACAGGGCAGAGCAACTGATTGCCCAAGCACAGCTGGTATACGACAGACGTTGTGTCCCAGCAAGGATGTTTAGACGTCTTCTGGGACCAGAGGCCACTGTCACTGTGTCACTGGCCAGATTGCACATGCAGATACCGTAGTGGACTCTGAAAGTCCAGTGGGACCATTTAATAGATGACTTCAACCAAATGGTCCTAGTTGCATCTCCCTTTCCCAGAGCGTTACAGTGGTGGATGGAATGCAACAACCTGCTGAAGGGTGTCCCGTTCCCGATTCCTACCTCACATCAGATCATAGAGAGGATATCCTTCCTCCAGCACCTTGAGCATGATCAGTGAGGGAAATTACAAATGGTCCCTGAGCCATCAGGTGCTGGCAATAGCATCCAGAAGGTGGGGTACACCAGAAATAGATCTGTTTCTATCCAGGGAGAATCATCGGCTTCCCATGTTCAAACAACATGAAGTCTTGCTGTAGTCTGACTATTGCAGTTAGGTCCTGCCTTTCAACTGCCCCGGAGAACAAAGGGTTAACTTTTCTATGCCTTGCATAGAACATTCATCATGAGCTTGGTTGAAGCCCCTGTCTGTTGTTATTCAAACTGCAACCGTCAGATTCTTTACTCCGCCTCACTGAACAGTTGCTCCAGAGATTTCTTCTGCTGCTCGGTTCAAAAGTCGGTTGAAGTGTCGGTTTTCGGTCGGTTTCTACCGAATTATTGTTTTTGCATAGTCGGTTCAAGTCTCTGTCTGTGGTACCGTGAGTACTAGATAGGTTTTTGTTCTGTTTTCTGTATGGAACTTGTAAACTGTGGATCGGTTTGGCTGAACCGATCAATTTGAGGTAAAAACTTGTGCTTTACTTTAGAGTGTGGTTACCGGTCCGTATCGGTTCTAAAAAAAAAAAACGGATTTTAATTATGTTTTTTTCCAAGACCCGTGACACGGTTAGGAACCGATAGGGGAGTCTCGTCTGGCGGATTGCTGAAAAAAGGGTAAGTTTTTGGTTAGGTTGGCCATGTCTGAGAAACAAGAAAAAAACCAGGCCCACTGGGTTTCAACACTGCAGTGTGTGTGGGGAGGTCTTTGCTAAGGCTGATCCCCACACCATCTGTGTTTATTGTCTAGGGTTTGACCACCTCGATTCAGACTGCCAAATTTGCAAGAATTTTCCCATATCTACCCTGGAAAAGAGATTAGGTAGACTGAGGGAAAGGGAGGCCGAGAAGTCCGCTGACCCGGATGGCCAGCCTGGTTCAGTTCCGACTGAACCAGAAGGAGTGCCCTCTGACCAGGGCGATACTTCTTCAGACAAAAGGAGAGCCGATTTCGAGGCATTGGTTCCGACAAAAAGGAAAGACAAATCGACTGGTTCAGACCCAGAATCTCATACTCCGACCGCCGATGAGACAGCCAAGGCGATTAGGATTGTGCAGTCGCTTAGTTCAGTTCCGACTGAATGGGCACCATGTGGCAGGGGCTCGGTTCGGTCAGTTCCTCCGGTTCCTGATTATACTTTGGAAGAATTTTATGAACCGGAGTTTGAGGAGGAGGGAGGGTATGAGGATGATTATGGTGATGGTGAAAGTCTTGATGTGCCTATTGACCTGGACATCTCCCCAGACAGACCTTCAGGTGTTTCTCTTCCTAGGCTTTCTGAGTCTCCTTCACACTACATGTTCTACAGAAAGGTGGCTGATACTCTCCAGCTTCCTGTGGAGGAAGCAGTAGAGGATCAGGAAGAGCCTGATTATGTTGAGATGATGGACATCCCAGAGTCCAGGAGACTGTCTATTCCCCATCACAAATCTTTTGGGAAACGGACACAAACAATTCTTAAGTCTCCTAATTCTATACCTCCTGTGGACAGATGAATGGACAAGAGGTACACTCTCTCAGGTTCAGACATGGAGTTCCTTTTTCAGCAATGCAGCCATGTTGGGGTTGTACAGGCTGCTGCCTGTGATAAGGCAAACATTCCCTTGGCATCCTCCCCACCCCCCAGACAAGGACTCCAGGAAGATTGATGCCCAAAGAAACAATACATGGCAGCATCTTTGGGACTCAGGCAGGCTAACTATATCGCCTATACAGCCAGGTACCAGAAGTCCAGGTGGGACACTGTACTGGCACTGGCTAAACAGCTCCCGCCCAGCTTGCCAAGAAGCTGGAGCAGGTGGCTGCAGATGGGATTGAGGCATCGAAAGTACAGTTTAATGCTGCTGTGGACTCCAATGATGTATCATCACGAGTCATGGCTACATCTGTGGCTCTTCGGAGAATGGCTTGGCTCAGATGTACTAGCCTCTCACAGGATACCCAGGCTAAGGCCATGGATTTTCCTGTAATTGGTAATTCTCTGTTTGGGGAGAAGACCGAGAATTGCATGAAGAAAATGGACGAATACAGGACCACTTACAGGAGTGCTCAGGCCAAAGAAAGGCAAGCAACTCCTCAAAGGCAGCAGTCCAGGGGCAGGGACAGGCCTTTCCAAAGGCCTTTTTACCAAGCTCAGCCCTCCTGTTCTTCCTTTTCGCAGAGGGGGTTCTTTAGAGGAGAGGCAGAAGTGGGATGAGCAGGCCTGCCTCCACCCCTCAGCCTAAAGCCTCTGCCAAGCAGACACCCTGATGGGTCTGCCCAGTTCGATTCTCCTATACCAGTAGGGGGCAGGCTGGCTTACTTTGTCCAGGACTAGATGTCTCTTACATCAGACAAGTAGGTCCTGGAAGTAGTAAGCCAGGGACTGGTTCTCAGTTTCAAAAAATTTCCCAAGATGAGAGCCAGATCTTTTCCACCTGCAAATCTCTCAGAGACCCTTGCCCTAGAGGCAGAGGTTTCTTCTCTCCTAGCTCTCAGAGCTATAGAGAGAGTTCCCACCCTACACAGGGGCAAAGGATTGTACTCCAGGAACTTCCTAACCTCCCAAAAGACAGGAGAGTGGCGACCCATCCTGGACCTAAGATATCTGAACAAACATCTTTTAAAGCCAAAGTTCAAAATGGTAACTCTGGGAATTATCCTTGCCTCTCTAAGGCCAGGGGACTGGCTAGCCTCCCTGGACTTCAAAGATGCCTACTTTCACATTCCCATCAGGTGCTCCCACAGAAAGTACCTCAGGTTCGAGTTGCCCTCATGCCACTATCAATTCAGAGCAATGCCCTTTGGCCTAACATCAGCCCCAAGGGTCTTCACAATGTGCCTGGCAGTAGTTGTTGCCTTCCTGAGAAAACAAAAGATTTCCATTTTCCCATACTTAGATGACTGGCTCATAGTAGGTCAGTCTCCAGACCAAGTCAAGTCACATCTGCAAGTGACCCAGCAAGTGCTCACTTCTTTAGGATTCCTTCTCAACCTACCGAAGTCAGTTCTAGAACAATGCAGCTCCTCACCTTCATAGGTGCAAAACTGGATACGGTAAAGGCAAGAGCCTTCCTTCCCCTGGAAAGGGCAAGAACCCTTATGGAACTGGCCTCTTCATTCACCCTTCAGGTGTCTCGACCAGTAAGGCATTTCCTTCAGCTACTGGGCCACATGGCAGCCTCCACAGCAGTGGTCCAGGGAGCAAGATTCCAAATGAGGGACATTCAGTTCCACTTAAGAGCCTTTTTGTCCCAACGAAAGGATTCCCTTGCCAAAGTAATCTCAGTGACTCGAACCCTGATCCAAGCCTTGCAATGGTGGCAGGATCAGGACAATTTGAGACAAGGGGTTCCATTTGTCACTCAGTCTCATTCAGTGATACCACAGATGCTTCCCTGCTGGGCTGGGGAGCCCATTTGGGGGATCTTACCACCCAAGGACTGTGGTCACCTCAGGAATCTCTGCTTCACATGAGTCTCTTGGAACTCAGAGCAGTGTTTCTGGCACTGCAACCTTTTTCCAAATCTGTACAGAACAAGGTGGTTCAGGTCAGAACAGACAACATCACCACCACCATGTGGTACATCAGCAAACAAGGAGGCACTCGGTCTATGGCCTTGTGCACAGAAGCAATGAAGTTCTGGTCCCTGGCCTATTCCCTGCAAACCTCTCTGATAGCAGTTCACCTCCCAGGGAAGGACAGTGTCCTAGCGGACGCACTGAGCAGAATATCCCAGGTCCATCACGAATGGGCCCTGGATGCTCTGGTTTTGAAAGTGATTTTCTCGAGATGGGGCACTCCAGAGATAGATCTTTTTGCAGCCCCAGACAATCACCAGCTTTCTCTCTTTTGTTGCAGACCCCCAGTCTTGGGCTCAGCCCCCTGGATGCTCTGATTCTGAACTGGGAAGGGAAATTTCTGTATGCTTTTCCCCTCTTCCCTCTCCTGTTCAGGGTGTTAGTCAAGATAAGGTCATAACCATGCAAAGTGATTCTGATTGCTCCAGACTGGGCCAGACAGTCATGGTATCCCTTGTTGCTTTCCCTAACAGTCCACCTTCCCCTGTCTCTTCCCAGGAATTACAACCTGTTAACATCCTCTCAGGGGAGGATTTGGTACCCGATTCTTCAGTCTTTCAATCTCAAGGCTTGGTTCTTGAAGAGTTGGAGTTTGCAGATCTGCATCTTTCCCAAGGGGTTCTGGATATCCTTAAGGCTTCTCGAAAGCCTTCCACCAGAAAGGCTTACAACTCCAAATGGAAAAGATTCAGCATTTGGTGTTCTAAGAAGAATATTTCTCCAGACTCGGCTGAATTGTCTATGGTTCTGGATTATATGGTCCATCTCAATGGCCTAGGCCTCAGACCAGCTACCCTCAAGGTACACTTGGCAGCTGTTTCTGCTTTCCTGTCAGTAGGCAAGTCTTCCTCTCTGTCATCCCATCCTGTATTCTGTAAGTTTTTCAAGGGATTGCTTCACACCTATCCCCCCTTTAGGGATCCTGCTCCTGCTTGGGACCTTAATGTTTGCGTTGCTCAGCTTATGCAACACCCCCTTTGAGCCTTTTTCCTCAGCAGAGCTTAAGTACTTGACTTGGAAAACTGTGTTTTTGGTAGCCATTACTTCTGCCAGACGTATCAATGAATTGCAAGCCCTGTCAGTGGAATCTGATTTCATCTCTTTTCACAGAGATAAAATGGTCCTTAGAACTAACAGAAAGTTCTTACCCACAGTGGTTTCAGATTTCCACCTCAACCAGTATATATCTCTACCTGTTTTCTTCACTGACCATTCCTCCTCGGGAGAGAGGAGGCTACGCAGTTTGGATATTAAAAGAGCCCTTAGCTACTACATAGAGCGTACCACGGGTCACAGGTTTGAATCCCTCCAGTTGTTCCTCACTTATGGAGAAGTTGGTAAAGACAAACCTGCCACTAAGAGATCTATTGCCAGGTGGTTTGTTTCTTGTATATAATTCTGCTATGAAAAACTGGGTAGAACTCCACCCTCAGGCCTGAGGGCACATTCCACAAGAGGTACAGCTGCTTCCCTGGCTGCTGCCAGGGATATTCCTCTCTTAGAAATTTGTCAAGCGGCCACCTGGAAAACAGTCCATACTTTCACCAAGCATTACTCTCTGGATATCCAGGCTAGGAGTGATGCTCGGTTTGGCACAGCAGTACTTCAGAGCCTATTTCCAAAGTAGGTTCTGTCCCTCCTCCATGGAGTTACTGCTTGGTAGTCTGCAATAGTCAGAATGCAGCAAGACTTCATGTTGTTTGAAGAAAAAATTACTCACCTTAGTAATTATGTTTCTTCTAGTGGAGTCTTGCTGTATTCTGATCTCCCCCCCCCCACCTCCCCTCTCAGAACCTAGTTTTTGGGATGTGGGTGGGCATGAGCAGTGTTGGCACCCTAGGGGTGTCCTTTTTACACCCTCTTTTTTGTTTGGGTGGAATGTTGTGTTTTGGATGTGTTTTTGGTTTTGGGTTTCCTTACTTGAGTCTTCCTTTGAAACCAAAAACATTATATATTTGCCAGTTGGCTAGTAAAAATTTTACAGTTTCCACACAGAACACCTAGTGAGTTTTTGCTCGAAAAGATCTGACGGTTGCAGTTTGAACAACAACAGACAGGGGCTTCAACTGAGCTCGTGATGAACGTTCTATGCAAGGCATAGAAAAGTTAACCCTTTGTTCTCCAGGGCAGTTGAAAGGCAGGACCTAACTGCAGTAGTCAGTATACAGCAAGACTCCACTAGAAGAAACATAATTACTAAGGTGAGTAATTTTTTCTTTTGTTGCAGACCTCTGGCTGGGGGCTCAGTCCCATCAGATGCCCTCACTCTAGACTGGACAGATAGGTTCACGTGTGCCTTTCCTTACCTCCCTCTCTTGCTAAGAGTTCTCTTGAAGCTGAAGAGCTAGTCTGCAACCATGTTCCTAATACTCCAGATTGGGCCAGGCAGGTTTGGTACTCCCTACTCCTGGTCCTCGCCATCAAGCAATTCCATCTGCCTCCCGCTGAGGCACCACATGCTAACTATGTCTCAGGGCAGGATAGGTTTCCCAGACCTCAGGTCTTTGTGCCTCATGGCGTGATTTTTGTAGAGCTGGAGTTCTCTGACTTTAACCTTTCTTTTTATGTAACTACAGTATCTTTTTTTTATTGTTTTTCAACAGACAGACATATAAACATAAAACATTGTGTGCTAATATGAATTCATTTATATTTGGTTAGACAGAAATTCATTACACATACATTTCACGGCAATGATAATTTTATTTATTGACTATATTCATCTATTTTGAGGGCCTGGTCCCTACTCAGCTTGGAGGACCCCGTCTAGGGACTCTTGCTTATCAGTTCCTTGCCTCAAATATTGTAACATTCAGATCTACCGACTGGAACCCATTGTATGTGGTCACTTCTTTCAGCCCCTAGGTTCCTAAATTCTCCAATTTGGGGCTTTATTTCCCCAACCTCTGTGCATTCCATGTTTTACCTGGGTTCCTAATCCCTGGTTTCTACATCTAGGAAACGAACGTGTCATCATGTTGCATCACATATATTACCCATGATATGCGTCTTATTCTATGTACTTCTACCCTGTCACTCAATCCGAATGTTATTTTTTCTATTTGATATATTTCATTTACCAGTTTCCTCCACTGCTGGATGGTTGCCAGCTGTGGGGTTAACCACTTCTGTGTGACATTTCTTAGCAGCTAATATCATTATTCCTAGCAGGTATTTTATACATCTGTCTTTGATTGTTTTGGGGTTAATGCGAAGCAGGCAGAGCCGTGCTGTTAATTTTACGTGGGTGTGTAGCACTTCTGTTATTGCTTGTTCTGTCGCTTGATAAAAGTTGCTCAACCTTGGGCACGACCATATTGTATGCATATGTCCTGCTCTCTGCTCCCCACACCCACTCCAACATTCAGAGGATGGGTGCATCCCGTATTTAGCTGTGATTACTGGTGTCCGAAAATATTGGATTAAGTGCTTCCAGGCTTATTCTCACCATATGTGTGAGGAGGTAACTCTTCCATCCTCGAGGCACCCCTCTCCCAGTCTGTTGTGTCAATGTGTATGCCCATTTCCTCCTCCCATCTCCGCATCACATATTCATTGTGGTGTTGGTATGTGGGTTGGAGAACTTTATAGAATATCAGATATCGAGTGTGTGGGATTAGCTGAGTCTCTATGGAGTATCAAAGCTCCTATAATAGCAGATCTTCCCCCTTGGTCTCTGGCCTCAGTGGGGAGTGTCATAAAAAAATGTCTTACCTGTAGGTATCTGAAAAAGTCTCTACGTGCCAGGCTGTATTGTTGCTGTAGTTCTAAGAAAGATTTCATTTCACCCCCAGTACATAATTGGTGTGTGTATATATATATATATATATATATATATATATATATGTATGTATATATATATATATATATATAAAATGCCCAAGTGTTGCCACTCTTTGAACGCTGTATCCAAGGTGGTGGGTATAAAGTCTGGGAGCCACGCCAGAGGGCATATCCAGGTCTTCTGGGGTGTGTGCGAGTTTCCGAAGTCAACTGCTCCCAGGTCTCCCTCACTACCTGTATCCAGGGGTTCACCCTGTCTTTCTCACTTAGATTCTCATTTCTCCCAAACATGTATGTTATCATCTCCTTAAAGGGGAGAAGTGTCTTCTCCATATCTAGCCATTGTATTTTGGCAGCCTGCGAAAACCAGTAAAAAAGTATCCTCAGTTGGGCTGCTGTGTGGTAGAGTTTCAAGTCTGGTAGGCTCAGACCCTCCTTATTTCTTGGGAGCATGAGTGTGGAATATTTTACTCTGGGTTTTTGGCCTCCCCAGATATATCTGGATATTGCCAGATTCCATCTCCTCCAGTCTTATTTAGGTACCTGGAGTGGGACGTTCTGAAATATGTAAAGGAATCTTGGTAGTATTACCATTCTCCCTGAGTCATCTCTCCTTATCAGTGTCAGTGGGAGTGTCCTCCATTTCTTAAGGTCCTCCTCCAGCTGACATGTCAATGGTATGTAGTTAACTGCATGTGTGAGTCAGTGGCTTCAAATAGATCGCAAAAAGGAGGGGCTATAGGGGGCACCCCTGTCGGGTACCCCTTCTCCGAGGAAAGTGGTGTGTGATGTGCCCATTTACCTTGATGGTGGCCCTAGGGTCCACGTATATACTCTGCATGATCTTTATTAGTTTCTCTGTGAAACCCATTTTTTACAGTGTGGCATATAGACAGGGCCAAGAGACCCTATCAAATGCCTTTTCAGCATCGAGACTAAGGATTACTGATGGTGTCTGATGTTTGCTGAGCTGATGTAGTATGTACAATGTTCTTCTTATGTTGTCTCCTGTTTGCCTACCTCTGATAGACCCCGTTTGGTCTGGATGAACGAGATGGGGAAGTATAGTTTACATTCGGTGTGCTAGGACTGCTGTAAAAAATTTATAGTCAGCGTTCAGCACTGAGATGAGTCTGTATGAAGTACATTCATCGGGCTTTTTGCTTGGTTTTGGTATCACCGAGATAGTGGCATATTGCCCTGTTTTAGGTATCTCCCCACCCCTCCTTATCACCTCATTGCATGCTTGGAGTAGCTGGGGTAGCAGTTGCTCTTTATGGGTTTTATATATTTCTACTATATAGCTGTCTGGTCCTGGGGCTTTTTGTGGTTTTGCTTACCTTATTACATTCTCTAGTTCTTACATTGTAATTGGTGTTGTGAGAGTCCCTTCTGCTTCAAGGGGAAGGGTCTTCAGGTTCAAGGGCCCAAGAAATTCCTCTGTGGTTTCTTGATTATGGTTTCCTTCAGGGGTATATAGTTTTAAATAGTAATCTTGAAAGACATCTACTATTTTAACTGTCTCCCTTTCTGTCTGTCCAGTACCTGGGTGCTTGATTGCTGCTGTTGTAGCTCTGTGTTTTTGGTGCCTTTGCTGATGTGCCAATACTCTAGAGGCTCTGGGGCCTACTTCGTAATGTTTTTGTCTAAGATACTGTAGGAGAGGGCCATTTCTGTTTTATGTCTATAGATCTCCTCTGTCTCTTCCTTAAGGTTTTTCATCTGTGTTGTGACCGACTGGTCTCCTTGCTTATGTGCTTCGTGTAAGAAGTGGAATGTTTCTAGTTTGTCATGTAATTGTTGTTGTCTCTCTTTATTTTTCCTTATGGAATATGCTATTATTTGTCCTCAGAGTACTGTCTTTATCGTGTCCCACATTACTCTCTCTTTCTAGTCTCCTGTTCTTTTCATCAGCACTATCTCCTGTATTTGTTCTTTAAGGAGTGTGCGAAATTCCTCTGACCGCAGGTGAAAGGCGTTCAACCTACACTGTATCCTGGGCAAAAATTGTGTGAGCCTAAGAAACATGTGTACTGGGGCATGGTCTGAAATCAGAATATCTCCCAGCTCACATTTAGTGATGCGGTGCATATACTCTGTGTAAAACTATAGTCTATTCTGGTGTGTGTGTCATGCACCGCTGAATAATGTGTGTAGTTCTAGGGACATGGATATGTTGTTCATCCACACTCATTGGCAGTATCCTTGCCGCTTTAAATCTTGCCGGAAGGTCTTCAAGCTTGCTCCTCCCACCCACCCGGGTGGTATAACTCTCGGCTCCGCCCCATGACGCCAGATCTTCCTTACCGCTTGGAAGCTCAGGTTCCCTCCTTAACGCTCTGCGTTTGCGACTGGTTCCTATTTCTCCGTTTGCGGATTTAAAAATAAAAATTTGCAAAAAGACTTCAGTCTTCGATCCCTCGCGGCTGCGATGGACAAATCGACTCTGGATTTTCGGAGATGCCCATGCGGGCAGAAGATGTCTCGGCGGATCCACACTCCGTGTGTCTACTGTAGGCCTTGAGCCACGACCCGCAGGCTTGCGACCTGTGCTCATCTTTCTCGGCCTACGTCCTCGAAGACCGTGCTGCCCGATTGCAACTGGGCCGTCCCGAGAAGCGTTTCCCTCCGGTGAAGTCCAAGGAGGCCCGGTTGGCGGTGTCCGCCGCGGCGGCCGGCGGATCAGCTCGGCGGATGGTCGCCCTCAAGAGGAGGCGCGGGCGTTCTTCCTCGGCCGCGCATTTATCCCGGCTCTTCTGGTTCTTCCTACCGGCTTCTTTTAAGAGCTTTGTCTGTCCCTCTCCACTAAAGGAGAAGGGCCTGCGTCTGCTGGACCTTATTCTCGGTCCAAAAAGAGGGACAAGGGTAAGTCCCTCCGTCGACGCTCTTGGGAGCGGGAAAGGTCCCTCTCCCCGGGCCGTCGTCCGTCGGCTTCGGTCGACCGCTCGGCTTCGGCCACTGGCCTCACGGTGTCCCCGTCAGGTCAGTTGACCGAGACTCCCACTGATGAAGTCGAGATTTTTCTCGACCCATTGGACGGGCTGTCGCCTTTAGCAGCCGAGATTCCCCTCTCCCCGGTTCCCCCGGGAGGAGTTGAGGATCCCGTGGGCTCGTCTGTGCCTCCGGTTCCGGAGCCCTCGGATGGACCTTCCGAGCCGAAGGGAGTGCCGGTTCGGCCGACACCTCCCGCACCGACCCGGAAATTCCGGGACTCTCGGTCTCGGTCTCGGACCTCTTCGCGGTCCAGCCGTTCCCACCGTCATAGGCGGTCTCGGTCTGCACTCGCGTGTGGCGGCGTCGCCGCTTCGTCCTCGATCCTCCTCCTCGGATGAGGGAGGCTTCGGCGTAAGTACGTCGGCGGTACGAGACCTTATGTTGCAACAACTCCCTCCTGGCGGGAATAAGCGACTCCGGCGCCTTCCCGGCCATTAAATCGCTGTCACGGGCACGGCCGACACAACCCTCGACTTGTCCGAGGAGCCTATACCCAGGCCGGTTGTTCGGCCAAAACCAGCTGCTCCACCGATTCCGGTGGAACCTCCGCCTCCACAGCCACCAATTGGGGCTCCGACCAAGGATTCTCGGTCGACTAAGGGTTTACCCCATCGGCTGTCAGTTACCCTCACTCCCGACCGACCTCGGCAGGTGAAGGGTGGCTCAGGCCAGAGGCAGCTCTTCGAGGACTCTTCCGAGTCCGAAGATGATTCCTCCTTCTTCTCCAAGCGACTGGACTTGGAGTCTTCAGGAGGTCAGTCAATGGACGATAGCCCGTCGTCCTTCCTAGGACTGCTTCGGCTCATCTCGGAGTCTACCGGGATGGAGCTCGAACCCGTTTCCAAACGGGCCAGGTATCCCCTCACGGAGATTCTGGACCGAGGGGATTCTCCGACGGAGGCCTTTCCGGTGGCCGAGGCCATAGTGGGTCCGGCACTGGAACTTTGGCAGCGCCCTGCTTCCTGCCCTGCGCCTTCGGCCAGGATGGCCAGGAAGTATGCGGTCCCTACCGGTTCCTTGTCCGGTTTTTCGGAACACCCCTCTGCTGAGGGGTTGGTTACCGACAGCGTTTTCCGGCGCGCCGGCAACGCCAGGGATGTGGACAAACCTCCTGACAAGGAGTCCAAGAAATTGGACTACGTCGGCGTAAAAGTCTACGCCATGCCTTCTCTCGGCCTTCACGCAGGCCAGTTCGGCCGTCCTCATGGCACATTTTTCTCATGCCCTGTTGGGCTCCCTGGATGAGGTCATCCTCATCTTCCCGCCGATCTGCAGACTACGGTTAAGCAGGTGCGGACCAGGGCAGGGCAGTGGCCAAACAGCAGCTCCAGACTGCTTTGGATGTAGGGACTCATGTGCCAGATCGGTGGCGGCCGCAGTGGCTATCGTGCGGCGGGCTTGGCTGAGGATATCCACTTTACGGATACCCAGCACAAGTTGGCGGATGTTCCTTTTGGGACTGACCTCTTCGGCCCTGGGGTGGAAGGTCACCTGCAGAGGATCGAGAAGTCCAATGCCACCTTGGACTCGGTCTCTTCCGCTCAGAAGGACAAAGGCCGCAAACCACAGCCTAAGCCCTTTCGTCCTTCTGTGCCCCCGGCGCGCCCGGCCCAGCAACGTCAGGGCCAGCAGGCTCGGCCTTGGCATCCCAAACCCAAGCCGCCGCTTCCTCTAACAGGAGGCAGGAGAAAGGGCCCAGGAGGTCCCTCGGCGGTCCCTCCTCCAAGCCTGCCCAGTGACGGGCTGAGGTGTCGCCCCATCCCGCTCTACCTTCCTAGGTCCCCCCTGGGGCGGCTCGGCACTTCCGTTCCACCTGGTCGCTGTTACCACGGACAGGTGGGTCTTGAAGGTGGTGGGAAGAGGCCTGCCTCTGGAATTGAGCAGGCACCACCCTTCAGAGCCGCCGCCTCGGGGGCTTCGGATCCCCAGCCTCACTGGCGGCTCGTCGAGCCGACATCACTCTCCTCCTCCAGAAGGAGGTGGTAAGAGGTGGTGGACCCTCCTTCAGACCCAGGGTTTGTGTCCAGGTACTTCCTGGTTCGAACGGACGGGGCTGGCGCCCATTCTCACCTACACGACCTAAACAAGTTCCTAAGGTCTCGAACCTTCAGGATGGTCACTCTGGCTCAGATAATACCATCCTTGGAGCGCGCGTGGGTTCTGCTCTCTGGACTTGCAGGGCGCTGCTTTTTCACGTCCCTATCCGTCCGTCTCACCAGAGATTCCTTCGCTTCCGAGCGGAAGGATCTCTCTTCGAGTTCCAAGCCATGCCCTTCGGCTTGTCTCCAGCTCCCAGGGTCTTCACCAAATGCATGGCAGTGGTGACAGCATTCCTGCGGCGCCGAGGGGTCGGGTGTACCCTTACCTGGACGACTGGCTGATAGCAGCTCCTCCAGGAAGGAGGCGGAGTGGTCCAGAGATCTGGCCTCAGGTCTGCTCTCAACTGGGCCTCCTTATCAACAGGCCAAGTCGGAACTCGAGCGAAGCAGGTGATTCTATTCGTCGGGCGCAGCTCGACTCTCTTGAGCCAGGCGGCGGCCTCAGCGGACAGGGCCGAGGTTCTTTCCTCCTTTGCCCGATCATTTCTGGTTGGGCAATTCCGCGCCCTGCCGGGACTTCCTGCGCCTCCTGGGTCTCATGGCGCCTGTACCAGCGTGGTCCGTTGGGCCCGCTGGAACATCGTCCCTCTTCAGTGGGACTGGCCAGCCAGTGGTCACACGCTGCGATCCCTTGGACCAGCTTGTAGCCGGTGACAAGGGGATGTGGAACGCTCTCCAGTGGTGGACCGTTCCAGATCATTTGCAGGAGGGCATCCGTTCGTCCGCCCGAGCCGACGGTCTCTCTGTCGACCGATGCCTCTCTCTGATGGGTTGGGGTGCCCATCTGGGGAACACGGCTCATGGCCTCTGGTCCCAGGGAGTCCCGATGCCACATCAACCTGCTGGAGCTCCGGCGGTCGCCTAGCTCTCACCGCCTTTGCTCCGTTCCTCCGGGTCAAGTGGTCCGAGTCAGACGGACAATACCACGACCATGTACTATCTAAACCGCCAGGGCGGGCGCGCTCCATGCTTCTATGCAAGGAGCTCTCGTATGGTCACTCGTGCGCAGCCTGGAGGCGGATCTCTAGCCATTCACGTGGCAGGAGCCTCCAACACCCTGGCCGATGCCCTGAGCCGGATAGGGGCTGCATCCCACGAGTGGTCTCTCCTGCCGGAGGTAGTACAGCATCTGTTCTCCTTTGGGGCACACCTCAGGTGGACCTGTTTGCCTCCATGGAGGCAGGCTGAGTCTGTTCCATGCCCGCCCCCTCAGCAGGGCTCGCTGCAGGGGATGCCTTCTCGAGGCAATGGACCCGGGCCTCTTTTCGCCTTTCCCCATTTCCCTTGATCCACAAGGTGCTTCTCAAGGCGAGGAGGGACAAGGCGCAGGTGATTCTGATAGCCCCAGACTGGCCTCGCCAGTTCTGGTACCAGACTCCTCAGTCTCAGCTCCAGGACTCGCGGCAGCTTCCAGCTCGCCGGACCTGCTCTCCGTCAATCAGGGAAGGTGTTCCATCCGGACCTTCAATCCCTGCACCTGACGGCCTGGTTCCTGGCTGGCTAGAGTTCCAGGCCTTGGGTCTTTCCGACGAGGTCCTCAATGTAGTTGAGGCGTCCCGTAAGAGTCGACCAGAAAATGCTATGCCTTCAAATGGAAAAGGTTTTCCATTTGGTGTCAGGGCAAGGGCTTGGACCCTTCCTCCTGTTCCTTGCAGCATCTTGGACTATTTATGGTCCCTTTCTAGTCAAGGGCTTGGGTCGTCGACCTTAAGGGTGCACCTGGCAGCCATCTCTGCTTACCGGGCGGGCGGGGAAGCAGTCGTGGCGAGGAGAAGGTGGTCTGGCGCTTTTCAAAGGCCTGAGTCACATTTCCTCCAGTCGGGAACCCCACCTCCGTGGGATCTACTGCTGGTACTGGCAAAGCTCATGGGCAAGCCATTCGAACCTATGCACAGGTGTGCTCTCTCACCTGTCGTGGAAGACCGCCTTCTTGGTGGCTATCCGTCAGCCAGAAGGATGGGAGAGCTCAGGCGCTTTCCATCCGTCTCCTTACCTGGTCTTCCACAGGGACAAGGTTGTCCCTGCGCCCCCACCGAAATTCCTTCCGAGAGGTGGTGCCGGGTTTCACCTTAACCAGGTGTTGACTCTGCCGGTGTTCTACCCAATCACACCTCGGGAGGCGAATATAGGCTCCATACTCTGGACCCTAAGAAGGGCGCTAAGCTTATTATAAGGAGCGCACTGGCTGAATCGGGGAGAGTTAGCCAGCTGTTTGTCACCTACGCTGAAGCCCATACTGGCAGACCTGCAGCCAAGCGGACGATAAGCAGGTGGGTAACCTCCTGCATAGATCTCTCATAAGTTGGCGGCATGGAGCCTCCCAGAGGATAAGAGCTCATTCTACCCGCCATACTGCTCTGGCAGTGGCTGCTTCCAGGGCGTCCCTATCCAGAAATCTGCAGGGCTGCTACCTGAAGTCAGCAAACACCTTCATTACCCATTACCACATCGACCTTGAGTCACGCCGGGATGCTGGTTTTGGGGCCTCGGTTCTCCAGTCTCTCTTTCCCAAGTAGTATGGAGGTGTGCGTCTTGCCTCCCTCCTCCCCGGAGAACTGCTAGGAGTCTGCCAATGAGTGTGGATGAACAACATATCCATGTCCCTAGAAATACAGGTTACTCACCTGTAACAGGAGTTCTAGGAATGGTATGTTGTTCATCCACACGACCCACCCGACCTCCTGCTCTGGACGAGACAACCTTGAGCTTTCCAGCTGGCTAGATCTGGCGGAGCCGAGTTATACCACCCGGGTGGGTGGGAGGAGCAAGCTTGAAGACCTTCCGGCAAGATTTAAAGCGGCAAGGATACTGCCAATGAGTGTGGATGAACAACATATACCATTCCTAGAACTCCTGTTACAGGTGAGTAACCTGTATTTCTTCACTCTACTGTGAAACTCCTTCCAGATGTCTCTCCATTCCAATTCATTAAGTATCCTTATGCATTGCTTGTGTGGTACTGGTTATCTGGGTGGGCGTGGTTTGGAGGAGTCCCATGTTGTGGATCTAAGAAGGTTGAAATCCCCTGCTAGCAACAACATACCAGAGACATTTGTTAGGACAAGGTCCAATAGTTTTTGTATTTCTGGTGTCTTGGAGCCGGGGAGGATATGTATGGAGGCCAGAGTCACCTCTATGTTGTGTAGTAGTCCCTGCACCAAGACCAGACTGCCTTCTTTATCTTTCACCACCTTCTGTTTCTGAAATGCTGTCCGGGTGGGTATTAATATAGCCACTCCTCAACGCTTCCCTTTGGGTAGCTCCGAACTATACACCTGTCCTGTTCCCTTCCTTGCTAGTTTTATATGTTCAGAGGCATCCAGATGGGTCTCTTGAAGGAACACTAGGTCAGGGCGGTCTTTCTTTATCTTTGCTAATGTTCGGGTTCTTTTGACCAGATTTCTTTTTTTTTTTTTTATATAAGGTTTATTAACATTTTAACTTTACAATGGACAGGATCATGATTATCCAAACAAAGCATGTACCAAAAATTCAACATACATGATCCCATCCCCCGACCTAACCCTAGTCCCCCCGACCAGATTTCTTAAACCATTCACATTCAGTGAATACCAATGTATGTCAGCCATTCTACATCAGAGGTGGGGTATACCTTTTTTGTTCCAGTATTTTCTATCTGTTTTGATTTCTGACCCTTATTTCTATAGACAGCACACACAAACATACTAATACAACAGAACAAGAAATTACTTGCATTACTATACAATTGTTATTAACTTCAGCCATTTACCAACTGGGCACTATAACTTAAGTGGTGAACTGGGATCCCAAGTAAGAGCCTGAGTCTCAGGCTCTCTAGGGCGTGAGCAATTCCATACCTGAGGCAATCACTCAGAATGGGGTGGCCTCTATAGCTACCTTAGCTATGTGGGAATAGGTATCAGGGGTAGGACTACACAGATCAAGCAGAGTTGTCCCTCCCTTCTGATTTATATCTTTCATGTTGCTAGGTCATCTGGGTCATCCGGTTCAGTTATGTCCAGTGGGTGTGGACTGTTGTCAGTGGCCTTCATCGTGGCTCCCCACTGGGCTAGGTTAATTCTTGTCTACCAAGGACGGTTTACAGAGCTGGCCACATCTTTGATTCCAACCTCTGACCTGCCATGGGCGCTTTTATGTGGCCGCCTGTTGGCATGGCCCGGCCAGGGTCCATCACAGATTTCCAACCCCCCACCCCAAAGAAAGTGTGTAGGTGGCAGGGCAGACGCGAGCCCCCGAGTTTTCGTTCTTGCTGTCCTTTATGTAAATACGCATACTTCCATTAGCCTCTTCCTCCCTCGACCATCCTCGGGGATATGGCCCACTCCCGTCTCCCATGCCTAGGCAGTCATCTGATACCTTGTTGGGGTGTTTTCCCCCTTAAATCATATGGATGCTTTATATTTTTAGGCTCCTCATGGTCAAAACCCCATGGTGAGCTGTCTGCCAGATCCCCCGACTCCCCCCAGTCTCCTTCCCTTCCCCCACAACCGTAATACCTCTCCCTGAGTATATGCTCAGGTTTCTTTACTCATCGTAACACATACAGTTCTATGTCATAATACTATGTCTGTGGTGAGCACATGTTGCTTCATTGTTTCACTCTCCAAAAGAGTGCGCGATCATGGGAGTCGAATTCATACTGTAAGGGAGGGTAGTGTCCCGCCTTCGAGTCTCTGAGGGGGACTCCAGTTGGCCTCTCTGCCACTGGGGCAAATATGTCTAACATTTAACGTGCTATATTGTCATTCTGTACATTTAAAGGATAATCTAAGAGAGAAGGAAGGCCCTGCCGTATTAAATAGTTATGCATGTGGGTATAGGCCTTTCTGCTTGCTTGATTCTGGGTTATACTATAGGCCTATCTCTTTAAAGTTATTCAAGTCTAGGGGAGTTGTTGTTCCTAATTCTGGGCAGGTGTGCTGAGCATCGTCCCCTTCGTGTGGATTACCCCTACCCTTTCCTTGAAAGTGGCCCTCTAATTTTTAGATGATAATCTTTGTTTATGTGTATTGGAGCTACCTAGAGCATGCAAGAATGAAGGTCCATCATCTCACTGATTGCTCTTTCATATCTTGGCAGGCTGATTCAGCAGAAAGGAAGGAGGACCTGAAGCCCCCAATTAAATCCCCTCTCCAAAAATTCCCCACATAGAGTTCCATGGAAAAGACAAAGGCAGAGTGCAATTAAATTTTATTTGTAATAATTTAATTTACCCCGGTTTAAGATATAGGCCGACTTACCCTCCCCTCTCTTACTGTAAGCCGCTAGGATAGTAGCGTCCAATCCCCCGATCAGGGCACAGTCAGTTGAGGGCTTGTTGGTCATTGTGGCTCTGCCAGGTGTCTTTTAATTTGCTGCGTCATCTCTATTGCCTGTTGTTTTACCTCCACTGCCATCCATGTTTGCTTGGAGATCTTCACTGCAAGTGACTCTGGTGTTAGTGCCCCCTTTCCTTCATCGTCTTTCAGTTGCCCTTTTCCTTTCAGTGCTTCTCTCGCCTCTACCGCTGTGTTAAACGTTTGTGTCTCTTCAGTGAAGTGCACAGTCAGTTTTGCTGGGTAGGAGTGAAGAATTTTAAATTATTCATCCTTAGGGTTTTGAATAAGGGGATGTACCCCTTCCTTCTTGTCTGGAATGTAGTGGGGTAGTCGTCGAAAAACACCCATTGGTTTTGGTACATGACCACTGTTGTTTGCGGCCTGGCATTTGGTGCTGTGGGGCAGTGGCCCAGGGCTCGATGAGCCCTCTCGATTTTGAATATACAGGAGGGCAGGAAATCCAAGGCCTCTCTGAGGAATTTCTGCAGAAATGAGGTCATCGCTGCTCCCTCCTCACCTTCAGGGTTGCCATATAGTCTTAAATTATTGAGCCTATTGTGGCTTTCAGCATCTTCAATTTATTCTTCCATTTTTTGTACCTTGTTGTTTATCTGAAGCAGCGCCGCCTCCAGCGTATCTGTTCTGCAGTCATTTTCTTTTGTCTGCTCCTCGTGGTTCTCAGCCCTAGCCTCAAAGTTTTGTAATGTCTGTGCACAGTGCTGCAGTGGTGGAGCGAACTTCTTTTCTAAAGTCTTTTAGCTCTGAAATTATTAGGTCCATTTTTCCGGTTTAGTTGATCCGCCAGAGGTGGCTTTCCCTTTTGCTTAGTATTTGGTTTTCCCACCGTTCCTCTCTGACTTGATCGCGATGTGCTTGTTGAGGCCTGGGACCAATCACTGTCAGACCATTCCTCGATTAATCTGTCCTCTTATTCCATCGTAAAGTTCACAAAAACAACCCCAATGACCATCGCGTGCTGTTATAAAGCCCGTCCTGCCTTATTCCCACACGATTATAAACTTGCCATGGATTTATGAGATAAAGGCTGATCGGGGTTCTTCTCTGCTAGTGACTGAAGACGTCATCTTGAGTCGTGACGTCACCGGAAGTCGACTTTAACCCTTCTGAAGCATCTTGGCAAGTCTTCAGGGTTTCCAGGAATCCAACAATAAGGAAAACGTTTGTTCCCAAGTGGAAAAGGTTCTCTCTGTGGCATGTACCTAAGCAGCTCAGTCCTTGCAAGCAGATCTGCCCACATTCTTGGATTACCTAGTCCACCTTCAGTCCCTGGGCTCCAAGCCCTCAACTCTTAGGGTGTGTCTGGCAGCAATGTTAGCTTATGTTTCAGCAGTGGCTTTACACCCCATTTTCAGAAAGTTCTTTAAAGGACTCCTACAACTACATGCCCCTGTCAGGGACCCACTACCTCCATTGGGATTTGAACCTGTACTTTGCTGAGCTCATGGACCCTCCTTTCGAGCCCATGGCTGCTGCTGCTTTGAAGTATTTCAACTGGCTGCCAGAAGGGTGTGCAAGCTGCAGGCTCTGTGCACAGACCCAAATTGCATCATCTTCCACAGGGACAAGGAAGTCCTTAGGACAAACTGGAAATTCCTCCCTAAAGTGTTGTCCAGATTTCACCCGAACCAGTCCATTACCCTTCCAGTGTTCTTTCTTTCCACCTTTGGAATACAGAGGCTCCACAGTCTGGATGTCAGGAAGGTGCCCAGTTCATTCCTGGACCACACTAAAGTCAGATCCTCCCATTCACGGTTGTTGTCACATATGGTGAAGTGAGCAAAGGTAAGCCAGCTTCCAAGTTAACAGTTTCTCATTGGGTGATCTCCTGCATCCCATTCTGTTATATCAAAATTGGCAAGTTAACACCACAGGACCTCAGAGCACATGCCATGCGTGGCACTTCTGCCTCTGTGGCAGCTGCAAAACTTGCAAGAGACATCTACTTGCTGTAAATTTATAAAGCAGCTACTTGCAAAACAGTACACATCTTCACAAGGCACCATTGTCTGGATGTACAATCCTGCATTTGATGCTAGATTTGGTACTGCTGTCTTGCAGAACATTTTCCCTAAATAGGTTCTGTACCCAGCCTCCCAAGTTACTGCTTTGGTGGTCTGCACTAGTAAGCATAGTGAGGGATTCCTGGGGTTTGTAGAAACAAAATACTTAAATGTTATAGTGCACTGTAGAGCAGTGTTGTACATAGAAATCCTTCTTTTTCAGAATGCTGTTGTACCACAGTTCAGAGGTCATGAAATGTGATTGTACCCTTCTGTGGTAGAACAGCATTCTGGAGCCTCTAGAGACTGCACAAGTCAGTTTAATTGTGGAAAGGAAAAAATGCACTCCTTTCACATAATACTATACAGGATGAGCAACTTTGTGCAAAACCAGTGTGTTGTGCCACCTCGGGGTTCTGATTCCCAAGGACCTCTTGAGCTTCATTCTCGAGGTCAGAGGGAATCAGAACCCCTCTGTGGCAGAACACTTTGGTTGTGCAGAGTTGCCCATCCAGTATTCTCTATGTTTCTTCAAGGGATCCCTCACTATGCTTAACAAACCCGCCCTGCTTCGCGTTCCAGAACCTAGAAAAGGTCCTGCAAGAATTAGTTCTCTGTTTTATCTTTACTTCGCTTGAGCATTATTTGTGCATTGCCTACAGTTGAATTTTGCGTGGTTTTGTTGCAATTTTTGGTTTGCCGTGTTTTTTCCTGGTAGGGACTGGAAATTTTGGGGGGTTCTATTTTTGCAAAGGTTTAGCTAGTTTAGTGCTTACTGCTTACTCCAGCTGGAGAAATAAATCTGCTGTTAGAATGTTGGGGTGAGCATGAGCACACAGCAGAGTTTTGATTCTCTAATTAGCATAACATTCTAAGCTCAGGAGTAGCTCAGACCTTCAGGCTGAATGCACTAGTAAGCATAGTGATGGATCCCTTGGAAGAAACACTATTTACTATGGTAAATAATTTTTTCTTCTGGTGGCTGCCAGAAAACCATCCACCAGACAATCATATTCTATGAAATGAAAGTGGTTTGCCTTGTGTGACGCGTCACATAAATTGGATCCATTTACCTACCTAGTCAGTCAGGTTCTACAATACTTACTGTCATCAATGGATTTAGGCTTGCAGTATTCCTCAATCAAGGTGCATTTGGCTGCTGTATCAGCTTTCCACATGCCTGTGGATGGCTATACGGTTGTTCAACTGGAGATGTCCAGTATATTTTTGAGAGGCGTTTTATATATAAAGCCTCCCATTTGAAATCCAGTCCCGGCTTGGGATCTGAATTTTATTTTTGAGAAACTGACTTTGGTTCCTTTTGAGCCAACCACAAGTTGTGGCTTACACTTTCTGTCTTGAAAAACATTTTTAGTTGCAGTCACTAATGCTTGAAGGATTGCAGAGCTATAAGCTGTAATGTGTGTGTCTCCTTATTTAATTTTCCACAAAGATAGGTTGTGTTTGTGTACTAGTCCTAAGTTTCTCCCAAATGTGGTGTCTGAGTTTACTTTAAATCAAACCATCCACCTACCAGTGTATTATCCAGAGCATGTCAATCCAGGAGAAGCATTGCTCCATACCTTAGATGTGCATAGAATACTCAGATACTATACACACACCATAGAAAGGACTGTAGAAAGTCCTCGCAGCTTTTTGTTCACCCCGGGAAAGAGGGCACCCCAGTTTCTAAACAGTGCTTGTCCAAATGGCTAGCACACGATTACGTTGTGTTACAGGAAGTAAGGTAAGGAACTTCCTGGTGTGGCTCATGGTCATTCCACAAGAGGCATGCCTACTTCTGTAGCTTGTTTTTGGAATGTTTCCACTGCAGAAATTTCCGCAGCTGCCACATAGAGTACTATCCACATCTTCAGTAAGCACTACAATCTGGACATTGTCTCTCGTATATGAGCTAGGTTTGGCCTAGCTGTGCTACAAGGCCTACTATCATAAGCCTATAGGCTCCATGTGCCTAGACTGTTAGGTTTTGGTTCTGCTTGGGGCTCGTTCCAAAGGTGTGGATTGATGAAAGAGAGATCCTTGAAGAAGATATAATGGTTACATAAGAACTTGCAGTAACAGTAGATATTCAAGAGAATCTCTTTTGTCAGGCCATGCCCTCCCACCCTCCTTCCCCATCAAGGTTACAACAATGGATTATTGTCTTGCTATTTCCATTGCTGTCTTTTCTAGCTCTCAGTCTTGCCTGGTATGCAGAATGTTGGGGTCTCTCCTGGTTCCCTAGAGGGAGATCTTCTGAGCATGGTCTCTGGCGGGGAACTGAGGAGAGGTGATGTTGCCCATGTTTATGTAGACGCTGGCACATGGCATCGTCGTGAGCGGCCCCTGGCTTGCAAAGTTTCCATGTGGTGCTAGAGCTGACATGGCTATAGTTCCAAAGGTGTGGCCTGATGAATGAGATTCTCTCAAAGATCTATCATTATGGTAAGTTCTCACGTAACTATTCTTTCTCTGCCACCATCTGGTTTATAGCGAATGTACCTGGTGACCGAGTTATGCGAGGGTGGAGAACTAAAAGACATCCTTCAGAAAAAGAAGCGTTTTACAGAAAATGAGACAAGACATGTCATTCAGAATCTGGCAACAGCAATAGCATACCTGCACAAAAAAGGTACGGTCTTTTCACTAGTCAGCTATGTTTTAAACATATAATGTAGGTTTTTCTGTTTGCTACAGCAGTACAGTGATGGTCTTGAGAAAGTTCCTTCTTTTTGCATTATGCCTTAAGATATCTCAAGCTGATTTGATTAAACTCTCATTGAAAACAATGGAGATCTTACTTCGAGGGGGTTCTTGTGGCAGGCAACACCAGTAGAACTAAGCTGCCTGGCACTAGGACCACACGGAAAACTTCTAGCTAGCAGTCATTAGTGAAGGACTGCTCCCAATGTCAGTCACGCCTGATGTTAGTCTGTGGTATAAAAGGGCAGTCCCCCAACTCAACCTCAGTTCTTTTCCTGCCATCGACCCATACAAGTCAGATCTCCTGCTTCAGTCGACAGCCATTTTCTTTGTGATTTGCACGCACTTTTTTATTTTCTTTACCTAGTGCATTTATTTTCTATTTCTTCTGCTTTTGCGTGTCTTCTTCTCCACCCTCCTTATCCGAGTGGCAGATGAAGTGTGCTTGCGGCAAGCAGCTTCCCTTTAAGGATGGCCCCTCGTCTTGCTTGCTCTGCTTTGGCCCAGATCATGACACCGAGGCCTGCCAGGACTTAAACCAGGCCACACGGACACGTCTCCTGAAGACTCTGCAAAGTTTCCTCCAACAGCAAAAGTTAGCCGTGATGGAGAAGGAGCTCCAGGGCAAAAACAATTCTTCTTCCCCGGCCTCTAGGGCTTCTGCTTCTACTTCTTCCCCTCTCAGAAGGAGAAGTTCAGCGACAAGCACAGAGATTGGCACTGGTCAGCTTTCTGCTCTCGATCACCGCATACGTCAGCGACCCATCCTGGGCCTTCATCCCGCTGGAGGTCGGCCCCTCCTCCAACACCCCTGTCTCTTCTGGGCTCCTGGTGTCTCAGCCTCCCACCCCTGTCCTCACCATTTTGGGTGGTGGCTCTTAGGGGCTTGGACCCTCATCCTAAGCCCCTGACGCTCAGGCCCTTACACCCAGTGGTTCTTCAGCCAGACGGCTTTTATAGTTCCTCTTCAGCCACGGGTTCTTGACTATTGCCCCACCGGCCTTGGTGTTTAATAGGTAGATTCAAGCAAAAATGGACAATAAGTCTGTGGTGCTTGCCAAGTGTGTTACCCAAAACAAAATTTCACGTCGTCTGCAATAGCTAGGTCTAAGCTTGATTTGAAAGAATCCATATTAGGGCAGTTTACTACAGCAAGTGGGGGATTATTCCATGTTTGGAGTACTCTGTGACTAAACCAATTTTTTCTTTGCAGTGTATTCCATTTAGCAAAGACTAGTTGTTTATTATGTTTTCTAGTACTTGATCTGTATTCACTAGGTATAATCCCCAGATCATCCTGAAGGGTTGGATCAGTCATAGCTTTGAAAAGGAGGCACATATCCCCTCTTAAGTCTCCTGTAGCGGAGCGTGTACATGTTTAGTGATATAAGTCTATCCTTATAGGTCTTTATGGCCTTAGTTGGCCCTGTGTTGGGCCCTCTCAAGCCTAGTGATATCTTCTTGAATATAAAGTGACCAAACCTGGACATAATACTCTAAGTGGGGTCTGACTGAGGCAGTATACAGTGGGAGAATTTCCTCCCTTTTTCTACTAGAAATGTGTCTGAGGATACAGTTTAATATTTGGTTGACTTTTTTAATTTGGGTACTACACTGAGATCTAAATTTCAAATCAAGAGTGACAATTATTCCCAGATCTTTTTCTTGGTGAGTTATGGCGAGATAATCGTTCCCTAGCTTATATACATAATGATTATTAAGTGTTCCCAGGTGCATAGCTTTGCATTTATTTGTATGTAAGTGTAATTTACTACAGTCTGTCCAATTGAGAATTCTGTTGAGGGCTAGTTGGAGAGCGGCATAATTTTCAGGGCCATTAACCACAGTACCTAACCGACAATCGTCCGCAAACTTCAAAATCCATATATTGGGTATATCAATTTTGAGTGAAGCAGTGTAAATATTAAAGAGACAGGGGCATAAAACGGACCCTTGAGGGACCCCACTAGTGACCAAGGCCCAGTCAGATAATACTCCAGTGATGGAACCCTATGTTTCCTTCCCCTAGGCCAACCTGTGATCCAATTTAGGATGTTAGTATTCAGTTGGTAGGATGCAAGGGTATCGACAAGCTCTATATGTGGGAGCTTGTCAAAAGCCTTGGCAAACTCTAAGAACACAATGCCAACAGAGTTCCCCTGGTCTATTTCCCTACTGACAGAATCATAGAAAGCTAGCAAATTAGTTTGGCAGGACCTAGAGTTAGTAAACCCATGTTGCAAGAGATCAGTTAGCCCAGATTGTTAGATGAATTTTAGGATGTGGTCTTTGATAATACTTTCTAGAATCTTGCATAGGAGTAAAGTTAAGCTTATCGGTCTAAAATTCGCAGGATTCAATTTTGGTCCCTTTTTTAGTACAGGTATAACTGTGCAACTTTCCACTTGTGAGTGATTTCCCCAGTGTCTATAGAATGTTGGAATATATTAGGGGTAGAAAAATGAACTCTGCTACCTCTTTAAGAATCTTGAGATGGATCTCATTAGGCCCTGGCGATTTATTCACATCAAGTTTCATTAGTCTGTCAAGTACCTCTTTGTGTTCGATGGTAACCTGACCAGGAGATGATGTTGGGACTGTTTTTGAAAGACCAGCATTAACCTTGTTAAATACAGTACAGAAATATCCGTTCTGTATATCCGCAGCTTCTTTGTTAGCGATTTGTCCAGATTCATTTAAAAAGGGACCTATGCTGTTTGTTCTTCCCTTTAATTGATTTATATGTGAGAAGAAGGCTTTTTAATTATTCTTAACCTTACCAGCCAGTTTGAACTCATGCTGTGATTTTAGCATTTTGAAATTTGGTTTTCAAACAACTTGAAATCTTGCTGTATTCTGATAAGTGCAGTTAGCCCCAGCCTTTAAACTGCCCCGGGGAACAAAGGGTTGACCTTTCTATGCAGAGCATAGAATGCTGAGCTCGAGCTCGGTTGCTGTCTCTGTCTGTTTCCCTTTGAACGCTAACCATCAGATTCTTTACTCCGCCTCACTGAACAGTCCCTTTGGAGATTTCTCCTGCAGCTCAGTTCGAAAGTCGGTTTAAGTGTCATTTTTTCATCGGTTTCTAACCGAAAAAAGTTTCCTGCATAACTCAGTTCGGTCTCTGTCTGTGGTATCATGAGTACTAGATAGGTTTTGTACTGTGTTTCTATGTGGAACTTGTAAAAAGTGTGGATCAGTTCGGCCGAACCAATCATTTGTTTAATTCCTGTGTAAATTTTAGTGTGTGGTTACCGGTTATTATCGGTTCTAAAAAAAAAAAAAAAACATGTTTTGAAACGTTTTTTTCCAAGACCCCTGACACCGTTAGGAACCGATAAGGGAGTCTTGCCTGGCGGTCGCCAAAAAAAGGGGTAAGTTTGGTTAGGTTGGCCATGTCTGAGAAACCCAAGAAAAAAACTGGGCCCATTGGGTTTCAACACTGCAGTGAGTGTGGGGAGGTCTTTGCTAAGGCCGATCCCCACACCACCTGTGTTTATTGTCTGGGGTTTGACCACCTCAATTCAGACTGCCAGATTTGCAAGAATTTTCCCAAATCTACCCTGGAAAAGAGATTAGGTAGTCTGAGGGAAAAGGAGGCCAAGAAGTCCGCTGACCCGGATGGCCAGCCCGGTTCGGTTCCGACCGAACCAGAAGGAAGTGCCCTCTGACCAGGGCGATACTTCTTCGGGCAGAGAGCCTATCCGCGAAATTAGAGTTCCGACAAAAAGCATAAAAAATCGTCTGGTTTGGATCCAGAAGTCCATGTTCCAACTGCCGAAGAAATAGCCAGAGCGATTCGGATTGTGGAATCGCTTCGCCCGGTTCTGACCGATCCGGCACCTTTTGGCAGGGGCTTGGTTCGGTCGGTTCCCCCGATTCACGATTATACTTTGGAAGAATTTTATGAACCGGAGTTTGAAGAGGAAGGGGAGTTTGATGATGATGATGGTGATGGTGAAAGTCTAGATGTGCCTGTGGAACTCCCCAGACAGACCTTCAGGTGTATCCCCTCCTAGACTTTCTGAGTCCCCTTCCCACTTTATATTCTACAGAAAGGTGGCTGAGACCCTCCAACTTCCTATGGAAGAGGCAATGGAGGATCAGGAGGAGCCTGATTATGTAGAAATGATGGATATCCCAGAGTCCAGGAGACTGTCTGTTCCCTTCCACAAATCTTTTGGGAAACAGACACAAAAAATTCAGAAGTCTCCAAATTCTGTATCTCCTGTGGACAGAAGAATGGACAAGAGGTATACACTCTCAGGCTCAGAAACAGAGTTTTTATACCACCAATGCAGCCATGTTGGGGTTGTGCAGGCTGCTGCCTGTGATAAGGCAAGCATTCCCTTGGCTTCACACCCCGCAGAAAAAGACTCTAGGAAGGTTGATGCCATGGCAAAAAAGCTGTACATGGCATCTTCCCTGGGACTCTGACAGGCGAATTTTATGGCCTGTACAGCCAGGTACCAGATGTCCAGGTGGGACACTGTACTGGCAGTGGCTAAATAGGCCTCCCCCCAGCGTGCCAAGGAGCTGGAGGCAGTGGCTGCAGATGGGATTGAGGCATCAAAAGTTCAGTTTCATGCTGCTGTAGACTCTAATGATGTGTCATCAAGAGTCATGGCTACATCCGTGGCTCTTTGGAGAATGGCTTGGCTCAGATGTACTGACCTCTCACAGGATACCCAGGCTAAGGCCATGGATTTTCCTGTAGTGAGTAATTCTCTGTTTGGGGAGCAGACAGAGAATTACATGAAGAAAATGGAAGTGTACAGGACCACATGCAGGAGTGCTTAGGCCAAGGAGAGGCAGGCAACTCCTCAAAGGCAGCAGTCTAGGGGCAGGGGCAGACCTTTTCAAAGGCCTTTTTACCAAGCACAGGCCTCTTCTTCCTTTTCACAGAGGGGGTTCTTCAGAGGGAGAGGCAGAAGGGGGATGAGCAGGGCCGTATCCACTCCTCAGCCTAAAGCCCCTGCCAAGCAGACACCCTGATGGGCCTGCCCGGGTTGACTCTCCTATTCCGGTAGGGGGCAGGCTGGCTTACTTTGTCCAGGACTGGATGTCTGTTGCATCAGACAAGGGGGTCCTGGAAGTGGTAAGCCAGGGAGGGACTGGTTCTTAGCTTCAAGAAATTTCCAAAGATGAGAGCCAGATCTTTTCCAACTGCAAATCTCTCGGAAACCCTTGCCCTAGAGGCAGAAGTTTCTTCTCTTCTGGCCTTAAGAGCCATAAAGAGAGTACCTACCCTACACTGGGGCAAAGGGCTGTACTCCAGGTACTTCCTGACCCCAGAAAAAACAGGGGAGTGGCGACCCATCCTAGACCGAAGATATCTAAACAAACATCTTTTAAAACCAAAGTTCAAAGATGGTAACTCTGGGAATAATCCTTCCCTCTCTAAGGCCAGGAGACTGGTGAGCCTCCCTGGACCTTAAAGATGCCTACTTTCACATTCCCATCAGGTGCTCCCACAGAAAGTACCTCAGGTTCGAGTTGCCCTCAGGCCACTATCAGTTCAGAGCAATGCCCTTTGGCCTAACCACAGCCCCAAGGGTTTTCACAAAGTGCCTGGCAGTTGTAGTTGCCTTTCTAAGAAGGCAAAAGATTTCCATTTTTCCATATCTGGACGATTGGCTAATAGTGGGCCAGTCTCCAGACCAAGTCAAGTCTCACCTGCAAGTGACCCAGCAAGTGCTCACTTCTCTAGGATTTCTTCTCAACCTTCCCAAGTCAGTTCTCAAACCAGTCCAGCTTCTTACCTTTATAGGGGCAGAACTGGACACAGTCAGAGCAAGAGCCTTTCTCCCTCTAGAAAGGGCAAGGGTTCTTATGGAACTAGCCTCTTCCTTCAGCCTTCGGGTATCTCGACCAGCAAGGCATTTCCTCCAGCCTTGGGCCACATGGCAGCTTCAACAGCAGTGGTCCAAGGGGCAAGATTCCAGATGAGGGATATTCAGTTCCATCTGAGAGCTTTTTGGTCTCAGAGGAAAGATTCCCTTACCAAACTGATCTGTGACTCTGACCTTGATCTAAGCCCTCCAATGGTGGCAGGATCAGGACAGTTTAAGACAAGGTGTTCCTTTTGCCACTCAGCCTTGTTCAGTGGTCCTTACCACGGACGCTTCTCTTCTGGGCTGGGGAGCCCATCTGGGGACCCTCACTGCCCAGGGGCTGTGGTCCCCCCAAGAATCCTTTCTCCATATCAGTCTCTTAGAGCTCAGGGCAGTTTTTCTGTCCCTGAAAGCTTTCTCTCAATCAGTGCAAAACAAGGTGGTTAAGGTCAGAACGGACAACACCACCACCATGTGGTACATCAACAAGCAGGGAGGCACTCAGTCCATGGCCTTGTGAATGGAAGCCATGAAATTGTGGTCCCTGGCGTATTCCCTGCAGACCTCTCTGGTAGCAGTTCACCTTCCAGGGAAGGACAATGTGCTAGCAGATGCACTCAGCAGGATCTCTCAGGGCCATCACGAATGGTCCCTGGACCCTCAAGTGTTGAAAGTGATTTTTTCAAGGTGGGGCACTCCAGAGATAGATCTCTTTGCAGCCCCAGACAATCACCAACTCCCTCTCTTTTGTTGCAGACCTCCAGTCTTGGGCTCAGTCCCTCTGGATGCCCTGATTCTGAATTGAGAAGGGAAGTTTCTGTATGCCTTCCCTCCCTTCCCACTCCTGTTCAAAGTTTTAGTCAAAATAAGGTCGCAACCTTACAAAGTGATTCTGATTGCTCCAGATTGGGCCAGACAGCCCTGGTACCCCCTGTTGCTTTCCCTAGCAGTCCATCTTCCCCTGTCTCTTCCCAGGAATTACAGCCTGTTAACATCCTCTCAGGGGAGGATTTGGTACCCCAATCTCCAGTCTCTCTATCTCAAGGCATGGCTCTTGAAGAGTTAGAGTTTGCAGATCCGCACCTTTCCCAAGGGGTTCTGGATATTCTCAAAGCTTCTCGAAAGCCCTCCACCAGAAAGACTTATAACTCCAAATGGAAGAGATTCAGCATTTGGTGTTCTAAGAAGCATATTTCTCCAGATACTGCTGGATTGCCTACTGTTTTGGATTATATGGTCCATCTTAATGGCCTAGGCCTCAGACCAGCTACTCTCAAGGTACACTTGTCAGTTGTTTCTGTGTTTCTGTCTGTGGGGAAGTCTTCCTCACTATCTTCTCACCCTGTATTCTGTAAATTTTTTTAAAGGATTGCTTCACACCAATCCTCCTTTTAGAGACCCTGCCCCAGCCTGGGATTTGAATGTTTGCATTGCTCAACTTATGCAACCCCCTTTTGAGCCTATGTCCTCAGCAGAGCTTAAGCACTTGACTTGGAAAACTGTGTTCTTGGCAGCCATTACCTCTGCCAGGTGTATCAGTGAATTGCAAGCCCTGTCGGTGGAACCTGATTTTATCTCCTTTCACAGGGATAAAGTGGTCCTTAGAACCAATAGAAGGTTCTTGCCCAAAGTGGTTTCAGACTTCCATTTAAACCAGTCTATGTCTCTTCCTGTTTTCTTCACTGATCATTCTTCCTCAAGAGAGAGGAGGCTACACAGTTTAGATGTTAAAATTGCCCTTAATTACTACATAGAGCGTACCAAGGGTCACAGGTTTGACTCCTTCCAGTTGTTCCTCACTTATGGAGAAGTAGGAAAGGGCAAATCTGCCACCAAGAGATCTATTGCCAGGTGTATCGTGTCTTGTGTACAATTCTGCTATGAAAAACTGGGAAAAACTCTACCCTCAGGCCTGAAGGCTTATTCCACAAGAGGTACAGCTGCTTCCCTGCCTGCTGCCAGGGATATCCCTCTCTTAGAAATTTGTCAAGCAGCCACCTGGAAAACAGTCCATACCTTTACCAGTCAATACTCTCTGGATATCCAGGCTAGGAGTGATGCTCGGTTTGGCACAGCAGTACTTCAGAGCCTATTCCCAAAGTAGGTTCTGTCCCTCCTCCATGGAGGTACTGCTTGGTAGTCTGCACTTGTCAAAATACAGCAAGACTTCAAGTTGTTTGAAGAAAAAATTACCTTAGTAATTATGTTTCTTCTATTAGAGTCTTGCTGTATTCTGACCTCCCTCCCTGCCTCCCCTCTCAGAACCTGGTTTTGGGAAGTGGGTGGGCAGGTGCAGTGTTGCACCTCAGGGGTGCTCTTTTTACGCCCTCTTTTGTGTGGGTGTTTATTTTGTTATATTCCTATTTGGTTTGGGTTTTGAGTTTTAGGTTTCCTGTCTTGAGTCTTCTTTTGGTAGTCCAAAACTTTTTGTTGCCAGTTGGCTATTAAAAATGTTGTTTTACAATTTCCACATAGAATACTATTTGAGTGTTGCTCGTAAGAATCTGACGGTTAGTGTTCAAAGGGAAACAGACAGAGACATCAGCTGAGCTCGAGCTCAGCATTCTATGCTCTGCATAGAAAGGTTAACCCTTTGTTCTCCGGGGCAGTTTAAAGTCTGGGGCTAACTGCAGTTGTCAGAATATAGCAAGACTCCAATAGAAGAAACATAATTACTAAGGTAAGAAATTTTTTCTTCACTGCCTAAGTCGGTCCCAAGTTCCGAGACCGATGCACCTAAGTGACACCAGGGACATGCGTCCGCCTCCCCGTGAGTGCGGTGCCTCTACTCCCATCGGAAGCTAGCTCCCACATACAGGCTTCTCCTTCCAGGCCTGCCCCAGCTGCTTCTCCAGATTGGCATCGGCCCTCGCCTGTACCCTCGACGCTGATACTGACGACACCCCAACCGTCGTCACCTGTCCCTCAGCCCATGCTGGCTGACCCTCTTGTTACTCCCCAGCCGACACCCAAGGGACCGATGCCTGGTCTCCCTGCTCCAGCTTTACCGACCTCAGACAGTCTCTCACCCCAGGGTCCAGAGCCTGGTAATCCGGCTCCTCAGAGACCAAAACCCGGGTACCCGACGCTGGGACTGCCTGTTCCTAGCCCCCCGATGCTGCCTTCCCTATTCCACCTCAGAATCCTTTTATGAATTATCTTGTGCTGTTCTCAGCCTGGTTGCAGTTCATGCAGTCTACAGAGCCTCGGGGGAGGCCTCCCACCCCACCGCCCAGGGATCCTCCTGCCATTCTGGACAAGGCTAAGGTTCCCCCAAGCAGACCTCCTCCTAGGGGCAACTTTCTGACCCCCGACGGAACTGGCTTCTGCCATCCCCAGTCTAGAGGGACCAGGTGCTCTCTTCCACCGACACTGGTCCTAGATTCCGGTCATTCAGGTGAAGACTCTTCCTCCTCTTACTTGCAGGAATCCGAGGACTCCCAATGACTCCAAACCTGAGGAACCTAGGGACACTCCGCTGTCTCCCCGATGAGCCCTCTTTTATGGACGTCATGAGGCACATTCAATCCTTAATGGGTTGGGAGATGGAGGCGCTAGACCCGAGAATCGCCACCTGGCGATCTTTCTTCAAAGCAAGGAGACCCTCCATCGGTGGTTCCTCCTCTCATTGATTCATTCAAGGATGCCAACAGGGCTGCCTGGGCCCACCTGTCCTCCACTCCAGCCATCCCTAAAAAGGCAGATCACCTTTATCATGCCCCCTGGGGCAGACCTTTGTATGAGGAGCATCCGGTGGCAGATTCAGTGATCATGAACACTGCCCATGACCGCACCAAAAAGCCCAGACACCTTAATGCCTAACCTCCAGACAAGGAGTCTCGCCAGGTGGACCAGTTCAGTAAAAGGTCTGTGCCTCGGCCACCCTGACCATCCAAACCCTGAACTTCCTAGTCTACGTGGTGCAGTACCAGAATGCCGTGTGGGACAAGGCACTAGACTTGGTGCAGGCTCTCCCTGATGACTCTTCAAGGGCCCAGCTCACCTAGCTTCTTAAATCTGGCTCGGATGTGGGCAGTCATGTCCTCAGAGCCTTCTACAATGTGGCAGATACTGCTGGGCAGGCGGCGGCCACAGGTATATGCATTCACCACCACTCCTGGCTTAGGGTTTTGGGCTTTGCCCTGGACATGATGAGCTTATGTATACACTTCTTCAATTGAATATCCATGTATGTGCAGTAACAGAGACTTGGTGGCAAGAAAATGATACATGGGATAAGAGTATCCCGGGTTACACATTGTTCCATAAGGATAGGAATGGCACTAGAGGGGGTGGGGTAGCACTCTGTCTCACGTAGTATAAATATTGAAAATACAAAAATAACCCTGTGGCCCAGTATTGAAGCCCTATGGGTAAAAATAATTCCAAAGACTTCTGACTGTATTAACCTGGGAGTTATCTATAGGCCCCCATCTATCTCTCAGAGCGACGATTCCCAAGTATTAGAATTTATAAATAAGTTCTCATCTACAAATAGTGCAATACTCATGGGGGATTTCAATCTACCAGGAATAAACTGGAGTACACTTCAAAGTAAAACCCTTGTAGAAAGTACTTATTTAGAAATATTCCTACAGACTAACATGGATCAAATAGTTAAACTAAATACTAGGGTGAACATATTTTGGATTTAGTTTTGAATAATTTGGGTAATACTATAAATTGTAAGGTCATCCCCCGCTCCAGTGATCACTCCATGATTAGCTTTACTTATAAAGTAAATTTAGGATACAATACCAGTAGTACGATCATATATAATTTTAATAAGGCCAATTTTTTGGATTTCCTAAATGAAATGGCTATTTGGGATTGGGAATCAGATTTCAAATACAAATCACTCTTGGAAATGTGGCAGATTTTAAATGCCAAACTTTCTATTGCCACTAAGAAATATATACCCCAAATGAAGAAAACTGAAAATGTAAAACCCAAATTGCCCTGGATGAATGTAATAGTTAAGAAACATATAAAAAATAGGAATGAAGCATTTAGGAAGGCTAAACTAAGTGGTACCTAAGAAAATTGGGCAAAATATAAAGACCAATTAAGGATGACAAAAAATAGCATCAGTAAAGCCAAATGAGATTATGAATACAGGCTAGCAGAGAATGTAAAAGATAATTATAAAACCTTTTATAAATATATAAATAAAAAAGGTGTGGTACACCTATCATAGGCCCATTAAAAAAACAGACTGGTGATTTATTAACTGATAAATCCCTAATGGCTGCAGCATGTAACAAATATTTTTCTTCAGTTTTCAATAGTAAAACCAGACCAAATGGAAGTCATAGTGATCAGCCAATAAATGAGCAAATTAGGGTGGGGAAAAACTGAAGTTGAAAAAACTACTACAGGGACTGGACCCAAATAAATCAGCTGGCCCAGATGGACTCCACCCTCGTATTTTGAAAGAACTAGCGATCCCCTTATCGGGCCCTGTTGCTGCTCTCTTCACAAAATCTATTATAGAGGGACAAGTTATTGATGTATGGAGACAAGCCACAGTAATTCCTTTTTTTTTAAAAAAGGATCTAAGCAGGATGTAACAAATTACAGACCTATTAGCTTAACGTCTGTTTTGGGTAAGATTCTTGAGGGCATTGTAAAAAATTATATTGGAAAAGTTATACAGATTGATATTACCCAGCATGGCTTTGTGAAATCGAGATCATGCATGACTAATTTGTTATATTTTTATGGTGGTGTTCATGAGGCATTGGATAAAGGAGAAGCTGTGGATGTTATCCTTCTTCATTTTTCTAAGGCCTTTGACAAGGTCCCCCATGGTGAATTAATAGATGCAACCATAACGATGGGTTTAGAGGGGAATATTACTAAATGGATAGAATCCTGGTTGACTGGGAGGACTCGGCGTGTTTGCCTAAAGGCTTACTATTCTGGATATGAACAAGTGACTAGTGGGGTCCCTCAGGGATCGGTTCTGGGCCCTTGTCTTTTTAACATCCATATTTCTACACTAACTACATCTACGGAGGTTTGGTTAACCAAATTTGCTGATGATACCCTTATAGGTTTTACAGTTAAAAATCCTGATGACAGCAACACTTTACAGTATACCTTGGGTGAATTAGAAAGTTGGGCTAATGTGAAGAAACACATGTTTAACATAGACAGATGTACTGTGATGCATTTTGGGAGGAAAAATCCAAAAGCAGATTATATACTGGGTGGTAGATCAGTTGAAGCTGTTGAGGACAAATGGGATCTGGGTGTTAGGGTTAAAAATGACCTAAATTTTGGATTACACTGTCAACAAGTAATCAAAAAGGCTGGGGGCATACTCCATTGTACCAGTAAACATATAAAAAGTACAAGTAGTAAGGTTTTGCTCCCACTGTATTCCTCCCTGGTTAGGCCGCACCTCGAGTAATGTGCTCAGTTTTGGGCACCAGGAGATAAGGTTTCTATAAATGCCCTTGAGAGAGTTCAGAGGAGGGCAACTAAAAAAACTGATGAAGTGAAGGATATGGAATATGATGACAGACTGCAGAAACTCGGGCTTTATACTCTGGAGTATCACAGAATGAGGGGAGATTTATGTATGGTTTACCGAGCCTTACATAATGATCGATTATGGGAACTTTTGGGTCTGGTGCTCAGAGAGGTGGTGTATGAAACCAGAGCTCATCCATTACAATTAATGGCGGAATGCTGTAGAACTAAACAGAGAAGTTTGTGATTCTCAGTTAGAGTTTCTAGGATATGGAATGGTCTGCCATTGGAAGTGGTTGCTAGAGAGAGCATGTATCTTTTTAAAAATCGACTGGATGTTTATTTAAGTTCAAATTCCATTAAGGGTTATAATTAACATATGGTGAGCAATATGGACCCTTGGTCTTTTCAGCTCTGATTAACCTATGAAACCTATGAAAGATCCTTGATGCCCCCTTTCCGGGGTCCAGTCCTCTTCGGTGAAGATACTCAAAACATTGTCTCTTGCCTTCAGGAATTGGGCAAGGCTTTGCGGTTGGTGCAGTTTATGTACCAGTCCCAGCCTAGGTTTGCCCAGCATTAGTCCTTTTGCCGGCCCCCCAGACAGCAGTCCAAGGCCCAGCAGCCATGAAGTGCCTTCAGACGCAAGACCCTTTCTCGGGCAACAGGGGCCTCAGCCCCTAGGGCCCCTAGAGCTTCCCCTGCCACTCTGCCCATCCCCGGTTCCTTTGCCTGACTCCTTGCCAACTCCACCCCACCCCCCAGCGGAGACTTTGTGGGAGGCGGTAGGGGGTCACTTTTCCCGATACCTAGATGGGTGGCGCAGCATTACTTCAAATCAGTGAGTTCTCCAGCTTGTGAAAAAGGGGTACACTCTAGAATTCTTGAAGATTCCACCGGACATCCCTCCCATGCACTCCCACTGTCCTCGGGCCCACATCGCCCTCATCCAGGAGGAGATTCAGGCGCTTCTGCGCAAGCAGACCATAGAACCCGTCCCTCCAGCTCAAAGAGGGAAGGGGTTCCATTCTCATTTCTTTCTGGTCCCAAAGAGGACCGGCGACCTCCGTTTGATCCTCAATCTCAGCCACCTGAATCTATAGAATGCAAGTGCTTCAGGGTGGTTACTCTGCACAGCCTTCTTCCCCTTCTTCATCAGGGGCAACTGGCTTTGCTCGCTGGACATACAGGCTGCATGTCTCCACATCCTGGTCTTTCAGCCCCACAGAAGGTTCCTTCGCTTTTACTTTCAAGGAAACCATTATCAGCCCTTCCTTTCAGCCTTTTCTCAGCTCCCTGAGTCTTTACCAAGTGCCTGGCAGTAGTACCTGTGGCCCTCAAGAAGCAAGGTCATTATGCCATCCCTTATCTGGATGACTGGCATTTAACATCCCCCTCCAGGGATCAGTTAGTCAGGACCATTGAGGCCACTTTCTGATAGTGGATTATAGCGCTGGAGCTAGGATCCTGCGGGAGACTTTCCCCCCCCCCCATGGGCAGAGTCGACGCAGGGCCGGCGCCGCCCTCGAGGCCAACGTTCCACATGGCACTCGCAGGTTGGCCATTATCTGTCGTCGACCCGCCCCCAGCCCCAGTTCTTCTTCTCCTGCCATCTAGTGGAGACTGTATTCATTGCATTTTGTGGCCTAGTTCATTGGCCTGCTCAGGTGTTGCCTCTGTTCTATTCGCCCTGCTCGATGTTGCTTCTGGCCGGTAAGATCTTTCCTTTTTCTTTAAAGTGGCGTTGAGTACTGTTTTTGTATTTATTTACTGAACGGTCATGTCTCGTCGGTGGGGGGGTGCAAAAAACCATTGAAAGAGGGGCGGTCTCCTATGAGTCGGTGCCCCTGCGGCCACCTCAGTAACGTGATGGACCAGCATGACCATTGCCTTTCCTGCCTCAGCCTGGGCCATGACATGGACATCTGTGACGCTTGTTTTTCCATGGTCCGCCAAGTTGTTGAAAACCATGCATTTAAAGTCAGACATGCTCCGACGACTTTCGGAGGATGAGCGCGCAGTTGGCGGGCCAAGGCACGGATTCTTGACCCTTCCTCCGGGTCCCCTCCCGGTTCTATACGGCCCATGAGGAGGGAGCCCCTGCCTCTCTTAGCCTTGCCGTGGTGGGGGTTTCTTCCGAGGTGCAGGAGGCCCAGTCTGTCCCTCTCGGGAGACAGTCGGGAGGTAATGCTTTGGCAGTCACCTCTCCAGAGGTGAAGGCTCTCTCGGTGTCGTGTTCCGGGTTCTGGGAGGAGTCGCAGCGCAGACCCTCTCTCTTCCCTGGATGAGTCCTCAAGAGGACTTTAACTTCTGAGGTCAGGGGCCATCCTTTTGGACTCTCACGGTCCCGGTTACCTCACGTGGGGATTTCTTCCTTTGGGCACAGCTCTGACCATTCTGATCAGGTTGAACGGCTGTTAGCTGCTGGGACCTTCGGATCTCCCTCCCTGCAAAGGGTTTCCTGTTGGCTCCCCTGCCCTGACAGAGACCATTCTCCTGTTGTTAGGAGCTTGTCCCCCGAGCCTCTGTCTCCATCCCCGGCTATCCCAGGTATTCCCGGTCCTAGGGGACCTCTCACCTGGGAGCAGTTCAGAGGTTCTGCTGCACATTTCCCCAGCTACCTCCATGCCCTGGACCAGCAGGTGTTCCACCATGCTACCATGCAGCTGGACCCTGAACCTCTGAGCTCACCTTCATCTTCTTCCTCCTCCATGGAGGGAGAGGAACCATCTGTCCACATCTCCCCAGCGTCTGATCTCTCTTTTTATCAGTGCTTCCTCGCGAGGATTTTGAACGAGCTCCATCTTACCCCAATCCCAGTTAGCAATCCTGAGCATGTGATGCGCACCTTTTTAGGCGAGTACAGTGCGGCCCACCTGGTGGTTCCCGCCTGGCCTTTTCCTTTCCAGGAAACGTCACATCGGCTCTGGCTACGTCCCTCCTCCACTGTTCCAGCCCCAAGTGACCTATGTCAGCGGTATTGCTCTTCCCCCAGGGCTCCAGGTTCTCTGCATTATCCCTCTTTGGGTTTGACCTCCTTGGACACCCCCTCTGGGCCTTATGCCCCTTACCGTGACCATCCCCCGGACTCTGACTCTGCGGACTTTGATTTCTGGGGGAGAAGAGTTTTCTACTCAGCACAGATCTCCCTCTCTATTGCAGCACATCAGGCCCAATTTGCAGCCTATGATAAGCACTTGTGGTCCAGGCTAGGGCAGATCCTAGCCTCAGTGCCTGATACGGAGGAAACCAGGCAAGCCATTGCCCTCTCTGAGCAGGGCCTGACGCTAGCAAGGGCATCGTATGACACCAGTGAGGTGGCATCCAGAGTTGTAGGGACAGCGATCTGCCTTAGGCAGATAGCATGGCTTCGCCTATCCCGGTTATCACCCCTGGCCCGGCGTAGGGTGATCTACTCCGTGTACCGGAGAACCCATCTTTTCTCCTGTAGGGTGAGACAGCGACTTTCCGGGCACCTTCCCTCTCCCACTGGGGGCTCTCTGTCTCACCCAGACCAGTCTCAAGCCTCCCCAGGCCTGTAAGGGTTCTTTCGTCCTGTGTCTCACCCACTGAAGGCTAAGGGACCTAGTCCCTTGGGGTAATTCAGGGCCTCCTTTGGAGGGCTTGGTACTCACCCACTAGTAATGAATGGTGAAGATTGACACAGCTAAGATATGAAAATTACATACCTGCCGTAATAGCTGATCTTTCTGTACATCTTCACCATTCATCACTAAATCCCACCCTCCTTCCCCCTAGAGTCTCAGTCTCTGGGCTCCCCCCCCCCCCGTGTGTCTTGTGTTTTTCTCCTCGCTCTCCTCTCCCTCGTGGTTAGGAGGAAGAGGACCCTATAGACAGACAGGGATGAATTTCTCCCTTAGGGGGTATTATTGGGGTATATGGGTGGGGGGAGAGGCTCTCTCCTTATCTCTTTTTTTTTCCTCCCTCAGTTCTTCGGGTGTGAGTAGAGTGCTGGTAGAGCCCCCCCCCCCCGTTTTTATTTATGAACTCAAATTTTGAGTTCATTTTCTTAATGCCCTCATTGCAGTTTAATTTTCTCCAATTTTGGGAGGAGGGGAGGAGTTTGAGACCCCCATCCTGGCCCTCTTAAGGTTGGTCCTTCTAGGCCCATGCTGCTTAAACATTTCAGGCCTTGCCTTCAGGCAGCTGAACCTTGACAGCCCAGTTTTGAGCTATCATTATTGCTAAAATCCTAAGATGCAGGACCGTTCTTGGGGGTGTGGTTCTCTTTTTTTGCCCCCTTCCTTATCCATCCCTTCTGCATCTCCTTCCAGAGAGTTGGGCCTCCTTCCCTTTCCCCATTCTGGTTTCTCTCTCCTGTCTTCTCTGTCATTTATTTCTCCTTTTAGTTCATTGTTCCTTTCCTTTTGTCTATCCCTTGAGCTCTCTTGCCCTATCCCACCCTCCCTTTCCCTACACTCTCCGGCGTTTCAGAACTGGGGCTGGGGTGGAGTCGACGACAGATAACGGCCAATCCGCGAGCACCATGTGGAACATCTGCTTCGAGGGTGGCACCGGCCCTGCGCCGACTCCGCCCATAGATAGAGAGAGAGAGAGAGAGAAAATGTCTCCCACAGGGTCCTAGCTTCCGCACTATAACCCACTAGTGATGAATGGGGAAGATACACAGAAAGATCAACAGTTACAGTAGGTACGTAATTTTCATTTCTTTCGTAACTGTACTTTGCTGCAGCATGCATGCCTTACTTGCTGCCGGATTCCACAGTAATGAGATACTTTTTTGTGATCACCACAGTACATAAATAGTAAATTGCTTTGGGGATCGGAAGCATGATCAGAAATTCATCTCATGTGGAATAACCTTGCAATTTGTATATTTATATATTTGAAATGTTCATTAATGATGGTAGAACAGCATCACAAGATTCAGCATCTTGGTTTTTTAGGGGGGGGGCCGGGAGTCCCATGGTACCACAGGAAATTGAGTAATATAAATTACTACCGTGCAGTGACAGTGCTGGGGGGTTTAAAGCAGCATTGCAATGAAAAAAGTTATTCCAAAAAGCTAATTTTCTGCTATGGCGCCGAAAAATATTGACAGAACTGTTAATTTGGGTTTTCTGGATGCTTCCTATGTTGTGTACTGTACATTTGCATCTTTGTCTGGATTCTTACCCTCCTCAGGTCTTCAGTATTATTTTTATGCAAAAATGAGGCAGCCATCTTTTTTTCTTGAGAAATAATTACTTTAAAACTTTCATAAGATTCTTAAATGATATCAGAAACTGAAAATTTCACCATCAAGATAAACTGGAAGACATCTGGCATTGATTAGGGGAAAAAAAAAGGTGGGGTCAGATTTTAACCCATTTTTTGTTGTTCTGCTGCTTTAAAACATGGGTTGAATTGGACCCACTAGTTTAAAAAATGAGGGTCTAAAGAGGAACCGACTGAGTCAAAACATAATCAGTGGCAGCTCTTGAACAATTCACATTCAAACAACATGGGGCTAGATATTCAAAACTGTGCTCCAGGGCCAAAGTAGCACTGCTCAGCAGGCAAATATAGCCTGGAGCAAAAAGCAAGCTATATTCAAAAGGAATAGCCCAGAGCAAAACCTGCTGAATATAGCAAACAAAGGAAGTCGGGCAAACAGGGCCAGGAGTGCTGGGCAAAGATAGCCCAGGAATATGATAGCACTGAATATAGCAACAGGGAAGTGCACATTGCCACTGCATCCCATTAGACACTGAAGAAAGCTAGTGTTGCAGGTGGAGAACATTGTGTGCAATTGCACAGAGAGGTCTCACATCCACTGCAAACAACAATGTAAGCCACACACTGCAGAACTGTGCTATGCTGACGTGAGGTTTGCCCATGCTAACCTGAGTACACAGTGCTAACGCATTAGCCCAGTACAAACTGAATAGCCCGGGGCAAATGGGAGCTATGTTCAAAGCTCCCATGCAAATGAGCCTACTTAGGTAATTTGTGGGCAAACAGGTATATTTGCATCGCATTATCTGCTGCTTAGCAGTCAGTACCACACAGTTTGCCTGGTGCTACTGCATGAAGCAAACAGCGCCACCTATTGGTCAGAATGGTAGTACAAGCTGGATGCAGCAGGCCAAGGCATGCCCACAGCGTCCCCTGTTGGTCGGCAGGGAAGTACAGGCTGGAAGCAGCAGGAACTGTGTGCTGGCAGGCACAAACAGAGCAGACATCCTGCCCATGCAGCACTGCAAGCTGTACAACACAAGGTATGAATATAGGGAGAGAGAAACACGGACAGTGATACCTGTGTTACATAGCTAGGTATACAACTGATATACACACACATGCATATATATATACACACACACACACGTATATATATATATATATATATATATATATATATATTTAGAGAGAGGGGAGATAGTCACACACATGTCTACTGGCCATATGTGCAACATAGGCACCCTACGGCAGGTGTTGGTGGAACACAGTGGGGATACCCACGAATGCATGGGACAACCATAAGGCACGCCTGGTGGGGGTGGATGGACATATGCTGTAGACTATATAGGGTGTGCAGCACATCCTACAGTAGGGACCTGGGCAGACTGGCTGGGCCAGGCTGTCCTCCCCGTCGCCATGGTCCCTGTTGCCATGTGTGCCTGTGCACACCCTGGTAGTCATTAGCCTTCACCCTCCAGCATCGCTTCCCATTCCCTGTAGATTAAAATACCCTGATAGTTTAGTGATACCCCCAGTATGTTTCCCGACCGATCCTCGCATACACATATATCCCTGGTAGTCTAGCGGCTCATTTCAGCAGCGCTATCAGAGTACCCCACCCATCAGCCATGAATGCTGTGATGGCTCAGCGCCTTTCACACCACCACGGCCGATGAGCCACCACTGAGGAATGAACGAGCTGTAACAAGCTGTACTGAAGCAGTACAGCCATTCATTCCTCAGTCGGCCGCCGTGGTGGTGTGGAGGAGGGCTGAGCCGGTCGCCGGCTTGATTCGGGCTGATGGGTGGATGTGAGGGCGGTGCTGCTGGGGGGCGTAGACTACCAGGGATATATGTGATATTACGGGATCTGGGTCAAGAATCGTGCTGGGGGCATCACTAAACTACCAGGGTAATTTTTAAATTCTACGGGAATGGGAAAAGTGTTGGAGGGTGGGGGGGGGGCACCACTAGACCACCAGGGTAATGACGTGTTGCTATGGGGAATGGGGGTCGGGATAGGTGCTGGGAGGGTACCTCCGCTATTAGCGCTGCCTTAAGAGCAGCTTTTCTTCGGCAGTAACTAGCGCCTCACTACAGGTCGCGCTAATGCCTGTAGCGTGGCGCTCTCCTTTTGTATATGCCAGTGCGCTGGCATTCAGGGCCCCTCCCCTCTGTCTCTCCCTCTGCTTTCATTTTGGTTTAGCGTCAGTGATAAAGGTGCATTTCAATATTGCAGTCGGGTGCAAGGTCGGCACTAATCCAGCGCAACGGCATTGCGCCCGGCACTGAGCTCTGAATATCTGGCCCATGAAATCTTGCTGTATTCAGACATAATGCAGTTAGCCCCAGCACATGAACTGCCCCGGAGAGGAAAGAGTTAACTCTATGCAGAAGCATAGAGCATTGAGCTCGAGCTCGGTTTACAAACCTCTGGTATTTCCCAGTGTAACCACTTAGATTCTTTACTCCGCCTAACAGTGAAGTCGCTCTGGAGATTTCCTCTGCTCAGTTTGGTAAAAGTAAAGCACTCGGTTGAAACCTCATATTTTTTTTGTTATTTTTGGATTTCCAGCCTCAGTCTACGGTACAGGTAGTGTGTAGATAGGTAGTGACTGTGTTTTATTTTTGAGAAAAAGTGGAAATTGTTCTTTTCCTCGGTTTCTTTCCGGTCGGTCTGGTTTGGAACTGACCTTGTCACATTCTGTTTAATTTTTGATTTTATTTCTGGGATTAGAGTGGTGTTCTGGTACCGATCGGTTTCAAAAGAACCGGACCTTTTGCCGGTTCTTTCAAAGAGCCCATGACACGGTTTATAACCGATCGGTTATTGTAGTACCTGGCTTGAAAGCTGCAATAGGGTAATTTGTTAGGTTGGCCATGTGTGAGAAACCCAAGAAGAAAACCAGTCCCACTGGGTTTCAACACTGTACTGAGTGTGGGGAGGTCTTTGCTAAGGCTGACCCCCACCTCATCTGTGTTTATTGTCTGGGGTTTGACCACCTCAAGTCAGACTGCCAAATCTGTAAAAACTTTCCTAAATCCAGTCTAGACAAAAGACTGAGTAGGCTGAAGGAAAGGGAGGCCGAGAAGTCCGTAGATCCGGATGGCCAGCCTTGTTCGGTTGTGGCCGAACCTGAGGAGTTGCCTGCTGACCCAGGCGATACCTCCTCGGGCAAAAGGAGAGCCGACCCCGAGGGGGCACTCCAGAGACAGATCTCTTTGCAGCACTGGACAATCATCAACTTCCTATGTTTTGTTGCAGACCTAGTCCTGGGGATGGTTCCCCAGGGTGCTCTCATTTTGGATTTGTAGGGCAGGTTTCTCTATGCCTTCCCTCCCTTCCCTCTGCTGTTCAGAGTTCGGATCAAGATCAGGACTCAACCCTGCACAGTGATACTGGTGGCTCCAAACTGGGCCAGACGGCCTTGGTATCCTCAACTGCTGTCCTTGTCAGTGTCACGTCCCCTGTCTCTGCCCAGGACATACAATCTCCTGTCCTTCTCCCAGGGGCGGATCTGGTACCCCAATCTCCAGTTTCTCAATCTCAAGGCCTGGCTGTTGAAGAGTTAGAATATGCAGCACTACGTCCCTCTCAGGGAGTTCTGGATATTCCGAAGGTCTCCAGGAAACCTTCCACTAGAAAAACTTGCAACTCAAAATGGAAAAGGTTCAGTATTTGGTGCTCTCAGAAAGGCATCCTGCCTGATTCTGCAGACATTTCCACAACCTTAGACTATCTAGTTCATCTGAATGGTCTAGGCCTTAGGCCTGCCACTCTGAAGGTTCATCTAGCAGCTGTCTCTGCATTCCTCTCAGCAGGGAAGGGCTCTTCCCTGGCATCTCATCCTGTTTTCAGAAAGTTTTTCAAGGGCCTGGTTCACATTAACCCTCCCTTTAGGGAGCCCATTCCGCCTTCGAATCTTAATGTCTGAACTAGCTCAGTTTATGCAGCCACCCTTTGAACGTCTGGCTTTGGCTGAATTGAAGTACTTGACGTGGAAAACTGTGTTCCTGGTAGCTATCACTTCTGCCAAGTGGATTAGTGAGTTACAGGCTCTGTCAGTTGAACCTGACTTCATCTCGTTCCATAGGGACAAAGTGGTCCTAAGAACCAATAGGAGGTTCTTGCCCAAAGTGGTATCGGATTTTCATCTGAACCAGTCTATATCTCTCCCTGTGTTTTTCACTGATCATTCTTCTTCAGGTGAAAGAAGGTTACACAGTCTGGATGTTAAGAGGGCCCTTAGCTACTGCATTGAGCATACTAAGGCACATAGAAATGACCGTCTTCAATTGTTTCTCACTTATGGTGAGGTGGGGAAAGGTAAGCCTGCCACTAAAAGAACTGTTGCCAGGTGGATTGTTTCTTATGTACAATTCTGTTATGACAAGTTGGGTAGAACGCCGCTTTCAGGCCTGAGGGCTTACTCGACTAGGGGTACAGCTGCTTCTCTAGCTGCGGCCAGAGATATACCTTTGTTAAGAGATCTGTAAAGCAGCCACCTGGAAAACAGTACATACTTTTACCAAGCATTACTCCATGGACATCCAGGCTAGGAGTGATGCTAGGTTTGGCACAGCAATACTGCAGAGCCTCTTCCCAAAGTAGGTTCTGCATTCCCTCCAACATAGGGAACTGCTTGGTACTCTGCATTATGTCTGAATAAAGCAAGACTTCATGTTATTTGAAGAAAAAAATACTCACCATAGTAATGTTGTTTCTTCTAATGGAGTCTTGCTGTATTCAGACCTCCCTGCCTCCCCTCTCAGAACCTGGTTTTTGGGAAGTGGGCTGGCAGGTACAGTGTTGCACCTCAGGGGTGTACCTTGTACCCTCCCTCTTGGGTGAGGTGGATGTTGTTATTTTTTCTGGTGTTTTATACTTAAATATTGTCACTACCTTTCCTTCTTGGGTTCTCGACGTGAGTCTTTTGGGTCCAAAAAGTATCTTTTGCCCTTTGGCTATATGTTCAACAATTTCCATACTATAGTATGTTAGTTAGTGTGCTCGTAAGAATCTGACGGTTACACTGGGAAGTAGCACAGACAGAGGTTTGAAAACCGAGCTCTAGCTCAACGTTCTATGCTTCTGCATAGAGTTAACTCTTTCCTCTCCGGGGCAGTTCAAGTGCTGGGGCTAACTGCATTATGTCTGAATACAGCAAGACTCCATTAGAAGAAACAACATTACTATGGTGAGTAATTTTTTCTTCTCTTCCTTTAGATATTCCTATACAGTAGTAGGAGCATCAGTTTGGACCCACTGGGAAAGAAAAGAGGGGTCAGTTTTGGGCAGGATGCAACTTTTGCCACATGTTAGCACTGTCTCTTCTACCATCCCATTATAGTTAGGGCTGAGAAGGCACATCTGTGCTAAACTTGAAAACAAAAAAAAAAACTTGCACTCATCCTACACTCAAGAGATTAAAGCCAAGCCAAACGAATAGTGCAGAAAATATTTGTTATTGTGATGCTTACAAAATCATGCAAGTCATATAACAAGTGATGCCTTTGCTGCCACTGAAACACAATGGGTGTTTTATTTTGTCATAATACTTGGCAACTCTTAGCACCACCTTCTTGGGGGTGACTACTTTTATATTTATTTATGTATATTTTTAGCTATATAAAAGTTGCAAAAAACTTTGTTAATGCCCCAGTTAGGGTCAAGCGACAAAAGTTGGGAAATGAGGCATTAGGGTTTCCAACCCTAACACCCACCCCTCCCAAACCAGGCAGGAGAGCAAGTGTGGGGTGTGCATTGGGCTTCTCGAGCCTAACACTCACCCCATTCCATCTGTAAATAAGGTCAAATGTGTAGACTTTATGAGAATGGGGTGAGTGTTAGGTTTGAGAAGCCCAAGGCAGACCCCACACCTACTCTCCTGCTTGGTGTGTGTGTGTGTGTGTGGGGGGGTGTTAGGGTTGCAAACCCTAACACCTCATTTCCCAACTTTTGTCACTTTGACCCTAACTGAAGCATTAACCAAGTTTTTTGCAACTTATTTCCTTACTTTTGGAGATAGTATAACAGTATCCTTACACTCCCAGGCATACATAATTTTGTCAGCTTTTATTTTTCTGATATTTGTCAGTTCCCTGGTATTCACTGCCCCCCCCCCAATCGTACATTTGTGCCCGGTCCCCATTACTGTTAATAGCTCCCTGTGTGTAGTAGCACACCCCACCACAGTCTAATTTGATTACATGTTTTATGTAAATTTTTCATTGGTATTCAGTGGTAATCCTCACCCTCCAACTGTACCCTGGTCCCCATTAATTTCTACTTAATAGCCCTGGTGTCTAGTGGCACCCACACCCTCCCAATTGTATATATTTTATATAATATATTCACTGGTGTTCAGTGGCACTCCCTCCACCCTCCCATGTTACCCACCCTCTTATCTCCATATTTACTATATTGTAAATCACCATTGTTGTTCAGCGGCACCCCCGCTCACCATCCCATGTCCGTATTCTATATTCTGGGTGTCTGGTGGCACCCCCACCTTCCCATCCCCATATTTATAATATTTTTAATCCCTGTTGGTTGTTAGTGGCACCCCCATCCTTCCATGTAATTATTCTTTATCTCTAGTGTCTAGTGGCATCCCCACCCTCCAGTCCCCATATTTTGTATAATGTAAATGCCCATTGGTGGGTAGTGTCACCCCTCACCCTCCCATGTCTCTGCCAACCTGAAAATGAAAACCGCCCCAATGTCTTTTTTTTTACAACTTGTAAAACACCATCACACCCGCCCACCCACCCAGCCTCCTACTGTGCATCTCACTCTCCCACACCCCCATTGAACCCTTCCAAATGTCTCGCCACCTGAACTGCCAACAGACTGAAGATGTCCTCTCTGATTGTATACATGTCTTGCTGCTGGAATCAGTGACTTCTCTCTATCAAGTTAAGAAAACTGTGATGGAATTGAACTGCAGGTACTTACTTGTCAGAGAGCAGTTGCTGATTCCAGCTGCAAGACGTGTCATCAGTTGGAGAGTGGCTCTTCAGTCTGTTGGCAGTTCAGGTGAGTGAGGGCCTGTGGGGGGGGGGTGGTGGTCAAGGGGTATGTGGGAAGGTGGGTGCACAGTGGGAAGTCTGGTTGGTGGTATAGGTGTGATCGGCATTTTTTTGTTACAGGTTGTAAAATTAAAAAAAGACATAGAGGAACGTTTTCTTATTGTCAGGTTGACAGAGGCATAGGAGGGTGGGGGGTGCTACTAACCACCAATGGGGTGTACATTATACAAAATGTGGATTGAGGGTGGGGTGCCACTAGACACCAGGGATTTAGAATTCTTACATGGGAAGGGTGCCACAGAACAGTGTGACACTGTTGTAAAGGCAATAAATAATTTTTCACAAGAGGAATCCTTTTCCGCGAATACTTTGCCGTATTCGTGAAAAAGTACTCCTTTTCCACTCGGAAGGAATCCTTTTCTGTCAGTCCTTTGCCGTGGTCGCAGAAAAGGATTCTGTCTCATGAAAAAGGATTTGGAACTTCGTTTTTTTGTTTAAATCCTTTTTCGCGAGACAATTCCTTTACCGCAAATCCTTTTTCGTGGTCGGAGTAAAGGATTCCATCTCTCAAAAAAGGATTTCGGACTTAGGTTTTTGTTATGTATCCTTTTTCACGAGATTATTCCTTTTTCGTGAATCCTTTTTCATTCTCGCAAAAAAGGATTTGACTCGTGGAAAATAATTTCGGACTTAGATTTTTTTTAAATCCTTTTTCACAAGAATGAAAAAAGACTCAAGAAAAAGGAACTTAGCAAGTCACGAAAAAAGATTTAAATAGTTAAAAAAAAATGTTCAGGGGCCATGGGAGCCATTCAAAAAAAAAAGTGACGATAATCAACTCTCGGTTAACAAGATACATGTTTGGATGTCTGTAGAAGATATCCCTAAGCAGAGTTATGACAGTTTGTTGTTTGGAAAAATACAAAACAAGATGGCTCATGAAAAAGGATTGAATCCTCAAGGAAAAGAATCCTTTTTCATGAGACCAAATTCCTTTGTCATTCCAGGAAGCTATCCTGGAGAGTGAAATTCCCATTGAAAATTATCGGAACTTAAAAATTGAATAACTTTGGAACGGATTAATATTTTTTTCAACAAACAAACACAAGGCAGCTCTGTGACCCAAGCTCTTTCTACCATAGAAATTTCACACCAAAATTCTCTACTGTCTGGGTGCAAGGTGATGAGAAAAAAACTCCAGAAAAGGTTTTTGCAGTATCCGGATCTCAGAATCTGCAGATCCGACCGGAACAAAACTTGACATGTCAAGAGCTCTAACTCCGCAAGACAGCACATGACAAAATTTGTGCAAATCTGTTTGATGATTGCAAAGTTATTTAAGTGCAAAATATGAGTTTAACATTGAACTGCCTATCCAACCCTAACTAAAGGGGCACAACCGTGCCCGGATGATATATATTTTTTACTCCTATGTTAAACAGTGATTTTTGTACCTTAATACTGTCGCCATTCTTGGATGGAATAACCTGAAATGTGGCACATGTGATCTTCATCGAGGATATCTCTTGCAGCAGGTCACACATACAGTATAGGAACTTCCCAGCCACAGGCATAGTTCCTAACTGGAGGATTTTACCAGCAGTCGACCTGGGACTGCCCACGATGGCATCGTGTGTCATGTCCTGAAACATATAAGCGTGGGCAATCCCAGATGCTCCTCAGTTCTTTTCCTGCTGCGACCTGCATTCAACACGTCCAGTTTAGAGTTCAGCCTCAGTTGACGAAGAAAAAGAATACTTGAAGAAAGCTTGTTCGACGTGTTATTTCCCAGTTTCATCAAACCTTCTCCATGTCGTCTTTGAACTCTTTTATTTAGAAAGTGTGCCTGTGGCCAGAAGATCGCTACAGAAGACCTTCATGAACTTTATGTAAAGTGCTTAGGCCCTACGCACAATACTTGTGGCTGTGTCCTGTGTCAGTGCTTTAACAAAGCTACCAAAAGACGAAGACTGCAGCAGCTTAGAGAGCACCTTATTGAGCAGAAAGTCACCCTCCTAGAGCAGGAGCATCAGTCTAAGACTTTGTCGTCCTCAGGTTTCCATCTTTCTAGCCGGGAACACTTATCAATGGAGAAGGATGACAAAAAGGAGAAACATAAACACCCCAGTAGGAGCAAGCATTCTCCCCACGTCTCCTCCCCATCGATGTCCTCTCTGCCTATTTCTGTTTCTCAGGCAGTTCTTAATACTGGAGTAGTTTCATCTGCTCTCTCAGAGGCTATGACTTTTTTATCTTCTGCTCTGTCGGTGACTCCAGGCCCTTCTGATTCCACCCACTCGTCAATGGTGTCCTCGTCAATGAGCTTCCAGGGTGTGAAAACATTGCAGTTTCCACCACTGCCACCTACATCAATGAGGTCACTGTATTACCCTTCGCCGGGTTCCACATGGTCATCGATGGCCGAAAACCCAGGAGAAGGACACTGTGTCCTATGCTCTCATGATCTGTTGTCGAGGGCTTTTCCATAGATGACCCAAGATACTCATCTGCCTCCCTCGTTGAGCCGTTTGGGGCCACAACCAGCACCAGTTTATTCTGTTATTCCTGTAGGGTCTACTCACAGTACCCCTGTAACTACGGCAGCTCCTTAATTGGCTGTGGTGGATATTCATGCACTAGTCAATACTGTCTTGGATTTGACAAAGGAAAAATACTCACTGTACCATGGGTGTTACTTCTGCCCCTATTTCAGTGCCTTCCAGGTGCTCTTCTGCATCTAAAACCACCAGTGCCTCTCCAGCATCTCCAGATTCCTCACATGACATTGAAGTGGAGGATCCATATTTACAGGAGTGGGAACAGGAGGAGAGAATTGATCAAGGGGATCTTTCTCCTTTCTCGGGTTCATCTGCCTCCTCACTAGAAGAAGAGCCTATGCCATATCTTTCATGTTCCTGTCCGGATGATCCAAGTATTTCTGACATAATGCAGCATCTCTAAAAGACTATAGGATTCCAGGAGACTGAACAAGATACCTCTAGGTGTAAACTTGCAGGCTATTTAGGCCTACCTGAAAGCCTTTCATTGGTTATCCCACCTTTATTGGAGGCATATTAAGATGCATTTTTAGCAGCGTGGCAATAGCCCTTCAGTATACCTTCCACACCTCGAAAAGCTGATAGAACATATCAAGCCCTGGTGGTACATCCTTATTTTACACCTCTACCACAAGCTGATTCAGTGGTGATTAGTGCTGCACATGATAGGTCGGTTAGACCAAAACATCTTAGTGCCCAATATCTGGATAAGGAATCCCAGAAGCTTGATGCTATGGGGAAACAAACATTTTCATCCTCCACAATGACACTCTGGATTCTTAACTATATGGTGCACCTCTTCAGGTATCAGGAGGAGTTGTGAAAAGCTGCTCAGGCTTCAGTCCGAACTCTTCCAGATGCAGCTCCTAAGGAGGAACTTGGAAATACTATAAAAACTGCCTCAGCTGTTGGTCGCCATCTTTTATGGGCGGCCTTTGATGCTATCAAGTTCTACAGCCCAGGGTTCTACCACTGGGATTTGTCTTTGAAGACATTCATGGCTCAGAGTCTCCAGCTTTGCTCCTGATGTCCAGCATCCTGTTCTGAATGCACCTTCAAGGGTCACAAGCTTTTTTGGTCCCCAGACCATCTTGACTTTCCTTCAAACTTCTGGACGTAATCTGAAGTACACTCCCTCTACCACACCCAAACTAAACCCTACTATAAAGGGAATTTTAGCCAGCCTGCCAGTAGACAAAGAACTGCCACCAAGCAACCCAACAAATGTAAGGTTACAGCCTCCTTACCGGGACCTAATCCAGCCCCAAAAGCATCTTGTTCCGTCCCATCTGTCCCCCAACAGGGACATCCCACAGCCTGAAGATCCCTCTCAAGCCTGTGGTATTAGGGCCCCAACCCATGGAGGTAGGGGTCAGATTTTCCCTGTATTTACAGAACTGGCAAAGCATAATGACAAATGCATGGGTGCTCTAGTTGGTTCAGTCAGGCTGCACTTTAGACTTGATGGCCGTGCCTCCCGATATGCCTCCAAGGACTTCTTCCTATCCTCTCGACCACTAGGCAGTATTGACAGCAGAGGTTCAAACTCTTTTACTTAAAAAAGCGACCAAATCAGTCCGCTTTACTCACATTTTTTCTAGTTCCAAAATGAATGGGAGATCTAAGACCCATGCTAGATCTCAGAAAGCTAAATCTCTTCATAGAATACAAAAAATTCAGGATGGTCATTCTTCCAATGTTCATGCCCCTGCTAAACAAGGGAGACTGGCTCTGCTCGCTAGACATGAAGGATACATACCAGCACATAATGATCCACCCCGCCCATAGACGGTATCTTCGCTTCTCTTTCCAAAACCACCATTACCAGTTCAGGGCCCTACCTTTTGGGTTGGCTTCAGCTCCCAGGATATTCATGAAGTGCCTTGTGGTAGTGGTGGCGGCAGCTCTCAGGAGAGCAGGTTTCTACGTCTTTTCTTACCTGAATGACTGACTGCTCTAGGCTTCGTCCAGACACCATTGGCAACAACTCTTTCGTAAACACTCAAGTTGTTTGCATCTTTGGGAATAACAGTCAATGTGCCAAAATCCAAGATGGAGTACACTCAGTGCCTCCAGTACATTGGGGCTGTACTGGACACTTCAGTAGGTTTAGCCTTCCTGACACGCAATCGGGCTAAAAAGCTAATCAATCTGCATTTCAGTTATGCGACGACAGGGTACATCTCAGCCAGGGAGTATCTGAGGTTAATGGGACACATGGCTGTGACCATCTCAACAGTCCCTTATGCCCGTCTACACATGCAGATTTTACAGTGGACCCTGAAGGTGCAGTGGGACCAAAGAACAAATGATTTAGAGGTAGAAGACATGGTCTCAACTCCTGCAGTACATGTCATAGAAACATAGACTTTGACGGCAGATAAGGACCGCTAGGCCCATCTAGTCTGCCCATTTCCCTACCTATAGGATAGGCCGCAGATCCTAGTTAACCACCAGCCTATTTCTTCCTACCCACCACAAGAATTGCCTTATGTCTGTCCCATGCATTCTTGAATTCTCCCACAGTTTTAGACCCCACAACCTCCTCAGGAAGGCTGTTCCATGCATCCACTACCCTCTCTGTGAAATAATACTTCTCACATTGCCCTGAACCGCCTCCTTCTATCTTTTAAATTGTGTCCTCTTGTTCTTGCAAGTCTCTTTTCTGAAAGATGCTACCCTCTTGACTTTGTTGATTCCACTGAGGTACTTGAAAGTTTCTATCATGTCCCCTCCCTTCTTTCCTCAAGGGTATACATATTAAGCTCCTTTAGTCTCTCCTCATCACGGCTTCTCTTGCAGACCCTGCACCATTTTAGTTCCCTCCTCTGACTGCCTCTATCCTGTCTATGTCCTTGTGGAGATGGGGTCTCCAGAACTGGACACAGTACTCAGATGGGGTCTCACCAACTGTCGGTACAGAGGGATAACAACTTCCTGTTTTCTGATGATGATGCCTCTCCCTGTACATCCCAGTATACCCCAGCCCTCCTACTGCCTTCTCTCACATTGCTTGCTAACCTTAAGGTCATCTGATATGATTACCCCCAGGTCCCTTTCCTTTTTGTTGTTGTTACTACCTCCCCACCCATTGTGTATACTTCCCCTGGGTTCTTGTTTCCCAGGTGCATTATTTTGCACTTCTTTGCATTGAATCCTAGCTGCCATACTTCTGACCATTCCTCCAACCTTGTCAAGTCCCTTTTCATCCTTTCCACGCCTCCTTGTGTATCAACCCTGTTGCAGATCTTTGTGTCATCTGCAAAAAGGCATACTTTTCCTTCCAGTCCCTCTGCAATGTGTCTGATGAAGACATTAAAAAGGACTGGACCCAATACTGAACCCTGTGGTACCCCACTAGTAACCCTCCTTTCTTCAGAGTGGACTCCATTTACAATTACCTTCTGTGTCCTGTTGTCCAGCCAGTGTTTTACCCAGGCTACCACCCTGGGTCCCACTCCCAGGCTGGTTAATTTGACTATTAATCTTTTGTGTGGGACTGTGTCAAATGCCTTGCTAAAGTCTAGGTAGGCCATGTCCACAGCCCTCCCTGGTCTACTTGACTTTGGTCACCCAGTCAAAGAAATCTATTAGATCTGCTTGACATGACCTTCCCGCTGTGAACCCATGCTGCCTTGGGTCCTGTGCTCCACTGGCCTCTAGGTACTCAACTGTTCTTTCCTTCAGAAGTGAGTCCATCACTTTCCCTACCACAGAGGTCAGACTGACAGGTCTGTAGTTTCCTGCCTCTGTCTTGGTCCCACTTTTGTGAAGGGGAATCACATCTGCCTTCCTCCAGTCCTCGTGTACCACACTATCCTCCCATGATTTATTAAAAAGAGTAGCCAATGGTTTCACTAGTTCTTCCCTTAATTCTTTTAGAATTCTGGGGTGAATTCCATCAGGACCCATTGCTTTGTCCACCTTCAGTTTTAGGAGTTCTTGCAGAACCCTTTCTTCTGTGAAAGGACTGGGATCGGCCCCCCCTATCAAGAGTGCTTCTGTTAATTGATTAGCACTTCCTCCTCTTTTGTGAATACTGAGCAGAAATATTCGCTCAGTATTCCTGCTTTTTCACTGTCCCCTCTGCCCACCCACTCGCTCATTCTATTCAGCCTCACTATCCCTCCCTTTGTCTTTCTGGTGCCGCTGATGTACCTATAAAAGGTTTTATCCCCCTTCTTAACTGAGTTGGCTATCTTTCCTCAGTTTGGGCCTTTGCTATTCTGACTTCCCTCCCTGCTTCCTTCTGCCTTAACTGGTACAGCTCTCTGTCCTGCTCCTTCTGTGTTTCCTTATACTTCCGGAATGCTATCTTTTTCTTCCTGACTTTCACAGCCACCATGTCCTTTAGTGGTGGAGGAATATGGACAGCCTGTTGCGGGGTGTTCCATTTCAAACTCCCACCCTCACCACACCCTTACTACCGATGCCTCCTCCCATGGTTGGGGAGCCCATCTAGACAACCTTCAGACCCAGCGGGTGAGGCGCCAAGGAGAAGTTTGTCTCCACATCAGTATTCTGGAGATGAGAGCAGTTTTTTATGCACTGCAAGCATTCGACACTCTACTGCCAGCGGGTTGCCTTCCAATTCAAATGGACAGCTCCATGACAGTCCATTATTTGAACAAACAAGTGGGGTACCCATTCCTACCCCTTGTGCAGAGAGGCAATGAGAGTGTGGTACTGGGTGATCCAACACGGGTTACACATGCTCGTGGTGCATGTCCCGGGCAACAAGAACACCCTAGTGGACGTGCTCAGCTGTTCCAGTGAAAGATCCTCTAAGAAGTGGTCGAAGACCTCTTCATTCACTGGAGTTGACCCAAACTAGACCTCCTTGCCTCTCTGCTCAATGCAAAACTGCCACACTATTGCTTACTAGAGCCAGGTCCTGGAGCTGTGTGGCTAGACACATTATCTCTTTCCTAGACAGGAAACTTTCTCTATACGCCTTTCCTCCAGTCCCTCTCATTCAGACGGTTCTACTCAAACTAATCCGAGACCAGGCCACCATGATTCTCATAGTGCCCCTATGGCTGAGACAGATCTGGTTTCCACTGTTGCATCAATTGACCATCCAGGAGCCTCCACCTGTTCCCATTTGTCCCACCCTCCTCACTCAAACTTATGGAACCCTTCTTCATCCCAATATTCGCTCCCTGCACCTGCATGCTTCACTCCTGAAGACATAGTTCTTTCAAGATTCCAAAGCTGGCCCCATGTGGCAGAGGTATTACGGGCAGCTCGAAAACCTTCCACCAGGGCAAACTACTCCATGAAGTGGAAGTGGTTTTCTGCCTGGGCAGCGGACCAAAGGTTGGACCCATACACCTCTTCACCGCAGCATATCCTAGGCTACTTTCTCTCTCAGATACTGGACTGAAGTACTCCTTGGTGAAAGTGCACCTGTCAGCAATATCTGCCTTTCATGCCCCAATGGGTGGCCAACCTTTGACTCAATTGGAGGTTATGAAAACCTTCTTGAGGAGCATTCTCCACCTCAAACCCCTGATGTGGAACCTCCTACCTCCGTGGGCCCTAAATTTTGTCCTAGAAAAACTTGCCTTACCCCACTTTGAACCAGCAGCTACGTAACATGTGAGCTGCGGTATCTCTCCTGGAAAGCTCTTTTTTTGGTAGTGATTATGTCGTCTAGACGTATATCGGAATTGCAAGCCTTTACTTGAATTTTCACAAAGAGTGTTATGTACGAATCCTAATTTTCACCCGAAGGTGGTATTGGAGTTCTCTTTGAACCAATCTATCCATCTACCTGTGTACTATGCGGAGCCTGCTAACCCAGGGGAGGCATTGCTCCACACGTTGTACATACAAATCTGCGGTATTATCTTTTATGTAGAAAAGAAAAGTGCAAGACAGCTCAGCTTTTTGTTTCCTTCATCCCAAGTAAAGAGGGCATTTCTGTTCCTAAGCAGTGCCTGTCCAGATGGTTGGCCAACTGCATTACTGTTTGTTATAAAAAATATGATAAACAGCTCCCAGGTGTGGTAAAGCCTCACTCCAAGCGTGGGATGGCGACCTCAGTGGCATGCTTTAGAGGCATTTCAGCAGCAGACATTTGTGAAGTGGCAACCTGGTCGAAGGTTCATACCTTCACCAAACATTACAATTTGGACACAGCATCCAAAAGAAGAACCAATTTTGGTTGTACAATCCTGCAGAGACTGTTGTTCTGATTTCTTGTTTGAGTTTTTCCACCACCCATTTTTTCCTCCCAACTGCTAGGAATTCATTCCTATATGTGTGACCTGCTGCAAGAGATATCCTCGATAAAGATAGTACAGTTATGTAGGTACTTACCATAACAGTGGATCTTCAAGAGAATCTCTTGCAGCAGGTCATTCGGCCCCTTCTTCTGGCCTCCGCGCTCCCCGCTCTAGGAGGGGACTCGCTTCTGCTCTCTGAATCACAACAGGGTACTCCTAACTGCTCCTCGGTTCACCTCAGAGGCCTCTTGGATTATATCAACCAGATACGGTTGCTGACGGGGAAAAGAACCGAGTAGCATCTGGGACCACCTATGCTTATACTGTATGTCTCAGGGCATGACACATGATGTTGTTGTGGGTGGTTCTAGGTCGACTGCTGGTAAAATCCTCTGGTTGGAAACGCCAGCGACTGGGAAGTTCCTGTATGTGTGACCTGCTGCAAGAGATTCTCTCGAAGATCTACCTTTAAAGTAAGTACCTATGTAACTGTACTTTCTTGGGCTCAGAATCTCTGGATTCTGATAATTTGGTAGCAATCTTTTAAGCAGTTTAAAAGTTCTAAAATGTTGAAGGCATGAACAAATGCTCTATATTTGCTCACTAATAGCACAGTTTTTGCTCACCAATAGTGCAAAATATGACTGAGTTAAAATGTTACTCTCTGGTAAGAGGTTGGTCAAAAGATGACATTTCGTTATGTGGTTTAACTGAGAAACATGTAGATTTTAACTTAATAAAATTAGTTTCCATTTCATGCATGTGCACTTCAGTTTTAAACAAACGTTTCATAAAGTGTCTTTTGTGAAAATGGGGTGTGCCATTTGTGTCATTCAGTAGCCATATTTGTTTCTCAAAACCTCCTTTTTCATGAATCTATGAACATGGAGCTTTCTAGAGAGAACTACAGCCCCTCTCCCACCTGATCTCAATATAAAATGTTTCCCTTGTAATATAGTGATCCCCCTTCCCGATCCTGGTGCCACCACTACTACACTACTCAGTATGCTCATCATTTTGACTGTATTTTTTTTTTATTACTGGTAGTCTAATGGTACACCCACCTCGATCCCAATCCCACTATTATGTCCTCTGGTATCCATTGGCACCCCCTTTCCCCCGTAAGTCCTGTATCAAAATATACTATGTGCTTGAGTGTATTATTGTTAACAAACAAACTTAGTAGAATAGACAGTGTCTGGTTGAGCAGGTGAGCAGAGTTTTGCCCTGATCGCCGTCCGGGGTTGGGGGGCCTCTGAACACCCTGAGATATATTTAAAATAGTGAGATTAAGATCAGGGAGGAGTGTAGTACCACTAGACTACCAAGGATGTTTTTTCCCCAATAAAGTCAAAAGGATGGACATACTGGGAATGGTGAGAGAGGAGACCAGTAGACTAACAGGAGTTCACAGTTCTTGATGGAGGTGTTCAAGTTCAGCTTTATTGCTCGGTAAACATACCATTACAATATACTACAAACATTACAACTTTCTAACAAATCATCAAATATTAAAAACAGAATACAGAATAAAAAGAGTGAGAATCCATCCCTAAATTAATTCTCAGAGGCAAGGAGAAATTTTTCTTTATACTTTATTACTTGATAAAAATTTTGAGGCCATCTTAGCCTCCTTTAATGTCTGAGGATGTAAAAGTATGAATAAAGGATCATATTTTGCATTTACATATTTAATGAGAAAGTCATTTAATAAATTAAACCGCAACATTTTATATAAAGGACATTGTACCGTAATATGATAAAGATTTTCTTCAAACCCCCTATTACACATACATAGTTCTGGTCCTGAATTAGGTAAAGTTTTTCTATTAAAATACATATATTTGGAACAGATAATTCCCATCCTTGCCCCAGTAATCATTTTCCTCTCTACCAGGGTCAGCAAAAGAATTAAATAGTTCTCTGTAAATGCATCACCCTTATTTTGTGCTAGCCAGGTAGCCTGGCTTTGGACTCTTAAGCAGATCCATTTGCTTTTCATAAGCAGACCTGAGTATTTTCTTTTTAATGAAGTCCTTAAATGAGGGAGATATTGAAATTGATTTCTCCCAATCTATCCATAGATGAAACATATCAACACTACCCAAAATATTCTGGATATTTTTAACCCAGGGTGACTTAAAATCTTGTTTATACCAAGAGAGCTTTTCTTTCAGGCATAATAAAGGCAAGAGATTTACCTGCTGATTGATAATTTTTAACCAGTAACAGATGGAACGTATATCAATTATTGTGGCGATGGAAACTTTACCCAATTCATCCCTAACTATGACATTTGTTGTGGCTAATGGAACCTGCAGTAGAGATTTATAATAAAAGGAGAGTGGATTTTCCAACCATAAAGGAACATTATTGTTCCAGACCTCTGCTCCATATGTAAGAGTAGGATTAATCTTTGCTTCACCCACAACCAATGCTGGTAAGACCGAAAGGCCTGCATATTTCCTGCTAAAGCGTAACAAAGCTTTAGCAATCAATTTTGCCCTTATCACTTGTTCCCTCCAATGCTCTATGCAGTTTCCATTTGAAAAATACTTCACCCCCAAATATGTATAAGAGGTTACCCCCTCTATAGGTTCATTATTTAAATAAATCCTTCATTTAGTTCGATATCCCTGTTGTGAGACAAAAATCATCTGCTTAGTTTTTTTCATATTTATTATTGAGTCCAAATGTTTGCATTTAGAATAAAGTTGATTTATTTTATTTTGTAAACCTTGAACGGATAAAGCAAAAATAATTAAATCATCTGCATAGGCAAGACTGTGCACTAATATATTCTTAATTTTAGGGGAATCAAGACTAGGTAGATCCCTATAGGTCAAAAGAGAGTCAATATACAGACTGAATAGAAAGGGAGCCAAAAGGCATCCCTGTTTAACTCCTGAAGTTGTACTAAAATAATCAGTAATGTTACCCTTATTGTCATATCTAACAGCCGGAGTTGTGTGTGAGTATAACATATGAATTGGAACCAGTAAATTCAAGGGTATATGTCTGTTTATTAATATCTCTCATAACTTGACTCTGTTAACAGAGTCAAATGCTGCATAAAAATCTACAAACACAGCATACAGCTTCATTTTACGAAATGCCCTATATTTTTCAATCAAATGTTTAAGAATGTAAATATTATCTATCGTAGAAAAATCCTTGCGAAAACCTGCTTGAAACATGATAAAGGGTAATTTACAGATGACCAATCTTGTAATTTATGTAATAATATTATAATTACTGGCCACAATTTTTTTTCATACAAAAATCGAGTTATAATTTGCCGTTATAACTACCTCAGCCAGTTATAACGGCAAACACGCGCCACTGTGCTCTAGAGCACAGCACGAGACACAAAGAACCGCACAGCGAACAAAACAACTAACTGACTCACGGTCTCACAGCTGAGGGTGTCCTGTCACATCCAGCGTTGTTCTGTCAGACAGAACATATACTCACCACCTAAAAAAAAAGAAAAAGCACTCCCACTTTCACACACTCCCTAACCCACGGTGACCTAATGCTTTCCTCTTCTCTTCCCAGACAACGCGACAGCAAGCAAACAAAAAACAGTGCCAACATGCCTTGGAGCCACACCACATAACCAAATGAACTCTTAGTTTAAAAGTTTCAAGAATTTTTACATAGTTAACTGTTTACAACCTTTCACAGTTCCACCACACGAACGAAGCCATCCAAAATGAACGTAATTTCATTCACGAACTGGAAGTTATAACATTCAAAGATGCTAACAAATGTTGTAATGTTACTGAAATGTTTCTTTTCCAAACATAAAAAACACGTTTTAAAATCATAAAAAACTGCAATGTTATACAACCACCACAAATAAATTCTTCATTATACCACAACTGCCTTATTCATTTATTTGCAAATTGAATAGATTATTGCTAAAAAAAATTGTGACCAGCAATTATAAAAAATTAAGTAATAGGCAGGTGTTGATTTATGAGAATTTTACACAAACCTCTCGGTGTGGATGTTATATAAACCCTCGGGCTTCGCCTTCGGGTTTATGGGCATCCCACACCTTGGGTGTGTGTAAAATTCTCATCATAACCACCTGCCTATACATTATTCTCTATTTAGCAAAGATTTTCCACTGATATCAGTGAGGCTAATTGGACGATAATTAAATGGAGATTGAAACTGTCCTTTTTTATGAATTGGAACTATTATATTTCTTGTCCAAGAAGGTGGCATGAATCTCTCTCTTAAACAGATATTAAAAAAAATTGTAAGAAAGACTACCCAATAACTCAAATACCTTTTATACACTTCTTCTGGTATCAAATCAGGTCCAGGTGCTTTATTATTTGGTAAGTTCACAATAGCATCTTCCACCTCTCCAAATGTAAACACTAAAGATGTGTATTCCCTCCCAATATTAAAATTGTTTAATGCATCACCCCCACCATTAGAGTGTTTATTAAGTAATGAGATGTAATATGTTGTCCAAGTTTCTTTGGGAATATATATGGGCAGTCTAAAGTTCTGATTAACAGCCCGCCTTATATACTAAAACCCAAAAGAGCCTAGTATCACCCTCCTTAATGGCTCGATACATTACTTCTCACTGTTTATAAGTAAACTCTCTTTTTTGGGGGGCAAGAAGTTTTTAATACTCACTTCGAAGTTTATTTAGATTTGAAATCGCCCTCCTACTTGTTTTTTTTTTTAGTCTGCCTAATAAGCCTCACTAAATTCCTTTTTTCCTCTCCTGCACTGTCCATCAAACCAAGATACTGCCTGAGACTTAATACTATAAGCTGAATAAATTACTGTATTGATTTGTTGATACCCTAAATTTAATAATTCATTAATCTGTTCGCCTTTAGGATCAGTATATACTTTATGATATAGATGGGCAAAAGTAGGAGAGTATATAAGATTTGAAACTCCACACATCGTCTTATTATTCAACCTTAACCTCTTTTTCCCACTAATCTCAAGACCTGCCATAGGGTTCTTTAAAGAGGGGATGTTGCTATCAAAATTCCTAAAATCCAACAAAATTGCTGCTTGATCACTTTCTGTTCTCATAACCACCTCCAATCTCCTAAAAAGATGATAACTAAGGGGAGAACATAAAATAAAATCAATTACACTCTTACCTACTGCTTTCTCCCCGTCGATCCCCTTCTAATCTCCCATTAAGAATCAAAAAATTATCTGTAATGAAAGTTTGAAAACATCCCCCTGCCTCATTAACAGTCATATCAGTTGTATTTCTTTGTTCCAAATCTGACATATATAATAATTCTTGCAACACTGATAAATTGTCAAAGTTTGCTATCCTAGCATTAAAATCTCCTGCTAAAAGAACAGTATCTACCATATTTGATTGTGTGATTAAATCTATTTCCACAGATAATTTAGACTAAAAATCATATGTTGGGTGGGTGTGAAAACCTGGTGGAATATATATATTTACAATCAGGACTATACATAAATCCCAATTAACAACTACCATAAGTATTTCGGGAGTGGGTGAGTAACTTTTCATTACCCTTAATCCATCCCTAATTTTGATCATAGTAACCAAACCTCCTTTATTTCTTCCATACATTTTTCCTTTAATTGCAGGAACAAAATTAGACTCATAACCATTCAAATAAGGGGATGTTAACACCCATGTCTCATGAAAAATAATGGCTTCATGTCTGGCAATGAAAGTAACCCACTGCAGGTCTGCAAACTTATTACAAAGTCCTGCTACATTCCAATTGAGGACATTATAACCTAAATTACTTTCTGACCCCAAATCCTGTTCTAGTGAGGTATCATTACTTTGAGATTCTGCTAAGTATAGTCAAGATTGTATAATTCTAGACTGTGCTGGTATCTCCCACTCATTTAATTCCACCAAGTAAATAACCACCTTATCCAACATATGTCTATTTTCACAAAGTAATGCCAACAATTGTGCAGAACCAATAAGGCAATCTATCTGGGTTCCCTCTTTACCATTCCAAACTCTTTTCACCTCCACAAATTCTTCAGGGAGTATATGTGTTTTGATAATAGTTGAAAGAATCATCCTCAAAAGTGTAGACAAATTAGCATCAGTTTCTCCCTCCAATGTCTCTAACCCAAAAATAGAGACCATCGAAAATTCAGAGGAAACTCCAAACTCCCAATTCAGTAATGCAAGCGTAGACTTAAATTTATCCTGTGTTAAAATTTTTCCAATTTTTACCCCATTATAAGTTTTTTTCCAAATTGTTGACCAGGTAACTGGCGTTGATAACAACAGTCCCAACAAATTTAGCAGGCCTTGTTTAGCCCAGACTAATTTTGCCATATCCATATTAGGAAGCATAAAATAAACTGGATTGGAAGCATTAGATGTATCCCTAATTGCCATAACAAGTGCATCCGCAACGGCTGATAACCCCAATTCAGCCCTTAACATATGCACTATCATGTTAGTCAATGATACATTAGTTTCATAATATTTAAAGTACATCCCATCCAATTTAAAAACTACTTCCTTACCTGTGCATTTTAAGTTATATGCTTCAAGATCATTCCCATCTAAATTAGTATCCTCCATAACTAACAATGGGTTTAAACAAGGGTCTTTATCAAGCTTATCTCCATTAATAGAAATCTCCCTAGAATTTGTCTTTTGTTCCACAATGAGGTTACCCGTCCCCTTTCCCTGCTCTTTTATGGGTATCAATTCCGCAACCATAAGCTTATTCTTTGCTTCAGAATTCTTTCTATTCAGTGTATAATTTTCTTTATCTGCCTGCATCTCACCTGGCATAGTGTAAACTTTAATCCCTACTTTATTTGTATTTTCATCATTAATTTTTATTTTATAGTTCTGTTTTCCTGATTTGTTAGTCTTGATGAGTCCATCAGCCTTAATCACCTTCCCCCCCTTTTTTCTTATTTAATCCCCCCCCCTTATTACCCTTATCGCCTTTTGGGGTCACAGGGATATTTAAGGAAGGAAATTACAAATTATGCCTTGGTCTATGAGCTTCCTTTTCCTCAGGTAACTGTAAAATTTGTTGTTCAAATGAGGCAAATCTCTGTGCACAAAAACTTGAGAGATTTTCCAGTGTTGTTTTAATACCATTATATGCCTCCAATAAAACAACCTTGGACATCACTGGGTGAGCAAGGGCCTTAATAGTATATTTCGATATAGTATCAGGACATTGAACAAAAAAATCTTGATCTAACTGAATATCCTGAACCTTTCTATCCAGTCTTTCAAATAGCTCATCAGGAGCACCATCCAAAATTGTATACAACGATTCTTTGGGGTCCATTCTAGAACTCCCTGCCTCACATGATATCTCTAATGGACTAAATAAGTTCATAACAGATGGAAAACATGATATACCGTCATCCTTATTTACATAATCCCCTTGACTTGCCACCAAATTTTGATGACTGGATTCTACCTCCCCAACCCAGTCATCATAAATAGATACCCCTGAGTATTCCACTGTATTTACTTGCTGCCCCATAGTGGTACTAACTTGGCCACCTACACCACATAAGGAGTTTGAACTATTCATTTTTATAAATTCCTGAGATTTATTAGGGGATTTATTAAGGTTTTTTTTTTTTTTGTTTAAATCAGTAATTTTTCCTTGACAAGCTGATTTCGCACCAATAAATGGACCTCTAGTTACTTCCATTTCAGGAATTATATCGTTACTATCGATAGAAATTAATTGTTTTCCCGCCGACCTTTTCCTTATATTTCTTTCACCTTCACTATGATGATTCTTCAACAGTTTTACCCCACTATCTTGGTTTATATTCTTGAAACTATCCAGAGCATTCTTATCCTGAATCTTATCAAACTTTTTTTACAAAGTTTGACATTCTCCCATTAAGCTCTGAATTATCTCCACCTGAATCTAATCTAGGATCATCAACAGATTGATCCTTTAAAAGCAGAGGTGAATAAGATATTGGAGTGCTTCCTTCCGTTTCCTTAGTGGTCGAAGCCATAATAACTAATTCCTGAGTATATACGTAGCAATTACTTTTTGTGTTCTTATTAACTTTTGACAATTGTTTCCCTTTATTTTTCCCCTTGGTAGTCTTGTTCACCATCTTACCACTACGAGTATACATAGAAAAAAAAAACCCTCACTCTAATTAAAAAAATTCAATCTAGCCCAAGCAATCTAATTAAAATGAATTGAGCTCTATAACTTCCCTAATAAATCTACAAACATTAAACTATAAAGGGAATATATAGTTTGTAGTATATAACCTATAATATAAATATATATGTATCAGCCTCGAGTTCTAGCTCAAAAATATCAAAAAATAACAAATATATAAACTGGTTTGCATCAAATCCAAATTACCAAACTGAATTTCAGAGTTCAAGTGATAATTGCCTAAAATGACCAATATTAGAATAAATTATCCTGGGCAATCAAACTTTGATTTTATAATAAACCCAGCTACTTGAACTTGATCAGGCTTATCACTTTAAACCTGAGCACTAAAATGTTAATAAATATAACTTGCAAACCCTTGTTTAAAATAAAACAGCTTTTTCTGTTGTTTGTATTACCTGTACAAATCTACTCTGAGCGCCACTCACGCTCGCATACACGCTCGCACTGTGCGTGAGCGCGATGTTTAAATACAAGAGCGTACCCTCCCACAGAGGCAAACCTGCTCGATTATTGGCTCACCCCTGAGCCCCGAAATTACATGCAGGTAATAGCCTCTTGCACACACCTGGGGACTTCCCCACACTTTGACAATGCAGTAGAATGGCAAATAAAGATAAGTTTCAGTCACTAGATCTCAATTGTGCTGCACTCGCAGTCATTTACTGCAGACCAAAGATGTCATTTAAACTGCCTGGCTATTCAAATGGCACAGTTCTCTTTCGGCAGGCAGTACTTCAAAAGACTTTAACAGGCAGCCACTCTGGTTATTTCACACAGGCGTCCCCCAGAAAATAACAAAGCTGGTGTTCTTGCAGGGATGGTAATTTCCGGAGTTCACAGTAACAACTTACATAGTTGTCAGTAGGATAACTCCCATGTTTAGTGTTACAATTTGGCCGTTATAGCCATTTCACAATCCCTATAGAAAAAGAAACCATGTCTGGGAGCTTGTGCAGTGCACCATTTTTTGAACTTTGTTTTTTTCACATTGTTTGAAAAGATGGAAGAAAAACAAAGCGTAAAAGGCACAGAACTGCACATGCACTCGAATTTGGTTTATTTTTCAATAAGAATTTTCTAGTTTTCTCACATTAACCATAACTTGGACAATGTTTTAACATTTTGAGGCCAAACTTGGAGGATACCTTAGAAAGGCATCCTCCTTGCGGCCACGTAAGTGATGAAACCTAAATTTCCCCAGAAATAGGTTTTCAGATTATCCCCAGAAAATGCATTTTGAGGATGGGATTTATGAGTGCTCAGCAACTATAAGGATGGGGCCTATCTATAGAAAAAATCCCACTACAATTTGAGCTCAGAATGTTAAAAATTAATGAAATTATGGGCATTAAAACATTTTTTTTTTACTTACCATTTTTCCCCCGCACTACCCTCCAACTCTTCCACTGTCCCTTGGGGCTTCCCGGGGACCTCCCTGTCCCTTCCTGCCTCCAACCCCTGGGCACCTACTTCCATGTAGCCTTGGCTTCGCCCCCCCCAGGTAGGGTCATGTGGGAGGTGGCTGTCCCCCTCGGACATCTGGTTGCGTCAAGCAGTGCTCCTGGTGCCACAGGAGGCAAGGGAAGCTGGATATCCCGGGGCCCTTTGTCATTCTGGAGGTGCTGCAAGACGCAGAGGTGTTTTCTTCCCTTAGGGCCATCATGTGCAGTGACGTTGAGGTGCATCACTGCACACACTGTGTGCACGGCCACATGCTGGGATCCGCGATGTCCCTTCCTCCTTGCCTCCTTCTTTGATTGCACTGCCACCTGTGAGCTCCAGGTGGCAGTATTGCAGCAGAGAATCAATCAAGTTTATTTTATACTGGAAGAGTATGACAGCAAAAAATGTCCATGTTCACAAACGTCCAGTTGGATAAGAGGTTACAAAGATAAAAGATAAACAATTACCAGAATACATAATACATACAAGTTGTGATGTATTTATATACAATGAGAACTGGCAAATGAGCATGAGAGTATTTACAGAGATAAAAGATAAATTTACAAGATACATAGTACATTCAGGTTGTGGTGGCATCATATACAGCGGGAGCAGACAATCTGACATGAGAGTATGACAAACCGGTTACATTAAAATCTTATATACAGGAATACATATGCATTAGGGAACAGTGGTTCATAGAACATTAATGAATTGCGGGCAGGATTAACAAGAGTGAAAAGGATACACTGGCATTAGCATAATAAAGGATAACCAGTGCTATTTGAAGGGTAACGCGTACAAAAGTATTATGGAATTAGGATGGGGGGGGGATGGAAGACCAAAGTGGGAGGTGAGGAGGGGGAGTAGGGATGGATAGTTAGGTACCACTGGAGATAGAAGAACAAGTACAGGTGAGTTTTGCAAGGAGGTGGCCCCTGGGGATCTTTGAAAGGCGTGGATGGTGCTGCAGGCCAGGAGCTCAGGAGGGAGCTGGTTAAAGTGTTTGGTGCCATTGTAGAAAATTGAATTTTGAGCCAGAGTGGTGTGGAAAAAAGGGATACTGAAGACATTGCTGGAGACTCCCTAGTCAGGCAGGAAGGGGCAGATTTGGGGAACAGATAAATCACACTGGGCAGAAGTTTGTTGAAATGAATTTTATGGAGGAAGGACAGACTTTTCTGAGAGAAATGTCCCTCAAGGGAGAGCCAGTCTAGTGCTTTGTAGAGGGAGCAGTGGTGAGTGCTCCAAGAAGGATGGCAAAGCGTATTATGTTATTGTAACTAGATCTAAGTTTGCCAAAGAGTAAGGAATTCTCCTGCGGGGGTGGGGGGCGAAATGATGGAACCATATTCCAAAGGAGTAAGAGCTAGAGCATGGGCTCTTCCCTCCTTGAGGAGTAGAGTGTCCTCTGGGATGCTCAGTCCTTCTCCCCCCAACAGGTCTGCCAACACCCCGAGCTCATTTACAAACTCGAGTCACCAATGTCACGAGCAGTAGTGCTCTGTTGCACTGATGAGCCAGCCCAAAATATTCTTATAATAAAAAAAATAGTCCCTGTGAGTGGACGCCAGGGGTTTGTTTTTTTGCAGCATAGGAATTTTCTAGTGGCCATTTTAAAACATTTTGGGTCCAAAACTGGGGTATTCCCTAACTAGAACCCCCTCCTCAAAACTACATAAGTGATCAGAGTTAATTCCACCTCAGTACAGTTAACATCTCCCCCCAAAGCAGCTGCTTCAAGTCCACTATAGATTCGCCACAGTGTGTGATGATACAGCTTCTTAAAAAATGGCCCACAGGGCCTCTCACAAAGTCCATTATAAGTCTGTCTTAGTGTATGATGCTGCGCCTGCTTTGTGAGTGACGAAGTCCACTGTAGTTACAGTGTAATGTGGGTGATGATGCAGCTACCTTGCATATGGCCCACAGGAGCATATGCTAAGTGAGCTACATTGGCTGCCAGTCTCAAAAAATGTATGTAAAAAAAACTATGCTAATGCACAAGTTAGGGTTTATTGTTAAAATGGCAGAAGTAAGAAGCCGACCAAGTGGCATGGAGGGCTAGGGCATCATGCCTTACATCCTGCCATGCCGGCGACCCGTGTTCGCGGTGCAAGTGGGTCTCAGGGGGTCATCCGGGGTGGGAGAGGATCAATTTCTGGAGGACAGCTCTCCTTTCCTGGGGAGGGAGGGACATGGAGGCCGGCACACCTCTGACACTTAGCGGTGGCTATGTGTCGGAGTGTCTGGGTCCCATATGTGAGGTATGGGGGCAGAGTAGTTAGCCAGTGTGCTGTGGGTGGAAGCACACACACAGCTCAGCCATTACCGACACTAGTGCTCTGCCTTGGGGGCAGAGAAAAGATCCTGGGCGGCTGATGACTGCCGACCCCCACAGGTGCCACCTCTGCAAATGGCAGGCACCTCCCAAACTGTATCCATGTCGGTGAGTTGAGGGATCCCCGCCATGGGGGAAGGCAGGAGGTGGTGCTGCGAGTGGGTGGGCAGGGCTGGGGGGGGGGCAGCGAGAACGTGGGCCACCTAGGATGTTTTAGAAATGGGCTTTTATTTCCTGTCATCTGATTGGCTGGTACCCTTGCCGGGGGGTACATTAACTTACAGTAGATGCCCAGGAACTAAAAAGTACCAGCACATGTGCCCCTTCACCCATTCAGGTATCTTTCTGCCCACCCTGCTTGCCCATTGGCTAAAAGCACCCCACTCAGTTTGAAAATTCCCCCTTTTGTTTCTCTCGCTTAGCGAGCGATACTGTCCTACGAAGATTCCCTAATTCATTGCCAGCTGCTACAAGAAACCACACACCCACCTCCACTGGGCCCAGTTGTCTCTACATGAAAGAATTACACCATATTAAATAAAACTTTGTCACACAGTTAATAAGAAAGAGCAAGCCGTCCATGCAATCAGCTTCCCATAACCGTGGTCACAGCACATTTTTCAAAACCGCAGCACGCGTCTCTCTGTATAAGAATTACACAACTGTTGCTTCCAAAACACTGAGCACCTCACAGAAACACATAGTGGTAGTGGTAATAGTCATGTCATGCACTGACTTGGTACCCCGATTCCTTACTGGACATCAGACACAAATCACATTACACCCCACATATTGAGGTGGAACATGCTGTGTCACATTTGTTATAGTTCAGAAATAATAAAAAGTTTTCATTTTAAATTATAGTGCTAGCACCACACGTGCTCAGCGCTACTCGGAAACAGTACTTCTGTGTTCTGATCTCGCTCAGGTTTCACTCCTGCTTCAGTAAAACATGTACAGATCTGTTTTTTTTTGTTTTGTTTTTTTAACACAAACCCACTTCTGCTTAATTAAACCATGCAATTACCTCTACTTCTAATGTACATTTCCCCAGTCGCCAGATCACGCTGCTCCATTCAACAGCCAGTAGTGTCTCAAAGCAAAAACTATAACTCAACTGTGCCTAAGTATGTGTGGGTCTCACAAAGGTACCACAAAAAAAAAAAAAAAAAAGAGGAGCACAACTGAGCTGCTGTGGAGGGGAAGGTTTTGTTACAAGAACCACGGAGGAACCATGCTGCACACAGCAAAACAGTGTAACAAGTGAGAAACACTGCACTGTCCTCTACTGCTAACCATTGGTAAGTATACAAGTAGCGGGACTACTTTACATAGACTTTGATGGCAGATAAGGACCGCTTGGCCCACCCAGTCTGCCCATTTCCCTACCTATTGGATAGGCTGCAGATCATAGTTAACCAACCGCCTACTTCCTCCTCTCCCCCCCCCACTAGAATTGCCTTATGCCTGTCCCATGCATTCTTAAATTCCCTCACTGTTTTTGACCCCACAACCTCTTCAGGAAGACCGTTCCATGTGTCCACCACCCTTTCCATGAAAAAATACTTCCTCATGCTGCCCCTGAGCCGTTCCGCCCCCCATCTTCAGATTGTACCCCCTTGTTCTTGCACATCTGTTTTTCTGAAAGATTCTACCCTCTTGGACTCTTTGATTCCCTTGAGGTACTTGAACATTTCTATCATGCCCCCCCTTCCCTCGAGGGTATACATATTAAGCTCTTTTAACCTCTTCATATGGCTTCTGGTGCAGACCCTGCACCATTTTAGTTACCCTCCTCTGTACTACCTCCATCCTGTCTATGTCTTGAAAAGATGGGGTCTCCAGAACTGCACACAGTACTCCAGATGGGGTCTCACCAACTGTCTGTACAGAGGGATAACAACTTCCTGTTTTCTGCTGGTGATGCCTCTCCCTGTGCATCTCAGTATTCCCGCAGTCCTCCTTACTGCCTTCTCACAGTTTGTCTACTTTTAGATCATCTGCTATGACTACCACCAGGTCCCTTTCCCTTTTTGTTGTTAATACCCCCCAATTTTGTACTCTTCCCTTGGGTTTAGTTTCCCAGGTACATTACTTTGCACTTCTTTGCATTGAATCTAAGCTGCCATACTTTAGACCATTTCTCCAATCTTGCTAAGTCCCTTCTCATCTTTTCCACCACCCCCCCTTGTGTATCAACCCTGTTGCAGATTATTGTGTCATCTGCAAAGAGGCATACTTTTCCTTCCAGTCCCTCCGCAATGTCACCTATGAAGACATTAAAGAGGACTGGTCCAGTACTGAACCCTGCAGTACCCCACTAGTAACCCCCCTTTCTTCGGAGTGGACTCCGTTTATTGTTACCCTCTGCGTCCTGTTGTCCAGCCAATTTTTTACCCAGGTTACCATCCTGGGACCCACTCCCAGGCTGGCTAACTTGTTTATGAATCTTTTGTGTGTGACTGTGTCAAATGCCTTGCTAAAGTCTAGGTAGGCCATGTCCACAGCCCCTTCCTGGACTACAACTTTGGTCACCCAGTCAAAGAAATCTATTAGGTTTGTCTAACATGATCTTCCCACTGTGAATCTATGCTGCCTTGGGTCCTGTGCCCCGCTAACCTCTAGGTACTCAACAATTCATTCTTTCAGAAGTGATTCCATCATTCACATCTGCCCTCCAGTCCTCAGGTACCACACCATCCTCCCATGATTTGTTAAAAATGGTAGTCAGTGGTGTCACTAGTTCTCCCTTTAGTTCTTTTAGAATTCTGGGGCGAATCCCGTCAGGCCCCATTGCTTTGTTCACCTTCAGTTTCAGGAGTTCTTTCAGGACCTTTCTTCTGTGAATGGACTGGTATCGACCCTCCTAGCCAGAGTGCTTCTATTGATTGGTTTAGGTACCTCCCACTCCTCTTCTTTTGTGACTACTGAGCAGAGCGTATTGTTTAGTATCCCTGCTTTTTCACTGTCACGTTCTCACCCTCCCCACCTCTCCCTTTATTAAGCCTTACTATCCCTCCCTTGGTCTTTCTGTGCTCTCTAATGTACCTGTAAAAGGTTTTATCCCCCTTCTTAACCAAGTTGGCTATGTATTCCTTGGTTTGGGCCTTTGCTTTTCTGACTGCTTTCCCCAGTTCTTTCTGCTTTAACTGGTACCGTTCTCTGTCCTGCTCCTCTTGTGTTTCCTTATACTTCCTGAATACTATATTTTTCTCCCTAACCTTCCCCGCCACCTCTCTTGAGAACCGTAGTGTTTTTTTCATTAATTTTGTTTTGTTTATTTGCTTCACACAAAGGCTTGTCGCCTCTGTGAGGGCAATTTAGATTTTTCTCCATTGTTCCTCTACCCTTCCTTCTTGTCTGTTTGCTAGTGCTTTTCTGAAGCACTCTCCCATTTTTCTAAAGTCCAATACCCTCATTTTTATATGGCTTGACTATACGGCTGTGTTTAACATGAACCACACTGTTTGGTGGTCGCTTGTACCCAGATGGCTACCCACTTCTAAATCTGAGATCCTCTCTCCATCCCCATTTGAGAGTACCAGATCTAAGATTGTTCCCTCCCGAATAGATTCCAACACTAGCTGTCTGAGGCATGCCCACTGTAGGGCATCGAGAATGACCCTGCTCTTGCATGTGTCTGCAGCAAAGGTGCTCCAGTTAACATCTGCCATATTCAAACACCATGAAGTCTTGCTATATTATGACATATAGCAGTTAGCCACAGCACTTGAACTGCCCCGGAGAGGAAGGAGTTAACTCCAGGCTGACTGGAGTTCCAAGCGCGAGCGCCTTGCTGAAAGCTCTATCTGGCTAGTTTCAAGTTGAAACTGTCAGATTCTTTACTCCGCTTCACTGAACAGTCGCTCCGAAGATCTCTCCTTCAGCTCGGTTCATTTCTCAGTTCAAACGAGTGTTTCTCGGTTCATTTTAACTGGCAAAAGTAATTATTTTACCGCATTTCGGTTCAAAGCTCTATCTGGTAAACCGTAAGTACAGGATTTTAAAGTCTGTGTGGAAATTCATTATCGGTTCGGTTTTGAACCAATCGGTTTGCAAAAATACTAATTTTAAACAATAATTTGGGCTTTTAGAGTGCGGTTCCCGGTTCTTATCGGTTCTAAAAAAACCTAACTTTTAAATTGGGTTTTTTCAAATACCCGTGACACGGTTAGGAACCGATAAGGGTGTCTTGCCTGGCACTGCCATAAAAAGGGCAAGTTTTTGGATAGGCTGGCATTATGTCTGAGAAACCCAAAAGAAAAACCAGGCCCACTGGGTTTCAACACTGTGATGTTTATGGGGAAGCCTTTGCCAAGGCTGACCCACACACCACATGTGTTTATTGTCTGGGGGCTGACCACCTCCTGTCAGACTGCCAGGTGTGTAAGAATTTCCCTGCAGCCACCCTGGAGAAAAGATTGGGCCGGCTCAGGGAACGAGAGGCCAAAAAGTCTGCTGACCCAGATGGCCAGCCCGGTCCAGCACCCACTGGACCAGAGGGCGTGCCTTCTGACCAGGGCGAGACTTCCTCGGGCAAAAGGAAGGCTGGTTCTGAGGAACCGGTCCCAGTAAAAAAATCTAAGAAATCAGCAGGTTTGGAGTGCAAGATTGCCTCTCCAACTGCTGCAGAGATAGCTAAAGCCATACAGATTGTCCAGTCACTGTCTCAGGGACCGGCCGAACCACCAACAGCCGGCAAAAAGTTGGTTCGTTCGGTTCCAGTGGTTCAAGAGTATGATGTTGAGGAATTTTATGAACCACAGGAGGGGGAGGAAGATTTTGATCATTATGTATGTGGCTGGGAGGGTCTGGACGTGCCCATTGAACCGGACATTTCTTCAGACAGACCATTAGAATCTCTCCCATGCTGTCTGAGTCCCCTTCTCATTTTATGTTTTACAAAAAGGTTGCAGAAACCCTCCAGCTTCCCTTGGAAGAGGCTGTGGATGAGCAAGAGGAGCCTGATTATGTTGAGATGATGGATATCCCAGAGTCTAGGAGGTTGTCTATTCCTTTGCATAAGTCATTTAGGAAGCAAACAACAAAAATTTTAAAAAATCCTCATTCTGTCCCTCCTGTAGATAAAAAGTGGACAGAAGGTATACTTTATCAGGCCCTGATACAGACTTCCTCACTGAGCAGTGTAGTCATGTAGGTGTGGTACAAGCTGCAGCCTGTGACAAGCTAATATCCCCTGGCCTCACATCCTCCTGATAAGGATTCCAGGAAGATTGATGCCATGGCGAAAAAACAGTATATGGCAGCTTCTTTGGGACTCAGGCAGGTAAATTATATGGCTTATGTGGCTAGATATCAGAAATCTAGATGGGATACAGTGTTGCAGTTAGCCAAGCAGGCCCATGGCCAGCTGGCTAGTGAATTGGAACAGGTGGCTGCTGATGGCATTGAAGCCTCTAAAGTTCAATTTCATACTGCTGTAGATGTTAATGATGTTTCCTCTAGGGTCATGGCCACTTCTGTAGCTTTCCGTAGGTTGGCATGGCTCAGGTGCACTATTCTGTCACAGGCTACTCAGTCAAAGGCTATAGATTTTCCTGTGGTGGGAAATTCTCTGTTTGGAGAGCAAACAGAAAATTATATGAAAAAGATGGATGAATACAGAACTACCTACAAAAGTGCCCAGGCCAAGGAGCGGCATGCCACTGCACAGAGGCACACTCCCAGAGGTAGGGGCAGGCCTTTCCACAGGCCTTTTTATCAATCCCAAGCCTCCTCTGCTTTTGCACAGAGGGTTTTTTTCAGAGGCAGAGGTAGACGGGGCGCAGGTAAACCGTCCCCCACCCCTCAGTCTAAGGCTACTGCCAAGCTGGCACCCTGATGGGATGCCCAGGGCCGATTCTCCTGTACCAGTTGGAGGCAGGTTGGCTTATTTCAGCCAGAACTGGGTGTCCCTAACTTCGGACAAATGGGTTCTGGAGGTAGTAAGCCAGGGTCTGGTTCTTAGCTTCAAACAGTTTCCAAAGATGAGAACCAGACATTTTCCACCTGCAAGCCCTTTAGAGGCCCTTGCTTTGGAAGCAGAGGTCTCTTCCCTCGTAGACTGCAAAGCAGTGGAAAGGGTTCCTAATTGTCACCAGGGCAAGGGGCTGTACTCCAGATACTTCCTTACCCCAAAAAAGACAGGAGAATGGCGGCCCATTCTAGACTTAAGGTACCTGAACAAGCATCTTTTGAAACAAAAGTTCAAAATGTTAACTCTGGTAATGATTTTGCCCTCCCTCAGGCCAGGGGACTGGCTAGCCTCCCTGGACCTCAAGGATGCCTATTTTCATGTCCTGATCAGGCCTTCTCACCGAAAATACCTCAGGTTCGAACTGCCCTCAGGTCACTACCAGTTCAGAGCAATGCCCTTCGGTCTTACCTCTGCTCCAAGGGTATTCACAAAATGTCTAGCTGTGGTAGTGGCTCACTTAAGAAGGCAAGGGGTTGCTGTGTTTCCCTACCTGGACGATTGGCTCATTGTGGGTCAGTCCCCAGATCAGGTAAAATCCCACTTGCAAGTCACCCAGCGGCTTCTCACTTCCCTGGGATTCCTGCTGAATTTACCAAAGTCAGTTCTAGAACCAGTTCAGGTACTAACTTTCATAGGTGCGAATTGTACACAAAGTTGGCCAGGGCATTTCTCCCCTCGGAAAGGGTAGAGAAGCTGAATGCCCTGGCATCCTTCCACCTCATGGGTCTCTCGACCAGCAAGGCACTTTCTGCAACTTCTAGGGCACATGGCTGCCTCCACAGCTGTAGTGCAAGGAGCAAGATTCCAGATGAGAGACATTCAGTTTCATTTGAGGGCCTATTGGTCCCAAAGGAGGGACCCCCTTACCAAATTGGTCCCAGTGACCCAAACTCTGATTCTAGCTCTTCAATGGTGGCAGGATCAGAGCAATCTAAGACTAGGGGTTCCCTTCATTCCCATTTCTCATTCCCTCACCCTCACCACGGATGCCTCCTTGCTGGGGTGGGGAGCGCACTTGGGCGACCTTTCCACTCAGGGAGTGTGGTCCCCCCAGGAATCTCTGCTCCACATCAACCTGTTGGAACTCAGAGCTGTCTTTTTAGCTCTTCAGGTTTTCTCAGCATCTGTCCAGAACAAAGTAGTTCAGGTCAGGACAGACAATACCACAACAATGTGGTACATCAACAGGCAGGGGGCACGGTCATCAGCCTTGTGCACTCAAGCAATGAAGTTGTGGTCTCTGGCTTACTCCTGAACACCTCCCTAGTAGCAGTTCACCTTCCAGGAAGGACAATGTCCCAGCGGATGCCCTCAGCAGGATTTCTCAGGGTCATCACGAATGGTCTTTGAATCCCCTAGTGCTGGGGTCAGTTTTTGCCAGATGGGGCACTCCTCAGATAGATCTTTTCGCAGCCCCAGACAACCACCAACTTCCTCTGTTCTGTTGCAGGCCTCCAGTAATGGCTCAGTCCCCTGGACGTCTTTTTGTTGGATTGGGAAGAAGTTCTGTATGCCTTTCCCCTTCCCCTCTCTTCAGGGTGTTAGTAAAAATCAGATCCCAGCCCTGAAAAGTGATTCTGATTGCACCAGACTGGGCCAGGCAACCCTGGTACCCACTGCTTCTGTCCCTGTCAGTCCACCCTCCCTGGGCCTTCCCAGGGTCCACAACCTGCTGACTTGTGCCCAGGGAGAGTTTGGTATCCGGACCTCAAATCCTCCACCTCAAGGCTTGGCTCTTGAGGAGTTAGAATTGCTGAATTACACCTTTCTCAAGGTGTCCTTGATATTTTAAAGGCCTCTAGGAAGCCTTCCACTAGGGCCACTTATAATTCCAAATGGAAGAGGTTCTCCATCTGGTGTTCTGGGAAGCAAATTGTCCCAGAATCCGCTGATTTGCCCATTTTGCTGGACTACTTGGTCCATCTTAATTCCTTAGGCCTCAGGCCAGCTACCTTAAAGGTTCATCTGGCAGCTGTCTCTGCTTTTATATCAGCAGGAAAGCCTGCCTCCCTTTCTTCTCACCCTGTGTTTTCCAAGTTTTTAAGGGGTTGCTTCACACTAACCCTCCTTTTGGGACCCAGCCCCTGCCTGGGACCTTAATGTTTGCATTGCTCAGTTAATGCAACCCCTTGAACCTCTGTCTTCAGCAGACCTTAAGTTCCTAACTTGGAAAACTGTTTTCTAGTGGCCATCACTTCTGCCAGACGATAAGTGAGTTACAAGCCCTGTTAGTGGAAAAGGATTTTATTTCTTTTCACAGAGATAAGGTAGTCCTCAGGACTAGCAGAAAGTTTTTACCTAAAGTGGTTTCAGATTTCCATCTTAACCAATCCATCTCCCTTCCAGTATTTTTCACTGAGCATTCTTCCTCGGGTGATAGGAGATTGCACAGTTTGGACGTTAAAAGAGCTTTAAGCTACTATTTGGAACGCACCAAGGGTCACAGGTTCGAATCCCTCCAACTCTTCCTTACCTATGGCGAGGCTGGCAAAGGGAAACCTGCCACTAAGAGGACAATTGCCAGGTGGATTGTCTCTTGTATCCAATTTTGCTACCAAAAACTAGGTAGAGAACCCCCCTCAGGACTGAGGGCCCATTCCACCAGGGGTACAGCTGCATCTCTAGCGGCTGCTAGAGATATTCCATTCTGGAAATCTGTCAAGCTGCTACCTGGAAAACAGTTCACACCTTTACAAGCATTACTCCTGGATGTCCAGTCCAGGAGAGATGCTCGGTTTAGCACAACCGTGCTTCAGAGCCTATTTCCTAAGTAGGTTCTGGCCCTCCTCCATGGAGGTACTGCTGTGTAATCTGCTATATGTCATAATATAGCAAGACTTCATGGTGTTTGAAGAAAAAATTACTCACCTTAGTAATTGTTTTTCTTCTCATGGAGTCTTGCTATATTATGACCACCCCCACAACCTGCCCCTCTCAGAACTTCTACTTGGGTAAGGGGTTGACAAATTGGTTCAAGCACTGTGTCATGCCATTATAGCTCTTTTTTCCTTTTTTCCCTTTTCTTTAGGATTAGGAAAACTAGGAATTTCTGTTTTACTTGTAGGTTTGGCCCCCCCCCCCCTCCTGGACTTGAGTCTTTTGGGGAGGGGGGGCCTAATAGTGCTTGTCAGGGTGATATTGTTGTTGTTGTTGTTGTTTCTGTTATTGTTATTTCTACTAGTAGGTAGCCATTTGGCTAGTGTAGAGTTTTTCCACACAGACTTTTGCTTAGTGTTGGCTCCGTAAAGATCTGACAGTTTCAATTTGAAACTAGCCAGATAGAGCTTTCAGCAAGGCGCCGCTTGAACTCCAGTCAGCCTGGAGTTAACTCCTTCCTCTCCGGGGCAGTTCAAGTGCTGTGGCTAACTGCTATATGTCATAATATAGCAAGACTCCATGAGAAGAAAAGCAATTACTAAGGTGAGTAATTTTTTCTTCAGGTCCCCCATCAATAATATTTCCCCTTTCACTGCCATTGTAAGAATGCCTTCTGTCATTTCCTTGTCCATTTCCTCCCCCAAGACGGGGGTTTGTATACAACCCCAGTGCAGATTGTGGTGCCATTTCCTGTCTCAGGGTGACCCACAGTGCCTCCTCTCTTCCCTGTTTACCCTTTAGTTCCATTGCTTTGATCCCTTCCCTTAGGTAGATAGCTCCTCCTCCTCCTCTTTTACCCTCCCTGTCCCTCCTGTAGATTGTGTACCCTGGTATGTTGACATCACAGTCATGGTTCTCTGTGTACCATGTTTCTGTGACTGCCATGATATTCAGTCATCCCTCTTCCATCAAGGCCACTAGTTCAGGGATATTGTTACCCAGAGTATGGGCATTGGTACTCGTTGCCCTCCATTTTTTGATGGCCTTACCCCTTTTAGCCCAATCCCTGTCCTTACTGCCTTTTTCTCCATTTACCCATGTCGTGCTCCCTATCAACTTCTCTGCCTTGGTGTTTACCTCGCTAACTACCCTGTTTTGTAGGGGGGCTGGGATTTCCGTGCTCCTTTTCAGTGCCTCCCCTGTTGGCTAATTTAAATGCTTGCCAGTGAAGCATTTAAATCTATCACCTAGGATCCCGGATGCAGACCATCATGCTAGTATAGGTCTGTATGCCTCCAGGTGGACCCCCACTTATCTAAGGCCCCTCTCCAATGACACAAACTCCTCCTGCACTGCTCTGATCACATTCCCAGCCAGGTCATTTGTCCCTAGGCAGACAATGATGTCCAGCTCTCACTCCCGTGCAGCTGCTCCCACGATCCTGAGGATTCACTTCCTGTCCCTCCAAGTCGTGGCACTGGGCGGGCACCTTGCCTCCTTCTCCCCTCCCTCCCCGAGTTCTACCTCCCTAACAATTAAGTCCCCAACCAGGAGTTGTTTCATTCCCCTGTGGGGTTCTATGCCGCCCTCCTCTGGGTCTCCTTTGTGGAGGTTCCCTGCATCTTCCTTTGTCTCCACTGTGGGTGCCTCCATAGAGGAACCACACTCTGCCAGAACTGCGTATGAATTGCAGAGAGGTACAACTGGAGGGATGCACCTCTGTTCCACCACCCTCACCCTCCCTGAGCCCACCGTGGTCCAAACATTCCTTTTTCTTGGCAACCTCTGAGGCAGCGGCAGTGGCCCTGGTAGTCTCTGGGTGGGGAGGAGGTTTCCTGAATCCGTACTTGGTCTGCCTGGAGACTGGCAACCTCCTCTCGCAGACCAGAGATGTGCCAGCCTGGAAGATTACCACCCCACAGCCAGTGCATTGCACCAGTCCCCATACATCTCTCTCTCCCTTCCTCTTAACATTTTTTTCTTTTTCGTTTTTGTTAGTGTGTGCGAACATGTGCATGCCTTTACCCTGTATGCAGTGTGCTAGCCTGTTAAGGTTATGACAGGTGTATATCCTTTGCCCTTTTAGTGAAGTGATGTCAGAACCCTGGTATAAAGGAATGATGCATTTGGGGTGGGTGAGGTACGGGTGGGTTGGACCAAGCCCGTGCCTTCCAGAAACAGTCAGCTGCAGCTCTGACCCACCACCCCGGTGCGTGCTTTCCTTCCTTTCAGCAAGACAACCTGCACAACAGTGTAACAGAAAATATACCCTGCCAAAAACAATTTCAGTCAGAGAAAGATAAAGCAGTAAACTGTAAAACCTGTAAGCACAAAACAGTAACAAAACCTGTAAGCACAAAACAAAATAATAACAAGGCAGTAACTCTGATTAGCCAAAAGAAGCCTTAATGTTTCCCCTTGCTCTGTTAATGTTGTTCCTTGCTCTGTCCTTTCAAGCAAACCTAGAAAAAACAAAGCTCAGGTGAAGCTAGGTGCTTTTTGCCAGCAAACCCAGTCTTCCAACTTACTAGCAAGGTAACTTTAAGTTCATTTTTAGTCATTTTTTACTATTTTTAATTTCTTAAACATTGAAACATAGAAACATAGAAGTTGACAGCAGATAAGGACCGCAAGGCCCATCCAGTCTGCCCATTTCTTTTTCTACCTTATAAATGTGCCATCGGCCTTTGCTCTGTCAGTGGCCTATCTATTCATAGTCATTTGTATTGCTCCCTTATGCCTATCCCATGCCTGTTTGAAGCCCTGCACTGTATTCATAGACACTTCTGTGGTAAGCCATTCCATGCATCCACCACCCTTTCTGTGAAAAATAATTTCCTTATATCTCCCTTAATCGGCCCCCTCTAATCTCATGCTGTGTCCTCTTGTCCTGCTATTTTTCTTATATTTAAACATGTTAGACTCTTTCACCTTGTTAATGCCCTTAAGGTGTTTGAATGCCTCGATCATATCACCTCTCCTTCCTTTGCTCAAGGGTATACATATTGAGCTCCGTTAATCTGTCCTCATATGTCTTCTGATGCAGTCCCTGCACCATTTTGTTGCCCTTCTCTGGACTGCCTCAATTTGGTTAATGTCCTTGTGAAGGTGTGGCCTCCAGTACTGCACTGCAGTACTCCAGATGGGGCCTAACTAGTGTCTTGTAAAGAGGATTATTACTCCTCTTACGACTTGTGATACTCTACTAATACACCCTAACACCCCCTAGCCTTACCTACTGCTTTAGAGGTCTGCTTGGATGATTTCAGGTCATCAGTGATGATGGTGCCCAAGTCTCTTTCTTCCTTTGTGACTGCTAGCAACTCCTCCCAGCCTATAGGTGGCTTCAGGGTTCTCTTCCTATGTGCATGATTTTGCACTTCTTTGCATTAAACCCCAGTTGCCACTCTTCTGACCATTTTGCTAGTTTATCCAGATCTCTTCTCATTCTGCCCACCCATCTGGATCATCTACTCTGTTGCAGATCTTGGTGTCATCTGCAAACAGACAAGCCTTATCCTCTAGTCCATCTCCAAGGTCACTAATGAAGATGTTGAAGAGGACTGGCCCCAGGACTGATCCCTGAGGTACCCCACTTGTGACTTGCATCTCTTCTGACTGTATACCATTTACCACCACTCTCTGTTTTCTGCCCGTCAACCAGTTTGCCACCCAGTTGACCAACTTCTGACCCACCCCGAGCCTACCCAGCTTATTTATCAATCTTCTATGTGGAACAGTGTCAGAAGCTTTGCTGAAGTCAAGGTAGGCGACATCAACTGCTCCCCCTTGGTCCATCACTCTGGTTACCCAGTCAAAGAAATCTATGAGATTAGTCTGACAGGACCTCCCTTTTGTAAACCCATGCTGTCTTGGATCCTGTGCCCTTATGGATTCCAGGTGTTGCACTATCCTTTCCTTAAGGAGTCCCTCCATAATCTTGCCCACTACTGAGGTAAGACTGACTGGTCTGTAGTTCCCCGCCTCCTCCCTGCTACCACTCTAGTGGAGCGGGATCACGAGCCCTTCTCCAGTCTTCTGGGACCTCTCCTGTGCTCACAGACTCACTAAACAGTTCTGCTAATAGCTCTGCTAGTTCCACCTTTAGCTCCTTAAGTACCCTGGGATGCATGCCATCAGGTCCCATTGCCTTATCCACCCTGAGCTTAGCAAGCTCTTGTAGGACCCTTTCTTTGTGAAGGGAGTAGTGCTCACCTTCCTCCCCCTGTGTCCATGATGCTGAGCTGTGGGCCTGCCCTACCTTCTCTTCAGTAAATACTGAGCAAAGTATCTATTTAGGATAGATGCCTTTACAGGGTCCTCCTCCTCACATGCTCCCTTTCTCCATTAAGCTTAGCAATACCCCTCTGGACTTTCTCCTTTCACTAAGGTATCTATAGAAAGTCTTGTCACCTTCTTTACTGTTCGTGCTAGTGTTTCCTCAGTCTGGGACTTTGCCTGCCTTACTGCCTTCCCTGCTTCCCTTAGGGCAGTTTGGTATGCCTCCCTATCTTCATCCCTCTGTGTTCCCTTATATTTCCTGAAGGCCAGCCTTTTGGCTCTGACCTTTTCTGCTACTGTATTTGAGAACCAAAGTGGTTTCCTTCTTCTTTTGCACTTCCTTTTCTGTCTAACACAATGGGATGTTGCTTCAAGTATTGCATCCTTAATGCTTGCCCACTTTGCCTGTACCCCCTCACCTGTGTTTCTTTTTGCCAGGGCTAGCTTAACTCTGTTGGCCATCTTATCAAAGTCAGCTCTTCTGAAGTCCCATATTTTTGCCTTGGAGTGGGATGATTTAGATGTAGTAGCCAAATTGAATCATAGCATGTGATGGTCACTGGCCCCCAGGTGACCTTCTACCTGGAGATCTGTGATCCCTTCCCTGTTAGTCAGTACTAGATCTAGGATAGCCCTGTCTCTTGTGGGTTGCTGTACCAGTTGTTTTGAGGCCCTCCCCCTGCAGGGAATCCACTATGTGTCTAGTTCTGGCAGATGTTCCTGCTGTTATTGACCAATCTGTATCTGGCATGTTGAAGTCTCCCATTATCAGAACCTCCCTTTAGCTGTCATGTTTTGTATATCTTCTAGCAGTAATGTGTCTATGTCCTCCCCCTGGTCTGGGGCCTGTAGACAACCCCAGTTCTTATGGCTGTCCCATTTCCTGTTTCCAGGGTGACCCACAGTTCTTCTGGCTCCTTATGTGTATTCTGAATTTCTGTAGCTTTGATATTTTCATTGACATACAGGGCCACTCCTCCCCCCTCTTTTTGCACCTCAGTCTCTTCTGAACAATACATAGCCAGGTACTGAAGTCTCCCAAGCGTGGTTACTGGTAAACCATGTCTCACTAATTGCTACTATGTCCAGTTTAGCCTCTGACATTATTGCCTGCAGGTCTTATGCATTGCAGAAAAAAACCTTACAGATAGCCCATTTTCTAAGTGCAATAATACCCTCCTGGATGGGCTGTATGGACAATACTGGACCTTCCAGTAGCTATAAGGCCCTTCGCCTGTGATGGGCCTCTTTACGCCCCTGGACGGTCTGGTATTGCCCAATACCACCCACCCTTGCCTAACCAATTTGCAGGCATTCCCTGACATTTCTTGACTTGACTACAATACTTACCAAGATAAAAAACAAGGCTATTAATGAGGAATGTCTCATCCCAGTAATCTCTGCTGAGCCATCTAACAATGATTAGTGCTCCTATTGTGAAGAGGAAGGTGAGTGGTCAGCATCCTGCCAGGTGTTCTTTCACTGTATTTTTGGCTATGAGAGGAGCCTAGTGTCAGCCCTGGTCTGTGGATCAGTCCTTCAGGGTGCACTTGTATGTTCATTTTCCTGGTAATAAGTTGTTCAGCCCTAAACTGGACAAGCTTCTTCTAAAAGATATCAAGGACAAGAAAGGTCAGTTGCTCATGTTTGAAGCACAGTAGCGATCCCCCCCCCACCCCCACTCCCGTTAAGTGGTACTGGACATGCTTGCTACAGGAAGTGGTTTTCAGGTTTTTTTCCTGGTTTTGGAAGTGATCAAGGCAGAGGTTCCTTCACTGATTTTGAGTTTATTTTGTTGTTTTTGGTTACCAGGTAAGATGCACCTAGTTTCACACATGCCCTGAAAGAAAAAAGTTACACATGATACTGGCTGTCCTAAATGGATATAAGGCTACTTATGCCATATTTATGTTGAGCCAAACAGAAGACCGCAGTGGTTGACTTCTGATAATCTTGCAGCCATTTACCTGCTGTTAAACAAAGCAAATAAAATGTCAAGAGCTCACTTCCAGTAAATTGTCTGAATTTAGCACAAATTACCGAACCCCTTCTAATAGTGAGTTCTCAGGTGGAGAAGACAGTTGTTAAAATCAAAGACAGTGAAGTTTTGTTATGCACTGTAAAAAGGAAATGCATACATTAATAGCAAACAGAAATTCACAGGTTCAAGATTCAGTTATTTACAAAAGGGAAATTCAGAAGCTTGAAAATCAGACAAACAAAAGGAATGTGTACATATTAGGCCTTCCTTTGAGATGCGGAAGGATAATCTGAAAATGTTGCTATTTGTTTTGTAAGCTGAAACCAAATCACTGAATGAATGTGATGCAGGCATCATGGTCACATGAATTTATTCATGTAAATGTTTCCAGTCTAAGTAGGTAGGTTTTGGTTATTTGATATTTTTTCAGCATCGGTACAAACGTCTATTACTGTTGAACTGGGAATGCCAAATATAGGCCTACAGTATTATGACATATTGTATGATTAGCCAGCCACATTAAATATGGCACTCTGCATCTTTTGTGAAACAGTAAATTGTATGATTTTCACTTGGAGCAGACAAGAATAACAACATTTATACAGTACTTATCTGAAATGAAATTATTTAAAATAGCTTCTAAGACACACAGGGCTTAATAAATATGATTTGGTCTTCACAATTCTGAGCAAATGTTTCTAACATTGCATGATATATCATATCACTTTTCTCTTTCTGACAGATATAGTACACCGGGACCTGAAACTGGAGAATATTTTAGTGAAACAAATCGAATATAGTGAAATGGAAATGAAACTAAATATAAAGGTATGAATGTAGTGAAATAGAAATAAGATGCATGTAAGTATTCTGTGTGGTTCGAAATTGTTACACACTGATACCAAAATCAATCAATCAAAGTCTTTATTTAACCTGGCGATCACTGTTGAGCAAGCTAATTTTCGAGATGGACCTGGGTTTGTTAACAAGGAACAAGGGACAATATACATGGGATGCAACACACAAGAAAATAGTAATAATACAAATAAAGTGAGATACAATAATACAGTATATACAAAGTATCAGCAGGTAGCATTGACAGTAGTATATGTTTGGAACAGAAGATACAGCTAGTTTTGGGTAGGACACAATTTTTCATAAAAGTAAAGAAATATACATATCGGTGCACCTAACACAAATAAAACCTAATATAAAAAGATATATAGTGATACGGTATGGAGAATTTAGAGCTGGAACCAGGGTCAAAGGAATGTGGAAGGGACAGATATGGGGGTAGAAAAAGGGGAGAGGGAAGAGTCAATTATAGATGTGATCAGTCTTGTAACAGTAGTAATTAGAGTGTGCTTGGACTTACAGGAGCCACTGTTTAGGGTAGACAGGCACAGGACTCCTTATTATGATTTAGATATAGAGATTTAAGAGCTGCTAGGCTGATGGTGTGAGTTAATTTAAAAGTTTTTTGCAGCTTGTTCCACAGTTGAGGGATCACAAAGCTGATGGCTGCTCTGCCAATGCGAGATTTTGCTTTGTAAACATAAAGGTAGATATATGAGGTGCTTCTCAGGGCATACTTCCCCAGAGAGCACAAAGGTAAACAGACAGAGATATACTGGGGCAGTATATTTGAGATAGCTTTGTATGTCCAAACCGCAGCCTTTTTTTGCCGTCTGTAAGCAAGGGATGACCATCCCACTACCATATACAATGCACAGTGGTGGGTTGAGTATGGAAGACCCGTGATAAATCTTATGGCTCTGTGATAAAGCGTATTGAGTTTGGCTAGGGTACCTGCAGGTCCCTGGCTATATAGAAAGTCTGCGTAATCCAATAAGGAAAGAAAGATAGTTTGAACCAGTTTCAGTTTAGCGTCTCTTGTGAGGAGATTATTAATCCTAAAGAACAGACCAAGTCTTTGTCTGAATTTCTTTGCCAGTTCTTCTGAGTGATCTGTGAAAGTAAGTCTATGGTCTAACCAGACCCCCAGGTACTTGAACTTTGGTACGTAGTCCAACTGCTCACCTAGAATGGTAGTGATCTGTGGGAGTGTCCCAGCAATTGCAGGATTTATTGCATTTTGAAGGGGCGAGAGGAACATTGCTTTGTATCTTTTTTTTTTTTTTTGCATTTAAGAGCAGTTTCTGGTTTATAAGCTGATGTTGCAGCAGATGAAATTCATTTTGAAGGGCTTTACAGGCCGCTTCAGGTGTGGGGCTACTAGCATAAAGTACCGTATCATCTGCAAATTGGTGTATTTGTGCTTCTTTGATGGGGGCATCTACATTGTTAATATAAATGGTGAAGAGCAAGGGACCAAGAATGAACCTTGCGGTACACCCCTCAATAGGGGTTTTGATGGAGAAACTTCCCCTTCTGCCTTTACTTGTTGAAGTTGTCCTGAGAGGTAGTTGGAGAACCATTTAAGGGATAGGGAATCCAAACCAATGTTCTGGAGGGACGACAGAAGCAGTCTGTGATCAACGGTATCGAACGCCTTGCTTAGGTCCAAGAAAACTGCGCAAAGTTTTTTGTCTAATTCAAGCTGCCAGTCATTTGTCACCTTGGCTAGAGCAGAGATTGTACTGTGCTGTGCTCTAAAACCGGATTGTAACGGGTTGAGCAATTTTTCTGATTCCAGGTACTTCCGAAGCTGGGAGTTCACTATTTTCTCCAGCATCTTTGACAGGATTGGAAGTAGGGAGATTGGCCTGTAGTTATTGAGGTCACTAGGATCTCCCGACTTGAACAAAGGGACCACAAGTGCATTTTTCCAAATGGGCGGTAGGTCACCCTGGGACAAGGATAAGTTGAAGAAATGAGTAATTGGGACTGTGAGGACATGATAGCCGACCTTTAAGAAGTACAGGTCAATGAGGTCAGCCCCAGCACTTTTCCTAGTGTCCAGCTGAAGGAGAAGATCTTAGACTTCTTTCAGGGAGGTAGGCTGCAGAGAGAAGGATGGACTGGGGATGGATTTTTCTTGTGTATCCAATCTAAGTTGTTGGCGGAGGATATTCACGGGAGAGGAGTCAAAGGCTAGCCCTGCAGTGGCAAAATGATTATTGAGAACATCAAGGATAGACGGTCTGTCGGAGATGACAGTATTGTCGATCAATAATTTAGTAGGTAGGGAATTTACAGTGGTGTGACCTTCAATGTCTTTGATAGTCCTCCAGAATTTGGAGGCATTTCTTGAGGAGCTCTCCAGCTGACAGTGGTAGCAATTAGCTTTGGCTTCTCTGACCATTTTGGTGGAGAGGTTCCTCACCCTCCGGAAAGAATTCCAGTCATTTATTAAATTAGTTTTCCTAGCAGTTATCCAGAGTACATCCCTACTCTGCAAAGCATCTTTCAGGTCTTCTGTAAACCACCGACAGGATTTGTTTCTGGCACGAACTTTTACTATGGGAGCATACTTGTTGAGAGCCCCTAGCACAATTTCTGAGAAAATATCATAAGCCTTAGTCAAGGACTTGGCTAGATAGAAGTCCTGCCATCGCATGGAGTCTCTTAGGTCTGATATATACCCATGGAAATCAAAGTTGCATATGCACCTTTTAAAGGAGAATTTTGGTACAGTTGTGGATTTAAGAGTGGATCTTACACACGCGACGAAGCAGTGGTCACTAATATCAGAGAAAAAGATGCCAGCATGGGAGAATAAATGGGGTTTGTTAACTAAAATGATATCCAAGAGAGTACTGTTATTAGGGTTGAGCTTGTTAGGACGAGTAGATTCGTGTATTAGCTGTGATAACCCAAGGGAATCACAGAACATTTTAAGTGGGGTGGATGCACTGGAGAGCCAGTCTAAGTTGAAGTCCCCTAGTATGATGCACTCTGAAGATGCCAAACACAGGATGTTTTTGAGATGTTTTAACAACTGTAGTCCAGCTGATGGGGGTCTGTAGCATCCTGTTATACATAATGAGACACCAGTGGCAATTTCAATCTTTAATGCCGAGCTTTCAGATTATTTTGGGACAGAGATTGAGTCAATTATGGAGGCAGGGAATTTATCCTTGATGTAAATAGCTACCCCACCACCTCTGGTTTGCCTGTCGGCCCTGAACAAAGAGTAGGAGGGGATGTTAACTTCATTGTTACTGGTCGCCGGTTGGAGCCAGGACTCCGTCATCACCAGAACATCTGGAGCAGTATGACATACCCAGGCCTGAACAGAAGTGATTTTTTTTTTTAATAGGCTACATACATTAACATGCAATAATGTAAGCCACTTGATGCTTTGTAGCTCTGCTGGGGATTCCATGGGTGCTAGAGGGCCTGGATTAAGCTCAGCATTTCCTGAGCATAGTAAAAGCAGGAACAATAGTTTCCTGCAGAGTCCTAGGAGAAGTGTGGGCAGCTGGGTCTTCTTTCAGTTACGTGATTCATCTGCGGCAGTATAGGGAGTTCAGAGGCTAGTTCCCAGTTTTCCTGATGCTGCATACAATAATACCCTGACCGAGAGAGTCAATGAGAGTAGGGGGGAGTATGCAGAAGGTGGTGTAGCCCTGTGGGCAGGCTCTAGGAGAGTTCCTGTATGCCGGTGCAGGTGAAGGACCAGCAGCGGGCTAGGGGAAGTTAGAGCACATACAAGTTCTTCTACTTGATAGGAAAAGTCCCAGTCGGACAATGTAAAAAGAGAGCCATTCTCCACTCTAGGAGTTATTTTTTGATTCACGTTCGGGTCCAATACATGTAAGGTGAGCAGAGACAAGCATAGAAGCAAGTAATATGCCCTCATTATGAGAGTATCGCCCAATGGGCTCTACAAGTGCGGACAAGAGAAGGGATTCTCAATGGAAGAGAATTTTTTAATCCCTGCAGAATACTACTATAGGCAGTGGAGCCTGAAGCAGTAATCCGTAAGTACAGCTGCTAGTCAGGCTAATAAGAAAAGAGTTCACCTGACTATAGAGTAGCACAAGGGGTAGAGAGGCTTTGAAGCAAATTTCTTAGCTACTACTCTGGAGCAGGCTAAGTACTAGAGAGATCAACTGACCTAAATCAACTGCCTTAGCAAGACAGGATATGCTAGTGAGCAATAAGCAAACCTAAAGTACCAAAATGGTATGCCTCAGCAAGACAAAATGAGATAAAGCTGCTAGAAGGCTTAGTCGCAAAAAGGGGATGGGAGGAATTACAGTTGTTGACAGTAAGTAACCAATAAATTGAAACATCAGATAGGAGTGGGCGGAGACTGTGTGCATTTAAATGAGGCCGGGGGGGACGAAAAATCAAGGGGAAGTTTGCAGAGCTAGCACTGAATCAGTGCATATACAGTTGGAGAGAAACTGCAGCGGAAGGGAATGGTAAGTTACTTTACACAGGCTGCGCAGAACAGGCTAAATTAAAATATATAAATTAGAAGCTGCGTACAGGGATACAGGCTTACATTAAGCCAGACGTCTTGGGTGCTCCTGTCTCAGGTGAGTGAGACTAGCCAATCAGGGAGCTCTACACAGGTGTGGAGCCAATAGCACTACCCTGAGAAGGCGCTGAAATTGAAAACGGCAACTTGCAAGTGATGATCCGGTTCAGCGTTCACACAGCCCAGAGAAATCGTGGCAATTTTTCAAGCGTCGTTTCTTATCTGTCTCTTTGGGGATCAGGCTTCTCGCACTGTAGAGGAGCTATGGCTGGATCATGACCACTGCCCATGGGGGCAAGTGGCACCTGTAAGGAAGGAGACAGCAGATTAAATAGGAGCAGATGGGGGAGGTGTGTCTGAACAGAGACACACAAAGAGAGCTGAGCACCAACTTGAAAGACAAGTCAGGGGGCAGTCTCAGACAGAGGCAAGGTGCCGTTTAACTTGGGAATCCAAAACATAGTTATTGCAGCAGCATGGCTTTGAGCCAGAATCGTACGTGATAGGTTTAATTGGACATCATGTAATGACTTCTCAGGTAAGGAAGAGGAAGCTTTCCATAGTAAACAGAGTATGCTCCTCAACATTCTGTGCAAGGTGGGCAGGCAAGCAAGGCTTTGGGAGATGGATATTTCCTCACAGTATCATTTCCTCATTCATGCTATACCCCCCGATGGGTTCGTTAAGCTGTCTGATCAGGCACCCTGTATGTATATTAGTTTTAAAAATTAGCTCCACCAGAGTAGAGCAAATAAAATGATTACAGGAGTCAACATTTTAAGCCATAAGGAACATTTAGACTGGCTAGGTATGTTTTCTCTGGAAAATACAAAGCTATGGGGAGAAATTGTTTCAGTTTTTTTAATTTTAAAGGGATGTGATAAGATGTATTGGGGAAATGTTGTTAGCGTGTGTAAAAGAACTGGATGGCATACCAAATGCTAAAAGGGAATGGGAAGCTTTGCAGCATTCTCAAACTGTATCTGCTTACCCCCATTCTCTTTCTGTGAAATAATAGGTTGCAGTCCGTTAGTGGCTCCTGATACTAGCATTACTTACTACTTTGAAAAGTGAGGTAGTTGAGGAGCTGTTCCATTCATATATAGATATAAAGCCATCCAATCCCCTGGGATTACTAGAATCCCATCAGGTTAGCCCTAGGAAGGTAGAGGGCTCATTAGGAACTCTGTGTAGATGACAGCGTTGGTTACTCAACTATGCTGAGCAGAGAATGAATTATGTCATTTAGAATTCTCACAGCAGCATAAGCCACTTTGGAATCAGCTCCTCTGGGGAGGTTTAGAATGTTCAGATGGTAATTCAGTCAGTGGAGTGCAGTATGTAGTCAGCAGTAGAGTGAAGAGGAACTGTGAGCCACTGCAGAGCTCAGAGTGTGGGGGTCCCTGCCAGTCTCCTGGTAGGAGACTGAGTGAAGGACCCCCATCAGTTTCTCACCCTAGTGTGTGAGACCAGCAAGAACCAGAAGAAGTGGTGGTAACCATTCACCTGCAAGACCCCAGTGGGTCATTTTCCCACAGAATTATGGCTTGGACTGTGTTTCAGTGGAGCCAAGGGGCAATCCCCTAAAGTATCCTGAGGTTTCAGCTGTCCAGAAGGAAAGGTGTGAAGACTGAATCTGATAAAAGCTACCTGTGAAGGGACAAGGACCTTTAAGTTTTCCAATCGGGCCTGCCCGGTGGTGCTGAAGGTTGAGGCATCCAACTTGCCTTGTGCCACGCCGGCGAACCGGGTTTGGAAACGAGCCCAGGGAACCGGGAGTCAGTTGAGGAGGAGAAGATTGTGTGTCCGACTGACTTCTTTCCTCTCTTTGGAGGGAGAGGATCCCGTACCGTGACACTATTGGCGCCCATTGGAGACTGGGTGCACTGCAGTCAGGGACTGTGTGTGGGTCGATGCCAGGTGGCTGCCCTGCAAGGGGGGAAGTAGCACGCACGTCACGTGCTCAATGGCATTGCATGCCCTGCATCGGGGACAGAAAAACGTGGAAACACCCTGGCTCTGGTGAGGTGACAGCGGATCCCAGTGGCCGAGCCCACATACCCAATGCCAGACCCAACCCTGGTTTGACTCTCCGCAGTCCCTGTTTCTTCCTGTACAGCACCAATGGGAGAGGGGCGACCCAGCAACTGATCCCTCAGCCAGAGAAGGGGTTCAGGCAGGTGGTGGAGGCAAAGGTCGAGTGGATCCACCCGAGAGATGCCTCGGTCACCAGTGAGAGAGGGAGAATAAAGAAAATTTAAAAAAAAAAGTTTTCCGTGTCTGAAACAAAGAAAGTTGTGAGCACAGATTATTGGGACTGTTCTTGGGGGTTGGTCTGAGGTGTATGTTCCCAAAGATAAGGCTACAGAGAGTGCACCTGTCAGGGCCCCTGTTTCACCACAAAAAGGTGCTGAGTGTTTAAATGAAATTTTGGATTCCTTTGCAATCCCGGTGTATTGGAGGATTCATTTGGTGTAACTCAGAAGGAATGGCAGAGACTGGGCATGGGGTAGGGATGGGCATAACCCCAGTTTGATTCCTCAGTCAGGGCTAACTGGTTCACATATTGGCACCAGGTTAAACTGGGCATTTTAACGGATGTCATCGCTCCAGGGGAAATGTGTTACAGTGTGTGGCAACTTCCACAAAATATACACCGTGTCGGAAAGTGAAATCCAAGTAAATTCTTGGTACAGAGGGATGGACAGTTCAAAATATGTGAGAAAGGTTGTTCTTATGTTGCTTAAACAGTTGCGGTTCTGAAAAGAAAAATGTCTTGCTCTTGTGTATACAGTGACAAACTTGAGGGACCATCCTGTTCTGCATTTTGTTGCCAGCTGGTTGTCAGAATAAACCATGCTTCACAATCCCATTTTCTGTTTGGACATTAGATCTCTGCTTCTCATGTGAAATGTTATTGGGGCCCCTACTAATAGTTTTAGACCTAACGTAGGCCTAGCACCTTTCCCCAGAACCTGGGGTAAATATAAATGTTATTTTGTGCCCTAAACCCCCCACCCCATTAGACTGCCGAGCGGGATATTCACCGTAGAGCTAGGGGTGATGCCTGTTGTTTTGCCAACTTGTGGCCTGTTGCCTTGTCTGTGGCACGATTTAGGGGGTGCTGGGCTCTGCCTGGCCTGGGCATGGATACATATATATATTAGCCCATGAATATAGCAGTGTCACCATCAGGATTGCAGCTAGTGATGTTCACTGATTGGCAGGGGCGGACTGAGACACATCTGGGCCTCTGGGCAACAATGTTTTGGGCCCCTGATGAAATAGATGTGGGTGGTGATGCTGGCGTGAATATCCTAAACTACAGTTTAGGGGTCTGGGGCCTCCCGAGGCCCCCAGAAAGTTTTTAAAACTTGGTGCATTCTGGCGCATTTTGGAGATAATTTCAAAACAGAATTTGCTATCCTGTTACTCCCTCCTCATGCCCAATAACTTGTACCCTTGCCCCCTACTACCCAGGGTCCCCACAGTCTAGTATGTTGCCCAAACCTCCATTCCCTGGCCTCATCATCATTCCTATCCCAATAATCTGTGCTCACACAGCCTCACCCTTTAGCTGCTTAACCAGCAGTCAGCCCACTAACCCCTCCCCATAGGTAGTAATTGGTCCTCTCCGTCTATCAATCAGTAGTCATCTCCCTACCACTGTCAGTGTCACCCCCTACTACCCCAGTTAAGTAGCCTCCCTCTGTCAGTTGCAAACTCCCACAGCCAGCCAATATCATGCCCCACTACTCCACAAGTGTGTCCACAACAGCCTATATTAGCCCCCTACTCATACATATTTAGTACATAGCTATGTATGTTCACAGCAGCTGCAGTGTGATGTTTGGGCTGGCAATGTAGCACTCTGGGACACCAAACACTGTTCACTCCTTTGTCAAATACACCTCTGTGAAGAAGTCTGTTATTTAAGGAACAGAGTGATGAGAAAGCAACAATTTGTACTGCGTTTTTTAAACTAGTGAGAAAGAAATAATGTGACCTACTGTCGCGTTATTTCTTTCTCACTACAATTTTGTGATTTAATTGCTAATCAGAACCTAATACTGCACCAAAAACATTTAATTGCCATATCTACTGTGTTTTCTAAATGAGTACACATATGATACAATACAGCAGAACAGAGCAAGACAGAACAGGATATAATATAATTAAGTTTTATTTACTGCAGCATCTTTTATGCACTCTATATTCCAAAGTGCTTTACAAAGCAACAAATTAGATCATGTTAATCCAGGGCTGTGAAATGAATACAGTTTGGATTTACATATCACCTCTCATACACACTGCAGCCCAAATAAAGCAATGTGTTAAATACTGGTAGTTGAGGGACTGTGGAACAGAATAGAATTTGGGTTTATATAGCTCCTCTATACATGATTGTGTGAACCCCACCAGTTATTCACTCGTCCTTTATGTTCCCTCTCCACTACGACTAGTAATCTATCCTACTAGTAATTCCCCTGCCTCACAGACATGATCCCACCTGGCCCACAAAGTCATAAGTCCTTCTTGTAAGCTGCTCTCTCTGTAGTAAGAGTTAGCCGGGGCCTGGGCCCCACAAGGAATCTCCCTGTTCAAACAACATGAAGTCTTGCTGTATTCTGACTATTGCAGTTAGGTCCTGCCTTTCAACTGCCCCGGAGAACAAAGGGTTAACTTTTCTATGCCTTGCATAGAACGTTCATCACGAGCTCAGTTGAAGCCCCTGTCTGTTGTTGTTTAAACTGCAACCGTCAGATTGTTTACTCTGCCTCACTGAACAGTCGCTCCGGAGATTTCTCCTGCTGCTTGGTTCAAAAGTCGGTTGAAGTGTCAGTTTTCGGTCGGTTTCTACCGAATTGTTGTTTCCGCATAGTCGGTTCAAGTCTCTGTCTGTGGTACCGTGAGTACTAGATAGGTTTTTGTTCTGTTTTCTGTGTGGAACTTGTAAACTGTGGATCGGTTCGCCTGAACCGATCAATCTGAGGTAAAAACTTGTGCTTTACTTTAGAGTGTGGTTACCGGTCCGTATCGGTTCCAAAAAAAAAACGGATTTTAATTATTTTTTTCCAAGATCCATGACACGGTCAGGAACCGATAGGGGAGTCTTGACTGGTGGATTGTCGAAAAAAGGGTACGCTTTTGGTTAGGTTGGCCATGTCTGAGAAACCCAAGAAAAAAACCGGGCCCACTGGGTTTCAACACTGCAGTGTGTGTGTGGGGAAGTCTTTGCCAAGGCTGATCCCCTCACCACCTGTGTTTATTGTCTGGGGTTTGACCACCTCAATTCAGACTGCCAAATTTGCTAAAATTTTCCCAAATCTACCCTGGAAAGAGATTAGGTAGACTGAGGGAAAGGAGGCCGAGAAGTCCGCTGACCTGATGGCCAGCCTGGTTCGGGTTCGACCGAACCAGAAGGAGTGCCTCTGACCAGGCGATACTTCTTCGGCAAAAGGAGAGCCAATTCTGAGGAGTCTGTTCCGTGAAAAGAAAGAGAAAAGATAAATTGTCCGGCTGGACCCAGAAATTCATACTCCGGATCGCGATGAGATGGCCAAAGCGATAAGGACTGTGCAATAGCGTAGTTCGGTTCCGACTGAACCGGCACCATCTGGCAGGGGCGCGGTTCGATCGGTTCCCCCAGTTCCGGATTATACTTTGGAAGAATTTTATGAACCGGAGGAGGAGGGAGAGTATGAGGATGATTATGGTGATTATGAACGTCTGGATGTGCCTATTGACCCAGACATCTCCCCAGACAGACCTTCAGGTGTTTCACCTCCTAGGCTTTCTGAGTCTCCCTCTCACTACATGTTCTACAAAAAAGTGGCTGAGACCCTCCAGCTTCCTGTGGAGGAAGCAGTAGAGGATCAGGAAGAGCCTGATTATGTTGAGATGATGGATATCCCAGAGTCCAGGAGACTGTCTATTTCCCTCCACAAATCCTTTTGGAAACAGACACATACAGTTCTTAAGCCTCCTAATTCTATACCTCCTGTGGACAGACGGATGGACAAGAGGTACACTCTCTCAGGCTCAGACATGGAGTTCTTTTTCCAGCCATGTTGAGGTCGAGCAGGCTGCTGCCTGTGATAAGGAAAATATTCCCTTGGCATCACACCCCCCAGACAAGGACTCCAGGAAGATTGATGCCATGGCAAAAAAACAATACATGGCAGCTTCTTTGGGACTCAGACAGGCTAACTATATGGCCTATACAGCTAGATACCAGAAGTCCAGGTGGGACACTGTGCTGGCTGTGGCTAAACAGGCCCCTGACCAGCTTGCCTAGGAGCTGGAGTAGGTGGCTGCAGATGTGATTGAGGCATCGAAAGTACAGTTTCATGCTGCTGTGGACTGCAGTGATGTTTCATCAGGAGTTAGGGCTACATCTGTGGCTCTTCGGAGGATGGCTTGGCTCAGATGCACTAGCCTCTCACAGTATACCCAGGCTAAGGCCATGGATTTTCCTGTAATTGGTAATTCTCTGTTTGGGGAGCAGACAGAGAACTACATGAAAAAGATGGATGAGTACAGGACCACTTACAGGAGTGCTCAGGCCAAAGAAAGGCAGGCAACTCCTCAAAGGCAGCAGTCCAGGGGCAGGGGCAGGCCTTTCCAAAGGCCTTTTTACCAAGCTCAGGCCTCCTCTTCTTCCTTTTCAAAGAGGGAGTTCTTTAGAGGGAGAGGCAGAAGGGGGATGAGCAGGCCTGCATCCACCCCTCAGCCTAAAGCCCCTGCCAAGCAGACACCCTGATGGGTCTGCCCGGGCCGATTCTCCCATACCAGTAGGGGGCAGGCTGGCTTACTTTGTCCAGGACTGGAAGTCTCTGACATCAGACAAGTGGGTCCTGGAAGTAGTAAGCCAGGGACTGGTTCTCAGCTTCAAAAAATTTCCCAAGATGAGAACCAGATCCTTTCCACCTGCAAATCTCTCAGAGACCCTTGCCTTAGAGGCAGAGGTTTCTTCTCTCCTAGCTCTCAGAGCTATAGAGAGGGTTCCCACCCTACACAAGGGCAAATGATTGTACTCCAGGTACTTTCTAACCCCCAAAAAGATAGGAGAATGGCGGCCCATCCTGGACCTAAGATAGCTGGACAAACACCTTTTGAAACCAAAGTTCAAAGTGGTAACTCGTGGAATTATCCTTCCCTCTCTAAGGCCAGGGGACTGGCTAGCCTCCCTGGACCTCAAAGATGCCTACTTTCACATTCCCATCAGGTGCTCCCACAGAAAGTAGCTCAGGTTCGAGTTGCCCTCAGGCCACTGTCAGTTCAGAACAATGCCCTTTGGCCTAACATCAGCCCCAAGGGTTTTCACAAAGTGCCAGGCAGTAGTTGTTGCTTTTCTAAGAAGAAAAAAGATCTCCATCTTCTCGTACTTGGATGACTGGCTCATAGTAGGTCAGTCTCCAGACCAAGTCAAGTCACATCTGCAGTGACCCAGCAAGTGCTCACTTCCTTAGGTTCCTTCTCAACCTTCCGGTGGTTCTCGAGACCAGTACAGCTCCTCACCTTCATAGGTGCAGAACTGGATACAGTAAAGGCAAGAGCCTTCCTTCCCCTGGAAAGGGCAAGGACCCTTATAGAACTGGCCTCTTCATTCACCCTTCAGGTGTCTCGACCAGCAAGGCATTTCCTTCAGCTTCTGGGCCACATGGCAGCTTCCACAGCAGTGGTCCAAGGGGCAAGATTCCAGATGAGGGACATTCATTTCCACTTAAGAGCCTTCTGGTCCCAAAGAAAGGATTCCCTTACCAAATTAGTCCCAGTGACTCGAACCCTAATCCAAGCCTTGGAGTGGTGGCAGGATCAGGACAATTTGAGACAAGGGGGGTTCCATTTGTCACTCAGTCTCATTCAGTGATACTCACCACAGATGCTTCCCTGCTGAGCTGGGGAGCCCATTTGGGGGATCTTACCACCCAAGGACTGTGGTCACCTCAGGAATCTCTGCTTCACATGAATCATTTGGAACTCAGAGCAGTGTTTCTGGCACTGCAGGCTTTTTCCAAATCTGTACAGAACAAGGTGGTTCAGTTCAGAACAGACACCACCACCACCATGTGGTACATCAACAAGCAAGGAGGCACTCGGTCTATGGCCCTGTGCACAGAAGCAATGAAGTTGTGGTCCCTGGCCTATTCCCTGCAAATCTCTCTGATAGCAGTTCACCTCCCAGGGAAGGACAATGTCCTAGCAGATGCACTGAGCAGAATATCCCAGGGCCATCACGAATGGTCCCTAGATCCTCTAGTTTTGAAAGTGATTTTCTCGAGATGGGGCACACTAGAGATAGATCGTTTTGCAGCCCCATACAATCACCAACTTCCTCTCTTTTGTTGCAGACCCCCAGTCTTGGGCTCAGTCCCCCTGGATGCTCTGATTCTCAACTGGGAAGGGAAATTTCTGTATGCTTTTCCCCCCTTCCCTCTCCTGTTCAAAGTGTTAGTCAAGATAAGGTCACAACCATGCAAAGTGATTCTGATTGCTCCAGACTGGGCCAGACAGCCCTGGTACCCCCTGTTGCTATCCCTAGCAGTCCACCTTCCCCTGTCTCTTCCCAGGAATTACAACCTGTTGACATCTTCTCAGGGGAGATTTGGTACCTGAATCTTCAGTCTCTCAATCTCAAGGCATGGCTCTTGAAGAGTTAGAGTTTGCAGATCTGCATCTTCCCAAGGGGTTCTGGATATCCTTAAGGCTTCTCGAAAGCCTTCCACCAGGAAGACTTACAACTCCAAATGGAAAAGATTCAGCATTTGGTGTTCTAAGAAGAATATTTCTCCAGACTGCTGGATTGCCTACGGTTCTGGACTGTATGGTCCATCTTAATGGTCTAGGCCTCAGGCCAGCTACCCTTAAAGTACACTTGGCAGCTGTTTCTGCTCTCTTGTCAGTAGGCAAGCCTTCCTCTCTATCATCCCATCCTGTATTTTTTAATTTTTTCAAGGGATTGCTTCACACCAGTCCCCCCCCCCATTAGGGATGCTGCTCCTGCTTGGGACCTTAATGTTTGCATTGCTCAGCTTATGCAACCTCCCTTTGAGCCTTTGTCCTCAGCAGAGCTTAAGTACTTGACTTGGAAAACTGTGTTTTTGGTAGCCATTACTGCTGCCAGGCGTATCAGTGAATTGCAAGCCCTGTCAGTGGAATTTGATTTCATCTCTTTCCATAGAGATAAAGTGGTCCTTAGAACTAACAGAAAGTTCTTACCTAAAGTGGTTTCAGATTTCCACCTCAACCAGTCTATCTCTCTCCCTGTTTTCTTCACTGACCATTCCTCCTCGGGAGAGAGGAGGCTACACAGCTTGGATGTTAAAAGAGTCCTTAGCTACTACATGGAGCGTACCAAGGGTCACAGGTTTGAATCCCTCCAGTTCCTTACGTATGGAGAAGTTGGTAAGGGCAAACCTGCCACTAAGAGATCTGTTGCCAGGTGGATTGTTTCTTGTATACAATTCTGCTATGAAAAACTGAGTAGAACTTCACCCTCAGGCCTGAGGGCTCATTCCACTAGAGGTACAGCTGCTTCCCTGGCTGCTGCCAGGGATACTCCTCTCTTAGAAATTTGTCAAGCAGCCACCTGGAAAACAGTCCATACGTTCACCAAGCATTACTCTCTGGATATCCAGGCTAGGAGTGATGCTCGGTTTGGCACAGCAGTACTTCAGAGCCTGTTTCCAAAGTAGGTTCTGTCCCTCCTCCATGGAGGTATCGCTTGGTAGTCTGCATAAGTCAGAATACAGCAAGACTTCATGTTGTTTGAAGAAAAAATTACTCACTTTAGTAATGTTGTTTCTTCTAATGGAGTCTTGCTGTGTTCTGACCTCCCCCCCCCCTTCCCCTCTCAGAACCTAGATTTTGGGATGTGGGTGGGCAGGAGCAGTGTTGGCACCCTAGGGGTGTCCTTTTTTCACCCTCTTTTGGTTTGGGTGAGGGATTGTGTTTTGGATGTGTTTTGTTTTTGGGTTTCCTGACTTGAATTTTCCTTTTGAAACCAAAAAACCTTTTATATAGATATATTTGCCAGCTGGCTAGTAAAAATTTTACAGTTTCCACACTGAACATCTATTGAGTCTTTGCTCGTAAAGATCTGATGGTTGCAGTTTAAACAACAGCAGACATGGGCTTCAACCGAGCTTGTGGTGAACATTCCATGCTGGCCATGGAAAGTTAACTCTTTGTTCTCTGGGGCAGTTGAAAGGCAGGACCTAACTGCATATGTCAGAATACAGCAAGACTCCATTAGAAGAAACAACATTACTAAGGTGAGTAATTTTTTCATTTATCCTGATACATACACTTAGGAATAAAATCCCTCTTTTCAAGGAATGGCTTGTACAAAATACATACAAAATACACACGCTAAAAATGAATATAAACATATAAATTGCAGATTGCACTTAGGACATTTTCAAGGAGATTAATATTTCATGTGCTTAGTTTTCTTTTGCCAGTCATCAGTATTATATTATGTAACTTTGATGCCCACCATGTGTATAATTTCTGGAAACAGCAGCAGTCTCACTTAGAGCAGTTGCGCCCCTCGTACCTACCTCATCATTACCCGCCATTGGTATAATTTTTGAAAACAGCAGTAGGCTCAGTCAGAGCAGCTGCGCCTCTCATACTTGCCTCAGCAATGCCCTCCATGGGAATACTTTTTGGAAACAGCAGCTGTGCCTCTCATGTCTTTCTCAGCATTGCTTACCTGAGGTGCAATTTTTGGAAGCAGCAGCAGGCCCACTCACAGCAGCTGTGCCTCTCATACCTGCCTCAGCAATGCCCACCATGGATATAATTTTTGGAAACAGCAGCAGGCTTGCTAAGAGCTGCTGCACCTCTCGTACCTGCCTAAGCAATGCCCGCCGTGGGTATAATTTTTGGAAACAGCAGCAGGCTTGCTAAGAGCTGCTGCACCTCTCGTACCTGCCTAAGCAATGCCCGCCGTGGGTATAATTTTTGAAAGAAGCAGCAGGCTTGCTAAGAGCAGCTGCCCCTTTCATACCTGCCTGAGCAATGCTTGCCATGGTTATCATTTTTGGAAACAGCAGCAGGCTCACTAAGAGCAGCTGCACCTCTCGTACCTGCCTCAGCAATGCCCCCATGGGTATAATGGCTTGGGGGCACCTAACAAGCAGTGTAATAGTCCAAAAACACAGTCTTTCACACGATTTTTGTTATGGTCATGGTTGGGTAATCAGGTAGTAGAACGGGTCAGGTAGTAACTATCCGACCCAACTACTCGGTTTTTATCCAGGTGTTTAGGGTACTTTAGAGGTACCCTTGGGTAGTCTTGATGGTCAGGTATTTTAGTACCTGCCCATCCCTACATAAAACCATTTCAGTCCCATGTCATTTTCATAAAACTGGTTTTGATAGCTATAAAATATGGTTGTGAATATAGTAAAAGAAAGAAATATAGGGGTTGCCATGCTTCTTATACTTATATCTTCTTTCAGAGTTGCAGTTTCAGAGGTAGTTGGCTCAGGACAAAAATTATTGAGAAATCCCATTAAAAAAATCAAACTTGCCAGAAAGCTATTCTAACAATTCAAAAGTACATGCAGAATGACAAGAATGTTAAAAGATACAGAGTAACCAAAGATACAGACATATACGTAAAGCACCTTTGATGATGCCAACAGCTGCAGTTCTTGGAGCTGATTTCCTTGCTGCTACCCTGAATATAGAGAATAGTGGATGGTCAACTATGCAGAACCAGTGTGTTCTCCTACAAAGGGGTTCTGACTCCCTGTGACCTCGAGAGCGAAGCTTGAGAGGTCTGTGGGAATCAGAACCCCAGTGTATCAGAACTGACTGGTTCTGCATAGAGTTGCCCATCCGCTATTTTTTATAGTGTATGGTGTCCCCAAAAATAATACATATATAATTTAGCACTTTTTATTAATTTTTTTTAATTTGAAATGGAATTGTTTGCCGCTGAGAGTTTCAGCTGGTTGCTTGGATGAATTGTGTGGCTAGGGAAGACATCCCTACATCTCTAGCTTGGTCTTCCATTGGTTGTCTGTTGTGTGTGGCAGGGATTAAAAAAAAGGAAACATGGAGTCCATCTCACTAAGTAAGAGGAGCAAGTGCGAGGAATAGTGTTTTTAATATGGTGAGTAATTTAAAATATCTAGTTGATCCTGCGTTGTGACTTTTTTTTTAACGTAAGAGAAATAATCATTATTCTAATAATGCTTTCATATAATTAAGAATGTACTTGTGCCAGTAAACAGCATTGAAAACATTCTTGGGTGCATCATAAAAATGGGAATTTGAAACACCTGGGAAGGTCTTTAAATGTATACAACTATAAAATCCTATTGTAATCTCATATAAATGTCAAAATCAGTTGTCGGTTTAAGCAAATTATCTCTGTAGAATTATGTTGTCAACCATTTTCTTAACATGCTGCAATAAAATAAAATTGTTATCCCTAATATTTTATAATTTCATACAGTATACATAGAGTGGGACCCAGTGTCAGGTTCTTCCTGGCTAGTGATGTTCATCTGTATCTTCAGTGAAGAATTGGTAGAAATGGACAGAAATATCACTTTAATTGCCTAGTGTTTCCAAATATTATGAATACTAATCACTGAGAACATTGTGACCGGTGTCACAAGATCTTGTGACATTGTGAAACCAAACATTAGGCATCACTGTGATTGTGTGAATCAAAATTAGATGTAAAATTCAATCCGTTTGTATATCACAATTCTCCATTAGCTGTTAGTAAATAACTTTAACCTGTTAATAAATGTTACTAAGTATGTCAGCCTTACGTTAAAAAGCATAAATTACCAAAAAGTAATAGACTGTCCAGCAAGTGTACGTTTAATAGGCATAACCTAAACCTCTGTCAGGGTTTAATTCCATTATCATTTTGTTGCTAGAAATAGTAAAATCGTTGTTAAATGGTGAAGTATTGTAGTATTACTTGTTCATGTGTCCTGATCCTCTATTTCTTCCGTGTATAACTCCCTTTTCCTAGGACGTGGATACGATGTACAATCCACACTTTTGTCAGTGTTCTTTCCCTTGTAATTCCTGCTGGAACATCTTCAAGCTGGCTTCTCCCACCACCCCGGGTGGTAACTCCCTTGGCACCACCCCGTGACGTCAGATCTTTCTTTCTGCTGGAAGAAGAAGGTTCCCTCCTTACTGCTGTCACTCTTGGTGGAGTCTCCTCACTTGATCTTCCACAGGGACAAGGTTATCCTTCACTCCAACCCATAGTTCCTCCTGAAGGTTGTGTCTGAGTTTCACCTTAACCAGGTGATCAGTCTCCCAGTGTATTTCACCAACTACACCTCTGAGGCCAAGCACAGGCTTCATACTTTGGACCTGCGGCGAGCGCTTGCCTATTACAAGGAGAGCACGGCTGGAGTTTGGGGAGAGGTTCACCAGCTCTTTGTCACCTACTCTGAAGCTGCATCTGGCAGACTGGCAGCTAAGTGGACAGTTGGCAGGTGGATTGTATCCTGCATTAACCTCTGCTATAGATTGGCGTGTAGGGAGCATCCCGTAGGGCTCATTCCACCCGTCATATCGCTGCCTTGGTGGCTGCTTTCAGGGATGTCCCTATCCAGGAAATCTGCAGGACTGCTACCTGGAAGTCAGCACACACCTTCATTTCTCACTACCACATCGATCTTGAGTCATGCCGGGATGCTGGTTTTGGGGTCTCAGTTCTCCAGTCTCTCTTCTCTAAATAGAGGGTGTGCACCTTGCCACTGCCTCCCTGGAGAACTGGTAGGAGTCTGCCAGAAGTGTAGATTTTACATCATATCCACATCCCTAGAAAAACGGGTTACTCTTCTGTAACAGTAGATCTTCCATGGAGTGGTCTTTTGCAGTAGGTAATATTTTTGGGTTACCAGCAGAGGTCACTGTGGTGCATGGCAGCTCTTCTAGCAGTCTTTTAACAGGGGCCGCCCACACATGACATCATCTTCCTGTTTCCTATATAAGTTTGTGCGGTCCCTGGTATCCTCAATTCATTTTTTTGCCGTCTTCAGCTTGCAAGCAGCAGCTAGAACAACTTCTGAAAACAGCAGTCATCAAGAAACAACATCGAAGATTCTACGAACAAGGGGCTCACCCAACAAGAGCTCTCCCATCAACTGATCTACATTTCTGGACATGCATAGAGCAGGAGTACCCTTCCTCACCCTCTTGAGTTTCTCTTATTCATCAACGGCCACCAAACTGTTGGCAATGCATCTGTATTCTCATTGATGGCCATACCCGTCAGTATCCTCATCGACGGCAACCACCATCGACAGTGCTTCTCTGTTATCATTGATGGCCACCACTATCAACGGTGCATCCATATGCTTATCGACAACCATACCATCGACGTTGCATCCATATTCTCATTGACTGATATTCCTGTCAACGAAGCATCCCTATCTCTCGTCAACAGCTGTTCTCCGTTGATGATGCATCATTTTAATGCCTACTCATTGACGGGACGCTAGTAGGTATTACTCAGTTAAAAAAGGTGGAAGAAGACCGAAGCCCATCCAGACCACCTTCCCCGCACCTGCGTGGTGAATGATTATATCCCTTGGTTAAATATGTACTTGTCTAAGTTGTTTTTAAATAACTCAAAGGACTCTATATTAGGTAGGAAGGCAGTGCTTTCCATATTTTAGTAACTCTAATAGTAAAAAAACTTGTCTCTTCTATGTGTTCTTATCTTAGGAACCTTAAGCTGCTTGTTGTGGCATCTTAGGCCCTCCGGTTTCCTACCCAATCAGTGTTACAGTCTTTCTGTAGATTAGGTCCTTCAGAATGTTAAACAACATAAGGATATCACCCCTTATTTTTCAACTCTCCTAGTTATGCAGATTTAGTTTCTTCAGTCTCTGTGAATAGGGAAGGGAACTACATGTTGTTACCAGTTTGGTGGCTTTTCTTTGTACCGATTCGATAAGTTTAATGTCCTTCATTAAATAAGGTGACCATAAAGAGGCTGTGTAATCTAGATGTGGTCTTACATACATTGTGTACAGTGGGCGGATACAGGTACTACTTTTAACAACAAAGGCTTTTTGAATGATTTCAGAATTATGTTTGCTCTAAGGGTTATTTTTCTGCACTGATCAACATGAGTGAAATCTTTGTTAATTGTTATTCCTAGATCATTCTCTGATTCTATTTCTTTAATCACTTCCACGTTAAGAAAATACACAGCATTGTGGTTTTTCTTACCAAAATGAATAATCGCATATTTATCCATGTGAAACTCCTTATTATTTGTCTTTGCCTGTGTCTGTTTTTAGTAGATCATGTTGAAACTGCTCTATTTTGTACTCAGTGTCCACCTCTGAGCAGATCTTGGTGTCATCAGCAAATTTAGCAACCTTGCACCCCAATCCTTCATCCAGGTCCCTTATAAAGATTCAAAACAAAACTGGACCCAGCACAGATCCCTGCAGGACCCCAGTAGTCACCTTTGTCTCGCTTGAAAGGTGGCCTTCTATTCGTACTTATGATCTATTATCCAACCATTTTTGGACCCATCTGACTATGAAATAGTTCAATCCCAGTTTGATCATTTTGACAGCAAGTAATGCATGGGAGACTTTATCAAATGCTTTTTTGAGATCTAGCAAAGCATATCAACAGGGATACCCTTATCAAGTCTACTGCTGATTCCCTCATAAAACAAAATAAAATTTGTCATGCAGGATCTCCCTCTGACAAAACCATGTTGTGTGTTACCCATCAGATTATTATCACATAGCTCCCTCTCCAATCTGTTCTTCAAAATCTTCTCCAAACATTTACAAATGATAGTAGTTAGGCTCATGGGTCTGTAATTACAAGCCATGTTTCTATTTCCCTTTTTATAAATGGGAACAACAGAGGCCCTCTTCCAGTCTTATGGTATTTGTCCAAATTTAAAAGACTTGTTAAAAATAATTGTAATGGGGGGTGTTAGAACTTAAGCTGTTTCTTTAATGAATTTACTATTTCTAGGAGCGTGGATATTGTTGTTCATCCACACTCTTTGGCATGTCCCTTTCCCCTTTAAATCTTGCCGGGAGTCTTCAAGCTGGTTCCTCCCACCCACCTGAGTGGTATATACCTCGGCTCCACCCCATGACGCCAGATCTTCCTTTCTGCTGGAAGATTCAGGTTCCCTCGTGCTACTTCTACAATACCATAGGCCCTGGATTCTAATCAACGGTTTTCACCGCATTTGCTTTCTTTGAAACTCGTAAGAGTTTATGATTCCGATCTGAGTGCATCGGACATGGAGGACAAGTTGTCCCCCCGGGTTTCGCCGGTGTCTTTGCGGACAGAAAATGTTGCGCACCAATCCCCACCTCTCGTGCGTTTATTGCTTGGGTGTCGTGCATGAAACCACCTCTTGCACTATTTGTCTGGCCTTCCATCCCAATGTCCTGGATGACCACAAGGCGCGCTTAAAGCTAGGGAGACCGGAGCTTCGCAATCCACCGGTGAAATCGAAGGAGGCTCAGTGGGCGGTTTCTGTGGCCGTGGGATCCGCCGATCAGCTTGAACAGATGCCAACTTTCGAAGAGGAAGCTGCTCAAGCTTCGGCCAGCCGAAGTTTTTTCATGCCACTTAACCTGGGCTCCACTTTCTATGGGTCCTTTTGGGAGCTGTGCCGGTCTCTCTCTACCAAGGGTGAGGTGCCCCCGGGCTCGCACTCCTCCCACCCTAAGAAAAGGTACAAGGACCCTAAATCTTCTTCTGCCTGAAGAAGACGTTCTTGGGACCGAGAGCGGTCTGATTCTCAGGACCTGGCGATCTTGGCCTCGGTCGAGATCGCTTTCTCGGCCGCCGGCTTCTCTGACCTTCTGTCAGGCCAAGGCACAGAGGCCGAGGATACAGCAGAACCGGCCGATATTTCTCTCAACCTGATCAAGCCGTTGTCGTCAACCCCGGTCGACGACTCCTTGGAGAGGACACCCATCCTTTCTTTCCCCGACAAGGAGACCCGTCCTTTGGGTATCCCGATAGAGGGACTGGAGCCAGAACCTTGGTTTTCACCGAATCCGGCCTCTCCCGATCGACAGAGCCGACACAGTCGGTCTCGATCGAGGACTAGGACCCCATCGGTTGAAAAACTGAAAAACGGTTACAAACATTCCCGGAAGAGGCGCCGCGACCGATCCTCATCCTCCTCAGACGAGGAGAGACTTCGATGGAAGCTCCGTCGATGTTATGAAGACCTCATGTGGCAACAGCTAATTGTGACCAGTCAAAAGCCAGCTACACCGGCCATTTCTTGGCCCCAGCCTCTTAGGCCAACGCCGACTCCTCCAGAACTGAGGACTCTGGTTCTCCCTCCGGTAGGACCGGCACGCATTCCTGTTCAGCCTGTTCTGGTCTCCCCACCAATTTTGGTTGAGCCACCGCCTAAGCAGCCTCAGGGAGAGGCCCCCTCGAAGAAGGATCAGACAGATACAAGCCTGCCCCGTCGTCTGTCAATTACTGTTGTCCCCGATCACCCTCCGAGTATTGAAGGGGACATAGGCAGGAGACCCCTGTATCCCGACTCCTCGGACTCTGATACCACTGATCTTCACTCACACCCTGATGATGAATTGCCAGTGACAGGCCTGGAGGAAGGTGCTTCCTCTTTCCAGGGTATCCTTCGACTTATTTCAGAGTCCACCGGTATGCCCTTGCAGCCTATCCAAATGAAGGTGGAATATCCTCTCACAGATATCCTTAAGAGGGGGGGAATACCCCGACGGAGGCCTTCCCAGTGGCCAAAGCCATTGTTGGCCCGGCCCTTGAGCTATGGCAGCGCCCTGCCTCTTGCCCGGCTCCGTCTGCCCATATGGCTCGCAGGTACACTGTACCCATGGGGTCCTTGATGGGCTTCACTGAGCATCCCTCGGCCGAGAGCCTTGTAACTGCCTCAGTGTTCTGATGCACGGGTAGCTCAGCAGATACTGACCACCCTCCAGACAAGGAGTCCAAAAATATGGACCATTCTGCCCGGAAGGTATATGCGGGCCTCATCCTTGGGCCTTCATCAGGCCAGCTCGGCAGTGATCATGGCACACTTCTCTCACGCCCTCTTGGGGTCACTAGATGAAATCCTCCCTCATCTCCCAGCGGACATGCAGACCACGGTTAAGCAAGTCCATGACCAGGGCCTTGCTGTTGCAAAACAGGAGTTCCAGATGGCTTTGGACATTGGAGATTCCTGTGCCCGTTCACTAGCAGCCGCAGGGCCTGGCTGAGATTATCCTCTTTTCCAGCGGATACTCAGCACAAGTTAGCTGACGTGCCCTTCCTTGGCACCAACCTCTTCAGTCCGGGAGTGGCAGGTCACCTCCAGCGCATAGAGCAGTCCAATACCACCTTGGATGCCACTTCTGCAAAGGGTTCTTCAGGCAAGAACCAGCAGAAGCGCAAGAAGAAGCCTTTTCAGCACTCTTCTCCTGCGGTTAGATAGCACCCCTTCCAGGGAGGTCAGCAGCAACAGCAGGCTCAAGCTTGGTGCTCTAGGCCCAAGCAGGGTCCCCAACAGCCCTGCAAAGGAGGCCAAGGTGCCGGTCCAGGAGCCTCCTCCTCCTCTAAGCCTGCACAGTGATGGGTCGGGGGTGGCCACCCCTGCTCCCATCACGCCAGTTCTGGGTCCTCCTGTGGGGGCCGGCTCTGCCACTTTCTTTCCGCCTGGTCCCGTATCACTTCGGACAGGTGAGTCTTGGAAGTGTTCGGTCGGGGACTGCCTCTAGAATTCGAGCAGTACCCTCCTTGCCGAGCCTGTGCCCCACGGGAGGAAAGGACCTCAGTTGGCAGTCAGTCGGCCCTTCGGGATGAAATTGTTCAGCTCCTCCGCAAGGAGGCAGTAGCTCAAGTGCCGTATCCTCCTACAGACCCAGGCTTCATGTCCAAGTACTTCCTGGTGCCCAAGCGGACAGGGGGTTGGTGCCCCATCCTAGATCTCCACAACCTGAATCAGTATCTCAGGTCTCGGACCTTCCGGATGGTAACTCTGAACCAGATCATACCCTCTCTGGAGCGAAACATGTGGTTCTGTTCACTGGATCTACAGGACGCGTTCTTTCACATCCCAATCCGTCCGTCCCACCAGCGGTTCCTCCGCTTCAGGGTCGAAGGGACCCTGTACAAGTTCCGAGCCGTGCCGTTCGGCCTGTCATCGGCCCCTCGGGTCTTCACCAAATGCATTGCAGTGGTGGCAGCCCATTTACGGCATCAAGGGGTTCGGATATACCCCTTCCTTGATGATTGACTCCTGGCGGGTTCCTCCCTGCAGGAGGTGGCGAGGTCCAGGGACCTGGCCGTCCGAACCTGTTCCCGCTTAGGCCTCCTTATCAACGAGGCCAAGTCGGAACTCGTGCCCTCTCAGGTGATGGGCTTTATCGGGGCAGAGCTCGACTCTTGTCAAGCCAGAGCTCGGCTTCCGGCAGACAGGGTGGAGGTTCTTTCCTCCCTTGCCCAGTCATTTCTGGTTGGGCACTTGCGCCCTGCCCTGGACTTCCTGCGTCTTCTGGGTTACATGGCGGCGTGCACCTCAGTGGTCCGTTGGGCCAGATTGCACATGTGCCCCCTCCAGTGGGAGCTGGTGGCTCAGTGGACTCAGCGTCAGGGTCTTCTCAACCAGCTGGTCACTGTCACCCGGAAGATGTGGGACACTCTCCAATGGTGGACCATCCCAAGTCATCTGCAGGAAGGGATCCCGTTTGTTCGCCCCGAGCCGACTGTCGTTCTTACTACTGATGCCTCTTTCATGGGCTGGGGAGCCTACATGGGGGACAACAGAGCCCACGGGTCCTGGACCCCCGAGGAGTCCCGATGCCACATCAACCTGCTGGAGCTCAGAGCAGTCAGACTGGCACTGTCAGCTTTCTCTCCTCAGCTCCAGGGTCAAGTGGTTCAAGTCCAGATGGACAATACCACGACCATGTACTACCTCAACAAACAGGGCCGCACGCACTCCCGTCTGTTATGCAAGGAGGTGCTCCGGATCTGGACCCTCGTCAGCCGGTTGGAGGCGGATCTCCTTGCCATCCATGTGACAGAAGTCTCGAACTAACTGGCGGATGCTCTCAGCCGCATAGGCCAGACATCCCACGGGTGGTCTCTCCATCCAGAGGTAGCTTACAATCTGTTCTCCTGTTGGGGCAAACCTTTGGTGGACCTGTTTGCCTCCTGGGAGAACACCAAGCTGAGGCTGTGCCATGCCCGCCCCCCTCAGCAGAGCTCGCTGCACGGGGATGCCTTCTCGAGGCCGTGGACCCCAGGCCTCCTCTACACCTTCCCTCCATTTCCCTTGATCCACAAGGTGTTACTCAAGGTGGGGGGGGGGGACAAGGAGAAGGTGATCCTGGTAGTCCCAGATTGGCCCAGCCAGTTCTGGTATCCAGATCTCCTCAGCCTCAGCTGCAGGGCCCCGGAGCGGCTTTGTACACGCCCGGACCTGATATCATTGAACCAGGGGAAGGTATTCCATCCGGACCTTCAGTCCTTGCACCTCACAGCCTGGTACCTGAGCGGCTAGAGTTCCAGGCTCTGGGTCTTTCCGAGGATGTCTAAACAGTTGTGCAGGCATCTTGTAAGGAATCGACCAGGAAATGTTATGCCTTCAAATGGAAAAGGTTTTCCATTTGGTGTCAGGGTAAGAGTCTGGACCCATTATCCTGCTCTGTGGCTAACATTTTAGACTACCTTTGGTCTCTCTCCAAAGGGGGTCTACGGTCATCAACCCTTAGGGTGCACCTGGCAGCCATTTTTGCTTACAGGCGCAGGCCGGTCAGTGGCCGTTGGCACAAGAGACAGTGGTCGTGCGCTTTTTCAAAGGCCTGGATCACATATCCTCTCCAGTGCGTGAACCTCCACCTCCGTGGGATCTTTTGCTGGTTTTGGCAAAGCTCATGGGCAAGCCATTCGGACCCATGCACAAGTGTGAGCTCTCACACTTGTCATGGAAGACTGCCTTCCTGGTGGCTATCACGTCAGCCAGAAGGACAGGGGAGCTCCAGGCGCTTTCAGTGGACTCCCCTTATGTGGTCTTTCACAGGGACAAAGTTGTCCTGTGCCCTCACCCGAAATTCCTTCCGAAGGTGGTGTCAGAGTTTCACCTTAACCAGGTGTTGACTCTGCCGGTATATTACCCTAACTACACCTCAGATGCCGAGTACAGGCTCCATACCCTGGACCTTAGACGTGCTTTCTCCTAGTACAAGGAGAGGACGGCAGAAACTCGGGGAGAGGTTCGCCAGCTGTTTGTCACCTACGCTGAAGCCGCTTCTGGCAGACCTGCAGCCATACAGACCATTGCAAGATGGATTACATCATGCATAGGTCTGTGCTATGAGTTGGCGGACAAGGAGCCTCCCAGAGGGATAAGAGCTCATTCTACCTGCCATACTGCTGCATCGGTGGCTGCTTCCAGGGACATCCCTATCCAGGAAATCTGTCGGGCTGCTACCTAGAAGTCAGCAATCACCTTCATTACCCATTACCATATCGACCCTAAGTCATGTCGGGATGCTGGTTTTGGGGCCTCGGTTCTCCAATCCCTGTTTCCTAAGGTGGGGGTGTGCGCCTTGCCTCCCTCCTCCCAGAGAACTACTAGGAGTCTGCCAAAGAGTGTGAATGAACAACATATCCATACTCCTAGAAAAACAGGTTATTCACCTGTAACAGTAGTTCTAAGAGTGGTATATGTTGTTCATCCACACGCACGCACCCACCCAACCTCCCCGGCTTTAGGCGCATCATCTTGCTTCCAGCGGGCTAAGCTCTGGCATCATGAGGTGGAGCCGAGGTATATACCACCCGGTTGGGTTGGAGGAGCCAGCTTGAAGACTTCCGGCAAGATTTAAAGGGGAAAGGGACATGCCAAAGAGTGTGGATGAATAACATACACCACTCCTAGAATTACTGTTACAGGTGAGTAACCTGTTTTTATTGCCTTTGGACCAGGGTACAAAATCTCTCTCAATTCTCTTAAAATTGTATAGACCTCAGCACTAGTTATTGATACATAGGAATCATTATTAGTGTTGGTTTGTTCAATAGTTAGCTCTGCTTTTGAAAACACAGAACCAAAAAAAGAGTTAAAGGCATCAGCAATTTCCAAGGGGACATTAGTTTCCCTGTTATCTTTGACCAGGGTTCCTATTTTGTTATGTTGTGCCTGAACATTCCTCACATTAGCATAGAAGGAAGGCCTTGGGATTTTTGTTAACTGTTCATTTTAGTTCAGCCTTGTTCCTTTCTTGCCTTATTATCTTTTTAGTTTTTTGTTTTTTTTAATTCTAGTTTATATGCCGTCCTATTGTGCTCATTAGGGTCTTTTTTAGATTTAATATATGCTCGCTCTTTAATTCTAATTTGTGTTCGAACTCTCCTGGTGAGCCATTGAGGAATCTTCCCCTTGGAGTTAGTAATTTTCTTTTTAGGAACATATAGCTCTTCTAAGTTGTTGATGATCTTTTTAATTGTATCCCAGCATTCATCAATATTTTTATTTTCTAACACATACTCCCATTCGATTGATTTTAGAATACTTCTAATAGTACCGTAATTCCCTTTATTATATTGATATTGGTATTAGGGAAGGTTAGGTGCGTATTTTTGTACATTAATTTCAAACATAATACTATTATGGTCACTATTAGATAATGGAGTAGAAACAATTATGTTTGTTAATTAATAATAATAAGCTTTATTTAATAGAGCGCCTTTCCAATATCAAGGTGCTTCACAAACAAGTAAACTCAAATTCAATAAATACAGATAAAATCAGAGGAATTCAGGGTAGGCTTTACCCCATAAAAAGTCTTCAGTGCCTGCTTAAAGCTCCCCACTGTCCTGCACTCCCGCAGCTGATTGATTCCATATGGATATTGGTTAAAACAATATCGAAAATAGTGTCACCCCTTGTGGGTTTATAAATTATTTGATCTAACCCTTCCTCAACAATTGTATCCAGGATTGTATTCTCATTATATGTTGCTGCCATAAAATCGTAACATTGTATACTCGGTAAATTAAAATCACCCACGAGAACTAAATTTTCATTTTCTGCTAGATTTGAAATAATAGAGCATAAATCGTGATCATATGCTTTATCTGCTGATGGTGGTCTATAGAATGTACCCATAATGAGGTTTTTTCCTTTATGACATTTTACACTCACAGAAATCCCTTCGACTGTGTCAGAATTGTGGACATATTCTGCTGCTTCTAAAGAATTTTTTTTTATACATTCAGACTCCGCCACCCTTTTTATCTAGCCTATTTCTTTTGAATAAAGAAAATCTGGGGATATTATTACACCAATCTGTGGTATTGTCCCACCATGTCTCGCATATGGCTATAATATCTAATTCTTGGTCATTTATTAAGTGTTGCAATTCTACGCTTTTTTTTTTACTCCCTCGTCAACAGTGCTTCCAGCACTATCAAAAGACAATGCATAAATAACCCTTTCTGGATTCCATTAGAGTTAGAGCGGGAGACATCCTCCTCAACCTCTGTACTTCACGTCTTGTCGATGGCCACCGCTCCAGGTGTCCCTCCGTCGATGGCGCACCCTCATATTCTTTCTTAGTAAATGGGGCTTCATAAAAAAAACAATGGCTTATGCCATGTTTCCACCCTTCAACCCTCTTAGGTGGACAGTCACAGGGGTCAGGCGGACAGAGATTGGAACCCTGGACTTTACCACCCATGGGCAAGACCTGCATAGGCTAAACATCCCCTTCCCTACATCATCCCCTTTGTGTTTCAACACATCCCCCCCCTTCTCAGAAGGAATTGGATGTCCTCACTGTAGTACGACACGTCTTGCATTACATACGGCAATCCCAGCCCTCTGATCCAAGGGGGCAGGGTGTCCCTCCATGATCTCCTACTCCTCCACCTAAGAGTTTTCATGATGACCAGGATCCATTACCACCCTGGTCACTTCCTTCTTATATGGAAGACTATTTTTCAGATGAACAAGTACTCCTGGTTGACTTCACTGCTGTCCTTGAAAACGAAGATTTCCAGGAGCTGAAATTTCTTCCTCAATCTCCCTTTTTTGGAAATCTCTTCTTTGGATGAGGGCCTGCCTAGAATCCACAGCACCCCCTTCTGATGACCATTCATTCCACAAAATGATCCAAAAATAGAACGTCATGGGATTCTCTACCACAAAAACATGACAAAATAAGGATATGGCAGAATACCTTGATCTGCCAGAGGAGCCCATCTTGGTGGTTTCCCCACTAATTCAAACTTACCAGAATATCATGCTGGCTGCTTGACGTCAGCCTCCAGCTATCTCAGCTGTTCCCCGTATGATGGATCATATTTATCAAGCTCCTTTGGTTCATCCCTTCCTTCAGACTATCCCGGAAGTGGACTCTGTTCTGTCACTCATGATCACACGAGCTCCTTACCACCTGATAAAGAATCCCAAAGACTTGACTTTATGGAGAAACAGGTCTTTTTCTCCAGTAACATGAATATCATTATTCTAAATTATATACTAACATACTAACATACTAAAATGCCAGCAGAATAGGCCTAACGGTCTTTCGTGTCTGCTCGTTTGGTCAGTCCCCAACCTGGGTGCTGACCTTGCTGTCCCCCTCACCTTCTCTGGCTTCTCCCTTCCCAGTTCCGGATATTCTGCTGCATTGGTTTTGCTTCCAGAACCCTTCCCTGTACCTGTCCCACCCCTCTTGAACCCCTCCACTGTCTCTGCCTCCACCAGCCCCCTAGGCAGTGCATCTCCATGGCTCCACCACCCTCTCAGTGAAGTAGCACCTCCTCCTTTCTCCCTGAATCTCCCCCTCCAGCTTCCAACCATGCCCTCTAGTGGCCCTTCCTCCTTCCTTGAAGCATCCCAGCTGTTCCTCCCTATTTACCCTCTTCATGTACCTAAAGACCTCTATCATGTCCCCCGGTCCTCTCTCTTCCAGTGTGTACATATTTAGCTCTTGAGCCTCTCCTCATGGTCCTGTCCCCCAAGCCCCAAATCATTTTGGTTGCCCTCCTCTGGACCCTCTCCAGGAGGTTAATGTCCCGCTTTTAAGTGTGGCCTCCAAACTGCACGCACTCAAGGTGCAGCTCTCACCAGCAGTTATACAGAGGAGTATCACTTCCTCCTTCTGAGGTGATCCCTCAGCGTGCATCCCAGCATCCTGTTGGCCTTGGCTGCTGCCCTCCTACAAGTCTCAGAGTTGTTCATCTTGACATCCACCACCACCCCAGGTCCCTCTCAGCCATCGAGACTTGTAGCATTCCCCCAGGGTGTACACTTGACCTGGGTTTCTGGCCCAGGTGGAGTACCTTGCATTTCCTGCATTGAACCTCAGCTTCCACTTTCTAGACCATCTTTCCAGAGCCTCCAGGTCCCCTGTAGGGCCACCCTCCCTCCTCCCCATCCCACCGCCCCCAGTTTGAGTCATCTGCAAAGAGACTCATCTCACTCCTGATTCCTGTCCTTATGTCAGATACGTAGGCGTTGAACAGAAGGGGCCCAAGGACTGATCCCTGTGGGACCCCACTAATGGCCCTCCTTGGGGATGAGACTATATGGGTGATGTGATTAAATACCAGCATACCCTTGGGTCATCTGCCATTGAGACTATCAATCACCTCCCTCCTTCACCAGAACGGGAGCGATCATTGGCTACTATGTCATTTTTTTTTTTTTTTTTAATTGTTTAACCAGGAGTAGCACACGAAACCAAAAGCTTTTTTACAGGAGCGACCTGGGAGCACAGGGAAGTTAAGTGACTTGCTCAGGGTCACACAGTATGCAAGTGGAAGCTGGGGGATTCAAACCCAGGTCTGGTCTGCTGGATGTCACCAGATTTACAGCTCAGAGCCTTAAACCACTGCGCTATACTGCCTACTAGCAATGCTATTTCCCATCACCTACCCAGGTCGGGAAATGATGCCATAGATACCTCGGCCCGACTGTCAGCTATTGGTATTTATTTGCGATGCCACACCTGGCTCTGCTTTTCAGGCTTTATGCCTGATGTGCAACATAAAATAGCTCATGCTCCTTTTAACGGGTCCAAGTTATTTCGGGCCAGGTATTCAAACTTAACTGGATGACTTACATGCATCAGGCAGAACTCTACGTATGGTTCATGGCATGTACCATACTCTGTATACAACCTATCATACTCAATCCTCTTCCTACTCTGAAAGAGGTGGAAAATACAGAGATACCAATATAGGCGACTATAGAGGTCATACTCAACCCACAAGAGGCAACACCTCCGCCACCCGTGACTCTCGCCCCCAACCTCCCAGGGGGGCTGGGCAGCCCAATACCCAGTGACCCACTAGGGTTTTTCTCACCCCTGCTCGACACAGGCCTTGGAGGCTGTGGGCAGTCATTTTGCCCTCCATTTAGAGGCCAGGCGAACGAACACTTCAGACAAATGGGTGCTCCAGATTACACAGAGGGGTCATACTCTGGAATTTATCTCCAGGCCCCCCCCACCCCCGCCTCCCCAACATATTCATTATCCATCAGATCATATACCTATCCTTCAAGAGGACTTGAGGGCTGTACTGGTGACACAGACCTTTTCTCCAGTACCCTCCTCACAACATCAAAAGGGATTCTACTCCCACCTCTTTCGGGTTCCCAAATGAACTGGAGACTTCGGTCCAATACTGGACCTCAGAAAACTGAACCTTTCCATCCAGTACAAACGGTTTTTCATGATAACCTTGATTTCCATCATGCCAATACTGAAACAGGGAAATTGGCTTTGTGCCCTACATATGAAGGGTGCCTACCTGCATATCCCTATCCATCCTGCTTATCGCATGTTTTTCCATTTCTACATACTAGGTTAACACTACCAGTTTCACTCACTCTGATTTGGCCTCTCTTCAGCCCCGAGTGTGTTCACTACATACCTAGAGGTAGTTGCAGTGACTTTAAGAAGGCGAGGGTGCTTTATCTTCTCATATCTAGATGCTGGCCAATCAGAGCAGAACAGCTTTGCTTTCTTACCTAGAGGCTACCCTGCAAATATTTTCACACTCTAGGGATCACAGTCAATGGGCCAAAGTCCAACCTGACCCCGACTCAGTCCCCAATACATTGGAGCCATCCTAGATACAGCCTCAGCCAGAACTTACCGTCCAGCTGTCCGGCAGGCCACAGCTTTGTCTCTGCATCATGCATACAGACTCAGAAAGTAGTCACAGCCAGACAACTGCTGAGCCTTCTGGGTCACATGGTCGCTGCCATCCCTACGTTAGCACTAGCCCGTCTTCATATGAGACCTATTCAGTGAACCCTCCAGAATCAGTGGTCTCAAAGAACAAGAAAAATTTGAAGGCAAGATCAACGTCACTCCCTCTCTGACGTCAGCTCTGACTTGATTGTCAGTAGAAACCAGTTTATGACAAGGAATGCCTTTTCAGTCCCTCCCTCCCTCCCATGCAGACAATCATCACGGATGCTTCCCTGACAGGATGGAGCATATACCTGGGTCCTTATCGGACATAGGGCGAGAGGATCACTTCTCTCCCTCAGCCTTACATCAATCTCCTAGAGCTGAGGGCTTTCCGCATAGCCCTTTGGCATTCTAACCTCTTTTGACTCTAGACCATTGCTGATCCAGTCAGACAACACTGCAGTGGTATTATACCTCAGCAAGCAAGGAAGTGCTCCAATATTCAACCTCTTGACTCGGAATTATGGAACCCTGTCACATCCCAACCTGAAGGCTCTACACCTTCACGCTTGGCTCCTGAGGATGCTTTCATGGCCAGATTACAAGTATCTTCTCGCCAGTATTCTCTTGGCCTCATGTAAGCCAGCAACCAGGGAAATGTATATTTCCACATGGAAATGCCTTTCCATATGGGCTGCTTCTCGATCATTGGATTCCTATTCCTGCCCACTGACAAAACTTCTAGACTACCGGGCTTCTCTGTCTGAGTCCGGTTTAAATTATTCCTCCTTCAAAGTTCATTCAGCCATTATTCTTGGCCTTCCATGGCCTGCTAGATGATAGATTACTGTACCAATATCATCTAGCCAAAATATTTTTGAAAGGAATGTTACATATCAAACCACCTATTAGACGACCCCTGCCTCCATGGGATCTCAATTTCTAATAGAGAAATTAACTCTTGATCCTTTGAACTGGTGGCCACTTGTGCCCTCCTTTTTCTTTCATGGAAAACCTTATTCCTAGTGACTGTCACCTCAGCTCACCGTGTTTCCGAGCCTCATGACCTCATGTGTAGGGAACCTTACTTAATTTTTCACAAGAACAGGGTGGCACTTGATAACAACCTTTCCTTCCTTCCTAAAGTAGTCTCTGAACACATTTTAAATCAATCCCTGGAGTTACTGGTATACTATCCTGAATACTCCAACCAGGGTGAACATCTACTGCATACTTTAGATGTCCATCGTATATTATGCTACTATACAAATTGGACAAAATCGATAAGAAAAACTTCTCAAATTGTTTATCACTTTTTGCCTCAGGCTGAGAAGAGCTCCCAGTTACTAAAGGAACCCTTTCTAGCTGGTTGGCAAATTGTATTACATTTTGTTATACAAAATACAACAAGCCTTTATCAGGACCTGTCCAGGCCCATTCCACAAGAGCTATGGCCACTACTGTGGCTTGCTTTAAAGGAGCCTTCATTTCAGATATCTGCACTGCAGCTACCTGGTCCAAGATCCATATATTCACAAGGCATTACAGTCTGGATATTGCCTCACAATGTAGGGCGGCCTTCGGATGTGCAGTCCTACAAGGTCTTCTATCATAACTGTCCTCCCAGGTGGACATTACTGCTTGAGATTCATCCCAAAAGTATTACCTACTGCAAGAGACCACTTCGTGGAAGATAGTACAGTTACATAAAAACTTACCGTTACAGTAGATCTTCGAGGAGTGTCTCTTGCAGTAGGTCTGTTCTCACCCTCCGTCCCCCTCTTTCTCTAAAAGAGCAAATTCCAATGACTTTGGGTTGGGACTTCTTTGGTACCTGGGGTTCCCCTTGGTCCTTGATTTGCGAGCTGAATCCGGTGAGGGAACTGAGGATGCCAGAGACTGTCCACACTTATATAGGAAACAAGAAGATGATGTCATGTGTTGGCGGCCCCTGGTAAAAGACTGCTAGAAGAGCTGCCGTGCGCCACAGCAGCCTCTGCTGGTAACCCAAAAGTATTACCTACTGCAAGAGAGACTCCTCGAAGAGCTACTGTTATGGTAAGTTTTTACGTAACTGTACTTTCTAGGAGCGGTATATGATGTACACCCACACTGACCCACACCACCTCCCCTGGCAAGTGGCACACCGGTCTTACTTCCAGCGGGTAATATCTGATGTCACAGGGTGGTGCCAAGGGAGTTACCACCCTGGTGAGTGGGAAGAGCCAATTTGAAGACATTCTGGCAGGAATTAAAGGGGAAAGGAACACTTCCAGAAGTGTGAATGTACATCATATACCACTCCTAGAACTACTTACTGTTACAGGTGAGTAACCTGTTTTTTTCTGTGCTTAAAAAACAATTCTGTATGGAGTCCTGTATTTCAGTATTATATATGCTTCAGCTGTTGATATCATCAATTGCAATCAGTCAGTAATTTTCAGTGCCAGTACTATTACTTATATGGGTCGCTGCATAGATGAGAAATGAGCAGCTCCTCAGTGCAGTTAATGTTCGTCAGTGTAGCTGGTTATGCAAGTAGCAGTGTCAGCATCTGAAGCTACTGACTTACTGCATTCAGTGGTGTCACTGGTTGAAGTACCTATGATGGCATAATAAAGGGGGACTGCATACAGAGTGGGTTTTTAAGACAAGGGAAATAGAAAAACCAAAAAAAAGGAAAGATGTACACAAAAAGAGAACATGATATAAGTAGATAAGAATTTGGAATGCTACTGTGTTTCCCTTCCCCCTTAAGCCCATGTGTCTTTATAGAGAAAGATTGGTATCCTTCTCTCTTTTCTTCAGGTGACAGACTTCGGCTTGGCAGTACAGAAAGGAGGTGTTGGCAGTGAAAACATGTTGCAGTCAACCTGTGGAACACCTATCTACATGGGTAAGCCATCCACTATGTGCTGGTTGATGGGGGGAGATCCTGTAACAGCAGTCTTTCCTTTTTCCAGTGCAGGGTTCATCTGTCATTCCTTATAACTAGATGATCCCTTGATACCGACAGGAAGGAGACTTGGCAGAAGCAAAGACTGCCCACTGATTCTTTCAGAGGCCACCACAGCTACATCCCCAGTTTGTCTTCTGCTTGCAGGTAGTAGGTCAGGGACTGAGCCAGCTCTTCAGTTAGGTTAGGTTTTTAGACCTATTCTTTACTTTCTTTAGTTATGCTCTTTTCCCATGATGTAGTCTTAGCAGCATCCTACCTTGGCGTAGTGATCTGGTGTGCTGAGTACCACCCTGGAAGCCAAATTCTCCGCATCCACCATTACTGAGGAAAGAGGAGCAAAACCCTGAGGAGCCATCTTTGATGGAAACTACAGCCATTTGGCCTGGCTACATGACTGCTCGTGCCAGTCATGTTGCTACGCAGCAGCTCACCCAGGACTCTTAGCTCTGGTGTGTGTGAAACTGCACCCTGTTCAATTCCTTCCCAGACAATTCGCCCCCAGCATAAATATTATAAAACCAACTTGTCCAGGACGAGTTGGGACGTATCGCCGACTCCAGCCAGCCCTCCGTGTCGGGGGCCAGGGAGAAGGGCGCCAGTGCCCCCCCCCCCCCGAGACCAAATCCAGATACACCGGGGCGGACGCAGGAGCCATCATGGAACCTGGCAGGCTTGGTTTTCCACTTTTCTCCCGTCCCCCCTCCCCACTAATGTGACGACGTCTGCAGATGTCTCCTGACCCATACTGCCCTCCAGCCGCTGCCAAAGGTCAGTCAACGAGCGGGATGACAGATCTTCCTCCCCCCCAAGAGAGGAGAACAGTCCTCCGGATGCTCAATCCTCTCTCACCCCTGCGGACCCCTGGCAGCCCGAGCTCGTTCCCGAGCCGGGTTGCCGGCATGGTGTGAGGTGTGGCATCACCGGGCCGGCATACCATCCAGTTCTTCAAGGCAAAAGGCCTTCCCCAGATCAAAAGGTGGAGGGCTATTCTGAAGAGGGAGGGGTGGACCTGGCAAGTTGACAGATCAGCCAGCTAGTCTCATTCCAGAGCTGGTCACCCTGCTGAACAGAATCTAATCCTCTGACCCAAAGGGATTCCAGGAGTAGCTGTGCAAAACACTTGAACCAAGGAACCCTGAGAATACTGACCCAAGGTCCCCACTGTTGGACCCCCCCCCTTGCAGCTGGGTCAAGGAATGGTCACATAAGCAGCCTGAGGTGAGACAGGACACAAAAGAAGTCTTAGAGGGGACTTTAGGGCTAGAAAGGCTATAATAATGGTGGACTCCATTGTGAGAGGGATGGAGTAGAAGATGTTTTCCTCAAACTCAGCAATGAGGATGGTTCACTATAGTGCTGGGTCTGCACAGCTAGAATCAGGTCTGAGGTGGTAGAGATAATCAGGAATGAGGGAGGGAAGCCAGATGTGGTGGTGTATGTATGTACGCATGCACAACATGGCCAAGGGGAGTGTGGAAAAAGGTGCCCTTTAGGAGTGAGTCTAAAAGCAGTAACCTCTGATGTCCTTCTGACATGGGAGGGAGAGAAGTGACAGTACATGATTTTCCAGTTTAACACCTAGCCAAATTGTGCTGGGAACTTATGGTCTGAGGCTGGAGCCACGAGGACCCTGCAGGAGCAAATTTTTGTAGGAAGGGAGCCAACATCTGCTACTGAGCTGGTGCTTGCACACCTAAACGTGGTGTCGTGCATCAATCAGTAACCGTCGTCATCAACCTCATGCACCTCAGTTCTGATCTTCCAAAGATCAGTCTTCGTCATTCATCACTGGTGGGTACACACCAGAGGCTGGATCCTGAGCAGGAGCATATAGCTTAAAAAATCTTCAGGAAGGGGAGCCAACGTTGGGGACAGCGCCACCCATTTGACCGATGCATGACATGGTGCTTGCAGAATGACCAGTAACCGACGCAGACTCCCCCTCCGCCTTGGTTCTGTTTTTCCTGCTGTCAAGGCTACATCATGTTGCTCCATGGGACTTCCAGAGCTGCGACACAGAGGATCTCCTGGTTCTGCACTGCTTACTTGATGCCGCTCAGTGCTCCGTTCAGATTTTGTGTTTTGTTTTATTATTCTGGTGCGGTGCCAAGTCTTTGCTTTAATTTTTTTCTTGTTTTCCAAGTCTTGTCTTTCATCTTTTTCTTATTTTCTATCATCGATCATGTCTGGTCAGGGACCTAAAAAATAGTCTAGTAAGGCAGGCTGTTCCCAGTGCATCAGTGCCCCTGTGGGAAGAGTATTGCGACTGCAGACCATCATGACCGATGTCACTGAGCTGCAAACCTGGAGACCTGGGTTTGAATCCCACTGCCACCACTTGCATACTGTGTGACCCAGAGTAAGTCACTTGACTTCCTTGTGCTCCCATGTCGCACCTGGAAACAAGATCCGGCTTAATGCGCCTTTCCTGGTTAAACAAGTTCCCCTTTCCCTTTCTGGTGCCTCTTCGGAGGCCCTGACGCCCTCGGTGGCGGTGTTGCAGCTACACACCTGGCCCTTACCTTTGGGCCCCTCGACGTCACGGTCACTCGCTGCCTCAGTTCCCAGCCTGTTAGTTGTGGTGGGTGAGCGACACAATGCCGACCGTGTAGCTCAGTCCCCTCCTGCTGCTGCTCGCTGCATCTGAGGAGGGAGGGTCTCGAGGGTTGCCTTCCAAGAGGTCTCCCTGATTGCCTCCTCTTCCACCTTGGAAGGAGAGGATCAGGATGATTCTGAGCGGCTCCACGGAGTTCCGAGGCCCTTCTAGAACTAGTTCTAGGCCTTTGGTGTCAGGGGAACTGGAAAGCTGTCTGGCCGGTGCTGAACATGGTACTGCTCCTCCTGTGTCTCTTGGTGACATGGGTGGCAACGAGGACACAGTTGGTGCCAATTCCGGTGCCGGGGAAGACAGCAGCACCGTGGTCAGTGCCGACTTGGGGAGTGGTGCCGCCTCTGATTCTGTTTTGGACCCAGGTGTTGTGTTCGACTCCGGGCCCAGTTCCAGCACTGTTGGCAGTGCCGAGGGAGTTGTGTGGCATCAGTACCCCTGCTTTGTCTCTCCAGACACCAGCCAGGCTTCTTTAGAGGGCCATGTCCTCTTCCGGTGAGGTAGGAGTGAGAGGGTCTGGATCAGCACCTTGTTCCAGGCCTCAACTTTCCAGGATCCCAGCCAGGAATAGGACTGCTGGTTCTCTCTCTCTCTCTCTCTCTCTCTCTCTCTCTGTCTTCCCCTAACCCGTCTGGGCCTGCAGAAGGTGGGAATAGGGTCCACCTTTGGGGACCTGCGCAGCTCCAACTTCTCCAACAGGAGAGTTCCCCTCAAGGGCACCACCCTTTCTGCCCCTCCCCAGTTGGGCGTCCTGAGGTGGCCTAGATTTGCAGCACCTTGGGAGGGGGTCTCCTGTCAGATCTCACAGACTTGGCAGAGGGCTGTCCGTGGTGCGCCATGTTCCTCCTTAGCCTCCCCCCCTAGATATTTTGGGTCCTTCTGGGCCTCTTACCTGGGAAAAGTTCAGAGCTTCGGTCACTGCTTTTTCTCTGTACCTCAGAGCCATGGACCAGGCGATATACGTCCAGAGACCCCTGCACTGCCGATCTCTGAAAGCAGCTCATCCACATCCCTGCCTTCCTCTGCTGAGGAAGAGGACTCGTCGGTCCACCTTTCCTCTGATGCTGATATCATTACTTATCAGCGCTTCTTCTCGAGGATGCTGAGTGACCTGCATCTAGACCACTTTGCTGTGTGTAATTCTGCCCAGACAACGCTGTCTCTCCTTGGAGAGTTCAGTTCTGACACGACCATCATACTCCGTGGCCTAGGCCATTTATGGAGGCGTCTTAGGCTGTCTGGTGCCATCCCATTGCCCCCCATCAGCCCTGAGGGATGTCCAGTGCCGATATTATACACCTATTGGGTCTTCAGGAGCCCTTCTCCACCCTTCCTCTGGTGTGGAGCTCCTGGACACTTCCTCTGGGCACCGTAGCCCAGGGAGCGATCACCCCCTGACTCGGACTCAGCTGAATTTGACCGTTGGGGCCGCAGAGTCTTTTCAGCAGCATGCTCTCTCATGTGCATTGCTGCACACGAGGCCCACATGGCTACCTATGGTAGGTACCTGTGGATGACGCTAGGGCAGCTTCTTGCATCTTTGCCAGATTGTGCAGCAACCAGGCAAGCCATTTGCCTTTCTGCTCGAGACTTGCAGCTAGTGAGACACCAGGCAAGGGTGTCCTACAACGCCAGCAAAGTGGCTTCCAGGCTAGTGGGAACAGTGGTGTGTGTCAGGCGGATGGCATGGCTTTGCATTTCCCGGTTGTCACCTCTGGCCTGGCAAGGATGACTACCTCAGGCTTCCAGGAGGCCCGTTTTCTTCTCCCCTAGGGCCAGGTGGTAGCTAGTGGGGTGCCTTCCTTCTCCCAGGCCAAGGGAGCCTCCGCCTGCCCCTGACTTATCTTGGGTCCCGCTGGACCTGTAAGGGGCCTCCGCCTTCCTCTGTTCTCCCCCACAGGAGGCTGAGGGAAGAACCATCTCCCTCAGGGTTGCCAACATCACCTCCGGTGATGAGCTTGGTACTCGCCCACCTGTGATGAATGGTGAAGATTGATCCATGGAAGATGTGAAAATTGCATACTTACCATAATTCTTGATCTTCCAGGACATCTTCACCATTCATCATAACTTCCCAACCACCTTCCCCTCATGGCCAGGTCTCTGGGCATGCCTCCTCCCCCTATTTCCCTTCCCCCCCCTTCTGGAGACATTGGATAGTGATAGGCATCCCCTGTGGGGAAATTCTGTCTTGACAGGTGTCTACTCCCTACCCCCTCCATGTCTCCCTCTCTAGAGAAGGGAGGGTAAACAGCTCTGCCTTTTGCCTCCTTGTTTGTGGCCCTTTTTTTCTAGAGGGCCTTTTCTGGTTCTGTTTGATGAAGAGGGTTTTCTCTTTTCTTTCAATAGAAGCAAATATCCCATTGCTGGGAATCCTCATTAGAAAGGCTGTCCTATGATTGGCACCTGTTCGGGGACAGGGCTTCTCTCCTACTGTTGGTCAGCTGCTGGGGGACAGTATTGGGCTATCTTGCCTTCTCCTTCTAGAACAATGACATATCCATGTCCTTGGGCTTAGCGTTTTGCTTCACCATCTTGGTAAGCCTTTCCTAGGCCTTCTTGGCCCTCTGTCCTTCCTCCGCTCCTTTTGGGAGCTAGTCCCCACCTCGGTCCTCCAAAGGACCTTCTTGGTCTGAGTAAATGAGTCCCTTCTTCTACTCTGAGAGCATCCCATGTTCCAGTTCAATTAAAGAATACCTAAGCTCTCTTTTTGAGGTCTCCTCAGACATGGGTGCTCTATCTCGCCTTCCAGCCAGAAGGCTGCGTTCCTCACCTCTTGTCAGTAAGCTGTCTGACGGAGCCTCTTCTGTTGCTAATTTTCCATTGTCCCCCCTTCTGGACTCCTTCACTTCTCGCTCTCTCGTCCAAGAATTGATGACATTCTAACCTTTCTGACTAGTTATCTATGTAGCTATCTATCTTTCTCCTCAACCATAGGCCTGCCCAGAGAATCCTTGTCATTGCTGAGCCTGAAAGCCCTAATTCCAGAATCCTCTTCTCTGTTCCTTTCTCTCTCTGCTCGGTTTATGGTTCAGTTTTTGCTTCCTTTCCCTATCCTTTGGACTCTGTTGCCCCACCCCTCCTATCTTCTCTATCCCTGTTTTTCCTCTCATGTAGCTAGAACTGAGGAGCAAGGGGGGCTGGCGTCAGTTTCTGGCCATTCCGCAAGCGCCACGTCATGCGCTGGCCTTGAGGACAGCGCCATCCCCGACAACACCTCCCCTTCCTGAAGATTTTTAAAGCTATATGCTCCCGCTCAGGATCCAGCCTCCAGCATGTACACATCTTTGACGATATCGTGGAAGATCAAGAATTACATTGAGTACGTAATTTTCATTTTTCCCGCCATCAAGTGCACACCATGGGAGCTCGAGTTTCATCACCATTATTTAAAGTGCGTCACCGCCTTGTTTTCTTTGCGGTGCCTTCTCTCTTTATTTTTTCTTTCCGCAGTGCTGAAGTCCGATAAGGAGGGGGCTAAGAAGTCAAATGAAGTCTGGCAGCCTCCCATTGTGCATCGGTGAGCCTGTGTGAAGCACATTGCTGTGATGGACCAGCATCTGTGCTGTACGGCCTGCCTTGGCCTGGAGCATGACATGAATGTGTGCGACACTGACTTTTGCATGCACCGCCCTACCCTAGAGATCCACGCGATAAGGTGGGGTCGTCTGATCCCCACCTTTGGAGGTAGGCATGCAAACGTGCAGGCAAGACATGGATGCTGGGCCTTTCCCTTGGCCTCTTCTTTGGATGTTTGGTTCCAAGGAAGTACATGGTCTTCCTCGACCTCACTGTGCTGAGGCGTTGGAGGCTTGGTAGGTGGATCTGGTGGACAGCTAACTTTTTCTGGGCAGCTGGCTGCAAACCCCACCCAGTCTGTCTGCCCTGGGTAGCAGACTGCCTTAGTGGCAAGGTCAAAACTATATACTCAGTTTACACTGGTGGATATGTCGATGGTCATCGTTTGGTATTTTTTTTTTTTTTTTTTTATTTTGACAGCAGTTTGGAAAACCTTTGAGCCATAGGCTCATTTACAAAGGTACCTTGTCACAGTAAGACAAAAGAAAATACACAGCATAACAGTAACTTAAGACAGCAATAAGTACATAGATACAAACAAGCTGGTACAGGTAGGATTGATGCAAACAATAACAGAGTTAGGTTGTCACTAAGCAGCTTAGTAGTAAGCTTTGTCGTAAGTATTGAGTACGGCTTTGACTAGTGGCAATTACAGCTTCGGGTGTTGTTAAGGTGGTTCCGTAAGGACGTTTTGAAGCACGACATAGTTGGAGCTTCGGAGATGGAGGGGGTCAGCGTGTTGATGCCCCTGTTGTTGTCACCATTCATAGTGACAGATTATGTGGCTCTGAAGATGACTCCAGGACCCCCATGATAGGGGTTCTCTGTGTCAGAGGAGGGACTGACACCGGGGCTGTTGTTCAAACAACATGAAGTCTTGCTGTATTCTGACTATTGCAGTTAGCTCCAGCCCTTGAACTCAAACGGGCAGACTAGGTGGGCCATAGGCCCTTATCTGCCGACACTGTCTATATATCTATGTAACTGCCCCAGAGAGTAGAGGGTTAAATTTCTATGCAGGGCATAGAAGGCTGAGCTCGAGCTCGGTTGAAGACTCTGTCTGCAGTACTTTGAATCCAAACCGTCAGATTCTTTACTCCGCCTCACTGAACAGTCGCTCTGGAGATTTCTCCTTTTGCTCGGTTCAAAGTCGGTTAAAGTTGTTGGTTTTATTCCGAATATTTTTCCGCATTGTCAGTTCAGGCTCGGTCTGCGGTACCGTGAGTATTTTAGATAGTTTCTCTGTTTATTTTGTGGAAATTGTAAAACTTGTATTCTTGATCGGTTCGGCTGAACCGATCCTCTAGTAAGTGTTTCTTTAGTGTGTGGTTACCGGTCCGTATCGGTTTTAAAAAAAATGTAATTTGTGCATTTTTTTCCAACACTCGTAACACAGTGAGAAACTGATAGGGGAGTCTTGCCTGGCCGTTGCCATGTAAAGGAGTAAGTTTGTTAGGTTGCCATGTCTCAGAAATTCAAGAAAAAAAACGGGCCCACTGAGTTTCAACACTGCAGTGTGTGTGCAGAGGTCTTTGCTAAGGCTGATCCCCACACCACCTGTGTTTACTGTCTGGGGTTTGACCACCTCGATTCAGACTGCCAAATTTGTAAAAACTTCCCTATGTCTACCCTGGAAAAAAAAGGTTAGGTAGACTTAGAGATAAGGAGGCCAAGAAATATGTTGACATGGAAGGCCAGCCCGGTTCGGTTCCTACCGAACCAGAAGGAGTGCCCTCTGACCAGGGTGATACTTCTTTGGGCAAGAGGAGAGCTGATCCTGAGGGATCGGTTCCTACAAAGAGAAAACTCAAAGACAAATCGACCGGTTCAGATCCAGACATTCATGTTCCGACCGCCGAAGAAATAGCCAGAGCGATTCGGATTGTTGAATTGCTTTGTCCGGTTCCGACTGATCCGGCGCCTTCTGGTAGAGGTCTGGTTCGGTCGGTTCCCCCAGTTCAGGATTATTCCTCTGAAGACTTTTATGAACCGGAGTTTGAAGAGGAGGGGGATTTTGAAGAGGATGATGATGGTGAAAGTCTGGATGTGCCTCTGGAACCAGACATCTCCCCAGACAGACCTTCTGGTGTTTCCCCTCCTAGGCTTTCTGAGTCCCCTCCCCACTATCTGTTTTACAGAAAGGTGGCTGAAACCCTCCAGCTTCCCATAGAGGAGGCTGAGGAGGATCAGGAGGAGCCTGATTTTGTTGAGATGATGGACATCCCAGAGTCTAAGAGACTGTCTGTTCCCCTTCATAAGTCCTTTGGGAAGCAGACACAGAAAATCCTAAGGTCTCCTAACTCAGCACCTCCTGTTGACAGAAGAATGGACAAGAGGTATGCTTTATCAAGCTTGGATATGGAGATTTTCTACCAGCAATGCAGCCATGTTGGGGTATTGCAGGCTGCAGCCTGTAACAAGGCAAATATTCCCTTGGCTTCACACCCCCCAGACAAAGACTCCAGGAAGATGGATGCCATGGCAAAGAAGCAGTACATGGCATCATCTTTGGGACTCAGGCAGGCTAACTATATTCCCTATGCAGCCAGGTACGACACTGTACTGGCACTGGCTAAGCAGGCTTCTCCCCAGCTGGCCAAGGAGCTGGAGGACGTGGCTGCTGATGGGATTGAGTCATCAAAGGTACAATTTCATGCTGCTGTGGACTCCAATGATGTGTCATCAAGAGTCATGGCTACATCTGTGGCTCTTCGGAGGATGGCTTGGCTCAGATGTACTAGCCTCTCACAGGAGAACCAGGCTAAGGCCATGGATTTCCCTGTGGTGGGTAATTCTCTGTTTGGGGAGCAGAGAATTACATGAAGAAAATGGGTGAGGACAGGACCACTTATAAGAGTGCCCAAGCTAAGGAGAGACAGGCAACTCTTCAAAGGCAGCAAGCTAGGAGCAGGCCTTTTCACAGGCCTTTCTGCCAAGCACAGGCCTCTTCTCCCTTTTCTCAGAGGGGATTCTTTAGAGGGAGAAGCAGAAGGGGGATGAGCAGGGCTACATCCACTCCTTAGCCTAAGGCTCCTGCCAAGCAGACACCCTGTGTCAGCCCGGGTCGACGCCTCCATTCCTGTAGGGGGCAGGCTGGCTTACTTTGTCCTGGACTGGATGTCTGTTATCTCAGACAGGTGGGTCCTGGAAGTAGTAAGCCAGGGACTGGGTCCCAGTTTCAAAACATTTCCGAAAATGAGAGCTAGATCCTTTCCACCTGCAAACATTTCAGAAACCCTTGCTCTGGAGGCAGAGGTTTCATCTCTGCTGGCCTTAAGGGCCATAGAGAGAGTTCCTACCCTACACAGGGGCAAAGGTCTGTACTCCAGGTACTTCCTTACCCTCAAAAAGACAGGGGAGTGGCAACCCATCCTAGACCTACGATACCTGAACAAACATCTTTTAAAACCAAAATTCAGAATGGTGACTCTGGGTACAATTCTTCCCTCTCGAGGCCAAGGGACTGGCTAGCCTCCCTGAACCTCAAAGATGCCTACTTTCACATTCCCATTAGGTGCTCCCACAGAAAGTACCTCAGGTTCGAATTGTCCTCAGGCCGTTATCAGTTCAGAGCCATGCCCTTTGGCCTAACATCAGCTCCAAGGGTATTCACAAAGTGCCTAGCAGTAATACTGGCCTTTTTAAGAAGGAAAAGGATTTCCATTTTTCCATATCTGGACGATTGGCTCTTTGTGGGTCAGTCCCCAGACCAAGTCAAGTCAGATCTGCAAGTGACCCAGCAAGTGCTCACTTCCCTGGGATTTCTTCTCAACCTTCCCAAGTCAGTTCTCGAGCCTGTACAGTTTCTCACCTTTATAGGAGTAGAGCTGGATATTGTCAAAGCAAGAGCTTTCCTTCCAATTGAAAGGGCAAGAGCCATTACACAGCTGGCTTCTTCCTTCCACCTTCTGGTTTCTCGACCAGCAAGGCATTTCCTTCAGCTTTTGGGCCACATGGCAGCTTCCACAGCAGTGGTCCAAGGGGCCAGGTTTCAGATGAGGGGCATTTAGTTCCACCTGAGAGCTTTTTGGTTCCAAAGGAAAGAGCCTCTTACCAAACTAGTTCCGGTTGCTCAAACTCTAATCCAGGCCCTTTAATGGTGGCAGGACCTAGACAATTTAAGGCAAGGAGTTCCATTTGTCACTCAGACTCACTCTTTAGTCCTTACTACAGATGCTTTCCTATTGGGGTGGGGAGCCCATCTGGAGACTCTCACAGCCCAGGGACTGTGATCCTCTCAGGAATCCCTCCTTCATGTCAACCTCCTGGAGTTCAAGGCAGTACTTCTGGCCCTGCAAGCTTTCTCTCAGTCAGTACAGAACAAGGTGGTTCAGGTCAGGACGGACAACACCACCACCATGTGGTACATCAACAAACAGGGAGGCACTCCGTCCACGGCCTTGTGCATGGAAGCCATGAAGTTGTGGTCTCTAGCTTAATCTCTGCAGACCTCTCTGATAGCAGTCCACCTTCCAGGGAAGGACAATGTGTCAGCAGATGCATTGAGCAGGATCTCCCAGGGCCATCACGAATGGTCCCTGGATCCTCTGGTGATGAAAGTGATTTTTGCAAGGTGGGGCACTCCAGAGATGTATCTCTTTGTAGCCCCAGACAATCACCAACTTCCTCTGTTTTGTTGCAGACCCCCCAGTCTTGGGCTCAGTCCCTCTGGATGCTCTGATTTTTAACTGGGAAGGGAAATTTCTTTATGCCTTCCCTTCCTTTCCTCTACTCTTCAAAGTTCTGGTAAAGACAAGGTCACAACCTTGCAAAGTGATTCTGATTGCTCCAGATTGGGCCAGACAGCCTTGTTACCCCCTGTTGCTGTCTCTGGCAGTCCATCTTTCCCTGTCTCTTCTCAAGAATTACAATCTGTTAACTTCCTCTCAGGGGAGGATTTGGTACCCCAGTCTTCAGTCCCTCAATCTCAAGGCATGGCTCTTGAAGAGTTAGAATATGCAGACTTGCATCTGTCTCAAGGGGTTCTGGATATTCTCAAAGCTTCTTGAAAGCCTGCCACCAGAAAAACTTACAACTCCAAATAGAAGAGATTCAGCATTTGGTGTTCCAAGAGGTGCATATCTCCAGACACTGCTGATTTGTCTACAGTCCTGGATTATATGGTTCATCTTAATGGCCTAGGCCTCAGACCAGCTACTCTCAGAGTACACTTGTAAGCTGCTTCTGCTTTTTTGTCAGTGGGAAAGCCTTCTTTACTGTCGTCTCACCCTGTATTCCGTTAATTTTTTAAGGGATTGCTTCATACCAGTCCCCCCTTTAGAGACCCTGCTCCTGCCTGGGATTTGAATGTTTGCATTGATCTGCTTATGCAACCCCCTTCTGAGCCTATGTCCTCAGCAGAGCTTAAGTACTTAACTTGGAAAACTGTGTTTTTGGTAGCTAGTACCTGTGCCAGACGTATCAGTGAATTACAAGCTCTGTCAGTAGAGCCTGACTTTATTTCATTTCATAGAGATAAAGTGGTCCTTAGAACCAGTAGGATGTTCTTACCCAAAGTGGTTTCAGATTTCCATTTAAACCAGTCTGTGTCTCTTTCTGTATTCTTCACTGATCATTCTTCCTCAGGAGAGAGGAGGTTACACAGTTTAGATGTTAAAAGGGCCCTTAGTTACTACATCGAACGTACAAAGGGTCATAGGTTTGACTCCCTCCAGGTTTTTCCTCAATTATGGAGAAGTAGGTAAGGGCAAACCTGCTACCAAGAGAACTATTGCCAGGTGGATTTTATCCTGTATACAATTCTGCTATGAGAAACTGGGAAAAATTCCACCCTCAGGCCTGAGGGCTCATTCCACTAGAGGTACAGCTGCTTCTCTGGCTGTGGCCAGAGATACTCCTTTGTTAGAGATTTGCCAAGCAGCCACCTGGAAAACAGTCCATACCTTCACCAAACATTACTCTCTGGATATCCAGGCTAGAAGTGATGCTCGGTTTGGCACAGCAGTACTTCACAGCCTGTTCCCAAAGTAAGTTCTGTCCCTCCTCCATGGAGGTACTGCTTGGTAGTCTGCAATAGTCAGAATACAGCAAGGCTTAATGTTGTTTGAAGAAAAAATTACTCACCTTAGTAGTTATGTTTCTTCTAATGGAGTCTTGCTGTATTCTGACCTCCCTCCCTGCCTCCCCTCTCAGATCCTGTTTTTGGGAAGTGGGTGGGCAGGTGCAGTGTTGCACCCCAGGGGTGTCTTCAGCACACACACTCTGTTTAGGGTGCTTTGTGTTGATTATTTAAGAATTTGTTATGCTTTATTACCTGGTTTTTTGGGTTGCCTGACTTGAGTCTTCTTTTGGGAATCTAAACCTTTTGTTGCCAGTTGGCTAGTAGAAATGTTACAATTTCCACATATTTATAGGTCATTGAGTTTTTAGCTCGTAAGAATCTGATGGTTTGGATTCAAAGTACTGCTGACAGTGTCTTCAACCGAACTCGAGCTCAACGTTCTATGCCCTGCATAGAAATTTAACCCTCTACTCTCTGGGGCAGTTCAAGGGCAGGAGCTAACTGCAATAGTCAGAATACAGCAAGACTCCATTAGAAGAAACATAATTACTAGGGTGAGTAATTTTTTCCTTTTTCCGATTGCTGAGGTGGAGGTTGTCATTTTTCCAGTGATGACGGCCTTGGCGTTGGTCCTGGGCCTGGCACTGGGCATAATGCTGGTGACGGTGTCATCCTGGGGGTCATCCCTGATGAATGGCACTGTGGTCAGGGATGAATCTAGGGTTAATGCTGGGGCCGACGTGAAGCCAGATGAACCTGTCTCTGAGGGCATTGTCATCTCTGAGCCTGGCGCTGGAGGTGACACTGACTCAGAGTCTAATGGCAGCCCAGAGGCAGAGTTCTCCCGTAAGCTGCTGGACGACATCTTCACTGGTGAGGGACTTGGGCTGCTCTATGGGGAATCTGTGGCTCCACTGTCCTTACCTGGGGGTTTCTTCCATAGGCACTGATCAGGTCACTTCTCTGATATAGGGGACCTCTTTCTGGCAGTTCTGTCAAGCTCTCTCCTAGGGTGAAGTACTCTGTGCATTCTTGCAACCCAGGTCAAGGCCATAGAGACCCTGAGTCTCATTCCCCTCCAGGGCCTCACTGCTTTCTAGAGAGGTTTCCCGCATTCATAGGCCCTGAGGGGCGCCTAACGTGGGAACAACACAGAGAGTTTCTTGGTGCCCAAGATAGGTTCCATAGGGACTCTGACATGGCCCAGTTCTGGCTTTTCTCCCAGGCGTATGGGGTCAGTGCCTTATCCCCATAGATTTCCTCCTCAGAAGACAGTGAATCATGTTTCCACTTGTCTTCTACTGCTGAATACTCTCTGTACCAGTGATTGTTGGTAGAGATACTCCAGGCACTTGACAATAGTTCCTTCTCAAGCCACAATCTGGCATCCCTACCATTGGGAATCCTTGGAGTTCCCAGTGATGATACAGTTGTTGTCCCTCCATGGCCTAGATCCTTTGAGGAGGCATCAAGGTCAGAGTGGAGGCGGCCCATCTCTTGTCCACCAGCCCCCAGGGATCTGCTCCTCCTCCTCCAGTATTGCGCACTCACAGGGTCTGCAGGTGAAGTACTTCACCCCTCTTCAAGGCGGAAAGTACTGCAGATACCATCATGGCCTAGGTGCCTCATGCATCATCGACTGCCAGTGGCAGATTCTGCTCAGCAGGATGCTTTGGTAGGAAAGTGTTTACCTCTTCATGTGCCCTCATGCATATGTGCACACTAGGCACATCAGACGGTCTTCATTTGTCAGCTGTGTTTGCAGCTAAGTCAGCTCTTAGCTGCTGTGCCTCAAAGCAAGTTTTGTGAGGCAAGCCATTGGCCTATAGGCTTGGGGCCTGGAGGTGGCTCAGCACCAGTAAAGGGCATCATATGATGCCAGTGAGGTGGCCTCCAGCATAGCAGGAACTGCAGTTTGCCTCAGGCAGATGTCGTGGCTTTGCGGTCTCGACTGACACCTTTGGCTAGCGTAAAGTGTTAAACTCGCATTTCCAGGTGGCTCATTTTGTTTCCTTCAAGGTCAGGTGGTAGCTGATGGGATGCCTTCCCACTCCTGTACCACAGGAGCCCCCACCTAGGCCTGACCAGTCTCATGTTGTTCTCCCATGCAGAGTGCTGAGGGTATTTCTTTACCCTCAGTGTGAGCCAGTTGTTCCCTTATAAGAAGGGACAGCCTGGTACTCGGACTCATAAGTTGGAATCAGTGGTGAACACATATTCCTGGAAGATATGAAAATTACGTACTTATCGTAATTGTTAATCTTCCAGAATATCTTCGACATTTATTACCATACCCCGCTCACCATCCCCTGCTCAGACAGAGCCAGGGCCTCTGGACAAGCTCACTCTGCTGATGCTAGCAGCACAACAGACTTTTTGGTGTCTCCCTAGTTTCACTTCCCTAACGGGAGGTTTTGCTTATAAATTCTGTAAAAAGGGAGTTGGGTACTCGTACAAGATGCCCAATCTCACCAAAACAATAACAAAAAAATAAAAATAAAACTTGGGGGAGGGTCCCTTTGGGGCCCACCCACTAACCAAAAAAGAGGGGGGGGAGGGTTTGAAGGTGATTTCTTCCTCCCTTTGTTTTTCTTGTCCTCCTTTTCCCTGCCTGGGGTTTATATCTCCTGTGTGGGTATATCCCTATTAGTTGCTAAATGCAGCATGTGCCCCAGGACACTATAGAGTATAGCTCCACTTGGCAGTTGCTGTACATGTGTGAGATACAATGCACTTTTTTGGATAGACAGCAGTAGCTCTTACACAGTGTACATCTCTGTGGGTGCAGGAGAGGCAGGTTGTTTTCTTGATGGACTTTTTCTTGTTACTATGTCAGACTATCTTGGTTGGTATGCTCCTTTCTTCCTTGTGTAACTGAGCTGTTAGCCCACTACCCTTAGTGGTGCCTGGGGATATGAACACCTCTCGACTCCCTTGGACTGTCCAGTCCTGCAAATTCATATGCACCTAGACTCCTCCTTTTTTCTTCTCTTATGTAGGAAAGAAGAACATAGCTCAGTGCCCTGAGCTGAAAACCTGGAGACCTGGGTTTGAATCCTACAGCCCCCACTTGCATACTGTGTGACCCTGAGCAAGTCACTTAACTTCCTTGTGCTCCCAGGTCACACCTGGAAACAAGCTTCGGCTTAGTGTGTCTTCCAGGTAAAACAATTTCCCCTTCCCTTCCTTTAGCTGACAAGTTCAGTCAGTCCTCTATCTGGTAGCATAGATTTCCCCTTTTTTCCAGGAGTCTGTGTCTCATTCCTTTTTTGGCATATTGTGCCATCTCATTTAAAAGGGGGTCCTTATTCTGAGTATCCCCCTCGTGCTTTGCCAGAGCCACATGCTGAGGGCTGCTACTCTTTTTCTAAGACCAGTAGCCACTTCCTGTCTGGTTAGTGGTGTCAGACTGTGTCTCTATACCAAACAACCCCTTGTGCCACCTAGTGTGCACTGTTCTTTATCTCTAGGTTGGTAGTTGGGTTTTATTTTATTGTTTATTTTTGTTTTCTATATCCTTTCACTATCCCTTTGGGCTAGACAGTCTCTAGCCCTCTCTTATTTTAACCACTTTATTTCTCTCCTGGTGAACAGAACTAAGGTACATGAGGGAACCGGTGACGGTTATTGGCTGGTGCGTAACTTCACATGTAGGTGCGCAGGTGCCATGCTCAGTAGCCAATGTCTACTTCCTCCTTGTAAAATATTTGCTGCCATGCGGTCCTAGTACCTCTGGCCCCAGACCCATAAGTGGTAATCATTGGTGACGATACAGTCTGAAAGATGAACAGTTATGGTAAGTATGTAATTTTCATTTTCAGTGCCTTAGGGACTGGGGTGATCATTGGCAGGGATGGCAGCTGTAAAAGAAGGATGAACTACACCCCACCGAGGAGGGAACTAGAGTGTTAGTGCAGAAGTTTGCAACATAACAACTCTTCTAAGGCTACAGTATTTGTCAGCAAAAAAATTGATCATATAGTTTATCAGTATTATATTTCTGACATCCTTAGATTCATCTTCAGTGTATTTTCTGTTCTCCAATATTTTTAAAACCGTTTTTATAGCTAATTTTGTAATTAGTGATTTGCCTTATTTAGGATAGCTACCACTCACAAGTTTTAAAAATCTCTTCTGTTGAAGTTACCAGTTGAATATTAAAGCTACATTCATAATGAGGATTTATTAGGCTGGTGTTCTCATGTGTTTCTAGTGATAAACAGCACAGCGGTGTGCCCAGAATATTTAATTTTTTCATGGAAGGCTTGGCACAGGAGTGGGGGCTTCTACTTCAGAATCCCATATCTTGGTTCAAGAATGAAAGATAACGAAAAGAAAAATGTGTATCTTCATATTTTTGCCAGAAAAACATTATTGCGTAAAACTGCTATATGGTGACTAACAAATTCTGCTGCTTTAAAATTGGGGCGGTAACGCAGACAAGGCTAAGCACAGTTATGCGAGCAAAGTGGGCCAAAAGGGCTTCCCCAGACATTGACAAACAAAAAGCAGGGTGTAAGTAAACATACTGAAAGGAGTGACACTGAGAGTGGAAATGGAGGGGAGGCAGGGAAACTGGCGGGGGGGTGGAAAGGGATTAGCATCAAGGAAGGAAAACATCGTATCCCTTTGAGGGGGCAGAGCAAAGGTTATGCAGCAGTCATAGAGACCATGGGGTAGGGAGCGGAGGATGAGCAGACATATGATGGAGAGAGATGTGTGTAACTACCAGAAGTCTAGAGAATAAAATGGGCAACCTCCACATGCTGGTGGTTGCAGCTCAGTTGGATCTTCTAGCCATGACAGAAAACTGTGCAATGCTGCACCATGGCTGGGAACTCGTAATTCCAGTCTACACCTTCTACAGGAATGGCAGGGTTTATGGTTGATAGATTTTGCCAGGAATACCAGATTGACTTCTTTGGGTAACAAAAGCTATTGGCAGCGACCAGGCATGGGTGTAGCCAGGCATACACCAAATACTCCATGGTGTGCAATTTTATTTAAGGGGGGGGTAGCAAATAGGCTCTGAACTGCTTCCTAATTCCATGAAAACTAACAAAAATTGTGTTTATTGTGTCAAATGAGGCAACAAACACGGTCCTCGTGTACATTTGTATATTGTCTGGCTACACCCGGTGGGGGGGGGGGTAGCAGTAAATCCACTTGGTGTGCAGATCTAAAATCCCTGGCTGCTCCCCTGCGCCAGGCTGTGGGTGTATTGTACTTGCTGTTAAGTAAGGCACTTGACTGTGTTCTACGTAGAAGGCTGGTTAAGAAATTACCAGACCTGGAAGGAAGGGAGAAACTACCTGGGTTGTAAACTAGTTTGGGGGGTGGGGTAGAGGGAGAACACGGAGTGTTGCTTAATGAGGAAATATCTAAGGTGAGAGTGATTACTAGTGGGATGTCTCAGGGGGCCCATCCTCGGGCCAGTGCTTTTCAGTATCATCATTTGTGATGTACTGAAAGTGATGGTATCCAGGGCAACATTTTCCTCTTTGCAGATAACACAAATATTTGCATAACAGTGGATAGCAAGGAAGGAATAAGGGTAACGAATTGGGATTTGAAGAGCTTGGAGAGGTGATCCAAGATATGACAACCGAGTTTCAGTGCAAGAAGTGCAAAGTTATGCATATATGAGCAAAAAAACTGAGATCAGAATACAATATTTTTATTTATTTTATTTAATTTTACAATTTTTGGCCAGGAAAGATGCACTAAGCCAAAGCTTGTTTCCAGTGGTCCTGGAAGCACAGGGAAGTTAAGTGACTTGCTCATGATCATACAATATGCATATGGTGGTTGTGGGATTCAAACCCAGTTCTTCAGGCTTGTAGCTCATTGCTGTTAACCACTGTGCTATACTGCCTCCCAGGGTAGGGTGGCAATGACAAAGGAGGAAGAGAATGATCCATAAGGATAATGAATTAGGATTTGGAGATGGGTCAAATTATGGCAGTTGAGGTTCATTGCAAGAAGTGCAAAGTTATGCACATATATGCAGAGAAACCAAGAATGAAATACAAGTTCTTGCTTTGAGAGGACTCTTGCAGTAGGTAATCACCTTGAGGACTGCGCCTCCTGGCGTCAGGACCACACAGAAAACTTTAGCCAGCAGTGTCTGACTGGACAGCCCACACGATGTCATGTGACCGACATCAGTGTGACCCTATATAGTGGGTGGGTCCCACGTCCATCTTCTAGTTCTTTCCCGCCGTCGACCGGATCACGTCAGACCTCATGGAGATCGTACACAGCAGTTCGACGGCTTCTCGGATTAGTATCCATTTATTTCTTTTATTTTCAGTAAAACATTTTATTTTTGTGCATGTCATCGTCGTCCAACATCGAGCAAAAGAACAAGTGTGCTTCGTGCAGCATGCAGTTACCTCACAAGGATTCGCATTTTCTTTGCCTCTTCTGCCTAGGCCTGGAGCACAAGGTCGAGGACTGTGAGGCCTGCACCAGTTTCAACTCAGCCACACAGAAGCGCCGCCAGCAGGCCCTCGAGGCTCACCTCCTGAAACAACGAATGGCCACCATGGAGAAAGAGCTCCAAAAGTTTTGCAGCACTTCATCTTCACCCACCAAATCCAGGCACAAAAAGAAGCAGCAGCATCAGGACCAGGACAGGTCCCCTCCGCTTCAAGGCCGCCTCTGCGAATCTCTTGGCTTGAACAAGCGTCCTCTTCCTCCAGGAATTCTGCTGCGGCTCAGCCTGCCCACCTAAGGAGCAGTCCTCTGGTCTCCTGCCGCCACTAGTTTTAGTGATTGCGGGCACCACAGCCTCGGCCAAGCTTAGACCCATCTCTTCCACTTGGTCTATCGCACTGAGTGGGGCTGATAAGTTGCTCGTCAGGTCCCCCAACAAACGCCCAGCTCAGGCTGTTCCATCAGGCTCTGGAGATTCAGGAGCCTGCCTGCTTCAACTGATAAGCCGGGCATCGGCTTGCCTGATGTTCTCACAGTCATTATAGCCAATAAGTTGGGCACTGTTTCCATTGATGCACGCTCGACCGACCTGGCATCGGGGTCCAGCAACGACCCCGATGAATCCCAGCTGCTGGACCTTTCTCAGCCTCCCCTAGAGGGTTCTCCTATCCAGGCTTCCCCCTATTCATCACTGGAAGTGGTCCCTCCGCCCTTCCCTATTCCAAGAGGGACGGAAGATGAGAGGCTTCCGGCAGGCAGCTTCTCGCCCAGCTCGCCTCCGGACCTGGGGTCAGGTGCCTCTGGCAAACCTAGCGGATCCCAGCCACCTGCTCCCCTGTCAGGGACTTTTCTGCCTCCGCCACATCCATCACCTGCTGGCTCAGCGTTGGGCACATTTTTTCCGGGCCCCTCAGGCGCAGACTTTGGAGCTCCACAGGGTCCCCCGTCAGGGTCTCCAGCACCACCGTCAGGCCTTACGTCGGGATTCCCGCCATCGGGTTACCCAAGGCAACATTTCCAAGCGTATAACCCTTTGAGTTTCTCCCGTCAGGGTTTCATGCACCAGGGTACGCGCCTGCCTACCCTTCGTATGGGTACCTGTCATCTCATTATCATACGCCGGGTTTTCTGGTGCTGTGCTTTACCTCAGGCTACACGCTGGCCTATCAGCTCCCACCATCTCCTCAGACTTCTCTTCAGACCCCAGTGGACTTCAAAGCTATTCTCCAGTCCTGGTGGACCGAAACCAAGGTGCAGCTCATTTCGGAGCTGGATAGCCATCACCCTCCCAGGGGTCCAACCGGTCAGGCTGACACCGGCACCACAGCATCCCCCGACGCCAGCCCTTCTGAAGGAGCCGACGTCTGGCCGGATGCTAGAGAGACTGCCTCCAGACTCTGGTGAACCGAGTCGTCCCGATGTCCAATCCTCGGATTCGGACCAGGATTCTGACTCTGACTCCTCCTCATTGGTAGCCTCAGGGTTTCAGACCCCGCCCACTGGGGAGCCTCAGACAAACGAATCCCTCAGGAACCCCCCGGAGGATCCTTCATTCGCAGACTTGCTCTGCAAAATAGCGGAAGTCTACAATTGGAAGACGGATGCCCAAGATCCAAAGTGCCACAGACTGGCTGAACACCTAGACATGCAGGAGGCAGTTCCCATTCTTACTTCTCCCTGGCTGGAACCACTTGAGGACATTGCATCAACCATATGGATGATGCCCTCAATCCTGGCGGTGGCCAAGAAGGCAGACCGCACTCACTGGATGCCAAAGGGGAAAGACCACCTAAGTACCCACCCCAAGACGGACTCCGTGATTATTGCGGCAGCCCATGACCGGTCTTCCAAGCCGCGACACATGAGCACCTCCCCCGACAAGGAGTCGAGGCAGCTCGACCAATTTGGAAGAAAATTTTACTCTTCTTCCACATTGGCTGTGAGGGCACTGAATTATGTGGGCCACATGCTGATGTATCAAAAATCGCTATTCGTCCAGCTGGAACCGGCCATAGAGGGTCTTCCGGATTCAGAATCAAAGTCCATCCTAGCGAACTCCATATGATCCACCAAAAATGGCTTGCAGGCACTACCTTAAAGCCACATACGATGCAGTGGACTCTTCGGCAAGGGGAGCCACTATGGCTGTTAGCTTCTGGTGCTTCTCATGGCTGAGGGTGTCGGGCCTGGCTCAGGATGTCCAGATATCCATTCAGGATGCCCCCTTTAGAATCTCTGTCCTGTATGGTGGAGACACACAGGACATCATTACTAGCTTGCAAGACAAGGGCCAGGCTCTTAGGTAAGTGCATATCATGTACCAACCCAAGTTTCAGGTAAAGAAGCCCTTTCTTCGGCAAGGAAAAAGGCAGACAAAACCGCAGCAGACAGCCAGACATCAGCCCAAGCGCCAGGTTCCATCAGCCAAAGCCCAGAGAGCTTCAGTTGCAGCCCTCCCAAACCCCCTCTCCCCTCGCTTGACTCACGGTCCACCCTTCCTCATCAAGGTCCAGTGGAGGAGCTGGTGGATGGAAGATTTGCCTGTCATCTGCCAGGGTGGAGAGCAGTGACAACCGACCTATGGGTCCTTCAGGTCATACAGCAAAGTTATACTCCGGAGTTTCTGAGAAAACCCCCAGACAGGCCTCCAGTGCAGTCACATTATCCAAAGGTGCACATCCCTCTTCTTCTTCGAGAAGAAATCCAAGCTCTGTTAAAGAAAAGAGGCAGTAGAGCCCATTCCATTCCATACCACCAGGAAGGAAAGCGGTATTACTCCTCCTTCTTTCTGGTCCCCAAAGAGATGGGAAATCTGCGTCCGATTCTGGACCTCAGTGCTCTCAACCTGTACACAGAGTACAAAAGGTTTCGAATGCTGACCCTCCCAGGTCTGTTGCCCCTCCTACACAAGGGACAGTGGCTCTGCACTCTGGATATGCAGGATGCCTACCTGCTTATTCCGATTTTCCAGGCCCATCATCGCTACTTCCAGTTTTCCTTTGAGAAGGAACATTACCAATTCAAGGCCCTTCCCTTTGGCCTGTCCTCGGCACCCGGATTTTCACTAAGTGCCTGGCGGTAGTGGCGGCAGCCTTGAGGTGTGGCGTCAGGGCCACTGTGTGTTCCCTACCTCGACGACTGGCTTATGTAATCCCCGTTGAGGAAGCAACTGGAATGGTCCCTATCAGCTACCCTGGTGTGGCAGAGTTAGGCTACACCCTTGGCTGTGACTGATGGACCACTTTTCTATCTCCTTATTGCCTAGCCACCAAAACATCAGTTGCGCAACAGTTAACGCTTTTCTCTTTGCTTTTCTTCTTTTTCCCCCTACCCTAGGTCAACCACCTAGCGTAGCTCCTTACTATCCCTACTAAACGTCCTACTAATTCTCTCTTTTTATTTTCCATTTCCATCCATTCAGTCCCTGGAATGATGCCAAACACCCGGAGATGTGTTATGTAAAGTGCATAAGTGCATTTTGTGTACAAAAAGTATGAAGGCTATTTTAAATAGGAATAAATACAGTTAATAAAGCCTTTTTAAATAAAAAGAATTCAGAAGCCATATGAAACAATAATAATGATGTCATGATTAGTACAATTATAAGAAATCTTAAGGTATTTTCATAACTTCACACTATAAACCTGTTACTGCATAAGGTTCTATGTATGAGACTGAACAAAAGAATGTGGTATGCTTTATAAAAGTGCGTACCTTTAACTGAACCAGGAAGCCCCCTGAAACAAAAACCCCTGGTTTTGAAACAAGTCCAGACATGTAAAAAGGAAAAAAGGTGCTCAATCAGGTGACCACACCAAAAAATATAAACCCTTTTCACTGTGTTCAGTTCAGTCAGTCCAGTTGAGTTCCGTCTTGAGAGTGTCAGAGAGAGGTGCTACTGTAGACAAGCTGTTGAATGCAGATGAGAAGGGTCTTAGGAACTCTAAGATCCAGGACACTATTATGTGAGAAACTACTGATGTTAAGTAGTGATTTTCTTTGCAATTTTTTTGTTTTCATTTATTATTTCTCTAACTTTTGAAAAATAAATATCACACCATGGTGTGTTTTAAACCTATAAATTTGCCTCGTCTGAAGTTTATTCCCTCACGCTGTGACACCTGGATCTTTTTACACAAGTTTGGGTCACTGTGAGCTTCCCAAAATCCCAACTTGCCCCTTCACAACGTCTCCAGTTTATTGGAGCAGTGATAGATACTGTACAGGGTATGGCTTTCCTCCCTCTAGACAGGGTGGACACCTTGCAGAGGCAGGCCCATTTGGTGGCCTCCAGCAGGAGGGTCGCGGCCAGGTCGATTCTTTGACTATTGGGCCTTATGGTGGCAGCCATCCCCACAGTGCCTTTAGCCATGCTCCAAATGCAAATTTTGCAGTAGACGCTCAGGGCACAGTGGGACTGGACGACCTGGACCAGATGGTCATGGTCTCCGATTCGATGTAGAGGGATCTCTTGCGGTGGCAGGATCTCTCCAGTCTTACCAAGGGAGTCCCCTTTCAGTCCCCTCCTCCCTCCCAGACTGACAACAGATGCGTCAGGGTTGGGTCGGGGTGCTCATCTGGGGGACCACAAAACTTCAGGCATGTGGTCCCAAGCAGAGCTTTCTCGTCACATAAACATGCTAGAGATGAGGGCGGTGTTGTACGCTTTTCAGGCTTTTCAGCACCTACTTTAGCAGGGCACAGTGTTAGTCCAATCAGACAACATGTGCATAGTCTGGAATCTCAACAAGCAAGGAGGAACTTGCTCGTATCTCCTATGCAGGGAGGCGATGCAGATGTGGAACTGGGCTGTTCTGCACTAAATTCACCTCACAGCTGTTCATGTGCCGGGCATGCAGAACATCCTAGCAGGCAGTCTCATCTGCACCAGAGTTAGAGCCTACGGGTGGGAACTCAAGCAAGAGGTGGTCGACCACATTTTCAACCTGTGGGATCGGCCGGAGCTGGATCTGTTTGCCTCCCCATACAATGCAAAACTACCCAGATTTTGCTCACTCACTCCAGGGCATGGTGTTTTCTGGTGAGACACGCTATCTCTTTGTTGGACATGGAGGTTTTCGTACGCCTTCCCTCCCTTTCCAGTTCTGCAGAGGGTACTGCTCAAGCTTCAGGTGGAGGGGGCCCACATAGTTCTGATCGCCGCATTTTGGCCCCGCCAAGTTTGGCTTCCACTCCTTCAGCAGCTAGCAGTGGAACCTCCAGTTTCCCTGCCCCTCTGCACTGATCTCCTAACTGAGGAGGAGGGCACGCTGGTCCATCCGGGATTGAAATCCCTTCACCTTCACGTGTGGCACCTCAGGACACAGCAGCTTTGGAGTTTCTTCCAGGGTGGCACAAGTCCTCGTAGAGGCTAGAAAACCTTCTATGAGAACAACCTATGTTGTGAAGGGGAAACCTTTTTCCATTTGGACCACCTCGAAGGGTTGGGATCCCTTTTCGTGCCCTGTTCCATCTGTTATGTGGTATCTCATGCACCTATATGATTTGGGCCTGAGTTATTCATCTTTGAAGGTCCATCTGTCGGCTGTTTCTGCCTATCATTCATTGGTAGATGGTAGGACAGTAGCTCACTGGAAGTTTGTAAAACGTTCTTGAAGGCGAATTCTGCATCTCAGACCAAAGGTGCGCAGTCCCGTGCCACCTTGGGATCTTAATTTTGTTTTAGAAGAATTAACTCTGCCTCCTTTTGAACCAGCTGGTTCATGTGATATGCACTACTTGTCCTGGAAAGCGCTTTTCTTAGTGGCAGTTACTTCAGCTCGAAGGATTTCCAAGCTTCAGGCCCTGATCTGTAAGGAACCTTATTTGATTTTTCATAGAGACTGGATGGTTCTTTGTACCAACCCTAAATTCTTACCCAAGGTGGTTTCTGAGTTTACGTTAAACCAGTCGATTCAACTTCCCTTTTATTACCCTGAGCATTTTTATTTATTTATTTCATTTTTGTTAACCAGGTAAGTGCACGAGACAAATTCTGCCCATTTTCAGGCACGACCCGGTGGAGGGGGATACAGATGAATGCCAACTGACCTTGAACCTGATTAAGCTGTTGGTGATATTTTTAGTGAATCTGGGAGAAACGATTCTTCATACTTTAGATGTACTTAGAATCTTACGCTATTATACTAACAGGACAAAGTCTATCCGGAAAACGGATCAGTTATTCGTTTCTTTTGCACACAAGAGAGAAGGTGCATCAGTTTCCAAACAATGTTTATGCAAACAATTGGCAAACTGCATTGTTTTTTGTTACCAGAAGTATGGTAAAACCCTTCTGGTGGAGGTCAAGGGGCATTCCACCAGGATTATAGCTGCCTCTATTGCTTGTTTCAGGAATATGTCAGCCACTGACATTTGTGCTGTGGCTACCTGGAGTTCAGTCCACACTTTCACAGAGCATTACATGCTGGACATTGCTTCTAAGCGCAGGGCAGGTTTTGGCCTAGCTCTGCTTCAGCGACTCCTGTCCTGATCCGCCTGCATTTAGCAGTTTTTTCCTGCCTCTCATGTTTCAGCTTCTTCTGATTCACGCTGCTTGGGACTCTGTCCTCAAGATTATTACCTATTGCAAGAGCCCTCTCGAAGTAAGATGGTACAGTTGCGTAAGAACTTACCATAACAGTAGATCTTTGAGAGAGGCTGTTGCAGTAGGTAACCCTTTTCCCCCTTCCTCCATCACCCAATTTATGTGGTTTCTTGCTCTTTCTCTGTGAGCTCATTCAGGGCTCCAAGAGCGGGCTTGGGGACCATCCACTATATAGGGTCACACTGACGTCAGTCACATGACGTCGGATGGGCGGTCCCCCGTCAGACACCGCTGGCTAAAGTTTTCCGTATGGTCCTGACACCAGGGGGCACAGTCCTCAAGGTGATTACCTACTGGAAGAGCCTCTATCAAAGATCTACTGTTACGATAAGTTCTTACGTAACTGTACCGTGGGTGGAGTGAGGGTAGAACAGACAGGATCTGGTGGTTATTACAGTATCCTGTAGCTGGTCACCTAAAACAATGCTCAATGTAATAAGGCAGTGGGAAAGGCTAGCAGAATGTTGGGATGTATAAGCGGAGAGGATCGGCTGTAAATGCAAGGAGGTGATATGTATAGATCCCTGGTGAGATGACACTTAGAGTACTGCATGCAACTCTGGAATCCTCACCTGGAGAAAGCTAGGAATTGTGTGGGATTGGTCCAGAGGAATTCCACCAGAATGATGCTGGAGCAACAGATAGGACCTACGAGGAAAGGCTGACAGACTTTAAGATATATTCACCAGAAACCTGAAGGAACAGGAGAGGCACGATAGAAACATTTACATTTCTATAGGGGATACATAGAGAGCAGTGCATTGTTCACCTGAAGTGTTAACACAAATACTAGAGGTAACACTACAAAGCTGGTAGGGGGAAATTTTAAGAAGGACGTCAAGAGTTACATTTCTGTGGAGAGGGTGCTGAAGAAGTGGAACATATTGCCCAGCAGTGTGGTCTTTGCAAAATCAGTGGTAGGGTTCAAGCATACAGTAGGGATTGATACATCGGGAGACGAGCAACTTGTTCAGTGTGCCTTCCTGGTGAAACATTTCAATAAATAAATAAATAGGCACATATGTTAGTGGGGGGTGACAAAAGGGGTTAAAGGGGAAGTGTAACCACTTGGGAGCTTGGACTCCTGTATTAGGTGGGGATAAGGACAGACTAGATAGAGGAATTGGCCGCCTTCTGCTATCAGCTTCTTTGTTTCTTTGCAGCTTGAAGGGGGATCTCTGGCTCAGTGGGATGCTCTGAGAAGGTAATCTTACCTTGCTCAGGTCTAGAAAGGTCTCTACCAACAAGGCTCATACTACCTTATCTGGTAGTGTTACCTGAAGTGACATCAGCAGTCATCAGAGATCTTACTTCGGGAGAGTTCCTTCAGTAGGTCATCACATATAGGACTGGCGCCACCTGGCGTCGGGCCACACGGCAGACTTTTCTAACAATACCTGATGGGGGACTGCTCACCCGACGTCACGTGACAGATGTCAGCATGACTGTATATAGTGAGCGGTCCCCCCGCCCGCCTCTCCAGTTCTTTCCCATTGTGGCCTTGTGTCAGTCGCATAGCAGACTTCCATATAGCGATCATCGAGAAAGTGTCTTGCGTCAGAATTCCCTCGTTAATTTTTCCTCTAATTTCATGTTTATTATAGATTTTTTCTCCAAAGAAGAAGTGTTCGTCCTGTGGCACGCAGATCCCGCACAAATATGGTCACCTCAAGTGCGTCCTCTGTTTAGGCCCGGGACCATCCAGTCTCCTCCTGCCCTGAGTGTCAGACCTTCAATCTGGCCACAAAAAAGAGGAGACAGCAGGCTTTGGAGGACCATCTGCTAAAAGCCCACGTGGCTTCTCTCGAGAAGAAAATGGATCAGCTCAGACATTCTTTGTTTGAAGTCGTCTTCTAAAAAACATAAGGAGAAATCTAGGGAGCGTGAGCACTCCGTGGATGACGCCAGGCCCTCGACAAGCAGGCCAGCCACCGCCCAGCAAGGACTGGTAAGTCTGCAGTAAATCTCACGCAGGTCAGTCGACCATCACCGCCAATAAAGTGAGCCCCAGCTCCTCAGGAGACAGCGCGGCGGCTTAAGTAGAACAACTACGGGCTGTGGTACTCACCCGGCTCGATCAATAAGCCAGCCAGGGCCTCCCTGCCTGCCCGACTCCACCTCGATGAGCAGGGTGAGCCTTCCCGATCTACCGCACGGGTATGGTTCTCTCTGTCAGCCTGACGGCACCTCACTGACATCCGGCGGACCAGAGGGAGAAAGCTCCTCTCCCTCCTCCTCCTTCCTCACCTGTACCCTCCAATTCTCCGGCAGGTACCTTCGGTGAGGACAACAGAGAAACCCCTTGACTCAGTCGATGCCTCGGGGTCTGCTCCGCTGTCCCCTCTCAGGGTCAAGAGAGGAGGCTCCTCTTTGGCCATTTGGCCTTAGTATGAAAGGCCCTCCTCCGCCTTCTGGCGGGCTCCTAGCACCTCCGGCGCGGTTGTCCTGGCTTGACGATTTCGCCCGGCAGGACCCGTCCGGCCTCTGCCTCTGGCCCCGACACCAGATCAGGTCACGCTGCCAGGGCCCCTTCATCCGGATCCGACGCCGGACCCCCTTCCGGCGCCGGATTGGGTGGTGCCGGTCCCAACCTCGGTTCCCCTGACGTGGGCTGTCCCAACGCTGGACCCTTTGCCTGTGTACACAATGGCGGGTCTGACGTGGGTACCCCCAATGCCAGATCTGACAGGGATTTATACCAGACCCCTGGGGGCTACTGTCCGGGGGGACCCGCTCCGGACTGGAGTAATTTTGGGCAGTTGTACCCTGGATCCAATCCCTACTTGAACTTTCAGGGATTCCAGGGTTATTATCCTCCACCGGTTCCTGCTCCTCCTCCTCTTCCTCCTCCCCCCCTCAGCCCCTGCCTACTCCACCACCCCCCCCCCCTCCGGTCACCCCAGATTTCAAGGCTTTAGTCCAGTCTTGGTGGCAGGGGGCACAGTCGGAGTTGTTCTTGGACCTGGAGACTAGGCTCCCACAATCGCAGTCTCTCAGGTCTCCTTCCCCAAGCAGCTCTTCCATTACCACTGTCCATATCTCGGGAAGACTAAGCAGGATGTTTACCTCCCGGATACCAGATGTCGTCCTGTCGAGGAAGCGGACGATGATAGTTCAGAGGGGGCGGATGATTCTTCTGAGGAGCTTCTGGAGGACCCCGAGGACACGAAAGGCAAAGAGTCCCCACCAGAGGACCCTGCCTTTTCAGATTTGTTGAGGTCCATAAAGGATTCCTTCCACTGGGAGTCAGAGGAACAGGACCCCATGAGACAGAAACTGGTGGAGCATCTCAACCTAGAAACTCCATCTCCAGTCCCCATTCCTCCCTGGATGGCACCTCACCAAGACCTCACCACTACCATCTGGCAGATGCCTCATGCCCTCCCAGCTGTCCCCAAACATTCGGACAGGCTTTACTGGGCACCAAAGGAAGCCCGTTCTTGAAGGTTCATCCCATGGCTGACTCTGTGGTCATCTCTGTGGCTCACAATTGCTCGTCAACACCAAAGCACATCTCTTCCTGACAAAGAGTGGAGGCAGATGGACCAGTTCGGAAAGAAGATATATTCGTTGGCCACATGTGACCTTCAGTCCCTCAATTACATGGCCCGCATGGTGTCCCACCAGAAGGCTATCTTGGCCAGGCTCAAAGCGCGAGTCCAGTCCATGGACCCCTTGCCTTTAAAGGAGGAACTTGCCAAGGATCTCCACCTCTCCAAAGTTTCTTGTAGGCATGCCTTGCGTGCCACCAATGATTCTGTTGACTTGGTGGCTCGCACCTCAGCAACGGCCATTGCCCTTAGACGGCATTCCTGGCTTTGCCTTTCTGGACTCACCAACAAAGTCCAGTTGGCGATTCAGGACGCCCCTTTTAGGGGCTCGGTACTTTTTGGTGGGGACACCAAAGATATCACAGACCTACAGGACAAGGGCCTTGCTCTTTGGTCTGTGAGGTCAATGTACCGATCGGGCTCCCAGCAGCAGCAGCAGCCCTTTCGGAAAAGGACCTGGAGGCAGAGGAAGAATGCTCAGGTGCGCCGCCAAGGGAAGTGTAAGGCCATGGGTACAGCCACCCCTCCTGCCTCCAAAAATCAGAGCGTTCAGGAGGCCCTCCCCCTGAACGTCCCGCCACTCCTTGACTCCTCGGCCCCACTGCCTCCTCAGTCTCGCAACGGGGAGCAGGTGGGGGGGTTCACCCTCCATGCGCAGGAGTGGAGAGCAATCACCTCCAATGAATGGGTCCAGCAACTAGTGTCTGTCGGACACACCACAGAATTTCTGGAAATCCCTCCAGTAACTCTGCCCCAGAAGTCCTCCTGTTCTCGGGACCAGGCCCTCCTAGTTCGAGAGGAGGTAAACTCGCTCTTTCTCAAAGAAGCAATTGAGCGGGTCCCCTTCGAACAAAGGGGAAAGGGATTTTACTCCCACTTTTTCCTGGTTCCAAAAAAGACTGGGGACTTCAGACCCATACTCGACCTAAGTCAACTAAACCAGTTTGTCGAGTACAAAAAATGTTGAATGCTGACACTCCAGAGCCTTTTCCCCGCTCCTCATGGAGAACCACTGGCTCTGCGCCCTGGATATGCAGGATGTCTACCTGCACATCCCCATCTTCTCCAGCCACTGCTGATTCCTGTGTTTTCGCTTCCAAGGGGAACACTTCCAGTTCCGAGCGCTCCCTTTTGGTCTGTCCTCGGCACCACAGGTTTTTACCAAGTGCTTGGCAGTGGTCGCGGTGTTCTTACGCCACAGGGGTGTTCTGGTTTTCCCTTACCTGGACGATTGGTTGATTTCAGCTTCGTCCAGGGATTCTCTGTTGAAGGCTCTTACCTTTACCCTGGACCTTTTCAACAGACTAGGGATCACAGTCAGTGTTCCCAAGTCATCCCTTATCCCTGCCCAGAGACTTCAGTTCATTGGGGCAGTCCTGGATACAGTCCAGTGCATAGCCTTTCTGCCTCTAGACAGGGTGGAGACCCTTATCTGCCAGGCCTCCAAAGTGGCTTCTCGCAGAACCATCCCAGCTCAGGAGGTCCTGCGCCTTCTGGGCCTGATGGCGGCTACCATCACAACTGCTCCCCTAGCAAGACTTCACATGAGGGTTACTCAGTGGTCATTGCGAGTGCAGTGGGATCAGCTCCTAGACGACCTGGAACATCCGGTTCTGGTCTCCTCTGCGGTTCAGAAAGAACTGCAGTGGTGGAGAGAGTCTCGCAATCTTTCTGTGGGACTTCCCTTTTGGAGCTCTGCACCACTAGCTATCCTCACCACGGATGCCTCGAATATGGGGTGGGGAGCTCATCTCGGGGAGCACCAAGCCCAGTGGCTGTGGTCCGGCGTGGAGACCCATTTGCACATCAATGTTCTGGAGTTGATGGCGGTTCTGTACACCTTACAGGCATTTCAAGCCCTACTTCCAAAGGGATCTCTGCTAATCCAAATGGACAATATGTCTGTAGTTTGGTATATCAACAAACAGGGAGGAACCTGGTCATACCCCCTGTGCAGGGAGGTGACGTGGGTGTGGAACTGGGCAGTTGAGCACCATCTGGTCCTCGTGGCCGTGCACGTTCCAGGCATTTTAAACATCCTGGTGGACAGTCTCAGCAGATCTCGGACCCTAGCTCACGAGTAGGAACTGCTTCAGGAAGTGGCGGAATCCATCTTCCAGCATTGGGGGCATCCAAAAATCGACCTCTTTGCCTCTGAATCCAACGCAAAGCTTCTCAGGTTTTGCTTGCTCGTTCCAGGGCACAGTGCTTTCTGGAACGACGCATTGTCTCTGTCTTGGACAGGGAAATTTGTGTACACATTCCCTCCGTTTCCCATTCTGCAGAGGATTCTTCTCAAGCTTCAAGCAGAGAAGGCAAGGATGAGTCTCATCCCTCCCCTCTGGCCGAGACAAATCTGGTTCCCGCTGCTGCAGCAGCTTTCAAGGGAGCCACCGGTTCCACTTCCAGTGACTCACGACCTCCTGACTCAGGATCCAGGTCAACTGTTGCACCCAGGGCTCAGGACCCTGCATCTCCATGCGTGGCTCCTGCAAACATAGCGATTTCTCGCTTCGGGGTTTCCCCCAGGGTTGTTCAAGTCCTCATTGAGGCTAGAAAGCCCTCTACCCGTTCCAGTTATGCCATGAAGTGGAAGCGGTTCTCCATTTGGGCAACTGCTAAGAGTTGGAACCGCTTCTCTTGCTTGGCCCCACAGGTCATGGAGTACGTTCTTCAATTATCAGACTCTGGTCTGTTCTACTCTTCTTTGAAGGTCCATATCTCAGCTATCTCTGTGTACCACAAGCTAGTGGATGGTAAACCCGTGGCTCAGTTGGAAGTCTCGGAAACCTTTCTGAAAGGGATTCTCCACCTGAAACCCCCCATCCGCAGCCCAACTCCGCCTTGGAACTTGAACTTCGTTGTGGAAAAGCTCACTCTTCCTCCTTTCGAGCTGGCTATGAGCTGTGATTTGCACTTCCTGTCTTGGAAGGCGCTTTTTTTTGTGGCAGTCACGTCAGCCCGAAGGATTTCGGAGCTTCACGCTCTAGTCTGCAAGGAGCCCTATCTGATTTTCCATAGGGACCGGGCGGTCCCCAGAACACATCCGAAGTTTCTTCCTAAGGTGGTGTCAGAAGCCATGCTGAATCAATCAGTAGAGCTTATGGTGTATTATCCGTCCCACTCTAACAGAGGTGAGGCACTCCTTCATATAATGGATGTCCATTGGATATTCCGGTGTTACACCCACCGGACCAAAGAGTTCCGCTCTTGTGGCCAGTTGTTTGTTTCCTTTGCCCCGAGATCAAAGGGCAAACCAGTTTCTAAGCAGTGCCTGTCCAAGTGGTTAGGCATCTGCATTGGATTCTGTTACCAGAAGTACGAAAAGCCTCTGCCGGGTTCTATCAGAGGCTGTTCTACTAGGGGCATGACTGCCTCCGCGGCCTTCCTATGGAACGTTTCTGCGGTCGACATTTGTGCTGCCGCTACTTGGAGTTCTGTTCATATCTTTACCAAGCATTACAGTTTGGACATTGCTTCAGGCGGAGGGCTGGCTTTGGCCTAGCCGTCCTGCAGAGCCTTCTGTCCTAGACTGGGTCCGTTCTGGATTCCATTTTTTTCCATTGGAGTTAGTTTTCTTCCTTCCTAGTTTCTCTCAATCTCTTCTTGGAGGGACTGCTTGGTACTCTGTCCTATATGTGATGACCTACTGAAGGAACCCTCTCGAAGTAAGATAGTACAATTACGTAGGAACTTACCATAACAGTAGATCTTCAAGAGAGGTTCCTTCAGTAGGTCATATTTTTCCCTCCCTCCCTCCTTCCTTCCCCTCATTTTCTGTTTTTACAGGGACTCCAAATCCCGTTCGCTCCTGTTGTCAGGCCTTTTCCTGGCTCTGGCGGGAGAACTGGAGGGCGGGCATGGGGACCACCCACTATATACAGTCATGCTGACGTCTGTCACGTGGTGTCGGGTGGGCGGTCCCCGGTCAGGTATTGCTAGAAAAGTCTGCTGTGCAGCCCGATGCCAGGTGGCGCCAGTCCTGTATGTGATGACCTACTGAAGGACCATCTCGAAGATCTACTGTTTCAGTAAGTTCCCACGTAACTGTGCTTTCTACCCATCTCTGTTGCCGAAGCCCTGAGGTTTTTCTCTGGGCCATAGCATGTCTACTCTTCGGGTTCATGCAGGTTTAGGGGCTCTATTTTAACTATTACAGTCCCACAATAGTGGCATATGTGCACATACCTAGGTTCTTTGGGATCAGTCCAGCAGTCAAATCTCAAGTGCCAACCTGGGACTTGACACTAGTGCTCAATGCCTTCACCAGATTGCTTTCCAAGCCTGTGTCTGAAATCTTTCTTCAGTGGCTCACTTTGAAGGTCACCTTTCTAATTGCTATCACATGGGATATGAGGGTGGGTGAGCAGGGTGTACTCTTGATCCAGGAACCATACCTTATTTTGCATTAAGACGTGGTTGTTCTTAGATCTTCACTGGCATTCATCCCAAAAGTAGATTTCACCTTCCTCCTTCATCAGGAGATGCTATCCTCAACCAAAGAATAACCTAGAGGAATGATTATGTACTCCAGACATCAAAAGGGCCTTAAAGCACTCTTTACACAGGACTCAGCCTTATGAGAAATCATGTTAGCTACTCCTTCACAGCATCAAAAAGCAAGGGTGCAGGGCCTCAAAACCATTGATTTTCAGATGAATTATATAATGCATCTCAGAAAATGACGTGCTCCTGCACAAAAGTGGTAGTAAGCACAATCTAGGTAACTATAGACCTGTTAGCCTGAAGGCTATAGTGGGGAAATTACAGAAGGCTATACAAAGAAAATGATTTGTTGATTTTCTTGAAGTAAACTGTCTACAGGACAGTAAGCAATACAGGTTCACACAGTGAGGTCATGGCAGATGAACATGATCGAGTTCATCAACTGGGTTACTGGAACGGCCAACAAAGGACAGGCACTAGGCATACTGTATCTGGACTTCAGTTAGGCATTTACCTTGGTCCCCCACAGACGACTAGTCAAAAAACTGAGGAATCTTCGGTTGGAGGAAAAATAGCAACATGGGTGGAACACGGGCCAAAGGGGCAGACGCAGAGGGTGGTAGTGAATGGAGAGGTTAAGGAGAAAACAAGCAGGTTACCAGAGGGCATGGTCCTGGAGCCCGTCCTCTTTAACATATTGATTTGTGACCTGGAGGTAGGGGTTTATGGAAGGATCTGTCTCTACATATTACACCAGGATCTGTGGGAGGATGGACAGCAAGGATGGGATCAGTGAGGGAAGACTTGGAAGCACTTGAATAGTGGTCCAGGATATGGCAGCGGAGATTTAATGCAACGTTAAAGATTTAGCAAGCTCAGTCCTGGCTAATACACAGAGATTTTATCACATTTCTTATGCATGTTTTTTTAAATGTTTTATATGTTTACAGGGGTGCACGTGGTGTGTGGCCAAGATCAAATAGTTATAGTACCAGCCCCCCCCCCAAAAAAAAAAGCTGTTTGAAAGCCTGCAATCCATTCAAGTCAGTTCAGTTTTTTTACTTGGTTTTCATTCAGTCATTTTAACATTTAGTGGAGTTTTGGGTTTCATCATTCGTCCAAATCAAAATCAGCCTGACTGTTGATGGCAAGGTGACCTACTCATCGGTCAGGAAACTACACTTTAAATTTTAAAATGCTAATATGAGCTGAAGTCCCACTGCCCTCTCTCTTTTGTATGGGGAAACCACCCTCTGACTTCACTTTTTATATAGTGTGCTTTGGCCCATAAGGGGCTCCTCACTGGTGACCGTTGTGGAGTTAGCCAATTAGGAGAGGCTTTCAAGCAGCTTTTTTTTTTGGTTGGGGGGGATTAGTACTATAACTGTTTGGAGCTGAGATTCAACATCAGGAAATGCAAGATAAGGCAAATGAGAAACAAGAACCCCGAAGTGCAATATCTGATGTGGGAGGAACAGAGATAGTGCAACAGAGGAAAATGATCTGGGGTGATAATATTAGAAAGGCTGAAATTAACAAGGCAGTGCAACAGGGCATTGGGGAAGGCAGATAAGATGCTGGGGTGCATAAGAAGGGGATGAGCAGTTAAAAGTGGGAAGTAGATTCTTACCCTGTATAGGTCTCTAGTGTACCCTCATCTAGGGCACTGTGTGAGGTTGTAGAGTCTACACCTAGGGAAGGGCTGTGAAAAAGTGAAAGCTGTACAGAGAACAGTGACCAAGATGATTCAGGGGCTGGGGGGATGTATGAGGAAAGAATGAGGACCTTAAGATATATACCCTGGTGACAAGGAGAGGAGTTCATGATTTAAATGTACAAAGATCTCCATGGGATCAGTGGTGAAATGCAGAAAGTTGTTTACCCTGAGTACAAACACTGGGAGAAATCCACTAAAGTTGGCTGGGAAAGGTTCAGAAGGGAAGTCCACAAGTACTTCCTCTCAGAAGATTGATTGACAAGTGGAATGAACTGCCATGGGAGCTGGTCTGTTCCGAACATGGGTAAGACAAGCACAATATAGGCCTGTCAGCTTGACATTGGTAGTGGGTAAGCTAATGGAAATACTACTGAAGGATAGGATTGTGGAATATCTTGTATCCAACAGATTACAGGATCCAAGACAGCATGGTTTCACATGCCAAACAAATCTGATAGATTTCTTTGACTGGGTGACCAAGGAGTTGGATCAGTGAAGAGCGATGGACATGGCCTACCTGGATTTCAGCAAGGCTTTCAGCACCGTTCCACATAGGAGGTTAGTTAGCAAGTTGGGTAACTTGAAGGTGGGTAATAAGGTGGTAACCTGGGTAAGAAACTAGGAAAAAAGGGTAGTGGTAAATGTACTTTGCTCCGAAAAAGGGCCGGTGGGATGTTGAGGTGCATTGGGAGGGGTATCACTAGCAGAAAAAGGGAGGTGGTGTTACCACTGTATAGATCGCTGGTGAGACCCCCACCTTGAGTACTGCATCCAGTTCCGGAGACCACATCTCAGGAAGGACATAGGTAGAGTAGCGGCTGTACGGCGGATGGCAACTAAAACAATGCAGGGTCTGCATCAGAAGCCCTATGAGGAGAGACTTTAGGACCTCAATATGTACGCCCTGAAAGAGAAGAGTGAGGAGGGGTGTGATAGAGACCTATAAATATCTCACAGTGATAAGTATGGTACAAGAGGGGAGTATTTTTCAGAGGAAAAGATGCATGAGAACAAGAGGACATGCAAAGAAGCTAGAAGGGGAAAATTCAAGAGAGGTGAGGAAGTACTTCTTCACTGAAAGAGTGGTGGATGCCTGGAACAGTCTTCCAGTGGAGGTAGTGGGGGTGAAGATGGTGATGGGCTATAAGCATGCATGGCATAGGCACAGGGGAATCTTAGTTGGAAGAGGTGGGGGAGGCGGATATCAGGAAGGGTCTGCAGTGCACAGTATAGGCGGGGAAAAAAGTAGGCAGACTGGGTGAGCCAAATAGCCCTCATCTGCCATCAGATTCTGTTTCTGTGTTGGGAGAGGGAGTGTTCACAGAATCACAGAAAAAAGTACGAGTCGGGGGCCTAAAGGCCACGTGGACTCATCCATTTATACCAAGAATAAATAAACTTCTCATCTCTCATAAATTCATCTAGTGATTTCTTAAAACACTGTAATGAAGTTCTAGTAACCACGTCCTGAGGTAATCTGTTCCATATGTTTATTACCCTTTGGTTCAGACAATTTCCTCATTGGTTATATCTTTAGTTTTCTCCTCTTAACTAAAATTTATGAATTCTGTTACTACTATTATTATTTCTTACTAACCCTACAATTTCCCACAAGTAGCTATCTGATAATGCCTTAAATACAGTGCATAAATCACTCTAAGCCTACGGTAGTCCACACTAAAAAGGCCAGTTGCTGTGTTCATAATCCAAGTGCCTTATGTTACTGATTTTTTTTGTTGCCCTTCTCTGGAGACTCTCCAATAATTCCTTGTCTTTCTTTTTATATAATGCCCAAAACTGAACACAATACTCCAAATGTGGCCTTACCAGTGAGGAATAAAAGGGAATGATAACATTACCATCTCTACAGTTTATATTCTTGAAAATAGAACTCGGCTCCCCTGGTTGACCTTGGTCAAGCTTCTGCCTGTCAAGGGGTCAGTCTGTGCCGCCATGGAGCCCCTACTGATGCAGTTGATGTTGACTCTGTTTGAGGAGCCAGTCGTGATTTTTCCTCAAGCAAGTTGACTGGGAGTTGGAGGCAGATGAGGCTTCGTCCCTCTCCAAGATCCCAATTCTGCCGGAGCCCTCCTCAGCGTGAGCTGACCCCAGTCGGACCGACTGTGGTGGAGTGTGCACCTGGGTCCTTTCACAGACGCTCACTGTAGTGTCTCCCATCATAGTTTCACTGCTGAAGCTTGTGGTCTACCTAACACTGCTGATGGACTCCCGTGAACCCCGCTGGGATTGATGGTAAAGGTCAAGGTCCCATTCATGAGCCTACATTCTGTCTCGCTCTGGTTCTGGTCGACGCCTTCTTCAACGTGCATCGAGCAGTTTGTTGAAACATCATCACCACCATCAGCTTTGGAAGTGTGAATACCCCCTGTAACAGCCATTGGTGCTTGCAAGCCAAGGGCGGAGTAGGCACATGCTTCCTGCCCTATTTGCAGAAGGTTTTAACCTCTTTTTGAGGACCAAGATTTTGATTCATAGAAGGAGTCCTTGATAGCCTTCTCCGACTGCTGTTGACCGGAGCTCAGCTCATTGGGCAGTTGATCCTAGACAAGTGAATTGGCCTGCTTTGCTGCCGTCTTGCAGTTCATGTCCAAGGTCCTTAATGTACCCCTGGTGACAGTCCAAAAGAAGGAGTCTTATGCTCTTACAGACATTATGGAATGGAATGACTCCTCAAGAGTGGTGTCCGCAGGCACCATGGCTGTCCTTCATCCACCTTCGGCCTGTGGCAACACCTGACTTTCTGGCCATTGCCCCCTTGCTGCCTGGACAGCAAGTATGTGTTCCAGGTGGGAGGCTTGTCAGGGTTTGAGCATTCCTCAGTGAAGTGGTTGATCTCTGACTTGGCCTTCAAGAAGACGAAGGTCCAGTGGGAAACAGACAGGCCGCCAGACAAGGAGCCTAAAAAAAGCAAGACTTTATGACCCGTGAGATTTATGTGGCAGCTTCTGTGGACCTTCGACAGCCTAGCTATTCTATGATGATGGCCTGCATTGGACATGTCCTTTTTGGACTAATTTCTGACCTTCTTCCTCTGCTCCTAGCTACGTGATAGATGGGTGCTTGGTCCCTGCTGAACCTGGGACAGGTGCTGTCTCAACACCAGATGCAGACAGCTTTGGACACAGGTTGCTTCTGTACCCGTGTTGCTGCTGTGGTGGTTTCCATGAGCTGAGGGGCTTGGCTGCATCTCTCCATGTTCACCCGTGAGACAAAGCACAAGTTGACAGATGTGCCTTTCTTTGGCACCAGCCACTTTGACTCTGAGGTGGAGGACTACCTCACACAGATTAAGAAGTCCAGTGTCATCGTGGATGTACTGGTCCCACTCCAGCAGGCTAAGCAGCCTCCTAAGCTGTAAAAGTACTGCTTTAATGGCTTAGGCTATCTGCCTCAACAGCAGCCCCAGAAGCAGCAACAGAGGCTGCCGTACCAGCATTACCAGGTGGCAAAGCCCAAATCTGATGGTCAGGGTCAGAAGAAAGGGGGTGGTATTGGTGAATCTGGTGGTTAGTCCTCTGGTGCCCATTCTAAGGGCAAGAAGTGACCATTTACAGAGTGCCATTCCCCCTTCTACATGGTCCTTGCAGCAGCTCCTTGTCAAGGGTTGGCTTCTTCACTTCTTTTAACATTGGTCATCCATTACTTCTGACAAGTGGGTACTAGCAGCTGTGGGCTCTGTTTAGTTCAAAACTCACAGAAATAGAAACATAGAATCTGTTGGCAGAAAAGGACTTCCTGGCCCACTTAGACTGCTCTAAGGTCCCTACCTACTGTGCTACTGTAGATCCTAATTGATCTCCAGCCTTCCCCCCGGCCCTGTTACTAAGGTCCCCCTGTGTCTATCCCATGCATGTTTCAAACCTGTTACCATTTCGGTACCCACCACCTCTGCTGGGAGTCTGTTCCAGATGACCACCATGCTTTCTGTAAAGAAGTATTTCCTCACATCCCCTGTAAGTCTCCCCCCTTCCAGCTTCATAGCATGGCCCCATGTCCCTGAGCATCTCTTTCTGTGCAAAATGCCACCCTCCTGTATCTTATTGTACCTTTGAGGTATTTGAATGTTTCTATCATGTCTCCCCTTTCCCTCTTTTCCTCTAGAAAGTACATATTTAACTCCCTAAGTCTTTCCTTGTAGGGCTTTTGATGCAGGCCATGCACTATTTTGTTTGCCCTTCTCTGTACTGCCTCAACCCAGTCTGTGTCTTTCCTGAGATGGGTCCTCCAGAACTGGACACAGTACTCCACTTGTGGCCTCACAATTGATCAATACTGGGGTGACACTACCTCCCTCTTTCTACTGGTGATACCCCTCCCTATGCACCCCAGCATTCTATTAACCTTTCCCACTGCCTTATCACACTGCTTTGCTACCTTCAGGTCACCAGACACAATGACCTCCAGATCCCTTTCCTGCTTTGTGCTTGTTAACCCCCCCTCCCCAAATGATCTGTTGCCATTGAGTTTCAGTGCCCCATATGCATAATTTTGCACTTTTTGGCATTGATGCCCAGTTGCCAAACCCTTGACCAGTCTTCCAGCTTTTTCAGATCTTCCCTAATTTTTTTTCCACTCCCCTGGTGTGTCTGCTTAGTTGCAGTTTTTTGAGTCATCCGTGAATATGCATACCTTTCCTTCCAACCCCTCTACGATGTCGCTAATAAAGACATTGAAGAGGACCAGTCCCAGTACTGACACCTGAGGCACCCCGCTGGTTACCTTACCTTGTTCCGAGTGAACTACATTGACTACCACCCTCTGAGTTCTGTTACTTAGCCAACTTCGTACCCATTTTATTATCTTTGGACCCACTCCCAGACTTTCCAGCTTGTTTACCAGTCTTCTTTGTGTAACGGTGTTGAAGGCCTTACTGAAATCCAAGTAGGCCACATCCACTGCTCCTCCCTGGTAACCCAGTCAGAGAACTTGCTATCAGGTTTGTTTGGCAAAATCTCCCCCCTGTGAACCCACGCTGCCTCAGATCCTGCAATCCACTGGTTTTAAGGTATTCCCCCAATCCTTTCTTTAAGTAGCATTTCCATAACCTTGCCCACCACCAAAGTCAGGCTTACAGGTCTCTAGTTTTCTGCCTCCTCCCTAGTCCCACTTTTGTGTAGTGGGACCATATCCGCCCTCCTCCGAAACTTGCCATGTATCCAGTGATAGATTGAACAGGGACCTCAGACGCAGACAGTTCCTCCTTTAGTTCCTTCAGTATCCAGACGTGAACTCTGTCTAGCCCCATTGCCTTGTCTACTCTTAGTTTAGCTAGTTCCCCAAGGACTTTCTCCTCCATAAAAGGAGTAGCGTCCACTTCCATTCCCCTAATGCCCTTTTCCTCTATTAGTGGCCCATCATCTACCCCTTCCTTTGTGAATACTGAACAAAAGTACTTGTTCAATATGTTTGCTTTCTCCTGGTCCTCTTCCATACATGCCCCTCTTCCCCTTTTAGACTTACTGTCCCTGCCTTGTTTTCTTCTTTTCGTTTATGTACTTACAGAATATTTTATCCTCCTTTTTCACTGACTTGGCAATGTTTTCCTCTGTTCAAGCTTTTGCTCTCCTAACTGCCTTCCCTGCCTCCCTTTGTTTTTCCTGATAACTCTCCCTATCTTCTTCCTTCTGTGTCAAATTGTACCTTTTGAATGCCTGTTTCTTTTCTTTTACTATTTCTGCTACTTCCTTGGAGAACCATAGTGGTCTCTCTTTTTCTCTTTCTGTTTTTTAACCTGCCTGACACAGACGTTAGTTGCCTTCTCAATGGCCTTCCTTATTTTTGCCCATTTTTCCTCTACCCCACCCATTTTCCTGATTTCTGCTAGGGCTTCCATGAGGCACTCTCCCATTTTCTTGAAATCTGCTCTCCTGAAGTCCAGGACACTCGTTTTAGTATCGTTAGACCCTATCTCTCTATCTCCATTCTAACCTTGGAGATTGCATGAGTCCCTGGTGCCCACAAACATGCTAGTCACACTGTAGAGCGATATCGCTCAGCTCCTGTTGCGCAGCACAGTCGAGCCTGCCTGGATGCCATAGCCTCTGAGGTATGCATGTCCCAGCACTTTCAGGTACTGAAACTGTCTAGGGACTTTGCGGCCCATATTAGAACTACATGATCTGAACAAGTTCCTCTACAGCCATAAGTTCCATATGGTCGCTCTGACTCAAATTATACTGTTTCTGGAGCCCAGAGCATGGTTCTGTTCCCTGGACCTTTAGGATGCTTTCTTCTGCATTCCAGTTAATCTATGTCATGGGCGTTAACGTCCGGTTTCTCATCAGCAGAGTTCTGTACCAGTTCAGGGTCATGGCGATCGTCCTGTCCTCGGCCAACTGGGGTTTTCACCAAGTACCTCTTGGTCTTGACAGCATTCCTGAGGCACTGGGGCACTTGGGTATACCCGTACCTGAATGACTAGCTCATTGCAGTCTTCTCCAGGGAAGTGGTAGAGCAGTCAAGGGATCTGACCATTCAAATCTTCAAGGACTTATGCCTTCTAGTGAGTCCAGCCAAGTCTGAGCTTGTCCAAAGCAGGTAAACAAGTTCATCAGGGCATAGTTGGGACTCCTTTCAGGGATCCTTACCCGTAGATTGGGCGGAGGATCTTACCACATCATTTCAGATTGAGGAATTGTATCAGGCCTGGGAATTCCTCTGGCTATTGAGGTACAGGTAAGTTTCAACTAACATGGTCCATTGGGCCGCTAATATAAGCTAGTGGGAGCTGGAACGCCAGTGGTGTCCACATCATAATCACCTGGACTAGCCTGGAAATGCAGCCCATGTGAAATACCATTGAGTGGTGGCTGTGTCCCAAGAACCTCGTGGAGGGAATTCCATTTCTAGGGTCGTGGATATGATTCATGTGTCCACAGATTGTCAGTTCTACCTTAAGAGCCGATTTACTGGAACATCTTTAAGTAAAGCTTCTCCCACCACCCGGGTGGTGTATCCCTTGGCTCTGCCGCTTGATGTCAGATCTTCCTTTCCGCTGGAAGAGTTTGTTCTCCTCCTTCACAGTTCCACGCATTGTAGGGCCTAGTAAGTGCACCATTGGCAAACTAAGTAACTTTTCTAATCCATTTTGTATATTCCTTGGTTCAACTCTCGACCTCCAGTTGTCAGCATGGAACATGAGAAAGCGAAGCCCATGCCTAGCTTTAAACAGTGAGTCATATGCCAGCAGAAGATGTTGCAGATGGACCCACTCGTGTCATGCCTGTACTGCCTGGGCTTGACACACAATGTTGCAGGTTGCGGCCTCTGCCAAATGATGTTCCCATCGTTGCTTGAAAACTGGAAGGCTTGCCTTCTCCTTGGCCAGTCGACTGATTGACACCCCAAACTGCGGGCCAAGGGTATTCACAAGGCGGCCTCTGCTGTGGTGGGGTCCACGCCGCAGCTAGCGGCAGTGGAAGAAGTGGTGGCTCAGGCGGAGATGGGCACCTCATCGGCCTTGGTGCTGTTTCCAGCTGGGGCCAGCATTGACGTCCTTCATGGGTAAATTCCATGATAATGTATTGGGTGTTCAAGACCTTCAGAGAGGGCCTTGCCCACCATGGTAAGAATCACAAGAGTAAGAAAAACCACTGTTGAGAGCATGCTTCTCCCACTTCCTTGACTCCCCCCGTCCCAGCCGCTCCATGGTTGTTGAGCACTGTGCTTCGAACAAGCCCCTTTTTGCCAAAGAATAGGTTGCTGGCTCCACGGTACCCCCACTGGGCTTGCTGAACTTGACACCAGTGGACCAGGTGGTCGAGATTTTTCTCAACCCTGTCAACCCATTGTCAGAGGGAGTCAACATCAAGTCAGTCTCCAAGTTCCCAGTCATCCAAGTCCATTCCCAGAAGGAAGAGGGAGTGGTTGGTGTCCACGGCCATGCTTGCTTGGTATCAGCCTCCATTGGTGGTTAGGCAGCAGAACCTGGTATCAGTGTATTACACCACACCACCAGTTGTGTTTACTCGACATCAGCCCTTGGGGTCAGTGGTCGAGGGACTCTTTGAGTTCTCAATCCTTCTTGACTAGGAGGCATTGCCATCGATGCTTCTCGTCCTCTTCCTCTTCAGATGGAGAGAGGCTTCGCTGGTGGATGTGGCAGTGCTAAGAGAAGCTTCTCTGGCAGCAGTGGGCCTTGGCAGGGCTGGGTAGTGCTCTATCCCCAACCCCTATGGTCGACTGGCTGGTGCTGGTCAAGGCTCATGCTGGTCCATCCAAGACAGGTGTCCCCGACACGCATCTCTCCACCTTTGTTGGTGGAACCGTCTCCACAGCAGCCTGCGTGGATGGGTCCTGTGAACAACACTCATTTAGGCACTGGTTTGCCACGCCGGTTGTCAGCGGAAATTTCCCATGCTGATGTTTCCAGGGTGGTCTGCAGCGTTAAGCGGCTACATGCCGTCTTTGACGTGTCCTCGGATGTCTTTGATGCATCCTCCATGCAGTCTTCGAGGACTCATCTGTTCAACCAGGAATCGCACATGGAACTGACCACCAACCATAGGCTGGTGTCTTTTGAGATGCTTCTCCAACTGATGTCAGAGTCCATGAACTTTCCTTTGGAGCCAGCTCAGAAGAGGGCTACGTAACCCTTCACTGACATCCTGGATAAAGATGAATCCCCGGGGGTTGCGTTTCCCATGGCTGATGCCATTCTGGGACTGGCTCTGAAGCTTTGGCAGCATACAGCTTCCTGCCTGGCACCTTCCACCCATACGATCCGCAAGTATGCAGTCCCCTACTGGCTCTTTGCCTTGATTTTCTGACTACCCCTTGGCCGAGAGTCTGGTCTCTGAATCCATTTTCCATAAGTCTGGGAACACTGGGGACATGGAGAAGCCCCCGACAAGGAGTCAAAGAAGCTCAACAATGGGGCCAAGAAGGTCTGAGCCATGTCCTCCCTTGGTCTCCATCAAGTGAGCTATGCCTTGATGATGGCCCACTTTGGTCACTCCCTCCTGGGAGTGCTCAACAACATCCACCCTTATCTGCGTCCTGACAAAAAGCTGCCATTAAAGGTAATCCGAGACCAGGATCAAGCTCCAGGTAACCACCAGTTCCAGATGGCCTTGCGCCCGTTCCATGGCAGCAGACTTCGCAGTGCGTCACATTGCCTGACTGAGAATCTTTACCTTCGCAGCGGACACTCGGCACAAGTTGGCTGATGTCCCTTTCTTTGGCACTGACCTCTTTGGCCTGGGGGTAGATGGACATCTCACGAGGATTGAGAAGTCCAGTGCCACCCTGGATTCTGTGGCTTCATTCTACAAGGACCAGAAAGGCCAAAAACAACAAAAGGCCTTTCAGTTTTTGCCCTTTCAGCCACAGCGGTCTTGGGCAACATCCCCAGCAGGGGCAATTCCAAGCCTGGCACCCCAAGGCCAAGTTATCTGGCCAGGAGCCCAAAAATGGTGGAGGAAGTTGTGCCCCTCCAGTCTCAGTGGCTGATGTCCCCCTCCAAACCTGCCGAATGATGGGTCGGGGGAAGGTTCGCCTCCTGCCTGTCCAGTCCCTGACTCAGCTCCCTTTGGGGTGGCCGTCTTGGCCACTTCTGGCTTCACTGGCCCTTCATTACTATGGACAAGTGGGTTATCAAGGTGGTCAGCAGAGGGTTGTGTCTTAATTTTTAAAACCCTTCTGCCCTACCAATCCCACGCTCCAAGGAAGTCCTTGGTGTCTCAGGATATGTTTGCCCTCTGGGAGGACATGCTCAGCTCCTCGCAAAAGGAGCCATAACCCATGTCCCAGATGCCCTTGCAAGTCAGGGGTATGTGTCCAGGTGCTTCCTGGTCCACAAATAGATGGGGGGGGGGCTACTGCCCCATACTGGATCTTCAGGATCTGAACCAATTTCTAAGGTAGTGCAAGTTCAGGATGGTCATGCTGAGCCAGATTGTATCATCTCTGGAGTAGGGCACGTGGTTCTGCTGCTTGGACCTCCAGGACGCCTTCTTCCCCATCCTAGTCCTTCTATCCCACTGGCAGTATCTCAGGTTCCACGCAGAAGGGGTGCTTTGTCAATTTCAGGTCATGCAGTTCGGCCTCTCCTCTGTACCAAGGGTCTTCACCAAATGCATCGTAATGGTGGCAGCCTTTCTGCAGTGCCAGGGTGTCAGAATTTATCCCTACCTGGATCACAGGCTGATAGCCGCGCCATCGTAAGTGGCAATGGAGTGGTCCAGGGACCCTGACCTTCCACACCTGCAGAAACTTGGGCCTTTTGGTCAACCCGGCCAAGTCCGAACTGATTCCCTTGCAGGTGATTCACTTCATCAGAGCAGAGCTAGACTCCCTATGGGTCAGGGCCTCTCTCTCCAAGTGGACCAGGCATCGGATCTTACCTCTTTTGCCTGATCAGTTCAGGTTGGGTGCTTGCTCCCAGCCTGGAACTTACTGAGGCTGCTGGGGTACCTGGCATCTTACACCAGCCTGTTCCGGTGGGCTCATGGCAGATGTGGCACCTGCATTGGGAGGTGGACCATTAGCAGTCCAAATGCCTAAGACACCTGGACCAGCCAGTCACAGTGACCCAGCCGATGTGGGATGCCATCCAATGGTGGCTGATCCCAGAACCTCTGGAGGAAGGAGTCCCATTTGTCTACTCAGAACTGTCACCCTCAGGATGCATGCATCTCTGGTGGGATGGGGAGAGCACCTGGGAGACCACAGGACCTACAGGTTATGGTCACCCAGGGAGTCCTGTCACCACATCAGCCTGCTGGAGCACCTTGCAGTGCAGCTAGCACTGATGGAATTTGCTTCTCTAGTCAGTGGTCAGGTCTTGCAAGTCCAGATGGACAACACCATGACCATGTTCAACCTGCACAGGCAGAGCAGAACACATGCCCTTCTCTTATGTCGGGAGACCCTTTGCATCTGGACCCTTGTGAGCAGCCTGAGTGCAAATCTCCTGTCGGTTCATGTCACAGTAGCAGACAGTCAGCTGGCAAACACTGTAACCTGGGTGGGCGAGACATCGCAGAAGTGGTCCCTGCAGCTGTTCTCCCTGTGGGGCACCCCTCTGGTGGCCCTGTTTGCCTCCTGGGAGAACACAGAACTGAGGCTGTTCTGTGTCCATCAATCCCCCCCCCAGTCCAGGATACTGGTGGAGGATGCCTTCGCAAGGTGGTGGACCCTCGGCCTCCTGTGTGCCTTTCCTCGATCCACAGGGTGGTGGTCAAGGTGCAGAGGCACAAGACGAGGATGATCCTTATAGCTCTAGGCTAGCCTTGCCAATTCTCCGGGGACAATGTCAGGTGGGGAGTTTGACTGGGGCGGTACACCTGTCAAAGAGTAGCAGGTGTCCTAAGGCGAGCTCAGGGAGGACAGAAACCTCCCGTGGAGCAGAAGGGCAAAAGCTCGCTTGATCTTGATTTTCAGTATGAATACAGACCGTGAAAGCGGGGCCTCACGATCCTTCTGGCTTTTTGGGTTTTAAGCAGGAGGTGTCAGAAAAGTTACCACAGGGATAACTGGCTTGTGTCATCTTCTGTTTCAAATTGTCTTTTGCAAGGTATATCTTCTGTTACTGCTTTATTTTTCTCTGGAGCAAAGTGTTTCTTACAGGGTATATCTTCTCTGAAATTACTGTATTACAGGTGGAGCTTACATTTTTGTGACTTTTTTATCATTGGGCTAAGCAAAATTACTGTTTGACACTGTGTTTTATTTTATTCTTGTTTGTTGAAAAGGTTTGTTGTCTCAGAGGTGTTTCAGTCTCCTTCTCACATTGAAGGAGCTAATTGCTTTCCTCCCAGCTCTTCCAAAGGATTAGGTGTGTATGTGGAGGTGGAGCTGACAGAACTGTCAGTAATTTCCAACAGAAAGAAGGGTTAAAAGTCAGGTTAGTTGATATCTTGGAGGTAGAAGACTTGGTTTGCTGGCCAAGGCACCTAGCTTCACCTGAGCTCTTTCCTTCTAAGACTGCTTGAAAGGCAGAGTAGAGAAACTTACCAGAGCAAGGGAGAAGGATTAAGACTTAGTTTGGCTAAGCAGATTTACTGTGTGGTGGTGTTTTTATTTTTTACTCACAGGGATTGCTACTGTTTGTTGCTAACATTTCATTGCTTTATTTTTTCTCTGAGTCAAATTGTTGTTGCTGGTATACCTTCTTCTATAAGGTGTGCCTACAGGGGTGTGCTAACAGATTACTGCTGTTATCTTCTGATTCAAATTGTCTTTTGCAAGGTATATCTTCTGTTACTGCTTTATTTTTCTCTGGAGCAAAGTGTTTCTTACAGGGTATATCTTCTCTGAAATTATTACAGGTGGTGCTTACAGGTTTTACAGTTTTATCTAACATTAGGATAAGCTTTCAGGGTTACTGCATTTGTTGATGACTGATTGTTTCTGCTCTTACCTCCTTGTTGTTTCGTCCGTGGTTCTTCTTTTTAGGCAGGGGAAGGGCCCAGCCACCACCCCATCCCCAACCACCCCACGCTACACTCCTTTTATAGGGTACCACAGTTGTGACATATCCTGTGGCAGAGCAGGAAGGGGCGGATCAGTGGGGCCTCCACAAGGTGATATCATTTACAGGGGCACTAGTAATTTAACTTGTTATAACAAGTTAAACAAAGCACAATTAAACCATTACTTGCATTTTTTCCTTTTTTTCCTTCTAATTACTCTGACTAGGTTACAAACCCAGCAACTTATTTGGAATGGATTTCATTAACTGCAGGTACTGTGGAACAATTTTCAGAAGGACAGTCTTACAGGATTTAGGACACTGTCCTACATGCTGGGCCTTGGAGATCTTAGGGCTCAGCTCCGGGCAGCATGGGCAGAGATTGCCGCCTCAAATTTCATATTGAAGAGGAAATACATTATAAGAACCACCCGCCATTTCCCCAGCATCCAACAGAAAAACCTCGACCGCAGAGGGTAGTTGGTCCAGGAGGTTGGCAGGTGGTTAGAGGAGCAAATCAGGTGCCCCATCACTCTCTGCTCTCCAACACATTACCTCCAAAAACCATATAAACACTACAAACAGGTATCTGCCTCTATCTCTGAAATCAAATAAAGAGGCAGAAGACACTGCAGAGCAGGACACTCTGCACGGAGCTAGCACAACAAAACTCACCCAAATCAGGAACCAAAACTAAACAAGCACAAAGGAAATCCAAAAACTTCTGATCATAGGAGACTCCATGATTCGGGAGTTGATACCCATCTCCAGCCAGGGGTGATGGTCAGATGTCTCCCAGGTACATCAGCATGGAGAGACACTGACCGCATTGCTAAAATTGTTTCTACAAGGCAGGAGAAAACATTGATGTCCTAGTACATAGGGACTAATGATCTACAGCCGGTCAGTTGTGGAGACCAAGGAACACCTGACTAGGCTGGGTGACAAACTATCATCTATTTCGTCCGGCATCTCCTTCTCTGAGATCCTGCCAGTCTGGGAGGGGCAGATGGACGGAAGGTCAGAGAAGGGGAGATGGGGAGCTAAACACGTGGCTCAAGGACTGGTGCCAGGAAAAAGGACACAGATTTGTAGGGAACTGGCAACAGTTCTGGGAGGCGAAAGTTCTTTAAATTTGATGGACTGCATCTGACTAAAGAGAGTCAGTGCATTGGGGCAGAAGTTTGACGCCTTTGCAGAATATTTAAACTAGCAAATGGGAGAGGGTGCAGCACCCTATACGTCGAATGGGAAGAACACCTCCCCTCAGCTAGTGGTCAAACAGGAGTTCAGCATGTTTGCCATTCATTTGCATCACCAGGTAAGAAAAAAGGTTTGTCTCCCCATACGATGCACAGGGGTAATGCCAAACTTCACTCAACAACTAACACACCAAAATCTGGCCAATGGAAAATCATGTACACAAATGCTCACAGCCTGGGAAATAAGATCCCAGACCTGCAGGCAATAATGTCAGAGGCTAAACTGGACATAGTAGCAATTAGTGAGACGTGGTTTACCAGTAACCACACTTAGGAGACTTCAGTACCTGGCTATGTATTGTCTGAGAAGAGACCGAGGTGCAAAAGGGGGAGGAGTGGCCCTGTATGTTAATGAAAATATCAAAGCTACAGAAATTCAGAATACACATAAGGAGCCAGAAGAACTGTGGGTCACCCTGGAAACAGGAAATGGGACAGCCATAAGAACTGGAGTTGTCTACAGGCCCCCAGACCAGGGGAGGACATAGACACATTACTGTTAGAAGATATACAAAACATGACAGCTAAAGGGAGGTTCTGATAATGGGAGACTTCAACATGCCAGATACAGATTGGTCAATACCAGCAGGAACATCTGCCAGAACTAGACTCATAGTGGATTCCTGCAGAGGAGGCCTCAAACAACTGGTACAGCAACCCACAAGAGACAGGGCTATCCTAGATCTAGTACTGACTTACAAAGAAGGGATCACAGATCTCCAGGTAAGAAGGTCACCTGGGGGCCAGTGACCATCACATGGTATGGTTCAGTTTGGCTACTACATCTAAATCATCCCATTCCAAGGCAAAAATATGGGACTTCAGAGGAGCTGACTTTGATAAGATGGCCTACAGAGTTAAGCTAGCCCTGGCAAAAGAAACACAGGTGAGGGGTACAGGCAAAGTGGGCAAGCATTAAGGATGCAATACTTGAAGCAACATCCCATTGTGTTAGACAGAAAGGAAGTGCAAAGAAGAAGGAAACCACTTTGGTTCTCAAATACAGTAGCAGAAAAGGTCAGAGCCAAAGGCTGGCCTTCAGGAAATATAAGGAACACAGCGGGATGAAGATAGGAGGCATACCAAACTGCCTAAGGGAAGCAGGTAAGGCAGTAAGGCAGGCAAAGTCCCAAACTGAGGAAACACTAGCACGAACAGTAAAAGAGGTGACAAGACTTTCTATAGATACATTAGTGAAAGGAGAAAGTCAGAGGGGTGTGCTAAGCAATGGAGAAAAGGGAGCATGTGAGGAGGAGGACCCTGTAAAGGCATCTATCCTAAATAGATACTTTTGCTCAGTATTTACTGAAGAGAAGGTAGGACAGGGCCCACAGCTCAGCATCATGGACACAGGGGGAGGAGGTGAGCACTACTCCTTCACAAAGAAAGGGTCCTACAGAGCTTGCTAAGCTCAGGTGGATAAGGCAATGGGACCTGATGGCATACATCCCAGGGTACTTAAGGAGCTAAAGGAGGAACTAGCAGAGCCATTAGCAAATTGTTTAGTGAGTCTCTGAGCACAGGAGAGGTCCCAGAAGACTGGAGAGGGCTCATGTGATCCCGCTCCACAAGAGTGGTAGCAGGGAGAGGCGGGGAACTACAGACCGGTCAGTCTTACCTCAGTAGTGGGCAAGATTATGGAGGCACTCCTTAAGGAAAGGATAGTGCAACACCTGGAATCCATAGGGGCACAGGATCCAAGACAGCATGGGTTTACAAAGGAAGGTCCTGTCAAACTAATCTCATAGATTTCTTTGACTGGGTAACCAGAGTGGTGGACCAGGGGGAGCAGTTGATGTCGCTACCTTGACTTCAGCAAAGCTTTGACACTGTTCCACATAGAAGATTGATAAATAAGCTGGGTAGGCTCAGGGTGGGTCAGAAGTTGGTCAACTGGGTGGCAAACTGGTTGACGGGCAGAAAACAGAGAGTGGTGGTAAATGGTATACAGTCAGAAGAGATGCAAGTCACAAGTGGGGTACCTCAGGGATCAGTCCTGGGGCCAGTCCTCTTCAACATCTTCATTAGTGACCTTGCAGATGGACTAGAGGTAAGGCTTGTCTGTTTGCAGATGACACCAAGATCTGCAACAGAGTAGATGATGCAGATGGGGTGGGCAGAATGAGAAGAGATCTGGATAAACTAGCAGAATGGTCAGAAGAGTGGCAACTGGGATTTAATGCAAAGAAGTGCAAAATCATGCACATAGGGAAGAGAAACCCTGAAGCCACCTATAGGCTGGGAGGGGAGTTGCTAGCAGTCACAAAGGAAGAAAGAGACTTGGGCATCATCATCACTGATGACCTAAAATCATCCAAGCAGACCTCTAAAGCAGTAGGTAAGGCTAGGGGGGTGTTAGGGTGTAGTAGTAGGGGTATCACAAGTCGTAAGAGGGAGGTAATAATCCCTCTGTACAAGACACTGGTTAGGCCCCATCTGGAGTACTGCGTGCAGTATTGGAGCCACACCTTCACAAGGACATTAACCAAATTGAGGCAGTCCAGAGAAGGGCAACCAAAATGGTGCAAGGACTGCATCTGAAGACATAGGAGGACAGATTAACGGAGCTCAATATGTATACCCTTGAGCAAAGGAGGGAGAGGTGATATGATCGAGGCATTCAAACACCTTAAGGGCATAAACAAGGTGAAAGAGTCTAACATGTTTAAATATAAGAAAATAGCAGGACAAGAGGACACAGCATGAGATTAGAGGAGGCCGATTAAGGGGAATGTGAGGAAATTCTTTTTCACAGAAAGGGTGGTGGATGCATGGAATGGCTTACCACAAGAAGTGGTGGCTATGAATACAGTGCAGGGCTTCAAACAGGCATGGGATAGGCATAAGGGAGCAATACAAATGACTATGAATAGATAGGTCACTGACAGAGCAAAGGCCGAAGGCACATTTATAAGGTAGAAAAAGAAATGGGCAGACTGGATGGGCCTTGCGGTCCTTATCTGCCGTCAACTTCTATGTTTCTATGTTTCTATGTTTCTGGTACCTGGATCTCCACAGCTTCAACAGCAGGCCTCCATAGCGGTTGCCTCTTCGCCCGGATCTGCTGATCAGATAACAGGGGAAGGTCCTGCACCTGGACCTTCAATCCCTGCACTCGCAGCCTGGTTCCTGAGCAGCTAGAGTTCCAGGCCCTGGGTCTTTCAAAGAATGTTCTCCATGTTGTGGAGGCTTCTTGAAAAGCATCTACTCAGCAGTGTCTGCCTTTAAATGGAAGCGGTTTTCCATTTGGTGTCAAGGCCAGGAGCTTGATCTCTTGGCCTGCCTTGTGGCTAGCATCTTGGAATACCTGTGGCACTTATCCCACCAGGGACTGTGTTCAACCACCCTCAAGATGCACCTGGTGGCCATCTGTATGTACCAAACATGGGCTGGCATGTTGACGGTGGTGCAGGAGGCCGTGGTTGGCTGCTTCTTTAATGGCCTTTGCCATTTGTCTTTGCTGGTGTGTGAGCCAGCACCACCTTGGGACTTATCGCTGGTAATGGCAGTGCTCATCGGCAAGCCTTTTCAGCCTGTGTACTGGTGTGGGATGTCACACCTGTCTTGAAAGACGGCCCAGTGACCATCACATCAGCCAGAAGGATCAGTGAGCTCCAGGCGCTCTCAGTAGAAGCTGCTTATCTGGTCTTTCATAGGTGGCGAGATAGTCTTTTGCCCCCACCCGAAGTTCCTCCCGAAGGTTGTATTGGAGTTCCACTTTAACCAGGTGATGAACCTTCCGGTTTACTTTACCAACCCATCTTTGGAGGTCAAATATAGGCTTCATTCTTTGGACCTGCGGTGGGCACTCACCTACTATGTGGAGCGCACAGTTGGAGTGCGGGGTGAGGCTCACCAGCTGTTTGTTACTTACACTGAAGCCACACCTGGCAGACCAGCAGTTAAGCTGACAATTGGCAGGTGCATTACTTCATGCATTGACCTTTTCTGTAGTTTGGCTGATAGGGAGCCTCTCCCATAGGTCTCCTGGCTCATTTCACCAGACATACCACTGTCTTAATGTAAATAAATAAAGCCAGCACGCTCAGTGTCAGTGGTGTGATTTTTCTTTTTTTTTTTATGTGCAAAATTCATTAATTGCAGGATACAGTACCTCTGTTGTGCATTATAGTCTGGTCCAGTCCATACATCTGACCAGCCCAGTGCTTCGAGGTGCAATACCTCTTTGTCAGGGGCATCCTGATTGGAAGAGACTATAATAATGATGGTTCTCTTGCTTGTCCTGCGGTGATGATTCTTAACTATATTTGGCATCCTTCTCACTCCTTTCTCAGTTGGGGCTGCAAGCCACGACCCTTAAGGTGCACCTGGCATCCACCTCTGCTTACTGTGCTTAGTCCAGTTTGCCATCACTGGTGCTAGAGAAGGCGGTCGGGTGCTTCTTCAAGGGCCTGGATCACTTGGCCCCTATGATGCATGAACTACCACCTCTGTAGGACCTACTACTTGAGCTTAGTAAGCCAATGGGCAAAACATTCAAGTCAGTCCACAAGTATGAGATTTCACACTTGTAGAAGACCATGTTTTTGATTGCTGTCACCTCAGCCAGATGAGCAGCTGGGCTCCAGGCACTCTTGATAGAGTCTTCCTATCTGGTTTTCCACAAAGTCTTTTGCTCCTGTGTGAAGTTTCTGCATGAAATGGTCTTGGAGTTTCACCGTAAGCAGGTGTTGTACCTCCCACTTTCTGAAGCCTACATTTGATGCCGAGCATGTACTCCATACATTGGACGCACGACAAGCACTCATTTCTTCTAAGGAACACATGGCAGAGCATTGCGGCAAGGCTCATCAGCTCTTTGTGACCTACACTGAAGCCGCTCAAGGAAGACCAGTAGCTAAATCGACGATCAGAAGGTGAACTACGTCCTTGATCTGTGCTATAGGCTGGATGGTATGGAACTGCCCAAGGAGTTAAAAGGCTTATTCCATACTGCTTTCTCTATTGCTGCTGCCAGGTACATTCTGATCACGAGGAAATCTGCAGGGCAGTCTGGTCCAGCGCACATACATTCATATTCCACTACAGGATCAATGTGCTCGTTGTAGTGAGGCTGCATTTGTGGCCTCAGTCCTCCACTCTCTTTCCACTAAGTAATCGGGGTGTGCACTTTGCCCCTTCCTACCACTGGTCTGCTAGGAGATTTCATAAGTGTGGATAATGAACTGAATCTAAGTCGCTAACATGGAGCCCTCTCTGGAGCATTTGACCATAGTTGACAAGCCAGTCAAGGTTTCTCTCAGACTGGTCAACCTGGAGTCGAAGGGCGAGGAGGTTGACAAGGCTTCAGTCTCGAGGACCCCAGTTATTTGGGATCCCTACCTGGCTAGGCAAGAGACTCAACCAGTGTCCCTAGACGAGCTGGTACAGGTACCACCTCCAGCAGTGGTTCTTTTCTGGTACCTGCTACGAAACTCATCACAGTGACGCTGCCTAAGCACATAGTCTACGGCTTCTCCCTTGGACTCCAATCATCCCTTCACCCTCGAAGGGGTCAAGGCCCTATTGCAGTGCCGTTCTTGATCCCATTCAGGCCGACGCCCATTAAGCTCTTCGTCCTCGGAGGAGGACCGTTGACTGTGTCCATTTAGGAGGCATTATGAGAAGCCTTCTTTGGCAGTGGTGGGCACTTGCTGGCACAGGGCAGGATAGATTGTTTCCTTCCACTTCAGTCCCCTCTTGGAGGCTGATACTCCCTGAGCCTTAGCTGGAGGTCCTGCCCCAGCTGCATTTCCATGTTAAACAATCCATTATGTTGCCTTCTTTCCCTAGGTATCTTGCAAGTGCAGGTAAAACAAACCTTGAGTAAGGAAAGGGTACTTGGCTCAGTGCATGAAAGTGGGCTATCAAAGTGTGACATTGGTGTCAATTTTTAAAACTGATAATCTAGTGCAGATTATAAGCAATTTTTTATGCCGTCACTCGCCTTATAAAAATGTGGTATGCTGCAGGACAAATCCCATTTCAGATATTGAGATAAAGCCCCCACAAAGCTGCACGTGTAACAGGGGACATGAAAATTAGGGCTGCACATGTAACGGGGACATAAAGGAAGCATGTGTAACAGGACATAAAAGTAGAGCTGCCCATGTAACGGGAAATAAACATATGACAGCATGTAATAAGAGACAGGAAATAGTTTTTAAAGTTACAAAGACTATCATTGAAGATAAAAAGATAACATGTCATACAGTCATTCCTGAAAAAAATAATTATTCAATATTTACAGCAAAAATCAATGCTATGTAATGCACCAGCTAACTATGCTGCCTGAAACTACAGACTACACTACTACCAGACTAAATAAATTACATGAAACTATAGACTACACTACCACCAGAATAATTTACATATCTATTTATAGATGAAAACAATTGAGAAATCATTGTGTACAGTTCAAATACAGGCTACTCTAGCATTCAAACAACATGAAGTCTTGCTGTATTCTGACTCTATGCAGTTAGCCCCAGCACTTGAGCTGCTCCAGAGAGGAAAGGGTTAATTCTATGTCAAGGCATAGAATGTTGAGCTCGAGCTCAGTTTTCAAATCTTTGTTCCAGGTACTCCTCAGTGTAACCGTCAGATTCTTGACTCCGCCTAACTGAGAAGTCGTTCTGGAGATTCTCTCCTTCACTTCGGTTCAGTTTAAGTAAACAATCGGTCGGTTTGTCAACCGTTTACATATTTTTTCAGTATTCACATCTCTGTCCTCAGTACAGTAAGTGTTTAGTAGATAGTTTAGCGTTTTGTGGTAGAAATTGTTTTTTCTTCGGTTTCTTCCCAGTCAGTCCGGTTAGGAACTGAAGCAATTCTGTTTTGTTTTTTTTCTGTGATTTGTATTGTGGTTTCCAGTACCTATCAGATCCTAAAAAAACGTTAATGTCCTTGTTTTTTTTTTTAACGACCCGTGACACGGTTGGAACCGATTGGTTTGTTGTTGCCTGGCTTAAATGCTGGTAAGGGTAACTTTTTTCCTTTAGGCGTGTCTGAGAAACCCAAAAAGAAAACTAGTCCCACTTGGTTTCAGCACTGTACCCGAGTGTGGGGAGGCCTTTGCAAAGGCTGATCCCCACCTCGTCTGTGTTTACTGTCTGGGGTTTGACCACCCCAAAGCAGACTGCCAGTTCTGCAAAAACTTTCCCAAAGCCACTTTAGATAAACGTTTAAGTAGGCTGAAGTAAAGGGAGGCCGAGAAATCCGCTGTCCCGGATGGCCAGCCCAGTTCGGTTCCAATCGAACCTGAGGGGGTGCCCACTGACCTAGGCGATACCTCCTTGGGCAAAAGGAGAGCCGATTCTGCGGAATCAGTTCCGTCTAAGATAAAGCGCAAGTCAGCCAGTTCGGATCCCGGTTCCCATGTTCCGACCGCTGATGAAATGGCTAAATTGATTGCTGATGAACAATCGCTTCGCCCAGTTCCAACCGAACTAACACCGACTCAAAGACGATCGGTTCGGCCGGACTTTTCTGCTTCTGAATATGATCCTGAAGCATTTTATGAGGGTGATTGGGAAGGAGATGAAGATTATGAAGAAGAAGAGGATTATGAAGGCCTAGATGAGCCAGCAGAGCCTGACATCTCCCCAGACAGGCCTTCTAATGTGTCTCCTCCCAGACTTTGAGTCCCCCACCCATTTCTTGTTCTGCAAGAAAGTGGCTGATACTCTTAAGCTTCCAGTGGAAGAGGCTGAACAGGATCAGGAGGAACCTAACTATGTTGAGGTGATGGATGTCCCAGAGTCCAAAAGGGTGTCTATCCCTCTGCATAAATCCCTGGGGAAACAGACACAGAAAATTCTTCAGTTTCCAACATCCATACCTCCTGTGGATAAAAAGATGGACAGGAGGTATGCCTTGTAAGGTCCTGGGACGGAATTCCTTACAAGTCATTGCAGCCATGTTGGGGTAGAGCAAGCTGCAGCCTGTGACAAGGCTAACATTCCCCTGGCATCTCACCCCCCAGATAAGGATTCCAGGAAAGTGGATGCCATGGCACAGAAACAATACTTGGCATCCTCTTTGGGGCTCAGGCAATCTAATTACATGGCATATACAGCCAGATACCAGAAGTGTATGTGGGATACGGTTCTGGAGCTGGCTAAGAATGCCCCTTCCCAGCTGGACAAGGGGCAGGAGCAGGTGGCTGTGGATGGTATTGAGGCATCAAAGTTCCAGTTTCATGCTGCTGTTGACTCGAATTATATACATTCTAGGGTCATGGCTACATCTGTCTCCATGAGGAGATTTGCTAGGCTCAGGTGTACCAGTTTATCACAGGATACCCAGACCAAGGCCATGGATTTTCCTATCACCGGTAACTCTTTGTTTGGGGAGCAAACAGAGGCTTACATGAAAAAGATGGACGAATACAGGACCACCTACAGGAGTGCTGCAGCCAAGGAAAAGCAGGTCACTCCTCAGAGGCAGCAATCTAGGGCTGGCAGGGGCAGGCCTTTTCAAAGGCCTTTTTACCAAGCCCAGGACGCCTCCTCTTTCCAGCAGAGGGTGTTCTTTAGGGGAAGAGGCAGAAGGGGGATGATCAGGACTCCATCCTCCGCTTAGTCCCAGCCCCCCTGCCAAACAGACACCCTGATGTGTCAGTCAGGTTCGTCTCCACAGTTCCAGTAGGGGGCAGGCTGGCTCACTATTTCCAAGTCTGGAAGTCTGTTGCCTCAGACAAATAGGTCCTGGAAGTAGTGTGCCAGAAACTTGCTCTCAGCTTCAAAAGGTTCCCAAAAATGAGAGCAAAGTCTTTCAGTCCTCGCTCTCCTGTGAAGACAAAGGCTTTAGAGGCAAAAGTCTCCTCTCTACTGCTCCTGCGAGCAGTAGAGAAGGTACCTCTCAATCACAGGGGAAAAGGACTGTATTCCAGATACTTCCTTACCCCAAAAAAGACAGGGGAGTGGGGACCCATCCTAGATCTACGATACCTAAACAAACACATACTAAAACCAAAGTTCAAAATGTTGACTCGGGGAATAATGCTCCCCTCTCTGAGACCAGGAGACTGGCTAGCCTCTCTGGATCTCAAGGATGCCTGTTTCCACATACCCATCAGACATTCGCACAGAAAGTAACTTAGGTTCGAGTTGCCCTCAGACCACTACCAATTCAGAGCAATGCCTTTCGGCCTAACATCTGCTCCAAGGGTGTTCACCAAGTGTCTAGCAGTAGTGGTGGCCTTTCTCAGGAGACAAGGCATCTTACTGTTCCCTTACCTGGACGACTGGCTCATAGTGGGTCAGTCCTCAGACCAAGTCAGGTCAGCTCTAGAGGTCACTCAAAAGCTTCTGGACTCCTTAGGATTCATCCTAAATCTAAAAAAGTCTGTTCTGGAACCAGCCCAACTTCTCACATGTATAGTGGTGGAGCTGGACACTGTCCAGGCCAAGACCTTTCTTCCTCTTTCAGGGGTTCAGTCCTTCATCACCCTGGCTTCCTCTTTTCGTCCACTAGTGTCTTGGCCAGCCAGGCATTTCTTGCAGTTGCTAGGCCACATGGCAGCTTGCACTGGAGTAGTGCAAAGAGCAAGGTTTCAAATGAGAGATATTCAATTTCATCTAAACTCTTTTTGGTCTCAGAAAAAAGACCCCCTCTCCAAGTTAGTTCCAGTGTCTCAAATTCTGGTTCAGGCTCTCCAGTGGTGGCTGGAGGAGGACAATCTGAGGCAAGGTGTCCCCTTACTCAGTCAGGCCCCAACAGTGATTCTTACCACAGACGTTTCCCTGCTGGGATGGGGAGCCCATCTGGATAAGCTTCCTGCTCAGGGAACATGGTCTCATCAGGAATCTCTCCTGCACATAAATCTTCTCGAACTCGGGGCTGTCTTTCTAGCACTTCAGACATTCTCGAACACAATTCAGGGGAAAGTGGTGCAGATCAGGACAGACAACACCACAACCATGTGGTACATCAACAAGCGGGGGGCACTTGGTCCTTGGCCTTGTGCACTGAAACCATGAAAATATGGTCACTAGCTTATTCCCTGCAGGTTACCCTGGTAGCTGTGCATCTTCCAGGGAAGGACAGTGTACTGGCAGATGCTCTCAGCAGGATTTCCCAAGGTCACCACGAATGGGCCCTGAATCCTCTGATTCTCCAGATCATTTTCAAGAGGTGGGGCACTCCAGAGATAGATCTCTTTGCAGCCCCGGACAATCATCAGCTTCCCCTATTATGTTGCAAACCCCCTCTTTTGGGGTCTGTTAATCAAGATGCTCTCCTGTTGGATCGGACAAACAGGTTTCTGTATGCTTTTCGTTCTTTTTCTCTGATACTCAGAGTTCTGGTCAAGATCAGATCTCAGCCTTGCACTGTGATTCTGGTGGCTCCAGACTGGGCCAGGCAGTCTTGGTACCCCCTACTACTGTCAATGTCAGTGACAATTCCTCTTTGTTTTCCCAGACAGTTTAATCTTCTCTTCACAAGGGAGGATACTGTATCCCAACCTTCAGACTCTCAGACTCAAAGCTTGGCTCTTGAGGAGCTAGAATATGCAGGCCTGCATCTTTCCCAATCAGCCCTGAAAATTCTTAAGGCTAGGAGAAAACCTTCCACTAGGAAAACCTACAATTCCAAATGGAAGAGGTTTGGTTTTTGGTGTTCTCAGAGGCATATTCTGCTAGATTCAGCTGACATTACCACTGCTTTGGACTATTTGGTGCATCTTAACAGCTTAGGCCTCAGACCTACCACTCTCAAGGTGCCTTTGACAGCCATTTCTGCCTTCCTTTCAGCTGGGAAGGGCTCTTCCTTAGCCTCCCATCCAGATTACAAGAGATTTTTCAATGGTTTGCTTCATGTTAATCCTCCTTTTAGGGACACCACTCCTGTTTGGGATCTGAATTGCACAGCTTATGCAACCTCCCTTTGAACCATTATCTTCAGCTGAGCTAAAATACTTGACTTGGGAAAACTGTGTTCCTGGTAGCCAATACCTCTGCCAGGAGAATCCGTGGTTACATGCTTTATCAGTGGAACCTGATTTAATTTCATTTCACAGGGATAAGGTGGTCCTTTGAACGAATAGAAAGTTCCTTCCCAAGGTGGTGATCAGACTTTCATTTGAACCAATCTGTCATTGCCTGTATTTTTCGCTGACCATTCTTCTTCTGGGGGAGAGAAGACTACACAGTCTTGATGTAAAGAGGGCCCTTAGTTATTATATGGAATTCACTAAGACCCATAGAAATGACTGTTCACAGCTGTTTCTCACTTATGGAGAAGTGGGGAAAGGTAAACCTGCCACTGAGAGAACCATTGCCAGGTGGATTGTCTCTTGTAGCTAGTTCTGTTACTCGAAGTTGGCGAAAGAGCCACCCTCAGGCCTGAGGGCTCATTCCACCAGAAGTACAGCTGCTTCGGTCGCACCAGCCAGAGACATACCTTTAGTGGAAATCTGTAAAGCAGCCACCTGGAAAACTGTTCACACATTTACCAAGCATAACTCTCTCAACATCCAGTTAAGTGATGCAGGTTTGGCACAGCAGTGCTGCGGAGCTTGTTCCCAAAATAGGTTCTGTAACTCCCTCCTCCAAGGAGGTACTGTTTGGTAGTCTGCATATAGTCAGAATACAGCAAGACTTCATGTTGTTTGAAGAAAAAATTACTCATCATAGTAATGTTGTTTCTTCTAATGGAGTCCTGCTGTATTCTGACCTCCCTCCCTTCCTCCCCTCCTGGAACGTAGTTTTTTGGGGGGATGTGGGTTGGCAGGCGCAGTGCTGCACCCCAGGTGTGTACCTGAGTTACCTTTCCTTAGCGTGTTTTTTTTTTTTTTAATTATTTTCTTTTATTTACTATGCTTTTTCTGGGCCGAGGTCCGTCAATACTCTGCCATTGCCAGTGCTCCCCGGTCACCCCTGGCTTACCCCCCAGAGGGCGGGGTTGTGGCAACTTCTCCAAGGTCGCCGCAAGACTAGTATCTAGTTGGGGAGCTGGCATCAGAGGCTAGTGGAGACCCCAGGGGGAGGGCATCACGGAGACGGACTGAGCCTGGTATTTTCTTCCCCTTGTGAGCGTGGGGCGGGGATGTGCAGTGACGACCAGCGTCCGCCCCGCTCCCTGAAAGTTCAGATGTCACTGTTGCTAGTGGCTGCCCCAACCTCCGCTGGGTGTCACTAGACACCGAACATTCACACCCTCCCTTCCCCCAGAGAAGGAGGCTGTCTAGAGATGCTCTATCCTGCTCCTCCTCCCCGGCCTGGAGTTTTTTTTGTATTTTTTATTGCTATTTTTAAGTTTCACTACCTACTTGAATTCTTTTTGGGGTTCTCGACTTGAGTCTTTTGGACCCTAAAAAATCTTTTATTGCCTTTTGGCACAAAATTTTAGAAAAATAATTTCTGTTGATAGTTAGCATAGTGCTCGTAAGAATCTGACTGTTACACTGAGGAGTACTTGGGACAGAGGTTTGAAAACCGAGCTGTAGCTCAACGTTCTATGCCTTGGCATATAGCTAACCATTTCCTCTCCAGAGCAGTTCAAGTGCTGGGGCTAATTGCATATAGTCAGAATACAGCAAGACTCCATTAGAAGAAACAGCATTACTATGATGAGTAATTTTTTCATACAGGCTAATGTAGAACAACAGGTGAACCACTACAGGCTAATCTATGTAAAAATGCATTATGCTAAGTCGTACGAAAAATGAAAAAATATATTTGTTAGGGTTCAGCACAGTGCACTGAAAAGCACAGCAAGTCCATTTAACCCCATTTTACCTGTATCTTGCTGAACTTTGGAGAAATTGTCTGTATTCCGTCACTGTGGATTTCAGAGGTGCCACCTCCATTCTGGAACTGTATTGGCCCATGAAAAAATAGTTTTCTTTGCACACGGTTGTTGTCCTGATGCCTTGGCCATGTAAAAACATCCCCACGCTGCTTCATGAACTTGAACGAGTACCATTGTCCCACAGGATCCACAGTAGTTAGTTGCCCAACATAAAATTCGTTAGAGTAGTATACGGCATAGTACTGATTGATCTGTATCATGTCTTGAGTGTCAATGTTCTAATCTTTTTTGGAACTGGTTTGTTTATGGATAATGTATCAGAAATGTCAGTGGTGAGTGTAGTGCACCCCACTGAAGAGGCATGCACTTCAGTGTCATGTGACGCACTGTTACGTGCAAAATCACTGTCTGCATTTGCTACTGGTGCGGCCTCAGCTGGAACTTGACTGGAGGGTGTGTGGTGATCCCCAGCATGATCAGCATTTTCATCCACCAAGTCAGCAGGATCAGAGTCAACATGGGAGGCTGAAGTGTGGGATGCTGTTTTGTTTGCTGGACCAGAGTGGCCACTGGGCATGGTATTGTTTGTCTCTTTTGAAGCCATCCTAGTTGTGGTGGAAGCTGTTAGTTTTTAATCTTCATGCACGACTCACATTGTCACAGGGCCCATTTTCTGTAATGCAGTATGTGCAAAAACAAGTTAGGTTTCTTGTAGCCACCACACCATCCTCCGAACACTTCACACTGTGCAACTTGCGTGTCCTAGGTACCATTTTTAAATCTGATCTGGCAGGTCTTCTTATTTGGTTTTCACCAGCCCAGAAGAATGCCCTCCTGAAATGATCACCGCACCCTTCTATGGCTGGCTCAATGGTCAGTTCAGTCCTGCAAAATGTGTACAGCTCCTTTGATTTTCTGATTATGGCCTGCCATGATTGCATGACTCTACTTGCTGCCAATTTTACAACACCGCTCTCACCATCTGAAGGACCCTTTCCATGTCGTGAACCGAAAGATGCCCTCTTGATGTGGAATCCATATTGAGTGGACGACATTGAAATGTCAAGGTCCATTTTGATTTGTACTGGCTGCCGCAGCCATCTGTGAAATGTACTTCTTTGCATATGTTTAAGGAACGTTCTTTTTTAGATGTCCATTTCTGATCTCCGCAAAGTGGCACACAGCATGGTGATCGTGTTTTAAATCACTTGAGATGAATACTAATGACTCCTTCACTATGGAGTCACAGTTCTCACATGGGTAATAGGTCACTACCGGGCGAACCGTGGCTTGTTCATAATGCCAGTGGGCTGCTTGCATGTCATCCTGCAATCTACAGGCGTAGTTCTCGGCAAAGTCCAGAACCATCACTACCCATCCCTTGGGTAGGAATTTTTTGATATGAGCAAACTGATGGTGCTGCCATGCAGCCACATGTAAGTGCTGACCCAAAAACAAAAGTAGCTTTTCTATGACTTCCACCAGCTGTCTCAATATTGATTTTTTATTTAAAAAAACTTTTCTCATCTGCTGCACCTGTATGCCATTGACATCTCGCATGACCGTTACGTTTTCCCACTGCTACCATGTTATACTGTTTTGACCATGGCCCTTAATTAGATCTTCCATGGCTCTTCCAAAATTTGCTGTGCTGCATTGCTCACATTTGTTCTCAATACAGTCTCCAACCTGTAAAACTTTTGCAAAAGAGCTCGTTGACACTTTGTTAGCTCTACTGCACAGTAGACATTCAGGACTTTGCATGATGTCAGGCGGTAAAGATCAGCAGTATGGTTCAGTGCCTTCAGTTTAAGTGCAGTATTCACGCAGTATTTGCAGAGGCATTGGTCCAGTTTTTGTTCTTTTGCAAGCTTGACGTGCTTGGGCAGAAGACTTCCAAATTTCCTTGCTCCTACTGGAGTGTCTGGGTTCTGTTGGATGAATTCTGTATAAAGCGTCTGAATGGGTTTATCAAGATATGAACGGAATGTTCCACTTCTTTTCAAAAAGTTGTTTTTTTTTGTGAGGTAGTGGGGTTGCAGAGTCTTCAAAAAAGGTTGCCACTTTTTGTGTTGTTGACTCGGGCAGTGCAGACTTGTGCCATGTGGTGCATTTCTTTTCCCCGAGGGATGCCTTCATAAGCCTTTTCCAGCTTATGCCCAGTGTTGTACTTGCTGTTCTGAGCAGCCTATATTTTTTTAACACAAGAAAAGTGCTTATGAACTCTCTGTTCAGGTGTCGGTCACATTTTTTGTTACATTTTAGGTGAGACATCTTATCCATGACAGCAGAGATCAGTTTATTTATTTATTAGCTTTTGGTAACCAGGTAGGTGCGTTAGGCAAAATGGACCTGCCTATTTTCAAGCACGACCCAGGAGAGTACAGAAATGCGTACATAAATACAGAGATGCTAAATTACAGGGAGCATTAACAGTCAAAAGATGGTACAGTATGGCAATCAGGACCTCACACAGGGGGTCAAAGAACAATTCAACATCATATTGGTTCCCACGTTGAAGTGCTACAAACAAAAGCAAATAACGAATTTAAGCTGTACTGGACCAACACTGGAGGGTCGGACAAAGTAGACTACATGTAGACAAAGGACACCCAAAGAGAAGAGGGAGAGAACCAAGGAAACAGACCAACATGAGTAGTGGAATAAGCACAGAATTACAGACAGGACATAACTACAAAAGGGAGGATTAAGAGCATTTGCAGACACCACGTGTCATTAGGTAAAAGAAGAGTGCTTTCTTGAATGAGTCATGAGAGGTAGAACCCCTAACTTGGGGAGGAAGGGAGTTCCAGAATTTGGGGGCAAAGTGGGAGAAGGCTTGTTCACCCATTCTTGTGGTGCAAGGAGGAACAGAGAGTAAAGAGAAGGCTGAGGACCTCAGGGAGTGGGAATATGTAACTGGGTACAACATTGCTCCAAGAGAGTCGGGTCTGGGGATATGGGAAAGAGAGTCAATAAAGCATCCAAAAGTGTAGGAGCGCAAGTCATTGGGAGTCAGCCAGTTTAAGGAAGAGTAGAGTATACAGTGGTGGGTTAGTCGAGGAGCAGACAGGGCAAATCTGCAGATGTTATTATATGTGACTTCCCATTTGTGGAGAGCATTGACATTAGCCTGGGACAGGACTGGTAGTGCATATTTAAGTCCTGGGAGGAGGATACCCTGGGCTATAGCGATCCTTGCAGAGGGGGTTAGTGAATGACGAACTTTGTAGGCGACTCCAGTCTTCATGTTTATGCGTTTACAGACATCATTTATATGAGAGGAAAAATTCAAAGATGGGTCAAGAGTCATTCCCAGGTATTTAAAGGACTCGGTGTTTGATATAATGGATCCATCGAGGCATTGGACCTGCAGACTGGATGTTAATGTCTGAACTTTTCTGGCTGACCCAAGGAGCATGGCATTTGTTTTGGGTAGGTTAAGGATAAGCTGATTCAGGGCGAGCCAGGATTGGATGATTTGGAAGGAGGATGATAGTTGATCACTTATGTCAGCGACAGATTTAGAGGCTGAGAAGAGGACCAAGTCATCAGCATACATGATGGTCCAGCAGGAAGTGAGAAGGGAAGGGATATCATTAATGAAGAGAGAAAAGAGCAAGGGACCGAGTATGGAACCTTGTGGGACGCCATGGGGGAGTGCAGCTTAGGACGAGAGGACTTTATTGAAGGCGACCAATTGAGTTCATTTGGTAAGATAGCTGTTAAACCATGACATGGTGGAGCCTGCGGCACCAAGCCAAGAGTTTCATTAATAGAAGGGGGTGGTTGACCAGGTAAAAGGCTTTTGTGAGGTCAATAAAAACAGCCCCTGTAAGGAGACCCTTGTCCATGTTTGTCTTGACTTCACTAGTAAACAGAGTCAAGGCTGTGGTGGTGCTATGTCCCAGCCTGAAACCATGTTAGACAGGAGTCTGGATTTTGAACTTTAGGAGACGGGAAGAGACCTGACCATGGATTAGTTTCTCAAGTAGTTTGCTGAGGGTAGGTAGAATGGCATTAGGTCGATAGTTCGATAGGATCTTGGGGTCACCTTTTTTGAACACAGGGATAATCCTTGCAGTTTTCCAGACCTCCGGTACAGAAGAGGAGGAGGAGATGGAAAGGCTAAATAGTCTAGTAATAGGTGTAGCGAGGAGAGGGGCTGCCAGTCTAAGAATCCTAGGTTCAATGCCGTCGGGACCTGCACTACTGTGGATTGGAATAGATTTCAGTAGTTTTAGGACTTCCAGACAGGAGACAATGGCAAGAACCAGTGGCGGGGTACTGCCATTTGAGTCCTGCTCAGCGAGAAGAGGGCATTGGGCAGGGGAAGGAGATGTCATGGGAAGCTTAGTAAAGAGCGAGTTGAAAGCATTAGCGATAGTGGAGGGGTTATTACAGTTGATACCATTTACCAACATCTCTTTCAGGGTCTCAGACTGATTACTCCCTAAAATCTCGTTTATTTGGGACTAGTACCTTTTTGGGTCAGATGAAGAGGAGCAAAAGAGCTCACAGTAGTAGTTGCTTTTTGCAAAACAAATCTCTCCCTTGCAGACGTTACGCAGAGCACGATACTTCTCGGAATCGGAAGGAAGAGAGGAGGATTTCCAGGTAGACCATAGTTTGTCCCTCAGCTTCAGCTGTTGTAATAGAGGGCGCTTTAGTCATTTCGTGGTTTTGCCCCTTACCCTTCGCGTAGTGGTAGGGATATGCCTCTTCTGTAGAGAGAGTAAGGTGATGTTGAAATATTCAGCCGCCTCATTGATATCATTTGTGACAAAGATGGGGGACCAGTCAACATGACGCATGTCCCGAATAAGGGAAATCGGATCAAGTAGAGAAAAGTTGGAGAAAGTTAGCACTTTAGGTGGATAAGAAGGCGGAGAGGCATCCCATACACAGTAGACTGGGCAGTGGTCAGTGATCGAGTCAGGGAGTACACTGACAGAGGCGAGTCTATCTTTTCTGTTTGTTAGTATCCAGTCAGAGTATTGCTGTACCCATTAGCAGCAATCCTTGTGGGTGAGTGGACAATCTGAGCAAGGTTTGCCTTGCTAATAGTTGATGCAAGTTGAGAGGCGTTAGGGCCAAGCCAGTCGAGGTTGAAATCACCCAGACATACGATTTCATTTTTCAAGGTCACAGAAGGTATTAGGTCAATAAGTTCATCGAGACCAAGTTTACTATTTCGAGGGGGTAAGTATACATTAAATATGTGAAGTTTCTTTGAGCCTCCGAGGAGTAAAACAGAGTGAAGTACTTCACAATTAATCAGATTTTGTGTAGGTATAAGGGTGATGTTAAGGTGGGCCTTATAGAACAGTGCTAAACCACCGCCTAGTCTGGAGGAGGGACGGTCAACTTTAAGTAAGTTGTAGCCTTGGATAGAACATAAGGAGCTAGAGATAGAAGGCTTGAGCCAGGTTTCAGATAGAGCTAGTAAGTCGGGGTTATTTATTTGGACCCAACTTTGTAGCTCAGGGAAATTAGCAGTAAGACTCCTGATATTAAGGTGAGCTATGCTTAGACCCAGGGACTGTGGTAGCGTATGGGTGAATAAGGGGGCAGAGGTTTGACTCCCAGGGCCTAGGTTGGTCTCAATATCGCCTGATAGGGTTAAGGATAGGGTAAAGAGCCAAACAGCGGCGAATGTGAACAAACAAGATATTCACCCAGCAAACGTCTTCTTGGTGCTTTTTTATTTTTATTTATTAAATTATCGGATTACAAATACCTTTGAGCAGAAACTGCTTGTTTACAAAGGTTCCACGTCAAAGGATGAGGGTCAACATACATACAGAGGTAGTAAAAGAATGCACAATAAACAACTAAAAGAAAAACTAAAGATACTCAGTTATAACATACTGTGAGATAATATTCATATAACGAGCAGCTTGAGTAGGCAGCTGGCTGCGGTAACAATAAGAGATACAGGGCACCATAGGCAGTTAGTATTGCAGGTGTGCGACCGGGAGAGGAAGTTGGCAGGCTAATGGGCCACTGTCCAATGGTGGTGGAAAATGTCTTGTACCAGTGGAGATGCGAAGTAGGAAAGGAGTCACAAGGAAGGCCGAGTGCCAGAGGGAATGAGACTGGGAAAGGGCGGGCTGTGAGACATGAGTGAGCTGGGAGCTGTTTAGAGAGATCTCTGTTCAGAGAAGCAGTCACATTGAGTGGCAGAGGTGAGATAAAGTTTGAGATTCCTTTTGAAGGGTCCAAGTGTAGTAGAGGAAAGTGCTTCTTTATTGAGGGAATTGAACCATTGAGCGGCTCTATAGATAAAGGACCGCTGACCCATGGAGGTACAACATCTGGGAACCTGAAAGGTTAGAGATTGGGCACCACGTGTTTGTTGAGTGCCACTGTAGGTAATAAGGAGTGAGCTAACACCAGGTGGCATGAGACCGAGGAGAATCTTTTTGGTAAGTAAGCAGGTCTGGTATTGTATTCTGCTGCGTAGGGCTAGCCAACTGGCCTGTGCATAGAGGTCACAGGTGTGAGTTTGTCGGGCTGCACCCGTTAGTAGTCTACAGGCTTCATTGAGAGAAACTGAGATCCTGCGGAGGGCACTTGTTGAGGCAGAGCCATAGATGGCAAGGCCATAGTCAATGATAGAGGTGACAGAGCTGTAGATGGCTAGTTTAAGGGCATCCGCAGGCATACAGTGCTTGTGTTTGTGTTGTAGTCCAATCTGTATATTGGCAGTCTTGGCAACAGTGTCAATATGCCGAGTGTAGGAGAGGGTACTGTCCAGGGTAATACCAAGGTACTTGAACTCCTTGACATGTTCAAGTCGGTTCCCAGCATGGTTCTTGATGGTGAGGGACAGAGAGTCGTGCTTAGCAAGTATCTGATTAGAAATCATGTAACTTTGTAGCTAAGGCTCATAAAGGGTTCAGTCGCTGTAGTTTTAAGCACAAGCATATTCGAATAGGTAATGTTATTTGTGGATGCAGGGGAGTTAGTAGAGTTGGACACAAGGATTTGTCCCAGGAAATCAGTGGTTTGTAGGGTGATCAAAACGGTGATACGAAGACTAAGCATGTGCATTCCAGATTGGAGAAGGTTTAAAATTTGTAAAAAGAAAGAAATTGTATGTGCAGGCTTTAGATTAAACGCCACTCAGTTAAGCAAAACTAGATCAAAAACCAACGGAAACTACTGCTAGAATCAGGGAGAAGTGGAGAGAAGTAGCACACTCTAATGGTGGTAGGAGATATCCTGCAAATGGTAAAGTAGGGAGACAGGTAATTTTTTCTTGCAAAACTGTCTCCCACATGTGATATCCACATGATATCACCGATCTATAAGTTCAGGGACAGCCAAGGGTGGAGGGTGTGGGGGCGGCGGGAGCACTTAAGAGAAAATGAAGAAACGCTTTAGTAGCAGAGACTGTGTCCACGAGAGCACCCCTGACTTTACCCCGGCATGCGCACAGCACAGGTTACAAACTGTAACGCAGTGCTCAGACTGCAAAAACGAGTCGGATGCCAGTTCAGTCTTTCAGTTTGCCATAGGAGCACAAGATACATCCATCACAGTTCACTTAATAAAAAATACGAGTTTCGGAATGGCCATAGGAGCTGAAAAGAACGCCCGGTAGCTGGTGGGTGACTCAGCTGATAAGCAGGATCATGCCATCAGCTTACATTAGCTAAAGATGCTGTTAAAAATGGGGCCCAGGTATGAACGATTTTATGAACTTACACTGGGCACGAAGGATTTAGTAGCTAGTGAAAAACTAGATAGCACTACAGCAGAAAAAATGAGTGGCTGAGTTGAGCGAAATGGCGCCAAAATTTGAAATACAGAACAAGAGCTGCAGGGTGCCACCAGTTTGTCCTATAGGTTGCTTGGACTGGGAAGCACTTTGTGCCGAGCCAGTGCAGTTTGTTTGACTGGTGAACAAGCAGACAGGATCTTCTGCATTACGTAAGCGAATCGATTGGGAGATTTTGGTAGACTTTTTCTGGCTCTCTGCACAGCCTTTCTTAGGGCACCATTATATCTTCGGTTCTCTGGTGTCACACACTGCTCTCTCTCTCTCTCTCTAGAACGATGGCTGGTACTGGTGGTGGCAGCAGCGACTTGTGCTTGCCTTTGTAGCTCCTTTCTTTCAGTGTATTTCTGGCGTTGCTTTTCATTGATTTGTCTCCGTTTCTGACTTGTCATTTTAGCATGCTGTTGCTGTTTTTTTCTCCCTCCATGTTTCACTTTTTGCTCATTTCTTTTGCTCATTGGCCTTTGTTTCTCTTTTAGTGGGTGCAGTACTTGTGTCAGCTGAACTCGTTTCTTCTCCTTCTGAGCTTCTCTGTATCTCTGCATCCTCTCTTTAGCCTTCTGGTTGTAGTGTTCACGCTGCTTAGCATTCATGTTGCTGCGGTATGCACATGAGTGTGCTGCACATTTCTCCAAATAATGCTGGTAACGTTCTGTGTCGTTCTTGGCGTTTACTCGGTAATGCTTGCTTTTTTCCTTTGCAGATTGAGGGGTGGCCAAATTCCGCTGAGCTTCACCAAGAATGGCTGCTGCAGACACACATGGCCTTCTTCTGGATTCCATTATTCCAACCGTAAACTGTCGAAACACAAGTCAGTTTAAAAAAATGACGATTTATTACTTTTTCCAGTAACACAAGTTTGGTCGATGCAAAACAATTACAGCAAGAGCATGTTGCCAAAGAACAGTGAAGTGACAGCTGATATAATAAAAAAAACATCATTACAAGAAAAGGACAACACTGTGATTCAGTTAGTGGTAACTCACACAGGAGAAGACTGATGCAAGAAGAGATTAGTCGCAAACATTCATCTCAATAAGAGATGCTTCACAAAACTGATGAAACACAAGAAAAGATTATTCAATAGTTGCCGCAAGAGATTAGTCACAAAAAACATTCGACGCAAGAAGAGATGATTTACAAAACAAGTTAAAAGCAAGAACCGATTATTCAATAGTCACTGCAAGAGATTTGTTACAAAAAGCATTTGACACACGAAAAGAAGATTCCCAAAACAAGATAGAGACACACATCCACCCGCCTGAAAATGAAATGGAGGCATGCATATACCCATCTGCAAACAAGATGAAGGTGGGCATCCACCCATCTGCAAACAAGATGAAGGTGGGCATCCACCCATCTGCAAACAAGATGAAGGCACACATCCATCCGTTTGCAAACATTATGAAGGCATGCATCCACCCATTTGCAAACAAGATGGAGGCATGCATCCACCCGTCTGCAGACAAGATGAAGGTGGGCATCCACATGTCTGCCACATGTAGGTATGTAGATAAGATGGAGTCACTACACAGATACACCATTAAATCATGCATTGTTAACGGACTAGAAAATGTACAAAACACAAGTGCAGAATTACAGGCACAACAAAAGTTACAAAGAGCAAGTTACAAAGCCAAGTAATACATCATGGTGCACAAAAAACTTGCCCTGTACCAAGATTAATTAGTCAGCATCCCCCCCGCCACACACACAGAAGCCTCATGGTCCCAAGATGGTGGATGCAAAGCACCAACCAAAGGAGTACGCCACATCCACCATCTTAACATCCACCAAACAATGGGCCACTACAGTGCACAAAAGTCACACAGATCAAATTTTAAATGGGCATTAAGCACTTAAAGTGCACAAAAGGCACCGAAAATGTAAGTGGGCATTAGCCCCCCCGCCACACACACATTAAGAAGCCACATGGTTCCAAGAAGGTGGCTGCAGAGCACCAACCAAAGGAGTACTCCACATCCACCATCTTAACATCCACCAAACAATGGGCGACTACAGTGCACAAAAGAACCACATTTTAAATGGTCATTAAGCACTTACAGTGCACAAAAAGCACTGAAAATGTAAGTGGGCATCAGCCCCCCCCCCACGCCGCACACACACACACACACACACACACACACACACAGAAGTTGTATGGTCCCAAGTTGGTGGATGCAAAGCACCACACATCCACCATCTTAACATCCACCAAACAGTAGGCCACTAAAGTGTAAAATAAAGTGTAAGCGTAAAGCAGTCAAAAAGCACCTTCAGGCCCCCCACACACACACACAAGCCACATGGTCCAAAGATGGATGCTTTTTTAGTGGGCTGTAAAACTGATCACTGTGCAGTATTATGCTCTGTACGATGGACCACAACAGCACTACATGGTTTAGTATCATTAAATCTCAGTAAAATGCATGCCAATGAAGTTTGAAAAACTACATACGAACATATGAAATTTGCCAGCAGATAAAGGCCTAGAGGTCTATCAAGTCTGCTCAAATGTGCAGCTAGCACCCCTTATTCTGCAGCTGCCCCTCCCTTCCACCCTTCCCCTTCATTAACCCTCCCACTTGTCCTGTCCCATCCCCGTTTGAAGCAGTCCACTGTTCTGCTGGATACCACTTCTGCAGGTAACGCATTCCACCCAGCCACCACCATCTCTGTAAAAAAGTCTCTCCTCATCTCCCTCCTGAACCTTCCTCCCTCCAGTCTCATATCATGGCCCCTGGTGTCCCTCCCCTCCCTTACTTTGAACAGCCCCTCTGACCTATCTTGTTTATTCCTTTCACTTAAACACAAAGCATGTATTCTGCTATGGTCAGACCTTTTCCGTAGGCATTTACAGTGCATACATGAATAAAGTAAAACTTTTTAACATTTTACTGCACTGCAGAGCAATAATACTGTGGCATTATTTAATATCTGATACCCATGACATTTTCAAAGAAGCAAACAATAAAAAATATGTGTAACACATTCTTAGCTTGTCAATCAATAGAAAACTACACTACCTATTAAAATGTTGAAATTTTGGCCAGCCTAACATGCCCTTGGCGCCATCTTGGTCTCAGACAAACAGGGACATTTAAGCCTTTTAGGTCACACACACTGAATTCCCCCGGATAGCCACAAAAGTGTGCAGCTAGCATTTAAAACAGCACACCACCCAACACTGTCCCAAAAGGGCCACCAAGCAAACATAACATTTTTGTGAAACTCCACTCCCAAAATCCACCAACATGTCATCGTTTGCCCTCACATGTAACAAGAGGCTTACCTGGCTCAACACGTAATGCCTCTGAAGATCGAGGGACAGGATGAGTTCTTTCTTCAGTAACAAGTAAAGAAAGGAGGTGAGCAGATCCAGACCATGACTTTTAAAGCCCCCCGATGACCGCCCAGGTCTTACAGTGCATCACTGGTCCTGTTCTCTTCCGTGGAGGGGGGGGTGGGGCAGTCACGGAGGTCACGCGAGGCTCGATGCGAACATCCAGGCAACTGGACCTGAAAGTTCATGCAAGGGTTTAAGTTTACGCATGAACTACAGACACAACAGTACCAATTCGGAAACAGCACTAGCTTCTTCAATACAAACCGGAAAATTACGGGGGATATAAAGAACCCCCCGGAAAAACATAAACTGTGATGCTGAGACATAAATGAAGTGCACAGTGTTGGGAACATACTAAGTTACGTCAGGGACCATTTTTTTAAGTGCTGGCAAAGTGCAGATTTAAGTACAGACCTATCTCGAACCTTCCCTTTATAGGAAAGGTTATTGAGAAATTAGTTGCAACTCAACTGGAGAACCATTTGACCATCCATAATGTCTACGAACCTCTCCAGTCTGGTTTCCGTAAGAGGCATAGTACTGAGACTGCTCTAGTTTGGGTGCTCAATGATCTCCTGATGGCGAGAGATCAGAGAAACCGTTCCATTCTGGTACTCCTTGATCTCTCTTCAGCCTTTGACACTGTAAACCATGGGGTGCTACTCGAGCGCCTGAGGTCCATCTGTGGCCTGACGAGTAGAGTGCTCAGATGGTTTGCATATTTCCTAGCTGGTAGAACACAGAGAGTTGTGTCGGGGAATTTTTCTTCCGACTCTTTACCTCTGTCTTGCGGGGTCCCTCAATGCTCAGTGTTGTCCCCCATGTTGTTTGCTGTGTACATGCTACCCCTTGGAGACATTGTAAGACTCTTTGGGCTGAGGTTTCACTGCTATGCTGATATTACCCAGTTCTACCTGTCTTTTGCTCCCGACCAGGTTAGTGCTCGCTCAGTATTTAATAACTGCCTCGCTGAAATCCAAGACTGGATGAATTCTAGCTGGTTAAAGTTGAACGCGGGAAAGATTGAGGTTATGGTTGTGGATCCAGGCCGCAGGATAGAGGGGTTGAGGACCGATCAGCCCTCTGTATTATTTCTGGGGGGTGCTCAGATCCTTACCTCAGAATGGGTGCGCGACCTGGGAGTGGTGCTTGACGACGGGCTGACCCTTGTATCAGGTATCAGCAGTCGTTAAGTCAGCCTTTTATCATCTTAACAACATTACCAGGGTCAAACACCTTGTTCCGTCCAGCGATCTGCCTGTGTTGATCCATGCCTTTGTGACCTCGCACCTTGACTACTGTAGCTCCCTTTACTTGGGGCTTCCTGGGGTTGATATCCGCCGCTTGCATCTAGTGCAGAATGCTGCTGCTCGATTGTTGACAGGGGTGTCTCGGAGGTCGCACATCACGCCTATGCTGCGTGATCTGCACTGGCTGCTGATTCAGTGGCGGATCACCTTTAAGGTAGGCTTATTGACCTACAAAGCCCTACACGGACTTGGCCCCGACTACTTGAAAGAGCTTCTGATTCCTTACACCCCTGAGCGACAACTCCGCTCGGCTGACGAGGGGTTGCTGGAGATTCCGAGGGTCACTCTGAAATCTTCTGGGGCCCGTGCTTTTATGTTTGTGGCCCCAACCCTCTGGAATTCTCTACCCCGTCAGCTTTGGGAATGTGTGACTGTGGGGCGCTTTAAACAGGCACTTAAAACTTTTTTGTGGAGTCAGGCTTTTCCATAAATAATATGTTATTGCTGTTTTATTTATTAATTGTAATAGTTTTATGGAATCATGTTTTAACACTGTAAAGCGCCTTGGTATTTGAAAGGCGCTCTAAAAATAAAGTTTATTATTATTATTATAAGTGTCAGAGCTATTCAAAAGGCTGTGAGAAATGAAGACAAAGACTGTATTTAAAATTACTTTTAATTTGAACACCTCCTCAGAAAATGATCTTTGTGGACCATCTGTAAGACACGGGCAAACGTCACAAATCAGCCCTCCTTTTTCCATGCACTTTTCATATTAAAAATTAATTTTACTGCAAAGGAGTGAAGGATTCAATTCATTTTAATTTATCTATCTGGCCACATAGCCTGCTATGTGATCCCATATAAAATACTTAATGGTAACAGTTTGTTCTGCCTTTATGATTGGTGAAACATTGTCACCACCATTGGTACCCTATTTTCATGCACTGAGCCACTTAATATTTGCAGTAATAGGACTGAACACATTAGGAGTGAAGTCAAGCAGCTGTTTGTTACTTTTTGGTGGTACTTCTCCAGGCCATCCTGTAGCCAAAAATACCCTGTCCTGCTGGATAGTTCTGTGCACATTACTTTGCTCTTGACACTGAATGACAGTGTATCCAATTGGCTGAGCTAATCATGTAGCCACTTTTGTAGTAGTCTCCAGATATGACTGAGGGGACCATATCCAGGGAAAAGGGAAGTGCATGCAGCATGGTTCATGTCTGTTGCATGGTGTAGGGTGCTGGTTTTTAGAGTTAAAGCTATTAGAAGAAACACCATTACAAAAGGGTAACTTTTATTCTGTCCGAATTCAGCTGGTGGACATGCATGTTGAGTGTGAACCTTCTGGTACGATCCTTAGTGGTCAAGGGACTTCGTCTTATCAATGATCTCTCCCTACCCGAGGTGCTAGATGGTGACACTGCAGCACCTTAACTTTTACTGTGCGCTATGGCTGCATTCTCTGATTACTGTTGTGAACTTCATTATGCATCCTAGTTATTGCATATTTAACAGCATTTTTTACTATATTTTAGCATCTGCAAGTAAGTATCTACACTTTTCATTGTTAGCTTTTGTGATATTGATTAAACCCTCTGTAACACCTACCCCCGGGTTGCACCTGGAGCTGATCTTCAGCTCAGTGTTTCCAGGTCACCAATTTTCAAATGAATGAACAATTGCCCTGTCTGTGCACTGACCTCTGCCAAGAGCATGTCTGATATCTTTTTCACTTATGCATCATGATCCTGTTCTCACCTCCCCTCAAGTAAGACCTTCTGACCTGGTCTAGTGAAGAGTTGCCCATCCAGATTTCAGCTCCCTGCACCTTAAGGCCTGGTTCCTGTGAAGCTGAAATTTCAGTACCTAGCCCTTTCCAAGGTCAAATGACCTCAGAGGTGTTCAGGAGACCTGCTACTAGTAAAGCATACACCTTCAAATAAAAGACATTTTCCATTTTGTGCAGTGAAAATGTTTTTTCTTTACCTGAAGTTTCTCTGAAGTTACTAGGGTCCTGGACTGTCTTATGTCTCTGGTTACTTTAGAACTGAAGCCATTTATCTTAAATTTTCATTTGGTAGCCATCTCTGCATCCAGCTCTGTGTTGAGTTCTCTTGGCATGACATAATGTCCGCATCTACCTTCTGTAAATTCCTGAAAGGTTTAACTCGTCTGTATCCCCTTGTCAGGTACCTGTAATGTTAGATTCATGGCATCTAAAATTATTTTCTCTGAAAATTGCATTTTGCGGTGGCTGTGACAGCCTGGAGAATAAGCAAACTGCAAGCTCTCTGCATTGACCCTGATTATTCGATTTTCTGTAATGACAAGGTACTTGTACTGTTGTCCTTAGAATACGTCCCAGGTTCCTGCCAAATGTTGTTTTAGAATCTTTGATAACCAGTCTATTACTTGAGTTTTATATTCATAGTCCCAATGCTAGCATAGGTGAAGTGAGCTTTGCCCACTGAGTCAAGCAGTTGTTATAACATTTAACAGACTTTCTTCCCCCAAAAAATGTTAATTTCTGTATTGGTCCTTGCACAACAAGATGTGCAAATTAGGTGATTTGATACCTTTTTATTGGACTGACAGAGATTACAGAAAAACCTTTAGATTTCAACCTCTAACAGAGGTCTTCTTCAGAAGAAATGGCATATGTTTATGAAAGCTAACTTTTTAAAAAGCCCAGAGAAAGAAAACATTTTAAACATGAGTGTGACAGATTAGCCATCAGGGCTTGCATTAGCTCTAATAAAGTGGGGGTCAGGTTGACCCTCTGCTTTAAATGTTGGGGGTCAGACCAGAGAATCCTAGGGTCAGAAATGTGCTTGGCTTTGTAAAATGCTTCAGATACTTTTTCTGCTAACAAAATCCAGGAAAACCTTTCCATATACAGGGTCATGCTGAAGCACTGCTTTCATTTTTGTGCTTCAAAATCCTCAAAATTCCCATTTGGGGACTTCAGTAGGGGGTTAATGGAAGCCCTGGCCATTAGTCAAGGAATATAACCAGAGATAAGCAAGCATCCCTGAGACTAGTAAGTCAAAGGTCACAGAGTGGAATGTATTTAGTGACTCCTCTGATGTTCCCAGTCTCACTGAAACCAAGTTAAAGGAAAATGTGTGTGTGTGTGTGTGCTGGCGTGAGCTCTCGTGCACACTAAAGTATATTAATTAGAAATATGTAAAACATAACTCTATGTTCATTTGTCAATATTTGTGAATATTTAGACTCACACTGTTTAAACATGTGCAGTCTGCAATTAGTGTTCATTAGTCAATATTATTTGTGAACATTTAAACTAATCTAAAACAGGACCACCTAGTAAATAGGACTCTGTTGCCGTAATGATGTCAGTGTATTCAATATGCCTGTATGAAACTCAAATCTTTTACTACTAAACGGGAGTTCTGCATATGTGAAACAAAAACCGAAGGACTCACCACCCACCAGTTAGAAATAAACCTCTGAATCCACATTTAGATAGAATAAATAAAACAACTTATCACTGGTTGTATTTTGTATGGTTGTTGGTCGAAAGTTAAGGTTTTGCTGTAATCTCTATTGGTCCAAAATAAAGGTATAAAATCACCTAATTTGTACAGACTTTCTCCAAGTCATTCTGTGACCAGAAGGATGCTCCTTTTGAATTATACCATGTATCTCCCATCTTGCCTTTTGCCCTGTGCACAAAGGTTTGCGTGCACACCTCACAGGTATATGACTACTTCAGTAGTAGCCTCAAGGCCCATATGCTCAGAAGCACTGTGCAAAGCAGTTGTATGGAACTGTTCCTGTACCTTCCCCTTATACTGCTACATCCACCTACAGTCTCATAAGGATGCAGATTTCCACACCGATACTGAACTGATTTTTTTCATGTACCCAGCATAGCTAAACTGAGCTAAAACATTCTTTTTCAGTGGGTACCTGTTTCTGCCCAACTTTACACTTGGATGTGCTGAAGAACAGCAAGGTCAAAGTGAGTCTGTTGTTTGAACCCAGGACCTCCTGGTTCGCAGTGCTGTGCTGTAACCACTGGACCACACCATAGAGCAATAGCAATGCCTTCTCTCCTATGCTTTTATTTTGAGCCTACAATGTTTTAGAGAAGCACCATGCTTTGACAATGTTTGAAGCAGATCTGTGGTCCCTGGTAATGTAACAGTTACAGCTTTTTGGAAGTGGAGCATTGAAATGAAAAGGAAAACAATGTGATCCAAAGGCAACAGAGAGATAAAGAAAACTGCAAGAGTTGAGAGAAGAAAAGGGATACAAATTGGGGAACAGAAAAGTGGATAGTTAACACAGTATAGACCCCCCCCCACACACACACACACACATACTCTCTCTCACACTCTGCAGACCAGTATTGACTTATTGATAATAAAATATGCTTTTTTTTAATTGGAGGTGGTAAATAATGGAAGTCTAGATAAAACAACAGTGGTACTTAGGGGCTGTGCATTATTCATTGTAACATCTGCCGTTAGCTCTATCATTTCTTTAGGGAATAACCTGTACAAAATCAGCATACCTTTTTATGTTGTATATGTAAGCATTTAAAATGAAATTCCTGTATTATTTATGTTGCTTTTCTGCTTGGTTGGCAGCCCCTGAAGTTATCAATGCCCATGACTACAGTCAGCAGTGTGACATCTGGAGTATAGGTGTCATTATGTACATGCTGTAAGTAGACTTGCACCTTATTCCTTTATAAATATCTTGCTTCATTCCAGCTGCAAGTTGGCAGTTTGTTTCTTTCGTGAGTATTTAAAAATTCCAAAGGCTTGTCTTATTATAGATTCCAAGGTAATTGGTTTACTCCAGTTTTAATTTAACGAACCACTGTGGCATTAAAAACTCAGTCTTTTGGTATATGCTATACAGTTCACGGCAGTAGCAAGACATGCCATAAGCTTTTAAAAATAAAGCCCTGTGTTCTGAGAACCATACCAGTCACAAACCAGTTGTAATAGCTTTAAAACTAATGTCCTTGTCATGTAATTGTTAATTGTGTCAACATGTAACTTTCAAACTCGAGACAGTCTCTTGATCTATTTTTTCTTCTTACAATTATCATTTAAAAAAAATGTAGAATGTTTTCGGAAATGCAAAAATAAAATTAATTTACCTTGGAGCAGAAGCCCAATATCATTGGGACAATATTGATAAAATGTAATATTTAGACACAACTTCTGTTTAATTTATTTCAGTAATTCTCACCCTTATTTCTTTACTGCTAAGGACATTTGCATGCAAAAAGGTGATCTACCCTGTCTGTTCTGGCTGCTTGTAATAATATGTTGTTGTGGAGGTAACTGTGATGTAATGAAAAGGTGATAGTATTAAAGCCTACGTTCCAATAGTGGCCTGTGATTGGCCAAACCCTGGCCATATGACCTGAAATAGCATGCACTATTGCCTCCTAAAGTTCCTGACAACTGACAGTAGTCCTAACAAGGGGCAGTAATTCAGAAAACTAATACCAGATAAAATCACACATGCGTAAAGTACCCTTGGTGCCAGTCCCAGATACCGAGCACTCCCTATTTCCATTTTTTATATTTAAATCCTCCCTGGTAGTCTAGTGCCCCCTCCCCCGTCGTGATAATCACTTCATCTCCCCACTCCCCCAACCTCAAAATGGACGGAAACCAGTGTTTACCCTTCGCTGTTGGCCACAGTCTCACTTGGTTGACAAAGACATTGAGATAACGCAAGCCATTGGACTTGCATTAGATGGCGGCAGACATGGAGTTTAGCAAAGAGTAAATACCAGCTGCCATCTTGAGATCAGGGTGGGGAAGTGACAATCACACTCGTGAAGGGGGTGGTCCACTAGGTTGCCAGGGAAGATTTTCCTTTAAAAAAAAAAATGACAAATAGAAGTGGGACCACTAGCACCAGGGAATCATTTTTTCTTAGATTAAAAAAAAAACTGACTGTGCCATATAATCCTGCAGGCATTACTGTAGTTCCAAGGTCAATGAACAAAGTTAAGAATAAACTTACTTTTAACATATGGGGACTGGGGCGATATTGACTGAAGTTGTTTCGGGGTTATAGTCGGAGACTATTGACACCTCGGGATGAACGACTGACTTAGTGCTCTCAGCCACAGAGAGTTGGAGGGCCGGCCAGGATGAGGCGAATTGAGCGTCCCACAGACTGCTTTCCTCCTCCAGGGGGGAAGGTGGGGAAGCATCCCATGCATGTCTGACCTCTGGTGGAGGCCGGGGGTAGCAGCAACTGGAGCTCGCATTGTTGGGAGGTGTGCCGGACATTGGCACCTAGGCGCCATTATGTCATTGCATGCCATGCCTCCCTAGGGAAACAACTCTGGAAAATGCCGGCCTGCAGAATGATGCCCCGCCTTATGAGCCCTGCAGCACCACCCCATGGCACTTGGCTGGGAACCAAGCTTTAATGCCCCGCAGCCCTGCCGGGGAGGGGGAGCAAGACAAGGAGGACCACAGGCAGCGATATCTGTGCCAGGAGCCAGGCTTTAACTCTGTTGGGAATGTGCATTCTTGGTGGCCCCATCCTGGGAGGGCAAGCCAGGGAGCAAGACGACCCAAAGCAAGTCCCAGGAGCGGTGGGTGCCGGGACGGGGGCAGGGGCTGAGCCTAAGTCTATGTCTTCTTCTCTCATCCTTTACCCGTTTTCCCCTGCCTCTTTCCACTCTCCCTTCTTCTCCCCTGTTTCATTAACCATATATTTTTTGGCACTTATTGTATTTGCTCTGTATACCTTTTTCTAGAAATGCCTGTTTTTTACATTGTTTTGACTCTTGTTGTTTCTTGCACTAAATGTATTGTGTCTGCTTCATACTGAACAATTGTCTCTACAGCCCGAGTATGATTGTTTATTAAATCAATGTTTTCTCTACACCTTAAGTTTGATTGTATGTTGATTTCCCCCGGCTGTTACATATCTCATGTGTCAGCGGCCATGCTCTATTTTATTTCACTCTGTCTTTCTCCCGGGTCGGGCCTGAAAATAGGCATTCTTATGCCTAGTGCACCCACCCGGTTATCAAAAGCAAATAAATAAATAAGTCGGGTCCAACAGCCAAAAAAAAAAAGAGAAGAAATTAGATGACTGCAGTATCAGGGGCTGCCTGGAGCTCAGACAGCCCCTTCAAATTCAAACCGTGATGGATGTAAGTAATGAGGGGAAATTGCTTATTGGCAAGCTTGCTTTCTCCATTATAGCTACAACCTTGAGGGTCTGAATAGGACTTTGCCACAAAAAATGATGTATCATTTAAGGGTGTTATTTCTGTTTGTATTTTTCCACTGCTATAGTGTTTTGTCTTTCTTTCAACCTGCCTGGTGCTTCAGGTAAGTAACAAATACAGGTGCCTTTGTGCCTCCCACCCCACCACCATCTGGCATAGATCTTTGCTCAGTGTTCACGTTTTTTTCCCCAGAGGTGTTTTTTGTCTGTGAGGCAGTTTTCAGGGGATTTGGACTGTCAGTTTTGCTTTTTTGCCTTGCTGCTTTTCTTACTTTCGCAATGCCTCTTATTTGCCTTTTTTTTTTTTTAAATATATCTATATTTTCAGTTTGTGTATTTGGAGTTAATTCAGGTTAGTTTTTCTTGTGTTTTTTTACGGATTGCATAGTCTCTGTGTCGGGTATCGTTCCCCCGGCCCCGGCATGGTCTTTATGTGGGGTGTTGTTCCCTTCCCCCCTCTCTGGCATGATCTTTGTGTGGGATGTCATTCCCCCTCCATTTGTTTTCCCTGCTGGGCTCCTGGTGTTTCAGTTGGGGAAATCTGCTGTGCAATACAGTCTGCTTGGGCTGTTAGTAAGGAGGAGGTTCCTTTTCTCCTGTGGTACTGACATTCTTAGTATCTTTGATGTGGTGTCTGCTGCAGGTCGCCAAGCCCATTCAGTGTTTTTTTTTTTTTTTTTTTAATTAAAGCAGTTTTGTTGTCTGCTGCTCTCAGCCGTGGGAGTATGAGCAGCACTTTTGTGCCCTCCCCAGCACCCAAGAACCAGAAGTCGTGTGCATGCATGACTTGTCTGCTTAGGTACTAGGAACATCCACTTTTGTTTTTTAAGCACCCATCTCGCACACTTCACTGGTATCCTAAGTAATATATAAAATAAAAAAAGTGAAAAGAATTACAGAAAATATAAGCAATGTAAACAGAATTTTGTCTAAATCCTAAAGTTTTCCCACAGATGTCAGAGGCTCTTTAAGTTAATTACTATGCAAGGGTCGAAATTAAGTTTTGCAGGCACTAGACAGCATGGCTAGTGAGTGGGAAAATTCACTAGTCCAGCTGATGTACTTATTGAAATGTTACCTCCTTCAGTACAAGCCCGCAGGGCTAATTAAAGGAAAATCATAGTAGCCTAACACAAAATCTACCAGCATTTGGCTAGCTGGCTGGTACCAATTTCAACTCCTGCTGTGGCACACATGAATATTGGTATCAGTAATTTTCCAGCAGCTTCATGCACGTGCCTAGCTGTAGGGTTTCTTGACATTATGCATTGTATTGTATTGCAAGGACTGTAGAAAACATCGCAATCTTAGAATTTCTGAAGGCCGTGATTTCACAGATGAGACTGCTGCAAACTTTAGGCAAGCAGAGATTCATTTGATTTGCCTTCATCCACATTTTAATTGAACTAATTAGAATGACTGGAATAAGTCAGCAAAAATGTTGTGTCTCCTACTATTCCATAACCAACTACCTTTTATAACAAACAGTATGTTAACTTTTAAAAATGTGAGCATATTGTATTCCTATTAAAAAAAAAAAAAAAACAGTAGTAATCAAATGTCTAAGGAGTACTACAATCTCCCAGTGCTCTGCAGTGGTGTAGCTTGAACCCAACACACAATGGATGTCAGTATGAACTCTAATATTACTTGCTCGTTGGAAATCGCAAATAGCCAAGCTAAAGGAGATTGGTTTGAAACTGTTGATTGCACCTTCCAGGCTATGTTTGTTTTGTTATTATAGTGCTACACTGAGTAGGAAAACTGGTGAAGAACTGGAATAAAAAGACAAGTCAAATGGCGTACGGACCAGTAAACATGAATGTGGATCCCAGTTGGTAATATTTTGGAGGAAGAAGCAGTGGTGTAAAGACCAGCAGTAAAAAGTACCGCTACCCATTGAGAATTGTTTATCTGCTGACAAGAGCAGGGAATTGAAGACATACATGACTCACTTTGTAACTAAAAGCAAACAATGAATAAATCAAAACACAGCAAAACAAGAGTCATGAGTGACTCAATCCTGAGATTCAAAAATAGGCAAGTGTCCTGATGGACTGACTGTGGCTAAATTGAACAGGGAGCAAGCATTTAGTGGGGATTATAAAATAGGCACCTATCATCCCTGCATCTTGATTGGTTAATCATCAAGCATGGTGGAAGTACCACCACCGGGCAAATAAAGTCCTAGCCATTTGGCTACCTGTTCACCTCCAAAAAACCTTGTGCAAATAGAACGTTCTTTTTTCCCCTTGCAGCCATGTTTCACCTCGCCTGTTCACTGTCGGCACATCACAAAGTGATTACAGTTGCAGCTTGTTCCCATGACAAGGCAGTAGTTTTAAAAGTGATCGAGCGTTTTATTCCATCTGACTGTTTTCTTTTCAAATCCTAAGAATGCGTTTCTTCGGGCAGTATGGCAATGATAATACTGTAAAATATCTCTGTCCGTCACAAGTGCGGATAGTTCACAGACAAACGTTCATTTTGTGATGGCACCAGTAAAATGAACTACACACCTGTCAGATGCATCCCCCTTCTTAGTTTTTTTTGTGATCTGCCTGCAGCACAGTTCTCCACAATCTACAGGGATCCGCATCATTTTTGTTGTTCCCTGCTGCTCCCCTCGCCATGCAGTCATGATCTACAGCATCCAGGCGCTCACTATTAAGTGCCCTGTTCCAAGTAGCTCCTTTCCCAACGTAGCTTAGGCAAGCAGCGCTTCTTGGGCCTACCATATATGTGAGGACCCCAACTATCCTCAGTGTTGCCTGCTAACGAAACAAACAGTTTCTGGCATTGTTCCTAACTACCACTGAAAACTGCACAATATGAGTTTACATAAACACAACTGATGACATGCCTAATAGCAGCAAGACAAAATAAAATAATTTGTTTAATGCTGTGTGAGAGTGTTCGGGCAGAGGCGGGTACAGGCTGAACTGTCAACAGCCAGCTGGTCTGTCACAACGTTCCTAAGAAAAAAAATAACAAAAAGAGAAAGAGTGGACAAAGTGAAATGTGATGTAATGACTGCATGTCAGATCCAAAAATAAAACTTTCTCATTACCTTATTTTTAGTGCGTTTACAGTCCCCTGTGTTACAGTTTAGTTTGAGACAGTTTTTTTGTGCGTAATGTTATTTTAACAAAAATGTAAACATTTTATTGTTTCTTCATCTTATTCCATACTGTTTGTATTTTTTTTTTTTTTTAACAGTAGAAGCTCATTTTATAAGTGCTGTAAGACATGGCTGGGTGTTGGTAGCACTGAGATGCCTGCACACCCAAGGGCTGAAGGCACTTGGCCTGCAGCCTCATGTCTCACTACGCCCCTGAGTGTGCGGGTATCTCAGTACTACCAACACCCAGCCATGTCTTATTGCTTACGCACAGTACTTACTCAAGGAGAGTCGGCAAACCACAGCACCTTTCCCTCAGTGAGACTCAGTCACTAGGGAGGGGGGAGCCATCTTGGTGGCGTCTTCATCTGTTTACATCTGTTGTACTTTTATAGTTTGTGCTGGAGATCCTCCAGCATTTTTTGGATTAATAAAGCCTGGATTTTTAAGCAACCATAGGATATCTGGACTTGATCCTTTACCACATCATCACTGATGACCTAAAATCATCCAAGCAGACCTCTAAAGCAGTAGGTAAGGCTAGGGGGGTGTTAGGGTGTATTAGTAGGGGTATCACAAGTCGTAAGAGGGAGGTAATAATCCCTCTGTACAAGACATTGGTTAGGCCCCATCTGGAGTACTGCGTGCAGTATTGGAGGCCACACCTTCACAAGGACATTAACCAAATTGAGGCAGTCAGAGAGGGCAACCAAAATGGTGCAGGGACTGCATCAGAAGACATATGAGGACAGATTAACGGAGCTCAATATGTATACCCTTGAGCAAAGGAGGGAGAGAGGTGATATGATCGAGACATTTAAACACCTTAAGGGCATAAACAAGGTGAAAGAGTCTAACATGTTTAAATATAAGAAAAATAGCAGGACAGGAGGACACAGCATGAGATTAGAGGAGGCCGATTAAGGGAATGTGAGGAAATTCTTTTTCACAGAAAGGTGGTAGATGCATGGAATGGCTTACCACAAAGTGGTGGCTATGAATACAGTGCAGGGCTTCAAACAGGCATGGGATAGGCATAAGGGAGCAATACAAATGACTATGAATAGATAGGTCACTGACAGAGCAAAGGCCGATGGCACATTTATAAGGTAGAAAAAGAAATGGGCAGACTGGATGGGCCTTGCGGTCCTTATCTGCCGTCAACTTCTATGTTTCTATGTTTCTATGCGTGCTGTGGTTTGCCGACTCTCCACGAGTAAGTACTTTGTTCAGCTTTTGTTGGCATCAGCTACTGTTTACGTTGAGCTGCCTGTTCTGGTTTTCCTTAGCGGGGAACACAGTCATCAAGAATGCTTTTAAATGAATTGAGCAAGATGAACTGGACAGCAAATGGAAATATATGTAGTCAGTTGCATGTAACCTAAGGAATTAATATGGTGAACTAGAGATTGTAACTACCATGAAGAAAATGGACATTATAGGAATAATTGAGAGATGGTTGATGAGAATGTCTTGTGTGGATGGGAGTTAGGTAACTGCATACTACACAGTAAGGATAGAGCAAGCCAAAAAGGAGGAGGGGTGGCGTTATATGTCAGAAGCCAATTGACAGTGTCTGAAATACAGAAGTTTGAAATGAAGCCGATTGAAACACTCTGGCTAAGATTATTACATGGAAGAGGAGCGATGGTTACAAGTGGTCTGTGTTATGGGTCACCTGACCAGAAAATTGGCCAAGTTGTTCATGTCTTGATGAGGAACAGCCAGTCATAAGATACAGTGGGGGGTGGGGGTATGCTCATATCTTAAGCATCATGCCTCATCCTGGGAAAGGACAACGATGGATAAAATAGAACTTGGAGCAATGCTTGATGACACTGAAGCTATTCTCTGGCCCTGCCACAACGACCACATGCCCCATCAAGGATTATCCTAAGAGGAATGTGAACACAAGGGCTTCATCATGTGGGGTATGCAGCAAAGATGGTGAGGTCGAGGGCTTGGAGGAGGCCCAGTAAAGGGATGAGGGCAGTTGTAGTAAGCAGCAAGATAAATTGTTTAAAAAGTTACAGTCAAAATAGCTGCAACCAAGGATAGTATGGTTCTGATGAGAGACTTTAACTACCTAGATATAGACTGGGAGGAGGGAGAAGCCAAGTAATGTTTATATCTCGTTGAGGATTGCTACCTAATGCAGTGTGTTTGAAGGAGAACTGCACTGTACCTGTAAGTCATTTTTTTCAGAAGCTGTTGTTTATATATTGGCTCCCATTCTGTAACCATCCCATCTTTATTGGCCTTTTAGTAAACTAACTGGATATTTCTGAGTTGCAAACTAGTGCCAGTGCCATTTTAGAACTGTATGATGTGGTTTTTGTGTCTGCTCCTTTAAGTAGGCAGAAATTGTGTCGGCTGCCTTCCCCTGTCAGCTGGGATAGTTAGGAACCCCTTTCCATACACCCTCACTCATTTAAGAATTTAGGCAGAGTGGAGGTGGTAAGATGGTAAAGGTGCCACAAGATTTTCCTGTAAGGAAATTCTCCTGTCAGGAACGACATTCTCCTCTCAGGAATGAGGTTGTTCTGTCAGGAAATTATCCTGTCAGGAACCTTCTGGCAGGGTTTTAACCTCTACAGCTAAAGAGCTCACCTTCATTGCTGTGCAAGCTTTGTGGTGTGGTGGAAAGGTCTACAGCCTTGTAAACATAGAGATTGGTGGGGTCTGAATCCACACAACATCCCCTCACTTTTCTCAGAATTTCAGTGGCGTGGTGATCCATGGTAGCATGGCGTTAGAATATTAAATCTGTATAGGAAGAGGGACTTACATGGCAGAAACACAAAGTGCAATGAGTGGTGGTGTCCTGACAGGAAAATCTTGTGGCACCTTTATCAGGCTTGCAGTGGAGGCAGTCCAGAGGAGGCTAAAATGGTGCAGAGTCTACATCAGAAACTCTATGAGAGACTGAGGGAACTTAATATGTTCGCCTGGGGAGAGTGGATAAGACAGAGACTTATAAATACCTAAAGGGGGTAAATAAGGTACAGGAGGGGAGCATTTAAAAAAATGTTCTCAAGAACAAGGGGACATGATATGAAGCTGGAAGGAGGTAATTCAGGAGAGATTTGAGGAGGTACTGTATCACAGAAAGGGAGGTGGATTCTGGGAACAGTTTACCAGACAAGGTAGTTGGGCCAAAAACAGTGGAAGGGATAGACATAAGAGAATCTTAGGGGAAAGGAATGATGGAAGGGAGAAAGAGCCAGAGATCAAGTAGGGTCTGCGGTAATATAGTATGTAGCGAAAAAATGGACAGACTGGGTGGGCCATGCAGTCCTTCTCTGCCCAAAAATTCTGTGTTTGTATGTTTCTATATTTCAGTCTGTTCTTAGCTGGTAGACGGCTTCTCACCTAGCAGGGAATTCTTTTTTCCACATCTGTGGAATTTTCTTCGGATTTCTGCATTTTTTTTTTCTCATGTTTCTCTGGCACCAAGCAAATGTCTATAACAGAAACTGCAAGAATTCTGGAGATCTTCGAAGGAGGACCTCGGGCTGTAGTTCCTGGTAGGGCTGTAGGAGCCTATACTCCCTTTATGTCTGGTGGCACCTTTTCTCTTACCCCAGGAAACTCTACCTATAGGTACTTTAGGATCAGAGCTTTATTTTTGGGGAGCATGGAGAGGAACTATACCCACATTGGAAGAGGTCCCTGTGCAAATTTGGCTGCGAATGGGTGGATTCCTGTACTAAAGCCATGCATCATAGCTGTCTTGGGAAGCCAGTGAGGTACATAGAAACATAGAAGTTGACAGCTGATAAGGACCGCAAAGCCCATCCAGTCTGCACATTTTTTCCGCCTTATTGAATGTGCCATAGGCCTTTACTCTGTCAATGGCCTATCTGTTCATACTCATCTGTATTGCTCCCTTATGCCTGTTCCATACCTGATTGAAGCCCTGCACTGTATTCATATCCACCACTTCCTGAGGTAGGCTGTTCCATGCATCCACCACCCTTTCTGTGAAAAAAAAAAACTTCCTCACATTACCCCTTAATTAGCCTCCCTCTAATCTCATGCTGTGTCCTCTTGCCCTGTTCTTTTTCTTATATTGAAACATGTTAGTCTCTCACCTTGTTAATGACCTTAAGATGTTTGATGTTTCGATCTTATCACCTCTCTCTCTCCCTCCTTTGCTCTAGGGTATACATCTTGAGCTTTGTTAATCTGTCCTCATATGTTTTCTGATGCAGTCTCTGTACCATTTTGGCTGCCCTTCTCTGGACTGCCTCCATTTTTTTAATGTCCTTATGCAGGTGTGGCCTCCAGTACTGCATGCAGTACTCCAGATGGGGTCTAACCTATGTCTTGTAAAGAGGAATTATTACCTCCCTCTTATGACTTGTAATACCCCTACTAATACACCCCAGCATCCCTCTAGCCTTACCTACTGCTTTAGTGGTCTGCTTGGATGATTTCAGGTCATCTGTGATGATGATGCCCAAGTCTCTTTCTTCCCTTGTGATTGCCAGCATCTCCCCTCCCAACTTATTGGTGGCTGCAGGGTTTCTTTTCCCTATGTGCATGATCTTGCACTTCTTCACGTTAAACCCCAGTTGCCACTCTTCTGACCATTTTGCAAGTTTATCCAGATCTCTTCTCATTGTGTCCACCCCATCTGGATCATCTACTCTGTTGCAGATCTTGGTGTCATCTGCAAACAGACAAGCCTTAGCTTCCAGTCCATCTGCAATGTCACTGATGAAGATATTGAAGAGGACTGGCCCCAGGACTGATCCCTGAGATACTCCACTTGTGACTTGCATCTCTTCTGACTGTACACTATTTACCACCACTCTCTGTTTTCTGCCCACCAACCAGGTGACCAACCTGTGACCCACCCCAAGCCTGCCCAGCTTATTAATCAGTCTTCTATGTGGAACAGTATTGAAAGCTTTGCTGAAGTCAAGGTAGGAGGCATTAACTGCATCCCCTTGGTCCACCACTCTGGTTACCCAGGCAAAGAAATCTATGACATTAGATTGACAGGATCTTCCTGTTGTAAATCCATGCTGTCTTGGATCCTGTACTCCTATGGATTCCTGGTGTTGCACTATCCTTTCCTATAGTTCTCTGCCTCCTCCCTGCTGCCACTCTTGTGGAGCGGGATCACACGAGTCCTTCTGCAGTCTTCTGGGATCTCTCCTGTGCGTAGAGATTCACTAAGCAGTTCTGCTAATGGCTCTGCTAGTTCCTCCCTTAGCTCCTTTAGTATCCTGGGATGTATGCCATCAGGTCCTATTGCCTAGTCCACCCTGAGCTTAGCGAGCTCTTCTAGGACCCTTACTTTTGTGAAGGGACTTGTGCACACCTCCCTCCCCCCTGTGTCCATGGTGCTGAGCTATGGGCCCTGCCCTGCCTTCTCCTCAGTAAATACTAAGCAGAAGTATCTTTTTAGGATAGATGCTTTTCCTTGGTCCTCCTCCGCACACTCCCCCTTATCCCCTTTGATCTTAGCAATACCCCTCTGGACTTTCTCCTTTCACCAATGTATCTACAGAAAGTCTTGCCCCCTTCTTTTACTGTTTGTGCTAGTGTTTCCTCAGTTTGGGCCTTTGCCTGCCTTACTGCCTTCCCTGCTTCCCTTAGGGAAGTTTGGTGTGCCTCCCTGTCTTCGTCCCACGGCGTTCCCTTATACTTCCTGAAGGCCAGCTTTTTGGCTCTGATCTTTTCTGCTACTGTTTTTGAGAACCAAAGTGGTTTCCTCCTTTTGCTCTTGCTTTTCTCCCTAATACAATGGGATGTTGCTTCAAGAATTGCATCCTTAATGCTTGCCCACTTTACCTGTACCCCCTCATCTGTATTTCTTCTTGCCAGGGCTAGCTTAACTCTGTTGGCCATCTTATCAAAGTCAGCTCCTCTGAAGTCCCATATTTTTGCCTTGGAATGGGATGATTTCGTTCTAGTGGCCAGATTGAACTACGCCATGTGATGGTCACTGGCCCCCAGGTGACCTTCTACCTGGAGATCTGTGATCCTTTATCCATTAGTACTAGATCCAGGATAGCCCTGTCTCTTATGGGTTGTTGTACCAGTTGTTTGAGGCCCTCCCCCTGCAGGGAATCCACTATGTGTCTAGTTCTAGTGGATGATCTTCCTGGACTCAAGTCTCTACCACTCATTCACACTAATGGGACTACGCCAGAGGCACTAGGACCCCACTGGAGCCATAAATCTTCAGGAGGGCCGGCGTGAGATAGGACCGCGCATGAACGGCGCCATAAGGCTAGCTCACGCAGTATAGACTATCTTGGCATCAACCCTCCAACCGCCTCAGTTCCTTTTCTCCTGCCGTAGAGTGCACTTCGATGACGATGACACTCACCTGCTGGGAGTCTAGTCTTTGTCTGTACGACAGCAGTTATATATCTGTTCAGTATTTGCTTAAGTTACCATTTTTAGTGTTCTCTTCTTTAAACAAAAAAAAAAGAAAATGAAGAAGGTAGTTTTTCTCAGCCTGCCATTAATGGAGTCGACCTTTGACGGTAGGGAGACTTTGTTTGAAAGCTGTGATGGCAGTGAGGCTGTGTCCAGTCCGCCGCCCCTTTTCGGAGGGGGAGGTCCAACCACAGGCAGTCCGGGGGACAGTCCACCCGTAGCACAAATCTAGTGGTTCTGGGACCCGGCTCCGCTCGACGTCTTCCTCCGAATCGGTACCTCTCAAGGTCACCCTCTGGTGTATCTGCACGTTGATCGTTGCTGTTTGAGAGCGGTTAGCCTGAACCAACTCTGGTGGGTTCCCCTGTGGCTCTGCTCTTAAAGGCCCTGATCTTCGACACCGGTTCCCATCTCTGTCCTCAATGGGATTCTGGTGAGCAGTTTCACCTCTGGGCTGCTCTTTTAGAGCAGGGGGTACGTTGTCTGCCCAGTTTTCCTGGCTAGTGGTCCTGCGTCCGGGCCTTCAGACCTTGGGCCTGCTGGGCCACGGCTGGGTCTGCCAGGCCATAATGTGCATGTTGCCCTCTGTGGTGCTAACGCCATCGACGCAGACTCCTCGTGCCTACCCCCCTCTCACTTTTTTTCTGCAGGAGTCGGCACGGGTACCACTTCCTTCTTCCCCTTACTTCAAGTCTAGGTCCAGTAGTGATTCTGACACTGTACATGCTCCGTGTGGTGCCATGTCCGGCACCAGCACTTTGAGTGCTACTGCCTTAGGTGGTGTGGTGTCGCTTTGCGGTACCTGCGCGGTTCACGGCACAATGCACTGCCAATGGCGGTGCCGTGCGCTGGCGGAACCATGTGGTGGTGGCACTGGGTGTGGTGCTGGCACCATGAATGGCACTGATCTCCTCCCCAATCCAAATGGTGGCGTCTCCCTGGTCCTGATCTGCCCTTGGAGGTTATTTTGGGGTAAAAGTGGATCTGGATGAGTCTGTCCCTCTTCTACTTTGTCAAAGATGCAGTGGATGACTAATTTTTTGGGGCTTTATTGCAAACCCTCTGTATCAGTGTGATGGAAGATCTTCTTTCCAGTTCCCTTTCCTCAGGGATGTGGGGTCCACCATAACTTTTCAATATTCACCTGTGTAGCAAAGCAGACTCCTACGTCTTGAGTTCCTGCATTCCTCAGTACGAGTACACCCTGTGGAACACACTTAATGCAATGGTCAAGAGCCTCCCAAACTCTAACGCTCCATTGCTAGGGGCATATACACTCTCTCTCTCTCTCTCTCACTGTAGCTCCTGCTCCACTGCTCATAGAATCCACAAACAGGGGCACTCTTGTACAAGATTCAGATAGTCCCTGAAGCAAACCTCTCTCTGTCTTGGGCTCACCAGCATAACTTATAACAGGGAGTCTTTCTATAGGACATACTGTGACTCACTTTACTGCGGATGCCAGCCTCACATAATGAAGGGCGATCCTCGGCACGGTCTCAGCACAGGGTGCCTGGAGTCTGCTAGAGAGGAAGCTTCCCATCAACATCCTCTAGATTAGGGTGGTGTTTAGACAATGCTATCCTTCAGAAGCAAGCTGCAAAATGATCATGCCCCAGTATGATTGGGCAAGAGTTACTGTAGCATACATGAGGGAGGCAAGGAGGAACAAAAAGGAAGGCAATGATGGTAGAGAGGGTCCAAATACTCTGTTGGGCAGAACCTACTCTCCCGAACAGCAGTCCACCTTGCAGGAAGTCTGAACCTACAAGTAACTGGTTCAGTCATCAGATCCTCCATCCGGGGCGTGGGAGCTCAATCAAAATGTCTTCCAACATCAAATGTTGGAAATTGGGTTATTCACTCCTAGTACATCTGGACACCATGGCGAATACAGACTCCAAGATACTTTAGTCATTTTCAAGAAAGTCAGTCACAGGAAATAGACTACCTGTCCCTGCCTTAGCCAGACGCTATGTTGTACGCCTCCTCACCATGCCCTGTGTTCACAAAGGTACTCCAGAAGTTACAAATGGGAGCCATTACTCTTGATCCTCATTGCTCCAAAGTGGCTCTGAAACATGTGGTATTCAGACCTAAGGCATTTAGCTCTGAACAACCAAATTCCACTTTCGTTCAGGCTAGACCCTCTTCCTGAGGGTCCAGTTTTGCATATAAGTCCTCAGAAGTTTCATCTGTTAGTTTGACTCCTGAGTACAGAATATACAGGAAGGCCAGATATTCTCAAGGTGTAACACACACACTGTGATGCTATCCAGAAGGAACTCTACAAACAAGACATAGAATAGCGTCTCTGATAAGTTCAGCTTCTGGTGCTCCCATTTGGGATCAGACCCTTGATTGCCTCTCTGTCCAATGTCTTGGAATTTCTGCAGCACGGTCTAGATAAGGGTTTGTCAGTTAGTCTTGGCAGGATCCAGTTGGAGGTAGTTTGCTATTCTGGAGTATGTGGGTTTCTATCCATTAGGGTGTTATCCTCTTCATTAAAGCTTGCCACGAACTACGTCCTTGCATTCCACAGATTTCTCCTCCTTGGAAACTAAACGTGACATTGGAAGCCATAATGGACACCCATTTTGAACCCTTCATGGAGGATTCCCTACGGCTTCTCATCCTGACAGTGCTGTTTCTCATGGCTATTTGTTCAGCAGGGAGAATTGGGGAAATTCAAACAACATGAAGTCTTGCTGTATTCTGACAATTGCAGTGATTCCCAACCTTTGAACTGCCCCGGAGAACAAATAGTTAACTTTCTATGCAGGGCATAGAATGCTGAGCTCGAGCTCGGTTGAAGTCTGTGTCTGGAGTGATGCAAACCTAAACCGTCAGATTCTTTACTCCGCCTCACTGAACAGTCGCTCCGGAGATTTCTCCTTCAGCTCGATTCGAAAGTCGGTTAAAGTTTTCAGTTTTCGTCAGTTTTTAAACCGAAAAAAGTATCCACATAGTCGGTTCAGTCTCTTTCTGTGGTGCTGTGAGTACTAGATAGGAATTGTCCTGTTTTCCTGTGTGGAACTTGTAACAGTGCGGCTCGGTTCGGCTGAATCGGCCATTTGTTAGTGAAATTTGTTTGCTTACTTAGTGTGTGGTTACCGGTTCTTATCGGTTCTAAAAAAATACATGTTTTGAACCAGTTTTTTCCAATACCCGTGACACGGTTAGGAACCGATAAGGGAGTCTTGCCTGGCGGTTGCTGAAAAAAGGGTAAGTTTGATTTGGTTGGCCATGTCTGAGAAACCCAAGGAAAAAAACGGGCCCACTGGGTTTCAACACTGCAGTGAGTGTGGGGAGGTCTTTGCTAAGGCCGATCCCCACACCACCTGTGTTTATTGTGTGGGGTTTGACCACCTCGATTCAGACTGCCAAATATATAAACATTTTCCCAAATCTACCCTTGAGAAGAGATTAGGTAGACTGAGGAAAAAGGAGGCCGAGAAGTCCACTGACCCGGATGGCCAGCCTGGTTCGGTTTCGACTGAACCAGAAGGAATGCCCTCTGACCAGGGCGATACTTCTTCGGGCAAAAGGAGAGCCGATTCCGAGGGATCGGTTCCGACAAAAAGAAAACGCAAAGATAAATCGACCGGTTCAGATCCAGAGGTTCATGTTCCGACCGCCGAAGAGATAGCCAGGGCGATTCAGATTGTGGAATCGCTCCGTCCGGTTCCGACCGATCCGGCTCCTTCTGGCAGGGGTTCGGTTCGGTTGGTTCCCCCGGTTGAAGAGTATACCCTTGAAGATTTTTATAAACCGAAATTTGAAGAGGAAGGGGAATTTGAGGATGGTGATGTAAGTGAAGGTCTGGATGTGCCTGTGGAACCGGACATCTCCCCAGACAGACCTTCAAGTGTTTCCCCTTCTAGGCTTTCTGAGTCCCCTTCTCACTTTATGTTTTACAAAAAGGTGGCTGAAACCCTCCAGCTTCCTATGGAGGAGGCTGTGGAAGATCAAGAGGAGCCTGATTATGGAGAGATGATGGACATCCCAGAGTCCAGGAGACTGTCTATTCCCCTCCATAAATCTTTTGGGAAACAGACACAAAAAAGCTTAGTCTCCTAACATTATACCTCCTGTGGATAGAAGAATGGACAAGAGGTATACACTTTCAGGCTCAGACACGGAGTTCTTATATCAACAATGCAGCCATGTTCAGGTAGTGCAGGCTGCTGTTTGTGACAAGGCAAACATTCTCTTGGCTTCACACCCCCCTTGACAAGGACTACAGGAAGACTGATGCCATGGCAAAGAAGCAGTACATGGCATCTTCTTTGGGACTCAGGCAGGCGAATTACATGGCCTATACAGCCAGGTACCAGAAGTCCAGGTGGGACACTTTACTGGCACTAGCTAAACAGGCCTCCCCCCAGCTAGCCAAGGAGCTGGAGGCGGTGGCTGCAGATGGGATTGAGGCATCTAAGGTTCAGTTTCATGCTGCTGTGGACTCTAATGATGTGTCATCAAGAGTCATGGCTACATCTGTGGCTCTTCTGAGGATGGCTTGGCTCAGATGTACTAGCCTCTCGCAGGACACCCAGGCTAAGGCCATGGATTTTCCTGTAGTGGGTAATTCTCTGTTTGGGGAGCAGACAGAGAATTACATGAAGAAAATGGATGAGTACAGGACCACTTACAGGAGTGCTCAGGCCAAGGAAGGCAGGCAACTCCTCAAAGGCAGCAGTCTAGGGGCAGGGGCAGGCCTTTTCAAAGGCCTTTTTACCAAGCACAGGTCTCTTCTTCCTTTTCTCAGAGGGGGTTCTTCAGAGGGAGAGGCAGAAGGGGGATGAGCAGGGCTGCATCCACTCCTCAGCCTAAAGCCCCTGCCAAGCAGACACGCTGATGGGCCTGCCCGGGTCGACTCTTCTATTCCAGTTGGGGGCAGGCTGGCTTACTTTGTCCAGGACTGGATGTCTGTTACATCAGACAAGTGGGTCCTGTAAGTAGTAAGCCAGGGACTGGTTCTCAGTTTCAAAAAATTTTCCAAAGATGAGAGCCAGATCTTTTCCACCTGCAAATCTCTCGGAAACTCTTGCCCTAGAGGCAGAAGTTTCTTCTCTCCTAGCTTTAAAAGCTATAGAGAGAGTACCTACCCTACACTGGGGCAAAAGACTGTACTCCAGGTACTTCCTGACCCCCAAAAAGACAGGGGAGTGGTGACCCATCCTAGACCTAAGATATCTAAACAAACATCTTTTAAAACCAAAGTTCAAGATGATAACTCTGGGAATAATCCTTCCCTCTCTAAGACCAGGGGACTGGCTAGCCTCCCTGGACCTCAAAGATGCCTACTTTCACATTCCCATCAGGTGCTCCCACAGAAAGTACCTCAGGTTCGAGTTGCCCTCAGGCCACTATCAGTTCAGAGCAATGCTCTTTGGCCTAACCTCAGCCCCAAGGGTTTTCACAAAGTGCCTGGCAGTAGTAGTTTCCTTTCTAAGAAGGCAAAAGATTTCCATTTTTCCTTATCTGGACGATTGGCTAATAGTGGGTCAGTCTCCATACCAAGTCAAGTCTCCCCTACAAGTGACCCGGCAAGTGCTCACTTCTCTAGGATTTCTTCTCAACCTTCCCAAGTCAGTTCTCGAACCAGTCCAGCTTCTTACCTTTATAGGGGCAGAACTGGACGCACTCAGAGCCTGAACATTTCTTCCTCTAAAAAAGGCAAGGGTTCTTATGGAACTAGCTTCTTCCTTCAGCCTTCGGGTATCTCAACCAGCAAGGCATTTCCTTCAGCTCTTGGGCCACATGGCAGCTTCAACAGCAGTGGTCCAAGGGGCAAGATTCCAGATGAGGGATATTCACTTCCACCTGCGAGCTTTCTGGTCTCAGAAAAAGGATTCCCTTACCAAACTGATCCCAGTGACTCTGACCTTGATCCAAGCCCTCCAGTGGTGGCAGGATTAGGACAATTTAAGACAAGGTGTTCCTTTTGTTGCTCAGCCTTGTTCAGTGGTCCTTACCACGGATGCTTCTCTCCTGGGCTGGGGAGCCCACCTGGGGTCCCTTACTGCCATGGGGCTGTGGTCCCCTCAAGAATCCCTTCTCCTCATCAATTTTCTAGAGCTCAGGGCAGTTTTTCTGGCTCTGAAAGCGTTCTCACAGTCAGTACAGAACAAGGAGGTTCAAGTCAGAACAGACACCACCATCACCATGTGGTACATCAACAAGCAGGGAGGCTCTCAGTCCACGGCCTTGTGCACGGAAGCCATGAAGCTGTGGTTCCTGGCTTATTCCCTGCAAACCTCTCTTGTAGCAGTTCACCTTCCAGGCAAGGACAATGTGCTAGCAGATGCACTGAGCAGGATTTCTCAGGGCCATCAAGAATGGTCCCTGGACCCTCAAGTGTTGAAAGTGATTTTTTTTAAGATGGGGCATTCCAGAGATAGATCTCTTTGCAGCCCCAGACAATCACCAGCTCCCTCTCTTTTTGTTGCAGACCTCCAGTCCTGGGATCAGTCCCTCTGGACACCCTGATCCTGAATTGGGAAGGGAAGTTTCTGTATGCCTTCCCCCCTTCCCACTCCTATTCAAAGTTTTGGTAAAAATAAGGTCTCAACCTTGCAAGGTGATTCTGATTGCTCCAGATTGGGCCAGACAGCTCTGGTACCCCCTGTTGCTGTCCCTAGCAGTCCATCTTCCCCGTCTCTTCCCAGGAATTACAACCTGTTAACATCATCTGAGGGAAGGATTTGGTACCCCAGTCTTCAGTCTCTCAATCTCAAGGCATGGCTCTTGAAGAGTTAGAGTTTGCGGATCTGCATCTTTCCCAAAGGGGTTCTGGATATCCTCAAGGCTTCTCGAAAGCCCTCCACCAGAAAGACTTACAACTCCAAATGGAAAAGATTCAGCATTTGGTGTTCTGAGAAGCATGTTTCTCCAGACACTGCTGAATTGCCTGCGGTTCTGAATTATATGGTCCATCTTAATGGCCTAGGCCTCGGACCTGCTACTCTCAAGGTACACTTGTCAGCTGTCTCTGCGTTTTTGTCCGTGGGAAAGTCTTCCTCACTATCTTCCCATCCTGTGTTCCGTAAATTATTTAAAGGATTGCTTCACACCAATCCTCCTTTTAGAGACCCTGCCCCTGCCTGGGATTTGAATGTTTGCATTGCTCAACTTATGCAACCCCCTTTTGAGCCTATGTCTTCAGCAGAGCTTAAGTACTTGACTTGGAAAACTGTGTTCTTGGTAGCCATTACCTCTGCCAGGCGTATCGGTGAATTGCAAGCACTGTCAGTGGAACCTGATTTTCTCTCATTTCACAGGGTTAAAGTGGTCCTTAGAACCAATAGAATGTTCTTGTCCAAAGTGGTTTCGGACTTCCATTTAAACCAGTCTATATGTCTCCCTGTTTTCTTCACTGATCATTCTTCCTCAGGAGAGAGAGGAGGCTACACAGTTTAGATATCAAAAGAGCCCTTAGTTACTACATAGAGCGTACCAAGGGTCACAGGTTTGACTCCCTCCAGTTGTTTCTCACATATGGAGAAGTGGGCAAGGGCAAGCCTGCCACCGAAAGATCTATTGCCAGGTGGATTGTGTCTTGTATACAATTCTGCTATGAAAAGCTTGGAAAAACTCCACCCTCAGGCCTGAGAGCTCATTGCACATGAGGTACAGCTGCTTCCCTGGCTGCTGCCAGGGATATCCCTCTCTTAGAAATTTGTCAAGCAGCCACCTGGAAAACAGTCCATACCTTTAGCGGGCATTACTCTCTGGATATCCAGGCTAGAAGTGATGCTCGGTTTGGCATAGCAGTACTTCAGAGCCTATTCCCAAAGTAGGTTATGTCCCTCCGCCTTGGAGGTACTGCTTGGTAGTCTGCAGTTGTCAGAATACAGCAAGACTTCATATTGTTTGAAGAAAAAATTACTCACCTTAGTAATTATGTTTCTTCTAATGGAGTCTTGCTGTATTCTGACCTCCCTCCCTGCCTCCCCTCTCAGAACTTGGTTTTGGGAAGTGGGTGGGCAGGTGCACTGTTGCACCCCAGGGGTGTTTTTTGCTTACCTCCTCCTTTTGTTTGGGTGCTGATTTATTATTGTTATTTAGTACATTGGGTTTTGTTTTTGGGTTTCCTGACTTGAGTCTTCCTTGGGAATCCAAAACTTTTTTCAGTCAGTTGGCTAGTAAGAATTTTTACAATTTCCACATAGAATTTTTAGTTTAGTTGGGTTCATAAGAATCTGACGGTTTAGGTTTGAATCACTCCAGACAGAGACTTCAACCGAGCTCGAGCTCAGCATTCTATGCCCTGCAAAGAAAGTTAACTATTTGTTCTCCGGGGCAGTTCAAAGGTTGGGAATCACTGAAATTGTCAGAATACAGTAAGACTCCATTAGAAGAAACATAATTACTAAGGTGAGTAATTTTTTCTTCATGCGCTGTCTCACAAAGAACCATACCTGGTGATCCATAAGGAAAAGATGATTCTATATATAGTCCCTTTAATTGTCCCTAAGGCTGCTTCTGATTTTCACAGTCAACAGGAAATTGTCCTGCCTTAAGTTTGTTCAGATCTTAAGAATGCGTAGGAGAAGCATCTGCATTCCCTGGACCTCGAGAGCACCCTTAGAATCTACTTGAACCACCAAACCTTTTCATGGTATGGATGGCCATCTGTACAGTGAAGAAAGAAGCCACCCCAGCCAAGCTTACTTTATCTAAGTTTTCTGTGTGCAGTTGTCAGACTGGCTTACATGGCTCTAAGCCCATTATCAGGCCTCAGAGCTCATGCTACTAGTGTCATGGCTGCTTCCTACACCAAGTAGCATGCTCAGCATCCCTGGAGAACTTTTGCAAGTTAGCCACTTGGGCCTCTATCCATAATTTCACTATTCATTGATGCCTGGATGTACTTAGTTCTGCTGATGCTGGGTTCAGCAGGCCTGTGCTAAACTCAGTTGTATAGCACTGCCCCTCTCTATCTATACCATTTCTGCCTGCCTACAGAAGTCGACACAAAAAGGGGAACTATAATTTCTAGGGACGTGGATATGGTGTTCTACACGCTCTTCAGGCAGTGTTCATTTCCCCGTTAAGGCTTCATGTTGGCTCCTCCCACCCACCCGGATGTTAACTCCCTTGGCAACGCACTGTGACACCAGATCTTTCTTTCCGCTGGAAGAAGAAGAAGGTTCCCTCCTTACTGCTCTCACACTGGGAAGGCCCTTTGCATATTAAACTTGATTTTTTCAAAACTCTGTCCTCAGGCTTACTCCTTCTGGTATGGACAACGTGAAGTCGGTGCTGGGATTCTGAAACTGTGCCTGCGGGCAGAAGATGATCCCGGGTGGATCTGTACACCATGTGCATCTACTGGCTGGGTCACAGGCACGATCCCCAGGCATGCAGCGTGTGCCGCACCTTTCATCCATCTACGTTAGAGGATCACCATGCCCGCCTGCTTCAAACAACATGAAGTCTTGCTGTATTCTGACTATATGCAGTTAGCCCCAGCACTTGAACTGCTTTGGAGAGTAAATGATTAACTCTGTGCAAAGGCATAGAACGTTGAGCTCGAGCTTGGTTTTCAAACCTCTGTCTGTAGTACTCTGAAGTGTAACCGTCAGATTTCTTACTTTTCCTAACTGTGAAGTTGCTCTGGAGATCCCTTCTGCACTTCGGTTCAGTACTAGTTGGAAACGGTCAGTTTATTCAACCGCTTTCTTATTTTTTCAGTATTCTTACCTCTCTCACGGTACAGTAAGTGGTAGTGTGGTAGGTAGTATTGTTTTATTGTTAAATTTATTAAAAATTGTTTTTCTTCTGTTCTTTTCCAATCGGTCCAGTTGAGAACCGAAATCTATTGCTAAGTGTTGTTTTCTGTAATTCGTTAGTGGTTTTTCAGTACTTATCGGTTCCTGAAAAAATCCAGAATTTAATGGGATTTTTTTTAACCGACCTGTGACACGGTTGGAACCAATAAGTGTGTGTTACCTGGCTTAACGCTGTGAGGGGTAACTTTTTTGAATCTGGCATGTCTGAGAAACCCAAAAAGAAAACTGGTCTCATCACTGTACCGAGTGTGGGGAGGCCTTTGCTAAGGCTGATCCCCACCTCATGTGTGTGTGTATTGTCTGGGGTTTGACCACCTCAAGAAAGACTGTCAAATTTGTAAAAACATTCCCAAAGCCACTCTGGAAAAACGTTTGAGTAGGCTAAAGGAAAGGGAGGCTGAGAAGTCCGCTGACCGGATGGCCAGCCCAGTTAGGATTCGAGCCAAACCTGAAGAGGTGCCCACTGACCTGGGTGACCTCTTTGGGCTAAGAGAGCCGACTCTCTGCAGTTCGGTTCTGTCAAAAGAAAAGCGAAAATCAGCCGGTTCAAATCCCACACCCCATGTTCCGACCGCTGAAGAAATAGCGAAAGCGATCACAATAGTTCAGTCGCTTTGCCCGGTTCCGACCGAACCAACAGCGGTTCAAAGGCGATCGGTTCGGTCAGAAGTAGTTGCTTCTGATATAGATCCTGAAGCATAATATTAGGGCGACTGGGAGGAGGAAGAAGATTATGATGAAGGGTAGTTTGAAGGCCTGGATGAGTCAGTAGAGCCTGACATCTCCCCAAACAGGCCTTCCAATGTTTCTCCTCCCAGGCTTTCTGAGTCCCCTTCCCATTTCTTGTTTTACAACAAAGTGGCTGAGACTCTTCAGCTTCCTATGGAAGAGGCTGATCAGGATCAGGAGGAGCCTAATTATGTGGAGATGATGGATGTTCCAGAGTCAAAGAGAGCGTCTATCCTGTTACACAAATCCCTGGGGAAAAAGACACAAAAAATCATGCAGTTCTAGGAGCATGGATGTGTTGTTCATCCACACTCTCTGGCATGTCCCTTTCCCCTTTAAATCTTGCCGGAAGTCTTCAAGCTGGCTCCTCCCGTCCACCTGGGTGGTAAATACCTCTGCTGCGCCCCATGATGCCAGATCTTCCTTTCCGCTGGAAGATTCAGGTTCCCTCGTGCTACTTTAGCAATTCGTAGGCCCTGGATTCGCAACGTCGGTTTTTACCGCAAATCACTCTAAAACTCGTCAGAGTTAACGACTCCGATTACAGCGCATCGGACATGGAGGGCAAATCGTCCCCCGGATTTCGCCGTTGTTCCTGCGGCGAGAAGATGGCGCGCACCAATCCCCACCTCTCGAGTGTCTATTGCCTAGCTGTCGAACATGACACCACGTCTTGTACTTTTTGCCTGGCCTTCCATCCCAACGTTCTGGACGACCGCAAGGCGCGCCTAAAATTGGGGAGACCGGAGAAAAGGAACCCGCCAGTGAAATCGAAAGAGACGAGGTGGGCGGTTTCCACAGCCACGGGATCCGCCGAGCAGCTGGAGCAGGTGAAGGCATTCGAGGAGGAAGCAGCTCAAGCTTCGGCCAGTCTAAGTTTTTTTGTTGCACTCAACCTTGGCTCTACTTTTAGGGGCTCCTTCAGGGAGTTGTGCCAGTCTCTCCCTACCAGGGGTGAGGCGCCCTCGGGCACACACTCCTCCCACCCTCGGAAGAGAGATAAGGACCCTAAGTCTTCGACTAAACGGAGACGCTCCTGGGACTGAGAGACGTCTGAGTCCCAGGAACACGCGGTCTCGACTTCAGTTGAGATCGCTTCCTCGGCCGCCGGCTTTATGGACCTTCCATCAAGGGAACGAGACCGAGGAAACTGCTGAACTGGCCGAGATTACTCTTGACCCAATCGAGGCTTTATCGCTGACTCCGGTTGACAGATCTTTAGAAAGGACTCCAGTCCTTTCCTTTTCCGATGAGGAGACACTGTCCTCGGGTGTCCCGATCGAGGAAACTGTACCAGAACCTCGGTTTTCACCGACTCCGGTGACTCCTGATCGACCGAACCAACCCTGTTGGTCTCTGTCAAGGACCAAGACCCCTTCGGTTGAACGTCCGAAAAAGGGTCACAAACACGCTAGAAGAGGCGCTGCCACAGATCTTCATCCTCCTCCTCGGATGAGGAGAGGCTTCGACGGAAACTCCGTTGATGCTATGAGGATCTTTTTTGGCAACAGCTGATTTTGACTGGGCAGAAGCCGGCCCTGCCAGCTGCCCTGGCCATCACTTGGCTCCCGCCTCCAAGGCCGACGCCAACCCCTCCGGAACCGAAGGCCTTGGTTCCACCGCCCGTGGGGCCGGCCCATATCCGTGCTCGGCCTATTCCGGTTTCTCCACCGATTTTGGTGGAGCCACTGCCTAAGCAGCCTCAGGGAGGGGCTCTCTCGAAAGAGGGCTTCCCCAACGTCTGTCGATCATGGTTGTCCCTGATTGCCCTCGGCGTGTCAAGGGAGACCTAGGCTGGAGACTGTTGTATCCCGACTCTTTGGACTCGGACGATACTGGATTACACACTCATCCTGAGGATGATGAGTCATCCGTGGCAGGATTGGAGGAAGGCCCTTCCTCCTTTCAGGGCATCCTCTGCCTGATCTCCGAATCCACCGGAATGCCCCTGGAGCCCATCCAGAAAAAGGCGAAGTACCCACTTATGGATATCCTCAAAAGGGGGGATACCCTGACGGAGGCCTTTCCAGTGGCCGAAGCCATTGTTGGCCCGGCCCTTGAGATGTGGCAGCATCCTGCTTCCTGCCCAGCTCCATCTGCCCGTATGGCCCACAAGTATACAGTGTTCATGGGGTCCCTGGAGGGGTTCAGAGAACATCCTTCGGCCAAAAGCCTAGTGACTGCTTCTCTGTTCAGACGTACTGGTAGCTCAGCCGACACTGACCGGCTCCCGGACAAGGAGTCCAAGAATATGGACCATTCTGCATGTATGGTCTGTGCGGCCTCGACAGGCCAGCTCGGCTGTTATCATGGCACACTTCTCTCATGCCCTCCTAGGGTCATTAGATGAAGTTCTCCCTCATCTCCCGGTGGACATGCAGACCACAGTGAAGCAGGTCCGTGATCAGGCCATGCTGTTGTAAAACAGCAGCTCCAGATGGCTCTGGACATTGGAGATTCCTGTGCCCGCTCTTTAGCAGCCACAGTGGCCACTGCCCACAGGGCTTGGCTGAGGCTATCCTCCTTCCGGCAGATACTCAGCACAAGTTAGCTGATGTGCCCTTCCTAGGCACCAACCTCTTTGGTCCAGGAGTGGCTGGTCACCTCCAGCACATGGAGCAGTCCAGTGCCACCTTGGATGCTACCTCTGCGAAGGGTTCTTTGGGCAAGAACCAGAAGAAGTGCAAGAAGAAGCCTTTTAGGCACTCTTCCCCTGTGGTTAGGCAGTCCCTTCTGTCAAGGAGGCTAGCAGCAACTGCTGGCTCAAGCTTGGCACCCCAGGCCCAAGCAGGGTCCCCAACAGCCCCGTAAAGGAGACCGAGGTGCTGGTCCAGGAGCCTCCTCCTCCTCCTCTAAGCCTGCTCAGTGATGGGTTGGGGGTTGCCACCCCTACACCAGTCACGCCAGCTCTGGGTCCTCCATGGGGGCGGCTCTGTTGCTTTCTTTCCGCCTGGTCCGATATCAGCTCAGACAGGTGGGTTCTAGAAGTGGTCGGCCAGGGACTGCCTCTGGAATTCGAGTAGTACCCTCCCAGCAGAGCCCGCACCCCTCGGGAGGAAAGGATCTCAACTTGCACTCAGTTGGCTTTTCGAGATGACATTGCTCAGCTCCTCCGCAAGAAGGCAGAAGCTCCAGTGCCGGATACTCATAAAGACCCAGGCTTTGTGTCCAGGTACTTCCTGGTGCCCAAGTGGACCGGGGGTTGGTGCCCCATCCTAGATCTCCACGACCTGAATCAATATCTCAGGTCTCGCACCTTCCGGATGGTAACTCTGAACCAGATCATACCATCCCTGGAGCGAAACATGTGGTTCTAGGGACATGGATATGTTGTTCATCCACACTTATTGGCAGGTTCCTTGCCGCTTTAAATCTTGCCGGATGGTCTTCAAGCTAGCTCCTCCCACCCACCCGGGTGGTAAAACTCTCGGCTCCGCCCCATGACGCCAGATCTTCCTTACCGCTTGGAAGCTCAGGTTCCCTCCTTAACGCTCTGCGATTAAGCTTTGGGGCCTAATTCTTCGACTTTAAAAAAATTTTCAAAACTTTTACCACTTCGGTCTTCTTCCCTCGCGGCTGCGATGGACAAATCGACTCCCGGTTTTCGGAGATGCCCTTGCGGGCAGAAGATGTCTCGGACGGATCCGCACTCCACGTGCGTTTACTGCCTAGGCCAGGTGCACGACCCGCAGGCCTGCGAACTGTGCTCATCTTTCTCGGTCTACGTCCTTGAGGATCGCGCTGCCCGTCTCCAACTTGGGCGCCCCGAAAGGAGATTTCCCCCGGTCAAATCCAAGGAGGCCCGACTGGCGGTGTCCGCGGCTGCGGGCTCCGCAGAACAACTTGAGCAGATGATCGCCCTCGAGGAGGAGGCGGCTCATGCCGTTACGCTCTTCGGCTGTGTATCTCTGCCTGCCTTGGGTCCTCCTATTCGCTTCTTTTAAGGAGTTTTGCTTGACCCTCTTGACCAAAGGCGAGGGTCCAACTCTTCTGGACCGCTTTCATCGGTCAAGAAAGGGTAAGTCCCATCGTCGACGCTCTTGGGAGCGGAAAGATCTCCCTCCCTGTCGACAGTCGCCACTTCGGTCGGTTTAGCCGCCACTGGCTTCACGGTACCCCGCCAGGCCAGGTGACCGAGACTCCCGCTGACATGGTCGAGATTTTTCTCGACCCGTTAGACGGGTTGTCGGCTGGAGAAGCCGAAATTTCCTCCTCCCCGGTTCCCCCAGCGAGGATTGTGGATACCATCAGCTCATCTGTTCCTCTGGTTCCCGAGCCGTCGGATTTGTCAACCGAACCGAAGGGATTGCCGATCCTCGGCTCCCCGCCGCACCGAGATTCTCGGTCTCGGTCTCGGACATCTTTGCGGTCTAGCCGATCCCGTCGACACAGGCGGTCTCGGTCTCGGCACCGCGGTAAGCGGCGTCGCCGCTCTTCCTCATCTTCCTCCTCCTCGGACGAGGGGAGGCTTCGGCGTAAGTTGCGCCAAAAATATGAGGATCTTATGTGGCAACAACTAATTTTGGCTGGGAACAAGTCGGCTCAGGCCTCTTTTCCGGCCATAAATGGTTGTCACTGGACGGTCAAACAACCCCTCGAGGTGGTCGAGGAGCCTATTTCCAGGCTGGTTGTTCGGTCTACTCCTGCTGCCCCACCAATACCGGTGGAACCACCTCCGCCTCAACCAACAGTCGGGGCCCCGACAAAAAGTTCGTGGCCGGCTCATGGCCTTCCCCATATAGCTGTCGGTCACCCTCACTCCCGATAAGCCTCGCACGTGGAGGGTGGCTGGCTCTAGGCAGCTGTTCAACGATTCGCCTGAGTCGGACGACGACTCCTCCTGTTTTCCAAGCGCCTAGACTTGGAATCCTCTGGGGCAGTCGATGGACCCTAGCCCTTCGCCCTTCCTTGACTACTCAGGCTCATTCTCAGAATCCACTGGGATGAAGCTCGAACCCGTGCCAAACGGGCTAGATATCCTCACTGGAGATTCTGGAACCGAGGATTCTCCCACGGAGGCCTTACCAGTGGCTGAAGCCATTGTTGGCCCGGCCCTGGAATTGTGGCAGCGTCCGGCTTCCTGTCCTGCGCCTTCGGCCAGGATGGCCAGAAAGTATGCGGTTCCCACAGGCTCTCTGTCCGGCTTTTCCGAACACCCTTCGGCTGAGGGGTTGGTCACGGACAGTGTTTTCCGGCGAGCCGGAAATGCCAGGGACGTGACAAACCGCTCGACAAAGAGTCCAAGAAACTGGACTATACTGGGCGGAAAGTGTATGCTGCTTTCCTCCTCGCTTCGCCAGGCCAGTTCCGCCCGCCTTGATGGCACATTTTTCCCATGCCCTGTTGGGCTCCCTGGATGAGGTCGTCCCTCATCTTCCTCATGGACCTGCAGACCACAGTTAGCAGGTGCAGGACCAGGGCAGGGCAGTAGCAGCAGCAGCTCCAGACTGCGCTGGATATTGGAGATTCTTGTGCCTGGTCAGTGGCGGCCGCGAGTGGCTATGCGCCGGCGGGCGTGGCTGAGGATATCCACCACCGGATACCCAGCACAAGCTCACGGATGTTCCTTTCCTGGGAACTGACCTCTTCGGCCCTGGGTGGAAGGTCACCTCAGAGGATCGAAAAGTCCAATGCCACCTTGGACTCAGTAGTCGCCCAGAGAGGGACAAGGGCCGTAAGCCCCAGCCTAAGCCCTTGCCCCTCTGCTCCGCTCAGGCCGCCCGCCCAACAACGTCAGGGCCAGCAGACTAGACCTTGGCATTCCAAGCCCAAGTCGTCAGCTTCCTCAATAGGAAGCAAGGAGGAAGAGGCCTCTGGGTCCCTCGCCGGTCCTTCCTCCAAGCTTTGCACAGTGACGGGCTGAGGGTGTCACCTCATCCCCGCCACCGCCTCTGGTTCCCCCGTGGGGACGGCCCGGCACTTCCTTTCCGCCTGGTCCACTGTTACCACGGACAGGTGGGTTCTGGAGGTGGTGGGAAGAGGCCTGCCTCTGGAATTCGAACGGGTTCCACCCTTCAGAGCCGTCGCCCCAAGGGGGGCTTCGGGGTCCCCAGACTCTTTGAAGGCTCGCCGAGCCGACATTCCCCTTCTCCTTCAGAAAGGGGTAATAAAAGAGATAGAGGACCCCCCATCAGAACCGGGGTTCGTGTCCAGGTACTTCCTGGTCCCGAAACGGACGGGGGGCTGGCGCCCCATTCTCGACCTACACGACCTGAACAAGTTCCTAAGGTCTCGAACCTTCAGAATGGTCACTCTGGCTCAGATACCATCTCTGGAACACGGCGTGTGGTTTTGTTCTCTGGACTTTCAGGATGCGCTCTTTCACGTCCCTATCCGTCCATCTCATCAGAGATTCCTCCGCTTCAGGCGGAGGGATCCCTTCGAGTTCCAGGCCATGCCTTCGTCTCTCCAGCTCCCAGGGTCTTCACCAAGTGCATGGCAGTGGTGACAGCATTCTCTGCGCCGAGGGGTCCGGTGTACCTTACCTGGACGATTGGCTGATAGCAGCCCTCCAGGTCGGAGGTGGAGCGGTCCAGGATCTGCCCTCCAGGTTTGCTCTCAACTCGACCTCCTGGTCACGAGGCCAAGTGAACTCGAGCGAAGCAGGTGATAATTTCATCGGGGCAGAGCTCGACTTCTTCGAGCCAGAGCACGGCTCCTGCGGACAGGGCCGAGGTTCACCTCCTTTGCCCAATCATTTCCTGGTTGGGCAACGTGCCCTGCCGGGACTTCCTGCGACTCCTGGGTCTCATGGCGGCCTGTACCAGCCGGAGTCCGTTGGGCACTCTGGCACATGCCGCCCCTCCAGTGGGACTGGCCAGCCAGTGGTCACAGCGCCAGCGATCCTCTGGACCAGCGTGTGTGGACGACTCCAGGAGATGTGGGAAGCTCCAGTGGTGGACCATTCCGTCCCATCTGCAGGAGGGATCCCGTTTGTCCGCTTGAGCAGCCGGTCTCTCTAACGACCGACGCCTCTTTGATGGGTTGGGGTGCCCATCTGGGGAACACCGAGTGCCACGGCCTCTGGTCCCGCGGGAGTCCCGGCGTTACATCAACTGCTGGAGCTCCGTGCGGTCCGCCTAGCCTCTCCGCCTTTGCTCCATTTCTCTGGGGTCAAGTGGTCCGGGTCCAGACGACAATACCACACCATGTACTATCTAAACCGCCTAGGCGGGCGCGCTCCATGCTCTATGCAAGGAAGCTCTCCGATCTGGTCACTAGTGTGGCAGCCTGGAGGCTGGATCTCCTGGCTATTCATGTGGCAGGAGCTCCAACACCCTGCCGATGCCCTGAGCCGATAGGGGCTGCATCGCACGAGTGGTCTCTCCTGCGGAGATAGTACAGGACCTGTTCTCCTGTTGAGGCACACCTCTTGTGGATCTGTTTGCCTCCAGGGAGAACGCGAAGCTGAGGCTGTTTCATGCCCGCCCCCCTCAGCAGGGCTCGCTGCAGGGGGATGCCTTCTCGAGGCCGTGGACCCCAGGCCTCTTTTACGCCTTTCCCCCCGTTGCCCTGATTCACAGGGTCCTGCTGAAAGCGAGGAGGGACAAGGCGCAGGTGATTCTGATAGCCCCAGACTGGCCTCGCCAGTTCTGGTACCCAGATCTCCTCAGTCTCAGCTCCAGGACTCCGCGGCAGCTTCCAGCTCGCCGGACCTGCTCTCAGTCAATCAGGGGAAGGTGTTCCATCCGGACCTTCAATCCCTGCACCTGACGGCCTGGTTCCTGAGCAGCTAGAGTTCCAGGCCTTGGGTCTTTCCGACGAGGTTCTCAATGTCGTTGAGGCGTCCCGTAAGGAGTCGACCAGAAAATGCTATGCCTTCAAATGGAAGAGGTTCTCCATTTGGTGTCGGGAAAAAGGGTTGGACCCTTTCTCGTGTCCTGTGGCAAGCATTTTGGACTATTTATGGTCCCTTTCTAGTCAAGGGCTTAGGTAGACGACCCTTAAGGTGCACCTGGCAGCCATCTCTGCTTACCGGGCGCGGGCCGGTCAGCAGTCAGTGGCGCAGGAAAAAGTGGTCGGGCGCTTCTTTAAAGGCCTTGATCACATTTCCCCTCCAGTGCGGGAACCCCCACCTCCGTGGGATTTACTGCTGGTACTGGCAAAGCTCATGGGCAAGCCATTCGAACCAATGCACAGGTGTGGTCTCCCCCACCTATCGTGGAAGACCGCCTTCTTGGTGGCTATCACGTCAGCCAGAAGGATGGGAGAACTCCAGGCACTTAGCATCGAGTCTCCTTACCTGGTCTTCCACAGGGACAAGGTTGTCCTACGCCCCCACCCGAAATTCCTTCCGAAGGTGGTGTCGGAGTTTCACCTTAACCAGATGTTGACTCTGCCGGTGTTCTACCCCAACCACACCTCGGAGGCCTAACATAGGCTCCATACTCTGGACCCTGGAAGGCGCCGCTTATTATAAGGAGCGCATGGCTGAGATTCGGGGAGAGGTTCGCCAGCTGTTTGTCACCCACGCTGGAAGCCGCACCTGGCAGACCTGCAGCCAAGCCGGACGATAGGCAGATGGGTCACCTCCTGCATAAATCTCTGCTATGAGTTGGCGGGCATGGAGCCTCCCAGAGGGATAAGAGCTCATTCTACCCGCCATACTGCTGCATCGGTGGCTGCTTCCAGGGATGTCCCTATCCAGGAAATCTGCAGGGCTGCTACCTGGAAGTCAGCACACACCTTTATTACCCATTACCACATCGACCTTGAGTCACGCCGGGATGCTGGTTTTGGGGCCTCGGTTCTCTAATCTCTGTTCCCCAAGTAAGTATGTAGGGGGTGTGCGCCTTGCCTCCCTCCTCCCGGAGAACTGCTAGGAGTCTGCCAATAAGTGTGGATGAACAACATATCCATGTCCCTAGGAATACAGGTTACTCACCTGTAACAGGAGTTCTAGGAATGGTATATGTTGTTCATCCACAACCCACCCGACCTCCCCGGCTTCGACGCACAACCTGAGCTTCCAGCGGGCCAGATCTGGCATCACGGGGCGGAGCCGAGAGTTTTACCACCCGGATGGGTGGGAGGAGCTAGCTTGAAGACCTTCCGGCAAGATTTAAAGCGGCAAGGAACCTGCCAATAAGTGTGGATGAACAACATATACCATTCCTAGAACTCCTGTTACAGGTGAGTAACCAGTATTTCTGTTCACTGGATCTGCAGGATGCATTCTTCCATGTCCCAATCCGTCCATCCCATCAGTGGTTCCTCCACTTCAGGGTCGAGGGGACCCTGTACGAGTTCCGAGCCATGCCATTCGGCCTGTCATTGGCCCCAAGGGTCTTCACTAAGTGCAGCACAGTGGTGGCAGCCCATCTCCGGCGTCGAGGAGTTCGAATCTACCCTTGTCTCGACGACTGGCTCTTGGCAGTTTACTGCCTTCAGGAGGTGGAGAAATCCAGGGATCTGGCTCTTCGAACCTGCTCCCAACTGGGCCCCCTGATCAACGGTGCCAGGTCGGAACTCGTGCCCTCTCAGGTGATGGGCTTCATCGGGGCAGAGCTCAACTCTCGTCAAGCCAGAGCTCGGCTCCCGGCGGACAGGGCGGAGGTTTCTGGTTTGGGCACTTGCGCCCTGCCCAGGACTTCCTGCGCCTTCTGGGTTACATGGCGGCGTGCACCTCAGTGGTCTGCTGGGCCAGATGGCACATGTGCCCCCTCCAGTGGGAGCTGGCCGCTCAGTGGACTCAGCACCACAGTCATTTCGACCAGCGGATCACTGTGACCCAGAAGATGTGGGACGTACTCCAATGGTGGACAGCCCCAGAACAGTTGCAGGAAGGAATCTCGTTTGTCCGCCCTGAGCTGACGGTCGTTCTTACGACCGATGCCTCTCTCATGGGCTGGGGAGCCCACATGGGGGACAGCAGAGCCCACGGGTTCTGGACCCCCAAGGAGTCCCAATGCCACATCAACCTGTTGGAGCTCAGAGCAGTCAGACTGGCATTGTCAGCTTTCGCTCCTCAGCTCCGGGGTCAAGTGGTTCAAGTCCAGACGGACAATCCCACGACCATGTACTACCTCAACAAACAGGGCGGCACGCATTCCCGTCTGCTTTGCAAGGAGGCGCTTTGCATCTGGACCCTCGTCAGCTGGTTGGAGGCAGATCTCCTAGCCATTCATGTGGCAGGAGTCTCGAATCAGCTGGCGGATGTTCTCAGCTGTTTAGGCCAGACATCCCACGAGTGGTCACTCCATCCAGAGGTAGCTTACAACTTGTTCTCCTGTTGGGGCAAACTGATGTTGGACCTGTTTGCCTCCAGGGAAAACACCAAGCTGAGGCTGTATCATGCCCGCCCCCCTCAGCAGGGCTCACTGCAGGGGGATGCCTTCTCGAGACCGTGGACCCCAGGCCTCCTCTGTGCCTTCCCTCCATGTCCCTTGATCCACAAGGTGTTACTCAAGGTGAGGAGGGACAAGGCGAAGGTGATCCTGGTATCCCCAGATTGGCTGCACCAGTTCTGGTACCCAGATCTCCTTAGCCTCAGCTGCAGGCACCCGGAGCGGCTTTGTACATGCCCGGACCTGATATCTCTGAACCAGGGGAAGGTTTTCCATCCAGACCTTCAATCCCTGCACCTGACAGCCTGGTACCTGAGCGACTAGAGTTCCAGGCTTTGGGTCTTTCCGAGGATGTCTACATCGCAGTGGAGGCATCTCGGAAGGAATCAACCAGGAAATGTTGTGTCTTCAAATGGAAAAGATTTTCCATTTGGTGTCAGGGAAGAGTCTGGACCCTTATCCTGTTCTGTGGCTAACATTCTCGACTACCTTTGGTCTCTCTCCAAAGGGGGCCTACGGTCATTGACCCTTAGGGAGCACCTGGCAGCCATTTCTGCTTACTGGCCGCGGGCCGGTCAGCCGACACTGGCGCAAGAGACAGTGGTTGGGTGCTTTTTCAAAGGCCTGGATCACATATCCCCTCCAGTGCGTGAACCTCCACCTCCGTGGGACCTCTTGCTGGTTTTGGCAAAGCTCATGGGCAAGCCATTTGAACCCATGCACAAGTGTGAGCTTTCACACTTGTGGAAGATGGCCTTCCTGGTGGCTATCACGTCAGCCAGAAGGACAGGAGAGCTTCAGGCACTTTCGGTGGACCCCCGTTATCTGGTCTTCCACAGGGACAAAGTTGTCCTGCGCCCCCACCCGAAATTCCTTCCAAAGGTGGTGTCAGAGTTTCACCTTAACCAGGTGTTAACTCTGCCGGTATACTACCCTAATAACACTTCGGATGCTGAGTACAGGCTCCATACTTTGGATCTGAGACGTGCTCTCTCCTATTACAAGGAGAGAATGGCAGCAATTCATGGAGAGGTTCGTCAGCTGTTTGTCACCTACGCTGAAGCTGCTTCTGGCAGGCCTGCAGCCAAATGGACCATTGCAAGGTGGATTACATCATGCATAGGTCTGTGCTATGAGTTGGCGGTCAAGGAGCCTCCCAGAGGGATAAGAGCTCATTCTCCCCGCCATACTGCTGCATCGGTGGCTGCTTCCAAGGACATCCCTATCCAGGAAATCTGTCGGGCTGCTACCTGGAAGTCAGCAAACACCTTTATTACCCACTACCACATCGACCTTGAGTCACGCCGGGATGCTGGTTTTGGGGCCTTGGTTCTCCAATCTCTATTTCCCAAGTAGGGGGTGTGCGCCTTGCCTCTCTTCTCCCTGAGAACTGCTTGGAGTCTGCCAGAGAGTGTGGATGAACAACATATCTATGCTTCTAGAAGAACAGGTTACTCACCTGTAACAGTAGTTCTAGGAGTGGTATATGTTGTTCATCCACATGCATCCACCCGGTTTAGGTGCACAACCTTGCTTCCAGCGGGCTAAGATCTGGTGTCATGGGGTGGAGCCGAGGTATTTACCACCCTGGTGGGTGGGAGGAGCCAGCTTGAAGACTTCCGGCAAGATTTAAAGGGGAAAGGAACATGCCAGAGAGTGTGGATGAACAACATATACCACTCCTTGAACTACTATTACAGGTGAGTAACCTGTTTTTTCCCACATCCATCCCTCCTGTGGATAAAAGAATGGACAGGAGGTATGCTTTATCAGGTCCTGGTATGGAATTCCTTTCAACCCGCTGCAGCCATGTTGGGGTAGTGCAAGCTGCAGCCTGTGACAAGCTAACATCCCCTGGCATCTCACCCACCCCCAGATAAAGATTCCAGGAAAGTGGATGCGTGGCAAACAAACAGTACTTGGCATCCTCTTTGGGACTCAGGTAATCAAATTACATGGAATATATAGCCAGGTACCAGAAATCTATGTGGGATATGGTTCTGGAGCTGGCTAAGAATGCCCCTTCCCAGCTAGCCAAGGAGCTGGAGCAGGTGGCTGTAGATGGTATAGAAGCATCCAAAGTGCAATTTTATGCTGCTGTAGACTCGAATGATATACATTCCAGGTCATGGCTACATCTATCTCCATGAGGAGGTTTGCTTGGCTTAGGTGTACCAGTCTTACACAGGAGACCCAGACTAAGGCCATGGATTTTCCAGTAACTGGTAATTCTCAGTTTGGGGAGCAAACAGAGAACTACATGAAGAAGATGGATGAATATAGGACCACCCACAGGAGTGCTGCAGCCAACGAAAAGCAGGCCATTCCTCAAAGGCAGCAATTTAGGGCTGGCAGGGTCAGGCCTTTTCACAGGCCATTTTGCCAAGCTCAGGCCTCCTCCTCCTCCTCCTCTTTCCAGTAGAGGGTTTTTTTATAGGGGAAGAGGCAGGCATGGGATGACCAGGAACCCATCATCCACACAGTCTAAGCCCCCTGCCAAACAGACACCCTGAGGTGTCAGTCAGGGTCGCCTCACCAGTTGCGGTAGGGGGCATGTTGGCTCACTACTTCCAGGCCTGAGAGTCTGTTTCGTCAGGCAAATGGGTCCTGGAGGTAGTGAGCCAGGGACTTGCTCTCAGTTTTAAAAGGCTTCCAAAAATGAGAGCAAGGTCCTTCAGTCCTCCCTCTCCCCTGAAGACAAAGGCCTTAGAGGCAGAAGTCTCCTCTCTTCTGCTTCTGCAAGCAGTACAGAAGGTACCTCGTTGTCACAGGGAAAAAGGACTATTTCAGATACTTCCTCACCCCCAAAAATACAGGGGAGTGGCGACCCATTCTAGATTTAAGGTACCTGAACAAACATTTAACAAAACCAAAATTCAAGATGGTGACTCTGGGAGTAATGCTTCCCTGTCTGAGACCAGCAGACTGAACAGCTTCCCTAGATATCAAGGATGCCTACTTCCTCATACCTATCAGACATTCCCACAGAAAGTACCTCAGGTTTGAGTTGCTCTCAGGCCAGTACCAATTCAGAGCTATGCCTTTTGGCCTAACATCTGCTCCAAGGGTGTTCACCAAGGGTCTAGCAGTAATGGTGGCATTCCTCAGAAGACAGGGAATCCTTCTGTTCCCATACCTGGATGACTGGCTCATTGTGGATCAGTCCTCAGACAGAGTCAAGTCAGCCCTAGAGGTCATTCAGAAGCTTCTAGATTCCTTGGGTTTCATTCTGAACCTAGAAAAGTCTGTTCTGGAACCAGCTCAGCTCCTCACTTTGATAGGGGTGGAGCTAGACACTATCCATGCAAGAGTATTTCTCCCACTCTCAAGGGTTCAGTCCCTTGTCACTCTGGCTTCTTCTTTTTGTCCTCTAGTTTCTTGTCCAGCCAGACACTTTCTACAGTTGCTGGGACACATGACAGCTTCCACAGCAGTGGTCCAAGGAGCAAGGTTTCAGATGAGAGATATTCAGTTTCATCTCAGGTCTTATTGGTCTCAGAAATAAAGACCCTCTCTCCAAATTGCTTCTAGTGTCTCAAACTCTAGTTCAGGCCCTCTAGTGGTGGCTGGAGGAGTACAATCTTCGACAAGATGTCCCCTTTATCAATCAGGCTCCTTCAGTGATTCTCCCCACAGATGCCTCTTTTCTGGGTTGGGGAGCACATCTGGATCAGCTTACAGCTCAGGGAACCTGGTCTCACCAGGAGTCTCTTCTATACATAAACCTTCTCGAACTCAGAGCTGTCTTTCTAGCACTTCAGACATTCTCAACTGCTGTTCAAGGGAAAGTGGTGCAGATCAGGACAGGCAATACCACAACCATGTGGTACATTAACAAGCAGGGAGGCACTCAGTCCTCGGCCTTGTGCACAGAGGCGATGAAAATATGGTCTCTAGCTTATTCGACTTCAAGCTTCCCTGATGGCTGTGCATCTTCCAGGGAAGGACAACATTCTAGCAGATGCTGTCAGCAGGATTTCTCAGGGTCACCACGAATGGACCCTGAACCCTCTAATTCTTCAGGTCATTTTCAAGAGGTGGGGCACTCTAGAGATAGATCTCTTTGCAGCCCCAGGCAATCACCAGTTTCCTCTCTTTTGCTGCAGACAGCCTCTTCTGGGCCCTGTCCCTCAGGATGCTGTCTTGTTGAACTGGACAAGCAGGATTCTGTATGCATTTCCTCCTTTTCCTCTGATATTCAGGGTCCTGATCAAGATCACGTCTCAGCCTTGCGGGGTGATTCTAGTGGCTCCAGACTGGGCCAGATAGCCTTGGTACCCTCTACTCTTGTCACTGTCAGTGACAATGCCTCTGTGTCTTCCCAGACAGTTCAATCTCCTCACCTTCTCACAGGGGGGGATTCTTTATCCCAACCTTCAGACTCTCAGGCTCAAAGCCTGGCTCATGAAGAGCTAGAATATGCAAGCCTGCACCTTTCTCTTTCAGTCTTGGACATTTTAAAGGTTAACAGGAAACCTGCTACTAGAAAGATTTACAACTCCAAATGGAAAAGATTTTGGTTTTGGTGTTCCCAGAGGCATATCCAGCCAGAGCTGGCTGATATTGCCTCCGGCCTACTACTCTCAAGGTACATTTGGCAGCTGTTTCTGCCTTCCTTTCTGCTGGTATGGGCTCCTCCCTAGCATCTCATCCAGTTTTCAAGAAATTTTTCAAGGGTCTAGTACATATTAATCCTCCCTTTCGAGAGCCTACCCCTTCTTGGGATCTGAATATCTGTATTGCACATCTTATGCAGCCCCCGGTTTGAACCTCTATCCTCAGCTGAGCTGAAGTGCTTGACTTAGAAAACTGTATTCCTGGTAGCCATTACCTCTGCCAGGAGAATCGGTGAATTACAGGCTTTATCAGTGGAACCTGACTTCATTTCATTTCACAGGGATAAGGTGGTCCTTCGAACCAACAGAAAGTTTCTTCCAGAAGTGGTATCAGACTTTCATTTGAATCAGTCTATGTCATTGCCTGTATTTTTCACTGACCATTCTCTCTGGGGAGAGAAGATTACGCAGTCTTGATGTAAAGAGGGCTCTTAGTTACTATGTAGAACACACTAAGGCCCATAGAAATGACTGTTCCCAGTTGTTTCTCACTTATGGAGAAGTGGGAAAGGGTAAACCTGCCAACAAGAGAACCATTGCCAGGTGGATTGTCTCCTGTATCCAGTTCTGCTATTCAAAGCTTGAGAAAGAGCCTCCCTCAGGCCTGAGGGCTCATTCTTCCCGAAGTACAGCTGCTTCGGTCGCAGCAGCTAGAGATATACCCTTAGTGGAAATCTCTGAAACAGCCACCTGGAAAACTGCTCACACATTTACTAAGCATTGCTCGCTGGATATTGTCAAGAAGTGATACTTGGTTTGGCACAGCTGTGCTGCAGAGCTTGTTCCCAAAACAGGTTCTGTGAATCCCTCCTCCAAGGGGGTACTGCTGTTAGTCTGCATATAGTCATAATACAGCAAGACTTCATGTTGTTTGAAGAAACAATTAACATAGTAGTGTTGTTTCTTCTAATGGAGTCTTGCTGTATTGACTTCCCTCCCTGCCTCCCCTCCTGGAACCTAGTAGTTTTGGGATATAGTTTGGCAGCTACAGTGCTGCACCCCAGAGGTGTATTTGGCATACCTTTATTGTATTAAGGGTTTTTCTGTTTTTTATTCTGAATATTTTGGTTGTTTCACTACCTGCTTAGATTCTTTTTGGGGTTCTTGACTTGAGTCTTTTGACCCTAAAGATCTGTTTTATTGCCCTTTGGCATAAAAATTTTAGAAACAATTTCTGCTTTTTTGAGTTAGTTAGTTTAGTGCTTGTAAGAATCTGACGGTTACACTTCAGAGTACAACAGACAGAGGTTTGAAAACCCGAGCTCGAGCGCAACGTTCTGTGCCTTAGCTTAGAGTTAACCCTTTACTCTCCAGAGCAGTTCAAGTGCTGGGGCTAACTGCATATAGTCAGAATACAGCAAGACTTCATTATAAGAAACAACATTACTATGGTGAGTAATTTTTTCTTTTGGATCGTCCAAACGATTGAGAATCACACGTCAAATCTAAGGATGGCCGTCTGGTGGTCTCCACGGCCACATGGTCCACTGAACATCTTGCGGCATTTGAGGAAGGCGTGGCCCAGGTTGCTGCTCAGGCTGCTTCAGCCTTTTTGCCACTCTCCTTGGGTGCCTCCTTCACAGGGGCATTCAAGGAATTGTGCCATGCCCTTCCCACCCATCGGCAAGGTCCCTTGGGCACGAAGTCCAAATCTAAAATAAGAGTCCAAGAAACGGTCTCACCATTGATCATGGGATCGGGAGCACTCTCGGGCCTCTGATTCCTGTGCTTTTCCAGAGGTTCCAACTTCGGTTGGTTGAAGGCCACCTGCCCCATGGTCTCCCCATTGGACCAGTTGGGTTAAATAACAGAAAAATAGGTCTTGGCACACCTTCACAGGACAAAAAGTAGCTCACCACACTGCATTCATTTTCATGAACTCTTACTATATCAAAATAAATAACGGCAGTGAACATAAAGTGCAAACCAGTGCAGACATGGACAAACTCCTCACACATGTTTCACCTGAACACAGGCTTTATCAAAGGTTGGGTGAAATGCAGGTTGATGATCTAGCCTAGATATTCCTCAAGCCAGTCAACCCGTTGTCACCGGAAGAGGCTGACTACTCCCTTTCTAGGACCCCAGTCCTGCCACTCACTCGGGGAGGGATGGATCAGTCCGCTGATCTGCTACCTCTTGACCCAGAGCCTCCGGACCAGGAGGAGACACGCCTCTCGCCGGCCCCCTCTGAGATCCACCATTGTCTGCCCTAATGGTCGAGGTCGTGATCCCACTCTCGGGGCTCCGAATCGAGCAGCCCACATCAACATTGACACTCGCACTCTCAATGTTCTTCCTCGGTCAAGGAGAGGCTCCGGCGCAAGCTGTGTCGGCACTGCATGGACTTGATGTGGCAACAGCTACTCTTCACTAAGGTAAAGCCCATTCCTGTTTCAACCCCGGCCATCACGTGGCTTTCGCCATAGAGGCCGCAGCCTTCTCCGCCTCGGCAGGAGCCATCCCGTTAGGTCCTGGCTCAGCCTCCTCTGGCCTTTCCGCCGATTTTGGTGGAGCCACCATCCAATCAGCCAAAGATGTCTTGGGTCGTCCCCATTGGCTGTCGGTCACCCTTACCCCTGACTGTCCCCGAAAGGTCAGTGGGACAACCCATCTTCCATGAATCTTCAGAATAGGAGGGTTCCTCCTTGCACTCCCGTCTGGTGGACTTAGACTCAGCTGAAGATGTGTCAATGGAGCAGGGCCCTACTTTCTTTGGGGACCTTCTCCATCTCATCTCAGAATCTATGGGTCTCCCATTGGAGCCCATTCAGAAGCGGGCTCAGTACCGGCTCATCGAGTTCCTGGATTGGGGCGACTTCCCTGGGGAGGCCTTCCTGGTGGCAGACGCCATCCTCGGTCCTGCCTAAGAACTGTTGCAGTACCCGGCCTGTTGCCATGCACTGACTGCCTGAATGGCCTGCAAGTGTGCAGTCCCTACCGGTTCCCTTTTGGGATTTACAGAGCATCCCTCAGTTGAGGGTCTCGTGGCTGACTCTGTGTTCGGGTTCACTGGCAACATAGGGGACATTGACAAGCCACCCGATAAGGAGTCCAAGAAATTTGACCATTTGGCTAAAAAGATGTATGCAGCCTCCTTTGGCAAGCGAGTTCGGCCCTTCTGATGGCACACTTCTCACATTCCCTCCTGGGCACGCTTGATGAGGTGCTTCCTCATCTCCGAGTGCACCTGCAGACCACGGTCAAACAGCTCCTGGATCAAGGCCGAGCTGTGACCAGGCAACAGCTCCAGATTGCCATGGACATTGTCAGCTCCTATGCCTGGTCTGTGGTGACTGCAGTGGGTATGCACCGCAGAGCCTGGCTGAGGATCTCGACATTCACGGTGGATACCCAGCACAAGCTGTTGAATGTCCCCTTCCTGGGTACTGACTTGTTCAGGTCAAGGGGCACCTCACTCGTATAGAGAAGTCCAATGCCACCTTGGACTCAGTGACATCCACTCAGAGAGACCCCAAGGGTTCTAAGCAGCATAAAAAGAAGCCCTTTCAGCCCCTTTGGTCAAACCAGCTCAGTCTCAGGCTGGACAACAGGCTCAGGTCTGGCGACCTCTACCAATGTCTGTGGCCACAGTCGTCCGTAAGCCTGCTGGCTGAGTCTCCGGCAGTTCCTTGGCCAGGCGCACCGCCAAGCCTGCCCAGTGATGGGATATGGGGTGCCTGCCTCATGCGCATCATGTCTTCCTTGGGTCCTCCCGTGGGGGTTGGCTCCACCACTTACTTTCCACCTGGTCCGCTGTCACCATGAACAGGTGGGTTCTCGAGGTGGTCAGTAAGGGTCTGCCTCTGGAATTTGAGGCATACCTACAGTGCCAAGCCCGTACCCCATGGAAGGGTATTGTGCCCACGGACATCCCTTCAGCCCTTTGGGATGACATCGCCCAGCTTCTCTGCAAGGAGGTCTTGGCTCCTGTCTCGGACCCTCCAGAACACCCAGGGTTTGTCTCCAGGTACTTCCTGGTGCCAAAATGGACAGGTGGCTGGTGCCCCATCTTAAAACTGCATGACCTGAACAGGTTTCTCAGGCCACCCACCTTCAGGATGGTCACTCTGTCTCAAATCATGCCATCTCTCAAGCAAAACATGTGGTTTTGCTCTCTGGATCTTAGGAAGCATTTTTTTCATGTCCCAATCCTTCCATCCCACCGCCGGTTCCTCCGGTTCAGGGCAGAGGGGGCCATGCCATTCGGCCTGTCCTAGGCCCCAGGGTCCTGACTGAATGCATGGCAGTGGTGGCAGCCTACCTGCAGCATCGAGGAGTCCGGGTTTACCCCCATATGGACGAGTGGCTGATCATGGGTCTCTTCAGACAGGAAGTGGAGTGGTCCAGGAATCTGTTCCTCCAGACCTGTGTCACTCTCTTGGCCTCCTGGTCAACGAGGACAGGTCGGAACTCATGTTCTCACAGGTGAGCAACTTCATCAGGGTGGAGCTCGACTCTTGCAGAGCCAGTATTCGACCTCTGGTGGACAGGGCAGAGGCTCTCTCCTCCTTTGCCCGATCATTTCGGGTTGGGCAGTTGTGCCCTGCTTGGGACTTCCTATGGCTTCTGGTATACATGGTGGCTTACACCAGCATGGTCCGTTGGGCCCCCTGGAGAATGTGCTCTCTGCAGTGGGAGCTGACCTGCCAGTGGTGTCAGCGCAAGGGCCACTTTGACCAGCCTTCAGAGGTGGTTAGTCCCGGAACATCTCCAGGAAGATATCCCGTTTGTCCGTCCAGAGCTGATGATCATCCTGACGACCAGTGCTTCTCTCATGGGCTGGGGTACCCACCTGGGGGATCACAGAGTCCACGGGCTGTGGACTCCCACGGAGTCCCGGTGCCATATCGACCTGCTGGAAATCTGGGCAGTTCGTCTGGCACCGACAACTTTTGCTTCGCAGGTTTGGGTTCAGGTCATTCAGGTCCAGACGGACAACACCACAACCATGTACTACCTCAACAAACAGGGTGGAACATACTCCCTTCCTCTGTGCAGGGAAGCGCTCCATGTTTGGACCCTCGTGCACAGCCCGGAGGCTGATCTCCTGATCATCCATCTGGCCAGTGTCTCCAGCCGACTGGCGGACGCTCTCAGCCATGTGGGCAAGGCGTCTCATGAGTGGTTTCTCCACTCAGAGGTAGTGTACAGTCTGTTCTCCTAGTGGGGCACCCCTCTAGTGGACCTATTTGCCTCCAAGGAGAATGCAAAGCTGAGGCTGTACTGTGCCCTCCCTCCTCAGCTTGGAAAGCTGCAGGGGATGCTTTCTCAAGGCCCTGGACCCCAGGTCTTCTCTATGCCTTCCCTCCATTTCCCTTGATCTACAAGGTGTTTGCTCAAATTGAGGAGGGACAAGGCACAGGTGATCCTGGTGGTTCTGGACTGGCCATGCCAATTCTGGTACCCCAGTATCCTCAGTCTTAGCAGCAGGCCTCCGAGGCAGCTTTCTCTCTTCCCAGACCTGCTCTTCATCAATTAGGGGAAGGTACTCCATCTGGAACTTCAGTCCCTGCGCCTGACAATCTGGTTCCTGTGTGGCTAGAGTTCCAGGCTTTGGGTCTCTCCAAAGATGTCCTCGCTGTGGTCAAAGCATCTCTGAAGGAGTTGACCCAAAAATGCTACACCTTCAGATGGAAGAGATTCTCCATTTGGTGCCAGGACAAGGGGCTGGACCCCTTATCTTGTCCAGTGGCTAGCATTCTCGACTACCTTTGGTCCCTCTCCCAGTAAGGCCTTCGGTTGATGACCCATAAGGTGCACCTGGCAACCATCTCTGTCTACTAGGTGCAGGCCAGTACACCGTTGGTGGCACAGGAGAAGGTGGTCTGATGCTTTTTCAAAGGTCTTGACCACATTTCCCCTTTGGTGCGTGAACCACCACCACTTTGGGACTTGTTACTGATATTGGTAAACCTCATGGGTAAGCCATTCGAATTAATGCACAGGTGTGAAATGTCTCGCATGTCGTGGAAGACGGCCTTCTTGATGGCTTTCATGTCAGCCAGAAGGATCATTGAGCTCCAGGCACTTTCGGTGGAGTCTCCTTACCTGGTCTTCCACAGGGACAAGGTTGTCCTTCGCCCCAAACTGAAGGTCCTCCCAAAGGTTGTGTTGGATTTTCACATTTACCAGGTGATTAATCTCCCAGTGTACAGGCTCCATACCTTGGACCTACGGCGAGCACTGGCCTATTATAAGGAGCGCGTGGCTGGAGTTTGGGGAGAGGCCGCACCAGGTTGACCGGCAGATAAGCAGACCATTGGCAGGTGGATTGTATCCTGCATCAACCTCTGCTATAGATTGGCGGGTAGGGAGCCTCCTGTAGGGCTTCGGGCTCATTCCACCTGCCATACCGCTGCCTCAGTGGCTGCTTCCAGGGACATCCCCATCCAGGAAATATGTCAGTCTGTTATGTGGAAGTCAGCACACACCTTCATTTCCCACTACCACATCGTCCTTGAGTCACGCCAGGATGCTGGTTTTGGGGCCTCAGTTCTCCAATCTCTGTTCCCTAAGTAGGGGAATGCGGCTTGCCTCCCTTCTCCTGGAGAACTGCTAGGAGTCTACCTGAAGTGTGGATAGAACACCATATCCACATCCCTAGAAACACAGGTTACTCACCTGTAACAGCAGTTGCAGGAGTGGTATATGGTGTTCATCCACACTGACCCACCCGACCTCCCCTGGCAAGTGGCACACCGGTCTTGCATCCAGCGGGAATGATCTGACAACACGGGGTGGTGCCGAGGGAGTTACCACCTGGGTGGGTGGGAGGAGGCAGCTTGTAGACGCTCCAGCAAGCCTTAAAGGGGAAAGGAACATTGCCTGAAGTGTGGATTAACACCATATACCACTCCTAGATCTACTGTTACAGGTGAGTAACTTGTATTTCCTTACCAGAAATTCCGGTTGTGTGTAGGCTGTGTGTCTGTAGGCAGGCAGTACCTCTCAGTTCTCAATGTTCTTTGCCTTTATGACATTTATGTCTTCAAACAACATGAAGTCTTGCTGTATTCTGACAATAGCAGTGAGTCCCAACCTTCGAACTGCCCCGGAGATGAAAGAGTTAACTTTCCATGCCAGGCATTGAATGCCAAGCTCAAGCTCGGTTGAGACTCTGTCTGTTGCTGTTTAAACTCAAACCGTCAGATTCTTTACTCCGCCTCACTGAACAGTCGCTCCGGAGATTTCTTCTTCTGCCCGGTTCAATTTGTCAGTTAAAGTACCGCTTTTCTCGGTTTTCGACCGAATTTAAACCGTAACCTGTCGGTTCAGTCTCTGTCTGTGGTATTGTGAGTACTAGATAGGTTATTTTTTTGTCTATTCTGTTTGGAACTTGTAAACGGTTCATCGGTTTGGTTTGAACCGATCGAGTTGTTTAAAAAATCTTAAATTGTACTTTTAGAGTGTGGTTACCGGTTCTTATCGGTTCTAAAAAAAACGGATTTTATTACGTTTTTTTCCATGACCCGTGACACGGTCAGGAACTGATTAGAGGGTCTTGCCTGGTGGATTGCCATAAAAGGGTAAGTTTGGTTAGGACTGGCACAATGTCTGAGAAACCCAAAAGAAAAACCGGACCCACTGGGTTTCAACACTGTAGTGTGTGTGGGGAAGTCTTTGCCAAGGCTGACCGCCACACCACCTGTGTTTATTGTCTGGGATTTGATCACCTCAATGCAGACTGCCAAATTTGTAAAAAATTCCCTGCAGCTACCCTAGAAAAGAGAGTTGGTAGGCTCAGGGAAAGGGAGGCCAAAAAGTCCGCTGAACCGGATGGTCAGCCTGGTTCGGTTCAAACCGAACCAGAAGTAGTGCCCTCTGACCAGGGCGAGACTTCTTCGGGCAAAAGGAGAGCCGATTCTGAGGAGTCAGTTCCAGCTAAAAGAACTAGAAAAGAAAAATCAGCTGGTGTGGAGCCAAAACTTTCCTCTCCAACCGCTGAAGAAATAGCCAAAGCGATCAAAATTGTTCAGTCGCTTTCCCCGGTTCCAACCGAACCGGCGCCATCAGGCAGGCGCTCAGTTCGACCGGTTCCACCGGTTCAAGAGTATGATTTAGAGGAATTTTATGAACCGGAGGAGGAGGAGGAAGAGGAGTATGAGGAAAGTGAATGTGGTTTTGAAAGTCTGGATGTGCCTATTGACCTGGACATCTCCCCAGACAGACCTTCAGGAGTGTCTCCTCCTAGGCTTTCTGAGTCCCCCTCCCATGTCATGTTTTATAAAAAAGTGGCTGAAACCCTCCAGCTTCCTATGGAAGAAGCTGTGGAGGACCAGGAGGAGCCTGACTATGTAGAAATGATGGATATCCCAGAGTCTAGGAGGCTGTCTATTCCCTTGCACAAATCTTTTGGGAAACAGACATTTAAGATTTTAAAGACTCCTAACACTATACCTCCTGTGGATAAAAGAATGGACAAGAGGTATACATTGTCAGGCTCAGACATGGAGTTCCTTACACAACAATGCAGCCATGTTGGGGTAGTGCAGGCTGCAGCCTATGATAAGGCAAGCATTCCCTTGGCTTCACACCCCCCGGACAAGAACTCCAGGAGGATTGATGCCATGGCAAAGAAACAGTACATGGCAGCATCCTTGGGACTCAGACAGGCCAATTATATGGCCTATACTGCTAGGTATCAGAAATCCAGATGGGACACTGTTATGGCTTTAGCAAAACAGGTCCCTGGCCAGCTTGCCAAGGAGCTGGAGCAGGTGGCTGCTGATGGTATTGAGGCATCCAAGGTGCAGTTCCATACTGCAGTAGACTCCAATGATGTGTCATCTAGAGTCATGGCTACATCTGTCACACTTCCAAGAATGGCTTGGCTCAGATGTACTATCCTGTCACAGGATACCCAGACTAAGGCCATGGATTTTCCTGTTGTAGGTAATTCTCTGTTTGGGGAGCAAACAGAGAATTACATGAAGAAAATGGATGAGTATAGGACCACCTATAGGAGTTCACAGGCCAAGGAAAGGCAGGCCACCTCAAAGGCAGCTTCCCAGGGGCAGGGGCAGGCCTTTTCATAGGCCTTTACCAAGCCCAGGCCTCTTCTGCTTATGACCAGAGGGGTTCTTTGAGGAGAGGCAGACGGGTACAAGCAGGCCTGCTTCCACCCTCAGCCCAAAGCCCCTGCCAAACAGGCACCCTGATGGGGTTGCCAGGGCCGATTCTCAGCTACCTGTAGGGGCAGGCTGGCTTACTTTGTCCAGGACTGGGAGTCTCTGACATCAGACAAATGGGTCCTGGAAGTAGTAAGTCAGGACTGGTTCTCAGCTTCAGAAAGTTTCCAAAGATGAGAACCAGATCCTTTCCACCTGCAAATCCTTCAGAGGCACTTGCCTTAGAGGCAGAGGTCTCTTCCCTCCTAGCTCTCAGAGCTGTGGAAAGGGTTTCACCCCTACACCAGGACAAAGGGTTGTACTCCAGGTACTTCCTTACCCCCAAAAAAGACAGGAGAATGGCAGCCCATCCTGGATCTCAGATACTTAAACAAGCAGCTTTTAAAACCAAAATTCAAAATGGTGACTCTGGGAATTATTCTACCCTCTCTAAGGCCAGGGGACTGGCTAGTGTCCCTGGACCTCAAGGATGCCTACTTCCATATTCTCATCAGAAGCTCCCATCGAAAGTACCTCAGGTTCGAGCTGCCCTCAGGCCATTACCAGTTCAGAGCAATGCCCTTTGGCCTCACCTCTGCTCCAAGGGTATTCACAAAATGCCTGGCAGTGGTAGTTGCTTCTCTAAGAAGGCAAAGGATTGCCATATTCCCTTACCTGGACGACTGGCTCATAGTAGGCCAGTCCCCAGACCAAGTCAAGTTACACTTACAGATAACTCAGCAACTGCTCACTTCTTTGGGTTTCCTTCTGAATCTTTCAAAGTCAGTTCTAGAGCCTGTCCAGCTCCTCACCTTCATAGGTGCAGAGCTAGACACAGAAAAGGCCAGAGCCTTCCTTACCCTGGACAGGGCAAGGACCCTGGTATCTCTGGCCTCCTCATTCACCCTGCAGGTGTCTCAACCAGCAAGGCATTTTCTACAGCTTCTGGGGCACATGGCTGCTTCTACAGCAGTAGTGCAGGGAGCAAGATTTCAGATGAGGGACATTCAGTTCCATTTGAGAGCCTTCTGGTCTCAAAGGAAGGACCCTCTGACCAAACTGATCCCAGTAACTCGAACCCTGATCCAGGCCCTACAGTGGTGGCAGGATCAGAACAATCTGAGACAAGGGGGTTCCCTTTGTCACTCAGTCTCACTCTTTAATCCTTACTACAGATGCCTCCCTCTTGGGGTGAGCACATGGGCACCTGACCACCCATGGGGTGTGGTTCCCTCAGGAATCTCTGCTCCACATCAATCTGTTGGAACTCAGAGCAGTATTTCTAGCACTTCAAGCTTTTTCCAAATCTATTCAGAACAAAGTTATTCAGGTCAGAACAGACAACACCACCACAATGTGGTACATCAACAAGCAAGGAGGCACTCGGTCTATGGCCTTGTGCACCGAAGCAATGAAGCTGTGGTCTCTGGCTTACTCCCTGAACACCTCTCTCACGGCAGTTCACCTCCCAGGCAAGGACAATGTCCTGGCAGATGCTCTCAGCAGGATTTCCCAGGGCCACCATGAATGGTCACTGTATCCCCTGGTCTTGGAGGTGATATTTTCCAGATGGGGCACCCCTCAGATAGGTCTTTTTGCAGCCCCAGACAATCACCAACTTCCCCTTTTTTAGCTGCAGGCCCCCAGTGTTGGGCTCAGTCCCCCTGGATGCCTTAGTTCTCAATTGGGAAGGGAAGTTCCTGTATGCCTTCCCCCCCTTCCCTCTCCTGTTCAAAGTGCTAGTCAAAATCAGATTTCAACCCTGCAAGATGATCCTGATTGCTCCAGACTGGGCCAGACAGCCCTGGTATCCACTCCTATTGTCCTTAGCAGTCCATCTTCCCCTGTGTCTTCCCAGGAATTACAACCTGTTAACCTGTGCTCAGGGGAGGGTTTGGTACCCGAACCTCAAATCTCTCAATCTCAAGGCCTGGCTCTTGAAGAGTTAGAGTTTGCTGATTTACACCTCTCCCAAGGTGTAATGGATATCCTGAAGGCTTCTAGGAAACCTTCCACCAGGGCTACTTATAATTCCAAATGGAAAAGATTTTCCATATGGTGCTCTGGGAAGCATATTTCCCCAGAATCTGCTGATCTGCCCACAGTCCTGATTATATGGTCCATTTAAATAGCTTGGGGATGAGACCAGCTACACTGAAGGTGCATCTGGCAGCTGTGTCTGCTTTTATTTCAGCAGGTAAGCCCTCTTCTCTTTCAGCTCACCCTGTATTCTCCAAGTTTTTCAAGGAATTGCTTCACACCAGCCCCCCATTCAGGGACACTGCCCCTGCTTGGGACCTTAATGTTTGCATTGCTCAGCTTATGCAACCCCCTTTTGAGCGATTGTCTTCAGCAGAGCTTAAGTAATTGACTTGGAAAACTGTGTTTCTGGTAGCCATCACTTCTGCCAGATGCATAAGTGAATTACAAGCTTTGTCAGTGGAGCCTGATTTTTATCTCCTTCATAGAGATAAGGTGGTCCTCAGGACTAACAGGAAGTTCTTGCCTAAGGTGGTTTCAGATTTCCACCTTAATCAATCTATGTCTCTTCCTGTGTACTTCACTGACCATTCCTCCTCTGGCGAGGAGGCTGCACAGTTTAGATGTGAAAAGAGCCCTTAGCTACTACATAGAGCATACCAAGGGTCACAGGTTTGACTCCTCTTCAATTGTTCCTCACTTATGGTGAGGTTGGTAAAGGAAACCTGCCACTAAAAGATCCATTGCCAGGTGGATTATCTCTGTATCCAATTTTGTTATGAAAAACTGGTAAGGTTCCTCCCTCAGGCAGGAGCTCACTCTATCAGAGGTACAGCTGCTTCCCTGGCTTGCTGCAGGACATCCTATTCTAGAGATATGTCAAGCAGCTACCTGGAAAACACAGTTCATTAATGCTACTGCCATCACTCCCTGGACATCCAGGCCAGGAGTGATGCTCGGTTTGTCACAGCTGTGCTTCAGAGCCTATTTCCTAAGTAGTTCTGTCCCTCCTCCATGTAGGTACTGCTTTGTAGCTGCTATTGTCAGAATACAGCAAGACTTTATGTTGTTTGAAGAAAAAATTACTCACCTTAGTAATGTTGTTTCTTCTAATGGAGTCTTGCTGTATTCTGACCTCCCTGCCTGCCCCTCTCAGAACCTCTGTTTTTGGGATGTGGGTGGGCAGTGCAGTGTTGGCACTCAGTAGGTGCCCACCTTTTTGGTTTTCACCCCCTTCTTTTCTTGCAGTGAATTGGTGGTGTGTTTTTCATTTTTTGGGTCTCCTGACTTGAGTCTTTGTTTTGGGACCAAAAAATGTGTTTTATGTTTAGTAGCCAGTTGGCTAGTGTAGGTTTACAGCTTCCACACAGGACCTTAGTGAGTTTAGCTCGTAAAGATCTGACGGTTTGAATTTAAACAGCAACAGAGAGAGTCTCAACTGAGCTCGAGCTCAGCGTTCCATGCCTGGCATGGAAAGTTGACTCTTTCATCTCCGGGGCAGTTCGAAGGTTGGGACTCACTGCTGTTGTCAGAATACAGCAAGACTCCATTAGAAGAAACAACATTACTAAGGTGAGTAATTTTTTCTTCTGTCCTATATTATATATAGTTTCCTTAGTTCAAGGGTAGTAGAGTTGTAGGCTGTCTAGAGTTATTTCCTGTTTTCTGTAAGATTCAACCTACAGACTTGGAGAGAAGGGTTGATTGAGGTGTATGGGAAGGGACATGTCCTAACACTGTCAGATATTTGGGAACCTAGGGAGAGGGATCTATAGCAGAAGAAAGGTAATGCAGCCCCTGTATAGATCCCTTTTTTGCCCTCGCTTGGAGTATTGTGTGCAGTCTTGGGTCCACACTTGAGGAAGGACAGGGACAGGTTGGAGGTAGTGCAGAGATGAGCCACCAAAATGATACCGGGTCAACAGGGTAGGTCCAGTGAGAAGCGCGTGGAGGATACAAACATGTATACCCTAAAGGAAAGGAGGTAGACAGGTGACGCAGTTGAGATGTTGAAGTACCTCTGTGGAATAAACAAGGTGGACAGCAGCATGCTGTTCACAGTGATTGGTAAACATGGATTCCAGTGATAACTCTCTGAAACTGGTGGGGGGGGGGGGTGAAGGGAGGTTCAAAAAGGATGTTATAAATATTTTTTTAATTTTTTACAGAAAGAGTACTAGTGGACTGGAAGAAGCTTCCAGAGGAGGTCATCAGGGTGGAAACAGTAGGAAGGTTCAACAAAGGATCGGATAGGCACATGAGAATCTGTGAGGGGGCGGGGGGGGGCAGAGGTAGGGAGGACTGACAGGGACACAATCCCAAAATTAGATAGGCTTGGGCAAACTGGATGAGCCACTAGGCCTTTATCTGGTTTCATTTTCTATGTGTAATCTGTCCCAGCTGAAAGAGGAGAACTGCCCATACCATGTTTGCCAACCGATGGATGGAGCCTACACACAGCCAGAATTAACAGTAAGGACATTTTATTTCCCCTTTATGACTCCTTGAACCACTGAATTCTAAATTACAACACTGATGCATTTTGTCAACCATGTGAGTTTTTAAAAAGGGCATAAACTTTTATCATTCTGTTATAACATGGTCCTGACCAGCAGTGTGCAAATCAGAAACACATACTGAATTTCCGAAAAGGCCAGCAAAGTTAGAAGAATAACAGAATGGGAGCCAGTATTTATAAAAATGTTTTTTTACAGAAAATACATGCCCACAGATTCAAGGTAGTTTTTCTTCAAGGAGATACCTAGTGATCAAGCAAAGCTGGATTTAATCCTTACAATAGCAACTACTGTGTACAGGCCTGATAAGTGAATGGTGGCCCACCTTGTACTAGTATTCAAAAAAGGCTTCAGGGAAGCCGGCCTGCTGGCGCAGAGGTCGGATTTCCATCTGTGACGCCAGTGTCACTGGTTCAGTTCCGGACTCGGGACATCAGAGGGCTGGCTGGGGGGAGGATGATTGAGCATCCTCGGGACTGCTGTCCTCCAGGGGGAAGGGGAATGTGACTGGTGCATGACTGATTTATAGCGGGGGGGGGGGGGACTACCGCTGCTGGTGCCAGAAGCTGTTTGGGAGGCAAGACGGACTTTGCATGTAGCGCTCTACGTTATTGCATGCCACGCCTCCCAGCTTCAGGGCTGAGCATTTGAACTACAGGCCAGTCATCTAAACATCAGCGAAAGGCAAGCTGCTTAACTTATTCTACCCTGGGTGGCCATTTTGTATCAGAAGAATCAATGGATGTTTGGGACTTCATACGGAGCTATTGGGTACATAGTGAAAGTGTCAGTTTTTATGACTGAATCACAGTTATAACAATTTGTGCTTTGAAGTTAGGAATTGTGGAACATAGGAGTTCCATCAGGAATGGTGGTATAATGCCTTAGCCACACACATTTTGATGAGTCAGTGTCCAGCAGATGGGGACATTGATGTAGAAACATAGAATTTGACGGCAGATGAGGACCGCATGGCCCACCTATTCTGTCCATCTCCCTGTCCTTACTGCCTTTTTCTGGATTTACCTCTGTCCTGCTCCCTATTGACTTTTCTACCTTTGTGTATACTTCACTAACTACCCCGTTTTTTTTTGGGGGGGGGGCTGAGATTTCTCTGTTTCTCTTCAGTGCCTCCCCCTTAGCTAGTTTAAATGCTTGCCAATGAAGCATTTAAACTTATCACCTAGGATCCTGGTTCCCCTCCTGGACAGATGCAGACCATCATGCCAGTATAGGCCTGTATCTCTCCAGGTGGACCCCCAGTCCCCAGTGAAGCCAAATCCCTTAGCTGCACACCAGTTTTTCAACCAGTCATTGAATCCCATGGCACGGAGTACCCTCTTCTCACCCTTGCCATAGAAAGACAGCACTTCCGAGAAACTTACCATGTGTGCTACTTGTCTAAGGACCCTCCCCAACTCCACGAACTCCTACTGCACTGCTCTGATCCCATTCCCAGCCAGGTCATTTGTCCCTAGGTGGACAGTGACATCCAGCTCCCTCCCCCGTGCAGCTGCTCCCACGATCCTAAGAATCGCTTCCTGTCCCTCCAAACCATGGCACCGGGCAGGCACCTTACCTCCCTCTCCCCTCCCTTCCCCAGTTCTACCCCCCCTAACGATTGAGTCCCCCACCATGAGTTGTTTCCTTCCCCTGTGGGGTCCTGTGCCACCCTCCTGTGGGTCTCCTTTGTGGAGGTTCCTCCTTGGTGTCCACTGTGGGTGCCTCCAAAGAGGAACCATGCTCCGCCAGAATGGCGAATGAATTGTGGAGAGGCACAACTGGAGGGATGCGCCTCTGTTCCACCACCCTCACCCTCCCTTACTCTTACTTCAAAGGGAAGCATTTTGGATTTATCAATTGAAGTGAGTAGATAAACCAGGACTAAAAGAAGGCTTTAGTATTGCTTCGTTTCTTAAGAAAAAGTGAAAAATAACCACCTCGTGGCAGAATAAGGTACAGATAAGTTATTAGTTAAATTAGATAGTACTGTAGCTGCATCACATGACTTGGGTTTAAATTCTCCTTTGTACTCCCTTGTACTTTTCCCATACTCTTATTATTAGATTTAAATAGCTGCATAGTATTCCAGTATATGTATAGCAGAATTTTGGATTGTGGATTGGTCTTATTTTCAGGGTATAAAATCTTCCCACTGTGGATTGTTTTAATCTGTTTTTAGCTCCTTATAAGCATGAGCATATATTAAATATTCAATTTTGGTAACTTTATGTCTCAATTCTCAGTTGACTCAGCTTTCAGATTTTTAATGGGGCTCCAAGTAGCGAGCATATCAGCTCCGGTGACCTTGGTGACCCCCCCACCTTATATCATTACATGCACTTCAGGTTGTTTATAATTACGCATTTTGCTAATGAATTCAGGGGCCGAGTGCAGTGAGATATATTAAATAATGGAACTGGCTTCCAGCTAGTGTGCTTCGGTGACCTCCCACTTTATATTATGCATACAGCACTGCTTGTTAATAATTTTGCATTATACGTACATTATGTATCTAGGGGTGAAGTGCAGTGATAATGGTGACCTCACATATGCAGGATGTTTGGTCTTCTAACAATAGCCCCTATCATATCGAATTAAATTATTCTATGTTTTGGAAACTTTAGTGTGGATTATAGTTTCTAAACTACTATTATTGTGGATATGATGGTGTGCACAGAAATGTTTTGTTTTTAACACGTTTTTAGAGTGTTGTTTTTTTATTTGGGGTGTGTGACTTTGCTCTTTATTTAAAACACCTAGTGCAGGTTAATTTTTTATTATTTAAAAGGTGATCACACACTTGACCTGCCTCCCGGAAGAAGCACGCATGCTTGAAACCGGTCGGGGCTTTCAGTGGCGTTTGTCTGCTCCTAGTTTAAGTTCAAAGTGCTAGACTTGTTACTTTTCTTTTTTCCATATAGGTTTATTTTACCTCCTACTCCCCTAGCTGCCCCATCACCCTACTGTCGCAGGGTCGTACTTTCTGTCCGGTCGGCAGGTGCAGACCCTACGGAGAGTCAGTTGTCATCCGCAGCCAGGGGATTTTTCCTCCATGTTTTTCTCCCTTCCACGTTGCTGGGGCGCAAATGCCAGATGTGCATATGTGGAGGCTTGCACGTCTGCAGAAGTCCCTCAGCACCCTCCCTTCCTTGGCGCCTAGGCAAACTACACTACCCTCGGGTCTTCACCCGGGGGCAGTCATTCGGAGGGAGTGCCAGTCCTCCCTCTCTGGGACAGGAGAGCAGTTCTTTGGATGCTCAATCCCCAAGAGAAGAGAGCCAGTCCTTCAGACACTTGATCCTCTCCCTCCCTAGCCAATTCCCGGAGGCCTACTCGCACCGTAAATACAGGTCGCCAGCGTGGCAGGAGGTAAGGCATGGATGCCTGAGCCCTCCATGCCACTGGGCTAGCGAACTTGTTACTTTTCAAGAATAAAAACTACTTATTTTGTCCAAACGGTGTCGGTGCCAGTTTCTGTTGAGCTTTCATATTCTTATTCTGCCTAACGGTACTCCCATACCCCAGCGTGTGCATCCCAGCGTACCTCTAACCCTCCTCGCTCCCCACCCCCTTGGTGCTCTAGCCAAGGGTGCGGGTGCTGGCAGCATTCCTGCCATGCCTGGAACCTTTTGACTTGTTTCTACCTCCTCTGATCCCTCAAAAAGACCCTAGGATCCTGGTGGGAGGCCACATAGATACATAGACAGTGTCAGCAGATAAGGGCCTATGGCCCACCCAGTCTGCCCATTTGAGCTTGTAAGTTCAGTTTATGTTTTCCTAGAAGTCTGTTGCCTCTTACCCCTGACCTTCAGAATTCCTTTATGTCTATCCCATGCATTCTTAAATCCCGTGATTGTTTCAGCCCCACCACTTCTCTGGCAGGGTTGTTCCACTTGTCCACCACCTGTTCTGTGAAGAAATTCTTTCTCATGTTTCCTCTGAATCGTCCTCCTCCAACTGCATCCCATGCCCTCTAGTCCTGGAACATCTTTTTCGCTTAAAATAGTGTTTCCTGCACCCTGTTCCTCCCTGTAAGATACTTGTATGTCTCTATCATATCCCCTCTCTCCTCCTCTCCTCCAGGGAGTACATGTTCAGTTCCTTCAACCTGTCTTCATAGGACTTGTGATGCAATCCATGCACCATCTTTGTTGCCCTCCTCTGAACCTTCTCTACCCTGTCTATGTCCTTACGTAGGTATGGTCTCCAGAACTGTACACTGTACTCAGGTGGGGCCTCACTAGTGTCTTGTATAGCTGAATTATGACCTCCTTTTCCTGCTGATGATGCCCTGTCTATACATCCCAGCATCCTATTTGCTTTACCTGCAGCCTTGTCACACTGTTTCCCTACCTTGAGGTCATCAGAGATGATAACCCCAAGATCCCTTTCCTGCTTGGTGCATGCTATATCCTCACCCCCCAACTGATATATTGTGCCAGGGTTTTTGTGCCCCATATGCATTATCTTGCACTTCTTTGCATTGAATTTCAACTGCCAAACACCTGACCATTCTTCATTCATTCACATCTTTCTATTCTTGTCGGTGGATCAAGATTCCTCTGGACACATGGGTCCTTGTGGTTGTCTATGGGGCATGCCCTGGAGCTACTGCCTTTACCTCCAGTGCATTTTCTCTCTCCTTGTTGCTACCCTCCAGGTCACCTGTCGTGTTCTACTAGACAAAGTTCAGGCATTACTGTGCAAACGAGCCAAAGAGCCTGTATCTACCACAGAACTCAACCAGGATTTCTACTTCCAGTATTTTCCAGTTCTGAAGTGGACAGTTAAGCTACGTCCTGTCCTAGACCTTAGGGATTTGAACCTGGACATGGAATACAAAAAGTTTCAAATAGTGTCTCTCCAGTCCTTGCTCCCTCTGCCTTTGCAAGGGAATTGGCTGTTGGCCCTGTATATGAAGGATGTTCACTTCTACATCAAGATGCTTTGTAATAACCAGCAGTACCTCCACTTTTATGTCAGATGGCTCTCATTACTAGTTTTATGTCTTGCTTTTGGCTTATCTTCAGCACCACATGTCTTCACTAGGTGCTTTGCAGTGGTGGCAGCGGTGCTTTGGAAGGAAGGTCTCTGTGTGTTACGGTACCTGGACAGCTGGCTCCTGAAAGCTCTGTCCCAGGAAACCATCATTTACACTCTGTTCCGGACTCATCAGCTGTTCAGTCAGTTGAGCATACTTGTGAATGAGCCAGAATCAGTTTTGACACATTGCCAGGGCTTTCAGTATTTTGGTGCTGTCCTGGACATGCTATCCGGGCAGGCCTTCCTTCTGGAGTACCATAACACTAACCTGATTGCCCAGGCAAATCCGGTGTCCTCCAGTACATATGTCTCAGTAAGATGCCTTCTAGTACTGAAAGGGCCGATGACTGTGGCCATCTTAACAGTACCACTGGAATGCCTGCACATGGGATTCCTCAGTGGATTCTCTATGTCCAATTGGCTCAACATTACAAGGACCTGGAGTGTCTAATTCTTGTGGAATCTCCTTTTTGTTGTCCCCTCCTCTGTTGGTTGGAATGCTGCAACCTGGACAAAAGGTCTCCATTTCTCCATGCCACGCCCCTTGCAGTCCTGATGATGGATGCCTCAGGCTCTGTTGGGGTTGCCCATCTGGGATCCCTATGGACACATGGTCTTCTTTTATTTGCTCTCTGCTGCAGCACTGTGGAGTTGAGGGCTGTTCTTGATGGCCTACAGTGTCAACCACTACTGAAATGGATGGACAATGTTTCAGTGACACACTACATAAACAAATAAGATGTTCACTCCTACTCCCTCTGCAGGGAAGCAGTGAGGGTCTGGCGCTGAGTCATGAAACATGACATGACTCTAATGGCCGTGCTGCTGCCTGGATCCCTCAGCATCCTGGTGTACCGTGTCTGTTGGTCCCAAGCTCTGTCCCTTGAATAGGAACTTCCATACATTATTGTTGATGACCTGTTCAGCAGATGTGATCATCTGAAGCTGGACCTTTTTGGTTCCCCTTACAAAACAAAACTGCAGCATTTTAGCTTGATTGCTCCAGGGTCTTTTTTTTTTTTTTTTTTTTTGTGAGATGTGTTGGCTGCCTCCTGGATAGGGAGCTTCCTTTATGCAGTTCCTCCATTCCCTCTGATCCAAAGGGTTCAGGTCAAGCTTCAGCTGAAATCAGCCACACTGATGATTCAGATAAGCCCTGTTTTTGCCAAGGCAAATTTGGTTCACACAGCTACAGCAGTTGGCAGAGGCTCTGCCTGTCCTGTTCCCTCTTCATGCAGGTGTCCTGTCACGGGAGCAGTGCTTTCTGGTACACCTGGATCTTTGATCCATGTACCTCCATGCCTGACTCCTGAGGACATTGAACTCTCCCACATTGGTGTTCCCCTGTGATTACAGATGTTCACCTTGTGACTTGTAAGCCGTCCACTACACACACCTGTTATCAGCAATGTAAAGTCTTCACGTTTTGGTGTACCTTCCATTTTCTGAATACTTTTGTATCCAGTGAGCCGTGTTCTGGATTACCTGAAATCCCTTTCAGAATCAAATCTCCAGTACTCTACTGTGAAAATGGATTTGGCTGCTGTATTAGCCTTTTTTGCCCTTGCATATGGTAAGTTGATCACCAAATTTAAGGTTTCCCTCAGGTTCTTAAAAGGTATTCTGCATATTGGTCTCCAAATCTATAAGCCAATTCCAGTGTAGGACCATAATATGGTTCTGAAGACCCTTTTGAATTGGTTTCTACCTTTGAAATTTGCTTCTTATCATAGAAGACATTATTCCTGGTGCCCTTTACTTTTGGCACAAAAAGTGTCTGGGTTATAAGCTCTAGTTCCTTATCTTATTTTTCATAAGGATCATGTTGCTTTAAGGATCAGTCCATGTTTTCTTTCAAAGGTTTTCTTTGACTTCACATTGAATCCAATAATTCAACTTCCTGTGTATTTTTCTTCTCCATCAGATAGAGGGGAACAGTTATTGGATTCCCCAGATGATTGGCTCATTTCGAAGCTTGTAGGAAATCCTCACAACTCTTTTTGTCTTTCGCCACCAGAGTAGTAGTCTCCACTGTTCAAAAATTATGCCTTTCCCACATGGTTGGCATCCTGTATTGTTTTCTGTTACCAGAAGCATGGTAAGGCACTTCTGGGTTCTGTCCGTGGCCACTTCACCCATGGCATGGTTAATTCCGTGGGTTGTTGTCATTGTGTGTTTTTTGCTGATGTCTTTCTCTGCAGCCACTTGGAGTACTGTCCTGTTCACTAAACATTGTGTTCTGGACATTGTTTCTTGTAGACGAGCCAGCTTTGACCTTGCTGTGTTAGGGTCACATTGATCCTTCTTGCATCCCTCAGTGTCTACTGTACTGCTTGGGAGTCATTCCATAGGTGTGGCTCAATGCAGGGAGATGTCGTCAAAGAAGATAGTTCTGGTACTTACTATAACAGTAGGTCTTCAAGAGAATCTTCTCCATTGAGCCACAGCTCACCCTCCCCTTTCTCTACTTTTGGTGGTGTTTATTGGATGTCCTGCATGTTCTTGCATGTCCTGTACTCTTTCTTTACCCTTTTAGGGCTTCATTATCCCAGTTCCCTCCCATCTCCCAGGTTTTGGTTCTGACTTTCCTGGTCCCTGCCTGCTTGATATATCCTCTAGGCTCATCTCCAGTGAGGAACTGAGGAATATTGGGGCCACACAAGTTACATAGGCGGCTTCGACAAATGTCAACCTGGGGCGGACCCAGCTGACAAAAGATTCCTAGTGTTCCTGATGCAGATGGCTTACAGTTCCGTAGGTGTGGCTCAGTGTAGGAGATGCTGTCAAAGATCTACCGTTTTAAGTAACTGACCTTTACTGGTGAGTAACCTTTTCTTCCTGACGATTGTATTAACACAAGTCACAAAGAATAATTAAAGCAGTTTGCAATATGTTTTGGTCTGTGTAAGACAATACCTTGTTCAACTGGAAGTTTCTATTCGTCTAACACTTTCCTGAATTTATTGGAATGTTTTGGATCATTTTCAATATTTTCTGAGTAGCATTTCGCTTTTGCTCCTTTAATGTCTAATTTTGACATATTTCTTTGCCTTTATACTCAGCCAAATGGAAATGTACAGCACAACATGAAGTGACCGATTGTTTTGCATTAAATTAACAATCACATATTTAAGGACCTAAAACAACTGAATACACATTTGTTAATGGTGTATAAAAATTACCATGAGGTCAAACACTGTAGGTTAGAAAAATACCTTTACTGATAGCTGCATGTTCCTTCACCTATGAATTTTGTGTCCAAAGATATTATCTATACAGCAGTTGACAGGCACATTGTTTTCATTTTATCACCATTCCCCCTCCCTATTCTTTTAGTACACATGACCTACTCTGCCTGTTTTCAGCAACGGGCACCTAGGGAACTCCATGTTTTCCCCAGGCAACCATATGCTTTTATTTTGGAGACAGATGTATGCCTGTGGTTAATCACTGAAAAATTTAAAACGGAATTGTTAACTTGAAAATAAGTAGTTCAGAGTATCCAAACTCTACACCAGTTTGCTAAAGTTAATTACTAATGTTTGATTTGTAAAATAAAAATTTCAATTTGGTACTGCAGATAAAAGGAAGGATGTCCATAAAAGAAAAAAACAAGTACTAGACCAGAAATGTGATAGTGACCATTTTATACAAATGTGAGCTGATTATTTAAGAGCACTGGAGAAACTCTCAGTGTTAAAATAGTCCTGAAGTATTTTATACAAAAGTGTGGCTTCAAACCATTTGTGTGCTGCTCGGTGCTCAGCAAAAAAAAATGATATTGTACATATCTGAACATTCTCTTCCCTGTAATAGAGGCTATGCTCTGAATGAATGGGCCAAAGGAGAACACCTTATTAATTTACTTCTAACAGCTTTTATTTAATTCAGCTACAACCATACCTTGGTTTTACAATAAAGTTAAAAACAGCTTAATTCAGGTTCAAGGTCAGTTGGCATTTATCTGTATCCCCCTTCCCCGGGTCGTGCCTGAAAATAGGCAGGATTTGTCTAGTGCACTTACCCAGTCAACAAAAACTAAATAAATAAATAAAATTTAAGGGCCGTCCTGTTGGCGCAGTGGCAGTGCTACTACTTGCGATACCAGGGACCTAAGTTAGGGAATGAGTTTTGAGTCATTGGGGGCCAACCGGAGGATCAAGCATCCCAGAGGACACTCTCCTCCTCCCGTGAGGTACGGTTGTAGCTGCCACCTCATGACCATGGGTAACAGGTGTCTTTGCAGAGGGGCTCAAATCAGGGAGGGGAGACACCGACAGAGCTGGACCCATGTTGCAGTTGTGCTTCACACAGCTCATGGCTAGTCGGCATCTCGAGGGCACAGAGGAAAAAAGAAAGACCCTCCAGCCAGCAGAATGACACCGCTCCCACTCCATAGACTCTGCACCGCCAACCTTGCAACCTCGACTCTGGACCGAGCATGACTTTCGGCAGGGGCCAGGCCCACCTCGACCACCCTGCCTTTAAAGGTAAGCCAGGGAGGAACAAGGAGTCTAGAGGTAACTCTCGGAGAAGGTGGATGACAGGGCTGGGAGCAGCAGACAGCCAATGAGGGCTGACTGGAGAGGAAGGGGAAGGGAGGAAGGAAATAAATTACAAATTAACTGTTAAAATGTTTTATATTTGCAGATTATGTGGTGACCCACCTATTATGGCGAACTCTGAAGAAAGACTTTTTGAATTGATCAAAAAGGGAGACCTGCATTTTTCGGATTCAGTCTGGCAAAAAATTGGTGAAGCTGGTAGGTGTTATAATCAACATCCATTCTGCTATTAAAAAAAGGATACTACATAGCAGCAAAATTATGTCAAAAATAGGATGAAACATGCACTCTTCTAGTTTATTTTTTTGAATATTCAAAAACATTATGATATATATGTCTACTCAAAAAAAGTCATAACTTTTACATAGAAACATAGAAGTTGACGGCAGATAAGGACCGCAAGGCCCATTCAGTCTGCCCATTTCTTTTTCTACCTTATGAATGAGCCATCGGCTTTTGCTCTGTCAAACTTAGGCCTAGCTATTCATACTCATCTGTATTGCTCCCTTATGCCTATTCCATGCCTGTTTGAAGCCCTGCACTGTGTTCATATCTACCACTTCCTGAGGTAGGCCGTTCCATGCATCCACCACTCTTTCTGTGAAAAAGAACTTCCTCATATTACCCCTTAATCGGCCTCCCTCTAATCTCATGCTGTGTCCTCTTGTCCTGCTATTTTTCTTATATTGAAACATGTTAGACTCTTTCACCTTGTTAATGCCCTTAAAGTGTTTGAAAGTTTTGATCATATCACCTCTCTCCCTCCTTTGCTCTAGGGTATACATATTGAGCTCCGTTAATCTGTCCTCATATGTTTTCTGATGCAGTCCCTGCACCATTTTGGTTGCCCTTCTCTGGACTGCCTCAATTTGGTAAAATATTTTTTTTATTTTAAAGTTGTTATTTTGAACAATAAAAGCTTGAACAGCAACCTCTAGGTGCAGATTTGTGCAGATATAACTAAATTTTCCCTGTGATGTCATGAGAGAGAATTTCACTATAACATAACTGCAGACAAAGGTTAAAACTCAGTCTAACTGTGTCTTATTAGCTTTGTCTTTTACTTTTATTTATTTTATAATAAAGTACAGGAAATGCATATTTACAATGTTTTTCTAATAGTATTGTCATCCATATGACATCATGTTAATTGTATGCATGTCATTTCAAGAAACACTTTTTCCAAGCTTATATAAAAATATAGACGTTAATGGCAGCAAAAAAATCAGTGACCCACTCTGTCTGCCCAGGTCTACTGAAGACTGGATTTGATGGCCCTTGTGGTCACTCACTGCTTCATCCTCCCTTCGCCCTCCCCCTGTACCCTTACACATCCTGTATATTTGTCCCACCCATGTTTGAACCCTTCTGTTAACTTAGCACAGATAACCTCCATTATCAGCTTGTTGCACCAGTCGACCATTCTCTTCATGGAGAGTTATTTCCTTGGCATCACTCCTGAATTCCTCCCCCCCCCCCAACCACTGGCTTCATTGAGTTCCCTCCTTGTGTCTGTGTGTTCCCACCGAGTGTGAGCAACTCCTTGCAGTCTACCTTATTTATTCTGTGGAGGTACTTATGTGTTCTCACCCCAGGAATACTCCAATATTCCTAACTCTTTGCAGTGTGCCTTTAAGGTCAGAATGCCCGGAGATGGATTGGCATGAGCCACTTTTCAAATGCTGCCACCTATCAACTGCCTACATTCTGACCCTCAGATTTTTCTCTCCGCATGTCAAGACCAGATGCCTGGAGATTTCCTCCCCAACATCTAGTCACAAGAAGCCTTGATTTTCATAAATACTTAAGTATTTCTTGTTTATTTTCAATTGCTGTCTCTTATCTTTGTGTTTTTCTATAATCATTAGCTAATTTAGTTAGTTTTGTTTAGTTTTCTTGGTTCCTCGCAGTTCGGAATAACCAGTGAGGAACCGAGGTATTTTAAGTTAGTTTTAGTCTTTTTTTCTGTCATTTGCATATATTTTGACTGTTTAAAATTAGTTTTTTTAGAACCGATAGCTCCGGTTCTGAACTGCTAATCTCGGTTCAAATTTTATCGGTTCCCTGTTCCGCTCGGTTCCTCCGATCGGTTCCTGAACCAACTGCAACCGATAAAAAGTGTTTAAATTTAAGTTTTAAAAGATTTTTATTATTGCGGTTGTGGTTTTTCTCCATTATGTCAGAAAAACCTAAAAAGAGAACCGGTGAACCCGGTTTTAAAAACTGTTCTGAGTGTGGTGAAGTCTTTGCCGAGGCAGATAAACACTCTGTGTTTTCTGCTTGGGTTTTGACCGTTTAAAGTCTGACAGTGCTATCTGTAAATCTTTTCCAGACAAGACTTTAGAAAAACTTCTGGACAGGCTAAATAAAAGATTAAAGGGTCTCTCTGGCTCTGATCAGCCAAAACCCTCAGGGTCTGTGGGTGACACCACAATTTCTGCTATTTCTACCCCTGACACGGGTAAAAAGAGACCCTCTGAACCGGCTAGCTCCCCGGTTCCTGTTAAAAAAACAGAAAAGACAAAGCACGCTGAACCCCCTGTGGAAAAGGGGACTTTTGCAGTGCCTGTCACTGTGCCTTCTCCTGCTGAGATTGCACAAGCAATACAAATTATGCAAACATTGCAGGGTCTGCTACCTGTGGTATCGCAGTCCCCAGTCCAGACTTCTGCACCCTCCATCCCAATTTGTTTTCCCGAACAGCATGAGGGAGAGGAGGAGGAGGAGGAGGAAGAAGAAGAAGAAGAAGGTGAGCCTATAGAGCCTGAGGTCTCTCCTGAACAGGAGTTTGGCTCTCCACCCAGGACCACTGAAGATTATTCTTCTCATTTTTCCTTCATTAGGAAAATTGCTGATGCCTTGGACATCCCTACTACTGAAGCTGTAGAGGATAAGGAGGGGGCTGAATATTTGGACGTGATGGGATTGACTCCTACTAAAAAGTTTCACTTCCCATCAATAAATTCTTCAAAAGGGATATTTTTAAACTCCTCCAAGCTCCTGGGTCTGTCCCTCCTCTAGACAAGAGGGTGGACAAAAAGTGTCAGCTTGACAGAACAGGGGCTGAGTTTTTATTTTCACACCCTGACCACCAGGGGGTGGTGCAAGCTGTAGCTTGTGATAAGGCAAAGGTCTCTCTGGCCTCTCACCCTCCAGAGAAGGACTCTAGGAAAATTGAAAGCATGGCCAAGAAAGGTTATTTGTCAGCCTCTCTGGCCATTAGGCAAGCAAATTATCAGGCCTATGCAGCACAGTACCAGAAGGCTCTTTGGCAATCTGTCCTGGGACATGTCTGAAAAAGCAGCTCCTCCTCTTTCGGCAGACCTGGCCAAAACAGCTAGGTTTTGCCTGGAAGCTGCCAAATATCAGTTTCAGATGGCAGCAGACAGCAATGAGACTGCTGCAAGGTGGATGGCAAATACCATCACACAGTGAAGGTTTGCTTTGGTCAGAGCCACAAACCTCACACAGGATACCCAGAATAAGACTCTGGATTTTCCTGTGGAGGGCAGTTCTTTATTTGGCAGCCATACAGAGGCGTACAAGAAGAAGGTGGATGAGTATAAGGCCACCTTCCTTAGTAATTCTACAAAAGAAAAACCCTCCACTGCCTCCAGACCATTCAGTAGGGGAGGTAGGAGCAGACAGTTTCATACCAGGCCTTTTTTACCAGGCCATGGTACTTCCTCAAGCACCCCAATACCCACAGCAAGGGTACTTTAGGGGTAGGGGCAGAAGAGTTGCCAGGCGTGGTACCCAGTCTCAGCCCCAGGCTAAACAGGACCCCTGACTCCTTCGTTCAGGCTGCCTCTCCCTTACCAGTAGGGGTCAGGCTGACTCATTTTATCCACAACTGGAAATCAGTCACCACAGACAAGTGGGTTCTGGAGATAGTGGGTCATGGCCTGTCCCTAAACTTCAAGTCCTCCCCTGTTCAGAGAAACAGAGCTTTCAAACTAGCTTCCCACTTAGAAAGCAGAAGGCTGGAAGAAGAGGTGAAACACCTTCTTTCCCTGAAGGCAGTGGAACCAGTACCACTGAATTAAAGGGGGGGAAGGACTTTACTCAAGGTACTTTCTTACACCAAAGAAGAATGGAGAGCTGCGGCCTATCCTGGATCTCAGGGTCCTCAACAAATTCCTAACAAAACCAAAGTTCAAAATGGTAACTTTGTCTTTGATTCTGCCAGCAATCCAAAAAGGGGATTGGCTGGCATCATTGGACCTAAAAGATGCCTATTTCCACATTCCCATAAGGGAGTCTCACAGAAAGTTTCTCAGGTTCAGACTCCAATCAGGACACTATCAGTTCTCAGCTCTTCCTTTCGGTCTCACTTCAGCACCAAGGGTATTCGCAAAGTGTCTGGCTGTGGTAGTGGCACACTTACGAAAACAAGGTATTTCAGTATCCCCTTACTTAGACGACTGGCTAATGGTGGGGGATTCACCACAACAGCTAACAGAGCACCTCCAACTCACTCAACATTTGCTGGAGTCTCGGGGGTTCATTTTAAACCTGGGAAAATCAGTTTTGATTCCTTCTCCGATTCTGCAGTTTATAGGAGCAGAGTTGAATACAAAGGCGGGCAGGGCATTCTCGCCCAGAGACAGGGCAAAAAGCATCCTGCAGTTGGCAGCTTCTTTCAGGCTCAGTGTCCCAAGGCCAGCAAAGCAGTTCCTGCAACTCCTGGGCCACATGGCTGCTGCAACAGGTACAGTGCTAGGAACCAGGTTTCAGATGAGGGACATCCAATTTCACCTAAGAACTCATTGGTGCCAACGAAAGGATTCCCTGTCAAAGCTTGTTCCTGTAACAAAAACATTTATTCAAGCTCTTCAATGGTGGAAAGAGGAAACCAACCTCAGAGAAGGGGTTCCTTTTCAAAAAGAGCTTTCTTCAGTGATTCTCACAGCAGATGCATCCCTCCTGGGCTGGGGAGCTCATCTAGCAGAGCACACTGCTCAGGGCACTTGGTCAAGCGCAGAAACTCTCCTGCACATAAACCTGTTGGAGCTCAGAACACTGTTTTTGACAATGCACGCTTTCAAACCACTGGTACAGGGAAAGGTAGTGCAAGTCAGGACAGACAACACTACTACAATGTACTGCATAAACAAGCAAGGGGGAACAAGATCAAGCCTCCTTTGCATGGAGGTTATGAAAATCTGGACCCTGGCCTACTCACTGGGCTCCTCCCTGCAGGCCATTCATCTGCCAGGCAAAGACAGTGTTCTAGGGACATGGATATGTTGTTCATCCACACTGTCTGGCAGGTTTCTTGCCGCTTTAAATCTTGCCGGAAGGTCTTCAAGCTGGCTCCTCCCACCCATCTGGGTGGTAAAACTCTCGGCTCCGCCCCATGATGCCAGATCTTCCTTACCGCTTGGAAGCTCAGGTTTCCTCCTTAACGTTCTGCGTGTAGACTGAATCCTAATTCTTCGGTTCGCCCAAAACTTATTCTCAAATTTTCAAGACTTCAGTCAGATTACTCCCTCAGCTGCTGGAATGGACAAATTGACTCCAGTTTTGGCGGTGCCCATAGTGGGCAGAAAATGTCCAGGGCGGATCCGCACTCTACTGCCTAGCCTAGACCATGACCCGCAGGCCTCACGAGTTATGCCGACTAGTTTTGCAATGTGCTGGAAGACTCGCTGCCCAGTTACAGCTTAGGTGCCCGAGCGCTACCCATCGGTGAAGTCAAGGAGGTCGTGGGCGGTTACCGTGCGCTGGCTCAGCTGAGCAACTCGAGCAGATGATCGCCCTCGAGGAGGAGGCTACTGCCTGTACACATCATCCTCTTCCTCGGTCGTGGCATTTATTCCGCTCTCTCTGGGTACTTCCTATTCAGCTTCCTTTAAGGAGCTTTGCCAGTCCCTTTCCACCGAAGGAGAGGGGCCATCGGGACATTCTCTTCCGGTTCAAAAGAAGGACTAGAAGGTAGGTCCCATTAGCCACAGGCGGTTAAGTGGGAGGGAGAGGTCCCTTCCCCGACAATCGACACTCGACTTCGGTCGAGGTTGCGGCTAAGACCGCTGGCTTCACGGTGTCCCTGTCAGGTCAGCAGGCCGAGACACCTGTCGACGCGGTCGAGATTTTTCTCGACCTGTCGGACAGGCTGTCAACTGATGAAGCTGACAACCCTTCTTCACTGGTTCCCCCGGTGGAGACAGAGGACTTGCCTGTGCCTCCGGTGCATGAGTCCCCGGTCAAGGCTTCCGAGCCGAGGGAAGTGCGGGTGTCCCCTGTCCCTTCCCGGACCCGTCCTCGGAAACACCGAGAATCTTGGTCTCGGTCTCGGACATCATCTTGGTCCAGCCGATACCGCTGACATCAGCGGTCTCGGTTTCGGCACCGAAGTAAGCGGCACCGCCGCTCGTCCTCGTCATCCTCCTCGGAAGAGGAGAGGCTTCGGCGCAAATTGCGTTGATGCTACGAGGACCTGATGTGGCAGCAGTTACTTCTGTCTGGGGAAAGCCCGGCGCCATCACCTTCTGACCATCAGGTGGCTGTCACCGGTGGCCGGAAACAGCCCCTCACTGTAGTCGAGGGTGATGACCTGGGCCAGTTGTTGACGAAACCAGCTGCCCCACAGATTGTGGTGGAACCTCATGCACAACCAAAATGGGCGTGACCAAGGACTCTCGGTTGGGTCAGGGCCTGCCCACAAGTTGTCAGTCACCTCACCCGACCGTCCTCCAGCGGGTGGATTGTGGCTCCAGCCCCGGCAGCTCTTGTTCTGACTCCTCAGTGTCCGGCAGTGACTCTCTCCCTGTTCTCAGGCCCACTGACCTGGAGTTCTCCAGGGGCCAGTCGATGGACGAAAGCCCATCATCCTTCATGGGTCTGCGTCGGCTCATCTCGGAGTCTACAGGGATGCAGCTCGAGCCTGTATCCAAGCGGGCCAAGTATCCCTTAACGGAGATACTGGACTGAGGGGATTCACCCACAGAGGCCTTTCCGGTGGCTGAAGCCATTGTTGGCCCAGCCTTGGAGCTCTGGCAGCGGCCTGCTTCCTGTCCTGCGTTCGCCAGGAAGTATTCACGGTTCCCTACGGCTCTTTGTCCGTTTTTGAACACCCCTCCGTCGAGGGGTTGGTCACCGATAGCATTTTCCGGCGTTCCGGGAATGCTAGGGATGTGGATAAGCCCCCCAACAAGGAGTCCAGAAAGCTGGACTATGCCGGGTGCAGGGTGTACGCTGTGTCCTCCCTTGGCCTCCACCAGGCCAGGTCGGCCGTGCCGATGGCACACTTCTCCCACGCCCTCATGGGCTCCCTGGATGAGGTGATCCCTCATCTCCCGGCTGACCTGCAGACCACGGTCAGGCTGGTGCAGGACCAGGGAAGGGCGGTGGCAAAGCAGCAGCTCAAGCGGCTCTGGACATTGGAACTCCTTTGCTAGATTAGTTGCGGCGCGGTGGCCCATGCGCCACAGAGTATAGCTGGAGGATATCCACCTTCATGGTGGATGCCCAGCATAAACTAGCGGATGTCCCTTCCTGGGACCGACCTCTTCACCCTGGAGTGGAAGGTCACTCCATCGGATTGAAAAGTCCAGTGCCACTCGGACTCGGTCACCTCCGCCCTGAAGGACCAAGGGCCGCTGACAGCAACAACATAGTCCTTTCGCCCTCTGCGCCTGTAGCGTCCCAGCCCAACGCACCAACACCAGGGCCCAGCAGGCTCGCGCTTGGCATCCCAGCCAAGCCTCAAGCCTCCTCTAATAGAAGCAAGGAGAAAAGGCCAGGAGGTCCTCGGCCGGTCCCTCCTCCAAGCCTGCCAGTGACGGGTTGAGGTGTGGCCCCAGCCTCATCACTCCCTCCGTGGGGATGGCTCCGCCACTTCCTTTCCGCCTGGTCCGCTATCACCACGGACCACTGGGTGTTGAGGTGGTAGGAAAGGCCTGCCCCTGGAGTTCGAGCAGGCCCGCCCTTCGAGCTGTCGCCCCTTGAGGCTATAGGGTCCGCAGCCTCTCCTGTTGGCCCGCCCGAGCGATATCGCCCTGCTCCTCGAGAAAGAGGTGATCAGGAAGGTGGTGGATCCTCCTCCAGACCCGGGGTTTGTGTCCAGGTACTTCCAGGTCCAAAAACGGACGGGGGCTGGCGCCCTATTCTCGACCTGCACAACCTGAACAGGTTCCTGGGTCTCGGACCTTCAGGATGGTCACTCTGGCTCAGATAATCCCATCCTTGCAACGAGGCATGTGGTTCTGTTCTCTGGACCTCCAGGACGCGTTCTTTCACATCCCAATCCGTCCGTCCCACCAGAGATTCCTCCGCTTCAGGGCAGAGGGATCCCTCTACGAGTTCCAGGCCATGCCCTTCGGCCCTTTCCCTAGCTCCCAGGGTCTTCACCAAATGCATGGCAGTGGTGACAGCATTCCTGTGGCGCTGAAGGGTCCGGGTGTACCCCTACCTGGACGACTGGCTGATTGCAGCCCCCTCCAGAATGGAGGTGGAGCGGTCCAGAGATCTGGCCCTCCAGGTTTGCTCTCAGGTTGGCCTCCTCATCAACGAGGCCAAGTCGGAACTCGTGCCAGAGCAGGTGATCCAATTCATCAGGGCAGAGCTTGACTCTCTACGAGCTAGAGCACGGCTCCCGGCGGACAGGGCCAAGTTTCTTTCCTCCTTTGCCCAATCATTTCAGGCTGGGCAATTGCACCCTGCGCGGGACTTCCTGCGCCTCCTGGGCCTCATGGCGGCCTGCACCAGCGTGGTCCATTGGGCCCGTTGGTACATGCGTCCCCTTCAATGGGGGCTGGCCAGCCAATGGTCACAGCACTTTGATCCGTGGTTACAGCTAGTGACAGTGACCCAGGAGATGTGGAACGCTCTCCAGTGGTGGACCATTCCAGCACATCTGCAGGAGGGAATCCCGTTTGTCCACCCCGAGCTGACGGTCTCTCTATCGACTGATGCCTCTTTGATGGGTTGGGGTGCCCATTGGGGAGAGCACAGACTGCACGGCCACTGGTCTCCTCGGGAGTCCCGATGCCACATCAACCTGCTGGAGCTTTGAGCGGTTCGTCTAGCCCTCACCGCCTTCGCTCCATTTCTACGGGGTTAAGTGGTTCAGGTCCAGACGGACAATACCACAACCATGTACTACCTAAACTGCCAGGACGGGATGCGCTCCATGCCTCTGTGCAGGGAAGCTCTCCGCATTTGGTCACTCGTGCGCAGCCTGGAGGCGGATCTCCTTGCCATCTGTGTGGCAGGAGCCTCTGACACCTTGGCCGATGCCCTAAGCCGGATAGGGGCTGCGTCCCATGAGTGGTCTCTCCTGCCGGAGGTAGTACAAGATCTGTTCTCCCACTGGGGCACGCCTCAGGTGGACCTGTTTGCCTCCAAGGAGAATGAGAAGCTGAGACTGTTTCATGCCCGGCCCCCTCAGCAGGGGGATGCCTTCTTGAGGCCGTGGACCCCGGGTCTCTTCTACGCCTTTCCTCCATTTCCCTTATCCACAAGTTGCTTCTCAAGGTGAGGAGGGACAAGGCGCAGGTGATTCTGGTAGCCCCAGACTGGCCCCGCCAGTTCTGGTATCCAGATCTCCTCAGTCTCAGCTCCAGGCTCCTGAGGTGGCTTCCAGCAGCCTGGACCTGATCTCAGTCAGTCAGGGGAAGGTATTCCATCCGGACCTTCAATCCCTGCACCTGATGGCCTGGTTCCTGAGTGGCTAAAGTTCCAGGCCTTGGGTCTTTCCGACGAGGTCCTCAACGTCATTGAGGCGTCCCGTAAGGAGTCGACCAGAAAATGCTACGCCTTCAAATGGAAGAGATTCTCCATTTGGTGTCAGGGCAAGGTCTGGACCCTTCCTCCTGTTCCTTGGCAAGCATTCTGGACTACCTGTGGTCCCTTTCTCAGCAAGGGCTTCGGTCGATGACCCTCAAGGTGTACCTGGCAGCCATCTCTGCTTACCGGGTGCAGGCCAGGAAGCAGTCAGTGGCGCAGGAGAAGGTGGTCGGGTGCTTTTTCAAAGGCCTTGATCACATATCCCCTCCGGTGCGAGAACTTCCACCTTCGTGGGATCTACGGGTGGTATTGGCTAAGCTCATGGGCAAGCCATTTGAACCGATGCACAGGTGTGGCATCTCTCACCTGTCATGAAAGACTGCCTTCTTGGTTGCTGTCACGTCAGCCAGAAGGATGGGAGAGCTCCAGGCGCTGTCTATCGAGTCTCCGTATCTGGTCTTCCACAGGGACAAGGTTGTCCTGCGCCCCCAACCGAAATTCCTTCAGAAGGTGGTGTCGGAGTTTCACCTTAACCAGGTGTTGACTCTGCTGGTGTTCTACCCCAGTCACACCTCCGAGGTCAGACATAGGCTCCATACTTTAGACCCTAGAAGGCGGCTTACTGTAAGGGAGTGGACGGCTGAAGTTAGGGGAGAGTTGCGGCCAGCTATTTGTCACCCTCGCTGAAGCCGCACCTGGCAGACCTGCAGCCAAGCGGACGATAGGCAGGTGGGTCACCTCCTGCATAGATCTCTGCGTGGGTTGGCGGGCATGGAGCCTCCCAGAGGATAAAAAGCTCATTCTCCTCGCCATACCGCTGCATCGGTGGCTGCTTCCAGGGACATCCCTATCCAGGAAATCTGCAGGGCTGCTGCCTGGAAGTCAGCACACACATTCATTACCCATTACCATATCGACCTTGAGTCAAGCCGGGATGCTGGTTTTGGGGCCTCGGTTCTCCAGTCTCTATTTCCTAAGTAGGGGGTGTGCGCCTTGCCTCCCTCCTCCCGGAGAACTGCTAGGAGTCTGCCAGACAGTGTGGATGAACAGCATATCCATGTCCCTAGAAATACAGGTTACTCACCTGTAACAGGGGTTCTAGGAATGGTATATGTTGTTCATCCACACGACCCACCCGACCTCCCCAGCTTCGACACACAACCTGGCTTCCAGCGGGCTAGATCTGGTGTCATGGGGTGGAGCCGAGAGTTTTACCACCCAGGTGGGTGGAAGGAGCCAGCTTGAAGACCTTCCGGCAAGATTTAAAGTGGCAAGGAACCTGCCAGACAGTGTGGATGAACAACATATACCATTCCTAGAACTCCTGTTACAGGTGAGTAACCTGTATTTTTTGCAGATACTCTGAGTCGGATCAGTCAGGGCCATCACGAATGGTACCTGAACAGGCAAGTGATACAGACTGTATTCAGGAGGTGGGGCACTCCAGAAATAGATCTCTTTGCCTCTCATCAGAGCCATCACTTGCCTCAGTTCTGTTGCAGACCTCCAGTAGTGGGCACGATTCCTCTAGATGCCCTTGCCCTGGATTGGTCAGGGAAATTCCTGCATGCATTCCCTCCATTTCCCCTGGTATACAGGGTGCTGTTGAAACTCAGGTCTCAGCCAGCAGCAATTTTCCTGATAGCCCCAGACTGGGCCAGGCAGCCATGGTACTCCCTGTTGCTGTCCATGTCAGTGGAACAACTAATACACCTTAACAGGAGGCACAATCTTCTGACCGCCAATCAGGGCAGACTCCTGTATCCAAACCTGGGTCACTCAGGCTCAAAGCTTGGCTCTTGAGGACCTAGAGTATGCTGGTTTACATCTCTCTGAGTCAGTTATGGATGTTTTAAGAGGATATAGACAGTCCTCTACTAAGAAAACCTATGCTGCAAAATGGAAGAGATTTTCCATTTGGTGCCCTTAACAGAAGTGTAGTGCCAACCCAGGTAGGAGTGCCAGGGTTGCTGGACTATCTAGTCTATCTACACTCCTTAGGTTTACAGCCTGCTACACTGAAAGTTCATTTAGCATCAGTTTCTGCTTATGCTTTGGCAGGTAAGCCTGTTTCCTTAGCATCGAATCCAATTTTTAAAAAAGCCTTTCAGAGGCCTCACACATATGTACCCACCAGTGAGAGAACTAGTACCAGCTTGGGACCTTAATCTCTGCATTGCTCAGCTCATGGCTCCCTCTTTGAGCCTATGTTCTCAGCACTTTGAAGTATGTCACTTGGAAAACAGTGTTTCTAGTGGCCATCACTTCGGCTAGAAGAATTAGTGAGCTTCAGGCTTTATGCATTGAAAAGGACTACATTGCTTTCCACAGGGATAAGGTAGTCCTTCAAACAAATAGGAAATTCCTTCCCAAAGTGGTTTCAGACTTCCATTTGAACCAGTCCATTACTTTGCCAGTGTTTTTCACTGACCACTCTTCTTCTGGTGAGCGTAGGCTACATAGCCTGCATGTCAAGAGAGCATTAAGCTACTACTTGACAGCCATTAAGCCCCATAGGCAGGATAGAACTCAGCTTTTCCTTACTTATGGGGATGTGGGAAAGGGTAACCCAGCATCTAAAAGGTTCATTTCTCGCTGGATTGTTCAGTGCATCCAATTTTGTTATTCTAAGGTGGGCAAGGAAGCCCCAGCAGGGCTTAGAGCCCATTCCACAAGGGGTACAGCTGCAACATTGGCAGCTGCAAGGGAAATACCCTTGGTAGATATTTGTAAAGCAGCAACCTGATGAACAGTACATACATTTGTCAAGCATTACAGCTTGATATGCAGGCAAGGGCTGATGCCAGGTTTGGCTAGCTGTGTTGCAGAGCCTGTTTCAAAATAGGTTCTTCCCGCCTCCAAAGGTACTGCTTTTTAGTCTGCAAAGAGTTAGGAATGTTGGAGTATTCCTGGGGTGAGAAGAAAAAGTTACTTACCATAGTCACCTTGTTTCTCCCAGGGCATACTCCAATATTCATAACTCTCCCTCTCTCCTCCCAATTTTAAGAACCAGTGGCCTCTCTATTCCATGCTTTAACATAGTGTTTGCATGCCACACTTCTACTTTTATTAAAACTTGTTTGCGTCTTTCAAACAACATGAAGTCTTGCTGTATTCTGACAATCTGCAGTTAGCTCCAGCCTTTGAACTGCCCTGGAGTGTAGAGGGTTAATTTTCTATCCAGTGCACATAACGTTGAGCTCGAGCTCGGTTGAGGTATCTGTCTGCAGCACTTTGAAACCCATCCACCCGATTCTTTACTCCGCCTCACTGAACAGTCACTCCGGAGATTTCTCCTTCAGCTCAGTTCAAGTCAGTGAAAGTGTCGGTTTTTCCGCCTAACTCCCATAGTATTATGGTTCAGGGCTCGGTCTGCGGTACAGTAAGTATTTTAGGTAGTAGTTCTGGGTTATTTGTGGAAATTGTAAACAACTTTTCTCGATCGGTTCGGCTGAACCGATCCAGCATATTTGAATTTTATGGTTTTCCTTTAGTGTGGTTACCGTCCTTAACGGCTTAAAAAAAAACGTGTTTTAGTTTTTTTTTTCCACTAACACGTGTTAGAAACCGATAAGGGAGTCTTGCCCAGTGCTGCTAAAAAAGGGTAAGTTTGTTAGGCTAGCCATGTCTGAGAAATCCAAGAAAAAAACGGGCCCACTGAGTTTCAACACTGCAGTGAGTGTGGGGAGGTCTTTGCTAAGGCCGATCCCCACACCACCTGTGTTTATTGTCTGGGGTTTGACCACCTCGATTCAGACTGCCAAATATGTAAAACTTTCCTCAGTCTACCCTGGAAAAAAGATTAGGTAGACTTAAGGAAAAGGAGGCCGAGAAGTCCGCTGACCCGGATGGCCAGCCCAGTTCGGTTCCGACCAAACCAGAAGGAGTGCCCTCTGACCAGGGCAATACTTCTTCGGGCACAAGGAGAGCCGATCCTGAGGGATCGGTTCCTACAAAGAGGAAACATGAAGAAAAATCAGCCGGTTCGGATCCGGAGTTTCATGTTCCGATTGCTGATGAGATTGCCCGAGCAATTCGGATTGTAGAATCGCTTCGCCCGGTTCCGTCCGATTCGGCTCCGTTAGCTAGGGGTTCGGTTCGGTCAGTTCCTCCAGTTCAGGATTATGCCCCTGAAGATTTTTGTGAACCGGAATTTGAGGAGGAGGGGGATTATGAGCAAGATGATGAGTATGATGGAGCAGAAAGTCTGGATGTGCCCATTGGACCGGACATCTCCCCAGACAGACCTTCTGGTGTTTCCCCCTCCTAGGCTGTCTGAGTCCCCTCCCCACTATTTGTTCTACAGAAAAGTGGCTGAAACCCTTCAGCTTCCTATGGAGGAGGCTACCGAGGATCAAGAGGAGCCTGATTTTGTTGAAATGATGGACATCCCAGAGTCCAGGAGGCTGTCTATTCCCCTACACAAATCTTTTGGGAAACAGACACAAAAAATCTTAAAGTCTCCAAATTCTGTACCTCCTATTGATAAAAGAATGGACAAGAGGTATACCTTATCAGGCTCAGACACAGAGTTTTTCTATCAACAGTGCAGCCATGTTGGGGTCGTGCAGGCTGCAGCCTGTGACAGGTCTAATGTTCCCTTGGCTTCACACCCCCAAGATAAAGACTCCAGGAGGATGGATGCCTTGGCAAAGAAACAGTACATGGCATCCTCTTTGGGACTCAGGCAGGCTAATTATATGGCCTATACAGCCAGGTACCAGAAGTCCAGGTGGGACACTATACTGGCACTGGCTAAACAGGCCCCCCTCCAGCTAGCCAAGGAGCTGGAGAAGGTGGCTGCTGATGGGACTGAGGCATCTAAGGTGCAGTTTCATGCTGCGGTGGACTCCAATGATGTGTCATCAAGAGTCATGGCTACATCTGTGATTCTTCAGAGAATGGCTTGGCTCAGATGTACTAGCCTTTCACAGAACACCCAGGCCAAGGCCATGGATTTCCCTGTGGAATGCAATTTTCTGTTTGGGGAGCAGACAGAGAATTACATGAAAAAGATGGAGGAATATAGGATCACTTATAGGAGTGCACAGGCCAAGGAGTGGCAGGCAATTCCGCAAAGGCAGCAATCTAGGGGCAGGGGCAGGCCTTTTCATAGGCCTTTCTACCAAGCAGAGGCCTCTTCTCCCTTTTCACAGAGGGGGTTCTTCAGAGGGAGAGGCAGAAGGGGGATGAGCAGGGCTGCATCCACTCCTCAGCCTAAGGCCCCTGCCAAGCAGACACCCTGATGGGTCTGCCCGGGTCGACTCTGCTATCCCTGTAGGGGGCAGGCTGGTTTACTTTGTCCAGGACTGGATGTCTCTTACTTCAGACAAGTGGGTCCTGGAAGTAGTAAGCCAGGGACTGGTTGTCAGCTTCAAATAATTTCCGAAGATGAGAGCCAGATCTTTTCCACCTGCTAATCTCTCCGAAACCCTTGCCCTAGAGGCAGAGGTTTCATCTCTTCTGTCCTTAAGAGCCACGGAGAGAGAGTGCCTTCCCTACATCGAGGCAAAGGTCTGTACTCCAGGTACTTTCTTACCCCAAAAAAGACAGGGGGGTGGTGACCCATCCTAGATCTAAGATATCTGAACAAACATCATTTAAAACCAAGGTTCAAGATGGTGACTCTGGGAATAATTCTTCCCTCCGTAGGCCAGGGACTGGCTAGCCTTCCTGGACCTCAAAGATGCCTACACATCCCCATCAGGTGCCTCCACAGAAAGTACCTCAGGTTCAAGTTGCCCCCAGGCCATTATCAGTTCAAAGCAATGCCCTTCGGTCTAACATCAGCTCCAAGGGTTTTCACAAAGTGCCTGGCAGTAGTAGTTGCCTTTCTAAGAAGGCAAAATATTTCCATTTTTCCATATCTGGACGACTGGCTCATAGTGGGTCAGTCTCCAGACCAAGTCAAGTCAGACCTGCAAGTGACTCAGCAAGTGCTCACTTCCCTGGTGGGATTTCTTCTCAACCTTCCCAAGTCAGTTCTCGAACCGGTGCAGCTTCTTACCTTGATAGGGGCAGAGCTAGGTACTGTCAAAGCAAGAGCCTTTCTTCCCCTGGAAAGGGCAAGAGTTCTTATAGAACTGGCTTCTTCCTTCAGCCTTCAGGTATCCCGACCAACAAGGCACTTCCTTCAGCTCTTGGGCCACATGGCAGCTTCTACAGCGGTGGTCCAAGGGGCAGTATTCCAGATGAGGGACATTCAGTTCCATCTGAGGGCCTTTTGGTCCCAAAGGAAGTATCCTCTTACCAAACTGATTCCAGTGACTCGGACACTGATCCAAGCTCTTCAATGGTGGCAGGATCGAGACAGTTTAAGGCAAGGGTGCCCATTTGTCGCTCAGCCTCATTCGGTGGTCCTTACCACGGATGCTTCCCTTTTGGGGTGGGGAGCCCATCTGGGGGCTCTCACAGCCCAGGGACTGTGGTCCCCTCAGGAATCCCTTCTTTATATCAATCTCCTGGAACTCAGGGCAGTTTCTCTGGCACTGCAGGCTTTCTCTCAGTCAGTGCACAGCAAGGTGGTTCAGGTCAGAACAGACACCACCACCACCACCACCACAGGGTACATCATCAAGCAGGGAGGCACTCAGTCCATGGCCTTGTGCACGGAAGCCATGAAATTGTGGTCCCTGGCTTATTCTCTGCAGACATCTCTGATAGCAGTCCACCTTCCAGGGAAGGACAATGTACTAGCAGATGCACTGAGCAGGATCTCCCAGGGCCATCACGAATGGTCCCTGGACCCTCTGGTGTTGAAAGTGATTTTTTCAAGATGGGGCACTCCAGAGATAGATCTCTTTGCAGCTCCAGGCAATCACCAACTTCCTCTGTTTTGTTGCAGACCCCCAGTCTTGGGCTCAGTCCCTCTGGACGCTCTGGCGTTGAACTGGGAAGGGAAATTTCTCTATGCCTTCCCTTCCTTTCCTCTACTGTTCAAGGTTCTGGTCAAGATAAGGTCACCACCCTGCAAAGTGATTCTGATTACTCCAGATTGGGCCAGGCAGCCCTGGTACCCCCTCTTACTGTCCCTAACAGTCCATCTTCCCCTGTCTCTTCCCAGGAATTACAACCTGTTAACCTCCTGTCAGGGGAGGATCTGGTACCCCAATCTTCAGTCTCTCAATCTCAAGGCATGGCTCTTGAGGAGTTAGAGTATACAGATTTGCATCTGTCCCAAGGGGTTCTGGATATTCTTAAAGCTTTTCGAAAGCCTGCCACCAGAAAGACTTATAACTCCAAATGGAAAAGATTCAGCATTTGGTGTTCCAAGAAGCATACATCTCCAGACACTGCTGAATTGCCTACAGTTCTAGGAGCGTGGATATGTTGTTCATCCACACTGTTTGGCATGTCCCTTTCCCCTTTAAATCTTGCCGGAAGTCTTCAAGCTGGCTCCTCCCTGGTGGTATAAACCGCGGCTCCACCCCCATGATGCCAGATCTTCCTTTCCGCTGGAAGATTCAGGTCCCCTCGTGCTACTTCTACAAGTACCGTAGGCCCTGGAGTCTAATTGACGGTTTTCGCCACATTTGCTTTCTTTAAAACTCGTAAGAGTTTACAATTCCAATCCGAGCGCACTGGACATGGAGGACAAGTCGTCCCCAGGGTTTCGCCAGTGTCCTTGAGGACAGAAAATGTCTTGCACCGATCCCCATCTCTCATGCTTTTATTGCTTGGGTGTCATGCATGACACCACCGCTTGCACTATCTGTCTGGCCTTTCATCCCAACATCCTGGATGACCGCAAGGCATGCCTACAGCTAGGGAAACCGGAGCTTCGCAATCCACCAGTGAAATCGAAGGAGGTCAGGTGGGCGGTTTCCGCGGCCGCGGGATCCGCTGAGCAGCTCGACCAGATGGCTTTTGAAGAGGAAGCTGCTCAAGCTTCGGCCAGCCGAAGTTTTTTCGTGCCGCTTAACCTGGGCTCCACCTTCACTGGGTCCTTTCAGGAGCTGTGTCAGTCTCCCCCTACCAAGAGTGAGGCGCCCTCGGTCTCGCACTCCTCTAAGATGGCTCCCTAAGAAAAGGGACAAGGACCCTAAATCTTCTGGCTGAAGAAGACTTTCCTGGTACCGAGAGCGGTCCGATTCACAGGACCTGACGGTCTTGACGTCAGTCAAGATCGCTTCCTCGGCTGCCGGCTTCTCAGACCTTTCGTCAGGCCAAGGCACCGAGGCCGAGGAAACGGCAGAACCGTCCAAAATTTCTCTCGACCCAATCGAGCCATTGTCGCTGACCCCACTCGACAACTCATTGGAAAGGACATCCATCCTTTCTTTCCCCGACGAGGAGACCCGTCCTTCGGGTATCCCGATCAAGGGACAGGAGCCGGAACCTCAGTTTTCACCGAATCCGGCCTCTCCCGATCGACAGATCCGACACAGTCGGTCTCGATTGAGCAGTAGGACCCCGTTGGTCAAAAAACCGAGAAAGGGTCACAGACACTCCCAGAAGAGGCGCCGCCACCGATCCTCATCCTCCTCGGACGAGAAGAGACTTCAACGGAAGCTCCGTCGACGTTATGAGGACCTCATGTGGCAACAGCTAATTCTAACTGGTCAAAAGGCGGCTACACCGGCTCCTCCGGTACCAAGGACACCGGTTCTCCATCCGGTAGGACTGGCACGCATTCCTGCTCGGCCTGTTCCGGTCTCCCCACCAATTTTGGTGGAGCCACTGCCTAAGGAGCCTCAGGGAGGGGCCCCCTCGAAGGAGGATCGGACAGATACAGGCTTGCCCTGTCGTCTGTCCATCACTATTGTTCCTGATCGCCCTCGTCGTATTGAAGGGGACATAGGTGGGAGACCCCTGTATCCCGACTTCTCAGACTCAGATACCACTGGTCTTCACTCACACCCTGATGATGAGTTGTCAGTGACAGGCCTGGAGGAAGGTCCTTCCTCTTTCCAGGGCATCCTTCGACTTATTTCAGAGTCCACTGGTATGCCATTGCAGCTTATCCAAAAAAAGGTGGAATATCCTCTCACGGATATCCTCAAGAAGGGGCATACCCCGACGGAGTCCTTCCCAGTGGCCAAAGCCATTGTTGGCCCAGCCCTTGAGCTGTGGTAGTGCCCTGCCTCTTGCCTGGCTCCGTCTGCCCACATGGCTCACAAGTACACTGTACCCATGGGGTCCTTGGCAGGCTTCACTGAGCATCCCTCGGCCGAGAGCCTTGTGACTGCCTCAGTGTTTAGGTGCACGGATAGCTCAGTGGATACTGACCATCCTCTGGACAAGGAGTCCAAAAATATGGACCATTCTGCCCAGAAGGTATATGCGGCCTCATCCTTGGGCCTTCGTCAGGCCAGCTCGGCAGTGATCATGGCACACTTCTCTCACGCCCTCTTGGGGTCACTAGATGAAGTCCTCCCTCATCTCCCAGCGGACATGCAGACCACAGTTAAGCAAGTCCGTGACCAGGGCCATGCTGTTGCAAAACAGCAGCTCCAGATGGCTCTGGACATTGGAGATTCCTGTGCCCGTTCACCAGCAGCCACAGTGGCCACTCGCTGCAGGGCCTGGCTGAGATTATCCTCCTTTCTGGTGGATACTCAGCACAAGCTAGCTGATGTGCCCTTTCTTGGCACCAATCTTTTCGGTCTGGGAGTGGCTGGTCACCTCCAGCACATAGAGCAGTCCAGTGCCACCTTGGATGCTACTTCTGCAAAGGGTTCTTTGGGCAAGAACCAGAAGAAGCGTAAGAAGAAGCCTTTTCGGCACTCTTCCCCTGCGGTTAGGCAGCCTGCCTTCCAGGAAGGTCAGCAGCAACAGCAGGCTCAAGCTTGGTGCTCTAGGCCCAAGCAGGGTCCCCAACAGCCCCGCAAAGGAGGCCGAGGTGCTGGTCCAGGAGCCTCCTCCTCCTCTAAGCCTGCGCAGTGACGGGTCGGGGTGGCCACCCCTACTCCCGTCACGCCAGTTCTGGGTCCTCCCATGGGGGTCCGGCTCCGCCATTTTCTTTCCGCCTGGTCCAGTATGACTTTGGACAGGTGAGTCTTGGAAGTGGTCGGTTGGGAACTGCCTCTAGAGTTCGAGCAGTACCCTGTTTGCCGAGCCCGTGTTCCACGGGAAGAAAGGATCTCAGTTAGTGCTCAGTTGGCCCTTCAGGACGAGATTGCTCGGCTCCTCCGCAAGGAGGCAGTAGCTCCAGTGCCGGATCCTCCTACAGACCCAGGCTTCGTTTCCAGGTACTTCTTGGTGCCCAAGCGTATGGGGGGTTGGCAGCCCATCCTAGATCTCAACGACCTGAATCAATATCTCAGGTCTCGCACCTTCCTGATGGTAACTCTGAACCAGATCATACCATCTCTGGAGCGAAACGTGGTTCTGTTCATTTGATCTACAGGATGCGTTCTTTCTCGTCCCAATCCGTCCATCCCACCAGTGGTTCCTCCGCTTCATGGTCGAAGGGACGCTGTATGAGTTCCGAGCCATGCCGTTCGGCCTGTCATCGGCCCCTCGGGTCTTCACCAAATGCATTGCAGTGGTGGCAGCCCATCTACGGCGTCAAGGGGTTCGCATATACCCCTAGCTTGACGATTGGCTCCTGGCGGGTTCCTCCCTGCAGGAGATGGAGAGGTCCAGGCCCTCCGAACCTGTTCCCAGTTAGGCCTCCTTATCAACAAGGCCAAGTCGGAACTCGTGCCCTCTCAGGTGATGGGCTTTACCGGGGCAGAGCTCGACTCTCGTCAAGCCAGAGCTTGGCTTCTGGCGGACAGGGCGGAGGTTCTTTCCTCCATTGCCCAATCATTTCTGGTTGGGCACTTGCGCCCTGCCCGGGACTTCCTGCACCTTCTTGGTTATGTGGCGGCGTGCACCTCAGTGGTCCATTGGGCCAGGTTGCACATGCGTCCCCTCCAGTGGGAGCTGGACGCTTAGTGGACTCAGTATCAGGGTATTTTCGACCAGCTGGTCTCTGTCACCCAGAAGATGTGGGACGCTGTCCAATGGTGGACCGTCCCAAGTCATCTGCAGGAAGGGATCCTGTTTGTCCGCTCCGAGCCGACAGTCGTCCTCACGACCGATGCCTCTTTCATGGGCTAGGGAGTCCACATGGGAGACCACAGAGCCCACGGGTTCTGGACCCCCAAGGAGTCCCGTTGCCACATCAACCTGTTGGAGCTCAGAGCAGTCAGACTGGCACGGTCAGCTTTCGCTCCTCAGCTCCGGGGTCAAGTGGTTCAAGTCCAGATGGACAATACCACGACCATGTACTACCTCAACAAACAGGGTGGTACGCACTCCCGTCTGCTATGCAAGGAGGCGCTCCGTATCTGGACCTTCGTCAGTCGGTTGGAGGCGGATCTCCTTCCCATCCATGTGGCAGGAGTCTCAAACCAACGGGCGGATGCTCTCAGCCGCATAGGCCTGACATTCCACGAGTGGTCGCTCCATCCAGAGGTAGTTTACAATCTGTTCTCCCATTGGGGCAGACCGTTGGTGGACGTGTTTGCCTCCAGGGAGAACACCAAGCTGAGGCTGTACCATGCCCACCCCCCTCAACAGGGCTCGCTGCAGGGGGATGCCTTTTCGAGGCCGTGGACCCCAGGCCTCCTCTACGCCTTCCCTCCATTTTCATTGATCCACAAGGTGTTACTCAAGGTGAGGAGGGACAAGACGAAGGTGATCCTGGTAGCCCCAGATTGGCCCCGCCAGTTCTGGTATCCAGATCTCCTCAGCCTCAGCTACAGTGTCCCAGAGCGGCTTTGTACACTCCCGGACCTGATATCATTGAACCAGGGGAAAGTATTCCACCCGGACCTTCATTTCCTGCACCTCACAGCCTGGTACCTGAGCGGCTAGAGTCACATGCTCTGAGTCTTTCTGAGGATGTCTACACCGTGGTGGAGGCATCTCGTAAGGAATCGACCAGGAAATGTTATGCTTTCAAATGGAAAAGGTTTTCCATTTGGTGTCAGGGTCAGAGTCTGGACCCCTTATCCTGTTCTGTGGCTAACATTTTAGACTACCTTTGGTCTCTCTCCAAAGGGGGTCTTCGGTCATTGACCCTTAGGGTGCACCTGGCAGCCATCTCTGCTTGCTGGGCGCGGGCCGGTCAGTCGACATTGGCACAGTAGACAGTGGTCAGGCGCTTTTTCAAAGGCCTGGATCACATATCCCCTCCAGTGCGTGAACCTCCACCTCCGTGGGATCTTCTGCTGGTTTTGGCAAAGCTCATGGGCAAGCCATTCGAACCCATGCACAAGTGTGAGCTCTCACACTTGTCATGGAAGACTGCCTTCCTGGTGGCTATCATGTCAGCCAGAAGGACAGGGGAGCTCCAGGCGCTCTCTGTGGACTTCCCTTATCTGGTCTTTCACAGGGACAAAGTTGTCCTGTGCCCCCAACCGAAATTCCTTCCGACGGTGGTGTCAGAGTTTCACCTTAACCAGGTGTTGACTCTGCCAGTATATTACCCTAACTACACCTCGGACGCTGAATACAGGCTCCATTCCCTGGACCTTAGACGTGCTCTCTTACTACAAGGAGAGGACAGCGGAAATTCGGGGAGAGGTTCGCCAGCTATTTGTCACCTACGCTGAAGCAGCTTCTGGCAGACCTGCAGCCAGACGGACCATTGCGAGATTGATTACATCATGCATAGGTCTCTGCTATGAGTTGGCAGGCAAGGAGCCTCCCAGAGGGATAAGAGCTCATTCTACCCGCCATACTGCTGCATTCGGTGGCTGCTTCCAGGGACATCCTATCCAGGAAATCTGTCGGGCTGCTACCTGGAAGTCAGCAAACACCTTCATTACCCATTACCACATCGACCTTGAGTCATGTCGAGATGCTGGTTTTGGGGCCTCGGTTCTCCAATCTCTGTCCTCTAAGTAGGGGGTGTGCGCCTTGCCTCCCTCCTCCCAGAGAACTGCCAGGAGTCTGCCAAAGAGTGTGGATGAACAACATATCCACGCTCCTAGGAAAAACTGGCTACTCACCTGTAACAGTAGTTGTAGGAGTGGTGTATGTTGTTCATCCACATGCACCCACCCGACCTTCCCCGGCTTTAGGTGCTTCACCTTGCTTCCAGTGGGCTAAGATCTGGCGTCTTGGGGTGGAGCCGAGGTATATACCACCTGGGTGGGTGGGAGGAGCCAGCTTGAAGACTTCCGGCAAGATTTAAAGGGGAAAGGGACATGCCAAAGAGTGTGGATGAACAACATATACCACTCCTAGAACTACTGTTACAAGTGAGTAACCTGTTTTTCTGGGTATATGGTCCATCTTAATGGCCTAGGCCTCAGACCAGCTACTCTCAGGGTGCACTTGTCAGCTGTTTCTGCTTTTCTGTCAGTGGGAAAACCTTCCTCACTGTCATCTCACCCTGTATTCGGTACATTTTTCAAGGGATTGCTTCATACCAATCCTCCCTTTAGGGATCCTGCCCCTGCCTGGGACTTAAATGTTTGCATTGCTCAACTTATGCAACCCCCTTTTGAGCCTATGTCCTCTGCAGAGCTTAAGTACTTGACTTGGAAAACTGTGTTTTTGGTAGCTATTACCTCTGCCAGACGTATCAGTGAATTACAAGCCTTGTCAGTGGAACCTGATTTTATCTCCTTTCATAGAGATAAAGTGGTCCTTAGAACCAATAGGAGGTTCTTGCACAAAGTGGTTTCGGACTTCCATTTGAATCAGTCTGTGTCTCTCTTTGTTGTCTTCATTGATCATTCTTCCTCAGGGGAGAGGAGGCTACACAGTTTAGATGTTAAGAGCCCTTAGCTACTGCAAAGCGCGTACCCAGGGTCACATGTTTGATTCCCTCCAGTTGTTTCTCACTTATGGGGAAGTGGGAAAGGGCAAACCTGCCACTAAGAGAACTATTGCCAGGTGGATTGTTTCCTGTATACAATTCTGCTATAAGAAACTGGGAAAAATTCCACCCTCAGGCCTGAGGACTCATTCCACAAGAGGTACAGCTACTTCCCTGGCTGCGGCCAGGGATATCTCTCTGTTAGAAATTTGTCAAGCAGCCACCTGGAAAACAGTCCATACCTTTACCAAGCACTACTCTGTGGATATCCAGGCTAGGAGTGATGCTTGGTTTGGCACAGCAGTACTTCAGAGCCTATTCCCAGAGTAGGTTCTGTCCCTCCTCCATGGAGGTGCTGCTTGGTAGTCTGCAGATTGTCAGAATACAGGAAGACTTCATGTTGTTTGAAGAAAAAATTACTCACCTTAGTAATTATATTTCTTCTAATGGAGTCTTGCTGTATTCTGACCACTCTCCCTGCCTCCCCTCTCAGAACCTGTTTTTGGGAGGTGGGTGGGTGCAATGTTGCACCCCAGGGGTGCTTCAAGCACTCCCCCTGCTTTATCTGAGTGCTTTCTATTATAAGCTTTTATTTTGGATAGGTTTTAGTTTTGGGTTTCCTGACTTAAGTCTTCCTTTGGGAATCCAAAACTTTCTGTTGCCATTTGGCTAGTTAAAAATTTTACAATTTCCTCATAGTCAGTCAGTGAGTGGTTGCTCATAAGAATCTGGCTGTTGGGTTTCAAAGTGCTGCAGACAGAGACCTCAACCGAGCTTGAGCTCAACGTTCTATGCACTGCATAGAAAATTAACCCTATACTCTCCGGAGCAGTTTAAAGGCTGGGGCTAACTGCAGATTGTCAGAATACAGCAAGACTCCATTAGAAGAAGCACAATTACTAAGGTGAGTAATTTTTTCTTCTCCTTTTTCAGGTGACACTGACATAAGGAGTGTGTGGGGAATTTTTTTCTTAATGATAAGTTTTTACTTTTCATGTCTTCCTCCAGTTGGAGGTTTTTTAGATAGGGAATTTTAAAATTAAAAATTTGCTATAGTTAAATTTTGGGCCCTGTCTTGCAGGTGTCCACGAAATCTGAGGGTTAGAATGTAGGCAGTTGATAGGTAGCAGCATGTGAAAAGTGGCTCATGCCAATGATTCCATCATTTGCATAGCATTCCATCTCCGGGCATTCTGACGTTAAAAGCACACTGCAAAGAGTTATGAATATTGGAGTTTCCCCTGGGAGAAACAAAGTTACTATGGTAAGTAACTTTTTCTTTCGGTCATATACCCCCTCTCCCTTCTTGCCTTTCAGGTTGTACATGTTGAGGTCTTCCAACCTCTCCATGTAGGGCTTCCCTTGACCCTGGATCGTTTTGGTTACTCTCCTCTGTACTGCCTCCTGTTGTCCCTGTCCTTCCACAAGTGTGAGTTCCAGAGCTGCACACAGTACTACAGGTGAAATTAAACAAGGGATCAGTACAGGGGCAGGATTGTGTCCCTTCTTCTACTGCAGATTACTCTCCCTTGCGTCCCAGCACTCTGTTTGCTCTTTCACTGCCCTGTTACACATGACTGATGACTTCAAGTTGCAGGGCTTAAAATTCAGAAGGAATAGCATGTTTTGCACCGTTTTTGAAGACTTCCTGCTAATTTGTTCATTTCTGTGTAAAACACTGTACTGTTTCTGTGTACTTTTTTGCATTAGATGTATACACAGTAATGGGGCACCAGACTGGAATATTTTTGTTTCTTCCCCAGGTTTACGTGCCTGAGAGTTTTTTTGGCATCCCATAGGGTCTGTGCAAACTCTGTACAAGGCAGGTTACCTGTGAAGAGAGAGTGTAAAGCCCTGGACAGATGACCAGACTTGAACTGCTGCATCCTACCAGAGTGCAGGAGTAAAGTACAGTTATGTAAGAACTTACCATAACAGTAAATCTTCAAGAGGATCTCTTGCAGCATTCCATCACTGGTAGGGCTTAGCTGCCAGGTGCTAGGACCACACAAACCTTCCAGCTAGCAGTCTGCCAGAAGGGCCCGCCCAACTCTGACAGCAGCCCCTGATGTCAGCCAATCCTATAAAGATGGATGGCCCCCATACCCTCCTCAGTTCTTCTGCCAGAGACCAGAGCAGGATGGCTTAAGGAGGAACTGACGAGGACTCCGAGGTATCCCAATAGCATAGAGAGGAAATGCAGAAGGCTTGCCCCTGTGGAAGGGGAGAGAGAGAGAGAGACAGGAGAACTGGGAAGGAGGGAGGGAAAGCAGGGCCTGCTGCAAGACATTTTGTTAAAGATCTACTGTTATGGTAAGTTCTTACCTGATTGTACTATCTTACTTCGAGGGTATCTCTTGCAGCAGGCATTCACCAGTAGGACTGAGTCCCAAGCAGTTCTGGCACTACAGACATGCAGCCCAGGAGGCAGGAAACAGGAAGAAAGTGATAGCCTATGAAAGGAGGCCCTGCAGAACAGCTAGGCCAAACCTGGCCCTACGCCTAGAGGCGATGTCCAAACTGTAGTGTTTGGTGAAAGTGTGGACAGTGCTCCAGGTGGCAGCAGTGCAAATATCAGCAGCTGACACATTTTGGAAACAGGCATCTGAAGTGGCCATACCTCTGGTGGAATGGGCTTTAACCCTGCCAGGAAGTTTCTTGCCCTACTTCTGGTAACAAAAAACGATGTATTTGGCTAACCATTTAGACAAACATTGTTTGGACACTGGAGCGCCCTTTTTCCCAGGTGTGAACGAAACAAGCTGATTAGACTTCCTAGAGTCTTTAGTCTTGTGTGTATAGTACCATAATATTCTATGCACATCCAAGGTATGGAGCAATGCTGCCTCCCCTTGATTGGAATACGCTGGATAATAAACTGGCAGGTGGATGGATTGATTCAAAGTAAACTCAGATACCACCTTAAGAAGAAACTTAGGACTGGTACACAAGGACGCACGGTCTTTGTGAAAAATCAAATAAGGCTCCATACATGAGGACCTGAAGCTTGGAAATCCTTTGAGCAGAAGTAATGGCAACTAAAAACAACGCTTTCCACAACAGAAACTGTAGCTCGCAAAAGGTTTACCTATAGCGCTTTGACAGCACTAGCACCGACATCCCTTACTACTTACAGCTACAATGCCGATTGCCGACATTGTAGCTATGGAATGGCTTTACAATCAGTGAGGCTGCAGATTCAACCCCCCACACACACACACCTGCTCTCTAGATTCAAGCCTGAGTTGGATCGGGGCAAACACCCAGCGAGGCAGTCACGATTGCTGCACAAACCACCACAGCGACAGGCTGAATTTGCCCGATTTCTGGTGCTGTGGTTGTCTTCGTGGTCGCAGGCCGCTGCCGTGACGGTACACGCTCGCACAACACGTGGACAGTTCAAAGGGAGGCAGCATGAGCTTTCCCAACACAAAACTGAGGTTCCCAAGGCAGGACAGGATTGTGTATGTGGGTCTTCAAATGCAGTATGCCCCTCAGGAATGTGTGAGACAAGTCTAGTTGAGCCACTGAATGGCCTTCTACAGGCACATACTGTAGTATGCTGAGATAGCAGAAAGATGTACCGTAATAGAGGAGTACCGCATTCCCGAGTCCAAAAGGGGACAAAAGGTACTCTAGAACCTGATCCACTGGACAGGTGAAGGGATCCAAATGGTGCGATGCAGCCCAAATAGCAAAACGCTTCCATTTCATAGAGTAAGTGGCTCTGGTGGAAGGCTTTCTGGCAGCCACCAGCACATCAGCCACTCTAGGAGAAACCACAAATCTGGCGATGGCTATGTCCTTAGGAGCCACACATGAAGATTTGAGAGATCTGAGGTCCAGATGGACCAGGGTACCCTGCTTCTGTGAGAGCAGGTCTGTGCACAAGAGCAGGGACAGCAGAGGTTCTACTTCAGTCGCTGCAGCAAGGGGAACCAGATCTGATGAGGCCAGAAGGGGGCTATGAGGATCATTGTAGCCCCCTCCACCTGGAGTTTGATCAGAACTCTTGGAAGGAGCGGGAAGGGAGGAAAGGCATATGGGAACCTCCCTCTCAAAGAGAGGGACAGTGTGTCTCACCAGAAAACTTTAGGCCCTGGATCTAGTGAGTAGAAAAGTGTCAGTTTTGCATTCTGTGGGGATGCAGAAATGTCCAGCTCTGGCTGACCCCGCTTTTCAAAGAGGTCCTCTACCACCGAGGTCACAAGTTCCCACTCATTGACTTTGGACCGAGACTGGCTTAAGCTGTCCGTGTGGATGTTTTGGACACCGGGGACATGGACGGCTAAGAGCTCCAGGCCATGCTCTATGGCCCAGTACCAGACTGTCATCGCCTCCCTGCACAGGGGATAGGAATGAGTCCCTCTGCTTGTTTATAAACTACACACATGTTGTCCATCTGAATGGCAAGGCAAGGTCATTTTTATTTAAAAGGATGCCCAATCCCAGAGGCTCTGGGCGCCGTACAAAATAAACATACAAATAAGAAACACAGCAAAATCAAAATACATAGCAATAAACATTAAATTCAATAAATTATAAAATAAGATTTCCTAAGAAATTTAAAAACACAGGTGGCCGGGAACTGAGATCAAAACATTTGCATATGGATCGGGGAAAGCCTGGGCAAACAGGAGGGCCTTGAGGTGGGTCTTGAATACCTCCAAAGACTGGGCCTCCCTGACCCCAAAGGGTAGCGAATTCCTCAGGACGGGGCAGGTAACACTAAAAGCCCTGTCGCTGGCCGTTTTGAACCTCATCCTGGGAATTGCCAGGAGGCCCCTACCGGAGGAGTGGAGGAGACTTACCGAGACAGCAGGTGTAAGGAGGTCCATCAGGTAACCAAGGCCCTAGCCGTGTAGAGTCTTATAGGTGAGAAGACCCACCTTTAGGAGGATCCTCCACCTGACTGGCAGCCAGTGCAGCTCACGCAGTACCGGTGTAATATGGCAATATTTAGGGTGCCCTGTAAGTAACCTGGTAGCTGCGTTCTGCACCAGCTGCAGTCTGCAGACAGATCCTTTTGCGACCCCGAGGTAGAGCGCATTGTCATGAATTAAGAGCGGATCCGGGGAGAGCAGAATCTGGAAGGCCTGCAGGTCATACAAGACTGCTTACATTTCCAGGATATTGATGTGGAGGTCCCTCTCCACCTTGGACCATGACCCATGAGTTTGGTGGGTCTCCAGTTGAGCCCCCGAGCCAAAACCTGAGGCATCCATCATAAGGACCTGTTGAGAAGGAGGTGGACAAAAGGGAACCTCCTGAAGCAGATTGCTGGACTCCAGCCACTACAGTACTACCTTCTTGACTGGATCGGACACTAGAATTGGTTGATCCCGAGCGTCTGTGCATTGCTTCCACTGGACCTGCAGCATCCATTGAGAGATTCTTATGTGCAGCCTGGCCAGGGGAACTGTGGCAGTGGCTGCAGCCATGAGGTCTAGGAGCCTAAGGAAGACCTTCGCTGGAACATGGGCTGGAATAAAGAAGATGGCTCCATCAGACTCTCTGGTGTCTGTAGGAAGAAAGGCCTTCTCCTGTGACATGCCCAGCACAGCCCCTATGTAGGGGAGGTGCTAGCAGGGGCCAGGAATGACTTTGGCCTATTGATGTTGATCCCCAAAGCTTGGAAAAGGCTGCAGGTCTGAGCAGGAGTTTGAAGGAGATGATCCCTGGACAGGGCAGCCAACAGCCAGTCATCCAGGTAGGGAAAAACATAGAAGCCCTGCTGTCTAAAGGCAGCTGCCACCAGCTGCCAGGCATTTGTTAAAAACCTTGGGGGCCGAGGACAAGGCAAAGAGCAGAGCTCGCAACTGGTAATGTGCTCCCTGGAAGTGGAAACGAAGGAAGCGCCAATGAGAAGCGAAAACCTTGATATGAAAGTATGCATCCTGCATATCCAGGGAACAGAGCCAGTCCCCCTGATGGAGCAGGGGCAGTAATCCCTAAAGGGTGACCGTCCTGAACCGTTTGTACACTTGAACAGGTTCAGGTTGCTTAAGTCCAGGATGGAGTGAAGGTCTCCCATCTGCTTGGGGATCAGGAAGAAGTGGGAGTAGAAACCCCTTCCCTGCTGAAGCTGTAGGGACTGGCTCTATGGCCTTTTTTCGAAGTAAGGCCTGAATTTCCTCCCGGTTGTGGGGGCTGTGGCCACAAGGGTACGAGGACTGTCCAGGAGAATTTTCTGGAGGCCACTGTATGAATTCTGGAGTTTGGCCTTGCTCAATGAGTTGCAGCACTCAGTTGTCCATGGTTATCTCCCTCCAACTGTCCAGATGAAGGAGGAAGCGACCCACTAAAACCGCCTTCTGTTGCACGCCTTGGGGGGGTATCTGGCAAGGAGTCAGGAGATGGGGGCAGCTGCATCTCTGGTACTACAGATGATGGCAGGGGAGGGAGCAGGGAGAGCTGCCCCGCCTTGTGTTGCCGTGGACCGTGGCAGAGGGTTGGACCTGTCTGGAGGAGGAGCAACGAAAGGGAGCTTGCTGCCCCAACTTCAACTGGGTACAGTACATGGAATGGACAGATTTTAGGGCCCATCCAGAGGTCTGGAGTTCTGAGATGATATCCTGTACGTCTCCCCCAAACAGTTTGAGACCCTGGAAAGGGGTGTCCATTATGCTAGACTAAACGTCCTGGGTGAAGCCCAAGACCCGGAGCCAGGAATGGTGTCTCATACAGATACTCATAGCCGCTGCCCAGCCTGAGGCATCTACTGCATTGTAGGCAGCCCTAAGGACTTGGGTGCTGACATCTGAGCCTGTTTTGAGGGCCTGAAGGGTCTCCTGCTTTGAGGGGTCATCCGGAATGGCCAGGATCGCCTCCCTAGCCTGGTCCTATAAAAGGTTCTGATACTGCACCATATGGGCCAAATAATTGATGGCCTGGCTGGTCAGGGTGGCAGAGGCAAAGGCCTGTTTACACATTTGATCCAACCAGTGAGTCTCCCGATCCGGGGGAAGGGAGCTGAGGTGCTTCGGGCTCTTGGTGCAGTCTTGCACCACATTAATGATGACCAAATCTGCCGTAAGCTGTTCGCCAAAGTATGGCTTGCCAGCCGGAGCATGGTAAAGCCTGTCAGCTTTCTTGGACACTGCTGGGTACATATGGGGGTGGTTCTAGGCAGCCTTGGTGACATTTTCATGGGACTCTATGAAAGAGGGCATGACTGATGGGGGGGACTTCAGGCTGGCGGAGGTAAACTGCTAGACGCTGCCTCTCTGGGACCTGCTCTTTAGTCTCCCACCCCATAGTAGCCTGAATGTGTCTCATGATGGGCATAAATGTGGGATCATCGGGGGGGGGATTTGCACACGTTCCTGGGTGCCCCTTCCCCCTCTGAGGACTCTTCTCCCTCTGAGGACTCTTCCCCCTCAGGAGGAAGACTGAGTGTAGACACTGTCATCTGCCATGTCTGAGTAGTCCCCGCTGTCGCCGGGCTGACATTCATCTGAGCATCCAGCTGACCCTGTGGGGTGTGAGGGGCACTAGTGCCTGGCCAAATAGGTGCTGGGGGAAGGGGGTCCTGAGGAGACCCCTGATCTGCTTGGGGGAGGGACCTGCGTCTGCATGAAGGACCAGATGGCAACTGTGTTTGGGCAGCAGCTCCAGCTTGGATCCTGGCCGGCAGCAATCCTTCTCTTGCCTGCAAGCCCAATCTGAACAGATAGTAGCTGTGTTCGGGCAGCGGCTCCGGCTTGGATCCCCACTGGCAGCAATCCTTCTCTTACCCACAAGCCCAGCTTGAACAGATAGCAGCTGTGTTCGGGCAGTGGCTCCGGCTTGCATCCCGGCCGGCAGCAGTCCTTCTCTTGCCCGCAAACCCAGCCTGAACAGACGGCAGCTATGTTCAGGCAGCAGCTCCGGCTTGGATCCCTGTTGGCAGCAATCCTTCTCTTGCCCACAAGCCCAGCCTGAACAGATGGCAGCTGTGTTCGGCAGCGGCTCCGGCTTGGATCCCCGCTGGCAGCAGTCCTTCTCTTGCCCGCAAGCCCAGCCTGAACAGACGGCAGCTGTGTTCGGGCAGCGGCTCTGGCTTGGATCCCTGCCGGCAGCAATCCTTGTCTTGCCCGCAAGCCCAGCCTGAACAGGTACGCATCTTTACCGAGAAACCGCGACTTGTATGCCATTTATTTGATTGGCTCATCCAACTCAGAGCAGGCCCACTATTGGCCACATTCAACCTCTGACTGCCTGCCATCAGACTGTGTCTACCCTGAGGCGCACTTTTCGAAAAGAACTGTTTTCTGTTCTTCAGCGATGCACTCTAAGCACCTGTATTTTAAAATGCTATTTTTCTTGAGATTTAATTACTAATTTCCTTGAGTTCAATTGCTATGTTTCTTCAGTTTAAATTGCTATTTTCTCTTGAGTTTAAATTGCTATCTTTTCACTAAATTTTACCTAATATCAACGTGATGTGTAAAGCCTGATGTTTAAGATTTGCTGACCTGCTACTGCCAAAATTGATTTTAACTGCATGTCCCTGACTCCCTGCACTGCGCTCTCTTGCTAAGGCAACCCTCCGCTTCCTTCCCCACGTAGTCCGTTCTGTGACTGCAACTCTCTCAACCTTTCTGTCCAGCACCTCACATACTCTGTCTGCAGCTTAACTTGTTTCTCTCTTTCCCGACTCCCCTCGGCCCACTGGCACCATTCCCAGACCCCCTCCTTCCCAGAATCCTTGCATTCCCCATTTCAATCCCTCACCCTAGGATTTTTTCTCTCTTGTGCTGCTTCCTGTTCAGACTTTTTTCTCTCGCTCTCCTTTCTGCCCTTATTCCCCAAGAGGCCAATTGCATCTCTCCCCCCACACCCACTTTTGTCACTCACTGCCCACTGCTTTTGTCTGCAAGCTCCCTGGCCCTCTAACCAATTTAGCCCTGGTGCCGTCCTTAGCCCTTAACTGCTGCTAATTTTCTCTCTCCCCCCCCCCCTTCCAGATGGCAGCTCTGTTCGGGCAGCGACTACAGCTTGGATCTCTGCCGACAGCAGTCCTTCTTTTGGTAGCAAGCTCAGCCTAAACAGGAATGCATCTTTACCGGGGAACCACGGCTTGTACGCCGTTTATTTGACTGGCTCATCCAACTCTGAGCAGGCCCACTGTTGGCCGCATTCAACCTCTGACTGCGTGCCATTGGACTGTGTCTACCTTGAGGTGCCCTTTTTGAAAAGAACTGTGCTCTGTTCTTCGGGGTTGCACTCTAAGCACCTATATTTTGTCCCACCAGCCCACCCAGTCTGTATTAAATACTCTTCCTCCCACATTACCCGCCTCCTTTTCTATCCTCGCTAGGGATTGTCCCCGACAGGCGTTACTCTTAAAGGAGCCGACACAAATATATTGGGCTAACAACTATCACTTTACTGCTCTCTCTAGGAGCCATACCCCCTTTGATCAGACCATGAAACCAACAAAGATATTCCTAGTATCAGGGCTGACCTTAACTTAAAACATCCACGACGTAGCCCAATACTTACCAGTATTTTGTTATTTCTTGTCCAAATTCTGAATTGCTCTCCCTATCTCCACCCCTATACCCAAAGCTTCCCCGAGCCATGTCTGTTTGCCTACCCTCATCTTGTACACCTATTATTGGCCTCCAGCTCCTCTCACCTTTAACCTTGCATGATGAATTACTTCACTCTGACCCCTTCCTTACTTCTTCTCCTCCTTTTACCTTGCTCCTGCACTATCACTGCCCCCACCCTGCTACACACTCTCAGCCCATGTTTATTTTTTTATTTATTTCAATCTAGGATTAAAAAAATACCTTTGAGCACAGTGGAGCTCATTTACAAAGGTTCCACGTCAATAATAGGGAGGAGGTTACAAAACAGACAGAGTATAAAGCACAATAACATGTACAGATAATACCAAATACAGCGAACAGTAGAACAGCACAATACATAGTAAACATAGGTGATAGCAATCAGATACATAGTTGGCATTCTAGGACTTTATAGGCGCAAATGTGGGAGGTAACCCATTTGAAATCGGGAAAGCGAGTCAGTGGATGAAGAGTAGCAGCAGGACAGAGAATGGGGGATGCAGCTGGGTGGCATTGTCAAACATGTTGAGCGAGGCAGGAAGGAGTAGAACAGGTGGGAGAGGGGGCAAGTACAGAAGGAGAAGGTGACAGGAGGGAGGGGATGGTGAGGTGTGGGGGGAGGGAGGAAGGGAAGAGGGGAGGGGAGGAAGAAAGGTGTGGAAAAGAGTCAGTCAGGGGTCATAGTGAATGAGTTAATGGGACAGAGTAGGAGGGTCAGGACATGACAGGTAGGGGAGAGGGTGAGAGAGGCGATTGAGCAGGGAAGGAAGGATGCAGCCAGGGGCCTTGTTGAGGAGGCTGAAGAATGCAGGTTGCTAGATGAGGTTCAAGTTGCATGACAAATTAAAGCAGGTACACTCACTTTCCTTCGAGATGTGCAGATGTAGGAGACGCTTGAACTGGGTAAGTTGAGGTATGCTAGTCAGTTCACAGCTCAGGCATTCATCCAGTTAGGAGCTCTGTAAGGGAAGGATCGCTGGCATTGGGTGGTCCGAACCCTAGGAACTTGAAAGAGTTCAGAGACAGAGGACCCGGGTGTGACGCGGCTTTTGAGGCTTTGATAGAAGACTGGCGATACCCGTTGGCAGGGCTCCAAGCAACACTTGCTTGGCAAGTATACATGAGTGGTACTTGATGCGGTCTTGTAGTTTGAGCCACCCAGTTAGAGCGAATAGATCAGAAGTGTGGGTGAGGTAGCCGGCACCAGTGATAAGTCTACCGGCTTTGTTTAGGGCAGTATTTAGTCTTTTGAGAGATGTAACTGTGGCAGCTCCATATATAACCAAGCTGTAGTCAATAACAGATAGTACCAAGCTGTGGATTGTAAGTTTAAGTGCTTCCTGGGGTCAGACTTCGTCTGTGTCTGTGGAGCAGTTCTAGTTTAGCATTTACATTCTTAGCAACAATATCAATTTGTGGCTCGTGGGTAAGGTGGCAGTTCAGGGTTACTCGAAGGTATTTGAAGTGCTGGATTTGTTTAATGGGGGCTCCTTGTTTATTTTTAACTGTAAGGGCATGTGACTTGTGTTTATGGCGGGAGGATGAGAACAGCATCAGTTTTGTTTTTTTGTAGTTTAGAACTAGCTTGTGGGGTTGGAGCCATTTTTCAACTTCAAGGAACCCATGTTGTAGGTTGTCTTCAAGCACGGTGGAATCCGGGTGGCTTGCAAAGATGACAGCGTCATCTGCGTAAAGGAGGGTCCTTAAATGACAGGCCTTTGGTAGGTTGTTTAGGAAGATACTAAACAGAAGTGGTCCCAGGATGGACCCTTGGGGTACGCCTGATCTGATAGAGCACAGTTCCAAGATGGAATTTGAAATCTTCGCCCTCTGTGACCTGTTGGCAAGGTAGCTGCCGAACCATTTTAGTGCGCTAAGTGAGAGACCAGTCTTTGCAAGTTGGTCAAGGAGGAGTTTGTGATTCAAGGTGTCAAAGGCCTTAGTAAGGTCTATGAACACCGCTCCTACCAGACTGCTATTGCCGATGGACTGTTGGATGAAGCAAGTGAATGCTAGTAGAGCTGTAGTCGTGCTATGCTTTTTCCTAAAGCCGTGCTGCTGTGTGCATTGCAGGGAGTACTTATCAAAATGGTCCAGAAGCTGGTTGGTTACTATGCATTCCAGAACCTTTGACAGTGGAGGGAGGATGGATATTGGTCTGTAGTTGCTGGGTTCCATGCGATCACCTGATTTGTGCACTGGCATGATCAGTGCAGATTTCCAGACTTCTGGGAACTGGGACAGAGTGAGGGATATGTTGAGTATTTTAGTTATTGGCAGGAGAACCTCTTCTAGGGTAAGTGCAATAAGTCTGAGGTCCAGTGAGTCCCCACTATGTCTGTTTTTTCCCAAATACTTTGGATAGCAGTTTCCTGACCTGGGCGGCAAAGACCTGTTTGAAGTAGAATGGAGGGTGATCAGGCTTCTCTGCATCCGAGCACGGGTCAGCCGATGGGGGAGCATCTTCAAAGAAATCTTTAGGGAGGACCTCTGATAGATTAGTGAAGGCAGTATTAAAAGCTCTTTAAAGATGTACCAGTGGGCACACTAGCTCTAAATACTACATTTACTTGGACAGTCACTCGTACCTCCCCATGCTGATGTTTTCATTAAGGGCTGGTACCCCACCCTTGTGGAGTACCCTCATCTTCTCCAGCTATTTTCCCACTGTAGCAATACCGCACACAAAAAAATACCTCAGAGACAAAACAGTTTATCAAAGCACCTTGCCATTTAACTATATAAGATTACCCTACTTCTCATTCTGCTATCCGGAAATGTTCACCCAAACCCTGGTCTCCCCCCATATTTTCAAACTATCATCACAGCAAACAAAAGTCCCTCACTTTAGCCGCCATTAATATCCGGAGCTTGTTACCCAAACTTGATGACCTCCAAACCTGGATGTCACAGCATAAACCAGATATTCTAGCCCTTAATGAAACTTGGCTATCACCTAAAGTCCCTCATAATGCTATCTCCATTGCTGGCTATGTCCTCTTTAGACTAGATCGCGTAGGTAAGCGTGGTAGAGGCTGTGCCATATACTTGAAAGATACCCTTTAAGGCCAGGTCCTCCCTGTAACACCCACCTCACGCAGTTCCCAAATACTAGCAGTCAAAATAGTCCAAGGCCAGCAAAGTAAATCTCTCACCATAATATCAATATATATTCCACCGAATGGCCAGGCTGTCGGCTTTCAAATGTTCACCAACTACCTCAATAACCTCCCCCACAAGACTGAGTTGGTGATTATGGGTGACTTCAGTGTAAACTGACTTGCCCCCGTAGCTGACCCATACAAAGATGCCCTTGCAGCCATTGGCATCACCCAGACGGTACCTACCCCTACTCGGATTAACTATAGAACCGACAGCAGCACACTACTTGACCTGATTCTTACTACTCACCCATGCAGAATTTTCAACACTAAAGTCCTGCCAGATGCACTATGTGATCACTCCCCAGTTATCTGCCAATAGTCTCATAGGATGTCCAAATCCAAAGCTAAATTCTCCTACCAGCGATTTAAAAAAAACCAAAAAACTACCACAATTCATTGCCTCTCGTGCACAGATTGACTGGTCCCCCCAGACGCATTGAACAACATTGATCATGCCCTTTAGCTACTTCTTTAGGCAGTTCAATGAAATTGTGACAAATTTGCTCCACTTCAAAAAAAGAAAACTAAGAGGATCCTCTAAGTCCTGGATCACCCCCACTCTAATCACCATGATGAAAGATGGGGACAACCTCTGGCACTGTGCTATGGCATCGGGACACCAGACTGATCTGCAACACTACAAAGTGGCCAGGAACCAGTGTACCCAGGCAGTACTGTTGCCTAAACACTCTTAGTGTGTAGAGCAAATAATAATAATACAGATTCTTATGTCTTTGGAGTCCGTGAAGAAACATTCATAAACAAGCAAGAGTACTAATAAATATTTATTATACTACTTACACCAAGCATGTGACAGAGAAAATCACAAGGGAGATGCGTTTCTCACCACTCTCCTAAAGAAGGTACATAATCTCCAGGATTGTAATGTAACCCCTACACCCCTGCCTTTTTTGCAAACGACAGGTGGTATGCTGTTGAAGCTGACAGCAGTACCAGGTGGGGGACTGGGTTCGGGGAGGACTAGGTTACTCGGCACAAGGGCCTAGGTTTGGCTACTGTGCACAGGGGCACCCAAGTAAATCCGAACACAGGAAGCAACAACTGTAATGTCCAATGCCAGGAATGGGATTCTGAAGTGTGGCTTTTATTCACATCCAAACTGAACAAACAAAGCATAGATGGACCCTCACGGGGCTACATTCCTGGTAATGCAGATAAGAGAAACAGAACATTTCCTCAACACTTCAGCCCTCAGGCTCTGGACCCACCAGGCACACAGCTCGGACTTGCACACTGCCTTGGGTACACAGCCCGACTTGTATACTATTGGGGTTTTCCCTGGCTCGGCTCCCCTGCCGGCCACTCGAACACCTTCCATGTGACATGGACACATTTTCCTGTGGCTCACTAAACCACCTTAGAGCCTTCGACTCCATAATGGAAATTTCCTTTCAGTCCCACGTCTGGGTACTTCCCTCAGCACTGGTCAAGTGCCTGAGGCAAAGTAAAAGGGCCACAGAGCAAATCCGTAGAGGTGAATCTGGTTACTAATGATGGGGGGTCTCCCACTACTAGCTTCCACAATTCATACCCAGCCATTTCTCTGGACATTAAACAACTCTTTCTAAAAAAAACTTGGCAGAGTAGATTAAAGGGTAAACACATAGCACATTTCCTCTACGTGTCTTGGCTTTCCCCTTGTGCTGGACTTGAACATACTTTTACTTTGGCTTAGCCTATTCCTCTAGGCCTCCCACTGATTAAGCAGTCCAATCCCCACTTTACAATAGTTCAGGTGAAACATAGGCCACGTGTAAGAGCAAAATTCACCCTTTGGTTGCAGGTGCCCCACAGGCGATTCTTGACAACTTCTGGTGCCGCAGCACAACTTAGGAAAATAAGGCGGCAGTCTCTTCCCTAGCCGGAACCAGGAGGTTGCCCCTTGAATAACAGGCAAACCTTTTAACCCCATCCCCTCAGGGATGGGGCACAGAAACCAGTAACAGCGGTTTCCACCACTTCACGAACAGCTTACTGTGTTCATCTTTTGGCGGAAACATACACCTTTCCCTAAAAGTAGCTTTGTATCAGAGCTTTAGGCTCCAAGAGCCTGTGCACAGACTGCTGTGCTCCTCTCTTCAAGACTGCTCACATACAACTGCTGCAGCTCACTGTTCAAAAACTCCCAACATTCTAACCTAACTCCCAACTGCAGATTCCAATGTGGCTCATGCAGCTACGATAGTTCTGTGGTGATGTCATCCCTCAGTCTCAGCTGAGACTGAGAACAGAGTGAGACAGTGTGAAATCCAATTAACTGGAGTTTCACAAGCTGCCTTCCCTGCCTACCACTAGGTCTTACTGGGATTCTAGTAACCCCGGGTAACGGGGGTTACAGTAGGATCTCAGGTTCTCCAAGGTCTCGTTCTCTCTCCCCGTGGAACTGGGTTGCAGAAGGCTAAATGCTACAGATAACAGCATAGCAACAGAGATTACCTCATAGTTACAGATATGAGAAACAATATGCATTGGTCCTAAGACATTCTCCATTGGATGAAGACTTAGGAGACAAAATTACTAATGAGTATCATATGAGACAAATAATATGCTCGGTTAGCATTATATCTTGGACAAAAGAAATGCTGACTGGGCTCTAGTACATGTGGCATTTCCTGCCAATGTATAATATAAGGCATAACAAAGGTTTTCTCCCTCTGTCAGCTAGCTTGCTTAGACAAAGAAAAGTGCTGACTGGCCACTACTATATATGATTATATGAGAATATATATATAGTGTATAAAGTAACCACTGATGATCCCTCAGAGTCATCTTATCAGTGATTAGGTAGATTAGGTATGGGATATATGTAAAAGATAAACATAATGCATTATAGTGAGGTATAATAGTCATGCATGATCTAATCCTATGAAGGATGTAAACATTAGCAAATATTAGCAGCAAAGCACATTCCTGGCACTCATGCTTACACGATGGGTGCCTAAAATCTACATGTTAGTGCAAAATAGCAGCATCACAGCATAATAGACCAGGAATACAATGTTTATTGTTTATTGAGTACTAGGAATTAATACCTTTGAGCCAAGGCTCTTTTACAAAGGTTCCGCATCAAATTAGGTACAAGCAATAAGATTACAATGAATGACACAAGTAAAGTACATTGTGGAATACTATACACATAGGCTGAACAAATATCAAAAAAGAGAAGAAAACATTAGTGCAAGGACAAGTAATTACGAGGTGAAACACATTAACTCAATAGGCAAATCAAATGGGGGGGGGAGAAGCAGGAAGATAATGTGAAGAATAGGGTATATACAAGAAAGGGAGGAGCCAACCACGGGTAGTGGAAAAGGAGTCATCTACCGGGGCCTTTGTCAGGTAAATAGGGCAGGAGAGCAACAACTTAACTAGAGAGAAATTAGTCAAAGCAGTCACAGGAGTTAGAGGTGGTAAGGTGAGAGAATAGGCTAGATTTAAATGCACCTAGAGAGGTAGAGGAGGTAATAGAGGTGCTAAGTTCATTTAGCCAGGAAGGGGCACGATAGGCAAATGATCTCTGGCCCAGGGAAGTCCGGCAGCGGGGGACCAAAAGGGGCTGATTTTCAGATCTTCTGGTGGGTCGAACACTTGTGTTCTGGCATATCAGGTCTTGAATGCAGGGTGGAGTGAGGCCCAAGATGGATTTTTTGGTCATAAGGCAGGTAAGGTACTTTAGTCGGTTTGAGAGTTGAAGCCATCCAGTTTCAGCATACAGTTCGCAAGTGTGAGTATGTTGATGAGCCCCAGTGAGCAACCGACAGGCCTTGTTAAGGGAGGTTGTAATACGTTTAAGCGCACTTGTAGAGGCAGACCCATAGACAATTAGGCCATAGTCAACAATTGAGATGATTGAGGATTGAATAGCTAGCTTCAGTGCTGGTAAGGTGAGAAGCTGTCTGTTCCGGTACAATATCCCAAGTCGCTGATTGATAGTTTTGGCTGTGCTATCGATATGGGTTGCATAGGTGAGTCCCTGATCGAAGGTGATTCCAAGATATTTGAAGGTAACCACCTGTTCAAGAGTGGATCCCATGGATGTGTTGATGGTGAGTGGTGTTTGCCTTTTCTTGTTTTGTGGACTTGAGAAAACCATGGATTTTGTTTTTTTTATGGTTTAGGACTAGCTTATGTGTCACGAACCACTTTTCAACAATGTAAGGTGTATGTGGGATGATGGGGGGCCTAACCCAGGTGCAACAGTCCCCTCTTTGTTGCCCTAATTGCGAAAGTGGCAACATAACAAAAAGATGACAGTTAGGCAGCATTCATCTACAGGCCCGAGGCACAAGCCTGATAGAGCAATTTTAACTGGTCACGGTGGTGTTTCAGGGTTTTCCTTAAACAGCAAAATGTAATTACAAGGGAAAATGTTAGTAAACCTTGTATTACTATAAACATTTGGAATAAAACTTCACAATGGGGTTTTCCAATATCAAAACAATCCGTAATTACTGATATATGTATCAGGTGTGTATTCGTCCTATTGGGAAGAAATTGAAGAGACACACTTAAGTTGCCTGTATGGATATTAAAAATAAATAAACATCAAGATAGTTAGGACTAGACTTAATGATATCTGGTTCCGGGATGGGAACAGTTGTGTTACTGTATAACCTATTACCGGTTTAGGGAGTAAAAACAGAAGTTAGAAAAGTTCACTTTGCGTAACTTTTAGTCCATATCAGAAGAATGTATAGTTGGTCACCAGACAATGTTCCACATCAGCAGAATATACTACCTTGAAGGATGGCATTTTTCAGTTGGTAAGTTGAACAGGACATGAAATATCAATGTCCACAAGGCATAAACTATGAACAGTTCCAGAGATAAATCCAGGGTTTATTCAAGTGTTAGATGAAGATTCATAGATCTTACTTCGAGATACAGCTCTTGCAGCAGGTAACACTATTAGGACTGAAGCCGGCAGGTGTCAGGACCCCACGGAATTCTTCTAGCTAGCTATCTTCAGCAGGGACTGCCCCCGACGTCTGTCCCGCCTCCGACGTCAGGCGTAGTACAAAAGGGGGCGGTCCCGCCAGATTCCCCAGTTCTTTCCCGCTGTCGACTTGCATGTCTCGACCCTTCGGCTCGTTTCTTAGCGCGCGACGCACGGTTAAGTTCTTCCTTCGGGAAAAGTTCGTTTTTCCAGCCCGATTGCTGTCTGATGTCCTTCCAACCTCCGCTGAAGGCCATCCCTCGTGCGCCTGTGGGGCCAAATCCCATTTATGATCCGTGACTGCCTGCCTCCGTGCCTAGGCCCAGACCACAACACCCGGTCCTGCACGCTCTGCCAGGGATTCAACAGCCGGACTCGGATCCGTCCGCCAGAAGGCTCTACAGGCGTTTTGCTTGAAGAGAGGATCAAGGCCATGGACTCCTCCAGGGAGAATCTGCAGAGAAGGCCCAAACACTCAGGAAAGCACAGGGAGAAGGTTTCCTCCAAGTCCCTGTCCAGGGCCTCCAACTCTCGTAGCTCCGGCTCCCGGTCCGACCAATCGCCCTCCCGGGCCCGTTCTCAGCCTCCCCCCGCTGCGGTGAAGAAACCTTCGGGATCCTGTTCCTCTTCACAGGCCAAGACCTCCAGGCCCCCATCTTCGTCCAAAGCCCTGGTTAGGTCTGGGGACCATCATCATCGCCACAAGTCGGGTTCCCGCCATTCTGAGCCCGACGTCAGGTCTGCCTCCTTGCCTCCTCCTCCCCAGCGGAAGACCAAGGAGCTTACCTCTCTCAAGAGACCGATTGATCCGACGTCGGCTCGTCCGACGTCGGCCTCTCACCACAGGTCCCAGGAGCCGTCGACCGCCAGACGTCCGTCGCCGGTCAGGCCTACGCCCCCTCGGTCATCGGCAGAGGGGCCGACGTCCATACCAGTACATGTCGAGGAAAGGACCCCGACGCCTCCTGCCGATGTCGGTCAGGAGACTATCACGGAGGAGGAGTTGACGCAGCCCGAGGACCAGACGGGCGAACCCGGTCCCGTCACACCTCCCAGGGGACCCTCTCCTCAGCCTGAGGCCCCTGAGGAGCCGACGCCGGAACCCGACGATCGACCACGCAAGCGCCTGTCAAGGTCTTTTGCATTTCTGGAGGTCAAGGAGCTCTTTACTTACTGGTGGGATACCATTAAAAAGGATATGGTTCCTGCACCTCCTCCTCTTCCTCCTCCTCCTCCTGCTGCGACTCCTCCGGCTCCTGCGCCCCCCACACCATCTGGGGCTGCAGGCCGAGTACCTCCCCCCCCAGGAGCCTACGGATCCTCCTAGGGGGAGACCAGACAAAAGGAGAACTCCGTCTAGATCTTCTTCAGGGTCATCCAGCCCCAAGATACCCAGAAGACGCCACCTCTCGCCTTCGATGGAGAACACGGGATCGGAATTCTCAGGATCCAGATCCTCTCTCTGATCCACATCCCCCTCCGACCCACGTGAGCTTCCTGATCTCCTCCGATGACCCATCGTTCTCTGAGATCATGCATATCCAAGAGAACATGGGCTGGGATGCGGAAGAATTAGACCCCGAGAGACTACGCCTCGCCAGGTATCTTCGGCAGAAAAATCCTAAGCCTGTGGTGGTACCACCCTTGGTGGACACTTTTGTGGACGTCACCAAGGCAGCATGGAAGCGTCCACACTCACTCCCGGCGATGCCGAAGAAGGCTGACCGCTTGTACAAGGCTCCTAAGGAGGACCAGTACTTGGCGCAACATCCTCTGGCCGACTCTCTGGTCATAACAGCCTCTCATGACCGGTCTCAAAGACCGCAACATTTGAGCACCCTGCCACCGGACCCGGAGTCCAAACAGCTGGACGCTATGGGCAGGCGCACGTATGCTTCTGCTACATGCGCCATCAGATCCCTGAACTACTTGACCCACATGGTGCAGTTCCAAAACGCCTTGTGGGAACAGGGACTGGATCTGGCAGAAAAAATGCCAGAAGGTGAGCAGAAGGAGGAGATGTTGCAGCTCCTCCGCACAGGTTCGGAGGTGGGAACCCAGGTGCTGTGAGCCGCGTATGATTCCGCGGACTCCTCGGCCAGAGCGGCAGCTTCAGGCGTATGCCTCCGGAGACACTCATGGCTCCGTGTCTCCGGGTTTACCCCAGACTTCCAGAAGAATATCATGGACGCCTCTTTCGAGGGAGAAGTTCTCTTTGGTGAGCCCTCTGAGAAGGTTCTCACCAAGCTCCAAGAGGCTGGGAAGGCGGTGAGGTCGGTCCAGGCAATGTACCGACCGAGGCTTAGTTCCTTTCGTAGAAACCAAAGCCGTTCCGTGGACAGACGCAGAGACAACAGTCCCGCACCAGTCCACAGCAGAGGGGCTCTGGTTCCCGCAGAGCCCAGGGTAGACAGCCCGCGGGCCGAAGCCAGCACCCAGCTAAGCCGGCCCAGCCCGCGGGTCCCTCAGCCGCCATAGCCTGACTCCTTCCCGGCCCCCGCCCCTCAGGATCAACGGGACATCAAGGTCAGGGGTCGTATTGCAAATTACATGCCAGGATGGCAGTCTATAACTACCGACAGATGGGTTCTTCAGTTGGTCGAAAGGGGCCACTTTATAGAATTCGCAGACAAGCCACCCTCATGGCCTCCTCTGCTCTCCCGTTACTCAGGTCAGCACAAACTGCTTATCAGGCAAGAGATACTTGCGCTCCTGCAAAAGGGAGCAGTAGAGTACGTTCCAGAGAACCAGAGAGGGTTCGGATACTATTCTCACTTCTTTCTGGTTCCGAAGAAAACAGGGGACCTCCGTCCAATCCTGGACCTCAGCGACCTCAATCTGTCTGTCGCCTACAAGCGATTTCGCATGGTGACTCTTCAAGGTCTGATTCCCATGCTAAAGAAGGACGCCCTCTTAGTGTCCCTAGACATGCAGGTTGCATACCTGCATATCCCTGTAGCTCCAGCGCACAGGAGGTTCCTGCGCTTCGAGTTTCGCGGCCACCATTTCCAGTTCCGAGCTCTTCCATTCAGACTGTCATTGGCCCTCAGGGTCTTTACCAAATGCATGGCAATCGTGGCAGCGTTTCTAAGGAGACAGGGCCACTACGTGTTCCCGTACCTGGACGATTGGCTTCTCATGGCCGCCTCCAAAGAGGCACTGTTGATGGCTATTCAAAGCACTCAGGAACTGTTTCAGTCCTTGGGCATCCTCATCAACTACGAGAAGTCACTCCTCGGACCGTCCCAGAAATTGCAGTTCATAGGAGCAGTTCTGGACACTGTCCTGGGGAAAGCCTTTCTCCCCGACAACAGAGCGGAACGCATCAGGTACCTCATCAAGGATCTTTCGAAGAAGAAGCCCGTCCCCGCCAGGTCGGTCCTTCGCTTGCTCAGACACATGGCTGCGGCCATTCCTACCATCCCTTTGGCAAGGCTCCACATGCGGGTGACCCAGTGGATGCTCAAGGTGCAGTGGGACCAAAGGCAAGACCACATGCAGCATCCGGTCAGAATCATGAATGCCGTGATTCGAGACTGGCAGTGGTAGCTAGACCTAGGTACACTCTCTGCAGGTGTCCCGTTTATAGCGCCGTCCCCGGAGGTAATCCTCACCACAGACGCCTCAGGGCTGGGGTGGGGTGCACACCTGAACGGGGTGAAGTCCCAGGGAACATGGACCCCTCAGGAGGCTCACCTCCACATCAACGTCCTGGAGATGAGGGCGGTTCTATATGCCCTGCTGGCTTTTCAGTCAGAGATCCCGTCGAGTACTCTTCTGCTTCAGACAGACAACACGACGGTGATGTATTACCTCAACAGACAAGGAGGCGCTCACTCTTACCCCCTTTGCACGGAGGCGATGAGAGTGTGGAATTGGGTAATTCGACACGGCGCGAGCCTGATTGCAGTTCACGGTCCCGGCGTGGACAACACAATCGCGGACGGCCTGAGTCATTCCCAGGCCAGGGTCCACGAATGGGAACTCCTTCAAGAGGTAGCGGAGGATCTGTTTCTACGATGGGGAACTCCAGAGTTGGACTTGTTCACTTCCCCATCCAACGCAAAACTGCCCAATTTTTGCTCACTAGATCCAGGGCCTGGTGTTTTCTGGCGAGACGCGTTGTCCCTCTCCTGGGCGAACAGATTCTTCTACGCCTTCCCTCCCTTCCCGTTGATCCAGAGAGTTCTTCTCAAACTGCGCAGGGAGCACGCAACAATGATCCTGGTAGCCCCTTTCTGGCCCAGGCAGATATGGTTCCCCTTGCAAACGCAGCTGTCCCGGGAACCTCCACTCCCGTTGCCTTTCAGCTCCCATCTCTTGTCTCAGGAGAAAGGTTCACTGGTCCATCCGGACTTACGCTCACTGAACCTGCATGCATGGCTCCTAGAGACATAGCCATTTTGCGACACGGGGTCTCGCACGAGGTGGCAGAAGTCCTTTCTGCGGCCAGGAAGCCGGCAACGCATGCGACGTACGCCATGAAATGGCGCCGTTTTTGTTTGTGGTCGCAAGCACGCGGCCTTTCCTATCTAGGTTGCCCGGTGAAAGCGGTGTTAGATTACCTGCTCTCCCTTTTCCAGTCGGGTCTAGCCTACTCCTCTATCAAAGTGCACCTCTGCGCTATTTCTGCTTACCACTTCCCGGTGGGACAGCACACAGTGGTGCAGCTTGATGTATCCCGAGACTTTTTGAGAGGGGTATTACACCTTAGGCCGCCTATTAAGGACCCTGTCCCTCCGTGGGATTTACTCTTCGTCCTGGAACAACTCACGCTCCCCCCCCTTTGAACCTGCCGTGGATTGCGAGCTGCGTTTTCTGTCATGGAAAACGTTATTTTTAGTTGCTGTTACGTCAGCAAGGAGAATTTCCGAGCTTCACACTCTTATGTGTAAGGAACCTTACTTGATTTTCCACCAGGACAGAGTGTCCCTAAGGACAAATCCCAAGTTTTTGCCTAAGGTGGTCTCCACCCTCACTCTTAATCAGGACATTGACCTGCCTGTCTATTTTCCTAAGTACTCCAGTAGAGGAGAAGCGCTACTTCACACCCTGGATGTTCACCGCTGTCTAAGGTACTACGTAAACAGAAAGAAACAGCTTCGCAAGTCGGAGCAGCTCTTCGTTTCCTTTGCTGAGAGGATGATGGGCCAACCAGTTTCGAAGCAGTCACTTTCTCGCTGGCTTGTCCAGTGTATATCATATTGCTACAATACTAAACAGAAGCCCTCCCGGGTGCAGTTCGAGCCATTCCACAAGGGGGGGTGGCTACCTCTTTTGCAGCACTGCGTAACGTCTCCACCTCTGCCATTTGTGCTGCAGCTACTTGGAGCTCGGTACACACTTTTATCAGGCATTACAGCCTGGACATTGCCTCACGGCGAAGAGTCGGTTTTGGCCTGGCTGTGCTACAGGGTCTCCTGTCCTAGAGTCAGGACTTGGCATGGATATTTTCTAGTCTCCTCCTCCCAGTATGCTTACAAGCGTTATTGCTTGAAAATCAGTCCTAATAGGGTTACCTGCTGCAAGAGCTGTATCTCAAAGTAAGATAGTACAGTTACGTAAGAACTTCACCGAACAGTAGATCTTCGAGAACAGCTCTGCAGCAGGTACCTTCCCGCCCACCTTCCCCTTGGAGGAGGCATGGCTTTCAGAGCCTTTGCAGGGGCTTATGCCCTTTCGCCTTCTGATAATGGATCTCGGTCTCCCATTCTGATGTCATCCCGCGGCCGGAAGTCTTCGGTGGAGAATTGGGTATCTGGCGGACCGCCTCTTTTACTACGCCTGACGCCGGAGGCGGACCGACATCGGGAGGTCCTCGCTGAAGATAGCTAGATAGAAGAATTCCCTGGGGTCCTGACGCCTGCCGGCTTCAGTCCTAATAGTGTTACCTGCTGCAAGAGCTGTTCTCGAAGATCTACTGTTACGGTAAGTTCTTACGTAACTGTACTTTCATATTCGATGCATCAGATTTTCCAAAGGTAGACAAAAATGTTCAGGAGGCTGCAGTATTTTCAGAGGCCTCAGCAGGGGGTGCATTAGATTGCACATTAAGTTTTACAGTGGAAGAGCAACAATGTTCAGTTGAAGATGATCACACGGCTGCACAAAGTGTAACAGTTTATAACAGTACTCAGTCTGTATGAGGTGCCAGCCAGGCTTGGAAAACAAGCAGTGGAAAAAATGGATTTCTTGATTGTAGATCAAATGAAGAGTCTTCTTGCTGAAGTTAGGGGATTGCCTCCGCCCCAGACTTGCTTCATAGTATGCATAACAATGAGCTTGATTGTAGAATCTTAACTGGCTGGACTGAATACAGTTTATTTGAAAGTTCACAAGTGGAAGCCTAATTTCAGTTATTAAGACTGTATTCACAAGTTGGTAAGACAAGTTGGAAGATGTCACATCTGCATAAAAGGTGGTTATCCTTTCAGGTACGACATTCAATGTTCAGAGTCGGTCACAATTCCAAGACCTCATGGTAAACGAACAAAGGAGGTAGTTTCAACCTTTTAACTATAAAGGTTCCCATCAAGATGACCAATAGAATGGACAGTTGGCAGACAATCAGAGATGGATATTGCTGGATGAAAATGTGGCAGTGACGATGTGAGAGTCACAAACATGGCTTCCAGGATTGTGCAGGAAAAAGTTTTGAAGCATGGAACAATACTGGTGGGTGTGGTGACATATCCACGGTTCCTTGCCATTGACAAGGGAAGTGTTAGATTCAAATAAACAGTTGTTAACACATGCAATAGAAGTGCAAAATGTGGCATTGCCACTGACCCATACGTATGTCATGTATGAGATCAAGGATATGTCCTAATTCCTGATCCCGGAAGAGATAACCGAAGGGTTGTAAGAACGTCATAGCTGTAGGCAGTGCAAAGTACTTTCCTGGCTATGTGGTGCTCGTCTGCTTCCTTAATGTAAGCAGAAATTAATTCATTACCATTTGTCAGGTCAAACCCCTTCACAATATCCTTAATACTGTAAATGTAAATTGCTTTTTATGAGCAAACTCACGCATACTATGCAGTTGAGGGGGTGTGATATTATATTTAATGCTGTCATGAACCTTTAACATATGTGCTTCAATAATGGCTATATCAGCCCTGTTTCAAATAGATATATCAGAGCCAAATAGGCCTGAGTCTAAACTAGTTTAAAAAAAAAAAGAGAGAGAGAAAAGAACAAACAAAACCAAAATGCCTAGTGCATTTGGGTAGGTTTACTGTTATAAGATGTACCACTAGCGGTCAGGATGTGAAAATCCTGTGTGTCTGTATTACTATCAGTCTCTATGTAGGGGGTCATTATTGAGTACCTTGTATGCTGCCAGGGTATCCAATCACATCATTATTAAAAAAAAATTTTGGAAATGTTTGTTGCAAAACATATAACAAATAATTTCAAGGTTAAAGGGTAAGATTTAAAATCACTGGGTTGTGCATGAGCTGCACATTATTAACTAGGGTACCTGGTTTCGAAGTGGCTATTAGACCATTGGGTGGGCCAGAGTTCTGTTATGGGTACTCAGTATTAAGTGTCACAAATTATGGGGCATCATAGGGTAAAATCTTAAGGTTTAATGCCTTTTATTGCCATACAAATTTGGATGCAAAATTCCCAATTATCAATAAAATGTAAACAGGAGTCCAGATCAAGTCTGGCTGCTAGAATTGATCCAAAGCAATGATCATAACATTCAGTAGGGCCTCACTACCCTTCTGGACGATGAACATGTCTTTTAGGACTTTAGTGTAAATTCCATAGGATACAGTTAGATCATGTGGGCTTGTGAGGTACTCTGCCTCAATAAACTGTTTAGGTTTAGGTCACTGGTTCTTATCTGCAGTACGATGTGCAGTTTGGGCTTGCAAGAAGACCCATACTTTAAAAAGCATAATAAGCATAAAAGCAAGCATCTCTCTCTCTCTCTGGAACCTAAAAGGAAAGAGAAAAGAAAAACATAGTTTAGTACTATTCCGCCCATTGGGGTATGGAAAAATAATTTGATCTCCTTTAAACAGGTTCATTTGATTGGCATGTAGCCATTTATCAATGACTGTTATTGTAAGGCAATCTAACTTGGTAGACTGCTGGACTGAGTTTGTTTACAATGGGATAGGACCTGTTGTAGGGCCTTGTCCATACATTGTGCAGCAAACGTGTTCCTTTTGGATGTCTTGTTTGAGATATTTAACATATTTATCTACTGATGCTCCATCAGCAGTGGCAGTACACAGGTCCAGAAGTAAATGATATGTGAGTCTCATGGACCGTCCGATCATAATTTCAAAAATGGGGTACACTGTGTACCTGCAGAGGGTGTCCCTCTTATTGCCATAAGGAGTAAAGGCAAAAATGAATCCCAGTCCTTTGGGGTTTTTCTGAGCAAGTTTTTCATAACATAACTTCGATCTGCCTGTTAGCCTATTCCACCTGTCCTGTTGACTGTGAGTGGTAAGGGATATGAAACTTTTGTTTTACTATAACAAATCCAGAGATCTTACTTAGAGAGGGCTCTTGCAGTAGGTATTCACTGATAGGACTAAGCCGCCAGGCATCAGGACCCCACGGAAAAATATCTAGCTAGCAGTCTCTGGCTGGGGACCGCTCCCACATCAGGTGACCGGCATCAGACAACGTCTGTTTAAAGGGGTGGTCCCCCACGCCCACCTTCCAGTTCTTTCCCACCGTTGGCTTGTGAATGTTCCTTTGGTAGAACAGCGCTCGTCAGTACCTTTCGTTGGCCTAAAGCTTCAAATTTTCGGCTCATTATTTCGATTTTATAGATTTTTTTTTTCCAAAACCATCTGCTGTGTATGTCATCCCCGACACCCTCCAAATTGCATAAAAATAAGTGCGACTTGTGTGGTTCACAGCTTCCACACAAGGATGGGCACTCCTTGTGCCTTTTCTGCCTAGGCCTGGACCACCGCGTAGAGGACTGTCGGCACTGCCAAAAAATCAACTCAGCTACCCGCAAATGAAGGCAGCAGTCCCTGGAAGCCCATCTCCTGAGAAAGAAAATGACATCCATGGAGAAGGAGTTGAAAAAATTTTGGCAGGCATCACCCTTCCCAGAAGGCCATAAAAACGAAACATGAGAAGGAGAAGCTACCAAGAAGGCGGCACCCCTCGGGAACTTCCGGAGTAAAGGAGGCTTCCGCTTCTGCCAAGGCCACTCCCCCATCGTGGCCTTTCGGTCTGAGCGGGTCCGGTAAGTAGGACTCCAGTTCCATCGATGTCCGCATGGACAAGGCTGATAAGCTGCTGACCGCCTCAGGTGAACACCCAGCCCACCACCCTTCTGCCAGGGTTGCCCCTCCTTACGGCCTTCCACAGACAAGGAATCCAATAAGTCAGACACGGACTCGCCCGACATCTGCCAGGATGCTGTTGATAAGTCAGCCATTGGCCCCTTCGACAACTGCCCAGTAGATCTGCCTGTGTCAGACCCAGTCATCATGCCTGACGCCCCAGGCTCCCCCCAATGGATAGAGCCGTTGCCCACTGAGGTCCCCTTTGCCCCCCCCCGGGATTCTGATCCTCTTTCCCCAGCCGGGACCGAGGACCTAGGGATGCTGCTGTCAGGGGTGCCTCCCGACGCCAGACCCTGAGACGTCAGACCCGACGCTGGCCAACTCGACACCGCCCTCTGGCATACCTCTGCTTGACCGAGGACCTGCTCTTCTGCCAGGACAATCAGACCCTCCCGGAGGTCTCCCCACACCGGGCCCGATGCCCTTCAGACCAACGATCCAACCGTCTAGTCCACCAGCAGGGCCTACACCAGGACCTTCTGCTCCGTCAGAGCTCCTGGCGCCAGGGTACCCGACACCGCAATACCTGGTGCCGCAGTATCCGACACTGCTGTACTCCTATTACGGGTACCCCAACTACCCATACCAGAGCCCCCCCCCTCCGCCACCACCGGCGGACCTAAAGGAGGTCTTGGCCTCCTGGTGGGCCAAGGCCAAGGCTCATCTCACCAGGGAGGTCGAGAGTCATCTTCCATGCCAGAGCCCCTATGTCAGAGACCGGAGACCCCTCCCCCTTTACCCGATGCCAGAGGAGATCTATCTTGCTCCTGGGGTAGAGAGGACACGCACCCCCGGGTGGTCCCCAGAGGGGTCGTTCCTCCCCCTCCTAGGGAGGAGTCTTCAATTTCAGGGCCATCAGACTCAGATTCCAACTCAGATCACTCTGAACCTGGAGACGAGCCTCATACTCCAGAAAACCCAGGGCTGAAGAACCCTCCAGAGGATCCTTCTTTTCTGGAGCTCTTGAGAAAGATCCAGGAGACATGTCAGTGGCAATCAGTGGAGCCAGACCCACAGTGTAAGAAGCTCACTGCACATTTGGATCTGCCCGAGATCACTCCCACACTGATTCCACCCTAGACAGAGCCTCACGCGGATCTTGTCTCCACTATTTGGAAGCAACCATCTGTGCTAGCCCCCCCCTTCCAAGGAAGGCTGATGGGCTATATCAGGCTCCGTAGGGTAAAGACTTCTTTGGTCTCCACCCGAAGGTGGACTCTGTTGTGATCAGCGCTGCCCACAGCTGCTCTGCCAATCTGAAACACCTGAGCTCGTCCCCAATTGACAAAGAATCCCGACTTCTGGATCAGAACGGGAAGAAGATTTACTCATCTTCGACCCTAGGCATCAGGGCCCTCAACTACATTGGCCACATGGGGGACTTCCAGAAGTCTGTTCTTAGCCAGGTAGAATCCAAGCTGCACTCCCTTCCTGATTCACAGACCAAACAGGAACTGGGAGACCTGGTCCGATCCGCTCGTTCGGCCTGTAGGCGCATGCTGTGTGCCACCTACGATGCGGTGGACACAGCTGGCAGAAGCTCGGCTCTCACCGTAGGCTTACCGTGTCATGCCTGGCTCCGTGTCAGGATTGGTCTCTGACGTGCAGACTGCCATACGGGATGCTCCCTTCAGGGTTTCGGTGCTGTTAGGGGGTGATGTCAAGGACATCATAACTGAACTGCAGGAGAAGGGCACTGCACTTAAGTCAGTCCAGACTTTGTACAGGCCCCCTCAAGGGCAGTGACATCCTTTTCGTCGCCAAAACCAACAAAAACCTAACCAAGGAAAGCGCGCCAACAAACATCGGCCCCTCCAGCAACAAAGACCCCCCCCCCCAGAAAAAAACCCACGGGAGCCTCGGCTGCTGCACTGCCCTCCACCTCCTGACTCCCTGCCACTCCCTCCGCCTCTGGCCATTCCAGAGGAACTGGTGGGGAGGGAGATTCTCCTCCCATCTACCAGGTTGGGAGAGGATAACATCAGATGCTTGGGTGCTCCAGCTAATATCTGTCAGGCACTCGATAGAGTTTCTACAAAAACATCCTCGAAAACTCCCTTCTCAGTCATCTTACTCCCCGCAACATCTTCCTCTGGTTTTAGAAGAAATCCTATCCCTTCTATTAAAGGCAGTAATAGAGCCCATCCCCACTCATCTTTGGGGGACAGGTTGCTATTCCCATTTCTTTCTAGTTCCAAAAAAGCCAGGAGATTTGAGGCCTATCCTAGACCTCAGCTCCCTGAACATGTTTGTGGAGTACAAACACTTCAGAATGCTCTCCTTGCAGAGTCTTCTTCCCTTACTTCAGCCGGGACAGTGGCTGTGCGCTCTGGATATGCAGGATGCTTATCTGCATATCCTCATATGCCTTTCCCACCGCAAATACCTCTGATTTTGCTTTCAGGAGGACCACTACCAGTTCAAGGCCCTCCCATTTGGTCTTTCCTCGGCCCCCCGAGTATTTACCGAATGCCTGTCAGTGGTAGCGACCCACCTGCTTACTCAGGGTGTGCAGTTCTTCCCGTACCTGGATGATTGGCTCCTGGAGGCCCCTTCCAGGGAGGAACTCCTGCACTCCCTATCCCTTACCCTACAGGTTTTTACTAGCCTGGGTATTACCATCAACCAGACCAAGTTCCACCTGGTCCCATGCCAATGCCTCCAGTTTATAGGGGCGATACTGGACACGACCCTAGGCAAAGCCTTTTTGCCTCTGGACAGAGTCAAGACCCTTCAAATTCAGGCTCGTCTCCTGTCTGGTCGCAGCTGGGTCAGTCCTCCGTTTTCTCGGGCTTATGGCGGCTTCCATTCCGACAGTTCCGTTTGACTCCCTGCCACTCCCTCCGCCTCTGGCCATTCCAGAGGAACCGGTGGGGAGGGAGATTCTCCTCCCATCTACCAGGTTGGGAGAGGATAACATCAGATGCTTGGGTGCTCCAGCTAATATCTGTCAGGCACTCGATAGAGTTTCTACAAAAACATCCTCGAAAACTCCCTTCTCAGTCATCTTACTCCCCGCAACATCTTCCTCTGGTTTTAGAAGAAATCCTATCCCTTCTATTAACTCATTCTATCCTATTGTCATTTAGAATGCTCAGGTACCCTCTGCCTGCTGCTAGAACACCTGTGTGCCTGAAGGGGTTTTAGATCTGCAGCATTCATACAAACGCACTGTGCTTAAACCTACACATCTTAAAAACCATACATCCAATTTTAAAACTGTAAAAAGAAAAGTTTTTCAGGACAAAATGTTTTTGAAAATGAGTGAGGTTTGGTAATGTCTATTATACTGGATTTAATGTTGTGTAAGGTTGTTTTCATATTTTAATAAATTCTGATGATTTTATCTAAATATAATTATGCTGTTTACTTAGTCATGCAATAATATTAAATTTCTGTAAAATTGTTGATTAAAATAGTTAAAAATATACAATAAACATCTGTCATTGTCTAAATATAAATTTTGCAAGTTTTTTACCATTCCTTTTCGTCAGAAATCAATATCTGAATCTCTTGTTATTACAGTTTGAGTTTTTTGTTCCACTCCACTGGTTGGAATTTTTGCAGTGTTCAATTCTTCCTACCCACTGATTTTAGTTTATGAATCTGATTATCAATTTTTTTGTTTTTCCCCTAGTTTAGTAAGAACATATTTACACATAACCTTAGAAGGACATATCAGGAAGTGATGCAGGAAGGAAGTGCTTTGTGAGGTCAAGTGATGTAAACAGGAAGAACACTTCCAGTGTAGGTCAGTGAGCTGACACAGGAAATGGAGACATTTGTTAGTGCTGGAGGGCTCTCTATGATTAATTGCATATGTGCTCTAGTTAAAATGTATAATTTCATTGAAATAAACTATTTTATTTTATTTTTGCAATAAAATCCCATGATAAGTATAGGAAACTGTATTTTATTTGTGCTGTTTGCTTTATCATACTGTAAATGAAGCATGATGTTGTTCATGTAAAGGTTCACAGTCTTTCAGTAAACATCATGTTACATAAATCTGTGTATTATTTAATTTCCTGGCATAGTTTATTTTTTGGGGTTGTATTATGGGATGGTTTAAGGTGAGGGAATGACTGTATGAGGAAGCACTGTGTGTTTGTGTGGGGGGGTCCTGCATTCATAATACAGGCTCAGATGTACTTCATATGTTCTGGGGAAATGAGAGGGGCTGTATGCATCTAATAATGGTGCTAACAGACACTGTAGATACATTATGGGTATACGTATAGGATGATGAAATTGCTGAAAAGGCACTGGTAATTTGGGGTATACTGTGTCATGGGGAAGGGGGTGGGTGTGCCTGTACCAAGGAATGATGCTCATAGGCACTGCAGTCATTTTGTGTCACGAATTGGCACCTGTCCTTGGGGTATACTCAGTTGTAGGGAAGGAGGTGGGGCTGCCTGCACCTGGTAATGGTGTTCATATGCCATGCAGAAACATTGTGGGTACACATACAGGGTGATGACATGTACACCTGTAAAGGTTGTGTATTATGTGCTGTGTCACATGGTTTGCCTGCATACACATGTAATATGTTGCAACATTCAGTATGGTGCACTGTGCGGGTGGAAGGAGGTGGGTGTGCCTGCACCATGGAGTGATGCTCATTGGTGCACATGTGTACTGTGTGCTATGTTTCATTTGAATGGACTGTATACGTCATACACTGGCACTGATCACATCACAGTGCATCAGAGGTAAGGGATGGTCTGAAGCATTATGAGCACAAGGGACTAAAGTGGTTGTGGAGCGATTCGAACTTGAATAGAACATTACAGTGCATCTGAGGGTAGTGTTGGAATGAATCCTTATGTATACAATAGACTACACCATGGTGACTGAGGAGGGATCCATATCAGTAATGCACATCACAGAGTGTCAGAGATAAAGGTTGGACTGAAGACTGATGAACAGATGGACTAAATCAGTGACTCTGGTGGGATTTGAACCTGAACAGCACTTTACAGTGCAGTAGAGGTTGGGGCTGGACTGACACCAGATCAGTCAAGGGACAACACATTGGCTGTGGAGGGATCTGAACCTGAAATGCACTTCACTGTTCACTACAGTTTGGAGCTTGAGGGATGCATGATAAGGAGATAGATTTTACAAGTGGCTGTGGAGGGATTTGAGCCTGAAGAATACTTTACAGTGCATCAGAGATTGGGGCTGAACTGATGTCATATGAATTGATGGGCTACACCAGTGGATGTAGAGGGTTTTGAACATCAACTGCACTTCACAGTGCATTATGGGATTGATCTGGACTGATACATGGTAAGTCGATGGACAACACCATCAGCTGTGGAGGGATCTGAACCTGAAATGCACTTCACTGTTCACTACAGTTTGGGGCTCGACTGATGCATGGTAAGGAGCTAGATCTTACAAGTGGCTGTGGAGGGATTTTAACCTGAAGAACACTTTACAGTGCATCAGAGGTTGAGTCTGGACTGACATCATACGAGTCGATGGACAACACCAGTGACTGTGGAGGATTCAAAACTGATTTGGCCTTTACAATGCATCAGAGATTGGGGCTGGACTGATGCCAGATAAGTTGAAGCAACACCATTATTTTTTTCATTTTAAACAATCAGCAACTCGTGTAGGGAGAAAACTCAAGTGCAGAGCATGAGACAAACATGCTACTGACCCTAACCCACTTATCATCCATAACGAGGAGCAACATGCCACACAGTTTTAACATAGCCATAATCCGAACATAAACTCTTTAAAAAGTAACAAAGGTGCTGAATTCATGTGACCTCATCTAGTACATGCACAAGAAACACTCTCTCCCATTAGGAATGCCAGCCGGATCCATAAGATGTGATCACACAGGATGACCAGAAATTATCCTAAAATGAACAAAGTAACAACTATGAAAACTTTTATCATAAATAAAAATAAAAACAAATAAAGTAAATACAGATTACAAATCGAGGTTTTGGCACCGAAATGAAGTGAGTATTTTAGGATAAGAGCAGCACCTCCATCTTGAAACTAAGTTTCTAGTTACCATGCTCTTCCTGCACCAGTGTGCGCTCTGACTGGTTAATGGAAATAGTGACGTGTACAATAAGCATAGAGCGAGCATGGCAACAGTGAGGATCAATATGACCAAATGGTGATGCACTACAGAGCTAGGTGGTGCAGGTGAGGGCTGTCACCCCTAACTGAAAAACACCAAAAAAATCACTGTACACCCAGAGCCCAGAGAGCCACTTTCCTCCAGTGATGGTTGTAAAAAAATACGAGTCCTTGCTTGAATGCTAAATAAGGATTTAGTCTAACGTTTCAGGCACACACATTGAATAGAATAGTGGAAGACACAACAAAAGATCTGCGTGCAGGTTCCCTGGTGCTTCGACAACTAAGGCTTCGTCAGTGGGATGGTGCCTGCATCTAAGACAATCCCTTTATACCAGTCAAATTCAGAATTGATGATGTCAGAAAATCCGACCAATCACAGAGCTCGATTTTTAAATACAGACATATTCAGCTCACTTAGTGGTATAAATGGACTAATAGTTATAACAATCATGATATCAGTGACAACATGTTATTGTAGAAAAATACCCAAAAGACAAAAAAATACACCAAAGTGGTGACGGCCAATCGGATTGCTCGAAATAAAATAAAAAAAAAAAAAAATTATGAAATTAATTATAGTGTAAACCTGATCAGCTTAACATGTTACACTAAAACAAGATGATTTGTTGTTACGATACAAACTAATGGCAGAATGAACATAATACATTTTTCACAGCACATGCAAAAATATTAAATTTATTTATGTATTAAGGCTTGTTTTCTCAAAATAGCCAATGGGAACACATATTATATTAGGTAAATCAGTAAGGGTACGATGTCCCCCATTAGCTGGTACAACTCAATTCATCAAATGTAAACAAATGCTTGAGCTGCACCAAGAGAAAGATATGGACGCCAATTGGCGTCATCAGGCACTACAGCAAATGATTTAGGACGCCATATGGCGTCATCAGGAAAAAGAGGTATGTTTTTTTATGACGCCATATGGCGTCATCAGGAAGGAATGAGTTAAAGGCAGTAATAGAGCCCATCCCCACTCATCTTTGGGGGACAGGTTGCTATTCCCATTTCTTTCTAGTTCCAAAAAAGCCAGGAGATTTGAGGCCTATCCTAGACCTCAGCTCCCTGAACATGTTTGTGGAGTACAAACACTTCAGAATGCTCTCCTTGCAGAGTCTTCTTCCCTTACTTCAGCCGGGACAGTGGCTGTGCGCCTGGATATGCAGGATGCTTATCTGCATATCCTCATATGCCTTTCCCACCGCAAATACCTCTGATTTTGCTTTCAGGAGGACCACTACCAGTTCAAGGCCCTCCCATTTGGTCTTTCCTCGGCCCCCCGAGTATTTACCGAATGCCTGTCAGTGGTAGCGACCCACCTGCTTACTCAGGGTGTGCAGTTCTTCCCGTACCTGGACGATTGGCTCCTGGAGGCCCCTTCCAGGGAGGAACTCCTGCACTCCCTATCCCTTACCCTACAGGTTTTTACTAGCCTGGGTATTACCATCAACCAGACCAAGTTCCACCTGGTCCCATGCCAATGCCTCCAGTTTATAGGGGCGAGACTGGACACGACCCTAGGCAAAGCCTTTTTGCCTCTGGACAGAGTCAAGACCCTTCAAATTCAGGCTCATCTCCTGTCTGGTCGCAGCTGGGTCAGTCCTCCGTTTTCTCGGGCTTATGGCGGCTTCCATTCCGACAGTTCCGTTTGCTCGGCTCCATATGAGGATCTCTCAGTGGATGCTTCGGTCGCAGTGGGACCAAACTCTAGATGAACTAGACCAAGAGGTGCTAGTGTCAGATCCCATGATCAGGGACTTGCACTGGTGGATGGTTCAGGAGAACCTGTGTCTGGGAGTTCTGTTTTGTATCGTCCCTCCATCCCAAACGTTGACCACAGATGCATCAGGGGAGGGCTGGGGTGCCCACCTAGTGTCTCACAGGACTCAGGGCAGCTGATCCCTTTTCGAGCAGAAATTGCACATAAACATGCTCAAACTGAGAGCAGTCCTTTATGCTGTACAGGCTCTTCTTCCCTTCATTCTTCCTGGTCATCTTCTGATCCAGTCAGACGTGTGTGTAGTCTGGTACCTCAACAAACAGGAAGGAACACGTTCCTATCCCCGTGCTGGGAGGCGATGAGAGTCTGGTATTAGGCAGCTCAGCACAACCTTCACCTGACCGCAGTTCACGTTCTGGGGGTGGAAAATACCCTGGCAGATGAGCTCAGTCACTCCTCAGCTAGGGCTCATGAATGGGAGTTAGACCAGCAAGTTGTAAACGACATTTTTCGGCAGTGGGGGACACCTCAGTGGATCTTTTTGCCTCCCCCCATAACCCCAAACTTCCCGCCTTTTGCTCACTCGCTCGAGGACAAGATGTTTTCTTGCAGGACGCTCTGCCTCTCTGCTGGAGGGACAGATTCGTTTATGCGTTCCCTCCCATTCCCTTGATTCCGAGAGAGAGAACAGAAGGGGCTTGATTGATTCTCTTTGGCCCCTTCTGGCCTAGGCAAGTTTGGTTCTCTTTTCTGCAACAGTTTTCTGAGGAACCTCCTCTTCCTCTGTTGCAGCAATTGTTGACCCAGGATCTTGGGACCCTAGTTCACCTAGGCCTCAAATCCCTTCATCTCCATGCGTGGCTCCTTCAGATGTAGCTAAGGCACACTTCAGAGTGCCTCTGTTATTAGCAGACATTTTGGTGGAGGTGAGAAAACCTTCCACCGGTCCACCTACGCCATGAAGAAGCAGTTTTCCATCTGGGTGAGCTCTAAAGACTTGGAGCCTTTCTTGTGCCCAGCTAACAAAGTCCTGGATTACATGCGCCACCTCTTCGGCCTGGGTCTCAGCCATTCTTCTTTGAAAGTCCATATGACAGCTATCTCAGCTTACCACATTCCCTTCAGAGACCGGTCTTTTGCCCAACTGGAAGTCTCTAAGACCTTCCTTAAAGGGGTTCTCCACGTGAGACCCCCCATCCGCAATCCTGCCCCTCCATGGGACTTAAATTTTATCCTGGAAAAACTCACACTGCCCCCAATCGAACCAGCAGCAGATGCAGACTTAAAAGTTCCTTTCCTAAAAGACTCTCTTCCTAGTGGCCATTACCTCTGGTCGACGTATTTCCAAGCTCCAAGCCTTGATGTGTAAAATCCTGTATTTGATTTTCCACAAGGAATGGGTGGCCATGCTCACCGATCCCAAGTTTCTTCCTAAGGTGGTGGCTGAGTCCATGCTGAATCAATCCATTGAGTTACCAGCTTTCTTTATGCAACACTCCAATCATGGGGAGTACCTCTTACATACTCTGGATGTTCACAGAATCCTGAGATACTACACCAACTAAGAATCTCAGGAAAACTGATCATCATTTCATTTCTTTCGCTCAAAAACAGGAAGGCAATGCTGTATCTTATCTGTGTCAATCTTCACCATTCATCACAGATGGGTACTGGCCGGAGGTTAGGACCCAGCGAGCCTTTTTTTTTTTTTAGGGCAGGCGGAGCCGACGCAGCATCGAGCCCTCACCGCGTCGACGTGCTCACGTGGCACCGAGGATTAGCCATTAAACTGTGTCGACCCGCCTGCCTACCAGTTCTTCGCTCCCACCGAGTCGCCTGGGAAGCCTGAAGTTTGAAGTCTGTCAGTTTTCTAGGCCTTACGCCTGCGATATTTCCATCGCCAGTCCGCGGTCTGCTAGTTCTGGGTTCTGCCTCCACTCGACGTCGCCGGTACGATCTTTCCTTTTTGTTAACATTAAGCGACGTCGAGTCTTTTTTGGTGTTTTTCCGTAGGTCATGCCGCTGTCGGAGGGCAAGAAGTTCTCTAAGGCGGGGTGGTCCCCTATGCGTCGGTGCCCGTGTGGCCGCAATTTCTCCGTGACCGACCAGCATGACCGGTGTCTCACCTTTCTTGGCCCTTTTCACGACATGGATTCGTGCGACGTCTGCTTCTCTATGGACCACCGCGTCCTCGAACAGTGTGCGTGGAAAGTTGGACGAGCTCCGCCCGCATTTCGGGGGCGGGTTCGCACTCGTCGGAGAGCCAAGCCGGCGCTCTCGGCCTTTCCTCCGGTCCCTCCTGGTTCTCTACACGGACCGTGGGAGGAGGGAGCCTCGACCTCCGCAGCTCAGCCTGGTCGCAGGCCCTCCCGCTGCACAGGAGGCCCATCCCGCCTCCCCAGGAGTGGGTGGGGGGCGCCGCCATGGCAATCACCCCATCGGGGGTGAAGGCCCCCCTTATGAATGTAAAGTTTGTATTTAAACTGGTTAGGTTAGTGTTGTGATGTACACAAACAAGTCTGTATTTCACAGAGGTAATATTATAGTATTGGAAGTGTTTATTTTCTTCCAAAGAAATTCAGAGAGGAACAGACCCAATTAGAACCCATAATAATAAAAACATAGTGTCTGCAATATTCTAGATCAAGGCCATTTCTTAAAGCATGCAGAACTTAACCCTCTCGTGGAGTGCTGGTATCATTTTACATAAAGAACAATCTTAACACAAGCTGTGTCTTTCTCAAGGACTTTCCAGCTTTCTAAACCATCCACAAACATTTGTGGTAATTAGGAGACTCCTCACCTCACTGCTTTTCATTTTATTTGCCAGGCGTGTTTTAACATTGCCTGTGAATCGTACATAAATGATGGTGCACATTCTGTCATCGTTAGAATGTAAAATGATTCCAAACCCTGCTATCTGACCCTCATTGGTATGTGTGGCTGAGTCATCAGTCAAAACATGACACACAGTGGTGTCTTTTAACACTTTCTGAGGTTCTGTCAGAAAGGGCCCTGGGACAGGTAGGTCAGGGAGTTGGAGTGAACAATCATGGGTCTCTCCTGTAAATTGAAGGCCATGGGCCAACAAGGATGGAGTTTTAATAGGAAGGACAGGGATGTCATGATCCTGTAAAATGAGAGACCAGTGTGTAAGTCTGGCATCGTATACAGACTCATCTTTTACTCTGTCTGACAACAGAAAGTTAGTTGGCAAATGATTGGAATGCAGCACAATGGGTGCGTATCCAATGATGTACATAAAGTATCTCACTGCCCAGTATGTAGCCAAAAGACTTCTTTCACAAAGGTTGTATTTCAGCTCCACTGGGGCAAGCATCTGGGATGCATAAGCAATGGGTCTGATGTGTCCATTGTATGTTTGGGCTAAAACTGCCGAGATTGCTATATCTGATGTAGCAGTTTCAGTATACCCTAAAACTGTGTTAGGATTAACCAATGCTGGGACCATGGCCAGTGATCCCAAAAGAAAAGACAATGATATCAGTATTAGGATACCTTGCACCTTCTTACCAGAAGTGCCTGGTATTGTTTGCATCGAGAATAACCCAGACTGTTTCTGACTTGTGTCTGCTATTATATGTGCTGGGAATAACCCAGACTGTTTCTGGCTTGTGTCTGCTATTGCAGTCACAGTATGGGATGATCCAGGTGTCTCTGGTGGAGGCGGTTCTGTATCATGTGCTGGCACTATCAGGGGTACCTGCACAGTGGAGAAAAGTGGTGTGCAAGTTACACATAGTTCTCCAGCAATGGATTGTGATTAAGTAGCCATCAGGGTGTAGAAAGTAGCACTGAAACAGCAGTCAGCCCAAGTTCAGAAATCAACCCTCTGCCCCTCCCCCAAACGTGGCCTGAGATGCTGAAAATATCATAGCCATGGGGCTTTCAAAATCAGGGTTGTCCCAGCCCCATCAAATGTAAAGTCGGTTTCCCCACCGGAAGGTTGCTGGGTGGTAGCAACATTGTTTCTAATGTTACAGCTTAAAGTATTAATAGGCTGGATATGCCCAATGCTGTTAGGGTTAGAAACAGTACATTGTCTTCTCAGGGAAAGCTGATGTTAAATTACACAGGGAAGAATTGCAACATTTCATGTAATTAAGGACACTCTAGTATAGTAAACATTGCTAGCAGAAGTTGCTTCTTCTGAGGTGTCAGTCACTGACTTCATGACAGATTGCGTACCAGCCTAATTCAAAAGTAAGTCAACATAATTTTTAATGAGAATCTTCTATTCCTTTAGAAACACTGGTAACATTGTTAATCATGCCAAAAACCTCTGGTATGTTTTGTTTGGTTATGGCAGCAATCACAGGTCCCTGTGACTGCATGATCCAACCTCTGTGATGTGGTGGTTGGCCATTTTGGTTTACCTCATGGGCATGTTGGCTTACTGTGTTATGACCATCATCACATGACCATAAGCGGCCATCTTGGGGATGCAACCTGATGACATGTGTGTCCACTATTTTGAGACTCTTAACAATTCTCCATTTTGTGAATCATAACAAAACAAGTGGCTAGCCTTTGTTCTAGTCAACCCCACAGCATACTGTGAGTGTTCAAAATCAAACTCTTCATCATCAGAAGAGGCAAGGTCTTTGGGCATTAAGTTAATATGCCCTGCCAATACCTCTGGCTGACAGCGCAAGTTCACCATATCTGACTTTTTACTCCTACATTCTAACTACTCAGATGCGGGAGTTAGCATGCTGTAAAGTGCATTATTTTCAGATTGCAAGACATTCTCATCTTGTAAAATTTGACTTTTATCAACAGAAGCTGTGTCACAGTTTAGATTCAAAACATTTATATCAAGTCTGCTGTACTGAAAACATAATAATTCATGCTGTTCAGTCAAGGTCTGGTGTTGAAATACCAGCATGTTAACTCTTTCAGTAATTACTTTAGACTTATCCCTAAGTTCCTTGTTTTCAAAACGTAAGGAATTAGTGTTATTAGCCAGAACACCATCCTTTTCAGCGTTATGTCTTAAGGCATGCTGGTCTGTGCTGCTTCGGTCATTAAAGAGAAACTAATTTTCTTGATGGAGAGACTGCAGCTGAGACTTCAGTCCATCTTACCTTTCTTTATGAGAACCCTTTTTCAGAGTAATCTCCTGCTTGCACACAACATACTCAGATTCCAAAACAGATAGTTTATTTATAACGGCATCAAAGCATTTAAACAACATTGCAATTAATAATCCTTCAGAATGAACTCTTTTGGTACCATTTTCCACTACACCATAGTGTTCAGAAACCACCCTCTTGGGACTGTTTCTGGTTTTTGCCACTTTGACAAAATCTTCTAAACCACCGTAAGTAGTTTGGTATGTTAAGGCATCCAGCCTCAACTCAGTACTGATATTTTTAGACATGTCATTTAAGAAACCCTTAGCTGTCTGTGGATCAAAAACTCTGTTTGCAACCAAAGTTCATGACAGGACACAAACAGCCTTTGACGTATGTGGATTCTTAGATGAGTATAGACCCATTAGGATTTGAAACCACAAATGAAAGCAGTCTGTCTGTCTGTTTGGATCCCTTTACAGCTGTGTGTTCCCACAGAGAAAGAGGAGGGGAAAACAAGCCAAAAATAAAACAACTCATTACACAGAGACTGAATATCTGCGAAGAGATTGTTTTGTCTGCACTGTGGTACACACAATAGACCGAAAAGTTAAACAGAAGATACTCTCAGCTGCTTGTTACTGAGGATTTCTCACCCAGTGTTTTAATTTACAGAGGAAATTAAAATGTAACCTTGGCAAACACGCAGACTCCGTTTGCGGTCTCCATTTTACGTTGCCTAAACACTCTTAGTGTGTAGAGCAAATAATAATAATACTAATAATACAGATTCTTATGTCTTCGGGTGTCTGCCAAGAAACATTCATAAACAAGCAAGAGTACTAATAAATGTTTATTATACTACTTACGCCAAGCATGTGACAGAGAAAATCACAAGGGAGATGGGTTTCTCACCACTCTTCTGAAGAATATACATAATATCCAGGATTTTAGGATCTCAGGTTCTCCAAGATCTCATTCTCTCTCCCCATGGAACTGGGTTGTAAAAGGCTAAATACTACAGATAACAGCATAGCAACAGAGATTACCTCATAGTTACAGATATGAGAAACAATATGTAATGGTCCTAAGTCATTCTCCACTGGATGATGACTTAGGAGACAATTACAAATGAGTATCATATGAGACAAATAATATGCTTCGGTTAGCATTATAGCTTGGACAAAAGAAATGCTGACTGGGCTCTATTACACATGGCGTTTCCTGCCTATGTATAATATAAGACATAACAAAGGTTTTCTCTCTCTGTCAGCTAGCTTGCTTAGATAAAGAAAAGTGCTGACTGGCCATTACTACATATGATTATATGAGAATATATATATATATATATATATATATATAGAGAGAGTATAAAGTAATCACTGATGATCTCTCAGAGTCATCTTATCAGTGATTGGGTAGATTATATATGGAATATATGTAAAAGACAGACATAATGCATTATAGTGAGGTATAATAGCCATGCATGATCTAATTCTTTGAAGGATGTAAACATTAGCAAATAATAGCAGCAAAGCACATTCCTGGCACTCATGCTTATATGATGGGTGCCTAAAATCTACATTTTAGTGCAAAATAGCAGTATCGCTGTATAATAGACCAGGAATACAGTGTAAAGTGTATGTGGGACGATAGGAGGCCTAACCCAGGCGCAATAGTATGTGAAGTCAAACAAGATTTTTATAGATGCGAACTCACAAACTCCTGGGATAATAGCAAAAACGTATGGGATAACATCAAAAGCCTCACAGGGAAACCTAATAAATACCCCCCCCCCCCGTGCTCCAGGTCAATGGCACTGTTACTCAAGACCGCAAGTTAATTGCTGACACCTTAAATGCCACTTTTATGGATCTTAGTGATGTCCTTCCCCTGGACTTCTTCAACCAGTCCACACTGCCTGCTATCAATTAACAAACTGCCCCTCCCCTGAATATCACTCCCTTCCACTTCAGGAGAGTCTCACTTGCTGAAGCCAGAAAATACCTCCAGAAGGTCCTAGGAAAATCTAGATTCAGCAGCGATACACTCAATCTAAAACTCCTCTTCCTCTCCTTTGAGATTGTCCTACCCCCCCCTCACCAAACTCCTGAACCTCTCGCTCTCCCTTAGACAATTCCCCCAACTCTGGAAATCTGCTAATGGCACGCCCATACACAAATGTGGGGATAGGTCTCATCACTCCAGTTACCTCCCCATCTCTATCCTCCCCCCGATCTCTAAAGCCCTCGAGCGCATTGTTGCAGACCAACTGTCAGAATATCTTAACAAATATAACATCCAGTGTCCGCAGCAACATGGCTTTAGAAGAGCGCATAGTACAACCACTGCCCTGCTTGAGCTTGCAATCACATACAAAAGGCCTTGGACACCGGTCACTTATTAGATGCAGTGTATGATGAACTAACAGAAGCCTTTGACACGGTTAACCACCAGCTCCTGTTGAGCTCGTTCCCTGCCCTTGGCCTCGCCAATCACATACAAAAGGCCTTGGACACCGGTCACTTATTAGATGCGGTGTATGATGAACTAACAGAAGCCTTTGACACGGTTAACCACCAGCTCCTGTTGAGCTCGTTCCCTGCCCTTGGCCTCTCCAATAAGATAAACTGGTTTGAAAGCTACCTTATGAGCAGGTACCAACACGTCAAGATCGGTGACACTCTGTCCAGCAGCCTCCCAGTGCGCTCCGGAGTACCCCAAGGATCCACCCTGGGTCCACTGCTCTTCAGCCTCTTTATTAACAACCTGCTGGCTGCCTGTGATAATAAAATGATTACGCAGACGATGCAGTCCTCTTTTCTGCACACACTGACCCTATCCATCTAGCTCAGGAGTTACACACAAATTTTAGCCTTGTTGAAAGTTGGTTTGATCAGCAGAAACTGCTGATGAACTGTAAAAACACCAAGGTGATGCTGTTCTCTACCTCCCACAGTAAATTCCGAACTGCCAGCCTAACTATCCTAAACAAACAATACCTCCTTTGAGATCAAGTACAGGAGTTCAAAACCTTGGACCCCCACTTGATTGCTCCCTTTCCTGTAGCACCCATGTTAGTCTCATCTCCAAAAACTTTAATTCAAGGTTAGGGATCCTCTACCGCCATCGCCACTGTCTGCCCCTTGAGGCAATGTGTGTCGCAGTAACTAGCTCAATCCTATCCATAATTGATTATGGACTAGTTTTCTATGGGGCCGCCACAGATACTACCCTGAAAAGAATCAAGATTGCACTGAATAAGTGCTGCCGCCTACTGACAGGAGCAGGGGAACGCATGCATATCTGCAACCTTTATAAACACTCCAACATGCTCAATCTTCAAAGGAGGCTGGCCTACCAAACTTGCCTCCTTACAAAGAAAATCTGCCTTGACCTTACCCCTCCAGCAATTCATGCCTTTATGATGCCCACCCCTAACATGCGGTGTACACACAGTCCTAACAAATCCACCTACCTGGTCCCCTTCTGCAGAACCTCTCAAGCCCAACGCTCACTCTATGTCTGTGCCCCATCCTTGGTAAATGGGCTCCCTTCCAAGGTCGCTGCTGAGAATAAGTTAGCCTCATATAAACGAAAGCTGTGCCTTCACCTCGCCAACCTCAGCATGTGCGGCTGTACCCTATAGGGCCAGAAGTCGTTCTGTCACTCACTAGGCCCCCTCTGCTACTACGTCCACTCCCCTACATCCCTCTTCCCACTCATTATACTCCCCTCCTCATACACCTGAGTAAACTGTACTCCCCTTCCCTGCTCTACCACCTACCTCATATCCCAACTCTCTCTCTCTTTTTCTCGCTGCCCTATGTCCAACCTCCTTACCTCCTCTTTCTGCCTACAGTATCACCCACTCCCATTGCGTACCCCTTTCTTATCTCTCTTTTACCCTCTGCAGCTCGCCTCTTTCAGTCACCCCTACTCCGTCTTCCCTACCCCTGCCCTCCCTCCCTTCCCTTTTTGTGTTTCTCCCCCTCAATCCCACCTTTTCATACACTAACCCCTACCCCTTGCCTTCTCCTCCACCCTCCTCCTTCACATGCCCGCAATGCACTTCTGTGGCCATTAGCACTTAAACGACAATGTCACATCTTTGGCTGCTTCATATCCCTCACCCTCCCCTCGGTAGTTGATGCTGTCTTCATCCTGTCTTCTGCCCATGGGTTTACCTGTACATAAAGTAATCTGTTCACATCTCTCCCTTTTACTGTCTTGGTTCACAATGTAATCTGTTAATTATCCTGTGTGTGTAATCAAATTTTATGTTTAGCTAATAACATGTGAAATTCTATAGTGACCTTGTTAATTGTTTTTCCTAAAAATGTATCTGACGTGGAACCTTTGTAAAAGAACCTCTGGTTCAAATGTATTTGTAATCCTAGTATTCAATAAATAAGTAAAATGAATAAATCAGGCCATGGTAATCAACAGGAGCAGGTGCCGGACCCCCGGGTGTTGGGTAGTTGTAGACTGGCGCAGGTACCATATGCGCTGGGTATGGGTAACCAGGTGCTGGTCCTGCAGGTGTGGGATAAGGGTAGGCAGGCACTGGTACCACAGGTGCTGGTGTTGTATACCCAGACTGCAGGCCAACAGGCGCAGATTGCGACACGGGCGCCGATCCCCTTGGAGCAGGCTGTGGGCAGATGGGCACAGGTCCCACAGGCACCAGGAGTGGGAGGACTGGCATGAGTCCCGCTGGCTGCGGTGAGGGGAGCACTGTTGCAGGGCAGGCGCTGGCTTGGGTAATGCCATAGGGGGGATCCACAGGCTCCGGATGTGGAGACACAGGCGCTGGAGAGTCAGGCAACCCCCAACCCCAGCAAAGGCTGAGGAGAAGCTGGGCCCAAGGAGGCACCTGTGTCCTGCAGCATCTGCTCCTGTGAAGGAAAAGCTGACCCGGCGGCAGTCCCAGAAGACGAAACCGGTGTCTGTGGGGGGCAGATAGGAGACTGGCGTTCCCCGCACAGGCCGAGCCACTTGACAGTGTGCCCATGGAGAATAAGGGCTGAAATAGTAGGAGCTGGGGGCAGGATATGAAGTACTGTGTCCCTAAGAGCCGCCACCCATTAGGGAGACCTGGGTAGGCAGCAGGGTCACCGGTAGCCCTGTGGAAGTTAGGGCATGCAGGGCTGAGGAGGTGAAACCCCCGTGGGAGGAAGACCATTTTGCGGTCAAAAGATCCTTGTGAGGGGACCACGAATGGGAGGCAGACCGGGGTCGGTCCCGATCCTTATCCCTATGCTTGTGCTTCCCGGAGGACTTGTCCCAGGATTTCGGCAATGAGGAGCCCGAGGACTGGGCCGGGGAAGTGGAGGAGCTCCAGGCCTGCAGATCCTGTTCCATCAAGGAGACCTTATACTTGGGGAGATGACTCTCCAAGATCTTAAGGCAGCATCTCCTGGTGGCCGGCTTGAATTTCTGGCAGACTTCACAGGCTTAGATGTCGTGGTCTGGGCCTAGGCACAAGACACAGGAAGAATGGCCATCCTTGTCCAGGATCTTTTTGCCATTGAACTAGTGAAAAAACAAGAAAATAAAGCACGGAAAATGCGGGAAAATGGTGGTCAACTGTAGCTGCGATGATAATCAGTGGTTGGACATGCGCTGGTCGACGGTGGAAAAGAACTGAGGAGGGTAAGGGAGCCTCCCACCTTTTAGGATTGGCTGACGTTAGGGACTGACTTTGGAGGTGGGCATCTCCCTCTGGAGACTGGCAGCTAGACGGTTTCCATGTGGTCCTAGCACGTGGCAGCTAAGTCCTACCAGTGGTGGCCAACTGCAAGAGATATCCTCCAGGTAAGATCATTATGATCGCCATACCATTTGAATTGAGCCGGACTGGTGGCACTGAGGGTTGAGGCGCTGGACGCCACACGTCGCGCCACGCGGCAACCCGGGTTCAGGAACGAGCCCAGGCCGCCGGAGGTCCGCAAGGGGGAGAGAGAGGATCAAGCATCCGGAGGACTGGTCTCCTCTCCTCTCTCGGGGGGGGGATCCAGGCTCATGTCCGGCACCGCAGCAGCCCCTGGTGGCAACCGGAGGCACTGCAACGCACAGGGCTTGTTAGAGGGGAGGCGGAGCTGCGGCAGGCGTGCCTGGTGCCATTGCATGGCCGAGCCCCGTCAGGAGGGATGGAGGGGAGGGAGCAACACAGTCAAGAAAAATCCCTGCTCCCGGAGATAGGTGATGGAACTGCCCCCTCGACCACACTCCACCAGCTGGACCCACCCAGCTCCTGGGCCAAGCCCAGACTGGCCTGAATTACAGGATAGAGCACCCTGGGAGGATACGGCCGCCCTACCTCGGGAGGGCTCAGAGCCGAGGGGATAGCCAGACTGGTGCCAGGAGCTGGGGGGTTTCAGGCCTGGAGGTAGAGCTGAGGATGTGCAGATGCCCGAGAGAGTTCTCCGGGGTCCAAGCAGAGCCAGAAACAGAAAGTGAAAAAAAAAAATACCATTTGAATTGAATGTTGTGCTGCAAGGAACCTCAGCCTGTGTGTACCATTGCAGTTGATGGCATCAGAGAGGCTGCAAGACTCAACGGGAGTGCAAGCAATTAGTTCACTGACTGATGAAATAAGAAAGAAATACTTCCTATTTTATGTCTCTCTCATTAATTTTTGTAATCCTAAGGTCCCTAGAATTATGGCTGGCACAATGTTTGTGATATAAACAGGGCAGATGAGACTGCATTAGGCAGTATGGCAGTTTCATAGCATTTGGCGGCTTGAAGAAAATGAAAACTATTGTCTTAACTAAATCCTGGTTAATGACTCAAAAAGAAATAAACAATGCACATCACTATATTACTGAAGCTGACAGCTCTGTTTTGGGTGGGGTACCCGAAACCAAAATGAGAGGTTGGCAACAAAAGGAGAGACCTATGTAGATAATTTGAATTGTATTTCATGTATAATTTAGTGAAGCTCCTACAGATGGCAGTAGTGAGCGTTGACTTGCATGGTGATATTATATTTATTTATGCCACACCCTTGAGGATTTTTTATGGCAGTTGGTCCCCAGGAACAGAAATATCCTCACAGTAATGACCTTTCTTTTGCCAATTTTTTTTTTTTTTCCTTTCTTTTTTTAAGCCTGTTGCAACACTTTCCCTTTATTTTTTTTGTCGGCACCTTTGTACCAGCCATACAGCACTTGCCCAAACATGGTTTTCTCTCCAGCAGCAGATCCAGCCTGCCATGATTATTCCTCACTCCTCAGACTGATCTCTTCTCTCCAGCGTACCGACCGCAGCACTGTAACAAAAAAATGTGAACACATCATGCTGTGGCATAAACTGAATATGTCATGGGCCGAACTGGAAATATCAGTGACCGATGTCAAAAGGTCAAACTGCACAAGGGAGAAATATTGCTGATATTTTATTATATATATATATATATTCAAACAACATGAAGTCTTGCTGCATTCAGACATAATGCAGTTATCCCCAGCACTTGAACTGCCCCAGAGAGGAAAGAGTTAACTGTCAGATTCATTACTCCACCTAACAGTGAAGTCGGTCCGGAGATTCCTCTGCTCGGTTCGGTATAGTAAAGCGTTTGATTTAAATACCCTTTCTTCATTGTTTTTTCGGATTTCCAGCCTCTGTCTATGGTACAGGTAGTGTTGTAGATAGGTAGTGACTGTGTTTTTATTTTATTTAACTGTGGAAATCGATTGTCTCTTCGGTTTCTTTTCGGTCGGTCAGGTTAGGAACCGACCTTGTGAATTCTCTAATTCTCTAATTTTAAATAATATCTTTTTGGGATTAGTGTGGTGTTCCGGTACCAATCGGTTTCAAAAGAACCAGGCTTTTTCTCCGTTCTTTTCCAAACCCGTGACACGGTTGTTACCGATCGGTTGGTATTACCTGGCTTGAAAGCTACTATAGGGTAATTTTGATAGGTTGGCCATGTCTGAGAAACCCAAAAAGGCCGACCCCCCACCTCATCTGTGTTTATTGTCTGGGGTTTGACCACCTCTAGTCAGACTGCCAAATTTGCAAAAACTTTCCCAAAACCACTGTAGAAAAAAGACTGAGTAGGTTGAAGGAAAGGGAGGCTGAGAAGTCCGTGGATCCGGATGGCCAGCCCGGTTCGGTTGCGGCTGAACCTGAGGAGGTGCCTACTAACCTGGGCGATGCCTCCTCTGGCAAAAGGAGAGCCGACTCTGTGGGGTCGGTTCCGTCAAAAAGGAAATGAAAGTCTCCCAGTTCGGATCCAGTACCACATACTCCAACCATGGATGAGATAGCCAAAGCGATTGGTATTGTCCAGTCGCTTGAACCGGCTCCTTCGGATTACGATCCGGATGCCTTCTATGAGGAGTGGGAAGGAGACGAAGATTATCCCGACGATGATGACTATTGGGGGGGTCTTTATGTGCCCATTGAACCGGACATCTCCCCAGACAGGCCCTCTGATATCTCTCCTCCCAGGCTCTCTGAGTCCCCTTCACACTTCTTGTTTTACAAGAAGGTGGCCCAAACCCTCCAGCTCCCTATGGTTGAAGCTTCTGAGGAGGAAGAAGAGCCTGATTTTGTGGAGATGATGGACATCCCAGAGTCCAAAAGGTTGTCTATTCCCCTTCATAAGTCCTTGGGGAAACAGACACAAAAGATTCTACAGACTCCTAACTCTTTACCTCCTGTAGATAAAAGAATGGACAGGAGGTATATGTTATCACACTCAGCTGCGGAGTTCTTTTATTAACATTCCTTTGGCTTCACACCCCCCAGACAAGGACTCCAGGAAAGTTGATGCCATGGCCAAAAAAACTCTACTTGGCCTCCTCTTTGGGACTCAGGTAGGTAAATGATATGGCCTATACAGCCAGGTACCAGAAGTCCAGGTGGGATACGGTTCTGAAACTGGCTCAACAGGCCTCCCCCCAGCTAGCCAAAGAGCTGGAGGAGGTGGCTGCAGATGGAATTGAGGCATCCAAAGTACAATTTCACGCTGCTGTGGACTCCAATGATGTGGCATCCAGAGTCATGGCTACATCTGTGTCTCTCAGGAGGCATGCTTGGCTCAGATGTACTAGCCTATCACAGGACACCCAGTCTAAGGCTATGGATTTTCCTGTAGTTGGTAACTCTCTGTTTGGGGAGCAGACAGAGGCTTACATGAAAAAAATTGGACGAATACAGGACAACTTACAGGAGTGCACAGGCCAAGGAAAGGCAAGCCACTCCTCAAAAGCAGCAGTCCAGGGGCAGGGCAGACCTTTTCACAGGCCTTTTTACCAAGCCCAGGCCTCCTCTTCTTACCCACAAAGGGTTTTTTTTTCCAAGGGAGGGGCAGGAGGGGGATGAGCAGGACTGCTTCCTCCTCCCAGTCTAAGGCTCCTGCCAAGGAGACACCCTGAGGTGTCAGCCCGGGTTGACTCCCCAGTCCCAGTAGGAGGTGGGCTGGCTTACTACTTTCAGGCTTGGAAGTCTGTTACCTCAGACTAGTGGGTCCTGGAAGTAGTAAGCCAGGGACTGGCCTTCAGTTTCAAAAGGTACCCAAAAAAGAGGGCCAAGTCTTTTCCACCTGCATCGATCTCAGAAACCTTTTCCCTGGAGGCAAAGGTTTCCTCTTTCCTAGCTCTCAGAGCCGTAGAGAAGGTTCCTACTCAACACAGGGGAAAAGGCCTGTACTCCAGGTACTTCCTTACCCCAAAGAAAACAGGGGAGTGGCGACCCATCCTGGATCTAAGGTACTTGAACAAACACATATTAAAACCCAAATTCAAAATGGGAACTCTGGGAATAATCCATCCCTCTTTAAGGCCAGGAGATTGGCTAGCATCATTGGACCTCAAGGATGCCTATTTCCATATCCCTATAAGGTGCTCCCACAGAAAATACCTCGGGTTCGAGTTGCCTTCAGGCCACTATCAGTTCAAGGCCATACCTTTTGGCCTAACATCAGCTCCAAGGGTGTTCACAAAGTGCCTTGTAGTAGTGGTGGCTTACCTCAGACGACAGGGTATCACCATTTTTCCATTTCTGGACAACTGGCTGCTGGTAGGGCAGTCATCAAATCAGGTCAGGGCAGCTCTGCAAACCACCCAGGACTTGCTCAGTTCTCTGGGGTTTCTTCTAAATCTGCCAAAATCAGTCCTCGAACTAGTACAGCTTCTCACCTTCATAGGGGTGGAATTGGACACTGTCCAAGCAAAAGCCTTCCTTCCTCTGGCAAGGGTGAATGCCTTAGTAGACCTCGCTTCCTCCTTTCGGCCTCAGGTTTCTCTTCCAGCGAGACAGTTCCTCCAACTCTTGGGCCACATGGCAGCCTCCACTGCAGTGGTTCAGGGAGCCAGATTTCAGATGCCGGACATTCAGTTCTATCTAAGGTCCTTTTGGTCACAGAGAAGGGACACTCCTTTCCAAACTGATTCCAGTGACCCGAACTCTGGTACAAGCTCTCCAGTGGTGGCTGGACCAGGACAACCTCAGACAAGGGGTTCCATTTCTCCCTCAAGTTCCATCAGTAGTACTGACTACGGATGCTTCTCTCCTAGGCTGGGGAGCCCACCTGGGAGCCCTAACAGCTCAGGGAATCTGATCCCCGCAAGAGTCTCTTCTTCATTTCAATCTCCTGGAACTCAGGGCAGTTTTCCTAGCCCTTCAGACCTTCTCAGATTCAGTCAAGGGCAAGGTGGTCCAAATCAGGGCGGACAACACTACCACAATGTGGTACATCAGCAAGCAGGGAGGCACTTGGTCCATGGCCTTGTGCATGGAGGCCATGAAGAGTTGGTCTCTGGCCTATTCCCTTCAGTCTTCCCTGGTAGCGGTTCATCTTCCAGGGAAAGACAGTGTGTTAGCAGATTCCCTGAGCAGGATTTCAAGGGGACATCATAAATAGTCCCTGAATCCTCACATTCTGAGGATCATTTTCTCCAGGTGGGGCATGCCAGAGATAGATCTATTTGCAGCACCAGAAAATCATCAACTTCCTCTGTTTTGTTGCAGACCTGCAGTCCTGGGGACAGTTCCCCAGGATGCCCTCATTCTGGACTGGAAGGGTGGTTTCTCTATGCCTTCCCTCCTTTCCCTCTCCTGTTCAGAGTTATGATCAAGATAAGAACTCAACCCTGCTCAGTGATTTTGGTGGCTCCAGATTGGGCCAGACAGCCCTGGTATCCTCTTCTGTTGTCCTTGGCTGTGTCACGTCCCCTGTGTCTTCCCAGGAGATACAATCTTCTCTCCTCCCAGGGGCGTATCTGGTTCCCCAATCTCCAGTCCGTCAACCTCAAGGCCTGGCTCTTGAAGAGTTAGAATATGCAGCACTTCATCTCTCTCAGGGAGTTCTGGATATTCTAAAGGTCTCCAGGAAACCTTCCACTAGAAAAACTTACAGTTCCACATGGAAGAGGTTCAGTATTTGGTGCTCTCAGAAAGGCATCCTACATGATTCTGCAGACATTTCCACAACCTTAGACTATCTAGTTCATCTGAATGGTCTAGGCCTTAGGCCTGCCACTCTGAAGATTCATCTAGCAGCTGTCTCTGCATTCCTCTCAGCAGGGAAGGGCTCTTCCCGGGCATCTCATCCTGTTTTCAGAAAGTTTTTCAAAGGTCTGCTCCACATTAACCCTCCCTTTAGGGAGCCCACTCCACCTTGGGGTCTTAATGTCTGCATTGCTCAGCTCATGCAGCCACCCTTTGAGCCTATGGCTTCGGCTGAATTGAAGTACTTGACCTGGAAAACTGTTTCTGGTAGCCATTACTTCTGCCAGGCGGATTAGTGAATTACAGGCCCTGTTAGTTGAACCTGACTTCTTATCCTTCCATAGGGATAAAGTGGTCCTAAGAACTAATAGGAAGTTCTTGTCTAAAGTGGTATCGGATTTCCACCTAAACCAGTCCATATCGCTCCCTGTTTTTTTCACTGACCATTTTTCTTCAGGGGAAAGAAGATTACACAGTTTGGATGTTAAAAGGGCTCTTGGCTACTACATAGAGCATACTAAGGCACACAGAAATGACTGTCTTCAATTGTTTCTCTCGTATGGTGAAGTGGGGAAAGGTAAGCCTGCCACTAAAAGATCTATTGCCAGGTGGATTGTTTCTTGTATACAACTCTGCTATGACAAATTGGGTAGAACACCCCCTTCAGGCCTGAGGACTCACTCCGCTAGGGGTACAGCTGCCTCTCTAACTGCGGCCAGAGATATTCCCTTGTTAGAGATCTGTAAAGCAGCCACCTGGAAAACAGTACATACATTCACCAAGCATTACTCCCTGGACATTCAGGCTAGGAGTGATGCTAGGTTCAGCACAGCAGTACTGCAGAGCATGTTCCCAAAGTAGGTTCTGCATTCCCTCCTCCATAGGGAACTGCTTGGTAGTCTACATTATGTCTGAATACAGCAAGAGCTTCTACATGTTGTTTGAAGAAAAAATTACTCACCATAGTAATGTTGTTTCTTCTAATGGAGTCTTGCTGTATTCAGACCACCCCCCTGCCTCCCCTCTCAGAACCTGTTTTTGGGAGGTAGGCTGGCAGGTACAGCATTGCACCTCTGGGGTGTACCTTGTACCCTCCCTTTTGGTGGGGTAGCTGTTATGTTTATTATTCTTATGTTCATAGCCTAAATTGTCACTACCTTGTTTATTCTTGGGTTTTCGACTTGAGTCTTTTGGACCCCAAAACTATTTTTGCCTTTTGGCTATATGTTTCAAACAATTTCCATATTTTAGTGCCTAGTTAGTTAGTTGCTTCGTAGAATTGACGGTTACACTGGGAAGTACCAGATAAGAAATTTGAAAAATCGACACCGCTTCATGTTTCTGCATGAAATTAACTCTTTCCTCTCCGGGGCAGTTCAAGTGCTGGGGCTAACTGCATTATGTCTGAATACAGCAAGACTCCATTAGAAGAAACAACATTACTATGGTGAGTAATTTTTTCTTGCTGTATATCTCTGAGCCAGTGTGTATATATTTATAGCATACACAATTGTCAGACTCAAAATTTGCCATTTATCATCATGAATGAAGGGGCAGGACCATAACCCACGAGTGGCAGAGCCACAAGCGAGTTATGAAAGTCCTGCTCCTTCACAAGTGATGATAAATGTCATATTCTCAGTGAGGCCATTGTGTGTCCAGTTTGTGCAATGGATTATAAATTGTAGAGCTTTCAGATTATTTAGTGAAGAATAAATGGTTTGTTTGATTTCACTGCTCTGTTTTGACTGCAGCAGAAGTAATTGCGAAGAGTAAATGGTTTCTGTTTGATTTCACATATGTCATTTGACTGCAGCAGATGTCATTGTGATGTCAGCAAGCATTGAGCTGATCTTCCATTGATCAGGGGTTCTTTGTGACCAATCTAAAGTGATGATAAATTATGATGACATGCCTAGAATAATGATAAATGATTTATCATCATTTTAGGTCTTCAGGGCTTATAATTAAATCATTCATTTATATATATAAAATATATGGGAACACGACAACTCGCTCCCTACAATTCGACCCGCATCAGCCCCCTCCCGACAATTCACCCCAGCGCTAATTCACTCCTCCGACATTCCCTTGCCTACGACAATTTGCTCCCAAAATCAGTTTCAATTCCTACAAGTCTTACAAGGATTGGTATGTGGTGACAAATGTCTGCTGAAGATTGCTTTGATTACCACACCAAAAAGTGCACTTGATTTACAGAGGCTGCCTAGAAAGGTATTTGAAGGTGCAGTAAGCAAAAAACATATCAAACTTGCCATGTGCAATAGCTATAGCTCTCCCCCACCATGCTGGCACCAGAGATGCTGTTATGTTGCAAACTCCGAAGCCTTCATTCTATTACAAAATGCAGTCCTACTGTGCAGTGAATACAGGTGCAAGGAGTGAGTGGTTCATCCGAACTCCGCCATTTCTGCACTTGGCGTGTTCTCAAGGGGATATGCCTCCTGTCTGAAGGTCCCTCCTTAAATACTATTTCAAGTATCAGCTACCAGTATGACTGGAGTAGGGTAACCAGTGGACTGCAAGCTGTGCGTGAACAGAGTGCTCAAAGTGTTTAAGTGCAATACAAATTAACAAAAACCTTTGGAGTTTGCACATCTCGACATCTCAGCATCTCTGGTGTCAGGCAGATAGAGGGGGGCAACTACTGTAGTTCCAAGAGCGGATGTAACAGCAGAGGCAGTGGAGGAGGGCTTTGAAGGAGATGGAATCCACAGTGCACAATCCTGTTACGAGAAATGTCGATACATTTTTAAGTACATTTAGGAAAACAGCATCCATTTTTTAATTTTTATTTAAAACTTCTGGCCAGGAAAGCCGTGCAGAGCAGAAGCTCCTTTCCAGATGTGTCCCAGGAGCATGGAGAGGTTATATGACTTGCACAGGATCAGACAGTGTGTAAGTGGAATTTGTCAGAACGAGTTGGCATAACACGAATTGAAGTAGGAGCGGGAAGACGGCGGAGTGTATTGTCGGGAGCGAATTGTCATGTACCCATAACATATATATATATATATATACGACATGGGTGGGAGTGAGATAGCAGAAATAGCTTCATGAGATCACGTGATGCCCTGGGAGGAGTAGTAGCACAACATGGCAGCTCTGCTAATTTGAATTGATTAAATATAGTAAATTCTGCCAGAACTTAAGTTGAATAGTTCCTTACCTTCTCCGGAATCGAGCGACCACTGAGGGGACCAGTAGAGAAACATGAATCCGGAGCTGTTGGAAGAACGAGACAAGGAAGTCGCGGTGGGGCTGGAAGCCAAAAGGCCCCACAGAAGCACTTCGGCCGAACTTCTGACCTAAAGTAAACCGCAAATGGCACAAGATCAGCTGCAGAAGGATATTGGCACCATTAAAATGGCTTTATTTTCCCTAATAGCTGAATTTAAGGAGTGGAAGGGATCGTTGTCGGGCTTGGGAACCCCCATAGGGGACGCTGAAGTGAGAATATCTTCGGTGGAAGATCACCTAACAAAAATAGAAGCCGACAATGTGGAGTTAAAGAAAATAGTTAAAAAAAATGGAAACCAAAATAAACACCTAGAGGGGAGGTCTAGGCTTAACAATTTAGTCCTCCTAGGACTCCCAGAGGGGGATGAGGGCAGCAACTCCATTGCTTTTTTGCAAAAGCTTTGTGTACGCATTGCAGGCCCTTCTCCTAATGGGCCCATATATGTAATAGAGCATGCGCACAGAGCGATTAGGCCTAAACCTGAGCCAAATAACCCACCAAGACCAATCATATTTAAAGTTTTAAACTACTTGGACAGGGATCATATTTTAAAAGCAGCAAGGAGCACAGAAAAAATAGAATGGGAAGGGAAGCGCCTGAGATTGGTTCCCGATCTTACATGTAAGGTAAGACAGGATCAAGCTGCCTATCGTCCACTCCAATCCAAGCTCTGGGCTGCCAAAATCTATCACAGAACGCTATATCCAGCGTGGTTAGAAGTTACTCTGCAGCCGGGTGTACAGCGATATGAATCGGCAGAGCAAGCAAGGGCTGATCTGGCTACCGCAACTGTTCGGAAAGGGGGACTGATCAAGATAGAAGGCAAATGGAATCCTGGAGAAAGCAAGTACCAGCATATAGGTTTCATGGGTGAGATGATAAATTGGACTGAGCCCTGGAGATAAACAGTAAATGTTTTGTGTTTCTTTGGGTAGCAGAGTTTATTTTAAGCCCCACATTCAGAGGGAAAAAAGACTTTCAATTAAAAAGACTGGGGGAGTTTGGGAGGAGAATCAGATACTTCATTCTTCTGATTTAATTTTCTGGACTTTATAATTTTGTTTATTCCACTCCATCATTATATAAAAAATGTACATTGATTTAAAATAGGGAAAAGAAGTAAACTGCTGCCATCGTGTGGCTGTAAAGGATTATTGCAGTGTTTATTACTATGAGTAGTATTGTATTTAAAGCCTAAAAAGAGGCATTTGGGTTTCAGATAAGGAAGAGCTATTGTGAACCATTAACAGATAGCTTTAAGGAAAATTGCTATAATTATGGAGCACGAATTATAGATTTGGACGCTGTTTATAGTTACAGTTTGAGAAAGAGTGGAGACAGCTCTGAAAATGTTAGTCCTCTATAGCGTTAATAGAAATAAGTATTTCTTGACAGAAGGTTTTAGGGAGTAAGATAATTAGCAAGGTTGGCAAAAGAAGGGGAGGTACAGGGTTATAGGGGAGATAGTGTTGGTGTGGCAGAATTGCTTGGGCACCATTTTGGTGCGTAAGAGAACATAGTGGGGCTGCTCCTCACGGGGCATGGCGGATAAAACATTAGGGAGTGGGCATTTGGCCCGGGTAGTTAGTCAGTGGGGAGGAGAGAAAAGGGGTTGGGGAAAGGAGGGGTGGAGTAAGGCATATAGGCAGGATTTTCATTTACAAAAAGTTTTAGCACCTTTCAGGATGCATATGCAGATCACAATTAATGTAATGGACATTTATGTTTTGGAAATATGGGGGGTTGGAGAGTAATTTCGTGGAATATTAAAGGGGGGAAAGACAATTCAAAAAAATATGCTATATTACGTCATCTTAGCAGGTATCAACCTCACATTGTTATGCTACAGGAGACACATGTAAGCGTAGGGAACTTGAGTCACTTCTGTAAATCATGGGTGGGACAGGTGTATGGGGCAGGTAATAGTCCCAGAAGGGCAGGAGTAGCTATTTTAATCCACAAAATTGTGCCTTTTAAGGAAATCGAGGTATGGCAGGACCCTAAGGGGAGATTTGTTTTTGTGCATGGGCGTTTAGCGGGAGTGGAGGTAATGTTAGGTTCTATCTATGGCCCGAATCAGGACACCCCTGTTTTTTTTCCCCACCACTAGCAACCATAATAGCCTCGGTTCCTAATGTTCCATGCCTCCTCCTCGGAGACTGGAACTTAATCTATGCCAACGATCTGGATAGGTTGTATAGTAGACGAGCAGGTCTCTCACCTGTACAGAGAGCGCTCCGAGAATTGATGACCGATTCTGGTCTTTCGGACCCTTGGAAACTTAGAAATCCACAGGTGCATGAATATACTTTATATTCAGCACCGCATAAGATGCTCTCAAGGATAGATTTTTTTCTTATTAGCTCTTTTGCTTTATCAGGGGTAGAAGATGCTGGGATTTATCCTAGGGTCCTTTTGGATCATTCACTGATCTGGCTGAGGGTGAGATTTACTCCATATAGGAGGATCTCCAGGTCATGGTCTTTAAATACCCAATTGTTGTTAGAGGAGAAGCGAGTAGAAATAAGAGGCTTTATAAAAGTTTCATGGGAGACTAATTATGCATCCATCCAAGCAATAAATGTGTTATGGGGAGCCCTTAAAGCTATGTGGAGGGGGGAGCTAATACGACTGGCCACAGTTAGGAAACATCAAAAGACAAAGGAAGTCATGGGGTGGTTAGAACGAATAAAGGTTTTAGAAAACTATCTGTGTTCGTCCTCAGAAGATCGGGTTTGGGGAGAGCGTCAATCACTTAGAGCGAAATATGCCTCTCGTATGTTAAACCTCAATTTACGGGCTAATGCTAAATGGAAAGCCACATATCTCGGACAGGGGGAGAAAGCAGGGAAGCTATTAGCGAACAGACTTAAACAGCAGAGGGAGGCAAGGTGGTGTCGACATTTGAAGATAAAAGTACAGGACAGTTTACCTCTGACCCGTCAATAATTTCCAAGATTTTTAGGGATTATTATCAAGGTTTGTATACAGCTCTAGACTTACCTGGAAATTATTTAAATAAGTTGGAGGAATTTTTACAGGATGTGACGCTACCAAAGTTAAATATAGAACAACAAAACTGCTTGGTAGTCAATATCGGTGTACAAGAAATCCTAGCTGCAATTGATAGATTACCGGTGGACAAAGCCCCAGGCCCTGACAGCTTCCCTCCTGCCTTCTATAAAACATTTAGAAACGAATTAGCTCCATATTTACAGGAACTATTTAGTTATTTATTTTCAGCCACAATAAAAGAGCCCTCTTTATTCGAAACCAGATTAGTGGTCTTATCAAAACCTGGGAAGGACCCCTCTAGTCCAGATAACTATAGACCTATCTCGTTACTCAATACAGAGGTCAAGTTGTTGGCAAATATTCTGTCATTTTGATTAAAGCAGGTTTGGGACATCTTGATTGGACCTGAACAGGCAGGTTTTGTCTCGGGTAGGCATTCCAGCGGCCTCTTCCGAAAAATCTGTCATCTGATGTCTGCGTCCGGGGAGCCCAATACTGATATAGTGCTGGTCTCCCCGGACGCAGAAAAAGCTTTTGACAGAGTCAATTGGAAATTTTTATTTGACCTTTTGCCTCGATATGGCATACTTTCTGATTTTATTCGATGGGTGGAGATTCTTTATCATTCCCTATCAGCAAGAGTGCTTTGTAATGGGGTTATTTCCGATAGCTGCAAGTTGACTAGAGGTACAAGACAGGGGTGTCCCTTATCCACTATGTTGTTTAATTTATATATTGAGCCATTAGCCCTGAAAATGAAGGCGGTTAAAACCATCAGAGGAATAAGAATAGGTGCAGAGGAATATAAAATGTCAATGTTTGCAGACAATATTCTTTTACATCTATCCTCTTGGCACCTATCTTTGCAGTCTGCCATGGATATCATACAGGATTTTAGTGCCCTATCGGGATATAAACTGAACGCAAATAAAACATCAGTATTAGCTCTAACTTCATTGTGTACAAAGGCCATGATAGAGGAACTAGGATTGTGCAGGGCCCTCAGGTCAGTTTCCTTTCTAGGTATAGAACTCCCAAAGGACATGGGTAAATTAAAAACTCTAAATTTAGATCCGGTAATTTTGCAAATGCAACAAGACCTGAAGAGATGGCAAAAATTACCTCTGTCTCTCTGGGGAAGGGTCAGCATCTTTAAAATGGTTATCTTTCCTCGGCTGATGTATCCTTTATCCATGTTAAACTTGGCTCTGGACTCTATATGGTCTGATTTTTTTTTTATGGCAGGGAAAGAGGCCTAGAAGAGCCCTTCAGAAATTAAAAAGACCGAAGGAGCGTGGAGGTCTCAGTATTCCCAATCTTTTTCTTTATTATCTGGCTTTTCAGGGGAGTAAATATTTTCATTGGCAAGAACCACAAAATAATAGTACACCTAATTTAGCCTGGCTACAAATAGAGAGACACTTAACTTCCACTTATAAGGTATCTCTAGCCTCCTTGTTGTTTACTCAGGGTAGGAAAATACCACAGAATTGGCGGAATACACCCTTGGCATTGTCAATGAAAGCTCATGCTCAACTGTGTAATAGCTTTAAATTGGATTGTTTCCATGACCTGGGGCAACCAATATTTAATAACTTAAGTCTAACATTAGGAGGTAGAGTTATTACTCAGGCATTTTGGGAAGACTGGCATGTGATGAAGTTATCAGAAATAATGACTGAGAATGAATTTATTTCACCCTCTGAGTTTAAACAAACTTTCCAGCTTTCAACACTACCTATATTTAAACATCTCCAGATTAAACAATGTGTATGTAAGGCCCCGAATAAATCCCCATGGTCTTCGAAGGCAGATATAGTGTTCACAGAGATGTCAGAATTAGCTACGTGACCTCAACCTATATCTAATTTATATAGAAAATTGGTTTCTTTGGCCGAACTCGCTTTTAGGCCGACAGCTATGTATTGGCAGATGGCTGCTAATCTTTCATATGATTCAGCCCAGTGGGAATCAATATGGTCTAATAACTATATGTTCCTTAAACAGGATAGGCTCTGGCTAGCTAGATTTAACATTCTTCATAATTTATATATTACCCCTGTTAAGAGGAATCTTATGGAAAAACAGCATTCCTCAGCTTGCCTGAAATGTCAACAAGAGTTGGGCATGCTCAGCCACATGATCTGGGCTTGTCCTAAGATCCAAGGTTTTTGGCTTCGGGTTAAAGACTTTTGTAGCCCATTGTTTGGGGAGAGTAATTATTTTACCATTGAGACGTGTGCTGGACCACCTCTCAGCGACTATTTCAAGCAAATTTAAATATTATTTGACATTAATTTCGGCTCTGGCATTGCTCCTTATAATGAGGTACTCGGTTAAAGATACTCCACCACCTTTTCGGGAGTGGATTCAAGAACTGTATATTGCTGTCCATGCAGAAAGAGCAATAGCTGTACAGTACCATTCTCTTGGATCTTTTAGTAAGAGATGGGAGCAACTCGCATCTTTTATAGCTGAGAGGTAGGAGTTGGTACAGAATGGTCAACGCTTCAACTCTTCCTGATGTAGTAGGTGGATATTAAAATAGTATGGTTGATCAAATGGATTGTATTAGTTGGTACTATGATCATTTTTTCAGTCATGGAGTCCTGAAGGGTACTCGATTGATAAATGGAGGGAGGTTGGGAGGGGGGTTTGCTTAGTCCATTTATTTAGTAACATAGACCATAGGAAGGATGGGAGGAAGTGGGGGGGGGGAGGGAGGTGGAATAGTTTTAGTTTTTAAGTTTTAGTTGTACTATTATTGACATTGAAAGGCTCAGTGCATCTGTATGAGTACTGTATGTCTTTAATTTTGTGTGTCTAATAAAGTTTATTAAATTGCAAAAAAAAAAATAGCTTCATGAGATGTCACTGAACTCTTTGAATCCCACAAGCAGAGAAGTCACGAGTGGGATACATATAGAGTTCAGTGACAGTGAGTGAAGATATTTCTGCTATCTCATGATCCACCCATGTCATATTTGATTTGTACAACATATGTGGGTTTCTCTTTTTTCTGTATTAAAGTTATTTGTTTGTTGCAAAGAGTGAAAAAAAAAATTGCATTCTGCTGTTTTTTTTTCCTAATTATAAAAAAAAAAACTAAAAGGTATCTGTAAATGTGAATCACCACTCATTTTGTAGATATTTTTGTGCTGAACCAATTTTGTGCTTACAGTACCATGCTATCATTTTTCATTTTAAAGTTATTCACGTTTGTTTATCGAAAAAGTGAAAAAAATAGATTTTCTGCTGTTTTTTGCCAGTTATAAAAATAGATATCTGTACATGAATCACCACTTATTTTGTAAATATTTATGTGCTGAACAAATTTCGTGCTCACATTACCATGCTGTCATTTTGCATTTTAAAGTTATCCGCATTTGTCGAAAAGTTAAAAAAAAAAAATCATACAAAAAAAGGTAGCTATAAATGAAATGCCACACATTTTGTAGACCTTTTTGTGCTGAACAACTTTTGTGCTCACAATACCATGCTATAATTTTTTTGTTTTAAAGTGATTTGCATTTGAATACCGTTAGTACTGCTACTGAGGCTGAACATTCTAAATGAGTTCTGAACCTTTTGTGACATACCCAGTGTGAAAGGATATACATTGTGACATACCCAACTTGAAGACATCAGTGATATCTCACATGTGGTCAGTGAGATATTGCTTATCTTCCTGAAAAGAGACCCACATATAAATTGCAAAAAAAGTTGTTAATGCACTAGTTAGGGGCAAAGCGACAAAAGTAGGGAAATGTGGCATTAGGGTTTCCAACCCTAACCCCCCTCCTTCCAGACAGCACAGCAGGTGTGGGTGTGCCTGGGGTTCTGAAGCCTGACATTCTCCCATTCTATCAGTAACAAGGTCAGCAGTGCATCAGTGCGAAACTGGGGTGAGCGCGATGTGAGAACTCAAGGCACACCCCACACCTGCTGTGCTGCCTAGAGGTGGGGAGGTGTTAGGATTAGAAACCCTAAAGCCACATTTCCCTACTTTTGTCTCTTTGACCCTAACTAGTGAATTAATGAAGTTTTTTGCTATTTATTTCCTTACTTTTTGAGATAGTGTAATCATATCCTGATTTTGCTATGGGAGCGCAGGGTCCCTGCGCTCCCATCCATTCATAATTTTGATATTTCCCTGGAGTCAAATAAATATGTTGATGGTTTGAAATTAGCATATGTCAGTATAATGAGCTTGATGCTTAGATTTGCACAGTCTTCCTTGTGGATTCAGTTGCATTATCTGCATTATTTTGGGCTATCAGACACCTGACTGTCTTCTAAAATCTCCGGTGCTGAGCTTTATATTCCCAGATACAATATTCTGAGATGTGATAGAGATGAAAAAAGGGTGTGGCTGTGGCATTTATTATTTGGATTGTTGTACTGTTGTAGATTGCCATAATGTCCAGTGGTACCCACCCTCCTGTGCCCAAGTTTGTATAAGTTTGTTTGCTCCCTGGTGTCTAGTCGCCCCCCAACCCCCATGGCCCATACCCTTTGTTGTAAATGTTGCCTTGGCATCTAGTGGAACCCCCCTCACCCTCCCATATCATGCTGCAAATAAGACAAGAGTCCCTTGATGTTTTGATTCTTTTTAACTTTAAAAAAAGGTCCATTGCTGATCGCATCCCGCCATTCCACTCAATTCCTCCACTGTGCACAATCCTCTAGACCCCCACACACTGTCACATTACTGAACAGCTCCTAGGTGGTGAAGATGCACTCTCTGATGGAAGACATGTCTTGCTGCTTCAACCGGCGACTGTTGTACAAGAAATAAAGTAGCTGCAGTTCAGTGTATTTCAGTGGAATTTTCTACCGCAGTTACCTTATTTGTCATACAGCCGCCAGTTCCAGCAGCAAGATGTGTGTTCAGTCGGAGAGTGCATCTTTAGACTGGGAGCTGTTCAGGCATGTGACAGTATGTGGAGGGGTCAAGGGGTATGTGGGGTGGGGTGTGCGCAGTGGGAGGTTGGGTGCTGGTGCGAGCACCAATGGACTTTTTTTTTTTTAAAAGGTTGGAAACAAAAATCAAAATATTGAGGGACCGTTTTCCTTACATTCAGGATGCTTGGGACATGGAAGGGTGGCAGGGTACCACTAGACACGAGGGAGAAAAAAATCAACAGGGTTGGGCACGGGAGGGTGGTGGGGGTACCACTGGACACCAGAGATACATATCCAAATGGGGAGCAGAGCAAAATCTGAGAGTGGGGGGGGGTACCACTGGACACCAGGGATAATCAAGGAAACACACTGGAAAATACAAAATAAATCCTTTTTCGTGACCATAAATCCGAGGCCCTATGGAATGAAAAAGGATTTATTGCATGAAAAAAGAACTGGGAAAAACTAAGTCCCAAATCCTTTTTTGTGTCAAGGAATCCATTTTTGTGACCCTTTTCTGTTCAAACGAAAAAGGATCCCTTGGCATGAAAAATTATTTCGGACCTAATTTTTTTCCTATTTCTTTTTTGTGCCAATAAATCCTTTTTCGTCATATTTTTCCTATTTTTGTCGTAAAAAGACTTACTGTCACCAAAAAGGATTTCGGACTTTGTTTTTTTCCAAAATCCTTTTTCATGAGACATGATCCTTTTCCGAGAGAACGAAAAAAGACTCGTGCAAGAAAATGTTAGTGAGTCATGAAAAAGGATTTAAATAATATAAAAAAAAGTTTGGGGGTAATTTTAACAGTAAAGTAAATAATCCACCTAATGAAGTCCCAATGAGCAAGATTCATCTTTTGGTGTCTCTGCAAAACATCATTTTGGAGAGTTTTGACATTTTTTTATTAGAGAAAAAAAAACAGAAAACAAGATAGCAGCTCACAAAACAGGAATTTTTCTTCACGAGAAAGCATTGACCCCTCACGAAAAAGAATCCTTTTTCGTGAGACCAAATAATTTTTGCATTCCAGAAAGCTATCCAGGAGAAAGTGAAATTCGCATCAACTTTAACATTCAGTAACTTTGGAACGGATTAATATTTTTTCATCAAACAAGGAAAGGCACTTCTAGGGACATGGATATGTTGTTCGGCCACACTGTCTGGCAGGTATCCTTGCCGCTTTAAATCTTGCCGGAAGGTCTTCAAGCTGGCTCCTCCCACCCACCCGGGTGGTAAAACTCTCGGCTCCGCCCCATGACGCCAGATCTTCCTTACCGCTTGGAAGCTCAGATTCCCTCCTTAATGCTCTGCGTATAAGACTGGTTCCTAATTCTTCGGTTTTCCAAATTTAAAAGTTTTTTGGATTATAGACTTCGGTCTTCTATCCCTCACGGCTGCGATGGACAAATCGACTCCCTGTTTTCGGCGGTGCCCTTGCGGGCAGAAGATGTCTCGGACGGATCCGCACTCCACGTGTGTCTACTGTTTAGGCCTTGAGCACGACCCACAGGCTTGCGACCTGTGCTCTTCCTTCTCAGCCTACGTCCTCGAAGACCGTGCTGCCCGTTTACAACTGGGGTGCCCCGAGAAACGTCTCCTCCGGTAAAGTCAAAGAGGCCCGTTGGCGGTTTCCGGGGGTGGGCTCGGGGGATCAGCTACAGCAGATGATCGCCTCGAAGAGGAGCGGCGCTGGGTACGATCTTCTCAACCGCTGCATTTATCCCGCCTCCTGGGTTCCTCTTACACAGCTTCCTTTAAGGAGTTTTCTGTCCCTCTCCACTAGAGGAGAGGGAACAACGCCTGCTGGACCTTCATCTCGGTCCAAGAAGAAAGACAAGGTAAGTCCTCTGTCAACGCTCTTGGGAGCGGAAAGGTCCCTCCCCGGAAGTTCGGCCATCGACTTCGTCGATCGCTCGCCGCCACTGGTCTCATGGTGTCCCCATCAGGTCAGTTGACCGAGACTCCCGTCGACGCAGTCGAGATCTTTCTCGAACCGTTGGACGGGTTGTCGACTGGCGAAGCCGAAAATTCCCTCTCCCCGGTTCCCCCAGTGGGAGTTGAGGATCCCGCGGGCTTGTCAGTGCCTCTGGTTCCGGAGCCCTCGGGCGAACCCTCCGAGCCGAGGGAGGAGCCGGTTCCACCCGCACCGTCCTCGGAAAGGCCGTAAGTTCTCGGTCTCAGTCTCGGACTTCTTCGCGTCCAGCTGATCCCGCCATCATAGGCGTCTTCGCGACTGCTGTAAGCCGGAGTTGCCGCTGCTCGTCCTCGTCCTCCTCCTCGGATGAGGGGAGGCTTCGACGTAAGTTACGTCGACGATACGAGGACCTCATGTGGCAACATCTCCTTCTGACTGGGAACAAGCCAACACCGTCACCTTCCCCGGCCATTAAGTGGCTGTCACCGGAGGGGACGAAACAACCCCCCGTTTTACCCGAGGAGCCAGTTCCCAGGCTGGTTGTTCGGCCAAAACCAGCTGCCCCACCGATTCCGGTGGAACCTCCGCCTCCACAGCCGCTGTTTGGGGCTCCGACCAAGAACTCTCGGTCGGCACAGGGTCTGCCCCATAGGCTGCCGGTCACCCTCACTCCCGATCGCCCTCGGCAGGTGGAGGGTGGCTCAGGCCCGAGGCAGCTCTTTGCGGACTCTTCTGAGTCCGACGACGATGCCTCCTTTTTTCCAAGCGAGTGGACTTGAGTCCTCTGAGGTCAGTCGCTGGACGACAGCCCTCTCGCCCTTCCTGGGTTTGCCTCAGGCTCATCTCGGAGTCCACTGGGATGCAGCTCAAGCCCGTATCCAAGCGGGCCAAGTGTCCCTCACGGAGATATTGGACCGAGGGATTCCCTACGGAGGCCTTCCTGTTGCTGAGGCCATTGTGGGCCCGCCTTGAGCCTGGCAGCGCCTCGCTTCCTGCCCTGCGCCGCCAGGATGGCTAGGAAGTATGCGGTCCCTACTGTTCCCTGTCCGGTTTCTCGGAACATCCTCAGCCGAGGGGTTAGTTACCGACAGCGTTTTCCGGCGTGCCAGAAACGCTAGGGACGTGGACAAACCTCCCGACAAGAAGTCCAAGAAATTGGACTATGCTGGGCGAAAAGTCTGCGCTGCGTCCTCCCTTGGCCTTCGTCAGGTAAGCTCGGCCATGCTTATGGCACATTTGTCCCATGCCCTGTTGGGCTCCCTGGACGAGGTAGTCCCTCATCTCCCGGCTGACCTGCAGACCACGGTTAGGCAGGTGCGGGATCAGGGCAGGGCAGTGGCCAAGCAGCAACTTCAGACTGCTCTGGACATTGGAGACTCATGTGCCAGGTCAGTCGCGGCCGCAGTGGCTATGCGCCGTCGGGCATGGCTGAGGATATCCACCTTCACAGCAGATACCCAGCACAAATTGGCGGATGTCCCCTTCCTGGGGACCGACCTCTTCAAACACCATGAAGTCTTGCTATATTATGACATATAGCAGTTAGCCACAGCACTTGAACTGCCCCGGAGAGGAAGGAGTTAACTCCAGGCTGACTGGAGTTCCAAGCGCGAGCGCCTTGCTGAAAGCTCTATCTGGCTAGTTTCAAATTGAAACTGTCAGATTCTTTACTCCGCTTCACTGAACAGTCGCCCGAGATCTCTCCTTCAGCTCGGTCATTTCTGTTCAAACGAGTGTTTCGTTCATTTTAACCGCAAAAGTAATATTTTACCGCATTTCGTTCAAAGCTCTATCTGGTAAACCGTGGTACAGGATTTTAAAGTCTGTGTGGAAATTCATTATCGGTTCGGTTTTGAACCGATCGGTTTGCAAAAATACTAATTTTAAACAATAATTTGGGCTTTTAGAGTGCGGTTCTCGGTTCTTATCGTTCTAAAAACCTAACTTTTAAATTGGGTTTTTTCAACATCTTGACACGGTTAGGAACCGATAAGGGTGTTTTGCCTGGTACTGCCATAAAAAGGGCAAGTTTTGGATAGGCTGGCATTATGTCTGAGAAAACCCAAAAGAAAACCCGGCCCACTGGTTTCAACACTGTGATGTTTGTGGGGAAGCCTTTGCCAAGGCTGACCCACACACCACATGTGTTTATTGTCTGGGGGCTGACCACCTCCTGTCAGACTGCCAGGTGTGTAAGAATTTCCCTGCAGCCACCCTGGAGAAAAGATTGGGCCGGCTCAGGGAACGAGAGGCCAAAAAGTCCGCTGACCCAGATGGCCAGTCCGGTCCAGCACTCACTGGACGAGAGGGAGTGCCCTCTGACCAGGGCGAGACTTCTTCGGGCCAAAGGAAGGCTGGTTCTGAGGAACCGTCCCAGTAAAAATCAGAAATCAGCAGGTCTGAGTGCAAGATTGCCTCCAACTGCTGCAGAGATAGCTAAAGCCATACAGATTGTCCAGTCACTGTCTCAGGGACCGGCCGAACCACCAACAGCTGGCAAAAGTTGGTCGTTTCGTTCCAGTGGTTCAAGAGTATGATGTTGAGGAATTTTATGAACCACAGGAGGGGAGGAAGATTTTGATCATTATGTATGTGGCTGGAGGGTCTGGACGTGCTCATTGAACCGACATTTCTCCAGACAGACCATTAGAATCTCCCCATGCTGTCTGAGTCCCTTCTCATTTTATGTTTTACAAAAGGTTGCAGAAACCTCCAGCTTCCCTTGGAAGAGGCTGTGGATGAGCAAGAGGAGCCTGATTATTGGAGATGATGGATATCCCAGAGTTTAGGAGGTTGTCTATTCTTTGCATAAGTCATTTAGGAAGCAAACAACAAAAATTTTAAAAATCCTCATTCTGTCCCTCCTGTAGATAAAAAATGGACAGAAGGTATACTTATCAGGCCCTGATACAGACTTCCTCACTGAGCAGTGTAGTCATGTAGGTGTGGTATGCTGCAGCCTGTGACAGCACATCCCCTGGCCTCACATCCTCCTGATAAGGATTCCAGGAAGATTGATGCCATGGGCGAAAAAAAAGCAGTATATGGCAGCTTCTTTGGGACTCTAGGCAGGCAAATTATATGGCTTATGGCTAGATATCAGAAATCTAGATGGGATAGTAGTGTAGTTACAAGCAGGCCCATGCCAGCTGGCTAGTGAATTGGAACAGGGCTGCTGATGGCATTGAAGCCTCTAAAGTTCAATTTCATACTGCTGTAGATGTTAGTGATTGTCTTCTAGGGTCATGGCCACTTCTGTAGCTTTCTGTAGGTTGGCATGGCTCAGTGCACTTAATCTGTCACAGGATACTCAGTCAAAGGCTATGGATTTTCCTGTGAGGAAATTCTCTGTTTGGAGAGCAAATGGAAAATTATATGAAAAAGATGGATGAATACAGAACTACCTCACAAAGTGCCAGGCCAAGGAGCGGCATGCCACTCCACAGAGGCACACCCGAGGTAGGGGCAGCCTTCCACAGGCCTTTTATCAATCCCAAGCCTCCTGCTTTTGCACAGAGTGGTTTTTTCAGAGGCAGAGGTAGACGGGCGAGGTAAACCGCCCCCACCCCTCAGCCTAAGGTTATTGCCAAGCAGGCACCCTGATGGGATGCCCAGGCCGATTCTCCTGTATCAGTGGAGGCAGGTTGGCTTATTTCAGCCAGAACTGGGTGTCCCTAACTTCTGACAAATGGGTTCTGGAGGTAGAGCCAGGGTCTGGTTCTCAGCTTCAAACAGTTTCCAAAGATGAGAACTAGATATTTTCCACTTGCAAAGTTCTTTTAGAGGCCCTTTGCTTTGGAAGCAGAGGTCTCTTCCTTCCTAGATTGCAAAGCAGTGAAGGGGTTCCTCCTTGTCACCAGGGCAAGGGCTGTACTCAGATACTTCCTTACCCCAAAAAGACAGGAAAATGGCGCCCATTCTAGACTTAAGGTACCTGAACAAGCATCTTTTGAAACCAAAGTTCAAAATGTTAACTCTGGCAATGATTTTGTTCTCCCTCAGGCCAGGGACTGGCTAGCCTCCCTGACCCTCAAGGATGCCTATTTTCATGTCCTGATCAGGCCTTCTCACCGAAAATACCTCAGGTCTCGAACTGCCCTCAGGTCACTACCAGTTCAGAGCAATGCCCTTCTGTCTTACCTCTGCTCCAAGGGTATTTACAAATGTCTAGCTGTGGTAGTGGCTCACTTAAGAAGGCAAGGTTGCTGTGTTTCTACCTGGATGACTGGCTCATTGTGGGTCAGTCCCCAGATCAGGTAAAATCCCACTTGCAAGTCACCCAGCGGCTTCTCACTCCCTGGGATTCCTGCTGAATTTACCTAAAGTCATTTCTAGAACCAGTTCAGGTACTAACTTTCATAGGTGCGAATTGACACAGTTGGCCAGGCATTCCCCTCGGAAAGGGTGGAGAAGCTGATTGCCCTGGCATCCTTCTTTCACCTCGTGGGTCTCTCACCAGCAAGGCACTTTCTTCAACTCTAGGGCGCATGGCTGCCTCCACAGCTGTAGTGCAAGGAGCAAGATTCCAGATGAGACATTCAGTTTCATTTGAGGGCCAATTGGTCCCAAAGGAGGGACCCCCTTACCAAATTGGTCCCAGTGACCCAAACTCTGATTCTAGCTCTTCAGTGGTGGCAGGATCAGAGCAATCTAAGACTAGGGGTCCCCTTCATTCCCATTTCTCATTCCCTCACCCTCACCACGGATGCCTCCTTGCTGGGTGGGATCGACTCATGACCTTTCCACTCAGGAGTGTGGTCCCCAGGAATCTCTGCTCCACATCAACCTATTGGAACTCAGAGCTGTCTTTTAGCTCTTCAGGTTTTCAGCATCTGTCCAGAACAAAGTAGTTCAGGTCAGGACAGACAATACCACAACAATGTGGTACATCAACAGGCAGGGGCACACGGTCATCAGCCTTGTGCACCAAGCAATGAAGTTGTGGTCTCTGGCTTACTCCTGAACACCTCCCTAGTAGCAGTTCACCTTCCAGGAAGGACAATGTCCTAGCGGATGCCCTCAGCAGGATTTCTGGGTCATCACTAATGGTCTTTGAATCCCCAGTGCTGGGGTCAGTTTTGCCAGATGGGGCACTCCTCAGATAGATCTTTTCGCAGCCCCAGACAACCACCAGCTTCCTCTGTTCTGTTGCAGGCCTCCAGTAATGGGCTCAGTCCCCCTGGACACCTTTTTGTTGGATTGGGAAGGGAAGTTCCTGTATGCCTTTCCCCCCTTCCCCCTTCTCTTCAGGGTGTTAGTAAAAATCAGATCCCAGCCTTGCAAAGTGATTCTGATTGCACCAGACTGGGCCAGGCAACCCTGGTACCCACTGCTTCTGTCCCTGTCGGTCCACAACCTGCTGACTTGTGCCCAGGGGAGAGTTTGGTATCCGACCTCAATCCTCCACCTCAAGGCTTGCTTTGAGGAGTTAGAATTTGCTGAATTACACCTTTCTCAAGGTGTCCTTGATATTTTAAAGGCTCTAGGAAGCCTTCCACTAGGGCCACTTATAATTCCAAATGGAAGAGGTTCTCCATCTGGTGTTCTGGGAAGCAAATTGTCCCAGAATCTGCTGATTTGCCCATTTTGCTGGACTACTTGGTCCATCTTAATTCCTTAGGCCTCATGCCAGCTACCTTAAAGGTTCATCTGGCAGCTGTCTCTGCTTTTATATCAGCAGGAAAGCCTGCCTCCCTTTCTTCTCACCCTGTGTTTTCCAAGTTTTTTAAGGGGTTACTTCACACTAACCCTCCTTTTCGGGACCCAGCCCCTGCCTGGGACCTTAATGTTTGCATTGCTCAGTTAATGCAAACCCCCTTTGAACCTGTCTTCAGCAGACCTTAAGTTCCTAACTTGGAAAACTGTTTTCCTAGTGGCCATCACTTCTGCCAGATGCATAAGTGAGTTACAAGCCCTGTCAGTAGAAAAGGATTTTATTTCTTTTCACAGAGGTAAGGTAGTCCTCAGGACTAACAGAAAGTATTTACCTAAAGTGGTTTCAGATTTCCATCTTAACCAATCCATCTCCCTTCCAGTATTTTTCACTGAGCATTCTTCCTCGGGTGAGAGGAGATTGCACAGTTTGGACGTTAAAAGAGCTTTAAGCTACTATTTGAACGCACTCAAGGGTCACAGGTTCAATCCTCCAACTCTTCCTTACCTATGGCGAGGTTGGCAAAGGAAACCTGCCACTAAGAGGACAATTGCCAGGTGGATTGTCTCTTGTATCCAATTTGCTACCAAAAACTAGGTAGAGAACCCCTCAGGACTGAGGGCCCATTCCACCAGGGGTACAGCTGCATCTCTAGCGGCTGCTAGAGATATTCCATTCTGGAAATCTGTCAAGCTGCTACCTGGAAACAGTTCACACCTTTACTAAGCATTACTCCCTGGATGTCCAGTCCAGGAGAGATGTCTCGTTTGGCACAGCCGTAGCTTCAGAGCCTATTTCCTAAGTAGGTTCTGGCCCTCCATGGAGGTACTGTTGTGTATCTGTTATATAGTCATAATATAGCAAGACTTATGGTGTTTGAAGAAAAATTACTCACCTTAGTAATTGCTTTTCTTCTCATGGAGTCTTGCATATTATGACCACCCCCAACCTGCCCCTCTCAGAACTTCTACTTGGGTAAGGGGTTGGCAAATTGGTGCAAGCACTGTGTCATGCCATTATAGCTCTTTTTCCTTTTTTCCTTTTTTTAGGATTAGGAAACTAGGTATTTCTGTTTTACTTAGAGTTGGCCCTCCTGACTTGAGTCTTTGGGGAGGGGGGCCTAATAGTGCTTTTGTCAGGGTGATGTTGTTGTTGTTGTTGTTTCTGTTATTGTTATTTCTACTAGTAGGTAGCCATTTGACTAGTGTAGAGTTTTTCCACACAGACTTTGCTTAGTGTTGGTTCAGAAAGATCTGACAGTTTCAATTTGAAACTAGCCAGATAGGGTTTTCAGCAAGGCGCCGCTTTGAACTCTAGTCAGCCTGGAGTTAACTCCTTCCTCTCCGGGGCAGTTCAAGTGCTGTGGCTAACTGCTATATGTCATAATATAGCAAGACTCCATGAGAAGAAAAGCAATTACTAAGGTGAGTAATTTTGTCTTCGGCCTTGGAGTGGAAGGCCACCTCCAGAGGATCGAAAAGTCCAATGCCACCTTGGACTCGGTCTCTTCCGCTCAGAGGGACAAGGGCCGCAGACCACAACCCAAGCCCTTTCGTCCGTCTGCACCCCTGGCACGTCCGGCCCAGCAACACCAGGGCCAGCAGGCTCGTGCTTGGCGTCCCAAACCCAAGCCTGCGGCTTCCTCCTCCAGGAAGCAGGGAGGTAAAGGCCCAGGTGGTCCCTCGGCCAGTCCCCTCCTCCAAGCCTGCACAGTGACGGGTTGAGGTGTCGCCCCCAACTCGCCACCTCACCCCAGGTTCCCTGCGGGGACGGTCTGGTACTCTTTCCGCCTGGTCTGCTATTACCACAGACCGTGGGTGTTGGAAGTGGTAGGAAAGGTCCTGCCTCTGAGTTCGAGCAGGCCCCACCCTTCAGAGCCATCACACCGGGGGCCTGGTCCGAGCCCTGTCAGCTCGCGTAGCGACATCGCCTCCTCCTCGAGAAGGAGGTGATAAGAGGTGGCGACCTCCTCAAACCCGGGTTCGTGTCCAGGTACTTCCTGGTTCTGAACGGACGGGGTTGACGCCCATTCTCGACTCCACAGAACCTAAACAAGTTCCTAAGGTCTCGAACCTTCAGGATGGTCACTCTGGCTCAGATAATACCATCCTTGGAACACGTGTGTGGTTCTGCTTTCTGGACCTACAGGACGCGTCTTCACGCCCCTATCCGTCCGTCCCATCAAAGGTTCCTTCGCTGAATGGAGGGATCCTTTTCGGTTCCAAGCCATGCCCTTGGCTTATCTCCAGCTCCTCAGGGTCTTCTACCAAATGCATGGCAGTGGTGACAGCATTCCTGCGCGCGAGGGGTCCGGGTTTACCTTACCTGGACGATTGGTTGATTGCAGCCCCTCCAGACAGGAGGTGGAGCGGTCCAGAGATCTGGCCTCCAGGTTTGCTCTCAGGTCGGCCTCCTCATCAACGAGGCCAAGTCGGAACCGAGCCAAAGCAGGTGATTCTTTTCATCGGGCAGAGCTCGACTTCTTCGAGCCAGGCACAGCCCCGTGGACAGGGTCGAGGTTCTTCCTCCTTTGCCCAATCATTTCTGGTTGGGCACCGCTGCCTGCCCGGGACTTCCTGCACCTCCTGGGTCTCATGGCGCCTGTACCAGCGTGGTCCGCTGGACCCGCTGGAACATGCGCCCTTTCAGCGGGCTGGCCAGCCAGTGGTCCCAATGCTGCGATCCATTGACCAGCTAGTGACGGTGACCCAGGGATGTGAACGCTCTTCAGTGGTGGACTGTTCCAGTTCATCTGCAGGAGGGCATCCCGCTTGTCCGCCTTAGCCGACTTCTCTATCGACCGATGCCTCTCTGATGGGTTGGGGTGCCCATCTGGGGAACACCGAAGACGGCCTCTGGTCCCCGGCGAGTCCCAATGCCACATTAACTTGCTGGAGCTCCGAGCGGTCCGCCTAGCTCTCACCACCTTTGCTCCGTTTCTTCAGGGTCAAGTGGTCTGGGTCCAGACGGACAACACCACGACCATGTACTATCTAAACCGCCAGGGCGGGACGCGCTTCATGCTTCTATGTAAGGAAGCTCTCCGCATCTGGTCACTCGTGTGCAGCCTGGAGGCGGATCTCCTAGCCATTCATGTGGCAGGAGCCTCCAACACCCTGGCCAATGCCCTAAGCCGGATAGGGGCTGCGTCCCACGAGTGGTCTCTCCTGCCGGAGGTAGTACAAGATCTATTCTCCCTATTGGGGCACGCCTCAGGTGGACCTGTTTGCCTCCAGGGAGAATGCGAAGCTGAGACTGTTCCATGCCCGCCCCCCTCAGCAGGGATCGCTGCAGGGGATGCCTTCGAGGCTGTGGACCCCGGTCCTCTTCTACGCCTTTCCCCCGTTCCCCTTGATGCACAAGGTGCTTCTCAAAGCAAGGAGGGACAAGGCGCAGGTGATTCTGATAGCCCCAGACTGGCCCCGCCAGTACTGGTACCCAGATCGCCTCAGCTCCATGCTCCCGAGGCAGCTTCCAGCTCGCCCGGACCTGCTCTGTCAATCAGGGGAAGGTACTCCATCCGGACCTTCAATCCCTGCACCTGACGGCCTGGTTCCTGAGCTGCCAGAGTTCCAGGCCTTGGGTCTTTCCGACGAGGTCTCAATGTAGTTGAGGCGTCCCGTAAGAGTCGACCAGAAATGTTACTCCAAATGGAAAAAGATTTTCCATTTGTTGTCAGGCAAGGGCCTGGACCTTCCTCCTGTTCCTGGCTGAGCATATTGGACTACCTTGGTCCCTTTCTCAGCAAGGGCTTAGGTCGACGACCTAAGGTGCACTCTAGTAGCTATCTCTGCTTACCGGGCGTGAGCCGAAGCAGTCAGTGCACAGGAGAAAGTGGTCCGCGCTTTCAAAGGCCTTGATTACATTTCCTCGCATGCAGAACCTCCACCTCCGTGATCTACTCTGGTTGGCAAAGCTCATGGGCAAGCCATTCGAACCAATGCACAGGTGTGAACTCTCTCTCACCTGTCGGGAAGACCACCTTCTTGGTGGCTATTATGTCAGCCAGAAGGATGGAGAGCTCCAGTGCTCTGCATCGAGGTCTCCTTCCTGGTCTCCATAGGGACAGAGTTGTCCTGCGCCCACCCCGAAATTCCTTCCAGGGTGGTGTCGGAGTTTCACCTTAATCAGGTGTTGACTCTGCCGGTGTTCTACCCCAATCACACCGGAGGCCAAATATAGACTCCATACTCTGACCTCAGAAGGGCGCCGCTATATAAGGAGCTCATGGCTGAAATTCGGGAGAGGTTCGCCAGCTGTTTGTCACCACGCTGAAGCCGCACCTGGCAGACCTGCAGCCGCTGGGACCGATAGGCAGGTGGGTCACGTCCTGCATAGATCTCTGCTATAAGTTGGTGGGCATGGAGCCTCCCAGAGGGATAAGAGCTCATTCTACCCGCCATACTGCTGAATCGGTGGCTGCTTCCAGGACGTCCTCATCCAGGAAATCTGCAGGGCTGCTACCTGAAGTCAGCACACCTTCATCACCCATTACCACATCCACCCTGAGTCACGCCCGATGCTGGCTTGGGGCCCCGGCTCCAGTCTCTATTCTCCAAGTAGGGGTGTGCCTTGCCTCTCCTCCCGGAGAACTGCTAGGAGTCTGCCAGACAGTGTGGATGAACAACATATCCATGTCCTAGAAATACAGGTTACTCCTGTAACAGGAGTTCTAGGAATGGTATATGTTGTTCATCCACCTACCATCCGACCTCCCGGCTTCGACACACAACCTGAGCTTCCTGCTGGCCAGATCTGGCGTCATGGGGCGGAGCCGAGAGTTTTACCACCCGGGTGGGTGGGAGGAGCCAGCTTGAAGACCTTGCGGCAAGATTTAAAGCGGCAAGGATATCTGCCAGACAGTGTGGATGAACAACATATACCATTCCTAGAACTCCTGTTACAGGTGAGTAACCTGTATTTCTGTGACCCAAACTCTTTACACCCTAAAAATTTCAAACCAAAATTCCAAACGGTCTGAGCACAAGACGATAAAAAGCGAAAAACAGCAATTTTAGCATTTTTGCCCTGTCCGGAACTCGAATCCAATATCGTCCATCCAGAACAAAACTTAGCACATCAAGAGATCTACACCACGGGACCACGCATGCAAATTGTCATGCAAATCTGTTGAATGGTTGCAAAATTTTAGGTTTAACCCCTATAGTTAGGGTTGAGTAGCATGTTAAACCTCAACTTTTACACTTTATTAATCTTGCAACTGGTCAGTGGATTTGCACAGCATTTGGCATGTGCTGTCCCATGGGGTAGATCTCTAGACATGGCACATTTCGTTCCAGTTGGATGTGTGGATTCTGAGATCTGGATGGGGCAAAAACCTTAAAAGTCACCACTTTTTGCAGTTTTTTTTTTTTTCCTGATTACCTTACACCCAAATGGTGTGACTTTCTGGTGCAAATTTTTTACAGTAGAAACAGCTTGAGTCACAGAACTGCCTTGAGTTTGTGTGGTGAAAAAATATTAATCTGCTGCAAAGTTATTCAGTTTTTAAGTTGCCTATGGCATAAAGAAGCTGTCCCACGGCACCACTTCAGTTTTTTTCCTGCTGTTGACCCATGCATTTCAGCTCCATGGATGCCTCCTACTTCCAGTTGACCACCATTTTTCCCGCTTTGCACAGTTATCTTTTTTGTATAATTTATGTGACCTAGTAGTGTATGTCTTCCCCATCAACTTCATCGACAGTGTGGCGGAAATCTTAAGTGCACGTGCGGCAAACAGATCCCGTCAAAAGATGGCCATTCGGCCTGTTTTCTGTGCCTGGGCTCCGATCACAAGCCGGACGACTGCCCGCATTGCCTTAGCTTTAATCGTCGCACCCGCCGCCTGAAGACCTTGAAAGTCTATCTTCTGGAAGTGGCCACCATGCAGAAGATCCACTCGGGACACAGCTCATCTTCTTCCTTGGCCAGAGGGACCTCCCCCAGAGAGAACAAAAATAGCAGGAAGCACCATCGCTGAGACAAGGACAGGTCAGGTCAGAATCCCACTCCAGGTCCCCGCATAAATCTTCCAAGAGTACCACCTCCAGCGTGAGGTCGGACTCCACCCCTCTGGTTTCCCTTGCTCTTCCTGGGTTACTGTCGAGGAAGCATCCCGCCTCTACCCAGACATCAGGCAGGAGGGTCTTCAGGCAAGGGCCTTCTAAGGCCTCTATCTCCCTGACTATCTGGCCCCACAAACACTCGCATGGGCCTAAGTCAGGCAGTTTGACCAATTTGAGTCAGGTGGTGCGAACCCAGCCCCACAAACTGTAGTTTCTGGGTCGTTGTGGCCGGATAATAGACCCACACGACTATACCAAGAGGTGTGTCACGAGCACGCGCGCCAGAAGAGACCTCGTTCACCTTCTAAGCCAGCGTTGACCAGGACTCCAGACCGATGTCAGGTCACTTCAGCCACAGACTCTGACTCCACGGAGCCAGAGCAGATTACACCCTCCAAACCGTCACCTGTCCCGCAGGGCTCTAAGAAGTCTCCATCCTCAGAGCAAACAACAGAGGACCTAACGACAGCGCTACAGAGTCCAAGTACAAGGTGTCACACACACTGTCGTCACCTCCCCCTCGGACACCAGATGACCAAACACCAGTGCACTCGACGTTGGAGAAGGAGACATTGACAGGCCTGATGACCGATGCAGCGGTGCCATCAGATCTGATGGCAGGGGAAAATAAGCCTACGGATCCGATGCCAGATCCTAGGAATGTTCCTATCCCGACACCAGAGCTCCCCCCCCCCCACAAACCCCCATGGTACCTCTCACAGACATGGGAGCTTTATTTACGAGTTGGTGGAACACCATAAAAGGGGATCTGCTGTCCAGACCGCCAGAGCCAACTCCGATACCAGCGCCACCTAAGCAGCCCTCCCCACCTCCATGTAAATCGCCTTCACCAACCCCAATGCCAGCCCGCTCTTTTCCAAGTAGCTCAGACCAGGTATCTCTCGGACGACAAAGACGCAGACGTCAAACGTCGTCCCAGTCCTCGTCCAGACACCGGAGCTGCTGTAAAGGACACCGGTCCAGACATTCTGATACATCTTCAGAGGAGTCCAGCAGGAGTTCCTCCCCCATGACTCTTAGGATGAAGGATTATCGCATCCATCTCCGGAGCTCAGGAAGGATTCTCCGATTCCACCTTTTAAATGTGATGAGTCACATCCAATTTCTAAATCAGTGGGAGACAGAGGATCTAGACCTCGAGAGATGCTGCCTGGTGAAGTTCCTGTGGGAAGTGACCCAAAGCCTTTGGTCATTCCACCATTAGTGGGGCCCTTCCAGGATGTTACAAAACTAGCCTGGAAGCACCCCTCGATGACCTCAATGGTACCTAAGAAATCTGACCACCTGTATTGCACACCCAGAGAGGAACCACATTTGAGTGAACAGCTGAAGGCCGACTCCATGGTCCTTACTGCAGCAGATAGACGGACCCAACAACCAAAACACATGAGCTCTCAACCACCAGATAAAGAATCAAAAAAGATCAGTCCGGCCACAAGGTTTACTCCTCAGCCACTTGCACTGTGAGGTCACTCAGCGTCCTGGCACACATGGTCATGTACCAGAATTCCGTGTGGCACAAAGCTATGAACCTGGCCAGGTCCCAGTCTGACTCCCCATCTAAGATGGTGCTGTTAGCCATCTTACAGTCCGGTGCTGACGTGGGGAAACATGTCTTCCGGTGTTCATACGATTCAGCAGACACTGCAGCCAGGGCAGCCACCATGGGGGTCTGCCTCCGGTGTTATTCTTGATTGAGGGTATCAGGATTTGCTGGATGCTATCCTGGATGTCCCCTTTCAAGGTTTGGTTCTTTTTGGTCAAGAGACAGAAAAGATGATCACTAGGTTGGGGGGGGGGGCTGATTCTGATGTCCACAAAATGTACAAGTCAGAGCCAGCCCCATCCAGGCGTCTGCCCTTTCATAGACAGCAAGGTCAGCAAGCAAGGAGGCAGCAACAATGAGGGGGATACAAAAGAAAAGCACCTCCTCAATCAGCAGGGTCACAGGGACCAAGAAATGCTAAGAATGCCAGAGCTCCCTTGCCCACCCCAACAGCCTCTGCATGACTCTCTGCCTGCCCCCGCGGAGCTTCAGGGGGAGGCTGTAGGAGGGTGATTCGCCCTCTGCCTCACAGGCTGGTCCAGCATCACATCAGATCAGTGGGTACTCCAAATCATAGAAAGGGGGTATGCCCTGGAATTTACCCAAATGCCTCCAGACAACCCACCAATTCCCACCCACTGCTCCCCATCCCACGCAGGTCTCATCCGGGCCGAAATCCAAGCCCTCCTGTCAGAAAAGGCGATCCATGTAGTTCCTCCATCTCAAACAGGAAGGGGCTACTACTCCCACTTCTTCTTAGTACCAAAAAAGACAGGAGACCTCTGTCCTATCCTGGATCTCTATCACCTGAACAATTTCATTGAGCACAAAAGGGTCAGAATGTGACCCTTCCTGGCTTGCAATCCGTGCTCCATCAGGGAGACTGGCTCTGTTCCCTGGACATGCAGGATGCATACACGCACATCAAAGATCTTGCCATCACACAGGAAATACTTCTGCTTCACCTTCCAAGGAGAGAATTACCAGTTTCGAGCCCTGCTGTTTGACCTATCATCTGCACCTTGGGAGTTTACCAAGTGCCTGGCGGTGGTGGCTGCAGCTCTCAGGAGGAAAGGGTACTACATCTACCCCTACCTCGACAACTGGCTCTTGACAGTTCCCACAAGGGACCAGCTGCTTAACACACTGGAAGGGACTTTCTAGCTATTCCAAGACCTGGGGATCACTTAAAATCTTCCCCTTGGCCCAGTCAGAGACTACAATACATAGGGGCCATCTTGGACACTGTCCAGGGGAGAGCCTTCCTACCTTCAGACAGGGCAGATAGTCTCCAGTTGCTGGCTCGGAGGATCGCCTCATCCGGCCAGGTTCTGCCCCATATGGTCCCAAAACTGCTCGGCCACATGGCAGCCACCATCGTGACCGTCTTCTTAGCTCTGCTCCACATGAGGGCTCTTTAGTGGAACCTCAGGGTGCAGTGGGACCAGAGTACAGCCGATCTAGAACAGAACGTTTGGATCTCCAATACAGTGCGCCAGACCTTGGAGTGGTGGCTGATTCCCACCCATCTGGAGAATGGGGCCCCCTTTCGGAGGCCCAGTCCTCAATGGGTACTGACAACGGATGCCTCAGGACTGGGATGGGGTGCACATTTCAAAGACAACCAGACAAGAGAGACATGGACCTCTTCAGTACGAAGCCTTCCCATAAATGTATTGGAGATGAGAGCCATCCTTTACACCTTATAGGCGTTTCAAATGGTTCTCCTTCCGGGTCCCTTACTGATCCAGACAGACAGCATGTCAGTGGTATTTTACATCAACAAACAAGTGGGGGGACACACTCCTATCCCCTTTGCAGAGAGGCCATGAGAGTCTGGCACTGGGCAGTGGAACACCGTCAGGAACTCACCGAGGTCCATGTTCCAAAAGTCCAAAACACCTTGGTCGACAGCCTCCGCCACTCTCGATCTCAAGCTTACTAGTGGGAACTGCTACAGAATGTAGCAGACGACCTTTTCGAAAGATGGGGACTCCCAAAGCTGAACCTCTTTGTGTCCCCACTCAGTGCCAAACTGCCCAATTTCTGCTCACTAGATCCAGAGCCTGGTGTTTCCTGGCAAGACGCATTGTCCCTCTCTTGGACAGGGAAGTTTCTGTATGCCTTTCCTCCATTCCCAGTACTTCAGAGGGTGCTGCTCAAGCTACAAGCGGAACGAGTAGGCATGATTCAGATAGCCCCATTCTGGCCTTGTCAGATTTGGTTTCCATTGCTCCAACAGCTGGCGATAGAGCATCCAATTCCTCTGCCCACGTCCTCACATTTGCTCTCCTAGGAGCAGGGGAGGCTGGTGCACCCAGATCTCAAATCCCTGCACCTGCATGCATGGCTCCTGCAGACTTGGTCAGGAGCCGGTACTGAGTTTCTTCAAGGGTAGTAGATGTTCTTGTGGTGGCCAGGAAACCTTCGACCAGGGCCACATATACCATTAAATGGAAACATTTCTGCCCGTCATTTGGACCTGTTCACCTGTCAGGTGAGCTCAGTCCTGGAGTACCTTCTTTCGCTGTCTGACTCGGGTCTAGGCTACTCTTCAATAAAGGTACACCTTTCTGCAGTATCAGTCTATCATGCGCCAGTGGACAACAGAACCCTGGCACAGTTGGATCTATCTCGTACCTTCCCGAGAGGTGTCATGCATATTAAGCCACCCACATGAGACCCCCCTATTCCCCCATGGGATCTTTTATTTATGTTAGAGAAACTTACGTTACCTCCCTTTGAACCAGCCGCAAGTTTCGAACTACACTTTCTTTCTTGGAAAGCGTTATTTTTAGTTGCCATTACCTCAGCCCGGAGGATTTCCGAGCTTCAAGCTCTGATGTGTATAGAGCCCTATTTAATTTTCCACAGGGACAGGGTGTCCCTGCGTACTAATCCTAAGTTTTTTCCGAAGTTGGTGTCCGAGTTTACTCTTAACCAGGACATTCATCTACCTGTCTACTACACAGAGAGCTCAAACTGAGGGGAGGCCCTGTTACATATTCTGGATGTCCAAAGAGTTCTTCAATTTTATGTAGACCGTACCCGTTCTTCCCGGAAAACTGATCAGTTGTTTGTGTCTTTCACCCCGAAAATAATAGGGCCACCAGTGACTAAGCAGGCATTGTCAAAATGGTTGGTCAATTGCATAGTTTTTTGCTACCAAAAGTACAACAAACCTTTACTGTGCTCGGTTAAAGGTCACTTCACCACTTCGTTTGCATCCCTACAAAATGTGTCTGCAGTGGATCTCTGTGCTGCAGCCTCTTGGAGTTCTGTTCACACATTCATCAAGCACTACAGTTTGGACAGTGCTTCCAGAAGGAGGGCAGGCTTTGGCTTAGCCGTTCTCCAGAGACTGCTCTCTTAGGAGCTCCTGTGGATTTATATATCCACCACCCATCTGACCTGTATCATATCCGTGTACTGCTTAGAACTCAGTCCCGATGGTTATTGCCCGCTGCAAGAGTTCTCTCTTGAAGTGAGATAGTACAGTTACATAAGAACTTACCGTAACACTAGATCTTCGAGAAGAGCTCTTGCGGCAGGCATGCTTTCCCTCCCTTCTTACCCCTGGTTATGTACATATAATTTTTTCTCCCTTTTGGGAATGTTAGACCCTCCTTGGCTCCCCATCCTTCATGCAAGCCGGGTCTCTGGCGGGCAAACTGAGGTGGTGCTGGAGGACTGCCCCTTTATGCCATAGGCAACGTCAGGGGAAGGGCCAACATCAGTGGGTGGTCCCCTGTCATAGACTGCTAGCTAGAATTTTTCTGAGGGGTCCTAGAGCCTGGCGGCATAGTCATGATGGTTATTGCCTGCTGCAAGAGCTCTTGAAGATCTACTGTTATGGTAAGTTCTTACGTAACTGTAGTATACTGAGGCTGTTGGGGGGGCTCTGTGTGCTCCCAGTGATGCGCATGCAAGGTGCTTGCCTTAGCACCAGCCCTCTTAAAGGTTCTGGTTCCCGCTGTGTCCTAGCACCTGTGACTTGGACCCACTAGAATTAATCAATGGTGAAGATATTCCTAGACAATCAAGAATTAAGGTAAGAATGTCATTTTCATTTGTAGCCACGTGCCAGAGCAAGCCTATGTCCCACTCCCACTAGCCTCTCCAGCTGCACTGCCAGCTGTGGTCACTCAGGTGGCAGTGTTGCAGTTGACAGTGCTGCCTTCCTTAAGGAGGATAGTGTTGTTTTGGATGCTTGATCCTCCTCCTCCCTGGCTGGCCGCCGATATGCTGGGTTTGTTTCCAAACCTTGGTAAATAGGGTCACAAGCAGAAGTCCTACCACTATGCCGATAGGACAGTGTTCCCTGAAGAGCTCAGCAAAAACAGATAACAGGTCACATGAAATTAAATCACCTGATTATATACACTCCAAGGAAATAAGTTATTTTAGATACATTAGCTGTATATTAAGCTGCCGTCTTTTCTGTTTGTTTTTTCATAGCTAAGGATGTGTTGCCGCGCCTATTAAAAGTGGATCCTGCCCACCGAATCACAGCTAATGAACTTCTAGACAACCCCTGGATGACAGTGAGTACTTAAGAAAAGCATTCAGAGTATTCAAGTATTATACCAGCTAACACTGGGGTGATGTACAGTAAAATCCACACATGGCATCCTAAATCAAACTAGCCCCTTGAACTTTTGACATTATATTAATCCAGGAAGTCATATTAACTCAAAGCATTTTTAATCCCAAAATTCATGCTACAGTTTTTGTGCTTCTGTAACTTTGCATTTTGTTACATACCATTTTGATTTATTGATAGCTTTTTCAAGATCTAGTGGCCAGTTTGGTTGGTGCAACCAGTATTTAATCTGGTTGAACTGTATCCAGTTTATTGTAGTTCTGCCTTATTTTTATTTCTCTGCCACACTTACTGTAGCTTCTGAAACAACAAATATGTTGCGTCTTATCGTACACGCAATAATGCATACGCAGCCTTTGATTACAAGGAAACAACCTGTTTCACTTCCATGAAGAAGAAATGTGATGGGTGCTGCATTGAAGATTCATTTAAACTCTAGGACTTAGTAGAAAGGTCACTTGTTTTGGTCACGTTTGCTATGGGGGGAGGGTGACTTCTGTTGAGAGATAAGGGGAGGGCCTACAAGAGTGTAGTGATCAAGTGATCATACACGGACTTAAGCACTACTACACATGTGCACACACACCACTGGATCCTACTGGTAATTGGCAGGAGAAATTCCTTACCCCAACATCACCTTCACTGGTGAGTTCTGCTGTCTTCCGAAGGTAGAGTAATAAAAGAGAATACCATTTAAAAAAATAGTTTGGACGAAGTAGACTTAGTGGTGCAGCCAACAGGAAAACATTCATTGTTTCTGATGAAGACAGCAAAATCTCTCATGGCCTGTCATTCTATGTTTGTTATTGAAAATATATATATATATATCTATATTTTTTTTTGTAATTTGTAATTTACCTGGCTCCCACGGTTTTCAGAGGAGGCCTTATACCTCCTCCTACTCCGTCCACCAGGGCGATCCCCACAGCATCCCATCCCATAGTGTCATCCGCTCATAGGGCCGGGGTCTTTCATTTTTTTCCCGTTTTTCTCCCATTCTCCTGAGATGCCTGCGTTTAGGACTGACGTCCAGGCTAGCCAACATGTTGACACACGCCGACAGCCACGCGCAGAACAGCGTCCCCCCCCCCCCGACTCCAGTATAGACGCCGGTGCCCTGAAAGCCCATGCATCCACTGGCTTTAGCTTGGGTGCAAGTAAAGCACCCTTGGTTTCCCACCCCAGAGGGAGGAGAGCATCCGCTGGGACGCCAATCCTCCTCCCCTCCGACCCCCAGTGACCCGAGTCCGCTCTCAAACACGGCCGCCAGCTGCGCGAGGTGTGGCGACCAGCTCCTCAACCCTCAGCGCCACCGGGCTGGCCGAAAATACATTTTTAATATGCAAGTTGTTACTTGTTTAGCGTTGCTTAGAATGATTTGTAAATTTGTTGCGAATGTCATTAAACGTATGCACAAAGACCAGGTGGAAAGGTTTATCTGAAACCTCAGACTAAAATTGTTTTTGCAAGCAGCTTTAAAGGGTCTCTCTTAATATATCCAAGGGTGACACAAGTCACATCAACAGGCCACCAAATGTCCTAGAAATGATGAAACAGTGGCGGGATGAGCCAGACGAGGAAGATGAAGAAAATGACGATGCTAACCTTCATGGTTCTTCTGAAACATCATCTCAAGGCAGCAGTTTTCAAGCTGGGGAGGGAACCGATGAGAGAGCAAGTCCAGACAGTTTCAGTGGCATCTCGGAACTTGGTCTAGAAACTGAAACAGACAGTGGTGGCAGTAAACCATCCACACCAACAAAACGGGTAAGAAATTACAGAAATGGAAGCCATACAATTTTATGAAAGAAGGATGTAGGATGGTGTTTTATGTTTTTCAAAACTTTAAACATGTGCAACTAAGTGTTTTAATTGCAGCAAAATGAATAATTACATGTAGTAAAACTTCTCTTGCAAAGTTACTTTGTTCTCTATCATTCCCAGTCGACCTTATTTATTTATTTATTTATTTAAGAGTTTTACCAGGAAGGCATACTGAGCGGAGAAACCGCTCGATTTCAGATGCGTCCTGGGGGAAGGAGGAAGAGGAGCAAAATATAGACAATATATATTATACAAGTATACAGATTGTACAAGTGGCATAGATCCTGTATATACAGATTGACAGAGCTCCCATGACTGAGAGCTCCGAGGTAAACTTAACAAGCAACTTTGCATTAGCATACTTGTTCAGTAGAAAAATGTGTTAGTGTTGAAGCACATTTGAAATCCCTATCACTACGCAAGATGTTTCAAACACCATGAAGTCTTGCTATATTATAACAATAGCAGTCAGCCACTGCAGCTGAACTGCCCCGGAGAGGAAGGAGTTAACTCCAGAAGATCTGGAGTTCTACAGCGCGAGGGCGCTGTGCCCAAAGCTCTATCTGGCAGTTTCAAATGAAACTGTCAGATTCTTTACTCCGCTTCACTGAACAGTCGCCCGGAGATCAGCTCCTTCAGCTCGGTTCATTCTCGGTTCAAGCTAGTATTTTTCGTTCATTTGAACGGCAAAAGTTATTATTTTACCGCATTTCGGTTTTAAAGCTCTATCTGGTAACCGTAAGTACAAAAATTTAAGTCTGTGTGGAAATTAATTATGGTTAGGTTTTAACACGATCGGTTTGAATTTTTCTGTATTTTAAAAGTGTACAGTGGGTTTTGAAATTGCGGTTCCAGTTCTTATCAGTTCTAAAAAAGCGGAATTATAACGGTTTTTCAAATACCCGTGACACGGTTAGGAACTGATAAGGGTGTCTCGTTTGGCACTGCCATCAAAAGGACAAGTTTTGATTAGGCTGGCATTATGTCTGAGAAACCCAAAAGAAAAACCGGGCCCACTGGGTTTCAACACTGTGATGTCTGTGGGGACGCCTTTGCCAAGGCTGACCCACACACCACTTGTGTTTATTGTCTGGGGGCTGACCACCTCCTGTCAGACTGCCAGGTGTGTAAAAATTTCCTTGCAGCCACCCTGGAGAAGAGATTGGGCCGGCTCAGGGAACGAGAGGCCAAAAAGCCCGCTGACCCGGATGGCCAGCCCGGTCCAGTACCCACTGGACCAGAGGGAGTGCCCTCTGACCAGGGCGAGACTTCCTCGGGCTAAAGGAAGGCTGGTTCAGAGGAACCATTCCCAAGTGAAAAGACAAGGAAATCAGTAGGTCTGGAGTCCAAAATTGTGTCTCCAACTGCTGCAGAGATAGCTAAAGCCATTCAGATTGTCCAGTCACTGTCTCAGGGATCTGTAGAACCACCAACAGCTGGTAAAAGGTTGGTTCGTTCAGTCCCAGTGGTTCAGGATTTTGAAGTTGAGGATTTTTATGAACCACAGGAGGGGGAGGAGGAATTTGATCATTATATGTGTGGCTGGGGGGGTCTGGACGTGCCCATTGAACCGGACATTTCTCCAGACAGACCTTTAGAATCTCCTCCTATTCTGTCTGAGTCCCCTTCTTTCTTTATTTTTACAAAAGGTTGCAGAAACCTCCAGCTTCCTTTAGAGGAGGCTGTGGATGAGCAAGAGGAGCCTGATTATGTGGAAATGATGGATATTCCAGAGTCTAGGAGGTTGTCTATTCCTTTGCATAAGTCATTTAGGAAGCAAACAACAAAGATTTTAAAAATCCTCATTCTGTCCCTCCTGTAGATAAAAAATGGACAGAAGGTATACTTTGTCAGGCTCTGATGCAGACTTCCTTACTGAGCAGTGTAGTCATGTGGGTGTGGTACAAGCTGCAGCCTGTGACAAGGCTAATATTCCTCTGGCCTCACATCCTCCTGATAAGGTTTCCAGGAAGATTGATGCCATGGCGAAGAAACAGTATATGGCAGCTTCTTTGGGCTCAGGCAGGCAAATTATATGGCTTATGTAGCTAGATATCAGAAATCTAGGTGGGACACAGTATTGTAGTTAGCCAAGCAGGCCACGGCCAGCTGGCTAGTGAGTTGGAACAGGTGGCTGCTGATGGCATTGAAGCCTCTAAAGTTCAATTTCATACTGCTGTTGATGTTAATGATGTTTCTTCTAGGGTCATGGCCACTTCTGTAGCTTCCCATAGGTTGGCATGGCTCAGATGCACTAATCTGTCCCAAGATACCCAGTCAAAGGCTATGGATTTTCCTGTAGTGGAAATTCTCTTTTGGGAACAAACAGAAAACTATATGAAAAAGATGGATGAATACAGAACTACCTACAAAGTGCCCAGGCTAAGAGAAGCATGCCATGCCACAAAGGCATGCTCCAGAAGGTAAGGCAGGCCTTTACCAATTTCAAGCCTCCTCTGCTGTCTCACTTGAAGGTTTCTTCAGAGGCAAGGGGTGAGCGAGGCTCAAGTAGACCGTCCCCTCCCTCAGCCTAAGGCTGCTGCTAAGCAGGCACCCTGATGGGGTGCCCAGGGCCGATTCTCCTGTACCAGTGGGGGGCAGGTTGGCCTATTTCAGCCGGAACTGGCTGTCCCTAACTACGGACAGATGGGTTCTGGAGGTAATAGGCCAGGGTCTGGTTCTCAGCTTCAAACACTTTCCAAAGATGAGAGCCAGGCATTTTCCACCTGCAAATCCTTCAGAAGCCCTTGCTTTGGAAGCAGAGGTTTCTGCTCTGCTGGACTGCAAAGCAGTGAAAGGGTTCCTCCTTGCCATCAGGGCAAGGGCTTTATTCAAGATACTTTCCTACTCCCAAAGACAGGAGAATGTGTCCATTCTAGATTTAAGATACTGAACAAGCATCTGTTGAAACCAAAGTTCAAAATGTTGACTCTGGCAATGATATTGCCTTCCCTAAGGCCAGGGACTGGCTAGCTTCCCTGGACCTCAAGGATGCCTATTTTCATGTTCTGATCAGGCCTTCTCACAGAAAGTACCTCAGGTTGAACTGCCCTCAGGCCACTACCAGTTCAGGGCAATGCCCTTGACCCTTACCTCTGCCAAGGGTATTCACAAAATGTCTCGCTGTAGTAGTGGCTCGCTTAAGAAGGCAAGGGTTGCTGTGTTTCCTACCTGGACGACTGGCTCATTGTGGGTCAGTCTCCAGGTCAGGTGAATCCCACTTGCAAGTCACCCAGCAGCTCACTTCCTGGGATTCCTGCTAAACTTACCAAAGTCAGTTCTGGAACCAGTTCAGGTCCTAAGTTTCATAGGCGCAGAATTGAACACAAGGTTAGCCAGGGCTTTTCTTCCCTCGGAAAGGGTGGACAGACTCATCGCCTGGCATCCTCCTTTACCTCCCGGGTCTCTCGACCAGCAAGACATTTTCTGCAACCTCGGCACATGGCTGCTTCCACAGCTGTCGTGCAGGAGCAAGATTCCAGATGAGGACATTCAGTTCCATTTGAGGGCCTATTGGTCTCAAAGGAAGGACCCCTTACCAAGTTGGTCCCAGTTACTCAAACTCTGATCCTAGCCCTCCACTGGTGGCAGGTCCAGAGCAATTTAAGACAGGGGTTCCCTTCATTCCCATTTCTCACCCTCACCCTCACCACGGATGCCTCCCTGTTAGGGTGGGGCTCACCTGGCGACCTTGCCACTCAGGGGTATGGTCTCCTCAGGAGTCTCTGCTCCACATCAATCTTTTGGAACTCAGAGCTGTCTTTTAGCTCTTCGGTGTTTTCAGATTCTGTCCAGAACAAAGTGGTTCAAGTCAGGACAGACAATACCACCACAATGTGGTACATCAACAAGCAAGGGCACTCGGTCTTCAGCCTTGTGCACGAAGCAATGAAGTTGTGGTCTCTGGCTTACTCCCTAGACACCTCCCTGATAGCGGTTCATCTCCCAGGGAAGGACAATGTCTGGCGGGCGCCCTCAGCAGAATTTCTCAGGGCCATCACGAATGGGCTCTGAATCCACAAGTGCTGGGGTCTGTCTTTCCCAGATGGGGCACTCCTCAGATAGATCTTTCGCAGCCCCAGACAACCACCAACTTCCTCTTTTCTGTTGCAGGCCTCCAGTTCTGGGCTCAGTCCCTCTGGACGCCTTTCTGTTGGACTGAAAGGAAGTTCCTGTATGCCTTTCCCCTTTCCTCTCCTTTTCAGGGTACTAGTAAAATCAGATCTCAACCTTGCAGAGTGATTCTGATTGCTCCAGATTGGGCCAGACAGCCCTGGTACCCTCTGCTCCTGTCCTGGCAGTCTCACCCTGCCCTGAGCCTGCCCAGAGTCCACGACTCCCATTGGCCTGTGCACAGGGAGAGGTGGTATCCGGACCCTCAAATCCCTCCACCTCAAGGCTTGGCTCTTGAGGAGCTAGAATTTGCTGACTTACACCTTTCTCAAGGTGTCATGGATATTTTAAGGCTTCAAGGAAGCCTTCCACTAGGAGCCACTTATAATTCTAAGTGGAAGAGGTTTTCCGTCTGGTGCTCTGAGAGGCAGATTATCCCAGAATCTGCTGATCTTCCCATTCTACTGGACTATTTGGTCCATCTGAATTCCCTAGGCCTTAGACCAGCTACCCTGAAGGTTCATCTGGCAGCTGTCTCTGCTTTTGTGTCAGCAGGGAAGCCTGCCTCCCTTTCTTCTCACCCGGTGTTCTCCAAGTTTTTTAAAGGGTTACTTCATACTAACCTCCTTTTAGGAACCAGCTCCTGCCTGGTACCTGAATATTTGCATTGCTCAGTTAATGCAACCCCCCTTTGAGCCTCTGTCTTCTGCAGAGCTCAAGTATTTAACTTGGAAAACCGTTTTCCTAGTAGCTATCACCTCTGCCAGACGCATAAGTGAGCTACAGGCCCTGTCAGTGGAAGAAGATTTTATCTCTTTCCATAGAGATAAGGTAGTCCTTAGGACTAATAGAAAGTTTTGCCTAAGGTGGTTTCTGATTCCACCTGAATCAATCTATCTCTCTCCCAGTATTTTCACTGAGCATTCTTCCCTCAGGTGAGAGGAGACTGCACAGCCTGGATGTCAAAGAGCCTTAAGCTACTATTTAGGCGCACTAGAGGTCATAGGTTCGAATCCCTCCAACTCTTTCTTACCTATGGCGAGGTTGGCAAAGGGAAACCTGCCACTAAGAGAACAATTGCAAGGTGGATTGTTTCTTGTATCCAATTCTGTTATCAGAAACTGGGTAGAGTACCCCCTCAGGATTGAGGCCCACTCCACCAGGGGTACAGCTGCGCTCTAGCGGCTGCTAGAGACATCCCCATTCTGGAGATTTGTCAAGCTGCTACCTGGAAGACTGTTCACACCTTTACTAAGCATTATTCCCTGGATGTCCAGTCCAGGAGATGCTCGGTTTGGCACAGCTGTGCTTCAGAGCCTATTTCCTAAGTAGGTTCTGACCTCCTCCATGGAGGTACTGCTGTGTAATCTGTTGTTATAATATAGCAAGACTTCATGGTGTTTGAAGAAAAATTACTCACCTTAGTAATTGCTTTTCTTCTCATGGAGCTTGCTATATTATAACCACCTCCCTCCTGCCCCTCTCAGAACTTCTACTTCGGGTAGGGTGGCTTAATTGCAAGCACTGTGTCATGCCATTGTAGTTTTTCCTTACCCTCTTTCCTTTGGGTTAGGATCTAGATTGTTTCATTTAGGTTATTTATATTGCCCCTTCCTGGACGTGAGTCTTTGGGGAAGGGGGTCTATATGTGCTTGTCAAGGGTGGTAAACGAACCATAATACCATCAATTTTTGTTATTATGGCTCTGAGTGTTTCTTTGTTCTTTATATTGTTGTTATTACTACTAGTAGGTAGCCATGGGCTAGTGTAGTTTTTCCACAGACTTTCCGTCCTTTGATGTTAGCTTAGTAAGATCTGACAATTTCATTTGAAACTGCCAGATAGAGCTTTGGGCACACGCACTAGCTGTAGAACTCAGATCTTCTGGAGTTAACTCCTTCCTCTCCGAGCAGTTCAGCTGCAGTGGCTGACTGCTATTGTTATAATATAGCAAGACTCCATGAGAAGAAAAGCAATTACTAAGGTGAGTAATTTTTTCTTATAGAACTTAGAGTGGGGACAGCAACGGGACTAACATTAATTGTTGGGCTGCCTAAACCCATGTTCAAAGCTATGCGGTGCATAGGAAGCAAATTGCAAGGTTCCGGCTAAATGAGAGGCTATAGATAGTGTGGAGCGGGGGCACCGCCCTTTGATGGTCCTAGGTGCAAATGCATGTGGAGGAGAAGTGTGTCTTTAGGAGGTGGTTGAGATGCTGAGAGTTTGCGATGAGTCTAATGTCTGCCGGCAACGTATTCCAAAGTTTGGGCATGCAGTATTTGAAAGCAGCTTGACCTTTAGATGAGCCCATGAATGGGACATGAAACCTTGACCAAGTTATTTCAAATTAAGATATGATCAGGCAGGTGGAGGCAAAGGAGACACTGGGATTGAGTGACCATAACATGGTCAGGTTTTTCCCTTGCCGTGGAGAAACAAAGACTGAAGTCTAAAACTACAGTTTTGGATTTCAAAATCGCAGACTTTGAAGCTATGTGTGAATGCCTCCAAGACAAGCTAAAAGGAGAGGAGGAGATAAAAACAGTGGAAGAACTGAGGAAATACCTTAAGGGTAACCAGCTGTAAGTAAGTAAAACTTGCATAAAACAGGTGTGTAAAGCAAAAAGGCACCGGAAGTCAATCTAGTACACTGAAGAAGTGGAGAAGGCCTTCAGGTTCAAGAGTAGTGATAAGTCAGACAGTACAGACTCAAAAAGGGAGGTATGTTGAGAAGAGCTAATGGATGTTGTCAGGAGAGCAAAATCAGACAGAGAATTGGCTAGCAATGGTGTAAAGGATATTGACAAGACCTGTTGATACATCAGAGAGAAATGAAAATCAAAAAAATATATATATTGTTAGACTAAAAATGGAGAGCACAGTGTGGATTATAAAGTAAAAGCTGGTATCCTTAACAACCTCTTTTGCTCGTTCTTTTTCCAGCTGAAGCAGAGGGTCCCTTCCAGACTACATAGTTAAGGCAGGGAAGGAATGCAGCATAACCAGAAATGGGACAAATATCAGTAACAAGGGTATTTAAGGTACTCATGGCACTCAAGAGTGGATAAGACCTCTGGAGCAGACACGAGGGCACAGAGCAACCATCTTGCACAACCACTGGTGATCTTTAACCACTCACTGGAGACTGGTGTAGTCCCAAGTGACTTGAAAAGGTGGACATAATCCCCTGCACAGATGAGGAAATAGAGAGGACACTGGAGGTTAGTTTAACCTCAGTTGTAGGTAAACTCTTGGAGCCTATCTTCAAGTAGGCCCCTGTGGATTACATAGATGCAAGTGGGCTCCAGGACAGTTGCCAGCATGGGTTTGTGAAAGGATGGTCATGGCCGGAAAACCTGATCAATTTATTTAGCTTTGTAAAGTAAGCAGTAAACAGAGGTCAAGCAGTTGAAGTACTGTATCTGGATTTCAGAAAAGCTTTCAGCTCAGTCCATTGAGAGACTAGTAAAAAAAAAATCTAGGGCACCTGGGGGTGGGTGAGAAGCTTACCAGATGGGTAGACAGTGGCTTTCTACATAAGGGAGGAGATAGATTGTCATATTGAGGAAAGAGGGAAGGGAATAAGGAATCCTTGTGGATTAGTTTATGGAAGTCAGAAACCAAGAGGGTGAAGCCAGGTGTGGTGCATAGACCACCATCCCAGCCGGAGGAGAAGGACAGGGAGTTAGTTGGTGTTATACAGTGGAATTGTACAATGGACAGTACAGTGGTGGTTGGAGACTTCAGCCTACCAGAGTCAGACTGGGCCACCATTTCATCTAATAGCAGCAGTGAGTAAGTTACCCTGGATGCATTTCAGGAGGTGTTCTTGTCTCAGCAGGTAAGGGATCCTACAAGAGAGGGCAGTATCTTAGACCTTGTCTTGTCAAATGGGGATCTAGTAAGGAAAGTGATGGTGGAGGCACCCATAGTGGGGAGTGATCACAGCACTGTATGGTTTACACTTGAGTTAGACAGTGAGGAGGCAAGTACTGCCACAAAAGTTATTGATTTTAGGAGGACTGATTTTAGTAGGGTGGCAGCAGTACTAGGGAGGCAAGTGGCTAGTATAAAACCTGGCATGGACACCACCCAGAAATGGAACATCATAAGGTTGGGACTGGTGGAGGTCACTAATTCCTCTACTGTGTGGAGAAGTAAGAAGGCAGAAGGAAAGGTCTAATAAACCAAGCTGGTGGACCAGGGAAGTACAGATGAGGGTGAGGGGAAAAAAGGGAGGCTTTTAAAAACTACAGTAGGACTTGTAAAGAAGCAGATAAGGAGGATTATATCAGGAGTTTCAGGGAGGTGACCAGGGTGGTAAGGGCAGCCAAGGCAGAGAAGGAAATGCATCTTGCTCAAGGGATTAGGCAGGGTGAAAAGGGGTTATTCAAATATATCAGGGAGAGAAGGAAGTGCAGGGAGTAGATCTCTAGAATTAAGACAGATGAGGGATGGGTAGAAAAGGGGTATAAACAGGCAGAGTTATTTATTTTTTTTTTTGTGTTATCTGTTTATGCCCCTACGTGCTCAAGGCACAACCACTCCTTCAGGCCGCCAATGACTCCCACACCCCTCCAATTCCACCCCGAGTCTCCTTACCTCATATAGCAGCCATCAGGTAACCCAGCATACTCCCTTCACTGACTGGTCCCTCTCTGAGGGGAAGGCACCGGGGAGCGTACACTCTTAATTGCCCCCTGCTGCTGAGCGGACATGACTGCTGGGAGGTCTGGAGAAGGTGCGGGCAGTCCGCCGCCGCCATCCTACTGAGCCCCGAGCGATTTTCCGGTCTTCTTGGTCACACATCTATTGCCATCCTCTTGCAGTGCTCCTGGTCTCCACCAGGGGCCGCTGCAGAGCGACGCATGCCCAGTACCCACCCCAGGAGAGGAGAGCAGTCCAACGGAGGCTCAGTCCTCATCCTCCCCTGCCAGCCCACAGCAACCTGAGTTCGTTCCCAAACTCGGGTCGCCGGCGTGACGCGAGGTGTGGCGTCCAGCACCTCAACCCTGTACACCACCAGGCCGGCTAGGCAGAGGTATTTAATGAATATTTCTGTTCAGTTTTTCCAAAGGAGGGGGGAGGTACCTAATCATCACAGGCAGAGCAATGAGGGGGAATGTTGAGGGACCAAGGATGGTGGATGAGAAGATCCTTAAGAAGTGGGTACTAGAGGGTCTAAAGGGTCTGCAAACAGATAAAGCACCAAGGCCAGACAGGATACACCAGAGGGTTTTGAGGGAACTTGCGGAGCTTCTGACAGACATTTTCAACATATCCCTTCTAACAGGATGTGTACCCCAAAATTGGAGGGTGGCGCATGTGGTGCCCATCCACAAAGGAGGTTCTTGGAATGATCCTGGGAACTACAGGTAGGTTAGTTTCATGTCAGTAGTGGGCAAACTATTGGAAACTATCCAGAGGGAAAAAAAGATGGCATTTCTGGAGGAGAATTGCCTCTTAGATGAACAGCAACATGGGTTCACACATGGAAGGTCTTGTCAGACCAACCTTGTGGAATTTTATGACTGGGTAACTAGGGCTCTGGATGAGGGTAAAGCAGTGAATGTTCTGTACTTGGACTTCAACAAGGCCTTCGACTCTGTGCCACACAGGGAACTGATAGGCAAGCCGAGGGATCTGGGGATTAGTGATAGGGTGGTCAGATGGACTGTGAGCTTGCTGGAAAAGAGGCAGCAGAGGGTGGTGGTAAGGGGGGAAATAACAACATGGGAGGGCATCAGTGGGGTCCCACAGGGCTTGATGCTGGGCCCTGTGATCTTCCTGGACATAAAGTCTCCACCACTTATTCACACTAGTGGGACTATGCCGAAGGCACTACAACCAAGCGGAAGCCACAAATCTTCAGGAGGGCTGGCGCTGAGGTAGGATCGTGCATGTGCGGTGCCGCAAGATTGGCTCGCACCATATAGGCTATCTCCGTGTTGACCCTCCAACCACCTCAATTCCTTTTTCCCGCCATCGAGTGCACTTCAGTGACGTCGCTCACCCACCAGGAGTCAAATCTTCATGTCTGTATGACAGCAGCATTAGTCATTCAGTTTTATTTTTGATATATTACTATATTTATTTGGGGGAAAAAAGTTTTATTCATTTTCGATGAAGAAACAGAAGTCTTCAGCCCGCCTTCGATGGAGTCAGCCATGAATGGGGCCAGTGACGGTAGGGAGGCTTGCTTGAAAGCTGTTTTAGCACCAAGGCTGGGTCCGGTCTGCCGTCCTCTTCGGGGGGGGGGGTCTGACTACGGGCAGTCCAGTGCTCGGGAGGAAGTGCCGGGCCTCTCAAAAGCACAAAAAGAAGCGGGCCCAATCGAGGTCGGGTACCCGGCACCGCTCAGCCTTGAGTTCTTCTTCGTCCCACTGGTTGAAGAAGAAGCGGTACCGCTTGAGGTCACCGTCTGGTATGTCTGCACGATCACTGGGGAGTGGAAGGAGGCCTACCGGTAATTGTCGCCTGTGGCCTCGGCCCCGCGGCCGTGATCCTCAACTCTGGATTCCTCCCCTGCCCTCCGGTGAGCAGTTTCATCATTGGGCCGCTGTTATGGAGCAGTGGGTCCAGCGGTTGTCTGACTACCTGTACTGGCGGATCCGGCCCCAGGGCCTTCAGGTCTGGGGGCCTCAGACACGCGGGTGGGGTGGTTGGGTCAACCCATTCACGCGACACCTTCGGTGCCGTCAACGCCACGCTGTTGTGCTTTTCCCCCCTCACAGGTCTGTGGCACAGGGGCCAGCACAGGTACTACCTTCTCCTACTCATATTTTCAGGTCTTCAGCCTTGGGTGCCATGGGGTTGGGGTCTCCAGGTGCTCACCTGGCGCCCGGTTGTGGTGCCGCCCTTGGCTCCAGCCTTGGCAGTGCCGCCTCAGGTGCCGGGGTTTTTGACTCCAATTCGGAGAGCACCTCCTCCTGCTGTCTTTCCTCCTTTTCCTTTCTATACTATCCGTTCTAACCCCAGTAATACTCAGGTATTCATAACTTCTGCAGTGTCCCTTTAAGACTGAACTGCCGTTCAGTCTTAAAAGGACACTACAGAAGTTCTGAATGCCTGAGTATCGCTGGGAAGAAACAAGATTACTATGGTAAGTAATTTTTTCTTCTGGGCTAGTAGGACATAATATTGAGTCTGATCCTGATCTGCAATTAGGGGAATGATTTGGATGAGGATTCATCCTTTGGAGTGAAAAGTAAGCCCTCTACTTCAGCAGAGCCCTTGGTCGAGGACCTATCCTTTAAGACTCTCCTGAAGAATATGAATTCTACCCTTTCTCTACAGACTTCTGAGGTGGATCTTGGGAAGCTGTTGAGCCTTCAGTATCTGCCTGTCCCTGAAATCCCTGTGGAATTGACACCTGCAGCACAGCCCTCTTTTGAGTCTCTTTCACAGATGGTGTGGCACAGTCCAGCACTCATTCCTTCTGTGGCCAAGTCCATAGACAGGAAATATGCTCCCCCCAAGGATAGGCCAATCCTTGCCTCTCAAGACTTTGCGGACACCATAGTGGTCTTGGCAGAGAATGACAAAGCCATTCTCCCTCAGGAATCCATGGCTCGTCCAGTAAATAAACAATCCCGTAACATCGCACACTCTAGGGAAGCAAGTGTTCGCTGCTGCTACCCTAGGAATGCGTATTGCTAGCTACCAGGGCTATTTCTGTCAATATGAATATACCCACTGGCACTCACTAAAAGCCACTGTGGAGGCTCTTCTGGAGTTGGACGTTAGTTCAGAACTTCTCTAGACCATTACTAGAGGCATTGAGTCCAACAGTCAGCTACTTAAGACTGCAATGGACACTTTTGACACTGCGTCAAGAGCAGCAGCAGCTGGGATACGCACCCAGTGTCACTCATGGCTATGGACTTCAGGGTTCACAAATGATGCTCAGCAGAGAGTCATGAATTTTCCATTTGATGGAGTTTATTTCTTTGGACCACAAGTGGAGCAGGCACTAGAGGCCACTGAGAAAACTAGGACTGCTATTAAGACGGCCAGACCAGCCCCTGCTGCCCCTCATTGGGGCAGAAATCGCCAGCAGTTTCATAGCCGTTAGTCCTTTCGTGGTAAAGGCCAAGGGGCCTTTAACAAGAACCAAGCCCCCCAGCTACAAAAGAAAATGCATCAGAAGACACAGAGCCCGAAGGCACCTAGTGCCACCCTCTGAAGACCCATCCCATGTCCCACCTCAACTGCCTAAGGGGGACTCTCTTTTCGGCAGTAGGGGGGCATCTGACTCAGTTTTACAATCAATGGAAGTAGGTCACAGCAGACAGATGGGTCCTCAGGATAATTCAAGAGGGTTACTCTTTAAATTTTTCAGATACCCCTTCGGATCATCCACCCAAAAGACAACCCAAACTGTCTATCACTCAGTCAGACCTCCTTGCTTCAGAGATTTGGGGCCTTCCAAACAACAGGGCAGTAGAAGTGGTTCCACAAGCAGAACGAGACACAGGTTTCTACTCCCATTACTTTCTAATTCCAAAGAAAACAGGTGGCATGCGCCCTATCCTAGACCTAAGGAAGTTAAACAAATACCTCTTCAAAGAGAAATTCAAGATGGTAAGCCCCTACCTCTGATTCATCAGAACAATTGGCTGGCTTCCCTGGACAGGCAGGATGCCTACCAACTTGTCCCAGTGCACCCAAGCCACCACAAGTACCTCCACTTTGTGGCTCTGTGCCAGCACTACCAATTCAGAGTCCTGCCCTTTGGGCTGCCCTTGGCGCCTTGAGTCTTTACAAAGTGCATTGCAGTACTCACAGTGCATCTCAGGAAACTTGCAGTTCAAGTATTCCCATATCTGGACGATTGGCTCCTAGTGAGCTCCTCCAGACAAGGGACACAGGAAGCAGTGGCCACGGCCTCCAGGTTCCTCACATCCATGGGAGTTCTGCTGAATCTGGAAAAATCACAGCTTCAGCCCTCCCAACAACTTCTCTTCATAGGAACTCCCTTGGACACCTCCAGGGTAAGAACCTTCCTCCCAGAAGACAGAAGAAACAATATCCTCCAAATGGCTCACTTCGTCAAGGAGAACAACTCTGTCTGAGCTGTCTTAATGCAGCAGATACTGGGTCTCATGGTGTCATCGGTGTTCACGATGCCCCTGGCTCGCTTACACATGAGAACCACACAATGGATGCTCAGTGGTCCCTGACCACACATCCGCAGTCCTTTCACATCAAAGTGACGGAACCCCTAATGAGGTCACTCACCTGGTGGACTCAGGAGGACAACCTTCTTAAAGGCTTTCCCTTTGCTTCACTGGAGGCACAGTTCACCATCACCACAGAAACATCTCTGATCGGCTGGGGAGCTCACTGTCAGGATCTCCACACCCAGGGCCTGTGGAGTCAGGATGAGTCTCAGCTACACATAAATGTCCTGGAAATGAGAGCTGTCCTATACACTGTCCAAGCCCTGAAGGATATCCTCTGTCACAAAGTAATTCTCCTTCAGACGGACGACAAGGCAGTGATGTATTACATCAACAAACAGGGTGGAGCACACTCTTCCCTCTTTGCAGGTTAGCCATGAGAGTGTGGAAATGGTGCCTCAAGCACAAAGCTCTGATCCAGGTGGTCTACCTATTAGGAATCTAGAACGATCTGGCAGATTGTCTCAGCAGAACGGAAGCTGATCCACACTAGTGGTCTCTCGACTCAAACGTCGTGCAGTCACTCTTCGAAGAGTGGGGCCCTCTGGACCTGGACTTTTTTGCGTCCCCACCAACGCAAAACTGCCTCTATTCTGCTCGAAATCCAGAACCTGGCGTTTTCTGTCAGGATGCATTCAGACTGCGGTGGACAAGATGCTTTCTGTACGCATTTCCTCCTCCTCCCTTAATTCAGAGGGTGCTGCTCCAGCTGGAGGTTCAGGGGGCAGCATGATTTTCATTGCCCCATATAGTCCAAGCTACTTTACACGGACTTGCTTAACATGGACAGTCTGTTACTGCGGACATTTTCTGTGAACCAAAACCATTTTAGGCATGCCCCATGTAATGCTGGCCTTTTAATGCAGACCTTGCATGCCGGCAACGGCGGACAGCAAAGAACTTGATTAAACAGCTTAATTGTTCACACGTCCTCTAATCTGCTGCCGCTAAATGAGCTGCTGATGAGCTGTTGAGCTATTGAGTGCAGTATTTAAGTCCCCACCCTGTAACGCACTCACCATGTGCTGTTCTGCTGCTGGTGGATGTACATTTCTCAAGCAGTCAGGAATCAGGGGAGACTGAAGAAGATCTGGATGAGCTTGAGCAAGATCTCCCGCCGATAACATCATTGGACGTACACGCATCTCTAAACACTCTAAGAAGAGCAGTGGAGCAAAGAATTGACATCCTGCCTGACTGGACCCTTATGGCAAATGTTGCACCCCTATGCGGTGAGTACTATATGGCAAACAACACTGCATAGCTTTTTTAAGAATTCGGAAAAGTAAAGTCAAGAGTCAAAAAAAAAAAAGTAAAGAGACATTGTGATGTTTTAATTGCCTACGCTACACCAGAACTGAAACCCCAAACACCTCTCACCAGCACAGTTTAAATAAAGACAATAAAATCAAAGTTTTTAACCCCTCACCTCACTCCCTCTGTGACATGAAACAGCACATTATTAAAAAAAATATAGATCGGACAGTGTACATTAGCTGCGATCTAACTATAATAGCATATGCACTCATTTCAGCTAAAATAAATCCTTTGGTGCCCTCTGCCGGCAACTACGGACATCGGCAAAGGTGGACATGCACTGCTTGTCCCAATGTGCCTGCACAAACCGGCATGCACTGTACTGGCCTCTTCAGATTTGGTTTCCGTTAATCAGCAGATTATCGTGGGTTCCACCAAGACAACTACCACTTCAAATGGACCTTCTGACCCAGGGCCCAGTGGTCCATCCCAACCTGAAGTCCCTTCATCTCCTTGCCTGGCTCCTGAGAAGATAGAAGCAGGTAGATTCATTGTCTCCTGTAGAGTCTCGGACATTCTCCTAGCAGCGAGCAAACCGGCCACTAGGAAAACTTAAACGGCTAAGTGGAAATGATTCTCCATCCGGTGTGCAAAGTCCTCCGTGGACCCCTTTTCTTGCTCACCAAACAAGGTGTTAGAGTACCTTCTAGAGCTGTCAAATGCAGGACTGCAATACAAGACAGTGAAGGTACACCTCTGTGCGATTTCAGCTTATCACGAGCCTATTCACAATATGTCAGTGGCTCAGCTACCCTTGGTTAAGAGGTTACTTAAGGGTCCACACTAGGCCACCAGTCAGGAGACCGGTAGCCACTTGGGATATCAACCTTTTGCTAGACATGCTCACTTGTAAACCTTTTGAGCCTTTAGCAACCTGCGAGTTGAAGTTCCTGACCTGGAAGGCTGCCTTCCTTGTAGCCATTACTTCTGCTCACAGGGTGTCTGAAATTCATGCCCTGGTCATAGACCCTCTGTATATAGTATTTCACAAGAACAAGGTGGTTCTCAGAACTCATCCTAAATTTCTTCCAAAAGTAGTCTCGAAATTCCACCTAAACCAGCCCTTAGTCCTTCCAACCTACTTTGCGAACTTTCAGAATGAAGGGGAACATACCCTACGTTCTCTGGATGCGAAAAGGATTTTACGGTTCTACATCGACAAAACAAAAGAGATTCGCAAATCCAAGCAACTCTCTGTCTTGTTCAACATGGCCTGGCTGGTCAGCCTGTTGCTATCAGGTGCATTTCGGCATGGCTGGTAACATGTCTCCGCCATTGCTATTCGATGGCGAAGATCAAGTTGGAAAACAGGGTGTACGCCCACTCTACCAGAGCAGTCGCGGCATCTCTGGCAGTAATCCGGAATGTGCCCATTGCAGACATCTGCAATGCAGCTACTTGGAGTTCTCTGTACACCTTTGTGAAGCACTATGCCTTGCATGTTCGTGCCAGACAAGATCTGTCCTTTGGCAGGGCAGTCCTTAATGGACTTCTGTCCTGAGTGAACTCCTTTCTCCCCTGCCACCCTTCTTGGGGGGATTATTTTGGCTCAGTACTCTCCCACCAGTGTGAATGAGTGGTGGCGACTTCATGTCCAGGAAGATATGTAAATTATTTATCTACCGTAATTCTTGATCTTCTTGGACGAAGTCTCCACCACTCATTCACACGCGCACCCACCATCCCCTGAGCTCACTTATTTTGTTTTTGGTCTTCACTCCCTTGTTGGCCAGGCTGTGTAGACAATGTTGAGTTGACCCTTCTTACACAGGTCATACAGACTATCTTATGTCCAACATGGGTTAGTTTTACTAGGTTAGTTTATGCTGCACCTCCTCGGTAAAAAGGGTACTGAGGCGGTTGGAAGGTCGACGTTCAGATAACCTATACAGTACAAGCCAGTCTCACGGTGCCGTGCTTGTGCAGTCCTACCTTGCGCCAGCCCTGCTGAAGATTTTTGGCTCCCGTTCAGTCCTAGCACCTCCAGCGAAGTCCCACTAGTGTGAATGAGTGGTGGAGACTTCGTCCAAGAAGATCAAAAATTGCGGTAGGTACATAATTTACATTTATTCAACATCTATGTAGCAGATATGGCAGTTGGAGTTCAGAGTTGGATTAGTATGTTTGCTGATGATACCAAATTGGGAGCAGTGGTGGATGGGGGGGTTGGTTCTGCAGAAGGACCTAGAAACCTTTGAGAGGTGGTCAAGTACCTGGCAGTCAGGCTTCAATGCTAAGAAGTGCAGGATTATGCACTTCGGGAATAGGAATCCTGGATTCAGTTATTGGTATCCGTAAAGGGAATAAGATCTTTGGGCGCTAGTCACAGGCCATATGAATCACTCTGCACAGTGTAGGAAGGCAGCAGCAAAGGCTGATAGGATGCTGGGGTGTATAGCAAGGGGAATCACTCAAGGAGTGAAGAGGTGATCCTGCTGCTGTACAGGGCGTTGGTGCAGCCTCACTTAGAGTACTGCGTGCAGTTCTGGCGTCCCTACTTAAAAAGGGACAGCAAATGGTTGGAGGGGGTACAGAGAAGAGCAACCAAGATGATGAGTGGGATGAGGGAAAAGCCCTATGAGGTTAGGTTACAGATGCCCAATGTGTACTTGCTTGAGAACAGAAGGGACCGGGGGTTAGAATTGAGACCTTCAAATACTTGAAGGGCATTAATAGTTTAAGCCATGAGGGTCTGTTTAAAATTAGAAGGGAAAGGAATCACAAGGGGACATAGTCTAAAGTTGGAGGGGGGAAGGTTCAGAAGGGAGATGAGGAGGCACTTTCTCACTAAGAGGGTGGTGACAGCATGGAATGCTCTGCATGAGGAACTGGTTTTGAAGGCATCAGTGGGGAGATTTAAGGGGGGGTGGGATAAACTTAAGGGCAGAATCAAGATGGAGGAGGGGGAGATGGTGGAGAGAGGTGTGGGGGGAGCAGCATCAGTGCACAACACTGAGAGCTGCACACTCGGGCAGACTTGATAGACCATTAGTCCTTTATTTGCTGGCTTCATCGTATGTGCAGCTGGATGACAGTGAGGACCCAGATAGTAGTAAATGAGAAGTACTCATATTAGGAATGTCACTAGCAGGGTGCCGTGGGGGCAGTACTGGGACTAGCCTTGTTTAATGTATTCATCTGTGACATAGGTATAGGGTAAAAGGCAAAATGTTGCTCTTTGCAGATGACACTAAACTGTGGTAGGGTGGGCACAGAAAAGGGGATAGGGGATTTGAAAGAAGAACTATTTAGACTGGAAACAAGTTTGAAGTTGTGGCAGCTAAAGTTAATGCTAAAAAAGTAGGGTTATGCATATAAAGGAACCCAAAGACAAACTGTTTGCTAGCAGTGTAGAAATCTGTCTGACCAATGAAGAAAGGGATTTGGGTGAAATCATTACTGATGACCTTAAAACATCAACACAGTGTACTTGGAGAATATAAGAGGCCAGTAGGATGCTGAACTGCATACGGAGAGGATTTGCCAGCAGAAGGAAGGAGAATCTAGTGCCCCTTTACAGGTCACAAGTAAGACCTCAACTGGAGCATTGTGTCTAGATCTTCCTGGACTAAGTCTCCATCGCTCATTCACACTAGTGGGATAGCGCCACAGGCGCTAGGACTAAGCGGGAGCCTAACATTTTCAGAAGGGTCTGCCCCGAGACAGGACCACACATGCACGGCACCGCGAGACTAGCTCACGCCTGTGTAGGCTATCTCGGCGTCAACCCTCCAACTGCCTCGGTTCCTTTTCTCCCGCCTGCTGAAAAAGCTTTGGATGTCAATGTCGCTCATCTGCGGGAGTCTAGGTTTTCGTCTATACGACAGCAGCTTTTAGCATTTAATATTTTAAGTAGTACTTTCTTATTTTACGAACAAGAAAAGATTATGAGGAAGAAGAAAAATAAATTCTTTCCTGCCGTCAACGGAGTCATCCTTAGACGGTAGCAGTGACGGTAGGAGAACTTCATTTGAAAGTTTTTATGGCAGAGGGTCTGTGTCCGGTCCACCGCCCTTAATTAATGGGGGGGGCGGGGGACAGTCCACCGAAGCACAAATCTAGCTCTTCCAGGGATCCGGCTCTGCTTAACCTCAAGCTGTTCTTCCTCATTGGGGGAAGAAGAATCGGTGCCGCTCGAGGTTGCCCGTTGGTATGTCTGCACGAGGATTGTTCGTCGGGAGGGGCGATGGGCCTGAGTCGACTTTGGTGGGTTTCCCTTGGCCCCACTCCTAACGGCTGCATTCTCGACTCCAAACTCCATCTCTGTCCTCGTTGGAGCTCCGGTGGGCAGTTTCACCTCTGGGCTGCTCCTGTGGAGCAGGGGGTTTGACTTTTCCAGTTCTCCTGGCTCTCTTCCTGATTTCGGGGCCTCCGGGGCCTCGGAGCCGTTGGACCAGAGCTGGGTCGATTGGATCACAATGGGCGAGATGCCCTCTTGGTGCCTTTGCCATCATGTTGACCCCTCGTGCCTACCCCCCTCTCCCTTTTCCATGCAGGGGCCGGCACAGGCACCACCTTTTTCCTTCTCCCCTTTTTTCAGGATTTCCATTGGCATTTTCCTTGGTGCCTTGGTGGCGCCATGGCAGTGTAACAGTGCGGTGCCGCCTCTGTGTCTTGGTCAGCCGCGTCCTTAGTTGGCACCATGGGTCAGCACCATCAGCCTGTGCGGCACCGTGGGTGCTGTTGTTGCTGCCGTGGTTGTCGGTGCCACCAGTGGTGCCACGGGTGTCTAGGTGGCAGCGTGCACCCGTGGGTAGCGCCGAGCACCCGCAGGCACCCACGGGTACCATGGGTGGTGCCAGCGGCACCACTGGTGCCCTCGGGGGCCACTAGTACCCTTGGGTGCCATTCTTGCCATGGGTCTCATGGGTACCATGGTACCATGGGTGTCGGGGGTGCCCTCGGGTGCCATTGCTGCATGGGTGCCAGGGGTGCCTGTGGGTACTGCCGCAGGTGCCCTCGGGTATCGCCCAGGTTGGCATAGGCACTGCTTGGTGTCCTCCTGTGCCACAAGTGATGCTGGTGCCATGAGGGTGCTAGTGGGTGCTGTCTGGCAGAACTAGTGACACATTTTTCCTTGTTGGACTTCTTCTCCACAAAACTTGTGGCAGGATGTTTTCCACAGAATGAAGTCCTGTTATGCGGATTATTTTTCCACACATCTTAGTGAGTGGCGGTCCATGTGGGATCTTGTGTCATCCAGCGGTTTTCTGCTGATGGAACTCTGCTGTACTGCTCTGCCTGCGGAATCTCTCATTCCGCTCAGCACTTTCTCGGCTCCCTACATGGTACCAAGCTCCTCGACATCCTTCCTGATAGCGGAGTCTCTAGTGGCTCTGACTTAGACCTCCCTTAGAGGTCCTTCTGGGGTAGAAGCGCATCTAGATGGGTCTTTCCCTGTCCTTCTGGTCAGTAATACAGCGGACGACTCATTTTATATACTGAAGGGCACGTCCTCTCTATCATCAGAGTCCGTGATGGAAGATCTTTTCAGTAGTTCCTCAGTAATGGGGTCCACTATAGTATTTCAGACTGCGTCCGTGGACCATACGCTTCTGTGTATAGACTTTTTCAGTCATCAAGACAGTTACACTCTGTGGAACATTCTAATTTAATAGTTGGGAGCCGCTCAGGCTCTTCTACCCCTTTGATAGGGGTATATGGCCCCGTTGTGATATGGCCCCTTCGGTGGCTTCTTCAGCACAGGTGTCTAACATCTCTCCAGCTGTGATTATTAGTCCGGTCATGATTTCAATATGGACGCTCAGGCTCCTTCTGCACTCAGATGGAGAACATCTTCGTCATTTTGTATCAAGACAATCCTTGCGAAATAGCAGCCTGAAAGCCTTGTTAGGCTCTGTCTATAAAAAAAAAAAAAAAAAAATTATCACAGCACAGAGCCTAGCCGGAATTAGCCGATACCCACCTTTTTGGATCTGGTCACGTTCCGCCTCAGCCCCTCAGGTGCTCATCTCCAGAGTATAGTAAAGAGTACCTGACTTCTTCTTCCCCTAGGGGGAGTCTGATCCAGCGGTGGTATGGGTCATCTGTTTCTCCAAGAGAGATTTCTCTCATTCAGAGACATTTCCTAGACCTAGGTGACTTCCTAGTCTGTTAATTACCCTTTCTTTTTATCAGGCTTTCTCCTCTTGAGCAGAGGTGCGTAGCAACAGAAGCGACTCTCCACCGAGTCGGAACTCAGGATCCTACTTCCTTGCTTGCTTTAACTTAACAGGTGATATACTCCTTCTTGACTGAAGGTCAAGTAGGTCTTTTTTCAGAGGTAGCTTCTCAAATATTCACACCTTCAGTTCCGGCGCACTGGTTCCATGGCAGTAATTCACGAAGCTATCCTCTCCAAGTGCGTGACGGAGTTGTGATGTTTGTTTTTCAGCAAACAAACTAGAATCCTTTCCTACTCCCTTCAGGGAGGCCAGAGTGAGTAGTGCCTCACTGCATTGAGTCACTGCCGCTTCCACTCACTTTCAACGAATGGGTTAGCCCTAACTTGGTCCTGCTGTGCTCCTCCTCGACGTACATCTGCCTCTATTTGTCTTAGAAATCCAGCCCCTGTTTTTTTCTGTTGGAATATTTTTTTCCTCAGTGGACATGTCCTCCTGTACATTTTTCCTTTCTTCCCTGAGTTCAGAGACTGCTACTACAGTTGTACATACAGGGGCTGGATGGTTCCTTTTTGGAATATGTAGTGGGTAGGATCTGGTTCTACTAGACCACTTCAAGAGGCTTCTAAGCCGTGCTTGGCCTTCCATCAGGAGGGTTCCAGTGACTAAGTGGAGACCATTCTCCTTGATGGGCTAACCCCATCTGGACCCCCTTTGCTCACCAAGTAAGGGGTTCAAGTGCTCCTGGACCTGTTGTTCACAGGTCAGTCATACTTGATAGTGGGGGTTTCCATCTGCACTTTCTGGTCTACCCTGAACCAGTAGACTTTACCTCCGACTCTTTCAGTTCCTGAGGTCCCTTTACATTACATTAGTACATGTCTTTGACACTATTACTTTTGGTCCTAGACCAAATTGTGAGGTCAGGTTCTTGCCACTCTCCCAGAGTGGTTGCGGCTTCCTGGCAGACTTTCATTTTGTGCCCATTGCAGTCGTCTGCAAAGTGGTGAGTTACAACTCGAGCGCTTATCTTGTAAGCACTATGTTCTAGATGCTCTTTACAAGACAGTTCTTTTTATTAGCAGGACAGTCCTCTGCTGTCCTTTCTGAGTGAACCCTGTCTCCTACCACCCTACTCAGGGTTGTTGGTTTTAGCTTGGTACTCTCCCACTAGTGTGAATGAGTGATGGAGACTTAGTCCAGGAAGATGTGGAAATTATGTACTTACCGTAATTATTGATCTTCTTGGACAGTCTCCATCACTCATTCACATGCCCACCCACCATCCGCTGGGCTCTTCAAGTGGTGTAACAGGGTGTGCTTTGAAACAACTGAGAAGCTGCATGGAATATACTATATTGGACTAGAAATCTGCAACAGATCTCTCTTACTTACATCTAAGGGAAGTTTTCCTTACTTTACAGTCTTACATTGGTATTGCTTTGTGTTTAATTATTTTCATTTTTAAGTCAGGAAGGGGCTTTTCAAAACTACTTATCTTGTGAGCAGCTTCAGAAGGGTTGAAATAACTGCATATTTGATTTTCCTTTGTGGGTAACTGGACTGTCTACTAGTATTCTGTAACAGTTTGCATCAAATTACCTTTAAATAGTTGACAAATCAGTTACTGGAGGTTAGCTGAATTACTATAAAGGGCAGTACTCACCAGGGTGGTGGAGCAGTGGTGTATTTGATTGTTTCTAACAGGCACCAGTGGTTGTGGACTACCCACCCACCTCCCCCACCCCCCCAGGTGTGACGTTTCCTTTATAGCCAAGGTTCTGACATCACTTCTCAACAGGTCTTGGGGCAGAACTGTCATATTCTTAATAACCCAGCACAGTGCAAGGGTAAGAACACACCACACAAAGGAAGAAAAAAATATTTATATATATATATATATATTACATATTGTATATTATAAGGAGAGGGACATGTGGGGGTGGTGCAATGCACTGGCTGTGGGGCAGCAGTTTTCCGGGAGACATTCTGGAAACTGCGTTGCTGTCCTATCTGCAGGCAACTGTCAGCTCTGAGGGAGGAGGTTGCACACCTCCAGGCTGAACTGGCAAGGACTAAGGAGGCCTCCCCCACCCAAAGAGCACCTCTGCCACAGAGGCTGCCAAGTATAAAGAGCAGTTGGACCACAGTGGGTTCTGGGAGGGTACGGGTGGTGGAACAGAGGCGAAGCCCCCTAGTTGTACCTCTACACAAACCATATGCCAGTCTGGCAGAGCAAGGTTCCTCTATGATGGCACCCTCAGTGGAGACCAAGAAGAATGCTGAGGACACCCACAAGGGAGACCCACAGAAGGGTGGCAAGGTACACCACAGGGGAAGGAAACAGCTTCTGATAGGGGACTCAATTGTTAGAGGGGTAGACCTGGGGAAGGGAGAGGAGAGGGAAGTAAGGTGCCTGCCTGGTGCCATGGCTTGGAGGGACAAGAAGCGAATCCTCAGGATTGCAGAAGCAGCATCACAGGAGAGGGAACTAGATATCATTGTCCACCTTGGGACAAATGACCTAGCTAGGCATGGATCAGTGCAGTGCAGGATGAAATTGTGGAGGTGGGGAGGGGCCTCAGACAGGTAGCAAGCACGGTTACCTTCTCAGAGGTGTTGCCAGTCCATGGCAGGGGTGAGGCTAGGGTACTGCACACCATGCAGTTTAATGAATGGTTGCAAAACTGGTGCAGAGCACAGGGCTTTGGCTTCATTGGGGACGGGGGGTGCACCTGGAGAGATGAAGGTTTATACTGGCACGATGGTCTGCATCTGTCCATGAAGGGAACCAAGATCCTAAGTGACAGGTTTAAATGCTTCCTTGGCAAGCTTTTAAACTAGCCATGGAGGGAGGTGCTAATAAGAGGCAGGAAATTTCAAGCCTCCCCCCACAAAACTTGACGGGTAGTAAGGTAAACACTGAGGTACAGTGCTCAACAGAGGGCTGGACAGGGGTAAATGGAAAGGGCAAAAAGATCAAGCATTGGGGAAAAAAAGATAAAGCCAACATTAAATGGAGGACAATGAGTACCAATGCCCGTAGTCTGGGAAACAAGCTTCCTGAGCTAGTAGCCTTGATGGAAGATGAACACTTGGATATTGTGGCAGTCACAGAAACATGGTACACGGGGAACCATGACTGGGATGTCAACATACCGGGGTACACAGTCTACAGAAGGGACAGGGAGGGGAAAAGAGGAGGTGAAGTAGCTCTATACATAAGGGAAGGGATCAAAGCTACAGAACTACAAAGTAAAGGGGGAGGACAAGAGGCACTCTGGGTCACCTTGGAGACAGGGAATGGCATCACAGTCCGCACAGGGGTTGTATACAGACCCCCATCTCAAGGGGAGGAAATGGACAAGAAAATGATAGAGGACATTCTCAAAATGGCTGGAAAAGGGGAGATACTGTTGATGGGGGACCTGAATATGCCAGACGTTAACTAGATGACATGTACTGCAGCCACATCCAAGAGCAGGGTCATTCTCGATGCCCTGCAGGGGGCAGGCCTTAGACAGCTAGTGTTGAAACCCACTTGGGAAGGAGCAATACTAGACCTGGTACTCTCAAATGGAGAGAGGATCACAAATTTAGAAGTCAGTAGACATCTAGGAACAAGCTACCACTGCACAGTGTGCTTCACAATAAGCACAACCATGGAGACAAGCCATACAAAAACAAGCATACTGGACTTCAGAAGGGCTGACTTTGGCAAAATGGGTGAATACCTGAGGAATACACTAGCAAATGGCCAAAAAGGAGGGTGGAAGAACAATGGAGAAAAATCAAAACTGCCATCATAGAGGCAACAAGCCTTTTGTGAAACAGATAAAGAAAACAAAGGGATTAAAAACCACTATGGTTCTCAAAAGAGGTGGCAGGAAGGTTAAGAGAAAAGGCTGCGTTCAAAAGTATAAGGCATCACAGAAGGAGCACGACAGGGAACTGTATCAATTAAAGCAGAAAGAAGTGGGGAAGGCAGTAAGAATAGCAAAAGCCCAAACTGAGGAAAAAATTGCCAAGTCAGTTAAGAAGGGGGATAAAACCTTTAATAGGTACATTAGGGAGCATAGAAAGGTTAAGGAAGGAATAGTGAAGATTAATAAGGGAGAGGGGAGGTGGGCAGAGGGAGACAGTGAAAAGGCAGAGATACTGAATGAATACTTTTGCTCAGTATTCACAAAAGAAGATGAGGAGGAGTTACCTAAACCAGACAGTAGAAGCACTCTGGCTAGGGGGGTTGACGCCAGTCCATTTAGAGAAGAAAGAGTTGTGAAAGAACTCCTAAAACTCAAGATGGATAAAGCAATGGGGCCTGATGGGATTCACCCCATAATCCTAAAAGAACTAAGGGAGGACCTAGTGACACCACTGACCACACTTTTTAACAAATCATGGGAGGATGGGGTGGTACCTGAGGACTGGAGGAGGGCAGATGTGATTCCCCTTCACAAAAGTGGGAGCAAGGCAGAAGCAGGAAACTACAGACCTGTAAGTTTGACCTCAGTGGTAGGGAAAATGATGGAATCACTTCTGAAAGAAAGAATTGTTGAATACCTAGAGGCCAGCAGAGCACAGGACCCAAAGCAGCATGGATTTACAGCAGGAAGGTTATGTCAGACGAATCTAATAGATTTCTTTGACTGGGTGACCAAAGTAATAGACCAGGGAGGGGCTGTGGATATGGCCTACCTAGACTTTAGCAAGGCATTTGACTCAGTCACACACAAAAGATTAATAATCAAGTTAGCCAGCCTGGGAGTGGGTCCCAGGGTGGTAGCCTGGGTTGCAAACTGGCTGCACAACAGGACACAGAAGGTAATAGTGAGTGGAACACATTCCGAAGAAAGGGGGGTCACTAGTGGAGCACCTCAGGGCTCAGTACTGGGTCCAGTCCTCTTTAACATCTTTATAGGTGACATTGCAGAGGGTCTGGAGGGAAAGGTATGCCTCTTTGCAGATGATACAAAGATCTGTAACAGAGTTGATACACAAGGGGGTGTAGAAAGGATGAGAAGGGACTTGGCAAGGTTGGAGGAATGGTCAGACATATGGGAACTTAGATTCATTGCAAAGAAGTGCAAAGTAATGCACCTGGGAAACAAAAACCCAGGAGAAGAGTACACTATATCAGGAGAGGTACTAACAACAACAAAAAATGGAAAGGACTTGGGGGTAGTCATATCAGATGATCTAAAGGTGGGTAAGCAATGTGAGAAGTCAGTAAGGAGAGCCTGGGGGGATACTGGGATGCATAGGAAGGGGCATCACAAGTAGAAAAAGGGAAGTGGTTATCCCTCTGTACAGACAGTTGGTGAGACCCCATCTGGAGTACTGTGTGCAGTTTTGGAGACCTCATCTACGCAAGGACATAGACAGGATGGAAGCAGTCCAATGGAGGGCAACTAAAATGGTGCAGGGTCTGCATCAGAAATCATATGAAGAAAGACTGAGAGAGCTTAATATGTATACCCTTGATGAAAGGAGGGACAGGGGGGACATGACAGAAACATTCAAGTACCTCATGGGAATGAGCAAAGTCCAGGAGGGTAGCATCTTTCAGGAAAAGGGATGTGTAAGAACAAGGGGACACAATTTAAAGATAGAGGGGGGACGGCTCAGGGGTAATGTGAGGAAATCTTTTTTCACGGAGAGAGTGGTGGATGCGTGGAACTGCCTTCCTGCGGAGGTTGTTGGGGCTAAAACAGTGGGGGAATTCAAACATGCATGGGACAGACACAAGGCAATTGTAGTTGGGGGGGGTGGCAGGAAGTAGGCTGTTGGTTAACTAGAATCTGCAGCTTATCCAGTAGGTAGGGAAATGGGCAGACTGGGTGGACCAAGTGGTCCTTATCTGCCATCAAAGTCTATGTGTTTCATGGTCCTGTGGTTCAGACTGAAGACATTGTTCTTTGACCTTTCTTGCAAAGGCCATCTGGGCCCTCTCAGTCCCAGAAACTCGGGCTGAGTTATTCTCATTAGTTACGCTGCACCTCCTCGGTCGAAAAGGTACTGAGGTGGTTGGAGGGTCGACGCCAAGATAGGCTACACAGGCGCAAGCTAGTCTCGCAGTGCCGTGTATGCGTGGTAACTGTCTCAGCGCCGACCCTTCTGAAAATTGTAGGCTCCCGCTTGGTCCTAGCACCTCCGGCGCTATCCCACTAGTGTGTATGAGTGATGGAGACTGTCCAAGAAGATCAATAATTACGGTAAGTATGTAATTTCCATTTCTCATCCCATACCTCAAAGAGGACATAAGTCTCCTTGAATCTGTCTTGAAAAGTGCCACAAAAATGATCCTTGGTCAGCAGGGAAGGTCATACAAGGAGAGAGTACGTACTCCCAGGAGAAGAGAGGAATGGGGAGAATATGATTGAAGCCATGAAGAACGTGAAAGGAGTGAACAAGGTAGATCACAGGAGCCTATTCAAGAGCTGCAGTCATACCACTACCAGGGGACACAGATATACTGGCTGGGGAGGGTTTCAGGAGAGGCATGAGGAAGCATTTCTTCACTGGAAGAGTGGTGGACACCTGGAACAGCCTCCCAGGAGTGAAGGCCAGAACAGTTACCAGCTTCAAGAGAGCATGGTGCGTACATTAAGGACTAGTGAAACCTCATTGCAAAGGAGCTCTAGCTAGTGGTTTGTAGATGAGTAGCAGCTGGGCAAACAGGGTGGACCTTAGTCCTCTTTGCCATCACCTTATGCCTCAGACAGTTTTTTTTTTTTTTCTAATTCTATTTTTGCGCCCTCTCCTGGTATCCCCCGAACCCTCTCCAGCGATCATCCAACACCACCAACTCTACCTACTTGTAGCTGACTTCTCCCCCGACACCGGTCATCCCACGAGTCTACCCTCCGGGAAAGGTTGCCCGGCCAGGCGCTCTATCTATAGGGTTGAGCACCGGGCCGGGAGGAGACAGGATGAGGGAGAGCAGTGCCCGGCCACGGGAGTGTGGTTCGTGGGGTGGAGGTGCTTTCGCTTATCGGTGGGAGAAGGTTTTTTTTTCTACTTTGTTACGCCCTGTGGAGCCCGGCTGTTAAGGCAACATGCTGCTCACGGCTCCACCCTGGCATACGCCATGCTGTTGGCTACCTCCAGCCGCCCAGAGGTCGCCTCCTCACGGTCATCTCTCCCAACCTCCCAGGAAGAGAGGCAATCCTCCAGATCGCATAATCTCTTCCCCACTGCAAACCCTGGCAGCCCTGGCTCATTCCCGAACCTGGGTCGCCTGCGTGGCGAGGTGTGGCATCCAGCGCCTCAACCCTCTGCGCCACCAGGCCGACTCTGCCTCTGACAGTCGAAAGTGTTTTTCTGGGATTTTCCACTGCTTACATATTTTGCAAGATTAGGTCTTAAAAAGTATTTTTCCAGTCATTTTACAATTTTATTAGTCATTTTTTGGGGGGAGGGGATGGAGGATATTGTTGATTGTCCCTGAGGAGGTGGCCAACCAGTCCCTTTCATTTCTCAACTGAGCCTCCTTGTGCTCAGGCAGGTAATGACGTGTGTCCAGGATGAGGGTGGGAGCTTCATTAAAGTCAGTCAGGGCCAGATTTACTTACATCTTCTTCGAGGATATCTCTTTCATGAGGCCATAACTTTGGAACTTATAGTGGCCTTGCACTAGGACCACATGGAAACTTTCGCAAGCACATCAGTGTACACATAAATGTGAGCTGCCCCTTCTCTCCTCAGTTCTTTTACCTCTGTTGATCAGATTTGTCGGACTGCTATAGGAAACACTGTTGCTATTGACGCCATTTTAGTTTTTCATTTTCTAAAAGTAATCACTTCTCTAGTGATTTTTTGACAACCTGCATGTCATTGAAGGAATCATCCAAACTTTTCCAGTACTGTGAGTACGGAGAATAGATTTAAACAGGAGACTGCCATGAGGTTTGTGCCTGTTGCTTAGACCTAGACCACAACATGAAAGCCTGCGAAATCTGCCAGGGATTTAACTCTACAATCAGTCATCACAGAAAGGGAGCTTTGGAAAAGGTTTTACTCCAGAAGGCCGTAAAGAGAATGGAGAAGCAGCTTCAAGAAAAATCTGTATTTCCAGCTCCATCAAGTGAATCGTGGTCATCCAAATCTGGGGAGAAAACTTAAGTGAGTCAGAAGCACAACTATCGGGACAAGAATAAGTCTTCCCAAGCACACTCCAGGTTGCCCCTGTGCTCTACAAGTATGACCTGTGCTTAAGCGTCCACTCTGACAGCGACGCAAACTGTCCCCCTGACCATTGACCTGACCCCAAGGTCGGGGCTTGGTGTGGGCGCTACCAGGCCTATGACGGCTGAAACGTTGCGTCAACAATAGGGACTTAGCCTCTCTCATTGACTGATCCAGTCACGCCCGCCAATTAAAGAGGCACCAATGCTCAGGCAGTATTTAATCATTTTCTCAAACATGATGGGCACCTGCTGCCAGGTCTCCCTCTTCCAGGGAGCACATCGATGGGGTCCTCTACAAATAGTCCACTTGACTACAAGACACTTTCATACCACAAGTCTCCTATGTAGCGTCAATGGCATGGTGGCTCATTCCCGTCGGCCCAGTTAATGATGAATATATGAGTATAATCCTGGTCTAATTATGCGTGGAGAGGAGGAAGAAGCAGAAGACTATGTTGAGAGCCAGTATTAACATGGCACCAGCTCTACAGTCTCCAGTTGCAGTGAGGACTCTGTGGTGAACACACCAAGATCCCCTCCAGAAAAGCCTACATTTTTCACCATAATGCAGCAGATGCAAGCTGCCGTGGGCTTTGCTCTAGAAGAGCAGAATACTACTAAGAAGAACCTGCTGGAGTTCCTGGAGCTGCCAGAGTCGCTCTCTATTGCGGTGCCTCCTCGGCTTCCAGCCGTAGAGGATGCTACCTATACAGCTTGGTACAGACCAGATCATATACCAGGTGTTCCCAGAAAGGCAGACAAAATGCATTCTGCCCCCTCTGGAAAGCCTTTCTATGCCACATAATCTGAAACTGACTTGGTAATGATTAATGCTGCCCATGACAAGTCTAGGGCACCTATAACACCTGAAGTCCCTGACTCGTTGATGAGGAATCTAGAACATTGGATATCCTAGGTAAGTGGACATATGCCTCTGCATTATTGGGCCTTTGTATTGCTAACTACCACACCCATATGATGAAGTATGAGAACACTCTCTGGGGGAAGGCCAAGGCTGCTGCACAGGCTTTGCTTGAGGGCTACTCAAAACAGGAGTTACTGAAAGCTCTAACGGCTGGGACTGATCTGGGAAAGCATTTGCTGTGCACAGCCGATGATGTTTCTGATGCCTGTGCCAGGGCTGTGGAGTCTGGCATCTGTCTCAGAAGATATTATTCTCTCAGAGTAACAGGCTTTGCCACAGATGTGCAACAAATAATTCTTAATGCCCTAATCAGAGGGCAGAAGTTGGTCATGAAGTACAAAAGATTCTCAAAGATCTCCAAGCCTTGGTTAGGACTTTGAAATAGGTGCACTCTCTCTACCATACCGTAACCCAACCCAGGGATAGGAGCAGGGTGTCTGTTGCCCAGCTTGTGTTAGAGGAGAGTACCCAGCCCCCAGACAGCAGGACAGGGGCAAAGGAGTATGGGCCTTGCCAGTCCCCAACACTAAACTGAATGCCATTCAAAAGCACCCAGAGGTGGTGGAGCTGGTAGAGCTGCACCCACTAGCTCAGACTAACTCCTTATAACCCCTACCTCCTTTACCTCGAGGGGTGGTTGTAGGGGGCCACCGCTCCTTCCATTTAACCCAATGGCGTGAGGTGACAGCAGATGCTTGGGTTCTGGAGATCATAGAAGAGGGTCATGCTCTGGAACTTCTGGACAACCCCTCCTTCCCCCTAGATCATTCCCCCAGTTGTGTCAACATATCCTCCAGGGCGCATACCCTTGTTGGGGGAGGAAATTACAATTCTGCTGCAAAAACAGGCCATGGAACCAGTCCCTCTGGAAGAGAGGATCACAGATTTTTCCCCCGGTTGTTCCTTGTCCCAAAGTGGACAGGAGACCTGAGGTCTATTCTGGATCTCAGGGAACTAAATTTCTTCATAGAACACAAGAAGTTCAGAATGGTCACTTTACAGGGTCTCCTTCCTTTACTACAGAAAGGGTTTTGGATATGCTTCCTGGATATGAAAGGTGCATACCTCTATATCAAGATCCAAAAAACCTCACTGAAAATACCTGAGGTTCCTTTTTCAATGGGAACATTACCAATACAGAGTGTTGTCCTTTGGCTTGTTTTCTGTACCATTGGTCTTTACCAAATGCTTGGCAGTAGTGGCAGCAGCCCTTTTCAGGGAAGGCTTGTATGTTTTCCATTACTTTGATGATTGGCTTTTGAAAGCCCACTCCAGGGCTCAGCTGTTGATGACTTTAGTTTGAACCAGACAGCTGCTCAGTGCTTTGGGGTGATACCCTGACAGTGACTGCAGTACATAGGGGCAGTACTGGACGAAGCCCCTGGCTCAACTTTCCTACCTCTGGACAAGGTCGACCACCTGATTGCTCAAGCACAGTTAGTGCACGACAGCCATTATGTCTCATCAAGGACATGTTTATGCCTCCTGGGACTCATGGCAGCAGACATTGTCACAGTACCACTGGCCACATGTGGATTCCCCTGTGGAACCTAAGAGTCCAGTGGGACCAGCTCACGAATGATCTAAAACAGATGGTTCTAGTCACATCCCATGTGCGCAAAGTGCTCAAGTGGTTTATGGAAATCAGCAAACTGATGAAGGGAATTCCATTCCTGATCCCCTCTCCTCTTCAGATCCTCATCACAGATGATTTGGGGTTGGGATGGGGAGCCCATATAGGCGTTCGCCAGACACAGGGCATATGGATCTCTGTGGAGCGCACTTTGCACATCAGTGTTCTGGAAATGCGCATAGTCCTATATGGACTCCAAACCTTCTAGAACCACTTGTCCCCAGGTCCTCTTTTAATACAGATGGACAATATCAGTGTAATGCATTATGTCAACAAACAAGGGGGACTCATTCCTATCTGCTGGGCAGAGAAGCAATGAGGGTTTGGTACTGGGCTCTAGAACATGGTCTGCAACTATCAGCAGTACATGTTGCAGGCATCCAAAACATTATGGCAGACAAGTTAAGCAGGTCACAGTCTAGGATCCATGAGTGGGAACTACTGACCTTGGTGGTAGACAACCTGTTCAACAGATGGTGTCCTCCAGAGTTGGACCTTTTTGCGTCCCCCTACAACACAAAACTGCCGCTTCTAGGATCGTGAATATGTTGTTCTATCCACACTTGTTGGCATGTCCTTTCCCTTTAAGATTCATGCTGGAAGGTCTAAAAGCTGGCCCCTCCCACCCACCAGGGTGGTATATCCCTCGGCTCCACCCCTTGCTGCTGGAAGATTCAGGTTCCTTCCTTATCGCTCATGTGTTACTGTAGGCCCTGGCAAATAAATCTCCGGATTTACCTAAACTAAAACTCGTTTGAGTTTCTCCTAATCGCATTGCAATTTTGACCATGATGGAGGACAAGTCCTCGCCCGGTTTCTGACACTGCCCGTGTGGGCAACAGATGTCTCGGACCAACCCTCATGCTCGGTGTGTTTATTGCCTGGGTCATGATCATGACACCCAAGCATGCGGAAATATTTTGCGCATTCCACCCTGGTGATTTGTACAGTCGTCTCGCACAGCTGCAATTGGGCAGACCAGAAAAACGGAACCCGCCGGTGAAATACAAGGAAGCCTGTTGGGCGTTCTCCGCAGCTACGTGGTCTGCTGAGCAGCTGGAGCAGATGAAGGCCTTCCAAGAGGAAGCAGCACAGTGCTGCTGATCAGTCCTCTTCTATGTCGATCTTCATCCCACTCAATCTGGGCTCCACCGTCTCAGGCTTCTTTAGGGAGATGTCAGTCCCTCCCTACCAATGGAGATGGTCCCTCAGGCACCCACGTCTCTCGTTCCCATAAAAGAAGGATAAGGAGCAAAAGGAAGGTTCGTCTCGCCGACGACGTTCTTGGAATCATGAGAGAGCTCGGTTCCAGGAATCTTCTTAGCCACTGGCTTTACGATACCACTGTCAGTGCAGCCGGCTAAGATGTGGGACGATGACCAAGTCGAGATTATTCGCGACACTGTCAACCCGTCATCACTGGATGAGGCCGACAACTCCTTACTCAGCACCCCGGTCCTGCCTGGATCCACTGAGGAGGAGACCCAGCCTGTTGAAACCTCCTCATGGTCCTGGTCCCTGCGGGTTTCCCAGGCTCCTTCCGAACGACCTTGTCAGTTCCCCCAGTGGTCCAAGTCAAGGTCTCAGACCTCTTCGACCAACAGGCCGAAGAAGGCGCATAAGCGCTTCAGCGCTTCACAAAGCGATGCCACCGCCATTCTTCCTCATCCTCCTCAGATGAGGAAAGGCTTCAATGCAAGCTGTATCTACACTACAAGGATTTGATGTGGCAGCAGCTGCTTATGTCCAGCCTGAAGTCGACTCCAGCTTTTTCTCTGGCCATTACTTGGGTGTCACCCTCTAGGCTGACGCCAACTCCTCAGGAGCCGGTCCACACCGTCCCTCCTCCTGCGGAGCTGATCAAGACCCTCCCGGCTCGGCTGAAACCAGCCTCTCCACCTATTCGGGTGGAACCGCCACCTAAACAGACCATGTCCGGGGCCCCTGTCAAGGAGTCTTGTCCCGTTACGGGCCTTCTGCACAGGCTGTCCGTCACCCTCACTCCCGACCATCCTAGACGGATGGAAGGTGACTCTGGAGGCCAGCCAATCTATCCGGGAGTCCGAGGACTCTGCCCTGCATTCTCATCCCTTGGACAAATCTGCAGGGAGTCTTTCAATGGAGGAAGGCCCCAGTTCCTTCATGGGTATCCTCCGTCTCATCTCCGAAATCATGGGGATGCCCTTGGAACCTGTTCAGAAACGGGCCGAATACCCCCTCCCAGATATCCTCAAATGAGGGGATTTGCTGACAGAGGTCTTCCCAGTGGCTGAGGCCATTGTTGGGCTGGCCTTGGAGCTGTGGCAGCACCCTGCCTCCTGCCCCACACCCTCAGCCCGAATGGCCCGCAAGTATGCAGTCCCTATCAGGATTCACAGAGCACCCCTTGGCCGAGTGACTGGTGACCGAATCTGTGTTCAGGCATTCGGGTAATTCGGGAGACACCGATGGACCCCCGGACAAGAGTCCAAGAAGCTGGACCATTCGGCCTGGAAAGTCTATGCTCCCTCTTCGCTTTGGCCTTCATCAGGCAAGCTCGGCCGTCATCATGACGCATTTTTCCCATGCCCTTCTGGGCTCTTTAGGTTCTTTCTCACCTCCCCACAGACCTCCAGACCACAGTCAAGCAGGTCCATAACCAGGACAGGGCGGTTGCGAAGCAGCAACTCCAGACGGCTCTGGACATCGGGGACTCCTGCACCTACTTGGTGGCAGCCATGGTTGCCGTGCACCGCAGAGCCAGGCTGAGGGTCTCCACCTTCACGGCAGACACTCAGCACAAATTGATGGACGTCCCTTTCCTGTGTACCGATCTTTTCGGCCCAGAAGTGGATGGTCACCTCCAGCGCATAGAGAAGTCCAGTGCCACCTTGGACTCTGACTTATGCTCAGAAGGAATCCCAAGGTTCCAAAAAGCAGAAAAGAAAAGCCTTTTCAGCCTTCTGCTCCTGTGGCCAAACAACCCCATTTCCAGTCGGGGCAACAACAGCAGCAGGCTCAACCTTGGCACCCTCAGCCCAAGTCCAGGCCCCCGGCGGCCCGTAAACCCGGAGGAACGGGTTCCGGTGGTCCCCAAACCTGATCCTCTTCCTCCAAGCCTGCTCAGTGATGGGATGGGGGTTGCCAACCCGATACCCATCACACCAGCTCTGGATCCTCCCGTGGGGGGTCAGCTCCACCACTTGCTTTCCGCCTGGTTCGCTGTTTCAACAGACAGATTTTGAAAGTGGTCAGCCAAGGACTGCTTATGGAATTCGAGCAGTACCCACCAAGCCAATCCCGCACCCCATGGGAGGAAGTGATGTCCATACACCCTCAGTCAGCTCTCAGAGATGACATCCCACAAATTCTCCGCAAGGAGGTGGTGGTCAGAGTCATGGACCCCCCTGCCCCGGTCAGCCCTGAGTTAATTTCCAGGTACTTCCTGGTCCCAAAACAGATGGAGGGCTGGTGCCCCATTCTAGATCTGCACGACCTGAACCAATTTCTCAGGCCCCGCATGTTCAGGATGGTAACTGTGGACATGGCCTACCTAGACTTTAGCAAGGCATTTGACACAGTCCCACACAAAAGATTAATATACAAGTTAGCCAGCCTGGGAGTGGGTCCCAAGATGACAGCCTGGGTAAAGAATTGGCTGGAGAATAGGACACAGAGAGTAATAGTAAATGGAGTCCACTCTGAAGAAAGGGGGTTACTAGTGGGCACCGAGGGTTCAGATTAGACAGTCCTCTTCAATGTCTTTATAAGTGACATTGCAGAGGACTGAGAAAAGTATGTCTCTTTGCAGATGACACAAAGATCTGCAACAGAGTTGATGCACAAGGTGGGGTGGAAAGGATGAGAAGGGACTTGGCAAGGTTAGGGGAATGGTCAAATGTATGGCGGCTTAGATTCAGTGCTAAGAAGTGCAAGGTAATGCACCTGGGAAACAAAAACCCAGGGGAAGAGTACACAATCGGGGTGAGATACTAACAACAACAAAAATGGAAAGGGACCTGGGGGTAGACATATCAGATGACCTAAAGGTGGGCAAGCAATGTGAGAGGGCAGCAAGGAGGGCTGGGGGATACTGGGATGCAGGGAGAGGCATCACCAGTAGAAAACAGGAAGTTATTATCCCTCTGTACAGACAGCTGGTGAGACCCCATCTGGAGTACTGTGCAGTTCTGGAGACCCAATCTCGCAAAGACATAGACAGGATGGAAGCTGTCCAGAGGAGGGCACTACAAATGGTGCAGGGTCTGCACAGGAAGACATACTGGAGGGAGACTTAAGGAGCTTAATATGTATAGCCTCGAGGAAAGGAGGAGAGGGGGACATGATAGAAACTTTGGCACCTCAAGGGAATCAACAAAGTCCAAGAGGGTAGCATCTTTCAAAAAAAGGTGTGCAAGAACAAGGGCACAATTTGAAGATGGGGGTGGCTCAGAGGTAATTTAAGGAAGTATTTTTTCACAGAGAGTTGTGGATGCATGGAGCGGCCTTGAGGAGGTTGTGGAGTCAAAAACAGTGGCTGAATTCAAGCATGCATGGGACAGTCATAAGGCAATTCTAGGGGGTGGGGGTAGGAAGAAGTAGGCTGCTGGTTAACTAGGATCTGCAGCTTATCCATTAGGTAGGGAAATGGGCAGACTGGGTGGGCCAGGCGGTCCTTATCTGCCATCAAATTCTATGTTTCTATGTTTCTAACTCTGTCTCTGATCAGACAATCTCTTGAGCAGAACAGATGGTTCTAGGGACATGGATATGTTGTTCATCCACACTGTCTGGCAGGTTTCTTGCCGCTTTAAATCTTGCCGGAAGGTCTTCAAGCTGGCTCCTCCCACCCACCCAGGTGGTAAAACTCTCGGCTCCGCCCCATGACGCCAGATCTTCCTTACCGCTTGGAAGCTCAGGTTCCCTCCTTAATGCTCTGCGTGATAGACTGGATCCTAATTCTTCGGTTCGCCCGAAACTCATTTTAACATTTTCAAGACTTCAGTCAACTTTCTCCCTCGTGGCTGCGATGGACAAATCGACTCCTGGATTTCGGCAGTGCCCTTGTGGGCAGAAGGTGTGCAGGACGGACCCGCACTCCACATGCATCTACTGCCTCGGCCTAGAACACGACCCGCAGGCCTGCGAGTCATGCTGTTCGTTTTCGGCCAACGTCCTGGAGGACCGCACTGCCCGGTTAAAGCTAGGGCGCCCCGAGAAGCGCTACTCACCGGTTAAGTCGAAGGAGGACCGTTGGGCGGTTACCGCGGCAGCTGGCTCGGCTGAGCAGCTCGACCAGATGATCGCCCTCGAGGAGGAGGCGGCCCAGGCCACATCTTCCTCACATCAGAGCAGCTCTTCGCGGACTCCTCTGAGTCCGACGACGACTCCTCACATCTTCCTCTTCCTCGGTCGCGGCATTTATCCCGCTCTGTCTGGGTACCTCGTATTCAGCTTCGTTCAAGGAGCTTTGCCAATCCCTTTCCACGAAGGGAGAGGGGCCATCGGGACATTCCTCTCGGTCCAAAGAAGGACTCTAAGGGTAAGTCCTATCCTCGGCGTTCATGGGAGCGGGAGAGGTCTCCTTCCCCGGACAGCCAACTGTAGACTTCGGTCGAGGTTGCGGCTAAGGCCGCTGGCTTCACGGCGTCCCCATCAGGCCAGCCGGTCGAGATTTTTCTTGACCCATCGGACGGGCTGTCGACTGGTGAAGCCGACAACCCTTCTTCACCAGTTCCTCCGGTGGAGACCGAGGATCTGCCTGCGCCCCGGTGTAGCAGTCCCCGATTAAGGCGTCTGAGCCGAGGGAAGAGCGGGTGTCCCCCGGTCCTTCCCAGACCCGTCCTTGGAAACACCTGGGATCTCGGTCTCGGACTTCTCGGTCTAGCCGATCCCGCCGACATCGGCGGTGTCGGTCTCGGCAACGAGGTAGATGGTGCCGCGACTCGTCCTCGTCTTCCTCCTCGGAAGAGGAGAGGCTTCGGCGCAAGTTGCGTCTACGCTACGAGTACCTGACGTGGCAGCAGTTCCTTCTGTCCGGGAGCAAGTCGACGCCGACGCCTTCCCCGGCCGTTAAGTGGCTGTCACCCGAGCGGCCAAAACAACCCCTCGCCGTAGTCGAGATGCCCAAGTCTGGGCCAGTTGTTCGGACGAAACCCGCTGCCCCACCGATTGTGGTGGAACCTCCGCCTCCACAACTGAAATCGGGGGCACCAACCAAGGATTCTCGGTCGGGTCAAGGCCTGCCTCATAGGTTGTCGGTCACCCTCACTCCCGATCGTCCTCGGCAGGTGGAGGGTGGCTCAGGCCCCAGGCAGCTCTTCGCGGACTCCTCTGAGTCCGATGACAACTCCTCCCTGTTCTCCAGGCCAGTTGACCTGGAGTCTTCCGGGGGCCATTCGTTGGACAAAAGCCCATCGTCCTTCATGGGTTTGCTTCGGCTCATCTCGGAGTCCACCGGGATGCAGCTCGAGCCCGTATCCAAACGGGCCAAGTATCCCCTGACGGAGATACTGGGCCAAGGGGATTCCCCCACGGAGGCCTTTCCAGTGGCTGAGGCCATTGTTGGCCCAGCTTTGGAGCTTTGGCAGCGGCCTGCTTCCTGCCCTGCGCCTTCAGCCAGGATGGCCAGGAAGTATGGGGTCCTACCGGCTCTTTACCTGGGTTTTCGAAACACCCTTCTGCTGAGGGGTTGGTCACTGACAGCGTTTTCCAGCATTCCGGGAACGCTAGGGATGTGGACAAGCCCCCCCAAAAAGGAGTCCAAAAAGCTGGACTATGCCGGGCACAAGGTGTACTCTGTGTCCTCCCTTGGCCTCCGCCAGGCCAGCTTGGCTGTGCTGATGGCACACTTCTCCCATGCCCTCATGGGCTCCCTGGATGAGGTGATCCCTCATCTCCCTGCCGACCTGCAGACCACGATCTGGCAGGTTCGGGACCAGGGTAGGGCAGTGGTGAAGCAGCAGCTCCAAATGGCTCTGGACATTGGAGACTGCTGTGCCAGATCGGTTGCGGCCGCGGTGGCCATGCGCCGCAGAGCATGGCTGAGGATATCCACCTTCACGGTGGATACCCAGCACAAATTGGTGGACGTCCCCTTCTTGGGGACCGACCTCTTCGGCCCTGGAGTGGAAGATCACCTCCAGCGGATTGAGAAGTCCAATGCCACTCTAGACTCGGTCACCTCCGCCCAGAAGGACAAGGGCCGCCGACAGCAGCAGCACAAGTCCTTTCGCCCTTCTGCGTCGGCGGCACGTCCGGCCCAACAGCACCAGGGCCAGCAGGCTCGCGCTTGGCATCCCAAACCCAAGCCTGCGGCTTCCTCCAATAGGAAGCAGGAAGATAAAGGCCCAGGAAATTCCTCAGCCGGTCCCTCCTCCAAGCCTGCCCAGTGACGGGCTGAGGGGTGTCGCCCCCAGGTTCGTCACTTCCCCTGGGTTCCCCCCGTGGGGGGACGGCTCCGCCACTTCCTTTTCACCTGGTACGATATCACCACGGACCGCTGGGTGTTGGAGGTGGTAGGACAGGGTCTGCCTCTGGAGTTCGAGCAGGCCCCACCTTTCCGAGTCGTCGCCCCTCGGGGGGCTACGGGTCCGCAGCCTCTCCGTCGGCCTGCCAAGCCGATATTGCCCTGCTCCTCGAAAAAGAGGTGATCAGGAAGGTGGCAGATCCTCCTCCAGACCCGGGGTTTGTGTCCAGGTACTTCCTGGTCCCAAAACGGACGGGGGGCTGGCGCCCCATTCTTGACCTGCACGACATGAACAGGTTCCTAAGGTCTCGGACCTTCAGGATGGTCACTCTGGCTCAGGTAATCCCATCCTTGGAACGAGGCGTGTGGTTCTGTTCCCTGGACCTCCAGGACGCGTTCTTTCACGTCCCAATCCGTCCGTCACACCAGAGATTCCTCCACTTCAGAGCAGAAGGATCCCTTTACGAGTTCCGGGCCATGCCCTTCAGCCTCTCCCTAGCTCCCAGGGTCTTCACCAAATGCATGGCAGCGGTGACAGCATTCCTGCGGCGCCAAAGGGTCCGGGTGTACCCCTACCTGGATGATTGGCTGATTGCAGCCCCCTCCAGAGCGGAGGTGGAGCGGTCCAGAGATCTTGCCCTCTGGGTTTGCTCTCAGGTTGGCCTCCTCATCAACGAGGCCAAGTCGGAACTAGTGCCAAAGCAAGTGGTACAATTCATCGGGGCAGAGCTCGACACTCTATGAGCCAGAGCACGGCTCCCGACGGACAGGGCCGAGGTTCTTTCTTCCTTTGCCCAATCATTTCAGGTTGGGCAATTGCACCCTGCCCGGGACTTTCTGCACCTCCTGGGCCTCATGGCAGCGTTGAGCCCGCTGGTACATGCGTCCCCTTCAATGGGGACTGGCCAGCCAATGGTCACAGCACTTCGATCCGCTGGATCAGCTAGTGGCAGTGACCCAGGGGATGTGGAACGCTCTCCAGTGGTGGACCATTTCTGCACATCTGCAGGAGGGCATCCCGTTTGTCCGCCCCGAGCCGACGGTCTCTCTATCGACCGATGCCTCTCTGGTGGGTTGGGGTGCCCATCTGGGGGAGCACAGAGCGCACGGCCTCTATTCCCCTCGGGAGTCCCGATGCCATATTAACCTGCTAGAGCTTCGAGCAGTTCGTCTAGCCCTCACCGCTTTCGCTCTGTTTCTACGGGGTCAAGTGGTTCTGGTCCAGACGGACAATACTACTACCATGTACTACCTAAACCGCCAGGGCAGGACACGCTCCATACCTCTGTGCAAGGAAGCTCTCCGCATTTGGTCACTCGTGCGCAGCCTGGAGGCGGATCTCCTTGCCATTCACGTGGCAGGAGCCTCCAACACCCTGGCCGATGCCCTAAGCCGGATAGGGGCTGCGTCCCACGAGTGGTCTCTCCTACCGGAGGTAGTACAAGATCTCTTCTCCCTCTGGGGCACGCCTCAGGCAGACCTGTTTGCCTCCAGGAGAATACTGACTGAGACTGTTTCATGCCGCCCCCCTCAGCAGGGCTCGCTGCAGGGGGATGCCTTCTCGTGGCCGTGGACCCCGGGCCTCTTCTACGCCTTTCCCCCATTTCCCTTGATCCACAAGGTGCTTCTCAATGCGAGGAGGGACAAGGCACAGGTGATTCTGGTAGCCCCAGACTGGCCCTGCCAGTTCTGGTATCCAGATCTCCTCAGTCTCAGCTCCAGCCTCCCGAGGCGGCTTCCAGCCCGCCTGGACCTGATCTCAGTCAGTCAGGGGAAGGTATTCCATCCGGACCTTCAATCCCTGCACCTGACGGCCTGGTTCCTGAGCGGCTAGAGTTCCAGGCCTTGGATCTTTCTGACGAGGTCCTCAACGTCATTGAGGCGTCCTGTAAGGAGTCGACCAGAAAATGCTACGCCTTCAAATGGAAGAGATTCTCCATTTGGTGTCCGGGCAAGGGCCTGGACCCTTCCTCCTGTTCCTTGGCAAGCATTCAAACAACATGAAGTCTTGCTATATTATGACATATGCAGTGAGTCCCAACCTTCGAACTGCTCCGGAGGTGAAAGAGTTTACTTTCCATGCCAGGCATGGAACTTTGAGCACGAGCTCGGTTGAAAGCTCTGTCTGTTGTTCTTCAAACTCAAACTGTCAGATTCTTTACTCCGTCTCACTGAACAGTCGCTCGGAGATTTCTCCTTCTGCTCGGTTCATTTTGTTGGTTAAAGTATTAATTTTTCGGGTTTTTAACCGAATTTAAACCGCAACTGGTCGGTTCAAGCTCTGTCTGTGGTACCGTAAGTACTAGGTAGGTTTTACATTATTTCTGTGTGGAACTTGTAAACGGTATTATTGGTTCAGTTTGAACCGATCAGGTTGTTGAAAATTCATTAAATCTGTCTTTTAGAGTGCGGTTCCCGGTTCTTACCGGTTCTAAAAAAAACGGATTTCATTACGGTTTTTTCCATGACCCGTGACACGGTTGGGAACCGATAAGAGGGTCTTCCTTGGCGGATTGCAAGTTTTGGTTAGGCTGGCACTATGTCTGAGAAACCCAAAAGAAAAACCGGGCCCACTGGGTTTCAACACTGCAGTGTTTGTGGGGAAGCCTTTGCCAAGGCTGACCCCCACACCACCTGTGTTTATTGTCTGGGGTTTGACCACCTCAATGCAGACTGCCAGATTTGCAAAAATTTTCATGCAGCTACCCTGGATAAGAGAGTTGGTAGGTTCAGGGAAAAAGAGGCCAAGAAGTCCGCTGACCCGGATGGCCAGCCCGGTTCGGTTGTAACCGAACCGGAGGGAGTGCCCTCTGACCAGGGCGAGACTTCCTCGGACAAAAGGAGAACCGACTCGGAGGAGTCGGTTCCAGCAAAAAGGACTAGAAAATCGGCAGGTGTGGAGCCAAAATTTCCATCTCCAACCGCTGAAGAAATAGCCAAAGCGATTAAAATTGTCCAGTCGCTTTCCCTGGTTCCAACAGAACTGGAACCATCAGGTAAGCGTACGGTTCGGTCGGTTCCACCGGTTCAAGAATATGTTTTAGAGGAATTTTATGAACCGGAGGAGGGGGAAGAGGAGTATAAGGAGAGTGAATGTGGATTTGAAAGTCAGGATGTGCCCATTGAACCGGACATCTCCCCAGACAGACCTTCAGGAGTGTCTCCTCCTAGGCTGAAACCCTCCAGCTCCCTGTGGAGGAAGCTGTGGATGATCAAGAGGAGCCTGACTATGTAGAAATGATGGATATCCCAGAGTCTAGGAGACTGTCTATTCCTTTGCATAAATCTTTTGGGAAACAGACAGTAAAAATTCTAAAAACTCCTCACACTATACCTCGTGTGGATAAAAGAATGGACAAGAGGTACACATTGTCAGGCTCTAATATGGAGTTCCTTACACAACAATGCAGCCATGTTGGGGTAGTGCAGGCTGCAGCCTGTGACAAGGCTAATATTCCCTTGGCTTCACACCCCCCTGACAAGGACTCCAGGAGGATTGATGCTATGGCAAAGAAACAGTACATGGCAGCATCCTTGGGACTCAGACAGGCAAATTATATGGCTTATGTTGCTAGATATCAGAAATCCAGATGGGATACTGTTATGGCTCTAGCGAAACAGGTCCCTGGCCAGCTTGCCAAGGAGCTGGAGCAGGTGGCTGCTGATGGTATTGAGGCATCCAAGGTGCAATTCCATGCTGCAGTGGACTCTAATGATGTGTCATCAAGAGTCATGGCTACATCTGTGGCACTTCGCAGAATGGCTTCGCTCAGATGTACTAGCCTGTCACAGGATACCCAGACTAAGGCCAGGGATTTTCCTGTTGTGGGTAATTCTCTGTTTGGGGAGCAGACAGAGAATTACATGAAGAAAATGGATGAGTATAGGACCACCTATAGGAGTGCACAGGCCAAGTAAAGGCAGGCCACTCATCAAAGGCAGCCTTCCAGGGGCAGGGGCAGACCTTTTCATAGGCCTTTTTACCAAGCCCAGGCCTCCCCTTCAGCTTATGCCCAGAGGGGGTTCTTTAGAGGGAGAAGCAGACGGGGTACAAGCAGACCTGCTTCCACCCCTCAGCCTAAAGCCCCTGCCAAGCAGGCACCCTGATGGGGTGGCCAGGCCAATTATCCACTACCTGTAGGGGGCAGGCTGGCTTACTTTGTCCAGGACTGGAAGTCTTTAACATCAGACAAGTGGGTCCTGGAAGCAGTAAGCCAGGGGCTGGTTCTCAGCTTCAAAAAATTTCCAAAGATGAGAACCAGGTCTTTTCCACCTGCAAATCCATCAGAGGCACTTGCCCTAGAAACAGAAGTTTCTACCCTCCTGGCTCTCAGAGCTGTGGAAAGGGTTCCACCCCTACACCAGGGCAAAGGGTTGTATTCCAGGTACTTCCTTACCCCAAAAAAGACAGGAGAATGGTGGCCCATCCTGGATCTCAGATACCTAAACAAGCACCTTTTAAAACCAAAATTCAAAATGGTGACTCTGGGAATTATTTTACCTTCTCTAAGGCCAGGGAACTGGCTAGCGTCCCTGGACCTCAAGGATGCCTACTGCCATGTTCTTATCGGAAGCTCCCATCGAAAGTACCTCAGATTCGAACTGCCCTCAGGCCATTACCAGTTCAGAGCAATGCCCTTCGGCCTCACCTCTGCCCCGAGGGTATTCACAAAATGCCTGGCAGTAGCAGTTGCCCACTTAAGAAGGCAAAAGATTGCCATCTTTCCTTACCTGGACGACTGGCTCATAGCAGGCCAGTCTCCAGACCAAGTCAAACTACATCTTCAGGTAACTCAGCAACTGCTCACATCTCTAGGTTTCCTTCTCAATCTTTCAACTTCAGTTCTAGAGCCTGTCCAGCTTCTCACCTTCATAGGTGCAGAACTGAACACAAAAGAGGCCAGAGCCTTCCTTCCTCTGGAAAGAGCAAGGACCCTGGTCTCTCTGGCCTCCTCCTTCACCCTGCAGGTCTCTCGACCAGCAAGGCATTTTCTGCAGCTCCTGGGGCACATGGCTGCTTCTACAGCAGTGGTGCAGGGAGCAAGATTTCAGATGAGGGACATCCAGTTCCATTTGAGAGCCTTTTGGTCTCAAAGGAGAGACCCTCTAACCAAATTGATCCCAGTGACTCGAACCCTGATCCAAGCCCTTCAGTGGTGGCAGGATCAGAGCAATCTGAGACAGGGGGTCCCCTTCACCCCTCAGTCTCACTCCTTAATCCTTACTACAGATGCATCCCTCTTGGGGTGGGGAGCTCACATGGGCGACCTCACTACCCAGGCATTGTGGTCCCCTCAGGAATCTCTGCTCCACATCAACCTGTTGGAACTCAGAGCAGTTTTTCTAGCACTTCAGTTTTTTTCCACATCTGTTCAGAACAAAGTTGTACAGGTCAGAACTGACAACACCACTACAATGTGGTACATCAACAAGCAAGGAGGCACTCGGTCTACGGCCTTGTGCACCGAAGCAATGAAGTTGTGGTCTCTGGCTTATTCCCCTGAACACCTCCCTTACGGCAGTTCACCTCCCAGGCAAGGACAATGTCCTGGCAGATGCTCTCAGCAGGATTTCCAGAGCCATCACGAATGGTCACTGGATCCCCTAGTAGTGGAAGTAGTATTTGCCCGATGGGGCACCCCGCAGATAGATCTTTTTGCAGCCCCAGACAATCACCAACTTCCCCTTTTTTGTTGCAGGCCCCCAATGTTGGGCTCAGTCCCCCTGGATGCCTTCCTTCTCAGTTGGGAATGGAAGTTTCTCTATGCTTCCCCCCCCCCTTCTGTTCAAGGTGCAGTCAAAATCAGATCTCAACCCTGCAAGATGATCCTGATTGCTCCAGATTGGCCAGACAGCCCTGGTACCCACTCCTTATGTCCTTAGCAGTCCACCTTCTCCTGTGTCTTCCCAGGAATCACAACCTGTTAACCTGTGCTCAGGGAGAGTTTGGTGCCCAATCTCAAATCCCTCAATCTCAAGGCCTGGCTCTTGAAGAGTTAGAGTTTGCTGACCTACACCTCTCCCAAGGTGTATTGGATATCTTGAAGGCTTCTAGGAAGCCTTCCACCAGGGCTACTTATAATTCCAAATGGAAGAGGTTATCCATATGGTGCTCTGGCAAACACATTTCCCGAGAATCTGCTGACTTACCCACAGTCCTGGATTATATGGTGCATTTGAATACTTTGGGGCTGAGACCAGCTACCCTAAAGGTGCACCTGGCAGCCGTGTCTGCTTTATCAGCTGGTAAACCCTCTTCTCTTTCAGCTCATCCTGCATTCTCCAAGTTTTTCAAGGGGTTGCTTCACACCAACCCTCCATTCAGGGACCCTGCCCCTGCCTGGGATCTTAATATTTGCATTGCCCAGCTTATGCAACCCCCTTTTGAGCCCTTGTCTTCAGCAGAGCTTAAGTACTTGACTTGGAAAACTGTGTTTTTGGTAGCCATCACTTCTGCCAGGTGCATAAGTGAATTGCAAGCTTTGTCAGTGGAGCCTGATTTATCTCCTTTCATAGAGATAAGGTGGTCCTCAGGACTAACAGAAAGTTCTTGCCTAAGGTGGTTTCAGACTTCCACCTTAATCAATCTATGTCTCTCCCCGTGTACTTCACTGACCATTCCTCCTCTGGCGAGAGGAGACTGCACAGTTTAGATGTCAAAAGAGCCCTTAGTTACTACATAGAATGTACCAAGGGTCACAGGTTTGACTCCCTCCAACTGTTCCTCACTTATGGTGAGGTTGGTAAAGGGAAACCTGCCACTAAAAGATCCATTGCCAGGTGGATTGTCTCTTGTATCCAATTTTGCTATGAAAAACTGGGTAAGGTTCCTCCCTCAGGCCTGAGGGCTCACTCTACCAGAGGTACAGCTGCGTCTCTGGCTGCTGCCAGGGACATCCCTATCCTAGAGATATGCCAAGCAGCTACCTAGAAAACAGTTCACACTTTTACCAAGCATTACTCACTGGACATCCAGGTTAGGAGTGATGCTCGGTTTGGCACAGCTGTGCTTCAGAGCCTATTTCCTAAGTAGGTTCTGTCCCTCATCCATGGAGGTACTGCTGTGTAGTCTGCATATGTCATAATATAGGAAGACTTCATGTTGTTTGAAGAAAAAATTACTCACCTTAGTAATGTTGTTTCTTCTAATGGAGTCTTGCTATATTATGACCTCCCCCCCTGCCTGCCCCTCTCAGAACCTCTGCTCTTGGGATGTGGGTGGGCAGTGCAGTGTTGGCACTTAGTAGATGCCCACCTTGTTTTTTCACCCCTCCTTTTTGGGGTGTTCAGGTGTTGTGTTTTTATTTTTTGGATCCCCTGACTTGAGTCTTTGTTTTGGGACCAAAAAATTTGTTCTTATATTTAGTAGCCAGTTGGCTAGTGTAGATTTACAGCTTCCACACAGAACCTTAGTGAGTTTTGCTCGAAAAGATCTGACAGTTTGAGTTTGAAGAACAACAGACAGAGCTTTCAACCGAGCTCGTGCTCAAAGTTCCATGCCTGGCATGGAACGTTAACTCTTTCACCTCCAGAGCAGTTCGAAGGGTGGGACTCACTGCATATGTCATAATATAGCAAGACTCCATTAGAAGAAACAACATTACTAAGGTGAGTAATTTTTTCTTCTGGACTACCTGTGGTCCCTTTCTCAGCTAGGGCTTCAGTCGACGACCCTCAAGGTGCACCTAGCAGCCATCTCTGCTTACCGGGCGTGGGCCAGAAAGCAACCGGTGGTGCAGGAGAAGGTGGTCAGGTGCTTTTTCAAAGGCCTTGATCACATATCCCCTCCAGTGCAAGAACCTCCACCTCTGTGGGATCTACTGCTGGTATTGGCTAAGCTCATGGGCAAGCCATTCGAACCGATGCACAGGTGTGGCATCTCTCACCTGTCGTGGAAGACCACCTTCCTGGTGGCTATCACGTCAGCCAGACGGATGGGAGAGCTCCAGGCGCTTTCCATCAAGTCTCCTTATCTGGTCTTCCACAGGGACAAAGTTGTCCTGCGCCCCCACCCGGAATTCCTTCCGAAGGTGGTGTCGGAGTTTCACCTTAACCAGATGCTGACTCTGCTGGTGTTCTACCCCAATCACACCTCGGAGGCCGAATATAGGCTTCATACTTTGGACCCTAGAAGAGCACTCACTTATTATAAGTAGCGGACGGCTGAAGTTCGGGGAGAGGTTCGCCAGCTGTTTGTCACCTACGCTGAAGCCGCACCTGGCAGACCTGCAGCCAAGTGGACGATAGGCAGGTGGGTCACCTCCTGCATAGATCTCTGCTATAGGTTGGTGGGCATGGAGCCTCCCAGAGGGATAAGAGCTCATTCTACCCACCATACTGCTGCATCGGTGGCTGCTTCTAGGGACGTCCCTATCCAGGAAATCTGCAGGGCTGCTACCTGGAAGTCAGCACACACCTTCATCACCCACTACCACATCGACCTTGAGTCACGCCAGGATGCTGGTTTTGGGGCCTCGGTTCTCCAGTCTTTATTCCCTAAGTAGTGGTGTGCGCCTTGTCTACCTCCTCCCGGAGAACTGCTACGAGTCTGCCAGACAGTGTGGATGAACAACGTATCCATGTCCCTAGAAATACAGGTTACTCACCTGTAACAGGAGTTCTAGGAATGGTATATGTTGTTCATCCCTCACCCACCTGATCTCCCCGGCTTTGACGCACAACCTCATTTCCAGCGGGCTAGATCTGGCGCCATGGGGCGGAGCCGAGAGTTTTACCACCCGGGTGGGTGGGAGGAGCCAGCTTGAAGACCTTCCGGCAAGATTTAAAGCGGCAAGGAACCTGCCAGACAGTGTGGATGAACAACATATACCATTTCTAGAACTCCTGTTACAGGTGAGTAACCTGTATTTTTGCTCTCTGGATCTCCAGGATGCATTCTTTCACATCCCAATCCATCCATCTAACCGAAGGTTCCTCCACTTTCGAGCAGAGGGAGCCCTCTTCGAGTTCTAAGCCATGCGTTCAGCCTGTCATCGGCCCCATGTCCTCACCAAATGCATTGCAGTGGTGGCGGCCCATCTTCAGTGTTGGGGGTCAGAGTTTACCCATCTCGACAACTGGCTCATAGCGGGTTTCTCCAGACAGGAGTTGGAGAAGTCCAGGGATCTGGCCCTCCAAGCCTACATCGAACTTGGTCTCCTGGTCAACGAGACCAGGTTGGAACTCGTACCTTCCCAGGTGATCTGCTTCATCGGGGCAGACCTCGACTCTTGTTGAGCCAGAGCCAGGCTTCCAAGGGACAGGGCAGAGGTTCTCCCCTCCTTCGTCTGATCATTTCTGACGGGGCATTTGTGCCCTGCCCAGGACTTCCTGCGCCTTCTAGGGTACGTGACGGCCTGCACCACCACCATGGCCTGATGGGCTCGGTGGCATATGTGCCTCCTTTAATAGGAGATGGCCAGCCAGTGGACTCAGTGACATGGTCACTTCGATCAGCTGACCCAGATGATGTGGGACACTCTCCAGTGGTGGACCATCCTAGAACACCTGCAGCAAGGGATCCCGTGTGTCCATCCCAAGCCGACGGTCATTCTGATGACCAGTGCCTTTCTCATGGGCTTGGGTGCCCACATGGGGAATCACAGAATCCATGGGCTCTGGACTGCCTGAGGAATCCTAATGTCATATCAACCTGCTGGAGCCCCGAGCAGTTTGGCGCTGTCTGCATTCGCTCCGCTCCTTCGGGGTCAGGTGGTGCAGGTCCAGATGGACAATACCATGACCATGTACTATGTCAACAAGCAGGGTAGCATGCACTCCTGGCCTCTGTGCAGGGAAGCGCGCTGCATCTGGACCCTCGTGAGCCAACTGGAGGCAGATCTCATAGCCATTCATGTGGCAGGAGCCTCAAATCAGTTGGTGGATGCCCTCAGCCGTGTGGGTGAGGCGCTCCACAAGTGGTCTCTCCATTCAGAGGTAGTACACAGCCTGTTCTCCCACTGGGGCAAATCTCAGGTGGATCTGTTTGCCTCCAGGGAGAGTGTGAAACTGAGGCTGTTTCATGCCCAAGCCCTTCAGCAGGGCTCACTGCAGGGGGATGCCTTCTTGAGGCCGTGAAACCCCAGGCTTTTTCTAACCCCAGGAATCACTCATTATGATTAAACTTAATGCAGTCAGCCTCCTGTGTTGAACTGCCTGGAGAGATGGAATTTTACGTAAATTATGGAACTCTCAGTTGGCTCATGCCACTTTCAAACTGCTGCCCTAACAACTGCTGCACCCTGAGTGCTTCAGATTCTTTACTCCGCCTGCCTAGTAAGGACGTCCTGGAGAGCTGTCCTTGAACTGTCTGTGACTAAAATTTATCTGTAGATAAGTACTCATTTTCAGTTTAATTTTAAATTGCTGCCTTAGAAACATTGTTTAGTATAGTAGAATTAGTGTTTTAGTAGTTTTTTATTTATATTCACGGCTCCCTCTCGGTTCCTTGGAACCGAGGGTTCCACGTCTATTTTAAAGGTTTCCTATCTCAATTTATTATTATTTAGAGTGATTTAATGATCGGTTCCCTGAACCACTTTAGTTTTGTCAAAATTTAGTAATTTTCTCTGTTCCTTTTTCTTCAGGAACCAAATAGCGCTCGGTTCCAGGAACCGATAGTAATAGTTATTTTAAAGTAATCTCCGGTTCTGAGTTACTTTAAATAATGGTGTTTTGAAGTAATCTTTTTTTTTTTGCCTAACTTAAATGTCAGAGGTCCATTTAGATAAACCTAAAAAACGCACAGGACCCACAGGTTTTAAATGTTGTGACTCTTGTGGGCAACTTATAGCAAAAGCAGACAGACATTCTCTCTGTATTTCTTGTTTGGGTATAAGTCACATATTTGCAAATTGTGATATTTGTAAGACCTCTTGCCCAAAAACATTAAAGAAAAGGTCTAAAATTTTGGAAGAGATTTCTTCTGCTTCTGGGGGTAATTCTGCTTCTTCCTCCTCCCACAAAAAGGATGGAGGTAAAGCCAAGGATCCTAACAGGAGTTCAGATAAATCTGAACAAGGTAAAACCAAAACGGCTGTGGAAACAGGCACTGAACCTGTTCCATTAAAGAAAAAGTGTAAAGAAAAACATGTCACCGTGCCTCCAGCCGAAAAGGCTAAGGAGCTCCCAGCAGACAAGCATATAAAGTCCTCGGCAGAGGAAATTGCTAAGGCATTACAAGCCCTACAGGGTGCAATCCTGGTTCCTGCACCGACTGTCCCGGTTCCTTCTACAGCCCCAGCAAGGCAAGAAGTGCTGGAAGTGTTTGGGGAGGAGGAGGATGACTTTGAAGGGGAACCTATAGATCCAGAGGTTTCTCCTGATCAGAAGTTTGGATCTCCTCCCAGGGGTCCTGAGGAATACTCCTCCCACTATGCTTTTGTTAAGAACATGGTGGAACCCCTGAACCTTCCTCTTCAGGAAACAGAGGAGGATATGGAGGAGGCAGACTTTCTAGAAATGATGGGGTTAACCCCATGAAACGTTTACTTCTACCCATGCATAAATCTTTAAAGAAGGCTGCAGTGCAGATTTTTAAAACTCCAACCTCTGTTCCTGGTGTGGATAGGAAAGCTGACAAGAAATACCAGCTGGACAGAACTACAGCTGATTTTCTATTTACACATCCTGATCCTGAGGGAGTAGTCCAAGCTGAGGCCTGTGACAAGGCCAAGATCCCATAGGCTACCCATCCACCAGACAAAGATTCAAGAAAAATGGATGCTATGGGAAAGAAAGGGTACATGACTGCCTCTTTATTAGTTCGGCAGGCCAGTTACATGGCATATTCAGTGCAGTACCAAAAAGATGTATGGAACACTGTTCTAGCTTTGGCTGATAAGGTCCCAGATGAAGTGGCTGTACACTTACAAGATACAGCAAGGGCTGCACTTGATGCTACTAGGTACCAATTTCATGTGACAGTGGATGCCAGTGATACTGCAGCCAGGTTAATGGCTTTGTCAGTTTCACTCAGAAGGTTTGCATGGCTTAGAGCCACCAAACTAACCTTAGACACCCAGGCCAAAGCAATGGATTTCCCCCTTGGGAACAACTCCTTGTTTGGGGATAAAACTGAGGCATACATGAAAAAGGTGGAGGAATATAAATCCACCTGTTGGAGCAATTCCAAGGATAGGCCCTTCACCTCTTATAGATCCCAAAGTAGGGGAGGTAGGAGCAGGGATTTTATCCTAGACCTTTCTTTCAGGCACAAGCCTCCCAGCCTCAGCAGCAGGCTAGAGGTTATTTTAGAGGAAGGGGCAGGAGAGCCATGAGAAGAGCAGCTCCTGCACCACAGGTTCAGGCACAGCCTGCACAGAATCCCTGACAGGCTAGTGCAGGTCGCATCCTCTATTACAGATCCACCAGTAGGTGGCAGACTGGCTCATTAGCTTCACGCTTGGCAGTCCATCACCACAGACAAGTGGGTGCTGGAGGTAGTGAGCCAGGGCTTGGCACTCAGTTTCAAATCATTCCAAAGCTGAGAACAAGAACCTTTGCTCCGGCAACAGCTGCACACAGGGTTTTGTTGGAAGCAGAGGTAAAACATCTGGTAGCAAAAGAAGCAGAGGTAAAACATCTGCTAGCAATCAAAGCAGTAGTACCTCTAATAAGCAGGGGAAAAGGTTTTTATTCAAGATACTTCCTCATAAGGAAGAAAAACGGGGATTGGTGGCCTATTTTGGATCTAAGACTTTTGAACAAGCACATTTTGAAACCAAAGTTCAAAATGGTCACTCTTGCCATAATCATTCCTTCCTTGCAAAAGGGAGACCGACTAGCCTCCCTAGATCTAAGGGATGCTTATTTTCATATTCCCATCAGACCTTCTCTCAGAAAATTCTTGAGATTCAGACTGGCTTCAGGCCATTATCAGTTTGCAACTCTCCCCTTTGGGCTAACTTCGGCACCAAGGGTTTTTACAAAGTGCCTATCAGTGGTAGTAGAGTTTTTGAGAAAACAAGGTATAACAGTCTTCCCCTACCTGGACGACTGGTTAATAGTAGGACAGTCTCTGCAGCATGCAGTACAGTCACTGGCACTCACAAAATCCACACTAGAGTCCCTGAGATTTCTGATAAACGAAGAAAAATCTCAACAGGTACCACTCCAGGTGCTGGAGTTTATTGAAACAGAACTAAATACCAGACAGGGCAGAGCCCTCCTGCCGCAGGACAGGGCAATGGGCATTCTGCAGATTGCAAAATCCTTTGTCCCTGGGAGACCCAGAACAGCCAGAAAATTTCTCAGGTTACTAGGCAACATGGCATCTGCCACGGCGGTGGTAATGGGCTCCAAATTTAAAATCAGAGATATTCATTTCCATCTCAGATAGTATTGGTCTCAAAGACGGATCCTATGTTAGTCAGCTGGTGTACATGGGCTTATCTTACAGTATATGGCTATGGCTTATTTTGTATGGAAAACCGTGGTTTTTCCAAATCTTGTTGTAGGACAGTTCAAAGGTCAAAAAAGTTGTTGTACTATCATTCTGACATCATAGCGATAGTACAACAACTTTTTGGCCTTGAGCTGTTACTCAATTGGTTAAAACAGCAGTGATTAAAAAAATTTACTCGAAAATGGCAGCGTAGCTTAGCGAGCGGTCAGGCGAGCAGGTTATTAGGATAGTTTGGACATGGACTGCCATAGTGGGCTCCGTGTGTCCAGACTATCAATTTGCCAGGTTTCTTTCTTTCTTTTTTTTTTTAAGCAGTGGGGAAGTTACGGGTCAGAGCAGTGTGGGATAGCAGTGAGCAGGAACAGCATATTTGGGTACGGCAATGAAGCCGAGCGTTAATGTGGCGAGGACAGGTCTGGGAGCATTCGGGAGCAAGCAGGAGTAAGGACACAAGTTACGAATCTTGTGAAATTAAATTTTGTGCTTTTTGGGGGAACCATGTACTATACAAAATAGTGGATGGGGTGACCATCCACAACAAGGCTGGTAAACCATCTCGGGAGTTGATGACATCACAGTGACCTCTTGAGCTTTGCTCTCAAGGTCTCAATGATGTCATCATCTCCCTTGATGGAAATACAGCCTTGTTGTGGAGGTCACTCATCCACTATTCTGTATGTTGTGTATGAATGTCTTAGGCAGCAGTAGAAAAAGCCACAATTGAATGTTTAAATCAAAGCAAACTGAGACCAGATTAAGGCAGACAACAAAAAAAAACAGTGTCTATTTTTTTGTTTGTTTTGTTTAACCACTTCCTCTGTGGGTCCATATGATATCAATATAGAAGTTACGAAAACTGAAGCAACAGGTCTGTGCATCCACCTTGGAATTCTGTGACTTAAAGACTCATCTGTTACCATAGGCTATAGTTCAAGGAGTGGTAAATGGTTCACATCCACACTCTGGCAGTTCCACTGGCATGCGAGTATTGGGCAGAATATCTTTAAGCTAAGCTCCTCCCACCACCTGGGCAGACATATTCCTCTACCCCACCCCGTGATGTCAGGAAGCAAGCTCAGGTGCCACTTGCCAGAGGAGGCTGGGTGGGTTGTGTTGATGTGAACCATGTATCACTCCTAGTACTATGGTGACAGGTAAGTAACCTTTTCTTCTAGAGGCGTGGAAATGGTTCACTTATCCACATTCTGGCAAACTCCTAGTAGTTTTCCGGGAGGAGGGGACAAGGCACGCACCCCTACTTGGTGAACAGAGACTGGAGAATGGAGGGCCCAAAACACGCATCCCAGTGTGACTTGAGGTCGATGTGGTAATGGGAAATAAAGATCTTATCTGTGTCAGTCTTCACCATTCATCACTGTTTGGTATCTGGACGGAGGTCAAGACCCCGCAGGAGCTCTATTTTTTTATTTTTATTTTTTAAGGTAGGCGGCGCTGATGCACCATCGGCGCAGCCCTCGAGGCCGACGCACTGCGCGGCGCTCGCGTCGACTCCGCCTGCCTGCCAGTTCTTCGTCTCCGTCAGAGGTCGCGACCCATGCGGAAGCTGCTGCTTGAGGCCTAGATGACGCCGAAAAATCTTCGACGCCACTTTCTATTTTACTTCGGTGCCGAAGTCCGTCGGTTCCTGCCGGTTCTGCTTTGCCATACCTGACGTCGCCTGGTAAGATCTTTCCTTATCTTTATACTTCCGTGACGTCGAGTCTGTTTTTGGTGTTTTTTCCCCCGTAGGTCACGTCTCAGTTGGAGGGCAAGAAATCTTCTAAGACAGGTCGGCGCCCCATGCGACTGTGCCCTCACGGCCAAAAGTATTCCGTCACCGACCAGCACGACCGGTGTCTTTCGTGTCTTGGCCTGCTTCACGACATGGATTCGTGCGACTCCTGTTTCTCCATGGACCACCGGGTCATCGAGCAACGCGCGTGGAAAGTGGGGCGAGCTCCGCCGACTTTTGAGGATCGGGTGCGCACTCGTCGGGCCAAGCCACGCTCTCTCGACCTTTCCTCCGGGTCCCCTCCCAGTTCTATACGGACCGAGGAGGAGGGATCCTCGGCTATTAGTAGCCTAGCCATTGCTGAGGCTTCTTCCGTGGTGCAGGAGGCCCATCCCGCTCCTCCCGGGGGGCAGGTGGGAGGCGCCACCACGGCAGTCGCCCCTTTGGGGGTGAAGGCTCCCCCGGTGTTGGACCCGCAGTTCGCAAGGCCCTGGTCGGCACCGTGGGCCCTGACGGAGTCGTCCTCGGCGCCGAGGCTTCTGTCAGAGCCATTCGCAGCACTGACCCTGCTAGCGGCGCCGTGGGAGAGGCTATGGTGCCGTCTTGTCCGTGTCTCGCCTTGGCGCCATGTCCTCGGGGCACCGTTCGCAGTGCCGTGGAGCCATGCGGAGCCATCCTCGATGCAGAGACCGCCATCGGCACTGCCTCTGCCCTCGGCGCCATTCGTGGCGCTGTGGAGCTGGGCAGCGCCGTCCTCTGTGCCGATGGTGCCGTTCTCAGTGCCGTCTTCGTCCTCGGCACCGCTCGCGGTGCCGTGGGGCCAGATGGTGCCGTGACTGGTCCCGACTCTGGAGCTCCTGTTCGGGCTGGAGCCGTGCCCCCTGCAGTTTCTGCTCGCGGTGCTGTAAGGGGCACTGGTACCAGCTCGGGCATGGCTTTGGTTTCTGGGCCCTTTTGGCAAAGATGGCAGTGGGCATCCTCCTGTGGTTTGGCACAGGGCCTCGGCCTCTACCTCCTCGGAGGCGGAGTCGAGCTCGGAGTTAGACGGACAGTCTGACCCTTTGGGGTTGGCTGTTGAGGTGGGCAGCCCAGTAGTTTCCTCGACAAGCCGGAGTCAGCCCCCTTCTGAGGTGGGGTCGGTGGCTACCGAGACTGGGGTCAGGGGTGCTGACCCGGGGCAGTGGTGCAGGCCACCATAGCTCTGCAGCCTGGTCTTGATGGGTTCACTGACCCCTCAGTAGTGGTACCCCCACCTGTGGTGTGCCTAGATCGCCCGACTTTGGGGCCGATCAGAGCACCTACAGCAGGGGAGGGTACTGTGCCCTGGATAGCTCCTTCGGGTGCTGCCCAGAGCTGCCAGCTACCTAGGCTGGCCCTCTCGAGGAGGAGGGCTCTTTCAGACTCCGAGGGGTCGAGGGGCATGGGGTCAGCATGGCGGCCTTTTTCGGGGGTCCACCCAGGCTCTGGGAGAAGCCGTAGTGCAGATCTCTGCTCTTCCTCCTTGGTCTCTTTGAGAGAGCCCCATTCTTTTGAGGTAGGGGACCATCCTTCTGGACCTATACGTCCCCGGTCGCCTCACAGGGGGGAATCTTCGGGGCGCAGCCAAGGCAGTACTGAAATGGTTGTTCAGCTGTCAGCTGTGGGGTCTTCCGGGGCACCTTTTTCCGTGGGTGCTCCTGGTCTGCTCCTTAGCCCAGGCGGAGGTCAGTCGACATCTCTTCTCGGCTCTGTCCCCATCCCTGTGCCACATTCTCCTGCGCTTCCAGGTATCCTTGGTCCTAGCAGGCCTCTCTCCTGGGAGCAGTTCAGAGCTGTGGTTGCTCGGTTCCCTACTTACATTAGGGCGATGGACAGCCAGGTTTTTCAACCTCCCCCCGTGCAGCCACCCACTGAGCAGCCGGTGCCCTCCAGCTCCTCTTCCCCCTCTTCTGGGGGAGAGGAACCTTCTGTCCACATCTCTCCAGCTGCTGATCTCGCTGAGTATCAGTGCTTCCTCGTGAGGATGTTGGAGGACTTGCACTTCACTCCTACCACTATTAGAAATCCTGAGCACTCAGTGCACGCCTTTCTAGGCGATTTTGGCGAAGTCACCCTTGTGGTGCTGCCCTGGCCTGCCCCCTTTCGGGAGGCGTTGTTGCGTTCCTGGCAGAGGCCCTTCTCCGGAGTTCCTGCCCCAAGGGATCTTAGCCAGAGGTATTGCGCACCCCCGGAGTCTCCAGGTTCCATGCCTCATCTACAGTCTGGATTGATGCAGTTGGATATTCCTGATGGGCTTTGCGCCCTTCACCATGTCACCCCCCAGATCAAGACTCCTCGGATTTTGACTTCTTGGGTAGGAGGACTTTCTGCTCGGCACAGTTATTACTTTCCATTTCTGCACATCAGGCCCACTATGCAGCCTATGACAGGTTCTTGTGGTCCAGGCTGGGTCAGTTCCTAGCCTCATTGCCTGATACGGAGCAAACCAGACAAGCCATTGCACTCTCTGCACGTGGCCTGGAGCTAGCAAGGCATCAAGCGAGGGCATCCTGTGATGCCAGTGAGGTAGCTACCAGGGTCGTAGGGACAGCGATCTGCACTAGGCGGATGGCATGGCTGCGTCTTTCCTGGTTGTCACCCTTGGCCTGGCGTAGGGTGATTAACTCCGCTCACCAGCGAACCTATCTCTTCTCCCATAGAGCCGAGATGGCGCTGGTCGGGCACCTCTTCCCTTCCCCTCCAGGGGGGACCTGCCTCACCTCCCCACTGGCATCTCCAGGACCTAAAGGTCCTCCCTCTTAGTGTGTCACCCACTGAGAGCTAAGGGACTTTGTCCGTTAGGGTGTAAAAATAACCCCCTTCGGAGGGCTCGGTACTCACCCAACAGTGATGAATGGTGAAGATTGACACAGATAAGATATGAAAATTACGTGCCTACCGTAGTTATGATATTTCTGTGTATCTTCACCATTCATCACGATCCCACCCTCCATTCCCCTGGGGCCTCAGTCTCTGGGTCCCCCTTCCTCTCTGTGCCCATCCTCCCCCTCTCTTTTCTTAGGAGTGGGGTAAAATAGGGGCACACAGGGGGATGGATAATGTTCTGGGGAGAGTAGACAGCAAGGGGGGCACTCCTTCTCCAGTGCTCTGGCTCCACCCCTGTGAGGTGGGAGTTGTTAGTTGCCCTCCTTTCTCTTCTTCTCCCTGTTCCCGTCCAACCTATTTCTCCTTGTTTTTTTTTAAAAAGGGGGGGAATTCCTTTTTTTTTTTTTCACCAATAATCTTTCTTTGAGAGGGTGTTAATTCCCTGTACCCTGTCCTTCTTCCAGAGTAGCCGATTCTGCTTTCAGGAGTGTTTGCCAGTCATTCTGTGCCTTGAATTCTGGCAGAAAGCCCTTGGCTGCTCCTTGCAGTTCCTATATAATTTGGAGACGGGCCAGAATCTGGGATGTTTAACTCCCCCCCCTCTCTTTCTAAGTTCTTTATCCACCCTACCTCCCTGTTCCTTTTCCAGAGATTGGAGGCCCTCCCAGTCCCTCTAGTTTCCGACTTTCTCCCTTTCTGTCCTCTCAGTCGTTATTTCTCTTTTTGGTTTATGTATCTTTTTCTTTTTCTGTCCCTTGGACTTCCTTGCCCCACCCTCCACTCCCTTCCTTACCTCTCCGGCGACTCAGAACTGGCAGGCAGGTGGAGACAACGCAGCCTAACGGCCAACCCGCGAGCGCCATGCAGTGCGTCAGCCTCGAGGGCAGCGCCGATGGTGCGTCGACTCCACCTGCCTTAAAAAAGAAAAAAAAAGCTCCCGCGGGGTCCTGACCTCCAGCCAGATACCCAACAGTGATAAATGATGAAGATACACAGAAAGATCATAATTACGGTAGGTACGTAATTTTCACATGTGTACTGACCATCCAGCCTTATAGATCTCCTGTATGGGTATACCTCTGGAAGCAGCCACTGAGGCAGCACAGGTCTGGGCAGAGAGAGAGAGAGTGGCCACGGAGACTGGCTGTTGAAGCTTAGATCTGGGTACCAGAACTGCCATGGCCATTCTGGATCTATCAGGATCATCCATGCCATGTCCTTCCTAACCTTGACCAGTACTCTGTGGAGCAAGAGGAAGGGAGGAAATGCATACACAAGGTTCAGGATCCAGGACCTCGCAGAGGCATCCCCCAGCAGTGTTCCAGACTGTGGGGGCGGGCACAAAACAGCCTCAATTTGGCATTCTCCCAGGAGGCTGACAGGTCCACCAAGGGTGAGCCCCACAAGGAGAACAGGTGGTTAACCACCTCCTGATTCAGAGACCATTCATGCAATGTCTATCCTACCTGGCTGAGAGCGTCTGCTAGCTGATTGTTCTCTCCTGCGTCATGATTCGCCAGGAGATTGGTGCCCAGGCTTCACACAAGGGTCCAGATGTGGAGTGCCTCCCGAGACAAAGGAAGGGAGTGTGTGTTGTCCTGCTGTTCAGGTAAAACATGGTCATGGTGTTGTCTCTCTGGATCTGAACAGTGTGTCCCCTGACTAGCAGAGTAAATACCGTCATAGCCAAGTGCATTGCACAGAGCTCCAGCAGGTTTATTTGGTGACAGAACTCCCTAGGCAACCAAAACCTGTAGGCCATGAAGTCTTTCAGATGTGCTCCCCTACCAGAGACGCATCCGTCTTTGGCAGACAATTGGGATTCCTTCCTCCAAATGTTACAGGACCACCCACCACTAGGTGGTGTCCCACATTGACTGGGTTACTGTGACTGGCTGGTCCACATGGCCAAGGCACTGGACCACTGATAGTCTAGCTTCCTCAAAAGGTGGCACTTCCGCCAGTGGCTCCAGCGGACCACATTGGTGCAGGATGGCATGCACCTCAACAGCCGTAGGAAATCCCGGGCAGGTGGCAAGAGCCCAGCCTTAAATGATTGTGCAGAGGAGGTAAGATGCTGTATCAGATTTGCTGGGAAGTGGGCCTTGGTCCTCAGTGAGTCAATTTCTGTCTCGATGAACCTGATTATCTGCTTTGGTACCAGTTTAGACTTGTGCAGACTGACCAACAAGCTCAAGTCTCGGCAGGTCTGGAGAGCGAGGGCTGTGGATATCGCCTTGGCCTCTCTGAAAGGGCCGACTACCAGCCAGTTGTACATTTAGGGATACACCCTGACCCCTAGGCATTGCAAGTAGGCCAAGACCACTGCCATACAATTGGCAAAGACCCTTGGAGCTAAGCCAAGGCCGAATGGCATCACTTGGAACTGGTATAGGACCACTTCTGCCAGAAACAAAAGTAACGGTGATGGAACCTGCAGACTGGAATGTGAAAGAATGTATCGTGGAGGTCCAGGGATCAAAATTGCCTGTTTTGCTCCAGGGATGGTATAACCTGGCTCAGAGTTCCTATCTGGAACTTGTGCTTCCAAATGTATTGGTTGAGATTGTGTAGATGCAGTATGGGGCACCAGCCTCCCATCCATTTCAGGACCAGGAGGTACCGGGACATGTAACTTTGACTGGCCAGGGCATCCAGGACACGGTCTATGGCTCCTTTTACAAGGAGCTGAGCACTGTCCTCCCTGAGAACAGGCAGCATTCTCCCTGAGAACAGGCAGCATTATCCTGAGACACGGACTTTCGAGGAGCATGGATGTAGTATGGTAGGCAAACCTCGAAATCTAGAGACAGTCCTTTGCCCACAGCATCTAGCACCCACTTGTCTGTTGTGAAAGTGGACCAACGTGGCAAGAAGTGGCATAGTCAGCCTCTGATGGGGAGAGTAGTCGAGGACAAGACAGGTGGAGGGATGACACCCCCAACCCATAACTGAGCAGCATTTACGGGGCACCACTACCCCTGCCCCCTTTTTTAGGACCTTGGCTCCAGGACTTCTGTTTTGGGCACCAGGCCTGAAACTGCCCCTGCTGAGGCTGCTGCCAGAGAGGCTGTGACTGAAAGACCTGAATTGGAAAGTCTGTATCTTCCTGGACATAATGTTTCCACCACTTATACACACTAGTGGGAACTACGCCGGAGGTGCTAGGTCCCAGCGGGAGCCACAAATTCAGAAGGGCCGGAAGCGAGGGTAGGACCACGCAAGCGTGGCATCATGAGGCTGGTTTCGCGCCTACATAGGCTATCTAGCCATTGACCTTCCAAGCACCTCAGTTCCTTTTTTCCCCACTGTCGACTGTGCTCCAGTGACGATCTCGCTCACCCGCTGGGAGTCAAATCTTCATGCCTATACGACAGCAGCAATAGTCATTCAGTTTTGATTAGTTTTTATTATAGTTATTTATGTAAAAAAAACAAGTTTATTCATTTTCAACAACGAATCTTCAGCCCACCTTCGACGGAGTCGACCATGAATGGGGCCGGTGATGGTAGGGAGACTTCGCTTGAAAGCTGTTTTAGCAGTAAGGTGTGGGTCCAGTCCACCACTCCCTTCAGAGGGAGGTCTGACCATGGGCATTCCGGTGCTCAGGAGGAAGGGTGGTCCTCCCGAAAGCAAAAAAAGAAGCGGGCCCGTTCCTGATCGAGGTCAGGGACCCGGCACCGCTCTGCTTCGAGCTCTTCTTCATTCCTCTGGCTAAAGAAGAAGCAGTATTGTTCAAGGTCGTCATCTGGTATGTCTGCATGGAGATTGTCGATAGCAGGGTACAGGAGGCCGATCCCGGCTCTGTCGGGGTCGTCTGCGGCCTCAATTCTCGACTCCGAAGTCTTTCCCTGCCCCCTGGGGTGGGGTCCTCTGGTGAACAGTTTCATCATTAGGCCACTCTTATGGAGCTGTGGGTCTGGTGGTTGTCCCGACTGCCCTTGCCCGTGGAGCAGACCCCAGGGCCTTTGGGCCTGGGGGCCGTGGACCCGCGGGTGGGGCAGTTGGATCAGCCTAGTCGCGCAACACCTTCTTCGATGCTGTCGATACCGCTCTCGTGCTTTCCCCCTCACATGGCTGCTGCGCAGGGGCCAGCACAGATACTGCTTTCTCGTACTCCTCGTACTTTCAGGTTTCCAGCTTTGGGTGCCCCGGTGTTGGGGTTGGGGTCTCCAGGCGCTCATCCAGCGCTGATTGCGGTGCCACCCTCAGCTCCGACCTTGGTGGCGCCGCCTTGGGTGCCAGAGTTTTCGACTCCAATTCAGGGAGTGCCTCCTCCTGCCTTTTTTCCTCCCTTTCCTTTCTATACTATCCCCTCTGGGTTAGTAGGAGATAATATTGAGTCTGATCCTGATCTGCGATTAGGGGATGATCTGGATGAGGATTCATCCTTTGGAGTGGAAAGTAAACCCGCCACTTCAGCAGAGCCCTTGGTCGAGGACCTTTCTTTTAAGTCTGTTCTGAGGAATATGAATTCCACCCTTTCTCATCAGACTTCTGAGGTGGATCCTGGGAAGCTGTTGCACCTTCAGTATCTGCATGTTCCTGAAATTCCTGTGGAATTGACACCTCCAGTGCAGCCCTCTTTCGCAAATGGTGTGGGACAGTTCGGCACTCATTCTGTCTGTGGCTAAGTCCGTAGACAGGAAATATGCTCCCCTAAGGATAGGCCAATCCTTTGCCTCTCAAGCCTTTGTGGACGCCACAGTGTTCTTGGCAGAGAATGGCAAAGTCATTCTTCCCCAAGAATCTAAGGCTCATCCAGTGAATAAAGAATTCCGGAAGATTGATCCTCTAGGGAAGCGAGTGTTCGCCACTGCAACCTTAGGAATGTGTATTGCTAGCTACCAGGGCTATTTCACTCAGTATGAGTATACCCTCTGGAATTCGCTCAAAGCCACTGTGGAGGCTCTTCCAGAGTCGGAAGTTAGTTCTGAGCTTCTCCAGATCATTACTAGGAGCATTGAGTCCAACAGTCAGCAACTTAAAGTGGCTATGGATGTTTTTGGCGCTGCTTCTAGGGCAACAGCGGCCAGTATATGTACCTGGCGTCACTCATGGCTGAGGACTTCAGGGTTCACAAATGATGCTCAACAGAGAGTCATGAACTTTCCATTTGATGGAGTTTATCAGTTTGGCCCACAAGTGGAGCAGGCACTGGAGGCCACTCAGAAAACTAGAACTGCTATTAAGACGGCCAGACCGGCCCCTGCTGCCCCTCAGTGGGGTGGAACCGCCTGCAGTTTCATAACCGTCAGTGCTTTCATGGTAAAGGACAGGGCCCTTTAACAAGAACAAAGCCCCTCAGCCGCAAAAGAAAATGCAGCAGAAGGCGCAGGGCCTGAAGTCGCGTAGTGCCCACTGTCTGAAGACCCGGCCCATGTCCCACCTCAGCTGCCCAAGGGGTACACCTCTTCGGTGGTAGAGGGCGTCTGACTCAGTTTTACAGCCAGTGGAAGTCCGTTGCAATGGACAAATGGGTCCTCAAGATAATTCGAGAGGGTTACTCTCTAAATTTTTTGGAGACCCCTCCGGATCGTCCACCCAAACGACAGCCCAAACTGTCTATCACTCAGTCAGTTATGTGCAGGTGAGACGCTCCTGACTCCACAGGCCCTGGGTGTGGAGATCCAAACAGTGAGCTCCCCAACCGGTCAGAGATGCTTCTGTGGTGATGGTGATCTGCGTCTCCAGTGGGGCAAAGGGAAAACCTTGGAGAAGGTTCTCCTCCTGAGTCCACCAGGTGTATGACCTCATTAGAGGCTCCGTCACCTTACCTTGCTTCCAAGATTCAGGGCCTTCTGAACAACAGGGCAGTAGAAGTGGTTCCGCAAGCAGAACGAGACACAGGGTTCTACTCCCACTGCTTCCTGGTTCCAAAGAAAACAGGTGATATGCGCTCTATTCTAGACCTAAGGACATTAAACAAATACCTCTTCAAAGAGAAGTTCAAGATGATGTTGCTAGGAATGCTCCTACTTCTGATTCATCTAGATTGGCTGGCTTCTCTGGACATGCAGGACACCTACCAGCACATCCCAGTGCACCCAAGCCACCACAAGTATCTACGCTTTGTGATCCTGGGCCAGCACTATCATTTCAGAGACCTGCCCTTTGGGCTGTCCTCGGCGCCTTGAGTCTGTACAAAGTGCTGTGCAGTACTCGCGGCGCATCTCAGAAAACTCTGAATTCAAGTGTTCCCGTACCTGGACGATTGGCTCCTAGCGAGCTCCTCCAGACAAGAGACACAGGAAGCGGTTGCCATGGCTTCCAAGTTCCTCACATCCATGGGAATTCTTCTGAATCTGGAAAAATCGCAGCTTCAGCCCTCCCAACACTCCTCTTCATAGGAGCTCTCCTGGACACCTCCAGGGCAAGAGCCTTCCTCCCAGAAGACAGAAGAAACAATATTCTCCAGATGGCTTGCTTCATCAAGAACAACTCTGTTTGAGCTCTCTCGATGCAGTGGCTGCTGGGTCTCATGGCATCGTCTGTGTTCACGGTGCCCCTTGCCCATTTGCACATGAGAACCACACAGTGGACCACAGTCTCTGACCACACATGCACAATCCTTCCACATCAAGGTGACGGAGCCCTCTAATGAGGTCATGCACCTGGTGGACTCAGGAGGAAAACCTTCTCCAAGGTTTTCCCTTTGCCCCACTGGAGACGCAGATCACCATCACCACAAATGCATCTCTGACCGGTTGGGGAGCTCACTATTTGGATCTCCACACCCAGGGTCTGTGGAGTCAGGACGAGTCTCACCTGCACATAAATGTCCTGGAGATGAGAGCTGTCTTATACGCTGTCCCAAGCCCAGAAGGATATCCTCTGTCACAAAGTAGTTCTCCTTCAAAAGGATGGCAAGGCAGTGCTGTATTACATCAACAAACAAGGTGGAGCACACTCTTACCCTCTGTGCAAAGAAGCCATGAGAGTGTGGGAATGGTGCCTTGAGCACAAAGCCCTGATCCAGGCGGTCTACCTGCCAGGAATCCAGAATGATCTGGCAGATCGCCTCAGCAGAACGGTGGCAGATCCACACAAATGGGCTCTCGACTCAAACGTCATGCAGTCGCTCTTCAAAGAGTAGGGCACTCCGGACCTTGACCTTTTTGCATCCCCACTCTATGCAAAACTGCCTCTATTCTGCTCAAGAAATCCAGAACCTGGCATTTAATGTCAAGATGCATTCAGACTGTGGTGGACAAGATGCTTTCTGTATGCATTTCCTCCTCTTCCCTTAATTCAGAGGGTGCTGCTCAAGCTGGAGGTCGGGGGGGGGGGCAGCATGATTCTCATCGCCCCATACTGGCTTTGTCAGATATGATTTCCTCTAATCAACAGATTGTCGGAGGTTCCACTGAGACAACTACCACTTCAGACGGATCTCCTGACCCAGGGCCCAGTGGTCCATCCCAGCCTGCGGTCCCTTCATCTCCATGCCTGGCTCCTTAGGAGATAGAAGTAGGTAGGTTCAAAGTCTCCCGTAGAATCTCAGACATTCCCCTAGCAGTGCGCAAGCCATCCACTTGGAAGAACTACACGGCAAAGTGGAAATGATTCTCCATCTGGTGTGCAAAGTGCTCTCTGGACCCCTCTACTTGCCCACCAAACAAGGTGTTAGAGTACCTACTAGACTTGTCAAATGCAGGACTGCAATACTCTACAGTGAAGGTGCACCTTTGAGTGATTTCGGCCTACCACAAGCCTATCCACAATATGTCAGTGGCACAGCTACCCTTGGTCAAGAGGTTCCTTAAAGGTATCCTCCACACTAGACCACCAGTCAGGAGACTGGTAGCCGCTTGGGATATCAACCTTGTGCTAGACATGATCACCCATGAGCCATTCGAGCCTCTAGCAACCTGCGAGTTGAAATTTCTGACCTGGAAGGCTGCCTTCCTTGTAGCCATTACTTCTGCTTGCAGGGTGTCTGAAATACATGTGTAACCCCAAGGCGTCACTATTCTAAGGGTTGCTACCATTGCCTGTATGCCAATGCACAGGTCAAGAGGCCTGAGTTCTCTAATTAGGTGCCTCCACCCAGAGAAATGGTATTGGGGTTGCTTATCTGCTCTGGTATAGCCCTCTGGGAAGCCATAAGCACCCACCAACCCTTCTAGTGGCCTAAGAAATGTCACAGTGGTACATTCACAATTAATAGGCAGTAGTAATAATGTGCTCACGCCCTTCCCACTTACCAACAGAGCTGGACTTGCCATAGCTGCCCTTGAGACCCCATGAAAAATAAGGTTAGGCCAGCCTGTCAGTGCAGCTTGGATTCCGCTGGCGCTTGGCTTAATTCGGTTCAGGAATGAGCCCAGGAGCTGGAGGGCGGGCCGGGGATGAGGCTTGAGCATCCCAGGGACAGCTCATCTTCTCCAGCGAGGGAGGGGGGAGCAGTGTCTCTGCACTTGACTGACCCCAAGCGGAGGTCTGGGGCATAGCAAGCACTGAGGCAGGAGCAGTGGGGAAGACCTCGTGGATATCGGCGCCATGTGCCCTGATGTCGGGGCAATCGCAACACCCATCAGAACTGGGGAAAAACACTCTCCAAGCTCCGCGTAGGTGGAGCTCCGGAGCAGATCCCTCCTGGCTCCCACCTGCCTGCCCGGTTCTAGATCCCAGCAAGACAAGAAGTGTTCGGGGTGTAGCAGCCCCACCTCATCCCCACCCGTGGGGTAGAACCGCGGCCCCATGGGGGATTCCAGGACAGCTAAGGTAGGTGACTGAAGCGGGGGCAGACTCCACTGGGGCTCCTGAAGGTGCGAGGGCTGGAGAGATGGGAAGGAGGAAAAAATATAATTAAAAAAAAAAAAAATAATAAGGTTAGCACAACAGCAATGCTATCTTAATACTGTAACCCAACTAATAATACACTAGCCAGATTAAATGTGAAGAAAGACAATCAGATTTATTTAGGGGCAGTGAATGGGGGAGGGCATGAATCTAGCAGAATGATTAGCAGTCTGATTTAAATCAGGACTGTCTAGCATGCACTTTGAGTCCCAATTAAACAGTTCAGCAACCCTGGATACCCAGAATGTCATGCAGGCCAGCCTGAAGCATTGCCGACGTTGCAGCTGATGCTGGGGCCCTTAGGAAAGAAAATAGTTAAGCGTGCACACAACCCAATTATTTGTAATCCAAGCCAGATGGCTCAGTCTGTTGAGAGAACCCAGTAAAAGAAAACAGATGGTACCACAGTGATTTTGGCTTTCGTTCCCGGGAGCTACCCTGATTTGTACTCGCTCTACCAGGACCTGACTGCACTGCAGGTGAGATATAGACCTTGTGGGGGTGATCGGGGAGGCCGGGGGAAGCTGGGCCGACACGACTCGCCTCTGGGTGATCGCTACCTGCTCAGTGGTATTGGGCAGGGGGCCAGTTCCCCAAGCTGGTCTTTCGCAGAGATTGTCTCTGATACAGGAATAGTGGCCTAGGCTTAGATGGCAGGGCCCAAGCAGGATGAATAGTTCTGGAAAAGTTTGTGATCTTCTGCTAATGAAGCCTCCAGCTGGCATAAAAGATTTGACCATAAGGAACCAGACCGTGACTCATGAAACACATTCAGCACATTTAAATCACTCATTTCTTTATACAACAGTTCGGATACAGTCCAGTTGCAAATTGACATCTTTACTGTGCAAACCTTTTGATCCCAGTCTTAATTCTCTCACAAGCTGGGCTGATTGCTTCAGGAGCAAGTCTTGGGTCCAGATTACAAGTTGCGCTGACAAACTTCTTCTTATCTTCTGCCGCAGTTCCAAGGCTGGAAATTGGACAGGTCCGACTTCTGCAATAGGCAGTTCAACTGCAGGAGAACTTGGCAGGAAGACCAGCTAAGCCTCTTCTCGCTGATTCCTCTACACTCCTTCTGGGAGCAGCTGCTCGAAAGTTCAAGCTGTTCACTCTTCAACTTCCAACTCTAACTGAACCACTGCTTCAGGCAGTTCTGGGGATTTCCCCTGTAATCCAAAAGGTTCAGCTGGCTGAGGGAACTGTCAGTTACAGTAAGGGCTCTCCCTCTAGGTCCATTTAGGTGCCAACACTCAAAACTACAGAATTTCCTTCCCACAAGACCCCTGGGGACAGGCTCCATTTTAGGTCCCCAGTGGTTCGATTGGTCCAATAACTGGAAGTCCAGAACCTAACATGGTGGCTACCATCCAGATGTTCGAGCTGCAATAAAAGCAGGTTAGACAAACTTCTCTGTCTTTAATATAACAGCAGATAAATAGTAAACAGTCACAATTCCTACATGAGCTCCCTCTTCACAAGTAGTGACCACAGAATGGAGCAAGATAACATACTGTCTTGTGGGTTTAAAGCCCTGAATCACTCTGACCCAGCCAAGACTAATTTCTTAAACAGATTAACTATGCTCTTAAAGAGACAGGCGCTGAGGCTCAGTTTGGCACTCTCACACAAATAGATAGAACTACAAGAGACAGGACACCAGCCTGACAGTGGGCATTAAGGAGCCCAGGAAGACATTATAGTAAACCCCAATTTGTAGGGGGGTTACACTTGCCCTGGTCACAGACCTGCCATACACAGTATTTCACAAGGACAAGGTGGTTCTCAGAACTTACCCTAAATTTCTTCCAAAAGTAGTCTCAGAATTTCATCTGAACCAGCCCTTGGTCCTTCTGACCTACTTTGCAAACTTTCAGAATGAAGGGGAACATACCCTACATTCTCTGGATGTAAAGAGGGTTTTGCAGTTCTACATCAACAGAATAAAGGAGATTTGCAAATCCAAGCAACTCTTTGTCTCTTTCAGCATGGCCCAGCTGGGTCAGCCTGTTGCCATCAGGTGCATTTCAGCATGGCTGATAGCATGTCTCCACCATTGCTATTTGATGGCACAGGTCAAGCTGGAAGGCAGGGTGTACACGCACTCTACCAGAGCGGTTGCGGCATCTCTGGCAGAGATTCGGAACACACATCTGTAATGCGGCCACTTGCAGCTCTGTGCACTCCTTTGTGAAGCACTATGCCTTGGATGTCCATGCCAGACATTCTTCCTTTGGCAGCACAGTCCTCAGTGGACTCCTGTCCTGAGCGAGCTCCTCTCTCCTGCCGCCCTTCTCGGGGATTATTTTGGCTCGGTACTCTCCCACTAGTGTGAATGAGTGGTGGAGACTTTATGTCCAGCAAGATATGAAAATTATGTACTTACTGTAATTCTTGATCTTCTTGGATGGTCTCCATCAGTCATTCACACGCCCACCCACCATCACCCGAACTCACTTATCATGGTTTTGGTCTTCACTCCCTCGTTGGCTGGGCTGTGAAGACACTGTTGAGTTGACCCTTCTTTCACGGGTCATATGGACTATCTTATGTCTGAAATGGGTTAGTTTTACTAGATTAGTTTACATTGCACCTCCTCGATAAAGGTACTGAGGCAGTTGGAGGGTCGACACCGAGATAGCCTATATGGCGTGAGCCAGCATTGCAGCGCCACGCATGTGTGGCCGTACCTCAGCACCGGCCCTCCTGAAGGGTTTTGGCACCTCCAGCTTAGTTCCCACTAATGTGAATGAGTGGTGGAGACTTCGTCCAAGAAGATCAAGAATTATGGTAGGTACATAATTTTCATTTCTTAGGCTTCTTCAGGTCCTTCTGGGATGAAGTCATTGAGTTTAGGGTGGCATTAGAGTTCTCAGTCCTAGTGAGATGTCCTTCCACCCCAGCGCCAAAGAGGTCGGTGCCCAGAAAAGGGACATTGGTCAACCACTGTTGTGTGTCCGCCTTAAAGGTGGACAAACCCAGCCAAGCCCTGTGACACATGGAGACGGCCGCTGCCACCACATGAGCACAAGAGTCGCCCATGTCCAAGGCTGTCTGGAGCTGATGTTCAGCCAGTTATTGACTGTGGTCTAGGTGAGCTCCACCACTGCCTGCTGTTCAGACTGGAGGTGGGGGAGGATTGCATCGAAGATGCCTGTGACAGGGTTGAATAAGACCCTGTCCCATTTGTTATGCAGAAAGAGTTAAAAGCAAGGATCTGTTCTATCCTCTCCTTTTGTGTCTCTTGTCTATCAGATTGCACAAGCAAATTTTCTTGTGAGATCTAGGAACTGATCACTCTGACAATCCCCCCCCCCCATCTCCCTACCTTTACTTGCTGTTTCTATCTTTTCTTCACACTTTTCTTATGTGTGGTTATAAAAAATATATGTGAATCTTTGTGTGAGACTGGGATCCCTTGGTTTGAAAATGTATATAGTTATATTGTTGAAGTGATTGCAAAAAGCTATTTGGAACTCAGGGGTTAACCTTGAGATGCAGTTTGATCTCCACAAGCTCTCTTTGAGAGTTGTCAACTGGAGATTAGTTCTGGGACATACTGTTCTATTTTGTTGTACCTGCAAGAAAAGAAACTGACAACGTTCTGATACATTTTGTGAGAAACAGGAGGTATCTTAACGAGATCAAGATGCAGAAGTTAATTGCCAGACAAAGACTTCTTATAATAAGAGCAATCTTTTGTTGGGGAGAGAAAGAGAGACTGAGATTTAGATTTAAATATGCGCTTAGATGAAGGACTTAATTTTGTTTGAACTGCCTGCATAAAAGTTATCCTGCACAATTCTATTTTTTTTTATTTTATTGTTATTGAAAATAATAAAATGCTACTTGCAAATTTTATAAGTGCTTCTGCTTTTCTCATGCTTCCTGACCTGTGCCTCGATGACAGTGCCCATCAGAGAGTGACCATAATTAGCCATCATGACAGCATAGATAATCTAGTGGAGATCCAAGGCAGCCGCAGCGTACATCCTTTTAGTGTCATGGTCAGTCTTGTGGGACTCCTTGTTAGTAGGCTTGTCCGTGTTCCCCTAGTGCCCAGGCATATGGAACACTGAATCTGTGGCATGCCCTTCAGCTGAAGTGTAGTCGGGAAACCTGAAAGGGAGTCGCATATTTGTGTACCATGCGGGCCGAGGGTGCCAGGCAGGATGCTTCCAGAGCTCCAGGGCCAATCCCAGGATGTCCTCTGCCACTGGGAAGGCAACTTTCCGGGATCCATCCTGATCCAAAATGTCCAAAAGAGGGTGCTTGGCGCTCTTCTGGATTGGGTTCACCGAGATTGACGTGAAGTCTATGATAACCCAGAGTAGACCACTGAAGGACACCAACACATGGTGGGTAGAAGGCTCTTTGACCAAGCCACAATCGAAAAATGAAGCCCCAGAGGAGGCCATGGACTCTTGATCCGAGTCGTCTGATGACTCCTCAAAGATGGCCCTCGGACGTTGTTCGCCATGGACCTCCCAAGAATTGTCACCCAGGGTAATCCTAACCGACGACCAGCTTGGCAGTCTTGGAGTTGAATGATCGCCCTCCTTGGTTGGAGCGCCAAATGGCAGCTGTCGGGGTGGCATCTCCACCGTGAGCAGTCGAGAGGCATATGTGAGGAGCATCTGAGGAACCTGGACTGCCATGGCAACCAGTGGCAACTGCTAGGGGACCAAAGGTTCTTGGGGTAGAGCCCTGCCCTGCCCCATGATGGCCCACTGCTGCCAGAGGAGCTCCTCGTAGCACCGGTGCATCTTCCAGTGGTGCCTCTCCACAAACAAAGCCGAGGAGGACAAGGAGTGTCCATAACAACACCTCCTAATTGAGCGGGATCAAGCACATGAACACCTTGGCTGTGACCTCAACCGTTAACCATCCAGCAACAGTGCTTGCTTGTCTTCCTGAGGTTGGCTGTAGATGACGTGTTTACCAACATTAGCAACAAAGACATCAAAGACCCAACCCTGGGTGGAGGTTTGTCCCTGGCAGGGTCGACTGGGGTCACCGATTGATCCATGTCCTCCTGAGTGAAGATGCGGAGCACCAGGGTCTGCAAGGCCGACTCCTCAGCCTTGTTCAACAACGGGTCAACTGGGTCAAGAAAAATCTTCACGGCCTGGTCCACCGGACTGGAGGTCATCTGGCTCAAAGGTGGGGCCGAAGAGCCTTCGACCTGCCTGACCGGCCCCTCAGCCAAGGGGCGCCCAACAGCTGTTGGGCAAGATAAGGGACCAGGAGGACAACAATCTCTCCCTGTTCCATGACTGGCGACAATGGAGAGAAGATTTATTGGTTTTGGTCTTGGACCTAGAGCCATGGAGGGATAGTGCTCTCCTGCACGGTCTGGAGGGACCTGCACAGTCTGGAGAGACCTACACATATCACAGAACTGGTCCATGGAGGTCCCTCTGACACTGGCCCTGGGTGGGAACAACACTGAGATGGAGGAGGTACCCGGCCCAGCAACTGCCACTGCCGCCTTAAGAGCCACAAGTTGAGCAGCAGACCCAGCCGCAGCCAAGACCTTGTGGCTCTTAGGGTGATCCTTCGGATCCCCTTCCAAAGGCCAACGGGAGCTGGAGCTTCCTGTCCTCATGGGACTTCAGGAAGCATGGAAAGGCAAAACCTGCACCCATCCACGTCGTGTTGCCCACCCAAGCAGTACATGCATGTGTTGTGTGTATCAGTGACTGACATATTCTTGCAGCACTGAATGCAGAATTTAAATCCAGGTTTCTTGTGTTCCATCATTGGTCTGGAAATGAAGTCGAAAGAACTGTAAAACTGCACTTGAAATACTTCGAAAACAAAGGTTCACCAATGGCCCAGAGAAAATCCTAAGCAGAGCTCAAAGGAGATAACCTTTTTCCCCAGCAGAAAGGAGGATATGACATCACAAGATGGAGTTGGGGGATTTATCCACGGAGGTTGTGGGGAGGAGCTTAGCTTAAAGACATTCCAAACAATCATCACATTCCAGTGGATCTGCCAGAGTCTGGATAAGTTAACCATATCCCCGCTCCTACAACCTTGAGCTTCCCTCTTGTGGTTTGTCATATCAACAGACTCCCACAACAGAAGCACAGCTTTAATTCACAGACTTATTTCTACTGTTCTATACGAATATGGGATGGGGATGTAGTCTGAACCCCATTCTCCACATATGCATGCTTGTGTATGCACACGTTCTCTCTCACATACACACAAAATCTCATTCTGCAACCTCTTATTCTGACTTCTCCATACTGCAGGTCAGCAACAAGAAGACCCTAAATAGTTCCGTAACAAATGGAAAAGTTATGAAAAAGGGATCAAGTCTGAAACCTTGCAGCACTCCCACTGTGAGTATTTCTACTTTAGAAATGTTGATTTATATGACTCATGAGTAATTAAATGTGACCTTTTCCATAGGGTGTCTTTCTAGAGTTAATCTCCTCCACAGAGCCCCACTGTTTGCTCTTAGAAACTGAGGCACTAGGACCTTGTGAGATCCTGAATATTTGAGGCTGGCAAGGTCAGTGCAAGGCACCTGTGTACAGCAGCTTGCATGGAACAACAGCATGCAGTATGAAGCAGCACCGACTTCAGTCCATTGGTAACTTTTTTCCCCTGCCAGTACAGAGTACTGCATCTGTACTGATGTCAGTCATGTAGACCAGAACTTCTTGTTGCTCCAAATAGATTTCATTCATGTTTTGTTTTTTTTGTTTTGTTTTTTTATGGCTGTGATCCACGATTGTTTTGATTACTCACAAAATAGTTTCATTGATTTTATCAGTTTTTCTCAATGTGTCTGTTTTCTATTCCAAAATCCCTACATTTGATGACCATTATAGCTTTGGTGGCATTGCAGTTCAGTACCAAATTCCTCCTTTTGAGCCTTTTGGGGCCTATATCCATATCCCAACATTTTTCTTGCTTCAGTCTATGTTTATGGGACATAAAGGGTCAAGAAGCATGGCTTGACCAAGTCTTCCCTGAGGCACATCAGGGGGAAAAAAGACCCTTTAACATGTGTCATTCACGCAAACACCATAATGTAGTGGAGATGTAGATGCAGCAGATGATTTTTTAACCAGGAGGGGGTAGGTAGATAGATACTATATTAGAAGTGTGTAGGGTCTTCAAGTTAGATTGGGACCTTAAGTCAGGGTATAAAATGCATAGTAATGAACAGTGTGCTGTCCTGCATTCAGGGGAAAATGGGTGAAAATTGTTTCTGCAGTTAGCTGGGGTGATAACTGTTAATTGATGGGTTGGACTTGACTGAATTGCAGCAGCTGTCTACATGTAGTCTTCAGTTAAAATGTGGGCTGTTATCAGAGTGACAGAGCTAGAAATTTTTTTTTCAGGAGAGATAATACTATATTCAAACAACATGAAGTCTTGCTATATTATGATGTAACCCCCCTGCAAATGGGGGTTCCCAAAAGACTTCCAGGAGCTTGCTTGAATGCTCCAAGCCTGAATGGTGTTTGGCATTTAAGCCATTTATCAGTGAGTGTTTTTAGAACCTCTGGTACTGTCTCTTTAAGAGCTGTCTGCTTGCAGACATAATTAGTTTGTATGGGGGACTGTGTGTTTCTTTGATTGAGTACCACTCAAGCTGCTGCCAATTCACTTCATTTTTGCAGTCACTAGAGTGCAAAGGAACCTATCTGACAGATGTAACTGTTTGCCAGAAATTATTTAGAGTAATAATGAAATTACAGTTTGTCTAACCTGCTTTCTTTGCAGTCAGAACTGTGTCTGCTAGTTCCCCATTCTAGTTTTGAACTGCTGAACTGGACCAATCAGTGTGGGTAAGCTATCTCTAAAATGGTGCCTTGGACGAATCAGAACTTGGACTCATAATCTGAGCCAGCCACAAGAGGATTGTATGGGCAGTGACTCTGGGAGATGTAGTTTAGACTTCAGCACCTTTTGGACCAACAGCAGCAGTCTATTGTGAGTGACAGCCAATCCAGTCAAGAACTGGGAGGAACTCAAAGGAAGTGCCCAGTTTTGTCGGGTTGGAGTTTCAGTTGAGCTTTGGCAGTGAAGAAGGAAGGAGCCCTGTGCTTTTTCAGTGTGCAGTTTTAGTCAAAAAAGCGTGTAAGGCCCAGAGTTCGGTCTGCAGCTTGTGTAACAGCTTGTTAGGACTGAACTGCCCTGTGAAAAGAATCAAAGGATCTCTGAAGAGTAGAAACCAGGCTCACCCTGTAGAAGACTGGAGGAATTGCTGAAAATTACATTCGGTCTGTCAGGAACTGAATCTGCTGTGTGTTCTCCGGGTATTGTGCAGTAATTGCGATCGGGATACAGATGCAGCCTGCCTGGTATAGTGCTTTCTTTTATATGGATGTGTGAAGAGGTTTGTGCACTCAAGTGAGCCCTGCTGACATTGAAGGACCCTATCTTATTTGGAGGTCGTGAGTACTAATTCAGGGTCGCTCCTGTTGAATTGCCACATTAAATCCAAATGGAATTACTGTACTGCTGACTGTTTAATTCTCTTTTCTCTGTGTGAAAGGGCCCTACCAGCTGCCACGGTTTGGACTAGCCACTAGGCTTGGGTACCCAGGGACAGTAACTGATAGGGATAGGCCTGTGCACAGAGCCATAGGTAGATTATTAAAGTGATAAGCTAATTAACCTGATTTCCTGTCCTTGTTATATCCCCCTAAATAAATCAGAGCTGCTTGTTTCAGCAAAGTTATACTGCCTGAGGTATTTGTTCATGTTAAAGTACTGTACTGTGATTGTTGCACTGTATCTCATTTCACAGGAGGTCCCAGTGCTGGAACCAGACCTGGGGTAAGTGTATACTGTGAAGGTAATTCTGATATATTGTGTGGGCCACTAGTGGGAAGAAAGGGGGGTTGCAGTGTCCCAGAGGGCTGTGACCAAGTTAGTTTAACTATTGCAAACCCTGACCTCTGGGTGGAGGCACCCGCCATTGGATCCAGGCCCCTCAACCTGTTAGTGGCAAATCAGGCAGGGGTAGTAGCCCCTGGGATAGCGCCATCTAGGGGTTACAATGACATATGCAGTTTGTCCCAGCCTTAGAACTGCTCCGGAGGTGAAAGAGTTAACTTCCATGCCAGGCATGGAATCTTGAGCGCGAGCTCGGTTGAAAAAACTTTGTTGTTGTTCAAACTGAAACTGTCAGATTCTTTACTCCGCCTCACTGAACAGTCACTCCAGAGATTCCTCCTTCTGCTCGGTTCATTTTGTCGGTTAAAAAGTGTTATTTCTTGGGTTTTTTTTGGTTTTTTTAAACCGCATTTGTGTATTTTAACCGCAACCGGTCGATTCAAGCTCTGTCTGTGGTACCGTAATAGATAGGTTTTACATTTCTCTGTGTGGAACTTGCAAATGTTATTATCGGTTCGGTTTGAACCGATCAGATTGTTGTTAAAACTTAATTAAATTACATTTAGAGTGCGGTTCCCGGTTCTTATCGGTTCTAAAAAAAACGGATTTCATTACGGTTTTTTCCACGACCCGTGACACGGTTGGGAACCGATATGGGTGTCTTGTTTGGCGATTTGCCGAAAAGGGCAAGTTTTGGTTAGGCTGGCATTATGTCTGAGAAATCCAAAGAAAAACCGGGCCCACTGGGTTTCAGCACTGTAGTGTCTGTGGGAAGCCTTTGCCAAGGCTGACCCACACACCACATGTGTTTATTGTCTGGGGTTTGACCACCTCAATGCAGACTGCCAGATTTGCAAGAATTTCCCTGCAGCTACCCTGGATAAGAGAGTTGGTAGGCTCAGGGAACGAGAGGCCAAAAAGTCCGCTGACCCGGATGGCCAGCCCGGTTCGGTGCCAACCGAACCAGAGGGAGTGCCCTCTGACCAGGGCGATACTTCCTCGGGCAAACGAAGAGCTGACTCAGAGGAGCCAGTTCCAACAAAGAGTACTAGAAAATCAGCAGGTGTGGAGCCAAACTTTCCTTCTCCAACCGCTGCAGAGATAGCCAAAGCGATCCAAATTGTCCAGTCGCTTTCCCCGGTTCTGTCCGAACCGGCACCATCAGGTAAACGGTCGGTTCCACCGGTTCAAGAATATGATATAGAGGAATTTTATGAACTGGAGGAGGGGGAGGAGAATTATGAAGAGAGTGAATGTGATTTTGAAAGTCTGGATGTGCCCATTGAACTGGACATCTCCCCAGACAGACCTTCAGGAGTGTCTCCCCCTAGGCTTTCTGAGTCCCCTTCTCATTTTCTGTTTTATAAAAAAGTTGCTGAAACCCTCCAGCTCCCTTTGGAAGAAGCTGTGGATGAACAGGAGGAGCCTGACTATGTGGAAATGATGGATATCCCAGAGTCCAGGAGATTGTCTATTCCTTTACATAAATCTTTTAGGAAACAGACAATAAAAATTTTGAAAGCTCTAATTCTTTACCTCCTGCGGATAAAAAGATGGACAGGAGGTACACATTGTCAGGCTCTGATACGGAGTTCCTTTCACAACAATGCAGCCATGTTGGGGTAGTGCAGGCTGCAGCCTGTGATAAGGCAAATATTCCCTTGGCTTCACACCCCCCTGACAAGGACTCCAGGAGGATTGATGCCATGGCAAAGAAACAATACATGGCAGCATCCTTGGGACTCAGACAGGCAAATTATATGGCCTATGTTGCAAGATACCAGAAATCCAGATGGGATACTGTTATGGCTTTAGCGAAACAGGTCCCTAGCCAGCTTGCCAAGGAGCTGGAACAGGTGGCTGCTGATGGTATTGAGGCATCCAAGGTGCAATTCATGCTGCAGTGGACTCTAATGATGTATCTTCAAGAGTCATGGCTACATCTGTGGCTTTTCGTAGAATGGCTTGGCTCAGGTGTACTAGCCTGTCACAGGATACCCAGGCTAAGGCCATGGATTTTCCTGTTGTGGGTAATTCTCTGTTTGGGGAGCAGACAGAGAATTACATGAAGAAAATGGATGAGTATAGGACCACTTATAGGAGTGCACAGGCCAAGGAGAGGCAAGCCACTCCTCAGAGGCAGCTTTCCAGGGGCAGGCCTTTTCACAGGACTTTTTACCAAGCCCAGGCCTCCTCTTCAGCTTATGCCCAGAGGGGGTTCTTCAGAGGCAGAGGCAGACGGGGTATGAGCAGGCCTGCTCCCACCCCTCAGCCTAAAGCCCCTGCCAAACAGGCACCCTGATGGGATGCCCAGGGCCGATTCTCCATTACCTGTAGGGGGCAGGCTGGCTTACTTCGTCCAGGACTGGGAGTCTTTAACATCAGACAAGTGAGTCCTGGAAGTAGTAAGCTAGGGACTGGTTCTCAGCTTCAAAAAATTTCCAAAGATGATAATCAGATCCTTTCCACCTGCAAATCCATTAGAGACTATTGCTTTGGAAACAGAAGTCTCAACCCTCCTGGCTCTCAGAGCTGTAGAAAGGGTTCCTCCCCTACACCAGGGCAAAGGACTGTACTCCAGGTACTTCCTTACCCCAAAAAAGACAGGAGAATGGCGGCCCATCCTGGATCTAAGATACCTAAACAAGCACGTTTTAAAACCAAAATTCAAAATGGTGACTCTGGGAATTATTTTACCTTCCCTAAGGCCAGGGGACTGGCTAGCGTCCCTGGACCTCAAGGATGCCTACTTCCATGTTCTCATCAGAAGCCCACGAAAGTACCTCAGATTCGAACTGCCCTCAGCCATTACCAGTTCAGAGCAATGCCCTTCGGCCTCACCTCTGCCCCAAGGGTATTCACAAAATGCCTGGCAGTAGCAGTTGCTCACTTAAGAAGGCAAATGATTGCCATCTTTCCTCACCTGGACGACTGGCTCATAGTGGGTCAGTCTCCAGACCAAGTCAAATCACACCTTCAGGTTACCCAGCAGCTGCTTGCATCTCTAGGTTTTCTTCTCAATCTTCCAAAGTCAGTTCTAGAGCCTGTTCAGCTAGTCACCAGCATAGGCGCAGAACTGGACACAAAGCAGGCCAGAGCTTTCCTTCTTCTAGAAAGAGTAAAGACCCTGGTGGCTCTGGCCTCCTCCTTCACTCTGCAGGTCTCTCGACCAGCAAGGCACTTTCTACGCTCCTAGGGCACATGGCTGCTTCCACAGCTGTAGTGCAAGGAGCAAGATTTCAGTTGAGGGACATTCAGTTCCATTTGAGAGCCTTCTGGTCTCAAAGGAGAGATCCTCTAACCAAATTGATCCCAGTAACTCGAACCCTGATCCAGGCCCTGCAGTGGTGGCAGGATCAGAGCTATCTGAGACAGAGGGTTCCTTTCATCCCTCAATCTCACTCCTTGACCCTTACTACAGATGCGTCCCTCTTGGGATGGGGAGCTCATATGGGCGACCTCACCACCCAGGGATTGTGGTCCCCTCAGGAATCTCTGCTCCACATCAATCTGTTGGAACTCAGAGCTGTTTTCCTAGCACTTCAGGTTTTTTCTGCATCTGTTCAGAACAAAGTGGTACAGGTCAGAACAGACAACACCACTACAATGTGGTACATCAACAAGCAAGGGGGCACTCGGTCTTCGGCCTTGTGCACCGAGGCAATGAAGTTGTGGTCTCTGGCTTATTCCCTGAACACCTCCCTCATGGCAGTTCACCTCCCAGGCAAGGACAATGTCCTGGCAGATGCTCAGCAGGATTTCCAGGCCACATGACGGTCACTGGATCCCCTAGTACTGGGGTTAGTATTTGCCAGGTGGGGCACCCCTCAGATAGATCTTTTTGCAGCCCCAGACAATCACCAACTTCCGCTTTTTTGTTGCAGGCCCCCAGTGTTGGGCTCAGTCCCTCTGGATGCCTTCCTTCTCGATTGGGATGGGAAGTTCCTCTATGCCTTTCCCCCTTTCCCTCTCTTGTTCAAGGTGCTAGTCAAAATCAGATCTCAACCTTGCAAGATGATTCTGATTGCCCCAGATTGGGCCAGACAGCCCTGGTATCCACTCCTTCTGTCCTTAGCAGCCCACCTTCCCCTGTGTCTTCCCAGGAATCACAATCTGTTAACCTGTGCCCAGGGGAGAGTTTGGTATCCGAATCTCAGATCCCTCAACCTCAAGGCCTGGCTCTTGAGGAGTTAGAGTTTGCTGACCTACACCTTTCTCAAGGTGTACTCTATATCTTGAAAGCTTCTAGGAAGCCTTCCACCAGGGCTACTTATAATTCTAAATGGAAAAGGTTTTCCATATGGTGTTCTGGAAAGCATATTTCCCCAGAATCTGCTGATTTGCCCACAGTCCTGGTCCACCCAAATACTTTGGGGCTGAGGCCAGCTACCCTAAAAGTGCATTTGGCAGCTATCTCTGCTTTTATTTCAGCAGGAAAGCCCTCTTCTCTTTCTGCTCACCCTGTATTCTCCAAGTTTTCAAGGATTGCTTCACACCAACCCTCCATTCAGGGACCCTGCTCCTGCCTGGGATCTTAATGTTTGCATTGCTCAGCTAATGCAACCCCCTTTGAGCCTTTGTCTTCAGCAGAGCTTAAGTACTTGACTTGGAAAACTGTGTTTCTAGTAGCCATCACTTCTGCCAGGTGCATAAGTGAATTACAAACTTTGTCAGTGGAGCCTGATTTTATCTCCTTTCACAGAGATAAGGTAGTCCTCAGGACTAACAGGAAGTTCTTGCCTAAGGTGGTTTCAGATTTCCACCTTAATCAATCTATATCTCTTCCAGTGTACCTCACTGACCATTCCTCCTCTGGCGAGAGGAGGCTGCACAGTTTAGATGTAAAGAGAGCCCTTAGTTACTACATAGAGCGTACCAAGGGTCACAGGTTTGACTCCCTCCAACTGTTCCTCACTTATGGTGAGGTTGGTAAAGGGAAACCTGCCACTAAAAGATCCATTGCCAGGTGGATTGTCTCTTGTATCCAATTTTGCTATCAAAAACTGGGTAAGGTTCCCCCTTCAGGCCTGAGGGCTCACTCTACCAGAGGTACAGCTGCGGCCCTAGCTGCGGCCAGGGACATCCCTATCTTAGAGATATGTCAAGCAGCTACCTGGAAAACAGTACACACTTTCACCAAGCATTACTCCCTGGACATCCAGGCTAGGAGTGATGCTCGGTTTGGCACAGCTGTGCTTCAGAGCCTATTTCCTAAGTAGGTTCTGTCCCTCCTCCACGGAGATACTGCTGTGTAGTCTGCATATGTTATAATATAGCAAGACTTCATGTTGTTTGAAGAAAAAATTACTCACCTTAGTAATGTTGTTTCTTCTAATGGAGTCTTGCTATATTATGACCTCCCCCCTGCCTGCCCCTCTCAGAACCTCTGCTCTTGGGATGTGGGTGGGCAGTGCAGTGTTGGCACTTAAAGATGCCCACCTTGTGTTTTTCACCCCTCCTTTTTGGGGTGTTTGGGTGTTGTATTTTATTTTATTTTTTAGATCCCCTGACTTGAGTCTTGGTTTTGGGACCAGAAAAATGTGTCAATATTTTAGTAGCCAGTTGGCTAGTGTAGGTTTACAGCTTCCACACAGAACCTTAGTGAGTTTTGCTCGTAAAGATCTGACAGTTTCAGTTTGAAGAACAACAGAGTTTTTTCAACCGAGCTCTCGCTCAAGAATCCATGCCTGGCATGGAAGTTAACTATTTCACCTCCGGAGCAGTTCTAAGGCTGGGACAAACTGCATATGTCATAATATAGCAAGACTCCATTAGAAGAAACAACATTACTAAGGTGAGTAATTTTTTCTTACTGCCTGGTCACTCATCATGTGATTGACACTAGCCAATCAGGAGAGAGAATAGGAGCATCCAGGAAGCAGAGGTGAGGCATAAAAGAACTGTCCCATTGCATGAGCATCCCATCAAGTGAGTGGCACAGAGCAAGAGTGGGGCACCTGGCTATGGAATGTCCACATGCAAGTCTGCAGTACTGCAGGGGACTTCAGAAGATGGTGCAGATATCCCGAGTACAAGTTCTAGGTTGCAGGGAAGATAGTGAATGGGATCCTAGAGATTCCCTATCTGTGGTAGCTTAACATTGCAATTTGTAAGGATATTAACTGTGCCTCATTGTAACTGTGCAACCCTGTATTTGGGCAAACTCCCTATCTAGGGTAGGGTGTTTCAGGGAGTAGTTAAAAGGGTTTTATGCAAGTAGAAGACAGCAAGGTTACTTCCAGAATGTTAATGCAGTGTAGGTGGGAGCCAGCCGGTATTAGAAGAAAAACAGCAGACAGTATGGAGCACAGGTACAGCTGGTATATTTTCTGCTGTAGAGACTGTGGGCTCCCATTTTCTGGGTAACACTCTGGAGGAAAGGACACTTCCCCATATGCAAAACATTTGATGTGCTCCATGCACAGCTGATGTACAGCTGATATGACAACAGCTGAGCTGGTACCCACAGACACATCCCTACACCCCCCTCTCCCCCATATGCCCACTGGCGAGGGTGCTGGAGGGTGGGGTAGCAGTGGCATTGACAAGGAGGTTGTTCAGGCTCACCAAATCCTTATACTAAGTTGTTTTGCACCCCTGGAAGAGGCACGGGAAACCCAACTTATTCGCGGGGGCGGGGGGACTTCAACAGGTTGGGAGGAGTGAACAGGGTGACTTGGTGGCACTCAACAGTAAGAACAGGTGGACGGTGGTGGGAGGAGGTTGCTGTTCGATGCCTTCCTGGTAGAACTGGGCGAAATTGGCAAATTCCAAATTTGTGGAATGTTTGCAAAATTCCACAAAATTTTGTGAAATGTTTCGAAATTGTCCAAACCTCTTTGACTATAACATGTTCTGTATTACAGCTAGGTGTCTGAAATGTGGTATGCATATTGTCTGGTGTGGGTTCTAAACGCATGTCAAGGTTCATAATATTTAGATGAAGGGTTGAGAAGTTATAAAGTCTGGCAATTTAATATTCATGTGAAAATCTCTGAAAATATTTCTATGCTTACAATTTAGCCACCTGTGGAGCTAGATAATTGAAAACTTAGAGGCATACTTTCTTGGAAGAGTTATAGATACTGTTAAATAGAGAAGTACAGGTTATATAAACTGTAGGTTTTAGCTATGACCTGCCTCCCAACAAGACTTCCTGGGCTTGCTTCCAAACCCGGGTCATCAGCATGGCAGCATGATGCTCTGATGCTGGTCCATGGAGGTTGCCTTAAACCCTAGTATTTAGGGTCAGTGAACCTAAAAACATTGGTCATATTCCATTCTCTAGTTTTAAACTTACAGGGGCTTGAAATTCAGCAGTTTACGTAATTGTAAAATGTCATTTTAAAATTTCAGAAGGTTTGGAGGTTTATAACCCTGTCACCTTTAAAGCTAGAGATCTAAAACGTGGTACACATATGTACGGGTATCGGTAATGTCACCATACCAAAGTTGGTGCAGTTTGGACAAACACATTTAGTTTTCAGAGTTGTTAACTGTAATTTTAACATTTCCAAAAGTTTGGAGGCTTATAACTCAGTCATCTTTAAAGATAAAAATCTGAAACATTTTACACTTGTGGTTATTGGCAAAGTCACCATACTAAATGTGGTGCAGTTTGGATAAATACCTGTTAAATACGACGGAAAAAACAGAAATTGCAATTTTGACAACATTTTGCAATTTTGCACTGAAATTTTGCAATGGAAGCAAAATCCACATTTCGCCAAAATTCTGCTGGCAGAAGATACGTTTTGCTCAGCACTGCTTTCATGGTGCATCAGTCATTCGGGACATGGATAGGATAGGGAGAATGGTAGTATGAGGGGAAGGGGAGTTTGGGGTGCTAATACACTTGGTTACCAACAATCTAATGAACCAGCCTATTTAGATAGTAAAGCACAACTTTTTAAGGCTAGGGGACAGATTGAAGGCAAACTTGGTTTCCTTGGCCTTTTCCGAGATCCTACCTGTGTGGTGTAGGGGGAAGGATAGAGTGAGGAAGGAGGAGATTGAGGACTCTAAGGGGTGGTTGAAGAGACAATGTCAGAATGATGGGCCTGGTGGCGCTGAGGGTTGAGGCACTGGACGCCACACGTCACACTGTGCCAGCGACCGAGGTTCGGGGCCCGGGCCATCGGGGTCGGCCGGGGAAGGAGTGGATTGAGCGTCTGCTGACTGCTCTCCTTTCCCTGGGGAGAGCTCAGGGCTCGCACCGTGCTGCAGCAGCCCCTGGTGGAGATTGGGGGTTCCACAGTTGTAGTGCAACTAGATGGAGGACTATGGCAGATGTCGGCACGTTGTGCCTAGACGTCAGTGCATGTCCATACTCCTAGGGGAGAAAAAACATGGTGGGAAATGGTGGTCAGTCATGGCGGCTTGATGGCCATGCCTCTACACCCTCGGACCGTGTGAAATCACAACTGGGTATTAGATCCGGGATTGGGGTCTGCCGCAGGCACCAGCGTGCTAGCCCTGTGCTAGGCCGCTGGAGTTGCTTTGGGTGCACAGGATGGCGGCCGGACGATGGCAGACCAAGCCGCAAGGGAGTAGAAACAATTTTGTGATAAAGAAAATAATGTCAGAATGAGGGGTAACATTTTGTGAGAGACTGGGGTCTTCTGTGACAGAAGGCTCTTCAAGTGTGATGGCCTTCACCTAACGAGAAGGGGTAGAAGTTTGATGTCTGCATTGGTGAACATTTAAACTGAGTGATGGAGAGACTAAAGCTGGTCAAACTAAAGAGGCTGGAGAGTAAAAAGGGAACCTAGCTTGGACTCCCCAGAAATTGGGGCTAGGAGCAGTGGAGATGAAGACAGCAAGGCTTGGGTCATAATAAGTTCAGAAAGGGTGCCAAGGATGGGGACTCTCAAAGATGGCAAGGAGCAGGAAAATCAGGAAATTAGGAAGGGAAGGAGAGGACAAAGGGAGAGGCACTGACAAAAAAGGGGACGGGTATTGGCACAAGCTGAAAGGCAGTCTGCCTTAATTCCTGGAACCTAGTTAACAAAATTAGTGAGCTGCGTGCGATGGTGGCAGATAGGGTGTTACACCTTGTAGCCAATACAGAAACATGGACCACAAAGAATAACGACTAGACCTGAATGTACTGGGGAACTGCATATATAACCGAGATAGGGGAAGGGAAAAGAATGAAGGGTAGGCGTCAATGTCGGTGAAGGCATAGAGGCGGTAGAGAATGGTTCCATCAGGGGAGGAAATGGGGAGACAGAATCACTGTGGGTACAGCTCACAGCATCATAGGTAAGAAGTTGTGCATAGGGGTGGCCTGTAGACTGCCAGGACAGGGGAACAAGGGACGTAGGGAGCTAAGGGCAGAAATAGAGATGAGGGTCACAGAGGGCGTGGAAGTAGTGGTTGTTGAATTTGTGCAATCTCTGTCTGCCAGACCTAGTTTGGAACATTTCAGCAGCTAAGAGCATCAGATGTCGCCCTACTAGATAGTTGCCGGACTGCCTGCTAGTGCAGCTGTTTAGGGAACCCACAAAGCAAGCTGCCATCCTCAGTATGATGGTCACCAACTCCAGAATGGTTGGTGGGATGCAGTTGAGGAATCACTGGGGTCCAATGACCATAACACCATATGGTTTGAACTGGCTCTGGCTCTACCTTCATCAAAGACGGATATTCTGTATTTCAGATGAGCAGAAGTTGACCAGATGAGGTAATTAGTCCATGATAAGTTTGTTGGTGTGGACAAAATCAGGACTGGAGAAGAAGTGGGGAATAATTAAAGGGGTTATTCTCGAGGCAGCCAGGTCATGCTTGATAATGATTACCAAGAGTGACAGACACAGGAGGCCAATGTGGTCCTCTAAAGTCAGGGAGGCAGTGAGGGCCGAAAAGAGCCTTTCATCAGATACATGGAAAAATGGGGGATGAGGAATGGAGCATATACCAAGAAAAGATGAGGGAGGCCATGAAGGCAGTCAGAGACACACAAGTGGACACAAAGCTGCACAGTGCAAGGGGTAGCCATCAAGGGAAGGAAAAAACAGTTTATTAGGTATATTAGGGAAGAGGAAGATGAGAGGGGGAATTTTTTTTTTTTAATTTACATGTTTAGTGCCTTTTTTTTTTTTTTTGCCCTGCCCCTTCTCGGTGTGCACGTGCGCATGTGGAGGCATGTGCACACCGCATTCCGAGATGTCCTTCCAGCTTGCCACCCCTCCCACCTACGCTGCCACTGGACCTCTGCCCGGTGGCAGCGGAACCACGGGGGGCAGCAGTCTCCCCAGAGAGGAGACCTGCCATTAGGGAGCTTGATCCTGCTCCGTCCCCCAATGCCGGCACCTCAACAACCTGAGGGGTCGCCCTAAATTGGGCTGTCGGGCGAGCGGGAGGTAAGGCAATAGCGACTCAGTCCTCAGCGCTACCGGGCCGGCAAGTGGGGGAATTTTAAGGCTGACAGTGAGGGGGCAAGGGTAATCAAGGAGAACGAGCAGAGGGCAGCCATGTTGCACTGCTACTTCTGTTCAGTATTAACAGTAGAGGACAGCAGGTATTTGCCAGAGAGCCCATAGTGGCGTCTTCTGGTGCGATCCCAGAAATAAGGCAGGTTCCAGTTACAGGAGAAAGAGTCAGGAAAGGGCTTGCATCACTAAAAATAGATAAGGCCGCTGGGCCAGATGGAAGGCACCCAAGGGTGCACAGAGAAGTGGCATCAGAACTGGCAGAACCCTTGACAGGGTTGCTCATAGCTCAGTATATTCGAGTGGTTGTGAAAGATTGTTGGGGGGTAGCAGATGTAATTCTGCTCTGTAAGGGAGGGGACAAAGAGCAACCAGGTAACTGCAGGCTCATTAGTCTTACAGCCAAACTGATGGAGACACTAGTCAATGAAGATCTTGTAGACTTCCTGGAGAGAAATGGGGTACATGATAGTAAGAGCACGGGCCTGTGGCAGGGAGATCATGTCATGTCAACCTGGTAATATTCTTTGACTGGGTTACTAGAGTAGTGGATAAGGGACAAGCTGTGGATTTACTCTGCTTCAGCTTCAACAAGGCATTCGAATCAGTTCCACACAGGTTGCTGAAGAAGTCTGAGGATTTGGGTGCAGCAAAGGAAACTTCTTTGAGGATATCTCCTTCATTAGGCCACACTTCTGGAACTATAAACAGTGTTAGGACCACATGGCAACTTTTGCTAGCCAGGGGTCTCCCATAATGACGTGCAGCGTCTGCGTGTATATAAACGTGGGCAGCCCCATCTCTCCTCAGTTCTTTTCTCGCTGTCAATCATCCTCATGAGATTGCTGAAGGAAACGCCATCAATTTAGCTGTTGCTGTTTGCTCCCTTTACTTCTATTAGTATTACACTGTTGCCTCTGTATGCCTCAAAAGTCAAAAGAGCCATTATTTCAGTATTGTAAGTCTAGAGATAAGTTTTATAAAGAGGAGGTGCATGCAGTTTGCTTTTGCTGTTTGAGCTTGTCTCACAACGTGAGGACTTGTGAGATTTGCCAGAGCTTCAGCCAGGCTACAAGGCGAAACCATAAGAAATCTCTAGAAAATGTCCTTCTATTAAAGTCATTGAAAGACCCAGACACATAAAATCTGACAGCTATTAAGGGCCGCTTGGCCCACCCAGTCTGCCCAATTTATTTACTTAGTTTGTTAGTTATGTACAGTATTTAATTATTTAGTCTACATTCATTTTTGCTGCAGACCCACTTGCAGACCCTCTATGGCGCTGTCCCCCCCTCACCATCACTTACCTCTACAATTGCCTTGTGCCTGTCCTAAGCATTTTTGAACCCCACCACTGTTTTTGCCCCCACTGCCTCAGCTGGAAGGCTGTTCCAGGAATCCACCGATCTTTCTGTGAAGAATATTTCCTCACATCTCTCCCAAATCTACCCCATACCAGCTTCATAGCATGTCCCTTTGTTCTAGAGCACCTTTTTTTTTTTTTTTTAAATAAAATACTTCCTCCTGTACCTTATTAACCCCTGTGGGGCATTTAAAGGTCTCTATCATACCCCAGGGTATACATGTTGAGCTCCTTTAGCCTTTTCTGGTAGTTCTTTTTATGTATACTATGCACTATTTTGGTAGCCCTCCTCTGGACCGGCTCCATTCTATGTCCTTCCTGAGATACAGTCTCTAGAACTGGGTACTGTACTCAAGGTGGTGTCTTACTAGCTATCTATATAAGGGCAGCATCACCTCCCTTTTTCTGCTGGTGATACCCCTTTCTATGCACCCAAGCATCCCACTAGCCCTTCTGACTGCCTTGTCACAGAGCCTGGCCACCTTTAGATCATCTGATATGATTACCCCAGGTCTCTCTCCTGCTTGGTCATTGTCAGTATCACTCCACCCATTTTGTACTCCCCCCACCCTCGGGTTTCTATGCCCTAAGTGCATATTTTGCACTTTTGCATTAAACCAGCTGCCATACCCTTCATGACTCCATTTTATACAGATCTCTGCCTACCCTTTCTACTCCCAGTGTCCACCCTGTTTCAGAGCTTGGTGTCATCTGCAAAGAGGCAAGCCTTCCCTTCAAACACCATGAAGTCTTGCTATATTATAACATTAGCAGTCAGCCACTGCAGCTGAACTGCCCCGGAGAGGAAGGAGTTAACTCCAGAGGATCTGGAGTTCTACAGCGCGAGGGCGCTGTGCCCAAAGCTCTATTTGGCAGTTTCAAATGAAACTGTCAGATTCTTTACTCCGCTTCACTGAACAGTCGCTCCGGAGATCAGCTCCTTCAGCTCGGTTCATTCCTCGTTCAAGCGAGTATTTTTCGGTCATTTGAACCGCAAAAGTCATTATTTTACCGCATTTCGGTTTTAAAGCTCTATCTGATAACCGTAAGTACTAAATTTTAAGTCTGTGGGAAAATTAATTATCGGTTCGGTTTGAACCGATCGGTTTGTTATTTCTACATTTTAAAAGTGTACAGTGGGTTTTAGAGTGCGGTTCCGGTTCTTATCGGTTCTAAAAACCAGAATTATAACGCTTTTTTCAAATACCCATGACACGGTTAGGAACCGATAATGTGTCTTGCCTGGCACTGCCATCAAAAGGGCAAGTTTTGGTTAGGCTGGCATTATGTCTGAGAAACCCAAAAGAAAACCGGGCCCACTGGGTTTCCAGCACTGTGATGTCTGTGGGAGGCCTTTGCCAAGGCTGACCCACACACCACTTGTGTTTATTGTCTGGAGGCTGACCACCTCCTGTCAGACTGCCAGGTGTGTAAAAATTTCCTGCAGCCACCCTGGAAAAGAGATTGGGCGCGCTCAGGAACGAGGCCAAAAGTCCGCTGACCCTGTTGGCCAGCCCGGTCCAGTACCCACTGACCAGAGGGAGTGCCCTCTGACCAGGCGAGACTTCCTCGGCAAAGGAAGGCTGGTTCAGGAACCAGTCCCAGTAAAAAGACAAGGAAATCAGTAGGTTTGGGGTCCAAAATTGTGTCTCCAACTGCTGAGAGATAGCTAAAGCCATTCAGATTGTCCAGTCACTGTCTCAGGGATCTGTAGAACCACCAACAGTTGGTAAAAGGTTGGTCTGTTCAGTCCCAGTGGTTCAGGATTTTGAAGTTGAGGATTTTATGAACCACAGGAGGGGGAGGAGGAATTTGATCAATATATGTGTGGCTGGGGGGTCTGGACGTGCCCATTGAACCGGACATTTCTCCAGACAGACCTTTAGAATCTCCTCCTATTCTGTCTGAGTCCCCTTCTTTCTTTTTTTTACAAAAGGTTGCAGAAACCCTCCAGCTTCCTTTAGAGGAGGCTGTGGATGAGCAAGAGGAGCCTGATTATGTGGAAATGATGGATATTCCAGAGTCTAGGAGGTTGTCTATTCCTTTGCATAAGTTATTTAGGAAGCAAACAACAAAGATTTTAAAAATCTCATTCTGTCCCTCCTGTAGATAAAAAATGGACAGAAGGTATACTTTGTCAGGCTCGATACAGACTTCCTTACTGAACAGTGTAGTCATGTAGGTGTGGTTCAAGCTGCAGCCTGTGACAAGGCTAATATTCCTCTGGCCTCACATCCTCCTGATAAGGATTCCAGGAAGATTGATGCCATGGCAAGAAACAGTATATAGCAGCTTCTTTGGGACTCAGGCAGGCAAATTATATGGCTTATGTGGCTAGATATCAGAAATCTAGGTGGGACACAGTATTGCAGTTAGCCAAGCAGGCCCATGGCCAGCTGGCTAGTGAGTTGGAACAGGTGGCTGCTGATGGCATTGAAGCCTCTACAGTTCAATTTCATACTGCTGTTGATGTTAATGATGTTTCCTCTAGGGTCATGGCCACTTCTGTAGCTTCTCAGAGGTTGGCATGGCTCAGATGCACTAATCTGTCCCAAGATACCCAGTCAAAGGCTATGGATTTTCCTGTAGGGAAATTCTCTGTTTGGGGAGCAAACAGAAAACTATATGAAAAGATGGATGAATACAGAACTACCTACAAAAGTGCCCAGGCTAAGGAGAAGCATGCCATGCCACAAAGGCATGCTCCCAGAGGTAGGGGCAGGCCTTTTCAGGCCTTTTACCAATTTCAAGCCTCCTCTGCTGTCTAGCAGAAAGGTTTCTTCAGAGGCAGGGTAGGCAGAGGCACAAGTGGGCCGTCCCCCTCCCCTCAGCCTAAGGCTGCTGCTAAGCAGGCACCCTGATGGGGTGCCCAGGGCCGATTCTCCTGTACCAGTAGGGGCAGGTTGGCCTATTTCAGCCGGAACTGGCTGTCCCTAACCACGGACAGATGGGTTCTGGAGGTATAGGCCAGGGTCTGGTTCTCAGCTTCAAACACTTTCCAAAGATGAGAGCCAGACATTTTCCACCTGCAAATCCTTCAGAAGCCCTTGCTTTGAAGCAGAGGTTTCTTCTCTTCTGGACTGCAAAGCAGTGGAGGGGTTCCTCCTTGCCATCAGGGCAAGGGCTTTATTCAAGATACTTTCTTACCCTAAAAGACAGGAGAATGGAGGCCCATTCTAGATTTAAGGTACCTGAACAAGCATCTTTTGAAACCAAAGTTCAAAATGTTGACTTGGCAATGATATTGCCTTCCCTAAGGCCAGGGACTGGCTAGCTTCCCTGGACCTCAAGGATGCCTATTTTCATGTTCTGATCAGGCCTTCTCACCGAAGTACCTCAGGTTCGAACTGCCCTCAGGCCACTACCAGTTCAGGCAATGCCCTTCGGCCTGACCTCTGCGCCAAGGGTATTCACAAAATGTCTCGCTGTAGTAGTGGCTCACTTAAGAAGGCAAGGTTGTTGTTTGCCTCACCTGGACGACTGGCTCATTGTGGGTCAGTCTCCAGGTCAGGTGAAGCCCATTTGCAAGTCACCAGCAGCTTCTCACTTCCCTGGATTCCTGCTAAACTTACCAAGTCAGTTCTGGAACCGGTTCAGGTCCTAACTTTCATAGGCGCAGAATTGAACACAAGGTTAGCCAGGGCTTTTTCTTCCCTCGGAAAGGGTGGACAGACTCATTGCCCTGGCATCCTCCTTTATCCTGCGGGTCTCTCGACCAGCAAGGCATTTCTGCAACTCCTTGGGCACATGGCTGCTTCCACAGCTGTCGTGCAGGGAGCAAGATTCCAGATGAGGACATTCAGTTCCATCTGAGGGCCTATTGGTCTCAAAGGAAGGACCCCTTACCAAGCTGGTTCCAGTTACTCAAACTCTGATCCTAGCCCTCCACTGGTGGCAGGTCCAGAGCAATTTAAGACAGGGGTTCCTTCATTCCCATTTCTCACTCCCTCACCCTCACCACGGATGCCTCCCTCTTAGGGTGGGGGCTCACCTGGGCGATCTTGCCACCCAGGGGTGTGGTCTCCTCAGGAATCTCTGCTCCACATCAATCTGTTGGAACTCAGAGCTGTCTTTTTAGCTCTTGGTGTTTCAGATTCTGTCCAGAACAAAGTGGTTCAAGTCAGGACAGACAATACCACCACAATGTGGTACATCAACAAGCAAGGGCACTCGGTCTTCAGCCTTGTGCACGAAGCAATGAAGTTGTGTCTCCGGCCTACTCCTGAACACCTCCCTGATAGCGGTTCACCTCCCAGGGAAGGACAATGTCCTGGCGGACGCCCTCAGCAGAATTTCTCAGGGCCATCACGAATGGGCTCTGAATCCACAAGTGCTGGGGTCCGTCTTTGCCAGATGGGGCACTCCTCAGATAGATCTTTTCGCAGCCCCAGACAACCATCAACTTCCTCTTTTCTGTTGCAGGCCTCCAGTACTGGGCTCAGTCCCTCTGGACGCCTTTCTGTTGGACTGGAAAGGGAAGTTCCTGTATGCCTTTCCTCCCTTTCCTCTTCTTTTCAGGGTACTAGTAAAAATCAGATCTCAACCTTGCAGAGTGATTCTGATTGCCCCAGATTGGGCCAGACAGCCCTGGTACCCTCTGCTTCTGTCCTTGGCAGTCCACCCTGCCCTGAGCCTACCCAGAGTCCACGACTTACTGGCCTGTGCACAGGGGAGAGTGTGGTATCCGGACCTCAAATCCCTCCACCTCAAGGCTTGGCTCTGAGGAGCTAGAATTTGCTGACTTAACCTTTCTCAAGGTGTCATGGATATTTTAAAGGCTTCTAGGAAGCCTTCCACTAGGCCACTTATAATTCTAAGTGGAAGAGGTTTTCCATCTGGTGCTCTGAGGCAGATTATCCCAGAATCTGCTGATCTTCCCATTCTTCTGGAATATTTGGTCCATCTGAATTCCCTAGGCCTTAGACCAGCTACCCTGAAGGTTCATCTGGCAGCTGTCTCTGCTTTTGTGTCAGCAGGGAAGCCTGCCTCCCTTTCTTCTCACCCTGTGTTCTCCAAGTTTTTTAAAGGGTTACTTCATACTAACCCTCCTTTTCGGGAACCAGCTCCCGCCTGGGACCTGAATATTTGCATTGTTCAGTTAATGTAACCCCTTTGAGCTCTGTCTTCAGCAGAGCTCAAGTATTTAACTTGGAAACCGCTTTCCTAGTAGCTATCACCTCTGCCAGACGCATAAGTGAGTTACAGGCCCTGTCAGTGGAAGAAGATTTTATCTCTTTCCACAGAGATAAGGTAGTCCTTAGGACTAATAGAAAGTTTTTGCCTAAGGTGGTTTCTGATTTCCACCTGAATCAATCTATCTCTCCCAGTATTTTTCACTGAGCATTCTTCCTCAGGTGAGAGGAGACTGCACAGCTTGGATGTCAAAAGAGCCTTAAACTACTATTTAGAATGCACCAGAGGTCATAGGTTCAATCCCTCAACTGTTTCTTACCTATGGCGAGGTTGGTAAGGAAAACCTGCCACTAAGAGAACAATTGCAAGGTGGATTGTTTCTTGTATCCAATTCTGTTATCAGAAGCTAGGTAGAGTACCCCCTCAGGATTGAGGGCCACTCCACCAGGGGTACAGCTGCGTCTCTAGCGGCTGCTAGGGACATTCCCATTCTGAGATTTGTCAAGCTGCTACCTGGAAGACAGTTCACACCTTTACCAAGCATTATTCCCTGGATGTCCAGTCCAGGAGAGATGCTCGGTTTGGCACAGCTGTGCTTCAGAGCCTATTTCTAAGTGGGTTCTGACCCTCCTCCATGGAGGTACTGCTGTGTAATCTGCTAATGTTATAATATAGCAAGACTTCATGGTGTTTGAAGAAAAAATTACTCACCTTAGTAACTGCTTTTCTTCTCATGGAGTCTTGCTATATTATAACCACCTCCTCCTGCCCCTCTCAGAACCTCTACTTGGGTAGGGTGGCGAATTGGTGCAAGCACTGTGTCATGCCATTGTAGTTATCCCTTACCCTCTTTCCTTTGGGTTAGGGATCTGGTTGCTTTCATTTAGGTTATTTATATTGCCCCTTCCTGGACTTGAGTCTTGGGGAAGGGGGTTCATAATGTGCTTGTCAAGGGGTAAAACAAACCATAATACCATCAATTTTGTTATTATGGTTCTGGGTGTTTCTTTGTTGTTTATATTGTTGTTACTACTACTAGTAGGTAGCCATGGGCTAGTGTAGTTTTCCACACAGACTTTCTGTTCTTTGATGTTAGCTTCGTAAAGATCTGACAGTTTCATTTGAAACTGCCAGATAGAGCTTTGGGCACAGCGCCCTCGCGCTGTAGAACTCCAGATCCTCTGGAGTTAACTCCTTCCTCTCCGGGGCAGTTCAGCTGCAGTGGCTGACTGCTAATGTTATAATATAGCAAGACTCCATGAGAAGAAAAGCAATTACTAAGGTGAGTAATTTTTTCTTCCAGCTCCTCTGCTGTGTCATTTATAAATACATTAAAGAGGACCGGTCCCAGCACTGAACCCTGAGGTACCTCACAGGTCACCCTCCCTTCCTCAGAACAAACTCCCTTTATTACTTCAGTAATAAACCATGACAGGGCGTGGGTTATGCTGGGATTTACCCACGTCTGGTGTGGTGCGGTCTCATGACCAGATCCACACCCATACCTTGGAGTGGTGTATTGCGATTATACAGTGCCCCCCTCCCCCCTTTTTTCTTTGGTTACAAAACATAAACAGTTTTTTAGCATATTAAAATAATTTTTCTTTAATTTATTCTTACACCATGAAAAATAGTTCCCTGTTGCTAGGTGCAGTATTGAGGAGACGTTCCCTAACTCAGGGAATGGTAACAGTAATAGCATGTTACTTTTATATACAGTGTGTGTGTGTACATATATATATATATATATATGAATATAGTGTATATATATATAACAGACCACTCTATGTATGTCAGCAAAGCCTGCAGCAGAGACAGCCGCATGGGATAGGAACACGGGCTTGTCAGTTTCATTCAGCCCATATGTGCCAGCAAAGTCCTCAGCAGAGACAATTGCTTGGGATAGGAACAGGGGTTTGTCAGAATTCCATTAAGCCCATTCAGTACCATTGCAAGAGCCATTTAATGGGAAGCTGATATGTGTTTTATTTATTTTAATATTTGTACTCTGGTACTATGTTTAAATGTTGTCATTTGATAACATGACAGCGTGGGTGAAGCACGAGCGAGGAATTTGTTCGGTCGGGGGGGGGGGATAGCAGCAACCTGACGAGATATACCAAGGTTGGCAGGAGCGGAGTCACTAAGCCGAGTACTAGGAAACAAAACAAATAAAAATAAACAAACAGGCTTCTGTGGCTAAAACTGTGGGAAGACTGGAGCGAGTGGGAACTCTGACACATACCCTGTACTGCAGCTTCCTCAAAGAGAAATGAGAAGAAAGGTGTGGTTTCTGGTGTTACTGTGTGCAAAATGATTTCTATTGGGTGTTTCTTTTTTTTAGTTGAGGTGAGATTGCAGTGGTTGGGAGAGCGGAGACTTATACTGAGGTGGGGAAATTGTCTTTATTAAAACAAGTGCTACAACTGAGAAATCATGGACTTGAAAGCGGAGAGCTGTGATAAGGGCATGCACTCTTCTTTTCGGCTGTGATTTCTAGACATTGTAGCACTTGTTTTCAGTAAAGATAGAATTTCCCCGTTTCAGAACTGCTTATAGACTTCAAATATATGAATAGCTGAACTGGGATGGTGGGAGCGAGGACAAGCCTGTCGGGGCTTGGTGCCAGCCTTGGTGGTTAGCGGGTGTTCACTACCTCTTTTTAAACAGCGTGCTTCCGCAGAGCTGGGAGTCTGATGGAGGGATTTCTTAGCCTTTGTTTTTGTTGTCAGGCTGGCTGGTCAGCTGGATCTTTATGTGTGAGTTATGCTAGGATTTACCCATGGATAAAAGTGCCAGCTGATCAATCAGTTTCTTAGAAAAACGGACCCCATTGTATAATACCATCTTGTCTCCTATCCCCTAACCAGATCCTTACCCACAGGGATTGAAATAACCACCGGTCTGCCTATCCCAGACACTCAGTTTTCTCCAGGGACAGCTGGTTTTATTTTTCTGCCTGTCCCTGGGACAGGCACCAAGCGAAAAAGCATTAACGGGGTACTAGGACCCAGGAGATGTTGCTATAGATGTCCCGACATCCCAGTGTCACTTGTTGAGAGATGTCCATTCAACCCAACATCCAATGATCAGTTCTTCTGCGTGGTTGGCAGTTTTAAGTAGCAGAAATGAAAACAGTGCCACAGTAGGACTGGACTGTGCATGTGTTCAGTGTTATCATACATATGCAGTTGCCTGGTTTCCTTTTGCTTTCTGCATAACATACTTCATTTTGCTGTGTGCTGCACTGGCAGTACCAACCCAGGACAAGCTTTTGTTCACAGGCAGCAGAGTTTTGGGGAAGCAAGTCAAACACACTTTTCAGGTCTGTCTACTAATGGGAACCTGGGTTAGGGTAACTAAAAGCCTTTAGGGCTAGAAAGCCTTATTTGAAAACCCTTTACAGGGCAGACCATCACAGCAGAAAGGGGGGGAGACTCTGTATTGAGAGATTAATCATCATCCTGCCATAAGCACGAACACCGATTTAAAGATAAGTCTGCTTCTCCAGCAAGGTCCTGGTCTTCATTTAGACAAGATAATCCATCATCAGCACTCACTCCAGTGGCATTGACTACAGCCCCCCTAACCGTTATTGAGATACCAAGGTCGGGGCTTGGCTTAGGTGCTGCCATACATGCTATGGACGATATGACACCATTGTCATCAGGACAAGACCCATCGATGCAGGTATTCCCAGCCCCTTTGCAAGGTGCCGTTGACTTCTAGGCTGTACTAGCATCATTTTTAGAAATTATTGAATGCATTTTACCAGGATTGCCAATGCAGGCCGTTACTCCACTGACAGGGTCTTAAGATGCTCTCAGCCCCGTCGACAGGTTCCAGTAGCACACCACAGATTCCTGCCTCTCAGTCATCACTGGCCCATTATGCGGCTCCTGTCATTGATCCTGCCGACTATGATTGAAATGGAATATAATCCTGATCTCATGCACTTAGATGAGGATTTAGAGGAGAAATATGAGGGAGAACAATTTCTGGATGTCCACCTCACTCTAGTTCTGACCTGTCATCCTGTTGTGAGGACTCAGTGGTTTATACCCCAAGATCTTCTTCTGAGGACTCATCTTTTCAAGCCATGATGTAGCAAATGAAGTTTGCCATGGGCTTTGAGGTGGAAGAGGAAGACTCCACTAAAAGGAATCTCATGGAATATTTGGAGGGTGTCCTGCTCCCCCTCCATTATCATTCTATCTATATTGTATATCCTGCATTAGAGGATGCTACTTTGGCTGTATGGTACAGCCCAAACTCCATGCCTGCAGTTCTGGGAAAGGTTGATAAACAGTATCCTGCACGATCTGCTAAGCCTTATTATGCTAACCAGCCAGAAACCAACTCTGTCGTCATCATGGTTGCTCATGATAGGTCTAGAACCCCTATGCCCCTTAGATATATGAGTACTTTGCCCCCTAATAAGGAATCTAGGAGGCTGGATCTTTTGGGTAGACATACTTATGCCTCAGCATCATTGGGCCTTATGATTGCAAACTTCCGGGCCCACATGATTAAATATCAGAATAGCCTGTGGAAGACTGTTTGTACTGCTGCTCAGGCTTTGACTGATGCCTCTGCCAAGACTGATCTATTAAAAACATTGTCTGCTGGTGCTGAGGTACGCAAAGCATTACCTGCACTCAGCTCATGGTATATCTGATGCTTCTACCAGGGATGCAGCTTCTAGCATTTGCATGAGGAGATATTCTTGGCTTAGAGTTGCTGGCATTGCTAATGATGTACAACAGGTAGTTTTGAATGCTCCCTTTAATGGTCAAAACTGTTTGGCTATGATATTGAAGAAGACCCTACATGGTCTTCAGACTTCAAAAATGACTCTAAGGTCTGTAAAGTCCCTGTATCCCTCTCCTGCTAGAGGAAGGGGTTGGGGCTTCGTTTGTCCACTAGCTGCCCAAGGTGGTCGTGCCTGCTGTCAGCGAGGCCATAGCGGAGAAGGTTGCCCCCTTCGGAGTCACCTTCCCAATGGTGCACATGCAAAAGTAACCAAAGGAATCAGTTCCAGTGGCCATGCCACCACAGGTTCTATTGGACTCCTTTTCGTCACTCCCCCCACCTCAGCTGTTACTTCCAGGGGTGAGTGCGGGGGTGAAGGATTTCCCTGCATCTGAAACTGGTGGGAGATTACTATGGATGAGTGGGTTCTGGAGATAATTGCAGGGGGTGGCATGTTCTGGAGCTGTTACCAGTTTTCTTCAGATCATCCTCTTCCACCTTCCGACATGAAGAATGTATACCGTCATGTAATGATCAAGAAATCCCACAGATAATACATTCACTTTATGGTGGAGATGGAACACTGTCAGTTCAAAGTATTGTCCTTTGGCTTGTCTTCACTGCCACAGGTCTTCCCAAATGCTTGGCAATAGTTGCAGCAGCACTTCACAGGTAAAGTCTGTATGTTTTCCCCTATGTGGACGACTGACTCCTGAAGGTCATTTCCAGGGAAGCTGTGCTACACACGTCAGTTGTTTGATAGCTTGGGGGTCACACTGAATGTGCCAAAGTCTGTGACTCCATGCTTAAGACTGAAGTACAGAGGGGTGGTTTAGGACACAGAGAAGGGATGTGCTCTCCTGCCACAGTACAGGGCAGGCATTCTGATTGCTCAGGCACACTTGGTATACAGAAGCCAATATGACTCTCTGAGAACAGTGTTACATCTCCTGGGTCTCATGGCTCTGGCCATATAGTGACAGTGCCGCTGGAAGGTCTTCATATGAGGATCCCTCAGTGTCCAGTGGTATCAATTGATGGACGAGCTGAACCAAATGGTCCTCACCACATCTCCTCTTCACAGAGAGTTGTTGTGGTGGATGGCTCGTGACAATCTCGTGAAGGGCATTCCATTCCTTGTGCCAGCTCTTATACAGATCCTCACCACAGATGCCTCAGGCTCCAGCTGGGGTGCTCAACTCTGCCCTTACCAAACAAAATGGAGGCCAAGATGCACATAAATGTCGTGGAAATGCGGGCTGTTCTGTACAGCCTCCAGGCATTTGAGACTCCTTTCTGCCTCAGTCCACTGCTAATCCAGGTGGACAACGTCAGGGTGATGCATTACATCAACAAGCAAGGGAGAACTTGCTCATATCTGCTGTGCAGGGAAGCAGTGAGGATATAGTACTGGGCTCTGTTTCATGGCCTTCCGCTATCAGCCGTGTTTCTGCCCTGTCTCAAAAACATCTTGGCAGACAGGTTAAGCAGGTCCCATGCGATGGTTCACAAATGGCACCTGCTGTCCTTTGTGGTAAACAAGCTCTTCACAAGATGGAGTCATCCAGAGCTGGACCTTTTTGCATGCCCACACAATGCAAAACTGCTGCGTTTCTGCTTTCTTGCTCCAGGACCTGGAGTTTTTTGGTGAGACGCATTGTCCCACTCCTAGAAAGGGAAATTCCTGTACACATTTCCCCCCCATTCCTCTAATACAGAGGATTCTGCTCAAGCTGAGGGTGGAGAGTGCCACTCTCGTCCCTATTGCTCCTTTCTGGCCTCGTCGGATATGGTTTCCACTCCTTCAGCATCTGGTGGTGGAGTCTCATGTCCTCCTACCTCTGTGTTGGGGTCTGTTGTCGTAGCACAAGGGATTTCTGGTCAATCTGAACCTGAAGTCCGTATATCTGCATGCATGGCTCCTGAAGACATAGCCATTATATGTTTTGGGGTATCCCCTAAGGTTGTAGATTTCCTGATTGCATCTAGGAAGCCTTCTGCTAGATGGTTCAGTATTAGGACCGGTCTTCTTCAATGTCTTTATAAGTGACATTGCAGAGGGACTGGAAGGAAAAGTATGTCTCTTTGCAGATGACACAAAGATCTGCAACAGGGTTGATACACAAGGTGGGATGGAAAGGATGAAAAGGGACTTAGCAAGGTTGGAGGAATGGTCAAATGTATGGCAGCTTAGATTCAATGCAAAGAAGTGCAAAGTAATTCACCTGGGAAACAAAAACCCAGGGGAAGAGTACACAGTGGGGGGTGAGATCCTGACAACAACAAAAATGGAAAGGGACCTGGGGGTAGTCATATCAGATGACCTAAAGGTGAGCCAGCAATGTGAGAAGGCAGTAAGGAGGGCTGGGGGATACTGGGATGCATAGGGAGAGGCATCACCAGTAGAAAACAGGAAGTTGTTGGCCCTCTGTACAGACAGTTGATAAAACCCATCTGGAGTACTGTGTGCAGTTCTGGAGACCCCATCTCAGCAAAGACATAGGGTGGAGACTGTTCAGAGGAAGGCAACCAAAATGATGCAGGGTCTGCATCAGAAGACATATGAAGAAAGAATAAAGAACAAATGATGTATAGCCTCGAGGAAGGGGGGGGGAACATGATAGAAACTTTCAAATACCTCAAGGGAATCAACAAAGTCCAAGAGGGTAGTATCTTTCAGAAAGAGATGTGCAAAAACAAGGGGGCACAATTTGAAGATAGAGGGGATGGCTCAGAGGTAATGAGGAAGTATTTCTTCACAGAGAGGGTTGTGGATACATGGAACAGCCTTCCTGAGGAGGTCGTACAGTCAAAAACAGTGGGGGAATTCAAGAATGCATGGGACAGACATAAGACAATTCTAGTAGGGGGTTGGAGGAACTTGGCTGTTGGTTAATTAGGATCTGCAGCTTATCCGTTAGGTAGGGAAATGGGCAGACTAGGTGGGCGAAGCGGTCCTTATCTGCCGTCAAATTCTATGTTTCTACGGGAGCAGTACTGCAAGAGAGACTCCACGATACAAGGCCGGGGATGGATGCAGAACAAAAGTGGGGAGTCATAAAGACTTGGCTAACAGAGGCCGCAGTAGCCTGCACCCGGGCCAGGAGTAAGAAGAGCAGAGCCAAGAAACCATGCTGGCTGAACAAGGAAGTGCTGCAAGGGGTGAGGGCAAAGACAGCTGCGTACTGGAAGTACAGGAGAACAGGGAAGGGAGAGGATAAGGAGGCATTCGGGAATTGGTCAAGGGAAGTTGCCAGGAGGGTGAAAAAAGTTAAGGCCTCCAGGCAATTATGGTATGCACAGGGCGGGGGAAAAGGACTTTTTTAGGTATGTCAGGGAAAAGATGAAGTGCAAGGAACATATTGTGAGGATAAAGCGGGGAGGGGATTGGGTGGAAAAGGGGGAGGAGCAAGTGGAAATTCTAAATGAGTACTTCTGCTCCGTTTTCACTAAGGAGAGGGATGGTCCACTACCAGAATGGGCTAGGGGGTTGGGAAAGGGGAGGTGACAGAGTGATCACAGGAGTAGAGTGCTAGAGGGGCTGAGGGCAGTAAGGGTGGACAAGGCACCAAGTCCCGATGACATCCACCCCAGGGTGCTGAGGAAAATGAAGCTGTTGGCTGAGCTGCTGGCGTATCTGTTCAGCACCTCCCTGGAAATGGGGTGTGTGCCCCAGGACTGGAGGGTGGCCCATGTCGTGCCCATACACAAGAGTGGGCCTAGGGAGAAGCCAGGAAATTATCGGCCGGTAACTCTCATGTCCACAGTGGGTAAGCTTGTGGAGGTGATACTGAAGGAGAGGCTGGTGGCATTCCTAAAGAGTAAAATAGAGTATTATGACTGGGTGACAAGGGAGTTGGAATAGGGCCATGCGGTACATGTCCCTGTACTTGGACTTCAGTAAGGCCTTCGATACAGTGCCTCATGGGAGACTGGAGGGGAAGCTGACAGCAGTGGGGGTGGGAAAAAAGCTGACTAAATGGATAGAGAACTGGTTACAGGGGAAGGTGCAGAGGGTGGTGGTGGTGGGGGAGCTCTCGGCACCCAAAACAGTGACTAGCGAGGTGCCACAGGGGTCAGTGCTGGGCCTGGTGCTATTTGGGCTCTTTATCTCCGATATAGCACACGGAGTGGGGAGCAGGGTTAGTCTGTTCACAGATTATACCAAACTGGGGCGGTGGCGGACAAAGAGGACAGATGGTAAAAACTGCAGGGGGACCTAGCCAAACTAGAGACATGGTCGGTGGAGTGACAGCTAGGATTCAACGCAAAGAAATGTAAGATGATGCACTTCAGGGGTAACCAGAAGAGGAACTATTGGTTGGGGATCACAGAGGAGGAGAAGGACCTAGGGGTGTTACTAAATAGGAGCATGAACAACTCGGCCCAGTGTAGAAGAGCAGCAGCGAAGGCAAACAGGATGCTGTGGTGCATCGCAAGGGGGGGTTCTCATCCAGACACAGGGATGTGATCCTACCTCTCTACAGATCATTGGTCAGACTGCACCTAGAGTACTGTGTGCAATACTGGAGGCCATACTTGAGGAGGTGCAAAGGACGGCAACAAAAATGTTAAAGGGGATGGAAGGAAAGGAATATGAAGTTAGGCTGAAGGAACTGAACATGTACACACTGGAGGACAGGGGAGATATGATTGAAGCGTTTAAATACCTGAGGGGGTAAATAAACCTAGCACCGAGGGGGTGTTTAAACTGAGGAGTGGAAGAGAGACGAGGGGGCATGGACTAAGGTTGGAAGGGGGACGTTTCAAGAGGGAAATGAGGAGGCACTACTTCTCTGAGAGGGTGGTGTCTAGTTGGAATGCGCTGCCAGCGGGGGTGGTAACATGTAGGGCAGTCGATAGCTTTAAGAAGGAGTGGGATAAAGCAAGAGGAAGAGTCAGGGGGACAGGGTCTGGGACAAGCGGGGGAGGAACTGAGGGGGAGGAGGCTGGGGCAGCTGCAATCTAGGGTGCTAGCTGCACACTCAGGCAGACTTACATAGACCGATTGGTGTGTTCTGCAGGCAGATTCGTATGTTCGTATGTAAAATCACAGTGACTCTGTTCATGAGCAGAGGTCCTAAAATGCCTAAATTGACAATTTGGTGACAAATGTCCTTAAAATGACTGTTACAAGCGTGCTTTGTGCATTTTCCATGCACCCTTGTAACTTCACAGATTTGTAGTATTTTCACTCCAGATTTTCAACATTGGCATTTTTTCAGACCTCCTTATGAACAGTACAGCTGTCATTTTTCACATCATGCCCCAAATATGCATTTACACATCTGGCGCAGAATAGCGCGGTTGCTGTGGGAAATCAATGTTCAGGACAGATTAAGAAAATTATAGTGACAGTCTTCATGAGCAGAGGTCACAAAATGCCTATGTTGAAAATTTGGTGAAATAATTGCACTAAATGACTGTGTTATGCGTATGCGTTGCACTGTTTCCACATACGCTCGGAAGTTTGAGCATTTTTAATATTTTCACTACAGATTTTCAACATTGCCATCTCTTCAAACCTCCCTATGAATGGTACAGTTGTCATTCTTCACATCCTGCCTGATCTGTGTTTTCGTACTTCTGGCGCACAATGGCACGGTCGCTGTGGAAACTCAAAGTTTGGGACACATTGAGAAAATCACAGTGCCAGTGTTAATGAGAAGAGGTCCCAAATGCTTTCATATTTGTAGTGCAAATGCCAACAAACGCTCAGGGCATTAGGGTTTCTAACCATAACGTCCCACCCTGTACAGTCTGATAAGCATCAGGATGTGCCTTTGGATTTCCGACTGTAATGCTCATGCCATTCCACCCCCACCCACCACCCTGCAGCCAGTGACAGGCATCGAGGTGTACCTTGGACTTTTCAGTCCCACAGTTCACCACATTCTCCCATACTGCACCCATTTCAGCGTATGCCCTTATGGAGTGGGGTGACTGTAAAGCCGAACACCCCAAGGCACACCTCAACATGTCGGTGTCTGCTGGATAGGGTGAAGTGAAATGGCATGAACGTTATGGGCAACAACCCAAATGCATACCCCAATGCCTGTCCGTCTCTGCAGGGTGATGGTGGGGCTGGTGTGAAGTTCAGTACTTCACTGCCATTCCTATTCTGCATCTCTCTAACTCCTGCATTTCCAATGCTAATACCAGCAAGCAAACATTCAGCATTGACAAATGCTTGTTTCTATAGATTTCCCCTCATTCTTTATTACTGAGGATATTTACATGAAAACAGGATATTTGAGCATCAAACTTAAAGAGCTAGTGGAACCAAAACAGACAGGAAAATTATACAATTTTAAGAGGTAAGTCAGTTGTAACTTTTTATTTCTGAAGTATTTTTCTTTTTCCTTTTACTCATTAGAAAGTTTTTTCATATGATAAAGTTGTCTTAAATATGTGAAGTAGCTGTCAGCCTGGCAGCTGACATACCTGTCTGTAGTCCCCCCCCCCACCCACTACATCATCAACATTGTGATTTCACTGACAGCGGTATCACAGGTGACTGACCTGGCAGCTACTGAGTGGCTGTTCCTAAGCAACAGTGTTGTCTCCAGTAAATGAGGTCATAATGCTGATGATGTAGTTGGGGGGGGGGGAGATGGAGACAGATACGTCAGCTGCTAGGCAGAATGCTGTTCCACACATCACACCTACTGATATCAGGTAAACAATCTTCTAATTAACGGTACCTCAGTTTTAAAAGGTAAATGGTTGACTGCTTTTAAAAAACTAACATTAGTTTTAGGCAGTACACTAGCTCTTTAATAACATCTTCCTGCTTTTGACTGCTGAAGTGATGACCTTCTGAGATCATAATCATTATAAAGCAGCTAACTCTGATGTCATAAACTGAGAACTATGATTAAGGCAAAGGGCACCGCAGGAGAAACATGATGTCTGGAGGACAAAGATCCTCTTTTAGCACAGGTTCTCAGTAGTAAAAAAAAAATAAGGGGAAGTAATGAAGAGTAAGCTGAATTTGTCTGACTGTTATAAAACATTTTCTTGAATACTAAAGAATCGCTATTAGAAATTTGCCGAGGACAAAAGCAAATTCTAAACACCAAGATTCACTTCACGTCCATGCTTAGTCCATCCCAAAAGCACTCAGGTCATTTCTTCCACTGAAAGCAGCAGGTCTCTCTTTTCACAGTTCTTTATCGTGAGTTAAGATTCTGCTAGTTGTTTGGCTTTTTAGCAAGTTTCTTTTAGTTTTTGATTCATCTCTGTCTCCTCACAGTCGGCTGTCTGCTTCATTGTCAGTCTTCATCATGGAACAAAAGAAGAAGCTGAGATTCACGAGGTGCATGGTGCTGCATGTTGTGCAGGTACCCTATGTTGTCAACCAGTGAACACAGTGCCTGCATGTACTGCTTGGGCATTGCCCGCAATGTGGATCATTGCACCTGGTGCTAGGCCATGCATTCGAACACCAGCTGCCAGTGCTGTAGGGCAAACCAACAGAATGTGTGTGCCAGCTGCAGTTGCAGGTCCATGAAGTGGAAGGTGCTGGTGAGGGTGTTTGGTCTGGGACCAGCTGTCAGTGGTGGAGTACTCATCTCCCAACTCCTTATGAATACTAAGCTTTTAAAAAATTTCCTTCTGTCTCTCCACTCCATTAAATGTGAGGTCTCCATCTTGACACCAAAGGCACAAGAAGAAGAGTCGACGCTAGTTATGGGACTGCTGTTGGTCGAGGCATTGTTCTGGTTCTGCCCTGCTGGAGGGTTTGCGTAGTTGATAAACCTCAAGGGAGGTCCAGCTGCCCATAAAACCTGTAGGTCATCTCCAGAACTCCCATCTGGGTAGCCGAATTTCTCTCTGATGGTTGACCCCATTGAGAGAGACGATTCCCTACTCTCTCAGGCCCCAGTGCTGACCGCAGCCCATCGCAAGCAGGGTGGCTTGGGTCCAAGTGAGCTGCCAGTCATTCAAACCCCTGCTCGGCCTCCTGATCAATTGGTACCCATGAAATCTTGGTCAGGGTACATTCGAGATTATGGTCATGCTCTCGATCCCAGTCTCAACATTAACATCGACATTGCTGTCATCTTCAAGTTCATCATTGTTGCAGGTGGGTTGAGGGCATCCTGACAGCACTGGGTCTATGAAGTGTTTGTCCAGGATCGACGTCAACCAGCGATGCAGGTGAACCTGTCCCATCCGTGGCTGCCTCTCCCAGTGTTGACTCCAGTCATGTTTCCAGCATCCCTACCTCTGGCTTTGCAGGCTGTGATGCGGCAACAGATACAGATGGAGCCTACACCTCCACAGCTGCCCGAAGACACTGACTGGGAACTCTGGCCTGAAGTTTGGGCTTTCTCATCTCCTGTTGGTGCTGGCCACACCCATGGAAAGGATAATCCATACACTGTGTTGGCCATCTGCACTCCTCTATTCCTAGGATTCAGATGTGTTGCCTGACCCATCAATTTCAGATTGTCAGGATGGTAACCAGCAAACAGACTGGCTCCCTGTGGGGTACCAGTCTTCCATGACCGCCTTCGTGGAACACATGTCCATGGTTCTAGGCACTCTGCTGGAGGAGGCCCCAAAAAATAAGACCTACACTCTCTTGGACATTCTTGAACAAGACTCCTTACCAAGGGTAGCCTTTCCTGTCTCCCCTGGCGCTCTGCATCTGGTATCCACTGGCCTCCTGCAAGGCCCGCCACAATGTATGAACTGCAAGTACACCATCCCCCTGGATGGACTTTTCAGCATTTTGAAGTATCCCTCACTGGAAGGGCTAATGCTAGATGCAGTGTTCGCAAGGCAAAGATGCAAGGCAAGCCAGACAAAGAATCCAAGAAGAAGGACCACCTTGGCGGCAAGGTCTGTACTGCTGCATCCCTGGGTGTCTGCTTGGCCTGCTATCCAGTTCTGATGGCTCAACACAGCCATAAGCTCTTCAAGAGGCTGTCAACCTGCTAAAAAAACTAGCACATGTCAAAGCACTGGGGTGGTGCTTTTATGTGTGTGTTTGCACAAAACGAACACATTGCTGTGAAGAAGGATTTAAGAGGGATGCCGATGACGGTCCAGTGCAGGGCAGTCTGCAGTGGGCGCGACAGTCTCAGACCAGTCATCAGCCAGGCTGATCATGATACTTTTCTGGGCTTACTGGGTGGAAACTTCATGAAGTTCCAAGAAAAGAGCCCCTTGAATCACAGGACGGCTCTTTCTTTTGCTCTGCATGATGCCGCCCAGCAAGTACAGCTGATCGGCATCATCATCACCACCAGACTGTGCCTCATCCTCCCCCTTCTGCACAACGCAACTGACTGCACATAAGGAACACAAAATGAGGAACTCCATTTAAAATAAAAGAAAACAGACAAACTGGGATGCAATGAAAGCTCCTGTTAATTAATAAGGATAGCAGTGGAAGCCCAGTGCTTTTGGTGACGGGTCTGATGTGACCCTTCGTCACAAGGGGTACAGCAGACCCAAAGCACCGGGGCTTCATTGCTATACTTTTTGATTAAGTGTGAGCTTTCATTGCATCCATATTCGTCTGTTTTCATTTATTTTAAACAGAGTGTTTCATTTTGTGTTTGTTCCTGGTTTCTCAGTAAAGATCTGTTTGCAAGGCTAATGTCCATAATTAGCTAAATGTAGATAAAGCAGTAGAGGACTGTCGCCGGCATAGTCAGTCCACAAACCACAACACAGAACAGCCACTTCCAATTAGTTGTCTTCAATATTTTTTTACTGAAAAAATTATTTGGATATATATCTCCATTCTGTCTCTGTATTACTCAAAGTTTCACAAAAAGGATGGTTTCTAAAATCATAAAAGACTGTATAAATTTCAAATAAAAATTAAAAATTATATATTTTTTTCTTATTTGATGTTCAATCTCAAACATGGTTCTTATACTACAACTTAAAACTGTTCTCTTGTTTTATTAACGCAGTTATTTCTTAATGCATCACAGGTAATTCCTGATCTTATCTGTGTCAATCTTGTGGGTTCTGGCCGGAGGTCACGACCCCATGGGTACTTTTTTTTTTTTGGGATGGGCAAAGTCAATGCATCATCGGCGCAGCCCTCAAGGGTGACGCACTGTGTGGCGCTCTCAGGTTGGCTGTTAGGTGTCGTCGGCTCTGCCCTCCCGCCAGTTCTTCATCTCCCGCTGTAGAGGTCACACCTTGTGAAGAGCTACTCTGCAAGAGGCGTAGATCTTCCTGGACATAAAGTCTCCACCACTCATTCACACTGATGGGATCTACGCCGGAGGTGTTGGGACCCAGCGGAGCAAACTTTTGCAGGAGGGTCGGCCAGAGATGGAGCCAGTGAGGAGCACACAAGCCTCGGCTCGTGTGGCAGTGATCATCGCCGACCTCCAACCCGCCTTCGTTCCTTTTCTCCCCGCCGAGTGTGCTACAGTGGCGATGTCACTCGTCATCGCGGAGTCAAACTTCAAACTAGCAGCATAGTTTTCAGTTTTTTTTTGTTTTTTTTTATATTATTTTGTAGCATTTCTTGAACAAAGTTCCACTTACTATAATTTATTACAAGAAGAAGTCTCAGCCTACATTGACAGAGTCGACCATGGGCGGGTCAGGTGGCCGGTAGGAGACTTCATATGAAATTGTTCAGTCAGCGGGCTGGGTCTGGTCCGCTGCCCTTTCCGGGGGTCTGACAACGGACAGTCCAGTGCCCAGGGAGGCGGTCCCAGAAGACATAAAGAAAACGGTCGCACTCTGCACCATTTAGCCTCGAGCTCTTCTTTGACCCGTAGGTCTAGAAAGAGAAGGCATCACTCGAGGTCGCCTTCTGGTGTGTCTGCGTGTTGATGGTCGGTCATTGGGGTCAGTTGCCGGTCTCCTTCAGTGTCGCTGGTTTCTGTCTCCAACCTCTTCAACATCGGAGCCCTTCCCCGCCTTCTGGTAGGACTTCAGATGAGCAGTTTCATCAGTGGGCCACTCTGATGGAGCAGTGGGCTCGGAGGTTGGTCCAGCTGCCTGGCCCGGTCACTCAGGGGCCCTCGGACCCTTCGTGGGATCGGCTAGGATGGTTGGGCCTCCCTAGTAGCGCAACGCCTTCTTCGGTGCCGTCAACTCCGCACTTAGGTGTTTTCCCCCCTAACATGTCTGCGGCGCAGGGGGCCACACCGATTCCTCGATCTCCTGGTATTTTTCCTTCTGTTTCCTCAAACCTCAGTTTTCGGGACCCTGCGTTGGTTTTGTCAGCGTCGATGGGTCGCTCGGTGCCGTCCTCGGTGTCGATGCGTCTGTTGGCGCCATCCTCAGCGTTATTGGGATTTTCGGCAACGCCCTTGGCTCTGTACTGCTTTTCAGCGCTGTTGGGCTTGTCGGCATCTCCCTTGGTGCCAAGGGCTCTGTCAGCGCTGTGCTGAGCCAGGTGGCGCCGTGCTCTTCGGTGCCGAGACTTGGCGGGACATCTTCCAGTCTTCAGGGCTCCTCGACTCCGAACCCTTTTCCCTCCTACTTTCCTTCTGATTTTCACTCCTTTCCTGTCCATACAGTCCCTCTTGGGCTGTCAGGAGATGATATTGAGCCTGACCCAGACCTTAGGCTGTGTGGTGATGTGGAAGGAACAGGATCTAATCCTGCTCCAGAGCCTGTGGTTGAGGACCTGTCATTTAAGTCTCTGCTGAAAAATTTGAATTCCACTCTTTCTCTCCAGACTATGGATATCAATCCTGGGAAGCTTTTAAGACTCCAATACCTTCATCTTCCGGACATCCCTATGGATTTAACTACCCCAGTACAGCCCTCCTTTAAGACGCTTTCTCAAATGGCGTGGAATAATCCTGCTCTCATTCCTTTTGTGGCTAAGTCCCTAGATAGGAAGTATGCTGCTCCCAAGGATCGACCTATTTTGGTCTCTCAAGCCTTTGCAGACCATATTGTATGATAAGGTCGTCCTTCCTCAGACTACTACAGCTTGACCTATAAACAAAGAATCTTATGAGATAGATACTTTAGGTAACAGAGTCTTTGCTGCAGCCACCCTGAGTACGCTCCTCGCCAGCTACCAGGGCTATTTCTCTCAATGTGAGTATATTCTTTGGCATTCACTCAAACAAATGGTTGAAGCTCTGCTGGAGTCGGGCACTAATTCAGAGCTTCTTCAAACCATAACCAGGGGTATCGAGTCCAACAACCAACAGGTTAAAGCAGCTATGGACGCTTTCGATACTGCCCCTCGAGTGGCGGCAGACATTTGTACCCGCCGTCATTCCTGGCTGAGCACTTCAGGCTTCACGAATGATGCCCAGCAACAGGTCATGGCATTGCCCTTCGATGGTGTGTATCTCTTCAGTCCTCAAGTAGAACAAGCTCTAGAGGCCACACAAAAGACCAGATCGGCCATTAAATTGGCTCGACCTGCTCCCTCCCGACCCTTCTGGGTGTTAATAAGCTCCAGTTTCACAACCATCAGTCCTTTCAAGGCAAAGGCAGGGGAGGTTTTAATAAAAACCAAGCCCCTCAGCCTCAAAAGAAAACGCAACAGAAAGCACAAGGGCCCAAAGCGCCCAGTGCCACCTTCTGAGTTTCTGGCCCAAGTCCCACCTCAGCTGCCCAAGGGGACTCCTCTTTAGTGGTGGGAGGTCGTCTGACTCAATTCTACAACCAGTGGAAGTCCATAACATCGGACAAATGGGTCCTCCAGATAATCCGCGAGGGGTAGTCCCTCAATCTTTCGAAGACCCCTCCAGATTGTCCCCCCAAACGGCAGCCCAAGCTGTCGGTACGTCAGTCTGAATTTCTCGCCTCAGAGATACAAGGCCTTCTGAACAACAGGGCTGTAGAAATAGTTCCGCTGGATCAACAGAAAACAGTGTTCTACTCCCATTACTTTCTAGTTCCAAAGAAAACCTGGGGCATGCGCCACATTTTGGACCTCAGAAAATTGAGCAAATTTCTTCCCAAGGAGAAGTTCAAAATTATATTGCTAGGAACCCTGTTACCTTTGCTTCATCAGCACAACTGGTTAGCCTCCCTGGACATGCAGGATGCTTACCAGCATATTCCTGTTCACCCAAGGCATTACAAATATCTAAGGTTCATGGCTTTGGGCCAGCATTATCAGTTCAGTGTCCTGCCCTTTGGGCTGTCCTCAGGACGGCGAGTTGTAACAAAGTGTTGTGCAATTCTCGCGGCGCACCTCAGAAAGATCGGAATACAAGTGTTCCCATATTTGGATGACTGGCTTCTAGCAAGTCCTTCCAGGCAAGGAACTCTCGACGACGTATCCACAGCCTCAGACTTCCTCACATCCGTGGGAGTTCTGCTAAATCTTAAGAAATCACAGTTGCAGCCCTCCCAGAAGCTCTTTTTTATAGGAACTCTTCTGGACACCTCTTGTGCAAAAGCCTTTCTTCCAGAAGACAGACTGAGAGATATCCTACAGATGGCCCGATACATCAGGGAAAACAGCTCGGTTCGAGCTATCTCGATGCAATGTATGCTGGGTCTCATGGCATCCTCTGTGTTCACTGTACCCCTAGCTCGTCTCCCCATGAGGACCTCTCATTGGATGCTCAGTACTCAGTGGTCCCTGACCACTCACCCTCAGTTCTTTCTCATCAAGGTGACATAACCTCTGAAGAGGTCGCTCACCTTGTGGTTGCTAAAGGACAACCTTCTGGAAGGGTATCCATTTGCTCATCTGGATCACCAGTTCTCCATTACCACGGACGCGTCCCTGATGGGGTGGGGAGCCCACTGTCAGGATCTCCACACCCAAGGTACGTGGATGCAGTCTGGGCTTTGAAGGACATTCTCTGTCACAAGAACATTCTCCTTCAAATGGACAACAAAGCAGTGATGTATTACATCAACAAGCAGGGCGATGCTCACTCTTACCCTTTATACAGGGAAGCGATGAGGGTTTGGGAATGGTGCTTGGAGCACAAGGCTTTAATTCAGGTGGTCTACCTGCCAGGAGTGCAGAACAAATTGGCAGACCGTCTCAGCAGAACTGAGACAGATCCTCACGAATAGTCTCTCTACTCAACCGTAGTTCAGTCACTATTCGCAGAGTGGGGAATTCCAGACCTGGACCTTTTTGCATCTCTACTCAACACAAAACTGCCTCTCTTCTGCTCCAGAAATCCAGGGCCTGGCATTTTTTGTTAGAATGCGTTCAGGCTGCAATGGACAAAACGCTTTCTATACGCCTTTCCTCCTTTTCCTCTAATTCAGAGGGTACTTCTCAAGTTCGAGTTCCAGGGGGACAAAATGATCCTCATTACTCCCTTCTGGCCTCAACAAATATGGTTTCCGTTACTCAACAGTATGCCGAAAACCTTCCGAAAGCGCTTCCCCTTCAGACGAACCTTCTGACTCAGGGGCCTGTGGTCCATCCCAATCTGAGATCGCTTCACCTTCACGCTTGGCTCCTGAAGAGATAGAAGTGAAGAGGTTCAATGTCTCTTGCAGAGTTTCAGATATTCTTCTGGCTGTGCACAAGCCAGCCACTAGAAAAACTTACACAGCCAAATGGAAGCGGTTTTTCTCTCTGGTCTGCAAAATCCTCTTTGAATCCTTATTCCTGCCTACCCAGTAAAGTTCTAGAGTACCTTTTAGACCTCTCAAATTCAGGTCTGCAATACTGTACAGTTAAAGTTCACCTTTGTGCCATTTTAGCTTATCATGAGCCAGTACTTTCCTTGTCACTGGCTCAGTTACCTATGGTTAAGAGGTTTCTCAGGGGAATTCTGCATACCAGACCTCCTATCAGACGTCCAGTCGCAGACTAGGACATTAATCTTGTACTAGACAGCCTCACTCGAAAGCCGTTCGAGCCTCTAGCTACCTGTGAGCTGGAATTTCTTACTCGGAAAATGGCCTTCCTGGTAGCCATTACCTCAGCCCGCAGGGTTTCTGAGATACATGCCTTCGTCACAGACCCTCCGTATACTGTGTTTCATAAGGTCAAAGTAGTTCTTAGGATCCATCCTAAGTTTCTCCCTAAGGTTGTTTCAGAATTCCATCTAAACCAATCTTTGGTCCTACCTACTTGCTTTGCGAACTTTCAAAATGAAGGAGAGCATACCCTTCATTCTTTGGATGTCAAGAGAGCTCTGCGTTTCTATGTAGATAGAACAAAAGAAATTCGCAAAGCTCAACAACTGTTTCCTTCAGCGAGACCTGGCTGGGTCAACCTGTTGTTATCAGATGCATCTTAGCATGGCTAGTGACATGCCTTCGCCACTGTTATTCAGTGGCGCAGGTTAAGCTGGAGGGCAGAGTTTACGCTCACTCTACTAGAGCAGTCGTGACATCCCTGGCGGAAATCCGCAGCATGCCCATTGCAGATATTTGCAATGCGGCTACCTGGAGCTCAGTGCATACTTTTGTCAAGCACTATGCCCTGAATGTCCATGCCAGGCGACATCTTTCGTTTGGCAGAACCATCCTTAATGGACTTCTATCCTAAATTTGTGAGCTCTTGGTCTCTCCTGCCGCCCTCTCGGGGGATTTTTAGCTCGGCACTCTCCCATCAGTGTGAATGAGTGGTGGAGACTTTATGTCCAGGAAGATATGGAAATTATGTACTACCGTAATTCTTGATCTTCTTGGACGAAGTCTCCACCACTCATTCACACGCCCAACCACCATCCCCCAAGCTCACCTCCGTTGTTGGTCTTCACTCCCTCAATCTTTAGGCTGTGAAGACTTCTTTCTTTGACACTTCTTATGGATCTTCCGGACTATCTTATGTCTGTTTTTTTGTTAGGCTATGCTTCTAGGTTAGTTACGGTGCACCTCCTTGGAGAAAAAGGTACTGAGGCGGTTGGAGGGTCGACACAGAGATAGTCATTGCCACATGAGCCGAGGCTTGCAGCGCTGCTCCTCGGGGCTCCATCTCTGGCGCCGACCCTCCTGCAAAAGGTTTGCTCCCGCTGGGTCCTAACGCCTCCGATGTAGATCCCATCAGTGTGAATGAGTGGTTGAGACTTCGTCCACGAAGATCAAGAATTACGGCAGGTACGTAATTTCCATTTTCCTGCTGTCGACGCTGAAAAGTCTCTCGATGCCATCTGTTTATTTCTGCCAGTTCCGTTTTTGCCTCCACTCAACGCTGCTGTGGTAAGACGGTTCCTTTTGTTTATTTGTCAGCGACATCGAGTCTTTGTTTAACTTGTTTTACTGTGGATCATGTCTCGGTCGGGGGGGCAAGAAATTGTTGAAGATGGGGCAACACCCTGTGTGATGGCATCCGTGCAGCTGCAAGTACTCCATCACCGACCAGCATGACTGTTGCCTTGCATGTCTTGGCCCGCTTCACGACATGGATTCGTGCGATGCCTGCTTCTCCATAGACCGTCGTGTCATCGAGCAACGTGCGTGGAAAGTTGGACGAGCCCTGCCAACTTTCGGGGGACTGGGTGCGCACTTGTCTGGCCAAACTGTGGTCTCTCGGCCTTTCCTCCAGGTCCTCTCCCAGTTCTGTACAGACCGTCGAGGAGGGGGCTTCTGCTCCTAGTAGCCTCACCATTGCAGAATCCCCTTCCATGGTGCAGGAGGCCCAGTCCATTCCCCCTGGGGAGCGGGCGGGAGGCACCGCACTGGCAATCGCCCCTTTGGGGGCAAAGGCTCCCCCGTTGTCGTTTCCTTGGGCTGGGAAGCCTGGGTCGGCATCATCCTCAATGGCGTCTGTCGGTGCCATCCTGGGCCTTGTCGCCGTTTGCGGCGCCGTGGGCGGCAACGGTCCGTTGCTCGGCACCATCTATACTGTTGACACAGTTCACGGTGCCGATGGTGCTGACTGTGCCGTGGAAGGTTCTACAGTGCCATCTTTGACCGATTCTCACGTCAGCGCCATTTGTGGTGCCGAGGCTGAACACGGCGCCATGTCTAGCTCTGGTGTCGCTTGCAGCGCTGAGCAAGGACACAGTGCCATGGAGGGGGTGTCGTTTGCGGCGCCAAGGGAGCTGTCGGTGCCGTTGTTGGCGCCGTCCCTGACCATGGCGTCCTGTCAGACATCGACTCCGCTTTTGCTACTGCCCTCTTCGGGTACAGTTCGTAGTGCGGTTGGAGACTTTGGCGCCGGCTCTGGTGCAGACACCCGGACTGGTACCCCCATTCGGTCGGAATGGCAGTGGGCGTCCGCGTACTGTCTGACATCAGACTTCAGTCTCTACCTCCTCGGAGATGGAGTCAAAGTCTGATTCGGACAAGCTGTCTGACTCTTTGGCGTTGGCGGCCCACATGGACACCCTGATGGTTTCCTCGACTGACTGAAGCCAGACCCCCTCTGAGGAGCGGGCAGGTGCCCACTTGTCCAGGGTCGTGGGTGCTGACCACCAGGCACTGGTGCAGGCCACTATTGCTCTGCAGCTTGGGCTCGGTGGGTTTTCTGCCCCCTCAGTGGTGGTACCCCCTCGGGTGGTGTGTCTGGATCGCCCAACTTTAGGGCCGATCAGAGCACCTGCAGGAGGGGAGGGTGCTACTTCCTGGGTGGTCCCTTCTCAGACTAACCACGGTTGTCAGCTGCCTAGGCTGGCTGTGTGAGGAGGAGGGCTCTTTCGGACTCCAAGGGGTCAGGGTTCGGTGCGGCGACACTTTTCTGGGACCCACCCGGGTTCAGGAAGGAGTCGTAGTGCGGACCCCTGTCCTCCTCTCTCGGTCTCCTCGAGAGGGCCCTGGTCTTTGGAAGACAGGGACCGTCCTTTTGGAATTCCACGGTCCTGGTCACCTCACGGGGGGGAACCTTCAGGGCACAGCCTAGGCAGTTCCGGAATGGTTGCTCAGCTATCAGCAATAGGGTTTTCCGGGCCCCTTCTACCCTTGGGGCCCCTGGTGCGCTCTCTTGCCCGGACAGAGGACTGTCGCCTTCTGCCGTTGGCCTTGTCCCCACTCCTCTGTCACCTTCTCCTGCGCTTCCAGGCATTCTTGGTCCTAGGAGCAATTCAGGGGTGTGACTGCTCACCTCCCTTCATATATCAGGGCCACGGACAGACAAGTGTTTCACCATCACCCTGAGCAGCCAACCCCTGGATCTTCGAGATCCTCCACTTCTTCATCCCCCTCTTCAGGGGAGAGGAGCCCTCTGTCCACATCTCTCCTACTACTGATCTCGCAGAGTATCAGCGTTTCCTTGTGAGGATGATGGAGGATCTGCTTGTCACCCCACCCACGCAGCACAATCTGGAGCTCTCGATGCACGCCTTCCTAGGCGATTTCAGTGCAGACACCCTTGTGGTGCCTGCCTGGCCTTCTCCTTTTCAGGAAGCATTGTTGCGCTTCTGGCAAAGACCATTTTCGGGTCCCAGCCCCTAGAGATCTTAGCCAGAGGTATTGTGCCCCCCCCCCAAAGTCTCCAGGTCATATGCCTCATTCTCAGTCAGGAGTGATGCAGCTGGATACTCCCGAAGAGCTTAGCCCCCACCACCACCACCACCGTGACCAGCACCTGGATCAAGATTCTATGGATTTTGACTTCTGGGAGAAGGACTTTCTACTCAGCACGGTTGCTTCTTTCAATTTCAGCACATCAGACCCACTGTGTCACCTATGATAGGTTTCTGTGGTCCAGGCTAGGTGAACTCCTAACCTCTATGCCTGATATGGAGGTAACCAGACAAGCCATTGCACTCTCTGCATGTGGCCTGGAGCTAGCAAGACACCAATGAGTTAGCTACCAGGATCATAGGGACAGAGATCTGCACTAGGCAATCTGCACGGCTTCGTCTTTCCCGGTTGTCACCCTGGCCCGGCGTAGGGTGATTTCCTGCCCTTACCAGAGAACCCATCTTTTCTCCCGTAGGGTGAGGCAGCATCTGGCGGGGCAACTTCCTACCCCCTCCGGGGGGGGGGGGTCCCTTCTCACTCTCCCCACTCTCGGGCCTCACCAGGCCCGTAAAGGTTCTCCCTCTCACTGAGGGCTAAGGGACTTTGTCCTTTAGGGTTAGGGCCGCTGGGGCTCTAGTATCACCACAGGTGATGAATGAGAAGATTGACACAGATAAGATATGAAAATTATGTACCTACTGTAATTCCTTATCTTTCTGTGTATCTTCACCATTCATCACACCCACCCTCAGTCCCCTAAGGGCCCTCTCTGGGTCCCCTCCTTTGTGTGCCCTCCCCGCCTTCCTTTCCGCTGGTCAGAGCGGGGCACACGGAATTTATACTCCCTGTCAGGAGGGGAGAGGGGAGGGGGAAGGGGCACCTTCTCCTTAATGCTTCGGCTCCACCCCATTGGGGTGGGAGTTGGTGGTTGCCCTCTCTTCTTTCTCTCTCTCCTCCTCTAACCTACTCCATCTTTGTCATTACGGACTTATCCATCAGAGTATTTCAATTAAACCTTGTTTCTCACCTCCTCTTGGAAGGTTTTCGGGGGAGTACAGCCCTGTATCCTGTCTTTCTTTCAGAATAGCCACTTCTGCTCATGTCAGAGTTCATTGCCAGTTATTCTGTGCCTTGAATCCTAGCAGTTCAGCCTTCTGGCTACTCCTTCACAGTTTCTATACAATCTGGAGGCAGATCTAAGGTTCAGGGTGGTCACCCCCTCACTATTTCTGATTTTTCCCTCCCTCCTTTTTCTAATTCCAGAGATTGGGGCCTGTCCCAATCCCCTTAGATTTCCAACTCTCCTTCTGTCCTCTCAGTCGTTTATTTCTCATTTTTATTTTGTATGTCCTTTCCTTTGTCTATCCCTTGGACTTCCTTGTCCCTCCCCAACCCTTTCTTACTCTCGGAAAAATCAGAACTGGCGGAGGGCAGGTCGATGACACCTAATGGCCAACCAGGACGCCCGCGGTCTATCTCGGCCTTGAGGCGGCGCTAACTGTGCGTCGACTCCGCCCTTCCAAAAAAAAAAAGCTCCCACGGGGTCGTGACCTCCGGCCAGAACTCACAGGTTATTTATTTATGTATTTAAGAGATTAACCAGGCAGGCGTACTGAGTGGGGACCGCTCGTTTCCAGATGTGACATGGGGAGTTACAGAGAAAATACAACAGGACAAGCCGGCCCAGTGGCGCTGAGGGTTGAGGCCCTGGACGCCACACCCCGAACACGCTGGCGACCGGGTTGGGAGGCGGACTCGGGTGGTCGGTCAGGTTGGCAGGGGAGATAGGCTGGGCGTCCAGCGACAGCTCGCCTTCTCAGGGAGGATTTGGCGATGCCCGACACCTGCATGACCCCAGCGGAGGCTCGAGGAACTGCAAGCTCCATTTGGGGATGGTGACCATTGAGCAGCATGGGCGTTGGCGCATCGTCATGGCGTCGAGAGGCTACTTGCTGCTCGGGAGGAGAAATCGCAGGAAATACAAGTCTGCCTCAGCCGGGAAGATGGGAGGACCATGGCCATGCCCACGATTTTGCCTGTGCCGCCCAGCAGACCTCCTGACCGACAAAGGTAGAATTCTGAGGTCTGGGTCCCTGCCTCGTCCCGCCCGGGGGGGTAATCCGCAGCTCCATGGGGTCTGGGGGTCTGCTTGGGTAGGGTTCCAGGCAGTGGGATGTCCAATTGTCCCCCCTGAAGGGTCGTAGGTGGCAGGCTGGGGAGGAGAAATAAATAGTAATTTCAAAAAAAAAAAAAAAAAATACAGCAGGACAAGTACATACAGGGATAAAAACAAACAAGTCCAAAATAGTTACAAATCTGGACTCTTATTTAATACATCAGCTGTTACAAGGTTTAGTCCTAAGACCACAGAGTATAGACAGGCAGAAAACATGCAGGTACTCAGTCATTTTGCTGAAAGTTTATACTGGCATGATACATTTAGATGCACCTTGGTTGAAGGTCTGGGTTGCAGGTAGCAGTTGCAGATGTCAGAGAAATGGTCATGGAGGAGCAGTTTAAGGAGTATTGGGGCGGAGGTGAGACTGATACCAGCAGGAAGATCATTCCAGAGTTTGGGCAAATGATATTTGAAGGCTGATTGGCCCTTCAATGTGTGCATGAATGGGACTCTGAGAAGCCTGGAGTTGAAGCATCTGAGAGAGTAGGTCGGGGAGGGTTGTGCCGATAAGGCGGAGCTGAGGTGGGGAGGGAATTTGTCCAGAATTTAGCTATGACATTTTATGCAGTGTATCTGTCGTCAGTGACTCGGCAGTGTAGTGCTGGGGAGCTGTATAGGTCACAGTGATGGGTGGTTGGGGGAGGGCATTCCAGGATGAGCGACAGGAGGGTGAAAGGGGATGTCCAGGCTGGCCAAGGTGGATGAGGGTGCTGAGCCATAAACCACGTCGTCGTAGTCAAAGATAGGGAGAATCGTTTTATGCACTATTTCCCTCTGGACCGTGGTGGGCAAGCATCCTTTATTATGATGAAGTGCACTAAATTTGGAGTGCAGTTTTTTGTGTAGCGAGTCAATGTGAGCGGAGAAATCAAGGTTTTGATCAAGCCGTTCTCCCAGGTATCTAAAGGAGGTACAAGACTCCAAGGGGGACCCATCCAGGGTATGGAAGGCGGGGGGGGGCAGCTAGATGGGAGAGTCGAGGTTGCGTGCTGAAGGTTAGGGAGACAGTTTTCTTTGAATTTAATACTAGTTGATTGGACCTGAGCCATTTTTAAACAGCATCAGAGTCCTGTTGGAGGGCAGCAGACACGTCCCCAGTGGAGGGGCTGGAGGCACACAATACGGTGTCGTCTGCATACATTTGTATGGTTGAGTTTGAGCAGATCAGTGGGAGGTCGTTTAAGAATATGGAAAATAGTAAGGGGCCCAGGACAGAGCTTTGGTGGACCCCCATGGTGACTGAGAATGGGGGGAATACTTGTGTGCCAATTTTTACTAACTGTTGTCTGCCAGTCAGGTAGACCTGGAACCAGCTAGTGGCAAGGCTGGAGAGGCCTGTGTCATTTAGTTTTGCGAGTAACTTTGGGTGGGAGACGGTGTCGAAGACGATATGCCCCTTGTCCATCCCTGAGGAGATGTCATTTGAGAGTCTTAAGAGTGTGGTGATGGTGGAGTGAGGTTTACGAAACCCTGACTGATAAGGGGTGAAGAAGGAGGTAGAGTCGAGAAATTGAGTGAGTTGGGTATGGGCTAGGTGTTCCTGAAGTTTGGCCAGAATTGGGAGAAGGGAGATGGGGCGATAATTTCCAGGTGCAGATGGATCACCTCCCTTCGGTAGAGGGATAACAACTGCCTGCTTCCAAGGTGCTTGAATTTGAGCCAGAGAAAATGAGAGATTTAGGAGGTCAGCTAGTGGGGTGGCAATGGCAGGGGCTGATAGGTGAAGTTTGGCGTCCAGGCCTAATGGGCATTTGCCTTTGTTGGGGTTTAGAGAATGTAGGGCATGGAGTACTTCTGCCATGGAGACTGGGCGGAATGAGAAAGTGGAGGCGGGGGGTGCTGGGGTTGAAAAGAGGAACTGGGTGTGGGTGAAGTGATTGGGTGGTTTGTGAGGAGAGACAAAGTGCAGTTAGTAAAGAATGTGTTGAAAGCGGAGGCAACTTCGCTGGAGTCTGAGACAGTGTTGCCGAGGATGGATAGGGTTGGGGTAGGCGGCTGGGCTGGGGGAGTAAGAGGTTTTGATGGTTTCCAGAGTTAGATGGGTGGCTAGGTTGGAGGAGAGAGACGACTTGAAATAGTTCTTTTTTGCCTGCCATATGGATTTGGTGCAGGAGTTGCGGAGGGTGCGATATCGCTGCAGGGATTCTAGGGAGCAGGTTTGCTTGTGTTTTTTCCAGGCCTGGTCCCTAGCTCGGCAGCTGCCGATGATGTCGGCGGTGACCCAGGGGAGATGGGAGCCCTTGACCCTATTGCATCTTAGGGGGTCATGATAGTCCCATACAGCAAGCAAGTTGTCTCTGATCATGTCGAAAGCGTAGTCAATAGTGGGTGCCATCTGAATGAATGACCAGTCGACGTGGGCAAGGTCGTTTAGAAGGGAAGGTAGACATAGGGATTTATAAGCTCTCGTGAGGAGTGTCCGTGGGGGGGTGGGGGTTAGCAGGTCTGTGCACTTTCCTGACCATATAAACCATATGGTGATCAGTCAGGGAGGAGACCGGCTTTAATTATCCTGTGAGGGTGGGTTGTGAGGGCTCAGTCCAGGAGGGAGTGGTTTTGCGTTTTTGAGTTTAGTCTGGTGGGTTGATTGATTTGTTGGGAGAGGTTTAGGGAATGAACTTTGCTCCGTAGTTTGGAGCAATCTTTTGCTAGCCAATTGTAGTTGAAATCCCTGAGGATGTAGAGCTCGCCAGCTACGGCAGCATACTTTAAAGTGGCTAGGTGGTCTAGGAGGCTGGGCGCAGGGGTGCAGTAAGTCCCTGACATGTACACCGGGGAGGAATGCAGTACAGCAAGCTTAATCAACAAAGATTCTATTTGGGGTGTGGGTCCAAGGATCTGGACAGGGGTGAACTGGATCCTGGTGGATATGTACATGGCGATGCCACCGCCTTTCTTCTTGCCCTGTCTGTCCTGCCTGATTACTGTGTAGCCAGGGATGGCTATTTCTGAATCAGCATGGTGTGGTTTCAGCCACGTCTCAGATATAGTTCAGATGTCTGGGCGGAGGATTAGGGCAGTGAGTTGTAACTCGGGTACTTTGTTCAGGAGGCTGCAGATGTTTAGGTGAAGTAATCTGAGGCCCTTGGGGAGGGTAGGGGGGGTAGACTGGGGCGTTGGACCTGGGCTGGTTTCAACATCCCCAGCCAAGAGGAGAAGCAGAGTGATGTAGTGCATAGAGGCGTTCCGTGCATATCTGGATTTAAGCTTGGAGTGGGTTATTAGTGGGGTGGAGAGGGAGGACGAGGTAGCTAGGTTGCGTAGGACGGATAGGCATGGAAAGAAGGAGAGAGGGAAGATGGAAGAGCTTAGTGCCCATGTAGGGGTGGATATATGTGGCTGGAGCTGTGAGGTGGAGGTAGATGGGGGGGCATAGGGGAGATGACACGGTGTAGAGGGGGGTGGAGGTTTGGGTCCTGTGTGGGCTGGGTTACTGGGGGGAGAGAAGCAAGAGGAAAAGCTAGGGAAAAAGAGTGGTATTAGGTAGAGGAGCATGGTTGATGTGTGAAAGCATGCAGCAACAAACTGGGACTCGGTGTAGCGGCTGCTAGTGGTGGGATCATATAATCTGCTAATCTGAAAGTGGGCTGATAGGTTCTGGCACGTCACCTGACTATAGCTATATAAGTAAATGCCAACCAAGGGTGGTGGTGGGGGTGGTGAGGCAGTCTACCCTCACCAACTACCAAGCGCGCAGGGAGCTGTGGTCTCCTGCCTGCTCCGTACCTTGCTTCTGCTTCAATGGGGGGTTCCTGCTGTTGCGGTGGGGAGGGCAGTTGTCTGGGGAGGCCCTCATGAGGTTCCTGGGGAGGCAGCATCTCTGGCCCTTGTGACCCACTTGCTTCTGCTCTCCGGTGGGGGGGGGGCCTCCTGCTGTTGTCCTGTGGGGAGGGCGGTTGACTGGGGAGGCCCTCGCGACCCTCGTGGGGTTCCTGGGGGAGGACAGCGTCTCTGGCCCTCGCGACTTGTGAAAGGTGAAGATACACAGAAAGATCAGGAATTACGGTAGGTACGTAATTTTCTCTAAAAACCATATAAATGTGCATAAAGTCTGTGGTTAAGTAACAAGAAAGTTTAAATTATACTCGAGACTTTTTGATTCCTGTTTTTGGAATTGTATGAGAATAATGATTATTTTTTATTTCTATAAATATTAAGTTAATGCTGCACTTTAGATGTTTTGGTGAAAAATTCGGTATTGCACTTTAAGCTATTGGATTGATTTTCTAATTAATATTAATAGGTAAGTGATTTAAATTGTCATGTGTAATTGTATGCTACACCCCCTTTGAAGACTCGTGTGAGTCGAGGTGCTAGGGGCTTTCTCGTTTGCAGAGGACTTAGTCTGCCCACCTTTTGTATTTACACTGAAGTTTTATGGAAGATTTGAGAAGAATAAATAGCAGTCCTGGCTACTGCAGTTGAATCCTTTCCTGTAGACTGCGTCTTTTTCTTCCACTTTGTATTTTAAATTCTAAAATGTGGTGGGAAGGTACTGTTGTGTACTACTGCCTGTTTGATACAGTGTCCCACAGGATGTTCTCCTGTCCCGGGGAGGGAGGGTGCCGTGTGTCGCTGCAGCACTGCCATCTGCAGATGTGTGGGGTGGTAGGGCGAGCGAGACATGGAGAGACGCACCCTATTGCGTATCACGTGAGCATGCTCATGCAGGAGATGTAGTCCCACATGCCAGCGTCCCTATGGGAAGGGGTAGAGCGGCATCAAGATGGGCAACAAAGAGGAGGACAAACACCCTGGCTGACAGAATGATCACTGGCCTCCACAGGCCCCGCTCCCGGCAACCTAGGCTGCTCCCCTGCCCGGACCTCCCCGCCATGGAGAGAAGCCATGAGTGATACATGGCTTCTTCAGTTGGTTTCAGCGGGACACTCAGTAGAGTTCCTCAAGAAACCACCCCACTGACCACCCCCTCCAAACAGTGTTTGTCTTAAGTGGTTAACCAATTGCATTGTTTTTTGTTACTGGAAGTACGGCAAGGAACTTCCGGGTACGGTAAAGGGCCATTCCACCAGGGGTATGGCCACATCGGTAGCTTGTTTGAGAAATGTGCCAGCTGTTGACATTTGCACTGCCACTGTCTGGAGCACTGTCCAGACCTTCACCAAATATTACAGTCTGAATTTCACCTCTAGGCGTAGGGCCAACTTCGGTCTAGCTGTTCTTCAGGGCTTTCTTTCATAGGCCATCATTTTTTACCTACCACCTGGACAGCCTGTCAGTAGTTATCAAAACTGCTTTGGACTCAGTCCTACTGGTAATTGCCTTCTGCAAGAGATACCCTCGAAGTAAGATAGTATAGATGCGCAAGAACTTAGCGTTACAGTAGATCTTCGACAGGATCTCTTGCAGCAGGTCCTGCTTTCCCTTCCCCCCCTTCCCCTGACACTCTCCTCTTCCACAGGGGTGACCCTTCTGCTTCTCATTGTCTATGTTAGTGGGATACCTCGGAATCCTCCTCGGTTCCCCCTAAGAGCATCCTGCTTTTGGTCTCCGGCAGGAGAACTGAGGAGGGTATGGGGGCCGCTCATCTTTATAGGATTAGCTGACATCAGTGGCTGACGTCGGAGGTGGGCGGTCCCCTCTGGTAGACTGCTAGCTAGAAAGTTTCTGTGTGGTCCTAGTGCTTGGTGGCTACAGTCCTACTGGTGATGGCCTGCTGCAAGAGATCCTTTTGAAGATCTACTGTTACGGTAAGTCTTACGTAACTGTACTTTACATATAGTTGTAAACCACACAGCCACCACTTCCTTAAAACCTAAAGCCCATTTGTGAACATGCATATGTTTCAATAGTTTCATGCTGTTAAAAATATTACATTGCTTTTACACATTTCTTAAAAGCACTATACTGCTTGAAACCAGCAAACCAATATCCCCATACAGCTCACAAAACTTCACCCAGTGGTGTTCTGCTTTGCCATGCACAACTGTATCTGTCATTGTCATGGAATAGCTTAAAGCATGTTAACCTTTTTACAGTACTGCAAGGATATGAACTTTTATTTTTTCTTCTTTGCTTACTCTGCTATGAGCAATAGTTTTTATTCATAAGAGAGCTTATTTATAGCCCGCAGTATTTCAGTCCCAACTGAGCCTATATAAGGCATAAATTATCTGCCTGTACATTTTATAAATATAGAAAAAAGTTCTGCTTTGTCTGAGGTCCCACATTTTAATACTGAAGCAACCTCACCTTATTGTAAGTAATGTCTCCTTCAGAGGTTTAGTTTGCACTCTCCGAAAACAATTTTTATGCATTCAGTTTCATATGTTTAGCTATAAGGTTTGGTATTTTCAGAGCTGGCTGGGCAGCAGGTTTACCTTGGTACAAAGTCTGTGGCCTAGATGCTTCTCCTCCAGCATTCATTAGTGCTCTGAGCGTTTCTAATGCCATTTTTAAATAGTGCTAGCAAGGAGTGCAGTCAATCCTTGTGACAAGCACACAACATCAGATGTCAAAGAGGTCAGGTGTCATGGCCTAGCCCATCACCACACTACCTGCTGCCTGTGTCAACAGGCAACATGTATCAGCAGTCAGATCATTGATCATCGTGGGAGTGCTACAAGGCCAGGAGTGCTGACAAGCTGCTCACTCCTTCTAGCCCTGGTTCTCTTTGCCTTCGTTAACACCAGTACAGTTCATAATACCACATGCTTATTTTATCCTCTTACAACATTATCCCACACATTTGTATGAAACTAAAAAATGTACTCAGGTCCCTCCCATTCACGGGATTTCTAAGTTAGCCATTAGGGACTTCATTTTAGGAGATTTCTGTATTATTCTACCTCCGTTGTCCAAGGGCTAATTTTAGTGATTTAACATGGAAATCAGTTTCAACACAAAAAGGACCAAGCTGCAAGTGGAGTTTTTCCATTTACAAATCTGTTTCATAAAAGTAATAATGAGAGAGTTTTATGAAGAGTGGGGGAAGATGAGGTTGGTATAGAGAGGGAGAAATGCAGGGAAGTGAAGCATATTTTGAAAGATTAGTCCAGGTTATAGTTTATTAAATGGCTTAGTGTGGGAATTGGCTATCAAAGGAAGAGAGGGATTTTATTTTATTTATTTGCTTTTGATGACCGAGTAAGTATATTAGGCAATAACCCTGCCTATTTTCAGGCACGACCCGGGAAAGTACATAATACAATATTCCAAATAGACATAGGTAGCATACAATCAGTACAAAGACAGCATTCGACAGGCATCCACGCAGGGATAAATGTAAATTATACATACAAGCAAAAAACATCCACGCAGGCATGAGAAGACAAATCTGGGCAAGCCTGATGAAATTTGTGAAGAATTGAGGAGTAGTCAGGGCAAGGAAGATCAAGAGCAGGAGGTCAAGCGAGGTTAGCTACAGTCACAAGTATCAAGTGCATAGAGGTGAGAAAAAAGTGCAATTTTAAAGGAGAAGTGTGATAAGGAGCACTTTAGGTAGGGAATTCCAGTATTTGGGAGCGAACTGAGAGAAAGCTTGTTCCCCCATTTTGGTGGAGCAGTATGGAACTGAAAGTAGCAGAGCATCTAAGGACCTCAGGGTGTGGGGGTGGTACACGGGGGAAAGCATGGCCCCTAGAGAGTCAGGATGTGGATGTCTAGTCAAGGAGTCAATGAAACAACCCAAAGAGTAGGAACAATGGGAACTAGGTGACAGCCAGTGCAGGGCAGAGTAAAGCAAACAGTGGTGTGTAAGGCGAGGAGCCGATAGGGCAAATCTGCAAATGTTGTAAGTGGTGTACCACTTACGAAGAACACCAACACTGGCCTGGGAAAGGAGAGGGAGAGCATATAGTAGACTGGGGAGCAGGAACCCCCCAGCTATAGAGATCCTAGCAGTGGGGGTTAAGGAGTGAAAGCACGCGATATGTGGCAGCAATCTTGATGTTAACAGATTTGCAAGTATATGTGAGAGGAGAAGTCAAGTACAGGATCAAGCTTCACCCCCAGGTATTTAAAGGAGTCGGTGGTGGAGACAGTTGACCCATCAAGGCAAAACACGCGAAACTTGCGGGACACGGCAGGGACTTTCTTAGAGGACCCAAATAGCATGGCCTGGGTCTTGGGTAAATTGAGTATGAGTGAGCTGGAGGAGAACTAGGATTGAAGTTGTAGGAACACTGTTGACAGATGAGCATTAATGTCATCAGTGGAGCTAGAGACAACGTAGAGGACCAGGTCATCTGCATACATAATGGAGCGACAGTGGGGGATGGAGGTGGGGATGTCATTAACAAATATGGAGCAGAGCCAGGGTCCAAGGATGGAGCCTTGAGGGACTCTGTAGGACATCGGGGCAGGGGAAAAGAGAGCTTTGGCGAAGGAGACAGATTGAGACCTGTTGTCAAGGTAGCTGCGGATCCAGGCCAGTGTGGATCCAGAGGCACCGAGGGTGTCCAGTTTATTCAGGAGCAGGGAGTGATTCACCAGATCAAAGGCTTTGGTGAGATCAATGAACACAGCACCTGTAAGGAGGCCTTTATCCATGCTGGATTTAACCTCACTGGTGAAAAGGATAAGAGCAATGGTGGTACTATATCCAGTATGCAAATGCCAGGACGCTGAAGTCTGTAACATCCACTTTTATTCTTTTTCAATAACAATGCCCCTATGTTTCGCTGTGATCAGCTTGGTCACGGGGCTCTTACCATCTAAACAGATCATGAATAATATTTAAATCAATAAATGCTTCACATTAATGTCACATACAAATCTTATAATAATCTTCTACCTCAAAATTAATTACAGAAAAAAGTGTTCTTTTCACCTGTTAGTTAAATCAATTCTTAATTTGCTTACTCCTTTTATCCAATCAAAACATTGGTTGCTGCAATAAACATTACATAATTTAGTCAATTATTTCAAATATTATGTAGTGCCTAATAACAAAGTCCCATATAGTTTATAAGTATGTTGCATCACACACCTTTTTGTTCAAATTATTAAAATGAGGTTCCAATGTCTGTGTTTCCTCTCTCTATAAAGTAATAATAATAATAATGAGAAACCACCCTTGAACCCATTAATATGATTTCCAATCATAAAAATATTTTTTTTTAATTCTATATGAATCATATTGGCTTACCAAAATATATTTATTGCCGGAAACTATCCAACTTGCATGTTGTTATGCCCCCAATAACATAGATATCCTTTTAATTTAAGGAATGAGTAAGGAAAAGGGCTCCTGAACCCATGAACTCGCTATGCTATAGACGCACTTATGACCAATTAAACAGTTCAGCCAGCAGTAAATATAACTATCCAACTTGCATTAAAATTCACCCATTATAAAGTAGGTGTCCTCCATTCGCGTTGTAATTTCAGAAAAGGATTGTAGTAGTGCGTATTTTCCTTCAGCGGATAGGTCTCTTGCAAGCGTTCTGAACCCGTCAGCGTGCTAAGGACAAAGAGTTTTAAAGGCGCCAGTACTGCTAGATTCCATTTTAAATAGCAAAGAATTTCCAGCGGTTCAGCTCATGTGATAGGTATCAGCCTATCATTTAAAGCCTCTTCTAGTCGAAGCCTACATCTTTGAATATTCATTCATGAATATTCAAAGATCTCCGATCTTTAGTGCTGACCTTATAACAACTGGGTACAGCTTATATTTTATATCCCATTTAAGAAATTTATTACTATTTAAATGCTAAATGGATTCACTGGTGGTCTCATTAATTTTTACTAATGTATTTATTATTAATGATCTTCAAAAACAAAACTAAATGAATTAATTTGTTCATACCATGTGAATTACTATAAAAATCAATTTATGGGGCTTTGTTTAACAAGTGTCACCATCCCTTTTACTTAATAATATTCCCTTGGGGTATAGGATATAATTATATATTGTTATGCATTTCAATACACGCAAACTATTATTGTAAAAACTAAACAGTCTTTATGATAGATATGAACAGGCAAATTAACAGAGGTTGACAATAGACTTATAATTACTCATCAGAATATAAAAACAATTAAGCTCCAGTCATATCTTCCTGGACATAAGTCTCCACCACTCATTCACACTAGTGGGATTAGCGCCGGAGGCACTAAGACCCATCGGGAGCAAACTTTTTGCTGGAGGGTCGGCGCGAGAAGGCAGGCGCCCAGCGAGGGCTGCCAGCGTAGCGAACCTCAGCTCAAGTAATGACCATCTCGGCGACGACCCTCCAACCGCCTCAGTTCCTTTTTTCCCGCTGCCGAAGTGCGCTTCAGTGACGACGTCATTCTGTCGGAGTCAAACTTCAAACTAGCGCATAGTTTTCAGTTTGTTTTTTTTAACTTTATCACGATAAGTAGTATCAGCAATTTTATTCTATTTTAGATTAAATTTTTCTAATATTTAAATTTTCTTGCAGAAGTCTCGGCCTACTGGACCGATCGACCATGAGCAGGTCAGGTAGCGGTAGGGAGACTTCGTATGAAAATATTCAGTCAGCGGGCTGGGTCGGTCAGCCTCCTTCTCCTCAGCGGGGTTCGACAGCGGTCAGTCCGATGCCGGGGATGGGCGGTCCCCGCCGGCATAAAAATAAGCGGTCGCATTCTCGGCACATTCGTGTGAAGCTCTTCTTGGCCCATCGGGTCAAGAGAGCATCACTCGAAATTAGCCCTCTGGTATGTCTCGCGTCGGCTCGGTTATCGTTGCTAGTTGCGGTCTCCTTCTTGAGTCGCCAACTTCCGGTGTCGTGCGTCCTCGACATGAGTCCCTCCCGCTATAGGTGGGACTCCAGATGAGCAGTTTCATCAGTGGGCGCTCTTATGGAGCAATGGGCTCGGAGGTTGGTTCTTCTGCCTGGCTCGGTTGCCTCGGGCCCTCGGGCCCCTCGGCGTCAGGTAGAGCGGTTGGACCTTCCTGAGTCGCGTGGCGCCTTCTTCGGTGCCAGCGACTCCCGACAGGTGTTTCCCCTCACATGGCTGCGGCGCAGGGGCCTCACCGATGCCCTTATCTCCTGTTTTTTTCCTCTCTAGCTTTCCAGGTTCCTGGGGCTTTTCAGGCGCCTTCCATGAGGTCTGTTGGCTTATCGGCCATTTCGTTGCGCTGGGTCTTGCGCGCCGTCACGGCGCCATGAGATCAGCAGCGCCGCGGTGGTGCCGTTGGATAAGGCGGTGCCGTTCCACGGCGTCGTCGGTGCGGTCCTTGGCGCCCGATGTGGCGGCGTCGCGGCGCCGTCTTGCGTTGTCATGATGCCGCCAGGGCGCTGCGGGCTTGTGATGCCTCTTCGGCGCCGTCGCGCCTCCTGGATGCCGTCTTCAGCCCGTTTGCCGTCTCGGCGCCCGGCAGCCCAGGGGACTCTCCTTGTTTTCTACTATTTCCTCCTCTCTAATTTTCCTCCTTTCCTGTCCAAACAGTCCTTTCTGGACCATCAGGAGATGATGTTGAGCCTGACCCAGACCTTTGGTTGGGTGATGAAGTGGAGGAAACAGGATCTTTCTTTGCTACAGAGCCTGTGGTGAGGACCTGTCCTTTAAGTCTCTGTTGAAGAACCTGGGATCCTCTTTCTCTCCAGACTACAGGCGTCGATCCTGGGAAGATATTAAGACTCCAGTATCTTCGTAGCTCGGAGATCCCTCTGGTTTGACTCCTCCGATCCAGCCTTCCTTCGAGGCGCTGTCTCAAATGGTATGGAATAATCCTGCTCTTATTCCCTCAGTGGCTAAACCCATTGATAAAGTATTCAGCTCCCAAGGATCGTCCCATTTTGGCATCCCAAGCCTTTGCGGATCCTATTGTAGTTCTGGCAGAGAATGACAAGGTCGTTCTTCCTCAAACTACTACAGCTCGACCTATTAACAAAGAGTCTCGTAAGATTGATACATTAGGTAAGAGAGTCTTTGCTGCCTCCACTCTAAGTATCGTGTTGCCAGTTATCAAGGCTATTTTTCTCCAGTATGAGTATATCCTGTAGCACTCTATGAAAAGAATGGTTGAAGCTCTTCCAGATTCGGATTCAAGTCAGAGCTTCTTCTGACCGTTATTAAGTTATTGAGTCAATAACCAACAGGTCAAAGCCGCCATGGGCAGCTTTCGACACTGCTTCTTGCTCAGCAGCAGCGAGGATTATGTATGGCCATTCTGGCTCGTGCTTCTGGCTTCACGAATGATGCTCAGCAGCAGGTGATGGCGCTGCTTTTGATAGCTCCTTTCTTTTTGGCCCTCAGGTGGAGCAAGCCTTGAGGCCACTCAGAAGACTAGATCGGCCATTAAGTTGGCCAGACCTCCCTGCCTCTCGGGGGCATGTGAACAGGCGTCAGTTTCATAGTCGTCAGTCCTTTCGAGGCAGAGAGGCGGAAGCTTCCATAAAAGCCAACCTGCCCAACCTCAAAGAAGGCGCGGCAAGCGCGAGGGCCTAAAGCTCCCAGCGCTACCTTATAGTCGTTGGCCCAAGTTCCATCCACTCTGCCAGGTGGAACTTTCTCCTCAGTGGGAGGTCGTCTTATGTACTTCTACAACAGTGAAGTCCATAACCCGGACAAATGGGTCCCGGATAATTCACGGGTTATTCTCCCAATTTCTTGGAAACCCCGAATTGTCCTCCCAGGCGACAACCCAGGTTGTCGGCCTCTCAATCAGACCTCCTCACGCGGAGATCCAGGGCCTTCTGAACAACAGGGCAATAGAACTGGTGCCCCGCATCGCGAAACACTGTTCTACTCCCATTACTTTCTGGTTCCAAAGAAATCTGGGGGATCGCCCCATTCTAGACCTCAGAAAGTTAAACAAATTCCTCCCAGGAGAAATTCAAGATGATTTCCTAAGTACCCTGTTACCTTTGCTGCATCAACACGACTGGCTGGCCTCTCTGGATATGCAGGATGCTTACCAGCATATCCCGTCCACCCGACCCACCAAGTTCCTCAGGTTTGTAGCTTTGGGTCAGCATTATCAGTTCAGAGTCCTGCCCTTTGGGCTATCCTCGCGCCTGCGAGTTTTACAAAGTGTTGTGCAGTTCTCAGGCGCATCTCAGGAAAGTCGGACTCAGTGTTTCCCTACCTGGACGATTGGCTTCTAGCAAGCCCTTCCGTCCAAGGGACTTTGGAAACCGTGCAAGCGACTTCCGTCTTCTCACGTCCATGGGAGTTCTGCTGAATTTGAAAAATCTCAACTGCAACCCTCCCAGGCTCCTTTTCATAGGGGCCTTCTAGACACCTCTTCAGCGAGGCTTTCCTTCAGAGGACAGAAGACTCGACATCCTTGAATGGCCCGTTACATCAGGGAGAACCAATCGGTTACAGCTCTCTCGATGCAGCGCATGTTAGGTCTCATGCGTCCTCGGTCTTCTGTCCCTCTGGCCCGACTGCACATGAGAACCACCCAATGGATGCTCTCACTCAGTGGTCCCCGACCTCTCACCCCAGTCTTATCCCATCAAGGTGGCGGGCCCTTCTAAGGTCTCTCACCTTGTGGTCTCAGAAAACAATCTCCTGGAAGGTTCCCTTTGCCCCCGGATCATCAGATCTCCATCACCACAGGCGCATCGCTAATGGGATGGGGGCTCACTGTCTCTCCTCCACACTCAAGGTGTATGGACTCAGTTCAAACTCATCTCCACATAAATGTCCTGGAGATGAGGCGGTCCTCTATGCAATCCGAGCTCTGAAGGATGTCCTTTGTCACAGAACATTCTCCTTCAAACGGACAACAAAGCAGTGATGTATTACATCAACAAGCAGGCGGTGCTCATTCTTATCCCTTTGCAGGGAAGCAATGAGGGTGTGGGAGTGGTGCTTGGAGCACAAGTCTCTGATTCAAGCGGTTTTATCTGCCAGGTATACAAAGCGACCTAGCAGATCACCTCAGCAGAAGCAGGAGGCAGACCCTCACAGTGGTCTCCGATCCAGCCGTAGCTCGGTCCCTGTTCAAGAGTGGGGACTCCAGACCTGGACCTTTTGCATCCCTCAGCATAAAACTGCCTCTCTTCTGCTCCAGAAATCCAGGGCCTGGCATTTTCTGTCAGGATGCGTTCAGGCTCGCGGTGGACAAAACGCTTTCTTACGCCTTTCCACCGCTTCCTCTAATCCAGAAGTACTCCTCAAGTTCGAGTCTCAGGGGACCAAGATGATTCTCATTGCTCCTTCCTGGCCTCGGCAACTATAGTTTCCTCTACTCAACAGTATGTTGGCAGCCTCTCGAGACCACTTCCTTTGCAAATCAGTCTTTTGACTCAGGGTTCGTTGGTCCATCCCAACCTGAAATCACTTCACCTTCATGCTTGGCTCCTGAAGAGATAGAAGTAGATCGGTTCAACGTCTCTAGTAAGTCTCAGACATCCTTCTGGCTGCTCGGGAAGCCAGCCACCCACGCACTTCCAAATGGAAGCGTTTTTCTCTCTGGTGTCACAAATCCTCTTGGAATCCCTTTTCCTGTCCTCCTGGCAAAGGTTCTGGAGTATCTTTTGGACCTGTCAAACTTAGGTCTTCAGTACTCCACAGTTAAAGTTCACCTAAGTGTCATCTCAGCATTCCATGAGCGGTTTCTTCCTTAACTCTGGCTCAGTTACCTATAGTGAAGAGATTTCTTAGGGGATTCTCCATACCAGACCCCTGTTAGCGTCAGTTGCAGCCTGGGACATTAACCTGGTGCTAGACATGCTCACTCGGAAGCCTTTCAACCCTAGCTACCTGTGAGCTAAAATTTCTTACCTGGAAGACTGCCTTCCTGGTGGCCATTACCTCAGCCACTGGGGTCTCTGAGATACATGCCCTGATTCACGGACCCTCCGTATACTGTATTCCATAAAGACAAGGTAGTTCTCCGTACTCATCCTAAATTTCTTCCCAAGGTTGTGTCAAATTCCATCTAAACCAACCTCTGGTACTTCCGCATACCGCCAATTTCCAAAATGAAGGGAGCGAGCTCTTCATTCCTTGGATATTAAGAGAGCCTTGCGGTTCTATTTAGGTAGAACCAAGGATGTTTAAGACTCAGCAACTGTTCGTTTCTTTCAGCGACACCCGGCTGGGTCAACCTGTCACTATTAGATGCATCTCTTCATGGTTAGTGGCATGCCTTCGTCATTGCTATTCCATGGCTCAAGTTAAATTAGAAGGTAGAGTGTACGCTCACTCTACTAGGGCGGTCGCGGCATCCCTAGCGGAAGTCGCAATGTTCCAATTGCAGATATATGCAACGCCGCCACCTGGAGCTCAGTGCATACCTTCGTTAAGCACTATGCACTGGATGTTCATGCTAGGCGACATTCCGCATTCGGCAGAACTATCCTTAATGGGCTTCTATCTTAGGCAGCGTGAGCTCTGGCTCTCCTGCCGCCTTTTGGGGATTATCAGCCAGTACTCTCCACTAGTGTGAATAGTGGTGGAGACTTATGTCCAGGAAGATAGGAAAATTACGTGCCTACCGTAATTCTTGATCTTCTTGGGCAGTCTCCACCACTCGATCTCGCCCTCCATCCCGAGCTCACGCTTGTGGTCTTCACTCCCTCAAATCTTTAGGCCGTGAGGACTTCTTTACTGACCCTTCTTACACGGGTCATCGGACTATCTTATGTCCGTTTTTAATATTAGTTTACTCTTTACGTTAGTTCGCTGCACCTCCTTGGTAAAAGGTACTGAGGCGGTTGGAGGGTCGTCGTCAGGACGGTCATTACCGCTCCGAGCCGCTGCTCATGGCGACGTGTCTCGCGGCGCCGTCTCTCGCGCCGACCCTCCAGCAAAAAGTTTGCTCCCGATGGGTCTTAGTGCCTCCGGCGCTAATCCCACTAGTGTGAATGAGTGGTGGAGACTCGTCCAAGAAGATCAAGAATTACAGTAGGTACGTAATTTTCCTTTTTTGTTGTGATTATGTGTATAAACATTTTATATCTATGTTGGAACACACCAACATATGAATATAAATTTACCAGTTATTTCAGTTTTTTAAAATAATCCCATAATATGAACCTAAATAGGTAAACAAAACGTAAAATATCACCATTCTTCTGCTCATGAACAAACCTGCCAATTGCTTTCTAGGTTCATTCCTATTCTTTTTATCTAATGTTTTCAAATCAAAAATCCATTTAATTTCCTTACGTTCAAGTAATTTTGTAATTCCCACCTCTAGTTGGTTGCTTAACTAATTCAAGACCCCAAAATCTCAGGGATGCCCCCATATATGTTGCCTCATTAAAATGTGAACGCTACAGGAGATTTATCATTTTATTCCTAATATCACTCTTATGTTCTCCAATTCTGACTTTTAAAGCTCTCTTAGTTTGTCCACATATAGCTTATCACATGGGCATTGTATTATATAAATAACCCTTCAAATTACAATCAACGTGGTCTCAATCACGAAATTCCTTATTGAAATGAGGATGTTTAAAACTGATTTTCTACTGGTATTGTTACACACTGCACATCTGCCACATTTAGTCATGCCTGGTTGTAGAGGGCCTAGTAATTGTTTCTGAGTTACAGTGTTATACATGAACTGGGAGTGAACCAACTTATCCTTAAGATTCTGAACCTTTTGAAACCACAAATGGTTTTAACTGCAATGACTGTATGTGTTGGTTGTCCATCGCGACCAAATGCCAGTGTTTATTAATAATCTTTCTAATTTGAGTGATTTTGTGATTATACTTAGTTGCAAAGACTGTTCTATCTTCCTTTGATATGTACTTTTTTCAATAAATCCGTCATGTAAACCTCTCAATCCTCTTTTAGCTTGTACCAACACTTTTCTGGGATATCCTCTATTTTTAAATCTATTTATCATATCTTTCTCATGATATTCATAATCCACCACATCAGAGTAATTACGTTTAACTCTAACTAGTTGAGAGTATGGAATACTGTTTTAAGTTTCGGTTCATGAAAACTTTTATGATGCAATAATGTATTTCTGTCAGTAACTTTTCTATATAATGATATACTACATGTAAAATCTGTGATTCGTACTTCTAAATCCAAAAATGTAATGTGTTGTTTATTATAATTCATAGAAAACTTAAGATTCTGATCAAAATCATTTAACAATTGATCAAAAGTTTTAAATCATTCTCAGTTCCAGACCATAAACAAAAATATAAATCAATGAAACGTTCAAAGTTTTATATGATTCAAAAATTATTTTATCTCCATTAAATATGTTATCTTCTCAAAGATAATCATATAGCTATTTGCGAACTTGGAGCCATTGTAGCTCCCATTGCTGTTCCTTTGTCCTGTTGATAAAATTTTCCATCAAATTCAAAGTAATTGTATTTTAAAATAAAACTTGCTAACTCCTGTAACAAGGCTGTTCTAGGTTGTTTATCTACCTGTCTCCTTGATAGTATTTTACCCATATTTAAAACTCCTTGTTGATCGGTATAGATGTATATAAGTCTTTAACATCCCATGTGACTAAAATGTAATCCACTTGTTCACTTGCTGTTAATGTCGCTTCTAATTGTTTAATGAAATCTGTAGAATCTTGTATATATGTGCTACTACAAGCTATTAAAGGTTGCAGGTAATAATTAACATATCTAGAAATCGGATCAAATACTGAGTCAATGCCCGAAACAATGGGTCTCCCTGGTGGGCAGAAACATTTCGGAAAGAAGATTCAACAGGGAAACAATGAAATGATTCCTATATTTAATCTGAGTAAGAAAGAAAAGTTTTATTTTAAAATACAATTACTTTGAATTTGATGGAAAATTTTATCAACAGGACAAAGGAACAGCAATGGGAAGCACAGTGGCTCCAAGTTACGCAAATAGCTATATGATTATCTTTGAGGAAGATAACATATTTAATGGTGATAAAAATAATTTTTTGAATCATATAAAACTTTGGAAGCGTTTCATTGACGATATTTTTTGTTTATGGTCTGGAACTGTGAATGATTTAAAACTTTTTGATCAATTGTTAAATGATTTTGATCAGAATCTTAAGTTTTCTATGCATTATAATAAACAACACATTACATTTTTGGATTTAGAAGTACGAATCACAGATTTTACATGTAGTATATCATTATATAGAAAAGTTACTGACAGAAATACATTATTGCATCATAAAAGTTTTCATGAACCGAAACTTAAAAACAGTATTCCGTACTCTCAACTAGTTAGAGTTAAACGTAATTGCTCTGATGTGGTGGATTATGAATATCATGAGAAAGATATGATAAATAGATTTAAAAATAGAGGATATCCCAGAAAAGTGTTGGTACAAGCTAAAAAGAGGATTGAGAGGTTTACAAGGATGGATTTATTGAATAAAAAGTACATATCAAAGGAAGATAGAACAGTCTTTGCAACGAAGTATAATCACAAAATCACTCAAATTAGAAAGATTATTAATAAACACTGGCATTTGGTCGCGATGGACAACCAACACATACAGTCATTGCAGTTAAAACCATTTGTGGTTTCAAAAAAGGTTCAGAATCTTAAGGATAAGTTGGTTCACTCCCAGTTCATGTATAACACTGTAACTCAGAAACAATTACTTCTAGGCCCTCTACAACCAGGCATGACTAAATGTGGCAGATGTGCAGTGTGTAACAATACCAGTAGAAAATTAGTTTTTAAACATCCTCATTTCAATAAGGAATTTCAGATATGACCACATTGATTGTAATTCTGAAGGGGTTATTTATATAATACAATGCCCATGTGATAAGCTATATGTGGGACAAACTAAGAGAGCTTTAAAAGTCAGAATTGGAGAAACATAAGAGTGATATTAGGAATAAAATGATAAACTCCTGTAGCGTTACATTTTAATGAGGCAACACATACGGGGGCATCCCTGAGATTTTGGGGTCTTGAATTAGTTAAGCAACCAACTAGAGGTGGGAATTACAAAAAATTACTTGAACGTAAGGAAATTAAATGGATTTTTGATTTGAAAACATTAGATAAAAGAATAGGAATGAACCTAGAAAGCAATTGGCAGGTTTGTTCATGAGCAGAAGAATGGTGATATTTTACGTTTTGTTTACCTATTTAGGTTCATATTATGGGATTATTTTAAAAAACTGAAATAACTGGTAAATTTATATTCATATGTTGGTGTGTTCCAACATAGATATAAAATGTTTATACACATAATCACAACAAAAAATGACTGAGCTTAATTGTTTTATATTCTGATGAGTAATTATAAGTCTATTGTCAACCTCTGTTAATTTGCCTGTTCATATCTATCATAAAGACTGTTTAGTTTTACAATAATAGTTTATGTATTGAAATGCATAATAATATATAATTATATCCTATACCCCAAGGAATATTATTAAGTAAAAGGGATGGTGACAGTTGTTAAACAAAGCCATAAATTGATTTTTATAGTAATTCACATGGTATGAACAAATTAATTCATTTAGTTTTGTTTTTGAAGATCATTAATAATAAATACATTAATAAAATTAATGAGACCACCAGTGAATCCATTTAGCATTTAAATAGTAATAAATTTCTTAAATGGGATATAAAATATAAGCTGTACCCAGTTGTTATAAGGTCAGCACTAAAGACGGAGATCTTTTGAATATTCATGAGAATGAATATTCAAAAGATGTAGGCTTGACTAGAAGAGGCTTTAAATGATAGGCTGATACCTATCACATGAGCTGAACCGCTGGAAATTCTTTGCTATTTAAAATGGAATCTAGCAGCACTGACGTCTTTAAAACTCTTTGTCTCAGTACGCGCACGGGTTCAGAATGCTGCAAGAGACTTATCCGGCTGAAGGAAAATACGGCACTACTACAATCCTTTTCTGAAATTACAACGCGTAATGGAAGGACACCTACTTTATAACGGGTGAATTTTAACACAAGTTGGATAGTTATATTTACTTGCGGGCGAACTGTTTAATTGGTCATAAGTGCGTCTATAGCATAGCGAGTTCACGGGTTCAGGAGCCCTTTTCCTTACTCATTCCTTAAATTAAAAGGATATCTATGTTATTGGGGGCATAACAACATGCAAGTTGGATCGTTTTCGGCAATAAATATAGTTTGGTAAGCCAATATGATTCATATAGAATTTAAAAAAAATATTTTTATGATTGGAAATCATATTAATGGGTTCAAGAGTGGTTTCTCATTATTATTATTATTACTTTATAGAGAGAGGAAACACAGACATTGGAACCTCATTTTAATAATTTGAACAAAAAGGTGTGTGATGCAACATACTTATAAACTATATGGGGCTTTGTTATTAGGCACTACATAATATTTGAAATAATTGACTAAATTCTGTAATGTTTATTGCAGCAACCAATGTTTTGATTGGATAAAAGGAGTAAGCAAATTGAGAATTGATTTAACTAACAGGTGAAAAGAACACTTTTTTCTGTAATTAATTTTGAGGTTGAAGATTATTATAAGATTTGTATGTGACATTAATGTGAAGCATTTATTGTTTTAAATATTATTCATGATCTGTTTAGATGGTAAGAGTCCCGTGACCAAGCTGATCACAGCGAAACGTAGGGGCATTGTTATTGAAAAAGAATAAAAGTGGATGTTATAAACTTCAGCGTCCTGGCATTTGCATACTTTCTACTTTTCACCCACGGAGTCTGAAGAACAAAGATTTTTTATATACAAATAAGGACTTTCTTTGTCTATAAGGACTTTGTCATTTCCCAGATTTAGGTGTTTGAATTGGTACTATATCCAGCCCTGAAACCATGCTGAACGGGGGACTGGAGGTTGAAATGGAGTAGGTGAGCCGATATTTGGTGGTGGATTAGTTTCTCATAAATCTTGATGAGCGTAGGCAGAAGTGCAATGGATCTATAACTGGACAGGGTTTTGGGGTCACCTTTCTTGAACACCAGAATTGTCCTAGCAGTTTTCCTCACGAAAGGCACAGTGGAGGTGCAAATGGAGAGGTTAAAAAACGAGTTACCAGAGTTGATCATTGTATTAGATGGAGAATGTATTTGTCACAGTTATCAATCTTTTAACGATGTAAGTACTTTGATGTATTATGATGAGGTGGCAGAGGCTACTGAAGAGGTGGACCCTCAGGGACATAGGAGAGGGTCTGGTATAGAGTCTAGGAAATTGCATATTTACTAGCATGCACTTCAGTTTTCCTCTTCAGTCATGCCTACCCATTCCTCTAATGAAAGTAAGGATCTAAAACATTTTTTTTTTTTAATTTATGTTTATTGTTTTCATTTAACAACAAATATTTAATGACACAAGAGCAGGACATTACACATTATACTTTTACAATTCTGAGGGTCTCACTCTTAATAATACCATCTTTTCTAGGATCATGGATATGTTGTTCATCCACACTTATTGGCCTGTCCCTTTCCCCTTTAAATTTTGCCGGAAGTCTTCAAGCTGGCTCCTCCCACCCACCCGGGTGGTATATACCTTGGCTCTGCCCTGTGACGCCAGATCTTCCTTTCCGCTGGAAGATGCAGGTTGTCTCCCTCGTGCTCACGCATTTCGTAGGCCCTGGCCTTCAAAACTTCAGTTTTACCTAAATTAAAATTTGTTTGAGTTAGCGATCATGGAGGAGAAATCTTCCCCTGGATTTCACCGGTGTCCTTGCGGTCAGAAAATGTTGCGCACCAATCCCCACCTCACGTGCATCTACTGCCTCGGTGTCAGCCTTGACACCTCATCCTGCAGCTTCTGTTTGGCCTTCCATCCCAACATCCTGGACGACCGCCTTGCACATCTCATACTAGGGAGACCGGAGAAAAGGAACCCTCTGGTGAAGTTCAAGGAGGATAGGTGGGCGGTTTCTGTGGCTGCGGGTTCCACTGAGCAGCTGGAACGCATGCAGGTATTCGAGGAAGAAACCACTCGTGCTTTGGAAACTCGAAGCTTCTTCGTTCCGCTCAACTTGGGCTCCTTCAGGGAGTTTTGCCAGTCTCTCCCCACCCGGGGAGAGGCACCCGTGGGCTCACACTCCTCCTGATCCCGCAAGTGGGAGAAGGAACCGAGCAAGCCTTCATCTCGGCGAAGGCACTCTTGGCACAGAGAGAGGTCTCAGTCCCAAGAGCATGCAGTCTCGACCTCGGTCGAGATCGCTTCCTCTGCTGCAGGCTTCATGGATCTTCCTTCGGGCCAGCTGACCGAGGATACAGCTGATGAGGTCGAGATTGTTCTCGATCCAGTCGACCCACTATCGCCTGCCCCGGTCGACAACTCCTTGGAAAGAACTCCGGTCCTTGTCTTCCCCGATGAGGAGAACCAGCCCTCTGGTGTCCCTATTGAGAACGGTTCTGGACCCCAGGTATCATCGGTCCCCAGGTGTCTCCAGCGACCGAGGTCCGCCTGCCCGATCTCGGTCGAGGTCTGGAACCCTCTCATCCAGATGGTCGAGGAAGAGCCATAAGCACTCCAAAAAGAGTCAAGTGCCATCAGTAGTTCTTCTCTGATGAGGACAGGCTCCGTCGGAAACTCCGTTGGCGCTACGAGGACCTCATGTGGCAACAGCTGATATTGTCCAGGCACAAGCCGACTTCGACTCCTACCCCGGCCGTTACTTGGCTTTCATCTCCTAGGCCAAAGTCGACCCACTCGGAGCCGAAACCTTTGGTTCCCCTGCCTGTGAGGCCGGCGCCACTACAGGTTCGGCCTAAGCCGGTCTCTCCACCAGTAGTGGTGGAACCGCCGCATAAGCAGCCTGTGGGAGGGGCCCCTTCCAAAGAGGACCAACCTGACACAGGGCTTCCCCAACGTCTGTCGGTCACGGTCACCCTGGACCGCCCTCGACGGGTCGAGGGTGATTAGGGCGGCAGACTGCTGTACCCCGACTCTTCGGACTCTGACGTCACCGGGCTTCACTCTCATCCTGGGGATGATGGGTCGTCCTTTGGCCTAGGGATGGAGGAAGTCCCTTCCTCCTTCCAAGGGATTCTTTGCCTCATCTCTGAGTCCACAGGGATGCCCCTGGAACCCATCCAGAAAAAGGCGGAGTACCCTCTCATGGACATCTTCAAGAGAGGGGATATCCCTATGGAGGCCTTTCCTGTGGCCGAGGCCATTGTTGGTCCGGCACTCGAACTGTGGCAGCGTCCTACCTCATGTCCAGCACCATCAGCCCACATGGCCCGAAGGTGCTTGGTTCCCATGGGGTCCCTTGCGGGGTTCAAAGAGCACCCTTCGGCCGAGAGCCTGGTGACCACCTCTGTATTCAGGCATACTGGCAGTTCTGCCGACACTGACTGACCTCCCGACAAAGAGTTCAAGCTCTTGGACCATTCGGCAAGGAATGTCTATACGGCTTCCTCCTTGAGCCTTCGTCAGGCAAGTTCAGCCGTCATCATGGCACATTTCTCTCATGCCCTCCTCGGGTCATTAGATGAAGTCCTCCCACGTATCCCCGCAGACATGCAGACCACGGTTAAGCAGGTCTGAGAACAGGACCGAGCTGTTGCCAAATAGCAGCTCCAGACGGCCCTGGACATTGGGGACTCTTGTGCCCGCTTGATGGCTGCCGCAGTTGCGCCTCGCCACAGGGTTTGGCTGAGGCTCTCCTCCTTCCCGGCAGATACCCAGCACTAGTTAGCCGATGTGCCCTTCCTTGGGACCAACTTGTTCGGCCCAGGAGTGGCTGGTCACCTAAAGCGTATAGAGCAGTCCAGTGCCACCTTGGACGCCACTTCTGCTAAGAGTTCTTGTGGCAAAAACCAGCAGAAGAAAAAGGGGAAGCCTTTTCGGCACTCTTCCCCAGTGGTTCAGCAGTCCTCCTTCCAAGGGGAACAGCAGCATCAGCAGCAGGCTCAAGCTTGGCACCCTCGGCCCAAGCCTGGAACCCAACAGGCCTGTAGAGGATTCCGAAGCTCAGGTCCTGGAGCTTCCTCCTCCTCCTCCTCCTCCATGCCTGCTCAGTGACGGGGTGGGGGTTGCCACCCCTATTCCCGTCACGCCAGCTCTGGGTCTTCCCATGGGGGGCCGGCCTCACCACTTTCTTTCCGCCTGGTCCGCTATCATCATGGACAGGTGGGTTCTCAAAGTATTCAGTCAGGGACTGCCTCTAGAATTCGAGCAGTACCCTCCCAGCTGAGCCCGCGCCCCTCGGGAAGAACGGATTTCCACACACACCCAGTCGGCTCTTCGAGACAACATTGCTCAGCTCCTCCTCAAGGAGGCAGTGGCTCTCATGGCAGATCCTTCAACAGACCCAGGCTTTGTCTCCAGGTACTTCCTGGTGCCCAAGCGGATAGGGGGCTGGTGCCCCATTCTAGATCTCCACGACCTGAATCAGTATCTCAGGTCACGTACCTTTCGGATGGTCACTCTGTCCCAGATCATACCATCCTTGGAGCGAAACATGTGGTTCTGTTCACTGGCTCTGCAGGACGCATTCTTTCATGTCCCAGTCTGTCCATCCCATCAGCAGTTCCTCCGCTTGAGGGTTGAAGGGACCTTGTACGAGTTCCAAGCCATGCCGTTCAGCCTGTCATCGGACCCACGGGTCTTCACCAAATGCATTGCAGTGGTGGCGGCCCATCTACGGCGTTAGGGGTCAGAATTTATCCCTACCTCGACGATTGGCTCCTTGCAGGTTCCACCCAACAGGAAGTGGAGAGGTCCAGGGATCTGGCCCTCCAAACCTGCTCCCAACTCAGCCTCCTGATCAGCGAGGCCAAGTCGGAACTCGTGCCTTCTCAGGTGATGGACTTCATCAGGACAGAGCTCGACTCTTGCCAAGCTAGAGCTCGGCTCCCGGCAGACAGGGAGGAGGTTCTCTCCTCCTCCTTTGCCCAATCATTTCTGGTTGGGCACTTGCATTCTGCCCGGGACTTTCTGCGCCTTCTGGGTTTAGATGGCAGCGTGCACCTCAGTGGTCCGTTGGGCCCGGCTGCACATGCGCCCCCTCCAGTAGGAGCTGGCCACCCAGTGGACTCAGCTCCATGATCATTTCCACCAGCTGATCACTGTAACCCAGAATATGTGGGACACTCTCCTATGGTGGACCGCCCCAAACCGGTTGCAGAAAGGGATCCCGTTTGTCTGGGCCGAGCCGACGGTCATCCTTACGACTGATGCCTCTTTCATGGGCTGGGAAGCCCACATGGGGGACAACCAGGGCCACGGGCTCTGGACCCCCGAGGAGTCCCAATGCCACATCAACCTGTCAGCTTTCGCTCCTCAGCTCCGGGGACAAGTGGTTCATGTCCAGAAGGACAATACCACAACCATGCACTACCTCAACAAATGGCAGCAAGCACTCCCGTCTGCTGTGCAAGGAGGCGCTCCACATCTGGACCTTGGTGAGCCGGTTGGAGGCAGATCTCCTAGCCATCCATGTGGCAGGAGCCTCGAACCAGCTGGCGGATGCTCTCAGCCGCATAGGCCAGACATCCCACAAGTGGTCTTTCCATCCAGAGGTAGCTACAACCTGTTTTCCCGTTGGGGCAAACCAATGGTAGACCTGTTTGCCTCCAGGGAAAACACCAAGCTAAAGCTGTTTCATGCCCGCCCCCCTCAGCAGGGCTCGCTGCAGGGGGATGCCTTCTCGAGGCCATGGACCACAGGCCTCCTCTACGCCTTCCCTCCGTTTTGCTTGATCAGCAAGGTGTTACTCAAGGTGAGGTGGGACAAGACGCAGGTAATTCTGGTAGCCCCAGACTGGCCACGCCAGTTCTGGTATCCAGATCTCCTCAGCCGCAGCTGCAGGCCCCCGGAGCGGCTTTGTACACGCCCGGACCTGATATCTCTGAATCAGGGGAAGGTATTCCATCCGGACCTTCCATCCCTGCACCTCACAGCCTGGTACCTGAGCGGCTAGAGTTTCAGGCTTTGGGTCTTTCCGAAGATGTCTACACCGTGGTGGAGGCATCTAGAAAGGAATTGACCAGTAAATGTTATGCCTTCAAATGGAAAAGGTTTTCATTTGGTGTCAGAGTAAGGGCCTGGACCCTTTATTCTGTTCTGTGGCTGATATTCTCGGCTACCTTTGGTCTCTCTCCAAAGGGGTCTGCGGTCATCGACCCTTAGGGTGCACATGGCAGCCATTTCTGCTTGCCAGGTGCGGGCCGGTCAGCCGACATTGGCACAGGAGACAATAGTCGGGCTCTTTTTCAAAGGCCTGGATCACATATCCCCTCCGGTGCGTGACCCTCCACCTCCGTGAGCTCTGCTGCTGGTATTGGCGAAGCTCATGGGCAAGCCATTCGAACCAATGCACAAGTGTGAACTGTCACACTTGTCATGGAAGACGGCCTTCCTGGTGGCTATCACGTCTGCCAGAAGGACAGGGGAGCTCCAGGTGCTCTCGGTAGACTTATCTGGTCTTCCTCAGGGACAAAGTTGTCCTGCGCCGCCACCTGGAATTCCTTCCGAAGGTGGTGTCAGACTTTCACCTTGACCAGGTGTTGACTCTGTTGGCATACTACCCTAATTACACCTCGGAGGCCGAGTACAGGCTCCATCCTTTGGACCTAAGATGTGCTCTTTCCTGTTATAAGGAGAGGACGGTGGAAATTCGTAGAGAGGTTCGCCAGCTGTTTGTCACCTACGCCAAAGCCAGTTCTGGCAGACCTGCAGCCAAACAGACCATTGCAAGATGGATTACATCATGCATAGGTCTGTGCTATGAGTTGGCGGGCAAGGAGCCTCCCAGAGGGATAAGAGCTCATTCTACCCGCCATACTGCTGCATCGGTGGCTGCTTCCATGGACATCCCTATCCAGAACATCTTCTGGGCTGCTACCTGGAAGTCGGTAAACACCTTCATCACCCACTACCACATCGACCTTGAGTCATGCCGGGATGCTGGTTTTGGGACCTCAGTTCTCCAATCTCTGTTCCCTGTGTAGGGGGTGTGCGCCTTGCCTCCCTCCTCCCAGAGAACTGCTAGGAGTCTGCCAATAAGTGTGGATGAACAACATATCCACGATCCTAGAAGAACAGGTTACTCACCTGTAACAGTAGTTCTAGGAGTGGTATATGTTGTTCATCCACACAGATCCACCCGACCTCTCCGCCTGTGGACGCACACAACCTGGCTTCTAGTGGGCTAAGATCTGGCGTCACGGGGCAGAGCCGAGGTATATACCACTCGGGTGGGTGGGGAGATCCAGCTTGAAGACTTCCAGCAAGATTTAAAGGGGAAAGGGACATGCCAATAACTGTGGATGAACAACATATACCACTCCTAGAACTACTGTTACAGGTGAGTAACCTGTTCATACATCCCATTCTTTATGATACATCGTGAGGGGAAATCAAAACATTTTATACATGCTAATATAATTTCACCTAGGCCGACTAGTAAGCCTATGATCTGCGTGGAAAGTATGTCCATAAAGTCAATAGGTTGTGTCTCGAAGTTCCTCTACCTACCAGTAGGTGGAAAATTATGCCATGCATTTCTACATTTATGTACCTAAAGTATCATTTGTAAGAAATAATGAAATGCTGCAATTTATTCAGAATCCTTCCTTATTTCTGACAGTTTGGCTGTTTTGGCGCTCATACAGACCAGCAGTTACTATATAAAATAACACAGAACTTTTCCAGACCATAATATGTAACTGAAAAAACTGGATTACTACAGAGAACCATAACTTTAAACTATAAGTTCTTAATGAATGTGTGTTCTCAACAGAATAGCTCAAGTCTCTGAATAGAGGGAAACACAGATAGGATTAGCTACAACGATAGCTAACTACTGCCAAATGGCAGAGATAATTTTATTAATGTTCCCTCGTGTCTCTTCTTCTCCTCCCGAGGACCTATCTTCATGAGCAGCTCTGCATCAATGCAGTCAGACATATTTTTGTCTCCATTTGAGAGCATTCGCAGGGTCAGAGAAAATAAAAATCTTACTTTGAGAGACGATTCTTAATCGAGCTGGGAACAGTTTTCCATGCGTAACATTGGCCTCCCGCAATGCCACTCTCACCCCATCGAATTAAAAAAAAAGAAGATTGGATCTAAAACATTTCTCGTTTTTCGAGACGTTTGTTACGATCACCACTTTTAGGATGTTCTTGTATTTTTTTCTGTACCCCAAAATCTAGAGACAAGGGGTATGTCCTGATGCATTGAAATGTCTGGCTAGGGATTAGTTCTCATTTTTATGTTTGCTTGCACGCATGTGCAAGAAACATAGTGCCATCGTCAGAGTTTTCGGAGGTGTGTCAGCCCTCTTCCAATTCAGTCAGTGTGTTTGCAGACGCGGCCGCAGTTCTCCAATGCCTGCTGGAGATGTCTATGACAGCTCCAAAATGCAGTGGCATACAGTTGAAAGGGGGAGCTACGCTTCAGTGAGCAGTGATCAGATATCGCCTGCTTATGCACGCTCCCCCTACACACACACACATATGCTGCTACTGCTGCTCCCCCCCCCTCAACGCACACACTGTATAGCCGACCGGGTGCCCAATCCCCCGTCGGCTGTGCTCTGTAACCCACCCAAACACAGTTTCATATGCCATGCTGGGTGCCACCTAGCGTGGCTACCATCATGTCACCGACGGGTGCCCAATCCCCAGTCGGCTCCACTCGTGTCTCCCCCCTGCACAGGGTGCCACGCTGGGAGCTCACCCCAAGCATGGCAACAGATGCCATGGCCGACGGGGTGCCCAGTCCCGTTGGCTCCGCCCCCCAGCGCGTCCTTCTGCCCGCTGGGGCCCACCCCAGCGTGGCAAGCGTCCCACAGCGTCGTCTTTTAAAACAAAAAAACCTGTAAAGAAAAACGGTCCCTCGCAGTCTCCCTGCCCCACAACCCGCACTCCACCCACTGGCACCCTGCCTCCCACACCCCTCACCCATACTTACCTCAGGAGTCCGACGCGATGATCTTCGGTGGACCAGGAACACGTCAGCACTCTTCAAAGCCGACCGCGTACTGAGGAAATGCCGGTAAGCTGTATAATGGGATAGATAGGGTTTTTTCAACTTTGTTGCATATCTCAGGCATTTTTTGGAATTTTTGCACCAAATTTTCAACATGGGGTTTTTGGGACCCCTCCTCATGAATTCTTGCACTGTCATGGCGTTACTCGGGCCCGAAGGGTGATTTCACAGCCACTGCGCGAAATCACCTTTCCGGAATGATTAATGAAACAACACTGCCAGTGTTCATAAGGTGGGCTCTCAAAAAGCCTATTTTGAAAATTTTGGGGAAAAATTCCTAAAAATGACTGTTTTACGAGCATGTGTTATGCAGTTCCTACGCACGCTCGTAAGTTCGCGAATTTTCAATATTTTCACTCCAGATTTTCAACATTGCCATTTTACCACACCTCCTTATGAGCAGTGCAGCTGTCATTTTTCACATGTCACCCAAAACATGCTTCTGCCCATGTAGTGCACAATGGCGCAGTCGGTGTACGAAATCAATGTACAGGACACATTAAGAAAATCACAGTGACACTGTTCATGAGCAGAGGTCTTAAAATGGCTACAATGAAAATTTGGTGAAAAATTCCTAAAAGTGACTGTTTTACGAGCGTGCGTTGCAGAGTTCCTACGCATGCTCGTAAGTTCGTAAATTTTCAATATTTTCACTCCAGATTTCAACATTGCCATTTTACCACACCTCCTTACGAGCAGTACAGTTGTCATTTTTCACATCTCGCCCACAACATGTTTCTGCCCATGTAGCGCACAATGGCGCAGTCGGTGTGCGAAATCTATGTATGGGACACGTTAAGAAAGTCACAGTGAGACTGGTCATGAGCAGAGGTGTTAAAATGGCTATGTTGAAAATTTGGTGAAAAAATTCCAAAAAATGACTTTTATGAGCACATGTTGCGCAGTTCCTACGCACGCTGGCAAGTTTGCGAATTTGTAATATTTGCACACCAGATTTTCAACAGTGCCATTTTACCGCACTTCCTTATGAGCAGTACAGCTACCATTTTTCACATCTCGCCCGAAATGTGTTTCCGCACGTGTAGCGCACAATGATACAGTCGGTGTGCGAAAATAATGTTTGGGACAGATTAAGAAAATCACAGTGACACTGGTCATGAGCAGAGGTCTTAAAATGGCTATGTTGAAAATTTGGTGACAAAACTCCATAAAATGACTGTGTTACGAGTGAGCATTGCGCAGTTTCCAGTCGCCCTCGTAAGTTCATGAATTTGTAATATTTTCAGTCCAGATTTTCACCAGTGGCATTTTTCCACACCTCCTTATGAACAGTACAGCTGTCATTTTCCACAACATGGCTGAAATGTGTTTTCACACTTTCAGCACAGAAATGCTGTGGGAAATCATTGTTCGGGACAGATAAAGAAAATCACACTGACACTGTTCATGATCGGAGGTCCCAAAATGCCTGTGTTAACAATCTGCTGTAAAAAAATCCCCAAACTAGTTACATTACGGGTGTGCGTTGCACAGTTTCTACGCACGCTCGTGACTTCTTCAGTTTTTTTAAGATTTTCACAGCAGATTTTCAACATTGCCATTTTTACACCTCCCATGAACGGTACTGCTTGTCATTTTCACATCCTGTTCGAATGTGTTTTGCACCTGTGGTGCCAAATGCCATAGTCGCTGTGCAAAAGCAGTTTCGCTAACAAACTGATATTGCCACTGTTCATGAGGTGGGGGTCACAAAAAAACCATGTTGAAAATTTGGAGTGAAAATACCAACGAATGCCTGAGGCGTAGGGTTTCCGACCATAACGCCTCACCCTGTAGAGAATGACAGGCATCAGGGGTGTGACTTGGGATTCTTGCCTGTCATGCTCATACCATTCCACCCCCACCCACACCCTGCAGCCAGTGAGAGGCATCAAGGTGTGCCTCGGACTCTTCGGGCCCAAACTTCACCCCATTCTCCTATACCGCACCCATCTCACCGTATTTCCTGATGGAATGGGGTGCGCATAAGGGCCAAAGACCCCAAGGCACACCGTGACACTTGTCAGTGTCTGCAGGGTAGGGTGTGGTGAAATGGCGTGGTTGTTATGCCTGACGACCCAAAGGCACACCCCAATGCCTGTCACTCTCTGCAGGGTGGTGGTGGGGTTGGCTTCAGTTCAATACTTCGCTGCCATTCCTATTATACAGCTCTGTAACTTCTACACTACCACTGCCAATGCCAGCAAGCAAACATTCGGCATTGACAAATGCTTGTTATGTCTTACATTGATCTAATGTTCACTTATCCTGATTTTCATTGCCCTTGTTGTTTTACCAGCATATACTTTCAAACAAGGACATATCACAATCTTTACTGCATTATAATGTGTGGTAGAACGCTGTTAACCTTAGGAAATCATCATTTCCTAAGGTTGTTAACCTATCGATGTGACGTAGATACAGTATGTTGTTAACCTAACGATGCTACGTCACATCGATAGGTTAACAACAGCGATTGGTCTGCGCATGTGCGCGCTTTTTTTTCAACGGGGAACCGACTGATGAACAGCAGCAGTTAGGGAAGGACTGAACGGCCGCGGAGGTGACTAGTTATCAAAAAGTAAGCAGCCTTTTTACGTGGGACCATACACTGTAAAAAATAATGTATGGTCCCTCTATCGGCAACCGGTCAATGTTAACCATCTCGAAGTTGCCATGGCGACGTAAACCTCTCGAGGTTTACACGGTCGCCCTGGCAACCTCTCGATTGTTAACTGACTGGTTAACGATAGAGGACCATACATTATCCTCTATGTTGCAGTCACAGGTAATGTATTCAGACTACGATTTTTTGCTTGTGCTGTAGCAGTGGCAACATCTGCCACATGGTGACATGCCCCGTTGCATGGCTTTTAGTAACAGCTGTCCCTTATTGGTTTTATAGTTCTAATGGTCTGTATGGACCAATATATCTTTAATACTTCTAAACTTTTTTGAGGCTACTATTAGCTACTTTGCAAAACTGTTGTTGCTTGTACTTCTTAGTATATCCCAAGTTTCATTCTGAATACCTCTTACCTGACTTGTTTACATAGAACACCACCGGGCACATACTATCCTATTTCCAGTTCCTTCCTGTGTGTGTCTGTCCTGTTGTAGCATCTCATTCCTGTCTCCGAGTTGTACCCTCGTTTTTGCTTAACTGTGTGGTGTTTATAACCTCATTCCAGAAATCTGCTACCAGTCTCATCCAGTGCCTCCCCCCTTTACCCAACATCACTGTAGTTCCTTACTGTCCTTAACACCTGGGAACAAAGAATGCTATTCTTCCACCTCCTAGAATGGAAGCTTGAGGGATGTAACAAGGTGTTACGATCTGTGCCCTTTTGATAGATTCTTGTCTCCAATCTGTTTTCCTTTTTGTAAATCTCAATATCCAAAAAGAATACCTTGTTAAAGTTGCTCTCAATGGTAAATTTTATGATCTTCTTCGAGGATATCTCTTTCATCAGGTCACACCTTGGAAACATATACTTCCTCAGTGCTAGGACCGCACAGAGACCTTTGCAGGCAGTCAGCCAGGGCCACCCATGGCAACATCACACTACCAGCATTCATATAAGGCATGGGCGGCCCCCTCTCTCATGACTTCTTTTCCCACCATCAGTTATGCTCGTCAGACCCACCAGTGGAAACGCAAACTCTTAAAAGTTACCCTTACTATTTTTAGTGATTATTGGCTCTTCTGCAACTGCGACTGTGGGGAAAAGATTTATGAGAATGTTACGCATGTGAACTGTGTGACTGCTGCCTAGGCCTCTCTCACAGTGTCAAGGCCTGCGAGATCTGCCAGGTGTTCAACACGGCTACTAGGTGACACAGACGGGAAACCCTTGAGAGAACAGTGGCTGCTATGGAAAAGCAGCTGCAAGAGAGAAATGTTATCACCTGCTCCATCGGCTACACCCCCAGTTGTTGAAGACCAAAGAGAAGATGTCCTCAGGAGGCCATAAGCACAAGAAACACCAAAAGCATAAGGATAAAGCATTCCCATCAAGGTCCAGGTTGCTGTAGCAGCCAGTCAGTACATCTTCCACTAATTTGCTGTCTGCCTTGGTGGCACTGACTCCTCCCTCCCTGTCCAGTGCTCAGACACCTAGGTCAGGTGTGGCCTATGCACTACTGGGCTTATTATGGCCAGTAGATTGCTGTCAACTCTGGGTCTTTGCCCACCATCAACCTGCTCAGGCACGACCCCTAATATGGGAGTCATCGACCCTTTGGCTGCTGCCCCCCTGCCAGTCATCAACCAGACAACAAGGTCTGGACTGGCCTCTGGTGCTATCATGGATGGTATGTCACCATCATCGACTGGGTTTTGTCCACCATCAACACTGCCAGTGCCTTCATCTAGGATAGATGTCATAGGTACTTCCAAAGCAGCCCCCCAGGCCATCGACCAGACATCCAGGCTGGGGGAGAGATTTAGACAATACCTCCTGTGGATGGTAAGTTGTCTCAGGGTTTACACCCACTGTCAACACTATCTGCCACAACTCCGTCCATGGGAGGCATCGACACCCAGACAATTTTGGGTTCCTTTTCTGAAATGTTCAGTCATATCTTGCCAGGCCTGCCACAGCAGCCAAGCATCCTGTCGATGAATCTCGCCACTGTTAGGAACCCGTCAACGCCACCACTGTCTACAAGGCCTACTAATCCATTCTGTCTGCCAGTCATCGACAGTAGCAACGAAAAATAGCCCATAGTCTTGACCTCAGAATGGAGACAGATTGGGAAGACAAGGAGGAATATGCTGAGAACAGCCAGTTCACGTGTGGCGTCGGCTCTACCCTATCCTTTTGTAGTGAGGACTCAGTGGCTTATACACCCAGATCACCACCAGGGGATCCCTCGTTCTTACCCATGATGCAGGACACGCAGGCTGCCATTAGATTTAGCCTGGAGAAGCAAGACTCCAATAAAATGTCTCTTATGTGCTTTTTGGTGCTACCAGAGACTCCATCAGCAGCCATTCCTCAATTATACCCTGTATTGTAGGATGTTTCATATGCCAGCTAGTATAGGCCTGATGTATCACCGGTTCTGTGAAAGGCAGGCAAGATGTACCCTGTCCCAGCCAATAAACTTTATTATGCCCACCAGCCTGAAATTGACTCAGTGTTGCTTACAGCTGCCCACCATAGTTCAAAGGCAGTTAACCACTTAAGTTTCCTCCCTCCTACTAAGGAATCCAGAAGATTTGGATACTTTGGGCAAACGCATCTATGACTTGACCTTCCTGAGACCTGTGTACTACTAGCTACCAAGATCACGTGATAAAATATCAAAATACACTATGGAGGAAGGCACAGGTTGCTGTACGGATGTTACCGGAGGGTGCTGCTATACAATACTTGTTACATTCTCTTGAGGCAGGGGCAGAGGTGGGCAAACACTGAACTCCGCTCAGCTTATGATCCCTCAGATACCTATGCCAGGGCTGCGACTTCTGGCATTTGCATGTGATGCTACTCATGGCTCAGGGTCACAGGTTCTACAAGACATGTGCAGTAAATAGTGCTCAGTGCCCCTTCCAGAGGCCTAGAATTGTTTGGCCTTCACTCTTCAGAAGCGAAAATGAGGATTGCCAGATCTCTGTCACATAACACAAGGGGAGGTAAAGACAAGGGACATGTTCGTTTGCCAGCAACCAAACAAGCTGGCCAAGTCTTGAAACACCAAAGCAAGAGCAGGGAGCTGAGTACCTTGCCAGGCCCGAGTACCCATACAATAACACCCACAGATGGGGGAGCCGGGGCTACCGCCCTTAGAGGCTCAGCTTTATCTCTTTCCATCATCAGACTTAGGGGCAGTTGTAGGGAGTCGTATCACCCTCAGGATAAATTAAAGGAGAGTGATAACCTTGGGCGACTGGATACTATTTCAGTACTTCCAAGATCTGGGGATATGGACATTCCTCAAGATACGTGTCACCTTTTCTGTCTATATCAGAGGCACAGGTGCTCACTGTGACAAGGGTCACAGAGAATTGAGGTAATATAGCTCGTAGCTCGGTTGCCCCAGTCATGGAGCATAGGGCTGTAGGCCAGATATTTCCTCATCCTTTAACTAGGCAAGGCATTCAGAGTTTCTGGTGGACCCATGTACTGTACCATCTGCTTTCACTACTAGGGGCTGTGCAAGCATTATCTGAAGAATCTCCCTTCCTGTTATGGATAGGGGACTGATAATACCTTTAGCAAGGTCAGTGAACTGCCCTCCTTTATAGCTTCAGAACCCCCCTCACAGTTCATGTCTGGGGTTTCTGAGGGCAGGGGACCGTTATCATTTTTGTCTTCTGGACCTATACCAAGCAAGTTCAAGTGTATTTATATTTAAACAGGATGTGGCAGTAGGCAAGGCCTGTTTTTAGGGCCGTCCTGTTTGTATAGCACCATACATCAAAAATGTTACATACAAACAATACAAAAAACATTTTTCACATTAAATGTCAGTTAACTTAATAACAGTTACACAAAAAAGGATACAATTCCAGAAATGTTAACTTAAAACTGGGGCAAGTAGGCATATTACGTAATACAGGAGGAAAAGAATTCCAGACGGTTGTTGCAGTATGGTCAAATCACATTCTCCCGTATCTAGTGTTTACTCTAGGAACTTTCAAGCCTCTATCAGTAATATCATGCAGAGAGTAACCTGGAATTAGGCAACATTTTATCTGTAAAATATTCCAAGCAGTGTCAGCACAAGGTATTCAACCAGTGCTAGGCACAGGTAGCAGTAACCCTCGGCAGAAACGGTCTGTACATCTTCCCTTCTCAGACAGTTTGATTCTTACAGAACCCCTCAGTGACTGTGAGCTTAAAACTTGTATTGAAGGGTAGTATCCCTCTTCTGGCAAGGGCATTTTTCTGTCAATCATCCCTCATTTCTCCTTCTCGCACAGAGTGTCAGTCACAAGGTTAATGGAGGGGGACAACTTGGATTTTTTTGATCTTTGTCTAGTTGAGAGGGATTGGCCATTATGGCCACAACAGTTTGGCTGTTGAGTCTGCTGCACTGGGACAGAGGCCTACATTTTTCTTAAGGCTGTGGCCCTGGCACATTGGTAGTTTTCACTCCCAATTGGCTACTACCTTGGTAGGTGACAGACATTCCTTCCATCATACATACTGTACCTATTGTAAGGACTTGGCAGCAGGGGGAATTTTGGACAACTTTCTATATCCCTTGACCCATTGAACTGGTAGGTTTCTAATGATGTACCTATGGTACTTTTACACCCTTGGGTTATGGTATCCCTTGCTCCGGGTGCATTTTCCGTCTACTGCAGCTTCTCATGTCCCCGTTGATATCTGTACTGCTAACCTAATGGTGGCAAACCGTCAATCTTATCTGTGTCAGTCTTCACCATTCATCAATGTTGGGTACTTGGCCAGAATCCCACGGGAGCTTTTTTTTTTTGGGTAGGTGGAGGCAACACACCATTGGCACCGCCCTCGAAGCCGGCCGCCTCGTTGGCGCTTTACAGGTTGGCAGTTAGGCTGTGACTCCACCTGCCTGCCAGTTCTTCATCTCCACGTGAGGTCGCACCTCATGTGGAGCTGCTGCGCTGGAGGCCCTAGATCAGCGCCGAAAATCTTCAACACTGTCTCATTATTTCCTTCGGTGCCGAAGTCCGTCAGTTCCTGCCGGTTCTGCTTTGCCATACTCGACGTCGCCCAGTAAGCTCTTTCCATTTCTTTATATTTCTGCGACGTCGAGTCTGTTTTTGGTGTTTTTCCCCATAGGTCATGTCTTGGTTGAAGGGCAAGATAACTTCTAGGACAGGTCAGCCCCCCATGTGACGGTGCCCATGCGGCCGAAAGTATTCTGTCACCGACCAGCACGACCGGTGTCTTTCGTGTCTTGGCCTGCTTCACGACATGGATTCATGCAATGCCTGTTTCTCCATGGACCACTGGGGTCATCGAACAATGCTTGTGGAAAGTGGGGCGAGCTCCACCAACTTTCGGGGGTCGGGCACGCACTCGGGCCAAGCCACACTCTCTCTGCCTTTCCTCCGGGTCCCCTCCCGGTTCTACACGGACCAAGGAGGAGGGAGCCTCAGCTACTAGTAGTCTAGCCATTGCCGAGACTCCTTCCACATCGCAGGAGGCCCGTCCCGCTCCTTTCAGGGGGCGGACAGGAGGCACCGCCACAGCAATCACCTCTTGGTGAAGGCTCCCCGTGTCGGACCGCAGTTTGCAATGCCCGGGTTGGGGCCGTCGGTCGGTGCCATTGCATGTCTTGGTGCTGTTTGCGGAGCCGTGGGCCCTGACTGAGCTGTCATCGGCGCTGACTTGTCACGTGGTGCCAGTCGCAGCACCAACATTGCTAGTGGCACCGTGGGACCTGCTACAGAGCGTCTTCGTCCATGTCTCGCCTCGAGGTTGAGCACAGCGCTGTGTCCTCTGGGCTCGGCGTCATGGGGCCATCGATTCCACTGTTAGCACCGTCGTCGGCACGCCCTCCACCCTCGGCACAGTTCGCAGCACCGTGCAGCTGGGTGGTGCCCGTCAGTGGCACTGCCTCTGCCCTCGGTGCGTTGTGGCACCGTGGAGGCCAGGTGGTGCCATCCTTAACTACTGATGGTGCCATCGGGCCATCATCAAGCGGCTTCCGTGGGGCGGTGGGGTGGTCCGACTCTGGAGCTTCTGTTAGAATGGGCCGTGCCCCTGTATATTCCGCTTTCGCGGTGCTTTAGCGGGCACTAGTACCGGCTCGGGCATGGCTTTAGGTTCTGGCCCCTTTGGCAAAGATGGCAGTGGGTGCCCTCCTACGGTTTGGCACAGGGCCTCGGCCTCTACCTCCTCGGAGGTGGGCCGGTCGGTGCGTGCCTTCTTAGGTGAGTTCAGCTTGGCCAACCTGTTGGTTTCTGCCTGGCCTACTCATAGAAACATAGAATTTGACGGTAGATAAGGACCGCTTGGCCCACCCAGTCTGCCGATTTCCCTACCTAATGGATAAGCTGCAGATCCTAGTTAACCAGCAGCCTACTTCTTTCTACCCCCACCCCCTAGAATTGCCTTATGGCTGTCCCATGCATGCTTGAATTCAGTCACTGTTTTTGACTCCACAACCTCCTCCGGAAGGCCGTTCCATGCATCCCACAACCCTCTCTGTGAAAAATATCTTTTACATTACCTCTGAGCAGCTCCACCCCATCTTCAAATTGTGCCCCTTGTTCTTGCACACCTCTTTTTTGAAAGATGCTACCTCTTGGACTTTGTTGCTTCCTTGAGGTACTTGAAAGTTTCTATCATGTCCCCCTCTCCTCCTTTCCTCAGGCTATACATATTAAGCTCCTTTAGTCTCTCTTCATATGTCTTCCAGTGCAGACCCGCACCATTTTAGTTGCCTCCTCTGGACAGCTTCCATCTTGTCTATGTCCTTGCGGAGATTGGGTCTCCAGAACTGCACACAGTACTCCAGATGGGGTCTCACCAGCTGTCTGTACAGAGGGATAACAACTTCCTGTTTTCTACTGGTGATGCCTCTCCCTATGCATCCCAGTATCCCCCCAGCCCTCCTTACTGCCCTCTCACTCCCTTCCGGGTGGCATCACACCGGGTCTGGCGACGTCCCTTTTCACTAGCTCAGGCCAGGGGCTTCGTCAGTATCTCTCCCCGGTCTCCAGGAGCTCTGCCTTACCTCCTTCAGCAGACATGGCTCCTGGACACCTACTCTGGGCATAGAAGCCCAAGCCATGACCGACCCCTGGAATCTGACTCAGCTGAGTTTGATTTTTGGGGCAGGAGAACTTTATTCTCAGCAAGGCTCTTGCTTTGCGTGAGGGCACATCAGGCCCACCATGTTGCCTACAACAGGTACTTGTGGTCATTGCTAGGCCAGGTCCTAGCTTCTCTGCCTGATACAGAGGCAGCCATACAAGCCATTGCCCTCTCCACACGAGGCCCGGAGCTTGCAAGGCACCAAGCAAGGGCATTGTATGATGCCAACGAGGTGGCTTCCAGGTTAGTGGAGACAGCGATCTGCATCAGGTGGTCAGCGTGGCTTCATCTTTCCCAGTTTTCACCCCTGTAGGGTGACTGCCTCCTTCCAGAGAACCCACCTTTTCTCCCATAGGGTGATGTGAGAGCTTCAGGGGTGCCTTCCCTCTCCTGCGAGGAGATCCTCGCCTCACCCAGACCAGTCTCAGGCCTAGCTAGGCCTTCGAGGGTTCTCTCCTCTGGTATTTTTCCCCCCACTGGAGGCTAAGAGACACTCTCCCTTAGAGAAGTTCTGGGCCCCCTTTAGGGGGTTTGGTAATCACCAACAGTGATCAATGATGAAGATTGACACAGATAAGATATGAAAATTACATTTATTACCATAATTCTTGATCTTCTGTGTATCTTCACCATTCATCACTGAATTCCACCCTCCTTCCCCTCTCAGGCCTCAATCTCTGGGCGATTTCCTCCTCCTTCCTGTTTGCCATGCGGTCTGGACTTTGTCCACCTCCAGCATCTCCTGTCCCCTTCCCCCACTTTTTTCTTAGGGGATGGGAGTCTCATGGGCTGACAGACGAGAGGCCCCCAGTCCGGGTGTCTCTTGGACCTCTCCTCTTGCCATCCTGGCGGTGGTGTATGGGGCGGGCTCTGTTGGTTCCCTCAACTTTCTCTTCCTCCTCCTCTCGATGCCCCCCCCCAACTGACTTCGGGACAGTCCCTTCTAGTGGAATTTTCTCCCCTGGGATGTTACGGAGCAACTCAAAATTAAAGTTGCATTAAATTTTCTAGGCAGAAAGGGGAGATGCTGACCCATCCTGGCCTTCTCAAAATATTGACTGCACTCTCTTGGACCATGACAGCCATTTGCCAATCTTGGCTTGTCCTTCTTCAGATTTAAGCAAGTCTGAGACTCCTTTCCCTGGAGCAGTCAGGGCCATATCCTCAGGGTTGGCGTTTCCCCTAGCCTCCCTCCTTCCTTCCCTTTTTCCCTTCTTCTTTCACCCTTCTTTCCTCCCTTACCCGTCCAGAGGTTGGGGCCTGTTGTTCCAACCCCTTTGGCTCCTCCTCTTTCTTCTGTCTTCTGTCCTCTCCACGGCCTTATTCCTCCTTTTAGTTTTACATCGTTTCCTTTTTGCTATCCCTCGGGCTCCCTTGCCCTCGCCCTCTCCTTTTCCTCTGTGTGTCTCTCTCTCCGGCTTGCAGAACTGGGGCTGAGGAGGAGTTGGTGTCGATTACTGGCCAACCCGCGAGAGCCATGTAGTACATCGGCTGCAAAGGCGGCGCCACTGATGTCGACTCCTCCTCCTAGGAAAGAAAAAAGCCCCGAGGGTCCTGGATCCTCCGCTCACTCCAACAGTGATGAATGGTGAAGATACACAGAAAGATCAAGCATTATGGTAGGTACATAATTTTCATTTTTCGCAGTTGTGGCGAGAAATGATGTTTTGAACGGTATTTTGTAAATGTCACCTGTTCTATTTAGAAGGAGGGGTCATAAAAAGACTGTGTTGGACATTTGGGGTCAAAATGTTACAAAACAAAGTTATGAAGAAACATTGAATTGTTTCTAGGTTTACTCATAAAATTATGATTTGCACAGATTTTGGCAACCAATTTTCAAAATAGCCCTCCTGTTTACCGCATCCTTGCGAACATGAAAGGTGCTAATTTTTGAAATCTCCAATGAAACACGTTTTTGCATTTGCTCCATGAAGTCACACTTGGAAAGGAATTTGAAAAATTCCACCTGCCGTGATCGTAAGGTGGAGTCATGAAAAGATAGTGTTGAAAATTTGGGGACAAAATGTCAAAAAAACAAAGCTGTGAGAAAATGTTGAATTTTTAAAATGTTTACTCTTAACTTTGTGATTTTTCCAAATTTTGGCTCCAACTGTGCTTATTACCCCACTTGATGAACACAAGTGTCAGTTTTCAAATCCTCCTTCAAAACATGTTTTTGCAGGCTGTCTGTGAAACCACCTTTTGGACAGGATTTAAAAAACAATCCACCTGTCTTGATCATAACATGGGTCCATAAAAAGATTATGTTGAAATTTGGGGTCAGAATGTGAAAAGAAAACAACTGTTATGAAGCACCATTGAATTGTTCCAATGTTCATTCGTAACGTTATTTTTAAAATGTTGATCCTAATGTTCAACATATCCCATGTGTTACCCCACCTCATGAACATGACAGGTGTCATTTTTTTCAAATCCCCTCCAAAACATGATCTTATCTGTGTCAGTCTTCACCATTCATCACTAGTTGGGTTAGCCCTCTGGATCTAGGACCCTGGAACTTTTTCCTAGTAGGATGCTGACTTCGGGGACCTCTGGGCCCTCGAGGCCGATGTACTACGTGGCTCGCTGGTTGGCCTTTAACTGTCTTCTGCTTCCCCCCAACCTCAGTTCTTCTTCTCCCGCCGTCGAGTAAGGACCTCGTGTGGAGCACTTCTTCAACTGCATAGTGGTTTTGCGGCCTAGTTTGCGGATTAGCTCGGTTCAGTTTCGCCAAGCTTTTACTCCATGCCACTGGGTCCCGGTAAGACCGTTCCTTTTATTTATATTACAGTGACATTGAGTACTGTATTTTGTGTTTAGTTTTCTGTCCAGTCATGTTTCGTTCCGGGGTAAAAAATCATTGAAGGCGGGGCGACCTCCCATGCATCTGTGCCCCTGCAGCCTCCAGTATTCGGTCACGGACCAGCATGATCGTTGTCTCGCCTGCCTTGGCCCGACCCATGACATGGACAGCTGTGACGCCTGTTTCTCAATGGACTGCCGTGTTCTCGAGTTGCGCACGTTTAAAGTAGGGAGCACGCTGCCAACTTTTGGGGGACAGGTTCGCAGTCAGCGGGCCAAGGCCAGGATGCTTGACCCTTCCTCCAGGCCCACTCCCGGTTCCATATAGACCATGGAGGAGGGGGCCTCTGCCTCTTTCAGCCTTGCCACAGAGAGGACTCCTTCCACGGTGCAGGAGGCCCAGTCCATCCCTCTTGGGGGTCGGGTGGGAGGCACCGCCCCAGCATTCGCCTCTTCGGAGGTGAGGGCTCCCCCGGTGTCATGTCCTGGGGCCTGCAGGTCCAGGCCAGCACCGTCCTCGATGCCGTCTGTCAGCGCCGTTTTGGGTTCCGGTGCCACTTGTGGCATTGGAGGCCCGGGTGGCACCAGGCCATCCCTCTGCACCGTTCTCACTGCCGGTGCCATTTGCGGTGCTAGTGATGGGAGCTGTGCCGTGGGAGGTGCACAGGGTGTTCTTGGGTCTGTTCCTGTTTTCGGTGTTGTTCTCAGTGCCAAGGCTGGGGCGACGCCCCTTCTGAATCCAACACAGTTCGTGGCACCAGGTAAGGGGCGGCACCATGGTCACTACCATCTCTGGCTCTGGTGCCATTCACAGCCCTGGAGAGGAGGACGGCGCCATGGTCAGAGCTACCTCTGGCTCTGCCGCTGCAGCTGGTGCCACTTCCAACTCTGGTGCCATTCACGGCACCGAGGGGGAGGGTAGCGCATGCCGCAGTGCCATGCCTGGCTCCAGCGCCGTTCACGGTGCTGGGGCTGAGGTTGGTACTGCTCGTGGCCTAGGAACAGGCAGGGGTCAGACAGTGGTCTGGCATCAGGCCTCTTTATCCACTTCTTTGGAGTAGGACTCGGGGTCAGATTCAGACTGGCTTCCGGACTCCTCGGAGTCTTCTGACCCCTCAGTGTCCAGCACTTCGCGCCCCCACTCGGCCTCCCTCTGTGGGGCAGGCAATTCCTGCCAATTCTGGGGTCAGTGGCACTGACCAGCCAGCAGTGGTCCAGGCAGCCAGTGCTGCAAAAGCCAGTAGTCGGGGGTTGTTTGTCCCTTCGGCTGGGACACTCCCTTCCTTGGTGTGCCTGGACAGTCCGAGTTTGGGACAGCCCAGAACACCCATAGAAGGGGAGGGTGCTACACCCTGGGTGGCCTCGGTCTCGAGGCAGAGGGCTCTTTCGGAGTCCGAGGGGTTGAGGGCCTGGGTTCTGTTCAGGGGTCTCTCCCTGGGACCCACCCGGGTTCGGGGAGGAGTCATGCGCATCCTTACCCTTACGCTTCTCTCTCCTTGAGAGTGACCTCTTCTTTGGAGGCCAGGGACCATCCTTCTGGACTCGCACGTACCTGGTTGCCTCATTGGGGGATTATTCCCTTAGGCACAGTCGCAGCCGTTCCAACCCAGTTGAACAGCTGTTGGCTGCTGGGCTGTCCTGGTCTCCCTCCCAGTTGGGAGCATCCGCTAGGCCCTTCTGCCCAGGCAGAGGACATTCTTCTTCTGTGAGGAGTTTGGCCCCTATTCCTCTGTCTCCATCCCCTTCTCTCCCAGATTTTTCCAGTCCTAGGGGGCCTCTAACCTGGGAGCAATTTAGGGGCTTGGCTGCGCATTTCCTAACCTACATCAGGGCCATGGGCAAGAGGGTGTTCCACCATGCTCCTGCGCAGCTGGACCCTGAATCTCCGGACTCATCCGCATCCTCATCCCCCTCCTCAGAAGGAGAGGAACTATCCGTCCACATTTCCCCTGTGTCTGATCTCTCCACATATCAGCGCTTCCTCGCGAGGATGATGGATGATCTCCAGATTTCCCCTTCTTCAGAAAGCAATCCCAAGCATGTGATGCGCACCTTCCTAGGTGAGTACAGTGCAGCCAACCTGGTGGTTCCCAGCTGGCCTGTCCCCATTTGGGAAGCGTCACAGTGGCTCTGGCAGCATTCCTTTTCCACAGTTCCAGACCCAAGGGATCTGCGCCAGTGGTATTGCGCTTCCCTGGAGTCTCCAGGACACATGCCTCATCCCCTTTTCGGCTTGACGCAGGTTGATAATCCTCCTGGGCTTTGCACCCCTCACCATGACCAGCCCCCAGACTCAGACTCGTGCGGATTTTGATTTCTGGGGAGGAGGACATTTTACTTGGCATGGATTTTGATGTCCATTGCTTCACATCAAGCTCACTATGCATCCTATGGCAGGTTCTTGTGGTCCAGGCTAGGTCAACTCCTAGCCTCTCTGCCTGATTTGGAGATAATCAGACAAGCCATCTCCCTCTCTGCTCAGGGCCTGGAGCTAGTGAGGCACCAAGCAAGGGCATTCTACGATGCCAGCAAGGTGGCTTCCAGGATTGTAGGGACAGCGATCTGCACTAGGCAGATGGCATGGACTTTTTCTTTCCTGGTTGTCACTCATGGCCCAGCATAGGGTGATTTCCTCCGCATACCGGAGAACCCATCTTTCAAACAACATGAAGTCTTGCTATATTATGACAGCAGCTTGATCCAGCTCTAGAACTGTTCCGGAGGTGAAATGGTTAATACCATTCCAAAATAGAACTTTGAGCACGAGCTCTAAGAAGCAGCTCTATCTGTGTAATTTCAAACCTGAACTGTCAGATTCTTTATTCCGCCTCAGTGAACAGTCGCTCCGGAGATTTCTCCTACTGCTCGGTTCATTTCTCGGTTTAAATAGTGTTTTCGGTCCGATTCAACCGAGAATAGTTTTATTTTAACCGCAAAACCGTTCGGTTCAAGCTCTGTCTGTGGTAATCGTAAGTAATTAAAAGGTTTTGTCTGTGTGGAACTTGTAAGTTTATCGGTTCGGTTTTGAACCGATCAGCTGGGTTTAAAACTCATTAATTTTAAAGTTTAACATTTTAGAGTGCGGTTCCCGGTTCTTATCGGTTCTAAAAAAAACGGATTTTATTACGTTTTTTTCCAATACCCGTGACACGGTTGGGAACCGATAAGGGTGTCTTGCCTGGCACTGCCGTTTAAAGGGCAAGTTTTCTGGTTAGGCTGGCATTATGTCTGAGAAACCCAAAAGAAAAACCCGGCCCACTGGGTTTCAACACTGTGATGTCTGTGGGGAAGCCTTTGCCAAGGCTGACCCACGCACCACATGTGTCTATTGTCTGGGGTTTGACCACCTCCAGTCAGACTGCCAGATATGTAAGAATTTCCCTGCAGCCACCCTGGAAAAGAGATTGGGCAGGCTTAGGGAACGAGAGGCCAAAAAGTCCGCTGACCCGGATGGCCAGCCGGAGGGAGTGCCCTCTGACCAGGGCGAGACTTCCTCGGGCAAAAGAAAAGCTGGATCTGAGGAACCAGTTCCAGTAAAGAAAACAAGAAAGTCAGCAGGTTTGGAGTCCAAAATCCCTTCTCCAACTGCTGCAGAGATAGCAAAAGCCATACAAATTGTCCGGTCACTGTCTCAGGTTCCGTCTGAACCGCCACTATCTGGCAAAAGGTTGGTTCGTCCAGTTCCAGTGGTTTAGGAATATGATGTTGAGGAGTTTTATGAACCAGAGGAGGGGGAGGATGATTATGAACAGGATGAATGTGGCTGGGAAGGTCTGGGTGTGCCCATTGAACCGGACATTTCCCCAGACAGACCTTTAGAATCTCCCCCTATGCTATCTGAGTCCCCATCTCATTTTATGTTTTACAAAAAAGTTGCTGAAACCCTCCAGCTTCCCTTGGAAGAAGCTGTGGATGAGCAAGAGGAGCCTGATTTTGTAGAAATGATGGATATTCCAGAGTCTAGGAGATTGTCTATTCCTTTGCATAAGTCTTTTAGGAAGCAAACAATAAACATTTTAAAAGCTCCTAATTCTGTGCCTCCTGTAGATAAAAAGATGGACAGAAGGTACACATTGTCAGGTCCTGTTACAGAATTCCTTTCAAACACCATGAAGTCTTGCTATATTATAACAATAGCAGTCAGCCACTGCAGCTGAACTGCCCCGGAGAGGAAGGAGTTAACTCCAGAAGACCTGGAGTTCTACAGCGCGAGGGCGCTGTGCCCAAAGCTCTATCTAGCAGTTTCAAATGAAACTGTCAGATTCTTTACTCCGCTTCACTGAACAGTCGCTCCGGAGATCAGCTCCTTCAGCTCGGTTCATTCTCGGTTCAAGCTAGTATTTTTGCGTTCATTTGAACGGCAAAGTTATTATTTTACCGCATTTCGTTTTAAAGCTCTATCTGGTAACCGTAAGTACAAAATTTAAGTCTGTGTGGAAATTAATTATCGGTTCGGTTTGAACCGATCGGGTTGGTTTTTCTGTATTTTAAAAGTGTACAGTGGGTTTTAGAGGTGGTTCCCGGTTCTTATCGGTTCTAAAAAACGGAATTATAACTTTTTTTCAAATACCTGTGACTACGGTTAGGAACCGATAAGGGTGTCTTGCCTGGCACTGCCATCAAAGGGCAAGTTTTGATTAGGCTGGCATTATGTCTGAGAAACCCAAAAGAAAAACCGGGCCCACTGGGTTTCAACACTGTGATGTCTGTGGGGAACGCTTTGCCAAGGCTGACCCACACACCACTTGTGTTTATTGTCTGGGGGCTGACCACCTCCTGTCAGACTGCCAGGTGTGTAAAAATTTCCCTGCAGCCACCCTGGAGAAGAGATTGGGCCGGCTCAGGGAACGAGAGGCCAAAAAGTCTGCTGACCCGATGGCTAGCCCGTCCAGTACCCACTGGACCAGAGGAGTGCCCTCTGACCAGGGGCAAGACTTCTCGGCAAGGAAGGCTGGTTCAGTGAACCAGTCCCAAGTAAAAAGACAAGGAAATCAGTAGGTCTGGAGTCCAAAATTGTGTCTCCAACTGCTGCAGAGATAGCTAAAGCCATTCAGATTGTCCAGTCACTGTCTCAGGGATCTGTAGAACCACCAACAGCTGGTAAAAGGTTGGTTCGTTCAGTCCCAGTGGTTCAGGATTTTGAAGTTGAGGATTTTTATGAACCACAGGAGGGGGAGGAGGAATTTGATCATTATATGTGTGGCTGGGGGGGTCTGGACGTGCCCATTGAACGGACATTTCTCCAGACAGACCTTTAGAATCTCCTCCTATTCTGTCTGAGTCCCTTCTTTCTTTATTTTTACAAAAGGTTGCAGAAACCCTCCAGCTTCTTAAGAGGAGGCTGTGGATGAGCAAGAGGAGCCTGATTATGTGGAAATGATGGATATTCCAGAGTCTAGGAGGTTGTCTATTCCTTTGCATAAGTCATTTAGGAAGCAAACAACAAAGATTTTAAAAATCCTCATTCTGTCCCTCCTGTAGATAAAAAATGGACAGAAGGTATACTTTGTCAGGCTGGATACAGACTTCCTTACTGAGCAGTGTTAGTCATGTAGGTGTGGTACAAGCTGCAACCTGTGACAAGGCTAATATTCCTCTGGCCTCACATCCTCCTGATAAGGATTCCAGGAAGACTGATGCCATGGCAAAGAAACAGTATATGGCAGCTTCTTTGGGGCTCAGGCAGGCAAATTATATGGCTTATGTAGCTAGATATCAGAAATCTAGGGTGGGACACAGTGTTGCAGTTAGCCAAGCAGGCCCAGGCCAGCTGGCTAGTGAGTTGGAACAGGTGGCTGCTGATGGCATTGAAGCCTCTAAAGTTCAATTTCATACTGCTGTTGATGTTAATGATGTTTCTTCTAGGGTCATGGCCACTTCTGTAGCTTCCCGTAGGTTGGCATGGCTCAGATGCACTAATCTGTCCCAAGATACCCAGTCAAAGGCTATGGATTTTCCTGTAGTGGGAAATTCTCTTTTGGGGAACAAACAGAAAACTATATGAAAAGATGGATGAATACAGAACTACCTACAAAAGTGCCAGGCTAAGGAGAAGCATGCCATGCCACAAGGCATGCTCCCAGAGGTAGGGGCAGGCCTTTTCCAGGCCTTTTACCAATTTCAAGCCTCCTCTGCTGTCTGCAGAGGTTTCTTCAGAGCAGGGAGAGCGAGGCTCAAGTGAGACGTCCCTCCCCTCAGCCTAAGGCTACTGCTAAGCAGGCACCCTGATGGGGTGCCCAGGGCCGATTCTCCTGTACCAGTGGGGGGCAGGTTGGCCTATTTCAGCCGGAACTGGCTGTCCCTAACTACGGACAGATGGGTTCTGGAGGTAATAGGCCAGGGTCTGGTTCTCAGCTTCAAACACTTTCCAAAGATGAGAGCCAGGCATTTTCCACCTGCAAATCCTTCAGAAGCCCTTGCTTTGGAAGCAGAGGTTTCTGCTCTGCTGGACTGCAAAGCAGTGGAGGGGTTCCTCCTTGCCATCAGGGCAAGGGCTTTAAGTCAAGATACTTTCTTACCCCAAAAGACAGGAGAATGGCGGCCCATTCTAGATTTAAGATACTTGAACAAGCATCTGTTGAAACCAAAGTTCAAAATGTTGACTCTGGCAATGATATTGCCTTCCCTAAGGCCAGGGGACTAGCTAGCTTCCCTGGACCTCAAGGATGCCTATTTTCATGTTCTGATCAGGCCTTCTCACAGAAAGTACCTCAGGTTCAAACTGCCCTCAGGCCACTACCAGTTCAGGGCAATGCCCTTCGGCCTTACCTCTGCGCCAAGGGTATTCGCAAAATGTCTCGCTGTAGTAGTGGCTCGCTTAAGAAGGCAAGGGGTTGCTGTGTTTCCCTACCTGGACGACTGGCTTATTGTGGGTCAGTCTCCAGGTCAGGTGAAATCCCACTTGCAAGTCACCCAGCAGCTTCTCACTTCCCTGGGATTCCTGCTAAACTTACCAAAGTCAGTTCTGGAACCAGTTCAGGTCCTAACTTTCATAGGCGCAGAATTGAACACAAGGTTAGCCAGGGCTTTTCTTCCTCGGAAAGGGTGGACAGACTCATCGCCTGGCATCCTCCTTACCTCTCAGGGTCTCTCGACCAGCAAGGCATTTTCTGCAACTCCTCGGGCACATGGCTGTCATCAGCTGTCGTGCAGGAGCAAGATTCCAGATGAGGGACATTCAGTTCCATTTGAGGGCCTATTGGTCTCAAAGGAAGGACCCTTACCAAGTTGGTCCCAGTTACTCAAACTCTGATCCTAGCCCTCCACTGGTGGCAGGTCCAGAGCAATTTAAGACAGGGGTTCCCTTCATTCCCATTTCTCACTCCCTCACCCTCACCACGGATGCCTCCCTGTTAGGGTGGGGGCTCACCTGGCGACCTTGCCACTCAGGGTATGGTCTCCTCAGAGTCTCTGCTCCACATCAATCTTTTGGAACTCAGAGCTGTCTTTTTAGCTGTTGGGTGTTTCAGATTCTGTCCAGAACAAAGTGGTTCAGTCAGGACAGACAATACCACCACAATGTGGTACATCAACAAGCAAGGGGCACTCGGTCTTCAGCCTTGTGCACGAAGCAATGAAGTTGTGGTCTCTGGCTTACTCCTGAACACCTCCCTGATAGCGGTTCATCTCCCAGGGAAGGACAATGTCCTGGCGGGCGCCCTCAGCAGAATTTCTCAGGGCCATCACGAATGGGCTCTGAATCCACAAGTGCTGGGGTCTGTTCTTGCCAGATGGGGCACTCCTCAGATAGATCTTTTCGCAGCCCCAGACAACCACCAACTTCCTCTTTTCTGTTGCAGGCCTCCAGTTCTGGGCTCAGTCCCTCTGGGCCTTTCTGTTGGACTGGAAAGGAAGTTCCTGTATGCCTTTCCCCCTTTCCTCTCCTTTTCAGGGTACTAGTAAAATCAGATCTCAACCTTGCAGAGTGATTCTGATTGCCCCAGATTGGGCCAGACAGCCCTGGTACCCTCTGCTCCTGTCCTTGGCAGTCCACCTGCCCTGAGCCTGCCCAGAGTCCACGACTTACTGGCCTGTGCACAGGGAGAGTGTGGTATCCGGACCTCAAATCCCTCCACCTCAAGGCTTGGCTCTTGAGGAGCTAGAATTGCTGACTTACACCTTTCTCAAGGTGTCATGGATATTTTAAAGGCTTCAAGGAAGCCTTCCACTAGAGCCACTTATAATTCTAAGTGGAAGAGGTTTTCATCTGGTGCTCTGAGAGGCAGATTATCCCAGAATTTGCTGATCTTCCATTCTACTGGACTATTTGGTCCATCTGAATTCCCTAGGCCTTAGACCAGCTACCCTGAAGGTTCATCTGGCAGCTGTCTCTGCTTTTGCGTCAGCAGGAAGCCTGCCTCCCTTTCTTCTCACCCGGTGTTCTCCAAGTTTTTAAAGGGTTACTTCATACTAACCTCCTTTCGGGAACCAGCTCCCCCTGGGACCTGAATATTTGCATTGCTCAGTTAATGCAACCCCTTTGAGCCTCTGTCTTCTGCAGAGCTCAAGTATTTAACTTAAAACCGTTTTCCTAGTAGCTATCACCTCTGCCGGACGCATAAGTGAGCTACAGGCCCTGTCAGTGGAAGAAGATTTTATCTCTTTCCATAGAGATAAGGTAGTCCTTAGGACTAATAGAAAGTTTTGCCTAAGGTGGTTTCTGATTTCCACCTGAATCAATCTATCTCTCCCAGTATTTTCACTGAGCATTCTTCCTCAGGTGAGAGGAGACTGCACAGCCTGGATGTCAAAAGGCCTTAGCTACTATTTAGAGCGCACCAGAGGTCATAGGTTCGAATCCTCCAACTCTTTCTTACCTATGGCGAGGTTGGCAAGGGAAACCTGCCACTAGAGAACAATTGCAAGGTGGATTGTTTCTTGTATCCAATTCTGTTATCAGAAACTGGGTAGAGTACCCCTCAGGATTGAGGCCCACTCCACCAGGGTACAGCTTGCCTCTAGCGGCTGCTAGAGACATCCCATTCTGGAGATTTGTCAAGCTGCTACCTGGAAGACAGTTCACACCTTTACCAAGCATTATTCCCTGGATGTCCAGTCCAGGAGAGATGCTCGGTTTGGCACAGCTGTGCTTCAGAGCCTATTTCAAGTAGGTTCTGACCCTCCTCCATGGAGGTACTGCTGTGTAATCTGCTATTGTTATAATATAGCAAGACTTCATGGTGTTTGAAGAAAAATTACTCACCTTAGTAATTGCTTTTCTTCTCATGGAGTCTTCATATTATAACCACCTCCTCCTGCCCCTCTCAGAACTTCTACTTGGGTAGGGGTGGCGAATTGTGCAAGCACTGTGTCATGCCATTGTAGTTTTTCCCTACCCTCTTTTCCTTTGGGTTAGGGATCTAGATTGTTTCATTTAGGTTATTTATATTGCCCCTTTTCTGGACTTGAGTCTTTTGGGGAAGGGGGTTCATATGCTTGTCAAGGGTGGTAAAACGAACCATAATACCATCAATTTTTGTTATTATGGCTCTGAGTGTTTCTTTGTTCTTTATATTGTTGTTATTACTACTAGTAGGTAGCCATGGGCTAGTGTAGTTTTTCCACACAGACTTTCCGTCCTTTGATGTTAGCTTGAAAGATCTGACAGTTTCATTTGAAACTGCCAGATAGAGTTTGGCACAGCGCCCTCGCTGTAGAACTCAGATCTTCTGGAGTTAACTCCTTCCTCCGGGCAGTTCAGCTGCAGTGGCTGACTGCTATTGTTATAATATAGCAAGACTCCATGAGAAGAAAAGCAATTACTAAGGTGAGTAATTTTTTCTTCTCAGCAATGCAGTCATGTTGGGGTAGTTCAGGCTGCAGCCTGTGATAAAGCTAATATTCCCCTGGCTTCACATCCTCCTGACAAGGATTCCAGGAAGATTGATGCCATGGTGAAAAAACAGTATATGGCAGCCTCTCTGGGACTCAGGCAAGCAAATTATATGGCTTATGTAGCTAGGTATCAGAAATCTAGATGGGATACTGTTATGGAATTAGCCAAGCAAGCCCATGGCCAGCTAGCTGAACTAGAACAGGTGGCTGCTGATGGCATTGAGGCTTCTAAGGTACAGTTTCATGCTGCTGTGGATGTTAATGATGTTTCCTCTAGGGTCATGGCCACATCTGTAGCTTTTCGTAGGTTGGCCTGGCTCAGGTGTACTAGCCTGTCACAGGATACCCAGACTAAGGCTATGGATTTTCCTGTGGTGGGAAATTCTCTGTTTGGGGAGCAGACAGAGAATTACATGAAAAAGATGGATGAATATAGGACTACTTACAAAAGTGCCCAAGCTAAGGAGCGGCAAGCCACTCCCCAGAGGCATACCCCCAGGGGTAGGGGTAGGCCTTTTCACAGGCCTTTTTATCAGACTCAGGCCTCCTCTGCCTATGCTCAGAGGGGCTTCTTCAGAGGCAGAGGCAGACGAGGGGTGGGCAGGCCTGCTCCCACCCCTCAGCCTAAAGCACCTGCTAAGCAGGCACCCTGATGGGGTGCCCAGGGCCGATTCTCCTTTACCGGTAGGGGGCAGGCTGGCTTACTTCAGTCAGAACTGGGCTTCTTTAACCTCAGACAAGTGGGTTCTGGAAGTAGTAAGCCAGGGTCTGGTTCTCAGCTTCAAAAAGTTTCCCAAGTTGAGAACCAGATTTTTCTACCTGCAAGTGCTTCAGAGACCCTTGCTCTAGAAGCAGACGCCTCAACCTTTTGGCTCTCAGAGCAGTGGAAAGGGTTCCTCCCTGCACCAGGGCAGGGGTCTGTATTCAGATACTTCCTCACCCAAAAAGACAGGAGAATGGCGCCATATTAGACCTCAGATATCTGAACAAGCATCTTTTGAAACCAAAGTTCAAAATGGTAACTCTGGCAATGATTTTACCCTCCCTAAGGCCAGGGGACTGGTTAGCCTCCCTGGACCTCAAGGATGCCTATTTCCACGTCCTAATCAGAAGCTCCCATCGAAAGTATCTCAGATTCGAATCACCTCAGGTCATTACCAGTTCAGAGCGATGCCCTCGGCCTCACCTCTGCCCCAAGGGTATTCACAAAGTGTCTGGCAGTGGCAGTGGCCCACTTAAGGAGGCAAAGGATTGCTGTTTTCCCTATCTAGACGATTGGCTCATTGTAGGCCAGTCCCAGAACAGGTAAAATCTCACCTGCAAGTCACCAGCAGCTTCTCACCTCCCTGGGCTTTCTGCTAAATCTGCAAAGTCGGTTCTGGAACCAGTCCAGGTACTCACCTTTATAGGGGCAGAGTTGGACACAAGCTAGCCAGAGCTTTCTTCCCTTAGAAAGGGTGACGAATTTAGTGGCTCTGGCCTCCTCCTTCACTCTGCAGGTCTCTCGACCAGCAAGACACTTTCTGCAGCTCCTGGGGCACATGGCTGCATCCACAGTTGTTGTGCAGGGAGCAAGATTTCAGATGAGAGACATTCAGTTTCACTTGAGAACCTATTGGTCTCAGAGGAGAGACCCCCTTTCCAAGTTGGTCCCAGTGACTCGAACCTTGATCCAGGCCCTCCAGTGGTGGCAGGATCAGAGCAATTTAAGATTGGGGTTCCCCTTCATTCCCCCTGCTCACAATTTGACTCTCACTACAGATGCTTCCCTTCTGGGTTGGGGAGCCCACATGGGCGACCTTTCCACTCAGGGAGTGTGGCCCCCCCAGGAATCTCTGCTCCACATCAATTTGCTGGAACTCAGAGCTGTCTTTTTAGCTCTTCAAGCATTTTTGCATCTGTCCACAACAAGGTGATACAAGTCAGAACAGACAACACCACAACAATGTGGTACATCAGCAAACAGGGGGGCACTCGGTCTTCGGCCTTGTGCACTGAGGCAATGAAGTTGTGGTCTCTGGCCTATTCCCTGAACACTTCCCTCATAGCAGTTCATCTTCCAGGGAAGGACAACGTCCTAGCAGATGCTCTCAGCAGGATTTCCCAGGGCCATCACGAATGGTCCCTGGATCCTCAAGTGCTGAGGATAGTCTTTGCCAGATGGGGCACCCCTCAGATAGATCTTTTTGCAGCCCCAGACAATCACCAACTTCCTCTGTTCTGTTGCAGGCCTCCAGTGCTGGGCTCAGTCCCCTGGATGCCCTTCTCCTGGATTAGGCGGGAAGTTTTTTATGCTTTCCCCTTCCTCTCCTATTTATTAGTCAAAATCAGATCTCAGCCTTGCAGGTGATTCTGATTGCCCGATTGGGCCAGGCAGCCCTGGTACCCACTCCTTCTGTCACTGACAATCCATCTTCCCTTTGCCTCCCCAGGAATCACAACCTATTAACTTGTGCCCAGGGAAGGGTTTGGTATCCGGACCTCAATCCCTCAACCTCAAGGCCTGGCTCTTGAGGAGTTAGAGTTGCTGATTTACACCTCTCAGGGTGTTCTTGAAATCCTAAAGGCTTCCAGAAGCCTTCCACTAGGGCTTCTTATAGTTCTAAATGGAAAAGGTTTTCCATTTGGTGTGTGGGAAAAATGTTTCCCAGAATCTGCTGATTTGCCCATTGTATTAGATTACATGGTCCATCTTAATTCCTTGGGTCTCAGACCAGCTATCCTGAGAGTCCATTTGGCAGCTGTATCTGCTTTTGTTTCAGCAGGAAAGTCATCCCCTCTTTCCACTTACCCTGTGTTTCCAAGTTTTTTAGGGATTACGCCATACTAATCCACCTTTTCGGAACCGCCCTGCCTGGGACCTTAATGTTTGTATTGCCCAGTTAATGCAACCCCCTTTTGAACCTCTGTTTTCTGCAGAGCTTAAGTATCTAACTTGGAAAACTGTTTTTCTGGTGGCTATCACTTCTGCTAGACGCACAAGTGAGTTGCAAGCCTTGTCAGTAGAAACTGACTTTATTTCTTTCCACAGGGATAAGGTAGTCCTTAGGACTAATAGGAAGTTTTACCTAAGGTGGTTTCAGATTTCCATCTTAACCAATCTATCTCCCTTCCAGTATTTTTCACTGATCACTCCTCTTCTGGTGAGAGGAGGTTGCACAGCCTGGATGTTAAGAGAGCTCTTAGTTACTATATAGAGCGTACCAAAGTCACAGGTTCGAATCCCTCCAACTTTTCCTTACCTATGGTGAAGTTGGGAAAGGCAAACCTTCCACTAAGAGATCAATTGCCAGGTGGATTGTCTCTTGTATCCAATTTTGTTATCAGAAACTGGGCAGAGATCCCCCCTCTGGCTTGAGGGCTCACTCTACCAGGGGTACAGCTGCCTCTAGCTGCTGCCAGAGACATCCTATATTAGAGATATGCCAGGCTGCTACTTGGAAAAGCGGTACACTTTCACCAAGCATTACTCCCTGGATGTCCAGGCCAGGAGAGATGCTCGGTTTACACAGCTGTTCTTCAGAGCCTATTCCTAAGTAGGTTCTGCCCCTCCTCCATGGAGGTACTGCTGTGTAGTCTGCTACTGTCATAATATAGCAAGACTTCATGTTGTTTGAAGAAAAATTACTCACCTTAGTAATGTTGTTTCTTCTAATGGAGTCTTGCTATATTATGAACTCCCAGCCTGCCCTCTCAGAACTTCTACTTGGGTGGGTGCGGGCTACCTAGTGTGGGCACCATTTTGTGCCTTTAGCTTTCTCCCTTTTGGGGGTTTGGGGTGTTTTATTATACTGTTGTTTTATTCTCATGTTGTTAGAATTGTATTAGTAGTTCTGGTCCCTGACTTGAGTCTTGGGTGTTGGGACCAGCAATGGTTGTTGGTATTTAGGTAGCCATTTGGCTAGTGTAGGTTACAGCTTCCACACAGACCTTAGTGAGTTTTTGCTCGTAAAGATCTGACAGTTCAGGTTTGAAATTACACAGATAGAGCTGCTTCTTAGAGCTCGTGCTCAAAGTTCTATTTTGGAATGGTATTAACCATTTCACCTCCGGAGCAGTTCTAGAGCTGGATCAAGCTGCTGTCATAATATAGCAAGACTCCATTAGAAGAAACAACATTACTAAGGTGAGTAATTTTTTCTTTCTCCCATAAGGTGAGACGGCAGCTGTCGGGGCACCTTCCTTTCCCCTCTGGGGGTTCCCCATCTCACCCAGACCAGTCTCGGGCCTCTCCAGGCCCATAAGGGTTCTCTCCTCCAGTGTCTCCCCCACTGGGGGCTAAGGGGCTTAGTCCCTTAGGGTCACATTACGCCCCCTTCGGGGGGCTCGGCACTCACCCAACTAGTGATGAATGGTGAAGATTAACACAGATAATATATGAAAATTATGTACCTACCATAATTCTTGATCTTTCTGTGTATCTTCACCATTCATTACTAAATCCCACCCACCGTCCCCCTAGGGCCTCAGTCTCTGGGTTCCCCCTTCCTCTATGTGTCTCTTTATTTCCAGCCTCTCCTCTCCCTACTTCCCTTTGGCCTGGAGTAAGAAGACCCCGGAGACACACAGGGTGGACTTCATCCCTTCGCATCTTGGATGGTGGGGGATGAGAGGGGTTTCCTCCGATTTATCGCCTTGCTACCTTCCCACCCCTTGTTAGGGGTGGGATTGGAACCCCCTCTTTCCTCCTCCTCCTGCTGTCCTTCGGGACTAATCCCATACAGTTGTTATAATTTTGAGGGAGGTTCTTCTTTTGAAGTTCCCCCTCCTTTCTTTGGATGGGGGAGAGGACATGTCTTGGCTCCTAGCTCCATCAAACTGTTCCTAAAAACCTTACGTGTAACCCCTCAGGGCTAGTCATTCTCTGCCAGGAGTTCTCTCAAATTCCCCTCTAAGTTTAACCTCGCTTGCCTTGCCAGGTTTGCCTCTTTAACAGTCTACTCCTCATGGGTAGACTGTCTGGACCTTGGTTCAGTCTCTTTCCTTGAAAATTGAGGGCCCAGACCGCAGGGTTGGGTGACACTGTCCTCTCCCCCTCCCAATATTTTTCCAACTTCCTTCTCCCTCCCTTTCACCTTCTTCCCAGAGATTGGGGCCACTCTCAGTCCCTAAATTTCCTCTCTTCCTTATTCTGTCCTCTCAGTCATTTATTCCTCCTTTGATTTGTATATATCTTTTCCTTTTATCTATCCCTTGGGCTCTGTTGCCCCCTTCCCTTTACTTCCTCACTCTCCGGTGATTCAGAACTGAGGTTGGGATGGAGCCGATGACAGTTAATGGCCAACCCACAGGCGCCACGTAGTAGTCTGGCCTTGGGTGTCCCCTCGTCGGCTCCCTTACACCACCCACAAAAAAAGATCTCCCTAGGGTCCTAGCTAACCCAGCTAGTGATGAACGGTGAAGATGCACAGAACGATCAAGAGTTACGTAGGTACGTAATTTTATTTTCACAGTCGCACTGCGAAATCACCTTTCAGTTGGGATTTAAAAAATTCAACCTGTCATGGTCATAATATAATATAAAAAGACTGTTGGAAATTTGAGGTCAAAATGTGGGAGCCCACTGAAAATTAGATATTGGCTCTCAGCTGGCCTATCCTGGGTAAATACAATCTAAATACGTGTAAACGCAGGACTCCGCTGAAAATGACATATTGCATCTCATTTGATCTGTAGTAAAAATGTGTAAAAGCAGGACCCCATTACAGCAGAGCCCCCACTGAACTGTGCATCAGTGCTGCTTTATCCTGGGAGAGATATATTGTAAAAGCTGGACCCCACTGAAAATTAAACTTGCCTTTCAGTTGGGCTGTCCTGGGTAAATATAGTATAAAAATGGGTAAATGCCGGGCCATATTGAAAACGAGATATTGCATCTTTGCTTTGCTGTCCTGGGTAAATACACTGTAAAAATTGGGAAAAGTAGAATCCCACTGAAAACAAGATAGTATCTGAGCTGTGCTGTCCTTGGTTAAAACAGTGCAGAAATGTGTCAAAGCAAGACCACACTGAAAATGAGATATTGCATTTCAGCTGGGTTATCTGGAGTAAATATATTGCAAAACTGTGTGAAAACAAGACCGTACAGCAGATCCCTGTTGAAAAGAAGATGTTGAATCTAAGGTGATCTGTCCTAGAAAAATGCATTATAAAAGCAGGACCACACCAAAAATGTGATATCGCATCTCACCTCTACTGTCCTGTGTAATGCAGTATAAAACTGTCAAATCAGGACGCCATTGCAAATGATATATTACATCTCGTCTAGTCTGTTTTGGGTAAATATGTAGTAAAAATGTGTATGAGCAGGACCCAGTACAGCAGCAATGCAAGCAGTGAACGTTCGGCGTTGACAAATGCTTCTTTATGTCGTGATTAGTTCTGATGTAAATCCTTTCGGTATTTTCTGTCCTGGTGACTGTGTGCTGTCTTTTGAACTTTGCTATTTCTGACTGCACTGACCTAATCCCTGAAAAGAGTCGTCAGGATCTATGGAGATCTAAGATCTGGGGCTGACAGTGACAATGCACCAGCTGCAGGTTGCTCTGCAGTCATCTGAGGTATCAGCCTGAGCGGAGGCCACAGCAGGTCACCCATCCCAAGCCCAGGCCAAAAGGTTCAGGTTGGTTTTATGACCCCTGTTGGGGCACGCATTGTCAGCAGCAGCAACAGAGGCAGCAGTTCCAGCAGCACCACCTGGCCAAGCCCTTCAGTAAATTAAGAGGTCAAGACTAGCACAAGGGCAAACGGAGTGATTCCTCCAGATGCCATTCCTCAAGGGATCACCACCAAGGGCAAAAAGTGACAGGATGAAGGGGCCCCATCCCCTCTCTGTCCTGACACCTGCTGCAGCTCCTGGTAGAAGACAGACTCTCCCACTTCCCGTCACAGTAGTCCATTATTACTTAGCACAAGTGAGTATTGGAAGTGGTGGGACTGGGGTTGTCTCTGGAATTCAAGACCCCTCCCCCCGGTTGACCCTGAGTGCCATTAGAGGGCATGGTTTCGCCAGAGTCTCCTCACATTACAGAGCAAAGTTCATCTGCTCCTTGAGCAGCATGCGTTAAAACCGATCTCCACAGGGGTTCATGTTTTGGTACTTTCTAGTACCCAAACGGGTAGGGGTCTGGCATCCCATTCTCGTTTGTAGGGCTTGCTGCCCTTTAGGATTTGCACCACCCTTCATTGCTGATTGCAGAACCTTCTCTTTAATTTGTCATTCCATTCTCAACCTGTGAACACTGAAAAAGTTAATTCACAGTCAGAAACCTGACATGATGACTTTGCACATTGTTCAGATATCTGCAATTAATAACAGCTCTTACATAATTATTAGGCTCATATTTTATATCTCCCAGTAGTTTTACATCTTTTGAATCTTGCTAAAAATATAACTACCAGGAATAAACTTATTTCAGTAATTTATCATGTAATTCTAAATAAGATTCTTGGTAATGTAGATAAATCAAAAACTGCATGGGAGAAGAGTTACCTATCATTTGTAATGAGGGAAAATGGGCCATAATGAGTAGCTCACTTAAAATGTCTGTTGTTAATAGCTTGAACAGTATTACAGATATCACAGGATCTGTTTTACACCATATATGCTAAACACATGCAGTTGCAGCGTTTCACCGTATATATAAAGAATGTCAACAAGAAATATGTACACTATCCAAGTTATTGGTAACATGCATGAAATTATCAAATTTTTGGAACTCATTAAGTGCAGCTATCAACAGAGTCCTAAATACTAATCTTTACATCAAGGCTGAATTATATTAGCTGGGAACTTTATCTGTACAACTGCTTTTAGGCAGTCCAAATCAGAAATGATTGATTCTAACCCCAGGTACTCTTCTATATTCCTAACTCTCTGCAGTCAGCCTCCTAAGCAAAGCTACCCGGAGATAATAGAACCACATGCTAATGATAGAACTATCATTGGCTCGTGCCGCATATTCAAACTGCTGCTCTTATCAGCTGCAATGTTCCACCAACGTATCAGATTTCTTTCTCCGCCTGACAAGTCAAGACACCCAGGAGACTTCCCTCTCAGTCATTCCTTGTGGTTCTTCACTGAATATAAGTAGTTTCTAATATTATTATTCATACTGCTGCCTTTATTTTCTGTTTATTACCTTACCGTTAGTTAGCGTTACTTAAGTGTTGTTTAATTTTTTTTTTCTCGGTTCCTCTCAGTTCGGTATAACCGTTGAGGAGCTGGGTCTTACTACCCTTTCCTGGAGGTTTATTTACTGTCTCCAGTATTTAGTTTTACTTATTTGAGTTATTTTTGTTTTACTAAATTGTTATATTTGAAACCACTAACCCGGTTTCTGTGAACTGCTAACCCGGTTCTATTTTTGCGGTTCCCGGTTCAATATCGGAACTTTCATCGGTTCCTGAACCGACCTAATTTAAAAAAAAAAAAAAGAGTCAGATCTTTATTGCAGTTCTGTTTTTCTTCATTGGTTGAATGATGGCAGAAAAACCAAAGAAAAAGACTGGACCTCAGGGTTTAAAAACTGCCTTAAGTGTGGGGACGATTTTGCAAAGGCAGACGAGCACAATTTATGTGTAGTCTGCCTGGGGAATGACCATATCTTCCTGGACATAAAGTCTCCACCACTCATTCACACTGATGGGACTACGCCAGAGGGACTAGGACCAAGCAGGAGCCAAAAATCTTCAGGAGGGCCGGCACCGAGGAAGTGGTGCCATACTCCCGGCTCATGCTGTATAGGCTACCTCAGCGTCAACCCTCCAACCACCTCAGTTTCTTTTTTCCTGCCATCAAGCGCACTTCACTGATTACATCGCTGCCACGGTAGTCAAATCTTCACGTCTATATGACAGCAGCTATAGTCTTTCGGTATTGATTAGTTTTATTTATTTTTAGTAATTCAGTGTTTAAAAAAAATGGCGATTTTCGTCAACGAAGAAGTCTTCTTCGGCCCACCTTCAACGGAGTTAACCATGAACGGGGCCAGTGACAGTAGGGAGACTTCGCATGAAAGCTGTGTTTTCAGCAGGACTGGGTCTGGTCTGCTGCCCTCTACTGAGGGGATTATCACTACAGGCAGTTTGGTGCTTGGGGGATGGGCAGTCCTCCCGAAAGCTCAGAAAGAAGCGGTCCCATTCTCGATCTTTGTCACGGATTCAGCACCACTCGGCCTCAAGTTCTTCTTCAGCCCACCGGTTGAAAGAAGAGAGCAATGCCCTTCGAGTTCCCCTAGGTATGTCTGACGTATTGATCGTCCGGTGGCAAGGGCAGGGGTCCCACTCCTCCTCGGGTCCCCTTGGTGGCCTCTGTTCCTGGTGACTGACATCCTCGACTCGTAGTCCTCACTGCCCACTGGCGGCGTTCCGGTCAGCAACTTCATCATCGGGTCGCTCTTATGGAGCAATAGGTTCACATTTTCCCATCTGTCCGAGCCAGCAGGTCCATCTCTGGGACCTTCGGGCCTAACAGTTTTGGACCTGCAAGCATGGCAGTTGGGACATCCTAGTCCTGCGGCACCTTCTCCAGTGCCGTCGACGCCACGCTCTGGTGCTTTTTCCCCATATGTGGCTGTGTCGCAGGGGCCAGCACAGGTACCATTTTCTCCTACTAATTTTGTCAGATCTTCCTCCTTGATTCCGAGAGTTGGGTTGGCGCCCTCTGGTGTTTCTGCGGTGCTTAGGGTGGTGCCACCTTCGACTCCTGTCTTGGCAGTGCCGTAGCCGGCACCGCATCCTGTGCCAGTGCCGCCTAGGGCTCCAGGGTTTTCGACTCCAGTTCGCAGAGCATCCCCTCCTCTTTTTCCTCCTTTTCCTTTGTGCACTATTCCCTCCGGGACTACTAGGAGACGATATTGAGCCTGATCCTGATCTTCAATTAGGAGATGACTTTGACGATGATTCTTCTCTCAGAGTGGCAAATATACCCCCTCCTTCAGTAGAGCCTCTGGTAGAGGACCCTTCCTTTAAGTCTCTGCTAATGAACATGAATTCCACCCTCTCTCTCTCTCTCCAGACTTCAGAGATTGATCCGGGGAAATTGCTGCGTCTGCAGTATCTGCGCGTTCCGGATATTTCTGTGGAATTGACTCCTCTGGTGCAGCCCTCTTTTGAGACACACTCACAAATGGTGTGGGAAAATCCGGTGCTTATACCTTCCATGGTTAAATCCATAGACTGGCAGTACGCCCCCCCCCAAAAAAAAGATCGACCTATCTTGGCCTCTCAAGCCTTTGCTGATGCCATAGTTGTCTTGGCAGAGAATGACAAAGCTGTCCTTCCTCAGGAATCTACGCAAGACCAGTAAACAAGGAATCTCATAAGATTGACACCTTGGTGAAGCGGTTTTCACTGCCTCTACCCTGGGTATGCGCATTGCTAGTTACCAGGTTAATTTCTCTCATTATGAGTACACCCTCTGGCATTCACTCAAAACCACTGTGAAAGCTCTTCTGGAGTTAGACATTAGCTCAGAGCTTCTCCAGACCATTACTAGAGGCATTGAGTCCAACAGTCAGCAACTTAAGGCTGCTGTGGACGCCTTTGAGACTGCGTCTAGAGCAGCAGCAGCTGGTATATGCACCCTATGTCACTCGTGATTACGAACATTGGGATTCACAAATGATGCCCAACAGAGAGTTATGAGTTTACCATTTGATGAAGCTCATCTGTTTGGCCCTCAGGTCGAGCAGGCGCTAGAGGCTACACAGAAAACTAGAATGGCTATCAAAACGGCTAGACCGCCTTCTGCTGCCCTTCAACGGGGCAGGAACCAGCGGCAGTTTCATAACCATCAGTCCTTTCGTGGCAAAGGTAGAGGGGGCTTCTACAAAAATTAAGCCCCCCAGCCACAAAAGAAAATGCAGCAGAAGGCACAGGGCCGGAAAGTGCCTAGAGCCACCCTCTGAGATTCCGGCCCAAGTCCCACCTCAGCTGTCCAAGGATGTCTTTTCCTCGACAGTAGGAGGGCATCTGGCTCGGTTTTACAACCAGGGGAAGTCAGTCACATCAGACAAATGGATGCTTAGGATAATCAACAAGGGTTTTATTTTTATTTTATTTAGCTTTTGTTGACCGGGTAAGTGCACTAGACAAATCCTGCCTATTTTCAGGCACGACCCGGGGGGGGAGGGGGATACAGATGAATGCCAGCTGACCTTGAACCACATTAAGCTGTTGGTGGTATTTTTAGTGAATGAGGGTAATTTAGCCAGGACACTGAGGAAATTCCCCTACTCTTTTTTGATAAGTGTCATGGGATCTTTACTAGGATTACTGTCTAAATCTTTCGGAAACCTCTCCGGATCATCCACCCATACAACAGCCCAAGCTGTCTGTCTCTCAGTCAGACCTTATTGCTTCCAAGATTCAAGGCCTTCTGAAAAATCAAATCAGACTTTATTTTTACAGCACCTTTCAAAACCAAGGCACTGCACATAAAACCAAACACAAATATAACTTTAAAACAGAAGAATAAAACACATTAGTCATTAGGGAAGGCCAAGTTAAATAAATATGTTCTAGGAGCGTGGATATGTTGTTCATCCACACTCTCTGGCATGTCCCTTTCCCCTTTAAATCTTGCCGCAAGTCTTCAAGCTGGCTCCTCCCACCCACCCGGGTGGTATATACCTCGGCTCCACCCCATAACGCCAGATCTTCCTTTCCGCTGGAAGATTCAGGTTCCCTCGTGCTACTTCTACAAGTACTGTAGGCCCTGGAGTCTAATCGACAGTTTTCGCCGCATTTGCTTTCTTTAAAACTCGTAAGAGTTTACGAATCTGATCCGAGCACATCGGACATGGAGGACAAGTTGTCCCCTGGTTTTCGCCGGTGTCCTTGCGGACAAAAAATGTCTCAAACCGATCCCCACCTCTCATGCGTTTATTGCTTGGGTGCCATGCATGATACCACTGCTTGCACTATCTGTCTGGCCTTCCATCCCAACGTCCTGGACGACCGCAAGGCACGCCTACAGCTAGGGAGACCGGAGCTTCACAATCCACTGATGAAATCGAAGGAGACCATGTGGGCGGTTTCCGCAGCCGCGGAATCCGCCGAGCAGCTCAAACAGATGGTGGCTTTCGAAGAGGAAGCTGCCCAAGCTTCGGCCAGCCGAAGTTTTTTTGTGCCGCTTAACCTGGGCTCCACCTTTACTGGGTCCTTTCGGGAGCTGTACCAGTCTCTCCCTACCAAGGGTGAGGCGCACTCGGACTTGCACTCCTCCCACCCCAAGAAAAAGGACAAGGACCTCAAATCTTCTTCTGGCCAAAGAAGACAGTCCTGGGATCGAGAGCGGTCAGATTCACAGGACCAGGTGGTCTCGGCCTCGGTCGAGATCGCTTCCTCGGCCGCCGGCTTTTCAGACCATCTGTCAGGCCAAGGCACCGAGGTCGAGGATACGGTAGAACTGGCTGAGATTTCTCTTGACCCGATCGAGCCGTTGTCACTGACCCCGCTTGATGACTCTCTGGAAAGGACACCCATCCTTTCTTTCCCTGACGAGGAGACCTGTCCTGCGGGCATCCCGATCGAGGGACAGGAGCCGGATCCTCGGTTTTCACCGAATCCAGCCTCTCCCGATCGACAGAGCCGACACCGTCGGTCTCGATCGAGGAGTAGGACGCCGTCGGTCGAAAAACCGAAAAAGGGTCACAAACACTCCCGGAAGAGGCGTCGCCACCGTTCCTCATCCTCCTCGGATTAGGAAAGACTTAGACGGAAGCTCCATCGACGTTATGAGGATCTCATGTGGCAACAGCTAATTCTGACTGGTCAAAAGCCAGCTACACCAGCCAGTACTTGGCCCCACCCTCTTCGGCCGACACCGACTCCTCCGGTACCGAGGACTCCAGTTCTCCCTCCTCCTGCTCAGCCTGTTCTGGTCTCCCCACCAATTTTGGTGAAACCACCGCCTAAGCAGCCTCAGGGAGGGGCTTCCTCTAAGGAGGATCGGGCAGATACGGGCTTGCCCCGTCGTCTGTCCATCACTGTTGCTCCTGATCGCCCTAGGCGCATTGAAGGGGACATAGGCGGGAGACCCCTGTATCACTGGTCTTCACTCACATCCTGATGATGAGTTGTCAGTGACAGGCCTGGAGGAAGGTCCTTCTTCCTGGCAGGGCATCCATCGACTCATTTCTGAGTCCACTGGTATGCCATTGCAGCCTAGCCAAAAGAAGGCGGAATATCCTCTCACAGATATCCTTAAGAGGGGGGATACCCCGACAGAGGCCTTTCCATTTGCCGAAGCCATTGTTGGCCTGGCCCTTGAGCTATGGCAGCACCCTGCCTCTTGCCCGGCTCCGTCTACCCACATGGCTCGAAAGTACACTATACCCATGGGGTCCTTGGCGGGCTTCACTGAGCATCCCTCGGCCAAGAGCCTTGTGACTGCCTCAGTGTTTCGGAAGACAGGTAGCTCAGCGGATACTGACCGCCCTCCGAACATGGAGTCAAAAATATGGACCATTCTGCCCGGAAGGTATATGCTGCCACATGCTTGGGCCTTCGTCAGGCCAGCTCGGCAGTGATCATGGCACACTTCTGTCACGCCCTCTTGGGGTCACTAGATGAAGTCCTCCCTCATCTCCCAGCAGACATTTAGACCACGGTTAAGCAAGTCTGTGACTAGGGCCGTGCTGTTGCAAAACAGCAGCTCCATACGGCTGTAGACATTGGAGATTCCTGAGCCCATTCTCTAGCAGTTGCAGTGGCCACTCACCACAGGGCCTGACTGAGATTATCCTCCTTTCCGGTGGATACTCAGCACAAGCTAGCTGACGTGCTCTTCCTTGGCACCGACCTTTTCGGTCCGGGAGTGGCAGGTCACCTCCAGCGCATTGAGCAGTCCAATGCCACCTTGGATGCCACTTCTGCTAAGGGTTCTTAGGGCAAGAACCAGCCGAAGTGCAAGAAGATGCCCTTTCAGCACTCTTTCCCTGCGGTTAGGCAGCCCCCCTTCCAGGGAGGTCAGCAGCATCAGTAGGCTCAAGCTTGGCGCCCTAGGCCCAAACAGGGTCCCCAACAGCCCCGCAAGGGAGGCCGAGATGCGGGTCCAGGAGCCTTCTCCTCCTCTAAGCCTGCGCAGTGACTGGTCGGGGATGGCCAACCCTACTCCCGTCACGCCAGTTCTGGGTCCTCCCAGGGGGCCGGCCCACCACTCTCTTCTGCCTGGTCTGTATCACGACAGGGGTCCTGGAAGTGGTCAGTTGGGGACTGCCTCTAGAGTTTGAGCAGTATCCTTCTTGCCGAGCCGGTGCCCCACGGGAGGAAAAGATCTCAGCTGGCGCTCAGTCGGCCCTTCGGGACGACATTGCTCAGCTCCTCCGCAAGGAGGCGGTAGTTCCAGTGCAGGATCCTCCTACAGACCCAGGCTTCATGTCCAGGTACTTCCTGGTGCCCAAGCGGATGGGGGGCTGGCGCCCCATCCTAGATCTCCACGACCTGAATCAGTATCTCAGGTCTCGCACCTTCCGGATGGTAACTCTGAACCAGATCATACCTTCTCTGTAGCGAAACATGTGGTTCTGTTCACTGGATCCACAGGACGCATTCTTTCACGTCCCAATCCGTCCGTCCCACCAGTGGTTCCTCCGCTTCAGGGTCGAAGGGACCCTGTACGAGTTCCGAGCCATGCCGTTTGGCCTGTCATCGGCCCCTCGGGTCTTCACCAAATGCATTGCAGTGGTGGCAGCCCATCTACGGTGTCAAGGGGTTCTTATATACCCCTACCTCAACGATTGGCTCCTGGCGGGTTCCTCCCTGCAGGAGGTGGAAAGGTCCAGGGACCTGGCCCTCCTAACCTATTCCCGCTTAGGCCTCCTGATCAACGAGGCCAAGTCGGTACTCGTGCCCTCTCAAGGTGATGGGCTTTATTGGGGCAGAGCTCGACTTTCGTCAAGCCAGAGCCTGGCTTCCGGTGGACAGGGCAGAGGTTCTTTCCTCCTTTGCCCAGTCATTTCTGGTTGGGCGCTTGTGCCCTGACCGGGACTTCCTGCGCCTTCTGGGTTACATGGTGGCGTGCACCTCAGTGGTCCATTAAATAGGGTTGCACATGCGCCCCTCCAGTGGGAGTTACCGCCAGTGACTCCAGCGCCAGGGTCTTTTTCTGACCAGCTGGTCACTGTCACCCAGAAGATGTGGGACGCTCTCCAATGGTGGACTGTCCCAAGTCATCTGTAGGAAGGGATTCCGTCTGTCTTCCCCGAGTCGACAGTCATTCTTATGACCAATGCCTCTCTCATGGGCTGGGGAGCCCACATGGGGGACCACATTGCGCACGGGTTCTGGACCCCCGAGGAGTCCTGTTGCCACATCAACCTGTTGGAGCTCAGAGCAGTCAGACTGGCGCTGTCAGCTTTCGCTCCTCAGCTCCGGGGTCAAGTGGTTCAAGTCCAGATGGACAATACCACGACCATGTACTACCTCAACAAACAGGGCGGCACGCACTCCCGTCTGCTATGCAAGGAGGCACTCTGGATCTGGACCTTCTTCAGCCAGTTGGAGGCGGATCTCCTTGCCATCCATGTGGCAGGAGTCTTGAACCAACCGGTGGATGCTCTGTCACATAGGCCAGACATCCCACTAGTGGTCTCTCCATCCAGAGGTAGCTTACAGTCTGTTCTCCCGTTAGGGCAAACCGTTGTTGGATCTGTTTGCCTCCAGGGAGAACACCACGCTGAGGCTGTACCATGCCCACCCCCCTCAGCAGGGCTTGCTGCAGGGGGATGCCTTTTCGAGGCCGTGGACCCCAGGCCTCCTCTACACCTTCCCTCCATTTCCTTGATCCACAAGGTGTTACTCAAGGTGAGGAGGGACAAGGCAAAGGTGATCCTGGTAGCTCCAGATTGGCCCCACCAGTTCTGGTATCCAGATCTCCTCAGTCTCAGCTGCAGGGCCCCGGAGCGGCTTTGTACATGCCCGGACCTGATATCATTGAACCAGGGGAAGGTATTCCACCCGGACCATCAATCCCTGCACCTCACAGCCTGGTTCCTGAGGCTGAGAGTTCCAAGCTTTGTGTCTTTCGAGGATGTCTACACTGTGGTGGAAGCATCTCGAGAAGGAATCGACTCAGAAATGTTATGCCTCAGATGGAAAAAGGTTTTCTGTTTGGTGTCAGGTAGAGTCCGACTCTTATCCTACACTGTGGCTAACATTTTAGACTACCTTTGGTCTCTCTGCAAAGGGGTCTTGGTCATCGACCCTTAGGGTGCACCTGGCAGCCATCTCTGCTTACCAAGCACGGGCCGGTCAGTCGACAGTGGCACAGGAGACAGTGGTCGGGCGCTTTTTCAAAGGCCTGGATCACATTTCCCCTCCAGTGCGTGAATCTCCACCTCCGTGGGATTTCTGCTAGTTTTGGCAAAGCTCATGGGCAAGCCATTCGAACCCATGCACAAGTGTAAGCTCTCACATTTGTCATGGAAGACTGCCTTCCTGGTGGCTATCACATTGGCCAGAAGGACAGGGGAGCTCCAGGCGCTCTCGATGGACTCCCCTCATCTGGTCTTTCACAGGGACAAAGTTGTCCTGCACCCCCAACCGAAATTCCTTCCGAAGGTGGTATCAGAGTTTCACCTTAACCAGGTGTTGACTCCGTATATATCTCTCAACTACACTCAGACGCCGAGTACAGGCTCCATACCCTCTGACCTTAGACGCGTTCTCTCCTACTACAAGGGGAGACGGCGGAAATTGTGAGAGGTGTGCCCAGCTGTTTGTCAACTCACGCTGGAAGCCACCTCTGGCAGACCTGCAGCCAGATGGACGATTGCAAGATGGATTACATCATGCATAGGTCTGTGTTATGAGTTGGCGGGCAAGGAGCCTCCCAGAGGGTTAAGAGCTCATTCTACCCGTCATACTGCTGCATCGGTGGCTGCTTCCAGGGACATCCGTATACAGGAAATCTATCGGGCTGCTACCTGGAAGTCAGCAAACACCTTCATTACCCATTACATCGACCTGGAGTCACGTCAGCAATGCTGGCTTCTGGGGCCTCTGTTCTCCAATCTCTGCTCTCAGTGGGGTGTGCGCTTTTGCCTCCTCTCCCAGAGAACTGCTAGGAGTGTGCCAGAGAGTGTGATGAAACAGCATATCCATGTTCCTAGAAAACAGGTTACCACCTGTAACAGTAGATCTCCTGGACACTAAGTCTCCACCACTTATTCACACTAATGGGGACTGCACTGGAGGCACTAGGACCAAGCGGGAGCAAGTTTTTTGCTGGAGGTCGGCGCCAGAGATGGGGCATTGTAGGAGCGGCACCGCTAAGCCTCGGCTCTGCGGTAGATGATTGTCCAAGGCCGACCTTCCAACCGCTTCAGTTTTTCCCCGCTTGCCGAGTGCATTTCAGTGACGATGTCGCCGCTTCGTTAGGAGTCAAACTTCAAACTAGCAGCACAGTTTTCAGTTTTGTTATTTTGTAGTAATATCTTGAATAAGTATCGCTTAAGTTTATTCTTATTTACAAAGAAGTCTCAACCTGCTTTGACGGAGTTCCACCATGAGCAGATCAGGTGACGTAGGAGATTTCAGATGAAAGCTGTTCTAGTCAGTCGTGCTGGGTCCGTCCGCCGCTTTCTCCGGAGGGGGTCTGACAATGGTTTGTTCAATGCCCGAGGGGACGGGCGGTCCCTCGAAGCATAAAAATAAACGGTCACATTCTCGCACTTGCCTGCCTCGAGCTCTCTTCGCCCACAGGTCAAAAAGAGAAGGCATCACCTGAGGTCGCCTCTGATATGTCTGCTCGTCAGACGGTCAGTTATTGAGTTGTTGTCTGTCTTCCTCGAGTCATGCTTCTGTTTCTGGTAGCTAGCCTTCGACATCGGAGCCCCACTCCCGCCTCTGGTAGGTCTTCAGATGAGCAGTTTCATCAGTGGCCGCCTACGGAGCAATGGGCCTCGGAGGTTGGTCCAGCTGCCTGCCTGGTCACTCAGGAGCCTTCGGCTTTTGGGAGACCAGGTAGGCGGTTGAGTTCCCTGACGGCTTGCACTGTCTTCGTGCCGTTAACTCGCGCTTAGGTGTTCCCCCCCCCCACATGGCTGCGCGCAGGGGGCCGCACTGATGCCTTTATTCCTGCTCTTCCTTCCTTCCTCAAACTTTCTGAGTCTTGGGGTGTTTTTGGCACCGGCATTGATGTACGCTGGCCGCCTTTGTGCGGATGCATCTGTCGGGCGGCGTACATTGCAGCGCCTGGCCATTCGGCCTCTCGGCGCTGTCTGCACCGTGGCTTCTCGCGCCAGGCGCTGTTCCGCCTGCTCTGTGCGCTGTATGGCTGGGGTTCTTAGGGCCATCCACTTTCAGGACCTCCTTCTCCCAATCCTTTCCTTCATCACTTTCCTCTGATTTTCCTCCTTCCTGTCCATGCCGTCCCTCCTGGACTGTCAGGAGATATTGATGGCCTGACCCAGACCTTAGACTGGGTGATGAAGTGGATGAAACAGGATCTATTTCTGCTGCAGAGCCTGTGGTCAAGGACCTGTCCTTAAGTCTCGTTGAAAACTTGATTTCACTCTTTCTCTCCAACTACAGACATCGATCCTGGGAAATTGCTAAGACTCCAATACCTCCATATATGGAGAGATCCTACGGATTTGACTCCTCCAGTATCAACCTCCTTTGAGACGCTGTCTCAAATGGTGTAGAATAATCCTGCTTGGCTCATTCCTTCGGTGGCTAAATCCATAGATAGGAAATACCAGCCCCCAAGGATCGCACTCCATTTTGCCGCCTCCTCAAGCCTTTGCGATCCTATTGTGGTATTGGCAGAGAACATGATAAGGTCGTCTTCCCAAACTACTGCACAGCTCACCTATTAACAAAGAATCTCAGAAGATAGACACTTTAGGTAAGAGAGTCTCTCATGCTTCCACCTTGGTATGTGTACTTGCCAGCTACTAAGGCTATTTCTCTCAATATGAGTATATCCTTTGGCACTCTTTCAAACAGATGGTTGAAGTTTCACTGAATCGGATACAAAGCCAGAACTTCTTCAAACCATTACCAGGGTATTGAATCTAACAACCAGCAGGTTAAAGCAGCTATGGATGCTTCAACACTGCTTCCCGGGCGGTGGCGGCTGGTATTTGTACCCGTCATTCCTGGCTGCGCATTTCAGGCTTCACGTAATGACGACAGCAGCAGGTACTATGCATGCTTTGATGGTGTGTATTTTTTCGGCCTCAAGTAGAACACAGGCTCTAGAAGTTACACAAAAGACTAGGTCAGCCATTAAGTTGGCCTCGACTCTCCTGTCCCTCTCTCGAGGGAGTGTTAATAAACGCCAGTTTTATAACCATCAGTCTCGGGAGGCAGAGGCAGAGAAGTTTTCATAAAATTAAACTCCCAGCCTCAAAAGAAATCGCGAACAGAAGGCTTAAGGCCCAAAGCGCCCAGCGCCCACCTTATGAGTTGCTGCCCAAGTCCCATCTCAACTGCCCGAGTGGACTTCTTCTCAGCGTGGGAGGTCATTCACGCACTTTACAATCAAGTGGAAGTCCATAACCTCAGACAAATGGGTCCTCCGGATAATCCAGCGAGGGTATTCACTCAATCTTGTGGAGACCCTCCGGATCATCTCCTCAAACGACAGCCCAGGCTGTCAACCTTCAGTCTGACCTTCTCGCCACGTAGATTCAGAGCTTCTGAACAACAGGGCAGAAGTAGTGTCATGCATCACGGAACACAGGGTCTTACTCCTAATACTTTCTGGTTCCAAAGAAACTGGGGCATGCGCCCCCATTTTGACCTCAGAAAACTAAATGCCCCCTGCCCAAGGAGAAATTCAGAATGATTTCTAGGAACCTTGTTACCTTTGCTTCATCAACACGACTGGCTAGCCTCCCTAGACATTCAGGATGCTTACCAGCATATTTCTATTCACCCAAAGCATCACAAATTCCTGAGGTCTGTGGCTCTGGGACAGCATTATCAGTTCAGAGTTCTGCCCTTTGGGCTATCCTCGCTACCGCAAGTTTTGCTAAAGTGTTGTGTAGTTCGTAGCTTATCTCAGAAAGATCGAATACAGGTGTTCCCTTTATCTGGACGATTGGCTTCTGGCAAGTCCTTCCAGGCCGGGAACTCTGGATGCCGTGAGACATGGTTTCACGCTTTCTCACGTCCATGGGAGTCCTGCTAAACCTCAAAAAATCACAGCTGCAGCCCTCCCAGAGGCTCCTTTTTATAGGAACTCTTCTGGACACCTCCTGTGCGAAGGCTTTTCTTCCAGAGGACAGGAGGAGCGATATCCTTCAGATGGCCCATCACATCGGGGAGAGCAACTCTGTTCCAGGTCTCTCAATGCAACGGATGCTAGGTCTCATGGCATCTTCAGTGTTCACTGTACCCCTAGCACGCCTTCACATGAGAACTTCTCAGTGGATGCTCAGTACTCAGTGGTCCCCAACCACTCACCCGCAGTCCTATCCCATCAAGGTGACAGAACCTCTAAAGAGGTCGCTCATCTGGTGGTCGCAAGAGAATAATCTCCTAGAAGGGTATCCCTTTGCTCCTCTAGATCATCAGAGTTCCATTACCACAGACGTGCCCCTGATGGGATGGGGAGCTCACTGTCAGGCTCTCTACACTAAAGGTACGTGGACTCAGGTGGAGTCCCAGCTTCACATAAATGTCTTAGAAATGAGAGCCGTCCTTTATGTGGTCCGGGCGTTGAAGGACATTCTCTGTCACAAGAACATTCTCCTTCAAACGGACAACAAAGCGGTGATGTATTACATCAACAAGCGGGCGGTGCACTCTTACCCCTTATGCAGGGAAGCAATGAGAGTGTGGGAATGGTGCTTGGAGCACAAGGCTCTAATTCAGGCGGTCTACCTGCCGGGAGTGCAGAACGAACTGGCAGACTGTCTCAGCAGAACAGAGACAGATCCTCACGAATGGTCTCTCGACTCAACCATAGTTCAGTCACTATTCGAAGAGTGGGGAACTCCATACCTGGACCTTTTTGCATCCCCACTCAACACAAAACTGCCTCACTTCTGCTCCAGAAATCCAGGGCCTGGCATTTTCTGTCAGGATGCGTTCAGGCTGCATGGACAAAACGCTTTCTATACGCCTTTCCACCTCTTCCTCTAATTCAGAGGGTACTTCTCAAGTTCGAATCCCAGGGGGACAAAATGATCCTCATTGCTCCTTCTGGCCTCGACAGATGTGGTTTCCAGTACTCAACATGTCGGCAGCTCCGCTGAAACCACTCCCCTTTCAGACGAACCTCTTGACTCAGGGGCCTGTTGTTCATCCCAACCTGAGGTCGCTTCACCTTCACACTTGGCTCCTGAAGAGGTAGAAGTGAACAGGTTTAATGTCCCTCGGAGGGTTTCAGATATTCTTCTGGATGCGCGGAAGCCAGCCACTAGGAAAACTTACACAGCCAAATGGAAGCGTTTTTCGCTCTGGTGTGCAAAATCCTCTTTAAATCCCTTTTCCTGCCCACCAGATACAATTTTAGAGTACCTCTTAGACCTCTCAAATTCAGGTCTGCAGTACTCTACAGTCAAAATTCACCTTTGTGCCATTTCAGCTTTTCATGAGCCCGTACTTTCCTTGTCACTGGCTCAGTTACCTGTGGTTAAGAGGTTTCTTAAGGGAATTCTGCATACTAGACCTCCTACAAGACGTCCAGTCGCAGCCTGGGACATTAATCTTGTGCTGGACATGCTCACTCGAAAACCTTTCGAACCTCTAGCTACCTGTGAGCTAAAATTTCTCACCTGGAAAACAGCCTTCCTGGTAGCCATTACCTCAGCCCGCAGGGTCTCTGAGATACATGCCTTGGTCACAGACCCTCCGTATACTGTGTTCTATAAAGACAAAGTAGTCCTTAGAACCCATCCTAAATTTCTTCCTAAGGTTGTTTCGGAATTCCATCTAAACCAACCTTTGGTCCTTCCCTCTTACTTTGCGAACTTCCAAAATGAAGGAGAACGTTCTCTTCATTTCTTGAATGTTAAGAGAGCTTTACATTTCTATCTAGATGGAACAAAAGACTTTTGTAAAGCTCAATAGCTGTTTGTTTCCTTCAGCGAGACCCAGCTGGGTCAACCTGTCGCTATCAGATGTATCTCAGCATGGCTAGTGGCACGCCTTCACCACTGTTATTCCATGGCGCAGGTTAAGCTGGAGGGCAGAGTTTACGCTCACTCTACTAGGGCGGTCGTGGCATCTCTGGCTGAAATCTCCAACGTGCCCATTGCAGATATTTGCAACGCGGCTACCTGTAGCTCAGTGCATACTTTCGTTAAACACTATGCACTGGATGTCCATGCCAGACGACATCTTTCCTTTGGCAGAACCATCCTTAATGGACTTCTGTCCTAAAGCTGCGAGCTCTTGGTCTCTCCTGCAGCCCTCTCGGGAATTATTATCGGTACTCTCCCATTAGGTGTGAATGAGTGGTGGAGACTTATGTCCAGGAAGATATGAAATTACATACCTACCGTAATTCTTGATCTTCTTGGACGAGTCTCCACCACTCATCACATGCCCACCCTCCATCCCCCAAGCTCACCTCTGTAGTTGGTCTTCACTCCCTCAAATCTTTAGGCTGTGAAGACTTCTTTGTTGACCCTTCTTATATGGGTAGTCTGGACTATCTTATGTCCGGTTTTTGGTTAGGCTGTCCTTTTAGGTTAGTGATGCTGCACCTCCTCGGAAAAAAAAGATACTGAGGAGGTTGGAGGGTCGATGCCGAGATAGTCATTACCGCACGAGCTGAGGCTCGCGGTGCCACTCCTCGCGGCCCCATCTCTGGCGCCGGCCCTCCAGCAAAAAAGTTTGCTCCCGCTGGGTCCTAGTGCCCCCGGCACAGTCCCCATTAGTGTGAATGAGTGGTGGAGACTCGTCCAAGAAGATCAAGAATTACGGTAGGTACGTAATTTTCATTTCTAGGAGTGGTATATGTTGTTCATCCACATGCACCCACCCGACCTCCCCGGCTTTAGGCACATCACCTTGCTTCCAGTGGGCTAAGATCTGTCGTCATGGGGCGGAGCCGAGGTATATACCACCCGGGTGGGTGGGAGGAGCCAGTTTGAAGACATCCGGCAAGATTTAAAGGGGAAAGGGACATGCCAGATAGTGTAGATGAACAACATATACCACTCCTAGAACTACTGTTACAGGTGAGTAACCTGTTTTTTTTTTTAACTCAATCTTAAATCTGTCAACGGTCAGGCATTCTCTTAACTGACGAGGTAGAGAATTCCACAGGGTTGGAGCTGAAAAAAAGAAAGCACAGGCACCTGATGTTTTTAACCATACCCTGGGAATCTCTAGCAATGCCTCATAGGCGGATTGGAGAGGACGGGAGGGCAGTAGGGTATCAAGCGGTCTTGCAGGTAACCGGGTCCCTGATCATGTAGGGCTTTAAAGGTTAGCAAACCAACCTTGAAGGTGATCTGCCACTGAACAGGCAGCCAGTGCAGTTCGCGGAGCACAGGAGTAATATGACTGGACCTAGAAGTTCCAGTCAAAAGCCTGGCTGCCACGTTCTGCACTAGCTGCAAGTGGCGGATATCAACCCCTGGAAGCCCTAGGTAGAGAGAATTGCAGTAATCAAGGTGGGTAGTGATGAAGGCGTGGACCAGTGTTGGAAGATCATCTGGAGGAACCAAGTGTTTTACCCGGGTGATATTCCTCAGATGGTAAAAAGAGGATTTGACGACAGCCGACACCTGAGATTTTAGTGTCGGGCTGTCATCAAAAATAACGCCAAGGTTGCGCAGTCGGTCTGAGGTAATGAGCTGTATGCCATCGATCAAAAAAACTGATGCCTGTCCAGCTATCATACCCGCCCCCAGCAACTAGGGTCCACTACCAACACTTCAGTCTTTTCCGGATTCAGTCTCAGCCAGCTAGTACTTATCCAGGTTGTAATCTCGGTAAGGCAGTTGTTTAGCACAGAGGGTGCAGCATTTTGTCCGGGCAGAAAGGACATACAGTATACAGTTGAGTATCATCTGCATAGCAGTGAAACCCAAACTGTATCGCCTGATGATATCTCCTAATGGCAGCATATACACTGCAAACAACATGGGGGCCAAAATAGAGCCCTGTGGCACCCCTCAGGGCAGGGAGTGAGAGCCAGAGGAATAAATTCCGGAGGCAACTCTCTCAGATCTGTCCGCGAGGAAAGAATGGAACCATTTGAGGACTGTATCAGACAGACCACAAAGAAGTCGCAGGCGCTCCAACAGCACACCATGGTCTACAGTGTCAAAAGTGGCAGAGAGATCAAGAAGGGCCAGAATGGTACGTGCTTTCGATCTCTAGCCATCAGGAAGTCATTCAATATTCGGACAAGTGCAGTCTCTGTGCTATGCTTTTTCCTAAATTCGGACTGGTGAGTATCATAGACCTTGTGAGTTGTAAGGTGATCATCCAGTTGCAACGCAACCACCTTTTCAATAAGCTTACCAATAAATGGCAGATTGGAGATAGGTCGGTAGTTAGCTAGACAGTCCGAGTCCAAGGAGGATTCTTAAGGAGTGGTCGAACGACCGCCTCCTTTAGGGGTTCTGGAAAGACTCCTGTTTCCAAGGACCTCCAGACAATTTCAGCAAGGATTGGGCAGATAACATCAACACATCCCAATAAAAGGGGTGTCGGGCCCGGATCCAAACTACAACTGGTTGGGCGCAGTGTCTGGATGATCTTCACGATGTCTGTGAATTCTGGCTGGCAGAAATCTGACCAGAGAGACTGAGTGCACACCACATCCTGCCGGTCACCACAATTCCTTATAGGAGAGGCCATGCTGATGCTAGACCTGATGCTCGCAACCTTATCTGTGAAGAACTGAGCAAACTCCTTGCATTTCAGCTGAGAAAAAGCTTCTCTGGGCTGAAGACAGATTGGATTGCACAGTCTGTCAATGGTCCGGAAAAGCTGAGCTGATCGATTCTGTGCAGCACAAATCTCCCTGGACAGAAATTCTTCCTTCTTATGGGTGATTTCTGACTCATAGCTATCATAATGTGCCATCAGTTTAAGCCTGTCAGCATCAAGGCCAGACTTTCGCCAAGCCTTCTCCATCCTTCAACCAACTCGCCTCAACTCCTTTAAGGAACCATCAGACCAAGGGCTCCTTGGGCGAAGGGTGAGGGGCCGAACATGAGCAGGAGCAGTTATGTCCAGGGCATCTTCCACAGCCTTGTTTTAGGCAAATACAAGATCACCTGGACTCATGCATTCACCCGACAGACCTGATAGGTCCAGTGCCACCGATAGGTCACTATTGGTAACTCCCCTTAAAGGGCGGTACTGGACCATCTCCATAGGGGCAGACCTATTGGGGGGAACCTGAAGTGGAAACTTATGGTGTGATGGTCAGACCAGCTGACTGGTTCCACCCCCAGATCAGCTATCTCCATACCCAAGAGAAAGATCAGATCCAACGAGTGACCCCCTATATGGGTTGAGGAGGTAACTACCTGTGTGAGGCCCAGCGTTATCATCAGCTGGAGGAGATTTTGACCAAAATGCGAGAGTTCATCATCGACCCAGGCATTGAAGTCCCCCAGAACTGTCCATCTGGGGAACCTCAACACCATGTTGACGATGAAGCCCGCTATCTCCTGCAGGAATGCTCCGCCATCCCCTGGTGGACGGTAGATGAGGAATATCCCGCAACCTACACCCTCACCCAGGATATGCTCGAAGGATCTGGTGTTTCCCAATGGCACATCCACAAGGCTCAGCTCAAATTTAAATATAATGGCCACACCCCCGCCCCTATGATCCAGCCTTGAGCGGTGTATCACCGAGAACTCCGCCAGAACTGCAGAAGCTAAAACAGGGCCTGCATTTTTATCCAACCAGGTCTCGATGATGCAAGCCAGATCGGCGGTTTCAACAAGATCAGCTATAATAGCTGTCTTGTTCTTAATAGATCTGGCATTGCACAACACCGCTCAACTAGGATGAGTCATCGGGGAAGAACTCAGCACCTGCCCGCTAAGATCGCAGCCCTTGGGTATGGGGACAAGACAGGGAGGACCTCTGTCCTGATTCCATTTCGCCCCAGGGCAGTAGAAGTAGATCTTATCTGTGTCAATCTTCTCCATCCATCACTGTTGGGTAATGAGCCGGAGGATCAGGACCCTGTGGGAGTGGTGTTTTTTTTGTTTGTTTTTTTGTAGGAGAAGTCAAAGTCTGGATGGTGCCGCCCTCACGGCCGACATACTATGTGGCACTCACGAGTTGGCCAGTAACCGACGCCAGCTCCTTCTCAGCCCCAGTTCTGCTTCTCCTGCCATTGAGAGAACAAGACCTCGTGTGAGGGCCGTCATTTTCTGCGGCCTGGTCCATCGGATAGAAAACATTCCCTAGTTCTGTGGCCTCATTGTCTCGGCTTCAGTCTGGTAAGACCTTTCCTGTTTGTTTTCCATCAACGCAGAGTGCTATTTGTTGTGTGTTTTACCATTCAGTTATGTCTGATTCGGGGGACAAGAAGAAATTTTTCAGGGCAGGTCAGCTTCCAATGCGTCGATGTCCCTGTGGCCGATAGTGCTTAGTCTCAGACTAATAGGACCGGTGACTCTCCTGCTTGGGACCAGACCACGATATGGACAGATGCAATGCCTGTTTGTCCATGGATCACCAGGTTCTGGAGTTACGCGCGTTCAGAGTCTGGCATATGCCGACGACTTTCAGGGGACAGGTGCGGACCCGGGTCACCAAGAGCAGGATTCTTGTCCCTTCCTCCATGTCCTCTCCTGGTCCTATACGGCCCGCAGAGGAGGGGGTTTACGCTTTTTCCAGCCTTGCCTCAGCGGGAACCCCTCCCACGGTTCAGGAGGCCCAGCCGGGTCCCCTCAGAGGCCAGGTGGGAGACACCATCCAGGCAGTCTCCTCTTTGGAAGCGAAGGCTCCCCTGGCGCCACGCTCTGGGGCCTCCGGGCCCAAGCTGTGGAGCAGTGCCAGGGATCAGGGCAGTGGTGTGGGGCCAGCCTCTGGTGCCATTCACGGTGCCAGGGATGGGGGTGGCACGGGGCCAGCTTGTGGTGCCGTTTATGGTGCCACGGCTGGGAGAGATTGGGGAGCCGTCTGGGTTCGAGCCTTCTCTGGAGACGATGACTCAGAAGCTGACCTGGACTGGCTCCCGGATTCCTCAGAATCCTCCGATTCCTCCTCGTACAGCGCTTCAGCCCCCACTCAGCCCCCTCCTCAGGAGCGGACAGCTCTCACTGGTACCGGGGTCAGTGGCACCGACCAGTCCTTGGGTGCCCAGGTGGGCAGTACAGGGCAGTCCAGAATCAGTGACCTGTCTGCTCCCTCGGGAGGTGTGCCCCCTCCTAGGGCAGTTCTAGCTAGCCCGACTTCTGGGTAGGCTGGGGCATCCCAGGCAGGGGAGGGTGCTGCACCCCTGACTGTCTCCCAGGAGTCGGTTACAGGGTGCCAGCTTCCTCGGCTAGTGGTGAGGAAGAGGGCTCTGTCAAAGTCCAAGGGGTTGAGAGGACTTGATTCAGTGCAGCGGCATCCCCTGGGAACCTGAAGGGGTTCGTGGAGGAGCCGTAGCGCTGGGCCAGTCTTCTCCCCTGAGGTCCCTCCTAGAGGGACATCTTCTCTTGAGGTCAGGGGCCGCCCTTTTGGGCTCATGCGGCCTCAGTCACCTCGCAGGGGGAATTCTTCTGTCGGGCTCAGCTCTGGCTGTTCCAGCTTGGTTGAGCGGTCTTTTTTTGCAGGGACCACTGGGTCTCCCGTCCGGTCCCCCTGCTCATGCAGAGGCTATGCCCCTTCTCGGAGGTGCCTGGCCCCCTTGCCTCTGCCGATCCCTCCTTCTCTCCCAGGTCTCTCTGGTCCTACAGGGGGCCCCTTACCTGGGAACAGTTTAGGGCCACGGCTGCACTGTATCCTGCCTATTACCGAACCATGGACGAACAGGTGCTCCACCACTCCCCAGTGCAGCCTGACCCTAACTCTCTGAGCTCGTCAGCTCGTCTTCCTCCTTTGAGGGAGAGGAGTCCTCCATCCATCTTTTCCCAGCATCTGATCTCTCCAATTATCAGCGTTTTCTGTCGGGGTTGCTCAATGAGCTCCACATATCCACCCTTGGTGAACGCAGTCTTGACTGATCAGTGCGTGCCTTGTTAGGTGAGTTCAGCAGGTTCCTGCCTGGCCTACTCCCTTCTGGGAGGCGTCACACCGGGTCTGGCGACATCCCTTTTCCCTACCTCCAGACCCGAGGGACTTTCGTCATCGGTATTGTACCCCCTGGGGTCTCCAGGAACTCTCCCTCACCCTCCTTCAGGCGTGACACTCCTGGACACCCTCTCTGGACGTAGAAGCCCGAGCCATGACAGACCCCCAGGAATCCAACTCAACTGAGTTTGATTTTTGGGGCAGGAGAACTTTCTCCTCAGCATTTCTCTTACTTTGTATGTCAGCGCATCAGGCCCACCATACTGCCTACAGTCGACACTTGTGGTCGTTCCTAGGCCAGGTCCTAGCCTTCCTGCCTGATTCAGAGGCAACCAGACAAGCCATTGTCCTCTCCGCACAAGGTCTGGAGCTTGCAAGGCACCAAGCAAGGGTATCGTATGATGCCAACGAGGTGGCTTCCAGATTAGTGGGGACAACAATCTGCATCAGGCAGTCGGCATGGCTTCATCTTTCCTGGTTGTCACCCCTGGCCCGGGAAAGGGTGACTGCCTCCTCCTTCCAGAGAACCCGTCTTTTCTTCCGTAAGGTGAGGCGAGAGCTTCAGGGGCGCCTTCTTTCTCCTGTGAGGAGATCCTCGCCTCATCCAGACCAGTCTCAGGCCTAGCCAGGTCTGAGAGGGTTCTCTCCTCTGGTGTTTTTGCCCCACTGGAGGCTAAGAGACACCATCCCTTAGGGAGCTTCTGGGCCCCCTTTGGGGGTCTCGGTACTCACCCAACAGTGAAGATTGACACACATGAGATATGAAAATTATGTACCTACTGTAATTCTTGATCTTTCTGTGTATCTTCACCATTCATCACTGAATCCCACCCTCCTTCCCCTCTCAGGCCTCAATCTCTGGGCGATTTCCTCCTCCTTCCTGTTTGCCACGCAGTCTGGACTTTGTCCACCTCCAGCATCTCCTATCCCCCCCCCTTTTTCTTAGGGGGGGTATGGGAAATACCTTCGGTTTACAGACAGGGAGTCCTTCCCCTAATGAGGGACTCTGGAGTCCCTCCCCCCAGTCCAGCTGTCTCTCGGACCTCTCCTCTCTTGCAGAGGTGTGGGGGGGGGCGCTCTGGTGGCTTCTTCAGCTCTCTCTTCCTTCCTTCTCTGGAGGTTCCCTTCCCTCCTCTAACTAACTTCAGGACAATCCCTCATAGTGGATTTTCTTCTCTGGGATTTTCCAGAGCAACTCAAATTAAAGTTGCATTAAATTTTTCAGGCAAGAAGGGGAGACACTGACCCGTCCTGGCACTCTCAATACATTGACTGCACTCTCTCTGACCATGACATCCATTTGCCAGTCTTGACTTGTCCTTCTTCAGATTAATCATGTCTGAACCTCCTCTCCCTGGAGCAGTCAGGGCCATATCCTCGTGGGTGGCGTCTCCCCATCCTCCCTCCCTCCTTCTTCTCTTTTAACCTTCTCCTTTCACCCTTCTTTCTTCCCTTACCCACCCTGAGGTTGGGGCCTGTTGTTCCAACCCCTTCGGATCCTCTTTCTTCTATCTTCTGTCCTCTCCATGGCCTTATTCCTGCTTTTAGTTTTATATCCTTTCCTTTTTGCTGTCCCTCGGGCTCCCTTGCCCCATCCTCTTCTTTTCCCCTTTCTCTCTCTGGCTTGCTGATCTGGGGCTGAGCAGGAGTTGGCATCGGTTACTGGACAAACCCGAGAGAGCCATGTAGTATGTTGACCACGAGGGTGGCACCATCCCGACGTCGACTCCTTCTCCTGGGGAGAAAGAAAAAAGCTCCCGCAGGGTCCTGATCCTCGGCTCATTACCCAACAGTGATGAATGGTGAAGATTCGCAGAAAAATCAAAAATTACGATAGGTACATAATTTTCATTTCCGTTGGATCAACAGAGTACAGGTTTCTATTCCCATTACTTCCTAGTTCCAAAGAAAACAGGTGACATGCGACCTATTCTCGATCTAAGGAAGTTAAACAAATTCCTTTACAAGGAGAAATTCAGAATGATGTCACTCAGCACACTTTTTCCTCTGATTTATCAAAGCGATCAGCTGGCCTCTCTGGACATGCAGGCCATCTACCAACATGTTCCCATACGCCCAAACCACCACAAGTATCTCCGATTTGTGGCGTTGGGTCAGCACTACCAATTCAAGGTCCTGTCTTTTTGGGCTATCCTCGGCGCCTCAAGTCTTTACAAAGTGCTTTACAGCAGCACATCTCAGGAAACTCTGAATCTAAGTGTTCCCGTATCTGGATGACTGGCTACTAGCAAGCCCCTCCAGACAAGAGACACAGGAAGCCGTGGCTACAGGTTCCAAGTTCCTCACTTACATGGGAGTTCTGTTGAATCTAGGAAAATCGCAATTACAACCCTCCCAACAGCTCCTTTTCATAGGAGTCCTTCTGGATACCTCTAACACAAAGCCTTTCTTCCAGAGGACAGGAGGAGCAGCATCCTTCAGATAGCCCACTTCATCAGAAAGAACGACTCAGTTCGAGCCCTCGCGATACAGCGGATGCTGGGTCTCATGATATTCTCAGTGTTCACTGTGCCTCTGGCTCGTCTTCACATGAGGACTACTCAGTGGATGCTCAGCACTCAGTGATCTCTGATCACACATCCCCAGTCCTTTCACATCAAGGTGATGGAACCTCTAAAATGGTCATTCACCTGGTGGACTCAAGAGGACAACCTTCTGAAAGGGTTTCCCCTTTGCCCCACTGGAATCTTAAATCTCCATCACCACGGATGCATCCCTGCTCAGATGGGGAGCTCACTGTCAAGATCTCCGCATTCAAGATCGATGGAATCAGGACGAGTCTCAACTCCACATAAATATTCTAGAAATGAGAGCTGTTCTGTATGCAGTCCGAGCTGTAAAGGACATTCTCTGTCACAAGATCATTCTCCTTCAAACTGACAACAAAGCAGTGATGTACTACATCAACAAATGGTGGCGCACACTCTTACCCCCTGTGCAGGGAAGCAGTGAGACTGTGGGAATGGTGCCTGGAGCACAAGGCACTGATCCAAGCGATTTACTTTCCAGGAGTGCAGAACAATCTAGCGGATTGTCTCAGCAGAACGGAAACTGATCCTCACGAGTGGTCTCTCAACACAAACGTCGTGCAATCACTCTTCAAAGAGTGGGGAACACCAGACTTGGACCTTTTTGCATCCCCATTCAGTACAAAACTGCCTCTGTTCTGCTCCTGAAATCCAGAACCTGGCACTTTCTGTCAGGATGTATTCAGACTGCAGTGGACAAGACGCTTTCTGTACTCATTTCCTCCTCTTCCTTTAGTTCAGAGAGTACTGCTCAAGCTGGAGGCACAAGGGGGAGCAGAACTATCCTCATCGCCCCATTCTGGCTTTGTCAGATTTGGTTTCCATTAATCAACGGATTATCGGAAACTTCACTGAGACAGCGTCCACTTCAAATGGACCTGCTGACCCAGGGCCCAGTGGTCCATCCCAGCCTGAAATCCCTTCACCTCCACACATGGCTCCTGAGGAGATAGAAGTGAGTAGGTTTGACGTTTCACGTAGAGTCTCAGACATTCTCCTAGCAGCACACAAGCCGGCTACTAGGAAAACTTACACGGCAAAGTGGAAACGGTTCTCCATCTGGTGTGCAAAGTCCTCCCTGGACCCCTTCTCCTGCCCACCTAACAAAGTCCTGGAGTATCTTCTGGGCCTGTCAAATACAGGACTGCAATACTCAACCGTGAAGGTTCATCTCTGCACAATTTCAGCATACCACGAGTCTGTACACTCCATGTCTCTGGCTCAGTTACCTTTGGTTAAGGTTTCTTAAAGATATACTTCACACTAGGCCACCATTCAGAAGACTGGTAGCCACTAGACATGCTCACTCATAAACCTTTCAAGCCCCTAGCAACTTGTGAGCTGAAGTTCCCGACTTGGAAGACCACCTTCCTTGTGGCCATTACCTCTGCTCGCAGAGTGTCTGAAATACATGCACTGGTCATAGACCCCCCATATGCTGTATTTCACAAAGACAAGGTAGTTCTTAGAACTCATCCTAAGTTTCTCCCTAAAGTAGTCTCGGAATTCCATCTGAACCAGCCCTTGGTTCTTCCGATCCACTTTGCAAACCTCCAGAATGAGGGAGAGCATACCCTACGTTCTCTGGATGTTAAAAGGTTTGCGGTTCTACACAGACAGAACTAAAGAGATCCACAAATCTATTTGACTCTTTCAGCATGGCTAGGCTGGGTCAGACTGTTGCTATCAGATGTATTTCGGCGTGGCTAGTGGCATGTCTTCACCAATGCTACTCCCATGGCACAGGTTAAACCGGAAGGCAGAGTATACGCTTATTCTACCAGGATAGTCGCGACATCTCTGGCAGAAATTCGAAACATGCCCATTGCAGACATCTGCAGTGCAGCTACTTGGAGCTCAGTGCACACCTTTCTGAAGCACTGCGCTTTGGATGTCCATGCCAGGCAGCATCCAGCTTTTGGCAAGACAATCCTGAATGGACTTCTATCCTAAGTGACCTCCGCTTTCTCCTGCCGCCCTTCTTGAGGGGATTATTTTAGCTCTGTACTCTCCCATCAGTGTGAATGAGTGGTAGAGACTTTATGTCCAGGAAGATATGAAAATTACATACCTACCGTAATTCTTGATCTTCTTGGATGAAGTCTCCACCACTCATTCACATGTCCACCCTCCATCCCCTGAGCTTACTTATCTTTTTTTTGGTCTTCACTCCCTCGATGGCCGGGCTGTGAAGACTCTGTTGTGTTGACCCTTCTTACATGGGTCATTCGAACTACCTTATGTCCAGCATAGGTTAGTTTTACTAGGTTAGTTTACGCTGTACCTCCTCAGTAAAAAAGGTACTGAGGCGGGGTTGGAGGGTCAATTCTGAGGTAGCCTATATGGCATGAGCCAGGCTCGTGGCACTGCTTCCTCGCAGCCCTCCTGAAGGATGTTTGGCTCCCGCTGGGTCCTAGCACCTCCATCGTAGTCCCATCAGTGTGAATGAGTGGCGGAGACTTCATCCAAGAAGATCAAGAATTTTGGTAGGTACGTAATTATTATTTTTCAACAGAATGTGATATGTGCAAATCATTCCCTCAGAAAACAGTAGAAAAAATATTTGAAAGACTCCAGAGAAAATTGGAGAAGGTTATTGCAGGTTCTGACCAACCCACACCCTCTAAACCTGCAGGTTAAACCACTGTCTCTTCCTTGAGCACCCCTGACAAGGGTGAAACAACTACTGGAAAAAGAATGGGTGATCCAGCTGACTCTCCGGTTCCCTCAAAAAAAACTAAGAAAATAAAGCATGTTGATCCACTGGCTGATAAACCAAAAAGAGGTTTCATCTGTGCCTCACAGCCTGCCAACATCAGAGATTACCCAGGCCATGAAGGTCATACAGGCTTTGCAGGTTTTGTACCTACTGCAACCCTCCCAGCACCGGTTCAAATCCCGGTTGGTCCCTCCCCTGACCCAAATCTATTTCAGGAGACTATGGAGTTTGATGAGTATGATTTGCCTGAAATGGATGAAGGTGAGCCTATTGAACCAGAGATCTCACCAGAGCAGGAATTTAGTTCTCCTCCTAGACCAGAGGATTTTTCCTCTCGTTTTTCATTTGTAATAAAAAATAATGGATGCCCTTAATCTGGCTACCACAGAGGTCATAGAGGATGAGGAAGAGACTGAATATATGGAGATGATGGGGTTAACACCCACAAAGAAAATCTTATTCCCTATAAACAAGTTCTTTAAAAAAGACTTGTTTAAAATCTTACAGACTCCAAATTCTGTTCCACCTTTGGACAAGGAGGATAAAAAGTACCAGTTGGACAGACAAGGGGCTGAATTCCTCTTTTCTCACCCTGAACATCAGGGGATAGTCCAGCAAGCAGCCTGACAATCTAGACAGGCGAAGCCGTGCCGTCCACCTGATGCAGATCGCTGTCCTTACCAGTCTGGAAGCCACCTCATTGGCATCATACGATGACCTTGCTTTGTGCCTTGCAAGCTCCAGACCTTGTGCAGAGAGGGCAATGGCTTGCCAAGATTCCTCCGAATCAGGCAGGGATGCTAAGACCTGTGCCAGCATTGACCACAGGTGCCTGTTGTAGGCAGCATGGTGAGCCTGGTGTGAGCTGATGCAGAGCAACACATGAGCCAGAGAGAAAACTCTTCTTCCCCACTGGTCGAACTGTGCGGAATCCGGATCCCGTGGTCAGTCGTGCACCGGGTGTTGAAGCCCAGAAGGAGTATCCAAAGCCGTCAGCCCTGAGGGTGGGTGAGGCACAGAACCAAGAAATTCCTGAGGAGCACAGTACCTCCTCCTGCAGTCCGCTGGGGCTTGGGATGAGGCGACTGGTGACTGCCAGGTGTGGACTGACGCTTCTGAAAGGGAATGGGCCAGGAAGGCACCGTTAGGTGATTGGCACTAAACTCACTCAGAAAAGAGCGCGTCTCCCGCTTGGTATTGCATCTTACCACATGGGAAATATGGAGCTCCCGAACTAACTTCAAAAGGAATCGCTGATGTTTGGTGAAATCAGCATCGGAGGAAAGGTGGACAGAATGTTCTTCTTCCTCAGATGAGGAAGTCGGCTGTTTAGAGTCCTCTTGCGGTGGGGAAGACAGGTGAAAGACCTGCTCATCCATGGCTACTCTTTAGCATACCTGGGAAGGCCACACTGTGGCTCTGAACATCTCCCAGGTTAAAGGTCCCATTCGGCCCACATGGCTTGGGAGAGAGGGAGGTGTCTGCAGAGGGATTGGGGAAGGATACCTCATCGAAAGTGCCCGACCTCTGCCCAGGGCTCTGGGACCCCGCAGCAGATACTCCCATGCGGGAGGATCCGTGGGTCGATCCAGTCAGTGGACACTGCAGATGTGAAAACAAACCCTGGCTGAGCCCTGAGGGAGAGACTGCTGTGTGGTGTGACTGAGGTTGTATAATTCCAGAAGGGCAACCCTCAGTGCCGCCCACTAAGGGCACCCTTGAAGTCTGAGGAGGAAAAACAGGGCTCAGCCCTGTGGTTTCTCCTCCCGCAAGGTAGTGGATGAAGGCCTCCATCCCTCACCCCAACCTCTCAACCCCTCGGACTCCAAGGCCGTCCTCTTCCTCAAACGCATTGATAAGGAGTCCTCCAATCCCACAGGCCCCCCGAGGGAGACCGCAGAAGAGGAGGTTTCCATCCCCTCTAAGGAGGCCACGGCAGCACCAGAGATGGCAGCTGCCCTGGCACCCGAGGGCTAGACTGCCACACCAGGTCTCCTGGAGCTGCTATCCATCACGGCAACCCCAACACCGGAGTCAGTGAGGGGGGCCACAGAGACCACAGACTCCAAGGAGCCTGGGAGATGAACATCAGGCTGCCTGGTGCTGCTTTCAAAAGGGCTCCCTAAGGGGCACCAGTCCGGATTGGCCAGCGAGTCATCCGCCTCCAAAGAAGAAGAGACCACACATACCACCAGACTAGCAACCCCGGGAGCTCTCCTACCAACTGCGTCGTGAACGATGCCGTCACAGGACATAGCACCACCTGCGATGCCGCCTCGACCATCGGCACCGCGAACAGCACCGGGATCCAAAGTGGCACTGAGGGTCTGCCAGTGCCGGACCCAGCAACAGTGGGCTGCAACACCAGAGAAGCCTGCACCTCCAAGGAGGTGACTGCTGTAGCGGTGCTCTCGATCTGGCTCTGCAAGGAACCGAAACGTTCCTCTGGCACCACGGAAGAAACCTCCTCTATGGCAAGGCTGGAATCCGAGGAGGTTTCCTCCTTACCGGGCTGTATACACCCGGGAGGAGACCCAGAAACTGGGTCAAGAGATCTTGCCATGGCAACCCTAGAACGACGCCATCCTCCAAAAGTCGGTGGGGCTCTGTTGACTTTAAACATAGGAATCTCGAGAATGCAGTGGTCCATGGAGAAACAGGCATCGCAGTTATCCATATCGTGGTTGGGACCCAGGCAACGCAGACAAACATCATGTTGGTCTGTCACACAAAAATGCCGGCCACAGGGACACCAACACATGAGGGCACGGCCCGCTTTGGATTTCTTCTTAACCCCCAAACCAGACATGATGTGAAAGAAATATAACACAATTCACAGAAAAAGGACCAGGCACTGTTGGTAAGAAATAAAAAGGAACAAACTTACCGGTTTCCAGCGGCGCTGGGAGATATTCAGAACTGGGATGGAGCACAGAGATGACAGGAACGGTGTTGAATTGGTGATGGCCTAGTGATGCAGCTGTAGATTTCTGGACTCATGGAGCAGGTGCAACCTCAATGGCGGGAGAAACAGAACTGGGTGGGAGAGGAGTCTGTGGTGCCTAATGGCCAACCCTCATGCGCCACATAGTGTGATGGCCTTGTTGGCAACGACCTCCCCCCCCCCCCCAAAAGAAATAAAAAGCTGCTCCCCAGACAGATGCGCGCCTTCGACTTACACCCAGCAGTAATGAATGGTGAAGATTGACAAGAGAAGATGAGTATTTCTTCAAAGGAGAGGCCTTTTTCCTCCTATAAGCCTTACGGAAGGTGAGGCAGAGGAAGGACAGCCTATAGTATAGGCCCTTTTATCAAGCACAGGCTGTACCTCAGTATCAACAATACGCACAGCAGGCTGGGTATTTCAGGGGCAGTGGTAGAAGGGGCTGTAGGAGAGATTACCAAACTACCCAAGCTCAGCCCCAAGCAAAGCATAACCCCTGACTTAATGATCAAGGGAGCCTCCCCTCTACCAGTAGGGGGCAGACTGGCTCACCATTTCCAGGCTTGGCAATCCATCACCACAGACAGGTGGGTCTTGGAGGTAGTGGGTCAGGGTTTGTCCCTGAGTTTCAAGTCTTTTCCTCCCTTGAGAACAAAGATGTCCAAGCCAGCTTCCCTCATAGAGAAAAAAACTCCTAGAGAAGGAGGTTCAAAGCCTCCTCCAGCTAAAGGCAGTGGAGTGTGTTCCAATTCATCAGAAAGGAGGAGGTTTCTATTCAAGATACTTCCTCACCAAAAAGAAAAATGGGGAGTAGCGGCCTAGTCTAGACTTTAGACTATTGAACAGGCATCTAATAAAACCAAAGTTCAAAATGGGCACACTGGCAATGATTTTGCCAGTAATCCAGCAAGGAGATTGACTAGTATCTCTGGATCTAAAAGATGCTTACTTTCACATCCCAACAAGAGAATCTCACAGGAAGTACCTCAGATTCAGACTTCCATCAGGACATTACCAATTCTCAGCTCTACCTTTTGGTTTCACTTAAGCATCCAGGGTGTTTACAAAGTACCTGACAGTGGTAGTAGCATACATAAGAAGGTTAGGTATATCAGTCTTCCCTTATCTCGACAACTGGCTGGTGGTGGAAAGTTCACCACAGCAGGTACAGGGCCATCTAAAGATGACACTAAACCTGTTACAGTCTCTAGGATTCCTGGTAAATCAGGAAATATCCATTCTCACTCCAGTACAAGTCCTGCATTTCATAGGAGCAGAACTGAACACAGTACAGGGAAGAGCTTTCCTCCCTCATGATAGGGTGCAAAGCATTTTGCAGGTAACTGCCTCATTCAAGCTGAACGAGCCACGACCAGCAAGATAGTTTCTGCAGCTTCTGGGACATATGGCTGCAGCAACAGGCACAGTCCTGGGAGCCAGGTTCCAAATGAGAGATGTACAGTTTCATCTCAGGGCACACTGGTGTCAAAGAAAAGACAATCTGACAAAACCAGTTCCAGTAACAAAAACTTTGCTGCAGTCCCTCCAGTGATGGAAGGAAGCAGACAACCTCAGGGAAGGGGCACTTTTCCAAAGGGAAACCCCATCGGTTATTCTTACAACCGACACCTCTCTGTTAGGGTGGCGTGCTCACTTAGGGGATCACACCACTCATGGAACCTGGTCCATCACAGAGTCACTCCTACATATAAATCTGCTGGAGTTAAGGGCAGTGTTTCTGGCCTTGAAAACATTTGCCCATCTGGCACAAGGAAATGTGGTGCAAGTCAGGACAGACAACACCACAACAATGTACTATATAAACAAGCAAGGGGGACAAGGTCAGACCCTCTATGCACAGAGGCAGTGAAAGTCTGGAGTCTGGTTTACTCGCTGAAGGCCTCATTATAGGCCATTTATGTGCCAGGAAAGGACAACACCCTAGCAGATGGCCCTGAGCAGAATCCATCAGGCACATCATGAGTGGTCCATCAAAAGACAAGTTCTGGACTCTGTGTCCAGGAGATGGGGCATACCAGAAATGGATCTCTTTGCATCACAAGAGAATCGTCATCTGCCCCTCTTTTGCTGCAGGCCACCAGCCAAGGGAACAATCCCATTGGATGCTGTAGCTTTGAACTGGTCAGGGAGAAATCTGTTTGCTTTTCCTCCCTTCCATCTCATTTTCAGAGTCCCGATTAAACTCCGGTTACATCCTGCATCAATGATTCTGATAGCACCAGACTGGGCCTGCAGCCAGTGTACCCTTTACTACTCTCCATGTCTGTAGCCAAACCAATACACTTACGCAGGAGACACAACCTGTTGACCTCCCACCAGGGCAAGATTCGGTATCCGAATCTCAGGTTTCTCACACTCAAGGCATGGCTCTTGAGGACTTAGAATATGCAAACTTAAATCTCTCTCAAAGCGTTCTGGATATCCTGAAGGGATATAGAAGGCTTTTGACTAAGAAAACCTACGCTTCAAAATGGAAGAGGTTTTCTGTTTGGTGTGGTTTCAAGGAGATTTCTCCTACTCTAGTGGAGATCCCAGCTGTCCTGGATTACCTCACATACCTCCACTCTCAGGAGTTGAAACATACATCCCTGAAAGTGCATCTGGCATCAGTTTCTGCCTATATTTCTGCTGGGAGAGGTACCTCCCTGGCATCCAATCTCATTTTCAAGAAGTTCTTTAAAGGTCTGTGCCACTTGCAGTTACCTATTAGGGAACCAGTTCCAGTATGGGACCTGAACATAGGCATTGCTCAGCTCATGAAACCTCCTTTTAAGCCTATGTCCTCTGCACATTTAAAATATTTTACCTGGAAAACTGTTTTTCTGGTCGCAGTTACTTCAGCTAGAAGAATCCATGAACTTCAAGCCCTGTGTGTTGAGGAGTACCTTTCCTTCCATAACGACAGAGTGGTGCTGAGAACAAATAGGAAATTCCTCCCCGAGGTAGTTTCTGATTTTCACTTAAACCAGACCATTACATAGCCAGTTTTCTTCACTGAACATACTAGTTCAGGTGAGCGTAGATATTGTAGTCTGGATGTCAAAAGGGCATTAAGTTGCTATATGACCCACACCAGGGATCATAGACATGACAAACAACTGTTCATTACCTATGGGGATGTAGGTAAGGGCACCCCCAGCTTCCAAGAGGTCAGTCTCTCGCTGGATAGTCCAATGCATTCAGTTTTGCTATTCAAAAGTTGGCAAGGAACCCCCAGCAGGGCTGAGGGCTCATTCAACCAGGGGTACAGCTGCTACTATAGCAGCGTTGAGAGATATTACTTTAGTGGAAATCTGTAAATCAGCTACCTGGAGGACAGGGCACACATTTACGAAACACTATAGTTTGAATACACAGTCCAGAAGTGATGCCAGGTTTGGCACAGCAGTCATGCAGAGCCTCTTTCCTAAGTAGGTTCTCTACCCACCTCCAAAGGTACTGCTTAGAAGTCTTTTGAGAGTTAGGAATACAGAAGAATATCTGAGGTTAGAAGAAAAAATTACTCACGTTAGTAATTTTGTTTCTTCCAAGGTATTCTTCCATATTCATAACTCTCCCACCCTGCCTCCCCCTTCCAGAACCAGAGCCTCTGCACTCCTGATTGCGTATTCTAAAGGAAAGTCCCAAACACTGGCGTGCATAGTTTTTAACCTAGTGGGAAATATTTAATTCCCTTCTTTTTCCAGGTGATTCTGGCATTCAGAGTGGGGGGGTTTAGGATTACAGTAATATTAAGGGTGTTTCTTGCTGTCATGGACAGCTTGGTTGTGTTGCATTCAGATAAGCATATTAGATAGTCTTAGTATAGGTTGCTTTGTAAGGCTCCTTAGAAATCTGATACGTTGGAACATTGCAGCTGATAAGGGCAGCAGTTTGAATATGCGGTACAAGCCAATGAATCATTAGCATATGGTTCCATTATCTCTGGGCAGCTCTGCTTAGGAGACTGACTGCTAGGAGTTATGAATATAGAAGAATATTTTGGAAGAAACAAGATTACGAAGGAGAGTAATTTTTTCTTCTAGCTTTCTTAAATGCACATAAGTGTATCACTAGATATTGGATGGACCTGAACCCCACATATTATGCATTATGGAAAAATCCTTTCTTGGAACTCGTGTTATAAAAAGATTCAGTACAGTAACTTAAGAAACAAGAGAAACTACACACTGATATAGACCCCAGTAGAAAATGACTGATTTTAATGGGTTAAAGTAAATAGTATGCTAGCTGTATAACTGTTTCCTAAATCTATGATGCCAAATGTACCGAATCGTTCTTGTAATATTCACATTTTCTTCTAGGTACTATATATAGCATTGCTTTTGTGCATTTCTGTTGTTATTTTGCTGCAGTACTAATGTAAACAATAAAGATTGTTTGTAATTGAAAAAAAAAGGAGACCAGCACAAGGGTGGAGGTTGTGGTTCCTCTGGAGACCAATCAATGGGGCCACCACCAAGGGCAAAAAGTGACAGGTGGAAAGGTCCCATCTCTCTATCCCGACTCCTGCTGCAACTAGCTCCTGACGGGATCAGCTCTCTGACTTCCTGCCACAGTGGTCCACTATTACTTAGAACAAGTGGGTTCTGGAAGTGGTGGAATCTAGGTTGTCTCTGTAATTCAAGATCTCCCTTTTGTTGGTCCCACATGCCATTGGAGGACATGCTTTCATTGGAGTCTCTCCCTGCATTACGAAGTGAGGTTCATCAGCTCCTTGAGCAGCAACAATAGAGCCAGTCCCAGAAAACCGAGCTTAGCATGGGTTCATGTCTTGATATTTTCTGGTATCCAGATGGATAGGGGGATGGCACCCCCTTCACAGCCTGTGAATCCTGAAAATGTGTTCACAGTCAACAACATGGCATGATGACCGTGAACTAGATCATTCCATCACTGGAGCCAGGAGCCTAGTTTTGCTCCCTGGCTCTTCAGGATGTGTACTTCCACATCTCTATCCAATACACAGATGATTCCTCAACTGCTGAGTGGACGGAACCCTGCATTATTTCAGAACCATGCCATTCTGCCTGTCTTAAGCACTCTGAGTGTTCTCCAAGTACAGGCACCTGTCCATTATGGCTGCCTTTCTCTGGTGCTGAGGTGTCAGGGTATTTCTATTTTTCTTTTCCCAATTCTTTTCCCTCTGGTCGCCACCAACTGGACCCCCATTAGTTGTCATCCAACCTGTTCTTCTCCTGCCTGAGACCCTCCGTACCTGTGACTCCTGTCCTACTACCCACCCGAAACTCACCTGTGGGCAACTCACTGGCTTGCGCCCCCTGAGGTGGGGCCGCCTACTGTTCCTCGGCACTACCGTACAAATATCCAGTGGTCTTCAGGCGGAGATGAAGGACGGAGGGTGTCGGGAGCCAGAAGGGTAGGATCCAGCGGTGGGTGTGGCGGCTGTGGCGCGATGTCTTCCATCCAGCCAACAGGATTTTTCCTTTTTATGCATGGTACCCCTCCCCCATCCATATTGATGGGAGCGGATGTGTAGTGACATCAAGGGGAGGGACACATGCTCCCAAGCACACCACTTCGACATCCGCCGCATCGCACCATCCCTATACTGAGGGCTGTCTGCTCAATACCCCCTGGCTGCCACCAGGAGGTGTCCTATCGCCGGAGCCCTCCACCCTCCCTCCCTCCCCGAAGGTAAGCAGTCCATTGGATGCTCAAGCCTTCTCCCCTCGGTGACTCTCCGCGCCCTGGGTTGACTTCCAACCCAGGTCATCGGCCATAGCAGTAGTGCTTCCGCCTCGCAGGCCATGTGTCAGGGTATTTCTGTACCTCGACAGTTGGCTTCTCATTGGGAGCTCATTGCGGGATGCAAAGCAGTCAAGGGATCTGGCCATCCAGACATTCTTGGACCACAGAATATCTGGGTGTCTTGGACCAAATCTCCTAGATTTGTTTGACTGAGTAACTAGGGAAGTGGATTGTGGAGGGCAGTGGATATGGCCTATCTGGACTTCAGTAAGGCCTTTGACACACTGTATCACATAGTAGGATGATTAAGAAACTTGGCAACTCATGGATGAGGGAGAAGGTGGTAAACTGGGTATCTAACTTAGTGAAAGGAGACAGGGTGGTGGTGCAGTTATTCGGGGGATGAGAGATTGACCAGTGGAGTACCACATCAGTACAGCGTCCTGTCCTCTTCAGTGTCTTCATGAGTGACTGGAGGGAAAGGTGTATCTTTTTGCAGATGACACAGAAATCTGCGACTGGGTGGACACCCAGGAGGGGATGGAGAGAATGCAAGGGGATCTGGGGAAACTAGAGGTGTGGTGTAGGTTGTGGCAGCTCAGTTTCAGTGCCAAAAAAGTGGAAAGTCATGCTCCTGGGGAAGGGATCCTGGGGGCTCTGTGTATGATGGGTGGAGAGATACTTTGTTACCAAGCAAGAGAGGAACCTTGGGATAATCATATCTGATAATTTCAGGGTGGCAGGGCAGTATTACAAGATGGTGGGCAAGGCTAACCAGATGCTGGGGTGCATAGGGAGGGGAATTTCTAGCAGGAGAAAAGAGGTGGTGTTGCCAGTGTATCGCTCACTGGTGGGACCCCTCTGGAGTACTGTGTCTAGTTCTGGGTGGCTGCATCTTCATAAGGACATCGACAATGTGGAAGCAATCCAGAGGAGAGCTACCAAAATGGTGCGGGCATTGCACAAGAAACCATATGAGGAGAAGCTGCAGAAGCTCAACATGTACGCCCTGGAGGAGAGGAGAACAAGAGTGGACATGATTGAGACCTAGAATGACCTCACGGTTGTGAACACGGTGCAGGAGAAGGGGTACCAGAACATGGGGGCATGCTATGAAGCTTTTGGGGGATTTTAATAGTGATGTGAGGAAATCCTTTTCACAGAAAGGGTTGTGGATGCCTGGAACAACCTGCCAGAAGACGTGTTGGGACAAAGACAGTAGGAAGCTTCAAGCATGCGTGTGATAGGCACATTGTTGTAATAAGTAGAGGTAAGGGAGGAGGGAGGTTACCTGTGACCAGGGGTTCAGTTAATTTGTTGTTGTTATTGCTGTTGAAGTCGAAGTCAAATACTTCCAGGTGACAAATTGTGGAAGTCAAATTAATTCCAGGTCACAATTTTTTGAAGTCGAAATTAATTAGGTCTTCTGCAGACCTCATTTTAATTATTGCCTTAACCTTAATCTTTGTTTCTCCATTAAAGTCTAACAAACTACAAACAGACTTTGTGTGCAGTTTATTTAGCATGCCTACATCATAGGGAAGAGGCAGGGAGCTACTCTGGCAAGTTTGGCACAAGCCGCACATACATTCTTGCCAGTCAGACAATAGTGGGAAAGTGCATAACAATCAGTAGCAGTGCTGGCACTGCAGATAGTTTTTGCTGGAAACTGTAGTAGCCATTAACCTACACACTGACTACAGCCAGGCATAATTTAAAAAAGGACACACACACAACCCCAGAGACGTCTTGCAAGCGCATTGCACCATGATTCCCATCATCAGCCACTTAACCTGAAATAAACATTAGGCTGCAGCTGCACTAAATTAAATACTATAGGCAGCTAAGGCAGGCAGGCAGGGATAGGGCAGTTAAAAAAAAAAAAAAAAAAATGTTTCCTGAGGCATTTCCCCCCCCACCAGCTACTGTGATGAAGACCTCCTCTTGCTCCTGAGCCTCTGTTCTAATCTGCTCCGGTCCTTCTTCGGCTCGACCACACCACCACCACACTGATTTATTTTTTCTGGGGCCTGGGCTGGTAAATTGAGTTACTTGCTGCCTTAGAAATCTGTGGGTGTGTGTGTGACTGTGTTGGCTCAGCTAACTCAGTAGTTCGATCGTGACTCTTTGCTCAAACCTCAAGTCAGGCCTGCTCGGCTCTCCTCCACTCTCCATGCTCCACAGTGACCTCCCTCTGGCTGGATCTGGCTTGGCACCCCTGGCCTCTCACTAGTCTGCCCTGCAGCCACCACAAAATAAAATTAAAAAAAAAGTTTTTGTGATACACTTTGATCTGCTTCTTCTTGGTCCTCTTCTCACCCTGGCTGCTGCTGCCTTCTAGCTCCTGTGTTGCACCCCAAGCCACAGTCGGAGCTGTGCCCTCTAACTGTGGTCTGAAAAGTCCTGAAAGCTTGCTCCCATACTTACTTCCCAGTTCAAACGCGTCAGCTAGGTGTTGTGTGCCACTTGAATGAAAAAACACACACACACACTTGGATCAATTGACTGGTCCAACGGCTGCAGCTGCTAAACTTGTGAAATGATGATTGACGCCAGATGCAACTGCAGCCTTATTGCAGACATGAGACTGTCTGTTTGGAGGAACCGCCTGGAAAAATGGAGGGAGGCAGCTGTGGAGACACATGTGCACACTTAGATCAGTGCTGTGCTGCCCCTAGTGGAAATCTTAAACAAAAAAGACATCCAAAGCAAGAAAAACTGACATCAATCTTTTTTCCTTATTTAAAGTTTGGACGTAAAAGACTCCAGTAAATCTATTTTGGGCCATTTTTACTAATTTGCAGATGTAAAATACGTGCAAAATAGAGTTAACTGAACTTCTGCCTGTGACCAGATAGGATCCAGGGTGTAGCAATAGGCTGAGAAAGTAGGGAAGAATAGATGGACCTAGCGGTCCTTTTCTGCTGACATATTCTTTGTTTCTAAAGCATGATGGTCAATTTCACGAAGTCCAAGTTTACCCCAATGCAGCTGATCCGACAGCTCACCTGCCCTCAGAAAGCATGGAGGACCTCCTTCTTTGCTAGATCATCTCATATTGAGCAGTCGTGCACAGTCCATGATTTCTTCCAGGTTCTGGGCTTCATGGCTTCTACCATAGCAATGGTATGTTGGGCTTGCTGTTGCATACAGCCCATTCATTGGGAACTAGGGTGCTAGTGGTCCCAATTACACGCAGCCCTGAACCAACCAATCTGCATGACGCAGCCAGTGCTGGATGCCATCTGTTGATGGCTGTCTCCTATGAGTCTCTCAGAAAGCCCCCTATTCATTCTGGTGGAACCCTTGATTACTCCAATGATAGACACATTGCCTGTGGGTTGAGGTGCGCATATCTGCTGTATCTTAGAGGTCACTGGTTCTGTTTGCAGAGTGAGACTGTGCTGCCCATAAACCTGCTGGAACTCCATGCTGTTTTGTGTAGCATTGAGGGATATGTACTGGTGGTCCACGATCAAGTGGTTCAGGTCCGCACAGTTAGCATGCCTACTATGTCCTGCCTCAACAAACAGGTCAGCAAGCACTGCTTCATGCTGTGACAAGAGGCAGTCTGGACATAGTCTCTGACTTGCTTCCTTCATGTGGACTTAGTGGCAGTGCATAGAAACATAGAATTTGACGGCAGATGAGGACCGCTTGGCCCAACCAGTCTGCCCATTTCCCTACCTAATGGATAAGCTGCAGATCCTAGTTAACCAACAGCCTACTTCCTCCTACCCCCAACCCCTAGGATTGCCTTATGTCTGCCCCATGCATTCTTGAATTCCCCCACTGTTTTTGACTCCACAACCTCCACAGGAAGGCCGTTCAATCCATCCAAAACCCTCTCCATGAAAAAATACTTCCTCACATTACCTCTGAGCCATCCCCCTTCTATCTTCAAATTGTGCCCTCTTGTTCTTGCACATCTCTTTTTCTGAAAGATGCTACCCTCTTGGACCTTGTTGATTCCCTTGAGGTACTTGAAAGTTTCTGTCATGTACCCCCATCCCTCCTTTCCCCGAGGGTATACATATTAAGTTCCTTAAGTCTTTCTTCATATGTCTTCTGGTACAGACCCTGCACCATTTTAGTTGCCCTCCTTTGGACTGCCTCCATCCTGTCTATGTCCTTGTGGAGATTGGGTCTCCAGAACTGCACTCAATATTCCAGATGGGGTCTCACCAGCTGTCTGTACAAAGGGATAACAACTTCCTGTTTTCTACTGGTGATGCCTCTTCCTATACATCCCAGTATCCCCCAGCCCTCCTTACTGCCCTCTCACATTGCTTGCCCACCTTTAGGTCATCTGATATGACTAACCCCAGGTCCCTTTCCATGTTTGTTGTTAGCATCTCACCCCCCATAGTGTACTCTTCCCCTGGGTTATTGTTTCCTAGGTGCATTACTTTGCACTTCTTAGCTGCCATACATTTGACCATTCCTCCAACCTTGCCAAGTCCCTTCTTATCCTTTCCACCCCAACTTGTGTATCAGCCCTGTTGTGGATCTTTGTGTCGTCTGCAAAGAGACATACTTTTCCTTCCAGTCCCTCTGTAATGTCACTTATAAAGACATTGAAGAGGACCGGTCCTAGAACTGAACCCTGCGGTACCCCACTAGTAACCCCCCCCTTTCTTCAGAGTGGACTCAGTTTACTATTACCCTGTGTGTCCTGTTCTCCAGCCAATTTTTTACCCAGGCTACCATCTTGGGACCCACTGACAGGCTGGCTAACTTGTATATTAATCTTTTGTGTGGGACTGTGTTAAATACCTTGCTAAAGTCTAGGTAGGCCATGTCCACAGCCCCTCCCTGATCTACTACTTTGGTCACCCAGTCAAAGAAATCTGTTAGATTCGTCTGACATGACCTTCCTGCTGTGAATCCATGCTGCCTTGGGTCCTGTGCCCCTCTGGCCTCTAGGTACTCAACAGTTCTTTCCTTCAGAAGTGATTCCATCACCTTCCCTATCACTGAGGTCAAACTAACGGGTCTGCAGTTTCCTGCCTCTGCCCTGCTTCCACTTTTGTGAAGTGGAATCACATCTGCCTTCCTCCAGTCCTCAGGTACCACCTCATCCTCCCATGATTTGTTAAAGAGGGTAGTCAGTTGTGGGAATAAAAAAAACAGCTGGCAGATGCTCTCAGTTATGTGGAAAAGGAGTCCCATGAGTGGTGGCTGCATCCATGTATGGAGTCCCATGTGTTCTCAGAATGGGGAACATCATCAATTAATCTTTTCGTTTCTTGGGAAAACAGGCAACTGAGTTGTTTGATGGTTCCCCCACTACAATGCACTCTGGGGTGGGGGGACGTGTTCTCTCAGTTCTGGATTCAGACATCCTGTATGCTTTCCCTTCATTTCCTCTGGTACACAAAGTGGTCTTCAGGATACAGAGGGCAGGGCGTCCCTAATTATTAGTGTACCTGACTAGCTGCCCCAGTTCTGGTATCATAATCTCCTCAATCACAGCAGCAGACCACCACGACTGCTTCCACTTCTGCTGGACCTGCTGACAAAGTCCTAGGGTGTACAGTCAGGTTTCAGGACCTGCAGTCCCAACACCTGAGCACCTGGTTCCTGTGCAGCTAGAGTTCCATGCCCTGGAGCTTTCCAAGGATTTTCTTCCGGTGCTGGAGGCATCTCGAAAGGAGGTGACTCTCAAGACGTACACTTGCAAGTGGACACAGTTCTCATGTAGATACAAAGAGTGTGGATTGTTGCCCCTTTTTCCTGCTCCATGTTGCATAATCTTCAAAGAATCTTCACCATTGATAATTACTAATGGATCTAGGGCCAGAGGCACCAGGACACTGAGGGAGCCTTTTTTCTGCAGGGAGGGATCCGATGTTGCCCATGCACTAGCCAGTAACTGTTGTTGACTTCCTCACACACCTCAGTTTTGTTCTTCCCACCGTCGAGCGCACACCTCTGGAAGTGACAGCGCCTCAGTTTGACTATTGTCAGAATTTCTACTGCGTCACTACCATTTACTCTTCTTTTTCACTGTGTCACTTTTTTTTTATATATATATATATATATATATATATATATACACCATGATGTCTAAGTCCAAGAAGAAAAGAGGGAGCCAAAAAAGGACCCCATTATGCATCTGTGCCCCAGTGGAAAGTCGATCATGACAAAGGACTGACATCAGGTTTGCTGGACCTGCTTTGGCCCGACACGTGATATGGATTCCTGCTACACCTGCTTTTCATTGGACCACCGCATCCTTGAAATTCATATGTTGAAGTATGGTCACCTGATTCCAGCATTCAGAGGCAGGCAGCGAACCTGTGTTGCCAAGGACAGGTCTGTGGGCCCTTACCCAGTACCTCTGGTACTGTGACAGCACAGGATCCTTCAAACAACATGAAGTCTTGCTATATTATGACAATTGTAGTATGACCACAGGTTAGAACTGCTCCGGGAGGTGAAATAGTTAACTTTCCATGCAGGCATGGAACTTAGAGCGCAAGCTCGGTTGAAAACTCTCTCTCTGTTGTGCTTCAAACGCAAACTGTCAGATTCTTTACTCCGCCTCACTGAACGGTCACTCCGGAGATTTCTCCTTCTACTCGGTTCATTTTGTCGGTTTAAAAGTATTATTTTTCGGTTTTTAGCCGAAATTAAACTGCAACCGGTCGGTTCAAGCTCTGTCTGTGGTAATGTAAGTAATAGATAGGTTTTACATTTGTTTTTTCTGTGTGGAACTTGTAATTCTTTATCGGTTCGGTTTGAACCAATCAGGTTGTATTTAAAATCTACTAGTCCTTTTTTAGAGTGCGGTTCCCGGTTCTTATCGGTTCTAAAAAAAAAACGGATTTCATTACGGTTTTTTCCATGACTCGTGACACGGTTGGGAACCGATAAGGGTGTCTTGCTTGGTGGATTGCCATAAACGGGCAAGTTGGTTAGGCTGGCATTATGTCTGAGAAACCCAAAAGAAAAACCGGAGGAGTCGGTTCCAGCAAAAAGGACTAGAAAGTTAGCTAGTGTAGAGCCAAAAGTTCTCTCCCTAACTGCTGAGGAAATAGCTAAAGCAATTCAAATTGTCCAGTCTCTCTCTCCGGTTCCGACCGAACCGACACCTTCAGGTAAGCGTTAGGTTCAGCCGGTTCCACCGGTTCAAGATTATGATTTTGAGGATTTTTATGAACCGGGGGAAGGGGAAGAGAATATGAGGAGAGTGAATATGGTTTTGAAGATCTGGATGTGCCCATTGATCCGGACATCTCTCCAGATAGACCCCTAGGGGTTTCTCCTCCAAGGCTTTCTGAGTCCCCTTCTCATTTCATGTTTTATAAAAAAGTTGCTGAAACTCTCCAGCTCCCTGTTGAGGAAGCTGTTGATGACCAAGGGAAGCCAGACTATGTAGAATGATGGATATTCCAGAGTCTAGGAGACTGTCATTCCTTTGCATAAATCTTTTCGGAAACAGTAAAAGTTTTAAAAACTCCTCACACTATACCTCCTGTGGATAAAAGGATGGACAAGAGGTATACTTTATCAGGCTCCGACACTGATTTCCTCACTCAACAATGCAGCCATGTGGGGGTAGTGCAGGCTGCAGCCTGTGACAAGGCTAATATTTCCTAGCTTCACACCCCTGAGAAGGACTCAGGAAGACTGATGCTATGGCAAAGAAACAGTACATGGCAGCATCTTTGGGACTCAGACAAGCAAATTATATGGCTTAGTGCTGCTAGGTACCAGAAATCCAGATGGGATACTGTGCTGGCCCTAGCGAACAAGTCCCTGACCAGCTTGCCAGGGAGCTGGAACAGGTGGCTATGAATGGTATTGAGGCATCCAAGGTGCAATTTCATGCTGCAGTGGACTCTAATGATGTTTCATCAAGAGTCATGGCTACATCTGTGGCACTGCAGGATGGCTTGGCTCAGATGTACTACCCTGTCTCAGGATACCCAGTCTAAGGCCATGGATTTTCCTGTTAGGAAATTCTCTATTTGGGAGCAAACAGAGAATTACATGAAGAAAATGGATGAATATAGGACCACCTATAGGAGTGCACAGGCCAAGGAAAGGCAGGCCACTCCTCAAAAGCAGCTTCCTAGAGGCGGGCAGGCCTTTTCATAGGCCTTTTACCAAGCCCAAGCTTCCTCCCCACTCATGCTCAGAGGGGTTCTTTAGAGAGAGGCAGACTGGGTACAAGCAGGTCTGCTTCCACCCCAGCCCAAAGCCCTGCCAAGCAGGCACCCTGATGGGATTGCCAGGGCGATTGTCCTCTGCCTGTAGGGGCAGGCTGGCTTACTTTGTCCAGGACTGGAAGTCTTTAACATCAGACAAGTGGGTCCTGGAAGTAGTAAGCCAGGGACTGGTTCTCAGCTTCAAAAAATTTCCAAAGCTGAGAACCAGATCTTTTCCACCTGCAACTCCATCAGAGGCACTCGCCCTAGAGGCAGAGGTCTCTACCCTCCTGGCTCTCAGAGCTGTGGAAAGGGTTCCTCCTCTACACCAGGGAAAAGGTTTGTACTCCAGGTACTTCCTTATCCCAAAAAAGACAGGAGAATGGCGGCCCATCCTGGATCTCAGATATTTAAACAAGCACCTTTTAAAGTCAAAGTTCAAAATGGTGACTCTGGGAATTATCCTAACCTCTCTAAGGCCAGGGACTGGCTAGCTTCCCTGGACCTCAAGGATGCCTACTTCCATATTCCCATCAGAAGCTCCCATCGAAAGTACCTCAGGTTCGAGCTGCCCTCAGGCCACTACCAGTTCAGAGCAATGCCTTTCAGCCTCACTTCTGCCCCAAGGGTATTCACCAAATGCCTGGCTGTAGCAGTTGCCTACCTAAGAAGGCAAAAGATTGCCATCTTTCCTTACCTGGATGATTGGCTCTTAGTAGGCCAGTCCCCAGACCAGGTCAATTTACACCTTCTGATAATGCAGCAACTGCTTACACTCTCTAGGTTTCTTCTGAATCTCTCAAAGTCGTTCTAGAGCTGGTCCAGCTTTACCTTCATAGGCGCAGAACTGAACACTCTGAAGCCAGGGCCATCCTCCACCTGGACAGGGCAAAGACCCTAGTCTCCCTGGCCTCCTCATTTGCCCTGCAGGTCTCCCGGCCAGCAAGGCATTTTCTGCAGCTCCTAGGACACATGGCTGCTTCCACAGCAGTTGTGCAAGGAGCAAGATTTCAGATGAGGAGCATCCAGTTCCATTTGAGAGCTTTTTGGTCTCAAAGAAAGGATCCTTTTACCAAGCTGATCCCAGTAACTCGAACCCTGATCCAAGCTCTACAGTGGTGGCAGGATCAGAGCAACCTGAGACAAGGGGTTCCTTTTGTCACTCAGTCTCATTCTCTAATCCTTACTACAGATGCGTCCCTCTTGGGCTGGGAGCTCACATGGCGACCTCACCACCCAGGGTCTGTGGTCTCCCCAGGAATCTCTGCTCCACATCAACCTGTTGGAGCTCAGAGCAGTTTTTCTAGCACTTCAAGCTTTTTTCAAATCTGTTCAGAACAAGAGTATTCAGGTCAGAACAGACAACACCACTACAATGTGGTACATCAACAAGCAAGGGGGCACTCGGTCTACGGCCTTGTGCACCGAAGCGATGAAGTTGTGGTCTCTGGCTTACTCCCTGAACACCTCCCTTATGGCAGTTCATCTCCCAGGCAAGGACAATGTCCTGGCAGATGCTCTCAGCAGGATTTCCCAGGGCTACCACCAATGGTCACTGGATCCCTGGTCTTGGGAGTAGTATTTGCCAGATGGGGCACCCTGCAGATAGATCTTTTGCGCCCCAGACAATCACCAACTTCCTCTTTTTGCTGCAGGCCCCAGTGTTGGGCTCACGCCCCTGGATGCCTTAGCCCTCAGTTGGGAGGGGAAGTTTCTCTATGCCTTCCCTCCCTTTCCTCTCCTGTTCAAAGTGCTAGTCAAAATCAGATCCCAATCATGCAAAGTCATTCTGATAGCTCTGGATTGGGCCAGACAGCCCTGGTATCCACTCCTGCTGTCCTTAGCAGTCCATCCTCCCCTGTACCTTCCCAGGAATCACAATCTGTTAACCTGTGCCCAGGGAAGGGTCTGGTACCCGAATCTCAAATCTCTCAATCTCAAGGCTTGGTTCTTGAAGAGTTAGAGTTTGCTGATTTACACCTTTCCTAAGGTGTAATGGATATATTGAAGGCTGCAAGGAAGCCTTCCACCAGGGCTACTTACAATTCCAAATGGAAAAGGTTTTCCATATGGTGCTCGGAAAAGCATATTTCAAACAACATGAAGTCTTGCTATATTATGACATATGCAATGAGTCCCAACCTTCGAACTGCTCCAGAGGTGAAAGAGTTAACTTTCCATGCAAGGCATGGAACCTTGAGTGCGAGCTCGGTTGAACACTCTGTCTGTTGTTGCTCAAACTCAGACTGTCAAATTCTTTACTCCGTCTCACTGAACAGTCGCTCCGCAGATTTCTCCTTCTGCTCGGTTCGTTTGTCGGTTAAAAAGTATTAATTTATCGTTTTTTTGACCTAAATTAAACCGCAACCGGTCGGTTCAAGCTCTGTCTGTGGTATTGTAAGTAATAGATAGGCTTACATTTATTTTATTATGTGTGAAACTTGTAAACGCTTTTCGGTTCGGTTTGAACCGATCAGTTTATTCTCAAACTTCACTAGTCCTTCACTAGAGTGCGGTTCCCGGTTCTTATCGGTTCTAAAAAAAAAACGGATTTCATTACGGTTTTTTCCACGACCCGTGACACGGTTGGGAACCGATAAGGGAGTCATGCTTGGCAGATTGCCATAAACGGGCAAGTTTGGTTAGGCTGACACTATGTCTGAGAAACCCAAAAGAAAAACCGGGCCCACTGGGTTTCAGCACTGTGGTGTTTGTGGGGAAGCCTTTGCTAAGGCTGACCCACACACCACCTGTGTATATTGTCTGGGGTTTGACCACCTCAATGCAGACTGCCAGATTTGTAAGAATTTTCCTGCTGCCACCGTAGAAAAGAGAGTTGGTAGGCTCAGGGAAAGGGAGGCCAAAAAGTCCGCTGACCCGGATGGCCAGCCCGGTTCGGTCCCAACCAAACCGGAGGGAGTGCCCTCTGACCAGGGCGATACTTCCTCGGGCAAACGAAGAGCCAGCTCTGAGGAGCCAGTTCCAACTAAAAGGACTAGGAAGTCAGCTAGTGGGAGCCAAAGTTCTTTCTCCACCGCTGAGAAATAGCTAAAGCAATTCAAATTGTCCAGTCACTTTCTTGGTTCGACCGAACCGACACCATCAGGGAAGCGCTGCTTCGTCCCACCCCGGGTTCAAGATTATGATTTTGAGGATTTTTATGAACCGGAGGAGGGGGAAGAGGAGTATGAGGAGAGTGAATGTGGTTTTGAAAGTCTGGATGTGCCCATTGAACCGGACATCTCTCCAGACAGACCGTCAGGGGTTTCTCCCCCCAGGCTATCTGAGTCTCCTTCTCATTTTATGTTCTATAAGAAAGTTGCTGAAACTCTCCAGCTCCCTGTTGAGGAAGCTGTTGATGACCAAGAGGAGCCTGATTATGTAGAAATGATGGATATTCCAGAGTGTAGGAGACTGTCTATTCCTTTGCATAAATCTTTTGGAACAGACAGTAAAATTTAAAATCCTCACACTATACCTCCTGTTGATAAAAGGATGGACAAGAGGTATACGTTATCAGGCTCTGATACAGAGTTCCTTACACAGCAATGCAGCCATGTGGGGGTAGTGCAGGCTGCAGCCTGTGACAAGGCAAATGTTCCTCTAGCTTCCCACCCCTGAAAAGGACTCCAGGAGGATTGATGCCATGGCAAAGAAACAGTATATAGCAGCATCTTTGGGACTCAGACAGGCAAATTATATGGCATGCTGCTGGGTACCAGAAACCAGATGGGATACTTGTGCTGGCCCTGGCAAAACAGGGTCCCTGACCAGCTTGCCAGGAGCTGGAACAGGTGGCTCAGGATGGTATTGAGGCATCCAGGTGCAATTTCATGCTGCAGTAGACTCTAATGATGTGTCATCAAGGGTCATGGCTACATCTGTGGCACTTCGCAGAATGGCTTGGCTCGGATGTACTTCTCTGTCACAGGACACTCAGTCTAAGGCCATGGATTTTCCTGTTGTGGGCAATTCTCTGTTTGGGGAGCAGACAGAGAATTACATGAAGAAAATGGATGAATATAGGACCACCTATAGGAGTGCACAGGCCAAGGAAAGGCAGACCACTCCTCAAAGGCAGCCTTCCAGGGGCAGTGGCAGGCCTTTTCATAGGCCTTTTTACCAAGTCCAGGCCTCCTCTTCTGCTTATGCCCAGAGGGGGTTCTTTAGAGGGAGAGGCAGACAGGGTGCAAGCAAAGCTGCTTCCACACCTCAGCCCAAAGCCCCTGCCAAGCAGGCACCCTGATGGGGTGTCCAGGGCCGATTCTCTTCTACCTGTAGGGGGCAGGCTGGCTTACTTTGTCCAGGACTGGAAGTCTTTAACATCAGACAAGTGGGTCCTGGAAGTAGTAAGCCAGGGACTGGTTCTCAGCTTCAAAAAATTTCCAAAGATGAGAACCAGGTCCTTTCCACCTGCAAATCCATCAGAGGCACTTGCCCTAGAAACAGAAGTTTCTACCCTCCTGGCTCTCAGAGCTGTGGAAAGGGTTCCACCCCTACACCAGGGCAAAGGTTTGTACTCCAGGTACTTCCTTACCCCAAAAAAGACAGGTGAATGGCGGCCCATCCTGGACCTCAGATACCTAAACAAGCACCTTTTAAAACCAAAATTCAAAATGGTGACTCTGGGAACTATTTTACCTTCTCTAAGGCCAGGGGACTGGCTAGCATCCCTGGACCTCAAGGATGCCTACTTCCATGTTCTCATCAGTAGCTCCCATCGAAAGTACCTCAGATTCGAACTCCCCCTTTAGGCCATTACCAGTTCAGAGCAATGCCCTTCGGCCTCACCTCTGCCCCGAGAGTATTCACAAAATGCCTGGCAGTAGCAGTTGCCCACTTAAGAAGGCAAAAGATTGCCATCTTTCCTTACCCTGGATGACTGGCTCATAGTAGGCCAGTCTCCAGAACAAGTCAACTTCACCTTCAGGTAACTCAGCAACTGCTCACATCTCTAGGTTTCCTTCTCAATCTTCAAAAGTCAGTTCTAGAGCCTGTCCAGCTCCTCACCTTCATAGGTGCAGAACTGAACACGAAAGAGGCCAGAGCCTTCCTCCCTCTGGAAAGAGCAAGGACCCTGGTTTCTCTGGCCACCTCTTTCACCCTGCAAGTCTCTCGACCAGCAAGGCATTTTCTGCAGCTCCTGGGGCACATGGCTGCTTCTACAGCAGTGGTGCAGGGAGCAAGATTTCAGATGAGGGACGTCCAGTTCCATTTGAGAGCCTTTTGGTCTCAAAGGAGACCCTTCAACCAAATTGATCCCAGTGACTCGAACCCTGATCCAAGCCCTTCAGTGGTGGCAGGACCAGAGCAATCTGAGACAGGGGGTTCCCTTCACCCCTCAGTCTCACTCCTTAATCCTTACTACAAATGCATCCCTCTTGGGGTGGGGAGCTCACATGGGCGATCTCACTACCCAGGGATTGTGGTCCCCACAGGAATCTCTGCTGCACATCAATCTGTTGGAACTCAGAGCAGTTTTTCTAGCACTTCAAGTTTTTTCCACATCTGTTCAGAACAAAGTCATACAGGTCAGAACAGACAACACCACTACAATGTGGTACATCAACAAGCAAGGAGGCACTCGGCCCACGGCCTTGTGCACCGGCTAATGAAGTTGTGGTCCTGGCTTATTCCCTGAACACCTCCCTTACGGCAGTTCACTCCCAGGCAAGGACAATGTCCTGGTAGATGCTCTCAGCAGGATTTCCCAGGGCCATCACGATTGGTCACTGGATCCCCTAGTACTGGAGGTAGTATTTGCCAGATGGGGCACTCCGCAGATAGATCTTTTTGCAGCCCCAGACAATCACCAACTCCCTCTTTTTCGCTGCAGGCCCCCAGTGTTGGGCTCAGTCCCCCTGGATGCCTTCCTTCTCAGTTGGGAAGGGAAGTTCCTCTATGCTTTTGGCCCCTTCCCTCTTCTTTTCAATGTGCTGGTCAAAATCAGATCTCAACCCTGCAAGATGATCCTGATTGCTCCAGATTGGGCCAGGCAGCCCTGGTACCCACTCCTTATGTCCTTAGCAGTCCACCTTCCCCTGTGTCTTCCCAGGAATCACAACCTGTTAACCTGTGCCCAGGGGAGAGTTTGGTACCTGAATCTCAATCTCAAGGCCTGGCTCTTGAAGAGTTAGAGTTTGCTGACCTACACCTCTCCCAAGGTGCATTGGATATCTTGAAGGCTTCTAGGAAGCCTTCCGCCAGGGCTACTTATAATTCCAAATGGAAGAGATTTTCCATTTGGTGCTCTGGCAGGCATATTTCCCCAGAATCTGCTGACTTATCCACAGTCCTGGATTACATGGTGCATTTGAATACGTTGGGGCTGAGACCAGCTACCCTAAAAGTGCACCTGGCAGCCGTGTCTGCTTTCTTATCAGCAGGTAAACCCTCTTCTCTTTCAGCTCATCCTGTATTCTCCAAGTTTTTCAAGGGGTTGCTTCGCACCAACCCCCTTTCAGGACCCTGCCTGCCTGGGATCTTAATATTTGCATTGCTCAGCTTATGCAACCCCTTTGAGCCCTTGTCTTCAGCAGAGCTTAAGTACTTGACTTGGAAAACTGTGTTTTGGTAGCCATCACTTCTGCCAGGCGCACAGTGAATTACAGGCATTGTCAGTGGAACCTGATTTTATCTCCTTTCATAGAGATAAGGTGGTCCTCCAGGACTAACAGGAAGTTCTTGCCTATGGTGGTTTCAGACTTCCACCTTAATCAATCTGTTTCTCTTCCTGTGTACTTCACTGACCATTCCTCCTCTGGCGAGAGGAGACTGCACAGTTTAGATGTCAAAAGAGCCCTTAGTTACTACATAGAATGTACCAAGGGTCACAGGTTTGACTCACTCCAACTGTTCCTCACTTATGGTGAGGTTGGTAAAGGGAGACCTGCCACTAAAAGATCCATTGCCAGGTGGATTGTCTCTTGTATCCAATTTTGCTATGAGAAATTGGGTAAGGTTCCTCCCTCAGGCCTGAGGGCTCACTCTACCAGAGGTACAGCTGCGTCTCTGGCTGTTGCCAGGGACATCCCTATCCTAGAGATATGTCAAGCAGCTACCTGGAAAACAGTTCATACTTTTACCAAGCATTACTCCCTGGATATCCAGGCTAGGAGTGATGCTCGGTTTGGCACAGCTGTGCTTCAGAGCCTATTTCCTAAGTAGGCTGTACCTCTCCTCAATGGAGGTACTGCTGTGTAGTCTTCCTATGTCATAATATAGCAAGACTTCATGTTGTTTGAAAAAAAATTACTCACCTTAGTAATGTTGTTTCTTCTAATGGAGTCTTGCTATATATGACCCCCAACCTGCCCCTCTCAGAACTTCTACTTTTGGAATGTGGGTGGGCAGTGTAGTGTTGGCACTTGGTAGATGCCACCTTATTTTCACCCCTCCTTTTGGGGTGTTTGGGTGTTATGTTTTTATTTTTCTGGATCCCTGACTTGAGTCTTTGTTTTGGGACCAAGAAAGATGTGTTCTTATATTTAGTAGCCAGTTGGCTAGTGTAGGTTTACGGCTTCCACACAGAACCTTAGTGAGTTTTGCTCGTAAAGATCTGACAGTTTGAGTTTGAGCAACAACAGACAGAGTGTTCAACCGAGCTCGCGCTCAAGGTTCCATGCCCTGCATGGAAAGTTAACTCTTTCACCTCCGGAGCAGTTCGAAGGTTGGGACTCACTGCATATGTCATAATATAGCAAGACTCCATTAGAAGAAACAATATTACTAAGGTGAGTAATTTTTTCTTCCCCAGTCTCTGCTGATCTACCCACAGTCCTGGATTATATGGTCCACCTGAATTCTTTGGGACTGAGACCAGCTACCCTGAAGGTGCACTTGGCAGCTGTGTCTGCTTTTATTTCAGCAGGTAAATTCTCTTCCCTTTCAGCTCATCCTGTATTTTCCAAGTTTCTTAAGGGGTTGTTTCACACCAACCCTCCATTCAGGGATCCTGCCCCTGCCTGGGATCTTAATGTTTGCATTGCTCAGCTTATGCAACCCCCCTTTGAGCCCTTGTCTTCAGCTGAGCTCAAGTACTTGACTTGGAAAACTGTGTTTTTGGTAGCCATCACCTCTGCCAGATGCATAAGTGAATTACAAGCGTTGTCAGTGGAGCAGGGTTTATCTCTTTTCACAGAGATAAGGTGGTCCTTGGACTAACAGAAAGTTCCTGCCTAAGGTGGTTTCAGATTTCCACCTTAATCAATCTGTTTCACATCCAGTGTACTTCACTGACCACTCCTTCTCTGGGGAGGATGCTGCACAGCCTAGATGTGAAGAGAGCCCTTAGTTACTACATAGAGCGTACCAAGGGTCATAGGTTTGACTCCCTCCAACTGTTCCTCACCTATGGCGAAGTTGGTAAAGGGAAGCCAGCCACTAAAAGATCCATTGCCAGGTGGATTGTCTCTTGTATCCAATTCTGCTATGAGAAGTTGGGTAAAGTTCCCTCCCTCAGGCCTGAGGGCTCACTCTACCAGAGGTACAGCTGCATCTCTGGCTGTTGCCAGGGACATCCCTATCCTAGAGATATGTCAAGCAGCTACCTGGAAAACAGTTCATACTTTTACCAAGCATTACTCCCTGGATATCCAGGCTAGGAGTGATGCTCGGTTTGGCACAGCTGTGCTTCAGAGCCTATTTCCTAAGTAGGCTCTACCTCTCCTCAATGGAGGTACTGCTGTGTAGTCTTCCTATGTCATAATATAGCAAGACTTCATGTTGTTTGAAGAAAAAATTACTCACCTTAGTAATGTTGTTTCTTCTAATGGAATCTTGCTATATTATGACCCCCCCCCCCCAGCCTGCCCCTCTCAGAACTTCTACTTTTGGAATGTGGGTGGGCAGTGTAGTGTTGGCACTTGGTAGATGCCCACCTTATTTTCAGCCCTCCTTTTTGGGGTGTTTGGGTGTTATGTTTTTTATTTTTCTGGATCCCCTGACTTGAGTCTTTGTTTTGGGACCAAGAAAGATGTGTTCTTATATTTAGTAGCCAGTTGGCTAGTGTAGGTTTACGGCTTCCACACAGAACCTTAGTGAGTTTTTGCTCGTAAAGATCTGACAGTTTGAGTTTGAGCAACAACAGACAGAGTGTTCAACCGAGCTCGCGCTCAAGGTTCCCTGCCCTGCATGGAAGGTTAACTCTTTCACCTCCGAGCAGTTCAAGGTTGGGACTCACTGCATATGTCATAATATAGCAAGACTCCATTAGAAGAAACAATATTACTAAGGTGAGTAATTTTTCTTCCCAGTCTCTGCTGATCTACCCACAGTCCTGGATTATATGGTCCACCTGAATTCTTTGGGACTGAGACCAGCTACCCTGAAGGTGCACTTGGCAGCTGTGTCTGCTTTTATTTCAGCAGGTAAATTCTCTTCCTTTCAGCTCATCCTGTATTTTCCAAGTTTCTTAAGGGGTTGTTTCACCCAACCTCCATTCAGGGATCCTGCCCTGCCTGGGATCTTAATGTTTGCATTGCTCAGCTTATGCAACCCCATTTGAGCCCTTGTCTTCAGCTGAGCTCAAGTACTTGACTTGGAAAACTGTGTTTTGGTAGCCATCACCTCTGCCAGATGCATAAGTGAATTACAAGCGTTGTCAGTGGAGCAGGAGTTTATCTCTTTTCACAGAGATAAGGTGGTCCTTCGGACTAACAGAAAGTTCCTGCCTAAGGTGGTTTCAGATTTCCACCTTAATCAATCTGTTTCACATCCAGTGTACTTCACTGACCACTCCTTCTCTGGGGAGAGGATGCTGCACAGCCTAGATGTGAAGAGAGCCCTTAGTTACTACATAGAGCGTACCAAGGGTCATAGGTTTGACTCCCTCCAACTGTTCCTCACCTATGGCGAAGTTGGTAAAGGAAAGCCAGCCACTAAAAGATCCATTGCCAGGTGGATTGTCTCTTGTATCCAATTCTGCTATGAGAAGTTGGGTAAAGTTCCCCCCCTCAGGCCTGAGGGCTCACTCTACCAGAGGTACAGCTGCTTCTCTGGCTGCTGCCAGAGACATTCCTATTCTAGAAATATGTCAAGCAGCTACCTGGAAAACAGTTCACACTTTTACCAAGCATTACTCCCTGGACATCCAGGCTAGGAGTGATGCTCGGTTTGGCACAGCCGTGCTTCAGAGCCTATTTCCTAGGTAGGTTCTGTCCCTCCTCCATGGGAGTACTGCTGTGTAGTCTGCAATTGTCATAATATAGCAAGACTTCATGTTGTTTGAAGAAAAAATTACTCACCTTAGTAATGTTGTTTCTTCTAATGGAGTCTTGCTATATTATGACCTCCCTCCCTTCCTGCCCCTCTCAGAACCTCTGTTTTGGGGATGTGGGTGGGCAGTACAGGGTTGGCACTTTCTTTGATGCCCACCTTGTTGTTTTTCACCTATCCTTTTGGGTGAATTGGTGTTGTGTTTTTGTATTTTTGGGTCTCCTGACTTGAGTCTTTGTTTTAGGCCAAAAATGAGTGTTTATGTTAGTAGCCAGTTGGCTAGTGTAGGTTTACAGCTTCCACACAGAACCTTAGTGAGTTTTAGCTCGTAAAGATCTGACAGTTTGCGTTTGAAGCACAACAGACAGAGTTTTCAACCGAGCTCGCGCTCTAAGTTCCATCCTTGCATGGAAAGTTAACTATTTCACCTCCGGAACAATTCTAACCTGCAGTCATACTGTAATTGTCATAATATAGCAAGACTCCATTAGAAGAAACAACATTACTAAGGTGAGTAATTTTTTTCTTCTCGCTGAGGCATTGCAGGTGCAGGGGGTGAGTCTGGTGAACTGTTGGCTCCTTCTGGATGACCAGCTGTACATCCCCCAGTCTGTCTGTCCTGGGCAGCAGACGAGCTGGTGAGGCCGAAGCTATATACGCGATCTACACTGGTGGACACCTCTGTGTCGCAGCCTGGTGCTACCCCAGCTCCTGACACCATATGCGGTGTTTGTGAGCGGGGTGGTGCCAGTTGTGATTTCTGGCGGCCAAGGTGCTGGTGTTAACCTTTCCCCCATATAACCCTTGCGACTTTGGGAGTGGGGTCAGTACTGGCTGCAGTGGCTACCTTTGGTTCCTGTCTCAGGCAGGGTTATGAGCAATGTCCCTCAAGGTGCACCTGGCTGTTATTTCAGCTTAGTGTGCCTGAGCAGGTATGGCAAAGCTGGCACAGGACAAAGTGGTCGAACTTTGCTTTAAAGGGCTTAACCACCCGTCTCCTGGGTGACTTACAGCTGGTTCTGTCACAGCAAATGGATAAACCATTCAAGCTTAAGTACAAATATGATCTGTCACACTTGTCGTGGAAAACCTTATTTTTGATCTCAATCACCTCAGCCAGAAGGGTGAGTGTGCTTCGGGCATTGTGGAGTCACCATATCTAGTTTTCCATGAAGAAAAGCCTGTCCTACATCCCAGTGTAAAATTCCTGTTGAAGGTGGTCTCTTAATTTCACATAAATCACGCACTCATTTTGCCTACCTTCTTTTGAAGCCTTTTACTCGGAGACAGAGCAAATGTGCCACATGCTCACTCTTCACATGACCCTGCTCTTCTACCAGGAGCATATGGCAGCATTTTGCGGTGAGGTTTGCCAGCTGTTTTTAACGTATTGCTGCCCTAAGCAGATGAGGAACCAAACCGATGATTGACCGATGGATCACCTCCTGTATCGTTGTGTGCTATAGGCTGACTTGGGAGGAGTCACCCATTAGGTTGAAGGCTAATTCCACCAGATATATTGCTGCTTCTGTTGCTGTGCCAGGTACATCCCCATTTCTGAAATATACCTCATTGCTACCTGGTTAAATGCGCACACATTCTTCACCCATTACAGCATCGACTTGCTCAGTAGTTATGATGCTACTTTTAGGTCCTGCAAGGCTTGTTCATCTAAACTGGGGGTACTTGTCTTGGCCCCTCCTCCAGAGCACTTCTGGGAGTCTGCCTAGTTGATAGTGAACTGGGTCTATGTAGTTAGGAATAGAGGTTACTTACTTGTGACCATAGTTCTACTGCTAGTATTTAATTCACATCCGCGTGACCCACCCAACCTCCAGTGGCAAGATTTGCTTCAGGATCTTAGTCCAACATGAAGATCTGAATGTATTTGGGGTGGAGCTGGATGACCACAATTGTTTGGTAGGAGAAGTCAAGCTTGAAGACTGTCCTGGAGAAAGACTAAGTGTGGATTTGAACTGAATACTAGTAGTACTGGCTTCTGTTTCTGTTTCAGCAGTCAAGTTGCTCCCATGATTTTTTATTTACGGTAGAGTAATCAAGGTCAGTTGCTGTAGTCAGGGTCTAAATGATAGTCACTTGTCTATGGGGGGGGGTTTACATGTTTAAATTCCATTGAAGATGACATGCTTAATTTTGTGTCTTTTACTTCTTTTTTTTAATTTATTTTTTGTTAATTACAGCCTCCATCAGGTAGAAAATTGTCACCTCTACCAAATCTAAGGCAGGCAGAACAGCAGGATAAGAGAGAACTGTCTTCCCAAAACCAGTCTGCTACTACAAAACAGATTCTGAAGGGAGAAACGGGCATGTCCGCTGCTTCTGCAAGCCAAGGCTCCGGACAGAAAAACACAAATAAACTTACTACCACATCCAAAATCAAAAACCAACACAGGACAGTCAGCAGCTTATGAGTGGAGCTGTTCTAACTCATGCCAAACAAAGAAGCTGTAAATGTACATACAGAGAAAGAACAGCAGATTGTGAAGAAATGTATTTGAACCTGTTTATCTTAATGCACTTTAATTCGTGTCCTACTGGTATACATTTTACAGTGAATACTTCTAGACCAGTATGTAAACACAAAATGTGTTATAAGTGCTTCAGGTAATGCCTCTGTTTTGAGGGTATAGGCATCACTTGTATATCAAATGTACAGTGTATAATGTATTTCCTGTAGGCCGAGCCCACACTGTATATGTAAGCAATACTTGGGTTGCTTGAATTCGATTTGCTGTGTTTTGCACATATTTTCACAAATGTTTATATACCAGGGTCACTAGAGGAAGACAGAAGGGCACATCAGCTATTCTAAGCTGAGATTCCATGTCCTGCCATTCATACAGTGGTTCGTTATTCACCTGATGCCCTGACTCCCTTGGCTGGTGTCAAGGGGGACTGATTTACACAGGTTGCTATGAATGTTACTGGTACTTGTTCCATTGTCCTCCTGATGTGTTTATTTATCAAACATCCACTTTACATAAGAGGTCTTTGATGCAAATATTGGGTACTGTAAAATGTTAAGACCCATAGTTTTTTTTATTGTTAAATAAAAAAACCTATACCTAATAACTAGAACATGCTGGGATGCATTGTATACAAGCCAGTGCTAAGATGAACTTTATAAATAGCTGAATGCTACAGATTTCTTTAGTTGATGTTAGGAATTGTTATTGTTTTAATCTTTAATAGATTTAAATTTTATTGTTTCTAGAACAGTGTAGTAGCATTTTAGACTAAAGCGCCATCATATTGACCTCCAACATGTACATACTAGGAGTCTTGTTTCCAGCACCACCATGTAGGGCATAAAACCACACTTGTGTGGTACCATAAGTTTGGGGGTCTTGGTACACCAAGTAGAGGGAAGTGTACTTGTCTAAATGTTAAACCTCTGAAGGATAAAATATGCAGGATTGGAGCAATTTGTATCTCGACAACCAGTGCTCAGTGTTTTACCCATTTCTGGTAGTAACCGCTATCTGCTGAGATAACTAGCATCCGTGTCTCAACGCTGTGTCTGCCAGAAAGTATTGGCTGTACAGTATAAGCAACAAAAACATAGATTTCAGATAGTCTGATGCTGGATTATTAGTGCATAATAATTAGCCAGGTTTTTTTGGGGGTACTTGAACTAGGCAGATGGCATAAATATGTTTCCTGCCAATCAAATATGTCTACTAATTATAGATTTAGGCTACAAAATCCAAAAATTAGATTGAGCTTCTCCTTTTATTATTTAATTTGTAACTTATTTACATTTAAAATTAAATTGTCATTTCTTGAATTTCTACACTGGCATGCTAAAAGGCAGATCAACTACTGTAGGACTTCAGGTGTCTGGATAAAAAAAAATATCCTTCCAGTCGTGATCATTATTATTTATTTTCTGGATGATCTCAGCCCTTCCGAATGTATTTTTTTATATTTTTACTTTTGCAGACTAAAGAGAAAATTGGTTTTGTAACCATCACAGAAACTGTTACTTGTATTAAATATGATTTATCAAAAAGGTATGCATTTTTGGTTAACATGTTACAGAGATTTACTGCAGGTGAAGCACAGTTTCTCTTCTGTGCTTTATTCCAGTCATAAACTCCAGGTGTGAATGTTAACCTATAATATTAAGTTTTAGTCAGCAATAATCTGTAATTTTAAAAATGTAACAGCAATGCATGTATATTTCATTCCCTTTATACATTTTTCATGGAGGTGCGAAAACCTTAAAAAGTATTTAAAATATTTATGTTGCGTGTATCCAAATGAAAATAGCCCTGTATGTCCAGCCTCAGTGACAAATCTGTATTGTAAGATCAGCGTGCCTTGACACACAGTAATGTACAATGTTTTGCATTACAGTTAATTGGGGAGAATTCTGGTTTGATTGTATGCAGAAGTCTTTGCTGTTTTTTGCATATCTTTATGTGTGAATTATGGGGGTTGCCACCATATTCTGCACATAAGTCATCCTGTTTTGGAATTTTGTTAGTAAGATGAAGAATAAGGTAATACCAAGGAATTTGTACTGGAGGTGAAATTAGGTCCATTTGCTTTGCTTGAAAAAGAAATGATTGCTACAATAAAAGTAGGTTAATTTCCTTTTCTGCTTGGTCTTGTGACACTGGTATAATTATAGTGCTGTCTACAAAAATGTGTGGAAGTGGACTGCTGCTTGCACTCCGTTTTCTCCAAGACAGTTTAACATCTTCAGATTTAATTCATTTTTGTTATTCTGTTTGTGACATTTTCCCTTTATCATCAATCATCATTAACCTCCTCTTACATAGCTCACTACAGTGTCTCTCTCTTCTACTACAGGTGGTAATCCCTTGTTAGTTGCTGGGGGTGGGTTGCAGCACCTCCAATGAAACCTTATGCTTTCCGAGAAGTTGCTCAACAAAACAAAGATGCCAGTACATGAAGTAGCATTTATAGACCTTTTCAGCTGAATAAATGTTTATTAAACAAGCATTTTGCTGATTATAACATTGCTTGCGACTGGAGACCTAGGAACAGGAATCCTGGCGCTTCAAGGCTGTACAGCATCTCTTCATCAGGGGGAGCCAGTACTGAGTCCTGCATCACCCCACTGGTCACTTTTCCATCCTAAGAGTGAGTGCCATTGACCACCACCCTCTGTCGCCTATCCACTAACCCTGTTTCTAAACCAGTTCACCATTTTGGATCCCACATCTAAGCTGCTTAATTTCTTAATCAGCCTTCTGTGTGGCACAGTGGTGAAGGCCTTGCTAAAGTCAAGATAGGCCACATCCACTGCTCTCCCCTGATCTATTTCCCTGGTCACCCTGTCAAAAAAAAATCAGACTCATTTGGCATGACCTCCCCCGCCTCCTGTGAATCCATGCTGCCTTTGATCTTGAAGCCCATTTGATTCAAGATACTCTACCCACCTTTCCTTTACCAGTGTTTCCATTAATTTCCCCACCACTGCAGTGAGGCTGACCTGCCTGTAGTTGCTAGCCTCTTCCCTGCTGCTGCTGTTATGTAGAGAGACCACATCTGCTCTCCTCCAGTTCACCGGAACCACACCTGATTCCAGTGAGCTGTTGAATAAGGTCATCAGCAAGGCCACCAACACCTCCCTGAGCTCTTCTGGTATCCTTGGATGTATCCTGTCTGGTCCCATAGCCTTGTCCACTTGCAGAGCTGCAAGTCCCTTCAGGACTCTTTCCTCTGAAAATTGACTTCAGTCTGCCTCCCCTCCCTTTTTTTCCTACTCCCTGGTGGTCCGTTCGCTCCTTCCATTGTGAAGACTGAGTAAAAGCAGCTGCTTAGGATCTCTGCTTTTTCTCATTTCCCTTCTGCATAGTCTCCCTCTGCTGTCCTTATCCTCACTTTCAAACAACATGAAGTCTTGCTATATTATGACATATGCAGTGAGTCCCAACCTTCAAACTGCTCCGGAGGTGAAAGAGTTAACTTTCCATGCCAGGCATGGAACGCTGAGCTCGAGCTCGGTTGAAACTCTGTCCGTTGTTCTTCAAACTCAAACCGTCAGATTCTTTACTCCGCCTCACTGAACAGTCGCTCCGGAGATTTCTCCTTCTGCTCGGTTCATTTTGTCGGTTAAAGTATTGTTTTTTCTCAGTTTTCGACCGAATTTAAACCGTAACCGGTCGGTTCAAGCTCTGTCTGTCGTATTTGTGAGTACTAGATAGGTTTACATTAATTCTCTTCTGTGTGGAAGTTGTAAACTGTTTATCAGTTCAGTTTGAACTGATCAGGTTGTTTAAAATATCTTAATCTGTGATTTAGAGTGTGGTTACCGGTTCTTATCGGTTCTAAAAAAAAAAACAGATTTTATTATGTTTTTTTCCACGACCCGTGACACGGTTGGGAACCGATAAGAGGGTCTTGGCCTGCTTGATTGCCATAAACGGGTAAGTTTGGTTAGGACTGGCACTATGTCTGAGAAACTAAAAGAAACCGGGCCACTGGGTTTCAACACTGCAGTGTGTGTGGGGAAGTCTTTGCCAAGGCTGCCCCCACACCACCTGTGTTGATTGTCTGGGGTTTGACCACCTCAATGCAGACTGCCAGATTTGTAAACATTTTCCTGCAGCTACCCTGGAAAAGAGTTGGTAGGCTCAGGAAAGGAGGCCAAAAAGTCGTTAAACGGATGTAGCCAGCCGGTTCGGTTCCAAGCGAACCAGAGGGGAGTACCCTCTGACCAGGGCAATACTCCTTGGGCAAAAGGAGAGCCGACTCTGAGGGGTTGGTTCCAGCAAAAAGGACTAGGAAATCAGCTGGTGTGGAGCCAAAACTTTCCTTTCCAACCGCTGAAGATATAGCCAAAGCGATTCAAATTGTCCAGTCGCTTTCCCCGGTTCCGACCGAACTGGCACCATCAGGTAAGCGCCCGGTTCGGCCGGTTCCACCGGTTCAAGAGTATGATTTAGAGGAATATTATGAACCGGAGGAGGGGGAAAAGGAGTATGAGGAGAGTGAATGTGGATTGGAAAGTCTGGATGTGCCTATTGACCCGACATCTCCCCAGACAGACCTTCAGAGTGTCTCCTCCTAGGCTTTCTGAGTCCCTTCTCATTTATGTTTTATAAAAAGTGGCTGAAACCTCCAGCTCCCTATGGAGGAAGCTGTGGATGATCAAGAGGAGCCTGACTATGTGGAAATGATAGATATCCCAGAGTCTAGGAGACTGTCTATTCCCTTGCATAAATCTTTTGGGAAGCAGACTTTTAAAATTCTAAAAACTCCTCACACTATATCTCCTGTAGATAAGAGAATGGACAAGAGGTACACATTGTCAGGCTCTGATACGGAGTTCCTTTCACAACAATGCAGCCATGTTGGGGTAGTGCAGGCTGCAGCCTGTGACAAGGCAGATATCCCCTTGGCTTCACACCTCCCGGACAAGGACTCCAGGAGGATTGATGCCATGGCAAAGAAACAGTACATGGCAGCACCCTTGGGACTCAGACAGGCAAATTATGTGGCTTATGGTGCTAGATATCAAAAATCCAGATGGGATACTGTTATGGCTCTAGCAAAACAGGTCCCTGGCCAGCTTGCCAAGGAGCTGGAGCAGGTGGCTGCTGACGGTATTGAGGCATCCAAGGTACAGTTCCATGCTGCAGTGGACTCAAATGACGTGTCATCAAGAGTCATGGCTACATCTGTGGCACTTCGCAGAATGGCTTGACTCAGATGTACTAGCCTGTCACAGGATACCCAGACTAAGGCCATGGATTTTCCTGTTGTGGGTAATTCCCTGTTTGGGGAGCAGACAGAGAATTACATGAAGAAAATGGATGAGTATAGGACCACCTGTAGGAGTGCAGAGGCCAAGGAAAGGCAGGCCACTCCTCAAGGCAGCTTCCAGGGCAGGCCTTTTTCATAGGCCGTTTTACCAAGCCCAGGCCTCCTCTTCTGCTTATGCCCAGAGGGGGTTCTTTAGAGGGAGAGGCAGAAGGGGTGCCAGCAGGCCTGTTTCCACCCCTCAGCCCAAAGCCCCTGCCAAGCAGGCACCCTGATGGGGTTGCCAGGGCTGATTCTCAACTGCCTGTAGGGGGCAGGCTGGCTTACTTTGTCCAGGACTGGGAGTTTCTGACATCAGACAAGTGGGTCCTGGAAGTAGTAAGCCAGGGACTGGTTCTCAGCTTCAAAAAGTTTCCAAAGATAAGAACCAGATCCTTTCCACCTGCAAATCCTCCAGAGGCACTTGCCCTAGAGGCAGAGGTCTCTTCCCTCCTGGCTCTCAGAGCTGTGGAAAGGGTTCCACCCCTACACCAGGGCAAAGGGTTGTACTCCAGGTACTTCCTTAACCCAAAAAAGACAGGAGAATGGCGGCCCATCCTTGATCTCAGATACTTAAACAAGCACCTTTTAAAACCAAAATTCAAAATGATGACTCTGGGAATTATTCTACCCTCTCTAAGGCCAGGGGACTGGCTAGCATCCCTGGACCTCAAGGATGCCTACTTCCATATTCTCATCAGAAGCTCCCATCGAAAGTACCTCAGGTTCGAGCTGCCCTCAGGCCATTACCAGTTCACAGCAATGCCCTTTGGCCTCACCTGTGCTCCAAGGGTATTCACAAAATGCCTGGCAGTAGCAGTTGCTTCTCTAAGAAAGCAAAGAATTGCCATCTTCCCTTACCTGGACGACTGGCTCATAGTGGGCCAGTCCCCAGACCAAGTCAAGTTACACCTACAGATAACTCAGCAACTGCTCAGCTCTCTAGGTTTCCTTCTGAATCTTTCAAAGTCAGTTCTAGAGCCTGTCCAGCTCCTCACCTTCATAGGCGCAGAACTGAACACAGAGAAAGCCAGAGCCTTCCTTCCTTTGGACAGGGCAAGGACCCTGGTGTCTCTGGCCTCCTCATTCACCCTGCAGGTGTCTCGACAGCAAGGCATTTTCTACAGCTCCTGGGGCACATGGCTGCTTCTACAGTAGTAGTGCAGGGAGCCAGATTTCAGATGAGGGACATTCAGTTCCATTTGAGGGCCTTTTGGTCTCAAAGGAAAGACCCTCTAACCAAATTGATCCCAGTGCTCACCCGATCCAGGCCCTACAGTGGTGGCAGGATCAGAGCAATCTCAGACAAGGGGTTCCTTTTGTCACTCAGTCTCACTCCTTAATCCTTACTACAGATGCATCCCTCTTGGGGTGGGGAGCTCACATAGGCGACCTCACTACCCAGGGGTTGTGGTCCCCTCAGGAATCTCTGCTCCACATCAATGTGTTGGAACTCAGGGCAGTTTTTCTGGCTTCAAGTTTTTTCCAAATCTGTTCAGAACAAAGTTGTACAGGTCAGAACACACAACAGCACCACAATGTGGTACATCAACAAGCAAGGGGGCACTCGGTCTACGGCCTTGTGCACCGAAGCAATGAAGTTGTGGTCTCTGGCTTTTTCCCTGAACACCTCCCTTACGGCAGTTCACCTCCCAGGCAAGGACAATGTCCTGGCAGATGCTCTCAGCAGGATTTCCCAGGGCCATCACGAATGGTCACTGGATCCCCTGGTCTTGGAGGTGGTATTTGCCAGATGGGGCACCCCACAGATAGATCTTTTTGCAGCCCCAGACAATCACCAACTTCCCCTTTTTAGCTGCAGGCCCCCAGTGTTGGGCTCAGTCCCTCTGGATGCCTTAGTTCTCAATTGGGAAGGGAAGTTTCTCTATGCTTTTCCCCCTTCCCTCTTCTGTTCAAAGTGCTAGTCAAAATCAGATCTCAACCCTGCAAGATGATCCTGATTGCTCCAGATTGGCCCAGACAACCCTGGTATCCACTTCTTCTGTCCTTAGCAGTCCATCTTCCCTGTGTCTTCCCAGGAATCACAACCTGTTAACCTGTGCTCAGGGGAGGGTTTGGTACCCGAACCTCAAATCTCTCAATCTCAAGGCCTGGCTCTTGAAGAGTTAGAGTTTGCTGGTTTACACCTCTCCCAAGGTGTAATGGATATCCTGAAGGCTTCTAGAAAACCTTCCACCAGGGCAACTTATAATTCCAAATGGAAGAGGTTTTCCATATGGTGCTCTGGAAAGCATATTTCCCCAGAATCTGCTGATTTACCCACAGTCCTGGATTATATGGTCCACTTAAATACCTTGGGGCTGAGACCAGCTACCCTAAAGGTGCATCTGGCAGCTGTGTCTGCTTTTATTTCAGCAGGTAAGCCCTCTTCTCTTTCAGCTCACCCTGTATTCTCCAAGTTTTTCATGGGATTGCTTCACACCAACCCTCCATTCAGGGCCCCTGCCCCTGCATGGGACCTTAATGTTTGCATTGCTCAGCTTATGCAACCTCCCTTTGAGCCTTTGTCTTCAGCAGAGCTTAGGTACTTGACTTGGAAGACTGTGTTCCTGGTAGCAATCATTTCTGCCAGACGCATAAGTGAATTACAAGCTTTGTCAGTGGAGCCTGATTTTATCTCCTTTCATAGAGATAAGGTGGTCCTCAGGACTAACAGGAAGTTCTTGCCTAAGGTGGTTTCAGATTTCCACCTTAATCAATCTATATCTCTTCCAGTGTACTTCACTGACCATTCCTCCTCTGGCGAGAGGAGGCTGCACAGCTTAGATGTGAAGAGAGCCCTTAGTTACTACATAGAACGTACCAAGGGTCACAGGTTTGACACCCTCCAACTGTTCCTCATGGTGAGGTTGGTAAAGGGAAACCTGCCACTAAAAGATCCATTGCCAGGTGGATTGTCTCTTGTATCCAATTTTGCTATGAAAAACTGGGTAAGGTTCCTCCCTCAGGCCTGAGGGCTCACTCTACCAGAGGTACAGCTGCTTCCCCTGCTGCTGCCAGGGACATCCCTATTCTAGAGATATGTCAAGCAGCTACCTGGAAAACAGTTCATACTTTTACCACGCATTACTCCCTGGATATCCAGGCTAGGAGTGATGCTCGGTTTGGCACAGCTGTGCTTCAGAGCCTATTTCCTAAGTAGGTTCTGTCCCTCCTTCATGGAGGTACTGCTTTGTAGTCTGCATATGTCATAATATAGCAAGACTTCATGTTGTTTGAAGAAAAAAATTACTCACCTTAGTAATGTTGTTTCTTCTATTGGAGTCTTGCTATATTATGACCTCCCCTGCCTGCCCTTCTCAGAACCTCTGTTTTTGGGATGTGGGTGGGCAGTGCAGTGTTGGCACTTAGTAGGTGCCCACCTTGTTGTTTTCACCCCTCCTTTTTTGGGGTGACTTGGTGTTGTGTTTTTCATTTTTTGGGTCTCCTGACTTGAGTCTTTGTTTTGGGACCAAAAAATGTGTTCTTATGTTTAGTAGCCAGTTGGCTAGTGTAGGTTTACAGCTTCCACACAGGACCTCAGTGAGTTTAGCTCATAAAGTTCTGACGGTTTGAGTTTGAAGAACAACAGACAGAGTTTCGACCGAGCTCGAGCTCAGCGTTCCATGCCTGGCATGGAAAGTTAACTCTTTCACCTCCAGAGCAGTTTGAAGATTGGGACTCACTGCATATGTCATAATATAGCAAGACTCCTATAGAAGAAACAACATTACTTAGGTGAGTAATTTTTTCATCCCTCACATTGTTTTATCTCCATTTGCTACACTTTTGGCTAGCCTTTCCTGTGCCTGTGCCTTTGCCTCCCTCAATGCATTACCTGTTTCCCTCTATTTTACTTGTACACTTCCCTGTCTTCCTCCTTATGGGTTTTCCTGTATTTCCTGAATGTCACTCTTTTTTTTCTTCACCATTGTGGCCACTTCCCTAGAGTACCTTAACATTCTTGTTTTCTTTTCCTTTTACCCACTTCCTTCGTGCAGAGGCTGGTTGCTTTAATTATGCCTTCCCTTATTTTCTCCCACTATTCCTCTACCTCTCCCTTGCAATCCACCTCTGCTAGGCAGTTTCCTATTTCTTTAAAATCCACTTTCCTAAAGTCTGGTACCCTTGTCCTTGTGTGGTTTGCCTCATCCCCCATCTTAATCTTAAACCACACTGTACAGCAATTACTGGTACCTAGGGGACTGCCCACTGTGATGTTTGCAGTGCTGTCCTTGTTGTAAGCACTAGGTCCAGCAGTGCCGCATTACTAGTGGGGTCTTTGACTACCTGTCTGAGAAAAGCCCCTTGTTAGGGAGTCAAGGATGGCCTTGCTCCATGCCAACACAGCAGCTGAAAGGTTCCAATCCACATCTAGTAGATTGAAGTCCCCAAATAGCAGCAGCTCCCCCTTATTTGCCATCCTGATGATGTTTTCCCTACATGCCTTATCCAACTCTTCTCCCTATGCTGTAGGTCTGTATGAGAAGGGCTGGTGCCTGAATGGTGTTCTAGATTTTATCTTACTTCCTGAAAGATGAGTGGAATGACCAGAAATTTGTTTCACTACAATCACCAGACTACCAACACAAGCGTCACCCTCAGCAGGTGTTGAGGTGAGGGGACGCTAAAAGTTCTTTTAGATGGGTGGGTGGAATCATCTGACAAGGAAAGGCAGGAGTCGTCCTTTGAGTTTTGATGCCCGGAAGCTTTATTCAAGCAACAGGGGTTGGTTGACATGGTTACAAGGGAAGAGGGGTAGCAAAATTGTAAAGCAGACAAGTGAACACTATTTTCATGTGCTCTATAAACAGTTACCAAATAAGGATTTTATAAAATCTGAGAGGTGCACCTCAGTCTAAGGCCACTGTATTTCGATTCTACTGCTAGCACTTCTACAGTACCACTATTGGGACTAAAGGGACTCTTGCAGTATTGTAACACACAGTACAATTACAATTCAGGTCAGTAAAGAACACATCAGAGTCCATTTCCAGCGAGGGCTTTCATGCGCACAAGCTGAGGATGAGATGAAGAAGAAGGGGGAATGAAGATGAGGGATCTTGCAAAGCACAAAACTAGCACCTCAGTGCAGGCCTATGGGAGCTACTGGGATTATGAGACATTTGATAAAACAGACCATAGGTTCATAGGCATAAATCCCACTCTTGCAAGCTGCTGGAAAAGAGGAATGAACTGAACAGATTCTTGGAACAAGCCCGCTGGTAGGCCATCAGAAAACAGAAGGGGCAAAACGGAACAAGATTCCAACACAAACCTGCTGGTGAGATACCAGAAAGACAGAAGGAACTGCAGGAGGTACTTCGGCACAAACCAGTAAAGAACTGCCAAGGACAAGATGAGCTGCTGGAGATTCTTTGGCAGAAATCTGCTTAAGGGCTGCCAAGGACAAGATGAGCTGCTGGAGATTCTTCGGCACAAACCTGCTGGAGGGCTCCCAGGACCAGATGAGAAGGGGCAGACATGTGCAAGCAGGAACAAGAAAGAAACCAGGATGAAGCAGGAGACACCTAAAAGAGAAGAAAAATAACAAATGGGGCGTAGCAAGCTGGATGAAGAGAGAAGATCTTTAAGTGTCCAGAACAAAAACCAAGAAAACGGTGGCTGCAGATCACACTGGGCTTCGATAAACTACGACCAGCGCGAATGATATGGGGACATTGATGCTCTTTTTCCAGGACGAGCATACACTGGATGAAAAAGATTCTGACCAAGACCTCAAGCATGGACACTGGAAGATGGTGGTGAAGACTGAAGCTATAGGATCTTTCCTGTGATGGATGGCGACTGATTCCATTGAGATACAGTTGCAGACATAGGTGCACAACCTTGGACAGCTTGGAATCATCATACAATACTTGCAGTGCAGTATAGTGGCGGAAGACTGAGTCCATACACACAAGTTTTCAGTAATCAAGGATGGTTGGTGCACTCAGGATCTGCTCCGGGGCAGTCAAACAGTTCCCAGGGCAGTTGTTCGGTTACAGGTGATTTGCCAGAAGCAGGGGCAAATAAGTTTGGGGGCACTTGTTCAGTTCTGGGGTAACTTGCCAGAGGCAGGAGCAAGTAACCCAATTCAGGGTGATTGTTCAGTTCTGGGGAAATTTGCCAGGAGCAGGGGCAAGTAACCCAATTTGGGGCATTTGTTCAGTTCTGGGGGCAACTTGGCAGAAGCAGGGGCAACAACCACAGTCCAGGCAGTTCAGGAAATTTGCAATCAGTAAAACAGTTCAGGCACATTACAAACAGCAAAACAGTTCAGGCAGTTTGCAAACAGTAAAACAGTTCAGGCACTTGTACATTCATTGCCACATTAGATGCCCAGTTGCCCTTTTAATCCAATGGAGTTACTGCCCTTAATTGGTACTAGCCTATTTAAGGAGCTGCTAGCCAACTCCTTCCTCTGCTGTCCCTATGGGGCAGACTGAAGGTGGGAAATATTTAACAAATCCCCTTCCCCACCTAGGAAAGTTAATATTCTTCAGGTGGAGATTACTTCTAACTGAAGGGTGAAATAAGGAACTTAGAATTATCAGAAAAGGCAGTCTTTCAATCAACAGAGGGAGGTGGAGCTTGCTTTACTTTTGTTACAATTAAGATGTTCAGTGCAGGAAGAGTTTAAACCCACAGCGACTCAATACTGTTTACTGTGTCCTTGTGCACAGCTGACTTGCTTGGAGTTAGTGATTGACTGTTTGCATTGCAATATTTGTAATACTGTGAGTTATTCACTGGGCTAAGAATTTGTCATAAGTCCTGAACTGAGAGCAGGTTACAGGCTGTGTATTTGACCCAGACAGTTCCTAGGGGGTGGAAACTGTTTTTTCTTTTGTTTATCTCTGTGTGCCTTAAAAGGCCAGGCCAGACTGCGTCAGGAAGTGCTTACATCACAGCTACTTATCAGCCAATAGCTTTGAAGAATCTTACAGACCTGATAGTACTAATTTTAGCAGGCTCATCAGATAACCTAAGATTCTTCAGGTGAAGCTAACTCTGGCTGGAAGCTGCAACAGTGGACTTAGGATTTGCAAGTAAGCGAGTTGTGCTTACAACAGAGGGAGGTGAACCTTACAATTTACAGTTGTCTTTGGTTTGAAGCAGATTCCTTAGGAAAGTTAATATTCTTCAGGTGGAGGATACTTCTAACTGAAGGGTGAAATAAGGAACTTAGAATTATCAGAAAAGGCAGTCTTTCAATCAACAGAGGGAGGTGGAGCTTGCTTTACTTTTGTTACAATTGTTAAGATTTTCAGTGCAGGAAGAGTTTAAACCCACAGCGACTCAATACTGTTTACTGTGTCTGTCCTTGTGCACTGCTGATGTGTTTTGGGGCTGACTGCTTTCAGAGCACAAGTCACCAGGCTTTTTGGGGGCTGGGGAGGTTTACCTGTGTCTGACTTGGATGTTTGGATCTTTCTCTGTTTGATTAGCAGGGTATTTTCTCTGTCAAATTGTCTGCTTTACAATAGTAGGGCATCTTGCTGACAGGAAGGCACTTATCGCAGTGGTAGGTCAGAGCTTTTAGCTGATTGTTTCTGTGAGGGCACAGTTTAGCCCAAACCTTCCCACCCTCACCCCACCCACCCCTGGAAATAGTTCCTTTATACCTGGGGTTCTGACATCATTTCCTCAAGAGGGCAAGGTGCATTTCACTGTCATATCCTCTCTAGAGCACACTGCACTTACAACATAAGCATACACATTATATGATATATATATATATATTTTTATATAACAAACCAATCACACACACACACACGCAAAAAAAATCTAAGGTAGACAGACATGTGGGGAGTAGTGCAATGTAATGGCTGTGGGGCAGCAGTCTTCCAGGAGTCTTTCTGGAAGCTGAGATGTTGCCCTGTTTGCAGACAACTCTTTGCCCTGAGGGAGGAAGTTGCCCGTCTTCAGGCCGCACTGGACAGTAGTAAGGGAACCTCCCCCATCCAGGGAGCACCAGAGCCACCACCACTACCTCAGAGGTTGAGAAGAAAGTACAGCAGTTGGACCACAGTGGGCTCAGGGAGGGTAAGGGTGGTGGAACAAAGGCACACCCAGTCAGTTCTACTCCACAATCCATGCACCATTCTGGGGGAGCATAGTTCCCCTATGGATGCACCTGCAGAGGAGACTAAAGAGGTTGCAGACAACTTTCACAAGGGAGGCTCGCAGGAAAGAGGCAGAGGGCACCACAGGGAAAGGAAGCAACTCCTGGTGGGGGACTCAGTTATTAAGGGGATAGAACTGGGGGGAGCAGGGAAAACTGAAGTAAGGTGCCTGCCTGGTGCCATGGCTTGGAGGGACAGGAAGTGCATCCTTAGGATCATGAGGACAGTTGCACGGGAGTCTAAGCTGGACTTCATTGTCCACCCAGGGACAAATGACTTGGCTCATTATGAGATTAGAGCAGTGCAGAAGGACTCTGTAGAGTTGGGGAGGGGCCTAAGACAAGTAGCACACACAGTATCCTTCTCAGAGGTGCTGCCTGTTAGTGGCATGGGTGAGGCGAGGGTACTTTGCACCATGCAGTTTAATGAATGGTTAAAAAAATGGTGTGGAGCACAGGGGTTTGGCTTCATTGGGGACTGGGGTTCCACCTGGAGGGACACCAGCCTATACTGGCAGGATGGTCTACATCTGTCCAGGAAGGGAACAAGTCTTTTGGGCAATCAGTTTAAATGCTTCATTGGCAAACTTTTAAACTAGTCAAGGGGGGAGGCACTGATAAGCAGCAGGAAAATCCCAGCCTCTCCCTACAAAACAGGACTAAATTAAAAAAAAGACCAAGGTAGAAAGGTCAGTGGGGGATGCTGCTACAGAAGGTAAAGCCATCATAAAATGGAGAGCAATGAGTACCAATACCCGTAGTCTGGGTAACAAGCTTCCTGAATTAGTGACCTTGATGGAGGAGGAACATCTGAATATCGTGGCAGTCATAGAAACATGGTATACACAGAACCATGACTGGGATGTAAACATACCAGGATACACTATCTACAGGAGGGACAGGGAGGGTAAAAGAGGAGGAGGAGGAGTAGCTTTCTACATAATGGAAGGAATCAGAGCAACAGAACAAAAGGGTAAACAGGGAGGAGAAGAAGCATTGTGGGTCAATTTGGAGGCAGGTAATGGCACCACAGTCCACACAGGGGTTGTATACAGACCCCCCTCTCGGGGAGGAAATGGACAAGGAAATGATAGAAAGTATACTTAGAATGGCAGATAAAGGGGAGATGCTGCTGACGGGTGATGAATATGCCAGATGTTAACTGGAGTGCAGTTGCAGCAGGCACTTCTAAGAGTGGGGTTATTCTAGATGCCCTACAGGGGGCATGCCTTAGACAATTAGTATTGGAACCCACTTGAGAGGGAGCAATCTTAGACCTGGTTCTCTCAAATGGAGATGGAGAGAGGATCACAGATGTAGAAGTGGGTAGCCATCTGGGAACTAGCGACCATCTAACAGTATGGTTCACAATTAAGACAGCAATAGAGTCAAGCAATACAAAGGCAAAAGTACTGGACTTCAGGAGGGCTGACTGCCAAAATGGGTGAGTGCCTAAGGAATGCATTAGCAAATGAGCAGGAAGGAGGGGTGGAAGAACAATGGGGAATGATAAAAACTGCCATCACAGAGGTAACAAGCCTTTGTGTGAAGCAAATAAACAAAACTAAATGATATAAGAAACCACTATGGTTCTAAAAGGAGGTAGCAGTGAAGGTTCAAGAGAAAAAGAAAGCATTCAGAAAGTACAAGGAATCACAGAAGGAGCAGGACAGAGAATTGTATCAGTTAAAACAAAAGGAAGCTGGGAAGGCAGTCAAAACAGCAAAGGCCTGAACCGAGGAAAAGATAGCCAACTCAGTTAAGAAGGGGGATAAAACCTTTTTTCGGTACCTCAGGGAACGAAGGAAAACTAAGGGAGGGATAGTGAGGCTTAATAAAGGGGAGGGGGCGGTGGGCAGAGGGTGACAGTGAAAAGGCAGAGATACTAAAATATTTCTGCTCAGTATTTACAAATGAAGAGGGGGAGGTACCTAAAACAAGCAATAGAAACACTCTGGATGCAGAAGTTGATACCAGCCCATTTACAGAAGAAAGGGTTCTGAAAGAACTCTTAAAACTGAAGGTGGACAAGCAATGAGGCCTGATAGGATTCATCCCAGAATTCTAAAAGAACTAAGTGGGAACTAGTGACACACTAGCTACTCTCTTTAACAAATCTTGGGAGGGATGGGGTGGTACCTGAGGACTGGAGGAGGGCAGATGTGATTCCCCTTAACAAAAGTGGGAGCAGGGCAGAAGCAGGAAACTACAGACCTGTTAGTTTAACCTCAGTGATAGGGAAAATGATGGAATCACTTCTGAAGAAAAGAATTGTCAAGTACCTAGAGGCCAGAGGGGCACAGGACCCAAGGCAGCATGGATTCACAGCAGGAAGGTCATGCCAGATGAATCTAATAGATTTATTTTGATGACCAAAGTAGTAGATCAGGGAGGGGCTGTGGACATGGCATACCTAGACTTTAGCAAGGCATTTGACTCAGTCCCACACAAAAGATTAATATACAAGTTAGCCAGCCTGGGAGTGGGTCCCAAGATGATAGCCTGGGTAAAGAATTGGCTGGAGAATAGGACACAGAGGGTAATAGTAAATGGAGTCCATTCTGAAAAGGGGTTACTAGTGGGGTACCGCAGGAGTTCAGTATTAGGACGGTCCTCTTCAGTGTCTTTATAAGCGACATTGCAGAGGACTGGAAGGAAAAGTATGTCTCTTTGCAGATGACACAAAGATCTGCAACAGAGTTGATGCACAAGGTGGGGTGGAAAGGATGAAAAGGACTTGGCAAGGTTAGAGAAATGGTCAAATGTGGCAGCTTAGATTCAATGCTAAGAAGTGCAAGGTAATGCACCTGGAAACAAAAACCAGGGAAGAGTACATAATGGGGTGAGATACTAACAACAACAAAATGGAAAGGGGACGGGGGTAGTCATATCAGATGACTTAAAGGTGGGCAAGCAATGTAAGAGGGCAGTAAGGAGGGCTGGGGATACTGGGATGCATAGGAGAGGCATCACCAATAGAAAACAGGAAGTTGTTATCCCTCTGTACAGACAGCTGGTGAAACCCCATCTGGAGTACTGTGTGCAGTTCTGGAGACCCAATCTCCGCAAGGACATAGACAAGATGGAAGCTGTCCAGAGGAGGGCAACTAAAATGGTGCAGGGACTGCATCAGAAGACATATGGAGAGAGACTAAAGGAGCTTAATATGTATAGCCTCGAGGAAAGGAGGGAGAGGGAGGACATGATAGATACTTTCAAGTACCTCAAGGGAATCAGCAAAGTCCAAGAAGGCAGCATCTTTCAAAAGAGGTGTGCAAGAACAAGGGCACAATTTGAAGATAGAGGCGGTTCAGAGGTAATGTAAGGAAGTATTTTTCACAGAGAGGGTTGTGGATGCATGGGCAGGCCTTCGGAGGAAGGTTGTGGAGTCAAAAACAGTGGTTGAATTCAAGCATGCATGGGACAGTCATAAGGCAATTCTAGGGGGTTGGGGTAGAAAAAAGTAGGCTGCTGGTTAACTAGGATCTGCAGCTTATCCATTAGGTAGGGAAATGGGCAAACTGGGTGGGCCAAGCGGTCCTTATCTGCCGTCAAATTCTATGTTTCTGTATGCAACCGCAGTCGCTTTTCCAAAGTCCTCAACAAACAGAAGGGGGTCTTAATATCCACCTCCCACCTACTGGGAAACAAACCTCTCGCACTGTGACTCAGGGAACTAGGGTGTGTTCGGAAAAGGGTGTAGGGCACCTGCAAGCCCTTCCTTGGTTGGGTCTGAGCCCCTTTAAATCTGTAAGGCTTTTCTGGCTGGGCCCCTTCTTAGACTGAATGGCTCTTTCTGCTGGGCCCCTTCTTTATCCGTGGGCCTAACCTTACTGGGCCCCTCTAAATCTGCTGGCCCTCTCTGCTGGACCCTTTAATCTCTCAGGGGCTTGCCTTTGCCCCTCTAACATGCCTACACTACGCGGCCCCCCTTTAAATCTTCTCTTAGGCCTTAGTAGGGCCTTTCTGTCAGTCACCTCCCTCTTGCTCCACCTTAGCTCCGCCCCTTGATAAATATTCAAATTCTGTACTGTGGGCCTCTATGCCCTGGCACCTCCTATGAGCGTCACTGCACCCGATGAATATTTAAAATATTTAAATGAGGAGCCCCTCTGGCCTGCCGCTTCAGCACTAAGTCTTACCCCAGTAGTGCCCTAGGTGCTTTTAAATATTAATATTTTCTTTTAAAAAATATCTTTAGGCAGTCAGCACTTTACTGGCATGCTCCCGCTGACTCACTGCCCCAGTCCAGGTTGAAGAAGCTGCAAAGGGAGGTGGGAGGTTCACTAGGGGGGACCACAGCAAAGGGGATACAGGCAGTGCGGTAGACAGCAGAGGGCCTCGGGAGGGATGACAGTCTTCTCTACAATGCGACTCTTCAATGCCACCAACGATGGACTGGACGATTTATTTTGGAATCCGGGGCACAAAAACATTAAAAGGGTGAAACAGAGCCCACACCAGACCGCTCTCTTCCTTTCTTCTGTTCCAAGTGCTGCATACTTCACCCGCCGCACGACTACAGGAACCAGGATGAGACAAGAGCAGCAGCACTAGTGGAGCAGGAGCCAAGGTGCCCAGACAACAGCAGGGAATGGCTTCAACCTCTCAGGTAAGTCCTCCTGGTTCCCTATGAAGTCTCTGGTGGCCTCCTCTTACTCTCAGCACTAGTCAGACACCAAATGGACTCCCTTTCAGATGGACATTCGAGGTTCCAGTTGTAGAACCCCGAGCCCACGCCTAAGCCACCAGCTGACTTTCAAATCTGGAACCACGCCCTGAACAGGGCCAACAGTCCCAACATGTGGGTGCCCACTCCTCTTGCTGCGTGTTCAAGTGAGGGTCATGGAATGGAGCAGATCAGGCAGCAGGGAGAAAAGAAAAACTATTTTTTTTAGACAAATGCGGCCCTACTTGGCGCTTGGAGGGAGGGGGAGAAACACTGGCAAGGGCCCCTTTTCACCACCCCTTTTGCTGCCCATGCTGGGGATTCTACAGGGTAATTCATTTAAATAAATATTTCTGTGGTGCCCCCATACTCTGGGGCACTACAGATGCGGGCCCGCCTAAAAATACATGTCCTCATGTATTCCCTCTTAACACTCTGTAGAAACTTTAACTGTTTCTTTTAAAAGTATTCATAACATCGCTTAACACTTTAACTTCTCTCTTAAGGTTTTACGTAACACCTACTAAGCTAAGCATATACTTAACACATCTGTGACTACTTATTCGTTACTGTACCTTTAGTATCAACTCTATTGACTCTGATAACTAAGTGTCCATGTCTTTTGGTTATTCTTAACAGGAATATCTGGTGAAAGAAGGCTCAACTTGCAGGGCTTCCATTACATATTTCTTTGGGGGAACACCAGAAGTAGACCTCTGGGACCTACAGATCTGGGAAAATATGGGTTCTGAGGGAATACACTCTGGTTCTGGAAAATCTGGGGTGTAAGATTTGCTGTACGTACAGTAACTTGGTGGTGAAATGAGTTCAGTGGGACAAACCCAGTGATTTGCACACCATTTAATTGGTGACTAAAGTCCCATAGGTCCATCTTCTTGGTACTCCTGCCTCTCCTTTGGCATAGCGTCCTTTTTAGTTTCTTCCAGAACAACATCTCTAAAGGTGCAAGCTTTAAGAAGGTTACGGTGCACAATCTTGGTGGCACTTCCTGTCTCTCTTTTTGGATTTTGTACACTGGTAAATCATGATAAAGGATTTCAATGATGTGGAACGGTTCTGTCTCCCATTTGGTAGCTAGCTTGTGACATTTTAGAGTCTTTTTCAACAATACCCTTTCTCCTATCTGCAGTGGGATCGCATTGGCTTTGGCACTGAATGTTGTTTTCTGTTTTTGCCGTACTTGGTCAAAGTGCTTGCTTACAATCTGTCCAGCTTCCTGCAATCTTCGATTGTGCTCTTGGACCCAATCTGTGATTGGCTGATTAGTTGCTGTTTCATTGGACTACACCTCTAACGCAAAGTCCATGGTGAGTCTGCCATGGTGACCAAACATCAGATAATGTGAGGTATACCCAGTCAAGCAGTGGATGTATTACTGTACAGGTAGTCGACTTCAGGAAGTATGGCTGCCCAGTATGGACGTTTGTATTCTGGTAAAGTTCTCAACATTCCAATCAGGGTCTGGTTCATTTGCTTGCACGGTCCATTGCTTTGTGGGTGATGGGTGGTAGTTCTTATCTTGTGGCTGCCATAGAGGAGACAAAGTTCATGAAAGAGTTGAGATTCGAAGGACGCTCCCTGATCTGTCGATATCTTGGTCGGGTACTCATATGGTCATACAGAATGCTTCAGGGAGGTTTCTGCTGTGGTTTGGGCGGAGATGTCTTTGACTGGACTTGCTACAACAAACTTTGAGTAGTGGTCGACCATTGTCAGGACATTGCCATTGGCACTTGGTTCCAATTTCATGTGATCCAAGGTGACTAATTCTACCGGTGCACTGCTAACAATTGGGTGGAGAGAGGCTCTCGGATTGCTTCTCACATTGCGTTTGAGACTACATGCTAGACACTCCTCACACCACTTCATAATGTTGGTTCTTATTCCAACCCAGTAGAACCTCTTTCGGATGATGACCTCTGTCTTTTTGTGGCCAAAGTGTCCTGATTGGTTGTGGCAGGCCTCGAGTGCCATTGGTGCACTTCCTCTGGGAACAGTTATCTGTGTCAGTTCGCAGTGGTTGGTAGGGTCTCAGCTCCATCTAGTAAGCCAGGAGTCCTCCCCAGCCAAGCGTGTTCTATACCTCCACAGCTTTACTGTCTCTGAATCAAGTTCTTTTCATGTTTGCAGGGCAAGACTCTGTCCTTTCAAAACAAATGTCTTAACTTGTCTTAACATGTTGAATGACTGGGTCTTGATCTTGCAGTTGGACCCATAATATTTTCTGTTCAGTAAACTTGTCTGTAGGTTCTGGCTTAGTCTCAACACATGCTCCTGGGCAAATCTGGCAACAGGTCTGCACTACTTGTGTTGGTACTTGGAGGAAAGGTAGTACTTCCACATTCTCTAGAGGAGTGTCTTCAGTTTTCTATTTGTCTGATTAGGTGCTCCGGACAACGCATCCGCTTTGGCATTGGATTTGCCGGAACGGTACTTTATAGAAAATTGGTAATTGGCCTATCTGGACACCCAGCTCTGTTCTACAGTTTCCAGTCTTGCTGTGTTCAGGTGTGTCAGGGGGTTGTTGTCAGTAAAGGGGATAGCAGCCAGATAATGCCGGAACTTTTCTGTGACAGCCCATACCAATGCTCGAAACTCCAATTTGAAAGAACTGTAGCGGGCATCATTCCACTCTGAACCTCTCAGACTACGACTTGCATAAGCTGTAACTCGCTCTGTGCCATCCTGCTCTTGCACCAGCACTGCACCCAGTCCTCTGTTACTTGCATCAGTGTACAGTCGAAAAGGTTTTGTGTAGTCGGGTAGACCAATATTGGTGCTTTGGTCAAAGTCTTTCTCAATTTGTCAAAGGCCTCCTGTTGAGCTGCAGCCCACTTGACAGGACGATTCCTGGGTATTCGGCCCTCTGTTGACCCTCAGAAGTTTGTGCAAGGGAGAAGCTACTTTCAAGAAGTCTTTCACGAACCTTCTGTAATATACTACGAAACCCAGGAATTTTCTCACATCTCTGTTACTGCGACAGACCTCTTTCGCACAGCTTCAATCTTTTCTGGATCTGGCAACACACCTTTGGCTGAAACTATGTATTCTAGGTAGTTTACTTGCAACTTGAACAGACAGCATTTTGATGGCTTTATCTTGAGGCCATACTGGGTCAGTCGGGTGAACACTTCACTCAGGTGTAGCAGGTGCTGTTCGTGGGTTCTGGAATAAATAATGATGTCATCCAGATACAACAGCAGGATGTCAAAATTCTGGCTCCCCAAACAATGCTCTGCCAATCTCTGAAATGTCCCAGGAGCGTTACAAAGTACAGAGGGCATTCTGGTGAACTTAGAGACCCATGGGCGTAATGAAGGCGGTTTTCTCCTGGTCTTCAGGATCCATTGGGACTTGCCAATACCCACTTGTTAGATCAAGAGTGAAGAACACAGCAGCGGACTGGAGTGCTGTCAGCGAGTCTTAAATTTTTGGAAGAGGATGCATCCTTATAGGTGATGTTTAAGTTCCTGTAGTCGACACAGAATCTGATCATCTTCCCTGTATCAGTCTTCACCATTCATCACTATTTCGGTGTCAGACGGAGGTGCAGCGCCCCTCAGGAGCTTTTTTTTTCCCCCAAGGCGGAGGAGCCGGCACTGTATCCATGGCCGATGTGCAACATGGCACTTGCGGCTTGGCCAGTAACAACCATCAGCTCCTCCTCTGCCCCAGTTCTGCTTCTTCCACCATCTAGAGCACAGCATCTCACCTCAGCTCGGAGAATTCTACTGCACACTGCAGCCTAGTTCAATGCGATGCCGTATTCAGTGCCATGCACAACGCCATATTTTGCCTTCACTCCGGTTCTGCCGCTCAGTCACTCTGTGCCATTTACCCTAGCATTCCAGTAAGCCCTTTCCTTTTATTATTTTAACACTGCAAGTCTTTTTTGTTTTAATATTTGATTACCGCTACATCATGCCAGATTCAAGGGACAAGAAGCCTTAATTCAAAGCGGGCTGGCCTCCAATGCATCGGTGTCCCTGCAAGTGGTAAATTTCTGTTTTGTACCAGCATGATGTTTGTCTAACCTGCCTTGGACTTCAACACGACACGGACAATTGCGATGCCTGTTTCTCCATGGACTGCCGTGTTCTAGAGTACCACATGGTTCAAGTCGTCAGGGTTCCGCAGACTTTTTGGGGGATGGCATCACTTGAGAGGCTCCAAGCATAGGTCTCTCCGCCCTTCCTCCGGGTCCCCTCTTGGTTTTATATGGACCGGTGAGGATTGAGCCTCCTCCTCTTCTAGCCTTGCCAGGGAACCGGTCTCTTCCATGGTGCCGGGGAGCCGGTCTGGCTCCTCTGGGAGCCAGGCCACATGCTCCGCCCAGGCAGTCACCTCCTCAAAGGTGCAGGCTCCTCTAGTATCACGGCCCACGGCTGCTGGGTCTGGCACAGGTGGTTCTACAGCACCGCTCACTGGTACCGTTCCAGATCCTAGGGTTATTTGTGGCTCTGGTGATCGGGGCAGCACCACGAGGGGTACTGGGCCCAACCACAGTGCCGCTTGCGGTGCTGAGGGTGGAGATCTCCTGGATCTCCTCCTCTCTGGAGCTGGATGATCAAGGGGCTGATCCAGACTGGCGACCCAACTTCTTGGAGTCGGAGGGCTTTCCAGTGCCCACTACCACTGCGCCTTCCCGAGTGTCCCTCCACTCAGCTCTGGTAGTAGCGGTCGGCGCTGGCTCCCACGTCAAGGTTGGCGCTGGGAGCAGAGTGTCTGATAGTGGTCCTCGGCCTGAGGGGGCAGTAGTTCGGGTCTTGGGGGTTGGGAAGGCTACCATCCCCGGTACCACCCTTCCCTCTAAGACTGGAATGAGGACCTCCTCTTCTGCAACTTCCCGCTGGGAGCCTGTGGGATTGGTATAATCCCCAGCACCTGGAACAAGGAAAAGGTCTTTATTGGAATCGGCGGTGTTGAGAAGATTGGGCGAGGGGCTGCGACCCTCCTTTGGAGCCTTTTAGGATTCAGGGAGGAGTCGCAGCACCAAGCCCACGTTGTCTCCCTCGTCTTAGAAACAGTTTTGTAGAAAATCCGTGCCCAAGATAAGCGGTGGCAGGTTATCGCTCTAAGTATCACTGATGATGTCTTGTCGATCCTAGGTGTTCCTTCCCAGCTGGATACTTACCTCAAGATAGATCAGTAAGGGACCTCAGCTCTTGGTCTTGGTCAGGCAGGAAGCGGAGTCATCCTTGGAGTCTCGTCCCTTTCGGGCAGTGTTAAGCAATGCTAGGTCTATTAGAAACAAGACTGCTTTAGTGGCAGATCTTGTTGCATCTGTGGACTTAGCTTGCATCACCGAGACCTAGCTTGATGAAAATCACGGGCCCCATTTTGGGGTCTGCGGTTCTGGACGGGTTCGGTGATTCACCACCCGAGTGGACCGTGGGAGGAATTGCAGTCTGTTTTAGACAGGAACTGAACCTTAGGGAGGAGCGGTTGGATATACCAACTCCTTTGAATGTATTGTGGGTGCAGGTGCAGGATTCAGGATACTTCTCATTTATCGTCCACCAGGTGATGGGAGGAATTCCTGAGGGAGTGGCAGATTCTCATCGAGAGGGTTTGGAATTCCCCCGATGGGTAATTTTGGGGGATTTCAATGCCTGGGTCAACGATGAACTCGCGCTTTTTGGACAAAACCTCCTCCAATTGACTGATTCGTTGGGCCTGACGCGGGTTATTACCACTGCAACCCACCAGGGGGGACATTCATTGGACTTGATATTCCATCTGGGGATGGAAGTCTCCGATGTGGAGGTGGAGCCCATCATTTGGTCTGACCATCATGCCCTGAGGTTCAGTTTCATGGCCCCCCGAAAGAGGCCTGCCCCCAAGGAGATAGTACAGTTCCGTCCTTTGAGAGGAGTTACCTCAGAAGGCCTAATGACGGAGCTTGACTTCTCGGGTTTTCCAATGGATAGCATGGATCCAGGGTTTTTAGTGCTGGCCTATAATAGGGCAGTTGTGAGGGCCCTGGATGTCATTGCTCCTTTCCGTGTTCACCCCTGTACTCTTCACCCTGGGTCCCCATGGTTTACCACGGAGATCCGTGGGTTGAAGAGACAGGGCTGAAGATTGGAGAGACGCTGGCTGAAGACTCACCTGGAAGTCGACAGGCTTAGACTGCTAGATCATTATAAGATCTACCAGTTAGCAATCTCCCATAAGAAGGCAGAGTTCCTGTCCAGGAGATTGCTTCAGCAAGAATAGACCGGCCCAGCTCTTCCGGACTGTGGACAGACTTGCAATCAGTCTGTCTTCATGCGGTCGAGCATTATCACAATTACAGTGTGAGGAGTTTGCGGCGTTCTTTGCTGATAAGGTGTGTCTGCTATCAGAGATGAGATCAGCCAGGGCCTTCCCATGGAGTCTTGCAATGACCAATCGAGGGACACAAATACCCATTTGACTTGGTCCACGTTCAGTCAACCGGTAGTCATGGACATAGTGAGAATCGTCCAGACTTTGCGTCCAACTTGCTGTGGTTTGGATCCGGGCCCTACACACCTACTTGTGGGGTGTGTAGAGGTTATTGGCCCGATCCTTACTGGGATAGTAGTGGCATCATTGGAGAGAGGGATCTTTCCTGATCCCTTGAAGGAGGCAATAGTACGTCCCCTCCTGAAAAAGCCCTCCCTTGATCCCGACTGCCCAGGAAACTACAGACCGATCTCGAATCTTCCCTTTTTGGGGAAGATTATTGAGAAGGTGGTCGCTTTGCAGCTGGATGACTATTTAAACATCCACAATATCTATGACTCTCTCCAGTCTGGCTTCAGGAAACAACATAGTACTGAGACGGCTCTTGTTCGGGTACTGAATGATCTCCTGATGGCAAGAGATCGGAGAACTCGTTCAATCTTGGTTCTCCTTGATCTTTCAGCAGCATTTGACACTGTGGATCATGGGGTGCTGCTTGAGTGCCTGTGGTCTCTCTGTGGACTAAGGGGGGTGGTCCACAGTTGGTTTAAATCTTTTCTGCAGGGTAGGAGTCAGAGAGTAGTATCGGGGATTTATTCCTTGACCTCTCGCTGTCTACACTGTGGAGTGCCACAGGGCTCAGTGTTGTCCCCCATGCTATTTGCGGTGTATATGCTTCCATTAGGGGACATTATAAGACATTTTGGTTTGAGTTTTCATTGCTATGCCGACAATTCTCAACTCTATATGTCTTTTGCACCTGAGCAGGAGTCTGAGTCAAGTACATTGTTGAACAACTGCCTCCTGGAGATACAGAACTGGATGAGTACCAATTGGCTGAGGTTGAATCCGGGGAAAACAGAGGTATTGGTGGTGGAACCGGGGGTAAGGATATCAAGTCCATGGGCGGGAAAACTCTCAGGTTTATTTCTGGGAAGAACCCCGCTCATGGCATCTGGTCAGGTGCGTAACCTTGGTGTTATTTTTGACGAAGGCTTGACCCTGAGGGCACAGGTGTCAGCCGTAGTCAAATCATCCTTTTTTCATCTAAGGAATATAGCACGGGTGAAACACTTGATTCCATCAGAGGATCTTCCTACCCTGGTCCACGCCTTTGTGGCCAACCGTCTTGATTATTGCAACGTCCTCTATCTAGGGCTGCCGGGAGTGGATATCCGCCGCTTACAGCTGGTGCAAAACGCGGCAGCTAGGTTGTTGACTGGAAGCCCGAGGTCCAACCATATAACACCTGTGCTTCAATTGCACTGGCTGCCTGTACAGTGGCGGATCACTTTCAAGGTCATGCTGATGACCTATAAAGCCCTACATGGTTTGGGACCTCGCTACCTGAAAGAACTCCTGACTTCTTACTGTCCCTCCCGCTCCCTCCGATCCTCTGGTGAGGGATTGCTGGAGATTCCCAGGTTAACTTTAAAAACATCTGGTGGAAGAACATTTGCCTTTATGGCTCCTACCCTGTGGAATTCTGTACCTTGCCAGATACGCAATTGCCTGACTGTGGAGAGCTTTAATAAAGCTCTAAAGACCTTCCTTTTTAACCAAGCATTTTTAGTGACTTAAATTACATTGGTTTGCGTTTTGAATTTAATGTTGTTTATAGTTTTGGTTTTAACATTGTATAAGTGATATTGTAAAGGCGCCCTGAGCTTTGGAAGGGCGCCTTATAGAAATAAATATTTACTTACTTACTAGCTCTGTTGCTGGCTGTGAGCGTGATCCACGATCTCAGGGGGGTGGTTGGAGATCTTCGGGTGTCCAGTACTTCCAGAAATATTGCCCATGCATAGCTGTAACTTGTGATCCGGTATCCAGTAAAGCCATCAATTCCACTTTGTACACCTTCACTAGAATGGTAGGACTCTTGCCGATGAAACAGGATCTGTCTATTGAGCTGGGTGGACCTGATCAGTCGCCCTTCGAGGATCAGCCCGCATCCCCGAAGACTCCTTGTTTAACGCCATTGCATTCTCAGAAGGTGTATTACAGCATCTCTCCACGTGGCCACTGATGCCACACCTTCTGCAAATTGGCTTCCCCTGTCAGACCAGTCTGTTAAGCATCTCCTAGGACAGGACTGAGGGTCGTTAAATTGCCTTTCGATCTCGGCCTGGATGTGGGACATCTCTGTCCTCCACCCTTCCTTAAGGCCCTGCACTTCCTGGCAGGCCTCCGTCATCTTGCAGGTCAGGGTTGCAATCTGCTCCACCAGTTCTGGATTTGAGTTTGAGCTAGTCGTAATAGAGTGGGCCTGATCTTGAGCCATCAGGGCATAGATTGGACAAGGGTCAAGGAGATAACTCGGGTAACCACCCATTGGTTCTCTGCCATACGCTGACTTCTCGGGGACAGTCTTCTGGTCTGAAGGCCCCTTCACCATGAGTCTTCTCTTGTCAACCCTTTCATGGGGTACCCCAGCCATGCCGCACCTAGTGGCATCACCATCTGTGGATAGGTTACAACAACTTCTCCTGGCTATCCCGAACCCAAGGTCTTTATTGCCTTCTCCTTAAAATCTAAGAATTTCGTATCAGGGTCTTCCAAGTGTAACATCCTGAGCTCTCTCTTCAAGACTTCACTGTGTACTCCCTCCACAAATTTCTCTGTAAGTTTGCGATCAGGGTCCGGAACTTCTCTAGGGTCCATCCTATTGATCATCCTCAGTGCTTCTTGGAGACTCGGACCATATTCCTTGAAGGTCTCCTGGGATCTCTGGGTATGGGAAAAGAACTTCATCTTGAAGTCTAACACCGTGCGTGTGTCAAAGGTTTGTTGCAACCTCTGCAAGATCCAATCTGCTGTAGCTTTCTCTCCCTCTGGCCAGGACTGGACTTCTCGATGGGCCGCTCCTTTCAACTTCCCAGTCTGTATCTCCACTTTCTGTTGTTCTTGGATCTGGTACAGTCTGAACATCACCTGCATTTTCGAGCAAAACTCCCATGTTGCTGGTTCCACTTCCATCTCTTTCTCCAGTAAACTGAGTAAGCCATGGCGCTCTGAAAAAATAGGGCATTGTCAGGGGCAAAGGAGGCACACGACCTGGGTTTCCTTCCCTGTCTCCTCCACACAACCCATTGCTGCAGCTCAACTCCACCGACATCTTGCTGTAGGAAGCTCCGGCTTTGGACTCCTTGCATAATTGTCATTATCCTGCTGACTATGCCAAGCATTTTTCTCTTCTGTGAAGGGCTTTTGCATGAATGGTGTTCTAGATTTGATCTCACTTACTGAAAGATGAGTGGAATGACCAGGAATTTGTTTCACTACAATCACCGGACTACCAACACAAGCATCACCCTCAGCAGGTGTTGTGATGCGGGGACGCCAAAGGTTCTTTTAGATGGATGGGTGGAATCACCTGACGAGACGCAGGAGTTGTCCTTTGAGTTTTGATGCTCGGAGGCTTTATTCAAGCAACAGGGATAGGTTGACATGGTCACAAGAGAAGAGGGGTAGCAAAATTGTAAAGCAGACAAGCAAACACTATTTTCATGTGCTATCAATCACTCTATAAACAGTTACTAGATAAGGATTCTATGAAATCTGGGAGGTGCAACTCAGCCTAAGGCCACTGTATTTTGATTCTCCCCCTAGCACATCTACAGTACCACTATTAGACAGTTACCAGCCCTAAAGGGGCACTTGCAGTATAGTAACACACAGTACAGTCACAATTCAAGTCAGTAAAGAACACATCAGAGTCCCCTTCCAGCGAGGGTCTTCGTGCGCACAAGCTGAGCATGAGATGAAGAAGAAGGGGGAATGAAGATGAGGGATCCTGCAAAGCATGAAACTGGCACCTCAGTGTAAGCCTAGAGGAGGCAACTGGGATTAAGAGAGATTTGTTAAACCATAGGTTCATCGGCATAAAACCCACTCTCACAGGCTGCTGGAAAAGGGGAATGAACTGAGCAAATTCCAGGCACAAGCCCACTGGTAGGCTGCCAGAAAACAGAAGGGAATGAGCAAGATTCCAGCACAAACCCACTGGTGGGCCTCCAGAAAGAAGAACTGCAGGAGGTATTTCGGCACAAACCCACTGGAGGGCTGCCAATGACAAGATGAACTACAGGAGATTCTTCAGCACAAACTCGCTGGGGGGCTGCCAAGGACAAGATGAGCTGCAGGAGATTCTTCAGCACAGACCTGCTGGGGTCTGCCAAGGACAAGATGAGCTGCTGGAGATTCTTTGGCACAAACCCGCTGGAGGGCTGCCAAGGATGAGATGAGCTGCTTGACAGTCTTTTGCACAAACCTGCTGGAGGTCTACCAAGGACAAAATGAGCTGCTGGAGAGTCCTCGGTACAAACCCGTTGGAGGACTGCCAAGACCAAATGAGCAGGAGAGAACGTCTTGTACAAGCAGGAATGAGAAAGAAACCAGGATACAGCAGGGGACACCTAAAAGAGAAGGAAAAAAATGGGGTGTAGAAAACCCGATGAAGAGAGATCTTGAAGTGTCCAGAACAAGAACCAAGAAAAACAAAACTGCAGCTGTAGATCAAACTTGGCTTCAACGAACTACGACCAGTGGCGAACGACAAAAGGATGTTAATGCAGTTCTTCCAGGATGAGCACATTCTGGGTGAAGAAGATTCTGACAGAGACTACAAGCTTGGGCACTGGAAGATGGTGAAGACTAAAGCTGTAGGATCTTTCCTCTGATGGATGGATGCTGATTCCACTGAGACATGATTGCACACACAGGTGCACAACCTTGGACAGCTTGGAATTGGCATACAGTACTTGCAGTGCAGTATAGAGGCAGAAGATTGAGTCTATACGCACAAGTCTTTGGTAATCAAGGATGGCTGGTACACTCAGGATCCGTTTTGGGGCAATTAAACAGTTCTCAGGGCAGTTGTTCAGTTGCAGGGTGATTTGCAAGAAGCAAGGGCAAATAACCCAGTTCAGGGCAGTTGTTGGGTTCTGGGAGCAACTTGCCAGAAGCAGGGGCAACAACACAGTCCAAGCAGTTTGCAAACAGGAATGCAGTTCAGGCAATCTGCAGTCAGTAAAACAGTTCAGACTCGTTGCGAACAGTAAAGCAGTTCAGGCAATTTGCAAACAGTAAAACAGTTCAAGCACTTGCAGGTTTGTTGCCACATTAGATGCCTAATTGCCCTTTTAATCCAGTGGTGCTACTGCCCTTAATTGGTACTAACCTATTTAAGCAGCTGCTAGTCAACTCCTGCCTCAGCCATTCCTACGGGGCTGTTCAAATGTGGGAAATATTTAACAAATCCCCTTCCCCACCTATGCGACCACAGTCGCTGTCCCAAAGCCCTCAACAAACAGCAGGGGTCTCACTATCCACCTCCCCCTACTGGGAGACTATCCTCTCTCTCACTGTGATTTGAGGACTAGGGTGTGTTCTGAAAAGGATGCAGGGCACCTGGGCTTGCTAGCCCTTCCTTGGTTGGGTCTGGGCCCCTTTAAATCTGTAAGACTTTTTCTGGCTGGGCCCCTTCTTAGACTGAAGGGCTCTTTCTTTTTTAATCTGTGGTCCTAACCTTACTGGGCCCCTCTAAATTTGTGGGCCTTCTCTGCTGGCCCCATTAATCACTCTGGAGCTTACCTTTGCCCCTCTGATGTGCCTACAGTGCGTGGCCCCTTTAAATATTTTCTTAGGCCTTAATTGGGCCCTTCTGTCAGTCACCTTCCTTTTGCTCTGCCCCTCAAATTCTTTACTGTGGGCCTCTATGCCCTTGCCCCTCTTAATGGCATCACTGCGCCTGATGAATATTTAAAATATTTAAATGAGGAGCCCCTTTGGCCCCCCACCTTCGGCACTAAGCCTTACCCTGGTAGCGCCCTAGGTGCTTTTAAACATTTAAAAAAATGTCATTAGGCAGTCAGCACTTTACTGGCATGCTGCCACTGACTCACCACCCCAGCCTGGGGTGAAGAAGCTGCAGAGGGAGGCAGGAGGTTCACTGGCGGTGGGAGGGACCACAGCAAAGGGGAAACGGGCAGTGCGGTGGACAACAGGAGGCCTCGGGAGGGACAAGGGTCATCTTCTCTATGGCATCTTCTCAGTGACACCACCAAGGGACCAGACGATTACTTTTGGAAACCGGGGCACAAAAACAATAAAAGGGACAAAGCAGCCCACACCAGACCGCTCTCTTCTTTTCTTCCGTTCTGACCGTCATACACTTCACCTGCCTCATGACTGCCAGAACCAGGACAACACAGGAGCAGCAGCACTAGTGAAGCAGGAGCGGAGGCACCTAGACAATGGCAGGGAATGGCTTCAACCTCTCAGGTAAGCCCTCCTGGTTTCCTACCAAGTTTCTGACAACTTCCTCTTTTCAACACTAGCCGGACACCAACTCAAATGATCTCCCTTTCAAATGGATGCTCGGGGTTCCAGTTCTAGAACCCCAAGCCCATGTGCAAGCCACCAGCTGATTTTCAAATCTGGCACCATGTGCTGGGAAGGGACAGCAATCCAGCACATGGGTGCCCACTCCTTGTGCTGCCTGCTGAAGGTGGGGGGTCATGAAATGGAGCAGAGCAGGCAGCAGGGAGAAAAAGAAAAACTTTTATTTTTTTTTAGACAAATGTGGCCCAACCTGGCACTTGGAGAGAGTGGAGAAACACTGGCAAGGGCCCCTTTTCATCACCCCTTTCATTGCCAATGCTGGGAATCCTGTGGGGCACTTAATTCATTTAAATAAATATTTCTGTGGTGACCCCATACTCTGGGACACTACATGATTACCACCCCTGTACGGCTAGTGGTACCACCTTCTATCTCCAGGATGACCCACGGCATCTCCAGATCTTCCTTTTTCTCCAGGTGCCCCTGAATTTCTGCACCCTCAGTTCCCTCCCTCACATATAGTACATCCCCTCTTCCTTTACCTTTCTCTCCTGAACAGAGAGTAGCCTGGTATGGCCATATTCCAGTAATGACTGTCAGTGCACCATGACTCCATTGTGGCCAACAAATTCAGGCCATCTCTCTCCAGGACAGAGTCCAGGTCTGGAATAATAGAAATTTCTTCATACTTCCTGTAATTTCCTTTTCTGTTAGCTCCAACAATGTCAGTGGGTAATTAATACATCTGCTCTCCATTTTATAATTGCACTTCAAGCACATTTTATCAGTTCAGCAGAGCCACAGGTTCAAACGGCCATTGTTAGCCATTTGCCAACAGCTGTTCACACCTATTTTACTTGTGTAGGCATGCCTATTCATTTTTGAGCCCAAGTGTTGGGATGAGTTCTCGATAGCGCAGTGGCATCAGGTGCATCAGTGTGATGTCACATCACAGAATCACAGAGCAACAGCTCACCAGCTCAGGGATTTGACAGAGCAACTAGAAAGCTGCTTCATAACTTTTATTTGACTAATTCAGTTATTTTCACCACACTGGTGGTCACTCAGGCAGCACGTCTGTCAGAGGATAACTTTGACCATCCTCAGCTCTCGGCAGAGAGCGTTTTCTTACCAAAGGCTTAACAGTAGTTCCTGGCTGCTACCACCCTGTTCTGAAGGGGGAACGTGTGCAAGCAGGCCCACAACACTAGCTTCATGATTGCAGTCATCAGTCCCAAAATCTGGAGTAGACTGTGGGCAGAGCCTGATGACTGGCTTCTCAACCACTGAACCTTTCAGGATCTCTTTTCTAGCTGCAGAGAGGAAAACTTTCGCCTCGTCTGTCTTGAACACCACGCCCAAGTGCTCCATGCTCTGGGACAGGTTGAGGGAGCTCTTCACCTGGTTGACTACCCAACTGGGTGTCTCCCATAAATCCAGGGTCCTGGGCACGGATTTCCTTGCCATCTGGGCAGTTGACATTCAAATGAGTAAATCGTCCAGGTAGGGATATGTATGTGATGTCCTTCCTGTCTGAGTTGTGTCACAAGAACCATGAGGAACTTCGAGAACACCCTTGGTGCTTTTGCCAACCAAAAGGGGAGAGCTACGTACTGGAAGTCCTGCCCCTGAATTGTCAACCTGAGAAACGTCTGGTGATACTGTTGAGTGGATATGTAGAGATGTGCATCCCTCAGGTCTATGGATGCTAGATAATACCCCAGCTGTACAGCCCTTATGATTGACCATAGGGACTCCATCTTGAAGGTCATGTGACAGACAAATCTGTTTAGTGCTTCAGATCCAGAATTGGTGTGGAACCCCCCTCCGACTTTGTGGAACCACAAAGCAAACTCGGTAGAATTCCTGACCTTCCTCATTTTTGTGGGGGGGTCATCACCGGAATAACTGTCCAGATCTGTCAGAGTGATCCCAGGTTTGATACACTGCCTGTCTCTTCACTGGGTCTTTTGCCACAGGGGACTACAGGAAATGCCCCTTTTTGGTTACTGTCACAAATTCTACTGCGTAACCTAGTGCCAGTATGTCTAGTACCCATGGGTCTAACGTCATTTAGGCCCATCTGGTATAAAAATTCTGTAATCTTCCATCAAGCAAAGGGAGGCAGAGATGGGCCCGCATACCTTTATTGTGAGTTACCTCCTCTTCATTCTGCACCCCTGTTATATCTGCAGGCAAAGGACCCTCTGATCTTACTTTGAGAAACAACTCTTGCAGCAGGTTACACCATTAGGACTGAAGCTGGCAGGCGCCAGGACCCCACGGAAAAATTAGCTAGCAGTATCCAGCGGGAGACCACCCCTGAAGTCAGCCCCTCCCCCGATGTCAGGCATCACATAAAAGGGGGTGGTCCCCCAGCATCCCCAGTTCATTTCCCACCGTCGACTCTCCAGCATCGGCCTCACGAACGCCTGTACAGACGAACGACGCATGTAATATTCAATCAAACAATTTCTTAGTTTCTACTAAACTTCATGTCTACTTCTCCTACTCCTTCTATCGAAGGACACCCCTCCAAGTGCACCTCTGGCAAGAAGATCCCATTTGCCGAACACCACACAGCCTGCGTGAGGTGCCTGAGCCCAGAGCACAATACTCAGGCCTGTCCTATTTGCCAGCAATTCAACAGTAGGACCAGGATCCATCACCAAAAGGCCCTTCAGGGGTGCCTTCTTGAGGGAAAAACTCAAAAAGATGGAGAAAGGACTTACCTCCAAGGGGGAATACTCCCGTAAGTCAGGGAAGCACTGGGACAAGCATCGGGACTCTGGTAGGTCGAGATCCCCGAGCCTGGCCTCAGAGTCTAACTCCAGCTCCATGCGGTCCAATCAATCACCCTCCTGGGCTTGCTCTCAGCCACCCCCTCATCAAGGTAAGGTCTGCAGGGAGCTCCTCAGCCTCGCTGCACCTGCTTAAGACTTCTTGGGCGCCCGACTCCATCACCCAGCCTGGATCCTCAGACAGGCACAAGGCCAAGTCATCCTCAAAATCTAGTGGGGCGTCAGACCGACGCTGTGACACCAACCACCGGTCAGTCTCCCAACCTCTGAAAGCACCAGAAAGGAAGACGATGGAGCTGACATCGCTTAAACGGACATCGGAGTCAAAGAGGGCATCCGACCCAACATCCGCCAAATGGGTTAGAGAACCAACACCTGCACCTCCGGCGACGGCTGACACCGGTTGTAAGGGGTCTGCCAGAGAAGAGGTCACTGCACTGCCTGACAACCAGACAGGCGATGCGGAGGACGCAGGCTTGCCCAGGGAACCGTCGCCAGATACCGTAGTTCCCCAGGACCCGACCCTGTCGACAGGCCTACACCGACCTGTCGGGTATGAACTAGCAGGAGGTCAAAGACCTGTTTACGTTTTGGTGGGATACCATTAAAAAGGATGTGGTGCCCACTAAGCATCTTCCACATCCACCACCACCTCTTCCTCCTCACGGAGCGTGTAAGACCCCCGACCCCTAAGGAGCCAACTCCACCTCCCAGGGGCAGGTCCAGAGAGTGAAAGAGATGCCCATCATGGTCTTCCTCAGGGTCTCCTAGCCCTAAATGACCCAGAGGCAGATGACCATCTCTGGGGGATGACTCCAGGCCGGAAACGTCCAACACTTCTAGGTCTCCATTCCCCTTTAGTCCCCCATTACCCGACCCACGAAACCTCCCCAGGTCACCACCAGATGATCCCTCATTCTCAGAAATCATGAGGCACATCCAAGAGAACATGGGGTGGGAGACAGAGGACTTAGACCCCGAGAGACAATGCCTTGCCCATTATCTCAGGCAAAAGGACCCGAAGCCTGTGGTGGTCCCACCATTGGTGGACACCTTTACCACCATCACCAAGGCTGCTTGGAAGTGTCCACATTCAACTCCAGCAGTTCCGAAAAAGGCTCACCACCTCTACAAGGCTCCATCGGAGGACCCGTATTTGGCGCAACAACCCCTGGCTGATTCTCTGGTCATAACAGTATCTCATGATCGGTCTCGGTGGCCTCAACACCGGTGTATCCAGCCTCTGGACCAGGAATCTAAGCAATTGGATTCTGTGGGAAGACACATGTACACAACTGCTACATGCTCTATAAGGTCTTTGAACTACCTGATGCACATGGTGCAGTTTCAGAATGCCCTTTGGGAACAGGGCCAAGACCTTATGAAGGATTTCCCAGGTGGCGATAAGGATGAATTGCTGAATCTTCTTCAGACTGGGTCAGGCATCGGGACCCAAGTCCTCCGAGCTGATTACGATTCAGCGGACTCGGCGGCCAGGGGAGCAGCCACAGGCAATTGTTTCTGGAGACACTCTAGGCTAAGAGTCTCCAGCTTTACCCCAGCCGTCCAAAAGAACATCTTGGACGTCCCTTACAGTGGAGCAGTCCTGTTCGGTGAGGAATCTGAAAGGGTGATCACCAGGCTGCAGAACGCCGGAAAGGCAGTCAGGACTGTACAGGCCATCTACAGGCCCAAATCTGGTTCTTTTCTTAAGAACCAGAACCATTTTTGCAGCCGGCAACAAAGGCAACAGCCACGTTCTGGCCAGCAACCTAGGGGCAACTTCAGTCGCAAAGGTCAAGCTAGGTTCCCCGCGGGCCAGGGCCAAAAACATCCTAAATCCACCCAGCCGCAGGGACAAATACCACCACAGCATTACACCTTCCCGGCCCCCATCCCTCCTCTGGATCTATGGGAAGAGAAGGTCGGGGGTCACATCTCTCATCACCTTTCAGGATGGCAGAGGGTAACCTCCGACTGGTGGATGTTGCAGCTGGTTAGTCGAGGGCACTCTGTTGAGTTCCTTGACCACCCACCATCAAGACCTCCCCTACTCTCCCGCTATTCAGGTCAGCATGCCCTGCTCATCCAGCAGGAGATCTCTGCACTCCTGGACAAGGAGGCCAAAGAGTATGTTCCACGGAACCAGAGAGGAAAAGAATACTATTCTTACTACTTCCTCATCCCAAAGAAGACAGGGGACTTGTGCCCAATTTTAGACCTCAGTGATCTCAACACTTTTGTGTTGTACAAGCGCTTCTGCGTGGTGACCCTCCTGGGCCTCATTCCCATGCTCAAAGAGGGCACATGGCTTGCGTTGCTGGACATGCAGAACACTTACCTACATCTCCCGATCACTCAAGTGTATCAAAAGTTTCTGTGCTTCGAGTTTCTGGGATGCCAGTACCAGTTCCAAGCTGTCCTCTTCGGACTGTCCTCAGCACCTCGGGTGTTCACGAAGTGTATGGCAGTCATGGCAGCAGCTGTCAGGAGACAGGGCCACTACGTGTTTCCGTATCTAGACGACTGGCTCCTTATGGCACCTTCACAGGAAGCCCTGATGTCCGCAATCCAGGATACCCGTTCCCTCTTCCAATCGCTGGGTATCACCATCAATCAGGAGAAGTCGTACCTTCTTCCTTCTCAGAAATTGCAGTTTATAGGGGCAATTCTAGACACCACTCAAGGGAGGGCATTCTGTCCTCAGGACAGGGTGGAACGCATCAGATCCCTCATAAGGAACATAGTAGAAAAGAAAGTGGTACCAGCCAGGACCATTCTTTGCCTGCTCGGGCACATGGCGGCAGCCATTGCAACGGCTGCCCTAGCTGGAATCCATATGCAGGTCACCCAATGGATGTTGTGGGCCCAATGGGGCCAAAAACAAGATCAACTGCAGCATCCAGTCCAGATCACGAATGCCGTCATCCGAGACTGACATTGGTGGCTCGTCCCAGAGCATCTATCGACTGGAGTCCCTTTTCTTAGCACTGCCTCCAACAGTGGCTCTTTCCATGGATGCCTCGGGGTCTGGATGGGGAGTTCACCTCAACGGGGTCAGGTCTTAAGGCTCCTGGTCGTCTCTGGAATCTCACCTTCACATAAGCATTCTGGAGATGAGAGCTGTCCTGTATGCCCTACAGGCCTTCCAGTCAGAGATTCCACCAGGTACCCTCCTGTTACAAACAAACAATACCGGCTGGCAGTATAGCCTAGAGGTTAGAGGAACGATGTGTGAACGAGCTTGGTACATTCAGCAGCTCAGACCTGAGTTTGATTCTCACAACCTCCACTTGCATACTGTGTGATTCTGAGCAAGTCACTTAACCGCCCAGTGCTCCCAGGTCACACCTGAAAACAGGGACTTGTGTCTAGTGGGCCTTACCCGGTTACCAAAGACTAAACTAAAAAAAAAAAAATTACTGCGATGATGTATTATCTCAACAAACAAGGAGGCACTCATTCCTACCCCCTTTGCAGGGAGGCCAAGAGGGTATGGGATTGGGTACTGCAACACTGTGCAGAAATCATTGCAGTACATGTTTCCAGAGTGGACAACACTATCACGGACAGTCTAAGCCAATCACAGGCCAGAGTCCATGAATGGGAACTGCTTTAGGAAGTCGCAGAGGACCTGTTTCGCAGATGGGGGACACCAGAATTAGACCTCTTCGTGTCCACATCCAATGCAAAACTGCCCAATTTCTGCTCATTAGATCCAGGGCCTGGTGTTTTCTGGTGAGATGTGTTGTCGCTCTCTTGGCTGGGCAGGTTTCTCTATGCTTTCCCACCCTTACCTTTGATCCAGAGGGTTCTATTGAAGCTCCGACAAGAGCGGACATCTCTCATGATAGCGCCCTTTTGTCCCAGGCAAATTTGGTTCCCTCTATTGTACCAACTGGCCCAGGAACCTCCAGTGCCTCTACCATTCAGCTCTCACCTACTGTCCCAGGAAGCAGGCTCCTTGGTCCATCCGGATCTTTGGTCTCTGAACCTGCATGCCTGGCTCCTAAGGACATAGCAGTCATGAGATACAGGTCTCTCAGGACGTTGCAAACATTTTGGTGGCGACCAGAAAGCCCTCCACTCATGCCACCTACGCCACGAAGTGGCGTAGATTTTGTATTTGGGCTCAAGCTCAGGGATTGACCCCACTGGATTTCCCAGAGAGGTCAGTTTTAGATGATCTCCTATCCCTCTATGAGGCAGGGCTTGCCTACTCCTCCATCAAGGTACACCTCTGCGCCATTTCGGCGAACCATTCACCGGTAGGTCACAGGTCTCTAGCACAACTAGAGGCTTCCCGTGCTTTCTTACGCGACATTCTACATTTGAGACCTCCCATCAAAGACCCAATTCAACCTTGGGAACTCCTCTTTGTCCTAGAGCAGCTTACACTGTCCCCTTTTCAACCAGCCACGGATTGTGAGCTGTGTCTCCTCTAGGAAAAATTCTAGCTAGCAGTATCCAGTGGGGGTCCACCCCCAACGTTGGCCCCTCCCTCAACGTCAGGCATCACATAAAAGGGGGCGGTCCCCCAGCATTCCCTGTTCTCCCGCCGGAGACTCCTGGTTAATTCTGCCAGAAGAATTTCTGAGCTTCACGCACTTATGTGCAAAGTTCCTTATTTGGTTTTTCACAAGGACAGGGTGTCCTTAAGGACAAATCCTAAGTTTCTCCAGAAAGTGGTCTCGGCCGTCACGCTCAACCAGGACATTGACCTTCCGGTATTCTACCCCAGTCATTCTAACAGAGGAGAAGCCCTGTTACACACCCTGGATGTACATAGGAGCCTCAGATACTATCTGGCTAGAACCAGATCCCACCACAAGTCAAACCAGCTCTTTGTTTCTTTCGCACACCAGATGCAAGGTGCACCGGTGTCTTAAGCAGTCGCTCTCCAGATGGCTAGTGAAATGTATTTCGTTCTGTTACCAGAAGCGCAACAAACCTTTACTGGGACCGGTAAAAGGTCACTCCATGGGGGGGGGTGGCTACCTCCTTCGCAGCACTCAAGAACATCTCTATGTCATCCATCTGTGCAGCAGCAACCTGGAGCACTATACACACCTTCATCAGGCATTACAGTTTGGATATTGCCTCTAGGCACAGAGCAGGTTTCGGCTTGGCGGTTCTTCAGGGACTTTTGTCCTAAAATCTGACCATCTCTCCTATCCTCCTCCTGATAAGGAAATAGTTCCCTAACTGCTGTGGTGTTTCCCTCCCACCTTCCCCTCTGGAGGTAAACTTTTCTGACCTAGCTTCTAGGCTACGACGTCTTTGATGCCATCCTATTACCAACCTTCCTTTGGAAGCGGATCCTTGGTCTCCCCTTCAGATGTCACCTTTGGACCAGGAGTCTCCGGCGGGAGAACAGGGGATGCTGGGGGACCGCCCCCTTTTATGTGATGCCTGACGTTGGGGGAGGTGCCAACGTTGGGGGTGGTCCCCCACTGGATACTGCTAGCTAGAATTTTTCCGTGAGGTCCTGGTACCTGCCAGCTTCAGTTCTAATGGTGTAACCTGCTGCAAGAGCTGATCTTCCCTTGTCAATCTTCACCATTCATTGCTGCTTGGGTAGTGCCGGGGGCGCGCACCTGCTATGGGAGATTTTTTTTTTTTTTTTGAGTCGGCTCCAACGGTGCCGCCCAGGAGAGTGACACACTGCGTCATGCACGAGAGGTGGCCGTTAGGTGCCGCAGACTCCTCCTCCATATTAGTTCTGTTTCTTCCGCCATCGAGGCTGCACCCGCTACGCGGTTAGATTCAGTTCTAGGCCTAGTTGCGATATCAACCTTTCCAGACTCCTCCTTCCTGCTTTTCTTGATGTCATCACCGGTAAGATCGTTCTTTTTCTTTCTCTTTTTTTCAACAGCGCCGAAAGCTGTACTTGTTTTGGTCTTAATTTTTTCGTATCATGTCAGGTTCGGGGGCAAAACGTAAGTCGAAAGCGGGCTATGCATCAGTGCTCCTGTAGCCGGCATATCTTATCTGTGTCAATCTTCACCATTCATCACAGATGGGGTACTGGCTGGAGATCAGGACCCCGTGGGAGCCTTTTTTTTTTTTTTTTTAAAGGATAGGCGGAGCCGACGCAGCATTGGCGCCGCCCTCAAGGCCAACGTACTACGTGGCACTCGAGGATTAGCCCTTAGGCTGGGTCGACTCCGCCTGCCTACCAGTTCTTCGTCTCCTGCCATCGAGGTCGCCTCGTGGGAAGCCTGAAGAAGCCTTATTCAAAAATTTTAGGCCTTGAAGCCTGCGTCTTTAGTCGTCGGTCTACTAGTTCTGTGTTTGCCTCCACTCGACGTCGCCGGTAAGATCTTTCCTTTTTATTACATTTAAAGCGACGTCGAGTCTGTTTTTTGGTGTTTTTTTCTCCGTAGGTCATGTCGCGGTCGGAGGGCCAAAAATCACAGAAGACGGGGCGGCCCCCTATGCGTCGGTGCCCATGCGGCCGAAAGTACTCCGTCACCGACCAACATGACCAGTGCCTTTCGTGCCTTGGCCTGCTACATGACATGGATTCGTGCGACGCCTGCTTCTCGATGGACCGCCGAGTTTTGGAACAGCGCGTGTTTAAGGTCGGGCGAGCTCCGCGACTTTCGGGGGTAGGCCGCGCACTCGTCGGGCCAAGCCACATTCTCTCGAACCCTCCTCCGGGTCCCCTTCCGGTTCTACCACGACCGCGGAGGAGGGAGCCTCGGCCTCTTCTAGCCTAGCCGTGGCCGAGGCTCCTTCCGCGGCGCAGGAGGCCCGTTCCGCTTCCCCCCGGGAGGCGGGCGGAGGCGCCGCTCGGCAATCACTCTTCCGGGGTGAAGGCTGCCCGTGTCACTCCACGGTCCGCTAGGCCCGGGTCGGCCGCGTCGTTCGGTGCACTCCGGGCCTCGAAGTCGTTGCGGTGCCGAGGGTCCTGTCGGTGTCGGCGTCGGCGCCGACCCGACTGTCGGCATCGTGGGGCTTGCCGGCACCGTTCGCGGTGCTGACACTGCTCGCGGTGCCGTGAAACCGCCTTCGACATCGTCCTTCGCCATGTCTTACCTCGGCGCCGAGGTTGAGCACGGTGCCGTGGGGCCTTCGGTGTCATCCGTCGGCACCGACGTAGGTGCTGTTGGGACTCTCGACACTGCGCGCGGCGCCGAGCGGTCTCACGGCGCCGATGTCGGCACTGTGGTCGGAGCCGAGTCCTTCGGGGTCGTCGACACCGCCTTGGTCCTCGCTGCCGCACGCGGCGTCGAGCGGCCTGGCGGTGGCATCGGCTCCTAGACTGGGGTTGCTGTCGGCGCCGTCTCCATCCAGGTGCCTCCCCTGGCACCGGTGGACCTGATGGTGCCACAGCTGGCCCTGGCCTAGGACTTCTGGCCCAAGCTGCCCTGCCACCTTCTGCTGGCACCGCTCGCGGTGCTGTGGACCGGGCGGGGATTGCCTTGATTCCTGGGCCCCTCGGAAAGGTGTCCTTCCTCATCCCCTATTGTTTGGCTTAGGGCCTCGGACTCTTCCTCTTCGGAGTCGGAGTCCAGCTCGGAGTCGGAATGGGCAGTCACACCTTCGGGTTGTCTGCAAGGGAGGACGAGTTGGTGGTTTCTCTTGGTCCTGCCAGTCCCCCTCCGAGGTGAGTCGGGATTCCTCTAGGGCTAGGGTCAGTGGTGCTGACCAGCGGGCTGTGGTGTGTGCCACCATCGCCTTGCAGCCTAGCCTTGGGGGGTTCCTTGACCCCTCTGCGGTGGTACCCCCTACTGTGGCATCTCTCGGTCGCCCAACTTTGGGGCCTATCGAGAGGGCCACGGGAGGGGAAGGTGCTCCTCCCGGGATTGCCCCTTCGGAGGCGGCCCTGGGTACGGAGCTGCCTAGACTGGCCACTTCGAGGGCTAGGACCCTTTCGGACTCCGAAGGGTCGAGGGGTATAGGTTCGGCGCGCCGGCCCTTCTCTGGGACCTACCCGGGTCCTGGACAGAGCCGGAGTGCGGACTTCCGGCCTTCCCCTTCGGGTTCCTTGAGAGGGTCCCATTCTTTCGAGGCAGGGGACCGTCCTTCTGGACCTTCACGGCCCCGGTCGCCTCACTTGGGGGATTCTTTTGGGCGCAGTCTAGGCAGTACCGAAGCGGTTGTGCAGCTGTCGACTGCGGAGTCTTCCAGGACTCCCCGCGGAGTCCGTGGTCCGCTCCTTAGCCCTGGCAGAGGTCAGCGACTTCTTCTCTTGGCTCTGTCCCTCCCCTCTGCTGCCTTCTCCTGCGTTCCCAGGTATTTTTGGTCCTAGCGGCCTCTCACCTGGGAACAGTTCAGGCGCGGTGGCTGCTCGGTTCCTGCTTACGTTAGGGCTTTGGACAGCCAGGTTTTCAACCTCCCCGAGCAGCCACCCTCCGAGCCTATGGTGACCTCCAGCTCCTCATCCCTCTTCTGGGGGAGAGGAACCTTCTGTCCACATCTCTCCTGCTGCTGATCTCTCTGAGTATCAGCTTCCTCGTGAGGATGATGGAGGACCTTCACCTTTCTCCTTCTTCTGTGAGCAATCCGGAGCATGCGGCGCACGCCTTCCTAGGCGATTTTGGGACAGCCACCCTCGTGGTGCCGCCTTGGCCCGCTCCCTTTCGGGAGGCGTCCATGCGTTTCTGGCAGAGGCCCTTCTCCGGAGTTCCTGCCCCTAGGGACCTCTGCCAGAGGTATTGCGCTCCCCCGGAGTCTCCAGGTTCCTTGCCTCATCCGCAGTCCGGATTGACGCACCTGGACACTCCTGATGGGCTTCGCGCCCACCAGTGACCGCCCCCAGATCAGGACTCCTCGGATTTTGATTTCTGGGGGAGGAGGACTTTCTACTTGGCACGGCTGCTTCTCTCCATCTCTGCGCATCAGGCCCACTACGCTGCCTATAACAGGTACTTGTGGTCAGCGCTAGGTCAGTTCCTAGCCGCTCTGCCTGACTCAGAGCAAACCAGACAAGCCATTGCTCTTTCTGCTTGTGGCCTGGAGCTAGCAAGGCACCAAGCAAGGGCATCTTACGACACCAATGAGGTAGCTATCAGGGTCGTAGGGACAGCAATCTGCACCAGAAGATCAGCATGGCTTCGCCTTTCCGGTTGTCACCTTTGGCCGCAGGTGATTGTGCTCCACTCACCAGGGTACCTACTCTTTTCCGTAGGGGGCGAGACGGCGTTTGTTGGGCAAATTCTTCTCCGGGGAACCCCGTCTCGCTCTCCCCTCTCTAGGGCCTCCTCAGGCCCAGAAGGTTCCCCCCCTTAGTGTGTCACCCACTGAGGGCTAAGGGACACTGTCCCTTAGGGTGCAATCAGTCAGCCCCCTTCGGGGGGCTTGGTACTCACCCATCTGTGATGAATGGTGAAGATTGACACAGATAAGATATTCAAATTACGTACTTACCGTAATTATGATCTTTCTGTGTATCTTCACCATTCATCACAATCCCTCCCACCATCCCCCTTGGGGCTCCAGTCTCTGGAATCCTCCTCCCTCTGTGCCTTCCCTCGCTTCACTGCATAGGTGCCGGAAACACTGGGGCGAAAGGGGCCGTAGCCCCCCACTTTCTATTTCTGTATGGTAAAACCAGTATAGGGAAAAGTGCCCTCTCATTCTCAGCCCCCTCAGCTTTTGCCATCTTCCGGCACCCTTGCTTGAGTGAGATTAGTTGGGACACACAGGGGGAACAGTCTTCCCTAAGGGGTACAGTTCGAGTGGCACCCCTTCTCTTCTACATATCTTCACTCCTACAGGGCGGGAGCTGGTAGTTGCCCTCCTTCTGTTATCCATCTTATTAAAAAAAAAAAAAAAAATGTTCCCCTTTTTTTCACCAAATATTTCCTTAAAGACAGAGTACTGAGTCCCTGTACCCTGTCCTTCTCCAGAATAGCCAACTCTGCTTTTGGGGTATTGCCAGTTATTCTGTGCCTTGAATTCTGGCAAAGAGCTTTGCTAACTCCTTGCAGTTCCTATACAGTCTGGTGACGGACAAGGGTCCTGGATCCTTGTTACTTCTCACTCTCTCCTAAATTCTCTCTCCTCCCTTCCCTCCCTTCTTCCGTTTCCAGAGATTGGGGCCCCTACCCAATCCCCTTAGTCTTACTTCTTCTATGCTGTCCTCTCAGTCGTTATTTCTCCTTTTAGTTCAGTTTTCTCTTCCTTTTTCTGTCCCTTGGACTCTCTTGTCCCACCCTCCATCCCTTCCTCTTACCTCTCCGGTGACTCAGAACTGGTAGGCAGGTGGAGTCGACCCAGCCTAACGGCTAATCCTCGAGCGCCACGTAGTACATTGGCCTCGAGGGCGGCCCGATGCTGTGTCGACTCCGCCTATCCTTTTAAAAAAAAAAAAAAAAAGGCTCCTTAGTCTGATCTCTGGCCAGTACCCCATTGTGATGAATGGTGAAGATACACAGAAAGATCATAATTACGGTAAGTACGTAATTTGAATTTTTCCATCACGGACCGGCATGATGTTTGTCTCTCTTGCCTGGGACCCAGCCACAGTATGGATGCGTGTGATGCCTGTTTCTCAATGGAACATTGCGTCCTGGAAGTCCACGCATTCGAGATCGGCAAGGCTCCGCCGACTTTCCAGGGATGGTGCCGCTCCAGGGATTCCCAAGTAAGGTCTCTAGACTCTTCCTCCGGGTCCCCTGTCAGGCTTATATGGTCTGTAGAGGAGGAGGCTTCCTCATCTTCTCTTGCCAAAAAGGAGGCCTCTTTTGCTGTGTTGGAGTAACGCCGAGGTCCCTCCCAGGGCGGCGGCGGGGACACTGCCTCAGCAGTCACCTCCTCGGAGGTGCAGTCTCCCCCAGTGTCGAGGCCCAAGTCTGCTGGGTCTGGCATCGGTGGACCCTTGACGCTGATTTCCAGGATCCCTGCGCCGTTTGTGGTGCCGGTGATCGAGACGGCACCGTGTGGTGCCGTGTTGGCTCTCGGCGCCGTGGGCCCACTTGGTTCTTCTAGTGGTGCCAAGTCGGGTCCCAGTGCCGAGGGCGGTGCCGTGGGTCTGGCCAGCACCATTGGGGAGTCGGGGCCTGGTCTAAGCATTGCAAGGGGTCCAGGGTTGTCCGGCGCCACCGCTGACACCGGCGCCGTTCGCGGTGCTGTTTCACTGGAGACCCCTGGGGTGGCCAGTATTGTGGTCCAGCTGGTCTCTTCCTCCTCGAAGGAGAATGATTCAGATATGGACCTGTCCTGGCACCCTGATTCTTCAGAGTCAGGGTCTCTGGTGGGACGATATGCTAGGCAGCCCAGCACGCCTATTCCTCTGTCTCCGCTGCTGTCCTCCCCTGAGGCCTCCCAGGCTGGGGGTGGTCTGGGGTCCCTGGAGGGGGATGGAGTGGAGGTGGAGGGAGGGGCTCTCCCTCCTGAGGGGGTTGTGGCAGCTGCCGATCCTGGTGCTGCTGCACCTCCTCAGGCTGGGGGTGACTGGGGTCAAGGAGGAGGGCATTCTCGGAGTCCGGGGGTAGAGAGACAGGGTTCAGGTGCCTCAGTCTTCATCTGCCACCCCTCGGGGGGTGGGTAGAAGCCGTAGCGCTGGGTCCCGTCTTTTCCTCTCGATCCCCAGGGACCCCTCTGGTGGCATTGCTGTGGGCTGCCCTTCTGGATCCATGCAGCCCCAGGTTCATCACAGGGGAGGATCCCCTACTAGGCTCATCCAGGCTTTGCATCCCCAGGGTTCCGTTCTGCAACCTGGTTTATTGTCTGGGATCCCACCAGCTCGGGCTCCATTCCACAGATTTCAAAGCCTCAGCAGAGGACAGTTACCTCGCCGTAGGTGCCCCTCTCCCATTCCTCTGCAGTCACCCCCCTCTCTCCCAGGCCATGTTGGTCCTATGGGCCCGTTATCCTGGGAGATGTCCAGAGGCTCTGCGGCAGCCTTGCCCTCATATGTTAGTTACATGTATGAGCTGGTGTTTCACCTACCCCCACTGCCGCAGGAGTCCTCTGAACATTTGAGCTCCCATCCAGGGAATCTGTCAGGCTGCTACCTGGAAGTTAGCACACACCTTCATTTCCCATTATCACACCGACCTTGAGTCACACCAGGTTTTGGGGCCTCAGTTCTCCAATCTCTGTTCCCTAAGTAGAGAGTGTGCGCCCTGCCCCCTCTTCCCAGGAGAACTGCTATGAGTCTGCCAGAAAGTGCAGATATACCATCATATCCACGTCCCTAGAAAAACAGGTTACTCACCTGTAACAGTAGATCTTTCACAAAGTGGTCTCGCAGCAGGTAATACACTTGAGTCGTCGCCAGAGGTTGCTGTGGTGCACAGCAGCTCTTCTAGCAGTCTTTTTCCTGTTTCCTATATAAGTGTGGGCGGTTCCTGGTATCCTTAGTTCATTTTCCCACCGTCTTCAGCTCGCGTGCAGCAGCTAGAGCAAATTTAGTCAGCAGTCATCGATGAGAATTTGAGCAACTAAATGAATGTCCAAAGAATTTTCAAGCAAGAAAGTGCTATTTCATTCCTGCCATTGCAGTAGGAAAATCTACCGCTTTGACAACTCATACTACTTGTGTGAGGTGTCTGGGACCCACACTCAACACTAGTTCCTGCATTCATTGTCAGGATTTCAACCAAGCAACCCATCATCGATGGTTGCTTGAAATTAAACATTTAATGGAGCAGAAATTGTCTCTCATGGAAAATCAGGGAGCTCGTCCTGAGAGTCCCCCCCCCACACTGATTCTCATCGACAGCACAAAAAGGAGAAGGAGAAGCCCTCCTCACACTCTGTGCGTAAGTGCTCATTGATGGCCACCGTCACTGGTGCCCCACCATCACGGTGTGTTCTCAGCCTGTCCCTTCGTCGACAGAGGGTTATACCCTCTCATCGACGGCACTTTCTAGCATATCGATGGCAGTTTATAATGAACCTTTATGGGTTCTGTCGACGCCATATGTGACGGGGCTCCTTTCCTGTCGATTTAGACCGCCATTTTCGCAACATAGCACTCTTTCCCCAGTGGTCTGTCGATGAGGGCCGCATTCCATGGGAAAACCACTGCATTTGCTATGCTTACTGCCCCTCCACCTTGCAGGTGGGTACCCATAGGGGCCAGGTGGACAGGGATCGGGACCCTGGTCTTTACCACCCAGGTGCAAGACCTGCTCAGGCTACACATCCAATCCCCTCCATCCTCCCTTTGGTTTCCCAGAAGCCCCACCCTCCTACAGAAAAAAGAACTGGATGTTACTACAGTAGTACAGCATGTCTTGCATGCCATGCGGCATGCTCAACCCTCTGATCCAGGAGAGCCGAGACATCCATCCCGTTCACCCACACGTCCACCTAAAAGGCTTCATGGTGACAGGGATCCTCTCCCACCCTGGTCACCTCCCCCGTATATGGAGGACTACTTATCAGATAAGCCTGACTTCCCAACAGATTTTACTGGAAATCTAGAGGACGAGGAATTCCAGCACTTGGATTTCCAACCCCACTCTCCTTTATCGAACCTCTCTTCATTAGAAGAGGACTTGCCCAGACATACGGCTGCCTCTCCTCCAGATGACCCTTCTTTCAGCGTGGCTCAGTTGGTAGCACATCTGCCTCTGGACCAGAAGGTTGTGGGTTCTCGTCCCACACTGGGATTGGACTTGCACCTAAAAATCGTTGGCATCTGAGTGCAGTATTGAGGGGTGCTGTACTGCTGGGATGTGCTGTCCTTCGGATGAGACGTTAAACCGAGGTCCCTTCTGCCCATCCTGGTGTTGTCCTAGTGGGTGTCCAGGTGGAAGTAAAAGAACCCAGGGCATTGTTCGCAAAGAGCAGGGAGCATTCCCAGTGTGCTGGTCAACATTCCCCTTCCCATAAACCGGTTCATGCAATTATCCAGGCTGTGTGTGGGTGATGATGTGTGATATGGCTGCCACCACACATTCAGTCACTTCACTACCGGTCTAGCATTGCTTGTATAGCGCTTTGGGATACTGTATATGAAAAGCATTATATTAATGCTGATTCTTCTTCTTTCCATGAAATGATGGTCCAAATTCAAAAAGGTCATGAGATTCTCTACTACTGAACATGACAAACAACTTAAGGATATATGCAGACTACTTGGAGTTACCTGAAGAGCCGGTCTTAGTGGTACCCCCACTAATCCAGACCTACAAAATGCTACGCTTGCAGCCTAGCACCAACCTTCTTCTGTCACAGCTGTTGCCCACAAGGCAGATCGCATATAACAGGCTCCTCTGGATCATCCTTTTCTATCCACTACTCCTGAGGCTGATTCAGAGGTGCTTGCTGCTACTCATGATCATACTAAATGACCGAAACATGAGCTCCTTACCTCCTGATAAAGAAACCCACAGGATAGATTATCTGGTAAAAAAGGTATTTCAATCCAGTACCATGAATCTCAGAATCCTAAATTATATGGGACACATGATCAAATACCAGGGTACACTCTGGTCATCTGCCATTGAATTAGTCAATAAACTCCCTCCTTCACAGGAAAGGGAATAGTTACTGTCTACAATAACCACTGGCAACTCCATTTCCTGACACCGACTCAGGTCGGGCTATGATGCAGTCAATATCTCAGCCTGTATGTCAGCAACTGGCATTACCTTGCGTCACCATGCTTGGCTTTGTGTCTCAGGGTTCACACCTGATGTACAGCAGAGAGTAGTTAACGCCCCTTTAATGGGTCCAAACTATTCGGGCCAGGTACCCAAACATTGATAGATGATCTCCAAGCTTCAGGTAGAACTGTACGTACAGTCCATGGCATGTACCATACTTCTCAGCCATCTTACCGTTCTCAGTCCTCTTTCTACACCAAAAGAGGTGGAAAATACAGAGGCTGTAATAGAGGTGGTTTCAGAGGTCATCCCCAATCTACCAGAGCCAACGCCTCTGCTGCCAAGGGCTCCCACTCACATCCTCCAGGTGGGGCAGGTCAGCCCACCTCCCAGTGACCTACTGGGGCCCTGTCCATGCTTCCTCAACCAGGCCTTGGAAGCAGTGGGTGGTCATTTTGCTCTCCATTTGGAGGCCTAGAAAACTATCTCATCAGACGAGTGGGTACTTCAGATAATTCAGACTGGTCACACTCTGAAATTCCTGTCCAGACCTCCCCCTCCCCACTCAGTCCATTACCCACCCAACCATATTCCTATTCTCCAGGAGGAATTGCGGGCTCTTCTAACTAAGAAGGTCATTTACTCAGTAACCTCTACAGAACACCAGACGGGGTTTTACTCTCATTTCTTCCTGGTACCCAAACGAACTAGAGATCTCAGACCAGTACTGGACCTCAGAAATTTGAGCCTACACGTCCAGTACAAACTGTTCTGCATGATCACTTTAAATTCCATCATGCCAATACTGAAACAAGGGGATTGGCTTTGTGCCTTACATATGAAGGATGCCTACCTATATATCCCCATCCATCCTGCCCACTACAGGTTCCTTCGCTTTTACTTGTTGGGAAAACACTACCAATTCTGGGCACTCCCGTTTGGCCTCTCATCAGCCGTGAGAGTGTTCACCAAATGCCTAGCAGTAGTAGCAGTAGCCTTATGAAGGGATGGGCACTTTGTCTTCCCACATCTGGATGATTGGCTCATCAAAGCAGAGTCCAAAACTGTCTACTTTCCTCCCTAGATGCAACATTAACTCTGTTCCAAGCTCTAGGGATTACGGTCACTTGGCTGAAGTCCAATCTGACCCACACACAGTCGCTTCAATATATAGGAGTGGTCATGGACACGGTTTCTGCCAGGGCCTACCTTCCAGCCACCAGGCAAGACAAGCTCCTATCTCTGGCATCACAGATACAAACCCAGAAAGTAGTCACAGCCAGACAAATGCTATGTCTCCTAGGTCACATGGCCACTACCATCCCTACAGTAGCTTTCACCCATCTTCATACGAGACCAGTCCAGTGGGTCCTGCAGAACCAATGGTCTCAAAAAACAGGACATTTTGAAGACAGAATCAGTCACTCCCACATTGCGATCTGCCCTTGTCTGGTGGACACTCCCAGCCATCCTATGTCAAGGCATGCCCTTCCTATCCCCCCTCCCATGCAGACACTGATCACGGATGCATCCTTAGAAGGGTGGTGCGCACACCTGGGTCCTTACAGGACATAAGGCAAGTGGACCACTTCTGTCCCTCATCTCCACATCAGTCTCCTGGAGCTGCGGGCAGTACGCTTAGCTCTCCAGGCTTTTCAACCTCACCTATCTCCGGGACCATTGCTGATTCAGTCAGACAACACCACAGTAGTAATTTTCCTCAACAAATAAGGAGGTATGATGTCCCGTGCTCTAAGCAAAGAAATGCTTGCAGTCTGGCAAGAGGCCATTCGGCAACACCTAATACTGACAGCTGTCCATCTACCAGGATGTTGCAACATCCTGGCCGACCGTCTCAGTCGCCATTCGTCCACACACGAATGGACTCTTCATCATGAAGTGCTTCAGAAAATCTTTATCTGTGGGGGAACCCGCAACTGGATCTGTTTGCCACCCCGGTCAACCACCATCTCCCCAAATATTATTCCATTATCCCGAGCAAAAAAGGATGATCTATAGATGCCCTGTCCCAACTGTGGACAGGACTCTTATATGCCCCCCGTCCCGCTCCTGCAACGAACTCTACTGAAATTGCAACTCGAACCTGCCACAATGATTTTCATAGCCCCTCTGTGGTCTCAACAGGTGTGGTTCCCCCTACTTCAACAGTTTTCAGTAGAGGATCCCATTCTGTTGTCAATCAGACCAGATCTCTTGACTCAAGATCAAGGGACCCTTCTACACCCGAACCTGAAGGCTCTACACCTTCATGCTTAGCTCCTGAGGATGCTTTCATAGCACGTTTACAAGGGTCTTCAACTGATGCTAATATTTTACTGGCCTCACGTAAACCAGCAACCAGGGAAATATATAATACCAAATGGCAATGCTTTCCATCTGGTTTGCTTCCCATCATTGGATCCCTACTCCTGTCCACTGATGAAAGTTTTGTATTACCTAGCCTCGATTGCTGAGACAGAATTAAGCAATTACTCCATAAAAGTCAATTTGGCTGCTATTTCGGCCTTGCAGAAACCTCTGGATGGCAAATTACTGTATCAACATCATCTAGCCAAAATGTTTCTAAGAGGAATGTTGCATATTAAATGACCTGTCAGAAGACCCACTCCAAGGGATCTCAATTTTCTAATAGAGAAGTTAACTCTTGAACCTGTTGAACCGGCAGCCACTTCTGACCTCCATTTTCTGTCTTCTGAGCTCCACGCCCTTACGTGTAAAGAACCCTACTTGATCTTTCACAAAGACAGGGTGGCACATCGTACTAACCACCCTTCCTACCTAAGATAGTGTCAGAACACACCTTAAATCAGTCCTTGGAATTACCAGTTTATTATCCTGAACATTCCAATCAAGGTGAATGCCTCCTACATACTCTAGAAGTCCATCATATATTATGATACTATACTAATTGGACTAAATTGATTAGAAGGACTTGGCAACTTTTTGTCACCTTTGCCTCAGGCAGGGAAGGTCTTCCAGTCAATAAATGGACTCTATCTAATAGGCTGGCACACTGTGTAAGATTTTGCTACTCAAAAGACAACAAGCCACTACCACGACCTGTCCAAGCCCATTCTACGAGAGCTATGGTCACTACTGCGGCCTGCTTTAAAGGGGACTCTATCACGGATATCTGCAACACAGCTACCTGGTCCACAATTCATACTTTCACGAAGCACTACAATTTAGACATTGCCTCATGCAGTAGGATGGCCTTTGACCAAGCTGTCCTACAAGGCCTCCTGTCATAATGTCCACCCTTTTGGGTATACTGCTTGGTATTCATCCCAAGTGTATTACCTGCTGCAAGAGACCACTCCGTGGAAGATAGTACAGTTATGTAAAATCTTACCGTAACAGTAGATCTTTGAGGAGTGTCTCTTGCAGCAGGTACAATCCCGCCATCTGTCCTCCTCCTTCTCTAAGAGAACAAATTCTGGTCCAGTGACTTATGAGTTGAGATATTTATGGTACCTCGGCTTCCCCTCAGTCCTCGCTTAGCGAGCTGAATCCAGCGGGGAATCTAAGGATACCAGGGACCGCCCACACTTATATAGGAAACAGGAATCTGATGTCGTGTGGGTGGCCTCTGGAAAAAGACTGCTAGAGGAGCTGCCATGCGCCACAGCGACTTCTGGCGATGGCCCGAGTGTATAACCTGCTGCAAGAGACTCCTCAAAAATCTACTGTTATGGTAAGATTTTACATAATTGTACTTTCTAGGAGTGGTGTATGATGTTCATCCACACTGACCCACCCTACCTCCCCTGGCAAATGGCACACTGATTTTTCTTCCAGCGGGCAAGATCTGATGTCACAGGGCAGTGCCAAGGGAGTTATCATCTGGGTGGGTGGGAAGAGCCAGCTTGAAGACATTCTGGCACATCTTAAAGGGGAAAGGACATTGCCAGAAAGTGTGCAAAAACATTATATACCACTCCTAGAACTACTGTTGCAGGTGAGTAACCTGTTTTTTCGCCTCTTTCACATTGGCCATAAGACTCATTAATTATTTATGCCATATGCTCAAATACCAGAATTCTCTCCGGAAGAAGTCCAAAGCAGCAGCTCAGGCTCTTCTTTAAGGCCCTTTAATCTGGGACAGATGTGAGCAAACACTTTTGAGAATGGCATATGTTGCCTTAGATGCCTCTGCCAGGGTATCTGCAGCGGGGACTTGCTTGCAAAGATATTCCTGGATTAAAGTATCAGGCCCCCTTCCAAGGTTACAAACTCTTCAGAGTGGAGGTCCAAGAGATTCTTAATGACTTACAGGCCTCTGGGAGGACTCTGCAGTCCTTCTACTTCCTCTACCACACCCATTCGAAATGTGGCAGGGAGTTCCCTTTCGGTGTACCACTCACAAACCTAGAACTTGGTCCAAATAGCCAATCAAGGGCAAAGCCGGCACAGCCTTGACTGCCCCTACCTCCACCACAGGAAAATCCTCAAGAGGTTGAGCAGCAGCCCATTCTGCAGGTCCCGCTTCAGCCGGACTCCTTGCTTGCCCTCCCCCTCCATCCAGTGACCCAGGATGCAGTGGTAGGGGGCTGCTTCTCCCTCCACCTTGACAGGTGGTAGAAGATTACAACAAATGCCTGGGGCCTGCAACTCATCAATCAAGGCCATGCTGTAGAATTCCTGAAGATGCCCCCAGAATTCCCCCCTCCTTACCCTTCAACTTACCCTCCAGGCCACATTCCAGTGCCACTAGAGGAGATCAGCACTCTGCTGTGTAAAAAGGGCCATAGGACCTGATCTTCCCTGTGTCAGTCTTCACCATTTATCACTGGTGGGTATAAGCCGGAGGTGCAGTACCCAGCGGGAGCATTTTATTTTTATTTTTTAAGGAGGGGAGGAGCGCCACCCTCGAGGCCGATGTATTACGTGGTGCTGGAGTATTGGCCAGTAACCGATGCCAGCTCCTCCTCCTCCACCTCAGTTCTGCTTCTCCCACCATTGAGTGCACAGAAGGAAGAGAAGAAATGCTACTGCGGAGTACTCCAGGCCTACTCGTATTTGACACTGTCACCATCAGTTCTGCCATTACCGGTTACTTGCCGCCATTCTGATCTTCAAACCGGTAAGATCATTCCTTTTTCTTTCTGATTCTGTGCTGAGTCTGTTTTCTGTAATTATTGTTATTTTGTCTGTGCGTCATGCTGAGTTTGAAGGGGGACAAAAAGAAATCTTCTAAGGCTGGCCTCCTATGCGTCGGTATCCCTGCAACCAACAAATTTCCATCTCAGATAGGCATGATCACTGTCTTACCTGCCTGGGTCCAAACCACGGCGTGGACAACTGCGACGCCTGTTTCTCCGTGGATCGCTGTGTCCATGAATACAGTACATTTAAGATCAGCCGCACTCTGCCAACCGTCAGAGGACGATGTTGCACTAGAGACGCCAGAAGCAGGTCTCTTGGCCCTACCTCCAAGTCCTCTCCTGGTTCTATATGGACCGGGAGAAGGGAGTCTTCACCTCGTCAAGCCTCACCAGGGCAGAGGCCTCCACCACGGTGCTGGAGGCACGGTCTAGTTCTTCCGGGGACCAGGCCGGGAGCACCATTCTGGCAGTGGCTTTCCTGGTGTCTCAGTCTACACTTGCTGGGTCTGGCCCAGTGGTCCCCTCAGTACCACCTGTTGGTGCTGCCCTGGATCCTGGAGCCGTTCGTGGCTCCAATGATCAGGGCAGTGCCACGGGTGGTACTGGGCAGTCCCGCGGTGCCTGTCGTGGTGCCGAGGGTAAGAGGTCCTTGGGGGTGGCCCCTCTGGAGGTCTTCTGGATCTGCTCCTTTTCAGAGGAGGATGATCAGGAGGCAGATCCAGATTGGCAGCCCGACTCCTCAGAGTACCAGGGCTCTCCTTTGCCCAGTACCTCAGCGCCCTCCCAATCCCCTCTTCCTTCAGGGTGAGTGTCGCAATCGGCACCAGCTCTGGCACCATTCATGGTGCCGGGATCCACCCTGGGGGCTGCTAATGGTGCCGGGGGCCCTCCAGTTGTTGAAGGTGACTCTCGGCCTGGGGGGATTGAGACTCTGTGCTCCAGATCCTGGGCTGACACCGTTTCCTTCACCATTCAGCCTACCGGGGCTAGGAAGAGGGCTCCCACTCCTGCTGCCTCCCCTGTGGGGCCTGTGGGAGTGGTAGAGCCCTTGCAGTTGGGTATGAAGAAGAGGTCCCTCTCTGAGTTGGTGAGGGGACGAGGGGCAGCAGCCTTTCCTGTGGGCCTTTCAGGGTTGGGGTAGGAGCCACAGTGCCGAGCCTTCCTTCTCTCCCTCATCTCCTGTGAGGGAGGCCTCATTGTGTGGGGTTAGGGGATGCCCATCTGGATCTATGCAGCCCTTGTTGTCTCACAGGAGGATTTCCCCTTTGGGGCTCAGTCCTGACTGCTTCCACCTAGTTGGATGGCCAGTCACTATGCAGACCGGCAGATCCTTCCCTGGCGCTGAATCACCTGCGCAGTCTCCTAGCCCTGGCAGAGGTCATTTTCACCCTCTGAGATGCGTCTACCCCTTACCTTTGCCTCTCTCACTTCCCAGGCCATTTGAGACCTTTGGGTCCCCTCACCTGGGAACAGTTCAGGACCACTGCTGCTGCCTTTCCCAGATATGTAAGAGCCATGGACAAGCAGGTCTTTCACCTGTCGCCCCAGCAGCAGCCGAACTCTGAGTCTTTGGCTTTGTCGGCCTCCTCATCTTTCTCCAGTGAGGAAGAGGATCCCTCCATCAACCTGTCCTCGGACGCTGATCAAACTTCCTATCTGCGTTTCCTTTTGAGTTGGTCAATTAGCTCCACATCTCCAGGGTGGCAAGATGCAATCCTGAGTGGGTAATGAGCTCCTTCCTGAGCAAGTTTAGTGCTGACCACTTGGTGGTCCCTGTCTGGCCAGTTCCATTCCAGGAAGCGTCATACCACACCTGGCAGCGTCCATCTGTCCCTTCCCCTGCCCTAATGGACTTCCAGTGCAGGTATTGCACACCTCAGGGTTCTCTGGGGGCTTTGCCCTATCCTACTTAAGGAGTGAGTCTCCTCGATACCCCTACCAGGCATAGAAGCCCGAGGCAAGACTGACCCCCAGAGGCAGACTGCAGAGATTGACCAATGGGGGAGGAGAGTTTTCTCCTCGGCACGCTTGATGTTATGCATAGCTTCACATCAGACCCATCTTGCTGCCCACAACAGGCACCTATGGTCGATGCTAAGCTGATTCAGAGGAAACCAGGCAAGCCATTGCCCTCTCTGCATGGGGCCTGGGGTTTGCGAGGCACCAGGCAAGGATGTCTTACGACACCAATGAGGTGGCATTCTGGCAAGCAGGGACTGCAATCTGCATCAGGCAGACAACGTGGATTCACCTTTCAAGGTTGACACCCATGGCCCAGCGAAGGGTGCTTGCCTCCTTCTTCCGGGGATCCACCTTTTCTCCCACAGGGTAAGATGGGAATTTCGGGAGTGATTTCCTTCTCCCAGGTAAAGGGAAACCCCGTCTTGCCCTGACCAATCACAGGCCTAACTGGCCGGTGAGGGTCCCCTTCCTCTGTGTTTTCCCCCACAGGGGGCTGAGTGACTGTGTCCCTCGGGAAGGTGCTAGGTCCCCATCGAGAGGCTTGGTACTCACCCATCAGTGATAAATGGTGAAGACTGACACAGGGAAGATATGAAAATTACGTACCTATAGTAATTCTTGATCTTCCTGTGTATCTTCACCATTCATCACTGCTTCCTGCCCTCCATCACCTCTTGGGCCTCAGTCTCAGGGTGATGCCTCCTCCCTGCTTGTTGTCCCCTCATTGAGGCCAATCGTGGGCATAGTACCACTGGTACCTCTAGGCCCTCTGCTCCTTCAGTGAAGTGACAGAGGGCCCTCCTGTGATGGAGGGCAAGTAGGGCTTCTCGCCCTTCTCTTTATCACTGGGACTTCCCTGGGCCGTCTTCTCAGCATCCTAATGGGGATTCTCCCTTGACTTGGTCCGGACCTTTCCTAGGTCCATCTGATTCAGTTTTTATGCGGGGAGGATACCTTTCAGGGTAAAGGGGGTCGACAGGGCCCTTGGAGACTCCCACTCTCATTTTTCCTACAGGGTCATAACCCCTTCCCTCTCTTCCTCGGGGGGAGTTCTTGGGACAAGATCCCCTCTTGATCCTTACAGGGTCTGTCCTTCTGTGACATCGTGCCTCTTGTCCTCCTCCAGGATTCTGTCTTCTCAGACTTTAACTAGGAGGCTGGAGTCCGAGGGGATCCTGTCTCCAGGTGAGTCTCTCTCCCACCCTAGAGTTGAAGGGTAGGGTGGGGGGACTCTTACCACACCTCCTTCTCCCAGGGAGAAGGGATTTTTAGGCCTGGCACCTGAATAAGCCTGTCCTGCTGAACCAGTGCCCAGCGTGGTCTACCTTGCCTGCTAACCCAGTCAAGGAGTGTGGGATACTCCTTTATTGAAATATTGTAGTAACAGGTCTCAGGCAAGGGGCCATCATGGGGCAACAGTGCCTCTCTCTCTCCCCCTCCCCCCCAGTACTTAGAAAGGCTGTTGACCCCTATTACAGTGTGGTGGTGTCTCTCACCCCCTCCCCTCTCTATCTTTTTTGTCCCTATCTTCCTTCATCCTGTCTCACTCTCTCTCTCTTGCTGCCCAGGGATTGGTGCCCATTGCCCAGACTCCTAGGTTTTCTCCTCTGTCCTCTGACTGGCTTTATTCCTTTTTCTGTTTATATCTTTTCCTTTTGGTTGTCCCTTGGGCTCCCTTGCCCCACCCTTCTCTTTTATCTGTCTCTTCTTCCACTCTCCAGCTTGCAGAACTGAGGTGGAGGAGGAATTGGCATCTGTTCCCAGCCAGCCCTCGAACACCACGTAATACGTCGGCCTCGAGGGAGGCACCGCCCCCCGTGCTGGCTCCTCCCCCTTAGAAAAAAAATGCTCCTGCTGGGTACTGCGCCTCTGGCTTATACCCACCAGTGATGAATGGTGAAGATACACAGTAAGATCAATAATTATGATAGGTATGTAATTTTCATTTCTAGAGGATCAATGGAACAGAGGGTTCTACTCCCACTTCTTTCTCATCCCCAAGTCCACAGGAGACTTGAGGCCCATCTTGAACCTGTGGAACCTGAACTTCTACATCCAGTACACAAAGTTCAGGATGGTTACCCTTCAGGGTATAGTGCCCCTTCCACCGAAAGTGGACTGGATATGCTCACTGGATATGCAAGACACCTTCCTGCACATCAGCGTCTACCTCCTCCACAAGAAGTACCTCAGGTTCCTGTTTCAGGGGAAGCACTACCAGTTTAGGACCTTACCCTTTGGCTTGTCTTGGGTGTCTCGGTCTTCACCAAGTGCCTAGTGGTAAGTGGCATCAGCCCTCAGGAGAGAGAGGCTCTATGTCTTCCCCTACCTGGACAACTGGCTTCTCAAAGCCCAGTTCAGAGAGCAACTGTCTCTGACCCTAGCGTGTACTAGGCAGTTGTTCAGTGCATTGGGATCACTGTCAATCTATCCAAGTCAGTTTTGATTCCATGTCAGCAGCTCCAGTAAATAGGAGCTATACTGGACACTGCCCAAGGCTTACCTTTTCTACCCCAGGGCAGGGCAGTGCCTGATAGCAAAGGCCCAGAAACTTTACAACAACTGGTATGTCACACCCAGGACATTCCTGAGGCTGCTGGGCCTGATGGCAGCAGCCATAGCCATGGTCTCCCTAGCACGTCTGCACATGCGGATCCCTCAATGGACTTTGAGAGCCTATTGGGATCAGCATCTCCAATGACATGGAAAAGCAGGTTCTAGTCTCCTCACCTGTCAAGAAGGTACTTCTTTGGAGGATGGAACCCAGCAACCTACTGAAGGGGATTCCCTTCCCTTCCTTATCCCTTCCCCTCAGCAAATCCTTACCACAGGCACATCTTGCGCCCCTACCAAACCCAGGGGACATGGTCTGCAGTGGAGGTTTCACTCCTCATCAAATCCTTGAAATGAGAGCTGTTCTGTGTGGCCTACAGGCCTTCCAGAGCCACCTGTCCCCTGGCCCTCTGCTGGTACAGATGGACAAATATCAGTGCGGTAGACTACATCAACAAGCAAGGGGGGGGACTTATTCTTAACCCCTCTGCTGAGAGGTGATTAGAGTTTGGTACTGGGCTGTAGAACACGGTCTAGAACTATCAGCTATCCATGTTCCACATGTCCAAAACATACTGGCGGACAGATTAAGCAGGTCGCAGTCCAAAATGCATGAATGGGAGCTGTTTGCCTAGGTAGTGGAAGACCTGTTTGACAGGTGATGTCGTCCAGAGTTAGACCTTTTTGCGTCCTCACATAACGCATAACTGGCGCCTTTCTACTCGCTCGGTCCAGGGCCTGGAGTTTTCTGGCAAGACACATTGTCCTTAAAGGGAGGTTCTTTTACGCCTTCCCTCTGATTCAGAGGGTGCTCATCAAGCTTCAGATGGAGGGCGCCACCCTGATACTGGTGGCCCTCTTTTGGCCTTATCAGCTGTGGTTTCCACTTCTGCAACAATTGGTGGTGGAGCCTGCAGTGCCCCTGCCCCTGCCCATGTGCAAGGGCTTGCTGTCCCAGGAGCAGGGAATCCTGTTTTATCTGGACCTCCTGTCCCTTCACCTTCATGCCTGCTCCTGAAGACGTAGCCATAGCCCAATTCAGTATATCCCCTAGAGTGGCAGATGTCCTGGTTGCTGCCCGAAAACCCTCCAGCAGGGCTGCTTACTCCATGAACTGGAAGTGCTTTGCTCTGTGGGCTGCTTCACATCACCTGATCCCTTCACCTGCCCAGTGAAGCAGATTCAGGAATACTTGCTGCCCTTGTCAGACACAGGACTAAACTACTCTTCTCTTAAGGTGTGCTTGTCCGCCATATCTGCCTTCCATGTGCCCATCGATGGCCACACAGTGGGCCAGTTAGACCTGACCTGTACATTTCTGAGAGGCATTCTACATTTGAAGCCTCCTGTCTGCAGTCTAGTCACAGCCTGGGACTTGACCAGGGCCCCTACTTTTCTGTGGCACAGTGGGACCAAGTTGTGCGGCAAGACTACCATGTGCTGCAGAACTTCTGCGGCGGTGGTTTGTAATTTCTGAGGAAGTTCTACGGCACTAACAAACTACCACATCACCGTGTCAGCTTGTTATCCTGACTTCACTTTCATGGCAGTGGTTATAGCAATCAGGATGGTGGAAAGCACAGTAACACTAGTTCAAAAAATAACAGACTTATGAAAATAATTTTATGCCTAAAAAGGCAAAACAAATGTCTCTCCCTTAAGGTCATAGCCTGTTGCATAAATGACATATGCAGAGGGGAATTTATGTGATAAATAAGGTATTTCTGTATGCATGCTATCTATCCCACTAATGAGGTTTCCACTGTCTATCACTTATATATTTGTATGTGTTTTCTACACCACTCATGAGGTTCCCATTGTGTATCACTTATATATTTATATGCAGTCTGTAACATGCATACAAATATGTGTGTGTGTGTGTGTGTGTGTGTGTGTGTGTGTGTGTGGTGAGAGAGACAGAGATACTGTATATATGTGTGTGTGTGTATATATATATATATATTTTTTTTTATTTCCATGAACTTGCATTCTCATTCATACAGGTCCCATTGGAAATAGAATAGAGTTATTGCAAAACTCATTTTTCATGTCAACCTGCTTTCCCTGACACACTGCATAACACCATCAGACCATGATATGCATGTGAACTGATTGTGAGATAGAGCTCTCCAGCCCATCACAATGTGTCCACCATGTGACAGAGCACTGCACCATACCTTCCCAGGCTCTGAGCAGTGATGTGTTCCACCAATCCTTGTGCTGCCCAGCCAGCTCCCAGAGCTAATCTCTGAACCTGAGTTGCCGGCACGGAAACACAGCATGCTACCCTCTGGCCCAACAGCTGTCCCTGCACACAACAGTTCTCCATAACTTTTAGGTGATTCTATCAACCAATGACAATATGTAATCAATAACCCTGGCAAAAATGCGTACAGGGCAATTATTTATTAAACAGGTCTATTCTTTCAACAGGTCTACACATTATTATATTCCACTTTTCGGGGCATAATTACTTTATTTTTCTTAAAAATGACAGTTAAATTAATTTTACCAGTTATTCATTTCAGATGGCATCTCTATACCTTAAAGGCACAAATAGGTTTGTACAAAGTGAGGTATGGACTTAACAGGTCTGTGCTATTGACAAGGTTTTGTTTAGGTTGGCCCTAGTGCAATAATGTAAGACTGAAAACTGTATTAGGCTGTAGTGCAGGCTGAGCAAATATCACCATGCATGATGTGCTGTGGCACCATCTCTGGCAGTGGGAGCTGTGGTAGATAAGTGACTGTTCATTTCTGTTGCAGAATGCAGTCATTTCATTAGCTAATATATGATGTTATAGCAATGATAACATCGCATTCTGAGCATATAGGGGGTTTGGATATAAAAAGAGGGGACGGGAACCAGATTATATGGATAAACAGAAATATTAATAAAAAATCACCAAGAAGAGTGAATTCTGCGGCACCGCAGAAGTTCTGCGGTAGATTGCAAGTTCTGTGCAAAATCCTGCGGCCGCAGAATTCTAGGGGCCTTGGACTTGACCTTTGTTTTGGAAAAGCTTACTTTGGCCCCTTTTGAGCCAGTCATGACTTGTGAGCTACACTTTCTGTCATGGAAAGTATTATTTTTAGTTGCTACTACTTCTGCTGAAAGGATTTCAGAGCTGCAGGCTCTCGTGTGTGAGCAGCATTATTTGCTTACTATTCCCAAGTTTTTACCCAAGATGGTGTCTTGAGTTTACTTCAGATAACACCATCTACCTGACTGTTTGTTATCCCAACCATGCCAGTTCATGGGAAGCATTGCTCCATACCTTAGATGTGCATAGAATACTTACACTATATGCACTGTACGGACTGCAGAAGGTCCTCACAGTTGTTTGGTTTTTTCGCCCCTGGAAAGAGGGAATTTCGGTTTCTAAACAGTGTTTGTCCAAATGGTTAGTCATCTGTATTATTTTTTTGTTACAGGAAGTATGGTAAGGAACTTCCTGGTGTTGTTAAGGGTCACTCCACCGGAGGTATGGCCACTTCAGTTGCTTGTTTCAGAGTTGTCTCAGCTGCCGAGATCTGTGCTGCTGCAACTTGGAGTACTGTCCACACTTTCATAAAGTACTACAGTCTACACATTGCCTCTAGGAGGACAGGTTTTGGCCTTGCTGTCTTACAGGGCCTCCTTTCTTATGCCTCTACCTTCCAGCCACCCAGACTGTGTTCCAGTACAGCACTGCTAGAGACTTGTTCCAAAGGTGTGACCTGCTGAAAGAGATATCCTCAAAGAAGATGGAACAGTTACATAAGAACTTACTATAACAGTAGAACTTCGAGAGAGAATCTCTTTCAGCGCATCATGCTGTCCTATCCTTCTTTCCCTTTGCTCTCTGATTTTCTCCTCTCTCTCCAGGGTGGTTGACTTTCTGTGTCCCATTTAACATCTGGCGGGTACCTCTAGCTCTCCCTCAGTTTCCTCTGGAGCATATCCTCAGCGGATGGTCTCTGGTGTGGAACTGAGGAGGGTGCAAGGCCACTCATGGCTATATACGGAAGATGTCAATGTGATGATGTCGCTGTGGGCAGCCTCAGGAGACTGCTAGCTAGAAAAGTTTCCATGTGGTCCTAGTGCCTGGTGTCTATAGTTCCAAAGGTGTGACCTGCTGAAAGAGATTCTCTCAAAGATCTACTAATCTTATCTGTGTCAATCTTCACCATTCATCACCTTTGGGTAATGTGGCCAGAGGTCACGACCCCGCAGGAGCTTTTTTTTGGGGGGGGGGGTTTAGGCGAAGTTGACGCACCATCAGCACTGCCCTTGAGGCTGATGCACTGGGTGGCACTCACAGGTTGGCCGGTAAGTGTTGTCGACCCCCATCCCGCCAGTTCGTCTCCTACCATAGAGGTCACACCTCCGTGGGAAGCTCTGTGCAACTGGCCTGCTGACTCAAAAGAAGCCTTCGACGATTCTCGATGCCGAAATACTTCTACGCCACCTTAATCTATCCTGCCAGTTCCATTTTTCGCCACCACTCGATGTCGCTGGTAAGACTGTTCCTTTTCTTTATTGTTAGCAACGTCGAGTGTTTAGCTTGATTTCCATAGGTCATGTCTCGGTCGGGGAGGCAAGAAGTTTTTGAAGACAGGACCGCCCTCTATGCGACGGTGCCCATGTGGCCGTAAATACTCCGTCACTGACCAGCAGACCATTGCCTCACATGTCTTGGCCTGCTACACGACATGGATTCGTGCGATGCCTTCTTCTCCATGGACCGTCATGTCATTGAACAACATGTGAGGAAAGTTGGACGAGCTCCACCGACTTTCAGGGAACGGGCGTGCACTCTGGCCAAGCCACAGTCTCTCGGCCTTTCCTCCGGGTCCCCTCCCGGTTCTATTCTGACTGTGGAGGAGAGGGCTTCTGCTCCTAGTAGTCTCACCATTGCAGAAGCCCTTTCCGTCGTGCAGGATGCCCAGTACATCCCCCCTGTGGGGTGGGCAGGAGGCATTGCATTGGCAATTGCCCCTTTGTGGGTGAAGGCTCTCCTGGTGTTGTCTCCTTGGGCTGAGAAGTCTGGGTCAGCGTCATCCATGACGCTGTCCGTCAGTCGCCGTCTTGGGCCTTGGCACCGTTTGCAGTGCTGTGGGCTCTGATGGCGCCGTGGCCAGTGCCGGTCCATCACTCGGCACTGTCTCCACTATCGGTGCAGTTCTATGTGCCGATGGTGCTGATGGCACCATGGGAGGCTCTACAGTACCATCCTAGACTGTTGAGGCTGAGCATGGCACCATGTCTAGCTCTGGTGCTGCCTGCGGCGCCAAGTGAAGACACGGCGCCATGTGGGTTACTGCTCTCGGTGCCAAGAGAGCCGTTGGAGCCATCATTGGTGCCATCTCTGACTTCGCTGTCACTTGCGGCGCCATGGGTCGGGGTGGCACCATGACAGGCTCTGGCTCCAATACTGCTGCCGCCCTCAATGCTGTGTCTTCTTCACACACTGTTTGCAGTGCGGTTGGGGGCTTCGGCACTGACTCTGGTACAGTCCCTTGGACTGGTAGCCCATTCGGTCGGGATGGCAGTGGGTGTCCGCGTACCGTCTGGCACCAGATTTCGGCCTCCACCTCCTCAGAGGCAGAGTCGGACTCTGAGTCAGACAAGCAGTCTGACTCTTTGGAGTTGGCCGCTCACATGGACACACTGGTAGTGTCTTCGACAGACCGGACCCAGCCCCCCTCTGAGGAGTGGACAGTTGCAGTGGTCCAGGGTCAGGGGTGCTGACCAGAAGGCAGTGATGCAGGCCACTATTGCTCTGCAGCCTGGCTTCAGAGGGTTTTCTGACCCCTCAGTGGTGTGCCTGGATAGCCCAACTTCGAGTTTGGAGCACTCACAGGAGGGGAAGGTGCTGCTCCCTGGATAGCCCCTTTGGGGACTGACCAGAGTTGTCAGCTGCCTAGGCTGGTGTTTACAAGGAGAAGGGCTGTATCGGACTCCGGGGGTAGGGGTTTGATACAGCGATCTTTTTCAGGGACCCACCTGGATTCAGGAAGGAGTTGTACAGCGGACCTCTGCCCTTCCTTTTCGGTCTCCTTGAGAGGGCCCTGTTCTTTTGAGGTAGGGGACTGTCCTTTTGGAGTTCCATGGCCCCGGTCACCTCACGGGGGAATCTTAAGGGCACAGCCTAGGCAGTTCCAGTATGGCTGACCAGCTGTTGGCTGTTGAGTTTTCCAGAGCTCCCTCTTCCCTTGGGGTTCCAGGTGCGCTGTCTTGCCCAGGCAGAGGACAGTCGATTCCTGTTGTCTGCTCTGCCCCCCACTCCTCTGCTACCTTCTCCTGCTCTCCCAGGCATTCTCGGTCCTAGCGGACCTCTCTTCTGGGATCAATTCAGGGCTGTGGCTGCTTATTTTCCCTTTTATGTTAGGGCCACGGACAGGCAGATGTTCCAACCTCCCCCTGAGCAGCCGGCCACTGAATCTTTGAGGTCCTCCGCTTCTTCATTCTCCTCTTTGGGAGGAGAGGAACCATCTGTCCACATCTCCCCTGCTGCTGATCTTGTGGAGTATCAGTGTTTCCTTGTGAGGATGTTGGAGGACCTGCATATCACCCCCCCCATGCAGCACAATCTGGAGCACTCAACGCATGCCTTCTTAGGCGATTTCAGTGCGGACACCCATGTGGTGCCCCCCTGGCCTGCTCCCTTTCAGGAGGCATCATTGCATTTGTGGCAGAGACTCTTTTCCAGAGTCTCAGCCCCTAGGGATCTCATCCAGAGGTATAGTGCCCCCCTGGAGTCTCCAGGTAGTTTGCCTCATCCTCAGTTAGGACTGCCGTAACTGGGCACTCCCGATGGGCTTTGCGCCCTTCACCGTGACAGTCTCCCAGATACGGACTCCATGGATTTTGACTTCTGGGGAAGGAGGACTTTCTACTCGGCACAGTTGCTCCTTTCAATATCTGCACATCAGTCCCGCTACGCTACCTATGATAGGTTCCTGTGGTCCAGGCTAGGTCAACTCCTAGCCTTGATGCCTGATACGGAGGTAACCAGACAAGCCATTGCACTCTCTGCACGTGGCCTGGAGCTAGCAAGGCACCAAGCGAGGACATCTTATGATGCCAACGAGGTAGCTTCCAGGGTCGTAGGGACAGCGATCTGCACTAGGTGGATGGCATGGCTGCGTCTCTCCTGGTTGTCACCTTGTCTCAGCGTAGGGTGATTTCCTCCGCTTACCACAGAACCCACCATTTCTCCCATAGGGTTTCATTTACATATTCATTTTCTCATGTCTGGTTGGCTGCCCCCTTGGTTGGATGTAGTTAATGATATAATAAAATCTCTTAAATTTAAAAAAAAAACATTCGGCATTGACAAATGCTTTCTTATATTTTGTTTTTCTCTAGTGCAAAACATCAGTTTTTCAGTGTTTTCATTGACTGAGTTTTTGTCTTCTCCATGAGCCTTGTCTTCCGACCACTTCTGGAAGTGTGCCTGTGGCAAACAAATCCCTGAAAAGGACAGCCACTCTACATGCCTTATCTGCCTAGGCCCCAGCCATGACACCAAATCCTGCCAGTTTTGCCAGAAATTCAAGCGGGCCACTTAGAGGCGTCACTTAAAAACTCTGGAGAGCCATCTTTTGAAGCAGAAGTTGGTCGCGATGGAGGAGCAGCTGTAGGCAAAGAGCTTTTCGGTCTCACCGGCACAGACCTCCTGAGCCTCTTTGTCTTCTCACAAGCAGAAGTCCAAGAAACAAAAGCACTGGGATAAACACCGGGACCAGGCCCAGTCAGCTTCCCATTCGCGTTCACCCCACAAACCTTTGACCATGAGCATGTCATCTCCCCGCAGGGGGGTTGGCTTCTCCAGTCCCACCAGCCCTCACTTCCTCCGGGCTCCTGGTGGCTCCATCACCCACTCTTATTTCAATTTCTGGTAGCGGCTTTTCGGGGCAGGGGATGACTTCTGCTTCCCAGCCCCTGACATTCAGCCCTATATCCTCCATGGGCTCTCAGCCAGGTGGTTTGGCCGGTATTGGTCTCTTGGGCATCGGATCTACAGCCATCACCCCCCCAGCCACGACGCTGCCTTTGTTGGCTCCCATCATTGGAACTGACATCAGTCCTGCTAGGCTATGCCTGCAGCAGGCTACCACTGTCTCTTCCTCACTGGTGTCACATATGCCCTTAACTCAGGGGTCTCCATCCCCTCAGGCTCCAACTTATCCAGCTGGGCCGGCGCCGGCAGATCCTTCACCTGGGCGCTGCAGGCCACCGCCTGCTGGGCCACCACCAGTGCTGCCACAGCCCCAGCCTATGGACCCAACACTGTCATCACCCCTGCCGCAACCTATGCCATAGCTGATGCTTGCTGGCCCATCGCCGGTGGACCTATGCTGGGTACCCTTCGCCAGCCCCTCAGCCATCGTACCCTTCCCCAGCACCTTCCTTTCCATTCCTGCTGGTGTATAATATAGCATCCCAGATAGATTATAATGCCCTTTTTTTGGCGTTGTCCTTTATGCAAAAGCAGACCCCCGCCCCTCAGGGTCCACCTCCGGCTTCCCCCCTCTGCCCTCCCCAGGATCCAGATTGGGCTCGTCTGAGCAAACCCCTTACTCCGGGGTCTTCAGGGGCTCGACCTGACATTGGTTAAGGCTCTAGGAGGGATAATCACTGGTCCTGATAGTGATACTACTGAGGATGATTCCAATTCTTCGGGGTCTTCCTCCTCTCCTGGTGAGTCTTTGGGGGATGACCAAGCCAAAGAGGTGCCCAAGTCCCCCCCCCCCGACAATTCATCCCTTATGGATGTCATGCACCACATCCAGTCCATCATGGGCTGGAAGACGGTGGAGTAGGACCTGGAGAGACGCCGCTTGGACATCTGCCTCTGGAAGCAGGATGCACTCCCCCTGTGGTGGTGCCCCCTTTGATTGACTCCTATGAGGAAGTCACTCAGGTGGCCTGGAACCACCCTTCTACCACCCCTCTGCTGCCTAAAAAGGCTGACTGCCTTTACCACACCCTGGCTGGCAAGCCTTTTCCGGGGAGCCACCCTAAGGCAGATTTGGTGGTAATTAATGCAGTGCATGACCGTACTAAGAACTCAAGCACCTTAGTACTCTCCCCTCAGACCAGGAGTCCAGGCAGCTGGATCACCTTGGCAAAAACAGGTTTTTGCCTCTACTGCTCTGGTTATCCAGGCCATAAATTACCTGGCCCACATGGTCCAATACCAAAATGTTCTTTGGGACCAGGTACAGAATTTACTAGAAGACCCCACTAAGATGCAGTTTGCCCAACTCATGAATTCAGGCTCAGACATTGGCAATCACGTCCTCCAGGCAGCTTATGATGCTGTAGATGCCTCCTGGCATGGGGCAGCTGCTGGGATCTGTCTCGGGTGTCATTCTTGACTCTGGGTATCCGGCTTTGCCTCAGACATGCAGGCCAGTACTTTGGATGCCCCTTTCCGGGGATTGGTCCTTTCTGGGGGGAATGTCCAGGACATCATTTCTACCCTGCAGGACTCAACAGTTTGCTCTATTATATCCAGCCTAAAGCAGGTGAATGTCAGTCCTTTCGCAGGTCCTCCTGCAAGCAGTTTTGGAACCAGCCTGCCAAGGGTCCGCACAAGTGTAAGGCCACAGTGGCCCCTGCTGCTGCCACCACCAAAGCCCCCATGGCCCCCCTGCCTGTGCCCACCCCTACCTTCTGACTCCTTAGCCGCCGCCCCCAACTGTAGATCCAAGGAAGTGGTCAGGGGTCAGTTCTTCCTCCACCTAGAGGGGTGGCAGGGGGTAGCCACAGACAACTGGGTGCTCCAGATCATAGCACACAGTCACACTCTGGAGTTTCTAGAGTGGCCACCTGAAAATCCTCCTATGCACTCCACCTACCCCTCCCGCCCCCGCACACCTGTCTCTGGTTTGGGAGGAAATTCAGGCTGTTCCTCAAAAAAACAGCCATAGAGTCCATCCCTCAGGCTCAATGGGGAAGGGGGTTTTACTCCCATTTCTTCCTCATCCCCCAAAAGACCAGGGATCTCTAGCCCATCCTGGACTTGAATCTGTACTTAGAGTACAAGTGCTTCAAGATGGTCACACTGCAGGGGCTGTTACCCCTTCTGCACCATGGGGACTGGCTCTGTTCGCTGGACATACAGGATGTTTACCTGCACATCCAGGTTTTGCCTGCCCATCGTCACTTCCTCCGCTTCCAATTTCAGGGGGTCCAGTTCCAATTCCGGGCTGTCCCTTTGGCCTCTTCTCGGCCCCCTGTGTATTTACCAAATGCCTGGCAGTGGCGGCAGCCACATTGCGGAGGCAGGGCTTCTGTGTGTTCCCCTACCTGGATGACTGGCTGCTAGCAGCACCCTCCAGGGACCGCTTAGTTCAGACCCTGGAATACACCTTCCATGTCTTCCAGACCCTGGGAATTTATTTATTTATTTTTTATTTATTTACGAGTTTTACCAGGAAAGCATACTGAGCAACATGCTCGATTACAGATGCGACCTGGGGGCCGAGACCCACATACATAAATTGGAAATACTTAGACAGTACAGAAATGAGCAAAGGCTTGTACATAACATTTTAGGAGAAAAATTGGGAGAAAAAATTACAGCCAAGGGTAGGATACATACAATCAGTGTAACGACACAGAGGGTAGAGTACTGTACAATACTTATTAGTTTATAGCAGCGTGACATTTGAAAAAAATGTTCTTAGTTGAAACAGGAGCAACTGGAGGTGAAATGTGCTCCGAGTAATTGGTTATGTAGGGAGGGGTTTGGTGCGTCTCTGATGGGGGCAGGTAAGGTGTTCCAGGTCTGAGGTATGCGGTAATTAAAAGCGGCCTGGCCTTTGGATGTGCGCATAAACGGGACATGGAGCAGTTTAGGGTCTGTACTCCTAAGGGAGTACGTAGGTGATGGTTGTTGCTGAAGTTCTGCCTCTCCCCTTGCCAGCGTCTTCACTACATAGGGACGGTCCTGGATACCAGCCAGGGCAAGGCTTTTCTGCCCAAGGACAGAGCTGAGTGTTTGATGGAGCAGGCCCATCTGGTTTCTTCCAGCTGGCAAGTCCCATCAGTGTTTTCCTGTGCCTTCTGGGTCACATGGCAGCAGCAACTGCCATATTCCCCTGGCCTGCCTGCATATGCAGGTTCCTCAGAGGACCTTGAGGGTCCAGTAGGATGACCTGGACCAATTGGTCCTTGTCTCTGACCCTGTCTGGATGGTTCTATCATGGTGGCTGGATCTGGCCAACTTCTTTCGGAGGGGGGTTTCTTCAGCTCCTGACCCCCCAGCAGATTCTCACGACAGACGCATCCGGCCTGGGCTAGGGTATTCATCTGGCCGATCACCAACCCAAGGTACCTGGACAGATGTAGAGCAGGGTCTTCATATCAACATTCTAGAGATGTGGGTGGATCTTTATGCCCTGCAGGCCTTTCAGACTCATCTTCTCCCAGGTCTGCTGCTGGTGCAGATGGACAACATATGTGGTGCATTACATCAGCAAACGGCGGGGGGGGGGCCCATTCTTACCGCCTGTTTTGGGAGGCAAAGAGAGTCTGGTATTGGGCCATCAAACATGGTCTGGAGCTTATGGATATTCATGTTCCAGGCATTCAGAATGTCTTGGCCGACAGTCTCAGCCATTCCAGGTCATGGGCACATGAGTTGGAGTTTCTAACCTTGGTGGTCGAAGATCTCTTTGACAGGTGGGGCTATCCAGAGTTGGACCTCTTTGCGTCCCCACTCAACACAAAACTGCTGCTTTTTTGCTTGCTCAATCCTGGGACTGGAGTTTTCTGGTGAGACACATTGTCCCTCTCCTGGAAAGGGAGGTTTCTGTACGCCGTTCCTTCCTTCCCACTTTTTTCAGAGGGTTCTGCTCAAGCTCCAGTTGGAAGGGGCAGAGATGATTCTGATAGCCCCCTTCTGGCCACACCACTTGTGGTTCCTCTTGCTGCAACAACTGGCAGTGGAGCCTCTGGTGCTTCTGCCTCTGTGCATTAGCTTGCTCTCCCAGGACCATGGCACCCTAGTCCATCTGGACCTCAAGTCCCTGCATCTCCATGCGTGGTTCTTGCAGACCTAGCTATTGCCTGCTTTGGGGTATTTCCTAAGGTCACAGATGTTCTGGTGGCTTCCAGGAAACCCTCCACTAGGGCCACTTATGCTGTGAAATGGAAGTGCTTCTCCATTTGGGCCACTGCTCGCCATTTGGATCCTTTCACCTGCCCAATGAATCAGGTGTTGGAGTACCTCCTTTCCCCTTCAGTTTCTGGCCTAAGGTATTCCTCCCTTAAGATGCACCTTTCCACCATCTCTGCATACCATGCAACTATTAAGTGCAAAGCTGTCACCCAGCTTGAGGTGTCCTGCACATCCCTGTGGAGCATTTAACATCTGAAACCTTCCATTTGGGAGTGGGTCCCTCCAGGACCTCAACTTTATGTTGGAGAAATTAACTTTACCTCCCTTTGAACCAGCCGTGAGTTGCGAGCTGTGCTTTCTGTCATTGAAAGCACTCTTTTTACTTGCTGTTATTTCTGCTCGAAGGATTTCGGAGCTGCAGGCTTAAGGAGCCTTATTGGGATTAGTATGCAAAGACACCCTGTCTTTGTGAAAAACCTAATTTTTTACCTAAGGTAGTGTCTGAGTTTACTTTAAATCAATCCATCCACCTTCCAGTTTATTTTCCTGAGTATTCCATTAGGGGAAGCCTTGCTCCATATGTTGGGTGTTGCAGTACTACACGAACTGTGCAAAGTCTTGCAGGAAACCTGACCAGTTGTTTGTTTCCTTTGCCTGCAAGAAAGAGAGGACACTCCTGTTTCCAAACTGTGTTTGTCTAAGTGGTTAACAAATTACATTGTTTATTGCTATTGCAAGTAAAACAAAATCCTTCTGGGGTGGTTAAAGGTCATTCCACCAGGGGGCACAGCTGCCTCAACAGCTTGTTTCAGAAATGTGTCTGCTGTGGACATCTATGCAGCTGCCACCTGGAATTCTGTCCACACTTTCACCAAGTGTTACAGTCTGGACATTGTCTCATGGTGCAGGGCCAATTTTGGCCTGCCAGTACTTCTGGGCTTTCTCTCCTGAGCTGTTGGCTGCTGATCTATCCTCCTCCCGGTGGGGTTATCCTGGTGATGCCTGGAACTGCTTGGGACTCAGTCCTACTGGTGAGGCCTGCTGCAAGAGCCTTCCTCGAAGTAAGATAGTACAGTTACATAAGACCTTACCCTAACAGTAGATCTTTGAGAGAAGCTCTTGCAGCAGGCCTTGTTTTCCCTTCCCCCTGTTGCTCTTTGTCTCTTGCAGTTCTGCCTTTCTTTTGGCTGTCATGGAAACCTTCTCAGTTCTCCTTCAGCTGCCTGTATGGGGTCTCCAGTGGGAGAACTGAGGTAGGTGTGAGGGACCAACCACCTATGTAAGCTAGGCTGATGTCAGTGGTGGGTGGTCCCCCCCGGATAGACTGCTAGTTAGAAGTTTTCCTTGTGGTCCTAGCACTTGGCGGCTTAGTCCTATCAGTGTGGCCTGCTGCAAAAGCTTCTCTCTTGATCTACTGTGACAGTAAGTTCTTACATAACTGTACTTTCGGTGACAAGACAGAGGCATACATGAAGGTGGAGGAGTACAAAGCCTCCTACAAGAGCAACACTGAGAAGGAAAAGGCCTCCACTTCCAGCAGGCCATATGGAAGGGGAAGTAGACATAGGGGATATTTTCTCTGCTTATGACTTCCAGCTGAGGGGTTTCTTCAGAGGCAGAGGTAGAAGGGGCTCTAAGCTTGCTGACTTAACCCCAGCGCCCAAGGCCCAGCCTAAGCAAAAACCCTGACAAGTTGGTTCGAGAGAGAGAGAGACACTGACTGACTGACTGAGGCGTGGAACATCACAACAGACAAGTGGGTCCTGGAAGTGGTGGACAAGGGGCTCACCCTGTAGTTCAAAAGTTTCCCAAGACTGCAGGTTCACAAAACCTTTACACCTCCCACCCCAACAGAAAAAAAAGGAAATGTCTGCTGCAGTTGAAGGTAAGAAAGCAGTTGCAAGCAAAGGCAGCAGAAGAGGTCCCCCCATCACAGTGGGGAAGGGAATGAGTGTCTTGACCTGAAAGATGTCTACTTCCATATTCTTGTCAGACCCAGTCATAGGAAATATTTAAGGTTCAGGGTAGGGACAGTCATTACCAGTTCACAGCCTTTCCCTTTGGACTCTCGTCAGCTCCCAGGGTGTTCACAAAGTGCCTGGCCATGGTGGCAGCACATCTGAGGAGGCAAGGAGTGGTGGTTTTCCCTTATCTTGATGACTGGTTGGGTGTCCGATGTGGAATGAATGAGCCCAGAGTCCATGTCAGCTTCTTCAGTTTCAAAATGATTTATTAAACAAAAAAAAATACACAAACTGAAGCAAAACCAAACCAAAACAGCATTCAGAGATTCTAGGTTTTCAGGTAAATAGCACAATGGCCAGCCTCACTTGGAGTTCACCTTCAGCCTGGTTTTAGCACCAGCACAGAGCTCTGACTTCACTGCAGCTCTCCCCAAATGAACTCTCTCTAGTCTGTGGAGCTGTCAGCTTTATATTGAGATAGATGACACATGATTGCCTGAAGGTCTGCTAGTGATGAATTTCTAACCCTTGCTTAGAAAAAGACAAACATACACAATAAAAATATCTAATTCAAAAACATTTAATTACAATATCAAGTGACTTTATAGCTTAATCCTGCCTTCGACTAGAAGTTTCACCCAACCTGATTCTTTTTAAATCTAGGGGAGGTGTGACCGGCTGGGTCCCTAGAAACAAGGAAATGGAGAAACACAGAGAAAGCAATTAAGCCTGAGGCCTACAATAAATACAACAAATATGTAGAAGACAATGGATAAACATCTGTTGACAATGCTGTATTCCCTTCGAGAGGTTGCCATGACAACCTAGCAAACCTCAAGAGTGCAGCTCGAGAGGTTTATTGTTGTCACAGCAACCTCGAAGGGAATACAGCGTTGTTGATAACTGATGCCCATCCATTGTCTTATAAAGTGTATGGGCACCAGTTAACCTACAACACTGAATTCACCCTCTCATCCAGCCTGTCCCGGTTTTAAACTTCATCCTTAAATGGTGCTGTTACGGTCTGCCCCCCCACACACACACACACACACACGAGCAAGCCCTGCTCCGACCACGCTACCAAGCACTCTCAAACTTAATTTAGTTTCACAATAAATCCAGCAACAAGCACCTTCTAAGCTGCAAAATGTTAAGATTCTCCTTTTGGACATTTTTTTCTGATTTGCTCACTTTCAAGAACTGATTTAACTGCCGCAGCCATTTTTCCAAGAGCGGGGATGTTACATTTGTGCATCCGCAAAGACCTCACAAGCTGTTGTACCACTGATGTGACGTACTAACGATGGTACAACAGCAACATGATGTCACATTGATGGTACAAGCCTTAGCTTTTAATCTAATTTAATGAATAACAACATTCTTCCATACACTATATGTCCATTTCCTCACGTTGTGTCAGTTTCCTAACACAAACTACATTGTGAATTTAGAATTTAAGCAGTACTGCTGTTTATGTTCTATTCATGAAAGTGATGGAGAGAGGTTTGAGTGAGAAAGTTAGAAACACTGTTTTTTGTCCTGAAAATAAACTGCTGTTTCAAAATGTTTTTTAAACACAGAAGTAAAAATTAAAGGACTGGCTTTTAACCAAATAAGCAACCCAAGCCCAGAGTTACAGTAGTCTTTTTTCCTGCAAGGAAAACAGACAGGGGGACGACTTTTTACCAGCATTCTGTTCCCCTGCCAGCATTTATTTATTTATTGAATTTTGTTGACCAGGTAGGCCCACTGAGACTAGAAGTCCATTTTTCCGGGGTGACCCAAGGGGAGGAGATACAGATGGTAACCAACTGAAATTGAACCAGATTAAGCTGTTGGTGGTATTCTTAGTGAATGGGGGAAATTTCCCTACTCTTTTCAAGAAGTGCCTTGGGATTGTTACTGTCCACCTGAACAGGCAGACAGGGCCTTGGCTTAATGTCTCATCTGAAAGACAGCACCTCAGAAGTGCAGCATCCCCCTCATGATGCACTACAGTGTCAATATTGGGATTTACCCCAAGTGCCTTTCTATCTTCCAGCCTCAGAGGTGAGTGTGCAACCTGCTGAGCCACTGACAGCATGGCTTCAGCAGCATTATATGTTGCTCCTAATGCAAACCTTCCACAGCAATTTCATTAAGTTTGTCAGCATATAACTTAGTTTGTTAAAAGTCAAAGCCAGACACCATTTATACACAGCAAAAGAAAATGCAGAGCTGAGCTGTTTAACTCCCTTCTTTTAAAGGTAGGATTTACAGACAGGACAGAATAAGATAAAGATAGAAAATACTCTCGTGTACAGAACAGGAAAAAAACAAATTGTAATTCCAATTAAAACAAATTCTGGTCAGAGCCAATAGGGCTATGACGAGCTGCCAAGTGAGCAAAGTTACACGTGTGCGTAGAAATTATTGAATGCCCGGGTGTAACTTGGCCATTTTTTAGAGACGTTGCACCAGATTTTCAACATGGCCTTTTTTGGATTCTTCCTCATGAAAAGTGCCAATGTCATTTTGTTCACTTGTCCCAAAAGATGATTTTGCAGAGCGACTGCGCCATTCTGTGCCACAGGTGTGAAAACACTTTTCAGGCAGGATGTGATAAATGACAGCTGTACTGATTAAACGGAGGTGTGCAAAAATGGCAATGTTGAAAATCTGGAGGTAAAATATTAAAGATTGGCAAAGTTAGGAGCGTGCATAGAAACTGCGCAAAGCATGCTGGTAACGCAGCCAGTTTTTGGAATTTTGTCACCAAATTTGCAACAAGGGCTTTTTGGGACCCCACCTCATGAACAGTGCCATTGTCATTTTGTGAATTGGTCCTGAAAGGTCATTCCGTGCAGTGCCTGCAAAATCACCTTTTGGGATCGAGTAATAAATTGACAGTAAAATTTTCACGAGGTGGGGTCCCAAGAACCCCATGTTAAAAATTTGGGTAAAAATTCCAAAAAAATGTCTTTTGTATCAAAATAAGTTGCAAATCCCATTGAATGGCATTATAGCACGCTTACCTTTGATTCTTCAGTTTGCGGTTTGGCTTTGAAGAGTGCAAACATGTCCCGAACCAGAGAAGATGACAGCACTGACCTCTGAAGGTAAGTAAGGAGGGGGTGCAGAGAGGTGGGTGCTTAGTGGGAGGGTGGGGAGGAGGACTGGGGCGATGACAAGGGACCATTTTCTTTTTTACAGATAAAAAAAACCCAGACAAACATGGGGGACTGTTTTTTTTATTTACAGGCAAACCAAAAAAAGGCAGAGATTCGGGCACGCTGGATGGGCTCCCAGTGTGCCACTTGAAATAAGGGGTGTGTGTGACATAATGCCAACACAGGGATTGGGGACCCCAATGTCAGCAGGGGAAAAAAAACATTTGGCACACTAGGGTGTGCTCCCAGTGTGACACATGAGGTGGGGGGGGGCATCATAATGCCGACACGGGGATTGGGGAACCCGATGTCTGCAAGGTAAAGAAACATTTGGGCACACTGAGGTGGGCTTCCAGTGTGCCACATGAGTGGAGGTGGTGGGGTGCTACATAATGCCAACACGGGGATTGGGGACCCTGATGATGTCACGTTTTCTTTGTTGCCAGTGGTGGTGACATAACTGCGCAGTTGCGGTGAATGGCATTTTACCATTCACAACATGACGGCACAGTTCAAACCACAGAATGCAGAAGTAACAGCCGAAATAGTGCGGCTGTTATTCCATAGCGGCCGATCGTGGTGGAGGGGTTTCAAGCTCCATTGGGCTTTCAGAAGGATACTTCCAAAAGTCCAATGGAAGGTTCCATGATCAGCCATTTTTAGAGCCACTGAGTGATCCCAAAACGGCTATAGGCTCCGCACACAGTCCTAAAAATGAGGGGCATTTCAGCAAATAAAGCCTTTAAGTTTCTTAGGTTCTAAAGGGCATACTGGACCGTCTCCCCTTTTTACATAGTGATGCATCACCATTTCTAGAATGTTCTGTTAGCATACAAAATACATTGTTTAGCACCTCCTTTAGCAATAATAAGGTCAGAAAACCTAAAAACTGACCCCAAAACCATAAGTAAGTGACCAAAATGTGAGGAGGTCACAAGAAAGAAGGGAGGTCACCTCACACTGGGCACAGGAAAATCTCACCAGGTGGCCAAGGCCTCTCTTCTCCTCCTCAGCATACCTGGGAGGGTCTGGGCTTCATAATACATTTCCCAGCCAGAACCTGTACAACTTCTGGAGTTCATAGGAGCAGAGTTGGATGCCATAAGAGGGAGGGCCTTCCTCCTGCAGGAGAGAGTGAGGAACCTGGTCAGTCTGACATAGTCCTTCAGAATGGGCCAGCCCAGGCCAGCAAGAGACTTCCTCCAGCTACTAGGCTACATGGCCTCCTCCACAGCAGTAGTGGCAGGGGCTAGGTTCGAAATGAGACATCCAGTTCCAGTTAAGGGCCCACTGGCCCCAAAAACAAGACCTCCTCTCAAGACTAGTGCCTGTAACAAAGCCTCTCTTAACAGCATTGGACTGGTGGAAAGAAGAGGGCAGCCATGGGGAAGGTGTTTCCTTCCTTCAGCAGTCACACACAGTTGTTTCAACAATAGATTCCTCCCTCCTAGGCTGGGGGCTCACCTGGATAACCTCGCAGTAAGTGGGATGTGGTCCTGCCAAGAATCCCAGGAGCATATAAACCTGCTGGAGCGCAGAGCAGTATTTGTGGCTTTACAGGCTTTTACCTCCCACATCAGGGGTAAGTCCAGGTCAGAATAGACAACACCTCTACCATGTACTACATCAACAAACAGGGAGGTACAAAATCCTCAAAGCTATGTACAGAAGCAATGAAAATCAGGAATGTGGCCTACTCCCTGGATGTGCAACTATCAGCAGTTTACTTGCCAGGGGAAGGCAATATCTTGCCAGACTCCCTCAGAAGGATCAGTCAAGGACATCACAAATGGACCCTGAACAAGCAGGTCTTGGCCTCAGTGTTCAGGAGGTGGGGTACACCAGAGATGGATGTTTGCATCCTGGGAGGCTCATCAGCCTCCCCTGTTTTGTTGCAGGCCTCTGGCAGTGAGCTTGGTCCCACTGGATGCTGTGACACTAGACTGGACAGGGACCTTCTGTATGCCTTCCCTCCTCTCCGTCTCTTGCTGAGGGTACTCTTGAAGCCTAGGAGCCAGTCCACAACCATGATCCTAATAGCCCCAGATCGGGCCAGGCAGGTCTGGTACTCCCTACTCCTGGCCCTCTCCATCAAGCGGCCATCTGCCTCCAACTGAGGCACAACCTGCTGACCATGTCAAAGGCAGGATAACCTTCCCAGACCTCAGGTCTCTGCACCTCAAGGCATGGTTCTTGAAGAGCTAGAGTACTCTAACTTTAAGTTTTCAGAAGAGGTTTTGCAAGTCCTCAGGGTTTCCAGAAAACCAGCAACCAGGAAAACTTATGCTTCCAAGTGGAAAAGATTCTCCCTGTGTTGTGCTCCTATGCAATTCAGTCCTTTGCAAGCATATTATCCCCCAATCTTGGACTACCTAGTCCATATTAAATCCCTGGGCATCAGGCCCTCAACCCTTAAGATACATCTGGCAGCAGTATCAACTTATGTTTTGGCAGGTAAAGAGAAGACCATGACTTCACACCACATTTTCAAATAGTTCTTTAATGGCTTCTGCACCTGCATCCCCTTGTCAGGGGCCCAGTCCCTCCATGGGATTTGAACCTGTCTATAGCTAAGCTCATGGACCCACTTTTCAAGCCTATGGCTACTGTTGATTTAAAGTATGTCACTTGGAAAACAGTTTTTCTGGTGGCCATGACTTCTGCCAGAAGGGTGTGCAAGCTGCAGGCCCTCTACACAGACCTACATTGTATCATCTTCCACAGGGACAAAGTAATCCTAAGGATAAACAGAAACTTCCTCCTTAAGGTGGTGTCTGAATTTCACCTGAACCAGACCATCACCCTTCCAGTGTTCTTTACAGCAAAATCCAGCTCTGAAGAGCAGAGGCTCCACAGTCTGTATGTCAAGAGAGTACTCTGTTACTACCAGAACCGCACTAAGGAAGTCAGGTCCTCCCATTTACAACTGTTTGTTACGTATGGCAAAGTGGGCAAAAGATAAGCCAGCTTCCAAGTGAACAGTTGCTCTCTGGATAGTCTCCTGTATCTGGTTCTGTTATGTCAAGGCTGGCAGGCTACCACCACAAGGCCTCAGAGCACATTCCACACATGGCACTTCTGCCTCGGTAGGAGCTGCAAGAGATACCCCTTGTTGGAAATTTGCAAAACAGTTACCTGGAAAACAGTTCACACCTTCACAAAGCACTGTTGTCTGGACATACAGTCCAGAAGGGATGCCAGGTTAGGCACTGCTGTCTGGCAGAACCTTTTCCCTAAATAGGTTCTGTACCTAGCCTCCCAAGGTATGGCTTTGTAGTCTGCATTAGTAAGTATAGCGAGAGATTCTTGGGGTTTGGAGAATAAAATACTACAGTAATGTTGTTCCTTCCAAGGGATCCTTCACTGTGCTTAACAAACCCACCCTACCTCCCATTCCAGAACCTGGATAAGGTTCTCCAAGAATCAGTTTTCCTCTTGCCTTTACTTTGCTTGAGTGTTATTTGTGCTTTCCCTATAATCGAATTTCTGGTGGTTTTATTACAAAATTTTGGTCTGCCATGTTTTTCCCAGTTGGGACCAAAAACTTTTTGGGCTTTCTATTTGTTTTTTGTTTAGGTTTAGCTAGTTTAGTGGTCACTGCTCTCCTAGTTACAGAAATAAATCTGATGTTAGAGGGCAGAGTGGAATGTGACCACTGGTCAGAGATTTGAATTTCACTCCAATGTTCTCTAATTTGAGTAAACATTCCACTCTCCATACCTCTCAACCTTTTGTCCCCCAAATGTGGAACATTGCCTCTCAAAATGTGGAACAAATGAACAAAATGTGGAACACTTAATCAAATCTTTACCTAGGAAGCTCAGAATACTGTTAAAATGTTTGCATTTATGTTCAGAAAGTCTGTTATTAATTGAATAATATATTTTTTGCATCATTTACTATAGAGTTTTACTTTAAAGTGTTAATACTGAATGTGGGACAAGTCTTCACAATGTGGAACAGGGAGCTTTTATGAAGTAAAATGAGGAACGTTCCTCGTAATGTGGTACAGTTGAGAGGTATGCCACTCTCTGGGGCAACTCAGACCTGCAGGCTGATTGTGCACTAGTAAACATGGTTAGGGATTCCTTTGGAAGAAACAACATTACTGTGGTAAGTAATTTGCTTCTAATATTGGTGCCAACGTATGGTACAAATACTTTCAACAGAAATTGCATTATGTTGGTCCAGTCTTAAAAGAATAATTACTCCTAATAGTCAAAATTTAAACCCAATATTCTTTTCAGAAGCTGAAGTTAGAGCAGCTGTAACTGCAGGAAAAAATAAGCATTGGCCAACACCAGCCAAGTTAACCTGCTGGTATTCGCTGTGTAGTTGGGCATAGATAGCGCAACAGTTATATATGCATTCTGAATGTATGCTATGGGACTTGGTGCATACAAATACTTTTAAAGGGACACTGTCAGCTTTTTTTTTTTAATATATAAATTTCTGAAGAATATTTTAACACCAAACCTGTTGTTACTGTAACCACACAATACATAAATGCCCCATGATTAGCAGAATATTTCCATTTATTGATTTTTCGGGTTAAAAATACATTTAAGGTAACTTGCCTTGACGATCCGCCAGCTGATGCCCCCATGCATCCATGATACAGTGTGGTGCTGAGCTGCAGGTAAACTCATTCATTAGTAAGTTTTGAATTTTGTAATATAACAAAATACATGTTCTGATAGTGTTTACTTAACTGAGTTCAGCAAAGTCAATCTTTTTGCAAAACGAGTGCTCTAACATTTATTTTGCTTTTGAAAAGTGAAGCTATCACTTCACGCATGCACATTAGTGTCAGTGCCAATGCACATATGCAGAGTGATGGTTTCAATTTAGTTGATACGAAAGGATCTTTACTGGTGATATTGCCATTGCAAAAATTAAAGAACCCTTGTCCTACTGGACTACAAGCCATTTGGTTGTCAAATGGAAATCCAGGTATTGGGAATCTGCATCCAGGATGACCCCCTTAATAGTACCAGCTGTAACCACAAAATAAAGACATAGTGTTGACCTTTAGAAAAACATAATGCCAATTGTGGCCATAAAATAAGTACTTGGTGTGGACCTCCAAAAACACAAGGAATAGAAACATAGTCAGATAAAGGAACAGAGATACCAACAAGGCTGCCCCACAGACGTTGCAAAAAGATACTGTAATTAACAGATCCAGAAGCAAATGGTTTTATACATTTTATTGGACTAACTTAGATGTTAGAAAAAGAACTAAGTGCCTAGGCTTGTAGACCAACCAAGTCCTTCCTCGGAAACTTCTGAGGAAGGACTTGGTTGGTCCGAAGGTTTTAGGCACTTTGTTCTTTTTCTAACATCTAAGTTGGTTCAATAAAAGGTATCAAATAATTTGCTTCTGGATCTGTTCTTACAAGGACCAATATGGCAACTAAACTAAATCTGTTTGTAATTAACAGCAAATGTAAAAACATTATGCTACGCAGTCTTCAACTTCCAAAGTAAGAAGTGACTTAAACTAGCTATGCATGAGGGAAAGCTCTGAAGTATACTTCCCAGGGCCCTCAATACAGGATAACCTGCATCACAATAAGTACATCACCACACTTACTGATAGTATAGCTCAGTTGTCCATTAAAAAAAACACATCGGGGTTGAACTACAAGTAAAATTCACAGCTGACAGCTAAAGGGAAAGGAAAAAATGTTCCAGTGGCATGACCCCAAATACTGTATATAGAGCAGGAAAAAAAAAAAACAGATTTCAGTAATGGGTAGAAATACTCCTCATCTTAAACTTAGCTCATAGGAATGAGACAAAGAATGGGTGGGGAGCCTGTGTTGACATAGTTTATGCCCCATCAAGTAATATGCACAGTTAAAATAAGTTACAGGTAAGATCATGTAACAGTGCAGAAAGTCTATAAACTGTGCCATTGTATGCCTGTAAGACACCACTAAGTCCCTGTGTTGATCTTTCTCTGCTGTGTGTGAGCGAGCTGAATAACTGCCACATGGCTGCATTAAATTAATTCAACAGCTCCCCATACAACCTAACCCCAGGCCTAAAGCATAGAGCAAAATAGTGGTGGAATGTGACCCCAAAGACATTCCACGCCTTCTTCCAACTGCTTAGGCCACACCTTTAGGGTACAGAGACCTGATACCAAGGCTAGACAGGAGGACAAAGAAATAGTCCCACATCCATAAATGGGATCACACCCGAGCCATAGGGGAGGGAGAGGCAGTACAGAATGCCTGTAATGGTGTCTGCACAGACTGTTCCCACTGCCAGGGGCTCCAGCGCTGGGTCCATTTTCAGTCCACTGAGACAACATCCCCCACCCCATCCAAGCATGCACACATGCTGCTAAAAAAAGGAAAGGCCTGGCCATACAGTACTAAGCCCAAGTCATTTCTCAGTACCTCAGGAAGTCTGGAACAGCTACTCACACACCCTGGAACTTCATACCAGGGATCCACCAGATCACTAGTCAACAAAGGTCAATGACTTGCTTTACACAGTCAGCATGCTCGGCTCAGAGGAAATTAATAAGAATGATAGAAACAGCTCTACAAAGTCCAGATATGCACAGACTAAATTTTGTAGCCTTAAATCACCCCTCCCAAACCCTTTCCTCACCAAGCCATACTCAGTTGTTCAGTCTCAGTACTTAGATAAAAACTGTCCTGAAGTTATACAGTAGCAGCCACAAGAGTACAGTCAGCAGAAAAGCCTATATTAAAACCCACCACCCTAAAATGAAATGGTTTTACATGGAAATCACTTGACTAACTGGTCAAGGTTTGTCTGACACAGCAACACACTTTACTGGAGACTGGAAAAAGTGCAAAAGATCCTTGATGGATTGCATGATCTCCTTAGACTGCTGCAAGCAGCTTTCACTTTGCAAATGTGGCTGTTCCCCCGGAGGCTGAGCAGGGTCCCAAAGCAGAATGTGTACATCTCTCTGGTCTTGTCCCCTCTGTTGCTGCTGTGGTTTTGGTGATTGGGAAATAGATATTACTTGGCATTCCATGTTCGATCAAGCCTCCTCAGCAGTGTGGTGCAAAAGTGGGCCTTCTGAAAAATGAACTCTCAGGTCAGGAAAAGGGTTTGAAATAGTATATTAGATTGCTACAGTGCTCAGAGGCAGGTACCTAATGCCCCATTCTCTCAGCCTGCACTGCACGAGTGTAGTCCCATAAGAAGGCAGAGTTCCTGTCCGGGGAGATTGGGGCCCCTCAGAACCGACCTGCGAAACTTTTTCAAACCTTGGACAGACTGTGCAACCCAACCTGCCTACAGGTATGAAAAGCGTTTTCGCAAATTGAGTGCAAGGAGCTTGCTTGATTCTTTGCGGCTAAGGTGGTTGACATCAGGGCAGTACTCCAACCGGCACACACTACGGGTGTTGCTCTGAACCGGTGTTTGGGCACTGCACCTCAGCTTTCCTGGAGTACCTTCAGCCAGGCTGAGCTTTTGGACATCATGTGGATTGTCCAGGGTATGACCCTAAGTGGTGTAGTTTGGATCCAGGACCGACTACCCTGATTTTGGGTTGTGGTGACATCCTTGGCCCAGTCCTAGCATGGATAGTCTGGTGCTCCTTGGAAACAGGTGAGTTTCCTGGCTCCCTAAAGGAGGCAGTGGTGACACCCCTCCTGAAGAAAGCTTCTTTGGACCCAGACTGCCATGCGAACTACAGACCAATCCTGAACCTCCCCTTTATGGGGAAGTTGATTGAGAAAATAGTGGCCATACAGCTGGAGGACCATTTGACCATCCATGATATCTATGAGCCTCTCCAGTCCGGTCTTCAAAAGAGGCAAAGTACTGAGACAGTGCTGGTTCGGGTGCTCAATGATCTTCTGATGGCTAGAGACCAGAAGAACTGCTCCATCTTGGTTCTTCTTGATCTCTCTTCAGCATTTGACACTGTGGACCATGAGGTTCTGCTCGACCATTTGAGGTTCATCTGTGGGCTGTCAGGTACGGTTCTCAGGTGGTTTTCATCTTTCCTCACTGGAAGAACTCAGAGGGTGGTGTTGGAGATTTATTCCTCTGACCCAGTTCCGCTATCATGTGGGGTTCCTCAAGGATCGGTGTCCCCTCCCTCGGAGACATTGTAAGAAGGTATGGGATGAGGTTTCACTGCTATGCTGATGATACCTAGCTCTACCCATCTTTTGTACCTGACCAGGATAGAGCTGTCTCAGTATTTAACAACTGCCTCATGGAAATCCAGGAGTGAATGAGTTTGAGCTGGTTGAGGTTGAACTCGAAAAGACTGAGGTACTGATGGTGTACCCAGGTCGCTAGATGGGGGGTTGGGGGTGGAGCCACCCTCTGGACTTTTTCTTGGGGGTTTGCCACTCCCGACCTCTGAATGGGTGCATAACCTGGGGGTAATTTTCAATGAGGGACTGACATTGCATTTGCAGGTGTCGGCCATCGTCAAATCCTCTTTTTACCATCTGAGGAATATCTCCAGAGTCAAGCATCTTGTTCTGTCCAGTGATCTTCCCATGTTGGTCCATGCCTTTGTGTCCTCGTGCTTGGAGCATTGTAATGCCCTACACCTAGGGCTCTTGGGGGTGGATATTCGCTGCTTGCAGCTGCTGCAGAACACAGTGGCCCGGTTATTGACAGGAGCCTCCCGGTCCTGTCATATTTCTCCAGTGCTGCGCGAACTGCACTAGCTGCCGGTACAGTGGTGAATCACCTTCAGAGTCAGACTTCTAACTTATAAAGCCCTACATGGACTGGGTCTGGACTACCTGAAAGAGCTCCTGGTCCCTTACTGCCCTGTGCGATCGCTCCGCTCGACCGATGAGGGGTTGCTAGAGATCCCAAGAGTTTGTTTAAAATCTTCTGGGGCCCGTGCATTTATGCACGCAGCCCCTATCCTTTGGAATTCTCTACCCCATCAGTTACGTGAGTGCACAACTGTGGAGGGATTTAAACAGGCCCTAAAAACCTTTTTATGGACCCAAGCATTTGGGGAATAACTGGAATATTATTTTATTGCTTTTCTGTATTTTAAGCTATTTATAATACTTGTGATTATGCGCTGTAGCTGTTTTAACTGTTATGTGTGGTGCCTTGGCAATTGAAAGGTGCCATATAAATAAACTTGATTTGATTTGAAAAAATATGAATCATGAAAAAACAGCCCTAGCTCACAGACCGAGGTTAAGCACTTTTACTAGTCTGTAAGATAGGTGACACGCAAAGAAACACTGCTGCCTGCTCCCGTTCCCACATACCTTGCAATGCTGCTGCGGGAGTCTGGGGCTGCAGTGATCTTAGCCACAATCCACTGTGAGTTTTGCTACAAACTGATGAAACTTTCGGCCCGAGCAGGGGCGCTGCTGGTTCCCAATTGAGCGGGCGCAAAGGTCATGGGTATTACACCCATTTAGTGGCGTAGCTTCCACCACTGCTCTTATTATAGTAGTAGTGGTGGTACTTTATTATGTTTATTTGATGGCTTCTAAGGGGGCTTCATACCATGTCCTGTTGCTTAGCAACATTTGGACAGGTTGTTGCTGTAGGAAGACCCCTTAGAAGCATAAAATAAACATAATAAAGTACCGCCACTACTACTATAATAAGAGCAGTGGTGGTAGCTACGTCACTAAATGGATGTAATACCCATGACTCTTTGCGCCCACTCAGTTGGGAACCACGCGGCGCTTCCGTGTTTGGCTGAAAGTTTCAGCAGTTTGTAGCAAAACACACAGTGGATAAAAAATTAAGATCACTGCAGCCTCAGACTCCTGCAGCAGCATTGCAAGGTATGTGGGAATGGGAGTGGGCTGCATTGTTTCTTTGCATGTCACCTTTAAAACTTTATTAACTATAAAATAACAGACATTTTTATTTTTATTTTATTGAATTGTGTTGCTGGGTAGACCCATTAAGACTAGAAGCCCCATTTTCAGGAGGGAATACAGATGGTAACCAACTGAAATTGAACCAGATTAAGCTGTTGGTTGTATTTTTTGTGAATGGGGAAAATTTGACCAGGACACCAGGGACATTTCCCTGCTCTTCTCGGTAAGGGGCGTTGTGTCCTGGTTTCGTAGATGGAGGAATCCAGCAGTTGGCTGGAGACTGTGGCTGAGAGAGGTGATGTGCAGGCTTCTGGAGAGTTGAATGGGGCAGCTGGAAGGCATCAACTGGATGGCCTGCAAAATGTCCTTGACTCAGAAGCCAGTATACAAAATGAGAGAATCGCTATTACTTTAACTTCTGGTATGGAGGAGAATATTCCACATATGGATTTAACCTTACAGCAAAAGCAAAAATGTCTTGAAATTGAACTTCAGAAAGTGAGCAGACAGATTGAACTTGCACAACTGGATGAAGAAAGAAAAATAAAATGTTCTGCCATGTCACCCACCCTATCTGACTCGCAGGGATTATCCAAGATTTGTGCAGTTTCTAGCTCACCAAATGCCCGGATAATGGTGCGATGACTGTGCCCCAAACACAGAACATGAACACTGCCATTGAACAAGTGATGTGGTCTCCTAAATCCACTCTTCAGAATGCGGGCTGGAAACAGGCTGAGAACGGAGAATGAGTCTCGGAAATGGACCCCCGCTGCCTGAGGAGACTAACGAAAGGGCAAGTGACACACACATTCTGTAGAATGGGTCTGTTGTGGGGCCAAACACTGTACCTCCAGATAATGATCCGAGTTTAGAGGACATAAATCCTACCAATGCTCTGTCTACTGACCATGAACCGAATGTTCATCCCTCATATGCTAGTCTCTTTCATAAGCCAGTTGAACTGGCTAAACAGTGCAATGCTGTTAGACTGCAGTTCCTGGGTAACAGGAACGAAATTCCAGACCGGGCAGTATATTGGAAAAATTCTTTTAAAACAGTCCCTGGATGTCACTCCTACTGAGGTTTATACATTCAATCCATGCCCCGGGGCAGTTCACCTATGATGTAAGCTTTAGATTCCCTGAAGTCTTAAGATTTTGGATCAAATATGCAAATTTGAAAACCAATCCTCTGTGGTCTGACTTTTTAGTCATACCTCTAACAAAACAACCTTTTCGAGTTGTAACCATTTTGTTTTGAAAAGAGGGGATCAATATAACTGATGTGATTTATTGGTTAGAAAAGAGATTCGATGTTCAGGGTAATCCAAGCCCCATCCTAGGTGATAAAGGCTTCTGGAATGGTGGCTGGAAGATTAAAGTTAAATTGACTCAGTCTGACTCTGATATTATCCACCTACCAAACTGTTTTTTCATAGGACGTGACAAAGGTTTTCTGTTTTACCCTGGTCAACCTCATACCTGTTTCAAATGTGGTTCTAGAACTCACATTAGTACTAACTGTGAAATCCTTAAATGTGTGCATTGTGGGGAATTGGGGCATCCCAGTGCACACTGCTTCAAAGAATCGAAGTGTAACCTCTGTGATGACCCGGGCCATTGTTTTACAGACTGCCCGTGGGCATCTAGAAAAAGTGGTAACTCCGATTTTGGAATTCAAGATTTTTATATTAAAACGGCTGATAAACAAACTACCATAGCCACTGACCAACGTCCTAGAAGAGAACATCTGATCCCACAAAGGCCAGCACCCACAGTTACTGGAGAACAGGGCCATCAACTGGAACATGTTCACAGGATGCGAGCTGGCAGAGTATATTTACACCACTTATGGCAAGAGATCCTATTTCTACAGTGGTTGCCAAGAAGGAAAAACAAACATCTAATTGTTACCACACAGAGAACAACAAATTATTTAAATGGTCAAACAAGTTTTTCGTATAGCAATGTCAGTAATCACAAAGCTACAACATACTGAAAGGAACCTTGCCTCCCCAGAACTTTTCAGATTAAGTTGGAGGAACACGTCCTGGCTAGATACTGGGTAATCTCCTTTAAGATAAACTCTGTTATTTCCGTACTGTATCATGATTTTTGGCAAATGGGGAAAAAAAAAGATCCTTCAGACAGGGGGAATGGGGAGATTATTTTTTAGTTTCATGAATTTTTGGGGTTTATTTAGTTTGAAATTTTTCAATCCACAACCAGAACAGGCAGATGGAGCCTTGATTTATCATCTTATCCAAAAGACTGCACCTCAGGAGTGCAGTACCCCCCCCCCATGCTACACTTCAGTGTCAGTATTGGGATATCACCCAAGCGCCTGGTGTGGTGATAGAACCCCCAACTTTCTGATCTTCTGGCATCAGAGGTGAGTGTGCAGCCTGCTGAGCCACTGACACTGCATAGTGGACAAAGACACAACGTTTTGCACGGACCATATGCTTTTTCAAGAGTAACGGACAAACTGACAAACATACATCCTATACAGTACTAGCTATTAACATTTGTCCAATCCTCATGTAAATTCATTAATTACAAATTATGCTTAATTAAACACGAAAGCACCCCCCCACTAGATGAATAGAACATCACTAATAAAAAACTAACTCTGTCACACTATCTCTTATATACATATGTTTACTAGTAAAAATAGAGACAATATATTCCTGTGCATATACATAGTTGTGTTCTAGGAAGAATAACAGCCACCTGTTGGCTACTTCACTGAATACTAAATACATATATGTAAATCCCTGAACTTAGTTCAACATAAATAAATATTGCATATATCTATACCATATAAAATTTGCACATACATTGAACCTACATGATAATCAGAAGTAAAAGATAATGGGCTAGATATTTAAAAGTGCACCTGACAATGACGCAAGTGGTTGCTCCATGCAACTGAGTTGCACCGGAGCAACAAAGGGATATATTCAAAACAGATGAGCAATGGCGCATCCCTTCTAAATATATCAAAAATATGTGGGTGGCACATCACCTGGACAGGTTTCAATACCTGAAATGGGAAATGCCCCGGAGCATCCGAGTTACGCCGGGTGCAAAATCCTGATATTCAGACAAAAATATGCAAATGGAGCCATTTGTATGTCATTATGGTCCCACTTGCATGAGTTGTGCAGGGATGGTCAGCGAAATGTACCTGGTGCCCTGCACAGCATGCAGTGCTGTCAGTGGAAGTCCAGTCGTTCCATGCTTTGTACCCCAATCCCCGTAAAGGTCATGTTTTAACATCCCTGGTAGACCAGTGGTACTCCCCTCCCTGTCCTGTAACCCCGATCGCCATAATGAATATCTTTTAATTTCCCTGGTAGTTCAGTGGTACCCCACTCCCCATCCCATAACCCTGAGCACCTGAAAACTGCATCCCCACATCCATATTAGTGTAGTTGTCCCCCATCTCACCCTGCTCCCCCCAGGTCATCGTCAGGCAGCAAACCCACCCGCACACCTCCACAGCTGCCTGCCGAATGACAGTTTACAGTATGTACAGCAAGCTCATTAGTCCACACCAATTACCAATGGGCTTGTGTGTACTGTACTATTCATACATGACATTGTGAATGAATGACTTCATTCACAATGTTGTGACAGACTAGTACAGATTAGGCAGCAAGCCTATTGGTTGTCAGTGTGGACAGATAAGCCTGCTGCACATACTGTAAGCTGTCATTTGGTGGGCTGTCGAGGTGTGTGGGTGGGTCTGCTGCTCACTGATGACCTGGGGGGGAGCAGGGTGGGATGGGATAGGGTTCTTTGTGGTTGGGGGTGGGGACCACTACACTACCATGGATGTGGGATGCGGTTTTGGGTGCTCGGGGTTACAGGATGGAGAGGGGTACCACTGAACTACCAGGAAATAAAAGATATTCATTATGGGGATCGAGGTTATGAGCGTGGAGAGGAGGTACCACTGGACTACCAGGGAATGATGTGGGTGCTTGTGTATGGTGTTGGAGGTAGCCACCATTGACTGCTGCTGCTGTGCTCGCGACGCTCGCCCTGGTGGCTTCCCACTTGAGCATGATTTTTCCATGCTCAGTATTGTGCCCATGTATGTGGCACATCTCTAGGATGTGCCAGCAGATGCACTGCAAATCTTGACTGAATATCAAGATGCACCACATATGCATAGGCACGCCCCCTAGAGATGTGCCACATACATTATCTTTGCACCGTGGCACATCGGGAATTGTGAAGCGCAATTTCCTCTTTTGAATATAGCCCCAGGGTGCATTTCTGGGGTTGCGCTGGCGCAACTCCTTTGAATATCTAGGCCATTATGTAGAATACTGCAATAATTAAAACAAAGACAGGAAGTATGAACAATTCATATATACATTCAAATGGCATGACCATGTTTTACCATTTAATACTACTTAATAAAAATTGCTAAGACAAGGACAAAGTGCTGCGTACTGGCAATAGTCCCAGGCATCTTCTGCTTGATATTCCTTAAATTCTTGTGACTGATGCATAAACGGCTGACAAACTGCAGAGCATAAATACGTAAAATTAGGCGGGCAGCAAAATGAGGGAATAATAACAAAATTATTATTATTATTAAAACACAGAAATAATGATAATGTTAATTTTCTATTAACAAGGGACATGGTAATAATACTTAATACAAATAAATCATACTCACAGCATAGCAATCACTAGGGGCTTAACAATCTCAGGCAAGGGATTCAAAAATAAAAACTACATCTAATAGTTTATTTTAAAGAGGCCCATCTTTGAGGCCAAAGTCACTTTTAGCATCCAGTGTCTATATCCAGTAGCATTCTCGCTGTAATAACATATTGTCATAATCTCCCCTGCATGGGTTTTCCCACAGCTTTTCTGTACCAATAAATTTGAATTTATGGCCAATACCCTTTTCCATGACATGACTAACTAGAACATTTTCTTCATCTTTTTGTTCAATTACACTTAGGTATTCTCCAAATTTCTACTTTTAGTTTTCCTACATGAAACACTTGCAATTACACAGCTATATATATATATATAACACCTTCAGTATTGCAATTGATGAAATCTCGAATAGGGAATCCTATTCCTATATTGTAATTAAAAACTGTATTTGTTTTTTATTATAACTGCACTATGTATGCAGTTGCCACAGGCAAAATTCCCTTTTGGAGGTGGTGGAAGCCAATCAAACCTCTGTTGAAGTGCATTCTTTTTCTGCTGGCTATGTATTACCCTATCACTGATAGTTCATCCTTGACTATATACTATTTTAGGTGGCTGTTCAGTTATCTGTTGCAACTTCAGTTCTGCTCCTACAACATGCTGAATAATTTTTGCAGTTTCACCTGTTTGCACAGAATAATTAGTGACAAGGTTCAGAATGTTACTTTTCTCATTATTACCACAAGTCTCATCAGTCACATGGCTTTTTTGTCTCGGTATTAATAATGAATCCCTATCTGTGTGTCTTGCTCACTGCCATCCCTTCTGTATTGCATCTTTTCAATACCCCCTTTCCATGAAACACACTGGGACATTTCAGAAGCCTGCTCAACAAAACTACTGTCCTCAGCGCAGTTACGTTTTAATCCCAGACTGCTGCCGTGTCGGAGGGCACAAGAAGATTGACTCCAGGACAACAGAATACTCTGCAGCACTAACTGTTTCTAGCAATTTATTTCACTTACTTTAACAGGGCATCAGAGTAGGAGGGGAGAGGATGGACTCCAAACAAACTAACAAGGGCAGTTTCTGTTTTATTTGTAGCAGGAAACCAGTGGAGGGGAGGGACAACCCAGACTAACGGCAGATAACAGAAGGAATTAGCTATTGGTTTTATTTTCTTTTTCGTGTGTTTTTCATAGCAGGAGACTAGTGGGGAAGAAGGAGGTAGCAAACATCAGTGACATATCCACCAATAAGGGGTCCCTACCTAGTGGCACCAAAAGTCATACTCCAGCAGCTTTAAAAACCATTGCAGAGCAGATTACAGATACAGACCGCCACTGTGTCAGAGGAATATAGAAATATGGAAACAAAGACTTTGACAGCAGATAAGGATCGCTTGGCCCACCCAGTCTGCCTGTTTCCCTACCTATTGGATAAGCTGCAGATCCTAGTTAACCAACAGCCTACTTCCTCCTACCCCCCCACTAGAATTGCCTTATGTCTGTCCCATGCATTCTTGAATTCTGCCACTATTTTTGACCCCACAATCTCCTCAGGAAGGCCGTTCCATGCATCCACTATCCTTTCCATGAAAAAATACTTCCTCATGTTGCCCCTGAGCCGTCCTCCCTCTATCTTCAAATTGTGCCCCCTTGTTCTTGCATATCTCTTTTTCTGAAAGATGCTGCCCTCTTGGACTTTGCTGATTCCCTTGAGGTACTTGAAAGGAGATTGACTCTGGGACAGCAGAATGCTCTGCAGCACTAACTGTTTCTGGCAATTTCTTTTACTTACTTTATCAGGGGACTGGAGCGGGAGGGGAGAGACCGGACACCAAACAAACTAACAAGGGCAGTTTCTGTTTTATTTGTAGCAGGAAACCAGCAGAGGGGAAGGACAGCCCACACTAACGGCACCTTACAGATGGAATCAGCTACTGTTTTTATTTTCTTCTTGTGTGTTTTTCATAGCAGTAGACCAGTGGTGGACAAGGAAGTAGCAGTCAGAAGTGTCCTCCCACCCACCTGTGCCTTGTCCAACTATATAGGCACTGCAATTTGACTGACATCTGGAACTTCCTGTTCAGGAGCAGGAAGGGCAGCAATACTAGATCACATATATAGGTGCCTGGATTGTGGATAGATGCTCAGTGCAGTGAGAGGAAAAAAAGAAGAAGGAAAGGAAGGAAGAAAAAATAAATATTTTTTCAAAGCAGTGACACTGCAAAAAAGGGGAAGATGCTGGGATTGGTGCAGTGGCTGTGAGGCATCAATCTTCAGGAGGACCTTCTGGATGCTGAGGTGCTGCCCCATCTGCAGGCACCTCTCTAAGCTGAGGGCGGAGGTTGTTGGTCTTTGAGCCAAGTTGGCTAGGATTCAAGGAGCATCCTCCCCCACCCAGGGACCAACAAGTCTGTTGCGCTTCCTTGAAGATTGCCTAGCAGGAGGAATGGATGGACTATGGTGGGCTCGGGGAGGGTGAGGGCAGTGGGACAGAAGCACATCCCCATCCGGTACAACTACAGAACTCCTGTGCCATCTTTGTAAAGCGGGAAGGTCCCACAGTGATACCCGAAGTATCCACCAGGGAGGATGAGCAGGTCCTCCATGATGGAGCCCAAAGGGTTGGCAGTAGGGGACCCCAGAGGTGGAGAAAGCAAATTTTGTTTGGGGACTCCATTGTTAGAAGAATAGATTTGGGGACAAGCAGCAGAGGGGGAGAGGGAGATTAAGCGCCTACCCAGAGGCACGGCTCAGAGAGATGGTGAGGGGATCCTGAGGATCACCAGGGCAGTGGAAACAAAGGAAGAACTGGAAGTCATTGTCCACTTGGGGACAAATTATCTGGCAAGGGATGTGGCAGGAATAGGAACAGTGCAGGAGGAGTTTAGAGAGTTGGGGAGGGGTCCTAGGCAGGTAGCATGCTCCATGACCTTCTCTGAGGTTCTGTCTGTCTGCGGCAAGGGGGAGGCTAGGAAACTCTGCACCAGGGAATTCAATGCATGGTTGAAGGAATGGAGTTGAGAGGAGGGTTTTCAACTTCATTGGGGACTGGGGCCCACCTAGAGGGATGAGGGCCTGTACAGGGGAGATGACCTGCATCCATCCACAAGGGGAACCAATGTCCTTAGTGAACAGTTTAAATGCTTCATTGGCAAGCATTTAAACTAGCTGAGGGGGTAGGTGGAAGGAGGCAAGGAAACAAAAACTGCCCCCCAACCACAAGCTCACAAGGCAAGCAACAAGAATAATGAGAGAGAGACAACCCAGAATGGAACAAATAACAAGGAATGCCAGAGGGTAGAAGGCAAGAATAAAACTAAAAAATATAGTGAACACAATAGGAGATGGCAAAAGGGAAGAATAGTAGAGGGTGGCAGCTTAACCTGGAGAGCCACGTATGCAAATGCTTGACATCTGTGCAACAAGATAGCACACCTAGAAGCTACAGTGGTGGAAGCAGACCTGGTCATAGTCTCCGTCACAGAGACCTGGTACAGTGTAAACCAGGACTGGGAAGTGGTCATACCAAGATATAGAAAATCAAAGCAAGCTAACACCTTCTCAACCCCAAAACGAATGAATCCAGTTAGTGATTATATGCTTCTAGTTGTTGCTCTTTCCTTTTTTATTATATTAATATAGTGTTTTTCCATATGATTCTTTCTTAATCTGTTGCTCCTTATACATTTCTTTGCAACATTTCAGAAAAAAAGTTCCTTCATCAGACTATGGAGCTTTTCTGTTAATGACATAAAAAGATTTTTTTTTAGAATTCATTCTCTTTTACTCAATAATCCAAAAAATAAAAATAAATAAGACATCCTTTTGGGTATTAGATGTCCGTATATAGACAGGTGGAACTAACCTATATAAACACATAAGTGTTGCTTCAAAAAAGTGTGTCTGCCATGGGGGCGGGGGTGGGCCAGTCATATTCTTAATTCAGTGCTTCTCCCCATCTATTTAAAGAAGGAGTAAATTATATCAGTCTTTCTATGACTACTGAGGTTTGATCAATCTTTGTAAAAATTGGAAGGAGCTTAAAAAATTATTAACTTTATATTATTAATACCTCTTCTAAGACTTTTAACTCTTGTAGCCCAAACATAGCTCACGAGAGCATTGTTTTCTGCAAAGCAAAGTACAAAACAAAAAGGGCCTTCTTTAGAACATGAGAAAGCTCCCTCCTAGGCAGCATCTAAATCAATACACTGCACATAACCAAATTCATAGAAAATGCTCTCTTAAGAAATCATTTCACAAGAGAAGATTCCTTCTACCTTTATAAGTGAGGTTTTGGGCCCATATGGATCTCTGCGCTTTTACATGACAAACACTAAGCTTTTCCATGGCCATTTGAAAAGCCCACTGCCATTAGCAAACCATTCTGGATGCTATGTGTTCTACCTGTGACACATTGCTAGGTGATGAACGGTAAGAGAAGGGGCCGGGCCGCGGAGGTGTGTGCATGGGTAGGCACGCTGACATCACAAAGTGACTCCACCTCCTGCAGCCCGGTCAAAATGAAACTTCCCCTCAGCGAAATTGCAAAGGAAGTCCCCTTTATCTCAATGGACTTCACTTAGTCTGAATCCAGCAAAAACATTTTGCGGTACATTCTCAACCAAAGTATCTCATACCACGATCAAATTATTTAAAGAAATATGTGCATCTTTCTATGTTTACAGAATCAAATACAGATTTCTAGAATGTGAATTAAAGGGAAAAATGAAAGAGGCAGCATAAGAGTGTGGGGGGTAAAGGAAGGGGGGTTACGAACAGGTGGGAATAAATCAGTACAGAAATAGTTGCAAATAAGAAACAGTTACAAATAAGAAACACTAGGAGGCACATATCACAGCATGAAAAAAACTGTCAGATTGATTCAAAGAAGGGATATATAATATTTGGCTTATACTAAGAACCAATGTTGCCAAAAGAATGTGTTAAAAAGTGGGAATGATCTATAATATTAGGCATGTTCTAAGAACAAATATTACCCCCCAAAAAAATGCATTCAAAAATGGTGACCATTTTCTCAAACACATTTTATATTCATGAGTGGTCCAATTCAGGTTTTCATTCAATCCATATCTCTGCAAGTGTGTTCTTAGAGTAAAAATCCACCAAGCTTCCCGTCTGAGTAAAGCTGGTTCTCTGTTCCCTCCTCTGGGCATTTCATGCACTTTTTGTATTCCGAAAAATTTTAGACTGGAAATTTGATGTCTTTCAAGAAAGTGTCTAGCCAGGGTGGAACTAAGATCCCCTCTCCTAATGTTACTCTTGTGTCCTGTAATACGAGATTTTAGTGGTCTTGTTGATTCTCCAATATGGTGTAGTGCACAAGGACAAAATATACAATAAACAACATATTCAGTACTGCATGTAATAAAATCCTTAATGGTATATTCTTTGTCTTCCCAGGTGGTACTTATTATTTTACTCTTTTTGCCATTGTTGCGGTGAACACAGTTGCCACAAGGAAAGAAACCTTTTATGTCACTCCTTAGCCAGCTTGTCCCATCTCTTTCTGGTTTGCAGTGCTGCGTTCTCACAACCTTGTTGTGAATGCTGGTTGTTTTACGTGCTGTGACCCATGGTTTCTCTTCAGATTTTCAGACCCATTTCACTTGTTTGTAATATATTCCAATTGGAAAGTATAATATAATATGTTTAATTCTGTCAAAGCTTTCAGAATATTGGGTAGACATTGTAATTTTCTCCAGTGGGGGACTCAAACTTTGGTCTTTATTTTCCATTAAGCTGCTACGTTCTCTCTCATTTACTTTCCTTCTGGCTTCATTAACCACTCTATCTGTATATCCCCTTGCCATAAAGTTTTGTGTTAAATCATTAAGATTTGCTTCACATCTTTCTTCTCTACCTCAATTTCTTTTAATTCTTAACATTTGACTATATGGTATATTTTGTTTCAGATTCTTAGGGTGGAAATGTTTGGCATGAAGAACTGTATTTCTAGTTGTTTCTTTTCATAGAGGTCTGTAAAAATCTGCCATTCTTTGTAAATATTTTAAGGTCTAAAAGCAATTTCATCTTGGTCACAGACCATTGTGAAAGAAATATTCTAGTTGGTTAATTCAAAATAATCCTTAAATGACTGTGCCTCCTCTTGTGTTCCATCCCAGATAATTAGTATATCATCAATAAACCTTTTAAATAAAATGATGTGTGATTTAAAAGGGTTATTATCTGACTCTATGTGTTGCTTTTCAAAATATGCCATATAAAAATTGGCATAAGTAGGAGCGAGGGTTGCCCCCATAGCAGTTCCTGTTTTTTGTAAATACATTTGATCCTCAAAGGCAAAATAATTATTTTCCAGTACTATTTTAGTTAACTGTATCAGAAAATCCTTATCCAGTTTATTACTCTCCCTTGTTGTTAGGAAGAAGTCCAATGCTTGTAGGCCTTCATTATGAGGGATACTGGTGTAAAGACTTTTTACATCCATAGTGATCAATAGAGTGTGGTCTAAATTCATTCTTGTATTGTTTAGCTCTTCTAAAATCTGGATACAGTATTTACTGTCCATCAGGTGGGACCATGTATTTGTTACCAGATCTTTACAATAATGATCCACAAAAACTGATAATGGTTCTGTTACAGAACCTATCCCAAATATTATTGGTCTTCCTGGTGGTTGTTCTGTGCTTTTATGTATTTTTGGTAGACGGTAAAAGAGAGGAATTCTCAGTGTTTGAATCAATAATTCTTCCACTGTCCATTGTTCAATAATCCCTCTGTCACTAGCTTCTGTAACCACTTCCATAATTTTAGTTTTTAAATGGGAGAATGGTATGTTTCTTATTTTCTCATATGTTGTTTCTTCTGTTGTCTCAAACATTCTTTCCTATAATCTTCCCTGTCCATGATGACAATCCTCCCACCCTTGTCTGCAGGCTTTATAATAATACTTTCATCCTTACTCAGTGTGTCTAGAGCTTCTTTTTCTATTTTTGTCAAATAATATTTAGGTCTTTTCTCTTTATCGTCAGTAATTACCTTTTCTATTTCCATGTCTACTTTATTAATATAACTAGTTATGTTGGCCGGTGATAAACTTATGGGATCAAAGTACAATTTAACGCCTAAAGCTTGTTTCAGGAGGTATCCATCTCTCTCTTTTCTATTTCATTTCCAACAGTCTGTGTGTTGGTCCCAAAGAAATGTTTTAATCTGATCTTACAAAACAAAATTTTCCAGATCCAACTTCAGTTCAAATGTATTTAATTTCTCAGTGAGACTAAGAGACAGACCATAGCCTAATACTTGAGTGTCCATTGGTGTTAATTGGCATGATGATAAGTTAAAAACTATCAGTTCTGGTGGCTTCTCGATCTGAGTTCGTGTACTTTTTCTTTTTCTCCCCCTCCTGCATCTTTTTCTTTTCTCTGTGTACCTGAGGGGCCCTGCTTCTGTACCCCTTTGAAAATCCTGATCCATATATCTCTCTGACTGTTGTCAATCTTGTCTATGTTCATCATAATAATATCTTCTGGGTATATAAAACCTTCTATATGGTCTATTAAGATGTCTATTTCACTTATTATATAATCCCCTATTAGGGAAATCCCTAATCATTTGGGTGTCAAAACTGTCTGAGTCTGAGGTACCAGGGGATGTATGGGAATAATTTAAATCATAGACATTGGTGTGTTCTGAATTTTTCCAGGAATATATATTCCTATTCTTATAATCATTCATGTCTCTCCAAAAATGTTCCAATTTTTATACTTTGTGATTGTCATATTCAACTAATGATTTTTCTATTTTCTAAAGGAGAAGCTTAAGTTGGGAGGTCTCAATAGTTTCCTTAATTTAGGTTTCTAAATTTGCTATTTCTCCTAGTAATCTACTTTGTTCAGTTGATAATGTTTCTATGAGGAGTAACATAAAATCAAAAGAACATTTAGAACGTATACCATCCCATTTTGGTTGGAACACCTCAGGTGTAAATCCCAAATGTGATTCAACCAAAACTCTCAAACCTCTCAGTATTCTTTTCTGTGTCATGTATTCAAGTAAGGTAACTGCATGCCAATCTAACCTAATCTCTCTCTCTTTAAGTGATTCTAATTTGTTAACCAATGTCCTTGGTATTTCTGTTGTTTCAATATGTCCAAGATTATGTCTTCTTTTCACTGGTCCCATAATTCTTGTGGCTTCCTCCTGGTTTATACTCAGAGCTGTGGATCTATTTTCTAATATTTTCACTAATTCTAAAAACATAGCCTGTATTATATTGTTGCGTAGATTGTGGTACTATTAATCACTGGTCCCTAAGTATCCACTAAAGTGCAAACAAAGTATATAATGATTTTGGGAGACGTAAGAGTTCCATCCATAAGGAATATGTCAGAAAGTGCCAAATGAATGTCTCCCAGGGTTCCTTTAATATTTCTTAAAGTTCTAAAATGTCCGGTTCTCAAAAAACACACAGGGAGAAGGGGTGGTATGGATAAATACAGAAAATCAGAGCAAGCAAACATCTTCTCAACCCCAAAATGAATGAATCCAGTCAGTAATTATACACTTTAATTTGTTGCTCTTTCCTCTTTATTATATTAATGTAGTGTTTTTCCATATGATTCTTTCTTAATCTGTTGCTCCTTATACATTTCTTTGAAACATTTCAGAACAAAAGTTCCTTCATCAGAATATAGAGCTTTTCTGTTAATAACGAAGTAAAAAGATTTTTTTTAGAATTCATTCTCTTTTACTCAATAATACAAAAAATAAAAATAAATAAGACATCCTTTTGGGTTTTAGATGTCCATATATAGACAGGTGGAAGTAACCTGTATAAACACATAAGTGTTGCTTCAAAAAAGTGTGTCTGCCATGGGGCGGGGCTGGGCCAGTCATATTCTTAGTGCAGTGCTTCTCTCCATCTATTTAAAGAAGGAGTAAATTATATCAGTCTTTCTATGACTATTGAGGTTTGATCAATCTTTGTAATAATTGGAAGGCGCTTAAAAATTATCAACTTTATATTATTCATACCTTTTCTAAGACTTTTAACTCTTGTAGCCCAAAAGTAGCTCATGTGAGCATTGTTTTCTGCAAAACAAAGTACAAAACAAAAAGGGCCTTCTTTAGAACATGAGAAAGCTCCCTCCTAGGCAGCATCTAAATTAATACACTTCACATAACCAAATTCATATAAAATGCTCTCTTAAGAGGTAATTTCACAAAAGGAGATTCCTCCTGCTTTTATAAGTGAGGTTATGGTCCCATATGGATCTCTACGCTTTTACATGACAAATGCTAAGCTTTTCCATGGCCGTTAAAAAATGCCCGCCACCATTAGCAGACCATGCTGGATGCTATGTGTCCTACCTGTGACACCTTGCTAGGTGATATGCGCTAAGAGAAGGGGCAGGGCCACAGAGGTGTGCGCATGGGTAGGCGTGCTGATATCACAAAGTGACTCCACCTCCTGCGGCCCAGTTAAAATGAAACTTCCTCTCAGCAAAATCACAAGGGAAGTCCCTCTTATCTCAATGGAACAAAATATACCATATAGTCAAATGTTAAGAATTCAAAGAAATTGTGGTACAGAAGAAAGATGTGAAGCAAATCTTAATGATTTAACACAAAGATTTATGGCAAGGGGATATACAGATAGAGTGGTTAATGAAGCCAGAAGGAGAGTAAATGAGAGAGAATATAGCAGCTTAATGGAAAATAAGAACCAAAGTCTGAGTCCCCCACTGGAGAAAATTACAATGTCTACCCAATATTCTGAAAGCTTTGGCAGAATTAAACATATTACACTTTCCAATTGGAATATATTACAAACCAGTGAAATGGGTCTGAAACTCTTTGAAGAGAAACAATGGGTCACAGCATGTAAAACAACCACCATTCACAATAAGGTTGTGAGAACACAGCACTGCAAACCAGAAAGAGATGGGAGAAGCTGGCTAAGGTGTGACATAAAAGGTTTCTTTCCATGCGGCAATGGCAAAAAGAGTAAAATAATAAGTACCACCTGAGATGACAAAGAATATACCATTAAGGATTTTATTACATGCAGTACAGAATATGTTGTTTATTGTATACTTTGTCCTTGTGCACTATACTGTATTGGAGAAACAACAAGACCATTAAAATCTCGCATTACAGAACACAAGTTTAACATTAGGAGAGGGGATCTTAGGTCCCCCCCTGGCTAGACACTTTATTGAAAGACATCAAATTTCCAGTCTAAAATTTTTCGGAATAGAAAAAGTGCATGAAATGCCCAGAGGAGGGAACAGAGAATCAGCTTTACTCAGACGGGAATCTTGGTGGATTTTTACTCTAAGAACACACTTGCGGAGATATGGATTAAATGAAAACCTGAATTGGACAACCTATGAATAAAAAATGTGTTTGAGAAAATGGTCACCATTTTTGAACGCTTTTTTTTTTGGTAATATTTGTTCTTAGTACATGCTTAATATTATAGATCATTCCCATTTTTTAACACATTCTTTTGGCAACATTGGTTCTTAGTATTAGCCAAATATTATAGATTCCTCTTTGAATCAATCTGACAATTTCTTCATGCTGTAATATGTGCCTCCTAGTGTTTCTTATTTGCAACTATTTCTGTACTGATTCGTTCCCACCTGTTTGTAACTCCCCTCCTATTACCCCACCCTCTTTGATTTTTCCCTTTAATTCACATTCTAGAAATCTATATTTGATTCTGTAAACTTAGAAAGATGCGCATATTTCTTTAAATAATTTGATCGTGGTATGAGATACTTTGGTTCAGAATGTACCGCAAACATTTTTTGCTGGATTCGGACTAAGTGAAGTCCATTGAGATAACGGGGACTTCCCTTGTGATTTTGCTGAGAGGAAGTTTCATTTTAACTGGGCCACAGGAGGTGGAGTCACTTTGTGATGTCAACGCGCTTACCCACGTGCATACCTCCACGGCCTGGCCCCTTCTCTTATAGCTTATCACCTAGCAAAGTGTCACAAGTAGAACTCATAGCATCCAGCATGGTCTGCTAATGGTGGTGGGTGTTTTAAACAGCCATGGAGAAGCTTAGCGTTTGTAATGTAAAACTGCAGAGATCCATATGGGCCCATAACCTCGCTTATAAAGGCAGGAGGAATCTCCTCTTGTAAAATTACCTCTTAAGAGAGCATTTTATATGAATTTGGTTATGTGCAGTGTATTGATTTAGACACTGCCTAGGAGGGAGCTTTCTCATGTTCTAAAGAAGGCCATTTTTGTTTTGTACTTTGTTTTGCAGAAAACAATGCTCACACGAGCTACTTTTGGGGTACAAGAGTTAAAAGTCTTAGAAAAGGTATTAATAATATAAAGTTAATAATTTTTAAGCGCCTTCCAATTATTACAAAGATTGCTTAAACCTCAGTAGTCATAGAAAGACTGATATAATTTACTCCTTCTTTAAATAGATGGGGAGAAGCACTGCACTAAGAATATGACTGGCCCACCCCTGCCCCATGGCAGATGCCCTTTTTTGAAGCAACACTTATGTGTTTATACAGGTTAGTTCCACCTGTCTATATACGGACATATAAAACCCAAAAGGATGTCTTATTTATTTTTATTTTTGTTTTTTGGATTATTGAGTAAAAGAGAATGAATCCTAAAAAAATATTTTTACTTTATGTCATTTACAGAAAAGCTCTATAGTCTGATGAAGGAACTTCTGATCTGAAATGTTACAAAGAAATGTATGAGGAGCAACAGATTAAGAAAGAATCCTATGGAAAAACATTACAGTAATATAATAAAAAGGAAAAGGCAACAAATTGAAGTGTATAATTACTGACTGGATTTATTCATTTTGGGGTTGAGAAAGTGTTAGCTTGCTTTGATTTTCTGTATTTATCCATACCACCCCTTCTCCCTGTGTGTTTTTTGAGAACTGGACAATTTTAGAACTTGAAGAAATATTAAAAAAGAACCCTGGGAGACATTCATTTGGCAATTTCATACCAGGATATACTCATTTCAGGAAGGAAAAGGTAGTTAGAAAAGGGTGAGGTGTGGCTCTTTATGTTTAACATGTTTAACGAAAATTGTGGGAAAGAGATTAGGAGCTTTGTACATAGTCATGAACTGCATGTCAATGGAAGTTATAAAAACACTTAACAAATGCTCTAGTGTTACCTTTGACTATGGAAATTTAAAGTCTGCTGGGACATCTGTGATGGAATTCAATAAATTATACACACTTTACAATAGACCAGCCAGGTTTATTTTGAACCTGCCACGTAGAACCCACAGATGTGACCTACACAAATCACTGGGATGGTCACACCTTACTAAAAGAAGATCTTTTCATATCTTAGCATATATATTTAAATGCTATAAAGCACAAGTACTAGATTATATCTTGGAACATCTGCATCAAAGAAATATGAAGAAGTGCCTGAGGTCTGCAGAATGGGTGGAATATACATTACCGAATAATAAAACAGACTTATGAAGGTCCCATTTCTTTAATGTAGGCCCACAGTTGAAGAACTCAATGCCTTTCCCATACTAAATAGTACTATACATTTTAGTGCAATAAAAAAATGGTTTAACCCTTAGGCAGCTGACAGAAATAGAATGTTTAGGAATTCTGGACTGATATATCAGTCTGCGCACAGCAAGGGTTAATACATGGACAACACAGAAATCCTCCTGCTGTCCAGATCTGTGCATCCCCTGATACACTGGATGGATAGATTTACATTGGATACAATGTATGTAGGGATTCCACTATTTAAATAAATGCATTTTTTCCAAGACTGTGACCCATGTGAAAGATAAACAATGATATCACTTCGAGATATAGCTCTTGCAGCAGGTAACACCACTAGGACTATGCTGCCAGGCACTAGGACCCCACATAAAAATTCTAGCTAGCAGTCTAAGGTGGGGAACCACCCCCCTGAAGTCGGCCCCGCCTCCGACATCAACAATAGTGTAAAGGGGATGGTCCCCCAGCACCACCTCAATTTTTTCTTGCCGTCGAACCATGCATTTCAGCTCCACGGATGCCTCCTGCTTCCAGTTGACTGCCATATTTGCGCTTCATGCAATTACAATTTTTTTCCTTGAAATATGAGTTTCTCGTGTATGTCTACCCAACCATCTTCCTCAACAGAGTGGCAGAAATCGAAGTGTGCATGTGGCAAACAGGTCCCAGCAAAGGACAGCCATTCAGCCTGCCTACTTGGCCTGGGCCCTGACCATAGGCTGGATGACTGCCCTTGCTGCCTCAGCTTCAGCAAGAGGACTCGAATCCACTGCCTGAAGACCTTGAAAGCATACCTTCTTGAACAGCAAGTGGCTGCCATGCAGAAGACCCACTCAGGGTGTAGCTCATCTTCCTCCCCTGTTAAGGACTCCTCCCCTATGGAGAAGAAATTGAGAGGGAAGCACCATCGTTGAGACAAGGACAGGTCCAAGTAAAAATCCCACTCTAGGTCCATACACAAGACTTCCAAATCTTCTGCCTCTGGTGCAAGGTTAGACAGCCCCTCTGGTCTCCCTGGCTCTCCCGGGGTTACCACTGAAGAAGCCCCCCTCCGCCTCTTCTCAGGCGTACGATGGGGAGTCTTCCAGGCTCAGGCTTTCTTAAACCCCCATGTCCGTGGCTATCTGTCCCCACAAGCATGTGCTAGGGTCTCAGACAGCAGGACTGGCACATTCTGCTCCTCAGTTCTGGAATATGCTTCTTTCTGAACTTAGGCAGTATGGGTCCCACCTACACTTTAAGACTAGGCTCAGTCGATATATCCTGCAGGCAGACCTTTGTACTTGTTTTGACCCACCGTAGCTCACTCGTAGGCTCCTCTACCTCACTGCCCCCTGCTCCACTGATTCTGGCACTTGTTTCGACCTTGCAATATGGATATTGTTTGATAGCCATTACTTCTATGAGCCCAGGCTGTTTCTCCCATTCTTCCTATTCCTAATTTACTATACATAAGTTTTCTTTAGCCACTCTCTCCTATATGCTGTTTCTCCTCTTTGCCTTCCTATCCCCTCTACCTTCCCACTGTCTACTTCCTCCCCTATTTAGCACAGCCTAAACTGCTCTAATCTGCCCCACCCCACCCTACTCTACTGCGCCACCTTTCTGTATTACTGCCTACCTTACTCCTTCTGTCTCGTATAACTCCTACTTCAGCTATAGAGTTGATACCCGTATCTCCTATTATTGTATCTTCTTGTATTATTGTGTGACTTGCTTATATTACTTATTATGCTAGCTGTATTATTGTCTACTGTTATGTCTCCAGTTTCTCCTTTTTGTACCTATGGTAAGCTGTCAATACGTTGGAAAGTGTAATGCTGCCTGTGCTTTTCTGAAAGGATTATGTTTTACCATTTAACTCATTGCATCTATGTACTATGTATTGCCACCTAAAAGTGGCAGGTTTGTTTCTCCTTTTCACTTAAAATGTTCTGTAATTATTTTCACCATGTTCTGTACTCTCCCGGGTAGTGCCTGAAATTAGTCATATTGTTGGCTAGTGCACCTACCTGGTAAACAAAAACTAAATAAATAAAAATATTCTTCGTCAGACGGCAGGTCGGAACCTGCCGTCTGCAAAGCCTTAGTCTCTGGACTGCTGGACAGGATGACATCAGGAACATGAGCACCAGAAGAAACCATGCTCACCTTCCAAACTGTTGTCAGCCGAGGCTTTGGACCAACATCAGGCCTCAACACCCTCTGACTCCACTATGGAACTGGACCAGAAACCACATTCTAAGCCACCATCTGCTCTGCAGGGCCTGAATGATGATCTGGCTCCAGATCAAACATCAGAGAACCTGACGCTTGCCTCAGGGGATGCTACGGACTGGGCATCACCCCCTCCACCTCTACCTCTCCCTCAGGAGCCTGACAACCAGGCATCGGGGCACCCAGTGCCAGAGGACACTGTCCCACCAGAGCCGACGTCTAACGAGAAGGTACCATCGGACCTGATGCCAGAGAGCACCATACCACAGGGCCTGATGCCAGGGCCCCATGGCACCCCTACCCTGATGCCAGCACCATAGCCAGGACCTGTCATACCTGTGGCTGAGGTTGGGGCTCTCTTTAATAGCTGGTGGAACACCATTAAGGGAAACCATTTGCCTAGGCCACCAGAGCCAACACCCATCCCCATGGGGACCCTGACCCCACCTAGACACCCAACTCCCCTGTGTTCACCTTTGCCACCCCCGACGCCAGCCTGTCTGACTCCAGGGAGCAATGGGCATGGTCACCACCCATTCAGATCCTCCTCCAGGAACACCAGTATACATCCTCAGATGGATCCTCTGGAGGCTCCTCCTCCTATCTTTCTTCAGAGAATTAATTGTCTTTTCCATCCCGGATATGTGGAGAAACTCCCCAAGGTCTCCTCTGGATGACCCTTCCTAATTGGATGTGATGAGACACATCCAGTTCCTTAATCAGTGGGAGATGGAAGAGTTAGACCCTGAGAGATGCTGCCTGACAAAGTTTCTAGGGGCTACTGACCCAAAGCCATTAGTAGTCCCACCATTAGTGGAACCCTTCCAGGACGTTATCAAAGTAGCCTGGAAGCACCCTTCCATGACCTCGGTGGTCCCAAAAAAGGCTGACTGCTTGTATAGGACCTTGAGGGGAGAACCACACTTGAGTGAGCAGCCCAAGGCAGACTCTGTGATCCTCATGGCAGCTCATGGGAGAACCCAACAGCCAAAGCATATGAGTTCCCAGCCACTGGATAAGGAGTCCAAGAAATTGGAACATTTGGGCTGCAAAGTGTACTCCTCAGCCACTTGTGTGGTCCAGTCACTTAATTTTCTGGTGTACATGGTGAAGTACCAGACATCCCTCTGGAATAAGGCCATTGACCCAGCTCAGACTGACTCTGACAAGTCTGAGCTGTTAGCAGTTCTCCAGTCTTGTGCAGACATTGATAAGCACGTCCTTAGTTGCACATACAACTCGGCAGACACTGCTGCTAGAGCAGCGGCTACAGGGATATGCCTAAGGTGCCACTCCTGGCTGAGGGTCTTGGGATTCCACCAGGTTTTGCAGGATGCCATCCTGGATGCCCCTTTCCAAGGGCCAGTTCTTTTCGGCCAGGAGGCCGAAAAGCTAATAACTGGATTACAGGACTCTGGAAAAGCAGTTTCTGAAGTCCACAAAATGTACAAATCCAAACCAGTCATGACCAGGCATCACTCCTTTTGTTGGCATCAGGGCCAGCTGGGTAGGTGACAACAGCAACAAGGGGGCTACAAGAGAAAAGGTATCCCCCCCTGTCTGCAGGGGCACAGGGACCTAAGAATTCCAGAGCTCCCTAGCCCACTCCCACAAGCTCGGCACGACTTCCTTCCTGCCCCCACTCCTCCGGCGGAGTTGCAGGGGGAGGAAGTAGGAGGGAGATTCTCCCTTTACCTCAGCAGCTGGTCCAATATTGCCGCAGATCAGTGGGTACTACAGCTCATAGAAAGAGGTTACACTGGCCAGCCCAGTGGCGCTGAGGGTTGAGGTGCTGGATGCCACACCTCGCGTCATGCCGGTGACCCAGGTTCTGGAACAAGCCTGGGTCATCGGGGGTTGGCAGGGGAGGGAGAGAATTGAGCATCCAAGGGACAGCTCTCCTCTCCCAGGAGGGAGGGGGGCATTCGCACGGCGCTTTGCTGGCCTCTGGCAGAAGCCAGAGGAACAGCAAGTGCAGGAGCATGCACAAGAGAGGGCTGGGAGTGACGGTCATCGGCGTAATGCCTTGAAGTCAGGGCACTGGCCACTTCCACAGAAAGAGGAAAAAACACCGCCAGAGCATAGGTAGATGGAGCACCAAAAACACTGACCCTAATAGCGACTGCCTGCTTGACCACTGGGGGACCCCGACGAGACATTGAAGCATCAGGACATTCGGTTCCCGTCCCGTACCCACCTGGGGGTATAGTCATGGCTCCATGGGGGGAACTCCTGGGGAAATCAGGTAAGGCAAGTCATGGGGGTGGTGGTTGGTGTCTCCTGAAGAAGCATAGCTCCAGAGTGAGAAGGTGGATAAAACAGAAAGTAGAAAAAAAAAAGAAAGAGGTTGCACACTGGAATTCACCCAGATTCCACCAGACAACCCACCAATTACCACACATTGCTTCCCATCCCACATGGGACTCATCTGGCAGAAATCAAAGCCCTCCTGAGCAAGAAAGCTATCCAAGCAATGCCACCAAGTCTAAGAGAAAGGGGGTATTACTCCCACTTCTTCCTAGTCCCGAAGAAGACAGGTGACCTTTGTCCCATCCTGGACCTCAGTCAACTGAACACTTTTATTGAATACAAATGGTTCAGGATGGTGACACTGCTGGGATTGCTACCCATGCTTCGCCAAGGGGATTGGCTATGCTCCCTGGACATGCAGGACCCCAACATCATATAAAGATCCTGCCATTCCACAGAAGGTATCTCCACTTTGCCTTCTAGGGAGAGCACTACCAGTTCAGAGCGCTGCCATTCAGCCTTTCCTCAGCACCCAGGGTGTTCACCAAGTGCCTGGCTGTGGTGGCAGTAGCTCTCAGGAAGCAGGGGTATTATATATACCCCTACCTCAAATGACTGGCTCTTGACAGCTCCCACAAGGGAACAGCTGTGTCACACACTGGAAGATACCTTCCTTCTGTTCCAAGATCTGGGGGTTACCTTGAAACTTCCCAAGTCGGGGGCACTGTGGAGCAAGCCTTCTGATAAGATGTGTTTAGTGTGAGCTCAGAACTAAACGGAGAAAAAAAATGGATAAACAAATATTTTGAGTTGGCAAGTGGTAATCTCGACAATTGTACGGTATTCCTGGTGACGAGCTGAACAGTTGGATATAAAATTTGACCATGGGGCACATGAACAAAGCCCAGATGAGCAGTCTGAAAACTCAACCCCAGGAAGCACCACCGCTAACAGATGTGGCAGCAAACTCCAGTGCAGGGACTGAACCACCATGGAAGGCCTTACAGCTATCCATGAAGGCCATAGACATGAATGTGGAATCTATTCTACCCCTCTTTGCAGAGCAGGACTCCAAAATTGAGGTGACTGTCAAAACGGCCACGACAGTTGAATCCACCACAACAAAAGTGTTCTCCACCACAACTAAAGTTATGCAAGAAAATAGTCAAGTCCAATACCATCTGGAAGCACTGGAGAACATGCAGAGGACTGTGAATGTACGCATGGTGGGTTTGCTGGGGTATTGTGAGGAGGAGAATCTCTTAGCTTTCTTCAGAGGATGGCTACCAGAAGTGCTACATCTGGACATACCTAACATAGCCAATTGTTTCCTGAAAGCCTACCGCATCTCACCCTGATTGGCTGCAACTACTGCTAATTTTCCCAGGACTGCTCCACTGATTACCACTAGTCCAGCTATAAGAGATCATATCCTACAGGCAGTGAGGGAGGTGGATACATTTAATTATGAAGGCAGCACTGTGCACCTATTTCCAGATTTATCATTAGCCACAAGGTCAAGGAGAAAAAAATTTGATGGAGTATGGGCCAAGTTGAGAAGTCTGGGGGTGGCCCATTCATTATTCATGCCGGCTTGTCTGATGATTCAGTATGGTGGCAAAATGTTTCAATACACAGATTCCTGAAGAAGCTGGGAAGAAGGCAGCAGCAATCTTCAAGGAGTTTTGAGTGATCAAGAGTCCATGGGTCATCTGAGTCAGATGAAGATACATGAACTTTTAACTGTTTGGTTTGAACTTTTCTGTTCTCGTTTTATCTTTAAGTAAATTAGTGTTTCCATGCTAAATATTAGTGTTAGAAAGTAGTAAACCTTGCAGTTTCAGATGGTTTCATAAATATAAGCAGCTTTATTTCTTAACATGGTCGATGAGCACAACCTGAATGTTTTAACTTAAAAAACAAAAGAAAAGCTCAGACATGGTAAAATAGTTTAATTTCGAAATAACATGGCTAGTTATTTTTAGGAATGTGCATGGAAACTATCATTAATATAGAGCTTGAGACTGAGTAGTTCAAACTGGAAGGTATAATTACTACTGCTACAATTGTGGATGCTACCAATATCATAAATAGAAGGTATAAGTATTACTACTACCAATATAATTTCTCTGGAAGGGGAGAGCTTGGTCTTTCTGGACATAGTCTCCACCACTCATTCACACTAATGGGACTATGCCAGAGGCACTAGGACTGAGTGGGAGCCGAAAATCTTCAGGAGGGCCAGCACCGAGGTAGGGCCATGTAGAAGTGGCGTCGCGAGACCAGCTTATGCCGTATAGGCTACCTCAGCATCAACCCTCCAACTGCCTCAGTTCTATTTTTCCCTGCTGTCGAGTGTGCTTCAGTAACAATATAGCTCACCTGCCAGGAGTCAGATCTTCACATCTATATGACAGCAGCTCTAGTCATTCAGTTTTAATTTGTAGTATTATTTATTTATTTTAGTAAAAAAAAAAAGTTTTTTCATCGAAAGAACACAGAAGTCCTCTTCAGCCCACCTTCGACAGAGTCAACCATGAACGGGGACAGTGATGGTAGGGAAACTTCACATGAAAGCTGTGTTTCCAGTATGGCTAGGTCCTGTTTGCTGTCCTCTATGGAGGGGGGGTCTGACTACGGGCAATCTGGTGCTTGGGAGGAAGGGCGGTCCTCCCAAAAGCACAAAAAGAAGTGGTCCCGTTCTTGATCCTCGCCCTCTGGCATGTCTGCACAATGATCGTTGGTAACGGAGGACTGAAGGCCAACTCCAACTCCAACTCCGTCGGGGTCACCTGCTGCCTCTGTTCCTAGTGGCCAACATCCTTGACTCTGTAGTCCCTCCCAACCCCCTGGGAGGTCCTCCAGTGAGCAGTTTCATTACTGGGCTGCTCTTATGGAGCAGTGGGTTTGGCGGTTGTCCCAACTTTCCGAGCCTGCGGAGTCAGCTCTGGAGCCTTGATCCTGCGGGCAGGACAGTTGGGTCTTCCTAGTTGCATGACACCGTCTCCGGTGCTGTCGATGCTGTGCTCTTGTGCTTTTCCCCCTCACATGGCTGTGGCACAGGGGCCAGCACAGGTACTATTTTCTCCTACTCATGTTTTTAGATCTTCATCCTTGGGTGCACTGAGAGTTGGATTGGGGTCTCTGGGTGCTGGCGCAGCACCAGTTGCGGTACTGCCTTTGACTCCGGTCTTGGTGGTGCCATGGCCGGCATAGGCTTCGATACCGGCACCACCTTGGATGCCAAGTTTTCGACTCCGATTTGAGGAACACATCCTCCTGCTCTCTTTCCTCCCTTTCCTTTATATACTATCTCTCCTGTGCTAGTAGGAGATGACATTGAGCCTGATCCTGATCTGTGATTATGAGACAACTTTGATGAAGATTCATCTCTTGGAGTGGGAAGTAAGCCCACTACTTCAGCAGAGCTTCTGGTCGAGGACCTGTCCTTTAAGTCTCTACTGCAGAATATGAATTCCACCCTTTCTCTCCAGACTTTGGAGGTAGATCTTGTGAAGTTGTTGCACCTTCAATATCTACATGTCCCAGAGATCCCTGTGGAATTGACTCCTCTGGTGCAGCCCTCTTTCGAGACTCTCTCAAAAATCATGTGGGATAATCCATCACTTATTCCTTCCATGGCTAAGTCCATATACAGGAAGTAAGCTTCCCCTAAGGATTGACCAATTCTGGCCTCTCAAGCTTTTGTTGACGCCATAGTGGTCCTGGCAGAAAATGACAGTCGTTCTCCCTAAGGAGACTACGGCTCATCCAGTAAACGAAGAATCTCATAAGAGTGACACATTGGGGAATCACGTCTTCACCACTGCTACGCTAGGTATGTGTATGGCTAGCTACCAGGGCTATTTTTCACAATATGAGTATGCTCTCTGGCATTCGCTAAAAGCTACTGTGGAGACTGTCCCAGAATCGGATGTTACCTCAGAGCTCCTTCAAACTATCACTAGAGGTATTGAATCTAATAATCAGCAACTTAAGGTGGCTATGGACGCCTTTGACACTGCTTCTAGAACAGCAGCAGCTGGGATATGCACCCGTCGCCACTCATGGTTATGAACCTTGGGGTTCTCAAACTATGCCCAGCAACATGTCATGAATTTACCATTTGATGGTGCTTATCTGTTTGGCCCACAGGTGGAGCAGGTACTCAAGGCCACACAAAAAACTAGGGCGGCTATCAGAATGGCCAGACCAGCCCCTGCTGCCCCTCAGTGTGGCGGGAACCGCTGACTGTTTCATAACAGTCAGTCCTTTCATGGTAAAGGCAGAGGGGGCTTCAACAAAAACCAAGCCCCTCAGCCACAAAAAGAAAATGCAGCAGAAGGCATAGGGCCTGAAAGCGCCTAGTGCCACCCTCTGAAATTCCGTCCCAGGTCCCTCCCCAGCTGTCCGAGGGGGACTCCTCTTCAGCAGTAGGGGCATCTGACTCAGTTTTACAATCAGTGGAAGTTAGTCACTTCAGACAAATGGGTTCTCAGGATAATTTGCGAGGGTTATTCACTGAATTTTTCAGATACCCCTCCGGATCATCCACCCAAATGACAGCCCAGACTGTCAGTTACTCAGTCAGACCTCCTTGCTTCAGATATTCAAGACCTTTTGAACAAAAGGGCAGTAGACATAGTTCTGCAGGATCGGCAAAACACAGGTTTCTACTCCCACTACTTCCTGGTTCCAAAGAAAACAGGCAGTATGCGCCCTATTCTAGACGTAAGGAAGTTAAACAAGTTCCTCTTCAAGGAAAAATTCAAGATGATATCACTCGGTACGCTTCTACCTCTGATTCATTGAAATGATTGGCTTGCCTTCCTGGACATGCAGGATGCCTACCAACACATTCCTGTGCACCCAAGCCACCACAAATATCTTCAATTTGTGTCCCTGGGCCAGCAATATCAATTCAGGGTTCTGCCTGTGGCGGAGTTAGGCTACACCCTCAGCTATGACTGATGGACCACTTTTCTATCTCCTTATTTCCTAGCTACCAAAACTTCCATTGCACAACAGTTAATGCTTTTCTTTTTGCTTTTCTACCCCCCCCACCCTAGGTTGGTCACCTAGCGTAGCTCTTTACTATCCCTACTAAACTTCCTACTAGTTCTCTCTTTTCATTCTTTTTCCATTTCCATTTATCCAGTCCCTGGAATGAAGCCAAACACCTGGAGAGGTGTTGTGTAAAGTGCCTAAGTGCATTTTGTGTACAAAAAGCATGAAGGCTATTTTAAATAGGAATGACTACAGTTAGTAAAGCCTTTTTAAAGAAAAAGGATTCAGAAGTCATATAAAACAATAACAATGTCATGATTAGTACAGTTATAAGAAATCCTTTAGGTATTTTCATAAATTCACACTATAGACCTGTTACTGTATAAGGTTCTACGTATAAGAATGTGGTATACTTTATGAAATTGCTTAGTCACTATGGATCAGAGATACAGAGAGTCAATATCTGTGGAGATATACACTGTACCTTTAACTGAACCAGGAAATCTCTTGAAACAACCCCCACCCTTGGTTTTGAAACAGCATGTTCAGACATGAAGCAGCATGTCCAGACATGTAAATAGAAAATGGCTCAGTCAGGTGACTCCACCAAAAAGATATAAAAACCTCTTCATTGAGTTCACTTCAGTTCAGTCCAGTGGGGCTCAGCCCTAAGAGAGGAGGAAAGGTTCTACTGTTTGTGCAGACAAGCTGTTGAATGCAGATGAGAAGGGCCTTAGGAGCTCTAAGATGCAGGACTGTATTATGTGAGAAACTACTGATGTTAAGTAGTTATTTTCTTTGCAATTTTTTATTATTTTTTTGACTTTTGCAAAATAAATATCACACCACGGTGTGTTTTAAACCTGTAAATTTGCCTCGTCTGAAGTTTATTACCACACGCTGTGACAAACTTGGTGTGAGAAGTGGGATAGTACTAGTTGTCCAGAGAAACAAGGAGGAGACCAGTACTCAGATACCAGCCCTGGTATCCAGGCATAGGGGCAAAGAGGAGGATGGCATACCTCCAGGATCTCATGGATGCCATGGATCTGTTGTAGGAGGACAGGCTTACTGGTGTGCATAACAGAGCCCAGGTGAGGAGAACTAGAGAGGAGTTATTGCCTGGATTGGAGTTCGATAGATCATGGAGGCAGACCAGTGCTGGAGAGAGGTGAAACACCGCTGCCAGGTGCTGATGGAGGGTCCTGACTGGAGGATTTTATGGCGGAGGCAGAGGACCAGGATCCATGGGTTCTAGAGAAGGAGGAGGACCCCCTGATGGAACCTTTGTTGCCATCCACTTTTGAGAACCTGTTGTTGCCCATTTTCACAGGCTACTTGGGACAGGACGATGACCAGTAAGATGAGACCCGGTGAGACTGTTGCTAGGGATACTGTATTGGGGTGGAAACCTTCAAGCAAGAAAGAAGAAGCCATTGAGGCTGAAAGGACTTTTTCTTTTTCAGTTACAACTGAAACTATTAACAGTATTTACAGTACTGACTGGGGTAGATTGGTCTTGGGGATCTGGGTGATATGGGATGAAATGAATGAAACATGGAATATTTAAAATGAATATAGCTTTTAAGGCTGGTGCTGAGTACAGTCAGTTGAGGGTACCAGAATGGTGTAAGGGTCGAAAGGAAACCCCTGGTATGTTACAAATAAGGGTTGAAAGGAAACCCACAAAGGTTTTGGAGTTAGGAACTGGCTGGTTGATATCCAGCATGAGGAGGTTCCTTGTCTGCCAGAAAATATATGAAAGGGAAATGGGTAAATGAGATGTATGAAATGATTACAAGAAATGTATAACATAAAAGACATGTCTATACTGTATGATATAAAATGAGGAATATAGGGTCATGGAGGATCTAGGTATGGGGTGGAACCTATGATTGGGCCCCTGAGTGGAAACAATGTGTTAAAATTGGGTTAGAGCTGGGTACAACTCGCCCCAGAGAAAGTTGTGGTATAGGCCTATACGGCCGCCCTGATAACTAGATGGAGAAAGCTAGAAGTCAGCATAAAACTGCTGTGTATTACTCCCTCTTTTTTAATGTACTGATGAAGGTACAATAGTGGGTGTACAGGGCTGAAATTATGCCAATTGATGGGTTCTGAAATGATGCCAAGTGATGGGTTCTGAAACGATGCCAAGTGATGGGCGCTGAAGCGATACCTATTGATGGGTGCCTGATATTATATATGAAACGTCTGAGTTGTAGTGACCAGAGTGAAATAGGGGGCAGACAGTCACTACAGACTGAAGTCCTCTGAGAGCATAGATGGGTACTGTGCAGAACTGTATGATAGCCCCAGGGTAATGTTGTGAAAGTATTGTCGTATTGCAGTAACTTGGTATAGTGGACAATACTAAAAATAGCTGAATTAAGGGACCCTGGGGTGAAGCTCTCATAGTGGGTGAGAAAAAGTTTCAACCAACCCCCATTCTACTGTTTTGGTAGAATATTTATGACTGAGAGAGGGTTCTTGAAAAAACAGTATAGTTTTGAGAACTGTTTTTTTCTTAAGAAGGGAGGTGTGTGGTGGAGTTAGGCTACAGCCTCAGCTGTGACTGATGGACCACTTTTCTATCTCATTTCCCTAGCTACCAAAACTTCTGTTGCACAACAGTTAACACTTTTCTCTTTGCTTTTCTTCCCCCACCCCACCCTAGATTGGCCACTTAGCGTAGCTCTTTACTATCCCTACTAAACTTCCTACAAGTTCTCTCTTTTCATTCTTTTTCCATTTCCATCCTTCCAGCCCCTGGAATGATGCAAAACATCTGGAGAGGTGTTGTGTAAAGTGCATAAGTGCATTGTGTGTACAAAAAGCATGAAGGCATTTTAAATAGGAATGAATACAGTTAATAAAGCATTTTTAAAGAAAAAGGATTCAGAAGTCAGATAAAACAATAGTAATGTCATGATTAGTACAGTTATAAGAAATCCCTTTAGGTATTTCCAGAAATTCACACTATAGACCTGTTACTGTATAAGGTTCTACATATAAGAATGTGGTATACTTTATGAAAGTGCTTAGTCACTGTGGATCAGAGATATAGAGTCAATATCTGTGGAGATATACTCTGTACCTTTAACTGAACCAGGAAATCCCCTGAAACAATCCCCCGGTTTTAAAACATGTTCAGACATGAAACAGCATGTCCAGACATGTAAATAGAAAATGGCTCAGTCAGGTGATCCCACCAAAAAGATATAAAAACCTCTTCACTGAGTTCACGTCAGTTCAGTCCAGTGTGGCTCAGCCCTGAGAGAGGAGGAGAGGTTCTACTGTTTGTGCAGACAAGCTGCTGAATGCAGATGAGAAGGGTCTTGGATGCAGGACTGTATTATGTGAAAAACTACTGATGTAAAGTTGTGATTTTCTTTGCAGTCTTTTTGTTTTCATTTATTATTTTTTGAACTTTGGAAAAATAAATATCACACCACAGTGTGTTTTAAACCTGTAAATTTGCCTTGTCTGAAGTTTATTCCTACACGATGTGACACTGCCCTTTGGGCTGTCCTCAGCGCCGTGAGTTTTTATGAGGTGCTTTCCAGTTCTCACATCCCTTCTAAGGAAACTGAGAATCCAAGTCTTCCCGTATCTGGATGACTGGCTCCTAGCGAGCTCCTCCAGACAAGGGACACAGGAAGCAGTGACCTCAGCTTCCAGGTTCCTCACATCTATGGGAGTTCTGTTGAATCTGGAAAAATCAGCTGCAGCCTTCCCAGCACCTCCTCTTCATTGAAACCCTCCTGGATACCTCAATGCAAGAGCCTTCCTCCCGGAGAACAGGAGGAATGATATCCTCTAGATGTCTCGCTTCATGAAAGAGAATGAGGTTTTTTGATGCAGCGGATGCTGGGTCTCATGGCCTCATCAGTGTTCATGGTGCCCTTGGCTCATCTTCACATGAGGACCACTCAGTGGATGCTCAGTACTCAGTGGTCCCTGACCACACATCCCCAGTCCTTTCATATCAAGGTGATGGAACCTCTAAAACTATCACTCACCTGGTGAACTCAACAGGACAACCTTCTGAAAGGCTTTCTCTTTGCCTTGCTGGAGAGACAGACCACCATCACCTCAGATGCATCTCTACTCGGATGGGGAGCTCACTGTCAAGATCTCCACACAGAAGGTCTGTGGAATCAGGATGAGTCTCAACTCCACATAAATGTCCTGGAAATGAGAGCTGTCCTGTTTGCAGTCCGAGTCCTGAAGGACATCCTCTGTTGCAAAATAATTCTCCTTCAGACAGACAACAAAGCGGTGATGTACTACATCAACAAGCAGGGCAGGGTGCACTCTTATCCCCTGTGAAGAGAAGCGATGAAAGTGTGTGAATGGTGCCTAGAGCATGAAGCCCTGATCCAGGCAGTCTACCTGCCTGGATTCCAGAATGACCTAGCAGATCGCCTCAGCAGAACGTAGGTGGATCCTCATGAGTGGTCTCTCGATGTAAATGTCATGCAGTCGCTCTTCGAAGAGTGAAGCACTCCAGACCTGGACCTTTCTGCATCCCCACTCATAGAAACATAGACTTTGACAGTAATTAAGGAGATAAGGACTGCTTGGCCCACCTAGTCTGCCCATTTCCCTGATTATTGGATAAGCTGCAGATCCTAGTTAACCAACAGCCTACTTCTTCCTACCCCCCACAAGAGTTGCCTTATGTCTGTCCCATGCAGTCTTGTATTCCCCCACTGTTTTTGGCCCAACAACCTCAGGAAGGCTGTTCAATGCGTTCACCACCCTCTCTGTGAAAAAAATACTTCCTCATATTGCCCCTGAGCCATCCCCCCTCCATCTTCAAATTGTGTCCCCTTGTTCTTGCACATCTTTTTTTTCTGAAAGATGCTACCCTCTTGGACTTGATTCCCTTGAGGTACTTAAAAGTTTCTATCATGTCTCCCCTTTCCATCCTTTCCTCAAAGGTATACATGTTACGTTCCTTTAGTCTCTCTTTGTATGGCTTCTACTACAGACCCTGCACCATTTTAGTTGCTCTCTTCTGTACTGCCTCCATCCTGTCAATGTCCTTGCAGAGATGGGGTCTCCAGAACTGCACACAGTACTCCAGACGGGGTCTCACCAACTGTCTGTACAGAGGGATAACAACTTCCTGTTTTCTACTGGTGATGCCTCTCCCTATACATCCCAGTATCCCCTAGCTATCCCTACTGCCTTCTCACATTGCTTGCTTATCTTTAGGTCATCTGATATGACTACCCCCAGGTCCCTTTCCATTTTTGTTGTTACAACCTCCCCCCCCATTGTGTACTCTTCCCCTGGTTTTTGTTTCCCAAGTGCATTACTTTGCACTTCTTTGCATTGACTCTAAGCTGCCATACTTTTGACCATTCCTCCAACTTTGCCAAGTCCCTTCTCATCCTTTCCACACACCCTTGTGTATCAACCCTGTTGCAGACCTTTGTGTCATCTGCAAAAAGGCATAAGTTTCCTTCCAGTCCCTCTGCAATGTCACTTATAAAGACATTAAAAAGGACCGGACCCAATACTGAACCCTGTGGTACCCCACTAGTAACCTCCCTTTCTTTGGAGTAGACTTCATTTACTATTAACCTCTGTGTTCTGTTTGTCCAGCCAATGTTTTACCTAGGCTACCACCCTGGGACCCACTCCCAGGCTGGCTAATTTGTTTATTAATCTTTTGTGTGGGACTGTGTCAAATGCCTTGCTAAAGTCTAGGTAGGCCATGTCCACAGCCCATCCCTGGTCTCCTACTTTGGTCACCCAGTCAAAGAAATCTATTAGATTCATCTGACATGACCTTCCCACTGTGAATCCATGCTGCCTTGGGTCCTGTGCCCCACTGGCCTCCAGGTACTCAACAGTTCTTTCTTTTAGAACTGATTCCATCATTTTTTCTACCACTGAGGTCAAGCTAACAGGTCTGTAGTTTTCTGCCTCTGCTTTGCTCCCACTTTTGTGAAGGGGAATCACATCTGCCCTCCTCCAGTCCTTAGGTACTACACCATCCTCCCATGATTTGTTAAAAAGGGTAGTCAGTGGTGTCACTAGCTCTCCCCTTAGTTTTTTTTAGAATTCTGGGGTGAATACCATCAGGCCCCATTGCTTTGTCCACCTTCAGTTTTAGGAATTCTTTCAGAACCTTTTCTTCTGTGAAAGGACTGGTATCAACCCTATATCCAGAGTGCTTCTACTGATTGGATTAGGTACCTCCCCTCCTCTTCTTTTCCGAATACTGAGCAGAAGTATTCATTCAGTATCCCCACTTTTTCACTGTTCTTCTCTGCCCACCAACCCACCCTCCTCTTTATTAAGCCTCACTTGGTCTTTCTTTGCTCCCCAATGTACCTATAAAAGGTTTTATCCTCCTTCTTAACTGAGTTGGCTATCCTTTCCTCAGTTTGGGTCTTTGCTATTCTGACTGCTTTCCCTGCTTTCTTCTGCTTCAACTGTTACAGTTCTCTGTCTTGCTCCTTTTGTGTTTCCTTATACTTCCTGAATGCTATCTTTTTCTCCCTAACCTTCCCCGCCACCTCTTTTGAGAACCATAGTGTTTTTTTTCTTTCATTTTGATTTGTTTGTCTTTTTCACACAAAGGCTTGTTGCCTCTGTGATGGCAGTTTTGATGTTTCCCCATTGTTCCTCCACTCCTCCTTCTTGACTGTTTGCTTGTGCTTTTCTAAGGCACTCTCCCATTTTGACAAAGTCAGCCCTCCTAAAGTCCAGTACCCTCACTTTTGTATGGCTTGACTCTGCGGCTGTGTTTATCGTGAACCACACTGTTTGGTGGTCACTTGTTCCCAGATGGCTACCCACTTCTAGATCTGAGATCCTCACTCCATCCCCATTTGAGAGTACCACGTCTAAGAATGCTCCCTCCTGAGTGGGTTCCAGCATTAGCTGACTGATGCATGCCCCCTGTAGGGCATTGAGAATGACCCTGCTCTTGGATGTGGCTGCAGCAAAGGTGGTCCAGTTAACATCTGGCATATTCAGGTCCCCCATCAACAATATCTCCCCTTTCTCTGCCATCCTAAGGATGCCTTCTATCATTTTCAATGCAAAACTGCCTCTATTCTGCTCCAGAAATCTAGAACCTGGCGTTTTCTGTCAGGATACATTCAGACTGCGGTGGACAAGATGCTTTCTGTACACATTTCCTCCTCTTCCCTTAGTTCAGAGGGTGCTGCTCAAGCTGGAGGCATGGGGGCAGAATGATCCTCATTGCCCCATTCTGGCCTCGTCAGATTTGGTTTCTGTTGATCAACAGATTATTGGAAATTCCACCAAGACAGTTTCCACTTCAAATGGACCTTCTGATGCAGGGCCCAGTGGTCCATCCCAACTTGAGATCCCTTCATCTCCATGCATGGCTCCTGAGGAGATAGAAGTGGGTAGATCTGATGTATCACATAGGGTCTCAGACATTCTCCTACCAGCGCACAAGCCAGCTTCTAGGAAAACTTATACAGCAAAGTGAAAGTGTTTCTCTGTCTGGTGTACAAAATCCTCCCTGGATCCCTTTTCTTGCCCACCAAACAAAGTCCTAGAGTATCTACTAGACCTGTTAAATACAGGGCTACAACAGTCAACCATGAAGGTCCATCTCTGCACGATCTCAGCTTATCACAAACATATACACTCTATGTCTCTGGCTCAGTTACCCTTAGTTAAGAGGTTCCTTAAAGGTATACTCCACACTAGCCCACCAGTCGGGAGACTGGTAGCCACTTGGGATATTAACCTTGTGCTAGACATGCTCACCTGTAAACCTTTCGAGCCTCTAGCAACATGTGAGCTGAAGTTTCTGACCTGGAAGGCCACCTTCCTCATAGCCATTACCTCCGCTCGTAGAGTGATGGAAATACATGCCCTGGTCAAAGACCCTCCTTATACAGTATTTCACAAAGATAAGGTGGTTCTCAGAACTCACCCTACGTTTTTCCCCAAAGTGGTCTCAGAATTCCATCAGAACCAGCTCTTGGTTCTTCCGACCTACTTCGCGAACTTCCAGAATGAGGGAGAGCGAACCCTACATTCTCTGGATGTTAAAAGGGTTTTGAAATTCTACATAGACAGAACTAAGGAGATCCACAAGTCAAAGAAACTCTTTGTCTCATTCAGCATGGCCCGACTGGGTCAGCCTGTTGCCATCAGGGGTATTTCGGCATGGCTAGTGGCATGTCTTTGCCACTGCTATTCCATGGCACAGGTTAAGCTGGAAGGCAGGGTATGCACCCATTCTACCAGAGCAGTCACGGCATCTCTGGGAGAAATATGGAACGTGCCTATTGCAGACATCTGCAGTGCAGCTACTTTGAGCTCCATGCACACCTTTGTGAAGCACTACACTTTGGATGTCCATGCCAGACAGCAGCAATCCTTCGGCAGGACAATACTTAATGGATTCCTGTACTAAGTGAGCTCCTCTTTGCTGCTGCCCTTCTCGGGGGATTATTTTAGCTCGGTACTCTCCCATTAGTGTGAGTGAGTGGTGGAGACTTTATGTCCAGAAAGATATGAAAATGACATACCTACCGTAATTCTTGATCTTCTTGGATGAAGTCTCCACCACTCATTCACACGCCCACTCTCCATCCCATGAGCTCACTTATCTGGTTTTGGTCTTCACTTCCTTGATGGCTGGGCTGTGAAGACTGTTGTGTTGACTCTTCTTATAGGGGTCATTCAGACTATCTTATGTCTGACATACAGGTAGGTTAGTTTCACTAGGTTAGTTTATACTGCACCTCCTCAATAAAAAAGGTACTGAGGTGGTTGGAAGGTCGACGCTGAGGTAGCCTATACACTGTGAGCTGGTCTCATGGTGTGCAGCCCTACCTCGGTGCCGGCCCTCCTGAAGATTTTTGGCTCCTGCTCAGTTCCAGCACCTCTGGCGTAGTCCCATTAGTGTGAATGACTACTGGAGACTTCATCCAAGAAGACCAAGAATTACAGTGGGTACGTAATTTTCATTTTCTGAAAACCAGCTCTATGTTGGATTAACTTTCTGAGTTTGGGGATCATATCAACGCTAGCTGTTGTGCATGAGTTCTGGACTTTTATTTTTCTCTTTAAGGTTGGACCACCCATAGTTGTGAAGGGTGCAGCATCTCTTGGACATTATTTCGGACTTTTTATGTTGGAATATCCCCATAGCCGAAATCCAGATTGTCTAGATTTTATTATACTGTTCCATTGTGAATGTATTGTCAGATTGTAAATGTGATGTCTGACATGAATAAATTGTATGGTATTGTTTTTATTTTAAAAACAATAAAATGTATTTTCAGAAAAAAGAATCTTCCCAAGTTATCCCCCTGGCCCACCCAGAGGTTACAGTACATAGGGGCCATCTTGAAAACTGTTTAAGGGAGGGCCTTTCTTCTCTCAGACAGGGCAGAATGACTAAGGGCGCTGGCTCGGAAGGTCATCTCCGCAAACTTGATTCCAGCCAAAATGGTACTGCAGCTACTAGGCCATATGGCAGCCGCCATTGTAACAGTACCATTAGCTCATCTGGACATGAGGGTTCTCCAGTGGAACCTCAGGGTTCAATGGGACCGGTGCTTAGACGATCTCGAGCATCCAGTCCAGATCTCCAAAGCAGTACATCAGACTCTGGAATAGAGGCTCACCCCTTCCTGGCTAGAATCTGGGGCACCCTTTCAAAGTCCCAGTCCTCAGCAGATCCTGACAACAGATGCCTCAGGACTAGGGTGGGGCACACATTTCAGAGCCCAGCAGACAAGAGAGATGTGGACCTCTTTGAAAAGCAATCTGTACATCAACATGTTGGAGATGAGAGCCATTCTGCATGCCTTACAGGCATTCCAGATGATTCTTCTTCCAGGACCCCTACTGATCCAGTCAAACAATATGCCAGTGATCTTCTACATCAACAAGCAAGGGGGTACACACTTTTACCCCCTTTGCAGAGAAGCCATGAGGGTCTGGTACTGGGCAGTGGAGTGCACAACCAGAAACTCACAGCAGTTCACATTCCAGAAGTTCAAAACACCCTAGCCAACAGCCTCAGCTGCTCTCGGTCTCAGGCTCATGAATGGGAGCTACTACAGGACATAGTAGACCTTTTCAAAAAGTGGGGTGTTCCAGAACTGGACCTCTTTGCATCCCCACTCAATGCCAAACTGCCAAATTTCTGCTCGCTAGATCCAGAGTCTGGTGTTTTCTGGTGAGAAGCGTTGTCCCTCTCTTGGGCATGGAGGTTCCTTTATGCCTTCCATCTACTTCAGAGAGTACTACTCAAGCTACAAGCGGAACAAGCTGTCATGATCCTCATAGCACCATTTTGGCTGTGACATATTTGGTTCCCTTTGCTCCAACAATTGGCATCGGGACACCCAATTCCCTTACTGCTGTCTTCTTGCTTGCTCTCCCAGGAGCCGAGAACTCTAGTACACCTGAATCTTCAGTCTCTGCACCTGCATGCATGGCTCCTGCAGACTTAGTCAGGGACAGGTATGGGGTGTCTTCGAGAATAGCAGAGGTCCTAGTGGCCACTAGGAAACCCTCATCCAGGGCCACATATGCCATGAAATGGAAAATTTCTGCCTGTGGGCTTCATCCCATCTCCTGGATCCATTCACTTGTCTGGTGAATTCAGTCCTGGAATATCTTCTTTCCCTGTCTGATGCAGGCCTCATCTATTCATCCATAAAGGTACACCTTTCTGCACTGTCAGCTTATTATGTACCAATGGATGGCAGGAACGTGGCACAATTGGATTTGTCTAAGAACTTCTTACAAGGTATTCTGCATATCAAGCCTCCCAGGATGGACCCTGTTCCCCCACGGGATCTTTTGTTCATGTTATAGAAACTTACGTTGCCTCCCTTTGAGCCAGCCACAAGTTGCGAGCTGCACTTCCTATCTTGGAAAGTGTTGTTTTTAGTTGCTATTACTTCTGCTCGAAGGGTTTCTGAGCTTCAGGCTCTGATGTGTAAAGAGTCTTATTTGATTTTTCACAGGGACAGGGTATCCCTGTGTACAAAGCCTAAGTTCCTCCCGAAGGTAGTGTCTGAGTTCACTCTTAATCAGGACATTTAACTTCCAGTCCATTACCCAGAGTACTCGAATAAAGGGGAGGCCTTGTTGTATACTCTGGATGTTCACAGGCTTCTTCATTACTATATAGATCACACTTGATCTACTAGAAAGACAGACCAGTTGTTTGTCTCTTTTGCCCAAAGAATGTTAGGGGCACCAGTGACTCAGTAGACATTGGCCAAATGGTTGGTCAATTGCATTGTTCTCTGCTATCAAAAATATGACAGACCTTTACCGGGACCAGTTAAAGGTCACTCCACAAGGGGTTTTGCCACTTCCTTTGCATCCCTAAGGAACGTCTCATCAGCTGATCTCTGTGCAGCTGCCACTTGGAATTCAGTCCACACCTTTGTTGAACACTACAGTCTGGACATTGTTTCTAGAAAAAGGGCAGGCTTTGGCCTTGCCGTTCTCCAGGGACTACTCTCTTAAGAGTACTGTTGGTTTACTTCTGCCTATAACCACCACCCTTCTGACCTGGATTATATCCTTGTACTGCTTGGGACTCAGTCTAATGGTGTTACCTGCTGCAAGAGTTATATCTTGAAGTGAGATAGTACAGTTATGTAAGACCTTACCATAACAGAAGATCTTCAAGAAGAGCTCTTGCAGCAGGTATCCTTTTCCTCCCTCCTTCCCCCATGGGTGTATTAGTTTTTCTTCTCTCTGGGGGATGTGAGAACCTCCTTGGTTCCCCATCCTTTATGCTAGCCGGGTCTCTGGCAGGCGAACTGAGGTGGTGCCGGGGGGGGCGCCCCCTTTTTACTATTGGTGACATCAGGGGTGGGCCGACGTCAGGGGGAGCGATCCCCCTCCTTAGACTGCTAACTAGAATTTTTCCATGGGGTCCTATTGCCTGGTGGCATAGTCCTAATGGTGTTACCTGCTACAAGAGCTCTTCTCAAAGATCTACTGTTATGGTAAGTTCTTACGTAACTGTACTTTATTCACCCAATGGGTATATAAGATTGTTTATTTTCACTTGCCTACATCACTATCGACTTGATTGGCAATCCATTCTGCAAATCCCACAATGAATCTGCCCTTAATTGTCACACAGAACACAGACATTGTATACACAGAACATACAATGAACTGTTTTCCAATATGCCATTAATTCCCATTCTTGAGGTGATGGGACTTCCATAATTCACTTGTGGCTTTGGCACTCATAAGTTATGGTCCTGCCTCCTCGCTCATGGAGAAAATTGCATATTTGAACACAGGCCATTGTATATCCTTTATGTATCTCGCGCTTGCTTAAACTATGATTAAGGGAATACATGTTCCTGATAATAATGTGTATTGTTCTGCATTAGTTCTGGTCTGTCTCCTTGGCTATGAAAATGTCTGTATCTATATTTAAATAGCTATTTTGTGTTACTGTAATTTATGTCATTTGAAACTGCCTGTGATTTGTTTTGTACTTTAAGGACCTCATTGGAAATGAGCTTCTCTCAAATGAGCTTCTGATTAATCTTTGATGAATAAAATATTTTACTACAACTGCTACTTATGTAGGGGATAACATAAAAGCCAAGGAAATAAAAGGGTATATACTGTGGGTTACTCTGAAGAGAAGGAATGGAGCAGCTATTCAAACAGGAGTGATTGATTTACAGACCTCCAACACAGGGGGAAGAGGTGGATAATGAAATGCCGAATGCAGTTCCAAGGATGGCTCACAAGGGGGAGATATTGCTGGTATGAGACTTCATTCTACTGGATGTGGATTGTAGCCTCCCCACTGCAACTATAACCAGGAGGAGGAACATCATAGATACCCTGCAAAGGCATTCCTCAGGCAACTAGTATTTGAACCCACTCAAGATGGGGTTTTACTGGACCTAGGATTGACAAACTGGGACAGTGTGACTGCCATTACAGTGGGGACCAGTGATCGCTGTACAGTAAGGTTTGTTATAAGATCTGGGCCAGAATTAAATCACACAAGAACAAGGGTACTGGACTTCAGGAGGGCCTATTTTAAGAAAACGGAAGACTGGCTCAGGAACACCCTAGCAGGGATAGGAAAACTGGAGCGAGTCGAGGAACTGAGGGCAAAAATAAAAGAGGGCATTGAACAAGTGACAAGCCTCTGTGTCAGGCAGATTTGCAAGGGCAAGAGAAAAAGGAGACCACTATGGTTCTCTATGGAGGTAGCTGAAAAAGTGAGAGCAAAAAAGATGGCATTTAGAAGGTAGAAAAAAATGCAGAAGGAGGGAGACAGAGAAACTTACCGAGAGAAACAAAGGGAGGCAGGGAAGGCAGTTAGGAGTGTTAAAGTGCAAACAAAGGAAATTATTGCCAGATCAGTGTCAAGGGGGCTAAAACATTTTTTAGTTAAATAAATGAAAAGAGAAAGACAAAGGGAGGGATAGTAAGGCTGAAGAGAAAGGGAGGGTGTTGTGTGGAAGAGGACCACCAAAAAGATATATTGAACAAATACTTCTGCTTAGTATTTAAGGAGGAGGAGGATGGAAACGGGCTGAAGATTAAAGACAAGGGTATGATGGGGAAAGGAGGTGGATACAAGTCCTTTTACAGAAGAAAGAGTGCTTAAGGAACTATCAACATTAAAGGTAGACAAGGCAATGAGGCCAGATGGGGTGCACCCGAGGATACTAAGGCAACTGAAAGAGGTGCTGGCTGCACCTCTGATGGCCCTTTTCAACCTGTCATTGGAAAGAGGGGAGGTACTGGAGACTGGAGGAGGGCAGATGTAGTCCCACTACACAAAAGTGGAAATAAGGAGGAGGTGGGGAATTACAGGTCTGTCAGCCTGATGTCAGTTGTGGGTCAAGGTAATGGAAATGCAATTGAAGGAAAGGATTGAGAAATACCTTGTTGCCAATGATCTACAGGATCCAAGGTAACATGCATTCATGGGGGGAGGTCTTGCCAGACAAACCTGATTGAGTTCTTTGATTGGGTGACCAAGGAGGTGGATCAAGCAGGGGCAGTGGACATGGTGTACCTGAATTTCAGCAAGGCCTTCAACACCATTCTGTATAGGAAGCTGATAAGCAAACTGGGGAGCCTAGGAGTAGGGCCTAAAGTAGTAAAATGGGTAGAATGTTGGATGAGCAATAGGAGTCAGAGGGTGGTGGTAAATGGTATCCACTCTGGAGTAGGCAATGTGACCAGTGAGGTGCCACAATGATCAGTGCTAGGGTCAGTCCTCTTCAATGTCTTTTATTAGTGACATTACAGAAGGACTGGAAGGCAAAGTATGCCTCTTCACAGATGTCACAAAACTCTGCAACAGAGTAGACACAATGGGGGGTAGAAAGAATGAGGGATGATTTAAAAAAAAACAAAAAACTGGAAGAATGATCACAGGATTGGCAGCTGGATTTGAATGCAAAAAAGGGCAAAATCATGCACAAGGAGCACAGAAACCCGGGGGTGACATGCCAACTGTGAGGAGAGGTATTAGCAGTCACAAAGCAGGAAAGGGACCTGGGGTGATTATTTCTGGTAACCTAAAGGAAGCTAAAGTGTGACAAAGCAGTGGGAAAAGCTAGCAGAATGCTCAGATTCATAGGGAGAGGTATCACCAGCAGAAAGAGGGAGGTAATAATACTCATGTATAGATCATTGGTGAGACCCCACCTCGAGTACTGTGTACAGTTCTGGAGGCCACATCTCCAAAAGGACATAGATAGGGTGGAGGCGGTACAAAGGTGGGCAACCAAAATGGTGCAGGGCCTACATCAGAAGTCATACAAAGAGAGGCTAAATATGTACTCCCTGGAAGACAGGAGGGAATGGGAGGATATAACAGAGACATTCGGGTACCTCACAGGAATAAACAAGGTACAGGAAGGGAGCATTTGCCAAAGGAAAAGATGCTCGAGGACAAGGGGACACAATATGAAGCTGGGGGGGGGCTCAGAGGAAACATGAGAAAGTTCTTCTTCATGGAGAAGGTGGTAGATGCTTGGAACGGCCTCCAAGAGGAAGTAGCGGGGGCTAGAATGGTCACAGGATTTAAGAATGCATGGGATAGACACAAGGGAATCTTGGAAGCAAGAGGGGGATGTAAGCCGGAGTCCAAGTAGAGTCTCAGGTGGCACTATAGATAGGGAATTTAGGGTAGACTGGGTGGGCAAAGTGGTCCTTATCTGCCAGCAGCTTCTATGTTTCTATCTCAAAAATGTATTTATTGGGATACTGTCATTTGTATGCCTAGGATGGCAATGAGAAAACTGCAGGAGGGAGTTACGATCTGTTGGTTTCGAAATACAGTAGTCCAAATCCCCCCACTACTGTTTTTACCAAAAAAAAATCCAAAAAATGCATATGTCAAATCATAATTTACCATAAATCTAAGATTCTGATTGAATGATTCTAGATACGCTATAAAGTGAAGCAAATGTTCAACTGTCCAATTCCAGAACAGTACAATGTTGCCAATATAATGGGCCTGATTTTCAAACAGCCCTTAGAGTGATGCACACTGCGTTGCTGCAGGGTTGCAGCAAACTCTAGGTGTGCCAGGGACCCTGCCCCCGAATTTATAAAAATCAGGGTCCCGGCGCCAGACTCCACGGGTTTGCTGCAAGTCAACTGCTGCACCAAACAGCTGGCGCATCTGCGGGAATTGCTGCAAGGATCCATCCAGCCCCCACCCAACGCAACACAAGAGGGGCTGAGATTTATTTTTTTTATTTTATTGAGAAATTCAGATATACCTTTGAGTCAGAGACTCATTTACAAGGGTTCCACGTCACGCAGACATAATAACAGAAACAGACAAATTAGAAGATAATTAAACGAGCAATACAGTTCAGCATAATTTACATAGAGCAGTGAAGGCTAACAGGTGGCAGTCACTTTGTGCAAGTCTTTAGAAATATGTTTAACTCAGATATATATCTTTATCAGCAACTCAGGTGGGGGTCCTGGGTAAAAAGCAGGCCAGAGGCCATAGTCTTGGGCGAGTAAACTAAAAAGAGGGAGGTAGTGCAGGATCAGTGACAGTCACAGGTATTAGAGGACTGAAGGTGGGCCCTAAGGTGGGTTTTGAATGGGCCAATTCTGTTTTCATTTATGATCGACAAGAGCAGGTTGTTCAACCAAGAAGGGGCCCTGTAGCTGAAAGACCTTTGGAACTGGGAGGTTCGGCAGTGGGGTACCGAGAGGAGTTGCTTGCCAGAGCTACGGGTATGTTTGATTACTGGGGCAGGGCGTACTAAGATGGTGAGCCCAGAGGGGGAGAGGCTGAGGGCAGTTTTCTTTGCCATGAGGCAAGTGTGGAACCTGATTCTGTTGTCGAGATTTAGCCAGTTAGTATCATTATAGAGGGAGCAAGTATGGATGAGATGGTTGCATCCCAGTATGAAGCAGCAGGCTTTATTCAGGGAGAGGCAGAGTCTATCAAGGGCTGAGGTGTTTGCTGCACTATAGAACAGTAGGCCATAGTCGAGGAGGGAGAGGACCAAAGAGGAAATAGCGAGCCTAAGGGCATCAGGCATAAGGCAGTGTTTGAAATGATACAATAGCCCTAGCCTAACATTGAGGGTGGTGGACAAGAGATGGATATGTTGGTGGAGATTAAGGGCTGGGTCTAGAGTGATTTCAAGGTATTTAAAAGAGTCCACTTGCTCCAAAGGAGTAAGATTGGTAGTTAATACTTGGAGGCAGAGCTCTTTCAGTGAGTTCCGAGAATGAGAGAATAGTATGAATTTGGTCTTCTTATAGTTGAGAACATGGCATTGAGAGGAGAACCAGTTTTCAGCGCAACTAAAGGAGGATTGCAGGGAATGGTGGAGTAAAGCAGGATCAGAGTTGGAGGAATAAAGGAACGGCACCATCCGTGTATAGTAGTAGGTTGCCAGGGCAATATTTGGGGAGGGGGTTAAGGAAGAGGCCAAAAAGAAGTGGTCCTAGTATAGACCCCTGTGCAACACCGGAGAGGACAGGTGTTCTAGAGGAGAGGGTGTTACCTATTTTGACTTGCTGGTAGTGGTTTGAGAGGTAGTCCGAGAACCAGCCAAGGGCATCTTTGAGAGACCAAAGTTGGAGAGAGTGGGTAAGTAGGCGGGAGTAGTTGACGGTGTCATATGCTTTAGTGAGATCTATGAAGACCACACCAGTGATATCTCCTCTATCCAAGGCAGAGTGGATGTGTCCTGTTAACTCCAGAAGAGCAGTAGTAGTATTGTGTCCTTTCTGAAAGCCGTGCTGTTGCTGGCAGAGTAGATTGTATTTGTTAAGGTGGTCCATGAGCTGATCAGAGAAAATCCACTCAAGGGCCTTGGACAGGAGAGGGAGAATGGAGATAGGGCGGTAGTTATTGGTGATGGTATGGTCCCCACTTTTACAAATATATGTGATGGAGGCAGATTTCCACCTAGAGGGGAATTTTCCTAGACATAAGGAGTGGTTAAGAATATGCGTGAGGGGGTTGAGTACCTCATGGAGGGTGACCCTGAGAAGTTTCACATCTAAGGTGTCACTGCTGAAACATGAATGGCTAAGAGCTTTTTTAAGATATGGCTCAGCTGCCTTAGGTGCAATGTAACGTAGACAAAAGGGGGGGAGAGGGGGAGCTGGCTGGAGCTGGATCAATGAAATTAGGAGGGAGAATGTGGCTGAGGTTAGTGAAGGTGTTGTTGAAGGCTGTGGCTATACTGGACGGATCTGAGGACAGGTAACCGTCTATCATAATCTGATTTGGGACAGAGTTAGGGACTTTGCCATAGATATCCTTGATGTTCCAGAATTTGCGTCCAGAGCCCCAGGATGCTGTTAGGGAGGATTTATAGTACTCTGCTTGAGCCTTGTGCAGGGCCCATGTACATTTGTTCCTGGCCTCTCTGTATTTTTGTCTATCAGAAGGGAGGCCAGATTCGTTAGAGAGATACCATAGTGAATCTCTGGACCGTAACAGGGCCAGGAGATGATCAGTGATCCAAAGCAATGAATTGCCTTTGACCAACCACCCTTTTAGTAATAGGGGCAAACTTGTCACATATGGTGTTGAAGGAGAGGATGAAGAGGTCGAGGGCTCTGTCAGGGGTGTTTGTTATGAAGGACCAATCCATGGTGGTGAGATGTGATTTAAGTTGGACAAGTTTGCCAGGGCCAAGTTTGCGTTGTAGGATTGTTTTGGGAGGAGATTTGAGTGCCTTGCCTGACCAATGGCAGAGAACTGGGGAGTGGTCACTAAAGGCATTCGGAAGAACCAGTGTGCTTTTGATTTTGTGGGGGCGATTGGTGAAAACTAGGTCAAACAATGAGGATGATCCTGATAGGGGGATAAAGAAACTGCTTGCAAGGAGGGAGCTGGGGGCATAAGGGACACAGGAGGTGGAAGTGGGGGTGTCGGAGAGACAGTTAGGCATGAATGGGACTGTTGTGGCTCCCGGCGGGGTACGTTTGCATTATGTTGGTACTATCTCTCATTATGACTGATACTGTGTCCCACTACATAGCCATACATCTGTCCCTGGTGGTCTAGTGAACCCCCCTCCCTATCCCCAATCTCCCCCATTAATTATTATATATTCTTCCCTGGTGGTCTAGAGGACCCCCCTCCTTAACCCCGATCACCCCCATATATATTTATATAACTGTCCCTAGTGGTCTGAGTGGCCCCCACCCCGACAGGCAGTTGCCCACCACCCTGCTCCCCCCTCCCATCTCCAAGCTGGCAACTGGCACAGCCCTCCACTCTCCACCACGTCCAGCCACTGACTGAACTGTCAAGGAGCATGTACTGTATACAGTATGTGCAATACTGAATACAGTACGTGCTCCTTTGACAGTTCAGTCGGTGGCCAGCTGTGGTGGAGAGCAGAGGGCTTTGCCAGTCACCGGCTCAGGGATGGGACAGGGAAGCAGGGTGGTGGGGCACTGTCTGCCAGGGTGGGGGGTTCACTAGACCACCAGGGGCAGTTATATAAATATATATGGGTGTGATTGGGGATAGGAAGAGGGGTCCACTAGACCACCAGGGAAGGATACATAATGGGGGAGATCAGAATTGGAAGGGAAGCCCATTAGACCACCAGAGACAGATGTATGGCTATGTAATGGGGAACATTTTATTTTATTTTATTTATATTTTGTTGACTGGGTAAGTGCACTAGACAAATCCTGCCTATTTTCAGGCACGACCTGAGGGAGGGGGATACAGATGAATGCCAACTGACCTTGAACCAGATTAAGCTGTTGGTGGTATTTTTAGTGAATGAGGGAAATTTGGCCAGGACACCGGGGAAATTCCCTTGCTCTTTTCAATAAGTGCCATGGGATCTTTAACATCCACCTGAACTACCACCAATCCAGGCAGATGGGACCTCGGTTTAACGTCTCATCCGAGAGACGACACCTCAGAAGTGCAGTACCCCTCTCATGCTGCACTTCAGTGTCAGTACTGGGCTATTAACCCAAGTGCCAGATGTGGGAACTGAACCCACAACCCCTCTGATCTCCAGGCCTCAGAGGCAAGTGTGCTACCTACTAGGCCACTGACACTGCGACATTGGGGATCAGGGGAGTTTTATATGCATTTACAGTATCAGTCTTAATGAGATACAGTACCACCATAACGCAAATGCACCCTGCCAGGTGCCACAACAGTCCCATTCATGCCCAACTGTATCCCCAACACCCCCACTGCTACCTCCCATGCCCCTACTGTGCCTCTTCTGCCCCTGGTAGCCCAGTGTAAAACCCCATCCCACTGGCGCATGCCACTTAGACAACCTCCTGGCTGGTCTAAATGGTGCCCCTTGCAGCATCCACGATGGGGCTTGCAAAATCCCAAAAGGGATGTTGCAGCCCCACCATGATGCAAGTACCCTTGCAACCTGGTGCACCTAGTTGTTTGCTGCAACCTTGGTGCAAGAGGGCTTTGGTGCAGTGGCATCAAAATTTGATGCAGGCTGCTTTAGAAAATAACGTTTGACACATGATTCTTTTTTTTTTTCACTCTCTTTCTTTCCCCCTGGGTCCCAAGTCAGCATCCATCCCAGCCACCCATCCAGCCCCATACCCTGACATCAGGCTGCTACCACTCTTCCCCCATGGTGGGGCGGTGAGCAGCCTCTCCAAGCTCTACTCACCTCAAACAGGATCCAGTTCAGGGAGCGCCATTTGGAGTCAGGGCCTGCGGCGGGTGGCTGCCTCATCAAGCCGACCTGGGACCATATTTTCTCCCCAAGAGTAGGGTGTGCAATCACATCAGGGGGAAGGAGCACACATGTGCTCTTCCCGGCACCTGCCCCACTCAGTTACTTGCTTGCAGCATCTGTGCTCTGTCCTCCAGCCGCCGCCAGAGGTCAGAAGCACACTGACAGCTGGAATCCTCCAGAGAGGGAGAGCAGTACCTCGGAAGCTCGATCCCTCTCCACCCCTGCTGACCCCTGGTGACCCATGCTTGCTCCCGAACATGGGTTACTGGTGTAGCGCGAGGTAAAGTGACCAGCGCCTGAGCCCTCAGCACCACCGGGCCAGCTCCATGTACTCTTTCTTTAATGTGGGCATCCACATATTTTGCCAATGGTTCTGTTAACGAACCTATACTGGATATAATAGGGTGGCCAGGAGATCTCTCCCTATTCTTGTGTAGTTTGGGTAAAATATAAATTTCCTGAACAGGGAAATCAACAGAAAGTAAATCTTTAACTTTACCTATCATTGCTATGCTGATGATACCCAGCTATACCTGTCCTGTGCTCCCGGAAACCAGATGGTGGACTCAGTGATGAACAACTGCCTGGCAGAGATCTATAACTGGATGATACACAACTGGCTGCAACTAGACCTAGACAAAACAGAGGTACAAATGGTGGAGCCAGGCCAGCGACGTGATGGAAGGGGTTTTGGGGATCCCCCGGGCTAGTCCTAGGGGGTGATCTTCCCATTGTCCGTCTTCACCATACAATACTGCAGGGTGTAAGCTGGAGGTGCTCACCTGCTTGGTAATTGATTTTTTTTTTTGGTGGGAGGTGTTGACACCGACAGTGCAGCCCATGAGGCTGACGCATTGCATGGCACTCACGGGTTGGCTGTTAGGCACCACTGACTCCTCTTCCATCCTAATTCTATTTCTCCCACCTTAGAGGAAGCTCCTGCTTGAGCGCTTGGAAAAAAGAGTTGTGTCAGCGGCCTAGTTTTTGCCTCAATGCCATTCTCCAGTCTCGCCGTTCGGTTCTTGACGCCATTCGACAGTTTTCCTGCATCCATCCCAGTTCTGAGATTGCTCATCTGGCACCATTTTCCCCAACTCCTGGTAAGCCCATTCCATTTATCTTAAATTCTTACCGGTGACACCAAGTCTGTTTCTGTAATTTTGTAATATTATTTTGGCACCATGTCTGGTTCAGGGGCTAGAAAGAAATCTAAAGCAGGCTGCACCCCCATGCGTCAGTGCCCCTGTGGCCATCATTTCTTTGTTTCAGACTGGCATGACGTCTGTCTTCACTACCTGGGACCCCAACATGACATGGACAACTGTGTTGCCTGCTTCTCCATGGACCACCGTGTGTTAGAAATCCATGCATTTAAAGTCGGCAGTGTCCCGCCGACTTCCGGAGGGCATTTTCGTTCTAGTGATTTCATGGCAAGAACTCTCGACCTTTCCTCCGGGTCACCTCCTGGGTCCATACAGCCTGGTGAGGAAGAAACCTGCTCATCTGAGTCGAGCCTTACCTTTGAGGAGGTTTCTGCTGCAGTGCCAGAGGAATGGCTCGGTTCCTTCCAGAGCCAGGTGGGGAGCACCGTTCCAGCAACTCACCTCCTCAGAGGTGCAGACTCCCCTGGTGTTGTGGCCCACAGCTGTTGGGCCCAGCAGTGGTGGACCCTTGGTGCTGCCCGCTGGTGCTGTCTTGGATCCTGATGCCATTCGCATCATCGGTGATTGGAATGGTGCCAGGGGTGGTGCCATCTCCCACGGTGGTGCTGCTTGTGGTGCTGTAAGCAGAGGGGCTCCTGGGGATGCCTGTTTGGAGGTGTACATGATCTCTTCTTCAGAATGGGATGACCTGCTGACCAACCCGGATTGGCAACCCAATCCCTCGGGGTCAGGGAGCCCCCCCCGGATGTGGCACCAGGTGCTCCAGTGCTCGTCCCTTGGTGACCCCACGCTGACAGCGGTGTCAGGGACCCAGCAGTTGATAATGATTCTGGGGTCTCCAGGTTGATGGTCTTGGCTTCAGGGGCTGGGAAGCTGCTGTTCCTGGTGCTGCCCATGCTACCAGGGCTGGGGGGAGGCCTCCTCTCCTACAGCCTCCCTTGGCACTGGGTACGAGGAAGAGGGTGGCCTCAGAGTCCGAGAGGTTGGGGGAAGCATGGGGGCCCCTCCAACACTTCCCTTTGGGGGTGGGGAGGAGCCACAGTGCTGAACCCTACTTCTCCTCCTCTGAGACTTCAGAGGTACCCTTGGTGGGCAGTGCTGGGGCTCGCCCTTCTAGAACCGTGCAGCCCCAGTCGCACCACAGGGGAGAAATCCCCCTCAGGGTTCAGCCAGGAATTGTTTTCCAATTTGCAGCGTCTGCTGACTGGATCGACCACCGGATCCCCCCATGCAGGAGGATCACCTGAGAGGTCTTAGAGCCCTGGCAGTGGCCGGACAGTTTTGGTCAGGTGCCCTTTTCCCTTCTGCAGCCACCACCTCCTCTCCCAGGCCATGTGGGTCCTACAGGGCCCTTGACTTGGGAGATGTTCAAAACTACTGCAGCAGCCTTCCCCAGGTATGTCAGGGCTATGGATGAGCAGGTCTTCCACCTGTTCCCACCGCCGCAGGAGGACTCTGAACTTCTGAGCTCCTCTACTTCCTCATCTGAGGAAGAGGAATGATCCATCCACCTGTCCTCCAATGCTGATTTCACAGAATATCAGCGATTCCTTTCAAAACTGGTTCAGGAACTCCATATCTCTCAAGTGGTCAGGTGCAATACTGAGTGGGAGACGCGCTCTTTCCTCAGTGAGTTCAGTGTGAACCACCTTGTGGTTACTTCCTAGCCTATTCCTTTCCAGGAAGTGTCAATCTGCAACTGGCAGTCACCAGCCACCTCATCCCCAGCCCCAGCAGACTGAAGGAGGAGGTATTGTGCACTCTAAGATTCTCTAGGTTCTCTGCCTCACCCACCTTCTGGGCTATAGCACCCGGTGCATGACCGACCACCAGATCTGGACTCCGTGGAGTTCGATCAGTGTGGAAGAAGGGTTTTCTCTTTGTCTCCTGTGATACTCTGTATCACATCATATCAGGCTCATCATGCTGCCTACAACAGGCATTTGTGGTCGATGTTGGCATAGGTGTTAGCATTGTTGCCTGATACAGAGGACTCTAGGCAGGCCATTGCCCTCTCTGCGCAGGGTCTGGAGCTTGCAAGGCACCAGGCAAGGGCATTGTATGATGCCAATGAGGTAGCTTCCAGGCTATTAGGGACAGCGATCTGCATTATGCGGATGGCATGGCTTCACATGTCAAGATTATTACCCATGGCCCAGCGTAGGGTGATTTCCTCCATCTTCCAGAGAACCTGTTACTTTTCCTGCAGGATGAGGAGGAATTTGCAGGGGTATCTCCCGTTCCCCCTGATCACAGGGCCTAGGATGACTAGAAGGGTCTCCCTCTCCTGCATCTCCCCTGCAGGAGGCTGGAGGGAAGCTGTTCCATTAGGGCAGTGCCAGCCCCCACAGGGGGCTTGGAACTCACCCAGCAGTAATGAATGGTGAAGACTGACAATAGAATGATATGAAAATTATGTACCTACTGTAATTCTTGATCTTCCCTTATATCTTCACCATTCATTACTGATCCCCACCCACCTTCCCCTTTTGGGCTCAGTCTCTGGGCATCGCCTCCACCCTGCTCACCCTCCCTCTCTATGAGACCAGTTGGCTCATACCTCAGGGCCCTTTGTGTCCTTCTCTAAGTCACAGAAGGGTCCAACCAGAGTGGGATGGTGAGTAGTCTTCTCCCTGGCCTTGGAGGGAATTCCCTGGGGTTCTCTGTTGGGTGCACCATGGGGTCCCTTCCATGACTTGGCATGGACCTATCTGGTCCATTGCCAACTCGGGAAAAGGGGGGGCTCCGGGGTACCCTATGAGAGGACCCGTGGGGACTTCCCCCTCTTGTCTCTAACCCCTTTGTATAAGGGTTATTTCTGGGATGGGTCCTCTCTTAATTAGAGGTTCCCCCCTGGCTAAGCCCTCAAGTGGCAGGCTTAAGAGGACCCTGCCCCAGGACTTTCATCCTGAATGTGGATTTAGGGGCAGGAGGGAGCAGACACCGCCATGCCATATATTTTCCAAGACCATCTCTAGCTCTCCTGCTCTGGACCGATGTTCAGTGATTTCTGGACCCTGATGGGAAGCTGCACCCATGTCTTCATGCCTTTCCAAGTCTTGAGACATTGGTAAGCCAGCAGTCTCCTGGCTGAGCATGTCAGGGGTCTCTCGCTTCTCCCTCTATCTTTTTCTCTTTCTTATTCCTTTCCCTCTCTTTCTCTTACTCTCCTGTGATGCTGCCCAGGGCTGGGGCCGTAATGTTCAGATATTGGAGTCCTCCTCCCCCTCTGTCCTCTGGCCGGCTTAATCCTTTTTCAGTTTATATCCTATCCTTTTTCCTATCCCTCGACTCTCTTGCCTCATCTTAATTTTCTCTATCCCTCTTTTTTCCTTCTCTCTGGCAAAACAGAACTGGGGTGGAGGAGGAGTCAGCGGCACCTAATGGCCAACCTGTGAGCACCATGCAATGCATCGGCCTCATGAGTGGTGCCATCGGCGCCGATTCCTCCCACAAAAAAAAAAGCTCCCAAGCAGGTGCGTGCCTTGGGCTTACACCCAGTAGTAATGAATGGTGAAGATACAAGGGAAGATCAAGAATTACAGTAGTTACATAATTTTCATTTCCCCTCATTCCCTCCAGTCGGGTGAAAGTTCTAAGCATGGTCCTTGACAATTGCCTGACACTTGAGGCTCAGGTGTTTGCCATCGTTAAGAGTGGTTTCTTTCATCTGAGGAACATCGCCCGGATCTGAGCCATGGTATAATCTAATGACCTACACACCCTGGTTCATGCCTTTGTCACATCCAGGCTAGATTACAGCAATGCTCTGTACCTGGGGCTATCTGGAGGCAACCTTCACTGGCTGCAGCTGGTGCAGAATGCGGTGGCGAGGCTGCTAACTGGTGTCTCAAAATTTGACCATGTCTCACCTGTCCTCCACAAGCTGCGCTGGCTGCCAGTGAGGTAGAGGATTGCCTTCAAGGTTGGGCTTCTTACCTACAAAGCCTTGCATGGGGGGGCAGCCTACCTGAAAGCCCTACTGATTCCTTTTCTCCCATCTTGGGCTCTCTGCTCCTTTGAGGGTGGCCTCCTGGTGGTTCCCAGGGTTAGGTTGCTGCAATCTGGGGACAGGGTGTTCTTAGTTGCCATGCCAGCCCTGTGGAACTCTCTACATTGACATCTCTGGGAGGCACCCTTGGCAGAGACCTTTAAAAGGGGCCTTAAAAAGCTGCTGTTTGAGCAAGTGTTTAATTTGACTGACTGCTGCATTACTGACTACTACCTTGGTTATGCTAACCATGGTTGTTATTTTATTAATTTGTTTTTAATGAAATATTGTCTAAAAGTTGAGTGCAGGATTGGTAGAATTGTATTAATGTTAGTCTCTGCCTCATATGCTATTTTTAAATATGTATGTTTGTTACTTTATTGTTGATCAATTAACTAAGATGCTAAACCAAAAGCTTGGTCTCTGTACCGTCTAACCCCTTTTTTCACTCAGGCATCCAAGCTAAAGATAGCCACGGGCATGCTCCTGCCCACCATATATTACAGTGCCCCAGTGCTACATTCACTACAAAATGCGGAGATGCGAAAGCTAGGAAAATTGTACCACAGTGTTGAAAGCTTTGCCCTGGATGCCCAGCCCCTAGAACACCATTGTAAAATACTCCACTCACTGAATTGGTCCTCCCTGGAGGGCAGACTGGCTTACACTTCCCTATGCTTGGCATTCAAGCTTCTACAAATGAATGTTCCCCCCAGTCTGAGTCGTACTTTATTACTCAAGCAGCCTAAAAGAACACTATGATTCTCGTGTCATTGACTTCTCCATGTCCCAAAAGTCCGAACATGCCAAGGTCTTTGGTCATTCGCAGCTTACATCCCGTCCCTATGGAATGGCCTGGCTAGCAATCTTCAAGACTGTAGCTCCCTTGGGGGCTTTAAAAAAGGTCTAAAGATGCAACTACTAGAGCTAAGCCTCTGTGCATGCCACCGCTGAGGACTGTTATTAGCTCTCCACCTCTGATACTAAAGCCTGCCGCCTAACATGCTGGTATCCTATTCAGTTGAACTTTATCACTTTTGAAACACTTGAAACTGTAACTTGTAAAACTGACCTGATAAATGAACTTTATGTAACTGCCATTCTTTGTGAAACTACTGTTTACCCCTCAAGTTATTCTCAACGTTACCTAACCTGCCTTTGATTGTACTATATGTCCTGATTGTAATGTCTGTATTTGCACACTTTCCCTTGAATTGTTCCTACTTTTTATTGTACTGTTGACTGTAATTAACCCTGGGTCGCCCCTGAAAAAGGGACCATTATGGTCTCAGTGGGCCTACCCGGTCACCAAAATTTTAAATAAATAAAAATAAAACCTTTTGTTAAGTGCTCCGAGCCTCCAGGGAGGAGCGCTATATAAATAAAGTTCCTATCCTATAATAATATGATTTCTAAATGCGCAGTTGATGTACAGGTTGATATCTTTCTTAAATGACAGAGTGGGATCACTATCTATTGTGGTATAAATTCAGCATTCTGCAATTAGAGAAATTGCTTCTTGCTCATAAGATGCTGACTCCATTACAACTATTGAGCCGCTCTTATCTGCAGGCTTGAGATAGTTATAGCATGGTTTTCACTCAGGCCCTTCATAACTTTGAATTCAGCTGTGGTACAGTTAACAAAACTGGGAACTAGTAGGTTTGTGAATATTTTAATTCATGTTGGACTTTGTTATTTGAGTTTTAATCATAGCGATTAGATGAATGATTTTTAGAATGTTATTGTTTTGAATTTGATATTGTATAGGTAGGTAGATATTTATTGATTGACTTTTAGTCTTTACAATCAAAAACATTACAATAATAAATTACACCATTAAAATCATATACAATTTCCTCTAAAATCAACATTTATGTGCTGATTTCCAAAAATTCATAGTTTTGTAGCTTGTAAAAATCTATACAGTGAACATAAGACACTGACATCAGCTGAATGAAACAAATAGACAATTAACTCTTTGGAAGGGAGACCAAGGGTGCCAAGTATTGGAGCCAGCCACTTTCTTCTTTTAAGCTCATGTTGTGGTGATGTAATACAGTATGCTTCGGATCATCATCATAACCATAAATACATTCACATTTCGGTCTTAGAACCCTTCTCTGATCATATAAAATATAATTTGCCTTGTAAAGTTCCAACCTAAACCTTGTTATGATCCTTCCTTCTTCTGGTTTTGATAGAATTTTTAAATATGGTTCTAACTTATGTTTTTTGATAATTTTAAACCATCTGTAATGTTGGAGATTTTCTTTTTTTCCTGCTCTTGAGAAATTGCTACTACTCTAACCCTTGCTTTCACTCTGGCTACTATTTCTTCTAGAGGGAGGGCATACATTTCGTACAGTAGATTTCCTAAACCATATAGAAACATATTCTCTTTAATTAACCTGATTGTACTTGAAGTAAAATTCCTTTGATGGTATTGAATTTGTTCTTCCAGACACATTCTGGGATATCTATTGTCTGGGAGAAGGAAAAAGGTTTAAAGTAAAAATAATCCTTCTCTCTAGTGCTATGGCTGCCAATGAAAATTGCCCTAGCTCTGTCCTCAGTATATCTGCAGGCACTGACTGTTGCACTTTCAATATATAACTGCATTTTATTAATCTCTGTTTCTAATGTTTTTATATTTGCCGGGGTCCATATTTCCACTCCGTAGAGAATGCTCAACTTTATTTTGGTATTTATTACATTTACCAATCCTTCTATTGATGTTTGCCCCATTTTCATGTTAAACCTTTTAAAAGCATTAAATGTCGTGGTTAGTTTCCTAGCCAATGTTTTAATGTGTAATGTCCATGATATACTGTTTGAGAATCTGAGGCCTAAATAGTCATAGTAAGAGGTAGTTTTGATCTTCTTCTTATCTAAGTAAAGGGTATTAAACTTTTTAGTTTTATTACCAAATAGGACTAGCTTTGTTTTCTTTAAATTAATTATCAATTGGTCTTTTTTACATAGCTCCCCAAAATGTACACTCTTTCTTTGAAGACCTGGAAAAGAAGTGAAGATGAGGACTATATCGTCCGCATATGCTAAACATGGGACTTTTTGTGTTAAAATATTTGGTGAATGAAAATCTGGGTTATCAAGTTTTTTTAAGATTGAATTTATATATGAATTAAACAGTAAAGGTGATAACAAGCAGCCCTGATGGACTCCTAGGTTGGTTTGTATGTTAGATGTCACATTTCCTTGCTGGTCATCTTTTATTTTAAGCCATGTGTCACTATGTAGTTTTATCAATACCTCAAAGATGTCAGGATCCACTTTATAATTTTTAAGCTTTCCCCAAAGAATTTTCCTACTAACTGAATCAAATGCTGTTTTCAGATCTACAAAACAGCAATAACACTTTGATTTTTTTGTTGTTATATATTTCCAAATAAGATGTTGTAATACAAAGCAATGCTGGATAGTTGAGTGTTTTGCCTGAAATCCATTTTGACATTCCACTAGGATGTTATTTTGTTCAACCTACAATTGTAACCTATTAAGGAGTATTCTACAGAAAATGTTCTGAGATGTGTCTAATAAACTGATTGGGTGGTACATAGTGAGGTCTGCTGTATCTCTGTTTTTGGAGATTGGACAGACTAGACTTCCCTTCCAGGACTTGGGGAATTTCCCCCATTGTATGCACTAATTATACAACTTGTATAGAATTGGTGACCACCAGTCCTTGAATGTTTTAAATATATCTGCTAAAATAGCATCTGGTCCTGGAGCTTTATTAGATAATATCCTTTCTGTTGCTGCCTTAATTTCTTCTTGTGTATTATACAATAGTTTTCACAATAATTGATTTTGGGTGATTTCCACAGAGCTCTATCTCTCCTCTTCTACTAAGAAAAAATATACATTTTTTAATGTTTGGATAGCCTGTTTTTTTTTTGTTGATACCTTGAAAAAAATGGTCTAATATAGTGACAGATCTTTTCCCAAGATATAACAGGGTCACTTTCCATTTTTGCATTCAGAATTTCATTTTGTAAACCATCAGCATAACCTGCACACAATATTTCAATAAATTGGGATGCCGTTGTGAATTTTGCCATCTGATTTGTTTGGAGTTTATTATTTCTATATCTTGTTGCTGTAGAGCCACCCTTACACCCAAGGTTATATTGTCCAAACACCATCTTATACAGAGGGGTAGAGGGGTAGATTCCGGCCTTGAAACTACTTCCAAATTTTGCACCTTATTAAGTGCCTCCAAGTTTTCCCAAACTAATCACTGATGACACGGGAGGGCCCAGATAATTAAAATTCTCATTCCTATCTCCTTTGGATCGTCCATTGATCAGGCAGACACCCAAATTTGCCATTATTTCACTTAATTTTTCCCCATTTGTATTGTTAACTGTATCTCTCTAGTTACATTTATAACCTAAATTCCTATTAATTATGTTGCTTCCACTAGCCATGGCTTCATCTGTTTCCTTTTTTTCTGTAAATCTAGCATTAAAGTCCCCCAACAAAATTATTACTGATGTTTCATTCTTTTCCAAAATATTATCCAGTGCTGTTTGGAAATGTTTCCAGAATTCTTCCTTAGACTTTTTATTAGATGGGAATATATAAATATTAACTAATATTATTTGTGTATTTCCTTTATTCAGCTTCAAGACTTGACAATTGTGTAAGTCTATCTTTATGGGTGTAACATTAAAATTTAGTGATGTTTTCACAAATGTTGCCAACCTCGCCTTGGCTCTACCATTTTTCTTTAGTTTGACTGCTGGCAACAAATAGCAGGAGAAACCAGGGATTAATGGAGGACTCTCATCTACTAGCCAAGTTTCTTGAAAACATAATATGTCTGATTTCATTACAAAATCATGAAAAGCATCACTGCTTAGTCTTCTTAGTAAGCCCTCTATATTCCAAGTTACTATAGATACAGTATGTCTGCAGTGTTAGACCTCTGCTCTTCCTCCATATCTAGATTCAGTCATCCAGCAGTTAAATTAGTAAGTGGACCATATGCATTTGAGATGCTTGGCCCAGATTTATTTCCCAGCTCAACACTATCAATATGTTTCTTCTTATACCCAGCCAGGGTCTCAGCCTTAGTTATATAAATTAGGTGGAAGTCAAGAACATTTGATGTTTGCAAAACCAATTGTGGTAGCTTACTTGCCTGAAAAGTAATATCAGTCTGGGGGGAACTAGAAATAGATTAATGAACATGAATATATCTGATAGTGCTTCTATTAATATTCATTCCCAAAGCACAAGAGAGAAATATGCCAATCTCTCTTTTTAAAGTTCCTATTGAGTATCATTTGGAAACTTCCAAACCAAAAAGGGACTGTGTTCTATTTTCCCATTCTATTTCCCTTGTAAAGTTATATTTGTTAATTACATCTGTTACATTTCCTAGCCAAGAATTGTCCCTTGTTCCTTCATAATTCTCATTATCCTTATTGTAAGGAAATGGTGGACGCTGTGGTGGTATGTGTGGTGGTCAATTCCCTTGACAAACATTTTCTTTTTACAAGTCTCAAATTTTCTGTGTGCATTCTTGTTGAGCGCTATATAAGCACACAGTTCTTATATTCTAAATTTGGAGGTCTTGTTATATATAAATCCTTAACTGAATCTGGGATGTGGAGTAACTTATTAACCCACTCATTTAAGATGGATGGTGTCTCTTCTCCAAGTCTATGTATCCCATAGATTTCAATTACAAATTCCTTGCTAGGGGTAGTTACTTTTGAGGATTGTTTTTCTATATGACAGCTCCTCCCATTATCTAAATTTCTGGGCTCCGGAATTTGAGACGTCTGAAAAGACCCCTTGGTCTCCCCTCTGAATAGAGTCTGATCTTCTATACATTTCCCACTTGTTACATTCTCCTCATGTTTCTGACAATCACCCACAATTTCAGTAACCATTGAGTTTCCAGTTTTCCCATTTAATACAACATCAGCAGAGGGGTGTGGCTTGGCTCCAAACGTGATGGCTGCCTAGAACAAACGCTCTCTATTTTCCTGGGTCCCTCTCCATGATTTACACTGCCTAGCTTAACTTAATGCAGTGGTGTAGCAGAGGACCATCCAAAGGGACTTACCGGGAACATTATTCTATACTTCGATTCACCCTCATACTTGATGGTGCAGACTAAACAACAAACTCGATCAACAGAATGGCATGAAGCAGATGACCTGACACCTCCACAGGGCTGACCATGCAGCAAACAAATTAAATGTTTGCGACCCTGCTCAAACAAATGGCTGAAGTTACCTTAGCCTCCAATAAAACTACAATGGCCATTCAGCAGCTGGAAGCTAAACTCAGCCAAACAGGTGCAAAAGTAAACAAAAATGTAGAGACAATTGAAATGCTCACCACTACAATATGAGAGCAGGATAAGATTATTCACTCACTGCAAAACAAAATGGATGACATGGAAAACAGGAGCCGTGGGAATAATCTCCAGCTCCTAGGATTTCCTGAGTGGGCGGAACGTGGCAACCCCTTAGATTTTCTTTGCGATATTTTACCTGAACTCTTACAGCATGAAGTTCCCCCAGGTTTAATCATCGAAAAGGCACACAGAATGCTTAATCTGATGCCAAAGCCTGAGGAATGAACCAGACCCATCAGGGCCCGCATACTGAATTTTGCAGATAAAGAATGGATCTCTGTGAGAGCTCAAGAACTCAGAGCTCTTTCCTGGCAGGGTCATAGAATTTTAATCTTCCAGGACTACTCCCGTGAGTTAAACAATGAGAACAGGTGGCTGCAAAATGCCAATTGTGGGGCTAAAACCCAAAATCAGTACTCACAGGACACACATGGGTTGGCACCTCGTCACTGTCCAAGCTTTTAAAGAAATTCCACAGCAGATGTAGAAAGATAAAAGCCTTTTTAATCCAAAAGTAGGCAAGCCAGTAAGGCAGGATAAGTGGTGCCCCTCCCCAAAACAGGGCAGAACATTTTCGTGTCACAAATACGCTTTCTCAAGGCTCTTGGCGCTGCTGTGGAGTTTCTTTAAAAGCTTGGACAATGATGAGGTGCCGACCCACATGTGTCCTGTGTGAACTCCCATGAATTAGCTGCCAGACGGAAGGAGTATACAGAAGCCCGCAGACTGATACATTCTTTCTGCATTAAATTTCCTCTTCGGTACCCAGCAACTATGTGTCTGGAACTTAATGGTACCTATATGTCCTTTTTCACACCAAATAGCCTTATGCAGTACCTACACAACAATGGGCCATTTCAGCCCAGACCAGAATTGCAGGGCAGTCAACGAGCAGTGACAACACAGAATTTAAACAACAAATCTGCTCCTATCAACACTGCTAACTTCAATATGGAACTTAGACCAACTAATTCCAAGGTAGACGATCTGCCCTCCCTACTAGATCACATAAGTGGCAGCAATCTGGGAGACAGCTGAAGCTGGACCACTCCCAAGACAGCACCGGAGATCTATCTAGGTTATCACCAGAACTCCCCAATGATATTGGCACTCAATTTTCTACACCGAACCGCTTTGCCCTGTTAACGCCCGTAGATGTGGACAACTCTGATGTATTCCCTGACTATCCAGAGGAGGAGATGGTGTAGGAGGTTGCCAGGACTGAGGCTTGTACCCAGGAACTGAACATAGGAACATCTCCGTGCACAGCCTCCCCTCCGGCCTGCTGGACACTGCCCCATACAGCACAAACAACTGAGTACACTACTGATGAGTAGATACAACAAACACCCTCAGATGCTGAATTACTCCAGGTGGTGGACCAACAGGACCCAACATAGATAAGTGTCCTTGATTCCTTTCTGTTTTTTCTCTTTTAGCATGCATGACTTGGTTGGGACTCTGGGGAGGTCGTTCTTGGTTAGCAATAATTTGTGGGGCTGGGCTAAGCAGCTCGGCTAGTCCTATTTTCTCTCTGACAAAGTCTGGGGTGAAATCCAAATGGTCCCAGTACCAGAGCTGCACATGGAATGGAAAGAATTCAGGGCACTGCTAGTCACTAACACCATGTCTAATATTTGCTTTTAACAAAATTAGTTAATATGCCTACTGCCATTTTAGACGAGACAACTCATTTACAAAACTTCTATGATGCAAATTGTTCTTTTATATGAGCAGGGATGGGAATGGGGGGGTTGAGTGATATCTGTCATTACCACATCCATCTTGGACTTTGAGGACTAGCAGTACTCAGTCCTGCAGCTTATCCTTGGCACTCCTCAGCCAAACAGGTGGTAATGTATGGCTGGATTGCAGTGGCCATATACCCACCACTAGAATATGTGACTTATTCAACCACTCTGGGTCACACACTTGTCCTTTTACTCTTGCTCTCATTTTCCCCTGTGTTAGGACTTATAGGCCTGCAGGCTGCTACCATCCACACCTATTACTTACCTCTGGCTGCACTTGAATACATCAGGTGTCACAGGCAGGCATCCCTGCTTCCATCTACTTCCCAGGGGAGAGCGTCACTCACCCTGGGTCCACCCATGCGTTCAGGGCTCCAGGTTCTCCACCTCCCTCTGACAAGCTAGGTGGGTAGGCCGCAGAGGATGTTAAGACCTCGGCCTATGTTACCCACTTGTGCCACTGCGCAAGGTTGTGCATCAAAGGTAAATAGTTTAGATAATTTGTATATTTTTGTGTTATCACTGTCATTCCTACCTACTTTGCTAATTTTTACAAAATGCATGTCCAAAATTATGTTTATCGATGTAACTACTTTATAAACTGACACCCCTCTGAATCTGCAACTTAAAACAATGCAGGACCTGCTGCAAATCTCTTCCCCTGATGAAACTTCTCTGTGGCCTACTGTTTATACTATTTCAGTTACCATGTTCCAATACTGGACTGAACATGGGTGAAACCTCCTTTATAACATAGAACGTCAGGGGTCTTAATTCTCCTTCAAAGAGGAAACAAGTCCTAACTCATTTAAAGAGGCTAAAAACCCAGACTGCCTTCCTGCAATAAACCAAATTTACCAAGCAGGACCACAAATACTTGGTGAAGGACTGGGGAGGGGGTCAGAAATCCATGCTTGTGCTCCTACAAAAAAGAGAGGCATGGTTATTTTAATTCATAAATCCCTCCCCTGGACAATCCTGCATATCAAAGCTGATCCCCAAGGTAGATGGGTGATGGCTATATTGGACACGCCACATGGTCAAATCCTAGTAGCCAACATATATGCTCCCAACGAGGATAACCCCTCCTTCTTTCTGGATTTCAATGCTAAATTGAGGACAATGGCAATACCTGATATACCAATGCTGGTGGGGGGGACTTTAATTTAACCATTGTCCCTACCCTAGACAGAAGCCACCATGGGAAAGAATTCCATACCCAGGGAGTACAGGACACACTGGACCTCAGCTCTGAATACCAGTTGGTCGATATCTGGCACCTAGTCCATCCCTCAGACCACGACTATATTTTTCAGTCTGGGGTTACATGGCTCCTTTAGCTGACTGGATTTTTGGTTAATATCCCAATCTATCATGCAATGTGTCCTAGGAACCAATATTCTTCCCATGGTCATATCAGATCATGCTCCAGTACAGCTCACCCTGCTCTGGGGCCCAACCACCCCACGGTCTCCATCCTGGAGACTAGAGCCCCTCCTTATGCATGACTCAAAATTCATCGAATGGGCCAAATCTAAAACCCAACTCTTCTTACAAGAAAATCCCATTTCTGAGATCTCTGCCCAAAATACTTGGGAGGCCTATAAAGCTACTATGCGAGGCAAAATAATTGGGTATGCTGCTCACAGAAGATGATGCAAAGAGAGCAAACTTAACCTGCTTGAAAATGAGTTACTTGCCAAAGAACAAGAGTTGAAGGCCCTACCCCACCCTCACTCCGAGTGTAGAAGAAGAGTCCTGCAAACATGCATAAAACTTAACAAATTAATCTCCAGGAAAGCTGACCTAGCTGTCCTCAGAATTCGCCACACATACTTGGGGGGGGGGGGGAGAAAAAATGGAAGGGTTCTAGCCTACCAACTCCGTAAACAGCAGTCACACAGATACATAGCTGGTCTGAAAAACCCAAACACTGGAACCATTCAAACTAATCCCCAAAATGTTAATGAATTTATGGCAGCATTTTATTCTCACCTATATACCTCTTCTAGGCTTGCAGCTACCTCAGATACCCAGGCCTTTCTCCATTCTATCAGGCTTCCCAAACTTTCCCTTTCTCATAATGCTACTTTAGAAGCCCCCCTTACACCACGGGAAGTCTCCACAGCCTTAATGGCCCTCAAAAAAGAGAAAGTGCCAGGAGGAGACAGATACCCGGTAGACTGTTTCCAGGCATTATCCCCCATGATTTCCCCCCTGCTATGCCAAGTCTTCATAGAAGCTGAGGCTAAGGGCATTTTACCACACACTCTCTGAGAGGCCACCATCACCATTCTTCCAAAAAAAGGAAAACCCCCTGAGGAAGCGGCCAACTATTGCCCTATCTCACTGATTAATGCTGACAGTAAAGTGTATTCTAGGGTGTTGGCTAACAGGCTAAACCCTATACTCCTACACCTCATACATCCTTCCCAAGTGGGATTTGTGAAAGGCGGGTACAGTACAGACCATCTTCGAACCCTTCTCAATCTCATTCACCTAGCAAAAAATGCTTCCACAACTGTGGCGGCATTGGCGATTGGCTTTGAGAAGGCTTTTGACTCCATTGAATGGGACTACCTTCAGACCATTCTTCAACATTTCAGATTTGGTTCTCAGTTTAGAACAGCTGGAACAACTTTATACACATCCCTCCATGCCAAGGTACTCACTAATTCTATAATATCAGAGCCATTTCAACTCTACAGAGGTACAAGACAGGGTGCCCTCTATCCCCCCCCTTTTGTTTCTTCTAGCAGTAGAACCCATGGCTGTGGTGACACGACAACACCCCCTCATAACAGGGATTGGATCACAAAAGCCATAGCCCTCAACCTTAATGTATGCAGATGACATACTGGTAATCCTAGGAGATGCTTCGAAATCTATTCCCTCCCTTCTTACTCTACTAAAACATTTCTCCCATATCTCTGGGCTCAAAATCAACCAAGTCAAAACAGAGATTCTCCCACTTAATTCCAACTGTCTCCCTCACTCCATGTCCCATCATGGTCTGAAATGGTTCCAACACACTATTACATATCTGGGAATCAAAGTAGGAGCCAATGTTGGGAAGTGGTGGGAGAATAACCTAGGTCCCCTGATAACTAATTGCAAAGCTGAATTAGACTGATGGTCTCATCTTAACCTCACACTAGATGGCAAAATTGCTGCCTTTAAGATGTCTATTGCACCTCAATTCTTCCATTTACTGTCACACATCTTCCTATCTCTTCCCACGTCATGGCTCCATGAACTGGACAAAACTATCGGCTCTTTTCTATGGGGCAATGCCAAACCCTGATTCAGCAAGAATACACTCCGAGCACATTGGAAACATGACAGATGGGGTCTCCCTTGGATGGAGGACTACAAGATAGCATACCAGTGTACCCAGACTATGAAATGGTTTCAGCCCCACTCTAAGGATTCCCCCTCAATGTCTACTAATAGAACACACCTTAAGGGGCTCTCCCATTGCAGCTACTGTGCTATGGCCTGGTAAATTCCAGAATCTCCTATCTCATCCCACTATAGGTCCCTCAATTAAATATTGGTGGATCCTACTGTTACACAAGGCCCCTGCACCCTAATTGGTACCCCCAGAGGTACCGTAGACAGCTAGCACTTCAGCATATGTTATACTAACACATAGGGCTAAGGGCATCTATCGTACAAGAGTAGATGTCAGGATATAAATGCATATTGTTGTGATACACTTTGCTTGCTAATACATGTATTCTTCTATGTATTTTCTGTGTATTTCTTACTTGTAAGATGCCAAGCATCTGTGTCCTTGGAATAATTATGATATGTAAGTCGGCATTGCCACCTTTTGGTGATTTGTACTACTACACTGAGTTATGTAAGACTCTGTATAAGAATTCTTTTGTTTAGAAACTGATGACTTTACAGAATTGTATAATGTTATCTTGTACCGTGGAGCCACCTCTAATTTAGCCAATAGGGCTCATCTCTGTAACTAGAAATGTTTCTGTCTTACAGTAACCATAGTAATTATCACAGGTATATAATGTAATACACTAGTCTTATACCTCAGAGACCTCAGGAGAGACCCCAAGAGACACAGAGAAACCTCGAGGTATAGGGAACGCTTAGCACTGGCTCCCAGTTCGTATTGGTAAGAACTGCTTAGGGCAACTGTGATTTATCCTTTTGGTAGTAATAAACTTATTTATTACTCTTATGCAACATGTTTGTGATTACTTGCATTCCCAATATTGTCAAGAACCTGGAAGTGAGGTTTAGACCTCCTAACACCACACAAAAAATTGAATATTTCTGCCCTTCCTCTTTTATATACTCCTATATGGAACAACCCCAGCATCACTATAGGTGGTCTGCCTATCACATGGCCCAAATGGCAAGAAAAGGGTATTCTATTTCTAAAAGATGTATTGGTGAAAGAGTCTCTAGTGGTGAATACCTTCCAACAACTACAGTGTAAGTGGAATATACCTATCTCCGATTTTTGGAAATTTATTCAAATCAGAGTTGCCCTAAAGCTCCTGCTTCAGAAGGGGAATTTTCCAAATGACCTAACACCCCCAATGCACTCATGGCTCACCTTACAAAAAGGTATGGCTGGGACCCTATATGTCCTAATTAGGGATACCCTGCCCACCCCTAACCAATTCTCAAAGGCCAAATGGGAAAAGGTCTTGCAAATATCAGTCACCGATCATCAATGGAAACTATGCTGGCTGGTGGGACACACTGTCTATACAGATGCCCGGAGCAGACTTATTCATAACAAAATACTGCATTCATGGTACAGTACTCCCACTATGCTCAAGAAGATGAAGGTACTCTCACATGACAACTGTTGGAGGTGTCTCCAATCTGGAGGAGACCTCTACCATATCCTGTGACTCTGTTCCTTAATCACATACATCTGGAAGTCAGTTCTCCAAGCAGCCAAAAAAATCCTGCAATGCATTGTCCTTCCCAGTGCTCCCCTTATGCTACTGGGCCTTAAATCTGAAGCCCCAAATCTTAGCCCCCATGAATTCAGATGGTTAATGCTGCTCAGCATGCAAATGAAATGTATCCTCCTTAAAAATTGGAGAAGCCCCATTGTGCCCAATGTGACCAAAATATTATCAGCACTTGTTACTATATTTGAATTAAATAGACGCTCTCATCTGATAAAAGGGCAACTACCAAATTTCCACCTCTGCTGGGCTCCCTACATGGCCTATCTGGCTTCCAGAGCAGGTGTTGGTTGAATGTTTTCTAATATGTACTACTAGACTTCCCTCCTATGAAAGTACTGCTTAACTAAACTACTGGCATCATATTTCACCCCAATTACAGGATGACAGTATTGTAAATAGTTTATTCTTTTATAGCACAACTTAGGGCACCACTATATAATGGGCTCCCATTTTCCTTATTTCAGTAGTTAATACAGTTATTATTGTTACTTTTGTAGTCTTACTTCTACTCTGCCCTCCTGCAGATAACGCAGTACAGAGATAAAAGTACGCACTCTCCACGTCTAGCCCACAATAATAATGATCAATTTTGATCAGTTATACAGGAAAAATGCAAGCCAAGAAATACTCTGATTATTGCATATTTATCCTGCTCCCACATTGCTTCCTGCCCCAGCAAAAAAAAAAGGACTGCAGTTCAATCACATGAATTGTGTACCCCAATTTTTTTAACCATGTGCCCCTTGCTCCTTCTTTCTTCATCCCCCCATCAAATCAGAGAATACCATAATAGCAAATGTTCAATCTGTCATTTCTAGCTCTGCACACACAATAGCCAACATCATCATGTACGTCACCACAGTCCCACCCTGACCTGCAGGGCAATGTACAGAATCAGGCAGAGAAAGTCACTCTCATCCACCACCCTGTGATTAACCAGAACTGCACTTCTGGAAGTTTTCTTACACTGCGAAGTGAGCCAGGGGCAGTTCTAGGATTTCTTTGGAGAGAGTTAAACAAACACAGGGGGCTGGGACGTAAGAAACTTTGACATATCTGTTTATATATACAAGGCACAAAAATATTGATTTAAGATGCTCTGCCCTAACAAAAACAGATTTTTCATAACCGTGTCCTTTCATCAGTCAGAGGGGAGCAGTATACAGGCATGATGCTGTGCTACCTCTCTTTCTATATAGGATGATCTGTGCACACCAGGAATACCTATTTTAACCTTTCAAATTATATATTTTACTAAGGTTTTGCTTTGTACCATACATGCTCTAAAGCATTGTTTTTAGGATGAAATGATATGCTGGGTGGTACTGCATTGATGGCATTGACTGGTGTGATCCATTAAGAGGAGCTGTGAACCATACACCAGTTGGTAATGGCAGCTATGGGTCTATGGATGGCTACTTCAGAGTCTAGTCTGCAGTGGTGTCCAGAGAAAGTATAGAATGGGCAGACCACCTGGCTGGGCAGACCGTGTATACATGATAGCATTCTGTCACTGCAGTGTTGCATACAGGCACTCAAAAGGTTGGGAAATGAGGCACACTGGTTTTAATATTGTGGGACAAATCAAAGACAAGTTCAGCAAACTGGAAGCTAATTACTTAACAGCACTCTGCCCTTGATCACAGTATGAACACTAGCTGAATGTCCTAACAATTGAGTGATAATGCTCACATTGAGTTTTTTGTTGGATCCCCCTCTTAAACTGCCAGATAATTGCAGCTCTTAATGAGCTGTTAGTCACACCAGGCCACCTGGAACACTGAGGGAGAGTAGCAAAAGGACAACTGCCTGCTAAAGTAGGGACTTTTTCAACTTCATTAACAGCCATGAAAAACCTGCAGTAGTCAAGACGGACAAGTAGAGGATTAGCTGCACTAGCCCTGGCCAATTTGCACTAGGTTCAGGGCTAATAATTTAAACAATGTTAAGGTCGAACCCCGTGTGTGCAGATTATTATGCTACTTGCAGGTTTCTGTACTGTATCTTGTCATAACTGAAGTGTTGTTGTGTTTCTTAAATTTTATGTTGTGTTTTAAAAACAGTAAAACATTTAACTGAAAAAATAATACAGCATCAGCATAACTCCTTTTACTAGATCTATCTAGATTTATAAAACTGTCTTCCAACAGCACCCTTGGATTTTTGTTTTCCTTCACTGAAAGATTTTCCTTTTTCATTGGTTTCTTCTTCTCATTAGGTCTCAATGTTTGTTTCCCTTTCTTTTTACTTTTCTGTAGTTTCCTCAATTTATTGTCTCTACTTCCCACTGCGCTAAGTTCAGGAATAACTGCCATACCTTTCTGAAAAGGTGGTGGTCAGTTAACCTGCATTGCTTTATGTGTTTTAGAGACCTGGAAATCCTTCTCTGGTATCTCTTCTGGTACTGAGTCTGAATTTAATTTCCTCGAGTTAGCCAATGAATCCAGAATTGCTCTATACATCTCCTCTGAGATTTTCTAATTCTTGTTTGAGAACCCACATATTTTCAAGGATTACCATATTGGCATAGTACTGATTGTTGTCAATCTCTAGTATTTGAGGTGAGAGTGAAGCACTTGAGATAAAATCTCATTTGTCAGTGAAGTATTCTTTATCATATTTTATTCTATCTTTTCTGTTTAAGGCTTCTGGTATATTATCTGAATCTTCTGATGTAGAGGGGGCAGGAGAAAATCTTAATTCTGGTGATCTTAATAAGGAATCTGTTTCCTCCTGACTTGAAACTAACTGCTTTAGACCTTCTAAGGTCTGATCTAGTTCTGTTAGAATGTGTGGTAAATTTCTGTTGTTTTATTTGTATTAGCTCTGCTAAGATTAGAGAAAGCAGGCGGAACTTCTAAGCAGAACTGGAGGGTGCTGTTATTATTTATACTTGTATTACTTTTAAAGTTGTGGTCTGTACCATCTCTTTCCTTTTGCTTACTTAAGTTATCTTTTACTTTTCTTGCTATTTCTGGAGTACAAAAAGGATCTGAATCATAGAAAGTATCAGAATTTATTTCATATGACCCTTCTGATTTGATTGATCTTTCTGACCAGCTGCTAATACAATAACTATCAGCTAAGGTTAATTCATCTTGATAGTGTTCCTGATGTTGTATTATATCCAGCTTAGCTATGTTGTATTCTGTTCCCTCTATTTCATTTCGTGGGCTAATTACTATAGTCTTCTCAACCAATGTTATAGATGATAAACTATCAGGCGTTCTTATGTCTAAATTCTTTTTAAAATAGAATGTTATTTTAGACTGTTTTACAATATTAGGCTCATTAGACTCAGCTACTGTTTTTGCTTGTTGCTGTGATATGATTGTATCTTGAGATTTATTTGTGATTTCATTTGACATTTCTCTTCTTATTTTCCTTGTTTTGTTTCAGAGAGCATAACAATACGCTTCTAGTATTAACCATTTCCCTAGAGTAGTTTTCACTCCAGATGTTTTAAATTACCCCAGACACCACAAAAAAAGACCCAGCCTATGATTAAATGTGCAATAAATAAATAGCTGCTACTATCTTCACTAGAACAAACCAATGCACTAGCAGACTAGTAATGTAAACAATTGAACAATCAGACGCTTAAGCTGATAGGCAATTGAATGTGCAAAAATAGAAAAATTAGCAGCTGTGTCTTCTCCAGAGCAAACTAACAAGTCAATAAATGATAGAATTGAGCAGTTAAGCAATTAGACACTTAATCCATTGAGTTAGATGAAAATACAGTTAAGCCATCAGCAACATACAATTATAGCTTATAGCATGTATAAGAACCAGAACCTTAATATATTCTAAAACCACTCATAAAAGGATATGTTTTAACACCAAAATTCAAAAAAGTTCAGTGGATTCAAAGAAGAATCAAATAAATCTAAAAAGTTTATTTTTTTTCAGCAGGTTTATCCTTCTTGTACTCTATTTGATTCCTTAATTACTAAAAATTCTTGTGGCATAACAATTTATAGAGCCAGTCCAGAATACTGTATATTGATAGAAATGCCAGTGTCTGACAGAAATGCCAGTGTTTGAAGAGAGAAATCCAGATCAGTTGTACTTGTCTCCACCAAAACTGTCCTTAAAATCCTTCTGTAGTCTTAATTGTGGATTTGAATGTAGATTTGAATTCCACATGCGGTAACTCCCATCTCTCGAAGTTAGGGTTACCACCTTTCAAGAAGCTCAAAGTGGGACATTTCTTACTGAAACATGATTTTTCGGAGGACAGTACCTAACCTCGACCAATGTAACAGACTTGTTTTCACTATATAATCAGAATTAAGGCTAAGTATTGTAGTTTCATTGTTGCTTCTATTGTTTCTTATCATTTTAAGGCATTTTAGTTAAGGTATTACAGTTTTCTGCAACATTTAGTGGAACGTTAGAAAATATTTTTTCTTCTATGAAGTCAGGACATGTAGTATTTTTCATGTTTTTTTGCAGGACACAGCTATCCAAATCAGGACTGTCCTGTGAAAATCAGGACAGGTGGTAACCCTATTTGAAGTTAGGGACAAAGACAATATTGGCACAATCTTTCCCTGCAGTGAAAAAATTTGCACCACTATGAGAAGAATAATTACAGTAAATTTACCAGAAACTTTCAAACACTAACCCTTCTATCTTTGCCCTATTTATTTCAATTGCTTGTCTGTTATTTGTTTATTATCCACAGTCAAAATTAACCCTTGCAGAGCCGTGGACTGATATATCAGTCCAGAATTCCTATACATTCTAATTCTGTTGGCAGTCTAAGGGTTAAAACGCCTAACACCTAAGCTTCACCAGACATATTGACACCATCCGAAACAACTGCACCCCAAGCTTGGTGCCCTGTTCAGGAACTGTAGTTGTATCCCCTCTATAGTTAGGCGAGAACTTGTTCAGAAGATGATTCTGCCCATCTTTGACTACTGTGATGTAGTCTACGGTGCTGCTCCCAAGTCCTCCCTGGCCAGATTGGATACCTTCTTCAATTCCTTCTACCATTTTGCCCTTGATGCTCCCTATTGTACTCACCACTGTGATCTCTATCATGCCTTATCCTTCCCCTGTCTTACAAACAGATGACTCTCCCACTGTGCCAAATTCACCCCCAAGCACTGGCTGGGTGAACTCCCTTACTACCTCTTCCCCTCATTTATAACACCCCCCACTCCCTCCCTTAGATATCTGACTCCTGTACTCTGGCAGCCCTCCACAGATCCACCCTCATCGGCCAATCTGGTTACTCTCACTGCCTCCCAAAAATGTGGAATTCCCTCCCCCTCAAATTCGTCACTCATTCTCCTACTATTACATCAGCTCTGCCCTTAAAAACTTCCTTGCACCTAGCTGTTCCTGCTACAACCCTCATTTACTCCCCTTCCAAGCCCCTGACAAACTCTACTCCTCTTCAGTACCCATGTAATGACCCTGCTGCAGCGCCACCCCCACCCACCTAAAAAAAACCTGTATTCCTTCCCTTCCTCCAATTCCTTTCCTTCAGACCTTCCATTGTTCTCTTACTGTGATTTCTTAATCATCCAAAGTTGTACCAAGGGCCAGTCCCTAGCCTAGCCTTACACCATTAATCCAACACTTCCCTCCACTTCTCCACATCCTGAAGGGCTGGGATTCAGCCTCTCTTCTCTGTCACCTTCACCCTCTCTTCTGTTCTTCCAAAGCCTATTTCCCCTTGCTGCCTACAACCTGCTTCCCTCCTATTGTATTCTACCTCTTGCTGCCACAACCTGCTCCCTTCTTGTCATGCTTGACCCCTGCCTTGTGCAGGTAGGGTCCTGAGCATACTGGAGGGGTCAAGCCCCAGCAGACCTTTCTCCTCCTACCTCATCCTTCGCCTCCTCATTCCATACCCTTCCACCCCCCCACTTCTCTGCCTACCGACATACCTACCTATGTCTCTCTCACCTTCCCTTCTCCCCCTTATGTCGCCCTAGCTATGACTGATCCCTAATCTCTAATGCACTTGTAGTAATTTTGCACTTCTGTTATGGCTGACCCCTAATCTCTACTGCACTTATAGTTAACTTGCACTTCTGTTATACCTTAGCCAACCTGTTCTGCCTGTGTTTACTCCTCACTAACTTCCCTAGATCAAACTACAACAATTCTATTCAGCCATTTTCTAGCTACACAGTTATGTGTCATTTATTGTATGCCTAAATGTGATTTTGTGTTGTTGTATCTATCTAGTCCAAAGTATTGGCGTAATATCTATCTAGTTCAAAACTGATAGCATCCCACTATTTCATTACTCCTGTACAGTCTGCTCAAATTATTTGACTGTAATCTACTGTAAATTTATATTGTGTACCAAATCTCTGTGAACTATCCTTATGTTCTCCTACCCCCCAGGTTGCACCGGGAGACAAGTAACTTGTTGCTTAGTGTGCCTTCCTGGTGAAACATTTCAATAAATAAAAACAGAAATATAAAAATAAAAATAATTAAACACAGATTTAAGTATTAAAATATTCCCACTGTTTAAATTTATGCTTGCTATGCCTTTTTGCTATGCCTTGGTCATTCTGATGGCCTTACCCCTCTAGAGAACTCTCCACATATATTCTCTTGAACTTAAGCATATACCATTTATAACCATAAGTTATCAGTTCTCAGCAATATTATCTTTACTTACTGATTACTGTGGACATGAAATGTCCATGACTGTGAAAATACTAAGTTATTCTAGGCTTTTGTGGGAGATTTCCAGTCAGGAGACCCCTCACCGTGTCTCAGTATCTTAAGGTTTCAGTCATGAATATTGCCCATCTGGAGACTCAAGAAGCTCATTTAGGGCCAGCCCAGTGGTGCTGAGGGTTGAGGCACTGGACGGCACACTTCACATCACACTGGTGACCCAGGTTCGGAAACGAGCCCGGACCACCAGGGGTCGGCAGGGGAGAGAGAGGATTGAGCATCCATTGGCCTGCTCTCCTCTCTTGAGGTGGGATCCAGGATTATCCCAGTGCAGCAGCGGCCCCTGGTGGAGACTGGTGGCACTGTTATGCACTCGGGCTCTTACAGTAAGGGGACGATGTCAGACAGCTGCCTCCGGACGTAGGTGGGAGCACCTATGTTGTGGGTTGTGCGGCATTGCACATCTCACATCAGGGGGCAACCAGAACATGGAAAACCTGGTGCCAAGGATCCGGCAACGGCACCTATCCCCCCATGCCCTATGCCAGGGTCTCCTTGGGCAGCCTTCAATTTCCAGGATCCGCTCCTCATCCCAATGTCAGAGTCTGACTTGTAAGTGTGCCCAGGTAGGAGGGGGTGACCCACCCTGAATAGGGTTAGCTGGGGGTACTGACATCGGGGGGAGGGAGAGAGGAGGCTTCGCTCAGGGGTCCTCAGGTGGGCAGGATAAGGGTAGGCTGCCTGAGAGAGGACCTTGGGGGCTGTGACCGAAGGGAAAAAGAATTGAAGAAAACAAAAAAGAAGCTCATTTAGCCAAATAAAATAAACGCCGTGCACAGACTTTGAAAAAGTATCACTTTTAAAGTGAGCCCAAACAAGTTAAACTTAACTTCAGGCTTCAGACTTCTTAGATTCTGACAGATCGTTAATACAATATTCTCTGGCCTACAGTATCATAAAATAATTAATTCGACTGGCTGAGTAGCATAGTTAAGTTTGCCAATGTGGTTTTACTTGCAGGCTCATGTTTACTGGTGATGTATAGCTAAATTCAAGCTACTTTTGTTTCATCATTTTATTCGGCATCTGCTTCCTCTCACAGATCTGGGCCTCTCCTGGCTAGGGCACTGCTCATGCACTGCTTATAACAGTCATAGACAATGTCACCTATGTCAACTGAAACCTCCAATGGCAACCTATTATTATATACTTAACATAAATTTGCATATATTAAATATGCAATTAGTCATTGCCAAAGTCAATTCTAATTGTAATTGTAAGTATGCTATTATAAAATATTTCCTAAAAGATCCTAAGCTATGTGGGAAGGGATTTGCCTAATGAGCCTAATAGCTCAGTCAAACTCTTTCTTGTGGAATTCACCCCATAAACTCCCAACCTCTAAAGTAAGCAAAACACATCCAATTCACAATCTAAAATATCTAGTTCACAGAATCACAGAGTCACAATGATCTGTTAAACCAAGTAGAAATAAAATGTTTATATCAGTCGTTGTTTTTGCCCTTTGACTCTTCTGATGCTTCCCTTGTCCTCAGTATCTCTTAGCTTCGTCCATCCCGCCACTGCCACTGTTTGGCTCCACTTTTGGGGAAAATCCTCAGCTCCACTGACTGTGGGCCTTCCTCCTGCAGCAAGACAAAAGCACAAAGAGACACAGCTAAACCAGCTAGAAGGACCACATAAAGTTTGTCTGTAAGGAAACACTCACACAGGCAATGGTGGCATACTTGATAGAAATATAAAACTTGCCAAATTTCCCTGCATCTCTGTCTTCCTTCTCAAGACAGAGAGTGTGTAGTAGTCCTACATCAACCAGCTCCTCCTCCCGATTCCTCTCACTGCAGCAGAGGGCTCTGTCCTTGATATTGTATAGTTTGTACAGCCCTTAGGTACAATGTGAACAGCGCTTCATAAAGAAAGATTATTATTAAATAATTTTTCTAAGTCCCTCTCACTTTTTTATTTATTTATTAAAGTCTAGGAATTACAACCCTTTGAGTCAGGGACTCATTTACAAAGGCTGCACGTCATACAAGGAAAACAAAGTCAAATACAGGAGATAATGGGAACAAATACAGAAAGAAAAAATACAGAGGCATTTTTCATAACAAACACTTAGAGCATACTCTTAAAGCAACATCACAGGGGTTTTCAGCAGTCACATTTTGAGTTGGACATGACATAGTCTCGTAACTCAGTTTTAAAAGGTCCCAGCCTTGGTGTTGATAGGGTAGGACCAGGGATTTGGTTCATCCAGAGTCGAGCCCTGCAACGGAAGGACCTTTGACCAGCATTGGTTTTAGCAAAGGGGATGTGAAAGGCAGTAGTGTCAGAGAGTCTGGTGGATCATTTGGGTAGATTGGGTTGGAGAAGTGAGAGACAGCCCAGGGGGATAGCCCCAGTTGGATTTTTTTGGCCAGTAGGCAGATCTGGTAAAATAGCCGCCCCTGAAAGTTGAGCCAGGAAGATCATTGGTAGAGTTCACAAGTGTGCATGAGCCTGTCACTGCCAGTAGCTAGCCAGCAGGCCTTATTCAGGGCATGTCTTATCGGGGACAGGGCAGAGTCTGAGGTGGCACCACAGATGAATATACCGTAATCTACTAGGGAAAGGATGGAGCTAGAGATGGCTAGTCATAGGGTGTCTGGAGGGAGGCAGGGTCTGAGTTTATACAGGAGTCCAGTTCTGATATTTATTGTGGAGTATGTCTGTGCTATATGTTCACAGAAGGAAAGGGCCAAGTCGAGGGTGACCCCCAGATATTTAAAGCAAGTGACTGGTTCCATAGCGGTCCCTTGGGAACTTTGTATAGACAGGGTGGTCCGGTAATGTTTATGCTGTGGGTGGGCGAATAGCATAACCTTTGTTTTTTTTATAGTTAAGGACTAGCTTGCAGGAGGTAAACCACAATTTGATTTCAGTGAAAGAGCCCTGTAGGGACAATTGAAGTTCTGTGGGGTCTGGATGATGACTAAAGATCACCGCATCATCTGCAAAGATGAGGACACAGCCAGTGGAGGCCATAGGGAGGGAGTTTAAGTACAGACAGGAGAGGAGTGGGCCAAGGATGGATCCTTGAGGGACACCTGATCAGACAGGAAGATTAGAGAATAGGGTGTTAATTGTTTTCACTTGCTGTGTACGTCCGTGGAGATAGCAGGAGAACCAGCCAGCAGCCTCTTGGGATATACCAATAGAGAGGAGGGAGTTTATTAGCATAGGGTGATTAACAGTATCAAAAGCCTTGGAGAGATCAATATAGACAGACCCAGCCAAGGTGCCCTGGTCAAGGGCATCATGGATAATGGAGGTATACTCCAGCAGGGTAGTGGTTGTACTATGACCCTTCCTGAAGCCGTGCTGTTGCTTGCACAGTAATTGATGTGAGTCCAAGTATTCAGTAAGTTGGTCGGCTACAATATTTTCCAGTGCTTTTGAGAGGGGAGGAAGGATGGAGATTGGCCTGTAGTTAGTAGTAGAGGTGCGATCACCATTTTTGTGTACTGGGGTTATGACTGCCCATTTCCACAGGGATGGGGAACTGCCCTTGACACAGAGACATATCGAGTATTTTTGTTATGGGAGTTAGAACTGCATCAAACATTAAGGAAAGCAGCTTCACATCCAGGGAGTCACCACTCTGCCTAGTATTGCCGAGGAAGTTTGAGAGGTAAGTGCGGGCAGTACTAGGGGAGATTGTCCTAAAGTGAAAAGGTGGAGCACAAGGAGAGGTGGGAACTGACATGGGGATGCTGCGAAAAAGTTGGGGGAGAGGATGGAGCTGAGGTCAGAGAAGATTGGATTAAAAGCATTCGCAATCTTACTGGGGTCTCCATCAATAATCAGCAGGGATGGCGGGGGGGGGGGACCTACCACTTAGTTCCTTTATATTTGCCCAGAACCTTTTCCCATTTTTTCCAGGTGGCTGAAAGATTGGCCTGATAGTATGCCACCTTGGCTTGGCGGCGGATGGCCCAGGTACATGAGTTACGAGCAGCACGGTAGAGTTGACAGTCAGCAGGGCACCTGGACTCCAGGGCATGGTGCCACAGGTTGTCCTGAGCTTTCATTTGGTCAAGCAAGGATTGATTTATCCATGGAAAGGACTGGGACTTTACTATCCATTTTACAAAAGGGGCAAAGATATCACAGGCAGCTTGGAATGGGCTAATAAAAAAGGATAGGACGACATTTACCGATGACTGATGGTTGAGAGGGGACCAGTCAAGGTTTAGGTGGTGATTATGGAAATGTGCCAGGGACCCTTTTTTTTAGCTGGTGGTGTCTGGAGATCTTTGGGGGGGCCTTCCAGCTGTTTGACCAGTGACAGGTAACTGGGGAATGATCGCTGAGTGAATCAGTGAGGACCCGAACATCTTGAATTCTCTCAGGATGATTAGTGAGAATGATATCAAGGAGGGTACTAGAGCCCCTGTTGTCATTTACCCTAGTAGGGGTAAGTATCGTCTGGGATAGGTTTAGGGCTGTGGTGGCATCCCTGAGACAGGATGTCTGGGGGGCTAGCCAGTTAGTATTAAAATCACCAAGGGTGATAATTTCAGAGTTTTTGGGGAGCTTGGCAATGATGTTTAGTACAGAGGAGAAAACAACCTTCTGGTTGCTAGGAGGTATGTAGACTGCCAATAGGTAGAGAGATTTCCCAGAGTTGCCAACCGTCACTTTTATGGTGTGGGTCTGGGCACCTGCATCTGGGTGTACTGTTTCAATTTTGATACCTTGCAGGGACTCACAGAGGTATAGTGCACATCCCCACTCCTTTTACCCTGTCTATCAGTTCTGAATAGTGTATACCCCGGGAGGGAGACAGCTGCATCTGGGGTACCCTGAGATAGCCACGTTTCGGTCATGGCAAGGGCATCAGTTTTGTGATGGAAGACCCAAGGTTGTAGTAGGCATATTTATTTTGTAGACTGCATATATTAATGGCAGCAAGCATGAGACCTTTGGGCTTCACTGTGCTGCATTGAGTAGTAGCAACAGGGCCAGAGTTTGGGTGTATGTTATCCATGATTAGCAGGAGGATAATAGAGATCCTATATAATACATGTTTTAGGATCTTCTTCTGAGTACTCCGTGTAGAGCCAGTAGAGAGGGGTAGCTTGTTTGTAATATGGGAGCAAAACGCAGTATATCTGAGCCATAAAGAGAAGGGTGACGAGTGGATTCTGGGTGCAGGTGGGCAGGAGCAAGAGGGAGATGGGGGGAAGGACATGGTAACATAAGAAGGAGTAGCCAGAGGTGTAAGCAAAGGATGGGGTGTGGAGGAGACAGGACAGATAGTAGTGATGGTGATGCAAGAGTGCAGAAGGTGAAGGCAGGGGGAGGGCAAGCAGAGAAAAAGGATATCGAGAGAAAAAAATGCCAGGGAAGCATCATTAGGTGGGAGTGATTGGAAATGAGGCTAAGCGGATAATGTTTATGAGGTGGCTTTGTAATTATGAACTTTGCTGAAGAAGTTAGCAAAAAATCTGGTATATTGGTAAGGGATGAGTGGTTTTAAACTATAGCTTGAGTAAATTAAGCTGTCAATCAATAGGGAGTGGAAGGAAAATTGGGCATAGGAAGAATAGTGGCCACTAGTGGCAGGCAATTATAGCCTGCTAATGGGAAAGTGGGCTGATTGGTACTGAAAGGTCACCTGACTTCCCCTATATATCACAGAGCCCACCGGGTGGTGGTGGGGGTGGTGGGGCAGCCGACGTGGAGCATCAGCGGGGCCTCCTTTTCCGGTTCAAGAACAGTGACAGGGATTGTGTGGCTGCACTGCTTCTGCCTTCGCTCACTGGAGGCGCTTTTAAATTGCCTTGCATTTTAAATTACCTTGGTTGCTTGCTCATGAGGGGGGCCTGTGCTACTCAGGGAGAGTATCCTGACCCTCACAACCTGCTTCCACGAGGGGTGCATGTGTATCTGCTGCAGGTGAGAAAGGAGACAGCTTTTAGTAACTGTGATTTAATGGGGGGTTGTACTTAACAGACAAGCTGAAACCAAATATGAGAGGCTGAGACTCAAGAAGGCTACTATGCATAACAAAGCTTGTTACATCTTCAAAGTAGCTAGCAGGATTTAGTCATCAAGTGATGCAGGGTAGTATAAATTCTTACAGCTAAATCTGAATTAGGGTGGCTATTCATATAGCAGACTACCAGTGCTGTTTTAAAAGTGTTTAAGGTAATCCAGACTTCATTTTAAAGTTATAGTAATCACTGGTACAGTTTAGGAATGACTAGCCCTGAAACAAACAGCATTTTTCAGTCAAAAATTACTACCCAGCAAGCAGTTGTATTTCGGCAGCAGTCAGGACACAAGTTGGAGGCTAAAGAAAACAATTCAAATACAATTTGGTGCCAAAAAGAAACAGCCTTTAAGGAGCATGCTAGGTTCAACTATTTCTGCTGCTAAGATGCAGTGTAAAGGGCAGGAAAAAAACTATCTCCACATGTGTGGGGTCACAAAAAACATTAAAGCATACAATTGTGCAATTTAGAGAAAACAAGGTCCTTAAAATCCTTCTCCGGTTCAAGAACAATGACAGGGACTGCATGGCTGCGCTGCTTCTTCCTTCGCTTGCTGGAGGTGCTTTTAAATTGCCTTGCATTTTAAATTACCTTGGTTGCCCTGCTTGTGAGGGGGGGGGTCCCACGCTGCTCAGGGAAGGTATCCTGACCCTCACGACCTGCTCCCACAAGGGGAGCCTGTGTATCTGCTTGGTTGCCTTGCTTGTGAGGGAAGGAGTCCTGCACTGCTCAGGGAGGGTATCCTGACCCTTATGACCTGCTCCCATGAGGAAAGCCTGTGTATATTAAATGTCTGTACAACTGGATTCATTGGAGGTATAAATTGTGACTTTTTACCCATCTATTTAAGATGTTTATCTGTAGCAATTTGTGATGGCTAATTGCCATCAATTAGTGAACTGACGCTTCTGAATCCCATCCAGAAAAGTAACATTTCAAATTAAGCAAGCTTTCTTTTTAAATCTACTATTATATCAAAGGCATTTACAGATTGTTTTGGCACAAAATTTACTAAGGACACTAATTTCTGTGTCTCTAAAAATATAATCAGAAAGATTTACCACATTCAAAGTTTCCTCATTAAATTGGTCTGAGTTAGAAAGATTATTCACCAGACTTAAATTTTCCCCCTTTGCTTAGTCTAAACCCTCAGTCATTAATATCTGTTGTTGTATCTCCTGTTGCATTTCTGTCCCTGTGTATGCTTTCAATTCTGCAGTGGTCGTTGCATTACTTTTCCCTGATTCTGTCCATTGTTCTTGCCTCAAAATCCCCTCCTATTGTACTAAGGCTGTCTTTTGTGACTTGGCCTGTTGGCTCCTGCCTGTTCCTCTCCTTCTTCTTGGTTTATATTCATAAACTTGATTCTTGGGCTCTGAAGAGGGGTCATAGGTGTCAATACTGTTGTAGGAGGCAGGAGTGGCATACTGGAAACAGTCTCTTGATTCAGGTGTGCACATGGAATGTTTTCCTCCTCCTCTAAAAAAGATGATGTTTATGCTCCACTTTCACCATCTGACCCACTAGTACCAGAGATATCACTTAAATGTCCTGGTCTCTTCAATATCAGCTCCTCTATGCCAATCCGATATTGTCCCTATCCTGTAATCTTCTACATCTTGTTCAAACGTTTTCTTTTTTTGAGCACTTATTTTTTATCTGTCCTTATAATAGTATCCTGCAATATTTGTCTATAGTCCCCATAGGAAAGATGATCTGGAGAGGTACTCACAGTCTGTTCTCGGGCTTCCAGCTCTGTGTGAACCTCTGTTTCAATTTCAGTAGCATCTTCCAATATCAATCTTACAAACACAGCTGAAGCTTCCCATTGCTGCTTCGCTTCATTTCTCCACAAATTTTTCTGTCAGTGACACACATTGGTTGCTTGGTCACCTGTAGTCCACAGGGATTCCTACCTACATTTACATATGACCCCAGTGGCATGCACTGCCAATAAAGACACTGTGTATGAAGAGCAATACATTGTAAACTAATAAATGCCTCATCAGTCAAAACATTTGCTGTCTTTGAACTGTTACCACTTGCCGCAACTAATTTTTCAACATCTTGATTGCCCTGTACCAGTAAGTTCACTTTGCCCTTTCAGTAAAAAAATGAGTCAACAAAATTACAGTATTAGCATTTGTCTACTTATTGCTCACTAAACCACTATTTATGCTGCTTATTACAATATAATTAGTACTTATTATCCAAATCAGGTTTTCCTTCAAGCACAACCAAAAATCTAAATGCAAAAATAAACAGGCAGCTCAAAAAGAAACCTGAAGAACATGAAAAAAACAGTCCTAGCTCACAGACTGAGATTAAGCACTCTAACTAGTCTCCAGGAGGTATTATAGCTTATATTTAAAATTTTTTTAACATAGCAGCCATAGTGGAGAAAGCCTCAATGTTTCGCACAGACCACATGCTTGTTCAAAAGTAACAGACAAACTGAAAAAAAACTTCTTATATAGTGCTAGCTATTAACATTCATCCTATGCTCATGCAAATTAATTAATTACAAATGATGCACAATAAAACATGAAAGCACCCCAACTGGATAAATGTATGTATTTACAAGATAGCATGATACAGTTTTTTTTACATTAGTGATGTTCCACTATGTCTGCTATTTTATATTTAATAAATGTTTTCTATATCTTACTGACTAGTAAGAGTGCTTAATCATGATATGTGAGCTAGGGCTGTTTTTTCATGATTGGTATTGCTACTGCTCTTGTGCTGCAGGTTTCTTTCTGAGCTGCCTATTCATTTTTACATTTTGTTTTGTTGTTTTTTTGGTTGTGCTCAAAGTAAAATAGAGTTTCGAGAAAGGGTACTAATTCTGCAGTAATAAGCAGCATAAACAGTGGTCTAGTGAGTAATGAATGGTCAAACAATAATAATTTTGTTGACACTTTTTTACCGAAAGGGCAAAATGAACCAGCTGCTACAAGATTATCAAGATGTTGCACAATTAGCTGTGACGAGTGGTAACAGGTCAAACATGGCAAATGGTTTGATTGACAAGACACTCATCAGTTTAGAATGTACTGCTTTTCATGCACGGTATCTCTATTGGCGGCGCATATTGTTAGAGGCATATCTAAGTGTAGGTAAGATTGCCCGTGGACTACGGGTGACCAAGCAACCAATGTGCGGCACTGATAGAAAGAGAAAAAGTCATGGAGAAATGGAGCAAGTATACCATTATAAGGACAGATAAAATAATAAGTGCTCGAAAAAAGAGAACATTTGAATAAGATGCAGAAGACGATTGAAGGGAGACAATATTTGCTTGGAGTAGAGGAACTCAGAATAAAAATGGATACAAAGTCATTAAACAGATATTGAAGAGACCAGAGGCTGAATTCACTAAAAAATGCAAAGTGCCACGTGAACATTTATATGGCACCTCTTGGTTGTGCTGAAGGGCAGTCATGCTATTCACAGCTGGATAGCACAGTGCTCTATCGGACTGTGAATAGGAGCTGGTGGGGGCAGCACTAACCCAGGAAAAGCAGCCAGCCAGGAAAATGACCCTGCAGCCTATAGTACTCACACGCTAAAGTGAAATTCACAAAAGTGGCCATGCAAATGAGCCCATTGGGCATGCAAGGTGCTACTGGCCATTAACATGCCCTTTATGGTCTCATTTGCATGGCATTAGTGTGGCATTGTGCGGTGCCCCCCACCAGCCTATGCACCATGCAGCTGCATTCCCCAATAGTCTAGTGGTGCCTTCCCTGCCTCGATCGCCGACCCAGCAGTAAGTAAATCATTTTCCATAGTGTAGTGTCCCACTCCCCTCGCCAATCACCAATCCCTGTAAAATCAAACCTTTTCCATAGTGTAGTGTCCCACTCCCCTCGCCAATCACCGATCCCTGTAAAATCAAACCTTTTCCATAGTGTAGTGTCCCACCCTCCTTCCCAGTCACCGATCCCCATAAAAACAAACATTTTCCATAGTGTAGTGTCCCTCCCCATTCTCTAGTCAAGTTTATTGTTTAATACAAGGTTATTACACAGCATTATTACAGGAATCAATATCACATAGTTCAAAAATCCATACATACATTCGTTCCTTACAATTATTTATCATCAGCAATATGAGATAGTCACATATATTAAGAAACTGCTAAAATTACAATACATAAAATAAAAAAAACTACCAACCTGCTTACTCTTTCATAAGTAATGAATTTTACAATAACTTAACTCATTCCTTATTGCACATCCTCTGCTTCTTTAACTTTGAGACAGTTAAAAAATAATTTGCCATACATTTGATTGTACAGTATACTCATCTTCCATTGTAAGTAAAACATTAGTTACCACAGTTTATCAGTTTCTGCCCTGTTTTCTTGTACATCCAAACCCAAAGTTTTTAGTAAATATTTACAATTCGCCTTTTACCTATTACATTTCCATAGTACCTAAAACAGATCCTCCGAGCCGCCTTCTTCAAAACAACAGTTTACAGTCTGATTTCAAGTTTTGTCATATCTAGCACAAAGAATGTTACTATAAAAAAATCTCAAATTTATATCTAATACAGGCAAATCTGAGTTTCTTATCCATTAGTACTTGAGGGAATGAGTTAAATTCATGCATAACTTCACTATTAGCATACCACTTAGAGTACTTCGAGTCCCTGATTTTTTGTAGATCTATTTCTTTCCAGTACTTTTTAATTTTCTTGTTAACAAATTTGCTGTAATGTCTGCTAATCACAACTTTCATTTCATAATATCTTAATAGGTATTCTAATTCATATTTTTCAAGTAAGAATAATATTGCGTTATGCCATGATAATCTAAAACAATTCCTTTGTCTCCAGTCTTTCTTCTCCAGAAGGCATCTTTTTGCTAGCCTTTCCTAATTTAAGTTGGTTAACCTGATCCAGAAATTAATTTTTTTAGTGTCACATAATACAATTATATTATCTAGACCCAGTTCTGCTGTCATATATACCGCAGGGAAAGAATGGCCAACCCCCATACTTTTCCTAAGGGCTTTATGTATTGAGATTATTAAATTCCCAGCATTTTTAATATCACAGATCTCAGCACCGTATATTGCTTGTGCAAGATAGTTTGTTTTTATTGCCTCAGTTGGTGGTTTTACTGTCAGGCCGCTCAGTGCAAAGTAAAATTTTTCTGGCCCATATGCTGTCTTTTTCAATTTCTCTATTGTATTAACCATATGCTTTTTCCAGTATCCTTTTGAGGAAAATATTAATCCCAAATACACATATTCTTTAACCTATTTTTTAGGAGACAGTATATCGCAGTGGTTTAAGGCCCTGAGCTCCAAACATGGAGACCTGGGTTTGAATCCTACAGCCCCCCACTTGCATACTGTGTGATCCTGAGCAAGTCACTTAAGTTCCTTGTGCTCCCAAGTTGCACCTGTAAACAAGAATTCAGCTTAATGCATCTCTCCTGCTAAAACAAAGGTAACCACTTCCAGTTTTGTTCCCCATATACCAACTTCCTGAGATTGGACCTTTATGAGATACAGAGACTTGCATTTTTGTAAGATATTTATTCATAATTTTAAGGCTCTATATTTCATCTCCAGAAGATTAATATTTTTTTTTTGTGAGCCAGAATTTGTGAGATACAAAAGAATAATGTCATGTGCACAGGCCAAAGCTCAGCATTTGGTTTACATAACTTTTGATGAATCAGATTCAGTCTTTTCCAATTTACCTAATAAACCATCAATGTACAAAGAAAACAATGTAGGTGCCATTACACACCCCTGCCTTACTCCTCTACATGTAGGAATAGTTTTAGACAATTTTCCTTTTGGACCAATATGCACTTTAGCCCAGGTATTTTCATATAATGCTCTAATAATATTGATCAACTGAGAGTCAATTCCTCTCATGTTCATAATTTCCCACAAAATGTTTCTGTTCATCATGTCAAATGCTGCCTTATAATCTACATACAGGACATATAATTTCTGTTTTCTTGGTACAGTGTATTTTTCCACTAAATGGGTTAATACAAAATAGTTATCCAAAGTGTTATAACCTGCTCTGAACCCAGCCTGAAAATTATGCAGCCCTTCAGTTCTTTCAATTTCAACTCTTAATCTATCTAACATTATCTTTGAAAATACCTTAAGACTGATATCCTGTAAACTGATGGGTCTGTACATCAGTGGGTTCATATTGTTTCCCTTCTTATGAATGGGCACTATGATGAATCCCTTCCATGTTTCTGGATATGTGCCCTCCTCAATACATGTATTGAATAATATGGTGAATATGTCCACCCAGACACCAGTATTAGCCAGAAACACTTCTGATGTAATTTGTTCTGGTCCAGATGCCTTATTTAATTTCAAGGATTTAATGGAAAAATAAACATTTTGTAATACAAATATTGGTTCCATTCTCTTTATTATATGGTACCTTATTATTCATGTTTCCATCTGAGAACATCTGTGTGACTTATTGTACCCACATTTGCTCTAGAATGTATGTATCCAAGGCTATCTTATTTTTATTAGTTCAAGTTGCCACAAGGGCCCAAAATTCCTTAATGTCCCCTGTAGCAATTACTTTCAACATTTTTAGCCATCTGTCATTATATAATTGTATTTTCTTTGTTATCAGTAACAATATATAATTATCTCTCTCTTTTTTTAATAAGACAAAATCATGTTTATCTTTTGATTGCCTTGTTTTCCTAATTTGAATCACTAACCTGGCTTTATTTAATTTACATTCTTTATCAAACCTGGTTTCCCTGTTCTTAGCAGATGGATTCTTAATCTGCTGTCTATACAATTTCTGTTTTAATGCTTCAAAGATGTTATAAATAAACTCAGTTATCTCTCTGCTAGACCATTCTATCAAATTACACACATTATCTCTTTTTAGTAGGACTTCTGTTACTCCAGCCACTAATTTTTCTATGTGATCATCCTATTTTAAACTCTTGTACCTTATCTCTGTAATATATGATTCTGCAATATTCTCCTGTTCAGCCCTTGCTTTACTATTAAAGTAACTCTGCAGGACCAGTGGTAGATGGTCACTTGCTGCCCTTGTGGGGATTTCTAAGCTTATCCAACATTGAGGATCCCCAGTCCATAATGCTAAATCTGGTGGTGTAGCCCCTTTTGCTTTTATACAGGTACAGCTATCCATATAAACTCTGTCCACTCTTCCATTAAGTGAATAAATATTGTGTAGTGTCCCACTCCCCTCGACAATCATCAAGCCCCGTAAAATCAAACATTTGCCATAGTGTAGTGTCACACCCCCCTTCCTGATCACTGATCCCCATAAAAACAATCATTTTCCATAGTGTAGTATCCCACCCACCTCCCCATACACCGATCCTTGTAAAAACAAACATTTTCCATAGTGTAGTGTGCTGCCTTCCTCCCCGTTCTCCAATCCCTGCCCCCACGAAGTGATCCAAACTCCCTGGCAGTTTAGTGGACCCCCTCTAGTAATGGAGAGTCTGACCACCCCGCTCTTCCCTCCCAGCCATACGCACAGCTAGTGACCAGCACAGCCCACCACCACAGCTGGCCGCCAACTGATCTCCTAGTGATTGTGTACTGTATAGAGTACCACCCATTGACAGTGATTGACAGATCACTATCAGTGAACCATACTCTATACAGTACACGGTCACTGGGAGATCAGTCAGTGGCCAGCCATGGTAGTGAATAGTGAGCTGTGCTGTTCACCAGCTATGGGTTGGGCTGGGTGGGGAAGCAGGGTGGTCAGACTCTCCATTACAAGGTGGGGGATCCAGTAGATTTTCAGGGAGTTTGGACCACTTCACAGGATCAGGGATCATGGAACGGGGAGAAGGGAAGGACCACTGGACCGCCAGGATTATCTATATTTTTTTTGGAGCCAGAGATCGGAGAACGAGGAGGGAGGTGGGACACTACACTATGGAAAATGTTCATTTTATATGGGGATTGGTGATCAGGAGGGGTGAGGGACTGCTACACTATGAAAAGTTGTTTTTTATTAAGGGGTCGGCAAATGGGGAGGGGGCCACAGTACCTCTGCCAACAACTAGGACTGTGCAGATTATCACAAGGTTTTGGTCAGCAGTAATTTCTCTATGCAAGGGCCTTCATGAAAGGCCTGTGCATGGAGCAAAACCTTTGTGAATTGCTCTGCAGTGATATGCAGGTCACCTCTCCCTCATTTGCATTGTGGCCCCCTCCCAACTTTGCCCAGGTGCAAATCCAGTTTGCCTGGGCAAACTGTGCTTTGTGACTACCAATTCCAGGCAAAACCCATTCTGCCCCAGGCAAACTAGATTTGCGACTGAGCAAAGTTTTGTGAATCTGGCCCCAGGACATTTAAGTGATATCTCTGGTACTAGTGGATCAGATGGTGAAAGTGGGACAGCAACATCTTCTTTTTTAGAGGAGAAAGATATTCCATGTGCACAACCAAATTAAGGTATTTTTCGCAGTGTGCCACTTCTGCCCCCATCCACCTCCAACAGTAATGACATCTATGATCCCCTGTTGGAGCCTGAGAATCAAGTTTTTTTAATATAAAGCAAGATCAAGAAGAAGAACAAGAGGAAGAAGCAGGAGCAAACAGGTCAAGTTAAAAGAGACAGCCTTATTACAACTAGAGGGGATTTCAAGGCAAGAACAGTAGACAGAATCAGGGACAAGTAATGCAACAATCATTGCAGAATCAACAGTATACACAATGACATACTGTAAATGCAACAGGAGGTACAACAACAGACATTTAAAACTAAAGGTTTAGACCAAGCAAATGGGGAGCATTTAAATGTGGTAAATTAGTTCAATCCCTACTACTTTCTTCATTGTAAATTCATGCACCTAATATTTTGCTACCTGTATGCTTTATTTAAATTGTAATCTGTCACATATTTGCACTACCCCCTTTCCCTGGGTTGTACCTGGAAACGAGCTTTGGCTCAGTGTGCCTCTCTCGGTCACCAAAATTTTAAATAAAAATAATAATCTTTCAAACCTCAGGCATCCTTCACTATGCTTAACTGATGCAGTCAGCTTGACAGGTTGAACTTCCCCAGAGAGTGGAATGTATGCAAATTTTGTAACCCAGAATGCTAGTTCAAATCTCTGCCTCGAGGTTGTGCTGTGTTTCACAGCCTAAAGTAAGATTCATTTCTCGGACTGAAGTAGCTAGTGACCCCCCAAAAGAGCTCTCTTTAGCAACTTTGCTTGAAATATCTTATTTTCCATTTTAAGCAAGTAATTGTTTCTTTTTACTTAATTTGTCTGCCTATCAGTTTAGTGTAGCTAGTTTTTAGGGTTGTTTTGGTTTTTTTTGTGAATTTCTCCGGTACCTCAGTGGTTCCCGGGAACCTGAGAAACTTCTTGCTCATTTTGGTGTATTTTTGTTAAACCGCACCTTATTCTTATAATTCTCTCCCCTCTCATTGCATTTTGTATTATTTTGCACACTTTTACTGCTTTTTAAACAGTTATCTGCATGGTTCCATTGGCGATCAGAACAGAGACGTGTTTCTGGTTACCTTGCATTAGTGGGAAATCATACCAAAAAAAAAAACATTTTTTGTTAGCAGTCCTTGTATTTTGGAACTGGACTACATATTTCTGTTTTCCCTTTTGGGAACCGCTTCTTCAGGTCTTTTCTGACAAACTGGCATGTCATATAGACCCAAGAAGAGAATGGGACCTACGATCTTTAAAACTTGTCAAAGGTGCTCTAATCTTTTGGCTAGGGTGGATGGCCATGATTTGTGTCTAAGGTGTCTGGGTCCCAGTCATATTTTTATGAATTGTGAACTTTGCAGCAAGTTTTACCCCAAAACACATAAAAAGAGGACCCGAAAATTACAGGTTATCATGGCTTCTCCATCCACCTCTATGTCGCCAAAGAATTTGGAAGAGGGCCCTTCCTCATTTAGCAAGTAAACGGAAAGGTCCTCTAAAGACTTCTCTGACTCTGGGATTACGGAAAAATGGAATTCTGATCACACCAAGCACAAACGATCTTTGAAGCATGTTCCAGAATTGGTTCCTGCTAAAAAGAAACAAAAAGAATAGCATGTCACTACCCCTCCTGCTGAAGAAGCAAAGGAGCCATCAGTAGACAAATCACAAATGGCCTCTGTGGAGGACATAACCAAAGCTTGGCAATTTTTTCAGGCATTTCAAGCAATGGGTACCCTGATGGGTATGCCAGTTCTTCCTCAGGTTACTGTTCATCACCCGTTTCCAAGTGACCAGGGGATGGAATTTTATTATGAGGAGGAGAAGGAAGAGGAGGAGGAGGGGGAGCTGATTGAACCTAACGGTTACCCTGATCAAGAGTTTGGTTCCTCTCTCTGGTGCCCGGAGGATTTTTTCTCCCATTATGACTTTGTAAGGCAAATGGTAGACACCCTTGATCTCACCACTCAAGAGTTGATGGAGGACAAGGAAGAAGGTGAGTTTTTGGACATGATGGGGCTGGCCCCTACCAAGAGGTTGCTCTTGCCTGTCCACAAATCACTCAAGGAAAGCAACACAAAAACTGTTGCAGACCCCTACTTTACACCAGAGGTCAATAAGAAGGTGGAGAAGAAGTACTAGTTGGATTGGACTAATGCTGAGTACCTTTACTCACACCTAGATCATGAAGGGATTGTACAAGTGGCTGCCTATGACAAGGCTAAGGTCCTCCTGTCCACTCAGCCCCCTGACAAAGATTCCAGGAAGCTGGACAGTATGGGGAAAAAGGGGTATTCTTCTGCCTCTTTGAGACAGACTATCTACTTGGCCTGTACTGCCCAGTACCAGAAAGCCCTCTGGAACTCTGTACTGGCCATGAGTGAGAAGGCCTCGGGGGGACTTGGCATAAGATTTGGCAAATATTGCCAAAACTGCTCTTGACTGAATAAAGAGGAGGGTGGTTGGGAAGAGAGGGACAGTGAAAAAGCAGGAATACTGAGTGAATACTTCTGCTCAGTAATCACAAAGGAAGATGAGGGGGAGGTATCTAATCCAGTCAATAGAAGCACTCTGGATAGGGGGGTTGATATCAGTCCTTTCACAGAAGAAAGGGTTCTGAAAGAACTCCTAAAACTGAAGGTGGATAAAGCGATGGGGCCTGATGGGATTCATGCCAGAATTTTAAATGAACTAAGGGGAGAACTAGTAACACCACTGACTATCCTTTTTAACAAATCATGGGAGGATGGTGTGGTACCTGAGGACTGGAGGAGGGCGGATGTGATTCCCCTTCACAAAAGTAGGAGCAAGACAGAGGCAGGAAACTACAGACCTGTCAGTTTGACCTCAGTGGTAGGGAAAATGATGGAATCACTTCTGAAGGAAAGAATTGTTGAGTACCTAGAGGCCAGTGGGGCACAGGACCCAAGACAGCATGGATTCACAGCAGGAAGGTCATGTCAGATGAATTTAATCAGTTTCTTTGACTGGGTGACCAAAGTAGTAGAACAGGGAGGGGCTGTGGACATGGCCTACCTAGACTTTAGCAAGGCATTTGACACAGTCCTGCATAAAAGATTAATAAACAAATTAGTCAGCCTGGGAGTGGGTCCCAGGGTGGGAACCTGGGTAAAACATTGGCTGGACAACAGGACACAAAGGGTAATAGTAAACAGAGTCCACAGTGAAGAAGGGGGGTTACTAGTGGGGTACTGCAGGGTTCATTACTGGGTCTGGTTCTTTTTTTTCCCCTCTCCTCTCACCTGGTGACCCCCACTCCTTCAGGTTCTGAGAAGTCCTATCTCAATCCACACTAGTCCTGCTCGAGCCCTCCGATCCTCATATCACAGCCATCCCCTAGGATATCTCAGATGTAACCCTTCGCCGAGTGGGTCCCTCTCCTCCGAGGGGGAAGACACTGGGGAAGGGGTTCCAGTGCACTACTCGATAGGGCCCAGGGGATGCTGCTGAGGAAGGAAGCTCGCCGAGGGCACCGGAGGCATCAAGGGACAGAGAGCCATCATCTGGCAGCCACCAGGCAGCATTTCCATTTTTCTAGGTCCCCTTCACTACTTTGCTCGCGTAGTGCCTCCAATCTCTACTGGGGGCCACTGCCAAGCGATGCGTTCCCCTAAGTCACCCCAGGACAGGAGAGCAGTCCCTCCGGATGCTCGATCCTATCTTCCCCCTGCCAGCCCATGGCTCCCCAGGTCTGTTCCCGAACCTGGGTCGCCGGCATGGCTGGAGGTAATGCCCCAGTGCCTCAACCCTCTATGCCACCGGGCCGGCATGGGTCCGGTTCTTTTTAATGCCTTATAAGTGACATTGCAGAAGGACTGGAAGGAAAAGTATGTCTTTTTGCAGATGACACAAAGATCTGCAACAGGGCTGATGCACAAGGTGGGATGGAAAGGTTGGGAAGGGACTTGGCAAGGTTGGAGGAATGGTTAAATGTATGGCAGCTTAGATTCAATGCAAAGAAGTGCAAAGTAATGTACCTGGGAAACAAAAACCCAGGGGAAGAGTACACAATGGGGGGTGAGATACTGACAACAACAAAAATGGAAAGAGACCTGGGGGCAATTATAGCAGATGACCTAAACGTGGGCAAGCAACGTGAGAAGGCAGTAAGGAGGGCTGGGGGGATACTGGGATGCATAGGGAGGGGCATCACCAGTAGGAAACAGGAAGTTGTTATCCCTCTGTACAGACAGTTGGTGAGACTACAACTGGAGTACTGCGTGCAGTTCTGGAGACCCCATCTCCGCAAAGACATAGACAGGGTGGCGACTGTCCAGAGGAGGGCAACCAAAATGGTGCAGGATCTGCACCAGAAGACATGAAGAAAGACTAAAGGAGCTTAATGTGTATAGCCTCAAGGAAAAGATGGAGAGGGGGGACATGACAGAAACTTTCATGTACCCCAAGGGACTCAACAAAGTCCAAGAGGGTAGCATCTTTCAGAAAAAGAGATGTGCAAGAACAAGGGGGCACAATTTGAAGCTAGAGGGGGGACGGCTCAGAGATAATGTAAGGAAGTATTTTTTTCACAGAGAGGGTTGTAGATGCATGGAACAACCTTCCTGAGGAGGAAGTGGAGTCAAAATTGTGGGGGAATTCAAGAATGTATGGGACATACATAAAGCAATTCTAGTAGGAGGAAGTAGGCTGTTGGTTAACTAGGATCTGCAGTTTATCCATTAAGTAGGGAAATGGGCAGACTAGGTGGGCCAAGCGGTTCTTATCTGCCATAAAATTCTGTTTCTATGTTTCTCTACCAAATGTCAGTTCCATATGATGGTGGACACCAATGACACTGCTCCTAGGGTCATGGCCCATGCCATATCTTTAAGGAGGTTTGCCTGGCTTAGAACCACTAATCTGTCCCAGGCCACCCAGGCAAAGATGATGGATTTCCCATATAAAAACAACTCCTTATTTTGTGACAAGACAGAGACCTATATGAAAAAGGAGGAAGAGTACAAAGCCCACCTACAAGAGCAATTCTGAGAAGGAAAAGGCCTCTACTACAGGCGGTACTGGACCTATCGTGTATGGAGATTGCATGTGCGATTGGAATGGAGGAGGCAGTAGCAGCCTATAATCAGGCTGTTACTGCTGCCTTTGACTCAATTGCACACATTTGTGTCTGGCCCCTGTCTATTCACTGGAGACCTCCTTGGTATGATGAAGAACTCGGGATTAAAGACTGGAGGCCAGAAGTTAGAGAGATGCTGGAGGAGATCTGGTTTGATGGAGAACAAATTGGCCCTAAAGTCACATTATGCTGACTATCAGGGGGAAATCTCCAGAAAAAAGGCACATTTTTTTGTCTAGGGAGATTGCTGCTGTGAGGAGCAGACCAGCTCAGCTCTTCCACATGGTAGAAGGGCTTTTACATCCTGACTGTCTCTGTGTTGGTGGGGTTGGTTCTAGCACTAGGTGCAAAGAGCTTGCTCTGTTCTTCACTGACAAAGTGTCCTCTATCAGGGCTGAGGTCTCTTCGAGCATCTCTTGAACAAGATGCGGGGTCCATCCTGGGCTGGGTCGAAGCACTCCTCCTGCTTGGGATGAGTTTGAGCTAGTTGGGGTGGAAGAGGTGGTGGAAATGGTCTGGAGGCTGCAACCAACACAGTGTGATCTGGACCCAGGTCTGACCTGACTAATGGTTGGATGTTTGAACCTGGTTGGACCTGTGGTTACTGAGATTGTCAGGGGTTCCTTGAGGAGTGGGGTCTTTCCAACGGTCTTAAAAGAAGCTCTGGTTAGACCCCTTTGGAAAAAGCCCTCACTGGACCCAGACTGTCACAGTAACTACAGGCCAGTCTATAACCTCCAATTTTAAGGGAAGATTATAAAAAACATGCTGCCATTGAGAGACATTATCAGGTGGTATGGGCTGGGTTTTCACTGCTATGCAGATGATACCAGGCTATACCTGTCCTGTGCACCCGATACCCAGGTGGTGGCCTTTGTATTTAACAGCTGCCTAGAGGAAATACAGACTTGGATGACTCAAAACTGGCTTAAACTTAACCCAGACAAGACTGAGATACTGGTGGTGGATCCAGGCTGTCATGGTGAGGCGCGGGCCAGGGGTGCCCCCTGGTTTAGTACTGTGGGGGGAGGGGGATCCCCTTGCTCCATCCAGACAGGTGAAGGATCTGGGTGTGATCCTGAATAATGGCCTGACACTGGATGCTCAGGTGTTGGCCATTGTTAAAAATGAGTTTTACCAATTTAGGAATATCACCTGGATCCGAGCCCTGATCCTGCCTGAGGACCTGACCATGCTGGTGCATGCTTACGTTACATCCAGACTGGACTACTGTAGTGCCCTGTACCTAGGGTTATCTGGAGACAACCTCCACCAGCTGCAGTTGGTGCAGAAATGGTGGCAAGATTGTTGACGGGTGGAAAAAGAAGTGACCATATCACCCTGGTCCTCCGTGAACTGCACTGGCTGCCAGTCAGGTGGAGGGCAGTCTTCAAGGTAGGGCTCCTGACCTTCAAGACCCTGCATGAAAGGGGGCTAGTTTATCTGAAAGATCTCCTTGTTCCCTACTGACCATCCTGGGCTCTCCGTTCTGCCGAGGGATGCCTCCTTGGAGTTCCCAGGGTTGGGTTGCAGCATTCGGGAGATTATGCCTTCTTGGCAGTCACACCTACCCTGTGGAACTTACTTGCTGGTTATCTTAAGAGGGCTCCATCGTTAGAAGCCTTTAAAAAGGGTCTTAAGACCTACTTGTTCCAGCAGGCTTTTAATTGTTAATATTTATTGGATGGTTTTAAAGGGGATAAATAAATTATTTTAAGTGTGACTCCCGGTTAAAGCAGCAGTGCAACAATCTGGTGAAAATTTTGACCTATACTTGTTTGTGAAATTTTAGATTGCCACTTACCTCCTGACTTGTGTGATATCCTTCTTTTCATAGTTTGTGTCTGCTTTAGTACTTTTTCTCCTGTCTGAAAAATTAAAAGGAGCACTCCTTTTAATATGGCTTGGACCAGGCTTTCATCAGTATTTGCAGCTGTTTTTGAACAATTATTCTTCTTTAAGGTCAGAAAACACTGCTTGCTGCATAACTGTTAATTTTAGTCACAGCAGAAGTGATATATAAACAACTGATGGACAAAAACAGCTGAAAATAATGATGACGACCTGGTCCACACTGTATTAAAAGGAGTGCTCCTTTTATTGTTTCAGACATGAAAAAAGTACTAAAGCAGACTAAAATAGTGGAAAGAATGGTATCGTACAAGTCAGGAGGTAAGTGGCAATGTAAAATAGCAGAAAAAAGTATAGGTCAAAATTTGCACCAGATTGTTTCACTGCTGCTTTAAATTTTTGTTATTTTAGTATTGTATTTGTATGTACAGTGCTCTGAGTCCCTGGAAAGGGGTGCTTTATAAATAAAGTGTCTGTCTGTCTTTCTGTCTGTCTGTCTATCTATCTATCTATCCACTACCTATAGGTCTTATGGAAGGGGAGGTCGGGGTAGGGGTTACTTTCCCCAAGCCCTCATGCCCTATGATTTTTCTCAGATGAGAGATTTCTTTAGGGGCAGGGGCAGAAAGAGGTTCCAAATGGACTGAGTCAGCCCCAGCACCTAAGGCTCAACCCAATACCAGAAAGCCCTCTGGCATTCTGTGCTGGCCATGAGTGAGAATGCCTCCAGGGATTTGGCACAAGATCTGGCAGACACTGCCAGGAGTGCACTGAATGCTACCAAATACCAGTTCCATATGGCAGTGGATTCTGCTGACAACACCTCTAGGGTTTTGGCCCTTGCTGTCTCCTTAAGGAGATTTGCCTGGCTATGGGCTACTAATCTGTCCCCAACCAGGCAAAGGCCATGGATTTGTGAGAATAAGTCCCTTTTTGGTGATGAGGCAAAGGCTTATATGAAGAAGGTGGAAGAGTACAAAATCACCTACAAGAGCAATGCTGTGAAGGAAAAGGCCTCCACTTCCTACAGGTCTCATAAGGGCTGCTACCCTTATGCTTTCATACCCTTGCCCATGCCTAGTGACTACTCTCAGATTGGAGGTTACTTCAGAAGCAGGGGCAGGAGGGCTTCCAAATGGGCTAACCCAGCACCAGCCCCTAGGGCCCAGCCTAAACAAAACCTCTGATGGGTTGGTCCAGGTCGCCTGCCCATTGCCAGTGAGACGAATCATAGTTCACTACTCCCAGGAATGGAAAAACATTACCATGGACAAGTGGGTCCTGGAAGTAGTGAGCCATTTGCTCACACTGTATTTCAAAGGATTCCCCAGTCTATAGCTTCACAGAAACTTCAAACCTCCCACCCCAGTAGAAAGAATTCTGCTGGAGTTGGAGGTCAAGAAGTTGCTGTAGGCAAATGCAGCAGAAAGAGTTCCCCCTCTAAGTGGGGAAAATGCCTCTTCTTGATACTTTCTCACTCACAAGAAAAATGGAGAATGGCGACCCATTTTGGACCTCATGTTTCTGAACAGACACCTGAAAAAACTCAAGTTCTTTTTTTTTTTTCAATACTTGCTTGACAAAACTCACGTTCAAGATGATCACTCTGTCCACAGTGATACCATCTCTGCAATAGGGAGACTGGCTGGGATCTCTGGGCCTGAAAGATATGTATTTCCACATTCCAATGAGGCCCAGTCACAGAAAATACTTAAGGTTCAGGCTGCTGCCTGGTCATTAGCAGTTCACAGTCCTTCCTTTCGGTCTCTCATCTGCTCCCAGAGTGTTCACAAAAGTGCTTAGGTGTGGTGGCTGCACATCTTAGAAGGCAAGGAGTGATGGTCTTCCCTTGCCTGCATAACTGACTAGTCACAGGGAAGTCACACCAGCAGGTCAAGGACTCTCTCCAGCTAACCCAGAGCACCTTGGAGTCACTGGGATTTCTCAAAAATACCCAAAAGTTCCAAACAGAACCAGTACAGCTGCTAGAGTTCATAGCAGCAGAGGTAGATGCCCTCCAGGGCAAGGCAAACGTCCACTGGAAAGCCTCCTAAACCTGGAAAACTCCTTCATCCTGGGATAGCCCAGGCCAGCAAGGCCTTTCCTTCAGCTCCTGGGTTATATGGCTTCCACCACAGCCATGGTGCCAGGTGCCAGAATGAGAGACATCCAGTACCATTTGATGGCCCAGTGGTCCAAGAAACGGCACCCTATCACAAGACTGGTACCAGTCACAAAGACTCTGTCATAAGCTCTTGACTGGTGGAAAAAAAGAGACAACCTCAGGGAGGGAGTTCCCTTCCAACAATAGTTTCCCACAGTGGGCCTGATGACAGATACCTCCTTTTAGGGTGGGGAGCTCACCTGGGTGACCAAACAGTAAGTGGAATATGGTCACCTTAGGTGTCCAGAGAGCATATTAACCTCCTGGAGCTAAGGGCAGCTTTCCTTGCCCTCCAGTTGTTTGCTCCCCAGGTAAAAGGTCACTCAGTCCAAATTAGGACAGACAACACCACTGCCATGTCTTACATCAGCAAACAGGGAGGCACAAGATCCTCAAAGCTGTGTACAGAAGCTATGAAGATCTGGAGTCTGGCTTACTCCATGGAAATACAGCTATCAGCAATCCATTTCCCAGGGAAAGACAATGTCCTGGCAGACTCCCTCATCAGGATCAGCCTGGGGCATTACGGATGGTCTCTGAACAAGCAGGTGCCGGCCACAATCTTCAGAAGATGGTGCACACCAGAAATAGACCTATTCACGTCCAAAGAAAATGACCATCTCCCTCTGTTTTGCAGAAGGCCCCTGTTGTCGAAGCACAGGTCAGGAAGCATAGGAAAAACCAGGAGCAGTTGTAGAATTCGCAAAAAGTGTTTATTAGTAATAGCAGTAACACAAAAAAATAAACTTGTTCAGTATAACTATATACAAAGGCAGAATAAATAAAGAAGATCCATCTGAGTTTTCCTTCGATCTCTGTGTCTCTGTCTCACTCTTGCAAGCAATTGCAGTTCTGTTTTTATAAGGCTTTGCAAACCCCTCCTTAACAAGCATCCTATTTTTTTTCTAAAATGTTCTTGTGTCAGGCAGGTGCAGCAATAACACAATGTCCCAGAACTGAGGCTCTTTCTCCACAGCTTCTGAAAAAGGGCTTAAAAACTGCTCTCAGGTTAACCCCTTGAGTTCCCAATAGCTTTTTGCAATCATCTCAAACTATAATTTATACATTTCAACAGTAACACTATATCATGTCTAAATAAAGGGATCCCAATATCAGTTATATTTCCACATGATGATTTGCATATATTTTTATACCAGCAGATATGCAAGGGAGGAAAAGACAGACATAGCAAATGAGGGTAGAGAAATAGCGAGAGGCAGATAACTGTAAGACCATCAGGGTGATCAGATCCTAGGTCTCACGGGAAAATTTGGTTGCGCAACCAGACAGACAAAAGACAGGAAAGGAAAGAACAGAACAGATCCTTACATTCAAACTCTCCATAACAACTGGGACAGGGTTCTATTCAACCCTGTCACATACACCCCCCTCCTTAAGAGGGAACCTGTTTTATTAAACAGGTTTCCAGAACTTTCTATTAATTTTCTACTAATATTAGCTTCTAACTTTCAGAAATCAAGCACATGTGCAGTATCCTTTTTTCTATAACAGTGCAGCAAACAGTAAAGTTTAAACTGATGCATTTGTTTTTTAACCTTCAGAACCCTTAATTCCTGATCCATATCTTGACAGAAAATCAGCATTGCTATTCTCTTTTATCAGATTTGTGTACCACCTTGAATTTAAATGGCTGTACCAGGTACCACATTGTGATTCTGGAATTTTTATCTTTTATTTGGTAAGCCAACAGAGAAGATTGTGATCTGTTATAAGTACAAAGTCAGCTCCTAGTAAGAAAAACTTAAGGGGCACCATGGCCCACCTTGCTGCTAGACATTCCATTTCAATGGTGGAGTACCTTTTCTCTCTGTTGTGTAATTTCCTATTTATATATAGAACAGTATGTTCCATCCCATCTATATTTTGACTCAGGACTGCACTAAGGCCTACCTCTGAGGCATCTGTCTGTAACAAAAATGTTTTCTCAAAGTCTGGGCTTCTTAAGGCAGGGGCTGAACATAATGCAGTCTTAATGGCTTGAAAAGCTTCATCTCACTCTGGGGTCCATTTTACATTATTCGGGTACCGTATTTTCATGAGTTCTGTGAGGGGAGTAGCTAACTCTGCAAAGTTGTGAACAAATCTCCGATAATAACCAGCCAGCCCTAAAAATGACCTGACACGTTTCTTTGTTTTAGGGACAGGGCTGTTAGCTACAGCTTCTGCTTTAGAAATGTATGGCTTAACTTCTCCATTTCCCAACACATAGCCCAAATATCTGGTTTCCTGCATGCCCAATGCTCATTTGGTAGGATTAATAGTCAGACCTGCATTTTTGATAGATTGGATAACTGCTCGTAGGTGTTTCAGGTGGCTTTTCCAGTCTGGACTGTACATCACAACATCATCCAGGTATGCCACACAATAACCAGTGTGAGGTGATGAAATTACATCCATGTAATTCTGGAATGTAGCTGGCGCACCAGGTAAACCAAATGGCACGGTGTTAAACTGATAGAATCCAATAGGAGTGGTAAATGCAGTTTTGTCTCTGGATTCTTTAGCTAAAGGGATTTGCCAGTAATCCTTGGTGAGATCGAGGGTACTGATATACTTTGCACTCCTCAGTTTGTCCACCAAATCATCTATTCTGGGCAAAGGATAACTGTCAAATTCTGACACTTGATTACGTTTCCTAAAATCAAGGCAGATTCCAACACCCCCTTCTTTTTTGTTTACAATTACCATTGGAGATGACCAAGCACTCCTCGACTCTTCTGTGATACCCAATTCTTTCATTTTTTGTATTTCCTTAACCATGTCAGCTCTTAACCGCTCTGGTAACCTGCATGTCTTTTGCCTAATAGGGTGAGCATTCCTTGGCACTATTGCGTGCTTGACCCCTTTTGCTCAGCCTGGTACTGTGGTAAAAGTACTGTTAAATGTCTTTAGCAAGTTACAAATTTCTGTGGTTTGTTCCGGTGGTTAAGGAAACATTCACCTTTACAGTATCAGCAGTTACAGTTTGTTCCAGTCTATCATAAGCTACATCGATAGCTTCTTTATCAGTTTCTGGTAAAACTAGCAAAGCAGCTTTTGGCATTTTTTCAACCCATTTCTTGAGGAGGTTAGCATGGTATATCTTAATAGGTTTTTTCCTGTCAGGGGACTTCATCTCGTAGTTAACAGTGCCAGTACATCTAACCACTCTAGAAGGCCCTTGCCACTTCATTAACAGTTTATTTTCTGTTGTGGGTAACAGTAGCAAAACCTTTTCACCTGGCTCAAAACCTTTTTTCTTTTACCCCATGGTCATAATATGAATATGAACTGTAACTTTTTTGTTTGTAAGTACTGTGTCCCTTACTACTGTTCTGATGTCCTCTTTGTGACGAGGTACCTTTGTAAATGAGCCTCTGGCTCAAAGGTTTCTAAACTGATGTTTAACTAAATAAATAAATAAATAAATAAATAAATAAATATACCTTCTGCTGGTATTGAGCCTCTTCCTGATTACTATCGGCAATTTCAACATATTTTGACTGCTTTTTTCATAGGGCATACATATAAGATGTTATAGATTGTTTCTGAGTAGGGTTATCTTCCCACATTTCTTTTATCACATCCAGTGGCCCTCTTGGCTGCCTACCAAACAGCATTTTAAATGGGGAAAACCCTGTTGATGCCTATGACACTTCTCTGTAAGCAAAAAGTAGGTAAGGCAAGTATCGGTCCCAATCTTTCCCTTCCCTTTTTACAAACCTTTTTAACATGCATGTTAGGGTTTGGTTAAAATGCTCAACAAGACCGTCTGTCTGAAGGTAATGGGGGAGGTTCTTATGGCAATGATACCTAGTAGTCTGTACAGTAATGCAGCACCAAAATTACTACCCTGATCAGTAATAATTTCTTTAGGTATGCCCATTCTGCTGAAAATTTTTGCAAGCTCTGCTGCCACTTTTGAAGCTGTGAAAGTACGCATTGGAACTGCTTCTGGTTATCGAGTAGCATAGTTGCATACTAGCAGGATAAATCTATTCCCCTTTTTACTTTTGTCTAAAAGACCAACCACATCCATTGCAATTCTCTCAAAAGTCACATCTATCAAGGGTATGGGCACCAGGGGCACCTTGTCTTTTCTAGTGACTGGGGCTACTTTCTGACACTCAGCACAGGAATTACAATAGGTAGCAACAACTTCATGAATTCTAGGCTGGTAAACTCTGTATAGCAATCTGGCAAGGGTGTGATCCCTCCCCGAGTGACCAGCCATAGGACTATCATGTGCTATCTGTAACAACTCTGTTCTATACTTCTGTGGTATAACCAATTGTTCTGTCTGTTTCTGTGTCTGAGGTTTAACCCAAACTCTGTACAGTAACCCATTACATTTTTTAAACATTGGTTCACCCTGTTTTGGTTTCACCCCCAGCTGCTTAAAATAACCCTGGAGAGAAACATCGTTAGCTTGCTCGGAAACAAAATCACAATCAGTTATCAGCTTAATTTCAGCATTTTCATTTATTAACCCCTTATGTCCTTCAGTCATTTGTTGCCACAGTTTCTTCAGGTATTGTCTTTCTTTCTTGGATTTCCAGATCTTGGAGCTGTGCTCAAACAAGTCTGAATCAAAATCTGCAAAAGGAAAAGAGTCCCCACCATCTGAGATTTTCTTTGCCTGAGCTCTTGTCACCACTGCTGCTGAAACATCAGGATTTACTCCCTCTTTAATTAACTCAGTAAATCGTGGAAAGTCATTTCCAATAATCACAGGTACAGGTAACTTAGGTACTATCCCCACTTTCATTTGGTGTGACACCCCATTAATAGTCAGAATCACTTGGCTGGTAGGATAGTATCAAGTGTCCCCGTAGATGCAGATGACATTAGTACCTGGTCCTTTTTGACGTTGTTTTCCTAGCACTTCAATATGTACTAGGGCCTGTTTGCTTCCCGAATGTATAAGTCCCTTCAAAGTCTTATCTCTCACCTTCACATCAGTTAAGTGCTTGCCCCAATTTGCTAAGCACAAATCTGCTCCAGTGCCATTCTTCTTACAGCAATTTCTTGCAATATGACCTGGCTTATTATAGTTATAGCAAATAATAGCTTTGGGCACAGATTTGTTACCCCCACCACAGTTCTTATCAGACTTGGAGTTTAAGTGGGAAAAATAGTGTCTTACTGGGGCTTGGCTGTTACCTCACTGCTGTGGCATCTGTCTGGCTATTTGGTAGTCTTCAATCAAAGAAACAGCCTTTTCCTCATTTTCTGGTCAGTGTTCCTTTGCCTAAAGCTATACATCTATAGGCAGGATGTTGATGAATTGCTCCATGGCAAATGTGTTGATAATCTGGGACTGTTTTGCCCTCTGGGGCCATTTTATCAGGACTTCTCTGAGTTGGGTGAAGGCTTCTCAAGGATTGTCTACTGAGTTGTACTTCAGAGATTGAAATCTCTGTCTTTAGGTCTCTCCTGAGATTTCATACCTTTTCAGGATTTCGCTTTTCACCAGGTCATAGTTTTCCGACTGTGCAGTGTCCATATTGCTGTAGGCAAGTTGGGCTTTCCCTGTCAGGTATGGTACCAGTCTGATTGTCCATTGCTGCTTTGGCCATTGGCAGGCAGTGGTAACTCTTTCAAAAGTGGTCAGGTATGCCTCAATATCATCCGAGGGACACAACTTTGTAAGTTTAATGGCTTTTAAGTTGCTTGTGTTTTGTTGCTTGTCTGGACCTGTGCCAGATCCTGTGCCTTTGATTGCTTGCAAGGCATCCATCCATCCATCGCTGCTCCTGTAGCTGCATCTCTTTTCTCATCTGCTGCTCCTGTCGCTGCATCTTTTCTCTCCTCTGCTGCTCCTGTCACTGCATCTCTTCTCTCCTCTGTGCTTCTAAACGTTAAATCTCTTTTTCTCTCTCTGCTTCTCCATCTCTTTTTGTTGTATAGCCCACCATTTGAAAAAGTCCATCAGGCTTTCAGGTTCTGTCAATGCCTGTTCTTTTTCCATAACTTGTGCTGGCTTTACAATCTCAGCTTGGACTTCTGGCTCTGCTAGTTTAGCTGCCATTCATCTGTTAACCACTCCTGGACTTGCTGCCGCAGAATCCATACCTTTCTCTATGCTTCCCTGGTACTGGGATCATTAGGAAGTATGGTCTGAGTTTTCATTGCTATGCCGATGATACTCAGCTATATCTGTCCTTTGCCCCAGGAACATCCAACACAGTGGATGTGCTTAATATCTGTCTGGCCGAGATTAATGACTGGATGGCCTCCAGCTGGTTGTGACTGAACCCTGACAAGAGGGAGGTATTGGTAGTGGTTTTCGAACAGAGTTCATGATAGGATGGTCTCTGACTCAGAAACTGGACTTGTTCTTGGAGCTGTGTCATTGAAGGCCTCCTCTTGGGTGTGAAATCTTGGAGTGATTCTGGACAGGAACCTAACCATGGAGGCTCAAATATCCTCCATGGTTCATACCCGTTTTTTCCATCTCAGAAATATTGCCAGGATTAAGCCCCTTGTTCCACCTCTGGACCTCCCTACCTTGATACATGCCTTAGTCACATCTAGGCTAGACTACTGTGATACGCTCTATCTCGGGGTCACAGGAGGATCTCTCCGCAGACTGCAGCTGGTGCAAAATGCAGCTGCCTGGTTATTGACTGGGCAGCAAACATTTTGCCATATTACACTGTTATTGTGCGAATTGCACTGGCTGCCAGTCAGGTGGAGAATCCTCTTTAAGGTGGGTCTTCTCACCTATAAGGCCCTACACGGGCAGGGCCCTGGTTATCTGTCAGATCTTCTGATACCTGTCTTCTCTACCTGCCCTCTTCGATCTTCTAGTGGTGGCTTCCTGACCATTCCCAGAACAAGGCTTAAATCAGCTTAGTGTTGCGGCTCCCATTCTGTGGAATTTATTACTAGCTCAGGTCAGGGAAGCCCCCACTGTGGATATTTTTAAGGCCTGCTTGAAGACACTCCTTTTCTCCCAAGCTTTTGATGTTTAAATTAGAATCTATTATAGAGTTTGAGATTTTATTGGAGTTATTTATTTTATTTTTGTATAAAAATTTCTGTGTTTTTTGTGTTTGTGTTTCTAAATGCTGTTTTTTAAATTTGTATGGTGCCCAGAGCCTCCGGGATTGGGCGTCTTTTAAATAAATTTTGCCTTGCCTTGCCTACTGGGTCCAGTACCCATGCACAAAAATCATTGCTTAGAGTATGCATGGCGTAAATCCCTCTTCTATAACCATCTGTTGTTGAGGCACAGGTCAGGAAGCATAGGAAAAAACAGGAGCAGTTATAGAATTCTCAAAAATTGTTTATTAGTACTAGCAGTAACATAAAAAAATAAACTTCTTCAGTGTAACTATTTATAACAGCAGAATAAACAGAGAAGATCCATCTGAGTTTTTCTTCAATCTCTGTGTCTCTGTGTCTGTGTCTCACTCTTGCAAGCAATTGCAGCTCTATTTTTATAAGTCCTTGCAGCCCCGTCCTTGACAAGTATCCTGTTTTTTCTAAAATGTTCTTGTGTCAGGCAGGTGCAGCAAGAATGCAATGTCCTAGAACTGAGGCCCCTTCTCCACAGCTTCTGAAAAAGGGCTTAAAAACTGCTCTCAGGTTAGCCCCTTGAGTTCCCAATAGCTTTTTACAATAATCTCAAACTATAATTATATACATTTCAACAGTAACACTATATCTTTTGTAAACAAAGGAATCCCAATATCAGTTACATTTCCACATAATGAATTGCATATATTTTTATACCACCAGATATGCAAAGGAAGAAAAGACAGAAACAGCAAGTGAGGGTAGAGAGATAACGAGAGGCAGAGAATTGCAAGACCTTTGGTGTCTCATGGGAAAATTTGTTTATGCAACCAGACAGACAAGAGGCAGGAAAGGAAAGAACAGAACAGATCCTTGCATTCAAACTCTCCATAACAACTGGGACAGGGTCCTATTCAACTCTGTAACAGTACCCAGCAGTGGGATCAGTTCCTGTGGATGCCCAGACACTGGGCTGGTTGGGGAGGTTCCTATATGCCTTTCCTCCATTACCTCTGCTGCTAAAAGTTCTACTGAAATTGAGGAGCCAGCCTACAACCATGATATTGATGGCCCCAGACTGGGCCAGACAGCCCAGGTACTCCCTGCTCTTGGCCCTCTCCACCAAACAGCCCCTTTGTCTCCCACAGTTTAGAGTATAGGGTATGGAAAGATTCCTTAAGGATTTCAAATCTAGTGGAGCTGACAATTGTAAGCCACCCAAGGCTTACAAGCACACAGCTACCAGGGGAAGCAGCTTCTGTGAGGAGCTAAGAGGCCTCTCGGGACCCCCTTCCCCATCAGAAGCCACCTGTGGCTTACAAACACACAGCTACCAGGGGAAGCAGCTTTTGTGAGGTGCTAAGAGGCCTCTCGGGATCCCCCTCCCCATCAGAAGCCACCCACGGCTTACAAACACACAACTACCAGGGGAATCAGCTTCCATGAGGTGCTAAGAGGTAAGTACAGCTCCCTCCAGCCTGTCTGTTGTGGGGCGGGGTGTTACAGGACTTTACTACGCAGCATTTTTGTGTCCCCACACAGTACTTGATTGATTCTATGGGCTCCGGTTAACGCTCACTCTGCCTGGGATTCTGCTCAATTGTACCGGTGCTTTAAGAGACCTTTTACATGGCTATTTCTGACTGTTATCTGCCTGTACTGCCTTGCTACTGCTACATAACTAAGTCACTAGATACATGCATATACTACTGCCATTGTACTGTTTTCAGCTTGTAGAGCTCAATACTGCGTTTAATGCTTTTATTTTTCCTGACTGCTTAATGGTGTTACTGTGGCCAGAATACCCCCTAGGATCTACCTTCACATGGCTGCGGTCTAGCAGTGGTTCTTCCATGCCATCCACCATCTTGGCCGGCTGTTTAGTATCCCAATAGTGCCTTGGGGAGCTGGTGCATGCGCAGTAAGGTCTTGTACTTGCATCTTGAATTACAACTGTTCCTTTGTCTCTTCCCCTCCATATAGACCTCTCGGGACCCCCCTCCCCATCAAAAGCCACCCACGGCTTACAAGCACACAGCTACCAGGTGAAGCAGCTTCCATGAGGTGCTAAGAGGTAATTACAGCTCCTTCCAGCCTGTCTGTTGTGGGGGGGGGTGTTAGCCCATCGACGCTGCGTGAGCATCTGCGTGCCTACAATTTATTATGTAGTGAGCAACATGGCTTCAGATTGGGCCATAGCACAACCACTGCCCTCATCGAATTCTACAATTTCATTCACTCTGCCCTTGACTGTAAACATCTTGCTGGAGCCATCTTCGTGGACCTCTCTAAGGCCTATGATATGGTCTCCCACCCACTCCTCCTGGACACACTCCACCTCACTGGTCTATCATGCAGACCACTCTCTTGGTTCAATAGCTACCTTACTGCTAGATCCCAATGTGTTAAGATAAATGACACCCTATCTTCCACCATGCCTGTCCACTCAGGGGTCCCCAAGGGATCCATATTGGGCCATCTACTCTTCAGTATCTACTTAAACACGCTACCCAAATCCTGGTCCAGTAACTTACTGCTATATGCTGATGATGCGGTTCTCTACGCCATGCACCCCTGCCCTGCCAACTTACAGTCCTCCCTCCAAAACTCGTTCAATCAGATTGAAAGTTGGTTCACCAATCGCAGACTTGTGGTCAACATCAAAAAAACAAAAGCCATGCTCTTTGTCCACTGGGAAAGCAAGGCCAAGGACGCTGAACTAAAAATCATCTCCCACACTCACCACCCTCTGGAACAAGTGCATACTTATAAATACATTGGCCTTATATTTGACACCTCCCTGTCTTTCCATGCCCACATTAACATCCTGTCCTCAGCCATTAGTACCCGCATCGGCCTCCTATGCTGGCAGAAAGACTGCCTGACACCAGAGGCTCTCAATCTAGCTATCACCTCTTCTGTCCTCTCTCTCTCTCTTTGACTATGGGCTCCCTATCTACTCAGCCACAGACAGCACCACACTAAACAAAATTCACATACCCATTAATAAAGTGTGCTGACTCCTCCTAGGTGCAGACAAACGCTCCCATACTTGCACCCTCTACGCCCTTACCAACATTCTCACCCTGGAGGAAAGACTACAATATCAAACCTGTCTCCTCACCAAAAAAAAAACAACGAGGGTTAACTCCATTGGGGGTCTCTGCCTCCCTACTCTCATGTTCCCGCATTGCGGCTATTCGTTCTGCCAACAAACATCTGTGGACCGTGCCCAGGGTCAGAACCTCCCTAGCTCAGTGATCATTCCCCCATAGAGCCCCTGCCTGGTACAATGAGCTCCCCCAGCCATAACCTCCATTTGCAAACTAGGGTACTTCAAGACCACCCTAAAAAAACACATTCTTTCCTTGCACCAATGCCAGTGCAACTGCTAATCCTCCTAACTGGCCTGTACAGAGCTGCACTAGGTTGGTCCTCATTGACATTGCAACCAACTGTATAGGACAAACTGTATAGGACATCTTCACTACCGATCACTGTTTCTGCTATATGACAGTGCCCCAGAGGCTGCACCTACACTGTAACTATACCACTTGTACTTATATCAATACCCTAGCTACATGTATAGGTCAACAGCCACCCTGGCTATTATATGCAAATATTTTGTTTAAACTGTGTTGTCTCACTAATGTACTGACCACTGTTTCTGCTATATGACAACACCCCAGAGGCTGCACTTACTCTGTAACTGTTCCACTTGTACTTCTATCAATAGCCTAGCTAATACATGTATAGGTCTTCAGCCACCCTGGCTATTATATGTAAATACTTTCATTTAATCTGTGATGTCTCACTAATGTACTGTTTCACTGAATGTATGACTATGTTGACGTGGAGCCTTTGTAAATGAGTCTACGACTCAAAGGGTTGTAATTCCTATGATGTGCTAAATAAATAAATCCCAAGGTCTGACACATGAAGGGCTACTTATTTTTACAGTCATGTGATCCCCTGTGAACGGAATTCCGTGCCAGCTAGATTTCGCTTGAAGGATGCAAAATTTCCATCATAAGCAGCTATAAAGGCTTGGTTCCTGCCTGTCACTGTTTACTGTGAGAGATGTAGTTATCCCTCAATAGGGGTTACTTAGGGACAATGAGCTCTGTTCCCAAAGGCCACGCACCACATAAGTAGGGTGCGTAGCCATCGCATAGCTGCCTGCGCTCACTGTGCCCCCTCTGTCCTATTCACAATGGGGATAGCCCTCCATGCACCCAATCCCCCAGCTAATTGCAGAGCTCCACCTGGGGGGTAGTGTGGGGGGGTGAGCCAGCACTCATTTACAAACCTGTGGAGTGCTGTGTGTGGGGTCTACCTGCTCCACATCCGGAAGGCAGCCGTAAATCACTGGGGCCAGTTACATGCCCCCCCAGCCCAGGAAAACTGCCTCCTGACACGGTAGACACAACAGGGGACAATGGCCCCCCCAATAATGTTGCCCCTGCTGTAGTGGCATTTCAGGAGGACAGGGGTCAGGTGGACATGGTACCCCCCCACAGCAGCATGGTTGGCGTTCTGCATGCCAGCTGGCAACATGGTGCCCATTGAGCGCAAGGGATCTACTGTGGGTCCCTGCCTTGGCTGCCCACCAGGATCCATCTGTTCTGCACATGCCTGCCCCCATGGACCTGCACGATGGGGGGTGGGGCCACGTAAGGGAGCCAGGCAGGGGCCAGTGATTGTGAATGCAGCCCCCATGCAGAAATCCCCAGGGTGCAGAGCTGTGCACCCCAATATGCACCTCATGCTTGTTTTTTGTGTGAATAGGGGCCATATCTATAGTTACGGTTGAGCAGCTTGTTTAATGTTAAACCTCAAATTCTGCACATTAATATCTTTGGTGCCTTTTGACAAAATGAGCTGACAATGAGCTGAGGCATCACTGGCAGAAGGGGGGAAGGCTAAGCAGTGAGAAGAGGTAGCGGAGGTGGAAATCACAGCAGAGAGAGTGAGGGAAGCCCTCAGGTCCCTTAAGATGGAGAAAGCACTGGGGCTGGATAAATTACATCCCAGAGTGCTGAAGGAACTTGTGGATGTCCTGGTGAAACCTCTGGTGGAGCTTTTCACCATCTCTCTGAGGACAGGGTGGGTGCCCCAGGACTGGAAGGTGGTGCATATAGTGCCTATCCACAAGGAGGGATCAAGGGAGGTGGCAGGGAACTACAGGCCTGTCAGCCTGACATTGGTGGTGGGCAAGGTGATGGAGGGCATTGTCAAGGAGAGGCTGGGGGATCTGGAAAAGTCAGGGTGCCTGGATGATAGACAGCATGGATTTGTCCCAGGGAAATCATGTCAGACAAACCTTGTGGAGTTCTATGACTGGGTGACGAGTGACTTGGACCTGGGTAGACCAGTGGACATCCTCTTTCTAGACTTCAGCAAGGCATTTGACTCTGTTCCTCATGAGGGCCTGTTGGATAAGCTGGGAGAAATGGGGGTGGGGAACCAGATGATCAGATGGATAGGCAATTGGCTCCAGGACTGGACCCAGAGGGTCATAGTTGGCGGGATAGTCTCATCCCAAAGGAGGGTCATTAGTGGGGTCCCACAGGGATCAGTCCTTGGGCCCCTCCTGTTCAATGCCTATGTCTCTGACATAAGGACAGGTATCAGGAGTGAGATGAGTCTCTTTGCGGATGACTCAAAACTGGGGGCAATGGTGGATGGGGAGGAGGGAAGGGTGGCCCTAAAGGGGAACCTGGAGGCTCTGGAAAGATGGTCTAGAAAGTGGAAGCTGAGGTTCAATGCAGGGAAATGCAAGATACTGCACCTGGAGGCCAGAAACCCAGGTCAAGTGTACACCCTGGGGGGGAATGCTACAAGTCTTGATGGCTGAGAGGGACCTGGGGGTGGTGGTGGATGTCAAGATGAGCAACTCAGAGACTTGTAGGAGGGCAGCAGCCAAGGCCAACAGGATGCTGTGATGCATTGCTAGGGGGATCACCTCCAGAAGGAGGGAAGTGATACTCCCTCTGTATAACTGCTTGGTGAGGCTGCACCTCGAGTACTGCGTGCAGCTTTGGAGGCCACACTTAAAGAGGGACATTAAACTCCTGGAGAGGGTCCAGAGGAGGGCAACCAAAATGATTTGGGGCCTGGGGACAGGACCTATGAGGAAAGGCTTGAAGAGCTAAATATGTACACATTGGAAGAGAGAAGGGACCGGGGGGACATGATAGAGGTCTTCAGGTACATGAAGGGGTAAATAGGGGAGGAGCAGTCAGGGTGCTTCGAAGGAAGGAGGAGGGACAACTAGAGGGCATGGGTGGAAGCTGGAGGGGGGAAGATTCAGGGGAGAAAGGAGGAGGTGCTACTTCACTGAGAGGGTGGTGGAGCCATGAAATGCACTGCCCAGGGGGCTGGTGGAGGCAGAGATGGTGGAGGGGTTCAAGAGAGGGTGGGAGAGGTACAGGGGAGGGGTTCTGGAAGCAAAATCCAATACAGCGAGAATATCTGGAACTGGGAAGGGAGAAGCCAGAAAAGGCGAGGGGGGCAACAAGGTCAGCTCCCAGGTTGGGGGCTGACCAAACGAGCAGACGCGAAAGACCATTAGGCCTATTCTGCTGGCATTTTAGTATGTTAGTAATTTGTATGTGTTGTCTAGGAGGCAAGGTCTTGATATGTGGATATTTTTGTGATGGCAGCTGGTGTGGTATCTAAGATACATGTGTCATTTCACCTACGTGGAAAGGAACTGTTGCCCAAAACTTGCAGGGGACATGTGTCATGTCCCATGGTTGTGCCTTTGATAGGTTCTGTGAAAAAATTTCAAGGGATTCCAGAGTTATAAAGCTTTACATCTTAGAGTTTTCCAAATTGCTCATGCACAGTAGGGGTTTTGAGATAAAGTTTTGTACGAAAGTAGATATTTGATGCCACAAATGCTGGTTTCTGGTTTCACACCACTGAATTGGCAGGGCACTAAACATTTTTGGTGCCGTGACAACCACCATCTTGTGATTTCTTCCACAAACTGACAAATGTGTTAAAAACACAAAAATGCCATGAACGGGACCAGTTTAGCTAGATTCTAATGTTTTTTTTTTAAATATTGTGCCCATATACTGTATAGGTTTACTGGGCACCCAAAATCCTGGGTGCCCAGCTTAGTGAGAGGAGTGCTTCCCCATGTTCTCTGTATGAAAACAGCAGGATTTTCTTGACTTCTGTAGCCACAGCTGGAACTCGTGTTGCTGGCTGCAGATTCAGCTATAAGCTGCCCTTTTCCCCGGTGTCTAGTGACACCTCCACCTGCTGATCACCATCCCTTTTCGTTATCTTTTTCTATTAATAATAATTTGACACTGGGATGCCCACCCCTGATGTTAGATGCCCCTCCCCACCCCTGCCCATTCTAATAATAACTGCCAACATCGGGGGAGCCCAATCCCCATGTTGGCATTCACAAGTCCCCCCCCCAGCAGTGTGGGACACTGGGGAGTCCACTCCCAGTGTCCCCAAATACTTTTAATATTTGGTTACTCCCATCACCACCAGCAGTGAGAGACACTGGGGAACCCACTCCAAGTGTCCCCAGATACTGTTATAATATTTGTCACCTAAAAAAAGAAAATGGTCCCCCAAAGTCTTTTTTTACCTGAAGAAAAGAAAACGGTCCCTCGTTATCCCCGCTGACCCTCCCTCATCCCAACCCTCCCACTGAACACCCATTACCCCACACATCCCCCTTACTCTATACTCACCATTGGAGGTCAAACGCTGTCATCTTCTGTGGACTGGGACACATCTGCACTCTTCAAAGCTGAACCATGAACTGAGGAATCAAGGTAAGTGCTGTATAATGTATTTCAATGGCATTTTGAACTTATGTTCATAACTTTGCAATTTTTAAAACTTCTCACCAAATTTTCAACATGGCCTATTTGGGACCCCACCTCATGAACTCTGCAACTGTTCTTTCATTAATTGGACCCAGAAGGTGATTTTGCAGTCGCTGCATGAAATCACCTTTCAGGACCGAATAACGAATTCTGTATCGCTCCACATTGTCAATGGTAATAACAACTGGATATAGTGCACCCCTACCAGGGGATTGAAACAGCCCAAGCTTTTATAATGTTGGGCATATGATGATTCCATGCTGCAGCAACTCTCCAGTTAAACTGTGCCATTCAAAGGGGACAGAGCTACTTTTCTCTTCTCTCAAGAATTCCAAGTTTCAAGATTTCAAGACTTCAGTTGGAGCTGCAGTTCTGCTCTGCAGGTTGGGACTGCCTGTTTTCAGGGAGCACTCCTAAATTTAAATTGTGCCTGTTAAACTGCGGCTGTCCAATTGAAACCCCTGCCTTTTTTCTCATTCCCTGTGTTGATTGGGAGGCACTTCTGCCTTGCTATGTGTTTTAATGGTCTCCATTAAAAAAAAAAAGAGAAAAGGTGTCACAAGTAGGTACAGATTTATTTATTGGGAGTATAGGGTCTCTCGACTTTGGCATCTGTTCCCTTTGCCCCACCCTCCCACCAGCTTGAGGTTTTGTGTTTGACAGTGTTTTACAGCTAATTTGTGATTTTGGTGTAATTCTGAGGTGCTTTGGTAATTTTCCACCTCAGCCTCTGTTTTTCCCATTTGCGTGGCCACCCTTAGGGCTGTGTGCATGCTCCTTCATCAGTTGGGCTTCCAGCCAGTGTCTAGAGTATGCACCCATGGTGCCGCATGTGTGCAGCACAAAATGCATTTGCACAGTGCTAATTGCCATTGAAATGCATTATGCAAGTGCACGAACCCATTGTGCAAGTGCACACACGCTTGTGCAAGCGCAATAATAATGCTCCTGTGCGTCGGCGGGCACGCGTATGCTCAGTTTAGCATTTTTAGAGTGCACTGACTCTATTTGGCAGTTAATCTGGCTATTTGATGGCAAACAACACTAATACATTTAGTCCTGAGGCTTTTTGGCATGCTACTACAGGATTACACTTGCCTTCCTGATTTTAGCCCAACAAGCTATAGGACTAATAATCAATAAATAATTATGGCTAACATACATCCAGCAGTCCTGGGTTTGATTCCCATGACCCCAACTTGTAGCCGACCAAGTAACAGGGCTAATAATTATTACATGATTATGGCTTATATATTCAGCAGTCCTGGGGTTGATTCCCACTATCTCCAGTTGTGTGATGTGTGACTCTGAGCAAAGTGTTTTTTAATACAATGCTGTGGAAAAGATTTTTAGCCCAGAAAAGATATTGGGGCTGAATCATTTTTTTTACCTCAACAAACATTATTTGGCATAATTATATTTCTCTTGGCACCATGACTTTTCAGAAACCATTAATTAAGAAACGATGTAAGTCTTGCAACAAGGGTGATGAAGCCCACCCCCATTGGTTCCTTTTGCCCTTATTGCATTGCTCAGCATCCCCCAGCCAGTTCTCTGGCCTGGGGGGGGCACCTGGTTTTTACTTGGCAGTGGCAGCAGAATTGCAAGATATTACCTTTGTGTTCCAGAGTGAGCTTGAGCCCTGATGTCGCACAGGACATCCACGCAAATTCACCCGACCCCAATGGGGCCTCTTCAGGTCAGGGAAGGGCCCCATCCAGACATGTCCAGGTGCAGCACAGCGAGCTTAGGCTGTGATAACTGATGTGCAGGCAGACCCTGACCCAACTTTTTGAAGGCCAGGATGATGATTACGTGGCTCTTAGGGAAGTTCCTGACCTTAATGCAAAAAAAAAAAAAGTCTGAATTAGGGATATTTTTTTTCTCCTGCTTCATAATAAGCGCTTGTCTTTTTGGACAGCTGAGGCATGAAGTCCCTTACAGCTCAGGAGGTACAGTCTGTGGAGACGGCGTATGTCAGTCAGCCTCTGTCTGCACCTTCTTTGGCTACTATGTGACCAAAAATATTGAGCAACACTGAGCAGGGGTGGATCAGGAAAGTGTCTTCACAACCATGCCATGGATTTTCCTTTTGAAGACAAGTCAGTTTGTATTTCTGAAAAGACACCCCCCTGCCTATAGATGGCTCTGACCCTATCAGTCTTTCATGTTAGGTGGGTGAACGTTGCATACAGGAGGGGTTTCACCTCTATTAGCACACAACAGTTGTATGTCTTGTGCGTATTTTATTGGCCAGAGCCTTCAACAAATGGGTCATTGTCAGCCTGGTGGCACTGAGGGCTGAGGTGCTTGACGCCTTACCTCATGCGACGCTGGCGACCCATGTTCGGGAATGAGTACGAGCCACCGGGGGTTGGCAGGGGAGGAGAAGGATTGAGCATCTGAGGGACTGCTCTTCTTGTCTGGGGAAGGGGGAATCCAGTGGTTGGTCCTAGACTGGTCCCTAGTGGATGCTGGGGGGACAGCACACTGATGCTGCAGGAAAGGGGTGGTGATGGGCAGATGTCTGGAGGGAGCACGTGCGGACGCGTGCGCACTCCCCCCCCCGTCGGCATCATTGCACGCCACATCTCAAGGGGGTCCAATCGAAATGCCAGGAAAATTGGTCCCCAGGTTGCAGCAGAGTGAACAGCTACCCATTGTAGGCCCTGACCCTAAATGGTGCCTCCCTGGACGCTGGATCCTATTAGAGGTGAGTTGAGTTGGGGGCTCCTCACTGCTCTGCCATGGAGGGGAAACCATGGGGGAAGATTGGGATTCTGCCTGATGTCAGGGTGTGGGGCTGGGTGGGCGGCTGCAGATGTGAGCTGACTGGGGACCAAGGAGAGAAACAGATTAACATTAAAAAAACAACTGGGTCGCTACCCTGGCCAGTTTCATTCTGCCTTTCTGAAGGAGCGAGCCTTTTTTGCAATTCATGGCCATGGTTCCACCTTCCAAGTGGTTATTCACTGGAGAATTTTGTGCCAGACCGCTCGGCCTACTTTATTGTTTTCGACCATGAGGGCAGTGTAGCTTGTCATTGGGTCTGGTTAAGCTTCATAAGCTAACGTCTTTAACATTCCCTTGAGGGAGGCCTATGGTTTGACTCCACCCTGGATACTATTAAAAAAAAAAATCTGGTGAAAAGGGGAGTTTTCTCCAGTGTCAAACAATGGTGCAAGACTACCATAACCAAATGGGGTGTTGGTAATGGCTGGCGCAGACAGTTCTGAGGGGAGTTCTGTTCCTTCAGAAATTTGCTCCTGGAAATGGAGGAGTCTTCTCAGGTAACCAGGTTACAGTATCAGAGGAGCGCTGGCCAGGCACCAAGCAGGCGGCCCAACACCACAAGCATGGTGCCACATTAAAGAGCACACAGCCCATCCCTGACTCCTTTTTCTTAGTGATAGTGGAGTTTTCCACAAGATGGGCCAGAACAATGTCAGACACCTTATTAGGGGTCACTTTTCTGCCCCAGTTTTCAAGGGTGGTGGAAAGGCCAGAAGTCATCAGAGCTCCTGGCTCTCTTTGAGCCAGCATTCAGCTCCCACTAATCAATGAGTTCAGGGGTCCTGTTAATTTTATTTTATGGGCCTTCAAAACTTTGGGAGTTGTCAGGCTTTCTTAAATTCAAAAGCCTGAACAATTTTGTGCTTCACAATACTTCTGGATGGAGCTCTGGAGGTCACTCATTGGGCTGCTCAGCCAAGGTTTTTTTCTTGAGCCCCAATACATGTGATGGATGCTTGCCACCACACTCCCTATGTCAGTCCTTCTTAGAGTTTTTCAGGTTTTGATACTGGATCAACCCTCCAGCATAGGGCGTGTCATCGCCTGATCATCAGCCTCTCTGAGTTCCTTGACGGTGTTGGTAGTTCTGGTGGTTTAATGTTTATACTGGTTGAACGACCTGCTTAGTCATGAGAGAGGCTAGCACTCAGCATTCTAGATTTGCCAGAGTCACATGGCTAAGGGTGAACCAGGAGAAGAGCTCTCTTGAGCCATCTCAGATCTTGGATGCCTGGTGGTAATTTTTTTTGCAAAAAAATCAGGAAAGGTTTTGCAGCCTTTTTTTTCTGGACGGTGACTTTTGTCAGAAGTCCACTTGCTCACTGCAGTTTGGGCCTCAGGATAGGCATCGACAGTTTAATCCCATGGGCCCAGGTTTACTGTAGGCCTGGGGTTCCTCATCGGAGGGTTATCAGTTTTCCTTTCACCCCTTAGCTTCCTCAATTCCTGAGTTAGTGAGTGGGTGTGCAAGATCTGAACAAGTTCCACTAGAACTCCCAGAGTTAATTCTCACAACAAATGTCAGCCTAGATGGATGGCGGGGGCAGGTTGGAGCCTTCTTTCCCACTCAGGGAACTTGATCAGCCTACAAACAGCATATCCGCATCAATGTGCAGGAGATGGAGAAGGTCCACCTTGCTTCCCTTAGTGTGCATCCATGATGCTACACATGGCGTGCATTTGTAAATAACCATTAGGGCATGTGAGATGAAATTATGTGGTCTCACTCCATGCATGCACAAAACCTCCATCTTGATGTTAAGAGTTTGGCTGATGCAGTTGGTCACAGAGTTTTACAGACAGCAGTTCGCAAGTGATCCTTAGTGCTTGCCTCTGGCATATGGGATAATCTTATCCACCCTCCCATTTTTTCTGGGTACTGCTTCTTAGAACCCAGGTATGATTACCTATTGACAATGTGGAGCGATACGGAAAGAAGAAATTAACTTCTTGCTTACCATAATTTACTTTTCTGTTAGCTTCAACATTGTCAATGGGGCCTTCCCAGGAGCCTGCTCCTGTGGGAGAATCTTATTCTGTATGCTAGAAGGGATGTCCTGTTGTAAACCCCCCCTACTATTTTTTCTGGACATCCCTCTTTCTTGCTGCACTGTACTCATAAATATGATATGATACAGAAAATAAGGATTGATTTTTGATCAGTCTGCAACCACAGGTTAACAGTTTTACTGGTAACTCTTGAGGCATTTTTTCCTTGTCACAGGTGGCCTCACTGCATCCAGTTTTGCCTGGAAATTCTATCTAAGCGGCAATCAGCCTCAGTTTTCAGATGCACAAAAGATGAGAATCTGGTTTGTGTACAAGATGGTTCTTCAGGCATGGAGCATCGAATTGTCCAAACCTTGAGTCCAATGGAGAGTCTTCTACTCCTCAGATGTCTGCCTGGAAGGTAAGACAGTTTTTTATTTACATGTGGCAATGTGTTTATGTTAATGGTAGATTATAAGGTATAAAATGTGTAGCTATTATGGCACTGCAAGGTAAGTAGTAACTAGGGAGTTGCTGCAGCATGGAATCCTCATATGTTCAACATTCTAAAGCTTGGGCTGTGCCATTCCCCTGGTAGGAGTGCACTATACCCCGTTGTTATGATTCCCCATTGACAATGTTGGAGCTAACAGAAAAGGAAATTACGGTAAGTATGAAGTTTATTTCTTCTATTTCACTGCCAGTGTTCATGAGGTGGGGTCCCAAAAAGGCCATGTTGAAAATTTGGTGAAAAGATTCCTAAAAATAGCTGAGTTAGGCTCACTTATTGAAATTTTCCTATACTCGTGCATAACTTTAGTAATTTTCAATATTTTGACTCCAAATTTTCAACATAGCCAATTTGTCCCACCACCTCGTGAACAGTACAGCTGTCATTTTTCACAACTTGTTCAAAATGTGTTTTCGCACCTGTGGTGTGGAATGGCGTTTTGGCACAGATTACAACATTTTTAGTTATGGGCTTTATGAGGTGAGATCATAAGAAGACTATGTTGAAAATCTGGGGTCAAAATATGCAAAAATGCCAAAGTTCTGATCATTCGTTGCAATTTTGCTAGACCCACTCATAACCTTGGAAATTTTAAATGTTTTAACCCTGTATTTTCAACATAGCCTTTTGATTAACCCACCTCATGTATGTCTCAGCTGTCATTTTTCAAATCCTGCCCAAAATGTGTTTTCACACTTGTGGCGCGAAATGGCTTTGCAGTTGTGCAGAATTACATTTTGGTGGGAATTCGAACATTTTCTGTACTGGGTACATGCGGTAGGGTAATATGATAGCTATGCTTACAATTTCAGGTTAAAATATGTCAGCATTCCAAAGTTATGACCATTTGTTGCAATTTCACTACGCATGCTCGTAACTTTGGAAATTTTCAATATTTTCACCTCAGATTTTCAACATTGCCATCTTATTGATCCATCTCATATATGTCACAGCTGTTATTTTTCAAATCCTGGCCAAAATGTATTTTCACACCTTTAGCGCGGAATGGCATTGCAGTTGTGCAGAATTACGTTTTGTCAGGGATTTAAACATTTTCTGTTCTGAGTACATGAGGTGGGGTAATAAGATGGCTATGCTGACAATTTGGTCACTGTTGTCTTATTAAGCAGGCGCGGGGCTCGAGGGCCCTAGCTATGACTATACATATATGCATCTATGGAGGATGGGGTGCAGGGCCCAGAGGGCCTGCTTGCCCACAGTTAAATAAGGATACGATTATACTATTTCAAAAGTAAGGAAATAAATTGCAAAGAACTGCATTAATGCTCTCATTTTGGGATAAAGCTGCAAGTAGGGAAATGTGGCATTAGGGTTTTCAAAGCTAACACCCCACACCCACCCTTTACACACCAACAGGCTTTGAGGGTGTGCTTTGGAGTTGATGGCCCTAACCTTCACCCCATTCTCCTATACTGTACCCATCTCAGCTTATTTACTTATGGAATGGAGTCAGCGTTAGGGCCGATGACCACAAGGCACACCCCCGACGCCTGTTGGTGTGTGCAGGGTGGGTGTGGAGTGTTAGCTTTGAAAACCATAATGCCACATTTCCCTACTTTTGTGGCTTTATCCCTAACTGGAGCATTAACACAGTTTTTTGCAATTTTATATATATATATATATATATATATATATATATTACACACACACACACACACACATATGTATTTTACATGCAACTTGTACAGTGTTTCTTTTTTTTATAAGACAGGACATCATTGTAAATGAGCTTGCTCAATGAATGTATCCCAAATAAACAAACTTCAAACAAACTTGAAACTTCACAGAGATACAAACTACTGACCATGTCTCAAGGCAGGGTAACCTTTCCAAACCTCGACTCACTGTGCATCAGGGCATGGTTGTTGAGGAGCTAGAGTACGCTGACTTTCAGTTTTCAGAGGAGGTCCTCAACGTCCTCAGGGTTTCCAGGAAGCCAGCTACCAGGAAGATATATACTTCTAAGTGGAAAAGGTTTTCTCTGTGGTGCATCCTTAGGCAGCTCAATCATTTGCGGGCAGATCTGCCCATACTTCTGGACTACTTGGTTCACTTGCAGGCTTTAGGCCTCAGGCTCACAACCCTTAAAGCACAGCTGGCAGCTGTTTCTGCCTGTGCTTCATCAGGTAATGAGAAAACAGTGGCTTCACACTCCATTTTTAAAAAAATCTTGAAGGGTCTACTGCATCTGTATCCCCCTGTTATGGAAACAGTCCCTCCCCTGGGATTTGAATCTGTGCATAGCCAAGCTCATGGGGCCCCCATTGGAGCCCATGGCTACTACTGACTTGAAGTGTCACCTTAAAGACAGTCTTCCTGGTGGCCATCACCTCTTCCAGGAGGGTGCGAGAGCTGCAGACTGTCTGACCCTAGTTAGATTATCTTCCACAGAGACAAGGTAGTCCTTGGGACTAACAGGAGAGTCCCTCCTAAGGTAGTGTCAGAGTTTCATTTGAACCAATCTTTCACTCTCCCAGTCTACTTCACAGCAAAGTCCAGCTCTGGTGAGCTGAAGCTCCACAGTCTGGACATCAAGAGGTCACTCAGTTAATGTCTGGAACACACTAAGGACCTCCGATCTTCCCATTCATAGCTGTTCCTCACATATGACAAAGTGGGCAAAGGCAGGCTAGCTTTTAAGAGGACCACTGCTCATTGGAAAGTCTCCTGCATTCAATTCTGTTACAAAAAAACTGGCAAACAGCCACCAAAAGGCCTCAGGGCATACTCCACCTGGGGCACTACTGCATCTGTGGCAGCTGCAAGGTATATTCCCTTGTTAGAAATTTGTAAAGCAGCTACCTGGAAAACTATACACACCTTTACAAAGCACTACTGCCTGGATGTGCAGTCCAGAAGAGATGACAGCTTTGGCATTGCTCTCTTGTAGAACCTTTTCCCTAAATAGGTTCTGTACCCAGCCTCCCAAGGTACTTGTTTGTAGTCTGCATTAGTTAAGCATAGTGAGGGACTCCTGGGGTTTGAAGAAAAAATTACTTACCATAGTAATATTATTTCTTCCAGGGGATCCCTCACTATGCCTAAACCTCCCGCCCTACCTTCCCTTCTAGAACCTGATAAAAGTTCTACAAAAATCAGTACTTGTTTAATGTTTACTTGCTTGAGCCTTACTTGTTGTTCATTCACAGTCAGTTTTTTCTCTGTGGTTTATTGTAGTCTACCATAGACTTGGCCTGGGTAACCAATCTTTATTACCTTTTGGGTCATTTTTTAGTATAGTTTAGGATAGATTAGTAAAACTCATAGCCATTGTCTGGTTGGCTTCAAAATAAATCTGATGTTAGGCTGGAACACAGCACCACCTTGAGGCAGAGATTTGAACTTGCATTCTGAGTGCCATAATTTGCATGTATTCCACTCTCCGGGGCAGTTCAACCTGTCAGGCTGACTGCATTAGTTAAGCATAGTGAGGAATTCCCTGGAAGAAACAATATTACTATGGTAAGTCATTTTTTTCTTTTGTCTGCAACAAAGTTAATGAGGAGAGTTTAAATTTGGTAAATCTATCTGATTATATTCTTAGTGATAGAGAAATTAGTGTCCTTAGTAAAGGCTTACATTTTGTTCCAATCCAGTCTGCAAATGCCTTTGATACAATAGTAGACCTAAATAGATTTGTAAGACTGCTTAATTTGAAATGCTACTTTTCTGGAAGGTATTCAGAAGCAGCCAATTCACTAATTGATGGTAAGGAGCCATCACAAATGGCTAAACATCTTAAGCAGCTGGTCAAAAAGTCACAATTGATACCTCCTATGAATCCAGTTGTACAGACATTTAATAACCTATGTGAGAGGGATTTAGAATAATTATTTACTAACTAACCAGCTCCCCATTTAATTGCTCTGTAGCTGAATTCAAAGCTATTAAGGGCCTGAATAAAAACCGTACTATAACTATCAAGCCAACAGGTAAGGGTGGCTCCATAGTTGTAATGGATTCAGTGTTTTATGAACAAGAAGCAATTTCTAAATTACAGAATGCTGAATTTTATACTCCGCTAGATATTAGTCCTACTCTGTCATGTAAGAAAGATATTGACCAGTTCATCAATTGCACATTTAGAAATCATATTTTTACAGGTAAGGTTAAAAGATTTTTTTGCTGTTGATTTCCTGGTTAAGGCAACTATCTACGGTACATTTTGCTAAAAGTACACAAGAATAGGGAGAGACCTCTTGGCCACCCTATTATATCCAATATAGGTTTGTTAACAGAACCACTGGCAAACTATTTGGATGCCCACATTAAAGAAATAGTGTGTGGGTGCCCAGCCTACTTATGAATACTATGGAGTTGTTGAATATAATGAAGGACATCCAGTTTCCTCAAGAAACATTGTTGGTTACATCAGACATTACCTCCCTGTATACAAATATACCCCAAGGTGGGGAACTGGAGTCCCTCCATAGAGCATTGTCTAGAGCAGATATATATACACAGAAGAAAAACATGTATTTGTATGCCAGACAACTGAAAAGGTCTTGAAGTGTAATTCAATTGTATTCCTTGTTAAAAACTATTTACAATGTATGGGTATGGTAATGAGGGTGGCTTTCACCCCCCAATTATGCTACTATTTAACTTGGGGAATTGGAAAATACTGTAGTTGGGGACCCTACCAACAATCCATTTTTTGACAACATATGTCTCTATAGATGTTATATTGATGATACTGTACTGTTCTGAATTGGACAGTTGGAAATTTGCTTCAATTTATAATGTATCTGGAATCATCCAGTCAGAATCTCAGATTTTAGACTCCAGGAATCCCTCACTATGCTTACTAATGCAGTCAACCTGAAGGGTTGAGCTGCCCCTGAGAGAGTGGAATGTATGTAAAATATGGAACTCAAAGCATTTTCAAATCTCTGCCTTGTAGTGGTATTCTATCCTGCTCTCCAATGTCAGATTTATTTCCCTGCCTGAGGAAGCAAATCACCCTGAAAAGTTCTCTCCAGTTTGACTCGCCTTTCCATCTTTATTTTCCAAATAATGAAGTATTTCATTTTATTTCTGCTATATTTAGTTAGTTTAGTTATGTTCTTTGTTTTTTTAGCGGCTTTCTCTAGTTCCTCAGCAGTTCCCAGGAACAAGAGAAAAGCTTTGTTTATATAGCAATTTTATTTAACCACACTTTCTTTTAATTTTCCCTCTTATTTTACTTATTTTTCAATTTAAATATAAATGTTAGTGTTTCGGTTCCCGATTTGTAGGAACCGAATCATGATTTGTATATTTTCACTTTTCCTGAGGGAAAGTTTTTTCTTGAGTAAAAAAAAAGTTTTTGAAATTCTTTTATTAGCGGTTCATTTTTGTAGGGAACCAGACCACAAATTACATTTTTCCTTTTGGGAACCCCTTTCTTTCCAAGTGGTCTTTTTTATTTTCATGTCAGACAGACCCAAAAAGAAAACAGGACCTACAGGCTTCACAAATTGTGCATGTTTACCCCATCCCTCCCCCAGCCATCACCCTGCTCCTAATCTCCAGTAATTACACTAAACGATACTCACTCCGCATGATTCACTCCCATGAGATAAAAAACCTTAGATTACAAGCTGCCAGACTGATATGTCTGTTACTGCTCATACTGGAAAACATCCCATCTCAATCCTGGCCCCAGAGCGATGGGCTCAACTCTACCAGAGAAGCGGAGCCTTATCACTGTTATCTCAATTAATACCTACAGTTTGTTGTCTAAGTTTGATGCCTTGCAAGTATGGGTTGCGCAATATAGACCAGATGTCCTATCAGTAGTCGAGATTTGGCTTTTACTAAGAACCACAGACAATGATATTCAACTTGATGGCTATATGTCGTTTAGGTTAGATAGGACTGAAAATCGAGGGAAGGGGTTGCCTCATTTATAAAAAAGGCCCACCTCCAGGGACAAGCCCTGCCACCCATAAATTCAGGTAACAATGTCCAAATGCTTCTAGTTAAACTTATCTTGGGGGCTCAAGGGAAGAGAACAACTATCATTTCTGTTTACATCCCTGCCTAAGGAACAGACAGCAGGATTTAAGGTTCTCCATGAGTGCCTCTCCAACCTCCCCCGTAACTCCAAGGTACTAGTTGTGGGTGACTTCAGTATTAACTGGTTGTCCCCTGACTCAGCTCCTTATAGAGATGCCTTATCAGCAATAAATTTTGACCAGCTAGTAGATTCCCCCATGTGCTCTAACTCTGCACGGGGTCCAGCACCTTACTGGACTGGCTACTGATTAACCACCCTGAGCGGATCACCAGCTCAGTTCTCCCAGACACCATAAGCAATCACTCCCCTGTCATCTGTACCTGGACTAACAAGTTGCCTAAACTCCCTCTGAAAGTGGTTACATCATGTATATTCAAAAAAAAGGCAACTGGGACCCCTAAATGAGCATCTCAGGCTTACAAATTAGTCCAATATCTTTGCAGTGGATGATGTCAATGTAGCTTTGGAATATTTCATTAAGTCGTTCAATGCAGCCTGTGATATCTATGCCCCTGTCACTACTAGGAAGGTAAAAGGATCCCAAAAATTCTGGATAACCCTCTCTCCTTGCCCAAATACATGCTTGGGACAACTTATGGCACAAAGCTCAGGCTCCCACATCGATCTACAAAAGTACAAGACAGCATATAACAATTGCACCAGGGCCATCCACCTTGCTAAATCCCAGTACTTTAAGGCTGAACTAGACAATACCTAGGGTGATAGCTGCAATTTTGGGGCAAACATTAAGGCCCGAACAGGGACTCCTAACAAAATGGTCACAACTTTGTTGAATATTAATGGGAATATTACGCAGGATCCAAAGATCATTGCAGATACTTTCAGTAAGACATTCACAGACCTCACTGCAGTGCTTCCCTCTGACTACCTTCATCCTACTAGCAGTGAACAAAGTAGTGCATCGGGTTCCTCACTCCCACACACAGCCCCCAATTCTGCCTTAGGAAAATCTCTCAATCTGAGGCAAAAAAAAAAACCTTCCGAAAGTGCTCAACAGATCCAGGCATAGCGGTGATAGCCTTGACCTAAAGCTAATTGTCCTCACCTTAGATGTAATTTTAGCTCCCCTAACAAGAATACTGTTTTTTTGTATCATCTATTTTAGCACCAACCCACGAGGAACCCTCTTGGGCATCATCCATTGCCCCCAGCTCTACCTCCATGCTTGAGAGGCCTCCATCTCCTCGCACCAACCCAGTGATCCCCCCAGCTCTGAACCCCCGAGGTAGGGCCGCCCTATCCACCCAGGGTACTCTATCTAGAATTAGGCAGGCCAGGCTGGGCTTGGCCCAGGAGAAGAAGGCCACCAGTGGTGGAGTGTGCCGTCACCTATCCTCGTGGTCGGGGATTTTTCTACTTATAGGTTTCCGCCAGGAGTGCGATGTGCAATGATGTCCGCGTATGGCTGCCCTGCTGATGTTTGCCGCACTCCCACCCCAATGTTCTGGCTGGTGATCCTGCAGTACTCCTGATCTCCATCATGGGTCATGAGGACATGAGCAGCCCAAGGATCCCTTCCCAGGAAGAGGAGAGGAGAGCAGTCTTCCGGATGCTCAGTCCTCTCCCTCCTCTGACAACCCCCGGCTCCCCGAGTCCATCTCCAAACCTGGGTCACCAGCATGGCGCGAGGTGTGGTGTCCAGATCCTCAACCCTCAGCCCCACTGAGCCAGCCCTAATAAGAATACTTAACCTCTCCCTAATCACCAGAATATTCCCTAAACTCTGGAAAATAGCAGTTGTTACCCCAGTTTTTAAAAATTGGGATAGAACACTCCACACAAACTATTGACCAATCTTGATTCTACTCCTATTTCTAAAACATTAGAACGTATTGTCTATGAGCAGTTTATTAACCACCTAGACAAATACCAGTTGCAATGCAAGGAGCAACACGGTTTTAGAAAACAACATATTACAACCACCACTACCTCAGAGGTTGCAAAGAAAGCACAGCAGTTGGACCACAGTGGGCTCAGGGAGGATGAGGATGGTGGAACAGAGGCACACCCAGTCATATGTTACACACCACAATCCATACACCATTCTGAGGGAGCATAGCTCCCCTATGGATACACCCGCAGAGGAGACTAAGGAGGCTGAGGACAACTGTCACAAGGGAGGCCCACAGGAAGGAGGCAGAGAACACCACAAGGAAAGGAAGCAGCTCCTGGTGGGGGACTCAGTTATTAGGGGGATAGAACTGGGAGGAGCTGGGAAATCTGAAGTAAGGTGCCTGCCTGGTGCCATGGCTTGGAGGGACAGGAAGCGCATCCTCAGGATCACGACAACAGCTGCAAGGGATTCTGAGCTGGACGTAATTGTCCACCTAGGGACAAATGACTTGGCTCATCATGAGGTTAGAGCAGTGCAGGAGGACATTGCAGAGTTGGGGAGGGGCCTAAGACAAGTAGCACACACAGTATCCTTCTCAGAGGTGCTGCCTGTCAAAGGCATGGGGGAGGCGAGGGTAATTGGCACCATGCAGTTTAATGAATGGTTGAAAAAATGGTGCGAGCACAGGGTTTAGCTTCATTGGGGACTGGGGTTCCACCTGGAGGGACACCAGCCTATACTGGCAGGATGGTCTGCATCTGTCCAGGAAGGGAACAAGTCTTTTGAGCAATCGGTTTAAATGCTTCATTGGCAAGCTTTTAAACTAGTCAATGGGGAGGCACTGACAAGCAGCAGAAAATCCCAGCCTCTCCCTACAAAACAGGGTACTAAATGAGAAAAAGACCAAGGTAGAAAGGTCAGTGGGGGATGCTGCAACAGAAGGTAAGGCCATCAAAAAATGGAGAGCAATGAGTACCAATGCCCGTAGTCTAGGCAACAAGCTTCCTGAATTAGTGGCCTTGATGGAGGAGGAACATCTGGATATCGTGGCAGTCACAGAAACATGGTACACACAAAACCATGACTGGGATGTAAACATACCAGGATACACTATCTACAGGAGGGACAGGGAGGGTAAAGAGGGGAGGAGTAGTTCTTTACATAAGGGAAGGAATAAAAGCAACAGAACAAAAGGGTAAACAGGGAGGAGAAGAAGCACTGTTGGTAAATTGGAGGCAGGCAATGGCACCACAATCCGCACAGGGTTGTATACAGACCCCTTCTCAGGGGGAGGAAATGGACAAGGAAATGATAGAAAGTATACTTAGAATGGCAGAAAAAGGGGAGATATTGCTGATGGGTGATCTGAATATGCCAGATGTTAACTGGAGTGCAGTTGCAGCTGCCACTTCGAAGAGTGCAGTTATTCTAGATGCCCTACAGGGGGCATGCCTTAGACAACTAGTACTGGAGCCCACTCGAGAGGGAGCAATATTAGACTTGATACTCTCAAATGGAGATGGCGAGAGGATCACAGATGTAGAAGTGGGTAGCCATCTAGGAACTAGCGACCATCGAACAATATGGTTCACAATAAACACAGCAATAGAGTCAAGCCATACAAAGACAAAAGTACTGGACTTTAGGAGGGCTGACTTTGCCAAAATGGGTGAGTGCCTAAGGAATGCACTAGCAAATGGGCAGGAAGGAGGGGTGGAAGAACAATGGGGAATAATAAAAACTGCCATCACAGAGGTAATGAGCCTTTGTGTGAAGCAAATAAACAAAACAAGACGATGTAAGAAACCACTATGGTTCTCAAAGGAAGTGGCAGTGAAGGTTCAAGAGAAAAAGAAAGCATTCAGGAAGTACAAGGAATCGCAGCAGGAGAAGGACAGAGAACTGTATCAGTTAAAGCAAAAGGAGGCTGGGAAGGCAGTCAGAACAGCAAAGGCCCAAACCGAGGAAAAGATAGCCAACTCAGTTAAGAAGGGGTATAAAACCTTTTATAGGTACATCAGGGAGCAAAGGAAGACCAAGGGAGGGATAGTGAGGCTTAATAAAGGGGAGGAGGGTGGGCAGAGGGAGACTGTAAAAAGGCAGAGATACTAAACAAATATTTTTGCTCAGTATTTACAAAGGAAGAGGGGGAGGTACATAAAACAAACAGTAGTAACACTCTGGATACAGAAGTTGATACCAGCCCATTTACAGAAGAAAGGGTTCTGAAAGAACTCTTAAAACTGAAGGTGGACAAAGCAACGGGGCCTGATGGGATTCATCCCAGAATTCTAAAAGAATTAAAGGTAGAACTAGTGTCACTGACTACCCTCTTTAACAAATCATGGGAGGATGGGGTGGTACCGAGGACTGGAGGAGGCAGATGTGATTCCCTTCACAAAAGTGGGAGCAAGGCAGAAGCAGGAAACTATAGACCTGTTAGTTTAACCTCAGTGATAGGGAAAATGATGGAATCACTTCTAAAGGAAAGAATTGTCGAGTATCTAGCTGCCAGAGGGCACAGGTCCCTAGCAGCATGGATTCACAGCGGGAAGGTCATGCCAGACGAATCTGATAGATTTCTTTGACTGGGTGACCAAAGTAGTAGATCAGGGAGGGGCTGTGGACATGGCCTACCTAGACTTTAGCAAGGCATTTGACACAGTCCACACAAAGATTAATATATAAGTTAGCCAGCCTGGGAGTGGGTCCCAAGATGATAGCCTGGGTAAAGATTGGCTGGAGAATAGGACACAGAGGTAATAGTAAATGGAGTCCACTCAGAAGAAAGGAGGGTTACTAGCGGGGTACCGCAGGGTTCAGTATTAGGACCAGTCCTCTTCAATGTCTTTAAGTGACATTGCAGAAGGACTGGAAGGAAAAATATGTCTTTTGCAGATGACACTAAGATCTGCAACAGAGTTGATGCACAGGTGGGGTGGAAAGGATGAGAAGGACTTGGCAAGGTTAGAGGAATGGTCAAATGTATGGCAGCTTAGATTCAATGCTAAGAAGTGCAAGGTAATGCACCTGGGAAACAAAAATCCAGGGAAGAGTATACAATGGGAGGTGAGATACTAACAACAACAAAATGGAAAGGACCTGGGGTAGTCATATCAGATGACCTAAAGGTGGGCAAGCAATGTGAGAAGGCAGCAAGGAGGGCTGGGGGATACTGGGATGCATAGGAGAGGCATCACCAGTAGAAAACAGGAAGTTATTATCCTCTGTACAGACAGCTGGTGAGGCCCCATCTGGAGTACTGTGTGCAGTTCTGGAGACCCAGTCTCCATAAAGACATAGACAGGATGGAAGCTGTCCAGAGGAGGGCAACTAAAATGGTGCAGGGTCTGCACCAGAGGACATATGAAGAGACTTAAGGAGCTTAATATGTATAGCCTCGAGGAAAGGAGGAGAGGGGGACATGATAGAAACTTTCAAGTACCTCAAGGGAATCAACAAAGTCCAAGAGGGTAGCATCTTTCAAAAAAGGGTGTGCAAGAACAAGAGAGGCACAATTTGAAGATATGGGGCGGCTCAGAGGTAATTTAAGAAGTATTTTTCACAGAGGGTTGTGGATGCATGGAATGGCCTTCTGGAGGAGGTTGTGGAGTCAAAATCAGTGGTGGAATTCAAGCATGCATGGGATAGTCATAAGGCAATTCTGGGGGGTGGGGGTAGGAAGAAGTAAGGCTGCTGGTAAACTAGGATCTGCAGCTTATCCAGTAGGTAGGGAAATGGGCAGACTGGGTGGGCCAAGCGGTCCTTATCTGCCGTCAAATTCTATGTTTCTATGTTTCTATGTTTAACAGCGCTGATTGAGTTTACCGGTTTCATACATGATTCCATGGACTGGGGCACTTAGTGGGGGCCACCTTTATAGACCTCACTAAGGCCTTGAATATGGTGAATCATGAGCTTTTTCTAACCCAATTAGGTGAGACCACTGTATCCTCAACCACTCTGGTTTTGAAGTTACCTCTCAGGGCATGTTCAAAAAGTCAAAATTGGTAACACACTCTTGGACAGAGAAAGTGTTTGCATAGGAGTTCTCCAAGGGTCCATCTTGGGTCCTTTGCTGTTTAATCTCTTTTTAAACACCCTCCCTCAAGTATGCTATGATAGAATCCTTCTTTATGCTGATGACGTGGTCATCTGCACTAGCCATCCTGACCGCAACACTCTTCAACAACATCTGCAGATTAACTTCAAACTGGTGGAAGACTGGTTCAGTAACGCATGACTTTTGCTGAACTATAAAAAAACTAAAGCAATGCTTTTTGCCTCTTCCCACAGTAAGTACAAATCATCCAACTCTGACATCTGGAACAAACAAAAAAGAAACTCTTGAAATGGTCCACAACTTCAAATACCTGGGGGCCACGCTGGACAGCTCTTTATCATATTCCCTACACACAGACCAGGTTTCCAGAAAAGCTAACATGGTGATTGGGCAGCTATATAGACATTTATTTTATTTTATTTATTTATTAAATTTTGGTGACCGGGTGAGCCCACTGGGCCTGGAAGGTCCCTTTTTCAGGTGCGACCTGGGATTTTCATAGCACAGAAAGTGAAATGGTGAGCATGATTTACATGGGTTACAGGCAGGATACGGGAAAAGGGGAAAGCTGGCATACATCAGCAGTGTCAGTGGCTTAGTAGGTAGCACACTCGCCTCTGAGGCCGGGAGATCAGAGGGCCATGGGTTCAGTTCCCACACCTGGCACTTGGGTTAATATCCCAGTACTGACACTGTAGTGCAGCATGAGAGGGGTGCTGCACTTCTGAGGTGCCGTCTTTTGGATGAGACGTTAAACCAAGGTCCCATCTTCCTGGATTGGTTGTAGTTCAGGTGGATGTTGAAGATCCCATGGCACTTATCGAAAAGAGTAGGGGAATTTACCCGGCGTCCTGGCCAAATTTCCCTCATTCACAAAAAATACCACCAACATCTTAGTCTGGTTCAAGGTCAGTTGGCATTCTTCTGTATCCCCCTTCCCCAGGTCATGCTTGAAAATAGGCAGGATTTGTCTAGTGCACTTACCCGGTCAACAAAAACTAAATAAATAAATAATAAATACAGGGTCCCTCAAAGTTTGAAAGACCATAAAAAGGTCCTTTGAACAAAGTACTGGGCTTACCTGTAGGTTTCAGTGGCTTGGAAATACCCACAGTTGCATCACCCTATAGTTTTAAGACAGCAGTCATTTCATGGAACTCGGAGATAGAATGTAATAAAACGCTAACTTTGTTTTTTTTCTCTTTTAGATATTTCCTGAAGACCTAAGGTGGAAATGTAGATTTTTAACTCTATTTTCAGCGTGCATTTAATATAATCATTTTGTTTTGTTGACAGAAAGTAATGTCATGGTAGAGGAAGCTGTGCTTACAGAGCTAGTACTTATTTTTCGAAAGTAGTGAGCTATTATTTCTTATACCGGAAGTATCTTTACTCTTCCCTTTTGCCTGACTAGAAGATTTTCTACCTTTTGGTGTGATTTGTGGAACAGTTCTCCCTGGAGGCTACCACAGCTAGTTCCATTTCTCCTTATACATTACCGGCCTGCATAACTGACCAAGAGTCAATCGCTGGCAGCAAGATCAGTCTCTTACGATGTCACAAAAAATGAGGTGGCGATGCTGATAAGGTATGAAGAGGAATAGGATTAAAACTAAAAAAGTTAATCTCCAGGTAAAGTACTGCTCTTTACATCACTGCTAATACTACCAGGCAAAAATCTTTTAATGAGCAAATGGAAGAGGAAAAATATTTCAGAAATAAAAAACATGCTACTTAAAAAAAAGAATAATATTTTTCAGCCTGCTATTTTGGTGCTACTTACTTTTTAACAAAATACAGCTTCCTCAAAGAGGACATAGGCACTGCCTTACGGAGGATGCACTCAGACTTGTCATAAATAGCTCAGTCTTCTCCATCATAGACTATGGGCTTGCCGTCTACAGTATGACCGCAGACACGTCACAAAAAAAAATAGCCCTGACCCTGAACAAAGCACGTAGACTTCTCCTCGGAGCTCCACGCCTCACCCACACATGCGACTTGTACTCACTCAAGGGCTGGTTGGACCTAGAACTCAGAACTAGTTATCAAGTCTGTCTTCTAGTTAAAAAAGGCATCCCTGGCCTAACCCCTGTCAGGGTTCAGTCCATGCTCTGCCCTGCGGCTCCAACTAGATTGACCAGAGGCACACAACATAACTCCTTCAAGGTACTTTTCCGCCATACAAAGCAAGGCCAGTGATCGTTTGGATTACATGCCCCAAATCTGCTCAACTCCCTCCCTAAGAGTCTACTTGCTGAGACCAAACTAGGTCCATTTAAGGCTAACCTATGCTTCAACCTCACTGGTCTAAAGAAGTGTTCCTTCTCATTATAACATTCCCTAGCGAGCAATGTCTGCTCTAATAGCGCATGCACTTGTTCCCTATAAGGTTACCGCTGCCCTAACAGCACTTACTCCCCCCCTTTCCTGTCTACTTCCCCTTGACAACTATTTCACCCCTCTTCTCTCATCACACCCTGCCACATCCCTTCTTTACAATCCCACTTCTTTCTTCCCCCCTCCTTCCTGCTACCCTCCTCTCCCTAGTCATCACCCCCCTCTACCCAACCTGCCCTCCATCACCTCAATTTCCTTCCCCAACCCCCTACCTCCTCTTCTCAGCCCCACCGTAATGACAATGGGTACCAATCCCTGCCTCGCTGAGCTCTGTTTTTTCTTATTATCTCTGTTTGTTTCTCCCTCATAAGAATCATAATCTGTCAAACCAAAGACATTTTTGTTCACCTGAAATTACCTAATGTCTCATTTGATGTATATTGCCTGTTTTTGTATGTCACTCTGAGAAAGCCTGACAGAAGGCCAGGAGAAATGTTAGTGTTTTTATAGGCTTATGGGCCACTGCACAGTTTGTTATTTTCATAAATAATAAAATATGACTCATTAACCAAGTTCGGAGTCCTTTGCAGTTCTGTGATAATGGGTGCTTATTTTTCTTCACCGGATTGTTTTTGTATGTACAGTATAAATGACATGGAACCTCTGTAAATTAGCTCCCAGTTCAAAGATTGTAATTCCGAGAATGAAATAACTTAAATAAATAAAGGTGCTACAATCTCTTCACAAAGGCAGATTGCCATGAGTTGTGCTTAAGGTGCCTAAGTCCTGAACATTCATTAACTGATTGTGAAATTTGCACCAAGTTTTGTCCTAAAACTGCACAGGGCCCAAAAATTTAAAATAATTATGGCTTCTCAGTCTGCCTCTACATCATCAGAGCATACTGATGACAGCCCTTCCTCTCATAACAAACAAAAGGAAGGATCAGTTAAAGACACAGAGATCTGTCTTCGGGCTATCTCTTGCAGCAGGCCACACCTATGGAACTATTGCCACCAAGCACTAGGACCACATGGAAACTTTTCTAGCAAGCAGTCTACCGGTGAGTCACCCACTCCAACATCATATGCCATCAGCCTATCCTATAAGAGTGGGCAACCCTGTGCCCTCCTCAGTTCTTTTCCTGCCATCGACCATTGCACGTCTGACTTCACGGAGATCTGCCAGGTTCAGCTGACCGCCATCTCGCCAAAACTTTTCATCGAACCTCTATTTTTTTTTTCTCTCCCTAGTGTGTGCCACTTTAGCAATAAAGTGATTTTTCCTCTCCGTTAATGCCAAGCTCTGCCTCCAGGAGCCACTTCAAAAAGTGTGCCAGGGGGCAGAAGATCCCTGAGAAGGATGACCACGAGGCCTACATCTGCTGCCTAGGCCCAGAACACGACACCCAGGCTTGTGTGATCTGCATCTTCAGCCAGGCTGTGAGAAAATGCTGAGTGCACACCCTCAGAAGTTTTCTGCTGAAGCAGAAGGTCACCCAGATGGAGAAGGAGTTTCAAGCTCGAAGTTCCTCCACTTCCCCCTCGATGTCCTCAGGCTCGCAGCCTTCTAAGGCCCAGGACAGGTCTACAGGGAAGCACAAGCATTGAGACAAGAAACTTCCCAAGGAAAAACCCTAGCCCTCCTTGTCTTGATCCCAATCGCTGCTTTGGGGGTGGCTCTCTCTGCCTTGCATGCTCTTTCCCCTCCAGGGCTACTATTGGCAGCCCCCCCACCAACATTTTGGTGGTGGGTGTTAGTTCTAGGTGCTCTGGCACTCCACCAACTTCTCAGCCCCTGCTGTTCAGGACCTTGTTTTCAGCGGGCACTCAGTTGGCTCAACTGGCTCATCGTTGATGGGTTCAGCATTGGTGGTTGCCAGGGCACAGCCTACCACCCGCTGCCAACCACGGCTGTTATCTGGGGCCTGGAGTCTCTACCCTCTCATGAGTCACCCTGGCCTGAGCTATGGTCACTGATGCAGAGCCATGATGAGGAGCTTACCCGCAGGCCCAGTCTGGGAGGCCTCCCTCCCAGATGCTGACCCCAGAACTGATTCCAGTGATCCCTCAGCTGACACCCAATGGTCCGACTCCAATAGCAGTGGACTTCCACTTCATGCTTACCACCTTATGGGACTTTATGCAGGCTAAGCTTGCTCCTCACCAAGGCCCATCCCTGCAGAACCCCCCTGCTCCTCCAGCATGGGCACGGCCCACGCCCCAGGACCTTCACTACCTCCTCAGGACTTGGGGAACAAGGATGGGTGCTGTCCAGACCTCATGCCCCCTGATGAGAGTGATGACAGGGGAAGCCATTCCTTACAACTCCTCCTCCACAGTCTCATCTGACATCAAGGAGACACCAAGGTATATCCCGCAGTCCCCCCCCCCTCCGATGACCCCTCCTTTATCTCGGTTATGAAACAGTTACAATCGGCTATGGGCTTCAACACTGAGGAGCAAGATCCTGCTTGACGTTGATTGACCAGTTATTTGTGGCTACTGGATACCCCTCCTCTGGTCATCCCTCCCTCCCTTGATTGAGCCCTTTGAAGATGCCACCATGACCACTTGGAATCAGCCCAGTTTGATACCCACCATACCTAAGGCAGACAAATGATACCAGGCTCCAGCAGGAAGGTCTTTCTTCGCTTATCAATCTCAAGCAGATGCGGTGGTTATCAATGCCACCCATGACCGCACCAAGAGGTCCAATCATCTCAGTTCCTTGCCCCTGGATGAGGAGGAGTCATGGTGACTGGATCACATTGGCAAGAGAACCTTTGCCTCTGCCACACTGACCATCAGGATATTAATTACATTGCCCATATGGTCCAGTACCAAAACCAGCTCTGGCACCATGCCCTTGAAACTGCCAGGGCCCTCCCCGAGAACCCCCTAAAACAGCAAATGCTGCAGTATCTCAAAGCGGGTTCTGACAATTGGCACCCACCTCCTTAGGGCTGCCTGTGATGCCGTAGACACCTTGGCCAAGGCTGACACTGTGGGCTTTTGCTTATGGAGACACTCTTGGTTGAGAGTATGTGACTGTGCCCAGGATGTTCAATTGTCCACCCAGAATGCCCCCTTTAGGGGATAAAAGTTGTTTGGCGCAGATGTGTAGGACATACTTTCTCAACTTCAAGTCTCAGGCTACACCCTATGTCCAGTCCACTCCAGGTACCACACCAACCAGCCACAAAGTGGTCAGTGAGTGTCCTTTCATTGGTCTACTCATAGACCCAAGCTCTCCAGCAAGCCTCAAGGTAATTGCCGAGCCACCTCTGCCATGCCAACCCCCTTCTCCATCATGGGAACCCCCCCGGAGGAGGAGGAGGTATGACACTGGCCACCCCTGCTGGTTCAGGCTAACTCCATGCCAGAACCTCCCCCCAGGGCAGGAGGTGGTCATAGGGGGGTTGCTTCTCCCTACACTTGGACAAGTGGAGGGAAATCACCAGAGATGCCTGAGTACTGCAGATCATAGAAAGCAGCCACACCCTGGAACTTCTGGAGTGGCCTCCATAGAAACCCCCAGTTCTGTCCTCTTACCCTCCAGACCACATTCCAGTGCTCTGGGAGGAAATTCACTCCTTGTTGCAGAAAGGGCCATAGAACCCATCCCAGGGACTCAACAGGGCAGGGGTTCTATTCTCACTTCTTCCTGGTGCCCAAACGCACAGGAGATCTCAGGCCCATTCCAGACCTCCAGAAGTGAAATCTGCTCATTCAGTATAACACATTCCAGTTGGTGATACTCCAGGGTCTGCTGCCCCTTCTGCACCAGGGAGACTGGATCTGCTCCCTCTACATGAAAGATGTCTACCCGCATATCCAAGTACATGCCTCCCACAGACAGTACCGAAGGTTTCAATTCCAGGGGGCACACGTCCAGTTCCTGGCCTTACCTTTTGGCTTGTCTTTAGCCCCTCAGGTGTTTACCAAATGCTTGGCAGTGTGGGAAGTCACCCTCAGGTGGGAGGGACTCTGTCTTTCCCTATCTGAATGACTGGCGTCTCAAGGAGCGCCTGTCACGGACTCTGGAACATACCGCCTGCCTATTCCAGGATCTGATCATCACGGTCAACCTGCCAAGTTAGTTCTGACCCCCTGTCAGTGCCTTCAGTAGATAGGGGCAGTCCTGGATACTTCTCAGGGCATGGCCTTCCTGCCCCAGGACCAGGCAGATTGCTTGATCGCTCAAGCCCAACAGCTGTACAACAGCCGCTATGTCTCAGCCAGAACCTTCCTTCGGCTCTTGGGCTGGATGGCTGCAGCTATCATCACAGTGCCTATAGCCAGATTGTACATGAGGATTCCCAGTGAATCCTGAGGGTCCAGTGGGACCAGCGTACCGACTACCTGGAACAGCCGGTTCTGGTCTCCTCTCCAGTGAAGAAAGTTCTATTTTGGTGGATGGAACCCAGCAACCTGTTAAGAGGGGTTCCTTTCCTCATTCCTTCCCCTCAGCAAATCCTCACAACCAATGCTTCAGGGGTGGGATGGGGAGCTCGTCTAAGGCCCCACCAAACTCAAGGGACCTGGTCCCATCTAGAATCCTCTCTCCACAGAAATGTCCTGGAGATGCAGGCCATTCTTTTTGCCTTGCAGACTTTCCAGACTCAGTTATCCCGAGTGTTCTACTAGTGCATATGGACAACTTAAGTGTAGTCCACTACATCAACAAGTGGGGGGGGGGGCATGCACTTGTTCCTTCTCTGCCGGGAAACAATGAGAGTCTGGTATTGGGCTCTGGATCACGATCTTGAACTGTCAACCTTTCATGTTCCAGGTGACCAAAACATGCTGGCAGACATCCTAAGCTGGTCGCATTCGAAGGCACACGAGTGGAAGCTGCTGACCACAGTAGTAGAAGGTCTGTTTGACTGGTGGGGTCATCCAGAGTTGGACCTTTTTGTGTCTCCACTCAATGCAAAACTGCCACATTTTTGCTTGCCTGATCCAGGGCCTGTAGTTTTCTGGAGAGACGTGTTGTCCCTCTCTCAAAAAGGGAGGTTTCTCTACACATTTCCTCCTTTTACCTTGCTTCAGAGGATGCTGATAAAGCTCCAGATGGAAGGGGCTATGATGATCCTCATCTCCCCCTTCTAGCCTCATCAGATCTGGTTCCCTTTACTGCAGCAGCTGATAGTGGTACTTCCAGCAACTCTTCCTCTGTGCACCAGCCTGCTATCCCAAAACCAGGGCACCCTGGTCCATCCAGACCTCAAATCCTTGCATTGTCACACCTGGCTCCTGAGGACATAGCCATGACTTGGTCCACCTAAGGTGGCTGATGTCCTGGTGGTGGCTAGAAAACCTTCCACTAGGGTCACTTATTCCATGAGTGGAAACGCTTTGTGCTGTGGGCTGCTTAACATCAGCTGAATCCCTTCATGTGTCCAGTGAACCAGATTTTGGAGTACTTGCTATCTAGACTCCAGCCTGATGTTCTCCTCTCATAAGGTGCACATGTCTGCCATCTCTACCTTCCATGTGCCTATTGAGGGCCATATGGTGGTACAGCTAGAAGTGTCCCATACATTTCTGAGAGGCATTCTTCAACTGAAGCCTCCTACTCTCAATCTATTCCCTCCTTGGGACTTGAATTTTGTGTTGGAAAAACTTATTTTGGCTCCTTTTGAGCTGTCTGTGAAATGTGAGATACGCTTTCTGTCGTGGAAAGCATTGTTTTTAGTTGCTATTACTTTTGCTCAAAGAATTTCAGAGCTGCAGATGCTCATGTTCAAGCAGCCTTATTTGACTTTCCTCAAAGACAGGGTATCTTTGCATACTAACTCTAAGTTTCTTCCTAAGGTGGTGTCAGAGTTTACTCTAAATCAGTCCATCCACCTTCCTGTTTACATGCCAATCCATGGGAAACATTGCTCCACACTTTAGACATGCACAGAATTTTACGTTACAACATACACCGTACGAAGGACTGCAGAAAGTCCTCTCAGTTGTTTGTTTCTTTTACCCCTGGGAAAGAGTGCGTTCCTGTTTCAAAACAGTGTTTGTCCAAGTGGTTGACCAACTATATCACTTACTGTTACAGGAAGTATAGTAGGGAGCTTCCTGGTGTTGTCCATGGCCACACCACCAGGAGCAAGGCCACTTCTGTGGCCTGTTTCAGGAATGTGTCAGCTGCAGAGATCTATGCTGCTGCTACTTGGAGTACTGTCCACACCTTTACCAAGCACTACAGTCTAGACATTGCCTCTAGGCATAGTGTTAACTTTGGCCTAACTGTCCTCCAGTGCCTACTTACTGTACTTAGGCTTGAGGTCTCCTCCACCCAGACTGTGCTGTCTACTGACAGAACTGCTTGGGACTTGTTCCATAGATGTGGCCTGCTGCAAGAGATGCTTTTGAAGTCAGATAGTACAGTTACGTAAGAACTTACCATAACAGTAGATATACGAGGGGATCTCTTGCAGCAGGCAATGCCATTCCTCTCTCCTTTTGGAGACCTGGGAGGCTCTTCTGTGCCTCTTCCTCTTTCTCCACTATTTTCTTTTGGTGGTAAACCTTCAATTCCTCTTTGGTTCCCTCAGCTGGGACTAAGTGGTTTATGGTCTCCAGCAGGAGAACTGAGGAGGGTTCGGGGGCCACCCACTCTTACAGGATAGGCCGACATTGGTGTATGACATCTTAGTGGGTGGCCTCTGGTAGACTGCCTGCTAGAAATGTTTCTGTGTGGTCCTAGTGCCTGGTGGCAATAGTTTCAAAGGTGTGGCCTGCTGCAAGAGATCCCCTCGCAGAGCTACTGTTATGGTAAGTTCTTACGTAACTGTACTTTCCTGAAAAAAGGGAACTCAGAGGTAACCAAGCATAAGAGATCCTCAGAGCAGGTTCCAGACTCGGTTCCTGCTAAAAGAAAACAAAAAGAGAAGCACATTGCTGCCCCTACTTCTGAAGAAGGAAAGGAGCCGTCAGTGGACAGAGCAAAAATGCCCTCTATGGAGGACTAAGACTTGGCAATTTTTGGGGGGCCTTGGGCTCCCTAATAGGTATGCTGGTTCCTCCTCCAGTTTCTGCCCTCTCCCAGTTCCTGAGGATGAGGGAGCATAATTTTATTATGATGATGATGAGGAGGAAGGGGAACCTATTGTACCAGATGGTTCCCTCAAGCAGGAGTTTGGTTCCCCTCCTTGGGGTCCAGAGGATTTTTCCTCCCACTATGCCTTTGTTAGACAGATGGTAAACACATTCAGACTATCCACCCAGGAAACTGTGTAGGAAGAGGTGGAATTTTTGGATATGATGGAGGCTAACCCCAACTAAGAGGTTGCTTCTACCTATTCACAAACCCCTTAAGAAAGCAACCTGCAAGTTGTCGCAGGCCCCTACTTCCACTCCAGGGATCGATAAAAAGATTGAGAAGTACCGGTTGGACAAGTGTGATGCTGAGTACCTGTACTCAAACCCAGATCATGAATGGGTGGTCCAGGCATCTGCCTGTGACAAGGCTAAAGTCCCCCTCTCTACTCAGCCTCTGAACAAAGATTTCAGGAAGCTGTACATTACGGAGAAGAAGGTGTATACTTCTGCCTCTCTTCTGTTGAGACATGCTGCCTACTTTGGCCAATACTGCCTAATACCAGAAAGCCCTCTGGAACTCTGTACTGGCCATGAGTGAGAAGGCCCCCAGGGGACCTGGCACAAGATGTGTCAGATATTGCCAAAACTGCTCTTGACTCCATCAAATTTCAGTTTCATTTGGCAGTGGACACCAATGACACTGCTTCTAGGGTCATGGCCTATGTCATATCATTAAGGAGGTTTGCCTGGCTTAGAACCACTCATCTGTCTCAGGCCACCCAGGCAAAGGCCATGGATTTCTCATGCGAAAACAACTTCTTATTTGGTGACAAGACAGAGGCATACATAAAAAAGCAGGAAGAGTACAAATCCACCTACAAAAGCAGCTCTGAGAAGGAAAAGACCTCCACTTTCTATAGGCCTCATGGAAGGGGAGGTCTGGGTAGGGGTTACTTTCCCCAAGCCCTCATGCCCTATGATTTTTCTCAAATGAGAGATTTCTTTAGGGGCAGGGGCAGAAAGAGGTTCTAAATGGACTGAGCCAGCCCCAACACCTAAGGATCAGTCCAAGCAGAACCCCTGACGAGTCGGTCCAGGTCACCCATCCTTTGCTAGTGGGAGGAAAGCTGGCTCACTTCTTCCAGGAATGGAAAAACATCACCACAGACAAGTGGGTCCTAGAAGTAGTGAATCAGGGGCTCACACTGCAGACCAAAAGATTCTCCAGGCTGCAGATTCACAGAAACGTCAAACCTCCCACTCCAACAGAAAGGATTTTGTTTGAGTTGGAGGTCAAAAGGTTGCTGCAGGCAAAGGCAGCAGAAAGAGTGCCTCTCTCCCAGTTGAAAAAAGGCCTATACTCAAAGTACTTTCTCATTCACAAGAAAAATGGGAAGTAGTGACCCATTTTGGACCTCAGGTTTCTGAACCAACACCTGAAAAAGGACACATTAAAAATGATAACCCTGGCTATAGTGATTCCATCCCTACAGCAGTGGGACTGGATGGGATCCTTGGATCGGAAATATACATATTTCCACATTCCAGTCAGGCCCAGCCACAGGAAATACTTAAGGTTCAGGCTGGCATCTGGTCATTATCAGTTCACAGCCCTCCCTTTTGGTCTCTCCTCTGCTCCCAGGGTGTTCACAAAAGTGCTTGGCTGTGTTGGCAGCACATCTCAGAAGGCAAGGAGTATTGGTTTTCTGTAATGCTTCACATTGTCAATGGGTAATCAAAACAACTGGGTGTAGTGCACCCCTACTAGGGGAAATGGCACTGCCCAAGCTTTAGAATGTTGAGGATTTCAAGCAGCAGAAACTCCCCAGTTCTGCTGTGCCATTAGAAGGGGCAGCAACTACTTTTATATTCTCTCGAGATTTTCAAAATTCAAGATTTCAAGATTTCTTTTGGGGCTGCAATTTTTCATAGCAGGTTGGGGATGCCTCCTGATGAAGGGGTAGTATTGCCCCGAATTGCCGAGGCTGGAGATGGGTGTGGAGCCCTAAAACAGCACATTCACAGTGTATTATTTATTACTGCTTACTTTTGTAAGTATTTTTTATTTTCACTAAATAAATTACTCTCCCTGAATGTTTTGGTCTGGAGTGCTGGATTTCTTATTTCTTATTAGCAGGTTGGGGCTGCCTGTTTCAGGGAGCACCCCTAAATTAAAATTGTGCCTGTTAATCTGCGGCTTTCAAATTGACTAACCTACCTTTTTCCCATTTCCTTGTGTAGGTTGGGAGCCACTTCTGCCTTGTTAGGGTGTTTTTTAATGGTCTCTATTTAAACAACAAAAAAAGGTGCCACAGGTAGGTACAATGTTATTTGTTTCTGGGACTGTAGGGTCCCTGTGGGGGTTCTTCGGCTCTGGCATCATTCCCCCCCCCCCCCACCGCTTCAGGTTCTCTGTTCTTGTATATTTTCTTCAGCTAATTTGAGTTTTTTGTATACCTCAGAGGATTTGTTTTTTTTCTTCCACAGCCCTCTGTTTTCTATTTCTCGCAGACGCCATTCAGCTGTGGTAATGACTGGGTATGCACTCCTCCTTCAGGACATTTTCCCATGCTTGTTTTCACGTGTGCCTGTGGTGCATATGTTTGTGCAGTGCACGGCACATTAGCGCAGTGCAGTCGCCTATTACTTGCATTGTGCTTTTGCACTTGTGTGACTGCTGGTACACATGCCCATGCTAGCGTCACTTGACACATTGTGACATCCTGTGCACATTTGCTAGTGAGCGCTGTTTCCTGCCTACAGCTCAGTGGAGAGTATTTAGTCCAGCCAAGCTATAGGGTTAATTGTTCATTGTTTATAATAATTTTTATCTGGGTTTTCAGTTGTAGCCTTCTCTTCCTGGCACCATGGCTTATCAGAGACCATTAATTATGAAATGATCTAAAACCTGCAAAAGGGTGATGAGGCCCTCCCCCATGGATTCCTATTGCCCTCATTGTGTTGCTCAGAATAATATTTCTCTCAGGGCTCCCCCCCCAGCTGGTTCTCTGAGCTGGGGAGGGGGGTACCTGGTTCTTCAATTGGCAGTGGCAAAGCAGAATTGCGAAAATCACTGCTGTTGCTCTTGGGTGAGCTGTTGGGCCCCGATGTTCTGCAGGGCATCCCAGCAGATACACCAAACCCCAAACTGGGTCTTTCAAGTTCAGAGTGGGCCTACACAGACACATCCAGGTATGTTTCATACCGAAGTTCATACTAAAGTAATTAAGATAGCAAAAAGGCAAAAGCCCATAGAGGATGCCCCCACAATTCAGTGGAGGAAACAGATGTCACCAACTGCCAGGTGTTGATCTAGCCTTACTTTAAAAGTTTGGAGATGTTCTGCCTGCACTATGTGTGCTGGTAATCTATTCCATAATTCAATTGCCCTACATCTAAAGCCATTTTTGCTTATATTTGTTCTGCACCTTTTACCTTTTAACTGTTGGTCATGCCTCCTCAAGTTACATATTTCTTCTTTAAATTCTAATCCCAGTTCCTCCCTTAATGTGTCCTGTTTCAATACCTTATATATCAACAGCAAGTCTCCCCTATTACGTTTACTTGCTAATGACCACAGTCCCAATGTTTTCCATCTAGCTTCTTATGATTTTTCCCTACAACCCGATATCATTCTTGTTAAGGATCTTTGCGGACATTCCAACAAGGCTTTATCCTTTTTCAAGAAGGGATTTCAGACAGTAGAGCAATAATCTAAAGTTGGTCTGACATAAGACTTAAACAATGGAATAAGTACCCCCACACTTCTAGTATGAAAACTCCTTCTGATACAGTTTACCAGATACATAGCCTTGTTGGCTGTGATTCTACAATGGGTCCCACTTTTCATATCCTGTTGTATAAATATATCCAGGTCCTTTTCACAATTTGAAACTTTAAGTTTTGAACCCTGGATATAATAATCCTGTTGGATGTTATCTTTCCCTATGTGCATTACCACACATTTATTTATATTAAAACTCATTTTGTTCTTTTCTGCTCATTCCGAGACATGTAGCAAATCCTGACCAAACCTTAATCTATCTTTATACGTATCTACCACACACCTCAATCTGACATCATCTGCAAACTTAAGTAACTTGTTCTCACTTGCTATCTTCAAATCACCCATGAAGATACCAAACAACAGGGGTCCCAGCACCGATCCCTGAGGCACACCGCTCGTGACCATTACAGGACCCGGACAGATAACCCAAATCCTCACCTTCTGTGTTCTCTCCATTAACCAATGTTTAATCCATTTTACCAAACCATCATCAATACCTATGTCCTTAAGTTTAGTTGTTATTTGGCCATGTGGGACTTTATTGAATGCCCTACTAAAATCTAGCATTACCATATCCACATTTTTGCCTTCATCCACCTGTTTGGTAACCCAATCATAAAAACAAATTAGATTGGTCTCACATGACTTGTTTTTAACAAAACCATTCTGGTTTCTGTCCATTAATCCTTTACATGGTTTCCAATCTCCTCACTTAGAATCCCTCAATTATTTTACTGATGACTGAGGTCAGACTCACTGGTTGATAATTTGTTGGCACACTTCTATTCCCCTTTTTGAAAATTGGCACCACATAGGCTGATCTCCAATCATTTGGCACATAATCCTCAGCCAATGATTTCTGACCTAGTAAAGCAATAGCTGGTGCCAACTCCTGCTCCAGTTCTTTAATGAGTCTGGGATGGATTCTCTCCAGTCCCATCACTTTATTTGCCTTCAATGCTCTTATTTTCTGTACTACTTTTTCTACGGTTATTATTTCCTCCATTTTTGAACCTTCTCCACATATCATGTTTTCACACATATTTTGATCATCTTTAGTAAACACATTACTGTAGCATCTACTAAATTCATCAGCTAATATCATGGGATCTAAACACATTTCCCCATTAATAGCTAATGGTCCTACTGATCCGGACTGTCACTTTTTATTATTAACATACACATATAAACTTTTGACATCATTCTTCATCATAGCCAGTCTGAATTCTACCTGCATTTTTGCTTTTCTTATTTCACTTTTCAACTGCCTTAGTGTCAGCAAGAAAAGGCTGCGGAATCAGATGTGCAGGCAGACCCCAACCCTGACTTCTTAGAAGGTCAGGATGAGGATTTGGGGGATCTTGGGGAAGTTCCTGACCTTAAAGAATTGCTCTCTGATGAGGAGGAGGATGTCCCATCTGAGGAGGAGGAGGAAGAGGAAGGGGAATGGATGAAGCCCAATTCAAGGATCATGATTCCTCCCCCCGTTTGACAATAAGTCCTTGTCCTTTTTGATAGCTGAGGCATGTAGATACTTACAGCTCAAGAAGGAGCAGTTTGAGGAGATGGTAGAAGTCAAGCCAGTTCTGTCTACATCTTCCTCTGCACCTAAGTGTTTCCCAGGTTTTATTCACTGTGACCAGAATATTGAGCAAGAATGGGCAGGAGTGGATCAGAGAAAGTATCTTCCCAAATCAAAGACACAGACTTTCCCTTTTTTAGAGGAAAGATCTCACAGATGGGAAGCTCCTCCACTGGTGAACAAGGCTGTTTATAATTCAGTCAAAGACACCACCCTGCCTATTGAAGGCTGTCTGGCCCTAGCAGATTATCATGACAAGCAGGTGGAGACTGCATATTGGAGGGCTTTTGCCTATAATGGCACGGACATTCTTACTACTTATGCTTCATTTATTGTTGACAGAGCTTTAAACATTTGGGTCACTACTCTGGCGAGTTTCATTCTGTTAGACTAGGAAGGTGTGAGCATTTTGCAGTTGGTGGCCATGGCCTCCACTTTTCTTGGTGATTCGACACTGGAGAATTTATGCATGTCAGCCTGTTCAGCCTACCACATTGCTTCAGCCATGAGGGTCATGTCGCTAAGATACTGGGCCGCTGATCAAGCTTCAAAAGCTAAGGTGTTTACCCTTCCCTTTGAGGAAGGCTTATTGTTTGGTTCTGGCCTGGATACTTTTTTGAAGGATATTCAGGGCAAGAAGGGCCATCTTCCAGTGTCAAAACAACAGTGTAAGACCACCATAACCCAAAGGGGTCAAGGTGATTATTGCTGCTCTCAAGGTTTTCTTTGTCCCTTTTGGAACTTTGGTAACTAGAGAAATACAGGAGCCTACTCAAGTAACAAAGGTTATGTAACAGAGAATCCCTGACCAGGGGCTGTGCAGGAGGCCCAGCACATAAGCCCAGTGTCTTGCAATGAGGGTACTTGGGCCCATCCCTGCCTCCCTTTCCCTAGTGGAAGACTACATGAGTTTTTCTCAAGATGGGCCCAAACAACGTCAGACACCTGGGTTCTGGAAATCCTTCACTCGGGCTATGCCATAGAATTCTTAATGCTGCCCTCCGGGGATGCTTTTTATCATCCCCGGTTTATAAGGACATGGCAAAATGCCAGCCGGTGTCAGAGACCCTGACCCACTTCATTCAGATGGGGGCCACTGTGAGGGTCCTGTTAAGCGAGCAAGGTCAAGGATTCTATTCAATCTATTTCATAATTGCTATGAAGTCAGGGGTTTTCAGACCCATTATGGATCTGAAGCATCTGAACAAGTTCATGTACCACAAAACTTTCAAGATGGAGTCCCTGAGGTTGACAACATGGGCTGTTCAGCCGAGGGACTTTCTAGCTTCAGTAGATCTGATGGATGCTTACCTTCATATCCCCATCTGTCAGTCCCACCAAAAGTATCTAATGTTCTCGATACTGGGCCAACATTTCTAGTACAGGGTGCTTCCATTCAGTCTTGCAACAGGCCCACAAATTTTCTCGAAGGCATTGATTGTCCCACTGGCTCAGCTTTGGCAGGAAGGACATCATGTCTATCCTTATCTGGATGACCTCATTCGTGCACCGACGTTGCCTCTGACAAAGAGGTCAATACTCAGGACTCTGGAGATCCTAGAGTCTCATGGTTGGATGATGAACAAGGAGAAGAGCTCTCTCGAGCCATCTCAGACCCTGGAAAACCTGGAGACAGTTGTCAACATGAAATTAGGGAAGGTTTTTCAGTCACCTTCCCAGAAAGAGACCTTATTGACGGAAGTCCAGCGGCTCAGGAATCAGTCATCGGTCTCTGCCCTCAGTCTGCTGCTGATTCTGGGCTTCATGGTGGCAGCAATAGGTTTAATCCCATGGGCTCACTTCCATTTGTGGTCTCTTCAAATGAGTTTGCTGATGGCCTGGGATCCATCATCAGAGGATTATCAGGCCAGGATCCCCCTCACCCTCAGTTTCATCACTCCCTGAGTTGGTGGGTGAATGTACAGAATCTGAGCAAGGGTTTCCACTGGAACTTTTCCCAGTGTTAATTCTTACAGCAGATGCCAGACTGCATGGGTAGGGGGCAGTCCTGAACCAACTTCCCACTCAGGGGACTTGGTCAGTACAGAAACAGCATCTTCACATAAATGTCCTGGAGATGCGGACAGTCTGCTTAGTTCTCCTTTGGTTTCAAACCCTGCTGCAGAACAACATGGTAAAAGTGCAGTCAGACAACACCATCACAGTGGCATACATAAACAGCCAAGGAGGCACAAAAACAGGGAGATACTTCGAGAGGCCTCTGACCTCCTCAGGTGGGCGGAGGAGAATCTTCTCTCTGTATCGGCAGTACACCTGGCAGGGGAGTTGAACATTCAGGAAGACTGACTAAGTCATGAAAATGTTCACCCCAGAAAGTTGAAGTTGAACCCGGAGGTGTTAGAACTCCTGAGCAACCAGTTCAGTCGACCACAGATAGATCTGTTTGCATTCAGCCACAGTGCTCAGATCCAAAGGTTCTCCAGTCGTTTCCGGTATCCACAGGTGGAAGCAGTGGATGCTCTGACTCAAGAGTGGACCTTCAGCAGAGTGTATGCCTTTCCTCTACTGCCTCTTCTTCTAAAGGTCTTACAAAAAATAAGATACTCAAAAAGAAGCTTCCTCCTGATAACTTCAGAGTGGCCAAGAAGACCGCGGTTCTCGTACCTAGTGAATCTGGCTCAGCAAGTACCATGTCACCTTTCAGTGCAAAGAGACCTTCTGTTACAGGGTCCCATTCTCCACCCAAATCCAGGAGTGATGCAGCTCATGGCCTGGCTCCTGAAAAGAGGAGGCTCCTAAATTTAGGTTTCTCCAAGAAAGTAGTTGAAACCTTGATGGCTGCCAGAAAAACTTCTACATTTGCAGCTTATGCTCGAGAATGGACCACCTTTTCATCTTGGGCCAGAGGGAAGGATTTTAAGCCTTTAAAGGACTCAACTCCACAGATTTTGGATTTCCTACAGGAAGGCATGGAGAAGGGGTTGGCACAGAGTATGCTGAGAGGCCAGGTTTCCACTCTTGAAGCATCCTTGGGTCTCTCCCTAGGAACTAATAGAGAGGTTATTCATTGTTATGCACAGTTAGCAGGAGTTTTCTGGTATCCTGATCCCTGGTTCCCCCAAGGGATCTTAATTTGGTGCTGAGTGCTCTCTGAAGGAGCCTTTTGAACCACTATCATCTATACACTGGATGGTGTTGTCTTACAAGGTGTGTTTCTTGGTGGTTATGTGTTCAGCCGGGAGAACTGGTGAACTCCAGGCCTTGTCTCACAAGAAGCCATACCTTATTATACATAAAGGCAAGGTGGTACTCAGAACGGTTCCGTCTTTCATCCCTAAAGTGCCCACGGCCTTCCATGTGAACCAGGAAGTATGCCTTCCATCCTTCTGTCTGCAACCTTCTCACCCCAAGGAGAAGGAATTGCACAAGTTGGATTTGCAACAGGCAGTTAGCATCTACCTTAAACGGATGGCTGAGTTCCGAAAGTCAGATTGTCTGTTCTTTCTGGAGCAGCCAAACCGGGTCAGAAAGCCTCTAGGGCCACCCTAGCTAGGTGGGTGCGGGTCTGGGTTGCTAAAGCCTATGTTATGGGAAAGAAGAGGCCTCTGGCTCTCATCAAGGCTCACTCCACCAGGGCTATGGCAACTTCCTGGGCAGAGAGAGGCAAAGCATCAGTTTTAGAGCTATGCAAGGCAGCTACATTGTCTATCGTCCACACAGTCTCAAAACATTACAAATTGGATGTTCAGAGTTCTGCTGACACAGCTTTTGATTGCAGAGTGTTGAAGGCAGCAGTTCACAAGTAATTTTTGCTTGCTTCTGGCATATGGGATAATATTCTCCACCCTCCCATTTTTTTCTGGGTACTGCTTCTTAGAACACAGTTGTTTTGATTACCCACTGACAGTGTGGAATGCTGCAGAAAGAAGAAATTTCTTCACACTTACCGTAATTTTCTTTTCTGTTAGCTCCACCATTGTCAATGGGGCCCACCCAGGGTCCTGTCTCCTTTGGGAGAATCTTATCTGGTATGCCAGTAGGGATGTCCTGTTTGATAAAATCCCCTACTATTTTTGGACACCTCTCTATTTTCTGCTGCACTGTACTATATATATATATATATATATATATATATATATATAGACACACACACACAAAAAAGAGAAAATGTTTTTCAATCAGTCTGCAACTGCAGGTTAACAGGTTTTGTTATATCTCTTAAGGTGTTTTTTCCTGTTGCAGGCAGTCTCAATGAATACAGTGTTTGCCTAAGAGTTATGCCTCATTGTGTGGTCAGCTTCAGTTTCCCAGATCTGTGACTGGTGTGGAGTGTGCCTTGCTACCTGATCATCTTTTCCGGCAGGAAAGACTGAATCGTCCAAACCTTGTGTCCAATGGGGGAGCATTTTCTTTCTCGAATGTCTGCTAGGAAGGTAAGACAGCATTTATTTACAGTATTAAGGAATGTTGCATACAGGTAATTGGCTATAATATAGGCAAACGTTGATGGCGTGGGTGCTGTGGAGCCCGAGCTAGATGGCAGCTCAGAACTAAGGCTCTGAATCCTTCTAGGCAATTATGTATTATAAAAGTTATTTTTTGGTTACTGAACATAGAACTGAAGGGCTAAGCAAACACCAGAATACCTATGGATATAAGATGGGATTTTCAAAGAAAGATAAGTTGCAACAGGAGGGAGTGAAAAGTAAAAACACTCCCAGTCCTCCAGCCATGAGATCCGCACAGGGCCGCATGGAATCCCAGACAGAAGATTCGGGTGTGGAAATGCTTCAAAGCACTGGACTCAAACTCAATAGACTTATTACATCGGTTGCCAGTCTATCTGAAAAGTTTGATTCCATGGGCAATAGAGTTACCACCTTAGAGTTGGATCTGACTCAGCTACAAACCATTTCAACAGAGACTAAACAGCAGGCAGCGGCTGCTATGGGAGCCGTGAGTAACTTGGTTAAAGAGAATACTCACTTGTGGTCCCAACTGGAGTCTTTGGAGAACCAAGCTCACTCCTCGAATCTACGGATTGTGGACATACCTGAAAGAAATGAGGGAGACCACTTGTCCCTGTTTATGAAAGACTTTCTGGAGCAACCCCTGCAGAACAGGAATATTTCTATTCAAAAAGCCTATAGGGTGGCCTATAGCAGTTGGCAGGACAATCTTGAAGCCCCCAGAGCAATAGTTGTGGTCCTGGATGGAGTGGGCACCAGGGACTTCATACTAGCCATTGGCAAGAAAGAAATGCACCTTGCTTTATGAGGGTCAGCAAGTCCACTTATTTCCCAATCTAAGCTATGCTACATGCCAAGGAGAAAATGCTTCGTTGGAGTCCGGGTGCTCCTGAGGGAGGGGGACATTGCGCATGGGTTGATTTTCCCAACTAGGCTGAGAATTTTGCACCAGGGATGAGTGTTTTTCTTCACCAATCCTACTGAAGCACAAAAATGGGCCAAAACAACACACTGCTGCTACACATCGATGAGAGGCTTTGCCCAAACTGGTGTCAGAAGATGAGGGCGCTTTGCTTACCTAAAGAGATTACCAGCATGTCAGATTTGATTTGAGACCCATGAGACTCCTTACACCTTATTCCCCTCTTCATGGACCTTATTTATAACTGTATATGTTTTTCTTTTTCCTTTCAAATGGTTTGGAGATTAAAACTCTCTTTTCTGATTGTTAAAAGGTGAGGTTTTACAGAGAGAGAGGGTCTCAAGTTAAATTATTTTACTGCAATTGTTCTCTTGGGGCTTATTCAATGGCATAGAAAGGATGTACAGGTATAGCTCAAGTTAGTTCTGCATTAGAGCATCCCATACAATATTGTTTAACCATGTTAAAAGTTTCTAGGTTAGATTTTGATAAGTTGCCAAGGAGTTTTTTTTGAGCTGCAGTTAAAAGGGGAAAAAAAACTTGTATGAGGTTAATTAAATATGGGAAGTGCATGGACATACTCATTTTCCTACTGTAGGAAACAGAGACTGGAAATACTAAAAGTTTTACTTATTCTTTATTGTCCCATGTTGCTCATGGGCCATTAACACAGCAATTAACTTGATGTTATCTTAAATAGTTGTGATAAAAATTTGGTGGGATACCCTCCATGATGTATCATAAAGATGTAGCACGATCTTTCATACCTGCATGTATTAAAGGAAAGCTATACAAAATGTGGGCTCCTGCTCCCAAAAAGCTTACCCTCTGGTTTAGCTTTTAACAGCAAGAGTGGCATTTTTCTTGCGCCACAACTTGCTGTATTTCTATTCGCAAAAGTCTGAAACCCGGAAGTATGGCGGATACAGGGGAGGCTCCATTTGCTGAAAAGTTGCGGCTCCACACTGCTCACTTCAATACAGGGCAGAGCATTCCTACCTCAAGAAAGAATGGAAAGTCTTCTAAGCCTGGCAAACTCCTTTGCCCTGAGCCAGCCCAGGCCAGCAAGACATTTTCTTCAGCTCTTGGGTCATATGGCCTCCATCACAGCTTTAGTGGCAGGGTCCAGGTTTCAAATGAGAGACATTCAGTACCATTTAAGGGGCCATTGGTCCCAAAAATGACACCCACTTTCAAGACTGATGCCTGTGACAGAAACCCTCTTGCAGACTCTGGACTGGTGGAAGGAAAGGGACAGCCTTAGAGGGGGAATGCCCTTTCTACAACAGTTCCCCACAGCCATCCTGACAATAGATGCCTACGTTTTGGGCTGTGGAGCCCACTTGGGTGGCCTGCATTTTGGGCTGTGGAGCCCACTTGGGCGACCAAACAGTAAGTGGAGTGTGGTCCCCTTGGGAATCCAGAGAGCATATAAACCTCCTGGAACTAAGGGCAGTCTTCTTCGCCCTCTAGTCATTCACTCCCCAGATAAAGGTCCAGTCAGTCTAAATCAGGACAGAACACTACGACCATGTATTGTATCAACAAACAGGGAGGTACAAGATCCTCAAAGCTGTGCACAGAAGCTATGAAGATCTGGAATCTGGTTTACTCCATGTAAGTGCAACTATCAGCAGTCCATCTACCAGGGAAGGACAATGTCCTGGCGGATTCCATCAGCAGGATCAGCCAAGGGCATCACGAATAGTTTCTGAACAAGCAGGTGCTGGCCACAATCTTCAGGAGATGGGGCACACCAGAAAGAAATCTGATGGCTTCCAAAGGCAATTATCAGCTCCCTCTCTTTTGTTGCAGACCTCCAGCAGTGGGCTCAGTCCCCATGGATACCCTGACCCTGGACTGGTCAGGGAGGTTCCTGTATGACTTCTCTCTATTCCTTCTATTACTATGAGTTCTCTTGAAATTAAGGAGCCTGCCTGCAACCATGATATTAGTGTCTCTGGACTGGGCCAGACAGCCCTGATACTCCCTGCTTCTGGCCCTCTCTATCAAGCAGCATATTCATCTCCCACAGAGACGCAACCTACTGACCATGTCTCAGGGCAGAATAACCTTTCCAAACCTTAAGTCACTGTGCCTCAAGGTTTGATTCTTTGGAGTTTGAATACTCTGATTTTCATTTTTCAGAGGAGCTCGTCAAGGTCCTCAGGGTTTCCAGGAAGTCTGCTACCAGGAAGACATTTGCTTCCAAATGGAAAAGGTTTTCTCTGTGGTGTGCCCCTAAGCAGCTTAGTCATTTACAGGCAGATCTGCCCATACTTTAGGACTACTTGATTCACTTGCAGGCTTTAGACCTCAGTCTCTCAACCCTTAAAGAGCACCTGGCTGCTATTTTTGCCTATGTTTCAGCAGGTAATGAGAAATCGGTGGCTTCACACCCCATTTTCAAAAAATGTTTTAAACATCTGGTACACCTGTATCCCCCTGTTAGGGAGCCATTCCCTCCCTGGGATTTGAACCTGTGTATAGCCAAGCTCATGGAACCTCTCTTTGAACCTGTGGCTACTGTGGATTTGAAGTATGTCACCTGGAAGTCAGTCTTCTTGGTGGCCATAACTTCTGCCAGGAGGGTGTGTAAGCTGCAGGCCCTCTGCACTGACCCTAACTACATAATCTTCCACAGGGACATGGTAGTCCTTCAGATTAACAGGAAATTCCTTCCCAAGGTAGTGTCCGAGTTTCATTTGAAACAGTCTATAACAACTAAAGGGTGATTTTTGCCAGCTATCCCCTTTGTAGAGTGTGCTGTTGCTCCTATCCCAGGTAACATTTTCCCTCCTGAAAGCAGGCGCAGTGAAAATCAACAAGCCGAGACAACAACAGGCACAGCTGATTCGGGACTTTGACGGACTGCTGGGGGAGCCAATGTGAGAGCTGCAGAGGTAGGGCTTGCAATTTAAAAGTCCACACTGCTCACAGCATGAGCGTGTGAGCGCGTGAGCATGTGAGTGGCGCGAGCGCCACTCCAAATAAAAACAAAAAAATAAGTAGAGGAAATTTGTTATGGTAAATGTAAGTGGGTTATATTTCTCAGATATCTCTGCCTTCCTTTTGTAGGTAGGTATAAACAAGATTGTCTGACAAAAGGAGGAGGTGGTATCCTGCTTGCAAAACGGGTACTGATATCTTTAAGAATATAGAATTTCTTTTAATATTTGTTAGAAAATGTATTCAATGCAAATACTGGGATATGTAGTCCTGGATCTGATTTTTGCAGGTGCTATATTTAGTGAATCAGACCTCAGAACTACTAAAACAATTTGGCCATTTATTACTCGAACCAATCTTTATCAAGATGGGTATTTGTTTTTAAATAGAAGAAATACTTTTACTAATTGTTGGAATAATTACATGCGAGCAGGTATTAAATTAAAGGGTTTGCCTCCAAGGTTCAATAAGTCACCTGATAGTTTTATGGATGCATGTTATTTGATTTTGATTTTGGGGGGTGATGTTGAACTGAATCCAGGACCTAATGTTTAAAATGAAATAACTGTTTTACATGATAATGCTCGTAGTATATCAAAAAAATCTGATCTGCTGGCAACCATTATAAATTCTCAGAACCCTTGTATACTGGGCCTGAGTGAAACTTGGCTTAATGAAAAAAATAGTACAACTGAAATGAGTGTGCCAGCATATCAGACTTTTAGACTAGATAGAAAAGGTAAACGGGGAGGGGTAGTGTGTTTTGTTAAAAACTCATTGGGGTATGTTGAAATAATGATGGCAGGAAATGAGGGAAATATAGATTATTTAGTCATTTTTGTTATTCCCCTAAATTTAGTAGTAGCTGTGATTTATTCTCCCCCTCAAACAAAAATAAAAACTATAGAGGGAGTCTTACACAAAATAGGGGATCGTATACAGGATAAACCTATTGTTTTAATGGGGGATTTCAATTGTGATTGGGCAAGTGCCAGAGGAAAACAATTAAAAGAAATTACGAAAGAGATGGGACTTACTCAACTGATTAATTCATCAGCAAGGTATATAAATATTACAGGTAAGGGATCTATATTAGACCTAATTTTTGTTTCCCAAACTTTCCAAATAAGAGATCAGGGAATTCTGCCTCCCCACTTTAGTGACCATAATCCTGTTTGGACTGTTCTTATTATACACCCTAGGGGAGTGTCTGGAAAGTACTTGAAACAAACTTGGTCTCATGATATGAGACACTTTTCAGAACCTCATTTTTTGGAGAGTATTAGATCAGAAAGATGGGAGAGATGTTTATTAATACCAGAGCTAGATCTTAGCATTGAATACTTTACTGACACTTTCCAAAAAATCTGCAACATCCATGCCCCCAAAATAATTAAAAAAATAGTGATTTACCTAAATCTCCATGGATAACAGATAGATTGCAAAAGATAATTAGATTCAAAAATAGAATTTGGAGGAAAGCTAAAAAGACAAAAAAAAATCTATGATTGGGACTTATTTAAACTTAAAAGAAATGAGTGTCGAAAATTAATAAAAAAGGCAAAAATATCTTATTATCGCAGTAAAATAAATTATAACACTAATCCTAAAAAATTTTGGACCACTATAAAAAATTTGTCAAATCCTGGAGGGCATAGTGGGCAAGTTAATTTAAATCTGAAAGTAAATAAAAGTATTATAGAAGATCTAGGGGAGGTATCAGATATCTTAAATGATTATTTTGTTGATCTCCCTAATTTGGGACAAATAGGAGATACATCAACGGTAATTAATATTAAAAATGAGGAACATTTTTCTAATCAACATCCCCTTTTAGATTTAAAAAATTAACATTATTGGAAGTTACTAAAGAACTGTTAAGAATAAATCCATACAAATCTGCAGGATTAGATAATTTGGAGGGCCGTTTCCTAAAAATAGCTACCCCATATATAGCACATACAATTTTAGCTATATTTAACTGGAGTTTACAGGAAGGGCATTTTCCTACTCTGTGGAAAACAGGGAAGATAGTACCTATCTATAAAACTGGAGATAAAACATCTCCTAATAATTATCGCCCTATTGCTATTTTGCCCGTTTTATCCAAATGTTTGGAGAGACTGGTAAATCAGCAAATGGGAGAATATTTGGAAAATTATGATTTGTTAACAAAATTTCAGTCAGGTATTAGGAAGGGTTTTTCAACCACATCGGCTTTGGTTGAATTCAATGATCTGATATGTACATCCTTGAATAAAGGTAAGCATACAGCAGCAATATACATTGATCTATCAAAAGCGTTTGACTTGGTGAACCATTCCATTTTATCTGAAAGGTTGGCTGGTTTGGGTTTCTCTGGGGATCCACTCATGTGGTTTATGTCATATTTGACTGATCGATCTCAGAGAGTACAGTTACAGAATCACCTTTCAAACCCTTGGACCATCAAAAGGGGAGTTCCACAGTGGTCCATTTTGGGACCCTTGTTATTTTTGATATTTAATATTGATTTACCAACAGTGATTCGGCATACAGATATAAGGATATATGCAGATGATACAGTTTTACTGGCCTCTGAAAATAACCTGGTGGATCTCCAGAGAAACCTACAGGCTGACTTTACCAGGGTACAGGAGTGGTTCACCAAGTCAAAATTACTAATGAATGTAAATAAAACTAAATTCATGTCTTTTGGTATTAGTAGATTACAGGAGTTCACGGATGTACAGATCACATCATTGAATCAAACATTAATAGGACAAGATTACGAATATTGTTACTTGGGAGTTAATATTGATTCTTCATTAACTTTTAAGAATCATATAGAGTCTATTATCACTAAAACACATAAAAAGTTTGGAGCTTTGAAGAGAATATCAAAGTGTTTTAAGTTGCAAGACAGGAAATTGATTGCAGAACAGCTCATACTTCCAGTGATTAAATATGGAGAGGTCATTTAAACAACTTTTGAACAAATTAGATAAATTACAGTATAGGGTGGCAAGATATGTTTTATGTTGTAGTTTTAGGACTCATCATTGTGAATTGTTAATGAGGTTTAATTGGTTATTTCTTGACCTGTAATATAGGAAGAGTTGGTCCTTATTTATTTATAAATATAGGACAATTCACTTAACTCATAATATAGCCAAATTATTGGCAGATAGGGATCCTGCACATAGGAAACATTCGGTAAGGGTTTTGTATCAAAACAGAATTGATCCAGACATGCGTAAAAATAAATTTGGGGATAGAACATTAGCATCACAAGCATCAGTAATCTGGAATACACTCCCTCCTTTATTGCGATCTGAGAAAACTGTTAAAACATTTTTGAAGGGGTTAAAAATGTATTATGTTTATTTGTGTGTTTGTGTCTGATATCAACTTTTATTGTCTTTGTTTGAATGGTTTTTGTAATTTTGTAATTGTGTATTTATGTATATTTTGTATTAGATTGTTTGTCATTGATGTGATTATGTGGAACTTGAAATATTTGCACAGGACTGTCTTGAAAACTGGATTGTATTATCCAAATGACATGTATTATTCCTGTCTAAAAATACATGTTTTACTACTACTACTACTACTACTACTTTCCCAGTGTTCTTCACTGCAAAGTCCAGTTCTGGTGAGCAGAGGCTCCACAGCCTGCAACTAAGAGGGCACTTGGTTACTATCTGGACCGCATTAAAGATCTCAGATCTTCCCATTCACATCTGTTCCTCACATATGGTGAAGTGGACAAGGGCAGGTCAGCTTCTAACAGGATCATTGCTCACTGGATAGTATCCTGCATCCAATTTTGCTACAGTAAAGCTGGCAAGCAGCTACCACAAGGCCTCAGGGCACACTCCACTCATGGCACTGCTGCCTGTGTGGCAGCTGCAAGGGTTATTCCCTTGTTAGAAGTTTGTAATGTAGCTACCTAGAAAACTGTATACACCTTTACAAAGCACTGTTGCCTAGATGTGCAGTCCAGAAGGGATGCCAGGCTTGGTACTGCTGCATTGCAGAAACTTTGGCCTAAGTAGGTTCTATACCTAGCCTCCCAAGGTACTGCTTTGTAGTCTGCATTAATAAGCATAGTGAGGGATTCCTGGGGTTTGAAAAAATGACCATAGTAATATTGTTTCTTCCAAGGGATCCTTCACTTTGCTTAAATCTCCCACTCTGCCTCTCCTTCCAGAACCAGGAAAAGGTTCTGCAAGAATCAGTGTTGTTTGATATTCAGTTGCTTAAGCATTATTTGTTGTTAATCCACAGTCAGTTTTGGTGTGGTTTTTATTTTAATCTGCCATAGTTTGGCCTGGGGGCCAGTCCTTTTTTTTTAATTTATTTATTGTACTTTCTGCTGCTGCCAGCCACTCAGAGCCTCAGCTCGATCACAGACCCTCACTCCCACCTCCACATTAGACATGCCCCTTCGATGCCCTCTGGCTTAACCCCCAGGGTGGAGTTGCAGCACCGACCCCTTGAGGTGCTGCAAATGACGGGCTAGGTCAAAGTGGCCATCCTGGAGGCTGATTGATGCTGAGGGTGGGCTTCATCTAGGGTGGCTGATGCGTTGGTTTTTCAGGGTATACAGGGGCGGGGACGTGCAATGATGTCCAGCATCTGCCCCACCCCTGAGCTTGCTTTTTGCTTCTGGCGTGCATGGTACACCCAGCCTCCGCTAGGTGTCTGCGTTGCACTGGACACTGTACCCCCCTGGAGAAGGAGAGCAGTTGTCGGACGCTCAACCCTTCTCTCCCAGCTAGCCCTCTGATGTCCCGGGTTCGTTTCCTAACCCAGGCCACCAGCGTGGCAGGTAGGCACCCTGCCCCTGTGCCAGAGGCCCAGCGTCTGGGGGCCAATCTTTAATAGGATGCTTTTTTAATTTTACTTTAGGTCTTGTTCAGGTTAGGTTAGTGGAATTCTTGGTTATTGTCCTCCTTTCTCTCGAAATAAATCTGATGTTGGAGAGCAGGACAGAATGCCACCTCAAGGCAGAAAATGCATTTTGAGTTCCATAATTTATATACATTCCACTCTGTCTGGGGCAGCTCAACCCTTCAGGCTGATTGCATTAGTAAGCATAGAGAGGGGATCCCTTGGAAGAGACAATATTACTATGGTAAGTAATTTTTTCTTACAGTAAATTATGATTTGACAGAAGTGCACGTTTTGGATGTTACCTTTTGTAAAAATAGTAGTGGGGGGACTTGGACTACTGTATTTCAAAAGCCAATAAATCATAACTCCCTGCTGCAGTTTTCTAGTTGCCATCCAAGGCATGCAATCGACAATATCCCAATAAGTCAGCTTTTGAGATTAAAATGTAACTGCGATAAGGACAGTAGTTTTGTTGAGCAGGCTTCAGAAATGTCCTAGTGTTTCGTGGAAAGGGGCTAAAGGAAGGATGTAATACAGAAGGAATGGTAGAGGGCAGAACACACAGATAGGGATTTGTTATTAATACCAAGACAAGAAAGGCATGTGACTGATATGACTCATGGTAATAATGAAAACAATAACATTCTAAATTTTTTCACTAATTATTCTGTGCAAGCAGATGAAATTGCAAAAATTATGAAAACCCATTGGCAGGTTTTGGAAGCAGAACAGAAGTTGCTACAGGTAGCTGAACATCCACCTAGGATGGTATATAGGCGAATACAAACTGTTGGTATTAGAGTGGTACATAGCCACCAGAAAAATAATGTAGTGCAACAGAGATTTGATTGGCTTTCACCATGTCCAAAAGGGAATTCTGTCCGTGGCAACTGCATACATTGTACAGTAATGATACAAAAATGAATACAGTTTTTAATGAGAATACAGGAATAGGACTCCCTATTCAAGATTTCATCAATTGCAAAACTGAAGGTGTAATATATATGGCTAAGTGTAATTGCAAGTGTTTTTATGTAAGAATAACTAAAAGAAAATGAAAAGTACAAATTGGGGAACTCCTAAGTGCAGCTGAATGAACAGATAAAAAAATGTTGTAGCTAGTCATATCATGGAAAAGGGACTGGCCATAAATAAACATTTATGGATATAGAAAAACCTCAGGAAAACCCACACGGGGAGAGCATGATAATATGTTATTATGGAGAAAATATTATTGGATATATACATTGGATGGGGTCCACTGAACAGCTTGTGGCTTTCGAGGATGCCGTGGCTCAGGCCGTGGAACATGCCTATTCAGCTTCGGCTTCTATGCTGCTTACCTTTGGCGTCACCTTTATGGGGGCATTTAGGGATTAGGTAGGGAAAAGGGGCAGACTAGGTGGGCCACATGGTCCTTATCTGCTGTCACCTTCTGTGTAACTGTGTATCTGGATGCCAAAAGAGGCTTTGGCCTCAATGATGGATTTGATTTATGGCTTTTTTTTAAACAAACTATTAGATATAGTTTTAATTTTTATATTTGAATCCTTTGCCTGAGATTGTTAAGCCCCTAATGATTGTTATGCTGTTGGTAGGATTTATTTGTATTAAGCATTACTATATCCCTTGTTAATAGGAAATTAGTATTATAATTAGGGTTTCTCATTTTAGGTGTTCTTCTTTTTTAAACTGTTTATTTACAATGTTTTTTAATATTTTTCAGAGTAATAGAAATCGGTTATTTTTGGTGTAAATAAATTAACTGACACCAAATTTCATTATTAATCTGTGTTTAGTCAATGTAATAAAAAGGGATTAAAAGTCCACTGTGTACCATGAATGATAATGGTGAGATAATTAAGCAATAAGGCATGATCAGGGGTTATGTTGATGGTGTGTTAATCACCTTCTAGGGGTGTAATTTTGCACGAGGCATAGCCGAGTGCCACATGCCCCTAGAGGGTGATTAAATGACCACTAACATAACCCCTGGGAGTGCCTTATTGCTGTTATAATAAAACTGTGTTTTGTAAATAGTGTTATACCTTGTTCACCATATCATTAGGTTCTACAAGTATGTTAATAAAAGATTAACATAAGGCTGATAGAATGCTTACAGCCAATCAAGCTCTGTTTCTCAGACCCTTTTATGTTGGCTTTGCATGACCAACATATTAATGATGTAATGCAGAGTTGGAGGCACGGCACTGTTGGAAGAATGCAGAGCGCATAAGTAGGTGCGTCCATCATTCCCCAATAAGCCTGCACAGAATCACCTTTCGGGACCCAGTAACAAAATGACAGTGTCACTGTTCATGAGGGGGGCTCTCAAAAAGCCTATGTCGCAAATTTGGTGAAAGAAATCCCAAACATGGCTGTTGTACGAGCGTGCGTTGTGCAGTTTCCATGCACGCTCGTAACTTCATGAGTTTGTAATATTTTCACTCCAGATTTTCAAAATTGGCATTTTTACACACCTCCTGATGAACAGTATAGCTGTCATTTTACATATCCTGGCTGAAATGTGTTTTCGCATTTCCGGCGCAGAATAGCATAGTCGCTGTGCAAAATCAGTTTTTGGGACAGTTTGAGGAAATGATGGTGACACTGTTCATGAGCAGAAGTCCTAAAATGCCTATGCTGAAAATTTGGTGGTAAAAGTCCATAAAATGACTGTGATATAAGCGTGCGTTGCACAGTTGCACGCACCCTTGTAACTTCACAAATTTGCAATATTTCCATGCCAGATTTTCAACACTGCCATTTTTTCACACCTCCTTATGAACAGCACAGCTGTCATTTTTCACATCCTGCCCAAAATGTGTTTCTGCACCTGTGACACACAATGGCGTGGTCGCTGTGGGAAATCAACTTTTGGGACAGATTAACAAAATCACAGCACCACTGTTCATGAGGGGAGATCCCAAAATGCCTATGTTAAAAATGTGGCTAACAAACTCCCAAAAATAATTGGGTTATGGATGTGTGTTGTGCAGTTTCTATGCATGCTCATGACCACCAATTTTTTATATTTTCACACCAGATTTTCAACATTGCCATTTTTTTAAGCCTCCTCATGAACAATACAATTGTCATTTTCCACATCCTGCCCAAAATGTGTTTTCATTCCTGTGTCACCAAATGGCATAGCCGCTGTGCAAAACCACCTGTCAGCTAACAAACTGATTGTGCCACTTTTCATGAGGTGGGCTCACAAAAAGCCCATGTTGAAAATTTGGAGTGAAAATACCAACACAAGCCTACGGTGTTAGGGTTTCCAACTGTAGCACCCCACCCTGTAGAGACTGACAGGCTTCAGGGGTGTGACTTGGGATCATGCCATTCCACCCCCACCCTCACCCTGCAGCCAGTGACAGGCATCATGGTGTGCCTTGCACTGTTTGGCCACAAAGTTCACCCCATGCTCCTATACTGCACCCACCTCAGTGTATTTCCTTCTGGAATGGGGTAAGTACAGCACCCAAAGACCCCAAAGCACACCACAACACTTGTCAGTGTCTACAGGGTAGGTTAGGTACAATGCCATGAGCGTTATAGCTGACTAACCAAAGGTACACCCCAATGCCTGTCAGTCTCTACAGGGTGGGGTTGGGGTTGGCATCACTTCAGTACTTCACTGTCATTCCTATTATGCATCTCTAACTCCGGCACTACCAATGCCAATGCCAGCGAGACAACATTCGGCATTGACAAATGCTTGTTATAATTGACATTAAGCACCATCTGAGAATGAACTTTCTACACTGGCACTAGAGACAGGCAATGCAAGAATACACAAAACACATTCACTCAGTTCCGGACACTGCTTCATTTTTCCCCTTCCAATACTGGTGCACTTCTAAATCAGTATTAGTGGGTATTGTTTCTGCCAAGTACTCATCAACTTGTGCACAAAGCAAGTCTGTGTCTGACTGGTTGAAAGTGTCAAAGATAAATTGGTAATTTTCATAATTAGAAAAGAATTCATTTCTTCTGAAGGGATCTAAGACTTGTGCTGAGTACCACAGAGAAGCTTCATTTAATTCAAATCCCATTGTTGGATTTGGGATATTTCTTGCCATTACAGCCTGCCATTTGTCATACATTGCTGTGTAGAACATTTGAAAAGTTTCCTCCAGTACTTGCTGTGTCTCTAAGACAAACACCCTAGAAGTGCACTCACTCCAGGGCCAAACTCACAACTGCCACCATCAACTTTACTTGCTAGTACTATTTTTGTGTCCACACCTACAATGTTAAACACTTGATGAACGAAAGTTTTTTCTGACTCTAGTCTCTTCATGATATCAATTACAGGTTTCATGTTCTCACTTAAAAAGTTTAAAATTCAGTACAGTGTTTTTTTTTTTTACTTCTGAGTCTATATGCTTTTCAGTTTGTCACATTTCTTTCCAGCAGCATCATCACTTAATAGAAACACAGTGAATGGTCGCCACATGGCTAGCATGTTTCAACTACTTCTAGTACTGAGTACCAGCAGCTATGTGTGTCGCTTGGGATAATATTTTGTTTGACTCCAAACTGTGAGCAGACAGCATGGTATTTTGTTTTTTAGCTCTCGAGCATATTTAAACAATGCTCCCAAATGCACGACAAAATCAATTACCTTTTTTAAGACATGTGACGAGATCAGTGCAGACTTTAGAACGCCATCCAGAAGGTGGCAGGGATCACGTACAGGGAATGCCTTGAACTGCGGCTAAGCTTTGTGCAGATCTTCACAAAATCAGTACATATACAGACCATATCCTCCCAGCTTTTTCCAGATAGGTCGAGAACTTTTTGCAGCAAGGCTGCAATGGACATGGCATTACAACATTGGATGACATCCAGGTCTACCATTATTGTTCACCGACTTCAGCCCATGTTTTGGTCAGCAAAAGTAAAGAGCACTGCCACAGCAGGGTCACCATGCATTTCTGGGGTCTCATCGATCAATACTGAAATTTGTGTAGCATTTATAAGAACCAGTATGTGATCTCTGTCTGAGTTAAAAACCTCAGGCAAGTACTTATCATATATTTGAGTGGATTTGGGCATGGTTCTTGCAGCTGGGGCCAGTTTTCTAAACAGTTCACCTAGCGGGCCTTCCATTTGATGTAAACTCATACCAGATTGAATAATGGCATGGGCAAACTCATGTGCGACGTCCCTTTCATCCTCCCTTTTCCATCTGGTGATTGTTGCCTCAAGGGAAATTTGGCCAAGTCCATGCTCTTCCTTCTCGATTGGCTGTTTCTGTTTCAGGTGAGTTTGGACTGAACATGCTCTGATATCCGGCTGGTGGTTTTTCCATGTATCACAGGGACTGTCACTTGACAAAACTTGCACACCAGAGTTCTCCTGCCATGTAACTCCTCGACCATGAAATCATTATGCTCCACAGCATACTGGTCTGCTGTCTTTGAGCGTCAAGGCATTTTTCTTTATGCTGTCTCCTTTCTGTCTTGGCGTTCTGATGCTGTGGATTTTATCCACATGCTGCAGCTCATTGTGGCATGTGATGCAATCACATAATTTGCATGTGGAACCTCCACTCCATTATTCGGTTTTTTTTTTCAGTTATAACTAAAATCCAAAAATATCACATTAGTGGTGTTTTTTCTGTGATTATCATTTATAACTGAAAACCAGAAACCCTAATTATAATTATTTATGTTTAAATAATTATTGTGTTTCTAGGGACGTGGATATGATGTGCAATCCACACCTGGCAGTGTTCCTTTCCCTTTAATTCCTGACGGCTCCTCCCACCCACCCGGGTGGTAACTCCCTTGGCACCGCCCCGTGACATCAGATCTTCCTTTCTGCTGGAAGAAGAAGGTTCCCTCCTTATCGCTTTGCAATGAGTAGGCCCTTTGCTTTCAAAAATAAAAAAAAACTTTTCTTCTTGACTTCTCAAGTGTTTTCGAACTCATTCAAACTTTCGCCATGGATGAGTCAAAGTTGGGGCCAGGTTTCAAGCACTGCAACTGTGAGCAGAATATGTCCCAGATGGAGCCACACACCTCATATGTCTACTGCCTAGGCCAGGATCACGATCCCCAGGCTTGTGGCCTATGTTGCAGTTTGCATTCAAGCACCTTGGAGGACTGGCATGCTCCACTACTTCTTGGGTGACCGGATGAACAGGACCCTCCTGTTCAAGCAACAGATGCCCATTGGGTGGTCTCTGCGGTTGCGGGTTCCCCTGAACAGCTAATGTCTTTCAAGGAGGCTGTGGCACATGCCACAGAGCATGCCTCTTCAGCTGCAGCTCTTGTGCTGCTCACCTTTGATGCTACCTTTAAGGGGGCATTTATGGATTTGTGCCAGTTCCTTCCCATCCTTGGGTAGGACACATCTAAGGGCACAAAATTATTGAAATCATCGGAAAAAGAGACTAAGAAAAAATTCTTGTCGACGTTCATGGGATTGCGAGCACTCTCAGGCCTCAAATTCCCATACTTCCTTAGAGGTTTTGACTATGGTTGATCCTTCATTCTGGGCCACTGGCTCCATCACCTCCCTGTTGAGCCAGTTGTCTGGGATGCCCATCGATCAACCTGTTGAGATTTTTCTCGAGCCGGTCAATGCATTGTCACAGGGTGAGATGGATACCTCTCTCTCTCTCTCTCTTTCTCTCTCTAAGACTCAGTTCCTACCAGTTATCTCTCAGGGAGGGTCAGACCTGCCCACTGATCTGGTCTGTAACCCTCAGGATCTCGGTACCCCGCGGGGGATCCTTGGCTTTCGCTGCTTCCCTCTCCTTCTCGCTGTCGGTCTCCCTGATGGTTGAGATCAAGGTTGAGATCCTGTAGTCTGGATTCAAGCAGCCCTCACCATCATCAGCAATCCTGCTCTTGGCACTTGGGAAAGTGGCACCACTGCTACTCTTTCTCTTCTTCCTCTTCAGGTGAGGAGAGACTCTGACGCAAAATGCACTGGTGCTATGAAGAGCTTATGTGGCAGCATCTCATGCTTTCCAGAGTTAAGCCAATTTTGGCCCCCACCCCGGCTCTTCCATGGCTCCCGCCACCAAGGCCCCAGCCTACTCCAGTTCAGACGGTTCCAGCTTGGCCTATTCTGGCTTCTCCATCCATCCAGGTGGAGCTGTCTCCCAAACAGCCGAAGGAGGGTCCCCCCTCCTAAGGATGCCTGTACCACTCCTGGGCTTCTGTGTTGGCTGTCAGTCACTGTTACCCCGATAGGCCCCACTGGGTCAATGGGGACTCAGGTGGTCAACTACTTTTTGGCAAATCCTCAGAGTCTAAGTACTTCTCCCTGCATTCCTATCCGTTGGATGCCAAGCCAGTGGAGGATTTGACTATGGATCACGGTCTCACTTCTTTTGGGGATTGCTCCATTTGATCTCAGAATCTATGGGGATCCAGATGGAGCCTTCAAAAAACAGGCCAAGTACCCATTGACTGAGATTCTCAACCAGGGTGACTCCCCTGGGGTGGCCTTCCCAGTCACCAAGACCATTCTTAGCCCCACTCTGAAGCTTTGGCAGCACCCTGCCTCTTGCCCTGTATCATCATCCTGGAGGGCCTGCAAGTATGTGGTGCCTACCGGTTCCCTGTTGGGTTTCACCGAACATCCATTGGCCGAGGGTCTGGTGGCCGACTTGGTCTTTCGGCATACAGGCAATGTCAGGGATGTGGATAAACCTCCTGACAAAGAATCAAGAAATTGGATCACATGGCCAAAAGGTCTGTGAGCCTCTTCTCTTGGCCTTTGATATTACTTGCTCATACCCATTTAAGCACTCTCGATAAGAGTGCTTAACCAGCTCCCAGCTGACATACAGACTATGGTCAAACAAGTCTGGGACCAGGGCAGAGCAGTGGCTAAACAGCTCCAGATGGCCATGGACATTAGTGACTCCTGTGCCTGGTTCATGGTCGCTGCTGTGGTCATGCACCGCAGGTCTTGGCTGTGGATTTCTACCTTCATGGCAGATACCTAGCATAAATTGGTGGATGTCCCCTTCTTGTGCACAGACCTGTTTGGGCCAGGGTTGGAAGGACACCTCAGTAGGATTGCGAAATCCAGTGCCACCATGGACTCAGTCACCTCTGCCCAGAGGGATACCATGGGGCTCTAAGATTCAGAGAAAGAAGCCCTTTTGGGCCCCAGCTGCCCCAGTGGCCAAGCCGTCAAACCCCCAACTGTGCAGCAGATACAGGCTTGATGTCCTCAACCAAAGTCAGTTGCTTTGGTCATCTGCAAACCAGGGTGTCGAGGTCCTGCTGTCCCTCAGCTGGTGCCTTCTCCTTCTCCAAGCCTGCCCAGTGATAAGATGGGGGTGCCTCCACATACACATCCTCTTTCCCCTGGGTTCTCCATTGGGGGGCTGGCTCTGCTACTTTTCCACCTGGTCCACTGTCACCACAGCCAGGGTCTGCCTCTGGAGTTTGAGGCTTATCCGCCTTGCCGAGCCCATGCACCATGGGAGGACATGCTGTCCACCATTCAAGAGGACATCACCCTGCTCCTCCAGAAGGAGATACTGGTTCAAGTCCCGGACCCTTCAGTAAGCCCAGGGTTTGTCTCCAGGTACTTTCTGGTTCCCAAGCTAACAAGGGGCTGATGTCTCATTGTAAATCTGCACGACCTGAACAAGTTCCTTCGGTTGCGCACCTTCAGGATGGTCACTCTGACTCAGATAATTCCATCCCTGGAGCAGAACATGTGGCTCTGCTCCCTAGATCTTTGGGACATGTTCTTTCACATTCCTATCCATCCGCCCCACCGCCAGTTCCTTCAGTTCTGTGCGTAAGGGAAGCTCCATGAGTACCAGGCCATGCCCTTTGGCCTCTCCTCAGCTCCAAGGGTTTTCACCAAGTGCATTACAGTGGTGGCAGCCTACCTGAGATGCTGAGGGGTCCGGGTGTACCCCTCCCTGGATGACTGACTGATAATAGGTCCCTCCAGGGAGGAGATGGAGTGGTCCAGGGATCTGACCCTCTAGACCTGCTTGTCCCTTGGCCTTCTGGTCAGCAAGGCCAAGTTGGAGCTCATATCTTCGCAGGTGATTCACTTCATTGAGGCGGACCCCGACTCTTGCAGAGCCAGAGCTTGACTACCAGTGGATCAGGTGGAGGCTCTCTCCTCTTTTGCTTGATCATTTCAGGTTGGGCAGTTGTGCTCTGCACCTCTTGGGATTCATGGTGGCTTGCACCAGCATGGTCCATTGGGCCTGGTGGAGAATGCGCTCTCTGCAGTGGGGAGCTAACCCATCAATGGTCTCTGTGTAAGGGCCACTTTGACCAGTTGGTCACTGTGACTCAGTTGATGTGGGACACCCTCCTGTAGTGGTTAGTCCCAAAACATCTGCAGGAAGGAATTCCATTTGACCACCGAAAGCCGATGGTCACTGTAATGACCAATGCATCCCTGATGGGCTGGGGTGCCCACCTGGGGGAACCCAGAGTCCATGGACTCTGGACCCCTGAGGAGTCCAGATGCCATATCAACCTGCTGGAGCTTTGGGCAGTTCGGCTGGTACTGACAGCCTTTGCTCCACACATTTGGGGTCAGGTCATTCAGATCCAGAAGGACAACACCAAGACCATATACTGCCTCAACAAGCAGAGTGGGATACACTCGCTTCCTCTGTGTAGTGAAGCTCTCCACATCTGGACCTTCATGCTCAGCCTGAACACTGATCTCCTGACCATCCATGTGGCCAGCATATCCAACCAGCTGGCAGACACCCTCAGCCGGGTGGGTGAGGAATCTCACGAGTGGTCTCTCCATCTGAGGTAGTGCAAAGTCTGTTCTCCCGATGGTGCACCCTTCTGGTGGATATGTTTGCCTCCAGGGAGAACAGAAAGCTGAGACTGTTTTGTGCCCACCTTCCTCAGCAGGGAACACTGCAGGGAGATGCCTTTTTGAGCCCCTTGACACTGGGCCTCATGTATATCTTCCCTCCATTTCCTCTGATCCACAAAGTGCTGCTCAAGACCAGGAGGGACAAGGCACAGATGACCCTGATGGCTCTGGACTGGCCCCACCAGTTCTGGTACCTCGATCTCCTCAGTCTCAGCTGCAGGCTCCTGTGGCGTCTTTCTCCAGGCCAGGACATGCTCTCTTGCAATCAGGGGAAGGTACTCCATCTGGGCCTTCAATCCCTGCACTTAACAGCCTGGTTCCTGAGTGGCTAGAGTTCCAGGCTTTAGGTCTCTCCAAAGATGTGCTCACTGTGGACGAGGCTTCTCAGAAGGAGTCAACCCAAAAATGCTATGTCTTCAAATGGAAGAGGTTCTCCATTTGGTGCCAGGGCAAGGTACTGGACCCCTTATGTTGACCAGTGGTGAGCATTCTTGACTACCTTTGATCCCTCTCTGTGGGGCCTTTGGTCGATGACCCTTAAGGTGCATCTGGCTGCCATCTCAGCATACTGGGCATGGGCTGGTATGCCATCAGTGGTGCAGGAGAAGGTGGTCTGGTGCTTTTTCAAAGGCCTTGATCACATTTTCAGTTTGCTGTGTGAACCACCAGCACTGTGGGACTTGTTGCTGGTGTTGTCAAAGCTCATGGGCAAGCCATTTGAACCAATCCACAGATATGAGATGTCACACCTGTCATGGAAGACTGCCATCTTAGTGGCTATCATGTCACCCAGAAGGATCAATGAGCTCCAGATGCTCTTGGTGGAGTCTCCTTACTTGGTCTTCCACAAGAACAAGGTTGTTCTTCACCCCAACCTGAAGTTCCTCCTGAAGATTGTGTCTGAGTTTCACCTTAACCAGGTGATCAATCTCCTAGTGTATTTCACCAATCACACCTCGGAGGCTGAGCACAAGCTTAATACTTTGGACCTGCGGTAAGTGCTTGCCTATTATAAGGAGCGCATAGTTGGAGTTCGGGGAGAGGGTCACCAGTTCTTTGTCACCTGTGCTGAAGCTGTGCCTGGCAGACTGTCAGCTAAGCAGATGATTGGCAGGTGGATTGTATCCTGCATCAACCTCTGCTATAGGTTGGCAGGTAGGGAGCCTCCCGTAGGGCTAAGGGCTTATTCCATCCATCATACTGCTACCTCGGTGGCTGCTTCCAGGGATGTCCCTATCCATGAAATCTGCAGGGCTGCTACCTGGAAGTCAGCACATACCTTCATTGCCCACTACCACATTGCCCTTGAGTCACGCCGGATGCTGGTTTTGGGGCCTCAGTTCTCCAATCTCTCTTCCCTAAGTATAGGGTGTGTACCTTGCCCCCACCTCCCTGGAGAACTGCTAGGAGTCTGCCAGAAGTGTGGATCGTACATCATATCCACGTCCCTAGAAAAACAGGTTACTCAGTTGCAACAGTAGTTCTAGGAGTGGTACATGATGTACATCCACACTGACCCACCCAACCTCACCTGGCAAGTGGCACACCAATTCTTGCTTCCAGCTGGTAAGATCTGACATCATGGGGAAGTGCTGAGGGAGTTACACCCTGGGTGGGTGGGAGGAACCAGCCTGAAGATGTTCCAGCAGGAATTAAAGGGAAATTAACATTGCCAGAAGTGTGGATGTACATCATATACCACACCTACAACTACTGTTACAGGTGAGTAACCTATTTTTCTTTCCCTCTTTTTGCTGTCCACCTAACCTGGCATATTTATGTTCTGTCTTTTGGATGAGACATTACACTGAGGTCCCGTCTGTTTGCTTCAGTGGTTGTTCAGGTTGCTGTTAAAGATCCCATGGCACTTTTTGAAAAAGAGTAGGGGGAAGTTCCCTGATATCCTGGCCAAATTTCTCCCATTCACAAAAAATACTACCAACAGCTTAATCTGGTTCAGTGTGAGTTGGTTCCCACCTGTTTCCCCCCCACCCCTGGGACAAAGCTGAAAATAGGAAGAATTGCCTGGTCCCTCCTTCCCAGTCAACAAAAACTAAATAAATAATGCTCTGCAGTTTGGTAGTCATTTTTGCATCAGTCACAAGAATTTACCGAAGACCACACAGAAGATCAGTACCTGGGACTGTTGCCAGCACAGCAGCCATTGATTTTTATATTGCAGCACTGTTATCTTAACAATTTTCATTAACTAGTGTTAAATAGCAAAATAGTTTTGCTGTTTGAATATCGATATGAATTGTTTACACTTTCTGTCTTTGTTTCATTTATTGCATGATAGTACATAATGTCTGTTACTTCTGATTATCATGTACGTTCAATGTGTGTGCAATATTATATAGTATAGCTATATGCAATATTTATTTATGTTGAGCTAGGTTCTGGGATTTACATACATGTATTTATTATTCAGTGAGGTAGCCAACAGCCAGCTGTTATTCATCCTAGAATACAACTGTGTATATGCATAAGAATATATTGACTCTACCTTTAGTAGCAAACATATGTATCTAGAAGATAGCGTGATAGTTATTTTTATTAGTGATGTTCTATTCATCCAGTGGTGGGTGCCTTCATAATTAATTGTACATCATTTGTAATTAATTTGCGTGAGTATAGGATGAATGTTAATAGCTAGCACTATATAAGAAGTATGTTTGTCAGTTTGTCTGTTACTCTTGAAAAAGCACATGGTCTGTGTGAAATGTTGAATCTTTGTCCAGTATGGCTGCCATTTGATAATTTATATTTAATACAATTTTAATATATCCTATAGACTAGTTAAGAGTATTTAATGTTGGTCTGTGAGCTGGAGCTGTTTTTTCATAACTGGTACTGTTTTTGTCCTTGTGCTCAAGGATTCTTTCTAAGCTGCCTGTTCATTTTTACATTCTGATCAAAGAATAGTTTGGTTTTCCCCCACATCACCACCTTCTTTTTCCTGGTCATTGCCAGCACTTGTTTTTTGGTATGATAGCTTTAGAATTGCATCCCAATTGATCTAGGTCGCTTTCCAGGCCCTGGCTTTGGGCTTCATGCTTAATGCACTCTCTCAATGTTTAACTGAAGATCCAAAGGCAGGGCCAGCGAGTCATGGAGGAACTTCTCAATACATTCAGATATTCATGGCTCCTCTTCCTCCTCAAGCAGTTTATAAATCTGCATGTTCTTTTGGCTGAGCCTGCCCTCCAGGTCTCTACATTTCTCTTCTGTCTGCACCTACACATGATGCAGGTGCAGTATTAAGTCACATAGTTTACATCATTTGAATGCTCTGGCATTTGGAGGATTTTCACTTGCATGTCTGGGCTGGCAGTGTAGTCTAGAGGTTAGAGTAATGAGCTGTGAATGGGCTTAGTACATCCAGCAGACAAACCTCAGTTTGATTCCCAGAACCTTCATTTGCATACTGTGCAACTCTGAGCAAGTCACTGAACCTCCCCAGTGCTCCCTGTTGGCTCCTGAAAACAGGCACTTGTACCTAGTGAGCCTTACCCAGTTACCAAAGAAGACAATAAAAAATATGTCAGTTTGTTCATTTGGCACTGGATCCAGAGCAGTCCATTGCAAGTGTATATTTTCTTGGATTTCAGTGAGGAAGGGCAGTGGGACTGAATATTTTTAAGAAGCCTGTCTGCTTCCCAAATCTCCATGTTGGTTCTTGGGGCTGAGATGTGTTTCAGGACTATCCAGCACTCAGTTTTTTGTGTTTAATGATTTTTGCCTCCCATTGCTAAGTGACACCTTGGTCTCTGTGAAAAACCTAAAAAAAGAGACTCTGACTTAGCTTTAGATGTGCAGGTTTTTAGCCCAGAAATTGGAGCCTTAGTCTCTAAGGTGCCATTCTTGCTGATGGTATAACCTGAAGTCCCTAGATTTGGGATTTTTGCATTCAGAGTATATTCCAAAAGTAATCCTAAAATCCTTTGACCCAGGGTGGTACTTAGAGTCTGAACAAGTTTGACTGGGTTGTTCTAAATGTTAAAAAAAAAAAATGAAAAGCCAAAATTAGGCACCACCTATAGGTTTGTTGGCTAAAAAAGGTTAGAAACCATGTGGCCAATAAATACATACATTAGCAAAGATAAAGTTGCCATTTTTTTACTTATTTTTTTAAAAAGTGCAACAGCGCAAAAAAAAGTGTGGAGTACAATACTCCTACATATGGCAGTGATGGTCAGATAATACAGAACATTTGCAGCACCAGTGTGTGTCAAACTATGTACTAAATGTTTACTTGCTGTTCTAACTTGCACTTAAGAGGCAACAGGCAGCTACTGTATGCATGCACCACACCAAAGTGCTGTTCTAATTCTTGCAGGTAGAATGAAATGTTACTCACCATAGTAACAGCTTTTCTTCTAAAGGATTAGAGCAGCCAGTCAGACTACCCTTCTCTAGCTCCTCTTTTTAGGATAAGGAATTTAGGGTCTACAAAATCAGATATTGTTATTTATTTATAGCTTAAACTTTTAATGATTATTGAGAGTGGGTGCTGGTGACAGCTAATATCCAGGGACTGACACACTCATTATGCTGATGAGGGCATGACCTTTCTGGACTCTGCAAATATAAAAAAAGAAAATAAATACTCTTAACCGAGACTGTGACCAAAGAATAAGTATGCCACAGTTCCCAGTAGAAAGCCCAGGTTGACAGCCTAGTGGATACCTTGCTCTGTGTGAGCAGGGAATTGTGGGATATAGTAGTCCACCTGAAACAGATTGCTTGAATATTGTTAAGAACCTAGCCTTCCACCCAACTCTTCATGCTGGTTCTGGGGGCTAGGAGCAACTGTTAGGAGGCCCATTTGGGGCTTGTAACAGCGTGGAGTGGGGCAGATTATTTTATTTATTTAAAAATAGGTACCCACCAAAGCCACACTGAGATACAGCTCATTTCCAGGGCAGGCAGAGCACAGAGGAGAGGACAGTAACAAGAAATATGAGATTAGAGAGGGGCATAGAGGTCTTGTGCCCTCCTAGAAGCCTCTACAGTGTGTGTCCCACTCTGTGAATTGCACCAGATTGTAGCTATACTCCTTTGGTGGCTACTATCCTCTGTGCATCCAGGGCTTCCCAGTACACATGGATTGAGATATATAGGGCTCTGTGGATTACTCAAAATCATGCTATGCTTAAATGACAATCAACATTGTCCAAGAGGGTAGTATCTTTCAGAAAAAGAGATGTGCACGAGCAAGGGGGCACAATTTGAAGATGGGGGGATGGCTCAGAGGTACATAGATGCATAGACAGTGTCGGCAGATAAGGGCCTATGGCCCACCCAGTCTGCCCATTTGAGCTTGTAAGTTCAGTTTATGTTTTCCTAGAAGTCTGTTGCCCCTTACCCCTGACCTCCAGAATTCCTTAATGTCTATCCCATGCATTCTTAAATCCTGTGATTGTTTCAGCCCCACCACTTCCTCTGGCAGGGTGTTCCACTTGTCCACCACCGTTCTGTGAAGAAATTCTTCCTCACATTTCCTCTGAATCGTCCTCCTCCAACTTCATCCCATGCCCTCTAGTCCTGGAACATCTTTTTGCTTAAAATATGTGTATTCCTGCACCCTGTTCCTCCTGTAAGATACTTGTATGTCTCTATCATATCCCTCTCCTCCTCTCCTCCAGGGAGTACATATTCAGTTCCTTCAACCTGTCCTCATAGGACTTGTGATGCAATCCATGTACCATCTTTGTTGCCTCCTCTGAACCTTCTCTACCCTGTCTATGTCCTTACGTGGTAAGGTCTCCAGAACTGTACACTGTACTCCAGGTGGGGCCTCACTAGTGTCTTGTATAGTGGAATTATGACCTCCCTTTCCTGCTGGTGATGCCCCAGCCTATGCATCCCAGCATCCTATTTCTTTACCTGCTGCCTTGTCACACTGTTTCCCTACCTTGAGGTCATCAGATATGATAACCCCAAGATCCCTTTCCTGCTTGGTGCAAGCTATATCCTCACCCCAACTGATATATTGTGCCAGGGCTTTTGCCCCATATGCATTATCTTGCACTTCTTTGCATTGAATTTCAGCTGCCAAATCCCTGACCATTCTTCAAGTTTTGGCAGGTCCCTTCTCATTCTGTCTACACCCTCTGGTGTGTCTGCTCTGTTACAGAGCTTTGTGTCATCAGCGAACAGTGAAATTCTGTCTTCTAGGCCCTGCGCAATGTCACTGATGAAGATGTTGAATAGGACCGGTCCCAGCACTGATCCCTGTGGTACCCCACTGGTCACTTTTCCCCCTGTGGGTGACAGCCATTTACCACCACCCTTTTGTGTCCTGCCACCCAGCCAGTTACCACCCACCACACTACTGTCCTTCCCACACCCATATTCCCCAGTTTGTGTAATAGTCTTCTATGTGGCACAGTGTCAAAGGCCTTGCTGAAGTCCAGATAGGCCATGTCCACTGCCTCCCGATCCACCTCCCAGTCATCCAGACAAAAATTCAACTAGGTTGGTCTGACATGACCTCCCCCTGGTGAAACCATGCTGCCTTGGGTCCTGTAGTCCATTGACAACCAGATGTTCCACTAGTCTCTCCTTCAGTAGTGCTTCCATGATCTTCCCCACTACTGAGGTGAGGCTGACTGGTCTGTAGTTCCCTGCTTCCTCTTTGTTCCCACTTTTGTATAAGGGGACTACATCTGCTGTCCTCCAGTCTTTGGGTACCTCCCCTGTTTCCAGTGATCGGCTAAACAGGATAGCCAGAGGTTCAGCCACCACCTGTCTTAGTTCTTTAAGGACCCTGGGGTGCACCCCATCTGGTCCCATTGCTGTATCAACTCTTATTACTTCCAGTTCCTTCAGGACCCTTTCTTGTGTAAAGGGACTTGTGTCCATTTCTGCACCATTCTCACCACTTATACTCCCTTCCGACCCATTACCCTCCTCTTCCTCAGTAAAGACTGAGCAGAAATACCTGTTCAATATGTCAGCTTTACTGTTGTCATCCTCCATGCAGCCCCCATCATCCCCTTTCAGTCTCACTATCCCTCCCTTTGCCTTCCTTTTTTCACTTATGTACCTGTAAAAGGTTTCATCCCCTCTACCCACTGATTTTGCAATGTGTTCTTCTGTCTGAGCTTTGGCTTCCCTTACTGACCTCCCTGCCTCCCTTTGCTTCTCCTGGTACTTCTCCCTATCCCCTTCTGCCTGTGTCTTTTTGTCTTGCCTGAATGCACTCTTTTTGGCTTTCACTTTCTTTGCTACCTCTTTGGAAAACCATAATGGTCTCCTCTTCCTTTTTCTCTTGCTAACCTGCTTAATGTGAGAAAGTATTTTTTCACAGAAGGTTGTGGATGCATGGAATAGCCTTCCTGAGGAAGTTGTGGAGTCGAGAACAGTGGGGGAATTCAAGAATGCACAGGACAGACATAAGGCAGTCCTAGTGGGGGGTAAGAGGAAGTAGGCTGTTGGTTAACCAGGATGTGCAGCTTATCCATCAAGTAGAAAAATGAGCAGACTGGGTGGACCAAGCGGTCCTTATCTGTCATTAAATTCTATGTTTCTATGGCAATAGAATTTGAATGTAGGATCTCCTGGTTCAAAATTGTGTTATCTAACCACTGAAGTGCAGTGCTTCCCTGATTTATTCCTCTTTATTTGCTAAATGTAAAAGTTCACAATTTTTGATTTTTCATCACTGCTTCAAAATGCAGAGGACACTGTGTCAGTGGTTAGCCTACATTTTCCTGCTATGCACGGACATAAACAGTGACTTCACTTCCTGCTGGTGATGCACTATGTGCTTGAATGTGTGTGTGGTTAGGGAGCTTTAGGGCAGGTCAAAATTATCCTCACTGATGAATAAGTTTCACAATGAACCTTTAATTGTACTGTGGCAGTAATAGTTGAAAAACATAAAAACCACAGAGGACTCAGCAGCTGAGGAACCCCAGAGATGCCTCTCATTTTCTACAGGAAAATACAGTCTATAAAACAAATGAACAACTTAATGAATGAATAAACCAAAACACTTAGTGAAATGAAATACTTAACGAGTGAACTACTTTATAATGTTGAAATTATGTTTTGTCTGTGAGTGCTTACCATCTTTTACGTAGAAATATGCATGAAGTTGCCTTTTCAGTACTGTTGGGATTACCTATCACAGTACATTAATATCATATTAGATCATCTGGATCACTACTCATTCTTAATTGGTACTTTAAAAAAAATTTCTCTAGTGCAAATGCTAATTGATTTGATATTTAAATGAGCTCATTTATTATAATTGCAAATAGCCTGAATACAAAGCATTTTAAAAATAAGTAATGTCACATAAGATTGATGGTCCTTGGGCTGATAGAACCATATAAATTAAATTCAATAACTTTGAACTAACTTTAGCTTTTCTAATACTTCTTTTCCCCTCTCTCTATATATACATGTGTGTGTGTGTGTGTGTGTGTGTGTGTGTGTGTGTGTGTGTGTGTGTGTGTGTGTGTATATATATATATATATATATATATTTACACATATACACATATACACAGACACAGAGACACAGACACACACACACTGCATATATTTACAGTATATTAAATTCTGAAATATATTTGTGAGGTTTCCTTATTAACATATAAAATACCTTTCTCCACCTTTTTTTCTAAACTGGTATAAGCAATATTATCAGTAATATATCAAGGATTATGCATATGCCTTTAAGAAATGTTATAGTTAATGGAAACCTGTGTGATTGCAATCCCACCCCTGATGAAGAAGTGTTGATTTCCAAAGCACTGGAGTAGCAGTTGTTGCTCTTAAACTTTTTTTTTTCATTAAATAAAGAAATTTAGGGTATTTATCAGTGCCTTGTATTTATATCTGATGGCCAGTGCAATATGGGCCACTTATGCTGGTTCTCCTTCTCCACCCTCCTGCATTTCTCTAAACACCCCTGTGGCTGCAATGTGCCAACTGCAGTCCCAAAACCACAAGAATTGTGTACACAGGGCATTACAGCAGGTACTGACAATATAAACAAACATACGAACTCACGAACAGTCACTACTTAGTTTGAAAACAATAAAGGCTTGAATGCAAATGCTTTTACCTCACAGTTTATTTAGATGAAATTATAGCACAAGGAAGCTCCGGCACTTGTGTCTCCACATGACCCATCATAAGGGGGCATGTCTGCAAACTACGTACATGCCGCTTAAATTAGACGTGCAATGAAACTGGATGAAAATTTGACCTTCCCTTTGTTTCACTATAACACATTACAGGCATCTTTCAGTTTTATTTGGTGGTAAAAGGTTTTAGTTCCACCAGCATTTGAGAATTTAAAACATGTTTTAATTTAGTTTTTTTCCTCTAGGAAAAAAGATGGCTACCACATTTGGCTTGGGACTAGGTTTTTGACCTGGTAAGGGTTAGGATCAGGAAAATATTTTTAAAAAATGGTGTGTAGTATAAGAGTGTACCTAGAAAAGTACATTTGACGGTATGCTAATGTTTTTTGTTAATTGCAGTTAAAACTAGCTTTTTGGAAAAACTGTTTTGTTGCACTGCTGCTTTAAATACATCAGATTTAAAGACATAGTATAACATAGAGCAATTATTAAAGGCTCAAACAGCCCATCAAGCACCTGTCAGAATTACGTGGAAGCCTAATATCCCCAAAAGCGAAGTGCATTCCTGCTCTGGGTCATTATTTCCACCTGTATGCATAGCATTAACTCCAAATTTCAACTTCCTGTTTTTCTGAAATAATTTCGCTCTTATTTTTTTTATTTATTTATTTATTTATTTATTTATTTATTTATTTATTTATGTATTTATTTATTTATGGCTTTGATAACCAGGTGAGTGCACTGATCCCAGGGACCGTTTTCAGGCATGACCCGGGCCATAACACATGGCACAGGGTGACAGTGAATACAAGGTAACTCTAGTACACATGAAACAGAAATAGATACAAGCAACAATATTGAGGACAGTGTACAAGCATGCTGTATAAATCCATTAAAAACAGTGAGTACAAGGTTCCAATATGGGACATGAAGTGGACTGATAGAAAACAACAATCATAGGCACAATGTACAAGGTATGATACATAGAGCAGTGGGCATGTAATACACTGAATATACATTAAGAAAAATATACAGTTTGTACCCATAGTACAATGTAGTACATGGAAAATAGTGAAAAAAAAATATACAATATGTACAGCCAAGGAAGTCACGTATACCATGTAACTCTTATTAACAAGACAATGAGGTAACAGTTGTGGGCTGGGGAGTAATCTAACATGTGTAGTCTAGTGTGGGCAGGTGGGTAACCCCTGGGAGCAGTGGCAGGAGGAGTTTGCCAGGAGTCAGATTTTGAGGCGGGACTTGAAACTGGAGTTCAGTCGGCAGTTTGTTCCACTGCAAGGGTGCAGCAACAGACCAAGCTCTGCGACCCATGTTGGTGGATACCCTTGGAACAGCTAGAGGGGGCGTACCATTAGAGCGGAGGTTGCGGTGAAGAGTTCGGGTTGTCAGGAGGGCAGTTAGGGGGGATTCTTGAGCCATGCAGATGACACTGTCCACCATGCAGCAGAGGGCTAGGTTGAAATGGCCTTGCAATGGTAGCCATCCAAGGGTATTATAGAGGGTGCAGTGGTGGGTGGAGAACGGGGCCAATAATGCAAAGCGACAGGCACTGTTGTAGGCAGCAGAGAGTTTGGCCATGGTAGTAGCAGAGGTCCTAGCATAGATAGAACAGTAGTCAAGAATAGGGAGAAGATTACCCTGGACAATGGCTAGCCTGGCTTTAGGGGTGAGGTATTGCCTGAATCTATAGGCAACACCTAACTTCTGATGGAACCTTTTGACAAGGGAATATGCATGGTCATCGAAACTGAGGGAGGGGTTGAGTAGTACATCTAGGTATCTGTAGGTGTCACTGTCCCCTAGGGCTGTATCGTCAGGGGTGAAAATACGTTAGGGGCTGTGGTTTTTAGTTTTGGCAAGGAAGGGCTTAGGGCCGAACAGCATAGATTTAGTTTTTTGGGCATTTACTAAGAAGAATTTTTTTGAGAACCAGCTGTAAGTTGCGGCATAGTTGTATGAGAGAACAGAGGAGATGGCATTCATGGATTTGTCACTGTGGAAGAGGACAAGATCATTGGCATACAGGAGAGAGTGACAGTTGAGGCAGTCAGAGGGGACTGAGTTGATGAAAAAGAAGAAAAAGAGGGGACCCAGGATTGAGCCTTGAGGGGGACCCAGGATTGAGCCTTGAGGGACCCCTACAGAGACAGGCAGTGTGGGGGAGCAGGTTTGGCCAATGTACACATATTGCGAGCAGCCAATTAGGTAATTAGTGAACCAGTTAGTGACTTTCTGAGAACAACCAAGGAGGCCAAGCTTGGAGGTAAGGAGAGCATGGTCGACCATGTCGAAAGCCTTAGAGAGGTCGAGGAAAACTGTCCTGGTGGCTTTACCATTGTCCATGTTAGAGAGGATGTGGTCAGTCAGAAGGGCGAGGGCAGTGGCGGTGGAATGATTTTTGCAAAAGCCATACTGTTGGTTGCATAGGAGGGTGTGTTTTCCTATGTACTCCGTGAGTTGATTGTGGACCGCTCTCTCAAGCAGTTTACTAAGATGAGGGAGGATGGAAACTGGATGGTAGTTATTGGAGGATTTGGGGTCCCCATATTTAAGAATGGGGATAACCTTAGCTGTCTTCCATAGGTCAGGCATAGAGGAGGTGGAAAGGGCAAGATTAAAGACGAAGGTGAGTGACTTGGCAATCATCGGAGAGAGATCAGTTTCAGGAAGACAGGTAATAGGCTGTCGGATCCAGAGGAACCGCGGTTAGGTAGACTTTTGAGTAGCTTAACTGTGTCTTGTATGGAGAGGGCTTTAAAATAGAAAGGGGTGTTTGCAGGTGATTGGCAGAGCTGGAGGAGAATGGCAATGGATCTGTTATTGGGACTGGACTTAGCAGCTGACCAGTTGACAGTTTATTTAGGTACATGAATAGGTCAGTGAACGTACAATTGAAGACACTGGCCACTTCGTGAGGGTCGGTAAGCAGCCCGCCATGGGAGCTGAGGTGTGGTGCAGTGTTTTTGGAGCAGGGGTTTAGTAGGGAGTTAATTATATCCCAGAATTTTCTAGGGTTCCCAAGGCTGGCCTGTTGCAAATTGCAGAAGTGGATCTGTTTCAAAGATTTGGCTTGTTGTTTACATTTGTTCTTCAGGCTCCTGTAAGCATCCCAGAGGGCTGGAGAGGGGATAGCTTTGAAAGTGGACCAAGCACAGTCTTTGACCTTTAGGAGGTCTTTGGAGACCGAGTGCGAGCACCCGCCTCTGACCCATCTGGTAGTAGCAGGGGAAAAGCGGTACTGGAGAGTAAGAAGAGTCCGGGTAAAAGTGGAAACCACCATGTCGGCATTGGAAAGGGAAAAAAGCATGGACCAGTCCATGGACCAGGCCTCCTCGAGTAGATTTGTGGTGTCAGGGCAGTTGAAATTCATGAGGGATAGGTATTTGAGTGGGGGGCGCTTTAGTTTGGAAGACCAGAGGAGATAGGTCATTGAGTGATCACTTAGAGTCGGCCATAGTGCCAGAGTGCAATGCTCAGTCCTCTCTATTTATGAAGATCCAGTCCAGCAGCGTCTGGGTGGCCGAGCGTTGATTAAGTCTAGTGGGGAGAGTAATCGCCTGCACCAGGTTGTGCTGCTTTAACAGGAATGCACAGTTAGGCTGGTGACAGCTCAGCCAGTTTAGATTAAAGTCGCCAAGCAGGATAGATTCCCTATGGGGAGTTAGAGAGTTCAGGCCTTGGAGGAGGCTAGTGAGTCCCACGATTCTGGCCACATTGGGGTTATAGCAGCAGCCAATACAGAGTTTCTTGGAGGATCCCAGGGTCAGTTCAGAGAGTAGCTATTCACTAGGGGAGGAAGGGTCAGAGTGTAGGATGATGCTAAGCTGAGAGAGGTTCCTTTAGGAGCAGTGCCACACCACCACCTTTTATTCCTGCCTGCCCTGTCCAGACGTAGGTAGGAATAGCCAGGTAGTTGGAAGGCATTTTCAGTGAGGCGTGGCTTCAGCCATGTTTCAGCGAGTCCCAGAACATGTGACTTGTAGAGCACAATCCATGCCTCAAGGCCAGTGAATTTGGATGGGAGGCTGCAGATATTAAATATGTGTGACTTTAAGACCAGGAGCATTAATCCAGATGCTGGAGGAAGGGGTGATGTGGGAGTTTGTTGGGCCAAGGTTACTCTCAATGTCCCCAGCAAGGGAGAGTAGCGATAGTAGGAGAAAGTATGGGCAGGGGGGAATAGTGGGTGACCAGGAGAGGTTAGCCAGGTAGTGACCAAGGAGGCGACATTCCCCTTTTGTGAGGAACGTGAAAGAGATGTGCCCCAGGGTGGACTTTAATCTAGTAGACTGTGAGGAGGGTTGAGATGGGGGGAGGGGGGAAGAGAGGAGGGAGAGGCACTGTTGGTTGTGGGCAAGCACCATAGCACAGAAGTCGGTCAGTGCCAGCCAGGAAGTAGCAGTAGAGATTTAGTTAGGTTGGCTAAAGCAAGGAGAGAGGGGAGAAATCAGGGAAAGGAGATAGGAAGCAAGAGAGGAGGGATATTAGAGAGGTCAGCCTTTTGAAGGGAAAGAGGAGGGAGTAGTGAAAGGTAAGGGGCAAGGGACTGCAAAGACAAGAGGAGTTGCAGCCAAAAAGGTGTAGTCCTGGAGGATGCAGGACCGCACTCTTGGAGATGATCTGCAGCTTTAAGTTTGTATGGGGTGGGATGGCCAATGTGAGGAGGTGCACAAAAAGGGGAGTGGTTATGGTGTATTTAATAAGTCATGGGGGTGGGTGGGGGAGTGGAAAAAATCCACAGTAGGAATCACAGTTTTGTACAGACTGCAGGATTTAACTGCATATCTGTATACTGGAGCTATGCAAAATAATTTGAAACTTGGCAGCACAGTCCGGGAGGCAGTCAGGCTGGATTCCACAGCTAGCCACTCAGACAGCTCACCGAGATGGTGAGCAGCCAATGAGAGCACTGCAGTAGGATAGTGCCAGAGTTTTGAGATGCTACAATATCTTCACTGCAACAGCAGCAGAGGGATGAAGGTAAGTCTTCAGCAAAAATTACCTGTGCTGAGAGAACGGTGGGCGGGTGGCAGCAGGCGGGTTCCCAGTCACCATAGTAGTCGGCGGGCAGCGTAGAGACTTGAGGGCAGCTGCGGGGATGTGGTGCTTTCCCGAGCAGGCAGGAAGCCTGCAGAGAAAGGGACAGAGGTCAGAGGAAAAGTCTGGGGACTCGGTGGGAGGGTTAGAAAATTAGCAATTAGACAAAGGGGTTATGCACACAAACAAGATTAACTAAATCGGAGGGTGGGTCCCAGATCTCAGGCAGGCACCAGCTGAGGACTCCTGGGGGAGGGAGACAAACAGGGAGAGAAAGAAAGAAGAAAAAGAAATAAGGGTCTGGCTGGGCTTATACAGCGGGGGAAAAACTAGCACAGCTTACAGCAGTAATATCTCTTTTTATTACACTAACAGTAAGCGTCTGGCTGTGCTAAAACAGCTGGAAAAAACTAGCTCAGCATGAAACAATATTTTCTCCTATTTATTAAACAGTAAGGGACTGGCTGGGGTAACAGCTGGAAAAACTAGCTAGCAACAACAGTAATTTCCTTATTCTTCTCTAGTAATAGGAGCAAATACAGGCAGCTAACAGTCCTGGAAAAATCCAAAAATCCACAGTAGGAATCACAGTTTTGTACAGACTGCAGGATTTAACTGCATATCTGTATAAATAATTTGAAACTTGATGGCACAGTCTGGGGAGCTAGCCACTCAGGGAGCTTGCTGAGATGGTGAGCAGCCAATGAGAGCACTGCAGTATGATGGTGCCAGCGTTTTGAGATGCAACAATAGCTTCACTGCAACAGCAGCAGAGGACTGAAGGTATGTCTTCGGCAAAAATTACCTGTGCTGAAAGAACGATGGGTGGGTGGCAGCAGGTGGGTTCCCGTTCTCGCCGTATTAGTCAGCGGGCAGCGCAGAGACTTGAGGGCAGCTGCAGGGATGCGGTGCTTGCCCGAGTGGGCAGGAAGCCTGTGCTGAGAGATCGGTGAGTGGGTGACAGCAGGTGGGTTCCTGGTCTCGCTGTAGTAGTCAGTGGGCAGCGCCGAGACTTGAGGGCAGCTGCGGGGATGCAGTGCTTGCCCGAGTGGGCAGGAAGCCTGTGCTGAGAGAACAGTGGGTGGGTGGCAGCAGGCGGGTTCCTGGTCTTGCCATAGTATTTGATGGGCAGCGCAGAGACTTGAGGGCAGCTACGGGGATGCAGTGCTTGCCCAAGCGGGCAGGAAGCCTGCAGAGGCTTGGTGGCTGTATATGCCATCTCTACTCTTGGCAAGAGATTGTTTTTTTCCCAGTAACATGTTGACTGGACATTTGATAACTTTAGTTCCTGCATTCATAAGACAAAATGTCCCATTTCTTCATAGATTTGAATCTGTAGCTTAGATTTGTCTTTTTAGCAGAGAAGTAAGAGCCCCTGGACTCATTAAGTGGTGGGTTGCTCAGATACCTCAGTTTTGCACTGCTGAGTGGTTATTAGTAAGATTTTCCCCACCCACAAACTGGCCCCTGATAAAGCTCTATTAAGCGAAGCACCAGGACACTTGCATAGTGGTGTGTCTGCTGTCTACTTGCCTTGCATTGAGTTATTACCACAATAACATTTCTGCACTTGAATTTTGGTGTTTAGCCAGTTTTCCAATTTTCCTTACATGTGCACTGATTTAGTTTGTTTTTATTAAATGGTGAGTTGCCCCAGGTACCTCTGTTTTGCACCGCTGAGTGGTTGGTTATTGGGCAGATTTTCCCCACCCCAAAATTTCTTGTCCATTTGGATATGGGTAACCACATATTGATCAGCCTCTATTCTGCCTTAGCAATGCTTAACAGGTTATGGTCTTGCACAAATAACTGGGTCCCATTCAGAAATTTTTATAGTAATGACATTTTTCATAACCAATCATACATTTTTGCAATTATACCCTTTAAGTATCTGTCAAGCAGATTTTGCAATTCAATTGCAAATTTAGCAAAAGTCATATGTTATTTCTTTATTTTTGTTCCATACAGCATTCTCTGGAGTCAGTTTATACCTTATTAACATGGCAAGTTTCAAGATCCTGTACTACACACATATGAGCCTTCATCAGAAAGTCTATATTAGGCTTCAAGGATAGCAATGAGGCTAAATCCCAGGTACTTAACTTCAATATGTATATATTTCACATAATCTGTCAAAGAACCAAAGAAGTCAACCATTACATTCCCCTCAGTATATCTGGGTCATGGAACTGGTTTAAATTTAACCTCAGCCTGGGGTAACTACAGTATCTGTCCTATCACATAGCCACTTAGAAACTTACTGTTGGTCTAGTCTCTTGAGTTCTTGTTGCTACTGATGTTCATTTTCTTTCTCTGTCTCATGATGCAGCCTCTCAGTCTTAGTCTGGTGCTGTCTTTCCTTCTCCTTCTTTTCTCTCTGGTGCTCTTTATCTTTTTTCATTCCATCAAGCTATATCTTCTCTTCCTTGTGCAATATCCCCTCTGCTTCAAACTGCCTTTGCTGATTTTGATTCTTTGTGAGCTCCAACTGTAGCTTTACAGACTCCACTTCTGTAGTTGCCATTGCTTGTAGGCACACAATCTTTGCAAAAGGTCTTGATCCTCACAGATTGTTTCAACCCTGTGAGCACACTCTTTGCAAAATGTCTTCATTCATGCTGAAAGTTTTAGTACCACCACTATGCCAGAATATGTGGCGTAGTTCTTCTTTAGTCACAGTCTCAGCAGAGTGTGCATGTTTTTCTTTTGTAAGTCAAGACTCCACACAGTCCACACTCTCATCAGTGTAGTGAATGTGTCAGTCCTTGGATTTTACTGCCACCAGTACCCATTCTCAGCATATCCATGTGCTATCATGTATTGATTATTATCATAGCCTTTTTTTAATGTCATAGTCAAGTGCCTCAAGATTTGTTGCTCATTACATTTTGAAACAAGATTTTATATAAACATTTCCACCAAAAAGTGTCTCACTTGTTTGGAAAAGGATACATAATATTGATGACTGTTGCCTATGCCAATAATTTGCCAAAAAGGCAAGGGACCACAGAGCCAAGTGTTCCATGGCCTTTGGTGCTTAGGGATGTAGAAACAGCCAAAAAAGGCTTGTGAAAGAGATCATCATCAGCGCATGCTGGTACTTCATGTAATGGAAATGTCTCTGAAATGAAATTGAATGGATACTGAAATGGCTTGTCCTCATGCTATATATCTTGCACCCCCAGGTACAAAAGCCTTAAGAGAAGAAGGAAAAAATGATGACAATGAAGGAAATTTGCAGTCAAAAACATGACCCATCATAGTCTTTAAAAGGGAGGTACTGATCACCCTGCAAAAAGTGTATGTGACACAGACAGGACAGAACTTGCTCTCATCCACCCTCAATGGACCAGTCCATCAACCCTGACTTTAAGATAAATCCTCTTTGACTCTATTTATTTGAAGTATGGTGCCAGCAAAGTTAATGAAATTGATCTTAATAACATTATCATCTTTGGTCCTCTTAACAGAACTAGAAAATAATATTGCTTATTTTCAACTGTTCTGGCTACCACACAGCCTACCACAATGCAACTAACCCTAGAGCAAATGTCTAGATCTCCAACTACAGTATGTCATAAGAAGCATGATTGTGGATGTTTCAAATGTGAGAGTGAATGGAGACCTAGATTAAAATGCTCACTCCCTTGCAGTCTCAGATAATACCAATATCTATGGCTGGAATCTTGACATCAGCATTGGCCCCAAGGACATGTAAGGCCTATTAATCTGTCTGTGATCACTGTAACTTAAATGTGTCAGCATGTTTAGGTGCTCCATGGAGATAGAGATCCCAGAAACACTTGAGGTTGGGCTGATTCATGTAGAGAAGGTTGATGAATGACTATAACCATGTGCTACAAAAGACAAGCTGTATATTTCCTTACCCTCTTTTGAAAGTAAAGACTCCTCTGTTTATTGTCCCTCATCCCCACCACAGGATCTTTTTATTTTCTTATTTTAATTTTTGTTGACCAAGAAGGAGGACTAGACAGGTCTGCCTTTTTTCAGCCTCATCCAAGGGGGAGGGGGGATACAGATGGAAACCAATGAACATTAAACCAGATTAAGCAGCTGGTGGTATTTTTAGTGAATGGGGAAAGTTGGCCATGACACCAGGGAAATTCCCCTACTCTTCCAGTAGGAGAACCCTTGGACATTAGGAATGGTCATTTGCTGCAGAAACGATGGAGAAGGTGGTTGTGCAGGGGGCTGGGGAGTAGGTCTCCTCCCTGGCCTCGGAATGCTTAGAGATTGAAAAGAAAAGAATGGATATGAATGAAACAGAGAGCTTAAAGACAGCATCCAGTGGTGAGGGAAAAGGAAAAAAATACTGAAGAGACATTGGCCACTAATTTGGATCCGGAGGCTAATTTCTCTGTCCAGAGTATGGAAATGGTTAACCTATATGCACAACTTCAAGCTGAAGAAAAAGGTTTATGGAATGAAAAGAAAAACTCATGAATGCGATCAAAGCCACAGAGAACAGGAGCTGTCGGATGATAGCGGATGAAACAATGCCCCACTCGGCATTTCAGGTGATAGATGATGCAGTAGCATCAAATGGTGTGGAGAATGATGCTACTACAAAGCCCTGTTACAGTTAATTAAAACCAAAGTAGCCGAGTCTGAGACAGCTGACTTGGAAGATGAAAAAAAGACAAGAGGAAAAAATGAAAAACAAAACAAAAAAACAAAGGAAAGCTGCAAAATAAAAGGCTGGGTATGAGAAAAGTGCTTAAAAAAGGAGGCAGCTATAAAGAAAAAATGGAAAAATTAAAAGATAAGAAACAGACAAAGTACAGGGAAAAAAACACAGAGGAAAACAAGCAAGGAGAACAGGAGTTCAGGAGCCCTCCAGCTATTGAGCAATACACAAAAGACCTACCAACAGGTACACCAAACTGGGTGACAGAAGCACTAGAAAAGATGGACTGGAAAAGGACAGAATATGGTAAAGGCTAGGACTCAAACTACCAGACAACCACATCATAAACAGGTCAGTGCAATACACAAAGTGAGAATGTTGAAAAGGGAGAATGTAGTAAAATGTATGAAGAAGCTGAGATCTCCAAAAAGACAGAAAATTATGAAATGGAAAAAAGTAAAAGTATAGATAACGAATCTAAAATGGAGACAGAAGAGGAAGAAACTTTACAAACAGATAAAGAGGCCAGCAACACAGGGCAGGAAAAAAATAAAATGCAAAATGGGGCATGGGGACCAAATAAAAATAAAAGACTGTTTCCAGAAAGTGTAAGAGAGCATGCAGAGCCAGTGAAGTGCAGAAACGATGTAAGGCTTAAGTTTAATGGGAACCCAGAAGATGCACCAAACAGACTGTTCATAGGAAAGACATTAATAAAAGAAAGCATGGGGTTCTATGCATATGAAGTATACGCTCTCATTCATATTCTAGAGGAACAGCAATCTGACATTAGTTTCAAACATCCATCAGAACTAGATTGATTTTGGAAATTATATCATGAGAAAAAAAAAAAACACTCCCTTATGGTTTCCATTTTTAGCAATTCCGCTAACAAAGCCAGCCTATAAACAAGTTACAGTACTTTTTAAAAATGAGGGTGTTAATGTCTTAGATATAACATATTGGCTTTCCCAGAAATGCAAAAAATAGGATAGCCAGAACCAATTTTAGATGAGGAATCTTTCTGGACTGCAGGGTGGAAATATAAAGTCATTTTAAGAACTTTAGAAGGGGAAACACAACACCTGTCTAATTGTTTTTTTTTTTTTTTTTTTTTTTTTAGGCTGAGACAGAGGACTAATGTTCTATGCAGGCCATTCCTCAGTCTGCTATAGGTGTGGCTCTAAAGACACTTAAGCAATATTTGTGACAAAATAAAATGTGGACTATGTGGGGAAGTAGGCCACTACAGAGCACAATATAAAAACCCAACAAGATGTAACTTATGTGAGAAGCAAACCATTCCTACAAAAGTTGTCCCTGGGCCTCACACAATAGCCCAGACCTAACAGAGAGGGTGGAGCAGAATCTAATGTAACACATGCCCAGAAAGAAGCCCAAAATGCACAAAAACAACAGAAAGATGCAAAAGCAGAAAAAGAGGTTACAAAGCAGAACCAGCCAGGAGAAAATCAGGGGACAGAAGGAAATTAAACTTCAAAATCTCAAACCCCAACAGAGGAAAATGAAGGCCTAAAAGAAAATTCATATGAAAGTATGCCCCCCCCCCCCCATTCCACCAGAAGGGCCATTTCAGATGGTTAAAAGATCAGGGAAAAAAACAACCCTGCAACCAAAACCTAAACTACAAAGGAAAGATAGTGAAGCTACACACTTAAAAAACAAATATGAAGTGTTGTAAGGGAAGGAATGGGGAGACCAAGGAGAAGATTCAGATATATCTTCAATATAGTCATCTCAGCCAGAACAGTCTTCAGATTATGAATCAACGGACACTCAGAAATCAAAAAAAAAAGGGAAACAAAAGACAAAACCAAAGATAAAAGAGATGACACCTAAAGGAAAGAATGGACCCATGACCCCCCCAAAAAAAGAGAAAATGGAAATGTTAACTTGTATAACATTAAACACTAACAGGAAGAAAAAAAACACAATCTTTGGACTTATATGGGATTTAGGAGGTGACTTAATTTTTTTTTTACAAGATGTAAGATTGCACACAGTGCAAGAAATTAAACTGGTTCAGAGGGAATAGAGGTGGGGTCCCTTCTTTTGGTCAATCAATGAAGAAATGTGTTCAGGGGTTGGAATACTGTTCAAAAACCCCAATTTAAAAATACAAAAGGTAGCGGACATCTGTCTAGGAAGGGCACTTATGGTGGACATAATAAAAAATAACAGATATATTAGATTAATAAATATCTATAGTCCACAAATCAATATAGAAAGGAACATTCTCTTCCAGAAAATAGAACCCTACTTATACACTTCCAACATGGTGCTATGGGGTGAGGATTTTAATTGCGGGAGATTCAAAAGAGATTGGGGATGAAAAACAGAAAAAGTATTCTGTGATACAAACAAACTAAATAGCATCTTGCAACAAACAAACCTGGAAGATGTATGTGACATAACGCAGCAAACACCAGAGTACTCATTTTATAAAGGTAAATTATCCACTAGAATAGATTTTGGTTCATTCCAGCAAATGCATATATAGAAAAATAAACAGATATCCAGTGGAAACATCAGATCGTATGGGAATACAGGTAGTGATTAACCTAGCAAAAGGCCCTAAACTAGGAAGAGGCTATTGGAGAATGAATTTGAACTTATTGCAAGAAGAAGAAAACAAAAATTAAATAATAGACCTATTGTATTCTAGGGAATCAGTGTTTGAGCTCTATGATGACACACTAGAATAGTGGGATGACACCAAAGAGGAGATTAAATATCTAATAACACAAACATCTAAACAAAAGACACAGTCGGCATATGAAAAAATACTTAAGCCATAGAGCAAAGTTATTGCAATTATTAACGCAGGCCAAGACATTAGGACAAAACCTGTCAGAACAAATACATCAAACCAAAAACAAAATGAAAGAATATCAATGCAATAGAGAGAAATCCTTAATTGTGGAATAGAAATATGGTATACAAGGAAATAGATTTCACACAAATCCCTATGAAAGTTGTTCCAAAAGAGTTAAAAGTAGAATTTTGACAGCATTAATAGACGAGGAAGGAGTAAGACAAACACACCAAAAACAAATACAGTTAATAGTACAAGAACATATAAAGCAAACTTTAAAAAAAAACACAGAAAAAACAAGATTACCAATTTTAGAGCAGCTACAAATACCTATATTAACAGATATAGAAATAGATTCTTTAAAAGACTAAATAGCAGACATAGAGAGAAGTTATAAAGGCAGCATCTTCAAACACAGCCCCATGTGTTGATGGAATACCAAATGAATTTTATAAAATCTTCATAGACTACCTGGCCCCAATATTAAAATACAGCTTTAAAACAGTACAAGAAAAAGGAACCCTTAGGGAAAGCATGAAGAAAGAAGTAATGTTTTTTATCCATAAAAAAGGAGACGCCTCACAAATTAAAAACTGGAGGCCACTAAGTTTACTGACAAGTGATTATACATTTCTAGCAGAAATAATTTGCAACAGACTAACAGCAGTAGCCCAAAACTTAATACTGGACACACAAACTTGCTCCATTCCTGGGAGAAATATGATGTAAAATCTGATACATGTTAGGGAAATTAAGGAAAGAGGGAATAAAAGGTCAACACAAGGATATACATACTCACTAGATCAAGAAACTGCTTTTGATGCAGTATATCATGATTATATATGGGCAGTATTAGAAAAATATAGCATACCAGAACAATTTATACACATGGTAAATATATTGTATAAAGAAGCACAAATACTCCCACTGACAAATGGGTTTTTGGGCATACCAACCTTTGTCACCAATGGAGTAAGACAGGGATGTCCATTAAGTCCTTTATTGTATATTTTTTGTTTAGATCTAATACTAAGGAAAATCGACAACACCCAGAAATTCAACCAATAGCACTGGATAAAAGAACAACTTCAAAAAAAAAAAAATAATAGCACATGCAGATGACTGTGTGTTGCTCACAAAAGATCTAAAGTCAGGGAAGAAAGCAATGCAAATAATACAAGATATACAGGAATCAACAGGAGTAAAATTAACAAAGAAAAAATAAAATACTGGCAATACGGGAAGCAGAAACAGCAAATATAGAAGATATACAAGTGACAAAAGGGAATATCAAACTATTAGGAGTGATATTTGGATCAGAGAATGCAGCACAAGGAAATTGGGAAGCAAAATATAAGATAGCAAATAGAAAATTACAAGATGGAAAACATGGACAATGACAGAAGAGAAACAATGTTATTTAATAAAAACATTCATAGTATCCATTTTTCTACACATAGCTCATGTATACTCAATTCCAATTAGGATGCAAACAAAAATACTAGGATTGTTCTTTCAATTGTTATGGAGAAACAGATTTAATCCGGTAAAAAGGAGCATCATATATAGACCAAAAAAAGAAGGTGGACTAGATATGCTAAATCCAGTAATTTTTTTCAGAGTATATTTATTATGCAAACATAAAACTTTGTGTAGAATCAGGACAGCATTTTTGGAAACCTTTATTTGCAGAATGGTTAATGTATTTTGATGACAGGTGGCAACTAATTAGTAGAGGAACACATAATCTAACACCAATGTATGTTACCACATTCCTTTATTGCTTAAAATAGAGGAAAACAGAGAAAACATCCATACAAACTAAGACTAGAAAGAAGTTCTATAAAGAAATGTTAGAAACTCAGTATGAAGAGCCAGCCTTTCAAGTATCACATGAAATAGACAAAAAAAGAATATTAGAGGCAATGCTAGAGAAGAGAATTCCAAAAAAAATGAAAGACACTGTATGGATGTACGCACATAGTAAACTAAATGTTAAGGATACTCACAAACATAAACAGATACCAGAAAGGGTGAGTAGTGAAGCAGGGTGCGAAAACAAAATTGAAACAATGAGACATTTGTTTTTTGAGTGTGGAATTATTCAATCAACATGGGTAAACTTACCACAAATTTGGGGAGAACCTATATTCAGGAAAATGACATATGAAATTTTGATATATGGAAATTTAACTGAGGAATGGGGAAAGTGGAATAAAAATACAGTATATGTTCTATTAACTACTTTTAAATGGACAATCTGGCAAATGAGATGTCAGAGACAACTACAAGGGAAAGTAATGAATCAAATGGAAATTATATTTAGAATTCGGGATGAACTGAAAAAATATATGCATATGAGGAAAAATGGATGGGGAGGAACAATGCAAAAAACTATGGGAAAGAATAATGTGGATAGGGTGAAACGTGAAATCTAAGGTAAAGGTCAGTAAAAGAGAGAATTACGTAAACTTCAGTGAAAAGGAATGATGTATATGTATTTGCAAGATGTGAAGTATGTTATTAAAAAGTACATGACTTGAATGTAAAGAATTTTTTTTTGTTTTTTATTTCTTAATAAAAAATTCCTCTACTCTTTGCTTCCTGTGGAGAGAATGGAAGAGCCCGGAGAGGAGGAGGAGGAGGAGGGAGGAATGGTGATTGGTGAGGAGGAACCAGCTTTCCTCCCCACACAGTACAGCACAGAAGTTAACATGTCTATTGAGAATGAGAATAATGTGACTAGTACTAGTGGAATTGTGGAAGATATGGCACCTATGGAAGTGGCTGGTAAGCAGTGTGTAGAGGTTCCACAAAGTAGCATGGGTACAGAGTTGCCTACTGAAGAATGTCGGAGAGAGGTAGGTATGACATCCAGTCCTGGGGATGGCAAAGATCATAGCATAAAACTGGTACATGTACTTGTTCAGAGATGGGAGCAGAGGCAGCCTTCAGTATGGAGGTGGAACTGTTGGATCACCAGTTGAGCCACAAAGGAGCCACTTTGCTTAAACTCCTACAAGAAGAGGAGGAAAGATGCTAGCAAAAAAAAAAAAAAAAAGCAATTATAGCTGAAAAAAAGGTGCTTACTGTGCACAGCTCTGCATTGCACAGGCAGCTGCACATTTTTCTGAAACGTGAAACAAACTGCTTACCAGTCGATTCTGAAACAGAACAAAGGGTGCAAATAAAAGTTGTTCAGGAAAAGCTGTGGAAAATACCAATTTTTGCATCCACAAGATATTTAGCATCTCAAGACAGCATGACAGCTGAAACTAATACTGTGAAAGAAACACTGATGCTGTGGGCAATGGTGGGAAGTTCAAAGGATGGAGAAGCGGCTGACCAACTCTCGGCTTCTGAAACGCTGCATGCCAAAAGGGATAGTACATGCCTACAATGGAACTGGCCTGAAAAAAACAGGAGAATCAGATAATTTGCTAGATATGCCTGTAGTTAAAAAACAAAACATGCAACAGATGCTGCCACATATCACAGAAGCTTTGTTGAAAGCTGAATGGATACCTTTTTCATAGAGGAAAGGCTGGGTATCTCCTGGTTTTGTTAGTGCTACAGAAATTCAAGAAACATGTACCTTGTAAAGCAATAAGGTATGCGGAGAAACTGAGGGAGAAGTTTGTGAACTGTATACTGATGGAACTCTGGAAAATGAGCAAAGGGGGACTAAATAACTGAACTGTACAGCTGAGCAAAATAGAAATATAACAGTAATGTTTAACCCCCCACCCAATTCTGTATCAGACAAACAATCTGACAGTAGTGACCCTAGCCATACGAAGGAGGGAAACATCTTTGAAACTTTGTCCACTGAAACTTGGGCTGATATGAATAATGACACTATTGCTGGAACACACATTGATGCAGTAGTGCCTGCAGTGGAGGATTTAGCTGAGAACCCGGGGCCAATGCAGAAGTTATTCAGGGCGAACATCTCTCGTAGTTGTTACTAGAACTCAAGAGAAGAGACAGTCCAACCAGGCAGCATACTTGGTAAATGCAGGATAGAGGCCTTCCAGTGGTTAGTGGTACCCTTTATTAATAGAAGGGAGATGACAGAAACAACATAAAAAGCAGCACCAAGAACAACAAGAGAAACAAAAAGACCAGCAGCAAGAAGGGAAATAGATACTGTATATTTGAATTTTTTTAAGAAATACAGGGCATGCAACATGACATAATGTGGTCCTCCTTAAATATATACGGGAGACTAGCAGAGGTCCTGAAAGAAAATATGTGGCCCATACCTTAATGAAGGATAACAAGCATTTCTTTGCCATGGAATTGTATGCCCTGATTCATTCTCCAGGAAACTCTATGTTTGACATGAGCTTTAAAACAGTAGAGAATCTTGAAGGATTTTGGGCAACGTATCAGTAACTTAAGGACACTCCCTTATGGGCTCCATTTTATGCTATACCTCTAAGAAAGCATGAAATCAAAACTGTAATTATTTTGTTTAAAAATGAAAGGGTCAGCATTGTTGATATATTGCATTGGCCAAAGCAGAGACATACTGTGATGGATACACCAGATCCTATTATGGATTTTGAGAATATTTGGACAGAAGGCTGGCGTATTAGAATCAAGTTGAATAATGGGACTTCAGAAGTGATACACATACCTAATAGCTTGTATTTGGGTTGTCATAGGGGCATATTTTTCTATGTAGGACAACTGAAGTTCTGTTACAGATGTGGATCAAAATCTCATTTAAGCAGTGTCTGTGACCAGGTTAAATATGGACTATGTGCAGAATTGGGACACATGAGCAATGCTTGCACTAATAAAGTCAAATCTAATTTATGTGATGAGGAAGGCCACTGTTTTTGTGCTTGCCCTTGGGCATCCCACAATAGAGGAGATAACTTGGACCTAGCAGAACAGGTGTTTTATGTTAACACTGCACAAAAATCCAGTTCACAAAGAAACATTTGGCAAAAAGATAAAGGGCAAATGGGACAAAGCAGTCTGAGACAACAAGAAAATCTTTACCCTTCACATAGTAGAGGTCCTTTGCCAAGACAACAGTGACTATTGATGATTTGTCTGAGGCACAAAAACATTTGAACCAAGGACTGCCCCTAAGAGATACTTCACTTCTGCAAGACCATCAACAGGATATGGAAACAGTAGAAGAAGCACCTATGGACGTGGTACCAGAGACCCAGATGGACTGTGAAGAAATGTAGGAGCAAGACACTCCTTTGGTGGACACTGAGTCTCCAGAGATACCCCCTCCCTCAATGCCAGATATCAGGGCCTTTACTAGAGTCACAAGAAGGTCATCAAAGAAAAAGCCTCCACCTAAAGAACTGCAGCCTGAGCCACTAGAGCTTGATAATTATGATTTTTTTAAATATGCATAAAGAGAGGGGAGAGACAGAAGAGGACTCTCTGATGTATTATCCATTTGGTCTTCCCAGCAGGATTCATCCTCTGAACCAGAAGGTGTTACCTTTAAACAGCGAACAACACTACTTCCAAAAAAAAAAGAAGGCTTCTGGCAAACTGGGAGCAAAGGAAGGGGGACATAACAGAAAAATGTTGTACTTTAATTTCTTTTTTAATTTCTTTTTTTATCTTATTATTAGTCAACTAAAAGAGCATGCTTTTTTGGGAGCTACTTTGAATGGAAATTGCATTTAAAATGGGAAAAATGGTTGGCTACTTTGTATCTTATACATATTCTGCAGTATGATATGTTTTTGCAAGACCCAAGGTTTCCTCCTTAAGAGATATAAATGATACAAAAACAAAAATTGGCCTTTGGGACCTACTTTTTGGTCTATGGGGAAGAAAAATGTTCTGGAATAAGCATACTTATTCCCTCTTATTAACGTGACTGTTAAAACCCTTTGTAGATTTGATTCATGGAAGGGTTTTCATTATGAAAAGTTCTATTTCAGAATATTGAGTTATGTTTAATCAGTGTGTATGCTCTGGAACAAAAACTCTAGAATTGAGACCTTTAGGAGCCTATGAGTGTACAGCCTTTTTTATACACCTCCAAAAGTATATATTTTTTGGGGGAAGGGGGACTTCAACTGAAAACTTGTAACTGACTCTATGACAACTATAAAGACAAAAAAAGTTTGTTGTGACTCTACCTATTTGTCTAATATGGTCACCTCTGCATCCTTAGTTGATGCTGTCAAAGCCAGACATAGGAATTACAAGTGTACATTTTTAAGGGCTCCTTGGCTACAATTAAGCAATAAGATATGACCAAGGGTTGCATTAACCATCTGTTAATTACCCCCTAGGGGTGTAAGTGCCACATACCCCTAGGAGGTGATTAACTGATGGTTAATGTAACCCCTGGTCATACCTTATTGTTTTTATAACTATGTCCATCTTTTCTGTTTGTTTTCATCTTTTCTTTTAAATTATTGTTTAAAATTACCTTTTATTTGATGTAAAACAGTCCATCTGCCATCAGAATACTGGTCACGTGCTTAGTGTGGAGTGGGAGGCTACAGATTGTCATTCGTTGGATGAAAGTTCGGGGAGTCATGAACAAATGTGTTTAACTGCAAAGAAAGTTTTTGAGCAAGGAAGGCAAAGTTTTGCAGAACTGATCTGTGGTTTATTGTTTGTAACTGTCACAGAACATCTTTTCTGATGTTACCATGGATATTATGAGATGTCTGTAGCTATTCTGCCATGGCAGCCTGTGCTGCCACTAGGATAGTTGTGGCCACAGAATTAAAATGGAAGTACATTGTGGCCATATGAGCCACATGAGTTCACATAACAGCAGTAGCTGTTGTCATGGCCGTGGCTGAGGGCTTTGAGGAAAAAGCCACGTTGCCATGGCACCACTGACTGAACATATGAATGAGAAAAAATAGATATTATGACTATATAATGGATATTACAGGCTAGTAATTACAAATTTGTGATGCTAAATGTATTTTTTTCTATTTTGTAAATGCAAGCAGTGCATATTCAAATACCGAAATCGACTTGTCTGTGATGGGACTTTAATGTGTGGAGACAGTAATGGTGGTGAGTAAAACTGAAATAGAATTTTTTAGACAGAATTTAACATTCTAGGATGAACTAGTTGTTGGGGATCGTGGTGCAGGTGATGAGGTTGTACATGTATATTAAAGATTAATGCAAGGTATAGGTGCTGCTCTAAACCAATCAGATTTCAGAAATGAAACCTACATTGCCATAAGAATTGATTATATTTTTATTTCTCCCTGGTTACAAATGAACTCTACAGGAATCCTACCAGTAGTTACCTCAGATCATGCCACAGTTAGTTTTCATTTCAGGAACAATTATGTCTGGGTGTCTGAAAAAGGGCCATGGAGGTTTAATAGCTCTCTTTTAGAAAATTAGATTTTGAAAACCCAAATCCAACAATTTATTAGAAATAAACAGACCTTATTAAATATGTACAACTCTGTAGTAGAGTGGTAGCTTGATTTCAAAATGGATTTGCTAAATTGTGTGCAAAAATGGGATAAAAAAAACAGGCATATTTGAAATACCTTGATTTAAGATTCCAGCTACAAAATGTAATAGGACTTGCAGCAGAATCTGGATTAGACAAATTTCAAATATTAAGCAGCGAATGGGAAAATTTCAATACCACAGAATGAATACTTTGATTCATGAACAAAAATTTGGCACACAAGGGAGGTCAGGGAAAGTTAACCTTTTGAAATGTGTCAAGATAGAGGTCAACAACAGAGTGATAACTGCCTTAGTAGATAAACAATATAACATATGTAATAAGATAGAACAAATTATACATATTATGGATGAATATACTGCACAGAGATTTGGCAGTTTGAATGAGCAGAATTCTGTAGATTGCTCTTTTTTTGAAAATTAAAAAATTCCAACTATCTGTACTGATATGAAGCATGTGTTACAAAAAGATATATCTAGGGAGGTAGTAGTTGAAGCAACTAAATCCATTCAGAATGCAGTAGCCCAGGGGAAGATTGTTTGCCAGTGAAATTTATAAATTATATGTGGAAGATTTGCGTAACATATTAGGGCATGTTTATAATAACTTACTACAAGATAGTGCAGGGAGTGAAGAATTGCTTAAAGGACTTATGTTTTTCATCTTTTAGATTGTAGAGAAGCATAACTTCAATAACTGGAGGCCATTTACGTTATTAAAGACAGATATGATGATTTTAGCTACAGTTCTAAGTAAGAGACTGTCTTTGGCAGCATCTGACTTAGTTTCACAAATGTGCACAGTTCCAGGTAGAACATTGTGGATAATCTACTATTAATGCGAGAGCTATCTGACAGCAGTCAACGACACACAGTGGAAGGACTGCTGCTCCACCTTGATCAGGAGAAAGTATCTGATAAAGTACAGCATGCCTTTCTCTTCTAGATGTTAAAATAATATGGAATCCTTAAACAAATCTGTGGATTTTGTCAAAGTGTATTATGCTAACACTACTGTTAATTCTTTAGTGAATGGTACAACAGGGAATACATGCTGACTGACTATTGGGGTCAGACAGGGCTGCCCTTTGAGGCGTATGTATTTTGCATTGACCCTGTTCTTCAGCAGATAGAACAGGACTGAACTATTAACTCAGTTATGATAGACTCTCAGTTGCTTTCTAGTAAAACATCTGCTTATGCAGATGATGTATGTAATTTTGATAATGAGCCAGCAGATGGCAGTATGGCATTATTGCATTTTCAGAGGTAAAGTATGGTAACAGGCAAAAATTAATAAAGATAAAAGTAAACGTATGTGGATTAATGGAAATAAAACAGACTCGGTATCAGAAATTGATGGGATTAAAATAAGCAAGGAACCTCTTAAGATTGGGGGATATGTAGTAGTAAAAAGCTTTATTTTTAGACAGGATCAGATGACATATAATACACCATTAGGACAAGTTCTATTTCCAAGGTGCTCCTATATACAATACAAGATATCTAAAATTACATAATTCTTGACTAATAGCATTTATACGATACAAAACCTTTAGGGTACCATTCAATCAATTACTAGACAATAGGCAATTGTATGGTTTGGAAGTTCAAAGATGGCCCTATATAATTGGGAAAAGAAATTGACTTGGCAGAGGCTAAGGTGACTAGATGATGAGGGTGGTACATGGTAAAAAATAAAAAAATAAAAAAGTGCTACATATGATAAAGACTTTCTTAATTCCTGTTTTTTTTTATACATATTAGTTTCATATATCTGCCACCAGGATCATGGGAGACAAAGATTTATAATGTATTCTTCAGGACATTATGGGGCACTAGGCTTAACCCAGTCAAAAGGGGGCATATGTATAGGAATATCAAATAAGGTGGCCTTTAATGGTAAATACTGCAGGTTTTCTTTTTTTATGCTTTTTAAGTTTTAATTTTCGACCTCTTCTGCAAGGTATGGGGACTTTGGGTGTTTTGCTTTTTAAACTGATGTGCATGCCATTATATACAGACTGGATAAATGCACAGCTAAAGAATGTTAAGGGGAAAGGCAAACCAAAAGTAGGGTATGTACAAGACAGTTTCAGGAAACAAACAGTGGCACCTTGAGAAAAATTGCATGCTGGCAAATTCAGGATGGAAGTTACATAAGAAAGTGATTATGATATTTGTTTGTACATGCTGTATTTTCTGATGCATGGGGAGTAGAGGAGAAAGCTATTGGAAAGCAACTGGTTAATACACAAGTCTTAGCAAAATGTGGGATGTCACGTGGCTGTGTGCCCATAATAAACTTAAAGGAAAGCTGTACTCAGTTTCAGCTCCCTTCCCCTGAAAGGCTTATCCCCCAAGTAAGCTTTTTGCAAGCAAAAGCCTTTAGTTTATGCACTGTTACTTACTTTATTTTAATTTTGAAAAGTCTGGGAGCGGGGAATATGGCAGATGCTGTGTGGCTCCATTTACTGTAAAAGTATGGTGCTGCACTGCTTGCTTCAGTACATTTGTATGGGGGGGGCTGAAATTGAGGACTTTTCCTTAGTATTAAAGGTAATGCAATGCACAAATAAAAAGAAAAAAATATATTGCATTCACCCAGAATGTGAATCTCAGGAGAAAAGTATGTTGCATTTATTGTTTCACAGCAGTTATATCTCCACTTTTTGGAGGTCTTTGGCACTGGAATGGCAGGTACCTGCTTTAGAGGAAATGTCCTATGAAGTTTTCATCCTGGGAGTCAGGACGAGCCCTTGGGACATTTGGCAGAAAAGCACAATGGATGCGGTATGTGCCTGTCCGAAGTGGTCGATATGGTAAACAAGGTGCCAGTGTACATTGCAGTGTAAAAATATTCCATTCTGAACTGTAATATTGATAGAAAATGAAATACAAGCAATCAGAGAGTGTGAGTACAAGTGCTTACCTGAATCAGTGTTTACTAAATATTGAAGGAATGTAACCTATTTTTCAGTCTGAGCCTATCTATGCAGAGGTGACATACTGTATAGTTTTACATTTCTATGTTTCAAGTATATTTAGACACAAGTTGTGTATGTTTTTCTTTTCTCTTAATGCAGGTGCTTTCTCTTATTTATTTTTTGTTACTCTAGTACTGATTTGTGTATGCTGTCTGTCTTGATTATTGATTTATTATATTTCTGGTTTGATATTTCTTTAATAAAAAATTACTCTATTCTTTTCAAGAAGTACCCTGGGACATTTAACATCTACCTGAACAAGTATCAGAAGAGAGAGACAGGATCTTGGTTTAATGTCTCATCCAAAAGATGGAACCTCCTTCATGCTGCACTACAGTGTCAGTACTGGAATTTAACCCAATTGCTTGTCCCATCTGAAAGACAGCACCCCCTTCATGCTGTAGTACAGTGTCAGTACTGGAATTTAACCCAAGTGCCTGGTGTGGAGATAGAACCCACAGCCCTCTGATCTTCTGGCCTCAGAGATGTGTGTACAACCTGCTGAGCCACTGACACTGCTTGCATCTTTCTTGACATCCACTAATACAATCCATGCAAGAAGAATTTAAATTTGAGTGCCCTGAAACAGCCCAGAAATGATCTGATGGATTTCCTCAAAATACCTTCATTTCTTTGTTTTCCTGACCTTTGAAGTAGCAAAAAGGCATGTTTGCAATGCTCAGACACATTACCTGATGTTCCTAGAAAGATGGATAAGATGTACCTTGCCCCTAGGATGAGAAACAATACCGTTTCCATCCAAATACTGACTCTATGGTCATCACAGCAGTGCTTGATGGATGTTTCCACCCACTACGTTAATGCTACAGGTAACTAACTGCTAAGCTTACATGGCCAAGTACCGAAATGCCTTGTGCAGAAAACTAAAAATTTGCCAGGGCATAAACTAGCTAACTCCTGCAAATCAGACACATTTCCACCACTTATTCCAAAGTGAGGAAGAGCTCCTATTTCAAAACTGAGTCATATGCCCAGTACCAGAAAATGAATGGTTTCAGAATTTCTTACAGGTACTTTCTGGTGGATAAATGCATGGAATGCTTCTGTTTGATACAGTACCTTAGGGCACTGAACAAATATGTAGTCAAAATAACTCAGAATGCAACCTCTAGGAGGCCTCTTGCTGGGAATGACTAGTTAGAATCACTGGTCATGCAAGATTCATAGCAGCATAGAAAAGTAAGAAGCACTTGCATGCAATTTCAGATTGTGTGTGGGAGTAGAGCATTACTTTAAAAAACTAGTAGCATCAAAAAGAGTAGACAAAAATATAAAAGTAGCCAGTTATTTTGGAACTACTTTGGTTTTTCCTGTTGGATAATGACAATTTATACCTGATAATACAAGGTGTAATGTGTGGAACAATACTGTATCTGGCAACTGACATATCTGGTTTTGTTCCCCCTTCACATGCCATGATTAAAGCTGAAAGTTTGGTTCTACAAAAGCCTTGAACATCTCAAACTTTGAGTGTTTGATTCTTTTGAACTGTAATGAACTTTTAGGGGAAATAGATAGACTTTTGGTTTGACTGGTTCATCATGGCCTGAATGGTGTGAACTAGATGAACCACAGTTTGGTCCTGAAACAGTTAACTAGGGCACAGTGTGAATCATTCACAGCCTCGTTTGGAGCTTGTCCACCTGTGCCAGCATGAAAGCTTACTCATGCGCTCACTGTTGGGCTGTTAGGTAGCTCAGGCAGGGCTGTGATTCACTTCCAGTTAGATTAGTTAGGAAACTCTTCAGAGCAAAGAAAATCTTCAAAAAGTTTGACCGACACTATCCTGCAACAGCAGGACTGCTGAAGGGGTATAGTTAACAAGAAAAAGAACAAAGAAGAAAAAAAGGCAGGCTGAGCAGCAGTGTTGCAGCAGGCTTCTGGGACCAGGGCCTTTCCTGAGAGGGGAGACCTGGGAGATACTGGACTCTGGAGGAGGAAGAGCGTGCTTGGGGCTTGGCAGTGGGCAGACTGGGCATGAGGTGGCAGTCTGTCAGTGTCTACTTGTTGCCTAATGTCAGCAGTGCAGTGTGAATTCTCATTGCAGAACTAGCATTTTAGAAGGGCATTACAAATGCAAACAGATTTTGACTGAAACCTCTAGCAGAAGCCTGAGATGTGATGGGGGTACTTTTATTTACTAATTTTGCTGGGCAGTAAGTGTGTGCCAACTGGCAGCAGAACAGTGCCTGGCCACTGGTAGTTGGCCCCTTGGTAGCATCCCATAAACATTTTTAATAATTCTTCATTCACGTTCATGACCTCACGTGAAAATTCAATATGAGGAATAAGGAAGCTACCACTGCTCTCAGTCTAGCAGAAAGGATAAGATATTTCTGGAATGACACATGCATTTCAAAAATGCGTATAAAGGACCACTACATCATGGGCACACTAATGGACCCTCTGTTCAAAGATACATTTGAGACATTCTTTGATGCACAAGAATGTGAAAAGGCTCAGCAGTCCTATAAAGCCTAGTTTATCCATCTGGTCTTTGTACATATGGCACAAAATAAGAACAGGAACACAAACAGAGCAGAAGAATAATAGTCATCATCATCCCTTGCAATTATATTGACTGGCCAGGTGGAGGAGAGGGAAGAAGGAGGATCCCAGTGTGTTTCCACTGCTGCATTACAGGAGTCACTTATTTTTGACTCCAAGTCAGTCTGCTACTACTACTGCTGCTGCTGCACCCCCCAGAAAGACATTGATGAGAAACCACTAGGGAACATTGTCTATGGCTTGATGAAAAAGCACACCAAGTCAGTTTCTGACACAGTGGGGCCTGAGATGGCAGCAAACAAAATGGTGAAGAATTATCGGGATGAAAACATGCCACTAGCAAAAGATAAACCTCTGTTGTACTGGTCACAGCGTCGATGGGCTAACAGTGTTAGCAAAAGTATGCTCTCACAGAGCAAGAAATATTTTCAGGCTACCTTCCAATGCAGGCTTCATAAACCAATTAAGAGTGAAGGAAAATGAAGTAACGCAGTGATGGGCAATAAAACTTGCCATGGATAGCTCTAAATGGGGCTAGGCTACAGTGTGGAATTTTGGTAGAGTGGCATCTTTCTTAAAGACTGTAAACTGATAAAAATTAAGATCATGCACAGTAGATGTACTATATCATAGTTTCCTATTTGAAACATCTTTTGTGTCTACTCAATTTGGCAAATAAGATTTAATGGTGACAAGCTTAAAGGCAAATCTACTTAGTATTTTCCAGGCAATCTAGCATGATCTCACTCTGAGTTGAGCTCAGAGACAACATCCTTCAATTCTCCAGATCAGATCTCAATTCAAGACTGCGGTGCACCCAAAAGAGAGCTGCCACTCGAGTTAAGGGGAAGGTTGAAATTTATTGTGCATGTAACACAATGCAGGTACAGACAACTAAGCCCTCTGTGCAGGTGCCCTGGCACTTCACTTGCAAGAACTTCATTGGTCCCCCCTTCCCCGTGTTGTGTTACATGCACAATAAATTTCAGCCTTGCACTTTACTCGAGTATCAGTTCTCTTTTGGGTGCACCACAGTCTTGCTAGTGTTGGAGCCAAATGAGGGTGAACACCCTCTGTGGTAGCACTAATACACTTAGAAACATAGAAATGTAGAATACAACAGCAGATAAGGACCACTTGGCCCACCCAGTCTGCCCATTTTTCCCTACCTACAGCATCACCACATACCCAAATTGCTCTCTGGCTCATTCCCCCTCCTCCCTTCCTCTCCACTAAGATTTTCTTTACTTATCCAATTCATTCTTGAACCCCACCATTGTTTTCACCCCCACCACCTCCACTGGAAGGTTGTTACAGGAATCCACCTCTCTTTCTGTGAAGAGGTACTTTCCCACATCTCTTTTGAATCTACACCCTTCCAGCTTCATAGCATATCCCCTTGTTTTTAAGTTCCTTTTTTTTCCTGAAACATACTTCCCTCTTGTACCCTGTTTACCCAAGTGAGGTATTTAAAGGTCTGTATTATATCCTCTCATCTTTCTTCAAGGGTATACATATTGAGGTCCTTCAGTCTCTTGTCATAGGGCATTTGGTGCAGACCCTGAAGCATGTTAGTTGCCATTCTCAAGACCACCTTCACTTTGTCTATGTCCTTCCAGAGATGTGGTATCCAGAACAGGACACAGTACTCTAGGTAGGTCTTATTAGTGATCTATATAGGAACAGTACATCTCCCTCTTTCTGCTGGTGATACCCCTCCCTACGCACTCCAGTACCCCACTGCCCCTCCAAACTGCCTTGTCGCACTGCCTGGCCACCTTAAGGTCATCATTACAGATTTTGCAGTCATCTGTAAAGAGGTAGACTTTCCCTTCCAGCTCCTGTGCAGTGTCACTTATAAATATATTTAAAAAGGACAAGCTGCAGTACTGATCCCTGAAGCGTCTTGCTTTTTTACTCTCCCTTCCTCAGAGAAAACTCAGTTTTCCACCATGCTCTGTTGCCTATCTCCTAACCACTTCCTTACCCAGTTTACCCCCTTTGGACCCACTTCTAAGCTACCCAGCAGCTTGCTTACTAATCTCCTATGTGGCACACTTCCCATTGGTGCCAGTCGTTCTGGAGTGTGGCTCCAGATCAGATCTGACTGACTTGCCTTACCCCTAGGGAGCTATATCTACAGATATCCCAGGACCATGTGATCCACTCACATTGGTACTTAAGGTATAATTTTTTTTTTTTTTTTGTAATCAAGGTTGTTCAGTCCTATTCACCTAGTGGCACACATTGGCTGTAGTCATTCCAGCCCTGTCACCCACCTTCCCTGGGACTTACTGCTCACTCCGGTGAAACCCCCTACAGATTACTCCTGATGGTGGGGTCATCAGGGTTGACTTGTCCCCACCAGAACACAATCCAGAATCTGGAGGATAGGACCTATTCTGTAATGGGGGCCTGTGATGAACCAGAGCACCATTCTGCCCAGTAGGTTGTTTTCTACCCATTTTTCTCTCTGGGCTGCCAAGCATGAAATGAAGCACCTATCGCTATCTGCCAGCAGCCATCCCAGAGTTGCCACTCCCACTGTGCTGTCACCAAGCTTCCACTAGGAGGCAGACAAGTAACAGAATGAATTGTCTCCCTCACCAAGAGAGAAGAGCAGTCCATAAGACACTCTGTTCTCTCTCTCTCTCTCTCTCTCTCTCTCTCCTGGCTGGCCTACATGTGATTTGAATCATCTCCTGAACCCAGGTCACCAGCATAGAAGGTGGTAACTCTACTACCTGTCTGGCTAAAGGTACAGCTCTTTCATAGAAACATAGTTTCATTTCCCCAAAAGGGGTTATTTAACACAGCAAATTAAACATATAGTCCAGTTTTTTATACCATTGTCTCATCATATCAATACACAACAAGCATTTGTCAATGCCGAATGTTGTCTCACTGGCATTGGCATTGGTAGTGGCGGAGTTAGAGATACATAATAGGAATGGCAGTGAAGTATTGAAGTGATGCCACCCCCACCCTGTACAGACTGACAGGCATTGGGGTGTGCCTTTGGGTCGTCAGCTGTATCGCTCATGCCACTGTACCTCACCCTACCCTGTAGATACTGACAAGTGTTGTGGTGTGCCTTGGGGTCTTTGGGCATTACACTTACCCCATTCCATAAGGAAATATGTTGAGATGGGTGCAGTATAGGAGAATGGGGTGAACTTTGTGGACGAACAGTGCAAGGCACACCACGATGCCTGTCACTGGCTGCAGGGTGGGGGTAGGGGTGGAATGGTGTGAGCATTACAGCCGATGATCCCAAGTCACACTCCTGACGCCTGTAAGTCTCTACAGGGTGGGGTGCTACAGTTGGAAACCATAACACTGTAGGCGTGTGTTGGTATTTTTACTCCAAATGTTCAACATGGGCTTTTTGAGAGCCCACCTAATGAAAAGCAGCACAATCAGCTTGTTAGCTGAAAGATGGTTTTGCACAGCGGCTATGCCATTTGGCAACACAGGGATGAAAACACATTTTAGGCAGGATGTGGAAAATGACAACTGTATTGTTCATTTTTTTTTTTTTTAATTAGTATACTTTTTGTGTGCTCTCTTACTGTCAGTATCTGTCCTGGTCATGGACCCGTTCATCTCCACCTCCGTCAATTGCCTGCACTCCACGTTTACCACTGGCTTTCCCCCAAGAGGGCGGGGTTGCGACACTGTACTGCCTCAATGCCTCGATACATATATCTGGTTGGGAGCCGGTGGCAGAGGCTTATTGAGACCGGGGGCAGGCCTTCATGAAGACGGTCGAAGGAACAGTGTTTTCTCTCCATGTAGAAAGGGGCGGGGACATGCTGTGACGCCCAGCATCCGACCTGCTCCTGATTCTACTTGGTGTCAGTGTGAGTAGTGAACCCAGCCTCTGCTGGGTGTCACTACAGTACCAATAACTCACACCCACCCTCCCCTGGAGAAGGACAGCAGTCAAGGACGCTTAATTCTTCTTCCCCCGGCCGATCCTCCGGCAACCTGGGTCTGTTCCCAAACCTGTGTCACCGGCATTGAAAGCGGAAATCTAACTGCTGCACCAGCGGGCTGGCTTCAACTGTATTGTTAATGAGGAGGTGTAAAAAAAATGGCAACGTTGAAAATCTGGAGTGAAAATATGAAAAATTGGTGAAGTCATGAGCATGCATAGAAACTGCACAACACACGTCTGTAACCCAATTATTTTTGGGAGTTTGTTAGCCACATTTTTAACAAAGGCATTTTGGGACCTCCCCTTATGAACGGTGGCACTGTGATTTTGTTAATCTGTCCCAAAAGTTGATTTCCCACAGTGACCATGCCATTGTGCGTCACAGGTGCGAAAACACATTTTGGGCAGTATGTGAAAAAATTACAGCTGTAATGTTCATAAGGCGGTGTGAAAAAAATGCCAGTGTTGAAAATCTGGTGTGGAAATATTGCAAATTTGTGAAGTTACAAGGGTGCGTGGAAACTGCGCAATGCACGATCGTAACAGTAATTTTATGGACTTTCGGGAACAAATTTCCAACATAGGCATTTTAGGACCTCTGCTCAGGAACAGTGTCACTGTCATTTCCTCAAACTGTCCCGAAAACTGATTTCACACAGCGACCACGTTATTCTGCGTGGACATGCAAAAACACATTTTGGCCAGGATATGTAAAATGACAGCTATACTGTTCATCAGGAGGTGTGGAAAAATGACAATTTTGAAAATCTGGAGTGAAAATATTACAAATTCACAAAGTTATGAGCGTGCGTGGAAACAGCGCAACACATGCTCGTAAAATAGCCATTTTTGGGATTTTTTTTCACCAAATTTGCAACATAGGCTTTTTGAGAGCCCCCCTCATGAGCAGTGGCACTGTCGTTTCATTACTTGGTTTTGTGCTCCTGAGCTGAGATAAAATACAGAAATGTTTCTGTTGTCAGCTTTGCTGTCACTGTCAGAAGCCTGAAAATTATAAACATGCCTGCTTTTAAAGACCAGGCTGGAATTAGTAGAGAAGTCTAGAAAGTTCTGTAGAGAAGACCCTGGTGATTCTTGGTGGAGTCAGGTGGATGCTGGTGCTTGCTATAGGGTGTGGCCGGCCTCTCCTATCCTCTCCTCTCTCCCATTTATACGTTGGTAGCCAGACAGAGCATGATGACATAGAGGTAAAATTGGAAAGGAGTTTGATAATTAAAAGTTTAGTAGCAAAAACCATGCCTATAAATCTTTTTTTGGGGAATATATGTCAAAAACTTTTGTCTGTATATATGTGGTCTATATAATGTCTGCATTAGGATGCATTCATTGTAAATAATGTAAATATTAGCTATTTTGATATAAAGGGTATGATTAACACTATGAGTGACACTGTCAGTCACAATTAGGGTGTATGAAACCAATGAGTTTGCCTGATTGTCAGCAGTGTGCACAGAGCAACTGACAGAGTAGGAACTCTGTGATAGGTTCCTATTGTGCTTATAGTGGTACTCTGCTGCCTGACATCCCAGTCTTTGTATATTTTCTATATACAGTATATACGTGTGTGTGTCATTTGTTTTTATGGTGTCAAATATAAAGCAGATTCATTGGGATTTTGGTCATGTGTGTGGTTTGTTCTCCTGTCAGCATCACCAGGACCCCCTAAATCCCTTTTTAAATGATGAAACAACAGAATATTTTATGATAATTTTTGTGTGTGTGTGTGTAGGTAGGGGGTGGTGGTGGTAGTGAAAGTAAAAAGGCAGATGGCGTTTGTCTCCATTCTAGTTAAAAACATATAGAATAGTGGATGGGTGAACATCCACAACAAGGCTATGTTTCCATCGAGGGAGCTGATGACATCACAGAGACCTTGAGAGCGAAGCTTGAGAGGTCTCATTGATGTCATCAACTGCCCGAGATGTGAACACAGACTTAGTTGTGGATGTTCACCCATCCACTGTTTTGTATAGTGTATGGGTTTTTATTTTGTTTTACATAATTTTTTTTTTCTGTTACTTGCTGTAGGCACTGCTCCCGTTCCGTCTGGTGCTTCTGCTTGTGCCCGTTGCCGCTTATGCTCCATCCAGCTTCTCAGTTTCTCCTCTGCACCTCATTAATTTTAAAATTGAGGAGAAAAAAAAGAAATTGTGTTTTCAGAAAGGGAGCCATGTATGGCTCTCCGTGTCCTGATTCCCGACTTCTAAGTCAATGGCTCGGCTGCTCGGTGCTCACTAAATCGCGCCGCCATGTTTTTGGTTTTTTTTCTAGAGAGCCTTGTCTGAGTCAATCAGGTGGCAGGTCAAGGGTAAACAGTTGTTGTACTATCGATGTGACGTCAGAACGATAGTACAACAACTTTTTTGACCTTTGAACTGTACTACAACAACATTTCAGCAGTTGCTGAAATCGATTCACAATAGAGAACACCCATATACTATAATGGTATATCACAGAAGGGTGCACAGCATTCTATGACCTTTGAACTGTTGTATAACTGTTTTTTTTTTTTTTTTTACTTAGGATAAAAATTCATGCATACCAAGTGGTAATCATATATTGTAACATAAAGCAATTTACTGTAATTAGAGGCAGATTACCCTTTGGACCTTCCCTTCAACACTCCCAGGATTTGCATACTGAAGCTCCACCTGGAGGTTCACATGTCATAAAAGTGCTGCAGTAATAACACAATCAAATCCTATAGGCAAGGCCCCTACTTTTCTGAGGCACATTGGGACCAACTTCTGCGGCAAGATTACCATTTGCCGCAGAACTTCTGTGGCGGTGGTTTGTAATTTCTGTGGAAGTTCTGCAGCACTAATGAACTACCACTTCACAGTGTCAGCTTGTCCCTTAAGGTCCTAGCCTATTGCACAAATCAAATACCCAGAGGGGACCCTTATGTGATAAATAAGGTATTTCTATATTCATGCTGTCTATACCACTCATGAGGTCCCCACTGTGTATCACTTATAAATTTATATGCAATCTGTAACATATATACAAATGTGTGTGTGTGTGTATGTATATATATATATATATATATATATATTTACACATAGTTTTTGTTTAATTTCCGTGAAATTGTATCCTCATTCATACAGATCCCTTTGGAAATGGAATAAACAGAATAGAGGCAATATTGCAAAACTCATTTTTCATGCCAATCCGTTTCCTCAGACACACTATGTAATACCATCAGGCCATGACATGCATGTGAATCCATTGTGAGATAAAGCTCTCCAGCTCATCACAATGTGTCCCCATATGACAGAATACTGTGCCATACAATTCCAGGCTCAGAGCAGTGGTGTGCTCCCCCAATCCTTGTGCTGCCCAGCCAACTCCCAGAACTCATCTCTGAACCTAGGTTGTCGGCATGAGAACACAACATGATACCCTCTGGCCCAACAGCTGGCCTTGCACACAACATTTCTCCATAACTCTTAGGTGATTCAATCACCCAATGATGATATGTAATCAATAGTCCTGGCAAAAATGTGTATAGCACAATTATTTATTTAACAGGTCCGCTCTTTTAACAGGTCTACACATTATTATATTCCACTTTTTTGGGCATAATTACTTTATTTTTCCTAAAGAGGACAGGTTAATTCATTTTACCAGCTATTCATTTCAGATGGCATCTCTATACCTTAAAGGCACAAATACATTTGTACAAAGTAAGGTATGCACTTAACAGGTCTATGCTATTTTCAAGGTTTTGTTTAAGTTGGCCCTAGTGTAATAACGCAAGACTGAAAATTGTATTAGGCTGTACTGCAGGCTGAGCAAATATCATCATACCTGATGTGCTGTGTCACCACCTCTGGCAGTGAGAGCTGTGGTAGATAAGCGACTATTCATTTCTGTGACAGAATGCAACCATTTCATTAGCTAATGTATGTTGTTATAGCACTGATAACATCATATTCTGAGCATAGAGGGGTTTTGGATATAAAAAGAGGGGAAGAGAACCAGGTTAATTAATTAATTAATTTATTTATTTATTTACGTTTTTGGTAACCAGGTAAGTGCGCTGATCCAGAGGACCATTTTCAGTCATGACCTGGGCCACAAGGTGGCGATACAGAAATACAAGCAGTAGACATGATATACAATTTAATTATACTGTACAAGCACCAATGGACAACAAACAGACAATGTATACTTATGGTATACAAACATGGTAAGTGAAGTACCATAAGGATACCAGCAGCAGTACAAGGAGAGAATAGTTATGCATATTGCACAGGTTGACAAGGACCAGTTTAAACGTAACAGACTTATCAATATCTAGTCTAGGTACACGCCTGTCCTGAAAAAGAGAGCAGGTTGACCTGAGAAGCTTGTGGTAAAAAAGTAGAGCATGGCTACCAGACAGAGCACTGAGTTTAGGCAGTGAGGGAGCATAGGCTGAGTAAACTGGAGAGCAGGATAGTAAGTGATGTTCCCTACCAAGTCCTGGTGCATCCTTGAGCCATGGCTTGGACCAGGTACAGTGATGCGGGAGGAGATCTTGCAGGTAGGTTTGAGAGGCAGTATGAGAGTCAAGCGTGTAGGTTTGTGCTTTAGGGACAGTGGTGGGGGGAGGAGGATGTGCAGAAAGGCACCTGACAGTGGTAGGATTATGGTGGCTTTTGGTTTCCTGCACTGCCCTGTGTGCATTTACAGGTGGAGCCTTTCATTAACCAGGCCTTTTGGTTAGATTTGAAAGATGCATGGGATGGAGATGTATGAAGGGATGCGGGAAAATGGTTCCAGAGAGAGGGGGCAGAGACAGAGAAGGCCTTACTGCCCATCACTGTAGAGACACGGGGAACTTCCAAGGATTAAATGGAGGATGCCCTAAGAGATCTTTGTGGATGCTCTCTTTAAGAGTAGGGGGGCATATGGGGACAGCTGGTTACTTCTGAGAGCTTTATCTACTAGGCAGCCTGCCGCATAGTCAAAGTGTGCCTGGAGAGGGAGCCATCCAAGGGACTGGCAGAGTGAACAGTGATGAGTTAAGGAGGGGGCTTTGAGAACAAAGCAACAGATGGCATTGTATGTCGTGTTAAGGCGGGAGTGTTGCTTTATGGACACATGGGAGTAGATGGGGGAGCAGTAGTCAAGGAGTGGGAGGAGGTTTCCCTGTGTAGTGGCGAGACAAGCTTCGATGATAGCAGGTGACTTGCGCAGTACGCCGCTCCTAGCTTCTGGTTTATCCTACTTACCGTCAGTGTTGTGTGGTCATTATAGGAGAGCGATGGGTCGAAGGTAACACCGAGAGATTTGAAAGAGTTGACCTGATCAAGTGCATAGCACTAAGCTGGTGGAAAAGAATGTCTACTGCAAAAGACAACTCTTACAGAATCAGGTGCAGAAGCCACTGGGGGAGAGAAAAAAGGCAAGTGAAGCTGGCTGCAAACTTTTCCTTCCACAATTTGTATGTCCACAGTGGAAAAAGGTTGCAGTAGGTTGTGTAGCTCTGGGACATGTGCAATAGCATTTCCAGGGAAAACTGCAGTGCCTTCAACTGAGTTCTCCCTGCCACAGGCTACTGCAGGGCGAGACTCTATGGATAAATGAAGGTTCTATGGATAAACGAAAATATTAATAAAGAATCACCAAGAACAGTGAATTCGGCAGTAGGTTGCAAGTTCTGCGCAAAATTCTGCGGCTGTAGAATTCTAGGGGCCTTGCCTATAGGAACCTAGGTGCCTTCCTGAGAAGACTTAGTACTTGGCTATGTGGCATACTTGGTAATAAGTACTGTAAGTAATACTAATATACATGCTTGATTTGTTTGTTAGATTAGGAAAGATGGTGAGTGGGAAATAACGATTATTTTGGGTAGCAACAGCCATTAAAATCCCTCTATCTTGCCCTGCAGTAGGCTGTGGCAGGGAGAACTCAGTTGAAGGCACTGCAGTTTTCCCTGGAAATGCTATTGCACATGTCCCAGAGCTACGCAACCTACTGCAACCTTTTTCCAGTGCGGACATACAAATTGTGGAAGGAAAAGTTTGCAGCCAGCTTCACTTTCCTCTTTTCTCTCCCCCGGTGGCTTCTGCATCTGATTCTGTAGGAGCTGTCTTTTGCAGTGGACATTTTTTTCCACCAGCTTAGTGCTATCAACAGTCCTGAGGACAAGCATCATGGTGATGCTGCCTTAACGTGGTTCAGTACCTCTCTTATCACAGTCCAGGGTCTCCCTTCACAGACACACACACACACACACACACACACACACACACACACAGACACACACTGCAGGCTCTCAGAGCCTTTGGAAATGCTACAGAAATCTCAGACCAGAGATTTCAAGGGTTTTATTTTGCCCTCACTAACCTGTGGGAGGCCACGCTCACCATCATCTTCCTCTCCCTCCTTCACCCTGTCAGGTACTGGCATAGTATCAATGGCCTTCACGAAATAATCCATGTTCTGTAACAGTTCTCATTCTCTTCTTCTTTTCTTTCACTGGCATCATAGCACTACTGCCCCATTTATCCTTTATCTGAAAATGAATCTCTATCTTTTTCTCTTTCCGTCCTGGTTATACTGTATCTCCTGCATCCTGCCCCCTTCTCCATCTCCTGACTTGCTACTCTTTCAGAGAATTTGTTGCTTGTCCTAGGTACTCTGGATCTGTGACCTGGTCTCCTCAATTCTCCTCCTCACATTCCTCCTCGCGTCTCTGCTAAACTCCTGCTCTGGCCATTGTACTGTGTGTTTCGCAATGGTGACGTGTGCAGAGTACCATGAAAAGTTAATACTTCTGCTTTTATAATGTGACTTACTTTTGCACTGTTTTGTTGACAAGTACATAGATACATAGATACATAGACAGTGTCGGCAGATAAGGGCCTATGGCCCACCTAGTCTGCCCATTTGAGCTTGTAAGTTCAGTTTGTTTTCCTAGAAGTCTATTTCCCCTTACCCCTGACCTCTAGAATTCCTTTATGTCTATCCCATGCATTCTTAAATCCTGTGATTGTTTCTGCCCCACCACTTCCTCTGGCAGGGTGTTCCACTTGTCCACCAATTCGCTCTGTGAAGAAATTCTTTCTCATGTTTCCTCTGAATCGTCCTCCCTCCAACTTCATCCCATGCCCTCTAGTCCTGAAACATCTTTTTCGCTTAAAAATAGTGTTTTCCTGCACCCTGTTCCTCCCTGTAAGATACTTGTATGTCTCTATCATATCCCCTCTCTCCCTCCTCTCCTCCAGGGAGTACATGTTCAGTTCCTTCAACCTGTCTTCATAGGACTTGTGAAGTACTGTATGACCTCCATTTGTGTAGGGCTACTAGTAGTGGTGGGTGGCACTAATATAGTTTGATTTTTGTGTTTTGTGATCATAGCAGGCAGCTGTAAGCTGCTAGATTATTTCTCTGAGTGCTCTATTTTCTTAGACAAATATTCATTAAGATTCAGTGATTCTTATTTATTACTGTTATTATTAAGATTCTCTAATGTCTATCAAAGCTCCATTAACATTGGGCGCAGGTGTGCAAAACTGGCAGAAAGATCCAGCCCACCAACATGAAGATAAATGGGTAACAAAATAAATGATTTAAATGAGCAGGCAATGTCCTGCTAACAATGTCTTGAGTATTAGCTTGCAAAACTGCTAACAGTGCCCAATATGATAAAATGAGTGGATGATAAAAATAAATTGTTAAACTCATTTATAGCAGAGGGCACACTAATGCTTTCGTCGGTCTGCTGCTCCTGCTGAGAACCTGCTCAATAAGTACAACAGCACCTCCAAGAGGCAAAAACACATAAAATGAAATTGTTTTTAAATATATTTCCACATGTAGAAAAGTAATTCTAAAGACAGATTTAAAAAAAATATATAAATATACATTTTTCTAAAATGCATAATGGAAGGACAAAATATAAATACAGCAGCTGATGGTAAAACAGCAATAGAAAGCTAAAACAAACATTTACAAAATCACCAGCTGCAGGATAAGTCCACCAACGTTTTTAGAGGGTCCAAGTGGTAAATAAGAAAACACTGAAAAAGCAGATAATCAGAGCAAATTAAATAGCACTTGAAATGCCTCTGAAGTCAGCATTTGCCATTTTGCATATACACAGGCTGACTCAAAACTTTCATTTTTGAATAAATATGTCTCATATTCAGCATAAATTAATATTCAGTCAATCTATATTTAGACGTCAGTAAATAAAGGATATACAATGGCCTTTCTTAAATTATGGCATTTCTTTCCATGGATGAGGGGACAGGACTATGACTGATGGGTGGTGAAGCCAGACCAACCTGATTGAATTCTTTGACAGAGTTATGGAGATATGCGACCAGGGAGGGGTGGTGGACGTGGCCTACCTAGACTTCAGGAAGGCCTTTGACACCGTCACCCATGAGACGCTGGTAAGCAAAGTGGGCAGCTTAGGAGTGGGGAGCAAACTCACAAACTGGGTAGAACATTGATTAGTGGGGAGGACACAGAAGGTTCTGGTAAATGGGGTGCACTCAAAAGAAGAAAGGGCGACGAGTGGGGTTCCCCAGGGGTCCGTGCTGGGACCCATACTTTTTAACATATATGTTGGGGACATTTCAGAGGGTCTACATGGGAAGGTGTGTCTGTTTGTAGACAACATGAAGATCTGTAATAGGGCTGATATGCCGGGTGTGTGTGTGGAAAATATGAGGAAGGATCTGGCCAGGCTGAAGGTGTGGTCAGAAAAGTGGCAGCTACAATTCAATGCAAAAAAATGCACAATTATGCACATAGGGCATAAAAACCCAAGGGCAAAATACTAGTTTGGGGGTGGAGAGATGGGGTAACAGATCAGGAAAGGGACCTGGGGATCACAATTTCAGACAACCTGAAATTTTGCAGTCAGTGCAGCAGGGCAGCAGGGAAAGTAATCAGAATGTTGCCACGTATAGGGAAGGGCTTTACAAGCAGGAGAAGGGAGGTGCTCAAGCCACAATAAACTAACCTCAAAACTAGGTTCCTTGCTGTCTGGAACCACTATGCCCTGCTTAGATGGTCCAGGGTGCAGGGTGCCCACCTCCCCTAGATTACAGTTGATATCATAGCCAACCTTAAGGCAAGAGACTGGGCCTAGAAAGCTTTTAAGGAATCTGGCTTACCACGAGATCACCTAAAGTACCTTGACCTGCGTAACGCATGCACTAGGTTAGGCTAACAGGCAAAAATGAAATATTTCAGTGCTGCCTTTCACACAAACATAAACCATCCTGCAAATTTCTGGAAGGCCCTCAAATTGCTCTTTGCCACCTCCTCTTAACCACCAATGCCTACCCTAAACATAGCCACATTCATGGTTACCTACCCTCCTGCTGTAGCCACAGCTTTCAACTCCTACTTTACAAGCTGCACTGCTGCACTAATATCCTCTCTCCCTTACGCCAACCCCTCCCACCACTCCCATCATGACTGATCAAGCCCCACCGCCCACCTACTCCTGTTCCATCCATCCAGTTACAACTCTAGAGGTGTCCAATGCCCTCCTTGCTCTTAACCCGACCAGGGACAAATGCCCCTCCAACCTCGACTCCAAAACATTGTTCCTATTGGCCCCTGCCATTGCCACCTCCCTGGCAGCTTTTGTCAACTTATCCTTCTCGCTACCCTCTGTACCAGCTGAGTGGAAGCACACTACTGTCATTCCACTCCTAAAAGGAGGTGATCCCTCTGCCCCAGGGACCTGCCACCCTATTTCCCTCTTTCCCATGCTGGTAAAAAGCCAAGAACAACTTATCCTCTCTCAACTCTCCTCCTTCCTTGACTCCGCTTTCTTCTACACACCTTACCAGTCTGGTTTCAGGAAGTCCCATTCAACCACTACCTCCCTGCTGAGGCTCACAAACTCCATCCTCTCTGTCATGGATAAAGGACACATCACCTCAGCCATCTTTGTCGACCTAGCAAAAGCATTCAACACCTTAACACACTCCCCCTTCCTGGCAAAGCTTGCCAATGCAGGGCTCTCTAGTAAGGCCACTGACTGGTTCCAATCATACCTGGTTGGCTGGACGCAATCTGTTAGGATTGGTAACTCCACCTCCGATCCCCTCCCTGTCTCATCGGGGGTTCCGCAGGGCTCTGTCCTGGGGCCATTCCTGTTCTCTGTCTTCCTAAATGGCCTGCCCTCTTCCTGCCCACACACCTCCATTCACATGTATGCAGATGTCATAGTGCTGTACTCATTTGGCCCCACCGCTACTGATGTGGCTACCACACTGCAGCAGGACTTCAACAGTGTCCAGCTCTGGTTTTGCTCCAATCAGCTTCACCTAAATGCCAAGAAGACAGTCTTTATGACCTGCAGCACAAAGCAGAGACTCTCGCAGCTCCCCTTCCCCCGACCTTCCACACCCTGGATGGGACTTCATTGGAGGCCTGCCCCTCCTTCAGATACCTCAGGGTCTGGCTTGACCAGCACCTTGACTTTTCTGTACACATCAATGACCTCCACAAAAAATCTCCACCCCAGACTGGGTGCACTTTACTGTAATCATGGTTGCATCCCATTGCCAGTCTGCCATGCAATTGTACAGAAAATGATTCTACTAATCTTTGACTATGGAGATGCGGTTTACAGTGCTGCCCCCAAGTCCATTCTGACTAGACTGGGCTCCCTCTACCATTCCTTCAGTTGTTTTGCCCTCGGCTGTCTCTACTCCACCCATCACTGTACCCTTTACTAGTCACTGGGCCTGCCCTCCTTACAGGACCACAGATCGTCACACTGTGCATGCCTCACTGCCAAGTTCTGGGACCAGTTCTTGCCCCCTACATATTTTCGGTCCTGTCTGCCCACTCGCCCCTGCCTATGAGCTCAGGCAAAAAAGACACTTGTTGCCTACATATTCCCCTTAGGACCACCTCGAAAGGTCTGGCTGCTTTCACCTACCAAATGCCTAAGCTATGGAGCTCACTGCCCCCAGACATTCATCTCACCACTTCCTCTCAGCACCTCAATGGGCTTCTCTCAGCGCACTTCTCCTCCACCTGCTCATGCACCTAACATATCTTCAGCTCCTAGGCCAATTACCCTTCCTGTGCTTGCTCTGTGTCACCACCTTTATCAATCTTAGGTTGTCAGGCGCTTGTCTCATGTTACGCCTTCTCTCAGTTCATGTGCATCTCTGTAGTGGCTGCACTATTTTTGTTTGTAAAATCCTGCCATTGTCCTAATTTCCACTGCTTTACCATATTTATTGTGACACTGTGTTTTACTTCTGCTGTACTGTTATTGTATCCATCTCTGTACTGTTTGTTCTGCCCCCAGGCACATCTGGAATTGAGCAGTACTCTGCTCAGCATGCCTTCCTGATAAAACTCTTAAATAAATAAATAAATACAAAGCAGTGGTCAGAACATACCTAGAATATGGGGTCTAGTTCCAAAGGCCATACTTACAAGGGGACAGGACAGGTTGGAGATGGTCCAGATAAGAGCAACCAAAATAGTGAAAGGGCTGCAAGAGAAGTCATACTAGGAAAGGCTGGGGGAGCTAGACCTGTACACACTGGAAAAGAGAAGGGAAAGGGGGGGATATGGTTGAAACCTTCAAGTACTTGAAGGGTATATATAGGATGAAGGTTGACAGCATCTTCAGAATGAGTGAGAACAAATCCACTAGGGGGCATGCATTCAAACTGGAGTGGAGTAGCTTTAGAAGTGACATTGGGGGCAGTTCTTTACTGAGAGGGTCATGGGGCCATGGAACAGACTGCCGGAATGGGTGGCGGGAGTAGATTCAGTGGACAAATTTAAAAGAACTTGGGATACCTACATGGGCCTAAGCAACAGTGGGTAGGCAGGAAATGGAGGGTGGAAGTCTTCCTAGAAGGGGAAATTCGGGCAGACTGGATGAGTCATGGGGTCCTTTTCTGCCGACAAATTTCTATGTTTCTATGAATGCCATATTTTAATACAAACCATTGCATGTTCTGTGTATACAATGTTCTGTGTTGAAGTTTCATTATTTTTACATTTTCATTATTTCTTTTTTAATGCTTTGCATTATGGGTCACAGACTGCTCTCCTCAATGAAACTGCTGCCAGTGCTGAAATTCATGCCACCCCCCAAGTGCTCACATTGTAAGCTGACCCCCCCATCCCCTTGCAAAAGTACTTATACGAACCAAAAAAGTACCTTTTTCTTTTATGAGCGTGGGGTCCTGAAATGAGCAAGCTGGAACTGCGGTGGTTTCGGCTGAGAAGTAAGAGAGTGAGCATCCAGATGGAGTGGCTGGCTGGTTTGCCAACATCTTGAGAGAGAGAGAGAGAAAACTCTGACCAGCCAGATGGTTGAATTATAAATTAAATGCTGGCAGTGGAGGAATGTAAATAAAATAAGTAAACTTGCAGGAAAATGTAAAAATAAAATGACAACAAAAATTAGTACACTGTCAAGTAGTGGAAGCCAAAATGATGGCAGTAGCAGGGTTTAGAAATCCAAAGCAGCATCTCTGTGGTGCAATGGGGGTGGGGGTGGGGATTGTCATTGTATTGGCCAGAATGCTATATCAATCAAATTGATTGACATTTTTTGTGATAGTGTGACGTAGGCAAGTGAAAAATAAAGTGTTATCTACCCACTGGGTGAATAACATTGCTTATCTTTTACTTGTGTCAGATTGCTGTGAAAATAATGGTTTTATTTAAATACTGTGTTACCTGCATACGTTGTATACATAAGGGATATGAGGGAGGCAAGTATGAGATAACTCATTTATCTTATACAATTGCCAGTGACCTCAAGTAACCTCATGAGTGGCGAAGCCATGAATGAGGGTTACGAGGATCACTGGGCAGCTGTACAAGATAAATGAGATCATACAGTTGTCCCCCTCATATCTCATTTATGCAACAGGGGCAGGAGCTTGTGTAATGGGTAATTCAGAGAACAAGGTTTATTTTTATTTTATAAATTAATAAAAGAATCTGGGACTTTCTAATGTCTTTGTGGCCGTCTGTATTTTGTGTGCCCTGTTGCTATGGGAGTTGTTAAGGAGCTGCGTCATGATGTTACCATTGATGCCGTTATGTTGCATCTGATTGGTGTTTTAGGTACAGACTGGATTTTGTTTGTTAAAAATGGCGGTGCCGCTTAGCAAGATGAGCTAGGTTGCTTGGCGAAGTGTACACTTATAGTTTTGATTAAATAAAAAATTAATGTGGTGGTTGAATTTGCTGCACGGTTTTACAGGAGTGAGCAGTGCTGACACCGCGGAGTCCAGCAAGTGAGATGTTGACAAGAGTGAGCACCAGGAGTCTACGGGAATAACATTAGGTGGGGGATCGATGTGAAGAAAGTCAGAAAAAAATAATTAAAGACAAACCATGCAGTTGGATGTGAGAAGCAAGGAGGTGGACTGACTGTGTGTGTGTGTGTGTGTGTGTGTGTGTGTGTGTGTCTGTGTGTGGCATAGTGCAAAAGTGGGAAAGAAAGAAAACCTGTAGTTTCTTTTTCTGTAACAGCAGCATAATAGTGCTAGCAGGTGTGGGTGTGTGTGTGTGTGTGTGTGGGGGGGGTGACATAGTCACTGTGTGGATAAATGGGATATGATGTAATCGCTATGGTAATAAATAAATGTATTACTATAGTGACTCAAGCAAATGGATTTATGTGACCGTTTCTATCCAGACACTTGTTGCATAAATTATTTTATGTTACAATTTTAAACCACTTAAATAGGCAAAAACATACTTAAAGCAGCATATCATGGACAGCATTTATATTTATAAAACTTCAGAAAATGGGTAAAACAGTTTTAGGCTTCTGAATGGCTGAGACACTTCTTTAGGTGGGCATTTATGGGACAACCATGCCCACCTAAAACAAGTCCCTTCTGTGCCAACCCCATCACTAGTATCCTGCTGCCAGTGATTTCCTAACACAGAAGCCGCCATATTTTACCACTCACTAAGCGAGAGAAAACAAAGAATCAGCCTGAAGTAAAAAGGAAAACTGTACGCACCATCAAGATCCCACTAACTGCGTTAAGCGCCTTCTCATCCGCATTCTAGCATGCCATCAATTTTTATTTTCTTGTAAATGATATACTGCAGGCACGGCGCCAAACATTTCAAATCAGCCCTCCCACTATGCTGTGCTCCGTCCCAGTAAACTGTTCATCCTGCCTACCCATCACATACAGATCAGCCCCACAATAAGTGTCACATTTTTGAAGTAAATGAAAATACCTCCTTTTTTCACTGCAACGCATCATCAGCTGAATTCCCTGTTCCCTCTATATCACGTCTAAAACACACTGTCCCATTCTCGCTCCAACACTGAAGGGATTCTCTTGCCTCCAATTTCTAAATGTAAAACGCTACTGATTAAAATTGAGAACTCCTGCTTTAACTTCAGAAAAATAATAATAAGCTCTGATGTCCCACACCATACTTGTACTTCCTTACTTCCTGGTAGCATGGTCACGTGTCTAACACTCGCATCTTCCCAATGGAAAAGGGAAAAAAAGTGTCTTGCAGGAAGGACAGTGAACTGTGTTGTTTTAACCACATAAAACGATGCCAACAAATTCCTGGTGTAAAACATTGCAAGAAACTCTTCCACATGCAGGGGTGGATAGGTAAAAGAGAATGGTTCTGTGGTGGGGGGGGGGGGTGACAACAGTACATGGATCATCATAACACTTGAGGGACTATTTTACCCCAAAAGTTTTTTTGTAGTTTTTATATACCTTTTAAACTGTTTTCCAGTCTTATTATATTAATTAATTAAAATTCACACAAAAACCCATTTTCTAAGTGATGTGATACCCTCCAGGGTGGGTGGTACTGGGCTATACCCACCCTTCCAGGGTCTATAAGGCCTGACGCCAGTCATTATGCCCCATTGGAGGGCAGGTATAGCTCAATACCGCCCACCCTGTCTGGTATTATTGCTTGCTCAAAGTATAGGTCCGCATTAAGAAAAGTTCAAAATTCTTCAGAAGGCAGCTACCCACTTTTACTTTGAGATTATAGGACTTATGGAATTGGTGTGAGACTCATATCTGAGCACATTTTGCATGGATAATGTCCTCAATTTCATCAAACATAAATAAATGTATCTTATATTGTTTAGCATTAGCCAACATTGGCATTGGTGAGGCAGAGAACTGTGTCCCAAGTTTTAAAGTCTCCTAGGCCAAAAATCTGTGGCACCTCTGCTGCCATATATAGAGAGACCTTTTTACCCTTAAACATTATTCCACTGTTGGTTGGTCAGTCTCTTATGGTAAAATAATTAACACAGTACTTGGTCTTTAGTTGATATGAGTTTCAAAATTCAGCTGTTCTTTTTGACCAACAGATTGCTAGAAACTATTAAAAACAGATTTTAATTTTTTTATTTATTGAATTTTGGTAAGTGGGTAGGCTCACTGAGACAAGCTGTTCCTTTTTCAGGCGTGACTCAGAATTAATGACATAGAATACATTGACAGTTTACACATAGATACAAATTACATACAGTGCATAAGTAAATTACGATACAGTAAATACCACGGATATACATTGCAGAGACATGTGCAATGTGAAGTAATTCTGAAAGCTTTTACAACAGATGACAGATTATTCTGGAAGTTCCAGCACCCCCCCCCCCCCATAAATAGTCAAACTAGAAAAAGGTCATGAAGCACTAGTAAGGCTATAAAATAAACATTCCTTATTCAAAGTCAGTTTTCAAAATTCTCTAGCTTCTTTTGAATAGAAATAATAGATTCTTTGCATTATCAGATCCAGTACTTGCCAGGATGCACTAACATTGACTGGCCTGATGCATGGGTGCATAGGTCCACACAAGCGGAGGGGCCAGCTAGGGAACAGACCTAGGCTGGGCTGTGGGTTTCTAATTAGAAGCCACAGTTAATCACACAGTAGACTCACTGCTCAGCTGAGCAGGGGATCATGGGATATGGCAACCAGTAAAAGGACTAACATTTCCCCCATGCAATAATTCTATCTCAGGGTTCTGGGGCCTTCATATAACACCAGTTGAGATTCACTATTGATTTAAAAGGTCACCAAAACCCTACTACAGAAATCTATCATCCAGAGCATAAGAACATAAAAAAAGTATAGGTAGATAGGAACCATGTGATCCATCTAGTTTGCCCGAAATACTATCCTCTTCCCTATGCAGTCTTCATCTTAACTTGTCCATTATGACTGTTCCATCCGAGTTTGAATTCTCTGATCGTCTTTGATGCTACCACCTCCTGGGGCAGGTTGTTCCATGGGTCTATTACTCTCTCCATGAAGAAGTACTTCCTGTGGTTGTTTTTGAACCTTCCTCCCACCAGCCTCATATTATACCATCTTGTATGTGCTGCTGTGTTCTATTGAAACAGATTGCCTGCTGAGCTGTATTAAATTCCTTCACGTACTTAAATGTTTCGGTCATGTCCCCTGTTTCTTCTTTGCTCAAGAGAGTATAGGTTCAGCTCCCTGAGTCTTGCTTCATATGTCCTGTGATGCAGTCCATCCACCATCTTAGTAGTCCTTTTCTGCACAGTCTCCAAACAGTCAATGTCCTTTTTGAGGTGAGGTCGCTAGAACTGACTGTGGTACTCCAAGTGTGGCCTCACCAAGCACCTGTAAAGGGGCATGATAACCTCCCATTTTCTACTAGTAATAACTCTACTAATACAGCCAAGGATGCCACCCACTTTCTGTGCTACTCCTTCACATTGTTTTCCTACCTTTAATTCGTCAGTGATGATTATGCAGAGATCTCGCTTAGTCTGTGTCTCCTCAAGTTGATGTTCTCCCAGTGTGTATTTTTTCCCAGGGCTCCTCTTACCCAGGTGCATTATCTTACACTTTTTGGCATTAAACTGTAACTGCCAATCCCTGGACCAATCCTCTAGCCTTCTTAGGTCAGCTTCCATATTGTCTGCTCCTTCCCCCATGTCCACTCTGTTGCAGAGTTTTGTATAGTGTATGGTAGAACGCTGTTCCGCATGGAAATCCATGCCTGGAACAGCGTTGTTTTCCTGCACTCGGTACGTCACGATCTTGTTGTGCTGCACCGGGTACGTCACCGGTGCAGCACAACAAGATCGAACACATTTGCGCATGCGCAATTGAGTGGCGCACGGCAACGCGGAAGCGAGCGTGGGGGCAGAAACTGAAGTAAGCCGCCTTTTTTTTTTTACAAAAACTTGTCCCGGTGTACTGCGTATGGTTGCCCATACACTATAAAAGATTGTGTATGAGCAAGCATACACAAACAAGACAGTTGTGCGATCTTGAGGTTTCCGTGGTAACGGACCTCTAGAGCTACGCTCTCGAGGTCTCTGGTTACCACGGAAACCTCTCGATCGCAACTGCCTTGTTGTATATGCTTACGCATACACAATCCTCTATATCATCTGCGAACAGGCAAACCTTCCCCTTTAGTTTATTAGTGATGTCTGCTACAAATATGTTATAGAGGATAGGTCCCAGTATTGACCCCTGCAGGATGTCACTGGTTGCCCTACCCTCCCTTGACAATGATCCATTGACAAGCACTCTCTGGATCCTATCGTGTAGCCAGTTACTGATCCAGCTGACTATCTTTTGTCTGACTCCTGTATGTTCCAGCTTGTTGGTTAGCCTTCTGTGAGGGATGGTGTCGAAGGCCTTGCTGAAAACCAGGTATACAGTGTCCACTACCCCTCCCTGATCCACTGTTCTGGTGACCCAGTTGAAGAAATCGATCAAGTTGGTTTGACAAGAGTGTCCTGCTGTTTAGCCATATTGCTTTGGGTCCATTTTTTTGGTATCTTTTAGGTACGCCACCATCCTCTCTTTTAGTAGTGACTCTATCATTTTCCCCACAACTGAGGTCAAACTGACAGGACGGTAATTACCTGCCTCTTTCTTGCCTGCGCTCTTGTGTAAGGGCACAACTGTTGCCCTTTTCCAGTCCTGAGGTATTTTCCCACTATCTAGTGACTTGTTGAAGAGCTCAGCCAGTGGTGTGGCCAGTTCCTTTTAGTATCTTAGGGTGTATGCTATCTGGTCCCATGGCCTTTTCCACCTTAAGTCTATTTAGCTCTTTTAGGACCCTCTCCCTCGTGAAGGGGCTAGTGTTTGCTCCCTGAGTATCTTCCACTGTCCTACCTAGTGTGGGACCTTTGCCACCATCTTCTATGGTGAAGACAGAGCAAAATAACTTGCTTAGTACTTCTGTCTTGTCCTTGTCTCTCTCTCTGTCATCTTACCTTCCTTGGTTGCTAGTCGGACTATTCCTCCCTTAGTTTTTCTTTTTCTGTTACACTCTGTGCTATTTTCTCTTCAGTTTGTGCTTTTGCCCTTCTAGCTGCTTTCCCTGCCTCTAGTTTTGTTCTTGTATTCTTCTTTGTCTGTTTCATGTTTTGTTTGCTTAAACTGTGTAAAAGCCCTTTATTTCTCTTTGATTTTGGTCTCTACTTCATTAGAGAACCAGAAAGGTCTTTTCCTTCTTTTGGAGTTGCTGATCTACTTAGTGCATTTAGTTGTTACTGTATGCAGAACAGCCTTCAGAGTATTCCAGCAGACCTCTACATCTCCTGTGAGTTTGCCGTCTAGTATGGATGCGATCATAGTTCTCATTTTGGGGAAGTTAGCTTTTCAGAAATCTAGTACCTTGATTTTGGTGCGACTAGTATCTTCCACCTTGTTCACAGTTAACCAGATTGACCTGTGGTCACTGGTCTCTAGACTGGCTCCTAACTGAGCTTCTGGGATCCTTGTGCTGTTCGTGAACACTAGGTCCAATATTGCTTTGTCTCTGGTGGGTGAGTTCACCAGTTGATGCAAATCTGCTCCCCTCAGTGCAAAGAGGAAATCTTTGCTCTGATCTGAGGATGCTGTGTATGAGGACCAACTCACATCCGGTAGATTGAAGTCCCCCACCAGCAACAACTCGCCCCTGTCTCCCATCATCATCATGATGGTTTCTAAGAGCTCCTTGTCTACATCAGCTCCCTGGGATGGGGGTCTGTAGATAACTCCCACTAGGATAGGGGTTTTGACCCAGGCTCCTAGTGTAACCCCAAGGGCCTCTGTTTTATTGTGTTTTCCCTGGATTTCTGTTGTACAGATGTCTTCTCTTATACACAGCGCAACCCCCCCCCCATTCTTTCCCTCTCGACCTCTCCGGAATATCACGTATCCTGGGATGGTGACATCCCAGGAAAGGTTTCCAGTGAACCATGTTTCCGTAACTGTGACCCAGTCTAATTGTACTTATTTATTTCTTTATTTATTGAATTTTGATGACTGGGTAGGCCCATTGAGCCCTGAAGGTCCCTTTTTCAGGGGCGACCCAGGAGGAAGTTCTGCCATCATGGCTGTGAGATCAGGGATTTTGTTTGGCAGACTGCAAGCATTGTTGCACATTACCTTCCATCTCTATCTTTGTTGGTCAGTTGCATTATTAATTTATTTTGGTTGTGTAATTGTGTTGAAATGCTTGGTCTGAGTATGTTTGGTGCAGTGATTGGTCCTAGTACGATTGGTGCATCCTTGTGCTGAACTAATTAGTGATGGGGGAGGAGTATCTGGCAACCCTTTTGGTGCTAGGGGTGCCTGTGCCACCCCCCTGTCCACTAGTTTAACTGACCGATATGAACATCAGTCTTTTGTCCAAGTGCTCGGGGCCTCTTCTTTGAGAGGTGTAGGCCATCAGATCTAAAGAACTCCCATTCCCAGAAGCCCTGCCATTTGCCAATATAATGGTGGCTTTTTTCCTGGCAACAGTCTTTTAGCCAGGTGTTTAGCTTGGAGATGTCCCCTTTCCTGATCATCTGCCTGCTGTCCCCTTTTTTCCAGACTGGCAGAATTTCAGAGAAGGTGATACCGGGCAAAAGGGAAGCAAGCTTGTTGCCCAGCCTGGTGAGGTTTTGTTTTGTTTCCTCCACTGACTCACTTGCTAGGTCATTTGTATCTATATGGAGAATGACATGTGTGTCTCGATCGATGCCGCAAATGATTTCCTCTATGTGATTGGTGTCCCTCCATGCCGACATTCAGGGAAGGCACCTTACCATAGTTGAAATATGGTCCTGCTGGAGGAGAGTCTTAACACCCCTAATCATTGAGTCACCAATTATTAGTACCGGTTTCTTTTTGTCCTTTTTAGTGAGTTTAGTTGTGCGCTGTACCTCCTTGTGCCGCTCTGGGTGCACAGAATTTTCAACGCTCATTACGCTAGTTGCCATGGTAGATAGTTCAGAGTACTTATTTGATGTTTGAATAGGTTTGGTACCTTCCTGTATTGAGGATTTTGTGCCAGTTGTACGAGTCCTGACCTGTTGCCAGCTACCCGGCCTGCTTGTCCTTTGGGGTAGGGGTACTGGTATAGTGTGCCTTGAAACTAAAGGTTTTATGCTGTTACCCATGGCCGGTTTAGTATAGCATGCAGGTATTTTGTCTCAGCCCATGCTGCATGAAGCTGTGATCTGAGGTCAATGATTGTGGAGCATGATGGACAGTGCCCCACTCTGTAGATGAAGGCTTTGGTAAAAATTGTGCCACAGTTGTTACAGTTCAAGAAGTCCATAGTGGTTTTTATTTCTCTATTTAAGTTCTTGATGAGAGAAGTAGATTGCCTAGAGGCAATATGTGGATGAAAACAAAGGAATGCCTGCTATTCTGCTGGGGTTGGTATCGTGTGGCCCAGTGGGGGGGGAGGTAGGGGGTGGCTGTTGTCTTGAGCAGTATATGGATGAAAGAATATATGGATGAAATAGAGGTAGAGGTTGTGAGTGGAATGTATATATATATATATATATATATATATATATATATATATATATATATATATATCTGTATATATTAATGCCCTGTCCTCTTCTTCCTCTAGCAGGAACTATATTGCAAGGACTAAGATGCAGACAAAAAGATGATGGTGGTAACAAGTAGAAAGGGTGCTTAGGTAGGCTGTAAGGACTAGGATGTGGGCAAAGTCAAGGGAAGTTGCTATGGAGTAGCCTGGGATGACTATTGTAGTGAGTGAATTATCGGTCACTTCCTGTCTTGGGGTTGGAAGTGGGTGTATTAGAGCAGGTATAAGAGAAGTTGCCTTGGGGGAGGGGGGATTTGGGAGAGGAAGGGGGGTTAGTTGAACAGCCCCTGCTACGGACAAAAAACAATCTGGTGAGTAACGCAGAACAACAGTTTAAAATATCTTGGGCTCCTAAATGTGCTGCTGTTAGTAAGAGGGAAAGAAAGTGTGCTCACTGAATTAATTGTATGGCCTCCCTTTTCCTGTTAGAGCTGCTGTTGGTGGTTAGTGCTCTGATTCCACTTGGGTCTTTAGTGAGGGGTATAATGCTAGTAGCCCTCGAGCAATGTCAGCAGTCCTCTGCCCTTAAAAAAGACTACCTCTGCCCTTAAAAAAGAAGACTCCCTGCAAGAAACAAAACAAAACAAAAAGATGTGCTCTTTCAAGGGAGTTCTTCAGCACCTTGTGCAGCTACCGACAGAGCACTGGCCATCTCCATGGAGTAGGAAGTGCCCCAAGTGATGTTTCTCTGATTGCAGTGATCAGTCACCACAGATCCCTGGAGCGGTGGTGGAGAGTTGTGTGGCAGACACTAGTGGAGGAGTTCATTTGCCTGCAAGGATCTCCTTGCTGGATACCCTACTGTACTTAAGAAAATGTAGGGGTTCCCATTTAAACTCTCTGTCCTTCTAGTTCAGAATTGGTGCCTATAGATGTGAAAACCCTATTGGGTAGCCTTGTGGTCATCACAGCATGATGTCAGGCTCCCTCCCAGCACTGAGACGTATATCCTGAAGGAGTCCCTCCTATGGATGAAAAACAATCTGTTGAGTAATACAGAACAGTTTAAAATATCTCAGGCTCCAAATGTGCAGCTGTTAGTAGAAGGGAAAGTGAGTGTACTCACTGAATTAGTTGTTCGGCCTCCCTTTTCCTGTTAGAGCTGCTGTTGGCAGTTAGTGCTCTGATTCCACTTATTTTATTTATTTGTAAAAATCAGTTTACAACTTTTGAGCCAGAGGCTCGTTTCCAAAGGTACTTCATCACATAAGGACATACATAGTGTTTTTGGTTACATAGCATAGGTTTGCAAAACAATAGGCATTCAACAGAGGTGCCACGTCACACTGAGGTCAGACAAATACATTTAGGTTACAGGGTACATGTAATTGAGAACAGGTGTTACACAAGTTGGTATCAAAATTGAGCAATCTAATAGGTAAACACTGAAACAGCTGGTACTGGCCATGCTAGACATAGGCACAGTGTACCAGGAAGTGGTGGTGGGGATGGCTAGGTGGAGAGCCGCCCGGAGGGCGTTGTCATGAGAAGTCGAGGTGGAGGCTACTTTCAGAGACAGGAGCAGTTAAGAGTGTTGACGATATGGTTTCGAAGGGTGGTTTTGAACTTGGAGATGGTGGTGGCATTGGTGATGGGGGCAGGGAGAGAGTTAAACCAGGTTTGGGCTCTATAGCAGAAGGACCTCTGGCCACGGCTGGTTCTTGATCTGGGGACCATTAGAGTGGTCTTTTTGGATGACCGTGTTGCAATAGTGGGAGGGCTCTGGTGGATGGCTGCCGTTACCCCGGGGGGGGGAGAGCCCGAGTAGGTTTTTTTTTGTGAGGAGAAAGGTTTGATATTGGAGCCATTCATCCAGGGTAAGAAGTTTAGCCTCGACATACAGCTGACAGGTGTGTGTGAGCCTGGGGGCACCAGTAATCAATCTGCAGACTTTATTCAGGGTTAAGTGAATTTTTTTGAGTGCAGTGGTGTCGGCAGCACCATAGACTGGTAGACCATAGTCTACAAGGGACAAAACAGATGACGTAACAGCGAGCCAGAGAGCATTTGGGGGAAGGCAGGTTCTATGGCGGAAGAGGATGCCAAGCCATGTGTTAGTGGCGGATGTTAGGGCATTGATGTGGTTGTGAAATGTGAGGGCTGAGTCGAAGGTAACCCCAAGGTATTTGTAGGAGCAGACTTGTTCCAGTGGCTGATTGGTACTAGGAAGGATATAGAGTGGGTGGTTGCTAACTTTGTTTTGGGGGTGGGAAAAGAGCATAGCTTTGGTCTTTTTAAGATTTATGACGAGTCTGCACTCCTTAAACCAAGCTTCGTCACTGTTGAAAGACTGCTGTAGGGTGTTCTGGAGGGAGACGGGATTGCGGTGGGTGGCAAAAATGACAGCGTCATCTGCATACAGGAGAATTTTGCCAGGGCATGCACTGGGCAGGGTGTTCAGATAGAGTGAGAAGAGAAGGGGGCCCAGGATGGAGCCTTGGGGGACCCCAGAGTGAATGGTACGGGTATCAGAGAGTGTGCCATTGATTTTTACACACTGTGATCGAGCGGCAAGATAACTTGTGCACCATGCTAGGTGGCCAGCCGAGAGACCAGTGTGGCAGAGAGCATTCAGCAGAAGTGGATGGGAGACAGTGTCGAAAGCCTTTGAGAGGTCAATGAACACTGCACCAGCTAGGGAGCTGGTATCCAAGGAGGAGTGTAGGAAGTTCGAGAATTCAATTAGGGCAGTGCTGGTACTGTGACCAGCACGGGAAGCCATGTTGCTCTGGGCATAAGATGTTATGCTTAGCCAGATAATCAGTGATTTGAATGAACCACCACTTTCTCCAGGGCTTTAGAGATGGGGGGGGAGGATGGAGATTGGCCGGTAGTTGTTGGCCGACGACCTGTCGCCCCCTTTATGAATTGGTGTGATTATGGCTGTTTTCCAAGCCATGGGAAATTGTCCCAGGCAAAGTGATTGGTTAATTAGGCTGGTGAGTGGGGCAAGGACTTCATCTAGCACCAGCTTGAGGATACTGGGGTCCAGTGAGTCACTGCTGGGACTGTTGCTATTCAAAGCTTTGATTAGGATGGGTCTGGCTTCCTGGGTGGAAATCTTGCGCAGGTGGAAGCTGGGGTGCTGGAGGACAGGGGGAGGTTGGTTGGGGGGAGGGTCAAAGAAATTACTAGGGAGGACTGAGCTAAGGTCAGTGAAAGCGGTGTTGAGCCAGTTAGCTATGGTGGCAGGCTCGGTGGTGGTAGTGCCATTTCTAGTGAGCTGGGATGGGGCAGGGGAGCGAGCTTTTCCGTTAAGTTGTTTAACATTATCCCAGAAAGTCCAGGCTGAGCCCCAGGAGGAGGTAAGGGTGGCCTGGTAATGGTCGGCCTTGGCTTTCCGTATGGTCCAAAAGCACTTATTCCGGGCTGCATTGTAAGCCTGCCTATCAGACAGACGACCCGTTTCAGTGGCAAGGTGCCAGAGGTTATCCCGATTTCTTAGTAATTGTAGAAGGGCAGGGCTAACCCAGGGTGCATTCTGCTTTTTGGACTGGATTTTGGTGAAGGGTGCAAAGAGATCACAGGCCATGTTGAAGGTGTGAGTGAAGAAGGCTAGGGCAGTGTCAATGTCGGTTGCATGACGAATGGGGGACCAGTTTATCTGGGTGAGGAATACTTTAAGTTTTTTCAGCCCACCAGGGCGGAGGCGCCTGCGGAGGGTGGTCTGGGCTTTGGGTTTGGGATTGGGGACTGCCCAATGAAATAGGATAGGGGAGTGGTCACTTAGGGAGTCTGGTAGGACCTGGATGTTTTGGATTTTATGGGGTCGGTTAGTTATAATAACATCCAGAAGGGTGCTGGTACCTCTCTTAGGGTTTATTCTCGTGGGCTGGGTGACGAGTTGTGTCAGGTCTTGGGCGGCAAATAAGTCTCTGATCGCGGATGAGGAGGTGCTGAGCCAATTTACATTAAGGTCCCCAACTAGGATTTGTTCCGCCTTATGGTGGAGGGTGGCCAGGTAGTCAGTTAAAGATACCAGGGCTGGGTGCTGGTTCTTTGGGGGAACGTAGACTGTGGTGAGATAGAGAGGGCTCCTAGTGGGGTCCGGGGTGAGTTTGAGGGTAAGAGCCTGGGCCCCATTTACAAGGGCAGGGGTGGGAGTGCGAGGTCAAGTATTGTGTCCCTAGTGCAGAGTGCACAGCCTCCCCTCGTTTGCCTCACTCAGTCCTCCCGGTATAAGGTATAGCCTGGGAGGAGACAAATAAGTCAGGGGTGGATTTGGACAGCCAGGTTTCAACCAGGGCTATGATGTCTGGTTGATGAGCAAGGCCCAGCACTGAAGGCGTCAAATTTTTCAGCAGGCTGCATATGTTCATGGAGGCTACTTGAAGACCAGTGGGCTGGGTGGGTGGGTGGGAGGGGCAGGGCCTGGGTTGGGATGTATGTTCCCTGTCAGGAGTAGAAGGAGGAGGAGAACTGCTCTGGTCAGTGGGTGGCAGATGGAGAGTTCGCCGGGAGTGATAGGATGAGGAAGGGGTTTTGTAGCACAGGGGTGGGTAGGGCAGCACAGGCAGAGAAGGCTTGTGTGATCAGAAGTGCAAGGGAGCCGGGGGGGAGGAAAGGTATTGTCTGGATGGGGGGTGAGGTGGAGAGGAGCATATGGGGTGTGTGGAGGAGGAGGGAGGGAGAGGGAGGAGCAGTGGTAAAGGAGGAGGGGAAGACAGGAGGGTAGGTGGGAACACTGGAGTAGTGAGGCCGAGGGTTAATAGGGACAATAGGGTTGGTGGAAGGCAAAAGAAGGAGGAGGAGGAGAAGAGAGAGGCTGGTGAGCAGGGGGTGCACATGCATAGTTGGTAAGGGTGGGGGAACTGAAGTGAAGAAAGAATGGGGGAACTAGGATGATAGAGGGGAGATAGTAGTGAGAGGTCACCTCTGAGTGTAGTTGCTGCTTTGGTATAGTGGCAGAGCTGGTTCCTGAGGTGCACAAGGTATTAGGTTCAAGTCTTGCCCAGGGTAGCAGGAAGGAACCCAGCCAGTGGCTGTAGTAGCAGGGAGTTGGGTTCAAGGTCTGCAGAAACAATCAGATAACACTTTAGCAGTGTCTGAGAGTTAGAGTGTTTTTTTAGAGTTCTGAAATTCTGCAGAAATAATAGACAGGTGTGCTAGCTGAGTGGTGGAACTGCTGACTTTGACAGTGAGGGTACAGGGTTTAAAGCCTGCAAAGGCAGCAAGAGAGAAGTGGTAAACTTATATTTTGGTGGAGGGGGGGTAAGAGACTAAAAGGCATAGAAAGTAGGAATAAAATAGGTAGGCAATGTGGTTAAGAGATAGAGCTGCTGACTCTGACTGTAAGGGTACTGGGTTTGAGCACAGCTTAGGGACAGAGTGTAGAAAGTTTTTTTAATTCAGAAAAGGAGGGAGGAAGGGTTAAGAGTTTAAAAGTAGAGGATGCTGTTGGCCTGGTTCATTGGCTTAGTGGTTAGTCAGTAGACTTCGGAAAAAAAGGGTACCAGGTTTGATGCTGCCAGGTACTTAGTGGTAGGCTGAATAGGAGGAGTGAGGAAAGTAGGTGGCAGAAAAGATTCAAAGGGAACTGCAGTGACCTCTAGTGGGTAGGTTTTCAAACAGTTGCTAGGAAGGGGTAGAGAGTTGAAAGAGGAGCTAGAGTGGAGAGTGCAGCAACCCCTAGTGGTTGGTGTATGCTGCAAATGGGAAAGTGGACACTTAGTAAAAAGAAGGGTAGGTCATGTCATGTGATGTGACACGTGACCTGCCAGCAGCAATAAATGAAGTGCTGACCCGGGGGGTTGGGGCAGGCAGGAAGTGCCTCACAACAGTCAGGCTGTAGTGCAGGACACTTTACCTCTTACAGGCTCTGGCAATCCCCAAGTTCAGTCTCCGCTGCTGGGAAGACTTGGGTCTTTAGTGGGTGGTGTAATGCTAGTAGCCCTCGAGCAGTATCAGTGGTCCTCTGCCCTTAAAAAAGAAGATGCCCTGCAAGAAACAAAACAAAAAAGCTATGCTCTTTTAAGGGAGTTCTTCAGCCCCTTGTGCAGCTACCACACAACAGCTGCACTCCAATAGAAAAGACAAGATTCAACCAAAATAATTAAAAAAAGACTCACGGTTATTTGATGCATCTTTCTACACCTCCAACTTAAAAGCATGGCGCTAAACCCCAGTGCTTTGGGTGTATCACATGACCCTTCAAGACCTGTGTTTGTCAGTGCTATCCTTATATCATACTTCATACGATACTGTTGGTCAGCACAAAATGGTAGTGACAGAAGCAGCAGCAGAGTAGACTGCTAAAGTATCTGAGTTTTAGTCATTCTTTTATAGGTAGCATTTAGTAGTAGTGATTGATAATTGCCTACAAGTTTTGAAGCATGTTTGGAATGAAAAGGATTAATTACGTATATTTAAACTTTAGATCTACATCAAGATTACTCAGCATGAAGTAATGAACCTGAAGCAGAAGAAATTTGAGAAACGGTATCCTGCACTGAATCCACAATTTTGTCTAATTTGGCTATTGGGGCAAGTTTCTCGACTCTGAGAACAATTTATGACCACTTGGGAGAACAAAGGCAGAAAAGCTGAAAGATTCAGACAGGAGCCGTTTACAAACTACTTATGCTACAGGCAACCTATCTTTGCCTTCAGGAAGTTGACATGTGCTGCCATTTGAAACCTACAGCAATGCTTTGTACTCCTGAATTTTTCCTTTCCTTTGGATTTGCTTGCCTTTCATATCTTACAGTACATATTTACATCATACAGTGAACTCACCCTGGACTAACAAAGGACCTCCAGACACGCTTGCTTTGTAGCTAGGTATTGTGGTGCTACATCAGACTATAAAAGAGATTTACTTAGTCTTTTGTAATTTGTGGTACTGTATGTCTTGTACTGTTATGAGTTGATCTGCATCTTAATTTATCTTATTCTTTTGTAATTAAGTGCACTGAATTCCTTACTTGCAATGGCTTAGCTGCTCTGGTAGAACCAGTGATATAATGAATTTAATTTCATGTAGGCTCTGATGCCTTCAATTACATCTATACCTGTATTCCAGTTCCCCCTCTTCTCCATTTTCTCTCTCTTTCTCTCTGTCATCAGTTTCCATCCTCTGTCTGTCACCATGTTGCAACCACCAGGGAAGAGATCTTGAATGGCTGTGCTCAGAATTGGCCAATTTCATTCTGTTGGGCATCTATCAGATTATTGGACATTCTAATTCTGAGTCTGATTCTGTTCCACTGGCAGTCAAGCCATCAGAATCAACACTGGAGTCTGTATTGGAACTTCCAATTCCACGTCTGACTACTTTTAAGTACTTCCCCAACCCGGCTAATATTCATGTAAAGGCCATGCCCTGTCTCACCATGCAATTAGACACCCCCTCCTCCCTCCATCATAGTGCCCATTCTACTTTTCTTCCCCACCACTGTTATTTACTTACAGTGAGGTCTTAAATGCCAGAGACTCCAGAGAAACAGTTGAGCAGTACCTACTGTAGCTATCGATATCTACTTTTCTCCTCTCCTGGACTGTCCATGTTGCATGCCAGTACCAATTCCATCTAAGCTTGAAAGTGGATCCTGCTGCTAGTCAGCCACACTCAGAGACCACTCAGTACCACTGCTGTGCTACCATGCCATGATCAGCTGGAGTGACTGCCACCACAAAAGTGCAGTGTGCTGTTGCCTGTCCTGACTCCACTCAGTGGAGCTAAAGTAAACCACCAACTGCATTGGAATCCTTCCTCATGGACTGACCATCTAACTCCAGTATGACTACAATTACAGACTGGTATAAATATCTGCTCCTTGACCAGACACTTTATTTATTATATGGAATTTAACTGAATGGGCCAGAGATTTGTGCTGGTTGACCCTTGTAGTTGGATCAGAATTGGATGGTCTATCCATTAGGAAGGGGTTCTGTGAGTCTGGCAGTTTACTTTTGCCATGCTGCAGTGAGTGGGGGTGGGGTGAGCAGCAGCACAGTGGTGGAAGCCACCACTCCAGTCACATACATGGTTGTAACTTGACAGCATGGCAGTGGCACTGGGTAGTGGTGTGTGGAGGGCTCCATTCAGAAGCTCAGATGGCATTGTCACTGGCATGTAGCATGGACTGTTCAGGGGAGGAGACTAGAGGATGGTAGCACTCAACTGTGTGTGTGTGTGTCTCTCTCTCACTCTGTCTCTCTGGAGTCTCTGGCTTCCAAGATCACAGAGTAAGTAAATAACAGTGGTGGGTAAGACTTAGGGAGAATAGGTGCTACAAGTGTGGCGGGAAGGGGGAGTGTCTTTAATGTACTATGGGGATGGGAGGGGCGCTTACACTGGCGTAAGCTGGGTGACAGGAATTATGTGTTAGGAAGTGAGAATTGGATTCTAACAATTTTTAAAGACTTAAAATTTTTGATCCTAAATTCCGAAAATCCTAATTCCCGAAAAAAGTCAGAATCCAACAATGCTGATTCTGTTGCTTGGAATCCTATCAACTCTAGGCTAACAGAGGATGTGCAGCTGGGAGAAATTATAAAAATCCAATTCATGCACTTTTCATACAATATCACTACTTTTGTATAATTTCACTCAATTTTACAGACTAGACTGTATTTAAAATGGTTAATTTAGTTTAAAATTGCAAATTTTTAAACAAAAATCACATTTTAAAAGTACAAAGTTTGGGGAAATTTAAACTGTTCCCTGAAATTGCTAGTTTTTAAGAAATCATATTTTAAAATGCACAATGTGGGGAAATATGTTGCTGTTTGACTAAAATTGTTGATAAAATTATATCAGATTTTTTGGCAATTTCACGAAAACTAAAAAATTTCACACAGTTTTGCAAGCACAGTAAAGGTTTTGCCCAGAACTACTGTACTTTCTGCCATCAACCTCAGCATCTTGCATCACTGAAAAATCCTCCTCTGCTGGGGTTTCAGTACACTACACTGGTTCAGTTCTGCACTCAAGAGGTCCTACATCTCTCGGCTCCAGGAAATCTTATCAGTATCTCCCTAATCAACACCCAGTCATGAGCAGAAGACCTTACACTTTGCTGACCACATCCAATTTCACCTGTAGAATCCTACTGCTACAACATTTGAGTGAAATGGAAGGAAATCCAAGACCTTCCATGGCTACCCAACCCTAAAACCTCTGGTGCAACAACAAAGGTTTACGTATTGTGAGAATAAACATTAGTAGCATCCTCCTGAAAATGAACATCCTCAGAATGTGGATCACCATACACAAACTGGATGTCCATGCCATTACTAAAACATAGTGGCACCCGAACTACCAAATAGTAGCGTCCTCATTCATGAATACTCACTGGTCAGACAGGATAAGCTGAAGGAGAAAGGTGGTGTTCTAGTCTTCTATATGAGACATGATCTAAAACTTGATATATGTGAACACAGACATACTTTTTAACAAGGTCACAACCAAAACACAACCATCCAGCTGCATCTAAGCTGTAAGGATCATTCCCAAGTCCTTTATAAATCATGTGATGGATGTATTGCATCCTCAGACTCCCATTGCTGAAACCATCATATTGGAAGACTTTAACATTGATTGGCTCAACACACTGGATGAGTCTGCAAAAGACTGGGCATTAGAAAACTCCCAAAGCTAATGTAAGCTTCCACTGGACCTAACAATAGGAGCAGGAGAGGATTTTATCCATCAATGGATCCCTCTAAATAGGCCAGAATGAATTATCAACTGAAGCACTTGCTCAGACTCACTTAGAAACATAGAAACATAGATGTTATTGGCCAAAAAAGAACAAAGACCCATCCAGTCTGCCCTAACCCTGCCTGCACTGTATAGTGGCAAGGGCCCAATGCAGCCACTGGCTTCCCCCACCCTCTATGGGGGACTTATCTTTTTAATGATACCCATGTTTCTGTCCCACACATGCCTAGATCCTGTCACTGTTTCTGCTCCCAACACCAAACCAGGCAATCTGTTTCATCTACAGTCCACTTAACTTTCCATGAAGAAATGCTTCCTCCCCTACCTCTTGAAACTTAGAGATCACACTCCCTTCTTAGTGCAAAATTAGAAAGCCCCTCCTCCATGCTACATAATAACAAAGGCAATTACAAAAAAGCAGACGTATTGAAGCTGACTGAGGAAGGGAGCCAAATCAATTATGACTAGATAAAACTAATTCCTGATACCAAAGTAGTGTGGGTGTTCTTTGCAAATTAGATTAAAATGATAAGCGAAAAATGTATGTAACCCCCCTGCAAATGGGGGTTCCCAAAAGACTTCCAGGAGCTTGCTTGAATGCTCCAAGCCTGAATGGTGTTTGGCGTTTAAGCCATTTATCAGTGAGTGTTTTTAGAACCTCTGGTACTGTCTCTTTAAGAGCTGTCTGCTTGCAGACATAATTAGTTTGTATGGGGGACTGTGTGTTTCTTTGATTGAGTACCACTCAAGCTGCTGCCAATTCACTCCATTTTTGCAGTCACTAGGAGTGCAAAGGGAACCTATCTGAAAGATGTAACTGTTTGCTAGAAACCATTTAGAGTGATAATGAAATTACAGTTTGTCTAACCTGCTTTCTTTTGCAGTCAGAACAGTGTCTGCCTAGTTCCCCATTCTGGTTTTGAACTGCTGAACTGGACCAATCAGTGTGGGGTAAGCTAGCTCTAAAATGGTGCCTTGGACGAATCAGAACTTGGACCCATAATCTGAGCCAGCCACAAGAGGATTGTATGGGCAGTGACTCTGGGAGATGTAGTTTAGACTTCAGTGCCTTTTTGGACCAACAGCAGCAGTCTATTGTGAGTGACAGCCAATCCAGTCAAGAACTGGGACGAACTCAAAGGAAGTGCCCGGTTTTGTCGGTTGGAGTTTCAGTTGAGCTTTGGCAGTGAAGAAGGAAGGAGCCCTGTGCTTTTCAGTGTGCAGTTTTTAGTCAAAAACGTGTGTAAGGCCCAGAGTTCCGGTCTGCAGCTTGTGTAACAGCTTGTTAGGACTGAATCCGTCCTGTGAAGAGAATCAAAGGATATCTGAAGAGTGAAACCAGGCTCACCTGTAGAAGACTGGAGGAATTGCTGAAAATTGCACTCGGTCTGTCAGGAACTGAATCTGCTGTGTGTTCTCCGGGTATTGTGCAGTAATTGCGATCGGGATACAGATGCAGCCTGCCTGGTATAGTGCTTTCTTTTATATAAATGTGTGAAGAGGTTTGTGTACCTCAAGTGAGCCCTGCTGACATTGAAGGACCCTATCTTATTTGGAGGTCGTGAGTACTAATTCAGAGTCGCTCCTGTTGATTGCCACATTAAATCCAAATGGAATTACTGTACTGCTGACTGTTTAATTCTCCTTTTCTCTGTGTGAAGGGCCCCTACCTAGCTGCACGGTTTGGACTAGCCACTAGGGCTTGGGTACCCAGGACAGTAACTGATAGGGATAGGCCTGTGCACAGAGCCATAGGTAGATTATTAGAGTGATAAGCTAATTAACCTGATTTCCCCTGTCCTTGTTATATCCCCTAAATAAATCAGAGCTGCTTGTTTCAGCAAAGTTATACTGCCTGAGGTATTTGTCTATGTTAAAGTACTGTACTGTGATTGTTGCACTGTATCTCATTTCACAGGAGGTCCCAGTGCGGGAACCAGTCCTGGGGGTAAGTGTATACTGTGAAGGTAATTCTGATATATTGTGTGGGCCACTGAGTGGGAAGAAAGGGGTTGCAGTGTCCCAGAGGGCTGTGACCAAGTTAGTCTAACTATTGCAAACCCTGACCTCTGGGTGGAGGCACCCGCCATTGGCTCCAGGCCCTCAACCTGTTAGTGGCAAATCAGACAGGGTAGTACCCCTGGGATAGCACCATCTAGGGGTTACATCTTGGAGGCTCACCACTGGGATTGTGTGTCCTCTAGTGGCCATATTCACGAACCACTGTTAAAAAAAATGGGTACCCGACAGAAGTGGCTGTGCACGGCTGGTGGAGTGGTGTACTGGGGAGGAGATCGACCCCAAAATGCTATGCTTATCCTGGACACCCCCTGGGTATCAATACGGATACTGTGCAGGAGTACTTTCCAAGGTGGAAGGTTTACAAAACCCTGTGGTGGTGGGTCGGCATGCTAATCTGCTCACCCACACTCCTGGTCCTAGTAGAGTTTAAGGATCCCATAGATAGCTCCAAAGTGCCACAGACCATTACCCCAGAGGAGCCCTCACTGCTTGGAGAGTGATAACTAAGGACAGTAAAGACCCGGGGGGGAATGAGTTCCCACCACTATCTGAAACTTTTGAGGAGAAATTTGCTAAATGGTTGCTGGGGGAAGGGAAAACTGTGGAGCACTTGAAGAAACTATTCTTGCCACCTGGGGGTGTTCCTCCCCCAACACCTTCTCCCGCTCCAGTGCCCGTAATGGTGGCTGAACCAATGCAGACTCCAATTTCTGCACCTGCCATTAGTCACGACTCTTACCGAAGGCTGAGGATCTTCTCTGGCACCTTCCCCACCCCCCAAGGGGAGGATGACTGGGAGACCTGGATAGACTATGTTGCCCCAAGTGCTAGAATGGCAATGCTCGGAGAGCGAGCGAAGAGGGTTAGTGAGAGCCTCAGAGGTCCTGCCCTGGCTACCATTCGTGCTAAATGGGCCAGTAACCCGAAGTGACTGTACAGGCCTATCTTGAGGCCCTGGAGAATGTGTATGGGAGCCCAGATTCTGATGAGGACTTATGGTGGAAGTAAGAGATGCACAACAGTACCAAGGGGTTGTTGTCTGTGTATGTATCTCGGCTGGAAAAATTGTTGCAAGAATGCCTCAGAAAGGTAGTTTGCCAGCGATTGAACTGGACCGAACCAGGCTGGACAGGATCCTTAAGTCTGCCCCTTCTCAGAACTGCTGTTGCTTCAAGTTCGCCTGGCAGATCGACTGGAATCCCCACCCTCCTATGATGAGTTAATGAGAGAAATTCGAGGAGTTGAGAAAAGGCGACCTCGGGAGGGACCTGCACCAATAGCTGCGCTACGACCCGAGTGACTGAGGGTGACTCATCAAGTGAAGTTCAGGGGCAGAGGTTGGCAGTCAATGAGTGCTCTGACAAGGAAAAAGATATGCCACAATGGGGCGAACTGTTGAGAGAGATCCGGAATTCAAAAACAGTCCCTTTATGAAGGCCACGCCTGCAAGTGCGGGCCCTGACCTATATCCGACTGCATCTGCTATGGGGTGGGGTACCCACCCATGTATCTCCTGCTGATAACAGCTCCAAACTCAATTCCTTGACCATGGAAGTGGAGAAACTGACGAGATGTCTCCAAATGCTTATCACGCCGCAGACAGAGATGGCACCCAGGTTTCCAGTTAGTAATACCCCTCCCTGGCTCCCAGTGTGGCGCCTCGGCCAGCTCAAACTCCAGAAAGTATGTTTTGCTATAATTGTGGGAAAGATGGGCACATGAAAGGAATGCCAGTCCCAAAGACACTGACAAAGATTGCATATAGGCTACAGGAGCTTGGGAGAACAAATCAGTGGTTAAGAGGTGCGAAATGATCCCAGTGAGGCACCAAAAATGCTAACTCACGTCCTTTGTGGCAAGGTCAGTTGCCCAGGCCCCCACTATCGCCTCTCCAGACTGGTCCAGAATAGTGGGTCCCTCCATGGAGACCACTGTAAAGGTGAACGGAGTGTCTACAAGAGCTATATTAGACAGTGGCTCCCAAGTGACAATTATGTTCCAAGATTGGTATCAGAAGCATTTGTCAGACATACCCTTACAACCATTAGAAGGACTGCATGTATGGGGGTTAAGTGAGAAGGCCTACCCCTATTCCGGGTATATCCGAATTTGGCTGTCTTTCCCCACCTCCGTGGCTGGAGTGGCCGAACAAGTAGAGACCCTAGCCTTAGTGTGTCCCCCCACTGGACTGTATGATGGTGTCCCTTTGTTGATTGGAACAAATGCTCATATGTTTGGAAGGCTGGCACAGTTGTGTTATGAAAACAGGGTCAAAGACTAGTAGAGCTTTAAGAGTTCGGCTTTAATTAAGAAGGCCTATGAGGCATAGAGATGCTGAAAAATAGAACCAGAGGAACGGTCGAAATTGTATGGAAGAAGGATCCTGAGTCTCTAATCCTGGTGCCAAATGCCCAGTGTACCTTACAGGGAGAGGTCCATATCAGAAAGGATGTTAAGAATAAAATATTAATGTTGGATGCACCAGGCGATGGAAAATTGCCAGAGGGACTGCTGGTCAAGCCTAGTATTTTGCCCGCTAGAGCCCATGCTTATGCCAGAAGGGTAATGGTCCAAGTTCATAAGTGTCTGAAAGAGACATTCGGGTAAATAGAGGTTGCATCCTGGCTAATGTGCATTGTGCAGACACTGCAGTGCTACCCAGCAGCAAGAGTTCAAGGAAGAATGACAGCTAACGCCTGACTTGTTTGATTTGCGACTCCCGCTGCCAGCTGAATGGAAAGTGAGGATCAGTGAGAAGCTTGCCCAGAGAGACCAGGTGTTTTCTTTAAAGGAATGGGACGTAGGATGCGTGCAAGGAGCTGAGCACAATATCCGCTGCATGACGAAAGACCATTTCGTGAGAGGTCTCGACGCCTGGCACCTGCTGACATAGATGATGTGAGATGGCATCTGCAAGAGATGTTAGCTGCTGGTGTAATACAAGAATCCAAGCCCTTATGCTTCCCCATTGTAGTAGTGAGGAAAAAGAATGGAACAGTAAGGATGTGTGTGGATTATCGCACCTAAACCGGTGGACTATCCTGATCAGTACACAATGCCCTGCATTCAGGATGCTTTGGACTGCCTAAGCGGAGCAAGTGGTTCTCTGTGCTGGATCTCCGCGAGTGGGTACTATCAGATCCCGATGGCCCCAGAGGACCGTGAAAGACAGCCTTTATCTGTCCGCTTGGCTTCTATGAATTCATGAGGATGCCTCAAGGATTTCAGGTGCCCCAGCCACTTTTCAACGATTGATGGAGCGTGCAGTGGGGACATGAACTTACTAGAGTGCCTGGTATACCTAGATGATGTTATTGTGTTTGGCAGCTCACTGGAGGAACATGAGAGCAGATTATTTAAGGTATTGGACCGACTGGAGGACTTTGGCCTTAAACTGTCCATTGATAAGTGTCAATTCTTTCAAACATCAGTAAAGTATGTAGGACACATAGTATCCACCGAGGAATAGAGACCGACCAAGTAAAGTTGAAGCCTTGACCACCTGGCGCGGCCCAAAATCTAAAGAACTGCAAAGATTCCTGGGATTCTGTGGTTATTATCGGTGTTTCATCAAGGACTATTCAAGAGTGATCCGCCCTTTACTTAACCTTACTCAAGGGTATCCCCAACCCACAAAAATACCAAAGTCAGCGTCCCTCAAGACTGAAAGAGTGTATTTTCATCTGAGTGAAGTATTTGGGGCCGCTGGACTCCTGATTGTGAGACTGCTTTTCATGAGATAATTTATCCAACTTACCCATGCTCCAGTGCTGGCCTATGCCAATCCAAGAAAACCTTATGTCCTGCACACAGATGCTAGCTTGCAAGGGTTGGGGCTGTGTTGTACCAAGAGCACGAGAATGGCCTGAGACCAGTGGCCTTGCCGGTGAAGTCTGACCCCATCTGAAAGAACTATCCTGTACATAAGTTAGAGTTTCTAGCTTTGAAGTGGGCTATTGTTGACCAATTCCATGAGTACTTGTATGGGGCTAAAATACTAGTAAAAACTGACAATAATCCTTTAACCTATGTGCAGACCTCAGCTAAGTTGGATTCCACTGGCCATAGGTGGCTTTCTGCATTATCTACATACAACTATGCTCTCGAATACCGAGCAGGTCTGAACCACATAGATGCTGATGCTCTCTCCAGGAGGCCTGTTCCCCAGAATGATTGGGTCCGATTGGCAGAACCTGACATTCGGGCACTCTGCGGAAGTTTGACAGGAGGAACAAATGTCCCTGACGCAGTGGACTGCATGGTGGATGCTTGGGACCCTCTGAGAATTGCATACCTGACGCTTATTGCCACTTTTCTGCAATAGACATTGGTGCACTGCCTCAGCTGGACAATGACAGTATTCGGCGGGCTCAATCCCGCGATCCCATGATCAAAGCAGCTTTAGAAGCCCTCTATGCAGGAAAAGATGTGTCCAAATTACGCCCACTGATTTGAGAACTGCACTGTTATACAAAGAAGGTCCTAAATTGAAACTGATCAATAAACTGTTATACAGAGAAACAGTAGACAGAGGGGACAAGTAGACAAACAACAACTAGTGCTGCCTACTGCTTTCGAGACTCAGTATTGAGGTCCTTGCACAACCACATGGGGCACCTTGGTATAGACAGAACACTTGACTTGGTGAGATCCAGATTCTATTGGCCTAAGATGGGGCTGATGTGGAGCAACACATTTGAACTTGTAGTCGCTGCTTACAGAGGAAAGCTTTCCTCAGAGGGCTGCCCCCTTGTTAACATAACCACCAGTGCACCCATGGAGCTGGTCTGTATTGATTTTCTAAGTTTGGAGTCAGATCAAAGAAATATCAGTAATGTGCTGGTGGTCACTGACCATTTCACGAGATATGCCCAAGCTTTCCCCACCAAAGACCAGAAAGCATCCACTGTAGCCAAAGTACTTGTAGAAAACTTTTTGTTCACTATGGGACTCACAAAGAATCCATTCTGATCAAGGGAGAGACTTTGAGAGTCGTCTGATCAAAGAGATGCTTTCTCTGTGGGAGTGCAAGTCCAGAACCACTCCTTACCACCCCAAGGGGGTCCCACAGCCTGAACGTTTCAACCGCACTTTGCTAGATATGCTAGGCACCCTGCACCCAAAGGACAAGCCTAGATGGAGCCAACAAATTAACACCCTCGTACATGCTTATAACTGCACCAAAAGTGATGCCACTGGGTTCTCCCCCTACTGCCTGATGTTTGGAAGAGAAGCTCGACTACCAGTAGATGTGTGTTTTGGGGTCTCTCCTGATGGGGTTCAAGCTGACAACTATTTACAGTATGCAAAAGTAAAGGCCCAGCTAACTCATGTACCAACTGGCTCAAACCATGGCTGCCAAAAGAAATCTGGCCAACAAAGAAAGGTATGATAAAAAGGTGAAAGCACAGGAACTCCAGGAGGAGATCGGATTGCTAAGAAATCTGGGACTGCATGGCAAGCACAAGATTGCTGACAGATGGCACCATCTCCCTCACATTGTAGTGGGCAAACTAGATGATCTGCCAGTGTACAAAGAAAGGCCTGAGAATAATTCAAAGATGTAAAACAATGCATAGAAATCATTTACTGCCCATTGGACAAATCTTAATTGAGTCTGAGCCCTAGAAGATGCCCCTCTGGACCAGTGACAGAGCTGCTGCTAAGAAAAGATCAAGAAAGTCTGCACCTACAGAAGCAAAGTTAAAGTGTTCCCTCCACAAGTCCCAGTTGAGCATGACTGTCAGTCCATATCGGAAGAAAGTGAGAGTGACTTTGAATACTATCCTTCTTACGAACTGAGTCAATTGTTGAGGGCAATCCCTAGTCAATACTGGAGATGAAGCTGGGCCTTCTGGACTGTCCAAGCCCCTAGCTTCGTCCCTGGAGCCAATGCTCCGAAAGTGAAGTGCAAAGCATCAGATCAGATGAAATGGAATCATTGTGCATGGTTGAACTGTTTGAGCTATCAGGAGGAAAATGATGGATTGGGTCAGACTGGTGATACACCAGAACAAGAAGAGTATTTTGAGTGCCGTGACAGTCCACTGCCAGTGTCCGAAAGCTCTCCATGTGAGCCAAATGTTGTGGACTCAGAAACTGTAACTCCTGGAGCTGAAAGTGCCCCAAGTTCTAGCCTCTCTACCCCCATGGAGACTCCCCTGACAAGTGAGGACAATGCTGAAAATGAGGCTCAGAGTGCAGAGACTGTAACAGTTCCCCCTAGAAAGACTGGTCGAGCTGTAAAGCCTGTGGTGCACCTCAGTTATGATTCCCTTGGGAGGCCTGTGGATTTGCCTCTCAATGTTGTCCATAAAGGATGTATGTGTCCCAGAGCTCATTTCCCAAACTGGCGTCAGTGCTAACTCAAGTTACTTGTGTTGCCCTCTAAGTATGGTGCCCTTGCCCCGTCCAACCCCAAGGTAACTGATAGGAAGGGCCCTCTTCAGGTTTCATGTACAAGAGGTAATAACTTGAGTTATGGTACAATGTGTATGTAATACTGTGTAAAGAGTGACGTACTGCAATGTTTCAGAAATGTGTTCTTGGTAAAATGATATATTGACTGATGATTACATATGCGAGCCTAATGCAAATGTATATGGTTGCAGTTGAAACTTATGGGTACTTGCTTGTGCGCGATCGCAAGCTTTCCCAGGCCAGGAGGGTGTAACCCCCTGCAAATGGGGGTTCCAAAAGACTTCCAGGAGCTTGCTTGAATGCTCCAAGCCTGAATGGTGTTTGGTGTAAGCCATTTATCAGTGAGTGTTTTTAGAACCTCTGGTACTGTCTCTTTAAGAGCTGTCTGCTTGCAGACATAATTAGTTTGTATGGGGACTGTGTGTTTCTTTGATTGAGTACCACTCAAGCTGCTGCCAATTCACTCCATTTTGCAGTCACTAGGAGTGCAAAGGGAACCTATCTGAAAGATGTAACTGTTTGCCAGAAACCATTTAGAGTGATAATGAAATTACAGTTTGTCTAACCTGCTTTCTTTTGCAGTCAGAACAGTGTCTGCCTAGTTCCTCATTCTGGTTTTGAACTGCTGAACTGGACCAATCAGTGTGGGGTAGCTAGCTCTAAAATGGTGCCTTGGACGAATCAGAACTTGGACTCATAATCTGAGCCAGCCACAAGAGGATTGTATGGGCAGTGACTCTGGGAGATGTAGTTTGAGACTTCAGTGCTTTTTGGACCAACAGCAGTCTATTGTGAGTGACAGCCAATCCAGTCAAGAACTGGGACGAACTCAAAGGAAGTGCCGGTTTTGTCGGTTGGAGTTTCAGTTGAGCTTTGGCAGTGAAGAAGGAAGGAGCCCTGTGCTTTTTCAGTGTGCAGTTTTTAGTCAAAAAACGTGTAAGGCCCAGAGTTCCGGTCTGCAGCTTGTGTAACAGCTTGTTAGGACTGAATCCGTCCTGTGAAGAGAATCAAAGGATATCTGAAGAGAAACCAGGCTCACCCTGTAGAAGACTGGAGGAATTGCTGAAAATTGCACTCGGTCTGTCAGGAACTGAATCTGCTGTGTGTTCTCCGGCATTGTGCAGTAATTGCGATCGGATACAGATGCAGCCTGCCTGGTATAGTGCTTTCTTTTATATAAATGTGTGAAGAGGTTTGTGTACCTCAAGTGAGCCCTGCTGACATTGAAGGACCCTATCTTATTTGGAGGTCGTGAGTACTAATTCAGGGTCGCTCCTGTTGAATTGCCACATTAAATCCAAATGGAATTACTGTACTGCTGACTGTATAATTCTCCTTTTCTCTGTGTGAAAGAGCCCTACAGCTGCGGTTTGGACTAGCCACTGGGGCTTGGGTACCCAGGGACAGTAACTGATAAGGATAGGCCTGTGCACAGAGCCATAGAGTAGATTATTAGAGTGATAAGCTAATTAACCTGATTTCCCCTGTCCTTGTTATATCCCCTAAATAAATCAGAGCTGCTTGTTTCAGCAAAGTTATACTGCCTGAGGTATTTGTCTATGTTAAAAGTACTGTACTGTGATTGTTGCACTGTATCTCATTTCACAGGAGGTCCCAGTGCGGAACCAGTCCTGGGGTAAGTGTATACTGTGAAGGTAATTCTGATATATTGTGTGGGCCACTAGTGGGAAGAAAGGGGGGTTGCAGTGTCCCAGAGGGCTGTGACCAAGTTAGTCTAACTATTGCAAACCCTGACCTCTGGGTGGAGGCACCCGCCATTGGATCCAGGCCCCTCAACCTGTTAGTGGCAAATCAGGCAGGGGTAGTAGCCCCTGGGATAGCGCCATCTAGGGGTTACACGTATAAATAAGTAAACTTTAAAGACTTACAAATGAGCAGTTCTAGAATGCTGGTAGTAGCAGAGTGGCTGTGTCTGTGTAACCTGGACCTCCGCTTTTTTGGGTGTACCAGCACAAGAGCAAAACCCTGACCACGAAATCCCTCACAGTGACAATTTTGACAAGCTTTGAAATTGTCGCTGTGGGAGACCCGAGAGCAAAATTTCTCCCTTTTTGCTGACTTTGGCCCCCCCTTTGACTTAACTCCAACTGGAGTTACCAATCTGTAGAAGGGGTGGGAGCACAGCTCCCCCGATAGAAAACAGACCAATGTCTAACAGGCGAAATTTTGACTGTCAATATCGGGATGCCTCTATGCCAAATGTCGACAACAATGTTGTGTCAGCATAGGTAAACCCCTCTTTTGTTACTCAGACTAGGCAACAACCACAGCTGGCAGAAAAGGTATCACCCATGGCGTTAGGATAACTCCTGGCTCAGGCATCTCAGAGATTGGGGGAAGGGCACAAAACAACATTTCTTTTTATACCCAGGTCCAGGGGAGAGGTGCCAGGGCTATGGTGTGTCACCTATCTGTGGGCCCCAAAAACTCATACAGGTACTCTGAGATGGAACGTCCGTAACCAGAAATTGGGATTTTACTGTATGGCTTTATTCTTGACAGAATGTTAACAGAAATATGGTGGTGTTCCCAGGGCTTGTAGCTGTATGACACAGATGGCACACTTGTAGCAGGCAAAAACATTTCACAACTCTTTCTTGCAGAAAGCTTCTCTTGCACACAAGAACACATCCCACGGATGCCCATCCCTTTGATTAGGGATCTCTGGACTTTACTAGTGCATTTATAGTGGTTGATGCCACAGCACTAAATTTGAGCACCACTAGGTAAACTAAGTTAACACCTTAGACCCTTCCTTGTAACCAGTTAGGTCCCCCTGAAACCTGGATGAGGGGGTCAGCTCACTCCGGCCAAAGCTAGACTCTCTCTGCCATTATGTTTTAGGAAAGCTGGATTCTCTAGCCACACAAGGGCCACAAGAAACATCCTTACAGCACATTCTTTGTGTAAAGGTTCTGAGTATCTGCATCTTAACCTTGACGGGCTCCTAGCAAGGCACCAGCCAAACCACAGTTGAACAACAAGTGAACCTTGTACTTACAGCATGATGTGTCCCCCAAAGCATTTGTAAAAACACTTGAAATTCCACAGTTCTCACACAACATCCATAGCTTTTGGTTTGTAAACACACAGTTTCTACATTCTGGGCAGTTCTGTAAGTTCTCACAGTCTTTTGGGGGGTTGCCCCAAACTACTCACTGAACCCTCAGTCCCATTTCTCCTTCTGAGGAAATCTTCACCCCCTCGGGGCTTCACGGGATCTGTTAGCCACCACGTACCACAAAACTGGCCACTGGTTACTGTACTAGGGCAGGAAATGACAAAACTGAGGGTCCTTCCCTCTGACAAGTGGCCTTGGCAGAGCACCACTTGCCTGGAGAACTCTTAAGTTCACTGTCCAGACTCCAACTACAGACTGACTCACAGAAGTCCAACAGCAGCAGAGCACTGTGGCTTATGCTGCTGTGAGAGTTCTAAATTCCATCACATCAGCCCCTGCCCCAGCAGAGCTAAGTAGGTGATGATGTAATGTTTTTCAAAGAGTTTTAAACCCTCTGGAACTGCCCAGGCTACCTGCCTTATCTAAAACTGATGGGATCCTAGTGACCCCAGGCACAGGCTGGTTACATCTGTTTGGAGCTCCCATAGATATGTGAACATTTTCCATATTTTTTCTAATTTCTGAATATCTTTTCTTTAGTATAGTTGGTGGATTGAGATGGAGGGAATTGTTGCCTACAGGAAGGTGTGGGATTTGTGTGTTTGATGTTGATTGGGAGCAGGATAGTCATCATATTTGTTCTGTGGTGAATGACTTCTAGGGTAAATTAAATTGTATTTATATAATTTGGCAGTCTGTGTGTACCTTTTGTGGAGTAGTCTGTCACTAGGATTTGCTGGTTGTTGCTGTGGTGGTCTGTGAATTATGTGGTATTGTGATTTTGTTTGTCACTGTTTTGCTATCTGGACTACTGACTTCTTGTTTAAAAAAAAATTTGTTTTAGAAAGCCATTTTTAGCCAGAAGCTGGCTGTTGCTAAGAAGCAACTGTCTTGGCATAGTGTTCTGGTTCTGACAGGATATCTGAAATAGCAGCCCACTGAATTCTAGAATACTGAGATTTGCTCTTAACATTTAGATTATAGTAAGATTTGGCACAAGTGAAATAGGGCTTTTTCGTATATTTATGAATATGTGAATGGTTTTTAGCATAGAAACATAGAAACACAGAAGTTGACGGCAGATAAGGACCACAAGGCTCATCCAATCTGCCCATTTTTTCTACCTTATGAATGTCTCTGTCAATGGTCTATATATTCATACTCATCTGTATTGCTCCCTTATGTCTGTCCCATGCCTGTTTGAAGCCCTGCACTGTATTCATATCCACCACTTCCTGAGGTAGGCTGTTCCATGCATCCACCACCCTTTCTGTGAAAAATAACTTCTTCACATTACCCCTTAATCGGCCTCACTTTAATCTCATGCTGTGTCCTCCTGTCCTGCTATTTTTCTTATATTGAAACATGTTAGACTCTCACCTTGTTAATGCCCTTAAGATGTTTAAATGTTTTAATCATATCACCTCTCTCCCTCCTTTGCTCTAGGGTATGCATATTGAGCTCCATTAATCTGTCCTCATATGCTTTCTGATGCAGTCCCTGCACCATTTTGGTTGCCCTTCTCTGGACTGCCTCCATTTTGTTAATGTCTTTGTGCAGGTGTGGCTTCCAGTACTGCATGCAGTACTCCAGATGGGGCCTAACCAGTGTCTTGTAAAGAGGGATTATTACCTCCCTCTTACGACTTGCGATTCCCCTACTAATACACCCCAACTTCCGAGTCTAGCCTTATCTACTGCTTTAGTGGTCTGCTTGGATGATTTCAGGTCATCTGTGATGATGATGCCCAAGTCTCCTTCTTATTTATTTATCTATTTAAGCGCTTTACCAGGAAGGCATGCTGAGCAGGCTACTGCTCGATTCCAGATGCATCCTGGGGAGGATTCATACATACACGTTCGCGTGTAAGTAAGTACAAAGACTAGTACAAATACAAAATACATAGTACATAATACCAGCTAGTGACAGATACAATGGTTTAGGAAATTATACATGATTAGCATAAGGGAGCAATTGATAAGGCTCTTGACAGACACAGTGTAAGACTCAATACAATAAAATTAGGTTACACCAGTAAACATTAAACATTAAATAGGATGTGCCAGTCAAGGTTGTCACCTGAGGGCTGTTATATGGCCTAGACACATGAGCAGGTAGGGGAGAAGTGATCTAGAAGCAAGGATTTAAGATCCGGGGAGGAGGAGAAGTGACGAATGTTTGCTGGGAGGGAGTTCCACAACTTAGGCATGCGGTAACTAAAGGCTGCCTGGCCTACAGCAGAGGATTGGTGAGGGAAAACCAGGGTTCATGAGTCATTATTTCTGAGTGAATACGCTTGAATGAGTGTGTTGGCTAGGGCATTTGTGAGGTAGGAGGGAGCAACTGGGACCAGTACTTGGCTGAAATCTTGGCACAGTGGGACAGCCTACGATTTTCTAGAGATGTGAGGTTCATGGATAGGTAGAGGGTGCAGTGGTGCATGGAGTAAAGGCAGCTCAGGGCAAGGTGACAGAAAGCGTGGAAGAGGGGATCCAGTCTGGTTAAGGTGGACTTGGGACCCGCACTGTAGACAACATCTCCATAGTCGAAGACTGGGAGTATCATTTTCTGCATGATGGCCTTCCAGGCTGAGACTGAGATATTTTCATGGTTGATGTAAAGTGCACAGAGTCTGGGGTGAAGCTGTGTAAGTATGGCATCAACATGTGCAGAAAAGCTGAGGTGTTGATCAAGTCAGACTCAGAGGTACCTGAACAAGGTGCAGGCCTCGAGAGGGGTCCCGTCCAGGGTATGGAACGTGATGGGGAGGGGAGCCTCAAAAGTTGTTGTCTAGTCCTAAAAGTCACAGAGACAGTTTTCTTGGCATTGAGGGAGAGTTGATTTGAATGCATCCAGAGTTGGACCTGGTTGAAGTACTACTGCAATCTGGTCATAACTTCTGTGGCTGAGGGGCCTGATGTATATAGCACGGTATCATCCACATACATGTGAATGGAGGAGTGAGGACAGGCAGACAGCAGGTCATTTAGAAATACGGAGAACAGGAGGGGGCCTAGGACGGAACCTTGCAGTACACTAACAGTGACAGGGAGGGAGGCTGAGGAGGCAGAACTGACTCTGACTGATTGGGACCTGCCTACAAGGTATGAGTGGAACCAACTGGTGGCCCAGCTAGACAGCCCAGCGTTGGAGAGTTTGGTCAGGAATAGTGAGTAGGAGATGGTGTCAAATGCCTTGGCTAGGTTGATGAAAATGGCGGCTGTAATGTGGCCAACATCCATACCAGTGAGGATGGCGGTAGTGAGCCTGAGAAGAGAGGAGGTAGTTGAGCGGGATTTCTGAATGTCAAACTGGTAGGGGGTGAAGAAGGAGGAGGAGGAGGAGGAGGAGTCAAGAAAAGGTGATAAACAAGAAAGTACTAGGCATTCTTGGAGTTTTGCCAGAATGGGTAGTAGGGAAATAGGATGGTAATTGTTTGGGTTAGAGGCAATCCCACCCTTGTGAAGGGGGATTACAGTGGCATGTTTCCATTTAGAGGGGACTTCAGCAAGGGAGAAGGATAGGTTGAATGGGGCGCCAAGGGTTTTGCTGTGGCAGGGGCTGAGAGGTGGAGCATTTTGGAGTCCAAGCCTGTTGGGCATTTGCCCTTGTTAGGATTAAGAGTGATCAGCACATTATAAACCTCATCCTGGGTGATGGGCTGAAATGAGAAAGAGTGTGTTGTAGGTGTGGCATTGATGGGGGAGGTAACACTGAGTGGCACTGTAGGATGAGAAGCGAGCAGGAGAGTTGTATGGCAATTTGTAAAGTGAGAGTTGAGCTGTGAGGCCACAGATGGAGGGTCTGTGATGGTGAGTTCACCTACCAGTAGGGTAGGAATAGGGGGGCTGCGAAGGAGGACTGAGAAGCGATTATACCACTTTCCAGAATTTGGATGGCTGATGTGAGGTGGGGTCGAATGAGGCTTTGAAATAATTAGCTTTTGCTTGGTGGATTTTCTTAGTGCATGCATTGCATAACATAAAATATAACTGGAGGTTAGTTGGAGAGCTGGAAGATTTGTAGGCTTTCCAGGCTTTGTCCCTATGCTTGAGGTGGGCTAGGATTTTAGTTGAGATCCAGGGCAGGTGTGCACCTCTGACTCTGGTGCACCTTGGGGTGGGGCGTGGTGATCCCAGATGTCAGAGAAGTGGGACTTAAAGAACACCAGGGCACTTCCCTTGTGATTGTCAGCAACTCCCCTCCCAATCAATAGGTGGCATCAGGGTTTCGCTTCCCTATGTGCATGATCTTGCACTTCTTTGCATTAAACCCCAGTTGCCACTCTTCTGACCATTTTGCCAGTTTATCCAGATCTCTTCTCATTCTGCCCACCCCATCTGGATCATTGACTCTGTTGCAGATCTTGGTGTCATCTGCAAACAGATAAACCTTACCCTCCAGTCTCTCTGCAATGTCACTGATGAAGATATTAAAGAGGACTGGCCCCAGGACTGATTCCTGATGTACCCCACTTGTGACTTGCATCTCTTCCGACTGTATACCATTTACCACCATTCTCTGTGTTCTATACAACAATCAGTTTGCCACCCAGTTGACCAACTTCTGGCCCACCCCGAGCCTACCCAGCTTATTAATCAATCTGCTATGTGGAACAGTATCGAAAGCTTTGCTGAAGTCAAGGTAGGTGACATCAACTGCATCCCCTTGGTCCACCACTCTGGTTACCCAGTCAAAGAAATATATGAGATTATTTTGACAGGACCTTCCTGTTGTAAACCCATGCTGTCTTGGATCCTGTGTGCCTATGGATTCCAGGTGTTGCACTATCCTTTCCTTAAGGAGTGCCTCCATAATCTTGCTCACTACTGAAGTAAGACTGACTGGTCTGTAGTTCCCTGCCACCACCTTGCTACTACTCTTGTGGAGCTGGATCACATGAGCCCTTCTTCAGTCTTCTGGGACCTCTCCTGTGCTCAGAAACTCACTAAACAGTTCTTATAATGGCTCTGCTAGTTCCACCCTTAGCTTCTTTAGTACCCTGCATTTGGATTAACAAGGTAAAAAGGAAGGCGAGAACTGCAAAATGCCCTATCTAGTTTAGGGTGTTAAAGGGAGGAGCAGGTGGAGATTACTGCACTGTAGGGTATATTACATTGTAGGAAGGTGATAGAAAATATTGAAGGAGGGGTAAAAACAGGCAGTATTGAGTACAGGAGCAGAAGGGAGATAGTCATCTGCAGGTATTGTGGGGGCACTAACTTCCCAGACTAGGCTCTGGAGGGTGGGACACTGCCGTATATTTGTAGGAGATTTGTGGAGCTCCAGGCACAGCTGAAAGCAGCATGGGAAGAGACATTTATGCTGCATCACCAGCTGGGATGGTACTCACTACCCACAGTCATACCCACACCCTGTGACAGGGAGCTCCTGCCACTCTTGAGGACTGACCTTTTCTTAAATCTGTTGCAACAGTTCTATTTCTTAGCCTAATCTATCCTTTACAATTTCTAGTCCATAAGGTTGGCCACCTATGGGCACCCCTTCCCTTTCTTGACTTTGCTATAGCGTCCTCTTTAATTTTCCTTTTCCCTCTCAGGTCCCTGTAGGGAGATTATTGTGGTGACCTCCAAATGCATGTAAAACAAGTTGTGTTTATCATTGTTGGATTTAGTATGTAACAGCACTAAGTCATAAAATACCTTGATGACTATACCTTATCTTTATGAAACCTGCAAATGTTGAAGATACCATGGCACTATGTGTTTTTGATAAAGCTAAAAAGTACTAGGTGACTATTATAGAAATTAAGTTAGTTGTGCTATTTAAAATGTATATAAATTGCTGTAAATTGAACAAGTCTGAAATTTCATGGTGATTTGCATCTATCCCATGATGCTTTGCAATATGGAAGTATGCAAGATGTTGTATTTCTTTGAAATTTGATTTATTGCTAGTGCCCTTTGGGGTAACTCTTTTTCCAGTGATTATGCATTGAGGTTTTTTGTCTATACCTTATTTTTTTTTTGAGCCCCCACTACCCAAGTAAACAAGGCCCACATAGAGATGAAGGGTTTTCACTAAAAATGTTTAGATCAGAGATCATTGTCAGTAGGTGCTGACTAAGTGCAGAGAAAGGACATACATAGTCTGTTGCTGTAAACTGACGTAGTGAAGAAGGAATATGACATTGCTGAAGCTTATTTCCTGTATTTTTAAGTTCAAAGTAAAAAACAGAAGTAGGAGAGCTTCAGTAGCAGACAAGCAGCGGAATAGCAGTATAATTGCAGTATAATGTGAGGAGTGCTGCAATGCAGTGGCTGCGAGGCAGCCATATTCAGGCAGACCTTCTGGACACTGAGGTGCTGCCCTATCTGCATGCATCTCTCTAGACTGCAGGATGAGGTAGCCAGACTCAGAGTGGAAGTAAACTGGGTCAGGAGTACCATCACCCCTATCCAGAGACCACCCAGTCCAATGCCGCTGCCTCAAAGGATGCTGAGAATGAGGAGCACTTGGATGACAGTGGGCTAAGGGAGGGTTAGGGTGGTCAGGCAGAGGAACATCCCAGATCCTATTCCACTCAAGAACTCATATGCCACACTGGCAAATGGGGACAACCAAATAGAGGTACCCAGCGAAGTGGAAGGAAATGATGTGGAGGTTAGCCAAGGAGGTGACCTCAGCAGGGAGAGCAGTGGACCCCAGAGGAGGGGGAAGCAAATCCTGGTGGGGGACTCCATAAGAGGGACCCAGCTAGGAACACAGGAGGGGAGGACAGGGGCATGAGGTGCCTACTAGGTGCCATGACATGGAGGAATGGAAGGAAGATCCTGGTGAAGGCAAGACGGGAGGGTGAGCTGGATGTCATTATCCACCTAGGTACAAATGACCTGGCAAATGGGGAGCCAAAGGAGGTTCAGGAAGAGTTTAGGAAATTGGGAAGGGGTCTCAAGCAAGTAGCTACTTCTGTCACCTTCTCAGAAGTACTACCTGTGAGAGGCATGGGAGAACATAGTGGTGCATGCACCAGGAACTTTAACTCATGGTTGAAGAACTGGTGCTGTGAGGAGGGGTTTGGATTCATTGGTGACTGGGGACCCACCTGGAGGGATGGAGGTTTATTCAAGCCTGATGGCCTGCATCCATCCTGGAGGGGAATCCAAGCACTCAATGATAAGTTTAAATGCTACATTGAGAAACATTTAAACTGGCCAAGGGGGTGTGGGAGGCTAGCAAGGAGGGTACCTACTTGCTTACCTCCCACAGCTAGCAGTGGAACCAGTGAACCGGAGGAGTGGATATCGCTACAAAGCAGTGTGCGAAAGATGGAGATTATCACCCAAGAGGTAGATAGGCAGAAAAAGGGCAAAATTCAGCAAAATGGCAGACAGCAAGGAGAACCAGGGATAAAGGACAACCAGACAAGGGGCTGGAGTAGAACAGCTAAACAGTCTAGGGAGGTCAAATCATGGAAAGCCATGTGTGCCAATGCCAGGAGCCTTAGCAACAAGATAGAAGATCTGGAGGCTGCCATGGTGCAGTCAGACCTGGACATTGTGGCCATCACAGAAACCTGGTGTAATGATAACCACAACTGGGAGATGGCCATACCTGGCTACAACATATTCAGAAGAGACAGGGCAGGTAGGAAGAGAGGAGGAGTGTCACTGTATGTGAAAAATGACATCAGGGCCACAGAGATCCAGGAGGAACAAAATGGGGGAGAGATACTGTGGGTTAAGCTGGAATGGAAAATGGAACCAGCCATCCGCACAGATGTGGTCAGTTTGCTGTGTGAGACTCTGCTCTGCACAGTTGTAACTCCCACTGATATACCAAAGTGCTTGTGCAAAGTTTATTTCTGTTAATTTGATGTAACTAACTGAGCCCTGCTGTAATCCTTACACAGGAAGAGGGACTTGTGGTCCAAATTCATTTTTATACATTTCAGTGACACTTAAGTGCTTTTATTCTGTGTTTCAAGTTAGTGCTTCTTTTAACAGCACTACTATATCTGCAGCAGCTTACAGAGCTTCAGCTCTGTCATTAATTGCTTAGAATTTCAGGGTGGGGATACTATATAATTGAAGCCTACAGCAAGCAGGGTGAGCTTGGGCAGTGTGCGCTCACCACACATGAAGACGTGCACAAAGACACGCGCATTTCCGTGTGTGTTTTGCATGTTTAGCGTTGTTTAAGTATAAGAGGGGATCTCTAGCAAAGCAGTCATAAACCCAAATCCTCTATAGTCAAGGACGGTTCTATGATCATTCAGCTTGTAGGTAATATCAGGGGCTACTAGACATCCAGTTCATACTGTTTGCTGTATTTCTTAAAGTACTCGGCCAATAGAGACCCTGCCCTGCACTTTTAAGTATCATTATAAAGCACTAAAATTAAATATTTGCTCTAGGAAGAAGACTATAGAATAAGTAGTTAACATCTATATGCTTTTATCTGATTTCAGCCTGTGTTTTCTTTGTTTGTGATACCATTTCTAGTAGCTCAGAGTTGCTGAAAGCTCAGTCAGAAACAACAAAGAACTAACAACGTCTGACTTTAAAATCTTTAATGTTGCCTACTGTGGTGAAAGTAATTTGAAAAATTATCACAATTTGGGTTAAAATTAAAATATTCAATTATTATTTCTGGTAAACAGTACATAATACTATCAACAGACTTCTTCTTTGGAATTTGGAACTTTGTTTCCAAAACTTAATCAGGAAGTTGAGTCTTCTCTGAGTATCTTAAGAACTATAATTACCAAATTATTTTTTCATACCCCTTTTCATGTTTCCTTGTTTGTGACTTTAACAACTGTAGGATAGATACCATGGAAACATTCATACAAACCAAAAATGGTGAAAAAGCTATACTATGTAAAACATGCAACATGTGTATGATAGTACCGGATCATCTATTAGACAACTTATTTACATGTACTAAATGTCTTGATAATCATGAAATGTCAGTCCTTTTAGAGCAGATTAATAAAAGGATAAGTGAAATTGAGACAAGTCAGAAGGATATGGCATCTCGCTTTCAAGTACAACTTCAAACTGACAAATACCAATCTAACTCTATTACAGCACCTGTACTAAAAAGTAAAACCTGCACTGATGTTCTTGCACCTATAAATAAAACCCCTCCAACTAAAAAAAAAGGGAAAGGGAAGAAGAAGAAAGTACTGACCCCGAGGATGCTTGGTATCAAGTCCAACACTTGAAACATCAAAAAAAAAAAAAAAGGGAACGAAAGCCAAACAATTAAACCTTGAAATCACTAACTCATTTGACCCCCTAAATTTAGACATCACTCAAGAAGAATCAATAGTTATGACTACTTCTGTTAAGGAAATGATAATATCAGACTGTACTACACTATCATATAATGAAAATCAATCTACCTGCATGAATCAGAATATTAATTTAGACCCACTCTTAATATCTTTTGATACTACTTCTATCATTCCACAGCAAGTTGAGCAAAATATGGAAATCCAGGTTTCTCAGATTAATGAAACTGAAATATATGTCTTAGGTGACTCTATAATTAAAGGACTTGACCATGCGATATGCGACACAGACAAAGCGCATCGTACCCTATCATGTTTTAGGGGTGCTAAAACATCAGATATTGCAAAAATGATTAATGATATTGTTTCCAAAATAAATCCTAGAAAATTAGTTTTAATTCACGCAGGAACCAATAATGTTCTACACCAAAATCCTCAACAAATCAAGCAGGAATTTGTTAATTTAACAAACAAACTGGTAGATTTGGGCTGTGACATTTTGATTTCTGAAATACTTCCAATTCCTAGAGCAACATACAAACAAAACTGTATATTAAAAGAAACATTCAATTGGCTCAGACAATGATGCCTGAGGCAAAATCTTAAATGTATAACACATTGGGAAGAATACAATGGAAACTATGACATGTACAGTCAAGATGGACTACATTTAAGTAAAGTAGGGTCACAATTTCTCAACCTCCAGTTTAACAACGCAATAGATGCAAATTTAAATTATTAAATGGGGGAGGGTGCAACTGTTATACACAAAACACATTCAGCAGAATATACTTCTGTAAGCAATATGTGGAACAATAATAGTGATTGCAAAAACAATAACAAAACAAAACTAAGAAAAAAAAAAGAAGAGGATGTCAAAACCTGGTTTGAATAATCAAAAAACATTCACCAAGTCAGGAAGATACACAAAGTGAAATTGATAATAACAAAGTTAAAGTTAAGGGAATACAAATTCTACTAACTAATGCTCATAGCTTAACAAATAAATTAGATGAACTAAGATATATTCTTGCTAATAAGGAAATTGACATCTGTTGTATTACAGAAACATGGTTGACTGAAAATGATTGGAATTTTGATATAAGTGGTTTTACAAAATTCTTAAAAAACAGACAAAATGTTAAAGGAGGGGGGTTAGCTTTATACATATCTAATAAATACAATTGTCATGAGATAAAATATGAGGACTCTCCAACTGAGATACTTTGGGCCAAAATCGAATTAGGCAATGAAACCTTAACTATAGGCCTTTGTTACAGATCACCTAATTCAAACCAGGAAGATAACCTAGTCTTCTTGAAGCAGTTAGACAATATCGAAGTGAAAGAAGACTTAATAATTTTGGGTGATTTCAATTTCCCAAATATAAACTAGGAAACACTTGATACGCACAGTACTATTGAACGGCAGTTTTTAGAAATTACATTTAAACATGGACTGGATCAGTTAGTAACTATACCCACTAGGAATAATAATATACTTGACCTTTTTTTTACAAACAATGCTGACCTTCTCCACCCCTTTATCATACCCCTCTGGTGACAGTGATCACAACATGATTGTATGTGACATCTTAAAACAAACAAATTATAACAAAGGAATAAGTAAGTTTAAAATGATCATAAAGCCGATTATAAAAACATAAAAAAGTACCTGACTTCATGGAATGGTTAAAGACCTAGTAATCTTGACTTAACATGTGTGGAGACAATACAGACCAAAATAGATTACTGTATAAATACCTGGGTACCTGACAGAACAAAATATGATAATAATAGCAAACTAACAATTCCCTATGGTGGTCAAAGATATAAAGCGATAATAAGAAAGAAACATCGCTATAAAAAATACAGTAAGACTAAAAAGGCTTCTGATTGGGGCAAGTTTAAGATACTTGCCAAAAAAACTAAACAAATAATTAAAAAATGTAAACAAAAAATGTAAATAAATTTAGCCAAAGACATCAAAGACAATAAACAAGTTTTATAACTCTATAGTTTCATTAAAACAAACATGTACAGGAATTGGACCACTAAAGGTAAATGATGAATTAATAACTAACGAAAAAGAAATGGCTACTAAATTTAATCATTATTTTACAAGCATATTTAATCCAATGGATTTTACTCATCAAGATACATTACAATCATCAAATATTAAATTATTCTTTCTTGAACAAGACACATTAGAGGCCATTAACAAAATCAAATGTGATACATCTCCAGGCCCTGACAGTATTCACCCCAAGTTCTTAAAAGAGGTATCAAAGGAACTTGCTGGACCATTTACCTATTTATTCAATATGTCTGTAAATGGGAAAGTTCTTCAGTCTTGGAGAGAAGCAAATATAACCCCTATAAATAAGGGAGGTAATAAACAGTTAATATCTAATTATAGGCCTATCAGCCTTACGTCACTTGTCAGTAAAATTATTGAATGGTTAATACATGTTAAAATTTCCAGTCATCTTAAAATTTCCAATTGTGCTGACATTTCCCAGCATGGCTTTACTACTGGTAGGTCATGTCAAACAAACCTTATTAGTTTTTTTCTAACCTGTTAGTGACGCCCTAGATAAGGGCCTTCCAGTGTACATCATATTCTTGGATTTTGAAAAAGCATTCAACACTGTTTCCCATAAAATTTTGATCAAACAACTTCATAATATAAATTTGGACATGTACTTAATTAAGCGGATATCAGCATGGTTATATAACAGACATCAAAGGGTGGTTGTACGAGGGCATAAATCCAACTGGAGCCCTGTCACCAGTGGAGTACCGCAGGGATCTGTTTTTGGGCCTTTACTTTTTAATATATTGATAGCAAGTATGCAAACAATAAAAGAAGGTTGGATGAATAAATATGCAGATGATTGCAAGTTGGGCAGTATTGTGAACACTACTATATCTGCAAACACTCTCCAAGATAATTTAAATAAATTAACATCATGGGCAGTAAACAATAAAATAAAATTTAACCCAGCAAAGTGTAAGGCAATGCACATGGGGAACAATAATAAGAGACACCCATATTTTATTCAAAATGTGAAATTAACAATCACAACAGAGGAAAGAGATTTAGGTATAACTATAACTGATAACTTAAACTTTAACACCCATACCAATAAAACTGTTAAAAAAGTCACAAGATTATAGGTTGTATATTGAGATATATCAAAAGTAGGGAATCATCTGTCATCTTGTCCCTATACACAAGCCTGGTTCGTCCACATTTGGACTATTGTGTTTCATTTTGTGCTCCAACTTCCACTGGCTATTTAAACATGACAGAAAGAGTTCAACGAAGAATAACTAAAAGGACTGTTAACATGAACAAACTTGATTATGGTTCTAGATTAAAATCTTTAGAGCTTTACTCTTTGAAGTACAGAATACTAAGAGGTGACTTAATCTATACTTACAATGCATACAATAACTATTACTTGTTAAACACAATAGGATTGGAAAAGTTTTCACTAAGTAATCCCACTAGATCCCACAATTCAAAACTAGAATTATCTTTATGTAAAACCAATAAACAATCTAGATTTTTTACACAGAGAATTCCTTCAATCTGGAATACATTGTCTAGTAATATTATAAACAGCGAAAACATAGAACAATTTAGGAGAAACCTTGATAAATATATGGGTGACAAGAAATGTTCCTTCCACTGCTAATTTAGCTGGTGGTGAGTTCATAAATGGGCATGTGCCTTCTGAACTTGAATCAATCTATGAATCTATGAAACCAGTCCAGGAGGAAGAAACAGATAAGAAGCTGATGCTAGCCATCCAAAGGATGGCAGACAAAGGTGAGGTAGTACTGGTTGGAGACCACAATATTCCAGACGTGGACTGGAGCATCCCAGCAGCAGCATCAATTAGGAGCAGATTTATCTTGGACTCTCTTCAGGGTGCCTTCCTCAAGCAACTGGTCATGGAACCAACTTGGCAGAAGGCAATACTGGACCATGTGCTCACAAACAGGGACAGTGTGATGGGGGTAACAGTGGGGGAGCACCTGAGAAACAGTGACCACCAGTCATTGTGGTTTGAAATCACAGAAGGAGCAGAACCAAACCACACAAAAACACATATCCTGGATTTTAGGGGGCAGACTTTGGGAAAATGGGGAGATACTTGAAAGAGGCATTAAGGGGAATGGGCCAGGAATCAGGGGTTGAGGAACAGTGGGCAGTATTTAAAACTGGGATTACAAGAGCAACAAAATTATGCATTAAGCAGGTTAGCAAGAAGAAAAGGAAGAGGAGATCATTATGGTTTTCCAAAGAGGTAGCAAAGAAAGTGAAAGCCAAAAAGATTGCATTCAGGCAGTACAAAAAGACACAGGCAGAAGGAGATAGGGAGAAGCACCAGGAGAAGCAAAGGGAGGCATCGAGGTCAGTAAGGGAAGATAAAGTTCAGACAGAACAGCACATTGCAAAATCAGTGGGTAGAGGGGACAAAACCTTTTACAGGTACATAAGTGAAAAAAGAAAAGCAAAACAAGGGATAGTGAGACTGAAGGGGGAGGATGGGGGCCGCATGGAAGATGACAACGGTAAAGCTGACATATTGAACAGGTATTTCTGCTCAGTCTTTACTGAGGAAGAAGAGGGTAATGGGTCTGAAGAGAGTACAAGGGGTGAGAATGGTGCAGAAATGGACACAAGTCTCTTTACACGAGAAAGGGTCCTGAAGGAACTGGAAGTAATAAGAGTTGATAAAAGCAATGGGCCAGATGGGGTGCACCCCAGGGTCTTTAAAGAACTAAGAGAGGTGGTGGCTGAACCTCTGGCAATCCTGTTTAGCCAATCACTGGAAACAGGGGAGGTACCCAAAGACTGGAGGACAGCAGATGTAGTCCCCTTATATAAAAGTGGGAACAAAGAAGAAGCGGGGAACTACAGACCAGTCAACCTCACCTCGGTAGTGGAGAAGATCATGGAAGCACTACTGAAGGAGAGATTGGAGGAATATCTGGAAGTCAATGGACTACAAGACCCAAGGCAGCGTGGTTTCACCAGGGGGAGGTCATGTCAGACAAAACTCATTGAAGTTTTTGACTGGGTGACTAGGGAGGTGGATCAGGGGAAGGCAGTGGACATGGCCTATCTGGACTTCAGCAAGGTCTCTGACACTGTGCCACATAGAAGACTATTACACAAACTGGGGAATATGAGTGTGGGCAGGACAGTAGTGTGGTGGGTAGGTAACTGACTGGGCGGCAGGACACAGAGGGTGGTGGTAAATGGCTGTCACTCCACAGAAGGAAGAGTGACCAGTGGGGTACCACAGGGATCAGTGCTGGGACCGGTCCTATTCAACATCTTCATCAGTGACATTGCACAGGACCTAGAAGGCAGAATGTCACTGTTCGCTGATGACACAAAGCTCTGTAACAGAGTAGACAAGCCAGAGGGTGTAGACAGAATGAGAAGGGACCTGCAGAAACTTGAAGAATGGTCAGGGGTTTGGCAGTTGAAATTCAATGCAAAGAAGTGTAAGATAATGCATATGGGGCACAAAACCCTGGCACAATATATCAGTTGGGGTGAGGATATAGCATGCACCACAGGAAAGGGATCTTGGGGTTATCATCTCTGATGACCTCAAGGTAGGGAAACAGTGTGATAAGGCAGCAGGTAAAGCAAATAGGATGCTGGGATGCATAGGCAGGGGTATCACCAGCAGGAAAAGGGAGGTCAAAAGTCCACTATACAAGACATTAGAGAGGCCCCACCTGGAGTACAGTGTACAGTTCTGGAGACCTTACCTACATAAGGACGTAGATAGGGTTGAGAAGGTTCAGAGGAGGGCAACAAATATGGTACATGGATTGCATCTCAAGTCCTATGAGGACAGGTTGAAAGAACTGAATATGTACTCCCTGGAGGAGAGGAGGGAGAGAGGTGACATGATAGAGACATACAAGTATCTTACAGGGAGGAACAGGGTGCAGGAATACACTATTTTTAAGTGAAAAAGAAGTTCCAGGACTAGAGGGCATGGGATGAAGTTGGAGGGAGGATGATTCAGAGGAAAAGTGAGGAAGAGTTTCTTCACAGAATGGGTGGATGGCAAGTGGAACACCCTGCCAGAGGAAGTGGTGGGGGCTGAAACAATCACAGGATTTAAGAATGCATGGGATAGACATAAAGGAATTCTGGAGGTCAGGAGTAAGGGGCAACATACTTCTAGGAAAACATAAACTAAATTTACAAGCTCAAATGGGCAGACTGGGTGGGCCATAGGCCCTTATCTGCTGACACTGTCTATGTATCTATGTAAGTTCATTGCAGGAAAAAAAACTCCATTGAGCAAGCTCATTCACAAGGAGGTCCTGAAGCATGTATACAGAAAAGTACACAGTACATATAAAGAGTAAGCATAACAGTAAATAAGGCTAATTTCCAAGGAGGTCCTGAGGCAATTATGCAGTCAAGCACAGATTACGTATAAGGAATAGACATAACAGCAAGAGGGTACAGTTTATGTACATATGGTACATAGTGCTCGATTAAGACATAACAGGGTAGGTATAAGAAGCATAACCTGGTGGGAGGCATTGGAAGAGGAGGGTGTAAAGTCAACAAGAAAGGGTAGTTGAATGAGGAGGAAGAGTTGAAGCATGGGAGAAAACAGAACAAGAAGTGGGCAAGAGGGCTAAAGGGGATGTAGTGGAGAAAAGGAATAGGTAAAGAGTAAGAGGAGAGGGGAGAGATAGCAGAAGATAGGAGTAAGGAGGAGTAAAGAGAGGGCTGGATGGAGAGTGGGGGAATAGAATATAGAGGAAACAAAATTATGGGCAAAGAAGAGTCATGGGAGCAGATCCAGGGATCATTAGTGTTAGGCCATGGTGAACAAGTTGGGATGGAAGTTAGGTGCAGAAGCTATATGGATTCCATCAGGACTAGAGCAGATTTTGTTAGCTGGGAGGATGGATGGAGAAGGGTCATTAGAAACAGCTACAAATATCTTTTATTTTGGATGCAGCTAGCCTTTTATAGAAGGTGATAGAGACAATGCTGAATAGCTTCAGTGAGGACTGAAGCTTATTCTAAGTGGCTGGAAGAGTACTTGATATGGCACGTTTACCAAAGGAGGTGCAAGTCCTAGGCACATTGAGGAAGATAAAGTCTGATTTCCTAAGTGAGTACGCACTGTGGGAGATGTGGATGAGGGTTGTTATGTAGTTTGGGAGCTTGTTCAGGAGTAACTTTAGAGTCCAGATACCAGCATGGAGTATACGTCTAATGGTAAGTGACGTCCAACCAACAGCTGCATACAGATCACAGTGGCAGGTTGGTATGGGGAATTTGTAAAGAATCACAGGGCATGATGATAGAGGATGTCCAATTTATTAAGGTTAGCGATTGCAGAAGGAGTATAGATTATATCCCCATAATCAAGTACGGGGAAGAATGTAGCCTGGACAAGCCCGGTTCTAGTCTCGAGAGGAAAGAGAGACCTATTTCAGAAGAAGAAACCTAACCTGGCTTTTAACCTCCTGGCCAGATTGTCGAGGTGGTCATTAAAGGAAAGCTTATTATCTAGCCAGATGCCAAGGTATTTAAATTTGGAGATGACTTCCAATGGTTCACCAGGAAGGTGACAATAAAGTCTTTGGGTAGGTCAAGGGTAGTAGTAGAGAAGGTATTAAGAGAGAGAATCATAGCCTTGGTTTTCTTGGCATTGAGGAGGAGGAGTTTAGCGTTGATAAGATTATGTTCAAGCTTGGTAAAATCAGCTTAGAGTACGTCTCTTACTTTAGACAACAACAAGCCGGCAGAGTATAGTACTGTATCATCTGCAAAGAAATGCTTCTTAGAATTGGTTATATGAGAATCGAGATCATTGATATACAAGGAAAAAAGTATAGGACCCAGGATGGAGTCTTGTGGGACACCCCTGGCAATTGGCAAGGAGGCTGAGAGCAGGCCACCTGCTTTGACTTTCTGGGACCTTCCTGTTAGGTAACTGTTAAACCACTGAGTGATGGAATGGGTGGCACCTATTTTAGTAAGGCTGCACACTATAAGGTTGTGATCTACAGTGTTGAACACTTTACTAAGGTCTAAGAAGACAGCTCCAATAATCTTCTTAGAATCCATTGCAGAGACCCAGTAATTAGTTACTTTGGCCAAGGCAGTGACAGTGCTGTGATTGGGGTGAAAGCTGGATTGAGCTGGATTAAGAAGTGAAAAAGTTTCAATGTGGTGTTTTAATTACGTATAGATCATCTATTTGAAAACTTTTGAGAGGATAGGCAGAATTGAAATGGGCCTATAATTGTTTAGATCGCATGGGTCCTCCGATTTAAATAAGGGAAGGATATGGGCAAATTTCCATCAAGCAGAAACTGTATCAGTGGTGACGGAGAGGTTGAATATATGGAGAATGGGGGCAGTGAGATAGGGGTATCCTAATTTTAAGAAAAATAGTTCAAGTTCATCAACCCCTGTGCTTTTCTTAGTATCAAGATTAAGGAGCGAGTCTTCAACTTCTTTGTAGTTGATAGGGAGCAGATGGAATGGACAAGTTGAAGTTTGGGGAGCAGGGTTTAAACTGTCTCAGTTCTTAGCATGGCCTGCGTACCGTGAGGAGTCAAATGCTAGCCCAGCAGTGACAAAATGGGAGTTAATTTCTTCAAGGATTTGACAATTACTTTCTATGACCTTGCCACTGCAATGGATCTTGGTTAGAATGGAGGGGGCAGCCGGACATCCTTCGATGGACTTTAGTGTCCACCAGATTTTATGAGAGTTCCCTTTTGCCTGTTCTAGGGTGTAAACATAGAAGTTTGCTTTGGCAGAATGGTTGCGCTTGATGCAGGTATTCCTGGCTGCTCTAAATGCTTACCAATCTACTGGACTCTTGGTGAGTCTGGTCTGGGCCCAAATTTTGTCACGGTTAATAAGTGCAGCCTTGAGATCTGGTGTAAACCAGGGATGAGAAGTCCTGCGCATCCTAACCTTAATAAAAGGGGCATGCTTATTGGCCAGGGTGGTAAGATTGTCATTAAGGGCAGTGACAGCCTCATCAGCTGTTTTAGCGAGGTAAAGACCATGCCATCTAATCTTGCTCAGGTCAGACAAGTAATTTGATGCACTGAACTTACAAAAGGACCTCTTGGTTATGAACTTGGGCTGATAGTGAACTTTAGGTTGTGATCTGCTGCAAACTACAATTCTCTGGTCACTCATGTCATTGTGGAAGACCGCGGAGTGAAGAATTTTGTGGGGATGTGTGGTTAGTATAACGTCAAGGAGTGAGCTTTTGGTGGCATTTGAGGTATTGATCTTAGTAGGTTAACTAACTAACTGGACAAGACTGAGTTCATCATAGAGGGATTTTTGAATAAACATAACACAGAGATTATGTGTTGAACTTGAAATTCAGAGTCAGGGCCATCTGTTATCCCACAACCCCTCCACAGACTTGGTGTCAGGAGTGGGATAACTTGCTGGAAGTATCTGGACTGGCTAAAGAGGGACATTTTCTGGGGGATATCACCCAGATATCCTAGGTGGACCGATGCACCCGAAGTTGCCAGAGAAGAAAGTCCATGGAGTTCTAGTCCGAACCATGGCTGACAGATGGAGAGAAGCTGCTGCCTGGACTGGACCTAGGAGCTTGGAGGAAGGCCAAGCCTGAAGATGATGAAGAGATGTGGGTCAAGGCAGACTGGAGGTGTGAGCAACAACACCCTGGAGGCAGAGTCCCTAATGAGGATGATCCACTGGATGAGTGGGCAATGGCTGGAGGCAGACCAACTATACAGAGAGGTGGAACACTGGTGCCAGTTGCTCGAGAGGTTCCTGCTGGAGGGTTTGGATAAAGAGGAGGATTTTTTGTTGGCTTAGTTTGAGGAGGACCACCTGACTGAGCAGGATATTCCTTTATGTCCTATGTTCCCAGGATGTTACCTGTTGGAGGTCGGAGATGCAAGTATGGAACTTGAATGTGAGACCCCAGGTAAGACTGTGCCTAGTGATATTGTGCTGGGGTTGAAGACTCCAAGCAAGCAAGAAGAAGCCTATGAGGCTGAAGGGACTTTTTCTTGTATTGATGCAGCTAAATCTATTAACAGTATTTGACTGGGGTATACTGCAGGCTTAAAGATACTAATATTGCCAAAATGTTGCAATATGTTAAGATCAAGGAGGTAGTACATGTGTTTTATTTTTTGTTATGAAAAACCTACAAAGGAGGAGGTGAATGGAAAATGGATTGGAACCTGTGCTGGGGTAACACCAAAAGAGTGTGTATCCTCATGTGTTTATATCTGTAGCAAAGGAATGACTCAAGAGACATAGTGGGTTTATATAGAGGGGTTGAACCTAGGACTGGGCCCCTGCTTAAAACTGGCGTGTCTGGTGGGGTTGGAGCAGGTAATTACTCACCCCCAGAGAAAGCCTTTCTATGGTACTAGACTTTACAGTCACTCACCCCAGAGAAAACTATGGTATTCTATTCTATGGTACTGGAGTTTACAGTCATCCAGATTTTTTGGTAAAGAAATATGACAGACTTTCCCTAAAAGGAGATGGGAAGGTAGCATTAGTCTCTGTTGAGAAATGTGTTAATGCTTCAGGGTAAAGAATGATGATATCCACTATGTTTATGGTAGAATGTTTATCGTTAGTAGGGACACAGAGACAGAGATTCTGAAGATGGATGGGTGGAAGCTCCATCCCTTCCTGGGACAGGAAGGTGGTAAGTAGTCTGCAATAACTGCTTCCCTCTTAAGGTGGGGAATATGTGACAGGGAGCGCCTGCCACTCTTGAGGACCGACCTTTTTTTAAAACTGTTGCAACAGTTCTTCTATTTCTTAGCCTAATTGATCCTTTACAAATTCTAGTCCATAAGGTTGGCCACCTATGGGCACCCCCTTCCCTTTCTTGACTATTCTATAGTGTCCTCTAATTTTCCTTTTCCCTCTCAGGTCTTCATACAGGGAGGTTATTTTAGTGACCTCCAAATGTGTGTAAAACAAGCTGTGTTTATTGTTGTTGGATTTAGTATGTAATAGCACTATGTCATAAAATACCTTGATGTATATACCTTATGTTTATGAAACCTGTAAATGTTGAAAATACCATGGCACTAGGTGTTTTTGATAAAGGTAAAAAGTACTAGCTGACTATTATAGAAATTAAGTTAGTTGTGCTATTTAAAATGCATGTAAATTGCTATAAATTGAACAAGTCTGAAATTTCATGGTGATTTGCATATGTCCCATGATGCTTTGCAATATGGAAGTATGTATGATGCTGTAGTTCTTTGAAACTTGATTTGTTGCCAATGCCCTTTGGGGTAACCCTTTTTTCAGTGATTCTGCATTGAGGTTCTTTGTCTATAGCTTTTATTTTCTTTTTGAGCCCCCACTACCCAAGTAAACAAGGCCCACATAGGGATGAAGGGTTTTCACTAAAAATGTTTAGATCAGAGATCATTGTCAGTAGGTGCTGACTAACTGCATAGAAAGGACATACATAATCTGTTGCTGCAAACTGATGTACTGAAGAAGGAATATGACATTACTGAAGCTTATTTCCTGTATTTTGAATAAATATCACACAAAGATTGTGTGTTGAACTTTAAGTTCGGTGCCTGGTCCATCTGTTATCCCCTAACCCTTCCACACACCCTGACTTTCCTAGAGGCCTACTGGTCCAGGGGGCTGGAGTGTGGTGATGAGGGGAAGGGGTGGCAGGGACAGTCACAAGAAAGCCATCCAAATTCAGCAAATTTTGACTGCAAATCAGGTGCCTGGATCTTACAGTTGGGGGGAGGTCTGAGTTGGTTGGGAAGGGTGAACAGGATGACTTGGTAGCACCCAGGGGAGAGAACAGGAAGAAGGTTGCAAGGAATATTATAGCAGTAGAAGACACTATGATTAAAGGAGTGGAGAAAGTGATGGGGGATCACATGATTTTCAGGAACATCAGCCGTCTGGGATATGGATAGGATAGGGAGGAAGATAGATGAGGGGAAAGGGGAGTTTGGGGTGCTGGTGCACTTAGGCACCAAAGATCTTGCAAACCAGCTGACCGAGACAGTGAAGCATAATTTTTGATGGCTGGGAGACAGACTGAAGGCACACTCAGTTTTCCTGGCCTTTTCCGAGGTCCTCTCTGTGTTGTGTAGGAGGCACAGAAGCAGATGGTAAGGAAGAAGGAGATGAGGAATTTAATGAGTGGATGAATGGATGGTGTTAAGAAAAGGGGTACCATTCTGTGGGGAAGGGTGGGGCTTTTAGGACAGGAGGCTCTTCTTGAGTAACAACCTTCACCTAACTCTGGATAGGGGGGTTGATATTAGTCCTTTCACAGAAGAAAGGATTCTGAAAGAACTCCTAAAACTGAAGGTGGATAAAGCAATGAGGCCTGCTGGGATTCACCCCAGAATTGTAAATGGACTAAGGGAAGAACTAGTGACACCACTGACTACCCTTTTTAATAAATCATGGGAGGATGGTGTGGTACCTGAGGACTGGAGGAGGGCAGATATGATTCCCCTTCACAAAAGTGGGAGCAAGACAGAGGCAGGAAACTACAGACCTGTCAGTTTGACCTCAGTGGTAGGGAAAATGATGGAATCACTTCTGAAGGAAAGAATTGTTGAGTACCTAGAGGCAAGTAGGGCACAGGACCCAAGGCAGCATGGATTCACAGCAGGAAGGTCATGTCAGACAAATCTAATTGATTTCTTTGACTGGGTGACCAAAGTAGTAGACCAGGGAGGGGCTGTGGACATGGCTTACCTAGACTTTAGCAAGGCATTTGACACAGTCCCACACAAAAGATTAATAAACAAATTAACCAGCCTGGGAGTGGGTCCCAGGGTGGTAGCCTGGGTAAAACACTGGCTAGACAACAGGAAACAGAGGGTAATAGTAAATGGAGTCCACAGTGAAGAAAGGGGGATTACAAGTTGGGTACTATAGGGTTCACTACTGGTGCCGGTCCTTTTTAATGTCTTTATAAGTGACATTGCAGAAAAACTGTAAGGAAAAGTATGTCTCTTTGCAGATGATACAAAGATCTGCAATAGGGTTGATACGCAAGGTGGAGTGGAAAGGATGAAAAGGGACTTGGCAAGGTTGGAGGAATGGTCAAATGTATGGCAGCTTAGATTCAATGCAAAGAAGTGCAAAGTAATGCACCTAGGAAACAAAAACCCAGGGGAAGAGTACACAATGGGGGGGGAGGGGTGAGATACTGACAACAACAAAAATGGAAAAGGACCTGGATGTAGTCATATCAGATGACCTAAAGGTGGGCCAGCAATGTGAGAAGGCAATAAGGAGGGCTGGGGGGATGCTGGGATTCATAGTGAGAGGCATCACCAGTAGAAAACAGGAAGTTGTTGTCCCTCTGTAAAGACAGTTTTTAAGACCACATCTGGAGTACTGTGTACAGTTCTGGAGACCCTGTCTCCACAAAGATATAGACAGGGTGGAGGCTGTCCAGTGGAGGGCAACCAAAATGTTGCAGGGTCTGCACCAGAAGACATATAAAGAAAGATTAAAGGAGCTTAAGATGTATAGCCTCGAGGAAAAGAGGGAGAGGGGGACATGATAGAAACTTTCAAATACTTCAAGGGACTCAACAAAGTCCAAGAGGGTAGCATCTTTCAGAAAAAGATGAGCAAGAACAATGGGGCACAATTTGAAGATGGTGGGGGGGACAGCTCAGAGGTAATGTCAGGAAGTATTTCTTCACAGAGAGGGTTGTAGATGCATGGAACAGCCTTCCTGAGGAGGTAGTAGAGTCAAAAACAGTGGGGTAATTCAAGAATGCATGGGACAGACATAAGGAAATTCTAGTGCAGGGTAGGAGGAAGTAGGCTGCTGGTTAACTAGATCTGCAGCTTATCCGCTAAGTAGAGAAATGGGCAGACTAGGTGGGCCAAGTGGTCCTCATCTGCCATCAGATTCTATGTTTCTAACAAGAGAGGGGACGAGAGCACGTGGGCTAAGTTTCATGTCTATGTAGGTGAACAATTAAACTAAGCGGGGTGGAGACTGAGGCTGGGGGATCCACAGAGGATGGATAGCAAAAACTGAACCTAGCCAGGACTTCCACATAAATGGGGTCTAGGAGCAGTGAGGATGAAAGCAGTGAAGTAAGGGTCCAGAATAACCTAAGTAAGGGTGCCAGGTGTGGGGCCCTCATAAAGCCAGTAGGGAGCAGGAAATACAAGATGTTAAGGGGGGGGCTGGACAAAGGGAGAGCAGCTCACAAGAGGGGGGTGGTATATGGTGTAAACACATGCTGGGAGGCAGTCTTCCTAAGTACCAGGAGCTCAGGAAACAAAATTAGTGAGCTTCAGGTGATGGTGGCAGATATGAACATACAGCAAAGCTAGAATGATAAGGCCATTAGGTCTGTTGAGACCACTCTTTTTGCAGGGTCCTCAGCATCAGCTACTGACCTTGCCCCCCCAATCTTCCCTTTTCCTCCATCTATCACTCTCTTGACCCTTATGTTCCCTTAACTCTGTCCAAATCTCTCTTGATGCTGCCTACCATTTTCACTGAAACTACCTCCTCAAGATGCCCATTCTGACCCACTATCACCCTCTGTGAAGACGTGCCTCCAACCTCTCTCCTAAACCTCCCCACCTCAAACTTGAGACTGTGTCCCCTCATGTTTTGGTTCCCACTAAGCTTGAAGAAACCCCCACCCTATTTATTCTTTTCAAATACTTGAAAGTCTCAATCATGTTCCCTCTCTCTGTCCTCTCCTCCAGGGAGTACATGTTCAGGGCCTCCAACCTCTTCTCATATGTCCTATCCTGCTAGCTCATGATCATCTTTATTGCCTTCCTTTGGACTGTCTCCAGCAGGTTTATGTCCTTTTTAAGGTTTGGACAGTAGTACGGTACACTGTACTTCAGATGCGGCCTCACTAATGATCTATACAAGGGCAGTATTACCTCCTCCTGTGGCTGATCCCCTGGCAATGCAGCCCAACATTTTATTTGAGTTAAAAACCAAAAAATTAGGAGTACATGGGCAATGGTATTGTTGATTGTTGCTCACAGCATGTCCCTGAGGTACAAATAATCTGTATGGGAAGAGTAGAGTTGGGGGCACCTAAAGTCCTTAAAGAACATTTAGAATACTTCTTTATGCCTTCAAATATCTTTTGTATTGTAGCCCTGTCATTTTGCTCATATTCAAGCTTTTTCAAAGGGCTTTTTTGTATAATAAGTGAAACATATACATATCAATTTCATTCTCACTTTTGCTTTTACAATAAAAAGATTTTTTAAGAAAAATTTTTTTTCTCAAAAAATGACTAAGTCCTCAAAACTCCGTACCATAGCTTTTTCAGTAAACCTTGCACAGTTCTTAGTTGTGCATCATCCTTGGGTTATTACACCTACAAAAACATTATTGCTTTCAATATATTTGAACAGTGAGCATTGTACTTTATTGTTGTGCCACCATCAGCTTAGTCCTGCATGCTGTTATGTTTTTCAGGCTGCTTATTTTAGCCTGACCTATCCCATAACCTGGTTAGTCTCTAGGCAGATATTTTAATCCCAGTATTATTTTTCCTTATCAGATGATTTTTGTTTTATCTTTTTCATGTTACAAATATGTAATTTATTCTCAGGTATCATTGTTTCCTTAATTACTGTTTTCATTCTTAATGTAATGCCACTTTAAGTGATTTTTTTTTTAAATTTTCTGAGTGTTTTTTTTTTAATTTCCTAAATTAAACAGTTCACTATCATGTTCTCAGAATTTCTTTGTTTTACATTAAGGGTGGGATATTCAGAAGGGTTGCACATGGCATAGCACAGTTGCGCCGGCAATATAACTCTATTTTACCTGACATGATATTCAAAAAGGAAAGTGTATGGCACAAATCCCGATGCACTGAGACACATCAGTAATGTATGCGGCGCAAGTAGGGGGCGGTCCTGCATGCCCACGCACATCCTGATATTCAGCTCGGATGGCGGAGCCCATGCAGGCGCAACCCCTACATGTGCTGCATACAGTTGTTCCAAAAAATAAAGGAGCAACAGCCGGCCACCCACAGGTGAGCTGCCATATTGCAGGGTGCAACACGGCAGCTGCCAGCTGTGGGTGGCCACCTGAGCTCCGGCGGCAACCTCTGTCGGGTAGCACCCCCCCATGCCCGATCATGGGCAGAAGTAGGAAATTAAACAGTCCTATATCCCTGGTGGTCCAGTGGACCACTCACAGCCCAATCACGGGCAGAAGTCTAAAAAGATTAGATCCCATCCCTGTTGGTCCAGCGGTACCCCCTACCCACCCTCCCACTGAGCCCCATCACTCCGCCTCCACCCTCCCGGTCAGCGGCAGGTGGCAGCTCCCCACCCACTAGCCACTTGGTTGCCCACCGACTGACTGCATACAGTAGAGCTGTACACCATTGGTCCACAGCATGGGCCAATGGGCATGCAGACCATACTGTACTACACAGTCCAGATATGTGAATGGATTCATGTATGTCCTTTCTCCGTACTTAGCCAGTAGCTACTAACACTGATCTCTGATCTAAACATTTTTAGCGAAAATCCTTCATCCCTATGTGGGCCTTGTTTACTTGGGTAGTGGGGGCTCAAAAAAAAAAAAAAACAAGTTATAGACAAAGAACCTTAATGCAGAATCACTGAAAAAAAGGGTTACCCCAATGGGAATTGGCAACAAATCAAGTTTCAAAGAAATACAACATCATACATACTTCCATAATGCAAAGCATCATGGGATATATGCAAATCACCATGAAATCTCATTGAAGACAGTGGGCAGCTTTAGGAGAGGCTGGGATAGGCATTGGGGGAAGGTAAGGATCATGGGTAGGGAGGATAGGAGGAGAGGGGATGGAGGGCAGGGACAGTAGCTCAAGCTGTGGACCCTGCAATATGAGCAGACTTGACAGATAGATTAAATGGCCTTCTTCTGCTGGCTTCTTCATATATTCATATGTTGTATTTCATTGAAAAGGCTTTTCTGTTCATTTTGGCATCTGTTACTTTATTGTCAGTGTTTTTGCTCTAGTTTTGTTTTGAATTTTTTTGCCTGCTTGAGTATTTTGTTTCCATATCCTCTCTGTCTGAATCTACTCAGCATTTCTGTTTTATTTTGATTAAATTCCTTTTTTAAGCTACAATTGCGTCTAATCCTTTTAAATTGGAAATAAGGTATGCTTTTTTTGAGATTGGGTTAGTTGAAGCTCGTACGATGCAGTATGGTATTATGGTCTGTCTTTTTTCTGTACAGGTTGGTCTGTAGTTCTTTTCCTTTTTTGCAAATAATTAAATCCAAATAAGCTATGTTCGTTAAACTATATTACATCACAGATTTGATGTTCTCATTAATTGTATTAAGGTATTTATGGAATTCTTTAAAATTCTCCAATGTGCTTGTCCATATGAATAGTATGTCATGTATATATCTGTACCAGGCCTTGATGGAATCAAGAAATTGATTTTTTGTTCATTTTAATACATCCATTGTTTCAAGTTCATACATAAAGGCGTTTGCATATGCTGGGTTTTTTGCTCCCCATTGCTATACCTCTGGTTAATAAATAATGTTTATCATTGAATTCAAAATAATTTTTAGATAAAAGAACCTCTGCTAACTCCTGTAGCACAATTGTTTTTGGTCTTGCAAAATAAGCAATTTAAAATTAATTTAGTCATAAGTAAAAAAACAAAACAAAACAAAAAAAACAGTAAACACAGGTGCTCTTTGTCCATACAGACAAGCCCTGGAACATAACATGAAATGTTAAAATAACATCAGAGACATGTAACAAACAAAGCTGTAACACAGAAAATTTCAGGTGTCTGTATGTAAAGCCCGCTTGTCCAAGTGCTATGCTGTAATCAAGGCATTAGTATTTAGTCGCTTAGTAACTATGCTTATCTCAGATTGGAGTACGGGTAACCAATGTGAAATCACATGGTCTGGACAATCGGGCTAAGAGTCATAAGGAAACTCCACTACACAGCTAGTAAACATTGAAATACCATTAGAGCTCTGAGGAGATGCTGAAAAAGTCAACTGAAAATAGATTAAGGTAAATTCAATGTTTTTAATAATGGACAAACATTCACTATTTGTGTGAAAGATTGAAGCAAATATAAAGGAAATTACAAGGACATAAACAATTTGTTGTTGCACAAAACATATAAAAAATGGCACAGATTGAAAGAACAGATATTAGCCTGGCAAGGAGAGAGACCATAAGGTATGAACATACTTTAAACGACTGCTACATAAATAAAGCAGTACAAGTTAGTCAAAGAAAAGCAGACAAAAATAAGCATTTAATGTAAAACAAAGAAATTCTGAGAACATGATAGTGAACTGTTTGATTTAGAAAATAAAAAAAATCACTTAAAGTGGCATTACATTAAGAATGTAAACAGTAATTAAGGAGACAATGATATGAATGTATAATTTATTCTGAGATAACAGGAAAAAGGTAAAAATAATCAGAAAAGAAAAAATAATGCTGGGATTAAAAGATCCATCTGGAGAGTAACCAGGTTATGGGGTAGATCAGTAAAATGAGCAGCATGAAAAAAATAGCATGCAGGACTAAGCTGATGGTGGCACAACAATAAAGTACAATGGTCAATGTTTAAATATATTGAAATCAGTAATGTTTTTGTAGGTTTAATAACCCAAGGATGATGCACAATTAAAAACTGTACAAGGTTTACTAAAAAAAGCTGTGTTACAGAATTTTGAGGACTTTCACAGTCATTTTTTTAAAAATGTTTTTTTCTTAAAAAAATATTTTTATTGTAAAAGTGAAAATAAAATTTATATGTATATGTTTCACTTATTATAGAAAAAAACCCTTTGGAAAAACTTGAATACAAGCAAAATGTCAGGGCAACAATAAAAAAAGATATTTGAAGGCATAAAGAAGTATTTTGAACGTTCTTTAAAGATTTTAGATGTCCACATCTCTACTTTTTCCAAACCCAACATTTTATTTGCCTTTGCTGTTAGTCTCCTACATTGTGTGGAGTGTTTCACATCACTGGTGATCATCACTGCGAGGTTCTTCTCCTCCTCTGAAGCAGATACACAGACCCCTCCTAGGCTGTACTCAGTCCTCAGGTTCATGGCTCCAGTGTGCATAACCTTGCATTTCTTTGCATTGAAACCTTGCATTTCTTTGAATTGAAGCCAAGTTGCCAAATCTTGGACCACATTTCTAGTCTTTCCAGATCTTCTCTTAGCTCTTATATCTCTTCTGCTGTGTCCACCTTCCCACAGAGACCAGAACAGGCACATGTTTTGAATTCAAAAGACCAAGTCTTCCACCTGTATTTAAACCATGGCTCTACCAGAACTAATTCCAAAACCTGAACTGCCTGCATCTTCAAGGGGGTCAAGAGAGTCACTTTTTCCAGCTGCTGGGGACTCTCCCCATCAGTGATCATCATTCCTCCTGTCTGTCTGAGAAATAACTCGCCCCCAGAGGCCTTCAGACCATGTTCCTAGGAGCCCAACCAATACTACTGCACAATCAGAAGTGTGCATTTAGAATTCAAAAGACTGAGCCCTGCTGCCTGGATTTAAACTGCCATTCTACCTAAACTAATTCCAAAGCCTGCCCTGCCTACATCTTTAAGGGATCAGGAGAGTCACTTTTTCCAGATGCTAGTGTCTCAAGTCACTTTTTCCAGATACTAGTGATTCTTCACCCAACAATTGCCATTCCGTCTGTGTGCCCAGGAACTGACTCACCTCTGGTAGCCTTCAGATCATGTACCCGAGGAGCCCAACCAATCCCGTCACATGGCAAACCTCACATTCTCCACAAATTCTTCACAGCAGAAGTGGTCATTCTGTGCTGCTGCCCTTGCACCAAGGACTGAGCGCAAAGCAAAATGAATGGAGTCTGTCAGGGAGTCAACCAGGAGAGGCTGCCAGTGGCCAACCATAATAGTCAGACTGATAGGAAGGACAAGTGAGCTACACTCAGTATCACTTCATTGGTAGTACACATATTGGATTCAGGGCTACCTCGAACTTGGCGTATTCTTCACTGTAGTTACTTCAGTCATTTATTTTAGTCTCTGTGTCCATATATGTTACCTGGGCATTTTAAAGTGTGCTTGTTGCATTACTTTTGCCAACCTTCTAAGACTCCCTGTGTGGGACACTGCACTGCAGTAAATTTGCTAACAATTGAAAGTTGCGTTGTTTTTCCGTGTTGCTAGAAATGACCTGTCTGGGTGAGTGTCACTTTCACTATAGCTACATCTGTTCAATCACTGTGCTCCCTGGACAATTATAAATTGTACTTGTACTGTGTATCCTACTCTCAAAAGCACTTCAGTTAAAGGGGACAGGAAATTTGTACTAATTTGTAGCAGTTTGTAATGTTCTTACTGTACTAACAGAAATGAAATACTTCCCTCCCAATGGACCATATTTAACTGTATCTTTAACCCTTAGGCTGCTGCTGGCATAATATCTTGTCCTAAAAAACTATGCATTCTAAATCTTCCGGCAGCCTAAGGGTTAAAAACACTGATGTGAAACACCATGTTTTCAGTTGTTTTCTTTTTACAGACAACATTCTGCATATTTCTCTTCGTGGAACCAGTAATTTATAATTGTTGTCACTGTCTGTGTACAGAATACTATGCTCAAGTTATCTTCCTATCAGAACCATGCTCAGTGTTTAAACTCCAGAACACTGGTTCCATGAAGAGAACAGTAACAGAATGCTGCCGATTAAAACAGAACAATGCAAAATATAGGTTTTCACAGTACTTTTAATTCAGGTACAGTTACATATGAATCTTTTAGGCTTATTGATATTTCTGTAAATGGGAACATTATAAACAGCTGCCAGTTAGAAATAATTTCCTGTCCTCTTTAAGTTAATGCTACTCTGATCTGGTTGTAGCTGTATTAATACTGTTTTGGTTTGTCTGTTGCCAGGCAAATTTATATTATTTTGACATACTGTATTCCTAGAAATACCCAATCTGGTTGGGCAATACTTCAACGAAATAGAAGTAGATTTTTTAACGACGACTGTGTCTCCCAGTGGTGTCTAATTTTTGTACCTGCAGTTTTAGTCAGCTCCATCAAACTCACTAGCTGAACCAGTGCTATCTTCATTTGTTCATAGATGTATAGTCTATTGTGTATGGTTACGGTAAGGTGCTGAAGGGCAATTTTCGAATGTAACACTCCTACAGTATCTGGCTACATCACTAAGATATACTATTTAACTTAGTCACTGGTTCCTGGATACATAATCTAGGGTAGCAGTGGAACACAATTATTTTTGGTGTTGCTAAAACACCATATTGGTGTGCCTACTAAACTAGGTATGCCAGGTTACTAGTCCTCTACCAGTTTTAGATTGTTCTCCAATATAGCTGTCTGTTACTTAAAATAGCCATAGTCACTTGTGTAGTAACCAGGTCCCTGATCTCTGTGTAAACAAGATTACGTTAAGTAACCCACTCACACCTGGTGTGCTATCTCTTGTCATAATGTGGTCATTATGTGTATTGGTCCTTTTTTGTTGCCTGAATATAACTCTGCCAAATAGCTACACCTTCTTCACACCTCTGTCTGACTTATCATAATCTTTCAGGGGTACTTGGTCCTCTTTGGAGCCCTGATACTGTAAACTTGGCACTACAACTAACTGCTGCCATTCCCTTTACTCTAAGGGCTATCTTCATAGCATATGCTTCTTATAGCAGGAGGCTGCAATTCAGTGCCCTTTTCACTTCCTCCAAATGTAAGCTCAAATCTAAATCTACACATCAAAAATGTAATGTCGGTCACCACATGTGCAAACATATGATTTTAATCCTGCTAATGTGTTCTGGTAATGTGGAGGTTAATCCAGGATCACACTCCCCAGTAATCTCCCCCACATAATTTGCATCTCTTAAAGGATTAAAAGTTATGTCTCTAAATGTACGTAGCTTGCTAAAAAGATTTAGATGACATTAAAGCCTGGATTGTGCATACTAAACCAGACATATTCCTGCTCACTGAAACCTAATCAGATGATACTGTGCTCTCATGTGAAATATCCATTCTTTCCTTTAATCTATACCAACTGGACAGATCCTCTAGTGGAGGTGGCCTGGCTCCATTTAGCAATGACAGGTTTATGCCAAATACAATTAGTTTCCTCTCTGTACTACATGAGTCTGAATGTTTGGTTGTCTGGATGTCCCTGTCCCAAAATGAATCTATAAACATGATTGGATGCTATAGGCCTCCCAAAGGTAGTTCTGAGCTCCTGTGCCATATCAGCAGCATTGTAAGGTCATACCCAAATTAATACCTAATAATTGAAGATCTAAATATGGACTGGCTCTCCCATAAATCAAGTGACTTGAGAAAGTCGTGTGATGAACTCAGCCTTGTAAAAACTAATAACTGAATTAACTAGGTCTAACCCAAATACCCTTGGAAATGCCTCCTTACTGGATTTCATCCTAACAAACATGCCCCATAAATTTACTCATGTGGCTGTTTTTCACAATGATTCATTAACTGTAACATGGTTGCTTGTTCAAGAGTGGAAAAAATTCAGATGAACCAACCCAACTTCATCCTAAAAAGACATTTTATCAAATTCAATGTCACAAATTAGCTAAATGATCTGGCCACTGTAAACTGGCAGCAGTTCTGCCTTGCACCTACAATCCACGAGGCATTAACAATTTTTAACAGTTTGCTGTTGGGGATCATCAAAAAGCATGCACCCATGATCAAATGCAGAGTTAAAAAGTATCATGCCTATGGTTCAGTATGGAGTTAAAAGAAGCTCTAAGGACTAGAGACTTGTTCAGGACTGTCACCAGGTGCACAAAACCTGATATGGACTGGGCTCCTTTCAGATGGGAAACTCATCTACAGAATTTGACATGGCTACAAAGGCCAGCTATTACTTTAACTCCCTGGGCAATTCCATAAACAAAGCAGTTACATTTTGAAAAACTGTTAAATCAATTGAATGTATCTGAATTGCCCCCTCCTTGCCACATACAATCTTAGTGGGTGGTAAATTGATATCTGATAAGCAAGTAATTTTGGAAGAAACAAATTCTCATTTTGCAGCAGCTGCCATGGTCTTTGATAAATCCCCAGCAACAACTTATCCCATCCCTCCTCTGGATACTGTACAATCGCAAAGTCACCTGGTTAACTCATTCACATTCCAGCCAATCTTTTTTTTTAATTTATTATGTTTTTTGGGTTGACAGACCTCTGAAGGCTCAGCCCCCAACTCTCCCAACTTCTGCCCATCCCTGGGACTTACCTGTAGCGGAGATCCACCGCGGCTTACCCTCTCTGGGTGGGGCTGTCAGGCAGGCACAGCCCCCACAGATGACTGAGCAAGGATCCCGGCAGGAACACCACCAGGAGGGCCTCCCTGGCTTATGCCCCAGGGCAGGGCCACAGGACTGGACCACACTGATGGAAACTCTCACTCAGTCGCTGGCCAAGCATCACGGTAGTGGCATGGAGCTGAAAACTGCAGCATCATGGACAGAGCTGACAATGATTTTTTTAGCTAACGGTGAGCTCCCCAGGAGACATGGCATGCAATGACATAATGCACTATGCATGGCATCCAGCACACCTCCCTGACAGCTCAGCTCCAGCAACTGTATTCCCCCTGGCTTCTGCCATGGGTCAATCAAGCGCCAGTCACTCCCCCCTCTCCCCCACAGGAGGAGAACAGTCCCTAGGATGCTCAGTCCTCATTGTTAAGGAGTTGGAGAAACCCCTACTAGGTTCAGATACCAAAAGAGCACAGACACTGTGGTCTGGGCCCTTTCTTTCCTGGAGTTGACTTCTGACAGCTCACAGCACCCATCACCCATCTTTTTAATCTATCGTTCTCTAGTGGTGACTTCCCTTTGCTCTGGAAAACAACACATATTATACCACTCTTCAAATTCAGTGATGCCTGTAATCTTAAGAATTACAGACTTATTTCTAGTCTCCCTATCTTGGCTAAACTGTTGGAAAAATGAGTCAACACCCAAATGTGAGAGTTCTTGAAGCACTCAAATATCAGAACACCCCATCCAATCTGGCTTTAGAATGAAACATAGCACTATCTCTGCCCTGGCTTAGGTCACTAATGACTGCTTGGGGTCATTGACAATGAACAAGTTACGGGAGCTATTTTCCTCAATCTAAGTAAAGTCTCTGATATGGTTGACTACAACATCCCAGTCCAAAAACTGCATAGTATTGGAACTGGCATAGCTCCCATATGCTGCTGTACTAAATACCTAACTGGGCGGTTGCAACAAGTCAAAGCAGAAGGTCATTACTCTGCCTGTACTCCCTTCCTTAGGGGTGTTCCTCAGGGATCCATCCTTGGCCCTTTACTTTTCATGTTGTACATCAATGACTTGTGAGCAAATATCAGTGAAGCTAGTCTGCATTTTTATGTGGATGGCACTGCCCTGTACGTCTCAAGGTTTGATATTAGTGCAGCTTACTCTGACGTGCAAACTGCCTTTGACAAACTACAGATCAATGTTTTTCACTCTAAACTGCTTTTAAATGCCGGTAAGACCAAGCTTATGTTTTTTGCCCCAAATAATGCTACCTTACCCAGTCCCTTCATCTCTGCCATTACTGCACTATTGGAGATATGCTTGAGGTAGCAGACTGATATACCTATCTTGGGGAATGGCTCAATATCAGATTGTGCTTCTCTGCCCACATCAAGTCTCTGTGCAAAAAAATTCAGGCCAGACCTGGCTTCTACTATAGGAACAAACATGTTTTTCCATCGATACCTGGGAATGCCTCATCCAAGTTACCTTTATACTTGTTCTGGACTATGCAGACCAAATTTACAGCTGCGGTTCTGCTGTTTGCCTTGCCAAACTAGATGTACTGTACCACAGGGCACTTAGGTTCATTACATATTCACATAAGGAGGCAGTATAGCGCAGTGATTAGGGGCACTGAGCTACAAATCTGGAGACCTGGGTTTGAATCCCACAGTCCCCACTTGTATACTGTGTGATGCTGAGCAAGTCACTTAACTTCCTTGTGTTTCCAGGTCGCACCTGGAAACAAACTCCAGCTTAGTGTGCCTTTCCTGGTTAAACAATTCCACCTTTCCTTACATATTCATCACCTAGGACCCATCACTGTGTTTTGTACATATCAATTAGTTGGTCATTTTTAGCTGCCAGGAGGTTATTAAATCTGTACATGTGGGTATACAAGGCGCTTCTAAATGAACTCCCATGCTACACCTCAGAACTCTTTCACTTGTCCCACAGCAGCTATGCACATAGAAAGATATTCTCCTAGACACCCCAAGATATGCTACTCAGTTCAGAAAAACAACAATCAGCCATGTTATTCCTGCAGCATGGAACTTGTTGCAGTCCTCCTTGGTACTCAACTCCCTGGTCAGCCTCAGTATCTCCAAGGCCCTCATTGGAAAACGATGTGCTGAGACCCGCTCCTACAGATAAATTGTGACAAAAGTTTATTTTGCCTTCTCAAACTCTTTCTGCTCTGGTGTTGTTGATTACACAGAGTATATCTGAAAACTGTTGAATATGGTGTATTACTTACTATATACTCTATTTTTATAATTCCTGTATTATCATTGTATTTTATTATTTCCCTGATTGTGTTTCTGTATGCCGTTGTTCAGTGCTTATGTACTACCGTGTTCCATATATCACCATTTCCTAACTTATGTACACTGTCCTACCCAGGATCTCCTTGAAAATGAACTTGCTCAATGGAACCTCTTCCTGGTGAAATAAATAAATGAAATGAAAATTGTGGTGCCTCTGCTTTACAGCCTGTTTATCAAATATCAACCAGAGATATACAAAGATTTCCAGACTAATATGCACCTTTGTGCCAATGACACAGTCATCTACACTTAGGCTTAACCTGTCATGGAGCTCAACATCCCACTCTGTGTAGTCTTTCATGAAACTCAGAAATTGATGTATGCAAATGCCTTCTCTTGAATGGTCCCCAAACCAAACTGTTACTTTTAATCTCTAAACCAGCACACATGTTTCTTACATATAACAGCTACAACTGGGCCCCTATGGAAACTTTTATCAATTTCAAATATCTTTGGGTGTGGTTCTATCTGAAGCTAACATTCTATGACCACATTGCAAAGTTTGCCCAATGTACACATAAAAACGTGGATTACTATACTATAGTCATAACTGCCTTGATTGTAATACAAAAAATATGGTACTGCATCAGTCACTCCTAAGCACTCTTGAATATACTGTAGGAGGGAAGTCTATAGGTTGGCAAGCCCCATGTCCTTCAACAGCATTCTGCAGATTCGCCCTAGGTTGTGGCAGACTAATTTACCACTGAGCTGTATGATCAAGTAAACATCTGCCACCCAAAAGTAGAAGGGAACTCAATTATGTCTCCTTAATCTACAAGTGCATACGTGGCCTGTATCCCGAACAGCTTGGTGATCTACTATATATCTATATGCATACACACACACAGACACACACACACACACACACACTCTCTGGCACAGTAGTGCCAGTATAGTTAGGGTTCAACGTTCATGTCTATGTTAAACTCAAAAGTTTGCAGTTTAATAATATTGCAACCATACAACCGATGTTCATGAAATTTTTCATGCACCATCAGGTACCATAGCTCTCTTGATGTAACAAGTTTTGGTCCAGTTGGATGTGTAATTGTGGAGATGAGAAGTGTCTAAAAATGTAAAAAGTATCACTTATGTGCAAATCCTTTGCCACGCCACATCTCCAAAATGGCATGGGGGTCTGGTCTGAAATTGTTAGGGTATATGAGGTCTGAGTCACAGATGTGTCTTTTGAAGGTTTGGTGAAAAATATTAATCCATTCAAAAGTTATTAAAGTTTTAAGTTTCCCATTATAGCTGTTGCAAATGGATCAGTAGTATCATGCTGCTGCCATCTTGTTTTCAGTTAGTGATGGGTAAAAAACACTAATTCAAAAAATACTGCCCCTTGGTAAACACCAACAGTTGTCTTTACCTAATTGGGGCCCAAGGAACACAATTCTGCCATTAGTTTTAAAAATAGTGGCCAGATTTTTTTTTTCCTTGGCCACAGATAGTGTTGCAAATTTGCAGCACTATTTTTGCAAATTACCACAAATTGCAGCGAGTTTCCTGCAACTAACAGCACTGCTGCATGAAAACTGCCACAAATTGTGGTGCTGTTTTGTGAAAACTGCCACAATTTGCAGCAATACTTAATTAAAAAAAGAAAAACATCAGCCTCTGTTAAAACTCAAAAACTGTTCCGGTCATATTTTACAAAAAAAATAAGGGCAGAATCGGATTCCTCAGCCCCCGTTTAGGTAAACACCTGTTGCTGTTTACCTAATAAAGAGATCTTTTATCCTTTTATTGCCTCTAAGGGGGCTGAGGCATGTTTTAATAAAAAAAATGTTTCTGCTGACATCGAGGTGCCAAATCCCCGTGTCAGCGGTAGAAGTACCTACCAGTATGGGACAGAGATGGACATTACAAGCAGAAATCCCAGGAGGTGCTTTAATTAAAAGCTCAGCTTCGGTTTAATCTGCAAATGTGGCAGCTGTTACAAGAGCCCCTGAATCCCTTGATGAAGCTGGGATTGGAGCTGGAGCTACTGGCTTTACTGTAGATGTTGTGGCTGGTGTTTGGGGCTCAAAATGAGCCTGAAAGTGACAGAAGAGACTGAAACTACAGCATTGCTTTCCTCTGCAAATCTACAGGCTGCTATGAGAGACACTGAATACCTTGATGGAGCCATAATAGGAGCCAGAGCTGCCAGTTAAAACTCAGAGTAGAAGATCTTGAGATGAGGTCTAGAAGTGTGGGACACTGGGGAGCTCACTCTCAGTGTCCCCAGTTATGTCCTACCCCCAATACTTGTAAATAAATATTTTTGCTGACATCAGTGTGCCCGGTCCCTGTGTTGGCACTAGAACTCCCCCGCCAATGCAGGACACTGGGGAGCCCTCTCCCAGTGTCGCCAGTTATGCTTTACCTCCCCTCAGTACTGTGGGACACTGGGGAGCACACCCCCAGTGTCCCAAAACATAGATTTCTGTGTACCTGTAAAAAAAGAAAATGCTCCCCAACATTTTTTTTCTGATCCTGAAAAAAGAAAATGGTCCCATGCCAACTCCCCCTCCCCATCCTGATCTTCCCATTGAGCACCCACCACCCCCCCTTGCTCTATACTTACCACCAGAGATTATCGGCTGTCATCTTCTGTGAACCAGAACACATCTGCGTTTTTCAAAACCCAACCATGAACTGGAGAATCAAGGTACAGTAAGTGCCGTATAATGGCTGTCAATGGCGTTTTGAATGTATGGTACTACCTCGGCCATTTTTAGGTATTTTTGCACCAAACTTTCAACATGGGCTTTTTGGGACCCCACCTCATGAACACTGTCACTGTCATTTCATTATTCAGACCCATAAGGTGCTTTGCATGAAATCAGTTTTCAGGACAGAGTTATGCAATGACAGTGCCAGTGTTCATGAGGTGCGGTCCTAAAAAGCGCATGTTGAAATTTTGGTGCAAAAATACCTAAAAAATGCCCGAGTTATGCACGGTTGTTGAAAATTTTCTATGCAAGTGCATTACTTTGCCAACCTTTCATATTTTCACTCCAAATTTTCAACATAGCTATTTTTTTCACACCACCTCATGAACAGTACAGCTGTCATTTCTCACATCCTGCCTGAAACATGATTCCACACCTGTGGCATGGCATGGAATGGAATTTTGCCACATACTAAGAATTTTTTACCTATGGGGTTTATGAGGTGGGATGATAAGAAGACTATGTTGAAAATTTGGGGTCAAAATATGAAAAAGTTACAAAGTTATGTCCATTTGTTGCAGTTTTGGTATGCCAGCTCATAACTATGGAAATTTTTAAGATTTTGACCCTAGATTTTCAACATAGTCTTTTTATTACCTCACCTCTTGTATGTCACTGCTGTACTTTTTCAACTCCTGGCCAAAATGGGTTTTTGCACCTGTGGCATGGAGTGGCATCACAGTTGCACAGAATTATGTTTTGGCAGGGATTTGAAAATTTTCTGTACCAGATATATGTCCTAAGGGTAATCAGATGGCTATGGTGATAATTTGCTCATGCATCTATAGAGGGATGGGTGCACAGGGTCTGAAGGACTCTGTGCTCCCACATTAAAAGAAGAAAAATCATGGAGCATGGGAGCTCAGGGCCCAAAGGGCCCTGTGCATCAACAGGGAGAGGAAGGTTAATTATAATGTCACTGCACTTGTGGATAGATGGGAATGCAGGTCTCAGAGATCCCTGCACTCCCATTAACAACTATGGCTATGGTGATACTTTCACAAAAAGTAAGGAAATTCATTGCAAAAAACTCTGTTAATGCATCAGTTAGGGTTAATATTACAGCTAGAAAAGTATGAAAATGTGATGTTAGGGTTCTCAACCCTACCACCCCATTCCACCCCCAACCAACCCTACCACCCCACCCCCATCCTCCATACACCAACAGGCATTGGGGTGTGTCTTGGGGTGGGGAGGTAGGGTTGGGAACCCTAACACTAAATTTCCAGACTTTTGTCACTGTAATATCAGCCCTAACTGATGCATTAATGGAGTTTTTTTAATGAATATATATATATATATATATATATATACACACACACACACATATATACACACATACATACATATATACACACACACACACATCTATATCTATATCTATATCTATATCTATATCTATATCTATATCTATATCTTAATATTATACCTGTCCGGTAGGCAGGCATAGTTAGGGTTGCATAGCCACTTCTATGTTAAACCCGAAATTATGCACTTTAATAACTTTGCAACTGTTTGCCCAATTGGCTTGAAATTTGTATGCATAATATAGTAGCATAGATCTCTGGATCTGGAAATTTTTATTGCAGTCGGATTCTAGGTTGCGGAGCTGCAGAGCATTGAAAAGTGCGAAAAATCCTCAACTTTTTTGAATTCTTTGCTCACCTCTACAGCCCAGATGGTTTGTCAGACTGATCTGAAATGTTGTGGGTATATGGGAAATGTATCAAGGAAGTGCCGTTTGAAGATTTAGTGAAAAATATTGATCCATTCAAAAGTTATGACAGTTCAAAGTTTCCCATTATAGCCTATAGGAAACATTTATTTTGAAATTCAAAATCTTTATTGATTTTTAACATAATCCAGCCAGTATAGGTACAATAAACAGGCAATTTCTCCGGCTAACATAAATAAGCTAACAACCCAACCTTCCTGCCTCCCTCACCCCATCACCTCCCACCTCAGGAGTGTGCCCTAAATGAGAAATAAAGGCATCAGTAAAGTCATGGAGTTAGTCACGTGGAGAGTTAGTAAGACCAGACATTATTAGTACAAATATAGCTCATATAACTTGCCCCATTTTTTTATCAGAAAGCTTGAGCTTATTACTGGATCCTGCAATCAAGCGCTCAGTACCGAGACAAGTTGAGAGCTCGTTTAACCATTCACTATAAGATATGAGCAACTGATCCAACCAGTGTTTAAGCACAAGCTTTTTGACAGCCATTGAGATTAAGACCATATGGAATCTGCACTTTTTAACCCTGATGTTGGTATAGATGCCCAAAAGACAAATTTCAATGGTAAAGAGTCCCTCTAGACCCAACAGCGGGTTCATCCTAGATTGAATAAGTTGCCATAAAGGAGCAATTTTTTCACACTGCCAGAAAACATGCAACAGGTTACCTTCTGATTTGCCATCTCTGGAAAGGGTAGGGTCAGGCAGACAGCCTATTTTGGCCAACTTAACAGACGTGTAATACAGGACATTTAATATATGATATTGGGTGAGCCTAAGTTTATCTTGGGAGGTATAAAGATATAGGTCTTTCCAGATTTGTGACCAATTAAAGGATATATCTGGAAGCAAGGAGATCCAGACTTTGAAATCCGGGAGGTGGTCTGGTGGCCAATAGTTAAGAGGCTGGCATATAGCAAGGAAATACAATGAGGTTTTAAAGATAGGTCCTGTACTTGGGCCAGAACAGGCCCTACCCATGACAACTGAGGGGAGGTGCCGAAAAGGTGACCTATCAGGTGTCTCAATTGGAAGATCTTAAAATTGTGTATTTGATTCAGATTATATTTTCAGAGAATGTCTGGGGAGGACAGAATGGATTCCTGGGAGTAAAGGTCTGCTGCTACTGTGCCCCTCAACTGGGTTAGCCAGCCTGGAGTAATCCATGTGCCATCCATCTTGATGTTGGGATTAAAAATAATAGGTTGGGCAAAATCTTGCTGTGGAGAAATCTTGAAAAAAGAACAGCACTGGGAGAAGACCTTCAACGAGGTACCTATCACTGTATGGCATAATGGCAATGGCAGATCTTTTCATGAACAGTAAAAGATAGTTGAGGCATTTAAAATTATGCAATCTTAATAGCTGATTTTCTAATTGGAGCCAAACTGGTACATAGTCACCTTCTGAATTCGATAGCCATCTACCAAACTTCACAAAGTGACTGGCCCAGTAGTATAGGAGAAAGTTAGGAAGACAAAGTCCACCTAACTCTTTAGGAAGACTTAACTTGAGAAAAGAGCATCTGGGGTGTTTAACCAAATTAAACTAGAAATAATGGAATGTATATGTTGGAAGAAGGAGAGAGGGAGCCAAATGTTTAACATATTTAAGGAATAAAAGAATCTAGCGAGGATATTCATTTTTATAATGTTTATACATCCCCATAAAGAGAGTGGAAGGGACTCCCATCTCCTTAGGTCCTGTTGAATTGTAGCCTTTAAATCTTCTAAGTTTAATTTTTTTAACACTCAAGAGCTCTGTGGATAGAAGAATACCTAAATATATAATCGAATGTGGGAACCATGTCATGCCAAATTGAACAAAGTCCCTCTCTATGAGTGAAGTCATTTAAAGGGAAGATTTCAGTTTTAGAGTAATTTAGCTTATAGTTAGAAAAATGACTAAACCGGGCTATTACTCGAAGGGATTGCTCTAAAGAGGTTGCGGGATAATATAGATGGAGAAGAACAGGGAAAAAATATATGTTCAACTCAAAAGCTTTTAGAAGCTTTTGAGAAAGCAATTTTGTCTTTAAAAGCTTTCAAGCTATGCCAATTTGTTTGCGAGCTGCCGCCATCTAGTTTTCAGTTAGCGGCAGACAACAAAGGCTGAAATTCAATAATTCAAACAACATAAAGTCTTGTTGTATTCTGACTATATGCAGTTAGCTCCAGCACTTAAACTGCTCCAGAGAGTAAAGGGTTAACTCTATTCCAAGGTATGGAATGTTAAGCTTGAGCTCGGTTTTCAAACCTCTGTCTGTGGTACTCTGAAGTCTAATCATCAGATTTCTTACTCCGCCTAACTGTGAAGTCGCTCCTGAGATCTCCCCTGTGCTTCGGTTCAGTAAAAGTTCGAATCGGTTATTTTTTTTCAACTGCAGCTTGTAATTTCATCGGTATTCTCACCTCTGTCTTAGTAAAAGTAAGTGGTGGTAGTAGGTAATGGTATTTTGCTGAAATTGTTAGAAATTGTTCTGTCTTTGGTTCTTTTCCAGTCAGTTCAGAACCGAAACCTATTGTTTTTTTTCTGTTTCTTTGTACAAATATTTATGGTATTCCGGTACTTATCGGTTCCTAAAAAAAATCCGGATTTTTGTGGGATTTTTTTAACCAACCCGTGACACGGTTGGAACCAATAGGTTTTAGTTACCTGGCTTGAAAGCTGAGATGGTGACTTTTTCTGATATTCGGCATGTCTAAGAAACCCAAAAAGAAAACTGGTCCCACTGGGTTTCAGCACTGTACCGAGTGTGGGGAGGCCTTTGCTAAAGCTGATACCCATCTCATATGTGTTTACTGTCTGGGGTTTGACCACCTCAAGGTAGTCTGCCAAAATTCTAAGAACTTTTCTATGGCCACTCTTGAAAAACGTTTGAGTAGGCTGAAGGAAAGGAAGGCCCAGAAGTCCGTTGAGCCGGATGGCCAGCCCGGTTCGGTTGCTACCAAACCTGAAAAGATGCCTACTGACCTGGGCGATACCTCTTCGGGAAAAAGGAGAGCTGACTCTGCAGAGTCGGTTCCATCAAAGAGAAAGAGAAAATCAGCCAGTTCTGATCCAACACCTCATGTTCTGACCGCTGAGGAAATTGTGAAAGCGATCTCTATAGTGCAATTGCTTTGCCCGGTTCCAACCGGACCGATGTTGGTTCAAAAATGATCAGTTCAGTCAGAAGTTTTTGCCTCAGATATTGATCTGGAGGCATACTATGAGGGCGATTGGGAGGAGGAAGAAGAGGATGAAGAAGGAGAGTTTGAAGGCCTAGATGAGCCAGTAGAGCCTGATATCTCCCCAGACAGGCCTTCCAATGTTTCTCCTCCCAGGCTTTCTGAGTCCCCCTCCCACTTCTTGTTCTACAAGAAGGTGGCGGAGACTCTTCAGCTTCCTATAGAAGAGGCTGATCAGGATCAGGAGGAGCCAGATTATGTGGGCAGAGTCAAAGAGAGTGTCTATCCCTTTGCACAAATCCCTGGGGAAACAGACACAGAAAATCATGCAATTTCCCACATCCATTCCTCCCGTGGATAAAAGAATGGACAGGAGGTATGCTTTATCAGTTCCTGGCATGGAATTCCTTTCAGCACATTGCAGCTTTGTTGGGGCAGAGCAAGCTGCAGCCTGTGACAAGGTTAATATTCCCCTGGCAACTCACCCCCCCAGATAAGGATTCCAGTAAAGTGGATGCCATGGCTAAGAAACAGTACTTGGCATCCTCTTTGGGGCTCAGACAATCAAATTACACGGCATATACAGCCAGGTACCAGAAGTCTATGTGGGATGTGGTTCTGGAGCTGGCTAAGAATGCCCCTCCCCAGCTAGCCAAGGAGCTGGAGCAGGTGGCTGTAGACGGTATAGAGGCATCCAAAGTGCAATTTCATGCTGCTGTGGACTTGAATGATGTGCATTCTAGAGTCATGGCTACATCTATCTCCATGAGGTTTGCTTGGCTTAGATGTACCAACCTTTCACAGTCTACCCAGACTAAGGCCATGGGTTTCCTTGTAATTGGTAATTCTCTGTTTGGGGAGCAAACAGAGAACTACATGAAGAAGCTGCATGAATATAGGACCACCTATAGGAGTGCTGCAGCCAAGAATAAGCAGGCCACTCCTCAGAAGCAGCAATTCAGGGCTGGTAGGGGCAGGCCTTTTCACAGGCCTTTCTACCAAGCTCAGGCCCCCCTCCTCTTCTTTCCAGCAGAGGGGGTTCTTTAGGGGAAGAGGCAGGCATGGGATGACCAGGACCCTATCATCCACGAAGTCTAAGCCCCCTGCCAAACAGACACCCTGAGGTGTAAGTCAGGGTCACCTTCCCAGTTCCAGTAGGGGGCAGGCTGGCTCACTACTCCTAGGCCTGGGAGTCTATTACTTCAGATAGATGGGTCCTGGAAGTAGTGAGCCAGGGACTTGCTCTCAGTTTCAAAAGGTTCCCAAAAATGAGAGCAAGGTCCTTCAGTCCTCCCTCTCCCTTGGAGACAAAGGCCTTAGAGGCAGAAGTCTCCTCTCTACTGCTTCTGCAAGTAGTAGAGAAGGCACCTCATTGCCACAGGGGAAAAGGATTGTACTCCAGATACTTTCTTACCCCAAAAAAGACAGGGGAGTTGTGACCCATCCTAGATTTAAGGTACCTGAACAAACACTTAACAAAACCAAAATTCAAGATGGTGATTCTGGGAGTAATTCTTCCCTCTCTGACACCAGGAGACTGGCTAGCCTCTCTGGATTTCAAGGATACCTACTTCCACATAACTATCAGACATTCCCACAGAATGTACCTCAGGTTTGAGTTGCCCGGAGGCCATTACCAATTCAGAGCTATGCCTTTTGGCCTAACATCTGCTCCAAGGGTGTTCACCAAGTGTCTTGCAGTAGTGGTGGCATTCCTCAGGAGACAGGGTATCCTTCTGTTCCCATACCTGGATAACTGGCCAGTTGTAAGCCAGTCCTCAAACCAAGTCAAGTCAGCCCTGAAGGTCACTCAAAAACTTCTAGACTCCTTGGGTTTCATTCTGAACCTAGAAAAGTCTGTCCTAGAACCAGCCCAGATCCTCACTTTCATAGGGGTGGAACTAGACACTATTCAGGCAAGAGCATTCCTCCCTCTCTCAAGGGTTCAGTCCCTTGTCACTCTGGCTTCCTCTTTTCATCCTCTAGTTTCTCATCCAGCCTGGCACTCTCTACAGTTGCTGGGTCACATGGCAGCATCCACAGCAGTGGTCCAGGGAGCAAGGTTTCAGATGAGAGATATTCAGTTTCATCTCAGATCTTATTGATCTCAGAAAAAAGACCCTCTCTCCAAATTGGTTCCTGTGTCTCAAACCCAAATGCAGGCCCTTCAGTGGTGGCTGGAGGAGTACAATCTTCGACAAGGTGTCCCCTTTATCATTCAGGCTCCTTCAGTGATTCTCACCACAGATGCCTCTTTACTGGGGTGGGGGGCTCACCTAGATCAGCTTACAGCTCAGGGAACCTGGTCTCACCAGGAGTCTCTTCTACACATAAACCTTCTCAAACTCAGAGCTGTCTTTCTAGCACTTTAAGACATTCTCAATTGCTGTTCAGGGGAAAGTGGTGCAGATCAGGACAGACAATACCACAACTGTGTGGTACATTGACAAGCAGGGAGGCACTTGGTCCTTGGCCTTGTGCACAGAGGCCATGAAAATATGGTCTCTAGCTTATTCCCTTCAGGCTTCTCTGATGGCTGTGTATCTCCCAGGGAAGGACAACATTCTAGCAGTTGCTCTCAGTAGGATTTCCCAGGGTCACCACGAATGGACCCTGAACCTTCTAATTCTTCAGGTAATTTTCAAGAGGTGGGGCACTCCAGAGATAGACTCTTTGCAGCCCCAGACAATCACCAACTTCCTCTTTTTTGCTGCAGACCACCTGTTCTGGGCCCTGTCCCTCAGGATGCTCTCTTGTTGGATTGGACAAGCAGGTTTCTCTATGCATTTCCTCCTTTTCCTCTGATATTCAGGGTCCTGATCAAGATCAGGTCTCAGCCCTGCAAGGTAATTCTAGTGGTTCCAGACTGGGCCAGACAGCCTTGGTACCCCCTTCTCTTGTCACTGTCGGTGACAATGCCTCTGTGTCTTCCCAGGCAGTTCAATCTCCTTACCTCCTCTCAGGGGAGGATTCTTTACTCCAACCCTCAGACTCTCAGGCTCAAAGCCTGGCTCTTGAAGAGCTAGAATATGTAAGCCTGCACCTTTCTCAGTCAGTCTTGGACATTTTAAAGGTTAGCAGAAAACCTGCTACTAGAAAGACTTACAACTCCAAATTGAAAAGATTTGGGTTTTGGTGTTCCCAGAAGTATGTCTTGCCAGAGTTGGCTGATATTGCTACTGTATTGGACTATTTGGTACATCTTAACAGTTTAGGCCTCTAGCCTACTACTCTCAAGATACATTTGGCAGCTATGTCTGCCTTCCTTTCTGCTGGTAAGGGCTCTTCCCCTGGCATCTCATCCAGTTTTCAAGAAATTTTTAAGGGTCTGGTACATGTTAATCCTCCCTTTCGGGAGCCTACCCCTTCTTGGGACCTGAATATCTGTATTGCACAGCTTATGCAGCCCCCTTTTGAGCCTCTATCTTCAGCTGAGCTAAAGTACTTGACTGGGAAAACTGTATTACTGGTAGCCATTACCTCTGCCAGGAGAATCAGTGAATTACAGGCTTTCAGTGGAACCTGACTTCATTTCATTTCACAGGGATAAGGTCGTCCTTCGAACCAACAGAACATTTCTTCCTAAGGTGGTATCAGACTTTCATTTGCATCAGTCTATGTCATTGCCTGTATTTTTTACTGACCATTCTCCCTCTGGGGAGAGAAGATTACACAGTCTTGATGTAAAGAGGGTTCTTAGTTACTAAGGCCCATAGAAATGGCTGTTCTCAGTTGTTTCTCACTTATGTGGAAGTGGGAAAGGGCAAACCTGCCACCAAGAGAACTATTGCCAGGTGGATTGTCTCCTGTATCCAGTTCTGCTATTCAAAGTTGGGGAAAGAGCCTCCCTCAGGCCTCAGGGTTCACTCCACCAGAGGTACAGCTGCTTCAGTCACAGCAGCTGGAGACATACCATTAGTGGAAATCTGTAAAGCAGCCACCTGGAAAGCTGTTCACACATTTACCAAGCATTACTTCTGGACATTCAGTCAAGAAGTGATGCTAGGTTTGGCACAGCTGTGCTGCAGAACTTGTTCCCAAAATAGGTTCTGTGACTCCCTCCAAGGGGGTACTGCTTGGTAATCTGCATATAGTCAGAATACAGACTTTATGTTGTTTGAAGAAAAAAATTATTCACCGTAGTAATGTTGTTTCTTCTAATGGAGTCTTGCTGTATTCTGACCTCTCTCCCTGCCTCCCCTCCTGGAACCTAGTAGTTTTGGGATGTGGTCTGGCAGGCACAATGCTGCACCCAAGAGGTGTACTTGGCATGCCTTATCTTATTAGGGTTTTTTATTATAAATGTTTTGATTGTTTTCACTACCTACTTATATTCTTTTTGGGGTTCTCAACTTGAGTCTTTTGACCCTAAAAAATCTGTTTGGTGCCCTTTGGCGTAAAAATTTTAGAAACAATTTCTAACTATTGAGTTAGTTTAGTGCTTGTAAGAATCTGATGGTTAGACTTCAGAGTACCACAGACAGAGGCTTGAAAACTGAGCTTGAGCTCAACATTCTATGCCTTGGCATAGAGTTAACCCTTTACTTTCCGGAGCAGTTCGAGTGCTGGGGCTAACTGCATATAGTCAGAATACAGCAAGACTCCATTCGAAGAAACAACATTACTATGATGAGTAATTGTTTCTTACTGCTCCTAGGTAAACACTGTCAGGCTGAGGAACACACTGGGGGCATCAGATTTTCAATCTGACCCCCAGAAATGCCATTTTCATGATTGGTCCCCCGTAGTGTTGGAAATTGCAGAATAAATTGATCTGGCAATTTTGCGAAAGTGTGGCACCCACTTCTTCTGCAAGTTCCAACATTAGGTTTGTGAAAAATGTTATTTCTGGGGGTCAGATTGATAATCTGATATCACCAGTGTGTTCCTGAGCCCCCGAATAGGTAAACTCAACTGACTGCATTTACCTAAGGGCAGTAAATAAAGAAAACTGTTCCCCAATGTCTTTTAGCTTTGAGGCAGAATCCTGTATCGAAATTTGTGATGCAGGATCCTGCATTGAACTTGTGCAGTCACCGGCAATGGGGTGCCCATTCCCTGTATCAGTATGCCTCCCCCCACCCTCAGAACACTTATGTGGCACACTGGGACCCCACCCTAGTGTGCCCAGATTGTTATTTTAACTTTGTTTTTTCCCCTCTGACCCTGGGATGCTCACTCCTGACATTGGATGCCCCTGCAAGTCAACTTTCTTTGCCAACAAGGTACCCAATTCCCCTGTCATCAACATGCATCCCCTCCCCCCCCCCAAAAAACTCATGGCACACTGGGAGCCTGCCCAGTGTGCCAATTTATTAATTATGACATGTTTTCAACACCAGGATGCTCCCTCATGGTGCTGGATGCCCCCAAGCCCGTTCTTTTATCCTGACAGCGAGGTGCCCAATCCTCGAGTCAGGTAGTGTCTCCCCAGCCCATTATTTTATGTGGCAATAACACTGGGGAGCCCTCTCCAGTGTGCTAATTTTTTTTTTTTAATAAATTCTAGCTGTAAATAAAGAAAACTGTCCCACAATGTCTTTTTTTAACCCTACAAAAAAGAAAATGGTCCCTCGTTGTCTCCCCAGTCCCTTCCCCCTCCCCACTCTCCCTCTGTTGCACCCACCTCCCTGCATCCACCTCTCACCCATACTTACCCTCCAGAGGTCAGGATCAGTGATTTTCTCTGGACTAGGGCATGTCTGCACTCTTCAAAGCCGAACTGCAATCTGAGAAATCAAGGTACGCGTATAATGGGAGTCTATGGTGGGAGGGAGGGATTCAACTTCGTTGCCGTCTTGGCCAATTTAGAATTTTGGCTCCAAATTTTCAACATGGGGTTCTTGGGATTCTGCCTCATGAAAACAGTCACTGTCATTTTGTTACTTGGTCGCAAAAGATGATTTTGCGGTTAGTGCGTGGAATCACCTTTTGGGACTGGTTAATGAAATGACAGTGCCTGTGTTCATGACGTGGGGTCCTCAAAAGCCCATGTTAAAATTTGGTGCAAAAAATCCCTAAAATGACTGTGTTATGAGCTTGCATTGCACAGTTTGTACGCATGCTTGTAACTTCACCAACTTTTAATATTTTCACTCCAGATTTTCAGCATTGCCATTTTTTGCCACAACCCTGCCCCTGGGAAGAGGAAAGCTGTTCATGAGATGCTCATCCTATCTCCCCAGGTGAACCCTCTGATGCTCTGTGTTCATTCCTGAACACAGGTTCTCAGTACTGCAGGCAGTAGCGCTACTGCTGCACTAGTGGGCTGGCTGTTTAAGTATTTTTTTTTTGTGTGGCATGTTTATGCATGGTGCTCAACAGGTTTCTGTGCAGTCAGACTGTTTGGCATCCCATGAATCCCATCCACATTTCATGGTAATCCATTCTACATTTGAAACTGTGTTAAAAATTGGATTTGAGACTTGGTCATTTGCAGGTTTTAAAAACATTTTTTTAAACATGGTTTCAAACTATGTTCTATTTGGGCACAAACAGTGTTCTGGCTTGTTAAAAGATTTTAAGAGCTTTAAAATGTTTTAACAAGTTCAATGTGCATAAGGTCTTAGATGCGCCATCTTAAAAGCCACCTTCACATCAACAGCAGCATTACCCCAGTCAAGTTATTCTTTCATAAGACCCATATACCAGCTTTTAAAGTGTTTTTATAGGAATCCTTCAGAAGCTTGATTACCAATATGTCAGGTGGTTACAGAGCATCGGTACAGGAGATGGGTACAAATATTGGTATGATGCCACTCAATTCAACTTTTTGTAACACTTCAGCTGTAGTATGTGCCATAAACAAGTCAAATATCAGTAGTGCTTTGCTATCAGGCAGTCCAAGTCTTTGGCAAATAAAAGAAAAGTAAAGGACCAAGATGTTATCAATCAAAGTTATAGTAGTGCCCTTGTTTATCCTGTGATTGAGAGAGATAGTGATGTTCCAATCACTCAGGAATTTTCAATGTGGATAGCAGGCTTTCATTCTGCCTTTGTAAATGACTTGTGGGGAGAACAGATTGCTGGACAGTGTGCAGGCTAACATCAGAGACACTTGTCTCTTGTTGTCAAGACCTGTAACCTCCACCTACTTGGATCTTGTAGCCTCCATCATCTACTCAGAGCAGGGTATCATCTGGGCTCCAGTTTCATAGAGGTTTATGATAAGTTTGGGGGGTATAAGCAAGGCCCCCAGTTTTTTGTGGTTCTGTAGCACATGGTGATAGCTGCAGAAATCAAGGCCAGCCACAGAATTTGGGGCTGGCCACAGAAATAACAGAAATTGCCTCAATAAGCTAGACTGCCCTCAATCTGTACTGCCTTACCTCAGCCTGCTTGTAACTTTAAAAGAAAAAAAATTTCCCTCCAACCATCTCAGCCCCTCAACCCCATCACATCCAGCCCTGAGAGCCCCTTGAGTCACCCTGTGTTTTATATTGGCACCCTTTTTGGGACAAAGGCTGCATGATGCGCAGCCTTTCCCCATCACTGCTAGTGGGGTGGATTGCTTATTTATCATCCCATTAATACCTTCTGGGGCCCACATAAAGCCATGCTGGGACATGAATCCAGTATTTGGCCTAACAGTAATAAGAAGTGGTAGAGGATTGTCCAACAGTGTTGGACCACAAAAAACAGTGCCAGTATATACAATGGAGTGACTCAGTGAGGCTCTGGATGGAGTGAGTTTTGTGGCTAAAATATACAGCTTTTTTTCTTCTTTTATGAGAGGGCAGAGTAATGCCAAAGCGGAAACCATGCAATACATCTGAGGGTGGAAGAGGCAAAGGATCACTGTACAGTGTTGGACTGGATAATGACATAAATTTAAAACTACAAGGCCACTCAATGGCACTTTCAAAGCTGGTTAGGAAGGTGGTGGAGCTGAGGTGGGCAGGGGTCTAATCTGTTTTAAAACAATAAGAGGCAAAGTGCTTGCTAGGACAGAGGCCAATTTGCAGTCCTTGTCAGGTTAAGCACAAGTGGTAGAGTAGATGGGGCTGGGAGGTTGCCAACCTGACAGTTCAGCTCTGGTGCCTGTGGGAGAAAAATATGAATTATATGAATATTTGAACATGCAAAATATGGCAGCAGAAAAAGGCCATCAGGTCTATCTTGTCTGCTTGTAATGTTATCTCTCAGTGATTACTGAGGGGTCCGCCCCCCTCCCTGTTAGGATTTTCCTTGTACCTGATTGGTGTCTTCCCCATGTTTTTGCTCTTAATTGCAACCTTTCTCTTTACTTCATCTCAGTACCTCTTAAAGCTGTCCACTGCCCTTAGGGATACCACCTCATCTGGCAACTCATTCCAATTAGCCACCAGCCTCTTGGTGGAAAAGTATCTCAACATTTCCCTCTTGAAACATTTTCCCACCAGCTTGAGGCAGTGTCCTCTAATGGTCATGCTACTGTTAAGGCTAGAAAGAACCTCAGATTTCACTTTGTTTATACCACTGAGGTATTTAAATGTTTCAGTCATGTCTCCCCTCCCCCTCCTATCCTCCAGGGAGTGCATCTTGATGTCTCTGTGTCTCTCTTCATAGGACTTACCCTGCTAACACCAGATCATTTAAATTGTCCTCCTCTTGACAGTTTCCAGAAGATTGATGTCTTTTCTTAGGTATGGGCACCAGTACTACACAATGTCCTCCTAGTGTAGATGCACCAGGGATCTGTGCAGTGGCAGAATGACCTCCACCATCATGCTAATGATTCCTCTGGCTATATAGATCAACATTCTATTTGGTTTGGCTACTGCCTTCCTGCACTGTGCAGAGTATTTCAGGTCACTTGTGATGATCACTCCCAAATCATTCTCCTCTTCTGACTTAGTAACCTGCACACCACCAAGAAAATATTTGGTCTTCGGGTTCTTTGCCCCCAAATGCAGGACTTCACACTTGGCATTGAACCCCAGTTGCCAAATACCCAATTACCTCCTCAAGCCTGTCTAGATCTTCCCTGAGATCTTGTATTCCCTCCTCTGTGTCCACCCTCCCACAGAGTTTGGTGTCATCTACAAACAGGCAAATCTTACCCTTTACTCTGTCTGCTACATCACTAATACATATATCACCTATAGTAATATATTTCTGTTCAGTTTTGATATACATGAACAAAAAGTGGCAGGAGCAAGTGAAATATTCTCATACTCTAAGGCAGATGTTAAGAGTATAAATACCAAACTAAATAGGGTTGACTGGTATAAGAATTTACACAACAAAGACATAAATGAAATGTGGATTGAATTTAAAAACATTTTACTCACAGTTTGTGATACATACTGTATATTCCAAAAATAAGGAAATATACCACAAGTAGATTGAGACCTAAATGGATGTCATATAAAGTAAAAACCTTACTAAATAATAAGAATAAAACCTATAAAAAATATTTGAAACAAAACTCTATTGATCTATGGGATAAATATAATTCCTTACTGGAAAAAAAAATCTGCAATAAAAAAGCTGAACACATGATAGAATTTAAGTTGGTGAAAGAGGTGAATAAGTCAAATATCAAGTCCTTTTGTAGTTATATTAACTCCCTTAAAAATCAAAGACAAACTCTAGTTCCAGTTGCCATTAATAATCATATTATTTCTGACCCGCTTGGGATGGCAAATGCCATTAACTCAAATTTGTGTAAGTCATTTATTAAAAATTCTAAGATCGTTCCTTTAATAAATACACTCGACTCTGAGATCATAAACAGCATAGACAAACTAAAAAAAAGACTGAGCTCCAGGACCAGATAACATAACAGCCAGAATTCTTAAAATGACCTGAGATAGACTCATCGTGCCACTTAAGATTATATTTGAAGCCTTTCTAAACAATGGACAGATTCCGGATGACTGGAAAAGGGTAAATGTTACACAGAGGGAGTCAAGTCAGATCTTAACAACTATAGGCCTATAACTTCTCGAGGGTATCATACAAAATCATGTATTTCCTATTCATACTGATATGGAACAAAATGGATTTACACTGGGGAAATCATGATTACAAACATGTTATGCTTCTATGAAAAAGTCAGCAGTTCATTAGATCTAGGTATGCCATGTGATGTCCTAGACCTTGACTTTCCAAAGCTTTCGACCATGTGCCACACTGGGCTAATATCCAAAAGTTGATCAAAAAATAAAATTAATAGTAGGGTAAGTATATGGATAGTGGATTGGCTTACTGACAGAGAACAATGTGTGATAATCAGGGGGAACACCTCAACTAGCCATAAAGTGACTAGCGGAGTACCACAAGGGTCTGTTCTAGGGCCTATACTATTCAACATATTTAGTTCTGATTTATCTACCAATCTGACATCATAGTCAACAAAATATGTTGATGACACAAAACTTGGGGACAAATGCCTGACAGAGGCAGATTGCATGTTAATTCAGGAAGATCTGGATAGGCTAACAGCTTGGGTTTCAAAATGGGAAATGTATTTCAATGCAGAAAAGTGCAAAGTAATGCACATAGGTTGAAAGAATTGAAAGAACCTATCACACATGTGACCAGAGAACTGTGGGCCATTAAAAGGCATATAATCTAAAGAAAAAAAAAACTGATGTGATATTCCCTCATATGTGTAACCTCATCTTGATTACACTTCCCCTGTTTGGTGTATAACGTATAAACATTGATCAGGTTGAACACGTTCAAAGGAAAGCCACCAAAACAATTTATAACATACGCAATATATCATACAAATCAGGACTGAACCATCTTAATTTAATGATATTAGACCAATGCCAACTAGAGGAGACTTACTAATCATGATTCGTATCATGCAAGATCCATACCTCTTGATGGAATTAAATTTTAACTTTAAACAAACATATAACACAAGAGGACATCCACTTCAATTAATGGGACAAACTTTAAGAACAACCAACAGGAAGTACTACTTTACCCAGTGTGTGGTCAATCCATGGAACTCTCTGCCCCTAGACATAATCTGTAGTAAAAACCCAGATGGAATGCAAACATAAATTAGATAAACTTTTATTATCTGGACAAACACTAAGTTATTACTAGTTCTTGGAGCAACGTGGGCATGCCAGCCTTATCACTCCTTCATCTCCTTAGTTTGATTAAACAGCACCGGATTGAGAACTGAACCTTGTGGGATCCTACTAGTGACTGCTCCAGCCCCAGAGAATTCAACCACCTCCGACCACTACCCCTTTACTCTGCTCCTGCAAACAGTTCTATACCCAGGTCTTTATCTTTACTTCTACTCCCAGATCCTCCAGCTTCCTGATTACTGTCCTGTGGGGAACAGAGTCAAAGGCCTTACTAAAATCCGGATACAGGATGGCACATCCTGACCTTTAGCCACTGTTTTGGTTACCCAATCAAAAAATCAGTCAGGTTAGTGTGGCAGAATCTCTCCACTACAAACCCATGCTGCCTCTTATCCTGCAGCCCATTATCCTCAAGATAGCACACCAGTCTTTCTTTCTTTCAGTATGGTCTCCATAAGCTTTCCCGCTATTGAGGTCAGTCTAACTGGTCTGTAATTGCCAGGGTTATCCCATGGTTCACTTTTGTGAAGCGGTACCACATGTACTGTTCTCAGGATCTATACAATTTCCCGAGACTTGTATGCCTGACAATAATTTGCCTGACTCTGATGTCCTGTCAGGTACGCGATCCCATCAGAGTAATCGCTGACACATGAAATCCCAACAAGAAACATCCAGACAAGACAAGACAAGAAACATAACATAGCACTTCTGTTTTCTTTCTTCATTGAATTTTTCACTGTGCATAACACAAAACTGCTGAAGTGACAGGCTGAGCCAAACATGTGACAGTTTCACCAGTTGACTGACAGCCAGTTCCCAATTGGTTTTATGTGCTTGTGAGTGTCACTGTGTGGCTCTCTCTCTGGGAGCCCTGCAAGTTACTCTGTGTATTGTGCGGGGAGTGGGGTTGGGGGTGGGGCCGAGAATGTAGGTTCGGGACAATAACCTCTGTCATAGGAGGAGCACACAGCTGTCGGTGACCGTAGCTTGGGGGCTACATCACAACTGGAAGGCAGCACAACAGATAGTTAATCACAGTTTGGGAAAACAACATCTGTCATAGGAGGAGCACAGAGCTGTCAGTGGCCAGAGGTCAGGGAGCGCTTCTCTGTCACTGTTGGGTGGGGGGGCATGCGGGGGCTAGATCACAACTGGAAGAGACAGAGAGTCACCATTTGAATAACTGCCACTTCCAAATCGGTTTTATGTGCTTGTGAGTTTGCCCAGTATCAAAGGAAAAAAAATAGTAAATCTAGCCAGTTGATCACTGGAAACATACTGTAGTCACCATTTTTAAGAGTATGCAACTCTGCACAACTCAACATTTTTAACTTACAGGCTATGACATACGAGTGATAAAAAAACACTCATTTGACAACCTATCACGTATCACTCACTTTATTGCTAGTTCTTGGAGCAACACGGGCATGCCAGCCTTATCACTCCTTCATCTCCTTAGTTTGTTTAAACAGCACCGGATTGAGAACTGAACCTTGTGGGACCCTACTAGTGACTGCTCCAGCCCCAGAGAATTCAACCACCCCCGACCACTACCCCTTTACTCTGCTCCTGCAAACAGTTCTATACCCAGGTCTTTATCTTTACTCCTACTCCCAGATCCTCCAGCTTCCTGATTACTGTCCTGTGGGGAACAGAGTCAAAGGCCTTACTAAAATCCGGATACAGGATGGCACATCCTGGCCTTTATCCACTGTTTTGGTTACCCAATCAAAAAATCAGTCAGGTTAGTGAGGCAGAATCTCTCCACTACAAACCCATGCTGCCTCTTATCCTGCAGCCCATTATCCTCAAGATAGCACACCAGTCTTTCTTTCTTTCAGTATGGTCTTCATAAGCTTTCCCGCTATTGAGGTCAGTCTAACTGGTCTGTAATTGCCAGGGTTATCCCATGGTTCACTTTTGTGAAGCGGTACCACATGTACTGTTCTCAGGATCTATACAATTTCCCAAGACTTGTATGCCTGACAATAATTTGCCTGACTCTGATGTCCTGTCAGGTACGCGATCCCATCAGAGTAATCGCCGACACATGAAATCCCGACAAGAAACATCCAGACAAGACAAGACAAGAAACATAACATAGCACTTCTGTTTTCTTTCTTCATTGAATTTTTCACTGTGCATAACACAAAACTGCTGAAGTGACAGGCTGAGCCAAACATGTGACAGTTTCACCAGTTGACTGACAGCCAGTTCCCAATTGGTTTTATGTGCTTGTGAGTGTCACTGTGTGGCTCTCTCTGGGAGCCCTGTGTTACTCTGTGTATTGTAGGGGGGGGTGGGGTGGGGCCCTAGAATGTAGGTTCGGGACAATAACCTCTGTCATAGGAGGAGCACACAGCTGTCGGTGACCGTAGCTTGGGGGCTACATCACAACTGGAAGGCAGCACAACAGATAGTTAATCACAGTTTGGGAAAACAACATCTGTCATAGGAGGAGCACAGAGCTGTCAGTGGCCAGAGGTCAGGGAGCGCTTCTCTGTCACTGTTGGGTGGGGGGGCATGCGGGGGCTAGATCACAACTGGAAGAGACAGAGAGTCACCATTTGAATAACTGCCACTTCCAAATCGGTTTTATGTGCTTGTGAGTTTTGCCCAGTATCAAAGGAAAAAAAATAGTAAATCTAGCCAGTTGATCACTGGAAACATACTGTAGTCACCATTTTAAGAGTATGCAACTCTGCACAACTCAACATTTTAACTTACAGGCTATGACATACAGTGATAAAAACACTCATTTGACAACCTATCACGTATCACTCACTTTATTGCTAGTTCTTGGAGCAACACGGGCATGCCAGCCTTATCACTCCTTCATCTCCTTAGTTTGTTTAAACAGCACCGGATTGAGAACTGAACCTTGGGGACCCTACTAGTGACTGCTCCAGCCCCAGAGAATTCAACCACCCCGACCACTACCCCTTTACTCTGCTCCTGCAAACAGTTCTATACCCAGGTCTTTATCTTTACTCCTACTCCCAGATCCTCCAGCTTCCTGATTACTGTCCTGTGGGGAACAGAGTCAAAGGCCTTACTAAAATCCGGATACAGGATGGCACATCCTGGCCTTTATCCACTGTTTTGGTTACCCAATCAAAAAATCAGTCAGGTTAGTGAGGCAGAATCTCTCCACTACAAACCCATGCTGCCTCTTATCCTGCAGCCCATTATCCTCAAGATAGCACACCAGTCTTTCTTTCTTTCAGTATGGTCTTCATAAGCTTTCCCGCTATTGAGGTCAGTCTAACTGGTCTGTAATTGCCAGGGTTATCCCATGGTTCACTTTTGTGAAGCGGTACCACATGTACTGTTCTCAGGATCTATACAATTTCCCAAGACTTGTATGCCTGACAATAATTTGCCTGACTCTGATGTCCTGTCAGGTACGCGATCCCATCAGAGTAATCGCCGACACATGAAATCCCGACAAGAAACATCCAGACAAGACAAGACAAGAAACATAACATAGCACTTCTGTTTTCTTTCTTCATTGAATTTTTCACTGTGCATAACACAAAACTGCTGAAGTGACAGGCTGAGCCAAACATGTGACAGTTTCACCAGTTGACTGACAGCCAGTTCCCAATTGGTTTTATGTGCTTGTGAGCGTCACTGTGTGGCTCTCTCTCCGGAAGCCCTGCAAGTTACTCTGTGTATTGTGCGGGGAGTGGGGTTGGGGGTGGGGCCCGAGAATGTAGGTTCAGGACAATAACCTCTGTCATAGGAGGAGCACACAGCTGTCGGTGACCGTAGCTTGGGGGCTACATCACAACTGGAAGGCAGCACAACAGATAGTTAATCACAGTTTGGGAAAACAACATCTGTCATAGGAGGAGCACAGAGCTGTCAGTGGCCAGAGGTCGGGGAGCTCTCGTCACTGTTGGGTGGGGGCATGCGGGGCTAGATCACAACTGGAAGAGACAGAGAGTCACCATTTGAATAACTGCCACTTCCAAATCGGTTTTATGTGCTTGTGAGTTTTGCCCAGTATCAAAGGAAAAAAAATAGTAAATCTAGCCAGTTGATCACTGGAAACATACTGTAGTCACCATTTTTAAGAGTATGCAACTCTGCACAACTCAACATTTTTAACTTACAGGCTATGACATACGAGTGATAAAAAAACACTCATTTGACAACCTATCACATATCACTCACTTTATTGTTTTCCTTTGTAAAAGCACTTGTAAATGATGCAGGCACTTTCAAATAGTACCCTTCTTCATATAAGAAAATGCCATTATTAGTGTGTGCTCCCCAGTATAGAGCTGAATTGTTTAGCACTTATTTACTTAGGACACCCCATCTGAGATTCTGCACCTTGTTTTCAATGAGGTCCTGCTTCTGTCATTTTATTGGGTACTACTACAAAATATTAACTACTAAAAAAAAGAAACACAAATGTAATGAAGAAGCTGTGTGGGACAGGGCAGGTTTGGTCTAGGTGTTAAGAGCTTCGGTCTGAGAAACCCAAAAAGAGTCTAAATACCATGAGAAAATACTTGTGACAGCCTGTTAAACAGCAGCATGTGGCTCTATTGCTGGGATTTCGGCTGTCGGTAAATATAGCCAGACGGTGAGATCAAAGTCGGGATTTCAGTATTGGGAAAATAAGCAGTGATGATTTACATGTCAGGAAAACATACCAGACCCCTGTTCTCCAGTCTAAGGGTACCTCCCCCTATACCAGTGAATTGTTAAACAGGTCCATCGGGGACTTGCTTGCACATCTGTCAACTCTCTTAGCACCCTAGGATGAATACCATCTGGGCTCAGGGAGTTGTCCACTTTCAGGGCCTCAAACCCTGACTTGCCCTATCCACACCACCATCCATGTCAGTGTCACTTCCCACCCCATTGCCCACCCATTTCCTCCCTTGAGGCATTATAGAGAATGAAAGCTAAGGGACAGCTAAGACGACACAATTGTTGGGGCAGGAAAAAAAATGAGAGACTGCTGGACAGACTGCAGAAATTAACTCAATGGGCCCTCAGGAGCTCTTTGAGAGCTCTACCACTTATATCCTCTATACTCTTAACACTGCATCCTGGGCCTTTCTAAACAAAATCAAGCCATAATCTGCATGCCACAAACAAATGTAAATACCTCATGAACCATAAGTGCTACACACAAAGTACGAGTGGCAGAGTTGTTCAGCATAAAATTACCTTTCGAATGGTGCTATGCAATCAATTGCAATCAACTCATTTTTTTATTTTATACTAGCTTAAATACCCAAAAACTGTTTTTTTCATATTTATTCAATGTGAGGCTTGAGAGACAAATGTCTGCCATGCACACCATACCATAAACAAATGTGAATAACTCCTAAAGTATACGTGATAGACACAAAGTATCGAGGCAAAGTTGTTCAGCACAAACTTACCTTTCTAATGGTGCTATGCATTCAATTCAGTTTTTATTTAATACTAGCTGAAATACCAAAACAATTTTTGGGGATTTATTCATGGTGCTTAGGTGAGGCTTGAGAGATAAATGTCAGCCATGCACACCATACCATAAACGAATGTGAATAACTCCTAAAGTATATGTGATAGACAGAACGTATCAGTGGCAAAGTTGTTCAGCACAAAATTACCTTTCCAGCTATGCTCTGCAATCAATTCTAAGTGATTTGGTTTGTTTTTAATATTTAGGTAAAAACTGCTGACTTCCTCAGACATTTCCAAGCCTCAGTGAAAGCCAGCTGAGTATGTCTACAGTCGTTGTTGTCCTCAGTGGCTATGCTTTCAGATGCCACCTACAGGTGTATCCAGTCCTCAGTGAGTTAAAAGATGAAACCAAGGTAAGAAAAGTGAAAAGCTAAAGCCAATGATTATTTATGCAAAATGAAAAAATTAAATAAGGGAAGAGAGAAACAGAGAGCTAGAGAAAAAATAATCACAATGACAGTACAGATTATACTTTTTTAAATTGTTTAAATATTTATACATTGTTCCAGGATTATGTTATAGTGATATTGGTTGGTTCAAAATGGAAGGGTGGATGAGGGATTTGTGGGCATGACAGATGTCAAGCTCACTGCATCTCCACTAAAAATATCACTGAAGAACAAGTAGATTTTCTCAAGGAGCACCAATACAGCTTCAAAGTTTTTAAAAAAAGCATAAATAACTTGATCTTTCAGTACTGTAGTCAAAGTATCAAATAATTATTTGAGGATGGGATGTGCTTAAGTGAATGAATCACATTTTGGATCAGTGTAACTGACAGCCTTATCTCTTACACTTCCCTATTCTGACAGCCAGCCCCAGTGTGTCAAAGTTCTGCAATGAAATTCTGTAGAGCATTGCAAATACCACTCCTTTTCTTTCTGGGCTGGGTGGTGAGGCTGAGATGAATGAATGTGGGCTACATTGGATTTTAGAAACTGGGGTCAGGTACCACTGTTGGCATGCTGTTGGTGTGGGGGGGCAGGATCATGTAAGGGAGGGGAGAGAGAATCTTGCTGCCATTAGGTCCATGGCAGAGGGTAGGTTGCAGACAACGTTACTACCATTAAATGGGGGGGGGGCAGAGAGAGACTATTGCTGCCATTAGGTCTGGGGAAAACAGGAGAGGAAAAAGCATTGTGGCCATTTTGTGGATGAGGGGAGGAGAGAGCCTTACTATCATTAGGTAGATAGGGTTGGGGGAGGAGAAACCTTTTCTCTTCTTTTACTAGGTTGGGGTGGGGATAAGAGAGCAGAGAGGGATGCATTTTCTTAAGGGGAAAGTGGAACTTTACATGACATAGAAACATAGGCAAGGCAAATTTTATTTGTATAGTGCCCTATCCAAGGGCTCAGAGCGCTTTACTTAACAACAGTAAAAAGAATAAAACAATAGACATTGGACTACAGAAACAGAGGGAAAAAAAGTGAAAATAAAAAAGCTATGAGCCACTCTGATAGGCCAGTGGTAGCACATCAAGATTCCATGAAGGAAACCCATGTTCAGGTGCGATCCTAGGTTCATCTGCTCTAGGACAGCTCATGGTCAAGGGGCACTGCAGATGCCTTGGCTTTCAGGCTAGGAGAGGGAGGTGCACATGAAAGAAAATGAAGAAAAGATGAAGCCAAGATATGAAAGGTGACAAGCAAGCTAAAGATTATTTATTCGAAATATGAAAACTAAACAAGGAATGAGGGATGCAAACAGAAAATAGAGTAATGATCACACTGACACTGCACATGTTTAATATTTTCTATTTTTAAATATATGTCCATTTTCGGGGTGGCAGTACAGGGAGCCTCTGTGCGACCCCAAAGCCCACCACCCCCAACTGCAACTGTGTATGGATCCCCTGATATGTGCTCAGGGAACAGGAGTCGTGGGTGCTCCTTGATTAGACTACTTTAGATTCCCCTTGGGGAACAATGATTCAGCAGTTTGCTTTGCTGCCAGCAGGTTGGGGGCCACCATGGGCTATTAATGTTGCATGCATTGACACTAAGCTCTAAACAGATTTAGATAGATAAATATGGAGAGCCAGAACAGCTGCTAAAAAAGTGTACAACTGGAGGCTTAAGGGAAATCATGTAACTTAAATTTATGTGGTGGGAGTTAGAGGTCCTCTAAACCTGTAAGGCTGGCTCTATATTTATCAGTGTGGCACACAACTTTAAACCTTGCCACGGAACTTGACCTGACAGTTCTACAGAGGTCCAGCATCCTTGCCACAGAAGTTATGCCTTTAGTGCCATGGAGAACAAGGGGTCTTGGTATATGCTCTTGAGCAATGGCCTGGCTAGTACTTTGTTTTGGTATGGGAAATCTGAAGGTTTTTTCCCCTCACCTTTGTTCCCTTCCTTCGGCTAAAACCCATCTGATATAGGAACATCCATGCCCATTTTGTTGACAGCAGCAAACATCCACCATTCTCAATCAGGAGGTGAGGTGCCTGTGCTGTATCAGTACCAAGTGCTATAGTGTGTACCACCCGGGCATTCATCACAGCACCTCAACCCGCATGCTCCATACAATCATTTTAAAATTGATTTTCAAAGTCTTTCTCTAATAGAGGTGGTCTCCCATGGGTCTCTTCTGTGTAGCTGGAGGGATAGCTGTGCTGGGTCCAGTGTGCGTCTGAACTGCAAGAGGCAGTCCATTTTAAATTTACAAATGGTGCTTTCATTAACAGTCTGGCTGTATATTGTTTGATAATACCCAACCACAGACATGACACCATGCTCAGAGGCATACTTGCCTAATTCAAAGCACAGCACTCCACTGTAGTTGGCATATTGTGCTGGTGGTTTGCATTTGCTGGGGGGAGGGGACAGGATATTAACTTCCTTGCAAGTGATACCGCAACTAGTTATCCACTCAAGTACATTCACTGAATTTGTCAGCTGTCACCTCTGAAAAAAAAAATTATACTCCTGTTTGACAGGTTTTTTTTCTGCAATTAATTCAGCTGAGCAAAGAAATTGCAGGCCAGTTTCTGTGATTAGTTATAAGTAAGTGGGTCACTTGGAGTTCTGATGTAACCCAACCAAGTGACAGGCGTAGAGTTGGCATTGAACAGTAATAGCTGACTTTCAGCTGAGTGTCAGGGAACAGGGCATAAAAAGTTTCAGTCATGATTTAAACTAATCGGAGGGGAGGCTAAATCATGGAAACAGGTAGTGTGCCTTGCCAAACCCTCCCCCAACAGGAAAACTGAGAACAAACTTAAGTGCACCAATCACATTAGGACAAAGAAAGCATACAACAAAGGACCAACATCAGAAAAATGACACAAGGAACAACCAGCAGGGAAAAGGGAAACAAAATCACCCAACAAGAATCATGATGCTAACTCATGGCCAGAAGTCTGCCTCAGTGCTAGGAGCCTGGGCAACAAGATCAGTGACCTCCAGGCTCTAGTGGCAGACACAAAGGTTGATCTGGTAGCTATTTCTGAAAGCTGGGCCATGGACAACAACAAATGGGACCTGGCCATCACAGGCTCACACTGTTTAGAAGGGACAGGTGGGGAGAGGCGGGGGTTGCCCTTAATGTGAGGGAGGGAATTGAAGCAATGGAGGATGAAAGCACCAGGGCTGATGGGGGGGGGGCTTGGAGTCACTTTGGGTCCAATTAGCCACCAATGCGTGAAAGAAATTGTGCATGGGTGTGATATACTGTCCCCCAGGGCAGGGAGAGGAGAAAGATGAACAAATAGCTGAGGAGTTACAAAAAATGGATAGTAAAGGTGACATAGTGGTGGTTGGGACCCTAACCTGCCAGATGTGGACTGAAATATCCCAGCAGCCAAGAGCTCCAGAAGTCAGGCTTTACTGAACACATTCCAGGACTACCTGCTGTCTCAACTAGTGAAGGACCCAACCAGGCGGGAATGCCATCTTGGATCTGATCCTCACAAACTCTGAAGAAATTAGATCCATGAAGGTGGAAGAACCCTTGGCAAATAGCAATTTCAATACAGTCTGGTTTGAAATAACCACGAGTGCTACTAAAGCCACCTCAAATACAGAGGTGCTGTGATTTCAGAAGGCTGATTGTGGTAGATTGCGTCAGATAGTGAGGGATACGTTAAACATCAGAGACAAGCCAGCTGTGGAGGAAATATAGAAAGATATTAGGGATACCATTCTAGAGGCAACAAGACTCTGCATCAAGACTACAGCAAAGAAAAATAGGTTTAAGAGACCAGTGTGGTTCTCCCCTCCAGTAAGAGAGGCAATCAGAGCCAAATGGAATGCATACAAATGAATCAGGCAACATAAAGGGGATTGGGAGTGATAGGATTGCACTCAGAAAAGTAAGGAGGCCAGGAAAATAATGAGAGAGGCCAAGGCAGCAAAAGAGCTGCAAATTGCTCATGGAGTCAAATCAGGGAGAAAACCTTTTTCCGCTATATCAGCCAAAAAAGGAAGAAAGGGGGAGGAATTGTAAGGTTAAAAGTGGGGGATGAGGCTCTGGAGGACAGCGGACAAGAAGCAGAGACCTTAAATAAATACTTTTTCTCGATATTCACGAGGGAGAATCAGGGTCCACTGCCAGACAGCTATATCAGAGCTGATACCAGAGAGGCTCAGAGAATGTGCACCCAGAAGTTCACCACAGACAGGGTCATGAAAGACCTTTCAGACATCAGACCTGACAAGACCCCTGGCCCTGATGGTTTACACCCTACAGTGCTCAGGGAGCTTGCAGAAGAGCTGGCAGCACCTCTTGTGCACCTATTCAATAGGCCAGTCATCCTCACATCAGTGGTGGGTAAATTTATGGAGGCCCTTATCAAGCAAGATCTAGTGGAATACCTCGAGGTAAATCACCTCCAGAACTACAAACAACACGGGATTGTGACAGCCAGGTCATGTCAAACTAACCTTATTACGTTCTTTGATGAAGTGACTAAGGAGTCGGACAGGGGTCATGTGGTGGACTTGCTTTACTTTGACTTCAGTAAAGCATTTGACACAGTTCCATGTATATGCCTCTTAAAAAAGCTAGAAGACCTTGGGGTAGCAGAACAGATAGTAAAGTGGGTACGGAGTTGGCTGAGGGACAGAAAACAAAGGGTGGTAGTAAATGAGGTGAAATCTAATGAGAGGCAGGTCACTAGTGGGGTGCTTCAGGGGTTGGTCCTGGGGCCAGTCCTCTTCAATGTATTCATTAGTGACATCAGCGAGGGCATAAATGGCAACACCACCCTGTTTGTGGATGACATGAAACTCAGTGGAAGAGTGGGTAGCACAGAGAGAGTCAGACAACTGCAGGAGGATCTTAAGAAGTTGGAAAGGTGGTCACAAATATGGCTATTAAACTTCAATGCTAAGACGTGTAAGATGATGCCCCTGGGTAGGAACAACCCTAAAGAAGAATGCTGGCTAAACAGAGTCCAACTGAGCTCCTCTGCTGAGGGACGTTATCTGGGAGTCATCATTAGGGACAATCTCAAGCAGCAAAGTTAGTGCAATAAGGCTTACAGCAGGGCTAGCAGGGTGTTAGGATGCATTGGCAGGGGAATAGACAGCAGGGACAGGGAGGTGATACTGCCACTTTACCGGTCATTAGTGAGGCCTCATCTGGAGTACTGTGTACAATTCTGGAGGTCTGACCTAAGAAAGGACATTGATGGATTGGAAGTGGTCCAGAGAAGGGCAACAAAAATGATACATGGCCTTCAGGAAATCACCTGTGAAGAGAGGCTTGGGGCTCTGAAATTGTACTCGCTAGAGACTAGGAGGGAGAGGGGAGATATGATTGAGACCTTCAAGTTCCTTAAAGGCATCAACAAGGTGCCAGAAGCACAGTTTTTTACCAGGAATGTCAATTCTACTACAAGAGGGCAGGAATGGAAATTGAAGGGTGGAGTATTCAAGAGGGACATCAGAAAGTAATACTTCTCAGAGAGGGTGGTGGAACCTTAGAATAGATTGCCTCCCGAGGTGGTGGCTGCAAAGTCAGTATCAAGCTTTAAGCATGGGTGGGACAAGGATGGGGAACAAACTTATGGCATTGGCAAGGGCTAGGCTGGGTGTCTAGGAGGACAGAACACTGGTGCACAATAGGTCCCAGAATACCTCGCTTGGGCAGACTAAATGGACCACAGGTCCCCTTCTGCCATCATCATCTATGTTTCTGTTATTTGACAGTAGGTGAGCAGCATGAATAAATTCAAGTTAACAGTATAAGCTTATGCATTGGTTGGAAAAATCCTGGACCTGACTGGGAGTGAGAATGGTTGACACTACTAAAAAAAGGGACCTACAAGTCTTCATTAGCAACAATCTTAAGTCCTCTGCTCAGTGCAAACCGGCATATGGAAGGGGGAGAAAAATTCTGGGGTCTAGGTAGGGCATTCACTAGCAGAAAGAAGAAGGTGATACTGCTACACTGCAGGTCCATGGTGAGATCATGCCTGGAATAATTGCTCAGTTCTGGAGTCTCCACCCAATGAAGAACAGGGACAGTTTGGTGAAGGCATGGAGGAAGGCTATCAAAATGATACAGGGGCATCAATGGAGGATGTATAAGGACAGGCTGGGGATCTTGAACATGTACTCTCTTTTTTTTTTTAGTTATATTTTTATTTTAGAAAAAACAGAAGAACTACACCTACAAGGTACATTGCATCTAGTAATCTGAATCCAAAAGGCTTACAGTAAATACATTCAGGTACAATAATTATAAGTCTCAAAGTATCTGACCATCCAAAATCCTTAACACTGATGGTAATACATGTAGTTATTGTGTGATGCCTATTTAAAATGATAAAATGGCAAGAAAAAGTCTAGAAATTTCTTTGACTGTGAGATGTCACCTGACTATGCATTAAATCTCTATAAACACACAGCCAGGAGCTGAATCCCCCCCCAAAAAAAAAACTACTTAGAGCCATGTTATAAGTGTAATAAGCCCCTCCAGGATGTGCATCATAACGATTTTAATGCACTTTCTGGGGGCATAAGGACACTCCACCTTCAGCCTTGTGCCTTACTTCATCCCTGTGGTGTGCATTAAAATTCTTTAATGTACACCCTGTTATGGCTTATTACTTACATATAGTATACAGTAAAAAGCAGAAAAAGATGCCGCTCCACACTATCTACTCGTGCCTGGTCAGAGTTAAACTAGAAAGCAACAAAAAGCACCAGTAACAAGCTTAAGGAGTTACTTTGAACTTTACTTCACTTAAAGTTAAAAAGCATACAGAAAGCAGTTGCCTACAGTGGTGGACACAAACTCATAGTGACCAGGACCAGTTTTGCCTGAAGGCTTTCTCAAGAGGTACAGGAAGTGCAAAGACGCTCAAACTTAAAATGCAAACAGCCACAGTGCAACATACGATTTAAAGATGCAGTACATTTTATAAAAGGCCCCATTATAACATTAAAAGCTTACTCAGCTGAGTAGGCACATATTTAGTAAATATTATAATATAATTCAAAATGGATTTCAGTATTAGACACTCAGCAACAGTTCCATAGAAAACCTAAATCAAGGAGCTCTACTACCAAAATCATGACCCCCCTGTGGTAGGCTAATTCATCCTAATAATTCAGTCTTTAGGTCCACACCCTCAGTCCTGGAATCTGAATAAATTAACATAATGGCAATAACAGTTCCATACAAGAGCTGTACTTAATGAAAATTAGTTACTTGCTGCCCCCCAGTGAAGGGGTATTTCATCCTGCTTTTACAGTTGTTAGCCCCAAATTCTGTAATCTGTAATGGAAAAGTAGAGGAGAAAGGAGTAAGATATTCAACACATATAGGGTGGGATATTCAAAAGGGTTGCGGCAATGCGCAATAGGGTTGTGCCTGCGCAAGTCCGAAAATGCGCCATTCTGCGATATTCAGCAGGAGGCAGTTGCACCACTGAAAACATGCTGAGCAACAGCGCAGTGCTAATGAAGGCATGCGCAACCAAAGGGGGTGGAACCATACATAAAGTGCGCAATGTGATATTCAAAGACTTGCATGACAGAATCAGGACCAGGCGAAAGTTACATAGCGAAATGAGCCAAAATAAAAGGAACAAGGAAGAGGCACAGACGCTACAGGAAGCCACATGAGGCAGGGGAGACATCAAGGCCAGAGGAGAAAGAGTGCAGGCCAGGAGGCAGAGGACAGAATAGGGGCAAGGGAAGGTGTGTGGGCCACAGAGTGCAGAGGTCAGTAGGTGTACCGGTGCAGTGGAGGTAACAGTCAGGACAGTGGGGGAACAGAGCAACAACAGCTGGGGGGACACAAGCCAGGGACATGGACAGTGCCAGCTTCCCGCGTGGAAGCTGTAATGAGGGGTGTGAGAAGGCATGCTGCAGGGGGACGTGGCCGTGGAAGGGCCCGTCAGCGGTCCACCCCCAACAGGCAGTACCGGGCCTGCACCAGCTTTGAGCTCTACTCAGATGTCGAGATTGTGGGCCGATACTGCCTGAACAGGGCAATACCGAGGCGGCTCTGTGAGCTGTGCAGTGATGTGATGCAGGCACCCTCACGACGGAGTCACGCTCTGTCAGTGGAGACAAAGGTAACAGCCTGCATGTGCTTGCTCGCCACGGGTACCTTCCAGAGACCAACAGGGGACACCACAGGCATAACACAGTCAGCCGTGTCACGCATCCTCACCCAATTCCTCCGCACACTGCTGCCACATGCTGCGGAGTACATCCATTTCCCCAGCACCGCGGCGGAGCGCACAGCAAACATACAGGAGTTCCACAGGGTAGCACGTATGCCTGGCGTGCTAGGGGCAATAGACTTCACCAATGTGGCCATTTGCTTGCCACCTGGCCCCGATGGGGCCGCCTATATGAATCGGAAGGGTTATGCCAGTGTCAACTGCCAGGTGGTGTGTGATGCCAGTGGGCGCATCATCAATGTCTGTGCCACGCACCCTGGGGGAGCACAGAATTCATTTATATGGTACCAGTCAGCACTGTGCCATCGATTCGAGAGTGGGAACATCCCCACAGGACATCTAGTGGGTGAGTATGCATGTAGGACTGACAAATTGGGGGCAAGGGTGGGTAAGCCACAGGTGCCACGGGTGTGGCACACAGGATTAGGGGCAATATGAGCCTGAACAACATACTAACCTCCACTATCTCCACACAGGTGACAGTGGATACCCACTCTGTCCCTGGCTGCTCACACCCTACTGGCGGCCCACGACCCCATCGCAGCAACACTTCAATGAGGTACATGCCGCCACATGCAACATCATTGAGTGGGTGTTTGGGATGCTGAAGGCGCACTTCCGTTGCCTAGACACCTCCGGCGGTGCCCTACAGTATAGCCCCTCAAAGGCCTGTGGGATATTCCTGGCCTGTTGTATCCTGCACAACATGGCCAAAGACTGTGGGATAGCCGTACAGATCGAAGAGGGGGACAGCGATGGGAATGACGGTGACTCTGGTGATGATGGGGATGGGCAGTCCCCCCTTGGACGACGTGACCCCTGACTGATCCGGCTGGCCCAGCTGCACCGGGACACCATCACAGAGGAGCACTTCACCCAACACAGGTAAGTCATGGGGCCATATGCAACCAACAGTGGCTAGGGCACAACCCACATACACACAGGGAAACACACCAGGGGTGCATGATGGCAAGGGAAGTGGCAGGGCACAGAAGCACACACATACAACCAGGGAGGGGTGAACAGTAACACGCCACATGGACAGACACACACACACACACACAATAGGCACAAAGTGCACAGGGGTCAGGTGCACAACAGAGCCGGAACACAGACACTAAAAACACACATGTCCACAGGCCACCACATCCACTGACTATCCATGTATGTGTGTCAGATGCTGGGCACCTTCGCACTTTGGTGTACAGCGCAATGCAGGCATCATCATGCACATGTACCTGTGGATAGCAGTCGGGAGGGTGTGCAGGTGGTCCGTGTGTCTGCGTGTAGAGCTGGGCACCCACTGGTGCACTGCCCACCGAAACACACATTGCACACAGGGCAGCACCAGACAGGGCCCGTACTGGGAGACAGCTCAGTCTTGTGGCACAGTGCCATGGCCGCCTCGGATGCATGGGTGGCCCCGCCAAGATCCATCAGCACTGGCAGGCTGAGCATGGGCCTCATGGGGTGGCACCGATGGACCACCAGGGGTTCCACTGCGCGAACGCGACCTTGCCCGCACAGGGGTCTGCAGCACACCGAACATACCTGCACCAGGGGTGCTCGGGATGCCCACAGCTGAACCCGGCATCGACAGGGTGGGTGTCACACGATGCCAGAACGGGGAGTGGATAGCGCACTGCACGGTGTGAGTGGCACAGAGGCACCTGACTGTGTGCCCAATGTGGCCACGACAGTGACCAATGCCTGTGTCTGCCTGTCAATGGCGGCGGTCACATCCATCCGCAAATGGTCAATCCATGACAGGATCCTCTTGTTGTCCCTGCTGTGCCACTCCAGAGCCACACACAGTGCCTCCATGGACGTCGCAACCCGCATCTGCTGCTGTACTGATGCCTGCAGCAGGTGGGTGTGCTCATCAAAGGGGTCATTTGCCACATCGGCAACCTGTCCCTCAGGGTATGGAAGGGCCTGATGTTCAGCACCCCTTGAGGGTGGGCGCTGCTCACCAGGACCAGGTATGGGCAAGTCCACAGGCGGTGCACATACGCCACTGCTGAACCCTGTACCCCCAGTCCCGGTGGGTGACTGCTGCTGCTGCTGCCCCTCCGCCTGCTGTGCCCAAGGGATCAGTTGTTCCGCTGCTGTGGCTGAAACAGTGCCAGTGACCTGTACAGCCACTGGTGCTGCCCCACCGGTGCTGACAGGCACAGTCTGGGACTGTGCTGACGTGCTGGCACACACGTCAGAACCAGCTAGGTCCATGGGCGTGAGCTGTCCTGCTGTGTGTCCATTCTGTGACACACACATGTCAATGCCCATAGTGGTCATTGCATCATCAATGGTGCAGGTCTGTGCCACAGCCACAGCCACAGCATTCTGGCATGCTTGCATGCTAGACTGCTGAGACACAGGAAGGGCACCCCCCACACCTGTCTCACCGACATCAGTGATGGCAGCCAGGCGTGCACACTGGTGCAATGCACGCCGGCTACTTGCGGAGGTGGATGGTCCCTCCTCCAACTCCGGATGGCTGTCCACAGTGGACAGGCCCTCCACCACTGACCCCTGAAGACGCACAGGATCTGTAACAGAAAGTGAGAACACGTTAGTGCATGTGATCTACCTTCCCCGACCATGACACATACCATGCAGTGATGGGTTACCACCTGTCCGAAGCCACCTCCAGGAACGCCCTCAATGGCACTGCGCTGCGTGCTTGCAGCGAGCCAGTCTTCTGCCGGAGTCAGCTGCACCACCCCGCTGGTCCCTCGCCTGTTGCAGCACGTGCCACCCTGATGGCTGCCACCTTCTCCTTCACCCTCCTCCTGTCGGTCCCCATCTTCTTTTTACACTCCTGCACAGAGCGCTGGTGGCTGCCGTGCAGGTTGACAGCACGTGCCACCCCCTCCCATGCAGCAGCATGGGCCTGAGGGGTGCCCCGCTGTCCACTGAGAAGTGGCTCTTCATCCAGGTAGGCCTCAAAGAGTGCCTCTGTCTCAGCTTTTGTAAAACTGGGCCTCCTCTTCCGCCCACCATCATCCTCCTCACCCATTCCTCACTCAGTCATATCACAGCCTGTATGGGTGAGAGAGGTCACCTGTGACTGTGCAGTACACAGCAATTCCCTAAGACCATGGTCCAGAACATAACACAGCATGCAACTCACCTATCAACTACAGTAACCGAATATGGCCACTGCAGAACAGCGTCGCACTTTTATAGCGCAATCCATGCAAATTAGGTGTGGCACAACTTTAATGAGATGCAAATCGCTTTGCTGCACTGTTGAATGGCTGATCGGATGATTTGCATATGATGGCTGAATATTGCGCTGTTACGCTTTGTGCAATACGGTTGAATGTGCTGAGCCAATGGCGCAGTTCTGTGACTGCGTAGTACACCACACTGCACATGCCCAGGTAGCTTACGCAGGCGTCTGCCGTGCTGATGATGTGCTGTGTGCGGTAGGCAATTCAGGGCACAGCCACCATTGTGCCAGTGGCACTACAGCGATGGTCACCACATGGTGCTGTGGCACAACTACGCAATAGTTTGCTGTGGCAATGGCACACAGGCGACCAATCCACGCTGGACCGACAGATGCCTGATGGCGCTGTGCGTGGCTGCCATGTGCCACAGACCCATGACCCCTGTGCCCGACCTTGCCCCTTGGCGCTGTATGTATGGCATGTCTGCAGCTCTATCGTGCTGTTGTTGACAGTGCAATAGGGACTGTGGGCGCTGTACCGACAGCACGATAGGGAATAGCGGCGTTGTATTGGGCAGCAATTTCACGTGGGGTTGCCGCACTGCAGAGCACCATATTGCCTACTATACATCCAGAGATGGCACACAGAAGAGCCCCCCAGTGGAGTGCCCTCGAGCTGGCGAACTTGGTGGCCATTGTGGAGCCTCACTATGGCCCACTATATGGGGAGGTTCCCCTAGACAGGGCCAGGACACAAGTGTGGCAACAGGTGGCCACTGAGCTGGAGGCGGTCTCTGGCCAACGGAGGTCCACGGAACAGTGCAGGCACTGCTATGGGGACCTGCGGAGGAGGGAGCCGGTGCTACTGGCACGTCTGCAGTCACATGCCAGGAGGGGCATGGTGACTTGGCCAGGTGGGTGATCCATCTATGCACCTGTATGGTCCATATGGGTAACACTGTCTATTGTGTCCAGCACATGGGGGAGGGTTGGTCTAGGGTTGGCTGTGGCAGTGTTAATAGGATATGTGATGTATGGGTCTGGCTGGGTGGGTGGGCACACTCATTGGGGCAGGGGGAATATGCTTTGGGATTGCACTGATGTGTTTCTCACCTTTTGTTTCCCACAGGTGTGGCAGAGCGGAGGAGGGCCATGGCTGAAGAGCAGGGAGTGGTGCCAGCGGTGCCCGAGCGTGGTGGTGGAGAACCACTACAGCAGCAGCAGCCAGCCCGATGAGGGTGGAATGCCTGACAACATGATTACTGTTGCATGCTGTGTGTGACGAGGTGGGGCAGGGCATGGCCACCATCCATGGACACCACTGCCATGCACACGACATGTGACAGTCAGCACTGTCCAGTGGCACTGCATGTCTGGGAGTGCGTCACTGGTGGTCCATGCTTGCACTGGGCACATGGCTGTGGCACTGCCTGCCCACTGCGTAGCAGCGTTACTGTACGGCCTTGGTTGTGCTGTGCTGGACATGGGCGGTGTGTGTGGGCAGTGGTACACATGGCTGTTGCTGCCTGGTTGGGCATGTCTTGTGTACACGGTCACTGTGGGTGGCTGCAGTCCATCACAGGAGCGGGGCACTTGGAAGTATGCCATGCATGATGGGTGGGCTTCAGGGATATGGACAGTCACACCCATTGACTCTGATCCCTTGTCCTAGGTGTCTGGATACTACGACAGATACAGAGGTCCATGCAGCAGCTGTTGCAGGTAGCAATGGACTCACTTGTCGTCCTGCAGGACCTACAGCAGCATGGGATGCGAAGGAGAAGGAGGCCCCGGGACCAGCACCAGGCAGCAGGGTAGCAGGCTGGGAGGCAGTAGCTGCCCATCACCTCCCCCCTTTAACTATCCCTCACACCCCGCCTTCCCTCTCCCAGTTGTTCACCCCTGCCCCTTACCAACCCCTACCTTGTACCCGTACCCCAACCCCTGTTTTGTACATATGTATATAGTTCTTGTTGTTGTTATTGTTGTTCTTTTTGTAATACAGTTATTTTGATATGAATACTGTGGTGGTCTCTGATTTGCAGCTGGCTATAGGTGCTCAGTTGCAGTGGTGTGCATGGCATCTGGGGTGGTATAGTCATGGGTATGTGTGTGTGTGCATGGGAGGTGTCTCTGTGTGGAGTGGCTTTAGTCTGTATCTGTGGTGTGTGTTGTTCCCTGTGCATTGCATTGCTGTGTGCAGTGTTCCATGGTGCCTGCTCTGTGTCCATTGTGCCCCTGTCAAGCTGTCCTTGGCCTGTGCAGCTGACACCCTTGCATGTCTGTGGCCTGCCAGGTCTGCTGCCTTGTCAGTGGGTGCTGTCCCTGCAGGTCATCCACTGTGACCGTCACAGTGCTGGGTTGCCACCTGTCACCGGTGGGGTGCATGTTTGCCTTGGGTGACACTGTGGCCTCCACAGTTGCTGTCCCACCTCCATGCTGTGTCTTGTGTGTATTGAGGGGGCAGTGCAGCACTGTCTGTGACTTGTGCTCCAGGTGTATGCTGGTGGTGTACAGGGCCACAGTACATGCACAGGGTGGGTGTCACCCCTGTGCCATGGTGGACTGCAGGCTGTGTGTGCACAGTTTACATGTGCCCATACTGGGGGCTGGGTTGCCACACTACTGCGTCCCTGTGTTGGTGTCCCCGAGGGTATGGGTGTGTGTTTGCCCCTGCACTTTGTTGCATCCAGCATGCTGCATGCTTCCACGCACCACTGTGGGTGTCTGTGCTGGCTGCTGTAGCTCGTGGTGGGTCTCGCTGTGACACCTGTCTACTGCGCAGGGTGCTATGTCACTGGCAGTGGTGTCAGGGGCATGGCCTTTCCCATGTGGGGTACCACTTGTAGTGACACATGTTCGGTGTCTCAGCTGTGCCTCAGTGGGGTTGTGTGTGTTGGCACTGTGTCTACCATTGTTGCATTGCCGTGTGCTGCCACCCACTGCTGGGTGCTCATGGTGGGTCTGGCTTGTATGGTTCTGTGGTACACGGGGTTGCAGTGTGATGGGGGGTTGCATGGGGATTCCTGCAGTGATGGTCACTGCTCATGGGGGGTGTCTTGGGGTCACAGTGCAGGGTGTGCTGTGCACGGGGGCTGCTGTACACTGGGGTGGTCCGCCCCCCTTGTGTGGCAGTCTCAGCTTGCCAGTGGGTGTGCTGGGGCAACATGGCCTGGCTGTGCTTTGTTTGCTTGTCCCCATGGGCCAGTGGATATTCCGTCCCTCCCCCAGTTATGCTGTGCTTGGGGTGTGGGGTTGCATTGTCAGTTCTGCAGTGTGTTCCTGTGCCCATCTGTGGCATGGGTGGTGGGCCCCTGCCTACCTCCCTGGTTGTGTAGTTCCATTGCTCTGCTGCTGGGGGGCTCCCTGCTTGCGGTATGGTGCCTCTGGACTGCTCAGCTGGGCTGCCCTTGTTCTTGCTGAAGCGCATTGTATCTACTCAGCTTCCCTTCCTGGTTGGCTTAAGCAGGGTTGTGATATATTCAGACATTGGCTGGTTGTGCAATTTGGCTTGCTCCATGTTTGAATATCGCATCTATTGCGCATGTGCACAATGGACTTGTGCTTGCTCCTGCTATTGCGCACATTTTGGGTGCAGTTTGAATATCCAGCCCATATTCTTTACTTTTTAATAAAAGGCATTACTTCCAATTTTTCATTTAGTCCTGGTGGATACGGCCCCCGCAGCTGGATTATCCACAAGGCTTCTCTTTTCAGAAGCAATGCTTCAAGGTTGCCACCCCCCTTCCCACTTGCACTTTTTCTATACCTCAGAATGTAAAACTGTGGTCCTCAGATGCAGGTTGTCCCTTTTTGTGGACAGTTAATGCATTTTTGTCATCCTCTCTTAAGATATCTCTTAATGTTCACCAATACATAGGCTAATGCTAATTTTTTTGACTTCCGAGTGCAGGTCTACTGGAACTGTATGCAGGATATGTTACACCTGGTCTCAACAGGCATAACATTTCAGCATAGCTATGCCAAAAAAATGGCCGCAATTGATGTAAATCAGGGAGCTGGCTGTAAAGTGGCTCCTGCTTTGAAAATATGGTGCCTGCCGCTAAAACTGCGGCTCAACAAGTGAACTCCATGGCAGTTTTTCCCCACATCTGCACTGATTTCAGGGGGCTCAGATGATCCAGCCCAAAGTCTACTCCAGGCACAGTGCCAGCAGCTAGCAAAATTGTGTTTTTACTGCCTAAGCAAATAACATAAACTGGTTTGAGAATCATACTTCTAAGCTCCTGGTATGTAAGCGAAACAGCTGTATAAAGGCAGCAAACCAACAGATCACTGAAAAAAAAAGCTAGTAGCAGTGTGTTACTGATGATGTTTGCATTGTGTGTAGGTGAACTTTCGGTCAGTTCTTGATTGGAATATGTTCAACTGGTTCAGCAAAGTGATTTGGTTAAGACTGGGGTTTGCAAGGCAATCGCCTAAAATAATTTTTATATGAAACAAAATGTTGACTTCAGTTCTAGTTTAAAGTACCACAAAACTGGATAAATGTTTCATGATCTAAGCAGTTTTCCAAGAAATAAAAGTTATTGATAACATTATACTGCATATCATTCTTGGGAACAAATGTATTTGAGGAAATTTTCTCTGTAAGGTAACAGGGATGTAAAGTGTGACTTGTACTCTGGTGCATTATATAATTTACCAGCTTCAGTGAATGCCGTGCTCAGTTAAACATAATCTTTAAGTTAATGGTCTTCCCAGCAAAAAAAGCAATTTATTTTTATGTGACCTACACACAAAACTGTGTTTAGATTTCTACCCTAACTTGCACCTCCATCCATCAAAGAACGAGACAGTATCTCTCAGCATGTACTTAGCATCTCAAAGATGTTTAGAGCAATCCAACTCAATGTATAACTAATCCTGCAGATACTATTAGAATCAACTAGGGATGGAAGATACAAAGAAGTAAGAAGCAGAAATTTCAGTGTCACAGGGCTCAATGTACTAACGATCGGTGCTGGCTCTAATAGGCAAAATTGTGCAATTGTGTGATTATTTCAGTTTTAGCACTCTAGCAAAAAGAACATCAGATGCACAGCAAGGTTTAAGTGCTCTGACATGAGCACTAAACTCTTGGTTTGAAAGTTTTTGATATGAGGATAGTGTAAAACAAAAGCAGAGCATCAGCAGGGAGTCATGTATAATGGATCAGAAAAGTAGTACTCTTCACAAAATTATTGAGTATGTGTTTAGTAAATATTGATTTAAAAAGAAATCATGTGACTGATTTATGCCAGCCCAGGGTCACTGAGGGATGAGGCACTGGACACCACACCTCATATCATGCTGGCAACCCAGGTTTGGATGTGGACTTGGGTTGCCAGTGGCTGGCCAGGGAGGGAGAGGATTGAGCATCTGGAGGACTGCTCAACTCTCCCAGGGAGGGAGAGTTTCAGTTTGTGGCTTTCACCTGGCCCTAGTGTAGGCTGGGGATGTTGGCATAGAAGGAGGGAGTAGAAGCTACCAACACTCCATGCATGGAAGCGTGCATGAAGATGTCTGGGTGGCATTGCATGCTGCCTCTTGGGGCACTGGGTCAGAACATAGCCTGCTACAATAGCACGGTCAAGAACCACATGGTAAAAAATGCCACACTTTTATTTTTCTGGGGGTTCCGTCCCCTGCACCCCCTGAGCTAAAAGATACCGACTTCGGCGGGAGCAGATCACGGGGCAAGATGAAATTTGTGGGGCTGTAGAATACTCATTTCCATGGCCCCTTGTAAAAAAAAAAACAACTAAGTCTCGAGAAGCAAAAGTCAAGGGAGACCAGGGTTAGAACCCTGGTTTCCTCTGTCTTCCAGTTGAGCTGCTCTATGCCTCAGCCCTCCGCACCACGGGTGCAGCTCAGCCAGCCTCTGGAATTCTCCTGCCCACGTCCTGTGGTAGCACTATGGACAGCGACCTGGGGAGCACTTACTGCATAGCACTGTCATTCCCCTATCACTGTCTGTGTTTGCGCTATACAGACTAGCGCTCTGTTGACTGGTGCTATTCATGTAATGGTATTCTAGCAGGTTGTCCTCATGGCGGGAGAATCCTGGGAAAAATTTGGCTGTCCAAGCTGCTGCTGACCCTGACTACTGGAGACCTGCACCCTGTTAAGCACCCAGACAATGCTACCCTTACATAAATGTAAGTCCTAATGGAAAGTGGGGTAGCAGGGCTGGGGTGGTCAGCATCCTAACAGCAGCTTGGCATGAGCGGCTAAGAAACATCAATAACTGAAAACATTTTACTGGCTTTATTAATACCACCAAGATGACATCATTTCAGGGCAGGGGAGTATTGGAGTAGAGGCTGCAATGCTCTGAAAATGCCAGTCTTTTGGCCATTTGTTCTCAAATTTGATCAGTGTTGAAGCTTCTTGTGACCTTGTCCTACATCACATCTGTCTTTCAGATGAGATGTGGTTGAAAACAGAACAGATTTCCTTGCCCTCTTTTCCCAGTCAACAAAAACAAACAATATTTATGTTTAGTACTGTGGTCACCTGGAAAATAGCACTGATGATGTCTAGCACTGGCTCCACAGTGCATTCAGCTTCAAATTTTGTCCGTCACAGCCACTGGCTCATAGTGTGATCCATAGAGACTTTACATATAGAAAAACAAGCATTTGTCAATGCCAAATGTTGGCTTGCTGGCATTGGCAATGGCAGTGCAGGACTTAGAGAGATGCATCATAGGAATGGCAGTGAAGTATTGAACTGATGCCAACCCACCCCCACCCTGCAGAGAGTGACAGGCATTAGGGTGTCCCTTTGGGTGTTTGGTAGTGCAGTGCGGGAAAACATGTTGGGCAGGATGTGAAAAATGACAGCTGCACATTTCATAAGGAGGTGTAAAAAAATGCCAGTGTTGAAAATGTGGCATGCAAATATACCAAATTTGCGGAGTTACAAGGGTGCATGGGAACTATGCAACGCACGCTTGCAACACTGCCATTTTATGGGCGTTCGGCACCAAATTTTCAACATAGGCATTTTAGCACCTCTGCTCATGTACAGTGTCACTGTTATTTCCTCAAAGTGTCCCAAGAAGTGATTTCGCACTGCGACCATGCTATTCTGCGCCGGAAGTGCGAAAACACATTTTGGGCAGGATATGTGAAATGACGGCTGCACTGTTCATCAAGAGGTGAAAATGTCAATGGTGAAAATCCAGAGTGAAAATATCACAAATGAGCGATTGCACGAAAGTGAGTGCAATCTGCCAATGCACGCCGTAACACAGTCATTTTATGGAGTATCATCACCAAATTTTCAACATAGACATTTTAGGACCTCTGCTCATGAACTGTGTCACTGTCATTTTCATAATCTGGTCCAAACACTGATTTCCCACAGCAACTGCGCTATTGTGCGCCGGAAGTGCGGAAACACATTTTGGGCAGGATGTGGAAAATGACAGCTATACTGTTCACAAGGAGGTGTACAAAAATGACAATGCTGACAATCCAGCATTAAAATATTGTGAATGCGCGAAGTAATGAGCCTGCGTAGCAACTGCGCAACGCATGCTCGTAAAACAGGCATTTGTTAGATTTTTTCCACCAAATTTGGAACATAGGCTTTTTGAGAGGCCACCTCATGAACACTGGCACTGTCATTTTGTTAATGGGCCCCGAAAGGTGATTTTGCACAGTGACTGCGAAATCACCTTTCGAGGCCGATTAACGCCATGACAGTGATAGAATTCTTGAGGAGGAGCCCGAAAAACCCCATGTTGAAAATGTGGTGCCAAAATTCCAAGAAATGCCTGAGATATGCAGCACAGTTGAAAAAACCCTATTCATTCCATTATACAGCTTACCGGCATTTCCTCAGTTCACGGTCGGCTTTGAAGAGTGCAGATGTGTTCCCGGTCCACGGAAGATCATCACGCTGGACTCCGGAGGTAAGTATGGGGTGGGGGTGAGGGAGGCAGAGTGCGCAGTGGGTGGGTGGGGTGGGGGAGGGGGCATCAGACTACGAGGGATGGTTTTCGTTTTACAGGGTAAAAAGAAAAACAGGGAAAACCGTTGCAGGACAATTTTCATTTTACAGGGCATTTGGCACGCTGGGGTGGGCTCCCAGCGTGCCACCTAATTGTTTTTTTGGTGGGGTGTCAGTAGCCAACCGGGGATTGGGCATCCTCATCGGCAAACAAAGAAAGTGTGGGGGGGCGCGAGCCGAGGGGGATTGGGCACCCCCCTCAGCATTCAACATGGGGTATGCCAACGGGAAGTGGGTTCCCTCATCGGCACATAACATGGGGAAGGAGAAAGTAATGCCAATGGGGATTGGGCACCCCGTCTGCAAACAAAGAAAGTGGGGGAGTAGGCTGAGGGGATTGGGCACCCTAGGCATTCAACTTTGGGGGGGTTTATGCCCGGTGAAATTAGGCTCCCCAGTCGGCACATAAAGACAGCGGGGGGTTAACGACAGGGGGATTGGGCACCCCCGATGTCGGCAAACATTAGGCTGCTGCCCGCTCACCGACCATGCTTATAATGGCGGTGAGCACGGCAAGAAAATGACCTCTGTGTATGACAAGCTTTGCTCGGATTGCAGTGGACCTTTTCTTAGATGTGCTCGCCCCATTATGTATGCATGGTGTGGCACCGGGCATGCAGGCTGATTGGGGAATGAGGGATGCACCTACTGATGCATGCCCTGCATATGCCCAACAGCGGCCACGTCCCCAAGTCTTCACTCTCCCAAGTTGTTGACTTGCGTACAAGCATGGCAAGCCAACATAACTAGAGGGGGCATTCCTGTGACATTGGTGTTTTCTGTCTTGCACTTCTCTAATGTTAGTGGTGCAGAGTATCATTCATTTGGTGACTGGGTGCCCCAGAAATACCATGTGATGTCCCATCTAGTTTTGTACAGTAGGTATACAGTGGTCAACCAGGATGCAGTGCAATAAAAAACATCTCACAAATTCCTGCATGACAGAAGGGCTTAATCACTATTGAATTACATTGTTCCCTGCAGCATACTGCAGCACTCTGCAGAAATACTGCAAGGTGCATCCATGCTGACCTCACTGTATATGATCTCTAAGGTGTGACCATAAGCAAGTAACTTGATCTCGCAGTATCTCAATTCACATAGCTGTAACACTGGGCAGAGGCAGGATTCCATTCAAATGGATGCTATGTTTCTGCTGGGCAAATAGGTAAACAAACTGTGCCAGGCAGTGTTAAAGTACTAGAATAGTGGCAATCATTGAATTACAGATTTGACGAAAATGGACATCGCACCAGGTTACACTATGGTGCATATATAGGGTAAGGCACAGTAGTATGTAAAGATATTGCACCCATAGCTACCTAAAGGAAGAACTGCTATACACATATAGAGCAAGCTCAAAGGCAAGTTTATTATCTCAAAGGGCTGGAGTGCAAAAGTGTGAAAATACTCACAGGTCCGGGTGCTATGCATATGACCACAGGACCCGTTGAGATGACATGTGATATCTAATGTTTCACCAGATGGTTAACGGGCAATGGCATGGCAAAGCAATTTTAATTTTTAAGGCACCCAATCCAGGAGGCTCTGGGTGCCAAACAATAAAAGCAATACAAATAACAGTTAAAAAGGAGATATACATAGTCTTCAGATTTAAGATTAAAATGTTAAAGATAACAGAGGTCACTTTCAGTCAGCAGTTGAGTGAATCAGGTAGACTCCTCTGGGAAACCCAAGCAGAAACGGTGGGCCTTCAGCCTTCACTTGAACACCTTGATGGAAGGGGCCTCCCGGACTGCAGAGGGTAGTGAGTTCCACAGGGATGGCCGGGTGACACTAAAGTCATGGTCACTGGAGGTCTTAAGCTGAACCCTGGGAACATCCAGGACGCCCCTGGATGAGGAGTGGAGAGAGCAGGCCAAGGTGGCAGGTGTGAGGAGCTCAATCAGGTAGCTTGGGCCCAGCCTGTATAGGGCCTTAAAGGTGAACAAGCCACAGGCTTCATCAGAGACTGACACTACGTTCACTTTGCCCCTCTTAAATAGTGCTGCATTTAAAGTGACACACCACAGTGAATTCAAACATCATGGAAGACCATGGGTCAAAACCAGGCACATACTTAAGAGTAAGCAATTTTGTGTTTGCAGAGCAGTTAACCATACTATAATATATAGAAACAATTCCACATAACATTATTATATATATAATAGATTTGAAGAAAATCCATTTTGAGTCATTGTAATTTTCACTTTGCACGGCCCCAAGTATGTGTACAAATGTTTTTAAATATGAATATATATGGGCACAACAACATGACAGATGGTACCAAATATGACCACATTTGTATCGGTCGGATCTGGAAGTATAAAGAGAATATTTCATCCAATTATCCCAAGTGGCAAAATTTTAAGTTACCCAGCCTGGAGTCTCATAACAACTTATAATAATTCAGAACCCTCTATATTTACATATACACACATATACATGTGCATACATATACATACATACATACTGTATATATATATATATATATATATACATATATCTCTCTGTATCTCTCTCTCTAATATATCTATATATCTATCTATATATATATATATATATCTATCTATATATAGATATGTGTCTCTCTCCTATATATATATATATATATATATATATATATACACACACACAATAGTGACACAGTAGTGCCACTCTAGTTAGGGTTGAGTACCCTATTTAAGGTTAAAGTGTGAAAATTTGCAGCTTAATAACTTTGCCACTGTATGTCAGATTTGCCTGAAATGTGGCAGGCTCAAAGCGGTACCATAGATCTCTGAATCTGCCAAGTTTCATAATGGTCAGATATACAGTTGTGGAGCTATAAAGCACAATAGAAAGCCACATTTACGCTTTTTAGAGCGTTTTTTTGCTCATGCCTACAGGTCGCACGGTCTGTGCGACCAGGTCCAAAACCTTCAGAAAACATGCAGCCAGGGTCCCCAATGTGCCTTTCAAAGATTTCATGAAAAAATAGTAAATGGTTCAAAAGTTATTCAAAAAACAAGTTTCCCATTATAGTCAATTGGAAAAGTTAACAAAAAGTTCGACAGTGTTGCAAATGCAGGTTTTGTGTCACAAATGAACCCTGTAGTGTCGTGAGTCAGCTATTATTTTTCAGTTACTGGTCACAGAAATGCTTAGCATTTAAATTTGAGACCCTCTAGGGACACAATTCTTTTTGTGTTCACCTAGTCGAGCCCTGAGGATGCTAGCCATGTCTTTTTTTGGGGGTTAAACACCCCAGAAATATGTTTCTCAAATTTTTGTAAACTGTAGTGTTGCAAAGTAGTGTCGCACTAGGGACACTTTAGTGATTTTTTTTTGTGAAAGTGTCATGATTTGCGACACTACTTTGCGACATTATGCCCAACAGAACTGGATATCTTTGCCACCCTGCTGCAAACGAATTGGTCTTTTGGGCTGAAATTTGGAGGGAAGAAAGCCAAGATCCCACAGATGTGTCTTGTGGTGGTGTGGTGTGGTGACAAAATATTAGATGGCTGCAAAGTTATGGTACTCTGAAGTTGACTATTTTTCCCATAGACTAACATTATGGTGTCTGCCGCGCCTTTTGGGGCCTGTATCTCGGAAACGCTTTGAGATACAGACTTTTCGTCAGAAAAATGCTTAGCCCCCCAACTAGGGGACTAAGTATGAAACTAGAGAGGAAAGTCATAAATGATATGAAATTTAAATTTTTTTTATGTCGTACGGTTCCTGAGATATAATCAATTTAAGATTCCAAGTGCTCATTTTCTGCTCCAAGGCCCATTATTATGCATACATTCTTTGTATTCACTGTGTTTCTCAATGCAAATTTTGGGGAAAAAAAGGGGTGTACACTTTCATTACTGTTACAGTTAGCGTTTCCACTTGTGTTTCTGTAACTGTTTGCGTTAGAGTTCCCGTCTACCCCACTGTGTGCATTACCCTTTGCATTTGCATTTACATTTGCGTTTGCATTAGTGTTACCATTTGCATTTCCTTTACTGTTTCTGTTTGTGTTTCATTTTGCGTCACCGTGTGCATTACCATTTGTGTTTGCATATGCGTTTGCGTTTCTGTTTCCTTTGGCGTCATCATTGGTGTTACCATTAACATTTGCATTTCCAATTGCGGTACTGTGATTGTGCGCGTTACCATTTGCATTTCTGTATGCTCTTGCATTTGCGTTTTCGTTTGCATTACTGTTGGCTTTGGCATCATTGTTGCTGTTACTGTAACTGTTTGCTTTTCCAATTGCATTACTGTTACTGTTTGTATGGTCATCACCATCTGCGTTTCTTTTGCCCTTAGCATTTGCATTTTCGGTTGCGTTTCCATTGTCGATTGCATTACTGTTTCCTTTTGCGGCACTGTTGCCTTTACCATTTGCATTTCTGTTTGTGTTTGTGTTACCATTTGCATTTTTCTTACCGTTTGTGTTTCCATTGGCGTTAGCATTTACATTACTGTTTTTGTTACCGTTTGTGTTTCTGTTGCCGTTAGCATTTGCATTACCGTTTGTATTACCATTTCTGTTTTCATTAATGTTTGCGCTTGCATTTGTCTTACCCTTTGTGTTATCATTTACATTTGCATCACCATGTGTGTTACCATTTGTGCTTGTGTTTGCATTACCATTAGTGTTACTATGTGACAAAAAATCACATGGTGGGAGCGCGGCTCCCACCACCACATTCCATTCACTATTTATAGTGCTCATTCTCAAAAAGAAGGGAAATTCATGGCAAAAACTCCATTTAATGCATCAGTTAGGGTTGTTCCACAGTGACCAAAGTGAGGAAAGTTGGTGTTAGGGTTGTCACCCCTTGTGCTCCAAGCCCACCCTGTCCCCTCCAACAGGCATCGTGGTGTGCGTTGGGGTTGTCGGTCCTACCTCTCACCCCATTCTCCTATACTGCACCACCTCAGCTTGTTTACACATGAGATGGGATGAGAGTTAGGACTGACAACCCCAACGCACACCCCGATGCCTGTTGGTGGGGACGGGGTGGGCTTGGGATGCAAGGGGTGGCAACCCTAACACTGAATTTCCTCACTTTTGTCACTGTGGAACAACTCTAACTGATGCATTAAATGGAATTACTGATGCATTAAATGGAGCTTTTTGCCATATGCGTGTGTGTATATGTATATGTATATATATATATATATATAAAATAGACAAAGGATTTCAAACAATCTGATTGGTTGTTAGCCATACATTAGATGTGTCTAATGCACAGCTAAAACTAGAAACTCCATTTAGAATGCACAGGCCCTTTTTATAAGCGCAATAAGCCACTCTGGGGATGTGCATTAGACAGTTCTAATGCACGGCTAGGGGGCTGGATGCACTCGACCTTTGGCCTCGTGCCTCACTACATCCCCCTAGTCGTGCATTAGAACTGCCTAATGCACACCCCATCATGTCTTATTGTTTACATACACACACACACACACACATATATATTTTTTATTTATTTTATTTATGAGGAAGGTTTACTGGGCAAAAGCCCATTTTCGGTCACTTAATAAGAGTGTATACAAAGTGATCTAATACAATACAACACATTTAGGAATCACAATATATTATACAGTCATGCAATCATACAGATAACATCTTTAGTATGGGACAACCCAGTGGCACTGAGGGTTGAGGTGTTGGATACCACACCTCGCATCATGCTGGTGACCTGGGTTCGGGAACAACATTGAGTTGTTGGGGTGCCAGCATGGGGGGGAGGGGTGGAGCAGGATCAAGCGCCTAAGAGCAGCTCTCCTCTCCTGTGGTGGTTGTCACTCCCCCGTAGTTCTGCTGCCACCTGGTGGAGGTCCAGTGACAGCGCAGGTGGGAGGGGCGGCAAGTCGGGAGGGCATCTTGGAATGCGGTGTGCGTGTGCCTCCACATACGCATGTGCACATCTGGGACTGTGGGCAGGTGAAAAATCGAAAAAAGTGCATAAAAATATATAATGAAAAAAATCTTTTGTACAAAGCACACTATTCACAATTACGACTGCATGCATTTGTGGAAACTTCAGGCGTATATTGCAATTTCATAGCAGTATGCTGTAGAAAATTAATTGTGGGAGGTTCACAACTAGCACAATACAATTCATATCAAGGAAATAAATTAGAAATGTCAACAACCTACAAAAAAGAAACAAGACCTATTGTTTCATTTAAACCCATACTCTCTCGGGCTCCTAATGCAAATATCCAGTATGAGTCTCTGTCCAATTCTTCTTTTGCAATCCCCCTGGGTCCCACACTATTTTTCTATCCCTACAATAGATGTGTCATGTGTGCCACCCCCCATGTACAGCAATGTGCTGAGCAATGGCATATGTTATGTCTTTCCTGTGGACAGCCCTGCTGTGCTCACCAATGTGTGTTTTGAATTCACGTATGGTACGTCCCACGTAAAAAGCGCCACAGGAGCATTCAAGTAAATAGAATACACCACATGTCCCACATGTGATAAAGTATTTAATCTTTACAATCTCCCTATTCTCTGGATTGTAAAGAGTCCACTCTTTTGATGTGTGGGCAATATTCTCATTGCTCAAATCTGTGGGTGCCTGCTTGGGGGGGGCGGGGGAGAAAAGTAGATGGGTCACTAGGTAGAAGTTTTTGAAAACTGAGGACAACTGTATCTTTAGTGATACTGGGATGTCTAATCACCATATGGGGGTGTTCAAGTAAAACATCTCTCAACCTCATTTGTAGATAATATCCCCCAATTGTTGTTCAGAATTTCTCATACCTTGTTTTCTCTGGAACTATATGCTGTCACAAAAGTGCACCTTTTTTTTTGTTTTGGGGCATTATCTTATCTTGAACTGGGCACTGAGGTATGCTCCCCTGGTATAATATCTACTGCCTCCACTGCCTTACTAATTTCAGCTGTACTACACCCCTTTCCCTAAAGTACTTTATTTGTTCCTCCTTATTCTGGGCATAGTCCTCTTGGCATGTGCAGTTATGTAAAGTCCTAATTAGTTGTCCCTTTGGGATACTTTTCATAATGTGGGAGGAATGGCAACTACTTGCCAGTAAAAGCCTATTCCTATCAGTGCTTTTTTGTACAGAGCAGTGCCAACACCCCCCCAAGATTAAAACATTCAAGATTCTATAAATAATCCTATCCATGTCAATGGTGCCCTTAAATCTGAGGTTGGGATTGGTAGACTTGAGCCAAGTAACAAATTCATCGCACAGAACCTCCATTCCCCACCAGATGATAGGTATATTGTCAATATAGTGATGCCACAAATCTAAATATTTTTATATGGATTTGTGGTGTCGCTGTATAAGAACTGCAGTTCCCAGAAGTCAACATAAAGACTGACGTAACTTTGGGCCATAGAGTCACCCATCTCCATACCATTCACTTATCTATAATAGACATTTTGGAACAGAAATATGTTGCTTTCAAAAACTAACCTTGCCAGGTCCAGCAAGAATTTTGTAGGTACTCCTTGATCATCTAGACACTGATCAAGGAAAAATACCATGGTATCAAGTCCACCCTTTTGGGGAACATTCGTGTAGAGTGACTCCACATCCAGGGTGGCAAAAATCAGTCTTCTGATATGTCAGAAGAAGCCAGAAGGGGAAGGAAACATATTCAATTCAGTGCTTTACAGTAACTGGTAATTGCTATTTTTCTTTTAAACTTAGATTGTGGGCTTTTAGTGACACTGTACTTTCTTTGTTGTCTTTACTTAGAATTGTTTTTGGGCTATTGAAAAATTAAAACGTAGTGGTGGTGTATTTCTTTGCTGTCTTTAATTGCTGCAAATTTAGTCTTGGCTTGTCTGACTTGCCCTGTAGTTTGGGGGAGGAGTGTTAATTGTCTGGCCTCTGACCTCAGCTATGTGATAACTGGAGGTGGGGCTTAGTCAGAGTTGAGGTAGCAAGTGAGTTTTATTTTCTCAGAAGAAGCCAGAAGGGGAAGGAAACATATTCAATTCAGTGCTTTACAGTAACTGGTAATTGCTATTTTATTTTTAAACTTAGATTGTGGGCTTTTAGTGACACTGTACTTTCTTTGTTGTCTTTACTTAGAATTGTTTTTGGGCTGTTGAAAATTTAAAACATAGTGGTGGTGTATTTCTTTGCTGTCTTTAATTGCTGCAAATTTTCGCCCCCCTTCCCCAACTCTTAATTATATGCCCTGTTAAATCTGATTGACAGGAGCTAAACACAGGGTATAGTAAGGGGTGTGGAGTAGGAGGGGCATAAGGGGGAAGAAGCCCACCCTAAGCACAACAAGTGTTTTGACTCATTTATTTATTTATTGGTTTATTTTCTTTTTTTAAAAAAGAAAAGTATCTGAGGATCAGTGGCAGGATTTTTAGGACAGTAAATTAATAAAAAGGGAACTAGAAGAGCTTCAGTAGCAGACAAGTAGTGGAAAAGCAGTATAATGTGGGGAGTGGTGCAATACAGTGGCTGTGGGGCAGCCATATTCAGGCAGACCTTCTGGACACTGAGGTGCTGTCCTGTCTGCATGCATCTCTCTGGACTGTGGGATGAGGCAGCCAGACTCAGAGCGGAAGTAAACTGGGTCAGGAGTACCAACACCCCTGTCCAGAGACCACCCAGTCCAAAGCAACTGCCTCAAAGGATGCTGAGAATGAGGAGCACTTGGAAGACAGTGGGCTCAGGGAGGGTTAGAGAGGTTAGGCAGAGGCATATCCCAGATCCTATTCCACTCAAGAACTCATATGCCACACTGGCAAATGGGGACAACCAAATAGAGGTACCCAGAGAAGTGGAAGGAAAGGATGTGGAGATTAGCCAAGGAGGTGACCTCAGCGGGGAAAGCAGTGAACCCCAGAGGAGGAGGAGGAAGCAAATCCTGGTGGGGGACTCCATCATAAGAGGGATCCAGCTAGGAGCACAGGAGGGGGAGAACAGGGAGGTGAGGTACCTACCAGGTGCCACGGCATGGAGGGATGGAAGGAAGATCCTGGGGATCACTGGGAAGACAAGACAGGAGGGTGAGCTGGATGTCATTATCCACCTAGGTACTAATGACCTGGCAAATGGGGAGCCAAAAGAAGTTCAGGAAAAGTTTAGGAAATTGGGAAGGGGTCTCAAACAAGTAGCTACTTCTGTCACTTTCTCAGAAGTACTACCTGTGAGAGGCAAGGGAGAGCATAGGGGTGCATGCACCAGGAACTTTAACTCATGGTTGAAGAACTGGTGCTGTGAGAAGGTTTGGATTCATTGGTGACTGGGGACCCAACTGGAGGGATGGAGGTTTGTTCAAGCCTGACGGCCTGCATCCATCCTGGAGGGGAATCCAAGCACTCAATGATAAGTTTAAATGCTACATTGGCAAGCATTTAAACTAGCAAAGGGGGGTGGCAGGCCAGCAAGGAGAGTACCTACTTGCTCACCCCCCACAGCTAGCAGTGGAACCAGTGAACCAGAGGAGTGGCTATCTCTACAAAGCAGTGTGCAAAAGATGGAGACTAGCACCCAAGAGGTGGATAGGCAGAAAAGGGGCAAAATTCAGCAGAAGGGCAGACAGCAAGGAGAACCAGGGATAAAGGACAACCAGACAAGGGGCTGGAGTAGAACAGCGAAACAGTCTAGGGAGGTCAAATCATGGAAAGCCATGTGTGCAAATGCCAGGAGCCTTAGCAACAAGATGGAAGATCTGGAGGCTGTCATGGTGCAGTCAGACCTGGACATTGTGGCCATCACTGAAACCTGGTGTAATGATAACCACAACTGGGAGATGGCCATACCTGGCTACAACATATTCAGAAGAGACAGGGCAGGCAGGAAGGGAGGAGGAGGAGTGGCACTGTATGTGAAAAATTACATAAGGGCCACAGAGATCCAGGAGGAACAAAATGGGGGAGAGATACTGTGGGTTAAGCTGGAAAGGAAAATGGGGCCAGCCATCCGCACAGGTGTGGTCTATAGACCACCAGCCCAGGAGGAAGAAACAGATAGGGAGCTGATGCTAGCCATCCAAAGGATGGCAGACAAGGGTGAGGTAGTACTGGTTGGAGACTTCAATATTCCAGACGTGGACTGGAGCATCCCAGCAGCAGCATCAACTAGAAGCAGATTTATCCTGGACTCTCTCAGGGTGCCTCCTCAAGCAACTGGTCATGGAACCAACTTGGCAGAAGGCAATACTGGACCTTGGGCTCACAAACAGGGACAGTGTGATGGGGGTAACAGTGGGGGAGCACCTGGGGAACAGTGATCACCAGTCATTGTGGTTTGAAATCACAGAAAGAGCAGAACCAAACCACACAAAAACAAGTATCCTGGATTTTAGGGGGGCAGACTTTGGGAAAATGGGGAGATACTTGAAAGAGGCATTAAGGGGAATGGGGCAGGAATCAGGGGTTGAGGAATAGTGATCAGTATTTAAAATGGGGATTACAAGAGCAACAGAATTATGCATTAAGCAGGTTAGCAAGAGGAAAAGGAAGAGGAGACCATTATGGTTTTCCAAAGAGGTAGCAAAGAAAGTGAAAGCCAAAAAGATTGCATTCAGGCAATACAAAAAGACACAGGCAGAAGGGGATAGGGAGAAGTACCAGGAGAAGCAAAGGGAGGCAAGGAGGTCAGTAAGGGAAGCCAAAGCTCAGACATAAGAACACATTGCAAAATCAGTGGGTAGAGAGGACAAAACCTTTTACAGGTACATAAGTGAAAAAAGAAAGGCAAAGGGAGGGATAGTGAGACTGAAGGGGGAGGATGGGGACCGTGGAGGATGACAACAGTAAAGCTGACATATTGAACAGGTATTTCTGCTCAGTCTTTACTGAGGAAGAGGAAGTATGTCGGAAGGAGTACAAGGGTGAATTGTGCAGAAATGGACACAAGTCCCTTTTACGAAAGGGTCCTGAAGGAACTGGATGTAATAAGAGTTGATAAAGCAATGGGGCCCAGATGGGGTGCACCCCAGGGGTCCTTAAAGAACTAAGAGAGGTGGTGGCTGAACCTCTGGCAATCCTGTTTAGCCAATCACTGGAAACAGGGGAGGTACCCAAAGACTGGAGGACAGCAGATGTAGTCCCCTTATACAAAAGTGGGAACAAAGAAGAAGAAGCAGGGAACTACAGACCAGTCAGCCTCACCTCAGTAGTGGGGAAGATCATGGAAGCACTACTGAATGAGAGATTGATGGAACATCTGGTTGTCAATGGACTACAGGACCCAAGGCAGCATGGTTTCACCAGGGGGAGGTCATGTCAGACCAACCTCATTGAATTTTTTGACTGGGTGACTAGGGAGGTGGATCAGGGGAGGGCAGTGGACATGGCCTATCTGGACTTCAGCAAGGCCTTTGGCACTGTGCCACATAGAGACTATTACACAAACTGGGAATATGGGTGTGGGCAGGACAGTAGTGTGGTGGGTAGGTAACTGGCTGGGTGGCAGGACACAGAGGGTGGTGGTAAATGGCTGTCACTCCAGAGAGGGAAGAGTGACCAGTGGGGTACCACAGGGATCAGTGCTGGAGTACGGTCCTATTCAACATCTTCATCAGTGACATTACTTGGGACCTAGAAGGCAGAATTTCACTGTTTGCTGATGACACAAAGCTCTGTAACAGAGTAGACACACCAGAGGGTGTAGACAGAATGAGAAGGGACCTGCAGAAACTTGAAGAATGGTCAGGGATTTGGCAGTTGAAATTCAATGCAAAGAGTGCAAGATAATGCATATGGGCACAAAAACCCTGGCACAATATATCAGTTGGGGTGAGGATATAGCATGCACCAACAGAGAAAAGGGATCTTGGGGTTATCATCTCTGATGACCTCAAGGTAGGAAACAGTGTGACAGGCAGCAGATAAAGCAAATAGGATGCTGGGATGCATAGGCTGGGGCATCACCTGCAGGAAAAGGGAGGTCATAATTCCACTATACAAGACACTAGTGAGGCCCCACCTGGAGTACAGTGTACAGTTCTGGAGACCTTACCTACGTAAGGACATAGACAGGGTAGAGAAGGTTCAGGGGAGGGCAACAAAGATGGTGCATGGATTACATCACAAGTCTTATAAGGACAGGTTGAAGGAACTGAACATGTACTCCCTGGAAGAGAGGAGGGAGAGAGGAGATATGATAGAGACATACAAGTATCTTACAGGGAGGAACAGGGTGCAGGAATACACTATTTTGAAGCGAAAAAGATGTTCCAGGACTAGAGGGCATGGGATGAAGTTGGAGGGAGGACGTTTCAGAGGAAACATGAGGAAGAATTTCTTCTCAGAATGGGTGGTGGACAAGTAGAACACCCTGCCAGAGGAAGTGGTGGGGGCTGAAACAATCACAGGATTTAAGAATGCATGGGATAGACATAAAGGAATTCTAGAGGTCAGGGATAAGGGACAACAGACTTCTAGGAAAACATCAACTGAACTTACAAGCTCAAATGGGCAGACTGGGTGGGCCATAGGCCCTTATCTGCTGACACTGTCTATGTATCTATATCCAAACTCTCTATTAACATGACCACCTCCACTGAGTTACATATATACAACTGAAGACCCTTAATCAGTGATTGGAGGAACTGGTCTATGTAGATGGACAGCCGCTCAGTGAGCCAATTATTCCCTGAGATAATCGAATGGCTGGGGGAACATTCCAAGCTATTATGCATTTTAGGGAGAGCATATATATCATGGCATCACTGGGTGTGCCATGTTAAGGAATCTGAACCCCTCACTCAGACACGTAACCCCCAGAAAAGCCATGTCTAAGGACATTGTCTATCCATTCCTTATAGACAGCAGTACAATTTCAAGATAACTTTTCATAAAATTTACATCCCCTAGTTGTCTATTTATCTCAGCCACATATGCAGGGGTATCCACAAGAACAATCACCCCCCCCCCCACTTGTTGGCTGGTTTAATCATTTTTATGGTATTCACTGCAAGTGAACTCAGTGCATCCTGTTCACTCTTAGAGTAGTTTACAAAAGACTAACTGTTTATTTTTCATCACAAGGTCAAGATGAAGTTCACATTTCTTAATAAGTGTGCTGATTGCTGTTCCAGGAGTCGGCCAATATGTAGCCCTCAGGCGAATGGGAGTAAGTTCATCAACACCAACCCTGGACAGTTCTACAATGCTACTGTTCGAATCCTGAGTAGTTAACACATCCTCATGCAGGCTCTGACCTTTAAAAAATGCTTTCAATGACAATGTTCTGCTATACCGATGTAAATAAATGATGGTTTGGAAGTGGCTGATATCAGTCGCTGAAGCAAATGACAGACCTGTGGTCAAAACCTTTTCTTTTATGTCAGTCAGGGATCTGTGTGATGTATTCACAGCCACGGTTGTATCAATAGAAACAGTGTCATTTGCTGTATTTTCATTTTTCAGATCAATTATATTCTTTTTTTATTATGCTATATGGAATTGTTCTATACAGCATGGTTAACTGCTCTGCAAGCACAAAATTGTTTACTTTTGAATGTGTGCCTGGTTTTGCCCTATGGTCTGATGTGATATTTTGATTCACTGTGGCATGTCTCTTTAAATGCAGCACTATTTAAGAGGGACTGAGAGAACATATTGACAGTCTCTGATGAAACCTGGCAGCCATCTGGGTGAAACATTAGACATCACATGCCATCTAATGCTTCCTGTTGTCAGGTGCATAGCACCTGGTACCTGTGAGTATTTTCACACTTTTGCACTCTTGCACTCTAGCACTTTGAAATATTAAACTTGCCTATGAACTTGCTGTATATGTGTTCAGTAGTTCTTCCTCTTGATGGCTATGGGTGCAATATTTTTACATAGTATGTTGAATTATAGTACGTTGAATTATGGATGCAGACTAGTGCACACATGAAATCACTGCCCAAGGGAGCCTCAGAGGTTTTTAAAGACCCCAGACATCTCAGGGGCAACTTTGAAAAAACTCATATATTTTCAGTATTTACTGTAGCTTCCATCTTTTCTATATAAATATGGGCACTAAGTTGACAACAGGATCACTGTTCCTTTGACTTCACCTTCATTGATCATCTTCTAGGTATTGAATTATCAGTGCAGAACACTGGTTGAAAGACACTGGTGTAATACAAACCAACTTACTCACACAGCTTTCTACTCTACATCTCCTTCCATCCCAAACATGTTAAGAATTGTTTGCCATATTCACAGTTTTTTAGACAATACATGTTAGAAGATTATGATTTTGCTGATCAGACTCAAATAATGCACCACTGAATGCATAGCAGACAGAGCACTCTCCCAGGGTCGATAATGTACCCCATAACACTGTCCCTCACAGTATAGATACTCTTACCCAGCAACATCAATGTATTTCATTTATGCTTCCCTTCCATTCCAAGACTGCTTTTATTCACAGGACTATCACTAGGAACTTTTCCATTCTGAAAATGGACCCTGGTATTTTAGCATCCTTTACTGAGCTACCGACAACCTCCTCCCACAGACAACCCAACCTTTGGAATCTGGTACATGGCAGCCTTCATACTTCTAACAATTCCTTCCTTCCAGGTACAAAGGCTTGTTACAGAACACGCTGTTACACCTACAGATTTATTTCTAGTGTAACCTAAATTCATGGTTCCACAGGTGTTTTCCACATCACCATGGAGTTCTCATGCACTTCCAGCAATATGATATACTGGCTTACCTATTCAGAGAACATAACAGGGCAGACAGAAATGGAGACACTGACAAACCCCTTGAATCCCATTTTTCCTCCAGAGACCATAATTTCAATGATCTTACTGTTTCTGTTTCTGTCCTTCAGCTGGTTTTCTGGGATGCCGACCAAATAATAAACACAGAAACCAAGCTTATCATCTACTTAGGCTCTTATGTTGCCCAGTTAATTGGACCCTACCTGAGGACTCATCAGCTTACTCACTCCTACAATGCCCTCCATCATCACCTTTTTGTCCTATTCTTACCCTGCCTAGTATCACTTTCTCCTAGATGTACATCCCTATTTTCTTTCCTGTCATATATATATCCTTTATTTCCCCTTACCTCACCACTAACTTTGCCTTTTTTTCATTATAGAGAATTCCCGAAGAAGCCCTATGGTTGAAACTCTAATTCTAATTCTATTTTCTATCTTTAGTGGGAACTTAATATTACCTTTTTGTTTTGTGTTTATCTTCACTTGTTAGTTGTCTACATATGACATAACAGTCCCATTCTTTTGCCAGCACATCCTATTGCTGTGTAGGCAATTATGATGTCACAAGCAGGAGACTATGATATCAGGTGTAGACAATCAAACAGAGTGGATGAAGTCTCAGAGACAGTAAACCTGTTTTTTATGTTTTATTTACATTGTTATAAAGAAAGCTGGGAATATAAAAAACAGAATATATCTGTGTTGTCATACATTTTCACTGGGATTAGTCATAACTGATGGGGATCACGTTTAGTCATAATTGATGGGGATCACATCATTGCCAACTTGGGAAAGGCTTACCTAACCAAAACCATGACATAATCATCATGGAACCTTGCCTACTCAGTGTTCTGAGTGGCAGCTGGGCCACAGTTCTAAGTCAGCCTTTGGGGAAGCGGCTGCATTGGCTAGGGATATGAGAAAAAAAATTTCCACCTGCGGAATTTCGGCGAAAGTGTGAATTTCACTTCCACGAAAGTTCAGAAATCATTTTCAGAACTTTCGCAGAAATTCCACCTTAAAACTGCAGAAAAAATATATACAAACTGCGGGTTAATTTATTAAACTGAGGGAAAAAAATCTGCAGAAAGGTTCACTGCCAGTGGGCAGTTCTGAGCCTTTTTTGAACTGCAGTTTAATTCATTAATTCATCCCCCACTGATCAGGGGTCCCAGTAAATACCCTCAATCCCTTCCATGGACCCTCCTGGTTTCTAGTGGCCCCCTCACCCACTAATCATGGCCTCCAAAACATATTGTTTCCCTGATGCCTAGCAGACCACCCTCCCTATCCTGGATTCCTTAATCCACAAATAAACAGCCAGAAGTCCACCAATTCATCCCCCTGTATTCCCAATAGTCCTTGGTGTCTAGTGGATCTCCCCATCCCTGATCCCTATAAAAAAATAATCCCAATTCCCTGGTGTCTATTGAACCCCCCAACCACCACCCTGACAGTTCATCTGCCACCACCCCACTCCTCTCCCCACTCTGCCCCTGAGTGGGCCACCAGCGTAGCACTCCTCTCTCCTCCACTACCAGTGGCCCACTGATTGTCAGTGAATGGCCGCATGGTTGTACAAGCAGACATTCATTCGCTGACAGTTCATTAAACTGTGGATAGAATAAATTCCACAGTTTATATGAATTTTTCCACAGTTCACAAAAAAAGTCCACAGAACTCAGTGAAAATCCACAGAAAATCCTAGTTTCGCCAATAGCGAAAGTTCAACAATTTCTGCAAAATGTCCAAACTTTCGCCGAAGTTTGCAAAAGCAGAATTCGCAAGTTTTGCCCACCCCTAGCATTGGCTCCTGTAAACTTTGATTGCTTTGTTGCATTTATTGTTTTCAGTAGCATAAGCTCTCAGCAGGAAACCTTTGTTTGTTCCACAAACACTTGTTTCCATGACATTTAAATTATTAATGTTTTTCAATGTAAATTAGCTTTTACTGTTTATGTAACCTGAGTCTCAAACAGCCCAAGTGCTAACTTATCTACCTACAGTTGGTTAGACTTACTGTAGTCTGATCTCTGCCAAAAATAAAGGCAAGAGATAAATATAAATGTGCTATTTGTGGTCTGCTGCTTTGCCAGTTGGGTGTCTAGGTACTGTCAGTTTTGGGGATTTTTACTCTCAGTGTTAGACTTCCCCTCCCTTGCACTGTGTGAGATTTGGTTTGTTTTTATTTAAACTTTATTTGAGCCTTAGTTAAGCTGCTAAGGAAAATCCTGTTTTCTAGCAAAGCTAGCTCCTTGTACAAAAACAAAAACAAATTTCAGTCAAATTTCCTTTTTTGCAGTTCTACCATTTCTGATTATGTAGTTTGTAGAGTGATGTCATTTTGTTCATGCTTGTGTAAAGCAAACATATTAGTATGATATTGGATGTCACTGTCGGTCCAGTGCAGGGTAGTCTGCAAGGGGCTCAACAATGTCAGCTCAATCATCAGCGAGGCTGATCATGATGCTCTTCTGATCTTGCTGGGTGGAAACTGCATAAAGTTCAAAGAAAAGAGCTGCTCAAATCATAGGGTGGCTCTTTCCTTTGATTGGTATAATGTCTCCCAGCAAGCACAGCTGATCAGCATCATGATCAGCCTGCTGTGACCCCCCTCCAAAGTAAAAACATTCCCTTCCACACTCTGCCAAGTATCACCCACACCTCCCATTGCTTCCCCCTTCCTTCTTAATTTTCCAGCACCAGGGTGCTCAATCCCCGGGACCGACTAGTACCCCCTACCCATTTTCACTGTGCGTCACTGGGGAGTCCAACCCTGGTGCTGCCAAACATAACACCAACACTGGGGTGCCCAATCCCCAATGTCAGTACCTAAAATAAAGAAAACCATCCCTCTCAGACTTAACAAAATAAAAAAAATTAAAATTAATTCTTGTAATCCCACCTCTGCTAAGTATCCCTCTCACCTCCCTATGCCCGTAGAGATTAAACTGACACTGGAGTGCCAATTCCTAGTGAAGATACCTGAGTAAAGAAAACTGTAGCCTGCTATGGTCCTTCCTCCAACATAAAAAAAATACATCCCACCCTTTGCCAAGTATCCCTCCCTCTTTCTTATTAATTTTCTGACACTGGGGTGCCCAGTCCATGGTGCCAGCTAGTACCCTCCATCCCACTCATTTTCACTGTGCAACAGGAAGCCCATGCTTGGTGCTGACAAACATAACATCGACACTGGGATGCCCAATCCCCAGTGTCAGTACCTGAAATAATCTTTCTGCGTAGTCCCTTTATATTTTATTTTTTTTAATTCTTGTAATCCCATACACTGCTAAGTATCCCTCCCACCTCCCCATGTCTTCCTGTGCCTGTAGAGGTTAAATTGACACTGGGGTGCCCAGTCCCAAGTGTCAATACCTGAAATAAAGAAAACCATCACTCATATCCTTTTTTTATTTTTATACACCTTGTAAAAAAAGAAAATGGTCCATCGATGTCTGTTGCTGCTGCCCCGCCCGCTGTTGTTACCCTCCCCATCTAACCCCCCCACTAAGCATCCTCCACCCCACACACCCTCAAACCCTTATCTACGGGGGGTCCAACACTGTAATCATATCTGGACCAGAGACACATCTTCACTCTCCAACACTGGAGTGGAAACAGAGAAAAATCAGGTTTCCGGTCCAATATTTTTCAATGCGTTTTAAACTTGTACTCATAACTTGGTAATTTTTTTATATTTTCCCCCCAAATTTTCCCCATACCATTTTTGGGATACTACCTTATCAAGAAGGGTGGTAAAATTCTACAAATCTGCCCGGAAGGTGATTTTGCAGTCACTCTGAGAAATCACCTTTCTGGCGGGATTGGAAAAGTTTCACCTACCGGGTTCATAGGGTGGGGTCAAAAGAAGATTATGTTGAATGTTTGGGGTCAAAATATTTAAAAAAAAAATAAGTTATGAAGGTACATTGACATTTTTCAACACTTACTCATAACTTTGGTAAGTTTCAATATTTTGACCCCAAATTTTCAACATAGCCATTTTTTTCACTCCACCTCAAGAATGTAACAGGTCTAATTTTTTCAGATCCTGGCCAAAATGTTTTTTCACACTTGTGGTGTGAAATAATGTAATGCAATACTGATACTATACTGTGAAGGGATATTTAAGACTTTATTAGTATTTCTAAGACTTGCTATATGGAACATTTTCAGAAGTGAGATGTGGCCTGTTGTAATACGTAGTACACAGATGGAATATCAGTAACTCTGTCAGAAATTTTATAACAATCATAATAAAAAATATACATTCAACTAGGGTTGCTCTGGCTAGTGAGAGTATAAATAGGAGTCCCAGGTAACTATTAGCTGATTTTAAGGTGTGATGATTCTGAGCAGAGCTAGCATTAGGCACCGTCAGTCCCAACAGTTGCTGGGAGCCCTCTTACAATAAAGGCCCCCAGACTGAAGCTGTGCAGGTCACCACTCAATTAATTTATGAGCCCAGCTGCAGTTTAAGAGAGACAAAGAATATAACGGCTGAGATTCTCGTGGATGACGAGCATGCAGCATCATCTCTGATGAGACTTCTCATTCTCTTAATTGGTAGCTATTTGAAATTGTATGTAATAGGAATAGGGAATAGTTATAATACATTATTTGCACAAGTGGGAAGGGGACTTGGGGGGCTTTTCCCCTGAAATAAAACAAAAAAATAAAACGATATGCTGTGTGTGTCGGGGGGAGGGGGCACAGCCCCTCGATCATCTCCATTCAGTCAGCGCCGATATTGGGAAGCTGTGGCCTGTAGTCTAGCAACAGTTGGGTCACTGAGATCATAATCTTGTCCACCATCTTTGTCCCTCACAAACTACAGCCACTCCAATTTATGTATTTCATTCCAAATGTACTGTTGAAAGATCACATAAGGGACATCACTGGGATTGTCAGAACCTTCCAACTATGCATCATAATGACATAAGAATCCTCACTAAGGTGTAGTTATTGGCCTCAATGACTAATCCTGCTGTGGGCCTCCAGAACCATAAGGCCAGCTCCGAGTTCCATAGAGAGGACTAGAGGAAGATAAGTGTCCTCAGCAAGACCTTTGGGGTCAACACTGCCAAAGGTTCAATTTGAATTGTGACTGGCTGTGAAGAATTGCCATACTAAGGGGTTGGCATAATAAGTCATGAGTCTGGGGTTTGGCACAAGCTTCCTGTTGAGCTTGGTCACTGGCAGCTGACCTGCACAAGGAAAGTGACATGTGAAGGATGGAGAAGGGGCTGTAGGATGCTTCCCCTCAAGTGGTTCATCCATATGGTGAGCAGCTACATTATTAGCTAGAGCTGGAGTCTGGATTTTAGATATAAATGAGCCCACTGAGGCTGAACTTGGAGGTGAATGTCATTAAGACCTAAGCTGGTTATATAGGTTTTCCTGTCTAATAAGTTGCTAGGGTAATGACCATGTTCAGGAGGCAACCATTCGTAGGGTGAGAGGGCCAGTGACCTGGGAGGAGGTGTAGAGAGTTCTGGTGTCACTGGTACCGTAAAAAGTTTTTTGAAATAAGTCAGGAAATATAATAAGCAGGGGTGTAATAACAGTGCCAGGGAGAAAACAGTCAACCCAAGTGTCTGTAAATAATTGTTTATATCCCTGAACCAAGTGCTGGTGAAGCAAAGCACCATTAGAATACTTCATGCTTGAATCCCACCACAAACGTCTAGTCTTTATCACTAAAGCTGTGAATCACAGTGCATAACATATAATGATGAATGACCTGTGTCTACTGTTAGCACCGTGCAGAAGAGAAGGTACTCAACCCTGAACTACCATCTATGTTGACTATGTATACCATCTTATGGGTAACCATGTTTAAAGGCCTGTGTGCACAAACTGTAAATAAACTTTATATTTGTTTCATTGTAGCTAGATATCTGTGTTCTCTCTTTTACTTACCCTTAAGCTATGAATAGAGACTCAGTAGTGTTGAGGGACATATGTACTGAAGATTGCAAAGTAAACTTGGGAACTGAAATTTAATGAAGTTTCAAGTCAGTCGCCATACTTTGTGCCAAGCCAAATGAGAAATCATAGCTACTAAGCTTGTACCAGATACCCCATCCCAAAGGGGACAGCTAATGACAAGTGTCACTGTACTTATAGTACATTTCCTGAGGGGCACCACCTTTAGGCTGTTCTGTTGCAATGAGTCACCTTTGTTGAAAGCACCATGTGCCAACTGAACCCTTAACTTTTACAACATGAATCCAGAGCCATCTGCTGTAAGGACATATCCATGAAATCCATTATTATGCCTATTATAAACTGGGCAAGATAAACCAAGACCTCTGGTGTTGGTGCTATTCCAGTACAACAGCACAGGTAAGAAATTCTTAACTTTCTGAACCTCACTGCTTATTTTTAAAATAAAAAACATAGGTACCATTTTATAATTGCAATAATGCACTCCAGTGTGTATGTAATTGTGGGGAAACAGCTCTTTTTGGGTGCTTAAGGCACTTGGTATTGCCTTGTGCCTTACTTTCCAAGGCATGCTGTTATGTCACAAAAATGCACACCCTGTAATGCCTTATTGCTAAATTGTGCCAGGGCTTGGACAATCTGTTTGGGCAGTAGGTTACATTTGTATTACCCCTTTTAGTGAGACAACCTCCAGTCCAGAAGTGTTGCTACAGGCAGATGTACAAGAGCATCATCCCTTACAGCAGGGAGAGAACACAGCTCTTCCAGCACCACACATTTCTCCAGCTCTATGTGTGCTAGGAGCTTCTCCTCAGACCTGTAAAATAGAAGGTACCCATGGCAATAATAATCCTATGGAACCTTAAGGTTTGGCTTTAGATGATGGAAGAGGGAAATGATCAGGGTTAACCCCAGAATCGTTCAACTCTTCACTATTTGTTCCAGAATTTACAGAGTACTTACAACAAGAGACTGATAGGATTTTATAGCTATTGGAGGTCAGTCCACTGCTGTATTCTAAGTAAACCCAAGCCTTTCTACTTTAGAATATAAGGACGAGAGCTTCCTTGACTGTGAATATTTTTTGCAGATCAACCTGAAGGAGTGGGGGATATAGACAAGAAAAGGCTATTTTTCTAAATCCTGGATTAGTTCCTATCCTTTTGGGAAGCACTTTTCAAGAAATGGAAGAATCTTTTGATATAACCTTCAGACATGGTTAATCCCCTACCAATATCTGTTGAGGGAATAGTTTCTTTTTCTCATGCAAATGACACATGCTAATGTGGCTTGCCATGAGACCTTTTTCTAGCTTGATGCAGAGTGATTAGGATCTCCTCAGCCTCGGTTCTGGTTGCTCAGGCTCTGTATAAATGGACTAGTGCTCTATTTGAAGGATTACTGGAATATTCTTCAGTACTCTGACAGGATGGGTCCACTAGTATAGCCTAGTATAGATGGCTATTGATTTTCTGGGGATCTTCATCATAGATCTTCAGTAGGTCATTTTAAATAGCTCAGCATCATGCATTTTAGTTATCAGAAACTTTGGCAAAAGCTTTGATTGGCAGGCCAGGTTTCTATGAATCATCTCATTACTGTGATGCTTAAAGTAAAGATGTTATTTGGATCTATGGTGGATACATTTTTTTTTACACCTCCTGCGCCCTTGGGTAGCCACTCCTTCAGGCCACGAATGGACCCCCCTTCCACCACATCTTCCCTCAGCACTATCCACCCCCCCTCAATATTGTACTTGGTCGACCAGATGTATCCCTTTGCTGTGGGGGGGCACCCCGCCCCGGGACCATGAGAGGGGAGATAGGATCAAAATCCTTACTGGGCATGCAAAGGGGGATCAGATCTGGAGGCTACTCCCAGGGCTTTGGGGTATGAGGGGATCCGGGTGACCATTATCTGGTAGGCCGAGCAGCAATTTTCCATTTTCTGTCCAGCTCACCCACCTCCCACTGTGTGGTCTGACCGCAGTGGCATCCTTGAGGTAGGGGCATTCAGCAGCATGTTGAGACTCACGTTGCCAAGAATACCTTACCACAAGCCACCACCAGGAGCTGCATAGCAAGTGGTCCAGTACTGTCTCACCCCCCCCAGGAGAAAAGCATCCAAAGGATGCTCTTAACTACTTCCCTGCCAGTCTCTGCTCTTCACATCCAGGCTCAGGTGGCAAACCCGGGTCTCCAGCATGCCAGGTGAACTCCCATCACTTGATGCCATGGAGCCGGCTTTGTGGATAAAATGCTAAAGACAATGAAGGATGAAAAGTTTTTCTTGCCAGTTTACAAAGGTTTGCAACCTTCAATTACTAAATCCCAGTTGAGGAGTTTCACTAAAATCTGCTTATTTCATACACATGTTCACTCTTTTTGTGGATACAGAGGACAGTGCAATTAGGGTGCTTTTTCTGCTTTCAAGTTCAAGCAGAGTAGAAGACACTACTCTCAGAGACATTTTGGAATGGCCAACTGCAAGGCAGTTATGTTGCATGAAGGTTTGTGGGTCCTTCTTTGTCAAGAACCTCTTGGGGTGGTGATCTGCAGAGGTTCAGTGACAAGTGAGCCCAGACCACAACAGATGTATGGGTCATAGACATCATTTTGCATGGCTATGTGACAGAGCTCTCTATGCTTCCCTCAAATGGAAGTTTTCTCCAGACTGCGGAAGGATGATCTTCTTGGCATAAGTGCAGTAGTTCTACTTCCATCCCAGCAACAGAAGATGGACAACTTCACAAAGTATTTTATGGTTCCAATGAAATGTGGTTACTTCTTGCAAATTCAGACCTAAAGGGTTTCAATCAGGTCATCAGACCTATCAAGTTTAGGACAGAGCCTCTTAGTTTGATTATCTGAGCAATGCAACTGGGGGGAGGGGGAGAGACTTCTTTGGCTTCTATCACTTTGACAAGGTGTATTTACACATTTTATGTTGCAATTCACATTAGAGATTCCAGAGGTTTGCCTTTCAGGATCAGCATTTTCAGAATTAGGCTCTCCCTGTCAGACCTGCTTCTACTCTAAGGGTATTAGCAAAAATACTAACATACGAATTTGCCAGCAGAAACAGGCCATAATGGTCTATCAGGTCTGCTTGAGTGTGCAGCTCTAATTAGTTCACTGTAGCTGCCCCCCTACTTCCCCTGGAGTCAACTATCCCTCCCCTAGTACCCTCCCCTTCCCCTTTCCAGGTACACCTACCCTAATTTTCATCTTCACCCTATCTCACCGCCCCTTGAAACTAGCCACAGTATTCACTGCTACCACTTCCTCTGGCAACTCATTCTACCCTGACAGCACCTTTTTACCTCCTCATTTTCTTCTTAAATCTAACCCCCACTGGCTTCAGGCTGTGATCCCTTGTTGTACCCTCCTTCCTTAAGTTAAAGATGCCCTCTGGTCTTACCCTGTTTTATGCCCTTAAGGTACTTGAATGTCTATCATGTTCCCTCCCCCCCATCCTCCAGGGAGTACATGTTTAGCTCACTCATCCTCTCCATATGTTTTGTCTCCCATACCCTGGATCATCCTGGTCACCCTCCTCTGGACCCCCTCCAGTAGCTTGATAGCCTTCTTCAGATAAGGGCACCAGAACTGCACATGATATTCCAAGTGTGGCCTCACCAGTGACCTGTACAGAGGCAAGATGACTTCTTCCCTCCTAGAGGTAATTCTCTTGGTGATGCAGCCTAGCATTTTATTTGCTTTGGCTGCTGCCTTGTGGCACTGTGCCGAGTGTTTCATGTCTTCTCTGACCATCACCCCAATGTCCTTTTCCTCCTCCGAGACTGCCATCTGTACTCCCCCCAGCCAGTAGCTGGCCCCAGGGTTCTGGTACCAGAGTGCATGACCTTGTATTTCTTGGCATTGAAACCCAATTGCCGGATGCCCAACCATTTCTCCAGCCTAGTCAGATCCTCCCTTAATTCCTGTTTTCCCATCACTGTGTCCACCCTCCCTCAGAGCTTGGTATCATCCGCAAAGAGGCAGATCTGAGTTTTATCCCTCTCTGCTATGTCACCAGTAAAGATGTTGAACAGCACATGTCCAAGTGCTGAGCCCTGTGGGACCCTGTTGGTTACAGGCTGAGGTTTAGATAGTCCCCCCCCCATCACTCTCTGATTCCTATCCTGCAGCCAGTTCTAACAGCAATGGAAACTCATTTCCAAAAAGAGGGACACCTTATGCATTGTTACCTAAGGGACCTGTTAAAAGGAGCCCTGACAGAGGCTTTTGATCACTGGTGAATGCAGAAAACATAGAAATTTCTCCGGTTTCATGGATAGATTGTGAGCCATGAGAAGAGTCCCCTTCATCTTCTTCAGAGCCTGGAGCATCTGGTTGTGATTTTCTGCATAGATTGAACTTGAAAGTTTACCTTCCAGCAGTAAATGCAGGATCTCATCTTGGTGATCCATCTCTTTAGGAATTTGAAGATACAGTAGCCTTGACTCGCAGCTGTTTCCAAATTCTGTCTTATGTTAGCAATCATAAAGATGGTTTCCTTGCCAAGATGCCACATGAGGTCACTTCAAGTCCACCTTCAGCCTCATGGATCTCCAACCTCAAAAGAGTTCCATGTGCCAGTTTGGTTTCTACAGTCTATCTGCCAGTCACTGGAATGGTAAGAAGAACCTCAGAACTGCTCCAGGAGCTCACCACTGACTCTTTCAATGGCAACAGTCCTAAATATTGATGCCAGCCTGATGGACTGTGTGGGGTTGTTCTGAACCAGATCTCAGTCCAACGACTGTGTATTCTGGAGGGACAGAACAGCCAGATTAATGTGCTGGAGTAAAGAGCCTTTTTCTAGGTTCTTATTCAATTCCATGATCAGAACAGTTTCTAGTGACGGTTTGGCTGGACAATGCAGTTGCTAATGTACTGCAGGCCCCACTTGGGGCTACACTGTTGTGCATGCCCTAATGTATACTAGCTGGAGAGTGGCAGGAAAGAAGTTTTTTTCTTGTCAGAGTTTAACAAGATTTGGTCAGATCCAACATGCCTGCAATTGTGCTTTATGAGCGCTCAGGGGGCCAGTAAAAAAATAACTTATGGAGCTATCTGAGCTCATGGCAGAAAGGTCCACCATGTCCAAGATGGCCACTGGAGTTCCATGTGCATGAGTGACTTCACCACAACTGCAGAAGTGAACTCACATATGCACACATAGCTCATGGCAGAAAGTCCACCATGCCCAACATGGCTACCAGAGCTCAGTGCTCATGCGCAACTTCAATTCTGCAATGCGGTGAGGTCGCGAATGTGCATGGCACTCCAGTGGCTAACTTGGGCACATCAGACCTTTCCACCATGAGCTCTGTTGGCTCCATTAGAAAATGGTGCTGGACTGCTCTGTTCAACGGAGACAGCGAGCGGAGTAGTTCAACTGGTGGTGACAGTGCTTAAACTTCAAGTTTTCCTGTGTTTTTCAGTGACTGCTTTTTTGTCACAGCAAGATGGCTGCAGGATCCACCTACTGTAGCCATAAAAAGGGGAACCTACAAGCAGTAGGGAAGGGGGTTGTGCCAGAGGTTCAGGTCTGAGGAGTGATGACTTGTCTGGCTGAGGGGGTCCTCCAGCTACAACCTAGTATCTAGAGAATGGGATTTCTTTTTTTTTTCCATTCAAATTTTATTAAAGTTTTAAAATATTAAAAACAAAAAGGAGTACATCCAGTAGACAAAAAAAAGGTGACAGTAACAATGACTTCCAGTAGAGAAAAAAGACTATCCAGATGTAGACCTCACCCCCCCTCCCTTAACCCATCCAACCCCCCAACCTCCCCTCTTTTGCACAGCACTTAGGAAGAAGCTGGTTGGAAATCTGACACTCTATTACCTTGGGAGAAGAAAGAAGGTGCATAGAGAACCCCAGATCTGGTTAAAGTTAGGAAGTTTATACTGCAAACTTGCTATGGTTCTATTTGTTCTGAGGTTGGCTAGGAATTCCTGTAACCATTCGCCATAAGTAATCTCTATGTTGTCTTTCCAGTGCTTCAGAACTAGTTTCTTGACAGAGGCCGAGATCAGCCCCATCTGATATTTCCTATACCGGACATTCACCCGACTCATATCTCCTAAGATACAGACTTCAGGAGTAAATCATTCTTCTAATCCCAGAAGGGGTTAAGATTTTTCTAATGGTCTCCATAATCCTCTTATTTTGGACAATGCCAAAATATGGAGTAGATCTCCCACCCTTGCTGGCATCTAAAACAAGAAGATGAGGAGGACATGCCCTTTCCACAAGTTTTGCAGGAGAAAAATAGGAATTATGTAGTAAATTGAATTGCATTAATCTCAGTCTATCTTGGACTAAAATTTATGGCATGCCCCCAGATTGCATTTTCAGTCAAAGGTACATTCTGGGAACAGGTGCAACCAGTATTGTTTAAGGCGTGAGAATTAGGATGTAACCACCCAAGCAAGATGTTATATATTACCGATATAACATGAGCTTTTCCGACCATAGGAGTAAGTTGCCTCAAAATCAAAGGACCCCAAGCCCCCAGAAGTGGAACTCAGTTTTCCCACTAGGAGGTGACGAAGCTGAAAAGTTTTAAATATCATACGTTGGGGGATTTGAAATTTACTCAAATTTCCGTAGAAGTGAGCAATTTACCCCCTCTCCAAGTAAGTCTTTAACGCCATTTTTCTATCCCAGGTAACCAGGTATTATGGATAGGTTTACCGTCTATTAACAAATTAGGATTACCGTTATAGGTTGGGCGGATCTCAGTATGCCCGTAACTCAGAAAGGAGCAAAGTTGGATATGTACTTAACTGAGGTCTCAATAGGTGTCTTCCACAGGGCAAGAGGAGGGTTTTAATGGACAGTATAGCAAGGCTTGGGTCGAAGGCCAGAGTCCACAATCATGGATACCTCTAGATTAACCATAATGGCACATAGGAGACAACCTGTGTGTCCTTCACTTTATTAAGCCAGCTGAGATATTTCGATGCGTGGCTGCCCAGTAGTATAAAGCAATGTGGGAAGTTTCAAGCCTCCCAAAAGCTTAGGGGTGGACAATTTTAAGTAGGACAATCTGGGTTTTTTATAGTTCCAAATAAAGCCAGAAATAATTCTATGCACTCCCTTGAGCCATTTAAGCGGTAACCAGACATTCAGCATACTAATAGGGTAAAATAGCCGAGGAAAAACATTCATTTTGACCAAATTAATTCTACCCCAGGTGGACATAGAAATAGTTGCCCAACTGCGTAGGTCTACTTCAATATTCCGTAATACCGTATCCAAGTTGCTTTGGATTAAGCGGGATGTGTCCCTAGTTAACGTAAGACCAAGGTATCTGAGATTCTTGGCATTCCAGACCAGCCCGTAAGGAACAATCTCCTGTGCTCTAGTCCTGAAATTTAAGGGAAAGACCACTGACTTACTAACATTAAGCTTATAGTTGGCAATATAGCCAAACTCATTAATAACATCTAACAAGATAGGGATGGAAGACACTGGGTGTGAAATTTGCAGAAGAAGATCATCTCATGCATCCATCACTTTCAACGTATGCCCCAGATCTGAATGCCCTGGATCCTCTGCTCCTGTTTAATCCATAAGATAAGGGTTCAATGTACAAATTAAAGGAGGCGGAGAGGGGGAACCTTGCCTGGTGCCGAGGAAAATCGAAATAATGCGAGTAGCCCCATTGCATGTAATTCTTGCGGATGGGAATTTGTAAATAGCTTGAATCCAGTTGGAAAATTGTTGGAAACCAAAACACTTCATAACTTTTATAAGGAAATTAATGTACACCCTATCAAATGCCTTCTCGGCATCCAGCGAGACCAAGACCATGGACTCGTCAGAGTCCTTGAGGCCGAGAAGACGTGGCCCAAAGCCCTTAGGTGATCTACAGAAGATCTACCCTTCATAAATCCCACCTGTTCTGGACCAATTAGACGGGAAGGACCACACTAATTCTATCAGCCAGCAGCTTAGTGAGAATCTTAATATCCTGATTGAGAAGGGATATGGGTCTATAGTTAGCAACAAGATCAGGGGTTTGCCAGGTTTAGGCAGAACACAATTAGAGCTTCAAGAGGGAAATATCGGAGGCCTCTCCGTCCAAAAATACATTGAAACAGTCGCAACAGAAAGGTATTAGTTCCTTTGAAAAGGTCTTATAAAAACTGGCGGAGAGCCATCAGGACCAGGTGTTCTATCTGAAGGAGAGATTTGATGATCCGCTCCACCTCCTCTGCAGAGATAGGGGCCAAAAGCAGAAGTCGGTTATTTTCCAATGTAGGAAAATTAAGCTCCCTCAAAAAGATCAATCTTGCTGTCATGCGGGGATCTTTCATGGGTCCATAGATTTTTAAAATAGTTTACAAACTCGGTTAATATACCATCAGGGGAAGTTTTGATAGGGCCCCCCTCTGAGGGACGAATGGCTGGCACCCACCTGGAAGACTCCAATTGTTTAATCCTTCTAGCCAATAAGTGACCGGCCTTCTCCCCCTGGTCTGTGAAAATAGCTTTCGTTTTAATATATGCCCACTCAGTTTGTTCGTTTAGAATTCTAAGATATGAGTCCCTCAATAAGCATAATTCCTGCCTATAAGCCTCTGAGGAAGAATCAGAAAGGCCCCTTTCTTTGTCATGGATTTTCGATAATAAGTCAGAAATGCGATTCAGCCTTTCTCTTTTCCTACGAGAGGCCAGGCCTATCAATATGCCCCGAATGAAAGCTTTGAATGCCCCCCATTCCATATCTGGTTTGCCAGTGGAATTCAGATTAAGGGAAACAAACTCTATTATTTGCGCTGAAAGATATTTAACTAATTTGGGGTCTTTTAATATTTGATTATTGATTTTCCATCTACTCTCTGGTTTGGATAAAGCTGTAAAAGCGAGAAGGCAATTAACTATGGAGTGGTCCGACAGTGGCCCGGAGACAATATTTGTGTCTAACACCCCCGCCAGGAGAGTGTTTGAGATTAGCACATAATCTATCCTGGATAGGGTGTTATGCACTTGAGAAATAAAGGTAAAGTCTCGAGCCGTAGGATGGAGCACTCTCCACACATCGCACAAACCTAACCCATCCATCATTTCCCTGACGGCCCTTTGGCTTGGAGTTAGTCCTTTCCTAACATGATGGGATCTATCCATTGACAGATCCAGGACCAAATTGAGGTCACCTCCTATCACTATCGGCAAATTGCTCCAAGGGGATAAAAGCTTCATGATTTGGACGAAAAAGCTTGGGGTATCAGTGTTGGGACCATAAATCGAGCCCAGGATAATTTCTAAGGTTGACAATGTGCCTCTTACAAAGACATACCTCCCACACTTATCCTCGACCACCTGAATCGGAAAAATGGGATTGATTTACGTATCATGACCGTAACCCTCTACTTTGAGAGCTCCTTCTGAGCAGAAGATCTGACCAACTTGTAGTCGGCGCAACTGACTGCATTTGACCTTTGACAAATGGGTCTCTTGCAAAAGCATAATATCTGCTTTTATATAGTCCAGGTGTTTCAGAACTTTATATTGTTTGGACTTATGACGCAGTCCGTGCACATTCCAAGTCACCACATTTATATGCCTAGCCATGTGGTGAAATAAAATCTAAGTTTAAGTAAACCCAATACCAGCTCTGCATTAATAGACCTGCGAAAATAAATAGTGCTGTGCAAAAGGTCTCCACCCCCCCAATACCCAAAATTCCACAACAGTAACAAAACCAAGTCACTACTAGCCCCTCCTCCCCTAACCCACCCGTATTGCCAATGAACATGATTCCAGAACAACGGGAAGCTCCACCTCAGCCACTCCCCCCGAATTTATGCATCCATTAGCAAGTCTAATCCCCAATAAACAGAAATACTGCAGTCTTGATATCACCCTTTCAAAGTAAACTTAATCTATCCCCAGAGGTTCGAATGGGCCAATAGAACCTTGTTCTCTTACCTATTGTTTATCCCTTTAATTGCTGCATCCATATATCAAATGAATTACTAAAATAGGTAAAATATATCCTGGTTCTTACTACCATGTATAATCAAAATTAACCAGTTTCGGACAGTGAGGGACCCTCCCCAACATCACTCCGCTCCTAGTGCTATGGAACAAGCAAGTAAGGAACTATACTGTGTCAGGGGTGCCATCTTTAAAGTTTGAAAATAATTGTAACTCCATAACATGTAAATGAAATAACCTAGGTAGAAGCCTTGCCCCCCCCTCCTTCCTGAGAGAGAAATTAAAACTAAAACTGCCCGCTATTAACAAAGAGTCCGCTGCTAATAGGTGGGAGGCAGTCAAGTAAATCAGTAGACCAGCTTGATGTGTAACATTCTTGAGCAGGGACCGTTTTAAATACAAACAGTTCCATATCTGAAGCAAATACAAAAGTCACCCCATCAAATCTTTAGGCAGCCATTCCCGTTTATCTTCAGGGATCCCGAAATAGATCAGGAAACAGCTGTTTAAGTCCGCAAGCTGCCTCTGCATCATCAAGCGTATGCCAATTATCGTTGGCCAGCACTTGGAAGCGGGCAGGATATCTCATCCGAAATCTAATTTTAGCTGCAATTAGCTTCGAGATAAGGGTGTGAAATGAAGCTCTCCTCTGTCGAACAGATAGTGGTAGGTCTTGCACTATCTGAGCCTTGTACCTTCCCAGTTTACTTCTTTCAGCTCTCTAACTTTATCTAGGAAATGCTGTCGTTCCAGATAGTTAAGAAATTTAAAAATAAATGTGCGGGGGAGATGCCAGTCGGGGCATGGCTCTCAGTGCCTGTGGAGAGCTCTCTCGATGGTGTCACGTCTGCCCATGGGGCGAGGGGCCAGCTATCCTTTGAATAAAGCGTTGAACAATTTAATAGGCTCTGCCTTCTTCTTTTTCCGGGAGACCTATAAGCACTAGATTGTTACGACGGGATCAACCTTCAAGGTCCTCGACCTTGCTCTCTAACATGGCAATCCGTTGCTTTATTGCTACTATTTCAGGGGCCTGCTTCTCCTGCCTCCTCTCCATCGAGGTAATACGAGCCTCCGCGTCCGCTGTCCTGCGAGACAGATCCTCCAAGGCACGAGATACATTTTTCATTTGTGCAGTTAGCTCCCTCATTTCATCTCTGAATGGTTGGAATTCTCTTAAAAAGTTCGCAAGAGTTAAGCGGTTCAGTCGAAATGCCAGAGGATTGTGAGAGAGATGTTGACTACTCGAGGCCCGGCTTTTTTCGGGGCCTTCTCGGGAGTCGCCGGGGGCGTGTGTACCGGCAGTAAATCCTTCGGATCTGACTCCATTTTCTTGCACCCAGCTTTTGGCTAAACAGTCCCGTATCTTTATGTGCTGAGAGGGGATATCAGGACCAGAAATAATCGTTATTTTGGTTCAGATGGGGGGAGCTCCCAATGGCTGCTGCTACTCCCTGCTCTGCATCACGTGATCCCTGAGAATGGGATTTCTGAGCCAGGCCCAGACCAGGGAGTAGAAAGGGGCATAAAACTCATTAAATGAATGATATAGGTCTGGTTGGGCTTCAGGTGTCTCATCTCAGAAGGCCACCAAGGGCACTTGGCAGTTTTTGGAGTCCTTTCAGGGATGGGGAACTGGACTTACAACTGGGAGCAGCTCATTGCTGGGGAAAAGGATTCCAAGGTATAAACTTGGGGGTGGAGACTCTGATCTCATCAACAGAACTCTGGGTATGACAGCACCTGACAATGTACTTGAGTGCACCTGGCAGGGGACCCTCATTGCGACTGGTATTGGTAGCATGGTCAGCATTAGCAGGGTTGCCTGGAATTATTATTTTATCTTTGGTTTCCTGGGGATGGAGATAGGATTGTTGATTGACATTCTCTGACCTTGTATATATAATAAGATACTCAAGCTTGGGTCTATACCTGCGTGCATATGAAATTTGGAACCGTGTCTGAGTTGCAAGCACCTGTGGACATGAACTGGAAATATTTTGGACTTTTAACTGTTGGTGACAGAATCGTGTTTATATGTCGCCTTCAGGGCACACTGAAAGGTTAAGAACAGTGTCCTTCTTTCCTGGCTCTACAGACTAGTGATTATAGTAATGAGCTGTGAGTAAGGGTGTGTATGCAGCAGACCAGGATTTGATTCCCACAACCTCCACTTGCCTGCTGTATGACCCAGACAAGTCACTTAACCACTCTGTGCTCCCAGGACACACCTGGAAGTGATCCATTGGAAACAATTGTAAATGAATCACTGACTCAATGGCGTATTAGTTTCTTTCTCTCTCTCTCTCTCTCTTTGTCATGAATTCCATTTGGACTCGAAAGACATTTGTGGCTGTTCAAAAAAGGTGTAGCAAATCTATTTTCTCTGCAACACATCTGGAGAGTGTTTCTTGCCAACTGTCTCCATGCCAATAGTCAATGGAGTGGAGGTGAGTGGTTTCTAAATGCGTTTTACATGCCCAAAGTACACCAAGCATTAAGGGACATTTAATTTGAGATTTTGCACCAGGGATTTCTACAACATATATATATTCTTCCCCTCTTAATGCCATTGAGGGTGTCAATAAATGAACCCTGGTCCAGGTACTGTCCCATTCTCGCGGAGTACCCCTGAAAGTCCAGATTACATCTTCATAAACAATCAAGGCAGAAGAAGTGAAAGAAAGCTGACTAAGCCATATACAGTTTTGAACTTGTTAGATTTCAAGCTAGAGTCTATATCCGTGTGATCCTGAATAAGTCACATTACAGTGTTTTAGTCACCCAGATGTGAAAATGGGACCTCACTGAAAATAAGATGTTGCATTTCAGCTGGGCTGTTTTGGGTAAATAAATTATAAAATAGAACTTTGATTATTCCACCTGTCAGACAGCTAAATACACAGACAGACTGGCTCAGTCATCAATACAGTATGTCTACCCAGAAGCAGGACAAGGAATAAGAAAGCCATTCAGTACATGTGCCATATTCTTGGAAAGCTAGGCATACTGTAGTTCATTTCCGGGTTGAATGCTCAAGTGCCAATTTTCTTCAGCAGGCACAGGTGTCAGCAGGTGAAGGCTTTAAATACATTGTCCCAGCCTTGGAATTTTCTCAACGTACCTCTTTCCCCAACTTCCTCAAAATATTCTATTCTGAAAAAGTGGTGGACATTTTTTATATTGTCCAGGAATTAGGCTATTTCCATGTCATATGACAGTGTGTGCGTGACCTTTAAGGACTGGGCAAAGTTGTCTGGGCTTCAGTTTAGGTAGCTCAAATCTTAGGTTTTCTCTAAGATGGCATTGATAACTAGGTGAGTCTGTCCCTCAGTACCCTTTCCTGTTTAGGTGACTGCTCTACAAAGAGCAGCCTTGTTATGCAGTTTTAGGGTACCTTGGGGCTCTCATCCTGGTGTTGAAAGCTTCCCCAGAGTGGCCAGCAGATCCCCAACAGGTGCTTACATCTCCAGTGGCTCCCTGAGATGTTAATGTGGTTCTCAATGCATTAAGCAAACTGCTTGTCTAATATTTCAAAGGAGACTATAAAATTATGACTCATTTCTTGATAGTTAAAACATATACATGTGTCACTTCAGAATTAAAATACATAGCATGATACTTACGGCGCAAAGGAAAATACATGCATAACTACACTCATTGTGTAGTGGAGGTACATGCTCCAAAGCACCACTGGATGCTTGTGAAAATGGGCAAGTTTGCTCACATGCCTTCCAGGACAAAAAATAAATAAATGAAATGAAATCATACTGTCATCTAACTTCACAACAAAAATTTACATTGAATAGATTGATCGGCTGTACATTGCAATCATGTGGACAAACAGAACCGTGTGTACTATACTGTATACTGTGAAGGGAGTAAAATCAAAGAATTACGCTTAACCCTTTTTTGTAGTACACTAAACATGTGCTGTTGTCTATGAGTTAACCTTTCTAACCCTTCCAACCTCAGCAAGTCAACCACTTTCTGAAACCACATCTTATGAGTTAGGAATTGTTTATTCAATCAAAAACACCAAAATGAGTTTCTTAGCCACCAGAGGCATAAAGGATATTACATAGCTACTACCTTGGAACATAGAAACTGGAAAAATATCCCACATGCAAGGGGCAGAGAAATAAAAATAATGTCAGGAGATATATTTTCATAGAAAAGAGGTAGATAAATGGAACAAATTACCAAGGAAGGTTGTCTGTGCTAAATCGGTGGAAGTTTCAACTACAGGTGAGGCAGATGTATGAGACTGGTAAGAGCAGTAGTTGGGTGTGGATGAGTGGAAAGGTGTGTGAATGGCCACTAGGGCCACCACAGCCAATCTTATATAGAGCTGAGCAAACTGGAGGAGCTATAGGGCCTTCATCTGCCATCAGTCCATATGTCTCCATGTTCTTATTGCAGGAGTTAAAAAAAAATCAAGACCCAAAAGGGAGCTCAATCTTTCCTTGATAGTTCCCCCAAAACTGGAATCTGGGGAATTTCCACTAAAAAGCATGAGAGCTTGCTCAAGATGTTTACACTTACAGCACTCTCCCGTGATGATAGGGCCAATTTTTTGCCATTTTTTCAGTGTACAATTTAAATAATAAACTGTGCAAAACTGCATAATTCAGTAATCCATTACAGATGTCTGATCTGAACAAAAAAATAAAATTTCTTCCAGGACTGTTTAAAAGGTGAATTACTTATTTTAAAATTTGGTGACTGGTATAAGCACACTGAGCCAGAGCCCATTTCTAGGTGCAACCCCGGGAAGGGGAAACATCAGGGGGTGATTCAGCAATAAAAATATATGACAACACACGTGACAAACAGTAAAAAAAGGTACAAACAATGAATTCCGGAAAGAGAAAAAATAAAAAAAACAAGAAACTGTGCAAAGTACATAGATTGCAGGGATAGAAAGGATCAGAGCTAGGAGAGTATGCAGTCTACTTACAGGATGGAAAGAGCTTTAACAAAATGATAGAAACATAACATTCAAATTATAGAATATACTGAGTTTTAAGCTATACAATAGGGTAGGTGAGAAAATGGGTAGATGGGGAGGGTGAATAGGGCATGGGTTATTGTAATGTGGAGAGAAAAGGAAGATGGCTTGCTACAGGTGCATGCTTTTGTGAAGTGTGTTAGTAAGGGTGGTTTGAGGGCCGGCCCGCCAGCACAACAGTAGAGCTACTGCTTGTGATGCCAACAACCTGGGTTTGGGAATGAACATGGGAGTCAGACTGCTGGCCGAGGGGAGGAAGCTTGAGTATCCTAAGGACTGCTCTCCTCCTCTGGGGGAGGGTGGGTCAACTGCCAGCACTTGACAGACCCCTGGTGGGAGCCAGGGATCTGACAGCCAGAATTCACTGGATTGGGGAAGCAGAGCAGATAGCATGATTGCTACTAATGAATTGCACACCACGCCTCCTGGGGACAGGACATGGAAAATTCTGACTGTGCAGTATGCCACCCACCTTGCTCTGCAGGTTTTGTACTGGGTATCACATAATAATAGTGACCCAAAATGAGTGACTACAAAAATAGCAACTCATTTTGGGGCTATTATTCTGGGCTACCCTGCAGAATATCGAGGATATGGGACAGCGAATATGGGGAAGGGCGAATGGAAAGGGGGAAGGGAAGGGGCAGAGAAGGGGTTGAGAGGAACTGGAGTACCTGCTGCTGCCGAGCTAGCCATGTGGCGTGGTGGTGTGGGTGACTAGCTGTGGCACAGCAGGTACTGGGACCGGCAGTGGGTTACCTTTTGCCACAGCTGCAAAACTTATTTTTTCCTGATATCTGGATTTTGCACCCTCCCTGACATGTACCCCCCCTGGAGTTGAGAATCCTGACTCAGGAGGGTGCGGGGGGCACAGCCCCCCCTCCCCCAAAAACCCTTTTTTTTCATCTGGATGTCAGATCGCCTTAGAGTGTATATCGCCAATTTGTTTTTTGGCAATATACACTCACCATAATAGCGATTGCTGTTTTGCAATCACTGTCATGACATGGAACCCTTGTACTGTCATCCCATGGCGCTCCCTGGATACTGAGCTAGAGGACTGGCAGGGGAAGGGATCCCCCCAAAGGCCCTGCTGTGGGGGGGGGGTAAGTCAAGGTGGAACACCAGGGAGGTAAGTCCCAGGGGATGGGTGATGGGACTGGGGGTGTAGGTCCGGTCGATATGGGCCAGTCCAGGTTGGAGGGAGAAAGCATAAAAAAAAAAAAAAAGAGTGGTTTGAGAGAATGCATGGTGGATGAGAGATGGTTGGGAAGAGGGAGGTTCTTCCAGAGTGTTGGAAGGTGGGCAGAGAAAACAGACTGGCCTGCTACAGATTTACCATGAGACTTATGCATGGAACGAGCATCGGATGATCAACGGGGGTAAGAGGATGGGATGTGATAGTTAAAGTAACAGAAGAGGTAAGTCAGAGCAGTGGCAAGCCAGTAATTGGGCAGAAGGAGGAACAGTACAGGAAAGGCCAGACCTCAAGGAGAGGAGAGAGCTCTCTCTCTCTCTCTCTCTCACTCTCTCTAACACTCTCTCTCACACTCTTTCTCACACACTCTCTGTCTCACACACACTCTCTCACACACTCTCTCACTCTCTCTCTTACTCTCTCTCTCTAACTCTCTCTAACACTCTCTCACGCTCTCACTCTTTCACTCTCTCACTCTCTCTCGCTAACTCTCTAACTCTCTCTCTCTCTTTAACTCTCTCTCTCTAACTCTCTCTCCCCAACTCTCTCTCTCTAACTCTCTCTCTCTAACTCTCTCTGTCTCCAATGCTCTCTACCTCTCTCTAACTCTCTCTCTCTCTCTAACTCTCTCTCCCCAACTCTCTCTCTCTAACTCTCTCTCTCTAACTCTCTCTGTCTCCAACGCTCTCTAACTCTCTCTAACTCTAGCTCTCTCTAACTCTCTCTCTCTATCACTCTGTCTCTATCACACACACACACACACACACACACGTGTATGTGTAAGAGATAGAGCACAAAGAACAAAGCAGCAGAAGGAAAGAAAACTGGGTTCCTGCCTGGCAAGTATAGATTTAGGGGCAGCACTCTAGACTACATCCATGTAGTCAACTACAGGCAAGATCATCTAGAGGATGATCTCGTGGCAGACTGGGAGAGAAAGGCAGGATTTGTTGTAGTGCAGCACATCAAGCTTAGGGTGACGTTTCTTGTGCATGGTATCATTGTGGGTGAAAAAGTAGAGGGTCTAGTCCAAAACACCACCCCTTAGTACTTTAAGTGGGTTACCTCTTTAAGCAGGCTGCCATCCAGAGCTTTAAAGACAGGAGTATGTTGGAGCCTTGATAGTCTCTCTGTAGTGCAAAAGCCAGGGAGACAGTCCTTTTGGCATTTAATGATAGCTGGCTTGAGCAGAACCCACAGTGAACATTGTCAAAGTTATGCTGGATTGAGAATTCCAGCTCAGGGACTGAAGCCCAAGAAACAAATAGAACTGTGTCATCTGCACATATGTGAATGTGTGAGGAGACACAGTTGGATGTCAGGGCATATAAGAAGATACAGGAAAGGATTAGATGAAGGATGGAGGTCTTGGTTTTCTCAGGAAGAGAGACACTTAGAAGGTGTACCAAGAGGATGTGGAATAAGATAATATGCATACTTTATCACTACTTGCAAAGTTCCTTCTAATTATGCTTCACGTTGTTTTTTATTTCTTTAAAGGTTTCACCAGGAAAGGCATACTGAGTAAACTGCTAATTTCCAGATGCATCCTGGGGTGAGGTGGATAGCAATACAATACAAGGCATGAAAGTACAGGCATCACTAGAAACAAATACAATATAACAAGTACAGTTGCGTGCATTATAGAGTGCAAAGTGCCTGGCTACTAGGTGAAATACACTGAAATCACAGAGAGCTTGACTTCAAGGGAGGGAGGCAAAGAGGAGGGGGGAGGTAGGGGAGAAACTGGAGGAGGAGGGGATGAAAAATTAGTATCAGTTGCAGGAGGAGGAGGAGGTGAGACCATGGAGAAGTCAGGAGAAGACTCAAGATGAGGGGGCTTTCTGGATGGCAAGAGGGAGGGAATTCCAGGGCTTAGGGAAATGGGTGGCTGAAAGAAGCTTGGCCGATGGCCGTTGAAATGGAGGGGACAGCCAGGGTCCAAACACTGGAGCTCCTGAGGGCATGGGAGGAGGGAGGGGTTAAGGAAAAGGAGGCAGAGAGGTGGGGCGGGGACTGAACCAGAGTTTGCTAACAATGTTGACACAATGGGCATGGCACCTCTCCTCAAGAGGAGAATGATAGAGACTGGTACAGAGAGCAGCGGTGAGTGCGAGGGAGACAGTCAAGCACAAAGTGGCAAAAAGATTGAAACACAGTGTCCAGTCTGGCAAGGGAAATACTAGGGGTGGCACTGTAGACCACATCTCCATAGTCAAAGATTGGGAGGATCATTCTCTGGATGATAGCATGGTAGGCCAGCAAGGGGATGCAGTCGCAGTTTCTATACAGGGCACCAAGCTTGGGGTACAATTTTTTGACAATAGCTTCCACATGGCCAGAGAAGCTGAGGTTTTGGTTGAGCCAAACCCCTAAAGGCCATACCGTCTGAAGGTGGTGAAATCCTCCAGTGGGGACCCGTCTAGGGTGCAGAAAGAGGGAAGGGAGGAAAGCCTTGAGAGTCTCTGCCTCGTGCCAAAGGACATAGTGACTGTCTTCTTGGCATTCAGGAATAGCTGGTTTGAGCATAACCAGAGCTGAACTTGGTCAAAGTTGAGCTGGAGTCTGTGTGTCATGTCAACAGTGGAAGGGTCTGAGGTATATAGGACCATGACATCCACATACATGTGAAAGGATGCAGACAACCAGGAGGTGGGAAAGTCATTGAGAAAAATGGAGAATAACAGCAGTCCAAGTACAGAGTCTTGTGGGACCCCTGTGGTTATAGGGAGGGGTGGAGAGAGAAAGAGAGAGTGTCACTAATTCTGACAAATGAGTCCTGCCCCCAAGGTAGGAGTGGAACCAGTAGATGGTGGCTTCTGAGAGGCCAGCAGCTGAAAGTTTAGAAAGGAGGACAGGGTGGGAGACAGTGTTGAATGCCTTTGCCTGATTGACGATAATGGCAGAGGTGAAGAAGCCCTGTTCCATTCCTGTGTGGATGGAATCAGTTAGCCTGAGGAGGGAGGTAGTTGTGGAGTGGTACTTCCAGAAGCCTGATTGGTAGGGAGTGAAGAGAGGAGTCTAGGAAGGGAGAGAGTTGGAATTGCACATTACATTCCTGCAGCTTGGACAGGATATGGAGGAGGGATATAGGGCGGTAGTTTCTTGTAGCAGAGTGGTCACCTCCTTTAGGTAAAGGTATCAGTAGCATTCTTCCAGTCTGATGTAACAGAAGTGATGGAGAAGGATAGGTTTAGGAGGTCAGCCAGAGGTGAGGAGATAGCTGGGGCTGATAGGTAGAGGAGTTTGCAGTCCAGGCTGTCAGGATTCTTACCCTTGGTCGGGTTAAGTGCGAGGAGGGGATCGAGGATGACAGAGAGGGACACAGGAGAGAAGGAGAAAGGGGCATAGGAGAAGAGGGCTGCGGTGAGGCCCGGGGGAAGAGCATTAGCAGGAGGGGCAGAGGGAGGAGAGAAGAGAGGAGGTGCAGGAGGTAAAGAAGGAGTTAAACTCTGAGGCAACTGAGAGGGGATCAGATAGGGAGGAGACACCCACTTTGAGGACAAGTAAATGTGGCTGAGTTGGTGGGGAGAAGAGTGCGTGGACTACCTTCCAGAATTTTGACAGGTGGTTGATGTTTGATTCGAAGGTGGTTAGGAAATATTCGGCCTTGGCAAGCCTAATGGCCCTAGTGCAGGCACACTATGGAGGTTGCGGTACCTCTGTAAGGTTCCAGTGGATGGGTTTGCTTTTATGTTTCAGTCAGGCCAGGTCAGGGGCACGTAAACAGGCTAACAGTTCTGCCATGATCCAGGGGAGGTGAGACACCTTACTCTGGTATGGCGGAGGCGGGCATGTAAGTTCCATCTTTCAAGGAATTTTGATTTAAAGTTAGGGCATTGTCAATGGAGGCTGAGGTGACTGGAGACCACTCGGTGCTACATAGGTCATTGTGCAAGGTCAAGTGATTTGAATGACCGTATAAGTAATATTTTTGGAGGGGCTTTGGGGTGGTGAATCTTGCCAATGCAGAAGGTTAGGTGATGATCACTTAAGGCATCGGGTAGGATGCCAGCCTTGATGATGCAGTACATTGTATGATACGATACATTGTATTATTTTCATAGTAAAATAGAAGTCGACAGCAGAAGGAGACCTCTAGGTCCATCTAGTCTGCCCATTTGTTTTAGACCTATTTTGACACTCTAGTTGCCCTTTGTAGTCAGGGCTCCCTTGTCTCTGTTCCATGCATTCTTGAATCCCCCCACAGTGTTGACCCCCACAACCTCTTGGGGCAGGCTGTTCCAGGTATCCACCACTCTTTCTGTGAAGAAAAACTTCCTGGTGTAGGTAGAGAACTTCCCTCCTTGCAGCCTGAGGTCATGTCCCCTGGTCCTGGATCCCTTCTTGAAGTGAAAAAGTTCCTGTGCCTGTACCTTGTTAATGCCTTTTATGTACCTGAATGTTTCAATCATGTTCCCTCTCTCTCTCTTCTCTGCTTCAGGGAGTACTTATTTAGTTTTCCAAGTCTTTACTTGTAGGACATGTACTGCAGACCCTGAATCATTTTTTGTCACCTTTCTCTGTACTGTTTCCACCAATCAATCAACCAGTCAATGTTCTTCCTGAGGTGAGGCCTCCAGAATTGGACTCCATGTTCCAGGAGAGGCCTGACCAGTGATCTATACAGTGGTAGTACCACTTTTCTCTACCTGCTCGTGATTCCCCTCCCAATGCAGCCTAGCATTCTGTTGGCCTTCAATGTTACCTTCTCACACTGCTTACTAACCTTCAGGTCATCCCAGATTATGATTCCCTGATCTCGTTCCTGGTTTGAGGCCACCAGTCTTTCACCTCCTAGGTAATACTTCTTTCTTGGATTTTTCTTTCCTATGTGCATGACCTTGCACTTTTTGGCATTAAATCTCAGCTGCCACACTCCAGACCATTCTTCTAGTTTCTTGAGGTCTGCTTCCATCTTGTTCACACCTTCTGAGGTGTCCACCCTGTTACATATCTTGGTGTCATCTGCGAACAGACACACCTTCCCTTCCAGTCCGTTAGTGATGTCTGCTATAAAAACATTGAAGAGCAGAGGCCCTGGCACTGAGCTCTGGGGCACTCTGCTGGTCACCCTGCCTTCCGTTGATTGCATTCCATTAACCTGTACCCTTTGGGTTCTGGCTTGTAACCAGTTTTGTACCCATCTGACTACTTCTGGACCAACCCCTGTGTAGTCAAGCTTCTTTACCAGCCCTCTGTGTGGAACCGAGTTGAAGGCCATACTAAAGTCTGGGTAGACCACATCTACTGCCCCACCGGCATCCACTATTTTTGTAGCATAGTCAAAAAACTCATGTAGATTTGTCTGGCATTATCTACCTGCTGTGGAAACGTGCTGTTTAGCATCTTGTTGGCTGCTAGTTTCAAGGAATGCTATGATCCTCTGTTTGAGTAGTGTCTCCATTAGTTTCCCTACCATAGATGTGAGTCTCACCAGTCTATAATTACTAGCCTCTTCACAACTGCCCAATTTGTGAAGGGAACCACTATTGCCCTTTTCCAGTCTTCAGATATCACACTGCTCTTCAAGGGTTTTGTGAATAGAAGTGCCAGAGGGGCTGCTAATTCTGCTCCCAGTTCCTTAAGGATTCTGGGGGTACATCTCATCTGGTCCCATGGCTTTGTCTGCTTTTAGTTTATTTAGCACCTCCTGTACTTTGGCTTCTGTAAAGGGACTCGTGTCTACCCCTGGTCTTGGGGTGTTGTGATTTTTTATGGGCTGGGCCATCCTCTGGGTCCTCTTTGGTAAACATAGAGCAGACATATTTGTTGAGGATTTTGGCTTTCTCTGGGTCACGTTTGGTGCATTTCCCTTTTTCAGTAGCAAATCTTTACTATCCCCCCCTTTTGCCTTCCTACATTCCCTAATGTACCTAAAAATTATTTGTCACCTCTCTGTCCCTTCTGGTATATTTTCCTCTGTCTGGGCTTTTGTCTTTCTAATTTGTTTGTTAGACTCTCTCATGTTTTCCTTGTATGACTCCCAGTCTTTCTCAGTTTTGGTTTCCTGGTATATGCTGTACACCTTTTTTTCTTTGACTGTGGTAGCCACTTCCTTGGAAAACCATAGAGGATTTCTTTGTCTTTTTGCTTTGCTGATCCATCTGGCACATTGATCTGTGGCAGTCTTTGTTGCTGTCTTGAGTCTCCCCCACATGACCTCCACCTCCTCAACCTCTGTTTCCATTAACTGGCTACTTATGTTGTTCACTTTTACATTGGAAATCCAGGATACCCCTACCCTTTAAGGGATAAAAGTCCATATAATCATTTGGGTCATCCGTCTTGTGACCAGAAGCAAATCCAAAATGAATAGGTAAAGATGAACTCTACACATAAAATCTTCAGTTATTCTTTTATTTTTTCATACACCTCATTTGGCTGCGTTTCCTGGACTAAGTCACTTCATCAAGCCATAGTGTTATCTCAGATCTAGTAAAACAATGTACAAAAGTCTTTAAGTACATGTTATAAACAAACCATATCATTCAAACCACTTTGTAACACCCAAAATATACAATACTAATTATCAGTACTTCATGTTATTTGCAGTTCTTAAAGTCTCTTTCCAAAAAATTATTGATGTCCAGAAAGGAAAGCTGTATTGCTTCTATAGTTTTTGCTATAGTTCAATCTATATTTAGTGTTATTTCTTTATGTTGTACTCTTGAGAAAATATATAAATAGTTAAAGTCTCGTGGGTACACTTACATCTTCCTATTCTGTTGTGTTAGTTTCAACAGTTCTGTTTCTAATATTTCATTTCTTCTGGGATATCCTTCCCCTTATTAAAACAACAACAAAACACTATAAAGATAGGCTCACATTTGACACATTCATCAAAATACCACTCATTTTTAAATCAGAAACACTTACTCTGTAGTGAAACAAATAACATTCTTTCAAACTTCCAAGTTACTCTATTTTGTTTTCTCCTCTGTCTTTCAAACAGTAGCAGTTTCTTTTAAATAAACAAACAAAACTTCCTATAATTCATTACAGATTGCCCTTCAGAAAGGGAAAGATGACAAAGTGCCCTACAATTTTTCAAAATAACATTGTTGAAACTAACACAACAGAATAGGAAGATGCAAGTGTATCCATGAGAGTTTAATTATTTATATATTTTTTCAAGAGTACAACATAAAGAAATAACACTAAATATAGACTGAACTATAGCAAAAACTGTAAAAGCAGTACAGCTTTCCGTTCTGGAAATCTGTGATTTTTTTTTGGAAAGGGACTTTAAGAACTGTAAATAACATGAAGTACTGATAATTAGTATTGCATATTTTGGGTGTTACAAAGTGGTTTAAATGATATGGTTTGTTTATAACATGTACTTAAACACTTTTGCATATTGTTTTACTAGATTTGAGACAACACTGTGGCCTGATGAAGTGGCTTAGGTCATGAAACGTATCCAAATGAGGTGTATGAATAACTGAAAATTTTATGTGTGGAGTTCATCTTTACCTATTTATTTTGGATTTACTTATGATGTTCCTCATTTTTTGGGAATCAGCCTTTCTGAAATCTAACACCTTTATCTTTGAGTGGCTGGTGTCCTGTGTTATGTTTACCTTAAAGCTTACAATGCGATGGTTGCTGTTGCCCGTATGGCATCCCACTTCAATGTCCTCGATCCTTTCCAAGTTTATGAGGACAAGCTCGAGAATGGCATCTCCCCTTGTTGGGGTTTTAACAAGTTGACAGTCTTGTAGTAACAATAAGAAGTCCCTGCTTCTTGTTGTTGCTGCCATTAGTGTGCTCTAGTTAATATCTGGTAGGTTGAAGTCCCCCACCAGTATTACTTCGCCTTTATCGGACATTTTGTGATTTCCTTTATTAGGTCTTTGTCTCCTTTATCTCCTTGATTTGGGTTTTCCCTTGCTCGTGTCTGCTGTTAGCCACAGTGACTCGAATTTACTGGGTTGCCCTTTTACTTCTGGGGCTTTTATTTCCTCCTGAATATAAATGGCTATGCCCCCCTCTTTTTTTGCTATGCCTATCTTTCCTGAACAGATTGTAACCAGGAATGGCCGTATCCCATCTATGGTTTTCCATGAACCACGTTTCTATTACAGCCACCCAGTCCAACCTTTCTGTTTTCAAGATGGCTGCAATGGAATTAAAATGGGATCTAAGTTTAAGGTAGGCATCAACCAGAATTCCCAGGTCCCCTTTCAATTCTGATGATGTGAGATGGCTCCTATGAATGTAGGACTTATCAGTATAAACCACAAGACAGCTTGACCATGGCGTGAGTCAGGAGTCTGAGACATCTGTACAGCTCTGCAAGCGCCAGGCTCAGTTAGAAAAAAAAAAATGGTGCTCCCATTTTAGGGATGAGCTCAATCTTTCAAACTGTCGCTGTGATTAAAAAAAACAGTGGAGGTGTTCTGTAGGCTGATTAGTGTACAGATCAATGGCAATAATTGAATATTTATGCGTATAAAATCATTGCCACTGATCTTTACAGTAAAGGAGCTGCCGCTAAAAGGAAAGCTGTTGAACAAGGTCTCAGATGGACTGTTTTCCCCTTTGGGGAAGCAGGAGGAACTGGCACTGTTACCAGTCAATTTCAGCATTAAAAAACACATGAAAACAAAACAAAAAAAGACCTACAAAAAAAGGGGTCCATTTTTAAAATGGGGGGGGGGGTACTGCTTTACTAGAAGGTACCTATAATTTACAGTATCCAGTGGCCAGTGCCCCGAGTTGACACCTGTCTACTAATTTACCTACTTTCTGACACAGTTGCCACCACTTGAGTGCAATGACCGGCCCTGCCAATTCTTCAAATGTGGTAGAGGAGCTTTCATGTGGAGAAGTCCTGTCATTAGTTCCTGATCCTTTCTGCAAGCTTAAGATCAAGATTTTCTTTTCCCACTGGAAAACAAATAGGAACATGGCAGTTTTGCACCTGTGAGCAGGTACACTTTAAGCAGTGCTTATAAAAAACATTGAATAAAGCTGGGAATAATCCGATTGGTGTGACTGAACAATGTCTCATGATGTGTCTAGTTAGGTATTGACATAATGCACAATTGGGGTTACGGTGAGGACCACTGCTGGTAATGAGGATTTTTTCCTGCTGTCATTCAGGCTTATAACTGGTAATCATAATGGTGGCTCTACATTCTGATGATAGAATTAAAAACAAAAAAAAATAGTGCCAGGCAAATCTATACTCCGGTGATTAGGCTCTACATGTATATTAATAAGGAGATTAATGTAGGGCTCACAGAATGCTGCCATCCAATCAGATTGCTGTATTTCTGAGACCCTTATAATAATTTCAAATAACTCCAATATTCTTACTTGTTATAAATTATTGGAGGGGTTCTTAGTCTCATCATCCAGCTGAATTATGATCAAGCCTGACCACCACAACAAGGTGACCATCTTCATTGGTCAAGAAAAAGGATCACATTTTATCTTGCCATTCTGAGCTGTGATATCCCTGCTTTTTCTCTGTCTTGTGGGGAAACCACAATCTGGTTTTATTACTTATGTAGTGTACTGTGGTCAATAAGAGGCTCACATGTATTTACTGAGGAGCTCACCAGTTAGAAGAAGGCCACAATTCTCCTGCATTCAAATCAGTATAAAGGGTTTGGCAAGCTCAACCCCTGTATTTACAATGCATCTTAATAAAATTTATGGGGAACGTGGCCTTTTCCTAATTGATGGGCTTCATAAGTGACATTGCAGAAGAACAGGAAGAGGAAGTATGCAAAATGGTGGACACTCAGGAGGAGGTGGCAAATATGCGCAGGGATCTCGGGGAAACTCGGAGTAGTCAAAAGCATAGCAGTTGGGGCTCAATGCCAAAAAGTTTGAAATCAAGCACTTAGTGCATAGGAACCCAGGAGCTGAGTATAGGAAGAAATACTGACAGACAGTAAGCAGGAAAGGGAATTTTGGGTCATCAGTGACAACCTCAAAGAGGCAGGCAGTATGACAAATTTAATGAGTAGGGCTAGTGGGATGCTGTGGTGCATAGGGAGGGGTACCTCCAGTAGAAGGAGGGAGGTGGTGTTGCCACTGTACTGTATCAGTCTCTGGTGAGACCCCATGAGTACTGTGTCCAGTTTTGGAGGCCGCACTTCAGAAAGGACATAGATAGAGGTGATGTGAGGCAGTACTACTTCACTGAAAGTGTGGTAGATGGCTGAAACAGTGGAAGTAATGGAAGTGAAAACAGGGCAGGCCTCAAGCATGGTTGGGATAGACATGGGGTATATTGGTAAATGGGCAGAAAGGAGGGAGGGAGGGTCTAAGGGACCATTTAGGGTCTGCAGAGGCAGATTTGGCTGGGAACATCTGGGCAGACTGGGTGGGCCAAGTGATCCTTTTCTCCAACAAATTCTGTGTTTCTGACATCAGCAATGTTTACGTTGTACTTTATGTCACAGCCAACTACTTCCTCGTATTGAATGTTCAATACTGGTTTCTCAATGACTGAAGCAAAATATGTGTTCAACTTGTGCTGCTTCAGTTTTGTCAGTACACATTGTACAGTATTGTTAATCAGAATTAGTCCCACAGAATTGCTTGTTGCTTCTTATTATACTGGTGTGATAGTGCCGGTATAGTTGGGGTTGAGCAATAGGTTCTGTGTTAAACCCCTAACTTTATACTTTAATAGCTTTAACAGAGTTTAATGAAATTAACTGACATTTTCCATGCATTATCTAGTAGGTAAGGTCTACATATTTGAAAAGTTTCATGACAGCAGCTTGTGTAGTTTCTGAGATCCGCAAATGTAATTCTCCTGGAGACGTCTAATTTTTTTCTAAAATGAAACATGTTTTTTATGTTGGCTCACACTTGCTTGCCAGCCAACATATTGCAGTAGTAGCAGATTTGGAGGTGTGGTCACTGTGGGTGAATGCAGGGCACGCATCAGTAGGTGCATCCCTCATTCCCCAATAAGCCAGCATGCAGGTGCTGACACCAGCAATACATAAAGTGGCCACCACATCTAAGAAAAATGCTACTGCAATGAGAGGCAAGCTCATCATGCAGCGGCACAATAACACGCCTCCTGATGTGCCCTTTCTGGTGAAGCATTCCAGTAAACATGGCGGCAGTGACTGCCGCTGCCTGCCACAATGCCGACCTCAGGGGTGCCCAATCCCCCTGTCGGCATGCCCCGACCCACTTCATTTGTTGACAGGGGATCCCACTCCCCATTGGCATAATGTCTCCCTTCCCATTTCATCTGTGTGCCGAGGGGTGCCCAATCCCCCTTGGCATCATAAGCCCAACAGTCTTTTTTGATGGGGGGCCCAATCCCTGTTGGCTTCAGCCCCCCATTCCCAGTTCAATCTGCAGACAGGGGAGCCCACTCCCTGTCAGCATAAAGTGTTGGTTGGTCTGATCATTACACTGCGGGGTTCAGTTTTTGCACCCACCCTTGTAGGCCTACCCCTGTGGAGATGGTCAGGTACTGCTTTTTGCAAGATGTTAGCTCTGCAGGCCTGGCAGCGGTGCTTGACCTATCAGAGTTTTCTGGAGTAAGCAATGATCCTGATGCCTTTGTGTTGGCCTATAACAGGGCCATTTCCTCTGCTTTGGATCTAATTGCTCCTGTCCATGTTCGTCCTCTCCCCCTTCACCCTCGGTCTCCATAGTTTGATGGGACCTTGAGGGAGATGTGGCAACAAGGATGAAAATCAGAACATTGTTGGTAGAGATCTGCCCTGATGCCGACCACCTTAGATTGAGGGAACATTATCAACTCTATCATTCTGCAATCTCCTGTAAGAAGGCAGAGTTCCTGTCCAGGGAGATTGCAGCTGCTCAGAACCGACCAGCTCAGCTTTTTTGAACTGTCAACAGACTGTGCAACCCAGCCTGTCTGCAGGTTCAGAAAGCTTTCTCTCAAGTGGAATGTGATGAGCTTGCTCGCTTCTTTACAGCTAAGGTGGCCGACATCAGGGCAGTACTCCAGCCTGCACCCTCTATGGGAGAAACTGTAGATCGGCATCTGGCCACAGCCTCTAGTCTCTCCTGGAATTCCTTTGACCAGCCTGAGTTCATTGATGTCATGAGGATTGTCCTGAGTATGCACTCTATGTGCTGTAGTTTGGACCTGGGTCCGACTTCCCTGATAAAGGGTTGTCAAGATATTATCGGCCCAGTCCTAGCATGGATAGTCTAGTGCTCCTTGGATATGGGTGAGTTTCCTGGCTCCCTGAACGAAGCGGTGGTGACGTCCCTCCTCAAGAAAGCTTCCTTGGTCCCTGACTGCCATGCTAACTACAGGCTGATCTCTAATCTTCCCTTTGTAGGGAAGGTTATTGAGAGAGTAGTGGCCGTACAGTTGGAGAACCATTTAACCATCCATGACATCTATGAACCACTCCAGTCTGGTTTTTGAAAGAGGCATAGTACCGAGACAGCACTGGTTTGGGTGCTCAATGATCTCCTGATGGCTAGAAATCAGAAGAGCTGCTCCATCTTGGTTCTTCTTGAGCTGTTTTCAGCTTTTGACATTGTGGACCATGGGGTACTTCTCGAGTGCCTGGAGTTCATCTGTGGCCTGTAAGGTACAGTCCTCAGTTGGTTTAGATCTTTTCTCACAGACAGAACTCAGAGGGTGGTGTTGGGGATTAATTCTTCCCGCACAGTCTCTCTGTCATATGGGGTTCCCCAGGGCTCAGTGTTGTCCCCCATGTTGTTCGCGTGTATATGCTGCCCCTCGGAGACATTGTAAGAAGGTATGGGCTGAGGTTTCATTGCTGTGCAGATGATACCCAGCTCTGTCTATCTTTTGCACCTGACCAGGATAGAGCTCACTCGGTATTTAATAGCTGCCTCACTGAAATCCAGCGCTGGATGAATTCAAGCTGGCTAAAGTTGAATTTGGAGAAGACAGAGGTAATGGTTGTGGACCTGGGTCGCAGGGTAGAGGGGACAGGAGCTGGTTTACCCTAAGGTTTATTTCTATGGGGTGTCCAGCTCCCTACCTCTGAACAGGTGTGGAACCTGGGGGTGATTTTTGACAATGAGCTGACACTGCATTTGCAGGTGTTGGCAGTTGTCAAATTATCCTTTTATCATCTTAGGAACAGTGCTAGGATTAAGCACTTTGTTCCGTCCAGCGATCTGCCTACACATATCCATGCTTTTGTGACCTCACGTCTTGATTATTGCAACTTCCTTTACCTAGGGCTTCCTGGGGTTGATATCCACCGCCTGCAGCTTGTGCAGAATGCTGTGGCCCGGTTATTGACGGGCACGTCCCATGCCTCTCATATTTCTCTGGTTCTGCGTGATCTGCACTGGCTGCCAATACAGTGGTGGATCACCTTTAAAGTTGGTCTTTTGACTTACAAAGCCCTACACGGACAGGGCCCAGACTACTTGAAAGAGCTTCTGATCCCCTACTGTCCTAAGTGATCTCTCTGCTCAGCGGATGAGGAGTTGCTAGAGATTCTAAGGGTTTATTTATAATCTTCAGGAGCTTGTGCTTTTATGTATGCTGCCCTTACCCTCTGGAATTCTCTACCCCGTCCGCTTCATCAGTGTGCATCTGTGGAGGAATTTAAAAAGGGCTTAAAGACCTATTTATGGTCTAAGATCTATCTTAATTGATTATTGGGATGTTATGAGCTCAGATTGATGTTTTATTTGTTTTATCTGTAATTACTGTAAGGCGCCTTGAGTTTGAGAAAGGCATAATACAAATAAAGTTTTATTAATATTTTTAGTATTATTATTATTATAATGTCCCCCCCCCATTTGTTGTGTGCCGAGGGGGGTGCCCAATCCCCCTCGGCTCTTGCCCTTCCAACTCAGTATGTGCCGATGGGGGTGCCCAATCCCCCGTTGGTTATAGCCACCCCAAAACACTCAGGTGGCATACTGGGAGCCCAACCCAGTGTGCCAAATGCCCCTGTTAAAAAAAAAAAAAAAACTTCCCGTGATGTTTTTCTTTTTAAAACCTGTAACACAGAAAATGGTACCTTGTTGAGTCTGGGGGCCCCCTCCCCAACCTGCACCCACCCTCTGCCACCCTGCCTCCCCACACACCCCCTCACCCCATAACTTACCTCCGGAGCATGGCGCGATGATCTTTGGTGGATCAGGAACACGTCTGCACTCTTCAAAGCCAACCGCGAACTGAAGAAATGCTGGTAAGCTGTATAATGGCATAAATAGCATTCTTTCAACTTTGGTGCATATCTCAGGCATTTTGGGAATTTTGGCATCAAATATTCAACATGGGGTAATTGGGACCCCTCCTCATGAATTCAGTCACTGTCATGGTGTTATTCAGTCTTGAAAGGTGATTTTACGGTCACTGCGTGGCATCACCTTTCAGGACCAATTAACAAAATGACAGTGCCACTGTTCATGAGGCAGGCTCTCAAAAAGCTATGTTGCAAATTTGGTGAAAGAAATCCAAAAAATGACTGTTTTATGAGTGTGCGTTACACAGTTTCCACGCATGCTCGTAACTTCATGAATTTGTAAGATTTTCACTCCAGAGTTTCAACATTGGCATTTTTCCACACCTCCTTATGAACAGTACAGCTGTCATTTTACATATCCTGGCCAAAATGTGTTTTCACACTTCCGGCACAGAATAGCACGGTCACTGTGGGAAATCAGTTTTTAGGGACAGATTAAGAAAATGGCAGTGACACTGTTCATGAGCAGAGGTACTAAAATTCCTATGTTGAAAATTTGGTGATGAAAGTCCTTAAAATGACTGTGTGACAAGCATGCATTGCGCAGTTCCCACGCACCCTTGTAACTTCGCAAATTTGCAATATTTTCATGCCAGATTTTCAACACTGGCATTTTTTCACACCTCCTTATGAACAGTATAGCTGCCATTTTTCACATCCTGCCCCAAAATGTGTTTTCACACCTGTGGCGCACAATGGCGTGGTCGCTGTGGGAAGTCAACTTTTGGGATAGATTAACAAAATCACAGTGCCACTGTTCATGAGAGGAGGTCCCAAAATGCCTATGTTGAAAATGTGTCTCTGCAGGGTGGGGGTGAGGTTGGTGTCAGTTCAGTACTTCACTGCCATTCCTATTATGCAGTTGTCTGATGAGGAGAGCGTGGTTGACAGTGTCAAAGGCCTTGGTAAGGTCTATGAAAGTTGCCTCCACCAAGAGTCCTTGTTCCAGAGAGTTATTGATAAAGCCTGTAAACTCCAGGAGCACAGTGATGGTACTATGCCCACACTTGAACCCATGCTGTTGGGAACATTGCAGTTGGTTGTTATCCAGATACTCTATGAGTTGGTCAGCCACGATGAGCTCCAGGGCCTTAGAAATCGGGGGAAAAATAGAGATCGGGCGATAATTTCCCTGCAGTGCTTGTTCACCACTCTTGTGCACTGGGGTGACCACTGCAGATTTCCAAAGATATTGAAATTGTGATTGAGAGTGACAGGTTGATTCTTTTAGTAAGAGGTGTGAGGATTTCCTTGAGGGTAAGGGCAACAAACTTTAAGTCCAAGGAGTCCCCACTGAATCTAACTTTCCCCAGTACTTTCTTAAGATAACGTCTGGCTTCATTTATAGACACTGCTTCTAAGTAAAATGGTGGCTGGTCCCGGGGGGAGGGGGTCTGGACTGCAGTGCTCATACCTGAGGAATGTAACCACGAAGTAGTCGGGGGAAGAATGTTGCTAAGGTCTGTAAATACTTTGTTGAAAGCGTTTGCAATGGCTTTTGGGTCCACGGTAGGGGTGCCATCGACGTTCAGTATGTTCGGGGTAGTTTGGGGTCTTTATTAGTGATGTCTTTGATGTTGCTCCAGGAGGTGGAAAGGGTTTCTTTGAAATACTGGCTTTTAGCAGAATGGATAGCATGGGTACACTCATTTCTCACTGCTTTGTACCTCTGTAGGTTAGCTTGTGTACCCAGCTCTTGAGAAATGTGCCAGAGGTGATCCCTGTGTTTTAGTAGATCAAGAAAAGCAGGGGTGATCCAGGGATTATGGGTTTCCTTGATTTTTGTAGTTTTGAAGGGGCATGCTTATTGCAGGTTGCATTAAAGAGGTCGATGAAGAGTTCCAATGCAGTGTCGACGTTGCTGGCTGTATATACATTAGACCAACTGGTGATCCTTAGGTCAGCTTGCAGTAGCTCGAGGTGTCCCAGAATGAGGACCTGGCTAGTGACAGTTCTGGCAGGGGGCTTGCGGTAGTTATTGGACCAGTAAAACTTGATGGGAGTGATCGCAAATATAGTCGGGTAGGACAGAGGTACCCTACTTCTGGGACTATGTCCCCCTGCATGATGTTCCAATTGTCAGAAGGCCTTTTTGGGCATTTTAGTAGCGGCAGCATGTAAAGCCATTACAAAATGCTGGCTAACCCAGATCTGCCCCACTTTACATGACTGGGTGAGGTTGGTGAAAAATATTTATGGAATGGAGAAACTGACAGCAGACCTAAGGCTGCAGTTAGAACGTTTAGGAGTCTGGCTTTCTTTTATGCACCTGATGGAAGAGTTGGAAGGTAGGTCTGTCCTGTCCCAGCAGGCAGAATGTTATTAAGTTGCCACAGTGCCATACTGAGTTCACACTGAGCCAAGCTATCTTTCTTATGGCAGAGTGTTTTATCTGTACGTTACACCCTTACCTGTTGCTCCAATAGTATCTTATTACTTTGTTTAATTATGACAATTTTTCCTTTCTCTTTGTAGTCATACATATACCTGTTGCTGTGTGTTTTTTTAACATGACTTTTCGTGGTTTTCATTTAATTATCTGTGAAGAAAGTTGGGCCGAGACGTTTATATGAAAGACCTAACCATTGTAATATATTTAAAATGGACTAGTCTTTAATATTAGTTTTATTTCTGGGTGCCACTTCTTTTTAGCCTACAGCTGGAAAATTAAGTGATAAAAATCTATGAACGTTTTCTTTTCTTCAGCACTGAACTGGAAGTGGACTTAACTTCATTCGAACTTTTATTACAATGCGATCAATTAATATGGTTTCAGTTTTACAGTAGTACCATGTTTAATGGTTCTAAGGCATGTATTGCATTGTAATAGTGCTTTATGTATTTGCTTAAGTAATGCACTGTGTAGGACTATGCTAATAAAGAAGTTAAAATCATCACAAAATAGTCCACGTTTCATATTCCATTTATGAAATAAATAGGTAATTTTTTGTCTCATTTCTATCTGGGATTTTAACGTGGCTTGGTTTTAAAAATAACACTAAGTGATTTGTTTGTGTTCAGTTGCCATGTGGCTCTGCATTACTGTGCAGGTTGCTAGATACACTGGGCCTGATTCTCAAAGCTCTGATTTTGATGGAAGGTGCCTGCACCACACAGCAATGGCACAAGGGGCACCTTGCATCAAAATGTGCAGACTTTGGGATGTTCAAAGACCCCCCTGCACCACAATGGGACCCAGTGCACCAGACTGACCCTGTGCCAGGTCTGCACCATGCAGCTGTGTGCACCAGTGCACTAGAGGGCTTGTAAAAGGTGCAAGCTGCCATATTCCCTAATTCTGGATTCTCAAAACCCTCTCAGAGGGGACACTTCTAAGTACCATTAGACTAGCCAGGGCTGGTCTAATGGTGCTTAGAAATGTGCCCTCTGGGAGAATTTAGAAAACTTTCACCACTCCCAGAGCCCACCCTGGGTGGTAGGGAACATGTGCCACAGTCCCCTCTCCCTATCTTTGGTCTCCCCTTGAAATAAACAGTATCTTTCCTTGGTGATCTAGTGGATGCCCCTACCTATCCCTGATCTCCCCTTGAAATAAACATATATCTTTCCCTGATGGCCTAGTGGACCCCCTCTGTATCCCTGATCTGCCTGAATAATATAAAATATAACTTTCCCTGGTGGTCTAGTAGACCACCCACCCTGGCAGGCAGTGCCCCACCTCCCTATTCCCCCATCCCATCCCATAGCCGGTGACCGACACAGCCCTGTGCTTTCCACCATGGCCAGTCACTGACTGAGCTGTCAGTGAGTATGTACTGTAACAGTTGATTGTTCAGTAAGTGCTCATTGATGGCTCAGTTGGCAGCCGGCTGTGGTGAAGAGTGGGGGGCTGTGCCAGTCACTGACTTGGGGAAAGAACGGGGGAAGCAGGGTGGTGCGGCACTGCCTGCTGGGGTGGGGGGCCACTAGACCACCATGGAAAGTTATATTACATGGGCAGATCGGGGATAGGAAGGGGGGTCTGCTAGACCACCAGGGATGTGATTACTTTTAATAAACAGTTGATCTGGGCTGGGGGCCACTAGCCGTCAGGTACTTTTTATGTTTGCTTGCACGCATGTGCACGAAACATAGTGTCGTCATCCGAGTTTTCGGAGGTGTGTCACCCCATCTTCCAATTCAGTCAGTGTGTTGGCAGGCATGGCCCCAGTCCTCCAATGCATGCTGGAGCTGTCTATAACAGCTCCAAAATGCAGTGGCGTACAGTTGAAAGGGGGAGCTACGCTTCAGTGAGCAGCGATCAGATATTGCCTGCTCATGCACAGCTCCCCCTACACATACACACACACACACACGCATGTATACTGCATGCTGCCCCCCCCCACGCACACACTGTATAGCCGACGGGGGTGCCCAATCCCACGTCAGCTGTGCTGCTCTCCCCTGCCCTCCAAAGCCTTCCATACCGCTGGGTGCCCACCCCAGCGTGGCAACTCATGTTATGGCCGACAGTGCCCAGCCACGTCGGCTCCCACTGTCCCCCCCCAGAGTACAGGGTGCCACGCTGAGAGCCCACCCCAGCATGGCAATAGATCTAGGACTGACGGGGTGCCCAATCCTCCGTCGGCTCCATTCCCTCCCAACCAGCCATCCTTGTGCCACGCTGGGAGCCCACCCAGCATGGCAACGCCCCATGCTAGTCTTTTTAAAAAAACAACCTGTAAAGAAAAAACGGTCCCATGCAGTCTCTCTGCCACCCCACAACCCGCACCCACCCACTGCGCACTTGCCTCCCCACCCCCACCCCATACTTCACCTCCGAGTCCAGCGCAACGATCTTTGGTGGACCGGGAACACGTCTGCACTCTTCAAAGCCGACCGCGAACTGAGGAAATGCTGGTAAGCTGTATAATGGGATAGATAGGGTTTTTTCAACTTTGTTGCATATCTCAGGCATTTTTTGGAATTTTTGCACCAAATTTTCAACATGGAGTTTTTGGGACCCCTTCTCAGGAATGCTGTCACTGTCATGGCGTTATTCGTGCCCAAAGGGTGATTTCGCAGTCACTGCATGAAATCACCTTTTGGGACCGATTAACAAAACAACACTGCCAGTGTTCATAAGGTGGACTCTTAAGAATCCTATTTTGAAAATTTGGTGGAAAAATTCCAAAAAATGACTGTTTTACGAGCATGCGTTGCGCAGTTCCTACGCACACTCTTAAGTTCGTAAATTTTCAATATTTTCACTCCAGATTTTCAACATTGCCATTTTACCACACCTTCTTATGAGCAGTATAGCTGTCATTTTTCACATCTCACCCAAAACGTGTTTCCGCCCATGTAGCGCACAACGGCGCAGTCAGTGTGCGAAATCAATGTATGGGACAAATTAAGAAAATCACAGTGACACTGTTCATGAGCAGAGGTCTTAAAATGGCTATGTTGAAAATTTGGTGAAAAAATTCCTGAAAATGACTGTTTTACGAGCGTGCATTTTACAGTTCCTACGCGCGCTTTTAAGTTTGCGAATTTTCAATATTTTCACTCCAGATTTTCAACATTGCCATTTTACCACACCTCCTTATGAGCAGTACAGCTGTCATTTTTCACATCTCACCCAAAACGTGTTTCTGCCCATGTAGCGCACAATGGCGCAGTCAGTGTGCGAAATCAATGTATGGGACAAATTATGAAAATCACAGTGACACTGTTCATGAGCAGAGGTCTTAAAATAGCTATGTTGAAAATTTGGTGAAAAAATTCCTAAAAATTATTATTTTACGACTGCGCGTTGTGCAGTTCCTGTGCATGCTCGTAAGTTTGTGAATTTAATATTTTCACTCCAGATTTTCAACATTGCCATTTTATTACACTTCCTTATGTACAGTCATACGTCTCAACCTCTTGTCTCATAAATCAGGGACAGGGTTTAAAAAAATCAGGGACAAAGACCCTAAATCAGGGACACATCTTAAAAATTGGTAATATTCACCCAGAAAGTTGACAGAATAATGGGATTAGTGTAAGGTGCATTTTCTGAAGGAGAACAAGTCTGTAACTTTAATGTTTGACATTATTTTGTGTTTACAGCCCCTGCTGTTCAGTCATAAAAACACAGATTTTACGAGGGACAGAGGAAAATTTTGAGGCAAAATCAGGGACATTTGAGAGGTATGTGAACAGTACAGCTGCCATTTTTCCTGTCGCTCAAAATGTGTTTTCGCACATGTAGCACACAATGGTGCTGTTGGTGTGCGAAAGCAATGTTTGGGACAGATTATGAAAATCACAGTTACACTGTTCATGAGCAGAGGTCTTAAAATGGCTATGTTGAAAATTTGGTGACAAAAGTCCATAAAATGACTGTGTTACGAGTGAGCATTGCGCAGTTTCCACGCACCCTCATAAGTTCATGACTTTGTAATATTTTCAGTCCAGATTTTCACCAGTGTCATATTTCCACACTTCCTTATGAACAGTACAGCTGTCATTTTTCACAATATGGCCGAAGTGTGTTTTCACACTTTCAGCGCAGAGATGCGTGGTCGCTGTGGGAAATCATTGTTCGGGACAGATAAAGAAAATCACAGTGACACTGTTCATGATCGGAGGCTAAAATGCCTGAGTTGACAATCTGCTGTAAAAAATCCCCAACCTAATTATATTACGAGTGTGCATTGCACAGTTTCTATGTACGCTCGTGACTTCACCAGTTTTTTTAATATTTTTACTGCAGATTTGCAACATTGCTATTTTTTACACCTCCCCATGAACAGTACAGCACAGCTGTCATTTTTTACATCCTGTGCGGAATGTTTTTGCATCTGTGGTGCTAAATGCTGTAGTCACTGTGCATAAGCAGCTTTCGGCAAACAAACTGATATTGCCACTGTTCATGAGGTGGGGTCACAAAAACATGTTGAAAATTTGGAGTGGAAATACCAACAAATGCCTGAGGTATTAGGGTTTCCAACCATAACGCCCATCCCTGTAGAGAATGACAGGCATCAGGGGTGTGACTTGGGATTCTTGCCTGTGATGCTCATACCATTCCACACCCTGCAGCCAGTGAGAGGCATCGAGGTATGCCTTGGACTCTTCGGCCCCAAAGTTCACCCCATTCTATTATATCACACCCATCTCACCGAATTTCCTGATGGAATGGGGTGCGCATAAGGACCAAAGACCCCAAGGAACACTGTGACACTTGTCAGTGTCTGCAGGGTAGGGTGTGGTGAAATGGCGTGGTGAAATGGCGTGGCCGTTATGCCTGATGACCGAAAGGCACACCCCAATGCCTGTCACTCTCTGCAGGGTGGTGGTGGGGTTGGCTTCAGTTCAGTACGTCACTGCCATTCCTATTACGCAGCTCTGTAACTTCTACACTACCACTGCCAATGCCAGCAAGCAAATATTCGGCATTGACAAATGCTTGTTTTATATTTTGCATGTATATATTTTACTTGTTACACATACTGTCTGGGAGTGTTTGCAATAACCCACAACTTGGTTCTCACCTGCCATGAGTGCCGCCTGACTGTGCCCGCAGCTTGTGGCAAACCTCTTAGGTGCACCATCTCTTTGGCGCATGGCTACCTTTGCCGCAAGCTGCAGGACTTTGCTGCCAGGATCCTACCCTATAGAGAATTGGGCGCAGGCTCCCTTGCTCACTGACAATCTGTGCAAGCTGTCATTGGTGTGGCTTGGGTTGCCCTTTGTGAATTGAGCCCACTATGTCCCTATGTTTTCATCCCATGTTGCTATTATGTTAGAAATGCATGGGGAGGAGATGGGCAGGCTGTGCAAGAAAAAAATCGTGATGGCTTCATGTTTTGTTTACCAAGGGAGTGCAGGCTTGAGTTGTGGCTACACAGTGATTTATTTATTTATTTTTTAAATATATTGATTTGGTTGACCCTGCATTCCTGTGTTTGGCCCAGAGAGTTTGAAGGTTGACAGGAAATGTGCACTACAGAATGAGTGCTAGGAGGGTCAGCATGAAGTGACATAGAAACATAGAATTTGTCAGTAGATAAAGAACACTAGGCCCATCTAGCCTGCCCTCAAGCCATATACTTGTTTGTGGTCTCTGACACTAAGTGATCAGTGGTTTCCCATCACACCTTCCCTCATCAAGGTTCCCTTGTGCCTATCCCAGGCATGTTTAAAACCCTCCACTGTGCTTGCTCCCACCACTTTCTGAGGCAAGCTATACCATTTGTTCACCACTCTCTCTGTGAAGAAAAACTCTCACATTTCCCCTTATCCTGCCCCCCTTTAATATTATATCATGCCCTCTTGTTCTTGCACTCCTTCTGCATTGGAAGATGTCCTCCCCCCGTACCGTGTTAAAGTACTTGAGGTATTTGAATGTTTCTATCATGTTCCCCCTTTCCCTTCTATCCTCCAGTGAGTATGTAACTCCTAGGTGGCATTACCCAAGGGCTACTACACCTGCTTGCTTGGCTAGTTTTAGATTAAGGGGCCTGGGTACGGAAACGGGTGCCTCCACCCAGAGGTCAGGGTTGTTAGTGGTCAAGCTAACCTGGGTACAGCTCTCCGGGACACTGTAACTCCCCTCTTTCCCTTCTAGTGGCCTGAACAATATGCAGTAATTACTTTTGCAATGACCCTTATTCACCATGCAACTACCCACACTGTTTGCACTTACCACCAGGGCTGGTTCCACCAGTTCGACCCTGGAGACCCCCAGTAAAACAAGGTTAGGCACAGCAAACAACAACAGTACAGTGCTTTTGGTACAAACTGGAACCACAGTCAGGTTAAATGCAAAAAGAGTTAGATCTGATTTATTCAGGGGAGATTAACAAGGGAGGGGCGTAATCAGGTTGATTGGCTTAAAGGCTAAATCAATTGGACAGTCATGCATGCACTTCAGAGTCCCCCACACAGTCCTGCGCTCTGGGTACCCAGGTAGGAAAATGGTGGGCTAGCCAGAAATGTTACCCAGGGTAGGCTGGCGTCACAGCTGGTTGGGGCCCTGTGATGGAAGAAAGCAACATGCACAACACACACACTGCCAGGGGAAGCAGGGCCTACACAAATCACCAAGGCATCGTTCCTGTTCAAAGCATTGAGCAGGGGGCTGATCCCCAGGCAGGTCTCTTGTCGATGACTTTCTCTGTGTAGCAGGTAACCTGAGTGAGTCAGTGTGACAAGGCCCAGGCCAAGTGGAGATGAATGCAGATTCAGTCCGGGGGGGGGCTGGATACAGCCTCCAGCAAGCAGAATACAGTTCAGCACACAGTGGGGAACCAAATCACGACACACTAGCAGCACACAGCACATTTACATGTAAGGAAATTCTACTGTGCCAGGCAGAGGACTTCCTGCCCGCAATTATAGAGTCCCTGCACCAAACCAGGAGTTCAGAGGTGGCTAGAGATCCTGATAGGCCGATCGCATTCAGCAAACCTTTTGATCTTCCTCAGGTTTTGAGCCTGTCACAGTTCAGTGGCATTAAACGTTCTCCCAATTCGGATTCAGTCCGATAAATTCACAAGTTCTCTCATGGGGACAGCAGGCAGGTAGTCCAAAACTCAGCCCTCCCATGTGAAACTACACAGAACTGCTGCTCGACTATCTCGAGCTGTTCACCTTTTCACTTTCACTTTCCAACTCAGAATCACCCTAGCTGCAAACAGCCTGGGACTTTCCCCAGAATCCAAGACGTTAGGTTCGCTGATCCATGTGTCAAGTCACTGCAAGGGCTCCCCCTCTGGGTCCATTTGGGTGCCAAGGTTCCAAAACTACAATTCCTACAGAATTTTCCTCCCACAAGACCCCTGGGGACAAACACCATTTTAGGGTCCCCAAAGCTACTGATTGGTCCAAACTTTCAGTCCCGCGCCAAGATGGTGGCACAATGCAGAAAAGTCCATGCTGCAAGAAAGGCAGGTTAGACAAACTCCAATAACATTATTATTATAACAGCTGTTCAGCAAATGAGTACAACTTCTAACAGAGCTCCCTCTGCGCAAGTAGCAGTGGCTGAACGGATCGATTATCTGGCAGCCCAGGTGGGACTCGAGCATGGAGACAGTCAGCCCCCACCCAGATCAATTATAACTGCGATAAAGGCAACTCTTAAAGAGACAACACACAGAAGCTATACAGGCACGCTCGGGCAATAACGTTTAAACTATTAAGACACAGGACACCAACCTGGCAGTGGAGATTTAGGCTAGTCCAAGGAAGACTTTTCAGGAACCCCCTTTTGCACCCTTTTGGGTGGGGGGGTTACCATGTACATATTAAGGTCCTGCAATATGTCTTCATATGTTTTGTGGTGCAAGTTATGTATCATCTTAGTTGCCCTTCTCTGGACTGCTTCCACCCTGTTAATGTCTTTGCGAAGGTGTGGCCTCCAGAACTGCACACAGTACTCTAAGTGAGACCTCACTAGTGTTTTATACAGTGGCATTACCCTCCGCCTTCTGCTAGTGATACCTCTGCCTGTGCATCCCAGCATGCCACTGGCCCTCCTTGCAGCTTTTGTGCTCTGCTTGGACACCTTTAGGTCATCTGAAATGATGACCCCCAGGTCCCTTTCTTCCTTGGTGATTGTCAACACCTCCCACCCCATCCTGTATGTTTCCCAAGGGTTCCCTCTCTGTATGTGCATTATTTTGCACTTCTTTTCATTGAATCCCAGCTGCCGCACCTCTTACCATTTTTCAAGCTTCCTCGGGTCCCTTTTCATTTTCTTTACCCCTTCTGGAGTATCCATCCTGTTGCAGATGTTGGTGTCATCCGCAACCTGGCAGATCTTTCCCTCCAGTCGTTCCGTAATACCACTGATGTACACGTTGAACAGGACTGGTCTAAAGACTGATTCCTTTGGTACCCTGCTGGTCACCCCCCTCTCCCTGGATTGGATCCCATTTACCACCACCCTCTGTCTCCTGTCTGCTAGCCAGCTCCTAACCCAGTCTACCACCCTGTGTCCCATGCCTAGACTAACCATCTTGTTAATCAGCCTTTTATGTCAGATGGTGTCGAAGGCTTTGCTGAAGTAGAGGTAGGCGATGTCCACCCCCGCCCAATTTAGTTCCTTTGTCACCCAATCAAAAAAATCTGTAAGATTAGTTTGCCATGATCTTCCTGCTGTGAATCCATGCTGCCTCAGATCCTGAGCACTGCTGGATTCCAGGTGTGCCACAATTCATTCTTTCAGCAGTGCCTCCATGATCTTCCTCACCACTGAGGTTAGGCTGACCGGCCTGTAGTTCCCCGGCTCCTCCCTACTTCCACTTTTGTGTAAAGGAACTACATTTGTCCTCTTCCAGTCCTCTAGAACCACTCCTGTGTTGAGTGACCCTGTGAACAAAGCTACCAGAGGTGCTGCCAGTTCACTACGCTGCTCCCTCAATATCCTTGGGTGTATGCCATCTGATCCCATAGCATTATCCACCTTCAGCTTTGAGAGCCCCTCCAGGACTCTCTCTACTGTCAATGGACTGGTGTCTACCTCTCCCTCCCCTTTGCATATGTTGCCCATCTGTGGTCCCTGACCCTCCCTCTCTTCAGTGAATACTGAACAAAAGTATTTGTTCAGTATTTCTGCCATCTCCTGGTCTCCCTCCTTACACTCTCCTTTATCCCCTTTGAGCCTTACTATGCCTCCCCTGGTTTTTCTTTCACTGATGCAGCTATGGAATGTCTTGTCCCCTTTCTTCACTGTCTTACTAGTCCCTTCTCAGTCTGTGCCGGAGCGCTCCTAACAGCCTTAACTGCTTCCCTTAAACAATCAAGGTATACCTCTCTGTCTTCCTCCCTTTGGGTCCCCTTATACTTCCTGAAACTCACCCTTTTAGCTCTTACTTTGTCTTTCACTTCTTTCAAGAACCATAACAGTTTATTCCTTTTCTTCCCTTTGTGCACCAACCTGATGCACTGGGTCTTCACTTCCGTTGTGGTGCCCTTTAGTTTCCCCCACTGCTCCTCAACCCCCTTTATCTTCCCCTTCTGTAGGGCTACTCTGATATACCTATCAATTTCAGTGAAGTCGGCCTTCCTAAAATCTAATACCTTCACCCTTGTGTGACTAGCTTGTCTCTCTGTTCCCACGCTAAACTACACTATGTGGTGGTAGCTGGATCCTAGCTTCCACCTGGATGTTGGATGTGACTCTGTCCCCATTGGTTAGTACAAGGTCCAGAATCGCTGTGCCTCTGGTGGGAGCATTCACTAGCTGCCTGAGGCCTGCCTTCTGTTATGAATCCAGGATGTCACGGCTCCTGGATGATGTAGCTATTGAGCTTGTCCAATCCACATCTGGGATATTGAAATCCCCCAGCAGTAATACTTTGATGCCATCTCGTGAATCTGGTCCACTAGATCTCCATCCCCTTTCTCCCCCTGCACTGGAGGTGTGTAAATCACCCCTGTGTGGATTGCTGTGCCATTGCCTGGCTCTAGGGTGACACACAGTGCTTCAGCCTCCCCCTGTCTACCTTGCACCTCTGTTGCTTTTATACCTTCCCTGACATACAGGGCCACCCCTCCTCCTTTTTAACCCCCCATCCCTCCTGGACAGAGCATAGCCTGGTACATTAATGCCCCACCCATGATTTGTGGTGTACCATATCTTCATTTATTGCTATGTCCAGGTCCGCCTCCACTAACAAGGCCTCCAGGTCTGGGATTTTGTTTTCCAGGATTCTTGCATTCGTCACCATGGCCTTCCACATTCTGATGCCCCTCCTTTCTCTGCACCTATTTTTGCTGCCCTTCTGCCCCCCCCAATTGACCTTCTTTTGAGGCCTTGATTCCTCTGCTTCCCTTACTTCCTGTATTCGCTGTTCTGGCCCTGAACTCCTTTCCCTGCATGTCTGTCTTATCTGCTGTATCTTGCGGGGTGGGCTGCTTGAGTTACCCTGCTCCTGTTGGGCCTCCCCAGGCTAGTTTAAATGCTCATCAATGAAGCATTTGAACTGTCCATTGAGGATTGCTTTCCGCTTCCTGACAGATGTAGTCCATCGCCTGTGTACAGGGCTACATCGCTCCAGGTAGGTCCCCAGTCCCCATTGAGGCCATACCCCTTCTCGCTGCACCAAATGCTTCAACCATACATTAAAGGTACTGATGTGGAGATTCCTATCCCCCTCACTGCCTTAGACTGGCAGCACCTTCGAAAACGTCACAGAGCTTGCTACCTTCCCCAGGCGCCTTCCCTGCACTCTGAAGTTGGGCTGGCAGTATAGCCTAGAGGTTAGAGGAACGAGGTGTGAACGAGCTTGATACATCCAGCAGACCAGACCTGAGTTTGATTCTCACAGCCTCCACTTGCATACTGTGTGAGTCTGAGCAAGTCACTTAACCGCCCAGTGCTCCCAGGTCACCTCTGAAAACAGGTACTTGTGCTTAGTGGGCCTTACCCGGTTACCAAAGACTAAAATAAAAAAAAGTCCTCTTTCACCTGCTCTAAGCTTGCCTTGCTACTGGATAGGTGATTTTTTCCCAGGTGGACAATGACCTCCAGCCCTCCCCTCCTTGCCACCACTTCAGTGATCCCTTGGATCCACCCACCCTCCCTCTGAGCTGTGCCTCCAGGAAGACGCTTGACCTCCCTTTCCTCCCTGCTGTCCTTTTGCAGATCCAATCCCTGGAAAACTGAGTCCCCCACCAGGAGTAACTTCTTCCTCTTCTGGAGTCCTCTATCTCCCGCCCCTGGGTCTCCACCTTGGAGGACCCTCACCTCCCCCACGGTCATAGCCTTTGGTTCCCTTGTGGTGGTCTCCCACTCCTCCTTAACAGTGTAGGCATTGTTGAGCTCAACTGAATGGGGATGTGTCTCTGCCCCCCCACTCTGCCCCTCCCTGAGCCCACTTTTATACACCCCACCCTCTGTCTGGGTGTTCGATGAGGTAGTGGCTGGAGGCATGGTGGTCTCTGGGTGGGGGTAAAGGTCTCCAGCATTCCTGCCAGTTCCTTCCATAGTTTGACAACTTCCTCCCTCAACCCAGAGAGGTGCCGGCATATGGGGCAGCACCGCAGTTCATAGAAAGTCTTCCTTAAGACTGCTGCTCTGCATCCACTGCGCTACACCACTCCCTGCATGTTTATTTACAGCCATTCTATTGATCCCCTCCTGTAATCCTTAGCAAGGCTTTTCTTTTTTTTTGCTGTTTTTTTTTTTTGGCGTGTGTGAGTTCTACTCACTCACTGCCTCCCTTTCACTTTAATGTTGCTACTTTCCTTCCCTTCACTCTTTCCCTCTCTCCTCAGTCTACTATGTGTGTGTGTGCATACATTTATCCCCTACACAGCATGCCAGGCTGTAAAGGATATTACAGGTGTATGTCCCTTGCTCTTTCAGGAAAGTGATATCAGAAGCCCTGGTATAAAGGAAACAACATCCTTGGGGTGGGTGGGACCGAACCCTCCAGAGACAATCAGCTACAGCTCTGACCCATCACCCTGGTGAGTGCTTTCTTTCCTTTCAGCAAGACACCTACACAACACTAACAGAAAATATACCCTGCAAAATATAATTTCAGCTGCTGCTCTCTTGGCTTCCCTTTCTTCTCCTCCTCCTCTCCTGTCTTCCTAGTTTGCTGGCTCTGTCAAAATTTAAAGGCCAGCAAACAAACCTTCACTCTTGCTCAAACAAAATGGGGAAGCAGAGTGAATGGCAGTTAGGAAAAGACTTCAATTTCAAATCACCCTAATCCCCTGAAATATGATAACTGCACTTAAGGTAAAAGACTCAGCCAACTACACACAGTTACAAACTCACCAGCAAACAAACCTTCACTCCTGCCCAAACAAAATGAGGAAGCACAGTGAATGGCAGTTAGGAAAGGGTCCCTCCTGGAATTTCTGAGAGGGTACTTGCCTAGTGGCCATTAGCCAATCACGGGTCACCACCTTCCTAGGTCCAAGGAGCAGGAGGGTGGTGACCAGTGGCCTCTGCCCCAAAGGTGAAAGGCTAGGAGTAGTCTGGAGCTGGGAGGGGCCGAGGTCAGCATTATAAAGACCGGACAGCAGAGGGTCTCCCTCTTTCCGAACAGATGACAACAAGGAACACTGAAGATGGTTCTCTCTCTGTACATTCCAGGTAAGGCTCTGGGAGTCTTCTAGTCTAATAGGCCCCATACCCATCCCTATGGCTTGAGCGGGGCGGCAGGGGGTTGGGGAGATGGGAGATCTGTGTCTATAGGATGGTTTTGGGACTCTGATATAACCCCCCCCACACACACACACAAAAAAAAACTATCAGCAAGATGGGAATGAATTCTCTGAGCTGGTAATAGGTCCCATCCCAGTAACAGCCCCAGCAAGCGAGCAGTGGCCAGGCCGGGTGGGATCGGACATGGCCTTACAGTTTTGGGTGAGGTAACCAGCAGGCCAGTGCTACCTCTTTTTATAGAATTTTCTGAGGTATGGTTGGGTACAGGAATAACGGGGGTTTTGTGGCCATAGCCTAGGGTGTCAGCATTCCTGTTGCTGCCTGCAGGCAGTTGGCACACCTGCTTGGGCATTGGGGGGGCAGATGGTCTCGGCGGATGAGTGGCTCCTCACATGGCAACCATCCACTCGGCTCTGGCTCCCTGTTTCGCTGCAATACCTCTCCACCCAGCTGCTCAGCCCATGCAGGGCTGCCCTCCATTACTAAGCCCCTGGCTCTCCTAGCCACGTCCGGTCCTCGGTGACAACATGTCGGGTCACTCCACTAGCACTGCCAGAAGTCTGTGGTGGGCTGTTCCCTCCCCACAGGTATGGCCATTTCCTGGGTGTGTGGTCAGAAAAAAAAAGACTAACTTCTAGAGCAAAATGCCGGCTATCTACCAGGGGCGACACAACAGAAGGTTAGAGGCCTTACCACCCAAAACCCACCCAAAACCCACTGCAGCAGTCATGCGGCACTTACCTGCGCTGATGGTGGTAGGAGGACGGACAGTCAGCTGCCCCACATCGGCTGCCCTGCACCTTCCAGGGTGGGATCCATGTGGTCTGCATTGGATCCCATGCTGGATCTGCAATTCAGCACTTCCATGCTTTCTGGTTTCTGTCCCCTGCCATTTTAAATCCTCTGCACTCATAGGCCAATTGCCTCCTTCTCCTTCTTGTGATAATCTTGCCTACCTTGAGATCGGGCCTCCCATTGGCCGCCACTTCTTGCGAGATGCCGCCTGCCATCTTAGGAGAGGTTTCCCCACAGGATCTCCATGGCAGCAGCGAGATCACGTGCTACTTTGGAGGTATCAGTAAATAAAGAAATCAAATAAGAAAGACATGACTAAATACATAATGAACAGCCAATTAAATAAAATATACATAGTGGGCAGCACCTCAGAAATTCAAGCAGGGCCTGCGACAATGAGCATCACAGCAGGAATCCAAGCTCTGCATGCCTCATACCTTAGAGCCATGAGACCGAAAAATGTTCCATTGCTGGCTTAAGCCCAGCCTGTCATAGTACGACTCTCCTCCTTGGGCAGTTCATTATGGCATTAAAGGCACAGCTACCATTTAACAGCACTGACAGCCTTGGGCACTAATTTGACTATCTGCTGCTGAATAAATGAACAAATAATAGGTCCCCACTCGAACACACCCCAGTCACTGAGAACAGGGTAATGCACCAAGAAGGACCCAGGGGGCAGTCTGCAGGGGGGATTTAAGGGGGGGGGGCCTTTCAATGTAGGCTCACACTGAGAATTTCACCCACTGCATCATAACTGGTCAGTGCTGCCCTTTCTCCGCAGGTATTTTGTGCAGGTAAAAGGGCTAGCATATATGAGTACCGGGGTTTAGATGGCAGGGCAGGGAGATGAGGAGGCTCAGGTCTCTACGTCCCCGGACCTGCTGGGCACCCCCACTCAGGAATTTGTGGACACCCTGCAGTGGCTGATGGTATTGGGTGGTCCCAATTGGCTCCAGATGGCCATGCAAAGAGTGCCAACACAGTAACATGGGGTTCCCAATGCCAATAGAGCACCCAAGAGAATGAGAAAACCATCCATGAAAATGTAGGGGGCCCTGGCAATGAGGTGCACCAGGAAGTTGGCAGCAGAAGACCAGTGGGAGATGACCATGCAACTCAGTGCGGGTGACCAGGATGTCGTGCTAGTAGAGATGGTGGTCGAAGGAGGGGAGGATGAAGATGATAAGGCAGGCAAGGGAACCAGCACAGCATCCCCCTCCAATGGCTGACTGAGTTAATGGGCGGGCTGGCCACAGCAAAACACAGTGTGAACACCAGGAAAGTGGGGGGGGGGGCAAACCCAAAAAAGTACCTTTCATACAGGCCTTGGGCAGGCAAAAGGGGGAGGTTACCACTATAGTAGGGAAGCGTTTGCTGGGCAAAGCATTGGATAGAGTGCGGGAAAGGGGCAGGGGTAGGTCTCCCTGGAGGGCCAAAGGGGGAGGCCAGCCAGGTGGGGGTCACTTAACAAGGGATACCCCGGCAGAGGCCCCTGGACCAGCAGTTTCTGGACAGCAAGAGTGATGGCCCTGGCCACTCCCCATATTTCCCCCATACAACCTGAACACAGTCCAGCAAAGGGCTGGGTGGCCTACACTACCCAGTGGAGTTGTAGGGGCACCACCAGCCCCCACAACATCATTCCCATGGTAGCCTTGGGCCCTCTGGGGGGCCAGCAATTCTTTGGGGATAGTAACGGGGGCAACCAGATTGCTGTGTCCCCAGCACCCACAACAGCGTCTATGCAAACACCAGGACAGGGGACAGAAGGGGGGACACTCTCTGTGTCAAATGGAGAGCCACTCAGAGCTGCAAAGACCACATCACAGTTCACAGTGAACAACACAGTGAGGCAAGTCTGGGGGATGGGAACGGCCATGGTAGGACCAAGAGCTGGGAAAAATGAGTCCCTGCAAGCAATAGGGGCTGGGATGGAGACCATGCCCACACTACAACAGGAGCTCACTGCGTCTGCACTTGCTGCCACCGGGCCAGATCATTGGGCCTACCTGGGGGTAGATGACTCAATGGACACTCACCTGACTCCTGCCATGAGGTATAAGATATGGAGGGGGGCAGTACATAGAGGTCTTTGAATTATTACACAGGGAACTGCTAGACTTGGGAGACAAGGACAGACTCAAGTAAGAAAGGTTGCCCTGGCCAAAGGTGCCACACACTTTTGAGAACTGGGCAGCAGCTTTTTATGTCTTTGTCTCCATCTACCATGCAAAGTTCCCACAGAAGATAGGGCAGCTGCTCAAATATAGGGATAACATAAAAACAGCCCACCTGGCCTTCAAAAGGAATGCATGGCAGAGGTACGAAGAGCTGTTCTGCATGAGGGTGCCTAGATCCCCTGACATGAGATGGAACAAGATCGACCATGACCTGTGGTGCAGACACATGATGTGGGCCAAGCCTGCTAATGTGACATACACAGCCAGTGGCCACATGGTCAACAAGGTAGCTTGGGCAGGACAGAAAGGGGGTGAGACACCTGCAGGCAGTTCAGTGCTGGAAAATGTCTTTGTGAATTTTGCAAATTCCAGCATGAGTGCAGCAGTTGTGGAGGTAAGCACAAAGCTGCCACCTGCCGAGGTGGGGATGGGGGGGCACTGTAAAAAGGGGGATGGCCAAACAGCTGACAACAAACAGGGGGACAAGTACACGAAGCGGTTTGGCGAGGTCCCCAGTAAAAACTGAACACATGGCAGCATGGCTTGACTGTTACCCTTGCAGAAAAGACACACAGTATCTGTTTGACGGTTTCTCTTTTGATTTTTGCATTCCCTACCAGGGGCCCAGGCCAGTAGCCACCATGGCAAACAACAGCAAGTTGGCTAGGGCATTGAAGGAAGTGGTGGCCGAGAAGGTTAATAAGGAAGTGGCTGCTGGTAGGGTAGTGGGGCCATTCAAGATGCTGCCACTGAGCCCCTTGAGGGTCTCTCCATTGGGGGTGGTCCCAATGAAAACACCGGGAGAATTCAGGTTGATTCACCACCTATCGTATCCAAAAGGGGCTTCAGTGAATGATTTTATCGGCACTGAAGACAGTGCAGTGTTTTATGCATCTTTTGATACAGTGGTCAAACTAGTCCAAAAAGTAGGCAAGGGGCACAATGAGCCAAGAGCAATATCAAGTCAGCTTTTCGACTGCTACTCGTCAGTCCAGGGGATTTCGACCTATTGGGCTTTTCCTTCTAAGTGAATTTTTACTATGACACGGGTTGCTCGGTCTCATGTGCGGCATTCGAGACTTTTAGCCACTTCCTAGGATAGGCCACCCTGCAACACAGTGGCAACCAGTTAATCAAGCACTATTTAGATGATTTCCTGTTCATAGGGGCACTAGACACAGCACAGTGCAGAGACACGCTGGCATCATTTGCACACCTCATGGACTGGTTTGGGGTGTCATTAGAGCATGAAAAGACCAGGGGCCAGTAACCTGTCTGGTGTATCTAGGTATAGAACAAGACATGGTACACATTGTATCCTGATTGCCGCAAGAAAAAGTGGCTCTCCTCAGGAAGCTGGTAGCGGAAGTTCGGTCAGCCAACAAAGTGACCCTTAAAAAGTTAGTCACTGATTGGTTATCTAAACTTCACTTGCAAAGCTGTCCTACCAGGTAGACCATTTATGCGGCGCTTGTTCTGGGCCACAGGGGGCCTTGCACAACCACACCATCACATCAGGGTGTCAGCTGAGATTAGAGCAGATTTGGCAGTCTGGGGCACCTTTCTGCAGCAGTTCAACGGGGTGTTAGTGTGTCAGGCTGGTTTGGGTTTCAACCTTGATTTCAGCATGGTTACAGATGCAGCGGGTGCATCGGCTATGGGGGGGGTATTTTCAAGGTTCATAGTTTGCGGGGACATGGGATGATAGTTGGGTGGAGGCAGATCTCACCAAGAATGTGACCCTGTTCATTTTTCCCCATTCTGGTAGAGGTTTTTGTTTGGGGGGATAGGCTCAAACACAAAATAGTACGCTTTCAATCAGACAACATGGGGTAGTGTCCATATTAAACATGCAAACATCCAATTAAAAGGAAGTGATGCGGCTGCTGCAGATTTTTGTCCTGTGGTGCCTGCAACTCGACGTATCCTTCAGGGCAAGTCATGTGCCAGGGGTTGAAAATGTAATCGCGGATGGACTGTCTCGATTGCAGTTAGATAGCTTCCAGCAGATGGCTCTAGCTGCAGAGAAATACCCCATCAGAGTGTTGGCTTTCCTGTGGCAAATAGTGATCTAAGAACGGCCAGCCTGGTACATCATGCTTTGGCCCTTGGGACACTTAAAATCTTTCTGGGATTTCTTCGGGGACAGCCACAAGAACTACCAGCTCTTGCAGAAGACTCCACTACTGCAATGCTTTGTGTCCCATTTGATAGATGAGGACAGGGCCCCAGGTTACATCCGCAGTCATCTAGCAGGCATTGCCTTCATGCCAAAGATGCACAGGTTTCATGACATGACAGGTTCCTTCACCATCCGGAAAATGGTAGAGGGCTAGCAGAGGATCAAGGACACCAGGAAGGATGGTAGACGTCCGGTGGACAGCCACTTGTTAAGGTATATACTGGACAAATTGTGGGGGATATGCTCATTGGCCGACAAAGCTAGGCTATTCAAAGTGTTATTCACCTGCACCTTCTTTTGGGTGTTCAGGGTGTCAGAATTGGTGGAGGATCCTATCATGCAAGCCGGGCACTGCATACAATGGCAGGACATCAATTTCACAGGGGAGACGATGCAACTGTTGCTGTGCCACTCAAAGACAGCGCAGGCTGGTCCAAAAAAGATAGTCACCTTTCACAGTGCTCGGGGGAGCACCCTATGCCCCTGGGCTCTTGTCAAGGAATACATGGCTCACAGGGAGGTCAGACAGAGCACCTTGTTCACCCATGTGGGTGGAAAACCAGTCACTAGATACCAATTTGGGGGCAGTTTTCAGAAAAGGGGCGAGAGCAGCAGGGCGGGACCCCAGGTACTTCAGCACACATTCCTTCAGAATTGGGGCCACCAGTGAGGCAGCAAGGCTGGGGGACAGGAAGCAGAAATAAAGAGGATTGGTCGCTGGCAGTCAAAGGCCTATAAAATCTGCATTAGGCCTGGAACAGGGGAGTTGTGAAGGGGGCCCGAGAAAGTAAAAGAATTTCAATAACTGCTTTATTTGTCTTACAGGTGCACCCACTGACATCAAAAAATATTTCGTGGTTGGCCACTCTTTTGTTAGGAGAGCGCGCTCATGGGCAGCCCAGCAAGGACAAGGAGATCAACTGGGCATCCCAGAGGAAAGTGCGGGCATGCACTGTTGTGGTGTCACTGGCATGAGGTGGGGTAACCTCATACCGGCATTAAAAATATTGAGGTTACTCAAAAATCCACTTCAGGGTTTGGTAATACATTTAGGGGGGAATGACCTGGGGAGCATGTCCTCGATAGATATCATGAAAGGAATGATGGTGGATCTGGGGTGGATACGGAGGAATATGCCAGACACCCAATTAGCATGGTCTAGAATAGTTCCTTGGCAAAAATGGAAGAAGGGCCAAGTGGCCAGGCCACTATGGAAAGTGCATAGGGAGGTGAACAGGGTGATGTCATGTTTTTACCTCTCCAGGGGTATACAGGTCATATGGCATCGGGACATAGTTCCAGGGGTGGAGAGTTATTTTGAGCCAGATGGGGTGCACTCGTCAGATACAGGGCAGGTGATTTTCAGCCTGGATATTCAAATGGTTTTAGAATCTTGGGTACAGTATCCTCCTGGTGCATTGTTGAGAGATTCATAAATTAATTTACAGAGCTTGTGATGGACGACTAGTGATTATTGGCTAAAAATAATACTGGACTTTGAAAAAGATGTGATTGGGGGTAACCCAGTGAGGGCACATTCCAGAAGAGACATTTGCACAGCATTGGGTGGAGTCTGCTACTGCGGGGAGTGAAGGTTGGGCTGTTGATGCCTGGTGAGGGCACAACAGCTCGGTAGTGGCCTAGTGGTATGGGTATGTTTGGAGCAGCCTGTCAGGGAAGCTGGCTAACCCTGTGGGGGTTTGCTGGGCCTTCTTTGGCCAAGAGTTGGCTCGATTTCAGAAAGATTGATTCATAGCCAAGGTTGTCTGCTGCTCAAGGGGAATACTGTGCAATATTTTACTTTTTGTTATGTACTTCTTAATTTGCATATTGTAACCAATTTTAATTTGTAATGTGAATGTTCGTAGTGATGACATTCATGTCGAAATAAATGTTCAGCCTTTTCTGCCAAAAAACCTATTGGTGGTCATATATTTCTTTCTGGGATTTGGGTCATGGGTTTATCTGGGCAAGACTTCAATTTCAAATCACCCTAGTGCCCTAAAATATGAGATCTGCACTTAAGATAACAGACTCAGCCAACTACACAGTTACAAACTCACCAGCAAACAAGCCTTCACTCCTGCCCAAACAAAATGGGGACGCACAGGGTACTAGGGAGTTTATTTAAAAACAGACTTGTATTACAGTCATCGAGGGCCACAAGGTCTGTGTTGCTGTTTTTAATGCTAAATGGTGAAGTCCTTGGTAGTGAGATGAGAGGAGCAAGATGAAGCCAAAAGAAAGTCCATATTAAGAGGCAGTACGGCTTAACGAGCAACTGGGAGGTGTATAGTGAATGTAGAGGGGGTGGAAGTGTGTGAACGTCTGTCTGTGTCTGTGGCACAAATTAGGTTGTCTTGGAGTGTTGCCTGCAGGCAGCAAAACTGTTTTATTTTAAATAATTGAAGCTGTGCTGAGTTTGTGGTGGTGGTAGGAGGGGGGTGTAGAGTAGCTTTTATAAGGATGTTGTTGTAACAGTTGCGGAATGCCTGTTCCACAAGTAACTATATGTACCTTACAGCTGTGGGTTACCTGGTGGGAGATCAAGCAGAGTAACGTGGGATTTTGCCACTTACTGTAGGATGTCAAAACTGAATAAAAATAAATAGTATCTATGAGCATATTATTAGATCCCAGAGGTAGTAAGTTAAGGGGGGACAATTGCCTACACCACACATACATAGTATATAGCCTGTGATTTATTTTAAAGGTGCCTGGTATCAGTTTGTAAAAGTATAGGTATCTACAATATTTAGTAGCCATGGGCTAGTAAGCCAGTCAACTTGGCTAGCATACACCCTGCTGGTCTGGTGGTACAACCTGAAATGTGTAAACATTTGTGTGTGCCTCAGTAAGAACTATTTGTTTATAATTTAAATAAATTAGAGCTGTAGATGCTTTAATAAACAGAACAATTGTTTATGTAATGCAGAGCAGCAGCTGCACTGCACATAGAACCTGAGGAGAAGAGATGAGCTGAATGGGCTCCACAGACCAGCGCTGTGACGCTAGGAGGGCAGGTCAGAGGTTATGACCCACAACTAAGTCAGCCCAAACTGCTACTGTGGCTACAATGGACGCTGAGGCCTGCAGGCAGCACACAGAGCACAGTTGCTTTCAGCGGTAAAACTGCCACTTCAGTACACCAGCATATCATTAATTGGCAGGTGACAAACATCAGGGACGTGTATTAGAGACTACCTGCAATATAAAACAAAATCTGGTCAGATCCACCACGTGCTGCATAATGAAGTTAGTGAAGATATGTGGAATTGTTAAAGAGGTATGGAGAAACAACACAATGATTTGTAAGTAGTAAGATTTGTTTTAGTTTCTGTTCCAAGGAAGGCATACATGTTAGGAAAATACATGGAGGTGTACATTTTAATGGAAGGAATAGGAAGCACTGTAGGTTTACAAAAGAACCCCAGAGCAAATGGCACTGATGTATGTGTTATCCCGGATGATATTGGCTGGACAGCCAAATTTTAAAGAAAACACAATTGCACACACCCCAATAATGCAAAGCATCATGGGAAACGTATGCAAATCCCTGTGATGGTATAGAAGGTGGCAGTACATGAAAAAGTAATGGCTGGCATATGTTCAGCCGTGGGATTATTTACACAGGTTTTTTTTTTGTTTGTTTTTTGTTTTAGAGAAACAGGGCTTTTGTCCATGAAGTGATGTAAGTTATACAGTATTTAAGCAATGTGTTGATGTCAGGAAGTCGGGTGTAAAGATGATGGACTGTTAGCAGAGAAAATGTGATAGTAACTTCCAGAGGGGGTCGCTTTTGATAAGGGCAAGGCAATTATGCTTGTGATAATGGGAATATTAGGAAAGTATGGGGTCTATGCAGAAGTGGAGTACAAATATGCACAGTTTTATAAAGTATGTGCTCAGAGTGCAGGCAAACATGATATGCAGGTTTGTTTTAGAAATAGGTAAATACAGCCATACATGCAATTGATGGAAAGATAGATAATTACATAGACATGCAGGCCCTGTCCACACTACACTGGAAAAAGCTGTAATGGATTCAAACTGTTACAGACTGTAAATGTTAGTGTGTCCACACTGCCAGTAAACAGTGTGGATAATGGTTTGAAAACATTACAGCCTGTCCACACTGAGTGCGATAGTGTGTGTGGTCTCAATCCTGCAGTAACAGTGCACATCCTATAGTGCACTCAGTGATGACAGCTGCATTTTAAGATGCCCTCCTACATGTCCTATGGAGTACTGTGTATATGGCACAGTCATATTATGTAAATAACCATATTTCACTGTTATGAGACACACTTATGTTGTGGAGGTGACAGAGAGAGGTTTGAGGGAGGGGGAGATCTGTATGTTGGAATTGGGGGCTATGTCAGTGAGAGGGAGGGAGGGGGAGAAGGGGAGGAGGGAGACATGGCATCAGTTCTGCCAGTATTAGGGCACCTGGGCACAACAGACATTCATGTACTGCTGCTGTATGGCTGAAGGCAGACCCTCTACTACTGCCTTCAGTGTTCCCCACTGCTCCACTGTACACAGTGCCACATGTCTATTGTCCACCACAGCAGTGCTCCATGATGCACTCAGAAGCTCCACTAATGTATATGTTCACTACTGGCACTGCTCTGCAGGTAGTATTGCTGCCACGTCACACATGGACAGGCAGGGTACTCCCAACGCTCAGCACAGTGAGAAGAGTAATCAAGGACAGTACATAGATACCATCAGGAGGTGGCCCTCGGGGAGGCAAGTGCAGACAGAAAGATAGGTAAGGTGGGGACATGGGGATACACCCGGGGGGTGCGCATACAGCAGTCGTGTTACTGTGGTATGGAGACATCCCAGTATTGCAGCCTACACCAATGCTCCACACTGCCATCTGCATATGTCCTGGTAGCCTCTGATCTCTCTGCATGCAATGAAACAGTGCTGCAATGTGTGCAGGTATAGTGGGAGACTGGAGGCTACATGGTGGAGCATTTAGACACAATTGCAATTAAAAACTAATAAAGGTATAAAGCTATAAATAATAGTGAAATAACCACGCTGGTATGCACACCACAAAGTGGTTCTTGGAAGGATACAGATTGGGGATGGGTCAATTAAAGGAGTAGTCCACCCAGAATTTGCAAAAACATATGTTATGCAGAGTGTTTTGATTTGTATGTAAAGTCCTAGTGTGTCCTTTCCTCTGTCTGCTATTAGGAGTTTTTCCTAAATTAGGCTGCTAGCTTTAGGGTAGTTTTATGACTCCTGGGGATCTCCATCACAAATAGGTTTATTGCCTTCTGCCTCCTACAATGCACCCTGTCTCATGTGACAGTGATGTAGCCAGGCCCATAGATTTAGCATATGCAGTGCTTTTTAAAATCAGTTCACAACAGCAGAGCTTTGTAACTGTTGTTATCCAGTGAGCACAAATGGCAATAGTTACAATTTAGCAGATGCCTGAGAGCTACCTAACTGGGGTTTCTGTAAATAGCTTTAATTCACTATTTGTGTTTTTTTGGGTATGTCATGTCTAGCTAGCAGTAATATGTGGTTTCATTTTAAAATTTAATTTCATCAAACTACGCACAACAATAAAAAGCAAAAATTGCCCCAGATCATCACTGCTATAATTAGTAAAGACTATAGCAGTTTTCTTACAGAAAACTCACTGTTAGCTCTAAAGTATATACAAAATTATAAATGTAGGTACCAGCATTGTTTTTTTTTTTTTAGCAGGAGAGACACACTAAAGCTTGTTTACAGGTGTGACCTGGGAGCACAAGGAAGCTAAGTGATTTGCTCAAGGACACACAGTACGCATGTGGAGGCTGTGAGATTCAAACCCAGGACACCAGGTTTACAGCTCAGAGCCTTAGACCACTGCACTATACTGCCTTCTCTATTCTAACAGGTAGAACTGGCAGTTAGTGCTGATTTTGCTCTGTGACATGATTTTCAAATTTTTTTTGGTTACAAATGTGAAGTATATTTTTAATAAAGTATAAAAATATGTATGTGTGAGTTATTTAGGTTGGCCAATATTTGTTTTATTATTTGAAAAAGTGGGATACACTAAATGTGTAGTGCAATGCACCATTGTAAAATGGGATCAAATGTGTAGCTGAAATAGTCACTGTCATCCGTCCTGTTTTCATGCTATACCACACACAGGAGAAAAGGTGACTTTAAAGTATTTTGCAGTTTCTAGGCTGCAGCTTCATACCATGCACTTCATTTGTAAAAAAAAAAATGAAAATCATGTCACACAGCAAAATCAGCACTAAATGTTAGTTCTGCCTAATAGAATGCTGGTACTTACATTTATAGTTTAGCAAATACTTGAAATCTAACTGAGTGGGTTTTCTGTAAGAAAACAGATAGAGTCTTAACTAATTATAGTGCTAATGATCTGTGCAATTTATTTGCTTTTATGGTTGTGTATAGTTTGATGAAATTAAAATTTTTAAAATTAAAGCATTCCTGCAAGTTAGACCTGACACACATATAAAACAATAGTGAATTAGAGCTTAATTTAGTAGTAGTTTTCTTACAGAACCCCCAGTTAACTAGCTCTCAGGTGTCTGCTAATAGGCTAATTTAGGAAAAACTTATAATAGCAGACAGAGGGAAGGAGACACTAGGACTTAACATACAAATCAAAACACTCTTCATAACATATATTTTTGCAAATTCTGAGTGGATGACTCCTTTAAAACTGCAAGCTCAGTAAAAAATATACACTGCAGCCTCTTGCTGTACTGAAATGCTTCAGCTGATGCAAAATACAGAGTAAAGTGGTGGTGGTGGTGGTGGGGGGCACGGTTGGAGGACAGGTCTGAGTAACACCATATACCCACCAGCAGGGACTTTCCATCTCTTGGAATGTATTTGTAAAAATGTGTGACCAGGAGAAGAATGTAAGCTAGTAAATGTGTAGTGCAATGAACCATTGTAAAATGGGATCAAAAGTATAGCTGAAATAATCACTGTCATCCTGTTTTCATGTTATACCACACACAGGAGAAAAAGTAACTTTAAAGTATTTTGCAGTTTCTAGGTTGCAGCTTCATACCATACACTTCATTTGTAAAAAAAAAAAAAAATGAAAATCATGTCACAGACCAAAATCAGTACTAAATGCTAGTTCTACCTAATAGAAAGCTGGTACCTACATTTATAGTTTAGCAAATACTTGAAATCTGAGTGGGTTTTCTGTAAGAAAACAGCTACAGTCTTAACTAATTATAATGCTAATGATCAGGGCAATTTCTGTGCTTTTATGATTGTGTATAGTTTGATGAAATTAAAAGTTTTCAAATTAAAACACTCCTGCAAGCTAGACCTGACACTCACAGAAAACAACAATAGTGAATTAGAGCTTAATTTAGTAGGGGTTTTCTTACAGAAACCCCAGTTAGCTAGCTTTCAGGTATCTGCTAATAGGCTAATTTAGGAAAAACTCCTAATAGCAGACAAAGGGAGGGGCACACTAGGACTTAACATACAAATCAAAACACTCTGCATAACATATATTTTTGCAAATTCTGTGTGGACTGTGGACTACTCCTTTAAAACTGCAAGCTCAGTAAAAAATATACACTGCAGCCTCTTGCTATACTGACATGCTTCAGCTGATGCAAAATACAGAGTAACGTGGTGGGGGCAGGTTTGGAGGTCAGGTCTGAGTAACACCATATACCCACCATGAGGGAGTTCAATCTCTTGGAATGTATTTGTAAAAATGTGTGACCAGGAGAGGAAAGTAAGCTGAGCCAATGCTGTTCAAACAAGTGCTGTATATGGATGCAGTTTCAGGCTTTTGCTTCTGAAGCTTAAGCTCTGATGCCCCAGGCAGCTCTGATAGTCAATTGTTCCAGCATGATAGATCCATCTCATGTCCTTCCCACATGAACCAAAAAAAGGTGGTGTGGATTTTTAGGAGCTTCTTGGGTGGAGGAGGGGGTGGATCTTACTCCCCCCCCCAAAAAAAATGCTTCATCCCACTACTCAGGTTCCAGTTCTTGTACCTCCCACTTAAGAAAGAAAATAGTGCACTGCAACCTTTGACTAACATGAAAGTGTATTTATTTGAGGGTGGAAAACATTTCTTGGAGGAGGGTGAGGCGGAAGAGACTATTTACACCTTCAGTCAGTTCCACGGACAGAAAACATGACATCACTCCTTTTGTACATGCAAAACGTCTGCAGGCTTTGCCTGCTGCAGCCATAATGAAGTAAATAAAAAGGGACAGAAATGGGAGGGAGAGAGAGAGAACACTCAGCAATAGGGGAGTGCTCAGGGAGAAATGGGCATCATCTTAGAAGCAGCAACAGGCTGCTAGTGAGAAAACTGCACACTAGTTGAGTTGCTTCAGATCCAAGGATGGTGTAGGCTACAAAATTCAATTGTCAGGACCTCACAAGAACAAAGCATGCAGAACCAAGAACAGAAATATAAGCCAAATGACGGAACTGCTTGACAGGGAGTTAACATATTTATTTAACCATCACCATACAAAAGAGCAAGCACAGAGCTGAGAGTTTCCCCAGTGCTTCACCTGCATAACATGAGGCTTCACTTATTTTGTATGGTAATGGTTAAATGAATCTGCTACCTCACAGTCAAGCAGTTCCAGCATTTGGCTTTCATTTCTGTTCTTGGCTCTGTTGTGTGCTGTTATGTGGTCCTGCCAGTGAAAAAACACTACTCTGCAAACAGTTGAATAAATCAAATAAATAAATAAATAAATCATGCAATCAGCTAGAAAAGTCAAATAACAGAACCACATGATTATTTAACCCCAGAATTACTTATTTTTAAAAATGGAGCTACACAAAGGCAGAGTGTTTGAGAAAATTGGTAGAACAAATTTAAACTGCATAAATGTGCACAACATTTTTACCAAATGCCATATCTCAGGCATGTTACATAAGAATCACATTAAAGTTGACACACTTATAAGTTGACATGTGGGCTATCAGGGAACATAACTATAATTGTCACAGTATTGAGGAAGGTGGGGTCACTAACCTGCAGTGGTGGAGTGGTCTCGCAGATAAAGCCTGTAGTCAAGAAGCCATGCTGCCAGGCAGTGGAGGTTGAAGGAAGAGCCAAGAAGAGGTTGAAGGAAGAGCCAAGAAAGGGAGTGTGCTCTTGGGCAGGAGTATCAAACTGGAACCCTTGAGATAGCTCATGGAAGGAGTTTTAGACCAATAAATTAGCATGCATAAATTTTAAGCCACAAACAAAGGGAAAGTGATTTAGTTAAAGTAAAAACAAATAATTTGAGCAGCATTTTGTCTGTAGTGAAAGTGAGGCAGATCAAGCAGGAAGGCAGATCTTAATGTTCCAAACCAGACCAGAGGGAGTCCAGGCAATACAGGACTACCACCAAATAGGGTCTGGAGGACTATCTCTAAAGTATACATAGCCTATAGGGGATAGCGTGTATCCCAGAGCCAGGATCAGTGGGGCAGTAAGTGAGTACAGGGAAAGTATAGTTATTGCTTGCTGCATTTGGCACCTGTTTCACTCAAGTGTTTTCAGTCTGCATCCAGCAAGAACAGCATCATTTTTCCTGCATCCAGGTCATTTTCAAGGATCAGCATTACCACAGATACACTGCCTATCTCTGAAAGTTCTACCTTTTGTCATAAAAAATTCAGAGCTCATTTAAATGAAGTGGAACAAAAATTAAAATTTACTGTGAGGCTGGTTTAAGAGGGACACTCATTTGCTATACAGAGATTGTCATTTCCTATTTCCTGCAAAGGCCTACCTTCCAGCAGTTAGAGACTTTGCTCAGAGGGTGAGGGGGATTATATATGAAGGCCTAAAAGTAATTGTTGGCCAGCGTAATGTAAATTCTGCAGTGACTGTGCAGTGAATTGCTAGAGTGTGCACAATATAGAGTGCAAGCAATATAGCATATAAGTAAATGGCATACTGTTTAGACATCAGGGAGTGAGATGACTGAAGTGAGTATAGGCCTAGAAGCCACTGCATGCCCAACTGAAAGTAATGTGCAGCAACTGATGTCTGAGGGGTGGTCTAACGCTGGTTATATTGGTATACTGGAGGGCTGCAGGAAGGAGGTATATCCTACAGTCTCCAGGGTTAGCAGGTACATACCTATGGGATAGAAAGTAATTGAGTATAAGTATATGTATATGTAAAGAGTATAATATACAGTCAGTTTAAGATGTTACTGCAAAAGTATTACTGTTGTTGTTTATCTATCTGCATGCTGAGGATCCTGGACTGCGTCCTGTTCTAGCAAGCTGCTGAGCTGTACAGAGCCATTCTGGGCTACACGTTAAAGAGCCACCAATGTCTCAAGAAGAACTTTGAAAAAAGTAATATTTGGACACAATGCAGCTTATATTTCTTATTAACTCTGCAGCTCTTATCCCCATTGTTTATAACTGAGCTTTTATGCTTGAAAACAGGAGAGTTGTTCCTTGAGGGTTCATCAGCTCCTATTGCTTCTTCCTAACCTGATGTCATAATACTCTGATTGTGGCATCACAGTTATTCCCATGGTAACAGACACAAGGGCAAGGCAAGGAAAATTTTATTTTTTGAAGCACCCAGTCCTGGAGGCTCTGGGCGCCGTACACACAGATACAAATTCATAGCAATACAACACATACATAAATAAAACACTAATAAATAAACCAGATACTATAAAACAGTTACAAATAACAGTAGTCATTAAAAAGGCTATCCCAGAGATAGAAACTAGTAGACAGTGTCTGGGAAGGCGTGACTAAACAGGAGGGTCTTGAGGCGGGCCTTGAGCACTTCAGCTGAAGGGGCCTCCTTACAGATGGAGGCAACGAATTCCACAGGATGGGTCTGGTGACACTAAAAGCTCTGTCGCTGGGGGTCTTTAACCTCGTCCGGGGAATCACAAAGAGGCACCTTTAGGAAGAGTAGAGTGAGCAGACCGAGGTGGCGGGTGTCAGAAGGTCAGACAACAGACTGTGATGTCACAACAGAGCATTGTGGTTTCAAGTGGGGACTAAGCTGTAGAGGCAGATGAACTCTAAGGGATAAAGATCTTGTTTTTGTGGTAATTTCTTCAGTTATAAATAAAGGAGAAGAGAAAACTATACAAGATATGTGAAATACAAGCTGAATTGTGTCTAAATATTATGTTGCCCAAAGTTTTCCTATAGGCATCAGCTGCTCTTTAATGCCTGACAATATTTTTGGCAGCTTGTGGAATGTGGTCTATGGGCTACAGCTGAGGAGAGGAGATGAGAGGAGAGGAGAACTGGCAGGAACATGTGAGATCATGGGGGAGCATCTGGAGTGCATTGAGAGTGAATTGAAAACACGGCTGGCTACAGTGCAGCCTTATGCTCAGAGTGCCTGTGACCTGGCAGGTATCTGAGGCTCCATGGCTTGTGAAGATTGCAAACTGTGAGCCGTTAGCTGTACTGTTGTATAGCCCTGTGAGCTGGGTTTTAGTCAAAGAGAATCTGGGAGATTGCGTGACCTGAGGAGGATCTGGTGCTGGATGAATGCACTGAAAATCCTCAAGTGACAATATTATTTATTGAAGCAAAGCACTTGAAGAGTTTTTGCATGTGGAGGGAAAGGATTTGGCAAAGCTCTTTTGTTAACTGGTTCAATTTTATTTCTATTTTATGATTATTTATGTCTATGTTACTGTTATGTTTCATGTTGCTGCATTGCTGTTATTTTGACTCTGGCTTTGAGTTTGACTATTCAAACACTTGGCTATTATTTTTTTGCTTGAATTTTAGCATTTAGTTAATATTTATTTATATTGTTTTACTTTTTGTGCTACTTTAGTCAAGTGATCTGAAACATCTATTTTTTTTTTCTGCTCAGAGCTGACTCCATTCATTCCACCCTCTGCACTGCTGGTCTACGGATGTTATGGTCTCAGCTTTCTCTGTTCAGAAAATGGGGACTTTCTTCGTGTTTATCTTTTTGGGAGTGGGTCCCAGGGTGGTAGCATGGGTAGCAAACTGGCTGCAAAACAGGACACAGAAGGTAATAGTGAATGGAACACATTCCGAAGAAAGGGGGGTCACTAGTGGAGTACCTCAAGGCTCAGTACTGGGTCCAGTCCACTTTAACATCTTTATAGGGGACATTGCAGAGGGTCTGGAGGGAAAGGTATGCCTCTTTGCAGATGACACAAAGATCTGTAACAGAGTTGATACACGGGGGGGGGGGGGAAGGATGAGAAGGGATTTGGCAAGGTTGGAGGAATGGTCAGACATATGGCAACATAGATTCCATGCAAAGAAATGCAAAGTAATGCACCTGGGAAACAACAACCCAGGAGAAGAGTACACAATAGCAGGGGAGGTACTAACAACAAGAAAAATGGAAAGGGACCTGGGGATAGTCGTATCAGATGATCAAAGGTTGGTAAGCAATGTGAGAAGTCAGTAAGGAGAGCCAGGGGGATACTGGGATGCATAGGAAGGGGCATCACAAATAGAAAAAGGGAAGTGGTTATCCCTCTGTACAGACAGTTGGTGAGACCCCATCTGGAGTACTGTGTGCAGTTTTGGAGACCTCATCTACGCAAGGACATAGACAGGATGGAAGCAGTCCAGAGGAGGGCAACTAAAATGGTGCAGGGTCTGCATCAGAAACCATATGAAGAGATACTGAGAGAGCTTAATATGCATACCCTTGATGAAAGAAGGGACAAGGGGGACATGATAGAAGTGTTCAAGTACCTGAAGGGAATTAACAAAGTCCAGGAGGGTAGCATCTTTCAGAAAAAGAGATGTGTAAGAACAAGGGGGCACAATTTAATGATAGAGGGGGGATGGCTTAGGGGTAATGTGAGGAATATTTTTTAATGGAGAGAGTGGTGGATGCATGGAACCACCTTCCTGGGGAGGTTGTTGGGTCTAAAACAGTGGGGGAATTCAAACATGCATGGGACAGACATAAGGCAATTGTAGTGGGGGTGTCAGGAAATCTGCAGCTTATCCAGTAGATAGGGAAATGGGCAGACTGGGTGGGCTAAGTGGTCCTTATCTGCCATCAAAGTCTATGTTTCTATGTTTCTGTAGCGTCTGTGAGTAGTCAGTGAATGCTACTGCTCAAACCTTTTTTGCAAAACATCGCTTGTAAAGATATTTCGTGACTATGCTCTTGTGAGTAAAGATTTATTTTCATACTTTCCAGCTGAAAGGTCCAATAAACTGCTTAATGTTTTTGGTGCTCACAACTTCAGCATAGATTTGAATTTTTTGAGAATGCTGTAAAATATGCCGTTACAACTTAATTCTCACCCGCTCTGAGCTTTTCTTTCAGTTTAATTGTCAGCCTTGTGTTAATTTTTTTGTTTTGTTTTGTTTAGGGGCCCTCACAGTGAGTTGTACTTGGTTGGGGGAAGGAACTTATTAACGGACTATAAACTATTAGCAGAACATCAGGGATGTATTGTGTCAAGCTCCATCCATTTGGCTTTCTTCTGTTTTATCTTTAGTGTTAGTTTAATTTGGTTCACTCTGGATTATTAGCCCTGTAGTCTGGAGTTTCCACTTTCTGTATTTGCTGATTCTGTTTTGTTTCATGGCTGGGTTACATTATCTGGCTGTAGGTGAATTAGTGTTCTGTTGTACTCCTTTTCCGTGTACATAATGATGACTGGAAAAAAGAAACAATCACCAGCAAAAAAAGGCTGACAAGGCAACTCCTAACAAGAAACCCAAAGAAGACAGATTGAGAGTGAATGCTAAAAAATCACAAATTATTTTGTAATGCCACGGTCTAAAATGGATTTGATAGGTGACAATGGCATTAAAAGAATCAATGGGACTTAATCCCCCACTGCAGAGAGAAGATCCTTACCCACTAATTTAGAACACAAATTAATGATAGAAACTCATGATCTGGAGAACTCAAACACCAGTCAAATGGAAAATAAACCCACTGGGAACAGTGTTTTTAACTTGTGGAAACAATAAACAACTAACAAATCTTTATATGACTCTGAGAAAAAAAGGGGTGAAAGGTTTGGTAAACCCTTAGGGTAACCTAAAACCAGCTAAACTGAGGGATTAAAAAACAAAGGTAGTTTAAATCCTAATGCCCTGAGGTTTGAACCAGAGAAATTTCCTATTAGGGTAGTGGCTGACCCTGGTACATTTGTCAGGACATCTTTTTTGGATGATTTTGAACATTTTATTATCCCTTATGTAGGTAAGATAAATCTTGACGTGCTAACTCAATATTCTCCAGACATGTATCCTTTATTACAATATGATCATGTCAATGCACAGGAGGAACACAGTGAAAATAATACTTTTACTAGCTATAATGAGCTACTAGACAATAAAGACGTTGAACTTTAGCTGATTCAGGCAGGGTTACACCAAATAACAAGAATTTGTCAATGCCGAATGTTGCTTGCTTCTATGTGCTGTTTAGGTATTTGGAAGTCATTGGAGTGCAAATATTGAAAATTTATGAACTTACGAGCGTGCGTAGGAACTGTGCAACGCACGCTCATAAAACAGTCATTGTTAGGAAATTTTTCACGAAATGTTCAACATAGCCATTTTAAGACCTCTGGTCATGAACAGTGTCAGTGTGATTTTGTTAATGTGTCCCATACATTGAGTTTGCACACCACGACTAAGCCATTGTCATGCTACATGGGTAGGCTTACGTTTTGGGCAGGATGTGAAAAACACAGCTGTACTGCTCTATAAGGAGGTGTGGTAAATTGGCAATGTTGAAAATCTGGAGGAAATATTGAAAATTCGCGAACCTACGAGCGTAGAAGTGTGCAACGCGACACCGGGTGAAAATCATTTTAGGAATTTTCACCAAATTTTCAACATTGCCATTTTAAGATATCTGCTCATGAACAGTGACACTGTGATTTTCTTAATTGTGTCCCATACACTGAGTTCGCTTTACCGACTGCACCATTGTGCGCTACATGGCCGGAAACATGTTTTGAGCAGGATATAAAAAATGACAGCTGTACTGCTCATGAGGAGGTGTGGTAAAATGGCAATGTTGAAAATCTGGAGTGAAAATATTGAAAATTTGTGAACTTACGAGCCTGTGTAGGAACTGCGCAACGCACGCTCGTAAAACAGTCATTTTAAGGAATTTTTTCACCAAATTTTCAACATAGCCATTTTAAGACCTCTGCTCATGAACAGTTACACTGTGATTTTCTTAATTTGTCCCGTACATTGATTTCGCACACCGACTGCGCCATTCTGGGCTACAAGGGCGGAAACATGTTTTGGGTGAGATGTGAAAAATGACAGCTGTACTGCTCATAAGAAGGTGTGGTAAAATGGCAATGTTGAAAATCTGGAGTGAAAATATTGAAATTTCGCGAACTTACGAGCCTGCGTAGGAACTGCGCAATGCATGCTCGTAAAACAGTCATTTTTTGGAATTTTTGGACCAGATTTTCAATATTGGGTTTTTGGGACCCCTTCTTATGAATGATGTCACTGTCATGGCAGTATTCAGCCAAAGGGTGATTTCACAGTCACTGCACAGTCACTGCGCGAAATCACCCTTTGGGCCCGAATAACGCCATGACAGTGACATCATTCATGAGAAGGGGTCCTAAAACCCCATGTTGAAAATTTGGTGCAAAAATTCTCAAAAATGCCTGAGATATGCAATAAAGTTGAACCCTCCTATCTAGCCCATTATACAGCTTACCGCATTTCTCAGTTTCGAGTCGGCTTTGAAGAGTGCAGACATGTTCCCGGTCCACCAAGATCGTCGCGCCGGAGTCCGAGGTAAGTATGGGGTGAGGGGGTGTGGGGAGGCTGCGCGGTGGGTGGGTGCGGGTTGTGGGAGGGGTCGAGGCGTGCCGCGGGACCGTTTTTGTTTACAGGTTTACAAAAAAAAGGCGTGGTGGGACCATTTGCCACTGGGGTGGGCTCTCAGGCGTGGTGCAAGGATGGGGCCATTCAGCCGACGGGGTTGGGCACCCCTCAGCCAAAGAACTGATTGCCACGCTGGGTGGGCTCCCAGCGTGGCACCAGCTAGGGGGACGACAGCAGCTCAGCGGCGGGAGTGGGCACCCGTCGGCTACACAGGACATGCGGGGGAGGCGACAGCCTGCGTGTGGGGGAGCTACTAACACTATCGGTGTTCACTGAAGCGTAGCTCCCCCTTTCAACTGTATGCCACTGCATTTTGGAGCGTGTCATAGACAGCTCCAAAATGCATTGGCTTACAGGGGCCACGCCTGCCAGCTCACTGACTGAATTGGAGGAGGAGGTGACACACCTCCGAAATCTCTGATGATGGCACTATGTTTCTTGCACATGCGTGCAAGCAACATAAAAATGGAAGTTAAAAAGAAACAATGACTTTCAAGGCCAAATAGTTTCTCTATGTTTGTTTGTTTATTTATTTATTGTCATTTCAGAAAACATGTGAGCAGAAGCTCTTTAAATAGGTTCCACGTTGAGGGGATAACCCAAACAGGACAACAATACATACAAAGGTTACAAACAAGTGACAGCAGGTTAACATCATTTGGGTAGGTTACAGACTAATCAGCATGAGTTTAGAGGATACACATACAGCTTGCATTGGAGGCTAGAGCAGTGTGTACACACAGTAGGGGAACATTGGAAGTAATGTATTACTCAGAAAACATCGGAGGCATTGTACAATGTATGCCTGAGTCAGATCAAATTACTAGCTTACAAAGAACAGTGGGAGGGTAGGGCAGTGTAGAGAGAGGCAACTTATAAGGGGAAAGGAATGAGGCAGGAGCAGGAGGCAAAGGGAAGAATGGGAGGGAAGAGTAAGGCAATAAAACTGGGGAGCAGGGTAGTGCTAATGTTAGCTGTACACGTCAGACAGATGTGGGAAGGGGTATTGGGCCTAGTGGTAGAAGTCGCAAGTTACTTCTTACCCTTCTGGTAGAAAGTCTTTCCAAAAATGATCATAATGGTAAATTGAAATGGGGTCTGTTCCCCCCGGTAAGAACAAGGCATATAATAAGGAAACTCAATGTCAGAAGAGATAGGAAAGAATTAATTCAAGAAATTATGGCAAGAATTGCAGAGAAAGAGAGAGGCATCTGAAATACAGCAGCTGGTTGTTGAATTATAAGGAAAAAAGAAGGCTCCCAATGAAAAACTTGATGACAGGCCGGCCCGGTGGGGCTGAGGGCTGAGGCACTGGATGCATTACCTTACGCTGCACTGGCGACCCGTGTTCAGGAACGAGCATGGGTCATCGGGGGTTGGTGGTGAGGAGAAGGATAGAGCATCTGCTAAACTGCTCTCCTTCTCTGGGGAGGGGGTCTTACCGATGTTTCGATTGCCTCTCGGAGGCTGGGGGTCAGGACATGGGGTGACAGCATCGGGGAGGAGTCTGGGCAAGAGGCCTGGGGGAGAGGTGTGTGAATGCATGCACCCCTGCTGGCATCATTGTACACCCAGGGCTCCAGCAAAGGGTGGAGCGAACAAAGGAAAAAGGCGGCACCTCTCGCATGGCTTGATGGCCGTCTGCGTCTGTTCATCGGAGCTGGCACCCGTACTGGATCCATGAGGGTGGGGAATTATTGGGGCTCCCTGCCACCCCACTGTGGGGGGCAAGCTGCAGGAGTTCAGGGTGCCAGCGGAGACGAGACTGACGGTGGACGGATTCACAGACGGGATGCGATAAGAACCGGGGGGCCGAGAGGTGGCTAGGAAAATAAATAGAATTAAATAAAAAAAAAAGCAAAACTTGATGACAAAAAGTGCAAAAGCCAAAAAAGGTAGAATAATTAAAGCAGGTAAGAAAAGGCCAAATAAGTCAGTACTCTAATACAACAGACTGTAAAGGGCTATAGTACGATGGACAATATCTTCACCCTCAATTATCTAATAGAAAAATATACCTTAGCAAAAAACTGTGTTTTATACAGTGCATGCTTAGATTAAAGTTCTGCATTTAACAATGTTAACAGGGGCATTTTGTGGAACATATTAAAAAACAGGGATAGATAGCAACCTCCTTCCACTATTGAAATGAGTGCACACTAATAATATCAGTGTGGTAAGGATTGCCAAAAATGACCTAACAACAAATTCAATCCCTATAATTAAGGGTCAAACAGGGTTGTCTCCTGGTGCCAGTATTGTTTAATCTTTTATGTTGACAGGAGATCATGTGATGTCTGCAGCTCAGTAGCAGCTCATCTTAGGAGCTTCCTTCTCTCTACTCTGCCATCCATAAAATACAACACACTAACGTGGCTCCGAAGCTTCAAAACTGATCAAACACCTTTGGCTAACCTACTACAACTACTAGAGTGACTCAAAACATCGTTATTGGCCTTAATCACCACGATGGAAATGGATACCTGGCAGGCCCCGCTCAGGCGTACACCACTGATGACTCCGGAGAAGGCTGCAAAGAAAAACAAGGTCTACACTGGTGCACCTGCTAAACAACCTACTGCTTCGACTTCATCAATTCCTCTGACTGAGGACCAATTCCTACAAAAGCTCATGCCATTTCAGGAGATACTGGCCAATATCTCTGTGGAGCTTAAGTCCCTTAGAACTGACATGGGGGACTTAGGCCGCAGAGTCGTGGATGCTGAAGCCCACACCACATCTTTGGAAAGCTGGCATAACTGCACCGACGCTGAAATCATTAAACTTAAACAACAAATCCTCTAGCTGCAGCTAAAGACAGAAGACCTAGAGGGCTGCAGTTGCCAAAATAATGTCTTGCTCTTTGGGTTGCCAGAAGGAGAGGAAGGCCCCTTCATGATTCCTTTCCTGCAGAAGCTTTTATCCAAAATAGTAGGCTCCTCTCCCCACAACCAGACCTACCAACTCGATTGGGCACATCACTCATTGCGCCCTCATCCCCCAGATTCTGCTCCTACTAGACCAATCATAATTCACTTTTTAAACTATCTTGAAAAGCAACATGTTTTGGCTAAGACCAAAGAGTTGCAAGTGATCCTCTGGGAGGGTAAGAAGCTTCAGATCACCCAGGATCTACCATTTAAGGTTAGACAAAAGAGCTGCCTTCCATCCAATTGTTAGCAAACGTATTGAGGCTGGCATCAAGTTCAAAATGTCCTATCCTGCACAACCCCAACCTCTTATTGAAGGCTCCTGGCTATCCTTTGAATCACCAACTCAAGCCTCCAAGGAGTTGGCTGCTCACTTCCCTGACCTATTCAAGGACACATGAGTTGCCTGGCAAGTGACTGATATTTCTGTGGTATAGTGGCCTGTTACCTTTTTTTGATTTCTCTCTTTTCTTGCTGTTTCATGTTGGAACAGTTCATGATGGCCTTGGAAGTAGCTGAAAAGAACAGTTCCTGATTGGTCCTAAGCATCCTGGCCCTTGCTTCTGGCCCTGGAAATTCTGCCATATTTGAAGTGATGCCTTCTTGGTCGTTCTATCAGATCCGCCCAACAGCTCAGCCTAATCGGACCCTTACATAACTTTGGGACCTAGTTTTTAGTTTCCTAGGGGATACAATCAATCAATCAATCAATCAAAATCTTTATTTATTCAGGCGAACATCATTGAGCATAGCTCATTTACAAGATGGACCTGAGTGGTCATAACAAAAAAGGTTACAGAGTGTATACAAAAACATGATATTGAAATAGCACAAATACAAACATTAATGAGTGAGATAGATGTACAATTATTTACATATATACAAGGCAAAGGACAGTAAACCAAAAACCTATTAAAGGTGAGAAACAAACAGTCTGGTGGGGATAAGGCTTGGATAATGGTACATGGGTGGGCATATATGTTTGAGGTTTGATGTGGAAAGGACCAGAGCAATGATAGAAGAATAGGAGGAGATTTAGAAGGGAGGGTGAGGGAGTGAGAGGGTGGGGGGTGGGGATGTGGGAGGACTAGGCCTTGTGGAAGGAATTGCAAGAATCAGGGATTAGGCTGGTGTACAGCTTTTGAAGGATGTAAGGGATCAGTGTTTCCATTTTCAGGGTCTTTGGATAGAATTCAGATAAGTGCCAGGAATAACTGATTGCAGCTCTTCCATATCGGGTGCAGGTGATAGGAATCTTCAGCAGGATCAGTTTGTTGATCCTCAAGGTGTAGAGGCCTGGATGTGATCTGGTTGAAGCAATCTGAGATGTAGGAAGGAGTTTGTTTGTCAGAGCTTTGTAGATCCAGATAGCAGCATTTTTCTTCTTCTATGTTGCAGGGATGTCCAGCTGACTGCATTGTAGAAGAGACAATGATGGGTGCTAGAGGAAGGTCAGTAATGAATCTAATAGCTCTATGATACAGGGTGTCTAGTTTGTTTAGATGGGAGAGGAGCAATGACCATAGAGGAAGTCAGCATAATCAATGAGGGACATGAATGATGCAAGGATTAATCTTTGTTTGGAATCTTTGGTCAGGTAGTGTTTGATTCTATAGAATAGACCAAGTCTTTGTCTTAGCTTTTTCAGGAGCTCTTCAACGTGGGTAGTATAGTCTAGTTTATTGTCTATCCATACTCCTAGGTATTTGAATTTGTCAACATATTCCAGAGTTTCACCAAGGATGGTAGAGAGTTGTGGGAGGGTGAATGATGGGATAGTGGAAGAACAGTTCTTGTGGGCAAAGAACATAGCTTTGGTTTTCTTAGCATTTAGTAATAACATTCCCCATGGACCTGGTCCGTTGTTGTTTTGGTTGCCAACGGCTCTATTTGAACCATGCCACAGTGGTGGGGGGATTATCATTTGGTGTTATTGTGCAATTTTTCCCAACTGTGTTTTCCTGATCTCAACTTGATTCAAATTCTGATTATTCCTAACTTGACTGCCTATGCTAGTGGCTCTCTTATGGTGAAGTGAGTTCCTCTTATTTCCTCTGTGCCTGTCCTTCTCTCCCTTCCCTTCTTATATGACTCAATAGTTTTACTTGCTCTCTCCTTCTCGGTGTCTCCTTTTCATTCTGGCTTGCAATTTTGCTCACTTGTCTACACTATCTCCTGGCTTTGTTTCCTCACCTTCATTTGCTTCTTATTCTCACAATCTTTCGCCTATCCTGTCACTGTGGAACCCACTAATCGCAGCGTGTTCAGGGGATAACAGGGAGACTGCCCTCTTCAGTTAAACCTGCTGGTCCCAAGACAGTCTCATAATTCCATCTCAATCAGTTGTACATGGTATACCCTTAATTCACTGGAGGGATAGATGGCTGGTGTGGGGTAGAGGCAGGCTCTGGGCTGGTTCCTTACTGTGAGCAGTTTTTCCTCATGGCCTGGGTAATTGGGGAGTTGGCTCTATGCCTTATCTTACCTGTCAATTCCCTAACCACATACAAAACTCCCAACAACTGCATAAGGTGATGGATTGATGAGTCCTTATTCTTGACCTGGCTGGAACAATACCATCTTCATTCTCCCAACCCATCTGACATGACAGGTGTTATTTTCATGTTGTTTCATCTGGGGAACAGGTGCATTAGAGCCTTGGGGTACTGGTTCTCCTTAGTCTGGTTATGTACATACTCATTGCGGTCTTGGTTCTCTGGGGGGACCTATGTTTATAATTCTAATGGTGGATGTTGATGGGGCAGGGACCGCTATGCAGGATTGTGGGGTGGGGAGGGTAGCAACAGGAGAGGGGACATTTTGTAGAATTATTAATCTTCTTCCTGCTGTCTTTCTTGTTGAATGGGTGTGGGGGGGTGAGATCTCCACCATTGTTTACCTAACTGATAATATTAACTTAACTACAGTGGGGGGTTAAGTGGGAGCCTGCTTCGAGGGTCCCTCTCCTACCATGAATTCGTGAAGCCTACTACTCTTAATTCTATTTGTTCTCAGGTATTACACTGTTTTTTTACTGGTTTGATACCTCAGCTATTTGGTTTGTTTGTACGATGGGGGGTGGTGACAGAGAGGGGAGGGTGGGGTGGAGTATGTTTTTACTTGCTTAATTACAGTATTATCCAGTTTATTTGCAGTGAATATGGCTAATAACTGTATTAAATTTGTGTTCTGGAATGTTCAGGGCTCAGAGACCTGCTCAAGAGATATCCGGTATTAAAACATTTATCTATTCTCCACACCCAAATGGGGTTCCTTCAGTAAACTCACCTTCTCACTCAGAAAACAGTTAAACTCTGCAGACAAGGAACTGGCCAGGTATTCACTTCTGGGGAGTCAACCTCCAGTAAGGGGGTAGCGATCTTAATAGGTTGTGCTGTCTCCTTTCAAGTTGATCACATTATTTCAGACCCTCAGGGTTACTACATATTCATTACAGGCAATCTCGACTGTTAAAAGTTGGTTTTGGGTAGTGTATATGGGCCTTTGGAAGGTGACCCAGGATTCTTTTATTTTATTTATTTATTTAGCTTTTGTTTACCGGGTAAGTACACTAGACAAGTAGTATGTCTATTTTCAGGAATGACCCGGGAGAGCACAAACATACAGTATACATACAAGGCATCGTTGGAGAAACAGCGTAATACAGGAAAAAACAGCTACAACAACACTTGTACAAGGACAGAGGTACTGCAACAAATTGTACAAATTGTTAAAGGACATAGATAGACATTGGAGAATTGCTGAGTATTCATTTCATAGACCTTCATAGACCTAGAATAGACATCAGTGGATTGCTGAGTATTCATTACATTACAGAGGCTAAGAGCAGTCACACATTGACGATTGTTTTAAGTGGGACCACAGGGAGGTGCGAAAGGTCCCATGGGAGGGAGCCGAGCGGACATAATCTGGAAGAGAGTTCCAGAGTCTAGGCACGTATGCAGCAAAGTCGTGATCCCCCATAAGGGTCTGAGTAGGGGGGACTTTAAGCAACTCAGAGGTCTGTGACCTGAGCTGATAGGGGATGGCATCCAATTTAGGGAGGAGATGCGCCAGGCCCAACGGAATGCCAGTAGCAAGCACTTTCCTGGTGAAGTTTCCTACACCAAGGTTTAAGTATTCCACTGGGGGGAGCCAGTTGAGTTTGTCACAGAGCTCACAGCGGTGGGTGAGTTTGGGAGCAGCTAGTGCAAACCGACAGATATCATTATATGCCGTGTTCCGTCGACTAAGATGAATTTGGGGTGCCCTGGCAGATAGGTGGAATCCATAACTGAGGGAGGGGAGAAGCACTCCCCTTGCAAGTGCCAGTCTAGCTCTTGTAGCTCTACAGATGTTGAGGATATGACTTCCCATGTCGAGTTGTGGGTTGAGAGTGACCTCAAGATATTTAATTGAGCTCACTGTTGGCAACAGTGGGCCATCATCACAAGTTATGTTGAGCATAGCTGATGAGGCTTTTATCTTGGCCGTGGATCCAAAGAGCATGGCCTGAGTTTTGTTTGGATTCAACACCAGTCTATGGTTGGTAATACAGGCCAGGACCTTGCTGAAATCTTCAGACAGGCACTGGTTAAGGTCTGCAGCATCATGAGAATGGGCCAAGCACAAGGTCATCTGCATATAGCGTGACTTGGCAGCGAGAGGTCACCAGTGGGAGTTGATTAATAAAAAGTGAGAATAGGAGAGGTCCTAGTACAGGTCCCTGGGGGACTCCCATAGTCACTGCCCTGGGCTCCGAGAGGACCTTGTTGAAGCAGGTACGCTGCTTTCTGCCCATTAGGTAGCCCATCAACCAGCTCATGGCATGAGGAGAGAGCCCAAGAACCCAGAGCTGCTCCCCCAGTAGGTCATGGTTAACAAGGTCAAAAGCTTTTGACAAGTCTATAAATATAGCACCTGACAGTTTGCCCTGGTCCATGGCAGATCTAATGCAAGAGGTTACAGTAATCAGGGCAGTAGTGGTATTATGACCCTTTCGGAAACCATGCTGGGCCCTGGAAAGCAGTTCATGGGTATCCATGAACTCCGAGAGTTGCTCAGCCACCACCTTTTCCAGGAGTTTGCCAAGGGATGGGAGAATAGCAATAGGGTGATAGTTGTCGGGGAGTTTGGGATTGCCCTGCTTCAGAACAGAGACTATCCTTGCCTCCTTCCAGATATCAGGGATTATCCCCGAACTGAGGGATAGGTTAAAGATGTGGGCAATCTTTATGGAATTAGCAGATAAACTGTCACTGTTTCTTAACCTTCCCTTCATATTGGGCGGGGACTGGAATTTTATTTATTTAGTTTTTGTTGACCGGGTAAGTGCACTAGACAAATCCTGCCTATTTTCAGGTACGACCCGGGGGAGGGGGATACAGATGAATTCCAACTGACCTTGAACCAGATTAAGCAGTTGGTGGTATTTTTAGTGAATGAGGGAAATTTTGCCAGGAATATCCCCCCTACTCAGGATCTTGACCATTACTCCTCCCCCCTTTGGCCTCTCTCTCCAGCTCAACTAGCCTTGAGAGAATTCATGGAATTACAAGGGCTATGTGATCCATGGAGAGTTCTCAATCCTCTATCTCGCAGTTACTCCTTTTATTCCATGGTTCATCATATGTCCTCAAGAACTGATTATTTGTTTACTAGCCTCTCCTTACTTCCTGGTCTTTGTAATGCCGGTCTTGAACCCATTGTAATTTCTGATCATGTAGCGGCCTGGCTGCTTCTTACCCCATGCCCTAACCAGCAGTTAGACACCTCATGGAAGCTTAATACCCAACTTCTCAAAGATGATCAGGTTGTTTCCAGGGTTTCAGATCTTATTCAGTCCTTTGTTACTACTAACCAGAACACTGCCAGAAGACAAGATCATGAGTGGTGTGCCCTGAAATGGTTTTTAAGAGGCAAATTTATCTGGCTGGCTTCCACCTGGAAGCATCGTAGGGAAGCGGAGGCATTAACAACTCTTGCCCGAATCCACTTGCTAGAACACTCCTTTCTTCCACAGATTCCCCAAGAAAACTATTATTCCCTTTGGGGTAAATATGCTACTCTCCTTCAGGAGAAAGCTGAATATTCTATTCTCATAATCAGGTCTAAGTATATAGAGCAAGCCCAAAAGGCGGGTCATCTGCTTGCCCTCTGACTTAGACAACTGGAGGCCTCTAGGATCATTCCTTCAATCTCTGCCCCAGATGGTTCCTTAAAATCCCTTCCCAGAGAAGTGGTGGTGGTTTTTGAAAATTTCTACTCTACTCTACTCTACAGTATATGGCAAAAGCACCTACATAGAAACATAGACTTTGATGGCAGATTAGGACCACTTGGCCCACCCAGTCTGCCCATTTCCCTACCTATTGGATAAGCTGCAGATTCTAGTTAACCAACAGCCTACTTCCTGCAACCCCCCACTATAATTGCCTTATGTCTGTCCCATGCATGTTTGAATTCCCCACTGCTTTAGACCCCACAACCCTCTCCAGGAAGGGTTCCCGCATCCACCACTCTTCCATAGAAAAGAATTTCGTCACATTACCCCTTGAGCCATCCTCTCTAACTTTAAATTGTGTCCCTTGTTCTTACACATCTCTTTTCTGAAAGATGCCACCCTCCTGGACTTTGTTGATTCCCTTGAGGTACTTACAAGTTTCTATCATGTCCCTCCGTCCCTCCTTTCATCAAGGGTATACATATTAAGCTCTCCTGTCTCTCTTCATATGGTTTCTGATGTAGACTCTGCACCATTTTAGTTGCCCTCCTCTGGACTGCTTCCATCCTGTCTATGTCCTTGCGTAGATGAGGTCTCCAAAACTGCACACAGTACTCCAGATGGGGTCTCACCAACTGTCTGTACAGAGGGATAACCACTTCCTTTTTCTACTTGTGATGCCCCTCCCTATGCATCCCAGTATCCCTTGGCTCTCCTTACTGACTTCTCACATTGCTTACCCACCTTTAGGTCATCTGATATGACTACACCCAGATCCCTTTCCATTATTGTTGTCGTTAGTACCTCCCCTGCTATTGTGTACTCTTCTCCTGGATTTTTATTTCCCAGGTGCATTACTTTGCACTTCTTTGCATTGAATCTAAGTTGCCATATGTCTGACCATTCCTCCAACCTTGCAAGTCCCTTCTCATCCTTTCTACCCCCCTTGTGTATCAACTCTGTTACAGATCTTTGTGTCATCTGCAAAGAGGCATACCTTTCCTTCCAGACCCTCTGCAATGTCACCTATAAAGACGTTAAAGAGGACTGGACCCAGTACTGAGCCCTGAGGTACTCCACTAGTAACCCCCCTTTCTTCAGAATGTGTTACATTCACTATTACCTTCTGTGTCCTGTTGTGCAGCCAGTTTGCTACTCAGGCTACCACCCTGGGACTCACTTCCAGGCTGGCTAACTTGATTATTAATCTTTTTTGCGAGACTGTGTCAAATGCCTTGCTAAAGTCTACCAACTATCTGAGAGGTATCATCTTATCTACATTCTGCTCCATTACCCTGTCTCATGGAACATAATTGTGCTTTTCTTTCTGCCCCAATTTCTATAGTAGAGGTGGAAACCGCAATAAATAGTCTTACTCTAGACAAAGCACCGGGCCCAGAAGGATTTCCTGCCAATTTTTATAAAACCTTTATTGAAGACTTATTCCCAACTTACTCCGACTCTACCAATATCTTTTCTCTGCTAAAGAACTGGACCCTTCACTTCTCAAGGCAACTATAGCCCTCCTTTCTCTAACCAGACAAACCCTCCCTTGGTCTATTGAGCTACCGACCTATCTCCCTATTAAATTGCGATATGAAAACCTTAGCCAAACTCCTAGCATTACATATCAGGAAAGTATGGTCCGGACTATTAGGTCCAGAACAGGTGGTATTTGTCCTTGGGAGATCCTCTGCCGACCACCTCCATAAGATTAGTCACTTGTTTCAAGTAGCCCAAGCTTCCCCTCACTCAATGGCCTTAATCTCTCATGATGCAGAGAAGGCCTTCAATAGGGTGGACTGGTCTTTCTTATGGCTCACCCTTCAGAAGAGGGGATTTCCTGATTCATTTCTTCAATGGCTTAAAATTATCTACTCCTCCCAGTTGGCTAAGATCTACTGCAATGGCATTTTTTTCCTCTGCTTTTCCTTTGTATTCTGGCACACATCAGGGCTGCCGTTTATCTCTTCTTTTTAACCTATACCTTGAACCACTTATTAGGTGTCTTAAATCTTCTCCCAGCATTAAAGGCATTCCTATCGAGGCCCTAACTCCCTCTATCTTGGTATATGCGGATGACATTCTACTTCATCCTTCTGATCCAGTTCACTCTCTCACTGAAGCCTTAAATGTGATTGAACAGTTTAGTTGATATTCTGATTACAAACTTAATCTTAGTAAAACTGAAATTTATTCCCTCAATCACCTTACTAATAGTTTAGACTTTGCCCCATTTGGTATCAGGTGGTCTCCCGGCTCCCTCAAGTATTTGGGTATCTTTCTTACTTCTGACTCTTCCTTGCTGGTGAAACTGAACCTTGAAGATCTTTTGGTGGTGATACAGCAAGATTTAACCAGATGGAAGGACCTTCCTATCTCTCTCTTTGGGGTAGGATCAGTACAGTCAAAATGAACATTCTTCCTAGGCTTTTTACCCCTTAAGTATGCTTAATATCATACTCCCCTTCTGTTTCTTCAAACATAATCATTCTCTGATTACCTCCTTCAGATAAGTCACCTAGACGTTCTTATCTCAAGTTGGGTCTTCCCAAACATTTTAGTGGACTTTGATTTCCTAACTTTGTACTTTACTATTGGGATAGCAACCTTTATAAATGTGGGAAGTGGTTTTATAATCTCCATCTTGCTCATTACTCTGACTATGTTCTGGTCTGGTTACAGATAAAATCTTGTCTTCTCACTCTTCATAATCTCCTACCTTCTACAATACTTTTCACCCCATGGAAAGTGCTTCCTGATCTGATTTCTGCTTTCCCAATTAGTGTCTCTCTCAAAGTACTCTCTCAAATATGTGCCTATCTGAAACTCTCCTTAGCTAAAGATCATGCACAACCTATTTTCTCTAACCCAAACATTAAGACTGAAGAATGTCCTTTAACCCTAGGTTGGCTTCCCCTACCACGGAACATCAGTATTGCTGACTTCTATTCTCAGGCTTCCCTCCTGACATCTCCAGAATTAATGGGAAAATTCCAGCTGGACCCATATGTATTTTCAAAATTTATCAGCTCCAACACTTGATATTACAACAATTTGGGTCCTTCCCAAAACCCACCAGTCAAAGAAACCTTCTCATGCAGATGCTAGACTGGGCTCTTAAACCTCATGGCACATCCAAACTATATTTCTGGTTGCTCACTGCTCAACCTTCCCTCTCCCCAGATGGCTCCAATGTATGGGAAGCCTTGCTCCCAGGGGTCAACATTAACTGTCCAAATCTTTGGAAAGAACTTCACACTTACCTTACTTAGGACCGGCTAAGACTCATGCAGTACCATATACTAAACAACATGTATTACACTCCAGTTCGGCTATCTAAAATGGGTCACCTTCCCTCCACCATGTGCACTAGATGTGGAAGAGTGGATGGTACCCTGTTATACATCTTTTAGTCCTGTGAGAAAATATCTTCCTTGTGGGAGCAAATAGAAAACCAAAGCGACTCCCTCTTGAGACTATCTGGACTCTTCTCCCCCAAAATCTGTATTACTGGTGACTTTTCCCAGATCCCTGTCAAGGAGAGAAGGTACCATATGGCCCTCATCTCCTTGATGGTTAAGAAGATGATTCTTAGACACTGGCTAGATCAATCCTATATCTCATACTCTGAATGGTTGCAGGAACTTTCCTTCTCTCTTTGGATTGAACATATGATTGCCAGCCTCCGTCACCATTTACCTATGTTCAGCAAGAAATGGGGCAAACTTCACGTCCTCTATTTACCCTGAGTTCTCGAGTGCTCTCTGAATACCCCATCCAGAACCCAATAATATTCTTGTTTAACTGTATTTGTCAAGATCTGTTTTTTACTGGGTTATCAGGCACACTCTGGGGGATGGGATGGGAGGGGGTAAGGGGGTAGGGGTGGTGGTGGGTTTGGTTTCCTTTGTATTTGTTTTCTCCTGATCTACATATGTCTTATTGTACTGTTGTCTGTGTCTGTGTTTCATACTAAAAATTAATAAAGTTGATCACATTTAAAAAAAATCTTTATATTGACACTCTTGTTGAAGCACTGGGTCTGGTAGACATTTTTCCCCCCATGAATCTATGATAGAGTGATTTGTTTGTTAATGTACACAGATGACATCCTTCTGTGCTCATTAACTCTGCTAGGTCTTAAAAGAGCCATTACCACCACCTTAATATGCTTGCAGAAATTGGATCTTTCATTAATTATAAGAACATCTAAGATATTAATTTTTGGGGGGAAAATTTGGTAAACTTTTTGTTGATACCTGTTTAGAAGTTGTGCTCTGTTATAAATATTTAAATCTGAATTTTGAGTCTCTTGCAGCTTTAAAACATGTTTGATGCAAAGGTTATCAGTGGCATTATGTATGGAGTAGAACTGTGGGCCTTTACTAATATTGGGAAACATTTGGAAACCATACAAAGCATGTTTTACAAACAAGTATTACACTTACAGAGAGATTTTCAATCAGCTCTATTAAGAAGCAAATTGAAATAAAAAGTGAGAAATGCCTATTGTTCTGTAAAAATGAAGGCTGTAGGAATGCATACTTCAAGTTTAGATATGGGTCTTTGCATGGTAAAAAATGTTTAACTATAGGGCTTTCAAATGCCTGTAGCCTGAAGTTCTGTAAGTGCAGTCCTAATGTATATCATGTACAAAATGTTACGCACTTAACTTTCAACTGTATCGTACCAGAGAAACTGAAGGTTAAATGGCTCTCTTCCATATAGACAATTATTACATTTGTGACTTGACACAGTGTCAAAGTGGCATTTGATGGAATATATTTATTTCTGGGACTCAGAGTTATATTTATGCTGCCACAAATTTTGCTTTTAATGTTTTAAAAACTCTACAGTATTTATGATTTATTTATAGTAGTGTCAAATTCCATATGATAGATTTATCTTTTAATGTGATGTATGTGAGAAACCTTTGTTTTATGCATACTAACTGTCAATAAACAAACTATTTATATGTTGTGTCTGTCATGCTGGCAGAACAGCCCAGTAAAATTTGTAACTTTATGTCACTTGAAAACTGTCTCCGAGTCTTACTTCAAAATTGTCTAAGCCCCACAAGTCCAGTTGTCTCCAGTGTAAGTCCTATATAGTGCCTTCTCTCCCACGCAGAGTCCCACAATTATCTGTTTGGTAAGTTAGCTGTGTGTCCCATTCCAGTGTACCCAGTCCAGTGGTGGTGGGTGAAAAAAGAAGTAAAAGAACCTAGTAACTTATTTGCATACAGCAACTAAAGGCACACTATGCCACAGCTTGTTTCCAGGTGCAACCTGGGGACACAAGGAAGTTAAGTGACTTGCTCAGGGTCATGCAGTATGCAAGAGAGAACTGATGGAATTCAAACCCAGCTCTCCAGGGTTGCAGCACAGTGCCCTTAACCACTACGCTATACTACCTCCTCTGAGGACAAAGAGTCAGAGGGAAAGAGGAGATGAGGAAGTGGACTTGATCAGGTAGTGCCAGTAGGTGGGGAGGAGGGTGAGGGAATGACATGCCTATGATACTAATAAACAGGTGCTGATTTGTCTACTATCCCGGGTCGCACCTGAAAATAGACACTTGACTGCCTAGTGTGCTTACCTGGTTAACAAAAGCAAAATAAATAATTAAAATATGTACAGTATAATGCATATTTATGCACATTGTAGCTCTGATAAGGGACAGTTATGTAAGAACTTACCTTAACTGTAGATACTTGAGAGAATCTCCTCCAATGGACCACACCTTGGAACTACAAGCCATCAGCATCAGGTCCACTCACAAGCTTTTGCTAGCTGGGGACTGCCCACAACAACATCCAGCATCACCGCCTACGTAAAGTGGTTGGCTTCAACACTCCTCAGTTCCCTGCTGGAGATAAATCTTGTAGCGCCTCTTACCATGAGGAAGCAGGAGACCAAAACCAGTACCAGGCAAACAAGGGGAGGCATGAGATTTAAAATGGAATGCATGGAATAAGGTCTTAGGCTCAGCATCTGAATCATCCCTCAAAAAATAAGGGGGAAGGATGGAGGGTATGCTATGGCCCACTGGAGGAGATTCTCTCAAAGATCTACTGTTAAGGTAAGCTCTTACATAACAGTTCTATCTTCATTGAGGATATCTCCTCCAATGGGCCATACCTTTGGAATAATTCCCAAGAAGTACAAAAAACACAGGGAGGATGGTATAGTTTGATGTGATCAGCACAGAAGGCTTTGCTGTGCTGCAAATCTGAAGCCAGCACATGTATAAGAGATGATGTCTAGACTGTAGTGCATAATTAAAGGGACAGTAAACATTGCAGGGGTCACTTGAATTGTGAAAGCCCATAAAAAGATCTTTCAAATGAGGTATTGGGCTTACCTGTAGTTGTCGGGAGTTCTGAGTTATGAATATCTACATCTATAAATCAAACCAAGGTGGCAGCCACTTCATGGAATCATGAAACCAACAGTGATGTCACTGAGGGTTAAGCTGTCATTAACAACATGCAGCTTGCCCTTAAGTGACATCACTTCCTGTTATAAAATGGCTGCTGCCTTGTTTTGATTTACAAATTAATTAGATAGTCCTATCTCAGGACTCCTGACATGCACTAGGAAGTCCAGTGCCTCATTTGAAATATCTTTTCATGGGCTTTCACAATTTGAGTGACCCCTGCAATGTTTACTGTCCCTTTAAACTAGTGCACTGTGTGACTACAGCACATACATCAGCAACAGGAACATTCTGATGGCAAGTGACAGAAGTGGCTATACCCCTTGTGGAGTGACCATGAACAGCATTAGGAAGTTCTTTACCATACTTTCTAGAACACAAAAAATATACAGTTAGCCAGCCATTTGGTCAGGCACTGTTTGCATACAGGTGCACCTTCTTTCCTGGGGTAAAAGAAACAAAAAGCTGAGAAATCTATCCGCAGCTCTGAGTGTGATTAATACAGTTTCTCGGTGCTCAGTGTACGTCAAGAGTATGGAGCAATGCCTCATCCATACTGACATGTTCAGGGTAATAAACAGGAAGGTGGATCATTTGATTCAGTGTAGAGTTTGACACCATATTTGGTAAAAACTTAGGACTGGTGCATAAAGAAACTCTGTGAATAATCAAATAAGGAGGCTCATTCATTAGAACCTGAAGCTCAGAAATTCTATGAGCAGAGGTCAAGGCAACTAAAAGTAACATTTTCCATGAAAGGAAATGTAGACCACAAGTTACGGCAGGCTCCAGAGGAGCCAAGATCAAATTTTAAAGCATAAATTTCAAGTCCTAAGGAGGAATGGATTAGGGATAGGTCTCATATGAGGATATCTTTTAGAAAAATATGGGGCACTTTTAATTGTCAACTTATAGCCAGCAATAGGGGCATGAAATGTAGGGCTGGGAGAACTTGGTGAAATTCTGACCCTTATTATATAAGAACCGGAACAATGTGGAGGTCTGATTTGTTCTGATTATTTATAAATATTTGAAAAAATTCGATAAAATGTATAAAAGTGGCCAAAGTCAATCATATTTAATGCAGAGTCCCAAAGAAAATTATTTAATTGCATTATTTGTATATAAATTAAAGTAAAACTGCTAGTAAAAGCAATCACTACTAGGTTCTTCATTTGGGTGCATGATGTGAGTGTACTGGGAGAGAGATGGAGAGAGAGAGACAGATGTAAGTACCCATATCGTACCACAAAACAATACCAAGCACTGCAGGCAGCTTAGATATTTTTTATTAATGCTGCCATGTGGGTATATTACTTTGATGGATGTTCTAGTCAGAGCAGACTATGCCAAAGAAATGGATATAATGAATGATCAAATGAGCAGCAGTAAGAGTCCACCCATCCTACCCATATGATGCAACTGCATTGCATGTCCTGTTGTGCTGTGGTATGGTACACTACCTGATCCAAAAGGTGGTAATGTTTTTTATGATTACTTCTGCTTATCAACACACTGAACATGTTTATTAAACAAAAAATTAAAGATATATTGATCACCACCCAAGCAGTCTCATCACATTGGTCAAGTGCAGTACAGTCATAAAAGAAAGTTTGTCACTGCCACCTGAAGACATGATGACAAACAGTTACAGCCTTTCTAGTTCCACAATTGTTGCCAGCCAGTGTCAAGTAATTTAAGTATGTAAAATGTAATAATCTCTGCCCAGTTACTGTGAGATGTAGTGTTACAGCCAGGCTAAGCGTACCTCCCCCACCCCCCACACACTAAAGAAATCAATTTAGTAACATTTTTCTCTATGAAGCAGTCACTCAAATATGGGGGACATATACAAAGAACATTCAACTTAAGGCTTTAGGCTTCTGCAAAGCCATCCATTGTATGAAAAGTAAAACAGTAATACTACAGTACAGTCAGGTTAGTGGTACAATATTTTTTTTATCAGTTGCTGAGGAAAAAAGTGACAAGTAGTAGTTGTAGTAGACAGCAGTACCCTACCTTCCAGATCAGATAGTTGTACCTACTACCACAACAAACGTTTGTTACATGAAATACATTTGCTTGCTGTATTTAGACTCTGAAAACACTGTTATTATTTTTCATGTATCTGTGCTCATTGTTATCATTCATGTGATTCTGGCCTGGCCTAATATCTTTCAGTCCATCCTGACCTGACTTGTTGCCACTAACTGCTGCCACATGTAGCAGACCCTATTCAAAAACAATATCACAACAGGCACAAATTCTTGAAAGTGTTTTCTGGATAGGGCCTGCTCATACTAGTCAGTGAATGTTTCATTTAGGTATCATATTTGAAATTAAAGTGAGAAATGTTGACTTTCAGAAATGTCAAATGCTCAGCATTTTCTGGTGTCAAACAGGATCGTGTGTCAGTAATGACATTACCAGCTGAACCAAACAATTGTTCTGAACAGATGCTAGTAGCAGAGTATTATAAATCCTCCTCTGTAACCTCCTCCTGGGGCTCAGGGTGTACGTTCTGGAACAATATTAAGGAAATCTGTAGTATAGGCCCTAACCCGGTTTCTAATCAGGTCATGGTCGATGGGTCCTTGACCTCTGACCCCACCCGAATTGCCACAGACTTCGATAATACCTTCACAAACCTCAACCATGTTCTCCTTCCTAATTTCTATGACCCACCTACTTCCAGCTCCCTTATTTCCCCCCAGAAGCTCCCCCTTTTACCTGCGCCATATTACTCTGGAGTCTACGGTGCCATACCTTATAGAAGCCCTGAGCCACTCCTCCTACAGTAGTGACTCCCTTGATTTGAAGCTCCTTTGACTCACCCTTTGCAAGGTGCTCTACCCCCTTACCCACATTTTAAACCGCTCCTTACAGTATGTCTAGGTAAATTCTCTGCTAGGTGAAAATCTGCCTCCATCGCACCCATATTTGAAAGTTCCATTACCAATAATTACCACCCCATCTCCATACTCCCACCCCTCTCTAAGGCATTAGAGCAGATTGTATCTGATCAACTCACTGATCACCTCAATAAATACAACCTACTCTGCAAACAGCAACACAGCTTCTGCAAAGGGCACAGTGCTGCCACTGCCCTGCTTGAATTTACCACACACATCCACTCTGCACTGGGTAAGGGTCATATCACTGGTGCTGTCATCATAGACCTCACAAAGGCATTTGACACCATCAATTGCTCCCTCCTACTAACCACCTTGGCCAACTTGGGTTTCTCTTGGGATGCTTTGGGGTGGTTCTCTGACTACCTCTCGAACCAGTTCCAGCAGGTCAAAATTGGTAACACCTTATCTTATGGAATGCCTTTCCTCTCTGGTATCCCACTGGGGTCCATTCTTGGGCCTCTACTTTTCAGCCTCTTTCTCAACTTCCTCCCCAAGTTCTGCCCTGGCAACCTATTACTTTACATGGATGATGATGTCCTCTTTTCCTCCAACTCTGACCTAGCTCAACTCCATAGCTCCCTTCAGTCCTCCCTTAGCTGTGCTGAAAGCTGGTTCTCTGCACAGTGCCTTATCCTCAACTCTAAAAAAAAAAAAAAAAAAAACAAGGTTATGCTATTCTCACACCCTCTGAACACCTGGAAGGAGCATTGCCCTCAAATACTTTCTTCGAATCAGACCCCTCTGGAGCAAATGGACTCTTTTAAATACCTGGGCATCACACTGGACCCAGTGCTCAACTTCCACCATCATATTCACCATCTATCTAAGGCCCTCAATGTTAGGCTACGGCTGATGTACCGCTTCAAACACTGTCTTACTCCAGATGCCCTCAGGCTTGCTGTCTCCTCCCCGGTCCTCTGTCTGCCAGATTATGGATTACTTATCTATGGTGTGGCAAACACCTCAGCCCTAGTTAGACCTTGTCTCTCCCTAAATAAAGCATGCCACCTCATCCTGGGATGTGACCAGCTCACCCATACCTGCTCACTTTATAACGCTACCAACTGGCTTAACCTCGACAACAGAATCAGGTTCCACACCTGCCTCATGGCAAAAAAGATTGCCCTAGGCCTCTTCCCTCCTGGGCTAGCCCCATTAGTCCAGCCAGCTTCTAAGGTTAAGCATACCCATAACTCAGACAAGCATCTCCTCTTGGTTCTCTCCTGCCATTCCTCCCAATTCCAAAGGTCCTTTGGTTACAGGGCCCCTACATGGTTGAACAGCCTACCTACCTCTCTTATAAATGAACCAAAACTTGGCCCATTCAAAACCAAACTTAGGGCACACCTCCTGACATCAAATGCCTGTGACTGCAACTGAACTGTGCCTTCAACCCTCCTCCTTGCTCCATTGACAATGGCCTTTGGCCTGACCCCCCGCTTTTGAGCTTAACCTGAGTCTGTCAGGCACTGACTCATATCTGAGTCCAACCTGTTTTGTGTAAGACCTGTACCAAGTAACCTAGCATTTGAATGTTAGCCTATGCTGTTCCTTGTAACAATGCTGAACTGTATCACTGTTCAATCATTAGTAATGTCTGTCTGTTTATAATCTCTGTAATGTAGAACCTTTGTAAATGAGTCTATGACTCAAAGGTATTTCTGAATCCAAATAAATAAAAATAAATACAATAAATAGTCAGAGGGCAATTCATTTACTTCACTGCAATTTTTACTGAAGCAGACCACATACTTTGTTCGGATTTCTAGTATTTCAAAGGATCAGCATTCCAGTTAATATTGGGCTCTGCCAGGTACATTTCAGCAATTTTCTGTGCTGAAGTGAATCATAGAATCATAGACTGACATAAGTTCAGAAGGCAAAATGCCCATTTATGAACTCACCACCAGCTAAATTAGCAGTGGAAAGAAAATTTCTTATCACCCATATATTTGTCAAGACTTTTCTTAAATTGTTCTATATTTCTCTGTTTATGATGTTAACAGGCAGTGTATTCCATATTGGAGGTATTCTCTGTGTAAAAAATCTGGAACGTTTGTTAGTTTTGCATAAGGATGATTTCAGTTTCGAATTATGGGATCTAATGTAATTATTTACTGAGAGCTTTTCTAATCCAATTGTATTTAACAAGTAGTCATTATGGTATGCATTATAAGTATAGATTAAATCACCTCTTAGTATTCTATACTTCAGAGAGTAAAGCTCTAAAGATTTTAATCTAGATCCATAATCTAGTTCAGACATATTATCAATCCTTTTAGTTATTCTACGTTGGACCCTTTCTGTCATATTTAAATAGTCGCTAGAAGTTGGGGCACAAAATGGGACACAGTAGTCCAAATATAGACGAACCACGCTTGTGTATAGGGACAAGATGACAGATGGTTCCCTGCTTTTGATATGTCTCAATATACAACTTATAATCTTGTGACATTTTTTAACAGTTTTGTTGGTATGGGTATTACATTTTAAAGTATCAGTTATTGTTATACTCAAATCTCTTTCCTCTGTGATTGTTAATTTCACATTTTGGATTAAATATGGGTGCTTCTTATGGGATTCCCCATATGCATTACCTTACACTTTGCCGGGTTAAATTTCATATTATTATTTACTGCCCAAGATGTTAATTTATTTAAGTTTTCTTGAGTGTTTGCAGATGCAATTGTGTTCACAATGCAGCCTAATTTACAATCATCTGCATATTTATTTATCCAGACTTCTTTAGCTGTTTGCATACTGGCTATCAATATATTAAAAAGTAAAGGCCCAAGAACAGATACCTGCTGTACTCCACTAGTAACAAGACTCCAGTTGGATTCATGCCCTCTTACAACCACCCGTTGATGTCTGTTGTATAACCATGCTGATATCCATTTAATTAAGTGCATATCCAGATTTATATTATGAAGTTGTTCAATCAAAATTTTATGAGAAACAGTATCAAATGCTTTTCAAAATCTGAGAATATGATATCCACTGGAAAGCCCTTATCCAGGGCATTGCTGACTGGCTCAAAGAAACTAATGAGGTTTGTTAGGCATGACCTGCCAGTAGTAAAACCGTGCTGAGAAATGTCTGCACAATCGGTACTTTTAATGTGATTAGAGATTTTAGCATGCAGTAACCTTTCAATAATTTTATTGATAAGTGAGGTTAGGCTGATAGACCTATAGTTAGATATTAACTGCTTATTGCCTCCCTTGAGAATAGCGGTTATATTTGCCTCTCTCCAGGACTGAAGAACCTTCCTATGATTTACGGACATATTAAACAAATAAACAAAGGTTACAATAAGTTCTTTTGATACCTCTTTCAAGAACTTAGGGTGAATACAGTCAGGACCAGGAGATGTATTGCATTTAATTTTGTTAATAGCCTCTAAAGTGTCCTGTTCAGAGAAGAATAGTTTAATGTTTGATGTTTGTAATGTATAAAGTCCGTGGGATTAAATATACTTGTAAAATAATGGTTAAATTTGGTAGCCATTTCTTTTTCACTAGTAATTAATTTGTCATTTACCTTTAATGGTCCAATTCCTGTACGTGTTTGTTTTAATGAACCAATATAATTATAAAACTGCTTTTTATTGTCTTTGATGTTTTTTGCTAAGTTTATTTCCATATTTTGTTTTGATTTTTTAATTGTTTGTTTTTTTTGGCAAGTATCTTAAACTTGCACCAATCAGATGCCTTTTTGGTTTTACTATATTTGTTATAGGCATGATGTTTCTTTTTTACTACACGCTTTATATCTTTGGACCACCACGTAGGAACTCTTTGTTTGTTATTATTATTATATTTTACCCTCTCAAGAACTCAGGTATTTATACAGTAATCTATTTTGGCCTTTATTGCTTCCCACACCTGCTCAAGGTCAAGATTTCCTAGGTCATTTGACCATTTCCATGAAATCAAGAACTTTTTTACATTTTTATAATCGGCTTTATATTAATTTTTAAACTTACTTATCCCTTTGTTACAGTATGTTTGTTTTAAGATATCACATACAATCATATTGTGATCACTGTCTCCCAAAGGGGGTATGATAACAGGGGTGGAGAGAAGCTCAGCATTATTTGTAAAAAGAAGGTCAAGTACATTATTATTCCTAGTGGAAATAGTTACTAGCTGGTCCAGTCCAAGTTTAAATGTGATTTCTAGAAACTGCCGTTCAACAGTACTGTAGGTATTAAGTGTTGACCAATTTATATTGGGGGAATTAAAATCACCAAGAATTATTAAATCTCCTTTCACTTCGATATTATCCAACTGCTTCAAGAAGACTAAATTATCTTCATGATTTAAACTAGGTGATCTATAACAGAGACCTACAGTTAAAGTTTCATGACCTAGTTCGATTTTGGCCCAAAGTATCTCGGCTGGAGAGTCTTCATACACTATCTCGTGACAATTATACTTATTAGATATATATATATAATGCTAACCCCCACCTTTAACATTTTGTCTGTTTTTTAAGAATTTTGTATAACCACTTATATCAGAGTTCCAATCATTATCTGTCAGCCATGTTTCAGTAATGCAGCAGATGTCAATTTCTTTATTAGCAAGAACATATCTTGATTCATCTAATTTATTTGTTAAACTGTGAGCATTGGTTAATAAAATTCTAATTCCCTTGACTTTAAATTTGTTAATATGGATTTTACTGTATACAGTATTTTCCTGATTAGATGGATTTTTTTGATTTTTCAATCCACATTTTGATACCCTCTTCTTTTTTTTTCTTTCCGAGTTTTACATTTTTATTGTTTTTGCAATTATAGTTATTATTCCACATGTTGCTTAAAGAAGTATATTCTGCTGATAGTGTTTTATGTATAGCAGTTACACCCTCCCCCCATTTAATAGTTTAAATTTGCATCTATTGAGTTATTAAACTGGTAGCTAAGGAATTGTGACCCTACTTTGTTTAGGCATAGTCCATCTTGACTGTACATGTCAGAATTTCCATTGTATTCTTCCCAATGTGTTATACATTTAAGATTTTTCCTCAGGCACCATTGTCTGAGCCAATTGTTTGTTTCTTTTAATGTACAGTTTTGTTTGTATGTTGCTGTACAGATTGGAAGTATCTCAGAAAATAGAAAGTCACAGCCCAAATCTACCAGCTTGTTTGTTAAATTGACAAATTCCTGCTTGATTTGGTGAGTGTTTTGATGTAGGACATTATTGGCTCCTGCATGGATAGCCACTGATTTTCTAGAATTTGTTGGGCAAACTGTCATTAATCATTTTTGTGATGTCTTATAATTTTGGCACCCCTAAAACATGATAGGGTTTGATGTGCTTTGTCTCTATTGCATATTGCTCAATCAAGTCCTTTGATTATAGAATCACCTAACACATATATTTCAGTTTCCCTGGGCTGAGTAACCTGAAGTTCCATAGTTTGCTCTACTTGCTGTGGAATGGTAGAAGTAGTATCAAATGTTATTAAGGGTGGGTCTAAGGTAATATTCTGTTTCATGCCTGTAGATTGAATTTCATCATTTAATGGTATAAGTGAGTCTGGTGTTATCACTTCCTTAATAGAAGTAGTCATACCCATTGGCTCTTCTTGGGTGATGTCTAAGTTTAAGGGATCAAACAAATTAGTGATTTCAAGATTGAATTTTTTGGCTTTCCTTCCTCTTTTTTTATGATGTTTCAAGTGTTGAACTTGATACCAGGCATCCTCAGGGTCAGTACTTCCTTCTTCTTCCCTTCCCTTTTTTTGATAGGGAGGTATTATTTATGGGAACAAGAACATCAGTACAAATTTTATTTTTTAGTACAGGCCTAATAATAGTGTCAGATCGGTGTGTGTCAGTTTGAAGTTGGGCTTGAAAGTGGGATGCCATGTCCTTCTGACTTGTCTCAGTTTCACTAATCCTTTTGTTAAACTGCTCTAATAAGACTGACATTTCATAATTGTCAAGACATTTAGTGCATGTGAATAAATTGTTTAATGGATATTCAAATATTATCATATACATATTACATGATTTACATAGTATGGCTTTTTCACCATTTTCAGTTTGTATGAAAATTTCCATGGTATTATCTTATAAGTTGTTAAAATCACAAGCAAGAAGCAAACAAAAATAGAGGAATGTAAAAAGTAATACCAAGTTTGATAGTTATAATTCTATCAATTACACGTCAGAATACCAAGAAAAACTCACTTCCTGACTGGAGTTTAAGGAAACAAAATTCCAGATTCCAAAATGGAATCTGTTGATAGTTAATGTATGCTGCTTACCAAAATAGTGATTTAAATGCTTAGTTTTTAACCCAGAAATGATAACTTTTAAGTTACATTCACCAGATAGACAGTACACTTTTAAAGATTTAGAAATGAGTACAGACAAGCGTTATTAGTGCTTAACTATTTCAAACTATAAGTTAGTCACTTTCAGCAACTCTAAGCTCCCGGACATGGTAAGTCAAATTATTAGTTTATAATTTACTTTAACAAACATAATCATAGGTAAAGTCTCTTCCTGAATCCTAGTAGGAAATAGGGCTTCAAACAGATGGTTATACTTATAGGCACAGAAAATTATCTCATACAAGGTCAAAACAAAGAAAATACAGACAGAACTCAATTTAAAAGTGTATTGACGTTAACTAGTTATAGGTATCACCGATGCAGTCACCAATATACTAAGGGCTACTCCCTAGGACGGGAGTATAATTAAGTGCTGTATAATGATGCACAAGTGCAGACCAAAGCCTTTATCTGCCGAGTACTTAAGAACTGCAGTAAACAATGTGTAATGTGTATCTATAGCTCTTGATATTACCTACCAGTAGAGTGAGCATAGAAACAACCGGGACAGCAGAAAGGATTGCGATAACAAATGCTCCACTAAACCCCGTCTTACACTTAACAACACTAAACACGCAAAACATGTGTGAAACCGTGCATGTCTTCGTGTGCGATGTGCGCTCCCTGCCCGAGCTCGTCCTGCTTGCTGTAGGGTTGGATTAAATAGTAGCCCCACCTGGAAATTCAGAACACTTAATTACAGAACTGAGGCTCTACAAACTGCAACAAAAGTCGTAGTGCTGTTAAAAGAAGTACCAACTTGAATTATAGTACAGAACACTTGAGTGGCACTATCAGTTGCATAAAAAATTAATCAGACCGCAAAGTCCCTCTTCCTGTTCAACTTTGCAACAGGGCTCAAGTTAGTATGTCAGTTAAAAACATTACACAAGCACTTTGGTATATAAAAACAAGCTACGACTGTGCAGAGCAGAGTCTCACACAGCAACTAGCTTTGGCAAAACTAAAAGTGGATGAAGAAGATGTTACAATTATATCTTGTAAGTGACTCCAGAGACATAAAGCTGAACCAAGTGACTGTGGGACAGTGCTATGTTTGGATGGTGGTGAAAAAGATCCTGCTGCAGTGGCCGAGGAGGAACAGGAAGAAAATGCTGCAACACTAGAGGATGAGCCATCTGATGCTGTACTGTGTTGTGAAGAAGATTCTGAATGTGGTGCTGTTGTATGCTCTTGCATGACAGCATGCAGCTCATCAATAATTTATTGTTTGTTTATCTCAAAAGAAGTGTCATCATCACTCAATAGTTGCTTTGATTTTTATCATGGGTTCAAGATTGTTACTTTAATGTAGTACTCGGAATGAAGCATTTTATGTAGTTTGTCATCTTCATCAGTTTTTTGATCTTACATCTGGTTAGATCTTGTTGTATTCTGGGGGGGCAACCTATGTGTGTCAGCAGCACTATTGGCAGCCTATGAGATGAAATTGTCTTAGTTCTCTGACTTTTTCCTAATCAGATTCAGTCTGAATTAAAAAAGTTTTATTAGGGGTATCACCTGGCTTAGAGTTGCTGTGTTTGCACTCATCTCTCTGGTGATTTCCTCAAATGGCTGGAGGAGCAAAATTAGAAACTCCAGCATGGCCCAATGTGGTGGAGTAATATAGACATCTGCATCACCAATTTTATTTTCTAAGGTGTATTGTTTGGCAGCTTTTCTTTTATTCCAGTAGCCTTTGGAAAATAAGAAAGGCTGAATTCCATTGAGTAGAAATGCCTTGGATCGGTTTGTGCAAAGGTAAATTGTGCTCCTGCTGTATTTTTTCAAACAAGTGACGGGCTTTGCTTGAGTGATTGAAATGCATGCATTTTCTTTCAGCAGTGCTAACAAGAGCCTTTACTCATTCTATCTTGAACAGCCATTTCGGGTCGGATTAAGCAATGGATGGTTCCGATGCCATATGACGCTAACGGCAACAATGGGTTTAATGTCCCTGCTTTAATCAAAAAAACTGAACTATTAAATTTTAGGCAATGCACAAAGCAGCGGATGTGAATGAAGCCTCCTTTTCCCAAGGCCTTCATTATGTCGGACCCATTATCTGCAATTATAAAGCCAACTGACAGTTCCTGTGAAGTGAGCCATTGCTGTGATCTTTGGAGCTCTTCACTGATGTTGTATGAGGTATGTTCAGATGGAAAATAAAACATTCTTAGAACAGCAAACTGTGATTTACTGTCCCCACAAGAATTATCAAAACATGCCCAATGTGCTGTGACAGACATGAAGGGTTCAGGCTGACAGCTTGTCCAAACATATGTTGTGAGATGCACCACCCTCCCATCAGCACTGCACAAAACATGTCTCAATTTTTTACATACAACATCATAGAGATCTGGAATCCCTGCTAACCAAAAGTATTTCCTCGATGGTATACTATATTCAGGTTCAAGGTACTCAAGCAGCTGCATGAATCCAACATGTTCAGCCATGTTATATGGTAGCAAATCAACAGCTACCATGTCTGAAATTTCTTGGTTATTGTAACAGCAACAGGGTAGGTCGAGGCATATTTGGCTTTACTGTACATTCATATGTTTTTGAGATAAGCTGTCTCCTTGAAGGAGGGGGGCTTTTGAACACATGGTCACTTTCAGTAACAGTAAAAGTGTTTCAAATGGGAGGAAGTGCTGGAGGTGTTTCTGTATTGCTGCGTGGGCTGCCATTGCTTTCATCTATTGGAGTTAACCATTAGTGTAGCGAGCTATCACTGTCACTTTCTCGAGTCTCACGACTGGAGTTCTCATTAATGTTATGACATCTGTCTAGGTGCCTTTTCAGTGCTGAAGTTCCCAATGCTCCTTTCTTTTTACCACTGCTAATTGGCCATTTACAAATAGTGCATGTTGCCACTATCTCATTGGAAGCACTAATGGAAAAGTATGACCAAACAAAAGATGATACCTTTTCAGTTTTTTCCCCAGAAAGGCACTGCACCTCAGCTACCTTTTAAGGGTCCACCCCAACCCCGCATTTTTCTTGAGCCTGTTCCTGTTATTTATTCCCTTTCTCTAACCCACTGCCCTTCTCTTCAACCAAAACATTTCTTTCGGTTTTTCCTCATCTGCAATTTCCATCCCCTCCTGTAAACCCTGTGCTGCCTAATCATTGTCTTCATCATTTTCATCTTTATTACCCTGGTCAAGTTCAACCTCAGAAGAATCGGATGACTGTGAGTGACTGGCAGTTGCATAGTATGCAATTGTTCCATACCTTGGGTTCACTCTGAGAGTGGTACCCACCAACACTTTTTTTAACTACATAAATTTTTTTTAATTGTGACTTATCTGACAGATGCACCTTTTTTGGATTCAAGCATTCACTTGGAAGGTGAAACTTTAGAGTTACCAGAATCACTTTTTGGGGTTTGATTTTGTTGTCCCTGTACAGGCTGACTGCCATCCTTTAGTCCTGACACAGCAGTGCCACTGCATACCTGAGAATATGCCTCAAGATCTATGTTTTCTTATTTTTAATTCTAACCTGTAAAAAGATCCCTCCTAATGAGTACCTAGTGTCCTCTGACTCCCACACCATATGAGGCTGAATTTATTGTACACACACACACACACACACACACACACACACACACACACACACACAGCACACTGACACCACCACCCCTTCCTTCCAAGCCTAGCTCACTGAGTGACTCCTACTGTTATTGTTCAGTGACTAGCTGTATTCAGCAACTCTTACTCAACAGTGTGTGCCTCCACAGCCTCAGAATTTAAACTGATGATGCAGACCACGCACTGGTATGGTATGGCTGGGTATATGACAAAAATAAAAAGGATATGGCATAATGGATGGAATGAGTGATGATGACACTTGTATACTTGTGTTGTTGTGTCTGTTTGCAACAGTTACAATAAATTAATGAATGAAAACACCTTGTGGCATTTGCTTTCTCGTTCTCTGATTTAAATAAACAAACAAAAAGACTGGTAAGAGTCACAATGTCCCCTTGGCCCCCCACAGCCAGCAGCACAGGCTCAGCAACTTCTTTGTTTTTGTCAGAAAAGTAATTTTTTTAAATGTGAATGTTAACGTGATGGCCCACAGCAGACTGCACTCAGTTTCTTTGCCACCCAGCAGTACCAGTCTGTCACTGTGCCCTCCACAGGGCCACCCCAGGCAACAGCAGTGTGACTGCCCTGCAACAGGGCAGCTTTCAGCTCAGAATAATAGTTTTGTTTTTCTTTTTATGGCCCCCAGTAAGTGTGTGTGTGTGTGTGTGTGTGTCTCTCTCTCTCTCTCTCTCTCTCTCGACGGAACAACAAGAATAATAAAGATTTATATTTGTGATTGATGACTGTAATTTTATTTATGGCCCCCATTAAGTCTCTGTCTCTCTCTCTCTCTCTCTCTCTCTCTCATATGACTCCCCTTGCTGGAACAACAAAAGTCAAAGATTTATTTTATTTGTGATTGGTGACTATTATGTAAGGCCCCCAGAAAGTCTTTCTCTTTTTGACTCTCTCTCTCTCTCCTGATTCCTCTCAATGGAGCAACAAGAAAAAGATTTATTTTATTTGTGATTGGTGACTGTAATCTATGGCCCCCAGTACATCTCTCTCTCTCTCTCTCTCTCTCCTTCTATCTCTCTCTCTTGAATTCTGTCAATGGAACAAGAAAAATATTTATTTTATTTGTGATTGCTGACTGTAATCTACAGTAAGACCCCCAGTAAGTCTCTCTCTCTCTCTCTCTCTCTCTCACACACACACTTCTGTCTCCTCTTGATGGAATAACAAGAAATATTTATTTTATTTGTGATTGATGACTGTAACCTCTGGCCACCAGTAAATCTTTCTGTTTCTATCTCTCTCTCTCCTGACTTCTCTCGATGGAACAATAAGAAAAAGACTTATTTTATTTGTGATTGCTGACTGTAAGCTATGGCGCCTAGTAAGTCTCACTCTCGCTCTCCATCTCCTGACTCCTTTTGATGGAACAACAAGAAAAATATTTATTTGTGATTGGTGACTGTAATCCATGGCCCCCAGTAAGTCTCTCGCTCTGTCTCTCTTTCTTGATGGAACAACAAGAAAAAGAGAGATTTATTTTTTATTGTGATTGCTGACTGTAATCTATGATCCCCAGTTAGTCTCTTTATCTTTCTGTCTCTCTCTCTCCTGGCTCTCGATGGAACAACAAGAAATATTTATTTTATTTGTGATTGGTGACTGTAATCTATGATCCCCTGTAAGTCTCTGTCTGTCTCTCTCTCCTCTTTTGTAATTTCTTATGGCCTTCTAAAAGTCTCTCTATTTCTGTTTTTCTCTCTGATGGTGTGACTCTTTTCTTGTGATTCTACATGGTTCCCTAAATGTATCTCTTTCTATGAGTGGCACTGATGACTCCTTGGCAACAAAAAGATTTTCTGCCCTCAGTAAGTCTCCCTCTCTCCCTGGCTCACACTGCGCTGTGCACTCCCAAACAGAAAAGAAAGATTAAGTGATTTTTGGCCCCCTTAAGTCTCTCTCTCTCTCTCTCTCTCTCTCTCTCTGGCACTGGTGACTCCTCTGCAACAAAAATAATTTTTATCCACAGTAAGTCTCCCTCTCTCTCCCTCTTGACTCACACTGTGCTGTGCATTTGCCACTCGCAAACAGAAAAGAAAGATTTGTGATTTTTTTCCAAAATGTTTTTTCTTTGCATTGTAGTGTGCTGCACACTCCCCTTCACCCAACTCTCCTCTCATTTGCTCCTCTTGGTCATATTGTGTACTAACCCCTGATATATAGCATGAGTGAGTATCACATGACTACAGTTCAGAGCTGTTGCCTGATTGGATGCTGCTGGCCACCTGCACGTGAAGTGTGGCATGCTGATGGCATCACTATTGCAGCAGTCAATGAAGACATACTCTGCGGCTTACCACGGACCCGGACCCGGACTTCTGCAGTAAAGTCCATATTTATCTGGGTCTGTTGGTTAGTGGGTTCTATCTGGGAGTTCTGATTTCTGGAAGAACAGTCCACCCTGCCCTAATGAAATGCTGATATGGCAGCAAAATGCACCTTTATAGAAGAATACTGCAGGCCTGAATCAAATAATGAAAGCAAATATTCCAAAACAGAACTCACAGGACACGTAAAACGGGTACATGAGAAGTGGCCCAAAAAGTGAAATGCTTCTATTTCAAATAACAAATATGTCTAATTGAAGGCTTTCTAGCTGCAAGCAATACATCAGCAACCTTAGGTGACACCTGAAATCATGTGACGACTATGTTTTCAGGAGCCATGCATGCAGATATGGGAACTTTAGGTCTAATGGACCAGAGACCCCCAGTCCTATGACAACAGACCCTGACGCAGGGGCAGAGGAACAGAATGCTGTATCATCAGATGTTGTAGGAGAGAAAACCATATTTGTGAGCCATAGAGGAGCTATGAAGAGGACAGCAGCACTGTCCAAAATCAGGTTCCTGAAATTAGGATTCTCACCTAACAGCACCCCAAACCCATTTGTTCAACTTGTCTATCTCAGCCAGTAATTTTCCCTCCATATGGAAAACAGCCCACATACTACCCCAGTTCAAATCTGGTGACCCAACCAATCTTAACATCTATAGGCCAATCTCTATACTACCGGTTCTCTCAAAACTTTTTGGAAAAACTAGTCAACAACGAACTAAGGGACTACCTTACCTTAATCAATCTAATCTTATAAATCCACTCCACTCTGGGTTCAGGCCCAAACATAGCACCACTTCTGCTCTAGGTCTAGTGTCGAATGACTGGTTCACTGCCCTGGATCGTAAACTGACAGTAGGAGCAGTATTCTTGGATCTGAGCAAGACGTTCGATACTGTAGATCATAACTTGCTATTAGTCAAACTTAAGGAGTGTGGCTTACAGGAAACTGTTCTTCATTGGATTTCCAGCTATTTGATGGACAGACTCCAACTAATTAAGGCCGATGGGCTGTTGTCATCTCCCCTCCCCCTTACCAGATGGGTACCCCAGGGATCCATTCTAGGACCTCTCTTATTCATGATATACATCAATGCACTCAGCAACAATGTCAAGAATGCCAAAATCCACCTTTTTGCAGATGGCACTGTACTTTACACCGCCAAACCCTCACTAGCCAATGTTTGTGCTGAATTTCAATTGGACTTCAACTACAAATTAACCTTATCTAATCTACTACTTAACACTAAAAAAAAAACAAGTTAATGCTCTCCCCCCCCTACAAATCCCTACCTGCTTCCAAAGATAATATCACCACACCACCCATCACTACCCTCCTGGATGAAACACTAGATGTTGTGGACAAGTTCAAATATCTAGGCCTTTGGCTCCATCATAATCTCTTCTTCTCTGTTCACATTGAGGCCCTGTCCAAAAAAGTAAGGATGAGATTAGGTTTCTTCTACCAAAATACATCCTTATTCTCATACGGACAAGCCAGCAGAAGAAGGCCATTTGGTCTTTCAAGTCTGCTCATATTGCAGGGTCCACAGCTTGAGCTAATCTCCCTGCCCTCCCTCCCAACTTCTCTGATCCTCCCTACCCATGATCCTTACATTCCTCCTATGCCTTTCCCAGCCTCTCTTAAAGATGCCCACTGTCTTCAATGAGATGACCTCTTTCAGCAGTGCTTTCCAGGTGTCCACCACCCTCTCTGAAGAAGTGCTTCCTGACCTCCTTCCTAAACCTCCCACCCTCCAGTTTAAGACTGTGCCCCATAGTGTTATGGTTGCCACTCAGCTTAAAGAGACTCTCCTTATCAACCTTATGTATCTCTTTCAAGCACTTCAAGGTCCCAATCATGACCCCCCCCTCTCTCTCTCTTTCTGTCTCTCTCTCCTGTCTTCCAGAGAGTACATGTTCAGTATCCTCAACCTCTCCTCCTATGCTTTACCCTGCTGACCCATTATCATCTTTGTAGCCCTCTTCTGGACCTTCTCCAGCAGGTTAATGTCCTTTTTGATGTGTAGGTACCAGTACTGAACTCCATACTCTAGATGCGGCCTCACCAGTGACCTGTACAGAGGCAGTATAACCTCCTCTCTCCTACTACTGATCCCCCTAGATATGCATCCCAGCATTTTGTTTGCCTTTGCTGCTGCTTTCTTGTACTGCGAGGAGTACTTCAGGTTACTAGTGATAATCACTCCTAGATCCTTCTCCAGTGATACCAGGAAACAATTGGTCCAAGCTACCTTCATTCCCACATTAGACTACGTGGATTTCATCTACAGCTGCTGTTCTGCCACCATTTGACATGAGCTGGATGTACTATACCACTGTACCATTTGAGTCATCATAAACACTTCCACAAAAATCCAGCACTGTAAGCTTTATTCTGAAATACTGTAGGATGGTCTTCACTAGCCACCAGAAGATTAATGCACAGCTGCACATGGCTCTATGAAGCTTTCCTCAGTAAGCTACCCCACTATATATCTTGCCTGTTCCATCATTCCCTGAGCTGCTATTCACACAGAAAACCCTCCCTCATTACACTCAATGTCCCCAGGTTCCATACTGTCTATGGCAAAGCTACCATTGGCAATGCCCTCCCATCGCTCTGGAATCAAATGCAAATCATGCTCAAACTATCTTGCTTGGTATCTCTAAATGCTTTTAAATCTAATTAGTAACCACTTGTCAGAAACATGCAACTGCCACTCATGATTGCCCATCCTGCACTTGTTGACCCTGCACCCCTCCTCTGCCGCATCCTACTGACCACCTTCCTTTCCCCCTTCCTTCCCCCTTTTGTTTTGCCCCCTTACTACCTGCATACACAGTGTTGATCTGTATTGTTTAACTGTGAACACTGGATCACACTGGTTTACAAGGTCCAAAATTAGTATATAATTTCTTTATTGTTAGATGATGACATCTGTACAGTTCCTTCACATTGGTAGGCAACGAAATTTGATACATTATCAGGCTATAAGATTTGTACAGTTCCTTCTTATTGTCCATTCCTATGTCTTGATTTGCTCATTTTTAGTTATATGTTGCACTTTTGTAATTGTCATGCTACTGGTTTGTATTGTTGTGAGCCTCTCAGGACCTCCTTGAAAATGAGCTTGCTCAATGGAATTTTCCTAGAAAAAAACTTGAACTTGAACTCTCCGCTCTTAGCTTGAGCAGAAACCTCTGTATGAGAGGAATGGGGGAAAATGCATACAGGAATTTCACTTTGCAAGAGAGGGACAGTGTGTCTTGCCCAAAAACTCCAGGCCCTGGAGCAAGTCAGCAAAAATATGGCAGTTTTGCGTTGTTTTAAGATGCAATAAGGTCCATGTCTGGATGACCCCATATTGTGAAGAGGTCATTTACTGTGAAGTCAGCAGTTCCCGTTCATGAATCGGGGACTGAGATCTGCTTAGCTTCTCTGCCAAGACATTTTGGAGATCTGGAAGAAACATGGCTGATGGCAGAAGAGCATAAGATATCCAGTACCACACTCTTACTGCTTCCCTGAATAGGGGGTAGGAGTGAATGCTGCCACAGGAGACATAACATTGTCTTGGCAGACATAGTGGTTTCTGTGTTTGAAGCGCATTTGAGCTAAAGAAAAAAGAAAAGGCTGTTTTGATGTTCTTTCTCAGCAGATCTGATGAGGATGATTGATGGCAGGAGAAAGAACTGAGGAGTGTTGAGGCCACCTACTTTACATAGGCAATGATGCTGCACATCACTGAGGGTGTTCCCCGGCCAAAAGTTTCCTAGTAGTCCTGATGCTGACAGCTTACAATTCAAAAGTGTGGCCCAATGGAAGAGATATTCTTGGTAAAGATACAAATTTATCACATGGCTGCTAAGTCCATGCCTACTGCATAAATCCAGATATATTATGATATCTCACTGTAAATCCCCATTAATTTCAAATGAATTTCCCAATATGTTCAGGTATATAGTGAATCTTACCACTGGCTACCACTGTATGACTAATTCCATAGGTAATGCTGGAACTAACAGAAAAAGAAATTACAGTAAGTTTGGCTGACTTGTTTCTTTGTGAACTCTTAATTTAATCTTAAACCTTTTCTGAATGTTAATACTGACACAGAGGCCACTCTTACATCTCTTAAGGTGGTCTCTTCCATATTCTTTTTCAATATTATATTTTGTTATTAAATTTTCAAAAATACAACAAACACAACTTATAATCATATTCAAAGGATTACACAAATATCCAGAGAATATACAGAAGAAATAACCAAAAAGGTTATGAGTGTAAGCATGCACGTAACCCAGGATACATGTAGATAAAATGAATCTGTTTTACACTTTACATAGATAAAGTTGTACATGGTCTGGTACGGGTCTGGTCAAGAACCAGCATATTTCAGATTCTATTAAGCAGATGATTTATTGGCTCTATTTATGTATGAGAAGTAAAGAGTTTATACATAGCTTGGTGAGACATATGCTCCAACATGGCCAATTGTCCTACTGCTTGTAACCATTTATAGAAGACTGGCTTATCTGTGGGCCTCCATCTTTGGAGCAAAAGCTTTTTAGCTATCAGGGTAACTGATATTGCCCAGTGTGCTTTTGGGTCTGCCTGATAAATCATGAGAGCAGTGATACCGAACAATACTAAGGGGGCATCCATCAGCAGATAGTGAGATACGACTGCATCAAAGTATTAGAGGACCTGAGTCCAGCAAGGAAACATCAAGGGGCAGCTCCAGAGGATATGTGACATGGATCCTGTTTGTGAGCCACATTTCCAGCATTTATCATGTGGCATTAAGTTCAAAGCTCTTCATGCTCGAGGAGTTCTACACCATCGGTGGAGGATTTTATGCTGAATTTGTTGTGCCTTAGTATCTCTTCAGACCACGTGGGCTTTATACCAGCATTAGCTCCAGGTGTCTTCTGAGATAGTGATTTGCAATTAATTTGCTCAGCACTCCCTACAGGTGTGGGTTGGATTGGGAATAGTGTCCCTAAGTAATTTGTAAAACCACCCAGCTCAGCCTTTGGAATTGTTAAACCACTTTTTTAATGATAATAAGGGTTTGCTGCTGGGGAGTGTGTTATATCACTTAAGGAGGGGGGAGAGTAGGCATCAGAGCTGTAAGTTTCTCCAGAAATATTGTTGCCAGAGACCAAATTTAGCTCTTAGCTCTTCATAGGTGTGGAGATAAGCCTGGCCTGGAGGACAAAGGTCTCTTATTTGGTGGATTCCTGCCTTGTCCCAATGGAGCCAGTGAATGGGTTTTTTGTCAATGGTGAAGGTGGGATTGTTCCATATAGGTGCATAGGGTAAGGGAGAGGAGGACACTCTCAGGGGAGAGATCATTTTCTGCCAGTACCTTAATGAAGTATTTATAATTGGGTATTTTTTAGTTAAGGGAGTGGGTCTGGAGTATAGAACAAACAGTGAAGAAGTAGTGGTGAAGGTTTGCCCCTCAGTATTTACCCAGAGTGGGGTATGTGAGTTGGGAGGGCAAAACCAGTAAACCACTTGGGATGATAAAATATCAGGTGATACTGTTTAAAGTAGGGGAGGCCCCAACTGCCCTTGGACCAGTGTTTTATGAGTGTCCCTCTGCTGAGCTGAGGAGGTTTGCCTTCCCATAGAAAATGTTCCATTAGTTGACTGAGCATGTTAAACCAAGAGTAGTTATAGGTATGGGTAAGTGTGCCAAAAGATATAAAACTTTAGGAGCCAGCATCATTTTAAGGGATGTTATCTTCCCTGACAGGGAAGGTGAAGAACTCTCCGGCATTCTATGCCAGTTTGGAGGCTCTCAATGAAAGGTGTAAAGTTAGCAGGGCAATGTCACAGAGGGCATTAGTGACACTGACTCCTAAGTATGATATGCCTTTATCCTCCCATTTCCACTTAGTGCCTTGGAAAGTTTGTTGCATGCAATGTGAGTTAAGAGGTAAGATCATAGATTTAGTGTGATTGACCTTGAGGTCTGATACTTGGGCATAAGCCTCCAGAAGGGATTGTAATGGATGAATTGCTATAGGATTATTCTCCATAAGGACTAAGAAATCATCCACATATAGGAGAGAGTTGAACTTGGAAGTTAAGGAGGAGATTCCTTTGATGGTAGAAGTGGTCCTGAGGGGAAAGCATCAATGGCTCAGTTGCCATGAGGAATGGGGGGGGAGAGGGCATCCTTGGCCGGCCCCTCTGTAAAGGGGGAAGAGTTGGGAGAAGAAAGAGGTGGTCAGAACTCTAACTCTTGGATCAGTAAAGAGTGTTACAGCTGCTTGGAATGTTGGGCCCAGACAGACTCTACACAAAACCTCAAAAAGGAATGTCCATTCAGTAGAATTGAAGACCTTTTCAAAATTGATGGTAGGGGCCTCAGCTGGAGTGGTAAGGGTTTTGGCCAGATGATGTAGATGTAGGAGTGTGCCTAGGTGATCAGAGCTGAGTCGGCCTTTGATGAATCCAACCTATGAGGGGTGTATCAAAGAAGGGAGTACCTGTTCTAGTCTTGTGGCCCAAATTTTTGCAAAGATTTTGGCATCCAAATTAATAAAGGATATGGGACAGTAATTGGCGGGGGAGGTGGGATCCTTGCTTTTCTTTGGAAGGACAGTAATGGTGGCTACTCTGGAGGAGGAGGTAAGGGAGTGGTTCTAGAGTGAATATTGGAATACATTAAGGGCTTGATAGAAACCTACCGGAATGCCATCACTACCTGGGGATTAATTTTTGTTCTGTGATAGGACAGCTTGAGGGATTTCAGGAAGGAAAATGGGTACATCCAGGATGGCGGCTTGTCTCTCAGAGATCCCAGGCAAAGGAGGTTAGTCTAAGAAGGCTGCCATTTGTTTGGGAGTGGAGTGTGATTGGGTTCTGTAAAGGTTCGCATAAAACATTTTCATAACAATGTTTATTTGTGTGGGACCTTTGTGGAGGGGCCCAGATGGGTCATCCAACCCTGGCATATGTTTGTCAACTTGCATTTTTTTCAGCTTGTAAGCAAGGACCCTGCTGGAGCATTCCCCACCTCCCACTATTTGTGTTGGATGTGGATGAGGGCTAACTCACCTTTCCTGTATAGTGGGAATTCAACTGGGTTCTGGTTTTGATAATCTCAGTAGGGTCTCCATGTGGATCAGTTTTATACTTATCCTCTAGCTCTTTTAATTTCTTTTCAAGAGTTTGAGCTTTCAGTTCCCTTTGTTTGTGCCTATGGAATGCTTAACCAATGCACATGCAGAGAAAGGCTTTCGTGGTGTTCCATAAGTCATTCTCAGAGACCATCCCATTGTCATTATGTGTAAGAAATTCTGCAATTTCTTGCTCAATCAATGGAACAAAGTTGGGGTCCTTGAGCAAAAAGGGGTACAGTCTCCAAGAGGAGGACTTAAGGGAAGTAGGGTCCCAGAGGACTGACAGGGAGACAGGAGCATGATCTGAGATGACAATGGAATGTTTATGCATCTGTGTAATGCGAGGTGATATAAACAGGACATCTATGTGGCTAAAACAGAGGTAAACAGAGGAAAAATAAGTGTAATCCCGAACATCTGGATATATTGTATAAGGTGCCAGATGTCTATCATAGCATGTTCATGTGCAAGCCCCCCCTTCTCATTTTCTCATCTAGGGGCCTGCTGTTCTTGAGAAAGGATGGCCCACCATAGACATCTTCACCAGTATCTTCAAACAATAAAATGGAAAACAATATCTCTTACCTCAAGACATCTTCTCTTGGCCTCTTGAGTGCCCCAAAATGGATACACTTCACCAGAAGCCTTCTTTGGTGTACAGCTTCTTCTTTCCCTCTAACCAGTAGCAGGAGCAAGCGGGCAGAGGGAAAACCAAAACACTTTGAATCTTCTTAAAAGAACTCACGGGAATCCCTCTAAAACTAAGGATTAAATTTCATTAGCATCCTTGCTACTAGAATCAAACACAGGGCTCCAAGTCTTCTCACTAAAATGAATCAGGCTTTATTCTCCTGAGCCCTTAAATCATTAACAGAGCTCAGGGGTCCCAATTACTTAAGGAACAAGAAAACTGACAGCACCATTGGGCTAAACATTTTTATAAAACTATCTGGGAGAGATGCATTAATTCTGAGCAGTACCTTAGGCAGAGAAAAAGTTTTACACTGGCACAAATATTCAGCAGCAGCTCTTCACACAGGAACAAAGACCTTTTAGAAATCCTGGAACGTGAAGCTCCAATGAACCCTCTGGCACTGGTAAATACCTATAACCTTGAGCTTCACTACTACTAATGGGGCTTTCTTCAAGCTATTTGCCCCAGTGTTCCCAACCATTCCTTTTCCTCATGAGCATTGTACCCCAAGAAGTGATGCACTCCTCTAAGCCACCCCCAAATTTTCCATCCGTTATGGGTGCTATTCCTGCAGCCTGCTAATTCCTCAGCTGCCATACCTCCTGCCTCGCAACTATGACCCCAAATACTTGTGCCCGGACCCACCTGGTCCCCAAGGCCTCTTATTCAGCTTCTGAACTTGTTTTCCACCACAAAGACTGGTGGACCATAAAGCAGTCACGTTGAATCATTTCTTAAATTCAACTCTCCAATGCCTGCACTGAGAAATAGCCTGAAAGGTACACAGGGATAAGCAGGGGACTCTAACCCCAAGCCTGAGGACCTGCCCCAGGGCTCTAACCCAGGGCCTAAGGACCTGCCTCTCTAAGCAGGCCCTATGCAAGTAAAGGCCACCACCCAGGCCCCTCACTTTAATCCTGGGCCACCCTGCCACATGGGGTAGGACTGGGACTGCTCCCACCAGCCCCAAATCTCTGCAGAGGCCCTTTCACAACCTGCTGCAGCCCCAATGACCCAGGAACCTGTTTTAACACACCAGGGCTTAGTCTGTCCCCTGGGGTCCTAATCTACCTCACCCTAAATGTTCTCTGGCTGCTCTCACCAACCAGTCCCCCAGGGCCCAGGACCCAATGACTGCAAACTGCCAATGAATGACCTCCCTTGGATGCCCACCCAGAGACCTGGTGCTTAGTTGATGAAGTTGCCAACTACTGCCTAAGGGGGAACACCCCTTCTGACTGCCCTGCTGCTGATGTCACTGGTCTCTTTCTCTCTCTCTCTCTCTCTAGACTCCTACCAACTCTCTGTCTCCCTCTACATATATTGCCCAGATCTCTGCTGCCCTCAAGTGGCGGCCAGCAGAAATTAATTCCCACAGAGCACTAAAAAACCTGGTGTGAGCCACAGGGGAAGGGGAGGGGGCCCTAAGGTGAGCCATAAGCCCCTCTCAAAATGAGAGGGGTTTACACTTTCATTCCACCCAAGAAATCATTCCCTCCTGGGAATGATGGCAGAAGGCCACCACAAACACCCCCACCTGCAGGAGAAGTATGCCTAACTCCCAGGACTGCCAACAAAAGTGCCCGTGAGAGAGGACCCAGGGAAAAATCCTCCCTGTCACCACTGTCACCTTTATAGACTAAAACCCTACTGCACCTGTGCCAGGAGGTTCAAAACTTGAATGAACCAACATTTTTAAGAAAAAATATGCAACACATTTCTAAGGCAGTAAACTAACTTGATTAACATGTATATACAAAGACTGAGGTAGACCTTTGTTGCACTTACCCTTTGCTCCCTTATTACACCTCCCACCAGCTTGTAAAAAACCAAGCAACAATGAATGTTATTATACTACACTCTTCATATACACACACATGCACTCTCACATCCACACCAGCAGTGAGATTTTAAATGCAATGATTTCAAATTTAGATTCAGGTAATTAGTGGTTGCTAAATTAGTCATTGTTGTGACAGAAATGGGAAGGAAGGAGTTAATGGCTTGGATTTTTAGCTGAGATTTTTCTAGCAGTCTGAAAAAAAACACACACTCACTGGGATTCCACTGTCCAGCAGCATCTAGATAAGGTGTCCTCCCAGCTGTATATCTTAGAGAGAATGACCAAGAGGGAGGAGTGCACCTACACACACAATCATACAGAGTTTAAAGGGATTGGCCCATTCAAATATAAACTGGATGTTAAATTGATTTAATTGGCTATCTATAGGGCTGTTTAAACTGATAGGAACAATTAAATAGATATATGGTAAATGGTTGGTGCATACAAAAAGGGACAAGAATTACATACTCAAAAGGGAGACTATAAAAAAGGCAGAAAGACAGTTACATGGAGAGTGTTCAGATGGAGTTACATCCGAGAGGTTAAACTTTGAGCCTTCTCTTCTAACTATGTCTGGGGGAGGTGACAGCATAGGATTCAGTTTCTTTTTATGGATAGTGGAGGGTAAGAAGAATAGCAGCATATCTCAGTAATAACATTTTTTTTTGTCATCTGTTATTTAAAAACATTTGTTTACTTTTCCTGTAACAGTGTGATTCTCTTGTGTTAGACATATATCCTGTAATACAGCGTTTGACCTTCTGTTAAGTAAAGAACTATTTATTTACTTAACAGTTGTGGCTGTGAAATAAATTATTTCTAAGGTATTTCATGGTTTCCACTGGCTGAGGCAAACTCTGTTTAGCATCTGGCACCCGAGAGACACACTATCAGGCTTTGATCTGTGCAGTTGCATGTTGACCTCCCAGTTCTGTGCAATTGGGAAGCTAGGTTGCTGGTGAACCCCAGCTGGTGGCAGTGGACACCTAAAGACAGACACCTCTCTGAAAGCTGTTACAGCACAAAGAGAGAGGTGGGTTGTCACAAATTGATTGGCAGTGGTGGGATGATTGTGGATTTTCTAGCACTCTGAAATACAGTTTGCCAGTGGAACATTTACCTTAGCAGTTATGAAACAGGGTAGAGTACACTTGTACAACTGTTTTTTTTTGTTTCTAGTTAGCACGGTTTAGTGTAGGTTGAGGGAATGAGCTCCACTGAGTACGACTCGCTTACTGTGCAACAGCTTGGTGACAAGTGCCAGGAAAAGGGGATCCAGCTGGAGGGTCTAAGACAGAAGAAAAAGGCAGACCTCATAGCTGCCCTGTTGGCACAAGACAAGATGCAGAAGGTCCCTGGGGGTCAGTCAGGAGTTATGCAGCGGACCTCCAAAATCAGCTTAATGCCCTGCAACTGCAGCTGTTGCTGTGAGACAAGGAGCTGGAGGCAAAAAAGCTGGACCTTGAGACAAAAAGACTGCAAGCAGAAGCAGAAACAAGACCTCTGGATGCAGAGACCAGAAGATGGGAAGTAGAGAAAAACTGGAAGAAAAAAGTCTGTCTGACAGAGAAAAAGAACATCAGGAAAGAGAAAAAGAACGTAGGACAGAGAAAAAGAATGTCAGGAAAGAGAAAAAGAATGTCAGCATGAACTCCAGAGACAACAGTACAGAGAGGGAAATCATGACCCTGTGCAACCAGCAAAATGAGAGTATGTGAGTTTTGGTGGAGTGAGTTTTCCTCATGAAGCCAAAATTAATTCTAAATTGTTTCCTCAGTTTAGAGAGGGAGATGATCTTGATCTATTTGTAAGATAATTTGAGAGAGTATGTGAGCAATTTCAATTGGCTTAGGCTCCATGGTCAACTCATCTCACACCCTTACTTATGGGGAGGGCTTTATAGGCATTTATTAAAGTGAGTGATGAAGATGATGCTGGTTATGATAAGGTTAAAACACTGTTGTTAAATAATTTTGAATTAACTCCTGAGGCTTTCAGAAGGAAATTAAGGGAGTTAAAAAAAGCTCAGAAGACAGTTATGTGGAATTGCAGATTCAACTGTGTACTTTCCTTGACAGGTGGGTAGATGGGACAAAAGCAGACACTGTGGTGCTAATCAAAGATTTATTTGTGAGGGAACAATTTCTTAAAATTGCACCTGAAGATCTGCGTGTATGGCTTCTGGACAAGGCATGCAGATCATCAAAGGAGTTTGCAGTAAGTGCGGACCTGTACATGGCTAGCAGGCCATACACACAGCGTAAGTCTCATGGTTGGGGGGGCAGAACATGGTTCTAAGGGGTCCCATGGGGCAGCCCAAAGGAAACCAGCCTGCACCTCAGCCCAAAGCAGAACAATCTGGTTCTAAAGGGACCCATGAGACAGGGCCCAGGAAATGTTCATATTTGCAATCAAATGGGGCACTTGAGATATAATTGCTCTCAGAAAATGGTTAAGGGGCAAAGACCTGGGAGGGTGATCAAAATAGCACCATTCTGTTGGTAGGATGTATGCAGCCTGAAGAATCACACACCTCCTCCAAGCATATGCACACTGTTGTAGTTAATGGACAGTAACCCAGGGACTGAGGGACACAGGCGCTTACATCTCCCTGGTGAGGCAGGATCTAATCTGGGCAGAGCAGATGCTGCCAGGGCACTAATTCTAGATTTGGAGAGTCACAGGGCCTGCAGTCCAAATACCAATGACTTGGGTCTTTCTGAGCTGGGAGGGGGCCATGGAGAAAAGGAGGTGGGGGTTGTAGAGGATCTCCCTGTAAATGTGATCATGGGGAATGATTCTGACCACAGGGAATCTCTGGTGTGTGTTACAACCCACAGCCAGGCAAAGGGGCAAGCTTCTGAGCGTGAAGAGGGGGTGACTCAACAAGGTCCAGCCCCTACTTCAGCAGCTGAGGAAGTGGCTAGCATGGGGTAGGGTCTGGCTAGAAGCAGCAGTCCTGAGCCCCAGTCACAAATGGAGGAGCACACAGGACTTCCTTCTGAAGGGGAGCTGGGAAGGATCAGATGTAAGGAGCTGAGCACTGTGCAGCTGACTGATCCGACCTTGCAAAAACTGAGGGAAATAGCTAATAGGGCTGAGGGTCCTCAGTGGGGTAAAGAGTCAGTGTACTGGGACAATGGACTGCTGTACAGAGAACATACAGTAGGGGAAGGGCTAGATGGCGAAGTGCTCCAGCAGTTGGTAGTCCCTAAGGTTCACCACCAGCAGCTTTTGGCCCTTGCCTATGATATCCCTTTTTCATGCCATTTGGGTGTGAGGTGTTACGAAAAAGTGGCTGACCAACTATTTCTTCTGGCCTAGCATTGACAAGAATGTGGCAGATTACTGTAGGACTTGTCCACAGTGCCAGAGGGTGGGGAAAATGGGGGACAAGGGCAAGGCAGCTTTGGTGCCCCTGCCCATTATTGATGAACCCTTCAAGAGGGTAGCTGTCGATATAGTGGGGCCACTAAGCACTCCAAGTCACACTGACAAGTGGTATATCCTGGTGGTAGTCGATTATGCCACATGATACCCAGAGGCAGTGGCCCTATCGTCCATTGAGGGGGAACAGGTGGCTGACGCACTGTTGGGAATATTTAGCTGAGTGGGCATTCCCCAGGAGATACTGATGGGTCAAGGTGCCAGATTCATGTTAGGGTTAATGAGTAGTTTGTGGGAGAAGCATGGGATAAAGCAGCAAAAAACCTCCCCATACCATCCCCAAACTAATGGTCTAGTGAAGATTTATTTCAGCCCTTAAGACCATGCTAAGGATTTTTGTTGCACGAGAGGGATTGGGACAAATATTTGCCTCATCTCCTATTTGCATACAGGGAAGTCCCACAGGAGTCCACAGGGTTCTCAACGTTTGAGCTCCTGTGTGGCCATTGGGTGAGGGAGCCGCTAGATTTTATTAGGGATGAATGGGAGGGTGATTGTGCCTCCCAAGGGGAGTCTGTTGTGGAGTGTCACAAACATGCTCCTCGGGTCAGGCCCCCTGCTCCCACAATGCCAACCTCGAAGTGCGATAGTGTGAACAGGGGACAGACAGGGTAACCCTCCAGTCTGTTCTGGATCTAAATCACCTACCAGCCTCGAGTCCTGGGGGTCAAATGTGAATCTTATGCTAGCATACCCAGTTAACAGGCTCAGATATACAGTATATTCTTTTCGGGAAATGCAATATAATCTTTCACCCAGTGGCACCCAGCCAGGTTCCCAAAATGTACCCTTATGACTCAATATGAGACCTAAGTATATTCTTACCTTTTTCAAGATTAGTGACACATTCAAGCCCTTAACAGCTGTCAGACGTAAACACTGATTCAGCATTCACATACAAAAGAAACTGAGAAAAAGCACAGGCAGTATTTCAAAGAAAATATTATTTACAAAAAATTGTAAAAAAGGTAAAATATCAAACACAGAACAAATCTATCAACAACTTACAGTCACATAAAATAAATGGGAAGTTACAGAACACAACCGCCTACCAAAAAAAAAAAAAAATACTTGTGTTCCAGTTGAATTATTATTTTTTTTTAAATGCCTAGTTACCAGTCCACAGACTGTGTGTGTCTTTGCTTTTCAAGGAGTTCTTCTGCACCAACTTCTCTTGCAAGCAATATTCAACAGTCAGTTTTCTCCACCTCCTGGTGATGTTACCCATGAGGTCACTGTTAGATCTGTGATAAATCTGTAATCTGAGTATGGATACTCACAAAGATTTATGTTATTACAGTGAAAAATCAGCAACTAGCAATTTCCTAAAATATGAGTCTTTGATCAAAACATCCCCTTTGATGTTTTACATCCCCACAATCTGTTACTAGTTCTCTGCTAGGTGAGAAAACCATAAAGGGTCAGCCAAATAACTTCTCTTCATGCTAGGGTCATAAAATTCATATTTAGTTTCCAACTTGCAAAGCAGGAGCAGGTTATAAGGGGTAATAAATTGTCCCACTGGAAGGAAGGCTTTTAATTAGGGGTTTCCCTGGTCAGTTTAACACATCCTGCTGCTTCAGTCACACTGACACCTTGGAGGTCAAAGGTCAGATATCACTGCTAGGCTGTTTTCTTGCCTAAGCAGACCTTCACATACCAGATATTTATTTTACAAATATTATACAATAATACAATAATCAGGTGCGCTGAGCTTCACAGTCCTCCCCACCTAGACTGAATTTGGGGCTCTATCCCACCATGGGATGAGCTCCCCAAGTCAGTTCATTGCTCCAATTGATGCAACAATCCTTTTGTGTTTTCATTGTCTGCCCCGTCCCTGTGTGAGACAGTCATGTCATGCTCTTGCAAGGCAAGATTCCATCTTAGTAGCCTATCATTCATTTTACCCATTTGTGCCAGCCAAATTGGGGGTTGTGGTCAGTTTGTACCTCAAAATGCTGCCTGTATAGGTATGGCTCTAACTTCTTTAGTGCCCACACCATGGCAAGACACTCTTTTTCCACAGTAGCGTATGCCTGCTCCCTGGGAAGTAACTTTTTACTGAGGTACTCTATGGGATGATCTTTCCCTTGGTTGGACTTCTGACTCAGCACTGCCCCAATACCCACATCTGAGGCATCAGTCTGGACTACAAAGGGTCTACTATAGTCTGGACTTGTCAATACAGGAGCACTGCACAGTGCCTCCTTCAGTCTTGTAAAGGCTTGTTCACAGGCTGTTTCCCAGGTAACCTTCTTAGGCATCCTTTTCTTTAACAGGCCAGATAGGGGAATGTCCAGGGCACTGTAATTTGGCACCAATTTCCTATAGTAGTCTGCTGTCCCTAGAAAACTCCTGACCTGCTTCTATTCAAATTCAAATAACTCTATCGGAGTGATGAAAGCCAACCTCTCCCTAGCTCTGGCAGTTAACTCTACCTGCCAATACCCTTTTGTCAGGTCAATAGTTGTAAGGTATGTTGCCACTCCTAACTTGTCCAGGAGTTCATCTGTCTGTGGCATTGGGTGGGCGTCTGACTTCATGACTGCATTCCGTCCATGATAGTCCACACAAAAAAAAGTAGAGCAATCTGACTTGGGAACAAGAACTATGGGTGAGGCCCAGGGGGTGTGGAATTTCTGGATTACCCTTAAATCCAGCATTTCCTCCACCTCTCTCCTAATATCCTTTTGGACAGCCTCTGACACCCGATATGCTGCCCGCTGTATAGGCGCCTGTGTCCCTGTCTCCACATCATGTGTCACTAAGGGGGTTAGTCCAGGCTTGATGCTAAACAGTGGGGCAAAGTCTGCTAAAACCTCCCTTACTTCCTGGATCTGGTCCTGGGTCAACTGGGATGACATTTTAATTGCCTCCACAGAGGACTCCTGCTTGCTTTCTTCCAGCAAGTCCAGAAGGGGGTCGCCTTCATCCGTCACCTCCTCAGGACTACACACTGCAAACACCACGTCAGCCCTATTAGCATATGGCTTCATCATGTTGACATGGTACATACTTTGTGTATGTCTTCTGTCAGGTAACTCTATAATGTAGTTTACGTCATTTACCCATCTTACTACTTTGTACGGTCCTGCCCATTCGGCCTGCAGCTTGTCTTTCCGGACCGGGATTAGGACCATGACATCCAAACCCACAGTGTACGAGCAAGCTCTGGCTCTGTGGTTGTACCACACTTTTTGTTTTTGTTGGGCAGCTGCCAGGTTGCTCTGGGCTGTCCCCATAAGCTCCTTCAGTCTTTCCCTAAATCTAAGGACATAATCCACTATGGGAGTTCCCTGGATGATGTGCTTGCCTTCCCAGTCCTCCTGGATCAAGTCTAGGGGCCCATGTACCCAGCTTCCAAATAGAGCTTGAAGGGGGAATCCCTGTTGACTCTTGGGGCACCTCCCTGTATGCAAACAACAGGTGGGGAAGGTATTTCTCCCAGTCCCTCCCATGCTGTTCAGCAAATGCTTGGAGCATTGACTTAAGGGTACCATTAAATCTTTCCATAAGCCTATTGGCTTGTGGGTGATAAGGTGCCATGCATCTCTGCACCACCCCACACTTCTTCCACAAACATTTCATCAGGTTCGACATGAAGGAATTCCCTCGGTCAGTGATAACCTCCTGCGGAAACTCAACATGGGAAGGCATCTGCCACTTTGTCTGTCCTCAGTGAGGACAGGGCAACTACCTCTGGGTACCAGATGGCATAATCCACCACAGTCAGGATGAGCCTCTTCCCAGAGGAGCTGGGGGTATTTAACTCATTGAGGCCCCAAGACGCCTGTAGGCGGCAGCAGAAAAGATACTCCTGAGGTCTTTAACACCTCCAGACATCCTGCACTTTGTGCCAAAGAGGACTTTTGACACTTGAGGACATCACTGCTTAAAACTTAAATATTTCACAAACTAAAGTGAGTAGAATTGACTGCATAGCACAATCGGAAAGGTAATGTTCTGCTGAACAATGTTGCCGCTGATACTTTATGTCTGCTATGTATACTTTAGAAGATATTTGCATTTTTGTATAGTATGGTGTTAATGGCTGACATTTGTCTCTCAAGCTTCACTTAGCCACCTTAATAAAACAGAAAAGAAATACATGCATCATATTAGAAAAACTGCTTTTTAGTACAAAATTAGTTTTGTACCTCCATCTAATGTATGGATGCTTAATTTGGTGTTGATATGTTAAATGAATTTTCCCACAAAAAATTGTTTCCTTTGCCTTTTTTATTGAAAACCTTTTTTTTGCTATTTCAACCAATATAGAAAAAAATAGGAACTACTTATAATTAATTGCATAGTACCATTGGAAAGGTAAGATTGTGCTGAACAACTTTGCCACTCGTACTTTTTGTGTAGTATTTACAGTTCATGAGTTATTCACATTTGTTTGTGGCATGCTGATTATGACTTGATTTTGCTCAGAAAGCTCCAGGTTGCACTGTTAAAAGTATACAGGCCACAAGTGGTGGAACTCTCTAGGAGCTAATGAGGCCTCAGTGAGGTAAATGCCCCACAATATCCATTCCCATGCTCTGGAATGGCTCCTCTGCTATGGGTAAAGGAATTAGGGTGGCTTGGGTTTTCTTACCTGCCTTCCCTATTTCTTGGCACCAGTGACAAGACCTGCAATACTCCTTCACCTGCTGGGTGATGTTGGGCCAATAGAAATTCTGGGCCAACCGCTGTGTAGTGTGTGTGATTCCCAGATGGCCAGACATGGGAATATTGTGTGCAGTCTTGAACAACTGCTCATGGTACCCCTGAGGAATGACAAGCTTGCCTGCCCATCACCCCTCCCTCTGTATTAGCATCCTGCATATACAGCAGTCCATTGTCCCAATAAACTTTATGTTTCCTGTCACCTCCCTGTGCTCTGTCAGAGTCTGCCCAAGCCCTCAGCTTCTCTAGACTAGGGTCACTTTTCTGACCAGCTGCAAACTCCTTACACATTCCTAAGGCATAGGACAGGTTCCCTTCAATGTCTAAACTAGGATTTCTAACTCTCGCGTCAGGGCATTCAGGATCACTGCCATCCCTAACCCTCTGACAATGTGTCACCCCTCCTTCTTCAGAGTAACTCTCTGTTGCTGTTTGGTTAACTGCTACCTGGGGAATTTCTACCCCCTTTCATTATTCTTCATATCAGGAGACACAGGCTAGGGAACCAGCCTCCCAGTGGTTTCCACAGAGGCTTCTATGGGGTCCAGGGAACTACAGTTTTCCTTTGCCAGTTGGCTGCCGGTAACTGCACACACCATCCCCTGCTCGAGATTGTTGCCAATAATTGCATCGACAGCCAAAGTCTTGGCTACATCAACCATTTGCACAGTTCCTCCTGTCTCACCCCAGTCTAGGAGAACACCTACGAGGGGCAATGTTTTCTCCTCCCCAGTGAATCCCCATACAGTCACTAATTGATTGGGTATAATCTGACCCGGCTCTACCAAATCCCCTTTTACCAAAGTCAGGGATGCCCCCATGTCCCCAAACCCATATGTCTGTACCCCATTCACAGTGACTGGGTGTATGTGTTCCCTCATGCTTACTGGCATGCTTTCAGGGACACACAAACAATCCACTTCTTTCCTAGCACCACTCTGTACACTGCTTGTCCTTTTGGGACACTGCCTTGCAATATGTCCAATTTCTTTGCAAAACCAACATTCATTTATTTTCTCAGGTAACTCTTTTCTTTGTAACCTGGTATGTATGATATAGCCATATAGAAACATAGAATCTGTCAGCAGATAAGGACCATACAGCCAACCTAGTCTGCTCAGACCTGGGAGGAGCACATCAAAAATGTGTGGGAGGTGTTCTACAAGCTGAAGGACGCATGTCTGACAGTCAAGGTGGAAAAATGCCAGCTAGGTATGGCAGAAGTGCCCTGCCTTCAGCACCCAGCAGGCAGCAGATGCATCCACCCAGAGCCTGCCAAAGTTGATGCCATCCTGGCCTGGCCCACTCCTACCACCAAGAAACAGGTAAGGGCTTTTCTGGGGAAAGTGGGGTACCACTGGAGATTTTTTCCTCACTACAGTGATCTGGCTAAGCCCCTGACAAACCTAGCCAAGAAGGGAAAGCCAGATAAGGTGCAGTGGACAGAGGGTTGTGAGGCTGCTATTCAGGAGCTAAAGAAGGCCTTAAGTGGGCCAGCTGTATTGGCCAGCCCAAATTACAGTCTAATTGTCCATGTGGATGCCTCAGACCATGGGCTGGGTGCCATGCTGAGCCAAGTTACCCAGCAGGGAGAGGAGCACCCAGTCATGTACCTCAGCCAGAGGCTTCTGCCCAGGGAGGAGACCTATGCTATAATCAAGAAGGAGTGCTTGGGAATAGTGTGGGCCCTTCAGAAGCTGTAGCCTTACCTATGTGGGAGAGAATTTGCTGTGGTCACATATCATAATCCCCTGATCTGGCTTCATAGGTCAAGTGGGCAAAATGAAAAACTACTGTGCTGAAGCTTGGTATTGCAGGCATACAACATGACCGTCCAGCACTGCAGTGGTAAACAAAATGCCAATGTGGATGGGCTATCTAGACAGGTCTAACAGCATGGCTGGATACTTTGGGCACTTCCCAGCAGTTGTATGAATAACTGTGTCACTTTGGGGTAGCCCAAAGGACATGCCTTTATCACCTTGGGGGGGGGGGATGTGAGAGAAATGGGAAGGAAGGAGTTAATGGCTTGAATTTTTGGCTGGGATTTTTCTAGCAGTCTGAAAAAAATCCCACACACACTGGGATTCCACTGCCCAGCAGCATCTAGGTAAGGTGTCATCACGGCTGTATAGCTTAGAGAGAGTGACCAAGAGGGAGGAGTGCACCTACGCACACAATCATACAGAGTTTAAAGGGATTGGACCATTCAAATATAAACTGGATGTTAAATTGATTTAATTGGATATTATTTATAGGGCTGTTTAAACTGATAGGAACAATTAAACAGATTCATGGTAAGTGGTGCATTCAAAGGGGGACAAGAATTACATACTCAAAAGGGAGACTATAAAAAGGGCAGAAAGACAGTTACGCAGAGAGTGTTCAGTTGGAGTTACATCTGATAGGTTAAGCTTTCAGCCTACTCTTCTAACTATGTCTGTGGGAGCTGACAGAATGTATAGGATTCAGGTTCTCTTTATGAATAGTGGAAGGTAAGAAGAACAGCATATCTCAGAAATAGCCTTTTTCTTTTTATTATCTGTTATTTAAAAACATTTGTTTACTTTTCTTGTAGCAGTGGTATTCTCTTGTGCTAGACATACATATCCTGTAGTGCAACTTTTGACCTTCTGTTAAGTAAATAACTATTTATTTACTCAACAGTTGTGGCTGTGATTTAAATTATTTATAAGGTATTTTATGGTTTCCACTGGCTGAGGCAAACTGTTTAGCAACAGCCACCCGAGAGACACACTACCAGACTTTGATCTGTGCAATTGCATGTTGACCTCCCAGTTCTGTGCAAGTGGGAAGATAGGTTACTGGTGAACCCCAGCTGGTGGCAGTGGATACCCAAAGACAGACAGTTCTCTGAAAGCTATTACAGCCCGAAGAGAGAGGTGGGTTGTCACAATTGTAATGAAATGATTCTTCAGTTCACACAAAGTCTGTTACCCAAACCCGCTCGGATGAGCAGTCACCCTGGCACAGTCCATAAGTTTTTCAATGGGCTCAAATAGCAGGTGGAAAATAAAAGTCCAGATCTGGCTTGGTGGTAATGTCCCCAAAGGAATCCTTTGCCACAATGTAATATTTTATTTGGCATCCAGCTAAGTCCTGCACCAACACAAAGTTCTTAAAAAGTGTCAGTCCAGTGCAAGAGGCAGTGTGGCACATGGCCCGTGCCTTCTGAAACAGTTCTTGAGATGGCCATCCTCCATGTCCAGGGTAGTGTTTCAATCTCTCCAGTTGTTCCTTATAAACCCACTCTTCCCTCATCGCCTCTATTATATCCCAAATCTGTGGGGCCTGATGGAATACACCTGATGATCCTAAAGGAGCTCTGGGAGGAACTGGCTAAACCTCTGGCTAAGCTATTCAGTGGATCACTAGAAGCAGGCATGGTTCCAGAGGCGTGGAGGAGGGCACAAGTGGTACCCTTGCATAAAAGTGGTAGCAAGGAGGAGGCAGAAAACTATTACCCAGTCAGTTTGACCTCGATAGTAGGTAAAATGATGGAAACCCTACTTAAGGAAAGGCTGGTGGACTACCCAGAGACAAGGGGGCTGCTGGACCCAAGGCAATATGGATTCACTGCAGGGATGTCATGCCAGACCAACTTGATTGATTTCTTCGAGTGGGTGACAAAGGAAATAGACCAGGGCAGAGCAGTAGATGTGACCTGTCTGGACTTCAGGAAGGCCTTCGACACAGTCCCACTCAGGAGACTAATCTACAAGCTGGCAAATCTGGGGGTGGGGACAGAGATGGTCATGTGGGTTAGAAACTGGTTGAGTAACAGAACACAAAGAGTGGTGGCAAATGAGGTTAGCTCACAGGAGGGACGAGTAACAAGTGGCGTACCCCAGGGATCAATACTGGGACCAGTACTCTTCAATGTCTTCATAAGTGATATTGCAGATGGTCTAGAAGGGAGAGTTAGCCTGTTCGTGGATGACACAAAGCTATGTAACAGGGTAGATACACAGGAAAGTATAGAAAAAATGAGGAGGGATCTGAAGAGGCTAGAAAACTGGTCCAAGGAATGGCAGTTGGGTTTCAGTGCAAAAAAGTGCAAGATTATGCACCTAGGGAGAGAGAGAGAGAATCCTAGGACTGAGTATGAACTAGATGGGGCAACACTGGAGGCCACCACAGAGGAAAGGGATTTAGGGATAGTTATAGAAGACAGTCTCAAAGTGGCTAAACAGTGTGACAAAGCAGCTGGAAAGGCAACAGAATGTTAGGGTGTGGCTCAATCATACCAGTGCACAGCATGGCCATCATTAATGAGTCAGTCTCATCTTCTCTTTTGGGAAGTGACAAAAAGAGTGGCTGCATATGGTCTTTAAAACAACAGAGCAGCAGCATACTGCAAGATTTAATAATTTCTGGGTCTGCAGAACATTTTGAGAAGTACAGATCACATGGGTGATGACGGATCCTGTTACTGTGTACTTCTGGCCCAGATCAGAACTGATGTGGTACATAGCCCAACATCGTGGGGAAGGCAAACAGTAACACTGCAGCATACTGAAACAGAACCAAATACAAGCAACACACTGCAAGGGAACTCATGAATCCAAGAGAAAATCAAGAGTGAGAGCAACAGACATCAGGTGGTGATACACTGCAGCTATCTGCCCTGCCCTGTGTCAGAAATAAATTTGGTCAACAGAAGAAGGCCTAACTGATCCATCTGTCTGTCCAGTTGCGGTCTGTCTTTTTTAAATTTATTTACAAAGAGGGTTGTGGATGCATGGAATAGCCTTCCCAAGAAGGTCATGGAGTCAAGAACAGTGGAGGAATTCAAGAATGCATGGGACAGACATAAGGCAGTCCTAGTGGGGGGTAGGAGGAAGTAGGTTGTTGGTTAACTAGGATCTGCAGCTCATCCATCAGGTAGGAAAATGGGCAGACTTGGTGGGCCAAGTGGTCCTTATCTGCCGTCAAATTCTAAGATTCTATGATTCTATAGGGAGGGGTATAACAAGTAGAAGGAAGGAAATGGTGGTACCGTTGTACAACTCCCTAGTAAGGCCTCATCTGGAGTACTGTGTTAAATTTTGGATGCCCCATCTCCAGAAAGACATAGACAGGATGGAGCCGGTACAGAGGAGGGTGACAAAAATGGTGTCAGGGATGCAGCATAAGTCATATGAGGAGAGACTCAGAACTCTAAATATGTACTCCCTGGAGGAAAGGAGAGAGAGGAGGGACATGATTGAGACCTTCAAATATCTAAAGGGGCTCAACAGGGTATCAGAGGGGAGCATCTTTCACATGAAGGGAAATAGCGGAACAAGGGGGCACAGCATGAGACTAGAAGATGAAAAACTTAGAGGGAACTTGAGGAAATTCTACTTCACTGAAAGGGTGGTGGAGAGATGGAACAGTCTCCCCCAGGAAGTGGTGGAGGTGGCCACGGTTCAAGGATTCAAGAATGTGTGGGAAAGGCACATGGGAATTATCATGCTAGGGGTGGGGGGGGGGCTTGTAGCATCTAGGGTACCTTGAGCATTAGAAAGAGGGATAGGGCAGACTGGATGGGCCACAAGGCCCTTATCTGACAACAACATCTATGTATCTCCAACAATAAAATGGAAAACCATATCTTTTACCTTAAGACGTCTTCTCGTGGTCTCTCAAGTGCACCAAAATGGATACACTTCCCCCAAAGCCTTAGGAGGAGGGAAACAGCAAAATTAATATTTGATGTACAGCTTCTTTCCTCTCCAAACGGTCCCAGGAGCAAGAGGGTGCAGGGAAAACCAAACCGCTTTGAATCCCCTTAAAAGAACTCATAGAAACCTCTTAAATTAAGGACTAAATTTCATTAGCATCCTTAGTACTAGAATCAAATACAGGACTCCAAGTCTTCTCCCCAGAACGAATCAGGCTTTATTCTCCTAAGCTCTTAAATCATAAGCAGAGCTCGGGGGTCCCAATTGCTTAAGGAACAGGAAAACTGCCAGCACCATGAGGCTAAACATTTTTACAAAACTATTTGGGAGAGAGGCATTAATTCTGGGCAGTACCTAAGGCAGAGAAAACATTTTACACTAGCACAAATATTCAGCAGCAGCTATTCACACAGGAACAAAGACCTTTTAGAAATCCTGGAATGTGAAGTTTCAAATTAATAAACCCTCCAGCACTGGTAAGTATCTATAACCTTGAGCTTCACTACTACTAATGTGGCTTTCTTCAAGCTATTTCCCCCAGTGGTCCCATCCATTCCTTTTCCTCACAAGCATTGTACCCTGAGAAGTGATGCATTCCTCTAAGCCACCCCCAAATATTCCATCTGTTGCTGGGTGCTATTACAGCAACCTGCTAATTCCTCAGCTGCCGTACCTCCTGCCTCATAACTATGGCCCAAATACTTGTGCCTGGAACCACCTGGCCCCCAAGGCCTCTTATATGGCTTCCGAACCTGTTAAGCAGTCACAGTGGAACCATTTCTTAAATTCAACTCTCTAATGCCTGAACTGAGAAACGGCCTGAAAGATCCACAGGGATAAGCAGGGGACTCTAACCCCAAGCCTAAGAACCTGCCCCAGGGCTGTAACCCAGGGCCTCAGGACCTGCCCCTCCAAGCAGGCCCCATGCGAAAAAAGGCTGCTACCCAGACACTTCACTTTAATCCCAGACCCCCCTGCCATGCAGGGGTAGGACCGGGACTGCTCCCACCAGCCTCAAATCCCTGCAGAGGCCCTGCCATAGCCTGCTGCAGACCCGAAGATCCAGGAATCTGTTCAAACACACTGGGGCATAGTCTGCACTTGGGGTCCTTATCTACCTTGCCCTACATGCTCCCTGGCTGCTCTCAGCAACCAGCTCTCCAGGGCCCAGGATCTAAACGACCACAAGCTGACATCCCTCGGATGCCCACCTGGGGACCCTGTGCCTCACCGCTGAAGCTGGCAACTGCTGCCTAAGGGGAAGACCCCCCTTCTGACTGCCCTGATGCTGTTGCCACTGGTCTTTCTCTCTCTCCAGACTCCGCCCTCCCCTCAACTCTGTCTCCCTCTCTCTCTCTCTCTCTATATATATATGTATATATATGTATATATATTGCCCAGATCTCTGCTGCCCCAAGTGGCAGCCAACAGAAATTACTTCCCCAAAACAAACAAAAATACAGGCCTAAGCCCCAGGGAAGGGAGGAGGCCTAAGGTGAGTCATAAGCCCCTCTCAAAATGAGAGGGGGCTTGCATGTGTATTAAGAGTTTAAGGACTGTAGCCACTCTGTGGGGGGGGATTCCTGAGATGAGGAGGACCTATCCACTAAAGTTTCAAGGGTTAGGTTGATATTCCCATCCATTTTAACTGGAGCTGGGGGGGGCATGTTGAAGGTTTCTCGCTTAGGTTAGAGTAAAACATAGGATTGTCCCCATCAAGGGCGTATTGGTTAAATAATGTTAGGTAGCCTTCTGGGGTAGTTAAATGAGCCATTAGCCATTTGCCCTCAGAGTCAGCTGCCGTGGATACACACTGCCATTTTAAAAACTTGTGAATAAGTATAGAAACTCCTGTCCTAGCAGAGGAGAAGGTGTTATGGAGCTCTAATCCTATCTATTCTCTCTAGTTTACATGCTTCAAGGGATGACCACTTGGTCTCTTGTAGAAAGGCCACCAAGGTGCACAGCTTTTTTACAAACACCAGCACCTGTTTATGTTTTATGGTGGAGTTGAGCTCCCGTACATTCCAGGAAATAAAGTTTGTCAGTTGTCCTTGAATTAATGTCTTACATGAGATTGTTGTGTAGAGGAAAACAAGGAGCGGCCAGGTAGGGGGATAAAGAGGGGCACCTTTGCTATATATCAAGAAGTGGAGGGAGGGGACTATGTTTAGAGATCAAGCTGCATTTGAATCTACAAATAACCTAGTATATTTGGTTATGTTAATACAGTAAACTTTCAGTTGCAAGAAGCAAATATTCCTACAGAGGAAAACAACAATCTATGGTTAAACTGGAAGAGCAATGATACAAATTACCAAAAAATACACTCCATCCCCTCGCTAGAACCACCACAATTTATGCCTAGGATGAGCTTTTAAGTCCATCCAGTTGCTAACAGTGGGTTAGAGATGTGGAGACCCCCCCCCCCAACAATCCCAAGTATCAACCTTTAAATACACTAAATTGTAGAAAAATGAAAGGGAGCACCTATAAGGAGGTGCTACCATGAGAAACGTTTAGCTAGAGTGAACGTTTGGGACCCTCCACAAGGCATATATATAAACAGAGGTTTCAAGGCATAGCAGATGCCCTGCATTTCTCCAGGATGGAGGAGATTCTTGTGTACCTCCTTATATAGGTGCGGATGACCATAATTGATTACAGAGGCCACCAGAGGGTATTCTGTATTGCCAAATACACCGTAGCAGGACTGGTGGTTTAATGGGTTGATGTTGGCCTATGTAAGGACCTGCTACAACTCCATGTGAACTGAGCATTAGTTAGAGGTGCTCTGAACAGCGTAAAGGTCTTTAATTATCCTGCTAAGCAAGGCATGTAGCTCAAGGTGCTGCAATATAGTATCTTACCTTACGGGATCAAAAAATAACACAGTTTGGTGAGCAATTTAAGGCAGCTGCAAATAGAGTTGTGCATTCCACCCCACATCACAATTCCATCAGTGAGACTAGAGATACCATCTCTTAGAACAAGGTCATGATTGGGAGATCAGCATTTTCTGATAGTGAGGTAGAGAGGGTAATGATTCCACAGCAAACATAGGAATGGCCCTTTTAAGCAGCAAGGAGGATTGCAGGACTTAACTGAGTGGAGGTCCTGATTGCTTGATTGTCTTAGTAGAGAGGAAGAACCAGTCTTATGTAGGGGAGCACGTGGATAAAATCAGATATTTTGAAGCAGCAGTCTTGAGATGGAGTCAGTTCATCCCTGGACTGCGATAGCAGTTGGAGTTGAAGATCCGGTAACTGCTGCAGCGGCATATGTCTTCAGGTGAGCTTCTTCTGCACTGGGAGGTGTACTAAGTAGGAGGGGGACATGTTCTGGTTGTTGCTGTCCTAGTCAGTAGGATGAAAGGTTCGCTAGTCAGCTCAGGTTTGGGCCACTGCAGCTTCAGATGGTACTTGGTCTTGGAGGAGAATTTGCAGAGGGCAGCAAACCTGCTTTTGGTGGCTTCACCCTCTGAACACATGGAGGAAGAATCTGATTCTTTGCTGTGACTGACTCCAATGTTTTCCACATGTAGGTGAGTTGCCAGGGTCTGGGTCATGCAGGTCTTTGTACTGGAGAGACGAACCCGAGTAGGACTTGATGCGCCGAGTGGAGGTTGGGGCCATTTCCATCAGTTGCAGTTTGTCTCAGTTGTCAGACAAGTGAGCTTCTGGACATAATTGGTGGATGAATTCTTCTGTGGCCTCCAGAGTGTGGAAGGAGTGGGGAACCCCATTTCTGGATATCTAGAATATAGTGGGGTACCTAATACTGTAAGGCACATTAAGTTTCATCATGGCATGCCTGGTCTGGATGTAGGCCTGTCGTTGTTCAGTAAGGGCTGGAGAAAAATCCTGGTAGATATGCACTCTGTGTCCTTGCCATGTCAGAGGACCCCTTTCATGGGTCAATGCATGATCCACTCTTTATCTGGAAATCTAAGAAACTTTACAAGTATTGGTTGAGGCCTTTGTCCAGGTGGTTTGGGTGGCAGTGCAAGGGAATAAAGGGAGCATTTGAGTTCAAGAGGGCTGAGCCACTGCTGCCAGAGAATGAGTTGGTGAATTTGCTGGAGAAAGCTGTTGGTGTTTTTGCCTTCCTCCACCCCTCAGGAATACTGACAATTCAAAGATTTTCTTGGGGCACCCTTTTTCCAAGGTCCTCAATCCTGTCCCATAATTGTCAGATCATGTGGTCTTATTTGTGGTGGTGGGCTGCCATTCATTCAATCTTTTTTTTTTAATTATTATTATTGACTTCACTTTTTGGGGCAAGGATGGCTCCCCATCAGCATGACACATCACTGTCACCATGTCACCGGGGCCAGCCACCACCCAGTGTTCCCCCTGGCTTACCCCCAGGTGGATTTTCCAGGGCCTTCCCCTTTGGTTGCCACATCTGGTATCTGGGCAGGGAGCCCCGGGTCAGCTACATGGAGTGGCAGCACAATGGGAGCATCATATAGCTCATCCAGCAGTGTTTGTAGCTACGCTGTGGGGGGCATGGCATGCAATGATGTAGTGGTGTAAGCATGCCAGGCACCTGGCACAAGCCTCTCAAGTACCAGCCCATGCGTCTACAGTAACCAAACAACCTGTGACCACCCAGGAGTCCTTGTATCAGGGACAGCGGTGGAAAATATGCAAAGGCTGCTCAATCCAGCCTCCTCCCAGCAGGCCCTCTAGCAGCCCACATCTGCTTCTCAACCTGGATCACCAGCGTCATGCGTGGTAGCTCTACCACTGCACCGGTGGGCCAGCTTCATTCAGTCTTGATATCATGTGAGTCAGTCTGTTGCTCCATTTATGTGAGGAAAATAGAGAGGGAACAATATCTTCTCCTGTATGGATATTCTGTGCTTTAAGGTGACTGATTTCAGTAAGTAATTGAGCAAACACGGTTCTTATTTCTAATAGGTCATTCATCTTTATAGAGGTTGCTGATGTGGCAGGAAACACCATCTTCGCAGGCCATGTGGCTGAATGGGCATTGTGCCATTGACAGGATATTGAAGGTAGAAGAGCAGTAGAAAGGATCAGAAGAGACCAGGATTGGCAGCCCCGGGGTCCAACGAACTGGTAAGCACATAAAATACAAAGAAAAACTTAGTCAAACTGCAGGATGAGTGAGGATTATCTGTGGAGAGGGAAGAATCGCAAAGATTAATCTGCCATCTTGCTGGCAGCTAAGCCATCTGTTGCATATTCTAAGGGTAGCTCTAATATCCTATGAATGCAAACAAAACCACTCTTGCAGCCATAAGAGTGGTCTCTCTGGCAGTATTACCAGTGATTGAGGTCGAGCAATACTATATTATAAATTAAAAAACAACAGCTCCCCAAATGAACCCATTCCCATGGCACCTGTGCATGAGACACTTGAGTTGTCTCATGCACAGGGGAAAGTAATGCTCTGATTGGTCAGGAGCACTCTCTTGATCTTACAATGAAACATAAAGGGCTGTTTAAAAAGCATTTCTTACCAATACTAGGAGGATTCATTTGTTTCCATATTTCTGACGATATACCATAATAGTTATGATATGGGGATTGGGGAGGGGGAGGGCTTGACTACCAACGTCAAAGAAACTCCCATTACACCAAGTATTTCTTCTACCTTTCATATTTATATGGCTTTACAACTAAGCTGTCAAGCTATGATTTTCTTTGTCGAACATCTCTCAGAACTAATATGAATATGCTCAGCTAACCAAGAACAATTGTTTTGGAGGGGGGAAGCAATCTAAATAGGGACACCACTTCCTGAATAATTGCAGAATCAAAGTTCAAATTTATAAGCTCGACCCTGCTTTTTTCAAATGGTTCAACAGATACACCCAGCTTTGGATTTTAAATATTATTTTAACCTTGTGTCTATGTTTTTCTTGATTCAAAATAACATTATTTATCAGTTTTTTTAAATAAAAGTCTCAGAATCTAGTCAATATTTTCATAGTCATCCTCAAACTGTGAATTGGGACGAGTTCCAGCCCAAGCTAAAAGTCAGTTCTGACTGGAACCTTTCTCTCAAAGCTGCCAAACAACTGTACATGAAAGTGGTTCAGTTTTCTCCTTCTACCAGCAGATGTCTCCTTAGAATCATTAGTTGCAAGAGTGCAGTAAATATCAGTCAACAATCAATATAATACAATGCCATATCTTGTAAGGATTTTTATAGACTTTCATCCGGAGTTTCTACAATCAAGTTTCCTGTTCAAATTCAAGTTAAGTAGTGAATATGATCAACTATAATTTAATTTCTCTGATTTTTTTTTAATTAAAATTAAAGGTACTGGTTGACACTTTATTCTGCAAGGTTGTAAGTACTGAGTTTTTTAAAGTATGCATGGCATTCTAAAAGGAACTTTTCTAGAGTGTCTAGTGGGTATAAAAATCCCTTGTGGAATCCTCAATAATAAGAGAATTAAAAATGTAAATTGTTAGTACCATCCCATGCAGTTAGTGACAAAGTGTAAGCTTTAAATACTTTTTTATACTTAACTTCCATATTCTCTAGCCTCTCATTTATGTTTTGCTTTGTACTAAGCACTGATGTATTGAATATAAGTATAAAATGCATCTGACCAGACCAATTATGAACACGTCTGCTGAAGAGTCCTACTGTAAAGTTCTTATTGCTCCAGTCAGACTGTTGCTTCCCCCCGCAGTATTTAGTTACACTATATACACCTCTGGACATTCACATCATGATCTTGTGTTGTTATTTTATTTACATGTTTTTCACCAGGAAATGCCCACTGAGCCAGAGCACCTAGGGGTGGGGGTTACAAGTACAGGGGGAATGAGGAATGTTAGAATAGTATACAGTGCAAATAAAAACACAAAAAACATATAATTGCTGCAGAGAGAATTACAGCGCAAAGATAAAAATAGTGTACAGATAAGGAACAATGTTTGACGAAGATACAAATATAAAAAGGAACAATTATGTATAGCGGCATCTATAGTGCAAAATAAAATGAGGTGGTCACACCTTCATTATGTCAGTGAGCAGCAATTCTGAGGGGCAAAGGGAGCAGCGGTAGCAGCAGAGGGCAATTGAGTAAAGTACTAAAGAGAAAATAGGGAAGAGGAATGGAAAGCAGCAGGCCCAAAACAGGTGTAGAGAGATTAGAGAGGGGGACGGCTAATTGCAGAAGAAAGTGTAAATGGAGGGACATGGAGGGAAGAATTAAATTAGTGGGAGGAAAAGAGAGGAATGGAGAGCTTCTTTCAAAAATATTCTAAAAAGAGCCGTCCTAGGCCAAGCTCAGAATTTAGACAATCAGAGCATGACATCAACAGTTTGTGCAAGACAGCACACAATGTAGAATTGAAAACATTAGGAAGGAACTGTGATTGTTTTTTTGGTTTTTTTTATTGCTTTGCTTTTTCTCTTTTTTTTTTTTCTCTTGGCTATCTGTCCCTTGCTCCAGTGTTTGGAGGTCCAATAGTTGCACCTTTTCTACTGGTTGGGAGGGCAGTTTAGTGCTTTATCTGTGATTAGCTGGCAGGGAATGTGCAACTGTAGGGCGATCTACACCCCTTGTTCCTGCAGAGACAGCCTCTCACCTCCATAATGTACTTTTCTCCCACTAGCCTGCCTCTACATGTGATTCAGGACACTGTTAGCAACCCCCAGTCCTGCAGGTGGCAATACAATGCACAGCTGCCCTGCCACTAAGCCTGCCTAAGTAGGGGCTGTCTGAAAAGTAATTCTGGAAAAAGCTTTTAGATATAGACATTCATATGTACTGTATACCAAAGTGCTTTATAAGTATTGAACATTGGGCACACACGGGGAGGTTAAAGAGCTGTTGATGCCTCAAGAAAAACTTGGCAAAACTGCATATTTAGGCACAATGCAACTTGTACTTTTTATTTTATATATATATATATATATTTTTTTCTTTTTATTTCTTCTCCCTATTATTTATTACTGAGGAAATCTGCATTAATATGTGATCTTTATCTCTAGCAGGTCATCTACTTGTATAGCATATTACCTACTTGAATTCATAGTCTCATGCTGTGACATCACAGTTGGTTGCCATGGGAATAACTGTAATGTCACAAGCAGTGTATATTGAATAAGCAACAGGAACAGATTAACTTTTTAGGAACAAAGACCCTTTTTTTATGCAAATGACTGCAGTAATACATAATTGGGAGGAGAAATACAGAACTAATGTGAAGTATAAGCTGAACTGAGTCTAAATATTATGTTTTGTTAAAATTCTCCTGATGGAATCAGCTGCTTTTCTAAAGTAAGCTCACTGAAGTTAAGCAGGGAGTGAGTGGGTGAGATTAAACAAAGGGAGGTTAAGTGACTTACACAAGGTCACACAGTGAGCACTGTTGTGATGGTATGATGGACACCAGAATCTGTCACTTCACAGTACTACACTATCCTGCATTACTACTCAACAGCACTATTTCCACACCACACTTCTATGTTTATTGTTTATCTGGCTCTGATCATAGATACATAGACAGTGTTGGCAGATAAGGGCCTATGGCCCACCCAGTCTGCCCATTTGAGCTTGTAAGTTCAGTTTAATTTTTCCTAGAAGTCTGTTGCCCCTTACCCCTGACCTCCAGAATTCCTTTATGTCTATCCCATGCATTCTTAAATCCCGTGATTGTTTCAGCCCCCACCACTTCCTCTGGCAGGGTGTTCCACTTGTCCACCACCCATTCTGTGAAGAAATTCTTCCTCATGTTTCCTCTGAATCGTCCTCCCTCCAACTTCATCCCATGCCCTCTAGTCCTGGAACATCTTTTTCGCTTACATATAGTGTATTCCTGCACCCTGTTCCTCCCTGTAAGATACTTGTATGTCTCTATCATATCCCCTCTCTCCCTCCTCTCCTCCAGGGAGTACATGTTCAGTTCCTTCAACTGTTCTCATGGGACTTGTGATGCAATCCATGCACCATTTTTGTTGCCCTCCTCTGAACCTTCTCTACCCTGTCTCTGTCCTTATGTAGGTAAGGTCTCCAGAACTGTACTCTGTACTCCAGGTGGGGCCTCACTAGTGTCTTGTACAGTGGAATTATGACCTCCCTTTTCCTGCTGGCAATGCCTCTGCCTATGCATCCCAGCATCCTATTTGCTTTACCTGCTGCCTTGTCACACTGTTTCCCTACCTTGAGGTCATCAGAGATGATAACCCCAAGATCCCTTTCCTGCTTGGTGCATGCTATATCCTCACCCCCCCAACTGATATATTGTGCCAGGGTTTTTGTGCCCCATATGCATTATCTTGCACTTCTTTGCATTGAATTTCAACTGCCAAACCACTGAGCATTCTTCAAGTTTCTGCAGGTCCCTTCTCATTCTGTCTACACCCTCTGGTGTGTCTACTCTGTTACAGAGCTTTGTGTCATCAGCAAACAGTGAAATTCTGTCTTCTAGGTCCTGCGCAATGTCACTGATGAAGATGTTGAATAGGACCGGTCCCAGCACTAATCCCTGTGGTACCCCACTGGTCACTCTTCCCTCTGTGGAGTGACAGCCATTTACCACCACCCTCTGTGTCCTGCCACCCAGCCAGTTACCTACCCACCACACTACTGTCCTGCCCACACCCATATTCCTCAGTTTGTGTAATGGTCTTCTATGTGGCACAGTGTCAAAGGCCTTGCTGAAGTCCAGATAGGCCATCTCCACTGCCCTCCCCTGATCCATCTCCCTAGTCACCCAGTCAAAATATTCAATGAGGTTGGTCTGACATGACCTCCCCCTGGTGAAACCATGCTGCCTTGGGTCCTGTAGTCCATTGACAACCAGATGTTCTACCAATCTCTCCTTCAGTAGTGCTTCCATGATCTTCCCCACTACCGAGGTGTGAGGCTGACTGGTCTGTAGTCTCCCGCCTCTTTGTTCCCACTTTTGTATAAGGGGACTACATCTGCTGTCCTCCAGTCTTTGGGTACCTCCCTGTTTCCAGTGATTGGCTAAACAGGATAGCCAGAGGTTCAGCCACCACCTCTCTTAGTTCTTTAAGGACCCTGGGTGCACCCATCTGGCCCCATTGCTTTATCAACTCTTATTACTTCCAGTTCCTTCAGGACCCTTTCTCATGTAAAGGACTTGTGTCCATTTCTGCACCATTCTCACCCCTTGTACTCCCTTCAGACCCATTACCTCCTCTTCCTCAGTAAAGACTGAGCAGAAATACCTGTTCAATATATCAGCTTTACTGTTGTCATCCTCCATGCGGCCCCCATCCTCCCCCTTCAGTCTCACTATCCCTCCCTTTGCCTTTCTTTTTTCACTTACGTACCTGTAAAAGGTTTTGTCCCCTCTACCCACTGATTTTGCAATGTGTTCTTCTGTCTGAGCATTGGCTTCCCTTGCTGACCTCCCTGCCTCCCTTTGCTTCTCCTGGTACTTCTCCCTATCCCCTTCTGCCTGTGTCTTTTTGTATTGCTTGAATGTAATCTTTTTGGCTTTCACTTTCTTTGCTACCTCTTTGGAAAACCATAATGGTCTCCTCTTCCTTTTCCTCTTGCTAACCTGCTTAATGCACAATTCTGTTGCTCTTGTAATCCCCATTTTAAATACTGCCCACTGTTCCTCAACCCCTGATTCCTGCCCCATTCCCCTTAATGCCTCTTTCAAGTATCTCCCCATTTTCCCCAAAGTCTGACCCCATAAAATCCAGGATACATGTTTTTGTGTGGTTTAGTTCTGCTCTTTCTGTGATTTCAAACCACAATGACTGGTGGTCACTGTTCCCCAGGTGCTCCCCCACTGTTACCCTCATCACACTGTCCCTGTTTGTGAGCACAAGGTCCAGTATTGCCTTCTGCCGAGTTGGTTCCATGACCAGTTGCTTGAGGAAAACACCCTGAAGGGAGTCCAGGATAAATCTGCTCCTAGTTGATGCGGCTGCTGGGATGCTCCAGTCCACATCTAGAATATTGAAGTCTCCAACCAGTACTACCTCACCCTTGTCTGCCATCCTTTGGATGGCTAGCATCAGCTCCCTATCTGTTTCTTCCTCCTGGGCTGGTGGTCTATAGACCACACCTGTGTGGATGGCTGGCCCCATTTTCCTTTCCAGCTTAACCCACAGTATCTCTCCCCCATTTTGTTCCTCCTGGATCTCTGTGGCCCTTATGTAATTTTTCACATACAGTGCCACTCCTCCTCTCTTCCTGCCTGCCCTGTCTCTTCTGAATATGTTGTAGCCAGGTATGGCCATCTCCCAGTCATGGTTATCATTACACCAGGTTTCAGTGATGGCCACAATGTCCAGGTCTGACTGCACCATGACAGCCTCCAGATCTTCCATCTTGTTGCTAAGGCTCCTGGCATTTGCACACATGGCTTTCCATGATTTGATCAAACGTTTTTCTTAACACATCACATGTCCAGTTCATAATCTCAAAATGCTCTGTATATTGTTGGTTTTGGCCAAGGTTTTGGTTTAGATAATGTTGTTTTGATGAGTGAGCACCTTTCCCTGTGTCTTGAGCCAAAAAAACTCTCTTGCAAGTACTATCTGCTAATCATACCTGCAAAAATGGAGCTTATTATCTGCCATATTCAATGGCACTTACTAAGCTGATGAGGGTTCTACTTGTAATATTTAGACTCATGTTTACCCCCCCAAAAAACCACAACCTTTTATGTATTCATAAACATTTTTAAGTTGTAAGGCATGATATAGGCGGGGGGTGCAAGGGAAATAATCCTAAGCTCCCTTCATTCCAAACCTCAAGTCCAAGATAAGTGTGGCTCACTGTGTTGGAAGGATCACTTAAGCAGTAAGGCATGACAGGTTGTGTGTTATTATGAGATACTGGTACACCTTGGGAATTTGCCTTGGGCTTTACACACTCGAGAAGTGATGTTATCCCTCAGTTACGCATGCCGTGGAATGCCTCATTGTAATTATAAAATGGCTTCCCTGATTTATTTATTTAAGGAGCAAGTTCAAGTTTTATTGTTTCACAAAATGTATAAAATTCGAAGAATTATCCCATTTAAAATCAATCACCAATTACAATTTTATAAATATCTCAGAAGCTGACTCTAAATGTTATAATACTGAAAAATTGTGCAGCAGCATAAAGTGCAGGATTTGTTATCAGTGTCAAGACATACAAACATTTCTCCTTTTATGTTAGACCTCCTTTGAGGGACAGCAATGGATTAATCAGTGTTATCCTCTCCCTCTGAAACTTGGGACATTCCAATAGAAGATGGGTGATAAATGAAATCCTTATCTCCATATTACACCCACAACCATATGTATGAATGTTACTGGCTGTGAGCTCCTCATAATAACCTCTGAGTAATTTCAGTCTTGCTTTACGGAGTGTGTTTCTATGTATTCTTCTCTCACAGAACAAGAAATATCTTTCTGTTTCAAATAATACCTTTGTTTGTGAGTATAAACCTTCCTTATCTATGATTTACTTATTTAAGGAGCAAGTAATAAGATTCAGAAAGTTAGGCATTTCTGACCTGTGCTGTTGTGCTGGGGTAACAGCACAGTCATGTGGCTGCATTCCACCAATCACAGTACAGTATTTCTCTTGACCATTTTATAATGGTCAGTAACCTGTATCCCAGAGTCACTTTACTACTATTATGAAACGGTGTACCATTGTTAGGGCACCATAATGTGGGCCCCCCAAGAAGGGTGTGAGTGAAAGGAGTAATCTGGATTTTAGATCATCCCACATTCACACCCTGTTGGGCGTCTCCAACATTTACCTCCCCTTCACAGCACACCCAGCCCGGAGGTGGTTAAATTTAGTTGAAAGAGTATGTGGGGCAGGTGAAGCCCCCTGCAAAACGTATGTGTTTCAGGGGACAGTGCTTTTGCCTCTGCAACTGTCATCCATGATCATTCTGGGCAACATATTTCCTGTGCCCTAATCTATGTCACCCACATTGCCCATGCACCAGCATGGATGAACCTTATGGAACACAGTAAGATGACTAGATGAAATTTTGTTAAGCAAAAAAAGACTCTCTTTCCTTTCTGTGCATGCACCCCCTGTTTCTAGCAGTGACAAGATGCATATGTGACCCATGTTAATATCATGTGGTATTGGTTCTATGTCAAAACCATGCCTGCAAAACCATGCAGGGCAATATGAGTGACTCAAAGACATTGAGAATTATAATGGTGCATTGCAATGCAATGCTAAACAATGAAGGTTAAACCCCATTTGAAGTCACTTGCTGGCAGCTTCACCTCCCAAAACCCCCCATCAGAGGGCTTCACTATCAAACTCACCTAACTAAAAATAACCATATCTGAGCCGCAAAAATAGAACACAAGAGCAATATCCCCAACAGCTCTAAACTTAACATGTGCTCATGTGGTGGACGAGCTGTGGTGGCTCATACTCTTATGGTTTAGGGTGATGCCATATGAATCTGGAAGAGAGGCTGGAGGTGTGCTCTAGAGCCAAGATACGGGGTTTATTACAACTAATTGGAGCACACAGCAAAAGGACTTTGCTTTTACTACTACTATCACTATTACACAAGAGAAAGAACGAACAAGATTACTGGGACCACAAACCTGCCCACTAATGTCATACTGTACATAGGCCTGGGTAGTTCAAGTCCTGGATGATTCTTGCCAAAGCACAGGTGAGTACTTGGCAATCCAAAGCACCAAGCTTGGGTTTTTAGTATTTTGGTTGGTTGACCACTGGGCATGAACCCAAGGAAGTGCTTCCTATATTGGCCATAAAATGGGGTGTCCTCCAGTGAACTAGAAAGAGAGGAACGTGTTGTAGGCCTCCTGACCCCCAGAAAGAAGGTGACTCCTGGTGCCATTGAGGTGATGTTGAAGGTGATGCACCTGGTCTGAGATGGGTGTCAAAGCCTGATTGTGGATGAAGAGAATCCTTACGTGGAGTCGTTGGCTGTGGTGACATTTGGCAGGAGGGCAGGTGGATATGCAGTTGAGGAAAGGATGCTGGGTGTCATGATCTGCTGGATGACCTCAGGGTTGGTCCCTGGAAGCCTTACCACCTCACTGGTGCAGCTTCAGAACCTGGCAATATTCGGCATGACTGCTTGCTGAGTAACCGGAACATGAGCTACCTATTGATGGTATGATCACGAGTGTGGCAACCCTCAGAGTGGCCTTGGTATGGGCCACAGGTACTACTGCCACCTCTGGGGAAAGGGGAAGAGCCTGGCAATCCTCATGCCTTGGTATGAACAACTGGTACTATTTCCACCTTGGAATTATGTCTATGCGGGAGACTGGTCAACTGACTCCGAGTTCGGCGGACAACTGAAATCCCTCAAGCTAGAGTCGGGGCGGCTCCTAACCTGACTCACTTTGGTGAGCCCTAGCTAACAGCTGGCTACCACTTATGACCAGCAACTCGAACCTGGGGCATCATGGTGAAGACCTGGAGTTGGTGGAGGTTGTTGGGGATGGGTGCAGGTGATGCTGGGCTTTCCGGGGACCCTCCCTGAGTCGAAGAAGAGGAACTGGTGGAATCCTTGATGGTGTGTGCGCAGGAACCCTTGATGAGAACAAAAATAAAAATATCTGAAAGGCAATCTCCCCTTTTTTTTATGACCTAGAGCCCTACCACTTGGGCTGGGGAGGCCCTTACACTGACTCACTGATGCCCTCACTACCAGTTGACTCACACTATGACCATCCCCAAATATCTTCAGGGGAAGAAGCAGCACAATGAAGTCCACTTGAATCAGACAATGGCTGAGACATCTTTTGGAACTGGAATGCTGGAGTGGAGAAGGTGTCTTACTCCCCTGTGGTTCCCCAGGTGAAGACGACACAGCAATAACGGTTGCCTTTGGGTTCTAGTGTTATTCCTTTCATGACCAGGATAGATACACTGCAAGGTTCATGGAATGAAGCTATGCAGCTTGGAGCTAGACAATTACAGCAGTCAGTGCCCTTAGGGTAGGCAGTCACACAGGACAGTTGAGTAAATAAGGCAATGCAGTCATGATAAACCAGAAATAAGGTAGTTCAGTCACTTAAAGCTCTTCAATTGAATACAGCAGTTCAGTCACAGTAAGCAGTTCAGCCACTTAAAATAGTTTGACTAACTACAGCAGTTAAGACACAGCAAGCAACCGGAGAGGAGGGCAGGCAGACTCAAGTGGGTTAAAGGCTAGGCAGATGAAAAAAAATGCTTGATGCCCAATCATTCAGTTCACTCCATGGGAATTGAAACAATCTGATGATCCACCTATTTATTAATATTGATCATCTCTGGGTGCCTTTTGAATATTGAGGAGACCAGTGGTCCAAGTCCCCTTTTTTCCCAGCAATGGGCTGCCCACACCCGCCTACTAAATATGGATAAGGGACCAAGCTCCCCCTTCCCCCTCAGCAAAGGAAATTCAGAACTATCATGGCTCAGCTCAGATTACACTGGGACTCTGAAAGAAGAATGCACTTAGGCTTTGCCTTGCACTCAGAGAATCAGCCCTTCATGGTTAAATAATGGAAACTGCAGCATGAAGATTTCCCTTCCCACCAACAGTGCTCTGAGCTGGCTTTGCAATCCCCTGGCTCTGGGCTGTGGAACTGAGTGTTCCAAAACTCTCTGCTTTGAGCACAGACTGCCTGGCATAAGTTAGTAGTAACCTTATCTCTTTGTGGCTTGGTTAGAATAACGGGGATCCCTCCATGAGTGGGGTTCACAATGGGAGGGCTAGAGCCTGAGTTTCAATGTGAGGAATAGCTCCTCCCACATCCCCTACAAAGGCCAGCCTTTCACGGTAGTTCCCCACTTAGAGCATTATGAAACAGCCTGTTTTGCTCTGTGCTCTGCACCTGTGTGGCTTGTGTGGCCAGGCCCTCTTGGGTTTCCTCTACTTTCCTCCATCCCTCTCTGTTCTGTGTTCCTGGGTTGCTGTTCCCTGTCTGCCTTTCCCCTACTCATTTTGTGTCTCCCCCCAAGTCTGGTTGCCCTCCCCACCCTGTTTTGTTTTTTCAGCTGTCTCCAGTTCATTCCCTCCCACTCCTGCCTTCCTTTCTGGATTTTCCATTCCCTACTTCCTCCTCCATGTCTCTTGCCCCTTTGCATTACGTTCTGTTGGGCTTCTTCTCTCTGACCCACCGATGCACTTCGTCTCACATTTCCGGCCGACTGTGCTCTTTTCTCCACTCCTCCCTGGCTACCCGATGCTCCTCCTCCAGTTCCCATGACTTTCGAGTTGCTACTGTCCCTCTTCACTGTTACGGACCCCTGTTTTGCCTTGTCCTCCCCTTGCATGCTCCTGGTCTGTCCCTGCTGGAAAGCCATTCCTTTCTGCCTGCTCCATTTTTCTTCTTCTGCGTTCACCTCTACAGTGCCTGAACACCCCCCCAACAGCACTCAGCTGGCTACCCTCAGACTGTTTCTCCTACTTATATGATTGCTGCCCCTCAGTATATTGTATCCTGGCCATCTGCACCTGTTCACCTTTTTCCTGCCCACCATCAGATGCAAGCTCTCTCCTTTGGTGCTGTGGCCATTGCCTGGGCTGCCAGTTTTCCCATCGTGTACTACACCCTGCTCCTGCTCCGTCTGTCCCATTGCATTCCTGGCTTCGGTGGCTTCCTCTGCCCCACTCAGCTGTCTAACTTCGGAGGTAGGTATATATGTTTTGCTCTGTATATCATCATTCAGCCCGTTCATTATTTCTGCGGGTTTTACTGTGTTCACATTGTTGTGTCTGCACATTCAGTATGCAGCCCACTGCAGCTGGATATTTTTCTCCCCTGCAAATGATTTCTGTTTGTTTGTTTCCCTAGCATTGCTGCAGACTACCCTTCCCCCCATCCTCTGTACGTTCTTTACATTTGCCATCCTCTTGTGGGCAATGAGCCATAAGGCGATCACATCACAATAAAAGTAAAAACATAAAAAATAAAGCAAAAAAACTCCCTTCCTACCCTCCTCCCTCCTCTCTCTATGCCGTGGCCTCCTTGTCTGCCCCTGCTGTCTCTTTCCTGGGGCTCATCCTCCTTTCCTGATGCTTTACCTTTGCCCCCTACCCCCATTCTGCCCTTGTTCCATGCCCCTGGTTTCCTTTTGGTCTTTCACTCCTTGTGTCAGCACCCCACATCCATCTCCGCCCCTTCTGCCATCCAGTCCTGTGCCTCCTCTCACCCTAGTCTGGCACCTGCACCCCTTACCATTTTACTCCCAGCATCTATACCCTGATCAGCCTCAAGATTTTATGTTTTCTTGTTCTACCCCTGGTGCTTCCTCACCTTCCAGCATGCCAGTGACCTGCAATGTTCCCACCTGCTCCCTCTTCCGTGCCCCTTGCGGTGCCTCCTAAGTCCTGTATCATTGGCTCTCCTTATGCAATTCATATTCTTTGGCATTATCCATTTTGGATGACTACTATATTGTTTGCTTTCTGTTCCTCAATTGCCTATGGCTTGTCCTTCCCTAGGCCCTGCCAGCCCTGGAGTCTCTTTCAGGTTCCTATCCTACCATCATTCCAGTTGCCGTTTGGTCTCAAAGATGTTCAGCTTGCGGCTCCCCTGTTTTTCCCATGGCAGGGGACTAGGGTGTGACTGTGGGGCATCATAGCTCCAATTAGCATGTGCTTGCTTTATGTAAGCTATATGTTTTTCCCTGCCCTCCCGGCTTCCGCTACCTTCGCATCACTCATTACCCTTGCAGCCTACGCAGCCTTCAGTTATCCACTGCATTCCCTTACTTCCCAGCATGCTTCTCCCTGGAGTACCCAATTACCACCTTTATGGCATTCATGGTACCTTTCTGCTCCTGTTCTCCAACTCTGACTTGCTGCCTTCCCCTTCGTCCTGCCTATTCTGTTTACCTACTTATGACTAGGCAGCTTAGCTGCCCTTTCCTTTCTTTAGCCCATACCAGCAGTTTTTCAGCCTCCATCCCAAACTCTGTCTTCTGAGGCATCGAGCATAGGTAGACTTGCCCTGTCTGCTGGGGCCAGGAGTCCATTTCAATCTATGTGCCATCTCACTTTGCTGGTTTCTTTACCAACCACTACCAGTTGTACCAGCACCCTGACATACTCCATCCCTAACTCTGCCGGTGTGGCATCGAGTGAAGGTTAGCTCGCCCCAACTACCAGGGATGGGAGCCTGTGTCTTTAATCTACTGTTCTATTGACTGCATTTTATTCCTGATTACCGGTTGCTGCATTCTCTTCGGGAATGGGACCACCATACCCCATTTGCCTTCAACCTACTACTTCAACCAGCTGCATTCTATACCTGATATCTGGTTGCCATATTCCCTTTGGGACCAGGACCACAATACTCCATTTGCCTCCAATATCCTACCTTGCCTGACTACATCCTGCACTGCCATGGACGCAATGTACTCCTCCCCACCTTGACCTCCTCCCATTCTGGATTTGGACCCCACCAGCTTGTTCAGTCTCCACCTCCACTCAATCTGACAGACTCTGGGACTTCCTTGCTGCTTGTCTTTCACCTCTTCCTGTGCTCCTGGGCATCATTGTTGTGGCTTGCCTTCCGGTTCAACCTCATCCAGTCTTCAGTCCTCCAGCTCCATGTGGCCATCTCCTCCCTCAATGCTTTGCCAGATGTCTCTGTTGCTTTATTGCCTTCCTCTTGGACATGTCTGCTGCATTCCCCTTACTTTCTGCTGGATCTGTGCCATTTGCTCCTCTTCAAGGATGTGTGCCTGAAGCCTTCTTCATGTTTTCCCCTGCTGTTCCCCTTATCCCAGCCAGTGGTCTTCCAGTCATGATTCCAGTGCTTTCCTCATCTGCAACTCTTTTCCTATCAGCAATTCCAGTTTGTCATCTCCTTTAGAAGTGGGACCCTCACTCCTCACATTTACAGCATCTCGTACCTGGATTTGCCTCTTGGTTTGGCATGGATCTCCCACCAAGGCCTGACTCAGCTTTTCTGCATTCTACTCCTGTATACTGTGGCACCTACCCCAGTCCTGTGCCTTTACCCACATCTGCCGATGTCTGTCCTGCTCAGCCTTGGCAGTCTTCTCATCCTGCTCCATCCTTTGGTCAGTGGCTTTCTGCTTGGACTATTTCCTTGATCCTGGGACTGCTGCTTTCCTCCTCGCCACCTTGGCAGCTTGGGGCTCCTGCTTATTTGCTGTGTCTCTTTTTGGGCATTCCTACAACTATTGATGTCAGCATCCCTGCCTGATCAACTACTCCTACCCATTCATCTGTCTCATACTCCTGCCTCTGACATCATAACAGCCCCCTTCCAATGCACTACGGAGTACATGTTCTTCTCACCTGAGGATACCTTATTCCAGCAACATCCCTTGAATAGCATGCCCTGTAGACTCTTACATCACCATAAAAAATTATCAATACCTCCCAATAACCTCCCCAGGATCCATTTCTGGCATCTCATTTGACTGGACCATTGAAAATTCCATCTCTCAACCATCTCTGCAGGATGCTTCCCCATATATTCTGTTATTTCAAGCAGTGTGGGCATCACTATTCCCCATGTCTCCATAGAATCCGTGATTTAGTGGAAGTCTTCTTCACTCCTATCTTCTTCCATGGAAACTTGACTTTAATTCCTTCTGAGATGTAGCAACTCCATAATAACCATCACTGTTAAGGATAATGGGAACTGCAGAGTACCTCATAGCAGTACTGGCAGCATCTGTTATATCTTCTCCTCGTAGTCTCCTCCTACAAGTACTGCCTCAGTTTGATCACGTTATTCAACTTGTACTCCCTTAATAGCCATTGGATGTTCCTAAGACCTTCTCCAGCTACTATCCCAGAACACGCATCACTGGATATTTGGTGCCTAACTGCCTTGCCAAAGTTACTATATCTGAGCCACTGTTCCTAGACTCTGGACATCATCAATGCCCTTTGGGGTAACCCTTGCCTCAGTGTTTGCGCACAGAGGTTCTTTGTCTTTTAAATAGTTTTTTATTTTAATGGGTTCACCACAATATATCCAAGGCACACTGCCTCTAGGGTAGCTGGTCCATTCCACTGGGGTGTCAAACAGACGAGGCATACTGATGAGTCCTGGTAGAGACGCTAACACGTGTCTATGTCTTCTGTTAGCACCCTTTGCAAACTGTGTGAGAGGCCTTCGGCACCATGCAATTCTGCTTAAAGTTGGACTAGCATAACATTCTGTGGTGATTTGCATATGCAGCCCATGATGCTTTGCATTGTGGGGGTATGTGTGATTGTGTATTTTCTTAAAACTTGGTTTCCCAGCCAAATGCCCTTTGGGGTAACCCTTGGCTCAGTGTTTGCGCACAGAGGTTCTTTGTCTTTTAAATAGTTTTTTATTTTAATGGGTTCACCACAATATATCCAAGGCACACTGCCTCTAGGGTAGCTGGTCCATTCCACTGGGGTGTCAAACAGATGAGGCATACTGATGAGTCCTGGTAGGATGAAACACGTGTCTATGTCTTCTGTTAGCACCCTTTGCAAACTGTGTGAGAGGCCTTTCGGCACCATGCAATTCTGCTTAAAGTTGGACTAGCATAACATTCTGTGGTGATTTGCATATGCAGCCCATGATGCTTTGCATTGTGGGGGTATGTGTGATTGTGTATAATCCATAAATGTTATATACATCTCTTCATCATGTTACCCTAAAGCATGCCAATTACCCATCCAACTGTCCTTCTAACCCATCCATCTGGATTTACCTTCCATACACACTCCAGCAAATACCAGTACCGAGATCAAGCTTCCACTGAATTCTCAGTCGGCACATCTGCAACTGACCTTGCTGTCTCACTATCCAAGTCATACCCTGCAATAGTCGTATATCTGACTAAGCAAGCTAGGCACCCATTGCATTCTATGCTGCTCTCAGCTTCCCTTTTGCCACTTCAGTCCATAGTCTTATTCAACGACCCATTCTTGGGCTTCCCTCAGCATTCAGACATTGGATGCTCTAGCACTGCAAAGCTGCCATGGCCACTCAAGCTCCTGCTAAGGGCAATGAAACTACAGTAATACCCACATCCACCATTTATCATTAGCAGTCCTTCCTGAATATGAGCCAATACAAATCTCATTATAGCAATAACTCTATTCAACCTTCAAACTCATGGTGCTGAACTTTCCAATTAGTCCCATCGATATCCAGTTACCATCTGTATAGCACATACCACCCATCCTTCATCATATACAATCTTTTGTGGTACCCTTCCTACCAGGTACCTAAAGCTTCTATCCAAATCCTTGATCATCTCCATAGATGCCTACATAGCAACATATCGCTCACTACTGAACTCCAAGCCTTCAGACTGTAGTCTGAATGTCAAGCCATCTACAAAGTCCAATAGATTACTCTATGTATTTCTTAACCCATCATACTTCCCACAGTTCAGAGTCTGGCAGTCAATTCCTCAACTCATGCTCGTCATGCTTGCATTGACTCTGTAAACTCATTGAATATCAACCAATATCACATCGGTATTCTAGACCATGTTCATCCCTTTGCCAGTTGGACCTAATCCATATTTGGGGTCCGGAATGGACTTGCCTGTCCAGCCTCAGTATCGTCCTTTCAGAACGCATCATCCAACAGACTCTGAAGATGGAACATCATCTCTCCAAGCCATTCACCTTCCTCAGAAATTAGAATATGGTTGCTAGAACCTAGGGTCATCTCCTCTTAGTTTGCCCAGAGGATGGGCAGGTTAGTAGCCATGAGTCCTCAGAGGTTTCCTCCACCTGGGGGTTTTTCCTCTCCTGCTTGCTACTGGTCATACTCTCCGCGAGTTGGAAGAGGTAATATTTTTGGCCTTTCTATTCCTTACTCACTACCCAGCTTACCTACTAAGGTTGGGAATAGAGACAAGCCAAAAAGTAAACTACAGTTACATAAGCACCATTAACCCTATACTCTATTCACCAAAACACTGAAGCACCTTTATTTTCATTTCAAAAATTATTTGGTCTCACCTCTCCTCTCTCTCTCTCTCTTTCCCTTTGTCTCTGTCTCTCACTCTCTCTCTCTCTCTATACAATTGGACAAGGTAAGCAGCTTCCCTTCCCCCTTGTTTAGGGGACTAACTGAACAAACAATTATTTTCCTGACTGCAGCAGGTCTAGATAATTATAAAAGGAATGCTGGCCAACAAGTCTACTCACCCCTGAAAGAGCTCAACTAGGATTTCTGTACTCTGGGGAATGTGCAACCACAAAGGAGAGATAGAGCCTCTTCTGCTGGAGATTGCTGCATAGAAGATCCACTGGGACTGCTTCCCAGCCACATGGACTTACTTGTCGCACTGGAGGACACAACTAAATGGCTGCTACTGAAAATCTTCTGAAGGGGAGTTAAGCCAAAGGGGCCAAAGGGCTTGCTTCAATCTCCTACCAGGGAAGCCAACATTCCATTGCCCAGTCCTCCACCCTCTATGGTCACACTCTCTCTCTGCTCTCTCCAGGCTATGCACAGCCTTCTCTAGGTGGGGGATGGTCCTGGCTGCCTGACAGGAGATTGGGTCCTTTGTCCATGGGTCAGCTTCCTGGGCTGGGTCAGTGACCTGAAAAAAAAAAGTCTCCAAGTTTGAATCTGCTCTGGCCCAGGGGATTGGCTGAGAGGGCTCAGCCTGGCCTCCTGCTCCCCTGCTCGGACAGGAATGTGGCCCAGCTAGTTTGGTCTGGCCTGACTAGGTGTCAATCTTGGGAAGAGGGAAGGGAGAACAAAAAGAGAAAAAAATGCTTTTGTTTTAAAACTGTGGATTTCAACTGCTAGGACTGTCAGCTGGACAGTGGGCCTGTCCTATGCACGATAGAGTCCCCTAATAAGCCGCCAGGATGCCCATGGCTGCCTGACCCCTCATGTCCCTGGGGATCCCCTACTTTCTGCGGTGCCCCCCAATGATCCCTATTCTCTGTGGTGCCTCCAACTCCCTGAGGCACCACAGATTTGGGCCCACCTAACAATACATGTCCCCATGTTTTCCCAAAATTTCCACCTCATTAATTTTAAACCCCTTAATAATATCATCCATAAGCAGTGACAAATTCCCAGCTCTGATTTTGGTAACAGAATACATTCTTAACAGTCCACAAAGTGTAAACTCCAAATCCTTAATTCTACATTTTCTTAACACTTTAAACATTATGATATTGGTTTTGTCAGTGTATGAGAACGAATATACAGTATAACTACTTGCATCTTTAAGGCTCTGATTTACATCTTACAACATTTTGATAAACCATATTTACAACTGGGCAATCATCTTGGCTCTTTTCTTTCCCTCAATTTTTCTACTGGTATGAGAACACTGTTTGTACAGCTTTGGTCACATACCTCTGAGGTGGTACCCCAAAGTTTAACCTCTGGGATCTACACAGAGGGGGCTCTACAGCACTGGCCACTGGAGGGTGCGGCACCTTCTGATACAACCATGGGGTGAGCAGTCAGGTGAGAAATGACTCTGGGTTGTGTTCCCTTGGTTGGGAGTAGCTTCTGCCTCTCCTTGTTGATCCATCCATCCCACCCGGCATGAACCGTGCAGGACTTCAAATGATTTCAGTGTACCACCTTCTGAGTCTGTTCTGTCCAAAGCCTGGACTTGGTAGATTTGAAATCCTGGGCATGAGTTTTTCAAGATAACATATGGGTCGGGCTCCCAGTCAAAAGATGATGTCCCACCACTCCATGACTTCACCATCACTTGTTTCCCAATGAGTAAGGGCTTTTCCCAATCACAGGCATCATCTGACCCCCTCCCATCTTCTTGGTTTGCACACACCTTGAGACTGGCTGGTGATTTAGGCTCTGCTCCAGGAGAGGTTCTGTTCTCCCGCTGGTGGTGTGTTTCAACTGCCTTGGTTGACACCTGAATGGAGGGTGACTCCGGCATGCTCTGCTAACTGATACCAGTCTCTGTGGCCTAGACTGGATCCAGTTCTGTCCCTGGTTCCTTCTTGGGTGCCGGGCAGAATTCAGGTACCTCTGGATGCAAATGCTGACTGGTTCACTCATCAGACACTACTGGGCAGTTGGTTCCTGGTGGGGCTTGTCAGTTCCTGGAGATGTACAGCATTCAACTGGATGCTCTCCTCCCCCTGCAAGAATGTCTGCAACTCCACTAAGTATCTGCAGAGCTCCTTCTTCTGCTTCAGCAGGGTCAACCTGGACCTATAGTTCGCAAACTGTGCTCTGTGTTCTCGTTGTTGCTCTTCTTTGGCCTGTGTCTGTGTGAGCAGCTTATGATCCTGGTCTCAGGCCATAATCTGGTATTCTTAGATACTCGTCATGTACCATTGACATTCTTTTTGCAGCTCGGCCTTCTGCTTCACCTACTCAGCCACCTGACGTGTAAGCTCCAGATATTGGGCTTCCCTTTGGGCATTCTGGTCCAAAACCTGCTGGCTCACATCACGGGCAACAGTGCCCACCATCTGTGCATGCTCCTCAGTTCTGGCAACCCAAACTCTTAGTGGGCTTCCTGGCGGTATCCCGACATGCTTGGTTGCTCTGATTAATCTTCTCCATTTCCCTCTTGGTGTTTTCATACAGCTGGCATCAAGCTCTTTTGATATCACTGCTTCTAGCATCACTCCCCTGACATGGCTGTGGAGTGGGCCCAATGGTTCCTTCACTTTGGCATGTGGGTCTGCTTTGCTCCTCCTGTCTATCGGTATGTCTTTGACCTCTGTTCCTTCCTCTCCTGGGTCTGTGTGGATGTTGCACACCCTGAATCTGGGATCCTTGCTTCATCTGTTCCCTGAGTGACACCAGCTCCTGTTGCAAATCTAGTATCCTACGTGCCAATTGTGTCAGCTGCTCTTGCACTTCTGGTGGGAATCCTGCTCCTTTTGGGTATGGGTCATATTTCAGCCAATCCAGTGGATAGTCTTCTTTCTGGCTGGAGTCCCTCTCTGCTTTCCATGTGGTGAAGGTGCTGTAAGGATAGTAGGGTTCGGACACTGGACCTCTAGTGGCCATGGCTCCAGTGACATCAGTCATCTGCTGGAAGACCACCATCTCATCCTCAAGTCATCCAGAGTTGAAGACCTCTATGGCTTCTTCCTTGAAGTCCTTGAACTTTGCATCTGGGTGTTGACGATGCAACATCTGCAGTTTCTGACATAGAGGCTCTCCCTGGGCCCCCTCGATGAACCACTCTATCAGTACTTGGTCTGGGTCATGACCCTCACCTGGGTCTTGTTTTTACAAGGCCCTGTGCACCTCTTGCAGGCTCAGTGCAAAGTCTCACAATGTCTTCTGGAGCCCTGTGTGCAGGAGAAGAATTTCATTTTAAGGTCTGGGACACTCCTTTTGTCAAAGATGTGGGTCATCTGGGTCAGGATCCACTCAGCAGTGTCCTTTTCTCCATCTGGCCAGCTTTCTGCTTCCCACTTGGCAGGTCCTCCCAGCTGCCCAATCAGGATTTCCACTCTCTGTTGCCCTGGCATTTAGTAGAGACAGAACATCGCCTGCAGCTTCACCCGGAAGTTGACAAGGCTACAGCTGTCTGAACTTGGGTCCCCAGTATACCTCGGTAGCCACGGTGCCCCAAAGTAATACGGCATCATCATTGGGGGTGGTTGAAGTGAAGATGAGGATTGTTCTGTGGCTCTATCAGTATCTAAAGACATCTTGGGTTGTAGTTGCTCCAGCTTTGGGCTCCTTGTTGACTCTGATCCTGTTGACTACACCAAGTTGTGGTAAACGAGCTGTGGTGGTTCGTACTCCTATGGTTTAGGGTGATGCCAGATGAATCTGGAGGAGAGGCTGGAGGTGTACTCTACAGCCAAGATGCAAGGTTTATTACAACTAATTGGATCACACAGCAAAAGGACTTTGCTTTTACTACTACTACCACTATTACACAAGAGAAAGAATGAACAAGATTACTGGGATCACAAACCGGCCCCACTAATGTCATACATAAGTCCAGGCAATTCAAGTCCTGGATGATTCTTGTCAAAGCACAAGTGAGCACTTGGCAATCTGATGCACCAAGCTTGGGTTTTTAGTATTTTGGTCAGCCAACCATCGGGCGTGAAACCAAGGAAGTTCTTCCTATAGAAGCTATAGTATGGGGCATTCTCCAGTGAACCAGAAACACAGGAAAGTGTTGTAGGCCTCCTGATCCCAGAGAGAAGGTAATTTCTGGTGCCACTGAGGTGACGTCAAAGGTGACATGCCTGGTTGAGGATGGGTGTCGAAGCCTGGCTGTGGGTGAAGAGAATCCTTACGTGGAGTCATCTTCTGCGGTGACCTTGGGCAGGAGGGCAGGAGGATATCCAGTCGAGGAAAGGATGCTGGGTGTGATGATCCATTAGATGACCTCTGGGTAGGTTCTCAGAACCCTTACCACCTCACCACTGCAGCTTCAGAACCTGGCAATATTTGACATGACCACTTGCTGAGTCACCAGAACATGAGCCACCTATGGACGGTATGATTACGGGCGTGGTGACCCTTGGTGTGGTCTCGGTATGGGCCACTGGTACTACTGCTACCTCTGGGGAAAAGTGAAGAGCCTGGCAATCCTCAGTGAGGCCTTGGTATGGGCCACCGATACTATTGCCACCTTGTGATTACATCTGTGCAGGAGACTGGGCAATGTGACTCCGAGTTCGGCAGACGACTGAAGTCCCTTAAGCTAGAGATGGGATGACTCCTAACCTGACTCACTTTAGTGGGTTCTAGCTAACAGCTGGCTACCACTTATGACTGGCAACTCGAACCTTGGGTGTCGTGGTGAAGATTTAGGGTTGGTGGAGGTTGTTGGAGATGGGTGCAGGTGATGCTGGGCTTTCTGGGGACCCTTCCTGGGTCGAAGAAGAGACAAAGGAGGAACCCTTGATGATGTGTGTGCAGGAACCCTGAAAGAGAAAAAAATTAAAAAAACTGAAAGTCAATCTCCCCACTTTTTTTATGACTGGGAGCCCTACCACTTGGGCTGGGGCGGCCCCTACACTGACTCACTTTGGGATGCCTTCACTACCAGCCGATTCACACTATGACAGGCCCCAAATGTCTTCAGGAGAAGAAGCAACACAATGAAGTCCACTTGAATCAGGCAATGGCTGACACCTTTTGTAGCTGGAATGCTGGAGTGGAGCAGGGGTCTTATTCCCTTGTGGTTCCCCAGGTGAAAATGGAACAGCACTAACAGTTTCTTTTAGGTTCTGGTGATGTTCCTTTCATGACCAGGATAGATACACTATGGGGTTCACAGAGTGAAGCTATGCAGCTTGAAGCTAGGCAATTGCAGCAATCAGTACCCCTTAGGGTAGTGCATTCAAATAGGACAGTTGAGTAAATAAGGCAATGCAGTCATGATAAACCAGAAATAAGGTAGTTTGTAACATGGCAAACATCAGGAGTTAGAAATAAAGGGAAGTAATTGGGCAGAACAGATCACATGGTACACTTTTGAGACAGCATTAATCCAGCAATAATGCCGTGCTCAAAGTGAAATACCAAAGTGATCCACACAACTTGAGAAGCAGCACACCATATAACGATGACCTGTGTATCCCACCGACCGGCTCCCAATGCCGATAATTGTCTCTCTGGAGCAGTCACCGAGACTCTGTAGCTGTGGGCAGGGCAGAGGCTAGTGATGCGTAGGACGGTAGAGGAGCAAGGGGGGAAACGGGTCCGGAGCTCAACCCACACCAAGATGGCTGCAATGCAAAATCAGGTGTGTGTGAATTTGCAATCGGCAAAAGTCGATGGGACAGCGAAGCGCAAGTAGAGCTGTGGGAAAGCAACAAACAAGACCGGCAAGAGCTGGCACTCAGTGACTGAAGCAAGCAAGGCGCAACAGAAGGTTGGGAAGGAAAGACGGGACGTGACCATATCGGAGCGATGTGCTGCAGACACACAGAAGGTATCCACACATGTAAATGGGATTGCATCTCAGATACCGGAACAGAGAAACAAGCATCTGATAGACCGCCCATGGCGCCCATGAGAGAAATAGCCATGGAGATCCGAATGAATGTGAGACAGAAATGTTCAATCATACTTTCTTAATAATTATGGGCGGTACAGTTATGACAGCATCACTATGTAAATCGCAGTCAGTGAAAAGTTCAGAAAGTGCAACACAGAAATGAGAAAATATCAAAATGTGTGTTTATTATTCTATTGAGAGTGTCAAAATAAATGGCCTCATTCCACAACCCTCCCAACCATGCATTAATCCACCATTAGATGCCACCTTCATCGTGGCTTAATGCTTACTCAGTCACTTAAAGCTCTTCAATTGAATACAGCAGTTCAATCACAGTAAGCAGTTCAGCCACTTAAAATAGTCTGATTAAATATAGCAGTTCAGACACAGCAAGCAGCCAGAAAGGAGGGCAGGCAGACTCAAGTGGGTTAAAGACTAGGCAGATGAAAAAAAATGCTTGATGCCCAACCAAACAGTTCACACCATGGGCATTAAAACAATCTGATGATCCACCCTTTTGTTAATATTGATCAGCTCCGGGTGCGTTCTGAATATTGAGGAGGCCAGTGGGCCAAGTCCCTTTGTCCCAGCAATGGGGCTGCCCCCGCTAGCCTACTAAATATGGATAAGGGATCAAGCTCCCTCTTCCCCTTCAGCAAAGGAAATTCGGAACTATCATGGCTCGGCTCAGATTACACTGGGACTCTGAGAGAAGTATGCACTTACGCTCTGCCTTGCACTCAGAGAATCAGCCCTTCATGGTTAAACAATGGAAATTTCAGCATGAAGAGTTCCCTTCCCACCAGTAGTGCTCTGAGCTGGCTTTGCAATCCCCTGGCTCTGGGTTGTGGAACTGAGTGTCCCAAAGCTCTCTGTTATGAGCACAGACTGCCTGGCATAAGTTAATAGTAACTGTATCTTTTTTGTGGCTTGGTTAGAATAACAGAGATCCCTCTATGAGTGGGGTTCACAAGCACCTTTACTTTTGTTTCAAAAATTATTTGATCTCACCCCTCCTAGCTTCTACCTCCTTGATTCATTCACTCTCTCTATACAATTGGACAAGGTAAGCAGTTTCCCTCCCCCCTTGCTTAGGGGACTAGCTGAACAAACAATTCTTCCCCTGCCTTGAGCAGGTCTGGCTAATTATAAAAGGAATGCTGGCCAACAAGCCTACTCACCCCTGAAGGAGCTCAACTAGGGATTCCTGTACCCAGGGGGAATGTGCAGCCACAAAGGAGTGAAAGGGCCTCTTCTGCTGGAGACTGCTGCATAGAGGACTCACTGAGGCTGCTTCCTGGCCATGTGGGATTGCTAGAAGTTCCCAGGGTACAGCTGAAAACATCTGGTGCTCGTTCTTTTGCTTATACTGCGCCTACCCTGTGGAACTCTCTACCTCATCTGGTTTGTGAATGCCAGACCGTGGGGAGCTTTAAAACTGCATTAAAAACACTTCTATTTAATTTTGTATTTATAAATAGTTAAACAATTTAGCAGAGCTTATAGGATTTGATTCCTTGTTTTAAATTTTGATTTTTATTTGTACTGTGCTTTGGTATGTGAATTGCACTTAATAAATAAAATTATTATTATTATTTTTACTCGCTGCACTGGAGGACCTGACTAAATGGCAGATTTCTGCTGGAGACCAATGAAGGCTGTTACTGGAGATCTTCTGGAGGTGAGTTACGCTGAATGGGCCCAGGGACTTGCTTCAACCTCCTACCAGGGAAGCCAGCATTCCATTGCCCAGTCCTCCACCCTTGAGGGTCACACTGTCTCTGCTTTCTCCAGGCTATGCACCTTCTCCTCTAGGCTGGGGGTGGTTCTGGCTATCTACCAGGGGATTGGGTCCTTTGTCCAGGGGTTAGCCTCCTGGGCTGGGTCAGTGAACTGAAACAAAAGTCTCCAAGTTTGAATCTACACTGGCCCAGGGGATTGGTTGAGAGGTCTCAGCCTGGCCTCCTGCTCCCCTGCTGGGACGGGAATGTGGCCCAACTAGTTTGGCCTGGCCTGGCTATGTGTCGGTCTTGGGCAGAGGGAAGGGAGAACAAAGGGAAGAAAAAAAATGGTTTTGTTTTAAAACTGTTGATTTAAACAGCTAGGACTGTCTGCTGTAGACTGGGCCTGTCCTTTGCTCCATAGGATCCCCTAATAAGCTGACAGGGTCCCAATGGCTGCCTGACCCCTCATGTCCCTGGGGATCCTGTACTTTCTGTGGTGCCCCAAATTCCCTGGGGTACCACATTGTAAATACCACGTCACTCAAATGATAAGTGCTGTATTTGCTTCACTGTTTTTGACTCGCTGTATCTGAGTCACTATTTTGATGGGATACCTGTGGTATTCTCATGAATACCTGCCAATCTTGAGGTAGGATTCCCAAGCCCAGTTTTATAATACAGTTCACTGAGATTAATTCTTTCTGTAGTGCTCCACATTGTCATGGAGAAGTCTTAACTTATGGATAAGATGTACCTGTCCCCTACTGGGGACACTGGCACAGAAAAGGTAAGAAATCAGCATGGAATGTTACTGGCATAAGAGTTCTGCAGCCTCTAACTGATAAGTCTTTCTGTGCCAGTGTTAGAGGCAGCAGCAGCACTTTTAAAGTAGCTCCTAAAGCTGACTGAAAATTAATCACCTCAATTTTATTTTTTTCCTCACAAATATAACTTTTGCAGGAAGATACCATTTGTTTCTTTAAACACTTCTGTCTAAATTCATGTGTGCCTGTCTAAAATTTAAATTGGCAAGCCTGTTTGTTTTCTCACAACCAGATTTGTGGGTGAAGATCTGTGTGCAGTGCTACTTGCCTGTCTTGATAGAAATTAAGGGTTTAAGATAAAAAGTCTTTTTCTATTATTTTGGTCAGAGTTTTCTTACCCTGGTACTTAATGTAATTCTGTTAAATGTTTTCCATTTTGACAACTAGTCTCCCTCTCTCTGTGTTGGACTACACTTTGGTATGTTCCTGTTGGATCCAGACAAGTGCTTGGTTTTCACTATTATTCAGTTTTTTATGTTGCTTGCACGCATGTGCAAGAAACATAGTGCCATCTTCGGAGATTTCGGAGGTGTGTCACCTCCTCCTCCACTTCAGTCAGTGAGCTGGCAGGCGCGGCCCCTATAAGCCAATGCATTTTGGAGCTGTCTATGACACACTCCAAAATGCAGTGGCATACAGTTGAAAGAGGGAGCTATGCTTCAGTGAGCACCGATAAGCGTAGCTCCCCCACACGCAGGCGCAAGTGCTCTCGCACGCCCTGTGTAGCCGACGGGTGCCTATCCCTCACCGGCTGAGCTGCTGTTGTCGCCCCCTCAGCTGGTGCCACGCTGGGAGCCCACCCCAGTGTGGCAATCAGTTGTTTGGCTGATGGGGTGCCCAATCCCTGTCGGTGAATGGCCCCTGCCCTTGTGCCAGCGTGCAAACGCCCCTTGTAGTCTTTTTTTTTTTGTTGTAATTGTTTGGCCGACGGGGTGCCTAATCTGCTGGCTGAACGCCTCTGCTCTGTGCCACGCTGGGAGTCCACCCCAGCATGGCAAACGCCCTCGTAGTCTTTTTGTTTGTTTTAAACCTGTAAAAACGTCTCACAGCGCCGCCTCCCGACCCCCCCACAACCCGCACCCACCCACTGCGCACCCTGCCTCCCACACCCCTCTCACCCATACTTACCTCTGGACTCCGCGACGATCTTCGAGTGGACCGGGAACACGCCTGCATTCTTCAAAGCCGACCGCTGAACTGAGGAAATGCCGTAAGCTGTATAATGGGCTGAGATAGGAGGGTTCAACTTTATTGCATATCTCAGGCATTTTGGGAATTTTTGCACCAAATTTTCAACATGGGTTTTAGGACCTGCTTTCATGAATGATGTCACTGTCATGATATATTCGGAGTCTGGCGGTGATTTCGCGCAGTGACTGTGCAGTGACTGTGAAATCACCCTTTGGGCCTGAGTACCACCATGACAGTGACACCATTCATGAGAAGGGGTCCCAAAAACCTCATGTTGAAAATTTGGTCCACAAATTCCAAAAAATGACTGTTTTACAAGCATGCATTGCGCAGTTCCTACGCAGGCTCGTAAGTTCGTGAATTTTCAATATTTTCACTCCAGATTTTCAACATTGCCATTTTACCACACCTTCTTATGAGCAGTACAGCTGTCATTTTTCACATCTCACCCAAAATGTGTTTCTGCCTTTGTAGCGCAGAATGGCGCAGTCGGTGTGCGAAATCAATGTACGGGACAAATTAAGAAAATCACAGTGACACTGTTCATGAGCAGAGTCTTAAATGGCTATGTTGAAAATTTGGTGAAAAATTCCCAAAATGACTGTTTTATTTACCTATGCTATGAAGTTCCTACGCAGGCCTCGTAGTTCACAAATTTTCAATATTTTCACTCCAGATTTTCAACATTGCCATTTTACCACACCTCCTCATGAGCAGTATAGCTGTCATTTTTCACATCCTGCTCAAAACATGTTTCCACCCATGTAGCGCACAATGGCGCAGTCGGTGTGCGAACTCAGTGTATGGGACACATTAAGAAAATCACAGTGTCACTGTTCATGATCAGAGATCTTAAAATGGCAATGTTGAAAATTTGGTGAAAGAATTCCTAAAAATGACTGTTTTACGAGTGTGCGTTTGCAGTTCCCCATGCACGCTCGTAGGTTTGCGAATTTTCAATAGTTCCACTCCAGATTTTCAACATTACCATTTTACCACACCTTCTTATGAGCAGTACAGCTGTAATTTTTCACATCCTGCCCAAACGTGTTTCCGCCTATGTAGCGCACAATGGCGCAGTGGTGTGCAAACTCAATGTATGGGACACATTAACAAAATCACACTGACACTGTTCATGACCAGAGGTCTTAAAATGGCTATGTTGAACATTTTGTGAAAAATTTCCTAACGATGACTGTTTTACGAGCGTGCGTTGCGCAGTTCCTACGCACGCTCGTAAGTTCGCAATTTTTCAATATTTGCACTGCAATGACTTCCAAATACCTAAACAGCACATAGAAGCAAGCAACATTCGGCATTGACAAATGTTTGTTTCTATATGGGTGATTAGACTGTTTTTTATCAGTTTTTTTTTTGCAGTTTTAAGTTTTAAAAGGCTTTTAGAGCTGTTAGCACAGTTTTTTGACTCATTTTAACTGATTGGAATGAACTCCATGTGACTGCATCATTTGCTGCTGGTAGTGTATGCTTGCACCTGCATTGTTTGCATATTCTTTCTTCTTCAACAGCAGTTTTAGCATGTTTTGTTTCCACCAGACCAGCTTTTTGACCAGTCTTTCCTTCTTTATAGGTTGTGTTTGCAAAATTATTATAGGTGCAATCCTGGTTGTTTGCAGTGCAATCTGCTTTTTCAAATTTTGCAGACCATTTTCATGCTTGTGCTGGATTTGGAGACCCAATCTGAACTTTTGCATTAAGTTTGCAGCAGGTTTTGCACAACTGGATATGAGTCACCCTCAGTTTCAAACTCATTTGAAAACTCAGCTGTATACTCAGAGGTTCATTTTTTTGGAGGGGCACACTATTGATTCAAATGTATTTGTTTATTGGCACAATGTTTTTTTTTTAAATATATTTTATTCAAGAACAAAGAGGACAAGCTATAGTACATATGCCAATGGAAAACACATGAAACAAAACATATGTTACAAATTGCACAATGTTTTTTTAAGAACCACCGTCTCAATCATAAAGTATGGACTCTTAGACAGGAGACACCTTCCTGTGCATCTGGCATTCTTGCTTTGGGGAATCAAGAACAAACATTTCAGCTCCCAACATTCAGTGCTGGTGTCTGGGAGGAATGTATGTCTGTAGCATAGGTTGGCAGTGGCAAATCTGAATTATACTGTCACCTTCTTCAACTCCAAGATACAGTAAGATCTTTTTCACATTAAGAACCACAGGACCCATCTGTAAAGGCATTTGAACCTCCAACAGGTCCCTTAGGCTCAGACTACTCATGGCAGACATGTGAAAATGTATCGGAGCACCATAAGGATGATGTTCCAAATTATCTGTCCGCTCAAGCTTGTTTCTGGGCTCAGTTATGTCCTGCAGCCAGAAAACAGTGATGCTTGTTCTGGTGATAAAGCCCCTGCAACTCCAAGGATTCCACAGATGGAAGGTAAAGGATTGTCTGATGATGTGTAAGAAGAATGGAGAGATTGCATTGAGACCATCTCATTACCATTGATTATTTGATGTATAGTTTATTACTTTACTGACTGTAGTAGACAATAGAATATTTACTGGTCGACAGTTTAAAAACAGTCATTAAAATGTTGTAAAGTTAAATAAATAAAACTACACACTGATAAAATTAGGAAATATACTTAATACAATGGAAGTACATCATAATCAGAATCCCTGTTTACATGATCTGATTCCTATTGCTAACAAAACGTATACAAACTAAAGACTGAGGCATGGTAGGTAGGGAAGGAACATTAGCAGATACTCCTCATAACTCAGATATGTACATTTGCAATGCTGGCCTGGTACCTGTGTCTGTAACCAGGTACAGCATTTATATGATCAATAATCCCTATAAAAGCTATAAAAAAAATTAAAGTTCCCTACCATGCATTGATTTAGTATTAGAATGAGTTTTTATTGTCTTACTAATGCATTAAAAAATATATAATTGTAGTGGCATCCTCCAGAGTCCTGACTCATAGGGTATAACAATGTAAATAACAAGTTGTATACATGAGCAGAGTAAGTTTTCAGTTTACTGCCTAAGAATAACTCTCTCCATTTCTGGTATAAAGAACACTGTGTAATTATAGAGCATACAGTAAAGACTCAAAACCTTTCTTACATGGGCACTATAAATTGCATTTTTTAGTCTTATTTTTACTATTAACATGTCTCTAATCTTTTTATAATATTAATAAGATCAAATATTGCTAGGTTGATACCTCTTCTGTTTATAAGAAGTAAAGGCAAAATTAGATAAAACTCTAACCCATGTGAAACTATTTATTTCAAAACAGGGAGCTACCTTAGATGGCCTGACTAATGACGTATCTGCATTTTGGACTCTAGCAAATGATTCAGTTTTCATATAACTTCTAAACGGAACTGATATGCTAATTTTTTTTGTGAAATCAGACCAAATATGAAACAAGTTAATTTCCTCAAGATGTGTTTTAAAGCCTTCAGCTACCCTGAAGGCCAACAGTATTAGCCCACCCAGTTTGTTCTGTAAGATAGTAAAGCGGCAATACATTTTTGCATTTGTTGATTAGCTTTAACCAGTAAGGCATTATTCAGAGTTTTACATGTGCAAAGATGTCTATTCTTCTCAGTTCTGATCTTCCGAGAGATGCTGGTGTCACTTAAGGAGCCCTCAATAATGCTCTGTAAAAGATTAGCAATGGAGTTTTCAAGTCTTTGAATTCTAAACTTCCCCAGGCTTCAGAACACTGAAGTAAGCAAACAATAATACCCAACAGGTTGGGCGGTATTGGGCAATACCAGCCCACCCAGGGGCATAATGAGGCCCAACGCCATAGGCAGAGGGCCTTATAGCCCCTGGAAGGTCTGGTATTGCCCATACTGCCCACCCTGGAGTGTATTATTGTGCTTAGAAAATGGGCCACTGTATTATTTTTGTTAAACAAACAAAATAAATCTATGTTCGAATGTTAAAACTGTTGGTATTTTATTTCTTTTGTAATAAAATACTTCTGTCACATTTGTCCTAGTGGCACTCTTGCAGTTGTGGCTTTGGAGCTTGTTGTCATTGTAACCCCCCCTTACACACAGGACTACACAGAGTTCGACCAAGTTTCCCCCAAACAATGTCAGCACATGTTTTGTAAATAGCTATGTTCATGTTTCGTTTCCTTAATTTGAATTGGAGTGCATTGTGGTAGATAGCGGATAGCAGGCGGTGGCCGGAACAAGGGGGCATGAAACTCCAGGATGAGACTGCAGACTCCAGACTGTGAATGTGGAACATGACTGTGGTTGGGAGAAATGCTGATATTTCTTTCTCTCTCTCTCCAACTGCGCAGAAGTAGTCTGAGGCTTCTCAGGAGGAAATATTGGTTTGGGTGAAGTTGGGGCACTAACTCACGCAGACGTTGCTGCATCTTTATCAGAGCAAGCAGACACATGGAGGTTATGGTATGGAGAAGGCAGCGAGTTGCAGTGAAGACAGCTGTTTTACACTAGAGCAGGAAGGCAGAGATATAGAGAAGGGAGTGAGGTGTAGTGAGCCGACAGTTCTCAGTTTTATTTTTTTACATTTACAACTACAGAGGGTCGGGGACTGTGAAGATGTCTGTGTGTATGTGTGTGTGTGTGTGTGTGTTAGTAACACAGACTGCCGTGCTTGTGCTGAGAGTTGAGGAGGCAAATGTCTTGCTCACTGAAACTTGTGCTGTCGGTTATTAGAGCAGCGCTAGGCATGGGACAGGGGGGGTACTAAAAAAAAATCTTTAGAGAGAGAAATTAGCCCATTTGTAGTTAATCTGTGTTTTATCAGGACAGGCAGCTGGGCTCACTGAAGTAGATAGCATTAGGTGGCTAGTATCTCTCACTAAGCGAGAAAAAAAATTGCAGTGATTTAAAAATCCCTGTGGTGGTTTAAGCCAATTAAGAAGCAGGGTAGGCAGGGTAGGCACAGGAATACCTGACTAGGTGAAGGGGCACTTGGGCTGGCACTTTTTATTTCCTGGTCATCTAGTGTAAGTTAAAGTACCTCGTTGGCAAGGGTACTAGCCAATCTGATGACAGGAAATAAAAAGCCCAATTTCTAAAATGTGGTTGATCTTCATTTCCCCAGCTAGGAGTGCTGGAGTAAGTGAACTATCCCTACATTTTTTATTAGATTTCAAAAGTGCTTTGGTCAACTGTCTACCTTTATTTCTCTGTAATGAAAAGTGTCTTGTCTACCTACAACTGTTAGACATTTTTATCCTAAGATAAACATACTTTTTTGATTACCTCACTTTTATTCTTCTCTAAGTAAAATTGTTTAGATCTTCCCCAAATATCAACATTTTGGTTTTGTTTAATTTTTGGGTATGAACTATTATAAAACATACTGAACCTATTTATTTTATGTTGAAGATCTACTGCCAAGAGGGAGAATAGGAGAAATTCCCTCTCCGCTAACCTTCCCTCTCCGCTAACCTTCCCATCAGATCTGGTGTCCTGCAAGGGTCTATCCTCGGTCCGCTCCTTTTCTCACTCTACCTGAACTCATTACCTCAAGCCTCCTCTGGGCGTCTTCTCCTTTATGCTGATGATGCTGTGATCTTCAGTTGGCACCCTGACCCCACGCAACTTCAAGTATCCTTGCAGGGCTCTTTCGCTCAAATCGAAGCCTGGTTTTCCTCACACAAGCTAGTACTCAACACAAAAAAAGACGAAAGCCATGCTATTCGCCCACCCACAACACAAGCACAGCTCTGCAAAATTAACTATACACAATGTGATGGGCACCACACTGGAACCAGTTTCCAACTTTAAATATCTAGGAGTTACCCTAGACTCCGCCCTTACCTATCGTGAGCATATCGCGTCAACTTGCACTGAAACAAACAAAAGAATCGGTCTCCTCTACAGGCTTAGACCATGTCTACCCCCGGAGGCTATGCGCTTAGCTATCTCCAGCTCCATTCTTTCACTGGTAGACTACGGCATAATCATATACGGGGCCACCTCTGACACAGCACTGTCTAGCATCAAACGTGCTCCTAAACAAAGCCTGCAGATTGGCCATAGGATGTGATCGCCTTACGCACACCCAGTACTCTATCTACGCTCATCATGGCTAAACTTCCAGGGGCGACTAGTTTATCAGACCTGCATACTGGCCAAAAAAATCCAGTTGGGCCTAGCCCCCCCCAGGCTGTCTAAAGCTCCTCCAAAATAATCTACCGGCTCGCTCCACAAGACATTCTGATACCATCACATTCCATATCCCCTTTGTAAAAACCACTGCTGGCCAAAGGTCCTTTTGCTACAGGGCCCAACTCTGGATGAACTCAATCCCTGACTCTGTCTTATCAATCCCCAGGCTTGGGCCTTTTAAACATGAGTTACTTAATCACATTATGTCAAACTCCCACTGTGACTGCAGATGAAACTTGAAAAATATAATGCACCATTGCTTCAAAATTGCTGATGTTCCATGTCTGTGTATATTGTATCTTTCTTTCTGTAGGTTACTGTCATTTTCTATACTACAGTTGTGTCTATATTGTATATTCCATGTTATACTGTGTTCTAATCGATTTATGTACGACGTGGAGCCTTTTCAAATGAGTCTCTGACTCAAAGGGTTGTAATTCCTAGACCTTAAATAAATAAAGAAATACTTATCATAATTTCTTTTTCTGTTAGCCCCAACTTTGTCAAAGGGGATGGTCTTTATTACATATGGTTAATTTGCTTCATCACTGGAGTAGGTTGTACAGCCCAAAAATGATGACCTCAGCATAGGCCCCCAGGGACATAGCACATTTGAGCTGCAACAGTTACTTCTTTTCAAGTCTGACAATGGAGTACACAAAATATAAACTACTATTAGTGCCCATATCCTAGTTGAACCCTCATTTAAACATATACCAGAAAAAACAGAGATGAACGGAAAGATACAGGCCTACCTTGTCTGGATCGATGTCATAATGGTGAAAGCCTAAAGGCAATCGCCGTTATGCAGAAGTCACGAGTGCTGAAAATTTATTTCGGCACTCTGACACCCCGACACACAGCAAAAGGGTGCTGAGGACTTAGTTTTTAACATTTTTAGTGGGGGGGTGTGCCTTCCACACCACCCCCGCACCCTTCTACTAAAGGATTCTCAGCTCCAGGGGGATGCATGTTGGGGGGTGGTGAAAACATAAAAAAAAAAAAAGGTTCAGCCAGGCTCAACAAAAACACACCAGCACCCAGACCCGAACCCAGTACCCTGCTGACCGATGCCAGCAACCCACCCAACACACCATGGGGTCGGCACAGCAACCGACCACAGCACCACCACCCACATCCCTTGCTGTGTGTGCCCTCTCCCACCCACCTGCGCATGCATACGTATAGTGACAGGATGTCACTATAGTTGCTCACCCCCCATCCGGCTGCCGTATCCCTTCAGAGCTGTTCCTGCAATGGACTGGGGATTGGGTCGCCGCCCTCTCTCCAGCGCCTCATCATCGGCTACCCCTTGTCTTGCAGACCATGACCCCCATTTGGGATGTACAACTGCAACTTCCTTCCTACATTTGTTGCTCATGGCTTCCAGTGTGGGACACAGGTTCACTATCGGACCTCATGGTCTTCCATTCCCGAAAACCTGTCTTAAACACAAATGTACACTAGCTAACAAAAGACACAACTACATTCTGCACGACTGGTGGATACCCATATGGATTCCCCAGACAAACATAACCTCATACATATCACCTTCTAATCTAGTGGCTCATTGTATAAATCATAAATGAATGTATGACAGTGTCCCGATATAGCTGATGAATCCTAAGCCTGAAAGAGCACAGTGGGTATCCTTCAGTATAAGAACAATACACACCTACTGTACCTGGCCATATCTATCTATCTATCTATCTATCTATCTATCTATCTATCTATCTATCTATCTATCTATCTATCTATCTATCTATCTATCGATCTCTCTATCTGTCTGTCATCTGTCTATACATTATATACATCTATAATGGACAATATTCTCCAGACGTCCTGGAAGAGGCCCCATCAACATCATTGGAGCAAATAAAAAAGGAAATTACACCAAGTATTATGGAATGTCTCCTTTCTGTATCACTCCATGTTGTTAATGGGGGAGGTAATTATTACATATGGATTGTATGAAGTAGCACCCATCTAAAGTGATATTCAATGGTTATAAATGTGTAACATGTATTAACTAAGTACTTTGGATAATGCCGGGTCCTCCTTACCCTAAGAGAATTGTTTCTGTCTCCCTGTCTGTATTCCGTTCCTTGTCTCTCTCTTATCTGAACATTGTACTGCTTAATATTGTATGTAAGTTTTTCATTGTTCTTGGATGTGAAACCTTTGTAAAGGAGTCTATGACTCAAAGGGTTGTAACTCCAAATGTTGTTAGATAAAAAAAAATAAATAAAGTAGGGTGGGGGACAATATTGTCCCATAATTATTTCCTTCCTTCCTTCCTTCCTTCCTTCTCAGATAAGCACACAGAGCCCAAGGCTCATTTACAGCTGTGACCTTGTTGGGGAGGACAGGAAGTGAAAGCATACAAATACACATAGTACAAGCAGTACATTGACAATTACCATACAGCGAGTAAATGATGCATTCAAGGTAGGAGACGTGTCAGAAAGTAGCAGAGATGCAATACAGTGACCTCACTTTTCAGGTACTAACAGTTCACTATTTCCCTAACAGGTAACTACTGGATTAATCTGACAACTATCACTTGGCAAGTTCAACATCGGATAACTGTGTCAGCAGAGCACATGGTATAAGCTCTGTAGAACCTTGAAAATGTAAGGATGGAGGACTACAACTCGGATTGCTCAATTCCACAATCAGACATTGTCCTCTCAGGGGGTGTTATGAAAACCCTGGTGGAAAAAGTCTTCCTTGAGTGGACATTTTCTTTCCACCAACTGCAACTGTGAAAGAGGCTTTATCTATCTGCTAATATGACTCTAAGTGCTTCGCCCCTCTTGCTGCTCTGACCTCTGATGGAGGAAAAAATAGACAAATTCTCAACATGGAATAAATCTAGAGTTCTCGATTCTCCAGGCCAAGTCACTCACCACTGGGAAGACAGCCTATAAGGAGGAAGCCCTATGGACCCATGGTATTATGGTGAAGGCACTGGCGACTCCCACATGCAAACCAACTTTCAAGATGTTCAGAATGATGGCCTTAGAGGTCTTAACACCCAAACATTCACCACTCTAATGAAGACTACTTAAATGAACACCTCCAAAAGATCATCAGGAAGTTTTCTCATTTGTTAGGGCCCCCACTTCTGGAGTTATCTCCTGTTCTGAGGAACCAGGCCACTAACTGAATACACTGTTAAACTCACCAGAATAGAATGCTACAGTCATCTTGCCCTTTCTGAATTGCTAGATTGAACAGAACTGAAGATAACGATCTTATAGCTTACACCTGTGGACACAGGGCAACTGTGAAAATCCTAGCCAGGTATAGCTGATGAGGTTCCACTGTTGCAGTGCCAATGTCGGGTATCCACTGCCTCCACCCATAGTCACCAGAAACAAGTGAAGGACCTTGACACCTGGGAGATCTCCTATGGTTGCATAGCTTGATTTGCTGCTGACCAACTCTTCTGCCCAGCAGGTCGAATACCTCCAGTATCAAGGATTTCCACTGAGGGTACATGCTCACAAACTAGACAGACTGTCTGAACATTCTGTTACCCTGCTGGGAGAACTACTGCTAGAGGCAGTGATTACATGCTGCTCACTGAAGCCCCAAATCACTTCCGTGAGCATGATTACAGTAGCCGTGCCTCCAAGACAGTGCTGTATAATGTGATGACAGTGCTGTTTGATCTCATTCTTGTCACCTTGGACCAACCTGGTCCTTGAAATGGTATCCAGGTTAAGTACACATTTCTGTTGTTCAAAGCATTGAGCCGTATACACTGATGCTTATAGTTCCAGACCTCTTCTACTAAAAATCTGGTCTAGAAGAGCTCCCCCCCCAGCCCAACCAGCTGGTATTAGAGATCAAATAAGCTTAGAAGAAGCTTCTAGGTAAGCCCCCGTGAGAACTGCTTAGGACTCTCCCAGCATGTCATCCAGAATAAGACTGACCTAGACAACTGAATCGTAATCACACTGACCGTAGCCCATCTTGGTAAAGCCTTATGCAAACACTGGCCAATGGCAAGAGTTCCCTTGCTGCTGCCATGTCTGAGACTGTACTGCTAACAGGGATCTCAACCACTGAATTTCCCAGACTAGGTTCTTCTTCCTGGCTGTGGAGAGAAAAATCTCCTGCCTCTGTGACAGAATTAGGGAGCTCTCCCCCCTCCAGTTTAACCAGCTTAGCATCTTTAGGACTCTTATTGTCCTATCACTAATTGGTCTTCCATCAGCACCCTGGTGCCCTGATGAGAATTACTGTATACCAATATGGGTATACTTGATGCCTCTTCTGTCTTAGTGATGCCATAAACACAACCAGAAGCTTCAAAAGAGCACACAGCACAGCTGCTGAACCCAGAGAGGTGACAGAGCTGAACATGATGCCCCTGGACAGCAAATCTCTGGATGTCTTGTGTGACTGACAGGCTGAAGCATGGGAACAGGCGTCCTACCACTAGATAGGTACCAGCATCCCCCTTGCTAGACTAGTTGGGTGCTGGGCTAATTTTTGGACCTTATGTGTGGACAATCTGATCTGGAGAAAACAAGTCAAGAATGATCTGAAAACTCACAACTTCCTAACGACTAAAAAACAAAGGGGCGGAGAGCACTAGCGCTCTTGGAAAGAGGAACTGGGAGATCATCTGATTTAAGTGGACCAACTCTGGCCCATACTGTCTGTGCTCACACCTGTGGGATAAAAACAATACCTTGTGGATATCTAAAATAAGTCACTGACATAGTCCACAACCACAATTTTCAGTGCTCATGCATCCAAGGTTGCACAAACTAGGATAACTACAGTATTGCTAATAGCATCCCACTTCTCAACCTTACCTACACTGCACCAGTACTGCATTCACAACAGAAACAGGAGCTAGGTAGGCTACAAACTTTATGCAACAAGACTGCCAGGTTTGCCGCCAACTCACACCCAAGACATCACCACTGTGATGTCCTGGCATCCCTGAGATGGCCTTCCCTAAGCCACTGGCTCCAGTACCACCTTCTATGCTTCACCTTCAAACTAATACAGGACCCTCCACCTGAGGGCCTCGCTGATCTGCTCAAACTCAAAAGCTCTAACAGACTGTTACGCACAACTGGCAGGAAACTGTTGGAAGTGCCCAGAATAAAGACAGTTGCTGGCTGTAAATCTTTTACCTACTCAGCCCTGGTGCTTTGGAATAAACTCCCTGCCACCCTTCAGCTCTCCAATATTCTGAGATCCTTTTGTAAATGGCTATGAGAGTACCTGCTCATAAGCAGCACCTATACCTGCAACTAAACATGGTGCACAACAGGGTTGTTCCCACATTTGATCTCCCAGCTGGCTATGCTTGTGGTGGTAACTTCGTTATCAATGCATTGTCTTGCCAACTTAGTCATGTTTCTTTTACTACCCTAACCAAGCTAGAATGTGATCTAGTATTTTCTATCTCCCATGTGGCACCTCATGCATTTTACTTACTAATGAAGTGTATGTAACAGACTTACTAAACCGATCCCTTTGCCTGAGTCAATTCCCCAGTGTTTGGAAAATGGCTGTTGTCACACCCATTCATAAAAGTTGTGACAGGTCCTCTCCCAGTAACTATCGATCAATTTCCATTCTTTCTCTACTCTCCAAAGCTATAGCAAAAGTGGTGGCCACCCAGTTCACCAAATATTTAACTAAATATGCCATCCTATGCCCTGAGCAGCATGGCTTCCACGCAGACCATAGCACTGCCACAGCCCTCCTAGAATTCTCCAACTTCTTGCACTCCTCCCTAGACTATGGCAACCTTGCTGGAGCAGTGTTCATTGACCACTCCAAGGCCTTTGACATTGTCTACCATTTCCTCTTACTTGACTCTCTTTATCAAATCAGTTTCTCCACTGGTCCCCTTGCCTAGTGCTCTAGCTACCTCTCAGCTCGATCTCAGTGCATCAAAATCAATGGGACTCTGTCCAACACCCATCCAGTGTACTCCAGGGTTCCCCAGGGCTCCATCCTAGGTCCCCTACTCTTCAGTCTCTACCCAAACACCCTGCCCAGTGCCTGCTCTGGCAAAATTCTCCTATATGCGAACGATGCCGTTCTCTATGCCTCACACCGTAAATCTGCCTCCCTCCAGGACTCTCTCCAACACACCTTCAACCAGGCAGAAAAGTGGTTCAAGGATCATAGACTTGTTACTAATCTAAAAAAAGACTAAGTCGATGCTTTTCTCTAACCACCAAAACAAAGCAAAAAATGCCCCCCGCCTTATCCTCCCTAGCACTCAGCACCCCCTTGAGCAGGTATCTACCTACAAATACCTAGGGATAACCTTTGACACCGCCCTCTTTTAACGCCCACATTAATGCCCTCTCGACTGCCACTAACACCTGGTTTGGCCTCCTTTACTGCCACAAGGACTGCCTCCCACCTGATGCTCTCTGGCTGGCCATCACATCCTCTGTCCTGTCTCTAGTGGACTATGGCTTGCCTATATACAGAGCTGCCGATAATACTGCACTCAGTAAGATCCAACTCTCACTCAACAAGGTCTGTAGGCTCCTGACTGGTGCTCCTAGGCTTACCCACACCTGCCATCTCTATGCCACTGCCAATCTCCTCAACTTTGAAGAAAGACTCCACTACCAGACCTGCCTACTAGCCAAGAAAATTCTGCTCAGACTCTTCCCCCCGGGGTGTCTGCCTCCCTTCAGCAGACCTCCCCCACAGTCTCCACCCACAGCTCTGACAAGACCACCCTAATGGTATCCAGAACTAGGACCTCCATAGCTCAGAGATCTTTCTGTTACAGGGCTCCCTCCTGGTTCAGCTCTCTTCCTGTCATCATCACAAACACTCCCAAAATCGCCCCATTTAAAATCTCTCTTCAGAACTACCTTTTCAACACCCACTGCTATAATTGTCTCTAACCAGTGCTCGCATGCCCCTAGTACACTCAGTTCTCAACAAAGTCCTCTGGACTGCTTCCACACTCACTGGCCCCCTCCTCCTCCCCTCTGGCTTTCTATCCCTCCCCCTGCTAGACATCTGTATATCTGGGGTGTCCTATATGACTCAATTGTAACTATGTACCAAATGTAGCTATGTATATAGACTGTACAAAAATATGTAACTCTGTCTGTCCACACTCTGTAACCTTGTATCACTGTTTTGTCCTCTCTGTGATGAGGTGCCTTTGTAATCAAGTCTCTGGCTCAAAGGTTGTAAATCCAATTGTACAAATAAATAAAAATAAGTGTATGATATTCTGTACTATTGTGTTGTTCTCACTTTCTTGCCTTATGTGTATTTGTTTCTGTTTCAAATGTACTTGTAACTAACTCCAGGTTGCCTCTGAAAAAGGGTCCTTCGGGGCCCAGTGGGCCTACCCAGTTAACACAATTTAAATAAATAAATAAATAAATAATAAATAAGCTTTTTTACTGGTAGAAACTTCTGCAGTCTACCTCAAGGATCAGAGAAGCATGAACCTTCATGCGCTGCAGAGAGATGCTCTTCTTCCTGCACTTGCATTGTGTCAAAATAACACTGCCCCTTTACTGTTGTCTTCCTGAGGTATTCAAACTCCCACCACAAATAATAAGATACCCTTCCACTACTGGTTGGGGTTGGGAGTGGTCATTGCTTGTTCCATACCCCGGCTGAAGATCAAGTCCTCAGTCAAAAATGCATAGTATACACACATTTTGAAGATGAGCGCTATGGCCCAGTGTTGCAGTCACACTCTTTTCATGGCTGTCACAATACCATAGGCTGATCAAACCAACATATGCAGCTGCTTACAGCCACCTCTCCCAAAGGAAAGGGTCATCGAAAAAGAGGGAAGCTTCATCCCTATTGAGACCAGAGAAAAGCAACAACCTAAGGAAGAGGGCATGTACATAAAACCCCAGCAACAACACAGAGGGCATACATTTTTACAGCTTGCTGTGACTGAAGTGCAGGCCTGTCTGTATTTACATAGAAACATAGAATTTGATGGCAGATAAGGACTGCTTGGCCCACCCAGTCTGCCCATTTCCCTACCTACTGGATAAGCTGCAGATCCTAGTTAACCAGCAGCCTACTTCTTCTTACCCCCACCCCCCAGAATTGCCTTATGACTGTCCCATGCATGCTTGAATTCCACCACTGATTTTGACTCCACAACCTCCTCTGGAAGGCTGTTCCATGCATCCACAACCTCTCTGTGAAAAATACTTCCTTAAATTACCTCTGAGCCACCCCACCCCCATCTTCAAATTGTGCCCTCTTGTTCTTGCACACCTCTTTTTGGAAAGATGCTACCTCTTGGACTTTGTTGATTCTCTTGAGGTACTTGAAAGTTTCTATCATGTCCCCTCTCCTCCTTTCCTCGAGGCCATACATATTAAGCTCCTTAAGTCTCTCTTCATATGTCTTCCAGTGCAGACCCTGCACCATTTTAGTTGCCCTCCTCTGGACAGCTTCCATCCTGTCTATGTCTTTGCGGAGATTGGGTCTCCAGAACTGCACACAGTACTCCAGATGGGGTCTCACCAGCTGTCTGTACAGAGGGATAATAACTTCCTGTTTTCTACTGGTGATGCCTCTCCCTATGCATCCCAGTATCCCCCCAGCCCTCCTTGCTGCCCTCTCACATTGCGTGCCCACCTTTAGGTCATCTGATATGACTACCCCCAGGTCCCTTTCCATTTTTGTTGTTGTTAGTATCTCACCCCCCATTGTGTACTCTTCCCCTGGGTTTTTGTTTCCCAGGTGCATTACCTTGCACTTCTTAGCACTGAATCTAAGCTGCCATACGTTTGACCATTCCTCTAACCTTGCCAAGTCCCTTCTCATCCTTTCCACCCCACCCTGTGCATCAACTCTGTTGCAGATCTTAGTGTCATCTGCAAAGAGACATACTTTTCCTTATAGTCCTTCCGCAATGTTGCTTATAAAGACATTGAAGAGGACCGGTCCTAATACTGAACCCTGCGGTACCCCACTAGTAACCCTCCTTTCTTCTGAGTGGACTCCATTTACTATTACTCTCTGTGTCCTATTCTCCAGCCAATTCTTTACCCAGGCTGTCATCTTGGGACCCAGTCCCAGGCTGGCTAACTTGTATATTAATCTTTTGTGTGGGATTGTGTCAAATGCCTTGCTAAAGTCTAGGTAGACCATGTCCACAGCCCCTCCCTGATCTACTACTTTGGTCACCCAGTCAAAGAAATCTATCAGATTTGTCTGGCATGACCTTCCCGCTGTGAATCCATGCTGCCTAGGGTCCTGTGCCCCTCTGGCCTCTAGACACTCGACAATTCCTTCCTTCAGAAGTGATTCCATCATTTTCCCTATCACTGAGGTTAAGCTAACAGGTCTGTAGTTTCCTGCTTCTGCCTTGCTTCTACTTTTGTGAAAGGGAATCACATCCTCCCTCCTCCAGTCCTCGGGTACCACCCCATCATCCCATGATTTGTTAAAAAGGGTAGTCAGTGGTGTCACTAGTTCTACCCTTAGCTCTTTTAGAATTATGGGATGAATCCCATCAGGCCCCATTGCTTCATCCACCTTCAGTTTTAAGAGTTCTTTCAGAACCCTTTCTTCTGTAAATGGGCTGGTATCAACTTCTGTATCCAGAGTGTTACTACTGTTTGTCTTATGTACTTCCCCCTCTTCATTTGTAAATACTGAGCAAAAATATTTGTTTAGTATCTCTGCCTTTTCACAGTCTCCCTCTGCCTACCCTCCTTCCCCTTTATTAAGCCTCACTATTTCATGATTGCTTTGTCCTGAGCATCTGTGGTAGTAGTAGTAGTAAAGCCTTTACTTTTATACAGGATAGTAGATGGTCAATATTCACATCATTAAGACAAAGTCCTATTTTCAAGATGGTTTTGTAATTTAAAACATTGTTTCATAAACAAAATATACACATAACAACATTTCACAAGATAACAAATATACAATATAAATAACATCATTACAAAATCACATAACATCTTATGCCACAACACACAAATAAATATTAAATTTAGTCCCACGGTCCATTGATGTATGAACACTGTAGTCGGACAAATAATTTATCCATAATACTCACATTTTGTCTTTAATGCTATTTTTAAAATAGATGAAAGCGCTTTAATGCTTTCATACTGTTTTCCTATAATTAATTTTAAGGAACTCCATAATCTTTTCATAATTATTGGAAATCTCATATGACTATACTTATTTTTCTGTTTAGGGAACTCAAAACTTCTAATGCTTGAAATTCTCATGTTATAAACATATGATTTTTTTTTTCCAATTTTTCATAAAGATACACTGGTTGTTTTGAATTTACCACTTTATATATCTGTTTTGCCCAAAATAATTTCCTTTTACTTTCCTGTGTCAACCAACCCAATTCCTCTTGTAATTTACAATGATGTTCACGATATTCCTTACTTAGTACAAATCGAGCTAAACGGTTATACATTACATCAATTTTGGATAACAAACCCTTTGCAGCTAGACCGTATACATGGCTACCATACTCTAACACGGGGAGAATAAGTTGGTTTATTATAGTCTCCCTCATTAGTCTATTTATACAAAAACTAGACCACCTAAATGCCCCTAGTTTTTTATTTATCTTGGATAATGTATTAGTTATATGAAAATCAAATGTTAACTGATTATCAAACCAGACCCCAAGGTATTTATATTCCAAAACTTGGGTCAATGTATCATTTTGTAATGTTTTAATTTGGATTTGTTTATTTCATTCATTCAAATCTTTTCTCTCCTTTTGAAATATCATAAATTTTGTTTTTTTTACTATTTACTATTAACCCTGAGTCGGACAGCCATGGGCACAGCCTAGTAAAATCTTCCTGAAGGTACACTTCCATGAGCTCTGGGGTTTTACCACCAGAGATCAGGATAGTGTCATCTGCATATAAACGAACATTAGAATTTTTTACATTGTCAACTAACTGATTTATATATATATATATATAAGAAAACATAGAAACATAGAAGTTGACGGCAGATAAGGACCGCAAGGCCCATCCAGTCTGCCCATTTCTTTTTCTACCTTATAAATTTGCCATCGGCCTTTGCTCTGTCAGTGGCCTATCTATTCATAGTCATTTGTATTGCTCCTTATGCCTATCCATGCCTGTTTGAGCCCTGCACTGTATTCATAGCCACCACTTCTTGTGTAAGCCATTCCATGCATCCACCACCCTTTCTGTGAAAAAGAATTTCCTCACATTCCCCTTAATCGGCCTTCCTCTAATCTCATGCTGTGTCCTCTTGTCCTGCTATTTTTCTTATATTTAAACATGTTAGACTCTTTCACCTTGTTTATGCCCTTAAGGTGTTTGAATGCCTCGATCATCACCTCTCTCCTCCTTTGCTCAAGGGTATACATATTGAGCTCCTTTAATCTGTCCTCATATGTCTTCTGATGCAGTCCCTGCACCATTTTGTTGCCCTCTCTCTGGACTGCCTCAATTTGGTTAATGTTCTTGTGAAGGTGTGGCCTCCAATACACACAGTACTCCAGATGGGGCCTAACCAGTGTCTTGTACAGAGGATTATTACCTCCCTCTACGACTTGTGATACCACTAATACACACCTAACACCCCCTAGCTTACCTACTGCTTTAGAGGTCTGCTTGATGATTTTAGGTCATCAGTGATAATGATGCCCAAGTCTCTTTCTTCCTTGTGACTGCTAGCAACTCCCTCCCAGCCTATAGGTGGCTTCAGGGTTTCTCTTCCCTATGTGCATGATTTTGCACTTCTTTGCATTAAATCCCAGTTGCCACTCTTCTGACCATTCTGCTAGTTTATCCAGATCTCTTCTCATTCTGCCCACCCCATCTGGATCATCTACTCTGTTGCAGATCTTGGTGTCATCTGCAAACAGACAAGCCTTACCCTCTAGTCCATCTGCAAGGTCACTAATTAATAATTTCATTCCTGATACCTGTATTAATTCCTGGCATTTTACAAAGTGGCTTTGCATAACCTTGGATCCCCGCTAAAAGCTTTACCCTGATAGACCTATCACGCCCCCTCTCCCCCCTCCTGTTGCCTTTTCACCGCTGCTATTTAATCACCCCTGTCTCTCCCTCTGTGCAGATTCACCCCCTTCCCCCGAGGACTGAGGTCGCGAGGGCCGGTGCTGGAAGCCCTCCCTACCGGACAAGCCAACGGCAAGGTAATTTTACCTGGGATCTCGCAGCAGTCGCGACCGCAGGAGAGAAACTGCTTGCCTCCTCTGATTTTGGCGCCTTTTCTAAATGGCTGCCTGCGCCCCCCGCACACGGACGAAAAGTCACTGCAGTTTAGGGCTCAGGAGAGGCCCCGCCGAACGCTACGCATTTGGCTCCCCACCGCCCCCACCACCACCCTTGGTCGGCTCTCAAATTTCTAGGGAAGGTTAGTCAGGTGACGAGATCAAAAACCTATCAGCTCACTTTCCCAGCTGCAGGTTATATTAGGTTACCTCTAGAGGCCACTGAAATATAACTTTCTTTATCAAAATTTACTATGCTATCGCTCCTACTAACTGCCCTCCTGGTTTCCAGGATCCTACAATATGATCAGCTACCCCCTCTAGAGGCACCAATGTCACAGTACCTCAACATTTCAATTTTTAACTTATTTACCAATAATGACTACAGACCCATTCTCAGCAACACTTCCCAAGCTAGTCAAACGGGTCCCTATTGCCCTTACCCTCATGCTCTCTCTCTAACCCTTACACCCGCACATCCTACTCACTGCACCTTAGCACTACACCACCTCCCAAGACCACAACCCCCCAACACCACGACTTACACCTTAACCACCCCCACACCTCCATAGCCCTTCAAGCCTGTGCCTTTCACAGTCTACCTATCCCGACCTCCAGTGTTAAAAGCCCCTCATCATACCAATCCCAACGACACTCCTCCAAGCACTGCAGGTTGGCCATCCTACGGCACACCCTCCTGCTTTTATTGCTATCGGGCAATATCCACCCCAACCCAGGACCACCCAGCACAAAGGCCCCCCCTAACCACTCCAGGGGCAGACTACTCCTTGCAACTCTAAATATATGCAGCCTACCAAAAAAACTCACTCCTCTCCAAGGCTGGGTTGCCCAGCATACACCCGACATCATAGCCCTCTCGGAGACCTGGCTGTCAGAGAAAATACCAAATAAAGCAGTCCCCCTCCGTAATTATTCTCTCTTCAGGACCGATAGGGCCAGCAAGAGGGGTGGTGGCTGTGCAATTTATGTAAATTCCCCTCGCCAAGCCACTGAAGTTAACACCCCCGCACCCCAATATGGCGCCCAGACACTAATTGTCAAACTCAGTCTGGGCACCAAAACACTATACCTCGTTTCTGCCTACATCCCCCCGAGAAACCAAAAACTCGCCTTTGATTCCATCCTCCAAACAATCTCTAACCTACCTAATACTAGTGAACTCATCCTAATGGGCGACTTCAATGTCAACTGGCTATCCCCCTCCTCGTCCAGCTTTAAGGATGTGGCTCTAGCATATGACCTAACCCAAATAGTCACCTCTCCTACCAGAAGGGACAACAGAACTGGGGCCTCCACCCTTTTAGACCTAATCTTCACAAATAGGCCACGGAACCTCTCCCAAGCCTTGGTGCTTCCAGATTCAATTAGTGACCACTCCCCAGTGACCAGTTGGTGGTCTGGCAAACTGACCCCTACCCCCCCGAATCCTCATGCAGAGACGGCTAAAAAGAGGAGGCCTACGTAAACTCATAGCCCATCTAGCTACTTGCGATTGGCTCCCAATTTACACCTCACAGTCGGTAGACTTTGCTCTCACTCACTTTATATCCACATTTAACAAGGCCTGCGACATTTTTGCCCCCCCCTCACCAAACAAGTACTGAAAACCAGATCCACCCCTTGGTTCACACCCTCACTACTAAACCTGCTCCAATGGTGGGACAACCTTTGGCATAAGGCCCTTGAATCGCAAAACACACATGATAGACTACTATACCGAGCAGCCCGCAATAAATGTACATGGGCCATACGACAGGCAAAGGCTTCCTACTACCAGCAAACCCTTACCTCCGCATGGGGAGACGGGAAGAAATTCTGGAGCAACGTAAAAGAACTAAATGGGAATTCACGCTCCCCTTCCCCCTCCCTACTCTCTGTAAATGGAGAAGATACAAAAGACCCCTGCGTAGTAGCTGAAGCCCTTAACTCCACCTTCTCGGACCTCTCCAGTATCCTCCCGCCTAATTTCTTCCACCCAGTCCCCCCCCGACACTCCCACTAACTTGGATTCACTACCATTCAGGCTGAGAGTCATCTCCTGCCGGGAAGCAAAACATTACATTACTAATGCAATTTCCAATTCCCGGTACAGCAATGATTCACTCGATCTAAAGCTCATTCGGCTGACACTGGACGTCACACTTCCCCACCTCACTACAATTCTCAATCTCTCTCTCTGCCTCGGTCAGTTCCCCCTCAACCTGGAAGAATGCTTTAATCACTCCCATCTTGAAGAGTGGAGACCCCACTTTACCAAGCAACTATAGACCTATCTCCATACTTCCTCCGCTCTCTAAAACGCTGGAAAAAATAGTCGCTGACCAGTTTACAGAACACCTAACTAGATACAACCTCCTTAGCCATGCTCAGCACGGCTTCCGGACAGGACATAGCACTGTGACCGCACTGACCGAGCTCACCTCGTTCATCCACGAGGCCTTAGACCAAGGAGCTGTTGCAGGTGCAATCTTCGTGGACCTCACCAAAGCGTTTGACACAGTCAGTCACGATCTGTTGCTTCATGTTATGCCACAGCTAAATGTGGTCACCAGGCGACTGCCTGGTTCAGGACTACCTATCAGGCCGGTCTCCAGCAAGTCAGAGGTAAATAACACCATCTCCTCTGCAAAAGCAGTGTGCTCCTGGGGTCCCGCGAAGTCTATCCTTAGCCCTTTCTCTTTTCCCTCTTTTAAACTCTCTTCCCACGGCATGCAGTGGAAACATGCTTCTCTATGCGGATGATGCGGTAATATTCTGGAAACACCTCAACCATGCACCTGCAGCAAGCCCTACAGGGTTTCTTTGGGGAGCTAGAATCGTGGTTCGATGAACACCGCCTGATCATCAACTATAAAAACTAAATCCATGTTGTTGCACACCGACTAAACCACACAGCCAATCGGCTCTACTAATTAAAAACAAGCAAGGCACCCCCCTTGAACACGTCACTAACTTCAAATACCTGGGTATCACTTTAGATACCTCCCTCTCCTACCATAGACACGTCCAACTTCTTTCCACCGCTGTTAACACAAGAGTGGGAATCCTCTATCGGGTTAAACACTGTTTACCCCCACAGGCCTTGCATCTGGCAGTCTCCGCCTCAATCCTCTCCCTAATCGATTATGGGATATCGATATATGGATCGGCTGAACACACGGTACTACGCATTATCGACACCGCTCTGAATAAAGCCTGCCGACTAGTCACCGGCAGTGACCAGCTTACTCATACATGTGACCTATATGCCCTGACTGGCTGGCTAAACTTCCAACAAAGACTACATTACCACACCTGTATCCTAGCTAAAAAAATACAACTTCAGACCGCTCCACTTGGCCTTCTCCAATAATCAGACCAGCCCCATCAGGCGCAATACCCGACTACGCCTCTAATACTTCATTCGGGTCCCCGCTGTAGGACATCAATGGGTCAAAGATCGTTTCGGTACCCGTGCTCCTCGTTGGCTTAATGCACTACCTCCTCGGCTCACTCAGACACACAGCATCTCCTTTTCAAAGCAGGCCTCAAAGCCCACCTAGCTGAATCCATTCCTGTGCCTGTCGTAGCTCTCTTCTCCTAAGTATGACCTTACCCCATTAAAACTGACACAGGGTCTCATGGAGCCCACGAATACGCCTCCTAGTCTAACAAATGATACCCTGAATGTCCCTGCTACAGTCACTGCTGTTTAAGATAAAGCCTGGACTGCACTGTTCAGAACTGTCTTGTGTATTATTTTGAGTGTGTATGTTCTCCGGTATACTGCCTTACTATGTATGTATCCTTGTACTCCGTCTCCCCTCCACCACTGTAACCGACGTGGAGCTTTTGCAAATGAGTCTGCGACTCAAAGGTTTGTAATTCCGAATATATGCAATAAATAAAATAAATAAAATAATGAAGATGTTGAAGAGGACTGGCCCTAGGACTGATCCCTGAGGTACCCCACTTGTGACTTGCATCTCTTCTGACTGTATACCATTTACCACCACTCTCTGTTTTCTGCCCGTCAACCAGTTTGCCACCCAGTTGACCAACTTCTGACCCACCCTGAGCCTACCCAGCTTATTTATCAATCTTCTATGTGGAACAGTGTCAAAAGCTTTGCTGAAGTCAAGGTAGGCGACATCAACTGCTCCCCTTGGTCCACCACTCTGGTTACCCAGTCAAAGAAATCTATGAGATTAGTTTGACAGGACCTTCCTTTGTAAACCCATGCTGTCTTGGATCCTGTGCCCTATGGATTCCAGGTGTTGCACTATCCTTTCCTTAAGGAGTGCCTCCATAATCTTGCCCACTACTGAGGTAAGACTGACTGGTCTGTAGTTCCCTGCCTCCTCCCTGCTACCACTCTTGTGGAGCGGGATCACATAAACCCTTCTCCAGTCTTCTGGGACCTCTCCTGTGCTCAGAGACTCACTAAACAATTCTGCTAATGGCTCTGCTAGTTCCTCCTTTAGCTCCTTAAGTACCCTGGGATGTATGCCATCAGGTCCCATTGCCTTATCCACCTGAGCTTAGCAAGCTCTTGTAGGACCCTTTCTTTTGTGAAGTAGTGCTCACCTCCCTCCCCTGTGTCCATGATGCTGAGCTGTGGGCCCTGCCCTACCTTCTCTTCAGTAAATACTGAGCAAAAGTATCTATTTAGGATAGATGCCTTTACAGGGTCCTCCTCCTCACATGCTCCCTTTTCTCCATTAAGCTTAGCAATACCCCCTATGGACTTTCTCCTTTCACTAATGTATCTATAGAAAGTCTTGTCACCTTCTTTTACTGTTCGTGCTAGTGTTTCCTCAGTTTGGGACTTTGCCTGCCTTACTGCCTTACCTGCTTCCCTTAGGGCAGTTTGGTATGCCTCCCTATCTTCATCCCGCTGTGTTCCCTTATATTTCCTGAAGGCCAGCCTTTTGGCTCTGACCTTTTCTGCTACTGTATTTGAGAACCAAAGTGGTTTCCTTCTTCTTTGCACTTCCTTTTCTGTCTAACACAATGGGATGTTGCTTCAAGTATGCATCTTAATGCTTGCCCACTTTGCCTGTACCCCCTCACCTGTGTTTCTTTTTGCCAGAGCTAGCTTAGCTCTGTTGGCCATCTTATCAAAGTCAGCTCCTCTGAAGTCCCATATTTTTGCCTTGGAATGGGATGATTTAGATGTAGTAGCCAAATTGAACCATACCATGTGGTGGTCACTGGCCCCCAGGTGACCTTCTACCTGGAGATCTGTGATCCCTTCTTTGTTAGTCAGTACTAGATCTAGGATAGCCCTGTCTCTTGTGGGTTGCTGTACCAGTTGTTTGAGGCCCTCCCCCTGCAGGGAATCCACTATGAGTCTAGTTCTGGCAGATGTTCCTGCTGGTATTGACCAATCTGTATCCGGCATGTTGAAGTCTCCCATTATCAGAACCTCCCCTTTAGCTGTCATGTTTTGTATATCTTCTAACAGTAATGTGTCTATGTCCTCCCTCTGGTCTGGGGGCCTGTAGACAACCCCAGTTCTTATGGCTGTCCCATTTCCTGTTTCCAGGGTGACCTACAGTTCTTCTGGCTCCTTATGTGTATTCTGAATTTCTGTAGCTTTGATATTTTCATTAACATACAGGGCCACTCCTCCCCCCCTTTTTGCACCTCAGTTTACCCTAAAATTGAGCCCTGGGGCACTTCCAACTTTACCAGGGCTTTATCTGAAAATATGGCATCAATATACACTTGTTGAGTTCTATTTCCCAAATAGGACTTAAACCAATTTAGTGAATTTTCCCCCATACCTACTTATTCTAAGCATTCCCCCAACAGGTCATGGGCCACTGTGTCAAAGGCCTTGGATAAATCCATGAACACCGCGCCCACCGACAGGGCGTCCTCCAATTTAGAAGCTATGATATCCACCATGTCAGTGAACGCGGTGCCCGTGGAGTATCCCTTGTGAAATCCCGATTGATATTTTGTTAGTATGGAATACTGCTCCAAATAAACAGTGAGTTGCTTCTGAACCAATTTCTCCATAACCTTAGAGAGTCCTGATAGTAAGGTGATAGGCCTATAATTAGTAGGCACAAAAATGTCCCCTTCCCCTTTATAAATAGGAATAATCTTTGCAGTCTTCCATGTACTAGGGAATATTCCCTCCTTTAGACTCCAATTAAAAAGTTTAGTTATTACCGGGGCAGTAACCTGAAGAGAATCTCTGAGAAAACAATTTTCTATATAATCCAGACCAAATGTTTTTTTAATTTAAGTTTTCTTATTTCTTCTTTTACCTGTTTACATGAAAAATATTTAAATCTAAATTTAGGTACGTTACTATTTTTAATATTGTTTTTCCCTAAAATAGACTGAGGAATATTTAAATCTGGCAATTCTACAAAATAATTATTTAAAATATTTGCAGATTGTCTAATGGGCTGTAAAATACCTTTATTTACCATTTGAAATGGGGATTTTACATTTACTGAAAGATCAAAGGATTTTAACAAAGTCCAACATTTTATTTTGATCAGTTGTCTCTTTTGTTTTGGTTTCATAATATTTTTGTTTAGCTTTCCTTATTTGAAATCTCAGAGAGTTTCTAGCTTTTTTATATTTATCCCAGTCTTCTGCTCTTAGCGATTTCCCTGCAATTTTCCATAACCTATCTTTTCCTCTAATTAACTTTTTAATTTTTTCTGTTACCCAAGGAACATGAGTTTTCCTCTGTACCATTGATTTAAAAGGGGCCATCTCATTACAAACCTCAAGAAACCATTTAGAAAATTCCCTAATTGCCAGGTCTCTAGAAGGAATTAAAAAAAATCTTTGCCATTTTATAGAAGCTAGTCTGGCCAAAAAAGCATCTTTGTTATATTTTTTAAAACATCTCCTTTTTATCTTTAAAGGGACCTGACCTACAAAGATTTATTTCCCAATACACTCACATTTTGTCTTTAAATCTATTTTTAAAATAGATGAAAGCTCTTTAATGCTTTCATACTGTTTTCCTATAATTAATTTTTTAATCCCTATTTAAAAATACAACTTATTGAGCTATGATCTCCCAAAATTGGTTGTTTCACCTCCAGTTGTTGAACTGATATATCTGTTGTAACAAAAATTAAGTCCAAAATGTTCCCTATGCTGTTTTGAGAAGTTTTTCTAGTTGGAAGTGTTACTTTTTGTTCCACATTTAGAATTTTAAAGCATCTTTGTAATGCAATCCCACGAGGTTTTCCTCAGGCCGCATTGAAATCCCCTATTAATAGGAATTTAAAACCTATAGTATTAGTCTGGATGACCAAGGCTAATTTTTCAAATGCTCCAATAGGAGATTTCAGAGGGGCATAAACAACCCCCACAATAAGGGCTAACTTGGGAATCTTTACTAATAGACAATCAATAAGCCCTATTTGGCCAGCAAACAGTACCATTGTTTGCCCTAGTTCTTCTTTAGTAAATAGTAAGACCCCCCCCCTTTTAACTACCCTATCTAATCGATGACCAAGAAACCCTTCTGGTTCAACTTCCCTAGTATTTATATTATTTGTTAACCATGATTCAGTTAAAGTGACCAAATCTGGGGACTCAGTAGCTGTCCAAGATTTAAATAAGTCCAGCTTATTTTTCAAACATCGAGCATTATCATATATGATTTTAAACTCACTTTTGATTTCTGGGCCTGGATTTATTTCAATATCCCTTCCCATTATCAAGACAACTATTAGGCAATTTGGCAATTTTTGTTTATCCAAGCCTACTTCAAAAGTAACAGGTGCTCTCATTGTTAATTGACTTCTAATCGTTGCAAATGCATTTCTCCCATTTATTTTATCCCTGTTTCCTCTGGTAATTAAACTTTTTCTGGAGTCTGAAACAAACCCAATCTCCAGTGCCAAAGCACTTGAAATTTCAGTTAGTTGGGGAGTGGAAACCTTCACAACAAGCATACATAAAATAATGCCATAAGACATAAGCCTGATGCATAAATCCATTTTAAATTTCTATTCTGCAAACTATCAGACTCTCCCTATTACAATTAAAATAATTAACTTGAGCAGTATTTCACTACTCAATAACCAAACTTGATTTGCTCAAGTATTTACTAAACTTAACTTATCAACTGGACTCGTAGGCTGATTTCTCTTCCGAGTGGCGCTCGCGGTGTGGTAGCAGTGTTTAAATATGTCCTGCCCCTCCCTCTTGCTGATGCAGACCTCTGGTCCCCTTCTTCACTCAGCTAGGCTTGGGGAAGTAGTAAATCTAGAGGTCTTATCAGAAGGAGGAATGGCAGAAGTTCAACACCACATTTTACTTGCTTAGCGGTGTTACAGCAGATGGAAACAGCTGATGAAAGCACTGCAGTGTGGCATGAGTGTTTAAATATGTCCTGCTCCTCCCTCCCTCTTGCTGACACAGTCCTCCGGTCCTCTTCTTCACTCAGCTGGGCATGGGAAGTAGTAAATCTAGAGGGCTTACCAGAAGGAGCAATGGTACAAGTTCAACACCATGTTTTACTTCCTTAGTGGTGTTACAGCAGATGGAAACAGCTGATGAAAGCGCTGCAGTGTGGCGCAAGTGTTTAAATATGTCCTGCCCCTCCCTCTTGCTGATGCAATCCTCTGGTCCCCTCCTTCACTCAGCTGGGCTTGGGGAAGTAGTAAATCTAGAGGTCTTACCAGAAGGAGTAATGGCACAAGTTCAACACCGCATTTTACTTGCTTAGTGGTGTTACAACAGATGGAAACAGCTGATGAAAGCGCTGCAGTGTGGCGCGAGTGTTTAAATATGTCCTGCCCCTCCCTCTTGCTGACGCAGTCCTCCAGTCCCCTCCTTTACTCAGCTGGGCTTGGGGAAGTAGTAAATCTAGAGGGCTTACCAGAAGGAGCAATGGCACAAGTTCAACACCACATTTTACTTGCTTAGCGGTGTTACAGCAGATGGAAACAGCTGATGAAAGCGCTGCAGTGTGGCGCGAGTGTTTAAATATGTCCTGCCCCTCCCTCTTGCTGACGCAGTCCTCCAGTCCCCTTCTTCACTCAGCTGGGTGGGGAAGTAGTAAATCTAGAGGGCTTACCAGAAGGAGCAATGGCACAAGTTCAACACCGCATTTTACTTGCTTAGCGGTGTTACAGCAGATGGAAACAGCTGATCTGGTCTTGCAGCATAACTTTATAAAATATGGTAGAGTTCCCCATTGCTCCATACACATCTCATTTGATACCAGATGAAACTTATCATTTTACAAATGGAAGAAATTTCTCTTGGCAAGACAGCATCATAGCCTAGAATAGGGAAACTGCACCTTGGTCACCAATGCCCATTGCAGAACTATCATGGACATAGTGATAGCAGGCTGTAAATAACACATTTTGGAGCTTATGTTAACACAGACTACATGGAGTTCCATCCAGAGCCTATATGGTAAGCTGCAACATAGAATAGCAAACTTGAACCAAACAACAAAAAGGTGGTTGAGGGGGAGCAAACCCTTCACGTCTGGGATTCTGTCCACCCCCACTCCTTCAAGCCAAACCAAAAAAGGGAAAACTGCCACTATGGTTTCTGGACACTCCTCTTCTCCTTGGAGGGGCATTCTTCCTCATTTAACTGATCTTTCTCTGTTCAGTCAGGATTAAAGTTTTACCCTCTTCTATCCTCCACTTGACCTGCCGTCAAGGTTGGGTATCACCTACAAATTAGGTGAGCTGGTTTGTTCTGTTCTGGAACACCTGGATGTGCCTGTATGGCACCCTCCCTGACCTGAAAGATCATACAAAATGGGATGTCTTTGCAGGCTAGGTCAGTGGATCACTGGTACATAATAGCATATATTCATCACAGGGAACAACATGAACGTTATGTAACTCAGTTTACCACTGCCAACGGTACCACAGGTACACCCCCCACCCCACCCTGGTGGTGTGAGTGGGTGAGACTGAAATAGACATATTAGATTAGATTGCACAGTGTGGACAACAGGTCCCTTGAACGAAGGTCCTCTTCATCTGATGACAGGACCTGCAGCTACTGATACTGGTCTGCGATAAGCCATGGTGGCACTAAAAGTACCTGTAAAGGAAACATTTTTTCATATTTGCTATAAGAGGTTGCACAGTATGCCTCTCAGTCCTGCTCTTGGAAAGAATGAGAAACCACTCATCCTCCAAACAAGGAACAGCATGATCAACTGTAATATGCAGGCTCAAGCTTTGGGAGAACCATGTACCTCTGCCTTTCCAAGGAACTCAGATTAACTGTCCTTTTAATGGGCGTGCACATTTATTAGCTCCCTCAAAAGTTTCGGTAGAAAGGACACTGTCCCTTTAATGAATATGCACTTCAGTTAGACACTCCATCAAAACTTTGAGCAGGAAAGCTACATACAATCACTAGTTTGAGCATGAAAGCCTTATCCAAGCACCAGCAAACACCTATGAAACAGATTCACTATGTATGTTATCTAATAATAGTGGGCTGCACCTCCCCCCCCGACACAGAGACAAGCAAGGCTCTGACACAAACCTGTTAGGGCCTCCCAAGCCTTAGCAAGTGAACTGCCAGTTGGCAGTGGAAACTGATGTTTGTTGGCAGACCTCCAGGAGTGGGCCACCTTGAGTTTATACTGAATTGCTCTGAGAGTTTGTGGCCCACTCTGGAGTGCTGGCCTCTGCAGACTAATGCTGCACAAATGTCTGCAGCTCCTAAGAGGTCCTAAGTCTACTCAACGAAATGGCCTTGTCTGTGGGATCACCTACCAAAATGGCACTTGGAACACTCTTTCTGCTCCATGAGTTGGCTGTGTAGGTGTGCTCTACTGCCAAAATGGCAGTTGGAACAGTGGCACAAGATGCTAGCCATATCCAAAATGGTATAGTGTCAGAATGTGGTGAAAAACAGTCCTGAATGGCATGAACATCCATGCCTGACAAAAAAGTAAACGGAATACAAGTTCCTAAGCACAGCAAGCAACCAAATACATATATGCCAGTTCCTAAACACAGTAATGCCCCAAGGCACAAGGCTGCTGCCAGAATAGGCTGAATGACCTGGAAGGAATACACACTAATGTTATGCGGCCCAAGGGGAAGAACAAAATGCACACTTGAATACAACAGTTTAAGCAACCACCAGACACAAGACTGCACCCTAAATCGGTTGCCCAGTGACAAACATCATAAACAAGGAGAGGTTGCTTCAACACAACAGGAGTGACTTGGACAAATACAGAGAGAACACAAACTAAAGGCATCAATCCCAAGATGGCAAGCAGCCATTCTGGTAGATAGAAGGGGTGGGTTATCCGTGTGTTTTCTGCACAAAAAAGCAAGATTAAACAAAAAGGAATGGTCAGTAACATAATTTGACTGACTGCATGACCACATCTAAACCAAAAAATTACTTACTCGAGGCACCAGGCTAAAAGCTTTTGCAGACCACAGCACAATGCACTAAACTGGTCAGTAGTCCTTATTTAGGCACTGTAGGTACTGAATACAGGGGTTAGCTAGCAGGTTAGTCAATTTGAAAGCTTAAGCTTAACAGGCATGGATCCCTATATTTAAGGGGCCTCTTGTAAACAGATTGCCACTATCTACCTTAAGGCTGCACATTTTCTACCAGGAAAACAACAAACTAGAATCAGAATTCCAAGTCTTACAGAGAGTTCAACCTATGCTGCCTATCCCTCAGTGGTACAGACAAAACTGGAATAATTGTTGCAGCAGTAATGTGCCATGTCCCTGGGGGGTTCTATGCTGAGGTCACAGCTTTTGGGCTGTACCACCTACCCCAGTGGGGGAGCACATTACTCATACGTAATAATTACCTTCCCCATTGACAATGTGGAGTAGTCCAGAAAACACCATGGGTGCGATTTTCAAAAGGTGATGCAGGGCTTGCGTCAAACCCATTTTTTGGTGCAGTTGCGCCAAACTCCTTTGACGCAACTGCACCTGATTTTAGTACATCGGGTACAGTTGCGACAGTTTCCTAAGCCAGATCAACTACATCCTCTAGGAAACTATTCACACAGATATTTAAGAGAAATGGTGATAGCAGGCAACCCCGCCTAACCACTTTACTAACAGGAAATGAGGCTGAAAGATTTCCACTGTTATATCAAATAGTAGTATAGCTTTTTTGAATACAGCTAAGTATTGGTAGCAAAACTGCATGACCCATTCACAAATTGTGCATTTTTTTGCCACAGGATTTCACTATTTAAAGACTTAAGTGCATTGTGCAAAGTCCACAAAAAGAGCATACAACTTCATTTTTTGTAAGTTAACATATTTTGCAATGAGGTGAAGCATAATAAAGATATGATGTACTGTAGAAAATGTAGCACAAAAGTTTGCTTGAAATGGTGATACAATATTCTGATCATCAAACCATTTCTGGAATCTTACTAGCAGTATTTAAAAAACAAAACACTTTAGAAATTGCAGAGAAACAAGCTGTTACCCGCGCGTACCAGCAATGGGTCAGCACCTTTACTAGCAAGTATTGGCATGGCTTCTCTTCTCCCAACCCAGAGTTTGATGCAGCCTAGCAACTCTCCTAGCTCATGATGCATCTGGGATTCTCTGACCATGACAGCGAAGGCAGCTTCAACTCTATACCTGGAAGAATATGTGGGACTGTGGTGAATTTGTTTAGAAACTGGTTAACAGGCAACTGAGGGTGGTGGTTAATGGCACTCACCCTAATGATGGGTGAGTGAGCAGTGGGGTGTCGCAGGACTCAGTACTGGGATTGGTCCTTTCATTTTCTTCATAAGTGACATTGCAGATGAACTGGAAGGGCAGGTATGCTTTTTTTGCAGATGATACCAAAATCTGTAATAGGCTGGACAATAAGGAAGGGGTGGAAAGAATGCATAGGGATCTTGGAAAACTCTAGAAGTGGTCAAGAGAATGGTTGGCGTTCAATGTCATAAAGTGCAAAGTCATGCACCTAGGGCAAGAATGCTCTGAGTATAGGGTGGGGGCGGTACTGTCAGTCACTAAGTAGGAAAGGTACCTTGGGGTTATTATACAGTATCTGATTACCTCTAAGTGGCAGAGCAGTGTGTGGCACCAGTGGATGCATAGGGAGAAGTATCTCCAGCAGGAAGGGAGAGGTACTGTAGTGTTGCCACTATATTGCATGCACCTGGAATATTGCATCCACTTCTGGAGACTGCACTTTAGAAAGAGCATAGACAGGGTAGAGGCAGTTCAGAGGAAGGCAACTGAAATGGTGCAGGGGTTGTACCAAAAGCCTTATGAGGAGAGACTGAGGGATCTCAATATGTACACTCTGGAAGACAGGATTGTGAGAAGACACATGATAGAAAAAAGTACCTCACAGGGTTGAACAGGGTGTGGGAGGGGAGTTTCTTTCAAATGAAGAAGAGCACCAGAACCAGAGGACGTGCGATGAAGCCGGAAGTGGGAAGTTTAGGAGGGATGTGAGGAAGTACTACTTCACTGAAAGAGTGGTGGACACTTGAGGCCAGATATTCAAAAGTATGCCTGGGCGCAAAGCCTAGTTTTTGCATGCACACCCAGCTTTGTGCAGAAGTCCCATATTCAAAAGCTCGGTTAGGGTGGGCAAACAGAGTTTGTGCTCCTGCAATATTCATAGGGGAGCACAAGGCAAATGAAGGGGTGGGGACCTGAATATTGGTACAGTCCAATATTCAGAGTATTTGCACCTCAGAAGGCTGTTTTGTGCAGTCCCCCTGTGCAACACAGATACAACTGACCCAAAACACAACTTATTCCCGCACAGCCCTCGAGGTTGGCGGAGGAAGAGCATTGTCATCTCCCAACCTCCAACACAGTGGTGCCCCCCGTCACTGGCTCAGTGTTAAAAATGAAACTTTCCCTGGTGCTAGGAGCCCCCCATTGATCACTGGCTCGATGTTAAATATTAAACATTCCCTGGTGCTAGTAGCCCCCCCCATTGATCACTGGCTCGATGTTAAAAATGAAACTTTCCCTGGTGCTAGTAGCCCCCCATCGATCACTGGCTCGATGTTAAATATTAAACATTCCCTGGTGCTAGGAGTGCCCCCCTTCCGATTGACAGCCCGATGTTATAAATGAAACTACTTTTCCTGGTGCCAGTGTTCTCTCCCCCCAGTTACTGGCCTGATGTTAAATATTAAACTTTCACTGGTGCTAGTGGTCTTCCCCACTGACTGCCATTCTGATGTTAAATTTTAAACTTTCCCTGGTGGTAGTGGTCCCTGCCCACACCCACACCCATGCCCAATGTTTCAGTAATATTCCCTGGTGAACCCCGCCTCCCTATCCCTGATCCACTGTAAAATAAAGATACACCATTCCCTGGTGTCTAGTGGACCCTGCACCCCCAACCCCAACAGATAGTGCCCCACCACCCCAATGCCTCTAGCCCAGCCACGAGCCAGTGAATGGCACAGCCCTCTGCTATCCACCACATCCAGCCACTGACTGAGCTGTCAATGAGTACATACTGTATAATCAGCTGTTACAGTACATGCTCATTGACAACTCAGTCAACAACTATTCGTGGAAAAGAGCAGAGGCTGAACGTACAAGCTCAGGGTTGGGATGGGGGAGCAGGTGGTCGGGCACTACTTGCCAGCATGGGGAGTGGGGGTCCACTACACACCAGGGAATGGTGTAGCTTTACTTTACAGGGGATCCACGATGGGGGGCACTAGAAACCAGGGAATGGTGTAGCTTTACTTTACAGGGGATCCACGATGGGGGTCCACTACACACCAGGGAATGGTGTAGCTTTACTTTACAGGGGATCCACGATGGGGGCACTAGAAACCAGGGAACTGTGTGCTTTACTTTACAGGGGATCCACGATGGGGGTCCACACACCAGGGAATGGTGTAGCTTTACTTACAGGGGATCCACGATGGGGGGGGGGCACTAGAAACCAGGGAACTGTGTAGCTTTACTTTACAGGGGATCCACGATGGGGGGGGGGCACTAGAAACCAGGGAACTGTGTAGCTTTACTTTACAGGGGATTCAGGATAGGGATGGGGTCCTCTGGACACCAGTGAGTGGTGTTATTTTAACATACAGAGGATCTGGATGGAGGAGACCACTGGACACCAAGGAATTTTTTATATTTATATATATATATATATATATATATACACATTTCTTCATTTTTGTGCCCCAGTTTTCTCCCATCTCTGTCTCAGGGGGAATGCGCGTGTGTGGAAGCATGTGCACGTTGCACCTGATACACCCTCCCTTCATGTTGCCCCTTCCCGCCTGTGCCATCACAAGACCTCCATCCTGCAGAGAAGGAACTACAGGAGGGTGGAAACCTCCCTGGAAGAGGAGAGCTGCCGTTAGGTGGCTCGATCCAGCTCCCCTCCATGCTGGATCCCCGGTGAACCGAGGTCATTCCTGAACCCGGGTCGCCAGCATGGCGCAAGGTGTGGCATCTGGCATCTCAACCCTCAGCACCACTGGGCTGGCCACCAGGGACTATTATTGAAACATCGGGCATGTGAGTGGGGAAGGGACCACTAAAACCAGGGAAAGTTTAATATTTAACATCAGGCTGGCAATTGAGGGGGGCTGCTAGCACCAGGGAAAGTTTAATATTTAACATAGAGCTGGTGATCAGTGGGGGGGGCACTAGCACAAGGGATAGCTCTCTGGGACAGGGCAACTGAGGGGTGGCGCTGCACAATCTAGCCTTGGCCCCCATACATATAAGCCCATAATGGGCTTGCAAATGGACCCTTAGTGCCTTGCATGCCCAAAGGGGTTCATTTGCATAGGTCTGTTCGAATATCATAAATTTAGCATGGATGCAAGCCATTGTGATGCCCTATTTCAGAAGCCATCTCTTCCCAGCTCTAAGTGGCTCAGTGCTGGGCTGCAATTGTCCTATATTCAGTCAGATAGTGCTGGTGCATTATTCCACTGAATATAGCATCTTTGGGCACCCTGGTAAGCACAAGGCACAGCGCAAATATTTGCACTCCATTTTGTGAATTTTTGAATATTGGGCCCCTGGAACAGACTGTCAGCGGAAGTGGTGGAAGAGAAAACAGTAAGGGGCTTCAAGCATGCATGGACAGACATAGGGCTTCTTTGTCCATTTCCTAATGTTCCCCTATCATAGGGGAATATTAGGAAATCGGCAGAGAAGAGGGAGGGTCACCGTAGACCAGTGAGGGTCTCCGGAGACGGACTAGGCAGAGACCATCTGGGCAGACTAGGCTGGCCAAGTGGTTCTTTTCTGGCAAAAATTCTATGTTTACATGTTTCTATGTAACAAGAATATGCACCAGTCAATCTATAGCCTCACTGTCATAATAAATCTTCAAAATATGCTCCTTAAGTTTTTAAATACCAAGCTCAGTATGAAACAAATGTACCAAATCCAGTGACGATTCTCTAGTCTTATTCTGTATATGGAACAATCCAATCATTCTAAAAACAAGCTCATCAACAGACAAGCTAAATTTCTCAATAAAAGGGTTAGGACCAAGCTTGAGTCTGACTTTAGAGCTATTTCATTTAATAGGTTGCATTATATGCTTTTGAATTTACTGAGTTTGTAGAAAAGGCATAGACTGCTCTATAATACATGAACTAGGTAAGAATATTTTTATGGGACATTTACTAGTCTCTGTCTTCTCTACAACAGATTGTGTCACTGGCATTTCCACCACACATTTGATAGCTTGAAATGTTTATGTTTGCTTGCACTTGCAACCATGAAGTAAATATATTGTTAAAGTAGCGGGTTTCAGAGTTGTGTCACTGTTGCATCCAATGCAGCTCAGGATGCAGGAGGATCGACAGTGACAACATGATGCTATTCAACTTGGTGATGGGCAAAAACTTTATGTAGTTGAAAGGATCGAGCTGCACCTATGACAGTACAGCTAGATCCTTTCATTTACAAGATGCTGCCCAGCAGCCAGTTGAGCGGTATCATTATCAGCCTGCTGATCACTGCCAATGTGTCCCCCGTCCCAATATTAGTAGGCAATGCCCATCTTGGGCTCAACTCTAGTTAGAGGAGGGAATTCATATAATGAAAAGCCCTCCTGGGCTGAGACCCACTCTGAACAGGAATGTTAATAAGTTTAATAAAAGCTTACCCTGGGCTGAGCGACCCTTCAGAGAGACACCCCCGTCTCATATTTGTAATTCCCCAGCCATTGTGACACTGTGATGCCCAATCCCCAGTGTCACCCTTCTATCACAATGTCTTTTTTTTAATTTTAAACCTGAAAAGCAGAAAACCATCCATCAATATATTTTGCCCTTCTCAGACCCCCCCCCAATTCTGATATCCCTCCACCACTGTGGCACTGGGGTGCCCCATCCCCAATGTCTTCCTTATAACATTACAATGTCTTTTTTTATTATTTTAAACCAGAATAGAAGAAAACAGTTCATAAATGTCTTTTGCAGCTTTGCTGACCAAACACATCCACTCCAACCCCCACTCAGCACCCACCCCCATACCCCTCACTCACCTAAGGTAAGTCCAGTGCCAAAACTCCACTCTGCATGGAAAGCACATTCTTCTTCTTCTTCAATGCCAACAGGGAACTGAAGAAACAAGGTAAATGTGGTCAATGTATTTTCAGTACATTTTGATCTATTACATTTATCAATATTTTTTCACCAGATTTTCAACATAGCTTTTTTGGACCCCACCTCATGAACAAGGTAGGTGATTTTTTTTAAATCCAGTTTAAAAGGTAATTTCACAGTTGCTCCACAAAATCACCTTTTTGGCAGGTTTTGAAGTTTTACACCTACTGGATTCATGAGATGGGACCATAGGAAGACTAAGTTGCACATTTTGTGAAAAAATACAGTAAAATGACCATGTTGTGAGTGGGCATTGAAATATTTCAACATTCACTCATAACTTTGCTACTTATCAATATTTTTCCACCAGTCTTTCAACATGGCCTTTTTGGGACCCAACCTCATCAATATGGTTGGTGAAATTTTTCAAATCTGGCCAAAAAGGTGATTTCATAGTTGGTCTAAGAAATCACCTTTCGGCAGGATTTGAAAAATTTAACCTACCCAGTTCATGAAATGTGGTCACAAAATGACTAGGTTGAAAATTTTGGGTCAAAATCTTAAATAAACACCAAAGCTCTAAAGGTACATTGAAAGTTTTCAGCATTCACTCTCAACGTTAGTAATTTTCAATATTTTGACCCCTTGTTTTCAGCATAGGCACTTTTTTCACACCACCTCATGAACATCACAGGTGTATTTTTCAAATCCTGCCTAAAACATGTTTTTGCACTTATGGTGTGAAATGATGTTTCAGTCAGTATTTTATAAATGACACTTGTCATGTTCAGACTTGGGGGGGGGTCATAAAAAGATTTCTAAACATTTGGGGTCAAAAATGCCCCCCCCCCAAAAAAAAGAAAAAAGAAAGCTATGAAGAAACGTTAAGTGCAGGGCCAGCCATTGGCCCAGTGGATAGTGTGTTGTGTTCATGTGCCGGTGACTCAAGTTCATGGACAAACTCAGGAAGTCAGCTGGGCAGCATAAGGATGGGGTCCAGCACTGTTGGTACCACCACTCTGAGCCTTGGTATGGGATTGTGCAGTGTTCAGTCACACAGGTGACACCTTGTGATGGGCCAGGGAGCCAGCCCTCACAAGGGGTTGCTGTGTGTGTCATGGCCTACTTTTGTAATGAATTACTCATGTCATTAAACATGACCACCCCACACAGTTTCTAAAAATCTCTTCCCTTGAGCTTAACTGTTCAATGTACATGCTAACTTTATACTCTGGATGTAGTAGGATGATGTTATCATATAATTTGTAATGGTAAAAAGCACAGCACTGTACCAATGTATTTCATTTTTACATAGTGCCCATGGCATGAGACTGGGAACTTTTAAAACGTTCAGAAAATCCTATATCTTGCTTCAGAAATGAAAATACATAAGACAAACATTGCTACTCACTGACTCCATTGCACACTTTCTTACTACAATACTCTGCCTTCATCATTCTCTAGTACAACACAACTAAAACCTACCTGAGACAACATGTGTGTATTTTGTTTTTCTGGACTAATATCAACCTCCTGTCTTGTCACAACATTAAGAAGTACTGCATGTGCCGAAGAAGTTATTTGAGTAGCAGATCTCTTGATATTTTTTCCCTTTTCTATTGATTTTTCTTATTCTTTTTATTTGCTATATTTTCATTTATTTTCTTTTTTCTGTGGGGTTGCTGGGACTTCTACGGAGGAAAATAAGTGTATTTTAGTTTTTTTTCACCCTTGGTCTTGTCCTGCAGTAATGGACACTTTTTCCAGCATCATTTTATTATAAATTAATTCACCCTTCATAGAGTCTGAGTTGTCTTTGGGAAATCTAGAGCCTTAATTGTGTCCTTAGATAACACTGCTGGATACTGGTTATATAAATTTGAATCAAGTGTATTAATATATATTTGCTGAAATATTATGTAAAATCTTAACAAAATTATCTGTATTTTCAGGAATGTTAAAGTAATCAAACAACAGTTTTGGAGACTCACTTAAAGAGTTATAACTATGTCCAGAAATATCGAGAGGACTACAGAGATCCAGTTTACTTCTTTGTGTATCTTGTGGGATGGGTGATGTTATCTAGTAGATCAACCAGATCCTCTACCTTACACCCTTTAGTTACATATTCTGGTTGTTTGGATTCAGCTTCTTTAATTATCCCAGTGTAGTCAAATTATGTTACCTTATCTTTGCCAATTGGCAAAAAGAAGTCTAATACACTGAATCATTGCTTCCCCCTTTAGTTTTTCTCTTTTTTTCCCCTTCCCTAGACTTGAACCAGTGTCAAGTTTGTTCATCTCCATCAGGGAATGGTCACGGTTTAAGTTTTTTTCTTCCAAGACCTGTAAGATTTCAAGCTCTCTGTTATAACTATCACCTGCTGATTATTTATTAACATAGCAGTCTGAAGTTGTTTTTATTAAGACAAGTAGGGACTGAGGAGATTAAATTAAGATCACCACTAAAAACACAGTTATTGGACCTTTTTCAACTTTTGGGCACATTAACACTCCCCTTTCCTATGTTAATTGTTCATTTTATTGGAGAATTTGATTGCCACTTCTTGTGTTCAGCAAGCAATAATAGCCAGCAGGGTGGGTGATATTGGTTTCTAAAGTGCGGGTTTGGCTACCCATCCAGACAAATCATTCCCAAATCTTGGATGTTGATAAAACATTTTTTTTATAGTAAATACAAAAAAGAAGTAGCACCTCCACCATATACACACTGACATTTCACATCACTGTGACACTTTCTCAAGATGTCTCCACCTGCTTTGTTACACACTATCATGTCTGGCAAGAAAATGAAGCTTCTTGATTGGTTGTCTGCTTACCAGTGGGGTGTGGAGCTTCTTCACAACATACTTGTCCTCTTGACTTTTATTTCTGTTCTTAGTTACAGTGGCAGTGAACACTCCGCACACATCCAGGGTGTATGTTCCTGGCCCCATCAGAACTTTACTTATGGCCCACAAAGGTATGCAGTGTTTGCCCCATGGTTCTTTGTTAAGGGTTTCTGGCATGGCTATGATGTCTGCTCCATGTCTAGTTAGAACTCTGTTAGCATCTTGTTGATGATAACTGTTAGTCCCTTGGGTCTGAATCAATCCCCCCAAAAATTATACTCTGTGTTGTACTCCTGAACTTCTTGGCTTCAAACAATGTTGATTTGGACTGACATATACTCTTGTAATGGTCTGTTTTGTGGCATGCATGGCAGGTGGCATAGTTTGCTGGACACTGAGACCTTGGGTACGATAGTGTGTTCCCACACCTCCTGCATGGTTTCTGCATCTCCTTTTCTGGTGTGTCCCTTTGTGCCACTGATCCTGCAGCACTTTTGTAGCTGGATTAGATTTTTTTGGACTCGTCTGTATGGAGAAACATCTGCCCTGCATAGCATTCACTTGTTGGGGGCTTTGTTCTGCCCCTTGGCCTGCTTCTGGTTGGAGATCTGACTGCTGTTTTTGTATAGCCTCACTCTGTTGTGCTACTGTGAAGCACAGAAATATAGAAACATAGAAATTGTTGGCAGATAAGGACTGCTAGGCCTATCCAGTCTGCCCCTTTGCCCTTCCTTTCTTAGTGGCCACTGACCCTATTTGGTCATTGACTTAAGTCTCTCCTTCCTGACTCTAGGATTCCCTTATGTCTGTCCCATACATGTTTAACTCACACCTATCCTCTACCTTGTTCTCACGGCTAAGCACGATATATAACTCTATATGCCATTTTGCCCTATTGACTCCTTTCTGCTCCCATCACTGCTCCCTCTACCAGACACTGGGGTGGCTCCCACTACAAAGTCGCTTTGATTGTGCTATGGGATGCATGGTAGGCAATGCACTCCAAAACTGGCACCTATCCACCTACTCACCTTTGTTGACAGATAGAGTGGTCCCAAGGGCTCTCAGGACTTTCTCAATCCCCCCCCCCGGCTTGAAGTACCCTGCACCACCACTACTATGGGTAGTCAAGCCTTCTCAGTCATAGCTCCCTCACTATGGAACAAGCTCCCATTGTCCATTTGCACGTCTGCCACCAACCATACTTTTAAGCACAACCTGAAAGTTTGGCTCCTTATGGATGCTAACTGCCACTGCTCAGTGCAAGGATTCTAGAGACTATACACCAAATGCTCTTCCTCAAATTAATAGCACTTACCTTCCCCCTTTTTGTTTTCCCCTCTGTTTCTCCCACCCCTATCTTCCCTACATAAGCCCCAAGACTCCTCAAACCTTTTTCCTGCCCCCCCCCACCCTTTACACCCTCTGTCTCCACCCCCATCTCCTCTGTCTCAAATCTAAGATTATACTGTGAATGTTTTTAATCTGTTAGAACCTGCACAGTTTACTGTATGGAACCAATGAAATTATATACTGTTACTGTTTGTAACCTATACCTTCTGTTTCTCATTACTTGTTTTATGTTCATGTACTTATTGCCCTTCTCAACATAGTTTTATTTATTTATTTAGTTTTTGTTGACCGGGTAAGTGCACTAGACAAATCCAGCCTATTTTCAGGCACGTTTCTATGCCTAGACATTGTTGATTTGGCGGTGGTTTCTAAGCAGATTAATCTCGAGGAGGGGTTCATAGCACTGGTATACCTGACAAAGGACAAATACAACTGCAGATGGCTCTCTTATACAAAATAATTAGAGGCCAGAAAAGGAAGATTGGTCCTAGAGAAACTACTAGAGAGATCGGAGGAGAATGGGAGAGGGAGAATGGGGAGACAAATAAGTTTTGTGAGGGAGGAGAAATTCCTTTATGAACTTCTGGCTGATAGCTCCCGATTGGTGCAGTACCCATGCAGGTGGACACTGATTGGCCCGCCTGCTACACTAGTACACACCAATTGGTGCACCTTTGGACATTGACTTTAACAGGGTTTTTGTTCACCTATCTCCTTGTAACTGCTGCTCACATTTTTCTCCCATCCCCTCCTCCTCCTCTTCCTCCCAGGCCTCCTTTAAATACAAGTCTCGCTCCTCCCTCCCCGTTATCTGGCTGTCCCATTGGTTTACTCTTACCATATATACTTACAATCACAAGTAAGAGTAACAGGGCCCTCCAGCTACTATCCAGTCTAGCTGCTCATTATATCGCAGTCTGCTGTTACTACCCAGCAAACCTCCACCTCCTGCCTCTTTATAAATCTCTCCAAGAGCTATGGCTTACCATATTTTCTTACTGGTAATACTAGCAAACAATATATTCAATGTAACAATACGGCATGAAGAGATAGGCCATAGCTCGACCCTGGAACACACCTTCCCTACTTATGCTGCTCCTACTCACTGCAACTCCCTCCTGGTGGTGCTCCAACCCTTTTACTATACTCTCCATTCCTCCCACTCCCATTTCCTACTCCCCTAACCTATGTCTATTTGAGCACTCTCAGTCACATCATTATACTTTAGAGTTAGCATCCTTTCCCCTAGCACCAAACCTATGCCCATGGCAATGCCCAGAGGATGGTCGCAAAGAAAAAGAGATTACATCCTTACTGAGCTCCTTAAAAATAATTGATGCTTTTACCTCTCCTCTGCTTGGGTAATGTGGAGTTAAATCTTGGTCCCCCGTTACAACTTACCACACCAACGGAATCTGCAGCTGCCTCATGCTTAAAATGATGCTAGTAAATTTACTGAGCTTGTCTAAAAAATTCGACCAGCTACAAGCATGGGCTGCTCATACAGAACCAGATCTTATAATTATCACAGAGTCTTGGCTCAGAAAAGCAGCTACTGATCAACAAATTACACTACCAGGCTACAAACTATACAGGGCAGATAGGGAATCTAGGGTGGGCGGTGTTGTTGTCTATTCTAAAACCAAATTTACAGTTAGTGATATCTCCTGTAAATCTAAACAGAAGGCATATGAGATTGTATCCTTGAAGCTTCCCTCCAAGGAAGTTATCACTATTATAGGTGGATACAGGCCCCCGGCTGAAGGAACTGATATTCTCAATGTACTTAAATCTATAATCACGGCTTCCAACTATGAGACAATAATCCTTGGGAATTTTAATATGGACTGGCTCTCCCCAAAATCACACAGCCTGAAATCCCTCTGTGATGAGTTTGGCCTTGTACAGCTTGTTAGTGAACCAACAAGGAACAACACATTGAACCATACCAACAGCTCACTCCTAGATGTCATATTAACCACTCATCCATATAAAATTCTATGCTCTGTGGTGTTTCACAATGATATGAGCGCCCATGGGGTTGTTGTCTGCATAAGATCGCAGGACAAGAGTCGACAGCAGCCCAAGTTCATATCCAAATCCAAAAGGTCTTTTCACAAATTTCAGACAAGAAATTACCTGACTGACCTAGGTAAGGTTAGATGGCAAGATCTTTATCTTGCCAAATCAGCAGATGAGGCTGTCTCTGTCCTCAACAACAACCTTGTTACACTGGTAAATAAGCATGCCCCCTTTATTAAGGTCAGGGTGCGCCATACCTCCCACCCCTGGTTTACTCCAAGTCTTAAGGCTGCAATCACTAATAGGGACAAGTCCTGGGCTTAGGCCAGGTGCACCGAGAGCCATGCAGATTGGCAGGCATTTAGAACAGCTTGTGTAAAAAGCATTTGGGCCGCAAAAGCACACTATTATGTTTCTACTCTAGAACAGGCCAAAGGGAACCCACAACAAATCTGGAGGACACTTAATTCCATTAATTCCATTGAAGGACAGCCTAGTGCCCCTGCCATTCCAGCCAAGATCCTTATCAATGGCAGGACTATCGAAGGTAATTCCCAAATCATGGAAGAACTCAACTCCCATTTTGTCACTGCTGGCCTAGCCTTTGACTCCTCGCCTCATGCAGGTCAAGGGGTTAATCAAGCCAGTGCCAGCCCTACTCCCCGTACCTTGACTTGTTATTTCCAGCTGTGTTCATTTAACTACAAAGAAGTAGAAGATGCACTACTTAATCTTGATACCAAAAAAAGTGTGGGGAATGATGGTCTTGAACCATTTTTCCTAAAATTAGGTTATGCCTTTTAAACAGCGTGAAGTCTTGCTGTATTTTGACTATTGCAGTTAGCCCCAGCACTCAAACTGCCCCGGAGAGAAGCGGGTTAATTTTCTATTCAGAGCATAGAACGTTGAGCTTGAGCTTAGTTCAAACCTCTGTCTGCTGCACTTTGAAGCACAACTGTCAGATTCTTTACTCCGCCTAACAGAACGGCCGCTCCGGAGATTTCTCCTTTGCTCATGGTTCGTAAGTCGGTTAAAGTCCTTGGTTTTATCGATTATTTTTCTCAAGTTTAGCTTCAGATCTCTGTCTGTGGTACAGTAAGTACTAGGTAGTGAACTAGACATAGTAAACTTGTGGAAATTGTAAAAATTGATTTTTCGACCGGTTCAGCTGAACTGGCCGTTAAGTGATTTACTGTATACATTCTGTCTTTGTTTTTAAACTTAGAGTGTGGTTATCGGTTCCTATCGGTTTTAAAAAAACTGCATTTTCTTGTGTTTTTTTTCCAGTACCCGTGACATGATTAGAAACCGATAAGGGTGCCTTGCCTGGTTGTTTGCCATAAAAAGGGTAAGTTTGTGGTTAGGATGGCTATGTCTGAGAACCCCAAAAGAAAAACCGGGCCCACTGGGTTTCAACACTGCAGTGTGTGTGGGGAGGTCTTTGCTAAGGCTTATCCCCACACCACCTGTGTTGATTGTCTGGGGTTTGACCACTTTGATTCAGACTGCCAAATCTGTAAAAATGTCCCTAGGTCTACCCTGGAAAAAAGATTAGGTAGGCTCAGGGATAAGGAGGCTGTGAAGTCCACTGACCCCGATGGCCAACCCGGCTCGGTTCCGACCAAACCTGAGGGAGTGCCCTCTGACCAGGGTGATACTTCTTCGGGCAAGAGGAGAGCCGATCCTGAGGGATTGCTTCTTACAAAAAGAAAAAGAAACGAAAAATTGGCCGGTTCAGTTCCAGAGACCCATTTTCCGACCACCGAAGAGCTTGCCAATGTGATAAGGATTGTAGAATTGCTTCGTCCAGTTCCGTCTGATACGGCACCTTCTGGCAGGTGCTTGGTTTGGTCAGTTCCTCTGGTTCAAGATTATGCCGCTGAAGATTTCTATGATCCAGATTTGGAAGGGGATGAAGATTATGGTGATTACGATGGTGTGGGAGGTCTGGTTGAGCCCATTGAACCAGACATCTCCCCAGACAGGCCTTCTGGTGTTTCCCTTCCTAGGTTTTCTGAGTCCCCTTCCCACTACATGTTTTGCAGGAAAGTGGCAGAAACCCTCCAGCTCCCTGTGGAAGAAGCTGTAGAGAAACAAGAGGAACCTGATTATGTGGAGATGATGGACATCCCAAAGTCCACGAGACTGTCTATTCCCCTTCATAAGTCTTTTGGGAAACAGACACAAAAGATTTAAAAAACTCTGAATTCTGAACCTCCTGTCGACAGAAGGATGGACAAAAGGTACACAATATCAGGTTCTGGTACACAGTACTTGTATCAATTATGCAGCCATGTTGGGGTTGTGCAGGCTGCAGCCTGTGATAAGGCTAACATATCCTTGGCTTCACACCCCCCAGATAAAGATTCTAGGAGCTGGATTCCATGGCAAAGAAACAGTACATGGCATCCAGCTTGGGACTCAGGCAGGCTAATTATATGGCCTATGCAGCCAGTACCAGAAGTCCAGGTGGGACACTGTACTGGCACTGGCTAAGCAGACCTCCCCAGCCAGCCTCAGGAGTTGGAGGGTGGCTGCTGATGGGATGAGGCATCTAAGGTACAGTTCCATGCTGCTGTGGACTCCAATGATGTGTTCTCTAGGTAATGGCTACATCTGTGGCTCTTCAGAGAATGGCTTGGCTCAGATGTACTAGTCTCTCAGGACACCCAGGCTAAGGCCATGGTTTCCTGTGGTGGGTAATTCTCTGTTTGGGGAGCAGACAGAGAATTACATAAAAAATGGATGAGTATAGGACCACCTATAGGGTGCACAGGCCAAGGAAAGGCAGGCAACTGCTCAAGGCAGCAGGCTAGGAACAGGGGCAGGCCTTTTCATAGGCCTTTCTGCCAAGCACAGGCCTCTTCTCTCTTTCCTCAGAGGGGGTTCTTCAGAGGGAGAGGCAGAAGGGGGATGAGCAGGGCTGTATCCATCCCTCAACCTAAGGCTCCTGTCAAGCAGACACCCTGATGTATAAGCCCGAGTCGACTCCTTCAATCCTATAGGAGGCAGGCTGGTTTACTTTGTCCAGGACTGGATGTCTGTTACCTCAGACAAGTGGGCCCTGGAGGTGGTAAGCCAGGGGCTGGTTCTCAGCTTCAAGAAATTTCGAAAGCTGAGGGCCAGATCTTTTCCACCTGCAAGCATCTCCAAAACCATTGCCCTAGAGGCAGAGGTTTCATCTCTACTTGCTCTAAAGGCTTTAGAGAGAGTTCCTACATTGCACAGGGCCAAAGGTCTATACTCCAGGTACTTCCTTACCCCAAAAAAGATGGGAATGGTGACCCATCCTAGACTTAAGATACTGTACCTGAACAAACATCTTTTAAAACCAAAATTCAAAATGGTGACTCTGGGAATAATCCTTCCCTCTCTAAGGCAAGGGGACTGGCTAGCCTCCCTGGACTTAAAAGATGCCCACTTTCACATTCCCATCAGGTTCTCCCACAGAAAGTACCTCAGGTTCAAATTGCCTTCAGGCCATTATCAGTTCAAAGCTATGCCCTTCTGCCTGACATCAGCTCCAATGGTATTCACAAAATGCCTAGCAGTAGTAGTGGCCTTTTTAAGAAGGAAAAATATTTCCATATTTCTACACCTGGACTACTGGCTCATTGTGGGTCAGTCCCCAGACCTAGTCAAGTCAGACCTTCAAGTGACTCAGCAAGTGCTCACTTCCCTAGGATTCCTTCTCAGTCTTCACAAGTCAATTCTCAAGCCTGTACAGCTCCTCACCTTCATAGGGGTAGAGTTGGATACAGTCAAAGCAAGAGCTTTTCTTCCCCTGGAAAGGGCAAGGGCTACTGTACAGCTGGCTTCTTCATTCCACCTTCTGGTCTCTCAGCCAGCAAGGCACTGCCTTCAACTTCTGAGCCACATGGCAGCTTCGACAGCAGTGGTCCAAGGGGCCAGATTTCAGATGAGGGACATTCAGTTTCACCTGAGGGCCTTTTGGTCTCAGAAGAAAGATTCTCTAACCAAACTAGTTCCAGTGACCCAGACTCTGATCCAGGCTCTCCAATGGTGGCAGGATCAGGGCAACCTCAGGCAAGGAGTCCCATTCGTCACTCAGTGGTCCTAACCATGGATGCTTCTCTATTGGGGTGGGGAGCCCATCTGGGGGCTCTCACAGTCCAGAGACTGTGGTTCCCTCATGAATCCCTTTCTTCATATCAGTCTCTTGGAACTCAGGGCAGTCTTTCTGGCCCTGCAAGCTTTCTCTCTGTCAATGCAGAACAAGGTGGTTCAGGTCAGGACAGACAACATCACCACCATGTGGTACATCAACAAGCAGGGAGGCACTCGGTCCATGGCCTTGTGCACGGAAGCCATGAAATTGTGGTCCCTAGCCTATTCTCTGCAGACCTCTCTGATAACAGTCCACCTTCCAGGGAAGGACAATGTGCTAGCAGATGCATTGAACAGGATCTCCCAGGGCCACCATGAATGGTTTTGAAAGTGATTTTTTTCAAGGTGGGGCACTCCAGAGATAGATCTTTTTGCAGCCCCAGACAATCACCAACTTCCTCTGTTTTGTTGCAGACCCCCAGTATTGGGCTCAGTCCATCTGGATGCTCTGATTTTGAACTGGGAAGGGAAATTTCTATATGCCTTCCCTCCCTTTCCTCTACTGTTAAAGGTTCTGGTCAAGGTAAGGTCACAACCTTGCAAAGTGATTCTGATTGCTCCAGACTGGGCCAGGCAGCCTTGGTACCCCCTGTTGCTGTCCCTAGCAGTCCATCTTCCCCTGTCTCTTCCCAGGAATTACAACCTGTTAACCTCCTCTCAGGGGAGGATTGGTACCCCAATCTTTGGTCGCTCAATCTCAAGGCATAACTCTTGAAGAGTTACAGTATGCAGATTTGCATCTGTCCGTAGGGGTTCTGGATATTCTCAAAGCCTCTCAAAAGCCTGCCACCAGAAAAACTTACAACTCTAAATGGAAAAGATTCAGCATTTGGTGTTCCAAGAAGCATATATCCCTATACACTGCTGAATTGTCTACAGTTCTGGATTACATGGTTCATCTTAATGGCCTAGGCCTCAGACCAGCTACTTTCAAAGTACATTTGTCAGCTGTTTCTGTTTTTCTGTCAGCAGGAAAGCCTTCCTCACTGTCATCTCACCCTGTATTCTGTAAATTTTTCAAGGGATTGCTTCATGCCAATCCCCCCTTTAGGGATCGTACTCCTGCTTGGGATCTTAATGTTTGCATTGCTCAGCTTATGCAACCCCCTTTTAAGCCGTTGTCTTCAGCAGAGCTTAAGTACTTGACTTGGAAAACTGTGTTCCTGGTAGCTATTACCTCTGCCAGGCGTATCAGTGAATAGCAAGCTCTGTCAGTGGAGCCTGATTTTATCTCATTCCATAGAGATAAGGTGGTCCTTAGAACTAATAGGAGGTTTTTACCTAAAGTGGTTTCAGATTTTCATCTGAACCAATTTTTACCTAAAGTGGTTTCAGATTTTCATCTGAACCAATCTATGTCTCTCCCTGTGTTCTTCACTGATCATTCTTCTTCAGGAGAAAGAAGTTTACACAGTTTGTATGTTAAAAGAGCCCTTCGTTACTACATTGAGCATATTAAGGCTCACAGGTTTGACGCCCTTTAGTTGTTTCTCACTTATGGGGAAGTAGGTAAGGGCAAACTTGCCACTAAGAAAACTATTGCCAGGTGGATTATCTCTTGTATTCAATTCTGCTATGAGAAGCTAGGCAAAATACCTCCCTCAGGCCTGAGGGCTAATTCGACTAGAGGTACAGCTGCTTCCCTGGCTGCGGCCAGGGATATTCCTTTGCTAGAGATATGTCAAGCAGCCACCTGGAAAACTGTCCATACATTTACCGAGCATTACTCCCTGGACATCCAAGCTAGGAGTGATGCTCGGTTTGATACTGCAGTACTGCAGAGCTTATTCCCAAGGTAGGTTCGATTCCCTCCTCCATGGAGTTACTGCTTGGTAGTCTGCAGTAGTCAGAATACAGCAAGATTTCATGTTGTTTGAAGAAATAATTACTCACCTTAGTAATTATGTTTCTTCTAATGGAGTCTTGCTGTATTCTGACTCCTCCTCCCCTTTCAGAACCTGTTTTGGGAAGTGGACTGGCAGCTGCAGTGTTGCACCCAGGGTGCATTTGGAGTCTCCTCCTTTTAGAGAGGGGGAGTGGGTTATATTATTAATTTAACAGTCTTAAGTTGTTCACTACCTGGTTTTTGATTTTGGATTTCTTGACTTGAGTCTTTTGGGGATCCAAAATATTTGGTTGCCATTTGGCTAGTAAAAATGTTACAATTTCCACATAGTAGTTAGTATTAGCGCATAAGAATCTGACAGTTGTGCTTCAAAGTGCAGCAGGCAGAGGTTTGAACCAACCAACATTCTATGCTCTACATAGAAAATTAACCCTCTGCTCTCCGGGGCAGTTTGAGTGCTGGGGCTAGCTGAAATAGTCAGAATACAGCAAGACTCCATTAGAAGAAACATAATTACAAGGGTGAGTAATTTTTTCATCTCACAGCCCCCATTCTTCATATTCTCAATCTCTCCATCTCTACTGCCACAGTTCCATCATATTGGAAATCCACCCATATCCTTCCCCTATTCAAATCAGGTGACCTATGTGATCTAAATAATTACAGGCCTATCTCAATTTTGCCTGTTCTTTCTAAAGTTTTTGAAAAACTGATTTACAATCAATTAAAACTTCATATTGAAACCTTCTCACTTTTAAACCCAGCTCAATCTGGCTTCCGGTCTAAGCACAGCACTATCATGGCACTGGCTAAAGTTACTAATGACTGCATCTCTGCTATGGATATCAAAAAGATCACTACTGCAATTTTCTTAGATCTAAGTAAAGCTTTCGATACAGTTTACCACAACTTACTAATCACCAGCCTTATTAAACTAGGTGCCACTCCCTCCACCGCTCAGTGATTCACCCGCTACCTTTCAGGGAGGACCCAGAAAGTGAAAACTGATGGCCTATTCTCATGCTCCTTGCTGATTGCCAGGGAGTCCCTCAAGGCTCCATGCTAGGCCCTATCCTTTTTTCCCTGTATATCAATGATCTTGACTCTCACATCACCAATTCCAACCTTCACTTCTTTGCTGATGACACAGTACTGTTCACTCTGGCTCTACTTTGTCTGAAGTAAGGGATGTACTGCAAGCTGACTTTGCTCAGCTGAAAACTAACCTCATTAATGTTAAGCTTCTTCTGAATGCCATGAAAACTAAGGCTATAATTTTTACTCTTAATAACTCTTCTATCATCCCCCTGGTACACCAAAGGACTTTGTTGTCACCTCGCTAGGCGAACCCTTGGAAGTTGTCCCCAAATTTAAATATCTCGGCATTTGGCTGGACAACAAACTTTGTTTTAGTGATCATATTGAAGATCTCTCTAGAAGGCTAAAATCCAGGTTGGGTTTCTTTTTCAGAAACAAGTCTCTCTTTCCAAATGAAACTAGAATCAGTCTGGTACAGACCACATTTCTTCCCTTACTTGATTATGGGGACCTAATTTACAGCTCCTCTGCAACCTCAAACCTAAATGAATTGGATGTACTGTACCACTGTGCCCTGCGGGTCATCACCAACTCACCATACCGAACCCATCACTATGACCTTTACATAGCTGTCGGCTGGTAGTCACTTACCACTAAATGGCTGTTCCATGCTGGTACCTGGACCCTCAAGTTACTGTTGAGCAAACTTCCAAGCTACCTCACATCCCTCATCAGTATTTCCCACTGTGCATATTCCTTCAGGAAATCTGACTTTATCTTCTTTGACATGCCTAGGACTCGCGGTAAATGTGCTATCTCATATGCTCTTCCAACAATATGGAACCGACTCCAAACCACTCTGAAACTATCCAGTATGGTCTCGATTAATTTCTTCAAAGAGTTAACAGCATCCAAATTAAAAGATATCTGTAACTGCTTTTAAGCCTCACCCTTATAGCCTCAAGACCAATCACCTGAAACCTGTACCTGCCAGGACATGAAACCAATCGGCTAACCACTAAACCCTCCCCTACTCTTGCCTTCTTTATCTTTATCCTCTTCACCCTACTCTCCCTAGCACTATTCCTCTACTCATCTCATATTTTCAACCCCCCCTTCTTATTCCAGTACTCTATCCTGTCATTTTTACCCCTTCCTCTTACTTAACTACTCTCTCCTGTCACAGTACACTCCCTACCTGCCCAGCTCCCCATTATCTTATGCTAATAATCCCTACCTGCACGGTCGAATTTCTGTGTCAGGTATTACATGAACCTTACTGTACCTCATTTTGCTAGAATGTAATTACATGAATTGATGCATATTAATCTTATGTGCATATTCTTTCATGTTACTTTTTATATGTTGCCTTTTTTGCTAAGTCTCTTGACTGTTAATGTGATCTAGGACCTCCCTGTGAATGAGCTTGCTCAACGGAGTTTTCTTGCAATAAACTTGAACTTGAACTTAAGCTTTTTGCTATAATTCATGGTGGTGGTGGTTTTGGGGTATTACTACAGTCAGATAAGACTGACACAATACATTACTCTCTTTCAGTGCACATCAAACTGAGTTAACAAAAAAGCTAAGGCAGCGCCTCGGTATTTTCTACCGCATAAGGCATCTACTCACCCTGGAAGATAGGAAACGGCTGGTTCAAACAACCTTTCTTCCACTGACTGACTAAGCCGATTTCTTACACAGTCATTGCCCCCAGTATGCGCTCTAAAAGCTGGATACACTCTATCATCACTCTTTGAGATTTGTTCTTGACCTGCCCTTGCAGACTCATCACTGCTTGTTGTACCAAGCATTAGACCGGATGTCCCTCTCCACGAGGAGGCAAATAAATGCCCTCATGTGGCTTTTCCGGGCTTTATCCAACAAATTACCACCCTATATCTGTGACCTGTTTGATTGCTCAAAGGGTGCCTACAGACTGAGGAACTCCTCCTTTGTCCTCCTTAAGCTACCATGAACAAGGACTTGTCTTGGCTCATCTGCCATTAGCTCATTCTTACCAGCGCTTTGGAACAGACTGCAAAAATCACTTAAAATCTCCCTGCTGCCCAGCCTTTTTATGTTGATTGCACACATGTGCAAGAGACATATTGCGGCAGCTTTCTCCATAAGTAGGTTGTGGAGGTGCGGCACTGTTGTGGCCAATGCCCCCACAGCCTTTAAAGTCTTGGCCCACTTCCCCCAATGCCGTGGTACACTGCTGCTGACACTAGTTCAGCCAGCATGCCACCAACTTGTAAAATTTTAGCCACTACAATCAGGGGCTGCCTCGTCATTGCAGCGTCAGCCATTTGCTGAAATGTGGGAGCGACCCATCATTGCAGGGCGGAACCTTGAAACACTGATATTGTTTGTGAACACGGCGGCAGCTTACCACCATGTACCCCCCCTGCCAAGGGAGTGCCCAATCCCCCTTAGCAGCATGTGCCCCCCACACCGTGTTTGTTTGCTGACAGGGGCCCCAATCCTTGTTGGCTTCAGTGCCCCAAGATTTTTGTTGCCGACATGGGAGCCCACTCCCTATCGACATTATGTAACCCCCACTTTTGTTGTCTGCTGACATGGTGCCCAGTCCCATTGGCATAATGTCACCCCACCCTTTGTTGTGTGCTGCGTGGGGTGCCCAATCCCGCTGGCATAATGTAACACCCTCCCTTTTGTTGTGTGCCGATGGGGTGCCCAATCCTCGTCGGCTACAGCTTCCCAAAAAGACTCTGTTGGCATGCAGGGAGCCCACCCAGCATCCCACATAGTAAAAAATCAAAGCGGTCCCACGATGTCTTTTTTTTAGCCTGTAAAAAGAAAATGGTCCCTTGGCAGTCTCCTGCCCCTCCACAACCCGCACCTACCCACTCGCACCCTGCTTCCACACATCCCCTCACCCCATACCTCCAGAGTCTGTCACGACGATCTTTGGTGGACTGGGAACATGTCTGCACTCTTCAAAGCTGACCGCAAACTGAGGAAATGCCGGTGAGCTGTATAATGGAATAAATATGTTTTTTCAACTTTGATGTATATCTCAGGCATTTTTTGGAATTTTGGCACCAAATTTTCAACATGGGGTTTTTGGGACCCCTCCTCATGAATTCTGGCACTGTTATGGTGTTATTCGGCCCTGAAAGGTGATTTCGCGGTCACTGCGCGGAATCCCCTTTCAGGACTGAATAATGAAATGACAGTGCCAGTATTCATGGTGGGATCTCAAAAAACTAACTACAAATTTGGTGGGAAAATCCAAAATGACTATTTTACAAGTGTGCATTGCGCAGTTGCTACGCACGCTCATAACTTTGCGAATTTGCAATATTTTCATGCTAGATTTTCAACATTGGCATTTTTTCAGACCTCCTTGTGAACAACAGTACAGCTGTCATTTTTCACTTCCTGGCCAAAATGTATTTTCGCAGTTCTGTCACGGAATAGCATGGTCGCTGTGGGAAATCCATGTTCGGGACACATTATGAAAATGACAGTGACACTGTTCATTAGCAAAGGTCCTAAAATGCCTATGTTGAAAATTTGGTGACAAAGTCCATAAAATGAGTGTGTTACGGAATGTATATTGCTCAGTTCCACACTGCGCTCGTACCTTTGCAACTTTGCAATATTTTCCTCCAGATTTTCAGCATTGCCATTTTGCCACACCTCACTTATGAACAGTGCAGCTGTCGTTTTCACATCAGGCCAAAATGTGTTTCGCTCTTCCAGCACACAATAAGCGTGGTCGCTGTGGAAAATCAGTGTTAGGGACAGAGTAAGAAAATGACAGTGGCACTGTTCATGAGCAGAGGTCCCAAAATGCCTATGTTGAAAATTTTGTGATGAAACTCCATAAAATGACTGTGTTATGAGTGTGTGTTGTGCAGGTTCCACGCACTCTTGTAAGTTTGCAAATTAGTAATATTTTCAGGCCAGATTTTCAACACTGGCATTTGTTCATACCTCCTTATGAACAGCACAGCTGTCATTTTTCACATCCTGGCTGAAATGTGTTTCCACGCTTCCAGCGCAGAATACCTCAGGCGCTGTCAGAAAGCAGTCTTTGGGACAGATTAGGATCGAGCGACTGGGGGGGGGGGAGTGACCGAGCTCAACTGAGCTCTGTTGGGACTGTAGCGGATTTCTTTGTGGGCAGGAAAAGACGACAACGCTGGCAGGAACCCAGTACAAAAGGGCAGCCTGCAGCACCGGGAGACAGAACGAGTGAGTGAGTGAGCTCAACAGAACTCTGTTGGGACTGCTGCGGATTTCTTTATGGGTAGGAAAAGGCAATAATGCATGCAGGGGCTGAGTACAAAACGGCAGCCTGCAGCGGTGGGAGAAACAGAATGAGTGAGTGAGAGAGGAGGAGTGAGAAAGCTCAATGGAGCTCTATTGTGACTGCTGCGGATTTCTTTGTAGGCAGCAAAGGGTGGCAATGCAGGCAGAAGCTCAGTACAGAAGGGCGGCCTGCAGTGCCAGCAGAAATGGAATGAGTGATGAGACCGGGGGATTGAGTGAGGCCAACAGAGCTCTGTCAGGACAGCTGCTGATTTCTTTGTGGGCAGGAAAAGGTGCCAACGCAGGCAGGAGCCCAGTACAAAAGAGCAGCCTACAGCGCCGGGAGAACCAAAATGAGCGAGTGAGAGGGGGGAGTGAAAGAGCTCAATGGAGGTGTATCATGACTGCTGCGGAGTTCTTTGTGGGAAGAAAAAGGCAGCAATGCAGGCAGGAGCCCAGTACGAAAGACCAGCCTGCAGCGCTGGCAGAAACTGAATGAGCGAGTGAGAGAGGGAGTGAGCAAGCTCAACGAAGCTGTGCCAGACTGCTGCAGATGTCTTTGTGGGCATAAAAAGCCACCAATGCAGGCAGGAACCCAGTACAAAGGGGCAGCCTGCAGCAGCAGGAGACACAGAATGAGCGAGTGAGGGAGGGGGAGTGAGTGAGCTCAACGAATCTCTGTTGGGATTGCTGAGGATTTCTTTGTGGGCAGAAAAAAGCAGCAATGCAGGCAGGGACCCAGTACTAAAGGGCAGCTTGCAGTGGTGGAAGAAGCAATGCGAGCAGGTGAGAGAGGAGATGAGTGGCTGAACTCCATGAACTCCTCGTGACTGCTGCAGATTTCTTTGTGGGCAGAAAAAAATGCCAACAGAGGCAGAAGCCCAGTACAAAAGGGCAGCCTGCAGTGCCAGGAGAAACAGAATGAGCGTGTGAGACAGGGAGTGAGCGTCCTCAATGAAGCTCTGTTGGGACAGCTGCAGATTTCTTTGTGGGCAGGAAAAGGTGCCAATGCAGGCAGAAGCCCAGTACAAAAGGCCAGCCTGCAGCCCAGGCAGAAATGGAATGAGCGAGTGAGAGAGGGGGAGTGAGCGACCTCAACAGAGCTGTGTCGGGACTGCTGCACATGTCTTTGTGGGCAGATAGAGCCAGCAATGCAGGCAGGAACCCAGTACAAAAGGGCAGCCTGCAGCAGCGGGAGACACAGAACATGTGAAAGAGGGAGGGGGAGTAAGTGAGCTCAATGGAGCTCTTTTGGGACTGCTGTGGATTTCTCTGCAGGCAGAGAAAGACAGCAATGCATGCAGAGGGCCCAGTACAAAAGGGCAGCTTGCAGCGGTGGAAGAAACAGAACGAACGAGTGAGAGAGGGGGAGTGGGTGAGCAAGCTCAATGGAGCTCTATTGTGACTGCTGCAGACTTTTTTGTGGCCAGAAGAAGGCGGCAATGCAGGCAGGAGCCCAGTACAAAAGGGCAGCCTGCAGCGCTGACAGAAATAGAAAGAGCGAGTGAGAGAGGGGGAGTGAGCGAGCTCAACGGAGTTCTGTCGGGACTGCTGCGGATTTCTTTGTGGGCAGAAAAAGGTGCCAACAGAGTCAGGAGACCATTACAAAACAGCAGTCTGCAGTGCCAGGAGAAACAGAATGAGCAAGTGAGACAGGTGGAGTGAGCGACCTCGACAAAGCTCTGTCGGGACTGCTGCGGATTTCTTTGTGGGCAGAAAAAGGTGCCAATGCAGGCAGAAGCCCAGTACAAAAGGGCAGCCTGCAGCACCAGGAGAAACACAACGAGTGAGAGAGGGAGAGTGATCGAGCTCAATGGAGCTCTATCACGACTACTGTGGATTTCTTTGTGGGCAGAAAAAAGGCGGCAATGCAGGCAGGAGCCCAGTACAAAAGGCCAGCCTGCAGCGGCATCAGAAAGAGAACAAGTGAGTGAGAGAGGGGGAGTGAGCTACCTCAACGGACCTATGTCAGGACTGCTGCAGACTTACTGCAGATTTCTTTGTGGGCAGAAAAAGCCACCAACAGAGGCAGGAGCCCAGTACAAAAGGGCAGCCTGCAGCCCCAGCAGAAACAGAATGAGCGAGTGAGAGAGGGGGAGTGAGCGACTTCAACAGAGCTCTGTCAGGACAGCTGCAGATTTCTTTGTGGGCAGCAAAATGTGCCAATGCAGGCAGAAGCCCAGTACAAAAGAGCAGCCTGCAGCACCAGGAGAAACAGAATGAGCGAGTGAGACAGGCGGAGTGAGCAACCTCAATGGAGCTCTGTCAGGACAGCTGCAGATTTCTTTGTGGGCGGAAAAAGGTGCCAATGCAGGCAGAAGCCCAGTACAAAAGGGCAGCCAGCAGTGCTGGGAGAAACACAACGAGCGAGTGAGAGAGGGGGTGAGTGAATGAGCTCAACAAATCTCTATCATGACTGCTGAGGATTGCTTTGTGGGCAGAAGAAGGCTCAACGCAGGCAGGAGCCCAGTACAAAAGGCCAGCCTGCAGCGCCGGCAGAAACGGAATGAGCAAGAGGGGGGAATGCGCTAGCTCAATGGACCTGTGTCAAGACTGCTGCAGATTTCTTTGTGGGCAGAAAAAACCTCCAACAGAGGCAGGAGCCCAGTACAAAAGGGCAGCCTGTAGCACTAGCAGAAACAGAATGAGCGAGTGAGAGAGGGGGAGTGACCCACCTCAACAGAGCTTTGTCGGGACAGCTGCAGATTTCTTTGTGGGCAGAAAAACATGCCAACGCAGGCAGGAGCCCAGTACAAAAGAGCAGTCTGCAGCACCGGGAGAAACAGAACGAGAGAGTGATACAGGGGCAGAGAGTGAGCTCAATGGACCAACGCAGTCAACATTTGGCATTGACAAATGCTTGTTATATTTAGGGTGCTGCTCTACAGAGGCCTGAAAATGGCATTCGAGTGTTTTAGGTAAAGCCTTACCCCGCTAAACTGAGTCCCTTAACCTCTGAAATCCTGGGCCGCCTTTTTCCCGTGTCGGCCAGCATCCCTTTAGGGTACTCACCTCCCCCTTACCTCCTCTATCTCCTCAACTAGCTACTATGTGGCTGATACCCCCCTTCTTTCTACTGCCCTTCTCTATGTCCTTCCTTCCTCCCCTCATTTTTACTCATAGTCTACAGCCTGTATACGCTGCACTTTAAATGCATTATATTTGCACGTGTTTTTTTTTTGTTTTGTTTTTTTTGTTCTGATTCCTCCAATTACTGTTTTGCTGATATTGACTGTCCGATATTGTAACTGCCTGTGCTGATGTCTATTATTTTATGAAATGTTTTCTGTTGTAAGCAAATGTCCTCTGTGTCCAGGAAAATCTTGAAAATAAGCTTGCTGAATGAATGACGTATCTGCCTGGTTAAATAAAAGTTTGATTTGATTTGGTTGGAGTTCAGTTTCCAGGTCCTCCTTATCATTATGTACTACTTAGGCAAATTTCATGTATCTTTTATTTTTTAACTATAATCTCCGTGTGTACTCAAGCTACAGTATTGTTAGATGTAGACACATACAATGGGCCCAATGTACAAAGGGCTCTGGTCCTATACAGCAGGATATGGGGACCATATGGCTGGGATATGTACATCCCAGCTCGCCAATGGACACTTACAGATGCACAAATAGTGAGTGCCACTGCACACCACACCTGGGGCCATCTGAGCCAGATCCTGTGCAACTGCACAGCTGGTCTGGGTAGGGGGCAGGCAGTGGGTGTGTGCCAATGTTGGGTCAGCAGAATGCAGTATGCACAATGCTGGGTATACTGTGCTGGGCCTGTGTCAGAGGGGCTTTACATTACACCAGACAGAGATCTGTCATAATGGTTGTGCAACCCCCCAACTGGAGTGCACAGGAACAGCCGGTGCCTCACAGCTATGGACCCCAGCCCTTCTCCATGCCACAGAGGGCTGGAGGGTGGAAGATGGCTGCAGGGCACCTTGGTGAAAATAAGGAAAATTATGTTTCACTGTAAGGGACATGGCAGTCTGTATGCAGGCCACCTTGTCTGATAATCAGCTGCTCCTGTTGAGTAGGGAATTACTTTGGCACCTGTCAGGCTTCTGACTGGAAGCCCGTGGTCTGCCCCAGATTCTTCCCCCAGGTTGACCCCACCACATGTGCAGAACTACATGACTGTGCAACAGGCTGGCTGGGGATAGTGCATCCTAGCCCCACTCATACTACAGGGAATGGCTATGCAGCACATATTTGCATGGCTTGGTACAAACATCTGGCCCAATAGTACATAGGGCTGTGAATGGGAGAGAGCTCAAACCTATTTGAGAGGGCTCTTGTTGGACAAGTTGCAATGTATTTAAGGGTTTAAATAATGCAGCCTCTTTGTTTGTCTGGCTGGCTCCCTATCAGTCTGCCATCCCTACCACCTCACTTCATCCCCTGGGACTTACCTGCTGCCATACCAGAGTGCCCACTGAATTGCCCCCTATGGTAACTCCCAGAACAGAGTCGCATACTGATCCAGTGGCATAGTGCCTCGGTCAGGTGTGTTGGGGTCGGTGGGGAGGTGGACGTCCTCCGTGCCACAGCCGGTGTGTTTTTCCCCCATTAATGGGAGGTGTGGCGTGCAATGACGTGAGGTACAACATGCCAACATTTGGCACACATCCTGGAAGCTGCAAACTTTGGTCGCGACACCCCCGGCCTCTGCCAGAGTTTGGTCAAGCATCGAGTACTACCCCACCCTCCCCCAGAGGAGGAGAGCAGTCTGTCTAACACTTGATCCTCCCCCCCCCCGGCCAGCCCTCTGACTTCCTGGGCTCGCATATGAACCCAGGTCGTCGGTGTCACTGGTGAAAAGCTAACTGCTGCGTCAGTGGACTGGCCCTATAATGCAGCCTATTTATTGTGACTGCATCCCATATAAAAGTGCCAGTGCATAAAATCTTACACTGTGGTGGTTTATTCTCTAGCATCAGTGTCAGTGTGATCCAGGTTCAGAGCTGCTCTTTAGTATTTTGTTGATCTTCCATATATTTTTTCATTGACACCATTTCCTCTGCATATCTATTAGTGTGATTTTTTTTTGTATGGTTTTAAAACTCTTATTAAAAGATTAACTGCAAAACCAAAAAAAATACACAACATAGTACAGGCACAAGTAAAAAGTAAACAGAGTTGAACAAAGGTAAAATGAGTGTTTTAATGAGCAAATAAAGAGACCAAAGCAGGTGGAATGTAAGGCAGTACAGATGCAGGAAAGGAAGGAGCCTGATGCTGGCTCAGGTAGAACCCAGGAGGAGGCCCAAGAACAAAGATGTTAGGGGCTCTAACAGAGGAGGATCAAAGAGAGAGATGACAGGAGCATGTGGGGGCAGGAAAGATATTTAGATGAGACCTAAGGAAGAAAGGGGAGGGTGAGATATGGAGAGAGGAGAGTATAATGGTTGTTACTTATCTTAGTAAACTTCAAAAGTAAAAACAAAAATGCATTACCCCCCCCCCACTCCAGAAGAAAGATCGTATAGCTGCTGTAAGGCAAAACCCTAATTATAATGTTGGCAGAAAATATCCTGTGATCCAACTTGTCATTTACAGCTTTGCCCGCAATTAATTCCTGCAATGACCCACAGCAAAATGACCAGTCTGCCTTGTTACCTGCAGTGAAATCATTACACCTACCTCTTGGAACTTTCACTTATTAAAAACTTTAAAATGGCAACCATTTTCCCTTGAATAAAAAACCTTTAATGGGCTTTAAAACTCACTGAAATTAAAAACAAACAAATAAAAAATGAATTAAATGTTATGTCCTTTATTATGCCCCATTATACCTATAGACACATTTTAATCATTGAGTACTTGAGTTTTATATTCTTGTGCATGTTTTGCTTAACATACGGAATCCTTCTCATTTTCCTACCTGCTTACTAGGGAAATCTCTGCTACTTACCATGCCACATTTAAAACTGAGGCCTTGGCCCCATATTAGGCCATCTGCTGTGAGTGTGTGTCTCTGTGGGTTGACCATTTTGTCAGGAGAATGATGCAGAATTCAGAAGTCTTGTATTTCATGGTATATATTTCAGGTGTGTGTACGGGGGGGGGGGGGAGTGCAGATTATGTCACCTGAATTAGCAGAATTTTTTAATTCTTGTGTTCCATGATAAACATGCCATGGGCCATATGGTAAAGGGAAACAGACCCTAACTGCTACAAAATCATGCTGCTAACTCCGTACTGGCTCAATTCCATGCATGAAAGACAGCACGGTATTAACTGCACTGTCTAGTGGGTGCATGGATTTACAGTGATGGATAGTACAGCACTAGGGAAATACCACTACCCGTGTTGCTGTATGCTCTTGCTTGGACTGGTCAAGTTGCCATGTGCTGGGTGCCTGGTCAAGCCGCTCATGTGGTGGAGTGACTAGGGCACCAGCACATGGTGGAATGGGAGACCTGGGACCATGGTTCAGTTCCCCCCAGGTCTTCCAGTGCTGCAACTTTTTGCAGTAATTAAAAAAACAAAACAAAACTTTCATCCCTGACAAAGTTTCTCCCCATTCCCGAAGTCCGCAACCTCCCAGAGTTTATTTAAATTCCAGGGGATGTAGGGGACTAAGCACCCCTCATTGGGGGGGTTGGGGAATAGAGTTTAAGGGTGTGTGCTGTGTTGTATTCATCAGAGTTTTGCCCAACGATATTGTAGCGCACGCCCTTATTCTTGTGGCATTAATTACCACGTGGTTTCTGCGTGCGGTGAAATGATGCAGTGCCGGCTCAAAAAGTGGCTTCCAAGTGTGTATGATGCAACCCAGGTAGTAAATCAACATAGCAGCACAGAATGGGGCACTCACAAAACTCCACACGATGAACATGCTGATATTTCAAAATATTGTTTCAGCTTTAATGACAAAACACTTTAAAATCAGCTTTGTGACAGCAAACAGTCCTTTCCTGAAACACAGGTAACAGTTTCATGCTACAAATGCTTTATCATGCTTGATAAAGCACTTGTAGAGCAAAACTGTTGCTGCAATATATGAGAAATCTGTTGCTGTCTAAAGCATTGCTTTGTCATTAAAGCTGAGAAACGTGAAATATCAGTGTGCTCATTGTGGAGTTTTGTGAATGCCCCATTGTGTACTGCTATGCTAAAAAATCATCCCTGTAGTTCTTAAAAGCACATGACGTGCTGGAATCAGGGTGTGATGAATCTCTTCAGGAGAAATCAACTTCTGTGACACAAACACTACTGCCAGCAGCACAAACTATTGAATTTGGAACTATTTTATTGATTGGCTGATGCATTACATCATTATATATTGCTTTTTTTAAATGCAATGTTTAATTACAACATTTATATATTTTGTGTTTTGGTGTCATTCAAAGATGAGTCCATTTTATAATCCCAATAAGGCATGGGTAAATTCTGTATTGACCCATGTACTGACATGCCTTATTGCTTAACCATTCTATTGGCAGTTTAGAAGACATCAACAGAATCCAACATTTTGAATCTGGCCAGCACTGGCAAGGTATGCTGTGAGAAAGCTCACATTAGTTCCACAGTGCCTGGCTGCAATCATTGTAAGTGTCACAGAGAGCAGAGATATAGGGTCAAAAGGGGGGAAATGAGGATATTAGAATAAATGAAATATAAAAAAATATTTGCTGTGAACATACAGGACCTGGTTTTACAGTAAATACTGTCTCTTGACAAGCATATGACAATATAATGGAACAAAATAGTTTAATAAAATTAGCAGAAATGACTTCATCTGGAATTGTAATTACATGTCAACCCAAACTTTGGTGTAGAAAATGGGAAGTACTGTATTGAACTGGACAGTGAGATAACATTCGAATTGAAGAAATTAGCATACTGGCTTGGTGTCTGGGAATTTGTTTTTACATAGATCATCCAGGAGATTTCCTTAAATTGAGTAGCATATGGCGGGGGAGGAAGGTGAGGTTGACTTTATGGAGAGTGACACAAAGTGGCTCCAGAGGCATTACAGAAATACTAACACAACTGTTTTCTTCTAGTATATAGCCCAACACAATCCTGCTTGGACAATGGTGGATTTTTCTACATTTCCCTTTGTGTTTGTAGAGATAGGTACAGGGGGACCCAAGAGGATTCCTTTCTCTTTCTGCACAGCCCCCTCTTTAAAGTCAAAGTAAAGGTAGGGCTATTCATGTGTCTTTGGGTAGAAGAGACCTCTTCTTAGATGTTTTCAGCATCAAGGGATAGACTAAAGGGGGTCTGGAAAGGTGAGCTGAGGAATAATTAAGCAATAAGGCACGACACAAGGTGCGTTATGATGGGATAATGGCCCACCTTGGGTGGGTTGAAGCATGAGGCAAAGCCAAGTGCTTCCACCACCTGAGAAGGGCCATTAGTCCACCATAATGCACTCCCTGGAGTGCCTTATAGTATTATGAAATGGGTCCATTTTAGTATATTTGATGTCTTTTTTAAACATATTTTTGTTGAGCTACTTTCAGCTGGGCCGTTGTGCTGAGATAATGGCCCAGCTGAAATGACCTCTTACCCAATCAGGAGCCAGCATCGTTCTATTCATTTCATAATGGGAATGAATTGAGTTACATAGCAGCTTTCTGAAATAGAAACATAGAATTTTAAGGGCAGATAAGGATTGCTTGCCCCACCAAGTCAGCCCATTAAAAATGGTTAGGTAAACATAGAAACTGAAACAATAAAGTGCTGAGGGCAGAAAAAAAAAGGCCCATCCAGTGTAACCTGACCCTACCTACTGACTCTCAAAACACTAGCTCACTTTTCCAGATGAGGGGCCCAATGTTCAAAAGTTTGCTCATTGGGTAAAGTGATTGCCCTTTGTTTGTCCCGGGTTTTCGCCCATGCACAATATTTGAAGGTATCAGGAGTGTGTTCTAAATGGGTTAACATGTGCACAAGGATCGATGCACAAAAGGAGTGGAGGGAACATGAATATGGGCACAGCACAGTTTTCAGCCCATTAATGAAATGATGCTCAAAAGGAATAGCACAGACCACCTTGCACTGCACAGTTATTGCTGGGAAGAAGCCCAACTTACTTTGGGCACCCCTAGTGGCCGATGGAGCCACTGCAGCCAACAACCATGTTGACAGGTGGGAAAGCACACCTACTTGCTGGTGTCTAGTGCCACCCCCTATCCTCTGATCTCTTACCCCCTTACAATTAAATTTTTCCTTGGTGTCCAGTGGTCCCTCCTGTCCTCCCATCCCCATTACAATTACATTTTACCCTGGTGTCCACCTGTCTGCCCCCTGTCCTCTAAACCCCATCTCCATTACAATTTTTCCCTGGTGTCCAGTGGTGCTCACCACTCTCTGATCCCTGGCCCCATTTACATTAATGTTTCCCTGGTGTCTGGTGGCCTCCACCTCTGATCCCTGGCCCAGTTTAAATTAATGTTTCCTTGGTGTGTAGTGGTATCCCCAACCTCCGAACCCTGGCCCTGGTAGAAAGAAAACCTTCCCTGGTGTCCAGTGGCACCCACCACCATCTGATCACTCGCTGCAGTTATGCACAAGAAGTCCCTGGCATATAGTGGCCCATCCACACTGCCCATACTGGGTACACCACCCTGCTAGCTCCCCCTTACTATAATCTCTGGTGCTGTGGGGAGCCCATACAGCAATGACTGGCACGGCCATCCTCTTACTACCTCATCCAGCTGCCATATTTAGTTACAAGGTGCTAATTTTCCGTGTACTGTAAAGAGAGCGCACGTACTGTCTACAGTAGACAGTACATGCACTTCCTTTACAGTACGCAGGATGCACACACCCTGTCATTGTATACGGTGATTGGATGAGGTGGTGAGAGGAGGGCTGTGTTGGCCACTATATGGGCTCCCTGCGGTGCCAGAGATTATGGTAAAGGGGGGTTTGACAGTGCCATGTACCCAATGCGAGTAGTGCGAGGGGGCTGCTAGATGCCTGGAACTTCTTGTATGTAACTGCAATGAGCGATCAGAGGGTGGGTGCCACTAGACACAAGAGAAGGTTTTCTTTCTACCAGAGCCAGGGATCAGAGGGTGTGGGGAACCACTGGACACCAGAGAAAGATTAATTTAAATGGGGCCAGGGACTGAAGGGTGGGGGGAACCACTGAACCACAAGGAAATATTAATTTTAATAGGGATGGGGATCAGAGGACAGGGGGACCATTGGAACACAGGGCCTGCTTTATATTTTATGGGACATGCAGTCAGAGTGGGTGGGGCCAGCCACAGAAGGGGCATAAACTTGCCACCACTTCCAATGTACATTAGCCCATAATGAGCATACATATGGCTCCTTAGTGCCTTGCATGCCCAATGGGCTCATTTGCTAGGTGCTGGCCGAATATTACGCTGGGAGCTCCCAGCACTATTGGGTCTGGGGGTGCTGTTCCCTGCACTTCCAGGATCCATATCAGGATAGCGCTACTTGACTTAGTGCTGTGCCGACATGCCCCTATATTCAGTTGGATAGTACTGGTGCACTATCTGACTGAATATAACATCTTCAGGGTCATTGGCAAGGACAAGTGCAATGCAAACCTTCATGTTTCACTTTTGCCCCTTTTCCAATATCAGGCCCAAATCTTCCTAAACCACCCAAGACCTCTTTGAATCGATCCCACTCTATAGTACCTTTAACCCTGCCACACTGCAAACATTCACCACCTCGTTGGGCAAGCCATTCTAGCCTTGCACCACTCTCTATGTGAAGGAAAAACTTCATGTCTTTTTTGAACATAACCTCTTGTCATTTATGTTTTCCCCTTAGTCAGTGTGGCCCCCTTCATTTTAAACACCTCTGCTGTGTCCACCCTGTTAACCCTAAATAGAACAAGTTCTGCCCAGAGCCAACAGGGCTATAGCTGAGGAATTATGGTTAAAATATTGAACATTACTAACGTTACGAGCCTGTGGTTGCAAAATGTAACATAGGCTCATAAATGTGTTGTTTTTAAATATTTTTACACCATATTTTCAACATAGAGAGGTTGCCATGGTAACTGGAGATCTCGAGAGCACAGCTTGAGAGGTCTCGTTACCATGGAAACCACGAGAGTTGAAAAATACCCTTGGAGTGGATGAACAATCATACACAATCTTTTATAGTGTATGGTTACCCATACAAAGAGTGTCCTTACTTTCTTGATGATTCATGTGTCCATTTTCGCCTCCTGGGACAGTTTCACCACCGTGACCGTTCTCAGAGGATTGCCGGTGGCCCGAACGTGCATGCGTACTCACCTTCTAAATGTTATGCTGTACTAGCTACGTAGCTAGTGCAGCATAACAGCTACAATGATGTAGGTAGTGCAGCATAACAACTTTGTTGAAGCGATGGATTTCCATCCACTATACACTATAGTTTTCTTATGACTCCACCTCATGAACAAGGGCAGAGAAATTGTTCAACTCCTTCCTGAAAGGTGATTTCAAGCAGGGACTGTGAAATCACTTTTTGGATGTGAAAAAACACATTTTGACCAGGATTTGAAAAATGGCAGCTGCCATATTCACAAGGTGCTGTAAAGATATGGCTATGTTGTAAAACTGGGGTGAAAATATTGAAAATTGACAAAGTTATGAGCCTGCGTTAGCAAAATTCAACATAGGTTCATAACTTTGTTGTTGTTTAATATTTTTTCACCAAATTTCAACATATCCTTCTTACGACCCCACCTCATGAACAAGGGCAGAGAAAATGTTCAACTCCTATCTGAAAGGTGATTTCACACAGGGACCGTAAAATCACCTTTCGGGACAGATTTGCCCAGTGACAGTGCAATTGTTCATAAGGCAGGGTCCCAAAAAAGGCATATTGAAAATGTGGGTCAAAAATATGAAAAAATGGCCAAGTTGTGCCACTAAGTTCAAAACACCATTGAAATACATTGAACTGCATAGTTGCTTCTTAAGTTTGCAGTCTGGCTTAGAAGAGTGAAGCTGTGTCTGTGGTCCAGAGAAGATTATGACGTTGGACCTCTGATGGGTAAGTAAGGGCTTGGAGGCGGGTGCAGAGTGGGAGGGTCAGGTGGGGGAGTGCAATAGTGCAGAGAGGCATAGAAGGACTTCTTTCTTTTTTTTACAGGTAAAAAAGATGATTCCTACACTGAGGGGGTTGGGCTGTTACGTTTCTGGAGGGAGTGGGTGGTGGGTGCTGAGAGGGAGGGTTGGGTTGGGGAGGGAACCATAAATATATATATATATTTTTTAAATTACAAATAACGCACATGCTGAGTAGTGGGGGCAGTAAGGATTTGTGATCAGGACACTGGGAGATTGGGCACCCTCAGTGTCACTATTATGTTTCTGGATGGGGTGGAGGGTGCTAAGAGGGAGGGTTGGGTGGGGGATATGTATCATTTTAAAGAAAAGAAATCAGCAGTCAAGGCAGAACACAGCAGTTTGCCATGACCAAGATGGTCACTGCATTATACTGCGCATGCGCTAGTATTCGTGCATGCGTAATACAGATTGGTGACCATCTTTGACACAGCGAAGTGTGCTGTGTTCTGCAGTGACTGCCGACACACAACAAATAGCACAGTGCTATTTCCAACTGAGACAACAAGCGGAGTGCTCCTCAGATGCAGAGGCGGCTGTGGTGCAACTCGAACATGTTGTTCAGTCAGAAGGAATGCAATGAGTCCTTTATTCATAGCAAGAGGTCTGCAGGGCTATGTCCACTGCAGATCTAAAAATGTAGGCTTCTGTCATGTCCTCCCTCTCTCTCCTGGTCTCTGGAGAATACATATTTAAACTCTTTAACCTATCCTCATGTGTGCTATCCTAAAGATTGCTGAACAGCTTTGTTGCCCTCCTCTGGAGTGATTACAGCATTTTTCCATTTGTTTTAAGATGAGGGACCAGCCTTGGGTGCAGTACTCCAGGTGTAGTCTCACCAGTTTTCTATTACAAGGCAGAAACAACTCTATCCTCTGACTAATGATACTACTCCCTATGCATCCCAACAAAATGCTGTCCCTCTCATATGCTTTATTGCACTGAGAATTTGACTTCAGGCTGTCACTAATGATAACCCCTAAGGCTCACTCCTTTGTTGACTGTGCCACCCTTACTTTATCTATTGAGTACTCCATTTTAGGATTCTTCCTCCCTATTTACATACTATGGTTCATACTATGGTGGTACTGGGAGCAAAAGACAGATGCCCATTAAAAGCTCCCTTCACATAACCCTTAACGCATAGATATCTCAGTATTCATAACTCATCTATCTAATTTGGTTTTGACTGTAATTTTATTATTGCTAGATATTATTACATCCAATGGCATAGCGTTCCACACAGTAACTATTCTTTTTTTTTTATACTTTATTTTTATTTGATTTAAAAAGTGTACACTCTTATACATTTACCATGTTCAAGACCATTCGATACATCAAAGTAAAGATATTTCTTCTGGAGAGAGTAAGTATCTCCTTAATCTAAGGAAGAAAGAGCATCCTGAACATTTTGATACCACATTGGGGGGTAATACAAGATATAGTATCCCACGTAAATATAAGCAGAAAATCAGCTGTGTTAAAGAACCCATGAGCAGTGTGACTAATTTCGTCTTACTAAAGTCTATTTAAAACATAAAGTCCAGCACGGAGCATTAACTCCACAAAAGTGGAGTATGGGATGTCACACTATAAATCAAAAGTTAAGTATAAACCTTTAAGTTTAAACATCAGCAGCAGGAACATAAGAACTCTGATAACTTCTGATATATGAAAGGGCTCAATATTTACTTCAAGCTGTATTTATGTTAATTTTTAAATGTTATGCCAACAGACTAAATTAAACCTTCCAAACTGTTACATGAGTCTTTCAGAATTGTCCAGAACAGTGTCAAAAGCATCATTGTCTAATTTATAAGCATACCATTGATTCAACCAGCTCCTAATTCCCTGATATTCTCATCTTCCAATTCAGTCTCTCTGGTACATCGAGCTGCGGCAGAGGTAAAGCGAGTGGCCCATTTCCCGGCCTCTGTGGGATCTGAAAACAGCCAGACTTTCCCCTGATGCACAATATGTAATCTGGCTAGAAAAATGGTTGAATGCGGAATGGTGGCTTCACGTAGCAGATGCCTTGTGCCATCAAATTTCTTGTGGCGCATTATGGTGGCATAACTAATATCTGAGAAGGAAAGGACAGTATGCTCATCCTGAGTTATGGGACTCAACTGTCTGGCCAACCTCAGAATTCGATCTCTCATCCCCACTCCATCAGTCACCACCAGCACCTGTGTGGCACCTCCGATTCCTCTCTTTGACCCCTGGGTGTAATATGGTAAACTTTTTGAACACTGAAGGGCAAGGATTGACCCCTCAGGACAAGTTTCTCTTCTAGCCAGACTTTAATGTTTAATAAAGGGTGATTTCCTTCAACCCCTTCTGTGAGTCCTAGAATGAGCACGTTGGAGGAGCGGGATTGATTCTCCAGGGTCTCCATACGAGCCCGAAGGTGAGTGTTCTCCTTGATGATTGTGGCCATAGCTGCTGTGGAGGATTCAGATGCCTTTTTAACATCGTGAAATTCTGTTTTGAGGCCTTCCACATCCTTTTCCACTGCTGTAACCCTAGTGGCAAAGGTATCCAACTTGTTATTAAGTTCAGCTACCAAAGTAATGATTCTTCTCAGTTTCAGACCTATGGAGGCCATCGTTCCCTCCAATTCTAGATTAGATGTGGCCTGTCCCTCACCAAGAGTCTTAGGTGGGTTAGAGGTCCCGCTTAATTTTTCTCCTATTCCGCCACCCCTTTCCTTTTCCGGGTTGCCCATCCTAGGGTTAGAAAGGTTCCTCTTTCTAATAGCACCAAAATTTTTCTCCGAGGACTGCTGGAAAGTACTATATTTTAATAAAATCGGACAAAAGGCTCAGAGCTGTGATCTTCTGCTACTGTTTAGCTTGAGCTCCACAGCACCCCCCCACACAGTAACTATTCTGTGTGAAAAAAAGTATTTTCTTCTGTTCGTATTCTGTTTCAAACATCTAAGCTGCAGTACATGGCCTGGCACTTCTTGGCATTACAAGAAATGAGAAAGCAGCAACATCCACAACCATATAGAATGCAAAATGTGAATTTATTTGCCAGAAATGGTGCTATAAGTGCAAATACTGGTGGTTTTTGGCAGTATTTTAGCAGATCTGATTATACTAAGCTTAAATATTCCTTGTATTATTATATATTGGCAGAGTTGGGTCCTTAATCCTACTTTGTGACTAATGCAGGTTGCTTGCTCTGTGCTTAACCTCTCCAAGTCCAGGTTGCCATGAGGGCACTTATAGCATCTGGGCTTCAGTAAGGCCTTTGACTTTGTGCTGGATCAGAGATTGCTTACAAAGCTGTGGAACCTGGGAATAGGGGAAAAACTGTCATGGTAGATAAGGAGCTGTCTGGAAGGGAGGCCCCAGAGGGAGTTGTCCTAAATGGCAAATTCCCAGGAGTCAAGCAGTTACTATGGGGTTCTCCAAAGCTTGGTTCTGGGACCACAAGCACATCTTAGATATCTTAGATATAAGGGAGGGGGTCAACAGTATGATGAAACTGTGGACAAGACCAATCTCTATGGGAGGGTGGACAGTTCATATAGTCAGGTGTAACCCCCGTGTCACCCGGGTTTACAAGAAACCCATTTAGATCTAGTGGCAGTCAGGGAAAGGCAGCTTGTGAGACACCAGTTAAATGGGTTTCACACTGTCTCACTCTGTTATCAGTCTCAGCTGAGCTGGAGGGATGACATTTTATAGAATTCTTGCAGCAACATAAGCCGCATTGGAATGCTGCAGCAAGGAGTTAGCTTAGAACACTGGGGATTTTTTAGTCAATCTTTGGCAGTGAGCTGTGGAAGAAGGAGGTGTGCTGCAGGTGGCAACCCCTCAGAGCTTAGCTCTGCTATAGAGCTATCTGGAGGTAGAGGGTGTGTGTTCTCGCCCTAGATAGAGACACAGAAGAAACCTGACATAGTGGTAGAGACCGCTCCCTGGCTTGTTCCAGTGCCCCATCCCTGAAGGGATGGAGGGAAGAGACCAGCGATTTCAGAGGAAATCCTCTGGCCCTGCTGAAGGAGGAGGAAAAGCTGCCCGATGATTTGTAGAGCAAGTACTGAGGTACCAAGATGTGTTTTTCCGTTGCCAGAAGCCCTGGGGCACCTGCAAATCAGTTGGTGAGTCAGCTCTGCTATAGAGCCCCTGTGTTCACCGAGACAGTGTGTAAAGTATCTGCTACTGCGGGGTCAGGGAAGGACAGCCAAGTACAATACTTGAAGTTTGCGTATGACTAAAAATGCTTGTAAACAGTGGGGGTCTACAGGGATGGACGTAGCCACTTAAAGAACATTACAAGTCAGGACACCAGTTCATGAAGAGTGGAGTGTTAAATGTGATATACATTTTGAGATAGCATTCTACAACCAGAGAAGTTCACAAGAAAGGTGTTGATTTCAAATGAATGGCCGGGTATGAATTTGGGAGCGAGAGGTGGGAGACCCCCCATCTGGAGTAACCAGATTTACCTCCACGGGTTTACTTTGGGCACCTATAGCTTTCTTCCTGGCACTTGGCCAGTGTTCGCAGAAAGTACCCAGATGTGGCATTGAGGATGATGTTTTCCCTTATGGAGCTAGGAAGTACTCCTGGGTGGTAGAGGGAGCCACCAGATAAATATTCATATCATATGGAGAAATGTCTCAGTGCTGGCCGAGGTGCCACGCCAGGGAATCCGAGAGAAGAGTACCAGTTCGGGCGAGAGCCCAGTGTGTTCAGAACCTGAGGGTTACAGTGTTGTGAAGAAGATGTGTTCTTGTCTCTGTTAATCTACATTGCCAGGGAGAGTAGCCCCGTGGGGGTCCATCTATGCTTTATTATTCTGTTATTGTTTTAAATAAAAGCCACACTCTAGAATCCCACTCCTGGTTGGGATATTTTAGTCATTGTTTCCTGTGTCTGGATTACTTGGGTGCCCCTATGCAGAGGTTTCAAACCTAGCCAAAATGCCGATCAACAGTTTTCCCCTGAACCCAGGCAGCCAGGTAGTGGGTTACAAAATGGAGGCACCGCACCGTGTTAATAAAACAAAAAAAAAATAACATCAACCCAAGCCCTGGCTGGTTACACAGGGATATGGTATGGGATATGGAGAGGTGAGAAAGCTAGGTCATTGTAGATGCATCAGTTACTACCCCTGCCTTGTGGGCTCAGACAGGGTTGAGGGGCCTTGATTAATAAACTCCTGACTTGGGGGTTGATATCCTAGATTTAAATTAATTTCACAGTGCATTCACAAAAGGAAAGGTTTAAGTGGGCCTGGTGTAAGTATCGTACAACCGCCTGAGTGCAGTACCTTCCCGTAAAAGCACCTCACCCATGAACCAACACAGTGCAATAACAGTTCCCACAACAAAGCAGGCAATTTATACTTACAAATAAAATATGTCCAAAAGAACAAAGGCTTTATTTTGGGTCAGATTTCAAGCACTAAAATGAAAGGGGGTTCACAGCACGAGGCAGCATAATGTAGACCTAGCTGGTTCTTCTGTGCCCTTCCAGTTTCAGCCTTATTAACACAAGGTCACTCTTCAGTATCCTGTAAAATGCAACCTAATACAGTATTAACCTAGGGCTATGCTTCACATGTCTTTCAAGGCTTAGCCCAACAACAACGCCCACCTCCACATCACACAATGCGCAGCACTGTTGCTTGCCCCTGTTTTCTTGCACTAGAGGATGCATACCTCTCCCTGCTTGCACCAGTGCACAACCTTTTATTACTACTATGCAGTGCGTGGTGCTTAACTGGGTACCCAACCATGAAAATGGTGTAGTCCTAATGACTTTGCATGTGGTTGGCCAGCACTGGGGCACTTAAACAAATAGAAGCAATACTTTGCAAATCAACTACAGACCCAAAGGCTTTTTAACCCCTAGGGGTATTTGAAAATCCCAGCCGGATGGCCTAGTCCAGTTAACGCATCCCAGTAACTACGATATAGTGATGGTTGTTTCAGGGCAAACCCTGATTTTCTCATAGGTCTTCCAGACTGGGGGATCTTCCTGGATGCACAGGGATGATGGCACAGTTTGCAGCGAGTCCTTCTCTGGCTGGTTTCACTTATCTCTATTTTTCTTCATGGTCTCCTGTGTCAGCTGACAGATAGTTGTTGTCTCCAGTCCCATTCAGGCATCTCCTGATCTCCACATTTGGGGGATGATCCTCTGAATCCTAAAAGAACTAAGGGAGGACCTAGTGACACCACTGACCACACTTTTTAACAAATCATGGGAGGATGGGGTGGTACCTGAGGACTGGAGGAGGGCAGATGTGATTCCCCTTCACAAAAGTGGGAGCAAGGCAGAAGCAGGAAACTACAGACCTGTAAGTTTGACCTCAGTGGTAGGGAAAATGATGGGATCACTTCTGAAAGAAAGAATTGTTGAGTACCTAGAGGCCAGCAGGGCACAGGACCCAAAGCAGCATGGATTTACAGCAGGAAGGTCATGTCAGATGAATCTAATTGATTTCTTTGACTGGGTGACCAAAGTAATAGACCAGGAAGGGGTTGTGGATATGGCCTACCTAGACTTTAGCAAGGCATTTGACACAGTCCCGCACAAAAGATTAATAATCAAGTTAGCCAGCCTGGGACTGGGTCCCAGGGTGGTAGCCTGGGTAGCAAACTGGCTGCACAACAGGACATAGAAGGTAATAGTAAATGGAATACATTCCGATAAAAGGGGGGGTTACTAGTGGAGTACCTCAGGGCTCAGTACTGGGTCCAGTCCTTTTTAACATCGTTATAGGTGACATTGCAGAGGGTCTGGAGAGAAAGGTATGCCTCTTTGCAGATGACACAAAGATCTGTAACAGAGTTGATACACAAGGGGGTTAGAAAGGATTAGAAGGGACTTGGCAAGGTTGGAGGAATGGTCAGACATATGGCAACTTAGATTCAATGCAAAGAAGTGCAAAGTAATGCACCTGGGAAACAAAAACCCAGGAGAAGAGTACACAATAGCAGGGGAGGTACTAACAACAACAATAATGGAATAATGGAAAGGGACCTGGGGGTAGTCATATCAAATGACCTAAAGGTGGGTAAGCAATGTGAGAAGTCAGTAAGGAGAGCCAGGGGGATACTGGGATGCATAGGAAGGGGCATCACAAGTAGAAAAAAGGAAGTGGTTATCCCTCTGTACAGACAGTTGGTGAGACTCCATCTGGAGTACTGTGTGCAGTTTTGGAGACCTCATCTACGAAAGGACAGACAGGATGGAAGCAGTCCAGAGGAGGGCAACTAAAATGGTGCAGGGTCTGCATCAGAAACCATATGAAGAGAGACTGCGACAGCTTAATATGTATACCCTTGATGAAAGGAGGGACGGGGGGACATGATAGAAACTTTCAAGTACCTCAAGGGAATCAACAAAGTCCAGGAGGGTAGCATCTTTCAGAAAAAGAGATGTGTAAGAACAAGGGGGCACAATTTAAAGATAGAGGGGGGATGGCTCAGGGGTAATGTGAGAAATTTTTTTCACAGAGAGAGTGGTGGATGCATGGAACCGCCTTCCTGGGGAGGTTGTTGGGTCTAGAACAGTGGGAGAATTCAAACTTGCATGGGACAGACATAAGGCAATTGTAGTAGGGGGTGGCAGGAAGTAGGCTGTTGGTTAACTAGAATCTGCAGCTTATCCAGTAAGTAGGGAAATGGGCAGACTGGGTGGGCCAAGTGGTCCTTATCTGCCGTCAAAGTCTATGTTTCCATGTTTCTATGACACACATAGGGCAGCTTAGCCTGTGAAAAAACAATCCTATCTGTCCAACACACCATGTCCTGGCATTCAGTCCCTAGTGTGTGGTGATAACTGGCTCCAGGCTTTGGTACTGGCTTGGTGGCTTCCCAGACTAGCATTGGTCACAGTTTCACCTTAAGGCTGCAGCACAGCAATAGTTTCTTAAACAATTGCTGCAGCCTTCAGCTTGCATTCACACTGAGCTAGCACATGATTACCTCTATCACTTAGCAAGAGTTTTGCTCCTCGCTCCCTTTCTCTTTGTCTCTCAGGCAGACATGTGGATTGCCTCCTTCAGCAGCTCCACATAGGCACCAGTCTACTTCTCACTGAAGACACATGCAGAATGACATCTGGCACAGCCCCTGCAGGTGTCTTGGGAATGCCATCTCTGATTTGATTATATTGCTGTCATTCACTCTGGGACCAGGTTGGAGGTCCATAACTCAGTAAGCCATTGACCACTAATTTACACCCACAGTTGTCTTGTAGTCTTCCTGTGTCCCCGGAGTGCTTTGTGGCTCCCGCTGCATGTTTTTCAGTGGGACTGGCTTTGCTGCCACCCTCTGACCCCATTGCCATATTGAGAGGCATCAGAGGTGGCTATCATGGCTGCATTTTTTGTAGTCCACTGGGGCTCTGACCCCAAGTCTCATTCTAAAGAGGGCTCTTGCCCTTAAAGAGAATGTCTAAGATTTTGGTAATGGCTTTTAAAATACATTAGTCCATCACCTTATGCTAGCGACACTCATTTGAGCCCAGAAAGGAATTTATTTTTCATTAAGTCCACTACAGAAGGGAAGAGACTGAAAATTGTGCTGAGCAGATAGCCAGCTGAACTCTTCCTCTTCCTGGTCAGCTGGCCCCCTACCCCCTCACTCAGATGTTTTGTGATGTATAACCAGGCAGAGGGAGGTGGTGTGCCACATAGAAGTCAAAGGAGAACATTTTCTGAACTGTTTGATGCTGTATATGTCATCATTAAGCTATGATGAAGGAGGCTTCTACTAGGGAATTAATGCATGGCTGGGGGTGGGTGGGTTGTGGCATGAGGCCAAAAGCCGAGTGCCTACAACCTCCAACCATGCATTAATTCCCCAGTAGAAGCTTCCTTCGGAGTGGCTTAATACACTTGTAACATGGCAAGCATTATAAAGAATTCTTCTTACAAAAGTAATCTCACTGACATTCATTTGGAAAACAGAGACACAAACAACAGTTTAGGGATTTCAATTGTTTTACTGTGCTATTCAACACAACACATAATAACAGTGCTAACATCTATTTAATATAGTGATGGTGCAATACTGAACTACACATATCTAATGATTTGTTACCAGTATTACACATTCCGATATGTTTAACAACTTTTTAGGCAGCAGAAATTGTTCTACAGCTATTGTTATTATACTGTAAAGCATTCAGAAATGCTGCTGTTTAATGCTGCTGTGCATCATGGGATTGTTTCCCACACATAGTTGCATATGCTGACATTCAGCTGCTGCTCTGTAACTAATCGTGCAAGCAGTCAACAGTGTAAGCTGTGCTATAAACATTTCGTGTCTGAACTACTTTTAAGCAGGCAACCGTTATTAAACAACTCAACAATGCAGATCATACTTTCAAACTACAACATGAAATGGGGAAAAGGTATTGTTAAGATTATACATGGCACTCTTGCTTAACTATTATCTTGCTTTTCTGGAGAGGAGTAATAACTGAAATTTACTGGGCCATGCACTGTGAAGTGGCTGATATTAAATGGCTCACTACTCATACAGGGAACACTTGCTGGGGTACTGTGATTTTGTGTGTTGATTCGGCCTTAGGTGTGTCACTTTCACTCTGCTGCTTTGTCTTAGGGGATGATTCCTCACTATCACAAGTAAATAGCCTTGACAGAGTTTTCTGTGACTGATTTTGAATCTCTTCTTTCAGGACGCACTCAGAGTCATTCCTTGCTGTGTTTGTGGGTGTTGCTTTTGGGGAGTTATGGGAAGTGTTACTTTTCTTTTTGGTACCAGCGTGAGATAAAATTTCAGACCACTTCCTATGGTCTGTTTGAGATGGTGACTGGTAATTCCTGAGGCTGGTCTTGCATCTATGCCCTGTGATTAAACATGATTTCTCTAGATGTGAGACCAGCCTCAGACGACATTTGTACTGCCGTGCTATGAATGCAGTGGTTCGTGCAGTGGTCACTGAGTTCTGCATCTGACAATATTTGGACCATCATATCGCCCAGATAATTATGGCCCATTGGCTGTTTGCTGTACCAGATTTCTTTTTTGGCTAGAATATGTTGGGGGAATCTGAGAGGATGCAAATAGAAGGCAGGAGCATTCGGTGGGCATCTAGGCACATACTCCTTAAATAGAGCTACTGGACAGTTCAGGGAGTCTGGCTGCGAGTATAGCACACCTCTAAATACTTGCTTATTGGGTTCATTTATAGAGCTGTGATTTTTGGTCAACTCATTAAAAGCACTGGCCCTCGTCATCTTTTTCAACCCTGAAATAAATTTTTTTCAGCTGCCTCAGCCCTTCTCTACCTTGTCTAGCAAGCCCAAGCTGCATTTCAAACCACAAGCAACATACAAGCCCATACGCAGGCTCAGGATTAAGTTTGGGGGCTGTTCTGATTTTGTCAGTGTCTGCTTGGGATATGCAAGGGTGGGGGGTGGCTATATCTTGGCCTGCTCGTCTGTATTGCTTCAGCACAGCGACGAACACATTATGAGCTGCCTGAAACTCTACATCAGAGGTGATGGTGATCTCTCTATTCACCTCTACACTATTAAAATATCGATTCGGCCCTGCCCAAATGCCAATAAAAAAGCAAATGCTATACTCTTTTCCATCTTCAGTTCCAACTGCCCCATAAAATCTTCTGAGAACTGCTGCTAGAGTGGGAATAGGAATAGTGGTGATGTCAGCTGAGAGATTGTTAGATGTTAACCAATCCGAAAATACATTGCAGGCCCACCCTGTATTTTTATGAGTGTTCTGCTCACATTTTTTCCTTTCCAGATCATCTAGTTGTTCATTTTGATAACACTGCATGCCTACCACTTTTCATTTATGTGGCACACTAACATAGAAACATAGAATTTGATGGCAGATAAGGACCACTTGGCCCACCTAGTCTGCCCATTTCCCTACCTGATGGATAAGCTGCATATTCTAGTTAATCAACAGCTTACTTCCTCCTACCCACCAATAGAATTGCTTTATGTCTGTCCCATGCATTCTTGAATTCTCCCACTGTTCCTGACTCCACAACCTCCTCAGGAAGGCTGTTCCATGCATCCATAACCCTCTCTGTGAAAAAATACTTTCTAACATTACCTCTGAGCTGTTCCCTCTCTTTCTTCAAATTGTGCCCCCTTGTTCTTGTACATCTCTTTTTCTGAAAGTTGCTACCCTCTTGTACTTTGTTAATTCCCTTGAGATACTTGAAAGTTTCTATCATGTCCTCCCTCTCCCTCCTTTCCTCAAGGGTTTACATATTAAGCTGCTTTAGTCTCTCCTTGTATGTCTTTTGGAGCAGACCCTGCACCATTTTGGTTGCCCTCCTCTGAACAGCCTCCACTCCTCTATGTCTTTGTGGAGATGGGGTCTCCAGAATTGCACGCAGTACTCCAGATGGGGTCTCACCAGCTGTCTGTACAGAGGAATAACAACTTCCTGTTTTCTACTGTTGATGCCTCTCCCTATGCATGCCAGTATCCCCCCAGCCCTCCTTACTGCCTGCTGTCGGAGCGGGCATTAATGCTGTCTTTGACTTGTATCATATGTGGTGCTTTGTCCAATCAGTTTGCTGTACTTCAGATTACATTTGTTGCCATGTTACAAACTAAAGTAATCTTTGATATAAATGAAAGTCACTGCCCAACTAACAGGGGCCCTATTAGTTGAGCAATGGCTTTTATTTATAACAAAGGTTGCTTTAACATACATAAAACTGTTTAAAAAATTTCCTCCATTGACTTCTATGTGGCACAGTCCTGTGTTCTGCCTGGTTAGACATCACAAACTGCCTGAGCATGGGAGTGGGGCCGACAGGTCAAGAACTGAAGGGGTTGCCTGGTCATCTGTTCAGCACAGTTTTTGACCACTTCCCTCCCATAGTTGACTTAAGGAAAGCATAACTTTTTGTGCTCAAATGGCTATCCCCAGAAGAAGGTAATGAGCTATTGTATTTAAAATGCCATTACCGAAATCTTAGATATTTCCTTTAAATAATTTATCTGTGCCCCTTTAGTGTGTGGCAACCATCAGCATCAGGCTGTGGTACTGACGGCATCTTCCCAGACTAACTGTGGTCACAGTTTTGATTCAGGGCTAAAGCACAGAAAAAGTCACTCAAACAATTGCTACAGTCTCAGCTGGCATTCACAATGAGATGGCACATAATTATATCCTTCACTTAGCAGGAGTTCTTCTTCTCTCTCCCTTTCTCTTAGTCTCTCCTTTAGCAGCTCCACATAGGCACTAGTCTGCTACTTACTGCAGACACATGCAGACTGACCCAGTCCTGACACAGTCGCTAAAGTTCTTTGGGGGTTGCCAGCTCTGATTAGTTCATATAGCTGTCAGTCACTATAGGGCTAGGCAAGAGGTCTGTCACTTGATGAGACATTGGCCATTAATTCTGCAGTTCTTCTGTGTCTCAGAGCCCTTTATGGAGCCCTCTGCAGGCTCTACATCTGACTGGCTGTGCTGTCACCCTCTGACCCCATTTCTATATCAAGAGGGTTCAGAGATGGTTAAAATCACTGCCCATATTGTAGTCTATCAGGACTCCTGCCCTTAAACAGTTTATGTCTGCCCTTTTTGTGCTGACGGAGGTCATGCATGTGTCTAGTTTGGTCAGGGTGTTCAGTTGGGAATCCTCACTCCATCACAAGTGTTGATCACTCATGCCCATTGACAGCAGGCAGCCACCCTTTAATGTGACAAGGAAGTCACTTTCATGGTGCAGGAAGCACAGAAGAAATCAGTGCTCCCTCCCTCATTCTCTTGCAGCCCTCCTCTTATCCCCCTGCCACAGCATTGAAGTCTTCGGGTCTGGTGACAGCAAAAAAGGTCAGCAGCAGTTTGGACTAGGCAGTCAGGGCTCTGAGGAGCCAAATGTAAGCCCCAAACTTGGGGGAGGGGTTATACTGATCAAACATATGGCAACTCTGGTCAATGCCACAAAGTGGGCAAACACTAAAAGCTGTTCCACCACTGGATGTGCTAGTCAAAAGAGCCAGACCAACAAATGAAAAAGTCACTACATCCTGCAACCATGTATAATGCAAAATATGAATTTATTTGATGAAAAAAATGCAAGTGAACCCCCCCCCAGCCCCCCATCTAGTGGCATAAACTTCTAATTGCAGATGGTCTGGGGGCATTAGGAGGGGGTTACATCAAGCACTAAACGCTTGAGCAAGTGCACTCTCAAACAAGGCAGGAAATCTGTGAGCCTACCTTACTGGTGTCTTCCTTCACTAGGATCTTCATGCTGCAACCTCCTGACTCCTCAAGCCCCAGAGTCCCTCGGTCCCTTCTAAGGCAGGGTGGATAATTCATCTGGAATCAAGACGTATGAGAAATTAATTTAGCTACATGGAGGGGAACAATTTCCATTTAATTAACTCCTTCTTCCAACTTAAATAAGGCACACCACTACCATCTTTCCCAACTAGCTTCCTTATTCAGCTCCAGCTCCACAAATGATTCTAGCAATGCAGGGGTCACATATTTCTTTTAAATAAATAAAGCAGCTCCATGGGGCTATGCGAACTTTTTTACAAGAACACTTTAGCTGGACATTTAGAACAGCAAACGATAGTTTTACAGGCAGTACAAGCAGGGATTCATCTCTTCTAGCTACTTGGATGATTTACCCAAGGTACATCTCAGTTTAGAAACCCACCAGCTCCTGGCTTTCTGATCTGGTAAGCCAAACCTTTTGTCTTTTTCCCTGGTTACCCACACTGAAACTCTCTCTGGCACTGGTCGATGCCCTATCTCCGGTGCAGGAAAGCATGCGGCTTCCCCCACCTGGCCCCTGGGCCTCAGCCCAAACCTCAAGGGGTACCAGGATTTTGTCCTCCGACTCAGGCCCTGTAACCCACACAATATTGGCTAACTCTGCTGGTGCTACACAACTCATGGAACCTGTGCCCTCCTTTCACTGAGCCTTTCCGCAGTATGCCTCCACTGGTGCAGCGGCCCCAAAACCCAGCCCTGCTCAGCACTTAAGTCCCCTGCTACTGGCTGTCCTACCACAGGAGAGCCCCTGGGCACTGCCACTGCCCAGGCCCCTCTGAACAACCTGCTTTCACAGGTAGTGTCATTGTCCTGGCTCTGCTTCCTGCTGACCCTTTACAGGGGAGTACATGTCCAGACCCACATCCCTACTCATCCTTCCTGGGCTTCTGTTAAGCTCCAGCCAGAGGCCACCCTTCAGGGCCTGTCCTATGACCTGTGATCCACCCAGCTCTTTAATGCTGGCACCCAAGAACCTGCCCCTTTGAACAGGCCCCATAAATGGGTGAAAAGGCCCCTGGCTTCATCTGCCCCCCCCAGGCTGCCCTGCCACACTGTACAAGGGAGCACCTCTGCAACCAGCTTCCCCCCTGTGAGTACCCTGCCACTGTCCCCACAGCCCTGGCAGCCTAGGAACACACCTTCACAGGATCTCTAAGGGCTTCTGCCTATCCTGGCCCTCTATGGCCACTTAAATTTCAGTGACCACCAATGACGCAGGACCTGGCTAACCATCCTCCCCCACAGAACTCCCTTACCCAGCTCCTCAATGGCATGTTGCAACAAAAGCCATCCTGTCTGCACTTCGGGGTGGTCCCCCTCACTGGCCCACCCAAACCGCCAAGCTCCCTTCCTTGACCGCCTACTTTGCTCTTCCAGCCAGCTCCCTCCAGCCCCAGGCCTAATGCCCAGCCTGGAAAGGCCCAGAACGTCCTGGCTGCTTCCTTAAATACTCTCTAAACCTGTTCTCTGTTGCTACGTTGAGGCCTCCAGCAGCCAAAGTCCCCCAGAGCTCTAATACATTCCCTTGCTAGGGGGTGCAGGAGGTGGAAAGGGATGCCTAAACTAGGAGCACAAGCCCCTCCACTAAGGGTGGCTTACACATGCAAGTGCAGATACTTACAAAACAACATGAGCTCACTAACAGGTGGTGATGCTGATGCTGATGTTGGTGACTCAGAGCTCAAGGTCCTCCAACCTGTTTCACTCATATGAGCATCGTCAGGGAGGGACTCACTGAGGAATAGTCAAATTTATTATGAATGCTTATTATGAATGCATAAGTATATCAAATGAATTGAGGATTTTCAATTTCTGTACAATAAAAATTAGGTATTGGTTGATGTGTTAATGTACTAAGGATATCATCTGATTGATTGATTGATTTTTACAATGGGTATTTTGATACAGTGAGTGTCACTACTAAGAAGTGAATTCTTTGAGGCTCACATACTTAACAGAGTAATATCAGATATTCCATTCCTAGCAATGCTGTTTACTGTGGGATTTTGAGGGGTTAACCACCTGAGACTGATACAGATACACAATAATATGAGTTATGTATGCATTTATTTACAATATAACCTGCCACCCTGGGGAAGCCAGAAAATGCTGATAAAATGTTGGCAGTATTTTAGCGGGACTGATGACACTTGTTTAGGCCCTGCTGCCCTTTTTGGATTCTAGCCTCATTGACCACTCCTACACCCAACTTCTGCTCCAATTCCCCCTTAAACGTAACCTCACTCTCAGGTAGTGGACCCCCAGCTTCCACTGTGAAAACTGAGCTGACAAATTCTTTTATGATGTTTGCCTTCTCTGTGTCATCCACCACTGTGATTCACCCCCTCCTTCCTGGTCATTTTCTCAATACCCACCCCTTAGACTTCCTTTTCTCCTTTATTGTATGTAGCAAAAGACGATTTCACCATTTTTCTTGTCCTCCTTCACTTTCTTCAGTTTAGTGTTGGCTTTGACCCTTTTAATCAGTTGTTTGATTGTTTTAAGCTGTTTCTTATATTTATACTTGCGCCCTGTCTGCTCTCTGTTATATTTTCTAAATGCTTTAGTCCTTGCCCTGACAGCCTCCCAAACCTTACCATTAAATCAGACTAGTCTCCTGCATTTTTTATTCTTTTTGATATGTTTAATGCTGTCCCTTGCTAATCTTAATGTCTCTTTTTATAATCTCCAACATGCTTTCCATGCCAGAAACCATAGTCTGCCTAATACCATTCAAGTTGGCCCCTCTGAAGTCAGGGACCAGCACCAATGAGTTCTGGCTCCACTTGCTCAGGGAGATGCTAAATCTCACTATGTTGTGGTCATTGTCCCCACTTCAACAGTCTTCTATTCTTCCAACAAGGTCCCTGGTCCTCAAAGAAATGGAAACCCTCTACCCTGCACCAATTCTTTAGCCACATGTTAAACAGATGATTTTAAATCTGTCTACTCTTTCCTCATGTGGTCCCGATAGAACCTCTGAGAAGATTACCATAACTGCTTCTGCTTTGAGCATTCTAGCTAACACCCTAAATGTCTCTAATTCCCATTGATTTTATATCTTGTGAAGCCAAATTATTTGTCTGTAGGTAGATTATCACACCTAGCTTCTCTTTCACATCCCTAGTGTACTTCTAACTCTAGGGATGATCCTGTCTGCTGCTGCAACAGGGCAGCATCACACCACTGTCTCTTCAGGAAAGGAAGCACACAGCAGCATCTCTATCCAGCTCACAATAGAATGCCTTGTCACCACTACTCTCATCCTGTACCCTATGCCTTTAGCTGCCACCATCTCCCTTACACTTCCATTATGGATGCTTCAATCCCCCCCCCCCCACTGTGTCACTTGTCAAAGTTCCACATGGTCATTCAGACTGTACCACTTCAGCCAGTGGCATGAAGTCATTTCTGGTCTTATTCTGGGCTTCCCCTTTGCTTCCCACCCCCCCAGCACCTGCGACCTGCTTAATCATGTTCATTGTCTGATGCAGCTCTTAGGTGTCTGCTAGTGGAGAGGCACAAGAAGCACTTCCTCTCTGCACACAGATGCCCTTCAAAAGCTGAACTTCAGCCTCTGAAGCAGCTAGTTCTACAGTGAGTACATTAAATCACCTGCTGAATCTGGAACACAGTTGTGCCACAGCCTCTACAGCTCATCAACCTCCCTCCCCTTCCCCCACCAGAGAGGCCTGACTCCATGAGCATCATTAATCTGACTCAATATAAACATTCTCATCACAAATTTAAGCTATTTGCACTATGAATTTACTTTAAAAATAGTATCATGATTAGTAGGAAATATGAAAAAAATATGTGAGTAACACAATTCAGGGTGTACAGGCCTGCAAGGGTCTTGAATTAATAAGTGCTTCTCAGTTCTCACCATGGCTTATAGCCCATGATAATACTGTAGGTACAGATTAAAACATTATCTTCATGAAATCACAGATAAAAAGATAAGAAAATTGTTCGCTAATTTTAGATTAGAAACATTTCTGAGCAAAGCACTTTTGCCTGATAAAATAAATAAAAAAATTAATCTGAGCACAAATGTACATGTGAGAATGGTGGGACTGATAACCTGAGTCATATAATGCTGGAATGTTCATGGTATGAAGATAAAACAAACACCTGGCTTGGTCCCTTTCTGTGTCATAATCAGATAGAGAACTGGGAACTTTAAATAATATTCATGACAACTGAAGACCCACATTACTTAGAAAGAGTTGTAAACTATGTGTGGTAATAAAACTTAGAAAAAGAAAACTACCATTTCTGTTTCACTTAATGCACTGTGCCTGAAACTATATCATATAGGATAGTGTATGGGAGCTCATACACAACCACGTAATTCTCATACTGAGTGGTTTCCATGACTGACGAGGACCTCGAGCAAAGCTCGAGGGTCCACCGATCACGGAAACCACGAGGTATAGAGAATTACATGAGTTGTGTATGGGGGCTCCTATACACTGTTCTTTATAGTATATAGTGCCCAAAAGTAAAAAAAAAATTCTTACATTTTAAATTATTTGCCAATGGGTTCCTGCGCTTCCAGTACTTCCGCTTACCGGCCAGCAAGCACCCACCAGGAGTCAACCGCCTCCTTGTCCTATCAACAGTGCTGTTGCGGGTGGTTGCATTGTGATGTACCTACTAACACAGAATGAAAGTCGTTCTACATTAGTAGGCACGTCACTAGTGCAGCAGAACAACTTTATTATGTGTATGGATTTTCATACACAACACAGTTCTACTATACACTATAGCATAAGAATCTAGAATACAAGAGACTGTATTAAGAATTATATACAGAACTGTGAATATTTTATGGGGTGAGTTAATAATTATATTGTATATTGCTATTTCATCAGTCTGAAAATGTACAAGAAAAAAAATGATATAAGGAGCAATTAAAGTTGAGTAGAAGTGAACTGCACCTTTATTGCTCAGAAGTGGGCATTCTTCTGTTTATAAGTGATTACTGGTTTGATGTTTGGGAATAGTGTAAGTGGTTATACGAACTTTAACTTCTGCCTTTCTGTATTGCCACCTTCAGTAGAAGAGATGGGTGGTATTATGGAAATCGAAAACCCAGTAAAAAGGGTGAAGAGAGTGCCAGAGGAGGAGGGGGAGGGCAGGATGGAGGATGTTTGAAAAATGCTAAGCATGGAGAGAGGGGTGAGGCTGGTTTAAGTACAGATAGTGAGCAGAGTTATCCCCCAACATCGAATCTTAGGCAAAGCCCTCCCATTCAATGTTTAGAAATTGTGTAAGTGCTTGTATAACTTTAGCTTTAAATTTGGCCTTTTTCTATTCAGTAGAGGAGCCAGGCAGCATTATGGAAATAGAAAGTCCAAAAAAGAAAGAGATACCTCCTCCAACTCATGGAGAATGCGAACAGTAGCACGTAGAAGAGGAAAAACTCCCTTTGAGGAGGAAACCTCTGAGAAGCCATGGCTACTGAACTGCCCTTCCTCTAGGCATACTAAGAGGAGATATTTCTAAAAGCTTGTCCAAGTTCTGCTTCAGGATTGGGGATGCAGGTCTCAAAACATGAAGAGGTCTACCTTCCGAGTCTCTTGATGATGTGAGCAGGGTCACTGTTCTTCGATGTGAAAGATGCAGTTCCGATTCAAAAGGAGTGAACTGTGAAGGCAAAAGGATTAAGTCTGAGTCTTTGTAACAGGATTCTTATGTGTTCTAGGAAACATTTGGCTGATAGTGGCATGAGTTTATGGATAGACAGGAGAGATTTTGAAGAACTGGAGCAAGCATGATGGTGCATGAGTTGATCCAATACAGCTACTGGACACCAATTATTCTCAGTGGGGTAGTATGAGATTTGAACTCCTTGATGCAGTCTATCAGTTTTTGAAGTTGGGAAGAATAGAACGTAATGATTTTCTTGCTTTCTTAAATAGGAAACTGTAAGAAATTTAACTGAAGAAGCTAAAGAAGTAGTAAACTTTCCAGGACACAGGAAGCCATAGAATGTTGAGCAGATAGCTGAAGAAACCTTGATGTCTGAGGTAGGGTCAAAGGAGTTGTGTGTAGTAAATCCAACAATTTGTAAAATATAGATCCTTTAATAGGTATTTGTTTAGGAGCATTTAATCAGGATGCTCTATGGATTCCGAGTAGGAGGAGTTTGACTGAAGCATGGGGTAGCTTTAAAGACATAGATGGAGTCGACTGAAAAAGAAAAAATTAAATTCCAGATAGGTATTGTTTAATGATCTCGAATGATAACTTCAAGGCTTGGTGGCAGAAGGTTATAAATATCAGGATATGGTTGACAGAGAAGGAGTTTGAATGAATTGATTGGAAGGTGCAGAATGAGGAAAATTTCTTCCAGGTGGTGGTGTCAGTTGCTCGAATAGTAGGAGCTAGGTCTGACTACATAATGACTTCAGCTTTTTGACAATAGAATGTTAAGTCATGATTAGATCGGTGAATCGAGGAGGAGAGGTCATGGTTGAATCTGCTGCAGTACAGAAGCAATGGAATTCCTGGAATTGAAATTGAGACAGATAATCAGCAGCTACGTTTGCGTAGCAGGGATGTGAAAACATTTCAGTGTGAAATTATGGCACAATGATAACCAAGTCAGCCTCCACATGAACAACATGATGAAACAGGATGAAGACCTGCCTTAATTTATGATGTCCACAGAAGGTTGATTATCAGAGAAGACAGAGATGGTCTGCAAAGACCAAAGATGGCCCCATATGAATGCAGCAGCTACGATAGGGTACATTTTGAATAAAGGAGATGTTTTGGAAAAGTCTCGAAGAGTGTATATTTCAGGATGCCAAGGAGCTGCAAACCAGGAATGATTGAAAATAACTGCAAAGCTATGATTAGGAGATGCATCGGTACATATTGTATCCTGGAATGGCGATCGGGAGATGGTTCTTTGCAGAACATAGAGCATCCATTCCAATGAGCTAGAAAGTGGGATCACATGGCTAAATCAGAAATCACTGTAGCAGTGATGGAAATGTGATGCTGAAGTTTGGAGACTGAGGAGGAAAATGATAGAAGGTGGGAAATTAATGAATGGCCATGCGGAATGATTCTCATTGTGAAATTGAGATAACCCAGGAGTGAAAGTAATTCTCATTTGATACAGGAGGATCAAATGGAAAAAGATTCCACTAGCACTTGAATCCTGAGTAATTTATCAGGAGGTAATCTGGCTTCCAAGAATATTGTATCCAGCTCGATACCTAAAAATTCAATAGACATAGAAGGTCCCAAGATTTTCTTTTTTCAGACAAAGGCACTGCTAATTCCTGAAAGAGGTGGATTAGAACAGTGATGCCAGCAGCTGGTGCTGAATTGGCTGGATTGATTAGTAAGAAAGTGAAGAGAAGGATGACAGCTGGAAGATGCTAGTTGTTTAGCAATAGCCAACAAAGAGTCTCGGAAAACATGTTGAATAATTTTGGGCTGCTTTTGCAATCAAAACTCAGATGAACAGTGAATTAGTAGTGATTTTCCCACTGAATGCCACATAAGTGCCACAGAGTAGGATGGATGGGCAGCTATTTAAATGCATCTGAAATGTCCACTTTTGATAGCCAGGATCTGGGGCCAAATTGCTTAATAATTGTAATAGCATTGTCTATTTGAGCATAGGAGAGTGAATATTCATCAGATGGAATCAACAAATTGATGCTCGTAAAAGACTTTGATCGAGGTGCTGATAAATCAGTGATTAGTCACCTTTTGCCAGAAAATGTTCTAGTGGCACTGCCAATAGGACTGATCTGGTAGGTGAGAAATGGTGGGTGCAGAAATGGGCAAATGAGGAGTCCTTTTTGAATTTATTTCTGTAATAATTGCTGCATGACTTCAGTTCTTTTAAGGCAAACTGCAAGTTATGACATTCAAAGGTGTCAGAGGGAAGCACAGCAATGCTGGTGTGAAATTCTTCGGAAAAGCCAGTCAGAGGATATTCTACAAATGGACGAGAAGGATGAGTAGCTAGTGCTTGGGTTAAAGCCCATAGATTGACAGAAGTGGAAGGGTGCTGTAGTTGTCATTGTTTTGACCAAAGTGCTTTCAGAGAAATGAATCAAGCATGAGCTTCAGTGCAGAAACTGCAAACATGGAGAAACTGGCAACTGGTTCATGAGCATCCATTATCACTGATGTTGTTGCAAATCAGTTTGCCTCCCACATACTTAATTTGCCATCCATGCATGTCTAGGTTGGGGTGAATGTATGCATGAGGATTAGAGATCGTGTGGATGAACCAGGAAGAAAAAAAAAAGGAAGCTGGGGCTGGACCAGCTGTTAAATTCTTTGAAGCCATGGAAGATGAGTAGACATCAGAAGCTGTCAGAGGACAGAGGGAGGCAAAGTGGGAAAAAGAACTGCAGAGTGGGCAGGAATATGCTTGCTGGTCAGTGAAGTGACAGCAGAAGAGTTCGTTGTCCAGGATGGCCCTATTCAATTTTTATTTTTTTATTTTTTTTTATTTATGCTTTTTTGTGCTGCTCCTCAAGCCCTGAAGGGCTCGCCAGGCTCTTGTAACCGCCCCCTCATACTTGGGCTTACCCCCGCTGAGTGGGGCCGCCAATAGGCAAACTCTGGTAGCCAGAGGGGGATGGCAATGGAGCCGGCTCATTAGCGGAGGCCAGCATTTTGTAGACTGTAAACCCCATGGGGCGGGGACATGCAATGATGGCTCACATCTGCCCTGCCCCCGAATGTGCAGGTGCCAAGTGCCGTGGAACTCCTGGCCTCTGCCAGGGGTCTGTCGTGCATTGGACTCGCAATCCCACCACCCCCCAGAGTAGAAGAGCAGTCCACCAGATGCTCAATCCTACTCTCCCCATCTGGCCCTCCAACTTCCGAGTCCTTTCCCAAACCTGGGTTGTTGGCGATGCAGATGGCAACCATGCCTCTGCGCCAGTGGGCCGGCAGCCCAATTCAATCTTGTTTTAAAATGAGTCAATGCAGTGGTGGCTTTAGCAGAAAAAGACTGATGATAGTCAGAAAAGTGGGTTCCTCCATACTGGATGCGTAGGTCGATGATGAGATAGAGATATGAATCCAGTTCTTCTCATCTAGAAGGGTAAGCAGAACAGATGACATCACGGTATATTCTGAAAGCAAGTGTAAGTCCCCCATCCCCATGTCTAGAGGTATGCCTGATGGTACTTTGGAGGAGGGGGGTCATAACAGCAGAAACACATACCAAGTCCTTAAAGTACAGTTCTTGCCATGGCTGGCTTCGCAGGAAACGGGTTCTTGTGTGCCAGTGGTGCCATAACAGGTGCTGAGCTGCCAGGGACTTAAAAATTAATCAGCAACAACTTTTCAATAAATGAAATGTCCACACTGAAAGTCTTGCTAAAATGGGGGACCACATTTTAATTAATGAACATGGCTGATCACGAACATATTTACAAAACCGGTTACTCCCAGCCCAGGAGCCCACAACAGAGTTCACAGGCATTACATCGGTGGTTCTACATGGTCATGAAGACCCCCCACCCTTTTAAAGTTAATCCCTGGGCTGGGTGGCTGTATATGAGTTTCGGGCAGCAGCAGAACTAAGAAGCCGGGTGACCCCTATACACTGGTGGCAGCATTTCCTCGATCTCTAGACTACTCAGTTTTCAACAGCAGCTCCAGGTTCCCTCACAAATGTGCAAGTGGACAGAAAGAGACCCTCACACACTCTGGGCTCCTTACCAACTTCCCCTCCAAATCCAGGACTTGAGTAGAAGACTATCCCTTCAGACATCTTAAGGCAGATGTCCCCACCACCAGTCTCCTCAAACTGTCCATGGTCTAGCCGTTCACAACTCCTCTCCCTTGGAAGCTGCACACCAGCATAGCGGAGCACACTGGCTGCTACAATAACAGGATCAGGGGGTTTAGGATCCACTGTCGGGGCCTGCACATCAGTCCCTCACTCTCCCTTCTGCTCCAGCCTCTAACAGGCATGATGGCTTCCATCCCGTCTTCCATGGTGGACCTGGGGCTGAAGGTTTAAATCCAGACCCCACAGAGCACCACCAACAAAATGTCCACCACCTTGTAAATGCCGCTGCTACCCTCCACTACTGTTCAGACTGCCAAAAACTGCTGGCAAGAGTAGGACGGATTCCTGGTGGTGACCTCTGACCCACAGAGACCCATCGATGGGCAGAGGCCATACACATTAAATAATTAAAAGAACTGAAAGGGCCAGGAGGGGAAAAGATAGTAAACCCAAACCCAAGCATGGGTTACATCCCCCCCTTTAAATGCTCGCTGACCAGGTGAGCACCACTAACCAGCTACTGTGGCCCCATACTACCATAGGGTATGTGCACTTCCCCATGGAGCAATGAGGTGCATAGCCCACTGGGACTCCACTGAAACGGTGGATTCCAAAACTAAAAACTCTATGGGACCTAAAACTGGGTGTCCCAACCCCACTAGATTGAACCTATTACAGGGTGTTCTTACCCCAAAGCTAACAGGGACCTAAACTTGGGCATCCCAACCACTGTTGATCAACCACTTGTAATGCCCAGGGCTGTTTACCAGGCACCACAGAGGTGGCATCCCAGTTCTTAAACTAGTACTACCTACCTAATAGAAATGTAAATGCTGTCATGCCACCTAAAGCTGCTGTGCCCATTATAACCACACTTCCCCCTGTAAATAACACAGCCCAAAACATTTCAAAAGCAGGCAATACACATCTAAACATACACTTTTAAACATTTCAAACACAGGCTGCAAAAGGCAACATATCCAAAATAAGTAACACATTTTTTTCTGAAGAGCACCGTGGTGCACAGTCCCAGTCTATTATTTTTGCAGTAATAGGAAACAGTCTTAACTAGAGCTGCAAAAGTCCAGGCACTGAACAATCAAAGTTACATTCCTCCTCTTGAGTCACAGTCTGTTCTTTGCACTAAAATGATAATGAAAAGTAAAATGTGAATGTTCAACTGTCTAATACAGCTATTGTATCAGCATAGCAAAGGCTCTGCAACCACATAGGATTAAATAAGGTAGGTAGAAAAGGGTTAATTTCACCCATGTTACTGCAGTCTCAGACTCAGGTCAAAGTCCTCTTGAAACAGCATCTTTGTGGGGGAGATGTGTATGCTTGAAGCCACTGCAGATCTCACGTTTGAGGAAAATAGTAACCAGGTGGAGGCTTGGTAGTAGACTGTCCGAAGGTGCCCACACCTTCCATGAAGTCTTTGATCCTCTTTCCCAGCAGAAACATAAAAAGTGACGGCAGAAGGAGACCGAGGGTCCATCTATTCCAGCAGGTCCTAGATCAGTGTGTATGTCTTGAATAAAGTAAGGCCTTCCCAGGCGTAGTTGACACACTATTGACTTGGTAATGTTTTCAGAGGGCAGAGTTCATGCTGTCTGGTCCTAGACGATGCTTTTTATATAATTTGTCCAGGATACCTCAATAGACCCATTCTTGTTTATTTTCTTTGATAATATCCCTGATGCTCTCAGGGAGGTAGGGATATATGAACTGTGAATAATCCTAGTGGATCTTGTTCTTGATGATACATTCTGACTGGCTCCATTGGCTCCATTCTGGCAGTTGTCTTACACTGGAATGAGAGGCCTGCCCATCTGGCAGCCACACTCTCCCCCTGTACCTCCTCACATTGGAGTCTCCATTGGTTATGCGGTCATAAAGCGCCCTCCGATGTCGACACTTATCAGCAAGGCTGGGTCTGTCCTTCCAATGGGTGCGGTATAACGATTCATGATGGATAGGAATGTCTCTATCAAGGTCCCCATCACTCACATGACTGGAGCACTACAGCAGTAAAAAATCCTGCTGATGCTTCACCTGGCCTCTCTGAGGTGGACAGAGGAGAAGTTGGTTCATCAGGCACTTCAGCTGGCTTCTCTGTAGTTGCAGCAGCACCCTGGTAGACTGAGGGTGCAGTGGGCGAATGCTGGGCAGGTTCTGAAAAGTCTTTCAGGGTCAACAATTTCATGTGAGCCCCCCACCCATGACCTTGTCTGCGGGACATGGATGGCTTGGCTAACTCAGGGGCTTCTGGCTTCAAAGATGCACTTCACTAGGCCTTTCAGATTCCTGCTTCTCACCCTGCTCTGAGTGGACTTCTGAACTTGAAACAACAGCAGTTACAGATGCCAGATCATCCCAGCTTTCCAAGGCTGTCTCCATCGAGGTAACGGATCCCCTTAACCCACTTAGCCAAAGGAAGTACTTAGGATCAGTAGCAGGACCAAGGGCTCTTCATTGGAAAGTTTTGCAGAGCAGCAGCGGGGTCACCCCTGGACCCTCAAATTGACAGATGACACATTCTGAACCTGTGATCTTCTCTATAACACTCTATAGCCATTTAAGTATTGTCACTGGTACCATCACCTCAGGAGCATCAGAAGCAGTCACCATGGCTATTTCTCCAATGGCAAACTCAGAAACTGGAGTTTCTTTAGATGAAGATCAATTGTGCAGCACAACAGCTCCAAAGCAGTCCCTCGCTGTGAATCTGTCCTTACACCAGCTTCACCAGACCCAATTAGCTTACTTCACCAGGGCAATTAGCATACTCCTCACATGTACTGCTCTGCAGCCAGCTCTGCTCCTCAGACTTCCAGTCACCAAATGCACACAAAAGGTGTTAAATTTTCCACCCTGCGCTATATTGTCCCTTTGACAGTCCACACAATATAAACTTATAAACACTGCAACTCTTCATGAGCAGTATTCTCAGGAAAACATTTTCAGCCATGGCACCCTATAAAACAGATCCCTGACGAGCCCCATGTTTGTAAGCCCCCTAACCCCATGTCAAGGGGCATGCCTGATGGCATTTTGGGAGAGGGGGTCACAACAGCAGAAACATATACCAGGTCCTTAAAGTACAGTTCTTACCACAGCTGGCTTTAATGGAAATGGGTTCTTGTGTGCCAGGGAGTGCCATAACAGGTGCTGAGCTGCCTGGGACTTTAAGGTTAATCAGCAACAACATTTCAATAAACAGAATGTCCACACTGAAAATCTTGCTGAAATGGGGGACCCCATTTTAATTAATAAACATGGCCGGTCACAAACATATTTACAGAACTGGTTACTCTGGGCCCAGGAGCCCACAGTGGAGTTCACAGGCAGTACATTGGTGGTTCTGCATGGTTGTGAAGACTCTCTACCCTTATAAAGTTAATCCCTGGGCCGGGTGGCTACATATGGGTTTCAGGCAGCAGCAGAACTATGAGGCCTGGTGACCCCTATACACTGGCAGCAGCATTTCCTCTCTCTCTCTAGATCACTCAATTTTCAATGGCAGCTCCAGATTCCCTCATGAATCTGCGAGACGACAGAAAAAGAGACCCTCGCACACTCAGGGCCCCTTACCAACTTCCCCTCCAGATCCTGGACTTGAGTAGGTGACTCCCCTCAGACATCTCGGGGCAGATGTCCCCACCACCAGTCTCCTCAAACTGTCCATGGTCCAGCCACTTATGGTTCCTCTCTCTTGGAAGTTACAAACCAGCATAGCGGAACACACTGACTGCAATGACAGGATCGGGGGGTCTAAGATCCACTGTCAGGGCTCGCATATCAGTACCTCAATCTCCTTTCTGCTCTGACCTTTAACAAGCATGACAGCTCCCTTCACTTCTTCAATGCTGGACTCTAGGGCTGAAGGTTAGAATCCCAACCCCACAAAGCATCACTAGCAAAACAGCCACTGCCTCGTAAATGCCACTGCTACCCTCCACTACCGCTCAGATTACCGAAAACTGTCAGCAGGAGCAGGGAAGCATGCCTTCTCCTGCAAACCTACTGCTGCTGACTCCATGGTGCAGAAACCACCTAAATGGTGTCAAAAGACACCTATATATGGCTGTATCCCTGACAGTGACTTCCGAGCTGCGGAGACCACACCGATGGGTGGAGGCCATACATATTAAATAATTGCTAAGGGCCAAAAGGGCCAGGAGGGGAAAATAGTAAACCCAACCCCAAGGATGGGTTACACATGGATGAATTTGTCTATGGTTAAATTTTTATTTTTTTAACCAGGAGACACACTAAGCTGAAAGCTTGTTTACGGGTGTGACCTGGGAGCACTAAGAAGTTAAGTGACTTGCTCAGGGTCACACAGTATGCAAGTTGGGGCTGTGGTATTCAAACCCAGGTCTCCAGGTTTGCAGCTCAGAGCCTTAAACCACTGTGCTATATTGCCTCCTGAAGAAGTCTAGGACCTTGCAACTTGAGGATGATGGGGACGTCTCTGCAGGATGCTATTCTATTTTCCATTGTATCATGGGATGAGATAAGGAGAGATATCAGGTTTATGTCCTTCCCATCTAGAATATCTTTGTAGAGGTGACTTGGGATCAGGTGAATGGGAGATATGAGCAATGGAGGAGTGCCTAAAGGAGAAGTACCCAAGTCCTGACGTTATTGAAAATCATATTTATTTATTTATGTATTGAAAAGTTTCACTGGGTAAGGCACACTGAACAACAAGTTGCTCATCTCCCGGTGTGACCTGTGGGAGAGGGGAGATGGAGCTGTATAGTAAAATATTTTACAACAAGTCACATACAGCAGTATAGTAACATATTGAATACATAATAGACAATTACAAATTTTTACTGCAAACACCTGATTAACATAAAGTGTACAGTGTTTCAAGTAGCACTGATTACTTACAGGGAGATAAGTACCAAAAAGCAGGCAGTAGCCGCATGTGCAACATCAAAAGTGGGACATTATGGAGTACAAACAATAGGTAGGAGTCGCAGCAAGTTTGCATTAAATGTAGGAGGGCAGTGACCATGAGAATAGCAGGCACTATGGTCATATGATGCAAAGACTATCAAGTGGCAAATACATAAGGAGATTTATCATTGCATTCTACTTCAAAATCTAGATTGGGATTCTCTTGCAACTCGTAGAAAAAAACATGTAGGGTATAAAGCCTATATGGAGTATGGGGGGAAAGATAAGCATGGAGTGAACTCCCTTGATGTCTCTACTTTCTATAAGTATAATTTGAGGCAATTGAAACATAGATGTCTAAAAGTCCCTCTAGAAATTAATATTTATAGTAGAATGCAAAGACGTTTCTATTTACCAAAAATATGGAATGAGATAGATCCAGAAATTAGGATTATTGATAGTTTAGGTAAATTTAAGCACTCTCTAGATTTATTCTGGAGAGACAGATGTGTTTGCTATGGTGTTATCAAGTGATACTATCATTTGCGTGTTTGCCTGGATTGTAGATTGCCTCTAAACTCTCTCTGCTTTATTGTTATTTCTGGGTTGGGGTATTTGGTAGTATTAGGGGATGATATTACTATTTCTCTCTCTCACCCTCCTCTCTTTCTTTTGATGTTCCCTTTCTTAGACCTGAAATCTTAGAAAAATGCCTTGCATTAATTGCGTACAGAGCAGAAAAGTTCAGAGCCAAAAGGCTGGCCTTCAGGAAATATAAGGGAACACAGCGGGATGAAGATAGGGAGGCATACCAAACTGCCCTAAGGGAAGCAGGTAAGACAGTAAGGCAGGCAAAGTCCCAAACTGAGGAAACACTAGCACGAACAGTAAAAGAAGGTGACAAGACTTTCTATAGATACATTAGTGAAAGGAGAAAGTCCAGAGGGGTATTGCTAAGCTTAATGGAGAAAAGGGAGCATGTGAGGAGGAGGACCCTGTAAAGGCATCTATCCTAAATAGATACTTTGCTCAGTATTTACTGAAGAGAAGGTAGGCAGGGCCCACAGCTCAGCATCATGGACACAGGGGAGGGAGGTGAGCACTACTCCCTTCACAAAAGAAAGGGTCCTACAAGAGCTTGCTAAGCTCAGAGTGGATAAGGCAATGGGACCTGATGGCATACATCCCAGGGTACTTAAGGAGCTAAAGGAGGAACTAGCAGAGCCATTAGCAGAATTGTTTAGTGAGTCTCTGAGCACAGGAGAGGTCCCAGAAGACTGGAGAAGGGCTCATGTGATCCCGCCTCCACAAGAGTGGTAGCAGGGAGGGAGGCGGGAACTACAGACCGTCAGTCTTACTCAGTAGTGGGCAAGATTATGGAGGCACGCCTTAAGGAAAGGATAGTGCAACACCTGGAATCCATAGGGGCACAGGATCCAAGACAGCATGGGTTTACAAAAGGAAGGTCCTGTCAAACTAATCTCATAGATTTCTTTGACTGGGTAACCAGAGTGGTGGACCAAGGGGGAGCAGTTGATGTCGCCTACCTTGACTTCAGCAAAGCTTTTGACACTGTTCCACATAGAAGATTGATAAATAAGCTGGGTAGGCTCGGGTGGGTCAGAAGTTGTTCAACTGGGTGGCAAACTGGTTGACGGGCAGAAAACAGAGAGTGGTGGTAAATGGTATACAGTCAGAAGAGATGCAAGTCACAAGTGGGGTACCTCAGGGATCAGTCCTGGGGTCAGTCCTATTCAACATCTTCATTAGTGACCTTGCAGATGGACTAGAGGGTAAGGCTTGTCTGTTTGCAGATGACACCAAGATCTGCAACAGAGTAGATGAGCCAGATGGGGTGGGCAGAATGAGAAGAGATCTGGATAAACTAGCAGAATGGTCAGAAGAGTGGCAACTGGGATTTAATGCAAAGAAGTGCAAATCATGCACATAGGGAAGAGAAACCCTGAAGCCACTTATAGGTTGGGAGGGGAGTTGCTAGCAGTCACAAAGGAAGAAAGAGACTTGGGCATCATCATCACTGATGACCTAAAATCATCCAAGCAGACCTCTAAAGCAGTAGGTAAGGCTAGGGGGGTGTTAGGGTGTATTAGTAGGGGTATCACAAGTCGTAAGAGGGAGGTAATAATCCCTCTGTACAAGACATTGGTTAGGCCCCATCTGGAGTACTGCGTGCAGTATTGGAGGCCACACCTTCACAAGGACATTAATCAAATTGAGGCAGTCCAGAGAAGGGCAACCAAAATGGTGCAGGGACTGCATCAGAAGACATACGAGGACAGATTAACGGAGCTCAATATGTATACCCTTGAGCAAAGGAGGGAGAGAGGTGATATGATCGAGGCATTCAAACACCTTAAGGGCATAAACAAGGTGAAAGAGTCTAACATGTTTAAATATAAGAAAAATAGCAGGACAAGAGGACACAGCATGAGATTAGAGGGAGGCCGATTAAGGGGAATGTGGAGGAAATTCTTTTCACAGAAAGGGTGGTGGATGCATGGAATGGCTTACCACAAGAAGTGGTGGCTATGAATACAGTGCAGGGCTTCAAACAGGCATGGGATAGGCATAAGGGAGCAATACAAATGACTATGAATAGATAGGTCACTGACAGAGCAAAGGCCGATGGCACATTTATAAGGTAGAAAAAGAAATGGGCAGACTGGATGGGCCTTGCGGTCCTTATCTGCTGTCAACTTCTATGTTTCTATGTTTCTACATATATATACTGCTTTGCCCATTTTTAAATGGTTATATTTATTCTTTAGTACAACATTTTTTATTCAGATTTATGGTATATTGTGTATTCCTGTTTTTGTATGCATCCTGGGAAATTAAGTGAGTGATGTTCTTAAGACTGTTCCTGTAATATACTTTATTACATGATGGGTTGTATCTGTTGAAACTGTATTCTAAAACAGGACAACTTTGATAAACAGGGCCTCTTCTGGTCCTAAAAGTTATTTTTCCTGTCAAAAAATAAAAGTTTTTATCTAGCTATCTATCTATTTAATGGCTAGAACATGCAGGTTGATTACAGTATAGCAGAGTTAGCTAGCAGGAGCTCCAGAAGGAGCACAAGCATACCTCCAGTTACAAATGCATCAGCAATAAAGCAGAGAACAACTTTAAGTGCGTAGGTATAATAAGGGCTTGCATGTAGGTAATGACTAGTCTAATGGCGACAGTAAAGTACAAGGCCAGATGGGGGGAGGGAGTTAGGTGCTGGCACAATTAACAGTAAAAAGTTGGGGAGTGCCATAGTAAGTGAGCTGGCTGAGGAAGAAAGATGGATTTGAGACGGAAGCGAGTTTCACAGTTTTGGGAGACGGTAGGAGAAAGCAGACTGGCCCATAGAGGTGGACCTCTGAGGTACTGCCAGGGTTCTGTGGTCATGGGATATGAGAAGACGGGAGGGAAGGAGTGGAGGGGAGAGGGAAGAGATAACATGGGGAGGAGAATACCCAGCCAGTAGGAGGAGACAAATTTTGCACTGTGATGCAGACGCCTGCTAGCTAGAGATGGGAAAGCCAAGGCTCAGTAAAGGTGACAATGATGGGTTAATGGAGGTGCATCCAGGGCAAAGCGGCAGAATGAGTTGAAAAGGGTATTCAGTCTGGCTAAGGAGGTGGCTGTAGCAGAGCAATAGACAACATCGCTGTAATAGATGATTGGAAGAATCATCTTTTGGACCAGTTCTCGCCTAGCCAGGAGTGGGAGGCAGGCATGATTTCTATATAGGACACCAAGTTTAGGGTGAAGTTTTTTCATTAAGGCCTCAATATGGTCTGAAAAGGTGAGATGCTGATCCAGCCAGATGCCCAGATATCTGAAAGATGTAGAGGTATCAATAATCGTCCCATCAAGGGTAGTAAAAGAGGGCAAGGATAGGATTTTAGCCACACGCTGTCTAGTTTTAGAATTTATAAGTAGTTGATGAGAGTGAAACCAGCTCTGGACATTGTTAAAGTCCAGCTGGAGCTGGGAGACAACAACTGAGGGGGATGGCCCCGTGGAATAAATGACCGTATCGTCAGCATACATGTGTATGGAAGATGAGGTGCAGATGGACGGTAGATCATTCAGAAATATGTATATGGAGTGCTCATAGGAAGTGCAGAGCTAGTTGAAGCAGCATCCTTATGGGCATGAGAAGTGGTCGTAGGAGTAGTGGAAGTTGTTGAGATGGAAGTTGGAACGGGTTGCAAGGGAAAGCAAGCTTTGAGAGAAGATATGTGGGATTGTAGCTCTGATACTAAGGTAGCTATCTGAGTAATGCAGTCTCTGATTTTAATAAAGCAGAATCTGGTTGGAGAACAGTCTCTGTTGGACAAATTGATTCCTGCCTACACTTGCCAGCCTCTTGAAGGTATGAGGTAGGGAGACAGAGACTGGTCTGGCTGCTGGTGAAGGCTGGTAGAAAACAGAAGAGTTGAAAAATGTAAAGAAAAGTCAAAGGGGTTGAAAAGAGAGGAAACAGAAGACAGAGTAGGATAATCAATGCTTGAAATTTGGGGGAACTTGGAGCAGAAGAAAAAGCCAAATATGCATGTTATAGTATAGGGGTTTCTATAATGTCTTCCTGGGCTTGCCTAATGCCCATTGTCAGGATTGTGTCCTGTGTCTGCAGTAGTTTGATTGTCTGCATGAGAGCGCAATAGTAAAGTCTGTCTCTTTAAGAGAGTCATTATGCTGTGTTAGAAATTAGTCTGGGCTGGGTCCGAGTAGTTTAAGGCTCGCGACCAGCCAGATGAGTGATATTTCTGCTCCATTCTGCAGTCGTTAGATGTGTGGAGGGAACTTTCTTAGGAACTGTGATTATTTGCTGTTTATCTGCTTTAATAATAAAAATATAGAAAGTTTGTCTAACCTGCTTCCATTTGCAGCACGAACATTTGGATTAGAGTCACCATTTTGGTTCTGGACAACCAGTGCTGGACCAATCGGAACCTCTGGGGACTTAAAATGGAGACTGTCCCCAGAGGCCTTGTGGGATTGAAAATCTGTAGGAGTTGTAGTTTTAAGTGTTTAGTGCCTAAATGGACCTGGAGGGGAAGCTCTTCTGTGACAGACAGTTCCATCAGCCAACCAAACCTTTTGGATGACTGGGAAAACTCAGAGCTGCCTGCAGCACTGAATCATTCAAGAGCTGGAGTGAGGAGAGTAAACAGCTCCAACCATTGAGCAGCTGCTCCTGCATAGTAGCGCGGGGAAACTGTGGGAAGGCTGTGTTTGGCCTGCCTGCCACCATCTTCGAGTGTGAAGAAGTCTGTGAGAGTAAATCGGACTTAAATCGGATAGTTTTGATTGAGACCTGAAGCCTGAAGAAAGAGTGTGTATTCGTTGCTGCAAGCGGACTGAAGACTTGCTCCAGAAGCGATTGGTCTGTCAGGTACCGAAGCGAAGCCTCAGAGCAAAAGGTTTGTGCAGAAGCCCTACTGAATTGCAAATGGACTTTATGCGAACTATTGCATAATAGTTGTGTCGCATATAAGTGTGCTGAATGCGCAGTGTGGGTCGCGATCTTGTTCCCCACCACTGTATATGTTATGCTAGCTGGAAGCTGCTCCAGCACTTCTTACAGACTATATCTGAACTGCTTGCTCTGTCTGGGCCCTGCCATCTCAGCCTGGACTACCACTCCCACTGCAGAGACTTTTCCGGTGAAAGGCCCTCTCAGGGATTCGGCCCCCTGCTCAACACCATCGAACAGGTAGTGACCACCACGGTAAGTCGTGTAGGCCCTGCTTCCCTTGGCAATCCAGTACAACATCCAAGGGTCTTCATCTCATCATTCCTGCCTCCTGGTCTGGGTAGTGTGAGTACTAAACAGGGTAGTTCCCTGCAACAAAGCTGCAATCATTGTGTGCCACCTGATTTACTTGTTTGGGCTTATTACAACGAACTGAGCCATCCGGCTCCGGATTACAAATTCTGGGTTGATGTGCATGCTAATTGCTTTCTTTCCTAAGGGCCCCAACAACAGCTGCAATGCTGGCCTACCCCAGGCAATGCTTCAGGCTAGCCTGCTTAACAACTGGGTACCCAGGGTTGTGTGACTGTATACAAGGGACTCACTGTACATGCATGTTCAGCCTGAACTAATCAGATCTAATAATCATCTGCTAGATTCCTGCCCCACCCTGGTTCACATCCCCCCTGAATAAATCTGATTGTGTTTTTTCTGCATTTAACTTGGCTATTGTGTACCTTCTTGGTGGGGATATTGTACTGCCATTGAACTGTTGCATCAATGGTCTTGTTTTACAGGGGGTCTCCAGGGCACTTGCAGTGGATCCAGCCCTGATGGTAAGTGCAGAAAGTGTGAGTTCAGTATTGTTATCAAGGGTATATGTGAATGCTATTTTGTTGATCTGTGTAGGCCACTAGAAGGGTTGGTGGGTGGTTATAGCATCCCAGAGGGCTATACCAACAGCAGTTATGCTACCCCAAAACCATACCTCTAGGTGGAGGCACCCGTTCACCGAGCTCAGGCCCCTCAACCTGTGCATAGTCACGCAGGCAGGGGTAGTAGCCCATAGGATAGTGCCACCTAGGGGTTACATAAGCAACTATAGAGGAAGGAAACCAAGCAGCAGAAAAGCGATGCTGTCATTTTAAGGCAGGTGGTGACATCACCACGTGTCTCAAACTCGGACGAATGGTGGTTTAGAACACAGCCGTGGAGAAAGGTAAAATCAAGCCATGAGAACCCCCAAAGGGAATGAAAAAAAGTGGTGACAGGATCTAGGGAAGGCAGCAGAATGGAGGTGTGTGAGGGAAAGGGGGGAATGAAGGAGACCTGCTGAAAGGGGGGGGGCAGGCAAGTGGGAGAGAAAGGAGGGGAAGAGCGGGCAAGGTAGAGAAAATGGTGAGACACCAAGCAGAGACAGGGGAGCAGAGGAGAAACAGAATTGGGGAGTGGTGAGATGCCAAGTGGGAAACGAGGAGCAGGGAGCAAAAAAGCAGAAGCAGCACAGCCACATGAACCATGCAGAGCCTAGTGTTCGAAACAAGCTAAGCATAGAGAGAGGGGGGGAGACTGGCTTAAATGTGGATGGTGGAAGGACTTATTCCCCCACATCAAAGCTTGGGTAAAGCTCTCCCATTACAGTACATCTTGGACCGTGTAGGTAACAAAGGCCTGAACCCCAATACATACAGTTTACATCCTGGATACAGGATTAGCTAAATGCAATACACATCTCAGCATTTTTAATGACCTAAGGTCTTTTTCATAATGCTCAAACTGTTATCGCAACTATATATTAAAATGTATGGTTGAATATATAACTTACGTTTTATAAATTCTATGGCACAAGGCATTAAGAAGGAAGAGAAGGACTTCTTTAGGTACATCAGGGAGAAAAGGAGCTGTAAGGACCACATAGTAAGGATTAGAAGAGGTTGGGTGGAAGCAGGGTGTGATAAGGCAGAAGCACTAAATGAGTACTTCTGTTCAATATTTACTAAAGAGAAGAGGGTGGCACCCAAGAGGGAAATGGCAGAAATGGGGGAGGGTGACAGATGGGAAATCATGGAGGGCAGAGTTTGGGAGGGTTTGAAGGCACTGAGGGTGGATAAGGCACCAGGCCCAGATGGCATCCACCCCAGGGTACTGAAGGAGCTGGCAGAGGTCCTTGCAGGACCCTTGGCAAACCTATTTAATGCCTCACTACATTCGGGGTGTGCACCTCAGGACTGGAGGATGGCTCATGTGGTGCCCCTCCACAAGAGTGGCCCCAAGGATGAATTGGGAAACTACAGACCAGTGAGACTCACATCCTTCGTGGATAAGCTAATGGAGACTATCCTGAAGGAAAGGCTGGTGGCCCTCCTAGAGGCCAAAGGACTACAGGACAGCAGACAGCATGGCTTCATACGGGGCAGATCCTGCCAAACCAACCTGGTGGAGTTCTATGACTGGGTAACTAGGCAACTGGACAGGGGCCATGCAGTGGATGTTCTGTATCTGGACTTCAGTAAGGCATTTGACTCAGTGCCACATGGAAGGCTGGAAGTAAGTTAGTAGGCACAGGGCAGGTGCAAAGCTGGTGAGATGAGTAGGAACTGGCTTCAGGGAAGGCAACAGAGGGTGGTGGTGGGTGGGTGGGGAGCTCTCACACCCAAGGGTAGTGATGAGCGGTGTTCCACAGGGCTTGGTGTTGGGACCAGTGTTGTTTGAGATATTCATTGCAGACATATCATTGGACATCAAGAGCAAGATCAGTCGGTTTGCTGATGATACCAAGGTAGGAGCAGTGGTGGATGACCTAGGGGGATGGCAGGGGTTGCAGGATGATCTGGCAAAGCTTGAAACCTGGTCAGACACCTGGCAGCTGGAGTTTAATGCCAAAAAGTGCAAGGTGTTGCATTTTGGGATGAAGAACCCAAAGAGGAGTTACCAGCTAGGGGGAGTGCAGCTAGCAAAGACAGAGGAGGAGAAGGATCTGGGGGTGCTCATTACAGGGTCAATGAACAACTCGGCACAATGTAGGAAGGCAGCTGCAAGGCCAACAAAATGCTGGGTTGTATTGCAAAGGTATATCCTCGAGGAGGGAGGTGAGTCTGCCACTGTATAGGTCATTAATTAGACCGCACCTGGAGTACTGCGTGCAGTACTAGCGCCCGTATCTGAAGAGGGACATTAAGTTACTGGAGGGGGTGCAGCGCAGGGTGACAAAGATGATCAAGGGGCTGGGGGACTTATCATACAAGAGGAGACTAAGGGAATTGAACATGTACTCACTGGAGGAGAGGAGGGACGGGGGGACATGATTGAAACTTTTAAATACATGAAAGGAATAAATAAGACAGGTACAGAGGGGCTGTTCAAAAAAAGGGAGGGGAGGGACACCAGGGGCCATGATATGAGACTGGAGGGAGGAAGGTTCAGGAGGGAGATGAGGAGACACTTTTTTACAGAGAAGGTGGTGGCTAGGTGGAATGCGTTACCTGCAGAAGTGGTATCTAGTAGAACAGTGGACTGCCTCAAAAGGGGATGGAACAGGACAAGGAGGAGGGTCAATGAAGGGGAAGGGTGGAAGGGAGGGGCAGCTGCAGAATAAGGGGTGCTAGCTGCACATTCGAGCAGACTTGATAGACCTCTAGGCCTTTATCTGCTGGCAAATTTCATATGTTCATATGTTCGTAAATTATGGCTATTTTTATACTTGTTTTGTATTTTATTGTTTTGTATTGACATCATGTCGATCAAATAAAGCTTGAACTGCACTGACTCAGTACTGCCCTTGCTTGTATTTACTACTGCCTACTTTAATGAGTGTAAGATATAATATGCTACACTATCCTAGATAAAGACCTGACCCAATTGTTATATTTTCTAGCACCGCCTTAATATAGTGCAACACCCTGTTAACAGTACTGCACAGAAAACACATACTCCCTGGTGTTAACTGCTGCAGTCTTCCTGGAAGTCCCTGCATTATCTAGCCTAGATAGGGACTTGCCCCTATTTTAGCACTGTCCTGCTAAAACAGTTACATAGAACCAGAATTTGACAGCAGATGAGGACCACTTGGCCCATCCAATCTGACCATTTCTCCCTAGCTACACTACCTACCTGCCTACACTATTACTGTACTGCAGACCATGCCCAGCCTACGGCTCTTTCTACCTCTCCTACTTCCTTTTCGCTATGATTCTCTTGTGCTTATCTCATGCATTCATGAACCCCACCACTATTTTCACCCCCTTCACCTCCCCTGGAAGGCTGTTCTAGAAATCCACCACTCTTTCTGTGAAGAAGTAAGACTGGATTTCTGGCTGAAACTCTTCAAGCACTCAATGGATTTAAAACATTTCTTCCATGAATGAATCACGTGGTGTTAATTAAGATCTGATTTATTGCTAAAATGCTTCACACAATCAGTATATGCATATGGATTTATCACAAGTTGGGTCACAAGTAGTGACCTTCAGTGTCAGGGATGTCCAACCTGCTCTTCTGGAGGAGATGATGAGGAGGCTGTTGTGGCAGGGATCCTCTGTTGCTGCCATTGATTTGAGTGAGGTCGAGTTGCTGATGGATACAGAGTCTAATAAGAGCAATGACAGCCTTGAGAATAAGGAATCTAACCTGCAAGACACTGATACTATGGTGGGGGACAAACAATTGTGCATAGAAGAGGAAAAAATAAGAGAAGCTCTGGCAGAAAAAAAGAAAACGGCTTAGATCTGGTAGCAGAAGAGGAGTCAAGATTTGACAGGCAGAGAGAGTGCTTGTGTGAATTGCAGTAGATCAAATAAGCTGCCAGCATGTCAGCTGGTATCCAATGAACACAGCGACCACAATCGAGTGCTTACAAAAACAGTGACTCAATTATGCCACCTGTGTTCAGGGCTACCTGGCAGGGTGGCGACTGGATACCTGGGTGGGTGAGGTAGGGCGATGGGCAGCATACGTGCACGCACATGCTCGGGGGGAGGAAGGGGCGGGAAGGTATGTAAGAGGGAGCATGGCACACAGCTGCTGAGCTGGATGGCTAGCATGGTGGGGAGGGTGGTCGGTTGGGGTGTGCAGGGTTCGGGTTTGGAGGGGTGTGTTTTTTTTTTGTCCTGGCAGGTGGCTTTTTTTTAAGAATTTCACCCCCCCCGACATACACCCTTCTGGAGCTGAGAATCCTTAAGTGGGGAGGGTGAGGGGGGGCGCAGTCCCCTGCATACATGCAAATTCAGTTGCTGCCTTGTAGTTCACCACAAGTGTTCATAGCCGTAATTCATTTTTGGCGATGTATACTCACCCAAACGGTGATCGCTATTCTGCGATCACCATTATGATGTAGAACTGCGTCAGCTATGGAGCTAACAGACGGAGAATTGACAGCTGTGCTAGAAAAATAAAGATGCCTGTCAAGAAAACGCTGGGGTATATGGAAACCTGCAGCCCAAAAAACAATCAGTTTGAGCAAAAATCTGTCTGATGCAACTTGATCCCCTGAGAGATCCTTGAAAGATGTGGGATGGACACAAAATGCCTCAGTGCCTGTCGAGATTGACCTGAATGAGCAGTGGTACAACAAAGAAGTGTGGCATCAAGCTCAGAAAGCTGGCTTTTCCTCAGAGTGTGAAACTAATGCTGTAGAGCCTAGAACAAACAAATAAACAAACAAACATTGAGGCTGCTGAAATTGAAAGCGATAAAGAGCAGGGGGAATTACCTGTTGCTGGAGAGCCAAGCAATTCTGAGCAATGCCGGGAATGGGACTCTGCTGCTGACAAGCAGGACAGCCATGAACTATCAGGTGAGGAAAAGAGTTAGAGAGGTAATGCAAATGTAATAAAGAACAAAAGCTCCCAAGTCAATAATGAAGGTCCATTAACTACTTCTATGTCAAGGACCTCGGGACTAATATTAAACAATATAGAAGAGGCAGAACTGAATGTATTTATTTATTTAGCTTTTGTTAACTGGGTAGGTTCGCTAGACAATAGAATTGCCTATTTTCAGGCAAGACCAGGGAGGGTTACAGACATAATGGATGTAAAATACAAAGTGACAGTACTTGTCAATACAATATTAAGCGGTTGATATAGAAGTACATGACCACCAAATACGTTACAGACAAATCATTTGGCTACGATACAGCAGAGCTTTAGCAATACATTCCTGATGCAAAGTATTTGACTGTGGTACAGCAGCAGTAATGACAACTGTAAGGGTCAAGACACTATAGTTCAAATCCTAGCCTAGGGTGAGACAGCAAGACAAGAATGGTTAATAGGATGAATAACCCATCCCAGAGCAGATACACTCAAGCAGATTGTAAATAAGGTACTTAGCAGTAGGACAGGTTTAGAACACTTAATTAAATGGAGGGCAGTAAGAGAGAATAGTTTCATCAGGGCAGGATAGAGTCAGACACATGAACAAACATCATTGCACATCAGGAACCTATGGAGTTCCTTCTTGAAGATCAAGTGTGATGGAGAGAGCCTTATTTCTAAAGGGAGAGGGTTCCAAAGTTTAGGAGCGAATGATGAGAAAACATTTTCGCACATTTTAGAGGCACATTTGGCTACAGCCAAGAAGGACGTGTCTTTGTATCACAGGGGGTAGACAGAAGCAGTAGATTTGAACATGCCAGACAAAGTAGCAGGTAAATCGGTGTCTGAGATCTTATTGATGAGGCAGCAAGTGGTGTATCTCCGAAATGATGAAGGGGGGAGAACCATCCGAGGCTGGAGTAAAGTGAGAAGTGGTGTGCAATTTTGGGCATGGATAAAGCAAATCAACAAATGTTATTGTAACAGATGTTCTACTTGTTCATAAGTCCTTTATTAGTTTCCTTACAAGCTACTTGCCTGTGAGCTAGGCTTGGTCGTCGGACTCCCTGGGCAATTGCCAATTTAGCAGCTGCAGTAAGATTATTCCTGATCTTGTAGGTGAGCCCACATTTAGAATTGACAGCTTTGGTAACATTAGACAGATGTAAGTTGAGAACCAAGCCAGGATCAAGGGTGATTCCCAGAAACTTAAAGGATATGATCCTGTTTAAAGGTGATCCATCCAGGCTGTTGATGGTTAGTTTAGGGGGGGAGGAGGTTCTGATCCTAGGTTTTGAACCAAAGAGCATGGAGACAGTCTTTTTGGTATTTAAGATGAGCTTAGTTTTCTTCAGCCAGTGTTGGAAGATATTAAAGTCAAAGTTTAGATTATGATTAATAGTGGTCAGTTCAGCGGAGCTGGTATAGAGTACCATGTCATTGGCATATAATAACGTAGAGCTTGTACCATTCATCATGGGCAGATCATTTGTAAACAGAGAACAGAAGGGGGCCCAATATTGATCCCTCTGGGATGCCAACAACAGCGCGTGCAAGTGCAGACTTGGCACTGCCAATCTGCACGAACTGCTGTCTTTCAGAGAGGTAGCTAGTGAACCAAGCAGTGGTGTCAGTGAAACTGAGAGTGGACAGTTTGGATGCCAGTAAGGAGTGGTCTGCTAAGGTCAAACGCCTTCGACAAGTTGATGAAGACAGCCCCGTGAGCATGCCTTTGTCTATGGCTAGCCTGATGTCATTAGTTAACTGAATAATTGCTGTGGATGTACTGTACCCCACTCTGAAGCTATGTTGTGCTGGGGAAAGTTGATTGTATTGTTGAAAGTGGTCCGTTATTTGGGTGGCCACTGCTTTTTCCAGTAATTTAATACAGATAGTATAGCTATGGGCGGGTAGTTGTCCATAATCTTGGAGTCTCCTTTTTTTGTGGATGGGAACTACATGAGCTATCTTCCATGTATAAGGAACTCTGCCAGTGGATATTGATAAATTGAACAGCCTTGTGACAGGAGCTATTTGACTCAGGCAATGTTGATAGCAGCCCCCCAGTGCTTCTTCCCCTAGGGCAGGCCCTTTAAGAATTAATAATGCAGACCATGAGCGCCAAGAGCTTCCAGCAGAATCAGAAAAGCCCACTAACAATTCTAGGAGATTTGCTCATTTTTTTTCTAACAGAAGAGAACCTGCACCCCAAAAGAATGCTGTTGGTCTTATCTATAGAGGAAGGTTGGAAACCCCAACCCCTCAGACAGGGTGGGTGCGGCAAGAGCATTATTAAAGGATTCATTAAAATCTCGTGACTCAGAAATATGCCCTAATTCATATGAGAGACTCAAATTATGATGTCAAGGGGGAAGGGTCACTAGGGGGCACAGTCTGAAGACGGAACGGGGAAGGTTCGGGAAGGAGATGAGGAGGCACTACTTTACAGAGAGAGTGGTGGCAAGATGGAATACACTGCTGGAGAAGTTAATTGAACTGAGGACAGTGGATAGCTTTAAGCAGGGTTGGGATAGAGTCAAGGGCAGGATTAGTACAGACAAGAACACAAAGGGGGAAAGACCAGGAAAGGGGAGGAAGGGAGGGGTTTGAGTGGGACTGGGGCAGCTGTAGTAATATGAAACTAAGAGCTGCACAATCGGGCAGACTTGATAGACCTGTGGGCTTTTTTCTGCTGGCAATTACGTATGTTCGTATGTAAACAAATTGCCAACTTAGACAGATTTGTGGGCATGGTATAAGAAATTAAAAGACACTCCTTTGTGGACCCCTTTCATGGCTATCTTATTGACAAAACCAGCAATAAGAACTGCACCAATTCTGTTTAAAAATGAAGGGATGAGCATGTTGGACATTATATATTGGCTCTGGCAGCATTGTGAAATACTGAACAATAATCAATCATACACTCACAGCAAATCTGAACTTCGGGGGTGGAAAATAAATGTAAAACTACTGCAGACAGATACTGGAATAATGTATTTACCAGGCAGTTTTTTTTCTGTGGAGGGATAAAGGTACCCTGTTTTACCAGTGTCAGCCCAAATCACGTTATAAGTGTGGTCTCCATGCATACTTTAGTAATGCCTGTGACAGTTTACATTGTAGTTATTGCTTGGGGTATGGACATGAAGCTAAGGACTGTAAGGAGATAGGTGCGATTTATGTGAAAAGCAGAGGCATTTATGTGCAAGGTGCCCATGGGTCTCCCATAATAAGGGAGATGGTTTGTCCCAAGAGACCCTTGTAAATCAAGCTCAACAAAAGGGAGCCACTCAGGCTTCATAGTGATGAGTTGCATCTCAGAACACAAAAAGGACAGAGGATAATCCAGAATCCTTGGCTGCAAATTCTAATCTTCCTGCGCAGGTCTCCAGCACTAACATGGCACAGGAAATTTCAGAGCTGACTTCTGAAACTCTAACAGAAAGTCAGCTCAGTCCTCTCAAGTTAGAGGAAGATTCTGCTACTCTAACATAGAAACATAGACTTTGATGGCAGATAAGGACCACTTGGCCCATCTAGCCTGCCCATTTCCCTACCTACAGGATAGGCGGCAGATCCTAGTTAAGCGACAGCCTATTTCTTCCTACCCCCCACAAGAATTGCCTTATGTCTGTCCCATGCATTCTTGAATTCTCCCACAGTTTTAGACCCCACAACCTCCTCAGGAAGGCTATTCCATGCATCCACTACCCTCTCTGTGAAATAATACTTCCTCACAATGCCCCTGAACCGCCCCCCTCTATCTTTAAATTGTGTCCCCTTGTTCTTGCACATCTCTTTTTCTGAAAGATGCTACCCTCTTGGACTTTGTTGATTCCACTGAGGTACTTAAAAGTTTCTATCATGTTCCCCTCTCCCTTCTTTCCTCAAGGGTATACATATTAAGCTCCTTTAGTCTCTCCTCATACGGCTTCTCTTGCAGACCCTGCACCATTTTAGTTGCCCTCCTCTGGACTGCCTCTATCCTGTCTATGTCCTTGCGGAGATGGGGTCTCCAGAACTGGATGCAGTACTCCAGATGGGGTCTCGCCAAATGTCTGTACAGAGGGATAACAAATTCCTGTTTTCTGCTGCTGATGCCTCTCCCTATGCATCCCAGTATACCCCCAGCCCTCCCTACTGCCTTCTCACATTGCTTGCTAACCTTGAGGTCATCTGATATGATTACCCCCAAGTCCCTTTCCTTTTTTGTTGTTGTTACTACCTCCCCACCATTGTGTATTCTTCCCCTGGGTTCTTGTTTCCCAGGTGCATTATTTTGCAGTTCTTTGCATTGAATCCTAGCTGCCATACTTCTGATCATTCCTCCAACCTTGCCAAGTCCCTTCTCATCCTTTCCACACCTCCTTGTGTATCAACCCTGTTGCAGATCTTTGTGTCATCTGCAAAGAGGCATACTTTTCCTTCCAGTCCCTCTGCAATGTCACTTATGAAGACATTAAAAAGGACTGAACCCAAGACTGAACACTGTGGTACCCCACTAGTAACTCCTCTTTCTTCAGAGTGGACTCCATTTACAATTACCTTCTGTGTCTTGTTGTCCAGCCAATGTTTTACCCAAGCTACCACCCTGGGACCCACTCCCAGGCTGGTTAATTTGATTATTAATCTTTTGTGTGGGACTGTGTCAAATGCCTTGCTAAAGTCTAGGTAGGCCATGTCCACAACCCCTCCCTGGTCTACTACTTTGGTCACACAGTCAAAGAAATCTATTAGATTTGTCTGACATGACCTTCCTGCTGTGAACCCATGCTGCCTTGGATCCTGTGTCCCACTGGCCTCTAGGTATTCAACTATTCTTTCCTTCAGAAGTCACTCCATCACTTTCCCTACCACAGAGGTCAAACTGACAGGTCTGTAGTTTCCTGCCTCTGTCTTGGTCCCACTTTTGTGAAGGGGAATCACATCCGCCTTCCTCCAGTCCTCAGGTACCACACCATCCTCCCATGATTTATTAAAAAGTGTAGCCAGTGGTTTCACTAGTTCCCCCTCTTAATTCTTTTAGAATTCTGGGGTGAATTTCATCAGGCTCCATTGCTTTGTCCACCTTCAGTTTTAGGAGTTCTTGCAGAACCCTTTCTTCTGTGAAAGGACTGGGATCGACCCTCCTATCAAGAGTGCTTCTGTTAATTGGATTAGGCACTTCCCCCTCCTCTTTTGTGAATACTGAGCAGAAATATTCATTCAGTATCCCTGCTTTTTCACTGTCCCCCTCTGCCCACCCACCGTTCATTCTATTCAGCTTCACTATCCTTCCCTTTGTCTTTCTACGCTCGCTGATGTACCTATAAAAGGTTTTATCCACCTTCTTAACCGAGTTGGCTATCTTTTCCTCAGTTTGGGCCTTTGCTATTCTGACTTCCCTCCCTTAACTGGTACAGCTGTCTGTCCTGCTCTTTCTGAGTTTCCTTATACTTCTAGAATGCTATCTTTTTCTTCCTGACTTTCACAGCCACCTCTTTTGAGAACCATAGTGGCTTTTTCTTTCATTTTGATTTGTTTATTTGCTTCACACAAAGGCTTGTTGCCTCTGTGATAGCAGTTTTGATGATTCCCCATTGTTGCTCCACACCTCCTTCTAGCCTGTTTGCTAGTGCTTTTCTGAAGCACTCTCCCATCTTGCCAAAGTCAGCACTCCTGAAGGCCCGTACCCTCACTTTTGTATGGCTTGACTCTGTAGCTGAGTTTAACATGAACCACACTGTTTGATGGTCACTTGTTCCCTGATGGCAACCCACTTCTAGATCTGAGATCCTCTCACTGCCCCTGTTTGAGAGTATGAGGTCTAAGATTGCTCCCTCACGAGTGGGTTCCAAAACTAGCTGTCTGAGGCCTGCCACCTGTAGGGCATCATGAATGGCCCTGCTCTTGGATGTGGCTGCAGCAAATGTGCTCCAGTTAACATCTGGCATATTCAGGTCTCCCATCAACAGTATCTCCCCTTTCTCTGCCATTCTAAGAATGCCTTCTATCATATCCTTGTCCATTCCCTCCCCCTGACATGGGGGTCTGTACACAACCCCTGTGCGGATTGTGGTGCCCTTTCCAGTCTCCAAGGTGACCCACAGTGCCTCCTCTCCTCCCTGTTTACTCTTTTGTTTAGTTGCTTTTATCTCTTCCTTTACATAGAGGGCTACTTCTCCCCCTCTTCTCCCCTGCCTGTCTCTCCTGTAGGTTATGTACCCTGGTATGTTAACATCCCAGTCATGGTTCTCTGTGTACCATGTTTCTGTGACTGCTATGATATCCAGGCATCCCTCTTCCATCAAGGCCAGCAGCTCAGGGAGCTTGTTGCCCAGACTACGGGCATTGGTACTCATTACCCTCCATTTCCTGATGGCCTTACTCCTTTTTGCCCCATCCCTGTCCTTCTTGCCTTTGTCACTTTCTTCATTTACCCCTGCCCTTCTCCCTATCGACACCTCTATGTTGGTGTTTACCGCACTCACTACCGTGATTTTTTTTGGGAGGCTAGGATTTTCCTGCTCCTTTCCAGTGCCTCCCCCCTTGGCTAGTTTAAATGCTTGCCCAGGAGAATTATACGTAGAGGAGGATGAAGATAGAACGTTAGGAGATGTTGGCAATACAGAGATCAATGAGGTAATATGTCCTCCCTCAGTACAAATGCCACCCCTACTTCACACCAGAGGAGTTTGAAGTAGTAAAAGCAACAGGTAACAAGCATTTGTCAATACAGAATGCTTGCTTGCTGTTATTAGCATTTGAAATGCAGGAGTTAGAGAGATGCAGAATAGGAATGGCAGTGAAGTATTGAACTCCACGCCAACCCCACCTTCACCCTGCAGAGATGGACAGGCATTGGGGTGTGCCTTTGGGTTGTTGCCCATAATGTTCATGCCATTTCACTTCACCCTATCCAGCAGACACCGACACGTGTAGAGGTGTGCCTTGGGGTGATCGGCTTTACAGTCACTGAACTCCATAAGGACATACGCTGAAATGGGTGCAGTATAGGAGAATGACGTGAAGTCTGGGGCAGAAGAGTCCAAGGCACATCGTGATGCTTGTCACTGGCTGCAGGGTGGTGGGGTGGAGGTGGAATGGCATGAGCATTACAGTTGGCAATCCAAAGGCACACCCCTGATGCCTGTCAGTCTCTACAGGGTGGGACGTTATGGTTAGAAACCCCTAATGCCCAGGGCGTTTGTTGGTATCTGCACTACACATTTTCAACATGGTCATTTTGTGACCCCCACCTTATGAAAGCATTTGGAACCTCTTCCCATGAACAGTGGCACTGTGAGTTTGTCAATGTGTCCCGAACTTTGAGTTTCCACAGCGACCGTGCCATTGTGCGCCAGATGTACGAAAACACAGATTGGGCAGGATGTGAAGAATGACAGCTGTACCATTCATAGGGAGGTGTGAAGAGATGGCAATGTTGAAAATCTGTAATAATAATAAAAAATGCTCAAACTTCATGTTACCTGGAAACTACATAGCATGCGTAATAACACAGTCATTTAGTGGAATTATTTCACTAATTTTCAACATAGGCATTTTGTGACCTCTACTCATGAAGACTGTCACTATAATTTTCTTAATCTGTCCTGAGCATTGATTTCCCACAGCAACCGCGCTATTCTGTACCAGATGTGTAAACGCACATTTGGGGCATGATGTGAAAAATGACGTGTACTGTTCTTAAGGAGGTCTGAAAAAATGGCAATGTTGAAAATCTGGAGTGAAAATACTACAAATTTGTGAAGTTACGAGGGTGCATGGAAACTGCACAATGCATGCTTGTAACACAGTTATTTTATGGACATTTGTCACCAAATTTTCAACATAGGCATTTTAGGATCTCTGCTCATGAAGAGAGTTATTGCGATTTTACATACGAACATACATACGAACATACGACTCTGCCAGCAGAACACACCGATCAGTCTATGTAAATCTCTCCGAGTGTGCAGCTAGCACCCTAGATTGCAGCTGCCCCAGCCTCCTCGCCCTCAGTTCCTCCCCCATTTGTCCCAGCCCCTGCCCCCCTGACTCTTTCTCTTGCTTTATCCCATTCCTTCTTAAAGCTATTGACTGTCCTACATGTTACCACCCCCTCTGGCAGCGCATTACAACTAGACATCACCTTGTCCGAGAAGTAGTGCCTCCTCATTTCCCTCTTGAAACGTCCCCCTTCCAACCTTAGTCCATGCCCCCTTGTCTCTCTTCCACTCCTTAGTTTAAACACCCCCTCGGTGCTAGGTTTATTTACCCCCTTGGGTATTCAAAAGCTTCAACCATATCCCCCCATCCCTTCTCTCCTCCAGTATGTACATGTTCAGCTCCTTCAGCCTAACTTCATATTCCTTTCCTTCCATCCCCTTTAACATTTTTGTTGCCCTCCTTTGCACCTCCTCCGATAACTTTATATCTCTTCTCAGGTATGACCTCCAGTATTGCACATAGTACTCTAGGTGCAGTCTGACCAATGATCTGTAGAAAGGTAGGATCACTTCCCTGTGTCTGGATGAAACCCCCCTTGCGATGCACTGCAACATCCTGTTTGTCTTCACTGCTGCTCTCCTGCACTGGACTGGGTTGTTCATGCTCCTAGTTACCAACACCCCTAGGTCCTTCTCCTCCTCTGTGATCCCCAGCCAATAGTCCCTCTTCTGATTCTTAGCCCCAAAGTGCATCACCTTACCCTTCTTTGCATTGAATCCTAGCTGCCACTCCACCGACCATTTCTCTAGTTTGGTTAGGACCCCCTGCAGTTTTTCCCAGCTGTCCTCTTCATCCACCACTGACCCAATTTGGTGTAATCTGCGAACAGACTAACCCTGCTCCCCACTCTGTGTGCTATATCAGAGATAAACAACCCAACTAGCACCGGGCCCAGCACTGACCTGTGCGGCACCCCACTTGTCACTGCTCTGCGTGCCGAGAGCTACCCTACCACCACCACCCTCTGCACTCTCCACTGTAACCAGTTCTCTATCCATTTAGTCAGCTTTTTTCCCCACCCCCCACTGTAGTCAGCTTCCCCCCCCAGTCTCCCATGAGGCACTGTATTGAAGGCCTTACTGAGGTCCAAGCACAGGACATGTACCGCATGGCTCCCCTGTCCAATTCCCCTTATCATCCAGGCATAATACTCTATTAGGCTATTTTGACAAGACCTCCCTGAGACGAACCCATGTTGCCGCCCATCTTGGAGGCCATTACTGTCTAGGAATGCTAACAGCCTCTCCTTCAGTATCGCCTCCATAAGCTTACCCACTATGGACGTGAGAGTTACCGGCCTATAATTTCCTGGCTTCTCCCTAGGCCCACTCTTGTGTATGGGCACCACATGGGGCCCACCCTCCAGTCCTGGGGCACACACCCCGTTTCCAGGGAGGTGTTGAAAAGATCTGCCAGTGGCTCAGCCAACAGCTCCATCTCCCTCAGCACCCTGGGGTGGATGCCATTGGGACTTGGTGCCTTGTTCACCCTTATGGCCCTCAGCCCCTCTAACATACTACTCACTGTGATGACTTTGTCCGTCACCTCCTCCTCCCTTTCCCCACTCCCCCAGCCCATTCTGGTAGTGGACCATCCCTCTCCTTAGTGAAAATGGAGTAGAAGTACTCATCTAGAATTTCCACTTGCTCATCACCCTTTTCCACCCAATCCCCTCCCCGCTTTAGCCCCACAATATGTTCCTTGCACTTCCTCTTTTGCCTGACATACCTAAAAAAGTTCTTTCCCCTCCCTTTATGCCCTGCACGGACCTTAATTGCCTGGAGGCCTTAGCTTTTTTCACCCTCTTGGCAACTTCCCTTGACCAGTTCCCGCAAGCCTCCTTATCCTCTCCCTTCCCTGTTCTCCTGTACTTCTGGTATGCAGTCGTCTTTGCCCTCACCCATTGCAGCACTTCCTTATTCAGCCAGCATGGTTTCTTGGCTCTGCTCTTCTTACTCCTGGCCCTGGTGCAGGCTACTGTGGTCTGTGTTAGCCCAGTCTTTATGACTCCCCACTTTTGTTCTGCATCCGTCCCTGGCCTTATATCCTGGAGTTTCTCTTGCAGTATTGCTCCCATCCTCCCATAGTCCACCCTAATAAAGTCCACCACCTTAGTGCCCGTGCCTCCTGTCTCCCTGCCCAGCGTGACAATGAGCCACACTGTTTGGTGGTCGCTACCTGCTAGTGGGTCCTCCACCCTTACCTCCCTCACTGCCTCCCCATTTGCTAGTACTAGGTCTAGAGTGCTACCAAGCTTTGTAGGACCACTTACCAATTGCGTCAGAAGGCTGTCCTGGAATGCATCAAGGAGCACCTGCTCCCTGGTACTGCTAGTGGTCGGGGTGTTCCAGTCAACCCATGGTAGGTTAAAATCCCCCACTATCACCACATTCCCCCTTCTACACATCCTCCTTATCTGCTCTGCCAACACCCCATCCAGGTCCCCGGATTGGGCTGGTGGTCTGTACACCACTTCCAGCCTCAGTTTTCTGCCCTTGGAGTCCAGGAGCTGCACCCAAAGCACCTCTGTCCTCTCCTCTTCTCCCTCATCCCTTATGCATTTAATCCCTTCCCTCACATAGAGTGCAACCCCCACCTTCCAACCACCCTGTCCCTCCAATATATCCTGTATTCGGGATTACCAAGTCCCAATCATGGTACTCTGTGGCCCAAGTCTTTGACACTGCAACAATGTCCACCTTCCCCTCTGAAAGGAGCGCCTGAAGCTCTGCAGTTTTGTTCCCCAGGCTTCTTGCTTTGAGAGAGACCATCTTCCACCCGTACCCCTCCTTCTCCTCACTTTTCTTCTCCTCGGCCTGTGTCCCTCCTCCCGGTAGTCCGCACCCTTCTCTTCCTTATTCTAACCTGGAGGTGGTGCCTTTTATATTACACTCAGACCACTCTGTCTGCCCCCTCCCAGGGTTAATACGCCTCAGCCTTTACCTATATCTAGGGGGGGTGAGCTCATTAGGCTCCCCTGTCCGGACCTTTCTACCAACCTCAGTCTTTTGGCCACCCCCCCACTAGTTTAAATCCACCTTAGTAGAGATATACCTGTCTAATCCTACCTTTAATACTCCCTTCCCTTTCCTGATCAAGTGTAGCCTGCCCCTGCGTACAAGTCACTATTCCCCCAGACCCTACCCCAGTTAGTCACTAATCCATAATTTTTGGTGTGGCACCAATCCGTCAGCCACTCATTGAACTCCTGAATCCTACCCTTCCTCCCCATGCTTGCACATGGTCCCGGGAGTACCTCAGAGAATGCCACCGACTCCCCCACCCCCTCACACTGCCAGCCCAACTATTCGAACCTCCCCTCAGTACTTCCATAGTCTCCCCCGGCAAGTCGTTTGTACCCACATGCAACACTAAATGACGTTTCTTCCTCCTCTTGCTGCACACTTGAGCAGTGCCTGCCCTGCCCTTCCTGCAGTCAACCTGGGGATAGCTTCAACCCAAATATGGCTGTGCCTTTCCCCCTTCCACCCCATCTCACCCCTTTCAGTATAGAATCCCCCAGGATGAGTACCCCCCCATCCCTTGCCCCCGTTCCCTTCTAATACTTCTTCCACCACCCCAGTATTTGTTCTTCCCTGCCCCTTACCCCTGCCAGCTGTACCCTCTGTGACTTCTGTATCAGTACCCCCTACGTCCGCCTCACCACTTTTCTCTGCCTTATTCCTCCCATCCCCCTTGAATCCCTTCCCAGCCTGACTGCTTCCTACTGGGCTTCCCATGTTGACCTCCCCTGCTGATTTCCAACCCCTCTGCCATCCCCGCTGTTGTTGATTTACAGCCCCCATTCCCTTCTACCTCGATAGTGATACCATCCTATCCTTCCCCTTCCCGTAGCCTTCTCTCCTCCAGTCATCACCTCTCCTTCCTTACTAGCCCCCTTCTACCCTTTCATCCTCGTATCTCTTCCCCTACCTGTTGCCATCCCTCTCATGCTGTGCTTGTCCTCCCCCCTTTCAGTATGTTCCTGCTCCCCCTCTCGCTCCCATAGCAGAGGCTTGAATCTATTCCTAGTTGATACCCCTCCTACAACTCTTCCCCTATCATTCCCCCCCACTTGTTCCCCTTCATGCCACCCTGGTCCCACCCCTGGTTCCTCCCAACCTGCAGCCATTTGCTCTCTCCCTGGTACTCCTTGTGGTCTCTTCTCCCCATCAGGAGGCCCCCTCACTTTGGGCACCCCTCCTTCTCCTTTCTTTCTCCTAGTGCCTCTGATACTGGGGTCGGTTTCAGCCTCTAGTTGTTCTTCCTCCATCCCCCCTTGCCATCCCCTATTCCCCCCCAGCCAGGATGCCTACCATACTCATCTTCCCTGCCACTTAGACTCCTCTCTAACCTCCACAGTTCCTCCCTCAAACTAGTCAGTCATCTACAGACCATACACCCCCGCATTCCTCCAAGCCCAGTACAGGATCTTGGTGGACCCACACCCTGTACACTCCACCACCCTTACAAAGATGCCCACCCTATTGACATGTGGCACCTGACCCATTTTGGCCCCCATCTTATGTTACGGGCTCTTACTTCCAGTTTCTGTACCCTACTTCAACTGTTAGGCCTCTATTTACTCAAATTCCTGCCCCCCCCCACACTAGTCCTTCTACTGACCCCTTGCCAACTGGGTTAATTTAGTTTCAGATCTCATCCGTTAGATACTGTATTACTGTAGCAATCCTAAAGCCTCCTTGTCTGTTTTTCACCCATCAGCTATTATATTTTTTGTTCTCAGCTTTCATATAGTTTCACTTAGCCCAGTTAGAAATCTTATTACACTCCAAGTATTACTCAGCTGTGTTAGAGAAATAAACAGAACAAATAAACATGTATTATTTCAGCAATCCTAACTGTATAGCTCAATAGTTAGCTCAGTTAGAGAAAGAAACAGAACAACTAAATCTGTATTATTACTGTAACCCCTCTGCAAATGGGGGTTCCCAAAAGTTTTCCAGGAGCTTGCCTGAATGCTCCAAGTCTGGGTGGTGTTCGGCGTCTGAGCTGCTTAAATGTGGTTGCAAGTGAGTGCTATTTGAGCCTCCACGTACTGTCTCTTAGAGCTGTCTGCTTGCAGCCTTATTAGTTTGTATGGGGGGACTGTGTATTTAATGCTCCTATCCCACCTGAGCTGCGGAGTAATAGCTCCATTTTCCGGTCGCTGGAAGTACAAAAGGAGCCCATCTGAAAGCTGTAACTGTTTGCCTGTAATCATTTAAAGCATTAGAAGAATCTTAGTTTGTCTAACATACCTTTATTGCAGCTGGGACTCTGTGTGTATTACCCCTCCATTTTGGACCTAAACTGCTGTGCTGGGCCAATTGGGTTAAGGGAGCCCTAACATGGAGCCTGTGGACGAATCAGAACTTGGACTCTTAATTTTGAGCCAGCCACAAGGGGATTGTATGGGCAGAGACTCTGGGAAATGTAGTTTTGACCTTGGTGCCTTTTTCCACCAACAGAGGGGTCTTATTGTGAGTGACAGCCAATCCAGCCTACAGAATGGTGTGTAGTTAAAGGAAATGCCCTGCTCTGTGACTGGAAAGATCAGATCAGTTGTGACAGTGAAGATAGAAGGAGCTCTGTGCTTCTGCGGTGTATAGTTTCACGCAGGAAGCGCGTGTGAGGCCCTGAGGTTCGGCCTGCAGCCGTTGTAAGTGCCAGTTCAAACTGAATCCGATTTGTGAGGAGAAAGAAGGAAGTCTGAAGAGTTGAAACCAGGCTCACCCTGTAGAAGACTGGAGAAATTGTTGAATCGTGCTCGGTCTGTCAGAAACTGAAGCTACTGGTGTGTTCTCAGGTATTTTGCAGTAATTGCAATTGGGATCTAGGAGCAGCCTGCCTGGTATAGTACTTTCCTTTTACATATGAATGTGCGTAGTGCTTGTGGGGAATCGCTATTTCCAGTGCTGTGTGCTGTGTGTTGAAGCTGGAAGCAAACCCCAGCTTGTCTCGGACTAAATCCGTTTGCTATCTACTACAGTGGGGTCCAATCACAAGGATCTTGTCTCCATGCCCTGTTGTTCTGGCAACCCAGAAGAACATCCACCATCCGGTTCTCAGCTTGGGTATTGTGAGTACAAATCAGGGTATTCCCCTGCTGCCTGTTTTCAATTACAAGTGTGTCATCTAATTATTGTTGTTTCACTTCTTCATGGAATGAGCCATCCAGCTCCGGATTACAATTGGGTGTTGTGCATATATTTTCTTCTACAGGGCCCTGTCCATCTGCACCTGCCAGCCAACTCCAGGCAACGGACCTGGCTAGCCCCCCCCCCAACCTGGGTACCCAGAGTGTGACTTTTCAGACCCTGTATGTGTGCACAGTATTGTGATTTAATTCTGCCAATTAACCTGATTGCCCCTCCGTGTTACTGTCCCCTAAATAAATCAGATTTGTTGTTGTTATACTATGTACTGTCTGTGGTGTTGGTACTTATGGAAACAGTATTGTATTTTGCTGTGTATGTTGTTTAACCTTATTTTACAGGGGGTCCTCAGAGACATGCTGCAGAATCAGTCTCGAGGGTAAGTGGTACTTTATGAATGAACATTGTGTATACGTGGGGTATTGGGGCTGTCACTCCTGTGTACTGTGTGAGCCACTAGAGGGAATAAAAGGAGGTCTCAGTGTCCCAGAGGGCTGTAACCAAGCTAGTCTAAACACTATAAACCCTGACCTCTGGGTGGAGGCACCCGCCATAGAACCTAGGCTCCTCAACCTGTCAGTAGTCAAGCAGGCAGGGCTAGTAGCCCTTGGGACAGTGCCACCTGGGGGTTACATTACAGCAATCCTAAAAGTATCCAATCATTGCTTTGTCTCTGCCCCAGAGACTCTGCTCTAATATAGGACCACAGAGGACCCTGAGCTGGAGGGTGGGCAACTCTAAAGTCCTGGCAGAGCTACGGTGAGCTTGCTTACCCCCCCCACTCAATTGTTCTGTTTCTCCTGGCGCTGCAGGCTGCCCTTTTGTACTGGGCTCCTGCCTGCATTGGCGCCTTTTTCTGCCCACAAAGAAATTCGCAGCAGTCCCAACAGAGCTCCGTTGAGCTCGCTCACTCCCCCTCCCTCACTGGCTCATTCTGTTTCTCCCGGTGCTGCAGGCTGCCCTTTTGTACTGGAATCCTGCCTGCATTGGCACCTTTTTCTGCCCACAAAGAAATCCACAGCAGTCCCAACAGAGCTCCGTTGAGCTCGCTCACTCCCCTTCTCTCTCACTCACTCGTTCTATTTCTCCTGGCGCTGCAGGCTGGCCTTTTGTACTGGGCTCCTGCCTGCATTGGTGCCTTTTTCTGCTCGCAAAGAAATCCACTGCAGTCCCAACAGAGCTCTGTTGAGCTTGCTCACTCCCTCTCTCTCACTCGCTCGATCTTAATCTGTCCCAAACACTGATTTCCCACAGTGACCGTGCTATTCTGCGCCAGAAGTGTGAAAACAAATTTCGGCCAGGATGTAAAAAATGACAGCTGTACTGTTCATAAGAAGGTGTGAAAAAATGCCAGTGTTGAAAATCTGGCGTGAAAATATTACAAATTTGCGAAGTTACAAGGGTGTGTGGAAACTGCACAACGCAAACTTGTAACACAGTCATTTTATGGATTTTCGTCACCAAATTTTAAACATAGGCATTTTAGGACCTCTGCTCATGAGCAGTGTCACTGTCATTTTCTTAATCTGTCCCGAAAACTGCTTTCCCACAGCGACCACGCTATTCTGCACCAAAAGTGTGAAAACACATTTTGGCCAGGATGTGTAAAATGACAGCTGTACTGTTCATAAGGAGGTGTGGAAAATGCCAATGTTGAAAATCTGGAGTGAAAATATTACAAATTTTTGAAGTTTCTGGCGTGCGTGGAAACTGCACAATGCATGCTCGTAAAACAGTAATTTTACGGATTTTTTTTTCACCAAATTTTCAACATAGGCTTTTTGAGAGCCCACCTCATGAACAGTGGCACTGTCATTTTGTTAATTGGTCCCAAAAGGTGATTCCATGCAGTGACCGCGAAATCACCTTTCGGGACTGAATAACACCATGACAGTGACTGAATTCATGAGGAGGTGTCCCAATAACCCTATGTTGAAAATTTGGTGCTAAACAGCAGTTCAGAAATCCCCCATGAGCTACAGCTCAGCTGATTCTGCAAGGTACTAGCCCGAACTTTTGGATTTGGTACCACTGGAAGCTGATTTCCAAGTGGCCCACACTATCTCCTGCTGAACACATCTCTAACTACTGTATCTCCCTCTGTGTCTCTAGTTGAATTTATGTGCCAGGGTTTAATAATTTGTTTAATCCTTACAGTCACTTTAAGTTCTGAGTTGATATTAGAAGTGAATTTTGAGCCTTGACTGTGTAAATCCTTTTTCTACACTCTGGCCTGCAACCTGCCTCCACCCCAACCCCCAAACAGTCTGCTGTGCTCTCTGACCCTGCCAATTTCTTTTATTCTCTTTGTTCTGATGTAACAAGCCTCCTCTTCCAGCCTTTAAAAAGCCTGTTTTTCTACTTTATTTCAGGGATCCAGCGAGCCTTGACTAGACCAGGGACCCCTCAATTTCTTGAACCTAAATAGTGGTTCATAGATCCTCCATGAGCTACAGCTCAGCCTATTCTGCAAGGTACTAGCCCGGACTTTTGGATTTGGTACCAGTGGAAGCTGATTTCCAAGTGGCCCACACTATCTCGTGCTGAACACATCTCCAACTACTGTATCTCCCTCTGTGTCTCTAGTTGAATTTATGTGCCAGGGTTTAATAATTTGTTTAATCCTTACAGTCATTTTAAGTTCTGAGTTGATATTAGAAGTGAATTTTGAGCTTTTGTTGACTTTTCCATTGGCAGATTATATCCTCTCACCACTAGAGGGCTATATCTCTGGTAGCAGCTTCTATCCTATCTGGCACATCACACACTCTGTTCTTTTATCATCACAATGCTCCCTCCTCAGTAGGCTCTCATTTTCCTCTCTCTCTCTCTCTCTCTCTCTCTCTCTCTCTCTCTCTCTTTAAAACCTAGATAAGCCTGCCATCCACTCTCACCTCTAACCACTTGTGCTTCTAGCTCCAGTCTACCTACAGGGGTTAAACGCAGATGCTCTCTCACCATCTGTAAACACACCTAGGGAATTCTTTCCCTGCTGTAGCCCACAATATGTTCCTCCTTATAATCCTCTTTCTATTTCTATCAGTTCTGATACTGGCCCCCTCTGCAGGACAGGACCACACAAAATGCTTGCCAATATACGAATATGACTCCATCAAGGATGCATTGCAGAATATGAGGAGGACATTAATTCTCCACCTCCTGACTGTAGTGCCACAATATCAACACCTGGATAACACAAAAACTACAAATGCGCAGCTGTCAGTAACACTGCACATCATACCCCTTACTACATGGGTCTATATGAGCAGTGGACAGGCTGGCTATCCCCTCCTGCCACCTGGTAGTGATGTACCCCTAACCTACCTATGTACCATGCCAAAAAAATCATGTCGCATTACACAGTCGCAGGTCCTAACATATTTAAAATGGCAAGCTATGAGGATCACATGGCTGCTCCTACTGATCTCAGGTAATATCCATCCCAACCCAGGCCTGATGACCTGCACTGCAACAGGTCATAAGAAACAGAATGGACTAACAATAGCATCAATAAATATCGGCAGCCTGCTAGCAAAAATGGACACTCTCCAAGTCTGGGTCCATCAGCACCAGCCCCACATTCTTGCAATAGTGGAGACCTGGCTATCACCTAGGGTGCCAGACTCTGCTATACAACTCACTGGATATGCTGCATTCAGACTAGACACTCAGTAAAAGAGGAAGTGGTTGCATTATATATGTTAAAGACCACATTCAGGGCCAAATGCTTATTTATTATTTATTTGCTTTTGTTAACCAGGTAAGCACTCTAAATACCAAATGCCTATTTTCAGGTGCGACCCGGGAGAGTTACAGAGTAAACGGGAAACATTAACCCATGTGACACCAAATGTGGGGCTCAACTGATGTCCATAAAAGTAATACTTGGCAAGAATGGGAAAACCCTAACAATAGCTTCGGCCTATATCCCTCCCAAGCAACAAGCAAACTGTTTCGATTCTGTCATCAACTACCTCTCTGAAGGGGGACCAAACACAGAGCTGATAATGGTTGGATACTTTAATATCAACTGGGCCTCTGCTGAGGCTGTGCACTACAAGGACTCATTAGCCACTCTCAACCTTGTGCAATTGGTAGACTCCCCCATTTGGTATAACAGCAGAACAGGCATGGGGTCAGTAATTGACTGGGTGGTCACAAATCAGCCAGAAAGAATATCCTCCATCATGGTTCTCCCTGACTCCCTCAGTGACCACTCCCCGGTAATCTGTAAATGGTCAAATAAGGCCCCAAAGGCACCATCCAGGACTATTACTGCTAGACTTCTGAAGAAAGGCAAGTTGGGAGCTCTAAGAGCACACCTCAGCCGCCTAGATTGGAGCTCTATTGACCACAAAACAGATATCAACACTGCCCTAGAATGCTTTATAAGCAAACTCAATGAAGTGTGCAATGTCTATGCCCCCTACACCAAAAAGAAAGATCTGTGACTATGACAGCCCCTGGATCACGACACAGCTACTAGCACTTATGAAAAGTAGAGATGACTTATGGTACAAAGCAAGAACCTCTGGTACCCAGACAGACTACCAGAACTATAGAGTTACATGGAATAAATGCACCTGGGCTATTCGCAAGGCCAAAAACACTCACTTTAAAAATGAGCTGACAAACTCATGGGGTGACAGTAGACGGTTCTGGGAGAACAACAGGTCCCTAACCGGTAAACCTAATAAACCCCACCAACCTTCCTGAACATTGAGGGCCAACCTACGCAGGATCACAGTTGCATAGCAAATGTCTTCAACAAAGCTTTTACTGACCTCAGTGGAGTGTTGCCCCCTAGCTTCCTTCAACACCAATCAGATACTTGCACCGAACAAAACCCGGGGACCCAATCAAACTCCCATCCGCCTTTCTACTTCACAGCGATCACCTTTATGGAAGCAAAAAAGTAAATCCTAAAAGGACTAGTTAATTCCAGAACTAGCTCTGATCAACTGGACCTAAAACTAATTAGGCTCACCCAGGACATAACTCTCAAACCCCTCACCAAAATCTTAAATCTCTCCTTGGTATCAGGCGAATTCCCACAGATCTGGAAGGTGGCGGTGGTTACCCCTGTTTACAAAAGTGGTGACAGGGCCAACTCTACAAATTACCACCCAATATCTATCCTTCCTCCACTCTCCAAGGCCCTGGAGTGAATTGTGAGTGACCAACTGACGGAATATCTAGACAAGCATCATTTATAATATCAACAACAACATGGATTTTGAAAACAACACAGTACCACAACCGCTCTGGTGGAGTTTACCAGCTTTATCCATAATGCTCTAGACAGAGGGCTCTTGGTGGGGGCAACATATGTTGATCTCACCAAGGCCTTCGACACCGTCAATCACAATCTGCTCCTGGATCAGCTCTCCAATACAGGCCTCTCCCCTGCAACAGTAGCATGGTTCAGAAGCTACCTCTCTGGGAGGGTCCAAAAGGTGAAAATCCTGGACACCTTCTCCGACATCCTTAGTGTTAAGACAGGTGTTCCTCAAGGCTCTATGCTTGGCCCTCTACTGTTCAGCCTGTTCTTAAACAATCTCTCTCATTCGGTAAATGACCAGCTACTACTGTATGCAGACGATGCGGTCCTATAGTCATGTAATTCTGACCCCTACAAACTAGAAAAGCAAATGCAGCTAATTTCACTGTGGCTGAGCACTGGTTCCTTCGATCAAAGCTGCTCCTCAATTATAAAAAAATTAAGACTATGTTATTCGCATCATCACATAACAAACACCACACTCACCAACTTTGCATTCAGAGCAATCAGAGCACTTCCCGGGAGGTGGTTCAAACATTTAAATACTTATGATTGACACAGGACTGCACCCTCTCATTTAACCAGCACATAGACGCAGTCGCAAAGTCATCAAATGCAAAACTAGGATTACTGTACAGACACCGAAAAGGCCTGACTTCTGAGGCACTCAAAACTGCTGTAAATAGTTCAGTCCTTTCAGTGATAGACTATGGTCTAGCAATATATGGGACTGCCTCCCAAACTGCTTTGAAACGTATCAAAACAACACTAAATAAAGCGTGTTGTTTAGTCCTAGGTGTACCCCATCTCACTCATACCTGCGAGTTGTACACTCAAACAAAATGGCTCAACCTCGACAGTCGCCTCCAGTATCAAGTATGCATGCTCGCCAAGATGTGTATGTTAGGGCTTACCACGCCAGGCCTGCAATGCCTCCTTAGCCAACCTAATTCCAGCAGATGCACTAGGGGTACAAACAACTCAGCTCTATGCATCCCTTTCCGTAGAACCACACAAGGCCAATGATCCTACGAATACCGGGCACCACTTTGGCTTAATGCGCTTGATCTAGGCATCACAAAAGAGGACAAAATAGGCCCCTTTAAAGATAAACTCCGAGTGGCCCTCACCACAAACAGGAACTGTGACTGTGAGACCTGAACTCCCCCACACTCTCCCCTCCTCTTTCCTGCTACCCTCATTCTAACCTGCACCCTTGCATCTCCTCTCTTATTGCTACCTAACACTCCTATAGTAGGCTCTAGGTCCCCACCTCAGCACTCCCCCCCCCAGTGAGTCTAGCCCTCCTTTATGACTACACTCTTTAGCACTTATGATAAAAGAACTGCTGCCCATCAAGTTCTCACCTCCTTGAGTATAGTATTAGTTAATTATTTTACAGACTATATCATCCTCTTCTCCCCACCTGATTCACTCTATATCCTATAGAATCTCAAGTTGTTCACTTAACAACCTGTTAGCCTAGCCTGCTTAAAATTATGTGTCTGTATATTTTTACTTATGTACTCCCTGTTATTGTAATTATGTAACCTCTGTAACCTGATGTACTCATGTCTTTCTAGGCATGGAACCATCTTGTATCTGCATATGTACTTGTAGCCATTGTAAATGATGTAATGCCCATGTATAACTACGACGTGAAACCTCTGTAAAAGAGCCTTTGGCTCAAAGGTACTTCCTAGAAATAAATAAATAAAAATAAATTAAAAAAATTCCCCAAAATGCCTGAGATATGCACCAAAGTTGAAAAAAAAAACTATGTCATTATACAGCTTACCGGCATTTCTTCAGTTCGTGGTCGACTTTGAAGAGTGCAGACTTGTTTCTGGTCCACCGAAGATCATTGCACTGGACTCCGGAGGTAAGTATGGGGTGTGGCGGGGGTGTGGGGAGGCAGGGTGTGCAGAAGATGGGCGTGGGTTGGGGAAGGGGCCACGGACTCAACGAGGGACCATTTTCTATTTTACAAGGTTAAAAAAAAAGTTGCACGACTGTTTTTTTTTTTCAGGGACATTTGGCAGACTGGGGTGGGCTCCCAGCTTGCCACCTGAGTGTTTTGGGAGTGCTGTAGCCGACAGGGATTGGGCATCCTCATCGGCACATACTGAGTGGGGGGGCAAGAGCCGAGGGGGATTGAGCACCCCCTCAGCAGACAACAAATTGGGGGGGACATTAAGCCAATGGGGAGTGTGTTCCCCGATTGGCAAATTGAACTGGTAAGGGGGACTGAAGCCGACGGGGACTGGGCACGACGTTGGCAAAATAGGACTGTTGGGTGCGCATGATGCCAAGGGGGATTGGGCACCCCCTCGGCATACAACAGAAACTTGGGGGTGGGGACATTATGCTGATGGGGGCTGGGCTCCCCATCAGCAAATGAACTGGGTCAGGGGCATGTAGACAGCAAGGTACCACCCTGCAATGACGGGTTGCTCCCTCATTGCAGTGGAATGGCTGATGCTGCAATGACGAGGCAGCCCCTGATTGCAGTGGTGAAAATGTTTCAAGGTGGTGGCATGCTTGCTGAACTAGTGTCAGCAGCAGCGTGCCACTGCATTGGGGAAAGTGGGCCAAGCCTCAAAAGGCACTGGGGCCATTGGCCCCCACAGTGCCTCACCTCGAAAACCCTGCTTCTCTCCTAAGCTGTGCCAAAATGTTTCTTGCACATGTGCAAGCAAATGTAAAAGGAAAAGACCTAGATCAGAGGGCAAAACAAAGCAGAGTAAAGAAAAGAGAAAAGAGAAAAGTCACCCCCTCCATTCCTGTGCAGAATAAATAAAGTACACCAGCTATGGAAATAAAATGGGGTGATTCAGAAGAAAAGGATGGTGACTTGAAAATATCATCATTGACTTCTTTCCTGCAAGATTTATCTTCAGACGAAGAGGATTCCCAATTGGAGGTTTCAGCCTCTACAAGAATTAAATAGAAAATTAGGTCTAAGGAAAAATGAAGTAACATGCCAGGTATATGGCATTATTTTCTCTAGCTTCTTATCCTGGATACTCTGAAAGTCATAACTTTAAATGTGAATAGTATTGAAGGGTACAAAAAACATATCTCCACTTTTGCCAGTTTGCAGACTCACAAAGCCAACTAGTCTTATTACAAGACACTAGAACAAAAACATCATATGAAATGGTGTGTACTACCAGAATGTGGCAAAAAGGCCCTTCTTTTTGGTCAGCTGACATAGACCAATGCGATGGAGTCAGGATACTTTTAAATGACCCTTCTATTAAAGTATCATATCTAATCAATATATACCCAGGAATGGCAATGCTTTTAGATATTTCTTACCAAAATATATGTTTAAGAATAATTGTGACCTAGGCTCCACAGGGTTTCTTTGTTTAACAAAATACAGCCTTATTTACATATTGCTTGCATAGTGATTGGGGGGGGGGGAGGACTTTAATTGAAGTTTGGCCAAAGTAGATAGGGGTCTGCAGACTGACACACTGTTCAGTGATTCAAATTGCTTAAAAATATAATCCACATGACAAATCTTGTAGGTGCATATAGATGCAAACATTCTATAGGAGGTAATGCCTATTTTACAGGGGCCTATTTTACTAGGATAGATCATCTGTTTGTGTTTAAAAGGGTTTCTGTTTTAGAAGTACACATTTGGAGTTATGAAGTGTCTAATCACAATGGTGTAGTTCACACAACAAAATGGGGAGAGGTCTCTTTGCATGGGAATAACAAAATATTATAGAATGATGATTTTGTTAAAAAATGGGAAGAGTTGTGGGAAGCCAGAATATCAGTAACATGTATGTATGACAATGTCGCCCTCTTCTGGGAAGACAGTGAAAAGGATTTTGGTGATTTTTTTTTAAATATACACAGAGAAAAAAAGCAAATAAAGAATATTTGCACTATCTCCACTTACGGGCTCAGCTTCAAAAATCACTTCCTAGGGTAGAACTGGAGACAGCAGACTATAATGCACAAACTGTTATAATTCAGAGAGGCCTGAGACAGTTGCAATATGACAGGGCACAAACACTTTATCGAGAAATGTGGTTTGGAACTCAGAATACAAAATAGACATTTGATCCTTTCCAAGACTGTCATTCCAGAGTAGAGCATAGCTCTATACAAGTTGTTAAGACTAGGGATAGTGAAACTGTGTGTACAAAAAACGGAAATTCTTGACACCACATCTAATTTTGTTACAGATACATTTAGCACAAAACCAGTTATAAAAAGTAATCCTGGATTTTTTTTATATCTTAATATACCTGGTTTACTAGAAAAAGATAAGGAGTTATTAATGGCCCCTATTACATTAGGAGAAGTAGAAAAAAGTATATCATCCTTGAAGAACAACATTGCCCTAGGTGTATATGAACTTAGTTAGAAATTGTGTAACAAATTCAGGGCAAAACTAGCACCTATGCTGGTGGAAGTATATAATTATTGTCTTAAAATAGGTACTGTCCCTGACTCCATGATGAAAGCCATCCTAATATACATTCATAAAAAAGGTGACAAGGTAGATATAAGTAATTGGCGTCCTTTAATTTTCATGAATATAGACTATAAGATTTTAAAGCAGCAGTGCAATGAAATTAGGCAAAACATTTGACCCTACCTTTTTTTAACTATAAAAGATTCTAGGAATCTTCCAGTTTTATTTGGTGGTTCTCTTTTCTAATCCCACCAAAATTTGAGTATTTTATAAATGTTTGAATTGAACTGAATTCTATAGTGTATGGTGCCAAAACAACATAATCACCTACTTTTTGTTGTTCAGGCAGTCAGTCGCTGCCATCCACAACCTGCACTTCTCGACCATCTGCCTGCCTGCAAGCTCACACGTGTGACACGTCAACCAACACGTCAACCACCGTTAGCCCCATTAACAATGCTGATTGGGTCGTTTGCATTGTAATGTTCATACTAAGGCAGAATGAAAAGCTGTTCTGCATTAATATGAATATCACTATTGTAGCAGAACGACTTTTTACAGTGTATGGATATCCATACGCAATCTTGCTTGACCATATACTATATAGCAGTTTTGGACACCTGGACAACTGCAAGGGGCAGTGCAAAATGTTGCCTTCTGCTTTGCCCAGATTTGAATATTGGGCCCCTGGAGTTTAAACTATGTCATCATGGTTTGTGCCAAGAACTCTGAACATGGTTCTCATAGGTTAACAGCTCATAATTAGCATTCTGTACACAAACTGTGACATAGTGAAAACTCCAAACTCCTGTTTCCATGAAAAGAACAGTACAGGATATTATCCTTAAAAGAAAATAAGTAAAGAACAGTTTTTCACATCAGTGTTTATTCAGGTATGGTTACATATACATCATTTGGAGGTATGAATGTCATTGCTGTTAACAGGAGCATTATAAACTGCTGTCAATTAACACAAATTTCCTGTCCCCTTTAAAGAGCAACTTTCTATTATGACATATTGCTTAAAAACACTAAATTTATGCAAATCATGTTTTAACTTAATTGCGTTCTAGTTTTTTTTTTACTTTCCCCTGCTGTTGGTCTACCAAACATTGTTGATAATGCAGCAATTACTTCACAGTCTTTCAAAATGTATCTGCCTCTCCCCTGCAAACCACACAATTGCTGTTTGCGACATCATAGTCTATTATCATTGTGAGTACTCTGATGCCATAAACAAAGTTACTGTGAAGTTAACAGGAGAGACTAATGTTTTCAAATATTTTCTGAACAGACTTTTTAGATAACTACTAAGATGTGCTGTAAATCTTGGAAAGGAACATTGAAAATGAAAAAAATTATTCTCTAGTAAACTGTAGCAGCTGAAACATCTTATTTATGAAAGCACATGCTGAAGTGCCGAGTTGCTCTTTAAAGGACCAAATCAATGAGAATATTCTAAAATGTTTTACATTTTCAAAGATACCTAATTCCTTAAAGCGGGGAAGAGGAATTCTTTTAAAGTAGATAAATTCATTGAAGTAAATCTGGCCAATACCACTGAGGGTCTTTCAGATAAATGCAATAATTTTAGCTCTATGGGATTTTTGTTCAGTGGTGTGCAGTACAGAGTTCGAATCTCATCAAAGTTCCAACTTGTGGAGTATACACTAATGTGGAACCAGAAGTCAACCACCCTGATGTGTCTTCTGCAGGGTTTCAAATTCCATTTAAATTTAAGGACATCCGATCATTCGATGGTCTTGACATTACTCTGAACTTTAAAAATGAAGAGTAGTGCAGGACTTGATATCATTCAGTCAAGGATGTTAAAATATGCAGCATTTCATAAATATGCTGCACTTATGCATTTTCAATTTGACACTCGGGTCATCCATGGCTCCTCTCATGTAAAAGTAAGTATGAATGATTCCTGTTCATTAAGGAGGTTCAATTGATAACTAATACTTTTAGGCCTATTTTGCTACTTCCAGTGGTTTCTAAGATCATGGGGAAGATGGATGCTACTCAGTTACTTTTTTTTTTTTAATAACATCTTTTCAATCAGTTCCTTATTGGACTGGTCAGACAATCAGGATCCGAAGCCTGAAGAGAGAGCCACAAGGGCTTATGGAATGTAGTGTATGTAGTGGACCAGATTTATACAGGCACCTTAGCAGCATCAAATCACCTGCCAAAAGGCAGACTTCCAGGCTTGCTAGATTTGACTGACAGCAAGAAGCATCAGTTGGGAGCTGCAATTGCCCAGTAAATAGAAAGGCTTTTCCTGACCTGAGTCAGTCTGCAGCTGAGTGTGAATGGAAACAGAGGTACTGGTGTGCTGTTGAGAGAGGCAGTCTAAAGGAATGCTGCTGCACAGACAGACCAGGCATCTGCTACAGCCAGAAAAAGAGTAAAAGAGAACTGAAGCAGACCTCCTGCTGAAAGAAGGAGGTAATTGCATGCTAGTTCAGTGCAAACTCAAGTTGAAACCTGCAGCTATACTTAAGAGACTTTGCTATACTGCAGGCTGTAATAGTTGAACCATTAGTACAGTTAATCTGGAAAGCCATCGAGCCAGTACCACAGTCTGGTGCTGGTTAACACAAAACAGTAATGACTGGATGCCAGGGAATCTTGTGTTGGTCAGGTAAGATTGGGTTTCTCAGGCAGAGCTGCCCTGTGTGTGTGTGTGTGTGTGTGTGTATGTGTGTGTGTGTGTGTGTGTGTGTGTCAGAAGATTTGCTGGTGAATACAGAAGGCAGGAGATGCCTGACGAACCAGAAAAAAATAGCTATCTACCAGCTGACACCAGAGGAGAAAGAAGCTAAAGAGGGACGTACTGAAACTGCTCCATCATCCCTGTGCATTGAGGGAGATTCTCTAGTCAGTTAGAAATGTGAGTATGCCTTGCCACAGCATATTGTATCACAGCTGTCTAGAATTCAGCTAATGGACTTGGCCAGCTGGCTGGTGTTTGCAAAGACCATTTTGGATTTAAGAGCATTTGGATTCGAGTTTGCAACAAAGCATTGCATGCCATTTATTTAAGTGCACCACTGTCGGTCAGCCATGTGAACATCATCAGGCCTACAAGGTTTCCATAGTCTACACCTAGTAAAGTATTAGGAGTTCCTCAGTAGTAACATGCCCACCAGTACAGTAGGGTAAAAATGAAAGTACCATGCAAGTGTGGCGTGGGGGCAGGCTACTATATTTTGGGCAGAGTGTGAAAGGTCACTGGACGCACAGAGAGTTGAACAATTTATTGTTTGGCTGCTCCTATAGGCTGGTCCTGGGAGGACACGGTAGACCCAACCAGAATCTATACAGTACTACATCATATTACTATCCCCACTATATTACCTTTAGGGCCTGGGAGCGGACCCTGAATAAAGTCCTTGTTGTTTTATTTTTAATCCTTGTCTGAATGCTCATCATTTCAAAGTAATCAGCTTCATACTTTGTGTGGGACTGTGATTGCACTGAGTTGGTCAATGGGTGGATTGATCCTGAGGGTGGTAGTATGGAGGAAGGGAGGTAATGCAACTCAGGCAGTGGTACTCTACTTGTGCCAAACCCACTTAAACCTTTTTCTAGGTGGAGGATCAAGTTAGTTCATTCTAACTGTGGATAAAGATAGGGTTGTGCCATGTTAGCCACACAAAAGCTGGAGAGGAACAAAAGGAGACTCTTTTTGCTGGGTAAAGATAATACATTTATTAAGCTAACAAAAAGTTAAAGATACAAGCTTCTGATGCCTGCTTTTTCAGGTATATTACAATGTAGGCTCAAGTATCTGCCCTTTATAGAAGCAATGTTTTGATTAGCAATGTAAGAAAACAACAAGAACAAAAAAACAACTGCAAAGGTCTGAGTAAACTTTACATTGAAACATAGACAATGACAGCAGAAAAAGATCATTGGTCCATCCCATCTGCCTATAAACCCTAACAAATCTGGGGCCTATTGTCCATACACGGTTTAAACCTACACTAACCACCCCCATGCTCTCTGCCCTACATCTACCACCCTGGACAACCACTAAGCCGTTCACTCTGTTCCAGTCATGTCTGAAACCATTGGTAGTTTTTGTGCCTGCCACATCAGGGGCCAGATATTCAAATACGTACAAAGTGGAGTGCAAAAATTTGTGCTGCACCTTGCACATGCCAGGGTGCCCAAAGATGCTATATTCAGTCAAAGAGAGCGCCAGCACTATTCGTCTGAATATGGGGACATGTTGGACAGCACTTGGCCACTTAGTGCTGCCCTGACAGGGCTTCTGAAGTACACTGCCAGAATGGATGACGCCGGAGTGCTATTTGCAATATTCAAAGGGATCCATGCAAATGAGCCCATTGGGCATGCAAGGCACTAAGGGCCATTTGCATGCCCATTATGAGCTCATTTGTATGGGCTGTGAGGCAGGATAACAAGGCACTACCCCCCTAATTGCCAGGTCACAGACCTGTATATGTCCCTGGTGCTAGTGCCCCCCCCCAGATCCTCAGCCCCCTAAGTAGAACTAAATTATCTTGTGGTAGTGGTGCCTTCCCTCCCTCTGATCCCAGTTCCAACATAAAAGTTTATGCCCCTGGTGGCAGTGGTTTCCCCTGTGATCGCTAGCCTCATATGTAGAGAGAAATGCCCTGCTAGTAGTGGTGCCCTTCCTCCCTCCGATCCCTAGCCCCATAAGTAGAAAGAAATGCCCTGGTGGTCATGGTGCCCTCCCCCCTCCAATCCCCAGCCCCGTATGTAGAAAGAAATGTCCTGGTGGTAGTGGTGTCTTCCCTCTGATCCTCAGACCCATAAGTAGAATTAAATTCCCTGGTGCTGGTGGTGCCTTCCCTCCCAGCCCCGATGTAAAAGTTTATATCCTTGGTGGTAGTGGTTCTCCCCTGATCACCAGCCCGGCTGTACAAACAACCCCTCCCTGACATCCAGTGGTCCCTCCTCCTGTGGCACCAGGCAACCCCCCATTCACCGTATCATCATCAGTGGTGCTGCGGGTGCATATGGTGACCAGCACTGCCCTCTTCAGCCAGCCACCATATGTACAGGCACCGTGCATGCCTCTTATTTATAGGACAGGGCAGATGATCCTGTCCTATAAATAAATAAGAGGCACACTCCCTGCCTGTATATATGCCAGCCTGCTGAGGAGGTGTGAGTAGGGCTGTGCCAGTCATTGTATGCACCTGCGGCACCACCAATGAGGATATATTGAATGGGGGTGCCTGATGCCATGGGGGGAACACTGGACAGCAGCAAGGGCTGTTTGTACATCTGGACTGGAAATCTGGGATGGGGGGAATTACTAGCACCCGGGACAATATGTTCTACATAATGGGTAGTGATCGACCAGGTGGGGTGTGCTAGGGACCACAGGGGGCAGTTGTGCTCCCCCAGCAGCCGACTGGCTTGATGGCTGCATTACCTCTGGCAGCCACCTGGATTGCCTGGAGTTAAGTTGGGGTTTTGTTAGGTCGTATTTGCGCTGTGCAAAAGGACCACGCTAAACCCTTTTGTGCAGCGCAGTGCTGCCAAATATGGGGTAGCGTGCATATTTGTGGCCACACCCCTCCCCTTGCCCACATGTATACATTATGTTTTACGCAGGCGCTGACACTGTTTGCCTGCACAACAGCCTCTTTTGAATATGGGGCTCCAGCACAAAGCCCAGTTTTTATGGGCAAAGACCCATTAGCGCCCATGCAAACTTTTAAATATCGGGCCCCAGCTGTCAGATTTTTCCATGGCTCCACCACTCATTCTGTAAAATAAAACTTTTATACTTCCTTCTTGCATCTCCCCCATCAGTTTCCATTCACCCCCCTGTGTTCTTGATCCATTACTTATACAAATAGTGCCTCACAATTTAACTTGTTAATTCCTTTTCAGGAACTTGAAGGTCTCTATCATACCTCCCCTCCCTCGTCTGGCCTCCACCGAGCACATGTTCAGTGCCTTGAGCAGTTCCTCATAATAGCTGCCCTGTTGGTGCAGAATAATTTTGGTTACCCTATGTTGCACCATCTCCAGATTGTGCTTATTTTTCCGGAGGACTCCAGAACTGGGCACATATCGGGCCTCACCAGTGATCAGTACAGAGGTAGTAATATCTCCTTCCTTCTGCTGTCAGTACCCCGTCCTATACATTCCAGCATCCTGTTTGCCATACTGTAGGCCTTGCTAAACTGGTTTGATTGTTTTAGGGATACACTGATGATGATCCTTGGTCTCTTCCTCACAGGTCATGCACAGCTTTACTCCCCCGTTCAGTACTCTGTTCTTGGGTTATTATTCCTTTGGGCATCACTCACCTTACACTTTTTGGCATTGAATTTCAACTGCCAAACCTCTGACCACCTAAAGCCTTTGCAAGTTTCTCTGCATCTCCCTAACTTTCTCCTCACTGTCTACCCTGCCACAGAGCTTAGTGTCATCTGTGAAGAGTCGTGGATTCCTTCTCCCATGTTGCTGATTAACATATTGAAATGGACTGGACCCAGGACTGATCCTTGTGGTACCTCACTGGTGACCTCTTTCTCTTATGATTTGACTCTGATAACCTCAGCCCTGTGCTGTCTCCTTTTCAATGAGTTTCTCACCCATCTAACTGTGTCCTTTACTGTATCCAGATCGTCAAGCTTCTTCAGGAGCCTTCTGTGAGGCACAGACTTGAAAGCCTTGCTGAAATCAAAGTACAGTAAACCCACAGCATGGCCCTTATCCACATCCCCTCATTACCCAGTCAAAGAATACTATCAGGTTGGTCTGACAAGACCTCCCTGCCACAAACCCATGCTGCTTACTATCCTGGAGTCCATTTCTCTCCAGGCAGTTCACATAGTTCTCTTTTACTAGTCTTCATCAGTTTGCCCACAGTAGAGGTAAGATGGACAGGTTTATAGTTAATACTACAAATTGGTTGCAATAAGGCTCACTCACCCAATAAAGGTATATCAGAATTCTTATATTCAATTAATTCATTATAAGTACAGTACAAAGCAATAATCGTTTCAGAGCATATCCTTTATCAGTGCTTGTTATTGTGCTGTAACTGTGTCCCCTTATTCACTTTTTGTTTATGACATCGCTAACTTTTCTGTGTCTTCTTAATAGGTGTTTTATCTTCAGTCCACTAAATAATGGTTTCATCTGATGTAATAATGCTGTCACCGTATTATTTATCTCATTTTCTTTTGTTTCACAATTCTTCCTTTATTGGGTATTTTAATGTTGTGCAGAGTGTGGCAGGACCTCCTGAGTTCTCTCTAAATGGAGGTCCATTATTACTTCAGATGAAACCATTATTTAGTGAACTGAAGATAAAGGATATGCTCTGAAATATTTGCTGCTTTGTACTGTACATATACTGTATTAATTGAATATAACTTAAGTAAAGAATTCTGATATACCTTTATTGGGTGAGTGGGCCTTATTGCAACCAATTTGCAGTATTCAGTATTTCTCGTACCTGATTGGTTCAGGCTCCTCCCCACTTACAGATATTTCTTTTGTACCGAGGTTGGCTGGGCTGGATCTTCCTTTTTCTCAGGTTTATAGTTACTCAGTTGCTCCTTGTCCACCCCCTTATGGAGCTGGACTACATCTGCTTTCCTCCTTTGAAACTACCCCTGTCTGAAATAAGCTACTGAATAGCTGTACCAGGGGTTGAGTTAGTTTTGTTGCTAATTCCTTAAGCACCGTTTGATGCATCCAATCTGGCCCTGGGTCCTTATCTAACTTCAGGACTGCCAGCCATTTCCGAACCCTTTCCCTGGTAAATACTTACATACTACCTCATCTCAGTGATCACCCTTACAGCTGCCTTATTGCCACTCTTTGGCATTGGCCCTCTGTCCTCCTTTGTGGGTACAGAGCAAAAGTAGATTTTTAAGAATAGCTGCTTTCTTCCCATCCTCCTTAATTACCCTACCTTCCTCTGCTAGCCTAACAATTCTTCCTCCCTTCTTTCTTTTTTCCCCTAATACTGTATATCTGAAGAACTGTTTTATCCCTTCTTTGATACCCTCCGTAATATGTAGCACTGTGTCTGCCTTTGTTTCTCTGACCAGCCTCTTTGTTTCTCTTGTTCTGATTTGGTACTCTTCCCAATCTTCCTCCCCTTGTTTTTCCTTGTACCTAGTTAAAGCCTTTTTATTTTGTTCTCACTGCTTCCTGGACTTTTCCAGAGAACTGTATTGGTCTCTTGTGCCTTTTTCTTTTGATTACCTTTCTCATGCATGTAACCCCCCTGCAAATGGGGGTTCCCAAAAGACTTCCAGGAGCTTGCTTGAATGCTCCAAGCCTGAATGGTGTTTGGCGTTTAAGCCATTTATCAGTGAGTGTTTTTAGAACCTCTGGTACTGTCTCTTTAAGAGCTGTCTGATTGCAGACATAATTAGTTTGTATGGGGGACTGTGTGTTTCTTTGATTGAGTACCACTCGAGCTGCTGCCAATTCACTCCATTTTTGCAGTCACTAGGAGTGCAAAGGGAACCTATCTGAAAGATGTAACTGTTTGCCAGAAACCATTTAGAGTAATAATGAAATTACAGTTTGTCTAACCTGCTTTCTTTGCAGTCAGAACTGTGTCTGCCTAGTTCCCCATTCTGGTTTTGAACTGCTGAACTGGACCAATCAGTGTGGGGTAAACTAGCTCTAAAATGGTGCCTTGGGCCAGATCAGAACTTGGACTCGTAATCTGGGCCCACCACAAGAGGATTGTATGGGCAGTGACTCTGGGAGATGTAGTTTAGACTTGCCGCCTTTTGGACCAACAGGAGCAGTCTATTGTGAGTGATGCCAATCCAGTCAAGAACTGGAAGGAACTCAAAGGAAGTGCCAGGTTTTGTCTGTTGGAGTTTCAGTTGAGCTCTGGCAGTGAAGAAGGAAAGGGCCCTTGCTTTTTCAGTGTGCAGTTTTAGTCGGAAAGCGTGTGTAAGGCCCAGAGTTCGGTCTGCAGCTTGTGTAACTGCTTGTTAGGACTGAATCCGTCCTGTGAAGAGAATCAAAGGATATCTGAAGAGTAGAAACCAGGCTCACCCTGTAGAAGACTGGAGAAATTGCTGAATTGCACTCAGTCTGTCAGGAACTGAATCTGCTGTGTGTTCTCGGGTATTGTGCAGTAATTACGATCGGGATAGAGAAGCAGCCTGCCTGGTATAGTACTTTCTGTTTTACCATATAAATGTGAAAGAGGGCTTGTGTACCTCAAGTGAATCCTGCTGCCATTAAAGGACTTTTGCCTGTTGCAGTTTACCATATAAATGTGTAGAGTCTCGTGGAGCTCAAGAGTAGCCCTGCTGACATTGAAGGACCCTATCTTGTTTGGAGGTCGTGAGTACTAATTCAGGGTCGCTCCTGTTGAATTGCCACATTGAATCCAAATGGAATCACTGTACTGCTGACTGTTAAACTAATTTTCTTTTCTCTGCGGAAGGGCCCTACCAGCTGCCACAGTTTGGACTAGCCACTAGGGCTTGGGTACCCAGGGACAGTAACTGGTAGGGATAGGCCTATGCACAGAGCCATAGGTAGATGAATAAAGTGATAAGCTAATTAACCTGATTTCCCCCTGTCCTTGTTATATTCCCCCTAAATAAATCAGAGCTGCTTGTTTCAGCAAAGTTATACTGCCTGAGGTATTTGTCTATGTTAAAGTATTGTACTGTGATTGTTGCACTGTATCTTATTTTACAGGAGGTCCCAGTGCCTGAACCAGCCCTGGGGGTAAGTGTATACTGTGAAGGTAATTCTGATATATTGTGTGGGCCACTAGTGGGAAGAAAGGGGGGTTGCAGTGTCCCAGAGGGCTGTGACCAAGTAAGTTTAACTATTGCAAACCCTGACCTCTGGGTGGAGGCACCCGCCATTGGATCCAGGCCCCTCAACCTGTTAGTGGCAAATCAGGCAGGGGTAGTAGCCCCTGGGATAGCGCCATCTAGGGGTTACTTGCAAAATATTGTTGCCTGAAGAATGGCCCCCATGATTGCTCCACATCTTTCCTCCACTTCCCTGATGCTGTCCACTCTGAGTACTTGTCCTGGACCAGCTCCCTTTTCTGGTTGATGTCTGCCCTTCTGAAATCTAGGATTTCAGCCTTTGATGAGGGCTTACTTGTCTCAAGGGCCAGGTCGAACCATATAGAGCTGTGGTCACTGGACCCTAGTGGCTCCACTACCCTCATTCCTGCTACTACTTCTGAGTTGTTGAGCACCTCACTGAGAATGGCTGCCTGCCTAGGGGGTTCCTTGGCCAGCTGCACCAGGAGTAAGTCCTGCAATGTATGCAGCAAGGCCTGACTTCTGGAGCCCCGATCAACATCTAGCAGTTTTAGATTTCCCATCACCACCACCTTCCCCTTTTGTCACTCCCCCTTTCTAGTTCTGCCCCAGCACCTTATCCCTCTCTCTCTCTTCCCCCTGTTCTGGAGGTTTATAGACCATCCCATCTATAGGTTCTTGCCTGAGGATGCCTTGACCTGAACTCACACTAATTCTGTTTCCCCATTATCTCCCCTGATGTTTCCATCCTCCACTACCTCTATGCTCTCCCTGGCATATGATGCTACGCCTCCTCCTTTACCTTTTCCTCTATCCCATCTAAACATAGTGTAGCCTCAGATTGTCCAGTCCCAATCACTATTTTCTGTGGCTCAGGTTTTAGTCATGGCTACTAGATTCATTGCAACATCAGCTACCATGGCCTGGAGCTCATTTCTTTTGTCTCCCAGATTCCTGGTATTGAGGCAGACCCCTTTTCATCTTTCTCTGGATCCCATATTGCCTTTTCCTATTCCATCTCCCTTATGCTTTCCTAGTATCCTTAATTTTCTATTTTTTTGCACTGAATATAGGTTTGCCAGCCCTCCCTCATTGCTCTCTTCCCCTAACCTAATTTGAATTTCAATCCTACTGTTACCCACCTTTCTTGTACTAGTCCCCTGTTCAGAGGGAGCCCTAGTTAGGTGCCTCACCTGCTCTCCCTTCTCAGTTAGGGTTACCACCTGTCCCAATTTTCATAGGACAGTCCTGATTTGGGCATCTGTGTCCTGCAAAAAAACCCATGAAAAATACTACATGTCCTGACACTGTAGTAGGAAAAAATATATTCTGGCTTTCCTCTAAATGTTGCAAAAAAACTACAGTACTTAAACTAAAATATCTTAAAATGATAAGAAACAATAGAAACAACTAAAAAACTACAGCACTTAGTTTTAATTCTGATTATTTAGAAAAAAAGCAAGTCTATTGAATTGGTTGAGGTTACATATTGTCCTGTGAAACATTATGTTTTAGTAAGAAATGTCCCACTTTGGGCTTTTTAAATGAACCTGTACCACTATAGTATCAAACATCAGATCATGAACACACCAGTGCCTGAGCATTTCACCAACTTGGGACAGAATTCAGATGACATGAAAGTGGTAGTCCTGAAGGGCCACTTCAGAACACTGAGGAAAAGAAGTGCCTCAGTGTTCAGAGTTATGCCAGACTTCATTAAGTTAGGGGATAAATTAAAAGAGAAAGGCTGTGAAATTATTTTTTCAGAAATACTCCCTGGGCCAAGTGCATCAGCCTACAAACAAAACAAAATATGTTTAGCAAATTCATGGTTGAGAAGATGGACACAGGAGAATAATTATCACTTCTAGAGACACTGGGATATCTTTCATGGTAGACCAAACCTATACTGTAGGGATGATCTTAATTTAAGCTTTCGGGGTAGCAGAGTACTTGGGATGAGAATAAGAAATGAGATTAAAAAGCATTTAAACTAAATAGTTGGGGGACGAGGGCATCTGATTTTCACTCCACATTGGCCAAAAGCAACAACATAAAGAATTTAGCTACTAGGAATATTAACAAGGCTAATGTCATATTTTTCAATGCCAGGAGTTTGAATAAAGATAAAATGGCAGAATTAGAACTGATACTAAGTAAAGATAATACAGACATTATTGGAGTCACTGAAACCTGGTGGAATGAGGATAACAGCTGGAATAAAAATATACCTGGTTATCGCTTGATAAGCAAGAACAGGGTGACTAGAAGGGGTGGTGGAGTCTCCCTATACATTGAGGAAGACATTGAATGTCTTTGTAATGGCATTACCAATGATTTTGATAATATTGAGGTACTGTGGGTAGACATCACAGGGTTAAAAGGGAAGAAATTCATGCTAGGAGTTTTTACAGGCCCCCTGACACACTAGTACATGAGACAGAATCCTTTATTGAGTGTGTTACAGCTATTGCTGAACACATTGATCTATTATTAATTGGGGACTTAAATATTCCCGGCATAGATTGGAGTAGTTCAGCTGCCACCAACAACTTACTGGCTAATAGGTTGAAGACCAATCTAATTTCAGCTGGGATAAAACAATGTATTAATGAACCCACATATGGGCAGAGTATTTTGGATGTCATCTTGACTAATATGAATGAGGATATCTCTAGTATTGAGTTTATCTTCCCCCTTGGCACAAATGATCATGACATTATAAAGTTTCAAATAAATAAGACTAAGATATTTACTAAGGGAATAACAATTCACAAATTGTATAATAAGGTTAATGATATGGCTATATGTCAGGATTTGCTAAAAATAGATTGGAGAACTATATTGGAAGACTTAATAACTGAACAGTGCTGGGATCTGTTTACTAAGGTCATTGATTATCTAGTATTCAAACATATCCCAACAAGAGCTGTGTATAACAAAAGAGGAAATAAGCCATTGTAGCTAAATAGAAGGATTTTTAAGTTAGGCTATAGGAAATGATCATGTGATAGGAAAATGAAAAGCAATCTATCAAGCAAGAATAGAGACAACTATAGAATGACACTACAACAACTGAAGTATGAGATTAAGAAAGCAAAGAAACCGGCTGAGTTCAGGTTAACCAATACCAAAAATGACATTAAAGGCTTTTACACTTATGTTAACAACATGAGGGGTAATGATAGGGCTATTGGCTCACTTAATATTAAAGGTACCCTTTATAGAAAGCCAAAAGACATGGCTAGAGAACTTAATATGTATTTTAACATAGTCTTTAACAAGGTTGATCCTATTGCTTCATGCAATTTCCCTGACAACATGCTCCTCGAGCCCACAACATTTATTACCATCGAAAAAGTTCACAAGAAAACTGAAGCCCTAATTGTCAGCAAATCTGCAGGACCTGATAATTTACATCCCTGATTCCTTAAGGAGCTGGGGAAAGAGCTGGCACTTATTATAGCAGATATAGGTCTAAGATCTTTAAAGGAAGGTTATGTTCCCAAGGATTGGAGAAGGGCTATTGTGGTACCAATCTTTAAAAAGGGAAGTAAGACTAATCTAGCCAATTATTGATCTGTAAATTTAACCTCTATCATAGGTAAAATAATTGTGGGTATAATTGCTGATTAAATTAGGAATCTTCTGACTGGCATGTATATTATTGATAAGTCCCATCATGGATTTACGTGAAACAGATCCTGTAACACTAACTTAATAAGTTTCTATAATTATAAAGGAGATAAAATGGATTAGGGGAAAGCAGTGGATGTAGTAATGCTGGACTTCAGTAAGGCATTTCATATGGTGCCTCATGGAATACTGATTTCTAAGTTGTTAAGATTAGGTATTAATTGTACCATAATCAAATGGATTATGCACTGGTTAATGGAAAGGACACAGTCCATGTGTATCCATGGCTATGTATCTGATGAGGTAGAGGTTGGTAGTGGAGTCCGCAGGGGTCTGTGTTGGGCCCACTGTTGTTTAACATCTTTATAAGTGATCTCAACATCGAGAGTGGGAACAAGCTAATTAAATTTGCAGATGACGTAAAACTTGGGGAAGTTGTGGACACCTTTGAGGATAGACTGTTATTTGGGCAGGACATCATAACCATTATTGAGCGGGTGGAGAGAAACAAGAAACATAGAAACATAGACTTTGATAGCAGATAAGGACCGCTTGGCCCATCTAGTCTGCCCATTTCCCTACCTACAGGATAGGCTGCAGATCCTAGTTAACCAACAGCCTATTTCTTCGTACCCCCCACAAGAATTGCCTTATGTCTGTCCCATGCATTCTTGAATTCTCTCACAGTTTTAGACCCCACAACCTCCTCAGGAAGGCTGTTCCATGCATCCACTACCCTCTCTGTGAAATAATACTTCCTCACATTGCCCCTGAACCGCCCCCTCTATCTTTAAATTGTGTCCCCTTGTTCTTGCACGTCTCTTTTTCTGAAAGATGCTACCCTCTTGGACTTTGTTGATTCCATTGAGGTACTTAAAAGTTTCTATCATATCCCCCCCTCTCCCTTCTTTCCTCAAGGGTATACACATTAAGCTCCTTTAGTCTCTCCTCATATGGCTTCTCTTGCAGACACTGCACCATTTTAGTTGCCCTCCTCTGGACTGCCTCTATCCTGTCTATGTCCTTGTGGAGATGGGGTCTCCAGAACTGGATGCAGTACTCCAGATGGGGTCTCACCAACTGTCTATACAGAGGGATAACAACCTCCTGTTTTCTGCTGCTGATGCCTCTCCCTATGCATCCCAGTATACCCCCAGCCTTCCCTACTGCCTTCTCCCATTGCTTGATAACCTTAAGATCATCTGATATGATTACCCCCAGGTCCCTTTCCTTTTTTGTTGTTGTTACTACCTCCCCCCCCCCCATTGTGTATTCTTCCCCTGGGTTCTTGTTTCCCAGGTGCATTATTTTGCACTTCTTTGCTTTGAATCCTAGCTGCCATACTTCTGACCATTCCTCCAACCTTGCCAAGTCCCTTTCTCATCCTTTCCACACCTCCTTGTGTATCAACCCTGTTGCAGATCTTTGTGTCATCTGCAAAGAGGCATACTTTTCCTTCCAGAAGAAGAAGTTCAAGTCTGAACAAATGTGCAATTATGCATATGGGGAAAAACAACATTCAACGAGATTATTTCATTCAGTGGAAGAAATTAAGGAAATCTACCTGTGAAAAGGATTTAGGTGTATATATTAGTAATGATGTTAAAAGTGAAGCCAGTAGTAAATATGTAGCTAACAAAGCAATGCATCTTACCAACTGTGTACGGAGGAGCTTCTTTTCCAGAAATGAAGGTGTATTACTTCCACTATTTAAAACTTACATAAGACCACATTTGGATTACTGCTCTCAAAGTTGGAATCTGTATCTAAAAAAAGATAAAAAGGTGGTTGAGAAACCACGAAGGTCCTTTATAAAACTAATAGCTGGGTTTAGAGATAAACCATATGAATCTAGACTTACCCATTTAGGATTACCGTCTTTAGAAGTTAGGTGTACAAGAGGGGATATATTATTATTGTATAAGATCCTTAAGGATGACATGTTAATGAATGACCTGAGTCTAGTTTACAAGGACCAAAAAAATGATTTGAGAGGCCACAAGCAACAGATTATGGAGACGCCATGTAGAACTGAAATGTGGAGACATGGTTTTGTGTCAAGATCGGTTAGACTATGGAATCAGCTACCTGAGTAAGTGGTTAATGCACCTTAATTTAATGCCTTTAAGACAAAGTTAGACTGTCATATTACAGTTGGTAACTATAGTTACCTCCACTGAGTAGTGGAGATAACTTATATGGGCTTATTCCTTCTGTTGTCCTGCATATCCAAGTATGATTCCAAGTATAAATGTTTAACACCCGGGAATGTGGTCTGATCAAAAACAGAGTATTCATGTCTCACCACTGAACAACCTTTGAACTCTGCATTTCCCTTGCTATTAAACCTACTGCAACTGGACTGCTACATAACACAAGGCTATATATAAAAACAGTTTCTTAACAACTTTTGCTCAGACACTGTTTGACGTAAATCAGCACTACTAAGCTTGTTTTATAATCTCTGTAGCTTTTTGTCTGCAAGTCTTTAAAAAAAAATCTTCCTGTGTGTGCTGTAACCACAGCTAGACTGTAAATAGTGACATTATTCCTAGTGCTTCAGTATTAATTAGCACATCAATGTTTACTCAAAGCTTTGCATTTTTCCTTTTTTTCCCTTACATTGCTAATTAAAACCAAGCTTCTACAAAGGGCAGGCACTGCAGCCTAAATTTGGATAAGATTGGCCTAATCAGCAGTTTTACAAAGCCAGCCTTTTTAACTTTGTTGAATATGCAAGGTGAGGGTAATAACCACAAAATCACTGGTGACCTGGTGTCATCACAGGCACAGCGTATGCCCTCTAATTTTACTGTCCTGAACAAGCAGATACAATGTCCCTTTATCCATGTTACTCAGTCCCTTTAAGATCAAAATCATGTCTCCCCTTAGACTTCTTTTCTCTGGGAAAAAAATGCAGCCTCCCCGGCCATTCCATTAAAAACACAATTCCCCATGGTAAAGACACATGAATGCACACCCCTTTTCACCATAAAAGGAATCTGTCACATGATCTACAGTAGGTTGGGAAACGATGCTGCTTCTGAGAATAGCATCTAATGTCCACATAGTCAGAAATAAGCAGAGAGCTGTGTTTTTCTATGAACCTTGCAAAACACACATAGCTTCTGCTATTGAATTATATGTTTATATGTGTGGTTACTGTGTCTCTTATGGGTATAAAAATATATTCTTGAGTTTTCTGAATTAGATAATTGTGAAGCAATGCTGAGCAGTCTGGTACAAAGGACTTGAGAAGAAACTCAGAACCATAAGAGACACAGATACTGCACTTATGAACATGCTGTAAATCACGTAAAGACCTTTGTTAACAGAATGGAATTTGAATTTAAAATCAGAATGTTTTACTTTGCAGAACATTAGAGATTCCCCTTTGTGGGAAATGGACTTTGCAACTGAACTCAGAACTTCAGAATTTTAGAACTATATGCATGAGACACCCTCTTATGATTATAAGAGTACCTGGAATGTTTAGAAATGAACAATTCTGATTGGCTAAGAGTGATGTCATGATTTATAATACTACTTCACAAGCCTAACTAAATTACAGTAGGTGTAACAAAATAGCTACCAACTCAATCAAACAATGCACATTAGACATAGTATGTCATAAATGAAACAACTTTCACCTGTCACACTGCAAGTAACCAAATGAAACAACAGTGCTCAATAAACAAGAGATTTTAGTGCACAAGAGCATCTACAGACTGCACAGCACACAGTCAGATACAGCATCAGGATTGTATATATAGGTGCAGATCAGGGCTCCATCAGAATTTCAATTGAACAGAAATTAACGCATTGACAAAGTTTATTTTCCAAGTAATTAAAATTATTAGGCATCTCCAGATCTCACTGATTCCATAATTAAAATTATTAAATTAACAAATTGGTAACTGCTGGTAAAACAGCAACACATGCTAACAGCAAGGGTGTAGACAGGCATACTCACTGTACACATTTGTGTACAGTTTTATTGAGTGCCTTTCATAAACCATATGCCTTTCTGTTACCATTTTCATTTTAATCTGTAGTATTTGGGTTAGTGTAGGCCACTGAGGAGTGTTTCTGTTTAAACTGCTGTTGTTTAGGAGACAGCTACATGTATAACCTCTTTAGAGATTAGAGGAACCATCTGACAACAATGTGACTTGTTTGGAAGGGGGTGCCATTTGGAGAGGATGTGTACATTTTTTAATTGGGGGTGTAACTGTTGGAGAGTGTGTACAAAATGGAAATTTCTGGCTACACCTCTGGCTAACAGTGAAACATGGGGAATAAGCACATATGGAATCAAAGAAGCAGGTTTTCCATTCCTGAGGTTTAACTTAGACTGCAAAGGCAAAATAAAACACTTTTCTAAGTTTATGCATGCCACCTTTTCAGACAGAAAAGCTCTGAAGATGGGTTCAAATCTTAGTGCAGTGTAGTCATATGGGAAAAAAGGTTGACCGACTTAACATAAATTTGGTAGAACCAGATACTCACAAGCTGTGTTGACATGACAGATTAATTTATTTGGCCATATTCAAAGTGCATACAGTCCTTTTTTATGGTTATGTAGGCAGACCTCCACAGACATATTGCTAACAATCTGTAAAAGGGCACTGTGGAAGCATGTGACTGGACAGCTCTGTGGCGTGCTTCCACAATGCTGTGGCTGGTTCCACTGCATTTTGTTTTAATGGCCCTTCCCTCTGCTGCACCACATAAACACACTTCTATGCAAGTACTACTTTTTCTCCTGCAACTGTGGAAGTGATGGCCACCATGCCCAAGATGGCCACTGAATTAAACTGAGCATGCATGAGTATCACACATGCACAGTCCTGACATGGTGGCCATCTTGGATATGGCTGACTCCTGTATGGCAGGAGCTCTGAGTGTTCTTTCACACAATCTCGCTACTCTGAGCAGCTGTACTGGCTCTGACCAGAGTTTGTTTTACTTGCTGAGCCTTTTTAGTATTATAACTGAATAGGTGCAGAAGTACATGCAATCTATAAATGGCCTACAGTACACCAAGGAATCCAAACAGTATGAAACATGTGTCTGTACATTGTAATTTTCTGCCTATACTAGATTAGATGTACAAGCCTGTTTTACGAGGTGATGTCTATACTGGCAAAGCCATTCAGCCTGACTTGCACAAAGTTTTGCATACCCATGATGCCTTACCATGGGATTGAGGCTTTAGAGTATGTGTGTGTTTTGGAGAGAGGCACAAAAAACAAACAACTTGGATAGTTCTTCTCTCCTAGCATCCATTTACAGATCCCATGTACTATTCTTTCTGCAAATAGCCCTTTTAGTGTACTCACTCCAACTTTTCTAAATGCCCATTACCTTGAGGTTTTGTATTATTACATGGCTCAGACAATAACTGAAGTCCACGGAGAAGTCCCTACAGGAGGAAATCTGTGCTTGTATTTTTTCCTTCTCAGTAAATACAGGATCAGTTGTACAAGCCTGTTTAAAAGGCAATGTCTATTCTGGTGAAGCATTGTCAGCTTTTCTTGCATGAGGATTTGTATTGCCTCAATGCCTTGAATTAATATGTTACTGCTATTTTCAGCAGTTGTGTGCAAGCAGAACTAGACGGTGTACTCTTATGGTGGCAAAACACCAGGGGACGTATCAAAAAGTATTTCTTCACACAGAGTGTAACAGTCATTGAATGACTGTTCCACTAGCAAGTGGCTTGGGTACCTTAGTTTCTAATCGGGGGATCACCTGGTGGGAGCTCTGGAGCTGTAGCGATCTTGCCCAGATGAGAGGTTAGACCCTGTGTAAAAATAAAAAAAGGTTGTGAGCATATAATTAATTGAAAGCTAAGGTGGGGAAGTGATTACCTACACCCTTACAAGCAGCACACATATGCACACATATGCATTGCTCTTCATGCCTGTCACCCTATGTACATTAAGTAAAAATAGTGGGTGCAGCAATTTTGGCAGCCAAGAGCAAGTATCTCTATGCCCTGGCTAGTATCTGTATGCCTGTTTATTAGTTAAGTAGCTCTGGTGGTCCAGTGGTATTTGGAGCCATGGGTGTACTGTTAAAACAGCATGTATTAAAATAAATGTAGTCTGTTTAAATAAAATAATGTGCCAGGGTTTAATGAAATCAACAGTTGCTGCTTAGTAGTTTTATGCAGAGCAGCAGCTGCATGGCACCAAGGCAACAAGCAGAGGAACAGAGGCTGAGGAGTGATGTGAGAGCCAAGTCAGGGCTCCGCAGCGGTAGCATTATTGCGTGCTAAAGGGATTCCCCCTTGAACAGCTGAGGAGCAGTTGTAGTGAAATGAGACCTTAGTCATGGAGCAGGCTATGGCCTGCTGTAGCAGTTCAGAGAGTGAGATGCGCTGAGAGAAGGAGCGCTCTTACGAATGGCAGAAGACCAGATATTTTAAATCAAATAATTAGTTGGTAGGTGGCAAGCACCAAGATAATGATTTAGGGACTGGCTTCCATGTATTTAAAATAAAATGAAAAGGGGGTATGGGCTCCTATCTATGCAGTGTTTGAGATGCCATCTTAATGAGTAGTAATCAGGCTGCTATTGTGAGAAGCCACAACACAAACTTTTAACTCAATAAAGCACAAAACGTGATTAATTAATTAAAATAAAGCCACAGAGGGTTAGATTACAGTCACACGTTCACACACATATGTATGCTATACCACATAATTGTTTAGATTACAAAATTGAGCTTTTAAAAGCAAAGTGGTACTGGAGAATGAGTCAGCACAATTTAAAAGATAAAAATGTACAACTTTTTTTCTGAAAGGCACTGACAAGCCATTTAAAGTTGGATTAAAACCAAATTTGCAGATTTTTAGACTAAAAGGTGGGCAATCAGGTAAAATAGTTTCATCTGGTGAAAAGTTTAGGAAGGAGGGGTTGCTGATCTGTTAAGGTGGAGAAGTATAGGAGGAGAAGCTGTGGCTCTGAAACCATGGCACCTGGCAGGCCGGAAGGTTGAAGGAGGAGCCAGGAAAGAGTGTGTGCTCTCGGGTAGGAATGGTTACTGGAGCCCTTGGAATAGCCTCTGGAGGGAGTGGCACAGCTCAAATGAATACTTAGTTTGTCTGAGCTGCAGACAAAAGGGAAGGTGTTTATTTAAAGGGAAATGGCTTAAATTAGAAGAAAATCTTATCCTTGTTCAATGTGAGAGTGAATCAGCAAGCTGTGTTTTACCACAGGGTGGACAACTTAAGTTTCAGTGACTTAACGATCCCTTAATCCAATTATTTGGTAAAAAATGCTGGGGAAAGCCAGAAGTTTGAGCTTTCTTATGGAAAGGGTGTGAAGGTGATTCAGTTTTATTTTAAGGTAATTTTATTATGCTTAATGTGATGTACAATAAAAAGGAATCCAAGTTAACAGAGCAGAGCAGACTTGGAATTTTCAGAGAAGGCAGTTGAAAATTCAAACTTGGGATTCCATTGTGGCTCATCCTGCTGCAGAATTCCAAACTGGAATCAAAGCTGACTGGTGTTGAAGTTTGGAGCAAGGTCTTGTCCACTCAGTGATCAGAATTTAGGAGGAATGGAAATGTTCAGGTGATATAAAAGGAGCTGCACAGCTCATTTTCAAAGAGAGAGAGATCAATGAGACAGACTTGAATGGACCAGACCTGTCCAGAGGGAGTCCAGCCTACTGAGGTCTACCAGTTGTTAGGGCTTGGTGGACTAGCCCTCAATTAAGTGTTACAGACTATAGAGGATAACCCGCATCCCAGTGTTAGGGATAGTAGGGAAGTAAAGTGAGAGCAGTGACAAAATAAATTAGCCTGCTGCTTTGAGTACCTGTTTTTTTCCTCAAGTGTCTTCCACTGCATCCGGCAAGATCACATCCGCTTCAAGCAACCAAGTTGTCTTCGATGATCAACAGCATCAGATCCGTCGCCATCTCCAGAGGTTCAAGTTTCCCACTTTTTCAAATCATTTAAGTAAAGTGGTACAGAAACTTTCATTTCATTGTGCAACTAGTTCAAGAGGGACATGCATCTGCTATATTGAATTCTGGAATCCTTATTGCTTCAGTGACTACTGTCTAGCAACTGATGGACTGAATTTAGAGACTGAGGAGGGAAGTATATTGTGAATGCTATAAAGTAGTTGTTATGTGATGCAAAGTGAATGCTATTGTGAAATGCTTAGAGTATAAGTGAATAGAGTGTATAAGCAATCTTAGAGTTAAGTACTTCTGTGTAAGATACCAGGGAATGGTATCTGGTTGCGGAGGGGTTGTGGGACAACAGATGGACCAGACACGAAACTTCAGGTTCAACACACAATCTCCGTGTGATGTTTATTCAAAACACAAGAAATAACCTTCTGCAATGGTATATTTCTACTTCAGTGCATCAGTTTGCAGCAACAGACTATTAATGTCCTTTCTCTGCACTTAGCCAGCACCTACTGATACTGATCTGTCATCCAATTCACTAGTTGAGATGTAGCGACCACCCCTATGCAAGCCCCATTTGCTTGCGTAGTGGGGGTTCAAAAAGGAAAAAACAAAACAAGCTATAAACAAAGAACCTCAATGCAGAATCACTGAAAGAAAGGTTACCCCAAAGGGCATTGGCAACAAATCAAGTTTCAAAGAAATGCAACATCATACATACGTCCATAATGCAATGCATCATGGGATGTATGCAAATCACCATGACATTTCTGGCTTGTTAAGTTTACAACAATTTACGTGCATTTAAAATAGTACAACTAGCTTAATTTCTATAATAGTCACCTAGTACTTTTTACCCCATTATCAAAACACCAAGTGCCATGGTATTTTAAACATTTACAGGTTTCATAAACATAAGGTATATACATTAAGGTATTTTATAACATAGTGCTATTACATACTAAATCCAACAACAATAAACACAACCTTTTTTACATATACTCTGAAGTCACCACAATAATCTCCCTGTGCGAGGACCTGAGAGGGGAAAAGGACAATCAAAGAGGACACTATAGCATAGTCAAGAGAGGGAGAAGGGGGTGCCCACAGGTGGCCGACCTTATGGACTAGAAATAGTAAAGGATAGAGTAGGCTTAGAAATAGAAGAACTGTTGCAACAGATTTAAGAAAAGGTCGGTCCTCAAGAGTGGCAGGAGCTCCCGGTCACACTGGTGACCAGGGGTGTGGGGGCTGACTGAGGTGGGTATAAGCCTAGTAGCCACTGCCTGTTCTTCAAGAGTTGCTGACGCCGCAAAGAAAACTTTGAAAAAACATAATAATTAGGTACAATTCAGCTTGCATTCCATGTCTATTCAACAGATTTCGTCTCCTCGTCGTTTATTACTAAGGACATTTGCATGATAATATGATCTTTATCCCTTAGAGTTTCTTTGGAGTCATTCTGCCTCTGTGGCTTACTCCCTACTTCAAGTCATAATCCTCTGTTGTGACATCACAATCTGTTGCCATTGGAGTAATGGTGATGTCACAAACTGTGCATTATAAGCTCAGGTAGAGAGAAAGCAACAGGAATAGATTAACTCTTCAGGAGCAAAGATCCTGTTTTTATGCAAATGGACTCAGCCATAAATAATAGGGAGGAGGAATACAGAACAAATGTGAAATACAAACTGGACTGTGTCTAAATACTATGTTATGTTAAAATTCTCCTGAAGGTGACAGCAGATCTTTAAAGCAATTAATCTGAATGCGCAGCAACTGAAGTTCGAGGTATGGCCTAGTGCTGGGTTATGATTTAAGTAACTGGAGGACTGGTGGGTGGTGAAATAGTCTACAGTCTCCAAAGATAGCAGGTACAGAAGTGTGGGAATATAAAACAAAAGGTATTAATGCTCAATATATTTATTCAGTTCAAAGTTATTTGCAAACGTATGTGTTTTTGTTGATAACTGCTACTGTTTCTTATGCAAGCTGTGTCTGTAAGTTGTCAGAACAGTCTAGTAAAATTTACCAGAATTTTTTCTTGGAAACTGTGTCAGAATTTTGCTTCAAGCTTGTCCAAGTCTCACATTCCTGTGGTCTCCTGGGTTAATCTGGTACAGCACCTCTCTCTCCCACACAATTTCTGCAGCTAACTGATTGGTGAGGTAATCCAAAGAGTTTCTGTGTGTACCCAAATCAATGATTGTGGGTGGGAAGAGAGGCAAAGAACCTACTGGTGGTGCAGCTCTGTTTTCCCTCAATGTATGTACTGCATTCACATTGTATGTTATACACACATGTGGATGTGTGTGTGTGTGTGTGTGTGTGTGTTATGTTGTGTTATGAGTGAGGTCATTCTGTGACTAGCTCATCTTGTGAGGTTATGGAAGCTATATTATACAATGGCAAAAAATTTCCTGAACTCTAATTGGTCAGACTGGGACTGGACCTGTGATGTTATCCCAGTACAACATCACGAGTCTAGTCCCAGCACCTAGATGACCGCATTAAAAAGAAATCAATCCATGGAACTTCTCAGCAGTGCAACCTGCCCATCTGTAATTCGCGCTCTCAACCCACATTTAACCCACTGTCAGTGCTTCCGACTCGCACTCTGAAGCCGTTCCCTGCACGTATCACCTCAAAGTTCAAACCGCCCGCCCAACAAATCACCTTTTAGTCCCCCAACACAGAACTCACAGAAAAATTGTACTTCTGCACCATTTCTTCCCCAAGCAGTCTGCTTCAGTGCCTGCGGAGACTGTAACTGTTGGTCTCACGATTCACTGACACCTCTCACTTCCTCACAGTACAGCAGCTGTCCCCAAGGGCTAAAATAACTTTTACCTTCAAAAAAACAGCAAGGTAAACCTCTCCTTTCCTTCAAGAGACACGCAATCTTAAAACCGGAAATTCACATCTACGTCCTTCTCCCGAGCCCCTATCACGCACATGCAGCAATATATTTAAAAAAAAAAAATCCTCGGCCGGTACATGCAAGACTGCAGAACTGGCTCAGTTAAACCTGATGGCAAAAAAGAAAAAGAAACGAGTCTGTGTGTGTGTGGGGGGGGGGGAGTGTTACAGGAAACAGCAAATGCAGCACCACCACCTACTGAGCAAACAATAGAACTGCACTATTTTTTAATTATGTATTCCTACTCAATGAAAAAATCAGGAATAAAACACATTTAAACTAATTTCCAATCTATTTTTTATTTAATTTTACAAGGGAGCCATTGTATAATAGCAGTAATGCACTCCAGGGTGTGTGTTATGCTGGGATAACGTCACTTCTGGGGTGATTAGTCGCACTCGGCCTCCGGCCTCGTGCCTAATCACCCCAGGTGTGACGTTATCCCAGCACAGCACACACCCTGTCGTGCCTTATTGTTTAAGTAGCACTCTTCAGCCTTCCAAAGCAGTACTAGAAATATTTCTGAGGAAGAATACTGTACCACTGAGGTATACACAGCATGAGTAGATATAACACATGAGCAATTACTGAGGTATCCACAGCAAGAGTAGATATAACATACCAGCAATTACTGAGGCATACACAGCATGAGTAGATATAACATACCAGAAATTACTGAGGTATACACAGCATGAGTAGATGTAACATACCAGAAATGAATCCTGGACATGCTTCAGACCTTATATTGGTAATAGTCATAGTGGTGGAGCAGGAGGGGGAAAGATGGATTGTAAATCCTTTCCACCAAGTCAGTATTGCTATATGTATATGAGTGACTATATTCTATAACTGCCAGCTTGTAATGCCATGGCATAGGCTGCTGCCACTGAAATTATTATGATGTTATGAATGAGTAAACTATGAGGTAAGAAAATCCTCATTAATGCTGTTCAGTCAAGGCAAGGCACTTTTATTTATATAACATCTTATCCATAGGGCTCAGGGCAATTTACAGGGAACAGCACATCTAAACACGAGTATTAAACAAATAAATGAACAGATATAGAGAATACTTATGGGTAACTATGCATAACCAGTATGTTCTGCCACAGAGGGATTCTGATTCCCTCTGACCTCGAGAACGAATCTTGAGAGGTCCATGGGAATTAGAACCCTGAGGTGGCAAAACACACTGGTTGTGCATAGAGTTGCTCATCCTGTATTTTTTATAGTGTATAGTACTGTGTGAAAAATGTGTTTTGTGAGTTATTTTGCTTTCAAAATGAAACTGACTCATGCAATCTCTAGAGGTTCTAGAATGCTGTTCTATATAGAGAATAATGCATATATAGGGAGTTGATATGGAGTTTTTTTACACACCCAAGTTGCGTGATAATATGTAAACCTCGAGAGCGAAGCACAAGAGGTTTTACTATTATCACACAACGAGGGTTTGTAAAAAAAAACAAAAAACTCCATTTCTACCCCCTACATGTTTTATTATTTATAATAACTGGTACTAAAATTTTTTTCTCAGAATTACCACTACGAGGAGATGCAAGGCCAAAACACTTGTACTTCCTTACTAGCAGGCATGCCCCCACGCTATTCAAGGACTGACATCATATAATGTGCTAGCATGGGGGCATGCCTACCAGTAAAGAAGTACCAGCGTTTTGGCCGTGGGTCTTCATGCTGGTTTTACAAGTGATCTAAAATATCTGAAACAAATAAATTCTGCACAAATACAGATCTTTAAACTGGAGGGTAAGCTACAGAATCGGGGAAGGGGGAGGGATGTGTTATAAGTGAAAACCTGCTCTGTAAGCTTGTGAGTTTCTGTTTACGTTAGAGAACGGTCTCGTGCTGCATCAGACAGTTTATTGGTTGGTGCTTGTGTATGCTTCTCAGCGCGAGGATGTAAAAGTCATATCAACCCATAGGTTGATAACGAGTTTTTTCCTATCAACCTGCAGGTTGATATGACTTTTCAAAGTTGCTAAAAATGGGTTGATATTGGCTTCACTAGTTATTATAATAATAAATGCATCCAGTTAAACAAATAGCAACAACCCCATAAAACCAGGTTCCTAAAGCACCAGATACAGCCAGATCATTTGACAACAAAAGCTTGTGCAAAGAGAAAGGACTTAGAACCCTTTTTAAATGCCTCCATTGAGGATAAACTCAGGATGGTATGGTAGAGTCCCAAATGATGGGGCCACCACTGAGAAAGTTCTGTTTCTAGATTGTTTAAGACGAGATCTTGGGACAGCCACCAAATTTTCCTCGGTGGAGCTGAGGGCACAATCTGGGTTACAGAAGACAAAAAAATCTTTAAGGTAGCCAGGGCCCAGTCCATGTAGGGCTTTGTAAGTTAATAAAGCAGTCTTAAAAGTGGTGCTCAACCTGATAGGTAGCCAGTGCAAATTGCACTGCACAGGTAAATTATGGTTTGTGCACGTAGGCCCTGTGAACAATCTGGTTGCAGCATTCTGTACCAGATGTAGGCAATGCAACAACTTTCTAGACAGCCCTAGATAACAGAACATTACAGTAATTGAGTCTCAAAGTAACAAAGGCAAGCACGATGGTCATCAGATCCTCATATGCAGGATAAGGTTTTATATGGAAGATATTCTGCAATTGGAAAATCCCACTGAAGACTACTGCTGACACATGCAAGTGAGGTGAAGTCCAGAGATCACTCCAAGCACCTCTTCCACTGAAATTGGATGAAACTTATTTGAGTGCACCAGATGGCCTCTATCCTTCTCACCCCTTATACTGACAGACTGAAAGTCCATCATGAGAGCACTAGTGGCTCAAGCCTACAGTAAATTGGTTACCAGGGCACACAGGGGGCACAAAACTGGCAGCCAAGGCACTAATAAAAATTGTACATATTGCCCCTATGGGTGTAGTTGTGCATTACATGGGGCATAAACTGGAGCACAGCATTTTTTGCCAGGGCATTCACCTGGTGTGCCCTGGTGCTTGACAGATCCCTGCCCTAATGTAGGACACTGTCAGGAAACGTTGACTGAACTCCTCCCACCTTTCTGCAGATAAAATACCTCTAGACTAAAGACTGAGGGTGATAAAGCAACCTTTCCACAGTGTGGAAGAGTTGAGTCAGGCAATTTGTACCTGAGGCAATCACCCATGACTAAAACTCTACCTTTTTCTGGGAGATTGCCCTCTGATAATTCTCATAATGGGCCCTTAGATCAAACCTGTCCCCCCACTAAAGCTATTCTCCTCCAGGAATACTTCAACTTCCACCCTGTTGCTTTCAACTGTCTCTGCTCAACATTGTACTATCTATGACAGACTGTGGCAGGAGGTCAATAGGCAGACACAAAATGGAGCAAGTACTGTAGCTCCAGAATGGCCATGATAGCCATATCTCCATGCACCTCCTGCCCACACTGACATCATGCCTGAGATGTCCAACACTGCCTTGGGTTTTTCTGGCTCAGGATGTTTAGGTCAGTATTGGACCATCTCCATAGGAAGTAAAGAATTCCATGGAGGCCCAGAAGGAAACTGCACAGCATGGTGATCTGGCCAACCAACTGGCTCTACCCTGACATCCCAGATGTCGAGCCCCAGGTTTACACAACTTTCATGGAAACACTGGCATGAATATTTCTGAAACCCTGAAAAGGGTAATTGAAAATGACAAAAAAATATGTATATATTCTCCAGTTTCTATAATTGTAATAGGCAAAGAAATGATGTTTACAAAAGCACATACTAAAGTGCTTACCTGGGGAACATGTTTTGAAAATTTTTTGTTTATTCCTCCATTTTTCTCCTTTGTTTCTCCATTCCTTCCCCTCCCAGTCAGGTTTGTCCTGACTGAATCATTTCTCAAGCAGGAGGGAAGACGAGTGTCTGCCTTCACAGCCAGTGACAATGCTGCTACTTAGCTGACCAGCTGTTAGGGGGTGTGAACAGAGTGTCCTGTGGCCTCCCTTTTAATGGGAATCAAGTCTGCAATTATATCGGACTTGATTTCTATGGTTGATCTGGCTTGCATCATGGAGACCTGGTTGGGTGACAATACAGGGTCAGTTCTAGAAATGTAAATCCCAGCTGGATTCTCTTTGGTTCACTGCCTGTTGAGGAATTGCCGGGGGAGGGGCATCTGTTTTATATCCAATCTGAACTTTACTGTGTACCCAGTGGGAGTTACTTCATCATTTGAATGCACCGCCGTGCATGGGGATACAGGTGCAGGTTGCAGGATCCTTCTCATATACTGCCTCAGGGGTGCAAGAGGGATTTCCTGCAGGAAATTGCAGACTTTGTCACCAAGGCAGTATTGGAGTCACCCAGATGGTTGGTTCTGGACAACTTCAATGCCTGGGTAGATAATGAACCCTCGCAATTTGGACAAGATTCCTCTATTTGATGGAGTCACTGAGTATCACACAAGTGGTTATTGCTGCGACTCGTCAAAATGGTCATGCCTTGGACCTAGTATTCTCATTGGGGCTCATGATTAACAACCTCAAGATTGATCCAGTCTGTTGATCAGATCACCACTGCGATATTCTTGTTTGGGGCCCCCCCTTGTTTTCCAACACCAGTGGAGATGGTCCATTACTGCTATTTTAAGGGGTTAGGTTATCCACAGCAAGACTGTACAGGATTGGAAGAGGCTATGATAGCCTATAACAGGGCTGTTGCCTCAGCCCTCGATTCTGTCACATCAGTTTGTATATGACCCAGGATGTCTTGCTTAGGATCCCTGTGGTTTGACTTGGATCTTAGGGATATGAATGCTATGGGTTGGAAACTGGAGCATTGTTGGTGGAGGTGCATGACCAATGAGGACAGACTGGCTCTTAGAACTCACTATGGTAAGTATAAGAGGGCAATCTCCTGTAAGATGCCAGCATTTCTGTTAAGGGAGATTGCAGTGGGGAGAAACAGACCGGCTCAGATTTTCTGGAGTGAGGACAGGTTGTTACATCCTGCCTGTCTACAGATGGTAAAGGCATCTTTATCCACCAGGTGCAAAGAGTTCACTTATTTTTTCTCCAACAGGGTGTCCTCAGACAGGTCTGGGATAACCCCAACTGGGCTGTCGCAACCCAGCAGTGGAGAGCAAGTTGTCACGAGGAGTACTCCTGAGCACCTCTCCTGTTTGGGGTGAGTTTAGGCTGGTATCAGTGGAGAAGGTATGTGGGGTGATCTGTGAGCTGCAGCACACTTATTGTGAACTGGACCTGGGCCTGCTGCACCTCCTAGTGAGCTGTGTGGGATTTCTGGGCCCATTGTTTTCTGAACTAGTCCGGTGCTCCCTTTGGAAGGGTCCATTCCAAGCGCACTGAAGGATGCACTGTTGAAGCCTCTTCTGAACAAACTATCTCTGGACCTGGACTGTTTAGCAAATTTTAGACCCATCTCTAACCTTCTCTTTCTAGGAAAGGCTATTGAGAAGATGGTGACTCTGCAGCTCAAGGCACATCTCATGGCCTTTAACATCTATGAGCTGCTCCAGTCCAGATTTAGATCCAGGCATAGTGCGGAGACAATGTGGGTCAGGGTGTACAATTACCTCTTCAGGGCAAGAGATAGAGGGGAGTGGTCAGTTTTCATTCTACTTGATCTCTCCTCAGCATGTGACACGTAGATACATAGATACATAGAAGGTGACGGCAGAAGGGGCCACATGGTCCATCTAGTCTGCCAAGGCTTTACTGGTTTCTATCACCCTCCCTGTTTACCCATTCTGGGTGATGATGCCCCTATGCCTATTCCGTGCGCACTTAAAACTCCCTATAGTTTTGGCCTCAGTGGCCTCCGTGGGCAGGCTGCTTCAGGCATCAACCACCTTCTATGTAAAGAAAAACTTCCTGATGTTTGTCCTGAACTTGCCCCTTGCAGCCTGAAATCATGTACTTGTGTTGTGCTATTTTCTTTGAAGTGAAAAAGTTCCTGCACCTGAACTTTATTTATACTCCTGATTTATTTCAACGTCTCTATCATGTCTCCCCTCTCCCTTCTCTGTCCCAGGGAGTACATGTTTAAATCCCTCAGCCTTTCTTTGTATGGCTTCTGGTACAACCACTGGATAATTTTTGTCATCCTCCTTTGTACTGTTTCCATCATGTCTATGTCCTTTCTGAGATATGGTCTCCTAAACTGTACCCCATACTCCAGGTGGGGCCTGACCAGTGCCCTGTACAGTGGTAAAATCACTTCCCTCATTCTATTTGTGATCCCCCTCCCAATGCAACCCAGCATGCCATATGCTTTTAGTGTTGCTTTTCACACTGTCTTCCCACCTTTAGGTTGTCTGTTATTATGATACCCAGATCACATTCCTTGCTAATTTTTGCTAACCTTTCTTCCCACAGATAATATTCAGTTCTTGGGTTGCTCCTTCCTAGGTACCTTTGCACTTTTTTGCATTGTACTTTAGCTGCCATGCTGCAGACCATTGCTCCAGTTTCTTTAGCTCTGACTTCATTCTTGTCACTCCTTCTGTAGAGTCCACTATGTTGCATATTTTGGTGTCATCTGCGAACAGACACACCTTTCCCTTGAACCCCTTTGCAATGTCAGCTATGAATATGTTGAATAGTAGAGACCCTACAATGGAGCCCTGGGGCACCCTGCTAGTTATCTCCCATTCTGTAGATAGCATACCATTTACCTGCACCCTCTGTGTCCTATCGTGTAGCCAGTTTTGTTCCCACATTACTACCTCCTGTCCTACCCCCATGCAATCTAACTTCTTCACCAGCCTTCTGTGTGGGACTGAGTCGAAGGTTTTGCTAAAGGTAAGGTAGACCATGTTGATGGCCCCTCCCTTATCCACAGCCTTGGTCAACCAGTCGAAGAACTCAACTTGATTAGTTTGGCATGATCTTCCTACTGTGAACCCCTGCTGTCTACGGTCGTGTCATCCACTGGATTCCAGGAATGCTATTATCCTCTGTTTATGTAATGATTCCATCACTTTCCCCACCACAGAAGTAAGACTCACTGGGTGGCAGTTTCCTGCCCCCTCCTCCTGGCTTCCAGCTTTGTGCAGTGGAACTATTGTCGCCCTTCTCCAGTCCTTGGATACGGCCCCGCTCTTCAGTGTTTTGGTGAAGAGTTCTGCTAAGGGTTCTGCCAGTTCTTTTCCCAGTTCCTTTAGAATTCTTGGGTGCATGTTGTCTGGCCCCATGGCCTTGTCTACCTTCAGATTGTTTAGTGCTTTCAGGACTTTTTCTGCCTTGACTGGGTGAATATCAATCCCTGTACCTGGGTGGTTATTCCTTGGCATCTCTGGTCCATTTCCCTCTTGTTCCTCAGTAAATACCGAACAGAAGTACCTGTTTAGGATCTCGGCTTTTTCCCCATCCCCTTCACTATACAGTAGTTTTCTCTTCTGCTGCCAGTCTTACTATACCTCCTTTAGTCTTCCTTTTTTCTTTTATATACCTAAAGAAGGTCTTGTCACCTTTCTTTACCCCTTCCACAATCCTTAACTCGGTTTGGGCTTTAGCATTTCTTATCACCTTTCCTGCTTCCTTCATTTTCTGTTTGTATGTTGCTTTATCTTCTTCATTACTTGTCACTCTGAACTTCTTGTAGGCTGCTCTTTTCTCTTTCACAATGGTTGCCACCTCCTTGGAGTACCATAATGGATTTCTTTTCTTCTTCTTCTTTGCCTTACTTATTCTTTTGGTGTATGGGTCCATGACCATCTCAATAGCTCATTTAATGTTCTCCCAAATCCCTTCCACCTTCCCTCTCATTTCACCCTGTAGGATTTCTGATATTTTTCACCTCATTTGCTGGAAGTCTGTTGTCTTGAAATGCAGGACCTTAATGCTGGAGTGAGTATTTGTCTTTAGAGTGATAACTTGGAGTCCGATTGTACAATGATCACTATTCCTCAGATAGCACCCTGTTTCTACATTTTAACCCTTTCACTGTTTGTGAGGACCAGGTCTAGGGTGGCTTCACTCCTAGTTGGAACCTCTATTAGCTGCCTTAGTTCTGCTCCCTGCAGGGCCACTGTTAATCATGGGTTGTTGTTGCATCACCTAAAGTAGTACTGTGAACTGGCTGGTATGGTCATCAGCTGGTTTAAGTCCTTGATCAGGGACAGGATGCAGAGGGTGGTGATGGGGAATTTTTCCTCACTCTTGAAGCCCCTGCTGTGTGGTGTGTCCTGGGGCTTGATCCTGTCACCCATGTTGTTTGGAATGTACATGCTGCCCCTGGGTGACATCATCAGATGCTACGGCTTGGACTATCACTGCTATGTAGATGATACCCAGCTAAATATGTAATTTGCACCTGGGACATCTGATGCAGTCAATGTACTAAATTTATGCCTGGTCAGGATCCAGGATTGGATGTCCTCTAGCTGACTGAGACTCAACCCCAAGAAGACGGAGGTATTGGTGATTGAGCCTGGTCAATAGTAGGGTGCAGGGGCCACAGTAGAGAACACCGGCTTGGTGCTTGTTTCCTCTAGTATTGTGGTTCCCACTAAGGTGAAGAATCTGGGCATCATTCAGGATGAAAGACTAACACTTGAGGCTCAGGTGTCATCTGTAGTCCAGTGTGGCTTTTACTATCTCAGAAATATCTCCTGGATTAAAGCCTTAATCCCACCAGAAGACCTGCCCTCATTGATACTTCCAGACTCGACTACTGTAATGTTGTATATTTGGGGGTAAGTGGAAGACGTGCTATGATGCCTGCAGCTACTGCAGAATACTGCACCCAGGTTACTGACAGGCTTCTTGAGGTCATGTAATGTGACCCCAGTGCTGCATGACCAGCTCTGGCTGCGGGTGAAGTGGTGAATCACCTTCAAGGTCAGTGTGCTGACCTATAAAGCCCTATATGGACTGGGCCTGGGTTATCTGAGTGATCTCCTGTCCCCTTACTGCCCTGATCACCCACTCTACCCTTCTGAAGTGAGCCTTCTAGCAGTTCCCAGAGCCAGGCTTAAGACATCAGGGGACTGCACCCCATATCTCTGAGGGAGGCTCCCTCAGTGGAGGCCTTTAAGATAGGCCTAACAATCTACCTGTTCAGACAAGCTGTTGACCTGAGTTAGTCCCCTCTAGTTTGTTTTTAACTTTTTATGCTGCCTCATTTATATTTTAAGTGTGTTTATTTACCTGTTTTATTTTGTGCTTCTTCACTTGTTTTAATGTATAGCACTCAGAGCCACCGGGATTGGGTGGTTAACAAATAAATTACTGAAACTACTACTACTTAGTAGTATAATGCCACACCTACTTGGACTGATCAGCTCCCAGGTAGCTTCAGTTTGGGATTCCAAAGTAGGGTACAGTTTACTAATAAATTACTTGCAGTAGATGTGGCACATAAACACACAATGCTTTATAAGTTGAACATTGTATTTGCCACTTTATATGTCTGTATCATGTTCACTTGTCATCAGAAGTTTTGTCTTTACAGGAACCATTGCAAACAAGCTCTGCACAATTATTTTTAACATGAATAAAACATAATCAAATTGACATCTGATATACCACTGGCTACTCAAGCTGTAAACAGACCAACTTAACGGGATATAGTTTTTTTTTTTTTTTTTTAAATGATTTCCTTTGTTGGCTTTTCTTCATGAGTTTTTCCTTCTCCTACTACTGTGACATCCACCTTCTTCCTCCTCCCCAGGGTCTGGAGCTTGGACCTATGTGTGTGTGGGTGGGGGGAGGGGCTGTGCATGTGGCTGTGTCTCCCCTATGGGTGTTCCCTGTGGTGAGGTCCCATAAAAGTATTTATGATCCAGCTGGATGCTAACATTTGACTGGCATCTCAGGACTAATGATGTTCACAACCCGTAGAAGTGCTCTGCTCTGTCTTGGGTAAAGGGTTCTGCCTGTGTAACTCTTCCAGGAATGTGCTCATCTGCCTGAGCACCAGTCTGATTCCTGAGTTAGGGATTTGAAACTGGCTGTCCTTCTTGGGAAGTGAGCTAGATTTAAATAATTGGGCCTGCCTGTGGTTTAGCACTTTGAATTGTTGTATATTTGGTTTTCTCCCGAACAAGAGTGGCCTAATTGTAACAAAATAAATAGCCAGAAATGTGCACTTCCCTTTGCTGATTTTAACATAGTACTTCTCATCATATTTTTGATTAAACAAAATACATGGAAAGATTCCTGAACCAAATGCTTGTAATTTTATTTATTTAAATTTTGGTAACCGGGTAGGCCCACTGGAACCTTGCGGTCCCTTTTTCAGGGGCGATCCAGGTTTAGCGCCTCAATTTTTTCAGACTTTTTGTTTGAGATTCATGGAAACTGGCAATACACATCATACTGACAAGGCAATACTCACAGACTCAGTAGTACACAAGATAAAACTATAAATGGAATAGATGACTTTGTTCTCATAGAATACCACACCAGTACTGTAGGGCTTACTGAGTTACATAATAAATAAACATTACGCAAAACTGAGAAATGGGCCACCAAGGAAGCAGAGTCATTAAAAAAGTACTCTAATGAACAGTGTACTTACTGTATGTACTCATGATCGTAAGTCATACAGGTTTACATTAGTACCAATGTGTGAACCAGGTTTAACAAGGTTATAAAAATAGGAAATAATTACACACAAATACAGGAAGGCTTGCTCCAAAGGACAAGGTGCATTGCCCTAGTACATAACAAGTTTTTCAAATGGAGAGGTATCACTCACTCCCATTAATTGTACACTGGAGACCAGGTCTTCATTATAAGATGTCTCTAATGGGTGCATAAAAGTGCTTCTAAAGTGCAGTTTGTAAAATACAGCTCCATCTGGATTCCAAAACTTTCTTACAGACGCTGACTAATGTTTTGCACCAGTCACATGGTGCTGTGTCATAGCTCCAGTGGAAGTTGTCATTGCCTGCCATATATACATCCTTATTATGACAGGATCTTAGATCTTTTAAAAAAAAAATCTTTGCCCGTTCTTAAATTAACTACTCCCTGTATATACCAAAAATGTGCAAAATGTATGGTACTTCATATATGCAGACAAACATTTAATTAAAGTACCAATGGCACTAAAGGCACCAATGAAGGTCTGTAGGAAATAAGTATGTGGCCAGAAAGAAGGCTAACAATTTATCCTTTGCCAGTAAAAATGGAAGGGGCTTGGAGAGGATGTGGTCTGCATCTATAAAATTGTAGTGAGAAAGAAAAAAAAAAACTTTCAGCTGTGGGGATCAAACTCAGACCCATTATTCTCCACTGCTTGGTAGACTGCAGCATTGCAGCTGTACTAAGTGTCATAGGAGATGCATGCTGTGGCAAAGACATCCAGCAGTGATTGCAGTCTCTCCCTATACATAGCTGCAGTGGATGTCCCTAATTAACTGTCTGTTTGAAGCAGTTGGTACCAAGGTGCATTTAAACCTCAAAGTTTGAGCTGGGACTTTTCAATTTATCAGCAGTAGAGAACTTCAAACCTTACTGAACGTCTACCACTAACCTCAGCAATGGCATTTACTGTAGCAATTTTTCTCATACTACATATATTGTAGTAAGAAAGAAAAAACAAAGTTCCCTTCTGGGGATAAAATCCAGACCCACTACTCTCTGCTGCTTGGTAACCTGTAGCTTTACTGATGTACTAAGCTTCCTAGACAGGAGATGCATACTGTGGCAAATTATATCCAGCAGTCAGTGCGTCCCCCCCTGAGCTGCAGTGGATGTTTGTAATTAACAGTCTGTCCATTTGTAGTGTTTCCCACAATGCATTTAAACTTCAAAGTCTGAGCTGGAACTTTTCAAGTTATCAGCAATATAAAACTTTAAACTTTGCCTTGAACTTCATATCAAGTCTATTACTGTAATCAGCAATGGTATCCAACAATTTCTCTCATACTATATAAATTGTAGTGAGGATGAAAAAAATGTTCCACTCTGGGGAATGAACCCAGGTCCCTTACCCTTTACTGCTTGGTAGCCTCTAGCTGTACTAAGCTTCCTAGACAGAAGATGCATGCTGTGGCAAAGTATATCCAGCAGTCAGTGTGGACCCCCCCAACAGCTGCAGTGGATATTCATAATTAACCATCTGTCTATTTGAAGTAGTGTTTCCCAAGTTGCATTTAAACCTCAACGTCTGAGCCAGAACTTTTCAAATCATCAGCAATATCGAACTTCAGACCTTGCTAAAACTCCATCACTTACATCAGCAATGACATCTTACAATTTCTCTCTTACTACATAAATTGTAGTGAGAAAGAAAAAACCCAAAAGGGATCGAACCAAGGCTTGTGTAGATCTGAATCCCCATGCCAAGACCTAAAAGCCTTATCAATGACATCATCAGTGACATCATGCAGCTGAATTACTCACATTGAATGTACCTTTGAACGTGACTAAATCCAAAAAGAAAACACATGACCACAATAGGTATTTACAGCTGTGCTGTTGGTGCCTAATATGCAGAAATCACGTATCCCAGCAGCACAGAATTCTAATCATTGTGCATAAAATTTGTAGTTCTCTCAGTTAGGTTCCAATGTCAGTCTGATCCATCTAAATTTGAGAGAGAGAGAGAAAAGAAAAACACTGACCATACTATCCAATTATCATAACGCGCATTACTTTCCTTCATACACACCCAGTCATTGCAACATCCTTATAAACACTGCAAGATTTTTTAAAACCCACTTTAAAGACCAATTTTTGCATTTGTTTTCTCAATTCATGTGGATGAACCACCTTATAGATTAAAGGCAATTTATCTTATAAATCATAGACTACTGTTGGGATCCATTTTGCATGCAAGTTGACAGTCACAAACTAAAAAGCAGGGACTCTTTTCATAATGGCTACTGCTCCTAAAGACATTCACAGATACCATTTTCAAAGTATTTTTTTACAAGTCATCAAGCTGAGTATGACTGAAATTATCTATACCATGTTTACATGTCAGACAGTAATAAGATTTCTGAAGAACTCAGATTCCCTGAATATCTGATTGTGTTTTCTGTGGTGCTTAAATCCACCATACCCTTTTCTTCTAAGATGGGTACCTGGCATATGAAAGGCCAAGGTACAAATGAATTATGGTAAGACAGTAACATAAATCTTTTTAATTTTTGTTTTGGTTCATTTATGTTCCTGTTGGTTCCCTGTTCCCCCCTTCCCCCCGATGTTGGGGCTGCTGTGGCTGAGTCCTATATCCTGCCACTAGAGCAGTTGTCCCCCTACGCAATACCAGTGCCTCTCCTTGGTCAGCTGCCTTGGGTAGGCAAATGCCAGCCAGTCACCTGCTGACACCATAGTGGAATTCCTGAGATTACATGGAAACAAGGAGGAGTGGGGGGAGAAGACTTTTATTAGTAAAATAGTATTTCAGAGACAGGGCCTGAACCAGAGAGTGAAGGATATGATCCAGTATATCCATGGGGTCAAGATGGATGACTGGTCAACTCTGTTCTGACTTAGCAAGGGGTTGGGTACGAGGGGGTAAGACTACAAATTGGTAGGGGGTACATTTAGAAGCAACATAAGGAAGTCTTATTTCACAGAGAAGGTGGTGGACAAGTGGAACAGACTGCTGAGTGAGCTGGTAGGAGTCAAATCTATCCAAGAGTTTAAAGGGACACTGTCAACTCTTTTTACATCATACTATTTCAAATTGAAAAAAACTACCTTTTATAATTGCATACCTTCTCTGAAATTCATTGATGTTGGTGTTGCTTTAATCTGCCTCCTTTCTTAGTAGAGCTGAAATGTATGGTAATTGTGTAATTGTACAAAACCATGTTTTGTTTCAAGTCCTTGATCTACTCTTATTGCACAATTCCTAAACATTAGGAACATTCCCAAACAGTACAGTCACTCATGGGGCTTTAGTTTCCTACCCCCCCCCCCCAACTACATCTTGAGTGGATAGACTGTTGGGGCTGTTCTTAAGTTCAGAAAAGAGTCAGTGGGTGTTGATTAAGGAATGTAAACAAACACAGTTTTGTGTGGTAATACCAGTATAGGGGGCAGTCTGTTTTACACTTTTAAAAACAAAAAAAAAATAATCAAAATCAGACTGTCAGCTACATTCTACAGAATGTAAACAATTATAAAAAGTGTTTTTTAAACTAGGGACAGTTTAAGTTCTAAGGGGAGGGGTTGACAGTTTTCCTTCAACTTGCATGGGACGGGTACAGGGGCACAGTGGGTGTGGTTTTAGGGAGGAGGAAAACATTACAGGTGGGTCAGCATTTGTATCTGGGTGCTCAGTCTGACAGTACTCTGTGGTCGGCTACAGTAGGTCTAAGTAGCCCAGTGTTGGTTAGATAGACTCCAAGTCTTTTTCTGTCTGCAAAATTTCTATTTCTAGCCACTTTCTCCAACAGCTCTCTCAGATGCCATGCAGAGTACAAGACCCGGTCCCAGAAGCTTAGCTTTATAAACGTAAGCACAACCTTCCTGGTGGCATAGGTATTTGTAGGAGCCTGCCTAGGGTTCCCACTGCAAGCCCTGTCCACTTACTCAGATGGAGGAGAAACATCCGATTGTAATAACTGATGGAGCCACTGTAATAAAAAGTAGTTGGAGCCTCACACTCAAAACCCACAGCATGGCCCACTGAAATTATGTTCTTTGAGGGAATTTTGCAAGTTCTCTAACTGCTGGCAAAGCCTTTTGTTTTCAGTAATAATCTTTGTAGTCACTGCCATGACTTTTTCAGCATTTCCTTTCTGCTGAGTCTGCTTTCATGTCTACCGTCATACCGACTGCTCAACCCAAACCATATGGCTAGTACAATTGTTAGATTGGTACTCAAGATTCTGTATTGATTGGCACATAAGTTGAAGGAAGCTGTTAATTTCAAGCAGCTAATTGCTTGTCACCTGGTTGGGCAATGGCAGACCCCCTTTCAAGGCCCCATCAGGGTCTTTTTTAGGTTAAAAGAAATCTGTCGATGGTCCGGTACTACAGTGGTAGTACTTCTGCTTGTTTATTTATTTTTTAATTTTATTTAACGACATTCAGAATTACAACCCTTTTAGTCATAGGTTCCTTTACAAAGGCTCCATGTCAGAGAACAATGAAGGACTTACATACAATATTAAGCAGTACAGTGTTCAGGTTTGAGAAAATAAGGAATGGAATTATGCATGCAATATTATCATATACAATGTTCAGAAGAAAGAAATACAAAAAAAAAACCATACAGACTGGGAAACAGAAACAATTGTCTTAGGGTGAGGGGGAGGACCCAGCATTAATTCTGTGTTTCTCTCCTTAGTCGGAGGGATGCCACCAGATGCTTGTTATACCCGGGTTGAGGAACATTCCGGGGTCATTGTGGGCTGACATGAGAAAGGAGGTATGAGCATCTCAAGGACAGTGCTCCTTCATAGATGGGGGTTCTTTGTACTCTGTTGTAGATAGAGGGGTAACACAGTGGAGGCACTCGACTGGGTAGGGATGCCACCAAATGCCAGTAGCAGACAGTACTGCGGAGTATGCATGTGCACCATTGCTTGCAGGCAGCCCTCAGGAAGAAAATGAGTGACAACACTCTTTGCCGGTAGGATGATGCTGCCAATTATGCTGGTCCCACAGTAACAATTGTAATATCCACCCACCACAGGGTTAATCCCTGGAGATGGAAGGTGGTGGAGCTGGGAGGTAGCAGAAGGGAACATGCTGAGGTGACTAAGGAGAGAAACACAGAATAAAAAAAAAATGTGTGGCTTGAAATGGTGAGCATTTAGTTATCCCTAAAACTGCATCAAAACTTGATGGATCCTATAATAATTGTGACATCCAAAGTTCTGCAATAAACACTTTGGAGACAGCTTTAAAAAGGTGAATTTAGAGACTGGGCACGGGGCTTCCATAAAACATGACCGTCCTGTCTGGTGGCCATCTCTGTCCCTATAAATCTTTATTTTAAGTGCCCTGAGCAACTACAGAACACAGTTCTCTGGCCAGAAACATTATAATCCTGCTTTGTTACATTTATTGTAACATTATTATTTTAAAGCTGCGCCGTTTATTTGAAGACAGTATAAATAATGAAGAGATTAAGGATACAAGCATTAAAATGTAATCATCACTGGGTAAAATAGTTCACCTTTAATCAGTACTAAAATTTGTAATTATTATCCTCCAGTGTTGGAAAGCATAATTTTTTTCTATTAACTGGGGTACTTTGACAGCCTAATTATAATAAAGACAGCAGCAATATTGGGATATTGATACTGAGAGCTGTTGCATTGTTTCAAAGTGTACTAATTGCTTGGTCTATTTTATATTCTCTATTCTATTTTCTCACAATACTTAATCATTTGTTCTATCCTTTCTTATCTCATTCCTGATTAATATTATTTCCTCTTAACACTTTCCTTTAGACCATGTGTCAGTTTTTTTAAATTTTTTCTATCTTTTAATTGCAGCAAGAAATAGAAGACTTAATATTTTTGTTTTACATAAATGCATGCTACAGCTACACTAAAATCAATATACATATATTTTTTTAATTTTTATCTATTTTATTTTACAAGTTTTGGCTAGGAAAGTCGAACTAAGCCAAAGCTTGTTTCCAGGTGTGTCCTGGAAGCACAGGGAAGTTAAGTGACTTGCTTGTGGTCAAACAGTATGTAAGCGGTGACTTCAAACTCAGTTTTTCAGGTTTGTAACTCAGTATTTTTAACCACTATGCTATTCTACCTCCCTTTTTCTGTTGTTCTTTACACTAGAGTGGCCTGGAGAGAGATCCTTTGATCTGCAGATCACTCTTTCCATCTATGAAGCTCTCTCAATGATTTTCAGCATCCAGCATTCCTATATCATTGCTCTGTCTCTAAGGCTCACCTCTCATCACATGGCCTGGCTGGGTAATGGTGACTCTGGTCAGAAGACAAAACCCAGCTTCCGCATGACAGTACTGGTAGAGCAGTAGTCAGAGGGGTATAACATAAAAATAAAACATACATAAAACCAGAGACCTAACGTACTTTGCCACCTCTGACTTTATTCATAGTCTTGCCTCCGCTGATTGGTCACCATCTCCACCCTTCCTGATATCAGTCAGGCACTTGATTACTTAATCAACACTTTCACCTCCGTCCTCAACCTCCATGCCCCCTTTAAGATGAGAAGAGCTAAAGGAATTCACTCCCCCTGGCTCTTCCAAGAGCTCCAGCTACTAATGCGCTCAAGAGATAAGGCTTGGCGCTCATACAAAAAGTTAGAGCTCATTACTGATCGGAACTCCTACTCGCAGCTACGGAACATCTGCAAGGCTAGGGTATCCAAATCCAGTTGACTATCTACAGTCCCTACAAACAAACAACCTTAGCAACCCTAAGTGCTTCTGGAAGCAAATCAACAACCTCCTCAAGGGTCAAGAATGGAATACTCCCCCAGGTCATGGTTAGGAACAGCTGAGGGCTATCCTCACCCTCTGAGATCGCTGCAGGAATAAACTCATTCTTCACTGAACTTGAAGTCTACAAAGTAGGTCTCCCGGCTAACAGCCCTGCACCACAACCCCCATACTGAACCTCACTCCCCTCTCTTTCACCTAAAACTTACTTCACAGGGAGAAGTCCTTAAGCTCCTTATGGGCCTCAATCCCAATAGCTCCCCGGCTTTGACACTCTGCCCCCCAGATTCATTAGGCCTGGAGCCCCCACACTGGCTCACCTAATTGCCTGGTTGATTAATCGAGCTTTCCTCACACACTCCCAGACAAATGGAAAACTACTACTGTTGTCCCTGTGCACAAATTGGGCCCAATTAACCTTGCTGAAAATTACAGATCCATCTCCATTCTGTGTCCTATAGCAAAAATCCAGGAAAAAATCCTTTACAACCAGCTGTACTCCTTCTTTGAACAGACCATCACCCTCACAACACATCAGCATGACTTTGGGAAATCACATGGTACCGAATCCGCTCTCTTGAAGGTCACCTCTGACGTCTTTCGTGCTATGGACCATGGTAGTGCCACAGGGGCAGTCTTCATTGACCTCACAAAGGCCTTTGACCTTGTCAACCACTCCCTTCTCATTTCTAAGCTACAACTACTAGGCCTCGATTACAACTCCCTTGCCTGGATATCAAACTATTTAGGGAATCAATTCCAGGGTGTCAAATGGGGAGGAGCCCTCTCCTCCCCAATCTCCAGTCATAGATGGGGTCCCCCAAGGATCCATCCTTGGGCTCCTATTTTTCTCTGTCTTTATAAATTGCTTGCTCCTTAACCGTGGAGGTGGATCAATCCAGCTATACGCTGATGATGCCATCCTATACTGATGTGGCACCGATGTCTCAATTATCAGGACTAATCTAGAAAATGACTTCCACCAATTAGAGACCTGGTTCAAAGGGAACCTGCTGGTTCTGAATACAAAGAAAACTAAATCCATGCTGTTCCACCATAAATCCTTTAACTTAACCTCTCAGCCTCCTTTGATCATTAACACATCAACTGGCCAACCTCTCAATGGGGTTGAATCCTTCAAATACCTGGGTATGATTCTTGATGAAAACCTATCTCTCGATAATTATGTCAATACTATTATCAAAATCACCAATCAGAAACTTGGCCTCCTCCACCACCGTACCTCCCCCTACCTTATCTCATCTGCTAGGAAAATCGTTGCCTCAGCCACCCTCCTCCCCACTGTATTCCATGGTGCACCCATAACTCACTCCACCAAGATCACCACTCATTTCAAACAGGCCTACCACAGAATAGCCCGCTTCGCTGATGCAGCTCCAGCATGAGCCCACCACTGCGTGGTTCTCAAATCCTTAGGCTGGCCATCTTTTGAACCCAGAATGGACTTCCCTGTACATTGTACTACATTCAAACTTACTCACTTTCTTCCCCAACCCATTCTCTCTGGGCTCCTGACACTAAAACCCTTCACCAGGACCCTTTGACACTCCCACCTCCCATTGCTGAGCCTTCCTAAGGTTCGCCTAGCCATTGGTAGGCAATCCTTCATCTTCTCTGCACCTCAAAAATGGAATGCCCTCCCCCACAGTCTTGTCTTATGTGCAACTCTACTCCATTTAAAAAAAGTTTTAAGGAACTTTTTACCCCTCCAAGCTGCTGTGGTGATTGTATTTAACACCCTCTGTTAAACCCTATGCTTCTCACTCCTGTATTATGCCTCCTCCCCCAATCTCCCACCTACACCTTCGCATTAATTTTTCTAATGCCTCCTAGCTCACCTGTTTCTACTACTAATAATCTCTTTCCCCCCGCCCCCCTTTCACCTCTCTTATATACAGTAATTAGCCTGTATATATTGTAGGTATGAAAAATTACCTAGTGCTTGCACTCGTTTTACTTTATTATGTTGAACTTTTACTACGGAACTGGTTGCGTGATGTCATGTCCACTCTGCACATAAATTGCCAGAGCATCCTTGACTCAAGTCTCCATCACTGTGGACCCTAGCCCTACCTAAGTTTTAGCCTCACTGGACATCTCAGGTCCACCATGGAATTTTTTGGCCAAAGTTAATGGAATTTGACATTATGCTCAAGAGTGAACTTGTGTCTCTATGTTACTTAATTCATACGTGTACTACTTTTCTGCCACATCCAGATCCCATTGCTACTTTATTTGTACTACCTCTTGTACCCAATTGTTCTTGTAGCTACTATTTGGAATTGTCTGCACCCAACTGTATCTGTACCCATACTTGGAATTGTCTTATTTCCCCAGGTCGCCCCCTAAAAAGGGACTGAACTGTCTCAGTGGGCTCACCTGGTTATCAAAATGTAAATAAATGAATAACTAACATATAGATGTAGGGGACACAGGCATCATCTGCCTACCCAGGATCTACTGTCTTTTCATATTTTTTTCTTCTCCTTTGGCATCATCAAGTTATAGCATTAAATAAATAATTCATATTATGAGAATGCCTTGATGTTGCTCCCCATTCCCACAATGTTTCATCTCATACTGACTGTTTGTCATCCTGGGCAGTCAAGCAATAGGATCAGGAATCCTTACTCCTAAGAACAGCTCAGTGTTAGACTGGATGCTTGGTCTTCCTCCTGCCAATCCTGTCATGACATCACAGGCTTGTGGGTGTGATCCCTAGTGGCTGGCATACAGCACCAAGCAGCCCCCAGCTGCCTGATACCATGTAGACAGTTTCCAAAAAAGAAAACTTTTTGTCACCTGGTTTAAAATGACAAAACCATAACACAGCAGAGGTAGATAATGACTCTAACATATACTTGTAAAACAATTTGTAAGAATAGTAGCAAATATACAGTATGTTAATTAAATGTACTTTTTTTCTACTTTACTTTTATTCATAAAGAAAAAAAAAGGTTGAGATAATACATGTCAGAAAGTGAATTACATTCTGTTACAAATAAACTTTCATTCCCATAGCGAGCAATGCATGATGCCAATCTATCGGGGTTATATATGCCCTCATTTGGATTATGCGTCCCCATTCTGGAACCCTCACCTGAGAAGAGAGATTGGCTTGGTAGAGAGGGTCCAACACAGGACTACAAAAGTGATACCCCAACTAAAAAGACTATTATATGAAGATAGGCTAAAAAAAAACTGGGCTAGTGAAATTAGAAGATAGAAGAGCACATGGGGATCTGTTATAATTATATAGGATCCTACAAGACCCTGAATTAACTACTACGTGTGGCTTACAGTTCAACACTAGAAACCAGAATTTCATATCACATAATAAGCAACTTGTAATTGTAAGGGTTAACACAAGTAAAATAAATAACTTATTTAATATTAGAGCAGCATCAGCATGGAACAAACTTGCTAGGGACATAATGGACTCTGGATCTTTTTATATATTTAAGGCAAAACTGGATAAATAATAGAGGAACTGATGCCCACTAGGAATGGGAGACAAACATATGGTCTTCTCTTGTCTTATAGTACCAAGTAATACCAAGTAACTTCATGAAACTAAATAGAGTACAAATATAATATGTTTGAGGGGATTAAAAATAAATACTTAAAGCTGTATTTACTAGAGTTCCCAATAGCTAAATCCTTATAAACAATGGAAGAGCTCCAAGCTTAGTCATCCAACTGATAGAGTACTTAAGATACACCTCAGCATTAATACAGACCAGAGTTAACAAGTAAACTATTTAAATAAAAATAGCTTCATACAGAATCACTCTGTATGTGAGCTTCATGTGGCAGGAAAATAAAATAAACATAAAAAGAAGGGGGGCTGTCAGTCACATTTAAGGCTTATAGCACTATGGGGTGGTAGTTTGTTATGTCAACTTCCTCGAAGGCTGAACCTAGGTCAGTGGGAAGTTGCACATTAATTTCAAAAACGGCTCTTGCCTGGTCAGGGTCATCGTAAAATAATTTTTTTGCCTGGAAAGTTACTTTCAAGCTGGCTGGTGCAGGCAGTGCTATGGGAACATTTACTTCCTCAAACTCAAATACTATTGTTAGAAATCTTTTCCTTCTGCATTATGTAGGCAAAGACAAATTGGGCTGAAGATGCAAACAAGCTCCTGCATAAAAAATGTTTTTTTTCTGCCTTTCCAGCTGAAGGGCCTTATTTCTTTAAGGCAGCGATTTAAATGCTATTGTCAAATACTGTATCTTGTACCACCAACCTGAACTGCTATTTCTGCAGTTGATTCCACGTCTCTCAAGTCTTCTTTCTTTATTTTCGACCAGAAGACCAAATACAGTTGAATTAAAGGCTCCAAAGAAAGAATAGAGTTCAAGGTGGCTTCTGTCTCCTCTTTTAAGTCCACACCAGGGGTTTGAGGTGGGAAACCAATAAGCCTCAAATTCCTCCGCATCATCATGTTCTCCAGTCGCTTCACCTTTGCAGCTTGTGAAATTTGCTCATGCAGTGTCACATTGACAGTACCTTCTACCGTTAAAGTACATGCGTTCAAAGCTTTAATCTCCACGTCGTTGACTTTCACAACCTTCTTTGAAGCTTTGGTCATCACCTCCACAGCAGCACATTTGTTAGATATATTGTTCAGTTTTGTTTCCATTCTCTGGATGATTGTAGTTCTTCTGCTTGGAACTCTGCAAGGAGTGTCTTTCTAGATGCAAGTGTTGGTTTGGGGGTTTTAGATTTAATGCCCACATCTATGTGAACTGCTACCATAGATCACTACTGTGACCAATCCAACTGAGTTTATATGCCTCTGGGTCAAAAAACGTTTACTGGTAGTTTTTGGGGAAACAAATCTTTTCATTAGGTTTATAAAAAAGACTGATGTGAAGTCAATAGATTAAAATTGCTGTATGGCCACATTAAAAGTGTAAAAGGACTCTTTTTATAATTTTAATCAGTCTTTGTAGTTTCCAAAATGGCAGAGCTCTTCCAATGTGTGTGCAACTTGATCAATGCTTAGCAATGCCTCCTAGCAAATGCACTTTTACTTTTTTAACCTCTACAGCAAATGAGGAGAAAGTTTTACTGGATAAGCTGGCAACTAGTAGTTTATGAATTTTTTAATATGCCAGTACACCTAAAATATCTACTGCTATTTAGGAAATAACCTGCTGTGGTACTTGTCATGCTTCAACTGAAATCTTAAAAGAGATACCCATTGACTAAACCAAATTCAGAACTGGAAATTCAAGAAATTATTGGGGGCTTACTGCTCACACACACACGCTCACACATGCACAGACACACGCACACACGCACTCGCACACACATTTAATATAAACTATGGTGCACACTCACTTCAGTGAGTGACCCTGCAAGTCAGAATGTTCAACAATATTAAACAAATATGTCAGAGGAACAACAAGAAATTTGAGACTGTGAGAATGTTTACTTATCCTGTGCTATCATTCAACAATAATGTTAAATGATGCAAACAGGCAAAAAAAATGTCCATTAAATTAAAACAAACATTTCTGGGTCTACAAAATGTGACCAATAACATAAGGGCATGCAGCTAAGGCAATTCTGCAAGCCAACACTGCAAAACTAAATGCTCAGAGATGATATGCAGCTGAAATGTGTGGCTATGCTACCACAAAGGAAATGTATATACTGTTTAAAATAAATGCTAGGGAGATATTAGTGGACAAGTAAAATAATTAAATTGAGTGTGCAAACAAGCTAATAAACCACAAGGCTGAAGGCTGAATGGCACTTTTAGCTTGTCTGACCACAAGATAGAATTAGTTTACAAGTGTACTACGACTGTCTTGTCTTCTATTTTTTATAATTCATTTGGTTAGTCGAAAATGGCTTGATTATAAGTTTTTCCTCCAGATTTTATATACTTTTCAGCAGGGTAGGAGTTAGAGCTTGTTAAGGAGTTTGTTTAAAGTGCTGATTTTTTTTCTTGTTAAGTGTTTGCGGAGTAAAGACCACTGAGCTGTGAACCTGGAGGCCCAGCAGACCTGGGTTTTAATTCCCTAACCACCACTTGCATACTGTATGACCCTAAGAAAGTTGCTTAACCTCACTGTACTCCTAGATGACAACTGTGCCTTTCCACTCCAAAAAATTATAAATAAATCAATAAACTGTCATTGATTGTTGCTTGTTAACTTTGAAAAGGACATCAATTTGGTATGCAACTAATGTGTCTGATGTGCATGAAGGAGATAAACCAAGATGAAGTCTGTATTGGTTTGTGTTAATCTGCTGTCTCAAATAGCTTCTGAATTTCTGAGCCATCCAAATCTTTTTTTATTTTGAATCACATGAAGTTCTATTGAGTTCAGTCGTATAATCTTCAACAGTGTTTTGTAGTACAGTAATCATGTTAACACTCATAGAGATATGATACCACATATTTTTAGAGTCTTGATTTTTACTTGTTTTCTAAATTGATGTAATGCCTGCATGTCATGTATTTTAACTCAAGTGCTGTAATGGTACAATGGTTCAGCTTTGCCTTCACTATGGTGTTTTCTTGGGGGGCTCTGGAATTTGAACTGTTTTTATTACAGTGGAGACTGACAGGATGCAATGGAGAGTTTTAAATTCCTGCATGACTAGAGAGTTAAATTGCCATTGAAATTGCACTGCTTCCTGCAATAATGCTGCAGCATTCTGTAGTATTTTGTGCTGCATTCTGTGGAACTTCACTGTGTACTGTATGCTGTCATGCATTTACAATGTTGTTCTTTTAAAGGGACACCCTGGCTTCTGTTTATGTTTTTAGTGCCCTGCTAAAACAATATCTGCAGCCACATCTATTAATAGCCTCTCGATATAAAGTGCTAACATACTAAAAATAATTTTTCTTTTGTGTGCTGTATTTTATGCTTTTTTTCTGACTTGACTTTAACTCTTGCAGACTGCTCCATCTACCACATGTGTGACAAACATGGTGCTGAAGCACCTGAAAACTTGTGCATGGACGAGTTTGACTTTTTGATAGTGCTGTAAGTCAAAGGTATTTGCTGATAAGGGCCAGTGTCTTGAGTGCCATAAAGTTACTGACCTATTAAAATGACTGCTGTAACATGATATCTGGGCATTAATAGTATGGGATTTTTTAAATAACTGTCATAACGCTTTTGAAGAAGGACTTGGTTGATCAAAAAGCTAGAGCATTTTGTTCTTTTATTGTAACATCTATGTTGGTCCAATAAAAGGTATCAAACCATTTTCTTCTGGATCTGCTGTAACATAATTTATTTTACCTTTGAAATGTAAAGCCATGACTACAGGCATGTGTATTAGTGTCTGCTAGCACTTAGAGTCCTGCTTTTCACCTGTTTTCTCAGCTGTACAGACTGCAGCGCTGAGAGGTGAAGTTAGTTGTGAAAGGTCAAATAGTGAGTATTTGTCAGGGTGCTGAAAATGTGTGCTGCAAATCTGTAATCAGAAGTAATTAAAAGTCATAAATCTTTAAGTTGATGTACTGTAATTAAAAGCAATAAGCCTTTAAACTGATCCAATTATTAGGGTGTATTTTTTATGATACCACAATTTTCTTAATTGTTGTCAGTTATGGGGTGTCAAGTCTGCAGTGTTCTGATAGAGAAAACACCTAACCATATACAGTACTATATGGTATCTAGAAGATTGTACAGAGCTGTTTTAAACCACCAGTTTTCTGCTCCTGCTACTGTTACAAGTGCTGAGCTAGAGGCACTGTCTCTTAATTGTCTAATATCTACTACCGTATCATATTGGGTTTAAACTGCTAACATGCACAGTCCACCAGGATGCAACACTCTGTGATAAGTATGTCACAATTTACTGCATGGCAAGTTAAAGTAATTACAGTTGGATCACATTGTGTTCCTGTAATATTCTGCAGCATATCACTGGCAGAAACTGTGATTAGAGTGTTGTATCCTGGCAGATTCCACTGCATGTCCCCAAAAAGACTACCTTTTTTATGCATGCAAGAAAAAATGCCCTACTCCTTAGATCATTTTTGTTATGGACTAGTTGACTAATTCTGTCTTGTATTACTTGTGGGATAGCTTAATGAGGGGTAGTAGCATAATACTAATATTTAGAAATATAATTCAGAACAACATCAGCGACATCGCAAAGCAAAATGATTTTGCACAAACCTCTTGTGCCACATACAGTACATGACTAGCTCTGAATAAAAAAACATGTAGTTTAGAACTTTTACCTCGGAATCATCAAGAAACCAAAACATTGAAACATGATTGCATCATTTAAATTAGGAATGTATAAAAGTAAAATCTCAGAAGCCAGGTATAACAAAGATACAGTCATTACCACTGCATGTGATCTTGAATCTGGAGCCTAAGAAAGAGTTGCAGATGTACAGTAATACTAATATGCCCATTGTATCAATATAGTAGAGACTATTGGCTGGGGAGTATACTAGCAAATATATTTAAACACTCCACAGAAACTATCAACTTCATGTTTCATTTAGGCTTTAATGAAATACTCAGCGGACTAGCCTACTTCGTAATTGCATTAGAAAATAGGCTATGGGAAATGATCAACTTATTACTACAACAAGCTCTGGCAGAGTACTACAGTTATAAATGCATTAACTAGATAAGGGTGTTTCATAGGCTTAAACATAAACATGAATTGCCATTGCATTCACTAACTGAATCAAAGTACGGTACATTGAGAAAGGGCACATATAAAAATAATGCCACCATCTGTATTACAGTTACCTATATGTTTCACATGTCATTCTGTGCACTGTTATAGCAATCAACTCACTATTATAATTCATTTTTTACAAATGTGTCTGCACAGTTGACAATTTTTGTAAAAAGATAATAACAGTGGGAGTTATTCCACATAACACATAATTTAAGTGAGAGGAATGATATTAATAAAAATAAAACAAAGTGGAATGGAAGAGAAGTAGTTATAAAATGATGGAGGAGGGGGGCAAATATAAAGCTATTCCAGTGGCAACAAGTGATGTATTCAATTACTATGCATCTCAGGTGGGTGCACAGGCAACAATAACATAACATATATGGTAATAAATAAAAATAAATAAAATACAGCTCACTGCAGAACAGATTGCAGATCTGCAGCTGCACAAATGTCCATGGCTGAGATGTTTCTGAAACAAGCAGTAGAAGCTGCCATGCCTCTGACTGAGTGCCCTTTCACTTCCCCCAGAAGAGGTTTATTAGAAGAGCTTGAAAAATTTACTTCTGGAAACAGAAAACAATGCAGTTTGCCAACCATTTAGACAGGCACTGTTTTGAAACTTCTGTGCCCTGTCTTTTGGGTGCAAAGGAAATAAACAACTGATCGAACTTACGAACATCTTTAGTCCGGTTAGCGTAGTAACGCAGAATTCTGTGCACATCCATAGTGAGCAGAAGAGCCTTTCCCTGATTAGAGTATTCAGGGAAGAATACCGGCAGTTACACTGTCTGATTCAACATAAACTCAGAAACCACTTTAGGTAAAAACTTAGAGTTTGTACACAGAGCCACCTGATCTCTATGGAAAATCAAGTAAGGCTCCTTATACACCATGGCCTGAAGCTCTGAAATTCTTTGAGCTGAAGTAATAACAACTAAGAAAAGAGCTTTCCAAGACAAATAGTGCATAGCACAACTTGCTTCTGGTTCAAAAGGAGGCAAAGTAAGTTTTTCCATGGGGGGACTGGATTATGAATTGGTGGTTTCAGATGGAAAATTCCTTTCAGGAAGGTTTTGGAGATCTCCAACTGTGCTATGGTTTTGCTATCCATGGGGAGGTGGTAGGCTGAAACAGCAGATAGATGGATCTTTAAAGAAGAATAGCTGAGGCCGAGATCTGAAAGATGCAAGAGGTACTCCATGACCTGGGGCACCTGGCAACAGATAGGGTCCCAACCCTTGGAGGCTGCCCAAATGGAGACTTTTTTCCATGTCATGGCATAAGTAGTTCTGGTAGAAGGCTTTCTGGCCTCTACAAGGACCTGGGCCATTTGGGCAGAAACTCCAAAACGTGAAGCAGCTATGTCCACAGGTGCCATGCATGCCGGTGGAGGGATTTGAGGCCCAGGTGCACCAATTTGCCTGCTCCTGAGTCAGAAGATCATGGCAGAGAGGCAGAGATAGAAGGGGTTCTATTGATAGCTGTTGAAGCACAGGGAACCAAATAGGATGAGGCCAAAGAGGGGCTATTAGAATCATGTGAGCCCCTTCTACCTGTAGCTTCAGGAGAACCCTCTGAAGCACTGGGAAGGGAGGAAAGGCATACAAGAACCTCCCTGTCCAGCAAAGAGACAGTGTGTCTCACCAGAAAACACCATGCCCAGGAATGAGTGAGCAGAAATTGGGTAGTTTTGTGTTGGATGGGGAGACGAAGAGGTCTATCTCCGCTCAACCCCACAGGTCGAATAAGCTTTTGACTACCTCTTGATTTAGCTCCCACTCGTGAGCTCTGACAGTGGTGTGGCTGAGACTGTCTGCCAGGACATTGTTGATGCCCAGCACATGGACAGCAGTCAGGTGAAGGTCATGCTGGACTGCCCAGTATCACACTCACATCACCTCCCAGCATAGATGGTACGAGCGAATGCCTCCCTGTTTGTTCAGGTACCAGACCACAGACATATTGTTGGTCTGAACCAGGAGTATCCCTAGACATAGAAGAGGGTGGAAGGCTGGAGAGCATACAGCACTACCCTCATTTCTAATACATTGATGTGTAGAGATGCTTCCAGCTGAGACAATGTTCCCTGGGTCTGATGGTCTTCTAGATGGGCTCCCCAGCCTTGACATGAAACATCCATTGTAAGGGTCATAGTAGGAGCAGGGGGCTGAAAGGGAACCCCCTTGGAGAGATTGGACAACTCCTGCCACCAAAGAAGATCCTTCCTCATGTACCCAGACACTAGGACCCTGTGGTCCAGGTTGTCCAGCTGCTGATCCCATTGGACACGAACAGTTCATTGGATCACCCTCATGTGCAGTCTGGCTAGAGGAACTGTAGGGATCACAGATGCCATCAGCCTGAGAAGATGGAGGATTGACCGGGCTGTGGTCCAGTGTGAGTTGGCCACTAATCTGGCCTGTTCCTGCAGGGTCTCTGCTCTGTCTAATGGGAGGAAGGCCCTGCCCTGGACCGTATCCAGCACCACCCCAAGTCAAGTGTAGGCACTGGGAGGGGAGAGGTAGGACTTGGGATAATTGGCTGTTATTTCAAGTCTAGAAAAGAAGCCCAGGGTGAAGGAGAGGGACTCCCTGAGACTGCTCTGTGATGGGGCTGACAGAAGTCAGTCATTCAGATACAGGCACAATTAGATCCCTCTGTGGCATAGGGCCAAAGCAACCACTGCTTGGAACTTGGTCAAAACCTGAGGTTCCGCTTCCACACAGCAGATAAACTTATTCAATTTAACATTAGACCAGAAGTACTTACCTTATAACTTGGTGGCCACTCATTGGACACTTCACTTTGCTGGATGATTCATTCAGAATGGAGGTATATATGAGGAAAGCTACTCCACAGCACTCCCCTCCTCCCACTCCTGAGAAGGATAAAGCCACTAAATGGGCCAAGCAACAGGCCCCTGCATCACCTAAAACTGCACCCGCACAGACTGCCCTATACAAGGAGAAATTTTTGGAGACCATGCTACCTCTTCAGGATGCCATCTCCACAATTTCGGAAGACCTTCAACAAATTAAAACCTCTGTCGCATCGTTGCAGATCTGAGTAGGCGACATGGAATCTCGGCTCACATCTGTACAGCGAAAGCAAGGAAAGGCAGAATCGGATATTATTATCACCGGCAGAAGAATTAAGAAACTGGAGGATAAACTCGATTATCTGGAAGTCGCAGTAGGCGCAACAATCTACTTGTTATAGGAATTCCCAAAAAAGAGAAGGGTGCTTCTCCAATCATGTTCTTACAAAAACTGTGTGAGATGATTGCTGGGCCATTGCCAAATGGGGCAACCTACATAATCGAGAGGGCCCATTGCACTCTACGTCCACCGCCTCCACTGGGCTCGCCTCCTAGGCCCCTAATCTTCAAATTGCTAAACTATTTAGACAAACAGCACATTTTATTTAAGGTCCGTGACTTGCAGGAAGTACAATGGGAAGGCCAACAGATTTGTATAACCCAAGACCTTCCACAGTCTGTCCGGCTCAAAAGACAAGCTCTGCATCCCACTGTCACCAAGTTGATTGCCACTGGGAAACCTTTTCGGGTTAAATATCCTGTGATGATGCAAATCAAGCATGAAGACAATTGGCTAACCTTTGATACTCCTGAACTTGCATCCCAGGAGCTCAAATCTTTGTTTCCAGATTTATTCAAATGACTGATCTATACTAGCACTGCCTAGTTTTAACTGATATGGTTCAAGTTAACCCAGTTTGCTTTTGAGTGTTGACATCAAGGTGAAGATCAATTTTAGGTACCTTGCCTGCCTATGTTTGACTGGGAACTTGATCTTTACTAGCATTGGTCCACATGGAGACTTGTATTGCAAGATGTTCACTTAACTCTCGGTCTAATCATCATCTGTTCTTTGGGGCTCAAGAAGGGCTCACCGATATGTACTCATAAGAATTATATTTAGATTTTCCTGGGAACCCTGTTTCTTTCATGAGCTGAATTGACAAGCTCCTCTGTACAGACTTCGAGTGCGATTTTTCTTTACTAACTTTTTTTTCCAATGCACTCATTCGTATTGGACCTAACCAAGGTGATGGTAGGTCGACTTATAAAAGACTGTGTTTTCCACTTAACCATGGGAACTTACATACAGAAAGAGGGACATCTCTCCCAGGATTTCGTATATACTTTAATCTACTTTACTTGATTTTTAACATAACTGGTTCACTGATGTTAATCTGACTTTTGAAAGACTTCAGTTCTTTAATTGGCCACAGTATTATAGGGTGGCTGCTTTTCTATGACCAGTGTTCATGCGTTTTGACTGTTTTACTTACAGCTTGTACTGTCTGCTGTGTGTAGGGGGGGAGGGTCAGGTTAGGCATGGCTAAGTTGTTCAACTTTGCACTGTATTAACCATCACTGGATAGTGAGTATACAGTAGTACGGTTGCTTAGAACAGGGGGTAGTGTAGAGATTTGATTTGCATGCTTAGGGTATTATGTGTTAGTGATTGAGGTTGGGGGAGCTGTCTCCATGGTTGTAATTCTTATTGAAGGTTTGCATTCTCAGTCTGGGAACTTTGCCAAGTGTATCTATGTACCTAGTATCATGTTTATTATGGGGCCATTCTGGTTAAAGATGATACCACTCAATTGTTATATTATGTACATTCCTTATGTAATTTGACCATTGGGGGACCATACAATTTTGTGAGTTGGAACATTAAAGGGGCTCATAATAGATGCAAATGACAAGTCATCTTGTGGCACCCGTCCCATCTGAAGAAGGGGGTTGCTTTTCTCCAGAAAACCCACATGAGGAGAGAAAACCTACTTCTGTTACGCAGAAACTTGATTGGCCAAGTCTTTGGCTCTGGGATCTCCACCAGTTCTGGTGGTGTGGCAATATTAGTGGCGAAGGTCATTCCTTTTAAACTAATTAAGGAGGTCTGGGACCCCAATGGCTGATTCATCCTTATACATGGCATATTAGAAGTCCACCCAGTATTAATAGGGTCAGTTTATGGGCCAATATACAGACTCCCCTCAGTTCTTTATTCACCTGTTATGCCTGATGTCCGCAGAACACCCAAAACTAACCATACTGGGAGGCAACTGGAACATTACCCCTCAAACAGACCTGGACAAGTCAGATGGGAGAAGACGGGGCCTCTCTCCTGCTCAACATGCCCTCCAAGATCTTATGGATGGGGCAGCCCTTCTTGATGTCTGGTGCATATTAAACCTGAAGGAAAAACAGTATTCTGTTTTTTCCCATCCCCACCGGACATCCTCAAGAATTGACTTCTTTTTGGTCAGTTCTTTTGCAATGCCCAGAATCTTGGATTTGGTTATTCATGCTAGGGTCATATCCAATCATTCCCACATTGGTATTACAAATTTACTGAGTCCGGGTCTCAAAGGACACTCCATTTGGAGGTTGAATACCCAACTTCTTCAGAACCCAGCAACATTAAAACACATCACTGAATTTATTACTAACTTTGTTGTGGCCAATAAAAGCTCTGTGGAGAAAATTGACCTAATCTGGGCAGCACTTAAATGTACCCTGGGAGGTGAGTGCATCCAGCTAGCATCGATCAAGTCACATCAGCACAGAGCATGGATAGACTTCCTCCTCAACTCCATTTAAGCTATGGAAAGGTCCTTAAGCAGGACCTCCACTGAATTAGAGTGGGCCAGGATGCATACCCTTAGAGCTCAATATGCAGATATGATGGTACAACAAGCCAAACTCTCCCTCCACCGTACCAAACTTAAATATCTGGAAACCGGACAGAAGACGGGGTAAACTCCTTGCAATCAGAATCAAGCAAGCAGAAGCATCACGGTTCATCCCAGGTACTGTATCTGTCCCACACGAGACAGCCCCATTGTCACTGACTCAAGGGAGATAATTAAAACTTTTCAATTATTCTACCAAAATCTGTACTCCGCTGATCCACAGATTCAGCCATTGGTCGCTGAGATGCACTGGTAGCTTGACTCAGTTGCACTTCTCCTGGGTTTTCCCTACACAAGTGGCCTTTTTAGGATCCCATATTACTGTGCATGAAGTACAACAAGCCATTGAATTATTACCCCTAGACAAATCACCTGGCCCTTATAGTATCCCTAATAATTTATATAAATCTTGCTGTCCCATTCTTGCCCCAATATTAGAGGAAGTTTATAATTATTGGTTTAAGAATGGTCTTTCCGAGTCCTGCTTCCTTGATATGATTATAACTCTTATCCCCAAACCGGGTAAGGACCCTTTGTATCCCGAGAGCTTCCGCCCTATATCCCTCCTCAACTCAGATATCAAAATCCTAGCAAAGATCCTGGCAAATTGACTTACCCCTGTTATGGGTAACCTCATTAGCACTGAGCAGGTAGGCTTCATGAAAGGAAGATCCTCAGGAGACCATATGCAGAAACTGCAACACCTGATTTCAGCATCTGCAGACTCAGATGTTCCGGCGGTTGTTATCTCTCGCGATGCTGAAAAAGCATTTGACCGCATCTCCTGGGATTTCCTTTTTCTTACCCTTGCTCACTTTGGCATGCCTGATGACTTTATTAAGTGGGTCCGCTTGTTATACTCCTCTCCATTAGGCTGAGTCTGGTGTAATAACATGCTCTATACCCCCTTTCCATTATGTCGCGGTACCAGGAAGGGATGTCCACTTTCCCCACTTTTATTTAATTTTTACCTTGAACCCTTGATTCATAAGCTTAAAATCTTCAAAGATATCCTGGGTTTTAAACTGGGGGAAACTCGATATGTCCTTTCTGCATATGCAGACGATTTACTACTACATACTGAAAACCCCCAAAGATCTATTCCTGCTCTTTTAGCTGAAATAGATTCCTTTTCCAAAATTTCATTTTACAAATTAAACTACTCTAAGACTCAGGTTTTTTCGCTAAATCATAGAACTACCAAGGCAGTACTGGCCGACTCTGGTCTATCCTGGGAATTTAAGTACATTACTTATCTGGGTATAAAGGTGTCAAGGGACTTGAACTCTATTCTCAATGAAAACTTATGTTATTAAAGTTGCTTGAGTCAGTCATGGACAGGTGGGGAGCCCTACCCCAAACCCTCTGGGGGAGGATTAGTACAATCAAAATGAATATGCTTCCCTGAATACTGTACCCTACTGTACCCTGTGCTCCTCCTCCTGGGCCTGTGTGGGTGGCTGTTTGTGCTTGTCTGTGTCTGTAGGTTAGTTTTTGTTCATTTACATGTTTTTCTGCTGGGAATACCTGTGCCATTCTTGCACACAACATTGGTGAAAGTCTCCTGGACTGAATTTCTGCAAATCGCCATCATCAGTTATCAGCTTTTTAATTTTAAATCAACTTTCTTGAAGCCTCCTCAAGGAAGCATATGTCCTACAACTAGTCTTACAAACATGGTGATGCTGGGTCCTGCAACTGAATCAACATTTTCAACATTCTCATCTGACCACTCTTAAAGCAACTGCACTTGTGGACTTTAAAGAACAAAGGAATTTTAACACATTTTGTGACTGAATCAACATTTTTGTCTGACCTTTTCCAAAGGTATTGTACTTGTCTCTGAGGACTTTGAAGATCAAAGGAAACATACAGACAAAAGGACTTCACACATTGCATATGCCTACTGTCTGACCTACTCCCAAGGTATTGTACTTATCTCTGAGGACTTTGAACAAAGGAAACATATAGACAAAAGGATTTTACACATTGCATATGCCCAGGCCACAGTTTATCACCTTTCAGGAACTTTAACATATTATGTGATCCTGGATCTCAACAGTACTATAGTACTTCTCTTAAACCCTCTGGCACCAATCCCTCCCAGTCTTTTTTCATTTTCTCTGTACTTAGCTATAGTGCTTAGCTATCCACCTTAGCCCACTAAATCCGTGACCTCCACCACCCTCCTGTTGCTCGCCACCCGACTGCCTAGCCCACACTACTTCTCGGCTCTCTCCTGCCTCGCTAAAAAATGCTTTGGCTTAGTCCCACCACCTGTTCCTGCTCACCCTCACCCTCCTTTTCCCTTTATGCCAACTCCCCCCCTCTGCCTACCCTACCCCTCCACCTACTCTCACCTTTCTATACTACTACCCGGAACATTGTACCATGGCTTTTACTCTGGAAGTCTTAAACAAACATCACCCAATTAATACCTGGGTGCAAAGAGCCATATTTCCTAATTGGAAACTGCCACATCATTATAACTCACTAGCGATCACCCTCTACTGGGACTCCAGAAGACAATCCAAGCATCTTAAAAAGTACAAGCAGAAACTCACTCCAACCTATTATGAACTACGAATGGCATCGCTGAAACTCCTGCTCCTCCTATTTTTAATATCTGGTGGGATACACCCAAACCCTGGTCCTGTTGCACTGAATCTGACAAAAACAGGGAAAGTTGGTAGTGGTCTCTCCATTATCACTCTAAATATCTGCAGCCTCCTTCCCATATTGGCATCTCTTCAAACTCTCGCTGGACAAAAAAAACCTGATATACTAGCCATTGTGGAAACCTGGCTATCTCCCAGCACCCCGGATCATGCGGTCTCGCTTGAAGGCTACAATCTTTTCAGACTCGACCGGGCAAGCAAGAAAGGTGGGGGCTGTGCTATCTACATAAAGGACAACCTCTCCTGTCAACGCGGCAGCTTCACCCCCACAAATACGCAGATGCAACTCCTCCCTATCAAACTGCTTCTTGGTGCACAAAACAAAGTTCTCACAGTGGCCGCAGTCTATATCCCTCCAAAAGACCACCGTACCAGTATTAAGTCTGTACTTGATTTTGTTAGTCTGCAGCCCTCTGAAAATGAGCTCCTCCTCCTCGGGGATTTCAACATAAACTGGCTCACCTCTGACACTGGCTCTTACAAAGATGACATCCTAGCAGCAAACCTGACTCAGATGGTAACCTCCCCCACCCGGAAAAATTACAAAACTGGTACAAGCACCCTTATTGACTGGGTTCTCACAAATCACCCTGACCGGATAAAAAACATTAAAGTCCTCCCTGACTCCCTCAGTGACCACTCCCAGTGTCCTGTACCTGGTCTAATAAATTTCTCAAGCCACCCCAAAGTTATAACAAGCAGAGTATTGCCTTATGGGAATCTTATCAAGTTGAAAACCCATCTCCTACAACAGGACTGGATGCCAATCCTTGAATCAACTGATATTAATACGCACTAGAATACTTCATTAAATCTTTCAACTCTGCATCGACTTATCGCCCCAGTAAAAAAAACGTAAAATCAAAGCGCTATCAAATCCATGGATTACTGCCAAACTACTTGCCGAGCTCAAGGTTTGGGACTACCTCTGGGCAGTTGCCAGAGACACAGGCTCACCTCATGATACCCTAAAATACAAGCAGGCATGAAATAGATGTACCTCACAAATTAGGCAAATGAAGAACGCCTATTTCAAAAATGCCCTTGAATCCACCTGGGGTGATGGAAGAGCTTTTTGGGACAACATCCGAAACATAATGGGTAAACAATCAAAATCATCACCTACCATTATGAAAGTTGATGGATCCACCACTCTTGACCCAAAGTCTATTGCAGATGTGCTTAATAAGACATTCACAGACTTTAGTAGGGTCCTCCCCAGATTTCTTCTCGGACTTACCTGTGCCTAGCCTAGTATCACAAAACACCCTCGTGACCAAACCACAATTTTACTTCAAGAAAATCAAAGTGCACAGAAGCACACAAGTACATAAAAGGCCTGCTCAAATCCAGAACAAGTAGTGACACGCTAGATCTAAAATCCTGTCTCTCACCCTGGATGAAGTAATTCACCCCTTGCAAAAATTCTTAATCTGTCACTTTGCCAAAGTCAATTTCCCAACAAATGAAATCTGCCATAGATTACGCCAGTGCACAAGGGGACAAAACCTCAACGAAACTATCGATCAATATCAATACTCCCTCCCCTCTCAAAGCACTTGAACGAATAGTGGCAGACCAACTCTCTGATTACCTGGACAAATACAATCTACTCTGTAATCAACATACGGCTTTAGGAAAGGACATAGTACAACAACAGCCTTGCTTGATTTCTCTGGAAAGTCCACTCAGCCCTGGACAAAGGGTGCCAAACAGGTGCAGTCTTTATCGATCTTACAAAAGCTTTCAACACAGTCCATCATGGCCTACTTACCTCCCTACTTTCTAGCCTAGGCCTGGCCGAAGGTCCTTGTGCTTGGGTAAAAAGTTACCTGTCCAATCGGTCACAGGCTGTAAAAATCTCTAATGAACTCTCCGACTTCAAACCAGTTCTCTCGGGTGTACCACAGGGATCAATTCTTGGACCGCTCCTCTTTAGCCTGTTCCTTAACTCCCTCCCAGATATCTGCCAGGAAAATAATCTTACTCGCTGATGATGCTGTAATTCTCTCTTCCCACAAGGATCCAAACTCCCTACAGAAAAAGCCTGCAACTTGCTTTCTCTAGTGTTGAAAGGTGGTTCCTGGATAGTAAACTTATGCTAAACCACAATAAAACAAAAGCCATGCTCTTCTCCAATCACCAAACAAAATAGGCATACTCCACTCACCATACAAACCTCTGCAGGAATTACACTGGACCAAGTAAATACTTTCAAATACCTTGGCATCACTTTTGACCAAGGGCTCACCTTTAAACCACATTGACAACACTGTGAAAACAGTGAACCAGCATGTGGAATACTATTCCGTGCCGTCAATTTCTAAATCAAGCGGCATTGAGAATAGCTATACAGAGTTCCATAATCTCAATCATTGACTACGGCCTTATTATTTATGGCTCAGCTACCTCCACTGCTCTAAGGCGTATCTCAATCACTCTAAATAAGGCCTGCTGGCTCCTCACGGGGGATCAAAGACTGACTCACACGTGTGATCTGTACTATGAATCAGGCTGGTTGAACCTATCAGATAGTCTTATTTATCTCACCTGCACAATGGCAAAAAAATCTATCTTGGGACTGACTCCATTATGTATTCAAAACCTACTCTGACTGAATCCTGGCTTACGACCCTCCACCAGATCTGAACACCAACCTTTCCTGGTTCCGAGATGCCGGACTGCACAGGGACAAAGATCTTTCGCATACAGGGCCCCGACATGGTTCAATGCGCTTAGTCCACCTACTCTATCCTCAACCTCGCTTGAAGCTTTCAAATCCATGCTCTATGCCCACCTCACCACCACTAGCAACTGTGATTGCGCTAGATAAAGACTACTACTCCTCATGTCCATCCTCACATCTGAGGCCTCTTCCTCCCTGACTAATGAACCCTCTGGTACCTCTACTACTTCCTGTCTCCCACCCAAACTCACTCCCCCCTTTTTCCTGTCCCCTCTCACTTACTCTCCCGCTCACCACCTTTCCCTCCTCTCTAGCCTCCTTTTGGCGCCTAATGATCACCCTCTCCTTGGAAGTTTCCTTAACCTCGAAATTGTCTACTCGCTTGAACCTGTTATAGCTTGTTTTTCTATGAAACTTAAAAACGTTACTGCCTTAAACTGTTAATAGCAAATTTATGATGTAACTTTCCTGTCTGGTTTTACCTGTAATGTGTATCGTGCTTTGTTAAATGTTCTTTGTGACGTGGAACCTTTGTAAAAGAGTCCTGGCTCAAAGGTATTAATTCCTAGACTAATAAACTAAACTAAACTAAACTATGGGCATGTTGGGTCGCTTTCTTCCTAAAATCTGGTTCGTCAGACTTCAGAAACTCCTTAACACTTTCATTTGGAGAGGAAAAGGGGTTAGGTGGGCCTATTTTAAATTAATGGCCCCTAAAATCCAGGGAGACTTTGCACTCCCTTCTTTCTTCACATGCTACTGTGCCCACCACTTAAGTAAGCTTGCTTACTGGACTGAGGAACCAAGCCCTTCTAATATGCCGGAGTATACTCCCCTATGCCTGGAGCTCGAGGGGCAATTAGCCTCCAAATACTTCTGCACCCTAGAAGGCCTCCTCTATGCTGCCCCAGGCCACGTACCTAAACCACTAAAAAAAACACAGATGGGGTGGTCTCTTCAAGCCCTTCACCAGATCCAAAAATACTTTTTGTTGACTTGTCACCAATCCTTAGATCAACCAGTGGTGGGAAACCCTAATTTTAGAATTGACAACAAACCTATCCATTCCTCTTTTTGGACCATATTGAGATCTTTAAAGCTCTCAGATTTTTATCAAAATGGAAATCTGACTCATTTTTCACAATTTCAGGCATGTCATAGGGTTCCAGTATCCCACAACTTCAAGTTTTTACAGATAAGAGAGGCCATTTCCACCTTTCTGAAATCCATTTCCATAACAACTTCCCCTGCACAGAGCTGGCTCCACTTTTATTGATGGCTGTCCAACCCCACTCTGTTTCAGTTCTTTATAAACACCTCCAGTCCTTAGACCCCTTGTTGCCTTTGGGCATTGGTTACTATTGGACTCAGGAATTAGGGATTCCCGACAATGCAGAAATCTGGAGAAAACTCTGGCAGAATAACTACCGATTTGTTAAGCAGGACAGGCTTTGACTAGTACAATGCAATATCTTGCATAATTTGTACTATACCCTGGTAAAACTTCACAGGCTTGGAAAAGTTTCTTCACCAATCTGTTCTAGATGTGGGGTAGCCCCAGGAACTTTGTATCATATGATATGGACCTGTTCAGTGGTGGAGGCCTTTTGGTCCTCTATTAAAAATAAACTAGATCCACTACTAGGGTTAGATACTCTGTTTAATCCAGAACCCTGTCTTCTAAACTTATTCCCATGTGGTACCCCTAAAATTAGGAAAATACACCTAGCCCTTGTGGCCTCTGTCACCAAGCTTATTATTATGTGGCACTGGAAAGAAACATCCTTACCCCCAGTTGTAGAATGGTATAGGGAAATGCTTCTGGCATTGCAGCTCAAAAAACATATAGCCTCTATGCGTGACAGGGTTACATTTTTCAAGATGACATGGAGCCCACTAGAAACCTTGTTAACAGTATGGAACCCTTAGCTCTATCATGTCTAATGTCTTAATGTTTGACCAGCTTATGCCCCTCTTTCTTTTTTTTAAGGTAGCACTTGGCTTTGAGTGGGAGGAGATGGGGTGGGGGGGATGGGATTATGTTTTGTTTATTGTTAATTAGATTGTATAAATTGTCAGCTGTAATGCCGGTCTAATCTCCTGATTCTGTATCCTGTTTGCTGAAGTTATAATAAAACACAATAAAATAAGTTGAATTAAAAAAAAATAACTGAGGTGCTAAGAATGGGCCAAAAGGGAGAGCACTGAACTGGTGATGTTCCCCCTGGAAGGCAAACCGAAGAAAGCAGCAGTGGGCCTGGAAGACAGGGATGTGCAGGTAAGCATCCTTCATGTCCAGTGCACAAAGCCAATGGCCCTTGTGGAGCAGGGGTAGAAGTCCCTGGATGGTGAGTATGCAGAACACCTTGTACGTGATGCATAGGTTGAGCATGCTGAGGTCTAAGATGGGTATAAGGTTGCCCGTCTTTTTGGGCACTAGGAAGAAATGGAAGTAGTACCCTGTTCCTGTATCTGTGCTGGAGCCATGGGCTCTATGGCTGACTTTTGCAGAAGAGCCTCGATCTCATCTCCTATCAGAGACAGGTGCCTTGGAGGATAATGGGAGAGGACTGGGGGGATGTCCAGAGGCCTGTCTAGGAACTCTATGGTGTGACCTTTTGCTATTAACTGAAGGACCCAAGAGTCTGTGGTTATGTCCTGCAACCCTGGAAGGTGGAGGGCAAATCTTTTCCCTCACTGGTTCCCCCAGAGGATCTGGAGGAGGCAGAGGGGGGTCCCTCATGAGTTAGGAGGCTGAGGGGAGGGAGCCGGAAGCTCCTCTGGGGGGGCTTCTGGGACTTGGCAGGGGGAGTAGGGGCTCCTGATGCTGGATACCAGCATTAGGCCTGGTGTTTGGCAGGGACATCTTTTGTCTGACATCTCTGTTGCTGACAAAAAGGCTGTTTGCCTTTGTACCCCCTCGGTACATGAAGCTGATGTCGTGGATGGATTTACTGCTGTCCTGCAGTTCAGTGATAATATCCTTGGTGTCACCTCCAAATAACACGGATCCCCTGAAAGGGGCATCCAGGATGGAGGTCTGGATGTCTTGTGCCAGGCCAGCAATCCTGAGCTACGAATGTTTCCTAATGAAGACAGCAGTGGTTGTGGTGTAAGAAACTGAGTCTACTGTGTCATAAGTGGCCAGGAGGGCATTATGACAGGAGATTTTAGCCATTCTCACTGTCTTGGCAATCTCAGCCTTAAGCTCCTGGTCTTGGATAGCTTCCAGCTTGGATTTGAGTGAGGTCAGGGAAGATTTCTGGTAGAAAACCATATTAGCCACATAATTAAGGTACCTGAGGGTGCAAGTGGAGGAGGAATGGATCTTATGACTGAAATTGTCCAGCTGCTTAGACTCCTTATCAGGAGGAGACATGCTCAGATGTTTAGGTTTAGAGGACTGGTTGTGGGCAGTCATGATAACAACAGTCTGCATTAGGATGGCCAGTAAGGTGTGTGACCCCATCTGGGGGGTAGTACATCCTGTCTGCTTTTTTTGAAATAGCTAGAATGGAGGAAGGCTGTTGCCAGATAGTGGACGTCAGGTCTTCATGGGGCCCAGTCCAACGCCGTATGGGCATAGGAGCTGTGTCAATCATGTCTAGATGCTCTGTGAGCCTTTTCTGCTTTGAATCCTGTTCCTGGATATCCCAGCCACAGGCATTTTGTAGTTATGGGGAGTTCTGCAAGGGAAGGGTCCTCCAGAGGGGACTTCAGGAACTCCTTAAGCTGAGGCTTTATAGGTGTATGTGTACCAGAGCTGGAGGACGAGTCAGAGTCAGAGTCCGAAGAGTGCCTGCTGGGGTCTGAACCCTTTTTAGAGGAATGTTCTAGGTTTTATCCCTGACCTGGTGTCTAGAAGAGCCTTCTCCAGAAAGGTGGGAATCCACAGGAGAGGCTGATCTAGGGGTTGGAAAGGAGGCAGAAGTAGAGGCCGACACTGGTTCCCGATGGTCAAGCTCCAAGGCTAATTGAGTCCTGGCCTTCTGAATCAGGGTCTGAAACACTGCCTGGATATTAGCCTGAGGCTGCTGTGGAGGCAGAGGCTGAGGCTAAGGAGGAGGAGAAGGCTGGAATAATGGATAGCCCAGCATCTGATATTGAGGGCATCCATGAGCCTGACAGGAACAGAGAAGTCAGAAGGAGCATAACCTTGATTAGACATAGCTCAGCATCTGGTACCTTGGTACATAATGGGGTTGATAACCAGGTGCTGGATACCACAGAGAAGGGTACATTGGGTATTGTGGGGGTGGATAGTCTGGAACATTTCCCATTGGTCCAGCCAGAGGCAGAGCTGAAGGCCCTGCAGGGGGTCCAGAAGGACCAGCCATCAGCCCCGTAGGGAGATTCAAAGGTGCTGGCACTGGATCAGGCACAGGAATTTCTAGTGCCAGAAGATTCAGTGCCTGAGTGCCTGATGGAAGGCCATCCAGCATTTGAGGAATGGTTGGAGTGCCAGACATACCCTAACCCAGTGAAGGGTCACCTGGTGAAGGGTCACTTGGCATCAGGGTGTGAGTAGAACCTGACAGAAAACCCGCCATTGTCTGGGGAGCTGGAATCCAAGATAGCAGAACTGGGTTGTCCAAGGGGGCTTGGGTAGAGGTGGTCCTGAAGGAAGGTCCCCAGATGGATTAACAATAGGTTCAGTGGGTGAACCAGGAAGAGACTGACCCAGCAAAGGAAGGGGACCCTCTGGACTAGTGGCCACCTCCAGCTCTTGATCTTCAGGCAAGCCTAGACAGTCCGGTTGGGTCAGTGGGAGTGAGAAATCCCCTAAAGACTGTTGCGTGTCTGACAGCTGGCTAAACTTGATGTTGGGGGTATCCTGCAATCCTGATGGGGGAGCCTCAGCTGTGCAGTGCCCAGAAGAACAGGGGAGCAACTTATCAGCCATGGCTGTGCAGATGTCAGAAGGGCTAATATTTGACTTATGAGCCTGGGTCATGCAGACAACAGCGGAGCTGGAGTCCAGCTTACTGGCTGTGACTGTACTCTCCTCAGTGGGTCAGGGGAGCAACTTATTGACATGGCTGCTGGTGATGGACCCTGAAGAAGATATGTGTCTAAGGAGCACAATAGGGTTCCATCGTCCAAGAAGAGCTCTGACTGCACTGTGATTTTACAGGGAGCAGCTCTTTATACCACATCAACTAAATTATTGCTAAACTCCTTATTTTTAATTATTTTGTTGAGAAATTTTTGTTTTAGTATATCCATGGTCAGAAAAAATGAATTTGTAAAAGAAACCAAAGCCCCCATTTATCAGTTCATTTAATCACACTACAGCATGTTATGAACTAATAAAAAATTCTATGTGTAACCTAAGTCAAACATAAATTAGACACACACACATGCCCACCTATTAGCAGTGAAGCAAATGTGGTTACTATCATTCAGTTGTAAACACCTATAGTCACAAATTGCAGGTTAAGAACATTCAGTAGAATATAAACAGTAGCCCACAACTGCCTGCCTGAGAAAATGAAGTTGCTGTATTATTTGGAAACAGGCATCACTGGGATTCTTTGCTGTGGAATGTACTGCAAAGTATCAGAATGACTGCTCTTAGGAAGGTGGAGTTAAATGGCTTAATGAGGTGTTCCTAGGGGCTGAGGGCACAGCAGAGCTTATTTGTTATGCAGAAAGCTCCAGGAAGTGTTTAACCCATTCTACTTCCAATAGCTTTCTATGATGTCTGTACTATCCATTGGTAATCTGACACAGAATGACTGCCAGAAGATAATGAGTTAACTTAATGTGGGCTCAATTTACTCCTCAAGCCAAAGGAAAAATAATGATCAGCAGCTTCCTATACACACACACACAGGCAGCGTAGTAATGAGGCTTCAGTGAAGTTATCTATTTTAACACTCTATCATGTTGTTTAGTAGCAAAAATGACATCAGCCCTTTTCTGAATATAAAACATCTGCTGGGCTACACCCACAGCCATAAAAAATCTAAGTACCAATGGTACTGAGTGGTGCCAGGGTATGGATGTATCATTTTCTATAGTAAAAGATATATATACATGCTAAACAATGTACAAGCAGGTGGTGTACAATACAAACGCATGCATACCAGCACACATATAGACTTCTTAGAATAAACAAGCATACCCCACACAATATATACTGTAACTCTAAACTTTTAACCAAATTAGTTCCTGCACTAGGACCTCTGGAGTCAGTATGCTCTCTTGTTAAAAAAATGGTCTCACGAGATATGATTGATCAGCTTCTATCATTCTCTCTTCTGATTGATTAATTTCATTGGAGCTGGGCAGTTACATTTTCCATGTTCTTCATTCCTGGGTCACTAACAGTTCCATGGTCTTAAAACCTACTTCAAGCCCTGAAAGCTCTATCACTGATATCAGCGATGAGATCAAACAGTTTCTCTCCTAGAATAGATGCACGCTAACAACATAAATTGCAGTGAGAAAGAAAAAGTGTTCCATAACACGCTATGGTCCTGGTGCTCTACCACTGTGTTATCATTTTACAAGGTGGCACAAAAGGTTTCTAGACAGAGATGCATGCTAGAAACATTGGTCCCTATGTGTGAAGGTGCATAGCCTACATGCAGAATGCACAGATATGGGCACACAGCTCCTAGGCACAGGATCTCCCACCCACATGGACTGCAATGCGCAGGTGGGGGGGTGGTGTGCCAGCACTACGCATGATGCACAACAGCACATAATGCTGGCCGTGGGGGTGTGGAAGTGGATGTGGGTTATGCCAGGAAGAACCCCTGCCATAAGCTCACTACACACCTCACATCTCCATCCCTCAACAATGGGTCCCAACAGAAAATGTAATGACAGCGGCCTGGGGCTACCCACCCCTGCACCCAGCCATGCCCCTTGCCTCCCCCATGCATGCCACCCCCACACACACTCACATACATGGGGCACTGGCCCCTGGACTGCAGACCCCCCCTGCAAAACACCACCAGCCCACCTCTGTGTCCCCCCACCCCACATCCCAGCCCTGATTTTCTGGTGAGCAGCGTAAACCCTTTCTCCCCAACACACACCCTCATCCCAATGCCCCCTGACCCCTATACCTCCCCTTCATTTGGGGGCAAAGCACAGCTGGCAGCACATCCCACCTCTCACTTTCATGGATGCCGGCCATGTGGACATCTTCAGGGGAGCACAGCCAATGTACTCCACCACCGCATAATTGATCCACTGAGGGATCCAGAATGGGCATCCCATTGGGTGCCCACCCAGATGCGCAGCTCTGCCCATGCCCACATCGTGTGAACCTGTGTATACCCACATGGCAGGGGCAGGGCTGCGGACAGGTGGCTGGCAGTCATGAATGCAGCCAGTATGCACCTGTCCACAGATGCAGAGCTCCGCGGGCAGGATGCATGCTTTTGGCATGTAATTCCCTCCCATTAGAGCACAGGCCCCATAAATTGTAGTTAGAAAGAAAAAAAAATGTTCACCACTGGGTATTGAACACAGGCCAGCACTCAGTAAATGTTGTCTATACACTGTCAAAGAGCTTCCAGGAATACCACTCTGACACCAGAACAACTACTCTGGAGCTTCACGCACAAAATATAACCACATTGAAGATTTTACCACTGTTTAATGCTTAGAAAAGTGTAATACATTTACAGTACATACAGTTGATTGCAGTTTGAGTCACATGCATCTGCTAAAGAAGGCTTTAAGTTATTTGTTCTACCAACATCATAAAATAATTAACAGGACTGAACAAATCAAATTTTGGCATCAAACTGTTGTAAAACTATCAGCCAGTGCCATAGGGTACAAAAGGTGCTTTGGGCTGAGGCAGTGGATATGTTAAATCTGGTGCTTCACTCTGTAGAGCTTCATCAGGGTGTATCTCAAGGCATTACCCCAAGTCCTTTATACCCCACAAAATTTAAATATTAATTGATTTTCATTAATTGGAATGGTAAAAATCTGATATCAGCTGTATTAAAATTGTCATCAGGTTGGCTGAACAATGTGTAAGAATCAACAACCCAAAAATGTCAAAAGTGTATAGTGAAAAGTGCTGAAAAGATTTGGTAAACTATAGAAAAAAATTCAGTTATTCATACAATAATATTTCATGCAGTTCAAGGATGTCCAACCAAATATGTAATACATATAGCTCAACTCTGCTAAGCCATAGAATGAATATTTGCTCTAGTAAAGGTTTTTTTTGTTAACAAAATCATTTATATTTTATGATCTGCCTGCCCATGGAGTTAAATAACAGCAAAGGATTGGCACTAATTGATATTTTTACAACAGTTTGATGCATGAAGATGAACTTGTTCGGTCCTGTTAATTACTTCATGATGCTGATACACAGAATAAGTTAGTTACTACATTGGTCCTTGTAAGAACTGATCCAGAAACAAATGGAGTGATACCTTTTATTGGACCAACATAGATGTAACAAAAGGAAACATGCTTAAGTTTTTGGACCAACCAAATCCTTCCTCAGAAGCTTATGCCAGTTGTTTGGAAAATCATAATTTATTAACACCCAGATCATACATTAAAAAAAAAAGAACATAAAGAATTCTCATTGTTTAAAATACCTTTTTAAAAACGTAACTGAGGTTTAAAGGGACACTGTCAGCTTTGCCCCTTGCTTTTTTTCCAAATCTCAGCAGTGTGCCTTTATGCACATACTTGCCAAACAGGTTCTTTATTATGTTCCTGTATATGCCAAAATTACTATTTCTTACCCTTTTTTCATATTTTTTCACTCATTTGTTCTGGATCAGTCCGACCTTAAACGAGCTGTCCACTGGAAGCATATTCATGCCGAGAATGTGCATCTGAGACGGAACACTGGCACGAGGTGCAACTTTTTACATGCTCATAGTAATAAACTACTTGTACTGTGCATTTTAGTATGTAGAATCATATTTGCCATCTTGGAACAAAAAATTAGCACTAGTAGTGCTACTAAATACATTTTAAAACCATTGCCAAAAATCCTGCACATGTGCAGGAGCGGGATGCTTCTGAGCATACACAGGATCTGTGCTCTGCCCCCCCCCCCCTTTTGCATGTCCAGGATTTTGGCACCAGTTTTAAAATGTATTTAGTAGCACTATCAGTGCTCATGTTTTGCTCCAAGATGGCAAATACGAGTCTAAATACTAAAATGCACAGTACAAGCAGCTTATTACTATGGGCATGTAAAAAGTTGCACTTCCCGTCAGCGCTCCATTTCAGAGGCACATTCTCAGCAAGGATATGCTTCCAGTAGATGGCTCATTTAAGGTTGGACCAATCCAGAACAAAAGAGTGAAAAAATATGAAAAAGTGGTACTAAATAGTAATTTTGACATATACAAGGACATAATAGAGAACCTGTTTGGAAAACGTGCATAGAGGCACACTGCTGAGATTTGGAAAAAATGAGGGGCAAAGCTGACAGTTTAAATGCAAGAAACCTGCTTAAGTCATCTGGCTGCTGTGAAGCACTCTAAGGTCAAATGTCAACAGAGGAAGATAAGAGGAATCCTTTGAGAGGCCAGACAGTTTCACTAACTTACATTATGAAAGAGTAATTGTGATATGAGAATACACTCTTAGTTAAATGCAAAACCTTTAAATTTAATACTCACTTAAGTACAAATTAAAAATGTGATAGTATTCCATGTTAAAAACTATGAAATAGAAATATTCTATCTATGGCAATACAGTAGGTGGATAAAAAGAAAAGTTTCCCTAGAGTAAACAAACTGTTTCACACATTCATACAATATTAAATCTATCTGGAGACAATTTAACAACTATGGCCAGGATTGTCAAACTGCGCCCAGAAAGGGCACAAGTGTCTGCGCCACACAACTGAGTTGTGCTGGAGCACAAACCTGCTATATTCAAACAAGATGCGCAATGCGCATCCCATCTGAATATAGCAAAAGATGCGGGAGGCGCAAATGGGGCTGCCAAAGATGTGCTGGCGCAACCCCCTGTGTGGTCTGAATACCTGGAATTGGGATGTGCGGCACATCTTCAGGATGCGCCGGGTGCAAATTCCAGATATTCAGACTGTGACATGCAAATGGAGCCATTTGCATGTCATTATGGCCCAATTTGCATGTTTGGGGCAGGGGTGTGCCTGGCAGAATGTGCCAGGCACCCTGCAAGCAAGCCTTGATCGTGTCCACAGTGTAGTGGTACACAGATCCCCTGGTAGTCTAGTGACCCCCCTTTCCTTCCCCAATCATGTATTAAATATGTTTTCCCCACACATCCCTGGTAGTCCAGTGCCCCCCCATCTCCAATTGTAGAATAAATGATAAATTACCCCATATCCCTGGTAGACTAATGTCCCCCAGCCCCATACATGATTGTAGTGAAAAATGTGCCATAAAAGACTCTCTCTGGTAGTCCAGTGGCCCCCCCCTTCCTTCCCCGAACCTCATTCAGAACATAATCCATATGCAAAAGTCCCAGGTAGTCTAATGGTGCCCCTCTCCCATCCCCGACCCCATCTGTAAACTGATCATAGATTGAAATACCCTGGTAGTCTAGTGGCCTCCCTCCCAGCTCCGATCATGACACAGACATGTAACCCCAATATTTCCCTGGTAGTCCAGTGGACCTACCACCCTCCCACCCACTGAGGCACCCACACTCCACACCCACTCCCCCTGTCCCAGCATGGCCATTGAAGCCGGTGGGTAGCAAAACCCATCCACACACCTCCACGACTGTCACTGAATGACAGCATACAATAAGCACTGTGATACCATTGGTCGACACTGTCAGCAAATGGGCTTGCAGTGTATACAGTAAGCTTTCATTCACACAGTGCAGTGAATGAAAGCTTACAGTACACATTGCAAGCCCACTGGTCAACAGTGTCAACCAATGGTATTGCAGTGCTTACTGTAAGCTGTCATTCAGTGACAGCCCAGTCAGTGGGCAGCTGTGGAGGTGTGAGAGTGGGTTTTGCTGCCCACCAGCTTCAATGGATATGCTGGGATGGGGGGAGCGGGGTGGGGTGTGGGTTCCTCAGTGGGTTGGAGGGTGGGGAATCCACTGGACTACCAGGGAAATATTGGGATTACATGTCTGTGTTATGACCTTGGCAGGGAGGGAGGCCACTAGACTACCAGTGTATTTCAATCTATGATCAGTTTATGGACGGAGTCGGGGATGGGAGGGGGGCACTACTTGACTACCAGGGACTTTCGCATATGGATTATGTTATGGACAGGGTTCGGGGAAGGGATGGGGGGGCCACTGGACTACCAGGGAGAGTCTTTTGTGACACATTTTCCACTATGATAAGGTACAAGGCAAGGGGGAGGCACTGGACTACCAGGGATACAGGGTAATTTATCATTTATTCTATGATCAGGGATTGGGGGGGCACTGGACTACCAGGGATGTGTGGGGAAAACATTTTCATACATGATCAGGGAAGGGAGGGAGGCACTAGACTACCAGGGATGTGTGGGGTACATATATTTCTTTTACATTCGGGGCTGGGGGAGTAGTCATCCAGTGGCAGGCAGCTGCTATGTTGCACTGAGCAGAACAGCAATCTGCCTGTGGGTGGCTATGACTTAGGCATGGTTCTTTCATGCCTAACTTTGTGCAGCACATCTCTGAGATGTGCAGACAGCTGCGCTGCACATCTCAGCTGAATATCTAGATGTGCCGCATATGCAAGGGAGTGCCCCCTCCGGATGCACCGCATACATTATCGTTGCACTGTGTTGCATCCGGAATTGTATGGCACATCCCTGCCCTTTGAATATAGCCCAGGAGGTACATTTTGGAGATGCGCTGCTGCAAGTTAGTTACGCCGGGTGCATTTCCCTTGAATATCTGAGTCTGTATACTCAACCAGATAATAAATTCCATAAACATTAAAACCTTCAGTGTTGTAACAAGATTTTTTTACAAGAAATTTCAATTGTAAGAATTAGAGCCCAATAAGAAAAACAAACCTACCAAAGACCCCCTAGTAAATGAGATATGCATCATAATATATTTAGTGTTCAGTAATGAGTCAGTATATAATCAATCTACTAGTGTGACCTGGGGGGGGGTTAAAGATGAAAGCAGTTGCACACATTGATACATGGACTTTGCATTGCACTTAAATACATGGGGTATGAGTTACATTGTACAAAGATTTACAATAACATCGAGTAAGTTTGGTTACATATGAAGGGGGTAACTACATCAAAATGGTACAGCATGGAATAAGTTTACACAATGCTAGGTTGACAGCCATGGTACAACATGGATAGGGTACATCCCGGATCACGTTTACATGATAATCTGATGACAGCCAGTGCACTAGAGATAACACATAGACAGAGACACAAAGACTAGAAGTGCAATGGGGGGAAGGGGGTAAGTGCAGAGGTTAATGGTTATATGCCAGCATTCATAGCCATAGCCAAAGCCACTGGTCAGGCCTTAGGAAGAGGGATGGGGTAAGTGGGGGGAAGAAGTAGGGCAAGAGGAGGTGGGTGGAGGAGTTAGGTACATGAACAATTTACAGCGTAATAATTTGTCAGGGCAGAGGACAGAGAATGACTAGAGGAGGAGTACTATATGTACAGTAACAGTCTTAGGAATCTGAATAAAAAACTAAAGGAATTACCCCCCCCCCCCCGGGGTAACATCATAATATAGATAACTAGTTGGAAGGAATTTAAAAATTCACTATGTATGTGAACCAAGAGTCCTAACACACTGTAACATCATAATTTTACGTACCTGAAGATAAGCCTTACCTTATAAAACCACAACTCCAACCCCACCCACACACACAACCCCCAAACTAACACACTATCCCCCTAACCCCCACAAATAGTTTATGGAGAGAAACCAACATATCCATAACCAGTTAATAGGGACCCTATAACCATACAATATTAAAAGAAAAAACACTGAAGTCCCATTATATGTCCATCCATTGTACTTAAGGTCTGTATAAGTTCAAGTAGGGCAATGTGTCATAAAACCCAAATTGATGTTCATGCCATCTTCTGCCATACTGAGAAGTAAAATTAAGCCTGATCTCGAAAGTCCATCTCTGTTGAGTATTTTTAAAATGTCCTTTTAAGGCCATTACCGACATATCTGAGATGGAGTGATCAGCCTGAGAAAAGTGCTGCTCCACTGACTTTTCAGTCATCTTCATATTAATAGTATGTCTGTGTGAGTTCATTCTAGTGTCACCAATGATAATTTACTGGACACCACAGTCACCATGAAGAATGGAACCTTGCATACATGTATTTATAGGAAACCAACAGACAGACAGAGATACGTGAATTTAAATAGTATTTAAACAAGCCACACTAGCCAAAAATATATGTTGTGCAGAGTATTTTAATTTGTATGCAAAGTTCTAGTGTTTCTTTCCCTCTGACTGCTGTTAGGAGTTTTTCATAAATTAGCCTGCTAGCTTTGTGCTAGTTTTACAACCCCTGGGGATCTTCATCTGAGGCAGCTTAATTGTATTCCTTGTTCCCACAGTGCATCTTGTCTCATGTAACAGTGATGTAGAAGAGACCCAACATTCAGCTCACGCATGCCAAACAAACTAAATATCTTGGAAGCTTTACAAGTTGCACAAAAATTACCAGCAGCAATGTTCTTCAGGACAGTAAGACCTTTACGATGAGGGTAGTCACTAAGCTGAATTCTATAGATTTTAAAATATAGCCATCTCTACTGTTGTGAACTGATTGTAAAGCAATGCTTTCTGCTGGATTTCTGGTCTCTGCTATATCACTATCACATGAAACAGGGTGCACTGTAGGACAAAGGAATACAATTAAGCTGTCTCAGATGGAGATCTCCAGGGGTCGTAAAACTACCCTAAAGCTAGCAGGCTAATTTAGGAAAAACTCTTAATAGCAGACAGAGGGAATGACAGACAACAACTTAACATACAAATCAAAATACTCTGCACAGCATATGTTTTTTGCAAGTTTCGGGTGGACTACTCCTTTAAGCAGGGACACTCTTCCAGAGAATTTGACAGAGCAGTAGAATGTACAACACAGGTACCAAGGGAACAACTACTTCAGTATAAAGAAAGAACCACTACCAACAGAATACCCTTAATAGTCACATAGCATCCTGACGTTGAACTTTTTTTTTACTTTATTTTTATTACTTTTCTGAGTAAAACACTGAACAAATCAATAATACATACAGGAATAGATCTCAGATAAAAACATTTCAATATCATGTTAGCACCCAGATTTAGTGATCTACTACATTAGGAACAACATATGGGGTAATCAACATAAAGGAGTAAGTCCTCATAAGAATACTATTATAGATATGATCACCAAGCCATGACTAGTGGAACAATACCTGCATTAAAATTAAAAATAAAGGCACTGACAAGCAGCAGAAAAATCCCAGCCTCTCCCTACAAAACAGGGTACTAAATGAGAAAAAGACCAAGGTAGAACGGTCAGTGGGGGATGCTGCAACAGAAGGTAAGGCCATCAAAAAATGGAGAGCAATGAGTACCAATGCCCGTAGTCTAGGTAACAAGCTTCCTGAATTAGTGGCCTTGATGGAGGAAGAACATCTGGATATCGTGGCAGTCACAGAAACATGGTCACAATAAAACCATGACTGGGATGTAAACATACCAGGATACACTATCTACAGGAGGACAGGGAGGGTAAAGAGGGGAGTAGTTCTTTACATAAGGGAAGGAATAAAAGCAACAGAACAAAAGGGTAAACAGGGAGGAGAAGAAGCACTGTGGGTAAATTTGGAGACAGGCAATGGCACCACAATCCGCACAGGGGTTGTATACAGATCCCTTCTCAGGGGAGGAAGTGGACAAGGAAATGATAGAAAGTATACTTAGAATGGCAGAAAAAGGGAGATATTGCTGATGGGTGATCTGAATATGCCAGATGTTAACTGGAGCACAGTTGCAGCTGCCACTCGAAGTGCAGTTATTCTAGATGCCCTACAGGGGCATGCCTTAGACAACTAGTACTGGAGTCCACTGAGAGGGAGCAATATTAGACTTGATACTCTCAAATGGAGATGGAGAGAGGATCACAGATGTAGAAGTGGGTAGCCATCTGGGAACTAGCGACCATCGAACAGTATGGTTCACAATAAACACAGCAATAGAGTCAAGCCATACAAAGACAAAGTACTGGACTTTAGGAGGGCTGACTTTGCCAAAATGGGTGAGTGCCTAAGGAATGCACTAGCAAATGGGCGGGAAGGAGGGGTGGAAGAACAATGGGGAATAATAAAAACTGCCATCACAGAGGTAACGAGCCTTTGTGTGAAGCAAATAAACAAAACAAGAAGATGTAAGAAACCACTATGGTTCTCAAAGGAAGTGGCAGTGAAGGTTCAAGAGAAAAAGAAAGCATTCAGGAAGTACAAGGAATCGCAGCAGGAGCAGGACAGAGAACTGTATCAGTTAAAAGCAAAGGAGGCTGGAAGGCAGTCAGAACAAGCAAAGGCCCAAACTGAGGAAAAGATAGCCAACTCAGTTAGAAGGGGAATAAAACCTTTTATAGGTACATCAGGGAGCAAAGGAAGACCAAGGGAGGGATAGTGAGGCTTAATAAAGGGGAGGGAGGGTGGGCAGAAGGAGAATGTGAAAAGGCAGAGATACTAAACAATATTTTTTGCTCAGTATTTACAAAGGAAGAGGGAGTACATAAAACAAACAGTAGTAACACTCTGGATACAGAAGTTGATACCAGCCCATTTACAGAAGAAGGTTCTGAAAGAACTCTTAAAACTGAAGGTGGACAAAGCAATGGGGCCTGATGGGATTCATCCCAGAATTCTAAAGAACTAAGGGTAGAACTAGTGACACCCTGACTACCCTCTTTAACAAATCATGGGAGGATGGGGTGGTACCGAGGACTGGAGGAGGGCAGATGTGATTCCCTTCACAAAGTGGGAGCAAGGCAGAAGCAGGAAACTATAGACCTGTTAGTTTAACCTCAGTGATAGGAAAATGATGGAATCACTTCTAAAGGAAAGAATTGTCAGCGATCTAGAGGCCAGAAGGCACAGGACCCTAGGCAGCATGGATTCACAGCGGAAGGTCATGCCAGACGAATCTGATAGATTGCTTTGACTGGGTGACCAAGTAGTAGATCAGGGAGGGCTGTGGACATGGCCTACCTAGACTTTAGCAAGGCATTTGACACAGTCCCACACAAAGATTAATATATAAGTTAGCCAGCCTGGGAGTGGGTCCCAAGATGACAGCCTGGGTAAAGAATTGGCTGGAGAATAGGACACAGAGGTAGTCAACAAGTGAGTCCACTCAGAAGAAAGGAGGGTTACTAGCGGGGTACCGTGCAGGGTTCAGTATTAGGACCAGTCCTCTCAATGTCTTTATAAGCGACATTGCAGAAGGACTGGAAGGAAAGTATGTCTCTTTGCAGATGACACTAAGATCTGCAACAGAGTTGATGCACAGGGTGGGGTGGAAAGGATGAGAAGGACTTGGCAAGGTTAGAGGAATGGTCAAATGTATGGCAGCTTAGATTCAATGCTAAGAAGTGCAAGGTAATGCACCTGGGAAACAAAAACCCAGGGGAAGAGTACACAATGGGGGTGAGATACTAACAACAACAAAAATGGAAAGGGACCTGGGGGTAGTCATATCAGATGACCTAAAGTTGGGCAAGCAATGTGAGAAGGCAGCAAGGAGGGCTGGGGGGATACTGGGATGCATAGGGAGAGGCATCACCAGTAGAAAACAGGAAGTTATTATCCCCTCTGTACAGACAGCTGGTGAGACCCCATCTGGAGTACTGTGTGCAGTTCTGGAGACCCAATCTCTGCAAAGACATAGACAGGATGGAAGCTGTCCAGAGGAGGGCAACTAAAATGGTGCAGGGTCTGCACCGGAAGACATATGAAGAGAGACTTAAGGAGCTTAATATGTATAGCCTCGAGGAAAGGAGGGAGAGGGGGGACATGATAGAAACTTTCAAGTACCTCAAGGGAATCAACAAAGTCCAAGAGGGTAGCATCTTTCAAAAAAAGAGGTGTGCAAGAACAAGAGGGCACAATTTGAAGATAGAGGGGAGGCAGCTCAGAGGTAATTTAAGGAAGTATTTTTTCACAGAGAGGGTTGTGGATGCATGGAATGGCCTTCCGGAGGAGGTTGTGGAGTCAAAATCAGTGGTGGAATTCAAGCATGCATGGGATAGCCATAAGGCAATTCTGGGGGTTGGGGGTAGGAAGAAATAGGCTGCTGGTTAACTAGGATCTGCAGCTTATCCAGTAGGTAGGGAAATGGGCAGACTGGGTGGGCCAAGCAGTCCTTATCTGCCGTCAAATTCTATGTTTCTATGTTTCTATATTAATCAAGAAATGTCTGACGTGACACTGCTTAAGTCACTGATTCCTCTTAGCAATTCCTGTATTTGAGGGAAAAAAAATATTTTGCCATCATTGCCCCAGACTCCCTGCAATGTCTGCCTTTTAATCATATTTAGTAAGCTGGATCAATTCACTATTTCAGGATATGCAGTAAACGTAAAAATAAATTGCATTCTAAGGCTATGAACTGCGGCTCTTCTAATACACTGTAAGAAAGGAACATTTCCCACCATTTGGAATGCAGCAAGTCTCAAAGACGCCATTAAGATAAAGATGCCATCTGGCTAGGACTTTAATCTAATGGGTAGAGACACCCATAAGGAGATTGTTTTTTATGAAAAATAGTAAAGCTGTAATCATTTTAACTGCTTTAACTTTGTTTGAAACACAGTGAACTTTTTAAACAATAGTACAATATCAAACTTCTTATAAAACCACTCCCAGATCAAGGACTTAAGGATTATACAGTCGCAGGTTCATACTGCAGTTAAGCAAATTATAGAAGTCAGAGATTTAGTCTCTAGTCCAGGGTAATAGCTTGTAGTAGGGACTACTGTAGAAAAATTAGCCACCTTATAGCCAGTCTGGTGGCGCTGATGGTTGAGGCACATGGATGCCACACCTTGAGGCATGCCGGCGGCCCGGGTTTGGGAATGGACCCAGGTCAGCGGGGGTCGGCAGAGGAGAGAAAGGATTGAGCATCCCACAACAGTTCTCCTTCCTCTGGGGTGGGTAGGGGCAATGCATCGCTCTGCAGTGGCACCTGGTGGAAGTCAAGGGCACTGAGAGGGCATGCACAGTCGAGGGTTGGAGTGCAGCAGGCATCAGCGCATTAGTGTGCTAATGCCATTGCATGACCGGCTCTGTGGGGGTAAAAACATGACAGAAAATTGTGGGGTGATCATGGTGGCTGATGGCCGTGCCCTGCACCCTCATACATGAGAGGTGTGGCCCCCAAGGTCCCAGGTTTCTGGGTCCCTGAGGGGGCTCTCTGTGTACCAGTCTTGTGTGGGGAGAGCATGTGGGGGGGCAAGACCTGGTCCGGGGGTGTGGGTGCTGGTAGCCGGATTACTTGCCACCCACTCCGCAGTGGAGGAGAAATAATGGAATGATAACAAAAATGAGTCACCTTATGATTCGGTCTCTGAATCAGGCTCATCTCTCAAGTCCAGTACCGTGGCTTGGAATTCAGCAGCTATTTTGTCCACTCTTTTTTTGGCTTCCTTGGTGTCTGTAAATTGGAATGACTTTCCCCTGTAAATTATCCAGAGTCTTGCTGGTGCATGAAGTGAGTGGACCACCGCCAAAGCTCTCAATTGCTGCCTTAGGGGATCAAACCTGTTGTTTCTGGTCACATATAACCAGTCTGGGAACAATCAAATGTCAGCACCTTCGTATTGAAGTGGGTGATAAAGTTTAGCCCAATTCAGCAGTCGATCCCTCATTTCCACACCTGCTGTTGTTATCAGGATAGTGCGCAGAATTTCTGGGTTCAGTTGGCACATTTTTTTTTAAATTAAGTGTACTTAATTAGAGTTTACAAATGACAAAAGTACAAACATCACACAAGCAACAATCAGACAAATCACAAATCCTCTCCCTCCCCCACCCCATGGAGATAGATGGTCCAAATAAAGTGAGAATGCAGACAAACCTTCCAAATAAATACAGTGCATTGAGACCCAAATCATGAAATTCTGCAGTTTAGTTTCATATTTAAACAAAATAATAATCCCATAAGGCTATGCAATTCACCAAAACTCTCAAGGCTCACTCAAAGGGAAGATGATAATGAAAAGAGGGCATGCAGCTTACCCCACATTCTATTAAATGCTGACATGTGGTCATGGAGGCTGGCTATCTTCTTTTCAGTCCTCAGATTATATAATAATTCATAAAGCCATTTACAGTAGGAAATCTCACTTTGATCCATCCAGTGGCGGAGTACCAGCTGCTTCACTGAAAGAGAGATTAGAGACAGGAAGTATTTCCATTCTTTAACTCAGATTCCCGAGAAGTCTCCCACCAGACAAATTTCAGGGGAAAAATAGTTTTCCAGTCCTAGTAGGGGATCAACCTGTACTTTGATCTTCTCCCAGAATGGGGCCACTTTTGAGCATTCCCACAACACGTGCAAGAGGGAGACTTCTGCTTGACTACACCTGGAGCATGTGGAGGAATGAAGCGTACCCATATTCACCAACTGGACAGGGGTAAGATAGATATTATGCAAAATATTAAATTGAAAAGACGCAACTTATTGTTGGTCAGATAAGTATATACATCTGTCCAGATGTGCGCCCAATTAAACATGGAATTAGGAAGTGAGGAAGACCAATAGTTAGAGTGGCCTGAGACTTTGGGAAAAAGTATGGAAAACAAAAGGGAGGCTAACTGGGATACTGAGTGACATTGCCAGGAATGGGTTTGGAGTAGAGAAATTTAATCCCCCTGATTAGTGGTCCAAGATGCCATGCCAAATCATCATATCAACTTATGTTGGCGTTGGTAAATTTTAAATATCTGCATAGCTGGCAGGTTTAAGCAGATTAGCAGCTCCTGGCTACTAAGAATCTGGCCACCAGAAAGGATATCAGATACTTTCTTGTCTCTAATCCAAGGCATCCCCTGAGGGGACAGAACCTGAGTTCCCAATTTAAAAATAGAATTGTGACATAATGGCTGAGAAATGTCAATAAGGTTATTGTAGTGTGTAGCTCTACACAGTTGGGCGTGGACTTTTACTGAAGTAAAAATAACTGATCTCTTGATTTGAGAAGGAAGACCTTTAGGGGAAACAAAAAACAAACTTTCGGGGAAAGACCAGCCTCCGCAATTTGATGTTGCTCTATTTGGAGCCATAACGGAACATACTTGGCTGTTCCAGATGGCAAAGGAGACCTGGGCCATCTAGCATATTTAGAGGTGTGACTTGCCAAATAGTATATAAAAAAAATTAGGAAAATGCAGTCCCCCCAAGTTGCTTTGGTGCCCCTAAGTGGGTGTAAGCTCTAATAGGGGTGTTGCCTTTCCATAGAAAATGGGAGATAATGGCATGAAGTTTCTCAAACCAACTAATGGGGAGCAAAAGGTTTAACATTTTTAAAGGATAAAATACACGGGGAAGAACATTCATTTTGATGATACTTATTCGAGCCTGAAGGGACAGGGGGAGGGACCTCCACCTACAAAAATCTTGTTGAAGGATATTAACCAATTCATTTAAATTTAATTTTTTTCATCAAAGTAGGCTTCTGGGAAAGGATAATACCTAGGTATTTGAGTTTAAACTTCCATACCAACCCCAGATGCACAATATCTGAAGAAAAAACCTTGAAATATAATGACATTATATTCGTTTTATTGAGATTGTGCTTATAATTGGAAAATTTACCAAACTCAGAAATAATATTCAGGACTTCAGGTACAGAAGTAGTAGAATTTGACAGGTGTAATAGAATATCATCTGCATATGCAGAGATCCTGAGATCTGGTGAACCCAAAGGGATCCCTTGAATAAGAGGCGAGGCCCTGAGAAGGTACAGCAGGGCCTCCAAATAAAGACTGAAAAGCAGGGGAGATAAGGGACATCCCTGATGAGTACCTGAGTAGAGAACAAAACCTGGTGATAACACTCCATTACAATAAACTCTAGCGCTGGGTCTGCAATACAGCACTAGAATCCATTTTATAAAGGAGGAGTAGAATCCAAATTTGTCTAAAACTGAATACAAAAAAGCCCAATGGACCCTGTTAAATGCTTTTTCCGCATCAAGTGAGACCAAGGCCATGGGTTGATTGGCCTCCCTGGATGTAGAAAAGATATAGGTCAATTTCCTCAAATGATCAGTTGATGACCGTCCCTTCATAAAACCCACCTGTTCTGGTCTGATCAAGCCTTAGACTGTAGGCTGCTGGTTCACTAGGATCTGCAGCATATCCATTAGGTAGGGAAATGGGCAGACTGGGTGGGCCAAGCGGTCCTTATCTGCCGTCAAATTCTATGTTTCTATGTTTCTATGTAAGCCTTCCTAAATCTGCATAATTCTATGGAGCAAAATCTTTGCAAAAAGTTTCATATCGTAGTTCATAAGGGAAATGGGAACATAATCGGATACCTTATCCATGGGTTTATTAGGTTTAGGTATGACTATTATTAAGGCTTCTAACAGGGAAAAATCTGAAGGAATGAAAAAAGTTGTTGGAGAACTGGGGCTAGTTGATTAGCAAATACTTTATAAAAATTAGAAGTGAAACCATCTGGCCCAGGGGCTTTGTCGGAAGAAAGAGACTGGATAACAATGACAATTTCCTGAAGAGAAATGGGATGGGCAAGGAAAGATTGTTGTGCTAGGGTTAATTTGGGGAGTTGTATGAGATCTAAATAATTCTGAATAGCAGCCAGGGATGGCGGATTGATTGGGGGCTATTCAGTTGGCGATAAAAGAAGTTGAATTCCTGGGCAGTGTCCCTAGGGGATGTTTTAGGGGAATTATCAGCTCTTGAGGTAATGGACAGAACCAGGGGAGAGGCCTCCTGCTTCTTTAAACATAGAGCTAGTAGACAGTCTGCTTTATAACCTTGAGCAACATAAACTGAGTGGGTTTTAAAAAGGGCGTATTCAGCACATTCCTTCAAGTTGTCTTCAGATGGGCTTCTAAGGAGCATCAAAGCCACCTACTCATCCTCAGATGACCCCAATAATGGGCTACTCTCAAGAGTTTTGATCTGGTCCAGGAGAAGATGTAGGGAGGCATCACACTTCTTTTTCCTCATGGATGCCAATCTGATAAATTCCCCATGCAACACACATTTATGGGAACACCAGAGCTTGTCCACATCAGAAATAGACCCCACAGTTTGCTCTAAAAATTGGGCAATAAGGGCCTTAATTCTGGACAAGACCTTATCATCTTATAATAAATGGGTGTTAAGTTTTCATATCTTGTCCCTATCAATATTAGGCAAAAGGGTACATTCCAGCCAGGTGGGCGAGTGATCAGAAAGGACATGAGGAGTAACCCCTCCATTATACACCCCGGGTAAGATGGTTACACTTACCAGAAAATAATCCAGTCAAGAAAAGGATTTATGAACAGGGGAGTAGAAGGTGTATACTCAGTCAGAAGGGTTAAACACCCTCCAGGGATGACAAAGTCCACCCATTTCTATCAGGTCATGTAGTGAGTGTTGAGCAGGGGAAAGCCCAGGGAAGGGATGGCTGGACCTATCCAGGTCAGACGCGAGATTCATATTCCAGTCCTCAGCCAGAATAATCAGGATATGTATATAAGGGGCCAATAAAGTAGGCAGTTCTGAGAAAAATTCAGAGGAGGCAGTATTAGGACCATAAATGCATCAAAGAAGACCCTCAGAGTGGTCCAACACTCCTTTTAAAAGTGGGTACCATCCCCGATGATCTTCTATACATTGCAACAATTGAAAATTAGTCCCCTTGAAAATTAATATTGCCACCCCTCTCTGGGACATAGAGTTCCTGGTGGCATACACTTGACCGACCGTCAGTCTACAGAAGAGTAGTCCTTCCATAGAAAGAAGGTGGGTTTCTTGAAGAAAAGCGATATGGCAGTGAAGTAGTTGAAGATGTTTAAAATCTGATACTGCTTCACCCTAGAGTGAGCACCTTTAACATTCCAGGTGACATACTTCATAATAGATCTATGGGATTTGGTGTAATTATGAATGATAGGTCCCTTATAAAAAACAGGTTACACCTACGAGAACAAAGCCAGTAGCTCCGTACCCCTAATAACCCCTCACCCATTCAAAAAACATTGCCTTGACCCCTACATGAAGCACAGTAAACCAGGTAAGTCCAAGAAGAACTTACCAAATTACACATTGGTAGATACAGAGTCCAGATGTTAAATAAAAAAAAGTATATAGAGGGGTTTGAGCTTACATGTATACAATCATAGAAAAAATCCAAACTCCCCAGTCCGGAAAAGCAAATATTCCAGATAAATCCACAAACCCCCTCCCCCAAAAAAATATCTCCCCAAAAAGTAATAAAACCACCACATCTCCAGTCCAAATGACTGACCCTTCAAGTTTTTGCGGGCCATGACAGTATTATTCCTCCCCGAGCAGGCTTACCTCCTGTTTCCCCTCCCCCCCACACAAACTGGTAATGCAATATATCAACATCTACTAACCACAAAATTAGAAAAATCAAGTAGGGCTGCGATACAAGCACATTGTCCCCCTATCTGTCTGCGATTTTCGTAGCATCCCAACTGAAACCTGATAAAAAAAATGGCAGAACTAAAGGAATTACCAAAGAAAAGAGTTCAGTTAGGAAGGCAGTACAGAGGGGGGACAGGAATCTCAAATTTAACAGGATTAATCATTGCCATAGTAAATAAAAGCATTTTGAACACAACACCCCACATTAAAGGTAGACTATAAACTTATGAAGGAATGCATTCTTTTGAGTAGTCCTTCAGATAGTTCACAAAAGAAAAAGGAAAATAGAAAAAAAAACAAGCACTGAAGGATAAGTCCTTGCTCCTTCAATAGAGGTTCCAGATAGTGGGAAATGTAGCATCCAAATCTCCAGAATTTTCTCCAGCACAACCAAAGATTAGTAATTCCACCAGTTCGCCGCTAGATAGCATCTGAAAAAAGAAAAGTAAAAGGACCAGCTGCGGGGATATGAGGGCAAAGTAATTGTTCATCTTTACTGCAGATAAGTACCCTCTGAGTATTATAAAGGGAATAAAAAGTTTAACGGTAGTACCAGAAAGTAAGTTCTTTGCCAGATCCAATGCTTGGGTAAAAAAAAAAGTCCAACGAGAACAGTCTCAGTGAGTTATATACTCCTCTGTTAATACTCTGACCAGGGAACTAGTAACTTGAATAGGTCGGGATAAAAAGATTTTAGTGTAGTTACAGCTTGTTCTACCGAGTCAAAGCTATGCCATTTATCCAGAAGGTGAACTTGCAGCATTGCTGGGTATTTCTTTCAGTATTTGATTTCTGCTGCTGTAAGCTTGGTCACTGTCAGGTGCAATGTGGATCTCTTCTGCCTTATAGAATATGGGAGATCTTGCGCCATACAGATCCGCCGGCCTTCCCATTGTAACTCCTGCACTTCCCGGACTTCTCCCCAAGATATGCTGCTTATCCAAATAATTCAACATATGGAAAAATAGCATCCTAGGGGGGATCCTGGGGGGGGCTGGTCAGAGTGACCTTTGGGTCCTCTCCACAACATATGAAGGGCCATTCAGAGAGGGTCTGACCACCTTCTTGCAAAACTTCCGCACAAAAGTGATTGGTGATGAGCCCTCCTCTCCCTCTGGTAGTCCAAGGATAACCAAATTATTCCTGCGGGAGCATCATTCAAGGTGCTCTAGTTTCCTTTCAATAGATTTCAATCTCTGGTGCAGTTGTACAATCTCCGGTTCCGCTCGGGCCCTCCAGTCATTCGGTGAAGAAATTTTAATTTTGTTGTCTCTGGTGTGACAAGTGAGGAGGTCGAGAGAAGAGCGCATATTTTGGATATCTATTGCTAAGGTTTCCAATGTGGCTTTTAAGGGAGACATGCCCTCCAAACACTTTTCCTCCATGACAGCAGCCTGGGGAGATGCATTGCCCGTTGAGCCAGTAGGTTGCGCCTTAGAGCGCTTGACATTTTTGTCTCAGGTTGGTGTTGGAGGAGGGATATGGCGAGGCAAGGAATCTTGCATTTTGGCTTCCATGCTGGTGAATTTTCTGGCCAGTGATGTTCTTGCAGTTTGCCAAGAGGAAGGATGTGCCAGGACTGTTGCCCAAAATTGCAGGTTAGTAGAAAAGGGAGCTAAAAGCGAGTGGTAGAATGGGAGCTTCACAGACCACGTCTGCTCAGGCAGCCATCACATGCCCATCAGTTAGTGCATTCTAAAGTTCACCCAGTAAGCCTTCTTTATGTCTGTAAAATCAACCTCCGCATCTTCTGGTAGTGAATCAGTGAGCCAGTGCCTCAGGAATGATAGCAAATTCTCTCCCTTCATACCTTCGCATAAACCGACCAGCCGAATATTTGTAGCATGGGTTGAATTCTCCAACATTTCTGGACGGGTCTGGAGTTGAGTATTTTCCATCGTAAGCTGTGTGACCACTTCATGGGTTCTCATAGAGCGATCCTCAGCTTCCTTAGCAGTGGTAACTGCAGTCTTGATTTTAGTATCCTACATATCAAGAGGGTCTAATATGTTTTCCACCTTTTTAGTAATGTTGCCTACTGCCTTTAGAACCCTTTCCCAAGGTGGTGGCTCCATAGTTGTACTGGCCTGGCTCAGGCCTGGTTGCTGTGTGGGCAATTGAGTAAACGGTGTAGATTTTAAAATCTGTACACCTGCTGCTCCCTTTGTGCACCCCATCATTGAGTTTGGTAGCTATCTGTTGTATAGAATCTGCTGGATAAAAATCTGCTGTAATCTCCAGTTCAATATTTCTATTTTTAAAGTTTTATATGCAAAAAGTTACAGTTTTGCTAGAGCTGATGCAAAGCATGACCTGTCTGGTGCTCGGCTCTCTAGCGCCCAGACCTTGAACTTCTATGTAAGATTATTAAGGACCTTGACCCAATATTTAGTGAGGATGAGACCCTTTTCAAGAACTTCTTTTCAAGAATTACCACTACTGTCTTTTTTAAACAACTACCTAATTTAGCCAACCTGATTGTTAGGAGTAAACTTGCACCTGAACAGAATACCATAACAGTAAATGGTACACGATCCTGCAATCACCCCAGATGTAGGACTTGTGAGCACATTTCCACTTCGGATTGTGTAGTTAGGAAAAGGAAAGGGAATATTGTTTAACCAGGAGTAGCACACTAAGCCAAAGCTTGTTTCCAGATGCGACCTGGGAGCACAAGGAAGTTAAGTGACTTGGTCAGGATCACACAATATGCACCTAGGCGGCTGTGGGATTCAAACACAGGTCTCCAGATCTGCAGCTCAGAGCTCTATCCCACTGCACTATACTGCCTCCTTACTTCACAAAACAGACAATTCAGGATACAGGGGAATCATATATGTGCATTATGGAATGTTGTTTATTTCATTCAATGCAAGAGATGTCCATAAACAGGGTATGTGGGTGAGATAGGGCAACCTTTCTGCACTAGAATGAACTTGCACAGACAAACTGTTAATATGAAGATGACTGAAAAGCCAGTGGAGCAGCACTTTTCTCAGGCTGATCACTCTATCTCAGATATGTCGGTAATGGCCTTAAAAGGACATTTCAAAAATACTCAACAGAGACGGGCTTTTCCGGTCAGGCTTATTTTACTTCTCAATATGGTAGAAGATGGCATGAACACTGATTTGGGTTTTATGACACGTTACCCTACCTGAACTTACACAGACCTTAAGTACAATGGATGGCCATATAGTGGGACTTTAGTTGGTTTTTGTTTATTGTATGGTTATAGGGTCCCTTTTAACTGGTTATCAATATGCTGGTTTCACTCCATAAACTATTTGAGTGTGTGTGTGGGGGGGTTGAGGTTGGGGGATAGTGTGTTAGTTTGTGGGAGTTGTGTGTGTGGGGTTGGGGTTGGGGTTTTATGAGGTAAGGCTTATATTCAGGTGCATGACATTATGATGTTACAGTGTGTTAGGACTCTTGGTTCACATACATAGTGAATTTTTACTTTCTTCCAGCTAGTTATCTATATTATGATGTTACGGGCGACAGGGTAATTCCTTTAGTTTTTGATTCAGATTCTTAAGACTGTTACTGTACATATAGTAGATTGATTGTATACTGACTCATTATTGAACACTAAATATATTAGGAAGCAAATCTCATTTACTAAGGGGTCCTTGGTAGGTTTGTTTTTTTATTGTGCTATAATTCTTACCATTGATATTTCTTGTGAAAAAATCATGTTATAGCACTGGAGGTTTTAATGTTTATGGAATTTATTATCTGGTTGGTATGTAGTTGTTAAATTGTCTCCAGACAGGTTTAATACTGTATGAATGTGTGAAACAGTTTGTTCACTCTAGTGAAACTTTTCTTTTTATCCACCTATTGTCATAGATAGAACATTTCTATGTTATAGTTTTTAACATGGAATACTATCATATTTTTAACTCGTACTTAAGTGGATATTAAATCTAAAGGTTTTGCATTCAATTAAGAGTGTATTCTCATAACGTAATCACTCTTTCATAATGTAAGTTAGTGAAACTGCCTGGCCTCTTGAAGGATTCCTCTTATCTTCCTCTGTTGACATTTGACCTTGGAGTGCTTCAAGCAGCCAGATGACTTAAACAGGTTCCTTGCATTTAAACCTCAGTCATGTTTTAAAAAAGGTATTTTTAACCAATGCAAATTTGTCTATTTTTTTTTTTATGTATGATCTGGGTGTTAATAGAATGTGATTTTCCAACAACTGGCATAAGCTTCTGAAGTAGAACTTGGTTGGTCTGAAAGCTTAAGCACTGTTTTCTTTTGTTACATCTATGTTGGTCCAATAAAAGGTATCAAACCATTTGTTTCTGGATCTGTTCATAATGTTGGGAAGACACATAGCTTAACACCCTTTTCAGAAGATGTTTATGAGTCAAACTGCAATCCACTGTATGTAAGTGTATTACACATTTCTGAGCATTACAACTGTAATAAAATCTTCAACACTGTTATCTTTTGTGCATGAAGCTCTAAAGTAGTTGTTCTGGAACTGGACCCAGGCCCCATCCCAATTGCTGTCCTGGTAGTCTGCCACTGTGCTATCATTCCACATAATGAGACAGAAGGTTTCTAGACAGATATGCATGCTAACAACATAAAATGTGAGAAATAAATAATGTTTCCCACTGGTAATCAGACCCAGACCCTGGGAATAAGGCCAAAATCCCCTCTCAACTACTTTTCTGTTGCTCTGCCACTGTGCCATGCAGTAGTTCTACATGGTGAAACAGAAGGTTTCTACAAAAAGATGCATGCTATGGGAAAGCATGAACCCAGAACCCCACCTAACTACTGTCCCTGTGCTCTGCCACTGTGTTGTCATTCCACATGGTGAAACAGAATGTTTTTAGAGAGAGATGTATGCTAACAACATACATTGTAGTGAGAACGAAATAAAATGTTCCCTACTAGGAATCAAACCGAGCCTCTTCTCAACTACTGTCCCAGTGCTCTGCCACTGTGCTATCAATCCACATGGTGAAATGGATGGTTTCTACAGAAAGATACATGCTAATGACATAAATTGTACTGAGAAAGAAAATATGTTCCCCACTGGGAATCAAACCCAGGCCCCCTCCCAACTACTGTGCTGGTGCTCTGCCACTGTGCTGTCATTCCACATGGTGAGACAGAAGGTTTCTAGAAAAGAGATGCTTGTTATGGGAAAGCACACACTGCACAGAGTACAGATCCCTTCATACACAGTTGCAGTGGAGTTTAGTAATGAACTCTTTGCCAGCTTGAAGTTATGCTTCTCACCAAGTTGTATTCAAACCAGGATAAGTTTCAGAGTCTCAGCTGGAACTAATTAAGTTGATTGCAACATAGAAGTAGCAGTTCAATGTTCTGAATGAGTGCTTCAAACCTTGCTGAAACTCTATCATTGGCATCAGCAATGACCTCTAACAATTTTTCTCATATTACATAAATTGTAGTGAGAAAGAAAAAAAAATGGGCCATACTGGGGATCAAACCCAGGCTTGTGAAGGTCTGAAAGATTACACCAATTGCTAAAAGCTTTATCACTGACATTATGAATGACACCATGCAAGAATCACTAAGGGTGAATGTATCCTTAAACGTGACTGAATACAGAAAAGAACATGCATTACCACAAGATGTGCTTTGCAAGTTATGCTTGCTCTGGCACCTAAAAATCAGCAACATAGGAAAATGTCTTTTTTATAACAAATATTTATTGATAACATGTGCAAAATAAACTTTGAAAATATCTTAAATAATGTTCCTATTGACACAAATTTGCACAAGATGCTTGCAGCTGCTGCTAAATGCAGCTGCTCGGTTACTCACGAGCTTAGGAAGATCAAGCCATATTTCATGGCACTGCGTGATCTGAACTGGCTTGCCTGTGAAATGGCATATCTCATTTAAGATAGGTCTTCTATCCACATGCAGAATCGTTTTGCCCCCCCCCCAGCCAGGGAACAGAAACCAGCTAAGGAAAAAGGGAGACTCAAGCAGGGCAAACCTGATACAAGAAAGCAGGAAGGAGGCACAAGGAAGGAGATGAAGAATACACAGAGCAACAGGAGGATTCTGGCTGTGGGAGACTCTATGTTGCGAGAAGTGGGGGTAGAGTCCATCAGTGCGAAGGGAGCTGAAACCACGGTGAAATGCATGCTAGGAGCATCTGCAAGGAGAGCTAAGGACAGTATAGGACAGCTGGGGGGAAAAGATCAGGATTTCATGGGGATCATTGTCCATCTTGGGACAAATGACATAGCAAATAGGACTATGGAAGAAGCCATGGCAGACATTAAGACTCTAGGGGAGAGCTTAAAGGAGCACACAACACGTATGGCCTTCTCAGAGGTGTTGCCAGTTTGGAGGAAGGGCAGAGGTGAGGACAAGATCAGGAATGAAGAGATCAGGGAATTTAACTGGTGGCTCCAGGGTTGGTGCACAGACAATAGGATGCACTACATTGGAGACTGGGGAACCTTCTGGGACAGGAAGCTCTTAGAGCATGATGGTCTGCATCTCACCGGAGATGGAACGAGAGCACTAAGGCAGAAGTTGGAGGTCTTCTTGGAGGGTTTAAACTGTAAAGTCTCTAGCACAGAGAAGAAGACCTAAGTGAGGATGCAGCAGAAAGATACGAAGGTAAGGGGACCGGCGAATATGGAAAGGACCTCCCAACATCAGACTAAAGGAAACAGGCATGGCCATGAGCAAAGAGTGGCCATAGATAAAAAAGGAGGGACCTCATGTAAAGTACAGGAGGGGCAGACACAGAAAAGGGGAGATGGTACTGAGGTTATAGCAGAGAGGGAGGAGGCCATTATTGGAAGGTTATTGTGGCAGCTCACATCACCACCGTCGGTGGGCTTATCACCACTCCCCATAAATCCAAGGGAGCACATCCACACCCAGAAAAAGACATGCAGAACTCAGGCATCTCAACCACAGAGTTCTTGATCAGCATTTCACTACAAGGCAGCAACCTTAAAAATCACTCAGGTGCAAACAGTAAGTTGGCACTGTCCAAGAAGAGGATGCAGCCCAATACCAGAGGGGGTGCACATTCCTGGAAGGTGATGGTTGCAAACACTAGAAGCCTTGCTACCAAACTACCCAAACTCACAGCCATCATGGTAGTAGAAAGACTGGAATGGGACTCTGTGACAGAAATGTAGTTCATGGAAAACCATGGCTGGGACATGGCTATACCTGGATACAATCTGTTCAGAAAGGATAGGCAGGGGCAAAGAGGGGGAGGAGTAGCCATTTACATTAGAGAAGACATAAAAGTCACAGAGGTGCAGAGTCACCCTGGGGACACCGAGTCACTGTGGCTTACTATAGATACAGGAAATGGAAAAACCTTCAGGATTGGCATCATTTACAGACTTCCAAATCAAGAACAGAAAGGGGACAAAGACCTAATAGAAGAAATACACAAAATGACTCAGACAGGAGAGGTGATAATGGTGGGGGGCCTCAACCTTCCAGGCATAAACTAGAGTACACTAACAGCAGCAACAAGAAGCAGGGATTTCTTATTGGCACTACAGGGAGCAGAACTAAGTTAACTGATCAAAACACCAACAAGAGGAGATGCCATATTTGACCTGGCCATCACAAACACTGAGAGGGTCAAGGAACTCAATGTGGGATGCCATATGGGTAACAGAGACCATTGCATGGTTAGCTTCAAGGTGAACATAACATGCCACTCAAAAATAAAAGCACTAGATTTTAAAAAGGTGAATTTCAACCAAATGAGGACCAACATAAGAAACGACTTAATTGATCTACAAGTGGACAAGGTCAATGTCATGTGGGGGAAACTTAAGAAAGCAATCCAGACAGTCACTGACCAATGTGCCAGAAGGGTTACCAAAATGAAAGGAAAATGAAACCTCTTACGGTTTTCAAAGGAAGTGGCTAACATAGTGAAAGAAAAACAGAAGGTGTTCAAGCTATACTAGGGAACAAACAAGGAAGAAGACTGGGTGTCATACAAGGAGAAAATGAAAGAAGACAGCAAAAAAATTAGGCAGGCAAAAGTGCAGACAGAAGCAAGTATAGCAGACAGGGCAAAGAGAGAAGACAAATCCTTCTTTGGATACATCCAGGAAAGAAAGAAGGCAAAAAGGGGTATAGTCAAGATTACAACTCAGGAAGGGAAAACAACAGAAGACTACCCAGAAAAAGCAGAAATCATGAACAAGTACTTCTGCTTGATATTTACTGAGGAGGACTCAGGCGATGGCCCAGAAATGGCAAAACGCAACACCCCTGGACAGGGGGTTGATACTAGCCCCTTCACAGAGGCTGAAGTACTGGAGGCACTAAATAAACTGCAAGTTGACAAGGCCATGGGGCCAGACAAAATGCACCCCAAGATCTTAAAAGAACTGAGATTAGAGTTGGCTGCTCCACTGGCTAAACTATTCACCAAATCCCTAAAGAGTGGGGTGTACCCAAAGACTGGAAAAGGGCAGTCATGGTCCCACTCCACAAATCGGGCAGCAGGGAGGACTCTGGAAATTACAGGCCAGTAAGCCTCACATCCATAGTGGGGAAGTTAATGGAGACACTACTCAAACAGGGGATCATGGCATTCCTGGAGGCTAGCAGCCATCAGGACCCCAAGCAGCATGGTTTCACAGTGGGTAGGTCATGCCAGACAAACCTGATTGAGCTTTTTTGACAGTGTTACAAAGGTTATAGATGATGGTGGGGCGGTAGATGTGGTCTACTTAGACTTTAGCATGGCCTTCGACTCGGTTCCACATAGAAGGCTGGTAAAGAAGCTAGACCACACAGGAGTTGGATCAGAAGTAGTTAAATGGGCTAAAAACTGGTTACATGGCAGAACCCAGAATGTGCAGGTAAATGGAGCACTGTCATCAGAAGATAGGGTAACCAGTGGTGTGTGCCCCAGGGTTCAGTACTTGGGCCCCTGTTCTTCAATATTTTCATATCGGACATAGCTAATGGACTACAGGGAAAGGTGTGTCTGTTTGCAGATGACACCAAAATATGCAACAGGGTCAACACCCAGCAGGGAGTGGTCAAGGTGGAAGCTGACCTCAAGAAACTGGAAGAACGGTCTAGAGCATGGCGGTTGAGATTCAATGCCAAAAAGTGCAAAGTCATGCACATAGGAAAAAGAAATCCAAATAAAGCATATACCCTTGAAGGGGAAAGACTAGCTGCCTCCACCCAAAAGCGCAATTTCTCAGACAACTTGAAAGTAGGTAAACAACGTGAGAAGGCAGCATTAAAGGCCAGCAGTATGCTGGGATGCATTTGGAGGGGAATCATAAGCAAGAAGAGGGAAGTGATCCTGCCGCTGTACAGATCACTGGTTAGGCCTCACCTGGAGTACAGCATCCAGTTCTGGAGGCCCCACCTCAAAAAGGACATTGACCGAGTGGAGACGGTGCAGAGAAGGGCAACAAAAATTATTCAGGGACTGCACGAGATGTCCTATGGGGATAGACTGAAATAACTAAACATGTATTCCCTGGAACAGAGAAGAGAGAGGGGTGACATGATTGAAACATTCATGTGCATAAAAGGCATAAACCAGGTACAGATAGATGATCCCTTCCAATTTAAGAAGGGCAGCAGAACCAAGGGACATGATCTAAGGCTGCAAGGAGGGCAGTTCTCCACCAACACAAGGAAGTTTTTCTTCACAGAAAGAGTGGTGGATGCCTGGAACAGCCTGGCTGCAGAGGCGGTGGGGGCAAGCACAGTGATAAGTTTGAAGAATGCTTGGGACAGATACAAGGGAGCCCTCAAACCCAAAGGCAGTTAGAAGGCTGGGCTAAAAGACAATGGGCAGACTAGATGGACCTGCTGGTCTCCTTCTGCCATCAACTTCTGTTTCTATGTTTCTATAAAGCCCTACACAGACTAGGACCAGCCTACATGGCAGAGCTCCTGCATCCGCATGTCCCAGTTCACCCACTCCATCTGGCTGGTGAGGGTCTCCTCAGGGTTCCAAGGGCTAGATTGAAGAGTTCAGGTGACCAGGCCTTTGAGATAGTGGGCCTGGTACTTTGGAACTCTTTACCCAGGTTCTTAAGGTCTCAGTTGATGTTTTTAAAAAAAGGGCTCAAGTCTTACCTATTCCATCAAGCATTTGGAAAGGCTTCATAATTGTACAGGTGCAGCATTTTAATCCTGTTATATTTTAGCGTATTTAGATTTTAGGGTCTTTTATAGTAGTGCTATGAAATGAGGAGTTATTATGTATTTATTAGTTATTGTGTTGGATTATTGATTGTGTTTTCCTTTTATTGTAATGGCACCCTGGGCCTCTGGGGAAGGCTGCCAGATATAAATAAATACTGTTACTTATTTTTATTTTACAATTTATTTATCAGAGATGGAGCCTTCATTTTGTCTTTTATCACAATTTGTTTACCCAGGGTAGCCCAGCTGTGATGACACATCTCACTTCTGTTGGAGTCCTGATTCTATCCATTTCTTCAACCTGTCACAATATTTTCAGCCCATGGCAGAATTTCTTTTTTATGTTATATATTTTTTTTAACATTACTTAAAATTAGTTTGAACACAGGCTTTATCTGATGGCAGCCAAAGCTGTAGTAGTTAACTACTGACTACATGAGATCAGATTAGAGAAATGTGCATGCCTGTACATGTCTGGTCAGGTCATTCATTCTGTTGCTCTCTCATTTACAATAGTGGGGTGACAAGTCTTATTTATCTGATACCAACTATGTTCGCCATGGCACTGCATTTCCCCAGAATGTGTTTAAATTTGGAGCCCTCTAGAAATATAGGATTAGGACCCTGACAACCCTAGGGCAGCAAAATGGGGCGGTTTCACCCTAATAGGCCACATGGCCATTTTAATAATTTCTCTCCCTTTTTTCTCCCTCTGATTGCTCTCCTCACATGACCCGACACCCAAGCCTTCCAGAGTCAAGGAGAGTGGTACATGGGGATTGCTACTGTGGACCAGCACAAGGAGGAATCCATGCTGTTTTTAAATGTCAGCTCATGGCCAACTAATGGAATCCAAAATGCCATTTTTAGGGGTACCAAGGTAGCATTCTTACTCAAGCTGGGGTTCTTCCAGTGTCAGTTGAGGCAGTTCTGAATGACCAACAGAAAGGGATGATGCCAGTAGTATAAGAAGACAGGTAAAGCATACTTGGTGAGTTCAGCGGTCCTGGCTGGCTCCCAGGGTATCTCCTTCAGACTCCAGGTCATCAGTCCTCGACAGCATCTAGTTGGTGGTTTCCTCTAGGAGGGGAGGTTCAGTAGTCCAGCTTCTTCTCTCATGGCAGCAACAGTAATGAATCTGGATTGCAGTGGTGAGTGGGCAGAGCACTCGAAGAGAAGTTTGTTTATTTAAATTGGACTAGACAGTGTAATGAAAACAGCAGTGGCACACAAGGCCCCAGGGTACAGGACCCACATCAAAGGTGGGATAAAGCACAAGAGAGCTAATTTAAATATGGGGCTTCCTCTGGGGTTTAACCATGCCTCAGGGCTGAAGGTGAAAAAACCTGACATGAGGAGTAGAGCTTTAAATTGGCAGTCATTGCTACAAAAGGCTTAAAGAGCCCTAACCTGAAGACCCTGCATGACAAGCAGACTAAACAGAGCAACTGCTCCGCTCCTCCACTGAGGGCCTCCTAGCAGTTTCAAGGTCCTGACTGAAAACCTTCAGGAATCATTCATTTGACGTGGCCAGCCTGGCCCTGTGGAACTCGCTCCTAAGATCCTTTAGGGAGGCCCCATCGTTTAGAGGTACATTGAAGCCCACCAGGATGAAGCGCAGCACTGCAGAATTCTGCAGTACAGTTACTACAGCAAACAGTGTAATTTCAATTGGTGTTCATCCCTTTTGTCATGCAATAAACCTGTAACACTGCACTTCATCCTGGTGGGCTTCACTGTGTTTAAGTGGGGTCTGAAGGCACATCTCTTTCGAAAAACATTTGAGAGCCAGTTATGTTAGTTCTAGACATCAGTTGACTGCTGGATCATTATTTTACTGATATCTTATTTTATAACTTCCTGCTCGTGATCTGTTTTAATATTGCTCTATTGTTGTTTGCTATTCATTTCACTTTTGCCTACTTGTACAGCACCCAGAATCTCCAGGATTGGGCACTTAAGAAATAACATGTTACTTACTTTTATTAAATGGCCTTTTTCTGCTGGCTTCTTCATATGTTTATATGTCAGAAAGGCTAAGCTACTTTATTTAATTATTTAAATACCTGCAAAGTAGGTGACTCATTTCAAGAAACTGAATATTGATGTAAGTTACTGAGCAGTCCCTCGTAGTGCAGCTAAAAGTGACAGAAAGCCTTAATATTTTTGTGCAAAGTAATTTCAACAAATCATTTTAAAAGTGTTTAGTGCAGCAGAGAGCAAGGGGGGGAAGTTTAGATTATGGGGGACTTTAATCTGCCAGCTGTAGCTTGGAAACACCAGATACAGTGCTCCCTCACTATAACCAATGGAACAGGAGCCCGTTCGCTATAGTTGTGTGTTCATTATATCAAGAGAGCATGAAAAAGTTACAATGCCATAATGTTAGTAATGTTAGTACAGTAATGCTATATTTGAAAAATGAACACAACAGACAGTAGTGCTAGAATGACTTTATTTTTTATTCTAATTGTTGAAAACCATTTGCAGAGTAATTTCAGTTAATTTTAGTTCAATGTCAGATCTGTTAAGTTCAGTTAAGTTCTGATCATACTTTACAAAGCTTAGCATTCACTTACTGGCACCTGGTTGGAAAGAATCAGTGATCACTGTCTGTTTGGCGGTGCAGGAGGCAACGTCCTTTGAGTACGATAGTAGATGCCTCAACTGTAGTACTTTTAGAGGATCTGCATCCTGTGATTCTGGCCACTGAAACCCTTTTTCGAACCCTCTGATAGCTTTGCGATAGGTCAGGATCGCCTTCTCTTCCATGTCGTCATCTGACTTGCTCGACTCGTTCCCCACTATATCGCTGACAATGTCCATTTCTGTGAGCATCTCATCAGTCTGGATTTTATCATCAATGGCAATCCATTCTTCAATGACTGCACTTGGGTCGGAGGACTTGATTAGTGAAGGTCAGTGGCACAGCAGCAGCAATGTGCTGTGTGTCATCTTCGTTCTCCTCCTCTAACTCTGCCCCACTCAGATTGTCAAAAGCAGCACCTAAGGTAGCCTCCCAACAGTGGGCAATTGTTGCCTGAGTAACATTACACCAGGCTTTCCCAGCAAGGTGCACTACATCCCTCAAATTTAGTTTTTTAAGAATTTAGTCTGTTTCTTCTGCTACCAAATCACTTAACAACCTCTTTCTGTAGTGTTTTTTGAAGGTTGTGAAAATTCCCCTGTCTAAAGGCTGAATTCAGGATGTAGTGTTTTTCAGCAGGAACAAAGCTTTGATCCGCCCGTTACAGGATTTTAATTCAGACTCTGGGGGATGGGCAGGGTACTCATCTAACAGGAGCAGTGCATTCAAAGGTTGTTTTTATTTTCTGAGATGGGCCCTCTTTGGTGGCACAAAGTTCTTCATGAACCATACACGAAAAATGTCAGCTGTTATCCATGCATTTCAGCTGTTAGAGTAGCTGACAGGGAGGGATGACATGCTCACAAAGGTGGAAGCACCTCGGTTGTTTGAATTTCCCAATGCACAGCGGTTGAACTTTATGACTGCCAGTTGCATTTGTAAAAAACAGAAAAGTGACTCTATCCTAAGAAACTTTAAAACCTTTGGATGCATTTGCTTCAGCCAGAGTCGCATCAGGGAGGCACCTCCAGAACAGATCAGTTTCATCAGCATTGTCGATCTGTTCTGGAGTGTATCCCCAGCACTCAGAATGTCCCACAATTTTGGCATAAATGCAGCAGATGCTGCATAGTCACAGGATCTTTGCTCTCCAGCTATGCAAACACGGCAAATTCTGTGTCTGTGTTGAAATCGCCAAAGCCATCTGGAGCTGGACTTGAACTTAGATTGCTCCCCATGAATGTCCTTTGTAAACTGCTCAGCTTTGGATTTCACTATGGAGCCGGACAAAAGTACACCACTTGCATGTTGCTGTGTGAACCACAGCTGAGTCGCCCTGTCAATTTCTTCCTCGTCGGGTCTCTGGAGTTTCTTTGAAGCCATACCATTTGACTCATTGCATTTGTCAATGAATTCTCTAAGTGCTCCCTCCTGCTTTCTCCAGGTACAAATCATAGACTTAGAGTATCCAGTCTCCATGGCAATCTTGGCATGGCTTTCACCTGCCTGAAGTCGGTTCAAGACTGCCAGCTTCAACTCAACCATGTATCCTGAATGCTTCATTCCCAAGCTGTGGTACAAACACCAATATGGACTGGTAGTTCTGTGACAGGTTATAACTACACAGCACAGGTGTTACTGTAATTGACTGTAACTCTAATTGGCAACCTGATTTTCAATTAGGCCGGAGTAGTGAGCACTGAGAAGAATTCTGCTGACAGCCAACAGCCGCAGCATGGCGAGTTTGTTTACAGTGTAGTTGTATGGGTATGGTCAGGAGCCATACACTGCATTCATTATATCCGGGAATTCAGTATAGCAAGGTTTGCTATAGGGTGGGAGTACTGTAACTTCCTCAGTACAGTAAAGTCACTGTGAGGCAATTTTTAAATCATGTTGGAAATGTGAAAAGAAAAATATGACCCCACTGGGACTAACCCAGGCCCCTGGTGTACTGTGCCAGTGGTCTAGCCACTAAGCTATGGTGCTCAGTGATTAGGAGCTTGGGGCATTCTTCCAACAGCTACCTCAAGAGGCAGGGCCATCCTCGACTCCATGCAAGGGGCATTTCCCAGGCAGCTGGTCTTGGAACCTACTTGGGATGGGGCAGTGCTGGACCTGGCAGTTACTAACAGAGACAGCATTGCTGATGTCACAGTGGGTAGTCCTCTGGGTACAAGTGATCACCATTTTGTGTGGTTTGGCATACAGACAGAAATGCCTTGATGGGGGGCCAGAGAAGGAGGAGTGGAGGGTCAATGGAGAAAAATTTATGGGGCAATAGCCCAGGCAACGTCATGCTGTTTGAAGGAAGTGAGCAAGGAAAGAGGAGGAAAAGGCCACGATGATTCTCTAAGTAGGTGGCAAAGTCAGTGAAGCAGAAGAAAACAGCATTTAGAAAGTACAAGGAGACTTTGAAGGATGACGACAAGAAGGTATATCTGACAAAACAAGAGGGCAGGAAGGAGGGTGAGGCAGCTAAAGCACTAACAGAGATGAGGATAGCCAAGGAGGTAAAAAAAGATCAAGACCTTCTTCAGGTATGTGGGGGGAAGAGGTAGACAAGGGGAGAGATAGTGAGAATCAGGAGGCCATGGGGGACTGCGTGGAGGAAGATCAAGAGAAAGCAGAAATACTGAATGATTACTTCTGCTCAGACTTCATGATAGAGAGTAGGAGGGGAATGGACCAACATGCTGCAGTAAGCAGCGGGGAAAGGGGAGAGTGGACACATGTCCATTCTTGGAGGGGAGAGGGTTCAGAAGAGATTGGAAGCCTTAAAGGAGACTAAGGTGATGGGTCCAGATGGGATTTATCCAAGGGTCCTAAAGGTGAGCATGATGCTGGCTGCCCCTCTGGCAGAACTTTTTAGCACCTCAGTGGAGATGGGAGACATTACAAAGGACTGGAGAAGGGCCAATGTGGTCCCTTTGTACAAACATGGCAGTAGGAAGGATGCTAGCAACTACAGGCCAGTCAGTCTCACATCAGTGGTAGGGAAGTTAATATAGACACTACTGAAGGAGAGAGTGATGGAGCACCTTGAGGTAAAAAGGCTGCAGAACTACCAGCATCATTGTTTCACAGTGGGAGGTCAGGAGAAGCTAATCTCATAGATTTTTCTGACTGGAATACCAGGGAGGTGGATCAGGGAGAGCAGTGGACGTGGCCTATCTGGACTTCAGTAAGGCTTTCAACACTGTGCCTCAAAGGAGGCAAGTTAAACTAATCAGCCTGGGGGTGGGAAGAAAGTTGGATATCAAACTGGTTAAGGGATTGGAGGCAAAGGGTGGTAGTAAATGTTAGCCACTCGGGCAATAGAAAAGTAACTAGTGGTGTGCCACAGGGTTTGGTGCTGGGACTGATTCACTTCAATGTCTCCATAAGCAGCATTGCAGAGGAGCTTGAGGGTAAGTTGTGTCTCTTTTTGGATGATACAAAAATCTGCAGCAGGGTTGAAACTCAGGAAGTACAGTAGTAGAGAAAATGCATTAGGAGCTGAGGAAACTAGATGGTCTAGGGGGTGGCAGCTGGTTGTCAATGTCAAAAAGTGGAAGGTTATGCACTTAGGGTGCAGAACCCAGGGGCCGTGTATAATATGAAGGGAGTGGAGTTTACATTCACCAGTTGAGAAATAGCACTAGAGATTATCATATCTGATGACCTCATGGTAGCCAGACAGTGTGACAAAGCAGTGGGAAAGGCTAGCAGGATGCTGGGGTGCATCGAGAGATGGATTTCTAGCAGGAGGAAGAAGGTGGCACTGCCATTGTATTTCTTGCTGGTGAAGCCTCACCTGGAGTACTGTGTCCAGTTCTGGAGGTCACACCTCTGCAAGGACATTGAAAGAGTGGTGGTGGTACAGAGGAGGACAACCAAAATAGTGAGGGTGTTGCATGAGAAGCCATATGAGGAAAGGCTGCAAGAACTCAGCATGTACTTACTGGAAGAGAGAAGTGCGAAAGGGGGCATGATTAAAACCTACAAGTACGTCACAGGAGTGAACAATGTGCAAGTGAAGGGTCTATTTCAGAGAAAGGAATGCACTAGAACAAGTGGGCATGCAATGAAGCTAAGATGGGGAAAGTTTATGAGAAATGTACTGAAACACTTCTTTATGGAAAGGGTGGTGGATGACTGGAACAGCCTGCCAGAGGAAGCAGTGAGGGAAAAGACTGTGGGGAGCTTCAAGCATGCATGGAATAGACTTAGGCATATTAGGTAGAGGAACGGGAAGGGAATTACTTTTATGACCAACTACGGTCAATGGTGACAGAATAGACAGGGACAAGGAACAGACTCAATGGTTTCTGTCAAAAAAATCAATGTTTCTATTTTTCAGTGATATTCAGTGTTTGCTGTTTTTTATAGTGCATTGTGTGAGCAGCATGGTTCAAACATAAAGTGCAAAACACAGATTCTATGGATATTTCATTTTAAAGTGCAGAACACAGATTGTGTGGATATTTCATTTTAAAGTGCAAAGCAGGAAATCAAATACAGTCTAATTTTAAAGTTCAAGTACTTTATTTATTCAAGGTTTGCAGGTGCAACCAGGGATGTTAATAGCAATCCAGAATTACCAGAGCAAGACCTATTGAACATTCCACTGAGAACAATGAACTGGTGTAAACAATTGACTGTAAAGATTGTGTTGATGCATGCCAGCTATTTTAAGTGACAGTGTCCCATTTGTGTTGTGCATTCCATGCTCTTTTTGTGGCATCCCATGCCTCCTTTGCTAACATTCCTGTGTTCTTCTTGCACTGTTTCAAGTTCTGTGCCGATATCCAAAGTTTCAGCAGCAACATGCTGAACATTTGCAATATTCTGTGATTCTGGCCAGCACTTGAGTTCAAGATTACAAGTTCATATTCCAGCATTCTGTTTATTTGCGAGCATTCCTTATCCAATTCTGTTCTCAAATGTCCTTTGGAGCCAGTTGTACTAGCTCACAAAGCTGATAGTTAGGTCCAGTGGACTTCAACTCTTCAGAATCATATCTAAATGTCTAAGCCAAGTCAGAGTCTGAAGCAGTAGAAACAGCCTGCAAGTTAAGTAGCAAGTGTAGGAGCTTCCTTGGCTCAGTAGTAAAGAAACTGCTGTCACCCAGTGAGTTGGGGATTTTGCTTCCACAGGTTAATACCCCAGAAGTGGAACAACTTTCTGGCGGCCTTCCATAGGTTATTTGCCAAAGAAAGCCAGGTTCTCTAGGTTCTTCAGGTTGACACTTTAGAAGTGGCATGACATTCTGTTGGATTTTCATACCTAGGTCCTTTACTGAAGACAGCCAGGTTCTACAGGTTGACACCCTGGAAGTGGTATAATGTTCAGATAGCCTTCCATAGCTCTTCCATCAATAACAACCAAAATCTACAGTTCTTCACAGCATACTAGGTTCCATACTAGGCACTAACAGATGGCAGAAAAAGACCATACAAAGTTGCTTCCTCACTTATCAATGGGAATAGTCCATTATTGTTTCCCTATTGATAAGACTGTCAAACCATGATTTAAAATCCTAATTTTTTTGCCTGTCAACTACATGAAAGTATTCCAAATACCTAAATACTTAAAATTTACTGTAGAAAGACTATTTTCCGATTTATAATCTTAAAGTGCTTAGTACATAGCTGCCTATTATGTCCTATAATACCGAAAATATTTGACTTAAATGTTAGATTAAGATGACTAGTATGTTCATTATCTTTGATGACATTGAAGAGTAATGGAGGCCCCTCTTTAAAGTCTTAAACCTATTACTGCAGGGGTCATGCTTAACTTTTTTTTCCAGTGGTTCTACTGGGAAAATGGTACCAATCTGCACTGCTACCCCCCCCCCAAGATTTACATCGGCCCCAAACTATAATTGGGATTACTTGCGGGGGAAAGGAATCCCTCTCCCCACCTCTTTCTAATGACTCCATTTTCCATTGGCACCCCCTCCCTCTCTCCTTTCCCATAAGCCCTCATGTGTGTCCAGTGGCACCTTTCCCTCTCCTTTTCCCCATAAATTCTCTGTGATATCCAGTGGCACCCATACCTCTGCCTTTCCCCATTAGTTCTCCCTGGTTTCCAGTGACACACCCCTCCCTCTCCCTATCCTCATACGTTCTCCTTGGAGTTGAGTGGCAACCCCTCTCTCTCCCTTTCCCATAATGTTCCTGGTATCCAGCAGCACCTCTCTCTCTCTCTCTCTCTTTCCTTCCCCATACATTCTCTGTGGTGTCCAGTGGCAACCTCCTCCTTCTCCCTTTCCCCACAAGTTCTACCAGGTGTCCACTGGCAACCACCATCCCCCAGAGCATCCCACCCCCACACTATTCCCAGATAGTGGCTGGCACAAACCCTCCACTCACCTCCTTATCCAGCCACTGTTATTGAAGCACAGGCCAGGAAGCATAGGAAAACCAGGAGCAGTTTCAAAATTCACATATAGCATTTTATTATAAATAACAGCAAAATAAAAAAAAAAATTGGTCAGTATAACTATTTACAACAGCAGTATACATATAGAAAACAGAGTCCTTTTCTGAGTTTTTTTTGTTTTCAATTTCAAATCTTAGTCTCTGACTCTCTCTTGTGCAAGATTTGCTGCTCTTTTTATAAGTCTTAACCTGGGAAACTCGTTAACAAAAAAGCATGCTTCTCACATAATATTCTTGTAAGTTTCCAATGTTCTTGGAGGTGGAGCAAAAAGAACATAATGACCCAGAACTGGCATCTTGTTTACAGCATCTCAGAGAGTTTGCAAACCAGCTTCTCAGGTTAACCCTTTGAGTTCCAAATATCTTTTTCCAATCATTTAAACAGTATAACTATATAGTTTAAACAAAAGTATTCCAGTATCAATGACATTTCCACATAAACAGGTACTGCTGGATGCCTTCCAGGACAGCTTCCTGCTGCAAATGGTCAGTGAACCAACCAGGTTAGGTAATACCCTTGACCTTGTGCTGGCAAATGGGGACTTTGTGAGAGAACTTACAGTGGAGGAACCGCTGTCAGGGAGTGACCACCACTCAGTATGGCTCACATTGGATATGGGCAAGGAAGGAGTGGAATCTGGCACAAGAGTGCTGGACTTCAGGAGGGCTGACTTTGGGAGGATGGGGAAGTGGTAAAAGGGTACCTGGCCAGAATTCAATCTAGTATGGATACTAACCAGCGATGGGAGCTCATAAAGTTGGGGATAGTGGAGGCAACCAAACCTGCTGCAAAGCCCAGAGCAAGAAGGCTAGAGCTAAGAAACTGAGCTGGTTGAGCAAGGAGGTCATGGAAAAGGTAAGGAGGAAAAGAGCTGCCTTTAGGAAATACAAGAAAACAGGGAGGGGGAGGACAGAGAGGAGTACTTGACAGAATCGAAGGAGGTGACAAGGGCAGTAAGGGGAGCCAAAGCATCTACGGAACTCAGGCTGGCACAAGGCATTAAGAAGGGGGAGAAGGACTTCTTTAAGTACATCAGGGAGAAAAGGAGCTGTAAGGACCACATAGTAAGGATTAGGAAGGAGGGGGGTTGGGTGGAAGCAGGGTATGATAAGGCGGAAGCACTAAATGAGTACTTCTGCTCAGTATTTACTAAAGAGAAGAGGGGGGTGACACCCAAGATGGGTGAAATGGCAGACGAGGGGGGAAGTGGTGACAGATGGGGAAATAATGGAGGACAGAGTTCGAGAGGGTTTGAAGGCACTGAGGGTGGACAAGGCACCAGGCCCAGATGGCATCCACCCAGGGTACTGAAGGAGCTGGCAGAGGTCCTTGCAGGACCTTTGGCAGACCACGGTATCGCCTCACTACATTCGGGTGTACCTCAGGACTGGAGGATGGCTCATGTGGTGCCCCTCCACAAGAGTGGCCCCAAGGATGAACCGGGAAACTACAGACCAGTGAGCCTCACATCCATCATGGGTAAGCTAATGGAGACTATCCTGAAGGAGAGGCTGGTGGCCCTCTTAGAGGCCAAAGGACTACAGGACAGCAGACAGCATGGCTTCATACGTGGCCGATCCTGCCAAACCAACCTGGTCGGGTTCTATGACTGGGTAACTAGGCAACTGGATAGGGGACATGCAGTGGATGTCCTTATCTGGACTTCAGTAAGGCATCTGACCCAGTGCCACATGGAAGGCTGGGAAGGAAGTTAGTAGGCACAGGGGCAGGTGCAATGCTGGTGAGATGGGCAGGAAACTGGCTGCAGGGAAGGCAACAGAGGGTGGTGGTGGTGGGAGCTCTCACACCAAGGGCAGTGACGGTGGTGTCCCACAGGCTCGGTGTTGGGACCAGTGTTGTTTGGGATATTCATTGCAGACATATCATGGGACATCAAGAGCAAGATCAGTCTGTTTGCTGATGATACCAAGGTTGGCGCGGTGGTGGATGACCTAGGGGGATGGCAGGGTTGCAGGATGATCTGGCAAAGCTTGAAACCTGGTCAGACACCTGGCAACTGGGCTTTAATGCCAAAAGTGCAAGGTGATGCATTTTGGGATGAAGAACCCAAGGAGGACTTACCAGCTAGGGGAGTGCAGCTAGCCCAGACAGAGGAGGAGAAGGATCTGGGTGTGCTCATCACAGGGTCAATGAACAACTCGGCACAGTGTAGGAAGGCAGCTGCAAAGGCCAACAAAATGCTGGGTTGTATTGTAAGGGTATATCCTCAAGGAGGGAGGAGGTGATTCTGCCACTGTATAGGTCATTAGTTAGACCACACCTGAGTACTGCGTGCAGTTCTGGCGTCCGGATCTGAAAAGGGACATTGGTTACTGGAGGGGAGGCAGCAGGGCTTACAAAGATGATCAAGGTCTGGGGACTTATCATATGAGAGGAGGTTGAAGGAGTTGAACATGTACTCACTGGAGGAGAGGAGAGACAGGGGGACATGATTGAAACCTTTAAATACATGAAAGGAATAAACAAGACAGGTAAAGGGGCTGTTCAAAGTAAGGAGGGAGGGCCACCAGGGGCCATGATATGAGACTGGAGCGAGGAAGGTTCAGGAGGGAGATGAGGAGACACTTTTTACAGAGAGGGTGGTGGCTGGGTGGAATGCATTACCTGCAGAAGTGGTATGCAGTAGAACAGTGGACTGCTTCAAACGAGGATGGGACAGGACAAGGGGGAGGGTTAATGAAGGGGAAGGGTGGAAGGAAGGGGCAGCTGCAGAATAAGGGGTGCTAGCTGCACATTCGAGCAGACTTGATAGACCTCTAGGCCTTTATCTGCTGGCAAATTTCGTATGTTCGTATGTTCGTATAAAGATTCACATATATTTTTATACCTGCAGATATATGCAAGGGGAAAGAAAAGACAGAACAGCAAGTGAAGGCAGAGAGATAGAGAGAGGCAGATAATTGTGAAACCATCAAAGTGATCAGTTCCTAGGTCTCACAAGAAAATTTGGTTGAGCAACCAGACAGACAAGAGACAGAAAATGAGAGGATAGAACAGACCCTTGCCTTTAAATTCATTCTGTGTAACAAATGGGGCAGGGCCTTGTTCAATCCTGTCACAGCCACCATTTAACTCTCACAACTAATATAAAAACAATCCATCCCACCACATTTCAGCCCCACCACCCTCCACACCCCTGTCCTCTTAGCAGGTCACCCAAAGTTCTAAAGTGCGTGAATAAAACCTTTAATAAAGTGTGTCATCTAAAGTATATTCACAGTCACACCTCAGGGCCCTAATGATGACAGTCTCTCTCAGTAGTACTTTGTGATATCATCTGAGGGAGACTCAGATTGCTGGCATTTGGGCCCAGCAGTGAGACTGTTAAGATAGTATCAGTAGCATACTTCTTTAAGGAGTTTATTCATACACATTTAAACTTTTGTGAGTTGCTGAATAGTACATGGGTGGGGAGTGTTGTGGGGCTGAAGGTGGGGAAGTTTTTTTTTACACTATCCTCAATGGGCAAGCCAGAAAGGAAATTGCACTGGTCCAAGACAGTCTGTACTACTCCCCAGGCCAGTAAATTAATGTTAAGTGTGAACCCTGTATTGTATTTCACATGCTCTTGTCCCATAATCATGTTACTATAGTTGCATTTTTTGTACTTTTTCAGTTATGTATTTATCAGTCATTCAGTGCACCTCAAAACTGTGACCAGTAGTCAGTTTGAGGCCTAATGTATATTCTGCTGAGTTGTAGTATTACATCTCTTGATCTACTATGCATTCTGCTTAGTTGTAGTACTGTAGCAGGAAATTTTGCAGCCTTTCCCCCCTGGAGTCCCCCCCCATTTCACTATTGTAAGTTGAATGCTCTCATGCTTTGGGAGCTGTGTGTATGCATGTGGTGAACATGGTTAGGTTCCCCAGCATGAGACAGTGTCAAGGGGGGTTTTGTTTTTAAAGGGGAGCTCTCAACTGACTGTGGTGGAACTCTGGGAAAAGAGAGATTTGGGGAGGGACCATTGGGAGAGAAAAGAGCAATGGTTGGGTTGGTTGGAGCTGGACTGGGAGGAGAGAGGGCATGGAGAGCTCCCAGTGGGACATTAGGCTTACCTGGTTTTGTTGAAGCCATCCCAGAGTTCATCTGTGTGCCTCAGCTGTCTCCTCCCAGTCCCCAGTGCAGCAGCCAGTAGTTGGGATGGTCTGTGGAGTGCGGCATGATCTAGTTTGGTGGTGGGTGTCCGTGTAGCTTGGTTAGCCATGGTGTGGGCTCAGTTTAGCCCCTTTTCTTATTTTAAAAGTTTGGCATTTCAGTCCCTCATTGGCGGTGGTGCCCTGTAGCTGCATCGGAAGAAGACTGCCATCTGGAAGAGCCTTCATTAGACCCCGAGTCAACCACCACAGTGCCTGTCCCCTTCAAGTAATTTCTCCCTCTGCCAGCAACCACCCACCTCCCATATTCCTGCCTTCACCCCAGGTTGGGGTGGTGAGTCGGCGGCAGCACTGTTGTTCTGGTGCTGCACACCTGTTCATTTTATTTTTATAAATAAGTAAGGGAGCATTTGTTTAAATGTGCTTTGGCACAGAAAAAGGACAGTATCAGCTGCAGGTCCCAGGGTTGAGGACAGGCCCCTGGGAATGAGAACCACCCACTAGGCGGGTCTAGTTTAATTTATGTTACTGTGCCCCTGTTTGGGAGTACAGTACAGAGGGTGGGCTTTATATAAATTAAGGAGTTCCTGAGGTGGACCCTAGGGTAGGGCATGTCCTGAATTTTATTTAATGAAAGTAAAAATGTCCCAAGTGATGTGGGAGAAGTGGTTCCATAGAGGAATGTAAACTGGAACCCATGCTAACCAGCAGTTTGGGGAAGGGGGTGGCTCCTCCTAACCTATGTGTCCCCATAATTTCCAATGGGATTCCTGAACAGGGAGTAGTACAGAGTGTGAGGCAGTGAGTACAGCCTTCCAGTGGGCTCAAGACTATTGAGGATTTAAAGAGACAGTTCTCAAAATGACACTGCCTGAGTACCTGCAATTATTTTTACTGATTTTTGCTGTGTGAGACTGTCCTGCAGCCTAAAATTTGGGGAGTGTGACATAATTTCTTTGGGGTGGGGAATCATATCAAGTGTCTGTAACCAACCTCTGCTGCTCGGTTTCAAGCACATCCAGGCTCTGCAAATGTTTACTCTTTTCAGGTCCAGTGTTGGAACACTGGAGGTCTAGTGCTGGAGGTCCAGAGGTCCAGAGGTCCAGTGCCAGAGTGCCAGGGATCCAAAGGTCCAATTCTGAAGGTCCAGAGGTCCAGCACTGGAGAGTCAGAGGTTCAGTGCCAGAGGTCCAGAGGTCCATATCCACAGGGCTAGTGTTCCAACACTTCAGTATCCATGGTCCAAGGCTAAGGGATTATTGCAGAGAATCAGAACCAGGATGTTGGGGTCAAGAGAGAACCATCAGGGGTTGTCAGAAGAGGGCCTTCACCATAGCACTTGCCCCATTGCAGATATCCCTGGCTTTGGGGTCAATAAATTGGCTCCTCCTAGTGATTGTGATGGGCTGCTTTGTCTAGCCATCACCTCTAAGACTCTTTTTAACTCTGTTGAACTATTTCTTTTCTTAAAATCTATTGTTTTGCCCTGTCCTTCTTTTCCAGTAGAATATAGGTCTCCTCCCCATCCCTTATATTTGTTATTGTTCTGAAAATTCAGTAAACTGTTATTGTATCTGACTCTTACCATGTCTGTCTCTTTTCTGCTGATCACACAGTTGTACCCATGTAGGAGAACAGAGCCTCACCTTTATTCTGGCTATCTCTAAACTCAGTCAGTCAGAGTCAGTCACCTGGCTGTTGGGTCGAACAACCCAATGAGGCCCCTGCCCTACTCCTTGGCAAATTGGCTTTCGAATACCAGGCAGGGCCGGTTACAGTACTATATCACTTGATCTATAGACATTTGTTCTTCTTCTTGTTCTCCTAGTGTATTACAATCCAAGTCTTAACTGATCAAAACTCTTAAAACACTAACCTCCCAGGTCCTACAGACTATTCTTCGGCATTCAGTTTCACATGCTCTTGGGGAATTACAGTTTTTAAAGTCTTAATCAAAATTCCACTGAAGCATCCCAGTCCTTTTAAACCATTCCTCCTGATTAACTGGGCTCACTCACAATGTTGAGTACACTCAAAGATCACAGAATACCGGTAGCTGGTTGACTTCCTTCTACACCAGAAAGGACAGTATTATTTCTTTACATGACCTTTAGAGTTATAGGCTAGAGCCATAAGATTGGTTGGTCATATCATACCGGATAGAATAATAAGCTTTACTAACTCTAATAGTGATAAGCACAGCCCTAAGCCTAGATAGTCTGGAGGTCCAAGTGGAAAACCCCGCCTAAATTTCAAATGGTAGCAATCCCCGTACAGAAAAGATTAAACACTTTTTTATGAAGGGATGGACTCCCAAGAGTGATTTTAGGGAGATAAGGTATTGTGCAGTGGTAACTTTGAAAAATATGGATGCTTTTCTAAATCTTGTCAAATTGCCTTCATGAATTTCTTGAAAAAGTCTAAATAATGACTCTCCTTTAACATGTGTATAATTTTACAGTGTTTTCATCCTATATTGATTTAATTATGGCAAATTTACTTTAAAAATGTTATCTGCTTGTTGTTTTGTCTATATGTGTAATTTATGAACTGTTTACACTATATAATTTATTATAAAATAGCTTATTTTAGCATCATGTTTTACAACTATAAAGCATGGACAAAGGGTTGTTTTCTTTTTAAAATCGTACAAGATGAATAACGTACTAATGGAAATATTTCTAATAGTATTTCTTTTTTCAGGTAATAACAACAACTGAGAGGCAACAAAATGGCAGAAGAACCTGCTGAAACTTTGACCCTCCTCACCAAAAAATCCTGCCTAACTAGTGACTGGTCCAAGTGCATCATCTGCCAAATAACAACACAGGAACACTTGAGGACTGCAACCCCTGGAGGACTAAAGACATGTGTTAATGCATGCCTTGTTAGAAAAGACCATGTTTATCAGTGATTGCAGCCATTAGACATTGACATATTATTAGTTTTGCCTGCAGTACATTATCATGCACAATGTCATCAGTCCTACACCAGCAAAACAAACTTGAAGCATTTTGAAGGTCGAGAAAGAAGCTCAAGTCCTGGCTCTTCTACTGATACTGGTCAGTGTTCAAGCTCACAGAGTAGGCGATCGACTCTCCAGCCTGTTAACTGGAATTTGTGAATAATATACCAGAAGGTGGATCACAAAAAAGACAAAAATCTATCACAGATTGTAACCTTCAGAGGGCAAGGAATTCTGCTTGATATGACTGAAGCCAGAGAAGATGACACAGTTTTAAAATGAATAGCGGGACTGGACTCAATTGCATTTAAAGCAAAGTACCACAAAAACTGCCATAGTACTTTCACCAGCAAAAGAAACATGCAGACAACATTTTCACTATCCAGTTATAAGGAAGATGAGTCTGTGTATAAAGCATGTTTCAGTGAACTGATTTCTGAAATTGAGAATGACCTTGTTATCAGCAGAAACGCCTTGTCCATGTCTTACCTGTTACAGACATACCAGAATATTCTGAAAGCAAAGTTCCTAGCAGTGAGAGTTACCAAAGTGAGAAGCTAAAGAAGAGACTAACATACCATTTTGTTGACCAAATCATTTTTCAAATGCAGCATGACTCAAGTAAACCAGAGTTTGTGTATAACAGTGCTGTGTCTTTGGAAGATGTCATCAACATAGATAGCTTCCCAGTTACATTCAAAGTAACAGTATGAGGAGGAAAACCCTCTCCCTACTACTGAAAATAAAGAGAAATATTCAACCACATCTATGTAGTTTCATGCAGCACAGGTCCTCTGTAGTGAACTCAAAATGTGTGGGGGACTGGATATCAGTCCAATAGATAATTCCACTATCAATTTAGAACAAGCATTAGACATGATTCCTGACAATGTGTATAGGTTCCTGAGATGGGTATTCCAAGGGGATGTTGGTGATGAACCTATTGAAGATAGCAGTCCTTTAGTAACAGCCACTGACAAGACCCTCCACAGACAGATATTATCAGTTGGTCAGTACTTCATTCGTATAGTATCCAGAGGTGCAAAGCGTACACCTAAACATGTTGGGCTTGCAGTGTCCATATGCCATATGACATGCTCTAAACAGGTAGTAACAATGGTGCAAAAGCTAGCACACTGTGTCAGTTATGAAGCCCTAGAAAGAACTGACAGCTATTGCAATGGATCAGCATGAAAAAGCTGCCAGGGACAATATCATAATTCCATCAAACATACAGAATGGGGAGTTTGTTCAGTTTGCTGTGGACAATAATGATATAAATGAGGAAACGTTAGATGGAAAGCATGCAACCCATGCCACAACTATGGTAGTATATCAGTGTCAGACTCCCACAATTCCGGAAGGCAGCTTTGGCACGATGGCAGCTTAGGCTCAAACAAAGAAAATAGCACTGCAAACACAATCACTTGAAACTCCTGCATGTGCCAAGCCATTCTGGAGTACAATCCTTATGGCAGACACCCTACACCAAATCTTGTGGGAAAAGTAGAAAGTAACTGGTATACTGGTGTTGAGGCTTGTCAACAGGCCACCAACCTTGATCTGCAATGGCTAATTCTAAGATGCTGCCCAGCCAAGCTATTTGAGGTTGAGTTTGAAATGGTGAATGTTCAGCAAGTACTAGGATGGATAGCTTTTAATGTGATGATTTAATCTACCATACCAACAGTAACGTCTGTTGGGTACTGTCCATTGCTGCCAGCAACACCTACTGAATGGAGTACAGTTTTCACTGTAATGAAAAATGTCTGCAAGATGTCTAGGACACTTGGCCTAAATTACAGTGTCTTGACATTTGCCGAGGCTATATATTGTAAGGTCAAAGATATTAAGTGGAGGTGCCCGGAGGAATTTCAGAAGACAGTCTTGAGAATGGGTGGTTTACACATAGCACAGACATTCTGGCTGTAATTGGAAAGAAGTATGAAGAGAGTGGTCTGGAAGATATCCTCATAGAATCACAGGTGTATGGTAGCAACACAGGAAGCAATCTACTTAAAGGCAAACCATACAACTGTGGAGTGAGGGCCCACACACTTGTAATGGAGGCTGTGTCCTGATTGAGGTGGCAGGCATTTTGTAACTGGGTACAAGACAATGAGATTGATTGTGATGTAGACCTCATCAACAGCAAGCTCCAGGAATATCAAAATGCGGTATCAAACAATGATGCAACAAGCCTAACAGCAACACTTTCCCAGCTCAATGATGCCCTCAAGAATGTACAGGATGCATGCACAGATTCTGCAATTTTAGAAAAGCAACTTCCCAGACATTTGCATTCTGGGATGATTAAATCAAAATGGTTAATAACCTAATGTAGTTCATTAGAGCAGAACATGAAAGCAACTGGGACCTGCATCTTGCGGTGGCTGTAGAGATACTACCACCATTTTTGCCTATGACTGAACCATCTATGTCTGCTGGATATCTGTATACATCAGTGATATGAATCATCTGCCAGATTGTGCCCCCGAAGTTCATGAGCAGTTGGTGCAAGGAAATCATGCTTTAGCTCAGTCTAGAAATAAATTCAGCAAAGTCTGGACAGACATGGCACTTGAAGAAACAGTAAACTGTGATAGTAGAGTAAAAGGGGGTATAGTGGGTTTCACTTTGAAACCAGGAGCCTTGCCTAGATGGTTCATCACTGCTCATGAGCGCTCAGCTATCACAGCTTCCATGAAGGTAATGTATGATATGGTAGACCCAAGTGTTTCACAATGAAATCACAAGGAGGCTGCACCACATCACATGCAATAAGATGAAGGAGATGTAAATAAGATTGTTAATGCAATCAGTGATTCCATGACAAACCTATTTGATTTGAATGCTGGCTTGATAGCACTCATCAATATTGCAACTGTCATTGCTGCACCCGCAGAGGTTGCCACCAAGCTTGTTCCTGCGAATGATACGGGAATCAAAGCAATGAAACAGTTTGTGTAAGAGAGACCAAATTTCAAATACAACTGGATTCTTTGAACCACTGTACAAGCTCAACATCAAAACATTTGCATCTCTAAGTAAGAAGATCAAATCGAAAGTTAGTAGTGATAAGACAGTGACTATCAATGCAGACAGGGAGTTGTTTAGTCATCTTGTAGTAGCTGTACAAACAAGACAGATTGATCTGAAGGAAGTTTTCACACATGAACTTTCCTACAGTTCCATATGCTCTAGCACACTCTGATGGTATCCTGAACAAAACTTCAAAGAGTAAGCTATTGCCTGAATTAGAAAAAGAAGCAGAGTCAATGTGTCAACTGCCAGCATCCAACATGCCCACAGCTTGGATAGTGGATGGCATGGCCTTTGTACAAATGGTCAAGCAAGGAGGTGTAACTCGTTTTGGAGAATTTGCTGAATTGATCTTCAGAATAGTATGCCAGACTCTACATAGCTATGAGAGCTGCAAAAGAGTAGATATCGTCTTTGATCAATATGATGTCAAAGATTCAATTAAAGCATTTGAGCATGCATGAAGGCAATCCTCACAAAGCAATGAAGTCAAAATCCATGGTCCCAAAACATCCATCCCAATGCAGTGGAGTAAGTTCATTGGAAAGCCCAAGAAAAAAGAACATCTGGTAAAATTACTGTCAGAATCATGGTATGATATGGCAGAAACTTTACTTGGCCCAGATCAGAAAACGGTTATTGCAGGTGGATTCAAGGATGGCCTCATTGCTCGCATGGCCACATCAGATGGAGTTATAGACCAAGAAGATGTATTCTCATTACATAAAGAAGCAGATACTCAGCTTCTACTTCATGTTGCACACGCTTCACAAGAATACTCTTATGTAGTGCTGTGGTCTCCAGACACTGACATTGCAGTTCTCTGTGTACATTTTATTCACAAGTTGGAAGCAACTGAAGAGCTTTGGCTTCGTACTGGTGTGAAGGACTAACTAAGCCAGGTTTATACCAACTCACACCATAGCAGCTGAACAAGGCCAACAACTTTGCAGAATGCTGCCAGCAGTACACACACTGACTGGATGTGATTCAACCAGCAATCTTGCAAGGGTTAGCAAACTAAAGCCATGGAAGCTTGTCAGAAAGAATCCACACAAATTTAGAAGCCTTACCAAGTTTGGCACTACTGGTGGACATACCTTCTGCACTGCTGAAATCAGTAGAGCTTCTGATAACCCTTCTCTATGACCCAATGGCTAACTCAGCAGATGTAAATGGTGTGTGATGTAAGCTTTTCTATTGCAAACAGGCCCAGAATGAAGCCCTCCCTCCAACTTCTGATAGTCTTGTACAACATACCAAGCATGCAAATTACCAGACCTATGTCTGGAACCATACCCTGGAGGCTCAGGCTTATATCCCATCCTTAATTGGAAATGGCTGGCATCATGACAAGTATGGGCATATTTCTCCAACACTAATGACTCAGACACCTGCCCCATAAGCACTCCTGAAACTCATTGCATGTGAGTATGAAAAAGCCAAGTGTGAGCACAGCTGCAGTTGTTCCAGGCAGAGCATGGTGTGCACACAGGCTTGCTCGTGTACTGATGGTGAGGACTGTTATAATCCTCATAAAGTTGCCAGTGTGGATCCAGATGAGTCTAATACTACAGATGATTTAGTCTTAGACATGTAGCGTATGACAAATATATTGAAGAAGGCTAGACACACATATATACTGTCATATTGCTCATCGCTGAGAGGAAGTCCATTGGATATCAGTGTTTTGCTAGCACCTTGGTGTGCACTAGTATACCTGGCTTCTGTTATTCTAAATATGGTATTTGAAACATTTGTGTTAATGAATAATCTGTGCATTTATCAATATAAACCACAAGTCCAACATTCTTTAAGTAATAAGCCTTATTTATCATTTGTGTCAAAGAAACCTTTTGTATGACTAAAATTTGTTTTTGTCTTTTAAAATAAATTGTTTAAATCCCATTTTATTGGTCATTTTTACTTTCAAACATGTCTTGACAACTTTAGTACAGTTTTTTGGCCTTTTCACTTGCATAAAATGTTGTTTTACCATGGGTACAAAAATCCTGTGATTGCATACCTTGCTACCACTTTACAAGACCACATCCACCATAGATAAATGCCTAAGGGACACTTCTATCAAAATAACATAGTTGTTGCTTTCTGTATGGGGTGCTACATTGCCAAAAATTTCAGGCCTGGGCCCCCAGACTAAGAGTATTCTTTAGGGTGAGTACAAAGAATAGTGGAGTCCAGCTATACTATATAGCATAAGCAGAGTCCAGAGTTCTTGTTCCTGGATTTCAAAGAATGAGCTGTTATAGTGCTGTCTACAGGTGGGCTGGAGGAGAAGATGACTTGTCAGCAGTTGGTAGGAGCCATGACGACCATTGGGGTACCCGTTTCCCAATCCATATTTAAACAAACCTGTTCTCAGTCAGTGGATACTTGAAAGAACCCCCCTTGTAGAAATAGGATACATTGACTACTCATTTCCATCCGGTACAAATCTCTGGGATGGATGAATGACAACATACCACAATGCAGCCCAAGCCAGGGAGCAATGCTGTGCTATCATTGTAGAGTCCAACTGGGAGATGGCTAATCAACTGACTGAGTTGATGTAGAAACTATCTGATGTGTTTAGTGAGGCACAGAGTCTAAAGGGGAGTTGGGGGAGAGAGGTTCCAGTGACTGATTCAGACAGTTGAGTAAATATTGGAGTTTGCCCTCAGATTCACAGAGTAATTTTGGTTGAAGACCCACTAACAAATGTGATGATCAGTGTAGAGGTCCATCTGTTAATGGTGTGGCATCAGTAGCCACATGGAGAGATGTGTACAGGAAAAGCAATTGACTGTGGCTTTAAACAGGGAGCCCTTTTTACTGCAGACCAACCCTTGGGAAGCTAGTCACTAGGTCCAACACCTGGTCCAAAACAGTTTTAAGAGCTTGTGTACTGCTTGGAATTAATAATAATAATCATAATAATAAATCTTTATTTAGGTTACGTGCCTTTCAGGATATCAAGGCACTGTACAATAGATTTAAAAACAATAATAAAATCAATAATACAATAATAAAATGGTCTGTCAGGGTCTTTTCAATCCATTACACTAAAAGTCTGATGCCATAAGAAAGTTTTCAAAGCCTATTTGAAACCCCCCACAGCTGCGCACTCCCCCAGCTGACAGGGTAGAGAATTCCAGAGGGCTGGAGTCATGTACATCAATGCACGGGCCCCAGAAGATTTTAAAAATGCCCTCAGAATCTCTAGCAACCCCTCATCAGCTGAACGGAGCTATCACTCAGGGCAGTAAGGTACCAGAAGCTCTTTCAAGTCTTCAGGACCAAGTCCATGTAGGGCTTTATAAGTCAGTAATCTGACTTTAAAGGTGATCCGCCACTGAATCAGCAGCCAGTGCAGATCGCACAGCACAGGGTTAATATGGGAGGACCAAAATGTCCCCATCAACAACCATGCCAAAGCATTCTGCACTAGCTGCAGGTGGCGGATATCAACCCCAGGTAGCTCTAAGTACAGGGAGTTGTAATAATCAAGGCACGAGGTCGCAAAGGCATGGATCAGTGTAGGAGGGTCATCAGATGGAATAAGGTGGTTGATCCTGGCGATGTTCCTAAGATGGTAAAAGGAAGACTTGATGACTGCCGACATCTGGGATCGAAGTGTCAGCCCGTCATCAAGCACCACCCCCCAGGTCCCGCACCTGTTCAGAGGTAAGGATCTGGGAGCCCCCTCAAAAAAGTCCAGAGGTCTTACCAGCCCTCAGCCCCTCTATCCGGTGACCTGAATCCATGACCATCACCTCTGTCTTTCCCACATTCAACTTTAGCCAGCTAGAATTCATCCATTTCTGGATTTCTGTGAGGCAGTTGTTAAATATTGAAAGAGCACTATCCAGGTCAGGTGCGAAAGACAGGTAGAGCTGGGTGTCGTCAGCATAGCAGTGAAACCTCAGCCCATACCATCTTACAATGTCTCTGAGGGGCAGCATATACACCACAAACAACATGGGGGACAGTACTGAGCCCTAAGGAACCCCACATAACAGCATGGGTCAGAAAAATATATCCCGGACACCACTCTCTGGGTTCTGCCAGTGAGGAAAGATGTAAACCACCTGAGGACTGTACTAGTCAGGGCACAGATGAACCTCAGGTGCTCAAGCAGCACTCCATGGTCCATGGTGTCAAAAGCTGAAGAGAGATCAAGGAGCACCAAGATGGAGTGGTTTCTCCAATCTCTAGCCATCAGGAGATCATTAAGCACCCAAACCAGCACAGTCTTAGTACTGTGCCTCTTTCAAAAACCAGATTGGAGGGGTTCATAGATGTCATGGATGGTCAAGTGGTTCTCCAATTGTACCACCACTACTTTTTCAATAGCCTTCCATATGAAGGGTAGGTTTGAGATTGGTCTGTAGTTGGCAAGACAGTTTGGGTCCAATGAAGCCTTCTTCAGGAGGGGTGTCACCACCGCCTCCTTCAGGGAACTAGGAAACTCAACCGAGTCAAGGGAGCACCAGACTATCTGAGCCAGGACCGGGCCAATAATATCACAACAACCCATAACCAGGGAAGTTGGGCCTGGGTCCAACATTCAGTAACATTCAGAAGTTGTCAGATATCACTTCTTTCATCTGTATTATAAATAAGTATTTTTTTCATTTCTGTTTAGCTAATTATAGGATTTTCTACCTGCCAGTACTGTGATGTGTGGAAGAGAAATCTACCTGGAGGCTGATGTAGTCAGTTTTGTGCCTCCCAATACAGCATCAGCATTGTGCTCTCACTGACTGTGGCACCACTAGAAACCAGCAAGAGCCAGCTGGCCCAGTGGCGCTGAGGGCTGAGGCGCTGGACACCTTACTTCGCATTGCGCTGGCGACCTGTGTTTGGGAACAGACATTGGTTGCTGGGGGTTGGCAGGGAGGAGAAGGATTGAGCATCCCCAGGACTGCTCTCCTTCTCTGGGAAGGGGGGTTAGTAGGGCCCGGCGGTTGCCTGCCCCCTAGCAGAGGCTGGAAGGTGGCACATCAGCTCTAAAGAACGTGGGGAGGGGACTGAGGCAGGTGCTTGGAGAGGGTGTGCACGGGAGCTGCGCACTGACACCACTGGTGCCATTGCATGCTGTGGCATCTCAGGGGAAGAACCAGAAAAACAAGAAAATGGGAGTCCTCTGCAAGGATGATGATAGTCCCCACCGCAACAGGCCCGGGATGGCACCTCCCTGAATTCTCATCCGGTCTGGTGGGTTGAGTCACTTCCCACACCCTGCCACGAAGGATAAGTCATGGGTTCAGGGAAGGGGGCCCCATACCTGGTGTCTGTGTGGGGGGACATCAGAGGGGCAGCAGAGGACTAAAAAAAAAAAGAAACCAACACTAGCCAATCTCTTGATTCTTGATTGGTAACTTGTGACTCATGTATCAAGCAGGCAGTGGGGCTTGTGATGCAAGAATAAGGGTGGCCACATGCTGATGAATATCAGCATTGTTATGAAAAATCATGTAACCCTCTGGTACCATATGGGTTCCATGTATAACTTCTAGGATCCAGACCTCAAAGGGTTGTCTTTTTAGAGCTGCATTCGGAGTTACTGCTTGGGGATGGGGCTTGCCACAGCAGCACAAGCCACATTTGTCTCTGATGTTGACAGTTGATTGAAGGGCACAGAACTGCCAAAAGCTCATCAATCCTGTTAAATGCCTTCAGTTCTGTGAAAGAAGAAGAAGAACCCCAGCCTGATGTAATTTGTGGCAGTAATAAACACAGCTGTCCTTGATATGGCACAGTCTTACCTGTACTTTCAAGATCTAGAAACAAATGGCATGATACCTTTTATTGGACCAACATAGATGTAACAAAAGAAAACAGTGCTTAAGCTTTCTGACCAACCAAGTCCTTCCTTGGAAGCTTATGACAGTTGTTTGTAAAAACACATTCTAGCAACACCTAGATCATACAGAAAAAAAATCAGAAAGAATTCTCATTAGTTTAAGATACCTTTTTTAAAAATAACTGAGGTTTAAATGCAAGAAATCAGTTTAACTCAGCTGGCTGCTGTGAAGCACTCCAAGGTAAAATGTTAAGGGGGCAGATAAGAGGAATCCTTTAAGCGGCTGGGCCATTACAATAACTTACATTATGAAAGAGTGATAGTGTTATAAGAATACGCTCTTAATTAAATGCAAGACCTTTAGATTTAATACCAACTTAAGTACATGTTAAAAATGTGATAGTATTCCATGTTAAAAACTATAACATAGAATTTTTGTATCTATGGCAATAGGAAGGCAAAAAGAAAAGTTTCCCTAGAGTCTGTTCACTCTAGATAAACTTTTCTTTTCACCTTCCTACTGCCATAGATAGTGGTGAGCAAGCACAAGGTAAGGTTGGCTGAGTTAGTGTGGGCTGGGGGGGTCATAGTTTTATCTTTACTGTTGAAGTAGAGTGAGTATTATCTCAGAATCAGAGTAGTACAACTGGTGCATTGTAGAGGTTGCAGAATATATGCTTTCATGGCTACAGTTGTGGATTTTTTTATTTCTGTGACTGCTGCAAACTGGTTCAGCACTCATGGCTAGAGGTAGCATGCTTGAGGGGCAATTAGCAGTGCTCCTGAATGCAAGTGTAACCACCCAGTCCCCTGGTGATACTAGAATCCCCTCAGTGTCAGTGCTAGGTAGGGAAAGGCAGCTGGCGAATAACTAATTAAATGGGTTTTCACCTACTCACTCTCTTGTTTATTTGGCGACAGCTGAGATGAGAGAGATGAGCTAATCTGGAACTCTCGCATCAGCATAAGACACAGTAGCTGTGAGTGGGGAGTTTTTAAAATCTTGGGACAGTAGTCTGTGTAGTCAGCAGTTGTAGTGAGTCAGTGGAGGGATTTGGAGTTGCAGTTTTGAAGTGTGAGGACAGCCTATTTTCTCACCCTAGTCCTGGTATCCTCCAATCTGCCAAGTGAAGTGGTGGAAACCATTGTCTACAGCAGGATCTCCTGATTTTCATCCCCGGAGAGGTGAAATGGACTGCTAGGGAATGGATCCTATGGGTAACCCACTTTTTTTTTCCAGGACAATTTGAAGCTGCCTGTAATGTTCTAACAGTGAGTAAGATCTGACTTTGTGCTGCCAAAAGAAAGTACCTGTGTTGTGGTGTTTCTCTGACAAAGAGAGGAATGTACACTTGTTTTATTTAGAAGTTTGAGACTGTTCTCAGTTTAAAGTTGGCTGACAAGTGTGGGGTCCAAATGTATAAAATTACATATACTCCCATAATGCAAAGCATCATGGGCTGTATATGCAAATCACCACAAAATATTATGCTGGTTCAACTTTAAGCAGAAATGCATGGTGCCGAAAGGCCTCTCACACAGTCTGCAAAGGGTGCCAACAGAAGACACAGACACTTGTTTCATCCTACCAGGACTCATCAATGTGCCTCATCTGTATGACACCCCAGTGGCATGAACCAGCTACCCTAAGTTGGTCTATCTGGGTTGAGTTAGCCAAATAAAAACAGAAAAACAAGCCAGAAGACCTATGGTCCAGATGTATGACTAGTTCACGTTGTTCAGGGCTTTTGTTTTTACACTACCAGTGTAGTGTCATTTTTTTAAATGCTGGATGTGAAAGTTCATTCAATGAAGCATTTACTCAAGTGTGTTCAAGATGTTTAAGGTGTAACTCTAAAGGAATGGCTGGGTATGGATTTCGGAGCAAAGGGTGGGCAACAGATGGAGATAAGCAACTAAAGGGATAGGCAGAAAGGGGGCAAAATTCAACAGAAGCAAAGACAGCAGGGAGAACCAAGGATAAAGGGCAATCAGGGAGGGGGCTGGAGTAGAACAGCTAGACAGTCCAGAGAGTTTACACCATGGAAAGCCATGTGTGCCAATGCCAGGAGCCTTAGCAAAAAGATGGAGGATCTGGAAGCTGTCATGGTGCATTCAGACCTGGACATTGTGGCCATCACAGAGACCTGGTGTAATAATAACCATGACAGGGAGATGGCCATACCTCGCTACAACATATTCAGAAGAGACAGGGCAGGCAGGAAGGGAGGAGGAGTGGCACTTTATATGAAAGATGGCATAAAGGCCACAGAGATCCAGGTGGAACAAAATGAGATACTGTGGGTTAAGCTGGAAAGGAAATTGGGGTCAGCCATCTGCACAGGGGTGGTCTACAGACCACCAGCTCAGAAGGAAGAAACAAATAGGGACTTGATGCTAGCCATCCAAAGGATAGCAGACAAGGGAAGGTGGTGTTGGTTGGAGACGTCAGTATTTCAGACGTGAACTGGAGCCTCCCAGCAGCAGTATCAACCAGGAACAGATTTATCCTGGACTCCCTTCAAGGTGCCTTCCTTACGCAACTGGTCATGGAACCAAGTCAGTAGAAGGCAATACTGGATCTCATGCTCACAAACGGGGACAGTGTGAAAGGGGTAACAGTGGGGGAGCACCTGGGGAACAGTGACCACCAGTCACTATGGTTTGAAATCACAGAAGGAACAGAACCAAACCACATAAAAACACGTATCCTGGATATTAGGAGGGCAGAGGTTGGGAAAATGGGGACATGCTTGAAAGATGCACTAAAGGGAATGGGGAGGGAATCAAGGATGGAGGAACAGTGGGCAATATTTAAAACAGGGATTACAAGAGCAACAGAATTATGCATTAAGCAGGTCAGCAAGGCCAAAAGGAAGATGAAGCCATTATAGTTTTCCAAGGAGGTAGCAGAGAAGGTGAAAGCCAAAAAAATTGCATTCTGGCAATACAAAAAGACACAGGCAGACGGGTATAGAGCAAAGTACCAGGAAAAGCAAAGGGAGGCAGGGAGGTCAGTAAGGGAAGCCAAAACTCAGACAGAAGAGCACATCACAAAATTGTGGGTAGAGGGGACAAAACCTTTTACAGGTACTTAACTAAAAAAAGATGGGCAAAGGGAGGGATAGTGAGACTGAAGGGGAGGATGGGGCTGCGTGGAGGATGATAACAGTAAAGCTGACATACTGAACAGCTATTTCTGCTCAGTATTTACTGGGGAAGAGGAGGGTAATGGGCCTGAAGGGAGTACAAGGGTTGGGAACAGTGCAGAAAAGGACACAAGTCCCTTTACAAGGGCAAGGGTCCTAAATGAACTGGAAGAAATAAGAGTCAATAAAGTGATAAGGCCAGATGGGGTACACCCCAGGGTCCTAAAGGAACTAAGAGAGTTGGTAGCTGAACCTCTGGCAATCCTGTTTAGCTAATCACTGGAAACAGGGGAGGTACTCAAAGACCGGAGGACAGCAGATGTAGTCCTCTTATACAAAAGTGGGAAGAAAGAGGAAGCAGGGAATTACAGACAAGTCAGCCTGACCTCAGTAGTGGGGACGATCATGGAAGCATTACTGAAAGAGAGATTAGTGGAACATTTGGTTGCCAAAAGACTACAGGACCCAAGGCAGCATGGTTTCACAGGGGGGAGGTCATGCCAGACCAACCTCATTGAATTTTTTGACTGGGTGACAAGGGAGGTGGATCAGGGAAGGGCAGCGGACATGGCTTATCTGGAGTTCAGAAAGGCTTTTGACACAATCCCACATAGAAGACTATTAAACAAACTGGGGAATATGGGAGTGGGCAGGACAGTAGTGTGGTGGGTGAGTAATTGGCTGGGCAGCAGGACACAGCGGATGGTGTTAAATGGCTGTCACTCCACAGAGGGAAGTGTGACCAGTGGGGTACCACAGGAATCAGTGCTGGGACCGGTCCTATTCAACGTCTTCATCAGTGACCTTGCACAGGACCTAGAAGGCAGAATTTCCCTGTTTGCTGATGACACGAAGCTCTGTAACAGAGTGGACACACCAGAAGGTGTAAACAGAATGAGAAGGGACCTGCAGAAGCTTGAAGAATGGCCAGGGGTTTGGCAGTTGAAATTCAACGTGAAGAAGTGCAAGATAATGCATATGGAGCACAAAAAACCTGGAACAACATATCAGTTGGGGGGAGGGAGGACATAGTATGCACCAAGCAGGAAAGGGACCTTGGGGTTATCATCTCTGATGACCTCAAGGTAGGGAAACAGTGTGACAAGGCAGCAGGTAAAGCAAATAGGATGCTGGGATGCATAGGCAGGGGCATCACCAGCAGAAAAAGGAGGTCATAATTCTACTATACAAGACACTAGTGAGGCTCCACCTGGAGTACAATGTACAGTTCTGGAGATCTTACCTACATAAGGACATAGACGGGATAGAGAAGGTTCCGAGGAGGGCAACAAAGATGGTACAGGGATTGCATCACAAGTCCTATAAGGATAGGCTGAAGGACTTGAATATGTACTCCCTTGAGGAGAGGATGTAGAGAGGGGATATGATAGAGACATACAAGTACCTTACAGGGAGGAACAGGGTGCAGGAGATCACTATTTTCCAGTGAAAAGGATGTTCCAGGACTAGAGGGCATGGGATGAAGTTGGAGGGAGGGTGATTCAGAGGAAACATGAGGAAGACTTTTTTTACAGAAAGGGTGGTGGACAAGTGGAACACCCTGCCAGAGGAAGTGGTGGGGGCTGAAACAATCACAGGATTTAAGAATGCATGAGATAGACATAAGGGAATTCTGCAGGTCAGGGGTAAGGGGCAACAGACTTCTTGAAAAACGTAAAGGGAACTTACAAGCTCAAATAGGCAGGTGGGCTATAGGCCCTTATCTGCCAACAGTGTCTGTGCATCTATGTGTTTATGTAACCCCCCCCCCCATCTGGAGAACCAGTTCAGGGCTACAGGTTCAGTAAGGGTGCCTGGTTACTTTGGACACAGTGGCCAATGTCTGAAGAGGATTTTACCTCCTGAAGTGGGATGTGCTACTTATTAGCCGTATGTATGCTCAGTTGTGGCCAGTGCCACTAAAAGTATTTCCAGTTGTGACCAGTGCCACTGGAAGAAATGTAAAAGTCCTGTGCCATATGGGAACACAAGGTGAAAGAGTTCTGTCAGTAAATGTGTGTTCAGTTGTGGTCAGTGCCACTAGAAGAAATGTCCATGTTGTGGTCAGTGCCACTGAGAGAGTGTTTAAAAGTCCTATGTCATATGGGAATGCCAGTGCAAGATGTAAAATGTCCTATGAAATATAGGTATACATAGAGTTCTGTCAGATACAGCTATTTTGTTGTTCTTCAAATTCCTTGTGCTGTGATGTGTAAACCTTGGGGCGTACACCCTTGCTTTAGAGAACATCTTTTGGAATAAAGTCACACTCTAGAACCCAAAACTAAGGTTTGGACTGCTACGTTTTTGTTTCCTGTGTGGATTTACTGGGTACCCCTCCAGATGGATAGGTCTAGCATAGCCCTAGCCCTCTCTCCCCAGGACCTGGTTGTTTGTAAATACCTTATAGGTCATAAGCTTTGGACAAGGATTTTTGCCCAGAAAAGTGCCATCCAAATGTGCTGCTTGTGTGCCTTCTAGAACAGTAAAGAACAGAGTGCTGCTTGTGTGTTTCATCTGTGCAATGGACAGTAAAGCATAGAAGTGTGTGTCCTATTTTCTACATCAGAAAGTGCTCTCAGAACTTTTAAATTGCAATTTTCAAATGCCAAAAGTACTGTGGACTTTAAGGAACAGACTCAGATATGTGCCCTGAAAGTTTCATGTGCTTTGTGTGCAAATTGGGGGAGTCACTAGAGAAATTGTCCAGAAACTGTCATAAAAATGGTAAAATCGGAGCTCTCGCCACTGAAATTGCAGCCAAAAAAAAGAAAGTTACAGTTTGCAGTTTAAATTTGCTCCTGCTCGATGATTGCTGTGAAGGAAGAGCAAGTGAGAAGAGAGAGAGGCTCCTGTGCATGGCGTCAAGTGACTGGTGCGGCTGCATCAAGTCCTGCCCCCTGGTCAGCATCTGTGAACAGTAGAGTGTTAGAGAAGGAGAGAGAGAGTGGTGTGTGAGCTGGTTAGACCAGGAACAACCATCAAGGGGCTTGTGAGCATTCTAAACTGTAGTAAACAGTCTTGTACTGTGTAATTTCGAGCTCAACCCGTTGTCCGACTGACTGGAGAGTGAGCTAGGCATTCATGGCTATGACTATCACCCAGAGGCCTTCCTAGGATCGGCACTAGGCCGAAAAATTTTCATCAGAGGGAAGCAGCTACTGAATTCAGTGAGTAAACAAGTTAACTGTGCAAACAAACTGTGGGCGATTATCAAGCCAATTGAATCTGTATGCAAGCAGTGTGATTTTTTTTTGCAAAGAAGGGCTGTGCATTGTAGAGCAGGTCAACAAACAGAAATTTTGAGCATAGACTGTGAGTAATAATAAATGGTTTCAGCAACAGTAAATTTTTCTAAGCAAAAGGGACTGTGAGTTGTATAGGGAGAATGCAGCAAACAGGCAATCATGTGCAAAGAAAGACTGTGGGGCTTACAAGTGACTTTGAGCATGTGTAAATAGTTTTCCTGAATTAAAGCTGATTGCAAAGTCAAGTGCCAGTTTAAAAATTGTATGGATATGCTGAAATGTACCAGCAGAGCAATCAATTGCAATTTTAAGTAAATTCAGTAGCCAGACAAGGTCAGAAACATAGTTTTGAGCAAGGAACAGAGTTTGATGCATGAGAAAAGTTACCAAAGCCATTACAGGGCAGGGTCAGCAATATAAACACAGCAGCAGGGAGCTATTTTGTGAGACAATATGTGACTAGTAAGCATTTCGGTAACAAGTTTTTGTGTTTGCTTTCAGACATGGCTTTGGGAACTCCCTGATACCCGGATCATGCCCGAGCTATGATCATAGAAACATAGAAACATAGAAGTTGACGGCAGATAAGGACCGCAAGGCCCATCCAGTCTGCCCATTTCTTTTTCTACCTTATAAATGTGCCATCGGCATTTGCTCTGTCAGTGACCTATCTATTCATAGTCATTTGTATTGCTCCCTTATGCCTATCCATGCCTGTTTGAAGCTCTGCACTGTATTCATAGCCACCACTTCTTGTGGTAAGCCATTCCATGCATCTACCACCTTTCTGTGAAAAAGAATTTCCTCACATTCCCCTTAATCGGCCCCCTCTAATCTCATGCTGTGTCCTCTTGTCCTGCTATTTTTCTTATATTTAAACATGTTAGACTCTTTCACCTTGTTTATGCCCTTAAGGTGTTTAAATGTCTCGATCATATCACCTCTCTCCCTCCTTTGCTCAAGGGTATACATATTGAGCTCCATTAATCTGTCCTCATATGTCTTCTGATGCAGTCCCTGCACCATTTTGGTTGCCCTTCTCTGGACTGCCTCAATTTGGTTAATGTCCTTGTGAAGGTGTGGCCTCCAATACTGCTGCCCAGTACTCCAGATGGGGCCTAACTAATGTCTTGTACAGAGGGATTATTACCTCCTCTTACGACTTGTGATACCTACTAATACACCCTAACACCCCCCTAGCCTTACCTACTGCTTTAGAGGTCTGCTTGGATGATTTTAGGTCATCAGTGATGATGATGCCCAAGTCTCTTTCTTCCTTTGTGACTCTAGCAACTCCCCTCCCAGCCTATAAGTGGCTTCAGGGTTTCTCTTCCCTATGTGCATGATTTTGCACTTCTTTGCATTAAATCCCAGTTGCCACTCTTCTGACCATTCTGCTAGTTTATCCAGATCTCTTCTCATTCTGCCCACCCCATCTGGATCATCTACTCTGTTGCAGATCTTGGTGTCATCTGCAAACAGACAAGCCTTACCCTCTAGTCCATCTGCGAGGTCACTAATGAAGATGTTGAATAGGACTGCCCCAGGACTGATCCCTGAGGTACCCCACTTGTGACTTGCATCTCTTCTGACTGTATACCATTTACCACCACTCTCTGTTTTCTGCCAGTCAACGGTTTGCCACCCAGTTGACCAACTTCGACCCACCCCGAGCCTACCTAGCTTATTTATCAATCTTCTATGTGGAACAGTGTCAAAAGCTTTGCTTGAAGTCAAGGTAGGCGACATCAACTGCTCCCCTTGGTCCACCACTCTGGTTACCCAGTCAAAGAAATCTATGAGATTAGTTTGACAGGACCTTCCTTGTAAACCCATGCTGTCTTGGATCCTGTGCCCTATGGATTCCAGGTGTTGCACTATCCTTTCCTTAAGGAGTGCCTCCATAATCTTGCCCACTACTGAGGTAAGACTGACCGGTCTGTAGTTCCCGCCTCCTCCCTGCTACCACTCTTGTGGGTGGGATCACATGAGCCCTTCTCCAGTCTTCTGGGACCTCTCCTGTGCTCAGAGACTCACTAAACAATTCTGCTAATGGCTCTGCTAGTTCCTCCTTTAGCTCCTTAAGTACCCTGGGATGTATGCCATCAGGTCCCATTGCCTTATCCACCCTGAGCTTAGCAAGCTCTTGTAGGACCCTTTCTTTTGTGAAGGGAGTAGTGCTCACCTCCCTCCCCTGTGTCCATGATGCTGGCTGTGGCCCTGCCCTACCTTCTCTTCAGTAAATACTGAGCAAAAGTATCTATTTAGGATAGATGCCTTTACAGGGTCCTCCTCCTCACATGCTCCCTTTTCTCCATTAAGCTAGCAATACCCTCTGGACTTTCTCCTTTCACTAATGTATCTATAGAAAGTCTTGTCACCTTCTTTACTGTTCGTGCTAGTGTTTCCTCAGTTTGGGACTTTGCCTGCCTTACTGCCTTACCTGCTTCCCTTAGGGCAGTTTGGTATGCCTCCTATCTTCATCCCGCTGTGTTCCCTTATATTTTCTGAAGGCCAGCCTTTTGGCTCTGACCTTTTCTGCTACTGTATTTGAGAACCAAAGTGGTTTCTTCTTCTTTTGCACTTCCTTTTCTGTCTAACACAATGGGATGTTGCTTCAAGTATTGCATCCTTAATGCTTGCCCACTTTGCCTGTACCTCCTCACCTGTGTTTCTTTTTGCCAGGGCTAGCTTAACTCTGTTGGCCATCTTATCAAAGTCAGCTCCTCTGAAGTCCCATATTTTTGCCTTGGAATGGGATGATTTAGATGTAGTAGCCAAATTGAACCATACCATGTGATGGTCACTGGCCCCAGGTGACCTTCTACCTGAGATCTGTGATCCCTTCTTTGTTAGTCAGTACTAGATCTAGGATAGCCCTGTCTCTTGTGGGTTGCTGTACCAGTTGTTTGAGGCCCTCCCTGCAGGAATCCACTATGAGTCTAGTTCTGGCAGATGTTCCTGCTGGTATTGACCAATCTGTATCTGGCATGTTGAAGTCTCCCATTATCAGAACCTCCCTTTTAGCTGTCATGTTTTGTATATCTTCTAACAGTAATGTGTCTATGTCCTCCCTCTGGTCTGGGGCCTGTAGACAACCCCAGTTCTTATGGCTGTCCCATTTCCTGTTTCCAGGTGACCCACCGTTCTTCTGGCTCCTTATGTGTATTCTAATTTCTGTAGCTTTGATATTTTCATTAACATACAGGGCCACCCTCCCCTTTTGCACCTCGTCTCTTCTGAACAATACAGCCAGGTACTGAAGTCTCCCAAGTGTGGTTACTGGTAAACCACGTCTCACTAATTGCTACTATGTCCAGTTTAGCCTCTGACATTATTGCCTGCAGGTCTGGGATCTTATTTCCCAGGCTGTGAGCATTTGTGTACATGATTTTCCATTGGCCAGATTTTGGTGTGTTAGTTGTTGGGTGAAGTTTGGCATTACCCCTGTGCATCGTATGGGGAGACAAACCTTTTTTCTTACCTGGTGATGCAAATGAACAGCAAACACGCTGAATTCCTGTTTGACCACTAGCTGAGGGGGGAGGGGTGTTCTTCCCATTCGGCGTATGGGGTGCACCCCTCTCCCCATTTGCTAGTTTAAATATTCTGCAAAGACATCAAACTTCTGCCCCAATGCACTGGCTCCCTCTTAGTCAGATGCAGTCCATCAAATTTAAAGAACTTTCGCTCCCAGAACTGTTGCCAGTTCCTACAAATCTATGTCCTTTTTCCTGGCACCAGTCCTTGAGCCACGTGTTTGGCTCCCTATCTCCCCTTCTCTGACCTTCGTCCATCTGCTCCCTTCTCCCAGACTGGCAGGATCTCAGAAGGAGATGCCAGACGAAATAGATGATAGTTTGTCACCCAGCCTAGTCAGGTGTTCCTTGGTCTCACAACTGACCGGCTGGTGAGATCATAAGTCCCTATGTGTACTAGGACATCAATGTTTTCTCCTGCTTTGTGAACAATTTTAGTAATGCGGTCAGTGTCTCTCCATGCTGATGTACCTGGAGACATCTGACCATCACCCTGGCTGGAGATGGGTATCAACTCCCGAATCATGGAGTCTCCTATGATCAAGTTTTTGGATTTCCTTTGTGCTTGTTTAGTTTTGGTTCCTGATTTGGGTGAGTATTGTTGTGCTAGCTCCTGTGCCGCAGTGTCCTGCTCTGCAGTGTCTTCTGCCTCTTTATTTGATTTCAGAGATAGAGGCAGATACCTGTTTGTAGTGTTTATATGGTTTTTGGAGGTAATGTGTTGGAGAGCAGAGAGTGATGGGACACCTGATTTGCTCCTCCTAACCACCTGCCAACCTCCTGGACCAACTACCCTCTGCGGTCGAGATTTTTCTGTTGGATGCTGGGGAAATGGCGGGTGGTTCTTATAATGTATTTCCTCTTCAATATGAAATCTGAGGTGTGCAATCTCTGCCCATGCTGCCCGGAGCCGAGACCTAAGATCTCCAAAGGCCCAGCATGTAGGACAGTGTCCTAAATCCTGTAAGACTGTCCTTCTGAAAATTGTTCCACAGTACCTGCAATTAATGAAATCCATTCCAAATAAGTTGCTGGGTTTGTAACCTAGTCAGAGTAATTAGAAGGAAAAAAATGCAAGTAATGGTTTAATTGTGCTTTGTTTAACTTGTTATAACAAGTTAAATTACTAGTGCCCTGTAAATGAGATCACCTTGTGGAGGCCCACTGATCTGCCCCTTCCTGCTCTGCCACAGGAAATGTCACAACTGTGGTACCTATAAAGGAGTGTAGCGTGGGTGGTTGGGGATGGGGTGGTGGCTGGGCCCTTCCCTGCCTAAAAGAAGAACCACGGATGAAAGAACAAGGAGGTGAGAGCAGAAACAATCAGTCAACAACAAATGCAGTAACCTGAAAGCTTATCCTAATGTTAGATAAAACTGTAAAACCTGAAAGCACCACCTGTAATAATTTCAGAAGATATACCTATGAAACACTTTGCTCCAGAGAAAAATAAAGCAGTAACAGAAGATATACCTTGCAAAGACAATTTGAATCAGAAGATTACAGCAGTAATCTGTTAGCACACACCTGTAAGGCACACCTTGTAATAATGCAGAAGAAGGTATACCAGCAACAACAATTTGAATCAGAGAAAAAATAAAGCAATGAAATGTTAGCAACAAACAGTAGCAATCCCTGTGAGTAAAAAATAAAAACACCACCACACAGTAATCTGCTTAGCCAAACTAAGTCTTAATCCTTCTCCCTTGCTCTGGTAAGTTTCTCTACTCTGCCTTTCAAGCAGTCTTAGAAGGAAAGAGCTCAGGTGAAGCTAGGTGCCTTGGCCAGCAAATCAAGTCTGATCGCTGAGGAGGTGGCAGCACAAAAAGAAACAGAGAGAGCTTTCTATGGTGAAAGGTGCCTCCAGATGTAGCAGTTCCTAGCTATCCAGTGAGACTGTGCATAGTGTGTCCAAAGGCTGGAAGGGATGTGTTTCTAATACCCCATTGCTTGGACTGCCTTGTGAAGTATGGAATGAGCAGGGTTGCAGCGTCAGAGAGGGCATCAAGAATTCGATTGGCTCCCATGTGGACCTGAGTAGGGGACCCTGCCTGCAGCAGCACACAGCACCAGGTTAAACCTGTTGGGGAAAGTTCTACAGAATATGTTACAGAAGGAGAAAGTAAAATTGATGTTGATCCACTGCAAGGGCAGGAACAGAGAGGTTTTCATGCCTGTGTCCCAGATGGACAGTGCAACAGAGGGATCAGTGGACCCGTGGAACCAGGGTTGAAGTCCTAGCCTAGTGAGGGAGGATGAATTGCAAGAAACATTGAATTGGGAGGTGTCCACCTCCGTGCTCAGTGAGTAGTGGAATATCTCAAGAGTGAGGACGTTTGCTCACTCCTGGTCACAGATCATGAGTGAAGAAGAGGAGGAGGATGAAGTGTATTTTCATGGTGAGGGCTCCAATGAGTCACCTCAAGCTCTTGCCTCAGAGGAGCCAGAGACAGTTAGAGAAGGCTCTAGTAACTTGTCCACAGAGATAGTAGGGAGCAAGTTATTTCATTCATTAAGTATGAGACACTGGCTCAAACAGGACTGGCCACCCCCAAGCTGGGCCATGGGACACAAACTAGTAAACAGTAGCAAGGAGGAGAGACCAATACATAGGAGGGCTGACACCATATGAGATAAGTCCTTTCCTACCTTTCCTCGCCGAGTCTGGTAGGAAATAGAACAGAACAGGCAATCCTGGTTCTTGGAAGAGGCAAGCAAGAATTTGTACTCCAGTGTAGCAGAATGTGTAAGGGTTAAAGTCATAAGTGATCACCTTAAATTCTGGATACTGGGCAGGACTCTGTTTATGGACACTGTACAAATTGTGGATGGGGCTGGGAATTAGACATTTCTCAATGTCAACTCTGAACGCCTAGACGGGGGCATAGTCCTCACCCCACACCCTAAGTGATACTACCCTTAATGGTGCCATTCCCTGAGAATATGCCCAGCATGCCTCAAGGAAGTGAGCAGTGGCAGGCCAGTGTCTGTCATCCAAAGTAGCAGTATCTATGGAGGAAGATGCAGCTCTTCTGGTGTTTCAGGATTCTTCAGGTGTATCCAGATTCATCATCCCAGCAGATTTCCTGTTCCATCGTCTGGCCTTCTGGAGGACGTCATTCCAGCAGCTTTCCTATTCCATTTGCTGACCTTCCAGAGGACATCAATCCAGCAGTTTTCCTGTTTCATTGTTTGGTTTCCAGATAACATCATCTCAGCAGTTGTCCTGTGTCATCGTTTGTTTTTCCCAGAGGACATGAGCCCAGCAGTATCTGAAGATGTCATCTGGTCTGAAGGAAGAAGATTCTCAGCTTGTAGAAGTAAGATGATCCTTTGTTTTGTTCTTTATGAGACTGATAAAACAACTTTTTATTTACATTAACTGACTTTGCACAACACATCCTACGTTTGAAGACTATCCACAAACCTCTAATTTTCATCAAAGACTCTCCCCATGGATTGCAGTGCTATACAGGCCCTGTCCTGTCCAAGAACTGTTCTTCAGCAGGCTTTGGCCTTGGAGACACTCTTTAATGGACAATGCCTACGGGCACCCGAGACATTGGTCCCTAGTTTTGAACATTGTAGTGCCTACCATCCCTGAATGTATTGTATAAATGTCTTCCTTCCATTTATTTTCTTTTGTACTTTTATAGAAAAATATTATTGAGGTTCTTTAGTGTTAGGTGGAGGTTTAGGCACTGTGTAGAATGCAGAATGTGTTTTTGTTTTTCTTCTTTTTCAGGTGTTCCAAAGGAAGAAAAGAAGAGAAGAGGAGGAGGATGATGGAACTCATCTGAGTTCCCCTTTTCTTAGTGTTTTTAGAATTGTTTATGGTTTACATGGTGTAAACATGTTTTCTTCATGGGTGTGTAATTGTGGTGAAATGTAATGCAGTGTAATGTATGTTTCCTTTGTTGTTCACAAGTACCCTGTGAAATTGGGGGTAGGTTTCTCAGTAGGTAGTATAAGTCAGACAGATTTTCCCTAGAGGACTAGGGGGGAAGGCAGATTGGTGGTCCTGATTCACGACAGGGGTCACCAGTGCTGCCTGTTAGGGCATGCTTCAAGCAGTTTTCTTGGAGCCACTGAAAATCCATAGATAGATTATAGGATAGGGGCTGAAGTTTCATCAGCCAGCCTCTGTTCCTTTGGTGTTGCCTGCCTGTGCCTGGCACATGGTAGGGGAGGGCCTAATCACCCCTCCCCATAGGTATCACAGAGGGTAGGATGGCCTGGTGCTGGGTTTCATAGTTTCATAGGAGGTTACAAATTCAGTAGGCAATTAAGCCTTTTAATGAATTCAACACTCAGGAATGTTATGGGTGGAAGTCAAATTTTTTATTTCCCATGAAGTGGTCTAAGCTTTTTTTTAAAGTAGTTAAGTTCTCACTTTCAACTATCTGATGTGGTAAGGTGTTCCAAACTGTTATTATTCTCTGAGTAAAAAACTGACCTCTCTTTTTTGTTATAATACTTTCACCTATTAATCTGTGCTTATGTGTTCTAGTAGTTTTATTGGTGTAGTATGGTGTGATCCCTAATGTTGTGGTATTACAGTCATCTTGCATTGCCTTATAAGTCAGACAGAGGTCTCCTCTCAGTTGTCTATATTTAGCTGAATATAGACCTAGAGTGTTCACTCTCTCTGTATAGGTGTGTTCTCTCATATTGCTTATTTTTTTGGTTACTTTCCTTTGTATTCCTTCAATTAATTTAAAACTTCTCACGGTGTGAGGTTGCCAAAACTGAGAGCAATATTCAAGATGGGGGTGCACTAATCCTGTGTACAAAGGGATAATCACTTCTTTCTTCCTACTTTTAATGTTATGTAGAATACAGTTTACAATTCTTTGAAATTGTTTGACTGTTATGCAGTGTTTATCAAAGGACAGGTCATCTGTTATCCAAATTCCAAGGTCTTTTTCTTCAGTTGTACTTTCTAATATACTGTTATTCAGTTTATATTCCATTTGTTTACTCTTTAGCCCTAAGTGCATCACCTTGCTTTTCTTTTCATTAAATTTCATTTTGTTTTTAACTGCCCACACTGATATTTAATCTGAGTTGTTCTGAAGCTGTTTACTGTCAGTTATATTCTGTACAAGACCTCCTAATTTGCAGTTGTCTGTGTATTTATGACATCTGCAAGATATGATGCAGACAGTCATTTGCCTGACAGGGGTGAGTGTAATCACCCAGTCCCCTGGGGTTACTAGAACCCCCTCAGTGTCAGTGCTAGGTAGGGAAAGGCAGCTGGTGAATAACTAGTTAAATGGGTTTTCACCAACTCACTCTCTTGTTTATTTGGCCTCAGCTGAGATGAGAGAGATGAGCTCATTTAGAATTCTAGCAGCAGCATAAGCCACAGCAGCTGTGAGTGGGGAGTCTTTAGAATCTTGGGACAGTAGTGTGTGCATTCAGCAGTTGTAGTGAGTCAGTGGAGGGATTTGGAGCTGCAGTTTGAAGTGTGAGGAGAGCTTACTTTCTCACCCTAGTCCTGGTATCCTCTAGTCTGCCAAGTGAAGTGGTGGAAACCATTGTCTACAGCAGGATCTCCTGATTTCATCCCCAGAGGGGATCCTAGGGGCAAGCCCCCCTTTTTTTATCCTGGATCAACACTGAGAAATATGTAAAACAAGTTCAGCAAGTGTGCTTGGAGATAAGGAAAGATACGGCATGCACATGTGTACTATTGCACATTAAAGCAGAGACTATGCTCTGATATCCTACATATTGAAAGGGTAATGCAAATTACAAGAGATGAGATCTGGAACAACTCTTTGCTAGGATGCAAGCATTCTAGGTGCATTCCTGGTCTGGGTTAAATGATCAGACTGAGTCATAGGCTTACTTTGAGAATGGATTGTCTATTTCAGATATCAGGGTTTATCCTCTTTATGAACATAGTTTGCATCTGTTGATTAGGCACTGTATGTGTAATTTAAATACTTAAATATTTTTATTGCATCTTATGCATGAGTTGAACCATATGAGAATTTAGGTAAATAAGAAATAAGGATGTTAACATCATGCTTTAATTATGATGTTTGTTTCCACAGACAATGGGTAGGCTCTTGTTTTCCTATAATCTCTGTAGGCTTTATCAACTTTTTGATGCATAGTGGAGGAATGAACCATAAGCCACATGATACAAGAATACTGTAAGAATATTGTCCTTGTTGTCCATGAACCACACTTCAACATTTCACAGAAAATGATTTTGTTTGATTTTATATTTTACATTTTACAACTGGGGATTGTGCATATTGAATTGCTTTACTCTCACTGTAGATTATTAACTTAGCATACTTACATATGGGTTTGCATATAAGTTAGTTGTTTATGTTTATTAGCACATCATTGTCACTCTACCTTTACTCTTACTAGGGTATTGTTCAGTTTTAAGATGTCAGTATTTTTAGGTATGAACTGAAGGGCTAACCATACCTTAACAAAGGGCCAGATAGTATAGACATGAAACACTGGGCTACCATGGGCTTCAGCTGTGTTTATAAAACCAGTTGGAAATGTCCTGCTTCTTGATAGGCTAAACATTTTTTGATACCCATATCTGACAGGAAAACATTCATACTCTGTGGTCAACATACTGTAGTATGAAGGCCCATAAAAAACTCTTTCAAATGCGGTAAAAGGCTTACTGGAAGCTGGAAGCACTCTAGAGATAGATTACTGAGCATGTTCAATATTAATAATACACTGCAGCTATTTTTATAACATTGTGATGTCATCAAGGAAAATGCTGTGCCTAACCATATAGAATCAAACACAGCTTGTTCCTCAATGACATCACAATTTTCTAAAAATGGCTGTAATGTAGTGTTACTATTAAGCAGACTCAGTCATCTGTATCTCTGGAGTACTTCTAGATACAGACTCAGTCATTCATATCTCTAGAATACTTCCAGATACAGGTGAGCCCACAACCTAATTTGAAAGCATTTCATGGGCTTCAAAATATGATGGTCACTGTATGTGAATGTTTCCCTTTAATATCATGTCCTCTCCAATAACAGTCAGAACCGTTTGAAGATTTTAACAAATATTAATTAGTTTCTGAGTTATAAGGTTTTAAACTTACTTGAACTTGCTCAGACCACTGCTAAGCTATTCAATGTTTCACTGCGGTGTTCCCAGTTCCCTGGAATCTGGAAAACTGCATTAGTCACACCTGTGTTCAAAAGTGGAGATGGCTCCAACCCGGCCAACTACAGGCCTATATCTATCCTCTTCCCCTGTCCAAGGCCCTAGAATGAATAGTATCGGACCAACTAGTCAACTACCTTTGCAAGTACAATTTTCAATGCCCACAACAACATGGATTTAGAAAGCATCACCGCAGTAGCATTGCCCTGTTAGAATATTCCCACTTTTTGCAAAAGGCCCTTGATGGTGGCCACCTGGTGGGAGCTATACACATTAACTTGACCAAAGCATTTGACCTTGTTAACCATAAGCTGCTGCTTGACAAACTCCTCTTACCTGGCCTCTCACAGGACATGGTAACCTCGTTGTGTAGCTACCTCACCAACCGTTCACAGAGGGTAAAGATTGACAGCTCTCTTTCTAATGCTAAAAGCACTTCAGTAGATGTGCTGCAAGGTTCTATTCTCAGCTCCCTCCTCTTTTAGTCTGTTCATAAACAAACTCCCAGAGGCCTGTCTGACATCTAAGGTGCTTTTATCCACTGACAATGCTGCTTTCTATGCCAGCAGTGCACAACAAGCAAAACTATGTTCTGAGCTACAAAATGACTTTAAGTCCTTAGAGAAATGGTTCTTGCTAAATAAGCTGGTCTTAAACTAAAAAAAAAACAAAAAACAAGACCATGCTGTTCTCAGGGCTGCAAGTGAAAAAAGGATCCCTCCCCTAGTCATGCTAAATGATAAAGGAGATAAATTGGAACAGTTCAAATCTTCCAAATATTTAGGCGTTACCCTGGATGACACTTCATCTTTCTTTCCACACATGAATAACATTGTTAGCCTTGCAAAACAGAGAGGATAGGTGCACTTTTCAGGAACTGGCTGAACAGCTAATATTTTTCAAGGCTAGCTACCTCTTGCTGGGAGCTACAATACTGAACATAGGATTTGCAAGAAAGCGAGTTGTGCTCACAACAGAGGGAGGTGAACCTTGCAATTGTCTTTGGTTTGTAGCAGATATTCTACAGGTGGAGGCTACTTCTAACTGAAAGGTGAAATAAGGAACTTAATCAGGAAAAGACAGTCTTGTTACAATTCTTAAGATTTTCAGTGCAGGAAGAGTTTAAACCCTGGGCTAAACATTTGTCACAAATCCTGAAAAAAGTGCAGGTACAGGTTGTGTATTTGACCCAGGCAGTAAACTGTTTTTTTGGGTTTATCATTTGTGTGCCTTAAAAGGAAATTCCAAACTTTCTCAGGAAGTGATTACACCATAAGCTACTTAATCAGCCAGTAGCTTTGGTAACAGACCTGAGAACAATAGTATTATAAGCAAGTGTTTTATAGCAAACTCATCAGAACAGCTAATATTTTTTAAGGCAAGCTACCTCTTGCTGGGAGCTACAATACTGAACATAAGATTTGCAAGAAAGCGAGTTGTGCTCACAACAGAGGGAGGTGAACCTTGCAATTGTCTTTGGTTTGTAGCAGATATTCTACAGGTGGAGGCTACTTCTAACTGAAAGGTGAAATAAGGAACTTAATCAGGAAAAGACAGTCTTGTTACAATTCTTAATATTTTCAGTGCAGGAAGAGTTTAAAGCAGGGCTGACTGCTTTCAGAAGCACAAACCACCAGGCTGTTTTGGGGCTGGGGAGGTTTACCTGTGTCTGACTTGGATGTCTGGATTTTTCTCTGTTTGATTAGCAGGGGATTTGCTCTGTCAAATTGTTGAGTATGGTATCTTGCTGACAGGAAGGCACTCATCACAGCGGTGGGTCAGAGCTCTTAGCTGATTGTTTTGTGAGGGCACAGTTTAGGCCCAACCCTTCCCACCCCTCACCCCACCCACACCTGGAAATAGTTCCTTTATACCTGGGGTTCTGACATCATTTCCTCAAGAGTACAGGTGCATATCAATGTCATATCTCTCTAGCACACAGCACTGAAAATATAAGCATACACATTGTATAATATATATATTGCTATATAACAAACCAATCACACACACAAAAAAAAGTACATAATCATGTGGGGAGTAGTGCAATGTAATGGCTGTGGGGCAGCAGTCTTCCGGGAGACTTTCTGGAGGCTGAGATGCTGCCCTATTTGCAGACAACTCTCTGCCCTGAGGGAGGAATTTGCCTGTCTTCAGGCCACACTGGACAGCAGTAAGGGAACCTTCCCCCAGGCCAGACTGGATGGTAAGAAGGGAACCTTCCCCATCCAGGGAGCACCAGAGCCACCACCACTGCCTCAGAGGTTGCAAAGAAAGCACAGCAGTTGGACCACAGTGGGCTCAGGGAGGGTGAGGATGGTGGAGCAGAGGCACACCCAGTCAGTTGATCCACTCCACAATCCATACACCATTCTGGGGGAGCACAGCTCCCCTATGGATGCACCCACACAGGAGATTAAGGAGGCTGAGGACACCTGTCACAAGGGAGGCCCACAGGAAGGAGGCAGAGGACACCACAAGGAAAGGAAGCAGCTCCTGGTGGGGACTCAATTATTAGGGGGATAGAACTGGGGGGAGCAGGGAAAACTGAAGTAAGGTGCCTGCCTGGTGCCATGGCTTGAGGGACAGGCGCATCCTCAGGATCACGAGAACAGCTGCAGGAGTCTGAGCTGGACATCATTGTCCACCTAGGGACAGATGACTTGGCTCAACATGAGATTAGAGCAGTGCAGAAGGACTTTATAGAACTGGGGAGGGGCCTAAGACAAGTAGCACACACAGTACCCTTCTCAGAGGTGCTGCCTGTCAATGGCATGAGTGAGGAGAGAGTACTTTGCACCATGCAGTTTAATGAATGGTTGAAAAAATGGTGTGGAACACAGGGGTTTGGCTTCATTGGCAACTGGGGTTCCACCTGGAGGGACACCAGCCTATACTGGCAGGATGGTCTGCATCTGTCCAGGAAGGAACAAGTCTTTGAGCAATCGGTTTAAATGCTTCATTGGCAAGCTTTTAAACTAGTCAAGGGAGCAGGAAGGAGGGTGGAAGAACAATGGGGAATAATAAAAACTGCCATCACAGAGGTAACTAGCCTTTGTGTGAAGCAAATAAACAAAACTAAACGATGTAAGAAACCACTATGGTTCTCAAAGGAAGTGACAGTGAAGGTTCAAGAGAAAAAGAAAGCTTTCAGGAAGTACAAGGAATCACAGAAGGAGCAGGACAGAGAACTGTATCAGTTAAAGCAAAAGGAAGCTGGGAAGGCAGTCAGAACAGCAAAGGCCCAAACTGAGGAAAAGATAGCCAACTCAGTTAAGAAGGGGATAAAACCTTTTATAGGTACATCAGGAGCAAAGGAAGACCAAGGGAGGGATAGTGAGGCTTAATAAAGGGGGGTGGGCAGAGGGTGACTGTGAAAAGGCAGATACACTAAACAAATATTTTTGCTCTGTATTTACAAAGGAAGAGGGGGAGGTACCTAAAACAAACAGTAGAAACACTCTGGATACAGAAGTTGATACCAGCCCATTTATAGAAGAAAGAGTTCTGAAAGAACTCTTAAAACTGAAGGTGGACAAAGCAATAGGGCCTGATGGGATTCATCCCAGAATTCTAAAAGAACTAAGGGTGGAATTAGTGACACCACTGACTACCCTGTTTAACAAATCATGGGAGGATGGGGTGGTACCCGAGGACTGGAGGAGGGCAGATGTGATTCCCCTTCACAAAAGTGGGAGCAAGGCAGAAGTAGGAAACTACAGACCTATTAGTTTAACCTCAATGGTAGGGAAAATGATGGAATCACTTCTGAAGGAAAGATTTGTCGAGTATCTAGAGGCCAGAGGGGCGCAGGACCCAAGGCAGCATGGATTCACAGCGGGAAGATCATGCCAGACAAATCTGATAGATTTCTTTGACTGGGTGACCAAAGTAGTAGATCAGAGAGGGGCTGTGGACATGGCCTACCTAGACTTTAGCAAGGCATTTGACACAGTCCCACACAAAAGATTAATATTTTATTTATCTATTTAAGAGATTTACCAGGAAGGCATACTGAGCGGAGTACCGCTCGATTCCAGAGGTGCCCTGGGGGTAGGGGGTTACATGGGTGAGGTAGTATGACAAGAACAGTTCATTACATATGCAACAAGATTTTGACAGACAGTGGTACAGTAGTACATGGAATACAACAATATAATGAGACAGATTGTATACACAAAAATGGGTACAGCATATGTACAGCTTACAGCAGTAAATAGGTTCAGTAATATGCAATTAATAGCACTATGAGACAGATATTGAAAGAAAAAAATGGGCTCAGACTGGAGCATAAGTAGGTTGAAAGGGTAGGAGTTGTGCAGGTACCTGAGTAGGTTGACTAGGCATTGTCCAAGGAGATTCAGAGAAGGAGAAAGCAAGAGCATAAGGTCAAAATGTGATTTGAGAAGGGCATTCGTTGGGGAGTGCTGGTAGAATGTCTAATGTCTGCTGCCAGTGAGTTCCATATCATGGGCAGTCTGAAACTGAAAGCTCCCTGACCTGATCAGGTGAATCTATGTGCAACATGCAGGAGCCTGGAGTCGATGTTCCTGAGGTCGTATGTAGGTGGAGAGAAGGCGGATAGGGAAACAGATAGGTAGGAAGGGAGCGTGTGCAACCAGAATTTGGCAGCGATTCTAGCCCCATGCAGCAATTGCCGGTTTTGGAGTGATGGGAGGCCGAGGGACTGGTATAGTACGCAGTGGTGGGTATTGGGAGGACGGTCCAAGGTGAACCGGCAGAAGGAGTTGTATAGGGGGTTGAGCCTGACTAAGGATGTGAGGGGGCCGGCGCCGCAGACAGCACATCCGTAGTCAATAATTGGGAGGATCATTTTTTGGACTATTGCTAGTCTGGTTGGTAATGGGATGCAGTACTTGTTACGATAGAGAGCACCAAGCCTGGGATGCAGTTTTTTATGCAGAGCGTCTATGTGCACTGAAAAATCAAGGTGCTGATCTAGCCAGATGCCGAGATAGCGATAAGAGGTGCAGGTCGTAAGAGGTGTTCTGTCCAGGGTATAGAATGTAAGTGGTTCAGTAAGCCGGGTTAGTTTGGCCCAGGAGCTGAAGGTGAGGGAGGCCGTTTTTTTTGAGTTTAAGAATAGTTGGTTCCCGAGGAACCAACGTTGGATGGAGTCGAAATCCTTTTGTAGAACGGCTGTCATGGCGGACGCAGTTGGGCCAGAGGTGAATAGTACCGTATCATCCGCATACATATGAATGGCAGTTTGTGTACAGACAGAGGGCAGATCGTTGAGGAATATTGTGAATAGCAGCGGGCCGAGCACAGACCCTTGGGGTACACCACTGGTGACAGGGAGAGGGGAGGATTGCGCCATTCCAATGCATACAGCTTGTGTCCTCCCTGAAAGGTATGAGTGGAACCAGTTTTTCGCTGCATTAGACAGTCCGGATTGGGCAAGTTTAGATAGCAAGAGAGGATTGCGAGACCGTGTCGAACGCTTTTGCCAGATCTATAAAAATGGCTGCTGTTATTTCCCCTTTGTCCATGCCTGTAAGGATGGAGTTAGTGAGGCGAAGGAGGGAGGTGATGGTGGAGTGATTTTTTCTGAACCCAGCCTGGTAGGGGGTGAAAAAGGAGATGGAATCCAGATAGTGGTGTAGTTGGGATAGTACAAGGCGCTCTTGGATTTTGGCTAGGATGGCTAATATACAAGTTAGCTAGCCTGGGAGTGGGTCCCAAGATGACAGCCTGGGTAAAAAATTGGCTGGAGAATAGGACACAGAGAGTAATAGTAAATGGAGTCCACTCTGAAGAAAGGGGGGTTACTAGTGGGGTACCACAGGGTTCAGTATTAGGACCGGTCCTCTTCAATGTCTTTATAAGCGACATTGCAGAGGGACTGGAAGGAAAAGTATGTCTCTTTGCAGATGACACAAAGATCTGCAACAGAGTTGATGCACAAGGTGGGGTGGAAAGGATGAAAAGGGACTTGGCAAGGTTAGAGGAATGGTCAAATGTATGGCAGCTTAGATTCAATGCTAAGAAGTGCAAGGTAATGCACCTGGTAAACAAAACCCAGGGAAGAGTACACAACGGGGGTGAGATACTAACAACAACAAAAATGGAAAGGGACCTGGGGTAGTCATATCAGATGACCTAAAGGTGGGAAAGCAATGTGAGAGGGCAGCAAGGAGGGCTGGGGGGATACTGGGATGCATAGGGAGAGGCATCACCAGTAGAAAACAGGAAGTTATTATCCCTCTGTACAGACAGCTAGTCAGACCCCATCTGGATTACTGTGTGCAGTTCTGGAGACCCAGTCTTCGCAAAGACATAGACAGGATGGAAGCTGTCCAGAGGAGGGCAATTAAAATGGTGCAGGGTCTGCACCAGAAGACATATGAAGAGAGACTTAAGGAGCTTAATATGTATAGCCTCGAGGAAAGGAGGGAGAGGGGGACATGATAGAAACTTTCAAGTACCTCAAGGGAATCAACAAAGTCCAAGAGGGTAGCATCTTTCAAAAAGAGTGTGCAAGAACAAGGAGCACAATTTGAAGATAGAGGCGGTCAGAGGTAATTTAAGGAAGTATTTTTTCACAGAGAGGGTTGTGGATGCATGGAACGGCCTTCCGGAGGAGGTCGTGGAGTCAAAAACAGTGGTGAAATTCAAGCATGCATGGGACAGTCATAAGGCAATTCTAGGGGGTGGGGGTAGAAAGAAGTAGGCTGCTGGTTAACTAGGATCTGCAGCTTATCCAGTAGGCAGGGAAATGGGCAGACTGGGTGGGCCAAGCGGTCCTTATCTGACGTCAAATTCTATGTTTCTATGTAACTTCACCACCAAAGCAAAGCATTTTGTAATGTCCTGCACAGTTCTACCGATTCTGGACTACGGACTCCCTGTCTGTGCAGCAGCTAGACTCCATACTTATCAGAGTTAGGGAAGTGCTTAATAAGGTTTGTCACTTTGCACTTGGGGATGACGTGCTTGCACATAGCTGCTCTCTTTATACCCTGACTTGTGGCTCCCCCTACATGAAAAGCTAAGATATCAGACCTGTTTACTTGCAAAAAAAACAGTATTGGGCCTTACCCCATGAGCGATTTGTAACTTCTTCTGCCCCATTAACAAGCAATACACTACCAGGAGTATGTCTAGGAAGACCCTAGAGATACCTTTCTGTAAAATTAGCCTTGGCAAGTGCTCATTTGCAGTAATCTAAATGGCTCAACAACTTGTCTGAAACCCTTGTAGGACTCCCTAAAATTGCCCAATTCAAGAAAGCGCTGAGAACAGAACTCACAGAATGTAGCAAATGTACCTGTTATAATTAATTAGGTCCCCTTGACTCATCCCCCACTTCTTATGAACTGTTTGCACACAGGTGCCTAGGGCCTCCAATGCTCACTGCTGATTATGCTCCCCTGGGGCTGCTGTTGTGCAGTTACTGTACCTTTCATATGCTTTGTTGACAGTGCTCTACATGAGCTGCTGGTTTCTACTGCTGACTGTGTTCTATGTGAATTGCTGTTACTGTATTACTAACTGTAATAAACTTGGGATTACTGTTTTTAAATCATTTTCTTGATTCGGATGTGGAACCTTTGCAAATGAGCACTTGTGCACAAAGGTGTAATACGAATGATCAAATAAATAAATAAAATAAAATAAACATTTTGCTTTTGAGTGTTCTTAGTAAGGTTTCCAGGATAACTGTTTCTTACTACAGGTCTCTATAATTAGAGTTGAGCAGGCTGTTTAATGTTATACAATGAGTTGGCAATTTCCTGCTTCCTGATAGGCTAAACAAGTTCTGAGATCTATATCGTAATTCTCCACCACTGCACAGTTTTGAACAAGTTGTGGCAGTAGGATTTGGAATTTGGGCAACACACATACAGAATTCATGAGCTATTTTACTTATTCCTGATTGCCATCACACACATAGCTGCCTTTAATCATATATAAAAATCTTCACTAGGCCCTAAAAATAAACTCCCTAAAATTAAACAAAATAAGTAAATAATTGAATATTCTTTTCACTCATAAGCCTTTCTTACAGTCAGAAACACATTTAAAAAAAAACAAGGACTAATCAGATAGTTGCACATGTCTTTAGGGTCTCCATTGTTACTCAGTGTAATTTGATTACTATTATCCAAGCCAACTTGTTTGTAATAATTTCCTATTTTACTGTATTATGTATTGTATTATACTTATTTTCTTTCACTGCTGTGTATCTTCATTTCATATACTAGTTTATTATCCTCTGCTTGCAAATGTTGTGCTATACTCTGTCTTGCATCTTTTATCATCACTATGCTTCTTCTGTATTGTTACTGTCCTAATCAGGACCTCCTTGCAAACAAGCATCACTCAATGGTGCTTTTCCTGGTAAAACAAAATAAATAAATAAAATAAATAATTTCTGATGTTTCTTTGATAACCATAAAAATTCCCCCTCCCATCCTTACCAGTTTACCACAGAACTCCCTCTCCTTACCCTGCAATAGATTAAATTGATGTTCTGGTTCCACTTAAGGCGCACGTGTGTGTGTGTGTGTGTGTCTGTGTCTTTGTCTAAGTATGCATGCTAGTGGAATTCTGCAGAATTCTGAGTTCATGTATTTCATGTTACCATTCTGAATGTGTGTGTGGGTGTGGGTGTTGGGGGTGGTGGTGGTGGAGAAGGGACCATTCTATAACTGGAATACTGCAGAATTTTGAATTTTTATATTCCATGGTAAAATAAAAACACACTTAGTACTGAATGTGTAGAAAGAAAGATGACTGGCAGGTGGGAACCATCTGTGGAGGGCCTATTTTATATTTCTTTGCAACATTATATTATATTTTTTGTTTCTTGTAAATCTTTTAGTGTTTGCTTTTTATAAGCTGACTATGGACCTATTTTTTAAGTAAATAAGACACTTCAAGTCATTGGATGTACTGGTTTTACCCCACTTTCTGCTGCTGAAGACACTCAACCTGCAACCTTGTGCCTACTATGCCCCTGGGTGTGTGGTAAAACCAGGACCTCCAATGCCCTATTGTGTCTTTTCTGTATCGCTGTACATTGTTGATGGGGAGTTAATACAGATGGGTAATGAGCACCCCAAATGGGGTAGTGGTACAGCCCAAAGCTGTCAGTCAGCATAGAACCCTGGGCACATGAGGATTCTGAAAGCAACAGTTACTCAGTCTTTGCTGTACCACTGAGGAATAGTCAGCATAGGTAGAACGCTCTCATAAAAGCATCTGTTTTCTGCAACTGTTTTGTTATTTTTTTGGCTAGGATTGTGCAAGTGGAGGGCAGGCTGGGTCTGCCTGATGACAGGAGCAGCTTCAGATTTAGAAATCATGCCTGTTAAGATGCAGCTTTCAAACTGACTAACCTGCTATCTAACACTCTTTTCAGTTCCTATAGTGCATGAACTGAGGACCACTTGCCTTTGCTTTATAGGCAAACAGTGTAGTTGCTATATTGGTCCTAGTAAGAACAAATCCAGAAGCAAATGGTTTGTTACCTTTTATTGGGCCAACATAGATGTTACAGCAAAATAACAAAGTGCTCTAGCTTTCGGACCAACCAAGTCCTTCTTCAGAAGCTTTATGACAGTTATTTAGAAAATCCCATACTATTAACAGCCAGATAATGCATAAAAAACAAATAATTATCATTGGTTTAACATACTCATTCGAAATATAACAGAAGATTATGTCAGAGAAGCTAATTAGCTTTAGCTGAAAAGCCATTGAAGGTCAAAGGTTATCAGAAGATGGCAGCAAGTGGAGAGAACCATCTTCTGATAACCTTTGACTTTCAATGGCTTTTCAGCTGAAAGCATACTGGTGTTAATTAGCTTCTCTGACATAATCTTCTGTCATGTTTCGAATGAGTATGTTAAACCAATGAGAATAATTTCTGATTTTTATGCATTATCTGGGTGTTAATAGTATGGGATTTTCTAAATAACTATCATAAAATTTCTGAAGAAGAACTTGGTTGGTTCAAAACCTACAGCACTTTGTTGTTTTGTTGTAACATATATGTTGGTCCAATAAAAGGTATCAAACCATTTACTTCTGGATCTGTCTTTGCTTTATAGGGTACACAACTGAGATCTAAGATCATTAGCTACAGCCTGGTTCCTCAGGTAAGTGTTTCTTCATTGTGGTGGGCATGGTTAGTCAGTTAGACTGTGGGAGATATGTTTACTATTATTAATTTTTCCAGGAAATGAGCGACTTGTCACTCAGTGTGCCTTCCCAGTGAAATATTTCAATAAAGAAATAAATAAATTTTTCTTTCTAGCATTCTTTGGGGATGGACCCTCCCACCTCTTTTGTTATGATATCTGCTAAGACTGGTAAGAAAGCTCTGGGCAGTGAATTTTTCTTTCCCAGTATGCTAGCTGGAACCCATTTATCTGGATAGCCAAGCCCTGTTAGGAAGACAGTAAAGCCCTGCTAAGGACAGGCCTCCGCAATAGCCTGCTTTTTTTTCCAAAGATCTTGAGCACCCTCCTTACTGGAGTAGGAGCTTCTGATCAAGTTACTTAGCTCCATGAGCTAGACCTGTTCCCGCCATTGCAGTCAGCCTGTCAGCATGACTCATTCACACTCTTTTTTTTCCCACCATGCACTTCACAGGGGCTCTCTTATTAGGAGTTTTTTTTTTCCCGCAGCATGCTGGCAACTCACATTAACCCTCTGTGCATCATGATGTCACAGGCATTGGCATGACATCACCAAGCCACTACATGTCTGACTCAGTTTTCAGTGCTAGGCTCAGTGCTGCAGTTAGTATGGAGCTTGTATTGCACTTTATCAGTGCCTAGTGGGGATTGCTTGAGCAACTAAGCAGAAAAGCACTTATCTGTTGTTTCAGCACTTGTTGGCATCTTTAACTATACTGGCAAGGATTGCTTGGAGCAATGAAACAGAACGCACTTATCTGTTTTTTCAGGGCTTGTTCCTGTTTTCTTTTTGGTGGGGGAGTTAGAATCTCAGTGGCTCAGTCAGTGGGTCTCTGGGCCAATCTAGAGGTGAGCTGACTGTCTTCAGATAGGGCGACTATTATACAGTGAGTTAATACAATACTGTTGGCTGCAGCATAGAAACCACATGATTGACTCTGTAGCAACTGTGGCCATACAGGGGGGGTTTAAGTCCTTTTTATCTGACTAGTAGGCCACTGTGGATCAGTGGCACTATGTAGTGTTTTAAGAAATGAAAGACCTGCAGGAGGATAATGAGACCCTCTCCTTTGGGGTCGTACTGTCCTAACTATGTAATGCAATCTAATATGTCTATTTTGGTCACTCCTAACCAAACCTCTGAGGTGGGGGCTGTACCTGCACTGGTACTGACTGGCAGTTGAAGACTGAGTTATGCAAATCATTTTTGCTACTCAAAAATGAGTTGCTAAGTTCTGATGGCCCATGTGACATCCCCACCAACACACCTGAACCCATGGCAACTCCCTCAGGTCAGGGAGAGGGCCAACACAGGCATGTAAAGGTGTGTCAGAACAGAGTGAACCTGCTCATCTGGATTTACAATCAGCCCCCCAACTCTGATGGCATGGATGGCCAAGATAAGGATTTGGGGGGTGGGCAAGGAAAATCTTGACCTGACAGTACTAGAGCAGTCAGATGAAGAAGAAGATCCATCAGAGGATGAGGGGCAGTGGATGGAACCTAATAAAAAGATGCCGATCCCATCCTTATTTGATGCAAAGTCATTATCTTATCTTATAATGGAGGCATGTTGGACACTGCAGCCGAAAGAGGACAGGACATGGATTTTTTGGAGGTGACTCTTATCCTATCCACCTCATTCTGTGTTGCAAAGTGTTTTCCAAAATGTTTGCACTGCAACCAGATTATTGATCAGGAATGGGTCAGGCGGATAAGCAGAAACAACTTTCTAGGCCAAGGGTCAGATGTTCCCCATTCCTGGAGGAGAGCTCTAAGAAGTGGGAGGTTCTTCCAATGGGCAATGGCAGACAAGGCTGTGTAAAATTCTGTCAGGCATATATCCACAGCTATCGAAGGCTCAGTGGCCATATCTAACCCAAGCAACAAGAGAGTGGAAGCTTCATGCAGAAGGGCATTTGGCTCGAATGGGGTTAACCTTCAAATGACATATGTATCTTTTACTGTTTCCAGAGAATTACTCTCGCAGTTTAATGCTTTGGGCAGCTACATCCCTCCAGAGTCAGAGGGGGCAAACAGTTTGCAGCTTGTGTCCATAGCTTTTACCTTTCTAGGAGATGCAGCAGTCAAGAGTTTGCGAATGTCAGTTTACTCCACTTATCATATTGTGGAGGCTAAGTGGGTTGTCTGGCTTCGATATTAGTTCATGGACCAGGCATCCAGGTTGGAGCCATTTAACTTGTCCAGAGGATTGTTATTTGGCCTTGAGATGGAGTATATTCTGAAATATTTCAAGGACAAGAAGGGAAAACTACTGGTGTCCAGACACCAACAGATGGCAAACCTGGCTTCAAGAGGGCATGGGTTCAGCCAGCGGTAGGTCACAGGCAGATTTTAGCCCTCTCAGAATTTTAGAAACCAGAGGAATAGAGGTGCCTATTCTAGATTCAAGGATAACAGTAACAGACGATCCTTCACCCACAGACGTGATGGAGGTGTTTGCAGAAGAGGTGGTGTCTCTCAGTGAAGGTAAGTGGGTCCATGTCTGCCTCACTTCCCTTGGTGGAAGACTGCAGAATTTTTACCAGAGATGGATGTTGGATGCAAGGGTTTTGGACATCCTGGTTATGGGCTACTCCATAGATTTCTCCATGGTACCCACAAGAAGTTGTTTCCTTCAATCTCTGGTACCACAAAATCAAGTGATGAGGCAGGCAATGAGTCAGACTTTAAATCACTTGAAACAGACTGAGGCAATTATTCCAGTTCCCCTGAACATCGAACACCTGGGATTCTACTTGATTTATTTTGTAGCCCCCAAGACGTTGGGGGTTTCTGACCAGTGCTAGACCTGAAACATTTAAACCAAGTTTGTCTGGCACGCAACATTCAAGATGGAGTCCTTTCTGTCCATCATGCGGGTAATCCAACCAGGGAATTATTTGGTGTCCATAGACTGAAGAATGCCTATCTCCATCTTCACATCCATCAGCAGAACCAGAAGTTCCAGAAGTTCAAGATTTAGGGACAGTATTTCCCAGTGTTCCCCTTTGGCCTGGTGACAGCACCCAGGGGCATCATGTATATACCTACCTGGATGACTTGCTCATCTAGGCTCTGACTGCATGGCAGTCAGAGAGGTTGGTGTCAAGGACCTTGGAGGTTCTGGAAACACACTGTTGGGTCATCAATTGGGGAAAAAAGCTCTCTAATACCATCTCAGTAGTTGCAGCACCTAGAGGTCATGTTCCAGATGGATGAGAGGAGGGTGTTTCTCTCCTCATCCTGAAAGGAGACCCTAGGGCAAGAGATTCAGTGGCTGAGAACCCAATCAGTGGTTTCTGCTTACAGGATTCTCAAGATTCTGGGTCTGATGACTGCAGTGATAAAACTAGTGCTGTGGGCATTGTTTCATAGGCAGCCACTTCAGAACTGGATTCTGGAGATATGTTCACTGATCTCAGAGGACTACCAGGCTTTGATCCTGCTATCTTTATAAGTACTGTAGTCACTGGCATGGTAGAAGAACCCCATGAACCTCGGCAATGAGACTCCCCTGAAGGTCCCATGAGAACTGGCCCTGGATCAAGTCCCAATTCAGGGTGTGTGCAACCCCAAGGAGCAGCAGCTCCAGATAAATATGTTGGAAATGAGAGCAGTATATCTTGCTCTGCTTCACATTCAGAGCTGGGTGCAATCTAGGGCCATGAAGGTAAGGTCAGACAACATTGTCACAGTAGCATACATAACCAATCAAGGAGGCATGAGAAGCCAAGGTATGCTAGCGAATGTGACTGATGTCCTGCATTGGGCAAAGAAAAGTCTGGCTCTCTTTGCAGTTCATTTGGAAGGGGTACTGAATATTAAGGCTAATTGGCTAAGTTGAGAGACCATTCATCCAGGGGAATGGATCCTGAACTTAAAGGTGTTCAATCTTCTGTACAGAAGTTTTGCTCAACCTCGGTTCAATTTCCTTGTATCAAAGGAAAATGCTCAGGTACCAAGGTCCTTCAGTCAGTACTGGTTCCCAGTTCCCAGGCAGAGGGGGTGGATACCCTGCCACTTCAATTGGACTTCCACAGAAGTTACTTGTTTTTTCCACTCCCACTACTACCCAACCAAGGTAATTCAGAAGATAAGTCAGTCAAGAGGAAGTTCCTCTTCATAGCTCCAGAGTGTCCAAGAAGACCATGGTTCTCTGACCCAGTGAATCTAGCCCAGCAGGCTCCATATCAGCTCTTGCTTTGTGGGAACTTCTCATCCAAGGTCCCATTCTGCATCCAATCCCAGAAGCAATACAGCTGGCAGCATGGCTTCTGAAAGGAGGAGACTTTTAAAACAGAGTTTCTCCAAAAGAGTGGTAGATACCCTAATGGTCTCTAGGAAATGTTCTACATCTGCAACTTATGACTGTATGTGGGCTACCTTCGCCAGTGTAGCTAGAAGGTATCCAGTGAGGATGGCAACTGAATATGAGTGACCGTCAAAATGGTGGCTGATATTCAGCACTTTTCTCCTGGGCTACCCTGGAAGAATAGCTATACTACATGACCATGAGTGTACTGCATGGTGACAGGAAGGGGGGGTGGATAGTGAGGGGAAGGGGAGGGACAAGGAAGGGGTTTGGGGGGACTGCTGTACCTTTTGCCACCGAGCTAGCTGTGTGGTGGTGTGGATGGCTAGCTCAGGTTTGTCAGGTACAGGGTTCAGGACTGGGTGTGGGAAACCTTTGCCACTGCCTGCGGCTGAGGCACTCAATTTTATCCCGATGCAGGGATATTGCCCCCTCTCCGACATGCACCACCCTGGAGTTGAGAATCCTTTTTAATGGGGGTGCAGGGGGCAAAAAACACTTGCTTCCTTGCCCAGATGTCAGGTAGCCCTGGAGTGTATATCACTGATTTGCTTTTCAGCGATATACACTCGCCATAATAGTGATCACTATTTGGCGATCGCTATTATGACATGGAATCGGCTAGAGAGAGAGAGAGGTATCACACCTTCTAAGTCTATGGTCCCACAGATACTTGCAGGTATTTTATTTATTTATTGAAATGTTTCACCAGGGAGGCACACTGAACAACACGTTGTTCATCTCCTGGTGCAACCTGGTGGAGTTACAAAGAGAATAAGAAAATACAAAGTATACAGATAATATAAGGTACAAGTATAGTTACAGTTACATTTGAGCATGTAGTTGAAACAGAATACAATTGGTAAGCAGTACAGATAATGTGAGAATTGATTGATACAGCTATGGGTAGACAAAGAACAGGATGCAGCAATACCAACAGGTCAAATACTGCAAACAATATAACTAGTGCATCAATGTTACACGTTCTAATCACAAGGGCAGCAAACCTAGTGCTAGTAAGGGAATAGGTAGTCATCCTAGAATAGGGAAAGGAGTTGTAGGAGGTGAGGAGGGGAAAGAGGAGGGGAAGGGGGTAACCCATCTAAACCTAGTTCCCCCCTTCAGGATGCTGAGAACATGCAAGGGAGGGGCAAGGAGCTGGTGAGCAAGAACAATGTACAAAAGAAGGAAAGAAGGAAGTTGAGAGAAGTCCACCAAAACCTAGTGTCCCTTCAGGATGCTGAGAACCCTGCAAGGGGGACAGGATGGTGGTAGCAGGAACAAAGTAAAAAAATGAATTTGGGGGGATTAAAGCAGGTGCAGCTAAAAAGAGAAAAATTAAGAAGTGCAGACCCTAGGGAATAAGAGCTGGTGAGCAAGGGCAATGTACAGAGGAGGATGATTGTGAGCAGCCAACATAAACCTAGTATTCCTTCAGGATGCTGAGAACCCTGCAAGGGGTTGGAATGCCGGTTGAGTGGGAACACAGTAAAAGGAAATTAGGGAGGATTAAAGCAGGTGCAGCTAGAAGATAGGAAATTATGAAGTGGAGACCCTAGGGATTAGGTTAAAGAAGAGTGACGTATTTGTTGTGGGAGAGTGTTCCAGATTTTAGAGAAACAATGGGAGAAACCCGACTGGCCAATGAGGGTGGATTGACGTGGGACTGACAGAGTCAGCATGTCACTGGAATGCAGGAATGGGAGAGTGGGGAGGGTAGAAAGAGTAGCTACAAGGTAAGGGGTTTGCAAAGCCAGAATTTGGAGGTTAGTTTGGTACAGTGATAAAGTCAATGGTTAGATGGGGGGGAAATGCTAAGGCATGATAAAGGTCACAGTGGTGGGTACAAGAGGGGGTGTCAAGGGCAAAGCAGCAGAAGGAGTTGAAGAAGGTGTCCAATTTGGTCAAGGAAGATTTGGGAGCAGCACCATAGGTTACAGTACATCACAGTAGTCAAAAATGGGGAGTATCATCTTCTGTACAAGTTCACGCCTCGCAGTCAACAGAATGCAACTATTATTCCTATACAGGGCACCAAGCTTGGGGGCAGTTTCTTCAGGATGACATCAATGTGTACAGAGAAGTGGAAGTGTTGGTCCAGCCAAACCCCAAGATAATGAAATCAGGTTGTTTCCTCAAGGATTGTCCCATCAAGGGTGTGGAAGAGGGCAGGCAAGTAAGCCTAGAGAGTATCTTCCTGGTGCTGAAGGTCTTTGAGACTGTCTTCTTAGCATTAAGGGAGAGCTGGTGTGAGGCAAACCAGAGTGGAACATGATTGAAGTCATGCTGTAAGCTGGATTGCACTGTCACAGGATTATTGCCGGAGCTGTACAGTGTAGTCAGCATACATATGGATAGAGGAGGTAGAGCAGGCTGTGGAAGGTCATTGATGAAGATGGAGAAGAGCAGGGGGCCTAGCACTGAGCCCTGGGGGACACCAGTATTGATGGGGAGAGGAGAAGGAGATGTTGAGTCAGAGATTCTTACCGATTGAGTCCTACCAGTGAGGAGGATTTAAACCAGTTTGTGGCAGACGAGGCCAGGCCTGCTGCAGAAAGGGAGCTAAGGGGATATGTGAGAAACAGTGTCAACTTTAGCTAGGTCGAACAAAGATGGCTGAGGTGATCAGGCCAGCATCCGTCCCTGTAAGAATAGACTCAGTGAGCCTGAGGAGCGAGGTAGTGGCAGAATGGTTCTTCCAAAAACCAGATTGGAACGGGCTGAAAAAGAAGGAGTAAGAGAGGAAAGTTGATAGTTGGGAGAGAACCAGATGTTCTCGAAGTTTAGCAAGAGTAGGAAGGAGAGAGATGGGGCAATAATTGCCAGGTGCAGAGGAATCACCTCCCTTAGGGAGAGGAAGGACAACAGTGTATTTCCAAGGGGTAGGTACTTGAGCAGACCTAAAAGAGAGATTTAAAATGAGGGAAAGAGGGTAGGCAATAGCAGGAGCAGAGAGATAAAGAAATTTGGGATCAAGGTTGTCCAGTGAGGAACCTTTTGAGGGGTTAAGGGAGAGAAAGGCATTTAAAGCATCATTGGGGGAGATGGTGGAGAAGGAGAAAAGGGGGGGAGTCAGACTCAGGAGGAGGGTATGGGAGGGTGGGTGTGGCGGAGTGAACTTAGAGAGACTTGGCCAGGATGTGTAGTAGGCATTAAATTTGTTTGCCACCAAGCAGGGGTCAAATACCAAGGAATTATTGATATTGAGAAGGGGGATGCGAAGGAGGGGAAAAGAAGGCATGGACCACATACCAGAATTTGGAAGGGGTATTGATGTATGAGTGGAAAGCGGATTTGAAATACTCAGCCTTGGCCAATCTGGTGGCTTTGGTGCAGGAATTATGGAGTATTCTGTACATGGTATAGTCTCTGGGAGCTTAGATGATTTGTTTTTGTTTCTAGGTGCAGTCACGTTCTCTTAGGCAGGTTATTAATTCAGGGGTTATCCAGGGGAGGTGAAGCCCATGAACTCTGGTCCATCTGAAGGGAACAAAAGTGTTCCAGGTGGAGATAAATTTACCCTTGAAGTAGGCAAGGGCATGGTCGACAGAGGGGGAAGAAGATGACAGAGGGGTCCAGTCAGTAGAGGCCAGTTCAGACAGGAGGGGGGCAAGATCAAAGGATTTAAAGGAGTGAAGCCGAATAACTTTATGTCAGGGTTTTGGGTGATGTACCTTATGGACCAGGAAGATGGGATTGTGGTTGCTAAGGGCATCTGGGAGGATGCCTGACTTGACACAGTGTGGATGAGTGGCGAGTGCCTAGTTGAGCAGGGTGTTGTTTTATGTTTATGGTTTGAATGTGTAGGCTCAAGGATAAGTTGAGTAAGGCTGAGGGCAGTCATATAATTCCATATCTTATTCATCTTAGGCGACAACCAGTTTAGGTTCAGGTCACCCAAGAGCAACAGATCACTTGATTTTGAGATGGAGGAAATGGAGGATATGAGTTCAGCTGCAACTGTGGGATGAGTACTAGGGCGGCAGTAGACACCAGCGATGAAAATCAGGTCAGTGAAAGGGAGAGTAATCTGAGTGACTAATGCCTCATAGTTTGCAAAGATGGAGGACAATAGGATAGTGGTAGATTGCAACGAGCACATGGTGTACATGGCCACTCCCCCACCATGTCCTACTCACTCCTACCTGGAAAGGGAGTAGCCAGAAATGGAGATGGTGCTGTCATGGATTTTGCTTGTGAGCCAGGTCTCGGAGATAATTAAAATGTCAGAGGTGTATGATGCTATGAGAGTTTGGATAAGATCAATTTTGCGTAGCAGGCTGCAGATGTTCAGGTGGAGATGTTTCAGCCCATTGCGGAAAACCAAAGGGACCAGGAAGGAGGAAGCTATTGTATTCAGGGTGACTGCCAAAGGAGCTAGTGAAGGAGGCCTGGGTTTGGGTGGACATTACCTGAAGAGAGTAGGAGAATGGCTATAATGAGGTAATGTAGTTTAGGACTTTTGTATAACAGTTTGGAGTAAGGGGGGGGATGAGGTAGATGAGGGGGATGGAGTGAAGGAGAAAGATAGACAGAGGTAGGCAAAGAAGCTAGGAGGGGAGAAAAGAGAGACAGGAGGGAGTAAGGGAAAATACGACTAGAGTTCGAATGACGCAGAGGGAGTAATTGCAAGGATTAGAGAATTATCAGGGAGAGTAGGGGAGAGGAAAGTAGAAGAGGGTAAAAAGGGAGAGGGAGAGATGAGGATCAGAACCAGGAGGGGAAGGAGTAGGAAGAATGGGGAGTGGGGTAGGAGGAAAAGAGTGGGTGCCATTTTGTTTTGAGGAAGGGAGACCTATCTTGGTTGACTAGGAGAGTAGACAAAAGACTGTGGAGCAACAGCAGCTAAACAGTGAGTGACAGTGCCAGCAGGAAGCAGCAAGGCAGAGCAGCCCTCTAGTGGCAGGAATTGTTAAACTGCTAATGCAAAGTTAGGGACTTAGTAATTCACAACCTCAAGTCATGTGAGTAGAACAAAACTATATAAGAAAAAGCCCAGATAGGGCAGGGGGTGGGTGGGGAGCTAGCATGAGCGCTGGCAGAGTTTAGTTCGAATGCGGTAGAAACAGCAGTGGAGGCGACAGTGGCCGATTCGAATCTGCTGTGCTGCTGAGAGCTGTCTTCAGCTGGGCGAGGTGGGGGAGCTCCCATGGATGGGGATCCTCGCCTGAAAAGGGAAAGAAGCAAGGGTTAGATAAGGGGGACTTAATTGGGGGGGCAGGTTCTTGGCTAGACAGTAGAGAGCAGGGAGCTAGGAGGATAGAAGGAGTGGAGACAATAGGCAATGGGGGGTGACAGGCAGGGAAGGGGGCACTTTGGAGTGAGTTAAGAGGCAAGATTAGCAAGTAGGGTTACCAGCTGTCCCGATTTTCGCAGGACAGTCCTGATTTAGGAAGCTGTGTCCTGCCAAAAACACGAAAAATATTACATGTCCTGACATTATATAGTACAAAAAATATTTTCTGACTTTCTCTAAATGTTGCAAAAAACGGTAATACCTTAATTAAAACACATTGAAATTATAAGAAACACTAGAAACAACTAAAAAATTACAACACTTGATTATTTAGAGAAAACAAGTCTGTTGCATCGGTCGAGGTTATATATTGTCCTGCAAAAAATCATGTTTCAGTAAAAAATGTCCCACTTTGGCCTTCTTAAAAGGTGGTAACCGTATTAGCAAGTGAAAAAGCCTTTGTGCAGGGTTCAACCGCAAATATGCACCAACAGGAGAAGTTGAAGATTTAAAGAGGGACTAAGAAATCACAGGCTATTATTCGACAGTATCCCTACAGAATAATTCCACAGGGAGCTGTGATCACCTTTATACTTAATTAAATCTCTGGCTACAATCTGAAATAGCCCAATCTGAAACAATTTCAACAGGGAGCTGTAATCACTTTTGTGCAAGTAATTATATCTTGCAAGGAGCTGTGACCACTGCAGCTTCTTAGTTAAACAAGCAGAATAAATTAAGTTAAACACAGAGCATTAAACATTTCAGAGTTTGCATTCTTAAACTGTAACCTAACCAGCTGCTGAGGAATTTAAACAGAGCAGAAACCCCCACAGACTCTGTAGTCCTGACCCGCAGACTGACTAGCTGTGAACAATAGAAAATAGCTGCAGTATAAAAACAGATAGCTGGCTGCGTAGTGAGGAGCGAGGAGGAAGCTGTTGCGAGAGCCCTGCTAGGGAAGCCTGAAAGCTAAAGCAAATAGTTTAAACACTCAGAGGCACAGGCTTATGATTAACTGGCTCAAAATGGGAGAGATGGAAGCAAGGCAAAAATCAGAACCAGATTCCCTTGGATTCATCAGCCCAAGCTGGCAGGACAGAGCTGAAGTGCAGTAGCCAATCGGGAGAGTCTAGGAGTCAAAGCTAGCAATTAGGACTCAGGGGTCTAGGTGACAAGAAGTTTGAATTGCTCCATACCTTTTCCTTTCAAATGCTGGTAGAAATAGCAGTGGAGGCAGCTGATTCGGACCTGCTGCACTACTGAGAAGCTGTCTTCAGCTGGGAAGTGGGGGAGTGCCTGTGGATAGGGCTCCTCACCTTTCCTTTCGAATGCCGGTAGAAATTGCAGTGGAGGCGGCTGATTCAGACCTGCTGCTCTGCTGAGAAGCTGTCTTCAGCTGTTGGGGGGGGGGGATGCCCATGATCATGTGATCAGCTGGTTTTACTATGCAAGCAAGTATGGGAGTGTCTTCATTCAGAAGAATGCAGACAGCTATGGATTGAGGAGGGCGGGCTGTGTCGGTCACCTTCTTCCCTTCTTAAGTGTGGGTGCAGCGGGGTGGGGTTGCTACAAGGTTCCTGGCTCTGTCTGCTATGAATGTCCTACTGCTGCAAGGGCTCTGCTAGCAGGGTGGGGGGGGACAATCAATGAATAGTTGAACACAAAGCAATGATGAAAGTGAGCAGCCAGCCATGGAGGCAGGGGGGTTGTGCCAACCGTCCATCACTGGAATTTAATTTTATCAAAACGTGGGTGCTGGAGGGAGGAAGGGGTTTTTGGGTGCTATTTGAGAGTGGGCAATGGGGGGCCTCTATGTTTAATAGATCTGGGCTAGGGAGGATGGTGGTGGGGCTGTTGGCTTTCCCTTTTGTTTTTTTAGACAGTATTTCTCAAATGGGGATGAATAGTGCTACTATTCATTCTTCGAGATCTGAAGAATGAACAGTGCATTATTCATTGTATTCAGGAAATAATATTCATTGAATGCACACCTTTGCTATCTGCTGTCTTTCTGTCCCAAGTCAGCGAATCCAAAAGAGAAATGAATTTCACAAGCTGAACTTGTGCAGGGAAGTTAAGAGGCATTTAAAGAAAAGAGAAGATTTTAGAAAATCGGAGAATTTGTTCTTTCTGTTTGGAGCAGCGAAAAAGGGTCAGAAGGCCCGTATGGCCACCTTAGCCAGGTGTTGAGGTTTTACATTGCCAAGGGGTATGCAGCTGAGAAGGAAAAAAGTGCCTGCTGTCATCAGAGATCACTCTACCAGGGCTTTTGCTACATCCTGGGAGGAGAGAGGAGGTGCCTCTGTGTTGGAACTCTGCAAAATGGCAACCTGGCCCTCCATTCACACATTCACTAAGCACTAGAAATTGCCCAGAGTTCAGCCAATGTGGCTTTGGGGCACAGAGTTTTACAGGTGGAAGTTAGCAGATGAGCATTTTACTTAGTCAGTACAGTTAGCTGGAATTCAGGCAGTGTTCTCTCCGACCCAGGGACCACCAAGTCCACTGCCGATGCCTCAAAGATTGCCAAGGAGGAGGGGTGGCTGTGCTATGGTGGACTTGGGAGGGATGAGGGTGGTGGATCAGAGGCACATCCTCCATATGGTTCCACTGCACGATTCCTATGCTGTGCTGGTGGAGAGTGACTGTCCCATACAGTCCCCAACAGTGGTGGCAAGGGAGGATGTGGGGGGACCACTGTAGTGGAGACTGCAAGGAGGGTGGCAAAGAACCCCAGAGAAGAAAGAAACAACTCCTAGTGGGGGACTCCATTGTGAGGGAGATAGTTTTGGGGACAGAAGGGGAGGGGGAGAGGGAGGTTAAGTGCCTTTCTGGTACCATGGCTCGGGGGTGGGGTATGGGAAGTGGCTCCTAGGCATCGCTAGGGCACCAGGAAGGGAGGGTGAGCTAGATGTCATTGTACACCTAGGGACCAATGACCTAGCTAAGGACAAGGATAGTGTGGTTCAGAAGGAGTTCAGGGAGTTAGGGATGGGTCTTAGACAGGTAGCATGCTCAGTGGCCTTTTCTGAGATGTTGCCTGTCTATGACAGGGGGAGGTTAGGGTACTCCCATACCAACAGCTTTAACTCAGGGTTGAAGGCGTGATGCAGGGATGATGGTTTCAGGTACATTGGGGACTGGGGTCACATCTGAAGGGATAAGAGCCTATATGAGGTAGATGGCCTGCATCCGTCTGGGAAGAGTACCACAGTCCTCAGTAGATGGTTTAAATGCTGTATTGAGGAGCATTTAAACTGGCCAAGGGGTGTGGTGGAAGAAATCAGGGTGACATTAACTGTCCCCCCCCCACAAGCTGCATATACCATTGTAACAGCAATGTTACAATGAATCCCCCACAGTGACACCAACCTGTTGGCACCTGCAGCATCGTATGGGTTGTTGGAGTGATGACTGATTCATCGACTCCTGGGTTTGGCTGCTCTCCCCAACATCCGCCCCCCCGGAGTAGGAATCCATAAGTCTGGTGGGTGTGGGGGCACTCCACTGCATTAATGCTCAGACAGGTGTCGGTGTGATCCCTGACCACGGTTGGGACCTGGCGGTGTCGGGGATGTCGGTGACAAAGTGTCACTGTGGGGGAGGTCGGCGAAGTTCTTGTCACCGTGACTTGGTGGAACCCACAAGCTGTAGTAGTCAATAGCGAGAACCCTAAGGGAGGGACATCCCTATGGGTACCTAGTAACAATAAGAACAACATGGTAGAAATAAAGAGGGATGAGAGTGAAGACAAAGGGGACAAGGAGAGAAGAAAAATGGAAAACAGGGGCTGTCAGGAAGGATAGCAACAGTATTTGGAAGGCCATGTGTACAAATGTTAGAATTCTGGGTTATAAGTTCCTGGACCTGGTGGACATAATGGCAGAGGCTGACCTAGACATTGTTGCCATTACCGAGTCATGGTGCAATAGGAACCATGGCTAGGATATAGCCATACCAGGCTATACTCCATTCGGGAAGGACAGAGTGAGTAAGAAAGGGGGAGGAGTGGCTCTTTACATGAGGGATAACATTAAGGCAACAGAGTTACAGGGACTACAAGGAGGGGCAGAGGTACTGTGCATCACAATGGAGACGGGTAATGAAGCGGCTATTCGCATTGAAGTGGTTTGCAGACCTCCAGCACTGGGAAGGAACTACTGTAGATAAAGTTCTGATGGAAGACATCCAAAAGATGGCAAAAAAGGGGGAGATGCTGCTGGTGGGGGACTTCAATCTGCCAGATATATATTGGAGTATCCCTGCTGCAGCTTTGGCTAGGAGCAGAGATATCTTGCACTCCCTGCAGTGGGCATTCCTCAAGCAACTAGTGGGAGAACCTACTCATGAGGGAGCAATTTTGGATAGTATACTCAACAACGGGGACAGTGTTGCAGATGCCACAGCAGGTGGTCATCTTGGGACCAGTGATCACCGTACAGTGTGGTTCAATATAAGAACAGTGGTGGAATTGTCTCACGCAAAAGCAAGGGTCCTAGACTTCAAGAGGGCTCACTTTACAAAGATGAGGGAATGCCTCAGTGGTGCCCTGGAAAGGTGGGAGGATTTGAGTAGAGTGGAGGAACAATGGACAAATATAAAAGAGGCTATAGTGAGGGCAACAAACCACTGCATCAGGCAGGTTAGCAAAGGTAAGAGGAAAAAGAGGCCACTATGGCTCTCAAAAGAGGTGACTAGAAAGGTTGGGACAAAAAAGTTAACATTCATAAGAAACAAGGAGTCGCAGAGGGAGATGATAGGGAGGTATATCAGGAGAAGCAGAGGGAGGCAGCGAGGGCATTCAGATGCACAAAAGCTAAAACAGAGGAGAAACTAGCCCAGGCAGTAAAGAAAGGGGACAAGACATTTTTTAGGTATGTATGCGAAAGGAGAAAGACCAGGGAAGGGACAGTTAGATTAAGGGGGAGTATGTGGAAGGGGACCAAGAAAAAGTGGACATCCTGAACAAATACTTTTATTCAGTGTTCACAGTGGAAGGGGAAGATGAGGGACACAGATCAGTGGCATGAGTATTGAGGGAAGGGAAGTGGACACAAGTTCATTTACAGCGGAATGAGTCATGAAGGAACTTGCAGATCTGAAAGAGGGTAAGGCAATGGGGCCAGATGGGATACATCCCAGGATACTGAAGGAGCTTAGGGAGGTGCTAGCTGCACCTCTGAGTGTCCTGTTCAACCAATCACTAGAGACGGGAGTGGTTCTGGAGGACTGGAGAAGTGCTGATGTAGTCTCATTTCACAAAAGTGGTAGCAGGGAGGAGGCTGGAAATTACAGACCAATGAGCCTGACTTTGGTTTTGGCGAAATTAATGGAATCACTACTGAAGGAAAGAATTGTGGATTATCTTGAAACCAGGGGCTTACAAGATCCGAGGCAATGTGGACTCACAACAGGAAGGTCATGTCGGACAAATTTAATAGATTTCTTTGACTGGGTGACTAGGGAGGTGGATCAGGGTGGAACCGTGGATGTGGCCAACCTGTGTTTCAATAAGGCTTTTGACACTGTTCAACATAGGAGACTCATAAACCAGTTGAGCTGTCTGGGAGTGGGTCCAAAGATGGTAAACTGGGTAAGAAATTGGTTGGAGGATAGGCGACAGAGTGGCAGTAAACAGAGTTCAATCTGAGGAAGGGAAAGGGATCAGTGGGGTGCCACAAGGATCAGTACTGGGTCCAGTCCTCTAACATTTTCATTAGTGACATTGCAGAGGGGCTGGAAGGAAAGGAATGCCTTTTTGCAGATGACACAAAGATCTGCAATAAGGTAGACATTCTGGGGGCAGGGGTAGAATGAATGAATAGTAATCTAGGAAAGCTTTAGGAGTGGTCAAAAGTGTGGCAGCTGAGATTCAATGCGAAAAAGTGCAAGGTCATGCATTTAGGGCACAGAAACCAAGGGGAGGAGTACATGATGGGGGGGAGTGGTACTGACAACCACCAAGCAGGAAAGGGACATGGGAGTAATAATTTCTGATGACCTAAAGGTGGCCAAGCAGTGTGACAGAGCAGTGGGGAGAGCTAGTGGGATGTTAGGGTGCATAGGGAGGGACATCGCCAGCAGAAAGAGGGAGGTATTTATACCAGGTGTATAAAACATTGGTGAGACCTCACCTGGAATACTGTGTTCAGTTCTGGAGACTGCATCTCCGAAAGGACATAGAATGGAAGCGGTCCAGAGGACAGCAACTAAAATGGTGCTGGCCTGTATCAATTGTCCTATGTGGAGAGGTTAATAGACCTCAGTATGTATACCCTAGTGGAAAGGAGGGAGAGAGGAGATATGTTAGAGACTTTTAAATACTTCACGGGTATAAATAGGGTACAGAAGGAAAGCATTTTCAGAAAAAAAGATGCTCAAAAACAAGGGGACATGCTATGAAGCTTGGGGGAAGGTAGACTCAAGGGAAATGTTAGAAAGTACTTCTTCACAGAAATGGTGGTGGATGCCTGGAATAGCCTCCCAGTGGATGTGGTCGAAGCAAGAACTGTAATGAGTTTCAAGACTGCATGGGATAGGCATAAGGGAATGTTATTAGTTTATAATGGGGGGGTAAAGCCAGAGACCAAGTAGGGTCTGCAGTATTACAGTAAGTAGGGAAAATGGGCAGACTGGGTGGGCCAAGAGGTCCTTATCTGCTGTCAATTTCTATGTAATCTATGTAATCTACTATAGGTTATGTATGGGACAATATTCTCCCTCCATCCTGAGTTGGAAGGGGGCTTATTTGAACCCATATGCATTAACTACTCATGGACAGCAGCCATACTAACACCATCACAGACAGCAGCTGTCTAGCTTGTACACAATGTAACTACCATGTATCAATAAAGCATGGGGTGGCTATATTGATGTAGTAGTTGCTAGACATGTTTGCCTGATTTTACATCTTAGAAATGCTGTATCTCTATACCTTGGTTATAGAAAATCAATACAGTAGTTGCACTGCGTGCTAGTGTTCATGGAGGAGGGTGTCATGAGGTTTTATGTTAGCTTGGTGTGGATGGAGTGTATTTACAGTGGCATCCCCCAGGATGAAACCCACTTTTAAAGCACTCTGCAGTATGCTGCAGCAGACCTACTGAATAAAGCAATGTAATTTCAGTGGCAATTAGTCCCCTTTGTCATGCAGGAAACTGGGGCATTCACTTCATCCTGGCAGTGTCACATTTTCCTGAATGACAATAGGGACTAATTGCTATTGAAATTACATTGCTTTATTCAGTAGATCTGTTGCAGCATTCTGCAGAGTGCTGCAAAATGCTGCAGAATTGGGTTTGATCCTTGGGGATGCCACTGTATATTTACTTTAGTTGGGAATGAGAGTGGGATGGTGTACTACATGGCCTGGGGTGGCAGTATTTTCATCTACTGTGCCTGGGGGAAGGAGGGTGGTATGAGAAGCTACATGGGGTGGGGATGGGAAATGCTTTTTATCTACTGTGGCCGGGGACCAACAGTTTCCATATTGCAATGATATGTATTTATTAGTGCAACAAATTACTGTACCATCCTTTCCTGTATGACAACTGAGGATGATGGGGAAGGGAAGTCATTTGTACACTATACAGTCACTAGTCATTACTAACTTCAGCAGTATATCGCAAAAAATCAGAATCTATTTCCATCTGCCCCACATTAAGTAAGGCAAACATTTGATAATATTAAATGGAATAAATTAAAGGGTGTGCAGTTCTTGGCATGACTTGTATTCAGTGAGTGGCACTGTATATTTCTAAACGAGTCAGCTAGCATACGGGTGGTGGTGTGGGTGGAGCAAGTAAATACATTTGTAAAATATCAGATTGTCACTCTAGGCCCAGACATAATGTATCAACTTTATGTTGTTATAAAAACTCTCTATGGGTCATTTTTATAGATAAATAATTATTTATTATTGCTAGTAGACATTATTGTTATTAATGTTAATTGTTTTTACTGAGTTTACTCAATCGGGAGTGTAGTAATGTCCCCCTAGACTCTCTCAATGGTTACTAATGAAAATTGGTGTCATATAATATATGTTTTTAAGGTTGAACATAGTTTTTAGCATCTGCATTTGAAGTTTCTTGTAATTGATGTGTAATGAATTTATAGGATGTTAGCATGTGACTTGTGCAAAACATTGAGGGCCAGATATTCAAAACTTTGCCCTGGGGCTAAATTAGCACTGCCCGACGGGCAAACTTAGCCCAGAGCACAAAGCAAGCTATATTCAAAAGGAAATAGCCCGGTGCTAATCCTGCTGAATATAGCAATCTGAAGAAGCTGGGCAAACTGGTCTGGGAGTGCAGGCCAAAAATAGCCCGAGAAAAAGACAGCACTGAAAATAGCACCAGGGAAGTGCAAACTGCAACTGCAGCTCATTAGACTCTGTAGCAAGCCAGTGTTGCAGGTGGAGAACATTGTATGTGATTGCACAGAGATGTCTCACAGCTACTGCAAACACACCTCTCAACCTCCTGCCTCATGAATCAGGGACAAGGGTTAAAACAATCAGGGACACAGGTTTACAATCAGGGACACACCTTAAAAATTGGTGATAGCCACTCAGGAAGCTGGTAGAATAAGTGGTGTGGTGTAAAATGCATTGTTTAAGGAAGAACACGTTTGTAACATTAATGTCTGACATTATGTTATGCATACAACCCCCACTGTTTGGTCATGGAAACACAATTTGTAGGAGGGACAGTAAAAGTTTGAGGTAACTCTAGGGACGTCCCTGATAATCAGGGACAGTTGAGAGGTATGATTGCAAACAACAATGTAAGCCACACACTGCAGAACTGTGCTTAGTGTGCTATGCTGAAGTGAGGTTTGCCCAGGGCTAACCTGATTGCACAGTGCTAACACATTAGCCTGGTGCAAACTGGTTAGCCCGAGGCAAACGGGAGCTATATTCAAAGCTTCCATGCAAATGAGCCTACTTAGGTAATCCGTGGGCAAACAAGTGCATTTGCATCTCATTACGTGCTGTTTAGCATACATTACCATTTAGTTTGCCCAGTGCTACTGCATGGAGCAAAAAGCTCCCCCTTTTGGTCGGAATGGAAGTACAGGCTGGATGCTGCAGGCAATGGCATGCCCACAGCATCCCCTGTTGGTCGGAATGGAAGTACAAGCTGTAGGCAGCAGGAACTGTGTGCTGGCAGGCACAGTCAGTGCATACAACACACCCATTCAGCTGTGCAAGCAGGACCTATATATATATATATATATATATATAAAGTTGAACCAGCATAATAGTTTGGGATGATTTGTATATGCAGCCCGTGATGCTTTGCATTGTGGGGGCATGTGTGAGTTTGTATTTCATATATATATATATATATATATATATATATATATATTTCTAAACAGACACACTGCCCATGGCCATACATGACCTGGAGGATGCCTCCCCCAACAACACAGGTACCCCACTGCAGTAGTGGGTGAAACACAGTGAGGGGATGGAATGCATGGGGCAGGCATAAGGCAAACCTGCTGGGGGTGAGGGGATGTCAGCTGTAGGATCACTGGGCTGTGCAGTGCAGCCATCCAGTATATAGGGACCTGGGCAGACAGGCTGGGTCAGGCAGCCCTTCTCAGCCATCATGGTCCCTGTTCCCATGTGTGTGGGTTCCACTCCCTGGTAGTCTAGTGGTCCCCCACCCCTGCATGTATCCTGACCCCCGTTTGAAATAAAAATAGATCCATTTCCTGGTAGTCTAGTGGCCCCCCACCCCCAGCACATATCCGACCCTGTGTAATATACAAATAGATCCATTTCTCTGGTAGTCTAGTGGTCCCACCATTCCTCTGCATGCATCCCGACCCTCGTTTGAAATAAAAAATAGTCTGTTTCCCTGGTAGTCTAGTGGCCCCCCTCACCAGCATGCATCCCAACCCTCGTTTGAAATAAAAAATAGTCTGTTTCCCTGGTAGTCTAGTGGTCCCCCCCCAGCACATATCCCGACCCGTGTAATATACAAATACATCCATTTCCCTGGTAGTCTAGTGGTCCCCACCCCTTTACTTATATCCCGACCCTGTGTAATATACAAATAGATCAATTTCCTTGTTAGTCTAGTGGTCCCCCACCCCAGTACATATCCCGACCCCCGTTTAAAATAGAAATAAATATGTTTACCTGATAGTCTAGTGGCCCCCCCTCAGCAGCGACACCCCGACCAAATTTCTTCCCAGAATGGAGCCGGCGACTGGCTCATCCCTCCTCTCACAACCACGGCCGGCCACTGACTGAGGTAGGAAGAAACGGGGGTTGGGATACATGCTGGGAGGTGGGGGGACCACTAGACTACCAGGGAAGCAGACTGTTTGTTATTTCTAAATGGGGGTCTGGATGCATGCTGGGGTGGGGGGACCACTAGACTACCAGGAAAATGGATCTACTGTTATATTAAACTGGGGTCAGGATATGCTGGGTGGTGGACCACTAGACTACCAGGGAAATGGATCAATTGTTATATTAAACGGGGGTAGGGATAAAGTGCTATGGGGGTGGGGGGACCACTAGACTACCAGGGAAACAGACTGTTTTTATTTCAAACGGGGGTCGGGATGAGTGCTGGGGGGGGGGATCACTAGACTACCAGGGAAATGGATCTACTGTTATATTAAATGGGGTCAGGATACGTGCTGGGGGTGGGGAGATCACTAGACTATCAGGGACATGGATTCATTTTTATTTTAGACAGGGGTCTTGATACGTGCTGCGGGGTGGGGGCCACTACACCACCATAGCATGCCATATTATTCGGTGCTACCGAGGGTCGGGGATCGTGATGGGGAAGGGGGGGTTGACACCGCAGTATTACCGCCAGCGATATTTGGCGCCGCGCCACAGGTCACGCAAATGCCTGTAGCGCAGCACTATACATTAGAATATGCTGGTGCACCGCCATTCAGGGCCCCTCCCCTAAGTCCCTCCCTTGCATACATTATAATTCAGTGTCGGCACTAACACCTAGCACCGGTGCTAAATGTCCTTTTCAATATAGCAGTTGGGGGCAAATTCGGTGCTAGTCCAGTGCAATGGATTTGCATCCCGTGTTATCTTTTGAATATCTGGCCCTGAGTCAGGTCTGCCACTATACCTGCTATTTTTAAGTTTTATTAATAAATGTGTTCTTTGCATTTTACAGTTTTATATCAGCTTTCTTTCCTAGTTTGTGATCTAGGGCTTTTACTGTTTTACTGTATGGTATTCTCTACATTTTTGCCTGTGTGCTCCAAGTACCTTTTTTGAGTTACCTTTATTGTTTTGGTGATGTATTCTAAGCAAATTATGAGTATGTGATTCAAAATCAGAATCCAGTTTAGCTCTAGCATGCTATCTTTTTACATCAGTATACTAGTAAGCACTCATGGGCATAACACCATTGGTAAACTGTAACAATAAATCCATCAAAACTGAGATTAGAAAGAATGAGAGTTTCAGTGGATGAGGGATAAACTAGAAAATAAATTTGTGCTTAAAATCAATCAAACAGGAAGTGTCTATGATGTATGAATTTGTGGTATTGGGTAAAGGATGATGCGTTACAACGAAGCCAGATTGTGCACATATAAAATATGCAACTGTTTTCTCCACAAACTGTAAAATGATGCTGAACACTTACTCTGCCACACAACGAGCATTCTTTGCACCACATCTACTTAATGCCATTATCTACCATTACCAGTCAATAAACTATCTAAAATATGCAGACATGAAATGTAAACTGATTGACAATATACATTTAATTGTGGAACTGTGTATTGCCAACATATTTGTAACGAGTGGGAAATACATTCTGATCTGCTCACTAACTATACTAAAGCAGAAAAAAACTGTTGCACATATACCTGCATGTTTGTTTATGACAGATTACACACAGCACATTCAGTTAGTTAATTAGTTTTTGTTGACCGGGAAAGGAGGACTAGACAATTCTGCCTATTTTGACCCTCATTCCGGTGGAGAGGGGAAAGATACAGATGCGCACTGACATACAGAACCAGATTAAGCTATTGGTGGCATTTTAGTGAATGGGAGGAAATTTGGATAGGACAATGAGGAAATTCCCCTACTATTTTCAAGAAGTGCCATGGGATCTTTAACGTCCACCTGAACAACCACCAGAACAGGCAGACGAGACCTCAGTTTAATGTCTCATCTGAAAGACAGCATCTCAGATGTGCAGCACCCCCCTCATAATGGACTATAGTGTTAGTATCAGGATTTTAAGCCAGGTTCCCAGTGTAGGGCTAGAACTCCCAACCTTCTGATCTTCTAGCCTCAGGGGTGGTGCGTTACCTGCTGAACCAGTGCCACTGCAACTGCACTGCAACTGCACTGCACACTGAACCGGGTATAGAAAACTGCAGAAAATATACCATACCAGACCGAACCATTACATAATGAAGAGTATTTAATGCACATTTAGATATGTTCAACCAAACAAGAATAAGTTTAACTGGGAATAATAGGTGAATTCAAGAGTGCATGGGATAGGCAAAAGGCACCCCTAGTGGTAGGAATAGAAGGTAAGCTGCAGATCAACTAGGATCTGGAGTTTATGCAGTATGTAGAGAAATGGGCAGACAGGGTGGGCCCAGCGGTCCATATCTGCTGTCAAATTTTGTGTTTCTATGTGTGGGGACTGGGTGGGATCACAGCAAGTGCCTGCATCGTATATAGGTCAAATTCTGAAGTAAAAAAAATTAATTTAACCCATATCAGCTGACTGGCTTCAACCAACTTGGATACATCACAAAAAATGACGCATAATATTTTGACTTCATCCTAGCAGAGCTGAAACACACAAGCAATATTACCGAATGCAGACTATTCTTTGAAACTAGAACCCTTAGCAGTCACAAGTCAGCCCTATAACACACAATTCAGTTGCCAGTTTTAAATCACTGTACTAAAAACTAAATGTTTTTACATAAGAAACCTAAACCATCAGTAGAAGTCACTGAAAATGCTACCTACTGTAGATACTAAACTATCACCACACTTTGCTTTCAGGATGAGGTCAACAGGTGGAATGCACAAACGGATATGTCAGACAGTAATCTGCTCCCATTCTAGTGGCCTTGGGCATAAGATGGAAAGAGGACTGCTACTCAAAGCAATGAACAGTTTGAATATACATGGCAAAAAAAAATGAATACACCAGACAAATCTTAGTTGACAACAGGAGTTCATTTAACAACACAACGCTCTCAGTCTATGCAACACATTAAGGGCCAGATATACAAAGCTTTGTGCAGTTCGCAAACAGTTTGCATGGGATTAGTGCGGGTCTGCCATATTCAAAAGGCCAACTAGCATGCGCAAACAGCAGTAGCGCTGGGCAAACCATAATGATATGCAAGGGGCATAGTGAACATGAATACAGGCGCTATGAGATATTCAGCGACTAGCGCTGCGCTAAGGCGATTAGCACAACATAGCATGACCCATAGTGCAGTACATATTACCGCCCAGGAAAAGCTGGTCTAGACCTTGGGCAAACAGCTTTTCACATCATTGGTGCATTGCGTGGTGTTTGCCGGGATTTGCGTGGCTTGCGCGACACTAACATAAGAGTGTGACACTTAGAAAATGCCAGGCATGGAGGACACATGCTGCTCACTGATGGCACCACCATGATGCCAACAGCTGCCACCAGTCCCAGCCAAGCACAGACAGTAAGGGGTGATCCGACCCACAGGGGACATCATGGTAGTATGGCCATATAGCACACACCTGCAAACCATACGGCTGTGGTGCCTAACAGATGCCAGCACACACATGCAGCACTGTGGGCGTGGTGGCCATTGAGGGGAGGGTGTATGGGTGGCTAGACCTCACCACAGCCCAGGTGTGGCCACAAGGCTGGGACACATCATGCAGTACACATGGGCCAGTAGTGGGAATACACCTCCACCTGTGTGCCTGTCGGATCTTACATGCCCCCCCCAGCCACATACCACACAACCGTACAGATGCCACAGCACACACAGCCGGCCATGTATATGTCACTGTGTGCATCCCATGCCACAGGTGCAGCACATTTGGATCACACAACAGCGTAACAGTACCATCCACTGTCAGTAATTACCTGCAAGCTGGGCCTGTCACTGTGTACAGTGCAGTGGTGATCACTGACCTAAATACCATAGGCACTGCTGTGTCCCACACACTACCAGCTCCCTCATTACTGTAGTGTCTGCTGTGCACTGTGACATGACCTACAATTTGATGGATGCATGCAGAAGCACCACCACCTGTGCCTATGCTGTGTTGTCCCCTGGGGTATGTTATGCTATGCTATGCTGTACTGTTCACATGTAGCCTGCAGCTATCATCATGCACTGCCTGACTGACCTACAGCTGGAGCTGCGGTCGGACCTGGCCAGCCCCTGTACTTCCAGACTGACCTACAGGTGGAGCTGCAGGACCCTGCAGTAACGCTGGGCAAACTGCATGCAAATCAGGGCATGATGAGATGCTAATGTGGCTGTTTGCTCAGAGATTATCTAAGTAGGCTCATTTGCATGTCATTTTTGAATATGGCAAAGTTTAACGCTGGGCTAATGTGTTTGCACTGGGCAAACAGCTTAGCTCCATGCTAAAGCAAGGCTCTAATGGTTCGGGGAATATTATGCAGTGTAGATCACTGTTCTTTCCCATCTGCTGCTGCCTGCAGCTGTACTGTGTCCACGCTTTTGCTGGCAAACACATTGGTTACATAGTTTATCTCTACTTACCCTCACATCGCTGTGCACTGTGTTGTTGATGTGGTTTGCACTTCCTGGTTTCTATATTCAGTGCTGTCTTATTCCAGGGCTACATTTGCCCTGCACTCCCAGCCCAGTTTGCACGCCTCATTCCCATGCTATATTCAGTAGCTGTTTGTCCCGGGCTATTCCTTTTGAATATAGCTTGCTTTGTACTCCAGGCTGTGTTTGCCTGTCGGGCAGTGTTAACTTGGCCCAGGGGCAAAGTTTTGAATATCTGGCCATGAAAGGCTTTCCTGTATCCTTTAATTCCACCTTACAAATGTACTCCACTACACAGCCAGGTGTGCATAATAGCTTGGCCTACTATTGTGCAGAATGCCAGTTCCATAATGTATCCAAAAACATATTGAATCTTGAGTGGAATTGCAGTTCTTACCATTAGTGCCTTCTTATCTTTTCTGTCTCCTCATATTCCTGCATTAAGCAAGCACTGATCCTGGCTCCCTATAATGTACTCAGTGACTCCCATCGGGGGAGTATGCCCAGTCGCAGCTACATCAGATGTCCACATCAGTGCTTGATATCAGCCAACAGTGGTAAGTCTTTTACTTTGCCATTTTAAATTACTTCCTAAGGAATTAAAGGGAGTAGTTTAAAATGACAAAGTAATAGGCTTTCCACAATTGGCATCTTTGTCCAATGAGTGCTGAAAATGGTTCAGGTTGGAGGCATGGCGATGGTTTGCCCTCATTGTGATGCATGTACATGCCTGACATTGACATTGAAATGGCCGTTGCAGTGAAGTTTCAGTGTATGTTTGGATATGCTATAGAACTGGCACTCTGCACAATAGTAGGCTAAGTTATCATGTACACCTGGTTATGTAGTAGAGCACCACATTTTTTTCAAAAGGAATCGAAATGAAAAAATAAGTACAGTAACTAGGGAGAATGCAAGCCAAGATCTAATGTTGAATAACTAGGTAGGTGAGGAGGAATATAATGTGGAATGGGCAAAAGATTGTTTGCATGAACTCTTTTTGACAGTCATTCAGAATTTAAAGTCTGTCTCTCAATCAAAGTAAGGGGTTTTAAGTTGATGCTTTTATGCAGTACTATTTGTTTTTTATGGTGGATGTTTTTTAAGGTATGATCCTTGATAGGTGTATTTTTACTTAATTACAGAGAACTATAAATACAAGCTGACAGAAAGTAAGTAGTGTCCAGTTTGCTCAGTGGTTGCTATACAATATACAAAGCATAAAGGGTGTGGATCATTCTTAATATGGATTTATTTTATAACCTGGAATGTGAGTAACTCATATAGTTATTAGATATGTATCTGTTTATACCTGGTTTTGGAGCACTCTTTTCATTGAGTGTTTGAACTGTTGTTTACAAGTGAATGGAATAGTGACTATACAGATCAAAGGTTTTGTATTTAGAATCACATTCCACCATGAGGAAGGGGTATTTTAACACCCAGAAATGTTAGTGGGTTTTTTGGGTGTTTTACTTCTGGCATGTGTACACAATGAATTCTTATGTCTTAAGGCATCACGTGTGAGTGATCACTAGTTCCTGTGCACTTTGTCTATATAATTTCAAGAAACACCTTTGTCCGGACAGTAGTTGTTTTCAGAAACAAAGAAACATGGAAACAGAGAGAAAAAAAACCTCAGTGGATATTTGCATATCTCTCTGAAACGAAGTCAACAGTGACAACATTACTATTGTTCATGCTTTAGATTTTAAATATTTACTTTGCCCATGACTCTCCACCTGTCATGCATGCCAATTCTAATAATCTTTCCATATTATGTAATTGCTCATTTATAAGCTCAGCACAGAAGCCCTGAATATAACTAAACTTTGTCATGAGAATCAAATGTTTCTAAGCTTAAAACTTACAGTGTTTGTTAACCGCTTTCCTGGAGCAGATTGTCAATATCACAACAGCAGTGTGTGTGCATGACCAACAATGTATTAAAGGAACAGTGGTGGCCTAAGAGGAAGGGGACCTGTGAGAGGATGTCCATGTGTCACACAGATGAAGAAAGAGGCAGCTCTGCCCTCCAAGCCCAAATGGTTGCTGTAAGATGTCCCTCCTGGCAGTGACTGCCAGACCCAACCCCAAAGATATTGCATGCAGGCGCATTGCTAGAACAGAAGACTTTGATGGTTGGCTGAGTGGCTCACTTCAGCAAAGGGCAGAAGTCCTGCTACATGGCACATGTGGCAACCGATTGTGTGCCATGCAAAGTCCCTCCTGGTGGCAAAAAAGGCACACATTGCCAGTAGTAGAAGGGTGGGGGAGCCTCTAGCTTAGTTCACAACCTTTTCCTAAGACTGAAGCTGGAAACTGCAGCCATGCAGCTGTACAAATCATAACACAAGAGCAGACCTGAGTACAAACACAAGTTTCAGAACTGATGCATGGTCCACACCCAAAGTAACAATGTACTTTCCACTTTACGCAAAAGGGTACTCAAGATGGCAGTAGGTGCAAAACTATCACTTTGGTGCCTAAGAATGATGCAACAAATACACATTCCAAAAAACACAGAAAATGGAATAAAGGCAACTTGCAAAAACACATTTCACACTTCAAAGTGAAGATATCACAGGCACAAAACAAAAGCACAGTTCCCCAGCACAAAAACAAATTGAACACATGCAAGAAGACAACAGTAATAACAATTTTTCAGTACTTACAAATACAAAAGCAAAATGGACAGCACAAAGAAAATTATATACCTCTGTCAGTAATGGGGAAGGGGGGGCAGGGAGATTAATGAATAAGAAATGTGTCCAAACATAGCAGATATAGTTGATAGGCATGTAAAGGGACCAAGCAGAAAGAAAACTGAAAGTGTTGTAGCTTCGTTGTGAACTGCATACATATCTTATAAGTTTTACATTTTCTTCATGCATGTTTTGGGGATTTTTTTTTGTTAAATTCATTTTTGTGTTTTCCTTTTTTTTTTTATCTCCTTTTGTGCTGCAGAGTTTAAGCTCTCTAAAAGGGGATAAGGCATTAGGTCCAAACTGCACGCATCCAAAAATGCTAAGGGAAGTGGCACAGGTGCTTACAGCACCACCAGCAAAAACATTGAATTGCTTGTTGAACACTAACATGGTTACTAGGGATTCAAGGACAGTCTACATTGTGTCTCTTCACAAACGTGGCAGTAAAGACTATCTGAGTAACTATAGACTTGTCAACCTTACATCTACAGTGGGAAACTACTGGAGGCATTACTAAGAAAATAGCTGTTAGATGTTCTTGAAATAAATTATCTACAAGACAGTAGGCAACACGGATTCATACTGGGGAGGTCCTGTTGGACAAACCAGACTGAATTCTTTGACTGGGGAACTAGAGCCACCGACAAAGAACAGACAGTAGATATACCACACCTGGACATCAGTAAGGCCTTTGACTTGATCGGCCACAGAAGACTAGTCAAGAAACTAAAGGATGTAGGCATGGAGAAAAGGGTAACAAATGAGTGAAACTGACTAATGGGGCAGACACAGAGGGTGGTAGTAAGCATGGAGCACTCCGAGGTGAAGAAGGTAACAAGCTGGGCACCACAGGGCTCAGTCCTGGGGCCTTTCCTCTTTAACATATTCATTTGTGACAATGGGGTAAGAGTTCTGGGAAAACTCTGCTTCTTTGAGGATGACACCAAGATCTGAGAGAGGGTAAGCAGTGACAGGTGAGGATGGGATTGGAGCAATGAAGGAGGATCTTCACATTGCAAAGTGGTCAAGGATATGGCAGATGAGGTTCAATGTCAATAAATTTAAGGTAATGCACATTGAGAACAAGAACACAAAAAGAAATACCTGATGATGGAGTGGTATTAGACAGCACAACTGAAGAAAAGGGTATGGGGGTGATAATACTGGAAAGCCTGAAGTCTATGGCACAGTGCAACAGGGTTCTGGGGTACATAGGAAGGGGGATCCGTGGTAAAAGCAGGAAGGTGATCCTTCTCCTCTGTAGATCTCTGGTTTACCCACACCCAGAGTAATGTGTGAGATTCTGGTGCCCTCAAGTGTGGAAGGACTGTGACAAGCTGCAGCTGTGCACAGAAGGGTAACAAGATGATCTGGGTGCATCAGGGAAAGCATATGAAGAAAGATTGAGAGACCTTTACATGTACACCCTGAAGACAAGAAAAAGGAAAGGAACACAAAACAAATGTACTGTACAAACATCTCCATGGGATTAACAAGGTGAAATGCATTGAATTGTTTACCCTACTGTAAGTCCACACATGTACACAAGGTGAACTCCACTAAAGATGACCAGGGAAAGGTTCAGAAGCTATGTCTACAAGCACTTTTTCACCAAAAAGAGTGCTGTATAAGTGTAACAGATCACTAGGGCAGGTCATCTTTCCCAAAATAGTGACTGGATTCACATTTTTTATTCACTTTTGTTTACAGTGTTCCCCCTTCCAGTCTCTGTTTCTGGCCACTCTCCAGCTCTCCTATGTGACTTCTGTGCCCTACCTTCCCTCAGTCCCTATCATCATCTAAGCTACTGTGGCTTCTACCCCTAGGTGAGGTTGCAATGGAAGGGATATAGCCCTGAACAGGACTGTTCAACTTTTATCAGGTGATGAGTTCTTGGAACAGCAGAGCCAGGCCCAAAAACACCAGGGTCCTTTGTCCACCAGAAACAAGGTCAATTTCTGTTTCTCTTTAGCTCTCAAGCTGCAGCCACTTGAGGGAGACCAAAACATGCCTGCATGCAGACCATGCTGCTTCTTCAGTCTCTGGCCTGCATCTGAACCTCCCATGGTACCCTTAGCTGCACTGCTACCTGTGACCACCCAGGTGGCAGTATTGCAGCAAGAGTGATGACCCTCTTTCTACAAATGAAGACAGCGTTCCCAGGGATGCTCAATCCTTCTCCCCACCAGCTGGACCCTTATGCCCCAGGTTTGTTTCTGAACCAGGACATTGGCATCATGAGTAGTGGCCATCCTGCTGTGTGTTGAGCCATTCCCAGGGATTTAAACATTGGCATCATGAGAAATGGCCATCCTGCTGTATGTTGAGCAGGTCCCATGGATTTAAACATTGGTTGGACAAGCACAAGTGTCTGAGGAGGGCAGGTAGAGGTGTAAATTGGGAGGTTAAAAGGGAGAAAGATGGTTACTAGGGCCATTGCTTGAGTAAAAGAGTTGAGCAGATTGGATGAGCCAGTAAGCATTTTTCTGAAATCATGTTCTATGTTTTTAAGTTTTTCTGTTTTTCTGAACTTGCAAATATTGTCAAATTAGCTTTCTTTCTTGTATGTGTCCTGGGATTTGTTCTCATGTTGCAGAATTTATTTTGGTTTTCATTTTTGTCCTTCAGTTTTAATCACGCACATATTGGAGAATCTGCTTACATTTACAGGTATAATTACTATTTAGTTTTCCCTGCTCTGGAGAATGTTCTTGATTTTGTTTTGTAGTTTGAGTTTTATTATGTTTCTCAGAGTTTATTTTGAGGCATCAGTTGTTCGTTAAAAGTGATACGAATAAATTGTGACTGATATGACATCGTATTAGCTGCCCACCAAACTGATTCAGCATCAGCTAATCAGTGGAACTGAACCATGTTCAATTTACCATTTAAACTGATCTGCAATCAGTTTGTATCAGAGCTGTCTCTAACCACCAGCATACAAAACAGCTGCCAACATAGCCTTTTGGTTAGGGGCACTGAAATGAAAAACAGGTGATCTGGATTTAAATCCCAATACCCTTAATTTTTCTTAAACCTCAAATTTTAGCATCATGATGATCCATGGTGATGTGGTGCTAGAAGAGTAAATCTACACTAAATGGTGTTTAATGCAAGAACAAAATACAGTAGCTTCTGAAGTAAAGAATTCTCACAGTACATGGATTCCAGAGCAGTTTGGTAGGTAAACTGATCCTAAAGCAGTAATTATGGGCACAATCTACTCTACCTGGAGCAATCACGCTCTTTACTCATATTGTACCCTTCCTGTTAGTGTTGTAGTAGTAAGATATGATTAGGAGGCTACCTCAGAAAAGTGAAGATAAAATAGCAAAAAAGTTGGGATGATGATAATCATAACAGAATGCTTAAAAGAGGCAGTCTAATAAGCATATGGGTACTGGGCCAGTTCTGTTAGCAAAGCCATCTTCCGCTCAGCTCAGGATACAATGACCATGCAATGAGGAAACCAGCAAAATCCCACACACAGTTGTGGACACTTGCTTTAGAACTTGCTACAGCTGCATAATGAGAGCTATGCTGATGTATGGCTGTAAGAAGAAGGAGAAAATAAGTTATGGGTGTTCCTTGATGCACCACAACTGACTCCTTACACCAAGTGGAGTTGAAGCATATCTCTCCACATCTTTTCCAATCACTACAGTGCACTTCCTTCCTCTCCACCTCACCACACTATTTTATTTCACAAACATAAAAAAACAACAGGCAGGGAGCTCTTGAGGGAGAGAGGGCTCTAATCTAGATGACTTCTCTTGTTCCTCCCCACTAATGTTTTTAACCTTTTTTTTTTCTTGTACTTGTACCAGACAAAAGAACTCAAGTCTCTCGCGTCTTAGCTCAGGAGAAGGGGCAGGGCATCAGTGTCTATCATGGCCCCTTTGCAGCTCTCACTGGATGAGCTGAGCTGCTCATTACAGTTATTACTTTGTGAGTGATGGCTAGTATTCAGGTGGACCAGCCCCATTTCCACTGTAGTGAGGTGCCCTTGTGTTAAAAATTTCATCCTACTCAATGTTAAATGCATATTTCATTTCTATAGCTTCTATTTTACATACCTTACAAATGTCAACAGCTTTCATCATAATGTGTCTTTTTTTTGACACAGTCCCTGGGATCTCTGGAATTACTGGATTGAGCTATTGCGGCAGACAGCAGAGTGAGTGAAGTGAAGTTGGAGCTGTATAACAGTATAACAATACTACATGTTTTTTCTTTTTTAGAAAAGGTATGCCATCTGTGCGAAATACCTCTTTGTTTTACTTCACTGTTTGACTCTGTTGTGACTGTGTTGCCCTTTTTTGCCATTTTGCTCTTCTGTTCGCAGGCCAGTGTTGGTCCGGGGTTGCTTGCTGAATAGCTGAATAGCCTGCCGCAGCGGAGAGGTGGAGGACTCTGTGCAGAACCCCAGCCTAGGTAGAGCTTTGCAGTCATGGCTGCAGTTACTGAGACGGTTAACCGAAAAGTTAGGAGGTAAAGGGAGATAAAGACAATATCAATACTGGGAGCCAAATACTTAGTGTGGACAAGAGGTCAAGAGGATTTGTAGATTTGAGTGACCTGAGTGGCCGTGAACTGCAACTGCAAGTAGAGGCTTTGTGGGCTCCATCTACAGTGTTTGAACATAACTGAGCTTTGTGACTCCTACGAACTATTAAACTAATCATACAAGCTATATGAATCTGTATGAAACTGTATAAAAAACTATATGAAATCATACGACAAGTGTAAACTGCAAGATTCGGGGTGTATTTTTTATATTTTTTATTTTTTATCATAGAACCATGAACCCCTGAATCTCGTGTGAGATAATTTGTACTATAGGATTTTGTTATAAGTTTTAAGATTGTAGGTTAATCATTGCTTTATTTTATTTTATTACGTTTTATTTATTCTAGGTTTGTTTTGTTTTTTCGGTTTTTGGTTTTAGGTTTTCATTTTTGTCTGTGATAATAACTGTTTGGTAATTGTTTAGGAAGTGATTGGCAATTAATTTCCTGATTATTTATTTCAGAGGTTTTGGAGTTTATTTTTTATTTAATTGTTTTATTGTCTAATTGCTTAGTTAATTGTGTATTTTAATCTAATTGCTTAGTTAGCGTGTTTAGTCAATCTGTTTGTTTAGTACATCCTTAATTTGCCTGTGGTTTTTGTGGGTTAATTGAGGAGTAGTTTAGTTAGCCTGCTTGTCCAGTCTGTCTATAATTGGTCCATGGTTGTTTCGGGTTAATTGGAGAGCAGTATAGTGGGCTAACATTGGAATGAGACAGTGTGTTTTATATTGTCTCTTTTTGGAGGTAATTGACTCTTGCTGTTTCAATTGGCATGTGTATTTCATGCATTTTGAGTATTTATGATACAAGTTCCCAAGGAATATAGATATCTGCTCATTTCTGTCCTCACTCTGTTGCGAATACAACTGAATTAAGTGGCTTACTCTGTCTCTCATTTGGTTCCTGTTGGGAGTTTACTGCACCATCCCTGTTATACTTTTATTTATAGCTATCTCTGGCAGTTTTTAGTACTTGCGTTAGTGACTGCATAGGAATCCTGCTGTGTTAAATAAAAGTCTGCTGAGGAATCCTGTATGGGCGCTTTTATCAACTGGGTCCCCGTGTGCTTCTTGGCATTCTGCCGTATTCTGCTGCCCTGAAATTTGGGGAATATGATGTGGTGACATCAAGTTTTGTAAGGCCTTGGTTTATATTGTTATAGTTTATGGTTTTATTGAATTGATGTTGAGACTTTTAGACTATTTAATTGATTATAGATTACAGGTTTAAATATCCTGATTTGATTATAATTAGTGCTACAGTTGCTGAGTATTTTTTGTACTGCATATAATATTGAAGTATTGTGAGTGAGAAGCCCTCTCGATTTTAGTTGTAAATTGTTTTTTATTCTTTATTCTTTTTGTTTTCTCTGTTATAGTTGGCAGAGGGGGAGCAAGAGTTGGAAGTTGTAATTTAACTATTTGTCAAGCCACTCGATAACAAGATATAGCACACTGATTGTCTTACAGCTTCAGCTTCACCTTTGGTGGTTTGCCTGCAAGGGTTGGTGTGGAGATTTTGGCCCTACCTATCATTATTCTGATATCGTTTTTTGGGGGGATATTTTGGACACTGTTGGACTTCTGTATTTTTGAAATGTGGATTAAATGTTGTGAATTTAAAATCAATCCAGTTATAACTGTATACTGTTTGTCCACAAAATTAATTCACAATTTGGGTTAGCCTTGTTTAGGGCTTACATTTTATATATATATATATATATATATACATATATATATATATATATTTTTATGTAAGAGCAATTGGTTTTTAGTAACAGATTGAACTGATAGAGAAAGATGAAAACTTATAGTAAGAAAAAGTTTACTAAGCCTGGGAAAATGGGAAATCTATCAAACATGTCTAAAAAAATCATTAAAAAGTACCATTTTGCCTGATATTTCTAAGATAACACATTTTATAAGACCTTTTTCAGACCAGATGGAATTAAGAGGTAATAAGAAAGTTAACAGAGGCTTTGTACCTAGGTCTGCGTCATCCCTGATCTTCGTTCAAGGAGTAAAGAGATCTGCTCACGTGAGCATCCTCTCTTAGAAGAAATTAGAATTCTAGAAGAAAATGATTTAGTAAATAGACCAGAGGCTGAAGTGATCCCTGAGCTTGGATCGGAGTGTTCTTATTCAGATATAATTTTATGTGGAAACTTGGAATAGTGAGAACTTTGGAAATGAGAAAAACAAAGCTATAATGAGAGGGGAAACCAGCTAGGATATTAGTTAAGGATAAAGAATTAGGGTCAGATGGTGCTAAGATATTGGCACAAAGTAATTTAATGGTCAATAAGAACAATGCTTCTAATAAGAAAATTGATATGGACATGGCATTTGATAATTGTGCTAATGCCATTAGTGTTTATTTATTTATTAAATTTTGGTGACTGGGTAGGCCCACTGAGTCCGGAAGGTCCCCTTTTCAGGGGCGACCCAGGATAACAATACAAGTTATAAGGATGAACAAGGACATAAGGAACATTTGAGGCATTGTGAGTTACATCATGAGGTGGTTACAGTAAAGAAAAATAGTGGATACAGGCATGGTAAAAGAAAAGCAGTGGATACAGGCATGGCTTACAGGCATGGTAAAAGAAAAGCAGTAGATGCAGGTATGGCTACAAGCATGGTTATCATCATGACATGTAAGCAATTGGTAGTACTTTGCATATAGTTTATTCAGGGGTTACACGTGGCCTCTGGTGAGCAGTCTATATAAGGCAGGTAGTAGGAAGGTTAAGCTAGGAGATGGGAGTTGGAGAGGAGAGGAGTACCTTAGGAGCTTTAAGTGCCATGACAGTGGCATGCGCTTGAGGTCAGCTGATGGGACTTAAGCCTGGTGCAGAAGTTCATGAATGAGGAGGAGGCCTGGACCTGGGGAAGGAGCTTGTTCCATTGGCAGGCTGCTTGGGAGGAAAAGGATCTTCCGCCAGTGTTTGTCCTTATCCTAGGGACTTCTAATAGCATTCTATCTGAGGTCCTTAGGTTCCTTGGATTGTTTTTGAGGGTTATGGGCCCGGCAATGCTTGGCAGAGCATGGGGTTTGAGAAGCTTGTAGGCCTGGACAAGCAAGAGGTGTTGGAGGTGGGCAACCAATGTGGGCCAACGAAGACTGGCCAAAGTGTCACAGTGGTGACGTCTCAGGTGGTCTAAGGTTGCAAAATGAGCTATTTTTTTATATAGGGTTTGCATCCTGGTACTCTCTTGTTTAGCCATGCCCTGTATAATAGGGGCCGCAAAGGTCAGGTTGGGTAGAAGGACACTGGTAGCTATGGAGAGCCTGGCTTCAGTGATGAGTTGGTCCCTGAGTTGGCACAGGGTGGCAAGTTTCTGATGTAGGGTCCTGGTGACCTGGTCCATGTTTTCCCTGTATGTGATATTCTGATCCAATGTGGGGCCTAAGTATTTAAGGGAGGGGACTACGTTAATGGCTTTACCAGAGAGTGAGGTTAAGGAGAGGGATGAGGACCTGTCAAATCCCAGGGATTTTGGCTAGAATATCATTGCCTTGGTCTTGTCGGCATTTAGTACCATTATGTTCTTACATAGCCAAGTCTCTAGTGAAGTGAGATCCTTTTGGAGTAGAGGGCCTAGGGCAACCATGTCACGCAGGGGTCAGAAAATGACAGTATCATCAGCATACTGCACAACCGAGCTCTCCCCGCAGTGAGTACGCAGGTCATTGGTAAACAAGGGAAACAGGAGGGGGCCTAGAATTGAGCCCTGAGGTACACCCTGGTTTAGGGGTAGTGGGTCAGACATGGTCCCTTTCTATGAGACCCTCTGTGCCCTGCCTGATAAGTAGCTCCCAAACCACTTCAGGGCATGATTGTCTAGGCCTATATTTTGCAGCTTCTGTAGCAGCAAGTTGTGGTTGATGAGGTCGAATGCCTTGGATAAGTCTATAAAGACCGCACCAGTGGTTATCCCTTTGTCCATTGCCCTGAGAACTTCATCCGTGAAGTTAATGAGGGCAGTGTCAGTACCATAGTTTGTTCTAAATCCATGTTGGGAGGGAACAAGGAGCTGATGAGCTTCCAGGTAGTCCCTGAGGTGATTGTAGATGAATCTTTCTTGCATCTTAGCAAGTGAGCAGAGGAGGGAGATGGGCCTACAGTTGTTGAGTTTTTCCCTGAGCTCCCCTTTGTGAATAGGGACAACATTGGCATGTTTCCATGGGTCAGGGACTGCTCTTTCCCTCAGTGATCGATTGAGGAGCATGGTTATAGGCCAGGCTAAGGAGGTAGCTCCTGTCTTGAGTAGCCGAGGGTTGATACTGTCGGGTCCCCCTGACCCTTTCAGTTTCAGGTTCCTTAGGAGGTTTAGTACTTCAGTGCATTTAGCCAGTCTCAGGTGAAATGGGGGTCTTTCCATGTGAGGTGGTTCATCTGAGGTAGGGGGGGAAGAGTCTGGGGAGACAGACAGGTCTTGTAGGCCTCGAGGTCTGAGAAGTGCCTGTTAAGGGCAGCCAATATTTGAGAAGGGTCACTTGTGAGCTGACCATTAATCTCCATGGGACAGGACTCAGGCTTTTTGCTGCCCTTGATCAGGTCATTGATATGATTCCAGAATTGCTTGAGGTTGCCCAGGCTGGTTTTCTGGAGGTGTGTCAAGTAATATCTCTTAGCAAGTTTTATGACTCTCTTGGCTTTGTTCCTCAGGGCTTTGTATTCAGTGAGATCTGACGGGAGGGAGGAGAGCCTAAACTTTTTCCAGGCTTTTTCCAGAGTAGCCATTAGGGCTTTGAGGGAGGGATAGATCCACTTGTAGCAGCTGCCTTTAGCCCTCATTCTCTTCATTGGAGCAAAGAGGTTGACCGCTGTGGTTAGTTCATCCTGGAAGTATTGCACAGCCTCACTAAGAGTATGGAGAAGATTTATGGGGTTCCAGTCTAGACTACCTAGGTAGTGATTGTATTGTAGTTCAGAGAACTTGGAGAAGTCACGGTCAGAGAGAATTCTAGGTTGGACCTTGGGTGGTTTGTTTTTCCATATACAGAAGATTGGGGAATGGTCACTCAGGGAGTCTGCCTTTGTGCCCGCACTCTGTATATTAGTGGGGTTAGACACCAGAGCCCAGTCAAGGGTGGTGTTGATAATAATGGAACCGGCCAGGATGTATTTGTGTTATCTCCTGAAGCTGTAGATATTTACCAAAATATTAATGAAGGGGGGTCTAACATTGTAAGGCATGACTATGAAAGTGGATCCTACTTAAAAGATTTTAACTCTTTTATTACACCATATATAAAACAAAGGTATAGAGATACTCTAATGATTCCAAATACTAAATTAGGCTGTGTGCATTCTAATTTGAGATCCCCCTTTTTAAATAAATCATGTTCAGAGATTGGGTCTCATGTAACAAGTAAAAATATTCTGATAGGGCAAGAAAGGGATAGTGAGCTCATTGATAAACTTAACGAAATAAAGAAAGAAATTTGTTTTGGTAATACACAGCTTTTGGAACTGGGTGCTATGTTCAAATCATTTGTGGAATATTTTGTGAAACTTCTATTAGTCATGAAAAAACAAGTTCCTTAAGGGAAAATGATAGAGTTGTAAAGGATGTTCAGATTTTGGAGAGTAGGGGAGGCAAGGCTACTATTTCAAAAAAGAAAAAGAAGGTAAAAAAGGAATATGGTAGTACATGAAGAAAGGAAAAAAGGGGATAGAAAGAAAGCTGAAAGCTCAGAATTGAAATCAGTTAAAATGATAACATCTGAGATTGATGATAATGAGGTTAAGGAAATTGAACAGGTAATCCAATAATTAAATCAGAGAAAACAGCTTTTAAAGAAGAATCATAAAGATCTAATTAGCTACAATTTACCCTCTGGAAGGAATGATGTACGGAATCCTAAAGAACAATCAGTAGGTAAAGGAAAATCTAAAGAATTAGGTAGGTGTGGATTAGACAGGGAACATATTCCAGCTAAGGGAAGTGTTATTCTCAATAAAATCAGGGGAAATAATGCATCCAAGGTTAAAACTATTGTTGATGAAGATCGGAAAGATAGATTGATTAGGGAAGGTAATATGTTGCCTACATTATTTTTAAATAGTGTTCCATAGGGAAGAAATGAAAATCCCTATACTTTGAAGTTAACAATGTATAACCTAATGAAAGGGATTATGGGTTATACATTTGGTTGGCAGGATATTGCCTCTGTAAATAGATACAAATCTAGCCCTTAACAGCAATGGATTTGTTTGGTGTTAAACAAAGATGAATTAAGGATTGAGCTGTTGAAAAAAAAGTGAGCTTCACGAGTTAGGTATTTTATTGGATTCCACAATTATGGAAGATCTGCAGACTAAACCTCCAAAAGAAAAAAGAAGTACACAGTTGAAGATATTAGGTTGAGGTAAAGAAAAGAAAATATGTAAACAAGCAAAGATTATGGTATTTATGAAACCAACTGAAATTAGTCTGGATGGTGATTCTGAAGCTTCAATCTATATTCAAGGAAGGAAAAAATTAGGGTATAGAATTATTAATAGTGTGATACTGGATTTGGACTGTAGCGCTAGTGTGGTTGACTCCCCAAATGTTGAAAATGCATCCTTTTTGAATGATCCTCGAGAGAGCACTCTATAGTTAAATGACAGCAATAATTGACATAGTTATTTAAAGGTCGGAAGCCATCCCTCCATGTTTTCTTGGAATGTAGCAAGTTTAAGATCTAAATTGGAGGATAAATGTGTTTTGGAATGGATAACTCAATTTCCAATTTTGTTATTCCAGGAAACCCGGTTGGTTTGATCAGATGAGCTTTTAATTGAAGGATATAAAATGTGGTATGTTCTGGCGTGTCAGAAAAGTAAATTTGGTAGGAGTAAGGGTGGCTTAGCTATTTTTATTAATAATTCATTAACTCTGGGATGCATTGACTCCAGCGCATATAGTGGCTTTTTTATGTATTTAATTTTGAAGTATGGGATTAAATGTGTTGCACTGTTTAATATTTATATTCCCCTTTATGTAAAGCAGAAGGATTATGGGATTATTTTGAATAATTTGGGATAAGATATTGACTCTATTAGAGTTCATTTCCCAGGTATTAATCTTATTTTGGCTGGGGATTTAAATGCTCATACAGGAAATCTGATAGAAGAAAGAAGATCTGAATGGGGTTTGGATGATACTCTTAATATACCTATTAGACAATCAAAGGATAAAAAGGTTATGAGCAATGGTAGGCGTCTAATAGATTTTCTAGGAAGAAATCACTTGAGAGTGTTAAATGGACATTCTAGAAATGACTGGGAAGGAGAAATAACATTTCTTTCAGCAAAGTGAGGCAGTGTAATAGACTATTTTATAATAGATGCTTCTTTATACCATACTGTAGACTTTTTTAACATACATAGAGTCTGGGATAGTGATCACTTTCCATTGGAATGTAAAAGTAAAATAGTTGGATTGACATTTAATAGTAATAAGAGAAATGAGTCGGAAATAAATCAAACTATGTGTATACAATATAGTAAAAAAAATTGTCTGGAATGAGTTTACTAAATGAATAGTTGATAGATTTATAGATTGTAATAATTGCTTGCAAGCCCTATTTTATTGGAGTGATGAAACCATTCATGAAGGCGAGCTAAATTATTATAATATGATAAGAACTTTTGATCAGTTTATGGTAAATTGCAGTGACCAACTATGTAAGGTAAAGTGCCCACAGTTTAATAGTAATATTGGTTTGACTAAACCTTGGTATGAAAAGGATTGTAGGAAACTGAAAAAAGTAATAAAGAAAATTGGAAAGCTAAGGCAGAAATCAACAACTCCTACAGTTTACTGTGCACTGAAAAATTTGAAAAAAGAGTACAGGAAGTTATTAATCAGTAAAGAAAGATCATATAAATCTGATCTGTGGTCACAATTGCAAAACACTATATGGAGGAAAGATACAAAATTATTTTGGACATTAGTCGCATTTGGATGTGATGAGAAGAATGTGAGATATAATCTATATGGCTTTATTTCTGGAAATATATTCCAATATTTTGAAAATACCTATTATAGTAGTTTACGTGCTTTGAATGTTAAAGATTGTGAAATTTTATTGGACAATAAGACAACCTGTCCCTATATTTTTTCAGTGTCAGAGGTCAGATTAGCCATTTTAAATCAGAAAAGGAATTAAGTAGCAGGGCATGATGGCCTTTCTGCAGAAATTTTTCTACATAATCCGAAGACTGGACTAAGCTTTTGACCTTAATTTTTAATATAGTGAGTAAAACCTTGCTATTGCCTGATGGCTGAAACCAAGGAATAATCATACCATTATTAAAAAATGGAGATAAACAAGACCCTAAGAACTACAGACCAATTACTCTTCTCTCAATTGTTCAAAAAATTCATACCAAGTTAATTTTAAATAGATTAGAGAACTGGATAGAGGAGAATAAATTAATATCTAAATGGCAATGTGGTTTTAAAAACAGTGTGGCACATTGGATTTAATTTTTATATTAAATTATATTATAGACATCTCTGTGGAAACTAAGAGAACTTCTCTATATCTATGTTTTATTGATATAAAAGCCACTTTTGATTCAGTTAACAGAGTTATCTTATGGGAAATTTTGAAGAAAAGGCATATTGACTTACACTTGCTCAGCATTTTAAAAATGCTACATTATAATACTACAGCAAGGATATGTTACACTAGGGATGGAGCTCAATCTGACCAGATAAATATATCTAAAGGAGTGAAACAAGGATGTTTGTTAGCCCCAGCCTTATTTAATTTATATATTGAAACTTTGTGGTCCAGATTAAAAAATATTGACACTTTTGAACCCAAAGTTGATAACGAAGAAATACAATTGTTATTGTATGCTGATGATGCTATTTTTTTTATAGAGAACACCATTAGGTTTGAAGAGGGGCATTATCAGCATAATGTCATCCTTAAAAGAGCTGGACCTAGAACTGAATGTTGGAAAGACAAAGATTATGGTCTTAGGTAGAACATAAGATAAGAGAAAGCTATAGAATATAAATGGTACTCTATTAATTTTGATGTAGTTCAGACTTATAAATATCTTGGAGTTACATTTGAGAGAAATCACTTTTGGTCTGCTCATGTGAGGGAAATTAAAAACAATTCGTATAAAACCACAAGTGCCATTTTAGCTTTTGCTAATAAGTTTGCTGGCAATAGTTTTAGGCCATTGATATCAACATTTGAGGCAAAAACAATCTGTCAATTGTTATATGGTGGGGAAATTTGGGGTGTGGCTCTCAATAAAAAGTATAATACTGAAGCGGCACAGAACAGATTTTTTAAACTTATATTGAATTTTCCAAGGGACTGTCCTTCCGCATTTTTGCATTTGGAATCTGGTATACTTCTTTTAAAGGAAAGACTGATAATTAGAGCAATTAAGTTTTGGGGTAAGATCCAAGATATGACTAAGGATAGGTTACCAAAATTGTGCTGGATAGACTTTATTAAATGCTCACAACCTCAAAATGTTAAAAATGTCTGGTTCTTAAGATTGAATGATAGAGTGAAGTCGGTAGGGTTTGAGGGGATTATTTATCCAACTGAGGTTTGTAATACGAGACAATATATTGAAAATATTGTGTTAAGGTTAAAAGATATTGCTATTAATAAGGATTTTGAGACAATTCATGATGTGGACAGATTTGGTATGTATTCCTTACTTAAACAACATTGGGGTACGGAAACTTATGTTATGATTTGAGAAATAGCTTTGCATAGAAACATATTATGTAAACTGAGATTGGATATGTTAGGTTTAGATACTATTAATGTTAAACAAAATTATGTTCGGAGTAAAAGATGTGACTGTACTGATAAATTGTTTCCCAAAATGCTTCATGTTATGTATAACTATCAAAAGTGGGAGACAGAGAAAGAGAGATGGTTAATTCCACTATCGGTGGCAGTGTCTTCTGGGATAATTGATGGTAGTCAGAAAGAAATTTTAAAATTAGAGAAATTGAATGTAATATTTGGTATTGCTAAATTCCTTTTAGTTTGTGGAACTGAATATTGTTAAGTTTATGAATATGTGCAATAGAAATAATAGTGTAATTTTAAATAAGGAATGTCATAAATCTCATGGATTTTATATGTTTGTTTGTAATTAATAAACTTGAAACTTGATGTGTCTTAGATATGTATGATTTTGTATGACTGGCGCTCCTGTCTTTTCTTTAAATATAAGCCACAGCATGTTCCTCACAGCATCTGAGGTGCACAGTTATGTCAATGGAACCACTCAATAAGCTGTACTAGTATAGCGTCAAGTATGAACTGCAGTCTCTATAACTGTAAACTACATGCTGCACTATTATCACGGCTACACTGTCACTGTTTTAGTGCTAAAGAAGTGCTTATGTTATCCAGGGCTCAATAAAAGATATTCTAGTGTGTGTGTGTGTGTGTGTGTGTGTGGTTTATGCAGCTTGATTCAAACCCGCTTCTTTCAGCATGCTTCTCAGTTCAAGTGATAGCACTAGCGAGTGGGCTGGAAACCTATGAAGGCTGATACTTTTTTTCTGCTAATTACTTGTGGTGTACACCATTACTGATTATGTGTTATTCTTTTTACTTGATGCAATGATCATACTACAGCAGCCTGCCTTACCTTATGTGCTCATTACAGCTGCATAAGTTCTTATCCTTCCAGGTTGGCCCGCAGTCCCCAGGGTAGACATACCTCTCCTTCATGCACCATTCCTTCCACCATTACTTGAAAGCCTTGGTGCAGAGCTCCCTCTCCTTCTACATATAGTATAACAAGCACTCACCACTCCCATTTTTAAACACATGGGAAATACAGAATCAACCAGATAAAAGAACTACCTTTACCAAACATTATATTTACACATGGAGATGACTACCACAATTAATCTTTGCATTTAAGGCCCCGAAACACCCTTAGCAAGTTACTACATTAGCAGCCATAGTGGCTCTGACCAGAGTTTGTTTTATTGGTTGCTACACCTTAGTCCCTAATGTTAGTCTGCCCGTTGCTAACAAGACTTGCCTTGCAGTGTCTTGTTAGTCTATTTATATTGTATTTATTGTATATATTTTAATCATATTGTCATAGACTTCAAGCTACCAGATGTAGATTGGTGCCTGCATACAGGGCAACTACCAGGAGTAGGGACATACTCAACTCTTTGCTGGAAGACTCATTCAGACAACTAGTAGAGAAACCCACCCATGGTGGGGCAATGCTGGACCTGGTATTGACAAATGGGGATAGCATTTTTGATGTCATGGTGGGTGACCACATGGGAGCCAGTGACCACCGTACAGTATGGTTTACCATAAGGACTAAGGTAGAAGTAAATGACACCAGAACTAGGGTTCTAGACTTCAGAAGGGCCAACTTTGAGGCAATGAGGAAATCTCTCAAGGACTGGCTGGGGTAGGAAATCTTGGGGGTGTGGAGAACCTGTGGGATAAAATCAAGGAGGGTATCTAACAGTTACAAGTCTCTGCATCCAGCAGGTTAGCAAGGGTAAAAGGGAAAAGAGACCTCTTTGGTTCTCAATGGAGGTAGCAGAAAAGGTAAGGGCAAAAAAGCAGGCCTTTCTGAGATATAAAATAACTCAAAAAGAGGAGTACAGGTCTATCAGGAAAAACAAAGGGAGGCAGAGAGGGCAGTCAGTAAGGGTAAAACACAAAAAGAAGGAAAGGTTGCCAAATCACTGAAGAAGGGGGATAAGTCATTCTTCTGATACATAGGGGAAAAAAGAAAGACCAAAGGAGGAATAATTAGGCTGAAGGGTTAAGGGGGAGGGGTCTGTGTGGAAGAAGATGATGAAAAAGCAGACATGCTAAATAGATACTTCTGCTCAGCATTTACAGTGGAAAAATCAGGTAATGGACCAGTGTTAGAAAACAAGGGAGCAAGGGTATCAGAGATGGACAGAAGCTCTTTCACAGTAGATGATGTCCTAGGGGAACTATCATGTCTAAAAGTGGATAAGGCAATGGGTCCTGATTGGGTACACACCAGAGGGCTGAGAGAACTCAGGGAGGAGTTGGCTGCATCTCTAATGGGCCTCTTTAAGCTGTCTCTGGAAATGGGGGTGGTTCCAGGAGACTGGAGGAGGGCTGAGGTTGTCTCATTGCACAAAAGTGGAAGCACAGAGAGGGCAGGGAATTACAGACTTAAGAAACACAGAAACATAGAATTTGATGGCAGATAAGGACTGCTTAGCCCACCCAGTCTGCCCATTTCCCTGCCTACTGGATAAGCTGCAGATCCTAGTTAACCAGCAGCCTACTTCTTTCTACCCCCACCCCCTAGAATTGCCTTATGACTGTCCCATGCATGCTTGAATTCCACCACTGTTTTTGACTCCAAGACCTCCTCCGGAAGGCCATTCCATGCATCCACAACCCTCTCTGTGAAAAAATGCTTCCTTAAATTACCTCTGAGCCACTCCCACTCTATCTTCAAATTGTGCCCCCTTGTTCTTGCACACCTCTTTTTTTGAAAGATGCTACCCTCTTGGACTTTGTTGAATCCCTTGAGGTACTTGAAAGTTTCTATCATGTCCCCCCTCTCTCTCCTTTCCTCGAGGCTATACATATTAAGCTCCTTAAGTCTCTCTTCATATGTCTTCGCGTGCAGACCCTGCACCATTTTAGTTGCCCTCCTCTGGACAGCTTCCATCCTGTCTATGTCTTTGCGAAGACTGGGTCTCCAGAACTGCATACAGTACTCCAGATGGGGTCTGACCAGCTGTCTGTACAGAGGGATAATAACTTCCTGTTTTCTACTGGTGATGCCTCTCCCTATGCATCCCAGTATCCTCCCAGCCCTCCTTGCTTCCCTCTCACATTGCTTGCCCACCTTTAGGTCATCTGATATGACTACCCCCAGGTCCCTTTCCATTTTTGTTGTTGTTAGTATCTCACCCCCCATTGTGTACTCTTCCCCTGGGTTTTTGTTTCCCAGGTGCATTACCTTGCACTTCTTAGCATTGAATCTAAGCTGCCATACATTTGACCATTCCTCTAACCTTGCCAAGTCCCTTTTCATCCTTTCCACCCCACCTTGTGCATCAACTCTGTTGCAGATCTTTGTGTCATCTGCAAAGAGACATACTTTTCCTTCCAGTCCCTCTGCAATGTCGCTTATAAAGACATTGAAGAGGACCGGTCCTAATACTGAACCCTGTGGTACCCCACTAGTAACCCCTTCTTTCAGAGTGGACTCCATTTACTATTACTTTCTGTGTCCTATTCTCCAGCCAATTTTTACCCAGGCTGTCATCTTGGGACCCACTCCCAGGCTAGCTAACTTGTATATTAATCTTTGTGTGGGACTGTGTCAAATGCCTTGCTAAAGTCTAGGTAGGCCATGTCCACAGCCCTCTCTCTGATCTACTACTTTGGTCACCCAGTCAAAGAAATCTATCATATTTGTCTGACATGACCTTCCCACTGTGAATCCATGCTGCCTTGGGTCCTGTACCTCTGGCCTCTAGATATTTGACAATTCTTTCCTTCAGAAGTGATTCCATCATTTTCCCTACCACTGAGGTTAAACTGACAGGTCTGTAGTTTCCTGCTTCTGCCTTGCTCCCACTTTTGTGAAGGGGAATCACATCTGCCCTCCTCCAGTCCTCGGGTACCACTCCATCCTCCCATGATTTGTTAAACAGGGTAGTAAGTGGTGTCACTAATTCCACCCTTAGTTCTTTTAGAATTCTGGGATGAATCCCATCAGGCCCCATTGCTTTGTCCACCTTCAGTTTTAAGAGTTCTTTCAGAACCCTTTCTTCTGTAAATGGGCTGGTATCAACTTCTGTATCCAGAGTGTTTCTACTGTTTGTTTTAGGTACTTCCCCCTCTTCCTTTGTAAATACTGAGCAAAAATATTTGTTTAGTATCCCTGCCTTTTCACAGTCACCCTCTGCCCACCCTCCCCTTTATTAAGCCTCACTATCCCTCCCTTGGTCTTCCTTCACTCCCTGATGTACCTATAAAAGGTTTTATCCCCCTTCTTAACTGAGTTGGCTATCTTTCCTCAGTTTGGGCCTTTGCTGTTCTGACTGCCTTCCCAGCTTCCTTTTGCTTTAACTGATACAGTTCTCTGTCCTGCTCCTTCTGTGATTCCTTGTACTTCCTGAAAGCTTTCTTTTTCTCTTGAACCTTCACTGCCACTTCCTTTGAGAACCATAGTGGTTTCTTACATCGTTTAGTTTTGCTTATTTGCTTCACACAAAGGCTTGTTTACTGTGATGGCAGTTTTTATTATTCCTATTGTTCTTCCCACCCTCCTTCCTGCCCATTTGCATAGTGCATTCCTTAGGCACTCACCATTTTGCAAAGTCAACCTCCTAAAGTCCAGTACCTTTGCCTTTGTATGGTTTGACTCTATTGCTGTGTTTGATTGAACCATACTGTTCGATGGTCTCTAGTTCCCAGATGGCTACCCACTTCTACATCTGTGATCCTCTCTTCATCTCCATTTGAGAGAACCAGGTCTAAGATTGCTCCCTGTCGAGTGGGCTCCAATACTAGTTGTCTAAGGCATGTCCCCTGTAGGGCATCTAGAATAACCCCACTCTTCGAAGTGGCTGCTGCAACTGCACTCCAGTTAACATCTGGCATATTCAGATCGCCCATCAGCAATATCTCCCCATTTTCTGCCTTACTAAGTATACTTTCTATCATTTCCTTGTCCATTTCCTCCCCCTGAGAAGGGGGTCTGTATACAACCCCTGTGCGGATTGTGGTGCTATTGCCAGTCTCAATTTACCCACAGTGCTTTTCTCCTCCCTGTTTTCCCTTTTGTTCTGCTGCTTTGATTCCTTCCCTTATGTAAAGAGCTATTCGTCCTCCTCTATTACCCTCTCTGTCCCTCCTGTAGATAGTGTATCTTGGTATGTTTACATCCCAGTCATGGTTTTGTGTGAACCATGTTTCTGTGACTGCCACGATATCCAGATGTTCCTCCTCCATCAAAGCTACTAATTCAGGAAGCTTGTTACTCAGACTACAGGCATTGGTACTCATTGCTTTCCATTTTTTGATTGACTTGTCAGCCTGACTTTGGTAGTGGGAAAGGTTATGGAGACACTGCCAAAAGGGAGGTTGCTGGAGTATCTGGAGGCTGAAGGACTGCAAGTTCCAAGGCAGCATAGGTTCCCAGGGAGAAGATCCTGTCAGTCTAATCTGATTGAGTTATTTGATTGGCTGACCATGGTAGTGGATCAAGGGGGGGCGGCAGTAAACATGGCCTAGCTGGACTTCAGCAAGACCTTTGACTGCGTCCCCCACAGAAGGCTAGTGAACAAACTAAATAGTCTTGGGGTGGGACCAAAGGTAGTTAGATGGATGAGAAAACTGGCTGGGAGGTAGAAGTCAGAGGGTGGTGGTAAATGGTGTGCACTTGAGGGAAGGAAAAGTGGTTAGTGTGGTGCCACAGGAGTCAGTGTTAGGTCAAGTACTCTTCAATATATTTATCAGTGATATAGCTGAGTGGCTGGTAGGGAAGGTGTGTCTAGTTGCAGATGATACCAACATTTGCAACAGGATGGACACTCTGGGGGGGGGGTTGAGCAAATGAGGGAGGACCTTGGCAAACCAGAAGAGTGGTCAAGGGTCTGGCAACTGAGCTTTAATGCAAAGAAGTGCAAGATCATGCACCTGGGGCACAGGAACCCTGCAGCTACAGTAAGTACCACTGTGGGAGGAGGGAAGAGAACTGACAATCAGAACACAGGAATGGGACCTGGGAGCAATGATTTCTAATGGCCTGAAGGTGGCTAAGCAGTGCAACAAGGTGGTGGGGAAAGCCAGCAGAATGTTGGGGTGCATAGGCAGGGGGATCACCAGCAGAAGGAGGGAAGTCAAAATGCCCCTGTACAGGTCATTGGTGAGACCTCACCTTCAGTACTGTGTACAGTTCTGGAGGCCCTCCCTCTTAATGGACATAGTCAGGGTTGAAGGGGTTCAAAGGAGGGCAGCCAAGATGGTGCAGGGCCTACACCCAAAGTCCTATGAGGACAGACTCAGGGAGTTAAACATGTACTCTCTGGAAGAGAGGAGGGAGAGGGTATACATGATAGAGTCTTATCTCACAGGTGTCAACAAGGTATGGGAGAGAGTATAATTGAGAGAAAGATTTGCACAAAAACAAGGGTTCACACAATGAAGCTGGAGGGGGAACTGAGGGGGAATGTCAGGAAGTTTTTTCTTTATAGAGAGGGTGGTGGGAGCTTGGAACAAACTCCTAATGGAAGAGGTGGAAGCTAAAATTATCACAGGCTTCAAGAATGTGTGAGATAGGCAAAGGGGAATCCTAGCACCAGGGCTAACATAAGGAAAATCTGCAGACCTATAGGGGGCTAGGACAGGATCAGCAGGGTGGACTAGGTGTGCCAGGAGGTCTTTATACACTGACAATTTCTATTTTTCTATTGTCTGGTTTCATAAACATGTAGTTGGCCTGCTCCTCCAGTGCCTTGTAATTTTGACCTTTATTTCTGCTTATCTATGTACTGCCTTTGCTATGTAATCAGTTATATATGCTGTTGTTAATGTCACTCACTGGTGCTGTACTGTAACTTGTTGTCTACTGACCCTATGTAACCTCCTGGGTTGTATCTGAAAATATGCTTGTCTAGTGCATTAACCTGGTCAAAAAAAAAAAGTACTAAATGAATAATATCTTAATACCTGATCATACTCTCATGGTGATCCATGATTCCATATGTCTTCCACAGCTCTATTTTTCATACTTGAGACTAGAACCCCTATTACTGGTGGATCCTGAATTCCCTAAATGAGTGACTTCTGAGGTGGCAGTAATCTTCTGGCAGAACTGTGCTTGGAATTTTCAGCTGGCATGCCCTGGGGAGCTCTTGTGGCTCAAATGAGAAGGGAAAATTATTGAGTTTGCCACCCCCAGGTGGAAAATGTCTGTTCAGGAATTTTTGCAACTGGAATCTCTCCTGTTGACCATTAAAGCAATGTAAAAATCATTAACACACACCTGACTGGACAGGCTAAATGGGCTCTGACTATATTGAAGCACAGATACTGGGAGAGAAGAGAAAAGGCTGGGAAAATCTTGTCCTATGAACTCTGCATGAAGAAACAGCCCCGGGGGTATAGTCCCTAGGGGGTCTTTGAGCATCAAGCCATTGGAGGGGATGCTCTTATGAAAGTCCTTTTTATGCTCAGCTGTACTTCTCCTCTACCATACCTGAACAAGTTAGTCTCATTGTTCTCTCACTTCCCAGACTGTTTGCACATCAGCAGATGCAGTTAGACAGCCTGCTCATAATGGACGAGATCCTAACTGCCACTGAGGAATTAAATCAGGGGAAGGCTACCAGGGATGATAGCTTGCTCATTAACTTCTGTCATAACATACTCATGATAGCTGGCCCTCATTCACTGGCAGCTTTTATGGAAGTTCTAGTTAAGGGAGCTCCTTTTTCCTCTATGAAAGGTACAGTTATTATAGTACTTCCCAAGAAGAGGAAACAACTCACAAAATGTGGCAGTTACTGACCAATATACTTTATTAATGCGGCTGCCTTTAGGTGTGTGTGTGTGTGGGGGGGTCAATCTAGAAGTGAGAGAGAGGAGCATGTCATTGCTATTAGGTGGGCATCTGGGGTGGGGCAGGAGGAATGATCTTCGAGAGGGAAGGTAGAGAATGCTACTGGCATTGTGTATGTCCATGTGTATGGACAGCAACACTATTTCCAAACATGGCTTACAATCTAGGAGAGGGAAGGGAGAGAACTCCTTAGTCAATAGGTTAAGTAAGAGATGGGGACCAACAGTGTATCCTAAAATGCCTTGCAATCCAGGAGATGGATGGGAGACAAAGAATGAAAGAAAGAGCTGAAGAGACTGAAGAAAAGATAAAGCCATGGTAAGAAAGCTGAAAATGTACACAAAAGGTGGAAGCTGAACAAAGGAAGGGTGAAACAAACAAGTAGAAAAGAAAATAAATTGATCATGCTGACAGAGCAGACATTTAATTCTTAATATTTACATTATACTGTATGTAGCTCCAGAACAATATTATTGGCATTGATACGCCATGTAAGGATGGGGGTGACAGAGTTCAGACTGTGTTTCTTAACAGGACTACCAAATGTTTCTGTACGACATGTAGATTGCTCTAGTACCAAATAAAAAAAAATCCCAGTCCCTACTCCAACTGTTAGTTCAAACAGATTTATTGTCTATCTGTCTTCAAGAGGTACTTCATTGTTAACTCAAGCTATTTAACAAGACCAGAATTGTTTGCACAAGCCAACTATTGTTGTTTTCCCCTCTCTGTGCTTCCACAATTGTTGAACTATAATAGGACTGGGAACAGTTGCTCCGCTTGACGTATGGGAGGAGGATGATGTTGGTGTTGCAAAAGCATGGAGATCAAAAATAAAATTATGGGGCCCCCTCATATATGAATGCTTTTAGGGCCAAAACTGCCATATCAACATGCCACAGTACTTATTTATATGAAATTTTCTCACTTACTGTATTTGCAGAAAAAACTGTGAATCTTTTAAAATGACCTGAAATGCTTACAGCTATTGCCTTGCTATAGGTTATAGCAATGTTGAGTAAGCTACAAAATAATGATTGTAAATTAATATTTTTGAGGTCATTTAATTTTGCTCAAATTCAGTGATGTACCAGATGTTCAAAGATACCGTTATGACTGCTAATTATAATCTAATTTCATGGCCCAATGGTAGTGAATGACAGAACTACAGTGTCTAACGGCCATATACACCATGTCAAAATAAGATGAAAGGCTGAGAGAAAGTGTCTGACCATTTCATCAGTCAGTCATTACTGCAGAGCAGCAATGGATACTGTACCTTGGCATATTGCATTTAGAGTTGTTTAGAATGGTTGAGTTGGAATCTGAATGATACTACATACAGTATGTGTGGAGAATGTAAGCTGATCAAAACTTTCATGAAGGTTGAGTGGCGTGGAAGAAGAGGCAAACAAAATACATCTCTTCTGTTACTGACTTCCAAATTTTTGACTTTATAACTTCAATGAATATCTACTTTACAACAATCTGTTATTTATGCAAAATGGCAGGCACCTAGAATATTGCTTGAAAGGTTTGGATAGTTAATTCCAGTTGATTTTAAACCAACAGTGCATGTTAGTGGTTAAAATTTAAACCTGTATTTTTTTTCTTCTGTTTTTACATTACCCCTTACCTCCTGTTTCATATGATATCCTTTCCCCTCATTCTGAGTCTACTTTAGCATCTTTTTTACAGCTACAGTTATGAGAGGAGCTCTTCTTTTTATAGTGTTTGATCCCGGGGTTTGGTTCAGGTTTTCATCAGTATTCTCTGTTGTTTTGAACACCAGCTGTTTAAAAGTACTTTTTTTGTAACTAAAAATACAACAGACACCACTTCCTGACATACAAAAACAAACTCTGGTCAGAGCCAATATGGCTGTGGACAGCTTGTAGAAGTGGCAAGCTCGTGGAAAAGAATATGTTGAGCTTTTGCTGCACCGGAGTCAGATGTAAGTAAAACTGCAGCGATTACAGTACTGCACATGCATGACATTCGCACATGTGAAGTTTGCCCTGTAGTCAGCTCTGCACAACATGGTGATGCTGAGATAACTACGTATCCATAATAGTCATGTATGTGCAGTTTAAGTCAATATGACCATGTTGCAAATGGTGGCCATCAGTACTGCAGTTGCAGAACAGAAACATAGTGTGCCGGGAAGTGGGTATGTTTATGCTGCCTATGGAGGGGAAGGACTGCATAAACAGAATCACTGGAAACTATGTCGGAGCACTGTGGCAGCACATCAGACAGTGGTCTGGTTATGTGCTTCCACAGTGCTGTTATACAAATCTGATGATGGCATAACATCCATGGAGCTAGGCCCATGCAGCAGTATGATCAAACTCAGGAGTCCATTAGCAAACTAGAGATCTGGTCTAGGACCTGCTTGTCATCACAGTCACTTTCTCATTCTTTTCTAAACAGTAATTTCTGGCAAATGTACTTTAACCATATTGATCTCAGTGCTGGTAGATTACTTCTGGTTTTCACCTGATTGTATTAGGTGGGGATAGTAGCAGTCTTGAAGTGGTAGCTGCCGGTGGTGGCATGCTCTGGAAAAAAGTGGTCCCCATGCTCATATGCACATTTTAGAAATGATGCCTTTCCTTGTTTTTGCTGTAAAGAAACTGACTCCTTTAACACAAAAACAAGGAGTCAGTTATGGCCTCCACCCCTCTTTTTTGCTTCAAGTGAGGAATGTCATTATGGGTTTACATCAGATGTACAGTGGCAGCCATAGATGCAAAATACTGTTAAACAGTAATCAACTGTATGTAAAAGCTCTTTTTTTTGAATGTGTGCTTTCTCAATGTTGTCATTACCACTCCACCCATGTGTACTCTGCCCCTGGATTTCTGTACCTCAAATGCATTATTTTACATTTTTGTGTTCAGGACAAAAATGCCTTTCAAATGAGGGTAGTCACTAATCTAAATTCTTTATGTTTTTTTATGTTTCCTCGCGCGAGTGCAAGAAACATCTTGTGGTAGAACGACATTTCAGAGGTGTGTCAGGGACGAGTCCAATGCACAATAATCTACAGTGGGCTTGTCCCTGGCAGACCAATGAGCATGCAACCAGACTGTGACACCAGTCACAGTTTCACAGCTGGAAGCCATTCTCTGGTTGAATAAAATAAAGTGCTGGAATGAAAGCACTTCATTCCTTTTATTCATGCCCTTACTGATCTTATTGCTTGTCTCCCCACCCATCCTGCAGATGTATGGATTGTTATCCCTCTGTATAAACAGTTGGTGAGACTCCATCTGGAGTACTGTGTCCAGTTCTGGAGACTCCAACTCTGCAAGGACATAGACAGGATGGAGGCTGTCCAGAGGAAGGCAACTAAAGTGGTACATGGTCTGCAGGGTCTGCACCAGAAGACAGATGAAGAGAGATGAAAGAAGCTTAATATGTATACACTCGATGAGAGGATGGAGAGGGGGGCTTGATAGAAACTTTCAAGCACATCAAGGGAATCAACAGAGTCCAAGAGGGTAGCATATTTCAGAAAGAGAGATGTGCAAGAATAAGAGGGCACAATTTGAAGACAGAGGGGGGACGGCTCAGAGGTAATGTGAGGCAGTATTGTTTCATGGAGAGGGTTATGGATACATTGAACAGCCTTCCTGAGGAGGCAGTGGAGTCAAACACAGTAGGGGAATTCAAGAATGCATGGGTCAGCTGTAAGGCAATTCTAGTGGGGGGTAGGAGGAAGTAGGCCGTTGGTTAACTAGGATCTGCAGCATATCAGTTAGGTAGGGAAATGGGCCAACTAGGTGGGCCAAGTGGTCCTTATCTGCCATCAAATTCTATGTTTCTATGTATGTTTCTATGTTTTTATGGCTGTAGGCTCTGCCCACAGCCATAACAACAAAGAATATTGATGAAAATATTGTCAGAGCCATAGTAAAAGGAGAATTCCTTTTATTATTCCTAATGCAAAATCAAGTGCAAGAGCAGGCTCAAAATGGAGACTCCATATCCAGAAGATTGCTAAGGTAGCAGGAGCTGGAAGGGAGCTAGAAGTCATTGTCCATCTGAGGAGAAATGACCTAACAAGGGTCAGGGTAGGGGTAGTGCAGGATAATTTTGTTGAACTGGGCAGGGGCCTCAAGCAGGTGGCACACATGTTGGCTTTTGCTAGGGTGTTATCTGTGTACAGCCATGGAGAGGAAAGGGTATTCCACACCAGGGTTTTTAACAATTGGTTGAAGGTATGGCACATGGAGAAGGGTTTCAGCTACACTAGGCACTGGGGGATAAACTGGGAGGATGGGAGCCTCTATAGGGAGATGGCCTGCAGCCTTCCAAGAAGGGGACACAGTACTTAGTTGGAGGTTTAAATGCTCTTTGGAGAAGCTTTTAAACTAACTGGGGGGGCACTATAACACCAAGGGAGGCAACAGTTGCTCCCCCTCAGATAATGTAGCACGGGGGGGGGGTCTGATGGAAGTAAACTTCCTAGAGGAGAGATACAAGAAGACAATGGTAATGACAAGGCAAATGACAATGGGGGTAAAATTCAGGTAAGCAAGAATACAGGAGAAAAGAGACAGGGAATGGCCAAAGTAAAAAGGAAAGAGGTGGATAAGGTGGAGCTTCAGGGGCAACAAAGGATGAAGGGGTTAGGAAAACAAGGAAGCAGGCTGAGAGGGAGTAAGGTATACTATATTCATGTGCCAGTGCAAGGAGTCTGGGGAAATAACATTCTGGACCTGGATGCCATCATGGCAGAGGCTAGCCTGGATTTGGTGGCCATAATGGAGTTGTGGTGCACTGAGCACCACAAAAGGGACATGACCATACCTTGCTACTCTCTCTTCAAAAGAGACAAGAAAGGAATAAGGGGAGGAGGGGCTGCACTCTGTGTGAAGGATGGAATCCAGGCCATGGGGATACAGGGTCACCCAATTGAAAAGGAAGGGATGGAAGTGCTGTGGGTTATCTGGGCTGCCATTTGTACCAGGGTAGTGTAAAAACCTCCAGCACAGGGAGATAAATTGAATAAGGCACTTGGGGAAGCCATCTTCAGAATGGCAAGTAAGAGGGAGATGCTGCTAGTTGGTGATTACAATCTGCCAGATGTGGAGTGGAGCCTTCCAATGGCAGTTTTGGCAAGGAGTAGAGCTATCCTTGACTTCCTATTAGGGAATTTTCTCAGGCAATGATTCAAGGAGCCCACCAAGGATAGTGCAGTCTTGGACCTGGTGTTTACAAACAGGGAAACATTGCAGACATTCAGAGTGGACAGGCCCCTAGGTACCAGTGATGACCACACAGTGTGGATTAACATAAATACAACAGCAGAGACAAAGCACACGAGGACGAGGGCCCTCGACTTTAGAAGGATGGATTTTAAAGAAATGGGAGACTGCCTGAGAAACTGCCCTGTAGGTAGAGATGGACAAATTGGCTTTGTGAATTAATTATCAAATTCTGTGGAATTCACGAAGTGCAAATTCACTGATTCATGAAGTTTTGAACAATGAAGTTGCCATTTTTTTTGGCAAATTCACCAAAATTCACTCACAAAATAGCTACTTTAAAAAAAAAAGCAAAAACCAATTTACTGTAAAAACTACTCAATTTTAGTCAAGTCAAAGTTCCTAGGGTCAGCAGAAAATTCAAGCTTCATGAAAGCCAATTTTGGAACTTCATGACCACTATAACTACTCAGAGGGGGGATTGCCAGGGAGGGGTAGAGATACAGTGGAGAACAATAAAGGAGGACATAATTAAGGCAACCAGCCTTGGCATGAAGGAAGTGAGTAAAAGCAGAAAGAAAAAGAGACCATTATGGTTCTCTAGGGAAGTGGACAAGATGGTGAGGGAAAAAAAAGTGGTGTTCAGGAGGTATAAGGAAACACAGAGCAAAGAGGACAGGGAGGTATACCAACTAAAGCAGAAGGAAGCAGGAAATATAGTGAAGGGAGAAAAGGTGCAGACAGAGAAAAGCATAGCCAAAGAAGTAGCTAAAGTTGATAAGACTTTCTTCAGATACTTAAGTGTAAAGAGGAAAGCGATTGAAGAAATAGTGAGGATTAGGTGGGAGGCAGGGGGAAACTGCTCAGAAGAGGATCAAGAAAAGGCTTCCATTCTGAACAAGTACTTTTGCTCAGTCTTCTCAGTGGAGGGAGTATGGATGGATCACCAAGAAGTAGCAGGAATAAAGGGGAGGATGCAAGTTAATTTTCAGAGGAAAGATTCCTGAAGAGACTTGAAGCTCTGAGGGTGTACGAGGCAGTGGGATTGAATAGGATGCACCTAAGGGTATTAAAGAAACTCAGGGAGGTGCTAGCTGCCCAACTGATAGCCTTAGTCAGAAGTTAACTGGAAGCAGGCATGGTTCTACAGGACTGGGGAAGAGCTAACATGGCCCCAGTACATAAGAGTGGCACACAAAATCAAAGGGGAGAACCATGCTCTGTGGTGCAAGATTGGGTGCCACTAAAGGGGCTAGCTAACCTCCAGAAGTTAATTCCAAACCAGTCCAACACAGCGCATTCTGAGTACAGGATCTTTCTTTGCTCCAGCTTGGCAGAACTCTTCAATTAAATTCATGCACTATGTTTGCACATCAGTTCACTTCACTGTTTGTAGCCACAAAAAGAAAACTTCTCATAACACTGACAGATGCCCAGCGCATCAACTACTAGGTTTCCCTTAGGGGGTGGGGTCTTAATGTGTTAAATCCCCTTACATACTGGTTAAATACATGACATCTTATGATGTACAATAATGCCCCCTACATAATTATGTCACAGTCATTACTCAAATTCCATAGCTCATTATGTAGTGCCACCATGGTGAAAACACATATTAAGGACATACATTGCCTTAACTAGTGATAAAATTGAAACATATAATCAATGAAGAGAGAAATGTGATAAGCACTGAAAAAAGGGGGGAGACAGAAGCACAACCGGTCTATTAATACTGCAAGTTCCTTTAATATGTTGCTTAAAGAGTTATATAAGCTCTTTCATAATGGAGTATCTCTTTTTAGTTCTGTGTAGTAGCTTTTGCATTCACCCCCAGTCTGCTATCAGAAAAGGAGGATCTCCTAATAATTCCAATCACATAACAGGGCAGGAAGTACTCTTAGGGTTCCACATTCAGAGCCAGTAGGCTGTGTGGTGCAAACAGGTGCGCTTTGGAAAAAATAAGGCCGCCGGCTCTGGCGCAATATTCAGACAGATAGCATGATCCAAACAGACCGCACTATCTGTCGGAATATTGGGCCATGGTAGCGCAGTGCAAAACAATCAGTCACTATGCTGTGCGCCACACTACCAGAGTGCTGGACTGAAGACTGCCCATGGGGCAAAGCGTGGCATACACTGGTTAGTGCTGTGGCCCCCTATGGGCAATATTCAGCCCAAGCATGCAGATGAGCCCATTGGGCTTACATGGTGCTAATGGGCCTGCTGCATGCTCATTATGGGCTCATCTGCATGCCACGCAATGGCCTGATTGCACCAGGACACAGGTCCCCCCTCCCTTACTCTGCTCCTTTATTGCATAAAATAAAACAGTTCCCTTGTGGATAGGGGTCCCCTCCCTAACCTCAATCCTTTGTTGAATAAAATAAAACATATCCCTGGTGGCTAGGGTTCCCCCTTTCCTCCCTGATCCACGATGTCCCTTGTATGCTTAAATAATACAACTCCCTGGTGTCCAGTGGTCCTCCCCTCCCAATCCCCATAAAAAAAAGCAAAATATGCATCCTCTCCCTGGTGTCTAGCAGTCCCACCTCCCTATCAATGATCCCCAGTACAATGTAAAATATAAAGCACTCCCTGGTGGCTAGTGGTCCCACCTCCCCATCCCTGATCCCATGTATATGAAACTGTCAACACTGTCCTGGTGTCTAGCATTCTCCCCTCCCCATCCCAAGCACCCCATTCAACAATACCCAACAGTTCCTGATGTCAAGGAAGCCTCCCACCCCCTGCCCCGTTAGGTAGTGCCCCACCACCCTGCTCCCCCTACCCCAGAGCTGGCGATTAGCACAGTCCTCCACTCTCCACCATGGCTGGTCACTGACTGAACTGTCAAGGAACATGTACTGTACAATCAGTTGTTACAGTATGCGCTCCTTGACAGCTCAGTCATTGGCTGTCTGTGGTAGAGAGTGTAGGACTGAGCCAGTCACGAGCTCTGGGATGAGAAAGGGGGCAGCAGGGTGGTGGGGCACTACCTGCTGGGGTGGAAGGCTCCCTAGACACTAGGTACTGTTGGGTATTGTTGGACGGCATGCTCATGGATGGGGGGGGCACTGGACACCAGAGCAGTGTTGAAAATCTCATAGACATGGGATCGGGATGGGGAGGGGGACTTCTAGCCTGCAGGGAATGCTTTATATTTTATATTTTACCAGGGATAGACATCAGGAAGGGGATGTATATTTTACTTTTTATAGGATCGGGGGGGGGGGACCACTGGATACCAGGGATTTCTTTTATTTAAGCATACAGGGCATATCAGGGATCGGGGGAGGGGGACCAATGAGGGCTGGCAAGATAGCCTAGAGTAATGAGCTGTGAATGAACTTGGTACATCCAGCAGACCTGGGTTTGAGTCCCACAACTTCCACTTGCATACTGTGTGACTCTAAGTGAGTCACTTAACAACCCCAGTGCTCCCAGGTAACACATGAAAACAGGCATTTGTGCCTAGTGGGCCTTACCCAGTTACCAAAGAATAAAAAAGAAATAACCACCTGGGATCTGTTTTATTTTATGCAACAAAGGATCAGGGTTGGGGCTGCTAGCCACCAGGGACGTTGTTAACGTTCAGTAACCAAGGGATCCGAGATAGGGAGGGAGTCCACTAGCCACCAGTGAGAAGATGTATATTTTACTTTTTACGGGGATCATGGATGGGGAGATGCTGGACACCATGGAGGGGATTTATTTTTTGTTACAGGGGATCAAGGATGCGGGAACCACTGGATACTAGGGAATGTATTTGCCCTATGGTGCATGGATGGGGTGCATGGCACCCACCCCGTCTGCACACCATTAAGGACTGGGTTTTAGAAACATTAAACTGTGCTGCACAAGCTGGCATTTAGCATTTCTGAAGTCTCTGAATTTTGCACTGTGCCACATATGCATGAGGGATCCGTCATTTGCATGGGAACCGCACAAACTTCTGTGCACTGGCACTATTGGGGTTTTGCCATGAAATGATACCCTTTGAATATTGACAATACCCCAGCAGCCAGTGCTATTCATGGTTTGCGCAATGTTATCCTTTTGAACATGGGACCCTTAACATTTTTTTTATGTAACCCTTAGGTGGTACTAATCCCAAGGGCTACTACCCCTGCCTGCTTGACTAGTAGCAGGTTAAGGGGCCTGAGTTCTGAACCAGGTGCCTCCACCCAGAGGTCAGGGTTGGTAGTGGTCAAGCTAACCTGTGCACAGCCCTCCGGGACACTGTGACCCCCCTCTTTCCTTACTAGTGGCTGGAACAATACACACTAATCACTTTCACAATACCTCTGATACACCACACAAGTACCCACACTGTTTGCACTTACCACCAGGGTTTTCCTCTGGCCTTGCCCTGTGGACCCCCTGTAAAACAAGGTTATACACAGCAAATAACAGCAGTACAGTACTCTTGCACAAATTGGAACCACAGTCAGGGTAAATGCAAAAAAAGAGTTAGATCTGATTTATTTAAGGGACTTGAACAAGGGAGGGGCATAATCAGGTTAATTTGCTTAAAGACTGTATCAATCAAACATTTATGCATGCACTTCAGGGTCCATAAACAGTCACACACTCTGAGTACCCAGATGGAGAATGGTGGGCTAGCCAGGAATGTTGCAGCTGGTTGGGGCCCTGTGATGGAAGAAAGCAACATGCACAACACACACTATTTGTAATCCGGAGCCGGAGGGCTCAGTTCATGAAAAGAAAATAATTAGACAATCAGATGACACACTTTTAGATTAGGCTATTGTTGCAGGGAGCTACCCTGATGATTACTCACGATACCCAAGACTGGACACAGGCTGGACAAAAATCGAGACAGCAGGTGGTTAATCTGGAGTGCCAGGAGAAGAAGGGCCCACACGAATCGCTGAGGCATCATTCCTGTTCAAGCGTAGAGCAGGGGGCTGATCCCCAGGCAGGTCTCTCATCGATGTCTTTCTCTGTGCAGTGGGTAGTCTGGCTGGGCCAGTGTGGCAAGGCCCCGGCCAAATGGAGACAAATTCAGACACAGTTCGTTTTGGGCCGGATACAGCTTTCAGTTAGCAGAACACAGTTCACACAGTGGGGAACCAAATTATGACCCACTAACAACTCACAGCACATTTACATGTAAGGAAATTCTACTGTACCAGGCAAACTGCTCTCCAGTCAAGATCGCAGAGTCTCTGCGCAAACCAGGGACTCAAAAGCAGCTGGAAATCCTGACAGGCCGATCGCATTCAGCAAAATCTTTGGTTTTCTTCAGGTATGAGCCTGGTACAAGATCAGTAGCTTACTTCGTTCTCACAGACTTGGATTTAGTCTGAAATAATTCTCTTCTCTCCCTCTCAGTGGCAGCAGGCAGACATGCAGGCCACAACTCAGGCCTTTCCACAGTTCTCCTGCGCAAAACTACTCAGACAGCTGCTTGACTGTCTCAAGCTGTTGTCTCTTCAGTTCCCAACTTAGATCAGACTCAACTGCCAGCAAGCCTGGGACTTTCCCCAGAATCCAAAAGGTTTGGTTGGCTGATCTGTCTGTCTGTCACAACAAAGTCTCCCCCTTCAGGTGCAAAAAGGCGCCAAAAGCCCAAAACTACAATTCATACAGATTTTGACTCCAGACAACTCCTGTAGTCTGGCTCCATTTTTTGGTCCCACAAGTACTGATTGGTCCAGTTCGGCAGTCCAGAACCAAGATAGTAGAGATCAACAAAACAGTCCTTGCTACAAAGAAGGCAGGTTAGACAAACTACATTATCATTATCACTCTAAATGATTTTGAGCAAATAGTTACATCTTTCAACAGAGCTCCCTCTCAGATTACTTATGACTGCAATCCAGGCAGCTCTTACAGAGACAGTACACAGAGGCTATACAGGCACTCTCTGACAATCACATTTAGACTGTTAAAACACAGGACACCAGCCTGGCAGTAATCATTTAGGCAAGCTCAAGGAAGACCTTTTGTGAACCCCAATTTGTAGGGGGGTTACACCCTTCCCTACCTGGAGAAGACTTGGCATCCTCGCCAAGTCTGTACCATCACAATATTGCAAATGTAAACTATACGAGACATTTATACCTTTAGCATTTATGCAAGTGACAGCTGATGCATCAGTCAATGTAAACTTATACCTTTACTATACATATTCTCTACACTTCACAATACTATATCCATTCTGACAATACATCATGCATATTTCACACAGGTAATTGACACATTACTATGCGGAATCATGTAATAACTTCTTGTACATTGAACAATATAAGAGGGGGCCCTTCCCTATCAGCTAACTTGGGGCTAGATGGGGCAGGGGCACCATACCTAGAAGGCAGAACAGTCAACCTGGAATTGGCACTTAGGCTCAGTTTAGGCAGTGAACTCTGGGAAACATAAACCCCTTTGTGGACCACATTGAGAGGCAAATCCACTGGCCTTCCGGGAGAGTCATAACTGAAGCGTACTACTGGCTTGACAGCTCAGCCAGTCTTTCTGAGGGGGACAACTACAGTCTCTGTACTCTCAGCACTGGTCAGGGGACTCTCATCACTTGTGAGGGGTGCCTCTGCCTGGATGGGAACATCCAAACTTGGGGCACTGTCGGCTCCTTGCTCTGCAGGCTCTGTTTCTACAACACTTGACTCATTTTGTGAAGGCTCAGGCACAATCAAACTTTGAGGCACTGAAGGGGGGTTGTCCGCATTCTCATGGTGTTAATCAAATTCTGGTATGTCACCAGAAAGACTCAAACCATCAGCCCCTCCTTCAGGCAAATCATAAAGTTCCACAATACACAGAGACCCAGCATCTTCAGATGTGATACTTTGCACTTCACTTTCTGGGAGCATTGGCTCCAAGGATGAAGCTGGGGGGTAAGGCAGTCCAGAAGGCCCGGCTTCATCCCCACAATTAGTCATAGGGTTACCCCAAAACAGCTGACTCAATTCATAAGAAGGGTAATAGGCATTGTCACATTCACTTTCATCTGAGGTGGACTGACAGTCACTATCATTCCAGACCTGCTGCGGGGGAAACCTTGAACTTGTAACCACTGGGGTAGGTTGACTCTGTCTCTTCCTTGCAGCAGCATGAGTCACTGGCCAAGGGGAATCAATCTCTGATTGTTCAGCCTCAATTATGACTTGGCCAATAGGTAGCAAGTGGTTACAATGCATGGTCTTGACAGCTTTGGAGTTGTTCTCTGGGCTCACCTTGTACACAGGTAAATCATCCAACTTTCCAACTACTACATGGGGAAGATGGTGCCACCAATCAGCAATTTTGTGTTAATCATGCAGTCCCACACTGCGTAACAACTCACGGTCTCCAGGTACCTACTGGGTCATAATGTTGTACGCTTAATAGCGTACAGCATTATGCACGTAAACTCAGGACCTGTCGTTCTCCATGTTGGACCCCCAGAGTTAGATTCTAAGTGGGGGGTCCAGGGCACAGACCCCCATATTGGGGGTGGGGCCAAGCCCCCCACAGATCAAAAGTTACAAATAAATTGTGCAACACGATTAAGTTACACAGCATTTTGCTGTGCAACATTTTTACCCCGAGCCCTCCATGTCGAAGTTCTTGAGCCTTTACTTTTTTATCATGCCTCTCTTTGTTGGCAAGATTTCTCTTGGTGGCCATTGTCTGGGCCAGTTGATAGACATGCCTCAATTGAGCTTTGAGTTTTTGTACATATTGCAAGTAGTTTTCAGCTCGGACCCCATCTGGAGAGACCCCAAAACAGACATCAACTGGCAGCCGGGCCTCTCTCCTGAACATGAGGCAGTAGGGGGAGAACCCAGTAACATCATTTTTGCTGCAATTGTATGCATGTACCAAGGTGCTAATCTGTTGGCTCCATTTATGCTTGTCTTTTGGGTGGAGGATGCCCAGCATGCCTAGAAGGGTGTGGTTAAAACGTTCTGGTTGAGGGTCTCCCTGCAGGTTATAGGGGTGGTTCTTGACTTTCACACTCCCCATAGAGAGAGAGCATTTCTTTGATTAGTTGACTCTTAAGGTCTCTGCCCTGGTCAGAGTGGATCTGCTGGGGGGCATCATAGTAGACAAAGAAATTTTCCACTAGCACCTTAGCCACGGTAGATACCCTTTGATCTTTGGTGGGAAAAGCTTGTGCATACCATGTGAAATGCTCCGTAATCACTAACACATTGCCAATGTTCCGCTGATAAGGTTCTAAACACAAGAATTCTATGCAGACTAGTTCCATGGGGGTGCTGGTAGTAATATTAACATGGGAGGCAGTCCTCTAAGGCAGGGCTTTTCTTTGCAGGCAGCGACTACAAGTCTTTACATGGTGCTCAAAACCGGCCCCTATTTTGGGCCAGTAGAAGCGAGATCGTACCAGGTCAAGGGATCTGTCAATACCGAGGTGCCCCATGTGGTTGTGGAGGGACTTCAGTACCAAATCTTTAAAGGCCATGGGCAGGATTAATTGTTGCTTGTCTACTTTGCCACTATGATCTACTGTCTCTCTATACAACAACTGATTGAGCAACGTTAATCTGGGGCCTTCTTTAAACAATAAAGCAGTTCGCAAGTCAGTGGAACGTAACTTAGACACATCTTTCCCTGCACGCAGGGCATCAACTGCTGGCTGAATCATAGGATCTTGGGATTGAGCCCACTGAATGCTGTCATTGTCCAATTGAGGTAGTGCTCTAATATCTAAAGCAGAGAAGTGGCAATAAGCAGCTGGTATGCAGGTGTCAGAAGGGCCCAAGCAATCTACTAAACAGTTCATTGTGTCCGCAGACATCTGTTCATCTCTATCAAACTTTTGGCACAATGCTCGAATATCAGGTTCAGGCAGCCTGATCCAATCATTCTTGGGAGTGGGCCTTCATGATAGGGGGTCAGCATCAATATGGTTCAGGCCTGGTCTGTATTCAACAGCATAATCATAGGTTGATAATGCAGAAAGCAAGTGGTGCCCAGTGGCGTCTAACTTAGCTGAAGTCTGTATATAGGTCAACGGGTTATTGTCAGTCTTCACCAATATCTTTGCCCCACAGAGGCATTCATGAAACTGGCCAAAGATGGTCCATTTTAGCGCAAGGAACTCCAACTTATGCACAGGGTAGTTTCATTCAGACGGGTCAAGCTCTTATTGGTGAAAGCTACTGTTCTCAGGCCATCCTCATGGTCTTGATACAACACCGCTTCTAGACCCTGCAGAACAGTGTCCGTATGCATCATATTGGGTTTGGTGGGGTTGGCATAGGCATGGTTGGAGGTGTGGGTGAGCTGGTATATGATCTCATGGAAGGCTGCTTCACAGTCAGGCATCCAGTGGGGCCCGAAGAATTCACCTGGGTGGAAGTATACTTTTTCTGGTTCTTTAACGGCCCCTTTTTTGTATTTACGATTGGTAGGAGGGTAACCCTGAGTAAGGTTCAAGAGTGGGTGAATCACCTTGGAATAGTCTATTATGCACCTGCGGTAGTAGCCACAGAACCCCAGGAAACATTGTTGTTCTTTCAGATTATGGGGCTGGGGCCAAGTAGTCAGTGCTTCAACCTTACTGGGATCAGTCTCTATCCCTTTTGTAGATATTATGTGCACCACATACTTCACGGAGGTTTGGAAAAACTGGCACTTGTCAATGGACAGCTTGAGGCTGAAGTTTCCAGTCAGTCTAGGACTTTAAATAAGTCAGTTCTCATGCTCCTCTAAGGTGCTCCCAAACACAATGACATTGTTCAAGTGCACCAGGCACTCCAGCAAATTCATATTTCCCACCACACGTTCCATCAGTTGCTGAAAGGTGGCCGGGGCACCCGATATGCTCTGTGGCATCCTCAGAAACTCATAGAAACCCAATGGACAGATGAAGACTATTTTCTCATGGTCTTCCAGGGTCATCAGGATCTGGTAATATCTGCGAAGATCCAACACCGAGGACCATTTACTCCCATTCAAGCAGTCCAGGGCACCTTGTATAAGAGCCATAGTGTATTGGTCTGGGATGGTCTGCCGGTTCAGGGTTCGATAATCAACACACATCCTCACAGACCCATTCTTCTTATGCACAACCACAATGGGAGAGGCGTATGGACTCCTGGATTCTTTCAGCACCCCAGCAGTGAGCATTTCCTGCAGGTGTCTTCTCACATTATCTATGTCTGCTGGGGCTAGGTGTCGGACCTCTCTTGAAATGGCCGTTCATCATGCAGGCATATGTGATGCTCCGCGCCCTGGACACATCCCTCATCCCATTACTTCAACGAAAACACTTGGTCTCTCTGGGCAAGTCTCTTGCTAATTCTAGCCTTCCATTCAGCAGGCAAAGGAGAGTCGCCAAATTCAAACAAGTCTGGGGTCACTCTCTCCTTCTCACCAGGGTGCTTGTTGCTTGGCAATACTGCAGTGTCTGTGCAGTGTACCCTAGCTAGGGTGCACCCTCTGTTCATCCAGATCTCCAGATCTGACACATTGTGAATCTGGACCATCACTCATCGTGCATAGTCACAGGCACGAGCAGGCAAGATGCTGGGCCTGACCAATAATCCTTCTGGCAATTTTCGATTGCCTGTCGCATCCAACATCAGTATTTTGTTCTTGACATCTTTCCAGAGGCAGACCTCCCCTTGAATGGTACACTGGGCGTTAGGGGCCAGTACCATTGACTCAGGAGCCTTCTTCCACATGATCCCTACTGGTTCATCCTGGTCTACTTCCTCGGGTTTCTGTTGAAAATAATAGGCCCTCTTGATCAGAGCTGGAATTCTCAGGGCCCTCCCAGTCCATAGCCCTTGTTTCTCATGGCAGAGTTGCACCAGTTTCCCAAACATATGGGTGTTTATCCCAATTAACAGGGGAACCCCATCATACAGTCTGGTGGGCGGACACACTAGGGCAAATGTCTCTACTCACTCCTCTACACCAGTTACAGTTGCAGGAAAAGACAACCAGAGGTAGACATACCCTAGGTAGGGATAAGACTTGTCACTCAGGCCCCACATATGTAGGCCTTCCAGGGATTGCAAAGGCACGTCAGACAAGTGTTTGTTATACCAGTCCTGGAATACAATGGTCACTTGCGACCCACTGTCAAGCACATCTTGAGTATGAATACCATTCACAGTCACCGTAGTCTCCATTGAATGGCCCACTACTTTGGACCAGTCTGGAGAGGCAGTAGCAGAGGCCTGGACAGATGATTTAGCCATGAAGAAATTTGAGTTAGGGTTTCTTGAACCCTCACTGTGGTCATTTCTGGCACCCCTTGGCCACTGATTTCCTTTTCGGAGCTCCCCTTGGAGTCTGTTTACTACTCTTTCTTAGTCCTTCTGAGACTGGCATTCTCTTTTCATATGGCCATCCTTTCCACAGTTGTGACAAATGATAGACTCCTGGGTCATCCTGGGAGAGAACATCATATGAGGAGCTGAAGCAGTAGTAAGAGATTGTGGTCTAGTATCTGCTTGCAGTGGTGAGAGTGGAGCAACATGTCTTAACAGTTCCTTTAGAGTGGCAGTCAATCTGGTGATCTCAGCCTTGGAGCCACCCTTGGTAGCAGATGCACCCCCACCCCCATGGCAGTCACGTCCTGAAAGGGACCACAGTCTTGTTTGATGGGGAATCCCTTGCAGAAGCACCTGTCTTCAACTCTCAGACTTCCTTTAGTGGCTTGTCTTTCCAATGCTGGGTCCAGGGTGGGAAGTCCTTTGCATTCTCAGAGTGCTCGTTAAGTGCCGACTTTTGCCTCTGAGCCTCACTTGGCTGATCACTCTTGGTCACTTGCACAGCAACAGCAGATATGGGAGCAATTCCCCCATGGGGTCACCTTTGCTCAACCCCCAAATTTCTTTCATTAGCTTGTCATAGGAGGGGGGCAATTCCAGTCGGGTGGCAAGGTGCAACTGAAGCAGTAACAATTCTGAAAACAGAGCAGACTTAAGGATCTGGTCCAGCCTAGTTCGATCTAATTCATTTGATGGCAAACTACCCTTTCTGAGGCACTCTTGTAACAGCTTTTCAAGCTGAGGTACATACACAGACAATGGCTCCCCTGGGTACTGCTGAGTGTTTCTTAATCTCCACCATAGATCCTCATCTGAATCTGGGCTCCCATACACATTCTCCAATGCATCAAAATAGTCCTGTGCAGATGCTTCGGGGTTATTGGCCCACTTGGCATGGATGGTAGCCAGGGCAGGACCTTGGAGGCTGTCACTCAACCTCTTTCATTTCTCTGCTTCTGAGCATTGCCATTCAAGCACCAGAGGGGCAACATAGTCTATCCAGGTCTCCCAGTCATCCTCTCCCTGGGTGGTGGGGAGGGTGCCTGAGACGATTCTCAACCTTCGGTAGGAGTCACGACTAATGGCAGGTACAGATACAGGGGCCAGCATTGGCATGGGCACAGAAGGTGGGGCAGTAACAGGTGCTGGAGTGGGAGAGGGTGTCGGGGAAGGAATACCCCCAGGTGGCAGGAATAGTTTCTTAAAGTCCTCTACGGTTTTCCCTTCCTCTAGCAACAGCTTAGCAAATTTCTCCACAAAAGTCTCAGATAATGGTGGGAGCTCATCCTCTCTGGGGTCTTTACTGTCTTTTGTTATCACTCTTCAGGCAGCTGGAACCCCTTCTGGAGCAATAGTCTGTGGCATTTGAGAGCTGTCCATGAGGTCACTACACTATAACAAGGCTATGAAAATTTGGGAGATCAAATTAGCCTGTCGACCCACCACCACAGAGTTTTTTAAACGTTCAACTTTGGAGAGTGCTCCCTCTACAGTGTCTTTACTGGTACCCAGGGGAATATCCAGTATAAGTAGAGCATTTTGGGGGTCGATCTCCTGCCCAGTACACCACCCCACCAACTGGTGTACAGCCATTTCTATTGGGGTAGCCATTAATCTTTAACAATAATTCTTAATTTTTGGGCACTAGAAGGCACAAAATCCCAGTGGTGAGCCTCCAAAATGTAACCCCTAGGTGGCACTAATCCTAAAGGACTACTACCCTGCCTGCTTGGCTAGTAGCAGGTTAAGGGGCCTGAGTTCTGAACCGGGTGCCTCCACCCAGAGGTCAGGATTGGTAGTGGTCAAGCTAACATGGGCACAGCCCTCTGGGACACTGTAATCCCCCTTTTTCCTTACTAGTGGCCAGAACAATACACAATAATCACTTTCACAATACCCCTGATACACCACACAAGTACCCACACTGTTTGCACTTACCACCAGGGCTTTCCTGTGGCCTGGCCCTGGGAACCCCCTGTAAAACAAGGTTATACACAGCAAATAACTGCAGTACAGTACTCTTGCACAAACTGGAACCACAGTCTGGGTAAATGCAAAAAAAGAGTTAGATCTGATTTATTTAAAGGACTTGAACAAGGGAGGGGTATAATCAGGTTAATTTGCTTAAAGGCTGTATCAATCAAACAGTTATGCATGCACTTCAGGGTCCATAAACAGTCACACACTCTGAGTACTCAGATGGAGAATGGTGGGCTAGCCAGGAACATTGCAGCTGGTTGGGGTCCTGTGATGGAAGAACACAACATGTACAACACACACTATTTGTAATCTGGAGCCAGAGGGCTCAGTTCATGAAAAGAAAACAACAAGACAATCAGATGACACACTTTTAGATTAGGCTGTTGTTGTAGGGAGCTACCCTGATGATTGCTTATGATACCCAAGACTGGACACAGGCTGGATGAAAATTGAGACAGCAGGTGGTTTATCTGGAGTGCCAGGAGAAGCAGGGCCCACACGAATCGCTGAGGCATCATTCCTGTTCAAGCGTGGAGCAGGGGGCTGATCCCCCAGGCAGGTCTGTCGTCGATGGCTTTCTCTGTGCAGTGGGTAGTCTGGCTGGGCCAGTGTGGCAAGGCCCCAGCCAAATGGAGACAAGGATACAGCTTCCAGGAAGCAGAACACAATTCACACAGTGTGGAACAAAATCATGACCCACAAACAACTCACAGCACATTTACATGTAAGAAAATTCTACTGTGCCAGGCAAACCACTCTCCAGTCATGATAGCAGAGTCTTTGCACAAACCGGGGATTCAAAAGCAGCTGGAAATCCTGACAGGCCGATCGCATTCAACAAAATCTTTGGTCTTCTTCAGGTATGAACCTGGTAAAAAATCAATGGCTTGCTTTGTACTCACAAACTTGGATTTAGTACAAAATAATTCTCTTCTCTTCCTCTCAGGGGCAGCAGGCAGACATGCAGACCACAACTCATGCCTTTCTACAGTTCTCCCACACGAAACTACTCAGATGACTGTCTCAAGCTGTTGTTTCTTCAGCTCCCAACTTAGATCTGACTAGACTGCCAGCAAACCTGAGACTTTCCCCAGAATCCAAAAGGTTTTTTGGCTGATCTGTCTGTCATTCACAAAAAAGTCTCCCCCTTTAGGTGCAAAAAGGTGCCAAAAGCCCCAAATTACAATTTCTACAGATTTTGACTCCAGACAGCTCCTGTAGTCCGGCTTCATTTTAGGTCCCACCAGTACTGATTGGTCCAATTCAGCAGTCCAGAACCAAGACAGTGGAGATAAACAAAATAGTCCTTGCTGCAAAGAAGGCAGATTAGACAATCTACATTATCATTATCACTCTAAATGATTTCCAGCAAATAGTTACATCTTTCAACAGAGCTCCCTCTCAGATTACTTATGACTGCAATCCAGGCAGCTGTTAAAGAGACAGTACACAGAGGCTATACAGGCACTCTCTGGCAATCACATTTAAACTGTTAAAACACAGGACACCAGCCTGGCAGTGAGCACTTAGGCAAGCTCAAGGAAGACTTTTCGGGAACCCCCATTTGTAGAGGGGTTACATTTATATCATAGAAGAGTTTAGAATACTCTTTGGATTGGTGCCAAAACTCTGAATGTAATCAACCAGTAATATAGGCCATATAAGTAATAGAGGTTAGCAGCATAACCTAGAGTAATGACCTGTGAATGAGCTTGGTACATCCAGAAGACAGACCTGGGTTTGATTTCTGCAACCTCCACTTTCATACTATGTGATTCTGAGCAAGTTACTTAACTACCTCAGCGCTCCTGGGTCACCCCTAAAAACAAGCACCTGTGCCTAGTGGGCCTTTTCCAAGGTGCCAAAGAATAAAATAAAAATTAAAAAAAATTTCTGGAAATAAATGTCTCTTTTGTAATGGGATCAGCAATTTTGAGTAGCCCTTCCAGATCAAGCAACCTAAAAGAAAAGAAAAAAAGTATAAAATTAAAATTTGTATGCAAAATGCATTTTTTAAAATTACGCACCAATTTCTCCTGCAGTCTAAGTACTGGCCATGGAGAACGGGTTCAAAATAACTTCTTAGGATGAGCACTGTCTGACCTCAAAACTTACAAAGACATTTCATGAAAGAGGGTACAATACTAACATATTGGAGGACACATTTCAAAAAAGCAAAAGCAAAAGAGAGACAGGTTTCATTACAGCCTAAAAAAAGAAATAACATAGAGCAACATCCTAGTTTTGTAACAGAATACAATGGACTCAGTGGCAAGGTAGGTGGAATCCTGATGCAGTATTGGCCAATATTAAACAAACTCTGGTCAGAGCCACATGGCTGCTATACTGGTTTAAAAGTGCCGGAGGGGAGCTTAACGTCGTTCACAAACAAATGGAACCTGACTAATTGCCCAGCTTGTTCAGATCCTGAACAATGGTATTATGAAAGAAATCACAGGCTACTCTGGGTACTAGAGTGAATAAGGTCTAATTCAGTGTAAACTACTGAATGTTTTTTTGTCTGAGTGCAAGGGCCCCCTGCTTTGCTTTCACATTTTTTCACATTTTTTACCCTAATGCACCATGTTTACCAAGATGACTCTTTCCTCGCTGGCATGGAGATACAGTACAGTGATACTGCTTTGTAAGTGAAACACAAAAACACACTGGAAACCCTTTTGTTACTTTTTTAAGAGAATCATTTTTTAATAGGTACATGCAAAAGAGATAGCAGTGTAAAATGTTCTCCAACATAGAAACATAGACAATGTTGGCAGAAAAAGACAATTTTTCTAGTCACTCTGCCCTGTTATACATACCTCATCAGCTTCCACTTATGTCCCCATATTTTTGTCTTGCTATTCCTGCTGAATAGTTGCTCACAGTTTACCCTGTCATTCCTTTCAGAACTTAAAGGTCTCTATCATATTGATCCTCTCCCTTCTGGCCTCTAGCAAGAACACATTCAGTGCCCTAAGTCAATCCACATAGGATCTGCCCTGTTAGCCTGGAATCATTTTTTGTTACCCTATACTGCACCATCTCTAGCCTGTTTTTGTCTTTCCTTAGGTGGGAACTCCAGAACTGAGCACAGAATTACAGATGGGGCTTCACTAGTAATCTACACAGAGGTGGTATTACCTCCTTCCTCCATCTAAAGCAAACCCTCATTCCTGCTTGCATAGCAACCCCTGAAATACATTTCAGATGAGGTTTTCAAAGCTACCATTTACAAGGTCTTAAGGGAGGGTGGTAACTTAAAGATTAGTGAAATTTAAGAAATATATGGTTAAGAATGGAAATGTTATAAGCAAAAGCAAATTGAGTTTAACCCTACCCCCCAGGTTCCAGCACTTGTGTAATCTACACATTTTAGACTTGTTCCCCCTCCATTTTTTTGCAGGGTCAGTAAATGGTAAGACAGAGTGATTGCCAGCTGATCTTTAATTTAGCAAGCAAGTCCCTAATGGCCTTAACAAAGAACTACCCATGACAGTATTCTCTCACATCTCCGGGTTGAAGGTTTATTAGTTATCCTTGTGTTAAAGAATTGATGTACGTTATTAGAGACCATCTACTTGCAGGTAAAACAATACAATATAATCTTAACAGAGGTGTGTCTTGATATAATTTTTTTCTGTTGTAGAAATTGTTGCATCTGCCATTTGCCATTGTTATTATATCTGAATGTTACAGTTCTAAAATTATGAGTTTAAGGGCAGTACCATGCATTGTGGTATTGTATATGTACAGTTTAGCATTTTAAACTTGTTTTCTTAAATTATTTGTTCACTGTCACTTTATGTTTACATGATGTTTATAAATTTTAAGATGAAAACTGCTTTAAGTTTTATATAAATTGTAGGATAAAAAACTGCTTTAAGTTTTAAGCAGTCTTTCCAGATCCTCTGGTGGGACGTGAGCTTGTTATCAAGTATTGTAATACGGTCTTGATTAATACTAAGCAAACAGTAATCATGTGTCATGCATCATATTTAATTTTTACCTGTGTAGTAACATCACAATCAATAGTGTATATTCAAAATAATGTAGCTATTTGTATCAACGTTGATCAGCATGAGCAAATTTTTAGAAAAAGAAGCTTGTTAAAATATGCCAACTCCTTAATCCATTGTAATCTGACAAACTGCTCCTTGCTACATTGTGTCACTTTGTAAACAATACAAAATCGCACATGCCTCCACAATGCAAAGCATCATGGGCTGCATATGCAAATCACCACAGAATACTATGCTGGTTCAACTTCAAGCAGAAATGCATGGTGCTGAAAGGCCACTCACACAGTTTGCAAAGGGTGCCAACAGAAGACATAGACATGTGTTTCATCCAACCAGGACTCATCAGTATGCCCCTTCTGTTTGACACCCCAGTGGAATGAACCAGCTACCCTAAGATGGTCTATCTGGGTTATATTGTGGTGAACCCAATTAAAACAAAAAGCATTTTAAAAGACAAAGAACCTCTTTGTGCAAGCACTGAGACAATGATTACCCCAAAGGGCATTTGGTTGGGAAGCCAAGTTTCAAAGAAATACAAAATCACACATGCCCCTGAACAGTAAATGTATTTGAATTTTCTGATATTTTAAACTCCATAGGCCGCAATAAAAATGGATTCTTCGGTTTGCATGAGCCTATTATAGTAATTTAAAAAGTGTACATTATTTAAATTGAAAGAATGTTGTACTTTTACCTTATATATTTAATCAAGATCATAAGCACTTTTATAAAATTAATTGTTGATGCGCAATTAACTTCTCAGTTAAAACTTTTTTTTAAAGTGTCTTTTTAATTGATTAAGTTGGTGGCAGTAATCATGCCACTATTAAAGTAGTAGATTACCATGGTATATTTATCCCCATTAAAACTCCATTGGATTGATGTGCCAGATGTTTTTCTCAAGCCACCCCCACCTCACATTAATCCCCTCACACGGATCCTGTACAAAGCTTGAAGAATTTCTAATATATGAAGTAAGACCTGTGATAAAAGTTGTATACCATTTATTATGCCAAAATGCAATCAATGCATAATGTGGAAGCCTTGTTGTTCCTTTCAGTAGCATGTATGTTCATTCATTCATCCATTCAGTATCTCTGCACAAGCTTGGGCACTGGTAAATAAGTGTGTCTAAAGTGCTGTCCATGAACCTGGCTCCCTTGCTGTGGGAAGAAGATGGTGATGAGCATGGCTCCCTTGCTGTGGGAAGGGGGTGGTTGGAGCAGTGGCACTAGTGCTGCTGGCAACTCTAGTTCATTCAGAATAAACTGAGCCTTAACTAAAAACAGACAAACAAACAAACAAACAAAAAAAACACTAAGACAAGAATCTTTTCAAGACAGGCACAAATAAAATCTATGCACTAACATTTAAGATTTTTAAGGCGAAATGGAAACTGCTTGGATGTCGAGTCACTTTAAATGTGTAGGACTAACTCCGACAGTGCACAGACTTATAGAAAGTGTATTAACCCAATGATAAAAACTGAACACAGACATCTGAGTTTGTTATGCAGAAACAGAAGCTGTTTTACTTTTGAAATTAGGAAAATTCTATCCCAATCACTACTGTTATTGATGATTGACTATGGCATATTAGTTTACTCAGTTACTTCAGCTGGTGCACAGTCAAGGGCACAAATTCTGCTGAAAAGTGATAAAAAAAAACACCTGTCATTGTGACTTATATTCTTTACTGGGTTGGTTAACACTGTATGATGCCCCTTGCTGAACCTGGAAGAAATGGCATGGAAAATAATGAAGCAACGCTCCTCCTAATCCTAAAAATCATGATAACTATACACAGCAACCAGTGCAGCGATAGATATACTGCTAAAGCATAACTAAATGCTCTCTAAGAAAAACTACTCATGCATGCACACTTCTGCCATGGTGGCCATCTTGGGTATGGTGGCCTCTTCTGTTGTGCCTGCAACTGACCCCTGCAAAGCGGGTGCCAACAGAGGGGAGATGCAGTGGAAAACCAATGCCGTGGACATGTCTGCAGCACTGTGGAAGCACACTGGAGAGGTATCCAGTCACTTGCTTTCACGGTCCCTTTTCACTCCTACTTCATAGCAATACAACAACATGACCCAGATCTTTCTGTAACACTAGATAACTTCCCTAGAATTTCATTTTAAATGGGCAACAAATATCAGAGATAAGCTAGTTCACAGCCAGTTTAAAAGAAGGGAACCCATCACCAGACTTTCACATTTGTCTTGGCTACCAAATTTCCACCAGGACATGTGTAGTTGTGGCAAATGTAATATTTGTAGTAACTATGTACAGATTAAATGTCTGAGTCTACCTTTTCTAATGAAAACAGTGGAAATTAGAGAGTTTCATAATTGTAATTGTACATTTGTAGTGGTGTACCATGAGAAAGGCGCTCGCTATTGAGTGCTTACTGAAAGGGTGACTCAATAGCAGCACCTTTTCTCACGGCAAGTGGACAGGGGGCGAATGTGGGTATAGCGACATCCTGTCACTATAAGTATATGCGTGTGGGAGGGAGCGACCATGCCATGTGACGGGTGGAAAGGGAGGGAGGGTTTGTGAGGGGTAGCGCCATTGTAGGTTGCTGAGCCGGCTGTGTGGCATGGCGGGTTCATGGCAGGCTATGTTTGGGAGGGTGCTGGATTCAGTGCTGGGCGCATATAGATTTTTGCCATGGCTGATAAATTTTTTTTACCTTTTCACCCCACCGACATGCACCCCTCTGGAGTTGAGAATCTTTAGTGGGGGGGGGGTGGTGGGGTGCACAGCCCCCTGCATAAACAAAAAAAAATTAAGTTCCCAGTGCCATTTTGTTGTGCGCCTGGACTATACATCATTGAAATGTATTTTCACCGATATGTAGCTGCCATAATGGTGATCGTCGTTCCGCGATCACCATTATGACATAGAACCATTTGTAGTGTATGTTATTTGGTGCCCCTGTGAAAAAAATTGTACATTGTAAGGACAGTGAGACCTGTAAAAGAAAAAAATACAGGAACATGTAAGAAGTATTAAAAATCTCAACATCACTTCTGCTTACATTTCCAGGAAGGACATAATACTGACTTTAAGATGTTAAAATGTATATCTATTGAATCAGTGCCTGTACCAGAGAAAGGAGGAAATAGACTAAACAATCTTTTAAAAAGGGAGACCTTTTGGATTTTTTCCCTCAAAAGTCTGAAACCAAAGGGACTGAATGAAGAATGGGATTTGAAATAATTTCCATTGCATTAAATGGGGACTCACTCCCTTAAGAATTAGCAGTAATTTCAGAAATTTCAATGATTACCTAAAGTTAGAAGGGCCATTTTGATTAAATTTGGATCATTTTCCTCAAAGAGTTTAATATATACCTGAAAACCTTTCAAGATAATATTGTTTTTTACAGTGGAGTAATTTTAAAAAGTTGATTTTTGTATATTAATTTTAATTTCATATGTTTCCTTTTCTTCTAGGTTACTTGATCTGAAAGGGCTACTCTAAATTGCTATTATCCTTACAAAAGAGACATTTATTTCCAGAAATTTGACAGGACAAGCCCAGTCAAAGTTTTGGCACCAGTCCAGAGAGTGTTCTAAACTCTTTTATGATATCAAAAAACAAAACAAACAACAACAACAACAAAAATACTTTAAGAGTACTGCCTGCCCTGTTATGTTATTTGGATTATTAACAGATCCTCCGTTTTTGATAGTGGACTGGGGGTGATTGCAAAATCTACTACACGGGACTAAAAGGAGATACTCTATTATGGCAGCAATAAGACATGATGAGGTGTTGAGTGCCTTTAGCACCTGGGAAGTGCTCTTATCAGGCCATAACCCATACCTTAGAGTGTCTTATTTTGCTTATAAAATGGGCCCCCCAGTAATGAAGCTAATTAAAAAAATGCACATTAAAAAATATAATTATATCAGTACATAAAAACAAAAAAGTAATCCTTCTCATTGTCTTGGAATGGAGCTCTTTCATGAAAAGTTACGAGAGGATGTTGGTGTCTGTCTGTGTCTCCACTAGCCCCCCCCCCCACACACACACCAAAAGCATGTTTTTTTAAATATTTATTACTATGACCACACAGTTTTAATTATAGCCAGTGGGAGCGAGTGTGTCCCATATCGACTGGTGTATGTATTGTTGTGTTTGTTGGCCCCCTCCCTCCAAGATACAGAAAGCATTTTTTTCTGTTCTTTATTTACTTACATTTCTCTTCTTATATCACTTCCTTCCTTTCCTTTACATTAAATGGATGGCATACTGGGACTGAGCATGTCCCTCAGCAGTCGCCGTATACGGTCATTTTCTGCTTTGCAGTCAGGTTCATGTTTCTCAAAACGTAACAGTTTCTAAGGTTGAAAAACAAACTGCCTTGATAATGCATTGTACTTTTAAATACGAATGTGTGGGTTGCTGTGGATCTCATTAAGAGGACAGAATGGGGGAGGGGTGGACTCCGGAGATGGCAGAAACAGTGAGCAGTGGAGCAAGAGCTGGACCTGCAAGGAACAAATGGGCAGTGAGTAAAAGAAAGTTATATATTAAAAATATTAAAAGGTAAGGGCTTCTGGAGGAAGGGGGGCCTTGGATACTCTGACTGGCATTTTTGTGGTTTCTCTGCTGGTGCCAACGCTCTCCCACTGCAGTTGTTGTGTTTGTGATGGATGTTAGCTGAGGAGCTGCAGCGGGAGAATGGTGGCACACATTGATTTAATCATGTGCTGCATTTTGGTTGGCACAAGTAGTGCGGTTTGTGAAGTTTTGTCCTGATAAGGACACATCTGAAAGAGGCTACCAGACAATCAGAATGCTGGACATTTTTTGCCCATTTTATAAGAAAGAGCTTATATAACTCTTCAAGCAACATAATAAAGGCACTTGTGGTATTAATCAACAGGTTGTGTTTCTTTCTCCCACCCCTCTTTTTTTTCAAAACATATTAAGTTTCTCTCTTCATTGATTATATGCAAGAAATGTGTCACTAGTTAAGGCAATGTATGCCCTTGATATGTGTATTCACTATAGTGGCACCATATACTGAGCTATGACATTTGTATAGCGCCTGAAATATAAATACATAGGGGGCAGTATTTTATCTCATGAAACATCATATGTTTAACCAGTATATAAGGGGAGTTAACATATTAAGACCCCACCCCCTGAGGAAGACCTAGGGGTTGAAGCGATGGGGTGTCTTTCAGTGTTCCGAGGTTGTTTGTACTCACAATAAATTTCAGTGTAAACAGCAGTTAAATCTTTGTGAGAAGTTTTCTTTTTTCGGCTGTAAACAGTGGAGTGAAGTGGTGTGTGAACATATTGCATGAATGTAATTGAAGAGCTCAGCTGAGCCAGAACAAAGAGAGATCTTGTTCTCAGAGTGCACTGTGCTAGACTGGTTTGGACATAAGAGCGGCAGCAGGGAGGAAGTTAGCTACTATAGGATGGTCAGCCTCACTTCAGTGGTGTGGTGTGGAAAGGGTGACAGCTTATCTTGAATCCAATGGGCTGCAAAACCACAGGCAGCATGGATTCACAGGAGGAGGTCATGCCAGATTAATTTGATTGATTTATTCAACTAGGTAAGAAGGGAGATAGATTAGGAAAGGACAGTGGATGTGGCCTATCTTGTCTCTAACAAGGCCTTCATCACTGTGCCACACATTAGACTGATAAATACATTTAGCAGCCTAGGGGTGGGATGCAAAGTGCTGACTTGGGTTAAAAACTGATTAATATATAGGCAACAGAGAGTGGTGGTTAACTGCACTCCCTCTAATGATGGGAAAGTGACTAGTGGATGCCACTCAGTACTGGGACCGGACGTCTTCATTGTCTTCATATGTGACATTGCAGAAGAACTGGATGGGAAGGTATGTTTTTTTGCAGATGATACCAAAATCTATAACAGGATGGACACTCAGTACGGGATAGATGGAATGTGCAGGGATATTGGGAAACTTGTGGAGTAGTCACGTTAATGATGTTGGGGCTTGGTCTGATTTTGGCCAGGATAGCAGCTTAACCTGCTTACTCCAGTTCAACCCTCATAGAAACCTCTATTATCTTTTACTTATTTATTATGCTTTTTGGGTCTGGTCCACCCAATGCTCCTAGTGGAGCGCAGCCCCTGCCCTGGGAGCCGACCCACCATGCCAGACTTACCCTCCTGGCTGGGGCCATTGGGTGAGAACACCCTCAATGATCAATGGAAGCACCCCACAATGGTCAATGGAAGCAAGCCTTGTCTTAATCCCCCCAGGGTGGGGCCATGGGAGCAGGATCCCCCCCAGTGGACACTGGTGGCAGCGGGAGCAGCAGCAGAGTGGGGTGTCATGGCTGGGGGACTAGAATTTTTCTGTGGCTGTGATCCCCTGGGAGGTGGAGCATGCAATGATGCCAGCATCTGTCCCGCCTCCCATGCAGGCTGGCTCTGGTCTTCCTGGAGATTCCCCTGGCCTCTGCCAGAGGTCACCCTACAGGCCAGACACTCACTCCCCCACCCCCAGAGAAGGAGAGCCATCCCTCATGTGTTCTATCCTTCTCCATCCAGCTGGTCCTCCAACTCCCAGGTCTTTTCCCAAACCTGGGACTTCAGCATCGCAAGCAGTCACCTTGCTGCTGCATCAGTGGGCCGATGAAACCTCTATCATCTGACTTCCTAAAGCCCTGTTTTATACTCACCTGCTCTGGATCTGACTTGGCTAACAATGGGTGTTCAAATGGTGCCACTGCAACAAGGATTTGACTGGTGGTAGTGTTACTGCAGTTATTAGCGTGGCTCCTCTTCTCCCAGCCCAGTGTATGGTGTGGCCTTGAATATCTTAGTTCGTGATGCCTCTGGGATTCACTGACCATAGCAGTGACTGTGGCTCTGTCTCCCAACCTGCAAGAAATTATGGGACAGTTACATTGCATATTTTTAGACACAGTGGAGCTCAAGGCATCAGCAGCATAAACTTCACAGCATCTTGCAGCTGTTGGCTCTTGCATTATACAAAGTGAACATAGGCTGCAGGTGGTGGAGACCCCTTCATCTCAACTGTGGGATCAGGTAGCACAGATCTGGTACTTAGTGGGTAACATTTACATGGAGAATAAGGCCCAATCAAACAATATTTATTTTGTTGGGTTCCCTGAAGGAGTGGAGGGGACAGATGTCTCTGGGGTTCTGAGCTGAGTGATCCTGGAGCTCCTAATTTCACCCACCAGTCTTTTGGTTAAGATAGAGCATACCCACCACTCTTTGCCTCCCCCACACCTACAGGAGCTCATCTGTAACCCACATAGTTAAAGAAACATACTCTACCTGGGTAGGGAAAGAGGTCCACTGCCCTGGCAAGGTCACCATATCAGTCTCTGCCAAGACTTCTCACAGGAGCTATTCCAGCACAGATGGGTCTTTACTAATACCAAGCAACACCTTGCCAGACTGGGGTACAAATTTGGTATGAGGTACCCTACCACACTGAGGGTGAATGTGAATGGGGTTCACCATGATCTTGTTACCCTGGAGGCAACAGATACCTTTGTGCACTGACTCCCTCCTTTATCTGGCTCAGTGCCTCCTTTCTCTTGTTCCAGCTTCCAACTGGGCCCTGAGATCAGCATGGACAATACCCCCTCCATGGCTCATGTGCACATTGAGATTTGCCTTACTCTACTTGTGAGTGGCCTCCCTCTCCATTCCTGGGAGATTTCTGGACTCTGGCTAAGTGTGACGGTGGAGGGCGGAGGAATCAAAATGGGATCCAATAGCAACTGAACCTCTTGCACAGAGATATCATTCCAGCAGCTGTCCCTGTAGTTCCCACTCACTTACCCACTCACCTGATGAGGACATCTTTTATAACTCTCAACAAGTTTGCTGCTTTGCAACCTACTTCACCAGTGGCACTGGGCTTAGCTGCACCCCATAGCCTTCCTAATCCACCTCCATCTTGTTCAGACCTGCAGCTATGGACCTGGGCTTCAGTAATGTTGCCACTTACTCTTCCTCTTGCACCATCCTCAGAAGAGCCACATCCAGCCATCTCACCAAACACTGCACTGCTGCCTCCTCCTGGACTGGGGTAATGTTCCTCAGCAGGGACTAGTGGAGTTTTCTGGTTTCTGATAGGGTTGGGTGGGGTTTTAGATCCTTCTGCTGGCTTGTCCCCCCCCCCACCTTGGGATCCACGTGGTATGAGTACCATGGGAGCAGTGCTATGACCTGTGCCGTTTGTGATTTCTCTTTATTTATTTATTGGAGATATGGGATAACACACCTCTGAGTCAAAGACTCCTTTACAAAGGTTCCACGTAATTGAAAACAGAGACATCAGGGACAATAGCAACAACTAGACACAATAGTTACATAAATGGTTACAAAATGGTTACAGATAACACAGTAAAGCAGCTGGTGATACAGAGTTACAGAGTGCTCCCAAACATAGGTACATAGTGCAAACGATACCAGGTAACAAAACATATACTGCAGGGTGGTGGCGCTAGCCATGCCCTGGTGGTTTTCTGCAGGTCTAGGCTGGACTGGGGTGTCCATTGTAAAAATACAGGCATATCCAGGGGCGGCTGGACCAGAGTTAAGTCCATAGTCATGGGGGTGGGGTGGGTGAGGCTAAATCAAGGGCAGTCACAGACTGAGTCATGAGTGATTAGGTCTCTTAGTTGGGACTTGAACTGACCAAGTTTGGGTTCTGTGAGGAGGGATTTTGGGAGAGAGTTAAGCCAGCTGGGGGCCAGGTACCTAAAAGTTCTTTGGCCTGAAGTGGTCTTGCAGCTAGGTACCCTGAAGTGGGTTTTCGCTGATTGCTAAGTGAGGCGGGTGGACAATGGTGCCTAAAATGGGTCGAGAGAGCAGGTAGGAGTAGCCCTGCCGTTATTTTTTTTAGCAAAGAGGCAAGTCTGATATTTTAGCCTCCCGTCAAAGTTTAGCCAGTTGGTTGAGGTGTAATGGGTGCAGGTATGTGTGAGTCTGGCACAGCCAGTAGCAAATCTACGGGTCTTATTAAGGGCCAGCCTAATTTTGTTTAGGTAAGTGTTGTGGGTTGCTCCATAGATGATAATTCCATAGTCTATGAGTGATAGTACTGATGCAGAGACAGCTAGGTGGAGAGCTTCTGGTGGGAGGCAATGCTTGTACCAGTGAAGTAGACCAATATGCACATTGACAGTGGTGCTCAGTATTCGGATATGGTCATAGTAGGTGAGCCCAGAGTCTAGGGTGATACCTAGGTATTTGAACGAGGTAACCTGCTCAAGGGGGTCATTTAGTGAGTTCAATATGAGCTGGGGCTGTCCTATGTTCTTGTTTTGGGGGTGTGCAACCACCATGGATTTTTTTGTAATTTAAGACTAGCCTATGTTGAACGAATCAGGATTCTGCGTCTGTGAAAGATTTTTGGAGGGCCGAGCAGAGGGCTGTGGGATCAGCGTGGGAGCTGTAGAGGATGGCATCATCTGCATACAGGAGTAGTTTCCCAGAGCAAGCCTTGGGCAGGGAGTTGAGGAACAGAAAGAAAAGTAGGGAGCCAAGAACAGAGCCCTGTGGGACCCCTGACCTGACTTGGAGTGGGGGAGGACAGGGTATGGGCAATCCTGACTGTCTGAGTTCTCTTTCCTGGGTGTCGCTCTGTCATACACTTTGTTCCTGCTGATTTCAGCACAGAACCCAATATTGCCCCTTGAAGCTGTGCCCTGATTATGAATCTCTGGACTTGCTAGTTTCTGGGATGCCACTTATAGGGGAGCTGTACTGTGGTATTATGCTGTCTCTGGCTCTGGCAGTATCTCCTTTGGACTGCCTGCACTGATATCCTGCATATTTCCCCTGTTGTGTCCTGGCTTTAGTTGCAGCATGGGATTATAGGGGGATATGGATCTGCCTGCTGTTTTGGGGAGTTGTACCTGTTTTATAGTTAACAGTTTCAACTACTTTGGTTTTTACTGTTATGTGGGCTTTTTCACTCTTACCAATTCCCTGATATTCCTCTACAGTAAGGGGACTTGAACCTCTATATGCACACTTGTTTTGAGAGCCCCATTGCTTTAGTCTGATGGGTGATCCCCCTTAATTTCTCTAATTCCCCCCTGCCTCCATGTTACTCCCCTCTCCGCCTCCCCAAGCACCCTCAGTCTTTGGTAAGAGGCTCCTTTATATGATTCAGGCAGACATAACTGGCAGTTTCCAGTGACACACCACATTTTGCCTACTTCAGTTTATCTTTCATTTCCCCTGCCTTTTTTTGTCTATCCCCTATTGGCAGAGTTGTTTGCTTCCCATGGTTGGCAAGGTCCTGGAACACACACTGTAATGCTGCTGTAGCCTTCCCCCATGTCTCTATAGTGGCATTTCTAACAAATCTAGCAGCAGCATGCTGGCAAGAGGAATCATTGAGTGTCTGTTTTTTCATGCAGCTCAGCCCTCATTTGTTGGAGCCCATTGTCTGGGCTGGCAGAGTTGCACCAGCTGCAGCTCCCATTACCAGAGTTTTTGTCTCCGTGTCGCTGGAGCTTGACCAGCTGTTTTGTTCTGGGTTATATCCCCCCACATGGAGATGTGAAGGTGATAGTGGATATGGGCATTTAAAGGTCACTGTTGGGGCTAGCCAGATCCTTGTGTATTGCCCCTTGGCTGCTCTACATACACAGAAACTAACCAGGCCTGTTTTCCTTTGTTGGGTCAGGTGGTTAGAGCATTTTGCAGCAGGGTGGGCTTTCTTATTGTATGCCAATACTCTATTGGTCATCCTGCACCCTGTTGTTCATTTTGGTGACTTTTTCCTTCTTCCACTTCCCAGGTGCATAGCCCTCCAACATTATCTGAGGAATGCTACCCTCTGTGTTGGGCTCCCCTCTTGCTTTTTCCACCCAGGCTTTAAAAATGCACTCACAGTGATCTCAGGTTTAGTGCATGGTGATTTGCAGTCCTATTTTGTTTTTAGAGATTCTTTGTGGGTTGATTGCTTCATACTTCATACACCTGAGTATATATTTATTTTTTTGAAAATTGGTTACTGGGAGAGGCACTCTGAGCCAAGGCTTGTTTCCGATGTAATCTGGGGGAAAGGGAAGGGGAATTCACAGTTACAGAGAAATACAAATCAGGCTGATAATGATAATTACAAAGACGGTGGCATGAAGTGCATAAGTTAAAGTGCAGTACAGATAATAATACCAAAAATTGCCACAGATATCCAATGAATAGTGAGCAGAATCAAAAAACTGTAAATTCAGAAGTGCAGTGGAACACAGTTAATGGCATATACTCATAGGTGTGGATAGGAAAGATAAGGAAGGGTTCAGGAAGAAGGTAGGCAGAAGGAGAAGTTTTAGTTGGCATCTAAGGGAGAGAAAGGAGGAAGAGAGACAGATGGAGGATGGATGTTGATTCCAACATGAGGAGGAGATGGTATGAGAAAACTAATTTTCCAGCTGAGGAGTGTGGATGGGGAAGGGAGAAACTGCACTTTTCCCTGGAGTGCAAAGAGTAGGAGGAGAGGACTGGGGAGCTGAGATGGGATAATTAGGAGGGACCCAAACCAGTATTTAGAGAAAAGGGAGGCACAGTGGAACAGGCAATGTGTGGGTAGTGGGAGGGTGGATAGGAAGGAATAAAGAGAGCAGTGTTGGGTTCAGGAGGAAGAGTTCATAGCAAAGAGGCAGACGGAGTTGCAGAGTGTATACAGTCTGGCCATGGAGGTAGATGTGGTGGTCTCATAGATCACATCCGCATCATCAAAGACCTGGAGAACCATATTGGTGACTAATTACTGGCGGACCAGTGGGGAGCAGCATTCCTTATTGCAGTACAGGGGATCAAGTTTGTGGCTGAGTTGGCATGGATGGCATTGATGTACAGTGGCAGCCATAGACATGGTCAGATATTTCTTGAAATATCTGTGATATATCTGTAAATTTCTTGCCTGCCTGCATTACCACTATGGGCCACCAGAGAGAATCTCTTTAGATATTTCACAAACATATCTGGAAATATCTGACCATATCATGGCTGCCACTGTAAGCTAAGAAGTCAAGCCTGCTATTTGACCACTCACCAAGGTACTTGAAGGTAGAGACAGGCTCAAGTGGGGATCCTTCTAGCATGGAGAAAGCAGGGAGGGAGGTGAGCTGGGCCAATTTCTGGCTGGCACTAAAGGTCCTAGACAAAGGTTCTTGTTTTTTTGTGTTGGCCCTTAGCTGGTTGGCATGGAACCAGCACAGAACACTGTGAAAGTTATGCTAAAGTATGACTTCCACAGAAGCAGTTGAAGGGCCTGAGGTGTAGAGGACTGTGTCATCTGCATACGTGTTAATATGCAAGTTTGCATAGCCATATGGGAGTTCATTAAAAATCAAACGCACATATGTCATAAGAAGCTTAAATTCCCTTGAATTCATATCCCTGTGTCATGATTAGTGTTTCCTGAAAATAACATGCTGTTTGATTTTGTGGTTTTCTTCAAATCAGCATCTGTTATTGTGCTCTGCAGTAACTGAAAACAGTGAAGAAACAGTGAAGATGTTTGTGTCCCTGTCAGTGAGCAATGATATCATACCTGTCCAGCCTGCTGCTCCACCAATTAAGCCCCTGATTGACTAAATAAGCTTTTGCAGTTCCTAGTTAGAGCAGTCTGTAGAGCTAATTGTTTTCACTCAAAGTTTATTACTAACCCATCTGGTTTGTGTTTAGAAAGATTAGCTTAACATCCTTCTGCTATCATAAACAGTTGATCATTTGGGGTTCAGTGCTGAACTGAAGTGATATGAATGAATGTCTATGAGAAATTACCTTGCCTGTATCTGTGGACCAATAGGCTTCCTGGGAATATTGTAAGCTGTCATTCAGCGGGCGGCCAGGCAGTATGTGGTTGGGGTGCAGCTGTCAGCCAATGACAGGGAGGAGAGCTGGGTGGCTGCGTCCTCCATGGGTGGGATGGGATAGGGGACCATTGGGCAATGAGATGATGGGGTTTGTACTACGGATGCCCGTGATCAGGCTTAACGGAGGTGGGACCATTGGACCACCAGGTAAGATGTTTGGATAACATGTCCGCAATTGGGTGACATGGGAGGGAAGGGGGACTCCACTGGACCACCAGGTAGAGGGACTACTATTCCTACCACCCGTGAGTGGGCTGAATGGGGGGGAACCACTGGACCACTGCAGGGTGGGTTTATGATACTGCTGCCCGCGATTGGGCATACAGGAGGGTGGGGAGCACATTAGGCAATGGGGAGAGTGTGGGTGCTTGTGGACTGTGTCCCTCCTAGGCAGGTGGCCACCCACAGCTGGCAGGTGCTGTGTTGCACCCTGCAATACAGCAGCCCGCCTGTGGGTGGCCTGGCTTTGAGCCTTATTCTTCTGGCTCAACCTTGAGGCCCCCCCCATGCAGTGCAGCTCAGGGTTGTGCCTGCTTATGCGCCGTACATCCTGGGCTGAATATCGGGATGTGCCACATATGCATAGTCATGCCCCCTGCATTTGCGCTGCATACATGACCATTGCACCAAGGTGCATCGACACTTGCGCTGCACCAGGTGGCCTATTGAATATCGTGCCAAGGAGCATTGCAGGGTTGTGCTGAGTGCAACCCCTTTGAATATCTGGCCCAATATGTCTTTGAATCTTGGTGAGTTCCCAGTCACTTGAAAGATAGCTAAAGTTATTTCTGTTAATTACCACCCTATCTCACTGCTCACAACAGTGCCTAAAATCTTGGAAAAGCTAATAAGTATTCAAATGAGACAGTTTTTAGAAAATAATAAACTATGAGCGAATTCCATTCTAGATTTTGCACTAATCATAGTACTGCTACAGTGCCAGTCAGTATGGTGGGTGACTCCTAGGAGGCTTTGGACAGAGGGATGTCAATGGGGGCTGTCTTTCCTGACCTTTCTAAGGATATTGACACCTTGGGGTGCTCAAATGAATTATTGTTGTTTGGTGACTTTAATGTAAATTGGATAGGAATTAACATCAAACAATATGAACCTCAGTTGGCTGGTCTTGGCCTTAATCAGATATTAATGAGCCAACTAGGCGTTCCACAGCAGACGGTCAAAATTCCCTCATTGATTGGGTCTTAACAAATAGGCCTGAGATGACTGCAAAATATGGAACCTTCCCAGACTAGATCTCTGATCATGCCCCTATGTACTGAATCTGGAAAGTCCCTTCCCCTAAAATACCCGATAAGATCATCCATATGAGAGACTTCTCAAAATTTAGCCTAGAATCCTTTCATGAAGACCTTGCACTCACAGACTGGTCCACTGTACTATCTGCTAATGGCATTTCTGTTGCCCTAAAAAACGTTGTTAGCACCTTCTCCTCCCTACAAGACAGACATGCTCCAGTTATAAAGAGGAGAGTAAGGGGCACTGCCTCAAAATGGCTACAAGGTGGTCTGTTTTCACTTATGAAGTCCAGGGATAAATGGGCAAGGTTTAAGGCTTTTAAAGACATGTTTGACTTCCAGGAATATAGATGTCTCCGAAATGCTCGTGAAAAAGCCATACATGCAGCCAAGAGCAAATTCTGTAAATCTGCTCTGCTGACCTTTACTAGGGGCCCTAGGAGTTTCTGGTGAGACATTAAAAATGTATTCAGTGGTGCCTCTAAATGCTACATTGCTGATATGCCCATTAGTGGTATAAACTGCAGTAATTCATTAACAATTGCAAATGCTTTCAATACCCAGTTCTCTGACCTGTCTGCTTTCACCTCCCTATTCACTGCCCTGATGCGCAGGGTCCAACTGACAGCTCCCAACCTAGATTTGTTTCTCATCTGCCTTTTTACCTCAGTGCTGTGTCTGTAAGTGAGATGCATAAACTCCTGACCAGTATCTCCCACTTTACCAGTGTTAGGCTTGACAATATGGAATCTAAACTTATTCACCTAGGTGCCACTTTCCTTGCCCTACCAAATACCCATACCTTTAACACATCCCTTATCACTGGGTATATTCCTGAATTATGGAAGGTTGCTAGGATTGTACCAGTATTTAAACAAGGTGATCCAAAAAGCTTTGAAAACTACTGACTCCTAGCAATCCTATCTGCTATTAGCAAGTTATTAGAGAAGGTGGTAGTGTTCTAATTTATGGACTATATTCAGAGATGTGAACTACTAACCTTGGAACAGCATGGTTTCCATAAGGGTTATAGCACCTCCACTGCTCTTGCCAAGGTCACATCAGAGATTAGGGTTGCCAGGGATCACGACAAATTGACAGGAACTATCTTTGTAGATCTCTGTAAGGCCTTTGATTTGGTTGACCATACTCTCCTGTGCTCAAAGCTTCGATCTTTTGACTTGTCAGCCCCTGCCCTAGCTTGGTTTACAAACTGCCTACAAGGAAAGCAGCAACTTATTAAGGTTAACAGGGTATTCTCTAATCCCACTCCAGTCAACTGGGGTCTCACAAGGGTTCATTCTGGGACCCATCCTTTTCTCCCTATTTGTTAAGGACCTACCTCAGATGTCGGCCCTTAGTAGTGCCACCTTATATGCTGATGACCTGGTGCTCCTAACTAACTCACAGGACATTAGCATTACTAACTCACACCTAAAGACTGACTTTTGCAGTATACAGTTTTGTCTCCTGGCCAACAAGTTAGCCTCAGAAAAACTGCATACGGCTATTTAGTCCCTGGACAAAATGTTGTGTCTAATTAGATGCAGACATATCATCGTCTGGCCTAAAGGAAGTTACTGTATTTGTCACCTGGACTAAAGGAAGTTACCATATTCATCCTGCAGGCATTACGTGACTGGACATTTGGTTGCACTTGGTCACATATGGTCTGAAAGTATTTTATTTAAAACAAAAATATTGAATATGGACTATAAACACAGCTTTAATTAAAACAAAACACAAGGAAGTTTGTAAAAATATGTACATGCACAGTAAATGTTTATATTAAAGTGCATGGTGTATAAACACGACTTTATTTAAAACAAAAAAACAAGGGTGTATTTAAAAATATATGTGCACAGTAAATGTTTATATCAAAGTGTACAGTGTTTAAGACTTTAAAACAAAAAACAATGAAGTTTTTAAAAATATTTATGTGCACAGTAAATGTTTGTACTAAAGTGCACAGTGTATTATGTTACATTAATTTCAATGACTGCTGCAATGTCAAATAAATATTGTTTTGGAGTGTGTGAGTCAACATCAAGGCAGATTGACTTATGCACCTTGTTGAGTCATACATATTTTCTGTTTTTTCTCGGAGGCTGCTGGCCCAGCTCCATCTGGCACCTCTGCAGCACAACAGCATGCTGTTCTAGATGCAGCTTTCTGGCTAACTTGGCTCTAGTAGAATGGCTTATACTGACTGTCCTTGAGAAAACATGGTGCCAAGCCTCAATGGCATTGTTGCTGTGGGGCAAATCATTAATCACTGTTAAGTGCTGGTTCCAAAAGGTCACTGGATATCTTGGCTGCCTACGTTTCTTGCAGTTTCTTGCAAGATATGTGTCCTCAAAATAATCCAGCAAGCACTCCAACTCTTCAAATTCTGCATCATCCTAAAGTGCTTCAAAGTACCGCTCTACATTTTCTATTGGCACAAAAGCCAGGCCCAGTATACATCGTACTTTGTGTGCCAATTCTTCATCCTGTATATACCTCTGCTGCATGCCCTCTTGCTGCACATGGCGCCACAGTGCCTGTCCAAGGTGGAAGTTACAGCCTGATAGCTCAGCAGCAGGAAGCATCTGTTTCAATACATTAATAGCAGCAATTTCAAAATCCGTCATGATACTGACAGGACATGTTTGGACTCAGAGTAGTGTTTGAAGGTGTACAAGGAATTTCCTGTACACCTCTTCACTTCATTCAGGCAATAGTGCATACACACAAGGTCTGTTAACACCTTGCACAAGTGTGTGCACAGTATATAGCTGGTCATCTTGATGAGGTGCAACATTAAAAGTTCCATCACAGAACCAGTGATGGTCCCTGAGCACCTTTAGGTCAGACTCACAAGCAAAAATGACAAATTCATCATCTTGTACCCTTATAAATTCTTCACCACTGACAGTCTGTGCAAACTGTGATATGACAGTATCAGGCGGACAACATAATTGTCTGTGTCTTTGCACATCTCACCTTAGCGGTTCCTGACTGGGTAAAAAATGCGCATGTCTGACATCAACTTCTTGTAGAGCTTGCAGGATCACATTTCGGGTACACTCCTCTGATTCCTCAGCTTTGCACTTCATTGAGCTGTGTGCTTTTATAACTTGAGCCTGACTATGTTGGGGAGCAAGGTTATGCTCTGTGGGAGCTTTTGAGATACTGTCCCCCATGGTGTGCATACGAGCCCTGCATGTGCGCAACTTGCATCGTCAGATTATTTTCATATTTGCTCCATCCTTCTCCTTAGTATAAAGAAAGTTGTCAAAGCACAGCTTCTGCATCCCTTTTTGGGAGCTGACAAACTCCATGGCAGTACAGATAGTAAATGTACACGTAGGACGAGGGCTTAGGAACAGCCCTGGAAGAGTTTGGTTGCAAGGGTTTGGTTGTGGGTTTGGTTGCAGTGAGCACTATGTGCCTATGACTACTGTAACCATGACCACATTTAATTCACGATTTAATGTCCACTATCATTTGACCATGCTGATATTAAGCACACCGTTTTGTCCGTGAAACCAGAAAAACACTGGCTCTGCTCTTTGGATCCCCAACCAAAATTAAAATGAGTTCTAAGCCCCTGAAAGTCACTAGTGCTGATGGGCCCCTTGTGAGAGACTTCTCCCTGCACATTTGAAATATGAGTAAGGCAGCAAATAGCAAACTGGGCCTGGCCTACAGGGCAAAATGCAATCTCACATTAGCTACGCATCTTGCCCTAGCTAAAGGAATACTCCTCCTCACACTTTATTATGGGCTCATAACCTTTACCCATACCAGCAAATCCAGTATATCAAAATGGGATGTTGCCTACAATAATGTGTTGTTTTGCTCTTTCCATCTCCTGACTCACTCATCTTTGTGAGTTACATAACAAATTTGACTGGCTCTCTCCAGGAAATTATCAGACTTTTGTGTTGGGCTACTTTATTGACAAAGTAGTCAGAACTGCCACCCCTTCAGCCTTAGCAGAACTATTCAAGCCTGTTAACTCAATATACCTACTTAGGTCCAATGACTCATCTGTGTTCCTTGTTTCTAAAACCCATATATTGATGGGTGGCCGGCTATATGCTGTCTGTGCACCTAGGCTATGGAACTCCCTCCCCGCACATGCTTGCTGTGACACCTCCCACATCAGATTTAGAAAGTCCCTCTGGGATCATCTGAGGTTAACCTGGGCCTGCAACTGTACCTCATTAGAGGTGCCCCTCCCTTACAAATGTTGCACTTTATCATTCTGTCTGGTCTCTATCTAGAGTCCTGTTTGAGTATAGTTTTAATTTAACTGTTACATAGTTAACTTTGTTATGTGCTGTTACCTTGCCTCACTGTTAAACCTTGCATTGTCTGTATATCCTTTGTAATCTTGTTAAACCTTGTACTATCTGTTTATTCCTTGTAATCTTCCAGGTCATACCTAAAAATAGTCATTGGCCAACAAAAGCTAAATAAATAAATAAATCCTCCTATCCAAGCTTGAGGCCCTGTGTTTTTTGCTACACACTCTGAAATGGCATATTGATTACGTAAAGAGGAGACAACAAGAAGTCAGCTTAGGAATTTTTGTTTCAGGCAAGGCACACATAATCTCAGAGGTCCATCAAGGATCAGTACTGGGGCCCCTGTTATTCAATATCTATATGAATGATTTCGTATTACATAATTCTGATGTTAACTTGCATTCATATGCAGATGACGCTCTGCTATATGCATTGGAAGTCACTGTTGGCCAAACTGAAACAAATTTGCAAAATGCATTTGACCACAAACAATTTTAGTTTTCATCAGGCAAAAGCTGGTACTTAATCCACAAAAAGCCCCAAACAAGGTTGCTTCAGGGAACCTGTAGTTTAAACCATGTGAATGAATCATTGGCAGTGGTTACCAAAAATAATGTTTTGTTAGAGTAAACCAAATGCTATAAATATTTTGGAGTTTAGGTGGCTAAAAAATGCAAATGGGACACCCATATAGATAAACCTGTGGACAACGTGGGAAGAAAGTTAGGAGTCCTATACAGTATAAGGAACTGCTTGACCAGAGAACCATGGAATGCTATAGTGGATTACATGATTGTCCTCATACTTGACTATGGAGATTTGCTCATCTTGAGGGCATTGGAGAAGAAACTGGCAAAGCTGGATGTCATGTACAACAGGGTTGCCTGCTTCATTCTTGATGCCCCCTGCCCCCCATGGACACACCACTGGCATCTATATCTGGAACTAGACTGGCTAAGATTAAACAATGGAATAAATATGCATCTTGTAAATCTAATGCTCTGTTGTAGTACTGGTAAGGTCCCAGCCTACCTTTTGGAAAGCTTTGAACAAAAACAGACAAAGAAAAGCCTGAAATAAGTACAAGGAACAGCATGTATTCTTCCATGGAGGAAAACATCCTTGAGTAGATCAGCTTTTCATTATGCAGACCCAAAAGCCTGGAATGCCATCCCCTGTCATTTAAGACCAATAAACATACAAATAAGTCTGAACAGGATAAAAACATGGCCAACTGAATTGGGATAGAACCCTCTGTCTTGATGTTATAGCATGGTGTAGATAACAGTTTTTAATTTGATATATTTCTTCCACTGTTTTTAACTGTATGATATTTTCTTGTATATATAAATAGCTCTAAATATTTTATACTGAGTAGTATAGTGTTTATATAAGAAATATATTGGAGCCAATGGATTATCTGCTCTGTTTGTATATATTCTTTGATACTGGATATATTACTGTATTTTTGACTATTATGTATAATCTTGAAATGTAATGCAATGTTTGTATTAGGGACCCCACTGAAAATCAACTTTGCTCAATTTGGATTATCCATATTCATGAAATGAATAAAATATACTGCTACTTTTCTGCTGCTTGGCTCTGACTTCCCTCAGTCCATAATATGGGAAGGGTTATCCAGGTTAATTGTGCCTCCCATGTACTCTTTCCACTTTTGCCCTCCCGATTGATATCTTCATAGCCTTTGGTTGGGAATACCACTGATTCAGTTTGAGAGCTTGCAATCTACAGCTTTGGATGACTGGTATTGTTCTGCTGTCTTGGTTAATAATATTGCTCACTCATTTGAGGGTCTCCCTGTCAAGGGGCATAGGTCAGGACACACAGGCAAACTAGGAGAAGTTATGAAATTCACAAGTAGCATTTATTGTTATTATTAACAATAAAAGAAGTAAAAAATTGTACAGGTTAGTTCTTCATATAGTCAATACAAACAAAGAATGTCCCACATATGAGGGTCTTGCTAGAAAAACATAGCTCTCTTTTTATAAGATGTCTTTTCTTGAAAAAAATTGAAAAGATTAGCAGGCATCTGTAACAGATAGGTAGCCAAACACGTACACTTTCACCGGAAGGGACTCTGATGCCTTGAATCTATTAAAACAGTGCTTCTCTTTATCAGAGTACAATACGAATGTGCTCCATATCCAACACAGATAAGAAATCTGATAACAACCACAAATACAGCTTAGTTGCTATGATACCTTCCTTGTTCCCCCTTCACTCAACCAATGATGTCATCATGGCATCCATGTCATCAGCCTGATGCATTTCAAGCTACTTCACTTTCTCAAAGGCTGATGAATCATGAAAGCACCCTCATTATATAGTCAAAAAGAGGACAGTACTATATTAAAATACAACAAAAGTGCAAATGGTGAGTGCATATGCTAAACAGAATACTGCCACCTTATAAATACATAATAAAAATGTTCATAAGCTTTACCTCAAGCTCTATGTTTGTTTTGTACTCTTAAACTAGTCAGAGGTGGATAGAGCCATACACTGAAGAAAATATGGACTCTGTGGTCAGAATGTGGATAAAAAGATGTGCATTATATGAAAGTTTTTATTAGATACTGTAACTTTAAATAATGTACAGATGTCTTTTTTAAGCATCTTGCTGATTTCAATACTTCTTTCTGTAATCCTATTTGTGTGTATATTTATTCTGGTATTTCTGGGGGGCAGTATTCTTTTTAGCATATACACTCACCATTTGCACTTTTATTGCATTTCAATAAACTGTGGTACTGTCCTTTTTGTGACTATACAAGGAGGGTGCTTTAATGATTCATCAGCCTTTGAGAAAGTGCAAAAGCATGAAATGTGTCAGGCTGATGATATGATGACATCATTTGGTTGAGTGGAGGGGGAAAAGGAAGTGATCTGAGCAACTAAGCTGTATTTGTGGATACTGGATTTCTTGCCTGTGTTGGATATGAAGCACATTTATATTGCACTCTGATAAAAAGAAGCGTTGTTTTGATGGATTCAAGGCATTTGTCCCTTCCTTTGCAAGTGTAAGTGTTTGGCTGCCTATCTGTTACATGTGCCTGCTACTCTTTTTTTTTTAATAGCTGCATTTAGCATGGCACTATATTCTCAGGTGAAACTCCTCTTTACTGCATTTTGATTCTGCTGTCTTTTCTTGGCACTTTTAAACTCTGCATCCTGTTGTTGTAAACTGCATCTCCTGTTTCTCATAAAATGTACCAGAACTTTGTCGATTTCTTTCCTGAAGCCAGCTTGAAGAAAACATTGGCTTAACAAGTACAGCAAACTAGAGCATTCTGTTCCAAAGCTGGTCTCATGTTGACACTTTTGTATACAAGCTTGTGGAGGTCAAAATAGACCTCAAGGTCAACCCCCTGCAATACAGATTATTTTTTTAAGAAACCCAAATAGTTTTCTGCAACATAAATATATACATTTGAAAACCAAGGGATCCCAATTTCACATGAGGATTCACATATATGTTTTTAACCACAGAGAGGCAAGGTGAGAAAGAAAGAAAGAAAGAAAGAAAGAAAGAAAGAAAGAAAGAAAGAAAGAAAGAAAGAAAGAATAGAAACAACGGGTGAAGGGAGGGAGATAATGGGGAAATTGTGGAACCTTCAGAGTGGCCAATTCCTAGGTGCCATAAGAAAATTTTGATTGCACAATAAGACAGGCAAAAGACAGAAAAATGGTAAAATAGAAGGAGAAACATAGATAATTGCTTTTAATTCTCTCTACATAACAATTGGGTAAAGGTCTTACCGAACCCTGTCACACCAACAGACCTAGGACCCAGCTTTATTTGTACATAGTTGTTTATGTTTACTGTTTCTGGTTTTGATACTGTTGGAGCTGACTTGGATTATTGTACAATGTGTTGAGGATATTTTTTGCTATACACCTTACACCTTTTTGTGGAATTGGGTAAGAAGACTGACTTCCCAGATAAAATTCCTTTTCTTGTGTGCTTCTTTGAGTCCCCAATGCCCCTACTACCTTTTGAATGCAGGCCATGGCTGACATTACTTGTACTACTTGGAATGCCATGGGCCTGAATTCTCCTACTAAGCACAAGAACATTCTGCTACAGCTCAAACACCTGTGCATTTATGTTGCCCTTTTTTAGGAGATTAAGTTGGTGTCCTCCAAGGCTCAGAAGCTATGCAGGGAATGTGTGGGTCTCGAGGCACATAGCTTTGCCCAAATGACTAAGAGGAGAGTATCCATTTTACTTCACAAACCTCTCCCCTTAGTCATAGGGAAGAAGATGTCAGACACTGAGGGGTGGTTGGTACTCCTTCACATCTGTACTACAGAAGGGTCATTGGTCCTGGGTAATCTGTATGCCCCAACTCAGACTCTCCTGATTTTTTTCTTGAACCTCTGCCAGGCTATGGACACCATAACTGAGGGTTCCACCCCATTATTATTTGTGAGTGATTTCAATCTCATTCTGCAGGCCCACCTCAATAGTGTCAGAGCCCCATGTCCATTCGGCATTGGTAGAACAGTCTCTAATGAGCAATTTTTCCCTTACAGGTATTTGGTGTTCTCTTAATCCGCAAATGTGAAACTACTCATTTTTTCTCCAGTCCACAGCTCTTTTATCCAAATAGACTATTGACTGGTAGCCTCCAAAATAATGCAAGCAGTGATCAAGGCTGAAATCCACCCTATTTCCCTGTCTGATCATGCCCCAGTCTCCCATTCCATGCTTTGGGGCCCAGGCACACCTAAATCTTCCTCATATGGCTTGTCCCATTATTGTTATGAGGCAAAGCCTTCCTGGACTGGCTTCAACAAGAAACCATGGAGGTTTTTCACCTTAATGATACTGTACTTGGCACACTTCTGATAGCATCATTTGGGATGTTTTCAAGTCAGGCACCTACCCCTCCTCATGCTGTCAAGGCTTCCCTAAAGGCAGATATAATGAGTATCCACCTCCAGTTGGAGTCCCTTCTTTCCTGAAGATCTGAACTTGTCCTCCTCCATAGGAAACATAGATATTGGGAAGGGGGATAGGTGACACTATTGGCGTACGGGCTTTGGAGACATTAGGTGAAATGCCATATTACCACACTTAAAGTCAGCTCTGGTAGAGTCCATAGAAACACAGAAACATAGAAAGTGATGGCTGAAGGGGGCCAATGTGGCCCATCTAGTCTGCCCACAGGCCTACCCCTTCCCTTAACTGCTTTTTAGTGCTATGATGCCCTTGTATCTATCCCACACTTTCTTGAAAGTCCCCACTATTTTTGCCTCCACTGCCTCCCATGGAAGGCAATTCCATGGATCAACCACTCTCTTGGTGAAGAAGAACTTCTGTGTTTTGCCTTTGAAACTTCCCCCCTCTAGCTTCCTGTTCTGCCCTCTGGTTGTTGAGTGATTTTTGATATGGAATAGGTCCTGACCTGCACCTTGTTTATACTTTTTAGGAATTTGAAAGTCTTGATCATGTCTCCCCTCTCCCTCCTCTGCTCCAGGGAGTACATGTTTAATTCACACAAATGCTCCTTGTATGATTTGTTGTGCAGTCCATTAATCATTTTAGTAGCTCTCCTCTGCACTGTTTCCAGTCTGGTAATATCCTTTTTAAGCTGTGGCCTCTAGACTTGTACACTGTACTCCAGGTGTGGCCTCACCAGCTATCTACAGAGTGGCAGGATGACCTCCTTTTCTCTGCTGGTAATCCCCCTGCTTATGCATACCAATATACCATTTGCTTGCAGTGCTGCTTTTTCACATGGCTTGGACATTTGTTATAACTATTCCCAGATCTCTTTCCTATTTAGAGGTTTCCATTTTTTATCCTCCACTCCAGGTAGTAATCCACTCCTGGGTTGGTCCTTCCAAGGTGCATGATTTTGCATTTTTATTACTGAAGTTTAGTTGCCACATTCATGACCACTTTTTTAGAGACTCAAGGTCAGCTTTCATCTTCTCCACTCCTCCTGAGGTGTCCACCCTATTTCCTATCTTTGTGTCATCTGTGAACAAACTCACCTTGTCCTCCAGTCCATCAGAAATTTCACTAATGAAGATATTGAATAGGACTGGTCCAAGCACTGAAGCACTGTGGTACTACACTAGCCATGTCTCTTTCCTCTGAGAGTAAACCATTCATTAATACCCTCTGGATCCTTCCAGTAAGCCAACTCCTTACCCAGTTTACTACCTGATGTCCTACTCCCATGCTGTCTAACTTGTTTAGCAGCCTTCTATGTGGGACCGAGTCAAAGGCTTTGCTGAAATTCAGGTACACTACATCTACCACACCTCCCTAGTCTACTATTTTCATTACCCAGATAAAGAAGTCAAGTAAACTGGTTTGACATGACTTTCCTGTGGTAAAGTCATGCTGCTTAGTGTCTAATTTATTATCCTTGAGAAAGGATATAATCCTTTCCTTGAGAAGGGTTTCCATTTTTTACCTACAATTGATGTGAGGCTTACCGGTCTATAGTTGCCTGCATTCACTCTGTTCCCATGATTGCATAGAGGGATAACTGTGGCCATTTTACAATCTTGTGGGACCTTGCCCAGTTCAAATGAAAAGTTAAAAAGATCAGCCAGTGGAGCCACCAATTCATCTCTTAGTTTTCTTAGTAGCCTAGGTTGCATTTCGTCTAGTCCCATGGCTTTGTTTATATTGAGCTTCTCCAGTTCCTTTAGGACTGCCTCCTTTGTAAAGGGTCCTGAGTATTCTCCGTTGCCACCTTTATTGTCTCCTGTAATGGTGGGGTCTACCTGAAGCAGGACCTAATTAATGCTGCAGTAAGTGCTTTTTTATAAAACACTCTGTTCCTCTCAAGGTCAAGTTCTGACTCAGCAGTTGGATGCTTTCCTCTCAGCTCTCCCTCTTCCCTGACTGCCCCAAAGGTCTGGGTCTCACTCAAAGTCCCTGACACATTTGGAGATCCAGCAGGGTATAACAGCACTAACCATGGGCAAGACTCCAAGGATTGACAGCCTCCTAACTGGATTTTATCATCATTTGAAAGTCTGCCTTTCTCCACTCCCATGTAGGGGTCTTCTGTGAATCTCATCTCATTATGCAACTCCCAGAGTCACTCCATGAGGTGGTTATTACTGTGCAACCCAAGGAGGGGAAGACCCCTTTCACCATCAAGCTATCACCCTATCTCACTGATAAACACCAATATCAGCAATCTGGCAACTGCTTTGCCTCACCGACTTTATTCGGCTCTCCTCCAAATTTATCCATCCCTCACAGCTGGGATATGTATAGGGTCATTTAGCTTCTGACCATCTGCAATCCCTCATTAATATTTTATTTTGTCAGTGGCGTGCATTTCCCCCACTTCATCCACAGCAGTGGCCTTCAACTATGAGAAAGATTTTGATTCAGTGGAGTAGGGGGTACCTCCTTCAGGTGCTCCACCATAACGGCTTTGGCCCAACTTTTCCAATGTGGATTTGTACTATGTACTTAGCTTCCAGTGTGAGAATCCTCACTAACAACCTCCTACCCTCCCATCACATTATTGAAGGGGACCAAGCAAGGTTGCTATGTGTCCCTACTTCTTTTTGCCTTGGTGATTGAGCCCTTGGTGTTTGCCATCACTGAGCACCAGGATCTTCAAAGGCAAAGTTGGCTCTTCCATATACACCACAATGCTTTATGCAGATGACTTTTTGGTTGTCCTGATGAATGCCTCAGTGGCAAATCACCCCCTTATGGCTCTGCTACAGGACTTTCAGTTTCTGTCCAAGTTGAAGATCAATCCATCTAAAATGGAGGTCATGCTACTCATTCACCTTTGCCCCCAAGGTCCCTTTTCCAGCACTGGCTCTACATTGGTTTCTGAAATCTGTACAATACCTGGTGATCCAGGTTACATAAGATATGGTTTAGCTAAGTGAAGCTAACCTACTCCCTACTTACCAAGATCAGAGAGGACTGTTACAGATGGGAAAGACTTACTTTCTCTTTGGTCAGGAATTAATCAGCTGTCAAACTGATCATTGCTCTCAAGCTCATGCACTACCTTCCCACTTACCAATATGAACTGACGGGGGGCGCTGTTAAGCCTGAGCAATATGGCTGCAAATCTCTAGAGCTCCGTAAACATTGCAAGATTAATTGTCTTTTATAAGCATTCCAAACAGTTTGTTGTGGTTAGATTCTGTATAAGTAAGACAGAAAACATCCCGAGGTACAAAATGGGTAATCCTCGCAAAGAAAAATATTCAACTGATGGTGTGAGGTCAAAAACAACTTCGGGACACTCTACTGCACGAGGTGAGCAAGACCGCGGTCTAGGCCAAGCTGTGGAGCCTAAGGAAGAAACCCTTCAAACGCTGGATGAAAAGATAAACCACTTGATAGCTTCAGTATCAGGCTTATCCAACAAATTCGACTCCCTAACTAACAGGGTTACAGCTGTGGAAGCTACTTTGAGCTCGGTGACAGAGGCTTCAACATCAGCTACTAAAATGGCAGACGCAGCCATGGGTGCAGTAACTACAGTCATTAAAGAAAATTCCCACTTGTGCTCTCGAATAGAAATGCTAGAGAACCAAATGAGAGCCCCCAACATTCGCATAGTGGGGTTAGCAGAGCGGAGCGAGGGAGATCATTTGCCTCTATTTTCGACAGAGTGGATTGTGCAACAATTAGGCTCCGAAGCTGCCCCAATAATGCAGAAGATTCAAAGGGCATACTGAGTAGCCTTTAGAGGAAGGCAGGATAATCCAGACGCCCCACGCACCATTGTGATGGTCCTGGATGGAGCGGGTTCTCAAGACTCCCCGATGGCGCTTGCAAGGAGAAAGAAATTCCTCCTGCATGAAGGAAATCAAGTCAAATTGTTCCCCGACTTATCCTATGTGACCCGACAGAGGAGAAAACGATTTGATGGGGTACGAGCTAGTCTGCGAGAGGCGAGCATACTGCATGGACTAATATTCCCGGCACGTCTCTGGATTGTCCATGCCAGCAAGATTTTCATTTTTAACGAACCGGCTGAGGCGCTCAAATGGTGCCAAAAGCATGTATCCTCACGAAGAAGGGAACCAGATGAGGACGACTCATCTGAAGATGAACTTCCCTGAAAGTATTGCTGGACCAGAGATAAGTTTTTTCTTTTATATGGTAATTTTCCTCCTAGCCAAGGTGTGTTAGAGAGGATTGCGAAGTTGAAATGTTAAGTTAAAACTCTGGTATTACTCAGGCACCGGACTGCTGATAACTTACTGCAGGGACTATTGGCCTACAATAGGGCTGGACATTTAATAAAATGAAGGGGCTTAGAATACTTAGGTCCCCCTTTCTCTTTGTTTTTTACTGGTGATACTTGTATGGGCTTAATAAGGCCCCTTAATTAAAGATTTTGACTTGATTTCCTTTCTGTATTAATAACAGAACAGCGTGTTTAAGCACCTGAAGTCAATGTGCTAAGCATTATAGATATTTAGAATTTAAAATAGCACTATCTTTAAAAGGGCTCTGGAGATTTCACTTTATTCTAGTAACACTAAAACTAGTGTTTAATTATGAAATGGCATGGTACTAGCCTTACTGACGTGGGGAAGATATGAACTATACTACAACTGTGGACTGGATTCGAACCATGCAGCTCTTGGTCTCAAATACAGCAATAAAACATATAAAATAGATATTCTATAATCATACTGTAAATCCCCTACATGAAGTATCTTATTTCATTTGTCTATCTTGTGAGTGTATTAAGAGGAGTGGCGCCCTCATTGTCTTACCTGTATGAATGTACAAATGAAGGAGTATAAATTGTATGTTTGTTATATTAAATGAATAAACATAAAGTTAAAAAAAATATGAACTGTCAAATCCTGGTTTGCCAAAATTGACTCCCTAATAGGGGGTTTCCTGTGGATAGCAGGGACAAGTGAGGGTACAATGGTGACAAGGAGGTTGGAACCTCCCTTGGTTCTGTGGCTACCACCTGGCTTGTTTAGGAGCCCAAACTTGTTGCTGGTTCCACATCATACTCAGTCCCCCCCCCATGGTTGATCATGGAATATAAGATCTGCCAAGGGGTGACACCTGCTGTATTATTGCACTCACCACTTCCCCACCACCTTAAGGTTTTCCCTATATTAGTATCTTCCCAAACTTTGTGGGTTGCTGTCTCCAAGCTGACTAAACTTCTATTGATTCCCCTTCTTTTGGCACCATTATGGGGAAATTTGTCAATTTGTATTGGGAAGAAACCCACCCACTGGCAGGGATGGCATGCTAGGGGTGTACATTTAGTACAGGACCTCTTTTCCCCAGTACACATCATTTGGGTTCCTTTTGTGATTACTGACCTAATATAACTTGTCCCAATCTGACTTTTGGAAGTGCAGTCAGCTATGATGCCAGGTCACTTACTTTCTACACTTGTCCATAGGCCAACCTCACACATGTCCACTCTCCCCAGTATCGAGATGGCTCTACTGTCCTAAGGGCCATGCTAGGAAAATATATGCACATATCAAGGGGGCAATACCATACCAAAAGCTATCTGCATGTGGCCACTGGGAATGGACTTTGAATATCACCTTATTCCCACTGGAATGGGGACGATGCCAGAAAGTAGCCAAAGTAACCTGTGCAGACATTAGGAGCCTGTTTATACAAAATGAGTTATTATAGTATTAGTACAAGACACCTGCACAATTGCATGCCTTGGGGCTTCTATCCATGGACCACTACTGGCGTTGCCTCTAACCAGGAGAGACTGGGTGCATATATTATGGTCCTGCCCCTCTATAGCACCCTTTTGGGCCAAAATTCACAAAGACTGTCAGGCTTTCCAGGGTATGGATCTTCCCTCCTTTCCCCTTCTCTGTATCTGCTAGCTTTCCTCCCATCTACTGTGCCCCTTCTACAGGCTGATCTTTGGGGGCTTCTGGCAATGAGTATAGAAACGGAGTAGCTACTTCTTGGTAGGTGGAGGTCCACGGATATTCTCTCTCAGAATGGCATAAAAGGTCTAATCAGCTAGCTGTTCAGTCCAAAATGTTGACAGTTGACAGTGTTTCCTGTGCCCACTGGTGCCACACTCCTTTGGACTGCTGATGCCATCCCCTTTACCCCCAGACTCAGCCTTCCATCTTGAGCTCCAAAGGAGTACACCTTAAGCCATCCATCCCATGAGCTGGCTTGTCCCTGCCAGAGTCCTTCTCTGATGGTCATGGAAGGGAAAGACACCCGAAGCCTCCACCTTACCTCTGATTTGCTGGCTTGTCCCTGCTAGGGACCTCTCTGCCATCTAGATGGAAGAACATATATGCTTTGATGGAGTCTGAGGGGTTTTGTATTGCTGGCATGCTAAGAGTCATTTGATGTGGGAGGGACCACACAGCCATCATCTGGCATACTGGTGTGGTAATTTCCTCAAATTTTCCCTCCACCAACCACCCGCAAGGAGGGGCATGCTGCAACTGAGCTGGTGAGGGGGTGCTTGACAGTATGAATTCACCTGCACCATCAAAGACACCACCACATGACTAACAGGAGTCACTGCAGAGCAATGCAGGGTCAACCAGATCATTCAATGGATGCTCTGGATCCTCCCTGCTGGTCTCTGTCCCAGATGTAGAGAATGAACCCAGGTGGTTAGCATGCCAGAGTGATTTCCCCATCACTCAGTGCCACAGAGCTAGCATCTTTACTATTTATATACCATAATAAAAAGGTGAACTGCAAAAACCAAAAATGCATGGCAGTTGGGGTTCAATACCAAAAAATGCCAAATAATGCACCTAGAGAATACAAACCCAGAAGCAGAGCATAGGATGGGGGGATGGAGGAACTGAAGCAGGAATGGGACCTTAAAGTTATCATAGCTAATGACCTCAAAGTGGCAAGGCAGTGTGACACAAAAGCATTCAGTAGGGCTAGTGGGATGCTGGATTGCATGGGGATATCTCCAGCAGGAGGAGGGAGGTGGTGTTGTACTGTATTGCTCACTGTGAGATTCCACCTGGAGTACTGTGTCTAGTTCTGGAAGCCACACCACAGAATGGACATAGATGAGGTGGAGGGAGTCCAGAGAAGGGCAACTAAAATGGTGCAGGTGTTGCAGGAGAAGCCCTATGAGGAGAGACTGAGGAATCGTAACATGAATACCCTAGCAGTGAGGAGAGTGAAAGGGGACATGATAGAGACCTACAAGTACCTCACAAGGGTGAACAGTATGCAGGAAGGGAGTCCGTTTCAAATGAGAAGGAGCACAAGGACCAGGAGGCATGTAATTAATCTAGAGGGTGGGAAGTTTAAGGGGGATGTGAGGAAGTACTACTTCATTGAAAGGGTGCTAGATGCCTGGAACAGACTGCTGGCAACTGTGGTGAAGGTGAAAACAGTGGGGAACTTCAAGCATGTGTGGGATAGGCATAGGGGAATATTAGTAAATAGGCAGGAAGGGGGTCACTGGAGACCAGTCAGGGTCTGTGGTGACAGATTAGGCAGGGAACAGCTGGACAGACTGGGTGGGCCAAGTGGCCATTTTCTGCTAACAAATCTCTATGATTCTATGTTCTGTATTTTTTATGAGGAAAAGGGTGTTGTACAAATCAGGAGATAATGTGCAATCTAAAAATGGGATAAAAAATATAGGTATAATTTTTACAGTAACTTACACTGCTGCTGTATCTTTATCTTGAAAATACAAGCTGTGTTAAAGCTTATTGTTTTCATAGTCCAGTCCATGTAGTTAAACAGAGACAATGTTAAATAGTAACAATTATCTAGGGTATTCATCAAGGTCCAACTCCCAGCAGAGGGAATGGACCTCTAATTTGATCACGGGATCTTAGTATCTCATTACCCTGTGCTTGCATTTCTTTTTCTTGGATCTACTGCTTGTGATGTCAAAATCTGCATTCAAAGGGGATCAATTAACAGGTATGTATGACCAGCATGGGTTGGCATGGGAAGTTCATTAAACTGGTTGGACCCTAATTGCATCTGGTGACTTGGAATTTCCTAGCACAACCTGTTCAGCACAACTGTCATACGAAAAGAACAATATCCAAGCTGTTGAAATATGTTTCACAGTTTAAACTAAAATGTGTTGATGCATTTTGAAGGAAGCAGAGCCTAACTATGCTGACACCTATATGCCTTTACTTTAACAGTGGGTTATAAACAATGGACCTGGGCCACATTTTCCAGACTAGGAGGTCCTAAAACATATATCTTGCATGTGGACCATCAGTGAAATCCCTTGCACAAAGAACAATAAAGCTACACAGCAGGTCTATCAAAGATTTGACAATTAAGCCAATACATTCCATCAGAAAAATAACACATCTACATGAAAGGTGAAACAAATCTACATAAGTAACATTTTTCTAAGCTAACCTTAGTTTTCATCATGTAATGAGTGCATATATTATTGTATTCTCATTCATATTCCTATTATATACAAAGAGCTAATTTAAACTGCAGGCATAAGCCCTGAGTTATAATTTAGTCCTATTCAAAATATATTATTGTTGTTTCTGCATGTTGTTTCTGCATCCCAAATTAGGCTTTATAAATACCTTATGCTTGATGGCAGACCACTTGGATATTATTAAGGAAACACAAATGCAGGTGTACCAGTGTTGCACTATTAGAAAAATAAATAACAATTGACAATATGGGCATTATTTATCTCTTATCTCCAAGGCATAATTTCAGCTTTTTGTAGGCAAAGGTTTTATAAACACCACACAATACTGCAGGCTTCAGTTTTCCATTTAAACACATTTCCACAGAAGCCCTAATTGTGAGTAAACATAAAATGACATTTTCCCCATGAATTGGACACTGTTTCCTGTCACATTTTATTTCAATTTTTTAGCAGATATAATGATGTTTTCTTTTTGTTATAACTGATGTTTTATCTTTTTGAACAGATGTTTAGAGCAAGTAACAGTTCCAAAAGAGATAATTTTTGCAGCTTCTTAGAGGAGTTTAGAAGGACTCCTCGATTAAAACACTGGAACCATTTCCTTCCCCAAAAAACAAAGCATTAGACAAAGCAAGATAGTTCCGTTTCTCTTAAAAAGAACATTGCTCAGAGGGTTCTGTCCTTGGGGGAGATTCAAAGAGTGGTTCATTTTCACTGTAACCTTCTATGCTTAAGGCGAACAGACAAAGGTACAAACAGATTGGGAATTAATTGGCACAATTAACATTTTGTGATTATAAGGACTTCAGATCAATACTCTATGCAAATAGCAGTATTGATGTACAGAAGAAAGGTTGTTAATTGTGTTTGGAGAACAAACAGACACTTTTTTCTTTAATAGAATAAAGGACATTCTGTAGGCTCAAAGTGCTGACCACTAAAGGAGTGAAAATACTGCTGTGCTGACCTTTTAACTAGGGCAGCACTGGCACCATTTTCTGCTGATGCATCTCAAGACAGCCCACTTGGTTTCCTGAAATGGAAATCAGATATCTTGTTTTGTATGATGAAGAGATATCATGATGTCTACCATGAGAGTGTTTGCATGTATAAGAATACAGTTGCATGTTCCAGTGGCTTCATGTTCACTGATAATTTATAGCAGTATATGTACAACAGAAGTTACCACACAGAAGCACTCCAGGGTTAATGCTTGCAAGTATTACAGTATATAACCTCAAGGTGGCACATACCCCAAAACTGTTATTTTATATATCATGCACACTATACTGTCACATTTTAGAGAATCAGTTATTGTTATTGTATGCCTTCTGTATGATATTGTTTCAAATGTTTAATATGTTAATTTTATTTATGACATTTTTATGAGGTATTTAATTGATAATATGGGACACTACTGAAAATGAGCCTTTTGGCTCAATGGTTTCTGTTATTAATGCCTCTTTTTTCACTATAATAACTTGAGAGCATCCTCTACTATAAGGAAACCCAGTTATAATTTGCCATTATAACCAGCTGGTTATAACGGCGAACACCCACTGGGTTTTCGTCGCTCCGCCCATGTGAACATTGACTCCCCTGCATACACACTGTGATTGTCTCAGTAAATAGACTCAGTAGAAGTTTTACACAAGTTTCTTCCCAAACATAGTTGCTGTTATCTCATTTAGATCTGGTTTTGGGGCAATTGCACAAAAAAGGAAAAAAGTGAAAGGGAACCCATGCTCCAGTCCTACCATGCTACTGGAACTGCTGTCTTCTATAACCTCTGAGTAGTGTTTTCAAGATGAGAAAATGCCACACAGCAATGATGTAAAAGAAGAAATGGGACAGGCGTAAAACTTAAATTTTACACACACCCTCAATGTTGGATACTTGTATAAACCCTCGAGCTTCACTCTTGGGATTTTATGTAGCATCCAACACTTTGGGTGTGCGCAAAATTCTTGTTATACACACTACTCCATGTATTACTCATATATAATAAACTAAACTTAAACCACTATTGTTGAAGGCAGAGTAGTATTGTGGCTAGAAAACTGAAATTTAAAACCAGGAGAACAGATGTTCAAATCCTGCCATCATCAGTGACTTACTCTGTGACCTTGAGCTAGTCACTTATCCACCCTGTGCTTGGGTCCACCCTGCTGTGGAACTAGAAAGGAGCAGGACCCTACTAAAAACAATGTATTTTACGTCAGCTTGGCTATACTTTTTAAATAGCTAACCTCCCTACTAAATTGAGGATCATAGCAAAGTCTGGGTTTTCCCCTAACACAGGATGCTGCATTGTTTAGTCTGGGAGTGGACATAAATAAGGCCTTCTACCATTTTGTCAGAGTTCTAGGTCTGGATCCAAGCTCCAGAAAGAGACAGAGAGATTCTGGTGGTTGGATGGTACAGGGCATTCACATGGCAGGTGGGCCACCAGGCCCAGAGTGCACTATATGCCTAGGTCCGGGGTATCTCAGCATTTCCCCGCTGCAGGGAAGGATACCCCAGTGCACCATGTCTAGTCATGAGGTTGTGACTTCAGTGAGTCCTCTGTGGGGCTACATGTTCTATGCCCTAGTTTCTGAAGTGATTCATGGTTCCCCACCACACAGATGACACCCCCAGTGTATCATTGCTGGTCATCATGAGGTGATGACTTCAGTGAGTCCTATATGGGACTGGAAGTTTGCTCTCCCCCTCAGGAGAGTTACTGGATGCCTTAATCCAAGGTCACAAATAGAAGAAGAAAGTCCAGAAGGAGAAGATGCATTTTCTGCACAGATATTGCTCCAGCTTGGAGCACCAAGATTTCTACTAACACCCTATCATGTTAGTAAAGAAAGGGGTTCAGGTACTGTTACACACTTGTGAATAAGACCTACTGTACTGGCCCACAGGTTTTCAGGGAGAAAACCTTTTCATTATGTTTCTGTCAATGTGAAAGTAGTGCTTTATAATAATTGTGCCATGGCTTTATGGGCTGTATGGAGTGTGCCTAAGATCTACTGCACAAACTGCTTGTTGACCCAGCATGTTGGGCACTATGGCCATTGTCCACTGTTTTCAGAGGGGGGTATTGCTAAGATCAAAGGGAATAAGGAGGCATGTGAGGAGGAGGACCAAGTAAAAGCATCTATCTTAAATAGATACTTCTGCTCAGTATTTACTGAAGAGAAGGTAGGGCAGGGCCTACAGCTCAGCACCATGGACATGGGGGGGAGTCTGCACTAGTCCCTTCACAAAACAAAGGGTCCTAAAAGAGCTCCATAAGCTCAGGGTGGACAAGGCAATGGGACCTGATGGCATACATCCCAGGGTACTAAAGGAGCTAAGGGTGGAACTAGCAGAACCATTATCAGAACTGTTTAGTGAGCCTCTGAGCACAGGAGAGGTCCCAGAAGACTGGAGAAGGGCTCATGTGATCCTGCTCCACAAGAGTGGCAGCAGGAAAGAGGCAGGGAACTGCAGACCAGTCAGCCTTACCTCAGTAGTGGGCAAGATTATGGAGGCACTCCTTAAGGAAAGGATAGTGCAACACCTGGAATCCATAAGAGCACAGGATCTAAGACAGCATGGGTTTGCAAAAAGGAAGGTCCTGTCAAACTAATCTCATAGATTTCTTTGACTGGGTAACCAGAGTGGTGGACCAAGGGGGAGCAGTTGATGTCGCCTGCCTCGACTTCAGCAAAGCTTTTGATACTGTTCTACATAGAAGATTGATTAATAAGCTGGGTAGGCTTAGGGTGGGTCAGAAGTTGGTCAACTGGGTGGCAAACTGGTTGACAGGCAGAAAACAGAGAGTGGTGGTAAATGGTATACAGTCAGAAGAGATGCAAGCCACAAATGGGGTACTCAGGGATCAGTCCTGGGGCCAGTCCTCTTCAATATCTTTATCAGTGTCATTGCAGATGGACTGGAGGGTAAGGTTTGTCTGTTTGCAGATGACACCAAGATCTGCAACAGAGTAGATGATCCAGATGGGGTGAGAAGACTGGGAAGAGATCTGGATAAACTATGGTCAGAAGAGTGGCAACTGGGGTTTAACACAAAGATGTGCAAGATCATGCACAGAGGGAAGAGAAACCTTGAAGCCACCTATAGGCTAGGAGGGGAGTTGCAGGCAGTCACACGGGAAGAAAGAGACTTGTGCATCATCATCACCGATGACCTGAAATCATCCAAGCAGACCACTAAAGCAGTAGGTAAGGCTAGGGGGATGTTGGGGTGTATTAGTAGGGGTATCACAAGTCAGAAGTGGGAGGTAATAATCCCTCTTTACAAGACACTGGTTAGGCCCCATCTGGAGTACTGTGTGCAGTACTGGAGGCCACACCTTCACAAGGACATTAACCAAATTGAGGCAGTCCAGAGAAGGGCAACCAAAATGGTGCAGGGACTGCATCAGAAAACATATGAGGACAGATTAACAGAGCGCAATATGTATACCCTAGAGCAAAGGAGGGAGAGAGATGAAATGATCAAAACATTCAAACACATGAAGGGCATTAACAAGGTGAAAGAGTCTAACATGTTTCAATATAAGAAAAGTAGCAGGACAAGAGGATACAGCATGAGGTTAGAGGGAGGCCGAGAAAGGGGCAATGTGAGGAAGTTCTTTTTCACAGAAAGGGTGGTGGATGCATGGATCAGCCTACCTCAGGAAGTGGTGGATATGAATACAGTGCAGGGCTTCAAATAGGCATGGGATAGGCATAAGGGAGCAATACAGATGAGTATGAATAGATAGGCCATTGACAGAGCAAAGGCCAATGGCACATTCATAAGGTAGAGAAAGAAATGGGCAGACTGGATAAGTCTTGTGGTCCTTATCTGCCATCAACTTCTATGTTTCTATGGTTCTTTACAGACTGTCATTTTTCAGGTAAATATTGAGGCAACATTTGAGAAGTGACTAGGCATCTTAGTCTAGTGTTGGTCTCGAGGTGAGCTCTTGAGTGATTGGTTCGTAGATTCTCTCCCAGTGGAGGCTTCCACTGGTAATATTCCACTTCTACCATCAGATGTTATTTCACAGAGATGAGGAAGGCTTCATAAATACTCTGCCCCTTTCCCATAGTCAGCCTTCATCAAAAGGTAGCACTAACAATCCTGGCTGTCCCCTCACCTACTCACTATTGTCATGTTCTCTAGGTAGGGAAATGGGCAGACTAGGTGGGCCAAGCGGTCCTTATCTGCTGTCAAAGTCTATGTTTCTATGTTTGAATAAAGTACTGTACATGAGAGGGTAGCGAATAAACAATCCCTTGACTTCATTGAGGTTAAATCTCTCCTAACCTTCTGCCAATGTGGTTTCAGAAAAAAGCATGGCACAGAGACAACATTGGACAGGTCACAAATACAGAACTCCAGTATCTGCCTCAGCTAACCTTAGCAGAAAAAAGATAAACATGCATGAGTAGGAGAGGCCCAAAACAAGTCTAGGCTGCTAAAACATTATGAACAGACTGGAATAATGGGCCCACTCACCAAAAATAAGTTTTTCAATACTTTTATTTTTGTTGCAGCATCCAGACTATAATCCAAAAACTCCCATGTCTTGGGTGATACCCCTTCATCAGAGAGTCTGGTATTCCTCCAAAAATAGATATAAAACTTTTTTTTTATAAATTATTTATAACTCATTATGAATTTTATCTAGATCATGTTTTAAATTAATGAAAAACATTTTAGAGAACATGCAGCACTTACATCAATTTTGCTTTTAGTGCTGTTGAGTAAAATTCGTATTTTCCTTATTTATTGACAGGAATATTGTGACATTCCCACTCCACTGCTGAACTGATCCCAGTCATAGTGTGGCAACAGAAAACAACTGTTTTCATTTTAAAAACAATGACTAGTGCTAGTGCTATTAGAAAAGCCATGGGGGTGGTGGGGGGAGGAGACAGAAAAATAATTAATACCAAAATGAAGCGATACACTGAAGCTGATAAAAAAAAAAAAAGTTGTCTGATAAGCAACAGCACCCTTTAGTGGCAATTCAACCAATTGAACCAGTAAAGGGATTATTTTACAGAAGCTGCTTTTTCTTTTCATTTTTGTTAATAGTTTACCATCTTTTTTACTTCTGAAATACTGTAATTATTAAAAAAAAAACAATAAAGAACCATTTTCTAAATGCAATAATGCAATATTCTGACACTATAAACTTTTGTTTTTACAACAGGCTTTGAAACCTTCAATAAACAAGGGAAGACTGCTGCTGGAAAAATGATCCCCCTACATAGGTATCATTCAGCCTGCATCTCTGCTACTGAGCTTTGTGCTACCGTGCTGGCAATCTGGGATTGGGATCAGTCCTGGGACACTGGTAAATAGGTATCCAAAGAAGTGGAGTGCTGCCAGCAGCACTGTGTCTGTGTCTGAGAAGGAGGCATTGCTCTTCCACAGGATCAGTGACCCCAGTGGTAGGGCCCTTCAGAAACTGGGGAAGTAGCATTTTCACAATGCTCCCTGACTTCCCCCCTCAGTGTGTGCTCCCCCCCCCCCCAGCGAGAGAAGAGAGCAGGTAGAAAAAGAGTGAAGAGGAAAATGGTGGAAAAAAGAGGAAAGAAACATCCTGGTACTGTCTAGATGATGACTGCTGTCTCTCTCAGGTTTCATTCTGCTGAAAACCCTGGCAAGGGAGTAGTTGTTGGGGCTAGGTGGAGAGCACTAGCCTCAGGACTAGGAGGAGGACTGCTATTGCCAAAAAAGCTGGATAATGAAATAATTGTCAGATGGACAGAAACATTTGTTTGAAAAGCTTATTGGCTTAACATAGAAATCTAGAAACACAGAAGTTGATGGCAGAAGGAGATCTCGAGGTCCATGTAGTCTGCCCATTTATTTTATTTTATTTATTGAGTAAATCGGATTTACAACCTTTGAGTCAATGACTCATTAACAAAGGCTCCTCATCAAAGTACAAAACATAAACATAATACACAACATATTAAAAGCTTGTTTAATATATGGATCATCAATTTAATAGTCTACTAAAGAATACAAAAAAAAGTCGGTAATATCATCGAGCCTCCAATGGTAATACTATTGTCAATCAGTGTTAATAGTATTGTCAACCAATGTTAATACTATCGTTCCACAGCTGAACTATAGTATTAACACTGGCACCAAACAGTGCAAGTGCCCACAAAAATGTCTTCTGCCCCTCACATCATTGTAAGCTGCCTTCTGATTGGACGCTTTTCCTGTGTGGGCGGGCAGAACAAATTCAAAAGTATGGCGGCTTGTTCTCTCGCTTAGCAAGATAAATCATCGATGTTGACCAAAGCATTTTTTAACTCTGCTGATTACTCTGGGCCATCTCCCCCTGCTTTGAAATGCCTTCCTCGCTGAAACATCCTTCGCTTTCACCCGGCTCCTCACTACAGTCTTGATAGATACCGCCACCGAAGGAAAAAAAAACAGGTTTAAACATGGGCCACATTACCGAAGGATCCATATGTGTGATGCTTGCAAGAAGACCACTGACAAACACATGGACTTGTGAACTGGAGGTGAGTCAGTTCACCTTGCATCCATATATTAAAAAAAATAACTATTGCCTTACTATGCATGACAAGACAGAAATACCATCTCGATGTTCTGGGGACACGGAACCTCTCGAGCTTTGCTCTCGAGGTTACCTATGTCTCCAGAACTTCTTGATGGGATTACTGCCTTGTAATACAAACTAAGGTATCTATTATTCTATTTATAATATGGTAATTCAAAGTGGTGCAAAAAGAAACACAGGTTATAATGGTACAGTAGCTGGAGCAGGTCTGTCTAGGAGAAATATAAGAGACAATACACACTTATAGGCACCTGCAGAACAGCTCTGATACTGAGACAGGACCTGACAAACTAGGAAAGGACCTGGCCATCCTGGCCAGAGCTCGGTAGCCAGTTGTTAGTGGTGTTGAGTTGCAGCCCATTTTGGCCAGTGCAAAGGCAGTGGTGGGTGGAAAGTATGTGTTCTTTGAGGGCTATTTTGAAAGGACCCAATCTGATAATAGAGGAAATGGCTGAGGGGAGCTCATTGTACCATAATGGTACTCTGTAGTGATAGGACCTTTGAGCTAGTGAGGTCGTGACTCTGGGGACAGTCCATAACAGTTTATTAGCCAAGCAGGTATTAGCTGTGGCATGAGCTGAGCAGAGGGTGGAAGATACTCCATGGGGTGTGAGACCTAGGTGAATTTTTTTAGTGAGGAGGGTTGTTTCATAGTGGACTCTTTTATCAAGAGTGAGGATATTTGTTATGGCATACAGGGCACAGCTGTGGGAACACCTGTCAACCCCCGGCAAGGAGTCTGCATGCTTCGTCGATGGCTAAGTGGATTTTATTCAAGGCCATGTGGTTGGCGGCCACGTATATGGTTAGACCATAATCTACCAGAGAGAGAACAGAGGAGGTGACCGCAAGGTTGAAGGCATAAGCCGGCAGGCATTCTCTATGCCGATACAGTAGTCCTGTGCAAATATTTATGAGGTGAGGTTATTGATGTGTGGTTGGAATGAGAGGCTGGGGTCAAAGTAAGGCCCATATATTTGTAGATATGTACCTGTTCCAAGGGGAGGCAGGCTTTGGAGAAGATTTTTAGCTGGGCATCTGCATTTCTGCTTTGCCGGTGGGCAAACAGCATTGACTTAGTCTTTTTTATATTGACCACCAATCTGTGGTTTGTAAACCAGTTTTCGACGTGGGTGAATACTATTTGTAGTGATGACTATAGGGTCGTGGGGCCTGGATGGGCATCAAACAGAACCGCATCATCAGCGTAGAGCCGAAGTTTACTTGGGCAGGCTTTAGGCAAGGTATTCAGGAAGATGCTGAATAATAAGGGACCAAGGATGGAACCCTGTGGGACCCCAGAGCAGACAGGCAGGGTAGTTGAGTGAGTGTTATTAATCTTAACATGCTGAGACCTATCTGAGAAGTAACTTGCAAACCAAGTGATAGGTCCAGGAGACAGTCCAGTGAAGCGGAGAGTATTTAGGAGCAGGGTATGTGAGACAGTATCGAAAGCTTTTGAGAGTTCAATAAATACTGCACTTGCTAAGTGTTTCTTATCCAAGGTTTTGTGAAGTGAGTTGCAGAACTCTGTGAGGGCAGTTGTTGTGCTATGCCCTGTCCTAAATCCATGTTGTTCTCTACATAGTATGTTGTGCACTGTTAGGTATTTGGAGAGTTGAGTGGCAACAATTTTTTCCAGGGCTTTTGAGAGTGGTGACAGAATGAAGTTTGGCCAGTAATTGTTGGGTGAGGTGGGGTCCCCATTCTTCAGGATTGGTGTGATAGTGGCCAGCTTCCAGTCTGTAGGAAATTGCTGCAGACATAGGGGGAGGTTAAGGAGATCAGTCAGTGATGAACGTACCGAGCCTAGTACCTAGTTAAAGATTTTCATGTCAAATGAGTCTTTGCAATAGTCTGAACCTCCAAGGGCATTTGCAAGGTATTGCCTTGCATCCCTTCTAGTAATAACCCTGAGGTGGAAAGGGGGGATAGGCATTGTTTGGTTCAAGGGTTGTGGGGGTGGGGTCAAAGAAGTTGTTAGGAAGGATGCACTCAGATCAGAGAATGTAGCATTCAGGCAATTGGCGATGGTAAGTGGGTCCGAGGAGTAGGTATTGTTGACAGATAGCTGGGAGGGTGGAGGCATCCTGGCTTTTCTGTTTAGTTCTTTCAGGTTGTCCCAGAACAGCCTTGCATTCCCCCAGGTGGAGATGAGGGTAGATCTATAGTAGTCTGCTTTAGCCCTTCTTATGGCCCAGGTGCACCTATTGCGGGCCGCCCTGTGGTTAAGCCTATCTGCCGGTACCCCTGAGTCAAGTGCCTTGTGCCAGAGATTGTTACTGTTCTTTAGCTGCTTAGTAGGGTAGTGGAGACTCAGGGGGCATTTCGTTTTTTGGATTGAACCTTAGTGAAGGGGGCAAACGTATCACACGCAGTGTTGAATGTGTGAGTGAAGTAATCTAGGGCTCCATCTCTAGAGGTGGAGTGTCTGATGGGGGACCAATCACATTGGGCTAGGTGTCTCCTTAGATTAGTGAGGCCTCCTGGTAGGAAGCAGCATTGTGAGAAATTGTTTGGTTGAGGCATTTGCCACTGACAAAACCTGGTGAAGAGGATATGGGAGTGGTCGCTTAAGGAATCTGGAAGGACAACCAGGTTAGAAATGTTGTTAGGTCAATTGGTGAGTAGAAGATCAATCAGGGTGCTAGATCCAGTTCTGGAATTCATCCTGGTTGGCTGATTGGCTAACTGGGTGAGGCCTAACGCAGTGAGTGTATCTTTCATAGTGGATGCTGAGCTTGACAGCCAGTTCATATTAAAATCCCCTAGTATAGTGTGTTCAGTTTTGGGAGGAAACCTGGATATATAGTTGGCCATGGATTGAAATGCTGTGACTTGGTTTCTAGGTAGGATGTAAGCCACAGTAATGGAAATAGAGGCTCTGGCTGGGTCAGGTGTGAATGTTATTGTCAGGGCTTGTGCCCCATGATCTAGGGAGGGAGCTGGTGGGCTATGGCATAACAAGGAGTCACAGATGTAAAAGGCACACTCCCCCTCCTCATTTGCCAATCCTGTTGGCTCTATAAGGGGTGAAGCCTGGGAGTGTGACAAAAGTGTCAGGAGTCTTCTTTAATAGCCAGGTTTACATAAGGGCTAGCACATCCAGCTGATGCTGTAGCATCCAGCACTGTAATGGTGCCAACTTCTTGGGCAAGCTACATATATTCATAGCAGCCATTCATACCCGTGAAGTGAGGTGCTGGAGTTTGGCGAGAGGGGACCTGGATTGGGGTGTACATTGCCCATGATCAGGAGCAGTAGAACAAGTATTCTGAGGAGGGCCAGCATCAGCTGTTTGTTGGCAATGGCACAATGCTTTTTTTTAGATTTGTGGCCTAAACAAGGAACGGCTAGGGAAGAGAGAGTAGAGAAAGAGAGGAGCATAATTTGACAAGGAGGGTGATGGTGGGAAGTTACAGCTGGGAGTTGGGGGGGACAAATAAGCTATGGTGAGTGGGGGAGTCGGTGGGAGTCAGAATTGTGTAGGGGTGGCATCAATCGATAGCACCACAGGTGCAGGACTGAGCAGTCCCTGGTAGAGGAGGACTACTGAGGTGAGGATTAAAGTGAGCATTCTAGTACAGGAAAATTAGCAAGCTGAGGGCAGTGAGAGGGATTATCTAGGCCGGAGATAAGTAAAGTTGGAGGGAGAGATGAATGTCAGGGATCTGGACAGGCAACAGAGCAGTGCTGCCTCAAGCGGCTGTTTGCTATAACCTGCTAGTGAAGAAGTGGGCTGATTGGTTCAGAACTGAACCACTCAACCTGAGTCCTCTATATAAGGGAGAGCTGAGCAAGGGTGGTGGTGGGGTGGCAAGGCTCTGCTACTGAGCAGAGAAGCAGTAGTTGTAGAGCCCCAAACAGCATGGCGTTCAACCGCTGGAGATCAGTACCTGGCTGTGTTGTTCAGAAGGGAGGGCTTCAGCAATCTGGCCCTTGTGACCGTCTTCCCGTGGGGGGGGGTACCTCGATCAGTTCCCCTGTAGCCAAAATCTGTGGAGAGGAGAAGGGAGACACTTGTTAAATCAGGTAAGGGGCTTTTGTTTGTGCTAAGGAGAGAGGGTGTATGGAAATGTGAGGGTTACAGATCGTTATAGAGTCGGAGCAACTGGGGTTGGAGGTGGAATTAAACAATTCAGCCCAAAACAGATTCAGTACAACAAGGCTGGACTTAGATTAAACAAAGCAGGCTTAAACAGATACAGGGCAACAGGAGCTGGACTTAAACTATTCTGTCACCAATATCATAGTATCCAGGTTAGCTAACAGTTGCTAAAGGAATCAAATTAAAGAGACTTGATTTTAGATTACTGTCGTGTGTTTTGGCTCTAAAATAAATTATTTTTGGAAGTCTCCTTTATCAGCTACCCAGTTTAAAACCCTCTTAAGGCACCCTGGATTTGAAATGGCACCAGTTAACAACAGCCCAGATAATTCTTAAACTTCTGAATTAATTAATTAAAGAAACTTTAGGTTGCAGGTAAAAATTGTCCTGAAATTCCCAGGTTTCTTAAGTGTGAGAGACTATCTCCATTTCTACACCGACACAATATAAAGCAGGGGTCCTGTATAAGCAGAGTGCGATAGTCCGATTTTCAAATCCCAAATATTGTTGAATACCTAGAGGCCAGTGGGGCACAGGACCCAAGGCAGCGTGGATTCACAGAGGGAAGGTCATGCCAGACGAATCTAAAAGAGTTCATTGACTGGGTGTCCAAAGTAGTAGATCAGGAAGGGGCTGTGGACATGGCCTACCTAGACTTTAGCAAGGCATTTGACTCAGTCCCACACCAAAGATTAATATACAAGTTAGCCAGCTCAGAGTGGGTCCCAGGATGATAGCCTGGGTAAAGAATTGGCTGGAGAATAGGACACAGAGGGTAATAGTAAATGGAGTCCTCTGAAGAAAGGGGTTACTAGTGGGGTGCTGCAGGGTTCAGTATTGGACGGTCCTCTTCAATGTCTTTGCGACATTGCAGAGGACTGAAGGAAAGTATGTCTCTTTGCAGATGACACAAAGATCTGCAACAGAGTTGATGCACAAGTGGGGTGGAAAGGATGAGAAGGAACTTGGCAAGGTTAGAGGAATGGTCAAATGTATGGCAGCTTAGATTTAATGCTAAGAAGTGCAAGGTAATGCACCTGGGAAACAAAAACGCAGGGGAAGAGTACACAATGGGGGGTGAGATACTAACAACAACAAAAATGGAAAGGGACCTGAGGGTAGTCATATCAGATGACTTAAAGGTGGGCAAGCAATGTGAGAGGGCAGTAAGGAGGGCTGGAGGATACTGGGATGCGTAGGGAGAGGCATCACCAGTAGAAAACAGGAAGTTGTTATCCCTCTGTACAGACAGCTGGTGAGATCCCATCTGGAGTACTGTGTACAGTTTTGGAGACCCTATCTCCGCAAGGACATAGACAAGATGGAAGCTGTCCAGAGGAGGGCAACTAAAATGGTGCAGGGTCTGCACCGGAAGACATATGAAGAGAGACTAAAGGAGCTTGATATGTATGCTTCAGGAAAAGGAGGAGGGGACATGATAGAAACTTTCAAGTACCTAAGGGAATCAACAAAGTCCAAGAGGGTAGCATCTTTCAAAAAAAGAGGTGCGCAAGAACAATGGGGCACAATTTGAAGATGGGGGGTGCAGCTCAGAGGTAATGTAAGGAAGTATTTTTTCACAGAGAGGGTTGTGGATGCATGGAACGGCCTTTCGGAGGAGGTTGTGGAGTCAAAAACAGTGGTTGAATTCAAGCATGCATGGGACATCCATAAGGCAATAATAGGAGGTGGGGGTAGAAAGAAGTAGGCTGCTGGTTAACTAGGATCTGCAGCTTATCCATTGGGTAGGGAAGGGGCAGATTGGGTGGGCCAAGCGGTCCTTATCTGCTGTCAAATTGTATGTTTCCATAGAAATAATACCGAAGCTCCTACCCTGGACTTTGTAAACTATTAGGAATTGTTCTGATAGAGGGTCTAAGTTGCCTGAGGCCCTGAGTGATTGATTACCCCTTGGGGGTGGGTGAAGGCACGTCCCTGGTGGGATGAAGAAGACATTGGAGACCAGCATGGCCTGTACCTGTCACCTCCCAGAAGCAATTTGGGTCAGCTGCCACTGTACCATCGCCTGCATTTACAACCCTGAGGGAGACATCCTGATAGAGCCAGCCTGCAGAGTCTGCTAAGGTCATCAGTACTGGTTCAATAACTCTTAAGGTCTGCTAGTCAGGAACATATAAGAGTCATTGCTGGGCATTTTTGTGTGATTAGTATTTGAAGCCCATTTATAGAACTGCAACAGTCAGGAGCAACTAACATTTGTGGTGAATAATTTGTTTGGGATATCCAGCCACTAGCCTTCAATTGGTACCACACCTTGGTACAACATCAGGCCTGCAGCTCTCCAATGTGTGCACACAATTAATGGACTGCACTGGGAGCTCCCAAGGGACTTTGGGGGTACTGGTGCAGTAGTAGGGAGAAACAGTACATTTTGTGTGGGTACTCACCAGAGGGTGGTAGTATTTGGGGAGTGAGTTCAAAACTATTTCACTGCATTTAATCCATTCTGTCCCCCCCTCCCCCGAGCCTGTTCTTGTCCCCCTAATAAATATTTCTCCAGGAAGAAACCGGCACTAAAACGAAGTCCTGTGCATCATAAGGTATTTATTAATTGCAATGCAGAGAAAAACTCTTAAAGCACTTACAAGGTCCAGCACCACACTCAGAAAAGAACAATGCTAACACAGGCCCTGACTGGTTTCACGCAACTGCGCTTCCTCAGGGATGTTGGTCCAGCACAATGAAAGTCCATTTATATAGTACAGTATCACTGAAAGGTACAGTGCATAGAAACAAACTGTCTGTCAGTAACACCCAGTAGATACTCTTTACATAATAAGCATATATCTTATGAGTTGCTTCCAGCTGTTTTCCCTCCTTTGGGTGGGAGCTGGTCACCTTGACAGGTGATGTAGAAGTTCCAGTTTCCTCCTCCCATTTTTGCGCTATTTATTTGTTTCTGATACCAGGTAAGGTACATTAGGCATACATATGCTTATTTTCAGGCATGACCTGGGGGAGTTACAGACTAATAGCAGGCAAAATATGGAGCAAACGGTGTACATAAATTGAGAGCAATGACATGGGTGGCTGTACTTATTGCATATCACGAAATAAGCAGTAGTACAAGCAAAACAGTAGTAAAAAATGTACTGCTCTTGCTAAAAATAGAAAACAGTACGGGCCATGGAGGAAATCAGTGGTATCAGGTTTGCGGGTGCAGGTACAACAAAAAAAATGTGTAATACATTTAGTATGAAAGATAATACAAAAAAATTCAGTGGAAAGTACAACAATGCTAGAATAGCCAGTCCTGAAGTTACTAGCAGAAGCAGTAGCCTGGAAAACACAATGAGTCCTTTAGAGCCTTGCAGAAGATTGGGTATCTGGGAGATAGGTATAATTCTGGGGAAAGGGAGATTCAATAGATTGGGGCATAGACTAGAAAAGCCAAATTTCCCAGGCTGGTGGGGCAGTGCCGCTCAAGGAGAGGATGAGTGTGCACAGATCTTAATGAGTATGTAGGGGATTGGTGCTGCAGATACATTGCTAGGGAAGATGGGGAACCTGTTCTAAGGAGTCTGTCCACAAAACAGTCCAGAGCAAAAGATCATTGGCCAGCTTAAGAAGGCTGCTCAGACCAGTGTAGAGGAGGCATTGATGTGTGAGCATCAGAGTGGCCAGGGAAATTGACACACATTATTGTATGTTGCATCCCATCTAGAGAGGACAGTTTTGTTTGCACCCAGGAGTGCCAAAAAGCCATATGTGAGACCTGGCAGGAGTATGCCTTGAGCTATAGACTGTCAGGCAGTTGGGGATAGGCAGTGTTTCACCCTAAAGGCCATGCTCAGTGTAGCATTAACAGATTTGCAGACTGAGGAGATATAGAGGCAGAAATCAAGTGAGTGGTCCAGCCCTACTCTTAAGTGTTTGAAACTGCTGACACCCTCAAGTGGGGATCCATCTTTAGGGGTGATGGAGAGTTTAGTAGAGGTAATATGGGAGTTTCAGCTTGAAACCAAAGCGCATGGTCCTGGTCTTTTTGCTGTTAAGCTTAAGCTTGCTTGGGGATAACCAAGACTGACGATTGCGATGGCACCTGACAGGGATATTTGAATGGCAGGAACAGTCTGGGCACTGTGGTGCAGGACAAGAACATCTGCATATAACAGTGAAGTGCAGCCAGAGGCAACATCTGGGAGATCATGGATGTAAATAGAGAAAAGGAGTGATCCTAGGATTGAGTCCTGGGGGGACAACGATGGTAATATCAGCAAGCAAGTGGAGGTGAGCTTGCTGTTTCCTGCCAGTTAGGTAGCTGGAGAAACTGGAAACTGCAGGTGGGGAGACACCAAGGGAGGACAGTTTAGTTTTGAGGAGTGAGTGACTAGCCAGGTCAAATGCCTTAGTTAGGTCAAGAAACACAGCATCAGTTAGGAGGCCAGTGGCCATAAATAAACTAATGACATTTGTCAGTTTGACCAGGACTGTAGAGGTGCTATGTTTTTTTCTAAACCATGCTGGGCAAGAGACAAGAGCTTTGCCTGGATACAAACTGAGCTTTCTGAATAGCTAGTATTCACAAAGCCCAGGTTTCCCCCTCAAACTGGGTTTGTGCCAGGGCAAAGTAGTGAGGGTGGCCACAATGCAAATGAGGGAGAGGGGACCTGCATATCTCCGCAATCCCATTCACAAAGGATTTGCTCCATGCAAGGGCCTTTGCAAAGGTCCTTGCATTTGCAAATTACCACCGAAAAATAATTGGCGGTAATCTCCACAACCCTAGTGGTTGGCAGAGGTTCTGTGCCCCCCCGGTCCCTAATCTCATACGTGCCCACCTGTTACTAAAAATAATAAGTTTCCATAGTGTAGTGGTTCCGCCCTGGTCCCTGATAGCATGAGTTCCCACCCATTAAAAAAACAATCTGTTTCCAAAGTGTAGCAGTCCCACCCCAGTCCTCGATCGCATGAATTCTCACCCATTTACAAAAACAATTAATTTCCATAGTGTAGTGGTACCACCCTAGTCCCTGATCACATGAATTCCCACCCATAATTAACAAATTTATTTTCCATAGTGCAGTGGTCCCACTTCGGTCCACAATCACCCGATTACCCACCTGTTAATAAAATAAAGTATTTTCCATAGTGTAAGGTCCCACCACAGTCCTGAATCACCCTCCCAAGAATATAAAAATACATTTCCAAGTGTAGGGTCCTTTCTCTGTCCCCCAATCCCCTGATCCCCTACCCATTCAGAAGAATATTTTCCATAGTGTAAGGTCCCACCCCATTGCCCGATCACCCACCTGATATGAAAATTAATAGCTTTCCATAGTGTGGTGGTCCCCCCAACCCCCCACCCACTTCAGTACTCACAGACCACCCCGCTCCCCCCATCCCAGCACGTCCGCTGGTCGGTGAGCAGCACAGCCCTCCTCACACCTCCACAGCTGCCCGCCGACTGAACTGTCAATGACAGCTTACAGTATACACTACAGTCCCATTGAGGAGTCCCAGTCCATAGCAACAAATAGAATAGTGTATTGGTGACCATACACAACAAGGATATGTTTCCATCGAAGGGATGTGATTATATCATACAGACCTCGAGAGAGAAGCTCAAGAGATCTGTATGCTTGCATCACGTCCTCAAGATGGAAACATAGCCTTGTTGTATATAGTCACTGATACACACCCATACACTCTTTTTTGTAGTATATGGTCCCCCAAAATTTAGAAACTTTAACACAAAGTTTCATACCTTGTGTTCAAACTCCCGCTTGCTCTCAGTCCTCGCTGCTGTCCTGCTCTGCTGCCGACTATGAAGATCTCATTCCTTGCTACAGTCCTGCTCTGCTTCCAACCTAGCACCTGTTATTTAAAAAAAAAGAATGAAAACTGACAAACTGATAGTTTGGACACACAGACCCGACTATGACAGTCTGTGTCCAAACAATCTTAATGAACCGCTCTCCTGACCGCTCGCTAACTGGTGCCGCCATTTTCACCTGTTTGTGTTTTTTGAGTAATGCTGTTTCCACCAATCAGGCATGAGCTCAAAGCGGAAAAGTTGTATTTTTATCGTTGTGATGTCAGAATGATACAACAACTTTCAGTGACCTTTGAACTGTACTACAGCAGAATGTTAAAAGTCAGTTTTCCATAGATAATAAGTTGTAACCATACTCTATATAAAGATTGATGATGATGCCTATTAACAGTACTTTTTCAGAAATACTTTAAGGAGAGAGAGAGAGACAGTGGACACTTAAATCAAATGCTAATAGGCTAAATGCAATAGATACAGGTATAGAAAACTTGTCTGTTGTGTAGATGTATACGTCTTTGAAAGCAGGTGGGAAAATGAAAAAATAACACAAAGAAGGCAAAGAGGATGCTGCGCTTTATAAAATGGGTATGAGAACTTCTGTATTGTGATTGCTGGAATCCATTCACATGACCGCTTAATTATACTGGCCTGTCCATAGTTAAATAATACATTTTCTATGATACTTTTGGGAGTTTTTTCATTGGAACATAGAAACATGGACAATAACAGTTGAAAAAGACCAATGGTCCATCCAATCTACCTGTGGTTCCCTATCTAAACCTGAGACCTAGTGCCCATCCAAGGTCCTAGTCCTCCCCATCCTCCCCCATTCCCCCTCCCAGTTTATGTCACCCAGAGTAGCCACTATACACTTTACTCTGTCCCAACTGTGAGTAAAACCATTTACGGTTTTAACAATTACCACCTTGGCTGGTAGACAGTTCCACAGTTCCACCATCCTTTCTGTAAAACAATGCATCCTCATTTCTTGAACTTTCCTCCTGTCAGTTTCCATTCACGGTCTCATGACCTCAAACTAGTATTCATGTTAAATAATTCCCTGCAGTTCTCCTTGTTAATTCCTTTCAGGAACTTGAAAGTCTCTATCATATCTCCCCTCTCCCTTCTGTTTTCCAGCTAGTATATGTTCAGTGCCTTGAGGTGCTCCTCGTGAGAGCTGCCCTGTTGACCCTGAATCATCTTCATCACCCTATGCAGTGCTGCACCATCTCCAGCCTGTCCATATCTTTCCTGAGGGGAGGACTCCAGAGCTGGGCACAGTACTACAGGTGTGGCCTCAACAAAGTCCTATAAAGGAGTAGTATTACCTCTTCCTGTCTCCTTTCACAGTTTCATATATGCAATACACTCCACAGTGTGAAGCAATACTGTAATAACTGCACTTTTTGAGGCAGTTGAACATTTATGGCTGTATTGTATACCTCAAACACCCAAGGGACTGCAGTTATTTATTTATTTATTTGCTTTTGGTAACCGAGTAAGTACACTAGACAGAACTGCCTATTTTCAGGCATGACCCAGGAGAATACAAATCAAGGAACAGGTAAAAACAAATACATATACAGTGTTGTACAATAGGAGTTCTAAACAGTTATGCAGAGGTGCAAGTTACATAGTACATAGAGGAGGTACAATCACACGTTATAATAGGAACTAAACAGGCAAAGAGGCACAATTTAGGGTTAATAATGTACAAAACATAAATTCTGTTGGTAAGACAGCAAGGAGACAATTCCCAGGTACAGACAGAGAACAAAGTATGCAGCTGTAGCTGAGGAAGAGTGGGGAAGGGAGGAATCAAGAGGCCACAGGGAAATTTAAGTGCAGGACAATGGTAGATTTGCCCAACTTGTGAAGCTAGGGACATTTGCAAATGTCAAGGGAGGTGAGGTAATTGGAGAAGCCTTTCTTGAAAGTGGGGTGGGATTTGCAGTGCCTAAGATCAAGTGGGAGAGCATTCCGAAATTTGGGACATAGAAGGTGAAGGCAAGTTCACCTATCCTGGTAGAGCATTTTGGGATAGATAGCAGAGCTAAAGACATTGAAAGGAGGGAATGAGGGCAGTCAATGGGGGTGAGCATAGCAGCGAGTGTGGAGGGGATAGAAGAATGAATAATGTTGTCAGTCCAACAACCTAATGAATAAGCCCAGCGGAAGGAAGGAGACAACCAGTGGAGGTTAGAGTAGAGAGTACAGTGGTGCTTAAGAAGAGGAGCAGATAGCGCAGATCTGGAGACATTGTTGTAGACAGTGTCCCACATTTGCAAGATGTTTGCCGGTGTCATAACAAAGACAGGCAGAGCGTAGCAGAGTTCAGGGAGGAGAAGGCCTTGGGCGACAGATCCTGGCAGCAGGGGTCAGGAACTGACAGACTCAGTAAGCCAGTCCAGTTTTAGCATTGACCGATTTGCAGACAGCTTTGACATGCAGGGAGAAGTTAAGAGATGGATCCAGCGTGATCCCTAGGTATTTGAAGGACTGAGTTACTTCCACAAGGGAGCCATCAACCATGGCTGGAGAGATGGAGCTGAAGTGACAGATTTCCTTTGTGACCCAAAGAGCATAGTCTGGGTCTTGGCAGCATTTAGCACCAGGCAGTGGGACGTAAGCCAGGTTTGGATACAATGAAGATCAGAGGAGAGGTGGGAGTTAATTTCATGAATAGAGCTGGAGGAGACATAGAGAACCAAGGCATCAGTATAGAGTAAGGAAAGACTGTGGGAGGGCACAGAAGGTAGGTAATTGATGAACAAAGCAAAGAGCAGGGGCCCAAGTATGGAACCTTGTGGGAAGCCCAAACAAAGCAGTGTAGGGGCAGAGAGAACTTTATGACAGGATACAGACTGGGAGCGGCTCCACAGATAGCTGGAGAACCAGGCAAGTGTGGATTGGAAGGCTCCAATACAACCTAGTTAATGAAGGAGCAGGTTGTAGTTAACCAAGTCAAATGCCTTTGACATGTCAATAAAAATTATTACTGCATAACTGCACACTGTCATGTGTTACACTTACATATATATAGTATAACAGTGGCCTGACTCACACAGAGCTATTTATCTTGTTGAGAGAAAAGGCAGGAGCATAACTTATGAGTAACAGATCCACAAGTGAACTATGAAAGTCCTGCCCCCTCACGTCATATTCTGAAAGAGGCCATTGTGTGTCCATTTTATACAAGTGAGCAGTAACCCATGACAGGGCATGGGGTTATGGGGAATGAATGCATGCCCCCAGGTGCATTGTGAGGCATGAAGCCAGAGGCCTAGTGCCCTCACAGCACCTGTGAAGTGAATTAATTTAGTTCCTACCATATTCATACATTAGTGGACTTAATGCATATAGGTAAGGTTTCTACCACTCCAGCCACGGCCCTTGCTGTAGATTTTGAAAAAGGCATTTGATTCAGTGGTGTGGGAGTACCTCTATACTGTATTATAACAAATGGGATTTGAAGCACCCTTCATTGCAGTGGTGCGAGCTATGTATTCCGAACCCAAAGCACAAGTACTCACCACTAATGCATTATCAGCCCCATATGTATTAGAAAGAGGAACTAGGCAGGGATGACCCTTATCCCCCATTTTGTTTGAGCCACTGGTAGTGGCAATATGCCAGCATCAAGACATTATTAGGATATTGGTGGGGGGAACACAATACAGAACAATGTGTGCAGATAACCTTCTGGTCCTTAGTGACACCCACAACTCCATACAGTACAGCCTCTACTCCATCTTTTGGAAGAATTCACTAGGTTCTCTGGCCTCAAGATCAATCAATCTAAAACGGAGGTTCTACCACTTAATCCTCAATCTTCACAGGTCATTTTTATGGACCTTAACTTGAGCTGGACCCCAGACTTCATAATGTATTTAGGCAGGGCTTGCATTTGCACTAGTAAAGTGGGGGTCAGGTTGACCCTCTGCTTCAAATTCTGGGGGTCAGACCAGAGGATCCTGGGATCAGAAATTTGCTGTAGTGGCTTTGTGAAACATTACCCAGTACTTTTTATGCTAATGAAATTCATGAAAACCTTTCCATATACAGGGTCAGTGTTGAAGCACTGCTTTCATTTATATGCTTCAGAATTCTCAAAATTCCCATTTGGGGACTTCAGTAGTGGGTTAATACAAGCCCTGTTTAGGTATCAAAATCTCCACTAAAGTCCAACAAACAGTGGGCCTCAATTTTAAGCCTCTTCTCACTAAACGTAAAACAGACTTAGATAGATGGAAGCCCCTGCAGTTATTTATAGTAGGTAAAATTGAAGCCCTCAAAATGATCATAGGCCCAAAATTGCTCTAATAGTTCAAATTGCCCTGACAATCTCTGAAGAATGGTTCTCCCATATGGATAAACTCCTGGGCAGCTACTGTATATCTGGGAAGGTAAACTTCCTAGATACAGTAGACACAAACTCAGATTTCATTGGAAGAAAGGAGGCTGGGGCCTACCTTGGCAGAAAGGGAATTTTTGAGCATATAGGGTTGCTTAATCTCTTAGATGGTTTCCAGATCCTGGCCTTATTAGTGCCTTCTTGTTGGAAATAGAAATACATCTATTAGGGGGCCATATTCCTACTATATGCCTTTATGACAAACACAAGCTACCCTCTATAAACCCTCCTACTATTGCCACCCGAGAGCTATCTGATCCCAGGTAGGTAAATAGATTAAAATGAATCTGCATCTTCCGGTGTACACCCCTTTATGGGGCAATCAGAACATCAAAGTAGGGGGTGAATCTCTCTACTGGAAAGTTTGGAAACAAAAGGGTATTTTAGGTCTAAAAGCTGTATTAGTGCCTAAATCAATTACACTAGACTTTTTCCAAGGACCCTGGAAAGATATGGCTTGAACAAATTTGAGTTTTGTAGGTACTGTACTTGCAACTGAGAAGTGTAACAGCCCTTCATGTCTGGACATTCCATAGTGAACAAACTTCCCCAATATCCTATCTCCTTCCAAAATAGTTAGCATATAAAACTGGTAGAGCAGGAGCCATTTACCCCTTCCCCCAGTCAGAGATAATAGTACGAATCTGGCACTGTCTGCCCCCCCCCAAAAAAAATGGAATCTGCTCTTGAATGCCAGATACCTAAGGAAGAATGGCAGGAGTGTTGGAAGGGTGCCCATATAATGGTCAGACATGCCCACTGTAGGTTGGTACAGAATAAGGTTTTATACTAGTTGTACTGAACACCAGTAGTACTCCATTCAGCCCATCTCATACCGGCTAGTACATACTGTAGATATATGCAGCCTAATGGTGATCTCTATCACATACCGTACTCTGGTCTTGTCCAAGGCTTACTACATATTGGAAGCAGTTACAATAAATGCTCCAATGGACGCCATAATCCTCTTTACCACTGACTCCAGATCTATTTGTGTTGGGGTTCACATTAGCAGTTCCACATTTAGGTAGAAGTCAGCTGAACTTGGTAACGCTAGAAAGTATAGATCTATGAGACTCCTGGTATGCAGACGGTGCTCAATGGAAATCTCACCCTATAGTGAATTTTTAGAATGCATGTCACAATTAGCACAATATGAAAGAATGTCACACTTATCCACCAACACTCTTCAGAAATACCATACCATATGGGCTCCCTTCATGCATTGTCTCTGCACCACCAATTCCAGTCAAGCCTTGCATACCTAGACATCTATACCTCTTCTAAGAACAGGCATTGGATAAGGTAAAGATTTCAAGGACAATTGTCCCTATCTGAGCCTCAAGGAGAACTTCCTCTCCTCTTCCCTTCCCCCATGTGACCTCTGGCAAGGTATGGTGTATCATCCCAGATGGGTTCTGTGGAGACATGAATTGGCTATGCTCTGGTCCACCTACTATGGTACACTAAGCTGCAAATAGTTCTCTTAGACTACAAACAGCTATTATATGACTCTGATGTCTTCGTATATACAGTAGTACATACAATCTAGTTAACATGGAAGCTAGTTCATTTGTTAGCTTTGTATACAGACTGTATAGGAATATTAGTTACATTTTCTTGCCAGATTTACACGTCATGGTCTTATGAATATGATGACTGTACTTACCCGTCATACTAGCCCCTACTAATTACCTTACAGTACTTGACCATGCAGAGTTTTCTTTCTATTGGATTTATACTTACGTACTTAAAATCACTATATACATTATAGACACCTGTATCCATGTACTCATTGCTGTAATGTAGTTTCTTTCTGTTAGAACAAAAATGTAATAAAATGTATAACTACAAAAAAAAAATAAGGAACAAGTTTTTTTGGGTTTAAATATGAGAAATTTATGTGTATCCTGCCATATTTAAAAGAAGTTCAGATAAATATATAATCATTTCATTACTGTTATAATAACAGTTCCTTCAGAATGTATGTAACAAAGGGATCTATGAAGTTTGTTTTAAATAAACACATTTCAAACACTTTTTTTCTGGACGCTGCTCTCTCACTCACTCTCTCTCCCTTACCAACACTGACAGATCCCTGCTATTAGACAGTTGCTGCTCTCTCTCTCTCTTTCTCTCTCTTTTTCTGGCTGTGGTGGAAAGCATTCCTGCCCTTATGTCCTGAGAATTGCTGCCAGTCCCTGGGTGTCAGAGACAGAGAGGTGTTGGCTTCAATGCCTCTCAACATATTCAGTCACAAAGCTCTGTCTTCATGGTGCTGCTGCTATATGAGCAACATTTTGCCCAGGCTGCATTTCCCTAGTGCTTTCTGCTCTGTGACTGACAGAATGGGCAAGGGAGAAAGGAAGGAGGCCAGGCTCCACACATATGTATACATTTCTAGCTTGTATTTGTAAAATGGCCCAGAAAACAAGTTACAGCTGTCGAGGAGCAGAGCCGGGGGACAGGGTGCAGATCAGCGTTGCTGTTCCTCGCCCTTTACTTTTTCACAATCTCAAACTAGTGAGAGGGTCCTGAAAGGGCTGGCAGTCCTTAAGATAGATAAGGCCCCAGAACTAGATGGGTTGCATATGAGGATACGTAGGGAATTAGCAACAGAACTGGATGAATCACTGGCTGGGCTGTTCAACAGCTCACTTAGGTCCAGGAAAGAGCCAAGGGATTGGAGAATGGCAGACATACTGTACCACTTCATGGGCGGGGGGTGATAGGGAGCAACCAGGGAACTACAGGTCTGTCAGTCTGACATCCATCGTGGGCAGCTGATGGAATCAGTAATCAAAGAGTACCTTGTGGACTACCTAGACAGCAACACGTTCCATGATAGTAAACAACACTGTTTCATGCCAGGAAGGTCTTGTCAGACTAAAGTGATGTTTTTTTTGATTGGGTGACCAAAGAAGTTGACAAGAGCCATGCTGTGGATCTGCTGTACTTTGACTTCAACAAGGCTTTTTGATTTGGTACCACACAAAAGGTTGCTGAAAAAGATGGAAGACCTGGGTGTGGCTAAAACTGTGGTGAACTGGATGGGTAGTTGGCTAGAAAGGAGGCAGCAGATGGTGGTGGTCAACAGGGTTAAATCAGAGGAAAGGGAGGTTATGAGTGGGCTTCCACAGGAATCTGTCCTGGGCCTGGTCCTCTTCAACATGTTCAATAGTGACATTGGTGAGGGAAGCCAGGGCAGGCTGTGTCTCTTTGCAGATGAAACAAAACTGTGTGGGGAGTAGACAGTGATGAGGGAATAAGGGATATGCAGAAGGACCTACAGTAACTAGAGGGGTGGGCAAAATTCTGGCAGTTAAATTCAATGACAAAAAGTATAAGGTAATGCCACTAGGGAAAATGAACCCCAAGACGGAGTACTGGATGTGTGGGCTCAGACTTAGCACTAGAGAAAAGAACAGAATCTAGGAGTTATCATCAGTAACTCCCTTAAACAAACAAGTCACTGCAACAAGGCCTGCGTAAGGCTAACAGGATGCTGGGATGTATCAGGAGAGGTATTAATAGCAGAAGAAAATAGGTAATACTTCCCCTATACAGGTCCCTGGTGAGGCCTCACCTGCCGTACTGCATCAAATTCTGGAGTTCTCACCTCAAAAAGGACAAGGATAGGTTGGAAACAGTGCAGCACAGAGTAACAAAAGTGATTCAGGGCCAGCAGGGCAGATCCTATGAGGAGTACCTCAAGGCATTAAATATGTATCCACTGGAAACTAGAAGGTAGAGGAGAGATAAAATAGAGACATTCAAGTTATTTTAAGGAATTAACAAGGTAAACTGTGGGGAATTATTTACCCTGAATACCAACTCGAGGTCACCTGGCATGAGTGGAAATTAACAGGAGGGAGGTTCAGGAGGGATGTAAGGAAGTGCTTCTTTATGGAAAGGGTGGTGAAACCTTGGCCTTGGTCTATCAGCCAAGGTGGTGGGTGCAAACACAGTCAGGGGATTTAAGCAGGCATGGGATATAATGAAGGGAATAATGGTCGCCCAGAGTGACATGACCAGGGAGGAGAATGGAGGATAGGATGGGGAGGGTTACTACCCTGGAGGAACAACAGGTTCCAGAGAAGGTTCCAGGGATTATGGGAAATATTGGCAGACTGAATGGACCTAAGGTCTTTTTCTGCCATCATGGTCTACGTTTCTATATTTTGCTCTGTATGGAGGGATATTGGTTATGGATCTCTGCAGATATAGCTTGGATGTAGTTCGGCTGCCTAACTGTTGATTAAATAGGAGATTTGATCAATGGTCAGGTGATGCTGTTTGACTGATCATATTTTCAATTTCTCCAAACCCATTTTATAATGTATTTTATTAAACTGTACAACTTTTAGATTAGCTTTTTTAATGAATACTTAACTGTTTCTGTTTGATTTTACCACTATGTTTTAGATGCAGCAGAGACTACTGTGGATGTCATCGGACATTGTGCTAACTGCCCTCCAATTGGTTAAGAGCTCCTTTGTGGCCAACCTAAAGTGGAAAAACATGCTTAACAACACTTAATATTGAAACAGATGTTATTTGTTCCATTTAGAATGCTTCAGTAGCTCAAATCAATAATTTATGTGTATGAACTGGCACTCACCTATTGTACATTAAAAAATTGGGCTTGAGCAGATAGTCAAGAACAGTATCTTCTTCCCTTGATTATCCTCTCCCAGTGTATAATGGGTATTAATGCAAGAACCAGTTTCCTTCCCACACTCCATCCAAAACAATAGTCTCTTCATTATCCCTACCTGGGCAGATATGGGGGTGAGGCGATTTAAATTGCCTAAGCCTAGCTGCCCACTGCTGGGCCCCAAGCAGGGAAGCTACAGTAGTTCCACTACCAGGGCCATGGTTTTGAACCCCCCCCCCCAACTCTGCCTTCTATTCACCCACACACCTGTCTATTAATAAAGTTATAAATTGGAAGTAACTGTAGCCCCCATAAAGAGTTCTGCTCTTTATTTAGGTCTACGATGCTTGTTAAATCCATGTACATCTATGTGACCTGGTTAAAATGCTCCAAAGGGTTAATTCCCTTGAGTCTCAGGTGACTAGGCCAGCTGGCCTGCTCCAGCATCTTGAGAGGAGTAGCCAGCTGCCTGTGGCTGAAACAACTGCAGGAAGTTGGATCAGTGTCTGGGGAGGAGTACAACAGGCCTATAATGCCTGCTTCTTGGTGCTGAAACTCTGTTCTAGTGTGGAAGGCCCACAAAGAACTTGCTGAATCATGGCAGCTGCCATTGGCCAGGATCCTCAGAAGGTGAAATCATCTACTATTTTCCATCAAGTCAGAGGCTGATAGATAAATAGATTCAAGGTTCAAAATTGTATTGTTTGACATTAAAAAGCCTTTACAATTCTTGTAGAAGATAACATAAATATACATTACCTTCGCTTTTTAAATTTTTTTATATAATTGGAGAAGATAGCCATCACTTTTAGCTAATTTTGCATAATTGAAATTTAATCAGGACAGAAGAGAGTTCCGGTTTGGTTACCTACACCCCCTCCATGTGTAATGTAGCCTGAAATCTCAAATCCATAGGAAAAATAGACATAAGGTCTAAAAAAAGTGGAGGATATTTTCTCCCTTCAATATAATATACTGTAGATTAAATTTTGTCAGAATATAGCAGGGGTCAGATTGAACATGTAAATAGCAATGATTAAATTTAAAAATACCATATTTAACGATGATATTTAAGAAGGGGACATAGTGTGGATGGTGAGGGTAGGTGGACTATTTATAGCTCCAGTATCTATATACTACAGAATTCCATTTCTACAAATGAGTAGAAAACAGGAAGCCAGACAATTTCTGAAGGATTCCAATATCTGTAGAATTAAACAAATAAATTACTACATAGTTGGGTGGATTCAGAAGCAAATGATTTGATACCTTTTAATGGACCAACATAGCTGTAACTACAAGAACAAAGTGCTCTAGCTTTCGGACCAACCAGTCCTTCTACAGAAGCCTAATGGTAATTGTTTAGAAAAAACAATACTTTCAACAGCTAGATCATGCAGAAAAAAACAGAAAAAATCCCCATTGGTTTAAAATACTCATTTAAAAAATACAGATGATGATGTCAGAGAAGTTTAACAGTACCATATTACCTTCAGCCAGGAGGGTCCCAGGGTCGAAGGTGCTTGGTACAAAACACACACAAAGAATCCTACTGCATATACATTTAATTGACATAAGATAACACTGCTGGAGCAGATGACTCTTAAATCAAGCTATGAGTGTCACAGTGTGTATAAGGATGTGATTACTGAAAAGCAACCCCCACCCAGATTAAAGACATACTAAGATTGTCTTAGGACTTCAAGAAGTTTCAATGCATGCATTGTAGACAAGAAATTACCAGTAAAGTTGTCCTAAAAACATTAGTGCACACTGTATGATGTGTAAAACTTAGCTGGACCTATCACCCAGCTGTACTCTCCAGCTAGATATCATGCCCCATAACTTCAAAAACCTCTAGTATAGTGACAGGACTTTATAAATGATAATTTAAATATAAATTGACAGTATTAGTGTCAAACAAAAAACTCTAGTAGAGGACCACCCAGGAATTAAGACCATGTCGCCTGATATGTACTGATGTCAATAAACACTGAGAATTTAACAACTTGATGTACCAGAAGTGTCTAAGGAACCTGAAAAAGTGATAAAAATTTAACTTCTCTCCTCCTCTTCACACAAACAATATACCCTACCCCACCCCACATCCTCATAATGCGGGGATAACTAGCTTTAAGGAGATACTGTCACACACACACACACACACACACACACACACACCCCTAATGAACTTTTATTCACATCAGTCACTGCAATTGTTCCCCAAAGGAATTCAACTTGTCCTGAAATCCTAAGTAAAAGGGCTCATGTATCCTAATACCTACAGAGCAAAAATGTGACACTATTTAACTGTACTCCTATCTGCATAGTAACATTTCCAAGGATTCTGGATAGAACTACAATGAAATAAAACTGCCACCCTCCCCAGGATAAGGTAACTAGAAGTAAATAGAAAGTATTTATGTAAGACCAGAGGCCTAACATGCCTACATTTCCACAAATCACTACAATATTACCCTAATGTAAAAAGATCTGTCCAGGACCCCCATGCAAATGAGATCTCGCACCCCAATATGTACAGAGTTAAAAAAATATGTGACAGTCTATGATAACACTCCTGTATGTACAGTAACAGGCTAGGTAATCTGAATATGGTGCAACAGAATCAACCCCACTCCCGGGCAAAGATAAAAAGTAAGGAGGAATTAATATTCATTATGTGTGTGAAGTAAGAGTAGTAACACACTGTAACTTCATGTATCTAAATAGAGGCCTACCTCAATGTGACAGCAAGCCCCACACCGGTTATATCACGTACCTCACAACACATACATACTCACACGCACCCACATCCCACACATGCTGAAGTCCTATAATATGCCAGTCTGAAGAAGAAATCTGTGGATGTCAGTTTCTGTAATGTTCCATGAAACCCAGATCAACCTTCATCCCATCTGCTACCATATTAAGATGTAAAATAAGTTTAATCTCAAAAGCTCGTCTTTGTTGTGTGTTTTCAAGATTTTCTTTTAGGACCATTACGGACATATCCGAAATTGAGCGGTCAGGCTGGGAGAAGTGGTGCCCCACTGGTTTTTCAGTCTTCTTTGTTCTAATAGTATGTCTGTGTGAGTTCATCCTAGTGCAGAGCTGTTGGCTTGTCTCTCAAACATAACCTGTTTGTGGACATCTTTTGTACTGAATGAAATAAACAACATGTCATGATGTGCATGTATAAATCCCATGCACCTTGAATTGTCTGTTTTGTGATGTAACCACACAGTCTGAGGTGGAAATGAGCTCACAAGTCTTACAGGTGCGTTGATTGCAGGGTCGTGTGCCATTGTGTGGCATGGTATTCTGTTCTGGTGAAAGTTTGCTCCTAATAATTAGGCTGGCTAAATTTGGTGGTTGTTTAAAATATAGTAGTGGGAGTTCCTTAAAAATACAATTAAGGGTTTCATACTCACTAAATATTGAGCGGAGGTCTTTAATAATCTTATGCAAAAGTTCAAGGTCTGGATGATATATGACTGCTAAGGGTATTCTGTCTGTAGCTGTCTTTTCTTTATATTGAAGTAGTTGTTGTCTTGGTACTTGCGTTGCTTGCTCTGTTATCCTGTCAATTTCTCTGGAAGAGTATCCCTGCTCCATAAAGGTGTTTTTCAACATAGCCAAATGTGTATCTCTGTCATCCTCATTTGAACAAATACAGTGACATCGGAGTGCTTGACCGTACATGACAGATTTTTTTGTATGGTGTGGGTGATTACTTTTCTTGTGTAGGTATCTCTGTCTGTCTGTTGGCTTCCTGTAAATACACGTATGTAAGGTTCCATCCTTAATGGTGACTGTGGTGTCCAGAAAATTACCATTGGTGGTAGAATACTCCAGGGTAAGCTTTATGGTAGGGTGGAGGTTATTCAGTTCATGATGAAAATCTTTAAGTGCATCTGTGCCCTCCATCCAGATAATAAACAAATCATCAATGTAACAGAAATAAGCTAGTGGTTTATGGGGACAGTGCCTTAAAAAATCCTCCTTCAAGTCTGCCATAAATAGGTTAGCATACTGTGGAGCCATTTTGGTGCCCATTGCTGTTCCCATAGTTTGAACATAATGCTTACCAGTGTAGTTGAAGTTGTTATGTGTCAAAATGAATTCCATAAGTTCCCCCACCACTTCAGGGTTGAAGTTTTGTTCCGGTCCTTTCTTCTGTATGTATTTAAGGCATGCTGTAATACTATCTGTGTGTGCAATATTAGTGTAGAGGGGATGTCACATCCATTGTCACTAAAATGGTGTCAGATGGTAAATCCTTATAACCAGAAAGTACACACAAAAAGTGCTGGATATAACTGTCTCTTTCCATAACCAGCAATTTCAAAATGGTCTCTACAAACCCTGAGATTCCCTCAGTCAAGGTACCATTACCAGAGACTATGGGTCTTCCCGGATTGCCAGGTTTATGTATTTTAGGTAGCATGTAGAATGTCCCTTAAGAAAAGCCATGCTTATGAAAATAGGAAATTGGATGCCCTTCAACATATCATACTTCCTAACAACCATGAAGAACATAATGGAGTCACTGAACAACCACACAATACAGATGGGCACATTTCAGTTGTTAATTTGTCCAACCACACACTGACCACTGGAGAACTAAATGTACTTTCAAAAAGCCTCACTTTCTGCCCAACAAAACCACTGGATAAAATACAGTTTTGTGGTGAACTGGAGGAATACTTTCATCGATTGAGACTTAAAGAATTCTTTCATGGCAAGGAAGAAATCACTGGTAGCGAAGATATCACAAGCAGTAATAATTTAATGGATAAGAAAAGAAACCTGAATTTACCCCCCTCAAGTGGGCGTAACAAAAAACTAGACAATTACATTCATTGTTTCTGCCAAGTCAGTGGTCAGATCCTTACTAGCCAAAAACAGGCCCATTATAACCTTTCTCCACTGGAAGGGAGAACTATAAGGACACTGAAATCAAACCACAACATTGTCATCAAAAAAGCTGATAAAAGCTCTGCAGTGGTGATTTTAAACAGAGAGGATTATATTAATGTAGCTAACAGACAGCTAACAGATCTTACATACTACAGAGAACTGGAGAGTGACCCCACTACAAGATATAAAGATAAACTATGTGACTTAATTAGAACTTTTCCAGACCATGTCCGAAAAAACCAAACTGACCTCATCCCTGCTGAACCCAGGCCAGGGACATTCTACATGCTACCTAAAATACATAAACCTGGCAATCCAGGAAGACCCATAGTCTCTGGTAATGGTACCTTGACTGAGGGGATCTCAGGGTTTGTACAGACCATTTTGAAACCTCTGGTTATGGAAAGAGACAGTTATATCCGGGGCACTACGCACTTTTTGAGTGTACTTTCTGGTTATACGGATTTTACCACATGATACCATTTTAGTGACAATGGATGTAACATCCCTCTAAACTAATATTCCACACACATATGGCATTACAGCATGCCTTAAATATATACAGGAGAAAGGACTGGAACAAATCCTCAACCCTGAAATGGTGGGGGAACTTAAAGAATTCATTTTGACACATAACAACTTCAACTTCAATGGTACACATTATGTTCAAACTATGGGAACAGCAATGGGCACCAAAATGGCTCCACGGTATGCTAACCTATTTATGGCAGACTTGAAGGAAGATTTTTTTAAGGCACTGTCCCCATAAACCACTAGCTTATTTCTGTTACATTAATGATGTGTTTATTATCTGGACGGAGGGCAGATTTTCATCATGAACTGAATAACCTCCACCCTACCATAAAACTTACCCTGGAGTTTTCTGGACGCCACAGTCACCATTAAGGATGGAACCTTACATACATGTATTTATAGGAAGCCAAAAGGGAGACAGAGAGAACTACACAAGAAAAGTAATCACCCAAACCATACAAAAAAAATCTGTAATGTACAGTGAAGCACTCTGATGTCACCATATTTGTTCAAATAAGGATGACAGAGATACACATTTGGCTATGTTGAAAAACACCTTTATGGAGCAGGGACACTCTTCCAGAGAAATTGACAGGCTAACAGAATGTGCAATGCAAGTACCACAACAACAACTACTTCAATATAAAGAAAAGACAGCTACAGACAGAATACCCTTAGTAGTCACATATCATCCAGACCCTGAACTTTTGTGTAAGATTATTAAAGACCTCCACCCAATATTTAGTGAGGATGAAACCCTTAATTGTATTTTTAAGGAACTCCCACTACTATCTTTTAAACAACCACCAAATTTAGTCAGCCTAATTATTAGGAGCAAGCTTTCACCAGAACAGAATACCATGGCACACGACCCTGCAATCAATGCACCTGAAAGACTTGTGAGCTCATTTCTACCTTGCACTGTGTGGTTACATCACAAAACAGACAATTCAAGGTGCATGAGAGTTATGCACGCACATCACGACATGTTGTTTATTTCATTCAGTGCAAAAGATGTCCACAAACAGGTTATGTTGAAGAGACAAGCCAACAGCTCTGCACTAGGATGAACTCACACAGACATACTATTAGAACAAATAAGACTGAGAAACCAGTGAAGCACCACTTCTCCCAGCCTGACCACTCAATTTTGAATATGTCAGTAATGGTCCTAAAAGGAAATCTCGAAAACACACAACAGAGACAAGCTTTTGAGATTAAACTTATTTTACATCTTAATATGGTAGCAGATGGGATGAATGTTGATCTGGGTTTCATGGGACATTACAGAAACTGACATCCACAGACTTCTTTTTCAGACTGGCATATTATAGGACTTCAACATGTGTGGGATATGGGTGCATGTAAGTATGTATGTGTGTGGGTATGTGCTGTGAGGTATGCGATATAACCGGTGTGGGGCTTGCTGTCACATTGAGGTAGGCCTCTATTTAGATACATGAAGTTACAGTGTGTTACTACTCTTACTTCACACACATAATGAATATTAATTCCTCCTTACTTTTTATCTTTTCCCGGGAGTGAGGTTGATTCCGTTGTACCATATTCAGATTACCTAGCCTGTTACTGTACATACAGGAGTGTTATCATAAACTGTCACATATTTTTTTAACTCTGTACATATTGGGGTGCGAGATCTCATTTGTATGGGGGTCCTGGACAGATCTTTTTACATTAGGGAAATATTGTAGTGATGTGTGGAAATGTAGGTATGTTAAACCTCTGGTCTTACACAAATACTTTCTATTTACTTCTAGTTACCTTATCCTGGGGAGGGTGGAAGTTTTATTTTATTGTAGTTCTATCCAGAATCCTTGGAAATGTTACTATGCAGATAGGAGTACAGTTAAATAGTGTCACATTTTTGCTCTGTAGGTATTAGGATACATGAGCCCTTTTACTTAGGATTTCAGGACAAGTTGAATTCCTTTGGGGAACAATTGCAGTGACTGACATGAATAAAAGTTCATTAGGAGTGTGTGTGTGTGTGTGAGAGAGATAGAGTATCTCCTTAAAGCTAGTTACTCCCCCCCACATTATGGGGATGTGGGGCGGGATAGGGTGTATTGTTTGTGTGAAGAGGAGGGGAGAAATTAAATTTTTATCACTTTTTCAGATTCCTTAGACACTTCTGGTACATCAAGTTGTTAAATTCTCATTGTAGGTTGACATCAGTACATATCAGGCTACATGATCTTAATTCCTTGGTGGTCCTCGACTAGAGTTTTTTGTTTGACACTAATACTGTCAATTTATATTTAAATTATCATTTATAAAGTCCTGTCACTATACTAGAGGTTTTTGAAGTTATGGGGCATGATATCTAGTTGGAGAGTACAGCTAGGTGATAGGTCCAGCTAAGTTTTACACATCATACAGTGTGCATGGATGATTTTAAGACAACTTTACTGGTAATGTCTTGTCTATAATGCATGCATTGAAACTTCTTGGAATCCTAAGACAATCTTAGTATGTATTTAATCTGGGTAGGGGTTGTTTTTCAGTAGTCATATCCTTATACACACTGTGACACTCATAGCTTGATTTAAGAGTCATCTGCTCCAGCAGTGTTATCTTATGTCAATTAAATGTATACGCAGTAGGATTCTTTGTATGTGTTTTGCACCAAGCACCTTTGACCCTGGGACCCTCCTGGCTGAAGGTAATATGGTACTGTTAAACTTCTCTGACATCATCATCTGTATTTTTTTAATGAGTATTTTAAACCAATGGGGATTTGTTTCTGTTTTTTCTGCATGATCTAGCTGTTAAAAGTATTGTTTTTTCTAAACAATGGCCATTAGGCTTCTGAAGAAGGACTGGTTGGTGCGAAAGCTAGAGCACTTTGTTCTTGTTGTTACATCTTTGTTGGTCCATTAAAAGGTATCAAAACATTTGCTTCTGGATCTGTTCTTGCAAGGACTAATACGGCAAATACTAAATCTAGATTTCTGCATAGTCGGGTGGTAATCCAGTTTCTGTCAAGGTTTCAGATAACCACTCTCTTCTTTTTTTATCATAAAGTGGAAGAGATAAGTAGAATTTATGAACTGTTGGACATTGCAACACTAAAGTAGGAGGATGATTTAACTGACTGTTTAGCCCCAGGACTGCATTGGCACTCATCAGTGTCCCCCTTCCCTACATTAGGCAGGAGGGTTAGAAATATGCCCCTGTAGCTCCAGTTTCATCTGGCTATGTAAATAATAGTGGGGGGAGGCCAGCCTCATGGGCATCAGTGTGTAAATTGTGCTGAAAGCTTTCACAGTACATTGATTCTAAGGGCTTGGGTCCCTGCCTCACCCACTGCAGATGGGCAAGGAGTGGATGCCTGACACTGGATTCAGGGGAAGTAGCAGCCTGAATCTCCAGGTAACTCTACAAGCCAAATACCCCTGTCTGTATGAAGAAGGACTGTGCAGGGTGAATCCTGAAGCTCCCATCAGTGTAAATATGGACCCTGCTCTTGGGAGCCTTTACAGATTCATGCTACAGGAGGCCCAGTAAATTGTTCAGGTCCTGGGTGATTGCTGTGTGATAATGCAAATGTGAATTCAGCTGTGAGACAAACTGACCAGAAATGACCGGTGTGCTCTTTGGGTTGTTGATATAACCCCATCTGTACATCAGCTGGACTTTGCTACCTCATAAATAACTTTACTGGCACCCCTTGGTGAGGTGGGATTCAAAGAGTGCAGTGTGTGAGAGACAGTGATGTTCTGCAGCCTGCCCTACTGAGGACATGAAGTGTCTGCTCATGGGCATCAGTTTAATAAAAGGATCCTGTTCTGAAGTTTTATTCCAAGTTTGGACACTGCTTTTGTTTGAAAAGCATTATGTGTTCTACCCCCCTCCCCTTACAGCGTGTAGGCCCTGATGTGTCCTGGAGGAGTAGGAGGTCACCATTCTGCCCGGAGGTCAAGTAAGGGAGCTAGTACTGTGTATGCTTTCCTTCCTGTTTTACTATCAGAGATACCCCTAGATGCCAGAAAGTGAAGGTTTACATAATATTGTACCATCCTGCCACAACTCCAACAATTGCACAAACCCCTAACCATTGAAATCATCAGGGGCTCCTTGGAACCCTCTTCCTTCCCGCACCCCAATCCATTAGAAGGTGGAGGAGGCACACATTGAGGTTCATGCATTCCTGTAGTGTTTAAATCTTGCTGCTGTACACTGTGTGCAGATATCAATCTAAAGAGCATGTTCTAATGCCATGATGATTTTATACAGTAACTGCACCAAAAAAAAAAAAAAAAAAAGATTGCTGTGGATTTGCTGTTACTGAATCATTTACAAACCTTTTTGTAAGTATTGCTCACTGTTTTTTCTTAGACTCACATTCTGGGTATTTCCCAGATTACAAATGTTTAATCTTTGTTGGTGCTGCCTCAGCCCATAATAGACCCGATGCTTCTTGCAGTTTGAACAAGCAAGATCCACACACCTGCAGTATCTCACTATGTTGCAGCATTTTTTTACTGCATTGTCCTTACATGACTTTAATTAAAAGGTGATAGGGAACAGTTTTAATACCTTCAGATGGCCTTTTGTATGCCCTTTAGTGTCACTTCTGTATTCTGATATGTTTTGAACTTGTGACCTTTTTGGTTAAAGTAATAATACCATATTTTATTAACTCTGTAACTCCCTTGAATCCCTCTCTCCTTAGCAATGACAGAGCTCGCTTTTCATACCACCTGAACTCTCTATGACAGCAGTTATGCCGTGCTGGCCAATTCAGATGAATAGCATGGCATGGTGTAACTCACGATATGGAATGTTTTGGAAGTATGAAAAGAATAAGCAGTAGCTGCTGAGGATGGAGAGAGGGACACAATGCAGACTTTTTTTATTGCAATTTTATTGAATTTTCCAATGTAACATAAATACACACTGACAAACTACACAGTTACAAAACTTTTGGACCATCAATTACAGTAAAAATGAACCAAGGACTGATAGACACCAATGGCAGTTACTTTCAAGTGAAACTACAGTTGAAAGAAAAAGGAAAAAGTTAAAAATGAAACAAGACCCCCTTTAGACATATAAACATTGACCACAAAGGAGTCCTCCCCCCCACTAATTTGGGCATTGTGATGACCTGCGCTAACATTCTATGCAAAATCTAGATTGATATCCAGCCTTATACCAGGATATACAATCGTTTGCTTTCAGGTATGATGATTTCCTTTTATGAACATATACTCTAAACATCAAAGGGTCTTCATTACTTAGTTTATCACTACTCAAGCATCTCTCACTGAGGCTTCCAAATGGAAATACTTTCCTTCTCACTTAGAAACTCATAACTGAGCCACCTTGCAATTAGCTTATCTTTCTGCAAATGCAGAAGAGCTGTTACTCTTTCTGTTTCTTTAATGTGTGCACAGCAAGCCAACCATTGGGCTTCGTCTGGGATTAGCTTTGATAGCCAGTTCTGGGTTGTAGCCTTGACAGCTGCCACAGTCAGGATATTAAATAGGTATTTCCCTTTTGCACTACAAATCCCCTCTGGGAATCTCCCCAATAGTAAAGTCTCACAGGAATAGGGAATTTGGGTGTCTAGGATTTTGCTCATTGTCTGGTATACTACCTTCCAGAAGCCTTGCAGTTTGGGACAACTCCAGAAAATGTGTTTGTGGTTCCCCACTTGGCCAAAACCTCTCCAGCATTTGTTTGAGGGGTGGCTGCTATAGTGGTGTTATGGTACCCAGTTAAAAGAGTGCTACCAGAATAGTGCTGCAATTCACAGTGCTAGTCTGGTAACCGCTATCTCAGACAGCAAGGGGGGATTTACAGCACATGCTGTAAGTGCTCGCCTGGTCACTGTCCATGGTGCTGAGGACAGACAAAAGCACTGGGATCCAGGAGGCTGGCTGAGCTGCTCCAGTGGTGTGGATGGCTGGGGCATCAAATAGCTTACTCAGTGCCATTGAAACCAGGATTCTAATCCTGGTCTCCAACACTTTTACTGCAGTCGGTACTTAAACATTTTTACATGGGGCTGTGGAAACAGTATTCCACAGCCCCTTGATTTTTGACTTTGCTTGTAATCCACTCCCCTCAAAGCTAGAATGTTCTAGTCCAGGGGGTGTGGGTAGCAGAGTCCACCACAAAAGAAAAATTGGCACCGTTATTCCCATGTGCCCCTTGCCTGGTGCTATTGTTGTCTGCTGTCTTTGGACCCAGTACCATGTGTCATCACATGGGTTTTAAAAAAACATTGTGATTACTTCCTGGATGTAGATTGGAGCATCCCAGCTGTAGCTTTATCTAGGATCAGAGACATCCAGGACTCCCAGCAAGGGGCATTCCTCAGGCAATTAGTAAAAAAGCCCACTCATGAGTGGGCAGTACTAGACCTTGTTCACACCAAAATGGACAGTGTTGCAAACATCATAGTGGTTGGCCACATGGGGATCAGTGATCACCATACAGTGTAGGTCAATGTAAGTTCTGTGGCGGAATTGAGCCATGCAAAGGTGAGGGTCTTAGACTTCAAGACAGCTGATTTTAAAAAGATGGAGGAATGCCTCAGGGATACCCTGGCTGGGGGGTGAGGACTTGTGAGGAGTGGAAGAACAGTGGGTAAATCTAAAAAGAGGGATAGAGAAGGCAGAAAACATCTGCATCAAACAAGAAGCAAAAGCAGCAGGAAAAAGAGACTGCTATTGTTCTTAAAAGAGGTGGCCAGGAAGGTAAGGGCAAAACAAATTAGCATTCAGGAGATATAAGGAGACAGAGAGAGAGGAAGATAGAGAGGTGTATCCGGAGAAACAGAGGGAGGCGGGGAAAGCAACTAAGAGTGCAAAGGCACAGATGGAGGAGAAAATAGCCCAGGCAATGCAGAAAGGGGACAAGGTATTTTTCAGGTATGTAAGTAAAAAGAAGAAAGACCAGAGATGGGATAGTAAGACTTAGGAAGGAGGGTACTGTGTGGAAGGGGACCAGGAAAAAGCAGACATCCTGAACAAGTACTTTTGTTCAGTGTTCACAGAGGAAGGGGAAGGAGAAGAACCACAGATAAGAGCCAGGAGCATCAAAGGAAGGGAGGTAGACACTAGTCCCTTTATAGTGGAGAGAATTCTGCACAAACTCGCAAATCTGAAATTGGACAAAGGGCCAGATGAGGTGCATCCAAAGATCTTGAGGGAGCCCAGGGAAGTGCTGGCTGCACCTCTGACAGCCCTGTTCAATCACTCACTAGAGATGGGAGTGGTTCCGGAAGACTGGAGGAGGGCAGATATAGTTCCACTTCACAAAAGTGGAAGAAAAGAGGAGGCTGGCAACTACTGGCCAGTCAGCCTGACTTCAGTGATGGAGAAAGAAATGGAATCACCAGTGGTGTATCCAATTCTCATAGGCCCTGGGTTCAAGGGTATGTTATAGGGCCCCCACACCCCCAGGCTCCCTGCTCCCCATTTTGAGATCTAAGAGCTTGCTAAGCTTATGTTAACCAGTTTGGAAAAATCATAAATGAACTAAAATTTCTGTTTCCGAGCCTTTTGATCAGCAAACACGTAAATTGTGTTGGATGCATAAATTTTTCTTACTCTTTCATTATCTATTGAAAGAATTGCCAAGCAAGAAAGCTGATCCTGACTCATTGTAGTACGAAAATAATTTTTTATGTCTTAACTTCAAAAAAGACCATTCAGCAGTAGAAAAAGTTATGGGAATCATTAGAAACAGCAGACATGCAGTGCAAACATCAGGAAAACTGGATAAAAGAGCATTTATTTTGACAATCAGCAGCATTGCTAGCTCTTTCACAATGGATATTTTTTTTATTTTGGAGATCAAGCATGATTGTAATGATATTAATTGAGCTGCAAAATTAAGGGAAGAGTCTGCAGAGTATCTTTCAGCCAAAGCCACTCCAGCAGAATGAAGCTCTTCATCGGAAGAATGTACAATAAACTGGGGAATGACACAACGGAAATCATGCACAATTTCTTTCAGGCTTTAGAACTGATGGTCAGGTTGTGTTATTATTATGTTAACACTGGCATAAAAAAACATGTACTTTGAAATGACTTCCTGGATCAGACTCTTCGATGGATCCAAGATGGTGGCTGCATGCTGTGTCTAGTGAGGAGAACTGACAATAGCAGGGTTGGAAAAAGCCTTATTTAAGGCAAGAAAAGGTATGCCACCATTGCCTTAGTGTTCCTACTTTACCAGTCGAACTTGTGCCACATCTTGGTCAGTACTGCTGCCCTGTTTTTCTCTCTGTTTTTTTGTAGGAAAAGCAGACCCTTTAGCACTCTGGCTGTCTGTGCTTTTGGAGCTGAAGAACACCGAATGGTGGCTGATTATTATTTCCACAAGGAGAGATTGCCCATCAGAAAGGCTGAAGCAGAGAGCAGCAGTGCCTGGGATCTGAACATCTCTTATTCTACCATTGACAACCTGCTTTTGCTATTTTTATTTACACCCTAGAACTTTTATGAACTTTTATTGTACTGAATTGAGCTGAACTGACAAAGGAGAGTGCACTTATTCACACCTTATTTACACTTCATTGAGTAATATTCTGAATTTTATTTTGTTTTTATGTGTCCCGCTTTGCTTGGATTATCCACTGTTTCTGAAGCTATTGCTATATTGATATATTCAGTATTATTAATTTTAAGGGGGCTGCACTTTTCGTTTTTCTTTTTAGTGTGTTTTGGTTGTGTGATATTCTACACTATATTGGGGAAGAATGATAATATATGATCTTGTGTAAGCGCCCCTTCAAGTACTCATTTTAAGTACCGCTAATAACTTTTAGCTTGCAAGGTTATCTGGTTGTTTCTGATTTACTGTGTCTGGAACCAGTTTGATAGGGTTGCATAGCCTTGCTTTACATCAAGTGAGTTTTTGCATACTCGCTTAAACGTGCATGCTTGGCATTTGGAAATGCGGATACGCCATCTTTCTCTGCAAGTCACTCTGTGCTTTGTGGAACTGCTTTTTTTTTGTAATAGAGTCAGAGTCCCTTCACTGAATAGTCACAAGCTGTAAGAAGCTAAGTGGGTACTCGGATTTTGATTTCAACTTACAAAGCCACAGATAGCTTCTTTTTCTTTCTGCTCGCATAAGCCACATGAGTGCGGAAAACTGGTTTCATTGCAGCGGTTTGAAAACACCAAACACCCTCACAGTATTGCATGCTGCAAGACCCAAGTTTGCAACTTATTTAGACTTTATCTGATTCAAAGATGTTTCCATGAGTATTGTTTTGTTTTTCTTAACATTTTAGCATTTGTGTTTTATTTGAGGATCTGAATTGTGTAGATTGATTTTATGCTTGGCTCAAACAAGTTGTTTTATTTTTGCATATTAGCTATGTCAGCCACATTAGCTTTTTTAGTTTAGTATATTTTTTAGAGTGTACAAACCCCTTGCTGTATTTCATATGCATCCTGGGAGTGACCTTGGACTGATTGGAATTTTTATGATTTTTGTAGATACTCCCTAGGTTGTGCCTTATACTGAGATGAGCCATCTGCACATCAGTGCCAGAGGCTCCTTGGTTCTTTCCTTGGCTTTCCTGCAAAAGCTTTAATCAGAAGCTCTCTGCAGTATGAAGTGCTGCTTATGTGGATTGTGTCTTTGGATTGTGTTTTCAGATTGTGTTTTGGGGGTCCAGAGTACAGACTAATGACCTGTTGCAAAGGCTTGTAAATTCTTTTGAACAAGGCCTTAGATCTAGGCCTAGTACTTTAAGCTTTAAACTTCCAGGTTTTTAAACCTCAAAGACCTTCAACATTGTATCAGTTTATACTGTCCTGAGAGGATTTTGGAGACACTTGACTACTAAGAGATCTGTGATATTTGGGACATATACATTGAAACTGAATTGGATTAGAACATTCTCTGTTTTGTAAAAATCCTTTGACATCTTGAATTTAATGGGTGATTGTCTTTGTTTATCAGAATTTTGATTTGACCCTTGACATGGTACTAACAAGAAGCAAAAATAATTGTACCCCGGTTTTGTTTAAAAATCAAAGGGCTAAGGCTAGTCTACCCAAGATGTTGGGAAAACAAGCAACAGATATAAAAAAATGGTAAAAAAACAAGGGTAACTCAAAAGAAAACTTTAAAAAAATTGAATAAATCAAAAAATATATAAAGTATAACAAGGATTTCAGATGGAGATCAAAGCCAGCCCCATGAAGGTTCCTCTCCCCCCCCTTTCCCTCTCCTTATAATCAGAAATCGAAGCAGGTTAAGATTGCAGATTACTTTAGTAGAAAGGATGGTTTCCTTCTAAGTTTATCGACACCCAGAACTAATACCCATAAGGGGCAAACATCATATATTATTTCTGATTCACAAAACTCAGAATGTTTAGTAGCCTCTGGTAATAAGTCTATTTTAGGTGGTAACAATGCAAATGTTCAGTTTATTGGTGAATATAATTTATCTATAATAGCTTGTGACTGGGATACCTTAGTTTGTTACCCTAGTAGTCTGGTCAGTCTAAATAGTAAGGGGTCATCTACTGACTATCCAGAGGCAGGTTTTTCTGCCAACTTATACCCTGAAATAGCCTCAGATTCAGCAAATAAGAGCCTTCAGTACACTCCCTTTTCATCCCCCCGTATTGAAAAATACAGAATATTTGAAAGGGGACTTACTCCCTGTGATACAAGAATTGAGCTGGACAATAGAAGGGTTGAAAAGGTTGGATCACACCCTAGTGGACTGTCCCAGACACCCAAGTATAAGGACACCAGGGCTGACCATTGGCGTGGACACCCCAAAATTACAGATCCTAAGAGGAGGAACATAAAATTATGATAAAGAACATTTTACAAATGAGGGAGACTTTATTTCTTGCACAAATCTCTTCAAAAAAGATGGTGGAGATAGCTAAAAACCCTTATTATGTGAACATAATGATTTTGGAAAATATTGTAGCACTTCAAAAGCAGTTATCTTCGTTGAGAGCTGATGTTTTTGGAAATAAAATTATGTTAACTCAGGTACTTAAAGGGATTGTCCAGGAAAAACAAGGAAAATTAGATAGAAGTATTCAAACCAAATTAACAGAAGACATTTCCTATGAAAATAAATGCGTTCAAGTGAATTTGCCAGCTCCTTTTATTAACGAAAAATATGTAGACAAAAAGAAGGAAAGGTATCTGACAAAACCAGGGAAAGGGATAGGAAATCTACAAAACAGAAATGAGAGAAAAAACAAATGTGGTAAGGCAAAAATGGGAATGAGAAAAATGAGCAAAAACAAGCAACTAAAGGTTTCAGAAAAAATTGAGGAAGGGAAAAATAATGAAGCACTCCTACATAAAGAGTCTAATTATGACACACAGGATGTATTACCTATGTCTAATGAGGATGTTGTTGATTTTAGTTCTGGAGTATTGCCACTGGCCGGGAGGGAGGTCACTATCCCAGGTCTTGACCCCGAATCCACTTTTCTTCTTCCTGGGGATAGTATACCTGTAATGGATGTTCTTTCATTTAACAGCTTGTTCAAAGAGGTGGGACAGAGAAAGGAGTATTTTTTTTTTAAACCTATGGTTTAAAGCAGATCCCTGATGAGACAGATGATATTCTCATAAGTCATATGAAATACCTGGTGGGTATTAGCCGAGATGAAAGGGACTTTCAAGTCTTATGACTTTTAAACCCGAAGATTAATGATTGTGTCATGATTTACACAAACTCATCTGTGCTTGCAGCAGAAATATGGTCTAAAGGAAAATTGATACAATCAAAGGGAATTTTGATAAGTGAACCTCAGTTGGTTCTAGTATCACTGCCTGGTGAAATAAGTAGAGTACATACAAATCTAACTGAGAGACAGGACCCAGCAATAGAATCCCTCTTAAAAACAATCAATATCTATGAAAACAACCAAAATATATAGCAAAATGATAAGACAATTTCAATCTTTGGCTGGAATACAGGGGGGGGGCAGAGATCGAAGAATTATTGGAAGAGAATTTATCTCTTTTCTGACCCATTCATTTGATATAGAACAAACTTTACAATCCTTCTCAAATATTAAGCTATGGAGAGATGAGATTGAAACTTATCAAATAGATTTGACTTTTGCTTCAGCAAGATCTGTACCAGTTATCATGGATAAGGCAGTGCTACTGGATAATCTACGTATTCTGGTGACTAATCCCAGGGAATGTTGCAGGGAAAGTGCAATGATTTCTAGAAATGATAATCTGAAGGTGGAAATCCCCAGGACGGAACAAGCCTGACATTCGATACAACATGCAGGACAAGAGCTTAAAATATTATCTTGGAATATAGAATGGCTCACATTAAAACTTGCTGACAGTGATACATGTTCTTTATTAGAGTCCTTTGATTTATTATTCTTTCAGGAAACATGGAGTATGACACCAGAAAATAACATAATTCCTGGCTTTTTTATAGTCGGAATACCGGCTGATAAAAGTAAGAAATTAGGCAGGCCCAATACAGGGTTAAGCTATTTTTGTAAAAACCTCCCTAGATTTTGTGGTGACAGAACTAAAGTCTGAGACGAATTTAATATTGACAGTTAAACTTTGCAAATATCCTTTTACATTGTTAGTCTGTAATATTTACATTCCTCCAAATACTAAAAGCAAGGAAGATCCTTGGTGTCAATTTGAAAAAGACATGAATCTTATTTTGGAGCAAAGTGGACATTTCTCAGTTTTCATTATGGGTGATTTTAATGCTCGAGTAGGTTTAAAAGATTTAGAGGATGATTTTTACACTGATTTACTGGTGAATGTAGTAGAAACTAATTTGGGTTTGGTGCTGCAAAGAAAATTAGAGGATAAAAAGTTAAACAAAAGGGGTAAACATGTGAACACTTACTTTGGAGAGCACAATTGTATTCTTACAAATGGCAGAACTAAGAAAGACAGTATGGGAAGTTACACATGTATGGGTCCTAAAGGATATTCTACAATTGATTTATTATGGGCTAACATGGAAGGGGCAAAGATACCCTTGGACATGGACATCCTGGATTATCCTGAATCGGCACATCTTCCTGTTTGTGCAAAATTTATCACTGAGATCCCAAGTCCAAGAAGAAATGAGACACCGCCTTCCTTGGAGATCAATAATTTCAAGAGAATTAAATGGCATAATCATTCCATTCATACTTTCAATTAAATATTTTTATATGACCTCCCAGCCGAACTTAGGAATGACATACTCTCAAATGATAACTTAAATAGTATTTCAGAAAATTGGGAGAGGTTAATAAATCACATTAAACCCCTCTGTAAAACAGCCTCCACTAAGCAGTTTAAGCCTTGTAAATGGTTTAATAATAACTGTAGAAGAGTCAAAACCACACTTAATCATAAAATGAGAGAAGCAAGGGAGAACAAAAATGAACAAAAAATAAAAGAATTAAGTCAGGTTAGGAAAGAATACAATAAATTTTTGGAACAAGAAAAAAATAAATATTATAGACTACAATGGGAAAAGCTGTGGAAAGCAATACTGGAGAAAGATATAAAGACTTTTTGGAGGCTGGTGAGTGGTGGTTATGGTCAATATCATAATAAAATCCACACTTATATTACACCTACAACATGGGAAAAGTATTTTGAAACTCTATATTTTTTCAGGAAAGAAAGGCTGGAGACAATAAATTATAATATGGTCCTAAATGAAATTACATCTGTATCTCTTAGTATGAGCGAATGTGAGATTTGTCAGGCAATATTATCATTAAAATTTAATATAGCACCAGGACCCGATAGCATAATTAGGGAAATATATAAAACATTCATACAATGGTGGGCATCAGTATTGAAAACATACTATAATGCAATTTTGCAAGGACAAGGTATCCCATCGAGCTGTCTTGGCAGCATCGTTTATCCAATCCTGAAAAAGGGAGATCCTTCAAATCCAAAGATGGGCAGACCAATTAGTCTGACAGATATTTCACAGAAAATATTTTGTAAAATCTTATTAAATAAAATACAGGATTGGATAGATGAAAATGAGATTCTCAGCAAATATCAAAATGGATTTTGGACAGGAAGATCCACGGTACAACATTGCTATGTCCTGAGACATTTAGTATGGAAATATGTAACGGTGAAACATAGCAAATTATACTTTTGATTTATGGACTTAACTGCAGCTTTCAATAAAATAAGAAGAAATTTACTTTGGGACAAACTAAAATATTTGAATATGGATAGCTCTCTATTAAACACAATAATTAGACTGCACACAGATACCTGGATGCAGGTACAATATCATCAATGGGGGTCTTTGACATCCCTCATTAAAACGAATGTAGGTGTTAGACAAGGGTGCATACTTGCTCCAACCTTGTTTAACTTATACATAAATTCTATATTACAAGACCTGGAAAATATAGACTTTCATTTGCCTAAAATAGGCAAAAATAGGGTGTCACTTCTAGTTTATGCAGATGATATTATCCTGTTTTCAACCTCCCTGTTCAGTCTCCAGAGAAAGTTGGACACATTTTCTGTGTTATGTAACAAAGATGGCTTGCTAATTAATGAAAATAAAACTGAAGTTGCGGTTTTTGGAAACAGATCTAAGAACCTACCTAAGGCTTTCATAGGAAAAGCTAGAATAAATACAGTTAAAACATATGATTATCTTGGGGTACGCTTTTCTCAAACCACAACTTGGAAGGAACACTATGGTTTTGTTACATCTAAAACTAAAATTGCAGCCAATGCTTTTAAACAATTTAACTCAAAGCTGGGAAAAGCCTCTATACAGGGAATTTTGAAAGCAATCAATGCAAAAATTAATACAAGTATTATTTATGCCTCAGAAATATGGGGAAATTATAAGTTAGATGATAGTGAATGAGTAATTAATAAGCTCTACTGTTACATCTTAATGGTTCCTCAATCTGTGCCAATAGAAATGTTATGCCTTGAATTGGGACGGTTTTCTTTGGAAGCACTAATCTTAGAAAAACGATTTTTATTTCTGCTAAAGATATTGCAGTTGCCTGAATAGAGAATTCCAAGATGGTGCCTAGAAGAAGAGATACATTATGCTTCCATGAGCTTTATAGCACCTAGTATTCAACTCATCAGGAATGAACTATACCCAAAAGGGCTAGGACATGTGATGACAGATATATATTATAAACCACTTGAAGAAATTACATTCTTCGTTAAGCTTAGAGTCAGTGATATAGCCAAAACCAAGGACATGGAGAGGATAGCCACTTTGAAAAATTACAAATGGTATAAAATAATAAAGCAGAAAGATGGATTAGATTCTGATTTACTTAGATTAACAAACCTTCAATCTAGACGCCTAATAACTAGATACAAAATGGAGCTGTATAAGGCAAATTACATTCATTTCAGGCAAGGAACAGGAAATGTAGAGTCCACCTTTTGCTCTTGTGGGACTCAAATGGAGGATGATTTGAAACATGTATTATTGTTGTGCCCCTTCTATAGTTCCTCCAGGAGAAAGTAGTTAGGGGAAATTCTGGCAGGCACTGACCTCCCTCCCAACTAGTTGGCATCCTTTTCCTTCAATGATACAGATATATTTATACTGGAGAAATTAGTTACATTTATATCTGTCTTACATCTGTGAAGATTGTGTAAAAAATGCAGAATTGCACACTCATGATAGATATTTATGTATTATTTCTGGATACTGAGTATTTATATGATATTACTCATATAAAAATTTTAGATGTTGTAAAAGCTTATGCTGAACAATAAAATTGAATCTGAGTCAGAATCTGACTTTCTGGATCCATTAATTGCTGGTCAGCTGATAACTCTTCAAAATGACATTTAGCTTTTGGTGCTTGCTTAGACTCAAACATATCTGTCACTCCCCATGTTTGAGCAACTGTGACTGCTGACTGTCTGATATTGGCAGAACTATTCCTAAGATCTTTCATCACTTTGTATGTATTCTCTAACATCTCTGCAGCTTTGCCTAGGTCTTGTGTTTCACATTGCAATAATTATGAAACAGCATTTACTGTTTCAAGAACTTTAGTCTAAAACACAATCATCAAAACCACATTGAAGTTTTCCAACTGTTTTCATAAATATGATGCTTCATCTCTCTCATCAGGCTTACCTGTCTTGAGAATGATTTCAGACAAGGCCTTGAGTATATTTCTGTATCTGTATCTTAAAGCAGTCAAAGAGTCATAGCGTGAAGACCGAGTTGCACAAAGTCTTTTTAAAGTTAAGTCTGACTCACTAACAAATGATTTCAGCAAAGCCCATCAATGAATGCTGTGTCCAAAAAATGTATATAGCCGCTTAACTAAGTCATAGAAGTTTCAAAGTTCGGTGACCGTGTGTACAGAATCATTTAACAATAAATTCAGATTATGAGCGGCACAATGCACATACTGTATCTAGCATTGGGTTGTTTCTCAACAAGTCTTGCTTGCACTCTAGAGTAGGTTCTGCTCATATTTGAAGCCCCATCATATCCCTAACCTTGTAGTCCTGATAGTTCTATACCTTTATCTTCAATACAGTTAATAATATCCTGTTCCAGCTGAGCACTTGATCGATTCGTTACTTCATAAAAGCCCAGGAAACTCTCATTGTTATTTATTTTGGCAGGATTGCCTTTTTCATCATTTTCTATACTAACGTAGCAAAAAACTTGACTTAGCTGGTCAACTTTTGATAAGTCCTGTGTTGTGTCCATTATTACTGAATAAAATGGAGCTTTCTTAATGTCATTAACAATACTTTCTTTAACCTAATCTGCTAGTAACTGTATGATTTCATTCTGAACTTGTGGGCTCAGGTATGTTGTGAAGCCTTTGGGCTTCCTTAAGAGTTCTTCAAGAACGGGATCATATTTTGCCAACAGTTGGATAACAGACATATTTTCCACAATTTCCTTCACCAATAATCTATTTGTGTCCTTGAAATGGAAGATTAGACACAGCTAAAGTAAGCATAACATTCACAATACGATGAAGGATCTGTCTCCAAAAGCTAGCCTCTCTTGTTATTTTTGACTCCATTTCCTCATTGATGGTACTATGCAAGCACCACTGATCATATATTAAGCAAGCTTCCAAATGGCATTTAGATGTTTCTTGTCTTGCTATGTCTCGAGAAATGTGGTGCCAGTCTCTAGTTCCACTTATCCATGTCGAGTCTTCAGAGATTTTTTTCTGATCCCCAAACAGACAACAGGGTTGGCAGTAACATATTTCTGGCACAGTAGAATAGCATAGCCACATCCATTTAAGTTTAAATCCTGCCTTTGTGACTGTTTGATAGTATGATGCTGAAAAGCAATGATTATTTGCACAGTCACGTGGGACTGGTCCCTCAGGTTGACAAGGGCCATAAGTAACAATAAAATATTTTTGACCTGAAGTTAACATTTTTGTGTTGAAGTTTGCCTTGCCAGTCAGATTTTCTCCAAGCAATTCAGTTTGAACTTCTTCAGAATCACTCATGGTGGTTGAAGAGCTATTAGTGTTTTCATTCTGAAAAGTCTTCTGCTTGAGGTTTGTTGTTGTTCGGGTCAGTTGTGATGGTCCTCTTAGAGCTGGATGGTTGTTCATTAAAATATCTAGCAGAGTCACTGCTGATAATGCTATCCACTGCTGTTTCATCATTGGTAGTTGGCACTCTAAAGTAGTAGTAGCAGTCTTGAAAGACACATCAATTTTGGGCAATTTTACAATTCTCTCAGAAGCCTCCTTTTGTTTTTTTCTGCTTCGTAGCTCCGCTCAGTGACTTAGACATGGACATTGTGAACCATTTCTATCACAATTTCAGTCCTCAACACTTCCAAACTACTTAACTAATTCTGTGTGGACAAATGTTGTTCCAATTAGAACTGTACTCAATCCTTGCATTGCTTGTTGAACCACTGAAATGCGTTTTTCTTTCTACTCTGTATCTGTCCCCAGTCATGATATGTCAGATTTGTCTTTCTTCACCACAAACTTGTTGTCTTGCACAAGCAATAATCAATTAGCAAAGTTGAAGTCTCCAAAGAACAATCACATAGATAATCGTAACAGATGAATAGTCAAAGCAACCTAGGTAAGATCAGGTGCACAATGAACACTGCAACCTTTTTTGTAGGAGGAGGACTTGGCCTTGCCATATGCATGATTATTTTTGAGGTCTGCATAATCTAGTCAAAATAAGCCAAGAGATGTGCTGTTTGCCCAGCTCCCCCTTTGCTGGTAATATATGTCATGTCTTGTTTAGCTGGAGAAAAAAAAAAAACTAAGCAATAAGTCATGACTAGGGGTAAGGGGTTAGATAAACAGTCTGTTAATAACACCCTAGGGGTGTAATGTGACACTAGGCATGAAGTACAATATTGCCCCTAGCCATGGGAGGATTAACGAATTGTTAATCTAACTCCTGGTAGTGCTTTATTCTGCTATTATAAAAACTGTTCAAAAAGAAAAGTGCTCAAAGCGTACATTTTAATGTTTTCCACATTGACAGGGGGATTTGTCTAATAAAATAGTTCTTCCACATTCCATCAACAGTTTAAGAATGCTGGTTCATAATCAGAATGCATTATTCCAGTCATTTAGCAGTGTCACTGCCACAGAATGGAATGCTGACAGAAAGAATTTAAGTGTAATGGTGATTAGGCTGTACATGAAAAGATGACATTGGAGATGGCATTAAGGGCAAAATGTGTCTCTTCACAGATGACACTAAGCTCTGTGGGAGAGTGGACACATCTGAAGGGATACAGCACCTACAGGAAGATCTGGAAAGATCTAGGGAGATTGTCCATGATATGGCAGCTTAGCTTCAATGCCAAGAAATGCATATTGGAGCCAGGAATCCCAGGACAGAGTACTACCTGGTTGGAGTTCGAGTATCTGCATTAGAGGAGGAGAAGGCCCTGGGAATGATGATAACTAGTGACCTGAAGCACTCCACACAGTGGAAGAAAGCAGCAACAAAGGTAAACAAGATGCTGGGATGCATATCTAGGGGGATTAGTAATAGGGGAGAGAGGCAGTTATACTGACTTTGTACAGGTCACTGGTAAGGCCACATCTAGAGCATGGAGTTCAGTATCAGTGCCCACACCTCAAAAAGGCCAGTAACCTGATAGACAAGGTTCAGAGGAGGCCTACAAAGATGATAGCCAGTCAGCAGAGTAAGGCATACAAGGAGAGGTTGAAGGCACTGAACATGTACTCCCTGGAAAACAGCAGAGAGAGAGGGGACATGATTGGGACCTTCAAGTACTTGAAAGGGATAAATAAGGTTGATAAGGAGAATCTCTTTAAGCTGAGTGTTCAAGTTCAAGTTTAAGTTTATTGTTCGGCTTAACAATAAGCCTTTACAAAGCTTAATACAAACATTCCAATTATAAAAACATAATATATTACGCTTATTGAAAATAGTTATACCATATTCTTAATTTCTTAATCAAGTACACTTATTGCAACCATACATATATATATATATATATATATATATATATATATATATATCTTAATCCTATAAGTACATTTAATATTATACATAGCTCACTATACAGCCATCATATTGCACTTTACTCATTCACTACTATTTTTGATTTTTAACCCTTATATTTTAATGGTTATATTCTCAATATGTTTTTTCTTATTCTCAATTATATGACAAAACCATGCTATTGCCTCAAGATGTCTTGCATTAGAAGTTTTCATTAAATAGTTATATTGATATCAGAGCTCCAGATCCAATAATTTAAGAATGTCCCCCAGAAACTTTCTTCTCTCTTGATTGTATTTAAGGCAAAAAAGAAGTAAGTGGAGTGGAGTATCTTCTTCCCAATGGCAAGCACACATTCCTGTTTTGGAAGTGCGATACTTTAGCCTTAAATATTGACTATTTATATATCCAAATCTAAATCGTGATTAAGGTTTTCTATGTACCGGATTTTTTATTTAGATAATTTTCCATTCCAAAATATATTTTGGAGTTTGTAACTAACCAATTACTGAATTTATAGCTAATCAGTCCACTCATTTCTTTTTGTCCGTAAAGATCTTTAATTCTCCTTTTGATCTTAGTAAATAAATCCATTATTGGATTTGTATATATTTCCAATAAACATTCCAATAAACCAAATGGTTTTATAATTTTTTCTACAATTTGAAAACGTGGAAATATAAAACCAATCTCAGTATATGAGAGAGTTTCTTCTAGACAAATTCTTAGAAGTCTCTTGTCTGGCATATTATACACTTTAATCCAGTATATAGCTTATCTAGAGTCAACATTGCATTGCATTGATGTTTGACCTAATTCCAATCTTACAAGACCAGCGGTAGCACTTGTTGGGAGCCCCAATAGTTTTTTATATATTTTATTCATTGATATCTGTATCGAGTCTAGTATTCCTTGTCCCCATATTTCTGCCCCATACAAAATTTGACTTCTAACTTTTGCATTGAGTACCCTTAATGTACCTATTACAGATTGTCTCCCATATTTATATGAAAACTTCTCTATAACTGAGGCTGATCTAGTAATCCTATTGGATAATGAGTAAATGGGCTTCTGCCAATTTAAATTATAGACAAATTCCATCCCTAGGTAGATAAAACTTTTGACATATTCAATTGAATAATTATCACATTTTAGAGTAGTTAGCTTTCCATTCTTAGTCTTGCAACGGTTAAAAATCATAAATTTTGTTTTACTAAAATTAATCTCCAAACTTGCCTTGCAGCATGCTTTATGAAATGTGTTAATACTTCTTTGGATGCCCATGTAACTAGTTGCAATCAGGACCACATCATCTGCATATGCCAGATAAGAGCACCGTCCAGAGCCCAATCTTGGCATGTGCAGTTCTGGATCATTCTAGGTTTCCAACACAGTGTTTAAAAATACATTGAAAAGTATTTGGGAGAGCACACAACTCTGTCTCAAACCCATATTTGTTAGGAATTTGGATGTGCAATCTCCCTCTTTGCTGTATCTAACCAAAGTATAATTATTTTCATAAAGAATTGTCAACAGATTAAGTAGTAATTTATCTATTTTGTATTTCTCCAGAGCATCCCACAGCTTACCCCTATCTATTTTATCAAAAGCTGCTCTTAAGTCCACAAATACACAATACAATCTCTGTCTTTTAATATTGATGTATTTATGGACAAGGTGTGACAATACAAAACACTGGTCGACTGTTGAATGTTCTGGTAGAAATCCAGCTTGAGCTTCATTTACAATATTAGAATCTACTATCCATGTCATTATTCTAGAGAGTATAATTTTTGTAAATAATTTTAGGGATGTATCCAATAAACTTATTGGTCTGTAATTATTCAGATCACTCTTTCCCCTTTTTTATGAATGGGTACTATTATGTTCTTCCTCCAGGATTTTGGAACTTTCTCTATCAATAATACATTATTAAATAATCCTTTAAGAGCTGTTAACCATAATTCAGGATCATCTAAAATAATGTCCATTGGGAAACCATCCAGCCCAGGGGCCTTATGTCTTTTTGTTTTATCCATAGCCCATCTTATATCCATTTCTGTAACTCCTGTATGGGCTCCCATTCTTTGATTAATTGTATATCCTTCTCTATTTTCTTATCATAGAATCATTTTTTATAGTGGGATTCCCATGTTTGAGGGTCTATATGGTTTTCTAGCTTTTTGGGAATATAGTCCCATCCATATAAAACCATTTTCCAGAATTTGTTATCATCGTTTTCTTTTACTGTTTTCTCAAATTATTCCCATAATTATTTCCTATAAACATCCCTTTTATATTTTAATAATTTTTTTATAATTTTTCCTCATTTTATTCAGTTTTACTCTTCCCTTATTTATAATTTTACTATTTAATTTCTTTGCATATTTATTGATTGTAGCTTTATACCTTTTACAATCTGAATCAAACCATCTACTTCCTTTATCCTTTATTATAAACAGGGCTACTTTAATGACCAATGAAGAAATTTCTTTCATTATTTTCTCAAATTTTTCCATATAATTAGTTATCTTATCCCCCTGAGCTAATTCCTCAATTAGTTCCCTAATTCCAGAGTCTAATAATAATTTAACTGATCTAAAATTTTCAATTAGTTCCCATCCTATACCTTTTCTTGTCCTAATTATATTCTCTTTATCTTTTATATTAATTATATTGATAGGCCAAAACCCCATTTTTATTTCCAAGGGCTTATGTTCACTCTCTGCTCTCATCCCCACTAGAAAGTCTCTAAAGTCCAGCAATAAATCAAATGAAATCCAACAATAGAAACATAGAAACATAGAATTTGATGGCAGATAAGGACCGCTTGGCCCACCCAGTCTGCCCATTTCCCTGCCTACTGGATAAGCTGCAGATCCTAGTTAACCAGCAGCCTATTTCTTTCTACCCCCACCCCCTAGAATTGCCTTATGCGTGTCCCATGCATGCTTGAATTCCACCACTGTTTTTGACTCCACGACCTCCTCCGGAAGGCCGTTCCATGCATCCACAGCCCTCTCTGTGAAAAATACTTCCTTAAATTACCTCTGAAGCTGCCCCATCTTCAAATTGTGCTCCTTGTTCTTTCACTCTTTTTTGAAAGATGCTACCCTCTTGGACTTTGTTGATTCCTTGAGGTACTTGAAAGTTTCTATCATGCCCCCTCTCCTCCTTTCCTCGAGGCTATACATATTAAGCTCCTTAAGTCTCTTTCCATATGTCTTCCTGTGCAGACCCTGCACCATTTAGTTGCCCTCCTCTGGACAGCTTCCATTCTGTCTATGTCTTTGAAGACTGGGTCTCCAGAACTGCACACAGTACTCAGATGGGGTCTGACCAGCTGTCTGTACAGAGGGATAATAACTTCCTGTTTTCTACTGGTGATGCCTCCCTATGCATCCCAGTATCCCCCAACCCTCCTTGCTGCCCTCTCACATTGCTTGCCCACCTTTATGTCATCTGATGTGACTACCCCAGGCCCTTTCCATTTTGTTGTTGTTAGTATCTCACCCCCATTGTGTACTCTTCCCTGGTTTTGTTTCCCAGGTGCATTACCTGCACTTCTTAGCATTGAATCTAAGCTGCCATACATTTGACCATTCCTCTAACCTTGCCAAGTCCCTTTCATCCTTTTCACCCACCTTGTGCATCAACTCTGTTGCAGATCTTTGTGTCATCTGCAAAGAGACATACTTTTCTTCAAGTCCCTCTGCAATGTCACTTATAAAGACATTGAAGAGGACCAGTCTAATACTGAACCCTGTGATACCCCACTAGTAACCCCCTTTCATCAGAGTGGACTCCATTTACTATTACTCTCTGTGTCCTATTCTCCAGCCAATTTTTACCCAGGCTGTCATCTTGGGACCCACTCCCAGGCTAGCTAACTTGTATATTAATCTTTTGTGGGACTGTGTCAAATGTCTTGCTAAAGTCTAGGTAGGCCATGTCCACAGCCCTCCCTGATCTACTACTTTGGTCACCCAGTCAAAGAAATCTATCAGATTTGTCTGGCATGACCTTCCGCTGGAATCCATGCTGCCTTGGGTCCTGTGCCCTCTGGCCTCTAGATACTTGACAATTCTTTCCTTCAGAAGTGATTCCATCATTTTCCCTACCACTGAGGTTAAACTAACAGGTCTGTAGTTTCCTACTTCTGCCTTGCTCCACTTTTGTGAAGGGAATCACATCTGCCCTCCTCCAGTCCTCGGATACCACCCATCCTCCCATGATTTGTTAAACAGGGTAGTCAGTGGTGTCACTAATTCCATCCTTAGTTCTTTTAGAATTCTGGGATGAATCCCATCAGGCCCCATTGCTTTGTCCACCTTCAGTTTTAAGAGTTCTTTCAGAACCCTTTCTTCTGTAAATGGGCTGGTATCAACTTCTGTATCCAGAGTGTTTCTACTGTTTGTTTTAGACCTCCCCTCTTCCTTTGTAAATACAGAGCAAAAATATTTGTTTAGTATCTCTGCCTTTTCACAGTCACCCTCTGCCCCCTTTATTAAGCCTCACTATCCTCCTTAGTCTTCCTTCACTCCTGATGTACCTATAAAAGGTTTTATCCCCTTCTTAACTGAGTTGGCTATCTTTTCCTCAGTTTAGGCCTTTGCTGTTCTGACTGCCTTCCCAGCTTCCTTTTGCTTTAACTGATACAGTTTTCTGTCCTGCTCCTTCTGTGATTCATTGTACTTCCTGAAAGCTTTCTTTTTCTCTTGAACCTTCACTGCCACTTCCTTTGAGAACCATAGTGGTTTCTTACATTGTTTAGTTTTGTTTATTTGCTTCACACAAAGGCTAGTTACCTCTGTGATGGCAGTTCTTATTATTCCTCATTGTTCTTCCACCCCTCCTTCCTGCCCATCTGCTAGTACATTCCTTAGGCACTCACCCATTTTTGCAAAGTCAGCCCTCCTAAAGTCCAGTACCTTTGCCTTTGTATGGCTTGACTCTATTGCTGTGTTTATTGTGAACCATACTGTTCAATGGTCGCTAGTTCCCTGATGGCTACCCACTTCTACATCTGTGATCCTCTCTTCATCTCCATTTGAGAGAACCAGGTCTAAGATTGCTCCCTCTCAAGTGGGCTCCAATACTAGTTGTCTAAGGCATGCCCCCTGTAGGGCATCTAGAATAACCCCACTCTTCGAACTGGCTGCTGCAACTGCACTCCAGTTAACATCTGGCATATTCAGATTGCCCATCAGCAATACCTCTCCTTTTTCTGCCTTACTAAGTATACATTTTATCATTTCCTTGTCCATTTCCTCCCCCTGAGAAGGGCCTCTGTATACAACCCTTGTGCGGATTGTGGTGCCATTGCCAGTCTCCAAATTTACCCACAGTGCTTCTTCTCCTCCCTGTTTTCCCTTTTGTTCTGCTGCTTTGATTCCTTCCCTTATGTAAAGAGCTACTCCTCCTCCTCTATTACCCTTTCTGTCTCTCCTGTAGATAGTGTATCCTGGTATGTTTACATCCCAGTCATGGTTTTGTGTGAACCATGTTTCTGTGACTGCCATGATATCCAGATGTTCCTTCTCCATCAAGGCCACTAATTCAGGAAGCTTGTTACTCAAACTACGGGCATTGGTACTCATTGCTTTCCATTTTTTGATGGCTTTACCTTCAGTTGCAGCATCCCCCACTGACCTTTCTACCTTGGTCTTTTTCTCATTTAGTACCCTGTTTTGTAGGGAGAGGCTGGGATTTTCCTGCTGCTTATCAGTGCCTCCCCCCTTGACTAGTTTAAAAGCTTGCCAATGAAGCATTTAAACCGATTGCTCAAAAGACTTGTTCCTTCCTGGACAGATGCAGACCATCCTGCCAGTATAGGCTGGTGTCCTCCAGGTGGAACCCCAGTCACCAATGAAGCCAAACCCCTGTGTTCCACACCATTTTTTCAACCATTCATTAAACTGCATGGTGCAAAGTACCCTCGCCTCACTCATGCCATTGACAGGCAGCACCTCTGAGAAGGATACTGTGTGTGCTACTTGTTTTAGGCCCCTCCCCAGTTCTTCAAAGTCCTTCTGCACTGCTCTAATCTCATGTTGAGCCAAGACATTTGTCCCTAGGTGGACAATGATGTCCAGCTCAGACTCCCGTGCAGCTGTTCTCGTGATCCTGAGGATGCGCTTCCTGTCACTCCAAGACATGGCAACAGGCAGGCACCTTACTTCAGTTTTCCCTGCTCCCCCCAGTTCTATCCCCTTAAATTGAGTCCCCCACCAGGTGCTGCTTCCTTTCCTTGTGGTGTCCTCTGCCTCCTTCCTGTGGGCCTCCCTCGTGACATGTGTCCTCAGCCTCCTTAATCTCCTCTGTGGGTGCATCCATAGGGGAGCTGTGCTCCCCCAGAATGGTGTATGGATTGTGGAGTGGAACAACTGACTGGGTGTGCCTCTGTTACACCATCCTCACCCTCCCTGAGCCCACTGTGGTCCAACTGCTGTGCTTTCTTTGCAACCTCTGAGGCAGTGGTGGTGGCTCTGGCGCTCCCTGGATGGGGGAGGTTCCCTCCTTACCATCCAGTCTGGCCTGGGGGAAGGTTCCCTTACTGCTGTCCAGTGTGGCCTGAAGATGGGCAAATTCCTCCCTCAGGGCAGAGAGTTGTCTGCAAATAGGGCAGCATCTCAGCCGCCAGAAAGTCTCCCGGAAGACTGCTGCCCCACAGCCATTACATTGCACTACTCCCCACATGATTATGTACTTTTTTTTTTTTGTGTGTGATTGGTTTGTTATATAGCAATATATATATATATATATATATATTATTCAATGTGTATGCTTATATTTTCAGTGCTGTGTGCTAGAGAGGATATGACTTTGATATGCACCTTGCACTCTTGAGGAATTATGTCAGAACCCCAGGTATAAAGGAACTATTTCCAGGGTGGGTGGGGTGAGGGGTGGGAAGGGGTTGGGCCTAAACTGTGCCCTCACAAAACATCAGCTAAGAGTCTTGACCCATCGCTGTGATGAGTACCTTCCTGTCAGCAAGATACCATACACAACAATTTGACAGAGCAAATCCCCTCCTAATCAAAGAGAGAAAAATCCAGACATCCAAATCAGACACAGGTAAACCTCCCCAGCCCCAAAACAGCCTGGTGGTTTGTGCTTCTGAAAGCAGTCAGCCCCAAAATATGTCAGCTGTGCTTTAAACTCTTCCTGCACTGAAAATCTTAAGAATTGTAACAAGACTGTCTTTTCCTGATTAAGTTCCTTATTTCACCTTTCAGTTAAAAGTAGCCTCCACCTGTAGAATATCTGCTACAAACCAAAGACAATTGCAAGGTTCACCTCCCTCTGTTGTGAGCACAACTCACTTTCTTGCAAATCCTATGTTCACTATTGTAGCTCCCAGCAAGAGGTAGCTTGCCTTAAAAAATATTAGCTGTTCAATGGTCTATGATTGAGGCTCCCCTTTGTCCCATATAAGTAAATGCACCCAGAGGGTCTCCACGAGACCTCCCATTTACTAACTACCTCTTATGCATTCTTTTAGATCTTTGCGCTCCTTTGTTCTTTTAACACTTGATGATCCAGAACTGCACATGTCCTACTAGCGTCTATTGAGAGGTCCAGACAGAGTCCCACCCTGGCATAAAAATCTCCATTTAGCATCAGTCCACTGGATGGAACTTTATGTTTGATTTGTTCTAATACTTTAATAAGTTCTTCTATCACATTTTTAGTCTCACTGCTAGATCCTCTTGGAGGTAAATATATATTAAGAATAATACATTTTATTTTTATGGTTGTCAAGTGAACAGCTAATATGTAATCAGAGTCTAATATAAGCTGTTCATATATGTCTTGGTCATTTATCTTACACTGGGTTATTAAACCTCCGGACATTCTACTGAAGTGTGTATTTCTTTTTGTTTTATTTGAAACATTTTGTACCCATCTAATTCTATTTCTTCCTTTGTCCAAGTTTCCTGCAGGCAGATACAATTAAATCCTGTCAGATATTTTCTAGTAGATGGATCTGCCAACTTTTCTTTGATACCAGACACATTCCAAGACAGTATGTTCCCAATGTTCTTTTAATCCCTATATTCTGTGTTTCGGTTATTTCCTTTATTTAGCTGTCAATCATTTAAATCTTGTAGTGCCTGGAATCCGTTAGATGTTTTTAGAAGATTTTTCAATTGATGATTTCCTGGCATTGACCATTGGGTGTCTAGTATTTCAAACTCTCCATACATGTTTATATTGTAGTTATCCATTAATTCTATTTTTGTTAATAGATGTCTGTAATCTGTTTCAGTCCTCATCCAAAGTGTCAATTGCCCATCTTTCTCCCATCTCTAAACCCTTACAATCCTGTTTAATAGGGTATTATCTTTACTGAGAGTTTGTAGTAAGTCCGTAGTTTTCCTTTTTAAATTGTTTTTTGTTTCTGCCAGAAAAGTATTAGCCCCAAATATTGATATTTGAAGTTCCCCACTTCTATTTTCCTACTTACCAATTTCTTTATAATATTCTGGAAACAGAGTACCTATATTAATAACACTGTCCAATTCAAATCCCAGTTGCTTCAATTGTTCTTTTTGATTTTGGATACTTATTAGTGTATAATACTGAGCTGACAGCAACAACACCAATTCTTCATTTAGGAGCGGTCTTATTACCCTTATTTTACTCATTAAGTCAGTGGGCCAGATATTCAAAGCTTTGTGCTGGGCAAAAAACGTTTGCGCGGGGTTAGCACGGGTTTAGTGCAGGTCTGCTATATTCAAAAGGCTGAATAGTGCAGGCAAACTACATTAGCACAAGGCAAACAATAATTATATGCAAGGGGCAAAGTGAACATGAATACATGTGCAATGTGATATTCAGTGACTAGCGCTGCACTAAGTTGTTTAGTGCTACTTAGCGTGACCCATAGCACGGTACAAATTACCGCCCAGGAAAAGCTGGTTTTAACTCTGGGCAAACAGCTTTGCACACTTTGCGCGGTGCTATCTCATCATTAGCGCAGCTTGCGCAGCCGTAACATATCAGTATGACACTTAGATACTGCCAGACATGGAGGACACATGCTGCTCACTGATGGCACCACCATGATGCCATCAGCTGCCACCAGTCCGAGCCAAGCATAGACAGTGATGGGTGATCTGACCCACAGGGGACAGCATGGTAGTGTGGCCATATAGCACACACCTGCAGACCATACATCTGTGGTGTGTAACAGATGCCAGCACACACGCAGCACATGCAGCACTGTGGGCATGGTGGCCAGTGAGGGGAGGATGTATGGGTGGCCAGACCTCACCACAGCCCACATGTGGCCACAAGGCTGGGACACATCACTCAGTGCACATGGGCCAGTAGTAGGATTACACCGCCACCTGTGTGCCTGTCAGATCCCACATGCCCCCCGAGCCACCTACCACACAACTGTACAGATGTCACAGCACACACTGCCAGCCATGTACATGACACTGTGTGCATCCCATGTCACAGGTGCAGCATCTGTGGATCACACAACAGCGTGCTAGTACTGTCCACTGTCAGTAATTACCTGCAAGCTGTGTCTGGCACTGTGTACAGTGCAGTGGTCATCACTGCTGTACATACCATAGGCAGTGTCGTGTCCCTCACACTACCAGCCCTCTTGCTACTGTAGTGTCTGCTGTGCACTGTAGCATGACTTACAGTGTGAAGGTTGCATGCAGCACTACCACCACCTGTGCCTATGCTGTGTTGTCCCCTGGGGTACGATATGCTATGCTGCGCTGTACTGTTTACATGAAGCCTGCAGCTATCATCATGCACTGCCTGACTGACCTACAGGTGGAGCTGCGGTCAGACCTGGCCAGCCTCTGTACCTCCAGACTGACCTACAGGTGGAGCTGTGGGACCCTACAGTAACGCTGTGCAAACTGCATGCAAATCAGGGCATACTGAGATGCTAATGTGGCTGTTTGCCCACAGACTATCTAAGTAGGCTCATTTGCATGTCAGTTTTGAATATGGCAAAGTTTAATGGAGGGCTAACGTGTTTGCACCTGGCAAACCGCTAGCTCTCATGCGCTTAAAGTCAGTTAATAGTGTTAGTAGCGCTAACGTGTTTGGGGAATATTATACAGTTTTGATCACTGTTTTTTTCATGTGTGCTGCTGCCTGCAGCTGTACTGTCCCTGCATTTGCCAGAACACACATTGGCCACATAGTTCTCTCTCACCTACCCTCACGTCTCTGTGCACTGTGTTGTTGTTGTGGTTTGCACTTCCTGGTTGCTGTATTCAGTGCTGTCTTATTCCAGGGCTACGTTTGCCCTGCACTCCCAGCCCAGTTTGCATGGCCTCATTCCCATGCTATATTCAGAAGCTGTTTGCCCTGGGCTATTCCTTTTGAATATAGCTTGCTTTGTGCTCTAGGCTAACTTTGCCCGCCGGGCAGTGCTAATTTAGCCCAGGGGCAAACCTTTGAATATCTGGCCCAGTGTATGTTAAGTTCCCTTGAAGGATTGAACCCAGAAATTGTTTTAAATGCATATTCAGTTTTACTTCTGTTTCTTCTGGTATTATAGAAGCATTGTACACTGGTAAAACAAAATCTGATTCAATAGTACTGCCTCCAAATGGTTTTTATTGTTTATTTTGTCCTTCCTTTCGTTTATATCTAGTACTCCTTCATTTTTTTGTTTGTTTCCCTCTAACATTAAGTCTTTCTCTATTTCTGTTTTCTTGTGTATCTCATCTGATTGATCTTTCTTGCTACTCATTTTAGTTTGCTGTCTCTCTGTCTCCTTTTTTCTTTCTTATTTGTACTCTCTTTCCTTCTATCTTTCTTTCCTGTTTTCTTTTATATTTTTATTCTTCCCAAATTTTGTAAATATTTGTTATTATTTGGTCTTTATCTTTTGTTAACATCTTTCTCATTCACTTTCTTCCTTTCCTCATTACTTCATTTCACTTGATGAGTTTCCCCTGAATTGAAAACTTATCTTTAATTTTTCTTGTTTTTCCCTCTGTTCCTTGTCTCGTCTGTTGTATATTAGTTATGTGTAATGCTTGTTGATGTAAGCTGTATTGATCTATCTTAATAGCTTCTATCTCTTTAGATGTTTCTTTCTCCATAGAGCTTAGTTTTTTCCCTTAGTTGTATCCTTATTCATTATTTCTATTTGTTTAACCCTGTTATCCCATAATTCTAGGTTTCCTAATCTTAACTGTTTTATTATACTATCTTCTACCTCATATCCACCTGGTAACATGATTAAATCACTACTTAGTACATTACCAGAGTCATGTTCATTTTTAAAGTCCTGCTCATTAACTGTTGAATGAAAAATCTCTCCTATATTTTCTTTTAGTGAGTCATCCAAACTCCAGTCCTCTCTACTTACCCCAATTGATGTATTTTGGTTTTTGGTATCTTGACTTATGAATGAATTATCAGTTGCCCTATCCTTTTTAACTATTTCTTCTAGTTTATCTTGATTTTCAATTAACCAATCTAATTTGTTCTTGTCTCGCTCAGATATTTTCCATGGAGGCCTGTTTTTCATAATAGATTCTATCTTAATTTTGTTCTCTATTATTACTCCCTTGATGAAAGACATGTCTTGTCTTAATAATACCATATATGCATATATCATTGTATTAGCCCAAAGTGGATTTTTTAAGGCTTCAATGCATTCTCTTGTAAGAGTTTCCATAGTAATCTGTGTGCTTGAGTCATGTGGGCTCATCTACTGTGTCCTGTCCTGTGTCTCATTTTTGCTCAAATCACTTAAATTGCCCCAATTTATTTGTGTAATTTCCCTAGGGTCCTTGAAGTTTAAATTATCCTCATTTCCTATTTCTTCTTTAGTATCACAATACAATCCACCACCGTACCTTATTTTTTTCATTTCTAATATATTTTTTCTATTCTTGTATTTGTATTGATAGTCTCTCTTATGTCCTCTATAGTCTTACAAACTTCATTATTAATCAGTCCCAAAAAACTCTTCTTTTGAGATACTGGCCATTTGTTGTTTCCATCCTCTAATTTGGAAGTATTTTTAGAAAAACTTGCTCTTGAATCACTGTGTTTATCCTTTTCAACATTAGCAAGTACTATATCCTGGTTGGCACTAGGATATTTATTCTGAGTGTAATCCTTTGTTTTACCCCACATCTCCCATACTGAGGGTTGGGTAAACTTTGTGTTACCTTTAGCTACTTCTATCATGTCTTTTTATTCATTGATAGTCTCCTTCTCCTTTGGTTTGGGAGGTTCATTTTTGTGCTAGAATCGCTATAGCCCATTTCACCAACCTCTACCATATTTCTTTTTTCTTTAGTCATAATGTCTTCATTAATTAACCCAAACCCTCATTAATCAGAGATGCCTTTTCTCTCTGACATTCATTGAGGATACTATTTTCTTTCAGCATCATTCTTTTCCCTGTTTTAGACATTTTTCTCTCCAATGCATTTTTAACTTTCAGTGTTAATTTCCCACTGTGTGTGTTAACTGGCATATTTCTAATTCTAAATATATGGGCGATAAAGCACTGCTTTCCCAATGTTTCACTAAGTTAAATATGTCACCTTAATCACTTTAATCACTTTAATAAATCACCTGGTACCAGATGATGAAAATGATTATCTCAGATTAATCAGGTTGTTATCCAATTTGGTTTTAACCCACCTACCAAGTTAAATGTATCACCTTAAGCTCCTTAATAAATCACCTGTGATACTAGATGATGTAATTTCTTATTATCTCAGGTTGTTAATCAGGTTTGTATTTAACAAACCTTTCAGTCAACCAGCCTTGGGTTTCAATTAGCACACAATGATTTACTAAGCAAATGAATAATAATAGCAATTTAAACATCGGACATCAACCATTGAGCATTTATGAACTTTACACAAAAAAAAAAAAATCCAAATTCAACAATGTCCCGTCCATGATTCCAAAAAATTGAATTAGAGTTACATAAAAGCTGTAAGCTGGTTATAAGATGTTATTCTTCTGCAAGAATAATCACGCACTGTTTTTTTTTTCCAGACCAGATATATATGTTCCTTATAGAGTCTGTTGTCAGCTGTTTTCCTTTTCACAAAGAACAGTACCTTATCAAATGATTTTTGTTGTCCAAACGAGATGCCTCACTCTATATGATCTATAGCAGGTACAAAAAGGCCATCCAATAAGGTCATCCGTTCAGTCTGTTTATTCCAGTTTGACTCTTTTATTCCATCGAGTCCCTGAGACAACCAAAATGTGGAGGTGAAAGTATTTCCTCTTAATATTGGGGGATTCTCTCCAAGTCCGCTATTTTTTAAGAGGAAACAAAAGAATAAACTAATAAATGGGAAACATAAATCAATTGATCAGTAACTACTAGCTACTACTAGCTAACACACTTAAATTCATTTTACACTGTTTTTACCTCGAGTAAATAAATACAGCAAAGAAGACTTAAAAGTAGGCTTTTAACTCTAAAAATAATTCACTTACTTAAGTTGTGTGCAGTAAAAGCAATGATCTGCTATTTGTATCTGTCTACAATTCCTAACCTGCTGTAACTGGCTTATAGCAAGTTCCAAGGCAAGTTCCAGAGCGTAACCCACACAAGCTGCTAAATATCATGCCCTTATTATAGCAGAGGGCAATAATAAAGTGACAGTAAAGCGATAATAAAGCGAGGTAATCAAGAGCAGCTAAAACTACAATAAATGCAGAAACACTGTATCTATTGGGTATCAACAGTAGCTCTTTACACTCTGCTCCACTTTGTGACCTCCTCGTCCTCTAGGGCGCTATGATGACTAATGACTGGCTTGTTCCAAAATAGTTTCTGTTTTCTCATTTTATAGGAAGTGATCACATGTGTCTAAACACCAATCAGAGCACCAGTCCTATACCAGTAGCTAAATCAAACTTCCTAAGTTTGAATTTGCATTTTATTTTATTTAATACTTTAGTATTAAGTTATTTATTTATATAACTTTATACACAGAAACACAGATCAAGAAGTCTGTTATCAGCCACTCGCAACTCGCTTCTCGCTGACCCCTGCAACTAATCATGAAAGCTGACCCCATTAAATTAGAAGTTGAGTTATTAAAAGTTATTTCGTTTGTGTTTACGCTACTGACATCACTAAAAAAACAGGCCTGTGAAATACAATAAAGAATAAAAATGCAATAAAAATCTTAAAAACTCCCAGGGATGAAGTTACTTAAATAAACAGCCACACCGAACTGCCTACTCTTCTAAGGCGCGGAGTACATAAATCACAAAGTACAAAAAAAGCTCTCAAAGTTCATAAAATGTCACTTCACAATATTTGTTATTTCAAAAGGATGGAAATGCTTAGAGTAGTGAGTGATAAGTAGTGAACAGCGATAAATGTAGAGGTACAACAGTGTAGCCGCCGGAGAGGCCGTTAACCCCCACAGGTCTTACTGGCTGATCTCCCGATTAATATGGGCTCTCTTCACTGCTAAAAACTCACACCCTGGTCAGAGAGCTGCACAGAGGCCTTTCTCCATCTCATGGTACTGTTTATATTCCATCTGTCTCACCAAAGTCGGTCCGGTAAGGTTAGTAAAACATCCTTCTCATCACTCTGGCAATGGTGGCATACCTGTTATTGAAAAAATGCTGCTTTTACTAACTTCGGCTGCAATCCAAAAACAAATGGTTCAGTGTGTGTGGTAGACATCCTGTCATTCACTTGTCCTCATTATTTATGTATTTAAGCTGAGTGGCAACTATAACACGAGGGGGTGCAGTCTTAAGCTGGAGGCTAGAAGGTTTAGGAGGGAGGTCAGTAAGCACTTCTTCACAGAGAGGGTGGTGGACTCTTGGAATGCGCTGCTGGAAGAGGTCATCTCGTTGAAGACAGTGGGAAGCTTTAAGAGAGGATGGGATAGGCATAGAGGAAGGTAAGAGTCATGGGTAGGGAGGATGGGAGGAGTGGGGAGGGAGGGCAGGGACAGTAGCTCATCCTGTGGACTCTGCAATACGATCAGACTTGATAGACCAAATGGCGTTCTTCTGCTGGCTTCTTCATATGTTTGTATGACAGTATACTATCTGTGCTCACATCTGCCATGTGCAGTGAAAGGAACTGCAGGCCTAACCTACTACTCCTCCACCATCACATGTTACCCCATCTTCTTACCACAAAGGTGAGTGGCACTGGGGTGGAGACACACCTTGAGGCTCGGAGGTGCCAGAATTCAGGGTCAGACAGGGTCTGGGATAACATTAGGAGTCAGTCTGGATTGTTTCCCATCCTCATAGAGTGGTGAAGCAGTAGAACAGCCAACCAGTTGACACACATGACATGAAAACAGTACAGGACTTTATGAAAAGCATGGGGAGAGAAGTCTATTAGAAACACAACCACAGCCATCATCTTTGCAGACAGTGCATCTAAACATGAAAATTAAAGTTATTTACCAAGCATTTTTTTAAAATGTAAACTGCACTACATACTGTGGTGTCTTACCTCCCTGAAATGTCATTTGCGTACACCTTAAGAAATTTTCTTTGTGCCATTGGTGATTAAACAACAAATGTGACCCCGCACTCTCCTCCCTGGGCAAACATCGTTACCTACGTGAGCACATGGTCAGTTCTTAGGCAGTAGCACTGCAGCAGCTCCAGAGAGAGGACAAAGTTACATTCCCTTCCAATTTTAAAATAACAATGACAATTTCAAAGGTACTGTATACACAGATGGCATTTCGGTTTCAGTGAGGTAAGGCACCACAATATGTGGTATAATTTCATATCTTGGAAACTCTCTTTAGTGTCATACTACTACTCTACTACTTGATCTGAGGAGCACACATAGAGGTTAATGGATGAAAAACGGTTAATAACAACACTGTGTTCCCATCGAGAGGTTGTCATGACAGCATAGTAAACCTCGAGAACGAAGCATTATGACATCCAGATGGGAACACAGTGTTATTAACTGGTGCCCATGATCCAAATTGTGTTTTATGGTATATGGTCACCAGTTAATTAACTATATAGGATGACTCTAGTAGCCAGAATAAAGTATAGCAAATACTGTCTGTATACAAAGAAAGACTTACTTACCTTGTCAAGTAATGAAGGTGAATGATGATGTTTTGTCTTCTAGAAGGTTCTGAAGGAAAAGGTATAGCTTGCAAGGTGCTCTGAAAGGCCAGTGATAACTGGAAAGAAACCCGAACCCTAGTTGGTAACATCAAATATTAACCTGTTAAAAGTTTGTGATAGCAGCCATTATTGAAATTTGGACTGATCTCCTGTCTCCTGATACATATACACACACTTTTTTTTTCACATGTTCACACAGCACAGTGCAGCAGGTAAACTGTTGAGGGATGCACAAACAAGCTTATAAAACAGGCCAGAGTGAGGGCTGTAACAGAACAAAGGGCTCCCCTAGCTGGCATACCGGTCCGGTGCAGACAATATTCTCCCACAGGAAGGAGGCACCTGGGCCCCACTGACAATGTTACACTTGACAGAAAATGAAATTACAGTAAGTATCAATCAATTCCTTCATTCTGTAGTGCTCCAGTCAATGGGTAGTCATAACAACTGAGTTCTTCTAAGAAGCAGTACCCACCCAGAATAACCACATGGGGATGGGAAGGGGGGAAGAATATTGTCCCCTATGTCAACCAAGTACAGGACAGGAATTTGCTTGCTAGCTGCCATGTGCAAAAGAAACAGCAAAAAAAATCCTGCATCATCTGAGCTTAGAACATCCTTGGCTTAAAGGGGATAGCACATTAATGCTAATTCGCAGCTGTTTATAAAGTTCTTATTCTCAGACACTATATGCATTCTCCCTAAGCATCCACATTTAACTGTACCTGAATAACAAGTTATAGGTGAAACTGTAAATTCTCATTGTTGTGTTTTTATGGGCAGCATTCTGTCTGTTATAGTTCACTTCTTGAAATGGATGGAGTCACTTATGTGGAGTTTTTACTTACTATGTCACAGTTTGTGTACAGAATGCCAATTATGAGTGCTGACCTATCAGAACCCTGTTTAGAGTTCTGTGCACCAGCCACCAACCATGACACATAGTTAAAACTCCTAACTATTTTGGTTCCATGAAGAAAAGTGTAACAGAATGCTGACCAAAAAAAAAAGACAATGCAAAATACATTTTTTTATATCATTTTTATTAAGGACAGGTACGGTTATTAAATGTGGATCATCATTTAGTTGAAGCATTGTATATCATTTCTGAGAGTAAGAACTTTATAACCAGCTGCCAGTTACAAATTTATTTCTGTCTCACCTTTGGAACAGGTAGAGCACAGTATTTACCAGGCCAGAATTTAGAAAAGATGCTAGAATAAAATAATGAGTTTTTGATAGCTTACACAGTTATCATTTTAGGACTATGATATTATATTTTTATAATGACAATATACTGGACTATTTTGTATGTACTGTAATTTGAAGTATGAATTGTTTTATCTGTTATGCTGGTTGTATGATGGCTGGCATGCTTTGTATTGTATTGTATTGTGTCATACTTGATAATTTAATCAAAAATATTATGCAAAAAAAAAAAGAAATGATTTTCTGTCTTATTGATCTCTTTGCACTCACTCACACAATAGGACCACCAGACCACAGAATTGTGCTCTCCGAGTCAATGGTGGTGCTGGTGGGTCAGGTGGGGGGCTGAGGAGGGGGAAGATGGCCACCAGGAAAGATACATCTGTTGTGCTCACTGCAGTGTGACTACTACACACACACACACACACACACACACACACACCCCTACCCGCCATCAGTACCCTAACCTTAATTTTAGTCCCAAGGTAGGCAGCAGCAGGTTAGGTTACATTGCTATTGACTGTCTCTTCTCACAAAAATCTTCAATCTTTCCCTTTGTCTTGGTCAGTTCCCCTCACTCTGGAAATCCACCATTATCACGACTATTTTTAAAGGTGGTGATTGCACCCTACCTGGAAATTACTGCCCCATTTCTATCCTCCCTTCACTTTCCACAGCCATTGAAAAAACAGTTGCTAAACAGCTCTCTGACTACCTAACTAAACACAATCTACTTTGTCCTGAACACCATGGCTTACGGAAAGGCGACAGTACTACATCAGCTCTTCTAGAATACACCTCCTTCATTCATTATTCTCTCTACAGGGCACACCTAGTTGGGTCTGTGTACATAGGCCTGACTAGGGCATTCAATATTGTTAATCATTCCCCCTCTCTAGGTCCCTCCTGTCTTTGGGAGTATCTCAAGATGCCTCTTCTTGGTTTTCTGACTACTTACAGAGCAGGTCCCAGCAAGTCCATATTAACAACACTCTCTCCTCCAGCCTCTCTGTGAGGTCAGGAGTCCCCCAAGGCTGTATCCTTGGACCCCTACTTTTCAGCTTGTTCTTGAACTCTCTTCCCAAGGCCTACTTCAGAAAGCTTCTACTCTATGCTGACGATGCTGTTCTCTTCAGCAGCCATCCTCGCCACACTCCTCTCCAACTTGACCTCCAAGATGTAATCTCTGAAGTGGAAACCTGGTTCTCTGATCATAAACTTGTACTTAGCTACAAAAAAACTAAGATCATGGTCTTCTCCCACCACCAGAATAAATATCACGGTACCCTTCTAGAAATTCACAACTCTTATAATTTCTGCCTGGAACAAGTAAACTCCTTTAAATATCTCGGAATCACCCTCAACTCAGCTCTTACTTTCCATGAACACATCCATCTACTTACCTCTGCTATAAACACCAGAATAGGGCTCCTTTACAGCCTGAGATGCTGCCTGCCCTCTGATGTGCTTCGCCTGGCTGTCTCTTCCTCTGTTCTCTCCCTAGTGGACTATGGGATTACCATCAATGGTGCAGCTGACTTAACTGCCCACCATAGGATTAAAGTGTCACTTAACAAAGTCTGTTGTCTTGTCACAGGCAGTGATAAGTGCACCATACTGCGCCCTCTATAGTCTTTCAAATTGGTTGAATTTTGATGGCAGGCTAAAATATCAAACCTGTCTTCTTGCCAAAAAATCTCAATAGGCCTTGCAACCTCCCCCCCAAGCTCCTAAGTCTCCTTCAACCTACCCCTTCGAATAGAGCCACTAGAAGCTCCTCCATAGCCTTCTTTCAGCTTCCTCACTGTAGGACCTCCCTTGGACAGCATGCATTCCAGTACAGGACCCCCTTTTTATAAACTCCCTTCCAGCTGCTACCTCAGCCATATCCAAACTTGGCCCTTTCAAATCTCTTCTTCAAGAACAAATAATTTCCTCCAGCACCTGTGGTTACTTCTAACCTCCACCCTCCTTACTCTATTTCCAGTTTTGCTAGTCATGTATCTTCTCTCTCTGGCTGTCACTTCCTTACTCCTTACTTTCCTCCCCTTCCTCTCACACTTCCTCCTCTCCACAGTATCCTCTCCAAACCTAATAGTCCCTCCTTGTCCTAGCTGACTAGTACTATAATACCTGACTTTATTTTGTTCTTTGCATGTACCGATTACTCACATAATGTACAGTGTACTTATCTGACCTGGATAGTTTTTATCTGGCATGCTGCGCTTTGTTTTATTCATACCATTCATGATTGTCATTTTTTGTATTCCTTACTGTACCTCCCTGACGTGGAGCCTTTGCAAAAGAGTCTCTGACTCAAAAGTTTGTAATTCCGATTCAACTAATAAAATAAAATAAAAATTAATAAATTCCAAATGAAAAGTAGAGTGTCAGAACAGCACGCATCAAGGCATCATACTGATGCATGACGAGTGATATAAAACTACTGTGACAAAATAATATTTTTTTGGGGGGGCTTCTGTGTATTCTTTTATTTAAACTTTTGTAACCAGGAAGGCACATAGAGTTAAGAAAAAAACAAACACTTGTTTGCAGGTTTGTCGTCTAGGTAAAAACAGGCTAAGATTTGAGGTGGGGGGGATTCAGTAATAACATGTTACAGAGGCAGAGCAAATCGTGATGCAGATAATAATTAAAAAGAGAAACAAAAGACAAACAGATAAAAAATTACAAAGCACATTACCAGAAGGCCTCCGCTGGAGTACTGTGTCCAGTTCTGGAGACCACAGACATTTCTGGAAGGACATTGACAAATTAGAGGCAGTCCAGAGAAGGGCAACAAAATTAGTAAATGAACTGCACAGTACCAGAAGAAGCCCTATGAGGAAAGACTTAAGGACCTTAACATTTATTCACAGTGTAGGAAAGAACTTGAGAGAGGGGAGATATGATATGTAGACGTTCAAGTACCTTAGGGGACTCAACAAGGTGCAGGTGGAAAGCACATTTCATCAGAGAAAACTCTGCTGGAAGGCTCAGGGGTAATATTAAGAAATACTTATTTACTGAAAGGGTGGTGGAGCCATGGAATAGCCTTCCAGCAGAAGTGGTGGGTGTGAAAAAATATGAGGTTTCAAGAGTGCATGGAATAGACATACGGGGTACCCTGGAGATGTGCAGAGCAGGACAGCAGCAGATCAAGTAAGATCTGGGCTTGCAGCAGTGAAGTGAGTAGGGAAGTGGACTGACTACTAGGTGGGCCATATCTGGTTCTTATCTGTCGATAGATTCTATGTTTCTTTATGTTTCACTGTCACTATGCCAGTGCCACTGCCACTGCCACATGGAAGGTTGTGAGACAGATTATACAGACTGGATAGAACAGAGATTCTAGAACCAGTGGTTCAGAATAACCATCTGAATACTATAATAGTTTGCTAAACAAAACAAAAAAAAGAGATAAGGAGGAAACTGTCCTGCAAATATGGATAACAATAAGTGCAGTTGTGGGTATACAGAAGATCTATTTCTATAGGGTATTATAATTGGCTCTTGGCAGACTACTGCAGCAGCAGTAGCTTGGCAGAAGTCCCCTCTCCCCCCCAAATGTGTTCTTGATCAAGACATTAACCAAACCTCCTTATTGCAGTGTGACTTAAAAAACATTACATCATGGGTTCAGCAGCCTAAGTACACCCTTGCCTGCAGACAAAAACTGAAATAATCCCAAAAAACACTGACAAAAAAAACTCCTACCAGTGTCAAGCCATGGTACTGTTGGTGTGCAGAAGTCTGCTAAGCAAGCCATAGTTAATTCCCTAAAGAAACAGATCTCCATAAACATAATCACAACAACTGCACACAGGCCCCTTGAGAGGAATTCTGGGCCCTGGGAAAAGTTCAGACTCTGGGGCCCTGGGCCGGCCCCCATGTCGCAGCATACAGTAGCATGCCAGATGGCCTGGGTCCCTCTTTGGTGCTGATCCTCGGGAACAATTTTCCCCGACTCCAGCTCTTTGACCCTAAGGGGCCAGACTGTACTTGTTTCATACATTTGCAGGGCAGTTTCCTCCATACCTATTTTTTTGGTCTTTCAACATGAATCTACTAGCTACAGTACTCACTCAGATGGTAATTATGAACCCTACAACAACTAGTCTAGAATCTCATAACTTCAGTCATCAGACTCTCTGCACAATCATTCTTGCAACCTTGACCTTCCATGTGACACATTACACAATGACCTTAAAGTTCTAATATGGTTCTGGATAATGCTCTTTCCTCTTTGTATTTTTATTTGTCTGTTCATTTTTTTTGTTTCTCTATGTATCTTTACTCATGATGACTGTTGTCTATCTTTTCCATTGCTGCACGAAGATACTACAGCTTCTTTGCTCTAGTTCTTTCTGTAACAACAGTCATACAGTGAAGCCCACCAGGATGAAATGCAGTGTCACAGGTTTACTGCGTGACAAAAGGGATTAGCTCCCATTGAAATTGCATTGTTTGCTGCAGTAATTCTTACTATACTGCACAATTCTGCAGTGCTGTGCTTCATCATGATGTGCTTCACTGAATATACTGTAATGACAGAATTCTTCTATCTCCTCCACCCCACCCCTCTGGCTGTGATCATGAGATGACCCCTGTGTCCCCCCAAGACAGATCATCAGTGGAGTGGATCAGTGGAAACAAAAAAGAGTGTTTTTTTTGTTTTGCTGTGTTTGTTTTTTTAACTCCTCCAGTCTCCAGACTGTGTGTTGTGCCTTTTCAGAATTTAAGCCTCTTGGTTAAAAAGAAAGATTCAGAGACAATACACACAGAAATTAAAAGAGGAGAGCCCCCGCCAGGCTGCCCCAGCCCCCCCAAATAAAATATTCAATCAATTAATTAATAGCTGGCTGGATTTGTAATGAGAGGAGGGAAGAGGTCAGGCAAGCAAGAGCAACACACAGGCACTCATTTCTCTCTGGCGTTCACTTTCACTAGTATCAGAGAGAGACTCTTCTTGACTTGACTGACAAGAAGACTAATGGGTAAGGTGGGTAGGTCAGGAGGAGAATCCGCTGGCAGACGGACCCAGTGCTGCCATGGTTGCCCAGATGATCAATCCAGGCTGGCAGGCTCAGGCTGCCACATTTAACACAGATCAGATGATGATCAGTCAGTGAGCCATAGGTGTCACCGACTTGAGGCTGTAACTGTTGAGAAGTAAGAGGGTGGAGATTTGAGCCCCCACAGGCTCTATTTAAACCTATCTCTGTGCTGCACCTTCCACAGTACATATATATGGTTAGCTGCAGGGATGGAGAGAGCTGTCACACACAATACCAGGACCCCCCCTTTAGTGAGCCCTCATGCCTTGCTTAGAAACAAAAAGAAAAATGAGGCACAGGGTATCATTCACAGAGTTGTACCCCCTCTTTAAACTACCCTGGCTGAGGCACTGATTTTAATGGCTTGCTGGGGCAAATTAATCTGGCCAGCTGGGGCTTCTTCTCGGGACAGGATGTTCATGTGCATGATGGATCTGCTGTCTCACTGACAGCTCATCAATCATTGAATCCAATCCACAATAAAAAAACAACAACATTGTGCCAGCACAAAATAAATGCATTTTTTCGGGGATGACGGATGAGACGAGGTGCCGTGAGGGTGAGAACAGTAGATAGGAGGACTGGAGGGACTCAGAGGGAGACTAGCATAGTTAAGAGTTAAGTAAAAGTTACAGCCTGTGCCTGGCTACCCATATTACTGCAACAGCTACCCATATTACTGCAACAGGGTGGACAACAGGCATCCATGACTGACTGTGTGGGTGAAAAGTGAGTGAAGTGACTCCACTGTGCTGCACGGCCCCTAAAAATCTTATATCCTCATTTATCATTCTTTCTTAAAGATTCTCATTGATTCTTGACCATCTGTCCTCCCCGAGTCCCACTCCTGGCATTGTCCATCAATCATCAGTGACTCAGTCAGACTTGCCCTGGCTAGGCAGGCTGCCAGGCTCAGTTGGCATGGCGACATCAGCACCATGGCTTGGTCCTGGTGGCCACCAGATCAGGCAGGTCAGACAGGAGGAGTGGAGGATAGATTGAATTTTTATTTTTTTATTATTTTCTATTATTACCCAGTACCCTACCTAGTTGCTGCCCTACTGCAGCCTGCAACCACCATGTCTCTCTGCTCTCTCACTCACTGCAGGCTTCTACTCTTCTGAGTCTCCTCCTCTAAGCTCCTCCCACACTACTCTTTACTCAAGTGCTACAGTTTGCAAGGCACGCAATTTCTCAATCATGCGCACTTGCTTCCACCTCATTCTTGTGTACCACATGACTCTATTGTCTCTCCATGCTACAGAGGCATGTGGTACTGTAGTATCTACTACCTTTATGTTTCCTAGCAACCACCCCACCACTCCCCGCTGAAGGAAGCCAAGGCTCCTCAAGAGAAAAAAGGCAGAAAAAAAACAAAAATGTCCACCCTCTGGGCTAAGGTGTGACTACTCCCCCTGCACCATTCTAGCACTGGTCATGGGAATCACTACTGAAGGAGAGGATTGTGGAATATCTGGAATCCACTGGTCTTCAGAACCTGAGGCAAGCATGAATTTACTAGAGGGGAAATCACATCAAACAAATGTGATAGATTTCTTTGACTAGGCGACTAGTGAATTGGATCAGGGTGGAGCGGTGGATATGGCCTACCTAGATTTCAGTAAGGTATTCAACATTGTTCCACATAGGAGATTCATAAACAAGCTGGGAAGCATAGAAGTGGGTGCTAAGGTGGTAAACTGGGTGAGAAATCATTTGGGGGAGAGGAGACAGAGGGAGGTGGTAAATGGAGCTCACGCCGAGGAAGGAAGGATAACAAGTTGGATGCCACAGGGATCCATACTGGGACTGGTCCTCTTCAATGTCTTTATTAGCGACATTGCAGAGTGGCTAGAAGGGAAGGTATTCCTCTTTGCAGAGGACACTATAGTCTGTAATAGGGTAGACACTCTGGGACGTGTGTGGAAAAAATAAGTAGTGATCTAGGAAAGTTAGAGGAGTGGTCAAGGGTGTGGCAGCAAGGTTTCAATGCACAACAAGTGCACAATCATACAGCTGTGGCACAGAAACCCAAGGGCAGAGTACAAAATGGGGGGGGAGAGTATTAATCACCACCAAATAGGAAAGGGACCTGGAAATAACCATATCTGATAACCTAAAGGTGGCCAGACAATGTGACAAAGCAGTGGGGAGAGCTAGTGGGATGCTAAGGTGCATAGGGAGGGGTATCGCCAGCAGAAAGAGGTGGTGTTACCACTGTATAGATCACTGGTGAGACCTCACCTAGAGTACTGTGTTGGAGACCACATCTCTGGAAGGACATAGACAGGGAAGAGGTGGTCCAGAGGAGGGCAACCAAAATGGTGCAAGGTCTGCATCATAAGCCTTATGAGGAGAGACTGAAGGACCTCAATATGTACATCTGAGAGGAAAGGGGGGATATGATAGAAATGTTCAAATACCTCATGGGTATAAATACAGTTCAAGAGGGAAGCATTTTTTTTCAGAAAAAAAGATGCTCAAGAACAAGGAAACATGCTGTGAAGCTGGAGGGGGGAGACTCAGAGGATATGTAAAGAAGTACTTCTTCACAGAAAGAGTGGATGCCTGGAACAGCCTCGCAGCGAAGGTGGTGGGGGCAAAAACAGCAATGGCCTTCAATAATGCATGGGATAGGCATTAGGGTACCTTAGAGGTAGGGAAAAGGGGGTAAAATCAGAGATTAAGTAGGTTCTACAGTGCTATAGTAGGTAAGAAAAATGGGAAGACTAGATGGGCCGAGTGGTCCTTATCTGCCATCAGTATCTATGTTTCTATGTTTCTTGCTTCTTGAATTCTCACTGTATTGATGAAGCTGTAGTTTTAGTCATCTGTTTCCAGATTTAATCCCATATTTTTTCAGGGATAGTGTGTCCCAGCTCGGTTTCCAATTCATGACACAATGCACATTTTCTGGAGCTGGAAGGGCACTACTTTCTTCAACTGCGAGCTGTGTGAGAAATTCTATATTGCACTTGATATCTGCAACAAACGTGCACTTTTGCTTTAATTCTGTGGGAGGTGAAACTAGCCACCCTTGGTAATTGCTTTTTATTCACATTTATTTAGTGTTTAACCAAGAAGGGGCTTGTAAACTCTGTTTATCTTGTTAGTAACTTCAGAAGGATTTAAATACTGCATTTGGGTAGGTCCTTGGAGGTAGCTAGATTGTCTACTAGGATTTGCTGACAGTTAAACTATTTTTAAATAAATTACAGTTGGCTGAGGAGTTAAAAAGAAACTTGCAAACTCTGCTTATCTTGGAAGTAACCTCATAAGTGTTTGAATACTGCATTCTGGTTGTCCCTTGGGGGTAGCTGGATTGACTACTAGGATTTTGGGACAGAAACTATTTTTAAATAATTTACTGGTGTAGGGTTTGTGATAGTTAAACTCTTTTAGCAGAGTTACTGGGGTTAAGGAGTGGTCACAGAAAAACCTGCAGTGTGAAACAGAAAAGACAGTCTTTCAAGCAACAGAGGGTGGTGGATCTAGGTTTACGTTTGTTTGTTACAATTCTTAAGATTTTCAGTGCAGGAAGAATTTAAAGCACAGCTGACTTATTTTGGGGCTGACAGCTCTCAGAGCACAAACCACCAGGCCTGTTTTGGGGCTGGGAAGGTTTACCTGTGTCTGACTTGGATGTGTGGATTTTTCTCTGTTTGATTAGCAGGGTATTTCTCTATCAAATTGTTGCATAGGGCATCTTGCTGACAGGAAGGCACTCATTGCAGCAGTGGGTCAGAACTTTTAGCTGATTGTTTCTTGAAGAGCACAGTTTAGGCACAATTCCTTCCCACCCTCACCCCACCCACCCCTGGAAATAGTTCCTTTATACCTGGGGTTCTGACATCATTTCCTCAAGAGTGCAAGGTGCATGTCACTGTCATATCCTCTCTAGCACACTGCACTGACAATATAAGCATACACATTGTATATTATAAATATATATTTCTATATTACAAACCAATCACACACACACAAAAAAAAAATGTGGGGAGTAGTGCAATGTAATGGCTGTGGGGCAGCAGTCTTCTGGGAGTCTTTCTGGAGGCTGAGATGCTGCCCTATTTGCAGACAACTCTCTGCCCTGAAGGAGGAAGTTGCCCGTCTTCAGGCCACACTGGACAGTAGTACGGGGACCTTCCCCCAGGCCACACTGGACAGTAGGAAGGGAACCTCCCCCATCCAGGGAGCACCACAGTCACCACCACTACCTCAGAGGTTGTGAAGAAAACACAGCAGTTGGATCACAGTGGGCTCAGGAAGGGTGAGGATGGTGGAATTGAGGCACACCCAGTCAGTTGTTCCACTCCACAATCCATACGCCATTCTGGGGGAGCATAGCTCCCCTATGGATGCACCCACAGAGGAGACTAAGGAGGCTGAGGACAGCTTCACAAGGAGGCCCACAGGAAGGAGGCAGAGGACACCACAAGGAAAGGAAGCAGCTCCTGGTGGGGGACTCAATGATTAGGGGGATAGAACTGGGAGGAGCTGGGAAAACTGAAGTAAGGTGCCTGCCTGGTGCCATGGCTTGGAGGGACAGGAAGCGCATCCTCAGGATCATGACAACAGCTGCAAGGGATTCTGAGCAGGACATAATTGTCCACCTAGGGACAAATGACTTGGCTCATCATGAGGTTAGAGCAGTGCAGGAGGACACTGCAGAGTTGGGGAGGGGCCTAAGACAAGTAGCACACACAGTATCCTTCTCAGAGGTGCTGCCTGTCAAAGGCATGGGTGAGGTGAGGGTAATTGGCACCATGCAGTTTAATGAATGGTTGAAAAAATGGTGTGGAGCACAGGGGTTTGGCTTCATTGGGGACTGGGGTTCCACCTGGAGGGACACCAGCCTGTACTGGCAGGATGGTCTGCATCTGTCCAGGAAGGGAACAAGTCTTTTGAGCAATCAGTTTAAATGCTTCATTGGCAAGCTTTTAAACTAGTCAAAGGGAGCACTGACAAGCAGCAAAAATCCCAGCCTCCCTACAAAACAGGGTACTAAATGAGAAAAAGACCAAGGTAGAACGGTCAGTGGGGATGCTGCAACAGAAGGTAAAGCCATCAAAAAATGGAGACAATGAGTACCAATGCCCATAGTCTAGGTAACAAGCTTCCTGAATTAGTGGCCTTGATGGAGGAGGAACATCTGGATATCGTGGCAGTCACAGAAACATGGTACACACAAACCATGACTGGGACGTAAACATACCAGGATACACTATCTACAGGAGGGACAGGGAGGGTAAAGAGGAGAGAGGTAGCTCTTTACATAAGGGAAGGAATAAAAGCAACAGAACAAAGGGTAAACAGGAGGAGAAGCACTGTGGGTAAATTTGGAGACAGGCAATGGCACCACAATCCACACAGGGGTTGTATACAGACCCCCTTCTCAGAGGAAGGAAATGGACAAGGAAATAATAAAAAGTATACTTAGAATGGCAGAAAAAGGGGAGATATTGCTGATGGGTGATCTGAATATGCCAGATGTTAACCGGAGTGCAGTTGCAGCTGCCACTTTGAACAGTGCAGTTATTCTAGATGCCCTACAGGGGGCATGCCTTAGACAACTAGTACTGGAGCCCACTTGAGAGGGAGCAATCTTAGACCTGGTTCTCTCAAAGGGAGATGGAGAGAGGATCACAGATGTAGAAGTGGCTAGCCATCTGGGAACTAGCGACCATCGAACAGTATGGTTCACAATAAACACAGCAATGGAGTCAAGCCATACAAAGACAAAAGTATTGGACTTTAGGAGGGCTGACTTTACCAAAATGGGTGAGTGCCTAAGGAACGCACTAGCAAATGGGCAGGAAGGAGGGTGGAAGAAAATGGGAATAATAAAACTGCCATCACAGAGGTAACGAGCCTTTGTGTGAAGCAAATAAACAAAACAAGACGATGTAAGAAACCACTATGGTTCTCAAAGGAAGTGGCAGTGAAGGTTCAAGAGAAAAGAAAGCATTCAGGAAGTACAAGAAATCACAGAAGGAGCAGGACAGAGAACTGTATCAGTTAAAGCAAAAGGAGGCTGGGAAGGCAGTCAGAACAGCAAAGGCCCAAACCGAGGAAAAGATAGACAACTCAGTTAAGAAGGAGGAGAAAAACCTTTTATAGGTACATCAAGGGCGAAGGAAGACCAAGGGAGGGATAGTGAGGCTTAATAAAGGGGGAGGGTGGGCAAGGGAGACTGTGAAAGACAGAGATACTAAACAAATATTTTGCTCAGTATTTACGAAGGAAGAGGGGAGGTACATAAAACAAACAGTAGTAACACTCTGGATACAGAAGTTGATACCGGCCCATTTACAGAAGAAAGGGTTCTGAAAGAACTCTTAAAACTGAAGGTGGACAAAGCAATGGGGCCTGATGGGATTCATCCCAGAATTCTAAAGAACTAAGGGTAGAACTAGTGACACCACTGACTACCCTTTTAACAAATCATGGAGGATGGGGTGGTACCCAGGACTGGAGGAGGGCAGATGTGATTCCCCTTCACAAAGTGGGAGCAAGGCAGAAGCAGGAAACTACAGACCTGTTAGTTTAACCTCAGTGATAGGAAAATGATGGAATCACTTCTAAAGGAAAGAACTGTCGAGTATCTAGAGGCCAGAGGGCACAGGACCCTAGGCAAGCATGGATTCAGCGGAAGGTCATGCCAGATGAATCTGATAGATTTCTTTGACTGGGTGACCAAAGTAGTAGATCAGGGAGGGGCTGTGGACATGGCCTACCTAGACTTTAGCAAGGCATTTGACACAGTCCCACACAAAAGATTAATATACAAGTTAGCCAGCCTGGGAGTGGGTCCCAAGATGACAGCCTGGGTAAAGAATTGGCTGAGAATAGGACACAGAGAGTAATAGTAAATGGAGTCCACTCAGAAGAAAGGAGGGTTACTAGTGGGGTACCGCAGGGTTCAGTATTAGGACCGGTCCTCTTCAATGTCTTTATAAGCGACATTGCAGAAGGACTGGAAGGAAAAGTATGTCTCTTTGCAGATGACACAAATATCTGCAACAGAGTTGATGCACAGGGTGGGGTGGAAAGGATGAGAAGGGACTTGGCAAGGTTAGAGGAATGGTCAAATGTATGGCAGCTTAGATTCAATGCTTAGAAGTGCAAGGTAATGCACCTGGGAAACAAAAACCCAGGGGAAGAGTACACAATGGGGGGTGAGATACTAACAGCAAAAAAAATGGAAAGGGACCTGGGGGTAGTCATATCAGATGACCTAAAGATGGGCAAGCAATGTGAGAGGGCAGCAAGGAGGGCTGGGGGGATACTGGGATGCATAGGAGAGGCATCACCAGTAGAAAACAGGAAGTATTATCCCTCTGTACAGACAGCTGGTGAGACCCCATCTGAGTACTGTGTGCAGTTCTGGAGACCCAATCTCCGAAAGACATAGACAGGATGGAAGCTGTCAGAGAGGGCAACTAAAATGGTGCAGGGTTTGCACGGAAGACATATGAAGAGAGACTTAAGGAGCTTAATATGTATAGCCTTGAGGAAAGGAGGGAGAGGGGGGACATGATAGAAACTTTCAAGTATCTCAAGGGAATCAACAAAGTCCAAGAGGGTAGCATCTTTCAAAAAAAGAGGTGTGCAAGAACAAGAGGGCACAATATGAAGATGGGGAGGGGGCGGCTCAGAGGTAATTTGAGGAAGCATTTTTTCACAGAGAGGGTTGTGGATGCATGGAACAGCCTTCCGGAGGAGGTTGTGAAGTCAAAATCAGTGGTGGAATTCAAGAATGCATGGGATAGTAATAAGGCAATTCTGGGGGGTGGGGGTAGGAAGAAGTAGGCTGCTGGTTAACTAGGATCTGCAGCTTATCCAGTAGGTAGGGAAATGGGCAGACTGGGTGGGCCAAGCGGTCCTTATCTGCCGTCAAATTCTATGTTTCTATGTTTCTATGTTGGATGTTTATTCTAGATTAAAGTTTGCCTTCCTTACATGCTTAGTAAAGTCTGGAAACCAATTTCTGTTCCTTCTCTCCCCCATTTCCATTTCACAGTGTCAGCAATGGATGCCCTATATTCTCTTGTAACAGTTGTTTCTGTGGTTCGGTGGTCAGATAGTGTCTGACTTGGAGGTAGCAATAAAAGTCCTTCTGGGGAATCCCATCCTCTTCCTGCAGCTGTTGAAGTCTTTACTGTATTCCCTTCCAACAACTGTCTTACCTTTGTTAATCCTTGCCATTCCCATCTAGCGTAAACTGGATTCATTGTGCTAGAGTAAAATCTCTGCAGGCCTTATTATTGGTTAATCTGCTAATGGTGTTTTTGATACCCTTTTTTTGATTATTGCTTTGCAAGTGTGGAGGAGATTTTGACCCAGGTGCTCAGTATGGATATTAATGTCCTGTCCTCTAATCTACTGAATAAAAAATTACCAAGCTGCTCACCTCCCAGGCTAGTCCACTCAATAGCCATCCAAATGAGCTTCTGATCCTGCCTTAAGTGTGGAAATATGTGCTGAAGCTGTGCTGCCTGAAAACAGATTAAGTCCAGTATCCCCAGCCCACTCTTTCCTTTGTCAACCATTAAAACACTCCATTTCAGTCTAGATTTTTTCCCCACCTTAGATAAATTTAGATAGCATAGTCTGAAGGGATTTCCATAAGGATTTAGGAGGGTGAATAAGGAGAGCACCAAATAGGAAAAGCAGTTGAGGGAGAATATTCATTCTGATTGTTTCTGCACAACCCATCATGAACAGCGGCAAGGCAGATCAGAATTCCATCTATTACATTTTGGTAATTTGCCTGGTAAAGTTTATTGAGATCCACTGTAATATTTACCCACAAGTAATAAACCCCCCCTTAGGTGCCCATTTAAGTTTCATGCAATGTTTTAGATGAGAATCATTCCACCTCCTACTAATATGATTTTGTATTTGACCTCATTCATCTTAAAATCTGAGACCTCACCATAATCCCATAATAGGGCCATAGCTTTAGGGAGTGTTTCTCTCAGATCCTATGGATACAACAGGGTGTCATCTGAACACAAAGAGATGCGGTTCTCCTCTTCCCCTACTCAGATGTCCTTTATGTCTAAACTTGTTCTGAATGTTTCAGCAGGTAGTTCCACACTATGGCCGAACAATAAGGGGGAAGTGAGCATCACTGTCGAGTGCTTCTTTAAATCTGGAAGGGACCTGAGATGGTGCCATTGAACCTAACTTGTGCCATAGGATTTGCATACAAGGCTTTTATCCACAATTTGAATTTATCCCTGAAATTAAACTTGTACAAGGTGGCATCTAGGATGGCCCAACTGAGGTGATCAAATGCCCTTTATGCATCTAGTGCCACCACCACCCTCTGGCCACCCAGCAGGTTGTTACAGACACATACAATTGCTGTAAGCAACTGCCTGATTTTATCATGGAAGTGTTTGACAGGAATGAAATCTGACTGGTCTGGAAGGATAAGGTGTGATATCATCCATTAAAGGCAGTTAGCAATTAATTAACTTAGCAAATATCTTGGTATTGTGGTTTCATAATGAAATTGACCTAAACACTCCACACCTGGTGATGTTCTTCCCATGTTTTGGGATCACTGTTTTTAGTGCACCATTCCAACTGTCTGGAGTTTCACCTAAGGTATGGCACTCATTGCACAGTTTAACAAATTGCAGGGGATGGGGGCAATTCTGCCTTGAACACCTTGTAAAATTAGACTATATAGCCATCCGAGTCAGGGGACTGGTTGCTATTCAGATCCTGGATCACGGCCGCTACCTCTACCTGTGAGAAAGGTTTTTTCATCTCCTTTGATTGCTCTACTGTTAGTTTTGGAAGAGTGAATTTATCCAAAAAGCTGTGAATTTTATGCACTGCCTCCTGTGTGCCCTCCCATTTGTATAAGTCTGCATACAATTTTTTTAAGATTTCAACAGTCTTTCCAAGTTGTGTTTTCTACCCTTTGGTCCTTGGATTCAGCCTGAATTTTTGGTATGTATCTATCTGCAGTTTGTTTACGGAGCCAAAAGGCAAGGAGTCGACTCACTCTATTACCTGACTCATAATATTCCTGGGACACAAATCTTAGCTGATTCTCTGTTTTCTGACTTACGAGTTCTTCTAAGTCTGACTTACACTTTTTAAGGCCTTCTATATGTACCAGATTCCTATCCATTCTGTGCTTAACCTCTAACTCTCAAATCTTTTCTTCTAGGTTTCTCTGGGCCGTGTATGCCTGCTTTTTCTTATAACTAGCATAAGAGATGGCATCACCTCAGAGGAAAGCCTTCAGGCCATCCCAGAAAAACTTTTGTTTGGATTCCTTCCCAGTATTTTCTGTAACATCATTTTAATGGACTCTTTCATCCTGTCAATGTAAATTTCATCATGTAAAAGTCTAATGTTTAGTCTCCACAGGGATTTCCTGTCTGCCTGCCCTTTATCTAGCATAATACCAATCTTAGTATGTTCTGAGAGGAACATTGGGTAGACCTCTGCCACCTTTACGGTACAACCCCAGTCTTTCTGGGTGTATAAATAACCTATTTGACATTAACTACCTTGTGCATGGGAGTAGAATGTATAATTCCTTCCCTTTGGATTGTGATCCCTCCAGGTAGTGATGAAACCAGCCTCAACTCTCAGGGCTTTAAAAGATCCACCCTCCCCACCCCCATGGCTTACCTGTGCACCTTGAAATTTGTTGAGGACTGGATCCTCAACACAATTCCAGTCCCCTCTCCCCAAAGTATGATCTGTCCATCTGGAAAAATGGCCACCCTACCAAATACTGTACCTGTTTAAAGAACTCAGGGGCTGGTGGGGTTGGACTGTACACATTCACGAAATGCAACGCTCTTCCTGTCATTGTCCATATGAGAATGGCCAATCTGACTTCCTTGTCAGTAAAAGTGTATGTTTTATTGAAAAGGAGAAATGAACCAGAGCCCTAAGCTGGTGTTACTGGTTTTGATCATGGTGAGCTCCCCCACCAAAAAAACAAGCTCAAAGACAAAGAACCTCAGTACAAAAGCACTGAGGCAAGGGTTACCCCAAAGAGCATTGGCAATAAGACCAAGTGTCAAAGAAATACAAAATCACACATACCCCCATAATGCAAAGCATTTTACGATGTATATGCTAATCACCATGGAATTTTGGGCTAGTTCAACTTCAAGCAGGAATGCGTGGTGCCAAAGGGTCTCTCACACAATCTGCAAAGGGTGCAAACAGAAGACACAGACAGGTGTTCTGTCCTACCCAAGACTCTTCAGTGTACCTTGTCTGTATCACATCCCCGGGGACTCATCCTGGGTAGGATGAAACACATGTCTGTGTCTTCTGTTTACACCCTTTGCAGATTGCATGAGAGGACCTTTGGCACCATGCATTCCTGCTTAAAGCTGAACCAGCCCAAAATGTCATGATGATTTGCATATACATCCCATGATGCTTTGCATTATGGAGGTATGTGTGATTTTTTATTTCTTTGAAACCTGTCTTTATTGCCAATGCCCTTTGGGGTAATTCTTGCCTCAATGCTTTTGCACTGAGGTTCTTTGCCTTTTAGTTTATTTTTTGTTTTTTCGTTTGGGCTCCCAATAACCCAAACCCATAAACCAACATATGGGCTGGTTCATTTCCCCTGAGGTGTGATGTAGATGAGGCACACTGATGAGCCCTGGGTAGAATGAAACCTGTGTCTGTGTCTTCTGTGTACACACTTTGCAGATAGTGTGAGAGGCCCTTTGGCGCTATGCATTCCTGTTTAAAGCTGAACCAGCCTAAAATTACATGGTGATTTGCATATACCTCCCATGATGCTTTGCATTATGGGGATATGTGTGATTTTGTATTTCTTTTAAACTTGGCTTTCTTGCCAATGCTCTTTGGGGTAACCCTTGCCTCAATGCTTTTGCACTTATGTTCTTTGTCTTCTTATATCCACAGTCTCTACTGAATATAAGCGATCATAAAATGTATCCTAGGAACAATTTGAGGCCAAAGGGAGTTGACAGTGTCCCTGTAAGGAAAGTGCAATGTGGTTATGCAAGCTATTTAAACACTTCACTGAGCACTCCAGCAAACACTCTGCTTGTAACTGCTGTTCATGTCTGCCACTCCTTCCTGGAGTTAAATTAAAGTGCTATTTCTTGGACTGGACATTTTCTTTTTACTAAAATTGGTGTCAAATAGGCTTCATTTTACATATATTTTATTTTTAAGTTGTATTCATAATATAAAGAGCCATAAGTGGTGATTACACTCTGAAGTGATGGTGGTTAATTAATGATTGAATGTTCACCCAATATAAGAATGTTGCTTTGTTTGTACATGAAGTTTAAATTGTTCAGTAAGGTGTTTTTTTTTCTACCAGTGTATTTTAAGTCTCTATGTACTGCATACAATAGATATGCTATATCATCTGTATTTCATGAGATTCACTAAATAATAGTTGTCCCCACTACAAATTTATTCATTTAGATTTTTTTTACACTAATTCATCCTCATTTACATAAGTAAGTAAAGTTTTATTTGTTGTGTGCCCATCCTTGGGGTTCAGGGTGCTGTACACAGGTCAGGAATATAACATTCATAAAACATTATCACAATCATATAATAAATAATAAATAAGGCAAGTAGAAAATAAAATAAATGAAATTAACTAAACGTGATAAATAAAATCAGTCAGAATGCAGTGACTGTGTCAGGGGCCCTACCCTATGACCCAAAGTCCTTCCTGAAAAGGTACGATTTGGGGCCCTTCTTAAAGACCTTCAACATGGGGGTCTCCATTAAGAATCCTGGAAGTGAGTTCCATGGGGCTGGGCCAGCCATCTCAAAGCTTGGTCACCAGATGATTTAAGATATTTACAATGTGGTTTGACTAGCAGTATGATGAAATAGACCAGAGGTATGCACACTTTTTAATACTATACTTGTTCTTTGGAGTGCCTCTTTTTTCAGGGAAAGAAGTCCTAGGCTGTCATAAGACTTAACATATACTGTACTGTATATATATATATATATATCTATATCTATATATATATCTATATCTATATCTATCTATCTATATATATATATATATATATATATATATCTTTATTTTTTTTATAAGGTCATGATGGTGACCCTATAGTTAGGGTTAGGCAGGCAGGTCAATGTTAAATCCCAATATTTGCACTTTAATAACATCACAACCATTTAATGGATTTGCATGCAAATTTGCATGCCCAGCCTTATGTGGTAGATCTGTGGCTATGGCAAGTTTTGCTCTGGTTTGAAGCACGGATTCTGAGTTTTAGATAGTTCAAAAATGTAATTTTCAGTTTTTTTCCCCATTGGCTTTGTTGGGTTTGCTGGTGACACCTGTAGAGTCCAGGTGGTTTGGATTTTTGTTATGAAATTGTTAGGCTAGAAAGGGGCTGGCCCACAGATGTGCCTTTTGCTGGTTTGGTGAAAAAATATTACTCCATTCCAACATTATTTAATTTTTAAATTTCATAACATTGGCTCTGAGCATGCTCAGTAAGCACTTTAAGACAGACGTTTGACATATGATGTCATCCTTTTTTCATGAGGGAAGAAACCTTTTTGTTTGCTGCCATCTTGTTTTGTTTTTCCCTAAAAAGTTAAATTTCAAAAGTCACAAAAATGACATTCTAGAGAGTGACCAACACATGTATCTGGTTTATTGGAACCCCCTTAGCTGGATTCTGCACTTAACTGTTGGAGAAATGCCCTTACAATGTCATTGTTTTAACATTATAAATATTTTTTCGTGACTTGTGATACGAAAAAAGAATTTTTTTTGTACAACGTCATCCTTTTTTGTTAGGGGAAAATCCTTTTTCGTTTGTAGCTTCAATGTATTTCAATGGGGTTTTCAACTTTGTGGCATAACTTTGCCATTTTTGCATATTTTGAGCTCAAATTTTCAACATGGCCTTTTTGGGACCCACCTCATGAAGAATGTTGGTGGAAATATGTTAATCTGGCCTGAAAGGCAATTTTGCAGTAGGTTGGTGAAATCACCTTTTGGGAAATATTTGAACATCTGCACCACTATCGTTCATGAGTTGGGGTCATAGGAAGGCTATATTGAAAATGTGGGGTCAAAATATATTACAATTGCAAAGCTATGCACATTCAATGACATTTAGCTATGAAAGCTTGTAACTTTCTTAATTCAACATATTTTCACCCCAAATTTTCAAGATAGCCATTTGTTTATACTAGCTCATGAACATGACAGCTGTCATTTTTCAAATCATGTCCAAAAGGTCTTTTCATGCCTGTGGTGTAGAATGACATTGTAGTGGAACGGAATTATGTTTTGCTGAGGATTTGAAAATTTTCAGTTCTGGGTTCATGAGGTTGGGTAATAAGAAGGCTATGCAGACAATTTGATTGCTGTTGTCATACAAATGGAAGTACAACATACATATACGCATCTATGGAGGGATATTAATGCATGGCCCAGAGGGCCAGGTGCTCCCACAGCCAAATAAGGATACGATTATACTATCTCAAAAAGTAAGGAAATTCCCTGCAACAAACTGCATTAATGCAGCAGTTTGGGTTGATATCAAAGTGATAAAAGTAGGGAAATGTGATGTGAGGGGTAGAGTCTTCCTTGTGGTTGTCAACCATAATGCTCACTCTATTCTATGCACTCATGAAATATACACATCTGTCTACATCATATCTCAGTTTTTCTGTTACTGCAGTGGGGTGAGCATTATGGTTGACAATAGCAAGGAAGACCCTACCCCTCATTCACTTCAGGGGTGTGGCAGAGGTGTTAGGGTTTGGAACCCTAACATTTCATTTCTCCACTTTTGTTACTTTGATATCAACCCTAACTGTTGTATTAATGCAGTTTTTTTGCAGAGAATATATATGTATATATACTATATACTGAGAGAGAGCGATTGGTTTACTTATTCTTACCAGATTAATATTTGTTTTTTATTTATTTAAAATCAGGATAATAGGGAAAGGCACACTGAGCTGGAGATCCTTTTCAGGTATGAGTGGAGAGGGGGAAGGGGGAGACAAATTGTTGAAAAATACAATAAAACATAAGTAACAAATGCAATGAATACATATATAGGAAAAACTGAACTGTGCAATGCAAAATATAGAATATTAGCGAGTGCAAGGGTCAAATGTCCAAAAAATGCATCCGTTTATAATATATGACCTCAATATTAATAATTAAATAGATGCAAAAGATGGAATTTTGAGTAAAGAAGTATTAAAATATTTATTTTTTTATTCTTCCCTCAGCCCTTGCTCCCTCACTCGAGTCCCCACTGCACCCCAACCCTGTCACCTCATCTTCTCCCAGTCTTTACCTTCTCCCATGTTACCCCCATTGTAACAGCCTCAGATAGCCTGTTTCACAAGAGAATAGGGACAGCCTATTAGTTTCATTGCAGACATAAATTTTGTAGTTAAGGATACAGGTTCAAACCACAGAATAGGTAGGAGCTGCCAGAGATACGTGAGGCAGTCCCTGCAGTAGTAAAAAGATTAGACTTAGCTTCCATAATTGTTGTATGTAAAAAATGTGCAGTTTAAAATGAGTTGGTTTGTACAATACACCGTGATCATATTATTAATTGTGACAGTGGGATGCGGCGCGGGGGGAAGAGGAAAGGACTCCTGGCTTGCCGTTTTCTCACACACATGCAGTTTTACATAAAATGTAGTGATTGGTATTGTTTTTGTGAAAAATATAGTATTTTACTATGGTAAAATAGAGAACTATTATGCTGATGGCCAGTGGGCTAGTTAATGGATTGTTCTGGCTAGTGACACAAGCGCTGGACAGCCAGTGTAAGATTGGACTGCCTGAGTTGCCTGTGAGATTTTATAGTAATTGTATTTTTATTTAAGTAGACAATCACTCCTGAAAGAAGTATTGCTGCTCTGAAGAAAATAGTGACTGCAGAGTGGCATCTGCAGGCACTACTGGTGCCAAAAACTGAGTGAGACTGGAGAGCGAGAGACCAAACGTCGGTCCCACAGCAGAGTGCTCCTCGTTCCATAAGGAATCCTAGGGTTGCCTTGGGCAGCCGCCTCACTCTGCAGCTGTACAGAGATCAGGCTTCAGCCTGACAGTGTGTTTTGCATCATTCAGGATCGAGAGGTAGCAGTATGATGCGCTCCTCTCAAGGCAGGATCAACCAGATAGCAATTCCCTTAGAGTATAGTTGACAAGGTGAAAAGCACCAGGGAATGTGAAAATTAGGGACTGGCTCTCAGAAATAAATAAAACTATATGTGAAAAGAGCACAGTCTTGTATTGGGGCTCATGGAGTCTCCACAGTATAAGAATGCACAGCAGAATGAAATAAAGCTCACAGGAGTCATTTTGTGCAGGAAAAAGGGTGCGATTTGGCACAGAAGCTCATGGCTTCACATGCATTAAAAATACATTAAAATGATTCAATAATTAAATATATGCACATGCAAGGGCTAGAGGAGTCCCGGGAACAGCACACAGTCATTGATTGCTTACAAATATGTACTGAATCCAAAATAGAGCATTTTGAATATGAACACAGGCAGAAATGAAGCACAAAAGTCAGAGCACGTTGTACATATTTAGCAATGTGCTGCCATGCTGAATTTTAATGAAATTGAACCAGACTTGTCACACATGTTCAGTGTATTGTTCTACACATGGAAAATAGTTTGGGCTGTGTAGAATGAAAAATAAGGAAGTCGCTAACCTTTTAGGGGAGAGTGGTCCTTGGCAAAGCTAATCCATGTAGGCGGTTACACTAGAGGTGGAGCTTAGCATGGGAAAATGCATAACTAATGTCTGACAGAAAACAACTTGTGATCAGTGCAATTAAAGGGGAAATTACTGTTTTGATAGGAAAAAGAATAGGAAGGTGTTCAGAAGTCATTATTTCAGTGTTTAATTGTTGAAATAATAGAAGTCTTAGCGACTGTGCTTTCCTGGGGGTTATTGTGAACAGAACAAAATTCAGCAGAAAGCTTAGACAGTCAGCTGTCCAACCATTATAGTTAGAAAATGCTTGACCCTTGAGAAAATTTCTATTTTGAGGGATAAAAAATGTATTTTAAAATGACCAACGGTAGAAAAAACAGTGGAAGCCTTAAAATGTTCAAGAGGGCAGTTGAGCTTCAAAACTGAGGATTGCATTGTGGCTTATGTTGCTGCAGGGAGAAATTTGATTTGTGCTGAGCTGCTGGACAGGTCAGTGTCCACTCAGTGATCACAGATTTAAATATGCTAATGAGATGTTGACTATCAAAAGAGCTGCACAGCCAATGTGCAGTCAGTCTGAGCAGGGAGAGCGATCAGCAAGGAAGGTGCCCATGCCCAGGGGTGTCTTGGTGTCTGTCTAAAGAGGCCTACTGAAGAAAGAAAGCCTGACAGAACCAGCTTAGTTTAATTACAGTGTAAGGATAGGGGCTCACCTGTATCCCAGAATAGGGATAGTGCAGGGCAGTAAGTGAGAACAGGGCCTAGTGTAGAAAGCTTGTTGCTTCAAGTGCCTGTTGTTCCTGTGTAACCAGTTTCCTCACAGAAAAGAAGCCACAAATCTGAAGAAATCATCGTTCTCATCAACCACCTGCTGATTCAACAGAGAGCCCTCCAACTACATCAAGCTGTACCATCTCCACAGAATTTCCTCAGTATTTCCAAAGGAGCGTGGTACAGTAAAAATCTTGTTGATACAACTTTGGGGACTATTTTAGAAGCCACAGTGACACTGTTTTACAAAGATTTTACCTCAATCCTTCTGATTTTAAGAGACTGTCAAAGTGAAGGAGTGAACCTGAAGGGACTGAGGGAGGATCATGTCACAAGTTTTAATGTACCAGCATGCAACATTGTTTAATGCCATTACTTAGTGATCAGTAACACATGTGTGAGAGTGGTAACTGCCTGAAATGAATTTTAGAGTATAAGATATAGTAAAGTGAGTAGTATTTGGATACCATGGTGGGTATCTGGCAGAAGAGGTCAGTGGGCTGACTGAGGTAGGTAGGCCTAGTAGTTACTGTATACCCTTAAGGTCACAGTAATTGGATACCAGGGAGGGTATCTGGAAGGAGGATTCAGTGAACTGACTACTTGGAGATATGGCCCAGTAACATAGAAACATATACTTTGATGGCAGATAAGGACCGCTTGGCCCACCTAGTCTGCCCAGTAGTTACTGATTGCCTTAGTTTTAAAATATAGTGTACGCAGTAATTGGATACCAGGGAGGGTATATGGCGAAGGGGTCAGTAGACTGCTTGAAGGTGAACCCAGTAATCACTGATTGCCTTAGTTCTACAGTACAGAAAGCTTGTGGATGAAGGCCTTGGTGGGTGCTTATCCTGGGAAAGTGTGATATCTGGAGGTCTGGTGGGAGGTGAGTGCCTGCATTCTCCAGGGGTAATTTTGAAGTGAATAGTGGGCTGGTACCCTGCTGGGATACATAGAGTATAAGAAAAACTGATTGATGCATATGAATTTGTGTTTTTATTTGGATTTTAACTGTGCCATTCGTGGCTGTATTTGCAAGAATTTCTCCAATACTTTCAGTTAACTTTTACCTTTTTGCTGATCTACGCAAGTGTCAGACTCCTTACTTGCAGTACCATTGGCTTATATTCCTGAAGGTCTCAAGGTCAGTCCAGTGCACATTTTCGTACCCTTGGCAGCTCTTAGCTACACCAGTTGTGGAGGTAAGGTACTGTACTCAGGTTGTACCCAACTGGGAAAGGTTGTCACAGGGGAAGGAACAAATAATCCATGATGTCACCCATCTCTTTGTGGAATGGTCCCATCTGTGGCCAGAGGTTAATACAGTAGTGCATGGGTCATCATACCATGGTTTTCACTCCAAAGAGGAACCCTCAGAAAGAGGCCAAGGCCCTTGAGTGCACAATATCCAGTCATCAGGAGAGCGCCTTGGTCGGTGACTGTGAGGACTGCAGTTGTGGTGGAGCCATCATGCTGGGGGGGGTCATCTTTCTCCAGTTCCACTCCTCAAGATACAGGCAGCTCAGGTGTACTGTGCAAGCATGCAAACGTGCATAGCGTGGCACCAACTTGCATTTTCTCTCCTCATAGCTGCTCCATTGCACTACCACCTAGCGTCACCCAGGTGGCAGTATAGCGGTGGAGCAGGTTGCCTTCCCTTTCCAGAGAAGGAGAGCATCCTCTGAGTTGGTCTATCCCCCCTGACCATCCCTCAATGACCTGCACTCATTCCTGAACATGAGTTGCTGGGGTCACAAGCAGTAGTGCTACTGCATAAAAACATAGAAACATAGAAGTTGACGGCAGATAAGGACTGCAAGGCCCATTCAGTCTGCCCATTTCTTTTTCTGCCTTATGGATGTGCCACTGGCCTTTGCCCTGTCAATGGTCTATCTATTCATACTCATCTGTGGTTCTCCCTTATGCCTATCCCATGCCTATTTGAAGCCCTGCACTGTATTCATATCCACCACTTCCTGAGGTAGGCCGCTCCATGCATCCACCACCCTTTCTGTGAAAAAAAACTTCCTCACTTTACCCCATAATTGGCCTCCCTGTAATCTCATGCTGTATCCACTTGTCCTGCTATTTTTTCTTAAATTGAAACATGTTAGACTCGTTCACCTTGTTAATGCCCTTAAGGTGTTTGAATGTTTCCGATCATATCACCTCTCTCCCTCCTTTGCTCTAGGGTATACATATTGAGCTCCATTAATCTGTCCTCATGTGTTTTCTGATGCAGTCCCTGCACTATTTTGGTTGCCCTTCTCTGGACTGCCTCAATTTGGTTAATGCCCTTGTGAAGGTGTGGCCTCCAGTACTGCACGCTGTACTCCAGATAGGGCCTAACCAGTGTCTTGTAAAGAGGGATTATTACCTCCCTCTTTCGACTTGTGATACCCCTACTAATACACCCCAACAGCCCTCTAGCCTTACCTACTGCTTTAGTGGTCTGCTTGGATGATTTCAGGTCATCGGTGATGATGATGCCCAAGTCTCTTTCTTCCCTTGTGACTGCCAGCAACTCCCCTCCCAACCTATAGGTGGCTTCAGGGTTTCTCTTCCCTATGTGCATGATCTTGCACTTCTTTGCATTAAACTCTAGTTGCCACTCTTCTGACCATTTTACTAGTTTATCCAGATAGCTTCTCATTCTGCCCACCCCATCTGGATCATCTGCTTTGTTGCAGATCTTGGTGTCATCTGCAAACAGACAAACCTTACTCTCCAGTCCATCTGCAATGTCACTGATGAAGATATTGAAGATGACTGGCCCCAGGACTGACCCCTGATGTACCCCACTTGTGACTTGCATCTCTTCTGACTGTATACCATTTACTACCACTGTCTGTTTTCTGCCCGTCAACCAGTTTACCACCCAGTTGACCAACTTCTGACCCACCCCGAGCCTACCCAGCTTATTTATCAATCTTCTATGTGGAACAGTATCAAAAGCTTTGCTGAAGTCAAGGTAGGTGACATCAACTGCTCCCTCTTGGTCCACCACTCTGGTTACCCAGTCAAAGAAATCTATGAGATTAGTTTGACAGGACCTTCCTTTTGTAAACCCATGCTGTCTTGGATCCTGTGCTCTTATGGATTCCAGGTGTTGCACTATCCTTTCCTTAAGGAGTGTCTCCATAATCTTGCCCACTACTGAGGTAAGACTGACTGGTCTGTAGTTCCTTGCCTCCTCTCTGCTACCACTCTTGTGGAGCGGGATCACATTAGCCCTTCTCCAGTCTTCTAGGACCTCTCCTGTGCTCAGAGACTCACTAAACAGTTCTGATAATGGCTCTGCTAGTTCCACCCTTATCTCCTTTAGTACCCTGGGATGTATGCCATCAGATCCAATTGCCTTGTCCACCTTGAGCTTATGGAGCTCTTGAAGGATCCTTTCTTTTGTGAAGGGACTAGTGCACACCTCCCTTCCCCCTGTATCCATAGTGCTGAGCTGTGGGCCCTGCCCTACCTTCACTTCAGTAAATACTGAGTAGAAATATCTATTTAGGATAGATGCTTTTACATGGTCCTCCTCCTCACATGCCCCCTTATCCCCTTTGATCTTAGAAGTACCCCCTCTGGACTTTCTCCTTTCACTAATGTATCTAAGGAAAGTCTTGCCACCTTTTTTTACTGTTTGTGCTAGTGTTTCCTTGGTTTGGGTCTTTGTCTACCTTACTGTCTTCCCTGCTTCCCTTAGGGAAGTTTGGTATGCCTCCCTATCTTCATCCTGCTGCATTCCCTTAGATTTCCTGAAGGCCAGCCTTTTGGCTCTGATCTTTTCTGCTACTGTTTTTGAGAACCAAAGTGGTTTTCTTCTTCTTTTGCACTTCCTTTTCTCTCTAACACAATGGGATGTTGCTTCAAGTAGTGCACCTTTAATGCTTGCCCACTTTGCCTGTACCCCCCTCGCCTGTATTTCTTTTTGCCAGGGCTAACTTAACTCTGTTGGCCATCTTATCAAAGTCAGTTCCTCTGAAGTCCCATGTTATTGCCTTGGAATGGGATGATTTAGTTCTAGTGACCAAATTGAACCATACCATGTGATGGTCACTGGCCCCCAGGTGACCTTCTACCTGGAGATCTGTGATTCTTTCCCTGTTGGTCAGTACTAGATCTAGGATAGCCCTGTCTCTTGTGGGTTGTTGTACCAGTTGTTTGAGTCCCTCCCCCTGCAGGGAATCCACCATGTGTCTAGTTCTGGCAGATGTTCCTGTTGGTATTGACCAATCTGTATCTGGCATGTTGAAGTCTCCCATTATCAGAACCTCCCCTTTAGCTGTCATGTTTTGCATATCTTCTAACAGTAATGTGTCTATGTCCTTCCCCTGGTCTGGAGGCCTGTACACAACCCCACTCTGTATGGCTGTTTCATTTCCTGTTTCCAGGGTGACCTACAGTTCTTCTGGCTCCTTATGTGTATTCTGAATTTCTGTAGCTCTGATATTTTCATTGACATAAAGGGCCATTCCACCCCACTTTTTGCACCTCGGTCTCTTCTGAACAGTACATAGCCAGGAACTGAAGTCTCCCAAGTGTGGTTACTGGTTAACCATGTCTCGCTAATGGCTACTATGTCCAGTTTAGCCTTTGTCATTATTGCCTGCAGGTCTGGGATCTTGTTTCTCAGACTGCAGGCATTTGTGTACATGATTTTCCATTGGCCAGATTTTGGTGTGTTAGTTGTTGGGCGAGTTCTGGTGTTTCCCCTGTGCATCGTATGGGGAACCGGACCTTTTTCCTTACCTGGTGATGCAAATGAACTACAAACTTGCTGAACTCCAAATGAACTACAAACATGCTGAACTCCTGTTTGACCACTAGCTGAGGGGGAGGGGTGTTCTTCCCATTCAACGTATGGGATGCTGCACCCCTCTCCCCATTTGCTAGTTTAGATATTCTGCAAAGATGTCAAACTTCTGCCCCAATGCACCGACTCCCTCCTTAGTCATATGCAGTCCATCAAATTTAAAGAACTTTCGCTCCCAAAACTATTGCCAGTTCCCTACAAATGTATGTCCTTTTTCCTGGCACCAGCCCTTGAGCCACATGTTTAGCTCCCCTATCTCCCTTTTCTCTAACCTTCTGTCCATCTGCCCCCTCTCCCAGACTGGCAGGATCTCAGAGAAGGAGATGCCAGACAAAATGGATGATAGTTTGTCACCTAGCCTGGTCAGGTGTTCCTTGGTCTCCACAACTGACTGGCTGGTAAGATCGTTAGTCCCTATGTGTACCAGGACATTAATGTTTTCTTCTGCTTCCTGAACAATTTTAGCACTGCGGTCAGTGTCTCTCCATGCTGATGTACCTGGGAGACATCTGACCATTACCACTGGCTGAAGATACGTATCAACTCCCTGAATCTTGGCGTCTCCTATGATCAGAAGTTTTTTGGATTTCCTTTTTGCTTTTTTTGTTTTGGCTCCTGTTTTCAGTGAGTTTTGTTGTGCTAGCTCCTGTGCTGCAGTGTCCTACTCTGCAGTGTCCTCTGCCCCCTTTGTTTGATTTTGGCGATAGAGGCAGATACCCGTTTGTAGTTTTTATATGGTTTGTGGAGGTGATATGTTGGAGAGCACTGAGTGATGGGGCACCCAATTTGTCCTTTCTAATCACCTGTCAACCTCCCAGACCAACTACCCTCTGCAGTCAAGGTGCTTCTGTTGGATGTTGGGGAAATGGCGGGTGGTTCTTATAATATATTTCCTCTTGAATATGCAATTTGAGGCATGTAGTCTCTGCCCATGCTGCCAGGAGCTGAACCCTTAGCTCTCCAATGGCCCAGCATGTAGGACAGTATCCTAAATCCTGTAAAACTGCCCATCTGAAAAGTGTTCTGCAGTACCTGCAGTTAATGATATCCATGCTGTGATGATGGGATGTTCTTCAAAATATTTCTTTATATATATTCCTAAAGATTATCTGCTATGTCATAATTTTTCATGGTGCTCCATCTGGTGGATTAAGCTGCTGGTGAATGTGGTACACGCCAAATGAGTTAGCAGCTTCAAACAGGGATGGGATAGACATGTGGGATTAGTAGGAATGGGAGGGAAGAAACACAGGGGGTGGCCACTAAGATCAGTGCAGAGTAATTATGTAGAGTGAGCAGACTGGATGGACCTATGAGCTTTTTTCTGCCATCATTATTTACTGTTTGTATCTACGTATCCATATTACATTTTTTTCAGCTTTTGTACATCATTTAAAGAGAAAGAGATAGTTGCAACATTCAAAAATAAAATCCATTCACAGCACAACAGAAAAAAATTCCCGTTATAAACATGAAGTTGTTTTCTAGAGAACTTTGAAGACACACAATCTGTGGCTCCACAAAATTTACTGGAGAAACAGAAGAGAACACACGATAAATGCATATTTACTCACCTGTTAAAGGTAATTATCACAGTGCCTTTTATAGCACTATGGGGTAATCACAGTTGGGTACTATAGCCTTCCTCTGACAGGCTGATACATAAACCAAGAAAAGTGGAATGTGATCCTGTCTCCTCCCCCTCCTCCCCCTCCTGTTGGATTTTCCTTTGTATGAAACTTCCAAAGCTTCTCTATTCTGGAACATAAGTTGCTCAAAACAAGTATCAAGGAGAAAGAAACCAGGAATCCGAACATTCTGTATCATTCTGCAAGAGCTTTATTATCCCTTACACAACAAAAAACAATTCAATGTCAAAGGTATACAATATTACCATTCAGGATTAAACACTGCAAACTTCAAACTACACTAGATGAGTCAGCATAAGTCAACATGATTTGGTGCTGCTTCCCCCTCATGGAAGAGATTTGAAGTGCTGTAAAAAGTACTCCTATAAGCCACACCTCATGCTACACCAGCAATCTGGGTTTGGGAATGGACTTGGGTTGCTGGGGGTCGGGGGTGGGGATGGAAGATCGAGCATCCCAACGGATGCACTTCTCCTGGGGTGGGTTACCCGGGGTGCCTTGTGCATCTGATGCTCCTGGGGCCAGTGGAAGCGCAGGTTTTCAGGGGCAACAGCAACTCTTCAGAGCCAGGGAGGGGGAGGATGCTGTGGCGCTTGGCAATGGTGTGTGTCAGCACATCATCTGCATGGACATAATTCTTCATGCCAGAATCCTCAGGAATAAGGGAGGAAAAGGGGAACAATTCATATACCCTGGCCCCCCTGAGCAAGATGTGATTGCCTAGAGGGATGCCCAGGTGGATGGAGTACGAGGGGGTACGAGGCCTCCTCCAAAAGCCGTGGGAGTCAGGCAAGTAAAAAAAAAAAAAAGGACTCCTATAATCACCTTTACCAGGTGAGTAAATTTGCATTATCAAATCACACCTTTTACAGCACTCCATGGTCTTCACAATTGTGTGATTAAGAAATAATGCCCAAAAGATTGTTGGTGGGGTGAGGGGAAAGTGGCTCCAACACAGACAGTAACACACTATGGACAAGGTCATTTTATCAGAATCCAAAATGTTTAGTTTGTAGAAAATGGTTGAACATATGTGCAAAGGATCAGGTGCCTACTGAGCAGATGTTGACTATCGAGGTATTGTCTCCCTCTGTCTAAGAAATCAATTACAGAACTGGTCTAATGCACCTTTGAACCTACTAGTTTGTGTTGCTGTGAAGAGTCACAGGACTGGTGGCAGCCTTAATGGAAGACAACAAGAGGATGAGTTCCTGAATAGTCCTTCACAAAAGATGATTGCTGAAAAGCAGTAAATAAGACCATGAGTTGCAGCACAAGGTGAAAAGACCACTACCAGTAGCACAGCACAAATACTGCAAGAACTTGCAGAGGCACACCAAAGCAGACACCAGGCCCTACCAGCAGCACCTCAATAGACAGCAAGTAACCAAGGGCAGAACCATATAGGTCAGAGGACCAGAACAAAATGAGATGAGAATCTATATGGCAAGAATCAAGCTGAGTACTTGAAACACAAAAGAAGGAAATGCTCCTGCCATGAAAATGAACCAAGCCAAACAGTGGGGCCACCGTTCCCCACACAGCAGCACCAAAGAGGGAGTCTAATAATTGAAAGGTTTCCATTAAAAGTATCATACAGTAGGAAACTACAAGTAACTGCTTCCTCTTAAAGAGACAGAAAATGCTGGTGCCTACAAGCAGCAGGTTACTAAGGCTAAAAATACTGAGCAACTTAGATGGGAATGTTTCCATTCAATAACACAATGGCAGAAAAAAACAAATCAAAGAACAGCCTCAGAGTCCAAAACCCTACCAAATCAGTGGTAAATGTACAAAACATTTGAGCTAACAAAGAAATAATATAATTACCAGCAAGTCAGCAAACAAACAAAAAACAAACAATCTGCGTACTCCAGACCCACTCAGTGGCTCTGATAATTCCAATGCAAGAAGGGGGAAAAAACTTTTAAAAATATAGCCAAAAGATAAACAAAGGCAAATTCTAGGCATATAGTACTGTAGTACACAACAATTAAGCAGGATTTCTGTAGAAAAGGATGTTCATCTTACCTACTAAAAAACAAAATTGGCTAAAACCAATGCTTATTGTGATCAGCCTAGCGAGATGCCCAGACTAAACTGAGGAAAATCCAATAAGAAGGGGAGAAGACATGATCAGATTCCACTTTTCTTTGTGCAACAGCTTATCAGAGGAAGTCTATAGTACCCAACCATGATACAGTAATCTAAGAGTGGTGTAAAAGGTGCAATTTGATAATGCATATTAGCTGAGAAAGAGATACGGGGGGAGGAGTGGAGAGAAATTGCCCACTTCCAGCAAGTACCTCATCTTTGCAGCTGCTTTTAAGCATGAGCTGCCCACCGACTACAGCGGCAAGACTGGGGGCCTGCCTGCTGCTACCTGCCCACAGCTCTCCAAGCACAGGCTTGCTGCCCACTTTGGGCAAGCACCTCATCCTCACAGCTGCTTTTAAGCTTGAGCTGCCCGCCGACTACAGCAGTGAGACCGGGAGCCTGCCTGCTGCCACCCACCCACTGCTCTCCAAGCACAGGTAACTGCTGAAGCCAGATCTTCAGCCCTCAGCAGCTATTGCAGCAAAGATCCTGGAATGTTTTTCTGAATTCCTGGTGCCATCTGACTGCAGTACCCCCACTGGCTGCTCACCATCTTGGTGAACTCCCTGAGAGGCTAGCTCTGGAATCCAGCATGGCTGCTTTCCCAGGACTAATTGCATGCCCATGCACAAATGTTGTAGTCTGTGATGCCTGGCCCTCACTACTAGTGTGTGCACATAATACCAATTACAGCTAAACTGAAAACTAGGATTCCTACTGCTGATTTTTTGTTTGTTTAAGGACTGTTACTAGCCTGTATTAGCTCATTCTGGTAGGAAAAAAAGAGAGTAAATACTGTTTGTTTGCTTTGTTTTACCCTAGCTAGACCCCTTAATCTTCCCATTCTTTCCTTTGTGTGTCTCTTTGTGTGATTTTTGTGTGTCTCCCTTCCCCAGCAGTCCTCAGCTGGCATCTGCCTGAGGTCTGTGACCCGCCCCCGATTTAGCTTTATCTTGTTTCTGTGCATTACCCCTTTGTTTTATTGCTAATTTTCTAACCCTCCCACTGAGTCCCTAGGCTACCTATATCTGACCTCTGTCCCTTTCTCTGCAGGCTTGCTGCCCACTTTGGGCAAGCACCTCATCCTCGCAGCTGCTTTTAAGCTTGAGCTGCCCGCCGACCACAGCAGTGAGACTGGGAGCCTGTCTGCTGCCACCCACCCACTGCTCTCCAAGCACAGATAATTGCCACCCCCTCCTCCACAAGTTCTTAAATGCACCTAAACCACTCCCCCTTCTGTGCACCACTTCCCATTGGCCATCTTGCCCTACACAAATTTAAAGCTTCAGAACACCTCCTAGAGTGCGTTCCTGCCCCACAGAACTACATTTGTAACAGCCTCTTGCCTCACCACTCCCTCCTCTCCCCCTTCATAAGGCTGACCATGCTAATTCTCTCCTACTACTTCAACTGAGAACCCTCCAGGGCTCCCAGCTTATCTGCCACAAGAATTGCGGCCACTGAGTGGTCGACACCCCCGAAGCCGCCACCTTACACCACTCACTCGGACTCCAGACCCAGAGAACCGAGAACCCTCCAGGGCTCCCAACTCATCCACCACAAGAACTGCGGCCACCAGGCGGTCAGTACTCCTAAAGCCACCGCCCGAGACCACTTGCTCGGACTCCAGATCCAGAGAGGTACGGCAAAGCCACAAACCAATTGGAGTGTGAGCGCCTTCTCCAGGCTTCACCCCTTCTTATCTTTTCTCTGTCTCCTGAGCTAAAAAAGCACTGTTTTTTTACTTATGCTTGCTCATGTATGTCTATTTTGTTAGAATCTGCCTGTAAACTGCCTAAAAAAAGCTGCAATACTTGCAAACTGCTCTTGCTAGATTGAGTAAGTGAAACAGCCCTTTCCTTTGCCTCTGTAACTGCCGCCCAGACTTCAGGGCACCAAGGAAATTGACCCCTTTCATTTAAAAAATTAGTTTTGTCACTGGGTAGCTCGACCACTGTCAGGGACCAGTACTAATTGGCTTTGCTTTCTCTTCCTCTTCAGCCGAGAACCCTCCAGGGCTCCCAGCTCATCCGCCGCAAGAACCGTGGCCACTGGGCTGTCGGCCCTCCCGAAGCCGTCACCTGAGACCACTTGCTTGGACTCCAGACCCAGAGGGGTATGGCAAAGCCGCAAATTTTACACCTATCCCCCTCTCTGACCATTATTATATAGACTTCCTTGCCCCACACTCCCCCTGCCATTGGCTTTTCTACAAATCTGTCCTCCCTGCCTCCCTAAGACACCCACAGACATACACATTTGGGCTGCCACTCCAGGTTCAAGTGTCCCATCCTAACTAACCCACTGCAGTCTCCCCTACCTCTCATCTCAGATCAGATTTGTGACTTCTTATTACTGTCCCTAGTCACTGTGTCATAGTAAATTCTCCTTGTTCCCTACAAGTGGTTTCAGCGCCTACATCCCTTTGCTGACCCTGTGGTGTGTAGCCTTAGCTTGTGATACCTCTTAGAGCAGGTTTACGACTTTTTGTAACTATGTCTAGTCACTGTGCCTTAGAAATATCTCCTTGCTCCCTTCAAGTGGTATTGGCACTTATATCCATTTTCAGACTCCGTGGCACGTAGCCTTACCTGGTTGATACCTTGTCCAGATTAAGCCCTTACAACTGTTTCTCTTTCTGACCCCCAGACTTTAACCATGGAACTTGCAATCTGGCTCTTCCTATTTACCACCTTATGCACCCTACTCTTATTAGGGTACATGCCAGATGGAATTTACCCCAAAGAGGACTCATATCCCCTACCACAAGAATGTCTACTTATGGAGTCCCTATACAACTTGTGCTATACCCCCAAGTTGTCGTACCCACTTTCAGCTGAGTCTTCCTCTTGGACAGCCACCGGCATCTTGTTACCTACCCAGGGAATGTTACCTACTCAGCCCAGTACCTGCATCTACTGGTGTCATACAGCTAGGGTCTTAGCATGTGTATCACTAGTACTGAACAGTACAAAGAATAGGTCCTTGCATTCCTACACCAATACTTCCACTAGCCAAAGAAGGCTTAGTTCTTCCAAATTACCACTTGTTGCCCTGAGGAAAGTTGTACTCCTCCTCTTGCTATGCTCAGGTAATGTTAAACTTAACTCTGGTCCTATACAAGCAATTTCTTCACCGTCCAAAGTCACGAAGTACAAAGGTATCAGCTTTATGCATGTTAATGTGTGTAGCCTCTTAAAGAAACTCACCTCAATACAGGATTGGGCTATCCACACAGAGCCGGATGCACTTGTCATATCTGAATCCTGGCTTCGTCCATCCACGCCAGACAAAGAGGTCACTATCCCCAACTATCTGTTATTCAGAGCCGATAGACTAACCAGAGGTGGTGATGTAACCATTTATGTTAAGGACAAGTTTATGGTCGCTACCCTCGACACTATATCAATTGCCAATGCCTTTGAATGCCTGGCCTTAAAAATCGAAATATCTACATCAATTGCCCTCCATGTCATTGGATGTTATAGACCCCCATCCTCGGTGTCACAGCTCCTGTCCCACCTATCATCTGCTATGGGTACTGACACAATGGAAACAATTATACTAGGGGACCTTAACTACGACTTGCTGTCAAGCGCATCTCTTCCACTTAAATCCTTCTGTGACTCTCATGGGCTCACTCTACTTATTAATGAACCTACTTATATCAATAAGAAAAACCCTATGAAAAGTACACTATTAGATGTACTTCTAGTAAGTAAACCCCATTTCTTCTCCCATGCTGGGATCTTTTCTGCAGATGTTAGTGACCATTGTTTTATTGCTGGCATAACAGCAGTCCCTAAACCAACAGCCTCAGCAAAGTTCTCTACCAAAATATCAAAAAGGAATTTTGCCCTGCTTGCATATGTCAATGACCTGAAAGCCTCCCTGCTTTGGCAGACCTTTTATTTAGCCAAATCAGTAGAAACAGCATATGCCATTTTCCTCGAAATTGTATCCAGCGCTCTGAACACCCACGCACCCTTAGTCAAAACCCACATAAAGGCTAGAAAGAGCTGTTGGTTTACAGCAGACATCAAGGCAGCACTATGAAAAAGAGACAAGCTCTGGAAGCTAGCACGCAAATCCCACAAAGCCGAAGACTGGCATCTTTTCAGAACAGCCAGAAACCACTACACAAAGCTAATTCAGTAAACCAAGTCCAACTTCTATCACTCTGAACTCGACACTGCCTCCAACTGCCCTACCAAGTTTTGGTCCACAATAAAAGAACTTTCTGGTAATACCACAGGAAACACTCTCCCCTCAAAAATTATTTCTGACAATATAACTATCAACAACAGTAAAGAGACCTTCAACAATCACTTTGTAACTGCAGGGCTAGTTTTTGATAACTCACCTGCATGTAACCTATGCTCCCAGCTTATCAAGCAACCTTCAGAATCTAGTCCCTCAGATGCAGTCTTTTCATTCTCTCCTGCCTCACTAAAATAGGTCAAAGATCTCCTCCTCCAGTTGGACACCAGAAAAAGTGCTGGCGCTGACACCTTTGATCCATGCTACCTAAAGATTGCTTATCATGTCTTGGCCATACCTATTACGCATCTATTTAACTTGTCCCTTTCTCAAGGGACTCTCCACAAACTGTGGAAGACCGTACATGTTATTCCGTTGTTTAAATCTGGAGACTTCTGTGATCTAAACAATTACAGGCCCATCTCCCTTCTCCTGGTACTATCAAAACGTCTGGAAAAAAAATTGTGAATGCCCAGCTGAAATCTTTCATAGATGATACTAACCTGCTAAACCCAATGCAATCTGGTTTCAGAACTGAACATAGTACAATCACGGCCCTGGCCAAGGTGACAAATAACTGGCAGTGCGAGCTAGAGAACAAAAAATGTGTCTGCGTCATTTTTCTAGACCTAAGTAAGGCCTTCAACACTGTCGAACACAGCCTCCTTCTTTCTTCATTAAAAGCTATTGTTCTAGATTCTACCTCCTTGCGTTGATTCCACAACTACCTTTCTGATAGGCACCAACAGGTCAAGGCTGAAGGTGAACTCTCCCCCTCAAATCTGTTAAAAAAAAGGCGTCCGGCAGGGATCCATCCTGGGGCCACTCCTATTTTCCATCTATATCAACAATATAGACTCAGGCATCAATGAGGCGAAAATTCATCTGTTTGCAGATGATACAGTGATCTGCCTAAGCCGTACAACTCCTGAAACTGCCTGTAGCAACCTGCAAGCTGACTTCAATACCAGCTCCGTAGTAAAATATTGGTACGTAATGCCAAAAAGACAAAGGTGATGCTATTTTCACCTATTAACCATGTAGCCTACCCTGCTGTACCACCCATCACCACCCTTCTAGGCAAAACCCTGGAATTTGTGCCAAAATTCATATACCTGGGGGTCTGGCTAGACTTCAAAGTCTCCTTTGCAGACCACCTGGAGGATTTGTTAAAAAACTGAGGCAGAGACTAGGTCTCTTCTTCAGGTTAAAACACCTACTAACTACAGAGGCCAAGCAACAGCTAGTTCAGTCAACGTTCCTTTCCCTAATTGATTACACCGACTTTATATACAGCCAATATGCTACTTCATACCTCAGTAAATTGGACATACTTTACCACAGAGCCCTGTGCTTCATCACTGGTCTCCCCTTCTCCACTCATCACTGCTCTTTATATGTGGCCATAGGTTGGACCTCCCTACACTACAGATGAAATATAAATGTGGCTCTCTGGACAGACAGAGCTATCACTGGCAAACTTCTGCAGTACATTGTTGATTGCCTGAATCTCAATATGCCCGGAACCTATGCCCTAAGAAGCTGTTCACTGATTTCTCTGAAAGTGCCCAAAGCCCTAATGCATTTTGGAAGAGCTGCCATAGAATTCATTCTACCGTCACTCTGGAATGTGCTACAGAAATCACTAAAACTGAGGACTCCTGTTAGTATTACTGTGTTTAAAACCTTATATTCAAAATACATTACAGAGCCTGCAACTGCTTCCAATGATCCTAGCTCTGGAATGTGCTGCAGAAATCACTGAAACTGAGGACTCCTGTTAGTCTCACTGTGTTTAAGACCTTATAGTCAAATTACATTACAGAAGCCTGCTTCCAATGATCCTAGCTTACTTACACCCCCCTTCCACATCCTCCCTGCTTTTCCCATCCTCCTTCCTTCTTGTATCAATGCATGACTTGTTCCTGAGCCACCTACTTATCTACCACCCTAAATCTCACCCTCCCTCAACCACCTATTCCTTATAAACCCACAGCATCTCATTCCTTTGCTCCTAGTATTATCCCAGTTCCAGACCCCCCTCCCCCACTGGCTGCCCACTTCTCCTGACACATCTCCCCCTTGATACGCCTGGGTCTTTTTAAACTGACTATGTATGTCTCTTTGTTTGTAGCATCCACTTCAACTAATCTCTTCGCTGGACTACAATGCCTTTACCTTACAAGAATACTAAACCATGTATGTTGTATCTGGTATACATTTTTACTACTTGCTACCCTATTGTTATGTATATACTTACTAGCTGTCTTTTACCTGAACCCAAATGTATTTTTACTTATCCTGTCAATTGCAGGCCTACCTGTACTGTTGTACTCTTGCATATACTGTCTATTTGTCTGTATATAAATGCATTGTTACTTGACTTGTGTAATGCAGGTCCACCTTGTAAATGAGCTTGCTCAATGGTGTTTGCCTGGATAAATAAAGAATTTGATTGATTGATTGAAATGTACATTAGCTGAGAAAAAGGAAGAGAGGGGGGAAAGAAATGGTATGAGAAAGGTGCAGTCTTTTCCATCTCCCAAGCACCAGATAAACAAGCATTTGCCAATGCCGAATGTCTATTGTGTGCACTGGTGCCATTTTGGGGGCGGGGTCAACTCGGGTTAGTAACTGCATTTTAAAAAATATTTTCCACCACATTTTCAACAAAGCCGTCTTATTACACCACATCATGAAGAAAGGAAGAGTACAATTTCAACTCCTGTCCAAAAGGTAATTTCATGCAGTGGCTGCAAAATCAACTTCTGGGATGCAAAAAAACATTTTGGCCAGAATCTGAAAAATGGCAGCTGTCACATTCATGAGGTGCAGTGAAGAAATGGCTATGATGAACATTTTGGGTCAAAATATTGAAAAGTACCAAAGGTATGAGCCTGCGTTGCTAATTTAAGTGCATGCTCATAACTGTTAATATTTTTCACCAAATTTTCAGTATAGCATTCTTATGATCCCACCTCACGAAGAGTGCCACTATCATTTCATTTACTCATCCTGAAAGGTGATTTTGCTGAGCAACCATGCCATTCTGCAGAACAGGTGCAAAAACATGTTTCGGGCAGGATATGAAAAATGACAGCTGAACTGTTCATAAGGAGGTGTGAAATAATGGCAATGTTGAAAATCTGGAGTGAAAATATTAAAAACTGGCAAAGTTAGGAGTGTACATAGAAACTGCACAATGCATGCTGATAACGCTATCATTTTTTTGAATTTTTTCATCAAATTTGCAACATGGGCTTTTTGGGACCCCACCTCATGAACAGTGACACTGTCGTTTCATTAATCAGTTCTCAAAGGTGATTCCACGCAGTGACAGCGAAATCACCTTTTGGGATGAAGTAATGAAATGAGAGTTAGTGTTCAGGAGGAGGGGTACCAAGAACCACATGCTGAAAATTTGGGGCCAAAATTCCTAAAAATGGCTGAGATTTTAACCTAAGTTGACCCCCCCCCCCATTGATTCCTATTATTTGGCTTTCCTTGAAATCTTCACTTTGATGGTTGACTTTGAAGAGTGCAGACGTGGTGTCAAGGTCCGTAGAAGATCACTGCTCCTGACCTCCAGAGGTAAGTATAGGTAAGAGGGGATGTGGGATGTGGGTACACAGTGGGAGGGTTGGGTTGGTTGAGGGGGACGGGGAGACAATGAGGGACCATTTGCTTTTTTGCAGGTTTAAAAAAAGAAAGACATTGGGGATGGTTTCCTTTTTTTAACAGGAATGATTTTGTGTACATTTCTGAACACTGGGAGTGGGCTCCCTAGTGTCTGGGGGATAAGAAACAGAGGGTGTGGGGAAGACAGCAGCAGTGGGAGGGAGCGGGAGGGATTTATTTGCTGGGGGGGCTCAAACAGGAATGGAGGGAGCTGGGAGGACAGGAGCAATGGGAGGGAGCAGGGAGGGATTGATTTGCTTTTGAAAACAGCTCAGCACGTTCACATGTCAGCTCGAGCAGGCTCTTACTAAGCAAACTCATTCCTGACAGTAGCTGCCATCATCACTGTAAGCACAATGGCAGTGTGACTGCACAACCAGGAAATAAATGTAACCACTTGCAGGGCTGTTTACACATCAAAAGACTGAGCCAGGCCACTATTGGTTCCACTCTGTCCTTTGAAAACTTTGCCAATTCCACCTCAAAAACAGAAAGTGAGTCATCAACAGCCTGTTTGCTGATTCACTGGCTGCAGATCTGCCCCTTGAACAGAGCTCTCCAGTGGACACACCCCACTCACACCCCTCTATAGCAGCTCTCATATCAACATGTCCATCTGCGCTTGTGCACAGAACGAACATAAAAAGGGAAGGGGAAGTCTATAACTGCAAAGAATGAGATAAAGTGTAAATTACGGTTATATTCACAATAATGATATACACATTTGAAAGTACTTTGGAAGGAGTCTGAAGGAAGAGATGTTAAAAAGGTGCAACAAAACCAAAGTCATTGTAGTTTTTATTTTTTTGATGCACCTTTCCATTAGCTCAAGGTACATGCGCAATCACAGAAATCAGACAGTTACAGGGGGATACACACAACAAACAAAAGGCAATATACAAAATCACAAATATGTTCAGTTCAGATGCATAAAAATGAAATGTGAAAATGCCATCAGTACTGATTGAAAAAAAAATGTTGATGTGGGACTAGAAAAAGGAAGGACACAAACATGAGGGAAACAGATAAGGGCAGGTCATGAAAGGAAACATTTTTTAACCAAAACCTGGAAAACTGGGTGGCTCAGTAGGCTGGGAATTGATTAAGCTGCCTTGTGCCACTGCCGCTGGTCAGTTCTGGAACAGGTTGATAGTGGTTATAATCAATGGATTGATGTTGGTGGCTTATGTGAGATAAGCTATTATGGTCTCAGTCCAGGACCTAGTGGAGAGGAGTGAACATTACAAAACTGCTGTTACAATTGGCACTAATTGGCACTCTTGTAGGCAGCCTCACATGTAAGATCAGAGACTCAGTGTGAATGGTATCCAAACTGCCCTTACACTTACAAGGTGGTACCTCCCTGACAGGGGTTGAGGTACAGTGCGACTGCTCATGCTGTACGTATAATATGGATAATTAGAAGACTTCAGTTGGCAGTGCTGTAATTTTGGCCTTTCAGAAGTAATAACTAGAGGTGTTGTGAATTTTTAATCCACTGGTGAAACTGGTGTGAATCTGTGGAAATCTGCAATTCACAACATTTGCAAATTCTGCTGCAGATGCACTAAATTCACTGTCCGATTTATTATTTATTAAAACTTAACAAAAACCTCCCCCCACCCACTGTGCTGTAAAATGACCCTCCTCCCACCCAAAAATGATAGAAACCATGACACACACCCTTTCTGCTCCCTGCTGGCACCCTTCTCCCACTTCACCCCAGCAAATTGCATGCTGCTAGCATGTGTGCTGGCTGCTCTGCTCCAAAAAGTAATCCTTTCTCCCTACCCAGAGGCCAAACACACGCCACCTATCTCCCCACCTCCCAAGTCTCAATATCTTTATTAAGCACACAATCCCCCACCCAACCCCTCCTGGTTTCCCCCACTCTTCTCCCACAACAAGCACCCACAAAATCAACCTAGAAGAATAAAGAAAATGGTTCCACAGTGGAGAGCATCTGATCTGTTCAGTGCCTCTCTCCTCATGGCAGAAATGAATGAGTAGGGATGTCTTTGCTCCTAGTAAAACCTGATTGGCTGAAAAGTCAACCAATCAGGTTTTACTAGGAGTGAAGACATCATCATTACTTCATTTACACCATTATTATTAGACAGACACTCAAAACCAGGTGACCATTTTCTTTATTTCAGGTTGATTTTGTGGGTGCTAGTAGGGTGAAGGGGGTGGTGTGGACCAGAGGGATGTTGGGTTGGGGACTGGGTGTGCTTAATAAAGGCAATAGAACTCAGGTGAGTGGAGGTGGTGGAGTTTGTTTGGCTGCAGGTGTGGGAGAAGGATTATGTTTTCGAGCAGAACAGCCAACATCTATGCCAGCAGCATGCAATTCACTGGGGTGGGGATGGAGGAGGGTGACAGTGGGGGATGGGAAGGGGCGCCATGATTTATATAATTTTTGGGTGTAGAGAGGGTGGTGTAGCATACAATTCACATTGGGATTTGCCTGCGAATTGGCCATTCACTATGTGAATTTGCCCAATTTGACTGGCAAATAACAATGCGAATTGTGGTTCTCAGCTTTGCAGATTTGCTGAAATTTGCCAAATTTTTCACAGAATAAATTTAAGCAGTTTTGCACACCACTGCTAATAATGCCAATGACCACAAAAAATGCCCAAAGCAATTTGGGAAAATATTGCCTAAGGCAAGTTGGTGTACAAGTTAGAAAGCTTAAGAATAGTTCCCTCATGTTATATAACCATTACAAAGGAAACAAACTGGCAGACTGATGAATGGCATTTAGAGAGGCTGTAGATATCAACTTGAAAGATCCTTAATGTTACTATTTAACTTAAGGAACAGCAGAACACTGTTACTACTGTAAGTAATAAGCAAAATATTCTGTCAGTTTAGCTTTAATATATGAAGTGGCAACTGAAAAATGTTATGCCTCAATTGGTGCCCCATGTGGTTTGAGCTATCCCCCTTAGCAATTATATTTGCCCTTTGTATAGGTGCTCGGGCTGTCACCTGCTGTGCCCTGGTAATCACTAGAGGATGGATTTATGGACTTAATTTTATATGTACAATATACTGTAGGTATTGTGTAACTTAACCATAAAATTCTGATACAAAGCAACAGTTTTTCTTTTGTGAGCTCCGTCATGGATATTCTTTTGTCAGCTCCATCATGGATCATTTGTATTACCTATGGTAAAGTCTAATTATAATAAAGTTTAATTTACTTTTGTTGCAGTCACATCTTGGGGGCCATTCTAGTCCTGATCTGTGAAAAATATCTCTTTTACTGTATTTAAATTAAGGGCAATTCTTTTTGTAAGCACAGCATGTGTTTGCTGCTCAGCTTAGTGGCACCAGCAGAGTATGCAATACTTCTGTGTAGGAGATTAAGCATGGCAGAATGGACCAAACTCCCACACCCCGAGCTGATGGAGTGTGGGGCATGCTGCGGAGACAGCATGCCCAGGTCCTTACTGAGTGGTGTCCATCTTCTGTACTTCTGCATTCTAAGGGTTAAGAGGTGGTCTTAACATTGTGGGTGACCATGCAATGTTGGTCCCCTTCCCTAGGCTGGCACTGTTGGCTGACTGATGCAGTTGCATCAGCGGAGGTAAGTGGGGCTTATAGAGTATGTGTTCAGTTCTAATAACTAGATAACTGTCTTTTTATTTATTGTGTTTTGGTATGGTAGCAATTACATTCTACTTTTATAATAAAGTATTTGTTTGTGCAATGGAACAAGTGGGCTCCCATCTGTACTTTTCATGCTGCTGGTAAAAATAAAAATAATTCAATAGAATTCTGGTAGTGTGATATCAGAAACTGCCAACTACTCATGAGTCCAATGTATTTAAATGAGAAACTAAATACAGCTATATGTTACTATTTTTTTTTCAAAATAAATAGATACTTCCTTCAGCAATAAACTTTGCCTTTTTTCTGTTTGCACAAGTGTGGGCTGTCTGCATTGATCTTATAGTTTATTTTAAACAACAATTGGCTTCTCTTCTCTAAAATCTGGTTAAGAAGAAAATAACACCTGCCAAATCAAAACAAAAGATCACCTTATGAAAAATCACATATTTCTTTTGAATCTATAATATTTTAGTGGAAGCAAGTTTTGTTTCTGCTAAGAATTCTGAAAACAGATTTGCATTTTCCCATTGAAATACACTATAAGCCATGCCAGTAACGATTTTCTGACTTCATAATACAGTACAAGGATTCCATTGGATTCTATTTGACTAGTACATGGTAAAATAAAAATAAAATGATGAATAGGTAAGTAATGAAACAAAGAAAAGCAAACACAATGGTTACCAGTGCCTCTGAGGACCTAAAATCTTTATTCTGACAGAAATACTGTACATCCCTATCAAGCACAAGCTCTTTAAAGTGGGCAACAGTATAACCTAGGCACCAACAATGATGGAGGACCCACCCCAAGTAAACAATCCTGCTTGATCTTTTCCTGGCCCTGGAGCAACCCATACCTCCTCCTAGTACTTGGCACAAAGTGGACCTTTCTCCTGAGATAGAAAAGCCAGCTGCCCTGTGCCATGCCATGTGGGGTCAGCTCATGGGGATCTACCTGGGTCTGGCTGGACTGCAAATCTGGCAGGTAGGACCTGATGCTTGACCATACCTGTGAAGGCAGGAACAGCCAACACAGTGAGGAGCAATGGTAAACTGAATAAAAAAAGACATGTTTTCTAAATGTGTATATCAGCAATCATACTAATTGTAACCTGTGGTCTCTGCTAACATGACATCACCGGCAGGGTCAGACTGGGATACAGGGGGCCCACCTGGAAAGTGGATTCAGGAGCCCATCTGGAAAATCAATAGGGAAGGGCCCAGAGTGACATACTCCTATCAGTATTCCACTTAAATGTCATACACTAGCTCTGTGTTTGCATCTTACATTCAATTGCAGTGCCCCACACACCCCATTTAATTATAAAATAGATGATAAATGCAAAGATTTTCAGATTCTACAAGGTGGCCAGGTATCCAACAGAGGGGGCCCACCTGTAATTTTCCAGATATCCTGGTGGGCCAGTCAGACTCTATGTTATACTGTACCTTAAACGGACCTAGCTAACACAAGTAAGTTTAAATAAACATATAGGTACAGTACAGAACTTAAACATAAAACTTGCCTAGCAGTTTCAAGATTTTCTCTTTTTGCTAAGCGTAACAGATAACAGGAGAAAAAATAAACTATTCTGAATAGTTTCATATACTTTAAAACTATTTCATGGTTGATATTCTGGACAGGTTTTCTTAAAACCCATTTTGATATGACAGGTCATAGGGGATATTGTACACTGCAGTCACAAAACAATTATAGAGTTTTCAGGGCAAATGGTTACAGAGAGGTGAAAACCATATCCAACTTATGAGTTTATAAATGACAAAAGGTTGTATTTTCTAACCCTTCCCTACTGGCTAAAACTTTATTTAATGATTTCAGGTTTGTAGAGGAGGTGGATAGTCCCAGATCAGCACTGGTGTAGGAGTGAAAACCTTTCATAAAGAATTGCTAACAAATGGGATTTAACACACAAGAGGCTCTGATGGCCTATTAATTCTGGTTTTGGCTTCCTTCCAAAACAACTGTGCTTCCCTTCTAATTCATGGCTAATTTCTATCAGAAGTACCAAGAGACTTTTTTTTCAAAGCAGGATGCATCCACATAGCTCTAATGGATTCATGCGAGGGGCTTCAGCAAAAAGACATTGATTGGCTCGTCTCTGGGGCCTAGCTGAGGTCTTACTGGTAGTAGCTTGACATAGGCAGCAAATGAAATGCGACCTCTTGCAAACAGGACTGAGCTTTTGGGTCTCTGCATAATCTAGTAGCTAAGGGGCTTTTTCAATCCCATTTAATTAATGAGGTAATTTGACATGAGTTATGATTAAATTTAAAATAAAATGAAGAACAGGATAGGAACAGTACAAAGACGAAACATGACAGAAAATAATATACTGTAAGTAAATTGAACTAGACACATAAAATACTGAATGCTTCATGTTGCTAAAACGTTCTGATTTGAATCTATGAGAACAAAATTAATACAGCATCATCAGACTCCCCATGTAATCGAACCAAGTTACATGTTTTGAGTACTGCACTGTGGCAACTATTCTTGAGGTATTGTTGCATTTACAAGTCCAAGATGGGTTTCACCTGTATCGAGGCTTGTTGGTATGATGTAGCTGTACTATAGTGTGTGGAAAGATTTCTGAGACCATTCCAAAGGAAAACAGTGTTCAATACAAGCTTTAAAAGCATCTGATGCCTCCAGGAAAACTTTGAAAAGCCCAATATTTATATTTTACATTCATTTGATAATTCTTCTGTACATTATTTGTTAGTGAGATCATTTACATAAAAGTGGATTTATTATTCTTTAAGAGTTCCTATGCTCCTGTTGCTTATTCCACACTTAAGGCCATAATACCTTGCTTATGACACCATAGTCATTGCCATGGCAACAAACTGTGATGTCACAATAGAGGATTATGACTTCAAGTGAGGAATAACTTGCAAGAACAGATGAACTATAAATGGTAAGGATCCTGTGTTGTGCAAAATTCCTGAGTAATAAATAATTAGGAGTGGAAATTTATGGAAGACAAATGAAATAAACTGAACTTCATATAACTATTATGTTTTCCAGAGTTTTCTCAGAGACATTAACAGTTCTTTAAATATAAGAATAGCTATCAAACCATATGCAACAGGGCTGTGATTTAATACGGGGTTCAGCTAACATCATAAAACCCAACAGCAAAGCTCAAGTAGTCTATGATGTCATCAGAACCCAAAGATGTACATTAATATGGGCAACAAGACCACTCTTATGGTTTTATGAGTGGTCTCACGTGTATTCTTAGAGCATGAGAACCATGAACCAAAAGTAAGTGGCTCTGATGCCCGAAGAATGTAAGTGAAATCACTCTTAAAACTGTGAGAGTGGTCTCATCACGCATCAATATATTATTTTTTTTATTCAAGTTTCTTTATCCTCCCTGTGGTGGGTCATCTTCGTTGTCGGCCAGCCCCACTGGTCTCGGGGTCCTTCATGGTCTTGAGGCACTATGCACACCCCAGCAGATCCCCTGAGCCAGTCTGGAGGCATCATCCTTGGTGGCCCCTGCTGTTTCCTCCATTACTCCCCGTGATCTTATGCCTGAGACCCCTGGAAGTGGTGGTGCATGCATGTGGGGGTGTACATGCACACCACAGCAAGGTGTCTTCACCCCTCTCTTGGCCTAATGCCAGCAGTCTTTGGAGCAGTGCCACCCCTCTGGCCTCCACCAGGGGGTGGTCAAGCTCCAAAGATATCACTTACACCCTCCTGAGGCAGAGGGCTGCCAGTAGGCAGCTGCTAATGTCCTCTCCCTCCCCCCTGCTGACCTCCAATGACCCAGGCTCATTCCTGAACCCAGGTCGCCAGCATGGCACAAGGTATGGCTTCCAGTGCCTCAACCCTCTGTGCCACTGGGCCAGCTGTGTCAATACATTATTGATCATGCTCAAGCAATAATATATTAAATATTTTAAAAATGTTATCCAAACATGATCATTCCTGGGAAAGTTGCACGTGAGACACCTTGACAGAATAAGAGTGTCCCACACACACACACAGAGGAAAGGACCATTCTGATTGGCTGGGAGTGCTCCCTCGATCTACAGTGGAATCACATTCCATATTGAACTAGGTTTGATGACTGTTATTTCTTTATAGCACCTTGTTGTCCCTACACTGAACCAATCAACCAAGCAAACAGCGGCTTTGCCACACGTGGCATCCTCCAAACCAGAACACAGCAGCACTCCTCTCCAGGCTGCAGAAAAGGACTCCAGAGCAAATATTAAAAGAGCCACTCCATTAAGGCAAAAACCACAAGGCAGGGGGACACTTTGGTAGGATGTGAGGGGAGTGGGACAATGGTGAACAACAGAGTGCTCTGGAAAAAAACAGCAAATTGTGTCACTCACTCACTCACGCCAATGAATAGGGCATCCAAAGAATGTGATGCTAAAAAACCTTTATTGCAATATTCAGCATGATCAATATCTTCACCACACCAACCCAGAAAAACTCAATGTTTCATGCATGCATACTGCGCTTTGTCAAGAGCTACATCACTTCTGTATGAAAACATTTAAATAGTGAACATGCCCACTTAAAGCTAGGTGCAAACAATAACATTGTGAATTAATATTAATCAAAAACATAGGCTCCCATATAAAATAGCTGTTTAAATACAATGGGTGGGATATTCAGAAATGCGCCATACACTGGCGCAGGACAGATGCAGCAGAAGTCCAATATGCCATGGCACATCGAGTGCGATAGTCAAAGGTTGCACATGGTGACATGTGCCAGCGCAGCATGGCTGAATATTGCATGGATGTGCCAGAGCACAAGCAGGAGTGTGCCAGGGAGCAACCCAACATGTGCAATAGCACAACCATGGATGCGCAAGGGGCTGAGGAAGATTTGCCTGGACACATATGGACCAGCCACAGGCACAGCAAGGAGCAATGCACTGGGGAGGAGGGGGTGGCCGCCGGGGAGGCGGTGGTGCCAGGTAAGAGGCACAGCCGGCCCATGATGGAACACCGCCCAAGGAGAATGGGAACATAGCTGGCCCCCACCCACATACACCACAGTGGTGGATGTAGGAAGGGTGGTACTAACAGCCATGGGTGGACTGCCACCGGCCACCCCTCACTGGATGACATGCACCATACCACCCGGGCCACAGTAGGCAACACCCATGCAAATGGCACCCAACACATACGCCACACAACCTAAACAGTCAGCCCATGGCCATCCCATGGCACAGCCACTGACCAATGAGTGATCACCACCATGCACAGCCCCAGAACAACACAGGTGCACCACACAGCCACCCAGCACACCCCTGCAGCATGGCTCCACACGCCAACCACAAAGCAGACCCAGACACAGATGGGTAACCATATAAAAGTTGTATTAAATAACAAATAAAACAATGCAACAGGAAACAAGGTAGGGGAACTATATACAGAGCAGGATGAAGGCAGGGAAGAAAGGTATGGGCACAGGAGACAGGACTCTACAAAGGGACAGGGAAGGGCATGGTAAGAGTGGACAGGTGAAGGCACAACTGGTGCAGGCCCAACAGGCCCTATGTGCGGCCTCGTCCTGCTGCTGCCTGGTGCTGTCCTCACAGCAGGAGCCATCTCACCACTCGTGCAACCTCCAGTGTGGCGGTGGTGATGGAGATGAGCCATCTCAGGAGGTGGCTGTAGTTAGCCTGTCAAGGACCCAGACAGATACCTATGACAAAGGAAGGAACAAGTGATCAGTGCATGTCCAGGACACCCCAGCCCACCTACCATGCACAGCAGACAGTGGTGTCATGTGCCCCTGGTGTGGCACCCTGACCACCCACAGTGGGTGGACCCACACCTGCCACTGACCCAGCATGCCATGACTATGCAAAGCACTGGACACCACCACCCATGGGCCAACCACCAGCAATGTGGCAGGCAGCTGGCATGGTACAGCAGCAGGACTGCAGCGACACAGGTGGCAGCCAGAAACACACTCAGCCCACCAGCAGCAGCCACACACATGTGAAATGGCCTCAGCACAGTGCCACACACATTGCAGGCAGAACACAGCTGCCATGGCTCTGTGCACAGGGGGCCATGGCCTCCCCCCCACCTCCACTGCACACCCCACACAACAATGTAGTAAAGCACTGTGCCTATCTGCACATCATTGTGCTTCCCATGCTGGACCGGTGGCTCCACCCCTCTGACCCGCATCCCAAGCTGTGGGCCCTGTGACAGCCTGCCATGGCCCGCCAGGTGCACCTGCTGTCCTGGCTCTCCTCCTGTCCTCAGGGTCTAGGAAGAAAACATAAACATGCACACATCAGTACACAGCAACACCATGTGCCCACTGCCCTCTCCCTCCTTCCTGCACAGAGTGCATCCCAGCCCGGCATGGCCACGGTGCAGTGGCGCAGAGCACCCAAACCATGCAGCCCCAGGCCACAAAGCACACAGTGTCAGTGCCCCCCCAGCATGGCATGCAGCCCTGGCAGCCCCGTAGAACATTGGACGTGCACAGACGAAGGCAGAGCACACTTACCTGGCTGTGGCATGGCCCCCCGCGGGATGTGCACCTGTAGCACCCTGAGCCCCTCCGGGTCCCGCCTCTGCAAGTCACCATATCGGTGGTGACACTGTTCCCCACTGCACCACACACCTGTGGCCTGCTCAGCTTCATCTGTCACCTCCTGCCAGACCTCCATCCTAGGCCTGGTGAGGGGCTGCTACCCAAAAAGGCAGCCTGCATGGGGCTCCACCTGGGCCACCAGGTTCACTAATTCTACCTGACTCCAGTTAGGAGCCCTTGGTGCTGTGCAGCATGGCACGTCTACTCCACCATGTAGCAAACCAAAATGGCTCCCTGTAGTGCACTAGCTCCACATGCTTGAGATGCGCACATCACTCGGAGATGCACTGCCCCTGTCAATTGCGCATCCCTGGGGATGTGCAGTAAGGGCATGGCCACACAGGCATGTGGGGCACAGGTCCCTGGGGGCCTAGAGCAGGGAAGGGGTCAGGGGTCATCAAGCACATTGTGCGTGAGTGCACTATTGGAACCATAACGCATGGTGCACAACAGGGGCCTGTGGGTGCCATGGCCTACAGGCCCCATGGCACCTGGGCGTTATAAGGCCAATGGCACCCAAGCACCATAGGCCCCCATAGTGCCCAAGTGCCATTGGCCAAATGGTGCCTGAGCACCATAGGCCCCCATGGCGCCTGAGTGCTCGAGCATCATAGGCCCCCATGGTGCCTGAGTGCCATAGGCCCAATAGTGCCTGAGCACCATAAGCCCTATGGCAGCCAAGCACCATGTACCCTGTGGCACACCTAGTGTATGATGCGGTACTGGGGTAGGCACAGGCCGTGGCGCATGCGCACTGACAGGCACACTGTGCACGCCACAGCCTTGCACCATGACTTGTGCCTGTGCAAATCCATTTTGCAAGGTGAAACAATATGATATTCAGCTGGCATATGCAGATTAGCTCATCAGCCTATCCGTGGTGCACTAAGGGAATTAGCAGCTCATTACAATTGCATATCGGCTAATTTGCATGCAATGCGCTATCAAGGTGCCACAGAACAGCACAGGACATGGACCAGTATTGCAACCATCTGTGGTAAGTTGCACCAGCTGAGGAGGCAGACAGCAGAGTGGGATGGGCAGCAGGAGTGGGGTGCTTCAGCCACTGACCACATGTCATTGCCCGCAGGTAGCTTCATGCCTGAACGAGAGGAAGGTGAGAAGCGTGGGCTTGCATGCAAGTGCAGGCCCAACTTTACGAAGACAGAGGTGGATGCCCTGTTTGAGGTGTACCTCGACAGGGAGCCTCTGCTGAGTGGCGCAACAGACACACCCCAGGCCAGGACCACAGCTTGGGAGGAGGTGGCGGAGGCCTTGAACCAGCAGGGCAACCACCAGCGGTCAGCACAGGAGTGCAGAAAGTAGGTCAGCACTGACAGGCGCAGGATCAAAGAGGAGGTGGCAGCCATCCAGACTGCAAGGGCAGCCACGGATGGGTGTCAGCCCAACGTACCACAGCTGATGCTGCAGGAGGAGCTGGTGGTGGCCACCATGCGGTGCAGAACTGTCGAGGGGGTGTGAGGTGGTGGCTTCCAGACTGGTGGGAGCCCATCACTGCATGGTAGGTACAGTGGTGTCAGGGGGTGGTGGCTGGGGGGATGGGGGGCCTGTGCATAGGCGGCACTAATGTGACTGTTCCCTTTCAGCACTGGAATGCCAGCATGCAGTGGCAGGGGCAGTGGTGTCTGCCGTGGGGGAATGCCCAGCTCTGGAGGACCAGCCATCCACCTCCACTGGCATCTGGGGCCTGATCAATTGCAGCACACTGTCGCTGTCCAGCTGGATGTCTTGGGCATGGTGGTGGACAAGGCCCTGGCTGTGTTTCAATGGGACACCAGCCATGGTGTGCAGTCTGTAGAGATACAGATCCGGGTGCGGTCCGATACTGATGATGATGAGACCATTGTCCTGGACAGCGGGGGTGTTGTCGAGGGGGAGACACCCATACCATACACCATCCCTGGCAGCACTGCCAGTGCCCTGTTGGTGGTGGGTTGCCTGCCTGCCACTTCCCCTTGTGTGGCTGTGTGCAACAGCGGCATGGCGCCTGGGGACAGTGGTGATGGTGGTGGTACAGCCGCAGGGCACTGTCCGGTGCACAGCAGCTGGAGGGGCAGCAGTGGCAGACGGCTGGGGACATTGGGGGGCCAGGTGCAGCGTCCACCACCAGTGTGCCAGTCAGTGAGCAACCCCAAGGGAACCACGCTGTACAGTGCCCATCTGAGTGCGGAGCTGGACAGCACGATCATACACCACCGGTGGGTTGGTGCAATGCCCGTGCATCCCCAGGCACCAACCCCTTGCACGAGCACACCCGATTGCTGCGGGCCTCTGTGGAACATCAGGTTCTGCTCATGGCTGGGGTGCATGAACTCCACACAGAGGTGTGCCAGACAGCTCAGCAGCATGAAAGGGGCATCGCACAGGTCCAGGAGACCCACCACAGACCCCATGGAGTGCATTGTCCACCCTAAGGTCACAGTGTCATGCGAACCCCTCGGTGTCGACTCTGGGATCTGCTGTTGGTATTCCAGGCACGCCCAGAGTGGGCCTGTTTGGGAGCCTGCAGACCCCTGAGAGGACTCAGTCATGTTCCTGCAGTAACACCCTTGGGGGACTGTCACAGACACCACCTATGGCCATCGCATAGCCAGGGTTTGTTGGGTGGGCTCGGCGGAGCCGTCCACATGTCCACAGTGGCCTTGTGACCGCACGGCAGACCTGATGTGCCCATCTAACTGTTTGCTGTCTGCTGCCACCACCCTGTGTGCACATGGGTGTTGTGTGTGCATGTGTATGCCATGGACGTGGCATCTGTGGACTGTGCCACACACTGGCTGTGTGCGCACCTACCTGGCCACTGGCCTGAGTGGCATGTGTGTGATGATGCCAACAGCAGCACCAGATGCACCTGTGCACCGGTGCTCTGTGTCTGATCCATGCCTGGTGCTAGTGCCCATGCACGTGCCTGCGGGTGCCTGTGTGTGTGTGTGTGTGTGTGTGTGTGTGTGTGTGTGCTGTGCTGTGCTGTTCTGCGTGTTGATGAGTGTGGCTGTATGGTCTGGCTCTATGCCCCCGCCCAGCTGTCCAGGCCACAGGGCACAGCCACACATGCCTGTGTGCCGTGTCACTGTGGCTATACCGTACTTGGGTGTCTGTCCACCTACTTGCATGCACCATAGTGCTCCTCCGCTATTGTGACCATGTGCTGGCTTCCCATCCTGGTCAGCTGGGGATCCCTCCACTGACGGGGTGGCTGCCCACTGCCACATGGCCCTTTGGCCATGTCATCCCCACTGCTATTCCCTTCTTTGACCTCAACAGCTATCCCATGGTCTGTGGCCATGTTGTGCAGGATACAGAAGGCCAGGAATAGGCTGCAGGCCTTTGTGGGGCTGTACTGTAGGGCACCGCCAGACCTGTCCAGGCAGTGGAATCATGCCTTCAGCAGCCCAAAGACATACTCGATGATGGTCTGCATGCTGGCGTGTGCCTCATTGTACCGCTCCTCCACAGGGGATGACAGGCACTGGTAGGGGGTGAGCAGCCAGGGCCAGAGTGGGTAGCCACTGTCACCTGTGTGGAAGGAGAGTTGGTTAGCCTGGTGTCCTATGTTGCTGTGCCCCTCATCCCTCCCAGCCGCACTCTGCGGTGCCCCTACCCTGGTGTCCCCACCATGCCCTGTTGTACCCAGCTGCCCATGGTCTCGGCATATTCACCCACTAGGTGACTGGTGGAGATGTCCCCACTCTTGAACCTGTGGCACAGTGCCGAGCTGTGTGAGATGAAGGCATCATGTGCTCCCCCAGGGTGTGTGGCACAGACATTGATTATGCACCCCCTGGCATTGCACACCACCTGGCAGTTGATACTGGGGTAGCCCTTTTTGTTGATGCAGGCTACCCCCACTGGGTAAGGTGGCATGCAGATACCAACATGGGTGCAGTCAATGGCCCCTAGCATGCCAGGCATACGTGCTACCCTGTGGAACTCCAGCTTGTTCACTGTACACTCTGCCTGTGTGCTGGGGAAGTGGTTGTATTCCACAGCATGTGGCAGCAGGGTGTTGAGGAATTGTGTGAGGGAGTCGTGATGTGACTGACAGGGTTATGCCTGTGGTGTCCCCTGCTGGTCTCTGGATGGTGCCTGTGGTGAGCTGGCACATGCCAGCAGTAATCTTCATCTCCACCATCAGGGCGTGGCTCCATCTAGTGGGTGCCTGCATCTCCTCACTACACAGCTCACAGTGCTGCCTCAGAATCACCCAGTTCAGGTGATACCAGCCCACAATCTCTTTATCAGTGTAGTTTTCGAAGGTGGTGTGAGTACGGTACCACCTGTTCTGGGCATACCACCGATGGGCCCTTCCACAGCTGTACCACCTTGCCTCCTGCCTCCCCACACCCCTCATTATGGCCTCCATCTGAAATATGGCACTGGCCATGGTCCCTGTTGTCCTGTCTCCCCCTGGGCATCTGACTCTGCTGGCCCTTCTGGCTGTGTGCAGCTGTGCAGAATGCTCAGTGGGGCCCATGCCTGTGTGCCCTGCCCCCCAGCTGGCTGTCTATTGCCTGTGGCCTCTGACTCCCACCCCTGTAGGTTCCTGTGTTTCCCCTCTCAGGCATGGTGTCTCTGTGTCACACCCAGGCACACTCACAGACACCATCACCTCCCTGTCTGTCACACTCACACGCACTCACTGTCTCACACACAGTCACTCCCTCTTTGTCTCTGTCTCTGTCCCTCTCCTAGTCTCCTAGACTGTTGTTTGCTGGCTTGTCTGTCTCCCTCTGTCCTGCTCCCCTCTGGCGCAAGTGCCCTTCTCCTACTTGCTCTCTGTATTTATAGAATCAAGTGTGTGCCACGTAACTGCCATTTGCTCCACGCTTGCACCATCTGTCCAGCGTTGAATATCGCACTGTGCCGCATAGTCATGACTATGCCCTCTGCACTTGTACATGCATACATTCCCATTGTGCATTGGCGCACTGCCACTTACACTGCGCAGTTGCTGCTGCTGAATATTGCTCTCTGGTGCATTTGCACATGTGCAATCCAGTTGCTCAATGCACAACCGCTTTGTATATCCCACCCTCTGTTTTTTTATTAATACATTTAATTGCCTAATGGCTATTCACAGCATCATTAACAGTTACTTATACCAAAAATAACTGTTTTTGGCCTCATTTTACATATAAATAATTCCTGTTTGAATCAATTGCTGAAATTAATACAGCAGATATACCATAAAAGTGCATAACAAACATCTTTTCACAGTAAATATCCTATAAATCATTTGAGCAATCACATTTTAATTTTTTATTTTTTATAGGGAACAGACATAATCACAGATGTGGTGATAATTCCACCCTATCATTAAGCTCTGGAAATGTGGTGGCCTGTAATCTGAATATCCAGCAATTCTCTCTGTGGGACAATTTATTGTTTAGGTCACCTCCCCTTGGACTGAGCTTCACTTTCTCAATACCCATAAATTGCCACAAATGTTGTGTTTCATCTAATGCGTATATTTTATTCTCCCTCCACAATGCCATATTTTTAAATAAAGTGTGTCACTTAAACTGGAAACCAAAATGTATTATAGTTGAACCTGTAAGTGTAAATTTATTTTACATACATCCCACTTCCTCAGTCAGAAAGGTTATGTAAGCACTAACCCACAAGAGGGCATGCATTTCTAGAAAATTGATGTGCACCTCGGGTAACTTGGGAGGCATGAGGCCAACAGGCAAGTGATTTTCAAGACATCACAGAAGTGTATTCATTCTCAAGAAACTTATGACCTGGAGTGGGTTATTGTGCTTATAAAATGGAAATGTATTTTTTGGGTTAAAAAAGATTTTAATTTCCTTTGGTTTGGTTGTTGTAGGTAGAATATGTGAATTTGGTAGCAAAGGCTCAGTGCATTTCAATGAACCTGGGAAGTGCAATTATTTTGAAGAAATCTATGCTCTATTGTGTGTTTTTATTTTATTGGGAAAATATGTTATTTTCATTTAATTAGTTTGTTGCTAGGTAGATCAGGACAGATTAGTTCCAAAGTGTTCATATAGGAGAGATTAATGAATAGTCAGGTGATTAGTTTAGGCCAATGAAGTTGCTGGGATTCTGAAGGCTTCTTAATCCCATTTTATAAAATGCAATGAAACATGCATTTAACATATCATTTTACTTAAACTGGCCCATATAATGTTACTGAAAAAAAACAACAACAATATAATTTTGGACTTAAATATTTTTGAATTCTTTCTAATATGTTAAGATTGTCCTCCTTTAGAGACATGGCTTCTGGATCAAGTACCATGGCATTAGAATCAAAACAGTATGGTGCAATGTAAAGTCAAAGCATCTTATAAAAAAAGAAATATGCTGTAATACTACAACATGTATTTTTTGCTATTCTGCTTTTATAAGAGGTCTCAACAACTAAGCTGTTGTATGTGGGATCATGAAACAGAATAATATAGTGGAGTTACAGACTTCTCTAACAGTTTTTAAGTGGGTTATTTAACAAGTAACGCATTGCATATTACGGCCTTAGTAATGTATTGCATGAAGATCCTTTAACCTCATTGTTCAATTTACTACATCAAGAGGGCATTTATGAGCTTGGTTTACTGATCTTTCTGTTTCATAAATACAGATCAAACAGCAATTGATTCCATGTTAAATGTGGGGTAGACAGAAACTAATACATTAAAAAGAGAAACTCTAATTTCCTTGAAACCTACAATCAATGAGGAAAAAATTGTCCCTTTTAAATGTAGATTGTATGTCTTAGATTCTCTCTTGTCCTATTGTCCTGAATCAATTACTAGTTCTGCACTTGATGGTCACACATGATGAGTTGCACACTGCTAGTATGAAGCTTTGTTCTGAAAGACAGCACTGAAGAGATCAGTTTCATCATTAAGGGAAGGGTTGTCCATCACACTACAAGTTTTGAAGAGCTTAAATTAGAGGCTGTTGGAGTAAAACATCAAGAATGAGGAAGAAAAAAAGGAGGAAAAGAGAAGAAAAGCAAATCTTATGTAGGTAGATTACTGCATATACTGTAGATTTTACAAAAGTCTACTAACCTCTCAAGTTATCTTGTATACGTTATTTCTGAAAACAATCATAGAAAATCAGTTTCAATTAGATATAGGTAGCACTATAATATATATATATATATATATATATATATATATATATATATATATATCAGAGGCAAAAAATCAGTTTAATGCATCAGTTAGGGTTGCTCCAAGTGACAAAAGTGAGGAAATTGATGTAAGGGTTGAAACTCCCCCTTGCACTCCTCCAGCCCACTCCCCCAACTGGCATTGGGGTGCGCCTTGGGGTCGTCAGCTCTAACTCTCACCCCATCACATGTGGAAAGAAGCTGAGGAATAGGAGAATGGGGTAAGAGTTAGGACTGATGACCCCAATGCACACCCTGATGCCAGTTGGGGCTGTGGGCTGGAGCGTTGCAAGGGGGGTTTCAACCCTAACATCGAATTTCCTCACTTTTGTCACTGTGGAACAACCCTAACTGATGCAGTAAATGGAGATTTTTGCCTCTAATTTCCCTTCTTTTTGAGAACGATAATGAGAAATAGTGAATGTAATGTGGTGGCGGGAGCGTGGCGCCCTTCAGGCCCCTTGCTCCCGCCACGTGATGTCTTATCACATAGTAACACGGTGCCCGCAAACACAAATGGTAATGCGCATGGTGATGCAAAGCGAAACAGAAAGAGAAACAGTACTGTAAACTCAAATGATAGAAATAATGCAAATGCAAGCGCAAATGAAAACGCAAAGGGTAACGCATATGGTGGCGTAGACGGGAATGGTAAGTGAAATGGGTACGGAACCGCAAGCTGAAGTGGTAAAGGTAACAGTAATGTAAGCGCACAGGCTGGTTTTACCCAAAAGCTGCACAGAGAAAGACAGTGAGTACAAAGAATGTATGCATAATAATGGGTCTCGGAGCAGAAAATGAGGAGTTGGAATACTAAATTGCTTATATCTCAGGAACCGTATGACATAGAAAAAAATTTAAAAGTCATATGATTTATGACTTTCTTGGCTAGTTTTGTACTTAGCCCTTGTTAGGGGGCTAAGTGTTTTTCTGATGAAAAGTCTGTATCTCACACCGTTTCCAAGATACGGGCCCTGAAAGGCGCAGCAAACGCCGTAATGCTGTCCTATGGGAAAAAAAAGTTTGAAGTGCCTTAACTTTGCCGCCCTGTAATATTTTTTCACCAAACCACCAAATGGCACATCTGTGGGATGTTGTCTTTCTTCGCTCCAAATTTCAGTGTAAAAGACCAAACTGTTATTTTGCAGGAGGGTGGCAAAGAATTCCTGTCATGCAGCGGACGCCACAATGTTAGTCTATGGGAAAAAGTGTCAATTTGGATTACCGTAACTTTGCATCCATGCAATATTTTGTCACCAAACCACCAAAAGGCATATCTGTGAGATGTTGGCTGCCTTCCCTTCAAATTGCAGCCCAAAAGACCAAACTGTTCATTTGCAGCAGGGTGGCAAAGAATTCCTGTTATTTTGGGCATAGTGTCGCAAAGTAGTGTCGTGATTTGCAAAAGTTTTTGCACAGATTTGTGAAAGTGTCTTGAGTGCAACACTACTTTTTCCAGAAATTGGAAAAACATATTTCTAGGGTGTTTAACCTCAAAATAAAGACATGCCTAGCATCCTCAGGGTCCGACTAGGTAAACACAAAAATAACTGTGTTGCTAGAGGGTCCCAAATTTAAATGGCAAGCATTTTTCTAATCACCAACTGAAAACAAAATGGTGGATTTGCAACACTACTAGGGCCATTTGCAACACTAAAAAGTGCATTTGCAACACTGTCAAACTTTTTATTAACTTTTCCCATTGACTTATAATGGGAAATTGTTTTTTGAATAACTTTTGAACCATTTAATATTTTTTCATGAACTCTTCAAAAGGCACATCAGGGACACTGGCTGCACATTTCCTGAAGTTTTTGGACCAGTAGCACAAACCGTGCGACCTGTAGGGATGAGTAAAGAATTAAAAAAAACATAAACACATGTTCAGATCATGCTTAATAACTCCGCAGCCGTGTATCCGAACAGTACAAAAGTTGGCAGATCCCAAGATGTATGGGTCTTGATTGTGTATTCCAAATTTCAGGCAAATGTGTTAAACAGTTGCAAAGTTATTAAGGTGCAAAATTTTAGGTTGAACAAGTAAATGGCTCTTCAACTCTAACTATGGTAGCACTATTGTGTTACCATAATATATATATATATATATATATATATATATATATATATATATATATATATATATATACACACACACACACACACACACACGCACACACATCTATATAAGAGAGAGAGAGAGAGAGAGAGGAGAGAGAATGTGTGTTGGGCCCTTGTTCCCATAGAAAATGGCATCATGTATTTCCCCATATATGATAGTAAACGATTAGCATATTACAATTAAGCAATAAGACATGCCAGGGTATGTGTTATTATGTAGAAATGTAACTCTTCGGGTGGTTGAAATGTGAGGTTGCAGGCTGAGTGCATTCAACACTCAAGAAGTGACATTATTACACAATAACACACACCCTGGAGTGCCTAATTGCTATTATAAAATGGCTTGTACTATTTAGAATTAAAAAAAAAATTCAATAAATACACTTTTACATTTTTTTGTGGCTTATTATTGTGGAAGGCTATTTAAAGAAGAAGTTCCTTTCTGTGGTTGCTCAGCAGGTGGTGCTGTTGTTTGTGTCCTGTCTGTATGTCTGTGTTTCTATCTCGACAGTCGCCCACTTCGTCTCTCCTTGTTGGTTTGGGTTTATTGTGCTTCTTGCTCCTGCATTCTTCCATTATTGTAAGTTGTACTGATGTATTTTTTGATTTTAAAAATAAGCATTACCCACTAGTTTTTAATTGAGCACAGTGGCTGGGAGGAGAGCACAGCACTTTTGAACTTCACACATGCTATAGTTCGAGCTGCTGTGCTAATGTGTGGGGGCCAATTGCATTTACTATTGGTTTTCTAGATTCTCCTGGTACAGTTTGTAGTATTTGTATGAGGAAAACAGCTCAGGACTCTGGTGAAGATGCTTGGTGGCACTGGTGACTTCAGACAGGTCACAGTCGGGATCTGATAAAGGTCAGAGAGTGGAAAATGTGTGGGCACACTCATTACACTGAGGAGAAGGTACTCAGTATGTTGCTTGCTTTAAATATGGAAAAGGTTGGTGCAGTATGTTCAAGGGATGGAGGGTTAACTGCATATGCCTTTGGTTAGATCATGATGGCTGTTTTTTTTAACTGCTTGTAGCTGCTACGAGGGATTGCATAACTGGTAATTGTGATCTGTGCTTTTCACACCATGCGCTAAGTTCAAGGAGAAAAAGTCATGAAAGTTACATTGATTTCTAACTTTGACTGTCCTATTTCTGGTCAATGTCGGAGAGAGAAAGGAAATTGGTAATGGTGGTGGTGGTGGGGGGTTGTTAAGCCCTGACAGCTTCAGTGTGCAGCAGTGTTTGACTTCTGTGTGCTTGTAAACTTGGGCCAGGATTTTTGACCCTGGTATGCCATTATCTGTGTGCCTGGACTTCATACAGTGATGTTATTGTGAAATAACATCACTGTTCCACGCACCCAGTTACCAATCAGAGGACAGGAAATGTCCATGCCATTGCATAACGCCAGTAATCTAATTACATTGTATTAGTGTTATTAACTTCTTAATAACTTATTAATACCCAACAAGCACTCTCTATGTCTCTCTCTCTCTCTCTCTCTCCCTCTCTCTCTCTTTCATTCTCTCTCTCTCTCTCTCTCTATATATATATATATCTATATATAAATATATATATATATATATATATATATATATACACTGTATATTTAGACAACATATATGCCACCACTACATTAATGTGTTATTAACACCTTACTTTAATAACACATTACTACCCAACACTCTACAAACCACCCCAATAACACATGTAACAAGCCACTTAATAACACACATAAAAAAACCTTGTAATTACACACGTAACAAATACCTTAATAACACATGTAACAGCCACCCCCCCAACACTATGTTAAAATACAGGGCACAGCAAAAAGTGTCCAGTCTAATGCATTATATAAAATAAAAGATGGCAAAGTCCTGCATACTTATGAAATAATACCATCTTGGGGTCCAAAAAGCTCATAAAGGCCACTTGCTGTTCAGGTTTGCGCCTTTATGGCTTGTTCAACCCCTCAGCGGCATTTCCTTGTATATCATACTTTGCCATCATGTTAATGCACCAGTTATGGTGCAACTTAATGCCACAAAAGTAGGGAAATGTGTCATTAGGGTTTTCAACCCTAACCCCCCTCCAGCCAGCAAAAGGGCAACACCACTCAAGCAATCACGGACAACCGTAATCAGGTAAGACAAACGACATACTACCATTTCCATATGACACAAATGCAGTAGCACTGATGTGCTACCTTCATGGTTTTGTATCTGTGGCATGCACACTGCAAGACATTAACACTCACTGGTCACTGCAGATATCCACAATACTCAAATCGCAACACTGATTCTGTATGCAGAAACACATGCCCCTGCAGCCACAGATAAAAAGCCACAATACCCAAATTACAGGAGTTATTTTGTTTGCAGAAGTACAGGCCCCTATGTGGCCTGCACTTCTGTAGCCTCAGGTGTTTATGCACACTGTAAGACATACACATACTTGATGGGCCTGCGCTTCTGAAACCGCAGGTGCAAGACATACACATGGATCTCTGGCTGCAGAAATACAGGTACCACAAAATCCATGATGCCAAATGTAATAAGAATATACAATTTAGCCAGCAAAAAAAGGCCTTGAGGCTTATCATGTCTGCTTGAGCTTGCAGACCTCTCAGTAACTACTGGGGATCTGCCTCCTCCCCCAAATGATGTATTACTCCCTACCCCCCCCCATGCAACTTTTCCTTTTACTCTCTCATCCTGTCTTGAAATGGTTCACAGTCTTTGGGAAGACAACTTCCTCTGGCAACTTGTTCTATTTCAACACCACCCTTTCAGTGAAAAATTGTCTCCTTTAAAAGAGACCTGGACCACTAGACACTTTTACTCATCTTGCTTTTGGGACATCTTAATATAATAAAAATGAATGTGCTCCCACAAATCCTTTATCCACTTCTTATGCTTATTCAGATGTTACCAGGGGGCTGGTTTGCCCCGGTGCATAGAATACTATCTAAATTTCAGTGGCAGGGCAAACCACCCAGGAGAGCACTGGTCCAATTAATAGCCCCTAATGATAGAGGGGGGGGTTGTGGGTCCCCAACCTTTTCTTATATGATCTTGCTTTACACAGCTCTAGGTACTTTCTATGGTATAGGTCAGTCCCTGAGGATCCTTCCTTAGAATATGTCCCCCCAATGGCTATATATTGAACAGTATCAGTCCTGTAAACTGGGACTGGATCTCCAGGTATTGCTATATGTTTCCCAGAAAAAGTTCCCCAGAACCTTGCTGGACACCCCTATGGACATATCAGTGCAGGCCCATAAACAACTATGGGCCTAATTCCAAGACATCTGTCATAACTTGCACTCAGTTGCAAGTTATGCCGGTCACCCCTATGCCAGGGACCCTACGCCGCATTTCAGAAGCGGCATGGTCCCGGCAATTGTGACTTGCGAGATATGCCTTGTGTGTGGCGGTAGGCCACACATGGTGTATCAGTGTCACAAGTTGCATCTCGCAGCAAGCTACAGGTGCCCCCCCAGAGCCCCCCTACCCTGGACCACTGCAGAACACATCAGGGACATGGGGGGCAAGGACAGATGGCACAGACATCTGGGGGGCACTACTGACAGAGATTCCCAGGGGTCCCTCATGATTGTGGGTTTGGGGGGATGGGGTGTGCTAGTGGGACACAGGGGGGACAGCATGGTGCCATTGCTGCAGTACTGTGGCTGCATACGATGGTGCCAGCCATCAGACGCCAGTTATGACAGCTCTGAGCTGTCAGAAATCAGCTATGCAACTGTGTGTCCTGGAATCGCAATTGTGGGTTGTGACAGTGGGCCCTCTGGAATGGGGCTAAGTTGCTGTCGCAACCCGCAGTTGAGCCAGGCGTTGTGGGCAGTGGCATATGTGTGATCATATCTTGCAATTGTCACAGCCTGCAGACGCAATGGTGTAGGTGCCCTCCTGGAATAGCAATGGGCATATTGCATGGCATAAGTCAAGGGATATGTCATGGGGATTGGCATATCCCACCTTACACTGGTGTAGCCTGTCTTGCAATCGGGCCCAATGTTCTTTTCTTAAGACGGATCCCACCAGGGATGTCTCACAACCCTTGTTGGGGAACCCCAACTTTAAAATTGCTGGCCGCCTCTTACTAGGAAGTTTTGTCCTTATGCCATAGTTAGAAAGGTAGAACATCTCTTACAGAATGATAAATTATTAATGTTATTAGAAGCCCAATAGAGGTATGGGATACCTGATTCAGGATGTTTCAAGCACCTTCAACTTACTTATCTATTAGTCCATCATTTTGGGAATGGGGTATGGTCTATCCTATATGGGGCACAAATTCTTAGTTTGGCCACAAATGCTGCTGCTCTCTATGTGATATCCTTTTGTTATAATAAATATTACAAGATCCTTTATCTTAAAGACTCTGGAATGGTTTATTATTGGGATCAGGAGCTCCCTTACCCAAGGGGGACATATGACTGGCCCAATGTATGGAGAAGTACTTACAAATATGTCAAGTGGAACAGGTACGGGTTTATGCAGTTTCAACTTTACCATAATCTTTATTACACACTGGTTAAACTGCATAAAATGGGTAGGACACCTACTTCTACTTGCTCCAGATGTGGTAAGGACCAAAGAATGCTATTGCATATCTTCTGGACCTGCAAGAAAGTAATTCCTTTCTGGGAGGCCATTCGTCAATGTCTGGATCCCTTGCTGGGCTTAGATTTAGCTTTTCTTCTGGAAATATGTTTATTAGAGGTCTTTGAGGATATTTTAATTGGGAATCAGCAGCCCCACATTGCATTAATTTCTGCCTATGCTAAGAAAGTTATTTGGAGGCATTGGTGTGATTCACTAGTTCCCCAATATTTAGAATGGTACAGAGAAGTGTTATTCACTTTGTAGACAGAACAGATTATTGCCAGTTTAGCAGATTGCCTTGAACAGTATAAGACGGTTTGGGAACCGCTATATGTCTTACTAACTTTACAGTTGTTTTTTTTTTGCCCTTTGTTATCCATGTGGGGTGGTCTATTGGCTGGATATGGCCCCCATTGACTCTTTGTTTGTGGACCTTGTATCTTTTAACAACAAGCATTTCTCCTTCTTGGATAGGAGATTCTCAGCTGAGGGATTTGAGCACAGATAAAAATTATGTTTTGTTTCATTTTGCACATTGTTATATTTCTATATGGACTTGCATTTGTATGGTTAATAGGTTTCTCTAGGTTATATCTTCATTTTTCACTCTATTTTCCTTCTCTTCATAGATAGAGCCCAGAGAACACATGCCTTTCCTCTGGGCGGGGTGGTGGGATGGAGTTTGGGGGTTGGGTGGGGGGTGGGATAGGGTGTGAAGATGGTGTTACGTGTGTTTTCATTTGCGTTATTGTTTCTGTCTTGCTTCCTTCTCTGTATTGAATGGTTCTAATTGTGTGTTTTTGTAATTGAAAACCTAATAAAGTATATTCAATATAAAAAAAGAAAAATGGTCTCCTCATTTCCCAACTGAATCTTCCCCCCACTAGTTGAGGCAGTGCCCTCTAGTGGTCATGTTGCCACTATGATTGAAGAAATCCTCAGAAAACACCTTGTTGATGCCCTTAAGGTATTTAAAGGTTTTGATCATGTCTCCTCCCTCCCTTCTATCCTCCAGGGAGCACATGTTGGGATCCAGGAGTCTCTCCTTGAATGGTCTGCGCTGCTTATCCTGGATCATCTTTGTTGCCCTCCTTTGGATTGCATCCATGAAGTTGATGTCTTTCTTTTGATAAGGGCACTAATATTGCACTCTATACTCCAGATGTGGTCAAACCAATGAACTGTACAGTGGCAGAATGACCACCACTCTTCTGCTGGTAATACCCCAGGCTATACAGCTCAACCTCTTTATTTATTTATCTATCGATAAATTAATTTATTTATATATGTATGTATGTATGTTTGTGTTTATTTATACATACTTTGATAACCTGGTAGGTGCACTGGTGCCAGTTGCCTTTTTCAGACATGACCTGGGTACTTCAAGTGCATTAAATACAACAGCAGAATAATGCCACAGTTCATAATACATGGCTTAAGATAATGAGAGGTAGAATACAACATATGGTACAATAAAGTGGCACAGTGTTACAAGTTTTACATTTTCATGATGCACAAGATTAAAACATGCCTTGGCTGCTGCTGTCCTGCAGTGTGCTGAGTTCTTTTTGTCACTCATAATGATCACACCCATGTCCTTCTCCTCCTCTTACTTGGTCACTTGCATATCCCCCAGCCAATATTTGGTCTTTAGGTTCTCATTCCCCAGGTGAATTACCTTACATTTCTTGGCATTGAATCCCAGTGGCCAAATACCAGACAACCTCTTCAGTTTGACTAGGTTTTCCCTACTGTATTGTCCCCCCTCTTCTGTGTTCACTCTCCCACAGAGGTTTGCCTTATCCACAAACAGGTGTATCTTACCTTTTATCCTGTATGCAGTGTCACTGATGAAGGTGTTAAATAACACCAGACTGACCACCGAGACCTGTGAAACCCTGCTAGTGACTGGTCTAGCCTCCAAGAACCCCACTGACCACTACCCGGTGACTTCTATTTTGCCCCCAGTTTCTAACCCTCTATGCCAATGTTGCCACTAACCCAGGTCCTCCAGCTTCCTATTTAATCTCTCATTTTTTCATAATGGTTTTTAGCCACCTTGGCAGAACAGTCAATTTCTCAGCCATGTCTTTGTACCTACAGCTATATCTTACCTCCTCTGCAGTCAGGGATCCTATCCCTCACTGATTCTCCCTGTGGTCGGGCCAGGGAGGAAGGGCCATCCTCCCTCTGGGTCACATATACAGATTTCCTCCTAGACCAAAGCAGAAGAGTGGGCCACAGTACAACGAGCAGGACTTAACTGGCCTGCCATCCATTATTCCTCCTCTTTTCTTTCCTGGGCCCATGGACAATGAGCATGATGAGCATGCTCCACCTCTGTGGAGATACCATCAGTGCTCTGTGCATAAGATACCTTCCCACTATGTGGTTCACTTGCTCTGCCACCCAGATACCTCCAGGTGGCAGTCAACAGCAAGCCATGGTAATCCCTTCCTCGTGGGAGGAAAGCAGTCCTATGAACACTCAATCCTCCCTCACCCAGCCAGCCCCACAAGTAACCCGTATCCATTTCAGAATCCTGGTCACCAGTGTGGTAGAAAGTGAGAAGCTTGATGCCTCAGCACTCCACACCACTGGGACAGCTTTCCTAATTAATCTCTTGTGGAGGACAGAGTCAAAGGCCTTACTGAAATCCAGATACAGGATGTCCACTGCTTGGCCCCTGTCCATAGTCCTGGTTTCCCAGTCGAAGAAATCAATCAGGTTGGTCTGTCAGGACCACACTGACACAAACCCATGTTGTCTCTGGTCTTGGAGCTCACTATCCTCTAGAAAGCTTACCAGTCTTTCCTTCAGTATGTTTTCCATGAGTTTCCCCACTATCAAGGTTAGACTGACCAACGGACAATTACCTGGGTCATCTCTTGGTCTGCTGTTCTGTAGTGACACTACATGCGCTGTTCTCTAGTTTAGGGGTACTTCCCCATCTTCAGAGAGGTGTTAAACAGGTTTGCCAACATGTCTACCAGTTGCCTCAGCACCTTTGGTTATATGCTATCTAGTTCAGGCACTTGTCTACCTTCAGGGCCTTTCATCCTTTCCTCACCCTATCAATTTGATTTCCCATCCAAGACCACTGTCATCCCTTGTCCTATTCCATTTTCCCCTTGGGATACTGAGACATCCTTCTCCTTAGTGAGGACTGAACAAAAGTACTGGTTAAGCACTTCTGCTTTCTCCCCGCTACCCTCCACCCTCCCTATTCAACCTGACTATCCCATCCTTGATATCCCACTTTTCTCTAATGTACTGAAAAAAGGCCTTCTCCTCCATTTTAACCCCCTCTGCTAGTTGCAGTTCTCTTCTTAGTGCCCTGCCTGACTCCCTTGCTTTAGTACAGTACTCCTTCCTGTCCTCATCCCTGTGGGTGAGATTATACTTCCTGAAGGCTGGATTCTTGCTCCTTACTGCCTGCCCACCTTCCCCATCAAACTAGCTGGGCTTCTCTGGCTCTAGATATTTTGCTCTTTATTTTGGTGCACTTGTTAGTGGCTTCCAACAACCCCTCCACGATAGAGGCCCATTTCTGGTCTACCCATATTTCCTTTCTGATTCCAGTAAGGTGTCCCCACAGGATCTCCCCCATCTTGCCATAGTCTGACCCCCTGAAATCTGAATTACAACAGGTACCTCTGTCTGCATAAGTACAGATCCCTGAGGAGCTTGTGCCTCATCAGCCACAAGTGTAAGACATACACACCAGCCTTTGATGCCAGTAGCAGCTGGAAACACTGTTTCAATGTGGGCATCATGGTTTCAGCAGCAGATCTAGAAATTGTTGAAGGGGGTAGCAATTTTTCAGTTATGTAACCACATATAGAAAACCATGCACTAGCAGATGATGCTATCTAGCAAGGTACATTGTACAGTGTGCATGAAAAGCAGGCCTCATGGAGCCTTCTGTTTGCAGAAGTGCAGGCCCCCATGCAGCCGGTGCTTCTGTAGCCACATGTACTCATGCATGATGTATGACATACACACACAGATGTGGCTGCATAAGCACAGGCCACAGATACAAATCCACAAAGGTGGCACATTACTGCTACAGGATTTGTATAATCTGGAAACAGTTGTATGTTGTTTATCTTATCTGCTGATTACCATCTGTGGTTGATTGTGAGCTCTTGTTCTTCTGCTACTTGGGGGAGGTGGGGATTTAGGGTTGGGAATCCTAATGCTACATTGCCCTACTTTTGTGGCTCTAAGTTGATCCCTAACTGGTGCATTTGTGGTGCTAAGTTGAGCCCTAACCAGTGCATTAACACAGATATTTGCAAACAAATTCCTTTCTTTTTGAGATAGTAGAATTGTATCCTCATTCACACAAGTCCATTCAGCACCTGTGTGAAAAGATGGGCGCTGTACTAAGGGAAAACTCAATCCATCTGTGGAAGAGCAGAACCCTGTGGGCCTTGCACATTTGTGCAGGAATGGATATCAAGAATTCATGGGGCTGTCTGGTTGGCTGCAGAAGCAAAAGGCCCTCTGGGCCCTGCACTTCCATGTGGCTGCAGATACAGATGCAAAGTGCAAAAAGCTCAGCTCTCAGCCAAAGCATAGGGACCTCTGTCACCAACAGGTGCAGAGGACCAGGGCCCTATGCAAAGAGGAGAGTTCTCTTCACTATATGGTACTTGGGCCCATACAGGCAACTCTGTACCCTCCCTTCCCAGGCTGAAGGATGGTGTCACATGACAGCCCCATCCCCCAGCCTCAGCCCATTCATCTGGCTCATTGAGTTCACTTCAGAATGGGATCACAAGGCATTATCTGGGGGGGCAGGGGTAAAAGCTGGCAAAACACATGTTTCTTAATAATTAATTTTTTTTTAAATTTTGACTCCAAATTTTTAAGATAGTGATTTTATGACCCTCCCCTATAAACATGACATGTGACATTTATAGAGTATTGGCCAAAACATCATTTTGTAACACAAGTTCAGAAATATGTCTCGTCCAGGGTTTGAAAAATGACACCTGTCATATTTATTATGTGGTGTGAAAAATGGCTATGTGGAAAGTCTGGAGTCAAAATATTGAAAATTAGCAAAGTTACAAGTGAACATTTAAATATTCAGTTGTAACTTACCCATTTTATGATATTTTTATACCAAATTTCTGACATAGTCTTTTTATAACCCTCCTCATGAACTCAGCAGGTGAAAATGTTCAGATCTTGCCTGAAATGTGATTTCATGCAGCAACTGCAAAATCGTGTTGTGTCATGTATTTGAAAAATGTTAACTGCCTTATTTCATGAGGTGGGGTCCCAAAAGGACATGTAGAAAGGTTGGTGGAAAAATATTGAAAAATTAGAAAGTTATGAGTAAAAGTTCAAAAGAGAATGAAATACATTGAACTGGACTTACTTTATTTTCTCATATCGCAGTCACCAGTTTGAACAGCAAGATGTGTTTTTGATTGGAGAGTGGATATACATCGTGGGACATATGACATATTCAGGTGAGTGAGTGAGGGTGTATGAGGGGTTGTGGGGTGAAAGGTGTGTTGTTCTCAAACAGAAAACATGGGTGAATGACTCCTCTTGGTAAGCTGGTAACTCAGGGTGGGGGGCTTGTTGGGCCAGATTGACCATTTTTTTAAAGGTTTAATAAAAAGAAACAGATTAATGAGGGATGGTTTTCTTTTTTCGCAGGGGGACTTAGCTGACACTGGGGATTAGGCATCCAAATGGTGGAATGCTCTTCAGAGACACTGGGGGTGGGCACCCTAGTGCTACCACCTCTAGTTTGGAAGGGAGGGAGGTGACTGGAGTGGGGGGAAGAAAGAAGTGGTACCAGAGGTGAGCACCCTGGTCTGCTTAGATAAGAGAGATAGATGGATAAATAGATTAGAGGGTGAGATAGATAGATAGATAGATAGATAGATAGATAGATAGATGGATGTAACTAAGACAGACTGCCCGATCACCAGACTGCTGGCTCACTGCTCCCACTCAAGCCAGCAAGACAACACTAGCTGCAGCTGCACAAATCAAGAAAGTCCCATTGTTCTCATACAGAGACTGCAGATAAATGGCTTCTCTCGCTAAGCTGGACACTCAGAATTTTTGGATGCCCAGAAACCTTATTTCCAGGCCCATTTTCCAAAAACTTAACACCAGAATCTATCTAAATTGGTCCTGCTTACCTAAGTTCAGGAGTCTGTTTTTTTTGAAAATACATAATGTTCTTATGCATTCTTAATGTTTTTTAGTATAAAAAAGAGAAGATAGTGGCCATCATGAACAATATTTTTTCTCATGAATAATAAATCGCTAATTTTGCAATGATAAACTCTCATGAATTATGTTTTTCATCATTCGTATTAGAGCAGATGCTTATCTAAAAACCCTACTGATCATGCTCTGAAAAAAAATACAATTCTTATAACTCTAGAAATGTTTAATATGTTTTCATGAAACTTTCAAAAAACACTACTTTGGCACAGGATGCCTCTACCCTGAAAGTTTCATCAAAACATGCTGTACTGTCTAGGCTGTATGTGAGAGCACAAAATGTGCATTAAGTATAGGAAAAAAAAACTGTAATTCATTAAAAACTGATGTTTCATATTTCAGAAACTGTACAGGATGTCATCGCAAAACTTTTCACATTCCGAGACCCAGTCTGTGCATACAAAAATTATGGGATATTTTGTCAAATACCACAAAAGTTATTAAGGTGCAAATATTGGGGTTTAATAGTAAACACATTACTCAACCCTATCTATACCTGCACTAATATAAATCGATTATATATATTTTATAGGTATATATATATATTATGTATCATTTATGAACATAGATTTGTCAAAACAAACATGGTATTCTGGGCCATGTGAGCAAGATAAATGAAGCTGGTCACTGAACATGCTCAGATATTTATCTAACTCATTTTGATCACACTGAGCATGCTCACAAATTTATTTTCAAATGTGAAGATCAATTTCTATGCATGCTTGTCCCCCAGGACACCTATAAAAATTAATTATTATGGCTCAGGCTCTTCCTGGTAAAACTCATTAAATAAATAAATAAATAAATAAATAAATAAATAAATAAATAAAATATGAGATACCATTTGTTTTTTGATTGAATATACAGTAGTTTATACAGTTTGCATTTTTTACTTCTTTACTTTTGGAGTGTTTTACCATTTCAATGACAAACCACATAAACGCCTGCTGTATAAACCAGATATGCCATGTGCTAACTGAAGATATCACTTTTATCTTCATTTTAGGGTATAGGTCCATTACTATCTCACTTGTGCATTCTCCACTCATGAGATCTCAATAGGCCAATACATCTCATGAAAATAAAGAAGATATCTTAAGTCAGCCCCAGTCATATGCTACATGCAATAGCTGTGAACTCAGATAACTGCTGATAAACAATGTTTATCAGACCAACTATAGGAATAAATTGGTGACCACAAATTTATTAGTGCAGTACTGTCATTATGGCTGATTTATTTGTATATCACTGTTGTCATGTCTGAGACACTCCCCCCCCACCGCCCTCCACTTGCTGGCACGTCTTCCATCATTTCAACATTCATTTTTTTCTCTCACACCCTATGTACATACTGCATACACACAGTCCCCTTGACACAAGGTGAGTTTAAACCCCAAGAAGCTCTCCTTTTGCAATGAAAAGAAAGCCCCAAGAAACTGTCATTTTGCAAGGAAAAGAAAATATTTTACTTTCTTTTTCCTGTGACTTCTCTTTTCTTTCCCTTGCTGCTCTCCCGGCTGACCGCTCTATCACTGTCACTCTCCCTGGCTCTCATGTACACAGCAAACCATTACTGGAAACAGCATTCAAAATAAAAAAAATGCAGGTATATATATATATATATATATATATATATATATATTTATTTTTTTTTTATCAGCCATGCAGCACAATACAAAACAAGAAAACTGACCCAGCATAACTCCTCAACACTTCATTGGATGGTCTGTCTCTCCCTCCTCACAGTAACTGCAACCATGTTTCAGGTACCAGCTCTGATTCCATCTCTATGATCACACTTGCCACTGTGCTTTGGACCGGAAAGAAACAAATGACAAATTATTTTTTAAATTTAACATTCCACACTGTAGGCAAACCATCCTCACCTTATCCCAAACCACTGGGTAAAAACACCCTCTCTAAAAGGTGCCCCCATCAGGTGTACCACCAGGTGCTATTTTTTTTTTCACTCCCACCACTTCGGAGGGCTATTAATCCCTGTCCTGTCCATCTTTCAACAGATGTCCTTGTAGCCCACTGGGCTACCTACTGCCATCTGTGGACACCACTCTGCGCCTCTCTCAGTGCCAAGAAGCCTGTTGCCACCAGCCCCCTGGAAACAAGCATCAGGTACAGTCTATACACAGCCCTGGCCTCCACAGCTGCTGCTTTTGCTGCCAAATTGTTTGCCCACCCCTCCACCTTCCAGGCCACCTTTAAATGCACTTAAGCTCCTCCCTCCCCTACCCCGTCCTGTCCCCATTGGCTCCCAGTACTAGAGCTCTGGAGCTTAAAGCTATATGTCCCCCCACCCACTTTGTTGATCTCCCTCTCTCTCTCTTGATCTCTTAAAGCTTCCTCACTGGTCTGCTGTTCTCATCCAGCACTGCTCAACCAAAAGTGTCCTAGACCTGTGTTTTGGACTCCAAATTTTTCACCTCCTCTCTACCAGTGTCCATTGTTACCATGAACCTGCCCTAGCTCACACAGTTTGAGATCTCCCTAGCATCTGCCCTGGTGCTGACAGATGTATGTGCCTCAACACTGGCCCAGGACCAAATGTATCTTGCTTACCTCTCAGAATCCTGCTCCTCCCAGTACACGCTACATTCCTTCCCTTGTGGGAACTCTCCTACCCAGGTCACATCACCCTCTCCTTCCTCTTAAACAAGGAACGTCACTTCCTTCGTCATAACCTGGCCTTCATATCCTGCTCTATTGCCATTCCCTCCTGCACCTGCATCCCATTCATATCCCTACTACTCTGTGCAGGAGACATTGAGAGCAACCCCAGCCCCTTCATTCCCACATAGCCCCTCTGACAGCACCTGGACAAATGTCCCAGGGCTAAAAATTGCCCATATAAATGTATGTAGTCTCCCCTCCAAATACCAGGACCTGGAAGCATGAGTTGAGCTATACAAACCCCACATCCTGGGACTCTCCAAGACATGGCTAAAACCTCACTTTACTGATGCCACCTACCAACTATCTAGGTATTCCTCCCACTGCCTGGATAGACCTTGCAAAAAAAAGGGAGGTGGGGTAGCTCTGTTCATCAAGGAACCCCTATCAGCCAACATAGTTCTCCACTCTGACCCAACCTGTCCCAGTGAATGGCTTCTCGCCAAACTCACCCTGGGAACTAGCAAAAAACTCTACATCAGGTGCTGCTACAATCCCCCTACAGCTGGAACCAAAGGCTTAAACAGCTTCCTCTCTGGCCTGAGCTCCATATCCCACACAGAGACTCAGTTCTCTTGGGTTATGTCAATCTAAACTGGCTCAGTTTCCACCAGCCTGACTATGCCTCCCTCCTAAAACAATACAACCTGGCCCAAACTATTAACCTTCACATACAGAACTTTATGGGCGCACACACCCTAGATTGGATTGTAACTAACCGGAAGGACTGTGTCCTGCACGCTGGGTACCATGGCTGACTCCATTAATGATCACTCCCCTACGTACCTTGTTTGGTCATCCAAACTTAAATGACCCCCTCCCAAATACCTGTCTTTTCATAACTTCAGAAGCCCAAACACCCCCGTCCTTCTCTCTGAGGCATAGGCACTGGACTGGTCTGCCATTTTTCTCAGAATCAAATGTGACCCAGGCAGCATCCATGTTCACTCAAACTCTCCTTACTCTATAGGGCAAACATTTTTCAGTCACCACCAGAAGGATGAGGGGTGGCTACTCACGATGGGTCATGAAAGACCTCCTTACCCTCATGAAAGACAGGGACTATGCCTGGTCAACCTATAAAGCATCCCCATCTCCGACCCTACGGGATGATTACAGGTGTCAGAGGAACCTTTGCAAACACCTGGCCAAAGCTGTCAAACAGACACATTTTTGCAGTCTCCAGCAAACTAACCTCAGGGACCCTAAGCAATTCTGGGCATCCATTGGCTCGCTACTAAACCCCCCTCCTCCAGTAAGCCTGTCCCACAGCTACACACTACTGCAGGCCTTATTACTGATCCCCAAGAAGTGGCCAAGGCCCTCAATGACAAACTCTCTGACCTCACTATGTACCTGTGCAAACTCCCAAATGGCATGCAAAAAAAACCCTGTCCCCTTGCATGGTCCAATGACATCACTCACCGGGCCTATCTCTCAACCTCCACCTCCTCCCTTTTTCTTCAAAATAATCTCACATGCTAACGTAGCTAAACTCCTAAAGAGACTCCCAAACCATGGCTCCCCTGGAGCAGATGGCTTATCCCCTGTCTTCCTTAGACTTATCTCCCCTACCATCATCGCCTCCTCAATGTTAATTTTCAACCTCGTCCTGACCACTTCCTCCATGCCCATAACATGGAGAACCATGAAGGTCATTCCCATTCATAAAGCCAGGGACCCACAATCCACAGGCAACTATCACCCGATCTCCATCCTTCCTCACCTAAGCAAGCTACTTGAAAAAGCCATCCACCACCAACTTGCTGATTACATAGGTAACTACGACGTACTATGTAGCCAACAACATGGCTTCCACAAGAGTCACTCCACCACCACTACCCTCACACTCCTAACAGGCCACATCCTCACAAACATGGACTATGGAAAAGCAACTCGCACAGTCTTCATTGATCTCTCCAAAGCCTTCAACCTGGTCAATCACTCACTCCTCATCTCCAAATTGCATCACCTTAGCTACTCTCCAGAGGTTACCACCTGGTTCAGAAGCTACCCACAGGGTGCTCCCAGTTTGTGTGCATTGGCCCAGCTGGCTCGCCCACCTTGCCTGTCTCTACTGGGGTCCCCAAAGGCTCTATCCCGGAACCCCTCCTTTTCTCCTTATTCTTTAACTCCTTTCCAGTGGATAGTCTCAACTATCACTCAATCCTTTACACTGATGACCTCGTGCTCTTCTGTAGCAGAAAGTTTCCTACCCTCATTTCTGCAGCCCTCTCACAAAACTACACTGCAGCCCACAGCTGGTTCTCTGACAACTTCCTTCTGGTCAATGCCAGAAAACCAAAAACCATGTTGTTCGGATCTAAACCCTTCCTAACTAAATGCAAATCTAACCCATCCGTAATCATTATGTCCCCTGATGGCCATGCCCTAGAGGATGTCAAACACTTCAAATATCTTGGAGTTGTGTTTGAACCCTCCCTTTCCTTTACAGAGCACATAAACTCCCTGGTTCTAAGATTTCACCAAAAACTAGGGGCTGCCTATAGATACCAGCAATACCTCATCCCTGAGGCCTGCCATGCCATCATCCAGTGAAATCTGCTACCTATCCTGGACTACTGTTCTCCCATATACTCCAGGACCTCTGCATTCACCATGGCAAAATTATCAGTAGCATACAATAGTGTCTGCTGCTTCTCCCTGCTGGCCACTTTCTCCACACACCACTGTACACTCTACACTACACTACACTGGGGTGGCTCCCACTACAAGCCTGCTTTGACCTTACACTGTATAGTTTTTTGATTCTGCCATCTGTACTGGCCAGAAATCTCCTCTTGCTCCCCATCTCACCACTTAAACCTTGCACTGCTGCCTATGCTACTCCAGTATCTCCTCCCTGAAAATCTCCAGGGTAGCCACAAACATGGGCACTAGAGCCCTGTCTGTAGCAGCCCCCATACTATGGAACAAGCTGCCCACTGAACTGCGCACCTTAAACACTCACCACCAGTTCAAGACTCACGTCAAAGAGTGGCTCCTGTTGGCATTCACCTGCCACTGCTTTAAGGACTAGCCCCCCCCCCCATAGGTTCCAGGGGTAGGGCCAAATAGGATCTCTTATTTACTGAAACTGTACCACCATGAGCCTTACTTTGCTTTATTTGTTGTCCCTCAACTACTGCCACCATGTATTGCCAAATGTAACAACTGTAACCTTTCACTATGTATTACCTGCTTTTGTTATGTTCTTGTTATTTTGATGTTTCTACTCTGTGCCACCTTACATGGCCCGGGTTGTGCCTGAAAATGGTCCCTGGGATCAGTGCACCTACCTGGTTAATAAAGTCATAAATAAATAAAATAAATAAATACATTTTAGACAGAAAAGTTCTCTCCAACAGAGCAACCACCTATCAGCTCTTACATAATGATGTTGACATCAGCATCACGACACTCACATCCCTAACAATGCCCATGGCAGTGGAACACAAATAAGTAGGAATAGCACTACTTCTCAAAAACGTACCTCCAATTTTGCTAATTAAAAAATAATATATATAAATATAACACAACACAATCTATCACACTAGGTCTTAACCTATTGCATAAATGAAATACGTAGAGGTGACCTTGTGTGATAAATGATTTATCTATACTTACACTGTTTGACCTCAGACACCTTGCTCATGGCTTATGGCACTCATAAGGTTACCTGAGGTCTAACAGCACTTGTATAGTCAAGTCAAAGTTTATTGGCATGAAATAACTCCATTGAGCAGACTCATTTACAAGCGGTTCCTTAGACAATAGGTGAACAGCACATACAATAAAAGTGAGACAGAAGTATATTTAACATGTGCAATAGAACAGAATAAATATATATCAGTCAGTCACAGGTGGAGGAAGGGAGAGGAGAAGATGGGTAGATGAGATCCTCAGTAGAACTGTGTGGACGTAAGATGGGGGTCGGGGGGGTATAGGTTGGGTTAGGTGGGAGAATAGAGGTTGGACCCATCAAGAGAAAGAGCATGGAAGGTTGAGCTGGGCAGGCTGTGGCTGGTGTTGGAAATGGGGAAGGGTATTTATGATGGGCAGGTATAGAGGGAGGAAATTTAAGGAGGGTGTGTAGATAAATCATTTACCACACAGGTCACCTCTGAGTATCCCTACTGACCCAGAATACTTCTGCTGAAATACAGTATCTCATTTACATTGAGGTATTATATTACTCATTTTACAGCTGGGTGGACCGGAGCACTGGGAGGTAAAGTGACTTGTTCATGGTCATGGGGTGAGTAAATGGCTTTAATGTGAATTCAGCTTGGGTCTCCTGGTTCCCATGCCTGGGCCTTAGCTACCAGCCCACATTGCCTTTGATTGTATAGATCACATTTCATATATATTGCACAGCATCTCAAACTTATTTTACAAAGCAATCACTTAGACACTGGTAGTGCAGTAATTGCATACATGCAAATGGAGAAATCACTATAGAACACCATCCCTTACACATTTATGAAAATTTGAACTGGCAAACTTATTTATACAAAAACAAAATATTGGTACAAGTTTAATCCTCATCTGTTTTTAAAGGGCCATTTGGGCAACCACCATTCTTGTGCAAAAGGGAACTCCAGTTAATGTCATATCCAAAGGACAGCACCTACAACCATATAGCACCCCTATAACCTTACTTCTTCATGGCAATGCTGAGCACTGTGATTTCAGCATTGGTATGAACCCATGTTCCTGATGTGGTATTTGAACCCAAGATCTTCTGACCAGAAAAATGAGACTGCTGCAATTGAGTCACACTTATATTACTGCACGAACAAAACATATTATAGTTCACATTGTTATATAATTTACACTTGTGGGACAATGAGTTAATTGGAATATTCATTGTATTAAAAGTTAACAGCTAAATGCTGTTGTGTTTTGGAAGCATATTTTTAATGAGACCACCATTAATAATTTATGAGAATACCTAGTGCATTTCCTTCTGAACTGGTTAAGAAAAATATATAGCCTATTAACCAAGAGAAACTGACCCTTCAAAATTCATTAGAAACAAAATTTGCCCAATATCAGAAGGCACAAGCTAGCTCTCTACACTTTAATGATTTCTTGGCACTTGCAGTCAGGCATTGGAACTCCACACTATTAGGCACAAATGGCATTTTGAAATGACTTTTGTGGGCACCCCAAAAGACATTGTTAAGATTTACATTTTCAAATATATGCTGACCTTTTTTTTCCTTTTCTCTTTAGTTCACTTGTCATCAGTATGTAATTGAATCAATATATTTCCTGATCAACTCAAAGATTGAATAAGGTCACAGGAAGCCATGTGTGGACATTAAAAATCATTATTCTGCTCAAAATGAGCAGAGATGGCCTAGGCCATTCAATGTTCCAAATGAAATTCTATTAGATTCTATTACACTTTTACAATTATAGAGACATTCCAATATTACAAGGGGAAATGAAGTCATAATAAAAAGCCCAGAGGTGTATTACAAAGAAATAGCCATACTATTTTTCTTGTTAAAATCCATGATGAAAGGAACTCAACTACTTTTCAGTCACTGAGATGTGACCTTCTTCTTAAAAAAACTACTAGAGGCCAGTTCTTTTTGTGTTTTTATTGTTGCAATCATGAGAGCTATGCATTTCTTCCTACATCTTTGAAGCAGGCTGTTTACAGTTTTATATTAAACAATATGGGTTTAAAATACTAGCAAAGTTAGGGGTGGGGATGCTAAATGTTCAACAATTCAAAAATAATCCTGTGAAGCTAGCCTCTTTGATGAAAAATTAGGTTTGTGTCTCATCGGAATATACAACATATTAGTATTGTACCCTAAAATGAAAAAAAAAAAAGTGTTTTTGGTACCAAATCTCTTCGTATACTGTAACTTGAAGAGCATCCTCTCTCCCTCTTCACCATATATATGTGTTTATGTATGTATGTATATATAGAGAATAAAGGATGGGGAAGTGTGTGTTATGAGAATTTAATGCTCACCCAAGATGTGGGATGCTACATAAACCCCGAGGGCGAAGCCCAAGGGGTTTATCAAAGCATCCCACACCGAGGGTGAGCATTAAATTTGAATATGACACACTTCCCCATCTTTTATTTTTTATAATTTGCTGGTGAGCAATTTTTTCCAGTCTGAGTGCTGTGACACACACACACACACACACACACTCTCTCTCCTTTTCAATCCCCTCCGCACCCCCTCCCATTTCAGCTTCAGTCTAGTTTTTGGGGACACACTGCAGCAGCCCCCACACAGCAGCTTTAAATGCAGCAGCAGCTTCTACCTCCCACTTCAGATTCCAGAGCTGTCCCTTCCCCATTCCCTGTACCTCTCCCTCTTGTCCTTTAGCAGCCACACAACAGTACAGCAGCCTCCAGGTCACACTTTATAAATTATTCAGTTTTATTTTAGTTATAGCTCAAATCGCAATTACGAGGGATCGCGCTTACCTCTTACTATAGAGAGTCAGCCACGGACCGCTCCTGCTGTAAGAGTGCCTCACGGTCATCATCGTCTGAAGCTGACGAACCGCAGGATCAACCAGATACTTTAAAAAAAAAATAGTGATAGGATTAATGGTAGGATCAACCAGATAGCAACAAAAAAAATGATTTTAAAAAGGTAAGGGTCTTGTTGTGGCAGCTCCTCGCTAATAAAGACACGGAGCTGCCATGTTTTAAGATTTGTTTAGCCCGCCCACACAGAAAACGGGAGCCAGTGAGGGATCGCTCACTTTTAACAGACTGAGCGCGTGAATGCCATAATAACTAACTAGTTATTACAGTAAATATCAACTGCTTGAAACCATTGAAAAAAATGCTCACCAGTAATTATATATATATATTTGTGTTGCCCTCTTTCTGTAAATCATTTGTTCTTGAGCAGAAACTTAAGATCTCAGCCATGTAGTACATCTAGTTGTCTTTTCATTTGTCTCTTAAGGTTAGGTAATTCAGTCAGCCAGGAATTAATACAAAAGTATATGGGTATTTGGTTCTTCCGAGCTTCTGATACATCCTGTAAAATGGCATAGTGAGTGGGGAAAAGTGTTTTGCATACTGACAAGGCTAGTGAGATAATACGCCTGGGGCTGATCACCTGCCAACACTCTACAAAAATTTAAAACAGTCCCCCATAAGCCTGTTGTAAGCTTGGAGTCAAAGAAAAAAATCCTTTGATATCAGTTTTTCAAATATGCAAGATATACATTTTTTTAAAATACCTAAGTTAATAGCAGAAAGAACTGGAAGGGGACAGGATCAGTTGTGTTCCAGGACAGTAGTTGCTGCTGTTGTTTTCACAGGGTTCTTGTGGATTTTACTTGGTAGGTTAATTCTTTTCTTTCTTACTTCTAAGGGGCTAGCAGGGTATTGTTTTGGGGGATGCTGGATGTTTGTAAACTGATTTGGTGGCTGTAAGTGGAGCTCTTTTTGTGGATGTTTCACTGTGTAACAGGCTGCGCTGGTAGAGGCCTATTTCTTCTGATTTAAAACCTATTTGGTGGGATTTGCTTGGGCCTGTTTCTTTAGCTGCAGGGCTTGGAGGGGAGACACAGGGCTGATACACTGTCTCTTGTCAGGTGTCTGCCCAAGACCGCCCTCCCCCACCCCTCCCTCCCCAGAAGTCTGCAAATTTATAGGGGAACACCTGCCCTGCAATTGGAGGAAAAGGCTGCTGGTGCAGCTCATGTAGTTCTAGCCACTGGGGGTTGGAGTTAAAGGCTGGGAGAGAGGAGCTTAGGGAGTTGTTCATTTCCCTTATAAGTTTAATGTGTTGTACTGCACCTAGTAACAGAGTTACTGGTGTACAGTGGGACTGTCTCTAAGATTAGTGGGTGACCTGATTAGGCAGTAGGGGTATCTTGGACTAGGGAGAACCTGGTGGCTCACCCAAGGAAACCTATTTGGAAGGGGATGGAACCATACATCATTAGGGCTGGCATCTTTGGGAGGGTGGTGGGGTGCACAGGGTGTGGAGCAGCCATGATACTGGACTGGGCTTGGAGTTTGGTGGTTGCCAGTGTGCTACCAGCTAGCACAGCTTAGGAGGAGGTTGTGGGGATGAGGAGAAAGCTGGGGAAGGGGTGGTATGGTTGGGGAAGGGGCTGGAAATCTCCCACAGGTTGCACCAAGCACTGGGGTGGGGGTATAGGGAAAGGAGTGCAGGAGAATACTCAGGGGTCACATAGGGACCCTGGCAGAGGGGGTCCAAAAGGACACTACCAAGGAAGCAGGCAGGTAACTGGGGACCCTCACAAAGGGGGGATGGAGGGACAACATTCTCAGGGAAGTAGGCAGATGGCCAGGGCTGGACAGAAGGAAGCAAGGCGGGGAGGTGGATCAGACCTTATACTCAGTAACCGCTTCAATTCTCTTCTTCTGCTCAAGGATGAGGGGGGTGATGTAGCCACGACAGAGGTGGTTAGAGATGGAAAGGGTGTGGGAGTGGGAGGCAGGAGGCAGGGGCCAGATAGCAGGAAGAACAGGGGGACCTGGAATGCAGGAGAATGGGGGGAGCAGTGAATCAGAGCAGGAGAGGCAGGGGGAAGAGGGAGGAAAGCGCAAGGAGAAGGACCAGTTGGGAGGAAAGGTAAAGGAGAAGGACCAGAAGTACAAGGAGGATTCAGTAAAGGGAGCTGAGGGTTTAGACCAGGGAGCACGATGAGCAGAAGGAACTAAATGGAGACAGGAAGGAAGGGAGGATGAGTCAGGCTAGTTTAGCAGATGGGAGAAGGACCAGTTGCGAGCAGTGAGGAGGATTGTAGGTACAGAAGGATACTCAGGAGGAGGAGAGGCATAGGATTGGAGGGAGGGAGTGCCATGGTAAATAAGGATGGGGGGCATGTGGCACCCAGATAGGGAGGAACAAGGAGCCAGCTGGGTGGAGGGCCAGTAGAAAGGATGAGGGACATGGAAGGGAAATGGAGGAAAGGAGTGGTCAGAGTGCTCCTGCTGGGGATTCTATGATCAGGGTATCAAATGGGATAGGGAGGGAGAAGCCTGGCCAGTTAGAACAAGATGCTTCCCTGGACTAACAGTGCACAGGGCTAAGCATGAGGTATATCAGCTGGCAAAGGACTGTGGGGGTTCCCCAGACATACTGGTCTACCTGGGTACAAATGACATTGAGGGAAACAGCGAGCTAGAGATACAGGCAAGATTCAGGGAGCTCACCAGGGTCTGTCATGACATAGGATGCACAGTTTCCTTCTCAGAAATCCTGCCAGTGCCAAGGGCTAGTGGGGAACACAAAAGAAAATTAGGAGATAAACCAGTGGCTCAGGGAGGGTGTGAGGCCAGAGGGTATGGGTTGATGGGGGACTGGGGGGAGACCTGGGAGGATAAGGAGTTGTATGCTAGAGATAGACTACATCTCAATTTGGAGGGAAGGGGAATCCTTAAGTTGAAAATAGAGGAGTTCATTGGTGAAAAGTGGGGTTTAAACTTGTGAAGGGGGGTGGGATGGGAGAAAAGGCTGTCAAGGGGGTGCCGATAAAGGAGGGACTCTGTCTCCACCCCTCTGGGGACCAGGAGGATTGCAGGAAAAGGCCAACTGGCAAAGTGCAGACCAGGAGAAAACAGAATCCCCATGGGAATACGAGCAGGGGAAATGGAACTGTAGGGAAAGGGTGGAAGGTAGTCCTGCTAAATGCCAGGAGCTTGGGCAATAAAATGCCTGAGCTCCAGGCGATGTTAACTGAGGGAGCAGTGGATGTGGCAGCGGTCACTGAGACTTGGGCCACTGCAAGACATGACTGGGACCTGAACCTGGAGGGTTACACTATGTTCAGGAAGGACAGGGGAGGGAAGGGGAGGGGTAGCAATGATAGTCAAAACTACATTGGCATAGGGAGAGAGGAGGAGGGAACCGTGGAGGCGATTTGGGTCCACCTTGATAATAAGGGGGCAAGAGAGTAAAAATAGGAGTGGTGTATAGACCCCTGCCTGGCGGAGGAGCTGGAGGACAGTCTGGTGAGATGTTAGGAAACACTGCAGACTGGGCAGAGGAAAGGTGGTGGTGTTAGGGGACTTAAACATGCCAGGAACAGACTGGGAGACTATGACATCCTCTGTGACCAGGAACAGAGGTTGTTGGATGTCTTCAAGACGCTGCTCCTAACTCAGCAGGTGAGGGAACCGACCAGGAGGCACGGGTACTGGATGTGGTCCTGGCAGACAGTGACCAGATTGGGGAGCCTTGAGGTAAGGGACCCATTGGCGGGGAGTGACCATGCCACGGTCTGGTTCTGCCTGGACCTAGGAGGGGTAGAAGGCTGCACAAAGACGGAAGTAACCGACTTCAGGGGGGCGGATTTTAAGGAAATGGGAAGGATCCTTAAGGAGCATTTGGATGGGATTGGGTCAGACATGGACGCTGATAGTAGGTGGGAAATCATCAGCAGAGGGGTGCAGAATGCTACCAGCACCTGTGCAAGAGTAAGACGAAAATGCGGTAGGGCCCAAAAACCCTGTTAGTGGACCAGGGAGGTCCAGGAGGTGGTGCGGGGAAAGAAAGCAGCCTATAAGAAATTCAAGTGCTCAAGGAGTGAAAGGGATCGGGAAGTGCGAGGCTGATGGCTAGAAGGGCCACCAGAGTGGTGAGGCGGCTAAGGCAAGGAAGGAGCAGAACCTGGCCAGGAAATTAGGAGAGGAAAAAGGGTTCTTTAGATACATTGGGAAAGACAAAGGTGAAGGGCAGATTAGCAGGATTAAATCAGGGGAGAGATGGGCACAAGACCGGGGAGCAGGCTGAGGTACTAAATGAGTACTTCACCTCAGTTTTCACCAGGGAAATGGGATGCTGCATCATACATGGGAGGAGACAGAGATAATGAGGAGGGGGGACCCTACCGATCGGCAGGTCTGGGGGGGCATCACTGGCAGGTGGGGAGGGCTAAGCAGGGAGAGGTACCAGAAATGGAAATCACAGCAGAGAGGTGAGGAAGCCCTCAGCTCCCTTAAGATGGAGAAAGCACTGGGGCCGGATAAATTACATCCTAGGTGTTGAAGGAACTTGCAGATGTCCTGCGAACCCCTGGCAGAGCTTTTCACCATCTCTGAGGACAGGGTGGGTGCCCCAAGACTGGAAGGTGGCGCATGTAGTGCCTATCCACAAGGAGGGATCAAAGGGAGCTGGCAGGGAACTACAGGCCTGTCAGCCTGACATCGGTGGTGGGCAAGGTGATGGAGGGCATTGTGCAAGAGAGGCTAGGGGGACCTGGATAAGTCGGGGTGCCTGGACGATCAGACAGCATGGATTCATCCGGGAAATTGTGTCAGACAAACCTGGTGGAGTTCTATGACTGGGTGACAAGTGCCTTGGACCTGGGTAGACCAGTGGATGTCCTCTTTCTAGACTTCAGCAAGGCATTTGACTCTGTTCCTCACGGGCCTGTTGGATAAGCTAGGAGAAATGGGGTGGAAAACCAGATGATCAGATGGATAGGCAATTGGCTCAGGACCCGGACCCAGAGGGTCGTAGTTGGTGGGATAGTCTCATCCCCAAGGAGGGTCATTACTGGGTCCCACGGGATCAGTCCTTGGGCCCCCTTCTGTTCAACGCCTACGTATCTGACATAAGGACAGGAATCAGGAGTGAGATGAGTCTCTTTGCAGATGACTCGAAACTGGGGCGGTGGTGGATGGGGAGGAGGGAGGGGGCCCTGCAGGGGACCTATGGGTTCTGGAAAGATGGTCTAGAAAGTGGAAGCTGAGGTTCAATGCAGGGAAATGCAAGGTACTCCACCTGGGCCAGAAACCCAGGCCAAGTGTAGACCCTGGGAAATACTACAAGTCTCAATGGCTGAGAGGGACCTGGGGGTGGTGGCGGATGTCAAGATGAACAACTCTGAGACTTGTAGGAGGGCAGCAGCCAAGGCCAACAGGATGCTGGGATGCATTGCTAGGGGATCACCTCCAGAAGGAGAGAAGTGATACCCCTCTGTATAATCTGCTTGGTGAGGCCGCACTGGAGGCTGCGCAGTTTTGAGGCCACACTTAAAGAGGGACATTAACCTCCTGGAGAGGGTCCATAGGAGGGCAACCAAAATGATTTGGGCTTGGGGACAGGACCTATGAGGAGGCTCAAGAGCTAAATATGTACACATTGGAAGAGAGAAGGACCGGGGGACATGATAGAGGTCTTCAGGTACATGAAGAGGGTAAATAGGGAGGAACAGTCAGGGTGCTTGAAGGAAGGAGGAAGGGGCCACTAGAGGGCATGGGTGGAAGCTGGAGGGGGGAAGATTCAGGGGAGAAAGGAGGAGGTGCCTCTTCACTGAGAGGGTGGTGGAGCCATGGAATGCACTACCTAGGGGGCTGGTGGAGGCAGAGACAGTGGAGGGGTTCAAGAGGGGGTGGGACAGGTACAGGGGAAGGGTTCAGGAAGCAAAATCCAATGCAGCAAGAATATCTGGAACCGGGAAGGGAGAAGCCAGAGAAGGCGAGGGGGACAGCAAGGTCAGCACCCAGGGTGGGGGCTGACCAAACGAGCAGACATGAAAGACCGTTAGGCCTATTCTGCTGGCATTTTAGTATGTTAGTATGTTAGTAATAGGGCCTCCACGAAGTGTTTATTATGGTATAAGAGACTCAGAGCATGAGGTTTAGACAAAGGAACCACAAAGTAAAGCTGGGCAGTTCTGGTTGCCTAAACCTCATGAGAGGAGTCTCTTATACTAAAGGTGACATTATGTGGAGGCTCTATCATCATATTATAAATTACTCAAATTAGCTGGAGTGATTTGCAGTATGTTTTAAGTAGGCTTTTTTTATTTCAAAAGTTAGATGAAGCTGCCCTCCCCCTGGCTGTGAAGTGCAATGCTCCACTCATAACTCTTCTGTACAAGAGACTACAGTAAGCAGGATATGAGGTACAGTGACTCTGTGCACTGATAACTTAAATCATGTTAGTGAGTCATAATAGAGTAAACAAGTTCCAATGGGGAGGGGGGGGTCATACCTGGAAACACTGTGGTGCAACAGTACAAGTTCAAAGAATGTAGAAGGTAAAAAGTGCATCCGCGACTGAAAAGAAGCCACAAAAAATGTTTAATATTTTATTACCTTTAATGCAGAAGTGTGTTCAAAGTGCATAGTGATAACAGGTGCCATGATATACACAGATATTCAGCGGAGAACAAATACAACCCCATTTTGTTTGGGTGGCTGAGCTTTGTCAGAAACTGTGTCATCAGATATTCCACAAATATTTCACAAATGGCTTCTGTTCAATGCTTCTTAAAGACAAATGCACCTCTTAGTCATTTTTAGGCATTATTATAAAGTACAATGAAAGTCCAGTTTCTTAAAAATTAAAACATCAATAGCAATCCAGGTATAATAATTTCTATCAGTATTTCAAACAATTTCTATCTTTTTTAAAGAACAGAAACAATATCTTGTTTATAGCAATTCAAGGGGTCACTGAACTAGACAATGATCACAATAATCTTGTCCTTCCTCAGCAGTTGGTGAGCACAAATTATTTCCCACTATCAGGTACAAAACAACCTTAGAAGCATAGATGGAGGTTAGCTGCTTCCCACCTGACTTATGGTTATTTTTTAAATGTATTATGCTTTCTTTCCCCCAGCTGGCCCCCATCAGTCATACCCACATCTGCGGCCCTATCACCCACCTTTCCCAGGTCACCTCTTCCACTTACACACTGGCTTACTCTTCAGGCTGAGGCCATTGGAAGGGGACCATTACCTCCCCACAGAAACTGGATAGGTGCTTGAGGGAGAGTGACACAGTCAGCAGAGTCAGGCCTGCAGCAAGGGGTGAACATCCTCCTACAGTGGCGGGTGCTCCATTTTCTCATAAATTCTCCCCCTGGATGCTGAGAAGAGTTCCCAGCATGCGCGCATGCATTCATGTGAGTTTCACATCAAAGCCCTTCAGCATCCTTCCTCAGTTCCGCGACTCCACTTGCACTACCACCTGTCTTCACCTAGGCGACAGTAGCAGAGCAAAGGCTGACTTCCCCTTCCCCAAGGTGGAGAGCATCCTCTGGGATTTCCCTGAGCCAGCCTTCTGACGACTGGAACTCATTCCTGAACCCAGGTTATCAGTGCCATGAGCAGTGGAGCTACCACTGCATGGGCAGACTGGCTCAACTTATGAATTTTGGAAAAGCCTGCTCATGGGACAGACAATGCAGAATTTGTCAAAAAGTGGCCAGCAGTTATGGAAGAAGCTGCGTTAAAATCTATCAAATTGATTTTAAGTGAAGCTGCTCCAGTGGGAGGTGAGGTGGCAAGGGAGATTCACAAAAAAAGAGGAGAAGCTCAAAGAATTGACATCTCAAGAGGAGTTGGAACATTTTAAGAGCATTTTACAGGATAGAGTCATGAAATACAGTAAGTAAATCAAAGCTGCCAAGCAAAAGAAATTCAAGCGGGACACCAATGGCTGTAAATTAAAACAAGTATTTAATTGGCAAGAGAAGGAACAAAAGTCTCAAAACCCCAAATCCATTTTGAAAAGCGGGATTACAGAGGTTATGCCTGCAGTTCAGTGGGTGGAAGCTACCAGCTATTTAAGCTAGCTTCCTCTAGCCTCGACACTAGGCAGAGACTCTCGTGGCTCCCCTCCACCCCCATCTTCCACACCCTAGATAGGACTTCTCTGGAGGACTGTACCTCCTTTAGATATCTCAAGGTCTGGCTAGAGGAACACCTTTACTTTTCTGTACATATCGAAGCTGTCCACAAGAAGCTCCACCCCAGGTTGGGTGCTCTATATCGAAATCGTGGTTGCATCCCCCTGCCAGCTCACCGTGCCATTGCACAGAAAATGATCCTCCCTATCTTTGACTATGGGGACGTAGTCTACAGTGCCGTATCAAAGTCCACCCTAGCCAGACTGGACCCTCTTTTCCACTCTTTCTGTTACTTTGCCCTCGACTGTCCTCCCCATCACCCACCACTGTATCCTTTACTGGACCCTGGGCTTCCCCTCACTTCAGGACTGAAGACTGTCCCACTGCACTTGGATCATGGCTAAGTTCTGGACCCAGTCCTTGCCCACTTTCCTCACCTCTGAACTATCCACCCATACCCCTACAACTTACTCAATGCAGAACAATGATGCCAGGCTCCTGTCTGTACCACACATGACCACTGCTGCTGGCCAGACAGCCTTCAAATATAGCATGCCTAAACTGTGGAACTCCCTTCCTGTCCAAGTTTGGCATGCCTCCCCAACCCAGCACCTCAACTCCCTCCTCAAAGCCCACTCCCCCCACCATCTGCACATGTGACAAATATACAGTCCGTCCAGGGCCAGTTCCTCCATGTTCTTCCTATTTGATTGTAATTAAGTGATGATTCTGATGTGTTCTGAAGCATGTGCCCATCCTAGCTGACTGCCAAATGCCTTACACAACTACCTGCAACTGCACTGTACCTTGCTCTGTATTTTTATTGTATCTTGTATTTGTATTTGTATGCACTCTGTATTTCACTTTTGGATGTGTACTCGATGTGTGTCCATTTTGTACTCTCCCTACCCCTCACCCCAGGATGCATCTGGAATCAAGCAGTAGTCTGCTCAGCATGCCTTCCTGGTAAAACTTTTAAATAAATACATAAGCCTCCTTCAGAAGCACTGTTTCTTTGCTGCAGTCAGTGGCTCTGCTGGGGCTCTGCCCTTCCCTTTTCTCCCTGTGTTTGTCTGCTACTTTCCCTTTGTACTTTTGGGCTTTTCTGTTTGCTTTGTTCTTTAAGCAGCTTTCTAGGCAGTATTTTGTTTTTTTCTACTTTCCCTGGCTTCAGCTTATGCTTTCTTCTTTCTCTTGGCTAGCTTTTCCTGCTGCACTCCTGTCCTCATGTAACACCTGTGTTTTCTTCTATTTTGAGTCTTGGTGTGCTTACTAGTTTCCATAGTATATCCTGCTTATGTCATTCTGCTGTTTTGGCTGTGCTGTCTCAGTCTTTTCCATTTTGCTGTTCATACTAGGTTACTTGCAGACCTATTCTCTGTTCCACTGTATTCCTCCTCAGTTGTTTTCACCTGACTTCCTAGCAAGGCAGCTGCTCCCATTCCTGCTCTGTGTGCTCAGTCTTTCAGCATTTACCACCCTGGTCTTAGTGTGCTTCTAGCTTCCAGCCAGTCCTGCTGAGGCAGGGTTTTACCTCTGATTTTGACCTTTGATGTATGTTCAATTTCAATACCTCTTCAGTCCTTGTATTTTCCATCAATATCAGTCATTCCATTCAGCAACTATTATTCCATTTGAATCTTCCCTTCATGGTTCACCCTGTGGGTAGACAGCACTTGCTTCTCTTGAAGTCTGCACCTTGAGGGTGAGTACCGAGTCTCAGGGGGTCCATCTCTGTAGGCTGCTTGTCTTCTGCAGTGCCTCCTGGCAATCCCACCTGGTAGTAAGGTCCAATGCTCTAGTGGAAGCTTTAGCCATGTAGATCTTTGGTGGCACCTCAAGGTGTAGCATTTGAGACTTGAGCTTTCAGAAGGTGGAGCCCTAACTCCAAATGATTTCCTTTAGCTGTTCAGTGCATGTCAGCAGCACCTCTGAAGTCTATTCTCACTACAGTACATCTGGCTAAGGTCCACCTAGTCTCATTCCATATCTCCTTCCTTTAGTTTTCATTCAAGGATGCACCTCCTCATGTTCTCTAGGCTAGGTGATAGCCTTTCAACAGTTGCTACTCTCTCCTCATTCCACACTTTGATGAGTGAGTCTCCTTCACAGAGAACTTGCTTTAACTGCAGAGATCAACTTGTGGTACCTCACAGCATTATCCCATTTGAGGGATAGAAACAGTTATTCTATAAACATTTCTGCTGAATTTCAAACTTCAAATCTGCCTGATGAGCTGTCATAATAATAAGTTCCCATGCCAGGAGAGATGGCAACCAAGGCCATTGCTGTCCAAAGTTTTCCTCCACAGATTTTTTTAAGCCTGAGTGCTGAAGGCCATAATGTAGTATATGTATTTAAAAATAGCATTTACCCTAGCATTAGTTTCTGCTGTGAGTCGGGATTAGATGATGACTTTTATCCTTCAGTCCTGCCACTTCTTCTCTCCTTATGGAAGCCATGCTTCTATCTGTCATCAGTTGCTATCAGTCATTACTTCAGTCAGTCTCTGTCTGTTATCAATCATCACCAGCTGCTGTCAGTCAGTACTCCACTCAGTTTTTGTGTTCACCACTTGCTGTGTAGTACTTTTGGACTCCTTCCTAAGGTACCTTTAGTCTAAAGGAATTACATTTCCATAGCACCCATAGGAAGGAAACCCTCCTCAAGAGGGTTACTTTGCCTTTACAGTACCCCAGCAGGGTGGTAGTCCCTAATGAGACACAGCGTGCGAACAAAGTATCCGCATACTATATAACAGTCAAACAACACATTCATTCAACTACCTTTAGACTATCAAGAATGTTGCACAAGCATGATTCATCACTAAGTTGCATATTTGAACACAAAGGCTATGCATGCAGTTTGATGGGAGGAGGCTACCAGCCACACCCCCATTTCTGAGCTATTTAAGCAAGCTTCCTCCAGCCTCATTCAGAAGCATTGTTTCTTTGCCCTGTTATCCTCTTCTCTCCTCTTCCTTCAGTGACATGCATATCTGGGAACTCCTTCCTAAGGTACATTTAGCCTAAAGGAATTATGCTGATGTGGCACCTCTGGGAGTGGAACACTTCTCAAGAGGGTTCTTTTGCCTTCATGGTACCCTGATAGGGTGGTAGTTCCTCATGGAACAGAGAGTGAGAATGGCCAAAGTATTCATGTGTAACAGTCAAACAACACAGTCATTCAACTACCTTCAGACTATCAACAGTGTTGCACAAGCATAACTCCTAACTAACCATCAGTTTTGGACTATACAGTTGTTCCTAGGGATACCAAAAGCACTGGCTCAAGTTTTTTTGAGATCTCACCACCCAGACTGCAAGGACAACATCAGGATTGGAGGCACAGCAAACACAAGACCTGTTTTCAACAGTCATTCAGGGAAGGAGGAAGAAGATGAAGGGGGGAAGCCATAGAAGAGGGCAAAGTGGAGACAACATAACTCTGCATTTACACCCTCACCCCGCATCTGCAGTGATATCCAAATCAAAGTTTATTGATCGACAAAATAGTCTTACAATTTGATACAGAATAGAATAAAATATGTTTACAAATGCATAATCATGGGTACAATAATTTATATCACATAAAAATTCATATATTAAACATATTCATACTAGAGTTGCCTTTTGTAGTACAATTTGTAGTCATAAGCGCGTTGTACTTAGAAATGTTGATACATTTAAGAAGTTTTCTTTTTCTGTCATATTAAATAATTCCAGAATGATCCTATCTGATGGAAGATTCTATTTTCCCATAATGGGAGCTAAGTAATGATCCTTTGCTTTACTGCAAAGTGGACATGTTAAAACAACATGGACGAGGTCATCGTCTGCACTGAGGTAGCAACTACAATGCTTATTGGTAACTCCATCTCATTTTTGACTCCAATAGATATAATTTGCCTTATAAAGTTCCATGTGAAATTTAGTAATTAAGTAACAATCCTTAGGGTTGTCCAACATTCCAAGATATGGCTCCAAAAGGTAGTTATTTTTTATCAATTTATACCACCTAAAATGCTTCAAACTGTTAATTCATGATTGAGTTTTTGTTATCTCTATGTCCCGGAGCCTTAATTTAATATGTGTACTGATATCTTGGAAGGGTTTTTTGTAAACCTCATGCAAAAGGTGACCCAGTCCAAATGGTAACATAACCACTTGCAAAGTTTTGAGGAGAAATGACAAGAAGTCTCTTCTGTTATAATGAATGGCTTCCTCTAGGCACATTCTTGGAAGATAATACTCTGATAAAAGAAACAATTTAAGTATATATTTTAGTCTATTTTCCAAAATAAGTGTATTCAAGGAAAATTGCCCCAATTCCTTCCTTACAACCTCCACCAGAACTGACTGTGGACTCTAAGGATATATTTGTACATTTTATTAATGATAATTTTTAATTTACCCAGTTTATCACAGGCCCAAATTTCTGATGCATATAAAATACTTATTTTGATTTTAATGTTTTTTAGTTTCAATAATCCTATTATTGAACCCCTTCCTAACTTAGCATAGAATCTTCTAAAGAAGTTAAAAGTGGTTAATAATTTATGTTGAGCTTATTTTCCTTACATTGTATACAAAAATCATTAACTATATGCTGTAGTCCCAACAAACATGTTGAGAAAAGAATGATATTGTCCGCATAGGCTAAACATGCAATTTTGACATTTCCTATTGAGGGCAAATTATAGTCTGATTGTGTTAAATTACAAATAATAGAATCAATATATAAATTCAAAAATTCATGAGCTAGAATACAGCCCTGTCTGACTCCATGATTCGTTTCAATGGGGTCAGACAGGGTTCCTCCCTGGTCATACGGTATCCTATGGCATGTATGTTGATGTAGTCTGATCAGAACATCAAGCTGAACTGGGTCTATGTTATATGTTGGTAGTTGTTGTCATAAGATGGAATGGCTGATTAAATCAAATGCTGATTTAAAATCCACAAAACAACAATAACATTTTTAATTTTGACATACCAGATGTGAAAGCATAGTGCAATGTTGAACAGTGGAGCGACCAGCACTAAATCTGATTTTAGCTTCACTTAAAATATTGTTCTGAGTTATCCAGTCTTGAAGTGTGGTAAGAATTATCCTTGTAAAAAGCTTTTGATTAGAGTCTAGTAAGCTTATAGGCCTATACATAGTGGGATCACTTGGATTACCTTTTTTAAAAATAGGACAGATAATACTTCCTTGCCATGAAGTGGGAAAAAGGTCACCTTGTACATAATGATTAAACAATTTGTGAAGTAAAGGGAACCACCATTCTGGAAAAGTTTTATAAACCTCTGTTATGATACAGTCAGGGCATGGTGCTTTGTTTGAAGAGGAGGTGTTTAAAGCCATTAGTATTCCTTGATATTCAATGTAACATGGTAATGGGTGAAATGTAATATCTTGCATATTAACAAGTCCATCATTAGCAGAATAATATAGATATATGAAGTGCTTGATCCATAGCATAAGAGTAATTGCTGCTTCTACTTTTCTGGTATATTCATGATAGCTTTAACCTACCAAAGTCCAAAATTGCTTGACATTCCTTTTGACTACAGATTCCTTATGCTTATTCCACAATGCAGTCTGAGTTTTACTTTTTCCTTTTTCAAGAATAAGTTTATATTGTTTCCTCATATTATTTAAAGATCTTAAGTTATCTCGAGGGGTGTTGCCTATAATATCTTATAAATTGATTTAGTGTAGTTTTAGTGGTTCTACAAGATTTATTAAACCATGTTTTTTTAAAACTGAAATTTTTATATGGTTGTTTCATAAATGGTCCAATACAGAATTGAATGGTATCCCGTATATGTGTTATATGGGTAAAGTTTGTTTCTGTTAGCAAATCATGCCTCAAAGAACTTAAATCATCTGCATTTAAAACATAGAAAGATAGAAACATAGAAGTTGACGGCAGATAAGGACCGCAAGGCCCATCCAGTCTGCCCATTTCTTTTTCTACCTTATAAATGTGCCAACGGCCTTTGCTCTGTCAGTGACCTATCTATTCATAGTCATTTGTATTGCTCCCTTATGCCTATCCCATGCCTGTTTGAAGCCCTGCACTGTATTCATAGCCACCACTTCTTGTGGTAAAGCCATTCCATGCATCTACCACCCTTTCTGTGAAAAGAATTTCCTCACATTCCCCTTAATCGGCCTCCCTCTAATCTCATGCTGTGTCCTCTTGTCCTGCTATTTTTCTTATATTTAAACATGTTAGACTCTTTCACCTTGTTTATGCCTTAAGGTGTTTAAATGTCTCGATCATATCACCCTCTCTCCTCCTTTGCTCAAGGGTATACATATTGAGCTCCGTTAATCTGTCCTCATATGTTCTGATGCAGTCCCTGCACCATTTTGGTTGCCCTTCTCTGGACTGCCTCAATTTGGTTAATGTCCTTGTGAAGGTGTGGCCTCCAATACTCATGCAGTACTCCAGATGGGGCCTAACCAATGTCTTGTACAGAGGGATTACCTCCTCTTACGACTTCAGGATACCCTACTAATACACCTAACACCCCCTAACCTTACCTACTGCTTTAGAGGTCTGCTTTGATGATTTTAGGTCATCAGTGATGATGATGCCCAAGTCTCTTTCTTCCTTTGTGACTGCTAGCAACTCCCTCCCAACCTATAAGTGGCTTCAGGTTCTCTTCCCTATGTGCATGATTTTGCACTTCTTTGCATTAAATCCCAGTTGCCACTCTTCTGACCATTTGCTAGTTTATCCAGATCTCTTCTCATTCTGCCCACCCCATCTGGATCATCTACTCTGTTGCAGATCTTGGTGTCATCTGCAAACAGACAAGCCTTACCCTCTAGTCCATCTGCGAGGTCACTAATGAAGATGTTGAATAGGACTGGCCCCAGGACTGATCCCTGAGGTACCCCACTTGTGACTTGCATCTCTTCTGACTGTATACCATTTACCACCACTCTCTGTTTTCTGCCAGTCAACCAGTTTGCCACCAGTTGACCAACTTCTGACACCCAAGCCTCCTAGCTTATTTATCAATCTTCTATGTGGAACAGTGTCAAAAGCTTTGCTGAAGTCAAGGTAGGCGACATCAACTGCTCCCCTTGGTCCACCACTCTGGTTACCCAGTCAAAGAAATCTATGAGATTAGTTTGACAGGACCTTCCTTTGTAAACCCATGCTGTCTTGGATCCTGTGCCCCTATGGATTCCAGGTGTTGCACTATCCTTTCCTTAAGGAGTGCCTCCATAATCTTGCCCACTACTGAGGTAAGACTGACCGGTCTGTAGTTCCCCGCCTCCCTGCTACCACTCTTGTGGGGCGGGATCACATGAGCCCTTCTCCAGTCTTCTGGGACCTCTCCTGTGCTCAGAGACTCACTAAACAATTCTGCTAATGGCTCTGCTAGTTCCTCCTTTAGCTCCTTAAGTACCCTGGGATGTATGCCATCAGGTCCCATTGCCTTATCCACCCTGAGCTTAGCAAGCTCTTGTAGGACCCTTTCTTTTGTGAAGGGAGTAGTGCTCACCTCCCTCCCCCTGTGTCCATGATGCTGAGCTGTGGGCCCTGCCCTACCTTCTCTTCAGTAAATACTGAGCAAAAGTATCTATTTAGGATAGATGCCTTTACAGGGTCCTCCTCCTCCTCACATGCTCCCTTTTCTCCATTAAGCTTAGCAATACCCCTGGACTTTCTCCTTTCACTAATGTATCTATAGAAGTCTTGTCACCTTCTTTACTGTTCATGCTAGTGTTTCCTCAGTTTGGGACTTTGCCTGCCTTACTGCCTTCCCTGCTTCCCTTAGGGCAGTTTGGTATGCCTCTATCTTCATCGCTGTGTTCCCTTATATTTCCTGAAGGCCAGTCTTTTGGCTCTGACCTTTTCTGCTACTGTATTTGAGAACCAAAGTGGTTTCCTTCTTCTTTGCACTTCCTTTTCTGTCTAACACAATGGGATGTTGCTTCAAGTATTGTATCCTTAATGCTTGCCCACCTTGCCTGTACCCCCTCACCTGTGTTTCTTTTTGCCAGGGCTAGCTTAACTCTGTTGGCCATCTTATCAAAGTCAGCTCCTCTGAAGTCCCATATTTTTGCCTTGGAATGGGATGATTTAGATGTAGTAGCCAAATTGAACCATACCATGTGATGGTCACTGGCCCCCACGTGACCTTCTACCTGGAGATCTGTGATCCCTTCTATGTTAGTCAGTACTAGATCTAGGATAGCCCTGTCTCTTGTGGGTTGCTGTACCAGTTGTTTGAGGCCCTTCCCCTGCAGGGAATCCACTATGAGTCTAGTTCTGGCAGATGTTCCTGCTGGTATTGACCAATCTGTATCTGGCATGTTGAAGTCTCCCATTATCAGAACCTCCCTTTAGCTGTCATGTTTTGTATATCTTCTAACAGTAATGTGTCTATGTCCTCCTCTGGTCTGGGGCCTGTAGACAACCCCAGTTCTTATGGCTGTCCCATTTCCTGTTTCCAGGGTGACCCACAGTTCTTCTGGCTCCTTATGTGTATTCTGAATCTGTAGCTTTGATATTTTCATTAACATACAGGGCCACCTCTCCCCTTTTGCACCTCGGTCTCTTCTGAACAATACATAGCCAGGTACTGAAGTCTCCCAAGTGTGGTTACTGGTAAACCACGTCTCACTAATTGCTACTATGTCCAGTTTAGCCTCTGACATTGTTGCCTGCAGGTCTGGGATCTTATTTCCCAGGCTGTGAGCATTGTGTACATGATTTTCCATTGGCCAGATTTTGGTGTGTTAGTTGTTGGGTGAAGTTTGTATTACCCCTGTGCCATCGTATGGGGAAACAAACCCTTTTTCTTACCTGGTGATGCAAATAAACGGCAAACACGCTGGAATCTCTGTTTGACCACTAGCTGAGGGGAGGGGTGTTCTTCCCATTTGACGATGGGGTGCTGCACCCTCCCCATTTGCTAGTTTAAATATTCTGCAAAGACGCCAAACTCTGCCCCAATGCACTGACTCCCTTTAGTCAGATGCAGTCCATCAAATTTAAAGAACTTTCGCTCCCAGAACTGTTGCCAGTTCCTACAAATCTGTGTCCTTTTCCTGGCACCAGTCCTTGAGCCACGTGTTTAGCTCCCCATTCTCCCTTCTCTGACCTTCCGTCCATCTGCTCCTTCTCCCAGACTGGCAGGATCTCAGAGAAGGAGATGCCGGATGAAATAGATGATAGTTTGTCACCCAGCTTAGTCAGGTGTTCCTTGGTCTCCACAACTGACCGGCTGGCGAGATCATTAGTCCCTATGTGTACTAGGACATCAATGTTTTCTCCTGCTTTGTGAACAATTTTAGCAATGCGGTCAGTGTCTCTCCATGCTGATGTACCTGGGAGACATCTGACCATCACCCCTGGCTGGAGATGGGTATCAACTCCCCGAATCATGGAGTCTCCTATGATCAGAAGTTTTTTTGGATTTCCTTTGTGCTTGTTTAGTTTTGGTTCCTGATTTGGGTGAGTATTGTTGTGCTAGCTCCTGTGCCGCAGTGAAAAAATTGCTATGTATTGATTATCCCATCTTATTCTATGCATATATATAATTTCTAGATTATTGTTACCCTGGTATTGTTATTTGAATTGAACTTTCTAGATGAATGCATCTGAAGAGTAATCAAAACTGGAAAATGAATAGACTCTGGTCTTTCTCTTACTTCTAAGTCTTCTAAGATACTGAGTGCTTCAATGCTTACCAAGACCAGGTTAATTGTAACCTCTGGTTAACCTCTGGGGCTAATAAAGGTGTATGCACCCTCGGGGTCTCCAGTGGCCCTACCATTTATTAAAATTACATTATTATCTGTCATTATCCTAAGAAGGTTTGTACCATATATGTCTGTTACTTTATCTATAGAAAGTTGATTAAATCTAACTTTTGGGTTAATGATGTTTATAGCCTTAATTAAATATTTTTTTGTGACATCTCTGTTTCGGTAGACAAACGTGCATTGAAATCTCCTAAATAAACTATTGGAATTGACAAATAAACATTGGTAAGGTGTTCTATAAATTTTTTTGAACAATTCTCACTCGAGAGGGCTTATAGAACACTTATTGGGTAGAAGGTATGTGTTAATCAAAATTCATCTTTGCAAGTTTATATAGTAACAAAGGTTGAACAAGATTAGTGATATTTTTATTTTCCAGTAGTTCCAATTTTAAGTTTAATGATGTTCTAATATAAGTAATCAGACCACTCTTGGCCCTTCCTAATTTTTTGGTCCTTATGGCTGGCACAGTAATACCAACATAATCAGCTAGAAGCTGTGCAGTATCATCAGTTACCCAAGTTTCTTGAAGACAAATAATGTCCATGTTATTTAAAAATTGTTTTACTTAAAAATCTGCATTTTAGCATAAAGGCCTTCCATGATAAAAGTTTTAATATATTAGTTTTCGACACACAATCCAGAAGTTGTATCAGGGTGTTTTTTCCCCCCTCAAGAAATCAAATTATCAATCTGAGGAATTACTTTGCAAAACTTCATAGAAACTCCGATTAATATCAGATACATTGTTTAAGCTATATTGTTTGGGCTAACCTCTAGGATCTTAGGTTCCATTATATCAATTCCCAAGTGATCCAGTTCCGATGCTATTTGAAGGAGTAAGGCTGTCAGTTTACTACTTCCAAAAGTTAGATCAATTTGTGGGCAATTAGAGAATGCCCTGGTGGATTTTAATGTAATTTATAGTGTTTTTGCTGATATTCATACTGAGGGCACAAGAAAGGAAAGTAGCTAATTCCTGTTTAAGTTGACCAATAGGCTGGCCCTTTTTTAGCTCTGATCCAAATAATGATCCAGTTTTATTCTCCCATTCAGAGATCTTCCTCTTGTCATAGTCATTAATGACTCTTACCACCCCTTCTAACCATGCTTTTTCTTTTAAGATATCAATCTTAGAAGTGACAATCTTAGAAGTATCAATCCTAGAAGGGGTGGTATTCTCATAATCAGTCAGAACTGGAACCCATTGGGGTGGCAAAATCATAATTCCCTTGATTTTTAACTCATCCTTTGTCCCATATACTGTTAAGTCAACTGTTCCAAAGGACTATAGATTTAAACACAATTTGAATACTTTCCTTCCTTGGTAGGTGGTCTAGTAATAAAGACTCCTGAGTCATAATTATTCAAGTGGAGAAGCTGGCTCATCCATTTTGAGAGTATTGCAGGAGTTTCCTGAAATATCTTCTCCACACCATAGCATTCTATAAGATATTCAAATTGGGTTTCCCTATTTGTGAAAACTTCATGATCTGATGGTGTGTGTGTATGAAAGGTGAATTGATCCTGATTGTAGATTCTCTATTTGCTTTAGAAGTATCTTGCTTATCTGATGGGGGTAAATTAACCCTAACTGAAGCCTTTTTTTCTAAAGGCTTGGTTATTTTCAGTCTTTTCAGAAAGAGTACTGCTATCCAGATTTATTATGTTTTTATTTTTCCTGTCTGTAGTAGAGGGGCCCAACTCCTGGGTCTCAGAATTAGGATCATTTAACTTCTCCTTATTTCCTATTGAAATCCCTCTTTTAATGACTGGGGTCCAGGTAGTTGAGTCACTCTGAGTTTTCTCTCATCTTGTGTCAGTTCACAAAGAATTATGAGATAGTTCCCTGTGAGAAGATTCACCTTCCTTATGGGACAATACTTGTACTGACACAAAAGATGTCCCTGGTAATGGTAAAATGACGTGAGAGAATAAATGTGCCTGGCCAGAGATTTTAACTGCAGGGGTCTGGGATTTAGAAAGTTTCCCTTCCCTTTTTCTAGTCTTATCCTTATTCATAATTCTACCCTTTTTGGATTTGTTTTTGTAGATTTTTGATTTTTTTTGTTGAGTAAAGGCTTTTTGTTTTTTGGAAAGATTAAAAACTTCAATTATTTATGCTGTTCCTTTATAAAATAGGGGAGGAAGATTTACCTGTAATGCCTTATTTTGTGTTGATTTTTTATCATCAAAGTTTTCACATAGGCTGTCTTCCTGTGAGGACTCCAATAACTTTTCCCTGAGGTGATCCAAAGTGGCTCTGTTGTAAAATACACCATGTCTTAAACTATTTATTTCCTCCTTAAGCACCCAAAGAATTTCTAAAATTATGACATTAGCATTATAAGAATTATTAATTGTTTATAGTGTTTGTTTGGTAATAACTGATGAGGCAGTAAAATCGCCTTGATATACCAAATAATCCTGATTATGTTCAACATTACAATTTTGACCCTTATTGTCTAATGATAATGAAGTATTATTTAACAAAGTTATTGTACTCCTAGGAGAACATTTTGGAGTTAAATTCAGTGGTGGATCAAAGGGTGAAATATTTTTAATCTCTGAGAGTGGGTATTTAGTAATCAATTTTTTTAGTCCATCGATTGTATAATTTTACTGTGAGAGGACAGAAGAAATTGCCTCGCTATTCAAGAGGGTTCTAGCTTGGCATGAAATATTACTTTCTCCTTTCTGTGTATTTGTAAATGATTTTGAATTTGAGTGATTATGTCCTTCATATGTCCTCTTACGTTCAGTCGAGCCAAATCCGTATGAATCTCATTATACTGGTCAGAATCAAAATCTACTGTAAGTTCGGTCTCATACAAATTGAAAGGGTTCTGTGAAGCAAAATAAATTGCTTCTAAATAAGAGTCAGATAGTCTAGGAGAACAGACCAAATTGCCTTGATTCACCCTCTGAGTTAGATTGCTTTAATATTTTCTCTGCTTTGTCTGCTTTCTGTGATATGGGAGTTGATTGATCCATCTTCCTTGAAACTATGTGCCCAACATAATCAGTGATTTAAAGCTGTATTATGGGACCTGATAAGTTTCTCTGTTGGGAATTAACTAGTGAGGGAAACAAAACTTTTTTAATAGTACTGCCCATTTTGTCTTGTTGTTTCTTTAATAAATTTGATGGAGTGCAGATAGTCCTGCTTCTGGTACTAACCATTTTTAGTTTAACTACAACAAGATAGCAGAAAACATAGAACATAGAAACATAGACTTTGATGGCAGATAAGGACCGCTTTGCCCACCTAGTCTGCCCAAAACTTGATCAATTTTAATTTAACCACTATTAGATCCCTAATTATAACTTTCTCTGTCTATGAAATTGTAAGTTTATACCAAGAGACTAACATACTGGCAAAACCAAAAAAAAAACAATACATTAAAATACTCAGAGTTCAATCCCAGTGTAACAATAGGAATACTGTATATTGATATAGAAAAAGTTAATATAGGTCAAATGTATCAGTATGAGCAAATACTCTGAGTTCATCAGATTTTAGCCTTTAAATATTAGGGAATAGAAACATAGACTTTGATGGCAGATAAGGACTGCTTGGCACACCTAGTCTGCCCATTTCCTACCTATTAGATAAGCTACAGGTCCTAGTTAACCAACAGCCTGCTTCTTTCTACCCTCTGACCTGAATTGCCTTATGTCTGTCCCATGCATTCTTGAATTCCCCCACTATTTTTGACCCCACGACCTCCTCAGAAAGGTTGTTCCATGTGTCCACCATCCTCTCTGTGAAAAAATACTTCCTCATATTGCTCCTGTGCCATCCCACTTCCATCTTCAAATTGTGCTGCCTTGTTTTGGCACATCTCTTTCTCTGAAAGATGCTACCCTCTTGGACTTTGTTGATTTCTTTGAGGTATTTGATAGTTTCTATCATGTCTCCCCTTTACCTCCTTTCCTTGAGGGTATACATATTAAGCTGTTTAAGTCTCTCTTTATATGGTTTCTGTTGCAGACCCTGCATCATTTTAGGTGCCCTTCTCTGAACTGTCTCCATCCTGTCTATATCCTTGCAGAGATGGGGTCTCCAGAACTGCATGCAGTACTCCAGATGGGGTCTCACCAACTCTCTGTACAGAGGAATAACAACTTCCAGTTTTCTACTGGTGATGCCTCTCCCTATACATCCCAGTATCCCCCCAGCCCTCCTTACTGCCTTCTGACATTGTTTGCTTGCTTACCTTCAGGTCATCTGATATGACTACCCCAGGTCCCTTTCCATTTTTGTTGTTGTTAATACCCCGCTCATTGTGTATGCTTCTCCTGGGTTTTTGTTTCCCAGGTGCATTACTTTGTACTTCTTTGCATGGAATCTAAGCTGCCATACTTTTGACCATTCCTCCAACCTTGCCAAGTCCCTTGTCATCCTTTCCACTCCCCTTGTGTATCAACCCTGTTGCAGATCTTTGTGTCGTCTGCAAAGAGGCATACTTTTCCTTCTAGTCCCTCTACAATGTTACTTATAAAGAGATTAAAAATGACTGGACCCAGTACTGAACCCTGTGGTACCTCACTAGTAACCACCCTTTCTTTGGAGTGGACTCCGTTTACTATTACCCTCTGTGTCCTGTTGGCCATCCAATTTTTTACCCAGACTACCAGCCTGGGACCCACTCCCAGGCTGTCTAATTTGTCTATTAATCTTTTGTGTGGGACTGTGTCAAATGCCTTGAGAAAGTCTAGGTAGGCCATGTCCCCAGCCCCTCCCTGGTCTACTGTTTTGGTCACCCAGTCAAATAAATAGTTTAGATTCATCTGACATGACTTTCCCACTGTGAATTCATGCTGCCTAGGGTCCTGTGCCCCTCTGGTCTCTAGGTACTCAACAATTCTTTCTTTCAGAAGTAATTCCATCATTTTCCCTTCCACTGAAGTTAAGCTAACAGGTCTATAGTTTCCTACCTCTGCTTTGCTCCCACTTTTGTGAAGGGGAATCACATCCGCCATCCTCCAGTCCTTAGGTACTGCACCATCCTCCCATGATTTGTTAAAAAAAGGTAGTCAGTGGTGTCACTAGTTTTCCTCTTAGTTCTTTAGAATTCTGGGGTGAATCCCATCAGGCCCCATTGACTTGTCCACCTTCAGTTTTAGAAGTTCTTTCAGAACCCTTTCTTCTGTGAAAGGACTGATATCAACTCCCCTATCGAGAGTGCTTCTATTGATTGAATTAGGTACCTCCCCTCCTCCTCTTCTTTTGTGAATACTGAGCAGAAGTATTTGTTCAGTGTCACTGCTTTTTCACTGTCACTCTCTGTCCACTCACCCTCCCCTTTATTAAGCATCACTATGCCTTCCTTTGTCTTTCTTCACTTCCTAATGTACCTATAAAAGGTTTTCCCCCCTTCTTAACTGAGTTGACTATCTTTTTTCAGTTTGGGCCTTTGCTATTCTGACTGCATTCCCTTCTTCCTTCTGCTTTAACTGATACCGTTATCTGTTCTGCTCCTTCTGTATTTCCTTATACTTCCTAAATGCTATCTTTTTCTCCCTAACCTTCCCTGCCACTTCTTTTGAGAACCATAGTGTTTTTTTCTTTCATTTTGATTTGTTTATTTGTGTCACACAAAGGCTTGTTGCCTCTGTAATGGCAGTTTTGATGTTTCCTCATTCTTCCTCCACCCCTCCTTCTTGGCCATTTGTTAGTGCTTTTCTGAAGCATTCTTCCATTTTGACAATGTCAGCCCTCCTAAAGTCCAGTACCCTCACTTTTATGTGGCTTGACTCTGTGGCTGTGTTTATTGTGAAACACACTGTTTGGTGGTCATTTGTTCCCAGATGGCTACCCACTTCTAGATCTGAGATCCTCTCTCCATTCCCATTTGAGAGTAACAGGTCTAAGATTGCTCCCTCTCGAGTAGGTTCCAACACTAGCTGTCTGAGGCATGCCCCTATAGGGTATTGAGAATGGCCCTGCTCTTGGATGTGGCTGCAGCAAAAGTGCTCCAGTTAACATCTGTCATATTCAGGTTTCCCATGAACAATATCTCCCCTTTTTCTGCCATCCTAAGGATGTCTTCTATAATTTCCTTGTCCATTTCCTCCCCCTGAGACAGGGGTCTGTATACAACCCCTGGGTGGATTGTGGTGCCATTTCTGGTCTCCAGGATGACCCACGGTACCTCCTCTCCTCCCTGTGTTCCCTTTAGTTTCATTGCTTTGATCTCTTCCCTTACGTAGAGAGCTACTCCTCCTCCCCTTCTACCCCCTTCCCTCCTGTAGATTGTGTACCATGGTATGTTGACATCCCAGTCATGGTTCTCTGTGTACCATGTTTCTGTGACTGTGATGATATCCAGGTGTCCCTCTTCCATCAAGGCCACCAGTTCAGGGAGCTTGTTACCCAGACTATGGGCATCAGTACCAAGGTACCAATTGCCCTCCATTTTTGATGGCTTATCCCTTTTAGCCCCATCCTTGTCTTTACTGCCTTTTCCTTAGTCTCCATTTGCCCCTACACTTCTCCCTATCACCTTCTCTAGCTTGGTGTTTACCTCACTAACTACCCTGATTTTTTTGGGGGGGTGGCTAGCATTTCCCTGATCCTTTTCAGTGCCTCCTCCCTTGGCTAATTTAAATGCTTGCCAATGAAGCATTAAAACCTAACACCTAGGATCCTGGTTCTGGTCCTGGAAAGATGCAGACCATTGCACCAGTATAGGCCTGTATCCCTCCGGGTGGATCCCCAGTCCCCACTGAAGCCAAAACCCTGAGCTCTGCACCAGTTTTTCAACCATTGATTGAATCCCATGGTGTGGAGCACCCTAGCTTCACCCATGCCATAGACAGGCAGCCCTCTGAGAAGGTTACCATGCCTGCTACTTGTCTGAGGCCCCTCCCCAACTTCACAAACTCCTCCTGCACTGCTCTGATCCCTTTCCCAGCCAGGTCATTTGTCCCTAGGTGGACAATGATGTCCAGCTTCCTCCCCTGTGCAGCTGCTCCCATGATCCTAAATATGTGCAAACTTACCAGGACATTTCTAGTTATACAACTGTAAAAATAAAGATCTTGTAAAAATAGCTAAAATGGTAGGAATTAGCTAGTTCTAAGTCCCGGTGGCTAACCACCAGTCTATTACTTTAAACCAGATGACAATAAAAATATTTAGCCAAAGCTGAACTATAGAAAACATGGAAACTCAAGCTAAAAGCTAAGATTTGACTTTAGAATGAAAGTCTTAAAAATATCAGGACCCCCCATGATTTCAATAAAAAGCAAATAGTCCTGATTTCCTAAGAAGGGGAAAAATACCAAAATTCCAGCACTCAGTCTATCTTCCCCAGCACAGTGTGAACTTAACGTGTTCACCATTGTCCCAAAGTCTGCAACCTTTCTCCAAGTGTTCAAATTACTGATTTAAATCCCCAGCAGGTTCATGTCCAGCCAATCACTTTTGGTTCCACCTTCTAAACTTTGCTTTGTGTTTTTTCCTACATCAGCATCCAAAAGGAGAGATAATCTAAATAGGAGCTGGGTAGTGTGCCTGTAAGGCCTGCTGTGAAGTTTCAAAAAACCTCATTGCTGACTGAATCTGTGGCTTCACAAATGCCTAGGCAAGAGTTCTCCTACAGAACCATTCAGAAATCTCCCTGAAGTTTCCAGAGAAATTTCCAGTCTGCTTCTTAAGCAAGTTATCAGAGTCAGATGCTGGTTGCCAAATTAATTTAAAATATGTTTTAATGTTTGCACAGCCAAAACACCAAGGGTGGTATACAATAAAACCACCAAAATGTGTCTACAGCAATTACTCACTGCACAGGAGTTGTAAGATACAGATCAGTGATGAAACTCTGCAGTGATAAACATTTCAAAATGACTGCACTCTGAAGCAGAGGAATCTGTATTAACTAAGGGGCTTTGTTTTGCCCTCACTGCTGGAATTGACAATTTTCAACACTACAGTTGATTTAAATTGATTTGCAAGAAAATTGACTTTAAAGGAGAACTGCGCTGAATCTATAAGTCATTTTCTTTAGTAGAAACAGTTTTCTTTAAATACTGGTTCAAGTTCTGTTATTGTTCTAGCTATCCAGGCTTTTTAGCTATCTTAGTGGGTGTTTCTGATTTACATGCTGCTGGTAAGAACCATTTTAGAACTGTATGATGTAGTTTATGTCCCTGTTCTACTATTCTGTTGTTGGCACAATGCATTCATGTTCTTTTACAGAACTCTGTGGCCAAGAGGGATAAAAAACTACATAATATAGTTCCAAAATGGCACTTAACACCAGAATGTGAAGCAGAAATACCCACTAAGGTTACTAAAAGGTCTGTATAGATGGAACAATGACAACAATTTAACCAGTATATAAAAAACAGCAGCTACTGGGAAAAATGACTTTACAGATTCAGAGCAGATCTCCTTTAAAAGTAATGTACTCTCAGGACAATCAGGAGTAAAGAGATAGTGTCATGGAAGCTTCACAAATACATCAGCCAGAAGAACAGCAAACTTTCTGTCCCAGATATGCCTATTGTCCAGTATAAGGACCAGTCAGCAGGACTTTGCAGCTTTGAGAAGTAGACCAAATCAAGGGACGTCACAAATTGAACAAAGAATGAAAAGGAAGCTGTATCCACCCTTGCTAATGATGTGTCCATCACTATCAAGCCCATAGATAAGGGTGGAGCCATGGTTATGATGGTCATGTAAAAGTATATTAAAGAAATAGAGAGACAATTGGCAGATAAAACCTACTATTGTAGGCTTGAGGGTAACAAAAAAATTGTTCAAAAAACAGGGTACTAAATTCCTGTATGAGGGGGTGGTTTTGGACCATATATCTGATATGACCTATAGAGCACTAATTGTACATTCCACTATCAGCACAATATGTACTCTTCTTAATAATAATAATAAAATTTATTTAATTGAGCGCCTTTCAAAATTTCAAGGTGCTGTACAGCAAGTACAAACACAAAAACATATTCAAATACATTCAATATAAAATCAAATACATTCAATATAAAATCAGATTAAAATAGGAAATGCCTTTTCACATAAAAATGTCTTTAGTGCCTGCTTAAGACTCCCCACTGTCCTGCACTCCCGGTGCTGACGGGGCAGAGAATTCCAGAGGGTAGGTGCAGCAAAACCAAACGTACGATCACCAGATGACTTCAAATTTGCCCTCGGAATCTCCAGCAACCCCATGTCAGCCGAGCGGAGCTGTCGTAGAGGGGGTGTAGGGCACCAGGAGCTCTTTCAAGTAGTTGGGACCCAAACCACGTAGGCCTTTGTAGGTCAAAAGACCCACTTTAAAGGTGATCCGCCACAATATTGGCAGCCAGTGCAGAGTGCACAGCACAGGGGTGATGTATGATCTTCTAGAAGCCACAGTCAACAAACGTGCTGCCGCGTTCTGCACTAGCTGCAAGTGGTGGATATCAACCCCAGGAAGCCCTAGGTAAAGGGAGTTACAGTAATCAAGGCACAATGTCACAAAGGCATGGACCAAACCTGGCAGATCACTGGGTGGAACAAGGTGCCTAATCCTGGCAATGTTCCTAAGATGGAAAAAGGCCAGCTTGATGACTGCAGACACCTGATATCGAAGGGTCAAACGGCGTCAAGCTCCACTCCCAGGTTAGCACCCATTCAGAGGTGAGGATCTGGTCATCCCCCAGGATTAAACTGGAGGGAAGCCCAGTCCTCAATCCCTCTACCCTATGACCCGGGTCCACAACCATAACCTCAGTCTTTCCTGGGTTCAACCTTAAACTGCTGGAATTCATCCAGTCTTGGATTTCTGCGAGGCAGTTGTTCAGTACCAAGATAGCACCAACCTGGTCAGGTGCGAAAGACAGGTAGAGCTGGGTATCATCAGCATAGCAGTGAAAACTCAGCTCATACCATCTTACAATGTCTCCAAGTGGTAGCATGTATACTGCGAATAACATGGGGGACAGCACCGAGCCCTGAGGCACTCCACATGGCAGAGAGAAGGCCCCAGACGAAAACAAACCCAAGACCACTCTCTGCATTCTCCCTGTGAGGAAAGATGAAAAACCATTTGAGGACTGTACCCGACAGCCCACAAATGGACCTCAGGCATTCAAGCAGAACCCCATGATCCACAGTATCAAAAGCTGATGATAGATCAGGGAGAACCAAGCTAGAACAGTGTCTCTGATCTCTCGCCATCAGGAGATCATTGAGCACCCGAACCAGAGCAGTATCAGTACTATGCCTCTTATGAAAACCAGACTGGAGAGGTTTGTATAAACTATGGGTGGTCAAATGGTTATCCAATGGAGCAGCCACAACTTTCTCAATAGCCTTCCCCTCGAAAGGGAGGTTAGAGATTGGCCTGTAGTTTGCTAGGTTATCCAGGTCTAAAGAAGCTTTCTTCAGAAGGGGGATCGCCACCCCCTCCTTCAGAGAGCTAGGAAACACTCCCATATCTAAAGAGCACTGGATAATCTGAGCTAAGACCGGGCCGATGATCTCACTACAACCCAAAATCAAGGAAGTAGGGCCAGGATCTAAACTACAGCATGTAGGACGCATCTCCTGGACAATCCTCATAGTATCTATGAGATCTGGCAGGTCAAAGGCACACCAGGAAACTCCAGGCTCTGTGACAGGGCACTGATCAAGAGCAAAACCCTTAAAATGAAGTTGGATGCACTCCCTCCTGATGTCTTCAACCTTATTCGCAAAGAATCGAGCGATCTCCTCACAGTCAGTTTGAGTAAAAACTCAACGGATCTGCTGACAGGCTGGGTTGCACAGTCCATCAACAGTTCTGAAGAGCTACAAGATATGTAAGGACACCTAAAATCAACCAGGGCATTGAAATGTATATGGGACTGGGTGGGTGACAGAACCAACTGCAACCTATGTGCACAGCTTTTTGCAGTCTCTTGTTAAGAGACGTTCTTCTTAAATTATGGACTCAATGCAGGTGGTGAATTTGGCTGAAAATCTACAGATGAATGAGGAGTGTCTATTTGCCACCCTCAATGTAGAGTCACCATATGGAATGATACCACTTGATGATGGTTTGTGGTCCATGCAGCATGGTTTGAACCAGAGAGAAGGCAATACATTGGTTCCAACAGAATATATTTTTTCACTTAAGAGAGTTTATACTAGAGTTCAGTATGTTCACCTTCAGGAATAATTTTTCCATACAGGTGAGAGGGACAGCAATGGGGGCTTCTGCAGCCCCCAGTTTTGCAAATTTATATATGGGCAAGTGGGACTCAGAGTGTGTATACAATGGTGTCACAAATCCATATTTAAATTGATTGGATTTGTGGTGTTATAGTGACAATATTTTTATTGTATGGAAAGGCAGTGAGGAACAGTTTGGGGATATGGTCAAATATTTGGAATCAGTGAATGCAAATCTATGCATCAGAGTGAATATGCAAAAAGAGTGTATTTTTGGATTTACTTGTCTTTCAGATGGGTGATGACAATGTAGGGACTGATCTCTATAAGATTCAGACAAAAACAACTCATGTTATCCTGTTTTATTATGTGGATATGCTCTCCTATCCATGCATTAATTGTCTTACAGTCCTCCCTACATAAAATACTCCACAGGAGCAATTTAAAAGATATACGACACTATATGTGTCACAACTGACAAAATGTCAGAAGTTGTATTTTATGTCCTGTATAAGGAATGCTAATTGATTTTGTTTGATCAACTTACAAACAACAAACTTGCAGTACTTACAGTACCTACACCTACCGCATTTTAATGTGCCTACTGGAGGGGAAGCAACCAAACAATCTCATTTTGTGGTGTAAACAGATTTCTAGTTACCACACTGTCTTTTATTGTTTGGGGAGCCTATAAACCATCCTCAATCTTTCCCCAACATATTCCTTGATTTTTAAATCTACAGGTAAAACTCCCCAATTGTTTTGTAGGATGTCTCTCTTCATTTGCTCTTGTACTGTATGTTGTAAAACTGCACTGTTCCAATCTATACATTTCATTGGTGTGCTCTGGGCTCTAAAGTGCTGTGTCTAGGTAAATCTATAACTAACTGCAGTGCATCCCCAGTGGAAGCTGTTCCATAGCCCATTTCTTGGAAACTGTGCACTTGTTCTTTTATTATCTCAAAATCTTCCCTACCAGTACAATTTCTGAGTGTCCTCATTATTTGTCCCTTTGGCATAGTATGTGTCACATGAGGGGGTGGCAACTGCTTGCCAATAAGAGACTGTTATGCCATAGTTCAGCACATTAAGAAAAATAGAAATGTGACACATGAAATTTCATTTGTTGGTGTGGAGAAAGTTAGTATGGGTGTGGGGGATGGGATTGAGAGTGCCTCATAGGATAGCAAGAGAGCTATTGGATTTTTGAACATGGGGACAGAGAAAACAGGAGTATTAATGAAAACATTGACCTGACTGCTTTCTTAAACTCATCCATTTCTTCTTTAACTGTTTATATATAAAGATCTATAATGGTGTCTTCACATATATTCTGTATAATTTGACACACTTACAGTATTTACTGACAATCAGCATTAAATATATGAGGCTTCATTACCCTGTGTTGAACAGTTATAACAGTCAGGGATATGTCATTTTATATATATATATATATATATATATATATATATATATGTATGTACATATATATATATATATATATATATATATATAGAAACAAAAAAAATCCATTTAATGCATCAGTTAGGGTTGTGCCACAGTGACAAAAGTGAGAATTCGGTGTTAGGGTTGAAAGCCCCCCTTGGCACCCCAGCCCCACCCAACTGCCAACAGGGTGTGCATTGAGGTCTTTGGTCCTAACTCTCACCCCATCACATGTGTAAACAAGCTGAGGTATAGGAGAATGGGGTGAGAGTTAGGACCGATGACCCCAGTGCACACTCCGTTGGCGATTGGGGTGGTGGGCTGGGGGGTGCAAGGGGGTCTTTCAACCCTAACACCGAATTTCCTTGCTTTTGTCACTGTGCAACAACCCTAACTGATGCATTAAATGGAGTTTTCTGCCTCTAATTTCTCTTCTTTTTGAGAATGTGCAGTAGAAATAGTGAATGGAATGTGGTGGTAGGAGCATGGGGCCATGATTTTTTGTGACATAGTAATGGTAAGTGCAAGGGAAACACAGCCGCTAATGGTTGCACACATGGTGACTGAAACATATATGGAAAAGCAAACAGTAGTAGAAACACAAGCGCAAAGTGATGCCAGCGAACAGTGATGCAAAAGGAGAGGCATAGCCCAGGATAGGCGTAAACCATGACATGCGATTGTGGTACCGCCAGTGGAAACACAAATGGTAATGTTAACAGCAGAAATAATGCCAAAGGAAATGGAAGCGTGACCGCAAGCCGATACATAAACAGTTATACTGCAGGTGGTGTACCGGAACGGTAACACAAACGTCATGAGAAGCACAAGTGGAAACACTAACTGTAACAGTAATGGAAGCGCACACCCTGTTTTTGCCCAACAGCTGCATAAAGAAACACAGTGTGTACAAAGAATGTATGCATTATAATGGGCTTCAGAGCAGAACATGAGCTGTTGGAATACTTAATTGCTTGTATCTCAGGAACTGTGCAACATAGAAAAAATTTTTAATTTCACATGATTCATCAGTTTCTGGGCTAGGTTTTCATTAAATGTGTAGCCCATAGGGCTACACACTGTCATGATGAAAATTCCGTATCTCGCACTGTTTCCGAGATACGAGCCCCAAAAGGTGCGGCGGATGCCACCATGTTAGTCTATGAGAAAAAATGTCAACCTTGGAGTACCGTAACTTGGCATTTGTGCAATATTTTGTCACCAAACCACCAAAAGGCACATCTGTGAGATGTTGGCTGCCTTCCTTCCAAATTTGAGCCCAAAAGACTAAACCATTCTTTTTGCAACAGGGTGGCAAAGAACTCCTGTCATTTTGGTCATAGTCTGGAAAAGTAGTTTCACAATTTGCGAAAGCTTTCACAAAATTTGCAAAAGTGTCTCAGCTGCGACACTACTTTATGACACTACTTTTTCCAGAAATTTAAAAAACATTTTTCTGGGGTGTTTAATCCCAAAATAAAGACATGCCTAACATCCTCAGGGCTCGACTAGGTAAACACAAAAAGAATTGTGTCCCTAGATGGTCCCAATTTTAAATGCCAAGCATTTTTCTGATCACCAACTGAAAACAAAATGGCCGATTTGACACACTACTAGGGCTATTTGCGACATTAAAAAGTGCACTTGAGACACTTTCAAACTTTTTGTTAACTTTTCCCATTGACTTATAATGGGAACTTGTTTTTTGAATAACTTTTGAACCATTTAATTTTTTTTCATGAAATCTTCAAAAGGCACATCAGAGACCCCCAAACCGTGCAACCTGTAGGAATGAGCAAAGAATAAGCAAAAAAACATAATTGCACACATGAATGTCACTTAATAACGCCACAGCTGTATATCTGACTGGTGTGAAAGTTGGCAGATCCGAAGATCTCTGCTGCCAGTCTGTGCCTGCCAAATTTCAGGCAAATCCGTTGAATGGTGGCAAAGTTATTAAGGTGCAAAATTTCACCCTTTAACCTTAAATGGGCTACTCAACCCTAACTACAGTAGCACTACCGTGCTACCATAATATATATATAGCATATAACACATCACAACATTAATAATAATTTATGTGTTTATAATTGCAGATAGTAGGAAATACTTAGTGTTCAGCAACTGCTGAGGAAGGAAAAGATGACTGGGACTGTTGTCCATGTCAAAGACCCTTTGATTTGCTATAAAACAGGTGGTGTTTCTCTTTTTTGAAACAAAAAGAAGAACATTTTTTTTAAATATTATTTGAAACTACAAAGTATTGTACCTGGATTTTATCTATGCTTTCATTTTCAAGCACTTTATCATAATTCTTGGATATAGCTAAGGGGTGCGTATATCTTTAAGAAGCACTCAATATAAGTCATTAGTTGGCATTTGATGACACAGTCTCAGGTGAAGCTCAGCTGTAGCGGGGTAGGGCAATTTCATTCTCCACTGGATATCTGCATGTATCATGGCACCTATTATCACTATGCACTTTGAATGCACTTCTGGATGAAATGTTAGTGAAATATTGAACATTTTCTTGTGGTTTTTCTTTAGTCAAAGGTGCACTTTTTACTTTTTACGTAACATAATAAATAAGGTTGTGCTGCCTGTAATGACAAGAACCAGAGGTACTGCACACAAGAACAAAAGATGTTTCTGGACACGATGGGCCCTATGCATTAATGGGTGGATTGGCTACACACCACATATCTGCAGCATATGCCCACTCATACCCATTACGCCCTCCATGCTGGATGCACTGAAAGGGAGTGTGCAGCCCCAATGCACCCAATCCCCTGGGTCTGCTAATTGCAACATGCCTGGGGTGGGCCGTGGGCATGCCAGCACTATGCGCCATGTACTAAGGCATGTAGTGCTGGCTGGGGGGGGTGCAGAGGAGGGCGCCTGCTATGCCAGGTGGAACACTGCCATTGAAGCCCTACATGCCCGGCCTCACCCACACGGCCACATTGGTGCCATTACCTCATGTGTCCCCAGCCCCCACACAGTGCAGCCCCATGCTCGATCAGCCACAGGCACACACCCACCACGACACAGTGCAGCCCTGTCCATGGTTGCAGGAACCCCCCCCCAGCACCCATCAGCCCCGACACCGCTGTACTGCTGGCATACCTCCCACCCATGTATACCCCAGCCTCATTGAATGTGAGCCCCCACAGCACAGTGCAGTCTCAACCCCAGTACTGCTGGGCAATCCCACCCCCTGTGCACACAACCAGTGCCCTGGGCCAATGACAGAACCCTCGCTCCCGGTGCCCTCGCAGACCCTCAGATGTTCAGCGGCTCCCCTACCCACTCGTGGCACCAATGCCTTCCCCGTCCCCCCACCTGCCCATTGGTGCAGCATCTCGGGATGGCCAGTTGCACAGCCCTCCTCATACCACGTCAGCCGCCGTCTGTCTGAGTGCTGTTGGGTGCACATTGTTTACATATAATGACACTTTTCCTGCATCACTCAGATGGCCGGTGGCCAAGGAGGTGTGAGGATCGCTGTGCTGCTAGCCATCCTGAGACACAGCACCAATGGGCAGGTAAGGGGCGGGGGGGTGTTGGTGCTGCAGGGATGGGTGGTCCACTGAATGCCAATGATCGCCCTGAGGGGCCAGGGGTTATCTAGTTGCACTGTTCTGGGTGGGGGGGCTGTGTGGACAGATGGGGTATGGGGCAAAGGTGTGTGTGGGGTATGCCTTCATGGGGAAGAAGCCCCCATATGAGTGTGGGGTTTGGTGGCTATGGGGTAGGGGGTCCTGTGTTTGTGGTGGGAGGCACTGGCACAATTTGGGCCATGGCATTGCTGCATGGAAGGTGGGGGGTCAGTTCCATTGATTGCTGGGCACTGGGGAATTGCCATGCAGGTTCAGGTGCCCACATGTGCTATTCATACACCCGAACCCGTGCCCCATCTCATAATGGATCCACTGTGGGACTCAGGCTGAATGTACGGCTGGGTCCACTACTCTGCCCCCAGCCACAATGCACAGACCTGCACACCGGGGGGGGCGTGCCCACAGATGGGTGGTGGCCAATGGTGCGTACCAGCCAGGTGTACCTGTCTGCAGGTGCAGAGCTACGTGGGTGGGGTATGTACCTCTGGAATATATATTCCACCTGTTCGTGCTCAGGCCCACATAATAGAGGGCAAGAAAACAGGTTGATTTTATTTAAAACATCAAAAACCTGCACAATAATTTAAATGCTTGATGCCACAGATACATGCTGACATAGGCAAACACTTGTGAACAAAGACCTTACTAAGAGGCATCCAAAAACAGCACAAAATAAAGCAACAACAAATATGCCTCCAATGCCCCAGTGCTTTGCTCAGAAGAAGCTTAATCAAGGCAGAAAGAGCTTCTTTGTGGGGGTATCCTGATGAAGCTTCTTCCGCATGAAGAACCAGGTCATTTGGGGCCACATTTGTTGCTGCTTTATTTTGTGTTTTTTGGACATCTTTACCTACAATGTTTTGCCCATTTCAGCAAGTATCTGTGGCAGTAAGTGTTTAAACAGTGTGTAGGTTTTCTGTGTTAAATATTGTGTTCTGAAACTTTTTTTGTTCTTGAGTGCAGTACGTCTGGTCCATATTGTGTTTAAGTGGCTAGCCTTCCTGGGGACTGTATTGCTCCAGCACCTTAAGCAGATCTGTCACCTTGGATTGATGCCCGTGATGAGCCTGCAACTTTATTTATAGAAACAAACAATGATGGCATAAAAAGGCCACAGGTCTATCTAGTCTGCCCAGAGTTCCCTATCTGCACTAGACCTATTGTCCATGCAGGGTTTTATCCCTGCTGGTCCAACTTCTGCTCTCTTCCCTACTGCTACCTCCCTGAGCAATCACCAAATCCTTCCCTCTGCCTCAACCATGCTTAAAACCATTTATGGTCTTAGTGCCCACCAGCTCCTCTGGCAGGCTGTTTCATGGCTGTATCACCCTTTCTCTACAACAGAACTTCCTCACATCATTCTTAAACCTTCCTCAACCAGTTTCCACTCATGACTTCAGGTTCTTGACTCTATACACATGCTAAATAGTTCCACACAGTTCACCATGTATATTCCCATCAGGAACTTGAAGTTCTCCATCATATCACCCCTCTCTCATCTGTTCTCCAGTGAGTACATGTTTAGTGCCTTGAGATAATTTCATAAGCTCTGCCCTGCTGGTCCTGAATCACTTTGTCACCTTGCTGACCATGACACAGGGTGGTCCAGTAACCTTCAGAAGAGAGCACCTGCCTCACATGAGGGGCAACAGACTTCTAGAAAACTTAAAGTGATCTTACAAGCTCAAATGGGCAGACTGGGTGGGCCATAGGGCCTTATCTGCCAACAGTATCTATGTATCTGTGTATAAACTTCCTATACTTATATATCTGTATACACACACAAAACAGAAATGGGGGTAAAAATGACAAGATAACAAATATATCTTAAGCAATGTCATCAGTAACAGCAACACACAAAAAAACTGTAGCTGTTACTGTTGTCACAATGGATAGTCTAAGGATCACTGTCATCACAGTGGAATATTAAACCAGTCAGACAGCAGCTTTCACAGCACTGCAGCACTGAAACCTGTTGATAAAATGAAAGAAAAACAGCAAAATCTTCAAACTACAGTTTAAAAGGCTATAACTTGTGAACTACTGTTGTATATATCAAATATATAATAGCCTGACTCACAAAAGGCAATTTATCATCACTTGCGAATGGGTTGGACTTTCATAACTCACTTGTGGCTCTGCCACTCGTGAGTTATGGTCCTGCCCACTCTCACTTGAAGATAAATTGCATAGTCTGAGTCAGCTCATTGCATATCCCATATCAATCTATCTATCTATCTATCTATCTATCTATCTATCTATCTATCTATCTATACTGTAGATATAGATATATATGCAATAGTAGTGCACCAGTAGTTAGGGTTGGGTAGGCTGTTTAATGTGGAACTCCAATTTTTGCAACTTAATAACTTTGGTGCTCTTTGTCGAAATAGCACAAAATTTGGCATGTACGGTCAGGCTGTCAGAGTCTCAACACATCAAATGTTTTGTGACAGTGTCTTGTTCAGCTTCCGAGATACAGAGCACCAACAATGAAAAAAAAAAAAAACTCTTATTGCATATATGCATATTTTTTGCTCTCATCTACAGCCTAGACCATGTGAAAATGTTCAAGGAGATTTTCAGGGTTAAAGGGGCGTGTGCCAAGGGTGGGCCTAGGGAAGGTTTCCTGAAAATATATTATACAATTTCAGAGTTATAAGGATTTTTGAGCTAACCAACAAATGTCAATGGTAAAAGAGAAAAACCTATCATGACTGATTAATTTCATGATTAACTTGTCATGTGGGATAACAATACCGATTATGTGGAAAAAATAGGGATCATGTTGAAAACATTACCTACCTTGATGGCCACCATTTTCTTTTTTTGTTTAACTCACAAACATTGAAAATACATAATAAATTATATATTTTCAAAAAACAAACATCTGAACCTAGCCAAATGTGACCTGTCTACCTAGATTCGGGTGTATATTTTCTGAAAACTGCCCTGGAAATACCTTTTCTGGGCACTGCAAAATCCTGCCCAGTTTAGGGAGAGGAGCCATTTACCCACATTCTCTGTATGAGAACAGCAGGACTTTCTTGAATACTGGAGATACAGCTAGATTCCTACAGCTGGCTTCAGTTCCAACAGTGAGCTGATGATCCCCTGCTGCCTCTGTCTGTCTCCAGCTGTCTGTCTACCTATCTATTTATTTTATTTGTTAAGTGCACTGGGGTTCTCACCCTTTGTATTTCTTCTCTTGACCCCTCTGCCCTACAGGTCATACCCTTTCTTCCCACTGTGTAGGTGGTGGCACCAGGGTGCCCTTTAACCAGTGTTGTAAAGAACACCCCCTGAAATAAAGAAAACAGTCCCTCAAAGTTTTTTTACCCAACCTGTAAAAGAGAAAATGGTTCCTTGCTGATCTCACCCCATACACACACCCACACACCCCACTCTGACCTCCCACTCAGCATCCATCACTCAACAGCCCCCCACATCACTCACTCACTCACTCACTCACTCACTCACTCACTCACTCACCTGAACCTGTCCTACTGCAGAAATCCTCTCTAAACCTGAAGACATGTCTTGTTGCTGGAAACAGTGACTGTGATATGAGAAAATTAGGTAAGTGCAGTTTAATGTATTTCAGTGGTGTTTTGAACTTTGATTCATAACTTTGTCATTATTGCATATTTTGACCCCAAATTTTCAACATGGCCTTTTTGGGACCCACACTCATGACTAGTGGTGGTGGAATTATGCAAATCTAGCCCAAAAGGTGATTTTTGAGGTCACTTTGAGAAGTCACCTTTTAGGCAGGATTTGAACATTGTTACCACCCTTGTTCACGAGCTGGGGTCATAAAAAGGCTAGCATGAAAATTTTGGGTTAACATATGTATAAATGGCAAAGTTGTCAGCATACATTGAAATTTTTCTAAACTTGCTCATAACTTTGGTAATTTTAAATATTTTGACCCCAAATTTTCAACATAGCCATTTTTTTCACATCACCTCATGAATCTGATAGATACCATTTTCCAAATCCTGACCAAAATGTGTTTCCACATCTATGGCGCAGAATGATATTTTGGTGGTGCAGAACGATGTTTCAGTGGGGATTTGAACATTTTCACCTACAAGGTCCATGAGGTGGGTTAAGAAGACTGCTGAAAATGTGGTCCAAAAATATGGTACAATGCTTAGGTTGTGAGTGAACATTGCAATGCCTCAATGTTCACTCATAACTTTGCTAATTTTCAATATTTTGACTCCAAACTTTCAACATAGCCATTTTCCCCATCAACTCACAAACATGACAGGTGTCATGTTTTAAATCCTGGATGAGATGTGTTTTCACACTTCTGGTGCAAAATGATATTTCAGCCAATATACTATAAATGCTACATGTCATGTTTGTAATGGGAGTCATAAAATTACAATCTTGAAAATGTGTGAGCAAAATTTAAAAAAAAATTATAACTGCTCAGAAACTTTGGGTGCAGGGCCAGTGTTTACTTGGTATTACTTGGTAATTAAAGGTGGAAGAAGGCCAAGGCCCATCAAGACCACCTTCCCTGTACTGGCAAGGTGTAGTTACCACAAATTATCAAGTAAATACCTGTCTAAACTGTTCTTAAACATTTCTGGGAATTTATGTTCACTAAATAACTAGGTAGTGAGTTCCAAAATGTACAGACTATAATGGTAAAGAACATATTTCTTTTATTTGTATTAAATTTTGGAATCAACAACTGTCTATTGTGACATCTTATTCCAACCAGTTTGGAGGACCAATGGAGATTATAATTGTTCATAAGATTAGGTTCCATTAAGATATTAAAAAGCAGCAGTAAATCACCTCTAGTTCTATGAGCTTACATATATAATTCAGATCCTTAAGTCTATCTTGATATGATAAATTACTAATAGAGGTAACAAGTTTTGTTGCCCTCCTCTGGGCCATACAATTAGCCTAGAATCTTTATTTAGGTAAGGAGCCCAAAACGAGGCTGTATAATCGACATGAGGCCTAACATATGTTGTATATAATGGTAAAATACTGGCCCTACTTCTGTTAACAAAAGATTTTTTAATAGATGCTATAATTCGATTGGCCTTAAGTGCTACATGTCTACACTGGTCAGTAGATATCAAGTTTTTGTTAACAATCATGCCAAAATCTTTGACTAAATCCATCACTTTAATCAGACATCCATTTAAGTAATAGATTTTATTTGGATTTCTATTTCCAAGATGAAAAACTAAGCATTTCTCCACATTAAATTCCATTGTATTTAGTTTAGCCCAATTTTCAATTTTATTTATATCATTTTGTAGAAGGGCAGACTTACAGTAGTTGCACTGTCAGCTTCACTACTAAGTTTAGTATCATCTGCAAATTTGGATAGTTGGCAGTGAGTGCTGAAATTCATGTCACTAATAAAGATCTCAAACAGTAAGGATCCCAATACAGAGCCCTGGGGCACACTGCTAGTGACCTCTATGTCCCTGGATAATGTGTTCGATACTCTCACTTGTTGACTTCTATTACTTAACCATTTAGAAACCCATCATACAAAGTAAGGGTTTAGGCCCAGTGCAGACATTTTCATTATAAATTGAGCATGCTACAGTGATACAAGAAGCTCTGGGGGAACTTGAAGCCTGGGCCCATGAAAAAAGATCTTTGTTTAATATTGAGACATGCACTGTAATGCACCTGGGCAAAAACAACCCCCAACATGATTATACATTAGCTGGAAAGATCTTAAGGACTGTTAAGGATGAAAACGATCTGGGAGTAAGGGGCAGTAATGATCTTAGATTCAAACAACATTATAATCTGGTGATTAAAACAACCTGCAGTATCCTGAGCTGTATTCACAGGCATCTTAAGAGTAGGAATAAGGCAGTGATGATTCCCCTCTGTACCTCCATGGTGCAACCACATATTGAGTACTGTGCCCAGTTTTGGTCTCCAGAGCATAAGGGAGATGTAAAAGCTCTAGAAAATGTTCAAAGAAGGGAAATAAGAAAAATTAAGGAGGTCAGGGGTCAAGATTATCCAGTAAGGTTGCAAAACCTTGAGCTATATTCACTGGAATACAGCAGACTAAGGGTAGACATGTGTATGATTTTCAGAGCACTAATAAACTCACATCTATGGGAACAGTTGGGGCTTGTGCTGAGACACCAGAATTATATCACTAGGGCCCATCCCTTACAGTTAATAAGTGAGAGGTATAATACCCAGCTAATGAAGTTCTGGTTCTCAATGATAGTTGTCAAGATGTGGAACAATCTCCCCATGGAGGTGGTTGTGAGTAGTACCATGGAAACCTTCAAGCATTCCTTAGACTCCTATCTGTTAGTTTTGTGAGAGCTATAATGGACTTCAGTTTTCAAAAAGCTCTGAAAAAAACTATGAAACCTATACCCAGTGGGTATGCTTTGTGATCCTGTGCCAATGATTTGAGTTCAGGGATGAGCTTAGTGACCCAGCTGGATAGGGTGATGGTGGGGGGTGGGTGGCACTGTTATGCAAGACTCCCATGTCAGGGAATGAAAACTACAGGGTTGTCCACATGGTGCATGCATCATATAGTGGAGATGAACTGTCCTCTTGGCATAGGACCCTCCATCTCTGCACCAGGAGATGTCAGAGGGCCCTGTGCATTGGCTGACTGATGGGGTCTTTGCCTTGTGAGTCTGTTTCTGTTTCCACATAAAAGCTCAGGAACCAGAGGGCCCTGCACCTCTGCAACCCATCAGATGGCCTCATGAATTCTTGACATCTGTTGCTGCATTGAAGTGCAGGGTCACAAGGACCCAGCACTTCTGGAGACATACAGAGTCTTCCCTTTGGGCCCTGCAGATCTACATCAGTTCATGCAGATCCCTTTGGGACCTGTGTGAATGAGGATACCATTCCACAATCTCAAAAAGAATAGGAATTCTTTGCAAAAAATGTTGTTATTGCATCAGTTAGGGTTCAAGTTAACACCACAAATGTAGGGAAATGTGGCATTAGGGTTTTCAACCCTATCCCCTCAAGCAGTAACAGGAAAGGTCATTAGGGTTTTGAGTCTCTGGAGTCTTGGAAAATCAGTGGTAGGGTCCTCCGTGGGGTTGCCAACACTAATGTCCACCCTGTTCACTAAGCAAACAAGGCCAGGAATGATCTCCTTTCTTCATGCAGGGAGCTACAACAGATTGTGTTGGGAACATGTAGTGGGACGTACTTCTGTACCTTTGAAGGCTGTATCATTATGAGGCACTGGCTTGGAGCTGTGCCTTGTGCTTCAGGCAGGAGGCTATGGGCTAGGGGAGGGGTGAGCAGTATGATTGTCAGCTCCAAGGAGGATCCCACCACTGATTCATCAAGACTCTGAAGACCAAAAACCCTATTTTTTTCCCTTTTGCTGCCTGGGTGTGGGGGTGGGAGTGGGGCATTAGGGTTGGAAACCCTAACGCTACATTTTCTTATTTTTGTGGCATTAATGTGAACCCAAACTGGTGCATTAACACATTTTTTTGCAAAAAATGTATATCTACCTATCTGGCAAAAGAAGTTTAAAAACTTCAAATTTGTGGAAGCACACACCTTGGGCAACCAGACTTTATCAAATCTGCAAGTTTCAGGTTAAAAAACAAAACAAAACAAAAAACTCCTAATTTGGGTGCATTTTAGTGTTTTTACACCTCTGTAACTTTGCTCCTATCTGAACTGATTGACATAAAATTTTCAGGATCCAGAGACCCTGGCCTATGCTCAAGAATAACACATTTCAGGGAAATTGTTTGATTAGGGGCAGTGTTATTAAAGTGCAAAAATTGAGGTTTAACATGGACGTGCTTACTCAACTCTAATATAGAGGCACTACTGCACCTGTATAATATGCATTTTTTCTAAGAGCTCTTTTTATTTAAGTTTATGCATTTTGTATTGTTTTTCTGTTTCCCTTTTCCATTGTCAAACATCAGGGGCCGATATACAGTACATATGCAGCAGAGCGCCAGATGCCAAACATCCACAGTGGCAAGAGTGAAAGAGATCCTGCCTTTTTTCCATTTTAAAATTTTTGTGCCCCCCTCACTTTCTCTTGTTAAACAAAAAGGCTGATAGGTTGATTCATTGTCCCACACTGGAAAGAGATACAGGGAGATCCTGCCTGGCTTGCCTTTTCTAAACTTTTCTGTCGCCTTCAGTTTCTGTTGTCAAATGTCAGGCTGATGCTGCCTTTTATTTTGTTTTTGTTTTTTGTTGCTGCCTGCTGAGATGCAGCTCATGGCCAGACACCAAGCCCCACAATGGAGAGAGAGATTGAAAGAGATCCTGCTTGGCTTGCTTTTTTCGTAAGTGTAAGTAGAGATATTTATTTGTTTTCTGCCATCTCCCTGTCAGACACAGTTGAGACAGACTGAGTAGTTCAAAAACCAGCAGTACTCCTTTCCACTTTGTGCTCCTGCTCCCTCCTGGCTCCCCACACAAATGTTTTCTCCTTATGCTGAGTGAAATGGCACTGAGTAGATGTGCAGAACATAATTAAAGCAGATTTCACACATGCATCCTTTGCTCTACACAGTCTGAAACCTACCACAGTGTCCTGTGCATTTTCCTCTCATAAGATTGCTGGATCAGTCTGAATCTGGTACTTGCCTGTAGCCTGAGGAGGTGGTCAGACATAATGTAATGGCATCAGGAGGATTCAGCCAGCAGAGACCATCACATGACTGTAAGTTACTGGCCTTGATGTGCCATAACAGTTTAAAGAAAGTTGAAAACAAGCTTTAGCCCAATCTGAGCTGAATCACCAAGGTTCAGCTTAGGGCTGTCTGATACCGAACCCCTTAAGTTCATGGGGGGGGTCAATATTAGACCAAATGGTTCTGCACACTTCTAATTATTACTGATATGCACTTATGATATTTTTGACCATCTTAAGTGTTAATTATACTGGCTCACTATCACCATGTCAACATTTACCCATTTAATAAATAGAATAATGTAGGGCAAACCATACACAACAAGACTGTTTTCCCACTGAGTGGTTACCATGATGACAGAGTGACCTTAAAAGCGAAGAGCAAGACTCAGCCAAGCTTCAGTCTATGTAGCTTGTACCTTTGTTTATCTGCATGCTGTTTCAACTAAACCTAACCAGTTTTCAACAACAGCTGTTTGCTCTCTCCCTCCTTGATATGTGCTTCATGCTCCTTCAATATACCACGAGGTTGGTACTCCAGCACAGGGAGGCTCTTTCAAGCACACAGCCATGCCTGTGTGAGCCTGTGAGGGTGGAAGTCCCTTCTCAGGTGAGGAAGAGGGCTTAGCCAAGCCTTTCTGCTGCTGTTATACACTCTTTTCTTCTTCCTTAAGCTATTATTTTTCAGTGAGTCTCTAGTGAAGAGTCTAGTCCATCTGCCACCTGCTGGGTATGTTTATAGTTGCTGCACTGTGCTCACAGCACTCTCATGAGATTGATAATCTTAGTTGTGAGATGGAGAGAGAGAGAGAGAAGAGGGGGAGAGAGAGGACTCCTTAATACTCCTATACCTACCATTTGTTACTCGAGTGCATCTTTAAATTTCTCTGACACCAAGACTGGAGGGATGGTGACCAAAGGCCTTGGATGCCCAGAGGAGGGGGATTTACTCTTCCCCTTACCAATGGTTATTAAGCATTCATGTAGACAAGTTATTTGTGACCATGGTAGTGTAGTATCAATCAAGCAATACTTTATTATGTATACTTCAAAAGATCATCACAAAGGTTAAAACAGTGTGACTGTGACAGGGAGCTCCTGCCACTCTTGAGGACCAACCTTTTCTGAAATCTGTTGCAACAGTTCTTCTATTTCTTAGTCTATTCTATCCTTTACAATTTCTAGTCCATAAGGTTGGCCACCTATGGGCACCCTCTTGCCTTTCTTGACTATGCTATAATGTCCTCTTTGATTTTCCTTTTCCCTCGCAGGTCCTGGTACAGGGAGGTTATTGTGGTGACCTCCAGTTGTATGTAAAACAGGCTGCATTTATCATTGTTGGATTTAATATGTAATAGCACTATGTCATAAAACATCTTGATCTATATACCTTGGCCCAGATATTCAAACTGCGCCAGGCTGTGGCACAATCCCAGGTGCAGCTCAATTTGGCTGTGCAGGGGTGTGGACTGGGCGATATTCAACAGAGCTGTGCCATGGCTCTGTAGCATTGAATATCGCACCCTGGCCACCCACAGTGTGCATGGCGCAGTGGCACTGCACCAGCACCAGTGGCCAGAGTGGAGCATGGGGATGCGCTAGCGCAAGTTCCATTGTGCAAGGTGCAGCAACCACGATATTCAAAAGTAGACATGCAAATGGAGCCATAATGTATGCAAGGTGCACATGGGACCATTTGCATGTCATTATGGCCCCATTTTCATGCAGGTGTGCCAATCTCTGAGGACTTGCGCCTGGCTCCCTGCCAGGCAGCAGCCATTGGGGACTGATGCCCCCTGCAGCATGGCAATGTGCCCCACAGCCTGATCGTGGGCTGTAGTAAAAAAAGAAAAATCATCAATAGCCCCGGGGGTCCAGTGGACCTGCCTGCCTGATCGTGGGCTAATTAAATAAAGGAAATTATCATTATCTCTGGGGGTCCAGTGGACCTGCCCGCCCAATTGCGGGCTAAGTAAATAAATGAAAATTATCAATATCCCTGGTGGTCCAGTGGACCTGTCTGCCCAATCGTGGGCTGCAGTAGAATAATAGGAAACCTATCATCCCTGGTGGTCCAGTGGACCCCCCACCCCATCTGCCCACTGATCCCCACTGCCCCGCTGCCCCCCCCGGTCAGGTGGCAGGTGGCAACACCCACCACCTGCTGCCCCACCACCCGCCGATTGACACCGTCCGGTGGGGCTGTATGCCCATTGGTCCACAGTGTGAGCCAATGGGCATGCAGCCATACCATACTACTCATTCCAGATATGTGAATGGATCCCATTCACATATCTGGAATATATATGGTATGGACTGCCGCCCATTGGCTCATGCTGTGACCAATGGGCATACAGCCCCTGATGGTGTCAGTCAGCAGGTGGTGGGGCGGCAGGCGGGTGGGGTGCTGCCGCCCACTGCTGACCGGGGTGGTGGTGGGGATCAGTGAGCGGGTGGGGTGGGGGGTCCACTGGACCACCAGGTATGATAGGTTTCCTATTATTCTACTGCAGCCCACAACCAGGCAGACAGGTCCACTGGACCACCAGGGATAATGATAATTTCCTTTATTTACTTAGCCTGGGATCAGGCGGGCAGGTCCACTGGACTACAAGGGAGTTTGGATGAATCTTTTTCTACTGATGCCCACAATCGGGCATGGGGGGGCACCACCAAGGAGGTGCAGCTGGAGCTTGGGTGGCCACCCACAGGTGGCAGCTGCCGTGTTGCGCCCTGCAGTGTGGCTGCTCACCTGTGGGTGTCCATCCGTTGTTCCTTTTTTTTGGATCAACTTTGTGCTGGTGCAGGTAGGGGTCGCACATGCATGACTCTGCACATCCCGGGCTGAATATCGCGGTGTACAGAGTATGCATGGGCACGCCCCCCCACCTGCACCTGCATACATTACTGATGTGCTCCGGCAAATCGGTATTTGTGCCACGCACTTTTCCCATTTTAATATCACATTGGGGCACATCAGTGGGTAGCGCATGGTGCAACACTGTTGCGCCATGCACAACCCTTTTGAATATCTGGGCCCTTATGTTTATGAAACCTGTAAATGTTGAAAATACCATGGCACTAGGTGTTTTTGATAATGGTAAAAAAACTAGGTGACTATTATAGAAATTAAGTTAGCTGTGCAATTTAAAATGTATATAAATTGCTGTAAACTGAACAAGTCCGGAATTTAATGGTGATTTGCATATATCCTATGATGCTTTGCATTATGGAAGTATGTATGATGTATTTATTTGAAACTTGATTTGTTGCCAATGCACTTTGGGGCAACCCATGTTTCAGTGTTTCTGCACTGAGGTTCTTTGTTTTTAGCTTGTTTTGTTTTTTTCTTTTTGAGCTCCCACTACCCAAGCAAACAGGACCCACATAGGGATGAAGGGTTTTCACTGAAAAGTGGTTAGATCAGAGATCAGTGTTAGTAGGTGCTGGTTAAGTGCAGAGGAAAGACATTCATAGTCTGTTGCTGCAAACTGATGTACTGAAGAAGAAATATGCCATTGCAGAAGGTTATTTCTTGTATTTTGAATAAACATCACACCGAGATTATGTGTTGAACTTGAAGTTCAGTGTCTTGTCCATCTGTTATCCCACAATCTCTCCAGAGTGACCATATATATTGGCGATGTTTGCACCGTATAAAACACCACACTGTGCAGAACATAGTTACATAAAATAAATAACACCAGTCTAGTATAAGAAATACAGCCAGTAACTAGTAAGTTTAAATTTACATAAGGTATTTAGATACAACATGTTGCCCATATTGGTTATTTACAGTTTTTTAAGCTTCAAGCTCTGCTTCTTGGCCCAATGAAGTGAATAATGCTGTTCTATATAAGCAAAATGACACAACAGGGTATGGGCTGTTGTCTGATAAATGCATGACTCGGGTGAGTAGTGAGCCATGAGGTGCCTGCGCTGAGTACTTTCACCACTTGGGAAGTGCATTTTTTCAGACAATAACCTGCAACCCCTGAAGTGTCTTACTGCATGTATAAAATAGGTTTTGAGAAAAATATAATGTGAAGAAAATGTAAACAAAAAATTTGTAGACAGTTTTTTTTTTTGCCAAAGTAGTCCCTATTGTTTGCAGTTTTGCAGTGGTGGGTCTTGTCTGTACCATTAGAGGGCAGCTGAAAATTAGGCTCATCATAGCTTAAGTTGTGTTGTTTTTCCATTTCCACCCACAGTCTGGTTGCACTGAAAGCTACAACTTTTCATGTAACATTATGACTGCACTGAAAGCCGCAGCTTTAATCTAGCGTTTGTGTCTTTGAACGACCATCACTGAAAACATTACTTTCACTTTCTGTGCTTGTGGTTGGTGCTTGTGATTGACAGCACTCTTTCAACTGTTTTACAAGAAGGACAAAACAGAAGATTAAAAAAAAGCCACCAGTTTCCTGGACAGAGAAAGGCATGACGTTTCAAGAGGGAAAAAAGTCAGAAGTCATAGCGGTGGCATCATGGGGTATTGTCTGGCAACACTGGTGACAGCAGGGCAGACAACATAATGCCAGCAACATGGGGCAATGGATCAGAGGCCTGAAAAAAAATGCACAGAAATTGTGAAACAAGGTTAGTGCCTTGTGAAAATATTTTTTTTATATGCTATGTACTCTTGGGACTTCAGTGTGATAGGTGGAAATGTTAGTTAGTGGGTTAGGGCAAGTAATTGGTGTTTATCTAATTATATGGCTGCCAGAACATTTTTTTTAAACTTTCTGGAAGGCATAGATATGTGGGAAGTGTGGCATCCTGTTGGCATAAAAATACCACCCACGTGGTTTTTGCTGTGTAAACACATGGCTGGGGAAGGCTCCAGTCCTAACTAATCAGGATTCAATTATTTCCCTACCCATTTTACACATGATATTAATATGCTCTCTGGTGATAACAACCATAGAATTTTTTGTAAATCTTAATCAAAAGTATTTGACCACTAATAAAGTATCCAGCCATTTTTTTCCTTGAGAAATGATGGCTTGGGTAGCATAATGTTTAGTGAATTAAAAGTTATTGCCATTTTCAAAGCCATACATGCATTGTCATGGTTATTCAAATTCTGTATCTATCCTTTCCCTTTGTACAGAAAGGTTCATGAATCTCAAACCTCAATAGTAATACAAACAAGTAGAACATATAACAGAGAAAGTGTATAGGATAGTTTTATTTTGTCATAGAACTGCACAATCTAATTTATTTTTTTACATGCTTATTTCAGCCCTGATATCGAAACATTGGCTGTATAGCCAAGGAGTAGAATTTTTTGGTTTGTACCTGATATTGCAACCCCAGTATGAAGGGCAGAAAAAGTGCCATTAGGCAGTTGCTTAACTTAAATAAATATGTTACTAGCTATACTATCTCAACTGGGTACCGTAGTGATTATTGTGTACCGCAGAGATTATTGTGCTCAGTGATCAAAATGTGGATTGGACTAGCAACACAACTATGTACAGGGACTTGTTGCATAACTAAGGAGTTAGTCAAATTATTCAAGATTACACCAGGCTGAATAACAAATCATCCAAACATTTACTCTTACTGTAGACTGGATAATGGTCAACAAAACCAACAGAGTCAGGGAGTCAGACTCTCTGTCGGATTCCATCAGTGACCAACGAGGCTGTACAGAGACCCAGACCTGCTGTTCAATGGTTCCATGATTGTTCAAAGCTAGTCATCCCTGAATTCTAGAAGATCTCTACAACATCGATTAGTCTTTCTTAGATTCAATGTCAGATATTAATTATGCTCTAGATTTTTCATTACTGAATTCTCCAGAGTAGTACATAAACATGATTTTTCATTACTGAATTCTCCAGAGTAGTACATAAACATGTGCTTTTAACAAGAAGGACGTTTAAAGGCTTAAACTATAGGTGGCTAACAAAACAACTTTTTAAACTCATGAAAGATAGATACAGAGCCTGGTCTAAATTCAAACATACGAGCTTGAAATCTGACTGGGAGTAATACAGGTTGCTGTGAAAGACATGTAAAAAAATCTATAAGCTTACCAAAACAGGATCACCTCAGGGAGTAGCAGACTTCTGACTTATCTGATCCTAAAGGTTTCTGGAAGTGCTTGAATAACTTGTTAAATCCTACCAAAATAACAGCCTCAGCTGAGCCTGGAACACAACAGCAATAATATAACTGATCCATTGGAGCCAGCCTGCTGGTGCAGTGGTAGGGTTTCCATTTATGACATTGACAGCCCAGGTTCAAAGACGGACTTGGGAGTCAGAGGGCCAGCCAGGGGGGAGAAGGATTGAGCATCCTAGGGATGTCTCTCCTTCTCCAGGGGGAGGAGTTGTAGTGTTTGGCACTTGACTGACCTCTAGTAGAGGGTGGGGGCCAGCAGCAACTAGTACTTGTCTAGTGGGGAGGCGTGCTCAGTGTTGCACTTCAGTGCTTCATACCCCTGCACATCATGTATCCTGGGGGCTTACAGCAGTAAAATCATTGCCACTCTATCTATGATGCCCTACCTCTCCACCTCCATGCTGCCCAGGCAATCGGCCGGCAATGCAGCAACTCAAGTTCAGTCATGTGAACTGGTCACATAGTCCCACTCTGGGAGGTAAGTCAGAGAGGTCTCCTGGTGGTGATCCTGCTGGGCTCCTCAACTACATGTCCATAGGGCCATGTCTGCCCATCAGCCCTGCCCAGAGCGAGCAAGCGTGGGTGATCACCATACCGAGGTAAGACCCAGTGGTGGAGGTTGGAGGAAGTCGGGGGCTGAGCTTCTGGAGGTCAAACAACACACATAAAAAAAAAAAACTGATCCATTGGAGATATCCAATATCTTTAATGACTACTTTTGTGATTATGAGAAATATCGCTCTTGACTAAACTGCAGCCCTTTACCCTCAGCAGAATTCACAGAATTACCCATTGTTCACCGACCATTATTTTATTTTAAGGCAGTCACCTGCACACAAGTGTACAACTTATTAAAGGATATTAAAATAGACAAATCTGCTAGGGCTGATGGTCTACGCCATAAGTTCTTATGATTAGCTACTCGAGTCATAGCTTATCCAGTAACTAGGTTAATCAACCTTTCATTTGAATTCTCACAAGTACCTGAACTTTGCAAGTGTGCAAGGTAGTTTCAATATTCAAAAAGGGCAATATGAGACTTGTGGAGAATTACAGACCCATATCCATTCTATCAGTGTTGTCAAAGGTTCAGAAAATGATCATTCACACTCAAATGACTGACTATCTAGAGTAGCACCATTTAATGAGAGAACAGCAGCATGGATTCCATCATAATCATGGAACAGATACTGCCTCGGTGGGGTTCATGGGCACTGTATATAGAGCTATGGATAAAGAGCTGTTGACAGGAGTGGTGTTTGTGGACCTCATTAAAGCATTTGATCTGGTAGACCATAGTTTATTGATTGCTAAACTTAAATAGTTTGGTTTTGCACCTCCTGTAACTAGCTGGTTTACTAATTATTTAAATAATAGGATGCTACAGGCTAAATTGGGACCAGCATTGTCAAATACAAGTATGGTCACTTATGGGGTGCTACAGGGGTCCATACTAGGACCACTGTTATTCTCACTTTTCATAAATGATGCGCCCACAGTCTGCACCAATGCTAGTATGCTACTTTAGGCAAATGGTGCAGTACTATTTGCCCAGGCAAAGAAGACTGTGATCAGTAATAAAAATTTAAATAGTGAATTTAACTCTCTGCATAGGTGGTTTGAGGAAAATAGGATGATTATTAATGTAAAATGCAAACAGTTGTACTGGGTTCAGTTCCAAAAGCTAGAACGAATGCCAATAAATCACTAGTGTCAGCTTAGAAGTGTGAACTCCTTGAGACTGTTAATGTTTTTAAATATATTGGTGTTTATTTAGACTCAAATCTGACATTTGGCCCCCATATTAAAAACCTAATGTGCAAAGTGCATCAAAAACTAGGTCAGCTCTACTGCATAAACACATTTTTGACATATGATGCCAGGCTAAATATTGCAAGATATCATTTGCTTTCCTTATTAGACTATGGCTCCTTGGTTGTTGATGCAGCACCTTAAGTCAATCTTGATGCTAAAAAATTCTATACCATATAATTTCAAGGTTTATTGATCAAAGTGGTAATAGGGTACACCACTGCTCAATTCTAGAAGGTTTAGGATGACCTACTTTTAAAATGAAATCGAAGTTGGCTCTGGCAAACTTCAATTTCAAACTGTTAGATAAGCAACAAATTGTTAGCCTCGCATGCCTACTTCATCCAGTTGCACCAAATTTCAATTCAAGTTTGATCCAAAATCTTTGCTTATCTGTTCCACATATGTCTACAAGCATGGGCCAAAAATCGTTTAGTTTCTGGACCACCTCTATGTGGAACACTATTCCTGTACTAATCAGAGCATTGAGTAGTTTTGCCTCATTTTCTAAAGAACTGAAAAATCAGGTCTTAACACTGAATGACTGCATGTGTTCTGTCTGAATTCAATATTATATTATAACTACCTCCTTATCTATGTGCTGAGGATTCTTTTTCTTTTTGGTCAATGTACTATATATGCCTATACCAGAATCCTGTTCTGCTGCACAACCGTGTCTTAACTATGCATTGTATTACTTCTTCACATAGTAACTTACCTGTATGCATACACACTGTTGTATGTTGTACTATTGTATACCGGATCATACCTGTAAAAGGTGCCTTTGGTGCCAGTGTATTTTACCTGGTCAACAAAATAAAAACAAACAAACAAACATGCTGAACTATGAGGATGCAATAATGATTCAGTCCAATACATTTCTGAGTATCTATTACCAGGTATATCTAATATGTTTATGTAATATGCTAGATACCTACCAAAGCAATATTCCCTATTGAAATCAATTGCTTTCACCCTATGTGCTTCAGCTAGGATGTTTTGTGGCAGACCCAAAGTTGATCTAATGAAAAGATTCTGTATTGGTTCTAATATGCTCAGCAGTTTCTGTTCCCCAAACAGCAGCCCCATATCATAGCTAAACACTGCTTTCATGGGGGCACAAAAATTATTTTGCTAATTTTTCCCACAAAACCTGATACCCTGCATTGCCTGCATATCCTGCTTTTTTACTTTCTCCGGATGTTATTTCTATTGACATACTGAGCAGAAAGCCATCCTTAGATATTTATTAATTATAATCTGTTATTTACTTAGTTTTGTATTTCCCTACAAACCAATTATAAGGCTGCCTTTTCTGTTTCCCAAACACCATTGCATTTGTTTGGAGACATTTGTTTTCAATATTAAATCATCTAATTTTTATTCAAATGTATTTAGACCCATGTGAGGTCCTAATGGGGATTGTGAAACTAGAATTGTGTCATCGGCATAAAGGAGGAGAAAAAAACTTAATTAATTTGGGGAAACATATAGTACCTCTGTTTTCAACTGCAGTTATGAGGCAATTAATGTATGCATTAAATAATATTGGTGCTAACAGGCAAGTTTCTTTGATGCTCACTTGATTTGTACTGGTCTTGTTAGTTGCCCTCCTCTACCAACTCTTAATTCTTGATTTTGTTGCAACATATAGCAATCTCAGGATTGTTAGAGAGCGTATGTCTATTTTGCATTTTTGTAATATTACCCAAAGGACTTCATTTTTAAATGAGTCAGAGGTAGTCTTGATATCAATATAGGTCAAATAAATGTTCATTGACTTTTCACAACATATTTGGTAATTAAAACATTTAAAGCAAAGACATGGGGCCAGATATTCAAAACTTTGCCCTGTGGCTAAATTAGCACTGCCTGGCATGCTAAATTAGCCCAGATCCAATAGCCCGCTATATGCAAAAGGGATAGCCCTGGTGCTAAACCTCCTGAATATAGCATGCTAAGGAAGCTGGGCAAACTGGGCTGGGAGTTCAGTGAAAAAATAGCCTGGGAATAAGACATCTCTTAACATAGCAACCAGGAGGTGCAAACCACAACAGCATTCCAATTCATAGTGACGTGAAGGAAGGTAGAGGTGAACTATGTGGTCAATGTGTGTGCTAGCAAAGGAGTGGAGTCAGTAAAGCTGCAAGCAGCAGCATATGTGAAATTACATTGTGCAAAAATGTACAACGTTTCTGAAATGTTTGCACAGCACCAACACATTTGAGCAGGTTTAGTGCAGAGCCAAGCCATTTACCCGACGCAATCATGTTTACCTGGGGCAAAACTTTGCTATATTCAAATGTGACATGCAAATGAGCCTATTTAGGTAATCTGTTGGCAAACATCCAGATTAGCATCTCATTATGACCAGATTTGCATGCAGTTTGCCCAGCACTAGTGCAGGATTCCACAGCTCCACCTGTAGGTCAGTCTGGAAGTACAGGGGCTGCCTTGGTCTGCCCACAGCTCCACCTGTAGGTCAGCTGGAAGTACAGGGGCTGGCTGGGTCTGCACACAGCTCCACCTGTAGGTTAGTCTGGCAGTGCATGGTGGTAGCTGCAGGCTACAGTTGTACAGTATAGCATAGAATATTGTATCCCAGGGAACTACGCGGCACAGGCACAGGTGGTGGTGCTGCACGCAATTGTCAAACTGTAGTTCATGCTACAGGGCACATCAGACACTACAATAGCAAGGGAGCCAATAGTGTGAGAGACACAACAGTGCCTTTGGTGTGTAGGGCAGTGATGACCACTGCACTGTACGCAGTGACAGGCCCAACTTGCAGGTGTTTACTGACAGTGGACATTATTGTTATGCTGTTGCGTGACTCACATATGCTGCACCATTAGTATGAGATGCTCACAGCGATATATACAGGGCTGGCTGCATGTGCTGTGGCATCTGTACAGATGTGCAGTATGTGGTTGGAGGGGCACATACCATCAGACAGGCATACTGACTGGTGTTGGGATATTCCCAACACTGGCCCATGTGCACTGCATGGCTTGTCCCAGCCTTGTGGCCACACCCAATCTGTGGTGCAGCATGGCCATTTGTACACCCTCCCAACACCTTCCATCCCCACAGTGCTGCATGTGTGTGCTGGCATCTGTTGGTGCCCACCGAAGGGTGGTCAGCAGGTGTGTGCTGTATGGCCACACTGCCATGGTGTTCACTGAGAGCCAGGTCACCACTTACTGCCTGACATGGCAGGAACTGGTGGCAGATGATGGCATCATAGGGATGCCATCAGTGAGCAGCATGGTTCCTCTATGTCTGACTTATTTCTATGTGTTATTCTTACTGGTTAGGGTCACACAAAGCCATGCAAAAGTCACACAAACCACAAAGTTGCACAAAGCTGGTTTGCCCAGAGTTAAGACTACCTTCTCCTGAGCGGTAATTTGCACCGTGCAAAGTGTTGCACTAAGTCGCATAAAAACACATTGCGCAGTGCTCTTCACTGCATATAGCATTGTGCCTTTATTCATGTACACACACCCTCAGTTTGCCCCTTGCATACATTATAATTTTGCCTGGAGCTAATGCAGTTTGCACGTGCTATTTGACCTTTTGAACATAGCGGACCCATGCTAACGCGATGCTAACCCTGTGTAAACGGTTTGTGCCCAGCGCAAAGTTTTGAATATCTGGCCCATGGTCTAGTGTGGCTTGTTTTTTTTTAAGCTTGTATATGCTTCTCCCAGGAGGTCCTCCTTTGCTTGAAACCAAGCCTCAAGCTTTTCCAGCTGAAATCTGGTGCTAATTTATGGAGCAATGCACAGTAAGATGATTGGTCTACAACATACTGGGTTATATTTGTCCCCATTATAACTATTGAGACAATAATACCTGTGTCCCATTTTTTTTGGGGCCATAGCGTATTAATAATACAGTAGTGTTAAAGAGGGTGGTTAATAGTGTTGCCCACCACTCAGCAGTACTTAGCTGCATTTCTGCTGGCAATCTCTTGATCTGAGGTGTTTTATGGAAGTTGGTCTTCATCAAATGCCCTATGAGGAGAGACTAAATTACCTCAATATGTACACCCTGAAACAGAGAAAGAGGGAGATATTATAGAGACCTTTAAATACCTCACAGGGGTAAATAAGATACAGGAGGAAAGTATTTTTCTGAAGAAAAGGTGCTCAAGAACAAAGGGGCATCCTATGAAGCTGGAGTGGGGTAGATTCAGGAGAGATATGAGAAGTGCTTCTTCACAGAAAAAGTGGTGGATTCCTGGAAAAGCCTTCCAGCAGGGGTGGTGGGGTTCAAGAATGCATGGGATAAGCACAAGAAAATCATAGTGAAAATGAAGGGGGGAGGGAGAAGCAGCTGTAGATCAGGCATGGTCTGTGATAATAATGTAGGTAGTGAGAAATAGGAGACTGGATGGGCCAAGTGGTCTTTATTTGCCATCAAATTTCTGTGTTTCTATGGGAGTTTACTTTACTGGTAAAGATGATTATAGGGCACCTTTACATCACTCCAAAGTCATCACTAGAGGGTTATAGAGGCTTCATCTAATGCACAAATTGAAACTTTGAATCTGATCCTGTCTCCACTTATTCCTGTTGGATCGTCCTCAGTGTGAAACTTCCAAAGCTACTCTTCCTGAAACAAGGTAATTACCTCACCAGAGGAAAAAAACTATGACAGCAAAAAACTATGAGAGAGAGAAAAAAAAAGAAGAAGCAGCAGGGATAAAATAAATCAGATTAAATGGGCTTTATCATCAGCACCATGAAGACAAATTTTTATCTTGTGAGAGACTGTAGTAACATACTCAGAGTGAAAAGTATGCAAGTAATAATAATAATATAAAAAACTAGTGTAGGAAAGGCTACTACTACAATTCCACTATACAAAAACTAATGTATAACCCTATGTAAGGGACCAAACATGGTAAGCACAGAAAATACCTACCTTGAGGCAAATCAGATTCCTCTTGCCTCGTTGTATGCAGGGTGCTGTAAAAGTTTCTCCTATAATCACCTTTACCAGGTGAGTCAACTCCATATCTAATCACACCTTTGCACCACCCCAAACTTATCACAATATAGGGTGATATAAGAAGCACAGTCACATATGTATAGGATGGGACAAGGAGGAAGTAGCCTAAAAACAGGCTGCAGAGCCACACAACCAAAATTCTCTCTGTCAGCATCCCAAGCATCTAGCCTGTAGTTTTGTGAGAAAGTGTGCATGAATGACCAGGTGGCTACAGAACATATGTTGGAGATGGAAACTGAATTTCTTCCCACACAAGATGAGGCAACTGCTTTGGTGGAGTGAGCCTTCAGCTCTTCAAGGGTGGCCATACTCCATGCTGTGTAAGCTTCCCATATGGCCACCTTCAGCCATCTGGAAATAGTCGGCTATGAAGAGAGCAAGCCCAGCTTGGGTTCACAGATTAGGAGAAACAGCCTCTTAGACTTTCCAAATGGGGTCATTCTGTTGAGATATTCCCTAACTGTTCTGATAACATCTTGATTGATGAGGTAAAAGACATCTACTATTCTGAGGATCATCCTGTCCTCACCGAATGTGAGAAAGGGTTCTTTACATGATAAGGCTTGAAGCACACTAGTTCTATGGGAACAGCAAATAGCAATTAAAAACACAGTCTTGAGAGTCATAAAATATAGGGAGACTGATGCCAGAGGATGAAAAGGCGATCTGGTCAGGTGTTGAGCACAACATTCAGTTGCCATGAGGCTATAGTTGTATTTTGCCTAGGTCTAATATTGTCTGTGGCTTTAAAAAAGTTTTAGTACTTGTCAGTGTGCTCCTGGGAGTGAGCCATTGATCTACCGTTATATTGTTCTTATTGCCAAGGTTTGCACCTGTAGCAATATCATAGTCAGTACATTGTCAAAATCTTTTAGTAAGAAGTCCAATAACTGTAACATGGAACAGGTCATGGAGTTGATGCTATTGGAGCTGCACCATTTAATGAATACTGACCAGTGTCTGTTGTATGTATAATTTGTGGACTGCCTGTGGGACTGTAACATGGTGTTCGCCACCTTGTTAGAAAATCCTACATTTAGCTACCTGTTCCACTAAGCAGCTAGGCTGTCAATTTGAGAGTTTGTAGGGTTGGATGGAGGCTGGGCCCTGTGTCAGCAGCTCTGAGAGCCAATGTGGTAATGGTATTGGTTTGTTATCAAGCACTTGCATCATGGAGACACACCAACTTCTGCAGGACCAGTCTGAAGCAATCAGAACCACTGTGCTTCTGGGTTCCTGTATCTTGCAGACTACTAACATCACAAAAAAAGACTGGAGTAAAGATATTTGCCCTCATGAAATGCCATGTTGTGGACAGAGTGTCTACTCCTGCTGTTTCATGTTCTTTGTATCTGGAAAAGAACCTTGGAACTTGTCTGTTGGTTCTTGTGGTCATGAAGTCATACTAGAATCTGCCACAGCCTGCTTGAATGTCTTGGAATGTATATTGGCTGTGTTGCCACTCACCCAGGTTGAGTGTCTGTTGGCTGAGCCAGTCTGCTTGCTTGCTGAAGTCTCTTGCAAGGTGGATTGCTGATAGACTTAACAGATGAGTTTCTACCCATGTTAGGAGTATTGTTGCCTCTGTGACCATCTGTTGGCTTGTAGTACAGTACCTCCTTGTTTGTTTATGTAAGCCATTGTTACTCTGTTGTCTGTCTGTATTCTGACATGTTATCCTCAGACTCTCTGCTGGAAGTGCCTGAGGGCTTGTCTGACCACTCTTGTTTCCAGCACATTGATGGGTAGTCTCAGATTGGTCACTGACAACTTTTCTTGCACTAGTGTGTTGTCTAGGATTGCTTCTCACCCTTAGAGACTGGCATATGTGTCAATCAGTATTCACATGTGTCTGTCCAGAGCTTCCCCTAGCTGAAGGTTGCATTTCAGTGTCCAACACAGAACTGAATGTTTTATAACTAGTGGGATTGATAGTCTCTTCTGGCAGTTTTAAGGAGAAACCTCTGTGGTGGTCTCATGTGTAACCTTGCACAGTTTTGGAGATCTATATGCAGGAGGCCACAAGTAACTGTGTTAGATTCCAGACTGTAGAATATTTTCTGGCTATGATCTGTTTGCATTGTCCTTTTAGAGTGAGAATGCATGCGTCTGAGGGTGGTATTGTTCCTTGTGCCATGTCGAATACTGCTGTTAGGTGTACCAGCGTCGACAACAGATTGCGATTGCTTTTGGTTCTGTTTACAATCCAGCCATGTTGAGGAAAGTATCTTCTGTACTCTAAGGGTCCCTTGCTCTGATGACTCCTGGAGCCTTGCCCTTATGAACCAGTCATCCAGATATGGGATGACATGTATCCCTTCTCTTCACAGACTTGTTGCTAAGGCTGCCAGGACCTTTGTGAAGACCCATGGAGCTGATGCAAGCCCGATTGGTAGGCTTTGATATGGGAAGTTGTAGATTCAGAATGAAAAACCTTAGGTATTCCTGTGGTGATTGATGGATATGGATGAGGAGACAGGCATCTTTCAGATCTATAGATGTTCATACATCTTTCTTTACTCGCAGCTGCAATTGTAGATCACATCTTCATCTTGGACCTTTTGTAGCACACAAACTGGTTTATGACCTGTAATCCGGAATGGAGAGTAGGTTCCTGGTCTTTCTTGGCACGAGAAAGAAGGCCTACTAAACTTCCAATCATTGTTTGTGGTGAGCTATGGGTGTTATGGCATCATCTCGTAACAGATGATTTGGTAGCTCTCTTCTTACATGAGGCTGTGGTGATTTGGTTGGGGATAAATGAGACTGCGTGAATACGTCATTTTTGAGTACTGGGTTAAACATGATTACATAACCCTTGAAAATCACCTCCATTAACCACTTGTCCATCCCTGTTAAGGTCCAGGTTTTGGTGAAGGACTTTAGTCTCCCCCCCCCCCACTGTGTGTAGTGAGCCCTGGACCAGCCTCAGCTCATGCCTGGTATCCCCTGTTGCCATTGTTGACTGTAAACCTCCTCTGTTCCTGGATCAGCTACCTTGGTTTCCATTTTGTTGAAATTCCTTCAGCAGTTAAAAAAAGTTTGATTTGAACCTGACGTTGCATTATTCATTGCTTTGAAAGTAACTATTTCTGAAGCCCTTCTGGAAATTGTTCTGTAATCTGTTACTTTTGCATGTCGGTAAGGTGTCTATTCTTTCTTTTGCCAGGTCTTTGCCCTAACCTTTTTCTTAATGAAATTTTTTAGATCTGAGCCAAAGACCATGTTCCCCTTCAATTGGAGTTTTGTGAGCATATTCTTTGACTTTTGATCCACCTGTCAGAGCTTCGACCAAAGGTGTTCTGTGCTCTGTTGATGGTAGTTGTGGCTTGTGTCTTCATTTTAAGAGTATCCACCATGGCATCCACCACATATTTAATTGCCTGCACTGCATAATCCAAGGTGGCTTTATGCTTTCTTGTCTGTGAAAGATCATTCTGAATGGCCTTGATCCATCTGAGAATGGCCCTAGTTGTATAGATGGATATTGTTGAAGCCTTAGTCACCATTACCAGATTCTCATGGGTCTTCTTAACTTCATCTTCTGTTCATTTGTCTTCTGGATCATTTAGGGCCAAGGATCTGTCAGATGGGAGGGATGCCTGTGACTCAGGGCTGTTATTTGTGAGTCCACTTTTGGGGGTAGAGACTAGACTTGTGCTTGTCAATGAGAAGAGGGTACCTTCTATTAAAAGCACAGACGAGAGCACTCAAAACAGAGAAAAAGTCCAAAAGTCAAAAGAATAGCGATAAATATGGTTTACTCAGTGTCAGGATTGAAAGATGCAGCATAAAACTCCAGTGTTTCAGGATGACAGTGAGTTGTAAATGGTATACAGTCAAAAGAGATGCAAGTCACAAGTGGGGCACCTCAGGGATCAGTCCTGGGGCCAGACCTCTTCAATATTTTCATCAGTGACATTGCAGATGAACTGGAGGGTAAGGTTTGTCTGTTTGCAGATGACACCAAAATCTGCAACAGAGTAGATGATCCAGATGGGGTGGGCAGAATGAGAAGCAATCTGGATAAACTAGCAAAATGTTTAGAAGAGTAGCAACTTGGGTTGAATGCAAAGAAGTACAAGATCATTCACATAGCGAAGAGAAACCCTAAAGCCACCTATAGGCTGGGAGAGGAGTTGCTGGCAGTCACACAAGGGAAGAAAGAGACTTGGGCATCAACATCACCAATGACCTGAAATCATCCAAGTAGACCACTAAAGCAGTAGGTAAGGCTAGGAGGGAATGTTGGGGTGTATTAGTAGGGGTATCACAAGTCATAAGAGGGAGATAATAATCCCTCTTTATAAGACACTGGTTAGGCCCCATCTGGAGTACTGTGTGCAGTACTGAAGGCCACACCTTCACAAGGACATTTAAACATACTGAAGCAGTCCAGAGAAGGGCAACCAAAATAGTGCAGGGACTGCATCAGAAAACATATGAGGACAGATTAACAGAGCTCAATATGTATACCCCAGAGCAAAGGAGGGAGAGAGGTGATATGATCGAAACATTCAAACACCTTAAGGGAATTAACAAGGTGAAAGAGTCTAACATGTTTCAATATAAGAAAAATAGCAGCACAAGAGGACACAACATGAGATTAGAGGGAGGCCAATTAAGGGGTAATGTGAGGAAGTTCTTTTTCACAGAAAGGGTGGTGGATGCATGGAACGTCCCGCCTCAGGAAATGGTGGATATGAATACACTGCAGGGCTTCAAACAGGCATGGGATAGGCATAAGGGAGCAATACAGATGAGTATGAATAGATAGACCATTGACAGAGTAAAGGCTGATGGCACATTCATAAGGTGGAAAAAGAAATGGGCAGACTGGATGGGCCTTACAGTCCTTATCTGCCATCAACTTCTGTGTTTTTATGTTTCTATGTCTCTCTCATTTATGCTTTTGGTGGTTGCTGGTTTATTATGATAGCCCCAGCTGTGTTTTACTGTGTGCATGTTTTGTTGTGTGTTTTACTTTCTTTTAACATCTACTTTTTCCTGTTGTTCTGGCCACATCTAGGACATCCCGTTTTTTTGTTTAGTAAGTCTTCTTGGGCTCTGGAGAGATGCAGATGTGTTGGAATGCACTTGCACTAGTAGATGGTGGTGGGGGGAGAAACGCCTAATGTATGACAACAAAAAAGTACTTTCTGCTTCTCAAATAAATCATAACTTGCAGGCAGCACAACAGAGCTCATAAAGAAAAGAGCATTTACAGGAAACAAAAACTAATCTTAAAAAGAGAAGCAACTTTCAAAACATGTACCCAAAAAACAATATACTGTAATGAAAAAAAAAAACATAAATGGCACTTATGCACAGCATCTGAACTAGGGAAAAAAGGCAGGAAAACTACAGAAGAAACAAAATTAAGGTAGCTAGTCTGGTAAAAAAATCAACTGAGAGAAGTTGCAGTACTCAGAGCACTGCATAAACAAACAAACCATCAGACTATTGATTAGCAGCAAATAACTGGTAAATTAAAACTAAAAAACAGACCAGAAACAGTTTCCAGTCATAAGGAATTATACAGTAGGCATAACAAATTTGAAATAAAGAAAATGAATGATATAAGGAACAATATAGAAGGCATACAAATGCCAGATAAAGAACAAAAAAAATATTCAGTCTTACCTAAACTTGAAGAAAATGACAAAGAGCTAGTATAGGATGTGACCAGCCTAGAGAAATGCACAAATGAAACTGAGGAAGAGCTAAAAGGAAGAGGACAGAGACAGAATCAGATCCAACATTTTAGCTTGTGCACTTGCCTATCAAAGGAGGCGTGTGTACCCTGTAATAACAACTTCAGAGTGCTCTAAAAGATGTGATTAGATCATTTCTGTTTTGTGCATTTATTATTGGAATAAGTGACGCAGTCAAGCGGGGACCCTATAAGAATAGTTCCTTAAAGCTCAATGTAGCCAGTTTCATGCAGGACATTGGATACTGATTCCAGTTATCCTCTGGATTAAGTCCCCCATAGAGTGTGTTACAAAAACAGTCAAATGATCTGATTTTATTTTGTCACCTGCATTTAATGTAACACTATTGGAGCCATTGCCAACACATTCCCTAAACTTTGTTTTATTGTATGTCATGTTACAGCAGTTTTTTTTCCAAAGAAGTAATTTATTTCTTTTTTAATAGATAATGACCCACACTCCTCCTTTTTAACACTTTTAAATGTTAAAGAGATTTTTCATGAAAAAATTCTGTACTGTGTATCTGGCTAATTTTAAAACTTCATTTTTTTTTACGTCTTAGACTTCTTATCATACTATGCTTTCCTGCCAATAGGATGATTTAATCAGGTCTGCCTTATGCACTAGTCTGTTTTCAGAATTTGTATGACTTTATCAAAGTCCTCAGTTATCTTGCCATCCAGGTCCAAGGGGTTCAGCTTGGCCAACGGTAACATTCTATTGTGGTCTACTTTCAGATTTTCCTCCATCATTATTTCCTCTGCTTTTTTAGATGCAAGTGGTGAGCACCTTAACATTCTGTTATTTTCAGGTACCATATATTAATCTGCAGGTTGTGTTTCCACTGTCTTATTCTGGTGACCTTGGTGCACACCTGCATGATGTCTAGACTCAATTACTGCAACACTTTATACCTAGAGCAGTTTGGAAGGTTGGTGCACCACATGCAGCTAGTGCAGAATGTTTTGGCCTGGCTGATTACTGGAACTAAGATTTATTCCAAGCATATCACTCTGGTCCTATGCACACTGTACTGGCTGTAAATTTGATGGTGCATCACATTCAAGATTGCAGTTTCAACGTACAAAGCCCTACACCATCAGGGTCCTGACTATGTAAAAGAGCTCTTAGTCTTATGTAGTCCAGACCACCTTCTCTGCTCCACTAAGGTGAATATGTTTTCCTATCCATAGATCTCCCCTAAAGAAGTCAGGAGACAACGTGCAATGTTGTTCCTTGGAGGATAAGAAGGAGCTTAAGTTCCATCTCTGTGAACAAGCTTTTTTATGATAGCTATGCTGCTGTGAGTCTAAGAAGTCAATGTTTTTGCATTATTTAGGGATGTAAGATAGGATGTTACTATCTCTGTATCCTATTACTATTTTGCTAAGTGTAATGTTTTATCTGTTTATGCCTGATTGTACATTTCTGTAGTTTCCCTGACTGTTCAGCACCCAGAGACTACTGGATTGAGTGCTATATAAATAAACTTGCATTGCCATGTCTTATTACATACTATAATTTATTTGTGCTAACCCCTTGTAAATTGTAATTAAGTATAACTGGCACATGATCACAATAACACTTCAATTTGACTGTAAATGTTTGTACATTTTAAAAGTCAAGCAAATTTATTACCATCAGAACTAGTGTAATATTATGCACATTGGCAGAGTTGTTCTTTCACTCAACTTGTGGAGGATTGACACACATTTCCTGAAGGTTCCACAGCTGCAGAGCAATGCATGTGGCACCTTCAAGGGTGGAACCCTCACCAGGATGGGAATTCCTTTAGTCATGAGACCGAACTCTGTGGAAGAGGACTGATGTGCCAGCCATGAGACAGAGTGTGAATGGCCAGAATCATAATACCACATGAGCATTTCAACGTATACAAGTACTCTTTTGTTCCAGTGAATAGGGAACTTGTAGGACAGCTTAGTAGGGTGGAGATCAACTGATAGTACAACCCCACTGAACACTATGAAAGCACCAACACACATGTCTACCTGGTGCTCATTTCCTTTTACTCCTCCATCTCCTCTAAGCCATTTTTAGCTCTCTCTTACGATGGGGTGGAGGTGGGGTGGGGAGATGCTGTTTATTCCCATAAGGTACCACAGCTGCAGGACCAAGCCCAGTGGCACCACTAAGAGTGAATCCTTCACTGGGACTGGGGTTCCTCTAGTCATACAACTGTGTTCTATGGCACCTTTTTGAGGGCCAATGTTTCTTCATGTGACAGTGTATAAGTGGCCTAAGTTACAGTGATGCATAACCATTTCAATATATAGAAGTGCCCACTGACCTAGTGAACAATGGACCAAAGAGACTCTTTGACGTTTTACAGAAATCTGGTTTACTCTTGATTACATTTCCTTCTTCACATTTTTACTTTTGATTTTGTTCTCATCTTCATTGGCTCATCCTCTGTCAGCAGCATAGGAACATCTCTGTGTTTTTTCTTCTCTTGTCTTTGTATGAGAGCAAGGACTGAATCAGTCTGAAAGGTAGTACCCATAACTTATATTGTTTTTTCCTATAACTGTGTTTGTACTGTTCTGGTACAAGGTACAATCTCTTAACCAGAATATCGGAAGCTGATTTGGGGCTGCTAGAAGGGTTAGCAACTCGCTAACAACATTTAGCATCTACAAAGTGGGGTAGCAGTAGAAAATGCCATATTGGATGACATGGATAGTGAGTCATTAACCCATTTTTGAATACCCTGCTTTATGTTGGTGTGCCTATGCAAAGCAGCTGACTGCAACTTGCATATAACTTAGGGAACCCAGTTCAGGAAATTAATGTTGGGGTGAGCAGATTAAGAAAGCCCTGTGAAGCAGGTGTGTAATTGGGGGGTGGAGCTTACAGAGGCGTACTGCTTTTTAACAAGAGACAGCACATTTAAAGGACAGTTAGCTCTGGGTCCTGTGCTGGAAGTGCAAGAATTGCTGACAGGGAAGGGAGTAAGCACCCAGCTTAAACCATATATATATATATATATATATATATATACATACACACACACACACACACACACACATATATATATATATTCACACCCACACACACATATATGTATCTATCTATCTATCTATCTATCTATCTATCTATCTATCTATCTATCTATATGTATCTGTGTGGACAGTATTCAAGAGACAAAGTGTGACATTCATACACTCAAAAACGTTTGATAATGTTTTATGACTCAATCTTAATTTAAATTACTACATGTGGTAGTTGCATAATACAAAATATAAAGATAGTTCTGTATTTCTAAGTTTTGAAAAATGGCACAGTAAGTCAAGATATGGAAACTAATTATATGGGTAACATGGTGTCCATTATGCAGTATTTCCCATTTCTAATAATAAAGTAAATTTTCAAATGCAGTGTCTCCATCTTCTGTTTAGGTGTATTAGTTTACAACATTTAATAATTTGTTCTTCTTCCATACCGATGTGTTGCCATTTATCCTTCAACGTAGAGACCACTAAAAAAAACAAATAAATGGTGTCAATGGTTTATTACCTCTTGCTTATCCTGATTTTCCCCAGTCTATGTGTATTTCATAGCTATGTAGGACCATAAGCAGAAAGATAAACACCAATAAATCACTTTGTTGCACTTGATTTATTATGTGTCCAGCTTCGTCTTATACTCCTACTGTGGGTAACATGGACACCTTAGCAGCAATGCGACATTTGCAACATTTGAATAGAGCACCAAGTGATATCTACTACTTAGGTACTCTTTATATTGATGGCTTATTAACAACCAAGCAGCCAAACACATTAATAAATAACATGCTAGTGGTGAAAAAAATTGGTTAAATAAATCATGTTATTTTTGGATAAATATTTACTTTTACTAAGAACACCATTTATTTCTCTTCTCACAGTTTAATTAACTTTAAAAATATAGGATAGTGTATGGGAGCCCATACACAGCCACACTATTCTCATTCTGAGTGGTTTCCATGATGACAAGGACCTCGAGAGTGAACCTTGAGAGGTCCCTGTCGACATGGAAACCATGAGGTGTGACTCGGCGTGTTTGTGTATTTGGCCCCACAATTTTCTATATAGTGTGCTGCAGCCCAAAAACATGGTCGCTACTTTGTTGTTTTTTCATCAGTGTTTGCCACCAGGGACCCACATTCCATGTCCATCTGCCCACTGGCCAGATCACGCACATGATGCATCGACTGCCCCCTGTCCTGTGAACAGCCCTTTTGGGTGCTGTTGCATTGTGACATAGCTACTGATGCAGAATGAAAAGGCATTCTGCATTAGATATGTCACTACTGCAGCAGAACAACAGTTTGGCTGTGTATGGATTTCCATACACAACAACCTTCCACCATACTCTATATGTTATTTCCACTTAGAATCTAAAAATAGAACACAGAGATACAACAGGCCAGAGAGACAACTTGCAATGGAAAGAAATGCAGTTTTAAGCTAAAACCAGGTAAAATAACAGTAAAAACATTACAACTGGTGTGGTATATATCAAAAACATAATGGATTGCAGTGCAATAACAGATTTATTGCCTCTCGTGAGTTACAGATCTTATCACTCACTAGTGGAGATACATGTGTTTGTGCACTGCTGTCCTGAGCCACATTGTTTGTTATTTTGACATCATTTTACCTCCACAGAGCCAGACTGAGACCAGTCCAAACTACAGTAAACACTGAGAAAAAAACCATGCAAGCTGTTGAAAGCTAATAAATTTACGTGCAAGTACCACATGAAGTCCCCTTGCAGCCTGGTGCCAGCTTTTGGAGGAAAAATTATGCCAAAATATCACAAGACCCTACTCAGGGCATGCTGCCATGTGCATTACAAAGACACCTCTGCTGCAGAGTTCTTGTAATGCACATGGAATACCACATCAAAACTGCTAAATGAGTAAAAACAATATACCAAACTGACTCACAAACAGCAGAAAAGCAAGGCCAGAGATGGCCGGATATTGGACTGCAGTCCCAAGCCACATCTTTTGTTATTTAGACATCATTTTACCTCCACAGAGCCATACCCAGACCAGGCAGAACAACAGTAAACACCCAGAATCAACCCAGACAAGCTGCTGAAAGCTGATAAATGTACAAGCAAGTACCATATGAAGCCCCCTTGCAACCCTGTGCTGTCTTTTGAAGGAAAAGTGTTGCCAAAATATCACAAGGAACCTCTTAGGGAACACTGCCATGTGCATTACAAGAAATCCTCTGCTGCAGAGTCCTTGTAATGCACATGGAATACCACATAAAAACTGCTAAATGAGTAAAAACAATAAATCAAACTGCCCCACAAACAACAAAAAAGCAAGGCTATTGATGGCTGGATGTTACACTGCAGTTCTGAGCAACATCTTTTGTTATTTTGAAATCATTTTAACTCTGCAGAGCCATTCCGAGACCAGGTTGAACCACATCCAACACCCAAAAGCCCCATGCCAACTTTGGAGTAAAAATTATGCTAAAATATAACAAGAGCACTCTCCTTGTAATGCACATGCCATACAACATGGAAACTGGGATAAAAATAAAGCAAGACCTATACAAGCTATGGACAACATGTGTGTCATTGCCAGACCTTCAAGACCAAATTAATTGCTGTTTTTGCTTGGGGGCAAAGTGAATAGAACAACATGCACTATAACACACAGACCAAAAATATAGAACCTCAGTGGGATACAAACACACAAAATGCACACTGAAACAGCTATTTAAAAGCATACTTTCATTATGGAACGTATATCATCACATTATGCTTGTACTACTAAGAAAAAAGTCAAAACACACTGATCAATATACCACCCCATGTCAGGACACCAGATTCAGTGAACAATCACTAAAATTATATTGTTTAGAATACTAAATTCAATAATCAAGTATGCAGACATTGATCTGAACACTGAATATTCACTTTATGCTAAAATATACCTGGTTTAAAACCACTATATGCCCTTATTCAAATACTACAAACATCCCCAGGTGGTGTATTTTTTTTAACTGTTCCAGCATCACACAGATATGTGCCACTACAGACGTGATCCTTTATGAGAAGTCTCACAATAAATAAATCAAAATATTTATTTGCCAGATTATTCTAATCCCTTGATGTTCCCCTACAGCCACTAGTTAACCCGGGCAATAATCATATTTCTTCAGATGGAATTTTTACTTCAGGAATGTACTGCACAATATCATAATCATCTACAGTATTTTGAAGTAGGCCCTTCTGAGACAACAGGATGATGAGGTACATTAAAACTTTTTAATTCATACCCCCTTATTCAACTATTACATACATCCTCAGGTGCTCCTCCTGTATCACATGCCCAGAAGCTATATTTTTTTTTCAAACAGATCCACCATTACACAGGTATGTGCCACCACAGGAAGGATACTTAAGCAGTCTTGCAATAAATAAACAAAAAAAAAAATGTTTTGCCAGATTATTCCTAGCCCCTGAAGTTCCACTACAGCCACTAGTTAAGCCAGGCAATGATCATATTTCTACACATGGAAGTTTATTTTCCTCAGGAATGTACTGTACAATGCCATGATCATCCATTTTGAGGTAGGCCCCTCTGAGACAACAGGATGCTGAGGTACAGTAAAACTTTAGAATTCCTACCTCCTTATTCAAATATTGCACACATTACCAGGTGCTATATTTTTTTCCAAACAGTTCCAGCATAACACAGGTATATGCCAATACACGAATGATTCTTGTATAAGAAGCTTAACATTAAATACATCAAGAAATTCATTACCAGATTATTCCAACTTTTTAATTTCCACCCCCCTATTCAAATATTACACACATCCCCATTTGCTGTATTTTTTGTTTTCAAACAGTTCAAGCTTTACAAAGGTATGACACACAGGAAAGATCCTTAATAAGCAGTCTCACAATAAATTAAAAAAAGTACTTGCCAGATTATTCCAATGCCCTGATGTTCCACTACAGTCACTAGTTAACCCAGCAAATGATCATTATTTCTGCACTTTTTTTTACTTCAGAAATGTGCTGTACAATCCAATGATTGTCAATTTTGAAGTAGGCCCCTCTGATACAACAAGATGAGGAGGTACCTTCAAACTACTCCCTATCCCCTAACACACAAAAGTACAGCTGCAGCACATTAGTTTAATATTTTCAGATTCATTTGTTTCAATTTGACTCACTGCTGCTGTTTAACAGTGTTCTGGACCACATTCTGTTGCAAGCAATCAGACACTCAGTGTCCTAACTCCTGTGCAGCATGCTGACTAAAAAACAGATAACACTCCTTTCTGCTCTTTGTTCTCCAGTGTGAAAGGGAGAAGCAGCAGGAAGACAGCAGATTTATAGTGGAGCAAAGTCACCTAACTGAATGCAGGAGGTCACTTCTGGGCCACGGCTTTGTGGACCAATACCAGAAATACACCCCACTTGCATAACAGCTGGACACTGCACAGGCAGCAACAGTCTTTGCTTTTGTGTCTCCTGACAGGCACCACATAATGACCATTACAAATTGGCAACTTGTGTGGAGAAAATAGCAAAACTAATATAAATGGGCAATAAAAAAAAGAGCATCACAAGCACACCTTCAATTGAGAAAAGTGTACAATTAAATAAGACACCACATGTAATGCACAAAAGTAGTAAATTACACGTGGTGTCAAGTAACTATTACTAAATATGTATGCAATCACTACCCACAGGGGAAGAGTTGGACTTCCAGAGCATCAATAATTTACAAAACATTTAGGCTTGTGCTTGAATTTAAGCATCATTATTGGTCACCTAGATGTATAGCACATCCATGTCACAGAACTGATGCTTTTTTAATGGGTACTTACATGGTTAAAAGGGTGCCACCATAAAATAAAAATTCATAAACAGGTTTTTTTTGCACAAAATCTTTTTACAATGTCCACAACAAAACAGAGCACAAATTCGGTATTTTTATTAATTTTTGAGTAAAATACAGACATGAATGTAATTGTAGATAAAAGTTTCCTGAATACTGTCCACACAGCTATATATATATATATATATATATATATATATATATATATATACACATATATATATATATATATATTCTATGCAAAAAACTGCGTTAATGCTTCATTTAGGGTTAAAGCAAAAAAAGTCAAGAAATGAGACATAAAGGTTGAACCCCTAACCCCCCTTACACACCCCACCTTGATCATCCACAGACTGACAGATGCCGGGGTGTGTCATTGGGGTCAGGAGGCCCAAATATCATCCCATTCCATGTGGGAGCATGTTGACATGCTACAGTAAAGGAGAATGGGGTGGATGTAGACCTCATGACCCAATGACACACCAGTGTCTGACTAGTGCAGTGGAGATCAAGGTATGGGTGTGAGGGGTAGGGTTAAACTCTAATGTCTCATTTCCTGACGTTTTTTGCTTTAACCCTAAATGAAGCATCAATGCAGTTTTTCCATAAAATGTCCTTACTTTTTGAAAAAGTGTAATATAAGTAGTAAAAAACACGTATTGGTGGGAGCGAGGAGCCCAGCTCCCACCAAGTTGCCAATTTTTGCTTAACAATATGCATCTGAGCCCACGCTCCCAGTTACACAAAGCTACAAAGCCACGCAGCAGCACTATAGGGCACGAAACAGTTGTAACAGTAATTTGCGCATATCTTTGGAACCGTAAGAGCTAGAAAAAAATTCTAGCATCATTGTAATCGTGACAGTGAGTACTTCACGCAACATTGCAAAGACTGTACCCATATCTCACATTGTTTCCGAGATATGGTCACCAAAAAGCACTGGAAAGGTACTCTTTGAACCCTTGTGACAGTAATTTCACAATATCTCATGAACCATGCAATATACAAAAAAAAAAAATCAAAAAAACACTGCAGGCTTACTCTATGATTTCAAATATTTTTCCAGCCACCTGTAACGAAAAGTCTGTATCTCATTTTGTTTCCTAGATAACAGTGCCGAAAGTCATGACACAGACTGCAATGTAATCCTACGGTAAAAATGTCAATTATATCATTGAATATCTCTGCAACCAATTAATTCCCCAACACCAAAACAACATTGTTCACATCTCTATGACATCCCCTCAAAATCCTGCAAATTTCAAGTAAAAAGATAAAACTGTGATTGAGATATGGTCATCCCAATTTGGGCCATCTGAACTTTCCTAGGGCCATCTGGTCTTTCTCATTAACATTGCAAAAAATACATATAAATTTTCCCATAGGATATAATGGGAATTTCAAATTGTAATAACTTTTGAACAGATTACTATTTTTTCACCAAACAAATGATGGCTTGTTTCTTGGCCCAAGCTCTTTCTACATCCCAGGTTTCAGACCAATAGACCACACGGTGTCCACACAGCACCACAGACACAAAGTGCGCAAAAGTGGCGAAAAGTGCATTTTATGGCACTTCGCTGTGCAAAACTCGTATGTCTGACTGAAACGCAATTTAGTAAATCAAGACATATACCATACTAGACTATGCATTCCAAATTTCGTGCAAATCCATTAAATGGTTGCAAAGTTATTAATGCACAAAATTTGAGGTTTAACATAAAAGTGCCTACTCAACCCTAAATGGGTGCGGCTGCACCACTATGATAACCACTAAAAAGCAAGTACAGGTGGGACAGGGCCCTGTGCTCCAACCAACTTGCCCATTTCTGCATAACAATATGCATCTGAGGGAGTGTGGGCCCTATGGGCCTGTGCTGCCACTTACGCATAGCTACAGGGCCATACAGCATTCCTATTGGAAACTGAATGCTTGTAACAGTAATTTGTCCATATCTTGGGAACCGTAACAGCTAGAAAAATAATTCAAGTGTCATTGTAACCAAGACAGTGAGTAGATCATGCCACGGTCACTGAACAAACCCTATCTCACATCGTTTCCAAGATATAGGCACCGAAATGCACTGGACAGGCACTCTTTGAACCCTTGTGACAGTAATTTCACAATATCTCATGAACTGTGCAACATATGAAAAAAATTTCACTGCAGGCTTACTCAATGATTTCAAATCATTTTCCAGTGGTATAAGTCATCTAAAGGTGACCTAAGCCACCTGTAGCGAAAAGCCTACATCTCGTTTAATTTCTGAGATAACGGTGCTGAAAAGTCATGACAAAGACTGCAATGTAATCCTATGGGACAAATGTCAATTACATCATTGAATATCTCTGTAACCAATTAATTCCCCAACACCTAAACAGCATAGTTCACAGCTCTATGACATTCCCTCAACACCCTGCAAATTTCAAGTAAAAAGACCAAACTGTGATTGAGATATGGTTATTCCAATTTGTGCAATCTGAACTTTCCTAGGGCCATCTGGTCTTTCTCATTAACACTGCAAAAAATAAATATAAATTTTCCCATAGGATATAATGAGAATTTCAAATTGCAATAACTTTTGAGCAGATTACTATTTTTTCACCAAACAAATAATGGCATGTTCCTTGGCCCAAGCTCTTTCTAGGTCCCAGAATTTGGACTAATAGACCACACAGTGTCTGTGCAGCGCCATGGACACAAAATGTGCAAAAGTGGCAAAATGTGCATTTTATGACACTTCGCTGCACAAAACTCATATGTCTGACTGGAACGCAATTTCGTAAATCAAGAGATCTACCATATCAGACTGTGCATTCCAAATTTCGTGCAAATCCATTGAACGGTTACGAAGCTATCACTGCGCAAAATTTGAGGTTTAACATTAAAGTGCCTACTCAACCCTAAATATAGGGGTGCGACCGCACCCGTATGATAACCACTAAAAAGCATGTACCGGTGGGAGAGAGCCCTGTGCTCCCAATAACTTGCCCATTTCTGCATAACAATATGCATCTGAGGGAGTGCGGGCCCTCTGGGCCTGCACTGCCACTTACACATAGCTACAGAGCCATGCAGCATTCCTATTGGCCACCAAATGTTTGTAACAGTAATTATAAAAAGGGGCTGAGAAATTGAGCTTTCTGATTGGTTGCAAACATTTTATCAGCCCTATGTTAATCTTTGATTAACATACATGTACAGCCTAATCATATGCTGAATACGGTTTAACACTATTTAAAAAGCGTTTTTATTATAATAACAATAAGGCACTCCAAGGGATTATGTTAATGGTCAGTTAATCACCCTTTAGGGGCATGTAGCACTCAGCTACACCTCATGCCACATTACACCCCTAGAGGGTGATTAACAGACCATTAACATAACCCCTGGTTATGCCTTATTGCATAATTTGTCCATGTCTTAGGAACCGTAACAGCTAGAAAAAAAATTCAAGTGTCATTGTAACCATGACAGTGAGTTGATCATGCCACAATCACTGACCAAACCCATATTTTACATTATTTCCAAGATGTGGGCACTGAAAAGCACTGGATAGGCACTCTTTGAACCCTTGTGACAGTAATTTCACAGTATCTCATGAACTGTGCAACATATGAAAAAAAATCCACTGCAGGCTTACTCAATGATTTCAAATATTTTTCCAGTGGCATAAGTCATCTAAAGGTGACCTAAGCCACCTGTAGCAAAAAGCCTGTATCTCGTTTAATTTCTGAGATAACGGTGCCAAAAGTCATGACAAAGACTGCAATGTAATCCTATGGGACAAATGTCAATTACGTCATTAAATATCTCTGCAACCAATTACTTCCCCAACACCTAAACAGCATAGTTCACAGCCCTATGACATCACCTCAACATCCTGCAAATTTCAAGTAAAAAGACCAAACTGTGATTGAGATATGGTCATTCCAATTTGGTCAATCTGAACTTTCCTAGGGCCATCTGGTCTTTCTCAGTAACACTGCAAAAAATACATACAAATTTTCCCATAGGATATAATGAGAAATTCAAATTGTAATAACTTTTGAGCAGATTACTATTTTTTCACCAAACAAATGATGGCATGTTCCTTGGCCCAAGATCTTTCTAGGTCCCAGAATTTGGACTAGTAGACCACACAGTGTCTGCGCAGCGCCATGGACACAAAATGCGCAAAAGTGGCAAAATGTGCATTTTTTGGCTATTTGCTGGGCAAAAATTGTATGTCTAACTGAAATGCAATTTAGTAAATCAAGAGATCTACCATACCAGACTGTGCATTCCAAATTTCATGCAAATCCGTTGAATGGTTGCAAAGTTATTGACACAGAATTTGAGGTTTAACATTAAAGTGCCTACTCAACCCTAATTATAAATATATAATATATATATATATATATATATATATATATATATATATATATATATATATATAGGGGATACATGATGGGCATGAGTGTGATATGGCAAATATTGTCATTCTTGCAGAGTGAGCTCTGCGTATCTCACGAGTACTGAAGACATGAGTGAGATATCCAGAGCTCACAATGCAGGAGTGACAATATTTGCCATAGCACACAATCTGCACATCATGTATTCAATTTATACAATAGGGCCAGGAGTTTCAGAAGTATTGTTATGCTGTCTTGTGTTCTTTTCCTGTTTATGTGTTTGCCCATTCTGTGTGTGAGTTTGTCTGAATGGGCTGGCAGTATTACAAACTCTGGGAGACAGATGAGTGTGTTTTGTAATGCTAAATGAGTTAGTTTTAGGTAGGAATGAGAAGCATACTATTTTGTGAAGCTGTATTCTTTAGAAGTCTGGCTGCAGCCAAGCTGAGAGTATCACAGTAATGGTAATGGGCTGAGAGAGTGTCAGGAACAGATTAGACTTTTTAATGGTAATTGAGTTAGCTGCAGGCAGCAGTGCGGTACAGAGTGTTCTTTGAAGATGTGCTCATTAGAATTTCTGGCTGCAGTCAAGCTGAGAGTATCACAGTAATTGTAATAGAAACAGAGAAACATAGAATTTGACAGCAGATAAGCACCGCTTGGCCCACCTAGTCTGCCCATTTCCCTACCTATCGGATAAGCTGCAGATTCTAGTTAACCAACAGCCTACTTCCTCCTACCCCCCCACTAGAATTGCCTAATGTCTGTCACATGCATTCTTGAATTCCCCCACTGTTTTTACTCTACAACCTCCTCAGGAAGGCTGTTCCATGTATCCACAACCCTCTCTGTGAAGAAATACTTCCTCACATTACCTCTGAGCCGTCCCCCATCTTCAAATTATGCCCCCTTGTTTTTGCACATCTCTTTTTCTGAAAGATGCTACCCTCTTGGACTTTGTTGATTCCCTTGAGGTATTTGAAAGTTTCTATCATGTCCCTCCTCTCCCTCCTTTCCTCAAGGCTATATATCTTTAGTTCCTTTAGTCTTTCTTCATATATCTTCTGATGCAGACCCTGCATCATTTTGGCTGCCCTCCTCTGGACAGCCTCCACCTTGTCTATGTCTTTGCGGAGATGGGGTCTCCAGAACTGTACACAGTACTCCAGATGTGGTCTTACCAACTGTCTGTACAGAGGGCCAACAATTTCCTGTTTTCTACTGGTGATGCCTCTCCCTATGCATCCCAGTATCCCTCAGCCCTCCTTACTGCCCTCTCACATTGCTGGCCCACCTTTAGATCATCTGATGTGACTACCCCCAGGTCCCTTTCTATTTTTGTTGTTGTCAGTATCTCACCCCACATTGTGTACTCTTCCCCTGGGTTTTTGTTTCCCAGGTGTATTACTATGCACTTCTTTGCATTGAATCTAAGCTGCCATACATTTGACCATTCCTCCAACCTTGCCAAGTCCCTTTTCATCCTTTCCACCTCACCTTGTGTATCAATCCTGTTGCAGATCTTTGTGTCATCTGCAAAGAGACATACTTTCCCTTCCAGCCGCTCTGCAATGTCACTTATAAAGACATTAAAAAGGACTGGCCCCAGTACTGAACCCTGTGGTACCCGACTAGTAACCCTCCTTTCTTCACTGTGGACTCCATTTACTATTACCCACTGTGTCCTGTTGTCCAGCCAGTGTTTTACCCAGGCTACCACCCTGGGACCCACTCCCAGGCTGGCTAATTTGTTTATTAATCTTTTGTGCGGGACTCTGTCAAATGCCTTGCTAAAGTCTAGGTAGGCCATGTTCACAACCCCTCCCTGGTCTACTGCTTTGGTCACCCAGTCAAAGAAATCAATTAGATTTGTCTGACATGACCTTCCCACTGTGAATCCATGCTGCCTTGGGTCCTGTGCCCCACTGGCCTCTAGGTACTCAACAATTCTTTCCTTCAGAAGTGATTCCATCATTTTCCCTACCACTGAGGTCAAACTGACGGGTCTGTAGTTTCCTGCCTCTGTCTTGCTCCCACTTTTGCGAAGGGGAATCATATTCACCCTTCTCCAGTCCTCAGGTACCACACCATCCTCCCATGATTTATTAAAAAGGGTAGTCAGTGGTGTTACTAGTTCTTCCCTTAGTTCTTTTAGAATTCTGGGGTGAATTCCATCAGGCCCCATTGCTTTATCCACCTTCAGTTTTGAGAGTTCTTTCAGAATCCTTTCTTCTGTGAAAGGACTAATATCAACCCCCCTATCCAGAGTGCTTCTATTGACCAGATTAGGTATTTCCCCCTGCTTTTCCATTGTGAATACTGAGCAGAAGTATTCATTCAGTATCTCTGCTTTTTCACTGTCGCTCTCTGCCCAACCACCTTCCTCTTTGTTCAGCCTCAGTATCCCTGCCTTAGTAATGGGCTGAGAGTCAGAGTTTGAGGAACAAGTCAGAGTGTTTTCATAGGTAATTGAGTTAGCTACAGGCAGCAGTGAGGAACAGACTGTTCTATGAAGCTGGGTTCTTTAGAATTATGGCTGCAGTCAAGTTGAGAGTATCACAGTAGTAACCTGGAAGTTAGAGTGGGCAATAGGTGATAGTGTTTTGTAATGCTAACTGAGTTAGCTACAGGCAGCAGTGAAACCTCTAATATAGTTCTGCATTTGTGTCTATGGTAACAGCACAGGTGTTTCTTGCATGCTGAGGGAAAAGCTGCCTAAAGTGATGATATCAGTTATCTTTGTGTGACCTGTATGTGTAGATGGCTAATATCATCACAGTAGAGCAGAGGGTAAAAATATCACACAGCACTGGATGATACACTGTTTTATCACACTCATTTATCACCCACTCCTATTGTATAAATATATGTATATATATAGACACTGTTGTGCTTCTATAGTTACGGCTGAACGGTCACTTCTACATTAAACTTAAGATTTTGCACTTTAATAATTTCATAACCATTCAAACAATTTGCATGAAGTTTTGCATGCACTATCAGGGATCATAGATCTCATGAAGTGGCAAGTTTCATTCCTGTCTGATGTGTAGGTGCAGAGATATGGAGTGTAAGAAATGTGAAATGTACCTGTTTTGTCATTTCTTTGTCATGCCGCAGCACAAAAATGGTTTGGAATTTTGATCTGCAATATTTAGGGGAGAAAGGTCTTGCATCACAGATGTGCCTTTTGAAGGTTTGGTGAAAAAATATGAATCCATTCCAAAGTTATAACATTTTAAAGTTCCCATTATTTTTAATGGGAATTTTGTGCTCCAGTTAGATGTCCTGCTCAAAAAAGGATCCTTTGTCGCAAATGGGTAATCCTTTTTCACAAACGAGTCATCCTGTGTTACAAATGGGGAATCTTTTTTCGTGCTGCTGCCATTTTATTTTACAGTTAGTGAGAGAAACAAAATAAATTAACTCAAAAGAGTTATGTGCTGCATAGAAACCAACACATGTAGTTTGCTTATCAGGACCCCCTCAGCTGAATTCTGTGCCTATCTGTTGAAAAAATGCCCTTGATTGTTTTTCCATATTATAAATCTTTTTTTGTGACTCATGATACAAAAAAGATTCTTTTTAGTATCATGAGTCATGAAAAAGGATCCTTTTTCTTGATGACAAATCCTTTCCTGGTCTCTAATGGCACCCCCACCCTCTGATCACCATTCACATAGTTTTCCTGGTGTCTAGTGGCACACAACACCCTCTGATTGCTGTCCCTTTTTTTTCTATTTGCCTGGTGTCTAGTGGCACCCCCCACCCTCCGATCACTGTCCCCATTTTATTTTGTTTTTCTGGTGTCTAGTGGCACCCCCCACTGTCTGATTGCTGTCCTCTTTTTTTTCTATTTCCCTGGTGTCTAGTGGCACCCCACCCTCCGATTGCTGTTGCCTTTTTTTTGTATTTCCCTGTTGTCTAGTGGCACCCCCCACCCTCTGATTGCTATCCCCATTTTACTTTATTGTTTCTCTGGTGTCTAGTGGCACCCCCCACCTGCAGATAGCTGTCCATTCCTGCAAAAGAGAAAATGGTCCTCAATGGTTTTTTTTGAAGGTCTCTCAGTGATTTGATCCCCCAACCCCACCTCCCACTCAGCACCCACCACCCCACACCTCCCTGTGCACCTCCACACACCCTCACTCACCTGGATAGGTGACAGGGCAAAGATCCACTCTTCGATCAAAGACACGTCTTGCTGCTGGAACTGGCTGCAATATGAGATACTAAGTTTCTATCTGTGGCTTTTAACAACTAGCATGAGAGACTGCACCTGCTTATCCATTGGAACCTGCAGTCTCCTTCTAGACAGTACTGCACTATTTGAGTGATGCCCTAGTGCCTGGTTTATGGGGGGGCTGAAGCAGGACCGGAGATGAGCAGTCAGGGGAGCATCAGCAGCAGAGGTGGGGTGGCAAAGTTTAAAAGTCCAAGCCACTCTACTGTTTCAGTATTATGTCTGTGGTTTTTAACAACTATCCCAAGAGACTGCACCTGAACTTTGTGCTTATCCATCAGAACCTGCAGTCTCCTTCTAGACAGTACTGTGCCATTTGAGAGATACTCCAGTGCTCAGTTTGTGGGGGCTGAACTGGGACCAGAGTGGAGGAGTCAGGGGAGCATCAGCAGCAGAGGCAGGGTGGCAAAGTTTAAAAGCTCAAGCCACTCCACACTGCAAGTGTGAGTGGCATGCACCACTCAGAAAAGAACATTTTAATTTTGAGAGAAGTAACCTGAAGACTATGCTCAATGATATGAAAAAATTGTTTAGCTTTAACAAAAATAAAGGGGTCCATAAATAGATAATTTATATTACATATTAGAAATATTAGGTGATTCATTGAAACCTTGTTATTGGTTTTACATTTGCTATACATATATATATATATATATATATAATTAAGTTAAATAATTTATTGTGTTGTATTTTTGCAGAATAAATTGTAGGCCAGGAAGAAAGGCACTCACAAAACATAGCCATTTTAGGTTACTTAATGGGAGTGCTGTACATATTGGGTGTGCAGACTTTTTAATACAGAATAGCAGCATAAAATATGAAATTAAATTATATGGGATAAGCCATAGTGGAAAAGTGATGCAAAGCTTATAACAGAAACAACTAGGCAGAATAATAAGACAAATGAGGGTAGTTTGATAGACTGGATTCTGACCAATAACAAAACAAATATTTTGGCTAGTGGTACTATACCAGATAGCATGAGTGACCATGCGCCTGTGTTTTGTTTATGAGTAATAAAAGGCCTAACATGCTACCAAAGTTAATAAAATTTAGAAAATTGTGCAATAACTTTGAAAATCTGCTCAAAAATGAATTATCAGCAATTAATTGGTCATTATTTAATAGTATGAAAGATGTACATGAGGCTTTAGAGTATTTAAAAAATTATATTAAACCCTTGACAACAAGGAGAATTAAAGGAAAATAAATAAATGGTTAAGTTCAGAAGTTATGATTTTAATAAAAGAGAGAGATGAGCTCTGGAAAAACTACAAAGTTACAGGTGATATAAGTACTGTATATGGCAGCAATACAGAAAATTGAGGACTAGATGCAAGACAGAGATTAGAAAAAAACAAATAAATATATTATAAAAATCAACAAACACAAACTTTCACTGATGCAAGATGTTTTGGAAATCAGTGAATGAATGAATCAACCCAAGTACAAAAATACAAGTTAATAGAATAGTTGATGGGAAAAAGGAACTGGTTGATAAGAAGAAAATTACTGACAGATTTAACCAATCCATTACATACTTAAATAATTACACGAATCTACTGAAATCGCAAAGTAATAAAGGGGAAACAAAACAAGAACTACACAAAAGTAGGTTTAACCTAAGGGTTGTAACTAGAAATAAAGTATACAAATGCCTGAAATCCCATTATGTAACAAAAGGACCAGGGGTGGATGGAACTGAAGCACAATTTATAAAGTTGGGGGCAAATGCACACACTTATCCCATAGTGAAAATAATAAATTTGTCCTTTATGACTAGTGGTGGGTGAAGTGGCTGAAATTCATTCTGCGAAGTGATTCGTGGAGTGACATGGAATCCGTGGAGTACCCCCGCAATGCAAAGCAGAGTACTTTGCATCATGATGAGGAACGTGAAGTCCATTAAAACCAATAATTTTGCATTATTCCACCTTCCCCACAACACTTCTCCACCAATTTTAAGGACATCACTTTGCTTTGTTATTGAGCGCCAAGGTGAATTTTGCAGTGGTTTATGGGATTGCAGGTCACATGGGCTCTAGATTGTTCTGCACAGCCTCAGTTCTGTGTAGTGTGTGTAGTGGAAGATAGAGACAGTTTCTTCTCAGAGCTCTGCAATTCAAATCCTCTAAAAGCTATTAAAAAAGCCTTTTTGAGCCATTTTTTTGTTAAACATTTAGTACATTGATTGTAGGAAACCCTCCTGTGCTCATATCATTGAGTGTTTATTGTGTGTGTGTGTGTGTGGATTTTGAATGTTAATTTAGAACAGTCAGTCTGTGTACTGTGAAGTGTGCTTTGGGAGAGGGGCGTATCTATGGTGTAGGTAGATTAACTGGGAGAAAAAGGCAATATTTCTGTTTTGGCTATATTTTTCTTGTATAACTGTGTTAATGTACACACAGTAATGTTTTCAGTAATTCTTGACCTTTTTTTGCAGATTGTTGTGGTGCAGCAGTGTATAATTTCAGTTTGTTTAAAACATTTGGTTTTATTACTAAAGGTTGCAAATTTACTAAGCATCACTTGTAGTGTGTGTGTGTGAGTGTGTGTGTGTGCGATGCATGCCATTAAATCAGACACCTTTTATTGTGTCACAGAGTAATTGCAGCAGTGTGAACTTGCTATCCACCACACCTGCATTAATTTTTTATACTGCTTTGTGGTATCTTTACTGGTAGTGGACTGTTACTGCTGTGCAGTACCCCGCGAACCGGCAAAAGGTATTTTTTTCCAGATGTGAATTTGTGACTTGTGAGCACTGGTTAGGTGTTGTTGTGCCTTTGTGTCTGCATCTCTAGAGTATGCAGCACAATCTTAATCTGTCTGTGCATTTGCAGTATACCATTAACTCTGGGAGACTTTGCATTTCTTGTTGTGCTCTCATTTCACTTCGTCAGCACTGGGGAGTTTTCTGGACACAAGACGGTAGCATTTGGGGATGCACATTAATTCTGGTGACTGTGTGTGGCCACTGCGCACATGATGGAGTGCACCATTAATTCTGGGAGACTTTGCATTTTTTGTTACCCTTTCATTTCACTTCGTCCTTATGGAGGAATTTTCTGGACACAAGACCGTAGCATTTTGGGGATGCAAATTAATTCTAGTGACTGTGTTTGACCACTGCACGCATGACTGAGTGCGCCATTAATTCTGGAAGACTTTGCATTTCTTGTTGCGCTCTCATTTCACTTTTATCAGCACTGGGGAATTTTCTCGACACATGACAGTATCATTTTGGGGATGCACATTAATTCTGGTGACTGTGTGTGACCACTACATGCATGACTGAGGGCACCATTAATTCTGGGAGAATTTGCATTTCTTGTTGTGCTCTCATTTCACTTCATCAGCACTGGGGAGTTTTCTGGACACAAGACGGTAGCATTTTGGGGATGCACATTAATTCTGGTGACTGTGTGTGGCCACTGCGCACATGATGGAGTGCACCATTAATTCTGGGAGACTTTGCATTTTTTGTTACCCTCTCATTTCACTTCGTTCTTACTGGGGAATTTTCTGGACACAAGACAGTAGCATTTTGGGGATGCATATTAATTCTGGTGACTGTGTGTGATCACTGCATGCATGACTTGAGTGCACCATTAATTCTGGGAGACTTTGCATTTCTTGTTATGCTGTCATTTCACTTCGTCAACACTGGGGAGTTTTCTGGATACAAGACAGCAGTATTTTGGGGATGCACATTAATTCTGGTGACTGTGTGTGTGAGGGGCTGCCAGTATTGTTGTCACTTTGCCTTACTTCATGTTAAGGTGGAATAACAATGTGAAGTAATAATTACAAGGCGAAGTGAGCCATGTAATGGCCACTTCGCGTAGTGGAGTGACAACGCGAAGTGCCCACTTCGCGTTCACTTCACTGGTGAAATTTAAATTTACTGCATCTCTATTTATGACAGGTGAAATTCCAGAGCTTTGGAAAGCGGCTTTGTTATTCCATTATACAAGGGTGGTGGATCTGAGTTTTTAAGTAATTATAGGCTGATATCTCTGTTATTATGCATAACTAAAATACAAGAGAAACTGGTTCACTTCCAGCTGATGGAGTATTTAAACAAGCACCAGTTGATAACTGAGTCTCAGTATGGCTTCAGTAGGGAGTGTGGGACATTGACTGCATTGGTCAGGTTCACAAATGATGTGTACCTGAATATGGAGAGGGGTTGTTTGATGGGTGCAGTTTTCATGGACCTGACCAAGGCATTTGACTTGGTGGACCACTCCTTTCTGGTGGCCAAGCTGGACAGCATGGGAGTTGGAGAATCAGAAAAAAAATGGTTTAGTAATTATTTAACAGATCGCAAACAGTATGTGAGGCTTGATGGTCTTCTGTCTTCTTCATGTCCAGTAAAATACGATGTTCCACAGGGTCCAATATTAGGACCTCTACTTTTTACAATTTTGGTAAATGAAATGCCAAACATTTGTTTATATTAAAAAATAACTTTGTATGCAGATGATGCCGTAATTTATACAGATGACTCAAATATAATATCATTAAGTGAAAGATTAGCACTGGAGTTTTTAAAATTGCAGGATTGGTTTGAATCAAATAGACTGTTGCTGAACAGGAAGAAGACAATGGCCATGCTTTACTGTACACCTCAATAATATGCAAAGGCTGTCAAACATGTCTGCATAAGAATGGCAGGCCAAACTGCTCTTGAACAAGTTGAGCACTTCAGATATTTAGGAGCAACACTAGGCTCAGGTTTAAATTATGACAGACATACAGTATAGCAAATGTAACAGACATTTTACATAGGAAAATATGTTTGTTATACTGTATAGATTAAAAAAATGCGCTTACTACTGAAACAAAAATTGCCATTGCCAGAAATTGTTTGCTTTCTACTTCTGAATATGGGAGTGTAGTCTAGGGATCAGCTTTTGTTGGAATTATAAACAAATGACAGGTTCTTTATAATTCAATCTGTGCTTTGCTACAGATAGTTCATATAGAAAGCTCCATTGTAAATTGTATGAAAAAGTTAAAGGGTTGCCATTATTGCAAAAGGATGCTTTTCAACTAACGTAATTTATTTATAAAAAGCATACATCTAGGTGATAGAAATCCCTTAGCAGATTTTGTATGTGCTAATAGAGCTAACAGAGGCATGAGATCAACTGAACAGGCATGGTTGGTAATGGCTTTTGTAAAACATTTATGGAACAGAAAGCATTTTCTTATGATGCGGTAAAAAATTGGAATGAGTTGCCAAAGGAGATTGGAGTAGTTCCATCCATTCAAGTTTATCGACAAAAACTGTTAGGTCATTTATTTATGCCTTTGGTAACCGGGTAAGTGAGCTGATCCAAAGGACCATTTTCAGACATGACCTGGTCATTTGTCACTCATATCCCTATGTAAATGTTATTGGCTGTGTGCACAGTAATATCTGCTTCTGTGAAAATTTGTTTCACTGATAATATATCCCTATAAAAAGTTGGAGATATATTACTTTGTAACTTGTAGTTCTTATGTAAATGTTATTGATTGTGCAGTGTTGTTAAATGTCTGTTTGAAATTGAATATTGCAATGTTTTTCGTATTATGATTAGTGAAGGTACATGAATTTTGTAATTTGTTTATAGATAAGTAGTGTTTTCACTAAACATCTGGTCCATACCTGTAAACAGACCTTTGAGCTAGTGTACTTACCTGGTTAACAAATAACACTGAAATTGAAAGTAAATGTGGTTCAATGTATTTCAATGGGGTTTTCAACTTTGATGCATGCCATGGCCATTTTTGCATATTTTGACACCAAATTTTCAACATAGACTTTTAGGGATGCCACCTCATGGATAATGTCACTGGAATTTCACAAATCCATCCTGAAAGGTGATTTCGTGGTCAGCTGGCAAAAATCATGTTTTGGGCATGATTTGAACATTTTCACTGCCTTTGTTCATGAGGTAGGGTCATAAGAAGGCTATGCTGAAAATGTTGGAGTAAAAATAAGTAAAATTGGTAAAGTTATGTGCATGCATTTAAATTTAGCTACGCTTGCTCATAACTTTGGTCATTTTAAATATTTTAACCCCAAATTGTCAACGTAGCCATTTTTTTGCATCACCTGGAATAATATTGTGGTGGTGTGGAATGATGTTTTGGTGGAGATTTGAAAATTCTCAGCCCAGCGCTCATGAGGTGGGGTAATAAGGCTATGCTGACAGTTTGGTTGCTGTTTTGACTGAAATACTTCCACGGTATCATACATGTATGCATCTCAAGAGGGATGGGAGTGCAGGGCTTGGAGGGCACTGCGCTCCCACAGCCAAATGAGGATACAATTATACTGTCTCAAAAAGTAAGGAAATTCTTTGCAAAAAAACTTTGTTAATGCACTAGTTAGGGTTGGTTACAATGACAAAAGCAGGGAAATGTGGCATTAGGGTTTCCAACCCTAATACCAGACCCTGCAGGCAGCAACAGGTGTGGGGTGTACCTTGGGATTCTCAACCTTAACACTCATCCCATTCTCATATACTGTACCTATTTCAGCTTATTTACTCATGGAATGCGGTGAGCGGTAGGGTTGAGAACCACAAGACACACCTCACCCCCGTTGCTGCCTGCAAAGTGGCGGTGGAGTGTTAGGGTTTGAAACCCTAATGCCACATTTCCCTACTTTTGTCTCGGTAACCAACCCTAACTAGTGCATTCATGAAGTTTTTTGCAAAGAATATATATTATAGTAGTGCTGTAGCACCACTGTAGTTAGGATTGAGTAGGCTGTTTAATGTTAAACTCCTAACTTTGCACTTTAATAGCTTCACCCCCATTCAACAGATTTGCACAAAATTTTGCATTCGGGGTGTTGAGGGTGGGGGGGGTCCTTCTGACATTCAAAGTTTCATTCTGTGTGGCTGTGCAGATTCCAAGCTCTGTATAGTGCATTTTTAGGAAAAATCTATTTTTTTTTTGTCACTGCCTGGCACCCCGATGATTTGGAATTTTGGTCTGAACATTTCAAGATAGGAAGGGCTTGCCCCAGAAGGGTGCCTTTTATTGATTCGGTGAAAAATTTCAATCCATTCCCAAGTTATAAGGATTGGAAAATTCCATTCTGGGCATGCTTAGTAGGATCATTTGGATAGATGTTTTATACCCAACTGAGCATGCTCAGAACCAAAATTTTAACTCCTTATAACTTGGGAATGGATTAATATTTTTTCACCAAACTAATGAAAGGCATCATTCTGGGGCAAGCCCTTTCTTTTTTTTAATTCAATATATTTTATTAAGTTTTAAGCAGCATACAGAATAGGACTCTCAATTAGTACATCTTGAAGCTGCATATTTAACAGAGAAAAAGGAAAAACACACATAAAAACAATACCATACAAAACAGCACATGCAACCCCCCTTCCCATCCTACCCTCCTCCCCTGCAGTTTGCGCATCGTCATGAGGGAATAAAGGTAACAGAGAAGGCGAAAAGAAATGGGGGGGAGCACAACATGTTTTTCTGCTTGGATTGCATAGAAACATAGAAACATAGAATTTGACGGCAGATAAGGCCTGCAAGGCCCATCCAGTCTGCCCATTTCTTTTTCTACCTTATAAATGTGCCATCAGCCTTTGCTCTGTCAGTGGACTATCTATTCATACTCATCTGTATTGCTCCCTTATGCCTATCCCATGCCTGTTTGAAGCCTTGCACTGTATTCATAGCCACCACTTCCTGAGGTAGGCCGTCCCATGCATCCACCACCCTTTCTGTGAAAAAGAATTTCCTCACATTCCCCTTAATTGGCCTCCCTCTAATCTCATGCTGTGTCTTCTTGTCCTGCTATTTTTCTTATATTTATACATGTTAGACTCTTTCCCCTTGTTAATGCCATTAAGGTGTTTGAATGTCTCGATCATATCACCTCTCTCCTCCTTGCTCAAGGGTACACATATTGAGCTCCATTAATCTGTCCTCATATGTCTTCTGATGTAGTCCCTGCACCATTTTGGTTGCCTTCTCTGGACTGCCTCAGTTTGGTTAATGTCCTTGTGAAGGTGTGGCCTCCAGTACTGTATGCAGTACTTCAGATGGGGCCTAACCAGTGTCTTGTAAAGAGGGATTATTACCTCCTTCCCTCTTATGACTTGTGATACCCCTACTAATACACCCTAACATCCCCCTAGCCTTACCTACTGCTTTAGAGGTCTGCTTGGATGATTTCAGGTCATTGGTGATGATGCTGATGCCCAAGTGTCTTTCTTCCTTTGTGACTGCCAGCAACTCCCCTCCCAGCCTATAGGTGGCTTCAGGGTTTCTCTTCCTTATGTGCATGATCTTGCACTTCTTTGCTTTAAATCCCAGTTGCCACTCTTCTGACCATTTTGCTAGTTTATCCAGATCTCTTCTCATTCTGCCCACCCCATCTGGATCATCTACTCTGTTTCAGATCTTGGTGTCATCTGCAAACAGGCAAACCTTACCCTCTAGTCCATTTGCAATGTCACTAATGAAGATATTGAAGAGGACTGGCCCCAGGACTGATCCCTGAGGTATCCCACTTGTGACTTGCATCTCTTCTGACTGTATACCATGTACCACCATTCTCTGTTTTCTGCCCGTCAACCAGTTTGCCACCCAGTTGACCAACTTCTGACCCACCCTGAGCCTACCCAGCTTATTTATCAATCTTCTATGTGGAACAGTGTCGAAAGCTTTGCTGAAGTCAAGGTAGGTGACATCAACTGCTCCCCTTGGTCCACCACTCTGGTTACCCAGTCAAAGAAATCTATGAGATTAGTTGTGGGACCTTCCTTTGTAAACCCATGCTGTCTTGGATCCTGTGCCCCTATGGATTCCAGGTGTTTGCCTTTCTCGCCTCCATAATCTTGCCCACTACTGAGGTAAGACTGACTGGTCTGTAGCCCCTGCCTTCTCCTGCTACCACTCTTGTGGAGTGGGATCACATGAGCCCTTCTCCAGTCTTCTGGGACCTCTCCTGTGCTCAGAGACTCACTAAACAGTTCTGCTAATGGCTCTGTTAGTTCCACCCTTAGCTCCTTAAGTACCCTGGGATGTATGCCATCAGGTCCCATTGCCTTGTCCACCCTGAGCTTAGTGAGCTCTTGTAGGACCCTTTCTTTTGTGAAGGGAGTAGTGCTCACCTCCTTCCCCCCTGTGTCCATGGTGCTGAGGTGTGCCATTCTTGCACACAGCATCGGTGAAAGTCTCCTGGACTGAATTTTTGCAAAACATCATCACTAGATATAAGCTTTTTAATTTTTAATCAACTTTCTTGAAGCCTCCCCAAGGAAGCATATGTCTTACAACTAGTCTTACAAACATGGTGATGCTGGGTCCTGCAACTGAATCAACATTTTCAACATCTTCATCTGACCACTCCTAAAGCAGCTGCACTTGTGGATTTTGAAGAACAAAGGAATTAAACACACTTTGTGACTGAATCAACATTTCTGTCTGACCTGCTCCCAAGGTATCGTACTTGTTTCTGAGGACTTTGAAGATCAAAGGAAACACACAGACACAATGATTTCACACATTGCATATGCCCAGGCCACAGTTTCTCACCTTTCAGGAATGTTAACATATTATGTGACCCTGGATCTCAACAGCTCATCATTTCCTCTGGATGTAATTTAATCATAAGCATTTTTCCTTTGCCATCTCCTCCTGGTGTACTTGTTAGACCATCCAAGTGCCACCACCTCAGCTCTACCATGGATTACTCTGGCAATGTATACCCAAATCCTGGACCAGCTGGGGTCGCATTGTCAAACAACAATAATAAGGAAGGAACAATTACACTCACCAACGTAAATATCTGCAGTCTACTCAAAAAGATGACTACTTGCAAGTCTGGACATTACAATATAACCCTTACATACTTGAAGTCGTTGAGACGTTGCTCACTCCAAAAACTCTGGATTCCGCTGTCTCAATACCAGGTTATACACTATTCAGGAATGACAGGATCTCCAAAAGAGGAGGGGGCTGTGCGTTATACATTAAAGACTTAATAAAGGGATTTGCTCTTCCTCTACCCTACCTTACCAGTACTGCACAAATTCTCCACATAAAAATTCTGTTGGGGGCCCACAATAAAGTACTATCTATACTTACTGCATAGAGTCCTCCTGAAGTGAAATTTGAAGGATTCAAAGAACTCATGGAGGTTATCAGATTCAGCACCTCAACTCTGTATCCATCATTCTAGGGGACTTCAATATCAATTGGTTGGCACCACCGACTGGCACATATAAGGACACTATATCTGCATTGCATCTTACACAACTCATTGACTCACCCACCAGAACAAATTACAAAACTGGATCTAGCACACTACTTGACTGGATCCTCACAAACCACCCGGATCGTATCTCCAACATGAAAGTCCACCCAGACTCACTGAGTGACCACTCTCTAGTAACTTGCAGCTGGACAAACAAATTCAGTGCAACCCCCCCCAAATAATCTCTAATCGTAAACTAAAAAGGGTTCACCTGGAGTAGCTTAAGGAGCAGCTACGCAACACTGATTGGAGCCCCCTTGACACAGCGGAGGATACGGACACTGTACTCAAGTACTTCATCAAACAATTCAGTGCTGCTTGTGACTGCCATGCCCCAGTGCAGAGGACAAAGATCCATGGAAGATACAGCCCCTGGATCACACCAGACTTAATAGGCCACATAAAAAACAGGGACAACTGGTGGCATAGGGCACAGAACTCTTGCAAGCAATCAGACTTCCAGGAATACAGAACACTACGGAATGACTGCACCTGGACCATCCGCTCTGCCAAAAGTAAACATTTTAGGGAAGCATTACAAGCATCATGGGGAAACAGCAAGTCTTTTTGGAATAACCTAAAAGATGTAACAGGGAAAGTCAAAATGTTCAACATCGATGGTGCCCCTACCCTCGACACCCTGACTGTTGCCAACACATTTAACAAAGCATTTACTGACCTTAACAGTGTACTTCTGACATTTTTTTGAAGAAACCAACCCAAGCTCAAGCCAAAGCCTAGGGCCCACTCAAACATCCCCCCTCCCTTCTATTTCAAATCAGTCAACTATAACCAAGCAAGAAAGTACATTCGTAAGGTACTAGGAAAATCCAGGAAAAGCAACGACACACTCAACCTCAAATTTATTTCCCTTGCACTTGATGAAATCCTAACTCCTATTACTAAACTGCTGAACTCATCCCTGCAGCTGGCTCAATTCCCCCAAGCTTGGAAGTCTGCCCTGGTAACTCCAGTGCACAAGAGCGGTGACCGGGCACTGCATGCCAATCACAGACCTATTTATATCCTTCCACCACTGTCAAAAGCACTGGAGCACTTAGTCTCAGACCAGCTGTTTGAATAGCCTTAATAAATACAGCATTCAGTGTCTGGAACAACATGGATTTCGGAAAGGGCACAGTACCTCCACAGCTCTTCTGGAGTTCACCAGCTGCATACACAGTTCACTGGACCAGGGTAACCTTGTTGACGCAGCCTTTATTGATCTACAAAGGCCTTTGACATGGTCAGTCACTCCCTACTACTTCAATAACTCACCTCGATAGGCCTCTCTAGCCCTCTACTAACTGGTTCAAAAGCTATCTAGCTGATTGTTACCAACAGGTAAAGATTGTAAACATCACATCTGGGCCCCTGCCATTTCATTGTGGGATCTCCCAGGGGTCAGTCCTAAGACCCCTCCTTTTCAGCATCTTTCTAAATAGCCTACCTCGATCGTGTGACCAACGGATACTTCTCTTTGCAGATAATGCTGTAATTTTTACTTCTCAACATGACCCTCACACCCTAAACTATCAGCTACAAGATGCTTTTAAACAAACTGAAGATTGGTTCAGAGCCCACAAGATGGTTCTGAACTATAAAAAGACAACAGTAATGCTTTTAAGCGGTGCTAGAAGCAAACACAAAGCAGCATCCCTTAACATCACTAACTGCGCACTGGTTTCTCTTGAACAAGTGGAGCAATTCAAATACCTGGAGGTTACACTTGACTGTTCCCTCCCCTATGCAGAACACATTGATAATGTGGCCAAAACAGTCAACATAAGAATTGGGCTCCTGAACAGGCATAAGAAATGTCTAACACCTGAAGCACTCCAAACCGCAATCCATAGCACAGTTGTCTCCATCATCGACTATGGATTGGTTATATACAGCTCAGCCACTCCCACCTCACTACGTAGGATAGCAGTCACCCTAAACAAAGCCTGCAGACTGCTCACCAATTCCCCCTGACTAATGCACACATGTGACCTTTATGAGCAAGCCAGCTGGCTACAACTTGAAAACAGGATACAATACCAAACTTGCCTCTTAACTAAAAAATCACTACTCAGACTTCATCCTCCTGGAGTCACAAGCCTATTAAGCTTATTCACAGGCCCACACAGCACCAGGAATTCTGACCATTAGGTTCTCACCATCCCTTGCTGCAGAACCTCCCAAGGGCAGAGGTCATATGCCTACTGGGCACCACTTTGGCTCAATAACCTTGGCACTGAACATAACGTCATGCAGAGACTGGGGCTTTTCAAGACCAAGCTAAGACAACACCTACTGAAGAAAAGCTCCTGTGACTGTACTTTCTAAGTACTCCACACACACACCCACTTCTGACCCCGGTCTTATTCATCTTTCAGGTTATTACCTTCTCCTCGCTACTCCTACTTTGTCCTTCTACCCTGAATTGTCCCCATTTTTGCCCTGCAACACCCTGCACTCTCCTCTCCTCTCCCACCTCCCCTTAAATAGTCATCATGCCCCCCCCACTCAGTGCCCCCTACTCTCCTTTCTGGATAGCTGCTTACTGTCTTTTACCTGACAGTGCCACCTAGGCTGCTACTGTTACCTAAATTATCCTAGTGTTAAAACCATCTCTGTTTCCTATTTACAATGTAATTTTGTCTATGCTTACTCACCTAGCTAGATACTCCTAAACCCACAATGTATGTATGCCCACCCTTTATGACGTGGAACCTTTGTAAAAGAGTGGTCTCCCGCTCAAAGGTATTGTAATCCATGATAGAATAAATAAAAATAAATAAAATAAGTGGTCTATGGTTTCCAAAGGGAGAGTAAGGCCAGAAGGGGTTCCCAGGTATGCTGGAAGAAATGAGGTCTGTGCTGCATGCTTGCTATGTGCTTTTCTAGCTGGATAGCAAGTAAGGCATCACAATACCATTCCAGCACTGAGGGAAGAGAATCTTCTTTCCAGTGTCTTAGCATGGCCAACTTCACCATGGAAGCCACTAGGGCTAGATGGGCTTTTCTTAATTTGGGTGTTCCAGGGGGGTAGATTGCACATAGGCAGCATTCTGGAGTAAATAAAGAACCCAAGCACAGAAGTGGGTCTAAAACCTGCTTTACAGATCTCCAGAAGGTTTGAGTATGGGGGCCATCCCAGAGAAGATGGTAAAGGGATCCCATGGCCTGTTTACAATGAAAACAATTGGGGGACGGAAGCTGACCTATTCTGTGTACCTTTATCGGAGTATAATATAGATTATGCATAACATTAAACTGAATCAGACATAATCTGTCTTGTTTAATATATTTATAAACTGTGTTCCATAATTTTTTCCAGAACTCTGCCTCCGCTTGGAGAGACAGTTCTTGGACCCAGTAATAGCAAGTTCCAGAAGGAAGGTACGGGTCAGATGCTTGCAGTTGTTTGTACACCCTAGATACTGCATGGGGTTGATCTGCCACCTGAAAAGCCAGAGTCAGTCCCTCAGGGTATTGGCCATCCCCAGAATTGGACCCAAGAAAGGAGAGTACTGCATTTTTTAGCTGTAGATACTTGGGACCAAGGTGAAGCTGGCTTTGGGGAACCAGGAAAGGAGTTAGCCCATCTCCCTGAAGGAGATCTGCTAAAGTGCTGTTTCTTAGACTAGACCAAAAGGAAAGCGGTATCGGACATTGGTCAATACGAAAGTGAACATTACTTAATATGGGTTGGGTAGGAGAGCAATGCCAATTCTTGGACAGGTGGTTTTGCATCTAATGGAGGGCCTTTAAGGACCAGCCAATTGGGAATGCTTTGAGAGAATGAGGAAGCTGAGAGGAACACGTGAAGGCTAAGGCCAATAATGAACTGGCAAACCTACATGCCAGGTCACATTTTATGCCCAGCCAGATGGGAGAATAGGTATTATGCACCCTTGGGGGGTCCTCTTTAAACCAGAGTGTGACCCTACTTATACGCTGTGCCCCATAGTAAGTAAAAAAGGAACGGAGGGCAAGCCCACCTTGCAGTTTGGGAGCCATTAGTTTAAAGCAGGATTTCCTCTCCATTTTTTTCTTCCACAGAAAGGTGTTAAGCAGTTTTTGCAGCCTTGTAAACCATGCCTTAGGAAAACAAAAACCCAGCATACCTAGCGGGTAAAGTAACCTTGGTATTCATTCATTTTAAGAATGCTACTACGACCCCATACAGATAAAGGTAGTGCTCCCCAGTGGTCCAACTCAGATTGCAATGTTTGCACTATTTTTTTTTAATTTTCTTTTATCATAGTAGGGATACTTCTAGTAATATGAATACCCAGGTAGGTTAGGACTTTGGGTTCCCAGGAGAGGCCAGGAACATTACAGTCTAATTTCCCATTGTGTTTGTTGAGGGAAAAAATTCTCGTCTTGAAAAGATTTAGTTTATAAAATGAGACTGCAGAAAACTGGTCCAATTCTTCTAACAAAATGGGCATAGAGGTCACAGGGTCCTCTATGTGCAGTAGTAGATCATCCTCATATACCAATAAAATGTATCTCTTCCCTTCCATCTGAATACCCTGGAGGTTAGGGGAGGCAATTAGTTTGTGAATCAAGGGTTCCAGATAAAAGTTAAATAGAAGGGGAGAGAGTGGGCAACCTTGTCGAGTACCTCTCTCAAGGGAAAAGGAGTCAGGTAAACAGCCATTACATCACACCCGGGCTGTTGGGGAAGATTAGAGAAGTTTAACCCATTTGATGAAATCATCTGGGACTCCAAATTGGCAGAGGAAGAAAAATAAAAATCATCAGGAAACTTGATTCAAAGCTTTCTCAGTGTCGAGACAGACCAGCACCACTGGGCTCTTGGACTCCCTCGATGCCAGAAGTAGGTACATGAGCCTTCTCATGTGGTCTCCAGAAGCTTTTCCCATCATAAATCCCACCTGTTCCCTACCAATAATCTTCCCCATGACTGAAACAAGATGATTGGCAAGGATTTTGGCAAGGATCTTCACATCTGAGTTCAATAGGGAGATGGGACGATAATTCTCAGGGTGCAAAGAATCCTTACCTGGTTTGGGGATAAGGGTTATCAAGGCTTCTAAAAAACCAGGGTCACTTATGCCATGTTTAAACCAAAAATTGAAATCTTCTGTCAGGAGTGTGGTAAGCCGGGGAAGACAAGCTTTGTATAGGTTATTGGGTAGGCTGTCCAGCCCAGGAGCCTTGTCCAATAGCAGTCATTTAATAGCTTGCTCAACCTCATTAGGAGAGATGGAGGCACGAAGGTGTCACACTGAGTGGGGGGACAGGATGGGGAGAGCTGCAGAACTCAAGTATGCTGCTATGTCATGATCAGTCACAGTGGGTGAGTCATTTAGGGAATAAAGCATCCAGAAGTATTACTCAAAAACATAGACTATGTCTCTGGGATGGGGGACTATATTACCAATCGGAGAGGAACGTAGACCTGAAATAAATCTCGAGGTTTCAGCCTGCCTCAGTCTGAGATCTAAGTGTTTCCCAGCCCTCTCTTCCATGTCTAGATATTTCAATCTGGTATGATGCAGAGCCAGTTCTGCTTTCTGTGCCATGAGGTCTGCAAATTGCGACTGCAGGTGATGAAGTTTGGCCCACTCTGCAGCCAGGGAGGTACATTGTAGAGAGCATTCAAGCTGGCACATTTGCCCCAGCAGGGTAGCCAGAAGTAATCTATTTTTCTGGGTACGAGTGGCTGAGATGTGGATAAGATCACCTCTGAGGACACATTTGAGGGCAGCCCACACAGTGTCTACTCTCACTGCTGAACCCATATTGGTTTCTAAAAAGGCAGAAAAGAAATATTGGATGTGGGTTAACATATCTGGAGTCTGCAGGAGCTGCATCTTGAGACACTAGAAAGAGTCTCTTCGGACTCCTGGACCTAAAATAAAAGAGAGACCTACTGGGGAGTGGTCTGATAACACTCTGGGATGTATAACCACGTCCATGATACCAGGAAGACAAAAAGAGCTCACCATCCAGTAATCTAGATGGGAAAGTGTACCATGGGGTGGGGAGTAGTAGGTGAATCTCCTCTCCTTGGGGTTTTGGGCATGCCATATAGCTATGGTTCCTGTACCGGACATGAGGTCTCACAAAGCCCATTGGGCTGGGGTCAGTCCCACTCTCCTACTATCTGATCAGTCTAGATCCATCTGAGGGACCAAGTTCCAGTCCCCACCCCAAAATGTCAAGATAGGGGGTTCAGAGATCACTAAAGACAGAAGGTGGGTGTAAAAGTGTGATGAGTCTATATTAGGGCCATAAATAGAGCCCAGGAGGATGGGAGTGGATTCCAGGGTGCCTTTGACAATAATATGGTGTCCTGAAGAGTCCCAACATTCCTGTAACTTAACAAAAGGAACTGCATTAGCAATTAAAACAACTGTACCCCCATGCTTAGAGGATACTCCTGAACCAATGACTTGCCCCACCCAATTTCTTTTAAAAAAAGAGATGTCTTCTGTTCACAGGTGGGTTTCTTGCAAGAAGGCAAATCCGACCTGTAAATGTAAGTGGTGTCTTAAAATTATTAGGCATTTTCGCTTATCTTGGGCCCCTTTAATGTTCCATGAAACAAAAGTGTAAGGTCCTCCCATTCTAACTAGCCAAATGTATGACTAATAGGTTGACTCATAAGTTGAGACAAGGTTAACCTTCCATTTCCCCATTGTGTAATAAAAGTAGTCTGATAAAATAACGTTACGCAGCCCTGCATCCCCCTTTCTCATAATTAGAATATGTGCCTTGAAAAAGAAGCATGGATAAACTCATTCCACTCCCTCAAAGTCCCCCTTCCCCTTGTCCATTCCCAAGATAACTAAAACACATCACCCTAAATTATGCTTAACAATTATCACACCCCGGCTCTATTAACCGAACTCCCAAATAATACTACGGCACACAATTATCCATTCACTGCCAAAGTGCAGGGTCTAGACTTACCCCCGCCACCCCACTATTACTGTAATTTAACCAAATATGAGAAAATTGAGGCATCTGGTAAAAATAAATGCACAGCCTCTTCTGGCTTAAACAAAGGAAAAAAAAAAGAAGACAGTAGTGCAGCAACCCAATAAGGATGCCAGTTGTATATACCCCTCATTGCTTCATATATTCCAAGTATTAACTTCCCTGGAATCTGAAAGAGTAAAGAAAGGAAAAATTTAGGAACCTCTACAAAATCAAAAATCTTGTAAAAAATTAAATTGTCTGGCAATATAGTCTTTTTGTGTTATAAAGGCTCCATATCAAGAGGGGAAAGCTATTTTAGTTCTCATACTGGAACTAGATAGTATTAACCAGGCAACTACATGCAAAGAGACTCCCTCTTGATATAGAAGTCCTGATTCGAGGGAGCACAGACTCTGCTCATAATGCGCACTTCCAAACATTCTCAGAGGTTTGATGTTATACTGGAAACAGCTCAAAAGGCGAGCAGGGAGTACATAGAACCTGTTCCTTGTCACATAATTTCTTGCGTGCCTCACAGCTAAAATGTCCATTTCCACCCCAACTTTGGCATTGAGGAAAAGGAGAGCTCAGTTGGGGTCGCATTTAAAAAGATCAGGGAATAAAGTTTTGAGCTCAGATACAGCTTGTGTTGATGATTCAAAAGTGATCCATTTTTCATTGTGACTGACTTGCAGGATGGAGGGATACCGCATTCAAAATGATTTCCCTGTGGCAATCAATTTAGAAACAAAGGGGTGCAGTTCTTGCCTTTTGACCCAGATGGATTGAGGGAGGTCTTGAGCCATACAAAGTCGATGCCCTTCCCATTGTAATTCCTGCACTTCCTTAACCTTTGCAAGTATGTGCTGCCTATCTAAAAAATTCAACATTTTGAATATGAAAGGCCGAGGCTGGGATCCAGGCAGAGGGGGAGGATGCAGAGATTGATGGGCCCTCTCCACTATGTACTGTATGTGGTGTTGTTAGGTGAGGGGCCTGCTACCCTCTCACAAAATTTTTGGATAAACTGTGTCGGGTTATTTTCTTCCTCCTTCTCTCGCAAGCCAAACAAGACGAGGTTATTGCACTGGCTGCGCCCCTCTTAAGTCTTCCAGCTTGTCTTCTGTCTTCCAGAGCTTTTGGTGAAGAGTGGAAGAATCCAGACCTGTTTCCCCCTTTCACTTCTCCAGGGAGGTGAGTCGTGCTTCTGAGTCCCCAACCTGAATGCTGAGTGAGTCGATGGTAGCATGAATTTGTTGCACATCCCCTGAGATGGTAGTGATAGAATCTTGGAGTGGCTGCATGATGTCTAGAAATTGCTCTTCAGTAAGGGCTGTTGCAGTTGGGGAAGATTTGGTAGCAGCAGGCTGAGGTTTGGGCCTCTTCACGGCCTTCTCTTTCTCCAGGATCGATGGAGGTGAGTGTCGCTGTGGTGCCTTCTGCATTTCTATTTCCATATTTTGCCCAAGAATGTAGTCGGAGGTGCCAATGAAGATGGGTTTGCTGTTTGCAGTAGAATTTAGCTCGTTAAGTATGATTAAACAGGTTTTTTTGACAAGGCTAGTGAGGAGTAAGAGGAAGCAGCAGCTCTCCCTCAGGCTGCCATCACGTGACCTCCTGGCAAGCCCTTCCTATCCTGAAAATTTCAGACAAAAATTCCAAACTGTCTGGGCTTATATATATGTTGTATATATATATATATATATATATATATATATATATATATATATATTATAGTGGCAGTAGCACAGTGATAGTTGAGGTTGAGTAGGATGTTTAATGTTAAATTCCTAACATTGCACTTTAATAGCTTCTCCCTCGTTCAATGAATTTGTATACAAGTTTGCATATGCAGTTGGGGGGTCTCTTGATGTGCCAAATTTTGTTCTGGTTTGATATGTGAATTATGAGATCTGTATAGTGCATTTGTAGGAAAAATTGGGGGTTTTGCTGTTTTTTGTCATCACCTGGTGCCTAAATGGTTTGGAATTTTGGTCTGAAATTTTCATGGAAGAACAGACTTGCATCAGAATGGTTCCTTTAATTAGCTGGTGAAAAAAATACCTATCTGTTTCCAAGTTATAATGATCTGAAATTCTGGTTCTGAGCATGCTCATAATTGTCTTTAGGATAGATGTTTGATACCCTCCTGAGCATGCTCAGAACTCAAATTCCAAATACTTATAACGTGGGACTAGATTAATAGTTTTTCACTAAGCCAATGAAAGGCACCAAACCTTCTGCCCCATGAAGGGGACACCAGTTCTGGCACCACTCCCCCAGAGGATCCTAGGCAGAGGCAGATTGGTTGGATCTTGGTAGGCTCCAAGGGGATGATGGGAAGGACACAAACTCCTCAGCCGGTACCACTGCAGAATTCATTCACCATACTGGCAGGATGGGACAGCTGACAGGAAGCACCTGTAGTAGTGGGGAGGGAGGAAGTCTAATGGTCACCCCTCTCCCCCCAGTCACCTGCCCCTATAATGGTTTACCATACCTGGTGTCCTAGTGGCCCCCTGCCCTTGAATGCCCACTCATTACATGAATGATAGTCCCTGATGGTCCAGTTGTTCTCCTGTTTTCATACATCTATAGATACCCTACACCATCCCACCCACTGAGGCCCCTCCACCTCCTTTCCCGGGCCCCCACTCACCAGTGCAGCTCCCCTTCATACCCCTCAACAGTGGTAGGCACTACCCCTGTGCTCACCAACTTGGCCACCTGCCATCTGCATGAAAAGGAGGAATCACACTCCTACTGTAGGAGGGTCGGGGAAGAAGGGGGCCTGAGTGGTTGTGATGGGGTGCAGGGGGTCTACAGATGTTCAGTATGGGGGCAGAGGGAATGGCTGTAACATCAGGGACTGTCATTCATGTAATGGGCAAGTGATCATGGGTGGCAGGACTGTTGGACCACCAAGGACAGTCAGTCATAACACGGGAAGGCAATAGGGCAATCACGGGATGGGGGACCACTGGACCACCAGGGATTGTAAACCATTAAACAGGCTAGTGATGGGGAGGGGCAGGGGGACTACTGGACCACTAGAAAATTTATACCATTACATGGGCAGGTGTTCGGGGGGGAGATTACTGAAAGTCAAGAACAGGGTTGAAGGCAGCACCTCCAAACACTGTGGGGGGGGGTCACAAACTCAGTTTACTCCTGGTCTGTAATGAGGACTCATTGAGATGCCAATGAGCCCATAACTTTTTCTAGTGCTATGGGGTAATTTTCATGTAAAGGTTTGGCATATAGATCTGGATCAAGTGCCACTTAAGGGCCCTAACAGCTAGCTTGCTCCTGCAATCCCCATAGCATCTATTGCCCACATCCCTTCTGTCACCAGAAGGGGGTCAGGATTGCAGGCTCAATCAAGATAAAGCCTGGCAGGTATATTGGAACATGTCAATAGTGCTTGCAGTGCACTTCAGCATGTTCCAATAGACCTATGATTTGTTCAAGGCACTAAGACACTGGAGCAAACATTTAGTGGGCCCAATCTGGGCTAGATAGATGGATAAATAGATAGACAGATAAAGTTTATTTATAAATTGTCCCTTCCCAGGGGCTCGGAGCACTGTACAATACATAAATCTAGTACAATAATAAAAACATTCATCTCAAACATAGATAAATTACCACATTACAGGGCATAAACAAAGTTAAATACAGGTCATGGCATTAATGAACAAAATAATATAAATAAAATAAAAAAGAAAAGGACAGTCAATATAAGGCTATAGCAATTCAAATGACTGTTTAAATAAAAACATATTATGCCCCCCCCAAAGGCTTTCACAGAGAGGGTGTGTTTAAGATACCTAGAGAACAAATTCCACAGGGCAGGCATGGCCATGGAGAAAACACAATCTCCAAAAAAGCCTCAGCCTAGCCCTGAGAACCACCAAAAAGCCTCCCTTGGAGGAATGAAGAGGGTGAGCCGGGAAGTCTGGAACCAGGAGGGCTTGCAGATAGTCTGGTCCCTGACTGTGTAGGGCTTTGTAGGTCAGTACTCCAACCTTGAAGTCAATTCTCCACCATGTTGGCAACTAGTGCAGCCCACGGAGAACCAACATAATATGTTTAAATCTAGGTACACCCATCAGTAGCCTGGCTGCTCCATTCTGCACCAGCTGCAGATGGTGGAGATGCCTTCTGATAGCCCCAGGTACAAGGCATTACAGTAGTCCAGCCTCAACATGACAAAGGCATGTATCAGGGTGGCAAGGTCATCAGGTGGTATCAGGGAGCAGATCTGGGCAATGTTTCTTAGGTGGTAAAAAACACTTTGGACATTGGGCGACACCTGTGCATTAAGTGTCAAGCCATCATCAAGTACCACACCCAGATCCCTAAAACATGTGGAAAGGGCCAGGAATGAGTCACCTAGTCTAAGACCCAGGTCACTCCCCAGCATCGCTCCACCTGTTGATGACCCAATTCCACCACCAATACCTCTGTCTTATCTGGATTGAGTCATAACCAGTTTTGGATCATCCAGTCCTGGATCTTGGCCAGGCAGGTGTTAAACAGAGACTGCCATCTGGCTCCTGGTTGCACAGGACAGGTATAGCTGTGTATCATCGGCATAGCAATGAACCATACCATCTGATAACATTTCCCAAGGGCAACATGTACACTGTGAACAAAAGAGGGGACAGGACTGAACCTTTTGGAGCTCCACAGCACAGGGGCATTGGGCTGGACAAGAATTACCCCATCACCACCCTTTGCACTCTGCCCATGAGGTAGGACCTAAATCAGCGGATGACTTTGCCAGTTAGTCCACACCAGTTCCGCAGGCGGTCAAACAACACCTCATGGTCCACAGTGTCAAATGCCACAGAGAGATAGAGGAGAACAAGAATAGATCACTCTTCCCTATCCCTTGCTGTAAGGAAATCATTTGGTCTCTGTACTATGCCCAGGACTGAATCCAGACTGGAATGACTTGAAAATGGCAGAGGAGGTGAGACAAGTCTCGAGCTGACCGGCCACCACTTTCTCCAAAACCTTCCCTAAAAATGTGAGGTTTGAGACTGGCCTATAGTTGATGAGACAATCCAGGTCCAACGAGGGCTTCTTCAAGAGAGGTCTCACTAGTTATTGATACTGGTAATTATTGTTACACTTCTCTCTCTTATGCAGACGATCTTCGTATCTTGTTAGAAAATCTGAAAATATCAGGACAGCCATTAATTCAATCACTTAAAGAATTTACCTCACTTTCTGGCCTAGCTCTAAACTACAATAAATCCAAAACATTACCTCTAAACGACCTCTGTAAACCCTTCATGAATACCTCCCTTGGTTTTTGTTGGGCACCTCATGGCATCTCATATCTTGGCATTCAAATCACTCCTAAATTAGATAAAATATGGGATGCTAACCTCACTCCCTTGCTATCTAATATGAAATCTACACTAGACAGATGGAAGCTTCTTAACCTCTCTTTTAATGGCAAAATATCCTCCATCAAAATGTCCATCTCACCTAAGATATTATACCTCTTTGCCAATATTCCTTTAATCCTCCCCTCCAACTTTTTATACAAACTGGACAAACTAATGGGTAAGTTCCTATGGGAAAGGAAAATCCCAAGATTTAGTTGAATTAAACTTCACTCTTACAGGTTGAAAGGCAGCTTTGGACTGCGCTGGTTCCAAGCCTACTTATGGGCCTTCCATACAGCTCAGACTGACAAATGGCTTTGTAATCCATCTGCCAAATCACCATTATGGGTTAACATGGAGGCCTCTTTATGTCCTGGGAATGTTCACGCCTCCCATATTTATAATAAGCTCCCTCATAACCTAAAGTCTCATCCCACAATTGGATCTTTGATATTTTACTGGAACTTGATACATAAACATCTCAAGTCCAACCCAGCCCCCATTGCATATGCCCCAGTCTGGGGTAACCTTAACATTTTTCTTGACAATCACCCATTTTATTCTCGGAAGTGGGAAAACAGGGGAATATTCTTTTTGGTTGACATACTTGAAACAAATGACCTAAAACTTAAATCCTTCTCTAGTCTCTGTACCCAATGGAAACTCCCAAAGCATGATTTCTGGAAATATCTTCAACTTCATACTGCTAATAACACATATTTTCAGCATCTGTCTACACAGCTCTTATTTGACCAGCTTATCTCATACTGGATTAAAACAACATCCCACTTGAGCAGTATTATCTACAAAAATATTAGAGACACCCTTCCTGATCAATCTCTTAAAGTTAAAAATAAATGGAGTATATTATTGAGCAATAATATGACAGAAGCCCAGTGGCGGAGATGCTGGTTAACATGTCATAAAACATACAAGGATGTAAGTAGTTCTCTTATACAAACCAAAATCCTTCATTTATGGTATAGGACCCCTGTGGTATTATATCAAATGGGTCTAATGAACAACAATAATTGCTGGTGTTGTAATTCTCCTAATGGGGACCATCTCCATATTTTATGGTATTGCACACCTATAAAGAATCTTTGGCGTACCATTCATCACTTTGCAATTAAAGTGATTGGTCACTCTTTCACACTAGAAGCTAAATATATCCTATTCGGCATTCCCAATCTTTATAATAATAAACCAATCTGTCGTGCTCAAAACAGATGGCTGACCATACTGTTTCTCCAAGTTAAACGACATATTCTTATGCACTGAAAATCTGTCATCATTCCCAAGTTCACAGATATACTTAAAACTGTATCTCAACATGCCTCCTTAGACCGTATGACACATATTTCTTCTGACAGACTCAACGTATATAATGGATGCTGGCAGGATTATTTTAAATATTTAGAAGCCTCTAAATTTTGTAGTAATTAATGTATGGACTAATTTCTTTGCAAGGTAATCTTTATTCTCTCGATGAATAATATTCAGGTGTTGTCTCTCCCAACTCCTTCCCTTCTTCTATCTGCTCTTCTATTCTCCTTCCCTCTCTTTTCATTTACATCCTCCATATGCTGAACAATGTTTTACACCTTCTATTTTCTTCCTTTACCAGATACACAGCATTATAAGACTCTCCATATAAAGCACAGTAGTTGTATAACTAGACCCTTCATCTCCCCCTTTCTGACTAACTTCTCAGGTCAATCCTTGACTGTTCAATTTAAATTTACTCAACTATAAAGTTATAAGTATACTTTAGAGCACAATATGTATAGTTCTCAACCTACTTTATTTAAGTAATTGTATATGACAAGATGCTGTTTCTAGGTCATATAACTGTCAGTCCATGTTGACTTCTACATATGAAAGATGTCTTTTCTTCTAAATATACTGATAAAGAGATTAACCCCCCCCCCAAAAAAATGCAGTTTAGCATAAATGTAAACAGCAGCCTTTACTTTACCTCGCAATGAAGCCAGATTTTGGAGTTTGCAATTTTAAAACACTACTTGCTTAGGCACCCTTTAAGGTATTGAAGTCTTCTATGTTTAGGAGAGAATTGTTAAACTGCCACAGTGTATTATGCCTTTCTGTGTCCCATCTAAAGGTCAGTAGTTTCGGAGCATGGTCTGAGAGGGTTCCATGTCAGAATATTGACAACAATGTTATCGACATCCTGAACAGTGACTGGAACGATTCTGGCAGTCTGCATTATTTCCATTGGGACAAAGTGTTTTTCTGTGGGGGGGCTTCACACCCCACACCCCTCATGCGAGGGGCTGTACCCCCCACAACCCCAACTCTAAATATCCAACTCTGAGTTGCAGTTGGTTCAGGGTGGGGGTGAAACACTGGGAGTCATGGTGCCGTTGCACAGTGGACCACCACAGTGACCTGGCTAGATTTGTCACTGTGGTGGACTTCGCTGTATTATTTTCATTGTGCTGAAGTGCTACTGTCTAGGAGGTATATGGGGAGTATCTCACACTTTGCCAATAGTTTCACATGTTCTTTGGAGATATGGATGTAGTCTATGCGGATCTAGATTTTATGTGGGGAAGAGTAATGGGTATACTGTCTATCATAGGGATTGCTTGGTATTTATCCACATGTATTGTTTAAAGGAAAACTGCATGTTAAAATCAGGAAAATATATTTTTTACCATCCATTGTGGGTTCTTAGTTCATCCCAGTGTTATTTTTCAGCTCAGGCTGTGTGAGGTGTTTTTTCTAACTTTCTCTTGCTATTTTAAGGCCCTTGGGGGCTGCCATTTACCTTTCTTTTATTGCTTCTTGTCCCAGATAGTCTTCCCAGAGTGCCCTCTGCTCTGAGGTCTAATAGCCCATGCATCTGACCAGTGTCTTGTTACAGTATCTGCATTGTTTATAGTAGCCACAAGATGAAAGAATATATGGAGCATTGGAATGGTTTCTGTGGTTTGCAAACATCATGGAGCACAACTAACAAGTCTGTCTGCTCCAACAATGCTAATTTACTCCCCCCCCGGGCATAGCAGAGGAGAGAGCTTATATCAGTAGCACTCACCGCTGCATGCAACCTGTACATAAACTGTTACTTTGCTTAGACTTGTGCTCTCCCTCCCCCTTTTATTCGACATATTCTGTACTTTTGATTCAGTTGCTTGTGCGCTGTGTAGAATATTCATGCTTGTAGACCAATGTAATCCTATTAAATCAGTTGTCATCCACTGGCTAAGCAGCCTTCAGTATTTTTGTGTTCATGTGATCTGCACCAGAAGCCCTCTGCATGATTTCATCCTGTTTTGCTCTTAATACCAGCTCGTATCATTGCCTTCAACTTTAAATATTTAAAGAGCAGCTTGTATATGTTGAATAAAAGGGGGAGGGAGCGTACGAGTCTAAGCAAAGTAACAGTTTATATACAGGTTGCATGCAGCGGTGAGTGCTGCTGATACAGACACTGTAACAAGACACTGGTCAGATGCATGGGCTATTAGACCTCAGAGCAGAGGGCACTCTGGGAAGACTATCTGGGACAAGAAGAAATAAAAGAAAGGTAAATGGCAGCCCCCAAGGGCCATAAAATAGCAAGAGAAAGTTATAAAAAATACCTCACACAGCCTGAGCTGAAAAATAACACTGGGATGAACTAAGAACCCACAATGGATGGTAAAAAATATATTTTCCTGATTTTAACATGCAGTTTTCCTTTAAATAAGAATTTAGTGTTTTATTGCTCCTGATTATATGGGCTTTGCTTGACTGGTTGTGTCTATTGAGCTATGTATCATATTGTGGTCCCCACCTATCATAATTTCCCAACAAAAAATTGATGACTGTACTGTCCATCCCTGGAGGTAGGTATAGACTGGCCAATGTCATGTCTTTTCCCAGGTATTGGCCTCTGGCTATGGCTAAGTGCCCTGGGGGTTGGAATACTGGGTCTCCACCTTAAATGGCATGGTCCTTGGAATTAGGATAGCTGTGCATCTGTGTTTCCCTTTGCTGTAGCTAGAGGCTATTACAGCTGAATAACCAAAGAGCCTTAATTTATCATGTTCTGCCTGAGATAAGTGGGTCTCCTGTAGAAGGACAACAGATGGGCATCTTTTTTTGATTGAAGTGAGCACTTCACTCCTCTTTACTGAGTTATTTAGTCCATTAACATTCTGGGAGTAAATTGTGGTTCTGACTCCAGTCACCACCAGGAAAGAAGGTGACCCCCCCACCAACACTTAAGAGTGTTGCTCATCATTTAGTCCTGTTGAGCAAGGTGAATGTCAACCTTTTTCTTTTAAGTAGTGGTTCCTGTTGTTTAATATTGCACTTCCTTATCTGGGCTTGCCATCTATCTCTCCATTCTGTGAACTCCTGCTCCCAGATCCGCTGACCTTGCATCTCCAAGTCGTGATGGTGAAGGCATCACCAGGTCCCCCCCCCCCCGTCAGCTTTCATCTCTCTTTATAAATATTTTGGGCTCCCTCCCTTCCAGGCAGCCCTCCCAGTCTCTCCACCCTCAATCTCCCATTGCCCCTCAACTGCCCATGTCTAACATCGACCTTATCAATATTTCACTTGCTCTTGATTTTAGGGGCAACGTTACGAATCTCTTTTCCATTAAGTTAAATCATTCATCCAGACAGCAGGGCAATGGGAGTGGTGTGGATCTCAAGTGACAGGGAGCCTCAATCCAGATCAAGGAAGTGGTGGGTCTCTATGGTTTATGCCTCCACAGGGGGGACACCTCTTCCCCATCTGATGTCGGGCATCATGTCTTCCTATTGCCCAGAGCACCCCTTCCTCCTAATCATAGGGAGAGTGAAGCGAGGTCCATCCTGACAGCTGCGTATGTGTGTTCTGTAGCCCCCTAAGTCAACCTCCAGGGGAACGTGGGTGAGAAGACCCCAGCAACACCACCACCCAATCCACTGCACAGCCCCCTGTGGTGTGTAGGTATTTTGCTGCATGTCCATAAGTCTATGAGTCCCTCATCCTCCCCTGCCCCCCAAGGTCATCAGTCCCACAGCAACTCAGTGGCTCCCATCTCCCTCCTCTCCCTCAGAGTAAGTCTTATTAAGCTGGCCTCCCCTTCATCCAGGAGCTGTGCACCCACAGGGCCATCAGGAAATTCCACCCACAGAGCTACCATAACTCATTTGCCCAGTTTCCCCAGCTCAGTCAAACCCAACAGAAAAAAGAGACAAGGTTTTGGGGTATTTCCATCACAGGTGGATTTCCTCAATTACCCAAACACTGGCATTGTTTCTACTGTACTGTTCTGGCATTCCCATCTGCAGGTAAATGCATCCCCCAAGTTGGGGGGGGGCAGGAGAGGAGAAGATCCAACTGAGCAGCTAGTCTGATTATTCGGCAGCATCCATCCTGACCACCAGCAGTGCAAGCAAGACATTCCCCAGCACCACCCCACTGGGAATATATTCAAAGTCTTCTTTCAATAACCTGAAATCCACAGCAGAGGTATCCCTAGGTTGCTCTCCACCAGCCTCTCGGGTCGCCCATCACACTGCAGGCAGCCAGGCCCCAAGCGCTTTCTTGGTGGCATCAGTCCCCCCCCAGCCAAGGCATAGGACAGCCATGAGCCAGCAGTCTCAAAACCTGCCCAGACAATTAAAGTGGCTTACCTGCCATGATTCAAAGTTACTCAGAAAGAAAGAAGCACCGGGCAATGTGATGGTGCTATCAATCTGGATAAAATCAAATGAAACAACAAAGCACCCATCACACGGACTTAGTAAAGACACAAAAATAAGTGTCCAAAATGTTTATTTAACACCAGTGGCACTGCAACCAGTAGCAAGGGGTACAAGGCTGGAGTGAAATGAGGAAAAAAAATCTCTGAGGAAGCCCAGCAGTTAGCTGGGTGAAATGTAAGGTTTGTTTCACTTGATCCTACCATGATTCCCCTGGTTTGTCCAGACCCATGGAAAAGGAGAAGTGAGTGCAGTTAACAGTCAAGAGGTGCCACCATTATTCCACCTTGTGTTTCAGGATTCCCATTCCCGGCACTGTACAAAAGAAAGAGAGTACACACAGGTTAGTGAATGGACTATCAAGGCAGTTTTATCCAAATTCACACTTTAGAAAAAGTTTGCAGCAGTTCCTAAATATCTTTTAATGCTGCTGCCAAATGCTGCTTTCTCTGCTGTGTCTCCACTGATATCAGTGGCCTTGCTGATGTCCTCATGGGCTGAAGTTGTTGTGGTTGAGTGGGGTGGAGTCCTTTTTTAGCTCGCTCGACGATCACCAAGTCCCACGTCTCACAGGTAACAGGGCCATCAGAAAAAAAAAGTTTGGATTCTGGCAGGGAACGGCGTATGGAATTTCAACTGCTTTTCTTTTAGGAGTATCATTATGCATCCCAGTTTTATTTATTTATTTGAGTCTTGGATTACAACCTTTGAGCTGGAAGCTCATTTACAAAGGTTCCATGTTAGTTTGGCATACAAAGACAAGAAGAACAAGCAATAATTGCAGTGAGATTACAAAACATGAGGTAATGTCAAATACACATAATTTTGAACAATGTTGAGCATTAGAATAATTAAGTACCTTTAAGAACATTTTTGACAATTAGTGGTAGGAGCACTTATAATGGTTCTGTATCGATTGAAGTAAAAAAACAACAAGTAGGTAAGACACATTTATACTGGCAACAGCATTTTGATTGTTGTATCCGAAACATAGGATACCCAGTGGAACTGGCTTAGGGGTAGAGACAATGGAGGGTCTGATGGAGGGGGAGGGGTTAACTATAATTTGGGTGAGTGAGGTTGAGAGGGGAAAAGGTCTGAGAGGGTTTAACTAGCCAGGAACTGAGACTCCGCAAGTCCCCTTTGTCTGGGGGTGAAAGAAATGAGGGGGCAAGGAGGGGTTCAAGAGAAATGTAGTGGGAGAAAGGAGGCTAGAGAGAGGGGAGGGTTGAGGTGAGGGTAAAACAGAGGAGGGATGTTGGAAGTGGGAGGCGGGTGAGGTAGGGAGGGAGGGAGGAAAGGGGAATAGATGGATGGAAGGGGGAAGGTTAAGGTCGAGTGGGGGAGCAGAGAGGGAGTAGGGGAATAGGTGAGGGAGCCAGAGGCAGCAGATTCATTAGGTCAGTGGTGTGGGAAACAGAGGCATTTCATTTGGCTAGCCAGGTAGGAGTGAAGTTTGGGTCTGAAGAGGGCAAGTTTGGTTTCAGCTGAGAGGTCAGAAGGGAGCACGTTTAGCCACTTAGTGGCATGGTATCCAAAGGAACACTGTCCAATGGTTGTTCAACAGAATGGGACCTTGTAGGGGTTGTTTATGGTCCCTCTGGTTAGTCTAGAGGGGGCAGTTTGGGTAAGCTTAGCTTGGATACTGGGAGGGGCTAGGCCAAGAGATGCCTTTTTTGCTAAAAGGCAGGTTTGATATCTTATCCAGTACTCCAGGATAAGGCATTCTGAGAGATAATACAGATCACAAGTGTGGGTCAATTTTGGTAACCCCAGAAGAAGTCTACAGGACTTGTTCAGGGTGAGGGCAAAACGTTTCATGGAGGAGGTGGAGGCAGCGCTATAGACTGCGAGCCTGTAGTCGATCCCAGAGAGGACAGAGCTATTAATAACAAGTTTTAGGGTGTCCATCATGAGGCAGTGCCTATGTCGGTAAAGCATACCGTTTTCTTGTTCTCTGATCAGGAGATGTTGTCTATGTGAAGTGAATAGGTCAGTGAACTATCCAAGGTAATACTGAGATATTTGAAATGTTGCACCATGTCGAGGATTTCATTCTTTTGGTTGCGGATGTTTAGAACAGCAGACCTGTGTTTACTGTGAGTAGAGGTAAACAACATGGTTTTAGTTTTTCTATAGTTGAGGAGCAATCGGGCATTACAGAACCAGTTTTCGAGTAGCCAAAATTATGCTGGAGATTTTGTTCAAGGGCAACTGGGTCAGGATGGCTTGTATAGAGGACAGCATCATCCACATATAGTAGTATATTGGCATTGCAAGCTTTGGGGAGATTATTTAGGAAGAGACTAAACAGCAACAGAACCAGAATGGACCCTTGGGGGACTTCTGTATTTACGGTTAGTCTGTCTGAGATAATGTCTCATATTTTGACCTGTTGGACCCACCTGGAGAGGTAGCTATGGAACCAGTTCAGGGAGGTTTGAGACACAGGGGAGTCTTGGAGTTGAGCCAGCAGAAATTTGTAGTTCACGGTGTTGAAGGCCTTTTGTGAGGTCAATAAAGGTGAACCCACAAAGAGCCCATGATCAGTAGTGTCCTGAATGTAACCAGTGAACTCAGTCAGTGCAGTTGTCGTGCTATGTAGTTTCTTAAATCCATGTTGTTCCTTGCACTGCAGTTGATATTTGCTTAGATGGTTGGTTGACTGATCCCAGACAATACGTGCTTTGGAGATTGGGGGTAGAAAGGAAATTGGTCAGTAGTTAGTATGGATTGCTCTATCAGCACTTTTAAATACAGGAGTTACAACAGTGGCTTTCAAGGCCATAGGGAATTTACCTGAGATTAGTGAGAGGTTTAAAATTCTTGCTAATGGAGCCAGGATGACACTCAGGGTAAGGGAGATTAATTTAAGATCAAGGCTGTCACTACTGTACCTGGCTTTACTTAGCACTTTTTGGAGGTATTTTTTGGCTTCTCCAGGATTGATTATCTTGAGGTAGATGGGAGGGGCACAGCGCAGGGCTGGCAGGGAGAGGAGGTGGCAGTAGTGGTGGTTTGCAGATCTTGGGTAGGGAGTAGGTAGTCTGCAGGAAGCACTCCATTAAGGTCTGTGAAGACCTTTTATTAAAAATATTGGTGATTGTTTTCTGGTCATGTGTTACTACCCTGTTTAGATTCAGCATTTAGTGGGGGGGATTCTGTTGGGCTTTCCAGTTAGTGACTTAATATTTGCCCAGAAATTCCAGCAGTTGCCCCAGGAGTTGTTCAGCACAGCCCTGAAAAAGCGGGCCTTTGCCTGGTGGATAGCCTGGGTGCATTTGTTGCAGGATGTTCAATATTTTTGGAGATCATTTTGGGATCCTGTGCTTTTCAGAATATGCCAAAGGTTGCCCCCAGCATGCATTAGGTCAATCAGTGGCGATGATATCCATGACTTATGGGGAGCCCAAACTTTCTTTTTAGTGATTGGAGTGAAGGTGTCGGAGGCTGTGTTGAAGACCTTGATGAAGTGGTCTGAAGCAGTATCGACATCAATTGCATAATAGATGGCAGACCAGTCTATCTGGCTGAGATTAGCTTTTAGTGGGTCCAGTTGGCCTTGTAGCAAGATGTGGGTGATGATCTCTTTGGCAGGGAGTTTTGGGGACTTATTCAACCAGGTGCTGAGGACAGGTGAGTGATCGCTTATGGAGTCTGGTAGGACAACCATGCTAGTGATTCATTTTGGGCGGTTTGTGAGAAGCCAGTCCAGGAGGGTGGAGGACCCTGTGAAATAGTTAGTTTGCATAGGGGTATCGACCAGCTGAGTGATATTTAATGTGGAGATTGCGTCTTTGTATGGGGATGAGTCAGGAAACAATCAGTTTATGTTGAGGTCGCCTACCACTAACAGCTCATTGTACAGGTCGATGCCTGAGAGGTAGTCAAGGAATGCATTAAAACCAATCTCCTGTTCCTTGGGTGGGATGTAGGTGGAGATAAGGGTTCGGCTCTTTCCATGCTGGCCGGGCATTATTTTTATAGGTAGAATCTGGACATTACGATCAGTTTTTAGCAGGTGGTCCTTAAGATAAATGACACACCCCCACCCCATTTTCCAACCCTATCTAATCTGAAGGTTGTGTAACCATCCAGCTGGAATTCTGTGTCAGTTGTTCTCAGAGTGAGCCAGGTCTCAACCATGGATAAGACATCAGGGTTGTACTCAAATAGGGAAATGAGAGGAATGAACTGTACTGTATGCACTGTGTATTTAACAAGGGTTTGTTAAAGCGATGTTTTGAATGAGACAGGAGATAAACATGCCTTAAAGTGAATATATACTGAGTCTGAAATAAGTTATGAAATGAAATGTTTTTAGGTGCAGCTTGGAAGCATTTATAGGAATATGAAAATTACTTTGGAGTGAGAACATGTTAATACAGAGGTTTAAGGACCAACTAGTCCTACGAGTTATCCCGTCTCCCTCCCACTCTTTTTCCCCCCTCTCCACCCCCCCCAACATTTTTTGGGAAAAAATAAGAAAAAGAGATTTAGTTTTTTGAAAACTTTGGATGTTTATCAGAGTTTCTTTTATACTCTGCAGCATATAAGAAGCCACACAGTTTGTTGCTCAGGTACACATGTATGTAAATGCTTTATATAATATTAAAGGATACACTGCAGGAACTGTTTAGCATATAATCATTTGGTGATGCATTAATAGTGAAATGTGGCTGTATAAAAGATTGGGCAGAGTGTATTTGTTAATATATAAATTGGTGTAAATTTAGGAAGATTTTTAATATATGTTTGGTAGTGGGATTGTTATAACAATTATGGTCTAATTGTCTATGAAGAGTGACTGGTTAATTGTTTTGGGTATTCCCTTAATTAATTGTGGTAATGTCTCCTATAGGGAACATTACTAATTTTGGATTCTATATGATTTGAAAAAGAATTAAGCCTGAAATGGTGTAAATGGCAAGAGAAAATAGGTCTACAGCATAATTTAGTTTTGTATCCTTTTTTAAACATTATTTGGAGACATTTATATAAATGTGTATGTATTCATTTTTAGATACAGTACAATCTTACTGAGGAAGGACTTGGTTCGAAACGTTTAAGAAATATTGATACTGTATCCTGGTACTTTAAGAACTGATTAGAAATACATAGAAAAACTAACATAAAACAAAAATAAAAATGTTATATATTTTTTGGTGAGTAGCTGATTGTCTACAGATTGTTTATTCACATTATTTACCTTATTGGTAGAGAGCTACTCCCTCATTTATGCTTATCTTGTTTTTTTACCGAGGTTGGCTGGACTGGGACCTTTGTCTTTTGTTTGACTTCTTCCTCAGATCATCCGCCACTAGCTGCACCAGCAGCACATTGATTTGAACTAGACACTGTGGTGCCCAGTCCTGGGTAACTAAATGTGAGAGATTCCAACACTGCTTTGTCAATACCCAGTGCTGATTCATCCATCCTTCTCCATTTCCTTTACAAACCCCCACTTCCTGCCACTTCAGTCTGCTGTCACCGGGATGTCCAATCCCCAGTGTCAGCATAGTCCACCAGGGTGCCCACCCTTGCTGCTGCCAAATATCAAGCTGACACGGGGTGCTTGGTTCTCAATGTCAGTAGAGGCTGTAACAAATAAAACTGTCTTGCAACATCTTTTTCATTTTTTTAATCTGAAATAAAGAAAACAGTCCTTCCTTGTCTTGCACTGCCATCCGGACCCCAACCACCGTGATCCCCTACTCAGTGCCCCTCCACCCCAGGCATACCTACTGGGGTCCAGTACTGTAAACCCTCTGGACTGGAAACAGGTCTTCATTCTTCAACACTGGAAGTGGAACTGAGGAAATCAGGATAGTGCAATAAATGTACTTCAGTGCATTTTGAACCTTTTCTAATGACTTAGTCCTTTTTTAATATGTTTCTCCCAAATTTACAACATGCCCTTTTTGGGACTCCACCTTATGAACAAGGTAGGGGAAACTTTTCAAATCTGGCCCAAAAGGTGATTTTGCAGTAGCTCCACAAAATCACCTTTCAGGCAGGATTTAAAAAAATTTTCACCTACCAGGTTCGTGAAGTGGGGTCATAAGAAGGCTATTGTTGGAAATTTGTGATAAAAATGCAAAAAAACAATGACGTTATAAACGCACGTGAAGCTTTTCAACAATATCTCATAACTTTGATAATTTTCAGTATTTTGACCACAGATTTTCAACAGAGTCATTTTTTTACACCATTTTGTGAATGTGCAAGTGTCATTTTCAAATTCTGGCCAAAATGTGTTTTTGCGCCTGTGGCGTGAAATGACATTTTGGCCTGGATTTGAAAATTTCCACCTACCAGGTTCATGAGGTGGGGTTATAAGAAGATAATGTTGAAAATGTGGTGTCAAAATATTAAAAACAACAAAGTTGTGAAGGTATGTTGTAATTTCTCAACACTCACTCATAACTTTGGTAATTTCCCAGTATTTTGAGAGCAAATTTTCAACAACCATCTTTTTCCACCATGTCTTGAACATGATGAGTATCATTTTCAAATCCTGGCCAAAATGGGTTTTCACATTTGTGTTGCAAAATTACGTTTTGTCCAGTATTGTTATAAATGATACCTGTCATGTTCGGGGGTCATTAAAAGACTATATTGAAATTTTGGGGTCAAAATGTCAGAAAAAAATTATGAAGTAACGTTGTTTGCAAGAACAGCCACTGGCCCAGTGGGGACCATGTTGCCTTCCTCTGCCAGTGGCCTGAGTTCAGGTGCAAGCTCAGTGAGCTATCTGAATGGGCTGAGGCTGGAGGGAAGGCATTGCTGCATGCAGCACTGACCCTAGCCCGGGGAGGAATAGAGCAGTGTTCTAGCACACACACGCATGAAAATGACTTTACTGATAGCTTGTGGCAGGTTGGGGAGCCTTCCTTCACAAGAGATTGACATGCTTGTCGAGGCCTGATGGACCCATGCACTGCATTGTGGCTATTTCCAGTACTGTATTTATTTCATTTGGGAACTGTGTGAATAAGGATATGATTCTAGTTTCAGAAAAAAGAGGGGAAATTAATTGCAAAAAAATATGTTACTGCAGACATTAGGGTTGAAGAATGCAAAGTGCACAAAGCAGAGAACTGAGAAGACATTAGGGTTTTGGGTCTCCAGAGTCTTGGTGAATTAGTGGTGCTGTCTTCCTTGGGCTAGTCAGCCCTAATGCCAACTGCCTCCTCTGAACAAACAATGCAGATGTGATCTCTTTTCTTCATGCAGGGCCTTGAGTGAAGAAAGCCATGACAGATTATGTTGGCAACATGTGGCGAGCCATACTTCTCTATCTTTGAAGAGGGTATCACTATGAGGCAGCGGCTTGGAACTGTGACTTGTGCTTCAGACAGGTGGCTATGAGCTGGGTGGAAGGGATGGGCATTTGGGTTGACAACCCCAAGGAAGACACCACCACTAATTTGCCAAGACTCTGGAAACCCAAAACCCTAATGTTTTTTTATTTCCCTTCTTTGTGCACTTTGTGTTCTTCAACGATAATGCCTGCATTAGTGGGTTTTTTTTTGCAATTAATATATACAGATAGATATAGGTCCATAGCTGAGAATATAGGAATACAGCTGAAAAGAAAAAGAACGCAGCACAAAAGTACTGAGGCAAGGGTTATTCCAAAAACGTATTGGCAACAAAGCCTGGTTTAAAAGAAATATAACAGCACACATAGATCATATATATCATGGCAGGCATATGCAAATCATCATAAACATTTAGGCTGGTTCTTCTTTAAGCAGGACTGCATGGTGCTTTACATTATGGGGATATGTGTGAGTTTTTGTTTCTTTGAAACCTGGCTTTGTTGTTAATGCCCTTTTGCTAATACTCTTTTTTTGGGCAACCTTTACCTCAATGCTTTTGTGCTGATTTTTTGTTTGTCTTTTTAGCTTACTTTCTTATTTTGGGCCCACTATGACCAAAACTCATAAGACCACATAAGGGCTGGTTTGTTTCTGCCCTAGGGTGAGATACAGATGAAGCACACTGATGAGTTCTGAGTAGGATGAAACATGTGTCTATGTCTTCTTTTCTCAGCCTTTGCAGACTGTATGAGAGGTCCTTTGGCACCATGCGTTTGCTACTTAAAGCAAATCCATCTTAAATTTAATTTTCATGGTGTTTTGCATATACATCCCATGTTGCTTTGCATGTTTGGGATATGTGGAATATGCATTTATATAGACAGAGAGCAATTCTTTTTCATATACAGCACATTTCAATTTATGTAAACAGGTTCATTGTTAATAAGAACTAATTTTCAATAAAATGCTGTACAGAATCTTTAACTGCATGACACATCTTGGGTCCCCTCTCATAATTCCTTATTGTCCTTGCTTTTGTACAAAAGCCTTGGAGTACAGCAGTAAAACATTATAATGAAGAAAGTCACAGATTTGAGGACTACGAACACATTTTTAAATTAATAACTTTTATTTTAATAAATTGTAATTACTGTATTAATTTATTTTGCAACTACTAACAAAATGCTAAAGAACTCTAATTTAAAATCTATTGTAAAGCCAGACAAATTGTCATGCTCCTATTTTATTATAGGTACTAAACTTTTTTTCTCTGTAATTTTGAACAGCTTTTATGACCCTAGGAATGAGGCAGAGAATATGAGAATAATTGAAAATTAGAAACCAAATTATGCCAGGCACAATTGAATAAATTCTGACTTGTCTTAGTGATAGACATGTATATTAATAGTTGGCACTTATTGAACCAAATATGAATATTCATCTTCATTTATATTTCAAGGCCTTTCATTCCTCAAGGACCACAGTGCTTTTGACCAATTTTCATCCCCATTACTGAAATGACAGCTCTCACTCTTGGGCCCTGACAGAGGTCTGTGGAATTCATTGGAGGTCCTGGGAGGAGGGAGCTGGCTCCCGCTCCCAGCTGTCCACAAACACTCATTAAGAGAGGCAAATATCCAACGGAATCTCTGTGAGAATTTTTAATCACGCAAAGACTCTGCTAATTAGGTAGCTGATGGGGCATAGAGAGCACAAGGACAAATTCTTTAAACAATGGGTTGGAAACTTGAAAAGCTTTAATTACTTAGGCAAAGAGATCATTCTAGAACTTGGGAGCAAATTATCTTAACAACAAGACCAAGTGGCAGCCAATATTAATAGGAAATAATGTAGAAAATTCAGTTTTGTTAAGCTTCCACAACTATGACTAATGTCTTTTAGCAGAGACATAAAATAAAGGAGTTCTAATTGCAATTAGGACAGGTTTTGCTTAGTAACTTGATTGCATCTGATACATCCATGCCTATACAGCCAAGGTAGATGAGGCACCACAGCAATTAAATGGCAGGCTATAATTTCTGATGGGCCTAGTGATTTCAGCAGGAGAGACTCAGTTTGACAGACTGTTTCCTGGGTTCCTGCTGCAGCTGCTTTATCTCCTCCATCTTATGGGGCCAGAAAGTACGTAAAATATACTTCTGAAGGTGATAATTACATGTTGTAGTTGCCACCCTTCAGGTTAAAAAAAAAAGAAATGGTTTAAAGTTAATGTGACTACCTTATACAGTATATGCGCTTCTTTGCCATCTCATGTTAGTGACTTATTACTCATTTCATTACATGGATTATGGTAGGTAAATGGCTTGGTATTCCTGGCAACGTACTGTACTGTATTAGAATCATTTCATGAAAATAATGACTCTTCCAGGAAAAATTGAACTGGAATGGACTTTTGCAGCTGGAGCCCATTTTTCTTTCATAGGTGCTGCCCCCTCCTCTCAACACACACACACACACACACACACACACACACACACACATTCTTGGCCAAAGACTAGATGTCTGAGCTGACTGTGGCTGAGAATGACAGGACGGGGGGGATTTATGGGGTAGGAACACAATTAGAAACAGATCAGAGAGCAGATAAACTCTGGTTTCCTGGGAGCCCAACTTTTTGTGCCTGGGATTCTGAGGAGAAAGAAGCACCCGTACCAGCTACTATCCATTAGGTCCAAGTAGGCAGGCCACAAGGCCTGAGTAATCCAATAGTGTCCTGAACAGCTGTAAACCCCCGCTCATGGGTGGGACTTATCTTTTTGCCCCTCAGGACTCCTTTCTTCCTCCAGCTTCTCCTGCTGCCCCGTGCAGCTCACCTCCACAATACCCAAGTCTGGTGGTGTCCCTGGCCCCACAACATGTTTTTCCTTCAGTAGGGGCCAGAGGATCAAAGTCACGGGACTACCGCTCTACTTGCACCTCAAATGTGTGAGCAGCGGTCTGCGCATATGCAGCAGCGCATTTTCATCTTCTTGCCACTGTTGCAGCAGCACAGACACCTCTCTGGTGCTCCTGTCCCCCAAATTCAGCTAGTCAGGGGTCAGACACATGCAGAAGGCAGTTGAAGAGCCCTAAAAGGGCTGGCAGTATAGCCTAGTAGTTAGAGGAATGGGGTGTGAACAAGCTTGATACAGCCAGCAGACCAGACCTGAGTTTGACTCTCACAGCCTCCACTTGCATACTGTGTGACTCTGAGCAAGTCACTTAACCACCCAGTTCTTCCAGGTCACCCCAGAAAACATGCACTTGTGCCTAGTGGGCCTTACCCAGTTACCAAAGACCAAAAAAAAGAAGAAGTATTTATTTTAAAAGTGCCAATGAGCGCTACGGGAACTAGCATCATAAATATTAAGGGACTTGAATATTAATGAAAGGCTGTCTAGTGCCTGGGGACTTTATATTGGCACTAGAGACAGGCAGAGGGAAGCGCTTTTAAATATAACTGTGCAGCCATGTGACAGAGGGTAGAGGCTTCTATAGACTGTTGGACAATTAATAAATAAAAATGTTTATTCTGGTTGCACTAGGACTCTAAATGTTGGGGATCCATATATTCTGAATGGGACTGTGTCAGCAGCCATACTGTTTACCTCTGGCCCGTAAGTACCCAATATGAACATTAGGTGCCCAAAGACAGAAAGAAATGGTTTCTGGGAGCAGATTGAACAATGTTCTTGGTGCCCATCTGATCATCAATCAGTAATCGAAGGGACTTCATGTTTATTAATTCTACTGACAGACAGCTAATGTCTGCCAATCAGAAGCTGCCATTCTTCCAGTGAAAGCTCTGGGGAGAGTTACAGCTTGTGGCAGTCTGACTGGGGCTCTCAGCAAGACAGGAGGGTTCAGATTGTGTTGGGAAGGAGTCTGGAAGTCAGCCCAAGGCTTCTACAGCCAAAGACTGAGAGATTGTGTTCAGCACCTGGATGCCCCAGGGAGAGAGTGATTTTTTTGGCTGAATCCTGCAGCGTCCTGAGAAAACCCTCAGCATGGAAAATGGTTTGAACTGTCTGACAGAGACTGCAGTTTGCCTAGTTTCACTTGAAGCTGAACCCTGCAGAGAAGAGAAGAGAAGCCTGCAGATGCTCCTGTGCCAGCGATCCCGAGAATATTGTGAACTCCTGCAGTTTGAAGCCTGGGGTTTCCCAACAAGAGACTGTGTGCTGTTCAGCCTGATGCCACCTCAAGTTGTCTGCTGAAGTGTTTGTGCTCATGCCACACTGGAGCCGGGTAAGTGACTAGGGCACTCTTGACCTAGCTGGGGGAGTTGGACTGTGGGTCACTCCTTGGGTCTGGGCTCTTTGTGGACCAGGAAACCCTGTGCAGTGCTCCAGCACTCCAGCGAGGAAGAAGATGACAAGCTGCCAGACTCTTCAAGCAAAGAAGAGTGTGACAAGCTGTTAGACCATCCTACCTCATCCATCAAGTCTGCTGCTAGTTCACCTTGCTGCTCAAGCCCCCAGCTCTCCGGGCCTGCCTCAGATGCTGCTTTCGACTCTGTGAACTGGGACTCCAGAACCATGAGTAAAACAGGGCCTGCCCTGACCTGGGGAGTTAGTTTAAAGTTGGTTACATGTTTAAAGTTTGTATTAAGCTACAGTTTTCAAAGTTTGCTCCAAGGGCTCCAGCACCACCCAACCCACAGCTACGATCAGGCCTGCACCTTAATCTGAGTACCCAGTTAGACTGTAGGGACACTGGTACCAGTGGGGAGGTGGACAATGTAAATGTGTTGCTGTTTTTGTTTTCAGTGGGCACAGTTGGTGTTGTTGAGTGGTTTGCCAGCTTTTCCAGTATCATAATTGCTCTTTTCTTTGCTTTTCCATTCCCCTTTTCCCTATAATAAAAGTGTTATTGTTGTTACTGTTAAAGCTGCCCATGAGCATACTATTAGCTACAGTCATTAACTGTATGTGTTATACAGTATTACAGTTTAAAGTGGTATTCTGTGTGGTGGGTGACTGGAAGGGGAGGTAGGTAGGTATAACATCCAAGGGGGTTGTACTACACCAATATCTGGCCCACTATAATTTTACTCTGGGTGGAGGCACCGTGCTATTTATCTATATTCTTTGGGAAAGAACCACTGATTCTCATCATAACAGAACCCAGGCCCCTTGTCCTGTGTTGTAGTCATCAGGTAGAGGTAGTAGCCTGCTGGTACACTGTGCCCGGGTTACACAGCTAAGATAGGATAGTCCTGGGGGGTACCACAGTGTGGCTATGAGTTTACCGGGTCCTCTTACAGTACTTAGATGGGCAAGCGTTTGACTAGGCAGTAGACTCAGGTCCTTTGTTGCTGCTTTGCTGCATATTGGCAGGACTCCCTTTAGGACTCCTTATTTGGCTTACTAAGCTGTGTTTGATCTTTCTGTGCAACCCCTCCACCTTGTAGATTTTGACTGTTGTATTCACCCGATTCTTTGCTTTGCTACAGGTGCCATTCACCAGCTGACTATCTTGTGAAGGGGACAGTTGTGTTCAGCAGAGACACTCTTCCTCCAGGAGAGGGCACTGCGGCAGGCAGCTGATTCTTTTGTTTAAAAAAAAGAAACTAGAGGGACACAGCACTGAGTTGTTGCCTCTGCCAGGACCATGCTTCACTCGTCTGTCCTTTTTGCTAGTTCAGCCCACAAAGGGATCAATATAGGCAGAGGTTCTTGATAATTCCATGTGAAGATAGGGTGATCTTTAAGGTCTGTGAGTCCTCCACATTGCGCTACCCCAGTCAGCAGTTCACCTTCTTACTGTTGGGGAAAGCCTGACAGTGCTGCGCCACTTTCAGTTGCATTTCTCACCAGCATCGAGGGTGGTAAAAGTAAGGTAGTGGCATGACCTTGTCACTTAGCCATCAGGAGGGACACACAGCTTGGGAACCTAGTTAACTGGGAGCTCGCAGGGGTACTAGAGCTTTCTCCCTACTCCGCTACCTGTACTGGGGTGTTGAAGCCATTCAGGTTTATTGCAAGTTGCAGAGTCCCTGTGGGTAGCAGGGCACATGACTTATTGAAGGGGCTATTTGTAAGTGCAAGTTTCTCCCACCCACTCCCACTCATGCTCACACTGGGCTGTAGGGCATCAGGCAGAGGAAAGGCGGGGCTTAGGAGGGAGGCAGGATTCGTATTCTGCCATGGATTGGAGTCTGCTACAGTGTAGCTAGGATAAACCATTGTGAAGAAAGGAAAAAAAAATACACATTGCAACATGACTAACATAGTTTTTTTTTCCATTATGGCTACTCCAAGAAAGAAAGCAGCAAAACACACTGAAGACCCACTACTGCGAAAGCTGCACTACATGACAACCCACAGGGGGCCCACATGGGTACAGGCTTGCCTACAGCTGCTGGCTCAGATGGCTGCGCTACACTCCATGTCCAACATGCCAGTCAACCCCCTACCCAGGGCCCCTTGTGTAGCGTATCAGTCTGGCTCAGTATTCTCACCCATAGTAGGCCCAGAGCGGTGTGTCCCTGAGGTTAGCAGCAAAGAACAGGCCAGAGTTGAGCCAGCGGGTGGACATTCTCAGCAGGTCCAGGGGGTTGAGGGCAGCAAGGAGTGTCCACAGAGGGGGAACAGGGTGGACCAGGGACCAGCAAGTGACAGGACAATATACGACCCTGGAAAGGATCCTGGAAGGCAGCATCACCATTAAAGACGTCTTCAGCACCAGGTAAGCACCTCAACATTGGTCAAGGTTTTATGGATAGGGAGGTATGAGCAGTGGTGCATCACTTGGTGTTGGGGGAGTATCAATAGCAGAAGGTAAGACACCAACAATACTGGGTCAGCAGTGCACCACTACTCTCAGGCCTCCATAGCTGGCTTCAGCGGATGCTGCCAGGGCAGTGCTAGTTGTGGGAAAGTTACCAGAGGGTGTCACCACTGGGGTACCACCAGAAGGGGGCTTGCCAGCCCACCAAGATGGCACCTCATGAGCTCAGCAACTTGACCAATTGGTCAAGGCCTTGGAGGGCATGTTCTTACAGCTGGCAAGCCTCACTGAGCCACAGGCCTGGGGGGGTGCCACTTTGTCACCTGACAACAGTGCCTTGAATGCTGTAAAGCAAGCTTCTGCTAGCATAGTGATGCTGCTGTTTACACATCTGATGGATAAGGTCTGGAATTTGTAGATATGTTCTCCTTGCTTCACTGAGAGCCATAGAAGGAGAAGGGGGACAAGAAGACAGATTGGGGGGGGGGCAAAGTGGATCAGTCCTTTTTGAATTGGACCTCAGCCTGTATGATATTCCCAACTGTTATAGTGGACCATGACCACAAGCAATGTAAGGGCCTGTTTCAGTACTGGAACACAGTGCTGAAGGCTAACCTAAGTGCAGGCAGCACTGTGTGGATTTGCTGTGATGCTGCCATTTGCTAGCAAAGGCAGGTCAAGCCTGATAGCAACTGGGATGACCTTGACACAGAAGCCTCAGGTTCAGCATATCAGTAGTGGTCTGCCTGTTAGGATAGCCACTGCTGAAGGCAAGAAGGGCTAGGGCAGGGAGAAGCTAAGTGGATTGTGTTACAGGTACAACAAGGACTCATGCTCTATGGTGAATTGCTGGTACTAGCACAAATGCTTGTGCAGCAAAGTTCACCCACCAGTGAACAGCACAAGGGAAGGGGAAGGCATGGTTTCGGCAAGAGGCAGCAGGGTGCAAAGGAGGGAAAGATTCCCAGCACTGATAAGGGTCAGTAGAATGGAACCTTGGCATCAGGGATATGGTGACTGAGGGTAGTGGGTAGTTGTAGGGGTTATACAGGGTTTCAGGATACCATAACAGGGCCCCAAGAGGGTGAGGGAGGCAGATAACTTGAAGTCAAAGAGGTCCTTGAAGATGTGCACTTCAAGCTCCAAAAGGAGCTGGTTGCTGGGTGAGTGGCAAGCCCATTTTCAGTGCCTCCACTGTCCCATTGCCCTGGTGCCCAAGAAGACTGTGGGCCAGGTCAGGAAAATTCACCCCCTGTCCTACTTGACAGGGGAGTTGAGGAATGACTTCATCCCTCCTAAGCTCACCTCAGTTCAGTATGCCATGTTTGACAGTGCCATCAAAGCTGTATGCACCTGCAGGCAGGAAGCTCTCATGGCCAAGGCAGACATTCAGTTGGCCTTCCTGTTACTCCTTGTGCCTAGCTACAAACAAACAAACACTCTCACTAGGTTGGGGTGCTGAGGCTAAACATAGCCAACGTACACATAAAAAGATCCAGCACTCACCACCTCTTTGAAGAAAAGGATGCTGTTTCTTGGTCATTTGAAAAAGTGCTGTTTTATTCGATGCCATACAGAAACAAGTTAAAAAAATGCCTTGACACATTTTGGATTACTATCTTCTGATAAAAAATGTCTTGATGCATTTTGAATTACTATCCTCTGATAAAGGATAGTAATCCAAAACGTGTCAAGGCATTTCTTAACTTGTTTCTGTATGGCACTTTTTTCACATGACCTAGGAGTAGCATTCTTTTCTTTAAAGAGGTGGTAAGTGCTGCCTTTTTTACATGTACATACTCCTTGTACATCTTGATGATTTTGAATTGTTCAAAATTAAATTCACAGGGCGCGTTGATAAATGAATGCCCATGATGTGCGCAATTGCATGTGCTTATCATGATCAATTCAACTCCTTCTTCCACTGGGTGGTTACCTAGAAGGCAGAGTGTCCTATGCTGGTGCATTACCTAGATGACAGATGACTTTCTGTTCAACAGCCTAGTGGTTCATCCCTAATGCCAGAAGCTGCTTGGCATGTTCTGTGAGCTGTGTGATGACTTTGGCATCCCATTGGCCCATGAAAAAACAGAAGGCCGAAGTTCTACAATTACCTTTTTGGGGACTGAGTGACTCAAACCTCATGCAGCATAAGCTCCTTCAGGATAAATTGGAAATTCTGCACAACAACATGGTGGGACTAAAAATCTCACACTCAGGCAAGTCCAAAGCCTCTTAGGGTTGATGAACTTTGCTTGCAGGTGCTGCCCATGGGCCCCAAGTTCACCAGGCGTCTGGTCAGGGCCACATGTGGTGTCTCCAAGGCTCATTGCTGTCTCAGGGTATCATCCAAAGTTTGGGAGGATTTGAGGTTTTGTACGGTGTTCCTGAAGCATAATAATTTTGTTCTTGTATGGCAGACTCAAGAAGTTGACAACACTGACACTGAATCATTCACCAGTGCCTCCGGAGGTCTCAACTTTGAGGCATACTTGACCAGCTCTTGGTGCATGGCAGCCTGTCTGCAAGACTGGGTGGAGAGTGGCACAACTAGGCATATCATGCTGTTTGAGGTCTTCCCTATCTTAGTTGCTCTGGCCATATGGGGAAAGCATCTCTAAGATTAGATGGTCGTATTTCAATCTAATAACATAGGGTGGTAGAAATCATAAATAGGTAGGCAGGCTCTGCAGGGCCTATAAGGGACTTATTGAAAGTTTTTGCTTTAAAATGTCTACTTCTTAATATGTGCATCACAGCAAAACATGCCCCGGGGTTGGGTAATGAGGTCTCTGATACTCTGTCTTAGTTTCAGTTGCAGTCCTTCAAAACTCTCCCTAAGATACAGACAGACAGTATCATCAGGTCCCAGTGAACCAGTGGTAACTGTTGAATGGGAAGTGCTGTGGCTGTTATGCCATTCCCTTGCCCCTAGCAGAAGGCAGGCCAATGCGAAGGGGGTGGAATGCTTCATGCAAGTGGACTTGGAAGATGGTTGGCCAGCAGTATGGCCAGTTCCAGAGGCAGAACTGATGGCCTATATTCTTTCTGTAAGGGTGTAAGGTTTCACACACCAGATGGTCAGCCAGCACCTGGCAGATCTGGCATGGGTGTTTATAGTCCTGAGTCTCGAAAACTGCACCCATACTTTCACCATCACCAAAATGATGGAAGAGTAGGCTCATGGAGAGACCAGGTCAATGGATTCCTGATACTCGTTGTCACTGGGAGTAATTGAGGCACTGGGGTCCATCCTGTATGGGGTCTGAATTGGCCCATGTGAAGCTAGGTTGTTCTGTACCACCTTTGTGGTGGTTTTTTTTAGGGCACTTTGTGAATCTGATTAAGTGGCTTGGACAAAGCAGGATGTCAGCCAGAGTGGCCTGTTGTGCAAGGACATGGTGAGCCATGATGGCTGCATGGTGCTATGCATTCTGAGATCCTAAACTAATCAGCATGGAATTGGAGCATGGGTGGGGTCTAAGCACAGAAGGAGGTATCCTGGAATGTAGATGAAGTCATCTGGAGATACACAGACATGGCCTCAGAACCAGGGAGGCATTTCTTTAGAAGCTTGCAACATGTAACACTCTCAAAATCTTCATTACATATAATAACATATGGCTATGGCCATTTTAACCCATAAACCAATGTGTTTTTTGTCTATGGGAGGGGGGATGAATAGGTTCTTAACTAGCTAAGGGTCTGTTCTCTCAACAGACACCCTCAGCCCACTTGGGCCTGAAGAGACATTTTTGTCCAATAAAAGACTTAAAATAAAAGTATTTTATTTATTTAGTTGGATTTTGTTTACCAGGTTGGATACACTAGGCAGTTAAATGACTATTTGCAGGCACAACCGAGGAGAGTACAAAAGGCGTGAAACAATTCAAGTGGCATTATAAGTGACATATGACAATATGAACCTGGAGGACCAGGCAAACAATACAAGTAAATTTGCAATTTAAAATCATGAAAGAAAATAAAAACAGTAAAACAGAAACAAACCTGTAACAGTTTACCAAGCAACTGTAATATAATATAGAGTATAATACAAGGTTACACTTTAAGTGTCTGTTTCAATGTAACTAATCATTAATTACATCCAGCAGAGTAATTACACTGTAGTTACATATTTGTTCAATGCAACTACATCGCAGTTGCAATGCAGTTACAGTGCAGTTACACTGTATCTACCCTGTATACACAAAATTATGCTCCCATCCCCAAGGAGGGGAAACATCTCAAAGGATGAACTCAGAGGTACAAAATGTACAAATGCACAAAGATGCAACCCCCACCTGGATTAGACCAGGGAAGCTACAAGAACCAAGCCAGCAACAAGACCCAAGGCAACATGGATGCATGGCAGGGATGTCATGTCAGACAAATTTGATAGATTTATTTGACTGGGTGATCAGGGAAATAGATCAGGGTGGAGTGGCAGATGTTGCCTACCTGGATTTCAATAAGGTATTTGACACAGTTCCACATAGAAGGCTCATAAGGAAACTGGGCAGCTTAGGGGTGGGTCCAAAGGTAGTAAACCGGGTAACAAATTGATTAAGGGATATTGTAGTCGCCTATAAATACCTTATGAGGGTAAATGAGGTACAGGAGGGGAGAATTTTTTTCAGAAGAAATTGCAATGCATAAATGAAGCTGGATAAGCAACAGAGGTTGGCGATAAATGGAGGTCAAACTAGCCGGAGAAGGGAGAATAACCAGTGGGGCGCCACAGGGCATAGTACTGAGACCAGTCCTCTTCAAAGTCTTTATAAATGACATTGCAGTGAAGCTGGAATGAAAGGTATGCCTCTTTGCAGTTGACAACAAAATCTGTAAGAGGGTGGACACTCCAGAGGGTGGTAGAAAGTATGTGCAGAGACCTGAGAAAACTCAAAGAGGGGTCAAGGGCATGACAGCTTGGTTTCAAAAAGTACAAAATCATACACTTAAAGCACAGGAATCCAGATACATAGTATGATATGGGAGAAGAGGTATTGGCAATCAACAAACTGGAAAGAGACCTGGGAATAATTATATCTGATGATCTTAAAGTGGCGAGGCAGTGCCACCAGTGTGACAAGGCAGTGGGTGGGCCAGTGGGATGTTAGGATGCATAGTGAGGTGTATCACCAGCAAAAGGGGAAAGGTGGTGTTGGCACTGTACTGGTCACTGGTGAGACCCCACCTGAAGCACTGTGTCCATTTCTGGAGACCACATCTCAGGAAGGGCATACACGGAGTGGAGGCAGTCTTAAGGAGGGTAACTGATGCAGGGTCCTCTTCAGAATCCCTACGAGGAGACATGCAGAGACTGAAGGACTTCAATTTGTGCACCCTGGAAGATAGAAGAGTGAGGGGGGATATTGTAGAGTCCTATAAATACCTCACAAGGGTAAATGAGGTACAGGAGGGGAGTATTTTTCAGAGGAAAACATGCATGGGAACAAGGGATAATGAATGAAGCTGGAAGGGGGTAAATTCAAGGGAAATGTGAGGAAGTACTTCTTCACAGAAAGAGTGGTGGATGCCTGGAACAGTCTTCTAGTAGAGGTGGTGGTGGCAAAGAAAACAGTGGTGGGCTTCAGTTACGTATGGGATAGGCACAAGGGAATATTATTGGAAAGCAGAGGAGGGAACTAGAGATTAGGTATGGTCTGCAGTGACAGTATAGGCAGGGAAAAGAAGGGACAGACTAGGTGAACCAAGCGGTTCTTATCTGCCGTGAAATTCTATGTTTCTATGAGGCTAAACAATGTGCACAGGAACAAGATGTGTAGTTAGATATTTCATATGCAAATAGTAGAATCCATTAGATGTTTTCTCAGTGCACTTTTGAATAACTCATGGGAGGGCAAGCTTTAAACATGGGGGAGGGAGGGTTTAGAAGCTAGTGTAGAAGATGGAGAAAGCATGTCATCCCATCTTAGAGGAATATTTTAAAACTCAAAGGAGAGGATTTTGAGGATATGAGTGAGTGGTGTTGTGGATAGCTATAAGTGTGGGGGCTAAAGAAGGATCTTAGTTATTAGTTGATGAAACAGTCAAGAGAGGACCAGCCCAGTGATGTGGTGGGCTGAGCCACTGGTTGCTACATCACTTACTCCACTGGTGACTCAGGTTCAGCAATGGATGCAGGTTGCTTGGGAGAGGAGGACTGAGCATACCTCAGGCAACTCTCCTCCCTTGAGGAGGGGGGCACATGCATCCTGCTGAGCTGCTGCCACCTGATGGAATCTGGGTGGCAGTGCAGTGAGACACAAGGGAAAGAAGTCCCACTTGCAGAATTCTATTGGTCATCTCCATGGAGGTGGAGTATACACAATATGTCATTACATGTGCTGTGGACTGCAGGGAATAAAATGGTGGAAACATCCCAACCATGGCTAGATGTCAGCCCCATTTCCCACTGGCCCCAACCAGTAACTGAACACCTCTGGGTCATGTGGCAGAAGAAAATTAAAACATGAGGTAAGTCCCAAAGAAGCCAGGTGATGGGGCTGGGGGGACTGGTCTGGAAGGGAGCAGGTTTGGCACAACAGGAAATGAAATATTGATTAAAAAAGAAGAGAAAACAGCCAAGGGAGTAGGAGTCAAAAGCAAAGGGGGAGAGCCATCCCAGAGTGGAGTAAAGTATGCATTGAAGAATTTGATGAGGGGTAGACAGAGAGAAGTAACAGATGTTGTTGCAGGTCATCTCCCATTTATGAAGGACAGATTTGGGGTCAACTGAAATGACCAACTGATTGCACTGTAGTCAGGGAAGGAGGACACCTTGAGTGATGGTATTGCTTTAGGGCTGAGGGTGTGGCATACTGTATAGGCAAGACTGAGTCTGGAGTTGACAGCTTGACTAGCTAAGGAGAGGTGGACAGAGAAATACGGAACTTGATCTAAGGTGATGTCTAGGTATTTTAATTCCTACATGATGTAGAGATGGGGATCATCCAAGCACTGGATGGACAGAGGGTTGACGTGGGATTTCAATTTAGCCTGGGATCCAAATATCACAGTCAGAATTTTTGAGAGGTTGAGAAACAGATTATTTTTAATGTGCAAAGACTGGATTCAGGAGAAGTCCTGATTTAGCTGGATGTTGATGTGGGTGGTGGAGGGAGAGGTGACATATAGAACAATGTCATCAATGTACATAACTGAGAAGCAAGAGGAGGGAACAGAGGGGAAGTTGTTAATGAAGAAGTAGATAGTAGTGGACATAGAAAGTGTAGTATAGTAAGTATAGAAACATGGGGGATACCTAGTTTTATAGGGTATAGACAGGAGGCAGTATTGTTGATGTTTGCAAATTGCTGTCTGTCAGTACAATAGCTTGTGAGCCAGAAGACTGCATTGGAACAGAGGCCAGTTGAAATCAGTTTGGAGTGGAGAAAGGTGTGGTCGACTAAATCAAAGGTTTTTGAGTGGTCAATAAATACAACCCCACTAAGTACACCTTTATCTATGGAAGATTTTATATTATTTGTCCACTGAGTCAGGTCATGGTGGGGCTGTGTTACTTGTGAAATCCATGCTGGTTGGGGACTATTTGACAATTGTTAATGTGAAGGAAAACAGTCAGATGAGAGGCCACCACATTTTCTAGCAGCTGAGTTAAGAATGGAAGTAAATCAATATGCTGATAGTTATAAAGCAGTTTGAGGTTGCCCTTTATGTGAGCTGGGATGATTCTGGCAACTTTTCTGGCATCTGAGACCATCCCCAAGGTGAGTGAAAAGTTGTACATTTGGGAGAGGTGTGAGGCTAAGATAGGGGTAAAAATCCTGAGTCAGTTCCATCTGGGCCAGTGCTACCAACCATATAAAAGGACCTTCATAATTTAAAAGTTTTGCCAGGGCTCACAACTTTTCAGAGACAGTGAGGACTGTTAAGGGATGAGGGAAAGGGAGGAGTTGGTAGCGGTGGTAATGGCGGATAGATCAGAGAAGACAGAGTGACTGGTGTTGGTTATTTCACTTGGATTGTTGCACTGAATGCCCTCAATTAACATATCATTATTAACTTTGTCTGAAGGACAACCCAGAAAACCTTTAATGTGTCCCCAGAAATACCTGGGATTTTACACTTTGTGTGATATTTCAAAGCCTGTACTTACATTTTAAAGTACTGTTTGCTGGGAATGAATACCTGCTCCACACAGCCTGAAAGAATATCTCCCAACTATGAGGACGTTTCTGTATACATTTGGCTTCTAGCATTCTAAAATGTGATGAGGCACTTACCTTTTGATGAGAGGTCTTGAAAATGTAGGTGCAAGCTTTGAAAAAAGCTTGCAGTGTGCAAATTCAACTGCTAATATTTTTTGGCAGTTGCTGTAAAAATAATATATAGAATGAAGTATGGGTCGGGGTGTGTAACAAAACTTTTACGCACACCTGAAGTTCAGATGCTACATAAACCATGAGCAAAGCTCAAGAGGTTTCTATAGTATCTAACCCAAGAATGTATGTAAACTTTGAGTTTATACACTTGACCCATATTTTATCTGTATAATTGCTGGGATTTCCTTTTTGGCCACAGCAACTATATAAAATAAAAAATATGTTCTTGTGTGACCGCAGTCTGCTTAGGTGTGAGCACGAGCTGTACAGTTAGTTGGTCACTTTTATTTAAATTTTTTTTATTCAGTTTAGTGTGGAGCCAACATTTTGAGGGTATTTCCCCTCATTTCAAATAGTTTATGCCTGTCGACACTCATCGCAGAGTTCGAGTAGCGGTCCAGTATCAGTGGGAAGATGAGGCGGACAGTGACTAGAAGGAAGAGCTTCAGAGGCGTGGGCACCTGCGGAGTGCAAGGGAAACTGGGCACACGATAGCTGTTATAAATGCTCCTTTATAACGGTGATTTACACCAGTTTCCCTATGGGAAAAAGGAACTCCTGGTAATTGTATGATTTTTATGCAGAGAATTATAAAACCAAAACCAGAAATAATCTACTTATGTGTATGTTTTCTCAAACATTCAGCACTAGAATGTACTCAATGCTCAATAACAATTTTTTTTCCTCCACCTCCTTTTCTTTTCTCCTTCTATACTATGACCCAATGAAAAGGAACACTATGGCTATTCCCATCTCACAGCTGTAATGGTGGGTAATTGAACAGTGCCTTCATAGTTGATCCTACTGTCTGCCATTGGATCTTGCCTTAACAGTAGCTAGCTGTCTCACCTTCCCCCTGCTACTGTAGCTCCTGGGTCTAATTCTGAGGCTCAACTGCAAACTTTTGATTTTGCCTTGGGCCAGCAGGTCATGATTTAAAACTCAGAACAAAAAGTTGCCTCCTGATGAAGCTGTAAGAAGTGAAGTGCCAAGGCCTAGTGAGCGTGGTGGTTTTATCTACCTGTCGGGAATGGACCTGAGCACTTGGCAAATAAATGTATTTTGATGCAAAGCAGATAATATTGTGAGCTGAGTTCTTGTTTGGGTAATTGGTGACCAGAGTGCAAAGTCTTTTTGGAAATCATGATTTAAAACAAATTTAATAAAAAGGAAAAAGTCACAATTTCTGTAACTTCATTGGTCAAAACATGTTGCATGACAAATAAATCCTGCATCAGACAACTGGTAAAGATTCCACTGATCAAATGTTTACTTTCCTTGAATCTAATTTAGGTTAAAAAAAATATACACATTTTATAATTGCAATAATGCACGTCAGGGTGTGTCTAGTAGTGGAATTTACCCATGTCTTGTGTGGTTAGTCACTCGGTTGCACCTCATGACACCACACAAGGTGATGGTAAATTCCTCAACACACACCCTGTTGTTATTGCCCCTATACGGCACACATCTACCCTTTGTCTGCCTACCCCTTCCCTCTTTGCAACCAGTTGCAACTATGTCAACTCTCACTAGTTACCCCCTCTCCCCCCCACCTTTCACCCCTCCCTCTTCTCACCCATCCTTACTATTGGCTTCCTGCTTATAGCAACTCAGGCTGCCTGCACCTGTGCCTCCTCTTTCTCCCACACAAACCTTAGCCTTCCTGACCCCCTCACTCCCTCCTCATTATTTTTTATTGTTCCCCTCTACCTACCTCACCCCTCCCCCAATCCTCTCCTGCCTCACCGCCCAACCCTAACAAAGCCTACCTTTGGATATTTTATACTTACCAACTGTGTTTGATAATATCCACCCTGCTTGTTTTATTATGCCTCAATTTGTATTTACTGCTGTTATTCAAATGTATTGCCATGACTGTTCTATATGATTGAACTGTATTTATTGCTGTTATCAAATGTTTTTGTCTAATTTGTCTTGTATACTTTTTTGTCGATCTTCTGACGTGGAACCTTTGTAAAAGAGCTCCTGGCTCAAATGTATTGTAATCTGAGATATAAATAAATAAATAAATTGCTGAAATAGCTTTGTTTTAAAGTAAGTTTTCTTAACAGAAAGAAGTAAGGAATTTTGTTCTATATAAAAAAAAATGTATATTCCCATAGGATAACATTGGAACTTTAACAAGCCATACAATAAAATAAAGAAATTGCTTTTTGCTGCTAGGCACTGTGCTTCCACAGCAGCATACTTGTATGTATCTGGGGAGGGATGGAAGCACAGGGCTCAGATGGCTCTGTGCTCCCACAGAAAAATGAGGATACAGTTATACTATCTCAAAAATTAAGGAAATTCATTGCAAAAAACTTTGTTAATGCACTAGTTAGGGTTAAACTGACAAAAATAGGGAAATGTGTCATTAGAGTTCCCAACCCTAACATCCCATCCCTACCCTGAAGGCAGCAACAAGAAAAAACAATTCTATTTGACCTCTCCTGCGTCTTTGCAAATCAGGCATGGGGTGTGCCCTGGGGTTGTCAACCCTAATGTTTGCCACATTCTCATATACTGTAAACATCTCAGCTTATTTACTGATGGAATGGGGTGAGTGTTAGGGTTGACAATGCCAAGGCACTCCCCACGTCTGATTTGTGAAGATCCAGTAGAGGTCAAATAGTAATGTTTTTTCCTGTTGCTGCCTGCAGGGTAGGGGTGGGGTGTTAGGATTGAGATCCCTAATGCCACATTCCCCTACTTTTGTTGGTTTAACCCTAACTAATGCATTAACAAATTTTTTTACAATGAATTATTCTATATACAGTATACTAACTTGCCTATGTCAAACACTGATAATAATAACTTGCCCATGTCACAAGTAAACCAATAATACTAACCTGCATCACACACTGATAATAGCAATCTACATAAATCACAGCAGTTGGCTTCATTTAGCTGACCAAACAATTTATTTATTGAATTTTGTTGACCGGGTAGTCCCACTGAGACTAGCAATCCCTTTTTCAGGGGCAACCGGGGTGGGGGGACAGATGGTAACCAACTGAAACTGAACCAGATTAAGCTGTTTGTGATATTTTTTAGTGAATGGGGGAAATTTGGCCAGGACATCAGGAAAATTCCCCTACTCTTTTTGAGAAGTGCCATGGGATCTTTAACGTCCACCTGAACAATCACCAGAACAGGTAGATGGGACCTCAGTTTAATGTCTCATCTGAAAGACAGCACCTCAGGAATGCAGTATCCCCCTCATGATTCACTACAGTGTCAGTACTGGGATTGATCCCAAGTGCCTGGCATGGTGCTAGAACCCACAGTCTTTCAATCTTCCCCATCTTAGAGGCAATTGTACAACCTGCTGAGCCACAGAACAATCACTCGCATCTCAGTGCCACTCAGCTGTTCATGTCCAAGGGGAGAAAGATCCATTAGCATGGTTTAGCTAAACAATTATTAAGAACAATTGCAGGCTCATTGTAGTTGGCCTTCTGACCAGACTTCTTAACTGAAACTATGGCAATATCAAAAAATCAGGACCCTGTTCATTATGAAGATCAATGCATGGCAGATATTGTATTACCAGGCCACATTTTTTATCTCAAGGTTCTGAAGATATTTTGTCATCCTCATGAGTTTCACTCTCAAAGTTTCCAAACATCTGAAGAACCCATGATACAAAATACACACTCAATTGTATATTATCCTCTGTATATAAATGTCTCCAAATGGCTATAATTTGTCAGCATAAGCAAGGCTTGATAAGGGTGGAGGTGCTTCTTCTTGTCCTCCTCCCCTCATTGGCATCTGCCACACTAGGAATCCAGTTCTTTGGGATTGCAGGTCCAGCCCTTCCACTGGTGGTGCAGAGCCACCCCATGCCAATCAGGCGGCAGAAGTGTGAAAGGAGAAGGGTAACAGTAAAAGATGTGAACTTTAAACAAAGAAACAGCATTCTTCATCTGACTGGCATGACTGGTGCTATCTCACAGGGACTACCGGCATCAGCAGGGCTCCAGAGAAGTGGCAGCACTTTTCCTTGTTACGCTCCCTCCAAATGACATTCTTTGCACAAAGAGTCCTGAGTTTAGGGATTTAGAGGTCAAGTTCCCCCACAGGTGGCCCAGATCATCCTGTGGACCAATCAGCAGTGGGATTGTGAAAGGAGGAGGGTATCTTCCTGTTAGAAAGCATGTCCTAATCAAGCCGCTCTGTGTGACAGGGAGCTCCTGCCACTCTTGAGGACCAACCTTTTCTTAAATTTGTTGCAACAGATCTTCTATTTCTTAGCCTGATCTATCCTTTACAATTTCTAGTCCATAAGGTTGGCCACCTATGGGCACCCCCTGCCCTTTCTTGACTATGCTATAGTGTCCTCTTTACTTTTTCTTTTCCCTGTCAGGTTCTCGTACAAGGAGGTTTCTGTGATGACCTCCAAACATATGTAAAGCAGGTTGTGTTTATCATTGTTGGATTTAGTATGTAAAAGCACTATGTCATAAAATACCTTGAGGTAGATACCTTATGTTTATGAAAACTGTAAATGCTGAAAATACCATGGCACTAGGTGTTTTTGATAATGGTAAAAAGTACTAGGTGACTAGTATAAAAATGTTAGTTGTGCTATTTAAAATGCATGTAAATTGCTGTAAACTGAACAAGTCTGAAATTTCATGGTGATTTGCATATATCCCATGATGTTTTGCATTATGTAAGTATGTGTGATGTTGTGTTTCTTTGAAACTTGCCTTATTGTCAAGGCCTATTGGGGTAACCCATGTTTCAGTGCTTCTGCATGGAAGTTCTTTGTTTTTAGCTTTTTTTTTATTTGAGCCCCCACTACCCAAGCAAACAAGGCCCACATAGGAGTAGAGGCTGAATCTCAACCGCTAAGTTAGATCAGAGAAAGGACATTCATAGTCTCTTGCTGCAAAATGATGTATTAAATAAGGGGTATGCCATTGTTTTAGGTTATCTTCTGTATTTTGAATAAGCATGACACAGAGATTGTGTGTTGAACTTGAGGTTCGGAGTCTGGTCCATCTGTTATCCCACAACACCTCCACACTGTGATGCAGTGTGCTGGAGCACAGGGGCAGAAACATAAGGGTATCACACTGTGTGCATCAGCAGTGAAGCCAGTCACTGGCTGACCACTCTGCCCCACTAGTGTGTGCCTGCTACTGCCTTTGTGCAGTAATAACCAGCTCCTACTGCTCACATGAATAACAGACATATTGCACCACCACATGTAAGTGGATTGTACACTGCTTACTACCATATGGGACTGCAAATTGGACAACATTCCCAATTACTGTATGTAGCACACAATATATTATGCCTGTATATTTTCCTGCGTAAGTGACTGCAAGCTGTTAAGTTGCCCTTTGACTGCATTTCATACTGAGTTCTATTGTTTATTACTTACAGTACATAGCCTTCAACTGTATAATATACTAAATTTACTAAGTACAGTATTTCTGCAAATTGCATACTGTATATAGTCTGAGCCTTCATACCTATCTGGGTGCTGCTGATATTTGCAGTCATCACCTCTGTCTGCTTATCTGGCTGCATACCAATCTAGGTACCGCAGATATTTGCACACAGGACTTCTTTCTGCATAGTTTACTAGTACTGCTACTAATTGCTGTTATAGACCCTGGCTGTATACTGTATCTATCTGGCTACTGTTGCTACCTGAAAACATTGTCTCTGTCTCTAGTTTACTTAGTACTACAGGTCATAGCAAATATGGCCTATGTGTAGCCCTGCCATTGAGTAGAGTGTGTTGAAGAGCTGTGTATGTTTGTCCATGTAGCATAACTATCATAGATCTGTCAATCTGCAATTTGATTTTAAATGTATTAATTCATAGCCCTTGCCTTATCGTTTGAGGTCTCCTGTATGCTTGGGGCATGGTTACTTTTAACGGCTACATCACACCTTTCATATCACAGGCACAATGTTTTGAAGGCTCATTTCTATTAGGGCTGTGCTTAGTATTCATTCTCTCATCATTAAACAATATCACCCTGCCACTCTATCCATGAAGTTATCTTTACCAGTCTAGATAACATCTTCACACACAGAAAAAAATGCACTCGTGGTAGGTGTGTGGTACATATGAACAAACACCCCCCAAATTAGGAGGAAAAACACCAAAATGACTGAAATAAAGAGTTTATTTGTTGAGCCCCTATTGCCATCCTATTCCTAGACATTATGCCAAGGCATGGATCCTACAATTTAAACAGCTCTTTTACTATTACTGTTGAGTGGTAATATACTGTAGAACCTTACCCTGGGTCAGTTACTCCTGTGCTCCACCTAGATGTGAACTGAGTTACCTAATGAGTATTTTCTCTTCTGCCAAAGATTGACTCAGTAAGGTAGTCAAAGTCTTCTGCCATAAGCTGACTCAGAAAGATCCTGGGTTATGCCAAACTAACCTGATATACTCTACCTCACTGAAGCCTGGCTACTACCTAGGGTTCATTCCAACTCCATAGCCCTATTGGCTTACACTATCTTATGATAAGACCAGACTAAAAGGGGGCAGAGTCCTAGTCTAAGTGTTTAGTTCTTTGCTGTTCTCTGTATTTAACATTGAAACAGCCCCGAAGTCTCCTGCATTGCTTTAGGGAAACTTCCATACTCCACTCACTGCCTGTTATCCTTACTGATGAATACTATGCCCCTAGCACTAACAGTGAAGGGGTCACTGACAATGTTAAAGAAGCACTAAACCTCATGGGACCTACTAAATGTGAACATTTTCTACTTTGTGTTTTTAATATCAATTGGCTATCCCCTACTTTGTAAATGTTAAAAGCTAATATAAGGTCACTAAACCTTGCACATCTCATTACTGCTCCCACAAGGCATAGCCAGCACTCCAATAATCACTCCTTACTAGACTGGAGGCTTACCTCTCATTCCCATTAAATAGTTGCCTGTGGTACTCTTCTTGATATCTTCAGTAACCAAATCTAGTGACCACTGACTGTGTTTGCAAAATTAAGGCCCCTAAGGCACTACCCAAAGTTCTTCATGTTAAATTTTGCAAAACCTTTCAACTGCATTGTACTACAAGAACTGGAATTTTGAAACCCTTCATTTGATGACACAGACCCTGAACAAGATTTTGCTTCCTACATGTCTTTAATTCTCTCATTGATTCTCATGCCCCTTTTTGGAAGACCAGAATTAAAGGGGTGCATCTATCCTGGGTTGCAACCAAATTAATTGACTTGGTCAGATAATGAGATGCAGCCTGATGTACGTAAAACTGTCCCTTACACCTCAGGACTGACTGCAATACTTTTGACATTATGATCTATGTATAGGTCATATCAGGAAAGCTAAATATATCTACACCCAAGATAAATTCCTTCACTCTGCAGGGTATCGATAAAAAGTTCTGGAAACTAGTGAACAACATATTAAAAGGGACACTGTCAGCCCTTTATTGATGCTTTTGTCCAACACTCAGAAACCTGCCATCACTGCCTGCAGCAGTCCATCCTGTGCCATAATAAAGAGCAGCAATGTAGTCCCCATAAAAATAATTACTTTTCCAAATTTTACCAAAGAGTGAAATCTTGCCAGTCCACTCCTATTGTCCATGCACCAATCCAAACTGGGGTCAAGTTTGTAAAAGGCGCTGAAGCACTGGAAGGCTCATGCATGGACTATTCTCCCCAAGTTCAGCTAAATACATTTTCTAGTAGTACTGTAGAAAGGAAGCTGAAATTGAGAAGGTGTTTCTTTCTTTGAAATGTGTGATAAAACTTAATGAAATCAGGATTTGAAAGTCGAGCTGTGGTACTAGGCATGTGTTAAATACATATGCATATGTGCATGCCCAGTACCATGGCTTGACTTTCAGGCCGTGATTTAATTACGTTGAAACATTTTCCTGAATTCAGCTTTCTTTCTACTACTAGAAAGTGTATTTAGCTGAACTCAGGTAGAATAGTCCATGCACTAGCCTTCTGGCACTTCAGCACCATTTACAAATGTGACCATGTTTTTAGATCAGTTTGGGAACACTAGAAGCAGACCTACAGGGTTTCATTTGTTAGTAAAATTCAGAAAAGTAATTATTTCTATGGGGACTACAGTACATTGCTGCTATCTCTATTATGGCACAAGATGGACTGTTGCAGACAGTGAAGGAACATTTCTAAGAAAAGGCCAAAAATGTAAGCAAAGGGTTGACAGTGTCCTTTTCAATCTGGATGGCCACAGCAGTCAGTTGCCAGGAACCAGCCCTAGCTCAAACCAACCAGTTCATAATCCTCTGACTGTGAATGCTTTAAAAAATAATTTTATCTAGGGTCCTAAATCTCTGCTGTCTGCTATACAGGTTTCTTCAAATGGGGCTTGCTCTACCTGTGCGCTGTCTCACTCAAACAGAAGCTTCTCCTTCTCCCCTATAAAACCACAGGATATCTTCTTAAAAATGTCTGCTACCAATCCCATGGCCACTACTGGCTGTGATTCACTGTCTCCTAATTTATTATCTCTTTGGGCTCCAGCCACTGTTGAGCACATACTGCAGCTCATACATTCAACTGCTCCTCGTCTTCAGGCATATTTCTCTCTGTTTGGAAGAGCACCCTTGTAGTCCCTCTCAGTAAGGGTGTAGCAGAAAACCTAAGCAAGTACCACTCAATATCCCTGCAACCAATACTCTCTAACATCTTGAAGAGCCTTATCAGTGTTCAACTCATTGAATTATAACACTTGGACTGTCCAATCTGGGTTCTGTATAACCGCTCAGGTTTAAGTTTAGCTTATTGCGGAAAGTCCTTGAACAAAGCTCAGTTACAATGATGCTCCTACTTACAATCACTCAACACAGTTAACATCATAAAGTACACAGTTACATTCATAAAATATAAAACAATATGGTAATCGTATGGCTCAAAAATGTATCGATTACCATGTAAAAGCTCTCAATTTATCAATAAGTTAAAGAAGAAGATGAAGGGAAACACATAATTTAATACAGGAGTCCTTAAATTTAGATGTTTCCTATAGGATTCTCTCTGCATTTGTCACAGGACGGTAGGGTACACAGGAAACAAGACTCAATGGGCTTGATTCTCAAAGATCGCCACAAGCCACACCAATGGCAGCTTGTGACAATCACTGGTGTGCCTGGGACCCTGTGCTCAGTTCACTATCGGGTAGGATCCCAGTGCCAAAGCCCAATAGCTTGTGGTACCTGTGGCCATGCGGCAAAAATATGACACAAGTGAGAGGTCTGCCACAAGCTGCTGGGCAGTCGTGCGGCATCTTCATCCAGGGACAGAGACCTACTGGAAGGCTGCCAGGGTTGTGGGGGACAAGGCAGTGCATGAAGAGGGCTGGTGGAACACAGATGGGTGACAGGAGGGGTGACACCAGCACCCTGATGGGGCTTTAGAAGGGCTGCTGCTGTGCAAGTATGTTGTGGGGTGCCTGCTTGCTGGGCACCATGGAGGGGCCACTGTGGGCACCACACCACAAAGGGCTCTGGATGTTGTGTGGGCATGGAAGACCATGGGAGACCATGTGTGGACAGCAGCACATGTTTCCTCCCACCCAGGGAGGGCTCTGGGGGGTGGTGCACAGATCATTAGACCAGTTCCCGGCTGATCCAACTGTCCTGGACTATGTGCCTTATGGGAAGGTTTCCTGAATCCCATTGTTGGGGATATGGCAGCTTGTGCCTGCCAAGTCCCCTAGCACCCTGATGGCACAACCATCAGCTTGGCACAGACCTGGTGCAGGGCCACTCTGGCACACAGGGTCCTTGGTTTGGCACAGGTGGCCTTGCTGAATTAGGAACTTAGAAAGTTTTGAAGCAAGGTGCCCCTTGCATCACCTCTGTTTGATGCAAGCACCTCGCATCCACTTTGGAATTTTGAGAATTGAGCCCAATTTATTTTATAGTTGGGAGTTTTCTACCTTTAATCTAAAATTTACAGGTAGGAATTTCCATACCTGGGGAATCAAATAACTAAAGAACTGCATGGCCCTAGAAGTGTTGTTCCTGGGGACAATTGCATGGCCCTAGTCATATTGATCCTGGGGGCTACCAACTCCAAGAGGTGTGCATTTCTTCAGAACTCAAACCTATCTCAAAGGACAAGTCAGTCCAGTTAGTGATCTGGGACATCTCCTGGCATACATTTTAGAGAGTGCAGGATTTTACACAATTTATACCCATCAAACAGTGAGGTCCAGCCCAGCTGATTATTCAGATTACATCTATGTGCATCATATGGGCTGTTTAGAATGAGCTATGTCATTCTGTTACACAACATGACAAGTTTTAACAACTCGTTCTTCATGCAGAACTCCTACACTAGGTCTGCATAATCAAAAATCAGAAATATCTATGTTTGTGTTATTGTCAGTCAAGCCTCGGCATCTAAACTTTCCCTGTGGTGAAACTGTACACCTAAACTCTTTCCAATTCGATATATGACTTTAGTTACATATAAATTTCCTGACACTGAAGGGTCCATCCAGAAGCCCAAATATTTGTAGTCACCTACCTGTTCAATTTTATTTCCCTCCTCAGAATAGATGGTCAACTGCTTTTTAATATGTGCATTTCATTTGTTTATTGTTCCAAATAACATCACGTTTGTTTTGGTTCCGTTTAATTTTAGGGAAGATAATTTAAAAGAAGACTGGAGACCTTCAAAGGCTGATTGCATCCATGACTGTACTACCTCTACTGAGGCATCAGAGGTGTAGACCACCATATCATCAGCATAGAAATGGTAGTCTGTACCTCTATATTTGAAAGGACTAGAGGAAAGCATCAATGTAGAAAAAGGGGGACCCAAGAAGGACCCAGTGGGACCCCCTTTTTAGAGATAATTCTTCTTACTGTCTCCTGTGTATAGTTGTTCTCTGAGTCTTGCCTGTAAGATAGTTATCAAACCAAGTTGTGGCCCCATTACCCAACCCAGTCTCTAACAATTTCCTCAATAGCATTTCATGATCCACTGTTTTGAAGACCTTGGAGAGGTCAACAAAGATGGTCCCAGTAACCTTACTGAACTCCATCATTTTGTTCATGTTGTGCAAGACCCTTGACACTGAGAAGATCATGCAACTCTTTTTGTGGAAGCCTGACTGAATTTATCCTGTAAGTCATTGTTATCCAAATATTTATTTAGTTAGTTAGTTTTTGTTAACCGGGTAGGTACACTAGACAGCACAGCTGCCTATTTTCAGGTATGACCCAGGATATTACAACAAAGGGGGTATGTAGGCAATAGTAGATACAAGAAAACATCATGGGAACCAGTAGAAGTCAGACATAGTGCACGTATACAACATTTTCAGCAATGACAGAACATCTGCAGGAATGTACATGTAGTTAACAAAACAGAAATATAAATGCAAATAACTAACTGTCATAAGCCATACAACTAGTGAGTAAATGCTAGAAGAGAGGAAATAGCAAGATTTCCAGGCAGGTTTGAGAGTAGTAGAGGTTGGAGCCAGTAGGCAACTAGGAGAAACCAGTATAGGAGTGGGTGGATAGAGAACAGAAGCAGGGTTCAGAGCCTAGAAGAGCCATAAGAAGCTCCTGTTTGAAGCTACATGGAGAAGGGGAGATTCTTAGGGTCAGTGGAAGGGAGTTCCATAGTTTAGGGGCCCAGCTAGAGAAAGCATTCTCCCCCATTTTGGTTTTACATCTCGGTTGGACAAGAAGGGATTTGTCAGCTGATCTCAGTGGGTAGGCAGAGGTCACAGATTTGAGCAGTAGAGCCAATTTGTCAGGTATCTGGGAGGAGATTATGTTCTTTATAAAACAGTAGGAAGTAAATTGACAGAAGACTGAGGGGGTAAACCATCCCAGACTGGAGTATAGTGTGCATCGGTGAGTAAGTTTTGGTAAAGACAGAGCAAAATGGCAAATGCTGTTGTAGTAGACATCCTACTTTCAGAAGAGCCCTTCAGTAGTTGCTAGAAAGGCTATTAACCCATACGCCAATTTGGGTGTCAGGATCCCCTGTGCAATGGCCATCCTCACCATGGATGTTAGGCTATGTCTCACCTTATATGCCAGTCCAAGTTGAATATTGACAGATTTAATGACTGAGGCTAGGTGCAGGTCAAAATCCAAGGCGGGATCAAGGGTTACTCCTAGGTATTTAAAAGAGGTAACTGTGTTAAGGGGAGAGCCATCAAGTGCTCTGATACTTAATGGTTGGGTGTAGGACCAAATTTTTGAACCTGAACCGAAAAGCATAGTCACCGTTTTATTTTTATTTAAGACAAACTTGTTTTGCAATACCCAGCTCTGAGAGGTATTGAAGTTACTATTGAGATTCAGGTTGATATCTGAGAGGTTTGAGGAGGATGAGTAAAGAACAAGATTGTCGGCATATAGCAGACCTGAGCAAGCACCAGTGAGCAGTGGGATGTCGTTTATGAAGACTGTAAACAGGAGAGGACCAAGAATTGAACCCTGGAGCACTCAGATCCAAGTAGGAGCAAGAGGGGACTTAACAACTCCAATCTGGACAAATTGCTGATACTTCGAAATATGACAGCTGTGGATGGAGACTTGGGATTTAAATGCATTAGCTAATTAATCAACTGCAGTAGCCTAAGGGCAAAGCAATGTTATGCAGGTGCAAAGATTTATTGGGATTCAACGAGTTAAGGTTGAAATACCCCATCAGAAGATGTTCATGGGACTTTGCATAAGAAAATAAAATACCAGTTAACCCTGCAATTTTGGGGGCAGAAAATTTGGGTGGCCTATAACACCCTAATAAGAATAATGGTTTGTCTCCCAAAATGTTTATTTCTAGTCCCAGTCCCTCATGTACATCATTTGGTATTATTGGATCCAGTCTCCTATAGACAAATTTCATGTGGCAATAAATAATCCCCCTAGTCCTGTCTTGTCTGACTATGCTGTACTTTTGCTATAACCAGGATTCCATCAGAATTATAAAGTTTGGGGAGTACTTCATTACAACATTTCAATTCAAATCCATTTTAGGTATAAGGCTCCTTACATTGCTATGTAGAAAAAAATGCCCTGGGCTGGATTACCAAAGCCCATGAAGAGCCCACACCTATGGGGAAAAAACTCAGTTCAAGTGGGTTGACACTTGCAGAACTGCAGTTTTTCCCACAGCTACAGTATTCTCAAAAGTGGAGCCAGTTTACGACTGGCTCCTTGATTTACAGAAGCTTTGTGGCTGTTTTTCCCCTGCAGCTGTGAAAAAATGTAATGGCCAGTGGGACCAGCCATAACATATTTCACAGCTGCTGCAGATGAGAATACCAATCTCCATAGCTGCAGAGATTTTAGTCCACAAATGGAGTTGTGACGTGGGACTTAGTGCCATGATGTTTTGAGACTCTGGAACCCTGTTTATTTTCAGGTGCAAATGCTTTTGGGCCAGGATTAGGTTTAATATCTCCACAAACCAAAATGCTAATAGAATGCTGGAGTTAACTGTAAATTTGAAAGCTATTTTATACAAATTTGAGCAGAACCAATCATTGATAGCCTGTGATGATGGCAATGGCAACCACAATTGAGTGCTTTCAAAAAGGTGACTCAGTCACAGCACCTGTGCACAGGGCTACTGGGCAGGGAAGGTGACCAGACAGGGAGTTTGGCAAATGTAGCAACAGGATGTCACTATATATATACATGTGCACTGGGGGGGAGTGGGACCATGCCATGTGATGGGTGAAAGGGGAGGGAGGGTTTGTGGGGTGTAGTGTGGTGGTGGGCTGCTGAGCTGGCCATGTGGTGTGGTAGGTTGGTGTTCAGAATTTTTTTTTTTTTTTTTACTTTTGCACCCCGACATGCACCATCCTGGAGTTGAGAATCCTTTAGTAAGGGGTGCTGAGAGGAATCCAAGTATCTGGCACTCTTGATGTTCACCACAAGTGTACATCGTTGAAACTGATTTTTGCCAATGTACGCTCGCCCAAATGGCGATCTCCTTTCCCCGATCGCCATTATCCATGGAACCCCAATAAGTTTCCAACTCCCCCCCCCCACTGGGCTAATACATATTCATTCTTTTGTTTGCTGCAAACAACCAAATTACTCAAAGCCATTTTTGTTCTCGCATATTCATTATATAGTAACTTTGAAATGCTGAGATGCTGAGATGGCTATTTCCTCCCAGTCATAATAGTGAAAAGGGACCAGTTTTCTATTCTAGTCTGTTTAGCCCATGCTCACGCAGTCTAGTACCATCCCCTAAACCCCCATTAATTACTTGCCACGGTAGTAGGAGAAACATGCCAGCAAGCATTTTCAAAGTGATTTGTACAAAGTGCATCATTTTGATACTTGTGTAAGTTTTGCAAAAATATTTTAAATAATGCAATTCCTGTATAATACCAAAAAGAATTATACCCTATAAAAGGAACCACACATTATATAACTAAGAGCAGGTCACCTTAAAATAAGAACCCAGTTATGCAGAGGGTAAACATACTACTTAAATTTTATCTAACATCAACCCAGTACTTAGTCTAGTTTCTCAGTTTAGAGCAGTTATTACTAAAGCCTAGTACTATTCTTATATCCCAGATAGTTAACTCCATCATGACCTCCTTCCCTTAGAATGACCAACTATGTATACAATTAGTAATATAACATTCATTAAGGGCTGTGGTTCCATATTTATAGATTTTGCAAAAGCTTTTGACACTGTAAGTTACTTCGTTCTACAGTACTTAGCAAATCTGAAACCTCTGGTATCCCTGGATCACCTTTGCTCCAGTTTAAATCCTGTCTCTCCAGTTGTGCAGCAAGCTGTAAAAATATACCAAGCAGTATTATCTACACTGGATTTTGGAAATGTAGCATATACGGCTGCCCCTTAAAAGTCTGTCTTGAAACTGAATAGCCCATGCAATGATTTATGTAAGCTGGCCCTTAACTGTGCACTGCATACCCATCACTACCAATTATATGCTACTCTAGGTTGGTCTAACTTGGACTATTGGCATGCTTGCCACTCTGTCCTAATTGGCTCCACATTCTGGGCTAATAAGCTCCCACCTTACTTGGTTGCATATTTTCTCCAGTCACGAGCCCTGTCTGCGAGTTGCATTTAGAGATTGACAAAAGGCTACATATTCCCCCAATAAAAAAGGAAATCTGGCCAAGCAGAAATTAGCTTTCATTTGTCCAAGTTGTGGAATACTCTCTGCTTAGGCCTAACCTGTTCCCTCTCTGTCTTCACCACTAAATTAAAATGAAATTACCACTTTATTTCCATGTGTGAGTGTCATACCTAACTGCTATGGTGTCATTAATTTGTAATTAGTCTGCCCTGTACTCATGTCTGGTGTACCCATCACTGCAGATTCTATGTAGTCTGTATATTGTAATAAATAATACTGTACCCTCCCTCAACTTTTTCTCCCTTCCCCCTCCTTCCAGGTCACATCTGTAAATGTCCTCAGTAAGGTTTACCTGGTGAAACATCTACAAATGAATACATTTAACAGCTATAATTATTAATTTATTTTATTTTAGTTGTTTAACCAGGAGAGACACACTAAGTTGAAAGCTTTTTTTTACAGGTGCGACCTGGGAGCACAGGGAAGTTAAGCGACTTGCTCAGGGTCACACAGTATGCAAGTGGAAGCTGTGGGATTCAAACCCAGGTCTGGTTTGCTGGATGTCACCAGATTTGCAGCTCAGAGCCTTAAACCACTACACTATACTGCCTCCTATGACCTTCTGTTATACACAGAAAACACTGTTTAAAATTCTCCATTATACAGTTGTCCATATATAATGGAGAGTGTGTTTCACTCAATGCAGCAGCTTGAAATTAAAATACTACATGCTCTGTTTTCAGACATTCTGAAACATGCTTCGACCCACCCACTGTCCCATCTTGATTATCTCCATTACTCTCTCCTCCTGAAACATTTACAAATCACATAACAGCGCAATAGAAACACCAGGCTGGATTTTCAAAGACCCACTAGATCGCTGCAAGTTGTGGCAATCTAGGTGCTTCATTGCATCCTGTTTGCATCAGGGACCTTGCATCATATTCAGAAAGAGCAGGATCCTTGTGGTAGAAATCTGAGATTTGCCACACCCACAGGTGTGTGGTAAAGCAATGGACGCAGATGTGGGTAATGCCTCAGGGCTCCAGCTGCCCCCCCACTTATCACAACTGCAGAGGTGCCTGGATGGTGGGGGGGGCACACACAGGGCAGGCAAGCAGGGTTCTGGGATGGCATGGGCAGAGGGTGGCAAAGTTGCATTTGGGGAAGAGGTGGGCAAGCATCTGAGTGCAGTAACAGTCGGCAGGGCTGCCAATTCATGCACAAGACTGTGATGGACCAGGAACAGATTATGAGGGGAGGGTATAGTAACACACAGTGCCATGGTATCACATGGGCCCGGCCCTGGCAGCAGTCCCCTGGGCTGTGCCCACTGGGGGCCCTGCCACTCTGTGTCATCGTACCCCCAATACACCATTCTTGGTCCATAACAGTCTTCTGCATGAATTGGCACCCCTGCTGGGTGCTACTGCAGTCAGATGCTTGCCCATCCTTTCCCCAAATGCAGCTGTGCTCCTCTCTGCCCATGCCACCCTGGTACTTGTCCATTCAGGTCCCCGGAACACAGGTCACCACAGCATCTGGCAGTGGCACAAGGGGCTTAGACCAGCTTTTTGCTGGTCTAACTCAAGCTCCCTGCTGTGGCCATGGCAAGGCTTCATGCATCCTAGAAAAGGGGATGTGGAAGCCCTACCATGGTGCAAGCCTCCTTTTGCTATGGCACAGCAGAACATTTGCTGCAACCATGACTCAACGGGACATTGGTGCAGCCGTGTCAGCTTTGACACAGGCCGTGTTTCTGAATCCCAATTGCCACAACTTGTGATGCAATTTGCCCCTTGCCTCACAAGCTTCTGATGCAGCTCCCTTGCATCAGTCTGTCCCCGTTGAAAATCCCCCCCCACAATGTTTTTCAACAAAATCAGCACTTCTCTGTAAAACAGTAAAACAACATACATTCTTGTAGTCTCTATTTTTAACAAATTGCCAAAAGCGTCTTGTTCTCACTCCTACCTATTCAACTTGCTAACTGCATAATGGTACTGTACAGAATGAAAACCCAGCTATTCCAGCCCTATCCAGTGAAACCACATCCTGTTCAATGGCATGACTTGGGGAACCCCACCAACCAGGCCAGGAAGGGGGAGGGGCAATCCCCGGGGACAGATGCAGGCAGGTAAGCTCAGAAAGATTCCAGGGTGTCAGAGCTGGGGTGATGAGTGGAATGGGGCTGGTTGGATGGGTAGATAAAGACAAAAAAAATTTTCTCCAATTTAAATCAATATTGAAGAGACTTATTGTATTAGATGTAGGGAAATATGCAATTGATGTGAAATCCTGTTTTGGTTTTTTTTAACTCGATTTTTTTTTCATCCCTACCACCGAACTCTCTCCAGTGACCTCCAGAACCGCAGTCTTTACCTCCACATGTGACTTGGCTGACCCATTACCTCCTCTCTGGCACCAGGCATCCCCCGGGTCTACCCTCTGGAGAAGGGCCGCCCCTGCCCAATGTGCTCTTTTTTTTAGTGTTGAGACACCGGGCCGGAGAGGGAGGGGCACAGCATATGGAGCCAAGCCCATTTCTGGGAGTGTGGGCTATGGATGGAGGCACCTTTGCCTATTGGCGGAGAGTTTTTTTTTTTTTTACATGTTAATGCCTCTGTGGAGCCCAGCTGTCAAGGCAACATACTGCCGTGGCTCCACTTCCTGGCATATGCCACAACGCTACTTTCGGCCACCTCCGGCCTCTGCCGATGGTCACTCCTTGAATGGTTGTCTCTCCAACCCTCCCCAGGGAAGAGAGAGCAGTCCTCTGGATGCTCAGTATTTTCCCCCTCCCGCTGACCCCCAGCCACCTAGGCTCATTCCCGAACCCAGGTCGCCAGCGTGGCGCGAGGTGTGGCATCCAGTGCCTCAACCCTCAGCATCACTGGGCCGGCTATGAAACCCTGATTGATGTGTGAGTAATTGTAATTATGAACTGGATAGAAAAAAATCCAGTACTCCAGTTGGCTGAGAGCTCCTCTCAGCCATGACTAAATCCAACAACATCACGGTAAAAAAAAAAAAAAGAACAAGGAGCCCACCATCTTTACCTCTTTACATATCACTCTGCTTTTTGAATTTTTTTTAAATAGCATCACCTACCACATCCACCAAACAACCCCCAAATAAGAAATTTCAGCAAACCATCACCACAGAAATTCACATCAGTACCCAAACTGCCACTACAACAATTTACATTAGTGCCTTAGTGATAATTGTTGCATCCCTCCTGGTGTGGGATGGACCATGACTCGTGCCACTGAAATGTTTAGTCTCACACTTACAGTATGCTCTCAACCACCTCCAGTTTAAAGTGTGAAAGCACCAAACTGCCAGCACAGGACAACACATTGGGGTAGGGCAGCAAATACGTCTGGCTCATAGATTGGCAGAGACTCAAAAACATAATTAAATTACCACACCTGCTGGGAGTCGCGACTGCTGCTACAACAACAGGAGTGGGCAATCATGGACATCCAAACACTCACTGGCTTCTCCCTACCCAACCTAAATGGAATGCAGTAAACTGTGCTGGTGCCTTGCCTCAGTTCAAATACCTGCCACCAAATTTAGACCTTCTCTGTCCACTGGGGACATTCCCATCCCTCAAAGAAGCCAGTACAATTAAAAATGCAAAACAAAGAAAAGTCTTTCCAGTACACATTCAGTCAGTCTGCTATACATCTGTAACAACAGTGCTATCCAAACCAAAAAGAAAAAGTACTATCCTGTTTAAATTTATCACTACTCATGAAAAATTTATTCTTACAACATTTAAAAAAACTTTTATTTCATTTCTTTTTTTAAATAATTAGTAAAACATATACAGTATGGATCCATTTCATAATAGCAATAATACACTCCAGGGTGTGGTACAGCATAACATGGGATATCATCACTTCTTTGATGCTTGAGGCACTTGGCCTGTGACCTTGTGCCTCACAGCACCCCTAGGCATGACTGTGTCCTATAATATACTATACCCTGTCATGTATTATTGTTTAATTGTACCACACATAGTGAAAATATATGGTTTCTGTAAGACTTGGTTGGACATGAGTATGTTGCATATTGTTATATGATATATTTTTCCATGATTGGTAAATGCTGTGCATCTCTTTTGCAAGACTCCAATTAGATCTAACATACATACTAACATACTAAGAAGCCAGCAGGTGAGGCCTTATAGTATGGTTTATCGAGTCTGCATGATGATCAGTGCCTTCCCAGGTCACTGTTTTTAGCCTCCCCCTCCCTCCTTACAAGGTTCCCCATTTCCCAGTGAGGCTCTGGGATGCTCCAGCCTAAATACTGCAAATACTGTATACTGTATGTATTTGTGTCGTATTGTTATGTTACTTATTGCTGCTGTTTATAGGAACACATGTGAAAGAATGTTTTCCTGTATCTTTGTGTAACTTGTTTCCTGTGCCTATTACCTTCCTGCCCCCTCCCCATCCCCAGGTCACAACTGGAGAAAAGACTTCTAGGCTCTGTGTGTTTACCTGGTAGAATGTTTTTAAATAAATAAGTAAATATCAAGTGCTTCTGATTTTGTGAAATGTTAATCTCCATCGTACCTTCACAGTAACAGTTTTTGAAGTACCTAAAGAACTATAATTGTATACTTGGATGTTAGCTGTCTGTTGTTTTGTCTTCACTACATGCATTTGTACAATACACTAAGTTATGGAAATGAATGCCTTTACTAGTAGAAAAGAGAGAACTTACAAAAATGTGAACACGCTATACTGTATTGAAGGATAACCTTCCTCGGCATATGTATGTTTTCAAAATTTGACAGTAGTGCCCTCCCTTTAATTGTTGTAGTCTTTACATCCAGATATATTTTCTTTGAATATAGATGTATCGAGTCTTATTTTACAACTATCCACAGTACCTCCTTCTACAGCTTAATCTGACAGTCTATTCCACATGGGCTCTCTAGCCTTAGACTGACAAAAAATGTTTTTTGACATTTCCGCTTATCAGAACTCCAATATGCAATGCACTTTTTTTCTGTAGCTTCTCTGAAGGCAAACTTTGAGGTTCCAAACGGTTTAACTTCAGCTAAAGATATCACAGTAATTAATCCTAACAACGAGGTGTTAATTAGTGTCAATTTGACTCTATCCACTGAAACAATAGGCAATTACGCTTAATTCTGAGCTCATTTATACAGCATATAGCTCAAGGCTGCAATTTTAGCTTTCAGTGTTTCAAGCAAGAAATGCCTTACTGATTTCTGTTAACATTTTAGATAGCAAATTACATTATAGTTCTATTATTTTAAAACATTTGTCAAGTGTTTTCTGTATAGCCTAGTATTAGAGCAAAAATTTCCCAATGCAAGTTGTGCTGCTGTAAAAATACACATTTTATAAAGATAAAACATCTTCCAGAATACCTGGGATTAAAGAATCAGAAAAAAAAAAGGTTTTATCAAGGGATAACCACCTTACAGCACACTAAATTTTGGGCACTTCCTAAAATTCAGGCCAAGTACCGAATTTGTCCTGGCAACACTTCAACAATTCAGAATGTGTATTAAAAAATTCTCTACCAGTTCTCTTACAAGCAGGTAAAAATTCAACACAGGAGAGGGGATTTACAAATGTATGAACATACGAATGTGCCAGCAGAAACAGACTTCTTGGTCTAGCAATGTCTGCTCGAGTGTGCAGCTAGTGCCCCAAGGTTGCAGCTGCTCAACCCCCTCCCCTTTTATCTGCCCTTGGCCGTTCTCAGCCTCACTCATCTGTACTCTCCCCTGTTCTCTGTCCCATGCCCTTTTAAAGCCACCCACAGTTTTGCATGATATCACCCTCTCTGGTAGGGCATTCCACTTCAGCACCACCCTCTTTGTGAAGTAATGCCTCCTCATCTCCCTCCTAAATCTTCCCCCTTCTATTCTTAGCCCATGCCCTCTAGTGCCGCTTCCCTTCCTCAGTTTAAAAGCACCATCGGCTCCATTCTTGTTGATTTCCCTCAGATATTTGAAAGTTTTGATCATGTCCCCCCATCCCTTCTTTCATCCAGGGTGTATGTATTCAGTTTCCCCAGCCTGTTCTCGTAGTGTCTCCCCTCCATTCCCTGTATTATCCTCATTGCCCTCTGCTGCACTCCCTCCAGTAGCTTGATATTCTGCCTCAGGTATGGCCTCCAGAACTGCACACATTACTTCAAGTGTGGCCTGACCAGTGACCTGTAGAAGGGCAAGATCACCTCCCTCTGCCTGGATGAAAACCCCCTCGCTATACACCACATCATCTTGTTCACCTTCACTGTCGCTTTCCTGCATTGAGCAGAATTGTTCATGCTCCCTGTTACCATCACCCCTAGGTTCTTCTCCTCCTCAGTGATTCCCAGCTTCACCCCCCAACCAGTATTCTCTCCTTGGATTCTTTTCCCCAAAGTGCATAACCTTACACTTCTTCACTTTGAACCCCGGCTACCACCTCTCTGACCACATTCATCAGCTTGGTTAGGTCCCACTGCAGTTGCTTCCATCCCTCCTCCTCATCCACAACTGCACCCATTTTGGCATTGTCTGTGAACAGACTTACCCTGCTCACCACTCCATGCATGATGTCAGAGATGAAGAGCCCAAACAGCACTGGGTCCAGCACCGAGCCCTGCAGCACCCTGCTCATCACTGGTCCAGATGTTGAGAATTCCCCCCATACCACCACCCATTGTAGCTTCCCATGCAGCCAATTTGTAATCCAGTTTGCCGTCTTCACCCTCCACTCCCATGCCAGTTAACGTCCCCCCCAAGCCACCCATGAGGCACTGAATGGAAGGCCTTGCTGAAATCCAAGTAGAGGGCATCCACCGCATGGCCTCTATCCAGTTCTCTTGTTACCCAGTTGTAATATTGTACTAGATTAGTTTGACAGGACTTCTCAGATATGAACTCATCCTGAAGGTAACTGTCCTCTAGAAATGACACCAGCCTTTTCTTCAGTATCATCTCCATAAGCCTGCCCACTGTGGAAGTGAGACTGACAGGCTGATAATTGCCTGATTAGTAATTTAACTTGTTATAACAAGTTATACAAAAACAAACAAACAAAACAAAAAATCTAAACTTTGCTTTCATTTTCCTCCTTTTAATTACTTGCACTAGGTTATAAATCCAGCAACCCATCTGGAATGGATATCATTAGCTGCAGGTACTGTGGGACACTTTTCAAAATGGCAGTTATACAGGATTTAGGATGCTGTTCTATATGCTGGACCATTGGACATCTAAGGGCTCAGCTTCAGGCAGCATGGGCAGAGATTACGCACCTCAAACTGCATATACAGGAGGAAATATATTATAAAAACTGCCTGCCATTTCCCCAACACTCAACTGAAGCACTTCGACCGCAGAAGATCATTGGTCCGGGAGGTTGGCAGATGGTTAAGAGGGGCAAATTGGGTGCCCCATCACTCAGTGCTTTCCAATGTATCACTTCCATAAACCATATAAAAACTACAAACAGGTATCTGCCTCTATCTCCGAAATCAAACAAAGGGGCAGAGAACACTGCAGAGTAGGACACTGCAGCACAGGAGCTAGTACAATAAAACTCACCCAAAACAGGGAACAAAACAAAAAAAGCAAAAAATGAAATCCAAAACACTTCTGATCTGAGGAGACTCCATGATACGAGGAGTCGATAACTACCTCCAGCCAGGGGTAATGGTCAAATGTCTTTCAGGCACATCAGCATGGAGAGACACTGACTGCATTGCTAAAATCATGCAGGAAGTAGGAGAAAACATTGACGTCCTGGTACACAAAGGGACTAATGATCTTACCAGCCGGTCAGTTGTGGAGACCAAGGAACACCTGACCAAGCTGAGAGACGAACTGTCATCCATTTCATCCAGCATCTTCTTCTCTGAGATCCTGCTGCTCTGGGAGAGGGGGGCAGATGGACGGAAGGTCAGAGAAGGGGAAATAGGGGAGCTAAACATGTGGCTCAAAGGCTGGTGCCAGGAAAAAGGACACAAATTTGTAGGTAACTGGCAACAGTTTGGGGAGTGAAAGTTCTTTAAATTTGATGGACTGCCTCTGACTAAAGAGGGAGTCAGTGCATTGCGGCAGAAGTGTGACATCTTTGTAGAATATTTAAACTAGCAAATGGGGAGAGGGGTGCAGCACCAGATACATTGAACAGGAAGAACACCCCTCCCCCTTCAGCTAGTGATCAAACAGGAGTTCATCATGTTTGTAGTTCATTTGCATCATCAGGTAAGGAAAAAGGTCCGGCTCCCCCATATGATGGACAGGAGACACACTGGACCTTGCCCAGTAACTAATATACTGAAATCTGGCCAATGGAAAATCATGTACACAAATGCCCACAGTCTGGGAAACAAAGATCCCAGACCTGTAGGCAACAATGACAGAGGCTAAACTGGACAAAGTAGCCATTAGCGAGACATGGTTCACCAGTAACCACACTTGGGAGGCTTCAGTACCTGGCTATGTACTGTTCAGAAGAGACCGAGTGCAAAAATGGGGGTGGGGGAGTGGCCCTTTATGGCAATGAAAATATCAAAGCTACAGAAATTCAGAATACACATAAGGAGCCAGAAGAACCATGGGTCACCCTGGAAACAGGAAATGGGACAGCCATATGAACTGGGATTGTCTACAGGCCTCCAGACCAGGGGGAGGACATAGACACATTACTGCTAGATGATATACCATACATGATAGCTAAAGGGGAGGTTCTGATAATAGGAGACTTCAACATGCCAGATACAGATTGGTCAATACCAGCAGGAACATCTGCCAGAACTAGACACATTATGGATTCCCTGCAGGGGGATAGACTCAAACAACTGGTACAACAACCCACAAGAGACGGGGCTATCCTAGATCCAGTACTGACTAACAGAGAAAGGATCACAGATCTCCAGATAGAAGGTCACCTGGGGGGCCAGTGACCATCACATGGTATGGTTCAATTTGGCCACTAGAACTAAATCATCCCATTCCAAGGCAAACATATGGGACTTTAGAGGAGCTTACTTTGATAAGATGGCCAACAGAGTTAAGCTAGCTCTGTCAAGAAGAAATACAGGCGAGGGGTACAGGCAAAGTGGGCAAGCATTAAGAATGCAATACTTGAAGCAACATCCCATTGTGTTAGAGAGAAAAGCAAGAGCAAAAGAAGGAGAAAACCACTTTGGTTCTCAAAAACAGTAGCAGAAAAGGTTAGAGCCAAAAGGTTGACCTTCAGGAAATATAAGGCAATGCAGCGGGACGAAGATAGGGAGGCATACCAAACTTCCTTAAGGGAAGCAGGGAAGGCAGTAAGGCAAGCAAAGGCCCAAACCGAGGAAACACTAGAATGAACAGTAAAAGAAGGTGACAAGACTGTCTATAGATACATTAGTGAAAGGAGAAGGTCCCAAGGGGGTATTGCTAAGATCAAAGGGGATATGGAGGAGTGTGTGGTGGAGGACCAAGGAAAAGCATCTATCCTAAGGAGATACTTCTGCTCAGTATTTACTGAGGAGAAGGTAGGGCAGGGTCCATAGCTCAGCACCATGGACACAGGGGAAGGTAAATGTGCTCAAGTCCCTTCACAACAGAAAGGGTCCTACAACAGCTCGCTAAGCTCAGGGTGGACAAGGCAATGGGATCTGATGGCATACATCTCAGGGTACTAAAGGAGCTAAGGGTGAAACTAGCAGAGCCATTATCAGAACTGTTTAGTGAGTCTCTGAGCACAGGAGAGGTCCCAGAAGGCTGGAGAAGAGCTCATGTGATCCCACTCCACAAGAGTGGTAGCAGAGAGGAGGCAGGGAAGTAGATACCGGTCAGTCTTACCTCAGTAGTGGGCAAGACTATGGAGGCACTCCTTATGGAAAGGTTAGTGTAACACCTGGAATCCATATGAGCTCAGGATCAAAAACAGCATGGGTTTACAACAGGAAGGTCCTGTCAAACTAATCTCATAGATTTCTTTGACTGGATAACCACAGTGGTGGACCAAGGGGGTGCAGTTGATGTCGCCTACCTTGACTTCAGCAAAGCTTTCAATACTGTTCCACATAGAAAACTTATTAATAAGCTGGGTAGTGTCAGAGTGGGTCAGAAGTTGGTCAGCTGGGTGGCAAACTGGTTGGCGGGCAGAAAACGGAGAGTGGTGGTAAATGGTATACAGTCAGAAGAGATGCAAGTCACATGTGGGGTACCTCAGGGATTAGTCCTGGGGACAATCCTCTTCAATATCTTCATCAGTGACATTGCATATAGACTGGAGGGCAAGGTTTGCCTGTTTGCAGATGACACCAAGATCTGCAATGGAGTAGATGATCTTGATGGGTGGGCAGAATGAGAAGAGCTCTGGATAAATTGGCAAAATGATCGGAAGAGTGGCAACTGGGGTTCAACTCAAAGAAGTGCAAGATCATGCACATAGGGAAGAGAAACCTTGAAGCCAGCTATAGGTTGGGAGGGGAGTTGCTGGCAATCACAAGGGAAGAAAGAGACTTGGGCATCATCATCCCAGATGACCTGAAATCATCCAAGCATACCACTAAAGCAGTAGGTAAGGCTAGAGAGATGTTGGGGTGTATTAGTAGGGGTATCACAAGTTGTAAGAGGAAGGCAATAATTCCTCTTTACAAGACACTGTTTAGGCCCTTTCTGGAGTACTGAATGCAGTACTAGAGGCCGCACCTGCACAAGAACAATAACAAAATGAAGGCAGTCCAGAGAAAGGCAACCAAAATGGAGCTGGGACTGCATCAGAAAACATGTGAGGACAGATTAAAGGAGCTCAACTTGTATACCCTAGAGCAAAGGACGGAGAGAGGTGATATGATTGAAACATTTAAACATCTTAAGGGTATTAAAAAGGTGAAAGAGTCTAACATGTTTCAATATAAGAAAAATAGCAGGACAAGAGGACACAGCATGAGATTAGAGAGAGGCTGATTAAGGGGTAATGTGAGGAAGTTCTTTTTCACAGTAAGGGTGACGGATGCATGGAATGGCCTACCTCAGGAAGTGGTGGATATGAATACAGTGCAGGACTTCAAACAGGCATGGGATAGGCATAAGGGAGCAATACAGATGAGTATGAGTAGATAGGCCATTGACAGAGTAAATGCCTATGGCACATTCATAAGGTAGAAAAAGTGGGCAGACTGGATGGGCCTTGCGGTGCTTATCTGCCATCAACTTCTATGTTTCTATATTAGTCCCTTGGGATGCTCTTGTGTATCGTCACCACATGGGCCATCCTCCAGTCCTGAGACACACATCCCATATCCAGGGAGGTGCTGAACAAATCCGCCAGTGGTTCCGCCAGCACATCTGTCATGTTTCTCAGCACCCTGTGGCAAATACCATCCAGTCCTGGTGTCTTGTCCACTTTTAATGTCCTCAGTCCTTCTAATACTCTACTTCCCTCAGTCATTCCATCAATCACCTCCTCCCCCCCTCCCAGTCGATGGTGGTAGTGGCCCCCCCTTCTCCTGTGTGAACCTTAAGCAAAAGTATTTCAGATCACTCCTGGGGAATTTAAGACAAGTGGTTACGCAACATATTGGTTCACTACATATATCATGCCTTTTCGCTATCTATCAAAAATATATTGCTGTATACAGACTTTGTTATGTATTACGTATCTGACCTATGGTAAGAAGGCTTAAGTCACACTTTTTTGAATAGTAAAGTCATGAAGAGACATCTAAAAATGTGTGTTTGTTCCTATGTATATTGTATCATGTAATTTATTTTTAAGACATGCTAATATACCCACCTTCAGTCAGTGCCATGTTGAGTGACTCTGCTTGATGGGGATAGGCCTGGCTCAGTAGACTCCTACATCCAGGGGTATTAGGCTGTGTTCAAGTTCATCAGGAGCCCCCTGCAAATGATCACACAACACAGCTCACCCTTTTCTTTCCAAAGGACCTGCTGAGACAGGTTTCACCCTCAGATATTAAATCACCACACAGACAAGCTAACTGTTCTTGGTTCTTTTACTGAAGCTCAGTTGGTACGGTGTGCAACAATTAAATTCATTTTTGGTCTCAGGGACTCAAACTGGAACATTTCTATGACATTAAACTTTACTCTGATGAGTATTCAATTAACTGCATTACCACAGCCATGACTTAACCTCTGACACATTTTCTGGACTCTCCAGGTCCCTATCACAGTCATACAGTTCCCACCCTAAGTTGGGACTCTTCCTATTCCCCCTCCTTAGCTTCTGCCTCTAATTCATAAATCCCTTCTTGAATAGTTCAGAATTAGTATCTCCCTGCTAATAATATGCTTATGAAAATGGAGACCTTGGAAACCTTTTGTTTTTACTACCTGCACATTAATTTTCCACAAAGTTCCCCCTTTATTTTTTAGATCCTAGAGGGACAGATGGGGTTCATGTTTTGTTCTGGTATGCAATCAGCATTATTCAAAATGTTCAGACAACTTTTCTCTTGGGGGAGGAGGTGCTTCCATTAAACAAAAAATCAAGCCTGAAAATTTTTTTTTTAAATAGTTATGAGAAATAAACAACAAGCTGGTCTCTGTGGTGGTCTGTTTGGTGCATGGTGTGCACTGTGTGTCACAGAAACCTGGTCAGCTTTCTATGAGACAAGAAAAGAAAAGCATTATGAAACAATAATGCAAATTAACAATAATTAAGTAGTTGTTCCTCTGTTTTGTTCTATTTACTGCAGGGACAAGCAAATAGGTCCAGTTTTTAAAAACACAGGACTAACGACTGCTAGAACAGAAGCATGGTTTAACAAAATTGGCAGGTATAAACAATAGACAAAGTTAAGGACACAAAAAGGTGACATACTGGAATAAAAACATGCAACAGTTATAGTACTAAAAAGACATTATTGCATCCTCAGAGAACTTGGATCTCCAGAAACAAACAAGACAAACAGAGTAATAACAAAGTGATAATACACAGGTATAATAATAAAATTCATTTTCTAAATAATAAATAAATGTAGTAATTAAAGTAAATACAAATTTGAAAAAATAACTTTTATGCAGACAATGACGGAGTAATGAATGTTCATATAGACAATTAAAATCAAATATATTTTATTTACAGATAATAATCAACATGAACACACAACAAGCAAAATGGATTAAAATTGCAATGAACATTAATAAAAAGTATGTCACTGCTTCTGGTTAAGGGGAGACAGGCTTTTAAGCAGTATTTAACAGGATTGTTGTGAACTGTCAATCAATAATTTCTAGTACCTATGATTGTATGAACTACGTAAATTTTTTTTCCTATCTGTTTTCTAGCATCATAACATCACTGTTATTACAATTTAACTTAATTTAAGAGTGGCCTAAAAACTAATTTGTACCAAATTGCTTTTTTATAGTACTATATAAATTGTTAAAATTGTGGTTTTAAGAAGGTTTTATAGTGTATTATAATGTTTGGTCTTCTTTTTATTATATGTTTGGTACAGCGCTTTGAAAATTTGAAAGGCGCTTTAAAAATAAAATTATTATTATTAAATTATTATTACCTGAAATGTCTTGTAGAGTTTCTCTTTCATGTTGTTGCTCATCTTCTGTAAGAATGTCTGAAAATTGTTTGACTGCCTAAAATGTCTGTAACCTCCCAGGTCGTGTCTAAAAATAGTCATAATTATGGCTTTGACACCTTACCTGGTTAACAAAAACAAAAATAAATAAAATAAGTAGTATAAAGCAAGCATAGCACAACAAATGCAACTGTTTTTCATTACTTTAATTTCTTTACCCAGTAAATTTAATGAACAACAAGAAAATTAACAAGAATATGTAAGCCAGGAAAAGAGGCTAACTACAGAATATAAGATGATAAATGCAAGGTTAAAATTGTATATAATAACATGAGAAATATTGTATATGACATGAAAGGTATTAAAAATGGATTATTTCTGATTAATTTACAGAATTAAGGCCCTTTGAAAAAGCTTTATAAGATGAAGTGGAACGTCATGGCAGTTTAACAAATAAAAAGTATTTTCTTGGAGAAGAATCCTGAGTTTTCCAGTTTCTTTTTCAAAAAGACAGCAGAGGTTCTCTATGAATATTTAGAAAAGATACACTATACTACAAGATGCCTAAGTGCTTCGACCAAGTAGATTCCCTGATGAAGACCTACTTGGCTGAAGTGCAGGAGCATCTTGCAGCACAGTGTCTCTGCCTCAGTGGTGCTTTTTATGTGATTTATCATGCAAATAAATCTATTTTACAGCAACATTCTCTGGTATGAAGTTCCTAAATTCTGCTGGGGTGTGGGCCTCTTCCAGCAGGGTTCTTTTATGTATACTTCTGGGCCTCCTTCTGGCTGGCATCTCTCCCCAGAGTTTCCAGCCAGCTCTTAATCATCGGGCGAGGTTCCTAGGCTGTGATACCGTTCTATGGGCCATGATAGATGAGCTCCCCATACTGCAAATTGCACACAAAGCTAACCCTAGAACTTGAATCACACTTTTCCCAACAATCAGTCCATTTTATATCCCTCTTAACTCCTCCCAATCATGCTTCCAAAAGCAGGAAATTATGCAGTGGCACCGCTCCTCAAGGGCATAACTAGTAGCAAACCTGGCATCCTTTCTTTGGGGAAAGGGATTGCTACATTTATAGCTACAATTTTGATACCAGTGTGAGTTGTGCAGAATGGTTGCACTAGTGCAGGTTCTTAAGTATGGATACCAGCAGGGCTGGTTTGCTTCTGAAGCACTGAGAAGCTGCAGTAGTGGGGAGCTAAAATGATGCAGGAATTTTCTGCCCCTGTTTGGATACTTTCTACTGACTGTGGTAATGCTAGAAGTGGGGTGTATGAGTAGGGAAGAATTAAAAGGAAAAAATGGTCTTGGGACCAGGGCATGGGGAGGGAGCCAAAAAATGGAGTGAATGAAAGGGATTCCTTTTTACGTTCGCTTGCGCACATGCGCAAGGAACATCTTGGGAGAATAGCACACTTTGGAGGTGTGACTCTCCTGTGCAATGCACTGCTCCATTGAGCAGGCATGGCGGTCCTGCACCAATGGATGCGGGTGCTGTGTATGACAGCGGTGGTCTTCACTTCAAAGAAAACTACCGCTGTCTGCTTGCAGCGCCTCACGCCCCCCCCCAAAGCTTTGGTGCCACGCTGGGAGCCCACCCCAGCATGGCAAATCTTGTTTTGGCCGACAGGGGTGCCCAATCCCCCATCGGCTCCACGTCCCCCCAAACTGCTTTCCCTGCTGCCACGCTGGGAGCCCACCCAGCATGGCAAATGTACCACGTTGCACCACCTCATGTCCCCCCCAAAGCTTTGATGCCACGCTGAGAGCCCACCCCAGTGTGGCAAATGTCCCGCGTCGTCTTTTTTTGTTTTACAACCTGTAAATTAAAAACAGTCCCACAGCGCTTCTCCCTGGCCCCCCTCCCACAACCTGCACCCACCCACTGCGCACCCAGCCTCCCCACACCCCCTACCCCATACTTACCTCCGGACCTTGGCGCGACAATCTTTGGTGGACCGGGAACACGTCTGCACTCTTCAAAGCCGACCGCGAACTGAGGAAATGCCGGTAAGCTGTATAATGGGCTAGATAGGGGTTTTTCAACTTTATTGCATATCTCAGGCATTTTTGGGAATTTTTGTACCAAATTTTTGACATGGAGTTTTTGGGACCCCTTCTCATGAATGATGTCACTGTCATGGCGTTCTTGGGCCGAAGTGATTGGCATGATCTGCAAATCACCTTTCAGGCCTGATTAATGAAATGACACTGCCAATCAGTGTTCATAAGGTAGGCTCTCAAAAAGCCTATTTTGAAAATTTGGTGGGAAAATTCCTAAAAATGACCGTTTTACAAGCATGCATTGCACAGTTCCTACGCAGGCTCGTAAGTTCACGAATTGTCAATATTTTCACTCCATATTTTCAACATTGCCATTTTACCACACCTTCTTATGAGTAGTACAGCTGTCATTTTTCACATCTCACCCAAAACGTGTTTCCGCCCATGTAGCGCACAATGGTGCAGTTGGTGTGTGAAATCAATGTATGGGATGCATTAAGAAAATTACAGTGACACTGTTCATTAGCAGAGGTCTTAAAATGGCTATGTTGAAAATTTGGTGAAAAAATTCCTAAAAATGACTGTTTACAAGCGTGCATTCGCAGTTCCTACACAAGCAGCAAGTTTGCAATTACAATATTTCCTCCAGATTTTCAACACGGTTTTACCACACCTCCTCATGAGCAGTACAGCTGTCATTTTTCACATCCTGCCTAAAAGCGTGTTTCGCCTATGAAGGCACAATGGCGCAGTCGGTGTCTGAACTCAATGTATGGGACACATTAAGAAAATTACAGTGACACTGTTCATGAGCAGAGGTCTTAAAATGGCTATGTTGAAAATTTGGTGAAAAAATTCCTAAAAACGATTGTTTTACGAGCGTGCGTTGTGCAGTTCCTATGCACGCTCGTAAGTTTGCGAATTTTCAATATTTCTACTCCATATTTTCAACATTGCCATTTTACCACACCTCCTTATGAGCAGTACAGCTGTCATTTTTCACATCCTGCCCAAAATGTGTTTCCGTCCATGTAACGCCAATGACGCAGTCGATTATCTTGAACTCAATGTATGGGACACATTAAGAAAATCACAGTGACACTGTTCATGAGCAGAGGTCTTAAAATGGCTATGTTGAAAATTTGGTGGAAAAATTCCTAAAATTACTGTTTTACGAGCGTGCGTTGCGCAGTTCCTAAGCACGCTCATAAGTTCGCGAATTTTCAATATTTTCACTCCAATGACTTCCAAATACCTAAACAGCACATAGAAGCAAGCAACATTCGGCACTGACAAATGCTTGTACTTCTTTGTCACTGTTTTTCTTAAGCCATGTCCAAGTGCCAAATACCACTGCAAATACCTGCAAGCGAACGTCCGGCATTGACAAATGCTTGTTTTAGATTGACTTATGTGATCAAGGTTGGGAACCAGGCAAGTCAGCCCAGTCAGTCTCCATAAAATGCTGCACAGCTTTCACGTGTGGAATCACCCAAAATGGCTACAGCCCTGCATGTTACACATAAGAAATGTAACTTTGCCAAAACCCATATCAGAACATGCATGCTAACATACCTTTCTTCTTCATCCCTGTCCTAGCCAGAATCCCTACCCTGACTGACTGTCTAACTTGACAATGTTTCCTAGTGGTTAGAGCTCACAGAAGAAGACCTGGAGACATAACGTAGGTTGGAATGCCACCACTGCCACTTACTTTGTGACCCTGAGCAGCTCAGTAGTCACCCAGTTGCTAATTCTATCTCTCTCTCTCTCTCTCTCTCTCTCCTTCACTCACTCCATCTCAGTCTTGGTGCTTAACCTGGCTGAGCTTTGCTTAACCTTTGTCTGGCTCACCTCCTCTCTATGCATGATCAATGGCTGTTGTAACTTCTCATGGCTTGTACAATATTTTGGGAATCAGTGTATATAAATGATGCTATACAAAGCTGGATTTCTTTCCTTTTTATTGAGGACCATTATGGCACTTGGTAAAGTAAGAAAACTCAGATTTGTACAATTTACCCAGATTTAATGCAGTTTCACAGATTTCATTAACACGTTTGTCCTATTTAAACTGCACAAGTACACATTCATGCAAATTTCCCAAATAGTGTTTTTTTTTGTATATAAAATATATGCATTTTCACATACAGTATATTGCCCATTTAAACTTCCAAAGGACATTAAAAAAACCTGGGTTTTAAAACATGTCTTAAACATCAAGTTTAAAAAAACATAATTTGGACAAAAATCTATGTTATTCTTCACATTTACTCATTAAAATTTCAGACTGCACATTTTTTACAAACTGGGTTTTAAGAAATGATTTTTTTTTCAAAATGTGTACTCAATGAATTCACATAACAAAAGTGAAAATGGCAATTTTGCATAATTTCACCAGTGTAATTAAAATGCAGCACAACTCTAAGTGAGGACAATTTTACATTTATATAACACTTTTATACACACTGCTGTATATCTTAAATCACTTTATAAAGCAATGTGTTGCATGCCTTTAGTGCAGTGAATGAATACAGGTGTATATCAGCAACATTCATCACAAAGCATATTTAAACAAACTATTTCTTACCTTCAAGTGATTATATGACTTCAAGTTGGAATTAAAACAAATCACAGTGGTATACCTGAGGGGCACTGTGTGAGCTGTCTCCCATAATGTATTTGATTGCCCAGTGTTTAACTTTTAGGCTAAAGCAGGCTCATAGCAATGTGACTGCTGCCACTGTATAAAGGGAGGAACCTGGTATCCATTTGGAGGAATGGAGTAAAATGAAGAGAGGGAAAAGGAGTGAACTGGAGTAAGGAGTCAGCGGGTATATCTCAAGTGGATCCTTCATAGGCCCTTGTTGGCCCGGTTCATTTTCTGGGGAATATGGTAAGGAAAGGAGGCTAATGAATGGGCAGTACATTATGCAGGGAGCGGAGGACAGCAAATGTAATTCCCAGCAGAAGAACTGGAGCAAGGATAAACTGAAGACCTGCCAGTTTAATGTCTATAGTGAAAAGCTGTTAGAGACTGCAATAAGGGATAGACTGGTAAGTTTCCTGTGGGCAAACTGACTCCATAGAAACATAAACAATAAAGGGAGAAAAAGACAGATGGTCTATCCAGTCTGCCCATATTACCCTATCATACTCCAGCATCGATTGTCTCTGTGGGGTCTTCACTTACACTAATACCCCCTTTAGTTATTCATATTTCTGTCCTCCCCTTCCCACAAAGTACTGTAGCTAATATCCACGTGACCCTATCCCAGCTGAGTCTAAAGCCATTTACGGTTTTGGTACCCACCACCTCTGCTGGCAGACCATTCCATAGCTCAGCTACTCTTTCTGTAAAATAATACTTTCTCACATTCTTTTTAACCCCCCCCCCTAACTCCTACTCATGACCCTTTGTCCTATCTTCTTTGTTTCTGGTAAATATCTCCTCATTATCCATCTTTGTTAATTCCTTTCGGGAACCTGAAGGTCTCTATCATATCCCTCTTTCTTTTCTGGTTTTGAGTAAATACATGTTCAGTGCCTTGCCAATCTTCATAGGATCTGCCCTCCTGGTCATGAATTAAAAAATCAAGAATAAAATAGAACCTGTGTAGCCTCCTTGTTAATTTGGGGCTTACTTCTGCCATGTTCCATATGGACCCAGAGGTCACTGCTGGGGTTAGGAAAATGTTTATTCTAACAGACTGGGGCTGCCATGACAGTAACCTTTTGGCCCCCAGCTCACTAATCAATAGCCTGTAGTTTTGCTGCCCTGATGTCAACCAATAGGCAGCATGGTATGTCCCTGGCCCAAACAATAAAAAGGGCTGTATTGAGACTTAGGTGTGGCTTTTTGGCAGGCAGAGTGTGTGACTAGAGGAAAGAGGCAAGAGTTACTGTACATACTGCTGTGTCATTATGTTGCTGGCACGCATGTGCAAGAAACATAGTGCCATCATCCGAGTTTTCGGAGGTGTGGCAGCCCTCTTCCAATTCAGTCAGTGTGTTTGCAGGTGCGGCCGCAGTTCTCCAATTGCTGCTGGAGCTGTCTATGACAGCAGTCTAAAATGCAGTGGCGTACAGTTGAAAGGGGGAGCTATGCTTCAGTGAGCAGTGATAAGATATCGCCTGCTCATGCATGCTCCCCCTACACACCACACACACACACACACACACACACGCATACTGCGTGCTCGGCCCCCCCACACACAGTATAGCTGACGGGGAGTACCCAATCCCCATCAGCTGTGCTGCACTCCCCCCCAAAAAACTGAGTGGCACATGCCACGTTGGGTGCCCACCCCAGTGTGGCAACACATGGTGTAGCCGACAGGGGTGCCCAATCCCCTGTCAGCTCCACTGTCCCCCGCGAAAGTACACGATGCATGGCAACAGATGCTATAACCGACAGGGGTGGCGAATCACCCTGTTGGCTCCATGGCCCCCCCAAACAGCATCCTTGTGCCACACCGGGAGCCCACCCCAGTGTGGCAAATGTCCCACATCGTCCTCCTGTTTCAAAAAAAAAACCTGCAACACAAAAATGGTCCCTTGCTGTCTGGGCCCCACCCACGCCACCCACTCGCACCTCACCTCCCACACCCTCCCACCCCATACTTACCTCCGGACCTAGGCACGACGATCTTCAGTGGACTAGGAACACGTCTGCACTCTTCAAAGCCAGCCGCGAACTGAGGAAATGCCGGTAAGCTGTAGAATGTACTAAAGAGGGTTTTTTTCAACTTTGCTGCATATCTCAGGCATTTTTTGGAATTTTTGCACCAATTTTTCAACATGGGGGTTTTGGGACCCCTTCTCATGAATGCTCTCACTGTCATGGTGTTAATCAGGCCCAAAGGGTGATTTTGCAGTCACTGCGTGAAATCACCTTTCGGCACCAATTAACAAAACGACACTGCCAGTGTTCATAAGGTGGGCTCTCAAAAAGCCTATGTTGAAAATTTGAAAATTCTAAAAAACTGTTTTACGAGTGTGCGTTGCGCAGTTCCTATGCACACTCATAAGTTTGCGAATTTTCAATATTTTCACTCCAGATTTTCAACATTGTCATTTTACAACACCTCCTTATGAGCAGTACAGCTGTCATTTTTCACATCTCACCCAAAATGTGTTTCTGCCCATGTAGCGCACAATTCATTTATTTATTTATCTATTTAGCTTTTGTTTACTGGGTAAGTACACTAGACAAGCATTATGCCTATTTTCAGGAATGACCCGGGAGAATACAACATAAGGAACAACAGTCAAGGAGACATGGCAAAGAGAGTACAGTTTTTTGTCACAGTAAACAAACATGTGGGAAATACATCATTTGACGCTAGAGGAAACATACAGTAGTAAGCACATTTCAGATTATACACTCTAGACTAGCTAGTTCAACTGACAGATATATACAGATCATCATACATAGGAGTGGAGCATAGTTCAAGGACTGGATTGGTCATAATATAACTTATAACATTGTCGTATACACCACCTAGGCTAGTTGGATCATGGACAGGTATATACAGCTCATCACATTTTTCTAAATATGCACATATTAGACAGAAACAGAAACATTTGGTAGTACAAGTTTCTACCAAGTGACCAAGGTGCAATATGTCATGGTTAGCCTATGACTGTAGAGCAATAATGGGTGTAAAAATGCCCAAGACTTTTTAGGCAGGAGTAGTCAGAAGTCATTGATACAGTGGGGAAAATATCTCCAGGAATTCAATGGAGACACCCCGGGGAGGTTCAGACAAAACAATTTGACACTTTACTCTAGAGAGGTTTAGGGCAGTCACACTCTGATGCTAGTTTTAGGAAACCCCACAGGGAATTTCAAAAACTCAGATAGGAGGGGGCAGCTTGGATATCCACAGGCAGCGAATTCCAGAGTCTGTGGGCACTTATGGCAAAGTCCTGATCCCCCATGAGGGTCCAGGCAGGAGGGACTTTGAGCATCCCTGATGTGAGAGACCTAAGTTGGTAGGGGGTGGGATTCAGTATAGGCAGAAACCGGGCCAGTCCCTGGGGGGGTGCTAGTTCTGATCACTTTCCCAGAGAGGCATCCCTAACCAAAATCAAGGTATCTAGCTGGTGAGAGCCAGTAGATTTTCTCATATAGTTCACAATGGTGGGTCGGGGGGCAGCCAAGGCAAAATGACAAATTGTATTGTAAGCAGTGTACCACTGGGTGAGATGTGTCTTTGGAGAGTGAGCAAATAGGTGCAGCCCATAGCTGAGGGAAGGAAAGGAGCACACCCTTTGCTAGGGCAAGCCTGGCTGCCGGTGTAAGGTTATACTTGGCCCTATAGGCCAGACCCAGTTTGCAGTTTGCCACCCTGCAGATGTTAAGGACATGATTACCCATGTCAAGTTGGGGGTCAAGTGTTACCCCCAGATATTTGATGGAGGTCACTATGGGTAGTGAGGATCCATCTGCGTTGGTGAAGTGTAAGCAGGCCGATGAGGCTTTCATTTTAGCCATTGAGCCAAAGAGCATAGCCTGTGTCTTTTTCAGGTTCAGGACCAGCTTGTGACTAGTAACCCATGACAATACCCTGTTAAAGTCATCAGTCAGGTTCTGGTTTAGGGTAGTGGCATTCTGGGAGTAAGCCAAGATTACCAGATCATCTGCATACATGGTGGTGCTACAGCTGGTAGTAACCATGGGTAGTTGATTGATGAAGAGGGAGAAGAGGAGGGGACCCAGTACCGAGCCTTGAGGCACTCCGGAGGTCACTGGTAGGGGCTCAAAGAGGACTTTATTGAAGCAGGTACACTGCTTTCTGCCATATAGATAACCCATTAGCCATTTCATGGCATGGGGGGAGAGACCAAGTGACCACAACTGTGCACCAAGCAGTTTGTGGTCAACGAGGTGAAAGGCTTTGGACAGGTCAATAAATATTGCACCAGAGAGTTTGCCCTGGTCCATGGCTGTCTGGATACTTGATGTAACCGAGATTAAGGCTGTGATGGTGCTGTGTCCATTATGAAAGCCATGCTGGGATGGGGACAGAAGTTCATGAGAGTGGATATATTCCGAAAGCTGCTCAGCCACTACCTTTTCAAGGAGCTTGCTAAGGGTTGGGAGAATGGCAATCGGTCGATAATTGTCAGTCAGTTTGGGATTTCCTTGCTTCAGTACGTGACAATTCTCGCCTCTTTCCAGATGTCTGGGATGGTCCCCAGACCAAGGGATAGGTTGAAGATAAAGGCTACTGGTGAGGTAATGTGTGCAGCACCTAGCTGAAGGAGTTGAGACTCCAGGTTGTCTAGGCCAAGACTGGAGTACTGGGAGAGGCCAGCTAGGTGTTTCTGCAAGTCCTGAACTGATACAGCCCTGAGGTGGAACATTTGACGAGGAGGGTGACCCTCCAGCAGAGTGGAGGGAAGGGGGTGGGACAGAGTCTCATCAGGTGATAAGAGGGTTGTGAAGGTAGAGAGGTCAGACAAGTGATTATTTAGAGAGTTGGCAATAGTATGGGGATTATTGCAGGATGGCGCAGTCGGGGTGTGAAATCACTGTATGGGACAAGTTAAGAAAATCACAGTGACACTGTTCATGAGCAGAGGCCTTAAAATGGCTATGTTGAAAATTTGGTCGGACAATTTCTAAAAATGACTGTTTTACGAGCCTGCATTGCACACTTCCTACGCTCATAAGTTTGCAAATTTTCAATATTTTCACTCCAGGTTTTCAACATTGTCATTTTACCACACCTCCTTATGAGCAGTACAGCTGTCATTTTTCACATCTCGCCCAAAACGTGTTTCTGCCCATGTAGCGCACAATGCTGCAGTCGGTGTGAGAAATCACTATATGGGACACATTAAGAAAATCACAGTGACTCTATTCATGAGAAGAGTTCTTAAAATGGCTATGTTGAAAATTTGGTGACAACATTCCTAAAAATGACTATTTTAAAAGCCTGAGTTACGCACTTCCTACGCACGCTCATAAGTTCGCGAATTTTCAATATTTTCATTCCAGATTTCCAACATTGCCATTTTACCAAATCTCCTTATGAGCAGTACAGCTGTCATTTTTCACATCTCACCCACAACGTGTTTCCACTCATCTAGCGCACAATGGCACAGTCGGTGTGCAAAATCAATGTATGGGACACATTAAGAAAATCACAGTGACACTGTTCATGAGCAGAGGTCTTAAAATGACTATGTTGAAAATTTGGTCACAAACTTCCTAAAAATAACTGTTTCATGAACGTGCGTTGCGCAGTTCCTATGCATGCTCGTAAGTTTGCAAATTTTCAATATTTACACTCCACTGACTTCCAAATACCTACACAGCACTTACAAGCAAGCAACATTCGGCATTGACAAATGCTTGATTTTGCTAGGCCATAGTCTGGGAAGTACCGTAGACATGCAGGAGCCTCTTTTTTTTTTTTCAACGAATCTTTATTGATCTTTTGATTTAAAATCAGCATCTACCACAGCTATAGGTAAAGACCTGGATGAACCAGGGTATACAGCCCAAAACTGACTGTATGAACTATATACAATCCCATATTTACAAACACAGCAGGAATCCATCTCATAGCTGTACACAAATCAATTAGCAACTCCTGTATCTAGGTTACATCTCGCATTCCATATTAGTCAAATATCACCAAAATATATAATCCAGACAGGTAAACAGGAGGCAATTCACAATCAACATAAGATAAAAAAAAGGAAGAAGAAAGAAAAAACCATAACAGGAGTAAACTCCACCATACCAGCACATATAAAGTTTTACAATGTTAATCCACTGGTGGAGATCAATACATCTATTGAATTAAATCAGAGGTGAAGTCCTGCCACGTCCACTGGAAAGAGAGAGAGAGAGTCCCCATCCCCACCTACAGTCTGGAAGGCTTACATTCCAAACTCATTTAACCCTTATTTGAATGACATGCAGGAGCCTCTTAAAACTAGTGAGATACATTGCATAGTGAGACTAGTTCAGGTGCAAGTCCAGCATTTCAGCAAGCATCCTGGAGAGCCTGAATTTTTCCTAGAGATACCGACTACAGAATCTGTGACAGCACCCATTCTAATAACTGTGTTGTTGAGTAATTTGGCTACAAGCTGTTGCTTAGAGCAGGCTAGTTTACAGCTGCAAGTTGTGTTACTGCACAGAGTCAAGTGTAAACCCAAGAACTGTATTTTCATTTGTCTGTACCAGGACAGGAGAGGTTTTCCTGCAAGCCTGCATTCTTCCATTCATCATGCAGCCAAGAGTCTGAGAAGACTTTCCAGACAGCCTTTTTTTCCCCCTGCAGAGGACCATCAGTATCTTCATCTCTGGCATAAGATCAAACCTTGGCTGAGGTTAGGACACTGGATTCCAACAGCTAAATTCATCAATTTAAATTACACATTCATCAGTCTTTACCTTACTTTAAAGCAGTCAAGCATCAGTAACATTACTTTCCATAGTGGATTACAATTTGGGATTTAATAGTTTATGAATGCATTTGAACTCATGGGCTGTTTGGGGATTTGTTTAACTAAAGCTGACCAAACTGAGCTGCAAACCAGCATCCCAGGCAACAACATCAGGCCTGCACCAGACTTTAACTATTACAAGGGGTACCTCAGGTGTAACTATAGTGACTGGTTCTGACTGTTCTCTTGTTGGGTGTATGCTGTTTGGGGAGAGCGGGGATCAGAAGAGCTGTATAAAAACTTGGGCTGTGCTAACTCTATATTTCCCCCACAGCTACTGCAGCTGCTAGATATTAAACCTGTTTCTATTGTACAAATGGTGTGGTTGTTGACTGCTACAGAGTTTACCTACTATAGATAAGTTTATGTGGGAAATTGCATTGTTGTGCATACCAGTGCATGGGTGGGCAAGCTCTAAGGTGAGAGTTGGGCAGGATCTGTGTCCTTGGGGGGGGCAGAACCCAAATCATCATCTAGCTTGCAGCATACTCTGGGTGGAGGCACCAAAACCATATTCCCCATATACCCTAGAGAGGTTGTGCTCAGGCAAGCCCCACACACCCATGGCCCTAAATCGTGGAGCCCAGCAAACAGGCACAGGGTAAGAGGATGTGACTCACCCTGTGTATACCATTGTGTGGCAGAAAAAGTGCATGTGAGAGTCACATCTGGTTTTACAGGGGGTAGTCATGCCACACAGACCTGACAGATTTCTTTGATTTGGTGATAAAGGTAGTGGACAATGGGCAGCTACAGAGATACTGTACCTTAACTTCATTAAAGCCTTCAGCTCCATCCCACAAAGAAGTAAATAAAATGCATGACCTGGGGTTGGTGGACAAGTTCACAAGATGGGTGGAAAACTGGCTGAGTGACAGAAAACAGAGGGTGGTAATTAATAGGGAGTTCTCAACAGATAGGCTGGTCACTGGTGGTATGCCACAGTGATCAGTCCTGCTATCAGTGCTCTTCAGCATCTTAAAGGAAATAGGAAATTATTTTTACGTAGTTAACTTCTCTTCCATCTTCCTTTCCATGCCAGTTACGTATTCTGACATGCTTTGATGATTTTTTGATAAAAAATCAATAAATAAATAATCTAGCTTTGGGGTGCCCTCAGATCTACACTGAGTTCCACTATCCCCACCAGCTACTGTTCTTGATTTTCATATTTCTAAGACATTCTGTGACATCAGAAACTCCCATTTAATGCTATTTATCTGAAGAGTCTAGAATGGGAGTTTCTCATGTCATATAATGTTCAGGCAGTATGAAAAGAGAGAGCAGCAACTGTTGACGAGAGAGGTATTCAGGGTAGTTACAAAGGCAACAAAATTAGATTATTAATTCAACAAAAAAGGTCAAAAACATATCAGAATACTGGGTAGCAAATAAAAAAACAACTGGAGAGCATCTAGAGGTGTAAAAACTGTTTCCTATCACCTTTAATCTGCAACATTAGATTAGGGATTCAGGGCAAGTAATGGCGCTTCCTGGATGATACTATGATATGTTACCAGGTGGACAGTGAGGAGGTCTCAGAATTGTTTATTTTCAAATGTTTACCAGGAAAGACATACTGAGCTGGTAACTTTATTCAGATGCATCCTGGAGAGAGTTGGGGAGGAGAGTAGACAATGATAAAATAAGATGCAAAATACAATGAATTAACAGTTGTGCAAATTAACAAATAGTTGATGCCATATATTATGTAAGCAATAATACCTGACAGAGTGGGTGGTATTGGGCTATACTAGACTGCCCAGGGGCATAATGTGTCCCAACACCACAGACAGAGGGCCTTATAGATCCTGGAAAGTCTGGTATAGCCCAATACTGCCCACCCTGGAGGGTATTATTGTCGCCAAAAAGTGGTTATAATTTAAAGTTTAATAAAATGTGTAAAAACTTAAAAAAAAGTTACAATTTAAAAAAAAGTGCCCTTTGTTGTAAAGTAGTCCCTATGTTGATATATATACCAGTAGAGGGTGCAGCTGTGTGTGAGAAGTGTTTTTTGACTGTTAGATAGTGGTAGTTCCAATCTTTATTATCATGAGACTTCTTTGGTTAGACATTTCTGAGTGGCACCCACCAGAGAAAATGTTGCTTGTGTGCCAGCTAGAGAGAACATTTTGTGTGTGTGCCAGGAGCTGAGAAGGAGAGATAAATCAATGCCAGCATTGTATGGAATACCCCCTTGAAGGAAACATGTGTGTTGGCAACATCAGGAGTGGAACAGGAGAGGTATGGAGCTATTCTTTAATGTGTCTACATAAGTGTATGACATAGTATTTTTCAACAAGGGGCAGTAAATGGGATAGGGAGTGGAGCCTGGGTTAGTCAAGGAGGTTTCTCCACTACTGCTGCACTCGTTGACTTGTGGGTTGAGTTTACATAGGTGACCACACAACCCGAAAGTAAGCAGGGAGGGTGGAGGAGGTGGAGCCGCATGTTTCATTCCTAATGGTCTGTCTCCCCCCCCCAATGAGTAGAGTAGAAGTATTTTTTTCTCTAATATATTGTAGTTTTAGCCACTCACAGTGGAATGCGATTGGCAGCTGTACTTTGATGGGGATCTGGGTACCAGGATCAGGAGAAAGAGATTGTACTCGATGATTTGTCGGTTGGCTGTGCTAGTTTTGAGAGGTAGGCACCTCTGTGCTAGTGCTACCACTACAGATATATAAAAAAAAAGTTTCGGAAGAGAGAGTTTTACTGTGCCTGGTGACACTTTAAGTGTGAGTGTGTGCTATTGCTTGCTAAGTGAGAAGAAAACATGGCAGAATTTGCTTTTTAAAAATTCTATGGGTACAGTAATCCTGGAACCAAATTTAGGTAAACAGAGACTGGGACTCATTATTTCCCGGTCTCTGTTACCTTGTACTTGTACTTGTTGGTGCTTTCAGCCAATCAGATTGCATGTTTTACTCTCTCCATTTTCTGGACAAAGGTATAGCAATTAAAAAATTCAACTCTAACAGATACAAGGTAACGTACACTGGAGCAAGAAATCTAAAAACAGAATACAGAATGGGGGAGTTAGTAGTAGAAACACAACAGAGGACAGGGACCCTAAAATAACAGTGCAGTTCAATAGAGCTCTGAGAAAGACAAATATGATGTTAGATTGTACAGAGAGGAGGATTGGCAGCCAAAAAGAGGGGCTTCTACCACTGTATAGGTCATTGGTTAGTTCTCACCTGAAATAGAGTGTGCAGTTTTTGAGACTCGATTTGAGGAGGGACAGGGATGAAGTGAAGGTGGTGCAGGGGAGGGTAACCAAGGTTATCCAGGGACAGTAGGGTAGAACTTAGGTGGAGAGAATGAAAGACCTAATCATGTAAACAATGAAAGCAAGAAGGGAGAGAGGGGACATGACTGACATATACAAATACCTCTAGGAAATAAACAGGGTGGATCGTAGGGGTTTTCTCAAACTGAGTGGGAACACAAACACCAGAGGTAACTCCAAAAAGCTGGTGGACAGCTAACTTAAATGCAATTCCAGAAAGTATTGTTCATGGAAAGGGTGTCAGAAGGCTAGAACAGGCTGCCAAAACAGGTGATCTGTACAAAAACTATGGGGAGATTCAAACATAGATGAGACAACCACAGGGCTTGGAATATATCGTATCAAAAGGTGAGGGGATTGGGGAAGAAGAAGTGTAAAGAACCACAAGGGCTCTTACATTCCACATTCTATAGGAAGGACTGGGCAGACACAATTCCCAAGTGGCATTTCTGAGCTTTTAGAGAGTAGAGAAACATGGCAGGAAATAACCATCAAAGCTGGTTATTTCCTGCATTAATTTTATTTCTAATGTCTGGAGATATTCCTAGGTCCAGCATCCAAGCATCATGGAAAGCTAAACATTGTTTCCTTAAACATTGGAAGACTTATCCCTAAATTTACTTGATTTGAAGCCTGGGTCACACTAGTGCAACTGGATGTTATATTGCTGATGGGAACCTGGCTCACTCCTAAGATCTCTGATGTCATTATCTCCCAGCCAGGCTTCACCCATTTCACAGAGGACCAGCTGGGCAAGCATGGATAGGGATGCCTTGTCTATTTAAGATCAGACTTGATGTGTTCCAAACTTGAAATAAGTGGGTTGAATATGGATTGTTAATGCCTGCTGGTTAAGCTCCTACTAGGAAGGAGACACACAACTCTGGCCCTCATGACAACTTATATACCACCTAATAAATACTAAAATGGCCTGATGTCCTTCTCCAGCTACTTAAAATTAATTGTAACTGGGAAATTATTGTCACAGGTGATTTCAATATCAACTGGACCTCCAAATCTAGTGTTGGACATAGGGATATGATTGGCAGTCTTTTCCTCTTCCAAATGGTGATTTAAAACACTAGGGCCAACTATAAACCTGGCACCAGTACCTTAGTAGACGGGATTCTGACCACACATCCTGGTAGGGTCAAAGATGTCATAGTCTACCTGACAACATCAGTTACACTTCCCAGTGCAATGCTCAGTCAACTAAACAGATCAAGCCCCCGGATTTACCACTAGCTGGGTCATTTGCAAAGACAAGGTGGTGGCATTTAAATCCTCCCTGGCTAATGTAGATTGGAGCTACCTGGATGTCATTCCCAACATAGACTCTTTCTTTGACTTTTTAACAGAGGAATTCACCGCAGCTTGTGACACGTTTACGCCCCCCCCAAAGTACAAGTTGTGGGGCAGCTCATCTGAATGGATCACTCTGAACTACTGGCCCTCATAAGGAAAAGGGGCAACAGGTGGTCCTTAGCAAGAGAGACTGGGTTATCAGTGTATTTACAAAAATACAGAGAAGTTCATAATAGATTCACTAGGATGATCAGACTGGCCAAATGTGAATATTGTAAAACCCAGCACACCCAAAACTGGTGCAAAGAGAAAATATTCTGGGAGACCATTTCTGAGCTCCTGGGCAAGAGCATGAAACAGTCTTGTAAATGTTTAAAACTGATGGGAGAGCGATTAGAGACTCAATGGAGTTAGCAAACAAATTCAACATAGCCTTTACAGACCTGAGTGCAGTCATCCCTGGTAGCCTGTCCCAGGGGACTCATGAAGGAGAAGGTACTGAAGCCCCTAGCAGACATGATCCTGAGACAGAGCACCATAAATTCTATTTCAAGAGATCTTCACCAAAGGCACTCTAAAACATACCAAAAGAGTTTTGGATAAAACCAGGGTTGGCAGTGACATGACTGATTTGAAGCTGCTAATGGTGGCCCTTGAGGAACTCACCCACCCTATCTCCAAAATAGTCAACTTTTCTCTGCAGTACTCACAGCTCCCTGGAGTATGGAAAACCACACTGGACATGCCAGTTTTCAAAAATGGTGACCGCTCTAATCTGGCTAACTATAGGTCAGTTTCCCTCCTGTCCTCACTGTCCAAGGCCCTGGACAGAATAGTTTCAGACCAACTGGTTGCTTATCTGGAAAAATACCACATCCAATGCCCACAACAGCATGGGCTCAGAAAGATGCATAGTACCAGCACTGCCCTGGTTGAATACACTAGCTACCTGCATGAAGTCCTCGACAGTGGAGACATGGTTGGAGCCATTTATATCGATCTGACTAAGACTTTTGACTTAGCCCATCACAAGCTACTGTTTGACAAGTTCTACTCCCTCGGTCTATCTTTGGGCACAGTAGTTTCATTCCATAGTTACCTCACCAACTGTTCCCAGCATTTAAAAATAGAGGGCTTCCTTTCTGACATAAGGACTTTATCCATTGGGGTACCTCAGGGTTCAATACTCGGCCCCCCTCTTATTTAGTCTGTTTAAACAATGTACCACAGTAGGGTGTGGGTTATGGTGGGATTTACCCATGCCTGGTGTGCCTCAAGCTGAGTGATCAAAATACACCAGGAGTGGGTAAATCCCACCATAACCCACACCCTGGAGTGGTATATTGCGATTATACAATGTCCCTCTTTTTTGTTGACAACAAATATAAAGAAAGAGTTTTTTGTGTATTTTAAATTATTTTCATTGACTTTATTGCACTGCCATGAAAAGTAGTTCTTGGTTGCTAAAGAACAGAGTCCTTGCCTAGCTTGCAGTTAATTTCTATCTGTATCTCCCCCTGCCCCCCCCATCTCCACAGGCACACATTATTTATTTATTTTTTAATTTTTTGTAGTTGTCTTTGGCAGGCAGTTAATAAATAGTGGTTGGCTTTACTGTGAATGGGTGAGCTGTTAAATGCCCCATCCCCTGCCCCAAAAGAGACACACAGAGAGTGAGATGAAATGGTTTATTTTTATGTTTTTTAATGGATGCTATTTTATTGCAGTTTTTTTCTTTTTCTTTTTAAGTTTGTTTGGATGACCTTTCTCAGTGACTGCAAGGCAGGGATTGCTTTGATGTGGAGCGAGCATGTCCCTTGGCAGTTGCTGCACTGAGCAGTTTCTGGTTCCTGCTTCTTGAGCAGTGCTGTTTTATCAGGCCTTTTTTTTGTTTAAATATGCCTAGAAACACAACATTTAAACATTTAAATTGATGTGGTTAGATAATGTCATGGCTGAGCTGATGGATTCCAAAGTGGGTGGACTAAGCTCCTGCAATACTGCAGTGTCAGGATTGTACACAAAATAAAAGCAAAGCTGGTAGAGTGGAGAGCAAGTGACAGTGGAATGGAAAGAGAGCCAGAAGTGAGGTGGGTGCAGCGGTCGGGTTACGGGAATGAGTTTTGAAAAACTCTAATGGGTCATATCTTGTTTGACCCATTTATTCTCTCACTTATGTTAAGGTTGTGGTATTTGCACAGTTACAGTACATAGCGGAAGCTGGTGGACTGCCATTTCCTGGGGATCCAAGATGGTGGATTTTGGTTTTCTATTAGTGAGTCGGAGTGTCTTTTTTGGCAGGTGCAGCTGGCTGGCATTTTTCCCATTAGTATATCACAGGATTTACCACGGGTAAAATGTGCTAGTCAGCCAATCAGATTAAACAATTCTCGAGCCCCATTGTATAATTATTAATAATCTACCTGAGGCCTGCTGATCCGCCATGGTACTATTATATTCAGATGATGCTGTCATCTTCTCCAGAAAGACTAACTACTGTAAAAGCTCAGCTGACCTACAGGCCAGTTTCAGGTACCTTGAAAAATGGTTCACTGTCAACAAATTGATTCTGAACTATAAAAAAAATGGAAACTATGCTCCTCTTGGGCCCAGAACTGAAAAAAAAAGATACTCCCAATGATCATCATCAATGATAAGGGACAAAGTCTGAAAGAAGTAGAAATCTTCAAGTACCTTGGTGTCTCACTGGATGATACCCTATTCTTTGCCCCACACATGGGCAACATTGTTACCACGGCAAACAAAAGAATAGGTGCCCCATATAGGAACTGCCAGAACCTCATAGCTGAAGCTAGATGTCTTGTTGTCGTTAGCACTGTCCTGTCCCTCATCAACTATGGCCTCCTTGTGTACACTGCTGCTAGTGACACTATATTAAGCAGGGTCAAGGTGATATGCAATAAGTCCTGTTGCTTTGTACTGGGACTGACAAGCTCACCCACAGCTGTGCCCTGTTCTCTTTTACTAATTGACTACCAATGTATGGCAGATTAAAATACCAGAGCTGACTGCGTGGTAAAAATGCACTGTTGAGTTTCACTCCCCCTCAGCCATACATAACTGCATCGACCCTGTTAACAATCGATATGCTGATGGGAGGTCAACACCACAACAACAAAGATCAGCATAGCAACAGATCTCGCTCAGAATCGGCAGGTTGCTGTGCTGGTTCCTGTAGACACCGGTGGTGCAGCTCCCAGTGTTGTGCCCCATCCCTGAGACAACTCCAGCCTGGAGTTGGAAATCTAGAGTCCAGGGGGTGTGGAGGGCGGAGTCCCCCGAAGGAAACTTTCTGGCATCCCCGACAGTACAATGCCGACACTTGACATTGTGTCTGTCGCTGTCAGGGATGTTGGCATCAGCGCTGTCGCAGCGCTATAGTAAAACCTTAACAATCTATATTGTGCCAGAAGCATGACAAGATGTGCCCTAGAATTGTTTCTCTGAAACTAACCTAGGAAAGTGCTCCTTTGCCATTCAGGCAGTAGGCTGGATGAATGAGATGCATGAATCCCTATTAAGCCTCCCAAATATTGCCAGTTTAAATAAAACACTGCACACAGCCCTCTCCTCAAACTCCAACTATACTTGCTTCAAATAATCTATGAACTCGCATTACATGTGCTGAAACTCCACACTGTTTTGTTACTGTATGGCTTAATCTTCATATCTAACACATGCTGAGTTTGTTTTAACTATATTGCACCAGAACTGATGAAGGTGTTTTACTATTTTATATGTAACAATATTTGATGTGGAACCTTTGTCAATGAACAGCTGTGCTCAAAAGTACTTTCTGAATAAATGAATGAATGAATACATAAATATATACATAAAGATATTTTTCTCTAGGGTTTCTATATAATCTCAACCATATACTGTAGTATTGGTAACAAATTGCTGAGTCTATGAAACAGAAGGCATCATGATTTTGATGGCTGTTCAGGTCCAGTGGATAAGACTCATCCGGTCACCTCTGGAAGAGCAAAACCTAACTACTGTAGATGGAAATGAAGTAACTAGTAAGATCCAGCAGGGTGAACAAGGATGCCCTAACAGCTTCACCTGTTAAAACTATAACCGTACAATGTGTTTAAGGTATACACAGTGCATTTATGTGGTGGACAAATATGCCTTAAAAGAAATAATTTTTTTAACTTGCATTTTGCTAAAAAATACTTATGTCAGGCAAGATATACATTACCCAATGTCATACAGTAAGAGCACAAAATATGTAATAATTGAGTACACATTGTTTACCTCAGTCATAGGCATTCCAGTACAATGCTTAGTTTAATATTTGGTATAAAACAAAAAAAAGATAATATTAAATGCATGCTAAGTGTACAGTAAAAACTAGAGACAGGATCAATGTCAAACATGTTTTGACCAAAAGGTCTTCTTCAATAACTGTCCGAAAGAGTAAAAAGCAAAGTTAGTGGAGAAGTAAGTGGAAATAATGTCTCTATATGTGAGGAAGGAAAACAGGGGAGGATTTAGGAGAAAAAGTGATAATAGGCAAAGTAAGAATAGAAGCTGGAACATAAAAAGGTGATGATGGGTATGAAAAGGCATTGCAGGATTTAATGAGCAAAGGAGTCCTCAAGTGGGGATTAATTAACAGAGCAGAGTGAGAAGGCTGAAAGGTGACAAAGGTGGTTGAAGGAGACAGAGACATCAGGCAGCTGGTTATGGAACCCACTAGAGATAGGACATTGCTGAACCTGGTATTTACAAACAAGGCAGCACTGCAGATGTCACAGGGGCTTGTCCCCTGGGTACAAATGATCACTGTACTGTGTGGTTTGGCATATGTATTGGGCAAGAGAAATCACACACAGAGATTATTGTTCTGGACTTCAGAAGGGCAGATTTTAAAGAAATGGGAGACTGCCTTAGGAAATACCTCAAAAGGGGATGGCCGGGGGGGGGGGTGGAGACCCAATAGCTAAGGCAATGTCATGCTGTTTGAAGGATGGAAGCAAGGGCAGGAGGAGGAATGAGGCTACTATGGTTCTCAATGTCGGTGGCTAAGGTAGTAGGGGAGAAAAAGAGGTGGTGGGGCAAAGACAATGAGGAGCTTCAAGCATACCTGGGATAGGCACATGGGCATAGTAAGTAGAAGAAAGGGAGATGGGAGGGTCACAGATGACCAGATAGGGTCCCAAGTGTCAGAATAGGCAGAGAAAAATCAAGCAGATTGGATGGACCTACTGGCCCTATTCTACTGGCAAATTCTATGTTTCTATGGAGAAAATGAAAATAGATACTGTATGCACACATACAGTGAAGCTCACCAGGATGAAGCACAGTGTCACAGGTTTACTGCATGACAAAAGGGATCAATGCCCATTGAAATTTGCATGGTTTGCTGCAGTAACTCCACTGCAGAATTCTGCAGTGCTGCGCTTCATTGTGGTGGGTTACACATACAGGATGGAAATGTGTTTAGACATGCCCACACATGGAAACATATTATGAACACATGCAAGCAAAGATGTGATAGGAGTGAGGGTAAAAAGGACAGACTATAGTTGTAAACCATAAGGTGGCCAAAAGATATCAGTAGAAAATAAGTCTGTCATTTAAAACAGAGGGCTGCTGGAGGCCTGTTTGGATGATAAGCTTGGTTTCTTTGTTTTTTCTATGGTCAACATCCCAGAAATCCTGCTGAAGGACACCGCCAGAAAGATCATTGGCATTATGGTCCCTGGAGGTAAAATGTGATACAATGGGTTTATCAGTGTCTCTGTTTCTGACTGTTCTGTAATGTTCCCTGAATCAGTCAGCCAGGAGTCTATCAGTTTCTCTGTTGTAGATAGCTGCACACTTCAGGCAAAGAATACAACATATGATATTACTGGAAGTGCATTAAAACTCTTTAGTGATGTAAAACACCCATGGTATCTTGAATTTCAGTGACACTAGAAGTAAATTTGCAGGTATAACAGTGGGTTCTGTTGCAGGCTTTGATACCTGGTAGGGAGGAACTGTTAGGAGTAGGGAGGCTGCTTTGTACCAGGAGATTCTGAAGGTTGGGTGGTCTGCAGTATGAGGCAATTGGTGGCTCTGTAAAGGAAGCTTCACTATTACGGTCAGTTTGCAGAACAGGAAAGTTCCTAGTGATGGTCCAGTGAAGAGAAGGGGGCTTAAAATGGAAAGGAAGCACCAGTAGAATGTGTGTTGTTGCTGTTGCATGAGAGTATCCCATGAGTGAGGGTCAAGGTAACAGGGCATATTACTGACCTGGGTGAGTGCTCTGTCCACTGTGCTTTCTGTGCATCCCCTATTAATAAAAAAACTGCATTATTTGAGTCTGCTCAGCAAAATCATCATCTTCACAGCATAACCTGCAAAGTATAAGAAGCTGTGAATACGGCAAACCATTCCTAATGTGTTTGGGATGGAAGGAGCTCTAGAGGAGAAAACTGTATGAGTCAGTGGATTTGTAATAAACCTGTCTGCAGACCAGTGTTCGGCACAAACAGTTTGACATCTAGAAAAGGCAGTGTGGATGAGGAGACTTCAGCTATGTACAGAAGGGAAGGATGAGCCATCGTAAACTTGTCTGAGAAGATTTGGAGGGTTTCCCTGGAGCAGAAGGTGGCTACCACAGAATCATCTGTGTAGCATTTGCAGAGGTCAGGCACAGTTCCTGTGAAGAAGAGAAAGAATTGTTCCTCAACCCAGCCAACAAACAGACTGTTAAAGCTGGGACCCATCATGGTACCCTTGGCAACTCCACTGAACTGCTGAAAAAAACTGCTATTAAAAGAAAAAGCATTAAGAATAAGAACAAGTTCAGCAAGTTGAGTAAATGTGTGTGTCGGTGACTGCTGGACTTTCCGCTTATTCCAAAAATGCTGCACAGGGGTCAGGCCATCACTGTGGGTTATCACTGAGTAAAGAAATTTTATATCCATAGTAAAATGAGCTGATGGAAGCCACTGAATCTGAACCTGTCAAATAAGTGGAGAGCCTGGTTAGTTTCTTATGTAGGAGGGCAGGGCTTCAAGGAGGTTGTCTCATGAGGCTGTCCAGAAATCCTGAAATGTGGGATGTGCGGCAGGAGCAGGCAGCCACTGTAGGGCATCTAGCTTACCTGTTTTGTGGATTTTGGGAAGGAGATAGAACCTGGGTGCCTGAAGGCCCTGAAGTATGAATCTCATAGCAGAAGCAGGGAGTTCTTTGTTTTCAATACCAAAGCTGATGATGGTGGTAACCTTTGACTGATAGTTGTCAGTGGGGTCCTGTGAGAGAGGAAAGTAAAAAAAATGTGTCAGAGTTGCTGTATGGCTTCAGTGATTTATACAGTATTTCCTTTTGCCAAACCACAACAGTGCCACATTATGAACTGTTTAATAACAATGCCATTCCTGTATTGCAGAAATATGAGGGTTGCAAGTTCCCCATCAGGTTAGGGTGATAGTACCTGCAATGAAAATTGAAGTTAGTGGTGTAGTTCAAATACTGGTTAACAAAATAATCCACAGCAGCAGAATGTCATAGAGGTGGGGTCCATGCATTGTGTCAGGGATTGATGTTTTTCATTATTCTAGTAATATTTTCATTGTCTGCTGGAAGAGAAAGGCATACTCTATGACAGAAGTGCTGCATGCAGACCAGCTTGAACCTGAGGTATATCAAGACATTTAGGTGTGGACACAAAAGAGAGAGAGAAAGACCCTGGCTAAGGAGAGATTGCTCAACTTGAGTCAGGGAGAGAGCTGGAGAAATGACAAATACCAAATTGCTCAGTTATGTCTGACTGGAAGGCTTTTGTTGCTTGCTGATCTGACAGGCCAGAGACTGGAGTTCAGCAGATTTGGTGTGTTTAGGAAACTAAAGGAGTGGAGTTAAGTTGTTGGATGCAGTGTTTAATAAAAGGAAGGTGGTGAGGATCTGTGCATTGCAGAAAATCATTTTGGTTCTGGATAGCTCTGTCCACAGAGATCAGCTGTTTTATAGAGAAAATGGTAATAGTAATAACTAGTTTCCTGGAGAGAGTATTTCAAAGTTTTATAGTGGTGTAAACATGTACTATACCTCAAACTCAATGAATAAGGGTGGAATTTCAAATGGAAACCTTGAGGAATAACGTTTTGGTGGCAACATGTGCAGAGAAACTGTGAGTGACTACACATTTTAGTCTTTGAGCAAATGACAGAAAATAATTCAAGAAAAGGTTTAGAAATATAAGAAAAGAGACCAGACATTGAGGAAATGAAGGAACATTGTAGAGATTTGAAAATTGATTTTAGAGTAGGCATAGTGAGTCAGTTGGTATTTATCTCTTGACTAGATTGTGTTCATATAGCAAGCACTATGGGTAGATTTATTTACTTATTTGGTTTTTGATTACTGGGTAAGTGCACTATGATCAAAAACAAAGACGTCCAGAAAAGGATAAGACAAACCAAGGCTACAGACCTTACCTTAATGGTACCTTGAAAAGAAGCCCCCCCCCCACACACACTGTATAACTACTAAGGTATGAAATGACCTCCTTTCACTCAGATATGGAGCAACAAATCCATCCACCTGTTATTAATAATGCCATCTGATTTCTCAGTGTATGTGTTATCTTTTCAATGCAGCAGATATTCAGTAACCTATGCTCCCATTCTTGTAAAATTGGGGTTGGGGGTGAAGACAGTGTCAGGTTATAACTTTCTTAGCAGTTGTAAGAAGTATAAGTATATACCACTTCTGATGTTTTCTCCAGTTTTGTCTAGCAAAATTAACAACACAGCTGTCACTGGCATTAATTCTTGTAACTTTGGGCAGGTTTGTTGGAGATCTCACTTGGTTGAAATATGATGTCAGTACTGGGCACTTCCATAAAATGTGCATAATTATAGTGTGTGTATTGCCACATGCCCTCCAGCAGGCAGCACTGCCCTGCATCAAGTATTTAGCCATAATGTTTTGGATCCAATAACATCTCAAGGTTATCTTTCAGGCATATTCCCTCTAAATATTTGATGGCATCTAGAGTAAAATCTTCAGAAGCCAATAGTATTTGATATCCTTGAGATTTAATATGGGAAGGGAGGTCACCAGACAAGACCATAATAATGAGGATCACAGATAGATGGAATTGTTCCCTGTCACACTCCTTGGCAGCTTTGGCAAGTAGGTAATATCTGGCTTATAGGCAATGATAGTAATCCATACTGTAGCTTGCAAGTTACACTCCTTCCAAAGCTGGATAAAGGATCTAATTTCTTCTGTCAACTAAAATTGAAAGATATGGTTGTTTATTTATTTAAAAATTTAATCAGGAAAGACATTCTGAGCTTATAACAGCTCATTTCCAGATGCATCCCGGGGGAGAGGGAAGTGGGATATAACTAAACAGTAAAACTACTATAAATAAGAAGTAAGATAAAATACCAAAGTAATATGAGAAGCAAAACTATTAAATTAGTTGCAAATAGAAAATGAATACAAGCAAAACACATTATTATAGGGAAAACAGTGGAAAAGCATAAACAGAGTAAAACTAGTGAAGGGGAGAATGAAAAGAAATGGGTCATAGACAGCAGCAGGTAGGATAACAAAAGTCATACAGGAGAAATTTTAGGGAGGAAGAGGAAGAGGGAGATTGAACTGGAATGGGAAAAGAGGACCAAAGTTTAGGAAATCATTAAGAAAAAAGCAGATTGACTAACAGTAGATTTTCTAGAAGGAATAGAGAGAGAATGGGAAATATTATTTCACAGTGGGCAGGAGGATGAAGGAGGAGAGAATAGATGGGAATTAAAATAAGAGGGAAGGGTGCCAAACCAAAATTTGGATATAAAAGAGACACAACGGGAAAGACACCTAGCATTAAGGGAGAGAAGAGAAAGGGTTGAGTAAAGAGGGCAGTGGTGAGCATGAGGTGGGCAATATAGAGCAAAACAACAAAAACAATGAAACAGGGGGTCCAGTCTGGCAAGGGAGGATTTAGGGGCTCCACTTTAGACTAAATCACTGTAGTCAAAGATAGGGAGAATAATTTTTAATACAATTTCTCTGTGTATTCTACTTCCTGCCCACACTTTATTCCTATACAGTGCTCCAAGCTGATGGTGCAGCTTATGGGGGACAGCATCAGTATGCACTGAAAAATCAAGATGCCACTCAAGGTAGACCCCAAGGTACTTAAAGGAGGGAACATCATCAATCTTAGTACCATCAAGGGTATTAAATAGTGGGACAGAATTAAGTCTGGCTAGACTATGATGGGTGTCAAAAGTTGTGGAGACAGTTTTCTTGACATTGAAGGACAGTTGGTTAGATTTGAACCAACGCTGAATGTTGTCAAAGTTCAACTGCAGCTGGAAGGAAAGGTCTTGGGTAGGGGAGCCAGAAACAAAAAGAACTGTCATCAGCATACATATGAATTAACACAGAAGAACAGACAGTTGAAAGGTCATTTAATAAAACGGAAAAGAGAAGAGAACCCAAGACAAACCCTTGAGGGACACCTGAGCTAATAGGAAGTGGACATGAAATGGATTTGCTTATCCGGGCAGCTTGAGACCATCCTTCAATGAATGAATGAAACCAACTGACTAAAGAATCAGACAGGCCTGTTGCTTTGTGTTTGTCCAGAAGGAAGGAATGTGCCACAGTGTCAAAAGCTTTAGCAAGCAGAACAAAAATTGCAAGAGTAAAGGGCCCTTCATCCATACCTGAGAGTATGGTATCAGTAAGCCAAAGTAGGGAGGTAGAAGTGGAGTGGAATTTCCTAAAACAAGACTGGAAAGGTATGAAAAAGGAGGAGTTGTCAAGAAAGGAATAGAACTGAGAGATAACAATGTGTTCCTGCAACTTTGCCAAGGTGGGGAGGAGAGATATTGGATGGAAGTTACCAGGAGAGGTGGGATCACCACCTTTGTGGAGAGGTATGATGGTAGGCTGTTTCCAAATATTAGGAACAGTAGCAGAGGAAAAGGAAATATTAAGTTGAATAGTAATTGGCAGAGCAATGGCAGTAGGAGAGAGAAGGAGAAGCTTAGAGTCAAGACCATCGGGGCTACCTCACTTAAGAGGATTAAGGGCACACAGTGCCTTAAGTAAAAACAGGGGAAGTGATAGGAGAGAAGGAAAAAGAAAGAGGAGAGAATGTCAGAGAAAGAGAAGGAGGGGAGAAGAGGAAAAGAGGAAGAAGGTATTAGAGAGAGGGCACAGGTAGTAAAGTAGGTGTTAAAAAACATAGCAACAGCAGAAGTGTCAAAGATAAGGGAGACACCAACCTTGAGAAAAGAAGATGGAGACTGGGTCTGAGGGGTGAAAGTAGAATGGATAACATTCCAGAACTTGAAGGGATTATTAATGTTGTTTTAGAATGTGGAAGCAAAATACTCAGATTTTGCATGTCTGATGGCCTTGGTGCAGAGGTCGCAAAGGCATCTACGGCAAGCCAATGAAGACTGAGAACCAGAGATTTTAAATGTACACCAGGCAAGGTCTCTGCTGTGAAAACAAGTATATACCTCAGCTGATATCCAGGGAAGATGTGAACCACACACTCTTGTTTTTCACTGAGGTGCATGAATAACCCATACAGCCAAGAATTCAGACTGAAAATCATGTGGGGCAGAATTTATATTACTGACTGCAGAGATGGGGGGGTGGGGGCAATCAATTGACCAGAGCAGTTAGGAGATAGGCTAGAATCAAGTGATTTAAAGACTATAGACATATGAATGGGGGCTTTAGGATGATGTAGTTTACACACACAATAAACCATATGATGATCACTGAGGGCATCAGGAAGGATACCTGCATACACAACATGGTTTGTATGAGAACCGAGGACTTAGTCTAACAGAGTGTTATAAGGATTTCAAATTTAAATGAGTGGGTTCAGAAATCAATTGGGTCAGCTGCAGTTGACCTTACATTTTGTGAGAATTTATCTGCATGGGGGGGAGAGAGAATTTAAATTGAAGTCACCAAGTATAAGTAGCTCACCACTTGAGGAGTTAGAGCAGATAGAAGAATAAAGCTCAGTAATTAAAGCAGAAGATGTATTAAGGCAACAATAAAGACAAGCAATAAAGATGGAATAGAGCAGGGAAGGGAAAGTTTAATGAGGAGCATCTCATGGGATGAGGGGAAGGAGATAACAACAATAACAGTCATAAATTGGAACCTAGTGGATATATAGACTGTAACACCACTATCCCTTTAAGAACAATATTGCCAGAATGAGGTGTAGCCAGGAATAGTTACATCAGAATTCTGGACCTTAAAGGAGAACCATGTTTCAGATAAAACTGGTACAACCGGCCAGAGGTTAAGTATAATAGATATTAATTGGTCAATTTTAGGGATAAAGCTATGGATGTTTAAATGAACCACCCTCAAACCTTTAGGAAGCAGCAAAGGTGAAGGTGTAGTGGGGCCAGGATTAATTTCAGTGTCACCTGCTAACAAAAGTAGGAGGATGATAATGAGTTTTAAAGCAAAATTATGCTGACTGTAAGGGGGAGGGAGAAAATGAGGAGGAATAATAGGAGAAAAGGGACAAAAGGTACAAAAGGTACAAAAGAGTTTCCAGGTGAAGAAAAGGAGTAGGAAGAAATTGACACAGAGCTCACCAAAGGAAGTGAGTGGGAACAGGAGTTGAGGAGGATGGGAGAGTAGGTGAAGAGGAGATGGGAACAGTAAGAGAGTAGATAGAGGAAGAAACAACAGGCTGATGAGGGGTGAAGAGAGGAAAATAAGGAAACAGAAAAACAAGAGGCGTTAACAGCATAGTGAAGCTCAGATGGAGGCAGTGAAATAGAAATAAAGAGACGAGGGCTGAACAGGAATAAAGGGTAATGTTTGAGGTATGATAGGCCCAGATAGGAAGGCAATAGGGATGCAGCACAGAAGATAAAACAGACCAGAGTATTTACACACTGAAAAACTCCTTAATGCAAGTAGAAAACAACACACAAATAAATTACCCTTTCCTAAATGGAGTAAACTTAAAGGCTAGTACAGCTGATACTATCAGGAAGCTTGCTCATACAAAGCAAATTAACCAGATACACTTAAATTCAGCAGATTAGACAATATAATTAAACACAGTAGCTTGTACTACACAGCATGTACTTAGTTTAACTATAATTAGACTATACTACAGGAACAAAATAACCCATTCAAACCCATCCTATTCCATGTCTTATATTTATCGAAATACTGGGCTGGGCGATATGAGTCATCATATGCTAAGTTTCATAACAAAATAAAATATTTCACTATCACCTTCTCCCTCATTAAATGTCCCCAAATCTCTAATATCTGTTGGGTTAGGGTGCAGTCCATAACCTGCAATCTTGGGGGTAATGGGTGAGCAAACAATGCCCATGATGTATAGTGCAAATAGGCAGTCCTTTCTAAGCATTTCCAATGTGCCTGATACTGGGGCAGCCAGCAAAATAAATAAAAAACAAACAGACATGGCACATCCCACCCTACTATACTAGTAGCTACAGTTTCTTTTTCACTGAGAGGGTTGTGGATGCATGGAACGGCCTTCCAGAGGAGGTTGTGGAGTCAAAAACAGTGGTGGAATTCAAGCATGCATGGGACAGTCATAAGGCAATTCTAGGGGGTGGGGGTAGGAAGAAGTAGGCTGCTGGTTAACTAGGATCTGCAGCTTATCCATTAGGTAGGGAAATGGGCAGACTGGGTGGGCCAAGCGGTCCTTATCTGCCATCAAATTCTATGTTTCTATGTTTCTTATATGCCACATTGGTCTGTCTCCATGCCAGAGATAATGGCGCATGTGTTTATTCCACCGTACAAACTGCTGTTTGGGGACAGTGAGTGGAAGAGTTTGAAATAAATGTAAGAGCCATAAGAGGATATTCATCTTCACAGAATCTGCAAGACTGATTAGTGGCATGGGGAGACATTGCCACCATCCCAGGTCATCCAGTATCTTTTGTGTCAGTGGGGCAGCATTTAATTCAAAAAGACAGGTCAAATCAGTTGAAATAAATATTGCAAGATACTTAATATAGGACTGAGTCCACATAGCCATGTAAATGTATGGGTGCAGGCCATTCAAAGGGTTCATAATGACATTGGAAGACTGCCAACTTACCTTAGTTTAATTACTAGTCAGCTAAACAACCATATTCTTCTAGTGTCTGCCATAGGCGTGGGAGGGAATCTGTCAGATTGGTTAAGTATATCAACAAATCAATGGCAATGAAAGCCACAGTATGCCCCTGCCTTTCACACCCGCATCCATAATGTCTCTCTACTCCCAGAGTGGTTGCGCTAAAGGCTCTACAAAGAGAGCAAAAAGTAGGGAGGACAGTGGGCACCCCATCTCGTACACCTTGTTAACTGTAGTTTTTGTGAGACTGGTCCATTGGCCTTAACATATGCCCGGGGATCAGTATAAAGAGCCTTAATCAAATTTTGAAACTGTGAGGAATACCCATGCAAGCCCGGGTTCACTGAAGAAACCTCCAGGACTCCCTGTCAAAGGCTTTTTCTGCATCCAAGCTTAAGACTATTGTGGAGAATTTGTCCAGGAACACTTGATGTAACAACAGGAGTGTCTGTGATATTATCCTTTGTTGGTTGGGCAGTAATGAAGCCAGTTTGATCTGGCTCAATTATGTGGGGGAGAAGCTGCTCTTGTCTGTAAGCCATTATGGCTATGAATAATTCATAATATACATTTGGCACTGAAAGTGGTGGGTACAATTCACATTTCATGGGATCCTTGTCTAGTGTGAGGGTTGCTAAAATTGATGCATACCTCCATGTCCCCTGGGGGGCACCACACTGCAGGAAAGTGCAAAGTAAGATTGGTAGCAGCAGGTCTTTGATCACTTTTGTAAAATTTGTCACAGTAACTATCCAGCTCTGATTTTGGAATTTTTTAAATTTGGTGATGGCCATGGATTTCCACTGGTGCAATAGGAACTTCCAATGTCCAGTTATGTTACTTGGTTAGTTGGGGACAGCAAGTTTCTGAAAAATGTGGAAAAAGCTAATTCAACAGGTTCCTTCAGTCTGCCATACAAGTGACCATAATATCTGTGCAAAAGTTATAGAATTTGGTGGAACTGCATTTTAAGTGATTGTGCCAGTTCTGAATTTATTTGGCAAGTGGAAATGTGTCCGAGATTGGTCTGACAGAGGAGTCAAGATGGCAACAGGATGTCTCTGTGGTGTACAGCTCCACAAACTCTCCTCCCAGTATGAAAGTTTTCATACTCCAGCAGCTCAAGCAATTCAAGTAAATGACCCTGCATGATGATTTATCTGAGCTAGTAAAGTATAAAAAATCATCATAGAATGGCTCAGTTTCTGGTTGGATTTAATCTCTTTATGACTCCTAAGAAAGACACCCTTGTAAATAAGAAGTCAGCCAAACTACCAAACATTTCTGGGAAGCTGTTGAAATAGCTGACTATGATGACCAGAAAAGCAAGGAGCCCAATTTTGAAAATGAAACAAGTTTCAATTGATTTTGATACTCCTGCTGAAATTTCCAGTGCTGTTAAATTACTCACTGTTCCTCAGCCTGGCTCACCTGCGCAATCTTCCAAACATAATGCTTCACCTGCTGAATTTGTGAGTCAGCCTTCTTCCACATTCCAAAAGGATTCCCCCTTGGGAATGCAGCTGGATGATTCCCTAATGGAACCATCTACTAGTACTTCTGGAGTAGCAGGAACATTTGCAAATATAGCAGAGGCTGAATCTTTTAATCCTCTCTGAAACTCAAGGGATCTTGAGAAACAGGAACCCAGAGCCATGCAGTAGAATAAACTCTGAAATGGTGGCCGACCTAAAATGGACTGACATTGAGCAGTTAGAATGAATTGTTTGCTGGTGACCTGCAGCTCAGAATTCAGGAGGCATTGGGGGTAACACAAATGACCGGTCAAGCATAGGTCCGGAACCATGGTAAGTATTTGTTAATGCTGAGGCGGTATGCTTAAGGTCTTCTAAAATGGGAACAGGTATAAGGAGTACTGTTATTGAGATTAATAAGGAAAATCATATGCCTTTTTTGTTTGCAGTTACCTTGAATGTTGAAGGTGTCTGCAGTCCTGAAAAAACTGATATTGAGAACTCACAACATCTTGACACTGTAAAACTGAATCTAATTCCAGAGCAATCGAATTTTGAATGTTTACCTCAAACAATTTCACCCATTAAAGAGATGGAAGTTAATCAGAAGGCTCAATTTTAAACAATTCAGGTAAAAGAAATATTGCATCTCATAGTCTAAATTAAATCAGCCAAACATGAACTTGTCGTGTTAATTACAACATTCTTTTGATCCTAAAACAAGCAATGTCCAGAGCCCATAAACCCTGCCCAAGCCCAATAGTCTGAAGACTCAGCAAGTCGATCAACTGAGGCAGGAATCAGGAGAAATGTCCATTTGAAAAGGAAGATCAAATGACCTGCTATGAGTGGAGTGAGAAAGGTATGTACCATAAATGAATTTTCCCAAGTGTCAGATAGCTATGATGTTCATATGGAGCCCTATTCACAAAAGGTGTGGATTGGATATGCGCTGCATATCCCCGGTGCATAGCCCACCTGCACCTGGCTGCACACACTGTGCCCCATCCATGGTATGCACCACACAGGTCTTCCCCCACCAATGCACCCAATCCATGGCCAATCCCCAGCCAAGCGTGCAGCTCCACACTGGGGTGGGCAGGGGGGTGGGGAGCCGTGGCAGCACTCAGTGTGATGCACAAAATCATGGAGTGCTGCATGCGGCAGCTGATGGCTACATGATCCGAGGGCTGCCATAAACCCAAATGGAATATTATGTGCCATCAGGTGATGGAGCCTCCAGTCGCAGCAGACACGGCAGGGGGGCGCATCGCCCTCCCAATAGGGATGCTCCTGCCATCAGGGCACACTGGGTGGGCTGGGGCCAGTCAGTCAGAGTCATTGCCTGTGCACCAAGACTAACATGGCACCCTTTGGGCACAAGGGATCCACTGCAGGACCCAGTCTGGGTAGCCGACTGGCTGTGTGGCCGGGTCCGTAGCCCCACACTGGACCACCCCTGCTAACCTGCACATCAGAGGGTGGGGCCACTTAAGGGAGGTGGGCAGGGACCAGTGCTTGAGAATACGGTCCCCGTGTAGATCTCCCATGGATGTGGAGCTGTGTGGGGGATATGTGCCATTCGCACGTGCTCCCTCCCTCTTTTGTGCATAGGGCCCATGATGAATAGACCAACTCTTAACATCAGTGTCACTGTTATAAGAAAGTCACTCTCTGTCAGGCAGTTTAAATAAAGAGGATGACTTTGAGCATGCTGATAGTGAGAGTGAATATTAAGATGACTCACCCCCACCCTCGTGGGTTAAGTCAATTTTGAGACAGATCCAGCAAATTAGCAATAAGTTAGACAAAACGGAAATTTTATATATGAAACTTAAATGTCAAAATGTATTAGAACAACTGATTATAGAGAATAAGGATCTCAAAACAGGAATTTACTGTGGCTCAACAAAGAATTGCTATTTTAAAAGAGGAGAACATTCATTTGAAAAGAAAATTTATATTCTTAGAGCAGACGAATTGAGACTTTAAAGATAAACTGCTGGATTTTGAAGCTAGACCTAGGAGGAAAATATATGTGCTTTTGGAGTACTAGAGTCATGGGAAGATGGAAACTCATTGAGAGAAACCTTGAAAAATTTATTGCAGCATATCTTGACATGGATACAGTGAATGTTAATTTTGAGAATCCACAAAACTTACAAAACAAATCATACTCCACAAGGACCACCTCAGACAATCATTGCAAAATTTTTCAAATCTAAGGATAAAGACAAGTTCATGATAGAAATATAAAAGAAGAAAATAAAATTAAACTGATGGGGGCTTCTATATCAATTTTTAATAATCTTTCACCAGCTCTTATTATGGAAAGGAAGACATTTGATGCTTTAAGAAAAAGGTTATGGGACAATAATGTTAAAACTACTACTATTTACCCAGCCAAATTTAAAGTTATAATTGATGGAATCAGATTCACTTATGAATCACCGAAAGAGGCAGAAGAAGATTCACAAATTAGAATGCAGAAATTATTCCAATGACTACACTTAGCAAGAACAAATAACATATTTATAATTGTTTAATTTAAAGAAGTGCTATGTTTCTAATTGACTCGATCATAGTTTCTCCTCCAGGTTTAAGAGGTAATAGAACTACTCAGAGCAGCCAGGAAAGGCGAGTGCGTGTGTGTGTGTGTGTGTGTGTGTATGTGTGTGTAAGGGAGCATGATGAAATTTAATGTCAAGCAGCCCAAGTGGGCAGCATTATGTATTTTCTTTGAGTCGTGGTTTAAGTTCTCTGCTACAGTATATGTTTTTTTTGTTGTATGTGTGTGAGCAGGAAGAAATGAGATTAGTCTTTTTAATCTATGGGACAGAGAACAAAAGGCATTTGTTTTATGTGACAGTAGCAAACTGAAAAGCTAAAAAAGTATGGTTTTCTTCCATAGACAAAAATTATTTAATTGTGACTGATTTCCCAAGCTCTTCAGTTACATATACAGTAGTACAAGTGTTCTCTGTTACAACTACAACTAAAATAATTAGTTTTTTCTCCTATAACATTGATGGGGTTCATTCATCTGTTAAACACACTAGATTATTAAATTATATTAACAAAACCAAAGCTGATTGTATATGTATTCAGGAAACCCATTTAAATAATGTAAAAATAAATAAACTTAAACAGAACTTGATATCCCACATTGTAAGTTTAGAAGGGCCAACCAAGAAAGCAGGTGTGGCAATTATAGGAAATCACTAAATACAAATATTTTAGATGCATTTGCAGATTTAGAAGGGAGAATTATATTAGTCAAAATTTTGATATACAGTAAACAATTTACCATAGGTTCTATTTATGCGCCATTTGTTGCATATGCAAATTTCTTAGCGACCTTAACGGAGGGCTTACTTAAAATCCAGGCAAAGGATATTATCCTACATGATGATTTTAATACCTTATTAAGCCATAATTTGGATAAATATTCAAAACATTTACCAGCTAACAAGCAACAGTCTACTTTTTTGCCAAACATTTTGGAGTTACATGATTTAATTGACTTCTGGAAACTAAAGTTTCCAAATATTAGAAAATGTTCACATATTGACAAAAAAATCAAACGTTTATAAGAACTGATACATCTTCGTTTCAAAAACATTAGTTCCCCAAGTTGAGCAACCATTAATAAATACAATTATGATCTCAGATCATGCACCGATTTGGTTAGATTTTAGAGTACAAGATACATTTAGAATCTTTAAGCACTAGTTTCAAATTTTCAGCTTTAACAAAAACAATAAAAATAAAGTTGCACATAATTTCTTTAAGGGTGTTAATACAATTTATAATTTCAATCCTGAGGATGCATACAGTATGCCTCCAAGCATCCACCAAGCCTGTTTCCTGCAGCAGCTTTTTGTAATTATGCTGAGCAGATATGAGGGGTGCCAGCCACATTGTCGTAGAGTCACTAGAGGCATCCATATGCAAGTTAAAACTGTCATTCGGTATCAGGATACCCATCTGATTTTCTATGATTTATCTAATGAATGTTGGAGTTAGAAGACAGTGGTACTGGGATGGATATATCAGCTCACTATCATAATCTGTTGGCCCTCCACAGTAACCACTACCTGAGACAGGCACCCCTCCTGGTCTGTGTAAGTTTCTTCTATGGTTAACCACATTGGTTTGGGCACCAGGATTGCTATGCCTCTTCTTCAACCCTGTTTGTAAGAAGCCACCTCCCTTTGGAACCCACACATCAGTAAATTATAATGTTCGGCTGTAGTCAGATGTGTCTTGTGTAACACAAGGAGCCCTGGTTTTGTTTTTTGAAGTTACTAAGGATTTCAAATCTCTTAACAGGGTTTTCGAGCCCATTAACATTTTTTGACTTTAGCTTGCTGGCTCCTATACACTGTTCTCAGGCTGCCTTAGTGACCAATCTCCTCTCATACTCTTATTATTCAGTAGCCTGTTGCAAGCACAGTTCAACCTCCATAACAATAGAAGAAGAAAAACAAGAAACAGTAACCCATAATCTTGCAAATATAGCTGTAGAAATACAAAAGCAAACCAGAAATCTGCATAAAGGGGAAAATAACCTGGAAACAAAAAACTGGGGAGAATTATGAGTGTACATCCAAGGGAAGTGTCAAACTGGTCCTGTTCGCTTAGAGGGGGATAAAGGGTGTGATGACTAGTACCTTCTAAGCCAGAAGTAAAAACCACCAAAGCATGGTTCATGGGATCTGAAATGGAGGAATCTACAACCCCAGTGGAGATTTCAAGGAGAAGGGGCAGGAGTGCACAAAAGGTAAGCCACTCCAGCTTACCATAACATGACAAGACAGGTCTGCACTATCCCCTGTCTAACCCTCATGCCACCCAACAGTGATATACTAACAGAACGATACCCATCACTTAGTGTAACAACTCTACTGCAAGGTAGGGATGTATAGAATTATACTCTGTGTGAGTCCAAGGAAGTAAAATTATGGGCAGGCATGTAATCTGGGAACCAAACAAAGTCATAGTCTAGACATGGAGTCTTTCAATGACATTGCTCCACCAAGGGCTCCAAAAGCTGAAACTGAAAGGCAACATTTCCTGTATGAGGCTGGAGTCTGGAATCTGCTTAAAATATCTGAAATAAACATTTAGGGTCCCCACATAAGTCTGCACCTACAGGTATGGAATGCAGTGCTTTTCCAGCAAAGGAAAATAGGTTGTTGTGTGTTTCATCTGTGACAGATAAAAGATGTTGGCTAGTAACCCTCTGATAACACAGCCATGGCCAAAAGTAAGTGGGTGGAGGACAAAAAGTACCAAGAGTACCACTAACTAGAGCTTACAGGGTAACAGTTAACATGAAAGGCCCCACACTCAAGTGTGTGACTGGTTCCAAAGTGCACTTTGTGTGCATACACATTTTATTTCCCCCTCCCTTCTTGACCAGCCCCCATCAACCTGACTGTGACCCCAGCCCCTTCACCCATCTTCCGTAGGACATACCTTGCCCTGGATGTTCCTCCCTGGCTTACTCCCCAAGGTGGGCCTTCAGGGGGCACTACCTTTTCCACTCTATCAGATCTCTAGCTTGGTTCTCCAGGGGAGTGCCATGGTTGACAGTGCAGGGCCTGCAGAGTATGGCAGGCAGCATGCTGTGGCTGTCTGGCATTCTCATTTTTCATCCCCCCAGGGGAGATGTTGTGTGCAATTACACCATGCCAAAGTCTGTCATACCTCTCCCACCAAGCCAGCTTAGGCTGTCATGCACCTGAATTCTGCCAGAGGCTAGTCAGATGCCGAGTGGTTCCCCACCCTCCTCCCAGAGGAGGAGAACAGTCTGTTGGACACTCTGTCCTCCTTCCCCCTGGCTGGCCCTCTGACAGCCTGGACTCACATCTGAACCCCAGCATCAAGGGTGGTAGCTGTACCACTGCGTTGGTGGGCCAGCCATGTGTGAAAACATTTTCAATTACTTTCTGTTAACTGTAACATAGTAGATGCATCAGACTAATTTTGCTTTGTTCTAGGCTGACATCTTCTGTTACTATAAATCCCAGAATCCCCTGCAGCTGACACCAGAGCAGTAAGCAGCAATCGGAGAGTCAATAGCCAGCAATGCATCTTAGAGTTTATATGAGTTGTAATCTTTTATTTTTATGTTTGCTTGCAAGCATGTGCAAGAAACATAGTGCCATCATCTGAGTTTTCGGAGGTGTGGCAGCCCTCTTCCAATTCAGTCAGTGTGTTTGTAGGCACGGCTGCAGTTCTCCAATGCCTGCTCGAGCTGTCTATGACAGCTCCAAAATGCAGTGGAGTACAGTTGAAAGGGGGAGCTACGCTTCAGTGAGCAGCGATAAGATATCTCCTGCTCATGCGCGCTCCCCACACACACACACACACACACACACACACACACACACAGGCACGCATGTGCTCCCCCCCATGCACACACTGTGTAGCTGATGGGGTGCCCAATCCCTGTCAGCTGTGCCACCCCAAAAAAAACAGAGTTCCATATGCCACGCTGGGTGCCCACCCCAGCGTGGCTGCCTGATAATAGCCTACTAGTGTGCCCCAATCCCGTTGGCTCCACTGGTCACCCCCAGAGTACAGGGTGCCACGCTGAGGCCCACCCAGTGTGGCAACAGATGCTTTGCGATGGGGTGCCCAATCCCCGTCAGCTCCATGCCCCCTGCGTACTTGTGCCATGCTGGAGCCACCCCAGCTTGGCAAAAGTCTAAATCATCATTTTAAACAAGGAACATCCTGAAACTGGAAAACAGTCCCTCGCGGTCACTGCCCCACCCTCACCACCCACTGTGCACTCCACCTCCCACACCCCTCAACTCATACTTACCTCCCGGACTCCAGCAGCGATCTGTGGTGGACCGGGAACACGTTTGCACTCTTCAAAGCCAACCGCAAACTGAGGAAATGCCAGTAAGCTGTATAATGGGATAGATAGGGTTTTTTCAACTTTGCTGCATATCTCAGTTATTTTTTGGAATTTTTGCACCAAATTTTCGACAAGGGGTTTTTGGGACCCCTTCTCATGAATGCTCTCACTGTCATGGTGTTAATCGGGCCCAAAGAGTGAATTCACAGTCACTGCATGAAATCACCTTTTGGGACTGAGTAATGAAACAACACTGCCACTGTTCATAAGGTGGGCTCTCAAAAACCCTATGTTAAAAATTTGGTGGAAAAATTCCTAAAAATGACTGTTTGATGAGCGTGCGTTGTGCAGTTCCTACATACGCTCATAAGTTTGTGAATTTTCAATATTTTCACTCCAGATTTTCAACATTACCATTTTACCACACCTCCTTATGAGCAGTACAGCTGTCATTTTTCACATCTAGCCCAAAATGTGTTTTCACCCATGTAGCGCACAATGGCACAGTCGGTGTGCAAAATCAATGTATGGGACACATTAAGAAAATCACAGTGACCCTGTTAATGAGCAGACATCTTAAAATGGCTATGTTGAAAATTTGGTGAAAAAATTCCTAAAAATGACTGTTTGACGAGCGTTGCGCAGTTCCTACGCATGCTTGTAAGTTTGCGAATTTTCAATATTTTCACTCCAGATTTTCAACATTGCCATTTTATTACACTTCCTTATGAGCAGTACAGCTGTCATTTTTCACATCTTGCCCAAAACGTGCTTCTGCCCATGTAGCGCACAATGGCGCAGTCGGTGTGCAAAATCAATGTATGGGACACATTAAGAAAATCACAGTGACACTGTTCATGAGCAGAGGTCTTAAAATGGCTATGTTGAAAATTTGGTGAAAGAATTCCTAAAAATGACTGTTTTACGAGTGTGCATTGAGCAGTTCCTACGCACTCTAGTACGTTTGTGAATTTTCTATATTTTCACTCCAGATTTTCCACATTGCCATTTTATTACACTTCCTTATGAACAGTACAGCTGCCATTTTTCACATGTCGCCCCAAATGTGTATCTGCACAGGTAGCACACAATGCTGCAGTCGGTGTGCGAAAGCAATGTTTGGGACAGATTAAGAAAATCACAGTTACACTGTTCATGAGCAGAGGTCTTAAAATGGCTATGTTGAAAATTTGGTGACAAAAGTCCATAAAATGACTATGTTACGAGTGAGTATTGCACAGTTTCCACGCACCCTCATAACTTCATGACTTTGTAATATTTTCAGTCCAGATTTTCACCAGTGGCATTTTTCCACACTTCCTTTTGAACAGTACAGCTGTCATTTTTCACATGGCTGAAATGTGTTTTCACACTTTCAGTGCAGAGATGCATAGTCGCTGTGGGAAATCATTGTTCGGGACAGATAAAGAAAATCACAGTGACACTGTTCGTGATCGGAGGTCCCAAAATGCCTGTGTTGACAATCTGCTGTAAAAAATCCCCAACCTAATTACATTACAGGTGTGTGTTGCACAGCTTCTATGCACACTCGTGACTTCACCAGTTTTTTAATATTTTTACTGCAGATTTGCAACATTGCCATTTTTTACACCTCCCCATGAACAGTACAGCTGTCATTTTTCACATCCTGTTCGGAATGTGTTTTTGCACCTGTGGTGCTAAATGCCGTAGTCGCTGTGCATAAGCAACTTTCGGCTAACAAACTGATATTGTCACTGTTCATGAGGTGGGTTCACAAAAAAAACATGTTGAAAATTTGAAGTGAAAATACCAACGAATGCCTGAGGTGTTGGGTTTCCAACCATAACGCCTCATGTAGAGAATGACAGGCATCAGCTGTGTGACTTGGGATTCTTGCCTGTAATGCTCATACCATTCCACACCCTGCAGCCAGTGAGAGGCATCGAGTATGTCTTGACCTCTTTGGGCCCTGCAAAGTTCACCCATTCTCCTAAGGTACCGCACTCCATCTCACCGTATTTCTGATGGAATGGGTGCGATAAGGGCCAAAGACCCCAAGGCACACCGCGACACTTTTCAGTGTCTGCAGGGTAGGGTGTGGTGACATGGCATGGCCGTTATGCCTGATGACCCAAAGGCACACCCCAATGCCTGTCAGTCTCTGCAGGGTGGTGGTGGGGTTGGCTTCAGTTCAATACTTCACTGCCATTTCTATTATACAGCTCTGTAACTTCTACACTAGCAATGCCAATGCCAGAAAACAAACATTCTGCATTGACAAATGCTTGTTTGTTCTGCTATCCTCCCTGGGCTAAGTACAGTCACAGATGACTGTACCTTGCCACTGGAGAAAAGCAGACCCAGAAAATATCTGATCAGAGATAGTAAAGAGCTGACATGCACTGCAGGCTATTGATTCTCCCATTGCTACCACCACCTGCTCTGATCAATCTATGAAAGAGGTAGTTTATTGACAGGTGAAGTAGGAGCTCTCCTCTTACCCTGCCATTTGACCAATGACATTACCTAAGTATTAAAAAAGAACTCTTAAAACCATGTATTTTTTTCCTAACAGCATATTATATGCAATTGTATCATGGCCATGTTCAAAAATTCTTATTGCAAGTGAAAACAAAGTTTAAAATTGGCCAGGAATATCCAGCATCCTGACTAAGCAGAATCAAAGTTGTTCAGTTCACGACTAGCAACTGTACTAATTTGCATTTCCAGCAACGAGGATGCAGCATTCTTTGGTATTTTTTTTTTCAATTTAATATACTTTATTGGATTTTTTAATAGACAAATAAAAACAAATAGCCATACCATCAACAGCAACCTGTCCATATCACTATACAGTAATAATTAACATAGCGGCATAGGACAAGCTGTGACATTGATGCAAACGATTACCTAACTACAACAAATTATTGGTGTAACCATAACATATGACGGCAAACCAGCATTCTCTAGTATCAATGCCTTCCAGAAACATTTGAAAAGAAAGTGCCTGGCAGCCATCATTCTGCAGAAAAAAAACTCTCTCCCATGTGCACTAGCATTACATGGGCTATAAGCATTCCAAGTTTTCACATTGTAATAATGTTTCACCCAAACCTCTCAAAGTGCGCATGCATGTGCACATGCACACACACACACACACACCATTTACACTGTACAACTAAACCCCTCCTCTCACATTTTTATTGTTTTTTTATACAAGGCCTCAAACTCCAATGGTAATTTTCTCTGTCTCCCCATCTCTATCACTGCTGTCTGCCACTGCATTTCACATGTACCACCCCCTATCCACTGTACATCCCCATCCTTACAAGCAAACATAGTCCCACTTGTACAATATTATTTCACAAATAACACAAATACACATTCCTGAACAACTGTGTTTCATAAATAGACTCCTGTGAATGATCAAGTTGTCAGTTTCCTCTTTTGAGAAGCCACGTCTCATACACGGCACTTGAAATTCTCAGTACCAGTGCTTTCAGACACCAGCACCTTGCTCCTTCATGAGAAGCAGACAAGCTTGCCAGATTGGCAATTTGAAAAATTTAAATGCTACTCCCTCGAAAGCAAATGCTCAAGTCTGCTAACCTGCAATATGATATTTAATACCTAGACCAATATCTTACATAGTAATGTGAGGGCCACCTCCACCAACTTCAGTAATTCTGTGAAACTGCTCTGTCATCCCTGCCCAGTATGTGCCAGTGCAGTCTTATCCCCCCCCCCCCCCCACCGAGGAACCAGCTTAACTCTTCCATGTTCAGGGAAGCAGAGCTACCATATAAGGAGTGGTGGAAATCAGACAGCTGGCCATGATCAGACCTCACTGCAGTCTAAGGCCACTTCAGTAATGATTATCAGCTTTGTAGGAGTGGGTGTTGTGGTAAGTGGGAACTACTTTTTTACCATTCCATATAAAATAATGTTTGCCTGTAGACTTTCAGAAAAATACCTTATTTTACAAAAATGCTCTTTTCATTTTTGGAGTGATTTACCCATGTTACAAGCACAATAACCTGATTCCAGATGTGGCTTTCTATTGCTGAATGGCACTTGCAAGTGCAAGTGACTCATGCCTCACAGCACACCTAAGTGTGTGGTTCAGGAATAGGAACCCACACCATGTCCTGTCTTATTTTATTTATCTGTTTATTTGCTTGTTGACCAGGTTGTTAAACTGATCCCAGAGACCATTTTCAGGCACAAACTGGGTGATAAAGATGCTGCTTATGATAACAAAAAGGCCACATGACATGAGTAGAGAGAACATTAAGAAAATCATAGTGCTAACACGTAGAACACAGTACAGAGGTACTGAATAACAAGCAGTGCATTGGAGTGCTCACGTGTGATTTTACATGATGCTATAGTCTTGAGGAACATGTGCATTAGAGGGCTAACATGTAACTTGCTTTTTGAAGTATTTGGCTTACATAGTTGGTACAGTCTAATAGTACATTACAAATAGAATAATGGATAGATAAGTGTGTATTACAAGGCAGTAATACCATCTCGAGGTTTTGGGGACATGGAACCTCGAGAGGTCCTAAAGTCCCCAAAACCTCGAGATGGTATTACTGCCTTGTAAAACACTTATCTTTCTGTTATTTTTTTTGTAATACATGGATCCATTGATAATACTACAGTTGGAGATGATGTTCGAACTGTAGTATTATAAGCAAAAAACAATAGTATTATCACTTTTTAGGATAGTATTATCGAGAGTAGTGATGTATTACTGGGACGTTTTTGTATAACTTAGTATAGTATTACTGAGGCTTACCCATATATTACAATAGGATAAAAGAATGTACAGTAAAACATAGTAAAAAGAAATAGGAGCAACATTACCAAGATTTGGCAAGCGAATTATAACTGCGGGTATAAAACAGCAGTAGTTAACAATGCTAGGATTGAGAATAGCCTATGCAGAACTGCCTAATGATATTTAATGATAAACATAGGACATATATTCCTCAAGATATCAGATTACAAATTGTAAAGTCAATGGTTATGCCTTTATTTGACTATGGAGATATTTTATTTATGGGTGCAACCAAAAATTTATTACATAAACTAGACATTCTTTAAAGTAGATATGCTCATTATATTTTAGACTCCCCAACAGAGATACACCACTGTACTCTACAAAAATTTGCATTGGATTAGCTTGTCTGAACATTGGAATTTTCATTTGATGCATCTGACTTGCAAGAGTTATTTTAGTAAGGTGCCTACTTACTTAATAGTTATGTTAGAACTCAAGATAATTAGGGAAGGTCTACTTACAGCTGAGTTAATTGAATTTAAGGTGCCTGTTATGAGAACGGTAAAGGGTGATTCATAATTTATTTGTTCAGCCCCAAAACTGGGGAACAGTTTGCTTGGTCAGCTGAGAAAGTCAATATCTTTTCCATCTTGGCATCAAATAAGATCTTGGCTTGAAAAAAGTGCCAAAATGCATAGTTTGTTGTAACTAATTGAAAAACATTTAAATGTCTGTTGTGCATTTTTTTCTTTTGAGACAGGTTATATATTGTATTTGCTATGCTTGTATTTATGTACATACTTTGTATAATTATTTGTTTGTTTTATACTTTGGGACCCCATTGAAAATGAGCTTCGGCTCAATTGGACAATCCTTTTCTGAAAATTTCAGAATAAACCTTTACTGCTACTGTTTATACTACCACTACTACTACTAGTGACAACTTGCTAGAAAATAGAATGGTTGCAGACCCACAGCTAGATAATCTGGATAGGCAAGAATCAAGGAGTAAGTGTACCGAAGTTAGGGAGGGCACTTGCAGGCTGATGCTAATAGCAGAAAATGCATCAGGTTAGATCTGAAGGCTAATGTGGAATCAATAGAAATGAGTAGGACAGGAAGGCTTTTTCAGAGTTTTGGGGCACCAATGGAAAAAGCTCTCTGTCTCATACCTGTGGAGGAACGGGGGTGGTTAAGCAGGTGTTGAGAGGATGACCTCAGATCCCTAGTGCCTTGTTTAAAAGTAAGAAATCTAGCTAATGAGAATGCAGCTTCTGTGATAAGGGATTTGTGGCCATGCAGAGGTCACAGCGGGCTGGGGGGGGACACCGAAGTGAGGCATATAGGGAGCAATGGTGGGTAGAAAGTGGAACTAGGAGTATGAATGGACAGATACTGTTGCAGGCAGTGTTGAGATGGATGAGTTGGCAAGCAGAGGTTTGAGATTTGATAGGGACGCCTTAATCAAGTAGAGGGAGAAGTGTGCCCTGCCCTATTGCCAGGCATACCTCCGGGGTGAGAAAGAGTCTCAGGCAATAGCAGACACCAGTTTGTTGGTTGATTCTCCTTGCCATCATTCCTATGTGATCTTGGAACATGAGGGTGGAGTCTAAGATGACTCCTAGGTACTTATAGTTGGATACTTGTTCAAGAATGGTTCTACCAGGGACTGGGATGTTCAAGGAATTAGCCTGTGGCCTGCTGCTTTTATCAAATTTATGTCTGGACCTGAAAAGCATGCTCATCTTTTTCTTGTGCTGACCAGGAGTCTGTCAGCTGTAAACCAACTGCTGGTGAGTGTGAAATCCTTAGGAAGGGAGAAGGATAGATTATCAGGACTGTGGAGATTTCTGACGTGAATTAAGTCATTTGCATACATGATTTTCTGGCATATCAGATTGGCATCTAGTAAGTTGTTTATGAACAGGTAGAAGAGGATGGGGCCCAATATGGACCTCTGAGGGACATCACTACACACCCTCTTGAGGAGTAGAAGATGTCCCTCTGATGCAGACCCTTTGAAATCTATTAGAGAGGTAGCGTCGAAACCATTCAGAGGTGCCTTAGGAAAAGCCATAGGAGTTAAGTTTGTGTAGTAGGAGATCATGGTCAATGAAACCAAATGCTTTAGAGAGGTCAATGAAGATGGCCCCTGTGAGTATCCCCTCATCACCTAGAAACATAGAAACATATAATTTGATGGCAGATAAGGACCACTTGGCCCAGCTAGTCTGCCCATTTCCCTACCTATTGGATAAGCTGCAGATTCCAGTTACCCAACAATCTACTTCCTCCTACCCCTCACTATAATTGCCTTATGTCTGTCCCATGCATTCTTGAATTCCCTCACTATTTTTGACCCCACAACCTCCTCAGGAAGGTGGTTCCATGTATCCACTACCCTCTCCATGAAAAAAAGACTTCTTCACATTGCCTCTGAGCCATCCTCCCCATCTTCAAATTGTGCCTCTTGTTCTTGTACATCTCTTTTTCTGAAACATGCTCCCATCTTGGACTTTGTTGAGTCCCTTAAGGTACTTGAAAGTTTCTATCATGTTCCTCCTCTTCCTCTTTTCCTCAAGGGTATACATATTAAGCACTTTTAGTCTCTCTTCGTGTGGCTTCTGTTACAGACCCTGCAACATTTTAGTTGCCCTCCTCTGGACTGCCTCCATCCTGTCTATGTCCCTGCAGAGATGGGGTCTCCAGAACTGCATGCAGTACTTCAGATGGGGTCTCACCAGCAGTCTGTACAGAGGGATAACAACTTTATTTTATTTATTTATTTATTAGAATCTAGGATTACACCACCTTTGATCCAAGGCTCTTTTACAAAGGTTCCACGTCATAGAGAAAACAAAACTGACAAACATGAGCAAAGTTAACATCATCTAAATAATGCAAAAATATATATACTATAGGTATGAACAACAGCAATGTTTGACCTGGACTTAAGAAAGGGGAAAAAGGAGAAGAGGTAGACAGAGGAACTTAAAATAGCAGGGGGAGTGGGTAGAGGGAAGGATAGGGGTGTGAAGGGCAAGAGTGGTGGGGGAAGGTAGAGGGTGGAAGAGGTGGAAGGGAGAAAGAAGAGAGGTAGACCCGCCAGGAGGCATTGTCATAGGGAGGTGGGTGAATGTGTATGTAGGGGGAGAAGCTGGAAAGGAGCAGGAGTGAATGAAGAGTGTAGTCTGTACCTTCAGCTACTGTACCAAACAACGTGCTTAGCCACAACAGTTGCATGGATTGCAGCTGATGAGCGATAGCTGTAAACGGGACTTAAAAGTGCTGAGAGATGGCATGGATACGATGTTGCTGGGTAGAGCGTTGTACCAAAGGAGGGCTCGGTAAGCAAAAGATCTTTGGCCTTGGGTTGTGCAGCAATGGAGGATTTGCAGGAGCTGTTGTTCTGATCCCCTGGTAAGGCGGTTGTGGTTTCTAGTTGTAGGAGAGCGCAGACTCCTGGTGGGGCAAGGCCAAGCATAATTTTCTTAGTAGTAGTGCAAGTCTGGTGTTTTATGCGATTAGCAAGATTCAGCCATCCAGTTAGGGAATAGAGGTCACAGGTATGGGTTTGGCATTGGGAGCCAGTGACAAGATGACAGGCTGTGCTGAGCATGGTGGATACATGTCTGAGTGCAGTAGTTGAAGCAGAGCCGTAAATTATTTTATTTATTGATTTTTTTTAATTTAGTATGCTTTTTGTCTCAGGGGGTGCCGACATCCACCTCCCACCTCCCATCAATGGCTCTGATGCTCCCCTCAGAACCCCTGGCTTACCCCCAAAGGGCGGGGTCAGGGCACCCTCTCCTGGCTATGGGTACCGCAATTCCAATATCTAGTGGAGGAGTGAGCCTTGGGACACTAATTTGAAGCTGGAGGTAAGGCTTCATAGAGGCGATCCCCTTGCGGAATTTTTTTCTTCCCCATGTGTGCAGGGGCAAGGATGTGCAATGATGACCAGAGTCTGCCCCACCTCTGAGGAGTATCCTGTGTTGGTGTGGTGCGGTAACCCAGCCTCTGCCAGGTGCCGCTTTTGCACCAATCATGAAGTCACCCTTCCCCCCCGAAGAAGGAGAGCTGTCTGAGGGACACTCAATCCTTCTCCCCCCAGCCAGCCATCCAGCTACCCAAGGCCATTTCTGAACGCGGGTCACCGGCGTCGCAAGCAGAAATCCATGTGCTGCTCTGGTGGGCCGGCCAGAGCCATAAATTATGAGGCCACAATCAATAACGGAAATGATGGAGCTCTGGACTGCAACAGCCAGAGCTTCAGAGGTCAGGTTTCTCCTGTGGCAGAAAAGTAAGCCCAGCTGGGAGTTAGCAGCTTTGGAGACATTATCAGTATGGGAGGTATAGAAGAGGAGTGGGCCCAGGGTGATCCCAAGGTATTTGAAGGTTTGGACCTGCTCCAGGGTGGTACCTTGTCTAGTGATAACAGAGAGTTGGTAGTGCTTATGAATATTGTGGGAGCTCCTAAATAGCATGGCCTTGTTTTTTTTTTTTGATTTAAGGAGCAGTTTGTGCTTTGTGAACCAGTTCTCAACCAAGGTGAAGCCAAGTTGGAGATTTTTTTGCAGTTTCTTTGGGTCCTGATGGGAGGCAAGGAGGACCGCATCATCAGTGTACAAAATGATTTGTTAAGTACAAGAGACAGGTAGTGTGTTGAGGAATAGGCTGAAAAGGAGGGGTCCCAGGATAGAGCCCTGGGGGACTCCGGAGAGAACAGGCTTAGAGTCAGAGAGCATGTATGTAATTTTTACCCTCTGAGTGCAGTTTTCGAGATGGCTTTTGTACCAGGAAGTTGCATCGGGGAGAGGCCAGAGTTTTTTAGCTGGATCAGCAGGAGGGAATGGTGGACAGTATTGAAAGCTTTAGTCAGGTCAATGAAGATAGCACCAGTTAGTTGACCATTGTCGAGGGAACTGTGAACGGATCCAGAGAATTCAAGCAGGGCAGAGGATGTACTATAACCTTTTCTGAAGCCATGTTGCTGACTGCAGAGAATGTTATATTTGTCCAGATGCTCAGTAAGTTGGTCTGCAACTATACGTTCAAGTGCCTTTGATAGGGGAGGCAAGATGGATATAGGGCAGAAATTTGCAGGGTCAGTCTTATCACCACTTTTGTGAACCGGGGTGACAGTGGCCATTTTCCATTTGTCCAGGAATTAGCTGAGGGAAAGGGAGAGCTTGAAAATCTTGGTGAGGAGTCCAAGTACCTCGTCAAGTGTGAGGGCCAGCAGCTTGAGGTCTAACGTGCCATTGCTTGCCCTAGTTTTGCTGATGGCTTTAGCGATGTATTTTTGGGCTTGATGCTTTGTTACTGAGATAAGGGTCTGTATACAACCCCCTTGCGGATTGTGATGTCATTGTCTGTCTCCAAGTTGACCCACAGTGCCTCCTCTCCTCCCAGTTTACCCTTTAGTTCTGTTGCTTTGATCCCTTCCCTTATGTAGAGAGTTACTCCTTCTCCTGTTTTACCCTCCCTGTCCCTCCTGCAGATTGTGTACCCTGGTATGTTTACATTCCAAGTCATGGTTCTGTGCATACCATGTTTCTATGACTGCCATGATATCCAGGCTTCCCTGTTCCATCAAGGCCCCTACTTCAGGAAGCTTGTTACCCAGACTACAGGCTTTGGTACTCATTACTCTCTATTTTTTGATGGCTTCACATCTTTTAGCCCCAATCCCTGCACTTACTGACTTTGTCTTCTCCATTTACCCCTGTCCTGATCCCTATTGAGCTTTCTACCTTGGTGCTTAACTTGCTAACAACCCTGTTTAGTGGGGAAAGGCTGGGAATTCCCTGCTTCATAGCAGTGCCTTCCCCCTTAGCTAGTTTAAAAGGTTGCTAATGAAGCATTTGAGCCTATCACCCAGGAGACTGGTTTCCCCTCCTGGACAGATGCAGACCATCATACCAATATAGGTGGGTATCCCTCCAGGTGGAACCCCAGTCCCCAGTGCACCAGTTTTTCAACCACTCATTGAATTGCATAGTGTGTAGTACCCTTGCCTCACCCATGCCATAGACAGGTAGCACCTTCGAGAAGGATACTGTGTGTGCTGCTTGACTAAGGCCCTTTCTCAACTCCACAAACTCCTCCTGCACTGCTCTGATCCCATGCCCTGCCAATTCATTTGTCCCTAGGTAGACAGTGATATCCAGCTCCCTCTCCTGTGCAGCTGCTGTCATGATCCTGAGGATTCACTTCCTGTCCCGCCAAGCCATGGCACCGGGCAGGCACTTAACTTCATTTTCCCTTGCCTCCCTCAGTTCTACCCTCTAATAATTGATCCCCACTCCAGGAGCTGCTTCCTTTCCCTGTCGTATCCAATGCCACCTTCCTGTGGGCCTCCCTTGTGGCAGTTCTCAGCAACCTCCTCGGTCTCCACTGCAGGTGCATCCATAGGGGAACTATGCTCCACCAGAATGGCATATGGATTGTGGAGATGTACAACTGAAGGGAAGCGCCTCTTTTCCACACCCTCCCTGAGCCCACCATGGTCCAACCAGTCCTATTTCTTGGCAACCTCTTAGGCTGACCTAAGTACGTAGTCAGTGAAGCAGGCAATGGCTGAGGTAGTGCTAAAACCCTTGCAGAAGCCATGCTGTTAGGGGGAGAGCAACCCATACTTGGTGATGTGGTCTGACATTTGCAGGGAAAATACAACCTTCTCAAGGATTTTGCTGAGGTGCAAAAGAACGGAGGCAGGTCTGCAGTTGTCCATAAGCCTGAGGTCCCCAGATTTAAATATGGGAACTCCCTGGCCTTTTTCCAGAGCTGGGGGAAGAAGGAGGTAGCCAAAGACACATTAAATAGAAAGGCTAGAGGCTTTGTGATATAGTTGGCAGACAACTTAAGAAACTGGGGACAAAGGCCATCACTCCCTGCACTGCCGGAGTTGGAGAGGACCTTGATGAGGTGCTAGACCTCCATTGGGGTTGTGACTTTGAATTAGAAGTTGGGGTAGTCCGGCTCCTTGGGATCCATGGTATTGGGGGTGAAAGAAGTGGCCTTAGGTGGAAGTTTGGCCATGTAGGCCTGGAGGGTGGTGAATCTGAGATTTAGGGCTTCTGCTATAAGAACAGACTCGGTTAAGAGTCCAATGTTAGTGAGCAGGTTTATAGTTCTGTTTTGTGTCTGAAGTAATGAGAGAGTTGACAGAGGACCAAAACTTTCGTGGGTCTCGCTGGCTGCGGATCTGTTGTCTTTTGAGGAAGGAGGATCATAGATTCCTGCTTGCATAAGTTTCAGAGTCTCCGACAGCTGTTCAAGGTTGAATAGGGCTCACACTGCATCCCTCTGCTTCATACTGTTGAGAAGTTCCCTGAAGAGTCATCTAGAGTTAATGCCCTGACTCTATGGGTAGTGACAGGAAAATGCCTGTCCTGTATCAAGGACAAGGTGGCTGCAATGAAACCTAGGGCAGAGCCCACATCAGTTAAGGAGTAAAAGGTGGACCAGTCAACTGCCATTATGTCTGCTGAGAGTTTGTTAGTGTCCAGCTTGGAAGAATCCCTGAAAGATATCTTTGGTGGGGAATGGCCTACTGCATGTCCATGCACAGAAGGTGTGGGAGTGGTCACTGATAGAATAAGCTAACACTCCTGCTGGTGATATTATGTCCTCCTGGGTAGTGAGGATCCAATCAAGGAGTATGTGACTGGAAGACCTTTTGTTGCGCATTGTGTAGGAGGAGATGATCTGAGTGTGGCTCAGTTGCTTGAGCATCTCGGTATACACAGACTGCTGATCGCTGAGCCAGTTCAGATTGAAGTCCCTAATCATAAAGTGATCTCTAGCAGGGGAGAGACTGCTTGTTCCACCAATGATTTGCATGAGAACAGTCAAGCCCCCCTTAGAAGAATTGTAGGCATGACTAAATACATTTATTTGGATGCACCAAGGGTCAGTTCTATAATAATCCATTCTGGTTGATTCACTTCAATGGAGTTTGTAGAAATGGTTGAAGCTGTGAGATTGTCTTGGATAAAAAGCAGCACCTCAACCCCTTTGTAGGTTTGCTTGCGCGCATACGCAAAGAACATTTTGGGACAATAGGACTTTTTGGAGGAGTGTGACCCTCCTGTGCAATGCGGTGCTCCATGTAGCAGGCGTGACCGTACTGCACCAATGGATGTGGGAGCTGTCTATGACAGCAGTTCGGCTGCAGTGATCTTCAGTTCAAAGAAAACCACCACTGCAATCAGCGGTGGTAACGTGTCTTCATTTAGCATACTGATATAAGCCTTCTGTGTCAGAAAGGCCACAAACGAAATCTCTCCCACTTCCTCCTTCTGCTGCTGTCCTCCCAAAAAATATCGCTTTGCTTCTTTCCCACTGTCCCACAATACTGAATTTGGCTTAATTTAGAGTTTTAGATGAAGTCCAAGTTGAGCAAAGGGCAGTTTGGAATAGCAGAGGCTGCTACAGATAGGACTTATGTAGTACAGATTTCTAATTTGAAGTTCTGCTGTGAAAGTCATGTATTTTACAAGCTACTGTATGTACAATGGGTAAGTCACTTACTTCTGAGAATCACGTAAGAACAAACCTTTAATGCCTTTACTCATTTACTGTATTTATCGAGACCTTCCTCTTATGGGGAATCCCTGTGGAATACAAAATGTGAGCCTGTCAAATCCAATCAAACTTAATTGAAAAAAATTGTTGTTTTGTTAAGCCACAACAGTAGTTTGAATATGTAAAAAATAAAGCATCGGTAAATGTATTTTTTATAGAATTATGCACTGATGTTGGCTGATGTAAGCATACAAAAAACTGTCCATTGTTTCCCACTATACTGAATTCGGCTTAATTTAAAGTTTTAGAGATAGTGGAGGTTTAACAAAAGGCAGTTTGGAATTGCAGAGGCTGCTCCTGATAGGACTTATGTAATACAGATTTCTAATTTGCAGTGTTTAAAGGATGTGGTGGATTTGGATGTGGTCAGATTCTTCTGTGGCGTTTTGGTATTTGGTCTGCCACTAAAGGACCGCTTACATTCTGGTATTCTGCTTTCCCATCTGGTGCTTCTGCTGCAGGAGTCACTAGGAACTGAATGAACTGAGTCAGACGCATAAAATAATGAACAAGATAAGGTTTATTTAGGAGCTTAGGAAGGCACATCTCATTAGCACAGGGAACATCCTAGACTGACCAGAGGACCAAGGAATGTGCCCTTCCCTAGCCCCAGCTGGACACTAATCAGCATAACATGTGACCATAGCTGGCTGCCCATTACTGTTCCTAGTTAAAGGGATTGCAGCTAATCTTTAGCCCCATGCTCAACTCTGTACTCCACATCACCCTGGATATTGTAAGTGTGAGTACTACTCGAACAAGTACAGGCATCGTTATGCATGAACAACTGTAAAAAGTAGCAAAAGCTTTGTAACAGTAAAATAACATTAAACAGCATCATGGAGACAGTACTAGAAGGTGCTTGATTAGCTAATTGATTGAAAATGCTAAAACTGAGAAGAGAAAAAAATATTAGATCATACAGGAATTCATAAGCAATTTGCAGACTGTTAAGACACAGAATTGACGGAACCACTACACTGAGTCTGAGTAGTAAGTTCACTGGATTCTGCGACTTTTACGGTCAGTTGGGATTGCTGAGTGGGTGGTTTGAACTGGTTCTTGACAGGATGTGGTCAAGTCAGACAAGGGGACCCATGAGTTCTGAGCACTGTTATACCCACACCATTTAACATGGTATGACCAAGATCCATTGATGCACTTTTTGTGTAGAATCTTTTCAATCTGATGCACTGTTTGGGGTATAAGAGAGTCCTGAGAAGACACAAGAGGCTGAGAAGTTCTAGATAGTCCACCTGGTTGGGTAGGAAGAATGGGATCTGGCCGATAAGCGTCAGTACCGTGAGGTGCTAGTGGAACTGTTGTCAGCAGGAAGTTCAGTTTCTGAAAGTATTGCAGGTTCCAATGAAGCTTCATTACTTGGGGGACTGGGATCATCAGGGAGGGAATGATGCAAGTACCATGCTTCAACCTGTTAATGTGAATTTTATTGTGTACCAGCTTCCCATCTGACTTTCGGCGCAAGTGAACATGAACTGGGGGAAGCTTTTCCACAATGTAAGATGGCCCAGTTCAGGGGCAAAGCAGTTTTCTGGTGGTGCCTGGAACAAGGACAGGTCAATACAAATATACGATGTCCCCCACAGAAAATGAAGGATTGTGACACTTGGCTGCAGATATTTTCTGCATTGCTGTTTTTCTCTGTCCCAGGGTGTCAATAGCAACCAGTCTCACAAGTTCAATCTGTTCCAACATTGGGATGATGAAGGAGGAAGCTGACTTTGGGACCTCTAGCAATGAGAGATCTTTGTCCAGAGGTGTTCTTGGGTGATGTCCATGGACTAGGAAAAATGGGGTGTACTCTGTGCTGTTGACAAAAGGGCTGGGGTTGTATGCAAACTGAATGAAGGGAACAAAATGATCCTAAGTGCTGTGAGTCTTATCCAGGTACTTGGATAGTGTGTTAAGAATGGTCGACATCATTCTCTCACTTTGTCCTTTGCACTGTGGATGGTAACTGGTTGTATGAGTCTTTTTGATGTCGAGAAGTTTTCAGGTTTCTTGCACAATAGATGAGAGGTAGTTAGTGCCTCTGTCTGAATGCAGGTACGCTGGGGTACCGTGATGGCAAATGATTGTATTGAGGAAGGCACTTACCACTGTAGCAGCTTTAATGTCTTTTAATGGGATCAGTGCCAAGTATTTAGTTAGGTAGTCCACAAAGACAAGAATGTACTTGTTGCTGGAGTCAGGGCAGGTAGGCAGGGGCCCAAGAATATCCGTGCTGACTCTGGAAGGGTTCTGTGGCTACAGGCACTGGAATGATGTGTGCCTTGGTTGGTTTGGTGGGAGGCTTTCTATGGGAATAGGGCTGGCAGGATTTTATAAAATGGACACTGTCCTTGCTCATGTGAAGCCAGAAGAAGAAGAGCCTTGTCTTTTCGAGAGTTCTGTGAATACCCATATGCTTCCACAAAGTGGAGAGGCATGAGTGGATTGAAGAACTTCAGAGACTAGAGAGGCTGGCACAACTAACTTTACACGAGTTCTGTCTGTGCGATGGCCCTTGCCTTCCTTGGTCCAAATGTGAAAAAGCACTCCGTCATTGAGAAAATACCGTGACGCAAACAATTGTACATCCTGGCGGTGTTTCTTTTGTTGTGGTAAAGTTCCAGACTTGAGATAAGTGATGAGGTCTGTAAACTGAGGATCAGTTCTTTGTTGAAGTTTAATCATGGCCAGGGAGATATCGGTACAGGAGGTTGTAAGAAGCTCTTCAGCTGCTTGCAATAATTGAGGATTGGTACTTTTCTCTGTAGAAGCATTTGGAGCAGCAAAGTGACTTGAGGTGCTGTAGGAGTGTCCACAGGGGGCTCATCTGTGGAGCAGAAGGGGACAGCTTGTGGGCAGGTTTCTTCATCAGGAGGGGTTGCTACAGAGGGATACAGTCTCCAACTTACAGCTTCAGCATTGTAGTGAACTCGACCTGGTCGGTATTGGATTTCAAAATTGTAACCTTGCAGTATGGCAACCCATCAGGCAAACTTTCCTACTGGTTCCTTCATTTCGAATAACCATCTGAGGGATGAGTAATCCACGATGGCTGTGAAGGAGGAGGAGGGAAGGTAGCAGTCAAACTTCTTTACAGCAAAGACCATGGCTAGGCATTCTTTTTCTGTGATGCCGTAGTTTTGCTCAGCTGTAGAAAGAGAGTGCCCTACATAGGAAACAACTCGTTCTGTTCCATCTTGGATTTGACACAGCACAGAGCCCACTGCAAAGGAGCTAGCATCTGTGTAAAGCCTGAATGGCTGGTTGAAGCAGGGATAGGCTAATACTGGGGAAGAAATAAGCTTGTCTTTCAAGGTTTCAAAGGCCTCTTTGCAATCAGAAGTCTATATGTAGTCACATCCCCTTTTTGTGAGAGCGTACAAGGGAGCTGCAATGTTAGCATAGTTGCAAATGAATTTTCTGTAGTAGCCAGACAAACCTAGGAAAGCTCTAAGGTCTTTGAGGTTTGTGGGTTCTGGACAGTCTTTTACTGCAGAAAGCTTATCTGAGTCTGGCGAGATGCCATGCAAATTGACCACATGTCCCAGGTAATGGATTTGATGCTGAGCGAGGCAATATTTCTCTGGACGGAGTTTGAAGTTGGCTTGCCTGAGACCAGCTCATTTCAACTGTCAACAGTATACATTTCCCCACTGCAGCTCCCACTGCAACTCCTGTTAATGCCCGACAGCATTTGAGATGCTGGAGGTGTTCTTGGTAAGTTCTGCTGAAGACAATAACATCATCAAGATACTCTAGGCAAGATTTCCAAGACAGTCCACACAACACATCCTCCATGATGCACTGAAAGGTGGTTGGTCTATTCCAAAGTCCCATAGGCAGATGTTTGAACTGGAAAAGCCCCAAGTGGCAGCACCAAACTGTGTACGGACATGAAGCTGGATCAATAATAACTTGGTAGAATCCACTCTGGAGATCTAGAGTAGTGAAGTAGGCTGGGCTGGCCGCATCAAGGCTCTATAAAGCATCCTCTGTGGTGGGTAAGGGATGGGCATCCTGTACCGTGAGAGCATTGAGCTTTTTGTAGTCCACCACAAACTGATACCCTTTGTCCTTTTTGACTACCAGCAAGCAAGGTGCATGCCAGGGACTGGTGGATTCCTCAATAATGTCCTGTTCAAGCATGTCCATGATTAAGTTCTCTAGGATTTGATTTTATTTGTGTCCCACTTTGTAGGCTCGTTGACGAATTGGCTTTTGGTTGGGCTGCACCTCAATGGTGTGTTGCAGGGTATCACAGCATCCAAACTTATTATCAGGGCCAACAAAGACATCTGAGTAGGTTTCCAGGAACTCCAGAAGTTGCTGTTTCTCTGTGGGACAGGCTGAGAGCTTTGAGGCAGAGAGATGCTTGCTGAAGGGCATGTGCATTTCTTCTGAAGTGGGGGTGGTTGCAATGGTACTGACAGGACAATTGTTAAAGGAACCACACTGAGGTTCAGGTAGAAGCTGGAGCTGATCCCCTGAAGACAGACAAACAAACTTCCCGATACTGGCACCCTTGGAGATGACCACTGGTTCACCCATGAAGTTGCAGCACTTTTGGAATACTGAACCACCATGTACAGCAGACAGGGTGTTCCCTGGAAGGAGACCTGAGGAGTGCAAAGCTGGGGATCCTGTGATGATGCTGACAACACCTTGGGGAAGGGGGTCACCTCGAATCTTGGCAATCAAAACCATCTCTGACTTAGGAGGTACAGTGACTGAGTCTATAGCTGTGAGTTGCCTCCAGGGATCTAGTGACAGTTTGTTTGAGGCAAAGTCCAGTATAGCTTTGTGTGCCTTGAGAAAGTCCAGGACAAGGATCACATCTGTTTGAAGTTTAGGCACTAAGTAGATTTTAACTGTAGCTTGCTGTGAACCTAAGTGGAGCTTGAGATGGACCACGCCAGTGATAGGTATGGTAGCAGTGCTTGCAATGATGATGTATTTCAGGTTGGCTGGAGCAATAGTAGGTACATGGTGAATAGCTGGATTGTCTAGGATACTGCTGTGGATCACAGACATTTCTGCTCCAGAGTCTACCAAGGCATGCGTGGACCAATTGCCAGTAGTGACAGGGACGTAGTTTGCAAGGAGGAGTGATCTGATGACAGGAACTTTGGCTCCTTTAGATGAGATTGTGCCTGACTTAGCAGCTAGAGGGTGCTGTTTGTTTGTGTTATGCAAGTCAGTGGGTCAGTCAGTTGCTTCATTTTCCTGCCCAACAAGAGCCCCTAGTCTGTTGGGTGGCTCTCATTTCCCTGGTCCTGTGAATAGTTGCTAGTATATTGCAGATTGCGCTGTGGCAGATGCCTGTGACTGTCTTGAGTCCTATGAAAGTTTTGCAGTTTGCGGCAGACTGCAGCAGTGTGACCTCTGAACCCGCACCACTGACAGGTCACTGGCTCCCGTGAAGATGGACGTGGCTCAGGTCACTGTGGAGGTGGCTATAAGGCATTAACAGGAGTTACAGTGGGAGCTGCAGTGGGAAAATGTATGCTGTTGGCAGTTGAAATGATCTAGTCAATTATTTTTTGTTGCTGTTGGACGCAAGTAGCAAGTGCAGCCAACTGTGAGGTCTGTGGGTCCAGAACAGTGGTAGGCCGAAGCATGGAAATAGACTCTTGGGCTAATCGGGCTGCTTGGATCGTGTCTAACCAGGTGGTTGGCTTTTGTTGGATAACGTAGGTACGAAATTGTGGAGGCAGGTCCTGGACAAATGCTGTAATCTGGTCTTTTTCTGATTTTTGTAAACATTTGTATCGTGATTCAATGTCCACTATAAATGTTTCCAATGATTTGGAGCGTTGCATCCTGCGCTCTCATAGTTGCTGTTCTAACAACCAGGGTGGATGAGCTTGTAAGAAATAGTCACTGAAGGTGGAATACAGGGTGACTTTGTTCCCTGTCATCTGGAACGGGCATTGAACCACGATATGGCTGTCCCTCTCAGGAGCAAGTGCATAGCGCTGGAAATTCACAAGGGATCCATCCAACCATTGAAAGAGATGCAAGCCTGAAATTGCTCAAGCCAGGTGACAGCATCTTCATGAGGTAGTGCTGAGAATGGTACTGGCTGTAAGCTGGAGTGGACCGTTAAGTGTGTGGAAATAGCTTTAAGGTAGGCGAGGTCATCCTAGATGGCCTGTATAGTGGGTGTCCCTTGAGCTGGAATGGACGACCAGATGTCATGCAGCATAGTTTCAATCTTGAGACCCCATGCTCTTGAGGTAGGTGAAGGTGGAGCCCCAGAACTGGCAGTGCTTGGGGTGTTGGTGTCCTTGGAAGACATGGTTGGAGAGGGGCTGTGTGGCCCTGAATGAAGGTCATAGGGGTGAGTTGGAGTGGTTGTCATGGAGCGAATGAGATGCCTTGGAAAAAATGATTTGTTGAGAGAATAAAAAAAAGTTTTGTTGTTTGGGATTTTTTTTTTTGTAGACAAGTACAGTTATATATAAGCAATTTTCATCAAAGGACATCTCAATAAACAACTTCAACTCTAGTTTGGTGTTGTTTGTTATTGAAATAAGCTTTTCTTTTGCAATATGCAGCTATTTGTTGCAGTGTCCATTCATTTCAATGGGTGCCCCTCAAAACCATGGCCACCATTACTTCCCATGGAGTGAGGTCATTTTGAACAATGCTGATGCCCCTCACAAAGATGTCCACTGGACCTGTGACATAGCTTTCTTGACTAATTTGACATTCCCAATATGGCTGCCAACAGGGGTGAAGGGTTGCTTCCTGTTTTGTAGTTGTAGGCAGTGGCTTATATTAGGGCAAATGAAAGAATGTAAGATGGCCACTCTGCAGTCTGTTCAAAAGATAAATGGCAGGCTTTGGTTTGACTGAACTACTCCCACCCAGGTTATCCAAAGTATTTGTGTTGAGAGATTTATTGCTCTCTTCAAGGTTTAGAAGCCTCGAATACTTTCTTCAGGCAGAACTGTCAAAACAAATGTCTGTGTATTGAAAGGCACCTCCACTTAAAATAACAGAAAGCCATATGTCTCTGGTTTAAGAGTTAATGAGCAGGCAGTCCCCAGCCCCCAGTGCTCAGGCTAGCATGATTGTAATTTACAGTTCATTCAGTTAGCAGGCTTGTAATATACAGCACGCATTTTATTTTTCTCTCATAGCCTACAATATTAGAGAAGGGCTGCAGGCTGCTAGTTAGCAGGGTTAGTAAGGAATTTGCATTTCCTGTAGCTGCAATCCAGAGACAGCATCAGGAAAAATACTTTAACATTTTGTTGCTGCTTTGCTGGTGTTATAGTTTGGTGGCTGATCCCTGCAGCAGAGGGCACTTGGGCAGGGATTGCAGTGTATATTCTGTGCTTTCTAGACATGGAGTTTGCAGAAGCCTGCCAAAGTTTGTAGCATGCAGCTCCATAGGGCTGGTGGAGCTATAAAATAACTTTGTACCTTAGTTGCACAGACAGTGTCCTGATTTGGAGCACATTTATATGCAAGGAGACATATATGCTGAGTCAGAATGCAGGAGGTTTACTTTAACAGAGAACAGTTCAGTTTTAATTTTACTCTCTGCTGCCAAGTTTATTCTTTCTGAGCATGCATACAGTTCAGATACACTTGGGTGATGACTCTGGGTACCCAACGATGAAGAGCAAGCTAGATGGGGATCTGGGCAGAGGAGGAAGGGCCACATTCTCCACTATGTGTGGTGTTTTTGGTATTTGGTCTGCCACTAAAGGACCGCTTACCTTCTGGTATTCTGCTTTCCCATCTGGTGCTTCTGCTGCAGGAGTCATTAGGTACCAAACGAACTGAGTCAGACTCATACAATAATGAACAAGTTAAGGTTTATTTAGGAGCTTAGGAAAGCACATCTCATTAGCACAGGGAACATCTTAGACTGACCAGAGAACCAATGAATGTGCCCTTCCCTAGCCCCAGCTGGACACTAATTAGCATAACCTGTGATCATAGCTGGCTGCCCATTACTGTTCCTAGTTAAAGGGGTGGCAGCTAATCTTTAGCCCCATGCTCAACTCTGTACTCCACACTTCAGACACTTGTTTTGCAACTGTCTCAACAAAGTGCAGGTAAAAGACAGACCTCATTTACAGTGGTAGGATAATCGAAGTGGTGTTCACTGCTAAAGTTACATTAAAATGCATTAGATTCATAAGGCATCAGCAATTCCCATAAAACTTTGTTTTTTCCTATTACAGTACTGATGTAAAGCGCCATGATATCAGCCTTACTTGTGCATGTGAGTTGTACTCCATTCAGCAGAAACATATTATAAGGCATAATTCCTCAGAAAATGTAATATTTGCCATTTTATATGGAAATAGTTCCTTTATTTCATTCATAATATGTTGAATCCTGTCACTACAGTGCAGCTTATTTTGAAGGAAGTTGCTGCTAAGTAAGTGTACTTTAATTTTCAGTTTCTTTATCCAGGATAGGTCAGCTGATATGAAACTTTTCATTTCCAGTGGGCTCCTGTTTCTACCCGTTTCCACTGGTTAGTGGGTGGGAGCACTGGGGTGCTCTGGGACTTGCTCAGGCCAGGGGCACATCTATTTGGCTTTTGTCTTGTGTAAACCTGGAGTTGGGTACTGGGTGGCCAGAAGAAGCCAAGGATATCCACATTGGGGTTGAGTATGTTGGAACATTCAAGGCAGGAACTATGGGGCAACACCAGTAGCACACACAAAAAGAGTCATGCAGGGTGAATGGGATGCAACTGCTAACAAGAGTGCAGAACGACACACACAACTACAGCTACCCCCTCACAAAATAAACTTTCCAAAGACCAAAAGGGACTGGCCCGATTTTTCAGCACTTCATTTGCACTTTGCATATGTGTGCTATTTGTTAAGAGTAGAAAGGGTTTGCTTCTATGAATACAAGATTTTTGAACATAAAGTGTATTGGCTTGTTTTATTACCAAACTCGGACTCCCACTCAAACTTTTCTTGCACTGTATTTGTACTTCATTTACGATTGCCCTCCAGCATGTGAGAAATAAAAAAATGTGTTTTTATTGTAATCAAAAAAAAAAAAACATGTTTATTGAGGAAATAGCAATGTACACTGTTCAGTATTTACTCTTAAAAATCTCAGGTTCTATTTAACTTTCAAAAAGTTTGCCTGCTGCCGAAGACAGTAAACAGCTGGAGCAGCACTTTTTACTTCTATAAGAATGGCCAGACTAGTACATTTTTTTCAATCAAACCTTTGTTTACTGAGAAGTGTAAAACCATGACAGTTACAGTGCTTATGTGACTCAATATACAAAAATTAAAAGCTTTCTGAGTCTTACTTTCCTTGTGTCCCAACTCCGGTTTTTCTTCCATTTTTTTCTATCTTCTTGGCTCCAATTGAGACAAGAAGATAAAAAAAAAATGAGGAAAAACAGAGTTGGGACACAAAGACAAGTAAGACCACAAAGCTTTTAATTTTGTATATAGATTCACATAAGCACTGTAACTGTCACAGTTTTACACTTCTCAGTAAACAAAAGTTTGATTGAAAGAAATTTACTAGTCTGGTCATTCTTATAGAAGTAAAAGAGTGCTGCTCCAGCTGTTTACCATCTTTGGCAGCAGGCACACTTTCTGAAAGCTTTTTATTCCTCTATGGCTTTGTTTACAAGCATCAGCCCGCTGACCACCCAGATGGGCTGTATAATATATTAGATTACAAAAAACGTTGGCTGCTGCACTTAGATCTTATTTTAAAACACCATAAGCCACATAGGAGTGACGTTCTACCCCTGAACTGCAGTGCCCAGCCTTGATTTCTACCGCTGCACTTGCACAGCTCGGGGCTGTTGCTACTGTTCTCACTTAGTTTACACTTGCTAACCAGGCAGCTAGGAAAGAGATGGGGGAGGAGAGGATAAGCCCATCAGAGCAAGGCTCAAATTCCTGGATGAGCATGGCTCTAAACTTTCGGACAGTTTTTTTTTTTGGCCTGTACCTCTGCTGAGGAACCTCTGACAAATACATAGTCCCAAGTACTTTTGTCAGCTGCATAATTTCATTAATGTAAGTGTCTCTAAACATGTGTGACTGACTATGCAGACTTAATTCCCTAAATCTATTATCCTGAATGCTCAGTTCCCTTTATTTTATCGCAGTCAACCTCTCAACGTTCCCATTGTATAACTTTACAATGTTTTCCTGCTTCAGTCAGGGCAAGTCCTTTTAACTGCAAGTGTCTTTCATCTGAAAGTGGGTAGACTAATGCAAGAAACTTTTCTTGCCCCTCCCCCTTGCTCCTTTTATTCATACACTTATCCTGGGATTAAAACGATTTAGTAGCTCTATCGTCTGATGTATAGTATACTGAGTTCTTGTTGTGTGGTGCAGTTGCCATCAAAGTGAGACTGTAACTTTTGGGAAAACATTGCAAAACAACAATTTAGCCTCTATTTTATTTTTAGATTTTTTTTCGGTTCTTTTTCTTTTATTTGTCATTACTAGATTAATGAGTGTAGAAACAGGATTATTACCCCTGCAGTCAATCTACTCCTGCTGAATCCAGTGTTGAGTCACACGTCGTTTATCTGTAGTCAATCTCAATAGGCTTATTTTTTTTATTAATTTGTATTGCATTTAAACTATTCAATAACTTGTTAGCTGTAATGTGTAGTTTTTCTACGTCATTAAGCGTAGCAGCATGAAACGGCGTTTGGGAAGAAGCACACTTTGGAGGTGTGCCTTCCATTGCAATCCAGTGCTCTGTTGAGCAGGCGCTGGCGTCTGCACCAATGGGTGGGGAGCCGAGTATGACAGCGGTGGTCTTCGCTTCAAAGAAAACCACTGCTGCCATACCCAGCACCACGCCAAGCCGCCCCTCGCATCACGCGCTCCCCGCGTCACACTGCCCCACCCCAAAGCTTTGGTGCCACGCTGGATGCCCAATCCCCGTCAGCTCCACGGGCCCCAAAGACATCCTGTTGCCATGCTGAGGCCCACCCCAGCGTGGCAAATGTCCGTTGTTTTGCCGCAGGTGCCCAATCCCGGTTGGCACCTCTGCCCCATAGTTTGCCGACAGAGTGCCCAATCCCCATCGGCTCCTCGGCCCCCACAGCCATCTTCTGCCACGCTGGGAGCTCACCCCAGCATGGCAGCGTCCCACGTAGTCCGTTTTTTACACCTGTAAAGAAAATGGTCCCACGTAGTCTCCCACCCCCTCCCACAACCCGCACCCACCCTCGCGCCCAGCCTCCCCACACACCTCACCCCACACTTACCTCCAGAGCTCTGCGCCGACAATCTTCGTGGACCGGGAAAACGCTCTGCACTCTTCAAAGCCGACCGCGAACTGAGGAAATGCCGGTAAGCTGTATAATGGGCTAGATAGGGGTTTCAACTTTATTGCATATCTCAGTCATTTTTGGGAATTTATGCACCAAATTTTCAACATGGGGTTTTTGGGACCCCTTCTCATGAATGATGCCACTGTCATGGCGTTATTCAGGCCTGAAGGGTGATTTCGCAGTCACTGCACAGTCACTGAGCGAAATCACCCTTTGGGCCCAAATAACACCATGACAGTGACATCAATCATGAGAAGGGGTCCCAAAAACCCCATGTTGAAAATTTGGTGCAAAAATTCCAAAAAATGATTGTTTTATGAGCGTGCTTTGCGCAGTTCCTACACAGGCTCATAAGTTCACGAATTTTCAATATTTTCACTCCAGATTTTCAACATTGCCATTTTATCACACCTCCTTATGAGCAGTACAGCTGTCATTTTTCACATCCTGCCCAAAACGTGTTTCAGCCCATGTAGCGCACAATGGCGCAATCGGTGTGTGAAATCAATGTATGGGACACATTAAGAAAATCATGGTGACACTGTTCATTAGTAGATGTCTTAAAATGGCTATGTTGAAAGTTTGGTGAAAAATTCCTAGAAATGACTTTTACGAGTGTGCGTTGCGCAGTTCCTACGCACGCTCATAGGTTTGTGAATTTTCAATATTTCTACTCCAGATTTTCAACATTGCCATTTTACCACACCTTCTTATGAGTAGTACAGCTGTCATTTTTCACATCTCACCCAAAACATGTTTCCACCCATGTAGCGCACAATGGCACAGTCGGTGTGCGAAATCAATGTATGGGACACATTAAGAAAAATCACAGTGACACTGTTCATGAGCAGAGGTCTTAAAATGGCTATGTTGAAAATTTGGTGAAAAGATTCCTAAAATGACTGCTTCTACGGCGTTCGCTAGTTCCTATGCATGCTCTGCAGCGCTTATAATTTTAAATATTTGCACTCCAGATTTTCAACATTGCCATTTTACCACACCTCCTTATGAGCAGTACAGCTGTCATTTTTCACATCCTGCCCAAAATGAGTTTCCACCCATGTAGCGCACAATGGCGCAGTCGGTGTGTGAACTTAATGTATGGGACACATTAAGAAAATCACAGTGACACTGTTCATGAGCAGAGGTCTTGAAATGGCTATGTTGAAAATTTGGTGAACAAATTCTTAAAAATGACTGTTTTACGAGTGTTCATTGCAGCTCTATGCCTTCACATGAAGTTTCCAATTTTCAATATTTTCACTCCACATTTTCAACATTGCCATTTTACCACACCTCCTTATGAGCAGTGCAGCTGTCATTTTTCACATCTTGTCGAAAGCGTGTTTCCGCCCATGTAGCGCACAATGGCACAGTCGGTGTGCGAACTCAGTGTATGGGACACATTAAGAAAATCACAGTGTCACTGTTCATGAGCAGAGATCTTAAAATGGCTATGTTGAAAATTTTGTGAAAAAATTCCTACAAATAACTGTTTCTGGGCGTGTGTTGTGCAGTTCCTATGCACGCTCGTAAGTTTGCGAATTTCAATATTTTCACTCCAGATTTTCAACATTGCCATTTTACCACACCTCCTTATGAGCAGTACAGCTGTCATTTTTCACATCCTGCCCAAAATTTGTTTCTGCCCATGTAGTGCACAATGGCGCAGTCGGTGTGCGAAATCAATATATGGGACACAGTAAGAAAATCACAGTGACACTGTTCATTAGCAGAGGTTTTAAAATGGCAATGTTGAACATTTGGTGAAAAAATTCCTAAAAATGACTGTTTTACGAGCGTGCGTTGCACAGTTCCCACACACGCTCGTAGGTTTGTGAATTTTCAATATTTCCACTCCAGATTTTCAACATTGGTATTTTGCCACACCTCCTCATGAGCAGTACAGCTGTCATTTTTCACATCCTGCCCAAAACGTGTTTCCGCCCATGTAGCGCACAATGGCACAGTCCGTGTGCGAACTCAATGTATGGGACACATTAAGAAAATCACAGTGTCACTGTTCATTAGCAGAGATCTTAAAATGGCTATGTTGAAAATTTGGTGAACAAATTCCTAAAATAACTGTTTTCTGGCGTCGTTACGCAGTTCTATGCTGCGCTAAATGCGTTTGCAATTTTCAATATTTGCACTCCAGATTTTCAACATTGCCATTTTACCACACCTCCTTATGAGCAGTACAGCTGTCATTTTTCACATCCTGCCCAAAACGTGTTTCCGCCCATGTAGTGCACAATGGCGCAGTCGGTGTGTGAAATCAATATATGGGACACAGTAAGAAAATCACAGTGACACTGTTCATTAGCAGAGGTTTTAAAATGGCAATGTTGAACATTTGGTGAAAAAATTCCTAAAAATAACTGTTTTACGGCGTGCGATTGCGCAGTTCTCACATGCGCACGTCACACGTTCTTAATTTTCAATATTTGCACTCCAGATTTTCAACATTGGCATTTTACCACACCTCCTCATGAGCAGTACAGCTGTCATTTTCATCCTGCCCAAAGCGTGTTTCCGCCCATGTAGCGCACAATGGCGCGAGTCCGTGTCGCGAACTCAATGTATGGGACACATTAAGAAGAAAATCACAGTGTCACTGTTCATTAGCAGAGATCTTAAAATGGCTATGTTGAAAATTTGGTGAACAAATTCCTAAAAATAACTGTTTACGGCGTCGTTAGCAGTTCCATGCGCTCGTACGTTTGCGAATTTTCAATATTTGCACTCCAGATTTTCAACATTGCCATTTTACCACACCTCCTTATGAGCAGTACAGCTGTCATTTTTCACATCCTGCCCAAAATGTGTTTCCGCCCATGTAGCGCACAATGGTGCAGTCAGTGTGTAAACTCAATGTATGGGACACATTAAGAAAAACACAGTAACATTGTTCATGAGCAGAGGTCTTAAAATGGCTGTGTAGAAAATTTGGTGACAAAATTCTTAAAAATGACTGTTTTACGAGTCTACGTTGCGCAGTTCCTACGCACGCTCGTATGTTTGTGAATTTTCAATATTTTCACTCCAGATTCTCAACATTGCCATTTTACCACTCCTCCTTATGAGCAGTAGAGCTGTCATTTTTCACATCCTGCCCAAAACATGTTTCCGCCCATGTAGCGCACAATGGCACAGTCGGTGTGCGAACTCAATGTATGGGACACATTAAGAAAATCACAGTAACATTGTTCATGAGCAGAGGTCTTAAAATGGCTATGTTGAAAATTTGGTGAAAAAATTCCTTCAAATGACTGTTTTACGAGTGTTCATTGCGCAGTTCCTATGCTCGCTTGTAAGTTTGCGAATTTTCAATATTTTCACTCCACATTTTCAACATTGTCATTTTACCACACCTCCTTATGAGCAGTGCAGCTGTCATTTTTCACATCTTGTCGAAAGCGTGTTTCCGCCCATGTAGCGCACGATGGCACAGTCGGTGTGCGAACTCAGTGTATGGGACACATTAAGAAAATTACAGTGTCACTGTTCATGAGCAGAGATCTTAAAATGGCTATGTTGAAAATTTTGTGAAAAAATTCCTACAAATAACTGTTTTACGAGCGTGCGTTGTGCAGTTCTTATGCACACTCGTAAGTTTGCGAATTTCCAATATTTTCACTCCAGATTTTCAACATTGCCATTTTACCACACCTTCTTATGAGCAGTAGAGATGTCATTTTTCACATCTCACCCAAAACGTGTTTCCGCCCATGTAGCACACAATGGCGCAGTCGGTGTGCAAACTCAATGTATGGGACACATTAAGAAAATCACAGTGACATTGTTCACGAGCAGAGGTCTTGAAATGGCTATGTTGAAAATTTGGTGAAAAAATTCCTAAAAATGACTGTTTTACGAGTGTTCATTGCGCAGCTCCTATGCACGCTCGTAAGTTTGCGAATTTTCAACATTTTCACTCCACATTTTCAACATTGCCATTTTACCACACCTCCTTATGAGCAGTGCAGCTGTCATTTTTCACATCTTGCCCAAAGCATGTTTCCGCCCATGTAGCGCACAATGGCACAGTCAGTGTGCGAACTCAATGTATGGGACACATTAGGAAAATCACAGTGTCACTGTTCATGAGCAGAGATCTTAAAATGGCTATGTTGAAAATTTCGTGAAAAAATTCCTACAAATAACTGTTTTTCGAGCGTGCGTTGTGCAGTTCCTATGCACGCTCGTAAGTTTGCAAATTTCCAATATTTTCACTCCAGATTTTTAACATTGCCATTTTACCACATCTTCTTATGAGCAGTACAGTTGTCATTTTTCACATCCTGCCCAAAACGTGTGTTTCTGCCCATGTAGTGCACAATGGCGCAGTCGGTGTGCGAAATCAATGTATGGGACACATTAAGAAAATCACAGTGACACTGTTCATTAGCAGAGGTTTTAAAATGGCAATGTTGAATATTTGGTGAAAGAATTCCTAAAAATGACTGTTTTACGAGCGTGCATTGCACAGTTCCCATACACCCTCGTAGGTTTGTGAATTTTCAATATTTCCACTCCAGATTTTCAACATTGGCATTTTACCACACCTCCTCATGAACAATACAGCTGTCATTTTCACATCCTGCCCAAAGCGTGTTTCCACCCTGTAGTGCACAATGGCACAGTCGCTGTGTGAACTCAGTGTATGGGACACATTAAGAAAATCACAGTGTCACTGTTCATGAGCAGAGATCTTAAAATGGCTATGTTGAAAATTTGGTGAACAAATTCCTAAAAATAACTGTTTTACAAAGCGTGCATTGTGCACTTCCCTTACGCTACGTAAGTTGCGAATTTTCAATATTTTCACTACAGATTTTCAACATTGCCATTTTACTACACCTCCTTATGAGCAGTACAGCTGTCATTTTTCACATCCTGCCCAAAACGTGTTTCCGCCCATGATGTGCACAATGGCGCAGTCGGTGTGCAAAATCAATGTATGGGACACAATAAGAAAATCACAGTGTCACTGTTCATTAGCAGAGATCTTAAAATGGCTATGTTGAAAATTTGGTGAACAAATTCCTAAAAATAACTGTTTTTCGAGCGTGCGTTGCGCTGTTCCACGTAGCGCTCATACGTTTGCGAATTTTCAATATTTGCACTCCAGATTCTCAACATTGCCATTTACCACTCCTCCTTATGAGCAGTAGAGCTGTCATTTTTCACATCCTGCCCAAAAACATGTTTCCTACCATGTAGCGCATTAATGGCACAGTCGTTGTGCGAACTCAATGTATGGGACACATTAAGAAAATCACAGTAACATTGTTCATGAGCAGAGGTCTTAAAATGGCTATGTTGAAATTTGGTGAAAAATTCCTACAAATGACTGTTTCACAGTGTTCATTGCGCCAGTTTCTATGCTCGCTCGTAGTTGCAATTTTCAATATTTTCCTCCACATTTTCAACATTGCCATTTACCACACCTCCTTATGAGCAGTGCAGCTGTCATTTTCACATCTTGTCGAAAGCGTGTTTCCGCCCATGTAGCGCACGATGGCACAGTCGGTGTGCGAACTCAGTGTATGGGACACATTAAGAAAATCACAGTGTCACTGTTCATGAGCAGAGATCTTAAAATGGCTATGTTGAAAATTTTGTGAAAAAATTCCTACAAATAACTGTTTTAGAGCGTGCGTTGTGCAGTTCTTATGCACACTCGTAAGTTTGCGAATTTCCAATATTTTCACTCCAGATTTTCAACATTGCCATTTTACCACACCTTCTTATGAGCAGTAGAGATGTCATTTTTCACATCTCACCCAAAACGTGTGTTTCTGCCCATGTAGTGCACAATGGCGCAGTAGGTGTCTTAGAAATCAATGTATGGGACATTAAGAAAATCACAGTGACACTGTTCATTAGCAGAGGTTTTAAAATGGCAATGTTGAATATTTGGTGAAAGAATTCCTAAAAATGACTGTTTTACGAGCGTGCGTTGCACAGTTCCACATGCGCTCGTAGGTTTGTGAATTTTCAATATTTCCACTCCAGATTTTCAACATTGGCATTTTACCACACCTCCTCATGAACAATACAGCTGTCATTTTTCACATCCTGCCCAAAACGTGTTTCCGCCCATGTAGTGCACAATGGCACAGTCGCTGTGTGAACTCAGTGTATGGGACACATTAAGAAAATCACAGTGTCACTGTTCATGAGCAGAGATCTTAAAATGGCTATGTTGAAAATTTGGTGAACAAATTCCTAAAAATAACTGTTTTACAAGCGTGCATTGTGCACTTCCTATGCACGCTCGTAGGTTTGCGAATTTTCAATATTTTCACTACAGATTTTCAACATTGCCATTTTACTACACCTCCTTATGAGCAGTACAGCTGTCATTTTTCACATCCTGCCCAAAACGTGTTTCCGCCCATGTTGTGCACAATGGCGCAGTCGGTGTGCAAAATCAATGTGTGGCACACAGTAAGTCAATCACAGTGACACTGTTCATTTGCAGAGGTTTTAAAATGGCAATTTTGACAATTTGGTGAAAAAATTCTGAACAATGACTGTTTTACGAGCGTGCATTGCACACTTCCCATGCATGCTCGTAGGTTTGCGAATTTTCAATATTTCCACTCCAGATTTTCAACATTGCCATTTTACCACACTTCCTTGTGAGCAATACAGCTGTCATTTTTCACATCCTGCCCAAAACGTGTTTCCACCTATGTAGCACACAATGGGGGTAACAAAAAGGTCATGCTGAAAATTTATTGTGCAAATACCAGCAATTGCACAGGGCATTAGGGTAAAGCACCATACATGCCAAACACCTCTGCAAATACCTGCAAGCGAACGTTCGGCATTGACAAATGCTTTTTTTTATTTGCTGCTTATATGTCTGCTGAAAAAAGTTAAGCTATTTTATTAAGTAGCTAAATATCACCTCTGGCAGGTATGTTACCAGGACCACTGAATAAAATGTGCAGCAAACATAACCATGAAACAATGTTTTACTTTGTTTCTTTGTGCATTTGTTGTTCTACTAATATACATCTTGTGTTAAGGTTTTGACTTCAGTATTCCATGTAACCACTGTCACCACAATAACTCGTCCAGCAACCTCTTAGTGCTACACCCTGAATTATTTCATCAGATGTGATCAAAGCAGGAAAAATCATTGACAATACTCTGTGAATGCATGTCAGTGGTTCTCCACCCCTTCCCCCCCACACACATATACACTCATGGCTCTATGCAACAATTGCTGATTATATCCTTATAACAAGAGATGGGCTGGAGAAAGACTCATTTTCATAGCATTTCTAAAATGCAGTAACATAATATCCTTGAAGTTTTATGACTCACTCAGGTACAGTCTTCAGGTGTATCCATAATCCTTGTGTGTAGCAATACAGACTATGCCAGATAGAATAAACACATGGGACTCGGTTTGTCTTCCAAATAGAATGGTTTAAGTTATGCATGGGGACAAAAAGGAAGCAGTCAATAGGAAAAACAAGGTGGTGCACATTACCTATCCCTCACAAGTGCTACTTGCCATAATGAATGAGATCACTGCAATATTAAAACAAAATCAGACATTGCACACTTTACTTGAGTCAGGAATATGTTATCCATACGACAAATAATGCTAGTGATTAGTTAATTTATTGCCTCAGATTTTGACAGGGCAAACTACATTAAAATTAAATGTTAAAGTTAAAATTAAAGTTAAACATTAAAACTACCCCTGTTACATTCAGGATAAAAATCTGTAACACAGGGTTAACAGAGCTGATCACTGGGATCAATTTGAAAGAGTAAAGGAATGCAGACATTTAGAGCAGATCATGTTTCCTTGCTGGGAGTTGGAGCTCCAGTGTCTACAGGATAGTGGCATCACATCTTTATTTATTTTTTATTTCAGATTTGGATTAATACATCTACAGTACTAATGTAGTCCAGTCTATATTTTTAATTTTTGACATGATCACTCTTATCAATTGTATGAAGTTGTGATAATGGAAAAGTAGGAGGAGCAAGAGGAGGCAGAGGGATTGGGGCCAGGGCAGGATAGGATGAATGTAACATTAGAGAAAGAGAGGGGAGACATGAAGAAGGGGGTGGAGGTGTAAAAGGGAATGGGAGGACCTACAATAGGATTATAAAAGGCAGTCACAGGAGGCACTGGCAATGAGGTGCTGGTGAAGATGTTGTTTAAAAGAGCCCAGTGTAGTACAGTTGGTAATTTCAGATGGCAGTGACTTGAACCATGTAGGGGCTCTGGTCCTGAAGTATCATTGCTCTTGGGAAGTGCGGCAGTGAGGAACGGAAAAGGTGAGCCTTTCCGAATTTCTGGTGAGGCAGAAGATATCATAGGAAGTCAGGATAGAATTGACAGTAGGGGCAAGAGAACCATTATGATCTTTTTGGTGAGTAGGCAGGACTGGTACTTGATTCTGCCAGACAGTTGCAGCCAACAGTGTGCATACTGTATGCTCACAATATTGTCAAACAGAGTTACAGACTTGCTTTTCTGCAGACAAAGTATTTTGCACCAATACTCTTAGGCTGCCTGCTTCAGGGGATAGAACCAATTGTTAAACTGTGTCCCTCATTTTACTTCTTTGTCACTCATTTTTTAAGCCATGTCCAAGTGCCACACACCACTGCAAATATCTGCAAGTGAACTTTCAGCATTGACAAATGCTTGTTTCCTTCCAGTACAGTGGTGCCATAGAAGGCTATAACCTCTGAAGTGGCACAGTGAGACTGGAGTGATGGACTTTAGCCATGATTCCATGATCCCAAGGATGTTAGAGTTATATAGGGCTAAACAAGTTTGTGTATCTTTGGGGGAAGGCTGCAGATGTTCATGTGGGCAATCTTTAGCCTATGGCAGACATCCCAAGTGTGATCAGTGTGGTGTATCTGAGTTGCATTAGGCCAGGGTTGATTTCTATGTCACCACTTAATGACAGTAGCAGTAAGAGGGGGATAATAAACCTAAAGGGTATCCTGAGTATAACATGTAAAGGGATATACTGGGAAAATGAAAAAAGCACCCAGGAGGTGACACTGCCACTTCATAAGGCAAGCCAAGTGGGATAGAGGGTGGTCAAGCAGTGAATGCGGTGCTGAGGGGGGTAACTCCTCAGGACTGATGATGAGTAGGAGCTATTGAGTGCCCTGTCATTGGCCAGGAGGTGGGCACAAGAGTTGAACAGCCAGGAAAGGCCCAGGAGGATAATGTCCAGAACTAATGTAGGCAGCACTGCCCCATTAGGATGTGGAGGAATAGGGAACTAGGTCTGCAGTAATAATTGGGATGAGTACCACTACCAACAGTGTGAACTCCTATACTCAGGGCTGAGGATAGTTATGCTCCCTATGGTGCAAGTTCTTAGTTAGGGTGGACCCCAGACTTTAATTAGTGGGATACCAGGCTCTGTATAGCTCCTTAGTTATTTACATAACAGAGTACTGTAGCTTAGGGGGGTGCGGCCAGAGCTAAAAGATTAAATTCAGGAGGAAATAATTAGGCAGGTTGTGGTGTGGGGTAGGTATTGGAGGACACACTCTCTCTATCTGAAGTACACCTTACAGTGATAGGAGTGGACCAACATGGAATAAGGAAGGGAGAGTGGAATGAAGTGCATGCAGTTCCAGGGAGGGAGGTAGGGGAAAGTGAGGTGATTCATTTAGGCAAATCACCTGGCTACTACTGTACAAGATTAGCAACACCCTGGGTGGGCGGGAGAAGGGCCGGGTGGGTTAGAAAAATACTAGGCAGCACTGCACTTGTGGAGCCACCCACCAAGGCTGTCCGAGAGCTACACTCGGCATACCTGCTCAGCCACTGGAATAGTCCAGGGAAGGTGGCCCACGATGCCCTCATGACCCAAGGAGATTCTGCCTTCTGTGTGTGACAGGAGGCTGGGGGGATCTCAGCCACTGGAATAGGCTGGGGAGGGTAGCCCATGATGCCCTCATGTCCCAAGGGGATTTTGCCATGTGTGCTTACTTAAACAACCAAAGTCATCTAACTCAGAGCTAATATGGGACCATGCTCAATAACATATGAACCAACTGCCTGTAGAAGTTAAGGACACTGATGAAAATCCAAACAATGAGAGAATTCTATGCACTATTTCCAGTGAAGACATCAGTAAAATGATAAAATAATCCTCTGTGATCACCAGATACCATGTGATACTGAGTTTTTAGCTTGCAGCAGAGAACCCTGATAATTATTATCTCAGCTGTCTGGATAGATTTTGACACATAAAGAGTGGTGCTATTATGGAAAATATACAGTATTACTTTAGACATTAAAAATAGTTACCTACATTTTCCATCCACATGTAATTATCACCATGCCCCTGTTTAACTGATACAGTACATGCTCATTGACAGCTCAGTCGTGGCCAGCTGTGGAGGAGAGTGGAGGGCTGTGCTGGTTGCTGGCTCAGGGTCGAGCCGGGGGGAAGCAGGGTTGTGGGGTACTAGCTGCCAGAGTGGGAGGTGGAGGGTCTACTAGACTGCCAAGGACAGATCGATTTAGTATACAGGAAGGTCAGGATATAGAGGGGGTCCACAATACCACCAGGAATAGGTCCATTTATTATATGGGTAGGTCAGAGTTAAGGAGAGAGGACCGCTAGACCACCAGGGAACTTTACATTTTATAACACCAGCAGAATAGGAATAGGGAGGAGGGACTGCTAGACCACAAGGGAAGATTACGTCTTATAATACCAGCAGAATGGGGATAGGGAGAAGGGACTACTAGACCACCAGAAAAGATTTCCTATTATAACACCGGCAGAATGGGGATATGGGGGATTGCTAGACTACCAGGGAGTGTTTACCATATATATATGGGATCAGGGTTAGGGAGGAGGGACTGCTAGCCACCAGAGAATGTTTTTTTTTCTTCTTATTGGGCAGGTGATCATCAGGGGAAAGACCACTGTACAACAGGGAATGTTTCTGTTTCAAGATCAGACTGGTGATCAGCAGAGGAAGGGGGCCACTAGCACCAAAGGCCTCAGACTGGGCTAGTGGGGGTGTTACTGTGCTATTTTGCTAGGCAACCTATGCAGATGAACCCATAATGGGCATGTAAATGGCCCCTTAGCACCTTGGATGCCCAATGAGCTCATTTGTATGGGTCCCTTTGAATATGGGAAATTTAGCCTGGGCATCCTCAGCAACTGCTGTACCCCACTTCTGTACCTGATACATGGTCAGATGTGTGTCTGTATGCACAGCTGGGTCAGGGCAGGCAACTCTAGTGTAGCAACCACAGTCTAAACTCCAGTTTGCAAGCTACACAGATGAGGACTCTGCCATATCAGATACATTTCCCCTTTTGCTGGCTGCCAGATACATCACGGGAATGATTATTACCACTGCCATACCCTCCCTAGCCCTCTGAGCTGTCCTTTAGGGCTGGGATATGTATTGCCTGTTTTCTTTCTTTCTTTCTTGGCAGAGTCCTTAGAGTAATTTTTTTGTTCACTGTGCCTGAATCACCAATTTATAACAAGAACCAAAGAGGAAGGAAGGAAGGAAGGAAGGAAGGAAGGAAGGAAGGAAGGAAGGAAGGAAGGAAGGGAGGGAGGGAGAAAGGGAGGAGGGAGGGATGGATGCTAGTGTAACCCCTTGTTACCGGGATTACTAGAATCCCAGTAAGACCTAGTGGTAGACAGGGAAGGCAGCTTGTGAAACTCCAGTTAAATGGATTTCACACTGTCTCACACTGTTCTCAGGCTCAGCTGAGACTGAGGGATGACATCACCATAGGACTATCACGGCTGCATGAGCCACAATGGAATCTGCAGAAGGGAGTTAGAGTAGAATGTTGGGAGGTTTGAACAGTCAGTCTGTGGCAGCTGGAGTTTGGAAATTGTTGTGAGAGGAGCACAGCAGCTCTGTTCTCAGGCTCTTGGAGCCTCAGCCCTCAAATAGGGCTACATTTAGGGAAAAGTGTGTGTTTCCGCCTAAAGAGAGACACAGTAAGTTTTTTAAAGTAGTGGAGACTGCTAATTTGGGTCTCTGTGCCCCATCCCTGAGGGGATGGGGCAGGAAGGTTTGCCTGCATTTCCAGGGGCAACCCCCTGGCTACTGCTAGTGAAGAAGCTGCCTTATTTTGTCCACGATTGTGGGGTACAAGAAGATTTCGTGACTTGCCTGTGGGGCACCTGCAATGGGAGGGTGAGTTCTGCTCTTTCTAAAGGGCCCATGTTTCATCCCGAACTGTGTAAAAGTGGAGATTGGACTACTGAAGTAGTGGGAGGCCTAGAGTACTAGGCTTAGCCAAAAGTAAAAGTATGTTCAAGTCCAGCACATAGGGGAAGTCTAGACATGTAGAGGAGATGTGATATACGTCTACCCAGTGATCTACATTTCCAAGCTTTCAAAAGAGTTGTTTAGTTTCCAGAGAAATGGCCGGGTATGGATTGTGGGAGCTGGAGGTGGGAGACCCCTCCATCTTTAGTAACCAGGTCCACCTCTACGGATTTGATCTGTGGATTTCTACTTTGCCTCATGCACTTGGCCAGTGATGAGGGAAGTACCCAGACGTGGGATGGAAGGAAAATTCTGTCTAGGAGTCGAAGGCTCTAAGGTGGTTTGAGGAGCCACCAGTTGGAAAACCTAGTTCATTCCATATAATGGACCCGTGGATCAGAATTGCCTTGTTGAGAGGAGCCGAACCATAGAAAACCCAAGTAGTGTACAAGTCGGGCTGTGTACCCAAAGCTGCATGCAGGTCTGGGGCTGTGTGCCTGGTAGGTTCAGAGCCTGAGGGATGAAATGTGAAGAAGTGTTCTGTTATCTCTAATCTGCATTACCAGGAATGTAGCCCCATGGGGGTTCGCCTATGATTTGTTTGTTCAGTTTGGATGTGAATAAAAGCCACACTGTAGAATCCCATTCCTGGTTTTGGACATTACAGTTATTTGCTTCCTGTGTTCAGATTTTCTTGGGTGCCCCTGTGCAGAGTAGTCAAACCTAGACCCCTGTGCCGAGTAACCTAGTCCTCCCCGAACCCAGTCCCCACCAGGTACTGCTGTCAGCTTCAACAGCATGCCACCTGTCATTTGCAAAAAGGCAGGGGTCCGGGGGTTACAAAAATGGAGGCACCACTCTGGATTTTTATTCTGGGAGGAAAGGTGCTTGGGCAAGGGGCTAGGGTTTTGGCTATCTGGCAGTGGGTAGCCCAAAAAGCTGAAGCAAGTTAACTAGTGTGTCGCTGTGTGCTGTGGATCTTATGCTACTGTTAAAATGCCAACTGTTTACCAAGGAGCAGTAAAGTTAAAAGAGTGTGCCCTTGTCCTGCATCAATTGTTTACAGCGTTTTTGCCTGCTTTTTAAAAGAACTGTGGCGATAAAGAAAAGTGTGGAAGACTAGGGATAGCAACAGGAAAATAGTGCCCTGGACGTTGGAAATGCTTTTTAAAAGAACTGTTGTGATAAAGAAAAGTGTGGAAGACTAGGGGTAGCAACAGGAAAATTGTGCCCTGGACGTTGGAAATGCTTTTAAGTGAACTGAGAAACTTGCTGTGTGAATGGCCATGCTAAATGGCTGAAATGGGTTCCCGCCATGGAGTCTGTTGAAGAAAAAAAAAAGTGCTTTCTGCAGTTTAAATTTGCCTGCTAGATGATCACCGTGAAGAGAGGAGTACTCACGAGGAAGAAGAGGCTCATTTGCATGGCGTCGTGTGATTGGTGAGGCTGCAATCAGTCCGGCCCCTCAGCCAGCTCTACAGTGACAGCCCAGCATTCGAGAGGGAGTGCGTGTACTGTCTAGTAGAGGAGCGTCGCGGTGATTAAAAAGTGCTGTAAAACTGTTAAAAATAGACTTGTCTGTTCAAAATCGGGCTCTACCCGCATCTCAATAGACTAAATTGCAAGTGTGGTGCTCGGGGAGGCGATCGGCAGTACTGCCCACCCGTTCTTTTTCTGAGGCCTCCAAGTCTGGCTGCAGGCCGTTTTTCCATCGCAGCTAACAGCTACTGATAACAGTGAGTACCAACAGTAAAAGTTGCTCAAACAGTGATTTTTTGCCAAATGCCAGCTAAATATGTGTGCAGCAGTGTAACTGCTTTGCAAATAACGACTGTGTTAAGTTCTACCAGCAAGGGCAAGTCTGCTAGGCCATTGACTGTGTGCATAGTTATGAGTTCAGCATCTGTTTAAAGTTTTAAAGCCAGAGCGAGACTGTGAGTTGTAGCCAAATGTGCAGCACTAGTTTACAGGCAATCCTGTGCTTAAAATCTTGAGGCTTTAAGGGACTGTGAGTTAAAGAAATGTTTCCAGCAAGTGAAGAGTCTGTGGAAAATCATGTAAATGTGTTAGAAAAAGAACAGTGCAAGTTTGTGCAGTTTGAGCAAAAGTTATCAGTAATTTGTGTAAATCGGATGCGCAGTGGCTTGACCCAATTTCTGATTGTTGATGTGCAGGAGTGCTGCCACCGCCATTACAGGGTGAGGTAGTAAAGTAAACACAGCAGCAGAGGAGCCATTTTAAAAGTAAAGAAGGTGTTCAGTAAAGTGGGACTTTCAGTAACAGTGAGCATTTATTTGTTTTCCCTGCAGTTATGGCCTCAGGACTAGCTTGCTACCTGGATCATGCCCGGGCAGCAGTAACAGCAGCAGTAAATAGATCAAGGGACATTGAAAGGTGTTATTATGGAGGACAACTGCCTCCTCATGTGGTGATTCCTGGACATCCAGTGCATGTGTGTCAAATTTGCTTTAACACTGGAAGGAACATCTTCATGATACCTCACTGTGCTGGGTGCCTAGAAAAATATGGCTTGTATAAAGTTCCCCAGATCCATTTGGCTCCCACATGGACAAAGGTTCAGGAATCTGCAGTTGGCAGCACACAGCACCAGGCGGAGCCTGTTGAAGAAGGCCCCTCGGAGGAGTGTGGCACAAAGCTAGAGGATGCAGATTTAGAGACAGAACCAGATGTTGAAGTTTTGGATGCTGGATCTCAGAAAGAAAGTTCAGATAAAACATCAGTAGACCCCTGGGGGGGGGCCCTAGCCCAAGTCTCATAGGAGAAGATGAGATGAGATGCGGGAGGCCTTTGAATGGGAGGTGTCGACCTCCACGCCTAGTGGTGAATGGATAGTCTCAGGAGAGGGGACGACTGCTCACTCCTGGGCTCAGATCCTCAGTGAGGAAGAAGATGAGGGGGAACCTATGTGGCCTTGTGAAAAAGGAATGGGTACACAGCCTCAAGCTCTTGCTTTGGAGGAATGCATGGAAGAGAGTAGTGATGCCACTGCCCTGGCTATGCAAGAAGAAGTCAGGGATCCGTTTCTAATCTCGTTGAGGATGCGCTGCTGGCAGAACCAGAACTGGCCACCCCCAAGCCAGGCCAGTGGTCTCAGGTTGACCAAAGCTAGTAAAGAGGAGAGACTGGATCATAGGAAGACGAATGAGATCAATGGGATGACCTTTCCTACCTTTCCTCAGAAAGTCTGGGAGGAGATTGAGAACAGCAGAAAATCCTGGATCTGAGCCAAAGCAATGAAATGTGTGCATCCTGGTGCAAACAAGCACGTCAAGCACAGACTGTTTCATGAGGAATATACCCAGTGGAAGAGAGGCAGGACACTGTTTATGGACAGAGTGCGAATAGTGGATGGAGAGGGACGTGAAACTTTCCACTTACACTAGGCATAGTACATAGAACATGGGATGCATGTCTGGGTGGTGGGGGTACCACTAGACACCAAGAAGATCTATCCTAAAATTGAACAGGTGACCAGGGGTGAGGTGTGCAACTAGATGGCAGTAAGATATTGTCTGACATGAAATAGGTGATCTGGGGGTGTCACCAGACACCAGAGAGATATTTCCTGAAGTGGGACAGTTGAATGGGGTGGGTGCCACTAGATGCTAGGGAGCTTCTTCCTTTAATGGGATGGGGATCGGGGGTAGGGGTGTCACTAGACACCAGGAAGATATATAATATCAGTGGGCAGGTGATCGGGGAGGGAGTGCCACTAGACAGTTCTCAAATTGTGTCAATCAGCATTACAGCAATGGCACAATGCTGACAGTCAGAACTGTGTCATCCAGGGAAGAAAACGTTGCTTTGTTCCTCCCACCACCCACATTATAGATAATCAACTCCTAGTTGGAGTTGATTCAGGGATGGGGCAAACAGCAGTGTCAGGAATACCATGGACCATTACAGTGAGCTGCCGATTTTGTCGCTGTAATGGCCTTCATGGTATTCCCATTGCTGTTACAATGTGATACGCCGTTAAACAGCAGGAAGAGGTGTACACTGTATGGAGAGGGTGTTTGGGGTGGGGATGCTAATAGACACCATGAATAGGTGAACACTTAAGGAAAGGATGATTGGTGGTGGGAGATGCCACTAAACATCAAGAACAGGTGCACACGTAAGAAAAGAGTGTTTAGGGGTGGTTGGTGCCACTAGACACCAAGAAGATTGGCAAAGAACAAGGCCCAGGTGATCTGGGACGGAGGATGCCACTGGAGAACAGGGCCTGCATCCTTACTGGCATGATGGCAGTTGGAGTACAGCCATCCCATTACTGGTGGTGTGGCCACAAGTGCATAGCACCCAGTTAAGACTAGGGGACAGATTTCCAGTCTGTTTTGGGACCAAATGCCACTCCACAGCCACTGGTACAGAAAAAAATGTCTGCACCAGTGCCAAGTTGTAATTGCCACACAGGCAGCAGGTGCAACTATAGAGCATGTTATGCCTGATCCAATCAGGCATAACTTTTTGGTGCAGCTGCACCAGAAAATTGCTGCATGTTTCCATAAATTGCTGAGCCAGGCGCAAATGGCTCCACAATTGAAACTATGGCACATGTGAAAAATCCTAGTGGACCTGCAAGATTTTTCTGTATGGATGAAGAAAATGTTTGATTTTGAAAATCCAGCCATAGGATTTCAGTGGTGGTAAATAGCATAGCTTTGGGTGCTGTTTACCACCGTCTTAAACCTCTGAAATCACCACTGTGCCCATATGCAAGAGGTGACCCCCTCATTTGCATGGATGCAACATGATGTTAGTGCCTTGGGGGTAATGGGTTTAGCCATGCTACTGGGGCCTCTGAATACAGACCCCACCCCCACAATGGGTGCAAACCTGGATAACACAGGCACAAACCCATTAGCGCTGGTGCTAACTGTTTAAAATCTGGTTCCTTGTTTATTATGCATTAGGTACATGAGAAAATTGAAATCAAGCACATTGAGAATTATTTTGAGACTGCATGTATTTGTGTAAAATGGAATGGTGGTGGTGGTGGGGGGCTGTAGCATTCTGTTTAACTTATCCCACTGCACTTGTATTTTCCACCAGAAGCAGAAATCTCAAATGTGATTGTCTTAAATTACTTACTAAAATGTGTCTCCTTTTTATTCAAATATTTTGATCTAGTAATTGCTGTAATTCAAACCTTACATGTAGAATTTAGCATTTGTACATAATCACACTAGGGCTGGCAGAACTCAGTGAAGTTCAGACCCTTATCAAATAAGAACTGGAGTACTGGGGGAGGGGTTGAGTAGTTCTGATTATTTATAAATATTTAAAAAAAAATTGATAAAATGCATTAAGGGGCCAAGCTCTGTAATATTTAACACAGAGACCCAAAGGGAATTATTTAATGTATTATTTGTATGAAAAATAAATTAAAACTGGTAAAGCAAAGCAATCAGTAGCTCCTTGAAGGATGGCCTCCCTTGGTGGCATACCTGCTTTTGCCTATGAGTGCGGTGGAATAGATAGAGATGGTGAGAGAGAAAGAGAGAGAGACGCACATACAGTTATAAGTCTGTACCTACCACCATTCAAAATTAAGCCGTTGACATATTTTTTATAAATGCTGCTGGTGGAGGAGGGGGCTATATTTATGGATGTTACAGAACAGACCAGTCCAAATCATCCCGATGATGGGCGGCACAGACACAGCCAGGGCCATCACAGCATCATGGAGCCTGCTAGCGCAGTTTTTACTTTTCTCCCCAACTCCCCTCTCCTCCGACGTCAGACACTTGGGCTACATGTCTCCCGACCCGTATCACCCTTCAGCCACTGCTAAAGGGCAATCAGAGAGCCAGAGGGAAGATCCTCTCTCCACCAAGAGAGGAGAGCAGTCCTCCAGATGCTCAATCCTCTCTCACCCCTGCTGACCGTCGGCAGTCCGGGCTCGTTCCAGCACCTGGGTCACTGGCATGGTGCGAGGTGTAGCTTCCAGTGCCTCAACCTCCAGCACCACTGGACCAGCAATATATATTATTTTTAGGAATGGGTGAACCAGATGTGACCAAGTTCTGATTCTGTAGACCTAACGAGGTGGTCTCTTCCCCAACCTGATCACCCACCTGACATAATATAACAAGTTTCCCTGGTGTCCAGTGGTCCCCCCCATCCCAATCACCTAGAAGTTCTATATCATTCCCTGATGTCTAGAAGACCCCTTCCCTATCCCTGTTCCCCTGTAATAGAATAAGGTACTAGTCCATTCCCTGGTGTCTAGTGAATCACTCACCTCTCCACCCCAGCAGGTATTGCCTCACCACCCTGCTCCCCCCATCCCAACCTACAACTGATGACTGGAACAGCCTTCCACTCTTGTCTCCATCACAGCCATTCACTGATGCAGCTATCATAAATGAACATGAGCTGCAGTGCATGAGCATGTACTTGTACAAGTATGCACTTTTTCATTGACAGCTCAGTCAGCTGCCGGCCTTGGTGGAGATTGGAGGGCTATGGCAGTTACAGGCTTGAGGTTGGGCTGGGAGGGCAGGACTGGGTGACAACACTTGCTGTGGTGGGGGTCCACTAGACAAGAAGGAATGGACTAGTACCTTATTCTGTTACAGGGGATGGGGAGGGGGTTCGCTAGACACCAGGGAATGGTATATAACTTCTAGGGAATCAGGATGGGGAACCACTGGACACCAGGGAAACTTGTTACATTATGTTGGACAGGTGACTGGGTGGGTGGAGAGACCACTGGACACAAGAGAATACTCTACAGATAACATGGGCATGGATGGGGGTGGTACCACTTGGCAGCAGGGAGTACTCTACCGATCACATGGGCATGGGTGCAGGTGGGAGGAGGGACCACTAGACATCAGGGAATACTCTACAGATAACATGAGCATGGGTCTGGGTGGGGGGAGAGACTGCTAAACACCAGGGAAAGATAATGTATATAATTTGACTAATGCCTCTTTTTCTTTAACTGTCAAATTTCTGTATCTTAGACTTGGCATATGGTATGCATGCAATTAAGCATGGAACAGTGGTAAAGTGCCAGATCAAACTGGACCACACTTCCAAACTGGACCACACTTCCAAACTGGGCCAACTTGTCAATCTGGGTTGAGCCATGAAAGGCTCAGTTCTGCCAGTCAGAGACTAGTCGTCCCAGTCCGGGGAGGTTCGAATGTGCAACACAGTCAGTTTACCTATCCCTAATTATTTTATTTATCCAAAGAAGAGCATTCAGGCTTCAACTAAGCCATCTGTTGTAAGAAAATTAAAACAGTAGCTACAGTATTATTGTCATGCTACAGTATAGTCAAGTGGTAAAATGAAATAATTTTTTTTGCACAGTTCCTGTCAAGTCGTAGTAGTAGGGAGCAGTACCTATGTTTCAGATCAGATCGGTACTACCAAGTAAGTTTGGGACATGAAATACAGTTGCTTGCTGTATTATATGAACTCTGGACCCACTGATGTTATTTTTTTGTACTGCTCATTGTTTTCATTCAGGTAATCCTGGTCTACTCTGGTCTGTCCTGTCATGCATGCCTCATAGTAAGTAGACCGTATTCATGAAAGATCTTTCACCACAGGCACAATGGGAAACTGTTTTATGGATAGAGCCTGCTCAGAGTCAATATGCAACTTTTTCATTCAGGTACCATATTTGAAATTAAAGCGAGGAATGTTGATTTTCAGAATTGCATTAAGCATTTTCTGGTGTCAAACAGGATCTTGTGTCAGTAATAATGTTACCAGCTGAACTTAAGAATCATTCTGAACGGATGCTAGTCAGAGGGCAATTCATGTTCTTCATTGCAATTTGTACTAAAGCAGGCCATGTATTTTGTTTCGTTTTTCACTATTTCAAAGGATCAGCATTCCAATTAATATTGGCTCTGCCAGGTACATCTCAACAGTGGTCTGTGCTGAGGGTGTGTTAGAAGAAATGGATAAAGATGTCACAATAACATCTTGTAAGTCACTCCAGAGACATGATGCTTAACTGTGTGATGGGACAGTGCTATTTTTGAATGGTGGTGAGGAAGAAGATCCTGCCACAGTACCTGAAGAGGACGAGGGTAAAAATGCTGGAATACTAGAGGAGGGGCAGCTTGATGCTGTACTGTATTGTGTCGAGGACTGTGAATCTGCTGCTATACTCTGTTCCATGACAGCATGCACTTTATCAATTATGTTTTGTTTACTTTGAAAGAAGTGTCATCATCACACAGTTGTTGCTTTGATTTATAGTGTGGGTCCAGGACTGTTGCTTTAATGTAATGCTCTAAATGAAGCATTTTACCTAGTTTCTCAACTTCATCACTTTTTTGATAAGTCGTCTTGTGATTTTTTTTGTATTCTGGTGGGCAACTAGTGCTATATGGAATTTTAAAATTCTGGCAGATTGAAATTTGGCAGAATTTTCTAAATTCAACCCAAATTCTGCTGAATTTCATTGGAAACAGAGTGGCAGAATTCTATGGCAGAAAAATGAGGAATGAGTTTTTCAGCAACATTGCTGTGGAATTTTTTTCTGTGAATCTCAATATTTTCTGAGGAACTGGTTACAGAATGATTTCCATAGAAAAATGCTGTTCCATGGAATATTGTTCTGTGGATTACAGCAGGTGGAATTCTGAAGAAGACCCAGTTAAATTCCAGTACTAAAACATTCAGTGCTGGAGTGCAGGTGTGATACTGTGATGAACAGAGTTCATTGTGATTCCTGCAAAGTCAGTACTGTACACATATAAAGACACTGAACCACATTCCAACAAGAGCTATGGTGAGCTTCCTAAATGCTGCTTCTAAGATACCTCATGCTACGTCATGACAAAGTGGTGACATTTCAGATTAGAATTGGTTACTGTTCATACAATTGTATTTATTTTATGTTGAAAAGACTTGGTTTCACTTATCTGTGCATGTAGACCATTAACCACAATATTAAATATCTTATGATTTTTTTTATATTATTGAAACACAAACACCTAGAAGCACATAGGTGCGCAAACCAACATTTCAGAGAAAATTAATCTGCTTCATCAGTGTATTCTGGTATTGTGTCCCAATTAATTCTGTTAGTACAGAATATTGTGCTCTAAATCCATGGTAGTATAATTTAACTTCTCAATAAGATTCATTAATAATGTTCTGTATTCCAACACTATAGTGCTATGGTGTCTGACCAAAAAAAAAAACTGTGTTCTGCAAGTTCCGTGCCCATTTTAAATTAAAAAAAACTCTTACTTTATTTTCCTATTCACTCATTTATAGTCATGTTTTCTGTTTTATAATACCAGCAGAGATAGTAGCACAGCCATCAGTGTTTATAAATAGCATTTGTTGCTTACATATTGCCTGCATACAGCTTTTTAACAATCTTAGAGTGACTCACCAGTCACAAAAATGCTGTGCTACATGGTCCCCTTTGCTTCACCTTGGGAGGCAGCGAGTATGTGTGTAGATCACCATTTATACTTGGTGGTCCACACTGGAATTTGGCATCCATAGTACATGCACATGCAGATGTCCTGTATGACATCACAAACTACTAGTTTGAGCTTTAGCACAATGTGCTCGGTGTTGTGCCCGATCCGCTAACTAGCTGCACCTAGTATTCCCAAATGGGAAAGTGACTAGGTGTTCAGTGAGCAGCACAGTACATGCGATGAGATGTTATTAGTATTGAGAGCTAATGGCACAACCACAGCATTCATAGTAGTCACTAGTTTATTAGAAAGTCATATGCAGGTGATACTGAAGGAACAAGGGCTATTTATAAACAATGATGGATGTGCTACTATCTCTGCAGGCAATCTGTCCATAAAATGGAAAAAATGTCTATAAATGAGCAAATAGGGAAATAATGTAAGAATTTTTCTTTAGTTAAAATGGGCATGGAACGTGAACAACACTGGTTTTCCAACAGACAGTGTAGCACTATAATATAGTAATACATAAGCAATAAGACACAATGGAGTGTGCATTATGGTGTGATAACTGCACTCCGAGGGGCTTAATTAGGCACGAGGCTGAAGGCCATCTCTAGAAGTGCGGTTATCACACCTTAATGCACAACCCTGAAGTGTCTTATTGCGCTTATAAAATGGCCCTTTATTTTTAGAAGCAGCTTTTATGTTTGCTTATGTGCATGCACAAGAAACATTATGTGACAGTTTAGGAGAGAAGCGGATTGTGGAGATGCGACAATGTGGCAGCCAACGGAGGCATTGCATTTGGAGGCTTGGCACCGGTGGACCAATGGAGGCACAGTGGGCTGATGACACTGGCTTCCAAAAGTGCCACCAACTTGTAACATTTTCACTGCAACAATTAGGGATGACTTCATCATTGCAGCATCAGCCATTCCTCTGCAATGGGAAGTGACCCTTCATTGCAGGGCGGAACATTGCCTAGTGTAATATTGTTTGTGAACACAGCAGCAAGCTGCCGCCATGTTCACAGACAATATTAGATAGCCCCCAGTGCTGAGGGGGTGCCCAATCCCCCTCGGCATCATGTGCCACCCACAAAACAGTTTTTGTTTGCTGACAGGGAGCCCAGTCCCCATTTGTTTTATTCCCCCTCCTTTCCTGTGTAATTTGCTGATGGGGGAGCCAACTCCCCATCAGCATAATGTTCCCACCTAAAAACATTGGTTTTGTGCCGAGGGGGTGCCCAATCCCCCATCGGCTACAGCCCCCCCAAGAAAACACTCAGGTGGCATGCTGGGAGCCCACCCCAGTGTGCCAAATGTCCCTAGTAAAAAAAAAAAAAAGTCCCACAATTTGTTTTTGTTTTTTTGTTTTTTTGTTCCTGTAAATCCAAAAACTGTCCCTCATTGAGTCCGGTTGCCCCATCCCCTAACCCGTGCCCACCCTCTGCGCACCCTGCCTCCCCACACCCCCCTTACCCCATACTTACCTCCAGAGCCCAGTGTGATGATCTTTGGTGGACCGGGAACACGTCTGCACTCTTCAAAGACGACCACAAACTGAAGAAATGCTGGTAAGCTGTATAATGGCATAAATAAGGGTTTTCAACTTTTGTGCATATCTCAGGCATTTTTGGGAATTTTGGCACCAAATTTTCAACATGGGGTTATTGGGACCCCTCCTCATGAATTCAGCCACTGTCATGGCGTTATTTGGTCCCGAAAGGTGATTTTGTGGTCACTGCAGCACGGAACCACCTCTTGGGACTGATTAATGAAATGACAGTGCCAGTGTTCATGAGGTGGCCTCTCAAAAAGTCTGTGTTGCAAATTTGGTGGAAAAAATTAAAAAATGACTGTTTTATGAGCGTGCATTGCACAGTTGCCACACACACTCATAACTTAGCGAATTTGCAATATTTTCACTTCAGATTCTCAACACTGACATTTTTCCACATCTCCTTATGAACAGTACAGCTGTTATTTTTCACATCCTGGTTGAAATGTGTTTTCGCACTTCTGGCGCAGACTAGCATGGTCGCTGTGGGAAATCAGAGTTTGGGACACATTAAGAAAATCACAGTGACACTGTTAATTACCAGAGGTCCTAAAATGCCTATGTTGACAAACATTTGGTGACGAAAGTCCATAAAATGACTGTGTTACGAGCGTACATTGTGCAGTTTCCACACACGCTCATAACTTCCACATTTGTAACATTTTTACTCCAGATTTTCAACATTGCCATTTTTCTGCATCTCCTTATGAACAGTGCAGCTGTCATTTTTCACATCCAGGCTGAAATGTGTTTTTGCACTTCTGGTGCAGAGTAGCGCGGTTGCTGTGGGAAATCAGTGTTTGGGACACATTAAGAAAATCACAGTGACACTGTTCATGAGCTGAGAACCTAAAATGACTATGTTGAAAATTTGGTGATGAAAGTCCATAAAATGACTGTGTTACATGAATGTGTTGTGCAGTTTCCACGTATGCTCGGAAGTGCGAGCATTTTTAATATTCCCACTACAGATTTTCAACATTGCTATCTCTTCACAGCTGTCATTCTTCACATCCTGCCCAATCTGTGTTTTCTTACATGTGGTGCAGAATGGCACTGTCACTGTTGGAACTCAATGTTCGGGACACATTGAAAAAATCAAACTGCCACTCTTCATGAGAAGAGGTCCCAAATGCTTTCATGAGGTGGGGTCACAAAAAGACCATGCTGAAAATTTGTAGCGCAAATACCAACAAACGCCTGAGGCATTAGGGTTTCTAACCAAAATGTCCTACCCTGTACAGACTGACAGGCATTGGGGTGTGCCTTTGGATTGCCAAATGTAATGCTCATGCCATCCCACCCCAACCCCCTCCAGCCACTGACAGGAATCGAGGTGTACCTTAGACTCTTCGGCCCCAGTCTTCACCCCATTCTCCTATGCTGCACCAATTTCAGCATATGTCCTTATGGAGTGGGTGACTGTAAAGCCAAACACCCTAAGGCACACCTCATCACATATCACAGAATAGGGTGAGCTGACATGGCATGACCATCATGGGCAATGACCCAAACACTTATCCCAATGCCTGTCCATCTCTGCAGGGTGGAGGTGGGGTTGGCGTGAGTTCAATACTTCACTGCCATTCCTATTCTGCATCTGTCTAACTCCTGCATTTCCAATGCTAATATCAGCAAGCAAACATTCAGCACTGACAAATGCTTGTTTTATTTTGAAACACATTTTTAAATATGTAAAAATGTAAGTGAATCTGTGCTTTTAACATAAAATAGTCATTCCACCTATTGGTGCTAGATTAAAGTAGTGTTATACAGTGTGTGCCTCCCTGCTCACTTAAGCTTCATATTCCACTGCCAGCCACAACAATTCATAAATGCTGTTTTCCTCATTCTAAGTATGACACATAGCCTTTATTTCATTCTACTCACTTTGTAGACAAAACTAAAAGGAAGCCATAACAGAGGCTTTTCAGTTCCCCAATGCTGCAAGCATGAATGTGGTTCAAAATTGCCACACTCACTGACAGAATTACAAACTGCTCACTCTGTCCTAAAAGCTAAACAGCAGTGTGAGTCATTTACCACCTTTTCTCTTTGTTTATATAGTATTATTGCTTACTTTCTTCATTCTGTTTTTTTCTCTGTGTTTTCCCCACATTCAAGAAATGGAATGTTTATCATGGAATGTTTACCATGGAATACAGGGATTCAAAGTTCTGCTCAGTTCTACCAGCAGAATGTTCTTCTACTAACATACTATATGCACACACACACACACACACACACACATATACAACAAAGGCCTGTTTTAGAGCCAGAGACTTAATTTCCTAACTGTCAGGGCAAGCAGAAGAGATTTCCCTGATGAGCAGGTAAAGATAGAAGGGGGATTTTCACTGTTAGCAAATAAACAGTTGTAATGAAAACTATAAACAATACTTAATGTTTCTAATTTATGTGTGTAAAGAGACTGATGATCTGGTAAACAACATTTAATTAATTTGATTTTTTTTTATATTTAAGGTTGTTTTATTTTTAGGGCCCAGTTGGAGGTTTTTACAGTGTAAAGGTAGCAGTCATGTTTGTGGCGGAAGATCAGTTCTGGTTGTAGGGAGATTGATGGAAGATAGTTCGGGTTGTAGGAGGACTGATTTGCTCATTGTGTGATGTGGTTTAGGACCAGGATGGCTGTGCATATATAGAGATTTAATGTATGGTCAGATGATCTCACTTGGCCAATTAGATTTCTATATTTTTTCTTGTCATTTTATAAAGAAACTTATAAAATAGGCTGAAAAAATCTATGATCCTAATTGGCTACTACATCATCTGAGCCATGTCCTTATCAGATAATATAGTAGCCCACCAGCACGACCCTTCAGTCCTGTGCCCCATAACACCACAGAATCAGTGAGCTGTGCCAGCTGAAAACAGAAACACAGGCTGGCACAGCTCACAGCAAGAAACAGGACTTCCTCACTGGCAGTGTGGCAGCAACACAAAAATCACAACAGTACTAGGAGTACATTTTGATAACCCCCAAACCAAAACTTCTTTATTTTCTCACCACGACTGTTGAAGTTTGAAAACTGCAAAGCAGGAAATCCTCATGTACAGCGATCGCTAAGGGACATGATCGCTCTGACTGGATACAGATATCCTGAAGAGAAGCCCCCCTGCAAAAAAAAAAAAAACACTCCACAGGGAAAAACCTTACTGCCTTAGAAAGGCAGATGATGTACTATGAGAAACCCTCAGTCCTCCTTAATGTAATTAACTAAAACTGCATATAGGCACGCTCAGTCACTGATGCTGCTATGCAGAGACGTGCTCCCTTGCCAATCGCCGATGCTTCTCGCAAACGTGAGTAGCTAAAGTACATAAAATGTAAATAATTTGACTTTTTGTATTTGTGCCTAGCTGGGAAACAAAGACACATACACCAGGTTCCCCTACTTACTTAATCAAACAGCTCCATTGAAACTCAATGACAAGGACTACTTTTTCTATTTTTCTACTAATCACATTTTTTTGCTCTTTTTTATATACAGTTTATAGCTGCATTTTTTAAATTAATTACTTTACCAAACAGCCCATTTAGTGAGTGCAATAACACATTCTGAGGTGTGGTTTATCACCCGATAAGAGCATGCCCAGTGGCATAAGGCACTCGGTGCAAGCACCTCATGCCTTAGTGCACCCCTGGGCGAGCTCTGATCAGGTGATAAATCACACCTCGGAGTGTGTTATTGCTTGCATATTGAATCTTATCGAGCAGTTAAGTGATATTTATTTTTATTTTATTTAGCTTTTGTTAACCAGGTAAGTGCACTAGCCATAAAATGACTATTTTCAGGCACGATCCAAGAGAGTACAGTCATTCAGAAACTTACAGGATAACAATTTATAACTGCCTTACATACAATGAGTTAAGAGAATACAATATATCAGAACATACAGAGTAGACCATTCTTAAGTTCATAGGTGCCTAACTATGCAATGAGTAGAAAAAACCTTGGACAACAGATTATCAGGTGACATATCATATGAACAGAACAAGGTGCACAAAAACAAAAACAAGTAATACAAAAGGAGAAGTAACCATTGAATGCAGGGGTGTCATTGAGGAAAGGGTTGGTAAGTGAGTAGGAGGGGAGCAAACCTTGGAATTAGTTTATATGAGTGTATGTACGTGGCAGGGAGATGTCTGCAGTGAAAGGTTCATGGGCAGGGAAACAGAGCCGGGACAAGCTGTGGCAGTAAGTGGATTATATAGAGGCGAGAAAATACTATTGTATGCCTCAAAACATCAGTCATTAGGTAAGGTGAAAGCAGGAACAGGTATCAGCAATCAGCAGATTTCAGTGCAATTTTCTCATAAAGCATGTGTGTGAGCTAGGAAGTCTAATGTCAAGGGAAAGGAAATTCCACAGCTGTGGAGCCGCACGCTCAAATGCAACAGTTCCTTTCCTAGTGCGGCACCTCAGCAAATTCAGAAAAGATTTATCAGCTGATCGTAGACCATGGGGTATAGCCTGAGGAACAAGCATAGCCTCAAGAGACCTAGGGGTATGATTTCAAATTATTGAATCAATAAGTGAGCCAAGGTAATATTTCCTACTAGCTGATGGAGAGAGACAATCAAAATCATAATAAAGTTGACAGTGGTGTTTAAGCCAAGGAGTGGAAGAGGCATAGCGACATATATTGTTTTACGTAATATCCCATTTGAGTAAGTCAGTTTTATGAGCAGCCCCCAATAAGGGCACCCCACAGGTTAGGGTGGGGAGCAGAATCCCCATAGCAATTGCCAGTTTAGCCGATGGCGTGAGCATATAACTAGTCTTATATGCAACACCCAGTTTGGAGCTGTCAGCTCTACAAACTGACTGCACATGGAGATTGAGATCAACAGCTTGATCTAGAAGGATTCCCAGGTACTTGAAAGAAGTCACGCATTCCAGAAATGAACCTTTTAAGTCCTGCACAGTCAGTGCCATTGTGTAAGCCCGGAGCTTTGGGGCCGATCCAAGCAGCATGGCTTTAGTTTTGCTAGTGTTGAGAGTCAGTTTGTGGTGATATAGCCAGTTTTGGATATTGTTAAAGTCAGTGGAAAGGGTTGTATTGATGGTGTCTAAAGTAGTAGAACTTGTATAGATGACAAGATCATCAGCATACAGAATAGCAGAGCAGAATTTTAGAGCAACTCCAATGTTGTTAATATAAAGAGAGACTAGAAGGGGACCTAAGATGGAACCCTGAGGTACACCAACATTAATGGTGGCACTGTTCAATAGAGAGGAATTCAATTTCACCAACTGAGTTCTATTTGTCAGGTAGCTTCTATACCAGTCAACAACAGAGGAGGAGAAAGGAAGGTGTTGAAGTGAGGAGAGAAACAAAGTGTGGTCAACAAGGTCGAAAGCCTTTGTGAGGGCAATAAAGACAGCCCCAGTCAGATTGCCAGTATCCATTTTTGAAAGAGTGTCTGTAGTGAATTTAAGGAGTGCAGCCATTGTGCTATGTTCTTACCTCAAGCCATGTTGGATATCTGAGAGCAGGTTGAATTTAAGTAGATAGTCAGTTGTCTGAGTTGCAACAATTTTCTCCAGAATTTTGCTCAGTACCAAGAGAATGGCAATTGGTCTATAGTTCTTGATAACCTTAGGATCCTCTTTTTTAAGTACAGGAGTAATCTGAGCAGCTTTCTGGAGGTCAGCGACCATTCCACCTGAAAGTGATGATGTAGAAATTTTGTCCAGCGGTAATACAATAAGGCGAACAGCAAGTTTCAAGAGGCAGGGTTCAAGGGGATCTGAGCCAGAGCTGCTATTATCCGAGACAGACCTCAGCAGCTTCAGGACCTCCTTCCTAGACACAGACTTAAAATAGAATGGAGGAGTATAAGGAGGCACAGAAGATAACACTTCTAGATTATCAAGACAGGTTCTTGATGAGGAGTGGGAGGACACTGCAGTGGGATTGAAGTAAGAGGTATATTAGGAGAGATCAGAGAAATGCAGGTTGAAAGAATTTGCTATGGTTTGTGAGTCATTGCAATGCACATCATTTATCAGCATATCATCGGGGGTAGTTGACTGTGAGGATCCTAGGAAGGATTTGATATGTGACCAGAATTTTCTGGGGTCATTGGCCAAGTTAATCAGCAGGTCTTTACAGTACTTACTCTTAGCAGCTCAAACTTGTTTTTTGCAGGAATTCAGTAACATACGGTAGCGCTGAAATCCGTTTGCTGACCTGATGTTTTGTAACAGTTGTAAAGAGTTTATCTCTAAGGTGTAAATGTTTGAGCAAGTCTTTGTTTAGCCATCTTGTTTGTTTACCTCTCACTCTCCGTGTGATCATTGGGGCATGTTTACATTGAACCACAAGGAATTCAGTGATGAAGAGGTGTAGAGTGTCCTGAGCACAGTGCGATAGATAGATCTCTGACCAATCAATTCTGGAGACATCGTACAGAAACGCCTCTTGGTCTAGGTGAGCAAAGTTTGTAAGAGTGATGAGACGTGGTGGAAGAGATGGAGGTGCCCCCAAGGACAGAATGCAGAAAGAAAGAGAGTGCTCAGTTAAAGCATCAGCAAGAGTACCAGCAGCCGATATGTGTTTGATCCGGTTTACCAGCACCCACTCCAGAGCGTGCCTAGTGATGATGAAGTCAGACTTCTAGTTGGCACTGTTACCATCTGATGCAGGTTGTAGGTATGAGTCAAAGATTAAAAGGAACAGAGAGCTACCCCAAGCCAGTTTAAGTTTAGGTCTCCTAAGATGACAACCTCATTAAGATTAAAATTCTGAGAGGTATTTTCCAATAGGTACTCAATACCAGCTATCCCTCCTGATGGGGGTTATAAGCACAGATAACATGCAGTTTCTTGGCTCCCAATGCAAGGGTAGCATGCAAGTATTCACATACTGATTGAGCATCCAGGACAGCTAGAAGAGAGACATTACGATTGTTTTTGTTGTACAGAGCAGCTCCACCACCACGTTTGTTCGATGTCCTATCCCTTCAGATAATAGAGTAATTTGGTATGGAGCAGACAGCGTCAGTTACTGATGGTTTTGGCCATGTCACAGTGAGACAGAGTTTATCAGGATTGTACAGTTTGACCCATGTCTCCAGTTCCCCAAAGTGACACATTAAATTTCCTATAGTCATGTGTGCAATAAATAGCCCATGTTTGGACATAACATGGATGTCATCCACTGAGAAGTAAGCAGCCAGTGGCCCAGGATTTATCTCTATATCACCAGATAGCAGAATGGCAATGATGATAAGGAACCAAAGCCTAACATTTACAAAAGGATGGGATAACACAGACTTGTTCCGTAGTTTCCTAAACACATAGGGAGAATGGTAGAGACAGCCCTTTTGGTAGAGAAGAAGTTTAGTTTGGAGTATCCTTTTATTATAAACAATAAGGTTGGAGAAGGTAAAGTCACAGGGCTCAGTCCTAGATTTATTTGAGCCGTACTCATTCCATAGGGATAGTGTAATCCTATCAAGGCAAAGTAGGACAAGAATAGTTACGAGGGCAACCCCCAGACAGCTGTTGGACATGGTGTGATTGTGAGAGTTGTTAGGAGTATACTGTAGAGTGTGAGGTAAGCCCTTAAGAGGACACCTGCCTAGGGTTAATAGCCAAAGTAAGGGAACTGAGGTATATTAGGTAGTTACAGTACAGGGACCCGGATAAAGGTGCTAAGAGAGGTGTAAGGAAAGTACAGTACAGGACCCAGAAATGCGGAGAGTAAGGCCATGTAGCCATTATCCTGTGCAAATTACCTGCACCTTACCCAGCGAAAAATACACCAATGCTCACACGAAGAGATACTCACCATTGACAGCAGCTAACACTTAGCCTGTGAAACAGATCATGTTAGGTTATTGAAGATCCGCTGAGCTACCTTGGACATAACAATTAATGTTATAACACCCCCCTGGTGGTGAAACCGTATAAAGAACCAATGAAGATTCGGACACTTAGTCATATGACTATCACATCCCTATAAAAGAAAGAGCCCACCCAGGGTGGGTAAGGTGGGGGGGGAGGGGAGTCAGCGCATAGCACCAGCAGGATCGTACCTGGCAAGCAGTCAGCTACTGCACCCCATGGCTAGGTTGAGCACTCAGGGTGAGGAAGTCCTTGGTGGTCTGAGTCTGTTCCTTCAACACACCGCAGTGTGGAGGAGCAGTGACAGCATGCTGAAAACGTAACTTAAGGCCTTAAACAGCTTATTGCTGAAAATGTAACTTAAGACTTTAAACAGCTTATTGCAGGACAGTGCACTTTACTAACAACAGGCTGAAAATCTCACTTAAGGCATTAAGGCCTTAAACAAGCTTATTGCAGGATAGTGCACTTCACTAGCAGTAAGCTGAAAATTTAACTTAAGCTTTAAACAGCTTATTGCTGGACAGTGCACTTCACTAGCAGCAAGCTGAAAATCTCACTTAAGGCTTTACACAGCTTATTAACTTTTCGAGAAGATAACAGCAAAGACAGTATTTAACATTTCACAATAAATCCTAGCATTGTTACTGTGGATTTGTCTTTTGAGGGCATATGCCTTCTTCACCTGAACAAATTGACACAACAACGGGCTTTGGAGAAATGGCCACAGCCATGTATTTATTGATAAAACCAATTGTCCATATATACAATTGCTAGCATGCTGTGAGCAGCTAGGTAGCCTTGGAAGGAATCTAGTTCCCATGGAGCACTAGATCATTGATGGTCGACCCTCCCTCCCAGGAGAGGGCTGCCTTACCATCAACCCAGACCCCACGAGGGACAACAACCTCCGGGGCATAAGGGATGGTTCTGTGACCGGCTGTGGCTAGCTCCAACCCATCAGAGGATCCGCCATGCCATGGGACCCTGCCCGAAGAGGCTACCCTCCGGACGCCTTCCATCAGGCCTGCCCTCCTGTTAGCCTCAGGGAGATCTGGCTGGTCAAGACATGTGATCCCCTGTTACCCCTTCCACAGTGTTCCGAGACTACCAAGCCACCACACTTATAATGTTCAAGACTGTGACACCTACCTATCTGCTCCCTAGCCTACTCTAACTAGAATAACTCCCCCCCTTGCTGGAGAAAGCAAAAAAATGGAAAACAAGTGGAAAAAAAAACCCAGGAAATTCCTTCTCAACCCCTCAGGTGATCCCCCTTAGTGGGACAGCAAGTTCCCTGTACCCCCCATGTTCCCCCCTGCTTTTATGAGGGTGAGGTTTGGGTGGGATACAACCTGGGAGGAGGAGGAATGAGGAAGAATTCCTCCTGTGCAGCCCCACTTAAGGGGCCTGGCTCCTCCCTGTCTCTGGCCACAAGCTTCCTCCCCCCTGGGAACCTATCCCCCCTGCCTCTTCTGGGCGGTCCTACCTCCTACCTGGGTCCCTATTGTTCAGGTGTCTCAGGCTCTGCCCCCAGACAAATCCCCACCTGCTACAATACCTTGCAGGCTCCTCCATTGTCTTTTGAGGGCATATGCCTTCTTCAACTGAACAAACTGACATAACAACAGGCTTTGGAAAAATGGCCACAGCAATGAATTTATTGATAAAACCAATTGTCCATATATACAATTGCTAACATGCTGTGCACAGCTAGGTAGCCTTGGAAGGAATCTAGCTCCCCATGGAGCACTAGATCATTGATGGTTGACCCTCCCTCCCAGGAGAGGGCCACCTTACCATCAACCAGGACCCCTCGAGGGACAACAGCCTCTAGGGCATAAGGGGTGGCTCTGTGAATGGCTGTGGCTTGCTCCTCTCCCTGTCAGAGGATCCGCCATGCCGCGGGGCCCTGCCCGAAAAGGGTGCCCTCTGGATGCCATCCCTCAGGTCTACCCTCCTGTCAGCCTCAGGGAGATCTGGCTGGTCAAGACACGTGATCCTCTGTTAACCTTTCCACATCGTTCCAAGACTACCAAGCCACCATAAGATGAGTTTCACCACTCACACCCCACAAGCACCTCATGCCAATAATCTCACCACTGCCCATTGTATATCATTCAAAAGCAAGTCTAATCCTTTCTCTGATAGATGTACACCACCTCTGCTATACAGACCAGGCTCTTTCACAGACAGTCCCAGGTGCGCTGCTATGGACCCTCCCACGGAATACATAATTGGTCTTATGGCCGCGTTCTGCAGCCGGCGCACCTTCTCTATTGCCCTAATGTTCCGGGCGTGCCACCACTGCTGCTGCTGCACCATATCTGACCAAATTATATGCACCTGGGGCCACCATTGCTTCGCTCTTGCCAGGTCCTGCCTGACCGACTCCTTAAGCTCCCTTGCATACATAACCCCCAGATCATTTCCCCTCAAGTGAAGGACTAAAACATCTGGCTGTCCCCTCTCTTGGGCTTTTGCTTGCAGTGTTGTGATCAACTGATTCCATTGCATCCCATGCTGCCCCAACCAATGCACCTCTGTCCTCTCGGGTGCCAGGAACAGGTTCTTTCTTTAAAGCAGTTCTTTAAAGTTGGTGGATTTGGCTGGGTGCATCTCGTGGGTACAAGCATTCCTTGCAGCATTATAGAGCAGCCATTCAGCTGGTTTACCCATAGCATGAGCTTTGTGCCAGAGGTAGTCACGTGAGGCCATAAGGTTTAGGAGGGAATTGGTGATCCAGGGGTTACTAACACCTTTGACTTTCCATTTTCGAAAAGGGGCAAAAATATCACAGGCCGTGTTAAAGAGGGGGATAAAGTGATCTGGGGCTTGATCTATGCTTTCAGTCAAGTCAGTTGGTGCCCAGTCACATTGCAGGAGGTAGTCCTGAAACTGCTGAAGTTGTTCTCTTTTAAGTACGTGCTGATAGGACGGTTTTGTGGGTAGTTTGGGGGACATGTTTCACCAATGACACATGATGGGAGAGTGGCCATGAAGAGTCTGATAAGACCACAGTGTCTGTGGACGCTGTGATTGTATTCTGTGAAATTCCTGGGTTATTTGTCAGTTTGGAATATAGAATAACAGGTTAATATGATTAATTTTGATGAGCTTGATAAAATCAGATATAGAGCCTACCCTATAGCCATTTCAGAAACTGATGAGTAAAGAATTTTAGAACATTTTAAGACAAAGAGGGAATTTACAGGACCTACAATAGCAAGGTCAGTTACTAATTATTTTGAATATTTAAAGTAGAAGCAGGTCAGACTGGAGTGGCATGTGTTAACTCTAACACAGTACCTAAAACAGAAAAGTTTCCCCATGTGTCTCTGCATTAATGTGGAACCAAATTTGGGAGTTGTTAATCAGCAACTGGATATAAAATGGAATGGGGCCACAGTTCCTGTGATTTTATGCTGCTGATTGTTGGAACAGTTACACATGAATTAAAGCAGACAGAAGGAGAATTGAAGAGCACATAATCCGAAATTAAACAGAAATTTAGTATACAAGAATTGAAGGAATTTGTAAGTATGCTTAACTAGTATCCTGTAATATGGGTGAGTCAAATTTAGCGACTCAATCTGAGCGCCTACAATAATAGCAACTGTCAAAGTACAGTGAGAGTAGTATACAGTGAATGTCTTAGTGATCTACACTTGCTGTATTTCTTTTTTGTTTTTTGCTTTATTTCTTTATTGTACCTCCTCAGCTGGTGGGTGTACCTATGGTTCCCCCTATCCAGCATGGACTCCTCGACCCCCACCCTGTCCACAGTCAGAGCACAAACCTCCTCAGCCTACCCTACCCAGGCTGTTCACAGCGGGTACTTACTCCACATGCTGCAGAAGACCTGGAGGCTGGGCTTCAGGGGGAGTTGATTTAAGTGTGTCTGCCATGGCACCATCAGAGCTGGCCTTCATGTGGTGCTGGAGGATTGTTTTTCTCCCTGTGATTGCTCCTCCATGGCGCAGGTGTACAATGACATCAAGGATGCTGCCATGCATGCTTCCATGTGCTGCACATCCGACATCAGCCGGCGCAGACCCACACTAAGACTCCAAGCATGCTCCAGCCTCTGACTGCTGCCAGGAGCCAGTGCCTCTGTGGTCAACCCTTCCCACTCTCCCCAGAGGAGAGCAGTATATGGGATGCTTGATCCGCCTCCCACCAGCCAACCCTCCAGCACCCAAGGTCACTCCCGACCCCAAGTCATCGGTGTGGTAACAGGTAACGTGCCAGAACCTCAGCCCTCTACACCACCGGGCCTGCCTCACTTGCTGTATTACTTTATAGAGCTATGTTACTGTGTGGTGTAGTGGGTTAGATCATGGCCCGTGATGCTGGTGGACCTGGGTTTTGTGTCTAGGTAGGGATCTTTTTTTTGTTTCAATATTTGTAAGTCCCATTTCCCAGTTCCCTCCTACCCGCAGTTTGCTTCTCCTCAGAGTAGCCCCCCTTTCAAGTTGTCTCCTGTCCCCTGTGTCCACCCTGCCCACAGGTTGCCCCCCTGAGTAGTGCCCCTCCTGCGTTTTCCCCTTTCCACTGTGTCCATCCCCCCCAGAGTTGATTATAATTATTATGGAGGGTGTGGGAGTGTAGCCCTCCCACATACAAATATAATGTGTATTGCTCCTCGAATAGCGAGATAGCGGATGTTGCTGTTTGCAGCAGTCACTGTAATTCACATCGCCATTTTTACTTTCAGCGATATTGTGGTTACTGTTGTTGTCAGCGCTCCTTTTGAGTCAATGTTACTACCTGGAACCAGAGTAATTCACAGTTAGAAGAATATGTAGAGGAGACAAGAACCACAAAAATTAGGAAATTTAAGAGGGACTTGGAAGATTATAGAAAGAATAAAGTTTATACCTTTGTGAAAGACAAGATGAGACAATGGAGCAAGAATCTTACATATAATATAGATTGTGACTCACCCCTGTATTCCCCAAGTAGTGATACAGGGGGTACTGGGGTAATTTTAGAGGAACGGTGGTCCTTTTTTAGACAGGGGCAGTTACAGGGGTCAAAAGCCATGCAGGCCCAGAAGAAGGAGAAGCCATTAGTGTGCAAGAGATATAGAGGAGGGTGACAGACAAGATCTAGAAGAAGGAGGTGCAACAGGCACAACGGGAACATGAGGTATAGGAATGACAGGAAAAGAAAAAGATGAGAAAGCACAGGAAATGCCACTAACCTGAGAACAACCAGATCCCAAGTGGACAGCAGCAAGAACAACTAGTTTTCAATTTGCCTAGAAGAGTACTCACATCAGAAAGGAAAAATGTGTTATTCAATGGATTGTCTTTCTGTCCACATAATAGAATAAATGATTTTGAAAGGAATTTTGATGAAAAACATTTCTACATAAAACTGAGGTTGAGGTATGTTTTTGATAATATACAAGAGTTGTCCAACCAAAGTTTACAGGAAAGTGAAACAAAAATCTTTAGTTCAAAACTTAAACTTAAGTTCCCTTTTGTGCCACCCAGACAGGCAACTCATATGAGAGAGACATATATAACATTAGTTAGTAAAGACATAGAACAAATTTTGGCTACAGAAAGGAATATTTTATAGCTGCACGAAGTACAGCCTTGTAGCCAGTGAATTTGGGGCACTCTGAAATTTAGAAAATGACCCTAGTACTTCAATCAGAAATGCTGACAAAGGTGGTGCAGTGGTTATTCTAGATTCTGAGCAATATAAAGAGTAATGTTTAGCATTACCGAGTGACAGCAATAACTACCTTGAAATACAGACAAATCCAACAGAACATGTAATGAAACTTGCATGTGGTGTGCTGGATAGGGCAGATGACAACAAATGGAGTACTGAGTGGGAAAGGGAAGCATTACTGAGGAGAACACCTTGTATCCCCATTTTTTTATACATTACCAAAAATCCTTAAGAACTTACCAAAATCACTAGGAAGACCAGCTGTATCAGGAATAAATTTGGTCTTGGAACCCCTTTCAGTTTTTATTGATCACAGCATATGACCGCTAATTGAAGGAACAGAACTGTGTATCAGAGATAGTACAACTATTGTTAAAGCAGCAGTGCAATGAAGCAATTTAAAAAAAATGTGTTGCAGCTTACCCCTGCACATATGCTGTGGTCCATCCGGTGCCCGAATTTGTCTACATAAGTATAGGTGGAGTACATTGACTATATATTTTTATTCATTCATTAATTTGTGCAAATTATTGCCATGACCACCATGTTTTACTTACTGATTTATCCCCCATAATGCAGTGCTTGTTCTGAGCAGTGCACCCGTTGTGCTTGTACTTGTCACGCAGCGGGAAGTTTGTTTTGTTTTTCTCCTCAGTGTCTGTCTTTCCCTTCAAATTGATTTAGAGATTACACACAGAGTTGCTGTGTCCAAAGTAGAGAAAGCCTTTGGTTCTAATTGCTGTCTTTGAGGGGCATAATTGGCATATTAGAAAAAAACAAAAAGTCAGGCTGTTGTACGATAGGTAAAAATGCCGTCAGGTAATGCTGTGCAACTTGGGCAGTGTGCTTGTTCTAGGGCTTTCGCCTGATAAATCCTCTAAATGGAATGGCTCATCACTCCTTAGTGAGGAGGTACTGGTAGTATCACTAATAAAATATGGGCTTTATTTACCTTCTCCAGTTTTTAGACTTCACAGGCATACAGCCTTTCTAGAGCAAAATATACCCTACCCCGATGATCATTTTTGTTACCTGCAGACTAGATCATATATCTGCAGTCTTTGCTGTCTGGTGTGCTAGCTCCCAGAAAAGTTCCTCATTTTAGCTGTCAAGTACTACTCTTGCTGTGATCTCAAAAAAACCGATGCAGAGCTGCCCCACCCAATGGCTTCCCACACCTCCTGGTCTAATGGTGGAGCAAGAGTACCATGAAGATGGGTAGCTTTAGATATCCCCCTCGACAGTCAAAGCACTGATCACCCACCCCCAGCAGTCACAGCACTCATTCCCATCCCCTGCTGTACCAGTGGTGCAAAAAAGGGGTCAATATTAATCATCGGCTACTTTGGTCACATCATAGGGCTCATAACCAGATTTGAAGCCGCGCCATGGGAACCACTCCCTTAAGACTGTGTGCCCAACTCATAGTGTGGTGGGTGTGTATGTATAACACTTAGGCAATGGTAAATACTAAACTGGCTATGCATAAATAATTTTAGTGGCATAGAAGTCATTCATGGTGAACTTTGTCCCAGTATGACTTGAATGTCCACAGGCAAACCAGGAATGAGTAGAAAGCTTGATCATTAAGCTTCAGGTTTGGTAAAGTAGCCCCTCCCAATCCCGTGGCGAATGTAAGAGAGAAAATGATACAAGGTCGGGCCCGATCCCAAAGGACTCTAGAAATCATTGTATTCAGTGATTGGAAATAGATGGAACCTGGCATTAAAGGAAGAGTTTGCAAGACATATAACTTTCTAGGGAGGATAATCTGGCTAATCACTTCAGTTTTATGAAAGAAGCTTAAAGTTTTACAGATGAGACGATTGAAGATGGTCCTCTTTTACAGTTAAT